>CM048744.1:336962167-341962167 GCA_026315105.1 Locusta migratoria | reverse complement strand
ACTTAACATTTGTTTGAGAAATCCAAATTTTAAATCTCTTTCTTGAATTTTGAAGTGTATGGCATGATTTCAGACATAAACTGATCTTTTTTATATTCTACCTTCATTCTATTTGGTTTTAATGACTTTTGAGGTAACTACTTGTGTTGTGCAGCAGGAGATGTTCCAGTGTCGGCTATATGTTGGGAAAGTAGATTTTATCTGTCTTGTTGCTTACTTCCACTCAAACTCAACTATTATTGTCACTGAAATGAATGGGAGATGTACTGAATACTGCCCAAGGAATTAATGCACACATTCTTCTCATGGTAAATTGTTGGGAAATTTCCTCTGTTTTTGGCCAGATTTGTCAAGGTAGCCTTTCACTAAATATTTAATGACCAATTTACTGAAAGGAAATCCCCATTGTGCACCCCTCAAAATGCCTTACTTTAACATTTCTTCTTGGTCATTTAGCACTGATTTCCCTCCAAACTTTTTTTGGATGCTGTCTTTGCATTCTGTTTTGTAACGTCGACCTTGGTACACCATAAAATACTCTTGCATTTTTGTACTTTAATTTACTACACTGAATATCATGTACTACTTTGTTTAAAATTCGGGATCATAACTACACTGAACTTACGATCTTTCTTGCTTTTATATATTCTTGGCATTGTCTGAAATACTTTAAACACTACACAATTGTGTAAAATACTGCTTTATTTTGTAACTTCACACAAAACTCTCAACAAACTTATACAGAATTTTTCACAGTGCCACAGTCTACTGATCTCTTCGGCAACTGATGCTATAATACTTTTCTGCCAGTCACAACAATGGAAAGTTATGGCTCCATAACACAGCATAAACTTTTTACAGACTGTTACGTATGTAAACGCAGAAACTATTAAAATGTATTTAGTCAACACAATATCATGGTTAACTGAGTATTTAAGAATAGGACGACACGGTTCAATACAATGAAGGATAAAGTGTATCTCCATGACCAGTGGACAATATTGAAATGGCGGAAAGGAGCTGTCCTGCTGAGATAATATTCTGGTTAGGACATTATCTGGGCAAGCGCCCATGACAGAAAATGGTTGGCGAGAAAAAATAATTCACGCGTTATGTGAGACAGCCATTAGTGCCATGCAGCAGCGTTCGAAGAACGCGCCTCTGACTGACTGCTAACATCAGAGAGCGCAGATGGTGGTGGTTGACTGGGTGGCTATAGGAAGTGATCAGTCAAGGCTTCCCGGCCACACATTTTAAACAAATACTGGATATAAAAGGCAGGCAATACGTGACAGATGTTCATTGTTCTGTAGTGTCAGAGGGTATATAATGCGAAAACATGGGAAGACAAAAAGACGACTTAGTACAACATTATATTTATTTTACCAATAAAAATGTAATTCCAGAATGAAACTTCACTCTGCAGCAGAGTGTGCGCTGATATGAAACTTCCTGGCAGATTAAAATTGTGTGCCGGAACCGGGACTCGAACCTGGGTCCTTTGCCTTTCGCGGGCAAGCGCATTACCGACTGTGCTATCCCAACACGACTCACGATCCGCCTCACAACTTCACTTCTGCCAGTACCTCGCCTCCTACTTTCCAAACTTCACAGAAGGTCTCTTGCAAACACGCAAGACTAGCACTCCTGGAAGAAAGGATATGGTGGAGACATGGCTTAGCCACAGCCTAAGGGATGTTTCCAGAATGAAACTTCACTCTGCAGCGGAGTGTGCGCTGATATGAAACTTCCTGGCAGATTAAAATTGTGTGCCGGAACCGGGACTCGAACCTGGGACCTTTGCCTTTCGCGGGCAAGCGCACTACCAGCTGTGCTATCCCAACACGACTCATGATGCCGCCTCACAACTTCACTTCTGCCAGTACCTCGCCTCCTACTTTCCAAACTTCACAGAAGCTCTCTTGCAAACACGCAAGACTAGCACTCCTGGAAGAAAGGATAAGGTGGAGACATGGCTTAGCCACAGCCTAAGGGATGTTTCCAGAATGAAACTTCACTCTGCAGCGGAGTGTGCGCTGATATGAAACTTCCTGGCAGATTAAAATTGTGTGCCGGAACCGGGACTCGAACCTGGGACCTTTGCCTTTCGCGGGCAAGTGCACTACCGACTGTGCTATCCCAACACGACTCACGATGCCGCCTCACAACTTCACTTCTGCCAGTACCTCGCCTCCTACTTTCCAAACTTCACAGAAGCTCTCTTGCAAACACGCAAGACTAGCACTCCTGGAAGAAAGGATATGGTGGAGACATGGCTTAGCCACAGCCTAAGGGATGTTTCCAGAATGAAACTTCACTCTGCAGCAGAGTGTGCGCTGATATGAAACTTCCTGGCAGATTAAAATTGTGTGCCGGAACCAGGACTCGAACCTGGGACCTTTGCCTTTCGCGGGCAAGCGCTCTACCGACTGTGCTAGATCCCAACACGACTCACGATGCCGCCTCACAACTTCACTTCTGCCAGTACCTCGCCTCCTACTTTCCAAACTTCACAGAAGCTCTCTTGCAAACACGCAAGACTAGCACTCCTGGAATAAAGGATATGGTGGAGACATGGCTTAGCCACAGCCTAAGGGATGTTTCCAGAATGAAACTTCACTCTGCAGCGGAGTGTGCGCTGATATGAAACTTCCTGGCAGATTAAAATTGTGTGCCGGAACCGGGACTCGAACCTGGGACCTTTGCCTTTCGCGGGCAAGCGCACTACCGACTGTGCTATCCCAACACGACTCACGATGCCGCCTCACAACTTCACTTCTGCCAGTACCTCGCCTCCTACTTTCCAAACTTCACAGAAGCTCTCTTGCAAACACGCAAGACTAGCACTCCTGGAGGCGAGGTACTGGCAGAAGTGAAGTTGTGAGGCGGCATCGTGAGTCGTGTTGGGATAGCACAGTCGGTAGTGCGCTTGCCCGCGAAAGGCAAAGGTCCCAGGTTCGAGTCCCGGTTCCGGCACACAATTTTAATCTGCCAGGAAGTTTCAAAAATGTAATTGACATAACCAGTTTCCATTATGTACATTATTATTAAATAAGATGACATATATTTCTTCAGAAATTTTTTTTAATAAGTTTTGTAATGCACGAAAAAGAAGTGATAGTTAAGAATTAGCACAAAATGAACAGAGTATGACAATGTATCGTGCTTCACAATGCTTTTTATATAAAAGAAAAACAATGTTGCTCAAGTTATTGAGAAAATTATATGAATATTTTTCTATATACAATTTAAAAATAATTTGAGAATAATCATTTATAAACAATGTTGAGTGACATCTAAAATGTAGAAAATTGATAAAACAGTGTTTTACTGTACTACAAAATAGATGATACAAATTACAAATAGATTGGTAGACCCATAATATAAAATATTATTTACACAATATTCTCAATTTTATTTACTTGCACCTGAATTAATAAGAGACAGAAATTTTAATGGCTATATGTAGTTAGATGTGTCCCTTTGCCTGATTTAGGTGTTCATGTAAATGTGAATGTGATAACTTCCAATGAAATGATGAAAACTTAACAGTTTCTCGCATAAGTGCAACAGATGAATGCAACTGTTTCACAATCACACTTTTCCCTTTGATCTCTCAAAACAAATGTTTTTAACATTTTTCATGAGCTTGAAGTTGATTATGTGTGAGAACTTAAGTGGGACTAACCTAGTTTACAATCTTTTATTTGTTGTTTTCATTTCTGTGAGAAGTCTATGAGGCATCTCCTCAGCACTCACTTTTCATCACATTTACTGGTAATGGTAATATATTCTTACCAAATGACTTATATTCCATAAGTAATAGTATAGTATGACAATTGCCAAGACTACAAAAAGAGATTAGAGATGTCAATGACTGGAGGGTCATTTCATAATTTGTGGAAAACAAAAACTCAAATACATAGTCTGAAGGAGATTTGAACATATGGTTCCTGCTGCGCAGTCCATTACCATCACCATAGAACCATGACAATCATATCTGGTTCTCTGCTCAATGTTGCATCTATTGCCCTTAGATACTTAACTACTTCTGCTTTGTTCAATACCACAATAATTGTAAATTATTTTTACACAGCTTTAGAAGTTTATTATCTCACTATTATTTTGGCCTTAGGCCATCATCAGGTGTTCTGTAAATATGAGTATATAGAGGAGTTGTTACATATATTCTTATAACATAATTACATAAAATTTTTACAAAGTTTTACTTACATTACTTATAATATTGTTGTCATTTATTTGCTGCCCAATTGCTTTTAAAAGCTGATGTAATGCTTATCTATTGCTGCTTATCTGTATATGTGCAGCAGCATTGGTTATATTAATCGATTTTTTATCAGTTTTTTTATATAGTGGCAGCCTAGCGTAGACTTTAGTGGCAACTTTCCAATCCATAGTAAAACTCCAACAGAAAACCAATCAATAAACCAAAGATATTAATGTATAAATTACTAGTAACCTTGTAAACTTATAATATTGTTGGATGCTGCCACTACAGTCTATGCTAGTCTACCACTATATAAAAAAAAAAACCACGATTAATATAACCAGTGCTGCTGCACATATGCCGATAAGCATCAATAGATAAGCATTACATCAGCTTTTAAAAGCAATTGGGCAGCAAATAAATGACAACAATATTATAAGTAATGTAAGTAAAACTATGTAAAAAAAAATTATGCAATTATGTTATAAGAATATACGTAACAACTCCTCTATATTACTCACATTTACAGAACACCTGATGATGGCCTAAGGCCGAAATAAGCTTATAGTGAGATAATAAAGTTCTGAAGCAGTGTAAAAATAATTTACAATTATTGTGGTATTGAACATGTCGCTCAATGACATACTCTACACCTCGGGTCCCAGAGAACGTAATTATTTTTGCTTTCCTGTTTTATCTCTCCATATTCCCGTACAACATAGTTCAGTTTCACTGAGTGAGGTGGTACAGTGGTGACACACTGAACTTGCATTCAGGACAATAATTGAAATTCACCTCCAGCTATCTAGATTTAGGTTTTCTGTGATTTACAGAAATCACTTGGCAAATGCCAGGATGGTTCCTTTGAAAAGGCATGGATAATTTCCTTCCTCATTCTTATCCAACACTCAAGAGTGTAAGCTCTGTCTCTAATGACAACACTGTCAACTGGATGTTAAGCTGTAGGCTTCCTTCATCCAGTTTTCATGCTTTATCTGTGTTTAGTTTTTGATGGGTTACCAGCTGTGACACCTTACCACTAAATCTGAGGGGAATGCAGTAGGAAGTTTCCCTTGTCAGAAGAACTCTTAATTGCAACTGAGTGAATGAGTGAGTGCTATGAGATGCTAAGCCCAAGTCAAGTATTGGTGTTCTTGTAGGCATCTGCTATATGGTGTGGCCAGGGCTATATTTAGTTCTTTGAGAATAACAGTATTATGTAATTGAAGATGACTTGCAGTTTAACCTCGTTATGGTCTTCAGTCCGGAGACTGGTTTGATGCAGCTCTCCACCCTACTCTATCCTGAGCAAGCCTTTTCATCTCCTCATAAGAACGGCAACCCACATCCACTTGAATCTGCTTACTATATGCGTCTCTTGGTCTCCCTCTGCGATTTTTACCCCACACACTTCCCTCCAATGCTAAATTTACGATTCCCCGATGTCTAAGAATGTGTCCTACCAAGCGATCCCTTCTTTTAGTCAGGGTATGCCAAAAATTCCTTTTCTCACCAATTCTGTTCAGTACCTCTTCATTAGTTATGCGATCTACCCATCTAATCTTCAGCATTCTTCTGTAGCACTACATTTCAAAAGCCTCTATTCTATTTCTGTCCGCACTGCTTATCGTCCATGTTTCACTCCCATACAAGGCAACACTCCACACAAATGCCTTCAGAAAAGACTTCCTTACCCTTAAATTAATATTCAATGTTATCAAATTTCTCTTTTTCAAAAGTGCTTTTCTTCCCATTGCCATTCTGCATTTTATATCCTCTGTACTGCTACCATCATTTGTTATTTTACCACCCAAGTAACAAAACTCATCTACCACCTTCATTGTTTCGTTACCGAATCTAATTCCTTCAGCATCGCCTGATTTTCTAAAACTGCATTCCATTATTTTTGTTTTGCTCTTGTTAATGTTCATTTTATACACTCTCTTCCCCACGCTCTCCATTCCATTCAACTGCTCTTCCAGGTCCTTTGCTGTCTCTGAAAGAATTACAATGTCATCAGCAAAACGCAATGTTTTTATTTCTTCCCCCTGAACTTTAATCCCTATTCCAAATTTTTCCTTGCTTTCATTCACCGCCTGCTCGATGTACAAATTGAATAACATCGGAGAAAGGCTACAACCCTGTCTTACTCCCTTACCAACTGATGCTTCCCTTTCATGCCCTTCGAGTCTAATAACTGCGGTCTGGCTTTTGTACAAGTTGTAAATAACTCTCCTTTCCCTCTATTTTACTCCTGCTGACTTCAGAATTTGAAAGAGTGTATTCCAGTCAACATTGTCAAATGCTTTCTCCAAATCTACAAAAGCTAAAAATGTAGGTTTGCCTTTCCTTAATCTATCTTCTAAGAGAAGATGTAAAGTGAGTATTGCCTCCTGGTTTCCTATGTGCCTCCTGAATCCAAACTGATCTCCCCCGAGGTCAGCTTCTACCAGCTCTTCCATTCTCCTGTAGATAATTCGTGTTAAAATTTTGCAACCATGACTTATCAAACTGATGGTTCTGTAATTTTCACACCTGTCTGTGCCTGATTTCTTTGGAATGGGGATTATTACATTTTTCTTAAAGTCTGAGGGCATTTCGCCTGTCTCATACATCCTACACACCAGTTCAAATAGTCTTGTCATGGCTGGCTCTCCCAGAGACTTTAGTACCTCTGAGGGTATGTCATCTACTCCTAGGGGCCTTGTTCCGACCTAGGTCTTTCAAGGCTCTGTCAAATTCATCTCTCAGTATAGTATCTCCTATTTAATCTTGATCTACTTCCTCTTCCCTTCCTACAACATTGTCTCTAAGTTTATTTCCTTTGTAGAGCTGCTCTATGTACTCTTTCCACCTTTCAGCTTTCCCTTCTTTGCTGAGAACTGGTTTCCCATCTGAGTTCTTGATATTCATAGAGTTGCTTTTCTTGTCCCCAAAAGTCTCTTTTATTTTCCTGTAGGCGGTATCTACTTTTCCCCTTGCTATACATTCTTCTACAGATTTGCATTTGGCTTCTAGCCACTCCTGCTGAGCCATTTTGCACTTCCTGTCAATCTCATTTTTTAGTCGTCTGTACTCCAGTTTGCCTGTTTCCTTTACTGCATGTTATATTTTCTCCTTTCATCAATTAACTGTAGTATTTCCTGTGATATCCAAGGATTTTTTGTAAGTCTTGCCTTTCTATCTATTTTGTCCTCTGCTGCCTTCACTATATCATCTCTAAATGCTACCCATTCCTCTTCTACTGTTTTATTTCCCCCTGTTTCTGTCAATTGTTGCCTAAAGCTCCCTCTGAAATTCTCCAGAACTTCGCTTTCCTTCAATTTATCTAAGTCCCATCTCCTTATTTTCCTACCTTTCTGCAGTTTTTTCAGCTTCAGCCTACAGTTCATGATTAACAAGTTATGGTAACCTGGTTCCGGTACCTATGTCTTACCATTATAAAATCTATCTGATACCTTCCGGTGTCTCCTGGTCTCTTCCACGTATACAACCTTCTTTTGTGATTCTTAAACCACGTGTTTGTTACGATTAAATCATGTTCCGTGCAAAATTCTACCAGGCGACTTCCTCTTTCATTCCTCCTGCCCAGTCCATATTCCTTCTCTTCCTTTTCCTACTATTGAATTCCAGTCTCCCATCACAATTAAGTTTTCCTCTCCCTTAACTGTCTGAATAATTTCGTTTAGCTCCTCATATCTTTCTTCTATCTCCTCATCATCAGCAGAGCTAGTTGGCATATAAACCTGTACTACTGTTGTCGGTGTTGGCTTTGTATCTATCTTGACAATGATAATGCGATCACTGTGCTGCTCATAGTAGTTTACCTGCATTCCTATTTTCTTATTCATTATCAGTCCTACTCCTGTGATACCCCCAACTGATTTTGTATTTATAATCCTGTACTCACCTGACCAGAAATCCTGTTCATCCTGCCACCGAACTTCACTAATCCCCACTATATCTAACCTCAACCTATCCATTTCCCTTTTTAAATTTTCTAATTTTCCTACCCGATTAAGGGATCTAACATTTCACGCTCCGATCCATAGAATGCCAGTATTGTCTTTCCTGATGACAACATCCTCCTGAGTAGTCCCCGCCCGGAGATCTGAATGTGGAACTATTTTACCTCCGGAATATTTTACCCAAAAGTATGCCATCATCATATTTCCATACAGTAGAGCTGCATGTCCTCGGGAAAAGTAACGGTTATAGTTTCCCCTTGCTTTCAGCCGTTCGCAGTAGCTGTGTGGCAAAGCCACATTAGCTGATGTTACAAGGCCAGCTCAGTCAATCATCCAGACTGTTGCCCCTATAACTACTGAAAAGGCTGCTGCCCCTCTTCAGGAACCACACGTTTGTCTGGCCTCTCCACAGATACCCCTCCGCTGTGGTTGCACCTACGATACGGCTATCTGTATCGTTGAGGCACGCAAGCCACCCCACCTCGGCAATGTCTGTGGTTCATGGGGGTAGGTTTAACCTCTTTGTATTTATTTTCTTGTAGATATCTAGTTATGATATTCACTGTGTCTGCTCCCTGGGTGAGTTTTGCAAACTGGTTCATGTGACTTTGATATTCTCTCTTCAGCAACTGATGTCTACCTGTGCAGTCTCCCATCCTTCATAACACCAACCACTTCATCGATCACCTGAAATCCTTACCCAGCCTGTTACCTCCTGAAACCATCCTTGTAACCATTGATGCCACTTCCTTATACACAAATATCCCACATGCCCGGGGCCTCACTGCGATGGAGTATTTCCTTTCACGCCGACCACCCACTTCCCTACCTAAAACCTCATTACTTAATACCCTAGCCAGCTTCATCCTAACCCACAACTTCTTCACCTTTGAGGGCCGGACATACCAACAACTAAAGGGAACAGCCATGGGAACCAGGATGGCCCCCTCGTATGCAAACGTATTTATGGGATGCTTAGAGGAAGCCTTCCTGGCAACCCAAGCCTGTCAACCCAAAGTTTGGTACAGATTCATTAACAACATCTTCATGATCTGGACCAACAGTGAAGAAGAACTCCAGAATTTCCTCTCCAACCTCAACTCCTTTGGTCCCATCAAATTCACCTGGTCCTATTCCAAATCCCATGCCACTTTCCTTGATGTCGACCTCCATGTGTCCAACGGCCAACTTCACACATCCGTCCACATCAAACCAACCAACAAACAACAATACCTCCATTATGACAGCTGCCATCCATTCCACATCAAACGTTCCCTTCCCTACAGCTTAGGTTTTCGTGGCAGAAGAGTCTGCTCCAGTCCCGAATCACTGAACCAGTACACCAATAACCTAATAACAGCTTTTACATCCCGCAGCTAGCCTCCTGATCTGGTTCAGAAGCAAATTACCAGAGCCACCTCCTCATCTCCCCAAACCAGAACCTTCCACCGAAGAACCCCAGAAGTGCCCCTTTTGTCACCAGATACTTTCCGGGACCGGAGCGGACTCTGAATGTGGCTCTCCAGCAGGGATACGACTTCCTTAAATCCAGCCCCGAAATGAGATCCATCCTTCATGACATCCTTCCCACTCCACCAAGAGTGTCTTTCTGCCGCCCTCCTAACCTTCGTAACCTCCTAGTCCATCCCTATGGAATCCCCAAACCACCTTCCCTACCCTCTGGCTCCTACCCATGCAACCGCCCCCGTTGTAAAACCTGCCCTATGCACCCTTCCACCACCACTTACTCCAGTCCAGTAACCCGGAAGGTGTACACAATAAAGGGCAGAGCCACTTGCGATAGCACCCACGTGATTTACCAACTGACATGCCTGCACTGTGAAGCGTTCTATGTGGGAATGACCAGCAACAAACTGTCCATTCGCATGAATGGTCACAGGCAGACAGTGTCTGTTGGTAATGAGGATCACCCTGTGGCTAAACATGCCTTGGGGCACGGCCAGCACATCTTGGCGCAGTGTTACACCGTCCGGGTTATCTGGATACTTCCCACTGATACCAACCTTTCAGAACTCCGGAGATGGGAACTTGCCCTTCAGCTTAGTCTCTCCTCCCGTTGGCCACCTGGTCTCAACCTCCGCTAAATTCAAATTCCCGCCCACCATCTAGCATCTTTGCCTCGGTTCTTTGGACAGAGCCTCTGCCTCAAGTGGTATCTCTGTCCAACTTCTTTGCTTTTTACAAATGTCTGTCTAGGTGTGTTTGTGTTTGGATGTGTGTGAATGTGTGTGTATTTATCTACCTTCCTTTTTGTCCCCTAAGGTAAGTCCTTCCACTCCTGGGATTGGAATGACTCCTTTTCCACTTCCTTAAAACCCATATCCTTCCCTTTCTCCTCCCCTTTTTTCCTCTTTTTCCTGAAGAAGCTGCCAGTGGTGGCGAAAGTTTGTATGTGTGTTTGAGTGTGATTTTTATTTTTGTGTCTATCGACGAGGCGGTCCTTTTGGGTAAGTCATCCGTTTTCTATTTTTTCTATTTGTTTGTTTATTTATTTATTTATTTGTTTTGTGTTCTACAAGGATTTGTCACCATTTGGTCTCTTGTATTATATAGCATTTTGGTGTCACTTCACCAATTTATATATTTGTTATTGTTTTTCTTACTACTGTTAAAGAGTGTTTTGTATTGTGCAATACATTATTAAAATTCGTGATAATGCAGTTAGCAGGAGTCAACTAGAAAGCCTTCCAGCCTATTTCAGTTTCATATACAAACAACATTTAAATCAATGTGCACTATTTGTGCTTCTGCACTGCAGTGGGCAGGTGTGGCTCCCCGTCCCATTTCTCCCCTCCCTTGCTCACTGGTCTCCCCATAGAATCCTAACTATGGGACCACACTGGCTTCCTCCAACCTGTGAGAATGCTACTGTGAAACAGTTAACACACTGTCCTTCAGCTTCCAGTGTATTTCATTGCCTTCTCACAGTTCTTACATTCCCTAGAAGCAACAAATCATTTGTAAGACCTGCCCCCTCCTTTGGCCCCTCCCCCCCCCCCTCCCCCTCTTTGGAACCGCAGTTTCAGTTTGGGCACAATTTCATCTTTATATGTAACAGCTATAAATTCGTTTTTATTGGGCTGTGTGTTCCTCTTTAGTGGGAATGGTTTATTCTTGTAATGATATTGAAATTTTTAATTTTCTCACTTTCGTTTACAGAACATGAAGGTGGTGGTTTTGGAAGATTTAGCTGCAACATTCAAACTCAAGACGCAAAATGTAATTGACAGGATACAAGATCTGCAAGCTGAAGGAATACTTACTGGTAAGAATGCAAGTACAGTTTATAGACATGTTTGTCAAGGTAGTTCAAAATATGTGTAATTTTTTTTTCAAGTTAGTAATTAACAATAGTTTGTTATACAATCTGTCTGCTGACTGCTGTGGTTTATTTTTATTGGCAATTGGTGTACACACATGGTAATCTAATAATTATACAGTTATTTTATTTGCAAAGTGCACATAATAACTTGTAATACATCCTAGTAAGTGTCAGCAAATACTACCCATACATTAACTTACATTACTGTAAAGCTGCTACACAATCTTCATAATAGTTTCCATAAGATACAGATTAAACCCTACCTGACACTATCACACAACAAGTCATGAGATGGTACACTTTAAGATATTGCAGTCTGCACTTATTTTTAAAGTCCAACATGATCTGTCAGTTATTGTATTTTAAGATTGAAGGATAACAGTGATACATTTGGGAAATTGTTTTGTTTCACAAGACTTGTAGTGCACTGTGCCGATGATTGATAAAGAATGGATTGTATAAATCACCTCCTGTTATTGAGTCTCACAAATCAGTTAACAAGTACCTGATATCAAAAGTTCTATTGATGGAAGTGTATACTTTGGGTGGACCTTAGGTTTTCATCTACTATGTGTGACTGGCCTGCAATTGGGAGGTAGAGGAAAGATTTGGGTGTGTGAGGGCATGGCACAGGAAATTTGTGAGACTTACAATACACTGGGCAAAAGGAGTTCATCATTGCAAATATGTTATCCACAGGTGGCAAAGGAGGGATTTTTTGGTGTCGAGCTGGTAGCTGTCAAAATGCAAGTACAGTTAATACAAAGGGGGAGAACTGATGTGGGATTAATCAACTAAGACAGGGTGGCTAAGTTTTGTTCCCATTTAACCATGTGATTCTTCATTATGCTGCGTGCCTGATTTATAAACCCATGGCTCTGTGGTATTCTGCCCGCCCACATTTCTCCACCCCCAAAGGTTATTGCCTCCTAAAGAACCTAAAAATGCTGCCATATCAAGTTAATAGCATCATCCACAAATGTTACTTTTTGTTGTCAGGTTTTGCCACATGGCAGGTTGGATACAAGCTCTTGGCACAACACACCCTGTTGTGGCATGCAAAATTTCATTCACCTTGTAACAAATCAGGTCATGAGATACATGACATGTCATGTTGTGATGCTTTCCAAACAATAACGTGACTTTTGGGTTATGTATGACATGCGGCAATATGTAATAATGCGACATGTGACAGTATATCATATTGGTGCCCCTTGATATATATCATAATGTAATACAATGTCTCACATACTACACCATGTTATGTTATGACTTTATTTCCTGTAATAATATGCATTTTGTTAAGTAAAGTAACCTGATACATATCATGAAAATTATAGAGGGAAACTTTCCCGGTGGGATAAACAAAAATAAAAATAGAAAAGAGATGACTTACCAAAAGGACCGGCTCGTCGAGAGAAACAAATAAAATCACACACAAACACACATACAAGCTTTCGCCACCACTGGCAGCTTCTTCAGGAAAAAGAGGAAAAAAGGGGAGGAAAAGGGAAGGATATGGGTTTTAAGGAAGTGGAAAAGGAGTTATAGAGGGAAACTTTCCCGGTGGGATAAACAAAAATAAAAATAGAAAAGAGATGACTTTCCAAAAGGACCGGCTCGTCGAGAGAAACAAATAAAATCACACACAAACACACATACAAACTTTCGCCACCACTGGCAGCTTCTTCAGGAAAAAGAGGAAAAAAGGGGAGGAAAAGGGAAGGATATGGGTTTTAAGGAAGTGGAAAAGGAGTCATTCCAATCCCAGGAGTGGAAGGACCTTTTCACAAATGTCTGTCTAGGTGTGTTTGCGTTTCGATATGTCTGAGTGTGTGTGTGTATTTGTTTACCTTCCTTTTTTTCCCCTAAGGTAAGTCCTTCCACTCCTGGGATTGGAATGACTCCTTTTCCACTTCCTTAAAACCCATATCCTTCCCTTTTCCTCCCCTTTTTTCCTCTTTTTCCTGAAGAAGCTGCCAGTGGTGGCGAAAGCTTGTATGTGTGTTTGTGTGTGATTTTATTTGTTTCTCTCGACGAGCCAGTCCTTTTGGTAAGTCATCTCTTTTCTATTTTTATTTCTGATACATATCATGTTTCATAAAATGACTCGTGACATAATCTCCTCCAGCTTAGCATTTGTCATGTGGTGAAATGTGATGCTATATGTCATTGAAGTTCAGAGTGCATGAATTTCCTATTAAACTCATCTTTGTGTTTCATAAGATGTTTAGTTTGTGTTTTCTTGAGTTAATTGTTATTACTATTGCAGGTGTGATAGATGATAGAGGCAAGTTCATCTATATTTCTCAACCAGAGATGGAAGCAGTTGCCAAATTTGTTAAACAACGTGGACGTGTGACTATTACAGAACTTGCAGAAAACAGTAATCGTTTGATTACACTAACTCCAAGGAATACCATTCTTGAGAAAGGACTAGTAGGTTCATAAGTTAATAAGCAATTGTTTTGAATAAAAATGGTATGAAAATAAAACTGCCATGAGTGCCTTTTAAGTTTTTCTTTTAATGTAGGGCAATACAGTTTTTGAACAGATTTTGAATCCCAAAGATCCACCACAGTATTTGTAATCGTGAGATAATCTACACAGTGCTAATTCTTATTGGGAAAACAAGGAACACACACACACACACACACACACACACACACACACACAATAGATGAACTCTGGTAAGTATTTATCATCAAAGTGTAATAACTCAAATTTAAATAAGAAACAGTAGAACCCCGTTTTTACACTTTTCAAGCGACTGCAGTGAAATGGTGTAAAATGCGGGAAATAATGTTTTAAATGCTAAACTATGGTTACTGGATCTACCTTGCATTTTCATTGTTTGTGATATATGTACATAATAGGCATCAAAATATTCACCAGGAAAATTATTATGTAATAAAGATTTTTTTGTAATTTTTACAATTTTAAGTGCTAGACGGACCTGGAACTGGTAATTTTATGTGAAGTAGAAATTTTTGACGTAATTTAATTCATCATAACCAATTAGTCAGCAAGTCTTCATAGTAAAACTGCACAAGTTCCTTTCTTTTTGTTTTTTTTATGTTACTCAAGAATACTCAAGAATTTAATCGCAAGGAAACCATCAGTCTCACCATTTATAAAATGTCACAAAAAATACTTAAATAAATATTTGCATTTCACAACAAGAATAAATTCTCAAAATGCATAATGCAAAGCATGAGTAACTAAAAGTTGCATACACAAAGCACTCTGTGAACAAAGTCAAAGTGACAATCAGCTTAGTGGCTTATTGGATACTATTCTCCCATCAGCCACCACATTGTAAGTCAACTAGGTGCATACTGCAAACAACAAAACACAAAATATACATTTGAATACCATATATTTCTGCAGATAAGACGTCCTGTAGGTAAGGCGAGGTACAAATTTTCATCAAAATTTTATGATTTAAGCATTTATCTGGCCTATAAGACGATCCCCAAGTTACCGTATTTACCCGAATGTAAGCCGGACCTTTTTCCAGTTTTTGGGATCAAAAAATATGCCTGTGATTTAGATTCAGAGGCAAAGATTCTGGAAGTTCCAAAAAATTCCGCTAGAAGCCGCCATAAGTAGGTTTTGTGAATGGTAGATATGAAAAATGCCATGAAACCGCTATAAGTAGTTTTCTTGATTATTACATCTTGATTTCACCCTTTGTTGCAAATGCAGTGTTTGTGGTCTGCTTTTAAACTTTCATGTGATAGTGCTCTGTTGTATCTGATTGTGAAGAAGTATATCTTATTTTTTACACCATGAAGTTTAAGAGAGAAGTAATTTCTTTCACCTAAACAACATTTAATTGTGCTGATGCTCATATTATGCGGGTTAAAACACAAGAAATTGCCTGAGAACAGAAGATAAAGGATTTCAAAGGAAACCTCAATTGCTGTGTGTAACTCCAAAATATTTTAACCCTTTGACTGCTCCATACATAATTTTTTCAGTGCAACTCTGGATATATTGAGAAATTTATTTTTGAAAGCAACGTTGTAAAATCAAGCTGCATTGTAAATAATTCTATTCCTGCTCTATTTCGTATAGGTTATTGCATGTACCCCAGTCCACTCAGTAAATTAATAAAGCACATGAAGCGAATATTTTAAAAAATATGCAAATCTTTGTTTTCGTAAATCTTTCGTTCAAGATGTAAATTTCAGATTAAATTTCAATACAATTTTTTCTGTGCCGTCGTGTAAGACGACCTCGGATTTTGGGGCCTTGTTCTTATGATTCAGCCATTGTCTTATCTGCGGAAATATATGGTAAATGCAAAGTGTCAAGAAACTTGACTGCATAACATTTATAAACACTATACTTTAAAGTGAAAGCTATGCCAGCATCAGTTTATGTCAGTCACATCATTTTTTCCTAACGAACATGATTTCAAAAAGCATAAAACGCTTCCAAATTATGTAAAATTATTTACTGTATATCAAAATATATTATATTTGAATTATAAATTGCAAATAATTTTGTGTATATACTTATTGGCTGTATGCAGTAGAACCCCATTTTTTCCATACTTCAAGGAACTTCAGTGAAATGGAGTAAAAACAGGAAATAATGTTTTAAACGGTAAAATATGATTACTGGATCATCCTTGCATTTTCATAGTTTATTTGTGATACAAGTACATAATAGGCATCAAAATACTTGCCAGGAAGTTCATTATATAATAAAGGTTATCGAAATTTTTACCATTTTAAGCACCAGGCGCAACTGGAACTGGTAATTTTATGTGAAGTAGAAATTTTTTTATGTAATTTCATTCATCATAATCGATTAGTCAGCAAGCGTTTAATCAGCATTAATTATTTACGTAGTAAAACTGCACAAGTTCCATTCTTTTTGTATTTTTCGATGATTTGCACGACGATATTCAAAAATTTATTCACATTCTCAAGTGTAAGTCTATGCATAAGTATTTCTGTGACATTTGCATAGAATTGGCATCTCAAACTATTATCGCTTGTTTGAGGTTATAATGTACTTTGCTCCCTTAAATGTGCATAAAAACATATATATGCAAAATACACGTTTTAATAAATGCAAAGTGTCAAGAAACTGGATTGCGTAACATTTATAAACACTATAATTGAAGGCGAAAGGGATGCCAACATCAATTTATGTCAATTGTCATTTTTTTCTTCACAAACACAGTTTCAAAAAGCGTAAAAACGTGGGAAAAGAGTTAAACCAAAACGGGGGTGAATTAACATTGTGAACTTAGGAAATTTGATGGGACCAACAAAACAATTGTCTAAATGCTGGGAAAATATAAAATTTGGGAACGTAAAAATGGGGTTTTACTGTGTGTGACCACAGGTGATACACTAGATGAAAAACTCAAAAATCCTTGCATAAATTATTGAGTGGCATACCTCTAATATTCATAGGTATCTATAGTGTGATGCATACTAAGTACTTGGCCAGCAGCTTTTCATACACTGGTCCCTAGTTTGTGAGAGAAATGGTGTTCGGAGTTTCGTGCCTGTTGTTTACCATGTATCATTAGTAACAGTTCTACCAAGCCAGCACAGTGTAGCAGCTATGGTTCATTGTTACCACACTGGTGGTACAGGTTCAAATTATGACTGTATGCTTCATTTTTCTCTGTTTCATCATATAGAAGAATGTCGTTAAATAGTATATGTTATACAAAATTATCCACAAATAGTCCTTCCTGCTATAGTAATATATTAATCACTACAGAACACTTTATTCAAATTAATATTTCATTTGTGATTCATCGTTAAAATCCCAAATATTTGGACAACATTCACTTACTATGTTTCCTGGACATGTCTTCACCTGTTGTTACCTCCTCTCTCTTATGGACTATTACGAAATTGCCAGATCCTCTAAACCGACTGCTGGTATTGGTTGGCAGCATCAGTTGTTCACAACACATTGTCAGTGCCATGGAGGTAAAAGAAGGGGAGATGGCACTGCAGACTTTCGCCGTACTTTGTTTTGAAGCCAGTGGGCGGGGCCAACCGTCATTTTGAATGCCCCAAGGCGCGGTGGCTGATGGGAGCAGTTTGCACCTACTATAGCAGACTACACTACAGTTTACGATTTCTTCTCATTCTTGAAATTTGTGTTGTGTGCAGGCACCTGCTATTTTCAGTATCAAATATAAAGTACTTATGAAATAACATACTCCCAAAAGTTTTCTGATATTGAATGCGCATTTGAGCAGAAAAATAACACGTTTGGACTTGTTACTGTAACTTTGTTTTTGTTTATACAGTCCGATTTACCACGAGAAGAAGTATATGGTGTGAAAGGGTTGCTTTCGTAATATATTTTAATCCTTATTTTACTGTTTTTACGTTGACAGCTGATGACTAAGGAAGGATTTCATCTGATACTTAAATTTCTGTCATGTTCAGACAACAGCTGTTTCAAATTTACTATGCTTACGTCAAATGTTTTTCTGGTTTTGAATGCACATTTTATGCAGCAAAAACATACGTTTGGCCTTGTTTCTTGTTTATACATTTTGAATTTACAAGAGAAGTACAGGGTGTAAAAAGGTTGCTTTCGTAGTATATCTCAACCCTTAATGTCCTGTTTTTACGTCGACAGCTGATGACAGCGGAAGGATTTCATCTGATACTTAAATTTCTGTCGTGTCCAGACAACAGCTGGTTCAAATATAGTGTTCTTACGTGAATAACATAGTAAGGAAAGCAATGTCAAACGTTTTTCTCGCCTTAAATACGCATCTGATTCAGCAAAATCACACGTTTGGTTTCGTTACTGTAAAGGTGTTTTTTACATTTTCAATTACCAAGAGGATACGTATGTGATGTGAAATTTGCTTTTGTAAAATATTCCAATCGTTTTTTTATATATTTGCGTCAACAGCTAATGAAGCCAGAACTCTGTAAGCAATGCTTGTTTGCTTACTGGTAGTGGATCTTATTATTTACAATTTCAACATTCATTTTGAATGCACAACCCCTGCAATGTTTAAGTTGTACCAAGAAAACTTATGTTTTCTTTGCTACTCCATCAGTGAGGGAAGAAGCAAGCCCTGCTATCACCTCTTGTACATATCAAGAAATTAAAAGATTCTCCAATGGCAAAGGAACAGACTGTGAGTGGACTATTTTTAAAATTAGGATGTCAGTCTCACTATCATTTAGACATCATCTCACTTCAAAACACCTAAATCATTCAGCGTGTGAACAATAAGTAATTTAAACTTGGTGAGAAAACTTACCATTTTACAACACTGTAGAATGCTATAAATGTAACTAGTGGCAGGTTTTAATGAGCTCTTAAACTAATACCTTCAATATTAGGTCAAAATATAACATTTGGGAATTTAACATATGGCTTTGTCAAGTATTTTCTGCTTTGTTCGTCTGATCTTTTGAATATCAGTTTAGATTAACACTTGTTCCACAAATTGTAAATTTGAAATATCAAAATGGTTTGAAATATCAGTTTAATAAAAAGTTTTTTTTAATATCAATATTTATCTCAAAAAATTCATCTATTGAGTAGAAGGGGTTGTTATTCACTTTAATGCCAGTTGGCTGTCAGACTTAATGCTATTTGATAAGTTACCAAAGACAAGTACAAGTCACCCGATTCTGTTCCAAAGTTAGATCATATCCCTTAGTGCTGCAGCTATGCACATTGCTATTATGTTTGGATTGGGTTACTACTAACATAGAGTGACCAGACGTCCCGTATTTAACTTAATTGTCCCGCTGTCCCGACAAAATATTTCGTTAAGTCCTATATTATTGAAACATGTTTTTAAGTAACATATACCACAATAAAATGGATAGCTCGATATGTAATCTTAGGCAAAGGATAAACAAAAGTACACTTTTTAATTAAAGCACAGTAACAAGGAATGATTGATGTTCTTTCTTTAGTACTGTGTAATGCTTTCACATGGCGAATAGTTGTGCATTCGTTATTGCTTCAGGACATATAATTTAGGTCTGTCATTTTAAACCATTAAGTCATTAGTTGCGTTACTCTTATTACATACATACCAAAAGGAATTAAGACGAGTTTTCATTTAAGAAATTACATCAACATGAGAAATTAATTTTATGTTGTATAGAAGTCCTTTTTTCGTCAACAGTTTGACGTTTTGTATCATGCAGCCTAGCTCTCTAGAGCAAAATTTCGTCAAACTATAGTATAATATATATAAAGTTGACGTATTGCGTTTGTGACTAAAATAAAATATTTATGGCTTTAGTAATGCACAATATTTTTACACTTTTTCTAAGTGTGTGTGTTTACAAAGGAGTATGTGTGCAGCTGTAGTATGGATGAAACATGTGAACTCAAATCTATTTACTGATACAGTATTTACGAAACATTTCATAAATGTGGTTTCAACTTCTTGAGTCCTATATTTTGATTTTGGAAATCTGGTCACCCAATGCTAACTAAGAAGTACTAGCAAACATTTGGTCATTTGTTTTAATGTACTTAGACAACTTTATATGAGGAATCACACCATGGAAAAAATGTAGATACAAGCCTCTAAAGTGGCTACAAAATTCGTTGCAATTCTGAGAGCCAAGGTTTGACAGACCGTTTCCACTTTTCATATGAAACAATCACATCAAGTTGAGAGGGTAATTCCCTCTGATGACCAAAATTTTCTATGTACACATTATTACGTATTTCTTAGGAAAGGCCATGCTCTAAGTTTTCAAAGTTATATTGTTTAAATTCTGGATCTGGCATTTTGATGAGTATCTTCATAATACCTTTCAAAAGTAGTGAAAATAGACAACAATAAGCACAAAACATGAGGAAAATTCAAATTGTAATTGCAAACATTCTTGGAAACTACCCAACATTCAGTTATGTCCACCATTCACCAAGTGATTTATTTTGCCACAATTGATTGGTGGCTTTGTTGAATACTCGTACTTTACCTGTGACAAGTAATAGAGTTATTAGATATGGCTGGGTACATAGTCCAGTTAATGTCTGAATAAGCAACTGGGCATTTCAATTAAATTACCATGAAGTAACAGGATAAAGGAATCAAATAAACAGGCACACAGTGAATTATTATCTTTATTGACAATGCTTGGGTTTCCACATCACCATAGAGGTACCAAGTTTGATGCGTTACTCTTTATTTTGCATGGCGAGTTCCCCAGGAGGCCTATAAACCATGTTACATACACAAATCAAGGGTAAATTTACAGGTAATGATAAACAAGAGAAATTCTGCATAACTCCACAAAAAAATTTGTACATCACAATGAGAAACAACAAATATGAATGAGCACATACATTCAAATACAAACACTTCTTAATAATAAATAACTTAAAACTCAAACTAGGTTATAATAAAGAAAAATGCATGTTACGGCAGCATGAAACAGAACAAGAGAAGATAATCTACAAGCCACAATGTGTAAAAGTGGCAAATCTAAACAAAATACAAATATTGAATAATGGATACAAAGTATTGAAATATAAGCTACACATTACTTAAATGCTATGTTTACGTGACATTTCAATATTTCCACAATTACACTGACATGTTAGGTGGTCAAATATATCAGGCCAATAAATGTATTAGACATAGCTGGTACAAACACACACACACACACACACACACACACACACACACACACACACACACACACGAGTCAGTATTACTGGCCCTTGAAAAGCACAACTTTCGTGTACTCTGCTCGCAACTTCTTTGCGTGTAAACCATCACTCTCACATTTTGCTGAATGTTTATGCCGTATCAGTAGGTACTTCTTGGCAACAGCCTTGATCAACAACAGTAAGTGATTGTCCAATGGATCCTGATCTTTCATGTGATCAGCCAAATCAATGAATACAGGCCTGAACAAAAAAGTGCCAAGCACCTCTGACACGCACTTTGAGAAAATACACTTTTCCAGTTTCCTGCAGAGTATTTCCTAAATGTCTTTTCTGCAGATAGACAAATGTCCACGACATCATTTGATGGCAGAACTAAACCACCTCTCTCTCTCTCTCTCTCTCTCTCTCTCTCTCTCTCTCTCTCTCTCTCTCTCTTCTTTTTTTTTTTTTTTTTTTTTTTTTTTTTTTTTTTTTTTTTTTTTTTTTAAATGTATAAGTGCATAAAAAGTGTGGCTGCCATCCCCTCGCAACACAGATAGGGATGACTCACATTTCAGTACCCTTTCTAGGTGGCGAACAACAAATCCTGCAATGTACACAACAATATGTGCTGCCACCTCAGAGAGAAATACACCGGCATCAACATAGTCATGATCATGACTCACCAAGTGGCTTTCTGTGTCTGCCAATTGTGAACGCCCAGCAGTGACCTTTATGTGTTCTTCAATGTTTTGTCCATTGTACGTCATAATGGGTATGTCTTCTAGTGGTACACAATTGCCTTTCTGTGACTCCCTAACCTCATTGTGCACTAAAAGTCTTTTGTAGGCAGACATGAACTGACGTGCCGTTGGGTTGTTATTCCACCCACCACGACTGTGTATGGCACTGAAAAACATTTCCAGGTGATCTTGTGAGCACTTATATGTGGGCAAGAATTTCAGTAAGGGTGCAGTCTGAGGTTCGACTAGCTTTCTATAAAGATGCAACATACTAGAAATACATACCAGAAAACCTACAAAGCCTGTCTTCCTATTGCAATCTACAAGTTTTGTTCCAGAAATTACTGGTGACAGAGTAAGTGCTCTGATGTAGTCTGCTGCATCCAACAAAAACCTTTCGACCACTATAAAGTTATGCACCCTTAATGGCTGCTTCCACTGAGTTTGAAAGAGGTCCTGGAATTCAGCACATCAAAAAGGCGATTGAAAAGCTGAATAAACCTGACTGTTGCAGATGCATCATCAAAACCAGGTATATTCATGTCATTGCAATATTGCATTGCATCTGCCACAGAATCACTGAGAAGTTGGGCTGCTAACCTGACTTTCATCTTATTCTGGACAAAATTAATGTGGCTGTTTGTTATTTTGTTCCCTATATGAAGTCCTTCTCTTATCTGCACCTTATTGAGCAACTCAAAAAGATGCCAAGAAATTACTTCACCTTGATCATCCCAAATGTTTTTTTTTTTTTCTCGCCTAGAGTGTTCCTAACCAATTTCAACATATGTGGAGGATCTAGAAGAAATGCCACTTCACAGCTCACACCTTCAACATAAAAAAGCTGTTTTCAGAGCATGAGGGTCAAGACGGCATCCCAAGCATTTTGCCATGGCCAAATTTGAGGCACAACCATCGCAACACAGGCAAACTACCCTAACACCACTGGCACTGGCAAGGCCTATGCATTGCTGGATAAGGTTTGCTTTCTGCTCTCCAGTTATCCCAGAAGTCAGAAAGTAACCCACTGGAAGTTTCCAGGAGCCATTAATTGCCACAAGCATAAGGACAAATGCCTCTTTAGCCACGGGTAAACTGTCTGTGGCAATAGAGGACCTCATATTGACATAGCCATAATACTGTTCACCATCAAACTCTATGTGTTGCCTAATAGCAATTTCATCAACTATTAGGCTACAAAGAGTGACATTATCACATCCCTGAGATCTTGCCCTAATTAAGTTAAAGGCCTCTGTGGTAAATCCTGGTTCCCCACCCACACACTGATACCACCTCGCCAAAGTTCTGGGATGTGGGAGACAGGTATTAAAGGCTCGTCTTACATAATTATACGCTCTCGGCGAATAAAAATGTAATGTGAGGGCGAATGCACGAAGTTCCGGCTTATATGCTTTGGGCAGACTTTTGGAATTTGCTTTTGCAGCTTGTCTCTGCAACAAGAATTTGTTCATTCCTGGTATGTTTTCTAGAATGTTAAGGCCACTTTCAAACATAAGATTGTTTTTCCTCAGTTCATCAATTACTACACCCATAGATGATACCTTCTTCTTCAGCCACCTCTTTGACTGCTGAAGAACCTTTATCTTTTTTCTGAGTACTTCATTTTTTGAAGAGAGGTCACTTACACTTCTCTTGAGGCTCCTCAGCAATATAGACTCATCACCTGATGTTTCACCAATACAAGAAGAGCTGTTGCCAGCAGAATAGAAGACCTGAGTTTCAGCTCCAGCAGTACTTACTGCAACCATCTGCTGCTGTGTTGGTGGTCTGTTCTCCACATTCTAAAAAAATAAACACAAACAATAGTGAAATGTAATTATAAGCTGTACAAAAAGTTGTTGCCTACTATAACTTGATTGTTAGTAAATTTAAGGTTTCTGAAACAGTAAACTTTATGTGACAGATGGGAAATGTACAAAACTGGACATAACTGAAGACCAGGATACCACCGATTGGCTTTGACCCATGACATCATCAAAATGGCGGAAACGACAGATATCACTCACAGCCAATACGGCGACCAGAACAATCACAAAAACCATGCACATATAAATATGCCAATATTTATGAAAACCAAAAACCTAGACCTTGGCTTAAGCTACAGATCAGTCTGTCACCACGACCATTCCTCCTATTTTCACATTTATATACAGATGACTCCATAAGCAGCCATGTGCAAAGCAACAACATCAATAAAATCATGAAAAATGTTGGAAGCAGCTTCGGTTGCATGAAATCTTTATTTATTTACAGTAACCAATCAATTTTGGTCAGTGAGTGGCCTTCTTCAGTGCTACTAGAAAGGAAGCTCTGAGGGCACACACAATCTAGCAACAGGCATTTCACCATTAATACAACAATACCTAGTCATGTACAATGAAAACTCCTGGGGGATTTCCAGCGGCATTTCTGTAGTGTGTGTAGGTTGGAAAATACCATGTTGCATGTAGGTGGTGTGGTATGATTATTGCTTTTGTGAAAGTCAACAAATGCGAAAATATCATAAATATGTTGGAAGCAACTTTCGGTGGCATTAAATCTTTATTTATTTACATTAACAGATTGATTTCGGTCAGTGAGTGGCCATCTTGAGTGCTACTAGACAGGAAGCCCTGTGCAGACACATATACTAGCAACAGGCATTTACCATTAATACAACAGTATCTAGTCATATACAATGAGAACTCCTCTTCAGTGCTTCAAGAAAGGAAGCCCTGTAAGGACACACTATCTAGCACTGAAGATGGCCACTCAGTAACCGAAATCAATTTGTTAATGTAAATAAACAAAGATTTCCTGCCACCGATGTTGCTTAAACATTTCTCATGATATTTTCACATTAGTTGACTTTAACAAAAGCAACAATCACACCACACCACCTATATGCAATATGGTATTCTACCAACCTACACACTACCGAAATGCTGCTGTATCCCCCCCCCCCCCCCCCCATACATTGATATGAACCTTACGCCAACATCAGCTGCCACCTACACCAACAGAAACTACACTACAAAAAGTCAATGAATTAAAAATAAAAACTTACCAAAATTATGTCCTGCATATTTTTCACACTGGGGATAAAATTAAAAAAAAAAAAAAAGAGGCACCCACAATAATTTCGTCACCTTCATTGGTTGCCAACATGTTGCACACTGATTACAGTCAGCTATAACACCAAGCGGGTGAAGAAATTTTGTCATGGCCAACAGTCTCCCCCCCAGTGTGTCATACAACGAGAGAGAAATAAATTTCATTATATCCTTACTATCAAAATAAAAACAATTAAATGAAACTATAGAACAGCAAACTATACCACAAACAACACACTACTAAAATGCTTGGTAACACAGACATCACAGGAAGATGACTAGTACTGCTAAACATAAAACTAACAGTACGACCCTACGATTTTGTGACAGCACAGAAATGGCTCCAATTTGTAGTTTGTAGATTACTGTGTGTAATACCCCAAAGGCAGGAAAGTCTTATGTTTCCCTGATTGGCTGTGGTACTGCTGGTCTTCTGCTTGCTAATTGGCTGAAAAAGGTGGCCGATGACGTCATATGAATTGGTCAATCAGGTAATGTAGACTTTATGGAAAGACACCATATCTTAAATTGTAATATTTGAAACTAAAACACCACAACTAGTAAACCAAGCATGGCAATCATTACTAACATACATCAGAGTAAGAAAACGCCCTCTTGGAATTTTACTGACACGGAAATAAAGATGAGCAGGGGAAAAAAATAAAAATAAGAAGAAGACGAAGAAAGAGAAAGTCATAAAACCTATCAATTATACCTAGGCCTAATTTTTGGGAATACTGAAGCATGGGATACAACCAGTCGGCTCAGATTCCAGTTCTGACGTACATTCTTTTTTTTACTAGTAACATATTGTAAAGGGGGTCAACTGAAGTACGGGATGCAACCAGTCTGCTTCTAAACAAACTATCACCTGAGACTCAGATGTGACGTCATTGGTCAAAACCGACAGGTTGTACACCGTGCTTCAGATGACCCTAATGTTTTAAGATAATTCCAGATAAGCACCATCAAAATAAAATAGAGAACAAAAATTTAGTTTGGATACACCACAATACATTCCTAAAACATACCATTGCACAAACATGTCATGCTCGGGTGTTTTACAGGTTAGGTTCTAGTTGAATTATCTCATATCAATTGTCCCAAAAGCATCATGTACCATCCATCACTTTCGTAAAAGGCAAAGGTAGGCAGATTTTTTAATGGACAAATGATTTGAATTAAAATGTTTTACACAGTTCAGTATTTCTTGAGCATAGTTACTCAATAACATTAAACGAGACTTATTTCTTCAACTTCACCAATAATTAAGCATATAACTAATGTATAGTTTTAGTGATACATGGGACTGCTTGCATATTTTTAAAAAAGTGCCACCCATGTAACTTATGTAAGTTAATGCTGATAAATGATAGAAAAAGAGTTGCAGAATATTTCTATTATTTAGGTATTAACTTCAATGTTTAAGTTTTCACTGATAATAGTCATGCCTTTGAGAAATTTAAACTCATAAGCTACATCACTCATAGAATACCTGTATGGAAATATCATGGAGGTAAAAGTTTTACCTCCACGGGAATTATTAAATATGGAATCTGCACTAATATACACAGGTCAGCAGCAGGCTTAATTACAATTTGATTTTTCAGGAGCAATTCAAAACTATCATTTGACACTTTACATACCTCTTCTAAGTAAGTAGGCAAAGCAGAAAAACTTTGTGGCACATCCCTCTCTAGGAGTTTGATAATACCCACCTCTTCATCGCTTTTATTATTAACACAGGAAGAGAAGGTCGCTTCATTGTGAACAGGGCAATCAATACTTATTGCATCCACCTGCTGCTCTGTTGGAAGTGGTACTAGTGGGCTTCTCACCCTCTCATTCTAAAGTAAACGAAAATAATACTGATAATAATTGTAATAATAAAGTTCTGTATTATAAGGTACATCTTACATTTACATTATTCTATTAAATGTATTTCCACCGCATTTCTTTACAAAATGAACAGATTTTGGTATTAACTGAATAACAAGTGTAAAGTTATGCATGAAAGTAAACAGGAACAAAAGTAAAGTATGATACACTTCAGCTACAATACCTCTTTTAAGTGATGACAAACAGAGGGAAAATTGATGGCACAGCATTTTCCCTGATACGCACTACTGAAAGTGATGTTCTGTCTATGTCCTCCTCTCGAAAATGCTTCGAACATATTTTACTGTGTCTGTTTGGTTTCCAGTCTTTCCTTCCCACAGCATTCACCCACAGAGTATTGCGAGTTGGATTGAGAGGAAATCTAAAGAATAGAACACAAATAAAATGCAAAAGTAAACTGAGTAACCGAAATTCATAAGTACAAACAGAAATATCATTTGCATGGCTTCACTTACGAATGGAACGTTATTCCTTTAGACTTAACACTTCTATCACAACGATTCGTACATTCAGAAACGACACAAGCTGGCATTTTTATCACGACTCAACACAAGTAACACACCAAAAACAAATGTTCTTGCTTGAAACTATGAAAGTAAATCAGTGGTCTCGAAGCTCACATCCACATGTGTACCTCCATGCGTTTATGGCCGTCTGCTTGTTTTGGGGCACTTAAAATGGCGGACTTTGCCTTCACTTCTGTGACGTCATGTCATCTCCCCTCCTTTTACCTCCATGGTCAGTGCAGTGTGTCTTAAAAAGAATACAATGAAATGAAAGAAGCAAGAGGTGGATAGCCATCAGACAAAGGGCAAACTCCCCAACACCATTATGTATGCCGAATATTGCTCGACAACTTGAACTTTCTTACCAATACACCTCAGACCACAATTTGCAGTCTTTACATTGCAATATTCAGCATAATACAAGCAGGATTGCAGCAAGTTCTGGAAATAAAGGAGTATCAGGAAATTTCAAAGCTAGGAAACCTCATTTTTGCTTCAACAGATGACATGGTTTGTTTATGGAGATGCAACACTTTGGAACTGATATAGGGATAGCATCTCTCACAAAGTAGTTTTGACTCATTTTCATTGATTGATTTAATCATTTGTTTGACAAAACACGATTATTTGCTGTCATTTTTATTTTTGGAACTGTAATCTTGTGTTACACAAAATATTCCCTTTATATTTCTTGGCTAATCTGACACGTTATCTAACCTGGAAGGTTCATAAAACTTGTGGAGGTGGTACCGAATTTACTTGGCTATAGTGACCACCTTTTTCTTTCCATTTTTTATGTTTTTATTTATTTCTATTTTTTATTATTACTTCTGAAATTGGGGAGGGTACTAAAGCAGAAAACTTGTTCAGGATAAGATAAATCAGTCTTCATTGCAAACATCCGAGCTGCTGCATAGACACCCTTATTAGCTTTTAATTTAACAGATGCTGTGAAGCTATTTCTCTGATCACCAGTACTCATTTTTTGTTGTTCAAAATATAAATCTGAATTCAACATGGAGAGTGGGAATGAGAGTAGTCAGATGTTGTTATGTAGTAAAAATACTATTGTTCCAGGAGACAACAGTAGACTATGTTGCCAACTTTGTGTAAATTAGTGCTGCTGAATTTCACATAACTAACAATTTCACAAATTTTCAAGATTTTTTTTTTTTTTTTTTTAAATATGAAAAATTAAGGGGGATGATATAGGTGGTGGGCTACTATAGTCGAATAAGTATGGTAATAGCTTCCTGTTCAGTTAAAATTAGAGTCGATAACAGATTCATAAATACTGGGGTTTGTACATTTTTTGTCATCTTACACATTTCCTTACACTTCAGTCTCAAAATTTAGCCAGGAAGAATGTTGTAACTGTGTCAAAATCAGGAAATTACACTTTGGGAAACCTGTGGCATCCCAACAAAGTTTGTTGGGACAAATCATCGTGGAAAAACTGCAAGAGTGTGAGATGGTAAGTTTAACGTTAATGTTACTATTTTGTTTCCTCTGGACAAACAAAATTATTCTTTAATGCATGAGAGTACAAAGGGGTGACTTGCATATAACCACCAAATCATGTTTGTTTATCTTATTAGCTACTGCTCATCCAAAATCGAGCTTGACTCTGTAGGTGGTCCCAGTGTATTGAAACATGTATGGAAAGAAGACATTAAATAAAGAGGAGCCCATTTTGGTTTGTGAAAAACTTTGTCATGAGAACTATATATCAAAGCTAAGTCGAATTTGGAGCAGGTTACCCATATTAACAGTAAAATTTACTTATACATAAGGCAACAATAATAACTTGTGAGTATAGGTTTTTTTCCCAGTGATTAGGATGAAGATCTGGTTTCAGAAGCATCTAGCAATGAACACTGCTTTTCTATTTTTATCTGTCAATTTCATTTTTGTGATAAGTTTTGCTTCGGTTTACAGGACATTTGGTCAGATTGTTCAAAAAAGAATTCCCTTACAAACAATAAATAAAAGTATTTGTGATCTCCACAGAAGTAGGATAGTTCACAAAAGTGCTGTACGAATCTGTCATTATTTCATGTGTGTCACAAGAAAAATTTATTTACGTTACTTCATGGGGAGGGAAGTATGATGAAATATTTCATGATCAAATCTTTGCAGATACAGAAAAAAACTTTCACCTTCACCTAAACAATTATCCCACCAAAATGTAGTCCACTTTGCTAACCTTCTGATGTTTACTTTTTTATGCTTGTTAAAATGCTCATGACTTGCTTAAGACTAATAGATAACTGCTTCAGTGCAAGATTAATACATTAATTCTGTATGAGCTACAGTGACGGGGCGTCCTGTGTGTTCCCTGGTTCAGTGAACCCCCAGAAAAAAGCTTATCGTGAAGTAAATAAATAAAATAAAAAGTGTTTTAAAACTATCATTATTTGTTTCATTCTTTCATCAGATTATTTTATAATATGTACTTTCAAAGTATTTTTTATCACATGAGAAATATTTTACGTCGTGGTGGCAGCATGTGTACGATTCGTAGCATGGCCGCTTAATATACATGGCAGTGGCCACAGCGTTGCAATGCACTTGTGGGACTGCAATTCAAATTCTCTTCTGAACCCCCTGGAGGCAGCATATGGTTGCTTCCGTGACAGGAAGGGGCGAGGGGAAACGACGTTTTTAACATTGGCATTTGAGCTGGTAGAGACACCAGTTCATGGCTACTCATACTCTGGTGGTAACGCACAAATGGTCCTGAAACAAAGGGGACCTAGTGCGCACCTCGCCTTGCACATGTGCAAATCCTCCATGAAGGCAACATCCGCCCTTCATATTTGTTTTTGACGCATTGAAGATTAATCAATAACACGTCATATTTGGTAAAATATATTATAATTATAAATTAAAGATGCATCAACTGTAAGCCGTCAGAAGATCAGATCATGAATAACAGTGAAGTCACTGCTCTCTACCTAGCAAGAATAGCCATGTGGGTTAGCGACATTGCTCTCTGCTGTTGAGTGTTCAAGACTGACTACAAGCAATTTTTTTTTAAACCCAATTTTCTTTTTAATAAATTTGGGAACAATAATGACTTTTGTATTGTTTTTGCTTTAGTGTTCATGTGCATATCCATACGTTCTAGGTGTTTCTTATCAAAGATAAATGAACAATGGTCAATTTCAAATTACTGTGCTTTAAGCCTGGAAGAGAAGTGTGAAATAAGAAGCTAGGTAAGCCGATGCTTTAGCTTGATTTGAAACGAGCGCAAACAAGCCAAGGTAAGACATTCTGCAGATCGTGTAATGAAAATATATTAGGGCGGGAGGGGGGGGGGGGGGCAGGCATTTTTTTCCCAGCGCCACTCACAGAGGTGTGCTAAATTGTCTCTTTGGACACTGAAAGGGAGGCAAAACATTGTGCTCCAAGCGGGGAGGGGGGGGGGGGCACCACTATCAAGATCCATCACTGAAAGAAGTGAACCCAGTCATCTGAAGCACCAGCCACCACTGATGGACTAAGTGCACCTGCTTTCACAAGAATGATAAAATATGCTTCGATCACATTGAAGCTGATGGCAATTGGACATTTTGATGGGATCACTTGCAAAAACTGCCAACTGCAAGCCAGTAGCCTTCATTAAATGTATGTGATGCTCTATGAATTTGTGCTTCCAATGGTCGTATAAAAATACCATCTGGAATCCTATTGTAGAACAGAAACCAAAACTAAGAAAAAAAGTTGTCCACAGGTGGGATTTACTAAGAAAAAAAAAATGTATCGCTTATTCAGTTAATGAAAATACTGTTCTTGAGTCACATAAATTACATACAAGGTTTGAACCCACACCATCTGCAAGTTAGCTGTGAAACTTAGATGCTGTGCTGTGCAAATTTGGTAAACAACAGCAATTGCAATAGTAGATTCCATAGCTAGCATAGTAGTACTAGAAATATATGATATAATAACAATAGTAACAACATTAGTGGAAGCTTTGCAGAAGTGAATGCGGGTGAAATAAAGGGTAGGGAAGTTCTCTCATATAACAAAATTGCATTCAGCAATGTGGATATGATATGAGGGAATAGGGAACACATTATCAATGTAGTGGAGATAATGGAAACATGTCCCCAACAACAGATACTCCAACTGACTGTATTAAGCCCCTCTGATGGTGGTGAAAGGTAATAATTGTCATAAAAGCTTTGAAAACACATGTTTTGAAATGTGCCCAAGAACAAGACATCGCAGAAGAGCTATATTACAGCTAAAAGCTTGTAATGGAGTGACAGAGGTAGTAGTGCTGGCTGTAACATGCACACAGATGGGTGCCAAATATGGTAACTATTGTTACAACACAGGCATGTTTGCAAATGTCATAGGCACTAGTTTATTTGAGGAAGTCATCAAGACCAATAACATAACCTTATTCCAGGACAATTCTGAGTGCAGTTAGTAGTAGATCCATAAGTGTAAAGGCACAAGCTCTCATTCCTGTGAATTTGGCTACACAGTAAAATTTTGCTTTAGTCATATTCTGGTTAGTTGTGGAAAGTATTCTGGGGATGGAATCTTTCTGCCAACATAAAGCCAAACTTGATTTATGAAACAAGGAAGTGTTGTATACATTTTGAGGAGCAAGATTCTCTTGGAATTAATCAAAACAAAACTGGAGCACAGAAAATTGTGTCAAAGGTGAATGTACAAATATTGAGGTCTTGTTTGTAAATGAGTAGCAGTCTAGATCCTTGCATTCAAGCTATCCAAGAGAAAGTGAAAGGATCATTGTACTCGGCTACCGCACAGAAAAATCAGTTTCCTGTTTAGTTTCTCAATATATGAAGTATTTCATAGGTGGTTGGGAATCGTGGCTGGTTACATCCACAAAATGGGCATCAAGCCACAATATAACCTTTTATTATTCCTCATACACTATCCTGTGGATAAAAAGGAAAGCTGTGCGGAAGGAATTCCAGCAAATGAGTTAAGTTAATAAAGCCATCACAGCCCCCATAATGCAACCGGTGCCTTGTAGTAGCAAAGTCTGGTGGCAGCATTTGTTTAGTACTGATACACACGCAATTAAAGAATTATTGTACCTGTATGAACTAAGCTAGAGAATCTAGAGGATTAACTCTAGAGATTTCATGATGTAAAATGTTTCCCAAGTATAGATTTGTGGGCATCATACTGGCAGATAGCTCTTCAGCCTGATAACAGAAAAATAGTCCTACTGTCCACTCAGCGAGGAGCCACCCCTTCTGTAAATGTTATGTAGAATAAGGAACAGGGCCTTATTTAGGGTATGCAACACCCCTGTGCAGTAATATATTTTACGCTCTCCCTCTCCGGCATCTAGGATTCAAATTGATTCCACAACAACCTGAATTTTAAAATTTGTTGCTGTAATCGAAACTCTGAATAATGATGATTCAATTAACATTAAAATAACATTTAAAAACATTTTGATTGAAAAATTTTGCCACCCCACCCCACCCACCTCCACCCCTGCAAAAAAAAAAAAAAAAAAAAAAAAAAAAAAATTGCTTAAATACAGCTCTGATCGAGGAGGTAGGCCATTCTAGACCTGGCTAGAAAAAATTTCTGACATCCTAGCGTACTTGGACACGAATGTGAGGAGCATGTCAATAATGAGCCAGAGTTACTGTATTTGCACCAAGACACAATGCATTAATATTTCTCAAAAACAAGGAATATTAATTTACCGTGGTTTTCCCAAAGATGAGCACTCGTGATGTGGATGAATAGTTTTATGCAAACATATGGACAAAGTGGAAGTGAAAACTGCACCCGTGTGTTCAGTTCATTTTCAACCTGAATATTATGAATGGCATTTCAGAAATGAACTTTAAGAACTAATCTACTACAGACAGTAATTCCCAGTGTACAAATTCCTAACTGGATAGGGAAAGAAAGAAATTGCGGAAAGCAAGGCTACAAGTGAAAAGGCAGGAAGTTGGTTCCTAAATTACACTAAAAATAATTGTTGCTAAAGTTACCTTAATTTAGATTTAATGTTTTTTATTATATACTTTTATATGCGCCTAGATTGGTCTTTGTCTGCGAATGACTTTCTACATGAGGTAAGAAATGAATTGTATTGCTCAGAAGTTGTGTGAATGTAATCGTCTATTCCACATGCGCTATTGTGGCTAGTGGTGAGTTGCTACCTATCCTCAAATTATTGAAATTATGTTGCTTGGGTTTGTTAGCTTTTGCTCCTGGATTTTTATAGCTTCATTTCACATAGACATGGCTGACATTTTTTTGTATTTTTTTAGATGTCTTAATCATTTCAATATTAGAATATAGCACATCTTGCAAGTGAACTGTTATACCTGCATATATACTCTACAAGAAAAGCGAGTTTCAGAGGTGTTATAAATGGTGTCACCAAGGAAAAAAAGAAGTTTGGGGAAACAGTGGACTGCAGCTAGAGATTACATTCATTATCTCCGTGAACCACTGTATAAGGATTTAGAAATTTCAGAACTGATGATTGAGAGTTAACTTCCAAAGAATTAAATGTGGTAAGTTGCATCAGATCAACAACTAAGTTGCAAAGTTTTGTTCAATCTGATAGATGAATAAAATAAAATTTCTGCTGGAAGCAGATTTGCAGGCAATAAAGGATGAATTGTAAATACAAAATCAGATGGGGGTATCACAGGAGTAGAACTGATAATGAATAAGAAAATAGGAATGCGGGTAAACTACTATGAGCAGCACAGTGATCGCATTATCATTGTCAAGGTAGATACAAAGCCAACACCAACAACAGTAGTACAGGCTTATATGCCAACTAGCTCTGCCGATGATCAGGAGATTGGAGAAATGTACGAGGTGTTAAAAGAAATTATTCAGACAATTAAGGCAGAGGAAAACTTAATTGTGATGGGAGACTGGAATTCAATAGTAGGAAAAGGAAGAGAAGGAAAAATAGTAGGTGAATATGGACTGGGCAGAAGGAATGAAAGAGAAAGTCGCCTGGTAGAATTTTGCACGGAACCTGATTTAATCGTAACAAACATCTGGTTTAAGAATGACAAAAGAAGGTTGTAAACGTGGAAGAGACCAGGAGACACCGGAAGGTATCAGATAGATTTTATAATGGTAAAACATAGATTGACTTTTTGATTTGAATTGATTCTTTCAGGGAAGCCAAAACAGTCTTGGTCTAACCCGCCACTGCCCGCACCGAAATTAAGTTTATTGTGCGGTATCGCTCCCTGTGTATCTAGTAAAGCCAACCAATGCCCTTGAACAGTGCAAGGAGTCCTTTACCAGTTCTTTATTAGACACAATTTCTTTGGGTCTGGTTGTCCCAAATGTTCTGTGCCTTTTACTCTCCAATGCAATGCATTCGGAGATCAGATGTGATGCAGTTTCATCACCGTCATCACAGATCCTACATTTAGGGTCCTCTTCTGTTATTCCCATTGTATGTAGGTGGTTTTTTGAAATTCCCATGGCCTGTCAGCAATCCAACCATGAGTCTAATCTCTCTCCTGTTCAGACCCAGGATTGCAGAGCTTCTTTTAAAACAAGGCTTTGGCATCATTACCTTGCCATGTTTTTGTTGATGGACTTTGGTCCAATATTCTACGTGCTGTCTTATGAGCCAGTTACGTAGCTCCAATTTAATCATTGCCTTGGTGATTGTCAGGACAGGTTCCGGTCCAATAAATGGAGCCTCTGCCCCCATCCTGGCTAATCTGTCAGCATGTTCGTTGCCACTGATCCCCGAGTGGCCAGGGACCCACAATAGGTTTACTCTATTGCTTTCCCCTAGCTCCACTAGAACCCTGTGACATTCTGCAACAATTTTAGACCTTGTTGTAGGAGCTGCCAGTGATCTCAGGGCTGCCTGGTTGTCTGAATAGATATAGATGCTACGATCTTTGTAGCACCTACGCAAATTCTCCTCCACACATGCCCTGATGGCAGTGATTTCGGCCTGGAATACTGAGGCCAGTTTCCCTAGAGAGATGACGCCCTCCAGTCTTGGCTGCACCCCATATACCCCGGCCCCAACGCCTAGGTCTGATTTAGACCCGTCAGTGAACCAGACAATATCCCCCGTACGGTGTCGAACTATTTTCTCCTACTGCTCCCTACTTCCAATTGTTATACTGAAAGGCTTGTTGAAGCAATATGGGGTTATAATATAGTCGGTTGGCATTTCCCCAACCTTTCCTATATTTACCTCACTCACTATTTTAGTGTGTGATTCTGGATATCCCAAAGAGTTCCACTTGTTGACAGATTTGAGTCTGTAGGCACCAGCTGCTGCCTCCATCTTGACCCAAAGGTGTAATGGGGGCATATCCAGCATAGTTTCCTTCCCAGCAGTTGGTGTGCTGCTAATTCCGCCTGTTATGGCTAAGCAGGCTAGTCTCTGCACCTTAGATTCTGGGACCAGGTTTTAAACTGTAAGACATACCCAGGGGCAGATATAGACTCTGAACATAACTTTATTGGTCATGAACTGTAGGCTGAAACTGAAAAAACTGCAGAAAGATAGGAAAATAAGAAGGTGGGACTTGGATAAATTGAGGGAACCTGAAGTTCTTAAGAATTTCAGAGGGAGCTTTAGGCAACAATTGACAGAAATGGGGGAAATAAAACAGTAGAAGAGGAATGGGCATTGAGAGATAAAATAGTGAAGGCAGCAGAGGACAAAATAGGTAGAAAGGCCAGACCTACAAAAAATATATATGGATATCACAGGAAATACTAAATTTAATTGATGAAAGGAGAAAATATAAAAATGCAGTAAATGAAACAGGCAAGACAATATTGTAGGAAGGGAAGAGGAAGTATAGGAAGATAGAATAGGACATATTATACTAAGAGATGAATTGGACAGAGCCCTGAAAGACCTAGGTCGGAACAAGGCCCCGGGAGTAGATGACATTTCCTGAGAGCTACTAAAGTCTCTGGGAGAGCCAGCCAAGACAAAAATATTTCACCTAGTGTGTAAGATGTATGAGACAGGCGAAATACCCTCAGACTTTAAGAAAAATGTAATAATCTCCATTCCAAAGAAATCAGACACAGACAGGTGTGAAAATTTCAGAACCATCAGTTTGATAAGTCATGGTTGCAAAATTTTAACACAATTTATTTACAGGAGAGTGGAAACGGTGGTAGAATCTAACCTCGGGGAACCAAATGAGGTGGCACAGTGGTAATGCTTTGGACTCATATTCGGGAGGGCTGTGGTTCAAATCCACCCCCGGCCATCCAGATTTAGGCTTTCCGAGATTTCCTTAAGTCACTCCAGGCAAATGCCGGGATGGTTCCTTTCAAAGGGCCCGGCTGATTTCCTTTCCTGTCCTTACCCAAAGCTCCAAGGGTTAGCTCTGTCTCTAATGACCACGCTGTTGACAGTACGTTAAACCCTAAGCTTCCTTCCTTCCTTCCTTCCTAACCTCGGGGAAGATCAGTTTGGATTCAGGAAAAACATAGGAACCCAGGAGGCAATACTCACTTTACGACTTATCTTAGATTAAGGAAAGGCAAACCTATATTTTTAGCTTTTGTAGATTTGGAGAAAGCTTTTGACAATGTTGACTGGAATACACTCTTTCAAATTCTGAAGTCAGCAGGGGTAAAATACAGGGAAAGGAGAGTTATTTTTAACTTGTACAAAAGCCAGACCGCAATTATTAGACTCGAAGGGCATGAAAGGAAAGCATTAGTTGGGAAGGGAGAAAGACAGGTTGTAGCCTTTCTCCGATGTTATTCAATATGTACATCGAGCAGATGGTGAAGGAAAGCAAGGAAAAAATTGGAATAGTGATTAAAGTTCAGGGTGAAGAAATAAAAACATTGTGTTTTGCTGATGACCTTCTAATTTGTCAGAGACAGCAAAGGGCCTGGAAGAGCAGTTGAATGGAATGGACAGTGTGTTGAAGAGAGTGTATAAAATAAACATTAACAAGAGCAGAACAAAGATAATGGAATGCAGTCTTGAAAATCAGGCGGTGCTGAAGGATTTAGATTAGATAACAAAACAATGAAGGTGGTAGATGAGTTTTGTTCCTTAGGTAGTAAAATAACATATGCGAATCGCAGTACAGAGGATATAAAATGCAGAATGGCAATGGAAAGAAAAGCATATTTTAAAAGAGAAATTTGCTAACATCGAATATATAAGTGTAAGGAAGTCTTTTCTGAAGGCATTTGTGTGGAGTGTTGCCTTGTACGGGAGTGAAATATGGACGATAAACAGCGGAGACAGGAAGAGAATAGAAGCTTTTGAAATGTGGTGCTACAGAAGAATGCTGAAGATTAGGTGGGTAGATCGCATAACTAATGAAGAGGTACTGAACAGAATTGGTGAGAAAAGGAATTTTTGGCATACCTTGACTAAAAGATGGGATCACTTGGTTGGACACATTTTTAGACATCGAGATATCGTAAATTTAGCATTGGAGGGAAGTGTGTGGGGTAAAAATCACAGAGGGAGACCAAGAGACGCATATAGTAAGCAGATTCAAATGAATGTGGGTTGCCGTTCTTATGAGGAGATGAAAAGGCTTGCTCAGGATAGAGTAGGGTGGAGAGCTGCATCAAACCAGTCTCCGGACTGAAGACCATAACAACAACATGGTCAATGTAGAGATATTTTACACTCCCCTGATATAGATAAGGACTTTTGTCTGGCAATGGATGCGTTCGTTCATAGAGTGGAGATCTTTGTATTCCAGGTTAATAGAAAATCTAATGTTTCTGTGATATGGTTTGTGAGTAGGACTCTGAGTTAGAGCAGTCACTTTCCAGTTGGGCCTACAGAAAATTCCAGTATTACCCATGGGACAGGCACACTAGAGACTGTTGTTACCATCAGGTACAGTCATTTCTGTTAATATTTGGGCTGCTGCATACATGCCTGACAAAGTAATAACTTTTTCTGCAAGAATTCAGTTTTGAAATTGTACACATTCCTTGCGAGCAGCTCTCACGCAGCTTCCACATCTAGCTCATGCATGATTGTACATTTCGCCCATACTATTTGTGGGTGTGTGAGAACATGTGTCTTTTACAAAATAACAACCCCAATCGGAAAATTGTGAAGTAGAAATCACAACAAAATGCGATAGTGAAAGTAGTAAATATTACACAATCCTTAGTTAAATACTACTTCAATATGAACTGGAATCTTCCCAGTGGTGTGGGTCTGTGTTCTGGAAGCTTTGTGACATACCTAGTCGTAGTTTGTTGATTCTTGATATTCTCGTAGATCATTGCTCTTGGTAGCGGCTGGCTGAAATTTGATGGAGCAAAAGTAATCCACTGCAAATAACATAGGCAACACACAGAATTGCAGTTCTTTGACACTTTTAATTATTCTTAAGTGCCCAGTTGTCTCCATTTATGGCCAGCTTAGAAGTCTTATTAATTAGAATTAATATGGCCAGGTATGTACATTCCACACATCAATAATATGAATTTACACAGTTCTTGTGTGGAATACTAAAGTCTGAGGTATACAGTGTGTCACAAATATGAATTAATCACTGTAGATATGACTAACATTGAGGAACTTTTAACATGCTGTATAAACTTAAAGTTCAAAGTTACGTGGGTTGTGCCTCAGATCATGGACAAAACAATACTCTATTACATGGCGTGAATGCATCCTATTTATATCTTCCAAACAATGTCTCTGAAAGTTACGTATTGTTAATAGAGTCCATTACATTAATTATAATGGAAAAGTAAACAATTATGTGCAACTGGCTATAGTAAAAATAACGTAAATAATACTGAGTAAATTTTATTACAAATTTCTGTTAAATTAATAGTATTTCAGATTGAAATATAATGTAATAGGGTTGGCAACAGCACTTTTGTAATTAACAGTAATTATACAGACATTAATGAGGGCAAAACTTCCCTAACATTACTAGTGAAATGCAGCAATACCTACTTTAATATTATGAGAAAAGAATTTACTTAGTTTTATCAGAAATACTAATAAGCATACTATCTGAACTCTAACAGTATACCTCTGGCACAAACTAATTAATATTTGCTAATTATTCAAACTTCAACAACGCCAAATAATAGAAAATGGCTTCAGCTAGTTACATTACAAAAAAGAATAACAAAAGTTTTTGGAAAAGAAAATGATAATAGACCAATTAAATTGATATCTACCGGGTGATCAAAAAGTCAGTATAAATTTGAAAACTTAATAAATCATGGAATAATGTAGATAGAGAGGTCAAAAATTGAAACACATGCTTGGAATGGCATGGGGTTTTAGTAGAACAAAAAAAAAAACTTCAAAACATGTTCGACAGATGGCGCTGGACAGCAAAACGTCAGTGTCTGCGCATGAAAATCCTGTATAAAAGGTGCTGTAATGAGAGAGAGAGAATCAGATACACCAGCAGTCACAGCATGTTGACATTACCTGAAAAGGCTCTTTTAGTGAAACTGTATTATCAGAATGATGAATGTGCTAGTTCAGTATTACGATCCTATTGCCATAGGAAGGGGATTCGAACGGGTAAAGGTCCGTTGACAAGTGCAACTGTGGCAAGAATGATTTCGAAGTTCAAAGTCATGGGTTGTTTAGACGATAGACCTTGTAGTGGCCGACCAAGCACAAGGCGTAATGCTGCTGAGACAGTTCAGGAAGAAATGGAGACTGTCACGGGTTCGTCTATGCACAGGGAAGTCAGCACTCATGCAGTCGCATGTCACACCGGCATTTCATATACTACTGTTTGGGCGGCACTTAGGCATACCCTCCAATGCTATCCTTACAAAATCCATCAGTATCATGAACTGTTACCTGGTGATTTAGTGAAGTGGAGGACATTTGTGGTGTGGGCATTTAAAAAGATGGCGGATGATGACGATTGGTTGAGTAACATGTTGTGGACCTACGAAGCTCATTTCATGCTCCAAGGGTCTGTCAATGCACACAACTGCAGAATTTGGGCTACCAAAAATCCTAGAACTGTTGTGGAAACTCCACTGCATGACAAGAAAGTCACTGTATGTGTTGGATTTACCACGTCTACCATTATTGAGCCTTTTTTCTTCGAGGAACTGTGTGATTCTGGTTTTGTAACTGCTACCGTGATGGATGAGAGGTATTCTGATATGTTACAGAATCGCATCCTCCTCAGTCTGGCTGATAAACATCTGCTGGAACATACGATTTTTATTCAGGGTGGCGCTCCACCCCATATTGCTAGATCGGTGAAAGATCTCTTGCGCGCATCGTTTGGTGATGATTGTGTGCTCAACCGCCACTTTCATCATGCTTGGCCTCCCAAGTCCCCAGACCTCATTCCGTGCGATTATTGGCTTTGGGGTTACCTGAAGTCGCAAGCGTATCATGATCGACTGACATCTCTAGGGATGCTGAAAGACAACATCCGATGCCAATGCCTCACCATAACTCCTTACATGCTTTACTGTGCTGTTCACAACATTATTCTTCAACTACAGCTATTGTTGAGGCTTTATGGTGAACATACTGAGAAGCATTTCCCATAAATAACATCATCTTTGCTTTGTTTTAATTTGTTATGCTGATTGTTGCTTTTCTGATCAGATGAAGCGCCATCTACGTGTGCACGTGTGTCAATTTTTACGTCTCTATCTACATATTCCGTGATTTATTAAGTGTTCAAATTTATACTGACTTATTGAGCACCCGGTTTTATTATGCAACAGTGGTATCAGGCGGTTCTGTAAATCCCAAAATGCTTCATTCAAGCTTGTGTGAAAGATCTCATGGAAATGTGGCGTAGTGGTTATTATACTGGACACACATTTGTGATGATCTTGATTCAACCTACTTCCTACCATTCAGATTTAGGTTTGCTGTGATTCAACTACAGTAGAACCTCCTTTTTACACTTTTCAGAGGACTTCAGTGAAATGGTGTAAAATGCAGGAAAATGTAAAATGCAGGAAATAATGTTTTAAATGGTAAAATATGCTTACTGGATCAGTATTTTCGTAGTTTATGTGTGACATATGTACATAATAGACATCTAAATACTCGCCAGGGAGTTGATTATACAATAAAGGTCATCCAAATTTTTACTATTTTAAGCGCCAGGTAAAACTGGTAATTTTATGGGAAGTAGAAATTTGACGTAATTTCATTCATTATAATCGAGGAAGCCACTATTTTAAGCGTCAGGCAAACTGGTAATTTTATGGGAAGTAGAAATTTTTTACATAATTTCATTCATTATAATCGAGGACGCCACTGCTGGGCTATAACACATCTTCAAAATTACCTGAACCGCTTCGATAGATATCGTTTGGACGCCACTCCCAGGCTATGTAACACATCTTCAAAATTACTGCCTTTTACCGGAATTAATTATTTACATAGTAAAACTCCTACAGTTCTGTTTTTTTTTGTATTTTTCGGTGTTTCACACGACAATATTATATAATTTATTCGCGTTCTCGAGTACAAACATATGCATAAGTATTTTTGTGACGTTTGCATAGGATCAGCATCTCTCACTATTATCGCTTTTTTGAGGTGTGGGTATTATGATACCCAACTTTGACAGCTAAAGTTCTTTATTAATCAGAAATATGTATCACAAAAACAATGCAACTATTTATTCTCACTTCAACAAAGCAACTGGTTCTGATTGTTTGAGTACATGCCTGCCGCTCTGGCAAAGAAGCTAGCGGAAAGACGAACTATACCGCCACAAATCAGCGTTATTCAATCGTTAACAAACTGTTCTGTTTGAGTACATGCCAGGTGCTCTGCCAAAGAAGCTGGTGAAAAGAAGAACTACATTGCCACAAATCAGCGCATCTTTAAGTCAACAACGAAAAGCGAAATATACGTTTAAATAAACGCAAAGTGTCAAGAAACTCAAATGCGAATAATTTTTAAGGGGAAAGCCATGCTAGTGTCAATTTATGTACATTACGTAAATTTTTCTTCACAAACATGAGTTCAAAAAGTGTGAAACGCAGAAAAAGCGTAAATATATTAATGCAAAAACGAGGGCGAATTAACATTGTAAACATAGGAAATTTGATGGGACCGACACAAAATGGTGTAAATGGCAGGAAAACGTAAAAACCGAGAATGTAAAAACGAGGTTTTACTGTATATTGCTTCAGGCAAATGCTGGTATGGATCCTGGGTTTGACTGGGATTGACTGGTTTCCTTTCCCATTCTTGACAAAACAATCTGAGCTTGTGCTTTGTTTCTAATCACCGTGCTGTTGATGGGACTTTAAATCAAGTCATCAGATCATATGTCATCTGCCAGGAGACAAAACACTCAAGCCAATCTAGTCAAAATGAGCTACATCCTATTGTTCCAAAAAGCCTCTGGAAAAAGTAGCTTTGGACACTGCCAGGAGGAGGTGTCAAATATGTACTTGCCTTGTAAAATATTTTTGAAATGATAGGTTGCTACTCACCACAGAGATGTCTCGATGCAGAAAGACACACACAATAGAATGTAACTTACTTATAGCTTTCGGCTGTTGCTGCCTTCATCAGACCAAGAAATATACACTCACACCAACATGGCCTCTGTCTCCAGCTATTACGGAAAGACTGCAGGACTTAGGTTGGCTGATGTGGAAGCCTTGTACAATGTGTTTACCAAGTAAATACTGTTGTACATAACAAAGACTCTGGCATCCATTTCTAATTGGAAGAATCTTTGGTATTATTTGCCTAGAATTCATAAAACACCTGACAGACAATGGGTATTTTCAGTAAGTTGGAGAATGTACTGTATTCTTGAAATTTCACAGAACTCTCTTCGATTTGCAAGAATAAAATAAGAATATGATATATCTGAGAATTTACTCAGCTCGAGTACAAGGGAAAGGGAAGTTGCTCAATGCTTGCATAAATAAAATTAGAGAAGTTTCTCATAAGTGGGAAACATTCTCCATTTTAATTTCTATTGAGGTAAAGAATAACCACAGTTTTATAGTAAAAATCACACTATTTATGTTGCCCAGAAGGCATAAAAAGATAACATATGCTTAGACTGAAGAAAAGAGAGAGAAACTGATACATATGACCCAGTGAAAATATTATTTGGCTGCTCAATCACATCCTTTCCAAAAATCATGGCAGTGACACTTCCAGCATTGTTAGAGAGGTGAGAGTGATATCAGTGCAGTTTTCCCCATTATCTTTTATATCTCTGGGATGCAACAGTAGAAGGAGGTGGACATTTGCAAATGAAATGAATACTTAACTTTTCTGTTCTTACGATGGTACAAAGTCTTCTAAATGATTACACAGTAATGCATTTTAATGATAAACTGTTCTGCTAAGCAATAGAAAATAGTTCTGGCTATGTCCTAAGTAGACTGCTGGTTCTCCTCTGACGAACGTCTTGGAACTGTCGAACATGTGGATCTGCTTCATACTGACTGGAACTCCTGTACTGTCTGTAGTTGCTTTGGTGTGCCAGCATATCTAGGTGAGTGCCCTTCTTCCTATTGGCCAGCACGTGAAGCAGGCAAAGAGGTACCAAGACTGCGGTTTGTGGGTGCCCCTGGGGAGTAAAGTACTGTGGAGCGTCTTAACGCCTCTTTGTGTAGTTGAGCGGCAAATTGTGTAAATCACCGACATTGTGATGAATAGTGACACCACAACACCACACCCCTCCACCCCCCTCCCCCCAAACCTTCTTACCATTGTCATGTAGTTAGTGGAATGGTGGTGGGGAAAGATGTGCCCCTGAGAGCTGATGAGGGACTGGGTTATGAATGTGCGCCCAGCTCTGAGTCACTGGTTGTGAGCCGCCATCTGGCTTGCACTCGGCATGAAACACTAGGCAGAAAAAGCAACAAAGGTCATGCTCCCATTGACATGGGTGCAGAAGGAACAGATGCAGGTGCAGGAACGAAGACCAGTGCAGAGGCATCCCCCTGGTGGATCGCTACATCGTGATGTGTGACGATGAGCTCGCGATGGTGGACGTCTGAGGATGGATTGTCAGATGCGCTGCTGCTGGAGGCATAACATCGATCTCCATATGCTCAGGGCTGAGAAGGGAAGTCGACCAAACCCCTGATGTCGGATAAAGTGTGGGCACCAACATCTGAGGGGACAGTGAATCTATCGACAAAATCTCGGTGGCATCAACCTCCAGTACACAAAAGTGAATTTAGTTTCTGTGTCGGCACTGCACGCCCTGCAATAAAAAAATGTTAGCGGCCAAGCTGCCAAATGATTGTACTGTGCTACAATACCTGTGTCCGCAATAGAACATGAAAAAGACAGATGCATTTGTGCAATACATGTCTGTTTCTGCAGAGCAGACAGTGCCTGTGGTGGGTGCTTGAGATGCAACAGAGTGCGGTACCACCATCCATGCAAAAACTCCGTAGGTGACGGTCTGTTGCATGGCTGGGAGCCAAGAGGAGGAATTGCAGAAGCGATTGTTCACTCGTGTGTTGGTACTTTAGCTTGGCCATCTGTGACTTGAACGTTCTCAAAAAACTTTCAGCTTCACCATTTGATTGAGGGTGGATCGGAGTGCTGGTCAGGTGGTGAAAACTGTTGGCTTGACAAAACTGTTCAAATTCCCTCGACACAAAGTGTGGACCATTCACTATCAGTTCTGGGAGACCCTCGATACAACAAACAGACTGAAGGGCTTGGAGGGTGCTGTGGGTAGCTGCAGAATTCATGGGTAACACGAAAGGAAATTCACTGTAAGCATCCAAAACGATGAGCCATCTTCCAGAATGGATGCCACACGCTCCCATGGCACAGTCGGGGTGGACCATTCTGAGAACCGCTGGGGAGGGGCAGGTTGGTTTTCTGCACAAGCTTGGCAATGAGCCATCGTCCTCTCTATATGTGCATCCATACAGATCCATGTGCAATTTCTACACACCAGTTGTTTTGTGTGGACCACAGTCCAATGATCTTGTTGCAGTAACTGAAGCACCCGATGTTCCAATGACTGAGGGATCACCACACGTGAATGGTCCTCTCGCTTACGAAGCAAAATTACACCCTGTCACACTGATAAGTTGTGTCGGCACGAAAAGTAGCATCAAATCACCAGGCTAACAATCTGTCACTGCACGAGGCCACGCTGTGCAGATGTAGTGCAACGTGATTTGAATATCTGGGTCCACCACTGTTGCTTGGGCAACCTTCTGGTGATCAAGAGGAAACTGATAAAGGACCTCAGAATCACTAGCATTTATGTGGCAACAAGAAGTTACTGAGGCACCAAAATAAACATCCGGGTCAAGAAGAAGACATGGCAGTGTATCGGCATTAGCATGTTTTGACGTCGGCCGGCAGATAATTTCATAATTGTATGTTCAACAATTTTATAGAAAAAGATAGGTCTGTCTGAAGAGCCAATGTGATGCGAGAGGACAGCTCCTAAGCCATAGGCAAAAGCAGCAGTGGCTAACACAAGAGGATTGTCAGGAACAAAATGTACAAGGGAACAATTACTCAGTCAAGTATCTATTAACGCTTGGAAAACAATGTCACAATCCTTTGACCAAACAAACATAATATTGTTCCACTATAGGTGATGCATTAGGAATAAAATTTATATAATATGAGATTTTTGCCCATGAAAGTTTGCAATTCTGTACTCTCTGTGGGAGCCTGAGCTCCCGAATAGCTTATAAATGTGACTGCAATGGATGAACACCCTGCGAATTGATGACATATTCTAATTATTCATTTTCAGTCTGAAAGAAAACACATTTGCCCTTGTTACATTTGGGAGCAGCTTCTGACAGGACTGTGAAAACTGCACATAAATTGTTGAATTGCTCTTCAGCTGTGTGGCCACAAACAACAATATTTTTTAGAAAATTTGAGCAACAAGTCACTGCTTTTGTTAGATTACCAGAGCAGAGATACAACCAAACGGTAACCTGAGAAACTTGAACAGGCCCAAGTGAGTATTGGTAAATAGAAATTTATGTGATTGCTCATTGAGTGGAAGTTGCAGATATGCATCTCGAAGATCAATTTTTGAAAAATATTTGCCAGCTCCTAATCTGTCGATAAGCTTGTGAAGGTGAGTCAACAGAAAAGTGTCAATCACTGTTTGAGAATTAACAGTGTGTGTGAAGTGCACACAAATTCTGAGTTTGCCAGATGGTTATTTGACAATCACTAAAGGAGAAACCCACTGACTTGTTGAAATGTGTGCAATAACACCTTGATTTTGCCACTTTGTGAGTGCCTGTGCAACTTGATCACATAATGCAAAAGGAATAGGGCATGCCCTACAAAAACATGGCTGCACATTATCTTGTAATGTCACTTGCATGGAAAAATTAGTTGCTTGTCCACGTCAGAGTTCTGGAAATTTGGCATGCAGGTTAGTTATACGGTCACCTGGGTCGAATGATATCACTAACAGAACATTCCTGGTGACGATAAGACCAAACATATCAAACAGACCCAATCCAAAAATATTTGCACAGTCATAGGATTCAAGAACCAAAAGAGAAACTGTCTTGTGTATATCTACATACACTGCAAGAAAGCTACAAGTACCTAGCACTGGTATGTCTTATCCTGTATATGCCATAAGAAAAGTGTTCACTGTTTGCAATTGAGTTGCGCCTAGCTTTTCATATGTGGCACGATTGAGTAACAACACTGTGGCTCCTGTACAAGCAAAAATTGCAGTGTTTTGGCAGAAATTTTCATGTACAAACAGTTTATTGGCACGGTGTTCCGGTGTTGCAAAGAAGTGTCATCAGAATCATTAGGTAACAGAACACGAGAGTCTTAGTGGCAGCAGGCTTCAAATGAATAGCAAAAACAGAGTCAGCATGTCGTGTGCGTGAATTTAGCAAGTGCTTCTGTCGCAGAGCAGTCGTAAGTGATATACACACACTTTGAACATGTCCTTGTTTGCCACAAGAAAACAAATTGCATTATGTGAAGGGCGCTGATTTTGTCTATGTTTACATCTACATCTACATACATACTCCGCAATTCACCGTAAGGTGCATGGCAGAGGGTACACTGTACCACTACTAAGCATTTCCTTTCCTATTTCACTCCCAAATTGAACGAGGAAAAAATGAATGCCTATACGCCTCCGTATGAGCCCTAATTTCTCTTATCTTGTCTTTGTGATCTTTACGCGAAATGTAAGTAGGCAGCAGCAAGATCGGCCCTCTAAATTTACTTAACAGAAATTCACGAAAAGAACGTCATCTTCATTCCAGCGATCCCCAATTGAGTTGCCGGAGCATTTCCGTGACACTCGCGCATTGGTCGAACCTACCGGTAACAAATCTAGCTGCTCGCCTCTGAACCGCCTCTATGTCTTCCTTCAAACCGATCTGCTGCGGGTCCCAAATACTTGAGCAATACTCAAGACATGGTCATACAAGCATTTTATACGCGGTCTCCTTTACAGGTGAAGTACATCTTCCCAAAATTCTCCCAATAAACCGAAGTCGGCTGTCTGCATTACTCACAACTGTCCTTACATGCTCGTTCCATTTCATATCGCTCTGCAATGTTACGCCTAGATATTTGAAAGACGCAACTGCATCAAGAAGGTCACTACTAATGCTGTATTCGAACATTATAGGATTGTTTTTTCTACTCATGCGCATCACCTTACATTTTTCTACATTGAGAGCTAGCTGCCATTCTTCACACCAACTAGAAATTTTGTCTAAGTCAACCTGTATGCTATTACAGTCAGTTACAGACAACACCCTCCCATACGCCATAGCATCATCAGCAAACAGCCGCAAATTACAAATTACTCTGTCCATCAGATAATTTATATACATAGAAAATAATAGCGGTCCTATCACACGCCCCTGGGGCATGCCTGACGATACACTCGTCTCTGATGAACACTCGCCGTCGAGAACAACGTACTGCGTTCTATTACTTAGGAAGTCTTTCAGCCAGTCACAAATCTGTGAACCTATTCCATAAGCTCGAATCTTTGTTAGCAGTCTGCAGTCTGGTCCCGCGTCGAACACGTTTTTTAAGCCGAGAAAAACAATTCTCCTGTTGCCCTTTGTCCATGGCTCGCAAGATGTCATGTGAGAAAAGGGCAAGCTGAGTTTCACATGAACAATGTTTCCTAAACCCGTGCTGATTCATGGAAAGAAGCTTTTCCGTTTCAAGGAAATTTACTATATTCGAACTGAGAATATGCTCCAAAATTCTACATGAAACCGATGTCAACGATATTGGCCTGTAATTGTATGGGTCAGTTCTCTTTCCTTTCTTATACATGGGAGTCTTCTGCGCTTTTTTCCAATCACTAGGAACTTTGCGCTGAATTAAAGATTCGCTATAAATGCAAGCTAAGTAGGGGGCCAACACCGCAGAATAGTCTTTGTAAAACCGAACTGGTATTCCATCCGGACCAGCAGACTTTTTCGTATTTAGCTCTCTCAGCTGCTTCTCTACACTGGAAATACCTATTGCTATGTCCCCCATTTCGGAATTAGTATGTTGATCAAATGATGGTATATTTGTGCAGTCCTCCTGCGTGAAAGATTTCTTAAAGGTTAAATTTAGCACTTCAGCTTTCCATTTGCTTTCTTCTATTACTGCCCTGGCATGATCAACTAGTGACTGGACAGTGGGCTTTGACCCGCTTATCGATTTTACATAGGACCAGAATTTTTTCGGGTTCTCGGAAAGATCTTTTGCTAAGGTATGGCTGTGATAATTATTGTATGCTTCACGCATTGATCTTTTTATAGACGCACGAATCTCTACTAACTTTTGCCTGTCATCATTTGCGTGTTCCTTTTTGAATCGAGAGTGCAACAGCCTTTGCTTTCTCAGCTGCTTTCTAATATTATTATTATACCACAGTGAATCTTTTCCATCCTTAATCGTCTTTTCTGGCACATATTTCTCTAACCCTTTATTAACAATGCACTTAAATTTAGTCCACAATTCCTCTACATCCATAGTCACGGAATTAAACGATGCCCATTCATTTTCTAAGTGCGATCGTAACATTTGCTTGTCGGCTCTTCCCAACAAAAACACGCTCCTAGCCTTCTTGACTGGTTTATGAACTTTGGTCACCATCAACGCTATGATGATATCATGATCACTAATTCCTGTCTCTACACAGACATCGTTAATAATGTCAGGCCTGTTTGTGGCTATAAGGTCTAGAATATTTCCATTGCACATGGGTTGCCGGTTTAACTGCTGAAGACAGTTTTTGGATAAATACATTTGGGACAGGACTTAGTATTGGCTTGCTAGCAGCAAGGGCGGTGCTGTGGCTGTTTACAGGAAATACGGTGCAGCTGCACGTGGCTGAGTGCTGGTCAATAACACTTTGTTTGTCAGGCCGATATGGAACATGTTCATTGTCTCGCGCTACAACACATATATGGGCATCAGGAAAACTACTTGCTGCAAAGTCACACATATCCTGATACTTGTTCAAGTGAAGGATCCCGATCTTTTCCAAATTTTGACTTGTCCTATAGTCAGTGTACTGCAAGTATTTAATGAATCAAATGGACCAATAAAAATGAAATGAAATGAAGGATCAGCATACTTTAAGATTAGTTCAGGGATGCGCGAGTCAGACACATTCCCAGTCATCATATCCCTTGTCATTAAATCGGAATAGTACTTGTCACATTCACAACAAAATGCACATTTTCTAGTTAACCCGTGTAGTTAAGTTATCTACTGTCTATAATATTGTCCTTCCTGCCAAAGACAATTATAGAACTGAAATCTAGCTGATACTGCTACAGTCAATGTTTTTTATAATGGTTAGTAATTGTTTGCACTAATTCTGCAAATGGCACTTGTTCTGGGTGAGTTGTGGGGAAGAGTTTGATACAGAGCCAATAAATGTTCACTCCCACTTGAGACACATAATAAGGAAGCAACATAGTACTTTGTATTTAATGCACCACTATGTGACTCCAAAATTGTGCTAAGTATTCCTCCCAGTCCTTTATTTTGTCATCAAATTGTTGAATTGGCGGTAATATTGCAGGTCGTGTGGCAGGCAATTGCGCCTTGGTGGTAGCTGTAGCACGGCGGCTGCTGCAGCTTGTTTCTGGCCTTTGACGAAAGCCATCATCAAGTTTGTAAGTCGTTGAAATGACAGCATTTGAAACTGAATAACTTGTTACATCATTTGGCAATGGAGATAGCAGCTGAGGTGCAAGCTATGGATTAACTGTAGCAGTGTGGACAGCAACAGTGTTCATCACAGGAGGTGGCACAGTCATTATGTACGCAAAATGGAAAACACTGTACAATAAATGTATAAGCTAATGTAGTATGCCACCTGTAACAAATTTTCCATAAACTTGGGCCTGAAAGAGAAATAGTATTGAAGGGTTCTAAAATCCTCATCACTGGGATATATATATCTCTGGGATGCGACAGTAGAAGCAGGTGGACCGTGAAGAGCAAAGATGTGGATATGGGTCTGTAACTAAAAGAATAGATTAGTCCACATAATTATATATGTCCTGAAAACTTAACTTTGCTGTGCTTGTGATGGTACAAAGTTGTCTTAACGATTACACAGTTTTGCAATTTAATAATAAACTGTTCTGCTAGGCAATAGAAAATGTTTCCAGTTATGTCGTAAGTAGATGGCAGGCTCTTTTCTAATGAGTTTCCTGGTACTGTCGAACTCATGGATCTGCTTTGTGCTGACTGGAACTCCTGTACTGTCTGTCATTGTTGTGGTGCACCAGCATATATGGGCGAGTCCCATTCTTCTTATTGGCTGACACCCCTGGCGGCCGAAGTACTAAGGAGCGACTTATCGCCTCTTCTTGTAGTTGTGTGGCAACTTTTGTAGACTGCTGACATTGTGGCGAATAGCAACGCCACAACATTATCACCATAAAAATTAAGCACAGATTGATTTAGGTGCATTTTTGGAGTGCATATCTACAACTGTAAAGAGCTACAAAACAAAAGTATATTTTAAGTTTCAAAATTTTAATAAAACTGTATCAGTAGCTAATCCCAAATGAAATGCAAAAAATACATGTTGCTTCAATATATAAGTACTGTTTTTTTAATTATTATTATTGCTTTTCTTTATCCTACGAACACTGATTGGTCTATTTAAGATATGTCTCCTGACAACAAAGATAAGAATTTCTGTTACATTATAAGTAATTAACCATGTTGGAAAAATGAAAACCTGATTAATTACAAACTTAGCAATCTGATCCTCATATCAAAACTGTATGGACTACTTAATACTTTATGTGTGGGCAGACCACTGTGCTTTATATTTAACAAAATACAATTTGTGTTAGAAAACTCTTACAGACTTCCAGTTTGAAATAGACAAAAGCATGATTTATTTTCATGCCTTGGCATTGTATGAAATATGGTGTGTATGTGTTGTTGGGAGATAGCAGTGTATGCTGATTCCACATACTTCGTGAACACAGAGATGCCTGTTCCATATTTGTACACTAAATAGTGTGCCTTATTGAGAGAGCTGAAAGAAATGTAAGAATATACGCTTGGTTTGTGCCATACATGGCAACACAACACACAGAGGATTTAGTCATGGTAGAGGAGAGGCACTGAGAAAGAACTTGTTGTTCGGAGCATGTGCTTGTAAATTTTTATTCATAGGAATCTGAGAACTTAGTTTGCTTAGAGAATCTTTTCAGAAGAATATTTTCTTTTTTTATTCCAGTGAGTGAGAAGTTGAAGGCCTGTTTGAAACAATAACAAATAAAGTACATTTTGATCTCACCATTCCGCTCTGAGGGGAATAGTGCCAAGAATTTTTAAAACATTCAAGAACTTCATGAGGGGCAATATACCCTGTGTGTGTGTGTGTGTGTGTGTGTGTGTGTGTGTGAGGTAACATGTACAAAAAGCATATCACTGAAAATACCTCGACGTGTGTGAGAGAGATGATGAAATCAGTATTGAGTGTTTTTTCACCACTGCCGACAATGACTGCTTCATGCCTTGGCATTGCATGAAAGAAACTGTGTTTGTGTTGTTGGGGGATACCAGTGCATGCTGATCCCACATATAGCCAAAATTTATCTCCTGAAGCACAAAGTGGTGTATCTCAGACCAGTCATTCGACAGTCATTGACCAGAGGTTTTTGATTGGTGAGAGATGGGGAGAACATGGAGGCCAAGGCAGCAATAGAATTTGACAAGTGACAAAGACACCATACACAATGTTTCTAGAGTCTAATCTGACTATTGGAGTGGTGCAGGATTTGTCGGCAAAAACTATTTCGTTCCAATCTCGATTTATTGCCTATTGAAACATTTGGGTAATGACTGCAAAACGACTGGGCCAGAATACGCCATCCCCAGCTACACTGGATTAAATTTGTCATTGTGTGAAAGTAGTATGGACTGCTATAGCCAAACAACATATTCAGAACATCTTTGATTCAGTATTGAGCTGTGTTTATTGTCAGCAATCATCTTCCTCACATCGCATAGGGCTGTATTTTCACTCATGTGACCTTGTACGATGAAGTATTATTTGTCAAATAAATTTGTGTGTTATATCTATAGTCCTTGTTGGTGCTGCACTTTGGATGGCCAGTGTAGTAGGGCATGCAATCATATGGCCCACTGCAAGCAGCAGAAACCACTAGGAAGTATGACCGTCAGGTGCCTCAGTTGTTATGCTATGTTCAGTGACATCCTACTTTTATGGATCTGTTTAATGCCAATGGGCTATTGTGTGTTACCTATTTCTTGTGCTACAGCAATATTTGCAATGAATAGGGGTGTGTCTTCATGTGTTTACCATTATATTGTGGCTTTCCACATTTTTGTCTCAGTATAGAAGCTCGGGTTTGGGTTTTGGTACAACAAGAGAAGGACCTTATGGCATTTATACAAACAGCCACTACTGATGTTCTCCTTCATTCATCACCAGCACTGTTTCTTTCTCCCTTCCCCCTTGTGACCAGGCAGCAGAAGATTGAGAAGTATGTGAACATCACCTTTGCTAGCATTTTAAGGCCTTTAATGTTGAGAATGCAGAGGTATGTTGTGCACATGTTTGTTATGCATTTCCCCCAGACTGTATGAAGTATCATCAATTGGGTTCATCGCAGGAACTTTTTTCATTGTCTGTTGACATCTTATGTTCATTGTTGTCTTCATATTATAATATTTTGTGGCATCTAATGTTGAATTTTACCAATGCAAGAAACAACCCACCAATCTTACTGGGCTTGCGCATGCCCTTAATTGCAAGTGCCATTTTGTCATAGCAAAATCAAACGACCCAAAAACGTGCATATCACAGTTTGCAATGTCATCCATTCAGCCTTGGATGGGGAAGTCAGAGAAAGAGCCCTCCAGTTGGAAGACTCACTCCTCGAAGAGGTCTCATCAGCTGCATACTTTAAAGTCTGACTCAGTTACCATGACACATAAATGGCATTCTGGCCCCAGGCTCATATTGTTATGCCACATGACAGGTCAGAGTGCCCTCAACATCGGGTTATCTGTTGTAAATCTCAGAGATAAGGCTACATTGGTCACTAGCAATTCAACAATACAGGATTTGGCTTCAGAGACAATGGACGTAAATAATCAGAAAGTTTGATTTTTGGATCCACCTCCTAAAAAATAAATAAATCGGTTGTCATGCAAACTTCTCTTACAGTTACAAGGGTCAGTTATAAAACAGTAAGAGGAACATATTTGTGAATGTAAAAACTACAATATGTGAATTTTTTCACACGTTATCACAGACATCATGAACATTCAAACATATGTCAATTTGTGACTCCAACCTTTGGATCTCAACACCAAATAACTCTGCTGCCTGTCACTTTTGTAGTGAAGTTTGTGAGTAAGAATGTGATGAACTACTGATCTAGAAACTTGAGGAAATTTCTGATGCAGCTCATCAATAGTGAAGTGGTTATTTTGATGACAGTCTACTGTCATGAAAGGAAAATTAAGGTTTAGCATCCTGTTGACATCTTGGTCATTCAGATTCAGATTCTTTATTTACCGTTGACCACACGTAGCAGAATAGGCTTTACAAATTTTTACATACATACAATAGTATTCACCATATTAATTAATGTTTATAGTTCATGTACAAATTTTGTCCTTAATTAATCAGTTTTACAGCAATACAATTATATTATTAATATTCTATTTCTATGCTACAACTATCTAAGAATTCATTTACACTGTAAAATGGGTTGTCTGCAAGCCACTTGTACAATTTGTTTTTGAAATTGTTAAAAGACATATTGGTTGCAGAGAGTGGTAACTTATTAAATAATTTTAAACGGTTTATTTTGTAGAGTTTCCTGTTTTTGCCAGTATATGTCTGGGAATGTCAATACTCTTTTTGTTTCTGGTATTATGCTCATGTATATTCTCTCTGGTATTATATTCCTTAATGTTGACTTTAGCATATGTCAGTGATGCATAGATATAAAGATTTACCACTGTCAGTATTTTCATTTTAGTAAATAACGGTCGGCAGTGCTCTCTTGGGCCAACCTTGCACATTATTCTTATAACCTTTTTTTTGTATCATTAATACATCAGTGATATGACATGAGCTGCCCCAAATTAATAGCCCATAAGTTATGTGTGACTGAAAAAGTCCAAAGTAGGCTGTCCTGAGATATTTGTTACTCACAAAGTCAGCTAATTTCCACAGAAGATATGACACTCATTAAAGAGTGAGCACATGGTTGGATAGGTCTTGTCAAGGATGGAGGAGGAAATTGGCTGTACCCTTTGTAGGGAATCATTCCGGCATTTGCCTGGAGTGATTTAGGGAAATCACATAAAACCTAAATCAGAATCAGTGGAGGCAGGTTTGAACCACTGTACTCCCAAATGGGAGTCCAGTTTATTTATTTATTTGAGATATGTATTCCATAGATCCTTTATGGTGTGGTACACATGGATGTGGAAAGAAAGCAGATACAATACATACATTATGGCAAGATACATATTGGTGTGGAATAACTCAAAACAGATACAGTACAAAGATAAAATAGACTTAAAATACAATACAAAGCAGATGCAATTATTTTATACAAATACATTGTTGTTGTGGTCTTCAGTCCACAGATTGGTTTGCTGAAGCTCTTCTCGCTACCCTGTCCTGTGCAAGTCTCTTCATCTCAGAATACCTACAGCAACCTACATCTCTTTGAATCTGCTTACTGTATTCATCCCTCGGTCTCCCCCTATGATTTTTTACCCCACACACTCCCCTCTAATGCTAAGTTGATGATACCTTGATGTGTCAGAATGTGTCCTACCAATCTATCCCTTCTGTTAGTCATGATATGCCAGAAACTCGTTTTCTCCCCAATTCGGTTAAGCAACTCCTCATTAGTTACGTGATCTACCCATCTAATTTTCATCATTCATCAGTAGCACCACATTTCAAAACCTTCTATCATCATTTTGTCTGAACTCCTTATTGTCCACGTGTCCCTTCCATACAATGCTACACTCCAGACAAGTGCTTTCAGAAAGGACTTCCTAACATTTAAAATAATATCAGATGTTAACAAGTTTCGCTTCTTCAGAAACACCTTTCTTTCCATAGTCATTCTGAATTTTATATCTTCTCTACTTCGGAAGTTATTTTGCTACCCAAATAGCAAAACTCATCTACTACTTTTATTGCCTCATTACCTAATCTAGTTCCTTCTGCATCACCTGATTTTCTAACTCTACAGTCCATTATCTTTGTTTTACTCTTGTTAATGTTAATCTTGTACCTTCCTTTCAAGACACTGTCATTCTTTTTAATTGCTCTTCCAGGATTTTATTTCGTCTCCATGGTCTTTAATTCACTCCCTAAATATCTCCTTGCATACCTTCACAGCTTGCTCAAAATACAGATTGAACAACATTGGGGAAAGGCTACAACCCTGTCTTTAATTCCTTCCCAACTACTGTAACCCTTTCATGACCTTCGACTCTAATCATTGCTGTCTGCTTTTTGTATAAGTGAATATAACTCTTTGCTCCCTATATTTCATACCTGCTACCTTCAGAATCTGGAAAAGCATATTCCAGTCAAAATTGTGAAGAGCTTTCTCCAGATCCACAAATGCTGAAAACATAGGTTTCCCTTTCTTTAATCTATCTTCTAAGATAAGTCATAAAGTGAGTAGTGCTTCGCGTGTTCCTACATTTCTCTTAAATCCAAATTGATCTTCCCCATGGTCAGATTCCACCAGTTTCTCCATCTGTCTGTAAATGATTTGTGTTAATATTTTGCAACCATGACTTATTAAACTGATAGTATTGTAATTGTCACATTTGTCTTAACTTGCTTTCTAATGAATTGGAATTACTATGTTCTTCTTGAAGTCTGAGGGCATTTCCTCTGTCTCCTACATCTTGCATACCAGGTGGAACAATTTGTTCATGACTGGCTCTCCTAACGATAAAAGCAGTTCAGATGGGACATAATCTACCCCAGTGGCCTTGTTTCTACTCAAATCTTTTAGTGCTCTGTCAAATTCTTCTCACAGTATAGTATCTCCTATCTCATCTACCTCTACTTTGTCTTCCAGTTCTAGAATACTACCTTCAAGTGTATTTCCTTTGTACTGGCCTTCTATATATTCCTTCCATCCTTCAGTTTTCCCTTCTTTGCTTAGTACTGGTATTCCATCTGAGTTCTTGATATTCATACCACTGCTTTTCTTGTCTCCAAATGCCTCTTTTATTTCCCTGTAGACGGTATATATTGTTCCCCTAGTTATACATTGTTCTACTGTCTTGCATTTCTCCTCAAGCCACTCCTGCTCAGGCAGTCTGCACTTCCTGTCAACCAAATTTTTCAGATATCTGTACTCCCTTTTCCCTGCTTCACTTGATGCATTTTTATATTTTCTCCTTTCATCAATAACATTCAGTATCCCCTGTTATCCTAGGATTTCTATTAGGCCTTGTCCTTCTGCCTATATGATCCTCTGCGGCCTTCACTACTCTGTCTCTCAGAGTTATCCATTCTTCTTCTATTGTATTACTTTCCCACATTTCAGACAATCCTTGTCTAATGCTCCCTCTAAAATGCTCAACCGCCTCTGATTCCTTCAATTTGTCCAGATTCCATGTCCTTAATGTTCTACCTTTTTGCAGCCTAGTAAATTTCAATCTACAGTTAATAACCAATAAGTTATGGTCATAGTCTATATCTGCCCTGGATATGTCTTACACTTTAAAACCTGATTTCTAAACCTTTGTCTTACCATTATAAAGTCAATCTGGTACCTCCCAGTGTCTATCGGTCTCTTACACATGTATAACCTTCTTTCATGATGATTAACACTAGAAGTACCACACCAGTCATTTTGATGGGTATTCTACTTCTGTAGACTTATTTCTCCTAAATGGATTTTTCTGTTGGTCCCATCTTCTATGACTTTCCATAGATATTTGTTAGGTAGAAATCCGCAAAGATTTTTTCCTAGTAGGACCATTCTGAAAAGTGTCCACAAGAACTCCTACTACAAGGACCCATCATTTTGATGGGTACCAAAATGTGAATAACATCTTTCGGACATTTCCAAAGCTATTGTTGTTTATCAACCTACTTTTATTATTTTCTTCTTGTCTTTGTTGCTCATGTGCCGCAGTTGATATGAATTCTAAGTATTTGGTGAATGGGTTTCCTTTCCTAGGCAAAGATGAGCAGCGTTCCACAGATGTTCCCCTTGCAGAGCATGTTGTAATGTGTCTTATACCCTTTCTTTACACAGGAAGAAACATAACCTGCAACAATTTTTTCACAATGAAATGCCTTGCAGATAATTTGAAATCTAAGAGTACAAGCATTGTGGGCACAGTGAAGAAATCTAGAAGGGACTTACCTCCATCAGCAAAATCTACTGTAGCACCTTTGGACACAACTATTCTTCATAAGTCGGGGGACATTACTCTAACATGCTGTCAAGGGAAAAAGAACAAAAAGTGCTAATTTTGAGTGCAATGCGTGACACAGTAACTATCCATGAACAACATCCTAAAAAGCTACCACAGTCTGTGCTCTACTACAATAGTATAGTGTTGATGTAATCGACCAAATGGCTCGGCTTTACACTGTGAAGTATGGAACCCGTATATAGCCCATGCACGATTACTTTTTTTTTTTTTTTACAATGTCTTGGAATTGCAGCTATAAATGTTTGGGTACACTATAAGAAAGTGAGAGAAGAAAAAGTAAGCAAATGTCAGTTTAAATAAAAATTGGTAGAAGAGTTGGCTTCAGCATATAGAGCCACAAAGGTACAAAATACTCTTCCTAATACAGTATTGCAAAATTCGGAAGACTTTCAAATTGGAGGGTGTAGAGGCAAAAACATAAGTACATGTGCGGTCCATGTTTAGGCAATGCTGAATACACCTGTGTGAGGTGTCATGACACAGCAGGTGGTTTTGAATGAGTAAAAGCAGGGTTATAAATGTTTTCTCTAGAATATATTGTGCTTCTAAGATATTTGCGTTAAAACATGTGGTTTTCTTTTTTTTTACGGAAAGTTTTCCAATTCACATTTTGTTATGTAAAGTTCTGATCAACTTTTAGGAATAAAATGCTCATTGTACCATGTAATCCTAGTAAACTGTGAGATTCATCTGAAATACATTTATGTATGTTAAAATCTGTTTACCTTTTTAAAAAAGGCAATTAAAACTATACCCGTCAAAATGACGGGTTGGTTCTTCTAGGTAGATCTAAATCCCTGGTTCTTCTAGTGTTAAACCAAGTGTTGGCAATGATTAAATTGTGCTCTGCACAAAATTCTACCAGGTGATCTCCTCTTTCATTCCTTTTTCCCAGTCCGTATTCACCTATTACATTTCCTTCTCTTCCCTTTCCTACTACCGAGTTCCAATCCCACATTACTATTAAGTTTTCATCTCTTTTAACGGTCTGAATAATTTCTTCTATCTCCTCATAAATTTCTTCGATCTACTCATCGTTGGCAGAGCTAGTTGGCATATAATCTTGTACTACTGTGGTCAGTGTTTGCTTCATGTTTATCTTTGCTAAGATAATATGTTCACTATGCTGTTCATAGTAATTACTTACATTCCTGTTTTCTTATTCATTATCAGACCTACTGTGTTACTACTGATTTTCTATTTATAACCCTGTACTCACCTGACCAAAGTTCCTGTTCATCCTGCCACTGAACTTCACTAATCCCCACCATATCTAGCTTTAACCTATCCATTTCATTTTTCAAATTTCCTAATTTACCTACCCAATTAAGAGTTAGAACATTTCATGCTACGATCCATAGAATGCCTGTTTTGTTTTTCTTGATGACGACATCCTAAGGAACTACAAAACAGAGGTTTTTAAAACGTAATGATTGGTTGTGGTTGCAAATCAAATCCATAACCCTGAATTACTACTCACATTATTTATCTAGAAACTATAAGCATTTTTCCTGTAAGAATTCCTTCAGATTTTTTTATTAGAGTTTTATTTTCTTTGAGACACATTTATATTACTTGGGCATGCATTAAAGATTTTTCTACTGTGTACTTTCACCCTTTTTGTACCAGAGATTTTTTTTTATTCACAGTCTTTATCACCTTTCAATCTTGAGTTATAATGATGGTATGCCTCATTTGTTTCATACTGAGAACAGTTAAGAAGTGTGAGGAGATATTGTGAGGTAGTGGTTAATATAGCTAATTGTTTAAATAGATTGCAACATGAGGTTCTTGGAGGAACTGCACATATAATTGGGGCTCCTTTTTCTGGCTTACAATTTTTTTTGAAATTGCTGAGTTGCTCCAAAAGATTATTCCATAGCTTGTCACCGAATGGAAGTAGCCAAAATATGCCAACTTTGAAACAGTGATGTCTTCAGTTTTGGATATTATTCGGATGGCAAATGTTATTGAGCTGAACTTCTTCAGTGTTTGGTGGCTGTGATATTCCCAGTTGAGCTGGTTATCTATGTGGACTCCTAGGAACCTTGTGCACTGACCACTCTGTAACTGTTGGCTCTAGTGTGCAATGTTAATTTCTTATGGGATTTTGTAACTGGATTGGAAATGCATGTAATTTGTTTTACTGAGATTTATTGCAAGAGAATTTGATATGAACCAGTTCAGAGCATTTGCAAGGCCTTGGTTGGCATTTAACTATATGTCAGTGGAGGTTTTGCTGTCTTTCATGGTACTTGTATCATCTGCAAACATTGTGATATTGCCAGCACTATTTGAGGACAGGGTTAGGTCATTAATATAAATAATAAATAGCTGGGGACCAAGGACTGGTCCTTGTAGAACTCCATGATGTACTATAGCCCAGTCACACTCTGCCTCTCCTACCAGTAGATTGTTACCATCTAATACTATTTTCTGTTGTCTGTCTTATAGATATGATCTGAGCCAATTACCCATTTGTCCATGGATTCCATATTTTTTTCTTAAAAGTATTCTGTGATTAGATCAGTCAGAAGCCTTCATCAGATCACAGAATATGCAAATGGGCAATCTCTTCTTGTCAAGACATTCTAAACATTATTAGTAAATAAGTATATTGTTTCAGTTGAAGAGACACCTGATCTGGAACAAAAGCTGTTGCTTACTAATTAGTGCAAATTTCTCAAGGTGATTGACACTCCTGACATATATTAATAAAAATATTCTGGCAACCCCCCCCCCCTCTCAAACTGTAACAAAACTATCTTAGCTGAAAGGAAAGAAATGTAATGTTCTTTCTTTTGCTTCTGCTTTTTTTTTTTTTTTTTTTTTTTTTTTTAATTCTTTGAATGAAGGTTTTTTGTGTATTTTTCAGAATGGACTCATTATCCTTGACAGAAAAATATATTTTCCTTAATGATTGTTTCACATTTCAGGCACCACATGGAAGCAAATTATGCTAATTAAGAAAGGTTCAACTGTACAAACAATTTCTAAAAAACTCCATCTTTTTTTTTTTCAAGCTTTTCAGAATTAATTATTCTATAAAGTTCTTTCACGTATTGATTGGTTCCTGAAAACAGTTTTCAGACTTAGTGCTTATTCATTATTAACACTAATATAATACAATCTATGGTACAATCAAATTATAATGAATGTTACACAAGGCAGTCTGTAGTTTTAACAATATATATACGGTATATATATATTTCACTTATGCATACATTTTTGTATTACTGTACCCCTAGTTATTTTATGGTGTAAGTACTTCCTCCTATCACGACGAACCTCCAGAGGAAGGCTCTGGGACCTCCCTGGGGGTTGCGAGCCGCAGGTTGAAAAAAACTGCTTTAGGTGGTTGTAAACCCTGAGACTGTTTCTCGTCTCAAACATGTCAAACACATTAGAGATAAAGGTGAAGCATTGAATTAAAATTTGTGACATGGAGGGAAGTTGCACTTAGATTATTCCGAGGTGCCTTAATCGCTTGTGGTGTGGTGGTCTAGCGGTAAGATGTCTGCCTGGTAAGCATGGAGGTCCAGGTTTGATTCCTGGCCACATCACAAATTTTAATTCAATGCTTCACCTTTATCTTTAATGTCTTTGTTACGTTGGAGATGAAAAACAGTCTCAGGGATTATAAAATTCTATTTACAATGATATTTATGTCACCTTTAGCCTAAGGTTAAAGGCAAGAATGTTCCAATATGTCCATTGCTGAGGTGCTATTCTGCTGTATGGAGAGCCCTGGCAGTAGTGGCAATATTTAATGGAACACAGAAGCTGAATTAAAATTTGTGACCTGAAGGGAAGTCACACTTAGACTATTCTTAAGGCATTAACAGCATGCAAACTATCGTTGGTACTATGTCATTTGCACCACCATAGACCACAGTATAGTCTTCCTTGGTTACCTTCCAAGAAATATTGTTCACTGTTGAAAGCACTTGGCCAAAATAAGAACCAGGTTTAATAAAACCTGAAGCATTTACTTCACTGTTTGCACTTTTTATTTCATGTGTGAGACCTCTAAGATGGCCATCACCCATTAAAATACATTAATTCTTCTTTCTGAATGTATTAAATTATTTGTCATCTTGAACTTTGAAATTACCTTGCTTCTGTTTTTGAGAGACAGTTTTGGCAGACAAGGTTCCACAGTTTGCTTAATAACAGGCTGTTCTTTCAGATGGCACACATTTTGATCTTTTGTTGATTTTGCTTTATTGTGCAGAATGGGAGAATTTATTGCTGAAGATGACATAATGCTCATGCTATGGTTAGTGTTACCAATACAAAACAATACTTGAAATGGCACTGTGTACACTTTATTTTTGTCAAACTCACTCACGGCCTGCTCATCAGATTTTAGTTTTCTTATGTTCACTTTTAAGGCATTCAACTCTATTTGCTAACACTTTGTTTTCTGCCAAGGATCTATGCACAATCTCTTGCAACGAGTTAATAGTTTCAACTAGTTTTGCTTTGTCAGTATGGACTACACATGTTATGTTACACACTTACATTTTGTGCTGGATGGTTTTTCACTGCATATTTTTTGTGTAGCACCAGTCTTGGAACTTTGAGAAGCACTTTTGTTGACTTTCTTCTTGCTATTGATGCCTGATAACATTTGAAAATTCATAACAACTTGACGTACAAATTCACTAGACTTCTCTATCGCCGTCATGTTGATCCTGTATGTTATCATTGCACCATCTGACTCTGATACTGTCATTAATGAAAATGTGACACAGGAAGTTGTGGTAAACTCACCAAAAGAGATGTTTTGCTCTTCATGAGCTGCATAAAAAATTTCCACTAGTGAGTTCTTTGATGCTAGGATCCAAAAGTGTCACGTCCTTTGCTGCTGTTGTCCAAAAGCCAGCTCCCACAGTTGATGTCTCCACCCAGACGGACGTCGCTAGTGTCAGTACCAACACCTGTACCTGTGAGTGCACCTGTCAGGCTGCAGTTGTTCCAGAACCTGAACCCCTTCCTCGGACATCAGAAAAAGCTACTGGAGTCGACATTACAGAGCTTTGGCCACCCTCCCTGGCAGAGGCCATTGGCCAGGCCCTGGCACCTTCAAAGCCAGAGGCTCTTCCGATGGTCATCCCTGACCTTTCCACTCCAGCTGTTGCGAACATAAAGGTTGCAAAGCCGAAAAAAACACCAGGGAAAAGTCAAGAAAAGAATAAAGTACATACAAAATCGTCAGATTCCATAGAGGTCATACTTCCTGACCTCCCTTCTGACTCTGATCCAGAGCTTATGGAGCTGGATGTCCCTCAGGGGCAAACATCACGCCCCCAGACTGAACCTCCAGCCAGGTCAGTCTCCCCTCCCAAACAGAAAGAAAGTGTTGAGATACAGCCTCCGTGAAAATGGCTCCCATACTACAGTGGAATGTGAAAAGCTTTATCACCCATGTGGAGGAACTTTGCATATTAACTCAGGGCAGGCCATTGTGTATATGTCTACAAGAGACAAATTTTAAGCCATCATCCAACCCTGAGAATCGTGGCTATGATGTATATAGAAAGGACGAGCTTAGTGATGAGAGAGCTAAAGGCGGATTGGCTGTTTTCGTAGACACATCCTGCCACTCGTCTTTACTCCTCATTCAAACCCCGTTACAAGCGGTTGCAGTGTGAGTTCAGATGTGTCATCGATTGACTGTCTGTGCCATGTATCTGCCCCCACATGACGCATTTGATGAAGACGCCCTTCATGATCTTATTACGCAGCTCCTCAATCCTTTCATCCTTTGTGGTGATTTTAATGCACATAATGTGCTTTGGGAGTCTGAAACTACTGCCCCCAGGGTCGAGCAATTGAGAGGCTTCTTCTGAGGCCCTCTGTCCATTTACTTAACACCAGACAGCCCACACACTTCTGTACTGCATCAGGGTCATTCTCTGCTATAGACCTCACGCTTTTCTCTCCAGCCCTTGCCCCTATGATTCAATGGCATGTGGACGCTGACCTTCATGAAAGTGATTACTTCCCAATATGGATAACCCAGCCTCATGGACTGGAGCCCGTTAGGTGACCGCAATGGTGGGTGCTTAGTAGGGCGGACTGGACCCTTTACGGCAGACTGGCTGAACTAGATTGTCTTGCTAACATCCAGGAATGAGTGGACCATGTCACCCAAATAAACCACCATGCCGCTGCTGCTTCTATTCCGCAGTCTTCATCTCAGCCGAGAAGGCACCCCATTCAATGGTGGAGTGGCAACTGCCACCTCGCAATACGGTCGCGGCGAGCAGCTCTGCGTAGGTTCAAAAGCCGGCCAACTGCAGAGACCCTCGCAGCCTTTTTGGTGGCGAGGGCTAGGTGTCGACAAACGATTCGTGAGAGCAAGAAACGTTCATGCCAGCAGTTCCTCAATACCATTACTCATTCCACTACAAGTTCACAGGTATGGGAGACCATCAGGAGAATATCCGGGAGAGGAGGAAGGCATCCAATTGCTGCTGTAATGGGAAATGCCACCCTACAGACAAACCCACGAGTGATTGCACAGACTATGGTGGAATATTTTGCCGCAGTCACTTCTACTGGCAGTCAGAATCCAGCTTTCAGATGCCACAGACTGTCTGTGGAGAGGGGTAGTTTGGATTGATGAAGAATACAATTGCCCCTTTTCCATGTGGAAACTCATTTCTGCACTCCTTTCAACTCGTGACACATGCCCTGGTTATGACAGGATCCATTACAGCATGCTGCAGTACCTTACCGACGAAAATAAAGAAATTCTCCTCACCCTTTTTAATGAAATTTGGCAGTCGCGCCATTTCCCCGACTCCTGGTGTGAAGCGTTTATGATTCCTCTTTTAAAGCCTGGAAAGGACTCTAAATGCCCGAGTAGCTATCGTAGTGTTGCCCTCACTAGCTGTGTGGGAAAGACCTTGGAGCGGATGGTCAATTGCCGCCTCGTCTGGATGTTAGAATCCAGGCACCTCCTTAGTTGCTTCCAGTGTGGTTTCAAGAGATATCTTTCCACATTCAATAACCTAGTCTTACTGGAGACGGCGATACAACAGGCTTTCCTACAAAGGCATCACCTCTTGGCTATATTTTTTGACATTGAGAAGGCCTATGACACTACCTGGCGGCATCTTATTCTCAGACAGCCCAACGATTGGAGTTTCTGTGGATGTCTTCCCACTTTCATCAAGTCCTTTCTTTCTCCACGCTATTTTAGATACAGAATTGGTGACACCCTTCCTGATCATTTTAAACAGGAGAATGGAGTCCCTCAGGGCAGTGTGACTTTGTTTGCCATAGCTATTAACAGTATTACATCCATTGTTAAATGTCCTGTTAAGTGTTCCTTATTTTGATGACTTCTCCCTCTTTTTGCTCTTCATCCAATCTAGCAATGACAACGCGTCAGTTGCAGCTCACACTTTGCCATTTAGATGAATGGGCAGAAAAGACTGGCTTTAAGTTTTCAACCGGGAAGTCTGTCCGTGTTCTTTTTAACCATACTCGTTCCATTTTTAATTTGCCTGAACTGCAACTGAGGGACACCATTTTACATTTTAAAGATACAGTGAGGTTTCTGGGCCTCATATTTGACATGAAACTTTCATGGCTGCCACACCTGAAAGATTTGAAAAGACGGTGCCTCAAAGCTCTAAGCATTTTAAAATGTATTAGCCATACGTCATGGGGAGCAGACAGGACTTGCCTGCTCCAATTTTATAGAGATTTTGTGCGATCGCAGCTTGATTATGGATGCACGATTTATGGGTCTGCACGGCCATCCTATTTGAAGATGCTGGACGTGGTTCACCATACAGGGATTTGGCTGGCCACTTGGGCATTCAGAACAAGCCCCATACCAGGTCTCTGTGCTGAGGCTGCCGAGCCGCTGCTAAATATCAGGCGACAGCTGCTCACGGTGTGCCAGGCGTACAAAACGCTGTCCACATCTTTCACACCTGCATACCACACAATAGCTGATCCTCTGTTGAAAAGGCTTTTTCATATTCGGCACTGGGCTACAAGGCCTTTTGAGATCTGCCTTTTGGAGATGGGAATGGCAGATCTTAGTTTTTTACATTGAGATTGGGGAAGGTTTCCACCTTGGCTTCTCCAGAAGCCCCGTCTTGTTTTAGATCTCACGGCTTTTAAGAAAGGTGAAACTTCAGATTTTACCTTTCAGTCAGTGTTTTTTAGTATTTTAGACATGCATCACACTTACACAGTAGTGTACACTGACTGTTCGAAACATGATAATACCGTCGGCTGCTCCATTGTATTCCCCGACCGTGTCATCCGGATTCGGCTTCCTGAGAATTATTCTGTTTTCTCAGCAGAGCTTTATGCGATTCTGAAAGCACTGTTGCAAATCAGAAGTGATCAGCGTGAACAGTTTCTTCTCTGTTCTGACTCTCTTAGTGCGCAGCAAGCCTTACGTGAGCTCTATCCAGTTGTGACATTATTGCAAGATATACAGGGCGCACTGACCCTTCTCCAATGTCAGGGGAAAGAGATCATATTTTGTTGGGTGCCTGGACATGTTGGAATTCCGGGAAACGAGGAAGCCGATCGGGCTGCCAAAGAGGCCTGTCGACACAGCGTAGTGGCACGGTGCCATATTCCTCTGTAAGACGCTACTTCCTTGTTGCGGCTGCAGTCTCTGCAGTTGTGGGACAAGGAATGGCTGTCAGTAACAGATAACAAGCTGTGGTTGCTGAATCCGTCTACCCATCTGTGGCGATCCTCCTGCTGGCCCCTCAGGAGGGATGAGGTCGCCATTACCCGCCTGCGAATCGGGCACTGTCCGTTTACCCATGGATTCCTCATACGACGAGAGGAGCCCCTGATGTGTGATGCCTGTGGCGTACAGATAACTGTCCACCACATCTTAATAGAGTGTACCTTATACCGGGCACAGAGAAAAGAGGCAGATCTTGGTGCAGATTTGTCACATATTTTAGGCGATGACGAGGCGAGTGTGTTCAAACTTTTACACTTTTGTGAAATTTCTGGCCTCTGGCCTAAGTTTTTGGCTGGAGGTGTTAGTGTATTGTTGATTGATAGGTTGCTATCTATTCTTCCTGTAGGCAGTCAGCTTTCATTCTGTCATTTTAACTACTTCATCCAAGTTCTACTTTTTAGACAAAGTACGATGGTGGCTCTTGAGTTAACTACCTTGCTTCATGCTGCACCCAGGTTTTATCTCCAGTTGTTGAATTCTGCATTTTATATTGTGTTTCCCTCATCTTGAAAAGAACATTCCTGATACTCGCCTCAACTACATTATGCCCGGGCGCGGGAAACCTCATTGTTGAATGCCCTCCATTCATCTTCATCATTATCATCACACACAAGGTTGGCTCCGGTGGTGACACCAGTAATGTGCTGACATGAGGAAAGTCTCCAACCAAATTCTCATACACAAACAGCAGTTAACCAGTGTTACCTGGTGAAACATTGTTGTGATGCTTCATGTAAGGAGGAGAAATGCGTACCATCATGTTTCCGACTTTGATAAAAGTTGCATTGTAGCCTATTGCAATTGCGGTTTATCATATCGCAATATTGCTGCTCTCGTTGGTCACAATCCAATGACTGTTAGCAGAATATTGAATCGGTGGGTTCAGGAGGGCAATACAGAACACCGTGCTGGATCTCAATAGCCTCGTACCACTAGCAGTTGAGATGACAGGCATCTTATCTGCATGGCTGTAACGGATCATGCAACCATGTCTCGATTCCTGAGTCAACAGATGGGGACATTTTCAAGACAACAAACATATGCACAAACAGTTCGACAATGTTTGCAGCAGCATGGACTATCAGCTCGTAGACCATGACAGCGGTTATCCTTGATGCTGCATCACAGACAGGAGTGCCTGCGATGGTGTATGCAACTACAAAGCTGGGTGCATGAATAGCAAAATGTCATTTTTTCGGATGAATCCAGGTTCTGTTTACAGCATCATGATGGTTGCATCTGTGTTTGGTGACATCATGGTGTACGCACATTGAAAGCATGTAATCGTCATCACCATACTGCATACTGACGTATCACCTGGCGTGATGGTATGGGGTGCCATTGGTTACATGTCTCAGTCACCTCTTGTTTGCATCAACGGCACTTTGAACAGTGGCCGTTACGTTTCAAATGTGTTATGACCCATGGCTCTACCCTTCATTCAATCGCTGCGAAACCCTACATTTCAGCAGGATAATGCACAACCGCATGTTGCAGGTCCAGTAAGGACCTTTCTGGATACAGAAAATGTTTGACTGCTGCCCTGGTCAGCAGATCTCTTGCCAATTTAAAACGTCTGGTCAATGGTGGACGAGCGACTGGCTCATCACAATACGCCAGTTACTACTCTTGATGAACTGTGGTATTGTGTTGAAGCTGCATGGGCATCAGGATCTATGCACCGAAATTATGTGAAAATGTAATCACATGTCAGTTCTAGTATAATATATTTGTCCAATGAATACCTGTTTATCATCTGCATTTCTTTTTGGTGTAGCAATTTTAATGACCAGTAGTGTATTTCCAATCACATGTCAGTATACAAAGAAATTTAAATTAGCTGTAACTGGGCAATGAATAAGATTAGTGGGGAAAGTTGAAAATTTGTGCTGAGCCAGGAGGAGGAGGGTCCTCCTCCTTTCTAGGCAGTTGCCCTGAGTACTGCACCACTTGAACACAGTCATCACCATGACCGCACAGACTACCCTAGCATGCCTCCAAACAGACTCAAATTTTCAACTTATCCACACACTACTAACGTAGTATCGCTGCCCATTTTCATTTGTTACAGCATTTTGCTGAAAGAACAGACACTAAAGGTGGCCAATGATCCTTTCTTCAGCGCAGATGCACAGCAGACCTAACCTCTTATTGTTATCGGTCAAATTCTGTGAGTAACAAGTGAAAATAGGCAGGGGCACTACATTAGTAGTGTGTGGATGTGTTGAAGATTCGAGTCTGGTGAGTGGCATGCTAGGGTAGTCTGCATGGTCATGGTGATTGCGGTGGTAAGTGCAACTGCCTAGTAAGCAAGAGGATAGGTGCTGCCACTTATGTAGTGGATGACTTGGTGGAGTTTTGCTGTCCTGCATCTCTTTGCCCCATTTCAAAAGAGGAGAAAATTATGTCATAGTGCAGCTCTGGTCCAGCAAAGGTACAACCTCCAAGCACACACTCCTACAAAAACCACAATGTTGTGAATATGACAGATGTACAGAAAAAGCAAACACACTGAATGACCATGATATTGAATGGGTTGATGCTAACACTGCATTGATGATCTGACTCAGTGCTGTTGGCTGATGCAAAAGGAGGGGAATGTCTCCTCTCTCCTTCCTTCTCTCCCTGTGGGTTTGGAGATTAGGCCCAAGATATTCCTGCCTATCATAAGAGGTGACTGAAAGGAGTTTCCAAACTTTTCGACCATACATATATGGTACCCTATGTGGATTTGACCTTCCTGTTTTCAGAAATGTGGGTCACTTGGGGAAGGACACATTATGTTCAGCGTCATGTATTCACTGTGCAATAAGACCTTAGGATCGCATTATGGAATGAGGACACCTCATGTGGTGCACTACTTTCGTCCATTGTGCATTGTCACTTCCTGCACCCATTATCATAATGGTCTGATCTGAACCTGATATCCAGCACACTTGTAACCAGTCCGTAGTGGGGGGAGGGGTGGGGAGTGTCCTCATGTACCCTCTTGGTCGTAGCCCCTGATAACATAGGGATTGCAATGCTGATGCTTGAGCTGTGAGATCCTCAACCATGCCAAGGATTAGGTGGCCATCTGTCTGAGACATCAGGACTTCTGCCAGGTGGCTCTTGCAGTGGCTGGGTGGACCTGTGAGAGCGTTGGTCAGAATGGGTGGCATCGGGTTGGATGACCCAAAATGAAGCAGTAAAAATTGATTAATGCTGATGGTTTATTGGCTACAGTGTGTGACAATCTACAGTGACGAGGTGTCCACTTTGTCTGGCACCTCTATAAGGGACCGAAAGAGCACAGGGTTGCCACCAGTGCTTTCATCTTGACCTCAAGTTCGAGGTTATGATTTACTAGTATGATGTAAAGTCATATGTTCCTCCCACTGAGTGGTGCTGTAAATGCTGAAAATTCGGGCACTTGCCCCTGTCCTACATGTAGGGAATGCACGTGGCCATCACATCCAGAGACTCTTTTGATCCCCTCTCCTGTCTGTAGAATTGTGGACAGAACCATCCATGTTGCTCAACAGATTGTACTGTTGTGCACAAATAAAGGAAAATTATAGAGATCAGTACCCTTACACAAGAAAGAAATGTGAGCAGCTTCACCTTGCACATATGGTAACATTGTTTGCTGCTGTCATGTCATCACCGATCTCTTTGCACCACCTCCCTCTGTGGACCCTATTGGCCATCACACTCAAACTGCCCCTTTTACCATTGCTCTCCAACACCTATTGTCAAGGCAACATCCTCCCACCGTTGGGAACGCTTGTCCCCATCCCTCAGTCAGAGGAACTACATCTTCTCCAGCCCCTCGGGAGACTACTTTCTGTGATTTCCACCTGTGAAAAGGAGGATCCCAGCTGGTGGCTAAAGGGTCCACAAGCTACTGGTTGAATGGTTCCCGATCTTCATCAGTGCCTGAAATCACTTCAGAGAAGCCTTCACAACAGTTGCAACTGAAGGGACAGTGAGAAGAAAAAAAGTGCTTTCGGTTGCATCTCAACCACTGCCCTCAGCAACTTCTGATTCTGAGTGTGGGGTAAAAATACTAATGCTCCCTGAGGACCTTGCACTGTCCGAAACTTCAGAATCGATGGATGTTGATACCACTGGCACTCAATTTGTGGCAAAATGTGGACCAGAGGCATGAACTTTATCCGTAGTCCACTCATGGCATCTCAGAATGCTGATAGCGGTATCCTCCAGTGGATTTGTGGTTTTTTATACACCACCTCGCAGAGTTATGACAGTTATTTTGCTGCTTCTCTGCACTCTCTATAGCCCTACAGAAAACCTGCTTTCTTGTCCATTGGACCCCTACCATTCATGGCTGTTGGGGGCTTCTTTACAAATTGTTCAGCCTATAACCAGGTATCCGGCGGTGTCTGTCTCTGTGTCATCTCAACTGTCACTAGTGCCCCTGTGCCTCTTCTCACAGCTCTCAAGGCAGTGGCTATCAGTATATGGGCAATGGAGGATATCACCATCTGTCCTCATTACCTCTTCCCACATGAGATGGTGTCCCCCCCCCCCCCCCCCGCCTGACCTCACTACCTTGGTTGTCCAATTTTTCCTGCCATTTCCCGTTTTATGGGACTCAGTGACCATCACCCTTTGTGGGGTGGTACCCAGGCTGCACTAGGGACATTGAGACTCTCTTCACACATCAGGCCATTTGCCTTCTCAACATTGGTGCTCCCAGGCATTTTAGCTTGATGCATGGCACATACTCAGCCACTAACCTGTCTCTTTGTAGCCCGAAACTTCTCCCACATTACAGATGGAGGCTCCACAATGACCTTTGTGGTAACAACCATTTTCCTAACCACCTTGTGCTCATGCAGTTTGAATCTGCAGACCACTCTGGCCATTGTTTTGACCGCCGAGGCAACTGCCCAGTTCCCCTGACTTGCTCCAGTGTAAGTCAGTGCCTTGGTGGACACTGGAGATTACTGAGGCTATCAAAGAATGTCAGCAGGCACTTAAGTGCCACTGGCACCACCCTTCTGTAGAGAATCTAATTGCTTTCAGATGGTTCTGGACCTGAACTCAGTGACTGGTCCAGCAGAGTAAAAAGGACTGTTGGGAGAGGTATGTTGCCACCATCAGTACCTGCACCTCCCACTCTTGGGTGTGGTCGCAAGTTCAGTGCCTTTTTGGCTTTCAACCACTGGCAGGAATTCCATGTCTCCTTGTTCAAAGTACTCTCTGTGCTGACCCAACCGCTATTCCTGAGCACTTGGCAGAGCAGAAAGCGCACAGTTCTTTGACTGAAACTACAGTCTGGATTTCCACACCCTTACCCCTTCAGATCCCAAATATTATTAATTTATGAAGAAAAATATTTGTTTTCCTTTTTCTATACATAATTATTGGAATAATGTACAAGGGTTGGAACTTAATAGTGGCAACTACATATTCACCACCAGTACAAAAGCATTACATGTTTGCAACTGTTACTGTCCTTCAAATAGTCACCAGCATTGTTGGTACCCATTGCCAGCGATGTGAAAGGCGTAGTATATCATTAGCAGAACCTGATTTGTTGGTGGTGTGAATGGAGCGGTTTACTGGCTGTCGAATCTCTGGAACAGTTCTGAAGCGAATGCCACAAATTGGTTCCTTCGTCTTCGGAATCAAATCAAAGTCACAAAGACTTACGCTTTGTGAAAGAAGCAACAACACTTTCTGCACAACCCACCCATCATTTCACATGACAATGCATGGGTGCATACAGTTCAAGCTGTGGCTGCAGTACTCAGTCGATGGGACTGGGAAGTACTGTACCATCCACCATACTCCCTGAACTTGTAAGTCCTTGTAACTTTGATTTGATTCTGAAGATAAAGATACCAATTCATGGCATTCACTTCAGAACTGTTCCAGAGATTCGACAGGCAGTAGACTGTTCCATTTGCATCATCAACAGAACAGGCTCTGCTAACAGTATAATATGCCTTCCACATCGCTGGCAACGGCTTCTACACAATGCTGGTGACTACTTTGAAGGACAGTAACAGGTGCAAACATGTAACACTGTCTTTGTATCAGTTGTGAACAAATAGTTGCTACTATTTAACTTCCAAACATAATATATTTCTTAGAATGTTTATTTTATTTATTTTTTATTTGTTTATTTATTGCTATGGCTCCATATCATACCATTGAGCAGATTATGATTCCTTTATTCTAACTAACATCAGTTTCAAAATATTTTCCTCTAATTTAGACAGTTGTCATAATTTATTAATCTATTTTGCAAATTGCTTTGTTTCCTTTACATTGATACAATAATTTGAAAGTCTTGCTGCATGTATTCCAACTTAAGACATCAAGCAACTATACATATTTTGTCAATTCATTGTAGCCTAATGCTCTCTGTTTCCTCAAAGTAATGGTAAACAACATAATCACAATGAATTTTGGAAAGTTCTGCAGTGTTGTATTCAATCTTTGGACAAATGGTTGTGCCTGGAGGAACAGATAAAGATGACATTGCCTCAGGGCAACACTGCGAGGGAAAGGGTTAAAAAGAGTGGGTTAAGAGTAAGTGGCTGTCATTTCATATGCATCACCAGGAAACCACAAAGCACCATTTAGTGAGTGGCAGGTCCAAAGTGCCCTTGCTGCATGCCCTGATACCTTTCCGGGTCATAACATCTCCACAGCCAATTCCTCCACCCTCTCTCTGTGACCTTTAATGTCAACTTATCACCCTCTTCTAAAGTCGAAGCTTCTCAAATGAATGGTGAGTTTTCTGCATATGTGAATCCATTTAATCGGGGCCTCCTAGTCCCACAATACAGAGCTACCAACAAGGCCACTCCACTATTCACAATCTTATTTCACTGGAATCATATGCCCATACTGCTTTTGCTCAGTGTGAGCATTTGTTATAGCTTTTTATTTTTTTATTTTTTTTATCTCTATAAGGTGTACAGTACCACCTGGCACCATCATATCCTAGCTATGCTATATGAATGTGGCTTACAAGTTTGCAACTTTCAGGTTAGGCAGGTACCTCCCTCTGCTCACCCCACATTTAAGATAACGAGCTTCCACGGGGCTCTGTCTGTCTTTAGTGTTTCCTGTGGGGTCATTGGTCTCTTCCTCCTTCCTTCTCCAATGACTTCTGCATGTATTTCTGTTTTGCTAGCATCAGTGTTGCTGAACAGTGGCTGCAGGGAGCCGTCCAAAAAGGGTAGCCTTACTCATGGTTTCCAGTCCTCTGCCTCTACAACCCCAGTGATGCACTTCTGTTGCCATCAGGCAGTTCACATGGATCCAGAGCTACACCTGTCTGATGAACTCCTTTGTATCAGTGAGATGCTTCACTTCTTAGGTATGCTCTTTGATACCCGACTCACTTGGAAGCCTCACCTTTGTCAGCTCAAACAAAAATGTTGGTGATATCTGAACATCCTTTACTGCCTCAGCCACAATGAATGGGGAGCCGTACATTCTCTACTGCATCCCTGTAAGGCCTTAATACAACACCTCCTCTGCTACAGGAGCTTGGTGCACAGTTTGGCAGTATCTTCAGCATTGTGGGTCCTCAGCCCAATTTACCATAGTGGTGTTCATCTACTGATGGGCCCCCTCAGGGGGCTCAGCATTAAATTGCTGAACACGGTCTTGGGGGCCCCAAGCTGGGGACTGCATAGCTCTAAAAGCTCCACACTGTAAGCTCTTAGTGTGCTTCAATGACCACCATAAGGTGCGGCAGACAAACATTGTATGGCACTGAGCTCAGGGATTTTAGATTCATTGCCCAGATCCTGAGGAAGAAATATACCTCTATAAAAAAAACCTCTCAATCTAAAGGTGAGTTGTGTGCTGAAGAGATGCATGACTGTTGAGGTTGAACTGTTGCTAGTGGACACCCTCTGGGGAACCTGCCACACTCCAGTTGTATTTGCCTTACCCAGGCAAGCAGGGCTCTGCCTGGGCAGACATTTAAATCCCTAGCTGCTCATGGGAGCACAATGAAATGAGCACAAAGTAATGGTGGTAGATGTATAACCACAATCTCTAAGAGAAGTAAATTTAATGCTGTCCAATATGATTCCCACTCGTTTCCCTCCCTGGCCATGCCTTGGGAGGAATGTCATGATCAAACTTGAGGTGAAGTGTCCTCACCAAAGTACATGGTATGTACATGAATGGGTGGGAAATCCTTTTTGAACACAAAACTCCAGTTCTTTGTCAAACATTTGAGGACAAGTTTGTAGAGTTGGTGAGTCAGTCTAAGATGTGTGGCAGGTCTGTTCTTTTACAAATGGCATCCCCCACCAAAGCTAGGGCACTACTTGCCTGAGATATCGGCGCTGGCCGCAGTGGCTGAGGCGCTTCAGTCACGGTCTGCATGGCCACTACGGTCGGGGGTTCGAATCCCCCCCCCTTGGGCATGGATATTTGTGCCGTCCTTAGGGTTAAGTAGTTCATAAGTAGTATGTAAGTTTAGGGACTAATGACCCCGTAGTTAAGTCCCATAAGCTGTACAAACACAGATATTGGCGATGTTCCTGTCTCCATCACTCTCCACAAGACTCTGAATATGGCTCAAGGGATTGTATTTCATTGTGATCTTTTACTGTAGACCGATACTGAGCTACCTCAAACTTTGAGAGAAGGGGTTCATTTTATCTGCAATGTTCTCAGAGGTCCAAAGGACAGCAGAGTTGCTACAGGCACATTCATCCTAGCCTTAGAGGTTGATTCACTACCTGAGAAGGTCAAAGTGATAATATACCAATGTGATGTCAGACTTTATACCCCTCCATCTATGCGGTGTTTTAAATGTTGGAGGTTTGGTCAAATGTCTTCCAGAGGTGAAGGCCACCCCACCTGTTGGGAATGTGGATGAGCCTCCCATCCAAACGTCCCATGTACCCCACCTCCTGTCTGTGTGAACTGCAGACACTACCATGCACCCTACTCAACAGACTGCATGATGCTTCATAAAGAGAGAAAGATCATGGAATACAAGACCTTGGACAGGCTTAGTTATTCAGGGGTTAAACGAAAATACGAGAAGCTCCATCCTGTATGCCTGTCAACATCTTATGCTACAGCGGCTACTACATTATTGACAATTCAGAATCTGTTTGAGGGCCCTCAGGCCTGGTAGTCTATGCCTGCCTCCACAGTGGTTGGGGCCTCCCCTTCCCCTGCTGCTCCCAAGATACCTAACTTGGTCCTGCAAACCTCAGGGACATTAGTCCCCACCCCTGAGCTGGAGAAGAGTCAGCCTCCTCCCGTTCCCCCCACAAGGAAGGGATCCCTTGGTTTCCTTCTTTCCATGGTTTCTTCCCATATTGGCATCAGACAGTGCCTGAAGGTCTCACCAACAAAGAGTGGTAGGGCTTCTGGATCTTCCTCGGTCCATGAGACCAAGTCTGACAACCAATCTCAGTTTGAGAAATTGGAAGAAAAGAGAGACCACTCTAAAAAGCAAAAGAAGATGAAAAAGGAGGAGGAGACCACCTACACATCTGAGGACGATGTGAAGCATCTTGTGTCCACTCAGGCCAAGATCTTGGCAGATCCACAGAGGTGATTAATATAGATCTGACTACCTCTCAGCCTATGGTGATAAGCATTCCTGAGACCTGAACTGCCCCCTGGGTACATTTCTGATAATGTCATCCTTAAGTGGAATTGCGGTGTTTTTTTCTGCGACCTCGTCGAGTTACGACAATTGATGTGCCAGTTCCTTGTCATATGCACAGCCGGCAAGAAAGATAGTTTCCTGTAAAGTGGACTCGTGGCTATATAAACATAAACTGTTCAGACTATGATAGAGTGTCAAGTGGAGTCTGTCTTTATGTCCTTGTTACTCTACCTAATGCACCAGTGCCACTTTGTACGGTTCTTGTGGCAGTGGCTGTCAGAATCAGAGTAGGACAGGAAATCACTCTTTGTTCTCTTTACATTGCCCCGGATGAGGTAGTGAGTCCCTCAGACCTTGCAGCCTTGGTCGCTCAACTTCTCCCACCATTTCTCCTTTTGGGGGACTTAATACCCTCCACCCTCTATGGAGTGGAACCCAAATCTCATGCCTCAGTAGGGATGTAGAGGACCTCTTGACTCAACAAATTTACCTCCTCAACACTGGTATTCTCATGCATTTTACAGTGGTGCATGGCACATACTCGGCCATCGACCTTTCTCTCAGCAGGCTTGGTCTCCTCCCATACCTCAGTTGGAGGGTAGACAACGATCTATGTGGTAGCAACCACTTTCCTAAGCTTGTATCTCTTCTCCAGTCTAAACCCCAGATGCCTACCCAGATGGTCTCTCCGTGGGGCTGACTGATCAGCTTATACCTCAGCTGCTGTTGTCACTGTCCCACTTTCCATTGTCACTATTGTTTCTGCAGCCAAGGCAACCATTCCCTGATCTTCAGGTACCATCCAGCAAAACTCAGTTCCCTGGCAGACACCAGAGATAACTGAAGCTATCAAGGACATTGGTGAGCTGTGCAGCGGCATCGGCGCCACCCTTCTATGGAGCATCTTATTGCCTTCAAATGACTGCGAGTCCGAGCCCGGCGACTCATCCTGCAATGCAAACAGGACTGTTGGGAAAGGTATGTTGCCACCATTGGTTGATGTGCCTTCCCATCTTGGGTTCGGCACCTTTTTGGCTTTTTCAGTGGGCATATCCTGTCTCTCTATTGAAGGTATTACTTTGTACTAAATCAGCTGTCACTGCTAAACACCTGGCAAAGTACTACACCCGCAATTCTTCAACATCAGGCTACTGTGCGGATTTCTGTGCCCTTAAAGAGCAGGCTGAATGTAAGCAGCTATCATTTCGCACACATCATCAGAAAATGTATAACACTCCATTTAGTGTGTGGGAACTCTAAAGCGCCCTGACACCTCTCCAGAACTGGATCACATCCACAGCAGATTTCTCCACCACCTGATAACGGACTCTCAGGATCAGCTGCTCGCCCTCTTCAACTGAATCTGGGCAGAGGCATTTTCTCATCCCAATGGCAGGATAGTATTACCACCCCAGTGCTCAAACCTGGTGCTGAAGTGCTGGTGGTTGACAGTTATCACCATATCAACCTCACCAATGTAATGTGTAAACTCCTTGAACATATGGCGAGACGGATCTTTGAAGCTCAGAGCCTCCTGGCCCTGCAACAGGTGTGGCTTCCATCAGGGCTATTCAGCAATTGACAATCTCGTCCCGCTGGAATCTTTTCGCTTGGCATGAGCATCTTGTCGCCATTGTCTTCAATCTTTGGAAGGCACATGACACTACCTGGTGCCATCATATCCTGGCTACACTACATGAATGGGGTTTACGGGGTGCCCTTCCTATCTTCCCCCAGAACTCTTTACGTTCCTTTTGTGTTAGGGTTGGTACTTGTTTCAGCTCCCCTCACATACAGGAGAATTGTGTTCCACAGGGCTCTGTCCTAAGTGTCCCCCTCTTTTGGTAGCAATTAATGGTCTTGTACCTGCAGTTGGCTCATTGGTCTCCAGTTCCCTGTTTGCTGATGACTTTTGCCTATACTTTAGCTCAACCAGCATCAGTGTCACTGAACAATGGCTGCAGGGAGCCATCCACAAGGCACAATCTTGGGTCTTTCCCCCATGGTTTTCAATTCTCTACACTAAGACTCACATCATTTGTTTCTGTCGCTGTCAGACAGCTCACCTGCATCTGAAGCTTTATCTCAACGAACTACTTTGCATAGAGGAGACACATCCTTTTTTGTCATGCTCCTCGATGCCTGGCTCACTTGGACTCGTATGTCACCCAAACCACAGGCTCATTTTTTCATCTTATACACTCCCCTCTTGACGACGGAGACCCAGGTCAGGTCACCTGATCGAAGCCTGGGTCTGTCCCTTCTTTCTTCACTTGAATACCTTCCCCTCCCTCCCTCCTTCCCCACTATCCTTCCCAATTGCCTCCTTGCTTCCTCCCTCTCTTGCTGCTCTATGTGGAGCTTCAAAACCACCAGTGTGCTTATGTCACCAGTCTGTGGCTCTTATTGACTCGTTTCATGAAGCAGGATTGGTTTACACTGATGGTTCCATCATGAATGGCCTTTGTCCGGGGTCATCACTTTGAACAACATTCCCTGCCTCGTGGGGGCAGTATTTTTACTGGAGAGCTGGTTGCCATTTATCATGCTCTTAGTACCTCCGTTCTAGCCATGGGGAGTCATTTTTTTTATATGTGGTGGCTCCCTGAGTGGCTTTCATGTACTTGACCAGAGTTTCTCTAGACATCCTTTGGTACGAGCCATTCAAGACACTGTATCCACTGTCAGCAGGTCTGGCCATTCAGTAGTCTTTGTCTGGGACCCAGGCCACATCGGGAATGAATACGTTGATCAGCTGGCCAAGCAGGCAACTACCTTACGACCTCTAGAAATTGGGGTCATTGGACTGGATCTCTGATTGGCGTTACCTCTAGTGTGCCAAACAAGCTTCATGGAATAGTTGTCCACAGCCGCATGGAAACCTTCATCGAGGTCCACACGACGGGACTCGGTTGTTCTCTGCCGCCTCCGCATTGGGCATACATGGTTGACACACAGCTATCTTCTTCGCTATGAGACCCCGCCCAAGTGTCCCTGTGCTGACAGTAGTCATCTTTCGATGAACTGTCCCATTTTCCATTTAGCCCCCTTGTAGCAGTCTTTTAATCTACAGGTGTGCTCTCTTTAGTTTTAGATAACAGTGCTTCCTTGGTTAACTCCGTTTTGTCCATGCAGCTGGGTTTTATCACACCATCTAGCAGTGGGTGTTCACATCTGTCTCTTCAGGCCCCCAATCTTTTTTTTTTTTTTATTTTCTACCCACACACGTGTTGTCAGTGGCAATGTGTTGTGTTGATGCCTCACACAACTCTCCATCTGGATTTCTGTTTTGCTGTGTGTTTTAATTATCCAGGCATTATCTGTCATCCATCATTGTAGGTAACCACTTGCTCTGCTAATTTTAAATATTCACCAAGATCTGTTCTTACAGTTGTGTTCCTCCCTGCTTTGTACCCCTGGGAATTTTCCCTCTGGGTGCAGAGGTCCATCTTCAATTTGTATCTACCTTTGCTGACCTGTCTATGTTTGGAACAGGGGACTGCTGTCTTTGCCATTTAGTCCCCTTTAAACCCTCATCCAACCAACCAACCAACTATCAATGGGGGGCTTTCCGCTCTAGTCTAATGACGAGACTCCTTGTTGAAGCAGGAATCCCTCCTTGCAGTTTTATTGGCAACAGCTGCTTGTTTTACACAGTTCCCTTGTCCATGCATCACCCCACCACCCAAATAGCAAGCTGCTTTTTCTAGCTGTTCTACTCTCCTTCCCACCATGGCGATCCAGGTCAGGTCTCCAGATTGGGGTCGGGGTTTGTTCCCTTCTTTCATCACTTGAGTCCCTTACCACTTTCCATTAGCCTTCCCATAGCCCTCCTTGGTCTATTTCTTGCTTGTGGCTTTATATAGGTTTGTCTCACAACTCAATTACCCGGGTTTCATCAGTAAATCTCTAATGCCAGTTCCTGGCACTTCTTGACTCACTCCATGGCACAGAACTGGTCTATACTGACAGTTATCTGGTAAATGGCTGCGTTGGGTGTGCCTATGTCTATGGTGACTACATCAAACGGCATCCCTTGCCTCATAGGAGTAGTGTTTGTACTACAGAGCTGTTACATCTTGGAGCCTGTCCAGGGAAGTCAATTGTTATCTGTTGTGAAGCCATGCATGGGTCACAGATACTCAACCAGTTTTTCACTTGCCATCCTTTAGTGTGCCAATTTGTGACTGCCTTCACATACAGTAAGTCTGGCTATGCAGTGGTCTTCATTTGGATCCTAGGCCAGATTGGCATCCTGGCAAACAAATGCTTCAATTGGCTGACCATCAGGTGACCACCTCGTGACCCCTGGAAATTGGTGTCTCATAAAGGGATTTCCAGTCAGAGTTGAACTGTAAGATCCTTACAGTTTGGAGTTCAGAATGGTATGTCTTGAATGAGTCATCAAGCTCCGTGTGGTCAAGCTCTCTATGGCCACATGGATGTCCCATCAGGAGGCCTCTCATAGGGACTCAGTTGTCCCACAGTCTGTCATACCAGTCGTGACACTGACTGATGTAAAATCTGTAATCATCTAACAGCTGGAACAACACTAGTACTCCAATTGATGAGCAAGGGAGCTACTTGTTTACATCATATACATTGTATGAATAACACCTTATTTTCCAATCCTGTTAAACGTGATTTACGATACGATTGTTTTATTTTAGGCTCAGTGGCATTAGTCTAACATCAGATGAAAAGGGTGATGCTAAAATAAACAGCACTGGAGCTAAAATACATGATTGAAATTATGAAAGCTAGAGCCTGCTGTGTCGATCTGAATATTTTTGCAGCTTTTCCCATTGAAAACAAAATAATGTACATCAACGCACACAAACAGTTTCAATCATAAGGAGTGTGGCGTACAAAGTGTTTGTGCTTAAGGCTGCGGAGCCACCCGCCACTGTACATCAGGCGACAGCTACCATGGTGTACCAGGCATATAAATCACTGTACACACCTTTCACACCAGCATACCTTACCATTGTTCAGCTTTAAATGGCCAGGCTCTTTTATAATCGACAACAAGTGACGAGGCCATATGGGATTCACACGAAAAATTTCCTTTTAGAAATGGGAGTGGCTGGTTTTAATGTTTTACATAAATGTTGGAGCAGGGTTCTCCTTTGCTCCTCCAGAAGCCCAGAATTGTTTTAGATCTGGCAAGTTTTAGGAAAGATCAAATTTTACTTTTCAGTCTGTGTTCCTTACTGTTTAGATAGGTATCACTATTTTACATTTGTATACACTGATGGATGCAAGCAAAGGGACTATATCAGCTGTTCCATTGTTTTCCCCAACCATGTTGTTAATAATCATCTCCACAACAACTATTGTTTTTTTTCTGCATAGCTACATGCTACCTTAAAGGCACTAGAGCAGATTCGTCATGACCAGGATAAACAATTTCTTCTTTGCTCTGATTCTCTCAGTGCACTGCAGTCATTGCAAGAGCTATATCCACCTGAGACCTTGCTGCAGCAAAAACATGACAAACTGTCCCTCCTGCAATGTCATAGGAAGGAGGTGCCACAGCCCGCGGGGGCTGAGCAGTCTGCGGTGCGCCAGTCATGTTCTGCACGGCCACTATGGTCAGGGGTTCGAATCCCCCTTGGGCATGGATATTTGTACCGTCCTTAGTATTAGCTAGTTCATAAAATTTGAACATTTTTTATGTGCCGCTTTGCTGAGTACTGGCGCATGTGAAAATTTTGGGTAATGAATAAACTGATCGGGCTGCCAAAGAGGCTTGCAGAGCATCTGAAGTAATGATGTGCCTGATTCCCTTGAAGGATATCGCTTCTATGTTGCGGCTGCAGTTATGGCAGCAGGAGTTGCTTTCAGTGATGAGTAACAAGCTGAGATTGCTGAAGCCCACTGTCTGTTCGTGGCAGTGGTCCTAATGGCCTCTCAGGCGGGATGAAGTAGCAATTACCTGTCTCCGAATCGGGCACTGTCCACTTACACACGGTTTCCTACTCTAACGAGAGGAGGCCCCAATCTGTGATGCCTGTGGCATGCAATTTACTGTATGCCACATTTTAATGAAGAGTCATTTATATCATGCAGAGAAGGTAGAGGTAAATGTTGGTGGAGACTTGCCCTCTACTTTAGGTGATGATGAATTGAGTGTGAACATAGTTGTCAAATTTTGAAATTTGTCTCAACTCTGGTCTAAGGTTTTAGGCTGGAGGTTTTAATTTGTTGCAGAGTGGCTGGCTCATCCTTTTTATCACTGTGGTCATCCATCCATGGTCATCTGCTTAGTTGTTTTAAATATCTCTTCAACCTTTCCCATCTTCACCTCTAATATTTACATTTGTATTTTACTTCAGCTGCACATGTTACTTGCTGGATAGCTCTCCTTTTTTTTTTTTTTTTTTTTTTTTTTTTGTCATTCGTTTCTTTCTGTTCACACTTCTCAATTCTTAAATTAGTTCGAGTGCTAAAGACGTAGCTGTCGGGCACTCAAAACCCCTATCAATCCCTCCAATCGCATCCATCTTTACTAATCCGTAACTGAAGTTATGTTATTGTTTCTCTCATTTTTTAGACTGGTTGGGATAGGTGGACCAAACTGCTAAAGGTTATCAGTCTCCTGGTGGTGAGGGGAAGGAGTGAGGATAGGGAGTGAGGAAAAGGGGAAGGAAATGCAGTCCAGGAAGGAAAGAAGGAAGGAAGATTGCATTAGGTCAGGCCCCCGGGCTTGACACACACGTACTCGTGAAAGTACCGTGAACCCCCTGGGGGGAGGGAGGGTCATTTTTGAGAACTTCAGAGTTTATGAAAGCAATGAATCCTGGAAATGCAGGTAGCCCATGTGATTGCTAAGGGAGTGAGACCACTCACTTCCAACTCATCATAATTTCCAAATATCACATTCTGATCACAATGATCAAACTGATTAATTATTTACATGTCACATCTATTAATGGTTGAACAGTTAATGCTATACCCTGGTGCACAATATTAAATTAGATGCCACCTGGCAATAACATTTTCAAGAACACTGTCTTAACAAATGTCATGGGGTGGGCACCTAGTAACATTTGGAACTTCCTTTCAAGTTGTGGACTTTGGCAAGACACCACAGAAGTGAGTCTTCAATTCCTAGAACTACTCTGAACACAACTGACACCAAAAATATATTCGGGCAATAGCCAATTCTGACCTGGTTCTGGGCGTGAAGCTTATCTTTCATGACATCCCAGATATGCTCTTTGGGGAAACCATCTGTCTTTGGAACTCCCCTGAATGTTCCTGGAACCATTCCTCGGCAGTGTAGAGCATTGTGGCAGCCCATTTTTATCTTGAAATGCCACAGAACTGTCAGGGTGTTTGAAGGTCTAATTGATTATGATGGTACCTGAGCATCTCAGAATACCATAGACTATTTAAAGTCTCTGTCAGAAGAAATAGGGGGCTCATTCCAAACCAGCATGAACCCCAGACCATAACACAGACACCAAACCACCTTGGCAGGCAGGGTCCATCAATTCATGTGGCCTGCGCCACATACAGTGCTTCCTACCGGCACAGTGCAGTTGAAATTTTGATTTGCCCAACTGTATCACATTCTGCCATTGCTCCAGTGTCCACCCCTAGTGATTGCTGACATATTCGAGCTGTTGTACCAGATGATGATGTGTTAACAGTGGCACGTGTATGTGGCACTGGCTCCCATACTCCATGTTCGTACAGATTGTACACTTGGAGACAAGTCTAGCACTTTCTGTGTTGAACTGCTGCCCTTCTGTCACTTCTGACCACCTGTCTCAGGTATCTCTGATCAGACATTGAGGGTGGCTCATTATTCAACCTGGACACAACTGAATGTGTGGAGCCATTCCTGCACCACACTTGGAATCAAAATTTCCATCCTGTAGACACCATAACTCCATACCCCATGCAAAAGGTGTAAGCTGATAACAACATTGCATGTTGCCTAACCAGGTTTCAGAAGGTCTCCTATACAACTGCAAACTGCAGCTGTCAAGAGGAAAGTCAATGTATATGAATCAACTCAGTGACATATGAACTGAAATGGCAAACTCCATACCAAAACTCCATACCCCGTGCAAAAGGTGTAAGCTGATAACGACATTGCATGTTGCCTAACCAGGTTAAAGAAGGTCTCCTATACAACTGCAAACTGTAGCTGTCAAGAGGAAAGTCAATGTATATGAATCAACTCAGTGACATATGAACTGAAATGGCAATTGTTTCATTGACATGTATTTTTTTGCTATGCATCATACATGGTTACTTCAATCCTGAATATTCTGGCAAGAGAAAAATTACATTTTTCATTTCTTCATCACAAGGCATTATTATATATAAATCTGCAATAAGATGTTTTTACTTGTGTATGTGTGTGTGTGTGTGTGTGTGTGTGACTAGCAGTAGCTTAACAGAAAAACTTCTTTAGCAGGATGTACATTTTGTTCTGAATGAAAAACACAATTATATTTTATAATATTGTACAATATTTATTATTTAACGTAGCAGTTTTCGGCTGCTGTGCTATCATCAGGAACAGAGATTTAATGTGAGAGGTTGTGAAACTTTGTAGGTCCAAAGATTGTAATCTATTTATGCAGGGCATCTCACTTCATATATGAAGTCTTTGCGGATTATCAGCCGAGTTGCTTCGTCGTTGTCTCGTAGCAACGTTTCAATGGAATGCATCCCCATCATCTTCAGGCGAAGAGTCGGGGTATCGGCGGGTGTGCGCTAATATCTCTGCTGGACCATTCCCTGCTTGCTGCCGCCGCCCAATCAGGCGCACGTGGAATCGGCGGATGCGCCTGGAGGGCCGATGGTGGGCTGGACGCTGGTGCGGGCTTTGTGTCCCGACGTCTGCCGCCATCTGCTCCAGGCTGTGCTAAGTTGGTAGCCACTGTCCTGGTTTATTAGAATGTCATGCAACCATATTTCAATGAATTCTTTGATTACTGAGTACCAAAACCCGTTTGCACTGCAAATTTTCTTTGTGTCCTCAAAATCAAAGGTGTGCTTCTCATCAATACTATGTTCCGTCACAGCAGATTTGTTAGTTTGACACAGGCAGACGTGCCTGATGTGCTCATTGCGGCGCTGTGAGATGCAACGCTTTGTCTGTCCTATGTATTGCATCCCACATTCACACCCAATCTTGTACACACCAGGTGCTGTCAGACCTAGTGGATCCTTAGTTGAACCGAGAAGGTCTTTGATTTTTTCTGCTGTACGGAAAACGGTCTTCGCTTTGTGTTTCTTTAGAATTCGTACGATTTTGGCTGTTGGGGAACCCGCGTATGGCAAGAACGCACAGCCCATCCCTTCGTCCTCTTCGAGTCTCTCTTCTCTTTTCTTGTGGTCAGTCTTCAGAGCCCTCCTTATTTGATTCTTGCTGTAACCATTTTTCTTGAAGGTGTTTCAATTCTCCTGGCAAACTTTCTTTGTAGCATATGGACCTAGCCCTGTGTACTAGGGTGTCGAGTACGGAATTGCGCTGTGCATGGTGGTGACAACTGTTAGCATTAAGATAGAGGTCCATGTGTGTCCTCTTTCTGTACAGTGTGTGTCCCAGCGGGCCGTCCATGTTATCGAGAAAGGGTAAGCTTCTATTCTCTTCTATCTCCATGGTAAATTTGATGTTTCCATGTATGCTATTGAGGTGTTTGTGGAACTGTTGCAGTTTGACCCTTCCATGTGGCAAAATTACAAAGGTGTTGTTGACGTACCTGTAGAAGGCCTTGGGCTTGTGTTTTGCTGTATCCAGTGCTTGCTTTTGAAGTGCTCCATGTACAGGGCAGCTATGGCTGGTGCTGGGGGTGAGCCCATTGCTATGCTATCTATCTGTTCGTAGAAATTCCCACCACATTTAAAGTATGTGGTAGTTAACACATGGCGAAAAAACTGGATGGTGTCCTCTGCAAAGTGTTCTTTGCGTAGAGCCAATGCGTATTCTATTGTACTTGTGTGAATAGGGATGTCACATCAAAGCTGACTAGTAGGTCTTCATTCATCAGCCGCATGCCCTGTAGCACTTTCACAAACTTCGCCGAGTTTGTGACATCCCTATTCAGATGAGTATTAATAGAAGACGCATTGGCTCTACTCGAAGAACACTTTGAAGAGGACACCATCAAGCTTTTTCGCCATGTGCTAATCAGCACATACTTTAAATGTGGTGGGAAGTTCTACAAACAGATAGATGGCATAGCGATAGGCTCACCCCTAGCACCAGCCATAGCCGACCATGTCTACATGGAGCACTTTGAAAAGCAAGCACTGGATACATCAAAACACAAGCCCAAGGCCTTCTACAGGTACGTTGACGACAGCTTTGTAATTTGACCACGTGGAAGGGTCAAACTGCAAGAGTTCTACAAACACTTCAATAGCATACATGGAAACATCAAGTTTACCATGGAGATAGAAGAGAATAGAAGCTTACCCTTCTCGATATCCTAATCACAAGAAACATGGACGGCCCGCTGGGACACGCAGTGTACAGAAAGAGGACACACACGGACCTCTATCTTAATGCTAACAGTTGTCACCACCCTGCACAGCGCAATTCCATACTCAACATCCTAGTACACAGGGCTAGGTCCATATGCGACAAAGAAAGTTTGCCTGGAAAACTGCAACACTTCAAAGACAGCACAAGAAAAATGGGTACAGCGAGAATCAAATAAGGAGGGCTCTGAAGACTGACCACAAGAAGAGAGACTCGAAGAGGACGAAGCGATGGGCCTTGCGTTCTTGCCATACGCAGGTCCCCCAACAGCCAAAATCGCGAGAATTCTAAAGAAACACAAAGCGCGCTAATGACCTTAGCAGTTGTGCTACACACACAAAGTGAAGACCGTTTTCCGTACAGCAGAAAAAATCAAAGACCTTCTCGGTTCAACTAAGGATCCACTAGGTCTGACAGCACCTGGTGTGTACAAGATTGGGTGTGAATGTGGGATGCAATACATAGGACAGACAAAGCGTTGCATCTCACAGCGCCGCAATGAGCACATCAGGCACGTCTGCCTGTGTCAAACTAACAAATCTGTTGTGGCGGAACATAGTATTGACAAGAAACACACCTTTGATTTTGAGGACACAAAGAAAATTTGCAGTGCAAATGGGTTTTGGTACTCAGTAATCAAAGAATCCATTGAAATACGGTTGCATGACAACCTAATAAACCGGGACAGTGGCTACCACCTTAGCACAGCCTGGGAGCCCGCTATTAGAAAAATCAGAGAAGAATGCTCCAGGCCACCGAGGTCTGCGCCCGGAGCAAACGGCGGTGGACGTCGGGACACAAACCCCGCACCAGCGTCCCCCGCACCAGCGTCCCCCGCACCACCGACCACTCCAGGCGCATCCGCCGATTTCGCGTGCGCCTGATTGGGCGGCGGCGGCAATTAGGGAATGGTCCAGCAGAGATATAAGCGGCACCCGACGATACCCCGACACTTCGCCTGAAGATGATGAGGATGCATCTGTTTAAGTTTAAAACCAAACTGAGGGGAATCACTTCATTGAAATTGATCTGTAAAATTATTAAACAAAGAAAAAGCATGTGAAACATTGACAGGGTGTCCAGTGAACCTTGAAATCTTGAAAACTGGGGAAAAAACCTGGAATTTTCAAATTCGGGAAAAACAGAGAAAACCTTTGAATTTCACTCAAAAACCTTGAATTTACCAATTTCTTGTACAGTGAAACCCTGTCTTTACGTTCCCAGATTTTTACATTTTTCCGCCTTTTACACAATTTTTTTGTTAGTTCACAATTTTAATTCGCCTCGGCTTTTGCTTTATGATATTTACATTTTTCCCTGTGATTTACGTTTTATGCAACCATGTTACATAATTGACATAAATTGAAGCTGGCGTTATTTTCGCCTTCAACTTGTGTTTAAAACATTATGCAGTAAAGTTGCTTGACATTTTTTGCGTTTATTGGCATGCATGCATAGTTCGCGTTTCGTTGTTTATAGTTCACATTAAGTTGCCATATTGTGCAGTGACTGATGGGCGCAACTATAATTTACGATCCGTCCCATCAGCCTTCGCATCAACCGTTTATTCAAATGTTTTTCGTGCTTATTATGATGAGTTTCGAGAATGAATTTGTTCTCATTGTGAACTGAAAATATTTATGTAACTACTTTTGTGACGTTTTATAAACAATGTGAACGATAGTTTGCCAATATGTGGTTTTCTTGCACATTGGAAGAGACAAAGTAAATGACAGTATGGTGCAAGAGATATTTGTGTTTGACAATGCGATTAAATTCTCAAAAATCGTCAGCTGAAGCATGGAGAGAAAAAAAGGAGGCATAAAAAATTTGCAACTGGTACAGTGTTTCATTATTTAAAGAATGAATGACACAGATGCAGCCTTCACGAAAACATCGTTGATGACGAATAAAATTATGTCAAATGTTTCCTATGAAGTTACCAGTTACAGTTACGCTTTGAAATTCAGATAACGTTTATTATGTAATAAAAACAAGTCCTGCCTAGTATTGTGATGTCTTTTATTTTATATATTGTCTAAAAACTACGAAAATGCAAGTACGATCCTATAAGCAAATTTTAGTTCTCAAAAATTTAATTCACCGTATTTTACACTATTTTTTAAAATTCCCTGAAAAATGTTAAATCGGGGTCCCACTATATTTATATTGATTTGAATAGCATATCAATAACACAGCAAATACTATTACAGTAAAGTTTTCTATTTGTGAGAAAGGAATTTGGCAAGTGAAGAAATTCTAAGACAATGCACACTGTTAATTAAAACGAAATTGCCCAAAACATTACATCAGGGTTCATACGCCTCCTTAAAGGTCCTTATTTCAACGCGAAAATTTTAGTGGGCCCTTAAAAACTCCTTATTTTAACATGTCTCAAACATGGCTTGTGTGAAATGTAATTTTACGTATCTTTGTTTTAATTTATTACTTTTGAAAAAGAGGACTTGGTATGTGATTTTTAAGTCCCTATTACACGCTGATCCGCGGCGACAGACATCTAGCGGTGAAACTAGATTTCAGCAGATGCATTATCCGTGCGCTGGTATAGAGACCTATTCTGCCGCGAATCCGCACATGTGCAGAAGGTTGAAGTGCAGTACGCTTTCTGCTTGTTAATTGTAAATAGGTTAGGTTATTTGTGTACTGTCCTTGTCATCTGTGGAAACCCCTTTAACTTTCAAGTTTTAAATTGGAGATTTTTCTAATTTCTCTGTCATGAAATTTTCACAAATGCAGCATTTAAACTAAAGCACTATTTTTTGCAAGTAGGCTTTCCTTTAGGTGTGTACAGGTTGTTAATGAAAAGCTTTCTTTGCACTCACTGCTTTCTGCTGTAGAAATAAACTGAACCGAGCAAGTACTAAGTGCCTTAATTCAGATGTATAGCGAGGAAATATATCTGTATTATCCTCACGACCTGCCGTATGATAATAAGATATGTCGGTAAACATGATTGTTTACTTTACATGAGACTTGCAATTTGTACATGTAGCAGATTAATTGAGGAAAGAGCGCTTTAATTTAATTATTTAGTTATTATTATTATTTTAATAATAGATTCCCTGTTAGCAGCAGTATCAACTAATCGTATTTTCTTTTTCAGATAATTGTACACAGCTGCTTGAATTGTCTCCATCACTATATATTCTTTACTTTTCTCTTGCAATAAACAAGTACAGCTTCGTTAAATCTCAAAAAATTCAGCAGTGAATTCCTCAGATCATTGTCATATGTCAGTCACTCTCTTTTGTTTGTGCACACACATGACGATAAATGCCTACACTGACTCAAATTTGCAGCGGTCTCCTGTCCACACCTTCCAACTTGTCTGTGCAGAAGTGATTTGAACCCAATTTTGCTCAAACCTCCAACTTCCAGGTTTGCACACATCTCATATCTGCACAAATCTGCTGTCCACACGAAACAATATGTGAGGTGTGCGCAGACATTTACGAAGACAGATCATTGCGTGTGGACCGCCTTTAGGGCAACTCCACAGATCCTAACTTCCTTGGCTTCAACAGAGACCCAGGTGGCCAAGCAGCAAACTTTGGATACGAAACATATGGTGCAAAATCTGAATTATTGCTTCTTGAAATAAGAGTTGTTGGTGCATACTGACTTATGTAGACATGACTAGCCTGTGACTTTACGGAAGATCTTCCAGTGTGTGATTAATTTAGTTTCTTGGTTTGATAAGTATGCAAGGCAGTCAGTGTGTTTTTAATATATTGTGGACTACAAAAAAAGAATACAGAAGGTGCATAAAGCCACATTCATGCACGACAAAAGCAATATGTGTTGTCCGCAACAAAGAGCTAAACATCGGAGACATGGGTGAAAGTGCTCTGAAGGTTCATGACAGGTAAAACAGGCATATTTTTAATATTAAATTCCAACATATAAGCCCTTCTAGCTAACCTGCCATTTACAGTCTAGGCCATATATTCATTTTTTTTAAAAACAGTATATGTAAAGATTAATTCGTTGAAGCCTACTGTTTATGACATTGCTGTTGTTTCACTTCTTTGAAGTTTTTATGTACACCGCTTATACATGTAAGCAGTGACTCCTTAAAAACTCTTACATTTTTTTTTCCAAAAGAAGGGTACAAACACTGTACATGAGTATACATTTTTGAATTTAAAAACAATGCTTTTAAATAAAATAAAAATTTTCTCAAGAGTTATACATTAATTTTTGGTTTGAATTTTAATGGATATACGATGATACCGATAATTATGTATTAAGGAATGTTATTGTGGATCTTTGTGTACATTTTGGATCACTCACGGATTCTTAGTGTATAAAAAATGTTTTCCTTCAAATGCACTCATATATTCAGCACTTTTGATTTGTAAACAGTTGAAGATATGTAGAAAAACTGTTAAAGAATAATAACTGTTCGTACGTTTTATGTCAAGTTAATAAATGGTGAATATGGAAAAAAAAGATTATTCCTTGGAAAACCTAGAAAAAACAACAAATCTGAAAATTACTTATCGCTGGACACCCTGATTAAATATTAACTTTATAGCAAATTACAGTTTATCTAAGAAAAAATACAAACTGAACCATAAACTTTGTTGACATATTTCTTAGAAATTGGATGAACCAGGCAAGAAATCAAGTTTCTTCTCGAATTCCTCTTCAGTGCTCTTATTGTGCTTTCTTTCCTCAGATTGCATCACTTATTTCATGATCATTACAGCAATTATTCCTAGAGATCATGTGTAGGTGGTTCAAGTCACGGGGAAAGGTCTTCAGGAATAAAGGCTACAATGGTCATGAAATAAGTGATGCAATCTAAGGAGAAAAACACAATAAGACCACTGATGAGGAAAAGAAGAAGAAACTTTTATTTTCTGCAGTTTCATGGTTCTCTCTTGGGCAAAGAAAGAATCCTGCTAAAAAGATCCGAGATCAAATCAATCTTCATGCCTGCGATGAAAATATAGCAATTATGGAGACCAGTTAAAGATGCAGTAGGTCTCGGAACACCTGTTGGGCCTGTATAATTAAAGAAACCATCTAACTCAAAATAACTGACAACACCCATAACAGAAATTGTGGCCTGCAGCTCAGCATGGCGTGGGATCCAGCGATCGCATCCAACACCGAGTCAATGCATGCCTATATGTAGCAATGTTACGGAGCATCAGTGATGTCACAGCTGGCAGCTACGAGGTCGTCATATCACAGACAAATAAGTGATTATATGCTATGCTTATAACTAAAACATAGATCAGTTCACAGAGACAGAACAGAATAGAATAAAAGCAGTGATTCAGTAATAATATCTCCAATTTAGTTCTCATTATATTTGGGTTTTGATAGTTTTTAAGTTTGGAGGGAGGTTGTTATAAATTTTGATGCTTATATATTTAACCCCATTAGGGTATAATTTTGTGTTTTCAGCTACAATCTCCAAGTGGGTTTTATTTCTTGTGTTGTGTGTGACAGTCTGCATTTATGTTAAGGGATTCCACGAGTTGAACTGGAAAACAAGCCACTTCCAGTACATATAGACATGTAGTGAGGTTTTCTAAAACAACAGCTTTATCCACAGCAATAAGAGAAGCCATTGAAATATATAAACATAAGGATAATTTTAATAGGAAAGAAGATGAAGCTATGAAACTTTGTGACACATGGACAATAGCTTTGAAAGGTTTTATCTCTGACAAGGACTATCTCTGCTGATAACATGAAAGCTTGGCCATTCCCACTTTCCACAGTATATATATGTCACTGCCAGACACTCAACTCATCAGTCAGCAAGACTAAGCAGAAGTAGGAAAACCTCCAAAGATGTTCGGTGCAGCTCAGTAAATGTCAAGAAAAACTGCAAGTTTTATGGACCGCGGTCTTGAAACCCAGAAGATTTACCAGCAGCTCTCAATTACATTCTTAAATGCAGTTAAGGAACCTGGAGTTTGTTTAGAAGACGAAATGTTTTCTAAACTCAAACCTTTGGAAAATAACTGTCACAGGAAACAAACATGAAAAAGCCAAGAAAGCAAAATTTGCATGCTGTCAGAGTGACATAAAACCTGGAATCATTAATAAGGGACAAAAGTAAGACACCTAAATTGGAATTCATGCTGGAGCAAATAAAAGATTCTAATACAATATCACCTCGCTCGAGTGATTAACAGTGCGTCATTTAGCAATACCAGTACTGCTTACTGAAAGATTACAAATATGGAAGAGATTTTATTTTTAAATTGCCCAGTAGTGCTACTCTTTCTCATTTTGTTGGTGGTGTTTCACACGAAACTCAAGATAGAAGCTACTCAGAATTGCTACGTAGCTTATTAACTGAAAGGACACCAATTAAACAATAACTGCATTCAGTTAAGCAACAACTGCATTATTTTTGGCAATAAAAGCTGGTTGGGGGAGGGGGGTAGCAATCAATATTTCTCAGCAGTTGTTTAAGAATTTTACAAATAACGAAAGCTGTTGAACTTCGAACAGCTGAAACGAAAGGAGCTGCGTGTTTAGCACCATAAGTGTTCCGCTCAAAACAGTTGGCAGTCTGCTTTGCAGCGACCAACTAAATTACATTAGGTAAGTAGGGATGGGTTGAATCCCAATTTTACCAAATTGAATCCGAATAACAAATCTTAAATAAATCATGTGCTGCATTCCGAACCCGAATCGAATCTTCCGAAACTCGAACCCAAATAATGTCTCCTCAGGTACAGGTATTTAGAAAGAATTACTACTCTTATCACAGCTAGTGATGAAAATAAAGCCTTTTGGGATGGATCCCAAATCACAATATTACAATAAAATTTAAAAATTAAAATTTCATTTAGATCTTTTATTTAAATCTTATTTTTTAAAAACCCCTCCCCTTAAAAGAAATTTGTATGAAACCTTTTTGAGTTATAGGTTCTTTAGATGTTCTAAACCATAATAAGAAATTTTCTTCACTGTATTAAAAACGGTTTCATTTTGAAATAATTGCACAACGAAGTTCTAGAAAGGAAAAGATTACATATTATTAGTATTATTATTATTTTTTTTTTTTCCTTCGTTGGACCATGTATTAAAATTCAATTGTCGAGAATGAAAAGGAAATTAGACCCGTCTTCCTTTTTTATTTTATTTTTATGAGCACAAAAGCTTTAGCGCCTCTATTTGTATTTGCATCTGCAAAGCAAACCCCTGTAGCACTGCATACATTAGACAGGAAAGTTATTTGTGGCAGCTCCTAGCACCATTTTTCAGAACTTCGTTCGCTTTGCACTCAGATCTATAGAAAATAAACAAGAAAAACGAAAGCGCACTCTTATGCAAAGTAAACTACAACATTCGTAACTGAAGATTTCCATATAACACTTTGAATTCAGGATTCGGCTGAACCATTCTACCACAACCCTAGTAATAAGTGATAGTAAGCAGTGCTGAGGCTCTTCAGAAGCAGGAGGGGGGGGGGGAACCACCACATAGATGATGGTAAAACTGACTCCTTTAATCCCTTGTGATGATGTGCTTTCGTCTGAAGCCACCCATGATATTTTGATTTTGTGGCTAGAAAACAGTTGCTTCTCTCGTAACCATGCCTCTGAACATACTGTAGATGGTGCTGCCATCTCAGAAGGAAAATATAAACTACATTAATATTATTCAATTATAAATGCCATTATTGTATGTGGTGTGCTTTTTCTCGAGTTGTGATTGAATTTCTCTTTGAAATGTAAGTTTCACAAATGGAACAAATTCATAATACTTTCTTGTATAAGTACATGCTATATGTACTGCAATAATAATTAAAATCCTGTACTTTTCCCGTAATTACTGAGGTGCTTTCGTTTGAAACCACTGTGGCTGAAGGGGTAGCGTTAGAAGCTCGTCATATTTTTTTTTTTTTTTTTTTCTTCTTTTATTTCAGTTTCACGAAATGTTTTCTCACAGATTAAAAGATGAAGTTCTGGTGTGTCTTTTAGAAGAAATTCCTTGTGATGTGTGAAGGCTTATAAGGCAAAGATATCACATATTTTGATAATTTTTTTACTAGTGTCCACTTTTGCAGAAACTAAAACCTGATGGAATCCTAGCCTGTGCTACTATTAGAATTAACAGAAAAGTACTTCCTCCTATGAAACCGAACAAAGAGTTGTGAGGAGGAGAAAGTGATAACGTCAGTTCGTTCTCATGGGATTGCATATATAAAATGAAAACACAAATGTATTGTCACATTAGAATCAATAATTGACTCACCTCTAACGTGTGTATCAGCACAGACGAACTGTTTCATGCATTAAACTGGAAAGTAATGAAGTTTAATAGTGATGGTTTCATTTAAAACCACCGCGTTTAATGTGCAGTGGTTACATTTGAAACCACCCTGTACCTGCTGAAATATTGTATGGAAAACTTTTATCACATTTTCCATAATATTGTATAATTTATATCGTAACAGAATATGAAAAAAAAAAAAAAAAAAAAAAAAAAAAAAAAAAAAAAAAAAAAAAAAAAAAAAAATGCAAAGCGGATTCTATTTATTTTGAGTCTGAAAGGGTTAAGCAGATGTGGGCCTGTGATGGGTAGAGTTATCTAAAAGTATGTAGCACACCAGGATAAGAAAGACTAATTGTCAATCAGTCAAAGAAGTCCTCCTCCTACCCTCAGGGGCTGGTCAAATTTCCTCTAACTCTCCTCATTTTCTGAGCCTTAACAACTCATTTCCTTCATTCAACCTTCCCTTCAAACTTTTGCAAAATGGAAGACCCATTGGCTCCAAAGCCTTGCAAATTTTCCTACATTGTGTGTTTTTTTCCTTCTACCCCTTGATGAATAACAATAGAAAGTCCAAGTTGGAATGTCAATAATATAATGAGGATAGGCTGCAACTCAGCGTGAGGACAATTGCAGATGGGCATGTAGAAAAGAATCTTGTTCGCTCAAATTTCAGTCCACTGCCTTCATCAGTAAATAACGACTGACACACACACACACACACACACACACACACACACACACACACACACACACAAAATAGTAATAATAACACAGACAATTTTGCACATATAAAGACCACCTCCACCTGCTGCAGTCCAATAGTCAGCCAAAAATTTAAATTGTGTGAATGTGTGTCTTTTCTATGTGCCTGTTTGCAGCTCAGTGATTGTTTTTATGGTGTTACAACATGTCCTCATTATACTAATGATATTTAATTTTTATTTGCATGAGTATTCTTAATTAGTTGCTACATTTTTCCCTTTCTGGGACCACAAATATGACAAACATTTATGATATGCAGCACTGGTTTGTCTTTACTTCCCTTCAAATTCATCCCTGAATATATCTTAGTTTAAGAGATGCTTACAATAAATTCTGGATTTATACCACCATTAAAAGTTTCACTTTGAAATGTTTTATTTAAAAATCTTCAAAGGAACATTAATAACATTTTCTCAAGGAAGCTTGCAATTTCTAAAACCTAATCGTGCAACAGTTGCAAGAAGATGGATACTCCTTAAAGGGGGGAAAACAAAGTTTTCCAGATTAAAATTCACAATGATCATGTTATGCAGATCAGAGCTAACGGCAGCTTTCACATTTTGCTTTCCTCACCTCAATGCCTCCAACATGATACAAAAAGTAAGTTGAGTGGTATCTTTTAAATTACTAAAAAAGAACGGAAATGGGAATAAAATAATATGTAACTATAAACATCAAAAATATATTTACACAAGAAACATATTTTACAGCTGTGCAGTACACTAATGTGTGAGAAACTTTTGCACAAAATAAATATTTATAGGAAATATATTTATGTACAAATAGAAAACCCAAGTTCTTTCACTTCATGAATTGAGTCATAGGATCTTCATCTCTTCTCTTTTTCATGTAATATGCCTCAATTTCTTCTTCAGTTGGTTTCTTCACTTCAAACATGCTGTTGTAAGGCCGTTTCCTTTCATCCATTGACAAAATGCGCTCAGCTTCTCTCCGATTAAGATCTTCTTGCTTCAAAGCCTGTAATTAACATCTATATTAATGAAACCGCCACTTGAAAATATGAAAATAATGCACTGATGTCTACACAAAGCTTTAACATTTTTCTTTTGTAAATTATGTCACAATCTTAAAAGGGAGGTTGTTACTCGACACAGGTTCGTATCAACGAGCTGCAGAAAGGCAAAAAATGGAAGGTTTTATGAACCAATGATAAACACAACATTATGTGTGCCTTTCTGTGACTTATTGAGACATCTATTTGGTAAGTAGCAACCTATCTGATGGTACCTACCCCTGTAAGCAACCCCATTACAAAACTTGTCCCATGCATTTTCCCACAACCATGTACTCCAACCCCACCACAGGTAAAACCTACAGCATTCAAGGCAGGGCCGTATCCAACACAACACACATCATCACGAACTAACATGTCCACTGCACAACCTTTTATGTTGGTATGACTACAAATTGGCTGAACATGTGAATGATCGCAGATGGACTGTTTGCCTGAGGGCCATCCAATATTCTGAGGCAGAGTATGCCCTACAACATGACTCCAGGGGCCTTGGTATCTGTTACACCACACATGTTATCTGGATACTTCCAGTCCCTCAGAGCTACAGATAGCAACTTGCTCTCCAAACACATCCTCTCCTCCCAGCAACCTCCTGACTTAAACCTACGTTATGCCCCCCCCCCCACACCATCCTAACTCACTTATTCAATACTACATGTGTGCACGCATTTCAGGAAGGTGGAATTACCTATTAAGATAACAGGCATTGTTTGAAGCCAGAGGGACCATGCTTTTGTGCCCAAAACAAAAATTTCTCACTAAAACCCTATGTGACTATTGCCTTCTTTACCTAATGTCCCTTTTTCAATTTCAACAACAACAACAAACAAACACACACACACACACACACACACCTCCCCCCTCTCTCTGACAAATGATTTGGGCAAAACCAAATGCCAGAGTGAGCAGTTTGTGGCTTCACTTTTTCAGTCTTAGAGCATCTCCAGAGAGTCTAACCTCCTTGGTGTGTTTACTGCTTGATTTTTCCTGTTTGGTTTACTATTGGCATGGCTCAGTACATACCATACAGTATCCCTGACTTCCACACATCACCTTATGGCCAAGGTTGTAATATTTACCTTTCATTCATCTATTTGCATTTGTTTTGTCTGACTATCGGTGGTACAGACCTAAGGTAAGTGCTGGCTAGCCACTTTGTCTCTTTTGAATTTTATTTTTGTAATATATTTACATAAAGCTATAAAATTCATATTTGGTGATTTTAATATTTATTTATATTTAAGTACTATAGAGATCAGACAGGCACTTAAATGTGATTTGCAGAGTTAATATTATGTCATCAGATAAATCATTACTTGTATTCAAAGTTATAAGTGAAGACTGCAGCACAATTTCACATTTCAAATGTACTCCGCTAACACATCATTTTAACCACAGAATAGTTGATTAACTACTGATAAGGCGCAAATGCATTTTCCGTATGACTAATAGTTTTCTAGCCATTGGTGTAGAAGATGGTAGCACTCTGAAACTCTTCATCTAGTGGGTGCAACAAACACTGGAAGATTATAGGGGTGACTGAAGCTTTTGGACCTTGTTAGAGAACTGTCTGAATTCGTGACTAGGACACCAACCAAGGGGATGTGCAAGGTTTAAGGCAGGGAGTACTGTCCAAGGAAGGGAGATGCAAGTCCCTGCAAAGAGAGGCAAGCAGCAATCTGAATGGTAATCCCACTTGATGACAGGTGTCAGGAGGTCGAGACCCACAGCATGCAAAAAGAACACAATATGTCGGGTGAGCAGGAAACTACCTAATTGCAATGCCATGGGATCCCAAAAGCTGATGCTGCCTAAAAATTGTTAGTGAGCCTCATAGGCCACAATCATGGAGGGAATCTAAAATACGATGACTAAGTGGTGTCGTATGCCTCATGTAAATCAAAGAAGACTGAAACAACATGTTTATGTTTAGAGAAAGTGTGTCTGATTGTTACTTAAGAGTAAGTAGATGGTCCATTGTAGATAATCCCTCCCAGAACCCACACTGATGAGGTGACAGAAGTCCCCATGATTAGAGAATCTAGCATAATCTACGACAGGGTACATTTGTCACGATAATTGGCTGGTAACTTAAGGAAAGATGGATTCTTCCCAGGAACAACAATACTGTATGTCCACTGAGAGATGAAAACCCCTTTGAGTCAAATATGAGTAAACAACTGGAGGAGATATTGCCATTGTGAGGAACTGATACGTTGGAGCAATTGGTTATGGATGGTATCATGAGAAGAGGAAAGGCCTAGAAATAGTTCCCATTCACTGAAGGGTTCATTATAAGGTTCCTCCAGGTGAGAGGTATAATATCAAGTTAGAGGCTTCAGCCTGTTTCTTGAGAAAAAACTTTGTTTGTTTGGTAATTGTGAAGACATACTTTGCGATTTACAAGAAGTTAGGTACGATTCGGACTTTGACTTTTCTTGAGATTAGGTACACAGGTTTGAGCTTTGAATTCTCACACAGCGACAGTTTTGGAGTTGTACGTTTTCTTGAAATTATGAAAGTGAAGTTAGAGATTTGGCGCTTCTTATTTATACTCAGTTACAAACTGGACGATATATTTTCGCAAAATTTTTTTGGGATAAGTATCATGTAAGCCCAAACTGAATAAATCACTATTTGTAAAATGCAAACACCTGTGAGTGACTATAATTTACGTAGCTTTGGCTGGTAATGAACATTTTTTTAAATTTAATTTAACTGTTCTGTGTATTTATGTGTGAACTTCATTTTTATTTGGGCATTAAAGCGAGGAGTGAGCAGTTGGTCCCTAGACAAGGAAACAGTGCCAACCAAACTTGCAAAAACTGGCTGATTCACTTGCCCCAGTTATCTTTGTGTTTATCTGTGATTTCATTTCAAACTGCTGCACATGTAGTGTGCTGGAGCTCAAGCCAGAAACTATGAACAGGAGTGGTGGACAAGTTAGAGGTAGGCATGCCCAACAGACAGTGTGATACAACAACACAAGCGACTCTCACAACAGATGGGTCTTGTACAGACACCACCCATTACAGCAAGGCCAGGGATTGACGATGGCTACTGGCAACCTTTGATGGAGTGGAGCATAGCCACACTGTTGACAGCAGAACAGAAGAGTCCAAAGAAGAGCCAAAATGCTTCCAACATACCTGCTCGCTCCTTTCGATTGTGTAGCAGGTTGCGACCCACAGGTTGAAATACACTGCTCTACACCAACAAATTATGCCTCAAAAGAGGTGTTCGAGAGAAAATTCATTTTATGATCCCCCATTTCATTTGTTTACATTTATTTGTGCTTCTTTAGCATTACTTCTTCACTTACGACATTTTAGAATAGTACACTCTCTCTTCCGCGAAATTCTATCACAGGACGCTGCCCTCGTCTCGATCTCTCAGGAAGATTGGCCACTGTCCCAAATGGTTAGGCAGATTGTGCTGGGTCAGAGGTTCTATCATCAAGGGGCAATATCTGTGAACGAGGCATAAGGGGACAGCCTTTTAGCCAATACCCGTTTTCACCTTCAGCCCAGAGATTTTCAACCCCACCACAGTTTGCAGATCACCTTCAGCAAAGTGTCAACCGGCAGGGACACGGAAATCTGAATGCGCAATCGCATCTGGCACATCTTAGTGCTGCAGGAGCCCAGTGCCACCTCAGCCCAAGACAGCGTCCAGAAGCCTGTCCATCGTGGCCAACAAAGCCATTTGTGGAAGGGAGTAAATTCCTCCACCATGCCTACGTAACAGGTCCAGTTCATATCCCCTCTAACCAGATATATTCCCCTATAACACAATTAATGTGAACTAAACTAAGGAGTGTGCAGTCAACAGTCTGGTCATTCTTTAGGTGTTCACAGATACAGTAAAACGTCGTTTTTACATTCTCGGTTTTTACGTTTTCCCGCCATTTACACCATTTTTTGTCGGTCCCGTCAAATTTCCTATGTTTACAATGTTCATTCGCCCTCGTTTTTGCGTTAACATAATAACACTTTTCCCGCGTTTTGCGATTTTCGAAAGAATTTTCGTGAAGAAAAATGACGTAATGTACATAAATTGACGCTAGCATGGCTTTCCCCATAAAGTATTGCGCTTAAAAATTATTTGCAGTCGAGTTTCTTGACACTTTGCATTTATTCAAAAGTACATTTCGCCTTTCGTTGTTGACTTACAACGCGCCGATTTGTGGCGATGTAGTCCCTCTTTCCACCAGCTTCTTTGCCAGAGCGCTTGGCGTGAAAATAATGCTGATTTGTGGTGGTGTAGTATCTCTTTCCGCTAGATTCTTTGCCAGAGCGGCTGGCATCTACTCAAACAATCTGTGGTGTCGCACAAGTACAAAGTGCGCGCCACCTACTTTCGCCGCGCGCCGCCATGCACGCACGGCGCAGCGTTCTTACGACGACAGCCACGAGCGCCCTCTGCTACAACGCCGCTCGTGGCCACCACTGAACGAGATCGTTCACTTGGGACTGAGATAGCAACCAGTTAGGACCTTCGTAATCAGATAGGCACCAGTGAAGACTTTGCTATCGTATAGGCACTAGGCAGGCCTCTAGCTCAACTATGTATCTGCAGTACTGAGCAATGTAAAAGTTAAGTATTGTATAAATTCTGTGCAATATATATCTCGTTCTAATTTACTATAGTGTTTCTAGTTTCTGGCTGCTCCCCTCCGTACCTGCACCAGCGTGCTATCTTTATTCCTGTGTCGGTCTCATTCCACTAAGCTGATGTAGAAATGCAAAGCCACAGTGTAAATTCAGTGCGCCGCAACGGACGCTTTCCTAGCCGTAGTTCTCAGTGTAGCACTAGTGATTCTTATTTTACTACCTGCCGTGCTGAACAGTCAGTGAACAGTAGTCAGTGTAGAAGTGCGACACAAAGGTTGCCCCGTCGTGTTAGAAACAGTAATTTGAATAACGGGCGCCAACGCTCATTTCAGAAAAATGTACGTAAATCTTGCCCCCAGTGTGTGTCTCGCCACAAGCGTGCTCATTGCCCTAGTCGCAACGCAACCTGTTATCAATGTGGCAAATCGGGACATGTGCAGTCTGTGTGTCTGCAAATTAAAAACTCAAAAAACACTAACGTTAGAAACAGCGCTTCGCAAAGTGCGAGAGCAGTGCATACAGTCAATGTCATAGACGCTGTGGAATTGAACAGTACTTTACTTGGTTCTCAATTGCAAGGAAATTCTTCTGCACCTATCGCACAACTATGTATTGAGCCACGTCGCAAGCGCCGACGAGCGCGTAAATCTGTGCAACGGAAAAGGGTTCGGGACAAGCAAAATAACTATCTACAGTGCAATCCTGTAGTGAAACTAGTGCCTTCTGCAACTGCTCATTGTAATAGTGCCCAGTACTGTGTAGATAGTGACAGTAGACTTGTTTAGTGCAGTAGTTAGTGAATCTGTAGTAGCTTCGCATTGCGCGGACGCCGATCCGGCGATGGTGCCATCTAGTGACAGTGTTGTTAATCCGCTGTGTGCCAATCCTGCGCCGCTTACTTCACTACGTAGCCCGCACATGCGCAAGTACAGCAAACAACCGGTGTCAGATGTTGCCCACATTCACGCACCTGTCGAGCTTTTTGTGAATCTTTGCATCGAAAATAAGACTGTAAAATTTCAGCTTGATACTGGTTCCGCTGTCACTTTAATGAATAAAGAGACGTATGAACTTCTGGGTTCGCCAAAATTGTCGCCGTCACAGCAAGTGTTAACAGCATATACAGGACAAACTATTCCCGTGCTGGGAACGTGTAGCCTGCCTGCCTCTTTTCAAGGTGTAACAAAAACAGTTGCTTTTGTAGTTCTTCAGGCCAAATCTACGCAGAATATTTTTGGACTAGATGCATTCGATTTATTTGGTTTATCAATTCAAAGAAATGTGCTTCAAATTTCGTCAGTAGTGCCTCAGGACAAAATAAATGCATTGTGTGAAAAATATAGTGACTTGTTTTCGCCGGAACTAGGTTGTGCAAAAGACTTCGTGGCACATGTAACTTTAAAAGAATCTGCAGTTCCAAAATTTCGTAAAGCTAGACCAGTGCCTATCGCAATGCATGATACAGTTGCCGATGAACTTAAACGTTGGCAAGATAGTGGTGTGATTTCTCCTGTTTCTGCGAGTCAGTGGGCCTCGCCTATAGTAATTATACCCAAGCCGTCAGGAAAACTTCATCTCTGTGCGGACTTTAAATCAACAGTGAACAGTCAAACAATTGTAGACACTTATCCCCTGCCCAGACCTGAGGAACTTATGGACAAATTAGGACAGTCTCACTTCTTTTCTAAGATTGATTTAGCAGAGGCATACTTACAGATTCCACTTGATGACGAGTCAAAAAAGTTTTTCGTCATTAATACTCACATGGGCCTTTTTCAATTTCAACGCCTACCCTTTGGCAGTTCTTCCGCCCCTGCTATTTTTCAGCGCTTTTTGGAACAGCTGACAGTTTCTGTACCGTGTTGCTCGAACTATTTAGATGATATAGTGGTATCCGGACGTACAGTTGAAGAACATTTAGCAAACCTGGAGTGCCTTTTCAAAGTGTTGACTGCAGCAGGTCTACGTTGTAATAAAGCAAAGTGTTCGTTTTTTCAAACTGAAATAGAGTACCTAGGCCATGTGATTAATGCCCAAGGAATTCATCCCTTACAGTCACATCTTCGAGCAATCAAAGACTTGCCTCCTCCTAAGAATGTGCACGAATTGCAAGCAGTAATGGGAAAGCTTAACTATTATTTCAGATTTATTCCCAATGCCTCTCAGATTGCAGCTCCACTGCATCGCTTACGTAGGAAGAATGTTCCTTTTGTATGGTCTAAAGATTGCCAAGTTGCCTTTGACAAATTAAAGTGTGCACTACTCAGTGATGCATGTTTGATTCCCTTTGACCCACAGAAGCCTGTAGTGCTAGCAGTTGATGCCTCGTCGTACGGTCTGGGTGCAGTTTTGTCGCATCGTATTGGATCTCACGATCGTCCTATTGCCTTTGCATCCAAGCTACTGACGCCGATGCAACAGAATTACAGTCAGATAGAAAAGGAAGCCTTAGCAATCATTTACGGCGTCACAAAGTTTCATCATTATCTCTATGGCAGAAAAATCTATTTGTTGACTGACCACAAGCCTCTCACGTCGTCGTTCTCACCCACAAAGCCAATTCCGCCACGAACGGCACAAAAGCTTCAGAGATGGTCCTTAATACTGTCTAATTATCAGTATGAGATTTTGTACCGACCTACCACTAAACACGCCAACGCAGACACACTTTGCTGACTTCCGGTTGGCCAGGATGTGTCGTTTGATTCTTCAGAAATGGCATGTTGTCAGATAGACTCCAGAGATGCTTCCGCTGTCGCAGATTTCCCTTTGAACTCTCGTCGGGTTGCACAGGAAACAGCTACGGATGCAGACCTAAGTGTGGTAGCACGTTTTGTTCGATTTGGTTGGCCTGCCAGGGCCAAAGACATTGAGCAGCCTCTGGTTTGACGTTATTTTGCACAACGTCATGCATTGTCTTTAAGTCAGGGCGTTCTGTTGTTACATACGGACAACGACCAAACAAGAGTGATTGTTCCTCGTTCACTGCAACGTGAAGTGTTACGCCTCCTGCATCAAGGACATTGGGGTATTGTTAGGACAAAGCAACTAGCCAGACGTCATTGTACCTGGGTTGGTATGGACGCTCAGATAGAGAGCATGACGTCACAGTGTACTGTTTGTTCGGAGCATCAGGCGGCTCCTCCGCAACGTTTCTCCGACTGGCCACGCCCCAAGGGACCATGGCAACGTTTACACATTGACTTTGCGGGACCTTTCTGGAATACGCGCTGGTTAATCGTGGTAGACACATCCAGCAAGTTTCCTTTCGTTATTGCCATGAACTCAACGACGGCGTCTAGTACAATCAGTGCTTTAACATCAGTGTTTTGCATCGAAGGTTTGCCAGAAACAATTGTCAGTGACAATGGACCTCAGTTTGTTAGTGCGGAATTTCAACAGTTTTGTCGTGTGAATGGCATTCAGCATATCACCACCGCACCTTTTCACCCTCAGTCCAATGGTGAAGCGGAACGTTTCGTTCGAACATTCAAGTCTCACATGGAAAAGATGAAAGGTCAGCACTCTAGGCAGCAAGCTCTTCAAATTTTCCTGTCTACGCATCGGTGCATGCCACGTGTCGGCCCGTCTCCTGCCGAGCTGCTACACGGCCGCCGTCACCGCACTCTCCTTCACCTGCTGCAGCCTCCCACGCACCGAGTCGGTTCGTATGGCGCTTCGCGTTTTCAGGTTTCTACGCCGGTGCTGTACAGGGTGTTTGCTGGCAGCAAGAGGACATGGTTGCCAGGCATCATTCAACGCATGCTCGGTCGCAAAATGTATGTTGTACGTTCTTCCACAGGGTCGGAGCTGCGGCGCCACGCAAACCAATTGCGCCTGCACAGACCGTGCGATCCTGTCTCGGGTTTCTTGATTCCAGACCCAGTTCACTGCCGGGGAGCACAGCCACATCGTTCGTCCCCGGACTACGAGATCCCTATGGAGGTGGACGCGCCTCCTACGCAGTCCGCCTCTCCGCCTCCGTCGCTGCCGCAGCTGACAGCGTCACCAAGAAGGACTCCGGGACCGTGCGTGCCCCCGCCGCCTGGGCCACGCACCTCAGAAGAAGATGACCTGCTCCATCTGAGCGGAGGGGTGTGCCCTTCCCCTCGTTTTGGCGGGTTTTCCGGGGGATCGCAAGGCGGATGCCGGGGCGCGGACGGCGTCTCGATCCCAGCCTCAGCTACGACGCCCGTCCCACCAATAACGCCCCCCGCCCAGGCCCTCCTCCCAGTGCCGTCGCCGTGGCCCTCAGCCCTACGCCACGGCGGTTTGGGGGTGAGGGGTGTGGTGTCGCACAAGTACGAAGTGCGCGCCACCTACTTTCGCCGCGCGCCGCCATGCACGCACGGCGCAGCGTTCTTACGACGACAGCCACGAGCGCCCTCTGCTACAACGCCGCTCGGGGCCACCACTGAACGAGATCATTCACTTGGGACTGAGATAGCAACCAGTTAGGACCTTCGTAATCAGATAGGCACCAGTGAAGACTTTGCTATCGTATAGGCACTAGGCAGGCCTCTAGCTCAACTATGTATCTGCAGTACTGAGCAATGTAAAAGTTAAGTATTGTATAAATTCTGTGCAATATATATCTCGTTCTAATTTACTCTAGTGTTTCTAGTTTCTGGCTGCTCCCCTCCGTACCTGCACCAGCGTGCTATCTTTATTCCTGTGTCGGTCTCATTCCACTCGGCCACCGACACCTACGACGGAAAAGAGACACAAAAGCGGCGACGAGGCTGGGACACAAAACAATCAGAACCATTTGCTTTGTTGAAGTAAGAATGAAGAGTTGCATTGTTTTTGTGATACATATTTCTGATTAATAAAGAACGTTATCTGTCAAAGTTGGGTATCATAATACCGACAACCTCGAAAAAGTGATAATAGTGAGAGATGCCGATCCTATGCAAACGCCACAAAAATACTTATGCATATGTTTGTACTCGAGAACGCGAATAAATTCTCTAATATCATCGTGTGAAACATCTAAAAATACAAAAAGAACGTAACTTTAGTAGTTTTACTACGTAAATAATTACGTAATGCCGGTAAAAGGCAATAATTTTGAAGATGGGTTACATAGCCTGGCAGCAGCATCCAAACGATATCAAAACGGTTCAGGTAATTTTGAAGATGTGTTACATAGCCCAGCAGTGGCGTCCTCGATTATAACGAATGAAATTACGTCAAAAATTTCTACTTCCCATAAAATTACCAATTCTGTTTGGCGCTTAAAATAGCGGCGTCCTCGATTATGATGAATGGAATTACGTCAAAAATTTCTACTTTCCATAAAATTACCAGTTCTGACTGGCGCTTAAAATAGTGGCATCCTCGATTATAATGACTGAGATTACGTCAAAAAATTCTGCTTTCCATAAAATTACGTTTTGCCTGGCGCTTCAAATAGTAAAAGTTTGGATAACCTTTATTGTATAATAAACTTCCTGGCGAGTATTTAGTTGCCTATTATGTACATATATCACAAATAAACTACGAAAATGCAAGGCTGCTGCAGTAAGCATATTTTACCATTTAAAATATTATTTTCTGCATTTTACATTTTCCTGCATTTTACACAAGTTTACTTAAGTCCCTTGAAAAGCGTAAAAACGAGGTTCTACTATAGTTGCTGTGGCACTGGCACACTACCATTGGCTTTATGCAACAAAAACAATGAATTATTTCAATTCCAACATGATAGTACAATCCCTCTCAAATAAAAAAAAAAAAAAAATGCAAGGATTTTAAAAATTGGCCCAATCCATCTCCAGACAGGCAGGGTAAGCTGGTTCATCGTCTCCGATTTTCCTCAAATTTGGATATGTTATTCTAGAAGCAAAATTAAGAGACACGTATTTTTTCATTTTGCCCAAAAAAATTTTTGGGCAGAGTTACAGGGGGTCAAAGTTTCGTCTAGGTCACACGTAATTTCTTCTGCGGCAAGCTCAAAATTACTAAAAAGTACAATATTTCGGGAACTAATAGGAATATTTCAGATCTGTTTTCAGTTTCTGAAAGGTAAAAATGTCAGGAATCTATTGGATTAAAGATTGTTCTTCTATTAGTGACAGGTACCGTGCTAAAAAATAATTTCAAAATCGCGAAATTTAACTTTAAAGTCATTTTTCTCAAAAACCCCAGCTTCAAAAATTCTGAAATTTTGTAACAAGGAGGAGACATACATAGAGTATAAAACCTCCAAAGGAGTTTTCAGGATCTTACCTACTTTTCATTTTATTACATATTTACTGTTTGGTGCATTTCCTTAGAAATATATGGATAGGAATTTCAAATTTTCATTCTCGTAATTTGCTTTTTCTTATTTTCATGGCCACAATATTGTTTACCAGACAAACAAATAGGAAGGAGTGTTTGACCACTGTAGGACTTGAGTGTGAAAATATTTTAGTCTACTTTTTGGCATGCGACTAGATTTTCAAGCCAGTGCAGTTGTAGATATTTAGTCACTTGCAGACAGAGAAAAGCAGTGTATAATGGCTAGTTTGTTTTCTGGTGACAGAATTAGGTGTGCTGATTACCTAAAAAGCATTAAAAAGTTCAATATCAGAGAAAAAGTTGTGGTTCACCATTTGTTAAAGTTGCTTTTTTAGCTGCACACCTGGAACAACACTATGAAAATGTGTCGTAGGAACATTTTTTGTGCAAAAAGTGTCACACTGAACATTTAAGGAAATGTGAAGAAGCTGCACCTCAGCATCAACATGTTCAAGTACCCCCCAGACAATGATGAAGGCAATGGTGATAATGCTGAAGAGTAATTTGTGGAGATCAAAACTGAATTAAGTGAAATAAATAAAAAGTGCAGGGCAGCTGAATGTCACTCCTATTAAAAAACCATACAATGTGAAAGTCCATTACCAAACAAAGTATTTGCTACGAAAACAGAAAGAATTATAGAAAGCAACAGAAGAACATGTAAGTGCAAAGTGAGCAAAAATTTATAAAGTTCCTGTTGTAGCACTACAAACAGATTCATCACCTGATGACAGTGGTTGTGGGAAGTGCGAAGAGTTTTCAGACAACATACAGACAGCTCTTAGAAGTGTTAAGTGTTATAATGAAAAGGTGAGACTTCTGACTCTTCTACCTGGAACTATGTCAAGGAACGAAATCCTGTCAACTTTTCCTGTTGTAACAAAGCATATAGTTGATAAAGCAAGAAGTACCATAAAAGAAAAGGGCATGTATAGTGAACCAGATCCCTATGCAGGCCATCCACTTAGTCCACACGCTGTAAGATGTGCTTTGGCTTTCTACCTTGAAGATGAGCTGGATTGTTCTAGGCAAAGTGCCAACAAGAAGGATGCCAGAACTGTGACTGAAAATAATGAGAAAGTTGTTAAAGTGAAGCGTTATTTGACAAGAAGCATTCAAGAAATATACAGAATTTGTACAGAGAAATATCCACATATGAAACTTGGAAGAACCTCATTCTATGCTCTACGGCCTCCAAGGGTGATACCTCATCCCTCTGCATTTACTGTGAAAACTTTCAGTTATGTGGCACTGCAATAAAGTATGCCAGGCATGATATCATTAGTGTGGAAAACCTGAAGCAATTGGTATTTGTCACTTGTATGTGATACCAACAGTCAGAGTTGTGCCTTTCAAGAGTGCACTGAACATCCAGGGGAAGATGGCATTACATGTGGAGCTATTGGACTTGAAGACACCATGGATGAAGACATCAGCTTTGCATTGTGGGAGGGAAATGACCTTATCAAGAAAACCTCTTCAATGGATCATTTTATTGGTGTGTTGGCTGACTGGACCATTAAAGCTGTTGTCCATTTGAAAATTAAGGATTTTCATTGGCAAGACATTCAATAGGAAAAACATCTAGTTAAAAATTCCACCAACCACCTGTTCCTTCACTATTATTTTGCAGAGAATTGGCCAGCTATATTGCCAAATAAAATCCCGCCATACCACTGGCAAAATCCACAAGTGAGCATATTCACTGCAGTGTGCTACTTCAATGATACAACTAGAATTTTGGTATGGTGTCAGATGATCACTCACATGACTCTGCCCATGCTCTTCTGGCATTCACAGATATAGAAGAAAGATGAAAGAAGGCCAAATTGAAAGAATCACCATCTCGAGTGACGGTGCAGCATCACACTTAAAAATAGATATAAGTTGTTTGAACTTATCAAGGTTTCTGTACAAAAAATGGATTTTCACTGCAACAGGTCATGGAAAAGGACCATGTGATGATGTAGGTGGTGATCTGAAGTACATTGCAACCAATCACAACTTGTCTCATGGCAATACAGAAGGTTCCTCTGGGTGCCTACACGCGATCTCTAGGGAAGACACTGAAGATGTGGAAAGGATTTCCTCTCTTCACAATTATTTCTGAAAGTAGGCTTAAAAATGGTGTTTTCTTATGTTACCTGTTTTACAATAACCCTAGTTTTCTGTGAAAAAGTTATGTACTTTAGTGTAATGGTTATAAAAAGTGAGCCGAACAGTAAATATGAAATAAAATGAAACGTAGGTAAGATCCTGAAAACTCCTTTAGCGGTTTTATACTCTATGTATGTCTCCTCCTTGTTACAAAATTTCAGAATTTTTGAAGCTGGGGTTTTTGAGAAAAATGACTTTAAAGTTAAATTTCGCGATTTTGAAATTTTTTTTTAGCACGGTACCTGTCACTAATAGAACAACAATCTTTAATCCAATAGATTCCTGACATTTTTACCTTTCAGAAACTGAAAACAGATCTGAAATATTCCTATTAGTTCCCGAAATATTGTACTTTTTAGTAATTTTGAGCTTGCCGCAGAAGAAATTACGTGTGACCTAGACGAAACTTTGACCCCCTGTAACTCTGCCCAAAAATTTTTTTGGGCAAAATGAAAAAATACGTGTCTCTTAATTTTGCTTCTAGAATAACATATCCAAATTTGAGGAAAATCGGAGACTATGAACCGGCTAATTCTCACTTTGCTGCCTGAATTGAGATGGATATGGCCAATTGTACTGTGGAAGTGTACCAAAACATGAAAGAAACTGCAGGATTAGATTATGGAAACATATATAAAATAAAGGAAGATTAGGGTTTAATGTCCTGTTGACACGCACCATTTAATTTGCATGACCTTTGAAGAGAATTAGCCCAGCATATACCTACAGCTATTTAGGGAAACACGGAAAAACTAAATTGAGATGGCCAGAGCCAGGTTTGAACAGCCATCCTCCAGAACCCAAAGGCGTCTCCAGTGTGGTAGCACGTAGCCCAGTAGAAAAACAGATATAAAGCTGAAAGAATCTTATCACTTATCAGTGGCTAATTTGAAATGCAGATGTGCAATTGTGGCAACAAAGTATTCATACGTTTCCTCATGTGTCCAAATTTGTTCAAGTGTGCCTATCTTTGTGCTATCACGACTGTTGCTACAACTTTCTTTCACGTTTTTGACAGGTGCCCTGCACCCAGTGCTAGCTATATTCACTTGACACCATACAGTTTGGCGCGAAACCCTCTCGCAGCTAACCAGTGTAAAGGATTATAATAAGATTCTGATAATGCTCCAAAAAGGCGAAACACATTAAGAAAAGTGAATTATTGCAACCGAGACTGTTTTATTGGAAATTATGAAGCTAATTGTAAGAGTTGCTACATTACTGGTGCAATGCCTGCAACTAACTGGAGTTGGTTGCTTGACCTGTAAGACAGTTGAATAATTGAAGAGGGAAGATTGTAAGATCTGATTGAGGTACTTACACTTTACAGTAATGGGGGGGGGGGGGGGGCACAGCTTGGAAAATATAGATGTCAATTTGAATCTCATGAAGTACAAAAATTTGAATAGCATGAAGTACAAACTAAGAGACTAAATTAAGAATTAATTAAATTATTTCCTATAATTCTTTGTTACTGTCCATAGTTTACTTAGTAATTTTTGACAACAAAAATTTCACAACAAGAAAGAAAGCCCTGGCCTATCCAAATTTATCAAAGAGTAACTAAATGCTCTCACCATTTTCAATTTATCTTCTGGAGACTCTTTCTTTCCTTTCTTCTTCTTTTCCAACAGTTTCTTCTTTTTCTTCTTCTCCTTCTTTTTCTTCTTTTTACTTTGTTTTGTGCTTTGTTCTGTTTCTTGTTTATCTTTTTCAGATTGATCCTGAAAAGAATAATTAATGAATTGTAAATGAAACATACCCAGAGAGATCCTGACAAGTGTGTGTGTGTGTGTGTGTGTGTGTGTGTGTGTGTGTGTGTGTTGCATTTATAATATGTGAAAGGATGGTACTAAACGCAATAGTTCAAGAAGCCTTGATGAAATTACTTTGCAATAATAATAATAAAATATTATTATAATAATGATTATTATTATTTAGTTCTACTATTCCAATAGTGCAGCCCATATTTTTTATTAGAACTCCTCACAAGAAGTTTGGCAACCTTTCAGATTTGCAATTTAAGCTTATTAGAGGCATCCTCAACATACTTTTTTTTTTTTTTTTTTTTTTTTTTTTTTTTTTTTTTTTTTTTTTTTTTTTTTTTTTTTTAACTAGCAACCGGCTTTTGCACTGATAGTATGGGATATATGTGACGTGTCTCTAACTCTTTGCTAAGAGTCTGTCATGTTCCAATGATAAACCTACTTCCCTCTAATCATAACTTCCGTTCCCTCGACTTGAATGTCAGTCTTATGGCATGTGGAAAATTTATGTATTTTATGCCAATATTACATGATATCATGTCTTAACTGTTATTAGGTCTGAATGACGAAACATGCAAGTGTCATATTATGAAACAATAAATGTATTTTCACATGTAAAGTTCATAAGGCACAGAATACATAGCTTTTCCAAACAGTACCGGTATTTACTGCTCTATTTTACGGAGCTTTGTTCACCACATTCACCCACTATCATGCACTTAAAATATTCCTCATGAATCACATCGCACATTGGTGAAAACCACATGAAAATCTGTTAGTAGTTTTTGAGTTTATCAATGGCAGACAGATGCAACAGGGGGATTGTTTCCTAATATGTATAGATATCTACAAAAATCTATGAGTAATTAAATGGTTGCTATGTTCTACATAATATAATTAAACCCAATGTATAACATGCTCATGCTATCATCAAACGACAGAAACACCCCTAGCCACGGAGTGGCACAATGAACACCAGAACACCATTACAGAAGCAACGCTAGTGGTAGCATTGCAGTTACAGGAGAAACACATGATACTAACATTTGGCTCTTTCTCTGTGTGTTTATGTGTGTGTGTGTGTGTGTGTGTAGGGGGGGGGGGGAGAGGCACAACTGTCATTTAAATATATATGTATAAAAAATAGAGATGGTTTAATTTACCAAAAGCACAGGCTCATTGACAGTTAACGCAAATAAAAACACACTCAAACACAAAGATTCAAACTTTCACAAATGTTTGTTGCTTCATCAGGAAAAAAAGGAAGGAAGGAGGGGAAAAAGGAAGGATGCAGGTTTTAAGGGAATGGATGAGGAGTCATTCCAATCCTGCAAGTGGAAGGACTTACCTTAGGGGGAAAAAAAGGAAAGGTAAACAAACTAAAACACACACACACACACACACACACACACACACACACACACACACACACAAAGGCAGACATTTGTAAAAAGCAAAGAAGTTGGATAGAGATGCCAGTCGAGGTAGGGGAATTTGAATTTAGCGGAGGTTGAGACAAGGTGGGCAACGAGGAGAGAGAATATGTTGAAGGGCAAGTTCCCATCTCCGGAGTTCATTGATATCCTATCTACCAAATTTCACAGGAACACCAGTTAGGCTAATCTTAAGATTTCCCAAGCCACAGTTGATAATTTTTTTTTTTTTTTTTTATTCACGGCATTTTGCAACATTAGTGCACTACCCAAAATGTTTTGCTCAAAAATAGCACTAATTTGCAGGACTGACAACAGTCTGCAACACAAGCGAGACAAATAAACAGCTTTACTATGTTTCAACTATCTGTCCTTGGGTGCAACTGATTTTCAAAAACTACTGGTGGTGGGTGAAGAGAATTTTGAATTCCAGATAACAATGGCAACAATAATGAAGCTTAGTGAAACTGTCAATAATAAAGTGCTGCACGCGTTTCTTTACTTGCGCTGCAAAATTAATCACACTATACTTCACAATTTTATAATACATACAGAATACTTACATCTGAATCGGAGCTGTCTGTGCCTGAAGAGCTGGAATTTTTTTCTTCAGTTTGGGGCTCTGTTTCAACTTTCATTCCTCTTTGTATATCAGATGCTGCGGCTTTACCAGCTTCACCAGTGCAATATGAATTCTAATAACAAAAACAGCCATGAAACATTAAAACAAAAATTAGCCAACACAATTACCAAGATTACAAAAGAATACTCAAACTTACTTTTACAAAAGAATGGCAACATTTATATCCCCACTGGCCATTCTGCCAGTAAGAACCCCATACTGATGTATGGTTGTTTGGAAATATGTCTTCCTCATACTTTGAACGAATGATTTGTTTTTCCTGACCCTGAAAAATGAAAATATTTTCAAAATCAAAAAGCAATAGAGAAACAAAATTTATTTTCTGCAAACTCAACCTTTAGATTTACTGAATTTAGTATAACAAGGTAATATTCATTTTGTTCCAAGTTTTGTTAATTTCTTGAACTTAAAAGTTCGTATGTAGATGGCTAAAGATTACACAACACTTGCCTGAGTTAACCCAAATAATATATTTACTTTCTACATCATTCTGCATCACACTTTCTACGTCACTTATCAATTAAACAACTTAAACAACAATACCTTTATAAGTTTGCCATAACGGGAATATTCCACATAATCCTCTGTCTGGGCTAAAAGTAGAGCTTTGGGTGGAGCTTGTAGATGTTCAGCCCCTCCATACTTCTCCAATATGCTACCCTGTGCTTGGCTCTTGAACTGTTCCTTCTTCTTCTCATATTCATGTTGTAGCATTTCTAACTTAGTAGGTTCAGCTAGGAGATGAACATCCACTCCTTTCTCATATGCTTCCCAAGCAAAGAGCTGAGCCACAGAGTGCTTTTGTGTGTCTCCAGTGAAGCGTACAAAGTTCTCACCAGCATAGTCCACACTACAAACAAACCAAGAAAATCATTGTCAATTACATGTGGGTCCACAAGAAAGTGTGTATGTGGGTCATCAGGCAGTAACATGTACCTCAATCAAGTCTCATCTCTCACTGTTATTAATAAATAAATTCTAATTGTGTTACTAAAAGAAGAAAGGAGAGAGATATGAATTAGTCTTAGCCTACAGGAATACACCAGTATTCCCTAATATGTAACTGGAATGTAAAAGGGAGCAATTGAACAAGATACAAGAGGGCCCTTAGGAGTACAAGTTCACCTGTCCTGGGATTGTTAGCATCCTACCACATGACCAATTTACATGAATAATATCAATGACTGTTCAATTATAAACTCAAAAGTAAGGGAAGGATTATGAAATCAAATTCTAGGTATTCTCAGTGTGCCTGAAATTCATAGTGACCTCATTTCTTTCTGGATATAAAGGTAGTGTAACCAAAATCTTTATCAATGCATTTACACTGTCCTTACTACAACCTCCTTTGTTTAAGGTAACACGGAGCATGAAAGAAACAGCTCACAGCTGATTTTGATTTACCAATTTAATGTGGGATATAAAATCTTAATGCAGAAAAAATATGGCGAGGCAAACTTTCTTAAACATTACTCGCATGACTACAGCCTTCAATTTAAAGTAGAGGATATAGCCATAAGACTAAGAACAAAAAATTTGTCTTCATGTTTTAGTTGGAAGAAGTTGTTTACACAGATGGGATTCTAACTCTACTAGTTAAGTTTAATCAACATACTACAATTTATATTAAAAAGAACATTTTAACAATTCACAATGATGGAAGAAAGGGTAGATTCAACTTGTTCTCATTAAGAAAATAACTTCCAACATCAAATTTCAACTAAAAACATAAATAAATATCATATGTAGACTAGACTGTCAGAATATACCAGTGAAAACACTCCACACAGTAAATAACAAATACAAAGTAGAGTGCACACAAAATAAACTGGTGCTTCAAGACAAATAATCTGGCCCACATCTGCACAGACAACACTGTTGGGAATGGGACAGGAGTCGTAGGGGACGTCCATTGAGAACAAATACTGTGTGGCAAGGGAGACACCTTTATCAGCTGAAGATTGCTAGCTAGCTTATTTCTCTCAGAACTTCTAAGATATAGATAACTATTTCACAAGTGATTACATCAACATCTTAAGCTAATGAATAAGAACAATAGTGCTGACAAATACACAAATTCAAAATCTTCAGTCTCTGACTAGTGTTCAGAGTACGAACAGCATCACACTGTAAACAAATGAGTTAGTTTTAGCTAAAAGACAAACCATGTAATTCATCAGGCAATTGAAGTGGCAAAACAATACATGTGTGTATGAAAATTTATGAACTCTGTGTATATTTTTTCTGAGCCAATATGAAACACCTTGTTGAAGAAAGTTGTGTCCAATATGTGATGCAAAATATTAATGTGTGTTAAATGTATTGACCATGATATGACATCTTTTGGTCGGTTGATGGGAGGAAGGGACCTAACTATTACGTCATCAGATACGACATCTTTTGTGGCATGATACTGAACCAGTTTTCCTGAGATGACAACAGGAACGTGATCAAAGCTTAAATGTTTTAAAACTGAAGTTTTTATCCAATTTATTTTTTAATTTTATTCAACTAGCTTTGAAGTGGCCTAATACAGTTGAGAATAAATAACATACATATAAACAGAACAAAGATTTGTAACTACTTACTCTTGCTCATTAACTCCAGTACCAGCATGTGGATTGTCCCTCATTGAACGAGTTTTAGGATCATAATAGGCAGAATTTGGATCCAAATTGCGCAAGTATTTGGCTGTGTCCTCTCGAATACGTAAATTACGAACAGTTATACGTTGTTTTGAATCTACCTTGGTGCCTGGCATATCTACTTCATCAACATATTTATCTTCATCATCTTCATCAATATCCTCTGTCTGAAAAACAAATGGTGCTCTATCAAAAAACAACAGTAAGAAGAATCACTGTGCTGCTCCCACCTAACAATGTCAGTACCTTCTACACAAATACAGTTGGTTCCATGTAAGCTGATCCTTTATAATGTGTAGTGCTGCTGCAAATTTCAGCAACAAAGTGCAAATGGCTAATAATGGAAAGTCCAGGTAGGAAATTAACACTATAATAAGGCAGTTTGCAACTCGTTGCACAGACATTTGTTGAGCTGAGACAGGCACATACAAAGGACATTCAAACACGCATAACTGCCAAGCTTTTGACCACAGCCTTCTTCAGAAAAATATCACACTGCCATTCATATAATCACACAGGTATACTTCACAGACACACAACCGTCATCTCCAGTTGCCGTGATCTGACTCTCAGATGAGAGAGAGAGAGAGAGAGAGAGAGAGAGAGAGAGAGAGAGAGAGAGAGAGAGAGAGAGAGAGAAAGAGAGAGAGAGAGAGAGAGAGAGCTGGTTTCTGAAGAAGGCCATGGCCAAAAGCTTTGAAGTTGTGTGTGTAAGTGGTTCTGTTATAAGCCTGTTCCAGCTCGACAAACATCTTAGTGGTGAACTGCAAAATCCTCATTATGTTGTTTAAGTGCAAATCACTTCAGACAAAAACTATACTGTGGCATTGCCATAGAAACAATAAATAAGTAAATAACTAAAATTGCACATCATTGTAGGTGACAGGAGGCACACAAATCTGCAACTGTCAGGAATCAACTTACAGCAATTCAATTACAAGTCTGAACAATCTGATAAGAGCTACAGATTATATCTGTAATGTCATTTACAAACTAAATGACTAGTATCAATTATATCACACTACTTCAAGTTAAGTGATCAAAACATACATTCATGTGGATTCCCTACATTTGTGGAGACTTTTTTTTTTCTTTTTTGTGGGAGGAACTGAGCCTCTAGGTGGTGATTGGGAGCTATCCACATGTGAAGTAGTGGCTCCTAGGACTGAATGTTGACAATGGCCAGGAGTGTGGTGTGCTGACTCCATTTCCTCCGTACCACATCAGATAAGTATCCAACTGAGGATTATAAAGTAGTTGGTAAATCATCAATTGGACGCCAGAGTCTGATCATGCAGTTCCCATTTTGCCTTGCAATATGTTGGAAGCTACTTTAGCTTCTGATGGTGAGGATTAGTTGCCCAGTTAAGTTTGGAAGCAAGTCTTTATTGTAATTCCATAAGTACTACGATTTGTTGTGTAATAGGTGAAGCCTTTCTGGAATCTAATCAACAATGTGAGTTACTTTTTCTCTCTCTCATATCCGCACTATATTAATGCAAGAATATGAGTCCTTTTGCTGCAAGTCCTAACCTAATAAACTGCAAAAACCTGGATTTAACATCAAATTGATCATCCAGGTATTGCTGGGACTTAAGTCTAATAGGTAAGGATGAATTTATCTTTTATGTTTTATTTAAGAAAGTATTCTCTTTGCAGATCAACCTTGTTACATTGCATACTTTCTTGACAATTGATTCACAATCATAAGGAAAACTGTTTAAAAAAAAAAGTGTCTATGCAGATTGAGGAAAAAACCCACCCATGGTGTCCCATAGTTCCTATTACACACTTCTGCAGGTTGTGAAGAAATTTAGAATGGATAAAATTTTGACGAGGAAACAGTGTCTAGAAATTTAGTTTCTATATAAAATACATTTGAGTGGAGACAGTGATCCATGTGCTCTAAAGAAGTCTGTTGTTGTTGTTGTTGTTGTTGTTATGGTCTTCAGTCCGGAGACTGGTTTGATGCAGCTCTCCACCCTACTCTATCCTGAGCAAGCCTTTTTATCTCCTCATAAGAACAGCAACCCACATCCATTTGAATCTGCTTACTATATGCATCTCTTGGTCTCCCTCTGTGATTTTTACCCCACACACTTCCCCCCAAAGCTAAATTTACGATTCCTCAGTGTCTAAGAATGTGTCCTACCAATCGATCCCTTCCTTTTAGTCAGGGTATGCCAAAAATTCTTTTCTCACCAATTCTGTTCAGGACCTCTTCATTAGGTACGTGATCTACCCACCTAATCTTCAGCATTCTTCTGTAGCACCACATTTCAAAAGCCTCTATTCTCTTCCTGTCCACACTGTTTATCATCCATGTTTCACTCCCGTACAAGGCAACACTCCACACAAATGCCTCCAAAAAAGACTTCCTTACATTTAATATTCTATGTTAGCAAATTTCTCTTTTTTTTTAAAAGTGCTTTTCTTCCCATTGCCATTCTGCATTTTATATCCTCTGTACTGCAGCTATCACACATTATTTTATTATGCAAGTAACAAAACACTCTACCACCTTCATTGTTTTGTTACCTAATCTAATTCCTTCATTGAGTCTAATAACTGCGGTCTGGCTTTTGTACAAGTTGTAAATAGCTCTCCTTTCCCTGTATTTTACCCCCTGCTGACTTCAGAATTTGAAAGAGCGTATTCCACTCAACACTGTCTAAAGCTTTCTCCAAATCTACAAAAGCTAAAAATGTATGTTTACCTTTCCTATTTAATCTATCTTCTAAGATAAACTGTAAAGTGAGTATTGCCTCCCGTGTTCCTACGTTCCTCCTGAATCCAAACCGATCTTCCCCAAGGTTAGCTTCTACCAGCTTTTCCATTCTCCTGTAGATAATTCGCGTTAAAATTTTGTGATCATGACTTATCAAACTGATGGTTCTGTAATTTTCACACCTGTCTGTGTCTGATTTCTTTGGAATGGGGATTATTACATTTTTCTTGAAGTCTGAGGGTATTTCGCATTTCTCATACATCTTACATACCAAGTGAAACAGTTTTGTCATGGCTGACTCTCCCGGAGACTTTAGTAGCTCTGAGGGAATGTCATCTACTTCCAGGGCCTTGTTCTGACCTAGGTCGTTCAGGGCTCTGTCAGATTCATCTCTCAGTATAGTATCTCCTATTTCATCTTGGTCTACTTCCTCTCCCTTCCTACAACATTGTCTCTACGTTCAATTCCTTTGTAGAACTCCTCTATGTACTCTTTCCACTTTTCAGCTTTTCCTTCTTTGCTGAGAACTGATTTTCCATCCGAGTTCTTGATATTCGTAGAGCTAAAACTTTTATCCATTATGTGTTGGAACCTGTGACTGTATCTTGAAATAGGTTTCAGAAATTATGGCAGTGTTTTTTATTTTACCACTTGAAAGTCGTGGGAGTTGCTGTGGTGTGCTGATGGAAGGGCACTGTTGTGAAATGCTATCCAAAATTTGAACACACATGAACATACTAAGTGTGATACGCCTAACTGTAAGTAACATCTTGAAGACGAACGTATATTGTAATTAATCAGTGTAACATACCACAATTAGTGTTCACTTTTACTCGTTTTCTACCCTGCCACAGATACAAATGTAATTTGCACTAAATGTATATATACCATCTGATGACGAGTTGCTAGGCAGCTTGGAACTGGTCATGGTCTTCATTGAGAAGAAAAAAAGGCAACTGGTTGCCGTAATTTCTGGTACCTATTCATAGAGCAGTTTTTCTTATCCCCAAATGTCTCATTTATTTCCCTTCTTCTACATTCTTCTACAGATTTTCATTTGGCTTCTAGCCACTCCTGCTTAGCCATTTTGCACTTCCTGTCAATCTCATTTCTTAGTCGTCTGTACTCTCATTTTGCCTGTTTCATTTACTGAATTTTTATATTTTCTCCTTTCATCAATTAAATTTAGTATCTCCTGTGATATCCAAGGATTTTTTGTAGGTCTTGCCTTTTTACCTATTTTGTCCTCTGCTGCCTTCACTATTTCGTCTCTCAATGCTACCCATTCCTCTTCTACTGTTTTATTTCCCCCTGTTTCTGTCAATTGTTGCCTAAAGCTCCCTCTGAAATTCTCCAGAACTTCGCTTTCCTTCAATTTATCTAAGTCCCATCTCCTTATTTTCCTACCTTTCTGCAGTTTTTTCAGCTTCAGCCTACAGTTCATGATTAACAAGTTATGGTAACCTGGTTCCGGTACCTATGTCTTACCATTATAAAATCTATCTGATACCTTCCGGTGTCTCCTGGTCTCTTCCACGTATACAACCTTCTTTTGCGATTCTTAAACCAGGTGTTTGTTACGATTAAATCATGTTCCATGCAAAATTCTACCAGGCAACTTCCTTCGGCATTCCTTTTGCCCAGTCCATATTCACCTACTATTTTTCCTTCTCTTCCTTTTCCTACTACCCAATTCCAGTCTCCCATCACAATTAAGTTTTCCTATCTGTAAATTGTCTGAATAATTTCCTTTAACTCCTCATACATTTCTTCAATCTCCTCATCATTGGCAGAGCTAGTTGGCATATAAACCTGTGCTACTGTTGTCGGTGTTGGCGTCGTATCTATCTTGACAATGATAATGCGATCACTGTGCTGCTCACAGTAGTTTACCCACATTCCTATTTTCTTATTCATTATCAGTCCTACTCCTGTGATACCCTTAACTGATTTTGTATTTATAATCCTGTACTCACCTGGCCAGAAATCTGGTTCATCCTGCCACCGAACTTCACTAATCCCCACTATATCTAACTTCAACCTATCCATTTCCCTTTTAAAATTTTCTAATTTTCCTACCCGATTAAGGGATCTAACATTCCACGTTCCGATCTGTAGAATGCCAGTATTGTCTTTCCTGAGTAGTCCCCGCCCGGAGATCTGAATGGGGGACTATTTTACCCGAGAGGATGCCATTTTCATACAGTAGAGCTGCATGTCCTCGGGAAAAGTAATGGCTGTAATTTCCCCCTTGCTTTCAGCTGTTCGCAGTAACTGTATGGCAAAGCCACATTAGCTGATGTTACAAGGCCAGCTCAGTCAATCATAAAGACTGTTGCCCCTGTAACTACTGAAAAGGCTGCTGCCTCTCTTCAGGAACCACACATTTGTGTGGTCTCTCCACAGATACCCCTCCACTGTGGTTGCATCTATGGTACGGATATCTGTATCATTGAGAAATGCAAGCCACCCCACCAATGTCTGTGATTCACGAGGGTGGAAAGAAGGCTATGGTATCGAAATGTTTGTAATTATCATTGTTGGGTTCTCTTCTATATTTGAAGAATGTCCTTTTCAAAATCGGGAGTGTAGAATGTCAGTGGAGCACTATAGTCAACACTCATAATTGTTAAAGTACCAGTTTATTGTAGTCAGATGAAAACGGTGTATGAAGTGATAATTACAACAGAGAATGACGATGGCATCATCTATTCTATCAAAATTTACTGCTGCCCCTCTACATCCCCAACTAAGACACCTGTAATACAATTTGCGTAATACCCAGTGAATATAAAGTTACATCCTAAACAGTAAGTTAGCTAAGTACACAATGACACTGCAGTGCATCATTTCTCAAAGATTGGGATTACTGAAGTAGGTGACTTTATGCTATTTCAATGGTTACGATTTGACTTTCTTGCACCTTAACATAAATGATCTTTGACAACCCTCGTCATCAATCTCCCACTGATCACTGTCCTCTAAACCTGTAGCAATCAAATCAAGTGAATGTTCTTCCAATAAAACATACATACGAAAATAAGTTGAATAGACATTTTTAAATGGGGACATCATATTAACAGGGCAGAATATTTGGAAACTTCATCATTCTGAGAAATTGGTTGGATAGTAACTATGCTTCTCATACAGGCACATGAATATATGTAGATTTAAGCGTTAGAGAGAGAGAGAGGATGTGTAATGGGCCCACTGAAGCCAGTTAGAGCAATTGTTGAACTGCCTGACATATTAACAGGGCCTATGCCACTATTTAATGATGTTGGAAAGAAGGAAGAAAAGAAGATAACAGTTTAAAGTCCCATCGCGTGCATGTTCATTACAAAGAGTGTGATGTTGACTTGAATGCATGAACGAGCCAACACAGCATGAAGAACGAAGCTGTTAACCTAAACAGATCAGAACATGAGGACTGAGCAATCACCAGAGAAGCCTGAGCTCTTGATTCATCATCAGCACAAGAGTATGGCTTTTTCGTACATTAAGAGACAACTAATATTCTGGCAAAAAGAGTACTATCATCAATAAGCAATAGTTGTGTGTGATAAGCAACATATCAGCTCGATAGTCAAGTGCACCATTAGAAAGTCACACAATATCACCATATTTGAGAACAATCCTGGGCACCTGCAACTTGGGAGATACAACTGTAAAGAACTGTTAAGGGAGAGCCTTACATTTTCTATCAAAATGGTGTACTCAGAGTTTCTTGACTTAAGAGGAAACTGCTGCAGCAAAAGCCAAAAACCATCAGTGATAGCTTGTTGACTAAGGTAATTTCAACTTGTGCATAATGCAAGAGCAGAAAAAATCAAACCATCGTGGAACAGATCAAAGTTCATCAACAGTTCAAAGGTAGAACATACTGGGAGCAGCTAACCATCCATATTTCCCTAATATCTTTTGAACATACCAAAAGAGAACTATTAATTTTGGTAATTAGGGGTACTGTTTTGCTGAAGAGATTTATGGTTATCTCACAGTGGAAGTCAATAAATAAAAATACTCTTTCATGAACTGTATCCAAGTGGCCTGTTCTTTTTGGCACATGGTATGCACCTCTGTTGCTTCTGAAACTGTAATGGTTTGAAAAATATTCCAGAGATGTCTAGTATCCCCTCTCCTTCAGGCACCCACTGAGGGTGCCTGAACTCAGTTCTATTTAACACATCTGGATGCCAATGGGTGACATATATGCATTCTGAACTGATGCCCAACCAACCTATGTAAGTAATAGTTGTGCATTAATGGATCAAAATTGCTTCTTAAGACTTACAGTGCAGTACAGAAAGCATCATAAAACCGTTAATAGCTAAGTGTAAGCAATTCAATTGCTTAAGAGTGTACTCTATAGTTATATAGGTGTTTTCTTACTTCAGTGTTTCCATCAACATTTGAGTTTAGCTTCTCTGCCCGCAGCTGCCTTTTAGCTTCTTCTATTTTTTGATATTCTTCTATGATAGATTTATGCTCCGATGGATCATAGCCAGCCCAGCGATCTCTTTTGCCGTCATAATCCATGGATAATTCAGGCTGAATAAATTCGTCAGGAGCAATGTTTGTACCTAAAAAAGAATTTAAAATGTTTCTTTTATGCATTTTGTTAAGAGTAAATAATATTTGAAATGCAAATATAAAAATTGTGTCTGTATAATAATAAGAGAAAGTGTTCGAAGTGGTAGTGCACCCACGCAACATGAGGGGGGAATATGCAATAAGAACATTTACTTCATGGCACAAGTTGTGCAGCACCTATCTGATAGCGCATTGCCTACACTACTGATTGCTTTTATTTAGGAATAGCAAAAGACTCAGATGCTTTGCTTTAGTGACTTCAACACATGACAAATAATGACATACATGAAAAACCAGCGAGTTTTCTTCTTTGTATAAGTCACAAGGAATGTGTTCTCTTCTTATTATTGATTAGCTTACATGCCCGTGCTTCGCAATGGTTGTTAAAGAGGAACCTGTGTATATCATGTTTTTTTTTTAGGGTTCCAGACCTAGGTCAGCAAAAACAGAATCCTTGTTTAATCGCTCTGTCTGTAAACTCACGTGTCCTAGCCAAGATGTCAAATCTAAGTAGAAGTCTTTGTCGAAAACAATGAATGTTCATTAAGTTTTTCACACAAAAAGTGAAATTAATTTACGTCCGTACTGTGGAAAGATGTAAATTCTATGTTAGGTTGTGTTCATAGAGTTAAGACTGCGGTGTGTAATTGTTTGGCATTCTTACAACACTTCTATTGTTGAGATGAGAAATAATAATAATAATAACAATAACAGTCCCATGTTTGTTCTGTGGTATAGCACTAAACAGTTTATCTCTGACAGTAAGTGTATTCTGAAGTATTAGTATGTTGCAGTGTTGCACTGGGGACAATGTAATTATGTATGCAGTGATCCCTATTATCGAAAACTTGACGAATGCTGAAAGTCTGGTAATTCAATCAACAGAGGAGTTCATGCCTACCTAAATAAGAAGTAATGGTGGTGTCAATATGTGATAAAGTACGTCTGGGTAATCGTTGAAGGAATGGCGTCAGCTGATCGTCTTTATAGAACTTTCCAATAAATATAATGTTTCTAGTGAATTGTCTTGACTGTGTTATCAGCATCAGCCACTCTTTCAACTAATACATGTTCCCACGTCCTGCAGTGATTACTTCATAAAGCACGAAGTTGAAATCGACCTTCTGTAATAGAAGTACACATTCAGAACTCTTAAGTACTATTGTCTCTGCAAAAGAAGACGTTTTTCTCTATCTTAATGTAGTCCGCACAAATAGTAAGTAATTACAAATTTTAATCACAATATTGTACTGAACAATTATCAAAGCAGAGACGTTTCTTGTGAGTTTGTCGCTAGAGTGTGTATATTATCTCTAGTGGCAGGCACAGAGCAGAAATATCTCTGGAGTGAGCATTCAGATGCACAGAATAGATTTCGTGTCCTCAACATAAGGTGGAAATCTACTAATTGCTGACTTCATCATTATTCCGTTAATAGGGATGACTATGTGTAAATGGCCCTTTTAGCGACGCTTCCTCAAATTTCTTGTTGTTTCTATGACATTTATTTAGGTATTATTTCATGTTATGTGGTTGCTCTGCGAAAAGAAGGTGGGGCTTCTTTGCAGCCAACATGATAGAAACCGATTGTAAGAGCAAATAAATGTGTGGAAAGAGTGGCTTTGTCTCAATTATCACATGGTAATTAGCACTTAATGTTGAGAAGATGCATGGATGCAGAGATATTTCTACTCTAAGCACAATTTAGTGTTTATACTATTCTAACCTCCTTGGGTTGTACCCGTCAAATTATGCACTTCTTTTCTTTCCATGACATTGCAAAGCATGTGGGATACAACTAGGGGAACAAATATTGTGTACTACCTAGGTTAAATTTTACTTGCAGTGGTAGCGATTTATTATGTTAACGTTGGCAACGAAATATTTGCTTTAGGGGGGATCATTAATTTACTGATAGGAATAACATTCATTATTTCATTATCAACGCAAAGAATTATTCTCCTCATTGTACGTGACTGACTTTTCAAAAAGTATTCAACGGTCGTTGCCAACATCATTACACTACACCGCTGCTGTAAGGAAACTCGTAGCCCTTGTTTCATTGTATTGCACTGTTTATGTGAATAAAAAATGCAACATCGCCATATATTAGTTACTTGCAAGGGGGTTAGAATACCCCCTTGGTTATTTGGTATATGATGTAAGTAACAGTGCCTCTGTCGGATCTTTGCTATACTACACTGCAATTCAAGCATAGCATACACCAGAAACTACAAATTACGATATCTTTCCTTACTCTGATCAGATTTTGATTAAACTAAGCCTATATTACTCTCCAAACTATCTCAATTTACCTGTGGAAACCCAAGAAAGTTCGTGTAGTACTTTTGGAGATTACCCTCAAGAAACAGACATACACTATGGCTTTTAAACAAATGATTAAATGACGATATCTTTATTTTCTCTGATTTGATTTCAATTATTGGAGCCTTTATGTAACTGCACAATATGCTTAAGTTACGTGTGAAAATCCCATGAAAATTTGTCAAGTAGTTTTGGAGATAAGAGGTTTTTAATACTTGAACAAACAAACAACGGTTACTGGAAACACTTAAAATTACGATATCTTTTTGTTTCGTGATCTGATTTTGATGAAATTATGCCTATATGTTGACCCAAACTTTTCACCCTGCAAAAGGCCCATAGGGAGGACTTCCATGCAGCCATAGAGGGCTTCATCGCACATAGTGTGTTGGGCATGCTCAAAGTAGACCACTCTGACTCCCAAGCAGCCAAGACCTTGTGGAGTAACCCAAATTTGATATCCTTCTCTGGGGTACCAATACCGAGGGACCGGGAGGTGGTAGCCTGCCTGGCCAGTCGATCGACCTGCTCATTATCTGGGATGTCGACATGGCCCGGGGTCCACACGAAGGGACAAACGACTTCCTGGGGCACCCTTTAAGATGGTCAAGAGCATGTGATATTGCGACCCATTCCGCAGTGAAAACACTACAGATAGGAAGCAAGGAGCGTTGTTCAGTGTGATCACAATGCATAAAAAGGCATACCCAACTCGGCCATCTACTGAGGAGTCATCAGTGTAGATGATATCAGCGCCAATGCACTGAGACTGGTCAAAACTGCTGACGGAGAGTTAGAGGTGAAACCAATGCCTTCGGGCCATGAGACAATTGCAGTGGAGCTGCAGGTGGGGTATGAACCAAGGGGGCATATGGGGTTGGTGGGAGAGAGCAGGAGGGAGAGGGAGTAACAGAGGCAAGGAGGGTACGAACACGGACCGCGATCTGAAGACCCGACCTGGGCAGGCGAGTTGGAATGGGAAAGATGAGCCCACGGTTTGGGTGGTGTGGTGAAGCATGGACATGGGCCCACATACGAGAGAAGCAGTTGTGGGCAAAGAAACTCCAAAGGAAGGATCCCAGCTTTGGCAAGCAGGCTTAGTACAGGGCTTGTACAGAAAGCCCCCGTTGCGAATTGGACACCACTGTGAAGGATACGGTCAAGAAGCTGCAATGCTGAGGGAGCTGCAGAACCATAAACCAAGCTCCCATAGTCGAGCTGTGACAATACCTGTACCTTATAAAGCCGCAGTAGTATTGGATGTTCAGCTCCCCAAACAGTGTGGCTAAGGCAGCGTAAGATGTTCAGGTATCACCAGCACTTTTGTTTACACTGACGAAGGTGCAGCACCCAAGCCGGTCGTCGAAGAGCATGCCGAGAAAGTGATGCATCTTTTAGACATGAAGCAGTTGATCAGCCAAGAAGAGCTCTGGATCTAAGTGAAGAGCCCGACGACAACAAAAGTGCACGACTCGGATCTTAGATGCAGAGAACTGGAATCCACACAGTGAGGCCCATCAGTGTGCCTAGTTAATAGCTCCCTGCAGGCACCTTCCAGTAATGCTCACACTTTTAGAGCTATAGTACAGGCAAAAGTTGTCAGCAAATAGGGAGCAACAGACCAAAGAGCCTACTGCAGCTGCGATACCGTTTATTGCCACCAAAAAGAGGGGGACACTTAGAACGGAGCCCTGTGGGACACTGTTCTCCTGAGTGTGAGTGGAACTCGAACAAACAGCTGACCCTAACATGAAAGGTGCGAAGGGATAGAAAATTTTGGAGACAGATTGGAAGAGCACCTAGTAGACCCCTTTCGTGTAGTGTCATCAGTATGTGGTGACGCCAGGCAGTGTCTTACACCTTCTGAAGGTCGAAGAAGACGGCGACGAAGTGCTCACACAGAGCAAAAGCTACACAAATGGCTAACTCGAGTGACACAAGGTTGTCGAATGCGGAGCGACCCTGACGGAAGCCCCCCGTTGCTGAGCCAAAGGTCCCCTACCTTCCAGGATCCACATGAACCGACGTCTCGCCATATGTTCGAGAAGCTTGGAGAGAACATTGGTAAGACTAATCGGCGGTAACTATTTGCCACCTGCGGATCAGCGCCAGGTTTTAACACTAGGACGATGATACTTTCCCGCCATTGTAACAGAGAAAGACCTTCAGCCCAGACACGATTCAATAAGGCGAGCAGTTGATGTCGAGATTCCACTGACAGGTGATGAAGAAACTGATTGTGAATGCAGTCTGGTCCAGGGGACGTATCAGGGCATCCAGCAAGAGCACTTTCAAACTCTCACGCACTAAATTGAGCGTAGTATGTCTCCTGGCAGCACGTATGGAACGATAAAGTCCGTCTCTCAGCTCAGTCACTGAGGGAGCAGAATTGTGGACTACAGGCTGCCGTCACACTTGCAACCACACTCGAGATGGGGAGGCACGAGAACCTACGGTAGCAATGTACTGCTCCCCAGAGTCCTGCTTACTTTGCCGGATTAGATGCCGAGCTCAAGCCCAGAGACGGTTTAAGGCGATCAAGTGTCCTATTGAAGGGTGATGCTGGTGGCGTCGGAGTGCTCGCCGACGTTCCTGGATTGCCTCCGCAATTTCTGGATTACACCAAGGCACCGACTTCTGTCTGAACAAGCCACGAGAACTTGGGACCGTGGCCTCAGCGGCAGAAACGATGGATGCAGTTACTTGGTGAATCGCCATATCAATATCTGCGGGAAGTGGAGTAGCCACCACAGCAGCCGAGGTGAATGTTGGCAAATCTGCTCTGCAGAGTGACCATTGGGATGGGCAATAAGCAGGTTGAAACTGAGGCAGAGAGAGGAGAATGGGACAGTGGTTACTACCACATAGATCATCATGTACCTTCCAGCCGAGGTGGGGGAGAAAGCTGGGGCTGCAAATGGAGAGAGTGGGTGCACCTGTGTTTAGGAGACAGACGTCCTACTGTGCCAGTACAGTCTCAACATCCCTACCACTGACAATTTCATGTTAAAGAAAGCCATAAACTTGTGTTATTCTCTTAAAAACCGCCGAATTCGCGTTATTCATTGTGTTATCGTTAAAACAATTTTTTCTTGTAGCTAGATATGACTAATACAAAAATAAGATATCCGACTGTGCAAGTCCAAAATCAAATATTTTTACAGAATAGTTTTCTTAAATTGTATTATAAGTATTTACTAATAATTGTCAACTTCACTTGGACAGAAGTGGGCAAACCTTACGGCTTCACCCATGGAATATGAAACCAGTATCTCAAAAATGCAATGAGATAATATTGTGCTCTCAATTAAAAAATAGATATTGCCTCTGAATTTCATACACTGCTATGTTGTGAGCTACAATATGATGGGAGAGAGAGAGAGAGAGAGAGAGAGAGAGAGAGAGAGAGAGAGAGAGAGAGAGAGAGAGAGAGAAGAAGAAGAAGAAGAAGAAGAAGACAAATCAAAATTGTCTGCAGAGTACATTTCTTAAAATGAGATAGTAAGTAGGTTTCATAGTTATACGAAACACCATCCCTCAGAATAATTGCCATGTTTGGTAACCTTACCTCCGTTTTTAGGGTGTATGTTGGTAAGGGAAGGCTTTACAAAAACAGGAAAATGACTTTCTAGATACTTAAAATCTGAGCCATTTAATATCTTTTAACAATGGAAAATTCGATAGGAATGTCAATGAAGGATAGATAACAATTCACTGTAAAGAGGCTCCCTGAGCTGCTGACAGACACGAAAATAGACAATCACATTCACACAAATAAAATCTTCAGCCATGGCTTCCATCAGTAAAAGAAACAGATACATTCACGCAATCACTCAGACACACAATGCTTGAATGTATGTGTTTCTTTCTCTGACAAGGCCATGGCCGAAAATTTAAGTTGTGTGAATGTGATTATTTTCATGTCTGTCAGCAGCTCAGGGAGCCTCTTTACGGTGAGTTGTTATCTAGCCTCCGTTATTTTGATATTAGTAGTCCATGGCAAAAACAAAAGAGATATTAAAAGTTTTTTGCAATTAGTATTCCAAAATCTGTTAACCCTATATGTACCATTTTCTCAATGAGGTTTACCGTTTCGATGTGTGTATTCCATTTGCAATGTGAATGATATGAAGTTTCTGAATACAATTTTTGTACTCATTAACCATTGTCGTCAACATTACACAAAACAAAAATTTTGCTAGAGTAAATATAGGATACAATATGTAATAGAGGCACTGCACAATCTGAGCTTATAATCCTAGTTTACAGTCTTGAATCTGAACAGTGGAGAGTGACAAGTACAAGTACCGGAATTTCTGAACAATAAAAGTGAAGTTAACCAGCAGAAGCTACTACAGTAAAACTTCCCTTAACAGACACTTCCCAATAGCGGACTTCTCTCAATAGCATACATTTTAAAATTCCCCTGCAAAACAACACTAGCCTTTACGCTAAAATTATTCCGAATAGCGGACATTTTCAATAACGGACGCGGACACTGCAATATATCCCCCAACAACAACTGCAACTTCCAAATAAAGGACAGCCATAGCCGCACATACTGCCGCCCCCTTGAGGCCCACCCAATCCCAGTATCTGCTACCTACGCTGCAGGCGGAAGGGCCCGCTGTCGCTGGTGGCTTAGCCTGCAGCTCGGGAAAACCCAAGTGCCAAAGCAAAAGATGTCCATAAAACATGCGGAAAGGTGGAGCGCGGGGGAGTTCGCATCTACAGCACTCAAAGGGGAAGTGAGGCAGTACTGTTTCTGTCTTCGAGCGAGTGAGTTTATTTACGTATTGTAGTGCAAAATGTCGAAGAAACGAAAACAGTCAATGTTGAGTGAAAAGGTCGAGATTATCAATGTCTACGAAAAGGAGAAGCTTAGTGTTAGAGATATGGCCATGAAATTTGCTGTTGGAAAAACACAGATCAGTGACATTTTAAAAAACAAAAAGGACATTCTAAAGTCATGGACTGCAAATGATAACCTTACCAGTAAACATGTGTTTCCCAACACACCAGGCTTAAAAGTGGACAGTTTGACATTTGAATGGTTCTGCCGTGCTCGCAGCAACAACTTGCCAGTTAGCGGACCTCTGATCCGTGAGAAAGCACTCGCCTTCGCCAAGGAGTTAGGGATACATGACTTTAAAGCATCTGTAGGTTGGCTCGACAAATTTAGGAGTAGGCACAACATATATTTTCAAACCGTGTGTGGTGAATCAAGTTCAGTGGACGAAAACATTGTGTCAGATTGGCAAAAAAAGATAACTTTTTTTGTGAGGGTTATGAAAAAAGAAACAGTTTTAACTGTGACGAGACTGGTCTTTTCTTCAGAGCTCTGTCCAGTAAAACAATGGCTTTGAAAGGTGAAAACTGTTCAGGAGGCAAAATTTCAAAAGAACGTCTCACTGTTCTACTGTGTGTTAATATGATAGGTGAATTTGAAAAGCCATTAATGATTGGTAAGGCTGCGAAGCCTAGATGTTATATAGGTATTGATTTGAGTAAATTGAGTGTCGAGTGGTTTGCTAATAAACAATCTTGGATGACGAGAGCAATAATGAATGAATGGATGTCCGCATTTAACAGAAGAATGGGAAGACAAAGGAGGAAAGAGGTATTGTTTATGGGTAATGCCACTTCCCACTGCAATGCTGAACTAAAAAATTGTCAAAATAATCTTTTTGCCGCCAAATCCAACTTCACGGTGCCAACTACTGGATCAGGGCATTATTAAAAATTTCAAAGTGTTTTACAGGCAAAGAGTGCTGGGACACATTTTGTCTCGGACGGACATTATTGAATCGAGATATGAACTCGGAAAATCTATCAATGTATTGGATGCAATTTGTGGATTTCTTCAGCTTTAAAACAAGTAGCACCCACCACAGTCAGCAACTGTTTTAAGAAGGCAGGGTTCATTTTTAATGACTGTGCTCCAGCTATTGCCAACATTGTAGAAGAAAAGAACCTCAAGGATTATGAGCAAGTACTTCAGACTTTAGCAGAAGAATTCGGTGCATCTGAGGGATATGCTAATATAGATGATGAACTGTTTACTGAAAAGTACATCAACTAGTGTAAGTGAACTCGTCCAAGAGCTTCATCAAGGAGGGTGTGGTGATAATGTTAAGAATGGACAACAGGATGAAGATGACATAACTGAATCGGACTTCATTTCACTTTCAAGTAAGCAGGCTGTGGAAGAGGTAAGAAAACTGAAACACCATTTTTAGTGAAAAGTGATGAAGTGGGACTCAATTTAACATTAGCTCTTGAAACACATATTGAGAAGACAATCATAAGTGACACTCTGGTTTAGAGAAAAATAAATGATTATTTCAAACCATGCACCTGAAAGCACAACGGGAATTTTAGTAATGTACAGTAACCTTTACACGAGTGTATGGAGGTTTGTTAATACAGTATTGTACTTAAATAAAAACAACTTTTCAGTAATTTAATTCAATGTTTATCAATATAAGAGTACTTTTTCACCCACAGTGCATTGTACGTACAGTAAACTCCCGTTTATCCGAAATCCGCTTTACCCTAACAAATTTTTCCGATTTTCGCGGCTCATATTGGCGCTGTCTGATGCATTGTGCAGCTACGCTTTTGCCTAGCTAGACTGACAGTTTACTAGTTTCAACTTTTCTGCACCTGGAGCCACGCATTAGCTAGTGTTTTTCGGCAGTTTACTTCTAATCAGTACACTGGTGCGTGTAAAAAGTCAGAGTGTCACAATTCGTGCCTGTGTTGATTGATGTTTTAGCGTGTTTCTTGTTCGTATTGCGTGGTTTCATACCATTGCCATCTATTGGAACTCCTTGGAAGTACAGCAGGTACGTTATTTCTCTATGCAGCGCAACATGCCCTGTTGAAACATAATGAGAGTGCGGCGCCAAACATTTTCCGCCTATTGTCAGTACATCAGACGAAGCCAAGATTTTAACACTGATCGTACAGCGTACTGTTGAGTTGTCATGTAGGTTTGGGTAGTATAGGGGACAGATGTATCAAATGTTTTGTCATACACACAATTTTTTCAGTAAAAAAACATGCAGGCTTTTTCAGTCCATATTAATAACATTCTATGTATGCACGTTTCACGATCGTATTTTGCTGTATTGACGCAATTCGGGGTGTTTCACGCGTGAAAACAGGGTACTTCAGTATATCCAAAATTTTCGTTATATAGAACCGGCTGCCGCTCCGATCATTTCCGATAAACAAGTGTTTATTGTACTGTATTATACATCATATTTTTAAAATGTTCAAATGTTTGAGAAGATTAAGGGACTTAACTGCGTGGTCATCAGTCCCTAAACTTACAAAGTACTTATGAACTAGCTTATACTAAAGACGGCACAAACATCCATGCCCGAGGGGGTATTCGAACCGCCGACGGGAAACGGCCTCGCGCATTGTAGCATAGCACCTCAATGCGCTCGGCCGCGGCCTCATATTTTTATCCTTTTGCTTAATAATGGACACTTCTTAAAAGTGGACAATTTTATTTTCCCCATGGGTGTCCGTTATTCAGAAGTTTTACTGTACTATTGAATTAATACCACCAATTCAAAAATGGCAAGAAGCCTGAAAGTTCATATATTTCCATTAATAACAGTTTACCTGTAAACTTGGCACCAACTCTTCGTGGCCTCTCCATACAGTCCTTTTTCTTGTGTGTCATTGCACCACAATTTTCACATGCTCCCTTCCTGTATTTTATTGCAGCATTTGTCTGGAATGATAAGGGATATTAATATGAAATATATATCAAATTATGTTTCCATTATCCACCTTGCAAATATAACAATGTGGTGTTCACTATCACAGAGCTAATAGATGCAGTATATGGCAGCTATTTCACAAAACTATCAGAATTTGAATTGGTTGTAAGAAAGAGCTATTTTGCTCCTTGAAAATGAAGACGAAAATGAAGACGAGGTGGGTCCTTGCCCCAATACAACTGACTCAGCATAAGTGGCCCCTATCATACTATAATAAAGGCAGCCACTCTCAATGTCTCCAGGGGAATTCGTGCCTGGATCAGACTAGTGATATACAGATTTCCAGTGGACATTTTCATCTTCTCCTGATGTCACTTGATGCTGAAACTTCCTCGCAGATTAAAATTGTGTGCCAGATCTGAGATTCAAACCTGGGACCTTTGCCGAGTGACAGTATGGTATGCAGGTCATATGACGTAGACAGTACAGTATACACTTGGCACACTATGAGGAGCTGTCGCAGTATGTGAAGTGTCGGCTCAGCAACTTCAATGCAGAGTCTTGGTATGGGGCTGGGCCTAATGCCCCAGTGGTCAGACGAAACCCTTCATTGTGCACCACATCTTTAAATACGAAAGTCTTGCAGACGCATACACCGTGTAGCCGTAATCAAGCCGAAAACGCACAAAGGCTCTATACAACTGGACCAGACGAGTCCTGTCAGCTCCCAATAAAGTGTGCCCAAGACACTTAGTGCTTTTAGGCACCATTATTTCACATATAACTGCAACAACAATGTAAGTTTACAGTCAAATGTGAGACCCAGAAAATGCACAGTGTCTTTAAAATTCACAATAGAATCCCTCATCTGCAGTTTAGGTAAATTAAAAACAAAAATGAGAATGGTTAAAAAGCACACACACACAGACTTCACACGATCCCCGGCAATCCGGGTGGCCGAGTAGTTAAGGCGACCGCTCACGAAAAGTGGGAGACCCGGGTTTGAGTCCCAGTCCGGCACAAATTTTCATATGATGTACCAACTGAAGAAGAGCAGCTAAAGTTGGAAATTGTCGCAAATTGCGAAGTAATGAATGTATATTTAACATTTCCTTAGGAACAGACCTATCATTGTAAAATAAATAAATGTTAACACTACAAGGAAGCACATTGTGTTGCTACTCGCCACCTGCTGAGAATAGCTAAGAAATAGTTTTCATTTTATCTCAAGTCTTCACCCAAGATGAGTATTTGTTCCTTTTACAAATGTCTACTAATACTTTTGATTTTTTTCCCATCCTTCCTGCTCTGCCTACTGTTTCCTGTGTCCTTGACACATACTCCCACTTAGGAAGTTGTGCTGCCTTCATTTGGAAGACATGACAAGAAATGTTTTAACTCATTGAGTTACTTTACATGATGCTGTGAACTGATATTCCTTTTCAAGTTTATTGAAGACAGGGTGTTGTTCACTACTTTAAGAAACTAGGAATTCTGATATATTCATTAATCATCGAGATACAAGGAAAAGAAACTGATAAAGCTTTATTCCTCAAGAAGAACAGCAAATACTTATAAGGTGTAATTTTTAACCAACAGTAACATTGAAAACCTAGAAAATTCTTGAAATAGGTGCATATACCACTGGTACAGCTGCAGTAGAAACCTGTATACAGTTTAGGAACATACACTAAATGTTTTAGAGTAAATAACTCATGATAATTATAAAACATATGATTGGTAAAACTTCAAGCAACTCACAGAAACACCTCTCTTATACCAGTCATCAACACGGGCAAATTTCTTCTCTTTCTCTGGCTGAGGCCGCTGGTGTTTTAATGTTGGTCCTTTAGATCCAAAATACCATGGTGCTTGTGATATGTATTGAGGAATGTGAGGATTAATGTCTTTCCCTTCCTCATCAACTGCTGCTGGTGCTGTCCCCGCCTATTGAGAAAGTAATTATGAAAAACATAAAAGATATTTTTCCATTAATTAATTATGGTACTTTTTGGGAAAAAATCAACTTTATGATATCATATTTAACAACATCTTTCAGTCTTTCTTACTATTGTGAACTAACCTTTCTAGCTTCTTCAAGCTCTTTAGCTTTTCTCCAATCTTCCCGAGACTTTTTCTTAGGTTCATCATCCCCAGAACTTTTATTTCTAATTATTTCAGAAACTGGCACATTTTGTGTAGCTGCCATTCCGTTTTAATTTGCAGATCTAAATAGTAAACAAACATATATTAATATAAATAGGAGAATGAAACACCATTCTAGCAGCACAATTTCTCCTGTCTGTGCATACTGAAGGGAACAAGTACCTCTGCTTGTTACAATTTTTAAAGACCTGGATGTAAACATTTAAACATACTGTAAGACTATTGACTTTACTATCCACAAACAAACTACAGCTGTCCGTGAACATGAGCAAATTTCTTACATAATTGAAGACGGGGATATAACCTGTCTGCTTTGACCAATGACATCATAGGAATCACGATCTGGTAGCAATTTGTATTCCCAAATAAATTATATGAAGTTGACTGTGACTAATATATGACAGTTCGTCAGATTAGATTAGTACTTGTTCCATAGATCATGAATGGGCCATTCCGTGCCAAGTGGTCTAATATCGAGAAAAGTTCCCACATGACCATCATGGATTTTGATGAAATTTTGTATGAACATTTACACATGTTCTCAATGAACACTGGTAAAGTTTCAGTTTCAGAAATTCAATACTTTCTGAGATACAGACACTTGTTTAAGACCATAGCACAGCTTCCAATAGTGCGTCCCTGAAATTTCAGCAACTTTGAGATGATATATCTCTGGTAGTATTTGCATGAAAGAAACAAAACCTGGCCATCTTATACAACTTTTAGAGCTCTTTAAAGTAAAATATTAAGAAAAGTATTTCTGAGCAATTTTCATATAGATAATTTGAAGCAAAGTTGGGCGAAAAAATAGCTGGTTAAAAAAAATGCGAACTTTAGTTTTTTATATCTCCGAAAGTAATTGTGGGATGTACATGAAACTTTGCACACCATAACTCCCCAACACAAGGTCTTGGAATATAAAGTTTCATTCCCCTGTTGCTTTCCATTATTTCACAAATCTAGGGTAAAGTTGCCGATTTTTCAAAAAGTGCTAAAAATGGGTATTTTTAGACCAATTTTACAAAAAAGTGTTTTCTCCTAACTCTTCTAAACTATGGTCATTAGAAAGAGCATATTCTAATCTATCTAGAAAAGTGGATTTGGTTTTGCAATGCAAACATATAAGGCCCTAAAAAGTAGCATCATCATAGAGGTGCACTGGAAGTTTGAACACATTTTTCTGGCACACAAATTATACCTGAAATCTTTAATTTTGCCTAATAAATGTTTATTAATGTCTGGAATAAGTTAAATGAAAAGATCTGATAAATAGGCAATGACACTGTCAGAAAAACTTTAAAACTATGAGAAGTAGCCCTTCTCCTTTTATTGTAAGTGTTCATCTGCATAAAACTATTCTCATTTGTAAAAAGAAAAAAGAAAAAAAAGGGATCACAAAGAATTCAATGAATAATAGTTTCATATTTTTGTACTTCTCAAAATTGGAAGTATTTACAAGTGGAAAATAAAAACCTAATTGTTGGATTCAATTGTATAAAACATTTTTTTCAAAAAAGAATCGGTTTGCTTGAATCATGCATCAAGTGATATAAACTTTCCAATCAATATTACAGATTTTAATACCTAGGTGTTGTAACCTGTGAATTTTTGTCTAATAGGTATTAGGGAAACATGTGAAATCTGAAATTGCCAGTTATTTCCTAGACCATGAGCCACAGAAAGTTATTGTGTTTAAGCAAAGGATCCATACTGATTGGGCCACACTGGACACGAAGCAAATGGTAGTGGATGAATTTATCGAAGATGTAAAAAATAAAATATGGAGTCTGCCATGCCATCATTACATTGCCAAGCATCAAAGCTTGCATCCCAAAGGCCTTAAATGTCATCAGAAAGATGAACAGCTTGTTGTGCTAGTGGATTTTTAGGAAAATTATTCTTTTGCCATTTAGGATGCTGTGCAAGGCTTCCACTGGGACAATTGTCAAGCAACAATTCATCTATTTGTTATTTACTTTCATCAAAATGAGAAAGTGGAATATTTAAGTTTCTGCATTATCAGTGATTGATTGTGGCATGACACTGTTACAGTTCATGTTTTTATCAAGGAGCTCATCACATATATAAAATCACGGTTTGCACAGATATCCCACATTCATTATTCCATTTATCTCTTCAATGCTCAATATAAAAATTTCAAGCATTTCCTAAATTTGTGCTATCATAAGAATGATTTTGGAATTAAACCAGAATGGATATATTTATTTATTTATTTATTTTTTTGCAACTAGTCATGGGGAATCACCTTGTGCTGTGGTTGGGAGTATAACAAAGCAGTTAGCAGCAAGAGCAAGCTTGCAATGGCCCCTCTAGATCTGTTTCACTTCTGCTCTGAAAACATTAATGGATATACATTTGTTTTCATCAGTAAAGATGAAATTGAAAAAAAATATTGTGTCAAAAGAAGAGAGGTTTAAAGTTGGACAAACTGTGGCAGGCCCTAGAGAAAATAATCACTTTTGAGTTTCAAATGATTGTTCATCTTTTCTAGCTAAAATGGGTCACAGAACTGAAGGAGACATATTAATGTTTGCTCTCCAACCAGGACAATATGTTGCATGCATCTATGAAAACGTGGTGGATTGGGAATATCTCTGAGAATTCCATTGAGCAAAGGGATGCATTAATAAACTTTATGCACCCACATAGTTCAGCAAATTCATTTTATTGACCACCAAAAAGTGGCAAATGCTGAGTTCCGGAACACTACATTATTGCAGTTATTCCAGCTCCATCAGTAAATTCGTCTGACCGGCAATACACCATTCCTCTTGATACTCATCAGAAAATTAATGTAGAATATCAAAAATTGAAATAGGTTAGAGAAAACAATCTCAGGAACCTAAGGGCACTTAAATAATTTTACTATCAGGCTTGGGAACCTGTGTAAAGAAACCCTTATTATGCTTGGTATTAAGGTGGTAAAGAAACCCACCCGCGGTTGTTGCTGCTAAGCTATCGGGCGTGGCCCCTTTTGCGATGGGGAAGCTGGTTTTCTCGGGTGAAATGAAACTAACAGTGGTTAAACCACCATGAACCATAGCAACTCATTTATATAAGCTAGTGTCGTTCATTAAAGAGGCTAATAATAATTAGATAATGATTATGCAAATAAATTTTACGATTTACATTCATTCTAAATAATAATTTTGTGTGTGTGTGTGTGTGTGTGTGTGTGTGTGTGTGTGTGTGTGTGAGTGAGAGAGAGAGAGAGAGAGAGAGAGAGAGAGAGAGAGAGAGAGAGAGAGAGAGAGAGAGACGGGGGGGGGGAGTTAGGGGTGACAATTAAGACATAAGTTTCTGTTTATATTACTTCACTATTTCGACTTAAGCTAAGTACTATTCATCAGGACTTCTTATTTAACTTATCCCAGACATTAATAAACATTTATTAGGCATAATTAAAGATTTCAGGTATAATTTGAGTGCCAGAAAAATGTGTTCAAACTTCCAGTGCACCTCTATGATGATGCTACTTTTTAGGGCCTTATATGCTTGCATTGCAAAACCAAATCCACTTTTCTAGATAGTTTAGAATATGCTCTTTCTAATGACCATAGTTTAGAAGAGTTTGGAGAAAACACTTTTTTGCAAAATTGGTCTAAAAATACCCATTTTTAGCACTTTTTGAAAAATCGGCAACTTTACCCTAGATTTGTGAAATAATGGAAAGCAACAGGGGAATGAAACTTTATATTCCAAGACCTTGTGTTGGGGAGTTATGGTGTGCAAAGTTTCATGTACATCCCACAATTACTTTCGGAGATATAAAAAACTAAAGTTCGCATTTTTTTTAACCAGCTATTTTTTCGCCCAACTTTGCTTCAAATTATCTATATGAAAATTGCTCAGAAATACTTTTCTTAATATTTTACTTTAAAGAGCTCTAAAAGTTGTATAAGATGGCCAGGTTTTGTTTCTTTCATGCAAATACTACCAGAGATATATCATCTCAAAGTTGCTGAAATTTCAGGGACGCACTATTGGAAGCTGTGCTATGGTCTTAAACAAGTGTCTGTATCTCAGAAAGTATTGAATTTCTGAAACTGAAACTTTACCAGTGTTCATTGAGAACATGTGTGAATGTTCATACAAAATTTCATCAAAATCCATGATGGTCATGTGGGAGCCTCTAGACCACTTGGCATGGAATGACCCGAATACGATACTTCGTAATGATGTGGAACGTGTCAGGTTAATGAAAGCTGATATGTGGTATCCTGATCTTCAATTGATCTAAATATCCTTCTTCCCCAATGTGCACTTAATTACACCACATGCAGATAATTTCCTCCCTTAACATCATGGTTATGACAAAAGGCTGAGCTTCAGCAAAGCACAAGGTTTGTAAAGGTTAGCCTGAAAGGTGAACAATTTAAGTATTGGCAAGGTCAACAAACTGATGTACAACATACACTGCGAAGTCTATTTGCAATTTTAATGAATTTGAAAATGTAGCTTACAATAGAAATTTTCACTATAATAATGACTATTTGAGATAATTGTGCTACTACAATATTGCAAGTGCTGGACTGTGATTTATGATTTAATAAGTATCATGTTTATGTTTGATATGTGAGTAAAGTGGAAGTGCTTGTGAGCTGAATAAATGTGTGCGCGCATAGTAATGGAAAATGTTTGGCATAAAACGTTTCAATGTTTCAATCCTTCAAAAAATCATAGAATTAGAAAAATTACTCTTAGTAGTAATGCAATAGATGGTACAACATTTTCTAGCACCTAATGATGCTAAAATATGTGACTCTTGCAAAGCAGAGTTATCAACTCTAAAGAACAAGGAAATCTAGTGCTACACTACACCTAGAGCCTGAAATTTTAAATACTTCTGATTCAAAAAATGACCCTGATTTCAACTCTTAAGTAGGATGTTGTTGGAACATTTCATGCTTCTCTTCATGAACTGGGTGATCACCTCTCCATTTAAGAAAAATAAAAAAGGTATGCTTCACAAAAAAATTGTCAAAATTAATTCACCCATGAAGCTTAAACTTTTTACTTCTATTTAAGATGACTCCTCTCATTAAGTTAATGAAACCCTCCATGATTTAATCTTGAAACATCTAGAAGACCATTTCTCACACTGCACTTCAAGAAACACAAAGATTATGATAATAAAACGTTTGCCTGATTCATGGAGTGTCAGAAAAATGATGTGAGCATTTAATGTTGCAAATTAAATGGTCAGACAATTTAAGAAAATACCTATAGGAATATTAGAAAGGCCTCACCAAAAACCTAGCAAGAGCCTGCCACTAGAAGTGGCAACAGCCGTGTGTGATTTCTACAAGAGTGACAAAATCAGCAGGGTTTTAGCTGGTTAAAAAAAGTATTCACACTACCAAAAATGACTAGTTTTATACAATTTAATGGAGGCAGCCTTTCCTTTTAAAGACAAAAAGGGATTTCTTTATGATGCAATTCCACCCATCTGCTTTGACCCATGACGTCATCAATACAGAGGCAATAATGTATGTACTCATAGCCAATATAGAAACCAAAGCACCCGAATAAAAAACGCACGTAACTCACAAAAATTAATGTAAAATGACACTAATGGGACAAATCAAGAATGTGGGGTTTTGGACGGTGATATTCTATGCGGGGAAAATATGACAAAAAGCCAACCAAAAACACAGAAAATTATAATTTAAAAACACACAAAAATAAACGAAATAAATGAAAACAACCTAAAAAACTACACAAACAATGGAATCTAGTAGTCCACTTGATCTAATAAAGAAACGAAGAAAGTGATACTAATCAACACTTGCCAAATAGCATAAAAAGAGTATTTAATACTTCAATTAACCTATATTACATGTAAAATCAAGAAAACGATACCAATCAAGGCCCTCACTACTCCCATCAACATTAAAAACAGCACTGCACACTAAAATTAACCTATAATACGCATAAACTGAAGATGGTGATACCAATTCAATGGCATTATTTTTACAGTGCGATTCCACCCGTCTGCTTTGACTCATGACATCAACATGTCGGGAAACTCAAATATGGGATAATATCTTACGACTTATGTATTGTAGATAACAATCTGTGTTTATCATCATAAATTACAGAATACAACAGAATTTACCATTGATCACAGGTCCCAGGCCAAAAATTTGTGCCTTTGGCGCTCATTTGCAAAAGAATATCCACCTTGTTAACCTATACCTTTAAACACAAAATCTTAAAATACAATCTGAACCTTACTCAAGGCCACCTGCTTTGACTGGTAAAAGTTATGTATCCCCCCCCCTCGTACCCAATTTCATTTTTTAATATGGTGGCAACTTAAGCATTAGAGTTCAAAATCCATCAATGTTGATACCATAACCGTTATTTGGCTTTCACATTGGCTGGCTTCACCAGCTAACAACCAAACTGTTGCCTCCCAATCTAACCCAAACCTCAGGCAGCACTACAGAGATCAGTCTGTCACCACAACCGAGATTTCAGGGTGGGTCCAATACCAAACTAATCGGTTTGACCTCAGACATTAAAATGTCAGGATAATATCTTAATAGTTATGTATTGTACATAACAATCTGCAGTTATCCTTTTAATTTACAAATTATAACAACAGAATGTACCATCGATCATACGTCTCAGCCCAAAAACTTCGGAGCTCACTTGCAGAGGGGGGAAGGGGGGGGGGGGCCTCTTTGTTAACCTATACCTTACAATCAGAGTGAAATACAGATGACTTTTTTAACACTAAATCATAATCTAAAGTTTATGAAAAAATCGCCAACAACCACCAGCACCAACATAAGTGACAAAATACCCATTCTCCGTAACACCCACCAAAGAGAATGCCACTCGATACTTACACAAGCCCCTAAAAAATAAACTCATATCAAAACTACTACACATGTAATGACTTCATACAACATAACACGCTGATATCACATGTCAAAGTCGACAGGTGGAATAGCTTGCTATAAATGAACCTACATTAAAAATAGGGTTTTCAAAATTCCCAGAACTAAGACAAAAAAACTGTGTCCTGGCAAGCGTTAGCAATAGGGTCATTCCTATCAACACACCTAGCACTCCCTGCTTGACTATTACAGAATTTGTTAAAATTTTGTGATCTTTCGCGCATGTCCTCAATGAACATTGGTAAATTTTAAGGCTTGTCGAAGCAATACTGCCCCAGATACAGTCAGTTGTTTGACACTATGTGCGACTTTGCGCAGGGCGAGTGTGAATTTTTGAAGTTATAACTCGGGCAATATTTCATTGAAAGAAATGACAATTGGCCATCTTGTACAACTGTATACATTCTCTTGGGAATAATAATGAAAATAATGTTATGTGCCATATACAACCAAAAAAATTCAGTCAAAGTTACTAAAAGAAAAAAATTGGCGCCCAATGGTACGGTATGTGGTAACCTAACAATACATGGTTCTCAAACAAAGTTTCGTTTAGGTATCACTTTCCAATGCTGAATTAATTAACTGCAAATTTGAAGATTTTAGAAAAGAAAAAAAGTGGGGTATTTTTTACCTCATTTTGCAAAAAAAAAAAAAACTATGTTCTATAAAACTTTTCAAACTGGGCTGACTAGAAAGACAATTATTTTAACTGCATAAAAAGTGTGTTTGATCATCCAACGTGGGCTAACAATGCTAGATAATTTGAATTAAAGTTGAACGCGTAAATCATAGTACGAAAAAAGCGATTAACATTGGATTCTTATATCTGCTAAAGTAATTGGATGCTGAACAAGAAATTTTGTACTTAATAACTTCGCAGCACAGGAATGTGGCATAAAAAATATCAGCCTCCTACTATTTTCCCATATTGTACAAAATTGTCGTAAACACGACAATTTTTGTGAGAAGATGAAAATAGAGTGCATTCGACACTTCTTATACAAATACCAGTTTCTAGTAAAGTTTCAAAACCAGTCTCATATGAATCAACATGTTTTAAGGGAACACAGACACGTGGGTTTAATTCCATTGACAAGCAGTGCTACATCAATTGTTAGCACACATTGGAAAACATAATGTGATTTTCTGGCTGCTTGATAACATGCTCATTCCAACTGTGAATAGATTCGATTCTATTCAATTATGAAAAACAATTTAAATGAGATACACATTTGTAAGTTTACGTAGATGAAAAGTTTGAACTGATTTTTGTAGAAATCAGGAAAACAGTATGTGAATGATATTTTACACTGGGAAACCTTATGTTACGAAGTTGTTTTGTGCAAAATTTCACACTTATCATAGTTTACATTAAAGATATATATCAAAACCCAAAGGTAAAACCTTTTTTGCAGCACTATTTTTCTGCCTAGTTTGCTTCAAATTATGTAGCATTATTCGTCAATGTTGGGAATTAAACCCTGTGGTTCCTTAAAAACTATTGATTCATATGGGACTGGTTTCAATATTTGTAAAAGAAGTACTAAATACACCCTATTTCCACATTCTCATAAAAATTGTCATGTTTATCACAATTTTGTAGAATATTGGAAAATAGGAGTGGGCTGAATTTTTTTTTAATTCCATATCCCTGTGCTACCAACCTATTAAGTAGCAAGTTTCATGTTCATGCTTTAACTTCCGCAGATATAAGAATCCACAGTTTAACCCTTTTTTCGTATTGTGATTTACGCATTCAACTTTGATTCAAATTATCTAGCATTGTTACCCCACGTTGGATGATCAAATACACTTTTTTATACAGTTAAAATAATGGTCTTTCTAGTCAGCCCAGTTTGAAAAGTTTTATAGAACATTTTTTCCCCTTCAAAAAATTGTTAAAAATACCACATTTCTTATCTTTTTCTAAAATTTCAACTGTGCAGTTAATTAATTCAATATTGGAAAGCAATACCTAAATGAAACTTTTTGTTTGAGATCCTTGTATTATTAGGTTACCACATGCCAAGTTTCATGTTTGCCATAGTTGGCGTCCTATATCTTGGGGACTAGAAACTTTGAAGTTTTTTTGGATGCTGGATTTTTTTGGCTGTATATGGCATGTAAAATTATTTTCATTATTATTCCCAAGAGAATGCATACAGTTGTACAAGAAGGTCAAATGTTATTTCTTCCACCAATCTAAGCTTTCACTCAGGAGACATTTTCAGCCACCGCCCACTAGAAAAACGCCTGTGATGCTTTTGCAGGAACATTGAAGAGATTAGCTGTCAGGGCCAGCTTGCAAAGGTGCTATGAAGAACAGATTCAAATACCATTCTACAAGTATGAATGGGCAACACAAAAATTTTTGTGGCAAAATTCGTTTACAATACACCACAGGAATACACAAACTGAGAAGCACAGGAAAATCAACTAAAAAGTATCTGTGACCTTGCAAGGCACTCAGAAACTTCATGCATTCATTCAGCTAAACTGCAGAGTCTGTTGCCCACATGCTACAAATGTTGGCAACAGCACAGCAGTCAACCATAGTGCAGGTATATGTTTTATTTATTTTGTGATTTGTATGAAACAGTGATCATTTTAAGTGAAAGTTGGGTTAGGTACAGGTTAAACAAGAAGTTTTTTTTTTTTTTTTTTTTTTTTTTTTTTTTTTTTTTTTTTTTAGTATGCGAGGGCGTGCAGTACCCGAATCTCTGGTCCACAAACAATCTATTTACATGACATAAAAGTTTTCTGGGTATTGTACCGCGTCATGATGTAAGGCTATTACTTAAATAACCAACGTTTCGGCCAACGTTACAGTGGCCTTCATCTGGGTAACCATACCCAGAAAACTTTTATGTCATCTGACTCTGGCCACGGAAGCCTACGTAATTAAATCTATTTACAGTTGCCAACATAAGTGCCATGCTATAACATGGGCAAAAGACTGCAGTTTTACCATTCATTCCTATCCCTCTACTTACAGCAAAATGAAAGTAAAAGTTTTCTTTGAATCTATCGAGCTCAAAATTGAATTGTTACAACAATTCAGGATTTTTTAACATATTAAAGACTGACATAAGTGACCCTGGATAGGGCAGCTGTACTATTGTTTTTAACAAGTTTTTGGAAAATTACAGCCTTCTAACTATGAATACAATTATTGAATTCACTGTCATGTTCGAGACATTGAAACCTCAACCTCAAACAATAATATTGCAATTACCTGACACACACTATTTTTTTTTTTTTTTTTTAGTAAATCTTGTTTTTAGACCCCCAAAAGAACTTTTACCTTTTTCTTCTGAATCAGAATAGTCAATTTGCTCTTCCAGGGCATTGAAAACATTGCTCTCATGTAAATTCACCACATCGAGAAAATGCAGAGGGCAAGCAATGCCGGTAGCACAAAAGAGCAGTGTAGGAGTCAACAGAGAGCAAAAAATACAAAGTCCTTTTGTAGCATACAATCAGTTAAAACTCCACTATGTGGCAGCACAATGGAGAAAACCTTTTTACTTAATTTTACGTGGTTACCAACAGAGCGCAGGTTGCAAAATGACCGTCACAAATTTTTAGCATTGCCCAAGTCAGACTCGGGCCTGACCACCTGACTAACTAATGCTGAAGGAGCCTGGCTTGGGCACTGTCTACAATGTATTAAGTTTAGCAGAAGTCAATGGGTATGTGACTATTGTCTGTGACAACAACTGGAGGATGGCTTATGTGCTTGAAAAAGATTAAATCAATGATGAAGGTTCTTTTTTAAATCCAACTGGTCTATCAACTATTTTTTTCCCTACATGACAAGATATTCTTTTGGTTTCCTGATACACTTTTGCTAAGTAAAGTTAATCCAGTAACTCCAACTACCTGAACTTATAATTTGTCAAATGAAGAACTGCAGTGTTGAAAAAACTAGCGCAGCAGAAAAATAAAATCTTTCACGATAAATTCTGATTTTTATCGTATATATATTTGCAACTGCAATACATTTACAACACTTTTACAAGACATGACAAAGACACAGAATAACAAATTAGCAACGAATAAGTACAGCATCATCATCATCAAAGAATAATTAATTAAGCACCGAAAAAATTATTGATCACATTTCCAACAGTCCCCCTCGAGCAAGATTTTTCGGTGTTGTATACAAAGTCCCATCAATTAAGCCATACTGTCTTCTGGAATCTCTCCTTGGTCAATGGTTTTGTTAATAAATCAGCCAACATTTCTTCAGAGCTTAAGTATTTCACTTCAATATGCTTCTTCTCAATGTGATCCCTGATGAAATGATGTCTGACATCTATGTGTTTTGTTCTAGCACTTGTTACATTGTTTTTGGCTAAATTAACGGCTCCCTGATTATCACAATAAACTGTTGTTGTCCTTGAATTATTATCAGCCTCAATTTCATTCATTAAGTTTTTGAGCCACAAAGTTTCCTGTACAGTAGTAGATAAAGCCATATATTCTGCCTCTACTGTACTTAATGCTACAGTTCTTTGCCTTTTACATATCCAGGATACTAAGCCTCCCATCAGTTTTAAACAGCTTCCAGAGATAGAGTGTCTATCTTCTAATTCATTTCCCCAGTCTGCATCACTGTAACATTCCAATTCTTCATTGCCTTCTTTACAATAAATTAATTTATAATTTACAGTTCCCTTTAGATATCTGAAGATCCTCTTCACTGCTTTCCAATGTTTTTCTTTAGGATTACTACAGAATCTGCTTACTACATTTGTTGCAAAAACAATATCTGGTCTTGATGTCTGAGCTAGATATAAAAGACTCCCTACAGCTTTCAAGTAAGATGTAATTTTATTATAATCAGTGTCTTCTTCATTTATCATCATTTTTATCCCAGGTTCCATTGGAGTTGAAATTGGTTTACAGTCTTCCATTCCAAACTTTTTCAAAATCCTTTTGGTATATGCAGACTGATCTATCCAAAGCTCGTTTCCATTTCTCTGCTTTATAATTTTCATTCCCAAATATTGTTTTACTTCACCCAAGTCATGCATATTGAACCTCTCTTGTAGCTGTTCTTTGAAAACAATCATTTGCTTATCATCTCTAGTTAAAATAACAAAATCATCTACCCAAATAGCCATTATGGTTAATTCTTGTTTACTTTTCCTAATATAAATACAGGGGTCTGCCTTTGACTGCTTCATTCCCATCTTAACTAATGTAGAATGCAAATACTTATTCCAACAGTACCCACTTTGTTTCAGTCCATAGATGCTCTTTTTAAGCTTCCAAACCTTTCCTTTATCTTTACAATATTTCTGAGCTTCTTTGGGTGGCATTACATAAATTTCCTCTTCTAATATTCCATTTAGATAAGCGGTTTTAACATCCATTTGATGGATTAACATATTTTCTTTCACAGCTAAAGCTAAAAGATACCTCAGTGAAGAATATTTTACAACAGGTGAAAATGTTTCTTTGTAATCTATACCTTCCCTTTGATTACATCCCTTAACCACTAATCTTGCTTTATACTTGGTTGTTTCACTTTCAGGATTTTTTATACTAAATATCCATCTTGTGTTTAAGAGTTTTCTCTTCTGTGGCATATTTACCCATTCATATGTTTCATTTTGATTTAAAGATTGCAATTCTTTCTCAATCGCTTCTTTCCAATTTTTAGAATCTTTACTATTCATAGCTTCTTCAACAGTTTCCGGTTCATCATTGAAACACTGGGCAATATACATTTCATAATCAGGATACTTCTTTGGTTTCCTTGTACGAGAGGAATATCTTACTTTATCTACATCACTCCCTGCTTTATTTTGATCACATCTTGGTTCTTCTTCTTCCTCATAGCTTGCCTCTGTTGGCCCTTGATTACTTTCTTCTTCCATTTCTGTCTCTTCTCCAATACTGCTATTTACATTTACACCAACAGTTGTACATTCCTTGGTTCTATCTTCACAATTTACCAGAAATACAACATCTCTACTGGTTACTATCTTATTATTCATAGAATTCAAAAAACGATAACCCTTTGATTCTTCACAATTCACAATGCAATTTTGACCCATCAGCTGTAGATATACCCATATTAGTTGTATCCTTGACATCATACAATACAGATTTATTTTTAATTATATGCAATGATGCCCCTGAATCCAATATCCATTCTGTTTCTTCATTATTCCCCTTTTTTAAAGAATAATGCATTGAAAGAACCTTACCTTGGTTGGAAGACTTCTTTTCATGGTTATTGGAAACATACCTTTTACCACTAGTACTTATCCTTTCCTTGCACTGTGAAGCAAAATGACCCATCTTCTGGCATCTATAGCACTTGATTTGTGTCTTCTTTTTATTTTTAGAGTACAATGCTGATGCTGTTTCATCTTCAGTTTCACCTCTCACATCTTGTAATATTTTTACCTTGATACTGTCACCTGTTATGGGAACACCAGAACTCTCTAACCCCATTATCATAGGCGTATATTTTTCTGGTAATCCAGCAAGTAATAAAGTACCAACCCACTCGTCAGCAATATGGAAACCTATATTTCTCAGTCTATTAGATGTAGATATTATTTTATTAACGTAGTCTTCCCCATTTTTGCACTGATTCAATTGAGTGGTAATTAATTCACGGAGCAATCCGACTCTTCTAGCCAATCCACCGTCTTCAAAAGCTTTCCTTAACTTGTTCCAGACTTCTTGTGCATTTGCAGTATTTTCGATGTGCACGTAATTTACCGGATCCACCAACAAAATTAATTTTGATTTGGCTTTCCTATCTTTGTCTGCAAAATGCGAATCGGTAGACTTTAATGTACCATCTATTACGCACCATAAATCATCTAATCGCAAATATGCTTCCACTGCGAATTTCCAGGTCTCGTAATTTTCACGACCGACGAGTCTTTCAATTTGAGGTATTTGCGCAGTACCCATTTTTTTCACGTTCGGGATCTATTTCGTCGAACACGTTCGCGATCTATTTCGTCGAACAATTTAGCTTCACGCCTTCTCGTAATTTTTCGTATAACTATTTCGTACTGGGCCCATAACCTGTTGAAAAAACTAGCGCAGCGGAAAAATAAAATCTTTCACGATAAATTCTGATTTTTATCGTATATATATATTTGCAACTGCAATACATTTACAACACTTTTACAAGACATGACAAAGACACAGAATAACAAATTAGCAACGAATAAGTACAGCATCATCATCATCATCATCATCAAAGAATAATTAATTAAGCACCGAAAAAATTATTGATCACATTTCCAACATGCAGGAAACCATCTAAGCCTTCACTCACTTTACTAATTTAATCTTCTGAAAAGATTTTTAAAAAAAGCCTGCAAGTAAATCATTATGTAAGTTTTTTCTGTTATGTACATAGCCTTTATTAAGATGGTAACTCAGTTACAACAGATTAAACATTTTTAGTCAACTTCAAGTGTGTATTAATCTTGAATTTTACCTATGTAAAACTTTTCAGTTGTAAAACTACATAGTTTTAGTGCATATGCTCCTTTTTTATTCATGGTATGTCTTAACCCTTCTAATAATTCCATTTAGCTTTCAATAAGAGATTGTAAAAATTAAACACCATTGATCAAATTTATAGACATTTTATTGTGTCTCATATAAATTTTACATAACTATTTTATTTTTAAATCTAAGATAATATTAGGCCTTCTGGGACCAATCAGACATTATAGTGACAATTCTAATGTGAGCATATTTTCAAATGCATTTTTCTGCAAGAATCCATTATAAAATTTACAATACAGTATCAATTAACCACTATGCGAAGACTACGAGAATTTTTTTGGAATTTTTAAAAGTGGTGCATTTTGAAAAATTTTAAATTACATTTTTTATTTAAAAATTGGTAAATGTTTTTATTGTGACCCTTGTCATGTTATATATGTTTCAAAATGGCTTGAAAAATGATACCTGACATGAGTCTGTCTTGCTTGATTCTGAGAGTCACTGTAGAAGTTAGGAATGCTAAAATTAGAGTCCGATTGAAATTATTTGGAAATACACAAATAAAATGCAATGAGGTTAAAAATGAAGCTTGACTAATACTACACAATCAGAAAGGCATTGTAAAGAGGTGGAAATAATACCGCTAAAACTATTTAAGAAATAATGAATATCTAGAACTTGAGAATGCTGAGGAAGTTGATCTGTAAGAACAAGGAGAGTATATAGGCCCTACTGCCAGGTGTATTTAATCTTGCAGTCAGGCAGCTAAAATCTGGGTAAGCCAGCTGGATAAAAGCTACAAAAAGTACTGATCCATTTCCTGCAACATGTAAAACCAGGGAGATTTTAAAAAGCGTACGCTATTACAGTACCACAACCAAAGAAGGCATCAGCAAACAGATGTGAACAATACAGGACCCTTAGTCTGATAACACACACCTCCCAGAGCTTTACTAGTACTGTCATTCTAAGGCAAATCAAAGACTGCATAGATGCAATGATCACAGACAACTAGTTTGGCTTTGGAAGAGATGTAGGCACACAACAAACAGTACCTGGCTTACAATTAATTCTTTAGGAAAAAAACAGCAATGCTTGTGGTACTCACACAGCTTTCACTGACTTGGAAAATTCATTTGACAGAGTAGACTGATGACAGATCTTTAAGATGCTAAGACATGGTGACACATGGCTACTCACTCTCTCCTGACTTAATCGATGAATACACGCAAAGGGCAATTGTTGTAGCTACGGAAGAACTAGGAGCTATAAGAGAAATTAAAATTCATGGGAAAAATAGACGTAGAGAGGGAAGGAAGCTTCGGGTTTAATGACCCGTTGACAGCTTGGTCATCAGAGACGGAGCTAATGCTCGGAGTTTTGGGTGCGTATGGGGAAGAAAATCGTCCGTGCCCTTTGAAAGGAACCATCGTGGCATTTGCCTGGAGTGATTTAGGGAAATCATGGAAAACCTAAATCTGGATGGCCGGAGGTGGATTTGAACCACCATCCTTTCGAATGCGAGTCCAGTGCGATACCACTGAGCCACCTTGCTCGGTGGACATGCAGAGATTTTCCAATGGCGCGGCAGTGCTAAGTGAAGATCCAGGAAAAATGGAACCCAAGTTGGCTCAGATGAACACCAACCTCAGTTCTTTCCACAACATGAAAATTAATGAATGAAAAACAAATATCAGGAAGATCATGATGATACTACAAACCCAATCCACTAACATAGCTTTCCATATGTAGGGTTTGCAGTATTGTCCTGATCTTCCTGATATTTGTTTTTCATTCATTAATTTTCATGTTATTGAAAGAACTGAGGATGCTGTCCAAATGAGTCAACATAGCTTCCTATTTTTTGGATCTTCACGAAGTACAGCCCTTGGAAAATCTCTACACGTATTTCTTTCGATGAATTTAATCCTTTTATAGGTCCTAATTCATCATTAGCTTCATCAATAGAACACTCTTAAAAAGAGGAGAGGAAAAAAAAATCTCAAAAATTATTTTTTGGAGTGTACTGTTGTGTTGGTAAACATGGAAATTCTGAGAAACATAAAATAACAGCATTGGACTTGTAGTGCTGCTTAAAATTCACTGAGTAGACAAGGTGTCAAAGATATGCTCCACAGAGTTGAGGAAGCTCAGCAAACACTAATGGGACACAAGGATCATCCATCTAATGAGATATAGGCACCTAATGGTATCATTGAAAGGGAAGAACACAAAATTCAAACAAACTGGAGTACATCAATCAGCTGCACCACCACCAGACACTACTCTGCTAAAGTGCCATTTATGAGTAGTGATTGTGCTTGACGTATAGACATTGGCAATGGTATGATGGATGACGGAGGTAAAAGCAGCCAATCAGGAGTCATGTTCAGGCAGCCAATATGACTGTCATCAGTTTTAAAATTTGTCCTGGTGTTTGTGTGCAGTTTTTTTTTTTTTTTTTTGGCAACATCCCTGGTATTTCATTTAAAATCAGAAGTAACTGCCCCCCCCCCCAATTTTACGATATACCGTATATGGAAGGAGTGACTGTGATATGCCAAACAACCGACCATTTACATGCAGTATTTACAAGGATAATTAATTTACTCGCCGGACAAGGGTACATCAACCACCTGTCAGCTTTAGAGTAGGAACAGCATAAATTATTTATTTCATAGTGAATAGATAAGGTGAATGCTCTTTCAAATCGCACTGACAGAGAATGAGAGGAACAATCTATTGTGTCCACCATGACAAATCAATAATGCTGTTCCTGGTTTATGGTTGACAGGTTCTTTATGTACCCTTGTCTGATGAGTATATTAACTATCATTGTAAATACTACATGTTAACAAACCATAAAAACTAAAGCTATTTCTTATTGGCTGCCCAAAAGCCACTCCTGATTGGCTGCTTTCGACCAGCACTAGTCGTGGGCTAATAAACCACACTTTAACCCACTATTCTCATGAATAAGATTAAGGATAGAAATGCATGGCAAGCTGATGCTAACCAATGTGATGGTTGAAGACCGAAGAAGGAAACTGATGGAGCTTTGATATCTTCTCGGCACTACACATACAAATGAAGCAGAATGTATGCAATACAAATGTAGGCTTTAAGTAAAATAAAATGATGCAAATCAGACTCCTATGCCTTCGTTTCATTTCCCATGCCTGCATACAGTTTTATATTATTGGCTACATCAAAAATAAAAATTGTAAGCAGGAGAAGGGATGGAGACAGGTATGTAATTCTTTCTACCCATGAAAACATTATTAGAATGAACATAAAACCAGAGTTCCTTGTCAAAAGCGATAACTTTTAAATTCTCCAGATGATACAGTTTTTTTAGTGTTTCAGCCAAATTCATACTCATTTCTCTTCCACCAGATTATTACTCTTCTTTAATATTTTGTTGGTTGGCTCAAACTTTGGAATATAACCTCCCCCCCCTTTTTGATAGAGGCCCAGTAACACTGTTCCTTTAAAACAGTTTCTTCTTGTATTTGCTCAGACAATCTTCCCAGATGATACTGAACAGATAACAATGAAGGAGACTTTTACTATATATCAACCATTTCACCATTTGAATCAAAACGCTTCCAAGAACTTACACTGAACAAAACATAAGGGTTTATTTGTACCCAACTCATACATTTCATAAATATTAAGCCACCTTAACAGCTCTTACTCAAGCTCTATAGGCTACACGACAAAAGTTCCGGTAAAACTGCAGAGTCTGTTGCCCGTGTTTTTAGCATGGCGTGTATGTTGGCAACTGTAAATAGATCATTTGTAGACCGGAGATACGGGCACTTCGCGCCCTCAGCTACCTAATGCAACTTTCACTTAAAATGATCACTGTTTTGTACAGATCACAAAATAAATAAAACATATACCTGATCTATGGCTGACTGCTGTGGTGTTGCCAACATTTGCAGCGCATGGGCAACAGACTCTGCAGTTTAGGTAAAGTTCAGAGCCCATAGCTCATAGTAGTCCAATAATCCACAACAAATGACAATCCATATCTTATTTTATATCTTTCATAACCATATTTCTAATTAGGCTTCACAGATATACTGAAGTCTGACAGGTGTTACAATATCACTGGGACCTGTGGTTCAACTGCCCAGACATCCACCTGGACAAACAAAATATCCGGGGCAGTACACATTGTTGCAATTATTAAATTATCCCCAAAAATCTTGGATCATTCAGTAGGAATGTAGTCTAATTTGTTACACTACACAGTAATGCACCAAATACATTATGGGGATAATGGACTAAATATCACTGAGCACATAGAACGCAGTATCAAATATGTGGAATACAAGTTTCTGCCAACTTATTATTAAATCCACAAAACTTTCATAAATACTACTCTTAAAATGAATTGTAAAAAAGAACGGCAAAGGCCCTTATGTCATTGCTCAAACTGCTGCCAACACATTTAAAGAACTGTTACTCTTTCCGACAACAACAATTACCGGGATAAAGGAAAAATAGGTTTACTAATTCCAGCCCCAGGAAAACCTCAAAAAGTAAATTAGTGAAGTGTCACTTGAAAGAGCCAAAAATAGAACATTTACTTTCTATGGAGGGGAAAAAACATTATTATTAGTATTATTACAGGATCTAAGAATACATAGGTGGACAAAATTCTTGACAGGTAGGCTACCACTGCACAGTGGTTAACGTTTGGCAATATCACTGCTAACGTAAAATGATTACTACTTTGCCAGACTGTAGTTCACTACTCTTCTGAAGACTAAGAAAGTAAACTAGGTAATGATTTTAATGTGGGAAAAAAATTTAATTGTTGATTCTGTTCACTGAAAACAAACAACAATGTGGTGAAATCTGTTTTTCACAAAAATCATTGCAAAGTCATTATATTCAGCTGCTCAACCCAATTTGTGTCTTACCTCTTAGTAAATCACAGCAGTTAGTGGTTGTTTGAAGGGACCTGGATAAACTAAGGCAATATCTTCCAAAAATCTGTCAAACTTTTCTCCTGGACTCATGTACTCAATGGGATGGAAATACAAATACTGGAATAATAACAAGTCCTGACTTTTAATTTCCAGACTTTCTGTTTCAACAAAGCGACTAGTTTTTCTGAACATGCATCGCTTTTGGTTCGTTTCTCTGTCGGGATTAAGAGACTCAAAAAACTTTATTGGGTGATCAGAAAAGGAGTTCTGAAAATGCTCGCTGTTCAGTCTGTTGAAAGATTCCCATGCATCTGTTATCACTGATGATCCTGCTCTGACAAACTTTTTGATAAGTTGAACTACAGTATCCTCATCAGGTTCATGTAGCTCAATCAAAAAGCATTCCTCAGTTGTCTTATCGTAACCTTCTAGAAAACAAACTCTCTTCACCTGCGCTGGAAAAACCCTATCCACCTGAAACTCACTTATTACAACGACGTGGTCTGGCCCTCCTACAGGTTTTGTACGATTGCTGACAATAACGAAACACACTTCTCTACAGAACTGATAGTAGTCCATAACAGTAGTTTTGCTCAATCTGAGATTTTCTGATGCTTCTCCAATGCTATCTCCACGAATCCAGAAATAAATAAGCATAAAATTTTGTCGCAATGTTAGATGAGAGCCAAAAAACCAAGTGTTTTTGGTAACTGACCACTTCTTACGACATCTTCGTCTCGAACATCGTAAGGAAAATGGCACCTTCAAACCATCATTTGATTTCTTGTACCACCCCACATTTCCTATGTTACATGCCGGACAGAGGGTTTTCTTTCCTGGTAATAATTTTCGCTTAACAGCAAACTCTATCGCTGCGCTCTCGTTTTCCACGGCAATATCCAGTTCTTCCAGTTGCATTACACCACAAACTATGAACTATGTACTACCATCGATTAACACTCCACCACAACTGAGACTGACATTCCCAGCAGCACAAGTTTATGACAACACAACATAATGGCACCCCCAGTCACTAAGTAACTGGTAATTACCTTCTAGTTAATTATGGCAAAAAATATGCCACATTAATGTCATATTGACAAAATAAAGCCAAATGACATAAACAAATTCATTTTCTTTAAAATTTCAGGAAAACAAAAGCACTTCGACCACAAAGAATACACGCGCACGAGGAAATACAAACAACTAAAAAATAATGCACACTGGTATATCTTTGACTCACAAATCAATCATTTGCAAAATATAATCGATTCAAATTACAAAAAATATCAACTAATATTATGGGCGAAGTAAAAAATAGAAACAGATAGTGAAACGGCAATCAAGACACAGAAGTAATTCCATTTTCAGGCAAATTCACAACTTACGACACACAGAATATTCCACAAATGGTACATTCACAATGGACCACCATACCATGTTCATGGGGAAAAAACTTTTGACGATCCTTCGTGTAATAACATTGGGAGTTAACCTATTTTCGCAGCACAAATTAATGTTATTGTAGGTGATTTGACGCTTTTGTATTGTCTTAAATTTTATTTTAAAATTGTGCATTCCATTTAGTGGTAAATTTTCTTTGACGACATGAATATTTTTCCAGAGAGTGTTCTTCCAAAAGCAATGACAGATATCTGAAAGAGAAAAATGGGTTTGGGTTTACAATAAATCAGTCTTCCACAAGCAAGAATTTCTTATATTTGCGTCACACCACCTCCCATGGAATTTTTCATTTCTATAGGTCGAAGTTGGAAACCTTACGTTACCTTCAAGATTGCCATTACGGAAACTTTAGTGCGGAAGTTGGACCTGTGGTGTTTTTGTTCTTTGGGGGTTTCGAGGGGACTAAACCATAAGGTTATACGTCCTGTAGCGGTACCTGTAGCTCTTAGCTGCAGAATTTATAGAGAAGTTGACGACAAAACAACAGTTGCCCAACGTTTGTGTATGGAAGTGGGAATTTCGTATAAAACGTTTAGTAATATCCAAAACGCTAGTAAGAGTGTTACTTCCTGAGAACGAATTAGTTAATTCAATTTTTGAATCTTACGACTGATATTTTTGTCTCTATACACAAGTCCATACATTAATGTGGGATGTCATTACAGCTAATATTAAATTAAAAGTCACTTTGAGCTACTAAAGACACTGCAATTGCTTTCTAAGGAGCAAATTTCCAAAAACTTTATATTACCTACAATTCACTGAACATGTGTCACAATGTGAGGTTTACACTTTCTATAACAAAATTAAGAAAACGTTGGGGTCTGAAGCATTTGTCTCAGCAAGAGGAATATATTATCACCTTGGAAAATGGGGTTTTCTGCCGGAGATCCGCGTCGTACTAGCACGATATTTCTATCGCGCTACTCGCGATCAATATTAGGTGCTTCCTGAGGTTGAATACAGTGTGGAACGCATCCAGTATTTATGCCTGTGTACGTGTTGGGTAGACATTATATCATTGGTCTGCACTACTGGAGGCAATCCGTCTAAAGTCCGCGCCGGCCAATAACTTGAACCCTAGTATTTTCTAGGTGTGGCAGTTCGTCTGCTGCGTACATACTTTTTGGCTCTCGTCGGTTAATAATTTCGTCATATGACTGTCTGTTACACCTGAGCGTTCAGTCTCCGACTACCGCCATGTAAGATTTTAACTGCTCTATCCTGTTGCTGTAGCCGGCCACGTCAAGTGCTCCGTTTTACGTCCGTGCCCGCTAGAGGTGTTACTGGACGTTAAATCCTGAGCTTCCTAGGGTCGCGAAGGTCGCAGAGAGCAGAAACGTCAAGTGCTTAGTGCTGCCACTAGATGTCACAACAGGATGTTGTTTTCTTAACGTGTCCTACGTGAGCAACAAAAGAAATAGGCCGGCATTACACAGTAAATTTTTGATCAAATCTTTGACATAAAAATATCATCAAAAGTTCGTAATATTTTTTTGTTGTAAATCTTTGAAATTACGCTAAAAAGGGGTATTACACTGTCGTCATATTTTTAATCATATTTCAATATGGCTGACAGTAAACACATGTCATTGCTACTACGAAAACTGCATTTTGAAGAAAGAAAGTGGGCTTACTTGGGTGAAACTGTGGAAATCATTTCATGTTGCGAGAGCTGCAAGTGGAGGGCGCCATGTCATATACAAATTACCGGAGAATGGTTGATAAAACATATCGGTATTTACTCAGTAAAGTGTCTCTGCACATTAAAAAATCAGTGTAAGCATGTGAGAAGACTATCGGCAGAAGACAGGATTACAGTTACACAGCAATTTCTTGCTACTGGGGATAAATTTTACTTACAGTGCGGTGGCATAACATCCTCATGTTGGCAACTTTGGAAAAATTAAAATTCATTTTTTTTCTTTATTAATACAATGCAGTAAGAAGTATTTTATTACATTGACGTTATTTTGTTGATAGTTAACACTGCCAGATCAATAATGCTAGCATAATCTTCGCCACTGCACCAAATACAAGACAATTCACTGCTGGAATAAAATAAAAGGAACCACACTCACGCTCACGCTCTGATCAACATACAGATGGCAACGCAACACAACCTCCAAAACGGACAGATTAATTCCTCAGAAATGGCTTCACACCATACCGTGAGACAATATGTCGTACTAGAAGCAAGTTGTTCATCAACAAAATGCAACTTTAAGACTGATGCATAAAATACGGTATAAATCAACTTTTAATATTTTGTCGAGGAACAACACTGGCAATGAAATGATTAATCTGTTCTTATTCAGGGTGTCTGGGATTTTACAGTGCTTCGTCTGCTTCAGAAAGTTCGATTAATTTTGTCGAACATGGCACACACCAAATAAATGTCCTTGTTTGAAACCATGACGTGGAAGTTTGTTTTCAAATAAGCGTGGTCCAGTAGCTACAGGGATGCTAGCGGTCCAAGCGGTTAGGCCGGGTCCACACATTGGGACCAACATTGGCGCCAACAGTGTTCGTCCAATGTGTGAACCGGTGAAACAGCATTGGAACCAACGTTGGCGCCAACGTTGGTACGGCTCCGTTGCTTGTTGGTATTTCGGCCAAACATCAAAGGACGTTGGGCCAATGTGGGTACGTCGTCCACACATTGGCCCCAACGTTGCATTCTATTTTTGTCGTCTGCTCGTCTCGAAACTGTTTCTTTCAACGTTCGTTCTTCGACGCCGTTTATTTTATCGTTTTAAAACCCCATTGTAAGTATTATAACTGTATCAGAAAGTGATTCCTTTGTGAAAGCAACCACAAAAATCGAAATGCCACGGCAAAACTTTGGCGCGAACTGTGAAATTAAAAACTTTTTAGACTTTCGACACACTCCATTACTGAATTTAATTTTTAAATTAACAGTACAGTACTTAATATTTCCTGTCAAGTTTTAAAAATCGATTTGCAAACTTCAAGCGCTACTAGTGATATCAATTACATGGTTATTTCAAATGTTCAAATGTTTGTAAAGCTTATGGGACTTAACTACGGGGTTATCACTCCCTAAACTTACAAACTACTTATGAACTACTTACGAACTAGGACGGCACAAATATCCATGCCCGAGGGGGGATTCGAACCCCCGACCGTAGTGGACGTGCATAACGTGACTGAAGCGCCTCAGTCCCCGCGGCCACCGCGGCTGGCAAGCTTATTTAAAAATGGAATTGTAGCCTTCTAATATTGTCTCCTTTAGCAAGAAATCGAAGGGTAATACCAAAAGAATAGCTTCCGTCCAAAACATCTCTTTCTTTTTTTTTTTATTTTCAATCATTTAAAGTAGCAGGTCTAAGTTTTTATAATGTGTATCGTTTACTTGTAGCATATTTTAAAAAATTAATGATTTCGTATGGTAATTAATGTTCGGTAGGAAGTGATACAACACCCCATCATCTTTTACGTATTTTTCCCACTTTGATTTACAATGACAAAATGTAATTATTCACACTCAAAAGCATTAACGCACTGGCCGCGATTTGTGCGTCAGATGTGTTTTTGTTGGCTCTCGACGAATGCAACTGAATATTGGCTCCAATGTGTGGACGCTGTCTCAAAAATATTGGCCAGTGTTGGCGCCAGTGTTGGTACCAATGTGTGGACGCGGAGTTACATTCGCATTGCAGTGAACAAAATACAAACGATTTTTTATGACCAAATCTACTGCGAGGCACTAGATATGTTTATATTTTTTGACGAAAGCAGAGATATGTCAAAGTTCTCTATTACACTATCAAATTTTTATTATGTATATATATGATGTAAATTTTTAACAAAGAAATATGACCGTGTAATACCGGCCATAGATATCTACACTATGACAAAAGCGAGTGACATCGCGCGGCATACGGCTAAGCGACACTCCAGCTACAAGCAGCGGCATCACCATGTGTCCCACCCTCATTCCTATGTGAGCAACAACTTCTCACTACAAGATGGTCCCTAGAACCGATCAGCTGCTTCTAAAATTTAGCACCGTAAACCGTAGAATAACGTTTGCTCGAGAGTAAGGCAATAAAGTTTTATTTACTTTAGAAAATAAGATGTAAAAAGTGAAGAATGTTTGTGTACTATTTCGTTCATAACTTCAGATACTAAAATAGTGAATATCACCAGCCAAATACAACGAAGAGTGTAGTTACTTTCGAGTTTTTCTTTTGTCACTACAAACCTCAAAATCTGAATAAATACAATGAGTCTTATAGTTGATTACACTAAATCATTTAATGCTAGGAGTGGATGTTGCATAGGGGCAGTGATGTGGGCTATCAAATTGTAATTTTTTACCAAGTTAATACTACTATATTCACATCTATTGCAAACATACGTATCACACTGAAGGCCTACCAAACACATTAAATTCCTACTGAAACATTATATCAAGATATTTTCTTCAGAAACGTAGTTCTAGACACATCTCGTGTGGCATCCTAGTGTCCTCTTTCTCTCCCTCGAGTATGTTTGTTGTTACTATAAATGTTTAAAAAGCACACAAATGTAACTGTTCAAAACAATATTCATCGTTGTGTAAATGAAGCTACCACTCAGAAAAAAACAAAAGACTGTCATATTAGAAACAATTTAAAAATATATCTTCAATCGTCTTTAAATTCCAAAAGAAAATTTACGAGATAGTTATGTTTGGACACTTCTTATCCCAATCAAAATTCTTAATTATATGTGCAACTGCAATTTTATATTCTAAGGTAAAAGTCTAGTTTATGAGTCCATGACTAGTGCTCGGCGTGTAGATATTGGTAACGGCGCAATGAATGTGGCAAGTGAAGGCAACCCATCAGGAGTGGCGTTCGCGCGGGCAATAAGAAACAGCTTCAGTGTTTATGGTTTGCAAACTAATAATAGCAATAGACAAAGGGATGCTATCACATACCTCTTCATGCTGGACGTGAATTTTACAGTTTTTCTCGTCACGAATGTTGTCCTACTGCAATTTTAGTCTCTACGTAACACTGCCCTCGGAATTTGCGACAAATTTGTGAAATTAATTAATGCTGTTCCTGCTCCATGGTTGACAGGTTTTCGATTTACCCTTGTCTAGTCAATAAATCAGCTATCCTTGTGAAACACTGCCCTCGAAAACTACATCGTTATTTAAGAAACCTCATAATCTTTAATCACGAGATCACTGAAATTCACAACGAAATATCCCGTTCCGCGCTTACAGCAATTTCAAAACACGACAAATTCAATAGACATGAAACAAACAATCCTATTGGCTTTGCGAACGTGACTCCTGATTGGCTGCCTTCGCGCCGTTGACAACAGCTACACGCCAAGCACCAGTCTGGGACTCAGTAACTAGACTTTAACCTATTCGGTTATTTCAGAAACAGTTACAGTTTCATAAACCTAAGGGATTATAACACACAGACGTCTTGCGACATCCTTTATAATCTCGACAAGCAGACGATTCTCAACGAACTTGACACTTTGTCACGTGTGCGACAGCGACAAGATTCAAGCAGGTTTGAGATTCAAACGTTGCTCGTTGTTGCGTCTCCCGCGCAGTGCTGCAAATGTCACACATGTAGGACAGACTCGTTTTAGGCCATGGGCGACAAAAGCGAGCGACAGCGCGCGACAGCTTCAAGCTACAAATCTCAACCGCATGTATGGTTACGGGACTGTCCTACGTGAGCGACATCTGCAGCGCCGCGCGTCAGACGCGACAACGAGTGACGTATGAATCTCAAGCCTGCTTGAATCTTGTCGCTGTCGCATGCGCGACAAAGTGTCCAGTTTGTTGAAAATAGTCTGCTTGTCGAGGTTATAAAAGACGTCGCAAGAATTCTGCAATCTAATAATCCCTGAAGTTTATGAAACTGCAACTGTTTCTGAAATAATATAATATAGAATTGCAGTTGTACATATAAGTAAGATGTTTGATCGGGATAAGAAGTGTCCAAAAATAACTATCTCGTAAATTTTCTTTTGGACTTTAAAGGCGACTGATGTTCAATCTTTAAATTGTTTCTAATGTGATAGTATTCTGTTTTTACTCTGAGTGGTAGTTTGATTTACACGATCATGAACGCGTTTTGAACGATTACATTTGTGTGCTTTTTAAGCATTTGCAGTAACAACATACTTACTCCAGAAAGAGGGAGATAACAGTATAAGATGTCAGACGAGATGTGTGTAAAATTACGTTTCTGAATAAAATATCTTGATATAATATTTCAGTAGGAATTTAATGTGTTTGTAGGCCTTCAGTGGGATACGTGTATTTGCAATAAAGATGAATATATTGGTATTAACTTGATAAAAAAATTACAACTTGTTAGCCCACATCTTTACCCCTATACAACGCCCATTGCTTACAAGTCCGTCCAGAATTAAATGATTTACTGTCGCCTTACAATAAGATTTATTTTGTTCATATTCAGTTGTTGATGGTTTGTAGTCACTCGAAACTATCTGTACTTGTCGTTATATTTGGCTTGTGGTCTTCACTGTCTACTTCCGTATTTCAATATTAAATAGTTCACATACATTCTTCACTTTGCAAATTTAATGCACATCACACTTTTTACGTCTTATTTCCTAATGTAAATAAAACTTTATTGTCTTACTCTGGAGCTATCGTCGTCTACGGTTTACGGGTGCCAAATATTAGAAACAGGTGATAGGTTCTAGCTGCCGTGTTGTAGCGAGAAGTTGTCGCTCACGTAGGACACCCGGCCATGTCGCTGCTTGTAGCTGCAGTGTCGCGTAGTTGTATGTCGCGCGCTGCCGTTCTCTTTTGTCGCCCACATAGGACACGGCCTTAGACCATTGATCTCTATACTACCAGGATGTTGAACTTCAGCTGTCTTAGCGTGCCAGCCATAGATATTGATATTTAGTTTCTTGCCAAATTCAAACATGGCTGCTATGAAGCATTACAAGTAAAACAGAAGAAAATATGTTTCGATTCCACTCCCATATCAGCCTACTACATCGAATATTGAATTAAATTCCAAATGAAGAGGTAAGCAAGCAATTTTGTGTTACGTAATAACTGATAGAAACTCGTTTGCCAAACTTAAACATGGCGGACGATGCGAAATCGTGTGCAAAACATATGAATGTGCCGGCACGGCACAATTCTATGCTCAGACACCAGAGTTATACATCCAGTTTGTATAGAGATCACTGCCTTAGACTCGGCTCTAAATACTTAGACTACCATCGGAAGTTACCAGAGGGTGAATTAAGGTCGACTATCGAGTTTTGTGGTCGAATCATGAGGCACAAGATGCCATTATCACAACATACACATAAAAAAACAGACGACGATTTGTGAGTATACATTAGCGGCGAAAAAATACCACCTTCCTTTTGGACCAGAGACTATACACAGCATGGGTAGAATCTTGGCATGATGTGACAGGGGCTATTTTAAATTCGGCTAATTCAGAGATGGTGAACTTTAAACTTTCAGTAGGCCATTATGATGCCTTTAAGAGTAATCACAAAAACACTTACCTTACAAATGAATAGCAGTTTTTGTAACAAATGAACTTCATAACTATTCAAGTTTACTTATAAGCATTCTATTGTTACACTCGACATGTGTGGTTGTGGCGTAATGAGTAGCGTTGGGGATTCTTAATTTGAGATGAGCATGGGTGTGGGTTTGGGTCCTGTTGCCTTAACAATTTTTTTCATCCATTTTAATTGAACTTCTCTGAATGTCTTAAAAGTAACTTCTATGTTTCTATCTTTTATTTACAACTGATTAGGAAACGAAGGACGAAACAGTTATTTGAATAGTAATTTTCGAACATGTGACTATTTCCGAGTGTGTGTTTAGGAGAATACTGTCCTGATAATAAATCACTGTAAATGTAGGCCTAATAAACTTTTCGGACGGGGAACGTCACTTAATAGAGTATAATGGGAAGGATAAATATTTTTGTATTTGAGACTTGACAGTAGACGTTATTCATTTGTGGGATCATTAATAAAGAAAACGTTGTTACCCGAACTCAGATTTTCCTGAGTAATGTGGTAATACAAATATTTTATTAGCAACTTCTTCTCCATCTGCAGAAAAGGGGCCCTAAATGAACTAATGTCACAGTGTGTATTAAAATACTTTATTGTCAGTACAAAGTAAGTAAAATCCTAACAATCTATTGGTATTGGCAATAGGGTATTTTCCTGTGTTAAAAATATGGTTCGAATTGTTGTTATTCTGAATGATTATAACATGCAAATAGCATTTTCGCTCATTATTCTTACACAACATCTGTTAATTTTACGTAATTAAAACTTAAAAATCATTAAATTTCACGATTAGATCACGACACTGAAAACGCTATGTTATTGGCTGAAGTACTGGTGACATCAAAGACCACTAGGACGGGGCAACTAGAAGACGGAGCTGTATCGTTGTTGGCGTTTCCTTAATTTCTCTGTGTAAAGTTTAGTTTCTTTCGTGATGTAAACGCTTTTACAGCTTTTATGCCACAATGAAAAAGAATTATGTGAAGGCTGATAACAGGAACTTCCCTAAAGTTGATGCATTTATGATATCTTCAATCTTCAAAAACAATCCAAATTTTATGTGCAAGAAACAAGAAGCGTGAAAACTGCATTGTAAGTAACACATACCTACATTTTAAATCTAATTATTGCTAGAGATATTTTATGTCATTGGAAAAAAGGTTTCATGACATAACAGAACATTTGCGTTGTCTCGCGATTGGCTAACGGCGACGTCACATGACTCATACTATTCAGCATCTGTTGCCAACATTATCGCAGGAGGCCGCCAGGATGGATGGTAAAATTTAACCCATTAAAGCACACAGTTAAGGGAATAATTTCATTTGTAACTACTTCAATACTGATAGCAAGGTGTAACACCAAAACCTCTCAAATACAGCAAAATCCCTTGTGTATATTCTCTAAGTAAAAGCATTTTTGGCTAACATTTTTAACTGTATTTACACTTGCAAATTACGAAAGTTTAAAAGCTATATGAATCCCCATATACGTATTTTACGATGGGGTATATTATAGTAAAGTAACAAGAAGGCCATTGTCGATGTATGAAACGCTTACCCATTATTGAATCGGTTGTTTGTATAAGATTTACTGGCGATAATAGTGCACTTACGGGAGATAAATAATAATCTGTGCTATACCGTATAGTGGGCTAAAACAATATCAGTATGTATTTTCACCAAGTATATTAGGAAACGGCTTTAATTACACATAAATCGTAGGCGTGTAACATTATGAGGTTTTACTTTTCAAATGTAAACATCAGCTAATTATCATCAGCTAATTATCCTGCACATAAGACTACTTTACACCTTTGCAGTAGAAGAGAATGATAATGAAGTAATGGAATAATATTCTTTACTTATATCAAAATGATCCTCACAGAAATAAACACATGAAGTGGCTGCTATTTCATTTGGAACTCTTCGAGCGAGTGTCAACCACATTTTGGACACCTTGTCATTTTTTTTTAAAATTGAAAAACCAATTTTTCTGGTGTCTTAATAGACGTATTGCTACAGTGCGTAACTAGGCAATATTTGTAGGTCGTTTTGCGAACGTGAATACCAAAACAACCTAACATTATTTGTGTATCTTACGAGAGCAGCAACTGCATCAGGCATCACATGACCCAAATGTAGCATTTTAGCAGGCTTTCAAATTATTAGAATTTCATTTCGTTTTTTGGTTTGAAGTAATGAAATTCACAAGGTATAAAAGGATGTTCGGAGCATAATATGACATAATTAACAATTTCAAACGATTTCCAGAAAACTGTCAAATACCCTATTATATGATAAGTAACTGTCGCAGCTACTGTATCTTCAAGATCCTGGGTACGCTCTCCAAGAACACCAAATGTTTTGCCTTGATTGATCTCAGTCTGTCTATATTCAAACAAAATTCCTGTCTGATAGCACTTAGCTGCCCCAAGAGTGAAGCTTCCCTTGAAGTTACACGCCATAAAAATGCTCAGTTTTCTGCATAGTGTGGTTTGAGATACTTCTTCTTTTGTCGCTCCTGTGCTTGACGAAACCACACTTTTTAGTGTGTACACCTTCTTTAAAAGTATTGTCATTTGTTGTGACAATACTTGATCGTGCATGGTTGACATGCAACCAGTGCAAAGTGTGGAAGCTGTAACTATTGACAGCCAGAATTTTTTCACTTGTATATGTCTGTGTTCTTTTCAACAAATATGTACTTATTTCAGCACGGTAATAACGAAAGTTGACAATAATACGTTATTTAGGTGTGGAATGCTTCTGTGGCAGCTGGACCAGGCGAATTTTTATTGCAATATTCTATTGTCACTTTCATCTTTGTACTCAAATTTCACGTACGGTACCAAACATTACTTGTTTCAGCATGGCAACAAGGAAACTTATTAACATTTTATTTCGATGTGGAATGCTTTTTTGTACTTAATAGGTTTCGTAAAAACAAGATAAATGTAAAATAGACTTTATGAAAACAGTTGTTACACCACATTAACAACAGATGAAATCCATGGTCATGATTCGTAAACATTGAAACACGTCCACATAACGTGTTCCATTTAATTGACTCCCCATGAACAAATGTTGACGAGTTTCAGACATTTTTTTCGAGTGTAGCAAGACACTCCACTCGCAATATGCGAGATACCAGGCATTATATATTGATTTAGTTCCATCTGTATGTAAAATTCTAAATGTCTATGTTGTACATGAGGCTCCAAATATCTATTAGTGTGTACTGTGATGTGCTCCCACTGGCCCTGGCTTCCACAGAATGAATGAAACTTTGTATCTAAGAGAGTTTAGGAAGTGCTAGGAGCGCCTCATCTGTTTTGTGTCGTCGTTTCTTTCAAACGCTGGGTGTTGAATGTCTCTGGGCGAGAAGTAGGTTTGCCAACTGAGCAGAACCCAGTCTTAGCAAAGATTCCTAATGTAGCTTGCTCTTAACTTCCTTGGCTGGGAGTTGGTCAAGTTACCTGCCTGACGAATGGTGATGCTCTCTGGGCTCCCCTCCACCACCCCTCTCTAGTAATGGTTAAGCAGTGGTGAAGAGAGCTATTCATTCGCTTCTTGGTTCCTGGTAGTGTAAGTACCTCTGGGTTTGGTTCTGCTGTGGCCTCGTGGTTCGACTTAGTTCAGACTCCATAGGCGAGTTTAATTCCGGAAGTGGCAGCTACACTATGTGTAGTAGTGAGATTTTTCTTAATTTCCTACAGGATTGCTAATTTTATGTCGATTTTTGCTGGAATCTGATTCCAAGGCTCTGATCGTGTTTCGTTAGCATAGTTCTTGCACTTTATAGCTTTTAAATCACTTCTTCGCCTGTTTAAATACGTTCAATGTTATTATCGTAGTTGAATTCTAATATTTTCGGGGACTCGCGGTGCCTATACTGTTCGTACTTTGTCGACAGAACACGTGGACGATATCAGAGTAAGCCTTCAGCTTTTCCATCATTCAGTGCACATGAGTGGTTAATAATTGTATAGCTAATTTGCTAATGTATTTCCTAGTGAGTGTAGTGTAATCATTTTCCCCGAAAATTGTCCATTCTAACTTGTAATCTGTGTACTTGTCGGCCCACGTGTGCGCCAATTAGCGTGTTCCCTGTCGTGGTTATTACCATTAAATAGATCTTTTTCCTCTGTTGCACGATGTCTATCATGTTTTTAATTTTCATGAAATAGAATTATTTCACTTCTCTGAATTTTTGTGACAGAACTCTGTATTGTGCTGTAACCATGCTTATCTAATAGATATCATTCCTCTGATCAGAAAGAATGGTTACACGATATATTTCGCGATCTTATTCTCTTCGAAACTGGTTTTGTTAACTTTTGCATATTTTGTGTTCCGACTTACTAGAGTGCTGTATTGATCTAACAACTTTAACCTTCTGTAGTTATCTTCTCCCTGTGCTAAACGAACGCCAGAGCGACCGTTTTTAGAAATTATATAATGAAATCTTGATTTAATGTATAGTTAGAAGTTCTAGGGGAACTTAAACTCCCGTCTTTACATCGCACTTTGTGATCTTAAACCAAGTGCGTTTGTTTCTGATAGTTTATCATGAGCCTAAGCCACTAGCTTGACACATTATGGAAGCGAAGTACTATTTCATTGCGCACGAGTGAACCTTCGATCTGCATTCTCCACATTGCTTGGATGTCGTCTTGGGGTATTGGTGTCGGGTCCTTGGTAAGTACCTGCATGGCTTGGCATATGAATGTGCTGAAATTCCTCCGTTCCCCCCTATGAGACGTGACCGAAATTAACCTGTTCTCAACTTTGCAGGTGGGCAAATGTACAGGTCATGTAATTGTGGATATTTTGAATATTTTGTAAGGTGTGTTTTTTACTTTAATTAAAAGAAATGGTCTTCCCTCCTTGTTGTTCTTGTTTTGAGCAATAAATTAATTTGTTAAACTATAATCCTTTTGTGCTAATTTAAATTCTCCACTCATCATTTATTTTGCATTAATGTGGGGTAATTTGTTCATGTATCTTGTGTCTCTGCTCCCTTCTTGGGTAGAGGATATTTGCGTTTCCGTTGCCAACATTTATTTTTGATTTAGATCCATGACTGCGGATCATTATTTAATTGTGTGCAGTTTCCTCTAAAGATTACAGTAAAGGTAGAACTGTTTGCTTAACTTATAGAATCAGAGTTTTGCTTAAGGTAACTGTATACTTCCGCTGCTGTGTGAATATCGCTGTAATTAGATTTTGTGAGCAAGCAGTCAATTGTTAACTTCACAAACACTGCTAGTTAACAACCAAAAGAACAGCGGGCGAGTTTCAACATGTGTCCCAAATTCTTATCTACTGTACATTTAAAGCTTTTATGGCCATTTGATGACATGTTGTCTGTTCTGTCGAAGTATGATGTTTGTCAGACGTTTCCTCCAGTATGAGCTGCTGACATTGCCCAATTTCATCCTGCAAGAGCAATGAAATATGAAACTTTAACAGTGCTAGCCAATCTGGTCTGAATTCGTGGTAGTGAAACATCAGTAGCAACATCAAACAAACGTAGTGAGACAGAAGCCAACACGCTCTGTGTACAACATAGATTGTAGCTGGGTACATAATTTAAAGGACATCATTATTGAATATTTATTTTTAAAAATAGATAGTCGAATTGTCACTGAAAGACCCGTGCCATACTGTCTGTAAAACGGTTATTTTTCACTCAGACAATAAAGAAAATAAAACAATACGTAAAGAAACACCAAGCTATTTCCTGAGTTATCAACGAATGAGGTAAACACTAACCGAGTGTCAACACAAAATACCATATCGTCTGCTTTGTTTACTTTCTAAGGTTTCCTCCTTTCTTCCTCTTTATTTGGCCTTCCGAGCATATCCTCGATTTAGCCATCCATAGCACAATTTTACACATTACGTTATATAAAAAAAGGAAAATTCAGCTTCTCAATACATACTATAGATGAAGACCATTATTATTCAGGAACTTAAAAATTGATTTATAAAGCCGTGAGTCTTTGGAGCATAAGAGAGATGGAGCTGTCTGAGGTAGATGGTACTCCATATTCATCAATGACTTCAAAAAACCATTCGTACATAATCATATTTAGAACACTTAAACAAGATGTGGTTGATATCCGCTTCTGATTCTGGATCACATTCACATGCAGGCGATCTATAGACATTGATCCAATGAAGATGGAGAGGAAAGGAAGTGTGATTGAATCGGATCCGGATGATCGTCGAAATAGTTGACCTACTCAAATGTGTTTTCATGAACCATGACTGTGAAGGTATCGGAGGCTGTATCATACCGTAGAAACGCCCTTTTGTTTGTAGAGAAACGTTCCACTCCTATTTACACTGTAGTTTTGTATACTTTTTGATCTCTCATAAGTAATCTGTATAAGGTATCTGCAGATCAAGAACTTTACCTAATGTGGCTGCTTGCTTCGCTAATGAATCAACTTTTTCGTTAAAACAAATACCCGCATGAGAAGGAAACCGCAACAGATGAATTGTCCTCCCCATTTGAATATTACTATTATATTTCGAGACCAAATCCAAAATATAATAGTTAGTTGTTCTATTCCAATTGTGGTGATGGATATTTTTAGGACACTTTGAGAATCAGACACGATTAATATCTTGAAGAATTGAGAAGTACAAATGAATTTGAGAGCATCTATAATTGCCACTGTCTCCGCTGTAAATATAGAAGCAATAGGAGGTAGTCTGAATGATTTCCAGCCCTGAATCTGAGGACAGAAAAAAGCACAACCAGTGAAGTTTTCATGCGGATTTTTGGAGCCATCAGTATATATGCAAATGAAAGCAGGCCACTGATCTTCAATGAGGCGGTTGAATCCACTATTGACATTGACATTTCCTATGCAGATCGTATTAAAATAATGAACTGGTTTCTGGCAGCTGATTGTATCGAGTTCATATTCAAAGAGAGGCAGTTTAGAAGAGCATCTTACAGAGTGTATGATGTCATGACAAGTGTCATAGCTGGAGCAAATAGCCAGAGGATTTTTCCTACTGGAGTTAGCGATCCATAGTCAGTATATACAGTCTCTCATTTGGTAAACAGAACGATCCATGTATGCCATACCTTGAATGTAAAATTTGTCTGACAACATTTTGCATCTTATTTTAAGAGGCATCTCCCCTGCTTCCACTAAAAGTGCATTTGTGGGCGTCCATCACATGGCTCCAAGACAAGTTCGAATAGTTCTGCACTGAAGAGTATCTAGTTTAGAGAGGTAAATCTTAGGCGCATTGTGGTACAGTATACAGCCCTAATCCAACCGAGCTCAGATCACTCCTTGGTACATAGTGATCAGACTACTCTGATGCGCTCCCCACCACACTCGGGTTAGTGAACGAATTATGCTTAAACCTTCTTCATACTTCTTGATAACAGATTGGATGTTAGGTGCCTAGCTTGGTCTAGAGTCGAAAATCATACCCAGAAATCGTGCATTAGATTTAACTTTAAAAGAATATCTTCCACAAGTTATGTGATCTTCATTAGTATTTGATGATGCCTTGTTAAAGGGAACGATTACTGATTTTTCATCTGAGAACTCCAGGCCATTTGTCGATAACCATTTTTCAATATGAGTTATGGAAGAGATTAATTCAGTTTTGGCTTGAGAATACGAGGCAGCAGTGGAGTACACACATACATCATCTGCATACTGCAGTATTTTCGTGGGAGGAGAAACAATGCATTCTAAGTCATACATATACAGAGTATACAGGAGAGGACTCAAAACTGCACCCTGTGGAAAGCCCTGGGGGACATGGAAAGGTCCAAACATATTATTTTTGAGTCGTATGTAGATTGTTCTTTGAGAAACCAGGGAACTGAAACAAAAAATCATCTGTGCTGGGATTTCAATACGTTCCAGTTTGTCCAACAGAATCGGTATTTGCACATGATCATATGCTCCCTTTACACCAAGAAAGGCTGTGACAACCGTTTGTTTCTTTTGAAAGCCAGAAGCGATATCCATAGGCAGTGTAAACAAATTATCGAAGGTCCCTTTGCCTTTCCTGAAGCCGTATTGAGTCTGAGGCATCAAATTACTGCTTTCAAGCCACCATTATAGTCTCCTTTTCACCATACGTTCCAGCGTTTTTACCACACATGATGACAATGCAATCGGTCTGTAGTTAGAGCCCACATTTGGGTCTTTTCCACGTTTCAAAATTGGGATTATAACTTGAGTGTTCCAAGTTCCTATGAGATCCTTCTGCATCCAATACTGATTGGAAATATGTAACAACAGCTCTTTCCCTTCTGTAGGTAAATTGGTTTGCATAGAGTAATGGATAAAATCGATACCCGGGCAGCTATTATATGATGTCTTCATAGCCTCGTTAAGTTCTTCTTTGGAGAAAGTATTAAGTAACGCGTGTTGTTGGTCTTCTACAACCGGAAACGGAAAGTTTGAGACTGGAACTGTAGGAGGAGCAAGCCTATCGATAAATTCCTCTAGCCAAGCATAGGTAGCAGGAGGTGGTGAAGGTAATCGATTAGTTCTAAAAGCCCTCGTTTTGAACCAAATATTTGCCATACTAGTTTCATTACTAAGGGAAGAGCAGAAATTTTTTTCCAACTATCCAGTTTAGCTTTTTTCAGGAATTTTTTAGTTTGTACGCTCACTTTTCGCACTTCTAAGAAGTTATCCAAGGTAGGATTCTGACGATATCTTTTCAAAGAGAGTCTATGCTTGGCAATTTCTCGAGAACATTCCAGAGTCCAACATGGAGGAGAGCATTACTTACAGATAATAAACTCTTTGTTCTTGGGTATGCTGACGTCTGCAGTGACATTCACAGCGTTGATGAAAACCTGATATGCATCTTCAGCCCTAAAGTCCCCAGTAATGTTTGCTGTAGTCCTACGAATTGATCCCTTATATGAGTCCCAATTAGCTTCCTTGATTTTCCATATACTATTAGCATATCGTAGATGTGTTGTTTCCACATTTATATTAATATAGAACTCTATGGGGAGACGGTCAGATCCCATTGAATCTGCTTTAACATGCCAATTTGTTATTTCGTTAATACAGGGGGTGCTAGTTGTTACATCAACTGCCAAAGGTCTGCGAAACGGTTAAGATACCATAGTAGGAGAGCCATCATTAAGAATTACTAGGTTATGATCTTCAATTACATTCATCAAAGTTCCGCCATTTTGGTCTGTTATGTCTCCTCCCCATGCAACATGATGGGCATTGAAGTCTCCACCAATTATAAAAGGAGGTCGAATCTGTTTTATTAAATGTCTCCAATCATCTTCTGTGATACTGTTGTGGGAAGCAATATATACCGAGACAACTGTAAAAATTTTGCAAACTGTTTGTAACTGCACAGCAACTGGTTCAATGTTGACATTGCTTACGTGAAGCACGAGTGGTTTATATGACAATGAATTTTTAACAAGGATAGCAACACCGCCCTACCCCTGTGGGCGATCTTCTCTCACTATGAAGTAATTTTGAAATCGAACATTCTGCCCAAACTTGAACCAACTTTCACTTAACAATACAATATCCGGTTGACTAATGGGCAATTCTCATTGTAAACTTTCTCTGTTGGAATTAACTGATCTAGCGTTCCAATGCAGTACTTTTAAAGCCATTATAAATTAGGTAGAGAGTGATTGAAAAATGCCAGATACAAGTTGTCAGATATCTGAATCATTCATGACACTATTTTGTTTCATATTTTGAACGACAATACCAATAACATTTATTATCTTATCAATGAGTTCAACATTACCTGCAGACTGAACTTGATTCAATACCTGGGATTCTTGGTTGAATACTTGGGAAGTAGCTAACCTGTGAGCACCAGAAGGATAAGGGTTCTGGATTATAGAATTGGATGGATGTTGAGAAGGATATAACAGGTTACGGTACTGCGACCACTCCTGAACATTATTATTTTTTTGGTTGCTACTGTCTGACGCCAAAGAGATCTGTAAACAGTGGCTGACTCATGGGATCACGATGTACTTGTCACTGGTTCGCCCAGTGCTCGAGTATGCGTCCCCAGTATTTGGAAACGCCGCAGACCTCCACATCGAGTCGCTGCAGAGGATCCAGAACCGCGCCCTGAAGACTGCTCTGCATCTTCCGAAGTGGTACTCCACCGCCCGGCTTCATGACGAAGTTGGCATTTTGCCCCTCCGGGAGAGGTTCCGCGCCAGCGCCAGGAAGTTCTATGAGAAGTCGCAGCAGTCCCAAAACCGGCTCGTCCGGGACCTTGGGACACAACAACACTTCAGGCCAACGAGTCGTTGGCCTGACCTGCTACGAGATTAATCTTATAATCTCGTAGCAACCGTGGAAGAAATCACACACCGTCATCAGCTGACACACTAAGACCCTTCCTCCAGTCAGGCCACTAATTTGTCTTTCATGTGTTTCAGGTACCGCAGGAACAGCAGTTAATGCTTAGCCTGCAACCCATCGGACCAAGGTCGAGATCCGTCAAGAGAAGCATGAGCGTGAGCGTGAGCAGTGGCTGACTGTCGAGGTACATCCAGTGCTAAATTCCATCCCCACTTCTACATTGTTCTGCCTGTATGCTTTTGGTAGATAGCATTGGAAAATGTTGAGAATTTTGAGAGTCCAGAACATTCAGATATGTTGAAGCATCTCTGACTGGCGCCAGAATTTTTTCTTGTTGAATCCCCGTAACAGATGCATAAGTTAGCTTACGAGCTATGGACAGAGCTTCGCTAATGTCAATTTGGTGGAATGTAGCTAATTCTTCTCCTCGCCGTCTTATATGATATTCAGGGCAGGATCAATCTGTGGAGGCACATGATTCAACAGGATGAGGCCCACTACATTTGTCACATCACTTCTGGGATCGACATTATTTGCTTATGTGGCCATAACGTAGACAATTGAAGCACTGTCTGACACTTGGCATGTAAGGATCTACAGACCATCTGGTACCATGGATAGACACAGCATCTAGTAAATTTTGAGAGTCAAATGTTAATAAGCACGTCTGTAGTTTGCCAAATTGTTCCTTACCATATATCTTCATAAATCTCCGAACACCTATAACAGGGAGCGAGGATTGAATCACCTCCAAAATTTCCGCTTCTCCAAGATCTGTGTCTATGTTTCTGATTATACCCATTTTGTGTACAAGAAAAGAAGGAATGTAAGCTTCTATATTTTTGCCCCGCAATACTTCATTGTTTACTAGAAAGTTAGCCTTGTCAGGATTTTTCAGTACAGCCTTTACCTTGTTTTTTTCCCACGGAAGAAATATTTGGTATATCATTCTTCATTCCTCGTAGTGACATATGCAAGAATTTCCCTAGAGCCATAGGATGTAAACGACCTAAGTTCTTGTCTTGACTTTCCATATAAACAACATATGGCCCTTAACAGACCGTGGAGAAGATGAAGCAGGCGAATTGACTAAAGTTTGTTGATTGGCAGTGAGACCAAGTATTGCTGTAGACTTCTCCATGAGTACTCCTCCCATTTATCATTAACTGCCGGATGAGCCGACTTTCCTATGTTTATATCTTCTAGATTCGTTCCTGAAACTTTCCCTTGTCGTTTTCCCCCAATATCTTCATTAATTGTTCGTCTCTCTGCCTCGGGATGCATCTCCAAAGAATTGCCTGACAATATTATTCACTGTCTTAGAGAGTGTCTTACCTGAGGAGTTTGCAGTCTTTTCTGGCACCACCATTTCTGCTTCTGCTTGCCATTTTCGTGTTGATATTGCGTCTTGAATATCCATATACATGTCCTCCTTGCACATGACGTGTAACACATTTGCAACAGTCGCGAGAGTGTGAAGGTTTTCGGACAACTCTCGTTCACTGCACTCTCCATAATCTCCACTGGACATAGCGGAATCGCACTATGGACCTTGAGAGAGGAAAAAAAATGTATTTTTCTCTTTTTTTCGCCTCGTAAATCGCACACACACGTCGCGTTTATCGTTTGCTAGCCAAATATGACATTCTAAGCTGTCACACTACAAAAAAATTTTAAAAACACAGATACTATACTTCTGACTGCCAAATTAAAGGTACTTCCGGTTGGTATTTTTTCTCCGTTAACGTCATGACGATTTGTGACATGAACGAATATGAATTTTGTTGTTACTCGTTTCACTCTAAGATGATGTTAGGTTCATACCTAATCACAAACTCGTAAATCGCTACTTAATGGGAAGTAAACTGCGAACTTCTTCTTTTAAAGGTACCAGTACCTGCCATAAGTTGTCTTTAAATTCACATTTAATGTTCCAGCGTATATTACTGTATATGGTGATGCTACATGAAGTGTAAAGTAAAGTAAACCAGGTTCATATTGTATGTTGACCACAGAATAGGTTTTTCTTTTCTGTAATGTCTCGTATCCGTGCACCGAGGCAGTAAATTTTCGATATGTGCTCAATTACAGAACTTGACAACCTGTTTTGTGAAACCTAATTTACAGTCAAAGTGAGGAGGACATGTTTCTCAGGCATGTCTGACAATTTAAATTTGTTATGTGGGCACATGAAAATGAACTTTTCAGCAGAAATATTAACTATGAATTACAAATAGTTGATGTCAGTCCAATGTCCTTAAATATATTTGACTTATCCTCTACAAATGAAAATGATCAAGTAGACACCTATTAGCTACAAGAAATAATATAAATGTCAATGGAACTGTATTCTTTTCACCGACAGTAACTAAAGTTGTTTCCTAATGTTTATGCCTGATTACCGCACTCGGGAATCGGCACATATCCGGTTATAAACAGCCAACTGTTTGTGAAAAGACAGAATTTAAATGTCACTTGCAGGTTACTCATTTCAGCTCCAGTGATTTAAACGTTCTTCTTAGGTTCCTACCATAATAAAAACTCGGAAATCGCAACATATTCCGAAATAGATCGCCAGCAACGTCTTTGTGAGAAGGAAGAATGTAAATAACATTCTTTACAGTTCGGATAAAACCTCCAAATACTGTATAGCATACTTGTAGTACACAAAAATTATGGCCCCAAATCTGTTACGAAAGAAAAAAATATTTAAGTTCTGACAGGACTCTAACCATTAATTTTTCATAATGTAGATTACAACCTAATACATCTAACCACAAGACCAGACTGATATCATACCTAGAGTTGTAAGATTTCTACTCATATGTCTTGCTTTCCGTTTCATCGTTATTGCATCTCTGACATATATTTGTTTTTCATTGCCATTTAATGAACTAAGGTGAAACATGTGTGAGATAAATGTGGCTTGTCCTGTAATATGTAAAACTGTAAGTGCCAAGCAAAACAAAACAAAAAATGGATCACAAAGGAAATTAAAAAAGCAAGAGAGGAACTGATTAAACACTGTGAAGATTACCAGAAAGATAAGGAACAGGCCAATCAAGAGGCTTACAGGAGCAAGAAGAAGTCATACACGGGGATGATAAGAAGAGCAAAGGCTAGCCAATATAAACATGAAATAAAAACTTCTACAAATATTTCTGAAACTGTCTGGAACTTAATAAATGATAATAGAAAAGAGCCAGAGGCCTCAAAAGATACGAATATAATACTGAAAATGGAGGGGGTTAAAGTGACAGATCCACTAGAAGTGGCAAATAGCTTAAATCAGCACTATGTAGCTATAGTGGAGAAACTACTAAATCAGAGCAACCCAGTAACAAAGAGCATCAAAAGTCCTAAATGGGTGGCTGAGAATTTATACCTACTCCCTACAAATGAATTGGAGGTTTCAAAAATAATTGGTGCACTAAAAAATAAAAATACAGAGGGTCTAGATGACATATCAGCCAAAATAGTAACACATTGTGCTAAATATCTTGCAACGCCTTTGATATTCCTGATAAATCTAACAATGAAGGAAGGAGTTTTTCCAGGCTATCTAAAAAGGAGCAAGGTAGTGACAGTTTTTAAAGGAGGTGATATAAGATCCTGGAATCTATAGACCAATCATGACCACAACTGTTCTGTCAAAAATAGTAGAAAGAATGATTAATGATAGAATTGTAAATTTCATACATAAACATAACATCTTAATGTGAATAACTTGTTATATCTCGGGCCCACAGTATTACAAATGTCGTATATTGACATAATGTGAAAGGATTGTAATTAATTAATTACAGTGTTTGGACAATCCTTTCACATTATGTCAATAATAACATCTTGAATGAAGCTCAACATGGGTTCAGAATGGGAGATCAACTAAGACAGCAGTGGCAAATTTCATAACTTACATAACAGAGGCCCTGGGACAATGAAGGAAAGTGTCTGGTATATACTTAGACCTTTCCAAAGCCTTTGATTGTGTCTGCCACAAAATTCTTCTAGAAAAACTAAACTGTTATGGCATAAGAGGAAAAGCTGCAGACATTATAAAAACATTTGCTGAAAACTAACAACATTGTGTGGAATTAAAACACAAATGTAGGAACAAAGGAGATAAAGTCTATTCTGAATTCCAGCAGGTAAAGTATGGGGTAGCTCAGGGTTCGATATTAGGACCTCTGCTCTTCATACTGTACGTAAATGATATGCCTGCTGAAATAAATTAAAAAGTAATAATGTATGTTGACGACACAATTTTGTTAGTAGATGGTGACACAGTGAAGGATTTGGAAAAGAGAGCCACTGAAAACTTTCAAATGGCAAAAAGGTATTTTACTAAAAATAATCTACTGATCAACAGAAAGAAAACAAAATGTACTTAATTTGAAACAAAGATAACAAAAAGTACTGCAAGTACAGTTAAATAGACTTGCAATAAATTAATATTCTCGTTCTCTATTCAGTTACATAGAACATTAGAATACAAGTAATTAGAGACAAGGAAGCAACGTAAATTCAGTTTCATTACAATAAGTGACAAATCAGTTACCTTATCAAACTCATTCAATAACATGATAAGTTTTTGTTCATGCTCTGAATTTAAATACAATGTTAACCAAAAAGAAGGTTGCATTCGATACTCGATTAGGCATGAAGAGATGTAAACATTGAAGTTTTCCTTATCAGGCCAATGTCCAAACCCAGAAATGTATGGTTAACTTTAATATTGCACCAGGAATTGCATGAAATTCAAATTGTTGCTGAGAGGTAAACACTAAAGCTATATAATACAGTCCAACTCACAGGTTGCAAAAGTCATAAAATTGTGGAATATAACGCAGAACCTATATGAATTGTTAACTAAGCATCATCACGAGTCAGGTATTAAATAAATTCACAAATAGCGCTATATTTGAACTTGAAACGAAGATACAGTAGACTTCTTTCCCAGCAGGGACTCAAACCTGGCACTATTCGCTGTTGTATACACATATATATAAGTAAAGAGATAAAATATTTACTGTCTTCTCACCATAAGCGGGATGTGCACATGTTTGGCTAGAAGTAGTGCAATAAATAACTTTGTGCTGCTTGGGACACCAACCCCTCACCTATCGTCACCATTGTCCTCAGATAACAAGCTAACAACTCTCCCATTCTCTTTCACTAGTAATTAGCATCATGCCGTTTGTAGGGACCTGGAGGGGTTTGGCGTTTTGAAGAAATAACGAAAACTAATTCAACTTTGTTCTAGTGAGTAGCGAAAGGACATGTGTAATGTGATTTGAAACACACCACAGTCCTAAATTCTTTACTTGGCGCTAATGGAGATGGGGATGTTTGCGATTGTTAAAACTGTTTCCCCAGCAGGAATCAAACCAAATCTTAGCCATTACGTGATGGCATCAGCCAGGCCAACTACCGATTTTCAGATGTGGTAGTATAATGTTTTTTATTAAAATGGAGTGCAGAACACGTGGTATGAGAAGTAAAATAGTTCGGCGGTATCTGTCTACCTAACAGTAATTTCTTGGCCTCGCAGTCTGAGGCGTCTTGTCGCGGAGTTGAGGTTGCTCCAGCCAGAGGTTCGACTCCTTCCTCAGGCATGTGTAGATTTGTGTGTGTGTGTGTGTGTGTGTGTGTGTGTGTCTGCTTGTAGTCCTTAGCGTAAATTAATTAAAGTAGCATGTAAGGTTAGGTAGGGACTAATGACCTTAAGTCTTTTGTCCATTAGAACTACAACAAAAAAGTTATATACAGTATGTAGAATTATGTAGCATAGCATATGTTCGTATACTACATTTCAGCATGCATCGTGGTGGTTTTGTATGACATATTGCAGTATGCTTATTTAACTATAGTCTCATTTTGATCAAGTTTGTATGAAAAATGTGTGTGAAATCTTATAGGACTTATCTGCTAAGATCATCTGTCCCTACACACTACTTACACTATCTTAACCTAATGACTACAAAGACACCCAAGACCAAGGAAGAACTCAAACCACCGACGCGAGTAGCAGCCCGATTCAACGATTCAAGACATGATGCCTTAGACCGGGCAGCTACTCTATGCGGTGCTCAAGTTTGTAACATAGCCTTTACCATAATAAATGGAATATTACGCATCTTAAAAGTTGCGAGGAGCGTCATTTACGCATTAGAAAACGGCTTCTAAAACGTCAATATAGACAATGGACAATATCGTCTGTTGGGATGAAAGCAGAGGAGGTCAATCGAAACACCATAGCTTTGTATTTCACAGAACGAAGAATTTATTATAGGTAAGGGGGTATGAAAGAACATAGTCTCATAGAGAGGACTAATAGTAACGAAAGCCTAAATTAAAAAAGAAAGCATGCTGTTAAAATGATTTCCAGTCCATGGTGTACAGCAGTCAATGAGAATAAATATTCCTTCAGTAAAAAACCGTCTTGATTGCAAATTGTTTTATTAATTAATGATGCGTTTCGCCCTTTAGCAGGGCATCTGCAAATCATAATGCGCTCTCCGTGGTGTGACACCGTAACAGAAAAATAGAAACACCGCAAAACAACTTACAGTGTCAGACCATGGAGAGTACATTATAATCTGAAGATGCCCTGCTAAAGGGCAAAACGTGTCCTTAATTAATAAAACAATTTGTAATCAAGATGATTTTTTTACTGAAGGAGTATGCTGTCAATAGAAACCAATAGATTTGACCACAGCATTTTGAGGGAACCGACCAGTAGGGTAACAGGTTATTATGTAAGGCAGCGACAGCGAGTGAGAGAGAGGGAACAGAAAAATTAACAATGAGTAAATGCAAGACAAATCATTTGCATATTTTGTGATGGACGGAGGGTGTATTAACGGATGGAGGGAAGGAGAGAGACGTATATGAAATAACAAAAATTACTTTGACAGTGTCCATCTAAAATGATTACTCTGTATGCATTGAGGCTGGGTATAAATGTAATAAAAATAGGATATTGAGTGAAAGGAGATGCATTGAATTAAAATTTGTACCACATGGAGGAATCGAACCCAGACCTCATACATACTTTAATTCAATGCTTCTCCCTTCACTCAATGTCTTTGACATATTGATACGTACAACTGTTGAATTAAAACTTGTGCCACAGGTGGGAATCGAACCCAGACTCCCATACTTACTTTAATTCAATACTTTTCCTTTCACTCAATGTCTTTGACATATTGACACAGAAAACTGTCACTATGTATATAAATTTATAATAAAAATAGGATAATAAAGGAACTGTATATTAAAAATCTTCAATTTAAAGGTAGCTCAAAGGAAAAAGAAATTCATATTTTATTTCAGTTGCCAAGAGATTTTCCATACTCTCACACTTAGGAAATATGAAAATATAGACGAGATTAAAAAAAAATTAAGGACTAATAATTTATTCAGAATCACCAACCTACTCCTAGGAATGCAAAGTGCTCTTGTACTTATTACCGTACAAAATATGGTGTTTCAATTGTAAGAAGGCCGCTCAGAGTAACCATGCGGTCTAAGGTTCCAAGTCGGGCTGCTGCTCTTGTAGGAAGTTCGAGTCCTCCATCAGGCATGGATATGTGTGTTTTATCTTTAGAATAAGTTAGTTATGTAGTGAGCAAGCTTAGGGACTGTTGCGCTTAGCATTCAAGTCCCATATGATTTCACACACATTTGAACATTTGATTTGAATTTTAAGAATAGCGTAATGGTAATTAAAACTCTTACATATCCTTTTTTGGCACTTGTCTTTCTCGAGCTTCATATAAGCGTGGAACAGTCGATAAACTGAAGAGATTCTATGAACCCATTGTGAAACACTTCACTGTGAATAACAGAACAATCATGTAAATGAAGGACGCCAGCAGAAGTTAATTTCCTTTGTGTAGCACTTATTGTTTCAGACACATTGGGCACAATTTATAAGTACATAAAACGTGAATGATATACTACATGTATACATTTGTGATGTTGCCACCAAAACTGTTTAATTTTACAACATGCTTACATTTCTAAGATGAATACACATTTCATTACATCTAGATCTAATTCAGAGTGCTGAAAAGAGAATAGTTTACTGTGTAGTTGATTGCTATCTAGGTGAAACATTATGTGGTAACTACGTTTACATGATTCTATTCTTTAACTTCGTTATATATTTGAATGAAGTGTCAAAAGATAACGTGGCTGCTCATTTTATAGCAAACTAGCTCTATCTGTGGTAGTTTATACTACACATTTTGGTAGATTTGCAGTTCAAGGGTTGAGCCTGGCTTTGCAACCGGGGCCTGTATTAGCCGTGGCTTGTGAGCTACAGGCTGGCTGGTCAATCACAGCTCATTCCAAGGTGAGGCTTGGGGGAAACCAGCCAGCTGGCGGTCACGGTGGCAGCCAACAGCCCCCAGCACGGCGCAAAGTAGGGCTCTGACATAAATACAGAGTGTTTGCTTCCTGGCATCATAGTAAGAGCGGAAAGCAGAAATACAAATTAGGCTGTCTCACTGTGAGCAATCAACTTGAGATAGAGTCATTGCTCTTACTGAAGAGAATCTGGCATGATGGTGTTATAGATTATATGCTGAGATGCGTTATGGAAGAAACAAATAATGATGGACTCTGAATAAAGTAATAGTCCTTTAAAATGGTTTTTTTATCTCCTAAGTGAGAGACTATGGAAGATCTCTTGGCAACTGAAATAAAATATGAGTTTCTTTTTCCTTTGATCTGCCTTTAAATTGAAGTTTTTTTTTTTTTTTTTTTTTTTTTTAAAATATACAGTTCCTTGTTATTTCAAATATGTCTCTCTCCTCCCCTCCATCCATTAATACACCCTCTGTCCTTCACAAAATATGCAACCGATTTGTCTTACATTCTTTCGTTGTTAATTGCTCATCCATTCTCTCTCTCTCTCTCTCTCTCTCTCTCTGTCAACTCCCTTAATTATAACCTCAGTTGCCCTTTTGGTCTATTCCCTCAAAACGCTGTAAAAAATAATAATAATGGTTTCCGTTAAAACAATATTGTCTCTTTTAATGTCTGCTTTCTTTACTGTTCATTGGTCCTCTCTATGAACCAGTGTTCTTTTATATCTCCGATAATCCATCCTTCGTTCTGTAAAACATTCGTTGTTTTTCTCTCGGCCCTAAAACAAACTGTGATAAATGTCTAAGTAAGGAGTACTTTGGACGCATTTCACTCTTTTATTTTCCAGTTCTGCATTCCTATTCATTCTCAGATTCCACCTTCTCTCCTACTATCCCTCCATTCATATATTTATCTGCATCTATGTGTTTCTGTTCACAATTTTGTGTTTGGCAGTTTTTTTTATTTTATTTTTTATTCACTGTCATTATTTCTCTGCCATTGACTCTCGAAAAGAGATATAATGGACCACTGAACCTTGCCATGAAAGCACTGATGTCTCCATTAAAATTGCCATCTATTATGATAAATCTCAGTATCCAACTTTTGAAATGGCAGAGACTGAAGTTCTCCCCCATCCTTCCCAGTTGGATATTATGCTCCACATCGCATTTTCGATGCAACATTGTATCAGAATCCACATTGCTGTTTTTTAACATCAATATGACTATTGAAGGCAACCACACTGTGAAGAATAATTGCTCGACAGACTTGCCAGTTATCAGATACCTTGCCATTGACCATACTAGTAAATCACAGAAACCTCCTTCATCGAAGCTGTTTGTGTTCCTGAATGTGGTGAATAATAGATGTCAAAACGAAGTTACTTTCCCTAATTCAGATTCCTTTTTGTAATGCATAATCCATGCTCCTCATAACTATAAAAATGCATAATATTCAAGTTATCGTTATCGTGGCAACAACTACCCAACAATCTTTATTAAAATGAGCCCATAGTTGAATAAGTTTATAGCAAAATGCAAGACTAAATCGTAATGTAGTATACTAAACGTTGTACAATATTGTGAAAAATCCGCGATAAGGCGTCACAGACTACATGGCCATCCCCTGAGGCCAAGAATGTCTTACCTACCCAGACACCTTTGAGCTCTTTGACTGGTCGTAGTCCATTATGACAAAACATTATGCTAACACATCTGTAAATCGCTGGAGGCCGGGGTGAGTTTAACTTGTAAAGGCTAAGGTATGGATCAGATTCTCGCTGGGGGTAACAGTTTTTAACGGCCACAAAAATACTATCTGCACCTCCAGTAACGACAAGTAAAGAACGCAGGATTCTGCCTTGTTTCAAATCAATATTGCACGTGTCCATGCAACAAAGTTTTGCAAAATACCAAACCCCTCCACGGTTCTATTAACGGTATGATCCTAACTACTAGTGAACGACAATGTGATAGTTGATGCCTCATCGTGTCAGGTCAAGAGTGACATTATGTGTGGGGTTGGAATCCCCAGAAGAAACAATATCAGCAGTATTCCTTCCTGTTATACAATAGCAAATAGTGCCGGGTTCGAGTCCTTGGTGGGAAAAAATTAATTGTCGACCTTCTGTCGTCTTCCATATATTTTTAGTATATTTCTGTAAAGTTATAATTTATTTAATGTCGCTAGATTATCATTTTGTTAAAACTTGAACCCCACTCTTTTCAAGGCTTGAGGAAGAACATTTTTATTGCGTGTGTTAATATATTGGTTAATATTGGTAGGTTTTTCTTATTTTATTATGTTGATAATTTATTATTATATTAATTAATGTGGCATAAGTACGGCTTCTCCGCTACGCCACTATTCCTGTGAGAATGTGTAGTTGTTTTACTTTTAATTGGGTGCGAGAATCTATGGCTGTCTGAATGTGGGGAGTGATAGCTCGCTTCGCATTGTTCTCTCTGGCTCAGAGTCGATAGCTGCTGATACTGCCAAAGAGGTTTCCACACCCTTTGGTTGCAAGCTAGTTAGCGATCCTTTCCCTCCAGCGTGTGTCTGGCTGTCCGGCCCGACCACTGCTGTTTTCTTGGATTTTCTGGCTTCCGGTGGCTTCCCGCGTCTGGTAGCAGTATCCCGCCACATGACCACTGGATCTTCATTCTGCTCTGGTCGTCTGGTGAGATAAGGTTTGTTCTGCTCTTTTTTCTGGAGATGGTAGCGTTTCATTTACTAGCACGTTTAACTTAGAACTTAGAATCATTTTTTTGGAATATTTTCTCCGATCGTGTGTGGAAATGTGTTCTTATTTTTCAATTTAGTGATTTCCAATAGATAAACACGGTGTGTGTAATTTTAGTTGCAGTTTGATAGCGGCCTGATATGTCAAAACCTTTTGTGATCATGTGGCGGTGTATAAACTCTGTGTAAATAACTTTCTAGCTTTGTGGGGCCGGATTTCTAATAGGTGATGTGCTCATTTTTGTGCAGTGCATGTAAAAATCTTCTCATCGTTTCCTTCTGTGAGTGATATGTGTTCCACGTGGTTGGTTCATAGAACAAAGCCTTCAGCTTCCACTCTTGTTTGTTCCATGCCCATCAGGCAAGTAACTATGCAGGTATCCTTCTGATTTCCACTAATATTTCGCGATCTTCTCTCTCCGCCTATTTTAACTTTGGTGTTTCTTCTCCAACTTTTAGTGTGAACTCTGTTTTGTCAGTAATTCTATCTGAGCCTTGTACAACCTCCTTCATTCGCTTCCTTCGCCTGATTTCACTCCACTTCTCATATAAAACTAGTACCAAGCTCGATTTCTAACAGACTGTAACTTAAGAATCCACCGTGATTTTGTATAATGAATCCGACTTTCGACCACTTCACCTTCAGTGGAGTGCGTTCATGTAACGTAGCCGTGTGTCGCCGTTAGCGTGTTTGCTCGCGGTCCAATTCAGATGTAATTTAACTTACTATACACACGCACCATCTCAAAACAGGCATGAGAGACCAGAGCCAGCTTCAATGTGTTTTTGTATATTGTGTTTTGTGCTACCTCCGACTTGCTGAATTTCGCCTACGATAGTGGCGCCTGCTTCCGCCTCGTCCCAGCACGCCGATTTTGGTGAGTTTCGCTGTGGCATTGCGTGTGTGTGAGAATGAGTGTTGTTTGTGAATCCTTTCCCCCAGTAGCGTTAAATCATGTATAATTTAGGCTGGGCACTGTCCGCATTAATCCATGTAAGAGATGCATTTTTATTGTGTTAACGAAATTGGTTCCCCATTTTGCTTGTTTTCTATCTGAATAAACAAGTTTATGTCCAGCATAATCCATAGGTTGCCTATAAATTGTAGTTTTAGAGCACCTTCCCTCTTTTATTTAATATTGTTCTTCACAAGTGCACAAGTGCTGAGTACTAGCACGTATCCAATTCTTAAGTATAAATTCCGTTGCGCCATAAATGTTTTCTTAGCCACCTTTCTAAGATAACTTAAATTGTGGTGACTTGCTTATTAATGTCTGTGTGTAATTACGTGTGAGCTGCTATGTATATTGACCACTGTAGTATTAACTTCCTATTATTGAAGTAATTTGAAACGAGTCAGTTCTCAGTTTGGGCCATGGAACAAGGTTTTATAACAGGGAGTAACCAGTAGTTCACACGGACCTCATTTACTAATTTTTGTGATAATACAAGGCTCTTGTTACGTTCAGTGGTCGACTTTTATCTGGCTTACCGCTGCCAGGATTCGCTCTTCTAGTGGGTCATTTGTTTAATGAAATAGTTTTTTTTTTTTTTTTTTTTTTTTTTTTTTTTTTTTTTTTTTTTTTTTTTTGCTTTAAATGCGTGCAGAAATATTCTTAAAAAAATTTTCTTTTCCCTCCCAGTGGATGAAAGTGTGAGATTAGCAGTGCGCATTAATCTATTTCATTTTATGTTTTCAGCGCTCGTGTGTTTTTTTGGAAGGGTTATTTTATTTAATTATTTTTGTAAAAGTAGCACACCCACAGTGCACTGCGTGTGAAGGTTTTGGTTCGTGTTTTGTTACGCTGTTTTTTGTTAGGCTAATTTTGTGTTTGTTACTTCTGTTCAAAATTAATTGTGACGTTGGAGAATAGTTCTGTCTTGCCCGTTTCCATTCGCTCTAGGCGTTTAAACCAAAGTCAGGACCGTGAAAAGTCGTTTAGGTCAGATCTTCCGACCGAAAGGGAAAGTTGAGAGTACAGACTAGAGGTCTGCAAATCGCCGGTTTCGTTCGCTCGTACTCGGTCGAGTCGAGTGCGCAACGCTCGGCGGTGGCGCGGCGAGTGTGTTAAGCCGAGTCCACACGCTACGATCTGTCTGCGCAAATGTCTGCGCACACCTCGCAAATCGTTGCGTGTGGACAGCACATTTGTGCAGATATGATATGTGCGCAAACTTGGAAGTTGGAGTTGGAGGTTTGAGCGAAATTGCTCAAATCTGTGGGTTCAAATCACATCTGCGCAGACAAGTTGGAACGTGTGGACAGTAGATCGCTGCAAATCTGTCTCAGTGTATACTTTTTTCGTGTGTTTACTATGTTGACAATGGATGAAAATGGCTGAGAGCTGAAAATTCCGACTGGGAAACAAAGTTAGCCGCAGCGTATTGGCCACATATATAATATAAAGTGAAGTAGGCGTACAATGTTCCAAACATATCTAAAACTGAAAATTTTATTTGTATCTTGTTAGAAGGTAGGCCTACTTTACTTGACTTCATGAAATCATTCTTCTGGACAGCGTAAATAGCTTGACAAGTGTTGGGGATGATTTAACCCCAATGCTTGTTTAGAAATTGCTGTTGAAAATTCGAGGTCTTTGTAGGTCCTTCCTGTGGCCAGGAATCTTAATGTAACTGTCAGCCAATCATGTGGAGAAATATATCTCCTCATAAAAGTGTCTTTACATATTATACAAGGAGTTACTAGTGTCAAAAGATAATTATAAGTTTCCGCATCCATTCACAAATAATTACGCCAGTCATCGGGTTTGCACTCCAACTCACGATGTACAATCACATGTTCCAACTGCATTCTTTTAAGCAGCCAATGCCTAGACCATTTCTGTTTATTGCGGTTTGTTTGCACTTTTTTCTTTTTTTGCAAGACACGTTGCAAATAGTGTCCCTAAAAAGATTTCCTCTATCACTGACAAAAATAAACTTCGTAAAAAAGCTTATCGTATTCGTTTTCCAGTCAGATTGCAGTCTGTAATACCTACTTTCTTTTATCACCGAAAGATGTCGAGCGCGAGAATTTGCAGCGATGTGAACACCCATCCACACGCAACGATTCGTGTGCGCAGACATTTGCACAGACATTTGCGCAGATATATCGTTGCGTGTGGACCCGGCTTTACACTCGCAGCGAGCGTGTTAACACTCGAACGAGGCTGCGTGGGGCGGGGCGGGCAGAGGCCGCGCAGCGTGGCGCTGCCGCTGTACTCACAAGTAAATCACCAAGTGTCATTCTCCGATTTTGATGAAACTTGCATTTGTTATAATACATGAAAAACTATGGGACATGTAACTTTTTTAGCGGCGGAAAAACATATTTAAGGGGTGAAACGTCCCTCCAAAATTGGGGCTAAAATAGAAAAAATGGCGATAACTTGGAGAGTAGTGAAGCGAGTTTTATGATTTTTGGTATGAAAATATCTTTTGATAAAAGACAAATTTCATAGATTCAACTTCGATTAAATCAAAACAATTTTTAGCACAAAAAACTGGTTATTTTAGGGGAAGCTGCCCCCCTAATTGGTACTCCCCCTGCAACTAGGCCGATCCCTTATCAAAAGATATTGTCATACCAAAAATTATTAAAACCGCTTCACTATATTCTAAGTTATCTGGATTTTCCTATTTTAGCTCCAATTTTGGAAGAACTGTGTCACCCCTTTAATGTTTTTCCGCCGCTAAAACAATTCGGGTCCCACAGTTTTTCATGTATTATAACATATGCAAATTTCATAAAAATCGGAGGGTGACACTTTGGTAGGTTTCCTTGTCAGTCGCTACGGCAGCGGCTCTGTGGCTTTGACATGTGGGCTGCTGTTGCGTCTAACGCACTCCAACCATATAAAGGAACTAAAATCAGTTATGCTGTAGACGTGTATTCCTGTATAATAGCATGTAACCGCAATATCATTATACGCAAACCAGACAAAAAGGTTGTTTTTAGCAACTACAACATTTGGAAGTGATGTAAAGGGTCCAAAAAGAAACTATAAAACGAACGACGTTGTTATTCCAATGTACAAAAGTGAATGTTACCGTACAACAAAGTATACATCGAAAAGTAACACCATTATCCCCAAACTATTCGTTGGTGGCACTGTAATTGTAATGTACTGTTAAAATAACATTGACACGTTGTAGATCGAGTCGAGTTCTTCTATCAGACATCAGGTTCCATTCTGAACTGAAAGTGCGTTAACTAGGTGAATTTGAGGTGGGCACCCAAATACTCTTTTTGCCAATATTGTCGTTATCACCATCAATTCGTGCTAAAGTAAGGTCTACCTCATTGGTGGATTGCGACTCGCGCATTTCACAGTCCACCCATTCCGAAAACATGGACTTCATTCTCTTGGCTGGTCCACCCAGGTGACATTCTTCAGATGGTCCTAAATAAATATAACACAGATATCACTGAAGCAGAAGGAGCACCATAAATTGGCACACCTGTGTAAAGTAGACAATTAGAACAAGAGGATTTAAAACAATTACAGGATATATGAGCATTAGACCGGCATATGACCCTGACGACAGAAGAAAGCGCGGATCCTATATATTGCATAAAACCTTGCATGTGCTCTTTATTATGTAGATAAGAATGACGACAGTGGCAGTGGGGGATATATGAATGTTGCAATTGGAAACATTCCCGTTAAGGACTCACTCGGAAGAGGTAGAGGTTCAACTGTTGAACTGTTTGTAGTCTATAGCTTATGGGACTTGACTACGGGGTCATCAGTCTCTAAACTTACAAACTACTTATGAACTACCTAATACTAAGGACGGCTCAAATATCCATGCCCGAGGGAGGATTCGAACCCCCGACCGCAGTGACCGTGCAGACCGTGACTGGAGCGCCTCAGTCCCCTCGACCAGAAAAGGTAGAGGCACAGCAAGCATGCACAGTGCGAAAATGCTACGGGAATATATATATTAACGGGGTGCAACACAGATGCTCAAACCTAACTTATCTGGTGTACATCAATATCATGTATTTAATATCAATATAAAAGACGGACAAAGTATTCTAGGACTTGAGAGTGATAAGAGGAATGGATATAAAATACAATCACTTCCTCGTTAAGACGGCAAGTAACACCTACCACTTAACAGGCACTAAGAGTCTACAAAATGGGAAAAAGAAAGAAAGAAATGTCATGGGAAACTCATTTAGTAAATGACCTTCACACAGAAACTTTCTATTAATCACGTGTATTAACTCGTATGGTAAACTATAAAATGCGAAACTGAATGGCTAGTTCAACTGGATCGAGAGAACAGCTTTCGAAGCACCCGGGAAAGGAACAATTTCAAATTTCGCAGTCAGGATGTATTCTCTAGCGTCTAGTTTGTTCCCGACACTCGCCATTGAGAGGTGCTGCGGTGGGCGACCGAGTGGCAAGCGGGCATTGTGGACGGTCGGGCCGGTCGAGCGTGCCGCGCTCGAACGAGCGTGGAGGAAGTCGAGCGCAGCCACACGCCTTGTCGCAAACTGCAGCACCGACACCTGTCGGACTGTCATAGAACGACGTGTATCATGCGATTCGAGCGAGCAACCGAGCGAGGTGCAGACCTCTAGTACAGACGGCCGCGTTCCCGTTGAGAACACGACTTTTTTAAACGTGGTCGCGACCGGAAGCGGGGTTAGGGGCGCACAAAACAAACCGCATACCAATATGCCGGTTTCTGCTACTGTGCAAACTAGTTCAACCAGAGTTACTAGGCCCGTGTGTGTTTTTGAGACTACACTAAGCGACCTCATGCCCTTCATGAGAGAATAAAAGCAGGGATGGAAGCGCAGAGTGCTTTTGTTCAGGAATTAAAAACAGGGATGGAACCGCAAAATGCTTCAGTCCAGGTTATTAACAACAATCTGGATGGGTTGCACACCGATATAGTGCGGCTAGTTCAGGAATGGCATGAGGTAGCAATGAATGGTATCTCAGAAAACGCGACCAAAATTGCAGGGAGTGCGGAAGCTATATCGGCTCTCTCCAACCGTGTAGATACTAATATCCACTCTCTTGAGGAGAGAGTCGAATTAGTTAAGACTGAGGTCCACTCTCTTAACGAGAGAGCTGATTTGGTAGACGGTTGGGCGAAAACCCGCACCGATGAACTAGGCACACATACAGATGAACTAGGAGCGTGCTTGGAAGAACTGACCACCTCGGTGGCGCAGTTTCTACAGACCAGGGAGATGGCGGCCGAAAGAGCAGTTCTCACTGTTGTAAATGAATCGGAGGAAGTTCGCGACTTACTCTGATTCAAGGAACAACAGTGGGAAATTAACCGTAGGAGTCGTGATGTAGCGGCCAAGTTAGAAGAACACGTAGCATGACTGGAGCAAGTGTCCGTTCCACCCCCGCCTCCCCCGTAAGTAGAAAACACCTGCCACAGTTTGTGCAGACGTCGGCCCTGTCATTACGAGCGCGGAGATGATTCAGCTTTCGAGAAGGAGTAGGTCGAACCTCTGCGTGCATGTCCTCCCATAAGAGAAGAACCGAGTCGAGTGCCTGTGCGAGACCCAGTGCAGATATTTGATTATAATCACTTTTTAACTGTAAAAACGTACCAGGTCTTCCGAAACTCTGCAAGCGGAATACACCCTCGTGCGTGGATAGAGCAATTCGATTACTCTCTGCCTCTGAACTGGCCAGAAGGACAGAAAATCGAGTATGTGTGAGGATGTCTCGAGGGGGAGACCGCCACGCAGATGCGACCTCTCTTAAGATGTTTCCGCTACTACAATGATTTTAGGGAACATTTCCTGTCTGCCTACTGGCCAGAGAGGCAACAGGAACGAGTGAAGAGCAGCATTCTAGTGATGCCCCACTTTGCTAACAGTAATTGCAGGAGTTTCAGAGAATTCTTTCGAGGAATGATGCAGAGAAATCAATTCCTTGACTACCCATACCCTCCACGTGAATTGATAAGAATTTGCGCATCAAAGCTCCCACGAAATGTGCGCAATGCTGTCCTTGCGAGAAGTTGCAAGGAGGACATTGATTCCTTCCAGGCTTACCTGGAGGACTTCGAATATGACGAAGATTACGGACCTAGAAGAGATGGCAACGGCTCTTCTAGGAAAAGTAACCGGAGTGGCAATAGCGCTAGGAACAACCGCACGGAAAGTAATAGCAGCATGGAGTCCAGGCCTTCCAACGCTGAGAATCAACAACATCGCTGGAACGGGCACGGTTATTAGCATGGTAAGCGAGAAGACAAGTGGCAAAAGTTCTGGAACAGTAATAAGGGCTACTGACCCGATAAAGGCCCGCAAAAACCAAGCGACCCGTCAACAGAAGACATGGAAATCAGGTCCGCTGATCCGCGCCATAATAAACCGAAGGATCCCGGTCCTAGTACGAGCCAATGACAATTCACGGAAGTTGATCGACACTCGGTCAACGTGCTAGGAAAAGAGCATGTCTGTCCGAAACTAGCAGGGGGAGGTGACATTAGGGACACACTTCTCGAGGAAGAGCCTGCCGCGGTAGAGCTGGCGATGCAACCACTTATTGCAGTAAGCGTTAAGGACGTAGTTCTGGAATGCGTACTTGACACCAGCAGCCTTGTATCGATCATGAGCGATTCCGCATTCGGCCATTGTCAGACAGTGGGGACATGGCCTGTACGTCCTTTGCAGAGGACAAAGGTAAAGGGCGCATTAGTCGGGCGCAGTGTTGATGTCAAAAGGCAAGCGTAAGTTGTATTTGAGTGTCGGGCTCACGAATTCTGCGTGAATTTATCGTGCCCTCATTGACGATAGATGTCCTCCTAGGCGTAGAATTCTTCCTCGAACAAACGCCCTGTTCGATTTTAGTGAAGGGGTAGTGCGATTATGCAAGGGGAACGCCATCATCACCTTGAAATTTGATGAGTGTGCTGGTAAGGTGGACTCTGCCGACCGCTATTGCCAGTTTTTGTATGACTTCTGCCAGGCAAATGCTACCGGTTCTTTTAGTTCCTGCGGAGAGGACACGGTCGTACTCTACTGCGGTATTGACGACGAAAACGCGCTATCGAACGAGATTGCTAAGAAAGTCGAGCTTATAGACGACGCATCAGGTACTGCAAAATCCGAGCTGTCCCAAACCCTCCGTGAGCACTCCTGTGTGTTCTCTGAGACTCCCGGCACTATAAAGGGATTTGTCTACCGTTTCAAGGTTCGGAAACATAGGAAGTTCCCGATTCCTCGAGTGTATAAAGAGCAAGTCGAGGAGGAAATTAAGCACATGCTGGCGGAAGGAGTTATTGAACAAGCTGAAGTTCATACAACAACCCACTGCTGGTCGTTCCGAAACGAGATAACTCGATTCGGCTTGTTCTAGATTCGAGACAAATTAACACAGTGATAGAACCGGAGACGGACTGACCACAGACGTTGGATGAATTGCTGCAGCAATTTCACGGCGTGCGCGTGTTTTCTTCCATATACCTGCGATCCAGTTACTGGCAAATTGAACTTGACCCAAGCTACCGACCTTTCACTGCCTTCCTACGTTTCCGAACCTGCTACCAATTCCGTAAGTTGCCTTTCGGACTCAACGTCAGTTCTGCTACGTTTATCTGCGGGTTTAACAGTATCTTGCCCCATGAATTATGGAAACGGATAACCAAGTACGTGGACGACGTACTAATAGCCGACAGCTCGTGGGAAGACCATAATGATGTTCTTAAGCAGTTACTTCAGGTATTCGGACAGTCGGGAGTTACTGTAAAACTAATGAAATCAGAGTTCGGCCGCCGGGAAGTGAAGTTTCTTGGCCACATTATATCGGGGGATGGTATCCTACCAGACCCGACCAAACTAGTAGCAATTAGAGAATTTCAGGTCCCCTCAACGAAGGAACAGGTCAGAACCTACTTAGATTTTTATAAACGATTCCTATCAATAGAGTATAGCCATACCAACTCTTTGTGGGCTTACGAGCAAGAATAAGGCTTGGAAGTGGACTACGAGCGCGCAAAAGGAATTCGAGGACGTGAAACGCGCCTTGTTAGCCACGCACCTGTTAGCCCACCCTGACCTATCGAAGGAATTCTGTTTAGGAACGGACAGTTGTAAGGTCGGAATAGCTGCAGAGCTGTTTCAAGAATTGAGAAAAATGGTGTGGTACAGCGAAAGACGATTGCCTTCGCGAGTCGAGTACTGAACAAGTGCGAGCGCAATTACTCCGTGACTGAACTTGAAGTTCTTGCCGTCGTCTTCGGTTTCCTTAAGTTCAGAGGGTATTTGTTTGAGAGCAGGGCCGGATCTAGGGGGGGACAAAGGGGGCAGTTGCCCCGGGCGGCAGAATTTAGAGGGCGGCAAATTTTGACCGACTCTCTCTCTCTTCTTTTTTTACAGATATATAATTTAATAAAATTAATTGACACAGAATTATTAAAAGTAAAATGACTGCAAGACATACCGAAATCATTTAATAAAACTAAAATTCCTGGTTGCTGACTTCAGTGTTGCCCTGTCACAGGTACCTCAGCTAATCAAACTTTAAAAATCTACTAGATATTAGCCAGAATGAGGGAGATGTTTGCGTTATTGCTTAAGTAAAGGCACAATGTTTATTAATTTGCATAGATTTCCTTTTTTAGATAAATGAATATTCATATTTCATATGATTCTTGTACCTCTGAAGCTATTTCTGAGGCCAAAGTGCTAGCAGAAAATAATGAGGTATCAACGGTATTCTCCGAAAAAAGGATTCGAAGAAAGAAGGAAATGGCCGATGAGATTTGTGACGATGAAGTATCCAACATTCACAGAAACAATAAGGAATAATTGACAGAGCTTAGTACCAGGTTTACCGCACTTGAGAAAATTAGTGCAAAAATTAGTTTTCTGTGTGGTGTGCAAATTCGAGAAATGGAAGTGGAGGACTTGAAGGCCAAAGCAGCGGAACTGGCAGAAGATCTTAGCGAGGAAGAACTTGAAGTTGAAAGTTTCAGACAACATGCGCTGGCAGTTGACAGAGCCTTGCAAGATTCCACTCCATCATCAACATTAAGTTTAATTTATAAAAATAAATTGGTAGAGGGGTATCCCAACCTTACTACAGCGTTAAAATATATCTTACCATTCTAGTTTCTGTTTCGTCTGGAGAAAGAAGTTTCAGCAAGCTGAAACTAATTAAATACACTTGAAGAGCACGACTGCTTAACAAATCTGAGTATAATATCCATACAGCACAAAGAACTGCTGCTCTTAAACTATGATGATATCAAAAACAGTTTTGCAGCAAAAAAAAAGCTCGAAAAGCGAAATTTTGAATTGAGTTTTGTACGATGAGTAATCTTGTAACATTTTTGTATGTATTAAAATTGTTCTGTTTTCCTTTGATCTTAATTCAGTCAATAAAATAAGTTCATGTTGTGAGATTGTGACATTTATTTATAAAATATGTAACCCAATTAGCGTCAAAAAGGCGATTCTTACGGGGGGGGGTTGAAAGAAGGGGCGGCAAATTTAAGCTTGCCCCCCTTGGCAAATGTCCTAGATCCGGCCCTGTTTGAGAGGACGACCAAAGTATACACCTATCACCGCGCATTAGAATTTCTAATGTCGGCTAAGTTGATGCGTGGTAGGTTGGCCAGGTGGGCATTGTTTCTCCAGGAATTTCGTTTTACCGTGGTTCACATAACCGGAAGCGAGAATGTGGTGTCTGACGCTCTTTCTCGCTCTCCGGTTGGTTTAACGCAAGGGACCAATGATGAACTGAATGATAATAACTTCAGTGTCTTATATCTCCGTGGCGTTGCTTTCGAGAACTTTATTACCGCCTCCTTTCAGGACATAGCGCGGGAACAAGATAAGGATGAGATTTTGAGAGATGTGGAGGCCAAATGGCGTGATCAGACTCGTCCGTCGATCCGACATTACAACCTAATTAGGCGAAATATCTTATTCCGACGTAGTGACCCCGGGCAATCGAACTGGGTTGTGTGCATTCCAGATGAGTGGGTCAACAAACCCATCTGGTTTACTCACCTAAGCTACGCGCACTATGGACCCCACAAGTGCTACCAGAAACTCAAGTTTAGGCACTGATTACCTAAATATGGTAAAAGGATCCGGAAAGTGCTGGCCACTTGTAAGCTTTGTCAAAAATCTAAGCCTCCCACGGTTACACACCAAGCTCCCCTCTTTCCTATAATCCCTTCTCGGCTTCGTGAGTTAGCTGCGGTCGACCTCTTTGGACCGCTACCACGCACAATGAATGGCTATTCCTACATCTTTGTGGCAGTGGAGCTAACGTCAAAATTTGTTACCTTGACTCCTTTAAGGAGAGCGACCAGACGGTCCGTTGGTCAGGCCTATATCAAAGACTTCTTACGACAAGTCGGGCCTGTAGAGAAAGTCATTGCGGACAACGATTCTCAGTTCCATTCCCCCGTCTGGAAATAAATGCTGCGGAGAAGACACATGAGACCGGTTTTCATATCTGTTTATCACCCTGCGTCATATCCTTGTGAGCGGGTGATGAAGGAACTGGGAAGCTGTGCCGCCTGTACTGCTACCGTCGTCATAGGGCTTGGGATGGGTATCTAGAAGGGTTTCAGCACGTGCTGAATGACCTCCCAAAGAGCTCCACCTCTATGCCTCCGGTGCTGGTACTTAAAAAGCAGCACCCAGAGGACAAGGTGCGTGAAACTGTGCCTCTCGATCCGCCGGTTCGTCTGAGACACCGTGACGTTATCGAACGCGCCCTGTCAAATATTAGAGATGCCGCAGAGAAGAGACGATGGCAGGACAAAGTCAGTCGCGTGGTAAGAGTGTTCCAAGTGGGCCAGAAGGTCCTAGTACACTCGCGACGACTCTCGAGCAAGCGTCATTCGCTTACCAAGAAGTTTTTCTCCCCTTTTTGTCGGACCCTACCGTGTCAGACGTATAGCCCACGAGAACGCCGTGGAGCTAGGAAATCCAGAGGACTCCACCATGTCTCGAACCTGAGTTTCTATCGCGAGTAGCCAAGCGCCTGATTGTGTCATAAGTTTTGCGTAATTTTCTGTTTGCTAAAGTAAATTTAAGTGATATTCTTACCACTCATGTAATTTGTGTTTGTAGATTTAGGCTGTATTTAATATTTTTGTAGTTTTTTTCTTTGAATGGTTTGTTTTAATAGTGTATTCTTTTTATATGTGTCGTTTGTATATGGATGTGTCTGTTGTGCGATTTCATTTCGCTATAACGCATCTTCATGTTGTATGCGTGTTTTGTGTACTACAAGGTACACACCGCTACTAGGGGTGGATAACAGCAACTTGCCTGTTCTATCTGGTCGGCTGTTCGACGTGCGTTACCTTGACGCTCCGTTTTGTACACAAAAATATTATTAGTGTGACATGTTGAAGTGTCTCTGTTAGCTATAAGGCTGCCTGCCTCACATACTTCCTTTTTTTTTTTTTTTGTCCGTGCTTTTATCTTTTTGTTTCCATCTTGAGGATTGATGGTGCATAATCTAAGTTCTTTAGGCCACGTTAAGTATTTTATTGTGTATATTTTGTGTATGTCTTGTTTATGGTAATATGTGTCCCTGTATGTCGTTTTAAGTGTGTGTGCTCTTCTTCACTGTGCGTGAAAATAGACTTGTTAGCAAGTGCTTTAGTTGCCACCTTTACTGTAAATTTTATATCGGCAATCTCCCCGTTAGGTAGCATGTTTATAAGACGCTGTGGTAGGCGCCAACGCCATAATTCATAGGATTTTTAGTTGCACATAGATGCACTGTGGTGTCGATGCTCAGGGGCTAGATAATTTTGTCTAGGGATAGTCCGTTTAAATAACAGGAGGTGTGCAATTCGACCGGAAGACGGTCAGGTAGAGCACTAACGAAGGGATTCATCTGAATTTCATTGACAATATAATTATTAATAGAACCAACTTATATTTTTCAGATAAGTTTTGCAGGGCAATTTTGTAAATTAAAGGAAGGAGCATGATCTGTAGAAGAGGCCAGAGTAACATTCAGAAGAGAGCAGTATCACAGATGTGAGGAAATACAAACAAAAATAAAGGAGCTGAACAAAGGCAAGCCCCACGTCAAGGAACGGTCCGCCCTACATGTACCATGAGGACACCTGAATTTCTAACATCGATAGGACGGTAATAATTGTGGTAAGAATAGGTTACGTTGTAAGTCAATTTTACCTTAGATTATTTTATTAACTTAGGATTGTTTTACTTGTTGGATTTCTAGTGTTTATTTTGTGTGTTTGTACATTTGATCATCTGTTTCTTTTTGTCTAGGATTGCTTGATATGTCTAACTTTGTAGTGTTTATTTTATGTGCTTGCGCACTTGATCATGTTTTGTCTTTTTTATTTCCAAGGTTTTTTTTTTTATTTTTTTATTTATTTATTTATTTATTTATTTATTTATTTATTTATTTTTTTTTTTTTTTTTTTTTTTTTTTTTTTTTTTTTTTTTTTTTTTAAATATGTGTCATGGTTTTATCTCGCCTCTGTGTGTTCGTAAGACTGTTTCCAGACCCTAACCACGAATTTGCGGCGTTGGAAACAGACCGACGGGCTCAAGAAAACCCCCTCCACCCTTCACGCTGTAGCTAGTTAATTAGGTTGCCTGGGCAACAGGTAGTTATGCAGTAGTTAATTTGCGAGGTGTTGCATAGCGCTTGGCAGTTTTTTTATTTTTTTTATTTTTATTTTGCATGGCGCTACATTCTACACGAGTAAAAGTAGCTTCACTAACACTAATTCAGAGGGTCCTGACTTAAAAAATCAAATTTTCAAATGTTTGTATACCTTATGGGACTTAACTGCGGGGTCATCAGTCCCTAAACTTACAAACTACTTATGAACTAGCTAACACTAAGGACGGCACAAATATCCATGCCCGAGGGGGGATTCGAACCCCCGACCGTAGTGGCTGTGCAGACCGTGACTGGCGCGCCTCAGTCCCCTCGCCCACCGCGGCCGGCCCTCACTTAAATTTTAAGTTATTTGTTATAAATATATTATGCTCAATATATTAAGTCAGAGGATAAACTATTATTCTTCTATTATTGTGTGTTATTTCAATGTAATACGTCAATTTTTGTTTTTCACTCTTCAATTCATGGGAAGTAGATTTTTTTTTCTTTTTCTTTTGCACATTGTATCCTTAATGATAAAATATTTATTAAGGACTTAAAGGCCTAGGCGTTGTGTTCGCCATATGGATAATTTAAGTCAATTTTGTGTAAAATGTTTATATATGAACCTCAATCGAGGTTATTTGTATTTTTGTTAAATGTTTTGTTTAAATAAGAAGGCACTCCACGTTTTGACACGACGGAGTTCCTCATAAGTTTAATATGTCCTGTGGTAACATGGAGCACCAAAGTGTTGGCAGATATCTGAGGGTGTCAGCAGTGGCGGCGATTGGACATTAGAAGTGGGGGTGGGCAAAATAAAATTTAAAACTAAAATGGTATTGTAAGAAATTGTTTCATGTTATAGTTTCATTTTTGCACCTATAGGCCTATAATACCATATGCGAGGAAAAACAAAAGACAATATACAATTGTAATTGCCATAAGTTGTTTAATTAAGTTGTCAAAGGAACATTAGTTTAATTATAAACAAAAATGACAGACAATTGCGTAATTTTACATGAAACGTCTTGTCAAAGTATAATTGCTTTAAAACAAAAGTTATGTGCCTTGGTTTCCGCCTGGCATAAATTTCTACACATTCTTCTAATTTGATGTTTTTAGCCGCATCTTTTTCAATGGCTAGTATAGCTAAATGTGTTAAACGTTCTTGAAGCATAGAATTCCTCAAGTAGTTTTTGATCCGTTTGAAGACATTGAAAGATCGTTCTGCCGTTGCAGTGGACACCGGGATAATCAAAAACAGTTGCAGTAGCTTGAAAAAATTACGGAATACATATTGGTTGTGAACATTTTCAGACTTAAATTGTGAAACCAAATTTGGCACAAGATGACGATCTATTTGGTCTGAATCATGATTCTTTCTTGAAAATACATCGATATCTGAGACTAAATTATCATTTTCCAAACCTAATGCGGAACTCACAGCAATACATGCTTCTTTGATACGGTCGTTACAAATTGAGTTGTTCTTCATCGAAGCCGTCAGCAGTAGTTCCATGTTGCAGAGTAGAGCCAGCTTTTTTTTTTTTTTTTTTTTTTTTTTTTTTTTTTTTTTTTTTTTTTTTTTTCTTTCAAATCGTGACCTAATGTTCTCACTAAGTGTATCCAACAGAGGGTAGTAAAATGTTTTTAAAAAGTGGCTTCAAGTGAATCATATTCAGGATTAACATCTCCTCCTCCTATTTTTTGTGGAAGTTTTCTTTTGTATTGAACTGTTGGCCCCTGAAAGCCATGTCTTTCACAAAAATCAATTGCTTCAGTAAAAAAACTTTTGGAACTCTTCTTCATTTCTCAAACAATTTATGGACATAACTGCGCTGTCAACCAACTGGACTACTTCATGAATGGATACATCATGATTCTGTATGTACTTTGAAAGAATGTTAGTTTTTTTCAAAAAAGTACTTCATAGTATTTAATACAAAAATAAACTTAAACTTGGTAATACATGTGATCAATCCGTGAGCATCTCCATCAGTTTTGGAGTCAGTAGCTTCAATATTTTCCAGATTGTGCAGTAGGACTATGTCTATTAAATGTTGTTGAACTGCTCGCAAGCTTTCATATCTGCTGCTAAATCTTGTGTCACTTAGTGCTTTCAAGGACACATCCTTATTTATTCCTTCTTTGACTGCACATGCTGCACTTTTTACTGTGGCAAATACTGCATGTCTTTTAGGCGAAGCCTCAATAAAACAGTATAGTTGTTGGACTGAGCTAAGAACGTTGCGAACAGAAGGAATGTTTTTAGATGCATCGGCAAGTGCAAGATTTAGAGAATGAATATAGCAATGTACAAACATAACATATGAGTTTTGTTCTTTCATCCTCACAGCGACACCCTTGTAAGAACCACTTATGTTTCCCCACTGAGCAATTATATTTTTAAGGTCAATGCCAAGTTCACCGAAAATTGAAACAAGCATCTTGTATAACGTTTAATCGTCAGTCAAATCAGTTTTGTAAAAACCAAGAAAGCTTTGTTTGATTTCGAGCTTTTCTGTTACATATCTTATAACAAGAGTCAATTGTTCTTGATGTGACACATCTGGAGTTTCATCAACAATCACGGAGAATTGTTTCGATTTTTTAGCATCATCAAATATGTACTGCCTGGCCAAATTTGCCATGATTTCAAGCATTTCATTTTGAACATCTTGATGAACATAATTAAAAACTTATCTCTCGCTAAAAATTTTTGTTTTAATAAAGAGTTTTCTGTTGATCTCAGCTTCAATAACTCGACATAATTACCCCTGTTATCAGTGTCCTCATTTTCTCTATGATCCCGAAGTGCTATTCCCTGCTTGGCCATGAAAAGTAGGGACTGGAATAAAATCTTCAGAAAATCACGATTTTTTAACTTCTTCTTGATGATGTGTTGATATTTTGCTTACCACACTTTCTTTACTTTTAAAACCTTCCTGCCAACGTTGAAGAGCACTGAGGTGAGAAGAAGTTTTTTAGTGCTCTTTAAAGCGTTGGATTGGTTTTTTTTTTCCAGTTTTTAAACTCATTAGATATGAATGTTTCACTATAACAACCTGTGGAACCGAACAAACGACATAGGAAGCAAAAAGCTTTATCAGCAGCAACACTGTATTCTAACCAATTGTAATTTGTGTACCACATAGTTCTAAACTTTCTACCCTTTGTTTCTGGTTACCTATTAATAATAGGTTGAAAAGGACGATTTAAAAAAAAAAAAACTGTGATGCTGCTTGTCTACCATGAATTGGATCTCTTGGTTCAAATTGAAGCCGAGAAGGACTTTTAGACTGAGTAGTCTTACTTACAGGCAATACACTCTCAGCACTAGAAGGTGTAGGTGTAGGTATACCGGTAACTATTTCAATGGTTGATTCTGTCACTGACGAAATTCTCTGTGGTTCATCTATTGCTGGTGTAGCCGACACTAACACTTCAGCCAAGTCACTATCTGGATCCGGAGTAACAGCAATATTTAGGGCTGTGTGGGACTGTAATCCTTCTTGGGATTTCTGCCTTTTGCTGAAGAAATCGAAGAACTTTTTCCTGTAGAACGCTTCATCGTTAACTGAAAGACACAAAAGTGCGTACACAAACACAACTGCATTCGATTTGACCAGAACTACGGCAAACACAGAGGACTACCTTTGTGCTGGAACAGTACTATCCGCAAACTGTAACCTGGCTTGCGGGCCATCTCTCGGAAACTCTCGGCAGCAGTCGGTAGATTTCGTGGCGTAGCGAGTTGCAGATGTTCGTTACCAACTGTGCAGCGTAGACTGCATTTGTCGTTTCCTTCGTTGCTTAGCCGTGCTGTTGCTGTCAGTGTTTAGTTGCTGCGTTTACAAGAAAAGGAAGCTTGATCCTGTAGAGGTTGTTGTTGTGGTCTTCAGTCCGAAGACTGGTTTGATGCAGCTCTCCATGCTACTCTATCCTGTGCAAGTCTTTTCATTTCAGAATAACTACTGCAACCTACATGCTTTTGGACCTGCTTACTGTACTGATCGCATGGTCTCCCTCTTACAGTTTTAACCCCCACACTTCCTTCCAGTAATAAATTGGTGATACCTTGATGTCTCAGAATGTGTCCTATCAATTGCTCCCTCCTTTTAGTCAAGTAATGCCACAATGTTCTTTTATCCCCAATTCTATTCAGAAACTCTTATCTAAATTTTAGCATTCTTCTGTAACACCACATTTCAAAAGCTTCTATTCGGTTCTTGTATTCACTATTTATCGGCCACGTTTCACTTCCATACAAGGCTACACTCCAGACAAATACCTTCAAAAAAGATTTTCTAACACTTAAATCTATATTTGATGTAAACAAATTTCTCTTCTTCAGAAATGTATTTCTTGCCATTCCGAGTCCACATTTTCTATCCTCCCTGTTTCGGCCATCGTACCTGTAGAGGTATAGCTCATTAATGCACCGCACAGAAAATCCAGTCGGCATATGCCTTTTTTTTTTGCGGGATAGTTCCAACTATGGAATCATTTGACGACGATAAGGTAGTGGAATTTCAGTTAAGGGTTATGCAAATTGTTTCTGAAATTAAGAAATTTAAAATGTCATGGGATAAAATTAATACTGCCGCTCACCCTAGTATATCACGTGCATATGCGTCATGTTTAACCCTTTATCACTAACAAGCACTTAACAAATGCAAGAGAAAAATAATCTTTCATCCATTACCGACACAAAGCGTTACGAACAAGCAGTGAAGTAATTTTCAGGGAACTGTTCCAGATCCTCCACGCCATCACAAATCTCTGAAAATTCTTATATTGGGTTGTTCGACTTTTAACCTATGTTTTACTTTTTTTGATATGATTTGAAAAATGAACATTCTTTAGATTAACAAATCTTTTAAAAAATTATGACTATTGGTTTTTCCACTCATCGGATTGTAATTGCTAACATCTGTATAGGCTGGAAACATTCCTAGAAGGATGTATTGCTATGCTTAATGGAACTCTTCATTCGTGCACGTAGTCATCAAAAGTCCATAAACTCATCAGAAAATAATTAAAAACTTATCTCCCCTTAATTCCTCAAAAAGGACAGAGAATGCATCCACTTCGTCTATTCTCGTACGCAACCTTCTTCTTCTTCTCCTCTTCAAACGTCTGTACAAGACAAGCCACGCTAATAACTGATTGTGCTCCATTTGCAGTCTGGGAAGGCAACTGCAGACGGAAGGCTGTCACGACAGGGCACGGCATGTCGTGTAGCTCTGGGGTGGCTGTGAAGAGGCGTGGATCTCGTGTCGGCCCAGCAAGAATGCCGGCTTGTCGGTTGCCGGGTTGATGTGAAGCCGGCCGCGGTGGCCAAGGAGACTAAGGCGCTCCAGTCACGGTCTGCACGGCCACTACGGTCGGGGGTTCGAATCCCCCCTCAGGCATGGATATTTGTGCCGTCCTTAGTATTAGCTAGTTCATAAGTAGTTTGTAAGTTTAGGGACTGATGACCCCGTAGTTAAGTCCCATAGACTATACAAACATTTGAACATTTTGTTGATGTGAAGTAAGCCGACCACCTGCTCAGCAGAAGCCAAGTTACAGTTTGCGTATAGTACTGGCGGGCAGAGAGTTGTTTACGATGAGGCAGTGCACATGTCACTGGGTTTGGCTACGATCGTCAACTGTCGTCAGATGTCGTGTGTGAAGGCGGAGCCTCCTTTTCTACTACAATGTGTACCACCATAATTCCCACTTATAGCTATGTTACAATTGTGAAAATCAGTTTTAAAAGTATACAAGTTCAAAATGTTTGTATAGTCTATGGGACTTAACTACGGGGTCATCATTTCCTAAACTTACAAATTACTTATCAACTACTTACGAACTAGGACGGCACAAATATCCATGCCCAAGGGGGGATTCGAACCCCCGACCGTAGTGGCCGTGCAGACCGTGACTGGAGCGCCTTAGTCCCCTCGGCCACCGCGGCCGGCAGTATACAAGTGTTACTACGCTAAAAAAGTGAATAATTTAATCATATTGTTCCCAGAAAGTGGGGGGGGGCACTGCCCCCCCCCCAGGCTCCCCCTAATCGCCGCCACTGGGTGTCAGAGTCCAAGACGGAGGCATGCGTCCGTGGACGTCACGCCCGCTTTGCGCCAGGCAGCGGTACAAGACCGACCTGGGAGTTGGAAGGGTCCACGGTAGGGATGGGGAAAACCGACCGGTTAAAACCGATACCGGTATTTTAGTTTTGAATAACCGGTTTTGTTCGGTCTTTATTAGGTGTCGGTTGTAACAGGTTTTTTTTTTTTTTTTTTTTTTTTTTTTTAATTATTGAAAATAACCGGGTAAAAGAACCGGTACGACAACATCCTGTAGTAGTGATTCAAAATGTGTTTTTTGTAAATAATTTAAAAAAATGAAAACTAGTAGACCCTAATATTTAGGGCTATTCCTAAAATTTCCACTGCTGTGAAATATTAGGCCATCCCAGTAACTAAGAAAAGCGATCAATGATAATTTAAGAACAATCCCGGCAGTCAGAAACGCGCAATAAACGCGTGGCATAAGAACTTAAGAACTGGTGCAGCTATTGAGACATCGCCGGCCGCGGTGGCCGAGGTGACTGAGGCGCTCCAGTCACGGTCAGCACGGCCACTACGGTCGGCGGTTCGAATCCCCCCTCGGGCATGGATATTTGTGCCGTCCTAGTTAGTAAGTAGTTCATAAGTAGTATGTAAGTTTAGGGACTGATGACCCCGTAGTTAAGTCCCATAAGCTTAACAAACATTTGAACATTTTTTTATTGAGACATCGATGCACCTGTTGCCGTGTGGCGTGGCCTATTAGACGACGCGCGTGCACCGGCAGTGTACAAGACTTGCTTCCGTCTGGTCATGCGGCAGTTCCTTTCTGTAGTCGCCAGACATCGGTTGTGTCTTAAATGGCATCATCCAGAATGTGGAAGTACTTCACGAAGTACGAGAGCAGTGAGGTACAATGCTCCGTTTGCTTTAAAAAGCTGAAAACAGGTGGAGGTACTACAAACATGCTGTGTCATTTAAGGAGAAAGCAACCAAAATGTTGCTTGGAAGATAAGGTAAATTCGATTCATATACCTATTATGTAAGAGATGTACTATAAGCTTGGAATAATAACTCTTAATGTATTATGTGATTCCTCGAAAGCGAGGGGCTTTTTTAATAACCAATATGGGTTTAGGTAACATTGATCATGTGGTGCCTCGCGAGGTAGCCATGCGGTCTGAGGCTCCATGTTACGGACTGCGCGGCTGCTCCAGTCGGAGGTTCGAGTCCTCCCTCCTCCCTCGGTCATGGGTGTGTATGTTGTCCTTAGCGTAAGTTAGTTTCAGTTAGAGTAAGTAGTTTTTAAGTCAAGGGACCGATGACCTAAGCAGTTAGGTCTCATAAGAACCCACACCCATTTGAACATTCTTTGATCAAGTAGCACACAGCTTTCCTAGTTCAATTTGCGTAAATTTACACTGACAACAATCATACTGTTAGTCGGAACTGTGACTTTATTTTTCGAAATACTTCTGCAGCTATAAGGAGATATTCGTATGCGCTGGCTGACAAGTCCAACTTACGGAGTGGTTGGCTCAATATTCGCAACTGCCGGATGGAAATACTAGGCCAGTAAATCTGTATGCTTCGTATATCGTCTTCTACGGACTCTTGGCTAGGCTGACTCAAGAAGGCGTAGTATTGGGAGGGGATCTTGCAAAATATGGAAAGACTAGGTGATTTGTCGTATAATGTAAATTTACCTAAATTTCGTAAGTTTCGGTTTCGGGGGAAACTAGAAGAACCGAAAATGGCCGGCCGCGGTGGCCGAGGAGACTGAGGCGCTCCAGTCATGGTCTGCACGGCCACTACGGTCGGGGGTTCGAATCCCCCCTCGGGCATGGATATTTGTGCCGTCTTTAGTATAAGGTAGTTGATAAGTAGTTTGTAAGTTTAGGGACTGATGACCCCGTAGTTAAGTCCCATAAGCTTAACAAACATTTGAACATTTTTGAACCGAAAATGCGATTACGGTTTCTGTTTCGGCCGCAAAATATGTTTCGGTCGAACTCTACTGGAAATAATAGCAATAAAAACCCGAAAACCGGTTATTTAAAAAACCGGTTATCTTGAGCAGTTTTTACAGTGCAGTTAAACTGGAGATGACACGAACCGGTATAACCGAAAACCGGTTGTTTCAGCGATAACCGCCATCCCTAGTCCACGGGGAGACGGAAGACGAGCGGCCGCCCTACCAAAACGGCTAACTGCGTCCGGTCGAACGGTCCCAGCCGGGTACACAATGCTACCGGCCCTCGGTGCGCACAAAAGAGTGGGTGATTAGCAGCAACATACCAGTTGCACGGCCGCCACTGGTGCACAGCCGTCCTGATCCAGGACGCTGGTCCGCTAATCTCTTCTGGTGGTCAATCTTCACAGCCGCCCAAGCACTCGTCAGGCCGCCTGTCACGGGTACAAAGGCCGCCAGGCCTGCAGATAGATGCACTAACCACACCCTCCTACTCACGTCGGATGCAGTTGAATAGCTGGGGAAGAGACACAAAAGTAAAAGTATCTTGTTATGTGTGCGGGTTGTAGCATCCTTCCAGTACCTTCTAGAAGACTACCTCCCTCCCTCTTCAAAGGTCCTAGTCGACGGTTCAGACTAATGGGAACAGTGTTTATTGACTTAAAAACCAGTGTTGAGTGGACGACAATGTGAAGGACAGCATCAGGTTGATAACTTTAATTGTTGTGGCTTGCTTATTAATGTCTGTGTATAATAACGTGTGAGCTGCTATGTATATTGACCACTGTACTATTAACTTCCTGTTATTGAAGTAATTTGAAACGAGTCAGTTCTCAGTTTGCAGTGGCGGCTCGTGTAAAATATGACCAGTGTGCCACAATATTATAAAAATAAACAGGAAACAAAATATGCTAAAATAAAAAGTCAACCTTTGCATGATTGCCTTTAATTAAATATTAATTAATACTCTATTGACAGTAAGACCTTCAGGGGAATCTATAACAGCGCTGCCAACTGCATGTATTCACTGCAGGTAGTAAATATAACGTTTAAAAGATATTAATTTTATTTACAGAAATTAAAAATTTAGACTCAGAGGTATTTGAATACGAGCCTCACACAGGAATTGAGAGACAACGCGCAAGACGCCTCAGTCAGCGCGCTATTTAACTCTGTAAGCCGCAATATTCGTCATATACTATTCTTCCACAGCCGCCACACGCAGCGCGAAGAGAAATATTGATCTGGTGCTGCAGTCGGTCTCAGCACACGAGTCACCAGGCCTGATGTCACGTCTGCGCATGCGCACTAGCGAAAAGACGACTGCGCCGCCTCCCTGCGCACTTACCAGCGCGGCTGAATCCAACTTCAGCATACGGAGCTGGTTTCCAGCTATCGCGGCGAGAGCGCTCCAAAATGCGGTTTCATCCTTATTACTAGCATTCTACTACGCATTGGAATGGAATTGGCATAATTTTATTGTGATATCTGGCTCGTATTCCAAGAGAAAGGATGTAATTTTACAGCGATTTCTCGCTTGCATTCGAAGAGAAATGGCATAATTTTAGTAATATATTTACAGTGTGCTGCAGCACATTAGCACATTATCACTAGCCGCCACTGTCAGTTTGGGCCGTGGAACAAGGCTTTATAACAGGGAGTAACCAGTAGTTCACACGGACCTCATTTACTAATTTTCGTGATATAACAAGGCTCTTGTTACGTACAGTTGTCAACTTTTATCCTCGCAGCAGCAATATGAGTTTCATGCCATTCCTGGTGCAGTGATAAGATTATCATTTATTTCTGGGTTCAGAAATCGGTTTTGGAATCCGATACTAATGAAAACGTCAGTGTTTTACGTCTATTTATGGCTAGAGATCACGCTCTTAAAGGTGGCCCCTGAGCGGAGAATGTTGGGAGCTGAAGCTTGCATTCAGCTCATAGCGCATTGGCTGTTAGAACAAGCCCTCGCTTCTTTCTCCCAGTGCCGCCACCTTACGGCGGATAGATTACAGGTTTTAAAATAAACAACATGTAAGGGATTAAGGCGTCACAGATGTAACAAGGAATTATCACTTTAATGTTTGAGTAATAGAAAACTGGACGCGCGGTTGCTCGCCGTGGAGGTTCGAGTCCTCCCTGGGGCATGGGTGTGTGTGTTTGTCCTTAGGTTAGCTTACCTAGGTTTAAGTAGTTTGTAAGCTACAGACTGATGACCACGCAGTTTTGTCCGATAGATTTACAAACATTTGAACATTTTTGAAAACTGGAACGTATATCTACGAAATATTAATATTTTAAAGGGACTTATTAATCAGGTGTAGCAACGCTTTCTGCCTCTTTTTACTGCCGTAACTGAATAACAATCAGAATTAACATTCTTCATACCACTTTCAAGGACAGCCTTCTTTTTTCTAAAAGAAGTCGTCGGAGTATGTGGACTTATTTTAGCAAATATCAAAGTGGAACACAATAATCAATACCAAGCACATATCCACAATACATTCACGAGGTCTACGGTGTACAATTCTGCTAGAAGGTAAGGTTGGTAGAGAGCATAAACATTCCGTAGTCACACGAACTCAGCGGACTTCCGCCGATCAGAGAGGAACCACGAAAAAGCGCGTGACCTGTAACCGCATCTCGATCAGGCACACAATTGTTGTTTGCTTAATGTGTTCAGATTCAGATCACGAACAAAAATATATCATGTCATTAAACAAGTGTGATAACGTATCTGACTTTTCACTTATTGCAACGAAATTTAATTTACAAGTGTTACTGTCTCATCTCTAATGACGTGTATTCTAATATTTGTTGTACAGAAGTGTTGGTTTGCACCTTGCCTGAATGCCATAAGGAGAAATAGTAGACTTACTTAGTACCTGTTCTGGGTAATAACTGTACTCCGGAATGATTTGACGACCTGCGGCACAGCTATGCTATGGTGGTTATATAGCGTCAGGTGTGGCCTCCACTTTGGAATTCACGGGTGTTCCACTTTTTTTCTGTGAAGTGTACCATTTCCGTTAAAATAGTAGCTTGTCATGGTTTGCATTCAACATGTCGTCTGCAAAGTTATAGAAGACCAAAGGCCAACAGCAGAAATAACTCCTCTTTCTGAGAGGAATGCATCAGCCCCTAACGTCTATGCAGTATTATTTTTACAAGGTGTTTGGCAGTATCATAGGCTGTGTTTAACAAGGATGTTAGAATTTTAACCTCCTTGGTGTTCACATTAGCTTAGTTTGAAGAGTTGCTTTCTGGCTACCATTCATGCGCAGTACGACAGCTCGCATTTGAAGAGCGCCTGGCCCGACTCTGGCTACTTGAAGAGGGGTGCGAGCTGTTCGAAGAGCTGCTAGCAAGCAGAGTCAAGCAGCCAGATGCTGCCCGAGGTAATTTTTGTGGCTGCCAGATTTGTGGATGTGCATAGCTCTCTTATTTGTAGTGTGGATACACGACGCTCCCTTGTTCGAAATGGAAGTTATCTCAGAAGTGGACACATTAGTCTGCTCTGTAATTCTACGGTATTATTTATTCTTATAAAATCACTCATAGTAGGTAAGAGAATTCAAAATGACATTTGTTCGAGATGTCGAGAGATTCAGATTCCGTCTTTAGTGACTTCGATTTCTACACAGTGTTGTTGCGCCGAAATAAAAGGCAGAAATTAGATTTTCTTGTGTATTTTTATACTTTTTACCACGTTTCTCAGATACGGAATTTGTCCAACATTTTTGGGTGCGGCGGCTTCTGGCAGAAGAATTTATATATTCGGTTTCTTATAAATACCAGGACGCGGGAAATACTCCTATTACAACATAATCTTTTTGTGGTTTGCTGGCCATGAACTGCAAGTTTTCTTAACGTAGCAAACAGGTTGAACTTTTGCAGCTTTTTGTTTTTGAAATTGAAAGAGCTGCAAAATTTATTAGTAGCCTCAGTGTGAACATTATAAAGTGGTCACGTGCAGAGGAGGGAGATGACATAGAGTCCCATTGGCGCAATAAAGAAATGCCAGGTGCAATAGATAGATCCATGTCAGAACAGACACGTCCAAAGCAGATACAGAATATTGTCCCGTTCACTTGCATGTGATTTCCGCTATAGACACATTACAGACCTATTCCGGATCAGTCCACGATATCAGAGTATTCAGAACGAGTATGCCATAGGAAACCACTGAAGAAAAGTGCCAACATTTTTATATTATATTATATTTTTATTATACCGGTCTGAGGCATTTGTTGACACCGTACCAAAGTATTGGGCGTTTAACACGGCGAGACAGTTGTGCTCTTAAAAATATTATGAGCGACAATGTTTTTGTATGCCCTTAACAGTCATCTCCATTTGTTGTCGCACTACACTGTGGTGAATGCTTTTCCTCGATTTTCTTTCAAACAAGCCTCCGTACCACCCAGAAATTGCTGATTCAGTTTAAATCTGTTGCAGAACTCTATGATAGCTGATTTAGAGTTTCTGCACCACTACCAGAGCCGTGCAGCGCGCCACATTTACCCGCCCGAGCTCGCCTGCGTCCGGCCGCTGCGCTCTGCTGCCCGCGCCGCGGGTAGTCTAGTGGAGCCCCACTGCATCGCCTACAGAGCGAGCTAGCTACGGTGCACCGTCGAGTCCCGACACTCGCCGGGCGAGCGAGTACCCACCGGGCCTGTGCCCTCTGGGCTCGGTACAACAGCGCCACAGACGGCGCTGCGAACGCTGGAATGCAGCACTGCGCGAGAAGTATAAATCAGAGCGCAGGCATCGCACACACTTTTGATTACCTACGTAGCAATTTATACGTTATTGCTATGTCTGAAATAAATAACGAAGAGGACAGATCATAGCAATGTGCAAGGAGTAGACACTACTAAAAACAAGAAAGTTTCTAATATTCCTTCATTAGTTCACCTTTTAATTGTAACGACCATATATTCAGCCAAAAGACAATTAGGCTCTATCAGGGCCGGCGCAAGCCCGAGTGCCGCCCCGCGCGAGCTGCTAAATTGCAGCCTACCCCCCTCGTTTTTTACAAAACGTTTGTGGGATTTTACTTAAAAAATCTGTAGGAAATGTCAGCAATCAATCGTAATTTTTGTTTTTACTTTACAGATCTACATAGGTTTTGGCCACTGAATGGCCAGTATTAAAAGTTTTAATATGTGCTTACATCTAAACCGTCATGTTGACAAAGGGTTACATATGTTCATCGTCAAAAAAGAGGACAGTTCATATAAAAAAGAGGACACTTTATTGTTAACATAATGTAATTTACAACTTTATTAATGAACCAAGTAAAATTACTACAAACTGAAACAGTAACCTTGTGTGCTTATTGTAGAAAAAAAAATTACGAACCTTAACAATTTATTCATCACCACTACACTCAATTGTCTCATTCTTGTTGTTGTTTTTTTTTTTTTTTTTTTTTTTTTTTTTTTTTTTTTTTTTTTTTTTAAGTATGGATAAAAGCTCAGGCATTTCAAATCTTTGAATTAATACTGCACACATGCAATAACTTTTATATTTTCTATTTTAAATCTGTTCCTGTCTTTTGTCCACTGTGTGTACACAAGAGAAAACGCACTTTCTGTGTTAGCATTATGACTAGGTACTATATTTAAGTTCGTAATTTATTTTGAAGTAAAAGCTACCTACGATCTCGTACACAGCTTTAACCTAAACTACAAAGTATATCAGAAGTCACACAAATAATGCAGAAGACAAAATACACTGGTTGAATACAGGGTAGACAACCGGGTTCCTTCGCAGTAAAGTTCCGAATCGTTTGCAACTGTCAGACCCATTCGGAGAGCGAAATTGTGAACGGCATGTCTATGCGCGTGATAGTTGCGAACAGTTTGGAACTGCAGTGCGGACGACCCCGTTGTCGCCAATGACACAAAATTAAATTTTCTTTCTCGAAACCCAAAAAAGAGGACGTTTTGTAGAATTTTATATATTCCGGCCGGACACATTTTCTTGTCTCAAAAAGAGGACGTGTCCGTGTCCAGGAAAAAGAGGACGTATGGTAACCCTATGTTGACAGTTACATTCACCATGACGGAATAGAGGTAAAATAACTCAAAGCATTGAGAATAGCCACACTGTGCCTGAAATCTATGTAGATTGCGACTGATTGGTGACATTCTCTACAGATTTGTACAAAACAGTCGCTGGGCATCAGCTCAAAAATGGAGTCAAACCTTATTGAAGAAATCTAGTTAACTTTAATAAGCATTTCAAATTTACAAAACTGTTCAGATGTACCGTATGTGAAATCTTATGGAACTTAACTGCCAAGGTCAGCATTCCCTAAGCTTACCACTACTCAACCTACTATCCTAAGGACAACACACACACACACACACACACACACACACACACACACACACACACACACACATGCCCGAGGAAGGACTCGAACCTCCGCCGGTACCAGCCGCACAGTCCATGACTGCTGCGCCTTAGACCACTCGGCGCAGCATGACTTACAGCAATCGTAAATGAACATTTTTCATGGTTGTTAACAGATAATGTGTTCAACGTAAAACAGTATGCAGTAAATAAATGTTGGCAAAGTGATAGTGCGAGATTAGTGTTGTCAAACAAAAGTGCCGGTCAGAGTTTAATTGTTGTTGCCGCGGTGGAGTAGCCGAGCGGTCTAAAGCGTCTCACTGCGGAGCGCGCGGTTGCTCGCCGTGGAGGTTCGAGTCCTCCCTGGGGCATGGGTGTGTGTGTTTGTCCTTAGGTTAGTTTACCTAGGTTTAAGTAGTTTGTAAGCTACGGACTGATGACCACGCAGTTTGGTCCGATAGATATACAAACATTTTTAATTGTTGTTCATGCAGGCGGAGACAAGTGTTTCCTGTCTCAAACACCAAAACGTCCGACTATCACTCAGAAACGGATAGCAAAAAGTTTGAAAAATACGTCGATACCCAACTTATGCCAGCTTACTACCAATGGTCTTTATCCCTTGTAATTACTCGCAGCGTTGTTACCCATTCGGAATAGTCCTAGCCATTGTAGGTGTTGGACATGTTTGACCGTAGTAATGTTCAACGATTTTTTTTTCATATGCGGGAAGAATAAGACACTCGGAAACTGCCATTGAAGGGCTTAGCAAAATTGTTTAAGGCTTAACAAGTAATCGCAGTATCGACCACTGATTCGAATTTCCAGATTAGATGTCATCTTCTGTTAAATTAACTGTGAGTAAACGCATGGTGCGTAACAGGCTTGCAGCGCTCCACTAATAAGAATACTGGCGTGTACGCCATACTGCTCACCCTCTTTGTTCAAAAAAGAAAAAAAAGAAAAAAAATGTTTGTAGAGTCTATGGGACTTCACTACGGGGTCATCAGTCCCTAAACTTACAAACTACTTATGAACTAGCTAATCCTAAGGACGGCACAAATATCCATGCCCGAGGGGGGATTCGAACCCCGACCGTAGTGGCCGTGCAGACTGTGACTGGAGCACCTCAGTCCCCTCGGCCACCGCGGCCGGCCCTCTTTGTTCCTCCGGCGTAAACATGAAGGTGCTGCCGCAGTGACGAGGAAGAAATCAGTCCTCCTCTCTCCCCTTGTTCAACAGGGTCGGCAAGCAGGTAGTCGAGGCACCATGCCATAGTTCCCGAAGCCGTTCCCTCCAAGTATTGGTTTAGAATCCCCTCTTGGGAATGAATTTTGAGTTTGTCGTTAAAAAAAAAAAAAAAAAAAAAAAAAAAAAAAAAAAAAAAAAAAAAAAAAAAGATTCGCCGCCCCTCGGAAAGTGCCGCCCTGTGCGGCCGCACGTTTCGCACGTGCCTTGCGCCGGCACTGGGCTCTATCGTAAAGCTGTGATGTTATGTGGAGTTTATTTTTTATTTTTTAAATTCCTAAGCACAGTGCCTCTTAAACGTTTTTGTCCTATTACAATATCGCAGATATATAGTAGTTTAAACTACACCTTATTAAAATTAATAATAAAGTGAAATACAAAAATAATAGATGAAAAAGTTTCTTACTGGTACGTACAACTAATGGTTTTTGTAGTTTACGCATCAATCGTGTCATATCAAAAGGGCAGATGCAGGCTTTTCCATAATGGAGAGGTGCAGTATACAATATTAAAGTATTTTACACTTGTCTTTTTCCGGCCGCGGTGACCGAGGGGTTGAGGCGCTCCAGTCACGGTCTGCACGGCCACTACGGTCGGGGGTTCGAATCCCCTCTCGGGCATGGATATTTGTGCCGTCCTAGTTCGTAAGTAGTTCATATGTAGTTTGTAAGTTTAGGGACTGATGACCCCGTAGTTAAGCCCCATAAGCTGTACAAACATTTGAACATTTTTTTTGAACACTTGTCTTTTAATCTACAAGATTTCTTTGTGGAATTAAGCGGCTAAACGTTTTAGTAGAGGATCCACAGACGTTCAAGCCAGTCTCTAGTTACTGTCAACGAGAAGAGTGTGTCTGTATTTATTTGTATCGAAGTGTTAGAAGTGAAGGTCTTTTCCCACAACCAGTGAACGAGACATGTAATAAATATTACCTCTTTGCAATACCAAAGATTTATGTGACTTAAAGTTACTAGACTTATCGAGAAGCTATTACTATTAATTTACAGTTATGTGGATTCTAAAATTATTGCTCCTTGCAAGAGATTGCGAATCCCATTGCTATTAGTAGACAAGGAAGGGAAACAATGTTTGCAAGTTTTTCAAGTCCCTCCAAATGTCCTTCAGTTATGTTCTTGACATTTTCTTCTAAAGAAAGATGATTTCCACCAGCAAGTCGTCGACGTTATTGAAGCACTCATTTTGAATGACATTCTCACTCATTTCGCAAACTACTGGCTTTTTAAAGAGTTCCTGTTTACCTTGACAGAATTTTAGATAGATAATTAGTAGGACAACCTTGAATAAAATTAAATATTATCACATCATCGTAGAGCACATCAGTTTTCGTCACACACATGGCAATAAGTAGATTTACCAGGAACAAGGAACTGAAGAGATTTAAGGTCTCATCTTGCTCTTCATGTTAGAGCCATCACTTAGCTTAATATAAAGTGAAAGTGAAACACTGTATAAGTAAATACTGAGCAAAGTATAGAACTGTGTACAAACGTATCGGAGCCGGCTAATGCGAAGCTGACGACTGACAACAGGTTTAATATTTCCGGCGCGAGCCAATTCGGCTATCGTTTTGCTTCTGCAACACAAAATTGGGCGTATTCTGTCTGCTTTTACCAGATCCGTTACTGCGCACGTCTTTTTTTTCTTTTTTACTCGCAATTGATACTGCACTAATAATTCATTCAGTGAGGAAAAATTACAAGTGTGTTGAAGATACATGCAATCTGACCAGCGACACAAAACTGATGACTGTAACCTTAAATGTCACCTCTCTGACAGTGGTGACTACCTCGGGGTTCCAGCTCGCGCCAGCCAAAGGACAAAAGGGGAAAAAAGTAAAACTACAATGGACCACATGCCTTTCTCGATGGACAGTAATTAGTTTACTTCTCAATTAATACAATTAAAGAATCCCTGAGACGGATTTACGTCTCTAATATGTCAAAGACATTATTGATAGAGCTGAAGCATTGAATTAAAATTTGTGGTGCGGCCGGGAATCGAACCCGGACCTCCATGCTTACTAGGCAGGCGTCTTAACCGTTAGACTACCACACCACTAACGATTAAGGCGCCTCGGAATAGTCTATGTACGATTTCCCTCCACAACACAAACTTTAATTCAGCTTCTTTGTTCCAAAGATAATTGCCACTACTGCCAAGGCTCTCCATGCAGCGGAATAGCACCTCAGCAATGGACATGGTGGAACAATCCTGTTACGGTGATATAAATATCAATTAATACAATTAAAGAATCCCTGAGACGGATTTACGTCTCTAATATGTCAAAGACAAATTTTAATTCAATGCTTCAGCTCTATCAATAATGTCTTTGACATATTAGAGACGTAAATCCGTCTCAGGGATTCTTTAATTGTATTAATTGATATTTATATCACCGTAACAGGATTGTTCCACCATGTCCATTGCTGAGGTGCTATTCCGCTGCATGGAGAGCCTTGGCAGTAGTGGCAATTATCTTTGGAACAAAGAAGCTGAATTAAAGTTTGTGTTGTGGAGGGAAATCGTACATAGACTATTCCGAGGCGCCTTAATCGTTAGTGGTGTGGTAGTCTAACGGTTAAGACGCCTGCCTAGTAAGCATGGAGGTCCGGGTTCGATTCCCGGCCGCACCACAAATTTTAATTCAATGCTTCAGCTCTATCAATAATGTCTTTGACATATTAGAGACGTAAATCCGTCTCAGGGATTCTTTAATTGTATTAATTGATATTTATATCACCGTAACAGGATTGTTCCACCATGTCCATTGCTGAGGTGCTATTCCGCTGCATGGAGAGCCTTGGCAGTAGTGGCAATTATCTTTGGAACAAAGAAGCTGAATTAAAGTTTGTGTTGTGGAGGGAAATCGTACATAGACTATTCCGAGGCGCCTTAATCGTTAGTGGTGTGGTAGTTTAACGGTTAAGACGCCTGCCTAGTAAGCATGGAGGTCCGGGTTCGATTCCCGGCCGCACCACAAATTTTAATTCAATGCTTCAGCTCTATCAATAGTTTACTTCTCTTGGAGTGCTTGAGCGTAAGCTGAACCTTCCAACATTTTACCAGTTAATCGTTTCTAATGACCTGATTGCAACTGAACGTAACAACCCGATCTACCTTTTTTTCTGTTAGTAAGGATAAATCAAGCAATCTATCGAAATGTCGACAGAAACCCTGTTAGAACACGCGCTGAATGAGCACCCCCTATAGGGGGCGCTGGCTGAATACATACACTTGCTATCGCGGCACTGATGCTCCTTAACTCGCAATTACTCGTGAAATGAGACAGCTCTATTTCACTCGCGGTAATGTATGGTCTAAAATGCATAGGTCATTTAAGCTGCCTGCTATCTTTTTCAATATACGATTTGTAAATGACGTGCCCATACTTTACTAATATCGTCATTTTAAAATGACATTTACGAATTATGGAAAGTTAAATGCTTTATTAGAAAGCTAAGATTCTGTACTCTCACATGTTCAAAAATCAGATTTTTTAACCCCATAGTTTCTTCAGAATCGAGTGATAAGCATTATGAATAAAAAAAACTCACGCCGAATGAAAAGTAGACCTTTTTTTCACATGCAAAGTAAAGCTTGTAAGGAAAAAGTAAGTTCATAAACTGATGTGGGATGGTCGTATGTATCATGAACAGTATTTGCAGCGCGAAAATCGGAACAGTGTATTTCCCGCTAAGAGTGTAGCGGCTGGCGGGCGCGTGCCCCGGCTAGCAGCAGAGCGCCACGGGCGGCCGGGCGGACCGGGGCTCGGTTAAAGCTCTGTATAGGGACAGAGCTTTAGGGCTCGGTGGGTAGAATAGGTACCCGCGCTGCCCGGCACCATCCGATGCGGCTCGTGCCGGCAGGCCGGGCAGCGCGTGGCGGTGGCAGGGATATCGGATTGAGCAGGGTTTGTATCACGTGACACATCGAAACCGGAAGTTTGCTGCATATCGTTAAATGGAAGCGTCGGCGTTCATACGAAGGAGGGTACAATACAGGGAGACAACCTGCACACGAAAAAGTGAAGTCAGCACTTGGTCTAAATACAGCTGTAAATGTTCAGCTCATTTCCGCGAAGAAGATATTGATAGACCATCATTGTCTTGTGTTTGAATATGAGTGTAGTGCCTTGTAGCCGGCCTAGGGTTGCCAGATTGAACTCAGGCCCGGAGACCAGACGTGCCCCCCTCCCCCTTGGCCAATGACTCACCCCCCCAACCAGGATTGTCGTCTTCTGCAGAAAATTGTTTCGGCAAGAAATTAAGAAGCGACTGATTTTTCTTTTGTGTGGTAATATTTGCTTTGTGTCTTTCTGAATGTAAATGTTTATTCATAGCTTTCACTCCGTCGTACTTAACAGTAAATGAGATATTGCATGTTCTGCACTTACACATACACTCATCAGTATCGACTTTTTGTAGCCATTCTTTATAATTTTCCTCCTGCAACCATTCTTCACGGAACGAACTTAGACATCGTCTCTTCATTTCACTGTTATTACTCACTAATATGAATAAATGTAAGCTTGTCTGTTCACACACGATCCGAGTATTCCAAAAATAGCCGGTAACTGATGAACAATGAACGAACGAACACATATAATAGACGTCGCCAGCTGACACGTTGCCGCAACAGTGTTTCCTTAATAATGCGCTAGCCGATTACTACCGACGCAACAATGAAAAGTTTTCAGAGGAAGAATAGAAAAGTAGCGTTTTGTTACAATAAGAAATTGAAATTTTATAAAGTTATTCATAATTACTAGAGACAAGCCGGCCGGGAATGGCCGAGCGCACTGAGGTGTCTTGCCACGGTGCGCGAGGCTGCTCCCGAATTCCCCACCCACCCCCCTAGGGCATGGATGTTGTGTTCGTCCTTAGTTTAAGTTACGTTAAGTTCGATGTAGATCGTCACTACATGAACATAGTAGTTAAAAAGCGTCGGGAAAAAAAGTTAAGATGAAGGTTACATTCAAGCCCGGAGATGAGATTCATTGGCCCGTAGACCCGTGGAATTCATTCCAAACCCGGGCACTCCGGGCGGCGCCCGGAGATCTGGCAACCCTAAGCCGGCCGCGGTGGCCGAGGGGACTGAAGCGCTTCAGTCACGATCTGCACTGCCACTACGGTCGGGGGTTCGAATCCCCCCTCGGGCATGGATATTTGTGCTGTCCTAGTTCGTAAGTAGTTTGTAAGTTTAGGGACTGATGACCCCGTAGTTAAGTCCCATAAGCTTAACAAACATTTGAACATTTGATTTTAGTGCCTTGTATTTTCCAGACATTTTCGACTTAAATGCACTCTTACTTGGTGCGAGTTAATTCCCTGTTTGAGTGAGTTGAAAAATTATTTGCCATTTTGTGGAGAATTCTGTTTGCTAGCTACTGCGCGGTCAAGGGTATATAAAAGAACCTGTCAACCATCGAGCAGAAACGGCATAAATTATTTACTTCATGTTCAGCACCAAAAAGTATTCTTGTAATTCTATATGCTTAAGCTAATATTATTTGAAAACCGAATCCTATAGAAACACGGGAATACAGTTTTGCGCTGACCATGAAGTAAATAATTAATGCTGTTCCTACTCCGTGGCTGACAGTTTCTTGTATGTAACCTTGTCCGACAAGTAAATTAGTTACTCTCGCTCTCTTCCTGCACCTGCAAATATAACTGCAAGGGGTAACACAGCTCTTAGTTTTCCGCACAAGTCCCTCGCACTGTTCCTCGCCACAGGCTACGAAATTTGTCACTTCGTCCTTAGAAAGCAAATCGAATTCCCTACAAAACGGCAAACAATTTCCCAACGATACAAAAAAAAAAAAAAAAAAAAGTTCAAATGTTCGTATAGTCTATGGGACTTAACTACGGGGTCATCAGTCCCTAAACTTACAAACTACTTACGAACTAGGACGGCACAAATATCCATGCCCGAGGGGAGATTCGAACCCCCGACCGTAGTGGCCGTGCAGACCGTGACTGGAGCACCTTAGTCTCCTCGGCCACCGCGGCCGGCCCAACGCTACAGACAGGGAATTAATTCGCACGAAGTATACAGGCTTGATACAGTCCAATACTTACGGAACGCTTAACATTAAAAATCCTTTTGGTTTCTGATGCACATTGAACTTGGAAAATTTGTTAATCTTACGTGTTTTCAGAATTTTCTTTAAGTCTTCCAATGTTTTTTCGGAATCCATTCTTCACTTTTTCGATTTATTTATTTAAGTTCGAGAACAAGTACGCGCCAAAAGCACTGAGCTCAATGGTAAATAAAACTTATTTCGGTAGGTCACTTCCGGTTGTGGTGTGACACACGTGGCACTACCCTGCACAATCCGATATTCCTGCCACCGCGCGTGGCAAGGTCCACCCGGAAGGCGCGGCTACGGGCCCAGGTGGACAGCGCGACCGCTGCACGCCTCTGACCACTACGTTTCCTGTGTGTGGAACTCGAGTGGTTCTTGTGTGGGAGAAACAGTGGCGGCGCTAAGCGTCGGCGACGTCGACAACTGCCGACGGCCTCGCGCCTGTGGGGGCTTCGCAAAACATTCTTAAAATTTCAGTTTTTATTTATTTATTTATTTGATGTTTAACGTCGCTTTTCAACTGCTAGGTTACATCTAACTAACACTAGCTTAATCCAAGGACGAACACAACATCCGTACCCAAGGGTGGGATTCGATCTCCGACGAGAGCGATCTCGCTCACTGTAGTATGACGCCTTAGTGCGCTCGGCCATTCCCGGTCGGCAACTATTTAGTTGTCCGATTTATTTCCGTGTGAGTGCAGCAGTGATGCAATTTTTAGTTAAATACTTGCAAAACAACTTCTTCAGAACATTTTAGAAAACAATTTGGAAGAAATATACCCAAATCTTTATATAACAATCAGAGTCATCCTGACAGTTACAGTCAGTACAGCTTCGGCCGAGAGAAGCTACTAAAAGTTGAAACTGATTAAGACTTACTTAAGAAGCGCAAGAAAGAATATTTGCGTTGTCAGTACTATCAATTGAAGACGAAATAGCGGCCAGTATTAATTAAAATGTTATCTTAAAAAAAATTCAGTGAGACGAAAAGCCGAAAATTTCCTCCATTTTAATTTGTGTTTGTTTATTGTAATTTTTGTCATTGCAGTAATACTTGTATATTATACTTATAAAATTTTAGTATAATGATCATTGATGTATAATTCGGCTCATTTTATTTAACATTTTCTTACTGAAAAAATGAAAGGGGCCTCGCAAAGACGAGTTCGCCGACGCCCGGTTTTCGTCTAGCGCCGCCATTGGGGAGAAATAGATCTATACTATCCATAATACACGAATTAGGAAGCACCTGCACCTGGCAAGAAAACACAAAGTGATCACTCAGGACAGTATTGTACAATAAGTTGACTCATGACGTTAAACAAATAACAAATGCACAGCCGTAAAAAAAGCTATCAAAATGTTTCTCCTCACAAAAAGTTATTTTATGATGAAAGAGTATTTAAATGAAAAAAGTATCAACAACTTTGTTTAGTGGAATATAAAGCTGTATGTTTTGCAAGTAGTACACTGTGCTATACTGGGTATATAATTTTCTATATATGATGTATCTTGCATTTCGGCCACTACGGTCGGGGGTTCGAATCCCCCCTCGGGCATGGATATTTGTGCCGTCATTAGTCATAGCTAGTTCATAAGTAGTTTGTAAGCTTAGGGACTGATGACCCCGTAGTTACGTCCCATAAGTTCTACAAATATTTGAACATTTTTATCTTGCATTTAAGTATGCATCTGAACATATTTATGTTTTGTGACAAAACCCATCTTATGTATTTTTTTAAATGATAAGTGGTGAATAAATAAATCAAATCGAATGTGATGTAAATAACATTCGCGCCGTTGCTGTTCATTCTTGTCTTTTCACGCTACAGTGGCAAAGGTGTTAAGCAGGCTAAATATAACGAGATCGGTATTCGAAGAGTCCAAACACCAAGCACAGACACATGACATCACTGTTGTTGCGCATGCGCAGAAGAACCAATTTGCTGGATCTCCAAGTAGCTTTCTGGTAACACTTGGAATGGACCTTGTGACACCGTCATCAGACTCCGTCGAGCCGGCCGCGGTGGCCGAGGGGACTGAGGCGCTTCAGTCACGGTCTGCACGGCCACTACGGTCGGGGTTTCGAATTCCCCCTCGGGCATGGATATTTGTGCCATCCTTAGTTGTAGCTAGTTCATAAGTAGTTTGTAAGTTTAGGGACTGATGATCCCGTAGTTAAGTCCCATAAGCTCTACAAACATTTGATTTAGACTCCGTCGACCGAGTACGACTGAAAACATCGACCGACGGCGTGGTCACACTGCATCCTATATAATTTGTCACTTTGTCGGTTTAAGAAGGAGGTTAGGTTAGAATTTATTCTGTGTCTGAAGTATATTAGATTTCAATTCTCTGAGACGCGATGGATTGCATCGACATTTTTAAGCTTCGAAATTAGTGCTACAATGCGGCTTTTGTTATTAATAAAGACATCGAATGCATACGAATGAACTACACCTGTCTGGAAAGAAGAAAGGGGCGAGGATTGTGTACTGTCCTCAGTTATTCTTACTCCCAGACAGTCTTTACGAATATGTGAGGTACCAGTAAAAGGAGAAATTTTTATTACATACTTGTGATATTTCGTGGTGTCATTGACAAGCAATATTAGTTTTTCTGGATTTATTTGAATTGTGCAGACATACACCATTTAACCTCCATGCTTTAAATAATGAAAAACTACACCAATTAGGGAAGTTTATTGCTGCCTATCACAACGAGTTTCGAGGGTTTATTCGCATCTTCTAGCGCATTTGTTTATATAAGTAGCCTAAGGTACTCTTTCGACGTTTCGTTGTGATTTTCTGACACTCTTGCACTGCAGTTGTCTCTTTTAGGTTACTGAAGTTCGGAAAATCGGACGGAATAAATATTGAAGTGTGTACTTTACCCTAATGTTAGAAACCATAACTTTTTCTGTCTGCTTAAAGGTATTGTGCCCCTTCCATTACTCAGAATATCAAACATAATAATCGTGATTCAGGCCTACCTGTGTACAAAAACCAGTGTAAGTGACGATTTCTGTGTTGTGATATCTACAAAGAACATAGTTATAGGCCACCCAAAAACATCCTATTATGATGAACGAAATGAAGTTACATTGGTCTTCAATGACTGTCATTCAATATATTTGTGAAAGACAAGTGTGAAATTAAGAATAATTTTGAACACAGAAACCACCGAAAAGTGGAAGCACACGTAAGCCTGCACCACATTTGCAGGTCAAGTCAACGAAAAGACTCACCACCTTGTTAAATAACGCCAGAACCAGTAAGAATAATTTGTGGACAGCTAACAACGTAAGAGAGCCACTACAATAACATTACCGTGCGATACGCCACAATCCCAAACTGAACACATTTTTGAGGTTATAATCTATGCCTAATATTTCTGATAAAAGGATTTAACCAACTTGGGGTTTCCAATAAACTGTAATATCAGACCACAGATTCCGAATTATATCCCGATTGCGATATTTTTCGTCTTCTGGGTGCCGCAATGTCTTTCTTGCTTTCACTTAACATATCAGTTTCTCACTGTCAATATCTACCGCGTGAGAACGTCGGTCGATTTGCCCGAAGAAACCAAACTGATCTGAATTTCAACGACTGTCGTCCGAAGTCTCTACGTTTGGGCGATGAGATCGGCTACGCTGTGACCGTGCCCATAGTGGAGTACTGATACGAAATGATCGGCCGTATTCCACCGATGTCTGTCGTCGGTAAAACCTACCGATATCGGAGCCACTGTGACCACACCCTATATAGTTTGCATCGCACCTCATATGCTACGGCCCTGATGCGATAGTAAAAACAAAGAGACAGGTGGCATATTAGAAGCTTGTGGTATTGTCATTGATAGTATCATGTGAAATGAACAGTTTGTAGGTGAGTTCCTGTGTATGCCGAAGCTCATTTCATCAGCCGAGAGAGAGAGAGAGAAGGTGGACCAGCTCTTCATTATATAGCGAGACTGTTCATAATTTTTCTGGCGCCACTCTGTAATGTCTTACCATTTGCCCTCCGAGGAGTGTATGGGGCTGGAAGCACTTCGTCATTCATGACTAACCATAATTATTTTGCTAAGGAACAATCTCTGCGTAATACCTACATACAGTACGCAGTGTTCTTTATTGGGTCGCTGAGGTCAGCAGCGAGTCAAAAACAAAGCACTCGAGTCCCTAAGTCAAAAGGATTCTGCTGACAGCTTCCGATCCAGAAACCAGGGAGCCCGCGTAATACAATACTTTTCCACTGGCCGCAACAATGGAAAGTTTCCTCTTCATGATACTGCGTGAACTTTCAACAGTCAGACTGTTCGCCACATTGTTACGTATGTAAAAAATCGAAGCAACGTACAAGTCGGGAAAATATACTTGCTTAAAGTAAGCAGCACACGGAGATGGCAGCGACAATTCTTTGATGTGCAGTAGGAGAGAGAAGATAAACCATACTGTCCGAAATCACCCTGCTTGAGCAGAAGTGTAAATAGATAAAAACTTAAAAATAATGATCAGTCGCACACTTTTTGATATCATTATGAAAATAAATGTAATGCACTTTTACAGTTTTGGTATTATACGAATTATGTTTCTGACATTTTACTTTTATTTTTGTAGGTCCTCGAAAACATTGCTCCAAATAAATAAAAAGCCTATCACTTTCACCATGAATGGGAACTGGACTACTTCTTTACTATGATGAAAGAGAAGTGTTGCTGCTTAATATGCAATACATCTGTGGCAATACCGAAGAAAGGAAATTTAGAGCGACATTTTAACAAAGTTCACAGTAAATATCAGACTGAGGTTCCACCTTACAGCGGAATACGAAAGAGTAAATTAAACCATTGAAAGCGCAAATTAGCAGTCCAAGAAAACATTTTCTAGGTCTATTGAACAAAGTTGGGTTTGCAGCTGCAGCTTCTTTCCAAATGAGTTATAGAATTGCGCAGAAGTGCAGACCTTTTTCTGATGGCGAATACATCAAGGACATTTTCGAAGTAGTGTCAGATTCCCTGTTCATGAAGTTCAAAATTAAAAATGAAATTAAAAAAGCCATTCAAGGTTAACCGTGGTTCGGAACCCACGTTAAACTGTAGGTCCCCCTATCACTGGCTTGGTAAGTCAGTTCGAAGGTCGGATGAAGGCAATGGCATACCACCTCCAAACAGGACCATGCCTAGTAAAGCACTGTGATGTCCAAACCAATCTTCGGATTGTTGACTGCTTTACTTACTTATTCAAGGTTTACAGCTGTCTCGAAATACGGTGATGCGCCGTATCGAAACGATGAGTGAAAACATAAACCAACAACTTCTGAGAGATATCGTCCGCTGCGTTGCTTTTTCGCTACAAATTGACGAATCAACAGATATCACTGATACCGCACAGTTACTCATTTCTATTCGGATAGTCTTCGACGATTCCTCAGCGAAAGAACTGCTAACAATGATTTCCTTGAAGGGAAAAACTCGGAACCTTGACATCTTCACAGAATTCAAAGCATTTATTAACAAGATTGAACCATCTATGCACAAACTAGTATCAGTGCACGGCCTTCTCCTTATTGAGGAGGCCGTGATCAGTGACAACTGATAGGGCTCCTGCAGTGACAGGTATTCATGATGGTTTTATTGCTCTTTGCCACAAAAACAAAGACTATCCAGATTTCATTGGCTACCATTGCATAATTCATCAACAAGTTCTGGCTAGTAAGAGATGAAACACTAAACATGTAATGGATATTTGTTCCAAAATTGTAAATTCCATAAAAAGAAAATCTCTCCAAAGGCGGCTGTTTAAGCAGCAATTAGATGAGAAGGAGCTGGATTTGGCATTGGACACTGATATGAGGTGGCTAAGTTGAAGCACGTTTTTGCAAAGAGTTCGAGATCTCTTGGACGAAGTAATAAAATTTCTTGAAGAGAAATGTGGTGATGATTATTAGTAACTGCGTGATTTACGCTGGCAATGTGATTTAGCATTTTTAGAAGATTTTACTGGAAAACTGAGCACATTCAATCTGGGACTACAAGGCAAGGATAAAACAGTAGCAAAAATGATGAGTTCTATTACGGCATTACAAGGTCAAACAGTATCAATGATAAGTGACATTGAGAAGAAAAATTTTCAACAATTTGTAAACATAAAGGATCAGATGGAAAATATCCTACCTACCATTTCATTCCTGACAAGTACACGGCAGAAATTAGCGCAGTAGTATAAGACTGAAATTCGTTTCAGGGATTTAAAAAGTTGAGAATTTGATGGAATTCATCAGTCCCATTAACAATTCCATTGATCATAGTGACGTCTATGAAATTGCTAATAAATTTGGAGACACATTTTAAATGGACCCTATGATACTGCAAAATGAAATTAATACTCTGCGCTACGATATATTTCCAAAATTAAGCTCATCCTTTGGTCTGGATTTCTGGTCATTGGTTTCCTACGAGAAATATCCTTGTTTGAAGAAATGTGTTGAACAGCTGCATTCAACATATTTGTTTGAATCAGCATTTTCCTTCTTGAAACAAACAAAAAGCAGACACCGTTCTCGTTTGACAGACACTCACACATTGGATTCCTTAAAGGTTGGCCTTTTTCAACTACAAATCTGACTTTGCTAACCTGGCAGAAGATGCTCAGACACAGTGCTCACACTAATATGAAGAAGTATTTACTAAGAATAATTTTCAGTTTAATTGTTTCCCTCTTAAAAAATATACATATACTACATAACTGTATACTGTAATATACTGTTTCATTTAAAATTTCAAGCCGTATGAAGGTGGTAGAAAGAAAAACCTCCTCTTAATGAAATAAAAATACTACATAACTGTACATTGGAATATACTCTTTCACTTAAAAATTGAAGAAGTATTTAAGTGGTAAATCGCACAGGGTTTTATCAGTGAATGGTAGATCTTGGATATAATGAAGTTGGCCACCCCTGTTCTAGACCATACCAACACATCTGTAATCTTTAAAAAGTATGTTGTTATTATAAATCAACAACAGTTAACAAATCCTGTATTTATTCCGAATTGTTTAAGGGTGGGCAAATAATCCCCCCTCCACCCTGGTATGTCGCATTATGAAATATGTGTCTCACTAATGGAGAGGCCACCTGAACTTAAAAGTGAACAAACAATATTCTCTTAAGTGGAAAACAAATTAGGCTGTAATATACCACGAATGGAATATTTTTCAAAACGCTAAGATTATTTTTAGAAAAATCCGATAACTTGTTGATGTAGGTACGAGACTCGCGAACTCTTCGTATCACAACAGTCAACCATGGTTTCTACATATGATCTGTCGGCATGTCATACAATGATTCCATAAGGCGCAGTGAACCAGCAGTCAGTGGCGTAGCTATCATAGGGCTAGGCGGGGCAGTGGCCCGGGGCCCCCGAGCTCCAGGGGCCCCTCAGCCTTCGTGAGCGATGATCGAAAAAAGTTACAGTTGGGCGTCGAATTTTTTATTTAATTTTTTTTTTACCCTCCCACCCTATCGTCCATCACCTCCCCTCAAACCAAGTTTCCCACAGTAGCCGCATTGGGCCACCGGCTGGCGGAGCCATACTTCTAATTGGGCCTTCACAAGACGCGCTGCCGACAGGCGAAGCTGCCATCCAATGTGTCCAACAATCGGCACACTTCAGTCGGCAGAAGTAGCGGCAGCATCAAAGCTGCTCACAGCAACAGCGGCGTCTTCCAAATGTTGCGGCGTGCAATGTGAAAGATCGCGCTGCTCCAAATACAGTATAAATACATTTACTGTACAGTACTTCTTATTGGCAAATAGAAGTGTACAGTTCGAATATCCGAATAAACCGGTTTTCCGAATATCCATGTCCCCAAGTTACTTCGGCTTATAGACGTTATACTGTATAAAATATTTTAGTTGAATGAAGGAATTTCGACTTTTAATTTCTCCTTCCGAAATTGACCCCAACATGGACAGTTCGTCAATTATGTAAGGAAATTATAACAAAACGTGCATTATTAGAATGTGAGGTTACGGAAGTATTTAGTTTTATTCTTTTGCAGCAGCCGAAAGGTCGTTCAGCAAATTAAAAATGATCAAAACGCATCTGAGGTACAGTATGGCTCAAGCTCGACTCGGACATTCGGCACTCATAGCAATCGAAAACAAGGCTGCATCAGGTCTAGATTTAACAGACCTTATTGATGATTTTGCAAAAACCAAAGCCAGGAAAAGATTTTAAAATAATTGTAATTGTGTACCCATATTATTACTATATTGTACTGCAGTCACGAAAACGCTTACCGATCAGAAATCATATCGTTGCCAACATCTGCAATCTAACAGTTTGAAGGATTGTATTACTGCAGTAGGTATTCTTTCATTCTGACTTTGGTGCGTGAGGAAATACGAACGAAATCCCCACGACTTGAAAAACGTCACTCATTAAGTTCGCGATACACAGTGAGGCGGGAAAAATAATTACAAATTTTTTTCAAGGACTTATAGTGTTCGTGTTACAAGAAAAAGAAAAATTCCCAACTTTTAGAAAACAATGTTTTAACACATTGACTGCCACGTGAGATAAATATAAGCCACAGGAAGTCTTCTCTTCGGGCCATGTTAAGTAAATACAACTCACGGACATTTTTCTATTTAAAGCTCCGTGGTGCAGTTGTAACTCACAGTAGCGTGCTGTGACTTGGTGTTACAGTACGTTATGGCCTCAGTAACAAATCATGTTCGTGGCCTTCAGTTTTCAAGAGCTCAAGAGTAGTTATTGACTCTTGAAATCGTGAATTATATATAACTCACATGGCCCAGTCATATTGGAGTTTCCTTTTTTTATAATTTATTATTTGCTGTTACATATTACTGACAGTAGATTGTATATCACGTACGGTTTTAATTAAATTCTCCAACTCTAATTGCAACAACAGTGAAACAGACTGAAAAAATTGGGCAATTTCACTTTGTATCTCTAACACCTGCATGCACTGTGCTTTATGAAGAAATACTCTTCGCAAAAATATGAGTCACAATTTCTTACATTTCCATGTCGTTTGTATGCATTTCTTGACAGCTTTCTCTTGTCCAAATTCATTCATAATTTTTTCGTAGCATCCATACTCCTATGACCTGCTGCTCCTGCAGGCAGCTCGGTGGCTACGGTGAGAGATTTCTCAGGGGAATCGGCATCTTCTGTTTGGAGTAGTCTCAAAGTCACTTCCTCTTTGAATTTTGTGGTTGAGATGATCTTGTTGTTGGTGTATCTGTAAATCAAAAGAGCATTTACCAGTGATGACCCTGTCAACAGTCTATTGCAAGCTTCCTGTACCATTTCACACCCCGCCTTAGACAATTAGGACTTCATTTGGTGAGAGAGATCTATAAATGACTCATTATAGTCTGTTATCATTGCTAGTTTTTTCTTTGTGCCCCTCTTGGTTTGAACTTCAGCTTCTTCCTCTCCATGAACAGTACTCAGCACCAACACATTCCTCTTATTTTTCCATTTCAGTAGTATTTTCCTCTTCTTCACTTATGTCCATAACTTCATCTAAAAGCTTCTGTACATGCCTTTGTTCATCTACATAACTTCTACGAGACACTTTCTCCTGCTACAATATCACTGTGTTACGGAGCAAACAACACTGAATAAAGACTGTAGTAACAATGCAGAAAAACAGTAATGGAACTGTACGCAAATAATGTTGTGGAATGAAAGACTCACGGGAGTACCAACCGAAAATTATTAATGTTCAAATGTTTGTACAGTCTATATGGGACTTAACTACGGGGTCATCAGTCCCTAAACTTACAAACTACTTATGAACTGCTTACGAACTAGGACGGCGCAAATACCCATGCCCGAGGGGGGATTCGAACGCCCGATCGTAGTGGCCGTGCAGACCGTGACTGGAGTGCCTTAGTCCCCTCGGCCACCGCGGCCGGCCGAAAATTATTAGCGACATAGCAAATGACACACCTGGCATTTTACCCTGGCGTCATGTGAATTATATGTAACTCTCTCTCTCTCTCTCTCTCTCTCTCTCTCTCACACACACACACACACACACAAACAAACAAACAAACAAAGGTACTAAATTGCAATATTTTCAACTTATTTGTAATTAAATAGCTTACTTAAAACAAACTAAAACACAATATGGAAAAGAAGGAAATGGTCCCCGGGGGTCGGAAACCCAAGTCTACCTTTGGCAGCCAATATGTTTATATAGTTATTGTTAAACAGAATGGACTACGACAAAATATTAAATATATACAGCATATTTAAGTACAGTAGAACAGTATCTGAGCATGTGATTTGTTGTGGGGATGTGACAGGTGACAGCAGGAAGGGGAGGGGGCGGGTTGGAGGGCAGAAGGTGCGGCAAAGGGCAGACCGCTGGAATGGTCAGGCATTGCCGTTGTTTGTGCGCCTGCAGAACGAATAGCGAGAAAGCGAGCCTCCACTCGTCTACCCCATTACGTCTCAAAAGGAAATTACAAGGTGTCTTACAAAGTTATACCGACCCTTCCACAGTGCACCTCATAAATCACAGATGACGTACTGCGCAGACAGACCTGGAGAGTGCGCAGTTTCCACAAAATGCGTTGCACCAGGAAACAGGCATGTTTATTTTTCACAAATGAGTTAATACTGAAAGGAATACCGAACAGAATCTACATACCTTTCTACACACTACCTTGCGGGAAATGGATTCGGCATTCTGTGGCTTTTTTCTGGGGACGACGCCTTCCCATACCATAAGAACTATTCACTCTGCAATTTAAGTTCATACTAACAGTATACCCTCCGCCGCACTCTGCTCAGTTCTTCTATGTGAAAAACAAGCAACTTCACTGTGTTTTAAAGTAGTGGTGAGAATTCAGCACTTCAAGCAATCTATTACGGTACGTTTCTACCCGCACACTATATGTTTATTCTGCCATTTAAAGGTTTAATTACATTCGCGGATCATAAGTTTCATGTAGTCCCAATAGTGAAGACACTGCCCTCTACCCCACTGTCACGATAATAAGCGAAGATATCGACTTATTTTACTTATTACTTTTTCCTGGCCAGACACTCAAATGTTCAAATGTTTGTTAAGCTTATGGGACTTAACTACGGGGTCATCAGTCCTTAAACTTACAAACTACTTATGAACTACCTTATACTAACGACGTCACAAATATCCATGCCCGAGGGGGGATTCGAACCCCCGACCGTAGTGGCTGTGCAGACCGTGACTGAAGCGCCTCAGTCTCCTCGGCCACCGCGGCCGGCTGGCCAGACACTAACATATACTTGAAGAAGCCTGGTAGGGGCACAGCTCAATCAAACTAAATCCGGCAACTTACTTTTGATGAAACCATCCTACATGGATATTTCCCCTATTTTCCTTCTTTGACTGGACTGTCAACGAAATGAGCCAACAGCGCAGTAGTTTAGCGAGGGTGAGCTGTCAGCACTGACAAAAGTCCACCTGCTGTCACCGCAGACGAAAAATATCCCATGGGGCATTTTCATCTGTATGTCCTACCCAGGTCCAACTCTATCTTTAGCTCTCTCCAAAATTTCATCTAAATCACCTAGTAATTTTTGCGTGAAAGCATAAGAAACAAACAAACTTTCACAATTATATTAGAGAGTACGATTAAATATTATCGGCTGCGTAACACATAATAATTTACTTCGCAGTATTTAGGTGTACTTTATTATGTCTCCCAGTGGGGGGTAAGCAACTGATGATATTCTTTCGTATCTTTATAGTTTTAGTTTAAAGAGGGCCCCAATGTCATTTTTGCCCCGGGGCCCTTGGTGACATAGCTACGCCACTGCCAGCAGCTACTGTATAAACTGTGTACATAGTGATAAGGATTTTTCAAGGCGCTTTATAGCTCGTTCGTATTCACGTTTATTCAGGGCCGGCGCAAGACACGTGCCAAACCAACACCTTCTAGAAGGTGTTGGCCAAACGTGCGGCCGCACGGGGCGGCACTTTCCGAGGGGCGGCAAATCTGCCGTCCCCCCCCCCCCCCCCCCTTATTTTTAGGACGAACTCAACATTCATGCCCCAGAAGGTATACGAAACCAAACCTCGGAGGGAGCGGCTTCGAACTGTGGCATGGCGCCTCGACCACCTCCGGTCGCCCCTGTTGAACAAGGAGGGAGGAGGACTGATTCCTTCCGAGCCATTATGGCAGCGCCGTCGTGTTTACGCCGGAGGAACAGAGAGGGGAAGCAGTCTGGCGTACGCACCAGTACTCTTATGAGTGGAGCGCCGTGTCGTGCGTTTACTCACAACTAATTTTGCAAAAGACGAAATCTAATTTGGAAATTCTATTGCAATGTTCGATACTGCGGTCACATATTAAGCCTGAAGCAATTTTTCTAAGCCCTTCAATGGCTGTTTCAGAGTGTTTCACGCTGTCCACAAAAAATTGTTGAACATTACTACAGTCAAACACACCAACAATGGCTAGAAGTATTCCGAATGGGTAAATACGAATAATTACAAAGGATAAAGACATTGGTAGTAAGCCTGGGATAAGTTGGGTTTCCACGTATTTTAGAAAATTTTTGCTATCTGTTTCTGAGTGATAGTCGGACGTTTAAATTTTTGAGCCATTAAACACCTGTCTCCGCCTATATGAAGACAAATTGAAATCTGACCGGCATTTTTGTTTGACAATACTACTCGCACACTTTCACTTTGCCAACGTTTATTTACTGTATAATGCGTGTGAATCCACGTTTCGTAGAAGTAAACTACTGGTCGCTTTCATTCTGATGAAAATCTGAGAAAGTATGGTCTTTTAGCAACAATGCCGTCTCGTCCGCACAAAACAAATCGTTAATTCTGACACCTTGTAAAACGAAAATCCATATAACATTGCTTCTAAGGGTTTTCTTGCTAGCTTTGAAGCTCATTTCTCTTCTACAAAATTTGTGCAGTTTTCGCAAAGTTAGTATTTCTTTCTATTGTTCGTAATACCATGAAAATTGCTGCCTGATAATATATTTATCCATTTCATCGGTCACATACTTATTGTGAGCTTCTTCTTCTCCTTCTTCTTTTTCTTCTTCTTGGGCGCTGGTTTAACCGTAGCCTCGCTGTACCTCGTTACGTGACCTAGTTCCTGGCACTGCCGCGTCACCACTTCGCCTTTCTAGGCGATAGGTATTGTCCATTGTTGCGTTCTCTACAACGAAAACTACAGAATTCGTTTCGGTAGTTGGGCGAAGGAGTGAAGATTGGTCAGAAGCACTTTCATTGCGTTTCGTAAGAACAGAAGAATTGGTACGTCCGAATTTCTTGCAACTTGGGATGTAATAGGTTAGTGCTTTTCATATAACGTACAAATAGTATTGCGCGTGCATGTTACTCATAAGTTAAAATTTTTTTCTTCTACATTGTAGAATACGAAAATTTCACTTATGATCTGATAATTCAAAAATTGGCAAGTCGTTAAATAAGCACGCGTCGTCCCAATAGCTAGAATGATAAAAAGAAAGCGAAGGAAAGTGAAGTGATACGGCGATTAGTTTGTTGCCCTTTATTCCATAATCAGGCACGAAAGAACTGACACATGGAAATTACGTCAGATGTCGAGTGTCAAATATTTGAAATAAACAACCGCAGTGCAGTGATTTAATGTATTTCGACTAGCATCAGTAGCCGTCAATGCCCGGCTGTGAATTTATTGCTTTGTTATGTTACTCCATCTCATTCTTCCTCTCTCCATTGTCTTCCGCCCCACTCTTTCACCGTTTCAACTGCGTCTGTAGTGAAATTTGGTCTGAAATGCAATATCATGCAGCTCAATTCTTATAACTTACTCTAAAATGTTCAAATGTTTGTATAGTCTATGGGACTTAACTACGGGGTCATCAGTCCCTAAACTTACAAACTACTTACGAACTAGGACGGCACAAATATCCATGCGCGAGGGGGGATTCGAACCCCCCGACCGCAGTGGCCGTGCAGACCGTGACTGGAGCGCCTCAGTCTCCTCGGCCACCGCGGCTGGCTTAACTTACTCTCCTGAACAGTGTATACTCCAGTATTATAAGATTTCACACACATTTGAACAGTTTAGTAAATTCACAAGGCTTATTAAAGTTGGCTAGATTTCTTCAATCATGTTTCACTCCATTTTTGAGCTTGTGCCCAGCGACTGTTTTGTACAAATCTGTCACGAATCAGTCGTAATTTTTGTTTTTATTTTCCAGATCTACGCAGATTTCGGGCACAGTGTGGCTCTTCTCAGTGCTTTGAGTTATGTTTACATCTATACCGTCATGCTGAACGTAACTGTAAACACGTCGCTTAGATGGGAGCACATATTAAAAGCTGTGAGACTTGCCATTCACTGGCCGAAACGTAGGTAGATCGGAAAAGTAAAAACAAAAATTGCGATTGACTGCTGACATCTCCTACAGATTTGTTTAAATAAAATCCCACGTTCGGAAAAAAAAAACGGGAGGAAGCGGCAATTTAGCAGCTCGCACGGGGCGACACTTGGGCTTGCGCCGGCCCTGCGTTTATTACTTCATACTATTAATTTACCACGCTTGCCGCTAGGGCATGCCCACTGCCCCCTAACGTGCAGCCAGTAAACTGGCGGCTGCAGCCTCTTCGGTGTGACGTTGCACAGGCTGTTGTCAGGACTTGTCTCTAGGTGGACCGGCCGCGGTGGCCGAGGGGACTGAGGCGCTCCAGTCACGGTCTGTACGGCCACTACGGTCGGGGGTTCGAATCCCCCCTCGAGCATGGATATTTGTGCCGTCCTTAGTCCTAGTTAGTTCATAAACAGTTTGTAAGCTTAGGGACTGATGACCCCGTAGTTAAGTCCCATAAGTTCTACAAATATTTGAACATTTGATCTCTAGGTGGTGTTGCTTACACTCAAAACAACGAGACTTCACCATACTGCCAGTGTCAATCTCTTATAGTAGTTGCAAATAATAAGTCAGTACACTGGTTTTTGCCAACATTGTCAATCGTTGTTATTGTGGCCTTCAGTCTGAAGACTGGTTTGATGCAGCTCTCCATGCTGTCCTGCCCTGTGCAAGTCTCTTCATCTGAGAACACATTTGACAACCTACATCCTTTTGAATCTGCTTACTGTATTCGTCCCTCGGTCTCCCTCTACAATTTGTATCCCATATACTTCCCTCTAACGCTAAGTTGACAATTACTTGATGCCTCGAAATGTGTACTACCAATCTATACCTTCTCTTTGTCAGGAAGTGCCACAAACTACTTTTTTCCCCATTTCAGTTAAGCACCTACTCATTAGTCACGTGATCTACCCATCTAATTTTCATCATTCGTCTGTAGCACCACATTTCAAACGCTTCTATCATCTTTTTGTCTGAACTCCTTATCGTCCACGTTTCACTCTCATACAATGCTACACTGCAGACAAATGCTATCAGAAAGGGTTTCCTAACATTTAAATTAATATTGGATGTTAACAAGTTTCGCTTCTTTAGAAATGCTTTTCTTCCCATATCTTTCCTACTTTGGCCATCAGAAGTATTTTTGCTACCCAAATAACAAGACTCATCTACTACTTTTATTGTCTCATTACCTAATCTAATTCCTTCAGCATCGCCAGATTTTTGACATTCCATTCCATTAACCTCGTTTTACTCTGGTTAATGTTAATCTTACATATTTCTTTCAAGACACTGTCCATTCCATTCAATTGCTCTTCCAGATCCTTTGTAGTCTCTGACAAAATTACTATGTCGTCGGCAAACCGCAAAGTTTTTATTTCTTCTCCCTGAACTTTAATTCCCTCTCCAAATTTCTCCTTCCATTCCTTCACTGCTTGCTCAATGTACAGATTGAACAACATTGGGGAAAGGCTACAACCCTGCTTACTCCCTACCCAACCTCTGTGGCCCTTTCTTCTCTTATAAATAACTCTTCGATCCCTATATTTTACCCCTGCTACCTTCAGAATTTGAAAGAGTGTATTCCAGTCAACATTTTCAAAAGCTTTCTCCAAATCTACAAACGCTAAAAACGTGGTTTGCCTTTCCTTAGCTATCTTCTAAGATAAGTCGTAATGTGAGTATTGCCTTCCGTGTTCCTACATTTCTCCTAAATCCAAACTGATCTTCTCTGAGGTCGGAATTCACAAGTTTTTCCATTCGCCTGTAAATAATTAGTGTTAGTATTTTGCAGCAATGACTTATTAAACTGATAGTTCTGTAATTTTCTCATTTGTCTGTTCTTGCTTTCTTTGGAATTGGAATTACAATATTCTTCTTGCAGTTAGAGGGTTCCGCTGTCTCATTCATCTTGCATTCCAGGTGGAACAATTTTTTCATGACTGGCTCACCTAACGATATCAGCAGTTCAGATGGAATATCATCTACTCCAGGAGCCTTGTTTGGACTCAAATCCTTCAGCGTTCTGTCAAATTCTTCTCGCAGTATCATATCTCCTATCTCATTTTCCTCCACTTCGTCTTCCATTTCTAGAACACTGCCTTCAAGTTTATTTCCTTTGTACAGGCCCTCTATATATTCCTTCCACAGTTCAGCTTTCCCCTCTTTGCTTAGTACTGGTTTACCGTCTGAGTTCTTGATATTCATACAACTGCTTTTCTTATCTCTAAATATCTCTTTTACTTTCATGTAGGCGGTATCTATCTTTCCCCTAGTTATACATTCTTCTACAGTTCTGCATTTGTCCTCTAGCACTCCTGCTTAGCCAGTCTGCACTTCCTGTCAATTTCATTTTTCAGATGCTTGTACTCCCTTTTGCCTGCTTCATTTGCTGAATTTTTATATTTTCTCCTCTCATCAGTTAAATTCAATATATCCTGTGTTATCCAGGGATTTCTATTAGGCCTTGTCCTACTGCCTATTTGATCTTCTGTGGCCTTCATTACCCTATCTCTCAGCGCTACCCATTCTTCTTCTACTGTATTACTTTCCCCCATTTCAGCCAATCCTTGCCTGATGCTACCTCTGAGACTCTCTACCACCTCTGGTTCCTTCAATTTGTCCAGGTTCCATCTCCTAAATTTTCTACCTTTCTGTAGTGTCTTAAGTTTACTTTTAGCTAATGACTCATACACTAATACAATAACAAACTAATGAGTACAAAGAAATTCCCATTTTGATAGAAAAAATTGCTTTATCAGTACAGTAATACAATAAAATACACTAGCGAAGACTATAGCATCAACAGAAGGGAAATCATTGGCTGATGAAGGTCTCGTCTGTATGTATGTTTGTTTGCACGGTGACCACAAGAAAACTATTTTTAAACGATTGGGATGTGGGGAGTTACGTGTCCCCAATTTTCACTTATCAGGAAGTTTTTGGTTTTAATTTGAAAACTGCGATTGGCATACTACCGTTAACTTTCCGTGGTTTAAGGTAAACAACTCTGTTAGGTTATCATGAAGCAGAAGAAATACTTACCACTGCATAAGGTAGTTTCTGAAATCCTCTCAACATCCAGAGTCAGTTCGTTGTTCCCACTGGATTCAAAAGATTGTTTGGAAGTAGATGTTAAAGTTTTGTAATAATTATTTTTTTTTTTTTTTGAATTTCTGTCTCGTTCCTCTTTTTCTTTTCCTTATAAGATTTTGACAGCCCAATAACTGCTCTTCTTCCCTGAATTGCACATTTTCAGTGATTAGTAACAAACCACAATTGAATTACATGCATCTGAGGTTTAGTCAATCCATCGGTGACTTTACACGGAGGATGCCTGGTGCAACTTCACTCTCTCACCACTTCTTACTGAATAATATAAATCAGATTGTTGTGGGTGCCATAAATGTTATGCGCATTGTTGACTCGCAAAACAGGTAAAAAGCGGCTCCAGTGTCGGTACTATTCGGAACATGCCGATTGTTTTGAAACTCGAGAATGGTGGCCTTTCTAACGATTAAGTTCTGGTTGTGGTGGGAGAAAGTTACGTTCCAGGGGTCAAACAGAGCAAGGTTTTTTAGTTTGGAAATTTTGTGCGGTTGACAAAACGTAATGAAATTAATGAAATATAATTACTACATTCATGCAGTTCCGCAATGTTCAACTCCTGATATTAGAGTAACTTCGTTTGACCTTGTTATATCGAACAACCGATTTTTTCTAGTTTTCACAGTAAATGCTGGAACTTTCTGTATAACAGTATTTAAAATGTCTCAGTGCATACATGTATAAGATCATTAATAAAATTAAGTGTGATTACAACTAGAAAACTTTAGTGGCTAATAGGTATACTTTTTATTTTGTCCTTCGGAAGCCTGAGACACGAATAATTTACTGCACTCGTGTATGGGGGGATCTGAAATCATTGTTACTAGTGTGCATGGGCTTCACCACCAGGGGAAACATGCCGATCCTAATATTGTGGCCTTTCTGTTATTCATCCATAATATGAGATACAGCCTACCCTTTGAGTCTCCCCCCTCCTCCAATAGTTTAGAGGTGGTGACACCTATGCTTCTCTGTGTAGCTTATTGCACAGCAACAGATCAGTACAATACACATTTATCATCACTGCAAGACAAACCAAGACATTATTTCCAACAAATGGGTGGTCATCTTCTTTTGCTCTCTGAAAAAATTGAATATGAATTGTCACCTCAGTCCCGATTTCAATTTTCTCTTTGTTGCATCTAACTAAATCATAGCGATGACTATGGCTCGATATTTTTATAATACATAACTTGATGTATACCGCAGTCACAGTGCTGTAACTGAAGTGAAACATAAAACAGACAAACGAATATTGGGTTCTTTCATTTGTCAGTACAGGTGGTACAAGAAATGAGCGATTATACTAGAGTGTGCCTGCACCTGCGGTCTGTAAGTGAAGACGTGCGCGAGGAGAGACTGACGTAATCCAAACTCGGCAATGATAACCCACATAAAGGCGCTGCTTCATGCCAATCGCTACTTGCACCGATCGAGTGCTGAGGTACAGATTTCATACGAAAGTAACATAACGAAATAGAAATCGGGTGAACAGCCTGGTGTGTGTGTGTGCATAGGACACAATATTTCTGCAATCGACCATGTTGCTATGATCTGGTGAGCTGATGTACTGTCATGGGAGTGGCCTAGGTGAGGTATATATCAGATTTCTCCTCCTCCTTCGGGCGCTCCGTCTGAGCTCATCGCGGTCCGCGCCCGGTCCACAGTTCAGATCCAGCTTCCTCTCGTCTGTCATCTGGGTGTTCCCTCCTAGGTCTCCAGGTCCGCGCCGAGGGGGGTTCGTCAGCAGTGGCGTTCCATCTGTATCTCCCCCTGCCCTCAAAGTCAGTACACTATGGGATGTTTCATTCTTCATCTTAATCCTTGTAACTATGGGTTCCCAGGCTTTGCTAAGAAAATAGCCGTTGTCTTGATTGAGACTTGATTTCCTTATTCTGATCTCTATAACCTTTTTGATGATGCAGGCCAAGTATTTTGAAGTCTGCATTTCGTTTGGTCATAATCCATACTGTGGATGTTCGACAGGCAATGTTCTGAGATTGCCAAATTATTTGGCTGTTGTAATCTCGTGTGCCTTTGGTGTTCGCGGATCGTTCTTCAATGGTGAAAATAGTCTGACCTATGTATTCCTCGCCATATTGGCAAGGTATCTTGTTAACGACTGATTTACGTAAACACAGGTCGTCCTTAACACTGCCAAGAAGTGCTCTGGTTTTAATCAGAGGGCAGAAGATGGTTTTAACTTGGTATCTGCGTAAAATGCATCCATTTTTTTCTGGATAAGGCCCCACAAAACAGAATGAAAGCCATGGCCGTGTTTTCCTCAGTTCCAGCATCAGTTTCCGCTCCTTGTGCTGTGGGACGTAGAGCCAGGGCCGGCGCAAGCCCAAGTGCCGCCCCGTGCGAGCTGCTAAATTGCCGCCCCCCCCCCCCCCCCCCCAGATATGTATATACAACGTTTGTGGATTTTTATTTAAACAAATCTGTAGAAAATGTTAGCAATCAATCGCAATTTTTGCTTTTCAGATCTACCTAGGTTCCGAACACTCAGTGGCCAGTCTCAAAGCTTTTAATATGTACTTACATTTAAGCCGTCCAGTTGAAAGTTACGTTCAACATGACGGTAAAGATGTAAACAAAACTCAAAGCATTGAGAATAGCCACACTGTGCCCGAAATCTATGTATATCTGGAAAATAAAAACAAAAATTGCGACGGATTGGTGACATTCTCTACAGACTTTTACAGAACAGTCGCTGGGCACCAGCTCAAAAATGGAGTCAAACCTGATTGAAAAAATCTAGCTAATTTTAATAAGCCCTGTAAATTTACAAAAACGTTCAAATATGTGTGAAATCTTATGGGACTTATCTGCTAAGGCCATCAATCCCTAAGCTTAGACACTATTTAACCTAAATTATCCTAAGGGCAAACACACACACCCATGTCCGAGGAAGGACTCAAACATCTGCCGGGGCCAGCCTTAGACGGTTCGGTTAATCCTGCGCGGCATGAACATGACAGTTAACGTAAATAAACATTTTTCAATGGTTATGAACAAATAATGTATTCAACAGAAAACAAAATATATTTACAATTTAACGATAATTTGGTTTGAACAATAATATTTACAATAACTATTCAATGTTGAACAAAATAAGAAACAAGGCAGTAAGTAATAAAGACACTGATCATAATATAAAAGTATTAACAAAATACTAGACAAATCGAGCTTCCTGGCTTTTGCTTGTGCAATCTCTTTAATACGATCTGTGTAATTTAAGTCCTCTGCAAGCTCGTGTTCAATCTATATTGTTGCAAGATCATTCCAAACGAGTTTGGTTCATCGTTGATCGGATGTATGTCTCTATCAATTTGTTTTGAGAAACTGCTCTCTCCACTCGCAACTGTCACTGGGATTGTTAAGAGAATTCTCAGAGCAATGTTAACATTAGGGCAAAAATTGTCTTCCTATAAACTTCAGAATCTCTTTTGGACCTATTCCAAACAATGTTGAAAGCACTTTTAGTTCTTCCCTCAATTTCAAAGCATCTATGTAGCTTGACTCATGATCTTGCAAAATCGCTGCGAGGTCCCTACACTTTGTGTCCAGGCTGTCAGGAAGTGCATTCTTCAGCTCGCCGATGTCGCAGAGAAAATCAAAGTAATCACAAAGAGATTTGAGTTTATTCAATCTCTCTTCCAAAGATGTGGTTACTATACCTAAAAGATAATAGTAGAATTCAATGTTATAAGGTTTTGTTGGGTCATCTATTGTCTCATCCCTTCGTACATAAATAAAGTGTATTGGCCAACTTATGCCAGGCTTACTATCAATGTCTTTATCCCTTGTAATTACTCTCAGCATATTCACCCAATCGGAATACTTCTAGCCATTGTACGTGTTGGACATGTTTGACTGTAGTAGTAGCAGTCGTCGAGAAGCCATGGCACAGATACTGAAGCCGCTCCCTCAGAGGTTTGGTTTCGAATCCCCTTTTGGGCATGATTGTTCAGTTAAAAAAAGGAGAAAAAAAAGTGGCAGATTTGCCGCCCCTCGGCAAGTGCTGCCCCGTGCGGCCGCACGTTTCGCACGTGCCTTGCGCCGGCCCTGCGTAGAGCTTTCCGGATTTGGCCTTGTATGTACCTGTTCTTGAAAAACACAGACTTCAGATGGTCCAATTCTTTTTGGAGACTGTCCTTGTCAGATAGGGTGTGAGCTCTGTGTACAAGAGTTTTTAGCACACCATTCCTCTGTACAGGGTGGTGGCAGCTATCCGCATGTAGGTACAAATCAGTACGTGACTTCTTCCTATAAACGCTGTGTCCCAGTGTGCTGTCGTCTCGTCTTCTAACCAAAACATCCAAGAAGGGGAGCATCCCATCAGTTTCGACCTCCATGGTAAACGTAATATTTTCATACCTGGAGTTGATACGTGTTATCTCTTCTATGTGGCCACATAACAAAGGTATCATCCACATATCTGAAGAAACAAATGGGTTTTAGATTTGCTGACTTCAAAGCTTTCTCCTCGAAATGTGCCATGTACAGGTTAGAGACAACAGGACAGAGTGGACTCCCCAAAGCAACTCCTTCAGTCTGCTTGTAGTATCCACTGTCAAATAGAAAATATGTTGACTAAGAACATGTCTGAAGAGGTTGGTGATCTCATCAACAAATTTCTGGCTGATGAGTTCCAAAGATTCAGGTTACGACACCCTGGTGAACAGAGAAACCATGTCGAAACTCTTGAGTATGTCAGAGTCCTTGAGCGTCATGTTATTGATATGTCCCAGGAAATCTGTGGTGTTGCGGATATGGTGTGGACATTTCCCCACATAGGGGGAGAGCAACTCCTTGAGGTACTTGGCGAGAGGATACATCGGGGCACCAATGTTGCTGACAATCAGACGACATGGCATCGATTCCTTATGAACCTTTGGCAATCCGTACGGACTCTGAGGAACAGAGGCCCTAGGGTATAACTTCTTCAGGGAGACCGGAATCTTTGAGAAGAGCCAGAGTGGACCCTCTTGGTAGGATCGGCGTCAATCTCCTTGTATGCACTGTCATCTAGCAGGTCTTGAATCTTCTTAGTGTAATCCTGGTGAGATAGGATTGCTGTAGCATTACCCTTGTCCGCTGGTAAGACCACTGTGTCTGGATCTTATCTTAGCTTTTGAATAGCTGCCTTATCTCTGTTGGAAATATTTGGTTTCACAGGTCTTATTTTAGTTACCGCCCTGCATGTTTCACGACGCACCTCTTCGGCTGCCTCAGGTGGGAGTCGAGCAATTGTTTGTTCCACTGTGCTGATGATGTCAGCAATGGGTGTTTCTTTAGGAGTTGGAGCAAAACTCAAGTCTTTTTTAAGAACTGAGATAGCATAATTATCCAGTTCTCTTTTGGTAAGATTGATGATGTTCTTTCTGCCCCTATCAGAAGGTTGTTTCTCCGATACAAGTTCGAACTTTGATTCTGTCGTTCGGTGGACTTCCTTTGGGCAGAGTCCGCTTTGGCCCATGTTACCACATCAACCCAATTCCATGTGCAGGAACTGAACTGGTTGGCGATTTGTAGATGTAGTTGGAGAAGTTCTTTATCGGTAGTATCCAGGCACCACCGGGTGTAGCAAACTCTCTCACGTACCAAAACTAGGCTGCCAGGTTTCTTAATTCTTCTGGCTGCTGCTGAGTCGATGTGGTGCTTAACCTTGGCAAAATTTGGCACCGCATGTTCTTCTTGGCACTTCGTAAGGAAAGCAAACGAGCTCAATAGCTGACTTCTCCAGTGATGCAGCTTCTTGAGTCTTTTCACACTGCAATGCATCTCCTTCCCGTAGAGGTACGTGATGAGCTTCTTAAATTTCTCCAGGCGTATTTCATGACAAAATGGATCTCGGGTGAACAGCCTGGTTTGTGTGAGTGTGTGTGTGTGTGTGTGTGTGTGTACATAGGACACATTATTTTGGCAATCAAGGATGTTGCCATCAGCAGGTGAGCTGTACTGCCAAGAATAGCGGGGAATCGGGTGGGGAATTGTAGGTTGCCCCTAGATAGATCAGGGGTGCACTACACTAAGGAAGCGGCTACTCGGGTAGCAGAGTACTTGTGGAGTGCACATGGGGGTTTTTTAGGCTAGGCGCTAACTCTGATGAGCACTCGCCTGTCAGCATTCAAACAGCGAATTCAGGCCACGTTCGGAACAAAAATTCGAACATAAAAATATTAGCCGCGAACTTACAAAGTATTAGAAACAAAGTTCCCGAATTTGCAGCGCTGCATGGAAGTTATTGCTCTCAGATAGTTTTAGGCACCGAAAGCTGGCTAAATGATGATGTGGCAAGTTCAGAAATATTTAGCGAAGCGTGGAATGTATATCGGAAAGATAGATCTGACACAACGGAGGAGGAGTGTTCATCGCTATGGACAAAGATATTGTTTCTACTGAGATCGAGGTTGAAAGTAACTGTGAAGTTATCTGGGCACGCATAACAGGTCTAAAAGAAGTAAAGTTAATAGTTGGGTGTTTTTACCGGCCCCCCAGTGCTGCTGTAGCAGTTTTAGAATCATTCAAGGAAAGTCTACACCAGGTAGTGCATAGGTATCCGGGCCATGCAATATTAGTCGGAGGTGACTTCAACCTTAAGAGTATAGATTGGGACCTCACTAGTTACATTTCAGGCGGTACAGACAAGCAGTCTTGCGAGCTACTTTTGGACACATTCTCCGAAAACTGTCATGAGCAGTTAAACCGGCAACCCACGCGCAATGGAAATATTCTAGACCTTATAGCCACAAACAGGCCTGACCTTATTAACGATGTCTGTGTAGAGACAGGAATTAGTGATCATGATATCGTCATAGCGTCGATGGTGACCAAAGTTCATAAACCAGTCAAGAAGGCTAGGAGCGTGTTTTTGTTGGGAAAAGCCGACAAGCAAATGTTACGATCGCACTTAGAAAATGAATGGGCATCGTTTAATTCTGGGACTATGGATGTAGAGGAATTGTGGACTAAATTTAAATGCATTGTTAATGAAGGGTTAGAGAAATATGTGCCAGTAAAGACGATTAAGGATGGAAAAGATCCACCGTGGTATAATAATAATGTTAGAAAGCTGCTGAGAAAGCAAAGGCTGTTGCACTCTCGATTCAAAAAGGAACACGCAAATGACAGGCAAAAGTTAGTAGAGATTCGTGCGTCTATAAAAAGATCGATGCGTGAAGCATACAATAATTATCACAGCCATACCTTAGCAAAAGATCTTTCCGACAACCCGAAAAAATTCTGGTCCTATGTAAAATCGATAAGCGGGTCAAAGCCCACTGTCCAGTCACTAGTTGATCATTCCGGGGCAGTAATAGAAGAAAGCAAACGGAAAGCTGAAGTTCTAAATTTAACCTTTAAGAAATCTTTCACGCAGGAGGACCGCACAAATATACCATCATTTGATCAACGTACTAATTCCAAAATGGGGGACATAGCAATAGGTATTTCCGGTGTAGAGAAGCAGCTGAGAGAGCTAAATACGAAAAAGTCTGCTGGTCCGGATGGAATACCAGTTCGGTTTTACAAAGACTATTCTGCGGCATTGGCCCCCTACTTAGCTTGCATTTATAGCGAATCTTTAATTCAGCGCAAAGTTCCTAGTGATTGGAAAAAAGCGCAGGTGACTCCCGTGTATAAGAAAGGAAAGAGAACTGACCCATACAATTACAGGCCAATATCGTTGACATCGGTTTCATGTAGAATTTTGGAGCATATTCTCAGTTCGAATATAGTAAATTTCCTTGAAACGGAAAAGCTTCTTTCCATGAATCAGCACGGGTTTAGGAAACATCGTTCATGTGAAACTCAGCTTGCCCTTTTCTCACATGACATCTTGCGAGCCATGGACGAAGGGCAACAGGCGGATTGTGTTTTTCTCGACTTCAAAAAGGCGTTCAACACGGTGCCACACTGCAGATTGCTAACGAAGATACGAGCTTATGGAATAGGTTCACAGATTTGTGACTGGCTGGAAGACTTCCTAAGTAATAGAACGCAGTACGTTGTTCTCGACGGCGAGTGTTCATCAGAGACGAGTGTATCGTCAGGCGTGCCCCAGGGGAGTGTGATAGGACCGCTATTATTTTCTATCTATATAAATGATCTGATGGACAGAGTAAGTTGTAATTTGCGGCTGTTTGCTGATGATGCTGTGGTGTATGGGAGGGTGTCGTCTGTAACTGACTGTAATAGCATACAGGTTGACTTAGACAAAATTTCTAGTTGGTGCGAAGAATGGCAGCTAGCTCTCAATGTAGAAAAATGTAAGGTGATGCGCATGAGTAGAAAAAACAATCCTATAATGTTCGAATACAGCATCAGTAGTGAGCTTCTTGATGCGGTCGCGTCGTTCAAATATCTAGGCGTAACATTGCAGAGCGATATGAAATGGAACGAGCATGTAAGGACAGTTGTGAGTAAGGCAGACAGCCGACTTCGGTTTATTGGGAGAATTTTGGGAAGATGTACTTCAACTGTAAAGGAGACCGCGTATAAAACGCTTGTACGACCATGTCTTGAGTATTGCTCAAGTATTTGGGACCCGCAGCAGATCGGTTTGAAGGAAGACATAGAGGCGGTTCAGAGGCGAGCAGCTAGATTTGTTACCGGTAGGTTCGATCAATGCGCGAGTGTCACGGAAATGCTCCGGCAACTCAATTGGGGATCACTGGAAGAAAGACGACGTTCTTTTCGTGAATTTCTGTTAAGTAAATTTAGAGGGCCGGAATTTGAAGCTGAGTGTAGTACGATCTTGCTGCCGCCTACTTACATTTCGCGTAAAGATCACAAAGACAAGATAAGAGAAATTAGGGCTCGTACGGAGACATATAGGCATTCTTTTTTTTCCTCGTTCAATTTGGGAGTGGAATAGGAAAGGAAATGCCTAGTAGTGGTACAGTGTACCCTCCGCCACGCACCTTACGGTGAATTGCGGAGTATGTATGTAGATGTAGATGTAGAAATTGCAAATAGTCCAGAGGTGACTACTTCAAAAATTGAAAATGATTCTGATGAAATTTATTAAGAAACTCATCTTTGTGTATTTCATGAGAACATAGTTGGGTTCCCAAAAGACTTTGAAAAGGAAAAGCACATGTCCCAGGGAGGGTTCCACTTTCCATGTAGCAGCTAGGGCATCCTGCCAATGGTTTGGAAAGATTGCAAACCAATACAATTTCTTTCAAATTTACACAATATTGAAAGTGTAAACACAGCTTTTCATAAATGTAAAGATGGTTCCGATGTAGATATTTCACGCACAGAAATTATAAAGCATTACAATTCCTATAGGGGTCTTTTAGATAAATCTGACATGTTAAAATGAATCTAAGTGATTGACAGAAAGAGCAAGAAGTGGTGGCATAGAAATTTTGGCACTTTCTTGATGCTACTGTTATAAATGCCTACATCATTTTAATAAACATTGGAAAATGAGCAAATATTCTTGAATCATTACAGACACTTTGTAATTGATAGTCTAGTTCTAGCATATTCATCATCTCCTAATTGAATAGATTCAAACTATTTGTTGCTATATGACAATGCATCCCTTATGCTAGAAAGAACAGCATTCTGATGATATGCACACTATAGTACCACATCACACAAGATACACATGTAAAATGTGCAATTCTGGTTTGGGTATAACGAAAACAAAAACCTGTATCACTGAACTTCACAAAAAAATGTTGTCAGTAAAATTGTCTTAAAACATCCCAGTGGTTTCACTCTGAAACCACACAATTTTTTATTATGAAATTTATATTTTATTATTATTTTAACATTATTGCATTTTGTAACAATAAAGATAGTTTTTTAAATAAATTATTATATTCTTGCTCTTGTGTTTATTCATGAGCTGGAAAGGGATAAACTGGTGGTCATAATCCAGGATTAAGGTGACTGGTACTCCCTCATCTACAATGCACTCTGATAGTGGAACTAATTGTAGTTAACATTCTTACTATATAAAGGAAATGGGACTGAGTTCACTAGAATTACTGTAACAACACCCACCTTCCTCCAAGAAAAGGGCCAGTAAAAATCATTTGCACAGTTGTCATAAGGCCGAATCAGTTTACCCATGGTGAAAACTTCTTGTTTCTGTGGTTTGATGCAGGTGCAGATAGTGAGCTAGTCAAACTAACAATTCCATATGAGAGATCTCCCAGTGACCAGGCTGTATCAACTGCAAGACCAAATTGACTGCAGAACAACATCCTGTAGTCACCATCCTCTGTTGTAGCAACATCATTCCATGATGAACATTGAGCTGCTCTTTCATGTTAAAATACATTAAAAAAATAAGGATGCACATCTTTAAGCAGGTTCCGTCTCATAGGAACTACAGCACAACAAAGAGCATTGAATCACAGATATTGCTACTTTTTTGACAGTAATGGGAAATACCGCTGCTAAACAAACTGTTTCTTCCTGATCAGTCTCCTTATTAGGAGCCATAAACAATCCTGACAGGGCAACAGCATTAGCATAGTGAGCCGTAGACAAAATATGAATTTTATAAAAGTAATTGGTGAAGAATAATGCCCAAGCTATAGTCTCTGAGCTGTCTTGTCAGGCAGTGCTGCCTTCAATTTAACAATGATATCAACGTTTTATGACTTGTGACCTGGTGAAATTTGGAACCATGCAGGAAAACTTATTTACCCTTTACACAATGGTCAAAACCTATTTCTCTATCTGAGAATAGTTCTTTCGGGTGGAAAAATGAGTCTTTGATGCAAATGTTGTTCCGATCTGACAGTATTTCTGTTCGATAGTATGGCACCGATTCCATACTGTGATGCATCAGCAACCAGGACTAAGCTTTTCCTTAAATCAAAAGTAATAAGGCAAGGGGCCAAGCACACACTGTTTGAGACATGGACTGCTGCTTCAAAGGATGTGTGATCTCGGCAGCATTTAGAATGAACTTATTATAATAGGTTACTTTGCCCAAGAAAGACTGCAACTCTTTCAACTTCCAAGGATCAGGCAACTTATCAACTACCATGTGGACACTGAATGGTTGAATGCCCTCCTTATGTCACCTCTCTAAGTTACATTGTAGCCCAATGTCCTCCAATATCTGTAACAGGACCTGTAGACTGTGCAGATGTTCCTCACTGGTGACACCCGTTACCTTTTTGTGACTCATATATGCAGGAGACCAAAATATTGCGAAACTTCTACTCCATAAAATGCTGAAAAATTCCTGAGGCTGGCAACACTAAAAAGCAATCCGGTAAATATATGAGACACCAGACAGAGTATTAACAAAATAATACTGTGAATCAGCATGTAGTGGCAATTGCAAGTCAGCATCTCTCAAATTGATCTTTGTAAAATACTGTCCAATAACTACTCCTAGCATTGTTTTAGACTGGGTAAATAGCAAATAATCAAGTTTTTTGTTTGTTTGTTTTGTTTTTTTCCCATTCTCAAGCAACACTTAACAAGTGTTTGCTGCCTTTCAGGAGGGAGATATGGCCATCAATGAAGAAAGGTCGCAGAAACTGAAGTAACTTTCCTCAGGCATACAGTGAATGTGGTAGGAATCAAACCTATAGCTGATAATGAAACAATCTCATTAACTTCCACTCCCATATATCTTTAACTTCTATCAGTGTCACTTACCAAAAGCTGCAGCAACATAAGCACCCTTAACTGATGCTTTAACTGAGCCACACAAGCAGGGTATAAGACATGTAGGTTGGATCAACAAAATGATGATTGCATTTGAACTTGGCGAGGAATGTGCAGCAAGTGTAATTTGGTGGCTCATCCCATTCCAGATGTGCATCACACCACCACCATAAATGGCTGTATCACTATGAAGCTGTTCTGCAACATGTAGAACAAGGTGAGGCTCAACCTCTATGCTTCTTTTCAAAAATCCCTCACAGCTTCACTGTCAAAGTGATCTGCATTCAACCACCAACTAATAGCCAATTATGGGACATTGAGGGGACACACATTATCACACTAACAGAATCACAATCCACTCACTGATGCAATTAACCACCAGTCACGGGATGTCAGTTTTGGTCACCATAATTATTCTCAGTATAGGCTATAACAAGCTTGTAACCAAACAGGGCAACAGTACATGCATTACAGATTTACTAAAAATGATTCTACAGGAATGAAAAGCGAGTGGAAAAAGGTAGACAGTTCCAAAGCACTGATACTGTGTGATGCATCCCACAATATGATTGGACCCATCATGCCTGAGTAACAGGGTAACAGTTCACCTAATTACATAGTGGCCTGTGTGGTAAAACATAAAATGGAATTGCTGCAGTTAGGGATACACACATATAACCAGGGTTAATACAATACATACAGTACCTTGGACACATCTTCATCATCTACACCTCAGTATTTAAAATTCCCTGCTGCAATCAGTAGAATACAAATACCTGTTTTCAGTAAATGACATAACATCACAATGGTTTGAAGAGATACCACTAAACAATACCACAGCAGAGTAAACAGTTTAGCCTTTACAGATAATTGGATAGCCTGAGCCAGCTCATCCATGACAGAAACAACTTTTGAAGGTCAACAGTTTAAATTGGCACTATTCAAAGTACTATGCAACCCTCATGACAACTTAATAACAAAATGTTTTGAGTATAAATGCCACAGGTGGTTGTAAACAGAAGCTTACTGTGGGTGCTATTAAGAATATGAACAACGCATTCAAGGAGGATCTGCAAATAGTGCTAGCTTAAATCTCATACGTCAAGTCAATAGTACTACCTGCGGAGTTTGTCTCACGAACACAGTTTCCCAAACAGACAGACCTTTCTCCTCTTGTTTGACATGAGAAAGACCAAATCAGATGCACACAGGTGCTGACATCCATCCTGCACTCAACTCCTAAAATGTCTGTGCATAAAGTGAGATTATGTCATGCTGTGTGATGACACGTTTAGATGGGCTCTACAAGAAACCTACACAGGTACACTCAAAAGTCCTAAAAGGGATACACATGCTGATTGACAAAGTGATCACTATCTCAATCATGCATAAAGACTGTACTGGATGATATTAATTCAAGTGTGTAGCCAACATGTGTCTACTCTGCTTTTATTTATCTATTGTGACAATGCAAGCACTTCGTAACTTGCTATAAACTTTACAAATAATTTCAAATTGTTACAGGAACTTTCTTTCACTGATATCCCCCACAAAATAATCAAAATGTGACTAAAGGGTAGTACTTGCTACATTATATCCATTTGTGAAGTAAATTGTCAGGTCGGAGAATATTTTTATTTATTACTTCTTAACAATATCATCTTAACAACAAAACCATCACACATATATTCAAAAGTCCAAGTTGAAAAGAGATTTAACAATTTTATTCAAGAAGTGGCATGCAGAAGCTTAAGTAATAATGTATGAACTGCTGACTCATCAACCCAGGCCTCCTGCACAGAGGGAGTAGTGCACGCTCTACACGGCACTTTAACATAAATATCAACCCCGAACTATGATGGACTTTGTCTGGGTTTCCAGACAACAGACTGTTTTAGAAGTCAGCTGGGAAAGAGATGTTCCATCTTGTGAACTGGTGCAGTCCAATTGCGGAAACTACTCTTTCCCCTTTCATTTTCACAGCAGTCCACATCTGTGAGGCCACCACTCTCCTACTCGGTCTCCAAATTGCTGGCATAGAGGGCCATTATATCACTGCCTCCTTTAATCAGCAGGAATATGTTTGGTGGGACTGGGTACAACAACTTTATCTACAGAAACTCCCAGTAGACAATTACCAGTAATCACAATGTATGCACTTCAGGGTGTGGGAGGAGGTCATATCCATGCCTAAGAGGTAGGCAGAGTTGATGTAGCCCTAGGGAGTAGTGCATGGATCTCTGGGAAAAGGTTACTGTATCTGGGTAGACTGGGGAGGTGTAGCTGTCATTTTTGGTGGTTACTTGGACCCTGAAGTGGTAGTATATCATATGTAATATTTAGTGGTCACAACAGAAGGAACTGTGCTCGTGCTGCATCTTATTTTAACCATAGTTGTGTACAAATTAGTGCTTTAACCACTGTTGAGTGATATCTTACCATTCATGTAATAATAAAAGAGGTAAAATTTTTAGTTGATCCACAAGAAAGGAAGTTATGATTTTCACCAAGACAGCAATTAAGGATAATGTTTTGATAAATTTAAGAGACCAACAACATTCCTGTAGAATATTTTATTTATGTACTGTGTTACAAATTGTGTTCTCTGCATGTAACACAACAACAACAAGTAATTTGTTATTAGCATAATTTGTATACTCAGCTTATTATACATAGCTGAGAGTAAAATATTCCTTTTCAACACAAAAATGCCGTTAAAGCTTTTTAATGCCAAAAAATTATAACTAAAACTGCACTTATCTCATTTGAAATAAAAGTGGTTGTATATATTTTCCTCATAAACAAAATTCTGAAGTTATTTGTTATCAACAGAAAAGTGATGTTACTTGAGAGAAAAGATGGGAAGGGAGACTACATTATGACATATCCAAGTTCCAGCTTTCCTGTAAATAATGAACACATAAAATAAGGTTACTTACAATGCCAAACTGCTTCATACATTCCACCGTAACTTTCAGTCAACAGAATCAAATTGCACACTAACAATACTGACCTTGTACTTACATATTAAGTTTTTAACATACAGTGCAAAAATAGTTCATCTCAATAATAATAAGATACAGAACTATTAAGCATTCCAATTTAACTATTCCATTTCTGAGCAACGGCTTAAGGAATACTTCCCCACTTGCTTTAACACGTTTCTTTTCAGTTCAAGCCAACTCCACTTCCTTAAAAATTAATTTAAAACTATAAAATATTTCCATGTCTTTTTCTTTTATTTACAAATAATGCACATGCATGCAATAATCTGTATTTACAATTTCACTTTGCAACAGTCTCTTCAATATTCATATACACACATTAGACAAGTGAGATACAAGTTATAACAATGAAGTAAATATAGATCTTTGTAACAAAAAACATATACAACAGTTTCAATCAGGAATACGTTACACCTGTATTAGCACACAATATAAATATCTGTACAACGGTATTTCAGTATATCTTCTCTTAATGATAAAAAAGCTGTTCACTTTATAAACTACACAACTGGCTTTCTGAGGACTGCCAATGAAGTGTATAAAAGTACTTCATGATTATACATAAATCACATCTGTGCTGAAGAAAATCAGCTCTTTACTATTCACATATTAACGCCTACACTAATTAAGAATGCTTCAGTTGCAATGCACTTTCAGTGTCCACAATGAAAATTAACAGTTTGATATCAAAGCTAACAGAATGAAACTAAACAGTTCTTTTCATTTGTTAGGATGTGTAACCAATACAACTTCTTAGGTAGATTTCTTTTAAATGCATTCACTTATACCAGTGTTCATGCAAACAAGTGCGCGCGCTCACACACACACACACACACACACACACACACACACACACACACACAAAGCTATATACAAAGAGGTAAGTGGTCTGAATTGGCTTCACACTTTTGTACACAAAACACTATATAACAAGACTCATTTCACTCTCCTCTGTGATAAGTTTGTGCTAGAAGTAAGACTTCTCAGGAAATGTGACTGCCTTTTCCGAATCAAAATAAAGATAAGCATTTACTATAGCTCACCTATTTAGAAACTTATTAGTTCCACAAATTACAAAGTATACTTTGACATGGAAATTTGTCTTTACGCTCACTGCAGTTCAATTTATGTATCAGCCTTCTGAAACAGATGAAAGACTGCTCCGTGTTGAACCAATATTTGAAAGGTCTGGAAGATCATTTGGAAGAGAAATTACTGGTCCATACAGCTGGCACTGTTCTTCAAGCTGTTGTGCAAATTGTTCCTCCAATCGCTGAAAGCAATCAACGTACATTGTGAACATTAATTTTCAGTATAAGTAGGACAGAGTGTATTTTTTCCATTAACAAAACCTGTAAGTCACAAATAAACATTAATAAACCAAGTAGACATGATGAAAAAAGGCTATGTATATAAGTAATGGAATCTTCAAATCTCTGTTGAAGTGTTGACTACACTGCTCACCTCTCAGACACAAACTTATATTATGCTACTAGTTATATGAGTGGTAAGGAGTTGCGGATTTAGGTTACAAATGGACAGAAAGACTGTTTAACACTTACCTGTATTGCAGCTGATAGAAATGGACACAAACTGTAACATTCTGTTGTCAGAACATTTAATTCCTTCTTTAGGGAGGATTAAGGATCTGGTCTGAGAGAAGGCGAGGGGGTTGGTCAGAAAAGACAAGTTGTTGTTGTTGTTATGGACCTGCATTTTAAAAGATAATATGATGGAGACCATGCCAATGAGAAAGTGACCAATGATATAAGGAAGCCAGCTTCAATTCAGAACTGATAGAAATGGTGGATACAGTGAGATATAACAAATGTTATAGGAGATAGGTAAAGGATGTTGACCTTCCTATTCACTTGGGTTTTGTTTACAAGCTTTAGCTCATGTCAAATCCATGAAAAGAAATAATCTCTTCACTTCAACAGCTAAAATGCCTTCCACATAAGATACTCTCTTCTCTATAGCCTGCACTTTGTGTACCCCCCAAAGTAGAGTCAGATGCATTTTTCACTCACATTGCAGCAGGTATGTAATTGGAGCCAGTCCAAACAAATAGTGCTTCTTGACCTTATACAGAGTGGTGTGAACATTTTATTTTCCATTTCAAACAAAATGATTTCTAAAGTGTAGTTTTACATATTCATACGATAGAGCAGTCCCAGATTAGATTAATGAGAATTTGGATTTTCAATAAATATTGACATAGACAATAAAACAAAGATTAACCATTACTCCAGGAGCAGTCAGGTTGGTCCAGGGCAGTGCTGCCACTACTGTAGTACTGATTATTTTTTGTGTTAAACTTTCTTGTCAAGACATATATAAATAAATAAATAAATAAATATTGTAATAGACTGATTTTGAACATTCCTAATAGGCTGTGGAACTTCACTTTAAAAAACCATTTTGAATGGGAAAGAAACTGGTACATTTATTGGACATTTGATATTGTATGAAGAAATGATGAGCAGTAATTGTTTGAAGGACTCCATCTACAAATTACAAATGTGTCTAATGACTCTTAGGATGGACACCAGGTGCATATGTGATAAGTGTATCTTACCTATCATCAAATATTTTTACACTCATTCCAATAACATAAACCACGAAGAAGAGAGGTTTATTTATTCAGTGCTGCAGGCATTATGCTTTGTAGGGGCAGCATATATTTGCCTTGGGAAAATCTATGCCACCATAGTTTGAGGTGCATTATTGCAAACCTGTGTCGCAGTACATATTGATGGGAGAGATAATATATTTTCTTAACAAGGTTCTCCAAAAAGTCATCTGTTGCTGTAGCCTTCAAAAAATGAAGGCTAAAGCAGTTGCATAATCACAGTACTCCTACAAGTGACAGGGTATTTTTCTTTTTTTAATAATTGTAATTCACATTTCCTTCACTAATATTGAGCTCCTGTACAACCTCAGGAGACAGCACTTTAACACTGTGTGGCAACAGCTTTAGCCTTATTAACGGCCACAATTTAGTGAAGCAGAGCATTTACAAATTTTCGCAGATTAATAATCTTGAGCTAATGGAACTCGATGTTCCAAATAGACCCAAACATTTTCCTTGGGATTTAGTACGCCAATCAGTCTGGTTCATCAATTAGGAAAATATGGCTGAACATGACTGTTGTCATGTTGAAAGGTAGGGGCTTCAACAGGATATCACCATGAAGACAAAGAGCACTTGCTCATTGAATAAGTTGAAATAAAAAAACCTGGCTCATGTCCTTAGTAACCTTAATGGTTAAGCCCTGTTATGGCACAAAAACAGCTCCAAAATATTATTCAACCTCCTCGAGTCTCCACTACATTTGCCCATACATTGTATGGCTAAATGCTTCACTAATCTATTTGTGTCTTGCAAACTATTGACTCAGCAACCCTCAGTACATACCTCAAGTTAACTTCTGTGCTGTTTATATATTGAGTTGCCCACTGAATATGTGTAATTGTATGTTATGCTGTGGGCAAAAGTCTTTTGTAAGATACCCAACTCCATATGTAAAATGCAATGTTTGTTCAGCAGCTGGATGTATATGTACGCAAGCTAATTACCAAGGTGAGGGCAGTGCTGTGACATCATCGTAGACCAGGATATATATGGTATAAATATTCAGAGTCCCCTACTGGAGGAGTGGGCCGCAGATCGTCTGTGCAGGTATGGCATGGGCAAGAGGACCCCATGCAAGCACACACTGAATGAGTGCATTTTCACATGCCTTGGCTTTGCGTCTATACACTACTATTATTGGTATGCAGCCGATGATGCCTCAGCTCCCCCAAGACCAGTTGGAAACTTTACTAGGTTGGAACATTGTGACTCTATTAATTAGGTCCTTCACAATATATATTTCTACAGACTCTTTAATTATGGAATCCCAGTAAGTGGAAGAAGAAGAGGGGATTTTGGTCTGCTGATATTTCATGTGGTGTCCTGTCAAGACTGTGTTCAGCCACAACCAATTTTTCTGCTTGATACAAGCTTGTGTGACGTTTATGTTTGTCGCACATGTCTTCCACAGTGTGACATGTAAGATTTTCTACACTCACAAGGGATTTTACATCTTCCTTGTCATTTGACACAAGGTTGACTTTTAATGAAAGACAGCACTGCCTGCACTCTCACTAGTGTGTGGAAGACATATTATATACAATGTTTTCTGAAGAGCCTGCCAATCTTAAATAATCCTTGAGGGGTTCTCTGCTTCTTCTGGTTGGTCTTGAGGTTTGAAGTGAGCTGGTAGTAATGTGGTGTGTATCTGGTTCTTGAAGTAGCCATTCTGGGCAAACATAGAGTAATTATGGCTACACTTCTGCTGGTAAACTATCTGCATGTGATACTGCTCTTGCCCTACGTATGAGTGTCCTTAGCACTATAGCATGCAGCTGCGTTAAGATGCTTAATGACATCTTGTAGATACAATTTGGTGTGTGTATGTTTATAAAACACACCACGACCAAAGAGCCATCATCCTTTCTATGAATCACGACATTTAAAAACAACTGCTCTTCATATTCCTCCACTTCAGGTAAACAGATGCTTGGATCGTGTGAGTTACAATGTTTTAAAAAATGAATGTAGTGTGGCAGTCCCACGTGGTAATACAACAAAGGTACCTCCAGAAGCATTTAAGTTTCAGTACCTCTGATTGAAGTGCTTTGCCTTCAAAGTCTTCCAGAAAAAAATTACCTACAACGGCAGATATAGGACTGCTTGTAGCAACACCATCAGTCTACTGAAGATATTCGTTGCCTAATAAAAAGTATATCAAGATGTTTAGATATAAAATGCTCTTTTCGAACATGACCCCTATTAACTGTAACAAGTCCCATCAGAGAGACCCTTGTGAACAGAGAGACCAGATCAATGCTAACTAATAAGTCAGTGGGTTCAAGACCTAGGTCTCTCAGATATTGTATAAAATCTTCTGAGTCCAAATATGGTGTTCACATATTCCAATCAAAAGTTTCAGGAGAGAAGCCAGATGGTATGGTGGGGCTCCTATATTCCTAATAACCGAGTGAACTGGAACTCTACTTTTGTGCACCTTTGGTAGGTCATAACTGGTGGAACTGGTGCTTGTGCTCTTAAATTCTTTTATAGATGGTGGTCAGGAGAATGGCTGGACTTAAGGAGGGCAATCTCTTCTGCTCCACTGCATCTGTCAGACCTTTCTGAAGATATCGATACATTGAGTCCTGCAATAAATTCAACGTGTAGTCAAAGTATGATGTTTCAGGCAAAAGAGCAGTAGTGTTGCTTTTGTCAGCTGGCAAAATAACAATCTCCATGTCTTCTCTAGAAGAACAGAGTGCTCTTCTTTCTTCAAAACTGATGTATTGTTAGGTGTGGGCATCTTTGTTATAGCATTGCAGGCCTATCGCCTTATTTCTTCAGCAGTTTCACTCGGAAGATTAAGACACACCTTGTTCCACAGCACTGATGTAATCCTTGACAGGTAAAGTCTTTGGAGTGGGCACAAAATTAACTCCCTTTCCCAACACTGACATTGCAGATTTGCTCAGTAGTTCATTTGTGAAATTCAGCACAGTCTGTCCGTGAAATGTATTTTACTGTAATGATCAGCATGTAAGATGTTGGAAGTTTGATGTGCCGTGATTTGCTGCTGTGTCCAGTCCAGTGCTCATGAAGTGCTGTGCACCCACTCACAGGAATCCACTTACAGGCAAGAAGAGATCTTCAGATGGAATGACAGCAGATGTCCTGGAGACACTGTCTACTCTCACCTGGTGTAATGGATTCTCTCACCAGTGCCCTGCTGTCTTGTTTAATCCGCTTGGACACTGCAGAGTCTATGTAATGGCTCCTGTGCTGATTTCATATGTAAGACTGGAACATATACACTTCACTGCCAGAGCTTCTACTACTGCCTCATACCAATTCTACACAACTGACAGTTGTCTAAAGTGGCCCGTAAAACATGTCAGTACGATTTTTTTTCTTTGTAATAGTAAATTTGAATAAATTTTTGTAATTTATGTTAACAGATGTTGCCCTTTACTTTAAAAACTCATTTAAATTTTTTAAAATAATTAGCACATCATAGGGTTAATAATGACATGTAATATCAAATAAATAAGTTTTTAATATCTTGGCTCATGTTCTTCATTTGCACTTTACCAACATTGACATAGACTAAAACATAAAATATTTGTTTTATCTACAACCATTGTGTCTGTTTAGACATGCTAATCTGTAAAACTGCCAGGCAAAAGTTCATCAAGTTGCATAGATAACAAGCATATATAAATAAACCTGTAGACTTTATTTCATAAACATCTGATCAAGGAGAGAAGAGAGATCATATTTCTAAGTTTTAGAAGTCTGCTCTGTTTAGTAGTATGCTGTAGTATATCAAAGAACCAATAGCGCTCTTAGTTTGTTTTAGCTCATAGTCGGAGACAGTCATTGGCTCTTATTTTGTTAGGTTAGTTGTGTGCGCCTCGGTTGCACAGTGGTAGAGTGCCAGACTGCAAATCCAAAGGTCGCGGGTTCGATTCCCGCCAGGTCCTAGGATTTTTATCTGTCACTTACAACTTCTTTCACCTCTGGCAGTATTGCTCATGTGAAAAATACCGAGTAGCACCGTGGTTCGGAACCCACGTTAAACTGTAGGTCCCCCTATAACTGGCTGGGTAAGTCAGTTCCAAGGTCGGAGGAAGGCAACGGCATACCACCTCCAAACAGGACCATGCCTAGTAAAGCACTGTGGTGTTCAAACCAATCTTCGGATTGATGACTGCTTTACCTTTTTTTTTAGTCTGATTTACTGATTTCACTTTGTATATTAAGAACTTAACTTAGTTTCACTGAAACTAAATTTTGAAAGAGATATAGTTAGCATCATTTGACCTGTAATTAGTGTGTAGCTTAAATGCACTAGTTACAGATCAAATTATTGTTAATCTGTTTAACCGACACCTAACATAGTGAAATTCAATCTTGACTGAGAAGTTATTTTCTTTCAAGTTGAATACCACAGATTATGGTATTATTACTTAATATGAACAAGTTATTTCAATAGATTTTATTTTATATTTGACTTCTTAGCTAGGAAATATAAATTTACAGTGCTCCTGTAATGGTTCCATTTATTGATTGAGGTACTGAACCTTAAAAACCAATGGTACATGATTACTCTTTAATTCCCATTGGCAGGGATGGGCGTTTTGTAGTAAATACATAAGAAAATAATATTAAATAATAAAATCAATATAGATGGGTAAATTAATTAAAGAACTCCAGAAAGATGTCTGGTAAGAGGATATGTTGAGGCCCAATAGGGTTTGCAGATGATATTATGGCCAGAAAATCTCATTTCATAGGTTGATAAAGCATTGCCACGGTAGAGTGACCGGGCACACAAAGGCGCCTTGCTGAGGAGTGTGTGGTTGCTCACTATCAGCGATTCATGTCCTCCCTTTTTGTGTGTGTGTGTGTGTGTGTGTGTGTGTGTGTGTGTGTGTGTGTGTTTTGTCCTTAGCATAAGTTAAAGTTAGATTAAGTAGATTATAAGCTAAAGACTGGTAAATGCAGCAGTTAAGCCCCTTAGATTACCAAACATTTGATAAAGCATTATCCTGAATTTTTTGTGATAGTTTGAGGTAGCTGTTGTGGTTGAGTTGGGGAGGGAGATTTGAGGTTGTACCAGAACTTTGCTTGTGAAAAGACTACTTTTCTAGTTGAAGTACAGTGAAGCCTAGGAACTGTGTAGATTTTTTTTTCTTCCTCCGGACATAATGAATATGACATTTCGTAATGACATAAAAAGTGACAGTAAAAGGTATCTGTATGTGACATTAGAAGTCTAATTTATTGTAAAAAATCATCTACTGAGTTGCAGGAGTTGCCATTCAAATATTCCTCCAATTTCTTTTTAAATGGTAGTTCATTATCTGTCAGATTTGTAATGCTATATGGTCAGTGACCAAAGGCTTTTGTGGCAGCATAATTCACCCCTTTCTGGGCCAAAATTACAACTTAATATAGTGTATATCATCCTATCTCCTCAAATCCTTAAATAAATGTCTTCAGAATGATCTTGGTTGAGGTTCAGCAATTATTCTGATTTTTATTTCTGTCTTACACAAAAAGGGACCAATTAGTAAAAGTTATTTCATTAATTTAAGTACTAACTGATGCTAATTTTTGAACTATCATCTCAGCCACATATCATTATTCTAAATACTGAAACTGCCATTAACTTTTGTTTTTTATTAACTCAATTTACTTAGTGAAAAGAATGCGTTAAAAATTACACCTAAACATTTGGAAACATAATAATCAGAGAAATATTAGTAACCACTACTAAGAACCTGTGGACCACCTGCCAGGAGCGGTCATGACAGCAGCATACTAATAGTGTTGTATAGCATTGTGCTTATTTTGGGGATTCAGGAATGTTGAACATTGAGTTAATCTTATTTGTGTGATGCACAATTCAATTCATTGGCATTCAGACGAGTGACTATAGCCTGGATGGAACACAGCGTACATTTGGTGTTTGTAAATCAGTCACTTGAAATCCCTCGCCCCAAAATCTCTCTTGCGTACGTCATCTTGCTTTCTCTACTTGATGATTTTGTTATTATAACTCAAGTGCAGCATTTCAAAGCAATGGCGCACTGAAAATTATAAAAATCACATAGTTCTTTGGACAATGAATTATAATCTACAGCTGGTTAGTTAGTTAAAACCTGCCATCGATAGTTCGAGAATCATGGATTACTCTTGCAGCTGTTCGTCTCAGTGTAATAGGCGAGGAATTAGTATGTGATGTACAAACATGTTACACGGTAGTTCGGAACTTGCTAGGGCGCGGTTACTCAGCGCGTTTGATCTGAGGGTTGCCGACATGGTAACTCGATGCCCTTTGTAACGAGAGAACTTAGTTATCCGAAAGGATCAAAATAGGATGAAACAAACCAATATCCACAAAGTACCGATCAAACCGAAGAACCAATGAAACGAGACAAAAAGAAAGACGGTTCAACTAACACCATCTGAAGGGAAGGCCTGTGCACTGCCGTGCCACGTCACATCACACAGAGTAGGTCGCAATCATGTAGCTCACTGGCTGGCTGCTGTGAGGCGGTGGGCTGTGCTCCATCAGTCAGCCAGTAAGCTACGCGATCGCGCGCTACTCTGCGTGATGTGACGTGGCACGGCAGTGCACATGCCTCCTCTTCACACAGTGTTGGTTCAACGCCAATAAAAAACTGAGTAACATTCTCAACAAACAACCCAGAACAAATATGAACAAACGACCGCAATCAATTTCACTGAAGGGAAAAAAAACTATATAGAGAAAAATTCCTAGCAGGAAAAAAAGTATATATATAAAGTAGATTAGATGATGATTACTTACCAGGCGAAGGAGCACAGGTAGTGATAGTAACATAAAAAAACACGCGCGCACACATACATAAACGCAAGCTTTCGCAACCCAGTTGCTTCTTCAGGCAGAAGGGAAGGAGAAGGAACAGGAAATGATGAGGGTTTTAATCGAGTGGGGTAAGGAGCCATTCCAATCCCGGGAGAGGAAAGACTTACCTTGGGAGAAAAAAAGGAAGGTAAACAAATACACACCCACCCACACATATTTTTGAATAATTAAATTCAGGATAATGAGCTAAATAATAATAACAGCAATAACGGATCATGTTACACTACAATGAAACAGTGTTTTCAAATGTTCAAATGTTTGTTAAGCTTATGGGACTTAACTACGGGGTCATCAGTCCCTAAACTTACAAACTACTTACGAACTACTTACAAACTAGGACGGCACAAATATCCATGCCCGAGGGGGGATTCGAACCCCTGACCGTAGTGGCTATGTTGACCGTGACTGGAGCGCCTCAGTCACCTCGCCCACCGCGGCCGGCAAACAGTGTTTTGCTTAAGGTTGTGATCTAAGAGCTATTTTACTGCTAAGGAGAGGTGGAATTAACATTCTATAAAAACATGATAATATTTGAAAAAGCAAAACGAACTCCAATTGGCAGACTTAAATGTGGTTAATGATTTGAGAAAGTGTATTTATTAAAAGCTCTTTTCTGATCAATCACATGGCTAAGACTTTATCACCATATTAGTCTCAGTAGGCACACTGCTAAGCTACCTATTTTTTTTTTAGATCTTTCAAATAGCAAAAAAAAAAAAAAAAAAAAAAAAAAAAAAAAAAAAAAAAAAAATCTTGTTTCTGGTGACAAGTTTCAGCCAATAGCGTCCATGATGTACATGTTTGTTCAACATTTACCAGACAGGTCAATTTACACCACCCATATTATGATAAGAAAGGCTATAATGCAATGTAATTACTAGCCACATATTTTACTAATTTAAAACACAACTCTTAACATTATTTTGTAAAAGTGGAGCTTAAATAATCACTCATTCCTGATGTTATGCAATAATTACTTAGCTAAAACTTGACTTAAGTGTAATTCTGTAATATCTCTTGCATTAAGTTAACTGTGGTATTATGTCTGAACAAAAAATTCAGACAAGGTCAAGGCTGTTGTAACTCAGATAATAAGACTCTGCCAAAAACTTAGCTAGTTATTCTCTACTGACTAACTCCAGTATTAGCCTGTCAAAACTTGTCACATAATATTATAAACTTCAATATTACTCTTCCTGTGCTGGGAGTGATCATACTGAGCATTACTGAACATTATACAAACACTGTCAAAAATATAAGGCTTGCATTTCTATGAAATTATTAATCATTACTTAAAGATAATAACTGTTTTTCAATCTTGAACTATGTCCTTACACTGTGATAAGTTTCATCAAAATCTACCAATGTAGTGGCACAGGATGAGCAGATTGCTGTTAACATTATACTGTGTTGTGCTGGAATGGTCAAGTGCCTATGTTTCTGAATGATTCACAGAAAAATCTATGGAGATAGATACATTGAAGATATATGGACTGGATGGGTCATGGATGGGGGCTACTACAATTAGCTGAACTCAGTTGGCTAGTACACGAATTTGGAGCATTTTCTGGTAGAGAGCAACAACAAATCCACAGGAAACTACCTATTGCTGTCAAGTTGATTAATTATCCTACACTTCAGACCAGAAGGACACACTTCAAGACTGAAAAAAGTTGCATACTAATATTTCATGACAAATAAATCCTTAGCGGTGTGAGCTGCCTTATTCGTTTTTTATCAGACCTTGTAATACCAAAGTCTTAATAACTGTTACTTTCTTTTCAGTATTCTTCCACGTACCTGGTAGAACAATTTCCTCCATTTAATCTCTTTCACAGAGGAGTGGACAGCAGATGGATAAGGTATAATGGACTGGGATGTATATTGAGAAGAAATGGAAGATTTGGTTAATTGAACCAACACCAAGAGATTAATAAAAACACCCTTCAGCCTTTTCTGTGAATGTTTACACATGATTAACTGATTAACATACACAAAATATTGACAAGAGGTGCTCAGAGAATACATATGGTTAGGCAATGACTTTTCCTTTGACCACATTAGTACTATATATCAAAGGTGTTAAGGATTCACAAATTACAAACATAATTATTTTGACTAGCTAACTACCATGTGAATAATAGAGTCAGCAAAGTGTTTCATCCTTGTTTTCCACTGTAAGAAGGTGCAGCAAATAACCCAAAGCTTTGTTGAGTAGACGCAAAGAACTCAGTGTGAATTTACTTCAAGATCACCATCACTTATGTTTTTATTGTAAAGGTGTGTTATGATGGTATCACATAAATCTTACTAAATTTTCCACAAACATTTATTCAATTAAAAAAAGTAAATAAATAAAAAATAATAAGGCTACTTTCACAAGAGCCTGTATTATTTCAGTGGAGACCACATGAAAACTTGAGAAATGAACAACAGTACTGGATAACTAAATCATCAGAAATGTTTAAAATTTATTTTCTCAAAGTAAACTTTGTTCACACAGAGTTCAAATTTGAAAAAAAAAATAATTCAATGGAGACTAATGCAAATTATGACCAAAACATGCTACATGAAACATAATACTCCATAATATATAAATTATCAAACAGATTAATGTCTTTGGCAACAATCGTACTTGGCAAGTCCATACAAGGTAAGTGATAAAACTGAAAATGGCCAAAAAAGCATATAATTCAGCACCAGTGTGATGCCAAATGGATGTAAAATCTGACAAGTATCATTAGTAAAACTTCTAATATGCCTTTAATTTATCAGTCAGAAAAGCAACATAAATGTGATACAATCAAGTCAAGAGACAAACAGTTTAACAGGAAGAAAGTAACTGGCACAAAATAAGTCTTAGCCATTACAAATACTTTCTATGCGCAACGCATTTTTCATCACAAATATTATGGCAACTACAACTATAATAATCCATGTTGTAAGGAAGCAAAAGTATCACAATACGCATCTTTCAACTCTTGCAGCCTACAATGGCAGACTAACAACATGCATTTGACCATGACAAATATACAAATTAAAAATCACTAACTACAAAAGTGAAAGAGTGCAAACTAGAGAACACAATGGGATAAAACTGAATTTTAGGCATAGTACAACACACAGCAGTGACTCAAGCATGCCCATGTGCCTTTGTCTCCCACTCCAAACACACAACATGCATATATGAGGCAGTTTAAAAAGCTAAGGACAGAGAACACAAATTAGGAGGGATTAAACTTACGTATGGGAGGCACTAACATATTTTACACGAGAAAAGTATAATTTGGGAATAATTTGAGATACATTACTAAGCTATATCTTGTGAAGCTGTGGGGTGCTAGCACTTAGAGATCTTAGAGATGCTGATGATGATCTACTAAGCATTGGGAATAAACGAGGAAGCAGAAAAGGAGACGATGGTGCAGACACTGGATTTTTTTGCTCAAAGTCTGGTAAGGAAATAGGTGATAGGAAGTTGGTTGTGTCGCTTGTTGCACCGTACTTCAGCTCATGCTCGGCCATCGCATTAGCAAATTCTTGCTCCAGTTTCTATAACATGCAAGTACAAACACACAACTTCAGTCTGCAATCTTACCACTCAGAAGAAAGAAAGTGCATGCAAGTATCTGTCTGGATAGGATAATGTACACTGTAGAGAAATGGCTGTATCTACATTTACTACTTACTAAGACTCTACAAACATTTTATGTTATTTTCCACTCAAACACAGTTTACTCATTTACACTACAATGCAACTGATAAATTTAAAAAAAAATTAGTACTATTACAATAGCTGTCTAGCAAAAGATCCCTTACAGTATAGGGTGACAAGGCAGTCAAATATCTATAAGACAGAAACCAAAGTTTAATAATATTACTGAAGTCTAGTTTATGTGAATATGAAAAACTTCAGATAAATATACATATAAACATGCTTCCAGCAGTTGTTCACCCGGGCATGCCTTAGACAATTATCATCAAATTACACAGACACATATAAGGAAGGGAAATATCTTGTTTCAAACTTATGACTCAGCTGCTGACTAAATACATTATTTCAACCTCACAACAGGAATAACACACTTTCATAAGGAAAACAATCCTTTCATATTTTTATTGACATTGTTTTCTGATATATTTTCACATAAAACTTTATCTTTTTTGGTCCTGATTGTCTATAAAGTGGCATTTTTTTCGTATGGTGAAAAGATGGGACACTTCTTCTCAGAATTTTAAAAAAAAAAAAAAAAAAAAAAAAAAAAAAAAAAAAAAAAAAAAAAACTGAAGCTATATAACTTTTTTTTGTTTCATAACACAGCTTTCTGTTAAATGTATTGTTATATTTCAAAAGCAAACAACATAAATTTTCATCATTTAAGTATCTATGCTGGTGTAAATAATGTGTTTTAACATAAAACTAACATTAGTACTTGACATTGTCAGGGTATTTATTTAACAGCAATCTTCTGTTATCCCATCTCACCCACCTCCCCCCCACCAACCCCTCTCAGCAATTCTCCCCTTCCCCTGAAAAATGACAAACATCTGCCAACTTTGATGGTTACTGGAGAAACAGAATCAAAGTTTATTGTAAGGTACACTCCGCTGGGGCTTTGCGAAGTATTGAAACCTTCTCTGTGAAAACATAAATGTGCCAACTTATATTGCAATCAATATAGGGTTAAGTCTGTTATCATGTAAACTCCACCACACACCATAGGAAGTTGTATTTAGACAGTGATACTCCTCATATTTGGAGGTCAAGTGAGCAAAATTTCAACAAAATTAAAAAAAAAAAAAAACCTCTTCCCAGAAGCATTTATTGATTAATAGTTCATGGATTTTTGCTTTCCACACTCACCCAATAGCATGCACCATGATGTAACTTCCTTATTAAAAGTAATGAGACCAAGTGCTATCTACTACCAAAATCACTAGTCGGTGGCTATGGAGAAAAGACTGTCAATACGTACACACACAAAAGTGTTGTAAAATTAACTTTTATCTCTATCATCTTTCTCCTCTTCTCTATCATTACTGCTTATGTGCCCCTCTACAGTACGAACCAATATTACAACTCTGAAGTTGGCAGGGATGCCACTTTGCAGTAATTTGTCAGCACTCCATTTTCTGATTGTAGTGAAATTCTTATGTTTAATAACACGACATTCGGCAGTAAGTTTGATTTTTCAATTGGTAAATTGATGATGTCCGTGCAGATCTTTTCATTCAATTAACAGACTAAATGGGATAGTGGTCTCTTTATGTTTTCTCTATTTAAATGATTAATGGTGTACTTCTGCATGTTCAATAGCTGCTTAGCTGAAGAGGAGAGGGTTAACGGCTAACAACACGAGGAGGAAATAGAAAAATTTTCAGGAAAATGCATGTCACTCAGAAATCAACTAAAAACGAATTGCAGGGAAGCCAGAATAAAATGTGTGGAAAAATGTGAAGAAATTGAAAAGAAAATGATTCTCCAGTAGCACCTCAATCTCCTCAAGTTTTCTGCCGTTTCATCAAAGGAGCCCATTCTTGTAAGTCAAGAATACCTTCTTACAATAAATAATACTTGTGCCATAACATTCAATATTTATACAAAATGGTTACAAATAGCTATATCTAAACAAAAATAAAGATAATATTCAAGAGACATCAGAACAAAATTATAATTACCCGCTTTCGTGGTTGCAGCTGGCCTTTCCATTCTTTCAGTTCACGACTATGACCTTCTTCCTGTTCCTTCAACTTCATTGTTTCATGCTCCATCAACATTTTCCCTATTGATAGTTAAGAAAAAAAGAGTATTAAAATATGAACCACTACAAAGAGATCAAAGCAGTCATTCATATCTTTAAATAGTGATTTTCTGCACTAGTATCAGTGACTTAAATAGTTATCAAAATCAAATTGTGGTAGCAATGTTTGAAAGCACAGGGCCTTATAATACAAACACAAGGTGTCTCAGGAAGAATGGGCAGTATTTCAGTATTCAGGGATACAACAGGTATGATAATTCACAGAAAAAAATTCTAGTACGCACGAGCCCTAAGATGCACACTTTTAAATCTATGAGCACCACTACATCTTCAACACTGTAAAATTTTTCTATTGCAAGCTCATTTTGGGAGTAAGTATTATGCACCACTACTAGAAAAATAGTCAGTACATATGGGCTGTAAAATACATACAAAGTATTTAAAAAAAACAATAATGAACACTTGTAATTTCATGCCAATGGAGTGAAATGTTGCCAGAAGTTTCATTCTTTTAGTTACTGTTCAATACTGTATTGAGTAAAATGTTATGTCACACCATTAGCTATTTTCGAGATGGCAGAGTTAGATGAGCAATTCATCTACATTAAATTTTGTGTGAAACTCAAGTAAACCTTTACAGATACATACAATGATGCAGGAAGCATACAGTGATGATTGCTTAAGAGGTACACAGTTTTATGAATGAGTCATATGGTTTCAAACTGGCATGACCCTCTTTCATGACCTAATTTGATGTCTACCAATAACACACTTGTCAGGAATGCCAATGAAACTGTGCTGTGCTGGTCAATCGAACACAGACTGCCTGAGAGATTGCAGAAGAATGTAACATTTCAGTTAAATCATGTCATGAAATCTTGTCACAGTGTCTTGGAATGCAGTGTGCTGCCTGAAATCATTCCCAGATCATGAGTCAAGACAAGAAAGACCATGTGGAAAATGCTTGCTGTGGTTCTGTGTGTGCTTTAAAGCCTAAAGATGAACAAAATTTCTTGGAAATACAGTTGAAACATTGTGTAGAATACTACATTGATTGTTTCACATCTGTTTCCATAGCCGAGTGGATAGGCTGACAGTTTGCAGATGCTGCAAATTGTGCATTTCTAGGCTTTCCTTGATTCTACATTCTTTCAGACAATTCCATTTTGTAATAGTATAATCTTTAAACAAACAAACAAACAGTACAAATATTAAAAATAAAGGTAAATGAGCAACTCACCGAAAATACAACCGCTGAGCTGCAGACAGCTATATAAAAACACAATCATTTTACACAATTTTGATTTTTTGGCCAAAGCCTACATCAGAAAGAGAGAGAGAGAGAGAGAGAGAGAGAGAGAGAGAGAGAGAGAGAGAGAGAGAGAGAGAGAGAGAAAACATCAATCTTTCAATCAGTCAGGCAGGTCTTACGTACACATGACTTCACGGATCATCTCTTGTCTCTATGGCCCATCTGGCATCCTGACAATGCGTGGGGAGAGGAGGGGGAAGGATGTATGGTAAAGGGAGGGATAGAATGTTCTGTGCTGACTAGTGAAGTGTAAAGGCACTGATATATAGTAAAGAGAGATGCCACTTGGAAAGCAGTAAAGGGAGGGAAGATGTGAGGTGCAGATGGTTAAAATTATTAAAAAGTAATACCTTCATAAATTGATGACACACTGTTGGAAAAGAGACATGACTTGAGAAGAAATGGAGGCATTGTTGGGGATGGGGTATAAGGATGATAGGTTACCTTAGGTTGAGGCCAGGATGGTTGCGGGACTGTACAACCACTGAAATCGATAATGTTGTGCTCAGATGCATGTCGTGCCATAGGGTCGCAGGGTAGTCCATCTTGCTTTTAGCTATAGTTTGATGGTGGATGTGGGCACCTGTATAGCACACTCTGAAGCCAACTTATTTATGGAACATCTAAAGGGAACCTTCTTAGCCTCACAATTCACCAAACCCCTGGGGTCTGATTCAGGTACATTAATAATATTTTCAAGTCTTGGACTGACAACATCTTGGTCCATCCCTATGCCACTTTCAAGCCCAACCCCTTACCTCAGGAATCATATCCCTATGGAAACCCTGACGCAAAACTGCCCAGAACTTTTTATTCCAGTCCCGTCACAGACTTATGCCACCCCATGAAAGGCCACACTATCTGTGAAAATAGCCATGTGATTTAACAATTCTGCTGCAATAATTGCTCAGCCTTCTACATTGTTATGACTACCAACCAGTTGTCCAACAGGATCAATGGCCACCATCAAACTATGACCAAAAGCAAGATGGACCACCCTGTGGCACAGCATACAGCTGAGACCAACATACTAAATTTCAAGGAGTGCTTTACAATCCAGGTCATTTAGATCCTCCCCTACAACACCAGTTATTCTGAAATGCACAGATTGGAGTTGTCATTACAGCACATTCAATGTTTCTACAACAGTCCTGGCCTCAAACTGAGGTAACCCATCAAGCCTATACCACATGCCTAACCCTCTCCCCCTTTCCTCTCAATTCATGTCTCTTTTCCAATTGTGTGCAAGCAATTTTGTAGGTATTACTTTTTATTATTTTCTCAAACTCTCAGACCTCCCATCCTCCACTGCTCCCTCACATTATTGCTTTCCAAAGTGCATCTCAGATTCATGTCTATCAATGCCTTCAAGTTGCACCAGTCAGTGCGGAACATTCTATCCCCACATTTGCACTACATCCTTCTCCTCCCCATCTCATCCAACTCACTTTCCAGATGTCAGTTGGGCCATAGGGTATAAAGATGGCCGTCATGTGTGCACGAGTTGTGTCAGAGTGACTGCTTTTCTGTCTCAGAGTGGATGGAAATCAAAACTTTGTGAATGTGATTATCTTTCTTAACCCTCTACCCGAATCTACATGATCATGCGAGTTCTAATTTTCTCTTTTCCTCCGACCTCAGCTACTGATATGATTCCAACTGACTTGCAATGGTCTATAGGTGAAGAGCAGAGCCTGAACTATCATTGCATGTTGGTTGGAAGCATACCAGAAGATTGACATAGGGTAAGAAAGTAAAATCCGAACCCGCAAGATCATGAAAGTGTGGAAAGCATTAAAGCGAGTTGTTCCTATCCTCACATTATTAACATTCCAAACTAGACTATCCACTGTTAGAAAATGGAGTTTTTTTTTAAATTACTTTGACCACCACCTTTCAGCTAAGAGAAATATATTGGGTAACTGACATTTGTCATGTGAATGGCTGATGTGAATGTTTATGAAAGAATAATGGCTTTCTTTGAAAATAGTTATTATGGTGTTGAAGCTTTCACTGAAAGATACTGACTAGACTACTGACTAGAGGTTAGAGGTGATGGTGAGGTGGCGGACATCCAATATCTGGAAGACCATGAGTCTCTACATGGAAACAAGGCAAAGAATTGGTTTGGTGGCACAGACTGTCACTTATATGGGAACTATAGAAGCTTCTCATTTCCTGGGCATGTTGAGAATTGCTCTCAGAAGATTAAATGACAAAGGAATCACGTTCCGTTGTGCTCTTATTAAAGAGCTATTCTCTGACATACAAGCTGTAGTTAGTCTAGCAATTGTGACTTTCTGGGAAGACAGTTTGAAGGAAAGACATTGAGGCCACAAACAGAGGCGCTGCTCTTGTTTACCGCACAGATAGGCAACAATATGGTGCGTGCTTTGCGGCCACACACACTAGAACTATGTGTGAAATTCTGGCTGGATGTCTTATGCGGATGCAAGAAATTTAGAATGCATCCAAGACAAGTTCAATTAAGCATGCTATGAACATTCCATTAAAATTGTAATATTTATGGTGCTCGACTGTGGTACTCTGAATAATGTCTCTCGTACCGACATGATAATCATCCATCACACACTAGCATTAGGATTCTGAGCTGGTTTCAAAAGAGGGATAACATAAGTCATTGGCTTCTGCAGCCTCCAAAGCCACCCAATATCAATCCCATAGAACACATATGAGCTAAAATTAAGAAGACTGGGACAACTGACTAGACCCTCCTTCCAAGGCCTTGAATGCCATATGGGATTATGGTTCATTCTTCATGGGAGACAATACCATGGTCAAGAACTTTACCATAAACTTGTAAATTCTACACCTCGGAGACCTGAGCTTTCTTCATACCAATGACACCTGGACAAAATAGTGAGCTATATGTAGCCTACTTCTCATTTTATTTTATTTTGGTATCCTGTGAAAGGCATATATAGTTATTAGGGCAACAATATGAATTTCAAAATTAAATCTATTTGGTACTACATTATTTGTATTTTTATGGGAGATCAACACCAAATATAGGCAGAACCAAATCTTCTGACATGATTTTAGAGTAAATATAGGCTGCACAAATAATGTTATGAGAAAGTTCAGTTACAGAATGGCTTCTATTCTTCCGTGGCAGATAAACCTTCGGCTAAAATTGTAGCTTCACTTGTTATGCCATTTGGTGGCAGGCTGTTTACATTTGAACATATGGGTCATGGAAATACTGGGATTTGTTCAGTTTATCGGAAGATCTGGTGGCATGAAGAAGTCGAGTGATTGGAAATGTTCATTGTAAGTTTTGTGAGTTGAGGGTGAGAGAACAGTTTACTTTTTGGTTTCGCAATGGGAAAGAAGTGTACCAGCTCCACAGCTAAATTCAAATTCCAAGTGAATAGCTATGCAAAAGTCGGTGTGTATTTAGAGGGCGAAGATGTAAATATCCTGATGAGGAAAGAATTGCTTGATTTTGTGATTAAAAAAAATAAATAATAAAATAAATACTGTCTTATACGACAGTACAAAAAAATTAAATTGAAATTTAACCTGAAATTTACATTGTGGAGGAAAGATTTACGAAAACAAATACTTGCATTAAAAAAATTCGCTTTACAAGCTTTAGTAATTTACTGAGTGCACAAGGGTGCAAACAATAACCTATACGCCATAGAGCAGGAATAGAATTAATTATTTACAATGCAGCTTGATTTTACAACATTGCTTGTCAAAAATAATTTCTCAATATATCCAGATCTGCACGGAAATGATTAGCGTATATTTACGTACGGAGCAGTGAAAGGGTTAAAATATTTCGGAGCTACATGCAACAATTGTGGCTTCCTTTGAAATCCTTTATCTTTTGTTCTTGGGCAATTTGGTGTGTTTTCACCCACATTTGTGCATCGGCGTGACCGTATCAACGAAATAAATTACTTTTCTCTTAAACTTCGTGATTATAACTTGCCCTTCAGCTTAATCTCTCCTCCCATTGCCCACCTGGTCTCAATCTCCGCTAACTCAAATTCCCGCCCATCATCTTTAGCATCTTTGCCATGGTTCTGTGGACAGAGCCTCTGCCTCAATTGGTATCTCTGTCCAACTTCTTTGCTTTTTACAAATGTCTGTCTAGGTGTGTTTGCGTTTCGATATGTCTGAGTGTGTGTGTATTTGTTTACCTTCCTTTTTTTCCCCTAAGGTAAGTCCTTCCACTCCTGGGATTGGAATGACTCCTTTTCCACTTCCTTAAAACCCACATCCTTCCCTTTTCCCTCCCCTTTTTTCCTCTTTTTCCTGAAGAAGCTGCCAGTGGTGGCGAAAGCTTGTATGTGTGTTTGTGTGTGATTTTATTTGTTTCTATCGACGAGCCGGTCCTTTTGTTAAGTCATCTCTTTTCTATTTATATTTTTGATTATATATACCACACTTCTTCATGATTGGATATAATATAGCACTACACACATGAAAGTTCAAAAGCACAAAAGCAGATCGAAAACACTGCAACAAAGGGTTTCACAAACCCATGGTTTATTCTTGCCTCCATGCACAAAACTAACTAACTTGTGGCTTCTAGTGGCATTTTTTTTTTGGAACTTCCTGAAGCTTTGCCTCTGAATCTAAGTTGCAGGTGTAGTTGTACAGGATGACCAGCCAGTCTAAAACAGGTTAGGAAAAAATTCAAAAATTTTATTTCAAAACTTCGCCTAAGTTTTACAAGTGTTCTTCTGCCGCGACATACGCTTTGACAACGTGACCAAGCCTGTCCACCTTGCAGGACAGAGCTGGCCAGAACCAGTAATGAATGCTGATGCTAAAATCACGCCACCCTTCTGGCGTCCATGCTGAAACTACTGACGTTACCATGCTACCGTGTAGCCAATAGCAGACACCCACGTTTGATCACGTGTGCTACTGCTGGAGGTTTCAGAGGTGCGAGAATCACTTCCTTCGCTCTCTTCAGTTTGAGTTCTCGTGCAGAACAGACGCACTGCAGAGGCTCAGCGTCTGTGCGGGGCGAACGGCTGCATGCCGTCCGCTCCCGCCTAGCGGCTGTTCGGTATCAGCCACCAACTATGTGAACCGTGAACCATAACCATTACCGTAACCTTTTCCGTTTTTAAAGCCGCTAACTTAGACTGGCCTTCATTCATTACATCCTACCTCAGGGCGAGCCCCGCCATGTATCCCGTATTTCAGAATATACCAAATATTAACTTGAATTCTATCTTTTATTTGCCAATCAGCCATCCTTTCCTAGGGCGCCCACAAGCCTTCACCGCTCCGCCTTCCATCCTGACAATGCGTCCAACCCATTTTATTTATGCAGCACTGGGATGGGTTGTATAATTTTCCTATCATCCGTAGATAGAGATTAAGTCCTGTACAATTTGGCGTCCGAAGTGCGATCGATAACCCACCTTTTGGCCCTTAGTGTGGCCGCAAAATTTGGTTCACATTATGTTGTGTGGCTGGTCGACAGCCGCTATCCCGCCGAGCCACGGCACAGTTGCCGTGACATCCTAGCCGCCGCTGCATCTGCACATTCCGTGCGAGTGCGAAGTCCAACGCCGCGCGCCTGCTTGCCGCAGCGCACGTGTGCGCTAGGTGCGTGACGCGCGACCTGCCGCAGTTGACCGCCGACTTCCCCGTGCACTACTACACGTGTGCAGCTCACCAGGCGCACGAGGCGTAAAAAGTTACGCGCCTCTTTCTTGCTACTGTTCCTGCCCACCGAAGGCATGTAAAGTGCCGCATCCCGGTTGGCGCAGCCCACCTGCCGCTGCCGCCGCCCACATACACCGCCTACCGACGCCCTGTCCTGCCGGTCCTGCCAAACAGACGAAGATGGCTCCGTACCGGGTCCTAACCACCGCAACCCGTAGCAGTGAGGCCCACTTGCTGCCATGCCGCCCCCGCCGCCCACGTCGAAGCCACGCGCGCGTCGTGCGACTGCACATCGCCCGCCGCCCACCTGCCACCCCCGCCTGCTACTCACCGCACAACCGTCGTATTCCAACGAGCACACCACGTCCCGACGGATAAGTACAGACTGATACTGAATCATTTATTTCCTTCTGTTCCGAGGTGCCTCCACGTAATAGAATAATTTGAATATTAACTTTCCCTATGCTAACTAAATCATATTGTTTCTTCTCATGAGTGACTGGATTAGCTAATGTTGCAATTATAGTAGAGAATAACACTCTTTTCCTTATATTATCTAAGTTTGAGTATTGCCGGAAGTAGAGAAGTTTCATTTTTAAATTAATTTATAGCCTGTCTAATGAATGACACAGTTTTATGATTCTTGGCAAAGTTTTCACTAACCCTAGTAATATGTAGCCTGGCATCCACAGTGACAGAATTGTTGTGATATTTCTTCCACTTAGTTTCAGTGTGACAATCTCTCTTTCCTTGATCTTTCCTATCAATATTTTCCGTGCCGTAAATGAAAGTAAATTTCCGCCCTCCACAGACGTGATGGGTTAAAGCAAGGCATTCCCCCCTCCAAGCCGCGTCTGGCAGAAATTGAAAAAATCATTGGTACAAGGGAGAAGTGTGAAATTCTCAATCTTTAAGGATGTGTGCTTTTGTTTTAAGATCAAACACCGACACAATACCAGCGTTGAGGTCTTAAAAGGAAAACCGCAAACAAAAAATTTTCAATTGTGGTTGATTATACCAGATTTGCTAACGAGTTTAAACTGAATTCCGCAGCCGCACAAACAGTCGTACACACGACTAGCACCTGCAACCGTCTGAACCGTTACATCACTGTGTCGATAAGCTACATTGTAAACGCGAGACTTAAACTTTCGCTCCTCCCTCCTCTACTCTCTGTATGTTTCTCTTTTTCCTCCTGCGTATTTCTCTCTGTATGAGCTTATTTTTCCATAAAAGTGGTAGTTTCGCAAACTGGTTGACAAAGCATGTGACCACAGTGTGCTTCAGGGCACGAAATGTGAATCTTGTTGATTCGAAAATGTTTTACCAGAGAGAAGCCTGGTTGCGATGTGATAAGATAGCCTTCGAAAGATACTCGAATCCTTACTGCACCCTAAGTGACGTGCAAGAAAAAGCCTTTCAAGCTGTTACCCTCCAGAGGGCAGCTAAAGTTGAGTAATGTTTTAGCCGATGTAAAGGAGCCTATATGTAGTTGCCACATGGTGAGTCAAGAGTACCGCCTGTGAGCGTAATATCCTTAAGAGGAGTATAAAGAAGAAAACTGTTGCACATAGCGAGAAGACCAAGAAAAACCACTTTGTCCTTATTTCTGTTGCTGCCATTCTGCTTCTCTATACCTCCTGTGTTTATCTCATTCAAACCTATTCTTTGTCAGACTCCGAAGCTTCCGTAACAGTTTCTATTATGTTTTCTGTGTACCTTGGCAATAAATGTATGTGAAACAACGCATATAAGAATTATGAGAAGTTATTTCCATTGTTACCGCCGGAGACAGCCTAAGCTGATGTGTAAATAATTATGAATCCTAATGAAAACGAATTCTCCAGGTGTGATGAGTAAGTTAGTAAATCCTGTTCGCTTTTTAAAGTACCACATTGTTAAGCATGAAGTATCAAAATGTGCTCCAATCACTCATAATATTGATTTTAAGATTTATTAGTGTGTAAGGTTTCCCAGAATGTCTGTCTAGTTCACTCTTATATTTTTAGAGTATTTTAATTATCCTTGAGAATTTTAAGTATACTGTCATTAAGTGAGGAAGAGTTAACATTTCCTACCATTAACAATTTATCCCTTCTTATTCGCCATTGTGAAGTGTCACGTTTTGTTACCAAATTCATAATGCCAAGCGTTCTGTAATGGAGTTTATGCTGTTTGCTTCCATTGTCAGCGAACCATTATTTATCATTTGCATTTCCAATTGTTAGAGTGATTCGGTTGTTATCTGCCTTTCCTGTGCTACCTTCATTTCTTTGAGACTTTTTAGAGCCTGTTAATTCAAATTTGAAGTTAGTGATTATAAGGATTAAAGAAATAATTGCGTTCTTTTTAATTCTTAAAATCAACTGACCTGACTTGTTCCCTCCAGTCTTTCTTCATAAAATTTTAAACCGCATCCTGTTTTTTAGCTAGTTAAAGCTGTCAATTCAACCGAAACTTACGGACTGTATCGAAAAGTTCGTCGTCCTAGAGCTACTATGTCACGACATTTATGCAGATGACAGATTCTCAAAACGAATGGCCAACGTTTTGGAATCTTGTGCCTGCTAAAATTCAACGCATAGAAGCCTCGAGACGTATTGAAATTTTAAAATGTGTACTTTAACTGCCTGATCTTTATCCATTACGTATCAAACTGACTTTAACCTCTTTTCCATTCATCTGAATGAAATTCAGTTCCAAATGTCTGATACGTTATTTATTTTATCCACTGTTCGTAGCCGATGTTATTGTGCTGCCGTTTTATTTTAAGTGCACCTTTGCGAATTTCCGCCAGAATCCTATTTCCTTGCATTGTTAAGGCGCGTGCTAATACGCTGTCACCTGACGTTAGACCACCTGCCTCCTTCAAGGCTGTTGCGATCAGCTGTAGCCGCTCCACCACACTCCCCTCCTCGCGCCACCTGCCCATCACGTGTCCCCCACCTCTCTCCCCTTGCGCCATGCGTGTAGCCCAGACTTGCCTCCCCTCACCCCCCCCCCTGCCTCAGGCAGCCATTATACTTTTCTGATTATCAACTCTCCTACCGCGCTACGCACCATGTGCGCGTCTGGCAGTTGAATTTGTTTACAAACAGTTCCCGTGTCGCGTAAACTGCATTTGCGCCCGAAGTATCTCAACACTGGTGATTCATGAAATTATACCAATTAATTTTGTGATAAGCACTAACAACTCTTCTTCTGCCTAATGATTGTAGACGCTTATTAAAAGCAGCTATGTTGGAGGAAAATCCTTAATTTTTATTCAAGAAGTTATTATAACTATTTTAAGAGTACTCTTTTCCTGTACTTGTCAGAGTATGAAGTAATTTAGTTATTGCTGTGTTTTATATACCATTGAGACACCCATATTTAGTTTGGAGTTAGCAACATTTGAGGTCCATTGTGTAATAATCACTTTCGAAATGCGACTTTTAATCTAGTGGTAATATTATTGTGTAGTGATCCTATATAATCAGTTTGGAAGGACTGTTGCCTCTTTAAGTAACTTGCAATATTTCAAAGTGAATAATTAAGTATTAAGTACCAATTTATATTTTTAGACCTTGTGTATTATGCTGAGAACTAAGGTAGATAAACTCTGTTTTATTTCCATATTTTACTTCCTTACTTGATATAAGTTCTATTACCGTGTTGAAAAAACTTTTAATCCCACGCGTTGCATTATTGAATTTTGTCACTTCCACAACATTTTGCGTAATGAGTGATGTTACTGGTTTTAGAAAAGGTTGTTACCTAGATGCATTAATCCTCTTATAATTATATAATTCTTTCTGTTATTTTACATTTGTTAAACTGTGTAACAACGAGATTAATATTTGCCAAACAACACAAACATCTACACATTTCTAGGAGCATCTGTAACCATTGCAAGACCCGTGCTGATTAAGTTCGGCCAGTGTCAACACTTTGATTTCACAGAATTTAGCAATGACACGTAACATGTGAAACAAGCTTTAATTTTAAATGTAACGCTACATTCAACTGTTAAATGGTTTGAATTTTTACGTTATTCAATTGATGGTTCGACATATTTCTGAAGAATTATGACATTTCCTAATTTTATTGGTTACCTGAAAACCAAATGTGACTACATGTAAGTCCCCTAACATTCACACTAAATGAGTTGGAATTGTAACAGAATCCTCCCTTAGTTACTAGGTCCCCTTTCGGGCAACCCGTTCTTCCCAGGAGTATCTGGCGTCCATGTAAACTTTGTGAGTCACCACTTCTAGGGAAGGGGGAGGGAATGTACAGGATGACCAGCCAGTCTAAAACAGGTTAGGAAAAAATTCAAAAATTTTATTTCAAAACTTCGCCTAAGTTTTACAAGTGTTCTTCTGCCGCGACATACGCCTTGACAACGTGACCAAGCCTGTCCACCTTGCAGGACAGAGCCGGCCAGAACCAGTAATGAATGCTGATGCTAAAATCACGCCACCCTTCTGGCGTCCATGCTGAAACTACTGACGTTACCATGCTACCGTGTAGCCAATAGCAGACACCCACGTTAGATCACGTGCGCTACTGCTGGAGGTCTCAGAGGTGCGAGAATCACTTCCTTCGCTCTCTTCAGTTTGAGTTCTCGTGCAGAACAGACGCACTGCAGAGGCTCAGCGTCTGTGTGGGGCGAACGGCTGCATGCTGTCCGCTCCCGCCTAGCGGCTGTTCAGTATCAGCCACCAACTATGTGAACCGTGAACCATAACCATTACCGTAACCTTTTCCGTTTTTAAAGCCGCTAACTTAGACTGGCCTTTATTCATTACATCCTACCTCAGGGCGAGCCCCGCCATGTATCCCGTATTTCAGAATATACCAAATATTAACTTGAATTCTATCTTTTATTTGCCAATCAGCCATCCTTTCCTAGGGCGCCCACAAGCCTTCACCGCTCCGCCTTCCATCCTGACAACGCGTCCAACCCATTTTATTTATGCAGCACTGGGATGGGTTGTATAATTTTCCTATCATCCTTAGATAGAGATTAAGTCCTGTACATAGTTTTAGATCCCGAAAACTGGAAAAAAGTGTGGCTGCATTCGGGTAGATACAGTAACTTGGGGGTCGTTTTTTAGGCCAAATGTATATACACTTAAACTATAAAATTTTGATGAAAATTTGCACCTCGTCTTATCAGCAGAAATATACGGTAGTTTTTAATCAGAAAACCCTTTCCAAGGGTGGATGCTTTCCTGCTGGCATTATTGTAAGAACTCATAAAAGTTGGTAGATGACAGAAGAAATAGTCCTAGACTGGGTTTCAGTTGTCTGGAGTAAGTTGGCGGAAGCTCTTCTCTCAAAATAAGGTTTTTGTTGTTGTTGTTGACAGTTTTCACAGACACACATATCTTAATTGAGCATTCTAAAATAAACTCGTATTACTATTGCATTTCTGTATTTTGCAATGTTATCCACAACTTAGCGACTCCGTAGCACAGTGGTAGAGCACCAGATTACGAATTCAAAGATTGCGGGTTCAATTCCTGCTCAGTCCTAGGATTTTTATATGACAATGTTGTTGATGTGAAAAAAATGCAGACTTGCACCACAGTTCAGAATCCATGTTAAACTATAGGTCTCCATATAACTGGCGGGACATATCAGTTTGAAAGTCAGATGAAGGCCATGACATACACTTCTGGACAGGATCATACTTAGTAAGGCACTGTGGTGTTCAAACCAATCTTTGGATTGTTGATTGCTTTACCTTACGTTTATCCAAAACTATGCCAGTTCACAGTAAATTAACAGAGACAAGAATTGGATATTCATTTATTCTCGATTAACATATACCACACGCTTATAAAAACAGCCTTGTTGTTCTAGGTGTTGCAGTGTGTGTGTACACTCCATAATGCTGAATCTCATTAGAATAAATACTTTTCTGCTTTAAATAAAGTTTGCTCTTTAAATGGAAAATCACTAGCACTGATGTTTGGTTGGATTTACACAAATATCAAAATAATGCAGTAGGAAATATTACTTGGAATTAGGAGGATGTTCTTGTTATGCAAACTGACTATTACAGTTTAATTATGTTTTTGTTAGTTGACAATCCACACAATTCTCTAAATGCTCCAATTATTAATTTTAGATCATGGAATAATCCAATTATTAATTTTAGATCATGGAATAATATAAAAATAAGTACTAACGTTTTTCATTCTGCAACTGTTCCAGCTCCCGAATTGTTGCTTCAGATGTAGCACGTAATTCTTCCAGTTGTCGCTGATGTTTAATCTCAGCTCTCTGCTGTTCAGCACGGTATCGTTTCTTTTCATCTTCTTGGAACTGTAGGAGGATTGATATAAAACAAATACTTTGAATCTTTGTTATTTGAAAGTATTTAACTTAACAACAAGAAAAATAATTTGTTTCATTAACAGGCCATAAAAAACGAATTTGTCAATGTATCAACTGCAACCTGAGCTGTCATATTCAACATCAGTAGATTATGACTGCAGATTAAGTATTCATTTGGACCTCAGAGAAAATGATGAAATCACTTTTATCTATATCTTATTGGAATACTGCAATTTAAACAGGGCAGCACATAAATTATGACTTGATCATGTCCAGAAAGAAAGTTGTATTGAATACTTATGTGGCTTGTTCAATGGAACTGTGAGCTGGGATAAAGTTCATTAGAGTCATATTCAATGTCACACTTAACATATTGCTGTACTTAATAAAATGTATCATATATCTAACAAAGCTGATTGTTGTGTTGCTTTCAAATAATTTAAGAATAAACAAATGTTTTTTACTGTGTGAAGAAACAAATGTTTCTTACTGTGTGTTATCTTTTCTATGTGCAAATATAATCTGTGTTGACAACCAGCACCCCCATGTGACAAATTTACAACAAATGAGACAACCAGTCAAACAGTGCACATTGGCAACAGAATTAGTTTGCATTTTATTGGATTCTGATGTTTGAACAAACCTTATATTGTAATACCTAACCTTCTGAAAAATACACACAACATAATAATAAAAAAAAGCACAACAACCTTTTCAAACAACAACCCATGGAAATGACTGTAAACTGAGACATATGTAGTTATAATGGGTTAAACAATTTACTTGGGAATGGTTACAGAGCTGAAAAGGCATAAAGTAAAAATTAAATGAAAAACAATAGCTAATGCAGTGAACCTGTTACTTTAAAGAAAACAGATATGTTTCTATTTTTCTTATCTTTCTATGAAGTCACTTTCTGTAATTCATCTGTCAATTCACTTTTGAATGCTGGGGGAGTACCTGTAAGTACCCACTACTGTTGTTGCTCAGATCAAGAGGACCTTCTGTGCAAGGCCTGGGGAACATTGAACTGGTGGTGAGCAACGAGGGCACTGATGATGACCTAGCTAATAAAGTAGGGGGTGGGTGAAGGTGGAGGACAACATTCTTTATGAATACAATCAGAGTAACAACTAACAACAATATGTATGTTTGGGAGTGTTATGCTGGTTTGAAGATCGATGTCAAGCAAATTAATATGCCGCTGATATAGTACAGCATTAGGTCAAAAACTGGTAGAAAGTTAATAATTCTTGGATATTTAAGTAAGAAACATTAATATCAAAATTTTAAATTATGAGCATGCCAATGCCATGTACAATCCACACAATTCTCATGAGTTAGAATTAGCATTACAGATTCATACGAACTATTAGAATACGGTAATCAAGGAAAGCTCAGACATACTTTCTTAAGTCTCTCCCTCTCATCTTCTGGGCCAGGCTGAATGGTCATACTAATGCGCATTGATTCACGGAACATCATTTCTCTGGCTTTCATTTCTGCACGGATGCGTTTTGGTAATGCACGTTTTTCAATAGCTTGACGTTTTAATAGTTCCTCCTCTTTCCGTTGATTCATACGCTTTATTTGTTCTAATTCTTTTTCATGTCGAATCAGCATCTGCAAAAGAAATAAAGATTCAACAAACTATTGTCACAGGTAGCGGAAAACACACATATTTTGGATAAAACAGTCACATTTCCAAAACTTAGCATGATCACACCCAAATCACAGTGTTGAACTGTTACTTCATTATGTGCCAGCAGATCTTGCTGCTGCTTATGATGGGCAGATACCTAGCAGCAGTAACAAACACTATGAGTCATGGCCTGTGCTGACTAGCCTGAACGCATAGTTTTTATGACCTAAATGAACCTTTATTGTACACCAGTTGATGAGACTATAATGTTCTGAAAATGGTTGTGTTTATTAAAGCACAGTACACAACTAAAGCAGAAGCTTTTTCCTTCTCCAATAACCATACTGCTAAGTTGCAGATGGCCTATGAACCAAATATTATTTTGATTACTGATTCAAAATTAATTCTTATTTCATGAAGTTTGTAGTTCATAATTCACTGCAGTACAAAAGAAATGGTGATTTACATATTTACAATACCAGAACAGAAGCTTACATTACTCTACTTCAGCGTTTCCCAACATTTTCAAATATGCGACTCCTTCCAACTAAAAATATATTGGGGAGCTCCCACCACCCCTCACCAAATCATAACACAACTATGTGTAACTAGATTCCATTTTGTGTGCCAGCCCACCACAGAATTATAATGAAATAACAGGTTTTCGCTTGGTAGGCGATGTGAGATGTTTCTTTTATTTAGCTTTAAAACATATCGATTTCGTCCCTATGATGGGACATCATCAGTGCAGAATTGCAAGTCATGATGACCTATGTGCTCTGCTTAAAACATTTAAAGGTCTTGCCGGTACAAGTCACCTTTAAATGTTTTAAGCAGAGCACATAGGTCATCATGACTTGCAATTCTGCACTGATGATGTCCCATCATAGGGACGAAATCGATATGTTTTAAAGCTAAATAAAAGAAACATCTCACATCGCCTACCAAGCGAAAACCTGTTATTTCATTACAACTATGTGTGTTATTTCAAAGGCAATGGATTTAATTTTTCTTCTATTGATACAACTTTTTTTTATAAAACAACAATTAAAAAAGTACAGTACTGTGCATTACAGGATAATTTTACTCCATTTTTCTGAATGAAACACATCCTATTATTACATGAATTCTGCCAGAATAATGTGTGTTTCATAGTGAGGTTTGGTATTGCAGGTAATGCTCAGAAGCAAATTATGCTCGTTTAGCAAGGTTCCACTGTATAGTCTACTGTGGCGTTGCTATTTGCCGCAACGCCGCTTGTTCACACAAGTCGCCGCGCCAGTATAAGACGGACGATAAGTTGCTATATAGTACTTTGGCTGCCGGGGTGCCCACAGTCTCTGTATCTCTTTGCCAATAGGAAGATAAGGGCTCACCTACATATGCCAGTGCACCAGAGCAACATGACAGTTCGATTCAGGAGTTCAATAGAGGAGTTCCATCCATGAGAGCCAACAGTCTACCTTCAGCACAAGCAATACCAGGAGCCTTAGTGATACATCGCAGAACTGTTTAACATTAAGAATTTTGTACCAGCACAAAACAGTGAAGTTAAGTATTATTTCACCTAGTTAATAAATGATATGTGCACTAATCTATTCTTTTAGTTTCAGACCCATGTCCACAGCCTCACTAATCAAGTCTACTTCCTGAAACCGCTGCATCCCGAGACATAACAACTGGCGACAAGGATATTTGAACCTTTCTGTGTTAATGATTTCCCTTTCAGGTCCAATTTTGTGATAATTTTGCTATTAGTGTGTTCATGGACAATTTTGTTGCAGGTGGCGTACTACATTAGCTTATAGATTTATTGTATATTATCTTCCTTTTCCTTGTATTATGGCTATGCCACACCGCGTCTAACCTCATGCCGTCCACACTGCTTCAGCTAATCCATTGCTTGTGCATCAGCTGCTACCTCCATTGCCAAATTATCTAACACGAATTATCTAGTATAAGATACAATCTTTTCAACAACTAACAAACCTAATGAAGTCTTTCATCGAATGCCAAAAACAAGCTGCAGCAGCCGCTGCACAACAGCCACCACCCGCCAGGCAACAGCCACCAAATGCGGCACAGATGCCTGCTGTACAGCCTGTAATATTTACGCCATTTAGACGGTATGATGAAACAACGGAGGACTGGGAAGTGCAATCGCCTGCCACATAACCTGCAATGTGTCATTTCGGCTGCGATAGTGGGTTATTTTGGCAGTTTGATAAGAAAACAGAGTACTGGGAGGAATATGTAGCACAATTTCAGAGTCACGTAGTGGTCCATCAAATACAAGGTACTGTGTTGCTTCCTTATTTCTTGTCTCAAGTGGGGGAGAAAATTTATCGCCTGTGTGTCAAACTCTTCCCCAAAATTGGGCCAGAACAAGTGACATTTAAGGAGTTAGTGCAAGTGATTACTAACCTTTATGAACAAACACTAAATGTAGCATCAGCTAGAATTCAGTTCTATAATTGCCATTGGCAGGCAGGACAATCTTATAGACAGTGAGAAACTTAACCACAAGGTTTAACTAGGAAGTGTAAATTTTGTTCTGACTGTTCAGACTTAATGATACAGGATGTGATTACTAGGAATGTGTCAGACTCGCACATCTGTGAACAAATCTTAAAATATTCTGATCCTTCACTTGAACAAGTGCTTCAAATTAATAAACATCAGGAAATGTGTGACTTTGCAGCAAGTAGTTTTCAAGCTGCTCATATATGTGCTGTAATGCAAGACAGACTAAGTGTTCCACCTCGGTCCGATACACTTGTTTCTGACCAGCACTCACGCCACGTGTGGCTGAGCCAAATTTGCCCATAAACAGTAACAGTGCCAGCTTCGTGGCAAGCAAGCTAATGTTAAGTCCTGTCCCAAGTGTATTTCTAAGCATAGATGAAATCAGTGCCCTTCATGTAATGCGATTTTTTTTTCTGTGGCAAACAAGGACATGTCCAAAGTATGTGTATGTCACTTACGACTACTCCGCAGCTGAAGCACTTGGAAAATTCATGCACATGATGTGCAGACTGCTTTTGTTATTCATTCTAAGCCTACTGCCACTAAAGACAGATTCTAGTGTTCCGGTAACTAAATATTCTGATGACATTTCTTCGCAATGCCATGGAAATAAACTATTTGTACATTTGAATTGCTGGGAAAAAACTGCAATTTTTTCTTGATACAGGTGCCACAGTGTCATTATCAATCATGCCACAGATGAAATGCTAGGTGCACCTCAATTGTGAACAGTGCACACTTTTTTATTTAGACAACATTGTCAATTGAGGAAAACAGCGATCTATCTGGTGTAATTAATATTACAAAAAGTCTTGATCGTAAAAAATTAAAAGTTTTTATTGACGGGTTTCGACCTGATGTAGGTCCTCTTCGAAACTAAATGCAGGCCAGGTGGCCAGTGCTGGACCCGGCAGGAGAACAGCCAGGACAAAGTGTCAAACTCGAGGTGTTATGGCACCCATTTCAGCAAGCCAGTGGGCTTCTCCTTCAGTGATTGTCAAACAACCATCTGGTAAACTCAGAATCTGTGTGGACTTTAAGCGCATTGTGAATCCTCAAACAGTGTTTGACACTTTTCATTTGCTCCACTCTCATGAGCTTATGGACAGATGCACATTTGCATATGGATGCACATATAGAGAGGACGATGGCTCATTGTGGAAAACCAATCTGCCCCTCCTCAACAGTTCTCTGAATGGCCTTCCCCGACTATGCCATGTGAGCGCATGTATTTAGACTTTGGGGGTCCATTCAGGAATACAAGATGGATCATTATTGTGGATGCTTAGGCTGTGTTTATAGCCTGCGGTTCCTCTGCCCCCAGAACTGCGGTGATTTTGTGGAGGATCTGCCTGTCACACACACACAGCAGGTGGTTCAGCCACAGTGACACTGAGGACCCTGTTCCTACCAGTCGTGGCAGACAAAGAGTGTACTGACAAAGGGCAAGCAGTTCTGCTGCATGAACCAACAGCTCCATAAGTGCTGTGTGAACAGTAGCTGCTGCGGCACCGCACAACCGCGGCGGTTTGGAAGTACAGCCGCAGGTATTTTGAAACTGCAGCAGAAGGGCAGAGGGGCCACTGCTGCCACTATAAACAGGTCCCACATTGCCATATGAGGAACAGTGCACTGCCCAACCGCCCCAATTCCTCCGCGTAGGAGGAACTGCAGGATACAAACATAGCCTTACAGTAAATTTTCTTTCATGGTCCCTATTAACTCTAAGACTACTCGCAGCATCCTCCAAGTCCTTCAGTCTGTTTTTTTGTATCGAGGGTCTACCAGAACTGATAGTGACGGACAATGGTCCACAGTTTGTGTTGAGGAAATCTGAACAGTTTTGCCTAGTCAATGGTATTCACCATCTGACCAGTGCTGTGTCCCATCCTTAATCAAAAGGTTAAGCTGATTGTTTTGTGAGAACATTCTCATCACAAATGCCCAAGCTCAACTACCACCACACGTGTGAACAAGCTCTTCCAAATTTCCTCACCTCCTACCGCTCCCAGCCAAGGAGCAGACCGTCACCTGCGGAGTTGTTGCACGTACAGGAGCACCACACTCTGCTGCATCTCTTGCACCCACCACAGATGCCACCCGCTCTGCAGAATCAGGCTCAGTATTGTGCAAATGCATCAGTCTTTTTCTAGTCCTATGGTGGACACAGGCATTGGAAGCATGGTACCATCATTTGGCATCTTGGTGTTAACATTTATTTATTGCACGGTGCAGATGGCATACAGATTTGACACAGAAACCAAATTTACACTTATGAACTAGAAGATGCTGCTGCTGAGTTTTTGTCGACAGATTCACTGTCCCCTCGGATGGTAGTACCGACACCTTATCCGATGTCATGGGTTCGGCCAAATCCCTTCTTGGCTCCAAACCCATGGAGCTTGATGCTGCACCTCCAGCATCACCGCATCTGATGACGATCCTCCTTTGGACGTCCGCCATCCTGGGCTCATCATTGTGCATCGAGGTTTCTTCCAAAACAGTGGTAAGCAAGGGGCTGACTCTACAGTGGTGGTCGAGACTGTTGTTCCTGCAGAATCTGCATCTGTTTCTTCTGCGCCCACGGCCATGGGAGCACGACCTTTGGTGCATTTTCTGCCCGGCTTTTTGTGCCAAGCGCAGGTTGGATGGCGGGTTGTGAATGGGGTTTCAGCACTGAGCACTGATTCGAACCTCAGTCCATGAATCACTTTGCTCACTACACAACAGTGACAAGAAGGTTTGGGGTGGGGGAAGCAGCACTGTGGCACCGCTGCTATTCGCTACAACCCCAGTGGTCCAAGCAAGTTGCCGTGTCAAAGTAAGACAGGCGATAAGTCGCTCTATAGTACTTTGGCCGCCGGGTCCATCAGCAGTCTCTCTAACTCTTTGCTTGCTTCGCGAGCTGGCCAATAGGAAGAAGAGGACTTGCCTACATATGCCAGCGCACTAGAGCAACACAACAGTTTCATACAGGAGTTCAATAGAGGAGTTCCATCTACGAGAGCTAACAACCTACCTTTAGCACAAGTCAGAACTGTGTAATAGTTAGTAAGAATTTTGTACCAACAGAAGCACAGCAAAGTTAAGTATTCATTTCATCTAGTAAATAAATTATATGTGGACCAATCAATTCTTTTAGTTACAGAACCATGTACACATCCTTGCTAGTCACAGTCTACTCCCTGATCCTGCTATATTCCAAGGCATAACAGTCAATTCGAAAACAACAGAATTTCTCAAAATTACTTACTGTATCTTGTAAATTTATCTATCATCTGGTACCTGGAAGCAGTTTTTAGACATTTTGTTTACTCGAACTCTTAGTATTCAGGCTTAACCCTGGCTGGTTGTTTTATGGTGCAACTACTTCCTCTGAATAAAACTTTGTGACCTAGAGTTTGAAAGACACTGATCTACATTCTGATAATCTTTAGCTCAAAAAAGGGGTGCACTAATGGTACAAGCAAAATTTTTTATTACATTTTTATTGATATAAAATGTCAGCAAAGTAAAATTTGAGAAATTTCTCATTGACAATTCCTTCTATTCCTTATAAGAATTTCTATTATTGTAATGTTAAAAGGTGATAAGCATCAATTACTAACACTCATTCTACTTCATTACAATTTATCATGCAAAAGATCCATGGAAAATGAAACAAAATAAACTTAGCATTGTATATGGTCATACCTGATGCCTCTGTAAGAAGAAAACATCCTTAAGTTGTCGTTTGGCGAGCTGCTGTCTCTCAAGTATTTGTCTCTCTTCCATATCCCATAGTGCTGATTCACGAGCACGCATTAACTGCAAATACATAACAATAATAATAATAAACAATAAATAAATAAGAAATTCAGAAATGCATTGTATGAGATGCATGAGATATAACAAGTATGCTAAAAATTAATATTTAACCCATAATAAGAAAAGTTGGTGGCTGTAAACTGAAGAAATACAGGGCAAATTTAATGAAAACTATTGTTTTCACTTATTATTTTCTTTGTTTATACCTACAATGTTACCAGATCTGGGAAATACTTTGATCTAATAATAGATGATGATCTTCAAACAAATTTTTGGCCATTGCCTACATCATAAAAAGAAACACACACAATCACTCAGACATAACTCACATGACCACCATCTATGGCTGCTCCAGTGCAACAACCATCTTGACAGTGAGTAAGGAGGGGAGTGGAGTGGAAAGTATGCCGGCAAATGTGGATTTTGGATATTCTGCATTGGCTGACGATTTTGAATGCTCTGATAGATGTAGCCATGGCAGATTAGCCGTGTGCATTGGGGTGCAATGCAGTGGTGCACGTTGCCATTTGCCATCGGGGGTTTGAGCCCCCCTCGTGCATGGGTGTTTGTGTTGTCCTTAGGTTAGTTTACCTTAGTTTAAGTAGTGGAAATTTTTTCAGCAATCAGCCATAAAAATATATTTATTTATTCGCAAATCTAGATTTTGACCACTTCACGAGAGCTTCACATGATACCACGCCACGACAAGAATTTAAGGTTTTATGCAGTTCTGGAATAATTGGGTATTCACCCAGAGATTTCGACTGAAGAATCTTCTGTACTTGACCAGAGGTTGCAGTTTCGATCAGCAGTGTACTGTTACAAAGCCTCTTTATGTACTTCAAACAACTTGTAATCCCGTCAAGTGCCTTCTGATTGTAGAATGGGGATACCTTCGCAAAGGAGCCCTCCACTCTCTTTACTATGACAAAAACATTTTGACATGATTGTGCTCTGTTCCTCTGACTAAATCGAAGTTTTTGAGGAGCACGCTCAGGAGAGCTGCCCTCACAACTTCGCTTGTTTGGATGGGGAAGAGTGCTCGCCAGTGGCTCATCCAATCATCCAGGAGCAACAGAAAAAAACTGAAAAGACTCCATGAGCGCCCCATGAGTAGGTAGGGAAACACTGTCGACCCTCGCAGAGCCCTGCATGCCTGGGCAAGCCTTATACATCTGAGGTGCGGCAGATTATTCGGAGGTTGCCCACTTACAACTGTTCTGCCTCAACAGCCAGACATCCCCTCGGCACGGAGCTCACCGTAGGATTTAGGTTTTTTTTAAAGAGAGGTTTAGCCATCCTCACAACCCAGGCGGTAAAGCCAAGATCCCCGCTCTCCGGACAAATGACATTCCACCACTGCGCCATGTGGTGGTCACTGAAACCTACCCGGAGGTTACGGTGACAGAGGACTGTTGGTGCATATCAGCCCCCAGCTTGGGGACCCCGGGTTCGCCAAGCCCGTACTCAACAACTCTATGCTTAGCCCCCTGAGGGGACAAGCACCAACCTGTTTTATACAGCCCAGAAGATCTGGTATGGATTTTGACACCTGTACAGAAAGCTGGGCTATCAGTAAAGTTACTGAAGCAATACTTTGATCTGTAAAGTGTCGTACGGTGCCTGTTGGACGTCACATACGAAGCCGAGGATTATGAGCCATCCTCAAAATGACAAAAACAAAGAGAGATTGTGCACGTCCTCCGTATGAAGCCCTACCACTATCCCAAAGAAGAGATAGGCAGAAACGACCTCTTGTTCAAGGACTCTGCAGACCATTATGATAATGAAGAAGCCACGACAGGAGGGTCTGGCTCCAGTCGTCGTCGCCGTAAGGAAGGTGTGCAGGCAGAATGGAAGGATCCCCCGGAACGGCCATACAGAGCACCTATGACAAGATCCAGGACACTGCAGCTGGCTCCAAAGGGAAGCTGACAGCAGGACACTGTTCTTTCAGGGAAGGGAGCAATGCCGCGAGTAGTCTTATGGAACATGTGAAGCAATGATTAGCATCTCAGATCGCTGTGCTTGCGGTGCCCAGTTCAAATCCTGCCACGGTCAGAAAAAAATTCTATTTCTAGAATGTTCTACATGTTTGATGCACTTGTAAGTTCCAGAAAATTCTTTCTACGTATAAATAGTGGAGCACTTCAAGCAGGAGGCAGTCTATATTGAGTGTACACTTGTGTTAGCAATAAATGTGTTCTAAGTGTAAAGTGTTGGCTCTATTAACGACCAGCCTTCGAATTCTGGACCACCTGCTGTTTTCAACGTGACAATATGATTATTTTCCAGAGCATTGTAATATTTAATAATGCTTAATAGTATACACTATGACCTGCTTATTTCAGGAAAGCCACCTTCATGACTACACGTCAACAAATATGTAATTTTTCTGTAATTTTACACAGTACTGTACAGTTATAATGAACAGATACGTACATGTGGTATTATACATAACATATTCTGGTTAATAGTACTATGTTTTGCAATACACTGTATCACGTAATTATATATCTGGTCTTATACCGAAGATACAGCTTGTTATCATTCTAACTTGAAATTTTGTTACAGCTATTTGACAGCACCGTAGAGATACAGTATGTTAACAATGTATTCCATAAGGAGAAAAGACATCCAAGTGCTACGAAAGAGAGGTTTTTTTTATGTGTATGGTATATTGTAGGGATTTGTGGACAAGTTTTTTTATTCAAAATAATAGGGAGGTATACTAAACATGAATTTACATTAGGTTGTAATTTTGTTATTTTTACTATTATCTTTGATCAATAGTGGGCTTGTTTATTAAGACCAGAGACTAAGCAAGAAAAATAAAAAATGGCAATTAACGTACCTCCCAATAATTTTGAATAAAAAGCCAGAGCAGGTTCTCCAACATTTCCCAGCCAGGACACAAACTTAATACTGTCACCTCCTACCCCTTCCAAACTCTTCTACTTGGTGAACAAATTTGGCACCTAACCCCTCCCCCCCGCCCCACCCACTTTTGTTTTGGAGATCATTTGACATCCCCCTGCAAGTGCTGTCCAGGCCAGACAGCGAGGTTTGTCTGTTCCTCATCTGAAACTGTAATAAGCATCAATCTAAATCCCTAGGATACACACACACACACACACACACACACACACACACACACACACACACACACACACACAACACACACACACACACACACACACACAACACACACACACACAAAATAAGCTCTTCCTTGTGTGTAATTCAATATTACAGTGTTTTGGAATGTTCGAAGTATTAGTCACTGTACAACATCGCTAACATTGTGGGCCTGAAATATAACAGAGTGAGTTAGGTTTCACACAATCATTACTTTTGGAGTCCATGGAAGATGTTTACTCTCCAGAAGTCCCATAATACAAAAGCATAAAATATATTGCAATAGTTTACAACAGACTGCACTGCAGGCTAAATGCCTATAATTTTGTGTGGTGTTCTTTAGTACACAGACTTATTCCCTGTACCATATTCACCACCTCCAATAATCAGCCACAAAAAGAATGGCTGCTCATCATCCAATATAATCCTGGACTGGAAGAACTATGCCCTTCCCCAGTGCTTTGACTATTTATTGTAATCCCCAGAAATAAGAGATATGCATCCAAAGATACATCCCATACCTCCTGTGAGGTATTCCATTGTCCACCCAACCTACACAATGTCTTGGTCAATCCATATGCCACTCCCACTACGAATCCCTTTATGCAGGAGTCATATCCTTATTGAAGACCCAGGTATAAGACCTGCTCAATCCACCACCCGATACCTTCTACTCCAGTCATGTCAAAGGCTTATTCTACCCCATCACAGAAAGGACTACTTGTGAAAGCAGCAATCACTGCACATTTTTAATGGTACTGTAAGTATCAACCAGCACTCTACCAGGATGAATGACACTGTCAAGCTTTGGCCAAGGACCAAGTAGACTACCCAGTAGCACAACATGCAAATTCATTATCCCACACAGTCTGTCTACCAAACAATTTGTCCTCCTGTCCTGTCACTTTACTCTCAGTCCACATCATCTTACCATGCACAGCATCCTACCAGCTTTGGTGTCTGTGTATCACATGCCTAGCCTATGCACCTCCTTCCTGTATTACTAGCCAGAATACCTGTTGCCTCCCTCCAAACAGCTAGCTAATGATCCCCAACCATTCTTCCTGCCCCCCCCTCTCCCCTCTCTCTACCCTGCCAAAGTTGTAAAGGCTGATGTTTTTTCTTCCTCCTTTTGCATGTGTTCATTTACACTTAAATGCTTCAATTATTTGATAAATAGTTCACTTCACTCCTAAATATTTAAATTCTATTTAACTTTTCTTAATATATTTGTATTATAGTATCATATATACTTGAGTTACCCGCACATATTTTTTACGAATTTATGAAAGAAAAACCGGGGTGCGTGGATCACTTGAATTTAGGTTGGTATTACTCCATCTGCAACAACAAAAGACACTAGGCGGGTATTACTCCGCTTAAAAAAAAAAGATCCCTTTAGGCCAGTATTACAAGATATTATTTTCAGTCAAATCTTTGACAAAGAAATATGATCCAATATTTGTAATATTTCTTTGACATATTCATCGTGGTGTTAAAAAGGGGTATTATGGTCATCATATTTCAACATAGCGGATAACAACCACTTTTTATTGTGTACTGCCTTGGCCACTATCAAAACTGCATATAATTTACTTGACAATGACACAACGTATCAGTAATTTTACTGTAAAAGTGTCTCCTCAAGCCACAAATGCGTGTAGCGGAGTGGAATCTCTTTCTGCCAGTTTCTTTGGCGGCGCATAGGAACAGTTGCATTGTTGATTTAAGAATGACTAGTTGCATTTGCTTGTGATACCATCTTTCTGAGTAATAAAGTATGTTGGGTATTATTCAGTTCAGTACCACCATATTATCCACACTAGTATCGGCACATGACAGAGACTATATCTGGAGAAGACATGGTTACAGTGATTTCTTGCTGCTGGGGTTAAATGTTGATTACGATGTGGTGTTGCAGCTATGTTCAAACACACGCACACAACGATTAGCAACAGCAATGCTAGCGATCAGAGCGGTTACATTTTGCATTGCTGCGAATGGAAAACAAGCAACTTTTATAATCAAATATACAGCGAGGCACTACATTTCATGATATTTCTTTGATGAAAGACACCTGTATGTCGAAGTTCCCTATAACACTAACAAATATCTTTGATGTAAATACATGACGTATCGACTTTGACAAAGATATATGACTGTGTAATACCAGTCTCAGCTCCATTTATTTATTAACTGCTCAGATTCTATAATTGTTCATTTCAGTGTGTGTTACTGGAGTACTTTTTCACAGTAATAGGTTACAAATAAAATATTTTTCAATTTGTATGAGAACGTTTAGTAGATAAAATACAAGAATTTAATGGGGTTGGTATGAGATTTGGCATGATCTGGATATGACAACCCTGCACACCTCTTCTCTCTCTCTCTCTCTCTCTCTCTCTCTCTCAATCGGTGCGGCGTCAATTGTTTCGATGCGTCATTTTGAAATTTAATAGACATGACATCCCAAGATAGCTGCCCTCACATGCTCGTTCAAAGCCAACGGGTGGTATCCTCGTCTACACAAATCTGCATTTTTCCGCCCCCTTTCCCCCCCCCCCCCCCCCCCCGTCATCAAAATTTGGAGGTGCGTGAATTACTCAAGGGCGGAGATTACTCGAGTAGATATGGTATTTTACAAGATGTGGGCATTTATGTTTTTATATATTACCTGTTGCTTCTGCTGTAGGAACTGTCTTTCCATTAATGCTATCTTTTCCCTGTGGGTTTCACTCAGTCTTCTCAATGACGATTCATGATTTTCATTCAGTTTTTCAAGAAACAACTTCTCCTGTGACACAGACAGATCTGAGGTAAATAAATTATGCTACAAACTACACATAATTTAAAATTATAAAGAGTAGAAGACTATATTTCTAATCTTGACAATTTCACAATGTATGCATTAAAAGTACATATTACTACAAAGTCTTTTAAAGTTTTATTGCACTTTGGAGCAAAGAACTTTACAAATACTAGTAAATTACCAACACAACACATGTGAATGTGCATCATCATCATATGAAACAGAAACAAAAAAAGAGAGAATAATTTGCTGTTTAAACAATTTAAAATATTCAAAAGGGACTGACAAGAAAACCAATAACTGATAAAGACTGAAGCTCTAGTAGTAGAGAGTGAAGACATAACTGCACTCTGATGAATTTTGATAAAAGACTATAAGTAAAACAAGTTTATAATAAATCTAATGGATTGTTCACCTTTTCTTCCTGTTCTGCTTCAAGGCGTTCTTTTTTAACACGGAATGCATTTTTACGTTGTTCCTTAGGCATCAAGTCTACTTCTTGTTTCAATAGTCTTAGCTCTTGTTTCAGCCCCTCTCTGAATTGTTTCAGATCCCTCTCCTGAAAAAAACATTTTCAAATAATCGAATCCCCCATTAAAAAAATAAAAAAAATAAAAAAATAAATTCACATTTTTTTTTTCAAAAAACGCCAGGAGACAGAAAAAATATAATAAAGCTTATGATGGAAATCCTTAAGGATTACACTCCAGCAACAGATGGAAGTTACTAAACAAAATCAATATAATGGTATTAGTTCCTTTAGTCACTTGTCTTACAATAACGTTTCCTCAAAGAAGTAAAAGAGTATGAGTAAATAATGTTACTGACCTGCTCAGCACGAATCTTCTTTGAAGCAATTCGTAGATCTGCCTCCTGCTGTGCTTCTGCTCTTTCTACTTGCTGTTTCTGTGCTCTCACCAATGCTTCATAGTCAGCTTCGTAATTTCGCACAAGTGTCAGCCGTTCTTGTTCAAAGCGTTTATCCTGTAATTGAACATGTAACTTACAAAGTGTTTCTTCAGTAACTTGTGACAACAAATCTCTCCCACTACCCGACAACAATATACAACAACATTAGATATTTCCCATTTTTGTAACTTTTATTAGTGAAACATTCTTCAGGCTACCGAAATACGTAAATAATAATGTAAAGTTGTACAAATGATCAATTGTATTGACAATGTGAGGCATGAAACATTCACTTTTGACTCTTAGCTATATATCAATGGTCCCAGTTGATTTTTGATCATTGTGTGTGCTCACAACTGCCACCGGATTAAGCAGTATAAATCTCACAGTATTGTGCTGAAGCAACTATCTGACGTAACAACTGCTACTTGCTAACAGTCAGTGATGATAATAAGATAATGGGTGGTTGTCACAATGAAATATTGTTCTTCAAACATCAATCCAATTTAGGTGAGTGGCCGCCTTTCACTTATTTTACATATTGCTGCCACATCCAAGAATTTCCATCACTGATATACATTGTAGATTTGGCTCTCTCCCTTCCGATATCCTTTTATCTATTTTACTGCCTACATCTTTTTCTCTCTTCAACTCATTTACTCTTCATCCCTTAATATTTCTATACTTTCCTGTCCTCTACAGTATCTGCCTTCATAGTACTAAAGCAGTAATTATTTGCCACTAAAGCAGTAATGCCCACTGCTGCAAATGATCACACTAAATAGTGATGTGCTAAAACTCCCAGCTCTTATGGCAATGGTCCCCTTAGAACTTCACTGCAAATTGATTTCAACATATTCTACTTTAACAACTAATGCGGCCTACTTTACCACAGTACAATTTTTAACACATTCTACTTTAAAACTAATGTTGTATTTATAATCTATGGATGAAGTATGAATCTAATCTAATGTTAACCAAATGAATATATTTCATTATTATCTTATTATTTGATCATGGCTGTTTATTTGTGATTGTGCATAATTATTAATGATATCGAGTGTTATGACTAAATGCTTCTTAATTTTGCCTGCATCAATTCTGATTATTATTTAAATATGATGTGCAGAGTCCATTTACCCAATAGAACCAAGCAAAAGTCCTTCAGACATGCATGCATAAGCTGCAGCACAGTTTGTAATGATTGGAAATATCTCCCCCTCTGGGTGGGACTTGCATAGTAAAAGGTACAAGCACTCACAGGCAAGAGGCAACGTGTAGTATATGGAATTTTGGGTCGATATGCGAGGTGTGCCCAGATAGCGTAATGGTAATGCAGTCGGCTCATTAACAGCAGGAAATCTGGGTTCAAGTCTTAGTCAGGAACAAATTTTCACATGTCGCCATTAAATAAAACAGGTGTTGCTTATTCATAATCTCAGTTATGAATACATTTCTTGCATTTAATTTGACAACTGCATTCACCACTGTGTCTGTTCCGACAAAGGACATTCGCTTGGTTCTATCGATAAACATAGATACTGCAGATTGTATTTAAATAAGTCACAGCAAGGCTTGCATCAGTTGTGCTAAACATCTCTCCTTGTGTGGGACTTAACAAAGTGAAATGTACAAAGGGAATAAGATTAGGATTTAATGCTCCTCTGACAGCGTGGTCATTAGAGGAGGAACACCAGCTCAGATTTTTAGGTACGGATGGGGAAGGAAATCAAACATACCATTTCAAACGAATCATCCCAGCATTTGCCTGGGGCGATTTAGGAAAATTGTGGAAAACTGAAATCTGGATGGCTGGAGGTGGGTTTGAACCACAGTCCTTGCCACTGCCACTGAACCATCTTGATCAGTGAAATGTAATAGCACTCGTGGGCAGTAGGTAATGTGTGGAATAAGGAAGTTTGGGTCGGTCTGGGAGGCATGTGCAATAATGTAATATAACATGATCACTCACGAGTAGTGGGAAATTCAGGTAGGACCCCTGGTCTGGAACAAATTTTCATGTCGTCATTAAAATTATACAGATAGCGCAGATTCATATTCACAGCTGCAAATACATTTCCTTCTTCAACTTTCTACATAGCCCTCAGTATGTTAAACCACTTCGACGATAGGTATCAAATTCTTATTCCCCCCCCCCCCCTTTTCTACTCAAATTTTCATATACTCTCTTGCTTACTCTACTTTGCCAAATTTCATAAATTCTCATTTACCCTTGCAGAACTCCAATTGGGCACTGATGACTCATTGTTGAGCACCCTAAAACACCAATCATCATCATCATCAGAACTCCATGATGATGATGATGATGATGATGATGATGATGACGATGATGATGATAGGTCTTGACATCTAGGTCTTCAGTGCCCGGTCAATTTAAAGAAGTTAAGAACCAAAAAGTGTGAACAGTAAAGAAACTGATAAAATAAAGGAGAGCAATCCAGCAACTAACACGTACAGATGAAGTGAAATACAAAAGCTCAACATTACAGATGAAGCTGGGAAAAGTACCCTATTGCAGAAGCTGGAGAAAGAATTACACCAACTAAGCAGAGGACCATGGCTCACTGACTGCAGAAATAAAAAAAGGGTGAGCCAACCACCCTGCAACATATTAAGACTTACAGCCTAAAAGCTTAGGTCAGAGTTGAGATGTATCATAAAATTTTAAAGCTTTGCTCACACTTACTTTGTCATTATCTAAAATAGAGGGCAAATCTGCACCAAGATTCGCCGCAACCCTCTGCGCACTCAGTTAAAATGTGGCAGACGGTAAGCTGCACACCACAGACATCTCACAGTGGGGCTCCTCACGTTGGAGTAGGAAACTGTATGTCTGTGGACAGTGCCCAAAGCAGAGGTATGTAATGGTGACTTCATCTCACCTAAGAGGACAGACGGACAGTGGGATTCAGGTAATGCAGCTTATTATGAGTCACTGAGAACCAGTCCTCCTCCCACAACTGCAGGGTTCGTAGCCCTCCAGGAAAGTGATATCCTGCAAGGAATTAGGGCACCATGTCACATCTGGGGTGCTCAGGCCTCTTTGGCAGCTTAATCGGCATCTTCATTACACTGAATGCCCATGTGTCCCGACACCCAGCAAAACATCTCCTACCCGTGACATTGAAGGGAGGACAATAAATCGTGTATATCCTGCGGTAAGGTCTCAGTTCGATAGAGCACATTCAATGACTGCAGTGCACTCAGAGAATCAGAGCATGGAAGAAATCGTTTGCCCTGAGCACGACGTAATTGCTTTAGTGCCTTCAAAATCGTATGGAGCATTGGCTTGTGGTTCGACATATAGTCCCAGTGCCTTATGAACTACTTCTCGCACTATTTGGCATATGGTGCCCGTAAGATCTGTGTCTTCCTCCATACGACGTTTGGTAGTCGTCGATACATCTTGCATCCAATAAGTTTCTGATGCATCGCCTTAATGCATTGGCACCATGTTATGAAGTCTCCTGCTAAAGAAATCTCCTTCAGTAGAAGTCCCTGGTACATTTCTTCGGCTACCCCCTTCATGAGATGGGCAACTTTCTCTTCTTCCTTCATGCCCGGGTCGACTATTTTACAGAGCTCTAAGACATCTTGAATGTACGATTTTGTCGTCTCTGTAGGAGATTTCTGTCGTTGTGCATCTCCGAAGTACTTCTGCAATCTCGAATGTCTCCCAGCTGGGCAACTTTTCCTCGTTCTCATACCACTGCTTCGTGGTTCCATCTAGGTAGAAGAATACATTAGCAAGACTTACAGTGTCGTCCCATTTGTTGAACTTAGCAATGTGGTCGTATTCAATAGCCACTTGTGTGGGTTTCGTCCATCATCTCCAAAGAACAATGCAGGATGTCTCACAGGTTGGCACACAGTTGCTGTCATGTCGGGCCCGTCTTCTCTTTCTTCTTCCTCTTCTTCCCACTCGGACAAACTCCTTTCGGTGGAATATGGCTCGAATTCAGGCTTCTCGCCTCATAGACGGCGGCTCTCTCGTGGTCTGATAGGCGCCACTGTGCCATTAAAGATTCGTGCGATCAGGAGTCAGGTACCCGGCGCCTCCACCAGAATAATGTCACGTAGCTGACAGGAATCTGATGTCCTCGTACGTAGAGACACACTGGATTGAGTTCAACGAAGCTTTATTCACTAGTTCATGCACATACAAGAGCACGGAGCAGACTGCCTCCAGCTTGAAGATTTACACTTTATATATACTCAAAGAAACTTCTAGAAACCTCTAGAACATATACAGATAAATCAAGAAGATACTAGTACATAGTAGAACTGAAATCAAAGTGAATGTTGAAATTACAATTTTCGTATACAGTGTGTCTCAAACTCAGGACCCTCTGCACCAGAATCCACTGCTCTATCCACCAGGCTATTCGGCCGCTTTGCTATTGGTGTTGTTCTGCGACAATATTACAATTTTGGATGTGTCTCATGTATGTTGTTAATGTTTCTTGAGTGGTTAACAATACTGTATCTCTCTCAGAAACATTGTGGGATTATTGATAACTGATTGGAAATGTTCTATAAATTCAGGTTATTGTTTGTGTGTGTGTGAGATTTTTTTAGTGCCATTCATATCTCAAAATTGATTTTTTGTACTTAAATCTCCCTATTTGTAGATAAATTTTTATCACACAAAACAAATATTGAAGTACAATATTACTTTCATTCATTCTCTCAATACTGGATGGTCTATTTAAGATATGTCCTACATTAACAGAAATTCTAATTTCTTTTATGTTAGAAGTATGAAGGAAGGTCAGAAAAATTAGTAATTGATTAATTGAAAGCATAATGAGGTGTTCTTATAACAACATTGTCAGGCTACAGCTTAATACAAGTAGACCATTGTGCATCACATTTAACAAAAAGTATCTCACATTGGAAAACTGTGAGAGTGTTTTGGTATTTTTTTTTAAATTATTAACCCTTTATTATTATTATACAAAGCATTTATACATAATATGTAAAAACAAATTATCTACTATTGCTTCTGAAATCTATTTTATATTTTCATTATGTTGTTCATCTTCTGTTGGTTTGTTGTAGCTTCAGAAAATCATTGTTGCACATCTTGTGATACCTCCTCACATTTAACTTATTTACATTCTTATTTCATGGTAAAAGGTATGAAAGAGGAAATTTTGAAATTATTGTTTATATTTTGGTATCTTCTGTAATTTGTTGTGTTGTTCTTTAATATACATCACAACTTCTTATAATGTCGTATTTTTGTTTTTAATGATGTAGTTTATAAATTTTCCAAGTAACCAAATATAGCTGTTGTGTTTCATACTAGGGTATAGATTCCAGTCTGGATATAGTATATCCCATTTTCCGATGTCCTGTTGATAATTGCTAGCTTTTTTCGGGTCCACTTCCAGATGGTATTTCGGTCTCTGCAAACAAAGGTATGTGCTATTGTGTGTACCAATTTGCAATGGTCACAATATGGGTCAGGCTTCATTTTAATTTTATACAGTTTTTCTCCTGTTGGAACTTTTTCATTAACAATGTCATACCACACAGATTGCTTGTCAGTCGTAAGGATCTTATTATTTATGTTTTTCCAGATATTTTTCCACTTTTTGTTTGAATATTTTAGCTCTATAGAAGATTTTGTTTCTATACCATTTTCAGCTAACAACAAAGAAGGTCCCCAAAAGTCGAAAATTCAATAACACTGCCAGATAATGCATTTTTGTAAACTGACTGTAATTGATAGAAGTTCATAGGCTTCCATGGCTGAAGTCATTCTGAATAAATCAGTTCTGGGTATTAGCCCAGATCATTTTTTTAAACACTTAGCAAAGGAATTGCCTACATTTCGACCACTGTGCAGTGGTCCTCTTCAGGGCGGTTAACTGTTGGATGCTGCTGAATGTATACCCCTGTAATAATTATTAATAATTTGCGGCCACATATGAAACTAAAATAACCTGCTCAGTTAGCCGTGTGGTCTAATGCAGCGCTTTTTGAGACAGGGAGGCATACCAGCCCCTTGGTTTGAATCCGTACAGCGGATTAACAAAGGGGTTCGGAGTGCTGGGCAGCCAGGATGCGGTTTGTAGGCAGTTTTCCACATCCCCCTAGGTGAATACCGGGCTGGTATCCAAGTCCCACCTCAGTTACACGAGTCACAAATGTTTCGTAACACTTTACACTTTCACACATATAACACTATATGCAGACACAATTCCTCTCGGTGGGGGTGGCGACAGGAAGGGCATCCGGGCACCTTGTTAATATTAACACACCAAATCCGCATCTAACAAAGCTGACTCTGCATGTGCGGGAACATGGCTAAGGAGAGAGAGACATGAAACTAAAATCTAAACATAGTACAACTCATTATAAATTCTCAGAAGACTGTTCCATATTTGTATACTGCTTAGTTTGCCTGACTGAACAATTTGAAGAAATGTAAGATTATACCTTTGTTATTTGCTGGAATTGGCACCACACATTGAGAAATTGCTCAAAAAGGGGAAGTAGTAACAAAGAACGCCCTGCTCATAGCTTATGATTAGATGCTTTTATTCATATGAAATTGAGAACTTTCTCAGTGCATGTTCTATTGCTCAGAATACCGTATATTTCCACAGATAAGATGATGGCTGAATCATAAAAAAAGGCCCCAAAATCTGAGGTCATCTTATATGACAGAACAAAAAATTAGATTGAAATTTAGTCTGAAATATACACCGTGGAGGAAAAATTTATGAAAACAAAGGTCAGCGTAATTTTTAAAAAAAATTTTGCTTTAATAATTTGCTGAGCGCACGAGGGTACATACAATAACGTATACATCATAAAGCAGGAATAGAATTAATTACTTACAATGCAGTTTGATTTTACAATGTCGCTTGTCAAAAATAGTTACCCAATATATCCAGAGTTGCACAGAAATGATTAGCATATATTTACGTATGTGGCAGTGAAAGGTTTAAAATATTTCAGAGCTACACGCAACAATTACGGTTTCCTTTTAAATTCTTTATCTTCTGATCTCAGCCAATTTCATGTGTTTTCAACCGTATAAAATGAGCATTGGCGTGATTAAATGTCATCTCGGAAAAGAAATTACTTTTCTCATAAACTTCATGGTGTAAAATAAATAAATCATGCCTGTTCATGATCAGATACTACGTAGCACTATAAGTGCGAAAGTTCAAAAGCTGAGCGCAAACACTGCAACAAAGGGTGAAATCCAGATTTACCAATCATGAACTATTTATGGCGGCTTCTAGCGGCATTTTTGAGAACTTCCTGAACATTTGCCTGCGAATCTAATTCGCAGGTGTACTTTTAGATCCCGAAAACTGGAAAAAAAAAATAAATAAAATAAAATAAAAAGAAGAGAGAGCAGATTGCATTTGGGTAAATATGGTAACTTGGGGGTCATCTTATAAGCCAGATATAGGCTTAAACTATAATATTTTGATGAAAATTTGTACCTCGTCTTATCTGAAGATTCCATTTGCAGCAGCTTCGATCACCATATTGGAATCGACCTTTTAGGGATGTTCCCGAAGTCAACAACTTGTAGCCAATGAATAATAGTCTGCATTGACTATCTCATCCACTAAGCTATCACCAAACATGCACCGACTGCAGAAGCTCCAGAGATCACATAATTTTTACCGAAGACATTACTTTCAAGCATGATGTACCACATGTGATGATATCTGACCAAGGAAAAGTGTTCATGTCAAAACTAGTATCAGAGGTAATGTCATGTTGCGACACTGTTCACAGAAAAACAACTGCCTACCAACCTCAGACAAATGGATATGCTGTTCCCGTTCCAACCGGACGACATTCAGGACGACCATGTGAAGGGTGGAAGAAGCAAGACAGCTGGCTCATATGTGGACACTGGACAACCAGGAGAAGAACTGCCAACGGTATAATGACAAGCACCGACCTGTTGTCTACAGCCCAGGAGAACTGTTATGGATTTTTACACCTGTACAGAAAGTTGGGCTATCAGAAAAGTTACTGAAGTGATACTTTTGTCCATATCGTGTCATATGCTGCCTGTCGTATGTCACATACAAAGTAGAGGATTTTGAGCAGATCTCAAAACGACAAAAATGAAGTGACATTGTGCATGTCCTCCGTATGAAGCCTTACCATGATTCCAAAGAACAGGTAAGACAGAAACAGCCTCTTGTTTGAGGACTTTTGAGGACTTGTTTGACTGTCATGATAATGATGAAGACTTGACAGGAGGGTCTGGTACCAGTCATCGTCCCTGTAAGGAAGGTGTGCAGGTAGAAAAAATTTATTTCTCTGTATTTACTATTTTTAGGATATTCTACATGTTTCTTATGTTTGATGTACTTAAAGTTTCAGAAATTTCTTTGTATGTATAAATAGTGGAGCACTCCAAGCAGGAGGCAGTCGATACTTAATGTAAGCTTGGGTTAGCAACAAATGTGTTCTAAGTGTCAAATGTTGTGTTGTAGTAACTACCAGTCTTCTAATTCCAGACCACCTGCAGTTTTCAAGGTGAAAATATGAATTAAGCAGGGCTGATTTTTGTTTTCTCGTTTGATAATAATTACTATATGGCAAACTCTGACAGGTACATTGGTGCCTGTAGACATTTTAAATTTTATCAGTTTGTCTTTCTGAACAATGATGCCAAAGACAGGCCTTATTATGGAAGTTGGTGAGTAAAGTAATTTGAATATAACCTTTAACTAAATTTGAAAATTAGATCAGCGTCATCAATGATGGAAATGTAGATGACTAGAAACACAATAAAGGAGGACCAATATCCAGAATGGCAAGCTTTCTAGACAGAAGATTTTGTCCTTTTGAAAGATTTACTCCTATTGGGCCCTATCTAGCACTATTGGAGTCTATAATCTGTGCATATAAGAACATAATATTCACTCCGTCACTTTATATTTTTTGTTTAGATTTAAAAATTAAATTAGCTACTTACCTAAATATTACTTAACCAAAAACATGTGAATGTTATGACCATGCATTTAATGGCTGCTGGAACTGGTTGTTTAGTGCTAAACTACCAACAAGGAAAGCGAAAGATAGCAGGATGAAACCACGGATTATCATTATTGTTTAAATTTTTCCATTATTGCTTTTTTTGTAGGTAATTCTTCACTCAGAAGTAAGAATCTTAATCTGATTATGATGATGATGAGGAGGAGGAGGAGGAGGAGGAGGAGGAGGAGCAACAACATCATCAACAACCACCTGCAATTCTGAAAAAGACTTCCAGCAATTTATGCAAGATTTCCGGAAGTTTCATAATTATCATAAATTACAAAATATTTTGCACGTAGCAAGGCACAAGTTTGAGTATGGGGCTTTAGTATGTGAACAACAAGTAAATTGCATAAAGGATTTACTGAATTACATGAAACCTAACATAACTACAAATGCCCAGTAAAAACAACATTTGCAGATTTCAAGTTTTCTTAAAGCCCAAACTGAGGACTCACATATCATGAGTACAAAGGGAGATATTGATCATTAACAATGATTGTACTAATCACATAGTAACCACTTTTCCAAATCACCACACCATATTCTCTTAATCGCAAAAGAAGGATAATTTAAAACTTGGATTAGGCATGGCCTACCCTTATTTTTGAGCCTGTAATTAACCTATCTACCATTAAACGTGTCCATTGGCAACAGACGGAATTTCATCTTCTGAAGGTAATTGCTGCCCTATTACTTGATCTCATAATTTTACAGGTTTCTGAAGTGAATTTTCCCTTTGATACATTACTGTAGTTGGTGTCACATTCGAAGGCGGCCCAGTTTTTAGCCAATCTGTGCATCCCCCTCCATTACTGCACTGGCAGCCAGTGATATTCATTCTGTAAGCACATGGCTGACTGTGAGTTACACAATGTTTCTCCTGCAGACTCCATTGTTGGCACTCGGATGTAGCTCCTCCCCTCCACGCTTCCCCTATCACTCCGTCTCTGTGTGTGGAAGCAACTATGGTATCATAAAAGTCATATACCAACCTGCTGTTCTCTAGCAAATTGTGCCTTGAAAGACAAATCCTGAAACTGTTTCTGCTCCTGTTTTTGCAGCATCTTCAGTTCACGCAATTCTTGTTTCCTTTAGCGAAACAAAATAATAGTGTTAACACACAAACATTACAGAGACTTATTTTACTTAACTACACAATATACAACTAGTAGAAAACAAACCTGAAAATGTGGTCATCATAGACCCTTCCATTTTCTTCATCACCATATATGACTTTACTAGTTGTTGTTGTCACAACAACTCCATCAATTTCAAATTTGCGTGTTCTTTTTCTAGTCTTCTTGCGTAAATTCATTATTTGGATATCTTCTTTTGTTCGATTTGCCCTGTTCATTTCCTGGAATTATATGAATAATATAATCAACCACTCTCTATCAGAACACTTGAACAAATACCAAGACTATTTTTACAAATTAGTGTAAGAACACAAAGAAATGAAGAAGGAGAAGAAGAAGAAGAAGAAGAAGAAGGGCAATAATCATCAGTCACTGACATAGTGTAACATTTTACTACTACCAAAACTGTGAAATGAACTAAATACACAAGAATAACACATGTCAACCACTAGGCCCTCAAAAATTATATTTTTTTTGTTTTGAGGTGAGAGGGTAATACACCAGTACCATTACAGAGATTCTTCTTTCTTGCAATAGGTAAGCCAATAGTGACATTCAATATTTTTTGAAAACTATCTGTGCTATCATACAATATCACTGGTGCATACAGTAGTATCCCAAGGATTATAGTAAAGAAATTTCCAAAAACTATTTTAAAATTTTTTGAGAAAATAAATTACCGGTAAAATTCTCCAATGCTGCATTTGTTGTATAGATATCCTTTATTAGGGACTACAGCTGGTTTTGTAGCATTATAGGTTCATCTTCAGGTGGACAATATTTACTTCATGGGGCCACAGAAATGTATGCAGCCCCAAATTTAAGTCATAAACCCTTGCAACAGGTTACGTGTCAAATGGTTAAATTTGTTTATACAATAGTAGGTGTGTGTAAAAAAACTTCTTTAGAAACTACTGTTACAATAAAATACCAAATTTATGTTTCAACAAATTCCAGGTGCAAAATGTTGCTTCCTTTTGATCATAGATGTACAATACATTTCACTTTAAAAGAGGGTCATTCGCATGCTCAATATTTACACCTGGCAGGTATAACCATAGTCCATAAAAATCACAAATACAACTTATATAAGCCCATGGTAAAGGAACTGAAAGTAATCATCCATTATAGGAACTTACAGCCTAAATATATATTTGGAGTCTGTAATATACACTCTTATTTTATAGCTGTTGTCCTTTCACTGTATCTTCTCCATATAAATCATGTCCTGCTCAGAATGATAAAGAGGCTTTCCCTATCTATTGATCTGTTACAAAACTAAATTCCAAAACAGGTTTCCAGGTTCAAGGATGTGTTTACCCTAGTAGGATTGGATAATTGGGGTAGAAGTGACAAACAGGATTATAATAAATAGATATATTAAATAAGTATGGTACAATTAAAGTTGCCCTATGGCCCATATACAATGGTATAGAAATGAATAAAAGCTACAATCAGAGAAGAACAGAATGTTTCTTCTCTGAGAGACCTAAGAAGTAAGAAGGTTGTCCAAGCATAATAAAGATCCATTCCCTATGAAGACCTAAAACCAAGTGAACGGGCGCAGCATTTGTAGGGATTATGTGGGATCCGCGATATGGCCAATAGAGGTCATTGTATTTGCATATACACACGCAGTGCCACAACTGGCATGTTTACAGATGCTCAGAGATATTACAAGTCCACTCCAAGAGATAACGGATGACCACTTTCAGTTGCTTTACAAGATTAGACAAGTTGCATCAGCAATTTCATGATTTATGGTTATATTTACCTGATGCAAGACTTGTGGGCACTAAAGGTCCTCTTCCAATGTGAAATTGGATTGTGTATAGGGTTAACAAGAAAAAGTCCACTGAATTTTCAATCTGTGTCAATGGCAATTAAAAAAAAGAGGATTTTCAATACTGCCTTTCCACAACAATTTGCTTGTTGAAATATGTGTTGAATATCTCACACAGTAGCCAAGAAGAGTCCTCAGCTACACACTGATGATTACAGTTAAAAACAATAACAAGTGGAAGACCCACTCAAAACTATCTACACATGCAGGTATTAACGATCTCTACTGCACATATGTAGATCCAAGGCAGAATAGAATGGGAAATGTCTGGTAAATTCATAACGTCACACATTGGCACCAAGTGTCAGTCCATCAAGCGGCAATACACTTGTTGGAAGCAATGTCAGCCGTGTTTTCTTCTTCTTCTTTTTTTGCATTATAACAATATAAGGGGTATTCTGTTCATAGAAGTAGTTAAAAGCACTCTTTGGAAATTATTTCACAAGTAAATAGTTCCTAAGGGGTATAGTGTCTGAGCACGCGTGCGCATGCGCCCACACACACACTATATGAAATTTATTTTAAGGCACCTATAATGAAGTGAAACTGAGTGTGGATCCTAATAAAGAATCTCTATACAGTTAATGCAGCACTAAATGATTTTCATTTATTTTGTGAATATTTTTAGAAGAATTTTAGGAAATTTCTTAACAATAATGTATTATCTAAGGGGTGCTTGCCATAACTAGAAAATAGCCTGTACTAATCTGAAGAAGTCTGTATGAATGATGATAAATTTCACTTCAGTTGCAAACATTCTACATTACCAAGCACTGTGTCACCCTTTACATAACATACATTGTTGGTGAAGAGTATAAGTTACAGTTTGAACACTGTCAAGATAGATGGAGATGGAACACTAGATGTGAATGACAACAAATGTAGGAAATAATTGGGTGATTTCTGTTAGGAATCATGCCAGATTCAACTTAAGGGCAGTTGTAACATGCACTCTCTTCTTTTTAGGCAGAATGATGTCATTCATAAACAGAGAAGACATTTCTGATGTCAATACTGTCACTCAGATTGTGACATTTCAGTGCTCTTATCATTCAAAGCACAAAACATTTTCTTTCACCTTGAGCCACATTATTCTAGGAGAAGGAATTTTTCACTGCGTAAAAATTAGGGGGTGTTTCACATCGGAAGGGATGCAATATTTAAATATGATTTGCATTTGCAAATTATTATTGAAACATTTTGTACCATCAAACGGGGTGATTTCAGACGATATGACTTATCTTCTCCTTCCCGCTGCAGAGTGTCAAATTAGCACTAATTTCCACCTCTGCGCACTGCTTATTTTATGTACAAACTGTAACCCTGCATCCCACACTCCTGCGTTTGGATCAATTGTTTACCGGCGCAATAATCAGTTGGACAGTCTCATTGTTGAAAGTTCTCTCTGTGTTATGGAGCACAACTTTCTGTTGTTGTGACTGGCGGAAAATTATTCTAGTGTCAGTTGGCAACGAGATCAGTAGGCTGTGGCACTCTGAGAAGTTTTGTACCAGTTTGTCATGAGTTTTGAGTAAAGTTTCAAAGTAATGGCAGTTTTTTTGAAGTTGTGTACATTGCGGGGTGATTTTGGGATACATTACATATAATGTGTGCAAAATTCCTGTGGCCAGGAAAGTCCAGCTTTACTGCAAGCCATTTATATTTTGGTGCTACAAAAGGATATTGTATGTGTGTCTGACACACTTCTATTTTAATTCCTCCCTACAACAACAGTAAGTCAATACTTTTTTTAATTCTGTTAATGATAAAAGAAAGCCAAGCATGAAACAGATCATTAGAGTGTAGACCGGTGTTGTTCCTTTAATAGAAGCAGAAGCTGTAACTCTGATGTTTTAATGGTAAATACTAAATAATATGTTAACTCTTACATGAAATGCACCTTTAACAACTTTCACTGACATGTGCAACTGAAGTGCTAGATTTATCTGGCTAATTTGTTGTCATTAATTCTACCCAAATGACTAGAGAATATCACTTAATTTTTGTACCTTTTCTGAGAACCACATCCAAGAGACTGATTTGTATTGTAACATTCTTTAAACTTTATTAAAAAAAAAAAAAAAAAAGTCATAAAATGACAAAATATTTATATGACTGTCATGTTTCCACATCTTTAGTGGTGAATTTTATGTCAAATCAATTTTTAATGCCAGATAATCCAATTGTAACCAAAATACAATTTAAGTTGACTGAAATAGAGCTTCCACACCATTTTGATAAATTTCTGTCATGTTTTCTTTTGTAGACAAAATTTCTCTGTCTCATACCACATATGGCCATCTAGCTTCTCTGTTGGGTGTCATTCTATCATGACACGCTACCACAGTCTAACTTACACAGTCGCGACACTGTCTGCTGTGAAAGTTGTTACCAACTGACAGTTGCAACGACACTAGCACTCCTAGTGTTTAGTGGTGGGCAAGCCACCGAAAGAGTGATGTTTGTTTATAATTATTTGTGTACATAATTAACAAAATAGTTAGTATAATTTTTGAGTTACAAGCATTAGTAAAAACTATCTGTGCTATCATACAATATCACTGGTGCATACAGTAGTATCCCAAGGATTATAGTAAAGAAATTTCCAAAAACTATTTTAAAATTTTTTGAGAAAATAAATTACCGGTAAAATTCTCCAATGCTGCATTTGTTGTATAGATATCCTTTATTAGGGACTACAGCTGGTTTTGTAGCATTATAGGTTCATCTTCAGGTGGACAATATTTACTTCATGGGGCCACAGAAATGTATGCAGCCCCAAATTTAAGTCATAAACCCTTGCAACAGGTTACGTGTCAAATGGTTAAATTTGTTTATACAATAGTAGGTGTGTGTAAAAAAACTTCTTTAGAAACTACTGTTACAATAAAATACCAAATTTATGTTTCAACAAATTCCAGGTGCAAAATGTTGCTTCCTTTTGATCATAGATGTACAATACATTTCACTTTAAAAGAGGGTCATTCGCATGCTCAATATTTACACCTGGCAGGTATAACCATAGTCCATAAAAATCACAAATACAACTTATATAAGCCCATGGTAAAGGAACTGAAAGTAATCATCCATTATAGGAACTTACAGCCTAAATATATATTTGGAGTCTGTAATATACACTCTTATTTTATAGCTGATAGATGGAGATGGAACACTAGATGTGAATGACAACAAATGTAGGAAATAATTGGGTGATTTCTGTTAGGAATCATGCCAGATTCAACTTAAGGGCAGTTGTAACATGCACTCTCTTCTTTTTAGGCAGAATGATGTCATTCATAAACAGAGAAGACATTTCTGATGTCAATACTGTCACTCAGATTGTGACATTTCAGTGCTCTTATCATTCAAAGCACAAAACATTTTCTTTCACCTTGAGCCACATTATTCTAGGAGAAGGAATTTTTCACTGCGTAAAAATTAGGGGGTGTTTCACATCGGAAGGGATGCAATATTTAAATATGATTTGCATTTGCAAATTATTATTGAAACATTTTGTACCATCAAACGGGGTGATTTCAGACGATATGACTTATCTTCTCCTTCCCGCTGCAGAGTGTCAAATTAGCACTAATTTCCACCTCTGCGCACTGCTTATTTTATGTACAAACTGTAACCCTGCATCCCACACTCCTGCGTTTGGATCAATTGTTTACCGGCGCAATAATCAGTTGGACAGTCTCATTGTTGAAAGTTCTCTCTGTGTTATGGAGCACAACTTTCTGTTGTTGTGACTGGCGGAAAATTATTCTAGTGTCAGTTGGCAACGAGATCAGTAGGCTGTGGCACTCTGAGAAGTTTTGTACCAGTTTGTCATGAGTTTTGAGTAAAGTTTCAAAGTAATGGCAGTTTTTTTGAAGTTGTGTACATTGCGGGGTGATTTTGGGATACATTACATATAATGTGTGCAAAATTCCTGTGGCCAGGAAAGTCCAGCTTTACTGCAAGCCATTTATATTTTGGTGCTACAAAAGGATATTGTATGTGTGTCTGACACACTTCTATTTTAATTCCTCCCTACAACAACAGTAAGTCAATACTTTTTTTAATTCTGTTAATGATAAAAGAAAGCCAAGCATGAAACAGATCATTAGAGTGTAGACCGGTGTTGTTCCTTTAATAGAAGCAGAAGCTGTAACTCTGATGTTTTAATGGTAAATACTAAATAATATGTTAACTCTTACATGAAATGCACCTTTAACAACTTTCACTGACATGTGCAACTGAAGTGCTAGATTTATCTGGCTAATTTGTTGTCATTAATTCTACCCAAATGACTAGAGAATATCACTTAATTTTTGTACCTTTTCTGAGAACCACATCCAAGAGACTGATTTGTATTGTAACATTCTTTAAACTTTATTAAAAAAAAAAAAAAAAAGTCATAAAATGACAAAATATTTATATGACTGTCATGTTTCCACATCTTTAGTGGTGAATTTTATGTCAAATCAATTTTTAATGCCAGATAATCCAATTGTAACCAAAATACAATTTAAGTTGACTGAAATAGAGCTTCCACACCATTTTGATAAATTTCTGTCATGTTTTCTTTTGTAGACAAAATTTCTCTGTCTCATACCACATATGGCCATCTAGCTTCTCTGTTGGGTGTCATTCTATCATGACACGCTACCACAGTCTAACTTACACAGTCGCGACACTGTCTGCTGTGAAAGTTGTTACCAACTGACAGTTGCAACGACACTAGCACTCCTAGTGTTTAGTGGTGGGCAAGCCACCGAAAGAGTGATGTTTGTTTATAATTATTTGTGTACATAATTAACAAAATAGTTAGTATAATTTTTGAGTTACAAGCATTAGTAAAATATCAAGGGACGTAGTACGGAAATTAATGTAAAAACAGCCAAACTTAACTGATGCAGTGGTATAACGAAGAACTTCGTCATGAACCAATACTTACGAATTTGTGTATATTTGCAGCTTATTCCGCTGAAAGTAAGTAAAATATAAACACAAGAGAAACATAAATTTTGATTATGGTCTCTTCTTATTATGACGAAGAGTTTTTGACACTTATCAATTCGGAGCGAAGTCTAATGATTCGTACATTTTTAGGCTTCACTTGTCTTTCTTATACGTGCATATTCTTTTGAATGTGATTAATTTAGCTTAAGAAGACAATGTCTTCAAGATTATAGCCATTTGTGGTGCAGCTGTAGCAACAATTGTGTAATTGGGTTCTTGTTTGTTGACAACAGTTTGTTTTTTTCTGTTTTCTTGCCACGTCTGTTACATATTTTGTTCAGCTAGTTGTGGTGGTTGATTTGGTATGTTAAATACTGTATTTATTGACTTCTACATTGGTTTCCTATGTTCCAAGCTCGCCGATTTTACTGGAATTGTAGTGAAGAAACATTACGTTCTTGAGTAGAAAAGCGATGTCTTTCTGCCAAAGGAAAGGTCTTCTGATATTTCATAGCCATTTCCTTATTTTTAATAGTAAATTATATTATTCAGTAAAACCTGTAGGTTACAAGATAATTGTAAATAAACTGTGTTGCAATGTAGTGTTTTGTACTTTCACAGGGATCTTAGGAAACCTAAGAAATACAAAGGTGGAGCTATTTTTTAAGTTATTACCTATTTTATGACACTACATGCGTTTCATAATGCAAAAAGTATGTTAAAATCAATACAAACGATACTATTCGCACTCATCGAAATATTGTATTCAGAAATGTAGCTTGCCGACTGCTTGGAGCGCTGCTGTTGCAGTGTATAACAAAAATCTGCAGGAGTGTCAAGTCCAACTACCATAACAGGCCTCAGTATCATTGTTCACATCATAAGTAAGGTATATTTATGGCTGAAATGGAAGAAGGAAAGTAAGGAAGTTTAGGGTTCAACGTCCCATCAACAACGTGATTATTAGAGACAGACCCTGAAATTGAGGTAGTCAGAAAGTGAATAATCATTAAGTAACACAAATAAGGGATTTCTTTTATGCATCATCTAATGCAATTTTGTTAACATAAATCCCATACTGAAAAACCTACAAACCCCAGACAGAATTTAAGTTCTTAAAATTACTAACCCTCATGTAATCTGGTTTGCGCCTCAGTACTACTTCTTCCAAGTCATCCAAATTTGTGGAATCACGATTTGGGTGATTTTCCTTATTACTACCATGGCTGTCCTGGCTGACAGTTGTTGTTACACTGTCAGCATCTGACCTGCAACAAAAAAATTAATGAAAATGATGGCTCAGTTGTGAACTGACCATCTATTTTTATTTTCAAAATAAAGAACCCCATCCCCCCTCCACACACACACCACCAACTGCAATTTACTATGACACGTAGAATGTGCAACAAAGTGCACCAGTATTGTTAGTGTTGTTACCAAGCCTGGTGGGTCACGTAAGAAGCATTATAAGCATCAGATGCTGAGTGATCATTGTAGAGAACACAGAGATGCCGTGTAATGGTGCCACACAGTGTTACCAGCACTTGAAAATGTTTTCTATATAACTGTGGGTATTCATTTGAATGGTAGGTCGAATCATACACATATTTGTGGTGCATTCTGACACGATAGTGGAGGGATGTTGGATTATACAGGAATGTGGGGACTGGCACACTTGTCATCAAGGTTTTGTTCAATCATATGTAACTGCAACAAGGTAGGATTGTTGAACTATGTTCCACAATCATCACAGTTCAAATAATGGACACCATACAAAGTTCATGATCACCATTTTAGTGGGGGGGGGGGGGGGGAGGTGGGGTTGTAAGTCATATTTACAGGCTTGAATAACACCACAAATAAGATCAATGTGTTTGGAGTGGTACTATGAGCGAAAAGCATAGACTGCTGCTAACAGCGTTGACTGTTCATTCAACAATGAATCATGTTTGAAAATATTATATTTTCCCAATGTCTTTTAGAGCACAGTGGTGTTATTCCTAGCATCATGGGGTAAAAGAGACATTGGATATGACTAAGTCATGGTACTGCAGTGATTGTGTTCTCACACAACACTACTGTGGTGCTGTTTCTAAACAAGACAATGCAGCATAACAAATGTCTCTAATTTTCCAAATTCAAAATGTACTTGACCACCACGTGTACAATAACTGCTATGATTTAAATGCATAATTGGAGGTAAATTATCTGTTGTACTAGTTTAAAACTGTCTACATGCATAGAATGCTGGCAACTGTTACAAAGTTCATAAATGTAGAAAAAATCCAGTTTACTAAAAGAATCCATTAATGTGTAAACTTACCTGTCAATAAGCTTTCCTGTGCTTGAAAGTGGTGTTACCGGCTCACTGCTTTGTGTTGAGCTAGTATCAGAGTGTGATCGAGAAACTGAATGGAAACTGTCATCTACATCATTTAGTGAAGCAGGTGCTTTCTTTTCCTTTATAACCTAAGTAAAAAAAAGATTTTATTACAGCATGAACATACTCCAAGACTATTAAAGAGAGGGCCTTGAGTAACAAAGTGAGCAACTTAATCACAATATTAATCCATGAGCACTCGCGCTTTGAGTATTTGCTCACAGTAATTTTAAAACAATCAGCATTATACCAATTTTAAATAGTAAAATGTGCCTGTTTTCTTATAAAACGCAACTAGAAATTCTGATTTAGACATATTAAGTACATTACAAACTGTTCTTTGACTGTCAGAAAAATGCTACACATACGATCGATTGCATAACTATTAAAGGCGCGAGTTCTCGTGGGTTAATAAAATTTTTGAGTGGAGATATTTCAAAATTAAGCTCAGTTATGGTTTAACAGAAGCTAAAATATTATACCTTTTGTATGTTAGTTGAATTATTAACAACAATGAGGACTTCTTCACTGGAGCTTCTTTCTTTGAGAATATCACCATTAACTTTTCCACTCCTTGAGGCATTGTCTCCTATTTTGTCAACATCTGTTGACTCCACAGTAGTACCTTTGACTAGAATTGATGTGTGGCCTACGTCTTTATCTTGACCTGTGAGAATCACAAAAACAACATAATTAGTGAAAATCAAGAGTATTTCTAACATAGTATTGCAATTAAAGAGTGGTACACTGAAGATTGAGCCCTGTGGGACACCGTTCTCTTGAATACGATGGGAGTTAAAAAGGAACCTATCCTAACCTGAAAGGAGTGGTGAGAAAAAATTTTTTGAATACTGATGGGAAGTGGGCCCCGTATGCCCCAGTCATAAAACATGCTAAGAATATGGTGGCACCATGTGGTGCCATATGCCTTCTGAAGGTCAAAAATGACTGCAACAAGGTGTTTCAACCTAGAAAACACTATACAGATTGCAGGTTCCAGTGACACAAGGTTGTCAATGGCAGAGTGGCCCTGACAGAAACCTCCCTGCCGTGGGCCAAGAGTCCCCTATCCTTAAGGATCGACATGAGCCGTCGACTCACCACACTTTCAAAGAGCTTGCAGAGAATGTTGATGAGGCTGACTGTGCAATAACTGTCAGTCAACAGTGTGTCTGCTTCACGTTTCAACACTGGAATGCTGGTGCTTTCCCGCCATTGCGATGGAAAAACTCCCTCTGCCCATAGACGGTTAAACAGGGTGAGAAGCTAGTGTTGAAGCCCTACTGAACACTGATTAATGAACTGGCTGTGAATCCTATCTGGTCCTGGAGATGTATTGGCATGCAGCAAGGGCAGTCTGGAACTCCCACTCACTGAATGGACATTGTAGGATTACTGGCAGCAGTTGCGGAATGATAACTGTCGCCGTTTGACCGGCTTTTTGAGGGCACGGAATCCCGCACTGTAACCTGCGGTCGCAGACGTATGGGCATAATGGTCTGATACGTACTGGGGTTGCACATTAGTACCCCGAATTTGGAGACTGGGTATTCCTGCCAATGGACTGTACCCAAAAAGGTGCCGCACTTGGGACCATACCTGGAAGGGGAGGCGGAAAGCTGGTGGTGGCTACGTACCTCTCCCAGAAATCCTGCCTACTTGGCTTGATCAATCACCAAGCTCGGGCGCGAAGGCATTTAAATGTTACCAGGTTCTCTACAACAAAAGGGTGGCGCCAGTGGCACTGAAGTGTACACCAAGATTCCTGGATGGCTTCAGTGTAATGGTGTCCAACAAGGCACAAACTTGTGCTGAGGGAAACCAATGGTGGTCAGAATAGTTGCCTTGGTGAAAGAAACAATAGTGGCAGTCAACTGCCACGCTGCCATTTCAATATGGGTTGCAAGTGGAGTAGCAAGTACAGCAGCTGTGGTGTAAGTTGGCCAGTCAGCCCTAAGTAGGGACCACTGGGGCAAGCAGTCTGAGGGTTGGTATTGTATGAGTGACACAGACTGGAAAATGGTCATTACCAAATAGGTCATCATGCACCCGCCAACTGAGATGTGGTTGAAGGTTTGGGGCTACAGACAGAGGGGTTGATGGCCAATTATGTGCCTCACGCCATGCAAAAATGAGAGGGGGCACCAGTGTTCAGAAGAAAAACGTCTTGTGTACCAAAAGCATCTCAACATCCTTACTGCGGCCTGTGGTCTGCGCCCCCCCCCCATCCGGGGGAAGGTATATGCTGCAGATGGTTAATTCCTCCATTGCCTGGATTCTGACTGCCACTGCCTCGAGAGTGGTGTGGAGGTGCACCGGGGCACAGGAGACAGTGGCGAGTATTACAGACAGACACTGCCAGACACCCTGTCATATATTGTTATAGTTTTTAAAGTAACCCCAATTACCGTGGAGGGCAGGGATCCACTGAGCAGGAAACCAAGTTTCCTGCAGGGCTTACAAAGTGCGGGGTAGTGGCACAATAATTGGCACAGCTCAGCCAGGTGGTGTAAAAAGCCACCGCAATTCCACTGAAGAATGACATTTTCCCCATTCTGTAAAGCCATGAAAAAAATAAAAGCAGCAGATTTTCCATCAAACATCTGCTGCCATTTGCTCAGGATCTACAGAATCAAAAACCATAGGTTCTTGTGAGCCTGTGAGCACAAGATCCTAAGGGGACGCAAGGATCTCGTCCTCATTCTCATGGATGTAGGTGGCCGTGGCTTTGAAGCCACCGAAGATTCCTTTTTCTTCCCCTCCCCCCTTTTTTTTCTTGCTGTCTTGCTGGCCCTTCAGTGTTAAGGGCCTGGAAAGGGGGGGGGGGTCTCAGAAGGGGCTTCAGGGTCTGACAAACAGCAGGAGGCCCTTCGACCAGCAACTTGGGGATCGTGCAGCAATTTGCTGGGGTCCTATTTACCACAGGGAGAAGCCTCAGAAGGGATTGTCCCGAAGGACCCCTTCTGAGAGAGAGGATTTGGAGAAGGCTGTTGTTCTCCAGCTGTGGTGTAGGGACCAACATCCCCTGTGATTGGGATGTCATTGCTCCCAATGTGAAGAATGTGGGAGCAACTGAAGTAGTGCCCCCCAACTGTCAAGAGGGACAGGTGCAGTTGATCGGTCCTGGGGGCCCACTGGCACTGGTTGCACAGATTGGGGTCTAGTTGCTGGGGATACTGATGATGAAGATACTATAGCATATGGTGGTGTCATACTCACTGGGTGGAGCTTCTTGTATTTACACTTAGCCTCTGGGTAGGTCAGCCTGTCCAGGGTCTTGTACTCCACGATCTTACATTCTTTGTGGAGAACAGAGTCGTTAATTGAACAAGGAGGATGCTGCTGGCTGCAACTGACACACACTGGAGAAGGGGTGCAAGGGGCGTTCAGATGGGACACAAATCTGCATTCTCAGCATGTTGGGTTGGTATCACATTGGGAGAACACATGTCCAAATCTCCAGAACTTGAAGCAGTGCATAGAGGGAGAAACATAGGACTTAACATTGCACTGGAAGCTCGTCAGCTTGACTTTCTCAGGCAATGAATGACCCTCAAAAGGCAAGATGAAGGCATTGGTGGCAAACCTGTTGTCCTTCAAACTCCTATAGATGCGCTGTATGAAATGCTCCTCTCGCCGCTCCAAGTTAGCTCGTAATTACTCGTCTGATTGCAGCAGAAGATCCTTGTGAAAAATGATACCCTGGACCATATTTAGGCTGTTATGTGGCGTGGTGGAAATGGAAACATTACCCAATTTGTCACAGGCTAGCAATGCTCGTGACTGCACTGGGGATGACGTCACTATTAGGACTGACCCAGATCTCATTTCGACATGCCCTCCATCTCTCTGAAAGGATCCTCCAAATGTTTCACAAAAAACAATGGCTTTGTTGACACGAATGATTCCCCATTAGTACATGTGCAGCCCAAATACTTAAGAGCATAAGCCTCACCTTGATTTTTAGTCCTACACGGTGTGGACAGGGAAGAGAACATTTGGGAGGGGGTGTCATATTGCATAGTGTTGAAACTGCCTCTAACTTACTTAGAGAGGGTGGTTATACATCTGCCAATGTTTCGAAATCTTTTCATGGTGTTCCCACAAGCAACTAGGAAAATAAAAGTCCACCTAGACAGAGCCCCAAGCCTAATACAGCCAAGATGCAGCAGGTTCCACCTAAGGTTGACTGTTCCACCTCAACAGCCATGCATCTCCTCGATATGTAGCACACCATGAGCTTAAGTTATTTATTTATTTTTTATATAGGTTTGTACTGTCCTCATGACCCGGGAGATTAAGCCAAGATCCCACCACTGTGCCATATGGTGGTTGCTTAAGCATACACAGAGCTTATGGTGTGGAGGACTGTTGGTGTGACAGTCCCCAGCTCAGAACCCCGTGTTCACCAAGCTCATACTCAGCAGATTAATGCTGAACCCCTGATGAGTGTCTGACAATATTGAGAACAATTTGCTTCACTTTCTAATCAACCAGTAATAACAAAACCTTCTGCAAAAGAGCTTATGGTGGCATGAAGATCAGTATGGTTTTTGCTTGAGTTTCATCACCCAGCACTGGCAACTGACTACTTGCTAGGTGACACCATCCACTGTCCAAATCTGTGAATGTATCGTGGTGCAACGTGGGCATGTTTCTGCTTCCTGAACATAAAATTCTCTTTTACCAGAATTGAATTTCTATATGAAATAACTCGAATAAACCAAGTGAATACTGTGCAGTTACACAACATGTATATGTTAATATGAGTACAATTATCGTTTGTCATTTCTTGTTTCAAGTTACAATATTTACCATGTAGTTAGGAATGGGATTTTGCATTGTTGAAAATTATGAACCCTAATAATAATAATAATAATAATAATAATAATAATAGATTCACAATGGATTGTGACATATAGCTTACTTTGGGATGAAAGCGTGAAGAGCAAAGGAGGTGGCTTGCAACATTTTTGTCATGTGGATGGTGACTGGTAGTGGTCAAATCACATAAAAAATGATCATCTTGTTTCAAGAAAGGCAGGTTTGGTAAGTAAGATTTTCAGAATGGCTTGCCAGTTGAAATGTGATGAAGTGAAACCATCTATCCTCCATGTGACATAAGTGTTCAACGGCCTTGGTTCAGAAGTTGGGTACAGGAGTCTGCATCCTCCGATTCAAAGCATTACAATTATGTCATTCTTTCCACTGTAGTCCCCTTTGGACACTTCAGTAGAACGTAAATAGCTCTGCGAGCCTCGACAAAAAATCATTTTTCTTTTTCTATCTATCATCATTCACACCACAGTCACTAACACAGTTATCACCATACTGTCAATAGCACTTATTGATAGCCACAGTTTATGGACTGTATCTGTGAAAATATAGACCAGATGTGACTATAGACTGATCCAGAACCTTTGACACGGGACTATAGCAAAACCTCCTAGCAGATTTTTTTTTAAAAAAAGTTATAGAATGGTTCCTATTTCCCTGCAGTGTATAAACTGTCAGCTATATCATAGATTCAGTCGCTCTGCCGATAGATGCTAACCTGTCTACACTTGTATACGTAACGTGGAAATACTGGCTTTATTCAGTTTATTGGGGGGTTAGGTGATGAGACAAATTTGAGGAACAGTTTAACGAAGATGAGTGACAGTGGAAAAGGAACACACTACCTACACAGTGTAATTTAAACTTGAAATCCTCAGCCACACACAAGTACATGCAAAGTGCTAAGCTACAACCTAATTTTTGTTGTTGTTGAGGGGGGAAAACAGAGAAGAAAAAATTCATTTATGGTGTGTATCAAAAGATAAATTATAGTCACTTTCAAAAAATGGTGTGCAATTGGAGGAAAAAGACTGCCTGACCCAAATAACTGAGAGTCCAGAAACAGAGCATTGTGTATACCCATGTTCAGAAGTGCCAGTGTTCCCAAATGTAGAAGCCTGTGGAGCTTCAGCTCGGTATTTGCATTGAAAAATAGAAGCATTGTAACAGTTAGGATACAGTATATGTCGAGATTCATCACATGTTAACTTGTTGTACGATTACTTTTGAAAATCGTTATTTGAGCACATGAAAATGGTTGAAACATAAGAAATCCAAGCCTGTAGCATTACTCCAACAAAGACAACAAAAAGCGTTTCACATCTGTTTTGGTAGCAGAGTGAATAAGTGAAGGTTTACAAACACACTTACAAGCACACTTATTTGAATCTGACTGGAGTCTTTCTTTCTTTACTTTTTTTATTTCTAATTCAGATCTGTGTACTTAATATTTTAAACACTAATTTGCTACATTTTGTGCAGTTGTTTGTTGTTTTAGGTTCTATGTTCTTTCAAAACATTCTATTTTATAATAGACTAATCTTTAGACAAACAGACAAATAATCATAGTAAAATTATGGAAAACTGGTGTGTTTATTTGTAATTACTTCTACCACCACACAGTATATACAGTTTTCAGCTAAGAGAAATGTATCTGGTGATTAGCAAATGTGATGTCTTCTAATTTTTGGCAAAATAATTATTAATATAGATGAACTCAATATTTTATGTAAAACCCAGTATTTTTCAGCCAAATTTGGCACACAATCTGAGTAATTGTTTTTGCTGAAGTTGGTGTTGTTTTTGGTACATTTTAGTGCCATTTTCCCAAATGCCAAGTGTCTCTTTTCTTTGGTAAATTTGAGGTTAATTTCTGAAGAATTAATGTAATTTCTTTGCCGACATCTAGGTAAAAAAAATCAATAAATCAATGGCTGATGGAGGTTGATTATCCACTGAATTGCAAAAGAATTTAGTATTTATTGAAGTAACAATGTGGCCTGAAATAGACAATGTTACTTAACATTTGTCATTAGACAGCAGTGCAGAAACTTACTAGATGCAATAGAAGCACCTTGAAGATATTTTCCAGGATGATCTAATAATCTGGGAATATTCTCATTTGTCAGTGTTGTTTGGAGCCTGATTTACTAGTGTACAATTGCTGTGAATGGTTTCCACAGCATATTTTTCAAGTAGTACATTTCGATACATTCATACCAATACAAGACAACAATTCTTACACAAAAGTATTTCTAGTATGATAAATCCAAATGTATTATTAGAGGCAATACAAAAAAATTTACTAATCTCAAGATAGTGACATGAAACAAACCTTTTCAGTGGTCTATATGAACACAAACAAATCCAAAAGTTATAGACAGACAAAATTATAATTAATGAAATGACTGTTTTTTGCACTTACCTGAATGATTTCTCTTATCCACTTGTAATGCAGAATCATGTACTTGTTCATCATCTCCCACGGTTACTACTGAAACGTGGCTTGTGTCACCTAAGTTATCTCCTTCATCTACACCACCAACATGACTGGTTGGACTCACTATTAACACTTCACTTTCATCGAGACGTACTGGTTTCTCTGTGACTATACTAATGGGCAAATTCTCTGATCCTGTTTCTAAAGAATCTAGTGAATGGTAAAGATCTTCATCTGTTGAAGATTCATTTATAAGAGTCTTGTTTGTTTCATTAGACACTATTACAACTTCCCCATCATCTGCTGTCCTGCCTGTGTATGGCACATAAGGGCCTTCCAAAGGAGGTAACAATACAGGAGGATGGGTGGTAACAACAGTCACTTGAGTAACATTTCCTGATGAGGTACTCATATCTTCGCGCATGTCTGTTGTTATAGTCACTGTTGATTTGTTTAGCTTAACTTCTGGTTGGCTGGATGGCTCGACAACAGTACTGGGTCCTGAGGGGGAAAAAAGTCTGTAAATATACAAGCTGTGCAATAAAATAATATACAGTAGAACCTCGTTTTTACGCTTTTCAGGGGGCTTCAATGAAATGGTGTAAAATGCAGGAAAATGTAAAGTGCAGGAAATAATGTTTTAAATGGTAAAATATGCTTACTGGCTCAGCCTTGCATTTTCGTAGTTTATGTGTGATATATGTACATAATAGACATCTAAATTCTCATCAGGGAGTTGATTATACAATAAAGGTTATCAAAATTTTTACTATTTTAAGCGCCAGGCAAAACTGGTAATTTTATGGGAAGTAGAAATTTTTTACGTAATTTTATTCATTATAATCGAGGACGCCACTGCTGGGCTATAACACATCTTCAAAATTACCTGAACCGCTTCCATAGATAGCGTTTGGACGCCGCTGCCAGGCTATGTAACACATCTTCAAAATTACTGCCTTTTACCGGAATTAATTATTTACATAGTAAAACTCCTACAGTTCTGTTCTTTTTGTATTTTTTGATGTTTCACACGACAATATTAGAGAATTTATTCACGTTCTCGAGTACAAACATATGAATAAGTATTTTTGTGATGTTTGCATAGGATCGGCATCTCTCACTATTATCGCTTTTTTGAGGTTGTGGGTATTATGATACCCAACTTTGATAGATAAAGTTCTTTATTAATCAGAAATATGTATCACAAAAACAACGCAACTATTTATTCTCACTTCAACAAAGCAACTGGTTCTGATTGTTTGAGTACACGCCAGTCACTCTGGCAAAAAAGCTAGTGGAAAGATGAACTACACCGCCACAAATCAGCGTTATTCTCTCATTAACAAACCGTTCTGTTTGACTGAGTACATACCAGGCACTCTGCCAAAGAAGCTGGTGAAAAGAACAACTACATTGCCTCAAATTGGCGCGGCTTTAAGTCAACAACAAAACGCGAAATATACGTTTGAATAAACGCAAAGTGTCAAGAAACTCGAATGTGAATAATTTTTAAGCACTATACTTTAAGGGGAAAGCCATGCTAGTGCAATTTATGTACATTACGTCATTTTTCTTCACGAACATGCTTTCAAAAAGTGTAAAACGCGGGAAAAGCGTAAATATGTTAAAGCAAAAACGAGGGCGAATTAACATTGTAAACATAGGAAATTTGACGGGACCGACAAAAAATGGTGTAAATGGCGGGAAAATGTAAAAGCCGAGAATGTAAAAACGAGGTTTTACTGTAGTATGGTTCAAAAGGAAGGAGAATCTCAGACATTGAAAATAACGATAAAATACACTTTCAATGCTACATGATTATTTGTTACGAATAACACAGAAAATTATTCTTCCTTGTAAGAATAGAATGAGGTAGAGAATTCTGGCAAATATTAAGTATAACAGCCTTTATGATCAACAAATACTGATGAGATGATGATGGTAATAAGAACTACAACAATAACAGTAATAACAATAATGAAAAGACGAAGAAAATAATTCTTAAACACCAACCACTGACTACAAATTGTCAAGTCACTTTATGGATTTACTATATACTGTCTGGCAGTAGAGTCTCTCTTTCAACTCAATCAGTTTAAAGATAAATAACCATTTGCTCATAGCGAGCAAAGGACTAAGTAGTGAAATTAAATAGGTGAACAATAAATGATAGTAGTTGTTTCATCATTTTTACAAAAAATAAATTGTTTTGGAGATAGTAATTATGTTTTACAGATGTTTACAGAGAGTAATTACTGAAGAAAGAAGTTTCTATATTAGATTTTGCTCTATAAAAAGTGATCTGTTTTCATTCTACTGATATTGTACTTGGAATAACCTCTCTAAAATTCTGACCTCCTTTAATATCTCCACACATTAGCAACTATTTCCTTAGGATGAATGTGCACTAGCTTAAATATTTTTCAAACAAATCGTGGACCATAAGTATATAATTAGTTGGCATACACTCCTTATATCTCCCAGTGTCAATTCAGAACAAAGTAATGGTGTATTGGTCATAGGCTGAGAGAAGAAGAATTAGTGGACATCATGACCAAAGGAGAAGGAGCACATGCTCAGATAGTTTTTAACAGAGATGGGGAAGGAAATTGGTTGTGTCCTTCAAAAGAAACCATCCTGGCATTTACCTAGTGTGATCAAGAGATTTATTTATGAACATATTTTGTGGCATTGTTGTGGGTGAGGAAAACCAGGGAGAGAGAGCTGTAAGAGCTGAAGAATATGAAGGGAGTGGATGCCTAGGATGCACAAATGGGAATATCAGATGCGAAAATGGCTGCAGATGTCAAAGTGCAGGTATTGTTGCTTAATGGTGTTTTATTTGGATTGAGGTTTGGATGTGGGCTTTTGTGAGGTAGAGGGCAATGTCAATAGAGATTTCTTTGGTTCTAGAAACAAATCAGGTAAAGTGGAATTGGGAAAAGGAATTTATCTGTTGCACTGAGTGAATTAGTTTTTATTTCCAACAAAAGTGGAGACCACAAAGGTCCAGGAGAAAGATTGAGGCACTTCATGTTCTGGCTCTGAGGTAAGTGGACATTTTGGGAGTTTAGCTCTATGGAGAGCACACTCAGGTTGATCTGTGCACATTCCAGTGGGTACACACTTGGTAGATATTACAGAGACGCTCTTGAATAAACAGCCTTTTCAATAATTTAGTATAATTATTATTATTTGTTATGAATTGTAGACCAAAAGTGAAGTACCTGCAGAAAAGTAGGAAAATAAAGAGACCTTGCTAAATTGAAGGATGCTGAAGTATTTGAGATTTTCAGAGGGAGCTTTAGGCTACAATGGAAAGAAATGGGGGAGGGGGGAATACAAAGTAGAAGATAAACGAGTAGCTTTGAGAGATGAAATAGTTAAGGCAATGGAGGACCAAATAGGTAAAAAGACATTCCCTTGTAGCTACTGAAGTCTCTGGAAGAGACTATTTCACATGGTGTCTAAGACTTACGATACAGGTGAAATACCCTCAGACTTAAAGAAAAATGTAATAATCCCAATACTAAAGAAAGCAGGCACATACAGGTGTGAAAATTACAGAACTATCAGTTTAATAAATCATGACTGCAAAAATTATAACAAATTATTTATAGAAGAATGGAAAAGCTGGTAGAAGCTGACCTTGGGGAAGATCAGTTTGGATTTAGGGACATATAGCAACAAGTGAGGGAATACTCACTTCACAAGTTTTTTTTAGATGATGATTTAGAGAAATGCAAACCTACATTTCTAATATTTGTAGATCTGGAGAAAGCTTTTGACAATATTGATTGGAATACACTCTTTCAAATTCTGAAGGCTGAGCTATAGTGAACAGAAGGTTAATTACTACTGGTACAGAAATGAGAAAGTAGTTATTAAGAGTTGAAGGGCATGAAAGGAAAGCACTGGTTGGGAAGGGAGTAAGACAGGTTTGTAGCCTTTCCCCAATGTTATTCAATCTGTACATTGAGCAAGCTGTGAAGGAAAGCAAGGAGAAATTTGGAGAAGGGATTAAAGTTCAGAGTGAAGAAGTTACTTTGTGGCTTGCCAATGAATGTAGCCTAAGAAAATCAGTTGTTGCTGAAGGAATTAATTTAGGAAACAAAACAACAAAGGTGGTTGGTGAGTTTTGTTACCTGGGCAGTAAAATAACATATGATGGTTGCAAAACAGATGATAAAATGCAGAATGGCGATGGGAAGAAAGGAGTTCATGAAAAAATAGGAATTAGTTAACATTGAATATTAATTTACGTGTTAGGAAGTCTTTTCTGAAGGCATTGTGTGGAGTGTTACTTTGTATGGTAGTGAATCTTGGTCGATAAATAGTTCAGACAGGAAAAGTATTGAAGACTTTAAAATGTGGTGCTAAATATGAATGCTAAAAATTAGGTGTGTCGATTGTGTAACTAACAAGGAAGTAATGAACAGAACTGGGGAAAAAAGGAATTTCTGGCATACCTTGACTAAAAGAAGGGACCGCCTGCTACGACACATTCTTGGACATCATGGAATCTTGAATTTAGATTTGGAGGGAAGTGTGTGAGTTGAAAAGTTCTGAGGGAGACCAAGAGATGAATACAGTGGGCAAGTTCAGATAGATGTGGGTTGCCATTGTTATGAGATGAAGAGGCTTGTTCAGGATAGAGTCGAGTAGAGGCTTGCACAAAACTAGTCTTCGGACTGAAGACCACTACAACACATGTGTTGGGAAAAGTTACAATGCACTCACATATGTGAGTCTAGCAGTCATGCTTTTAGTATTGATGTGTGTGTTAATCAATGTTTACGAAAAGTCGGGCACTTTTAGAACAAAAACAGATGTATGAACGTGGCAGAGGACGAGATAAGTTTTCACCTGGACTGTTCTAATATGTCTTTTGACAACGGAAATGACAATAAATCAGTACAGCGCAACAGGAGCCGCTATTTTGATTATACTATAGGGGGAATCTCATTCCCCTACTACATTTCATTCCCTTCCCTTTCCTACTACCGAGTTTCAGTCCCCCATAATAATCACGTTTTCCTCTCATTGGCAGACCTACTGTGGTCGGTGTTTGTTTCATGTCTATCTCTGCTACGATAATGCATTCACTGTGCTGTGCATAGGAACTTACCCGCATTCCTATATTTTTTAATAAGAAAATAGGACTGTGTCACCACCAACTGATTTTTTTTATTTATAACCCTGTACTGATGGTAAAGGTAAAGCAGTAAATAATTCGAAAATTGGTTTGAACACCACAGTGCTTTACTAGGCATGTTCGTGTTTGAAGGTGGTATGCTGTCGCCTTGGAAGGAAGGAAGATTACTGTTTAACGCCCCAGCGTGGTCATTACAGGTGGAGCTTACGCTTGGATTGTTTGGGTAAGGATGAGGAAGGAAATTGGCCATGTCCTTTGAAAGGAACAATCCCAGCATTTGCCTGGAGTGAATGGACGGAGGTGGATTTGAAACACTGTTCTCCCGAATGCAAGTTCAGTGTGTTATCACTGGACCATCTCGATGGTGTCATTGCCTTCCTCCGACCTTCGAACTGACTCACCCAGCCAGTTATAGGGGGACCTACAGTTTAATGTGGGTTCTGAACCATGGTGCTACATGATATTTTTCACAGGAGCAACATTGCAAGAACTACCTGACCAAACGTTCTATTCATTTTGCCATCAAACCTCACTAATCCCCACCATATCTAAATTTCACCTATCCATTTCTCTTTTCAAATTTCTTTAACTTATCTGCTCAATTAAGAGATAGAACATTCCACACTCTGATCCTTAGAATGCCTGTTTTGTTTTTCTTGATGATCAAATTATTAACATCAATTTGCTATGTAATTCTTGAACATGTTCTCAGTTTAACCATAATGTATAGATGTAGAAAGTTAGATTTCTTGTCTCAAATAACAAGGGCTGAATATAATTAGTGCAGAAATCTCCCACTGTGTAGCTCTGTGATCATTTTTCGCACTGTTGTGTTCATGTGTGTAAACACTATTTTGCGTGCTTCATTGCTGATTTGTGGATATTTCAGGATTTATTTGAAAAAGAGTGAAGTTGTACAGGTTGTTAGTGGTCTTCATATTATATGAAACCACAAGGCTAGAGTGTGAAGCAAATATTTCCATTGAAATTAATAGTTAAGTGTGCAGTCTCCTAAACCAAAGCGACACTTCATTCCTGCTTCGTGTATGATTGCAAGTCAGAATATGAAAGTTGCAAGAAGATATGACACTTATTCAAGCCACCAAAAGGTTTAGAAAATTGTAACAAATGGGAAATAGTTATCCCAAGAAAAGACAAGGTGTGATGCCCACTTTGCTGGAAATTTAGTATTAGAAACTGACAATTTATCTCACACACACACACACACACACACACACACACACACACAAGGGAGGACTCTAATCTCTGACAGGAGTAACTACCCAGTCCGTAGCATGATGCCTTAGATTATGCGGCTACTCCTGTGTGACATCCTGAGTCAAATGCTGGAACGTAATGGTTGAAAACACAACTTTAGGTTAGGATTAAAGGTAGACAATGTTTTTCAATACATAGTATAGAACATAAGGTGGAGGATGGGTACAGGCAAGGGGTAATGCGCAAAATCAGAGGGGGGGGGGATTAATGGGCAGAGGCGGGGTAACAAGCAGAGGCGGGGGAGGGTGGGGTGAGGGATGGGCAGAGGTGTGAGGGTGTGAGGGCAGGGGATGGGCAGAGGTGTGAGGGCAGAGGTGGGAGGGATGGGCAGAGGTGGGAGGGATGGGCAGAGGTGGGAGGGATGGGCAGAGGTGGTGGTTGTTGTTTGTTTGTTTGTTTGTTTTAGGAGGACAAAACTGCGAAGGTCATCAGTCGCCCATTCCATCACTGGATGGTACAAGTATAAATGCGGAAAAAAAGTGTCAAGAGTTTAAAATAGCAATGGGGAGGAAAACCCCACTGAATCTGTAAACTCTCGATGAAGTCGACAAGGGACAACCAGAAATAAGGTGATCACATAGAAACACCGAACAATGAAAGGAAATAAAACAACAAAGACGATGTCTGTGGTTTGCGATTAAGAACAGGAAGGTTCAATCTTGTGGTAACACAAGGAAACCTCCAATCAGAGGTCACAAAACAAGAGAAACACAGTCATTAGACTGAAGCAAATCTTTAAAGAAAACAATAAAAAAAACCTGGTACAAAGAATACCGAATTAGCCATTGTGACATTTTCACATAAAACAGATAATGTAACTGCAAGAAATTGAAAAGTCTGTGGTAAGGCAGCTAAAATACGGCAGTCCAGCAAAATGTGGCTACTGTCAAGCTGGAGCCACAGCGACACTAGATCCTCACCATGGCGGAGACACACATGTGTGAGCATAGTATGGCCGATGTGGAGCTGGCACAGAACTACAGAGTCCTGCTGAGAGGCGCGCATTGAAGAACGCCACAAAACCGTGGTCTCCTTTACAGCCCAGAGTTTGTTGGGCATGGTCAGGGTATGCCGCTCAGTATCCCAAAGCTTATAAACACGTTGGTGCAATACCAATCAGAGACCAAAAGCTGGGAGGCTTATCTCCATAGCCTACTGGACAGCCTGTTTTGTAAGCCTTTCGGCACATTCGTTGCCCAGGATACCGATGAGACAGGGAGACCAGAGGAATACCACTAAGCGACCTGACCGATCAAGAGCAGAAAGGGTCTCCTGTGTAGCTAACAACAGGGGAAAACACTGGTAGCCCTGGTCCAGAACTTGAAGGCTGCTCAGGAAGTCGCTACAGATAAGGAAATAATCACCTGAACAGGACCAGACGTGCTTGAGAGCTTTGTAAATGGCCACTAGATCTGCAGTATAAACACTCAGCCATCCAGTAGAGGGTGCTGTTCAACACTGCCTTCAACCAATGAACCATCCATGTAGACCAGATCATATCCCGGCAATGCAGTGATGACAGAGAACCTCAGGAGGAACTGAGTCTGGGTCCCTGGGTCAAGTCCAGATGAGAACACGGCCTTGGCAGGCACCATGGAGGTGTATGAGCACAGGCCCAAAATGGAGACGGAAGAGGGTAGGATTCAAGATCCAACAGAAGAGACTGGCCTTGATTGACAATCATAATATCTGACCTGGCTTGCTGTTGTTGGGGAAAGGACAACCACGTCGGACAAAAGGGGCCAATAGTTCAGGTGGTCTGGTGAGCTATGCACATGGGCTGCGAGCAGTTGCTGGTGGCGACCGACAAAGACGGGACCCTGGCCTCCACAAGTAAACTGTTCACAGGGCTGGTATAAGGCACCAGTCACAATGTGAACTCCATAGTGATGTTCAGCAAGCGCAATGCTAAAGGTGACACAGAACCATAGACGAGACACCCAGGCACCCAAACAAGACTGGACTGCACCAGAGCATTGTAGAGTCACAACAGTATGGAGCAATCAGCACCCGAGACAGTATGACCCAGGTGGCAAAGAACACTGAGATGTATCCAGCACTCCTGTTTCAGCTGACGAATGTTGGGAAGCCATGTCAGCCGGCAGTCAGAGACCTGCCCTATAAACCTATGGGTCTCCACCACCTCTAGTAAGCAGTTGTCACGATAACGTTTGGGGTGAGGGTAAACCATCCAAAGCCGACAGAAGTGCAAAACACCAGTCTTGCCAGCAGAAAACTGAAAACCATGGGCAAGAGCCCAGGATGGTGCCTTCCGATTGACTCAGTGAAATCTGCGTTGGCAACTTGGGTGTTGGAAAAACTAAAAAAAATACAAAAATTGTCAACATAGAGGGAAGGTGATACTAACGATCCAACTGCTGTCGCCAAACCATTAATGGCCACTAAAAGTAATGGAATGTTCAAGAAAGCACTTTAAGAAAACTCATTCTAAGAACATTAGAAGTTATTCGAAAGTAACCAACTAAAACCCGAAAGATATAGACCGCTAAAAAGGTTTGTATAAAAATTGGGAGTGAGCCCTATAAACCACACTTGTTCAAGGTAGTGAGGATGTGCCATCACCAGGTCATGTATGCTTTGTGCACATCAAGAAAGAGGGCAACAAGGTAGTGGTGCCTAGAAAAGGCTGTGTAAACTGCAGACTCAAGGTACACCGGATTATCAGTGGTAGAGTGGAAGGGACGGGTGGAGAGGGGGGGGGGAACAGGCCGAGGTCGGTGGGGGGGGGGGGGGAGGTGAACGGGCAGAGGTCGGTGGGGGGGGGGGAGGTGAACGGGCCGAGGTCGGTGGGAGGGGGGGTGAACGGACCGAGGTCGGTGGGGGGGGGGAGGAGTACGGGCCGGGGTCAGTGGGGAGGGGGAGGTGTACGGGCCGGGGTCAGTGGGGAGGGGGAGGTGTACGGGCCGGGGTCAGTGGCGAGGGGGAGGTGTACGGGCCGGGGTCAGTGGCGAGGGGGAGGTGTACGGGCCGGGGTCAGTGGCGAGGGGGAGGTGTACGGGCCGGGGTCAGTGGCGAGGGGGAGGTGTACGGGCCGGGGTCAGTGGCGAGGGGGAGGTGTACGGGCCGAGGTCAGTGGCGAGGGGGATGTGTACGGGCCGAGGTCAGTGGCGAGCGGGTGGTGTACGGGCCGAGGTCAGTGGCGCGGGGGAGGTGTAGGGGCCGAGGTCAGTGGCGCGGGGGAGGTGTAGGGGCCGAGGTCAGTGGCGAGGGGGAGGTGTACGGGCCGAGGTCAGTGGCGAGGGGGAGGTGTACGGGCCGAGGTCAGTGGCGAGGGGGAGGTGTACGGGCCGAGGTCAGTGGCGAGGGGGAGGTGTACGGGCCGAGGTCAGTGGCGAGGGGGAGGTGTACGGGCCGAGGTCGGTGGCGAGGGGGAGGTGTACGGGCCGAGGTCGGTGGGGGGGGGGGGAGGTGTACGGGCCGAGGTCGGTGGGGGGGGGGAGGTGTACGGACCGAGGTCGGTGGGGGGGGGAGGTGTACGGACCGAGGTCGGTGGGGGGGGGAGGTGTACGGACCGAGGTCGGTGGGGGGGGGAAGTGTACGTGTCGAGGTCGGTGGGGGGGGAAGTGTACGTGTCGAGGTCGGTGGGGGGGGGGGAAGTGTACGGGCCAAGGTCGGTGGGGGGGGGGAGGTGTACGGGCCGAGGTCGGTAGGAGGGGTGGTGGTGAACGGGCAGAAGTCGGTGGCTGGGGCTGGGACCGTACATATAGCTCCATTTGTGGAGATCCCAGGGGGGGGGGAATGGGCCGAGGTCGGGGGGTGGGGGGAAGGACCGGTGGGGAGCGGGTGGTCAACGGGCAAAGGTCGGTGGGGAGCGGGTGGTCAACGGGCAAAGGTCGGTGGGGAGCGGGTGGTCAACGGGCAAAGGTCGGTGGGGAGCGGGTGGTCAACGGGCAAAGGTCGGTGGGGAGCGGGTGGTCAACGGGCAAAGGTCGGTGGGGAGCGGGTGGTCAACGGAGCGGGTGGTCAACGGGCAAAGGTCGGTGGGGAGCGGGTGGTCAACGGGCAAAGGTCGGTGGGGAGCGGGTGGTCAACGGGCAAAGGTCGGTGGGGAGCGGGTGGTCAACGGGCAAAGGTCGGTGGGGAGCGGGTGGTCAACGGGCAAAGGTCGGTGGGGAGCTGGTGGTCAACGGGCAAAGGTCAGTGGGGAGCTGGTGGTCAACGGGCAAAGGTCGGTGGGGAGCTGGTGGTCAACGGGCAAAAGTCGGTGGGGAGCTGGTGGTCAACGGGCAAAAGTCGGTGGGGAGCTGGTGGTCAACGGGCAAAAGTCGGTGGGGAGCTGGTGGTCAATGGGCAAAAGTCGGTGGGGAGCTGGTGGTCAACGGGCAAAGATCGGTGGGGAGCTGGTGGTCAACGGGCAAAGATCGGTGGGGGGGGGGGGGGGGGGTGCTGAACGGGCAGAGGTCACTGGCTGGGGCTGGGACTGTACATATAGCTCCATTTGTGGAGATCCCAGGGGGGGAGGGGAAATGGGCCGAGGTCGAGGGGTGGGAGGAAGGACCGAGGTCAGGGAGTGACTGGGTGAGGTCAGAGGGTGGGGGTAAAGACCGAGGTCGGGGGGGGGGGACTGGCCGAGGCCGGGGGGGGGAAAGACCGAGGTCGGTGGGGGGGAGGGCTGGCCGAGGTCGGGGGGTGGGGGGAAGGACCGAGGTCGGTGGGGGGGAGGGCTGGCCGAGGTCGGGGGGTGGGGGGAAGGACCGAGGTCGGTGGGGGGTGGGACTGGCCGAGGTCGGGGGTGGGGGGAAGGACCGAGGTCGGTGGGGGGGGGGACTGGCCGAGGTCGGGGGTGGGGGGAAGGACCGAGGTCGGGGGGGGACTGGTCGATGTGGGGGGGGAACTGGCCGAGGTCAGGGGGGAACTGGCCGAGGTCGGTGGGGGGGGGGGTGTACGGGACGAGGTCGGTAGGGGGGGAAGGTGTACGGGCAGAGATCGGTGGGGGGGGGGGTGTACGGGCCGAGGTCGGTGGGGGGGGGTGAATAGGGGAGGGAGGAGAATAGGGGGAGGGGGAGTATAGGGCAGAGGGGGGAAAATAGGGGGAGGGGGAGTATAGGGCAGAAGGGGGAGAATAGGGGGAGGGGGAGTATAGGGCAGAAGGGGGAGAATAGGGGGAGGGGGTAGTTTAGGGGATATGGGGGAGAGAACAGGGCAGGGGGGGGGGGAGAGAACAGGGCAGAGGGGGGGAGAGAACAGGGCAGAGGGGGGGGAGAGAACAGGGCAGGGGGGGGAGAGAACAGGGCAGAGGGGGGGGAGAGAACAGGGCAGAGGGGGGGGGGAGAGAACAGGGCAGAGGGGGGGGAGAGAACAGGGCAGAGGGGGGGGGGAGAGAACAGGGCAGAGGGGGGGGGAGAGAACAGGGCAGAGGGGGGGGAGAGAACAGGGCAGAGGGGGGGGGAGAGAACAGGGCAGAGGGGGGGGAGAGAACAGGGCAGAGGGGGGGGAGAGAACAGGGCAGAGGGGGGGGAGAGAACAGGGCAGAGGGGGGGGAGAGAACAGGGCAGAGGGGGGGGAGAGAACAGGGCAGAGGGGGGGGGAGAGAACAGGGCAGAGGGGGGGGGAGAACAGGGCAGAGGGGGGGGAGAGAACAGGGCAGAGGGGGGGAGAGAACAGGGCAGATTGGGGGAGAGAACAGGGCAGATTGGGGGAGAGAACAGGGCAGATTGGGGGGGGAGAACAGGGCAGAGGGGGGGGAGAACAGGGCAGAGGGGGGGGAGAGAACAGGGCAGAGGGGGGGAGAGAACAGGGCAGAGGGGGGGAGAGAACAGGGCAGAGGGGGGGAGAGAACAGGGCAGAGGGGGGGAGAGAACAGGGCAGAGGGGGGGAGAGAACAGGGCAGAGGGGGGGAGAGAACAGGGCAGAGGGGGGGAGAGAACAGGGCAGAGGGGGGGAGAGAACAGGGCAGAGGGGGGGAGAGAACAGGGCAGAGAGGGGGAGAGAACAGGGCAGAGGGGGAGAGAACAGGGCAGAGGGGGGGAGAACAGGGCAGAGGGGGGGGAGAACAGGGCAGAGGGGGGGAGAGAACAGGGCAGAGGGGGGGGGGAGAGAACAGGGCAGAGGGGGGAGAGAACAGGGCAGAGGGGGGGGAGAACAGGGCAGAGGGGGGGGGAGAACAGGGCAGAGGGGGGGGAGAACAGGGCAGAGGGGGGGAGAACAGGGCAGAGGGGGGAGAGAACAGGGCAGAAGGGGGGAGAGAACAGGGCAGAAGGGGGGAGAACAGGGAAGAGGGGGGGAGAGAACAGGGCAGAGGAGGGGGGAGAACAGGGCAGAGGAGGGGGGAGAACAGGGCAGAGGAGGGGGGAGAATAGGGCAAAGGGGGGAGAGAATAGGTCAAAGGGGGGAGAGAATAGGGCAAAGGGGGGAGAGAATAGGTCAAAGGGGGGAGAGAATAGGTCAAAGGGGGGAGAGAATAGGTCAAAGGGGGGAGAGAATAGGGCAAAGGGGGGAGAGAATAGGTCAAAGGGGGGAGAGAATAGGGCAAAGGAGGGAGAGAATAGGGCAAAGGGGGGTGAGAATAGGGCAATCCACTGTAAGGTGCATGGCGGAGGATACACCGTACTACTACTAGGTATTTCCTTTCCTTTTCCACTCCCAAATAGAACGAGGAAAAAAAGAATGCCTATATGCTTCTGTACGACACCTAATTTCTCTTATCTTGTCTTTGTGATCGCTACGCGAAATGTAAGTAGTAGGCAGCAAGATTTTACGACACTCGGCTTCAAATTTCGGCCCTCTAAATTTCCTCAACAGAAATTCACGAAAAGAACGTCTTTCCTCCAGTGATCCCCAATTTATTTGTCAGAGCATTTCAGTGACACTTGCGCATTGGTCGAACCTACCAGTAACAAACCTAGCTACTCGCCTCTGAACTGCTTCTATGTTTTCCTTGAAACTGATCTGCTGCGGGTCCCAAACACTTGAGCAATACTCAAGACCAGGTCGTACAAGCGTTTTATACACGGTCTTCTATACAGATGAAGTACATCTTCCAAAAATTCTCCCAGTAAGTCGGCTGTCCAATTTACTCACAACTGTCCTTACATGTTTGTTCCATTTCACATCGCTCTGCAATGTTACACCTAGATATTTGAATGATGGGACAGCATCAAGAAGCGCACTACTAATGTTGTATTCGAACATTATGGTATTTTTTTCCTACTTGTGAGCATCACCTTACATTTTCCTACATTAAGAGCTAGCTGCCATTCTTCGCAACAACTAAAAATTTTGTCTAAGTCATCCTGTATGCTATTACTGTCAGTAAAAGACGACACCCTCCCATACACCACAGCATCATCAGCAAACAGCCGCAAATTACAACTTACTCTATCCATCAGATCATTTATATAGATAGAAAATAATAACGGTTCCATCACACTCCCCTGGGACACGCCTGACGATACACTCGCCGTCGAGAACAATGTACTGCGTTCTATTACTTAGGAAGTCTTCCAGCCAGTCACAAATCTGTAAACCAATTCCATAAGCTCATATCTTCATTAGCAGTTTGCAGTGTGGCACCGTGTCTAACGCCTTTTTGAAGTCGAGAAAAAAAAAAAAAAAACAACACAATCCGCCTGTTGCCCTTCATCCATGGCTTGCAAGATGTCATGTGAGAAAAGGGCAAGCTGAGTTCCACATGAACGATGTTTACTAAACCCGTGCTGATTCATAGAAAGAAGCTTTTCCGTTTCAATGAAATTTACTACATTTGAACTGAGAATATGCTCCAGAATCCTACATGAAACTGATGTCAACAATATTGGCCTGTAATTGTGTGGGTCAGTTCTCTTTCCTTTCTTATAAACGGCAAATTAAAGCTGAGCCCCTGAGAGGGGAGAGAGAATAGGGCAAAGGGCGGGGGGAATAGGGCAAAAGGGGGGAGGAGAGAATAGGGCAAAGGGGGGGGGATAAGGCAAAAGGGGGAGGGGAATAAGGCAAAGGCAGAGGTGCCAAGTTTGAAAAGAAACTATCTGTAATGGTGTGAGTAGTGGTGGGGGGAATAGAGTTGTAGAGGGCCCAACCCCGGAATTTATTTAAAAAACTGACAATAAAAGATCTTTAAATTTGTTTGCCAGTGTCTGAGACATGCTAGAGAAAGTGTGAGAGTTAATTTAAATGCTACTCAATAACTGATCTACACATGATAATGACATAACAGCATGAACATTAGAACTCCAAATCGCAACATGACTACGAGTTTACACACCCACAGTAGTGCAGTTATGAAGGCTTTACTGCTGTGTTTGTCAATATTATATAGTCTGAGCAAAAGAGATGATACAATGGTATTGCTTTATATCTGAAACAATACTGGTTCACAAAATTAGCAAACAAAAAATATTGTTTTGTCAAAAACTAAATTAGTAGCAAAATTCGTAATTTTAGTAGAAGCTTCCGTAAGACCATAATTTTGACTAGAAACCGTGATAATTACGGAGCAATCATAATACTTGGCATATCTGCAAAAGGGAGGGAGGGGGGAGAATAGGGGAGGGGAGAAAGAGAAAAGGGCAATAGAAGGGAATTGAAAATAAGCAGTGAGGGAGGGGGGGAGGGCGAGAAAATGAGCATTTGGGGAGGGGAGGGGGAGAAAATGAGCATAGAAGGGGGGAGGAGAAAATAAGCATAGAGGGTGAGCAGAAAATGAGCATTGGGGGGGAGGGGGATGGCAGAAATTGAGCATAGACGGGGTTCAAAGAGAAAATGAATATGGAGGGGCTTTGAAGAGAAGATGAGTATAGAGTGGTTTTGAAAAGAAGATGAGCATAGAGGAGGTAGGAAAAGAAAATGGGCAAAGAGGGGGTGGGGAGAAAATGGGCTGGGGGGACAAAGGGAAAATGGGCTGGGAGGACGAAGGGTAAATGGGCCGGGAGGGAGAAGAATGAAGTAACTAAAACTCTAATTCTATTTTAGTGATATTACATTGTTTCAAATTCTGTAAGTTTTAGATGGAAAAGCTCAGAAGGGGGAGCAGGGACTGGAAGAAAAAAGCCTGGCCCCCACACTCTGTCTACCAAAAGACAACTGTAATAATAGGCCTACCAGTAGGCATTTGCCGAGACGGGTCAGAACATGCACCATGATTCCCTGTAATAATTTATTGGACAATACAAGAAACACAGACCAGTGGTATGAAAACATTAACAACTCAAACAGCAATTGCTGTTCACATAATATGATCAGCTAATAATGTCAGCTACAAAAAAAGAGAAACATTCCAACATTTACACATTCAGTATTATGGAGATCTCTATCTTCTAAAACTTATATATACTGTATATATATATCAATCAATATTTTTAAACATGGCATGTCTTGTAGAATAAAAAGCAGGTTTAAAAAAATAAAATGAAAGCAATGAATTTTGTAGCTAATACACCATCACATAAAATTTTAAAACCTTTCATTCTAGTGTTTATTTGGAACAAACTAGAATCGGATACTGATTGTGATGAATATGCTAAAATTTCAGACTCACCTGAAAGTATAACAATTTCTCCTAAAGAACTTTTTGAGGATCTACGTTTTTCTTTTTCCAAGTTGTCATCCTGCACAGTTCTTACTTGGGCTACATTTTCTTCAACTTTGTCCTTGACACTGACATCACTAGAATGATCTATAGTTTCTTCCCTAGTGGAATCCCTGTTAACAGTAGGACGGACTGGGGTGGGAGCCAAATCACTTTTGTCATTTGGCACTGGAATATCTGACTGAGGCGGTAACTCCTTTTGTTCCTGTTCTGGGACTACAGGTTCAGATGGGGAGAGAACTTCAGAAGAAACTTTAGCACTAGGTGGTACTATCGGAACTTCGTCCGCATCGTCTGACTCATCCTGTGTCACACCACTGATGAGAGACATCGGAGGCATTGGTGGAGGTGGTGGGGGCTCACTTTTTGATTTAACTTGCTGAGGAGCTGTAACAGGTGGTCTTGGAGCAGGACCTTTATCATGTGATGCTCTCCTTTCACTGCCTTCACTACTTTGTCTCTTGGGCACCTGGAACATAGCATACAATTTCGTTGGTAGACCAGCTTAAAAAACATAAAGAAATTAAAAGTTTTGATTAAAGGTAACAACTGATCAAACAGTTCAGTTGTCTGAAACTGCAGTTTGGATGGAATTAAGGGCGAGATATGCATGTAGGATTAGGCATGACTGGACTGGTGTGTGTGTGTGTGTGTGTGTGTGTGTGTGTGTGTGTGTGTGTGTACACACTACTTATAATCAGAATTCTTATGAAAGCTACTAAAATTGGTGTACATATTTTACCATTACATGTATCGTGTCTAAATGAACAGACACCATACATATTACTGTATAGGTGCTTGGACAGCAATAATGTCAGCACAGATGTGCAAAGAACCTCTAAAACCTTGAGGGAATAGAGATTTTAGCAGCAAGCATGTTTGATAATGAAGGGGTATCACTACACTCAGTAGTGCATGGTGGTTTGCAATTTAGTTGGGATGGGAAGCACGTCTATATATTGGCAAGGCACTGCCCACATAAGTGTGAATCAGGTTTGGAGACCCAGTCTGCCACAAATTGTTACCTGTCACAGTTATTGTATTTGACCTAAGAACAGAAATTTCTAATTCTTTCTTATACATATTTTACTTTAAAAATTTTAGTAAATGAATGGAGAGGACTCAAAGTAACAAATATATGGTGATAATACTCCTGCACTAAACAAAAAACTCGTACAGGAAAAGTGCAGAGAAAGAAATTAAGTCTGTTAGTTTTTCTAAGGACCTATCTTGTAATAAGGCTTCATCAATTTAGAGAAAATATAAAGAAACCTAAATCATATCAGAATGGCTGATTGGGGAACCTGATTGTTGCTGCTAATAGGGAACCTGATTGTTGCTGCTAATAAATTAAAGAGTCCAGTGCCTCAACATAGGTTGCAGACATAATGTAAAATGTGCAGTACTCCCAAACAATACATGAATACATAAAGTTGCACCCTACAATCAGAGGTGAAAGAGGCCCACCTGTAGAAATGACAAAAATGAAGGAAGAGGCATTACACTCCAACTGAAATTAATTTGTGACTGACAGATGGCAGTGGTGGAAATTGTTGGTGCCGTCTGCTTCTTAAAGGAAAAGTATAACAGACAACTACTTTTCCTCTGAGGGGGGAGTACACAATAACGTCCATGGCACAGCCATGAGCACCCACATGGCAACCTCCTCTGCCAACCTTTTATTGCCTGTTGGAAGGAAATCATCTTAGTGTCACAAAACCCCAAACCTCTATCCGGTTCAAGTTCAATGTTGATTTTTTTTAATGATCTGGGGCCAGAACACCCTATTCTCTGCATGCATTTACAACCTCAAGTCTTTCTCACCTATCTGCTTCACTTTGTCTTCCTTGACCCAACATGTCACATTGCTGATTGTTAACCTCAACCTCACTTTCATCGACATTACACATACCAACCACCAAACATCAGTAACCATCCCATGCACATATATATATATATATATATATATATATATATATATATATATAAAAATAAAAATAGAAGTAGAAGACTTACCAAAAGGACCGGCTCGTCGATAGAAACAAATAAAATAAATAAAATCACACACAAACACACATACAAGCTTTCGCAGCCTAGCTGCTTCGTCAGGCAGAAGGGAAGGAGAGGGAAAAGGAAATGATGAGGGTTTCAAGGGAGTGGATAAGGAGTCATTCCAATCCCGGGACAGGAAAGACTTACCTTGGGGGGAAAAAAAGAGGGTAAACAAAAACACACACACCCACACATTTACACAGACGCAAGTACACTTAGGCAGACACACTGTTGTATATATATAAACCTCCCTTACAGCCTAGCCACCTGCACATGGCATATTTACAGTGATGAGAACTTCCTTATTGAATATGCTGAATGTCTCATGAAGGCATTCATAGACAGACACTGACCAGCAGACCTAGTCCTCAGATTTCCTGTGCCATATCTCCACACACCCCAAATCCACCCTTCACCACCAATAACAAGTCACACTAAGGTGCACCCCTCGTCACCAATTACCACCCTGGATTGGAAGAACTAAATTGCATCCTTCACAAAGGTTTTCATTTTCTGTCTTCATACCCAAATATGACAGCCACCCCACCCAAGCTCATCGCCAAAACTTCTAAAGTGATGATCCATCACCCACCCAACCCACACAACATTCCAGTCAATCCCTATGCCACCCCCAAACCCAGCCTCTGCCACACTCCACTGCAGGACCTGCCCAATCCACTAACCCTGCACTTCCTATTCCCACCCATCACAGGTTTATCCTGCCCAACCAAAGGCCAGACCACTGGGAATGCAGCCATGTAATTTACCACTATGCTGCAATCCCTGTACAGCTTTTTATATTGATGTGAACACTAACCAGCTGTCCATTAGGATGAATGGCCACCACCAAACTGTGGCTAGAAACAAAGTAGACCACCCTGCGGCAAAACATGCAGTGGAGCATATGCTTGTGTGTGTGTGTGTGTGTGTGTGTGTGTGTGTGTGTGTGCCCTCACCTCCTACACTTCATTCCTAAGCTGCATCTCTTTCCGCCCATCTAGAACCTACACTACATGCTCACTACGTCACCAACCCAGTCTTGCAACCTTCCTGCTCCACCTCCCTTCTCCTATCCCCTCACTGTACAGCGTGACTTGCAACACAGTAGCTGGAGATGATGGATGTGTGTTTGTGAAGTACGCCTGTCTGACTGTACGAGTGAGTATTTGTCTCTCTCTCTCTCTCTCTCTCTCTCTCTCTCTCTCTCTGTGGCCGAGAGCTTGAAGTTGTTTGTATATTAATGTATCTTTTTATGTGTCCATCACACTTGACAAATGCCTTTGCAGTGAGTTCCAAGCTATCCTCATTACACTGAATTCCGAAATGGACTTTCCAATATTAGATCATAATCACAGAGACTCATGCTAGGTTAGTACAGTGGATGTTCTAGAATTTTCCATTGCAAGTGGCGCAAGATGTCCTGTACAGCAGGAGTTGTGTTGGCATAGTGCACTGTCATGCAGAACAATGTGTTGCAGCTCCATGAGATGCAGGTAACACCTTCATACAGGATTCATATGAATCTCTTTGTCAAAGTGAGACAGCAGACATGACATTGTCCATATCATGGTCATTAGGGAACAACAAAAGAAACTGATGTACAGAGGGTATGGGGCGCCTTCTAGACATTTGGAAAAATTGCATAAACAACAGGGGAAATTATAAGCACCTCTATCACTAAAGTCATTTCAAAGAAAAGTAATAGTTCTCATTGCTTTTCATGCAGCCCTTGAATTGTTACCTTAGTTCTGATAATCGTCCTATGATCATTTTTGTTGTCAATGATTAGTCAATAATGAAGGACATTGACCTTACACAGGGTTTCGAAGTGCTAAGATAATTGTGTGTGAACATTTCCTTGTGTTCATTTGAAACAGGAAGAAGGCACAGACTTTTACAATGTTTTACTGACAAAGTTCTTCTCTGTCAGATTGGAACTATTTCCAGTAAGATTCTTTGCTGTTGTTGTTTTAAAGGGGACTAAATGGCTGGGTTATCAGTCCCCTGTTCCCAGCTAAGAGATCACATCATGTGAGTTATAGTTGAAGACGAAGCCTCCATAGCCAGAACACGAGGAGTGCAGGAAGACTGTGTGCTAAAATGACACCATAAAAAGAAAAGGGAAACCAGAAAAGTAGTGGATCAAATAGTCACAGCAGTAGATTGTCTCTCGCTGATCACTAGGATAAAAATGGATGAGCCAGCCATTCTGTACATACTAAAACTGCCAGTTGGGAACAGGACTGAGAAGACAAAAGGAACAACAGATTAAAACTGTTTGAATGGTGGGCATCTGAAAGATCAGGCTTAGGTACCCACCATTAAATCATATGATAAAAAAACAACTGCGCAAAGAAAACCTAAAACACGGTCAACCATAGAGGCATCGTCAGCTAAAATTGAAGGAAGTGCTGAAGGAAGGTTAAATGACTGTCGCAATGCAGTTAAAAGAGGACAGTCCAACAAGATGTGGACCACAGAAAACAGAGTGCCACAACGAGTCTGGCGGGTCCTCTCAACATAAGAGGTGGCCATGAGTGAGCCATGTATGGCCTATACGGAGGCGACAGAAGACGACCAAGTCCCCTCGAGAAGGCCTGAGAGAAGTCTTCCAAGCTGCTATCAAAGGATTGATTGCAGAAGCTTACTGGGTGTGCTCAATGTTGACAATTCTGAATTACAGATCATGGAGATCTTGCGGTGCAGATCCAATCGGATATATCTTTCTGGGGTATCAATATCCAGATGCCAGGAGACGATGGCCTGCTTGGCCAGCTGATCAGCTTGTTCATTCCCTGGGATGCCGATGTGGCCCGGGACCCAGATGAAAGTCACAGAACGGCCAGACTTGCCCAGACTGAACACAGAGTTCTGGATGGATCGCACCAAGTGGTGTTTGGTGCTTGCAAGGCACTCAAGGAGTCACTAAAAGTGACATACGACTTCCTGGGGCATGTACGGATAGAGCTCGAATGATGGCGATCAGCTCTGCCATAAAGACGTTACAGCCAGGAAGCAGGGAGCATTGTTCAATGTAGTCGCCATGAACATAGGCTTAATCCACTTTGCCTTCTACCTGGGAGCCATCAGTGTATATGACTTCTGCATCACAAAACGTGGCAAGGAAGTCCAGAAACTGGTGATGAAGGGTATGTGGTGGAACTGACGCCTTTGGGTCGCAGGAAAATTGCAGGTGGAGCTGTAGGCAGGGGATGAACCAATGAGGGATATGAGACTGGCGGAGAATCAGGGAGGGAGAGGTAGGGACTCGAGTGAGGATAGGAGAGTATGTACCTGGACCGCGATTGGAAGACCTGTAGCTACAAATGTCTGCCTAGGTGTGTTTGGATGTGGATATGTATGAGTGTGTGTGTATTTGTTTACCTTCCTTTTTGTCCCCTAAGGTAAGTCCTTCCACTCCTGGGATTGGAATGGCTCCTTTTCCACTTCCTTAAAACCCGTATCCTTCCCTTTCTCCTCTCCTTCCTCCCTCTTTTTCCCGAAGAAGCCACCACTGGTGGCGAAAGCTCGAATGGTTGTGTGTTTCGTGTTTCTATCGACAAGCCTGTACTTTAGGTAAGTTTATATATATATATATATATATATATATATATATATATATATATATATATATATATACACACTCTGCACTCCACCGTAAGGTGTGTGGCGGAGGGTACACTGTACCACTACTAGGCATTTCCTTTTCTATTCCACTCCCAAATAGAACGAGGAAAAAAAGAAGGCCTATATGACTTTGTACGAGCCCTAATTTCTCTTATCTTGTCTTTTTTATCACTACGCAAAATGTAAGTAGGTGGCAGCAGGATCGTACTTCAGTCAGCTTCAAATTCCAGTCCTCTAAATTTCCTCAACAGAATTTCACGAAACGAACGCCGTCTTTCATCCAGCGATCCCCATTTGAGTTGCTGGAGTACTTCTGTGACACTCGCGCATTGGTTGAACCTACCAGTAACAAACCTAGCTACTTGCCTCTGAACTGCTGCTATGTCTTCCTTTAAACTGATCTTCTGTGGGTCCCAAATACTTCAGCAATACTCAAGATGTGGTTGTACAAGCGTTTTATATGCGGTCTCCTTTACAGATGAGATACATCTTCCCAAAATTCTCCCAATAAACCGAAGTCAGCCTTACTCACAACTGTCCTTACATGCTCGTTCCATTTCATATCGCTCTGCAATGTTACGCCTAGATATTTGACAGACACGACAACATCAAGAAGCTCACTACTAATGTTGTATTCGAACATTATGAGATTGTTTTTCCTACTCATGTGCACCACCTTACATTTCTCTACATTGAGAACTAGCTGCCATGCTTCGCACCTACTAGAAATTTTGTCTAAGTCATCTTGTATGCTATTACAGTCAGTTAAAGATGATACCCTCCCATACACCACAGCATCATCAGCAAACAGCCGCAAATTACAACTTACTCTGTCCATCAGATCATTTATATAGACAGAAAATAATAGTGGTCCTATCACACTCCCCTGGGACACGCCTGAAGATACACTCGCCGTGGAGAACAACGTACTGTGTTCTATTACTTAGGAAGTCTTCCAGCCAGTCACAAATCTGTAAACCAATTCCATAAGCTCGTATCTTCGTTAGCAGTTTGCAGTGTGGCACCGTGTCTAACGCCTTCGAGAGAAAAACACAAGTCGAGAAAAACACAATCCGCCTATTGCCCTTCATCCATGGCTTGCAAGATGTCATGTGAGAAAAGGGCAAGCTGAGTTTCACATGAACGATGTTCACTAAACCCGTGCTGATTCATAGAAAGAAGCTTTTCCATTTCAAGGAAATTTACTATATTTGAACTGAGAATATGCTCTAGAATCCTACATGAAACTGATGTCAACGATATTGGCCTGTAATTGTATGGGTCAGTTCTCTTTCCTTTCTTATAAACGGGAGTCACCTGCGCTTTTTTCCAATCACTAGGAACTTTGCGCTGAATTAAAGATTCACGATAAATGCAAGCTAAGTAGGGTGCCAATTCCGCAGAATACTCTTTGTAAAACCAAACTGGTATTCCATCCAGACCAGAAGACTTTTTCATATTTAGCTCTCTCAGCTGATTCTCTACACCAGGAATAACTATTACTATGTCCTCCATTTCGGAATTAGTACGTGGATCAAATGATGGAACATTTGTGCTGTCCACCTGCGTGAAAGATTTCTTAAAGGTTAAATTTAGAACTTCAGCTTTCAGTTTGCTTTCTTCTATTACTGCCCCGGAATGATCAACGAGTGACTGGACAGTGGGCTTTCACCCGCTTATCGATTTTACATAGGACCAGAATTTTTTTGGGTTCTTGGAAAGATCTTTTGCTAAGGTATGGCTGTGGTAATTATTATACGCTTCACGCATCGATCTTTTTATAGACACACGAATCTCTACTAACTTTTGCCTGACATCATTTGCGTGTTCTTTTTTGAATCGAGAGTGCAACAGTCTTTGCTTTCTCAGCAGCTTTCTAACATTATTATTATACCACGGTAGATCTTTTCCAGCCTTAATCGTCTTCACTGGCACATATTTCTCTAAACCTTTATTTACAATGCACTTAAATTTAGTCCACAATTCCTCTACATCCATAGTCCCGGAATTAAACAGACGCCCATTCATTTTTCTAAGTGTGATCCTAACATTTGCTTATTGGCTCTTCCCAACAAAAACACACTCCTAGCCTTCTTGATTGGTTTAGGAACTTTGATCACCATTGTCACATTGACAATATCATGATCACTAATTCCTGTCTCTACACAGACATCGTTAATAAGTTCAGGCATGTTCGTAGCTGTAACGTCTAAAATATTTCCATTACGCGTGGGTTGCCGGTTTAACTGCTCAAGACAGTTTTCGGAGAATGTGTCCAAAAGTAGCTCGCAAGACTGCTTGTCTGTACCACCTGAAATGTATCTAGAGGGTCCCACATATATATATATATGAGAGAGAGAGAGAGAGAGAGAGAGAGAGAGAGAGAGAGAGAGAGAGAGAGAGAGAGAGAGAGGGGGGGGGGGCATGAATAATCTGTAAAGCGGTTAATACAGTCGCCGATAATCTGAAGTTTACCGTAAGTACAAGTGCACGAATGAAACAAAAAAGGGTTCTTGGTACCCAGCCCTTCAGTAAGAAGTAATCATGGAAATATTTTCACAGCATGGCAACTGCCTTAAATGTTACAGATCTGTTTGTTTCTGACAAATGAATAATACAGTGTCTTCTTCTTTTTTTTATGTTTTCCACAAATTACTTTGAATATACATATATGTCACATGATACTTACAGGCTTTTTGTCAGGGATGTCTTTCTCCTCTTCTTTTTTAAACTTCTTTCGTTCACTTTCATCATTTTCTTTCTCAAATTCTCTCTTTGGCCCTTCTGTCTCTTTGTCCTCAGATTTCACAGCTGTGTCTTTGTCTTCAGGCAATATTACAGTATCTCTGTCCTCAGGAGTCACAACGTCAGGCAGCACTGTAACAAGAAGACAATTTAACAGATTTTTTATGCCTTGTAACCCCCATCCTACTTAAAACTTTACATAAGTTTCAATTATCAGATAAGCTCAAATTGAGCAGGTGTAGTCTCATGGCACTTGTATAATACAGAAGCAACTAATTATGAATATTTAGTTTATCAAAGATTATTCTTATACTTTATGCTGCCAATTGTATCACCAATACCACACAGACTTATTCATTAGCAATGAAAGTTACACCACTGTGTCATATTGGTACTTTATATATTTTTCTTGCTTAATTCACCAGTTTCTGTTACACAGACTTACTTTTTACATCAGTGTCGCTTTTGTGGGAGGAAGAATCATCTTCGTTTGTTTCCAGGCCCATTGGCGGCAGGGAGATGGGCCGCTCCTGTAACAATAATTGAAGTTTGCATTAGTATTGGATCTGTGTTTATATGCTGCTAGTAATATTCTTATTATTTTTATATAACATTTTATCAATCATTTTTAATGAATGATGACATTTTAAGCTAATAATCCATAATGTTTAGTCAACACATTGTCTATCTTAAATTTAATACAACACACAATATTTAGAACTGTCTACTACTGCATTGAATCAGATGGAAAATAAATTTGAAGAGTACTGTCATGTTGCAATTTCCTAAAAGGTATTATAGTGATCTTATGAGTGTAAAACTAAAGTATCCAAGGTAGGTAATTGTTTTATTTACAATGAGTGTTAACATTTGGCAGAGGAAGAAAACAGTCAAAACTTGTGCTCAAACACTAGGGTTATTTCTAAATGAAGGACTTATCGCTGCCAAATTAATTATAAACAGAGCATATCATCTTACAATAGATACTGTTTAACCAATATTTACAGAGTGAACAATTTCACTGTTTGGTGGACCTAATTTACAACTACGTCACTACAAAAACCCACATACTTCTAGAATGCAAGGGAATTCAAAGAACATCTGCATTTCTGAATCAACTGGTACAATGTCATGAATCTGGTATGCATTTCCGTTCTATATTACTGTATGTGAAAACAGTAGTTGACATTCTGGTCAAAACAATAAACAACATAATAAGTAGGAGTCTAAGGCAATAAATTCTAAAGAAGCAGTACTAAAGGCAGTGTCATAAGATGACATGACTGCAAAATGTCATACATTTCCCCCATGGATATCTTTGCAATTGCACAGCACATCCTCCTTTAGACATACTATATCATATTGCATAGAAATGACCATTAAATCTACTCTCATATAAATTCAGCACAAGAAGTGTGGTACAACCACATTGCACTATCAATATTTTTCTGTTTTACCATTTACATGTTTACAGTTGTAATAGGGAACATTTTTATACTTTTAGGTGCTATGACTTGAGAATTGTCATACAGCTATTAAAGTACAACACATTGAAACTGTGGGAGAAAATAATGTAGATATAAATTTATTTTACACCCACATGAACAATGTTCATCATTTTACTTGAGAGTACTACTGCAATTAAATGGTAGATTTATAAACTAAGGCACAAAATAAAGATGAACCTTTTTGTAATGAGACCTTCAGATGTTGGTATTAAAATTTTGCAGTAGTTCTGTAAAACAGTTATATCTGCCATAATCTTCATGAGCAATAACTGTCTAATAACACATGATTATACATTTTTATAATTATTGTGAAAACACTTTGCACATGCCTTCTTTTATGATAATTGATGTAATCTCCAATCAAGGATTATTAGTCTTTGGGCCTGTTCTGAGTAGTTGAGTATTGCCTAAATAGCTGCATAAGGAGTAATTTATGACTACTGGATAAGCAATTGGGAGGGACGGGGGTGGGGGAAATGATACTTAGCACAAACGATTTGGTTACAGTGAAGAATTACATATATGACAGAAAATCATCTTCAGTTATGTCCCTTTGTATCAGGTGTAATTCATGCAAATCTTACTGCATTGCTAATTGCCCTAAGGCTGGTATTACACTATCAAATTATTTGTCAAAGAATTGGACAAAGAAAAATTGGACGTAGTGTAATGGGAACATCGTCCAATATTTCATCCAATCTCGGCCTCGGCCTAGATTTGATCAAAGAAATCGCCCGTCTTCTGTTTCCTGCAGTGAGAAATGTGACCGCTTGGAGCGCTAGTAGTATACAGCTTCCTTGCCACTACAGCTGTTTTATTTGGAGGTTAAATATCTGTCATTACTTGGACATAACGTTCGTATTCGTAAACATGGCTAGTAGTGGAATGTTTGTGTAGTGTTTTCTAGCAACAACAAAATTTTAAAAAATCAGATGGGGCGTTGTATAACAGGTGACAAGGCCAATTCACACTGTCCATCACGTCAATTCGCGTAGCCCAATACCCCACGGCAAAAGTGAGGTTGAGTTACAATCCGTGATGTAAAAAAGTCATTATATACTATCGGAATTGAATAAGTAATACCCCTAAATCTTAATGCGGCCGAAGCAGATTTTAGAATGTATGATTTTGGTAACGTGGTGTGCTAAGTTCTGGAAAATGAAACAACTTTCAAAACATCGACATCTGTTTGCAAGCGAATCTATGTACATATAAATACGTCAGCCAATTTTTGTAAGGAAATAAATAGAGCCTATTTACTTTATCAACGATGTTTCCCCCCTTACATTGTTAATAACGTCATAAACCATTTAGGTTATCCTCTTTGTCAGTGCTCACATTTTCCATTTAAAACGTTATTTAATGAAACTTACTTTATCAACTTAACAATCTTATTCGTGTACACTGTTTGAGTCAGTCTTTTTGTTACTCTGTTGCAAACTGTGAAGGATGAAGAGCGACAAAATAATTGCCAGTGAACGGCCTGGCTGTTCTGCCGACGGCATAAAAAAGGAAAATCTTCCTGGTACCGTAACAAATTTTATTTATATCGCTCTGACACCCACGGTTTCATCCAAGTGCGTTTCCTTTTCTTTTTTCCCTCCTTCTCTTCTAAATGCAGACACAACACAACTGTAGTATAAACAATAGCTGAGCATTACACCGCCATTTTGAAGCAAATTTGACAAAATATTGGATGACAGTGTAATACCCCCTTTTGCGTTTCATCCAATTTCTTTGTCATAAAATATGACCAATATTTCATCCAATTTTTTCGTCCAATTCTTTGTCCAATAATTTGATAGTGTAATACCGGCCTAACAAAGCACATGGATTTAAACAAATGCCTTTTGAAATGTATTTCTATTTATTAAGTAACACCAAAGTATGTCATGATAAAACCTGGCTCTGTGTTTATGGTCTACACTAGTTGTGGTTTGTCATAATTATTATTAATGTATAATATGCCATACAATTTTTTTTTGTGAAGTCACATTATTTATTTGTTTTGGCTTGAATTAAATAGTTTGTATAGTACCAGCATGAAAAAATTAACACTAACCCTTACCACCATAAAAAATGCAACGAGAAAATAGTGTATAAGGCAACAAAGACTACTAACACCAGTTACTGGGAAAGTAGAGTAACAATTTATAACACAGGCAATGTTCATGGTAGCTATGTATGTTGTTAAGTGGCACAATGTTAATTTCTGCCCAAAGAAGCAATCTGCACATTTTACAAACCACTTTTGATAGGTGGTATGCAAACTGTTATGGCGTAAGTCAGGTCACATACACACCACACACAGGCAGAGAGAGAGAGAGAGAGAGAGAGAGAGAGAGAGAGAGAGAGAGAGAGAGAGAGAGAGAGAGAGAGAGAGGCAGGCCTGGTGGTGCTTAGGTGTCCCCCTTTTCTTTGTTTATTAACTGTTAACACATCAATGCTCTTTTAAAGAGGTATTATCTGTCAGTCCAAAGCTTTTTGAATATTGCAGTGTATGTGGTAGGAAGTGGGTCAAACAAACAACCAAAACCCAGCCCAGCACAAAATATGGAGGGCAAAGCTTTCACAAAGTCAACCACTTACCCTGTTATAATGTCAGAAAAATAATCAATGGGTATTTTTTGCAATACAAAATCAAGTCGCATTGAAAGTGTTCCCAATGAAATGTTGTTTTTTATGTCAATTGAGGAAGAAATATGTTTTTCAAGATAAATTTTCATGAAGTAATGGTTAGCAATGACTGTACCATTGTGATGGTACTCTCAAGTCATTCTTTGGAAAAGAGAAGAAAGATGCGACAATATAGTTTTCTTTTCTTCTTTCAACTGTCATTAAGACTTACGTAGGTAGCTGTGTGTGTGTGTGTGTGTGTGTGTGTGTGTGTGTGTGTGTTGTATTCACATGTGCCATGAAACCAAATGATGCTCTCCTACAGGGCTAAAAATCTTGCAACATTACTTTGAGCATCACTCTCAAATAGAGGTATCTTTTTCCTATCACTGTATAGTTCCCTAGTTTATAAAAGAGTTACAGATAAAATATGTACATGCATTACAAAGGAAATAAAAACATAATTACCAACATTAGCTTGTGTTTCCAAATTGGTAAGAATTAATATACTGGGTCTTTATAATATAATGAGCATAGAAGATATCATTGTCTATATTAACAAAAGCTGTATTCTTGTGTCTCTCTTCTAAACAGCATATCAATTCAGGGAAGAAGAAAAAAACTGTGGTTTGCTTTATATATCCACGAATAAAAGCACCATGACCACTGCCTGTGTTGCAAATTATTTGCCTGATTATGCCCCACAATTAACTGACAAAACCAACAGTTTACAAACAAAGGGATTCACTCATACTGTGGGGGAAAAAAAAGTTGTGCATTGGATAGCAAATTTACCTGTTATCTAATCAATGTTAATTTTCCCATCTTTCCATATACACATGACAATGCCTGAAAAATGAATGGCTAAATCTATTCAAAACTTGAATCAAACTACTCTTGGAGATTAGGACATGGTTTACTTGAATCTAATTCTACAAGTAAATGCCTCATTGCTGGTTGATTGCTAGTTTCTAGATCACTACTTGAAAATCCTAACAACAATCTATGATACATGTTAATACAGTTTTAAGTCATACAGAATTCACCAGTTATATTCAAACAATTTTCCAATCAAAGTTTTATTCCCTCTGTAAACAGCCAACTGTGTCAGTGCAAGCACAGTGCTTAAGAAAAAAATGGTAGTAATCCAAGCTTTCCACTGTCATACCCCATGGAATCGACTTTTCTGGACAGACCAAACACTAATTTTGAGCTATTAAGTGTTTTTTAATACAGGGTATCTCACGAAAGACACCTGCCAGGCGCCCGTGGATCGCACAGTATGGCTTCCGGCCACTGCCGCCACATCCACCGGCCACAGCAGCGCCCAATTCTCGGACTATTGCGCTGTGGGCGCATACACTGAGTTTAAAGTCTAAAAAACAAAGCCATCTGAGTAACCTAAGCTTACCTTTATTTACAGTAGATGTTCAAAATGATGTCCCTCTATGGAAAGAGTGGCCTGACATTTCTTGAACACATTTGCGAACATCACAGTGTTTTTGATGATAGGATACTTGACTGGCCTCCTCATTCTCGAGATCTAAAACTCTGTGACTTTTATCTTCAGGGAATGTTAAAAGACAAGGTGTATGCAAGCAATCCCCATACACTTGAAGAGTTGGAAGACAGGATTCAACTAGTCATTTCCCAGATTTTGGCAGCCGAAATTCATCGAGTGTTCGCAAATGTGTCAAGAGATGTCAGGCCGCTCTTTCCATAGAGGGACATCTTTTGAACATCTGCTGTAAATAAAGGTAAGCTTAGGTTACTCAGATGCAATGTTTTTCCGACTTTAACTCAGTGTATGCATCCGCGGCACAATAGAGTCCGAGAATCAGGCACTGCCATGGTTGGCAGATGCGATGGCGGTGGTCAGGAGCCATACCGCGTGATTCGCGGACGCCTGGCAGGTGTCTTTCATGAGCCTCCCTGTAAATGAATTCTATAGTAAATTGTAAATTAAATTATATTTTAGCTGGCCTGATGCATACCAGTATACATTTACTGATAATACCAAAAGTATATGTTCTACTAGGTAGTAAGTGTATAAAAAAACTATCTACCGCATTCTGAGACGAGAAACTGAATCTGAATAATTGAATACATTACAATCATTTCAAAAACTGTATATGAGATTTAATTCTTTTAACAAGTACAACCTGGACTTCCCATTTTTACATTTAATCTTTAAGTATTTGATAAGAAATTTTAAAAAAGGAAACAAAAACCAATCACACAATTATTTATTTTAAAAAATAACAATCATTTTGTGTCTGCCTCAGAATACTTAGCCAATGAATTAATAAGTTAGCAAGAATTTCATATGATAAGTATGACAACATTTTACAGAACAAGGATATAAATTTCTGTGTGTATCACCTTTAGTATTTTAACGCTCAGTAATCAATGGCTCTCTTGAAAATTTTAATCAGCCTTACACAGTTCTCTTATAGATTAATGAAGTATATAATATCATCTCATTAAATTTTAACGTTTTTTAGTCAAATTATTCAACTAGTTAACAAAGCAGTCACTACTCCGAATGAGTAGCAGAAAACAGTACACTACAGTGCCATTACTAGAAGTTACACACCGAAACAGTACAAACAATAATTTAAATCAACAAAATAACTAATCTGACTAGAAAGTTCGTCAAAAATTATTTCCAGTTTTATGGAACAACGATTATGTTAATCACATTCAACATATGTGCATTTCTGACACTTTAGTACTGGTGTTGGGATTTGAGTATTATGCCTTGTATACGTAAAATTCCAGCTTGCGATCAAACTAAATGAGAAATTTTACAATTCTGTTTTCTTTTCATCTTTCAGTTTTAATGATTCTTATAACAGTAGCTTCAAATTTCACCTTTTATTTTCAACTAGCTTATACGCTCGTGGTTCGCAACGGTTGTTGGAGGGGGGTCTGTGTGTTTCATGGCTTTTTAGGGTTCCAGACCTCAGTCAGTAAAAACAGAATCCTTTTTAGATCGCTCTATCAATAAACTCAGTAGTCCTAGCCAAGATGTCAAATACATGTAAAAGTCATTGTCCAAAACGATGTATCTTCACAAAGTTTTTGATACAAAAAGTGAAACATGTCAAAACAAGCAAAGAAATGTCGTTAAGTATTTAATACACAAAGTGAAATCAGTAACACTATGTTCAATGTTTGTTGGTATTCATAGACATAAGATTGCTTAATTCTGTCACAGACGTCTGCTTCCTTGTTGTATTACCCTATACTTATTATGCAGCAGCGGTGTTTATTAGTTCTTTGTTGCACTACTGCACCTCTGTCGCTTGCTTGCTGTACTATGCAATCCATACTTCCAGCATTACCTACATCTAAAACAATTTCCCTGATTCCACTTTTATGAAATAAAGTTGCTCCATGCAAATCCGTGAAGTAGTTTAGGTGATTAGGTATTTCGAATAGATGAACAGACAGTTATTGAAAACACTTAAGATTGCGATGTATCTTTTTTCTGTGATCTGATTTTGAAGAAATCATGCCTATATGTTGCCCCTATCTGAGCTCAAATTTCCTGCAAAAACCACATGAAAATGTGTCAGGATTTTTTAAAATATGTTTTACAAAACATGTTAGAAATAGGCATATCTACATGAATATGATGTAGCGAAAATTATAAAAGGAAACTTTCCTGGTGGGATAAACAAATATAAAAAATAGAAAACTAATGACTTACCCAAAGGACAGGCTCGTCGACAAACACAAATAAAATGACACACAAACACATATACAAGCTTCCTTTGCTTTTTAGAAATGTCTGTCTAGGTGTGTGTGCGTTTGGATATGTGTGAGTGTGTGTATTTGTTTGCCTTCCTTTTTTTCCCTAAGGTAAGTCCTTCCACACCTGGGATTGTAATTACTCCTTTTCCACTTCCTTAAAACCCATATCCTTCCCTTTCTCCTCTCCTTTCTTACTTTTTCCCTGAAGAAGTACCAATGGTTGCGAAAACTTGTATGTGTGTTTGTGTGCGATTTTATTTGTCTCTGTCGATGAGCCTGTCCTTTGGGTAAGTCATCCGTTTTCTATTTTTTATATTTGAATATGATGTAGCTTACATCATCATGTTATATTCACAATTTAAAACATTTATTTCATGATCATTGATATCTCTCGACAATGGACTGATGCATGGAAAGCTGACATATAATAATTAATAAGTATTTCCTTAATGACATAGAAATATTACTAAAGACAATTATTATTCTTACAGTTGGCTCTCTTTCTGTTAGATGCCCAATGTCACTCCAAGTGTGAGACTTAAACCTCCATAGCAGTTGTACATATGTGTGAGACTGAGATATAATTAGGTAAATATGTGGATTAAACACGGCAAGGATTGTATCTGTTTAATATTCAATCTGTTGAATCATATTTTGTAGAACATATCAACCAGGAAAAAGATTTTCAGAAATATGGTAAATTTGAAAAGTCAAAGAGTAAGTAGTATTTTCAAAGGGTAATAATCTGATCACTGTCCCAAACTTCACACGAATACCCACAGCACTATCTATTAGTTATTTGCTGCAGTACACCGTTCTTTCCAAGCATGAAATACATCCAAAACTTTGAATTATGATATCTTTTAATTTCCTGATCTGATTTTGATGAAATGAAGCCTATATGTTACACCAGGATATTCTCTATTAATCTGTGATACCCCATGAATGTTCATTTAGTACTTTCTCTACAAATGCACACATGATATTGCTTTCAGAAAAATGTTTAAATTGTGATATCTTACTTTTTCTGATCCGATTTTTTGAAATGAAGTGTTTCTACAACTGCAAGATAATTTCAGGTTTCCTGTGAAAACCCCCTGAAAATTCGTCTATCAGTTTTGGAGATGAAAGAAAGATATGACGATTGTCGATGAAAAACGTTCAATTGTGATGTTTTTGTGATCCGATTTTTATGAAACTAAGTCTATATGTTGTCCTAAAGTACGCCGAAGTTACCTGTGAAAACCCCATGTGAATTCGTGAATCAGTTTTAGAGAAGTGGTTTCTAATAGATGAAAACATTTCGTGATTACATTTTGATGAAATTATGCCTAGATCCTGAACCAATCTTCTCTCATGTTTCCTGTGAAAATTGCATGAAAATTCGTCCAGTAGTTTCAAAGATTGAAGCGAACAGTGACAGGCCTACATATACAGATTTGTTGTTAGTATAGATATGTTGTACAATTGAAAATTTTGCAGAAATATATTGATTTGTATAAGTTCTGTTTGTCAGTAAAATCTGTTAAGATTATGGTTAGTAGTAAAGAAGTACCAGATTAAAATGTTACACTTAATGGGGCGGTTTTCCATGAATGTTACTCTTTACGTCCTCATATCTCATTAACTACGTGTCGGACTGTGATACAATTTTGAGCATACTTTCAGCTTTAAGTGTGTATTCTGTCTGCAAAATTTCCTGCAAGTACAATTGATAAAATAGAAATTATAAATTGTAACGTTATACCAAATTGCATAGTTTTGCTCTATGATAAGCAAAAAAGTAGTAAGCGATGAACTTTTTTCATTTCATTATTTTGATGTGGTTGTCTGCGAGAAAAAGTTTAATAAAGGTTTGAGTTTGAAATTATGTTTAAAATCTGTTGCAAGTCACTAGGCACTGTCATTCTCATATAGTGTATTTATAAAGTCTCGTTGCATTATATAGCAGTTTTTTGCAATTCCCATTGTTCATGATGTTATATCTCCTGAACCATGTGTCGTATGTGGTTCTTACCCCTACAGCAATTGTTACCTCATGGTAAGGAACATGAGTACAAAACCTGATTGAAATCAGTCCAGTGGTTTAAGAGGAAATGTGCAGCATTATCATTTGATACAGCAGTTTTTCTGTGCATCTCATTGTTTATGACATTGTATCTCCTTACGTATGTGTTGTAGGTGATTTTTACCCCAACAGCGATTGATATTAAGGAACACGTGTACCAAGTTTGGTTGATATCGGTCCAGTAGTTTAGGAGGAGATGTGGCCCACACACACACACACACACACACACACACACACACACACACACACATTTTATAAGATGTAAGATTAATGTAATCATATTTACACAATGTGACTTTCCATAGCACTGTCTAGGTTGCCACAACATGAACTAAATCTTTCTCTGTAAAATGATTTGTATAATTGTGGTCCAATTCAACTCATGAAAGGTCTTTTTACCAAATTACTGAAAACAGCAACATACCACATAAAAATAAATAGCATTTGGGTGAAGAGGCCTTACATATAAGCGTCATCATTTATGTAACACTATGTTTTATACATTCCTATAAAGTCATGGGCAGAATACAAATAATAAGATGAGCACTCACTGTATAACTGAGCAATGACTGAATAACAGGCAAATAAACAAGTTTGAAAATGATGTTAAAACATAGGATGATGTCTCAAAATAAGAAAACACACACACAAGCTGGATAGAGTTGGCCTGATGTGCTGGGACAATGTAGACAAGTTAAAGTGTGTGTGTGTGTGTGTGTGTGTGTGTGTGTGTGTGTGTGTGTTTGTAGGAAAGAGAAAAGTTGAAAACTTAGCAATGTTTTCAAGTCTTGTTTGTTTGTCTGCTGACTGGTCAACACTTCAACTACATGGCGAGTAACTACCTTTACTGCTTCTGTTATGTACTGTTACTTAATATGAAGATGAGGGAAGGTTCAGAGGAGCAAATACATTTTGTAACGTACATACAAAGTGGTATCTCCATGCACAGTGGTTTACAATCCATAAATACATTTTTCAGTGGAGTGTACAAGAACAATGACAGACAATTCTCAGCATGCATTCCAGGGAGTATGCTAATATGACTACAATTAATTGTGTCAACACAAATATATTAAGAAAAAAATTTATGTTCATCACACTATCAAATAACAGCTGGCATAACATAAATACAATATTGCAAATTCAATCACACTTTATGGAATCAAAGTTATTTTCTAAAGGTCCCGATATAATGTTAATGAATTTTTTCAACTTACTAGCAGTGTCACTGAAAATTGTCCGACACTAATCATTTGAAGAATTATGAAAACAGAATGTGATAACCAAACAATTCTAATACAAACAAGAGCTGGTCATATTTGAAACTTAAAAATGGATAATTATTTTGTATTATCATCCATATTCATTTTATTTTCCCTATCACACAGTTTCTACCTTAAACAATAATTTTATTTTCATTATTTTCTCTCAAGACTTATGTTCTTTAGTGTAACTTTCCTCTGAGAAACATTCAGTAATTTTTAAAATCAATCACTTTAACAGCAGTTTGTTTACTTTTAACAAAAGAAAAACATATCCAACAGTGGGGCAATTTCATTATATGTAACAATACTAAGTTGATTACTCACATAATCTATTCAAACACTTTAATATGTGTAATACTACTGGGTTTACAACCTGTAAAATCAAAAATTACAAAAGGTGATTTTGTAACCCCTAATAAATTTTACTATCTTGAAGCCTCCCTATTTGGAGAAAAAACTAATAACTTAATTATGTTCCATGCAAGTTTAGAAATAAATAGCATGCTAACAAAGCACATGCAAAAGTAATATTAAACGCCAAACATATGGAGAACTTTTACTGGACTGGTGCAGTATATTCTGTATTTAAATTTTGTGATTGTCATGATCATTCTGTTGAAGTCAATAATGCTAAAATGACACTGTGAATGTAATCTAAGTTGACCTTTATTCTTGCTTACAACTTTTGGCAATAAAAATGCATAAACTAGCTCAAGGAAAACATGATAAATATGTGATAAGTTTCATCTTGCTACTCTGCTAAAACTGCAGAAATGTTCAGCAAAGTAGAGAAAATCTGAATGCAAAGTTTCTGATAAAAGAAATTGTCACACACAATATATTTTAACACATAATGTAGAGTATACCACAAATAAGATTACTGAAAACAATCTTGAACTTGGCCATTGACACCAACAGTACAAGGTATTCAAACTGACAAGCACACAGCCAATCACTTGCAGGTAATATTTTATTGGTCTTCAGCAAAGTTTCGACACCACTATGGTAGACTTCTTCAGGAGGATATAAATTATTTACCCAGTATACAATTTACAAACTCATTTGCACTGACATGGCAGTTTTTATTATGTAACTGCCAATGTATACATTAAATTTAAATGCACTCCCCCAGAAGTACCTGATCTAACAAAGAAAGCACACAAACTTTGGGTAAAAAAAGTCTTTAACAAACTACAGACTCCTTGCCATTTCTTCACATTTGGAAATAGAAAATAAGAGTAGGGCTAAAGCTGCTGAATTCAAACTTCAACTTAACTGATTTTGGCATCGGCAATAAAAGATGAATATACTGGTGCACACTCATTACGGAAGCTACATGCAGCCATTTCTGCCTGATTTTATCACTCAAACATTCCAATAAGGTTGAATAATAACTGTCATTGATTTCTTATAGCAAAACTATGGCAAACACTTGACTGAAACATCCATACAACACTGTTTTGTTTCATTCTGAGTGAACATCCATCTTGCACATAACTCCAAGTCCAAATTTTGTCAGTATATACCATACAACACTTGTGACAACATATATGCTGTCTATTAGCTAATTCACTTTCTGGTAATGTTTATCCAATACCATTCTGTAGATTTTCTCATTTGATCATGTTCATCTTTTAATAGCTTTGTTCAAAATCTGACACCAAATATTTTTAATTTGTAAATAAAAGTGCAGACTCCTCAATAACAGTAACTAACTAAATTTAAATCTTACACATTATTATAAGGACAGTTTACGACTCACAGTGAAGACATACAACAAGCTGCGAATGGCGTGCACGCCCCCCCCCCCCCTTACACACACACAAACGACACGCGCGCACACCAAGCAGGCCCAAGACCCTATTGGCACATATCGAGTATGGTGATGATGGTTGTGTGAATGTGAAATGTGCTCTGTATTCTGAGGAAGGCTAATGGCCGATAGCTTAAGTGTAGTATGTGTATGTTTTTTTTTGTGCCTGTTATAGCTCGTTGTGCGTCTTTGCAATGAGTTGTAAATTATCCTTATCATATCATTGAATTCCAACCTGGACTTTCTATTATTAAACTTAAAACTTAATCAGATTAAGTTGTTTCAAAGGAACAATAACCAGTTTTAATATATTTACAGATTTACCAAAAAAATTTCCATTGATGGCTGCCACACAAATACTAAAGAATATAGAATTGTCAGATTTCAAACACAGGCACAATAACCTTGGTACTTTCTACCACAGTCATTTGTTTGTAACAACAACCACTAAATACACACATCAGAATTGGTACTTCTGGGGTATCCCTCATATACTTACACCCCCCCCCCCCCTTTTTATGTTGTTCTTAAATTTACTGTCACAATAACAGTTTTTTTCCCTAGAAGATGGGAAAGATCTACTGTGGTACAACAACTGACTTAGGAAACTGTTACGAAAGCAAGAGAGAACATGGCCACAAATATAAATGTAGCCAAAGTCTAGCAGTCAATCATAAGTTAAATGACGCCAAAATTAGATTAAGAACATGCAAGAGGCAGTGAATGACTGAGAGCAATGTTTGTGTACCAACTTGGCAGAAAATTCTAAGAAATTTTGGTCCTATGTCAAATTGGTAAATGCGTGAAAACCAGATATCCAGACACACTGCAACCACAATGATGCTGAAAATTAAATGTCTCTTTACAAAGCTGTTTCACAGAAAAACACTGCACAGCAGTACCTTCACCAAACCATCGCATGAATGACAAAATGGCAGATAACTGAAATAAGTGTCAGAGGTATAGAAAAGCAACTGAAATCACTCAACAGAGGAATGCCTGTTGGATCTGATGGGATACCAATTTGATTTTACACGGAAGGAACTTGACCACCTCCTAGAAGCAGAGTACCGTAGGTCTCTAGAGGAGCAAAGTGTTCCTACGGATTGGAGAAAAGTGCATATTATTCCTGTTTACAAGGTGGGTCGTGCATCCAATGTGCAGAAGTATGGGCCTGTATCTCTGACATCAGTTGCAGAATTTTGGAACATGTTTTATGTTTGAACATTATGTCTTTCCTGGAGATAGTAGAGCGCCTTCCCGCAGAAGGCAAAGGTCCCAGGTTCGAATCCCGGTTCTGGCACACAATTTTAATCTCTCAGTAAATTTCATATCAGCACATACTCTGCTGCAGATTGAGAGTTTCATTCTAATTTACAAAACATCACAAAATGTTCAAATGTTTGTAAATCTGTCGGACTCAACTACGTGGTTATTAGTCCATAGCTTGCAAACTACTTAAACTAAGGTAAACTAAACCAAGGACAATACATACTCCCATGCCTGAGGGGGGGGGGGGGGACTCAAACACCCAACGGCAAGTGGCCGTGTGCACCGCAGCACGGTGCCCAGTGCGCACGGCTAATTCACCATGGCTACAAAACATTACAATATTTGGCTTGGGCCCATTGGGCGGGAGAATAAATAAAATTTTTACATGAAATGTTCTATGGGCCTACTCATGTGGTATATCAGATTAAGATAAAACCATTATATAAAATTACATCAGATAAAAAGTTAATAATGAGTGTATATGTAGAGCTACCTTTGCCTTTATTCAAACAAAGGCATATTGACTCAAAATCCAGTATGAGAAACAATCACTTCTTATCCACATTATTTGATGATGTCCACTTTAAAAGGTATTCAGTGAAACTGTGCATTAATTTTTGAGACTATAAAAGGAAAACACATTAGCCATCTCTTGTCTGTAAATTTACACGGTAATTGCCAATTTGTGAGAATTTAAGATCAGTGGACTTGCTAAACTTAACTATGCCTATTAAAATAAATATAATTTGATCTATTTACTACCAAAGTACTGACAAATGAAAACACACACAAAAGATAGGAAAATACACATGCTTTCGGAGCTACAGATTCCCCTGTTGACAGAAGGATTGAAGGAAACGGATGATGGATAAAGGATATGGACTTGCAAAGCTTAGGAAATGGGGAGACTTACCTGACAGAATGACAATCAAAGATAAATTGTTAGGGACTGCAGGAGAAGAGTTCTGAAAACTGGAGTTGGGTAAATCCCTATACAGGAAGAAACTTTAAAACCAAATCTCCCTTGGTCACAAATTCTGGATGACTTTCTGTAACTCTCCCATTTACTAAGCATCCCCAGTCCATTTCCTTCATCCCTCTTCCCTTTCCTCCGATTCTTCTGCCAGGAGGAGGACCCACTGGCTCCAAAAGCTTGTGCATCTTCCTATCCATTTGTTTATTTCTTGTCACTGCTTGGTGAGCAGATTTTGACAGCTACCAAATTAAATTAAAAAAAATATTATTAATGTAACAATGAAGATACATTATCATGTAAGAATTAAAACAATTAAAAATGTGTGCAAACTGAAAAGTTTTGTATGTGTTTGGGGGGGGGGGGATAATCCAGGGCATTGAAACCCAGTTAACTTAATGAATAACTGTCACTAATCTGACAGGTAGCTCCATCAGTTTCAAGTTTCTGCAGGAAATCCACAAGTTAGATTCCATTATATCACAAAATTCATTTGGGAAGTGGCGTTACATGTAAAAATATCAGTAACACCTCAGAAATAAACAAGCCACATACCATGATGCAGACTTTGTAATGCTGGGAATAACTTTCAAGTGTTTCATGGATAATAACAAACATGGCCACACAGATACTGAGAATATCAGCAATAAATATGAATGAGTTTATGTAAATGCGATAAATCATTCACTTCAATTAAAATGTAATTAGAACTATGAATGGCAGAATATTAAAATGAAAGTATTGTACACAGATTTTCATCTAAAGCTATAGGTTCCCTATAAAAATCCAAATGTTAATTAAAATTATAACATGCTTCAATTTAAAATGTCTTCATTCTTTCACGCTCTTGTGTCAGCTACTTTCTTTAACCAGCAGAACCAAATTAGATTTCAGCTATTTATTTGATATGAAGTAACCAAAATGTTTATCTTGAAAGAGGAGAAATACGGCCCTTTGAAGAAAAAATTCAGGAAGTAGAAAAGGGTTTATTCAAGAATGAATGTCACTAGAGTGGAGCACTGCAATGAAGAAAATGGATAGCTCTCCTTGAACAAATATACCATTGTGTATGATTTCTTTCTGAGCAGAGGTGTATTCTAATCTAATGACATCACTCTAAATGAAACACACACACACACACACACACACACACACACACACACACACACACACACACACAGGTGTGATGAGCTTCATAAATATTTGAACTTTTAAATTTATGATACTGTTTGAATTTTCAGTAGCTATCACAGCTCTGATATGGCTAGTCTGCTAATAACATTACATATGTTATTAAACAAAACACGAAAAATGCAGGCACATGCTGAGGAAAGAGAGGGGGAATGGGACAAATAAGACAGATATGCAATAGAAAGTAGGGAAAATAAAGAAAATGGGAGAGCAACATGGGGAAAAATATGATGCATAAAGAGAATCCTTAGCTCACAAGATCCTTTAAACTAAAGTCACTTACATTTTAAGTCAGAACAAGTAATACTACGGCATTCTGTTTGTGTCATTACTTTTCTATCTATCTAATTTCTTTGCAAACATTTTTAAAAATTTCTACAAAAGACACTAATTATTCTTGTTTTTTATGTAGTTCTATATGCTAAGTTTCCCTAACTCAATATATCTTTGATTTTGATGGAAATGCCAAGCCCTGTTTACATAAACCAGCCAGTATACTAAGTGAACTGTGTGATTTAGTCAAATGTATCTATAAGTTCTTAACCTCTTGACATGCTGATAACTACTGGTGCTAGTTGTACAAATAGAATTATACATATTACATCTGTACTCAGAAGTACAAGGTTATAGGCATGATTTGAAAATGTGTTCAGGATCATAAAGCAATATGTGGCATCATGGAGTTTGTTGATTGTATAGTCAACAAATGTATTTAGGTACTTGAACACAATGTAATGTTCAAATTATAATGCAAAACAGACAATTGCAGGTGGAATAATATCATTAAAATAAATATCAGTAACTGTGTAGAGAAAGTTGTTAAGAGACTACATAGTTGCATGTCAGTGGTGGGGTACAGTCTACTGCATGGCCAATTCCTTTGAATACTATGTTAAAATATTCGCTAAAGCTGATATAAATATCAAGTCCATCTCTACTCCAGTGCTGCTAATTTAGAAGGGTGTTTCCAGACCTACAAGCCAGTGTGGAAACACACAAACATGCACATCCACAGGTGTTTTATTATTCGGTGCACTATGCAGTAACGAGCTTTTCACAAGATCAAGTATGACTGACCTCTTCATTGTGTTAAATTAGTTGGTAGCATTATAGAAGCAGAGTACACCAACTTCCATACTTTGATCTAGTATGATTTCTGCTCACAGCATATGCATGCTTAGAACTTTGCACCTTAAAGTTAATGACAAATACTTAAGGCTGCACCTGATTCTTTATTTTTCAAAAGAGATAGGTTTGGTGGTCAGTACTCAACTTTTTGCTGTACTGCCGATAGTCACACACAGAAAGAAACAAGGACGAAAATAAAACGAGCTTTCGGAGCAGGATTCCTTCTTCAGGTAATTGAGAAGGGAAGAAAAAAGGAAGGGGAAGGTAATTCACAACCTAGGTCCTGGGACGGTGATTGTGGAAGTCAGAGTTACGGTATATTAGTACTGAGCCATGCCAAAGAGGATATATATGTATAAAAATAAAAATCCTGCCCCGAAATGAGATTCATCCTTCATGACATCCTCCCCACTCCTCTGAGAGTGTCTTTCTGCCGCCCACCTAACCTCCTAGTCCATCCCTATGAAATCCCCAAACCACCTTCCCTACCTTCTGGCTCCTACCCTTGTAACCCCCCCGTTGTAAAACCTGCCCTATGCACTCTTCCACCACCACTTACTCCAGTCCTGTAACCCAGAGGGTGTACACAATCAAGGGCAGAGCCACCTGCGACAGCACCCACATGATTTACCAACTGACATGCCTGCACCGTGAAGCGTTCTATGTGGGAATGACTAGCAACAAACTGTCCATTCGCATGAATGGTCACAGGCAGACAGTGTTTGTTGGTAATGAGGATCACCCTGTGGCTAAACATGCCTTGGGGCACGACCAGCACATCTTGGCGCAGCGTTACACCGTCCGGGTTATCTGGATACTTCCCACCAACACCAATCCTTCAGAACTCCGGAGATGGGAACTAGCCCTTCAGCATATTCTCTCTTCCCGTTGCCCACCTGGTCACAACCTCCGCTAAATTCGAATTCCCACCCACCATCTTAACATCTCTGCCTCGGTTCTCTGGACAGAGCCTCTGCCTCAAGTGGCATCTCTGTCTAACTTCTAACTTCTTTGCTTTCTACAGTTCTACAGTATGTCTGCCTAAGTGTACTTGCGTCTGTGTAAATGTGTGGGTGTGTGTGTATTTGTTTACCCTCCTTTTTTCCCCCCAAGGTAAGTCTTTCCTGTCCCGGGATAGGAATGACTCCTTACCCACTCCCTTAAAACCCTCATCATTTCCTTTTCCCTCTCCTTCCCTTCTGCCTGACGAAGCAGCTAGGCTGCGAAAGCTTGCGTTTGTGTGTGTGTGTGTGTGTGTGTGTGTGTGTGTGTGTGTGTGTGTGTGTGTGTATTGATTTGTTGCTATCACTGCCTGTGCTCCTTCGCCTGGTAAGTGGACTTCATCTATTTTTTACGTATAAAAATAAAGATTGTTCGACTTACCCGAAGCACAGGCTCATCAATAGACACAAAAAACACAAATGAAAACACACACAAACAAACATTCAGGCTTTCGCAACCTAGTTTCTTCTTCAGGCAGACAAGGGAAGGAGAGGGAAAAAGAAAGGATGAGGGTTTTAAGGGAGTGGGTAAGGAGTCATTCCAATCCTGAGAGAGGAAAGACTTACCTTGGGGGGGGAAAAAAAAGAAGGTAAACAAACAAACACACACACACACACACACACACACACACACACACACGCGCACACGCACACAAACACACCTAGGCAGACATATATAATCAGAGAGGAAAGATCAATCAGCAAGAGAAGAAAAGATGAGTGAACCGAATGATGACAAGGGGTGGAGGAGGGGAGATTGTCTAAAATGTTTCTGATTTTATAAAACTCTAGGTCCCTCACAAAGTCTCACCGCTGCCTTCATAGAACTTCTCTCTGCACCTGAACCTCACATCCTGACCTTCTACCTACTCCTTAAAATTGATAAAGGGAATCATCCTGGCCGTCCCATCGTAGCAGGCTTCAAAGCTCCAACAGCTCTGGTAGACTAACACCTCCAACCCATAACCTGCAGGCTCCCATCCTGCATCAAAGACACAAACCACTTTCTGGAATGCCAGAAATCCGTCCCTATGCCCCTCTCACCTGAAAGCTTGCTTGTCACCATAGATGCCACATCCCTCTACACCAACATCACCCACAGCCATGGTCTATCAGCCCTGGAACACTATCTTTCCCAACGACCATTTTCCAACGCCCACCTGAAAGCCTCCCAAAAACCTCATTCCTTGTCACACTTGCCAATTTCATCCTCACCCATAATTACTTCACCTTTGAGGGCCAGACCTACAAACAAATCAGGGGGACAGCTATGGGTACCAGGATAGCCCCTTCCGATGCCAACCTCTTCATGGGCCACATGGAAGAGGCATTCCTTAAGACACAGAAGTTGCACCCTGCGGTTTGGTATAGATTCATAGATGACATCTTTGTGGCCTGGACTCATGGTGAAGAAACCCTTCAGAACTCCCTTCAAGACCTTAACTCTTTATCCAACCTAAAATTTACCTGGTCCTTCTCTAAAACTCAAGCCACCTTCCTTGATGTTGACCTTCACCTTGCCAAGTCCCACATCCACAACTCAATCCATATTAAACCTACAAACTAGCAACAGTACCTCCACTTAGACAGCTGCCATCCATTCCATATTAAACAATCCCTTCCCTACAGCGTAGGCACCTGTGGGAAATGTATCTGTTCCAGTAACAAATCCCTCAACACCTACAACAACAATCTATACAATGCTTTTATTTCCTGCAATTATCCTACAGACCTTGTCTACAAGCAGATCTCCCAAGCTGACCATTCCTCCCCTTCCGGCAACAATGTTCCTAACCCCAGGCCACCCACAAGCATCCCCTTAGTCACCTAGTACCTTCCTGGCCTGGAATGCCTCAACAAATTGCTCCATTGGGCTAAGACTTTCTCAAGTCATGCCCTGAGATGAGATTTTCACTTCAAAGTGTTCTTCCCATACCATCCAGAGTAGCCTTCCACCATCCTCCCAACCTTCGCAACATCCCAAAACCACTCTCCCTACGTAATGGCTCCTATCTCTGCAACCGATCCTGCTGCAAAACCTGCCCAATGCATCCTCCTACCACCACATACTCCAGCCCCGCCACAGGAAAAACCCACCCTACTCAAGGCAGGGCCACATGCCAGACAACACACATCATATATCAACTGACATGTGTTCACTGTGCAGCCTTTTATGTTGGTATGACTACCAACAAATTGGCTGAGCGTATGAATGGTCACAGACAATCTGTTCGCCTGAGGGATACCCAATATCCTGTGGCAGAGCACGCCCCCCAGCACGACTCCAGGGACCTTGACTCATGTTACACTACATGTGCCATTTGGATACTACCAACTGACACCAATCCCTCAGAACTACATAGGTGGGAATTTGCCCCCCTCCGCCCCCCCCCCCCTCTCTCTCTCTCTCTCTCTCTCTCTCTCTCTCTCTCTCTCTCTCTCTCTCTGTGTGTGTGTGTGTGTGTGTGTGTGTGTGTGTGTGTGTGTGTGTGTGTCCATCTTTCCCTGTTAATCAGAAACATTTTAGACAACCTCCCCTCCTCCACCCCTCAGCATCATTCGGTTCACTCCTCTTCTCTTTCTGATTGATCTTTCCTCTCCCTCCCCCCCCCCTCTCTCTCTCTCTCTCTATATATATATATATCTTTGGCATGGCTCAGTAATAATATACAGTATCTCTGACTTTCACATTCTGCAAACACGAATCCCGTGACCGAGGTCGTGAATTACATTCCCCTTCCTTTTTTTTCTTCCCTTCTCTATTACCTGAAGAAGGAACCCTGTTCTGAAAGCTCGTTTTATTTTCACACTTGGTTCTTTCTGTGTGTGACTATAAGCGGTACAGCAAAAAGGTGAGTACTGGCCAGCCAACCTATCTCTTTTGAAAAATAAGTTATCATCTCTGTGAAGAATTTTGAACATTAATCGAAATATCGACATTACCTGATTCTGCAGATGCAATCAAATGAAAATCTATGCAAGCCTGAAATCGGTGAACTAATAAACGAGTACTCACAGTGCCATTAATTAGAGAACAGAGTAAGCCAAAGTATATGCGAGGGGAAATCTGAACATAGAATGACTTTCCTTTTTAATTCGCCACAATTCCTATTTGATGTTTAGTTTTTAAGACAGTTTAAAAATAAGATATAAGTGTTGAAATAAAGAATTTTATTTATTGGAGTTCATTTTTTTTAACAAATCAAACTCTTAATTTTTAAAGATGCAAACAGTGATAAATTGATCAGTAAGTTACAATGACATCCTAGTCTACAGCACATCTCTAAAAAATAACATCCCTCTTTTCTCAACTGTTGTAACAAAGTACTTGTGAAACTTGTTCTCTTTTCACAATGTCTTCATGAGGGACATGGGGAACACATATATATTTCTATTGTGTTGGTGAGGGTACAAGAGTTTCATACACCCGAGGGTTGCCCGGAATGTAATGCACAAAGGGGGGAAAATTATTGAATGAAAGTAATGACGTTAAAGACAGTGCAGTTGCAGAACTATTTCAAAGTGGCATCTGAAAGTAATGAATGTTACAAGCAATACGCTTTCATTGAATTTCTCACTGTAGAGAAAAAGTGTGAGGAACATTCACAAGTATCTGTACAAAGTCTATGGAGCACTGCTGTTAACAGGAGAACAGTTTGTTGCTTGGTACAGAGGGTGCATCAGAATTTCAAGATTTGCAGTGGTTGGGAGACCATCCATGGCTGTAGTTCCTGACATGTTGCAGTGAGATGATGCTGTTAATTACAAGTATAAACACATCATGACTCGACAGTTGGTGCTGACTCTGTTAAGCAGGAAGTGTGCATGCAATTATCCACAAGATGGGTCTTGTGGTATCTAATGGTAGATCACAAGTTTCATGGAGGGGGGAGATAAATAATAATAATAATATTGTTTCAAAAGAAAAAAATGTCACCAGAAAGGCATCATTCGGGCTCCCCAGAGAAGAAGAAAAAAAAAAAAAAAAAAAAAAAAAAAAATTCAGAGTAAATGTGTTTTGGGAGTTTCTCATTGATGAGATGCGAAGACACAGTACCATTAGTACATAACCATATATCAACGTGTTAACAAAACTTAAGAAGTGCTTCCAGTAACTTTGGTGCCATTAACAAGCCAGGAGATTCAACATGATAAGCCAGGAGATATTTTGATTCAACATGATAATGCTCGGCCCTACACAATTCTGAGGACTGATGAACATATCACAAAACAGGGATGAACACTATTACCCCATCCACCCACAGCCCTGACATAGCCCCTGCAGAGTTCCACTTATATGGGCCATTGAAGGATGCAACTCAGGTAAGACATTTTAATGACAAGAACGTGATGATTCACTCTGCAAAAAATCGGCCCATGACCAGGATCAGCAAAACACCTCTGTTTCATGCATAAGGATAGAGATCAGGTGGAAAAATAGGGTGTGTGGATGAAACACCATTCTTTTGTGTGTGTGAAATTGGCAGTATGAGCAATAAATAATTTTTGAAGGAAAAAATTTGGTGTATTTCTTTATGGCCAGTTTTTACAGCATAGACATTTTTAGATAAAAGTTCCATGTTGCAATTACTTTTTAAAACCTCTCTCCCTTTGTACATTCTCACCATGGTCCAAAATCAGCCAACACAGATACAATTTTATAAGAACCATCATTATTTTATAACTTTACATGAATAACTTGTTAGACTTGGAGCAGGAAGTGTCTCAATGCCGTGTAGGCTATTAATCTCCTTGACTACTGCAGTTACAATACTTCTGCACTGATTGCAAAAGTAGAGACTTCTCACTTACTGCTACCGTGGTTAACTTTCACAATGAGACAGTTCATCAGATATTCACCTATATGTGCAATCAATCCAAAACAAAAGTTGTGGAATGCACGGAATACAATCTTGCACTTAATTTGTGAAGGGAAGTGAAAATCAATGGGAATTTTTTTGCCATGGAACAGGGGAAAAAGTCTGACCCCCCTGATGTCTAAAATCACCTCCATTTGATTGTTCTGGGGAATATTTTGTTGAACTCTTATTAATGATTCAATGATATGTTAGACTGCAGTCACAATGTAGGCATCCATAGGTTTAAAGTAAATTTTCAGCCTTAATAATATGGTATGCTGTTAGTTTAGAAATGTAGAATATTATATTTATATCAAATACCATTATGACCTCATCTGTGCTAAGCAGAATATGAAGTTCAAGGTAGCTACCAAATGCCTGGTACTTCATCATATTAGTTAGTGGATAATTCTTAAGCACACCACTTTGTACAGCAAACCTCTTCCCTAATTATTATTATTATTATTATTGTTATTATTATTATTATTATAGCCTTAGCATTTCATTTTTTGAAAGTTGACTTATAATTCAAATGTCTGATTACTTCAACTGGTAAGTATCTACATCATGCTCTTTTTACAACATTTAATATTTACTCTTGAATCAGAAAGTATAGGATAATAGTAACACTAAAGATAAAAATTGTGCATTGTAGGCAGACTCGTGCATTAAAAAACTTAAATCAGCGTAATGAGATAGTACATATAGTTTTTTAAAAACTGAAATTGTGTAAATACATTATCTTCCTTAGCTATGAAAGGGGCCAATACAAAACACCCTACAAATATTTGTGATTGGTCCAAATGAAATTGTGATATAACCAATCCCACATAGTAATAGGAATAAAAGGGCACAACTAATGCCATGCTGAGCATCAGCAGCTACACACTGAACAAAGAAATACCTGCCAGAGAAGAAACTTACCAATTCGCTGGTACTGTTCCCTGTGCTTTTTCTGTTTCCTACCCCGCTAGACATAATGCAAGCATGAAATTAATTTACAACAGTTACACCATTTTTTCTCCACATTTTTTCACAAATATAATGGTAGGATGGCCAGATAAGAGACAAAAATGAAGCATTAATATAGATTTAAAAAGGAAAAAGGAAAAGGTGAGGGTGGAAAGATTCACATTCTGCTATAAAATTGTACGGCTTCGTTACTGAGGTTACCAAATTTTTCTTGAAGTTCAAGAATGATAACACTTGTAAATCTCAATACAAACTTTTATTTTGTTCTATCTACTGCATATTAAAGGAAACAGAAGAAGCTACTGACAGTGCTCTATGGCGAACTGCAGTAAATCTGAGAGACAGAAAACTGATATCCTGAATTGTGTTCTGAATATGAAAATAACTTCTACAGTATTTTCAAGTCAGAATAAATCTGATCACTTCTATCAACTGCTGATATTTTATGCATAATAAGGAGACATTATATCTCACCAACAAATCAAAATTTCATGAGAAAATTCTCAGAATATTTATGCATAAAAATACACTCATGTTCATGGCAAAAATCCACAGCAACATTGAAAGATTAAGAGATAGGAAGTTCATATTCACAAGACATGTACGGTAGTATGTTCTGCTGAAATGATTAGCATTTGAACCATGCTGGACAGCAGATTCAAGGTCAACACCAATAAAGCGGCACAACACTGCCTACTCCCAGAAAAAGCGTGGCCATGATTCTCACTGTCACTATAAACTGAAGGTAATGGTTATTTCAGACTGAAAGTCTTGGTAGAGGTATGCAACCTTCATTGACAGATCACCAGAAAATGGGCTACGCCCGAAACATGTTGTGGACTGAAAATAAATAATCTACTGATAACATCTTTTGATTATTCAAGCAATCTCCAGCATTTTAAAATCATCATTAAAATTTGTTTGAAGGTAATGGATCAGTGTGACCAGAGCAGAGGGGCAGGAGGCCTAACAGATATATCCGTAAACTGTGCTGTGTGTTTGGAAGAGGGTGCATTATTGGCATGAGAGGAATCCATCTGGGAAATTCCTACTAGTGTGGGATCAAATGCCATGCCGAGATGGACCAGGTCACCCCTCCCAGTTAGATTAGCAACTCATCCGAATGGCATTGCAGGGCAAATCTGCATCCTCCTCGGGTCTAGCACAGTAGTTGAACACATCGTCCAGGGATGACATTCTGTCATTGTTTCTTAAGGCATGGGTTAAGTGCATAGTACCCACTTCTCTGCTTACCTTAGACTAATGTGTAGAACGTACTAGACAGCAATGGTGATGATGACAGAAATGGAATCATAGTATTTTTTGGACAAACACAGTTTCTGTCTGTATGAAAATAATGGCTGCATTTTGATTTGCCACGGATGGGAGAGCAGCATTACAGTGACTGTATTCACAGTGCCATCTCAAGGCTTTGTCATATGAGCTACTATTGGGTACAACCACAAATCACAGCACTGGGGTGATGTAGGCAAGTGTGACAAATAGAAGTTTGGGTCTGGTTGGGGAGCGTGTTTCGGTGGCCAAGCCGTTAAGGCGGCAGCTCGCAAACAGTGGGAGGCCCAGGTATGAGTCCCAGTCCGGCACAAATTTTCATAGACCATCTTCAGTAATACAGCTATTGTCGGTAGAATTCACAAATGGCAAATAAATAATTGATTATTTAACATCGCAGAAATGGCTGTGGCTCCATCACAAATACTTGTTTCTTTGGAACAGATGTTTCATAGATGTGCCATCAGTGCCTTATACACACCTTCACCATTGCACATGGAACAAGTTAGCAGAGCCCATAGTGGACCCCGTGCCTACTAGGTAACAGGACAAATGCTAAAAAGAGGAGACTGAAATGTTAATCATTTCTTCGTAACACAATACTGAACATGTTCTCTCAATATGAACTTACTATCTCTTTGTCTCTGAAAGTATTCATTCTTTTCTGAACATCAGCATTAGTACATAAAATTAAATAACAAGGAAAATATTTTTCATTAAATAAAGAGGAAGTAAAAAAGAAATGAATGAAAAAGCTGAAAATTTAATCATTTTATTGGACAATACAGATTTTTAATTCAGCCTAAACATCTCTTTTCAATGTTGTTCTTTATGTAGATATAACAAAAAGAATGAGAAGGAAGTAATGACAGGAATAGTAACTGTTTTGCCATAATACCAGGATCACATTAATTTTAATAATTGGCAGTGCAAAAATCACAATGAGCTATGTACAAGGCTGCAGCATATATTAAGAATGCAAGAAAACTGACTAATACCTAAAAGCATAGTCTAGTTGTAATTTGAAATGGTGTTATGTTTACAAAAGTCCTAAGTGAGAAAATTAAAATTCTTGTACTTCTGAGTTAATAATAATAAAACTAACATTCACACAATTCTGTTATTAATATGGAGATACCATTTTGATACCAACTTGTTAATAAATTCTGATCCCTCATGAAATTACAAAAATAAATTATGGAAGTAAGAAAAAGAACACCACTATAATTGATTTATTGTTTAGTTTTGAGTGTGTGGTGCAAGCAAACAGTGATCAGTACCTATACGATTTAAAATGTTTTAGTCAGTAAATTACTACTGGCGGTATGTACAAATATAATATCAAAATGGTATAAAATAAAGATTTTTGACTTACCTAAAGTACAGGCTGGTCGATAGGAACACTAAACACACACAAAAACACACAACCATTCGAGCTTTCGCCACCAGTGGTGGCTTCTTCGGGAAAAAGAGGGAGGAAGGAGAGGAGAAAGGGAAGGATACGGGTTTTAAGGAAGTGGAAAAGGAGCCATTCCAATCCCAGGAGTGGAAGGACTTACCTTAGGGGACAAAAAGGAAGGTAAACAAATACACACACACTCACACATATCCACATCCAAACACACTTAGGCTACAAATGTCTGCCTAAGTGTGTTTGGATGTGGATATGTGTGAGTGTGTGTGTATTTGTTTACCTTCCTTTTTGTCCCCTAAGGTAAGTCCTTCCACTCCTGGGATTGGAATGGCTCCTTTTCCACTTCCTTAAAACCCGTATCCTTCCCTTTCTCCTCTCCTTCCTCCCTCTTTTTCCCGAAGAAGCCACCACTGGTGGCGAAAGCTCGAATGGTTGTGTGTTTTTGTGTGTGTTTAGTGTTCCTCACCCTATCGACCAGCCTGTACTTTAGGTAAGTCAAAAATCTTTATTTTATACCATTTTCCTACCTGGAAGGTCTCCTTCTATAATATCAAATATAATATCAGATTTTTCTTCAGATAGATGCAATGCACAAGATTTCCAGTAAACCTAATTTCTTGTGTCAAATGCTAATTAAACTATGATGTTTAGTGTCTGTACACTGGTATATGAACTGAACACTAATTCTACCAACAGAGTGTGAATCAGCCAAAGAAACAATGTATTACCAATCAATTAACTCCAGAAAAATTATTCTGCTGTTACTACACAGAGCTTTTGAAATAATCATACAATGGTTTTCTTGACACTATTTCAAAATACTTGTCATTTATTACTAAATTCATGCAAATCACACAGCCGTATAAACAAGACAAGTCATTTAAGGATATCTCTTATGCAGTATTTGCCTTTTTTCTGTAAGACTGCTTCAGTTTCAAAAATGAAGTATTCAGTACTTACACAATCTCTACAGCTCTACTGATAAAAAACAGTTATGTTAAAATGATGATCATGATAACTGAGAATAATGGAGATAAATTTTGTTAGAACTTGATGACCTTCACAGATATGCACATACCTATTCTACAAACACAGTTCCTCAAAGGCGCATTCACCGAAGTCAAGTTCAATTGAACGAGTTTACTTTATCAACAAAAGCTAAATCAAAAACATTATGTGCACCTTTGTTTCAATAGAGTAGATCAACTTTTTTAGTGTATCAAGAAAAGATTGACCGAGTCAAACTTTTCCATTGAAGTTATGATTCAGCTTTGAGTTGAACCACATAGTTACATGTGTAAACCCGCTAGCTGTTTTAAAACTTACATTGGAGATTGTATGCTGCTATTTTCGTATTATAAAAGTATTGCATTTCCAAATATCTTACAAAATGAGTGTCAAGTGGTCAGAAAGCATGATTATGAATGTTTTAGAACTGTACGTTAAGCATGAATGCCTGTGGATTCATCAAATGGATACTTACAAAAATAAAGATGAGCGGAAATATGCTACACAAGGTATCGTGAAAGAAATAGACATTACCAGTTTAACCACTGCCGACATTAAAAAAAAAAATAAATAAATAAATAAATAAAAACAATCAGAACAATGTACAAAAAAGAACATTTATTATGTAAGTGGAATGGGAATAGAGGAATTGTATGTGCCCAAACTCTTCTGGTATGAAAGAGCAGATATATTTCCAAATGGTGAAACAAATACGAGATATGACATCAAATCATCACTGTATCAGATTTATTTATGTGGGAATGAACTTTCAGTAGCAGTTCCTCAAATTTATCTTCCGACATTCTCAAATGGTTTCGATATTCTTCCCTGCCCTCTAACATAGTTCCCTTAACCCTTTCATTCCCACATTATGAATTCAGCTTTGGAAAAATTGAAATTTAGTGTTTTCTTTACTAATACAGTGCAATAAGCATCAAAAAATGTGTTTTAAAATTTTTGTTCGAACTATTGCTTTTTATGTCATGTATTTTATGCACAACACAGACTTATCGAAGTAGTTTATGACTTGAGATGTTATTTTGTTGATAGTTAACACTGTCAGATCAACAATTCTAGCATAATCTTCACCACAGCATTGAACACAAGACAATTCACTGCTGAAATAAAACAACATGAACCACACTCATTGCCATGTACAGACGGCAACATAACACAACCTCCAAGGTTAATGCTTCAGAAGTGGCTAGATGCCATACCAAGCGGCAAAATGTCATACCAGAAGCATGTTGTTCAACAACACTGGAAATGAAAGGGTTAAAAAAGCCTCAGAAGCTTCCTGTCTGTTTCTTCTTAATATTCACTGACACACCCAAAAATGACACTTTTTCCCTTTGCTTAATAAAATTGTTCTCAACTCTACTTGTACCGTAACTTGTACTGGAGTGATCGAGTGTTTCAAGATGCCTAACTGCGGAGCGCGCTGGTGCTCTCCATCGGAGGTTTGAGTCCTTCTTCAGGGATGGATGTATTTGTTGTCTTTAGCATAAGTTGGTTTAAGTAGTTTGTAAGCCTAGGGACTGATGACCAGCGTAGATTTACAAACATCTGAACGCACCACTTCGCACACCGCTAATTTCAAAGTAATTTTTATTGAATTGATCGATTTCAGTTGAAACATGTGAATGGAAACTGGTTCAAGTCGCTTTCGGCTTTTATTGCTCAAGTAAACTTCTTAAACTAAACTTGACTCATGTGATGCGCCTTTACGGACATCCACACATAAACAACGATCCCACCAACTAACAACAAGTCACAAAGGAGAAACCCCCCTCACTATACCTATTATTTAGTTACTGGAAAAATCTGACTTGACTTCTCACACTAATCTATTATTTGTACTTGAACTTCATTTCCTGTTAATTGGATGCTATTTTGCCTAATGATTGATATTTAAATAAAATTTTTAGTGTATTTATTGTATGTTTTATGTCAACTACGTAAAATTTGATATTTAATTGTCATGTATTAATTATAAGTTTAATTGGAATCTGTACAATTGGACATGTTCCATATCCTTCATTCACTACATGAAATCAACAAATAAATATATCACCCAACACCATCATGGATTGGAATAATGGAACTAAATGGGACTTTTATATATATCATCATGCTCTGAATTGTGAGAGACCCTACCCAAAATCCTTCCCAAATTTCATAAAGTGGTGTTCCATCCCCTTTGCTACACCAAAGTCCCAACCCACTGCCACATGGTTCAAATACCATTGAAGATCTAGGTGCAAGTCAGACCAATCCATGCACTCAGCACTGCCTGGCCTTTTTATTAATTTCTACATTTTGACCTCACTTATACTAATTAGCATGGAAACCAATGATGATAATCATTATTAATATTAAGACAATTTAGGGAGACGAAAACTTAATTGTGATGGGAGACTGGAATTCGGTAGTAGGAAAAGGAAGAGAAGGAAAAATAGTAGGTGAATATGGACTGAGCAGAAGGAATGAAAGAGGAAGTCGTCTGGTAGAATCTTGGTCAGAACATGATTTAATCATAACAAACACGTGGTTTAAGAATCACAAAAGAAGGTTATATATGTGGAAGAGGCCAGGAGACTCCAGAAGGCATCAGATAAATTTTATAATGGTAAAACATAGATTCTTGAACCAGGTTTTAAACTGTAAGACATACCCAGGGGCAGATATAGACTCTGACCATAACTTACTGGTCATGAACTGTAGGCCGGAAGAAAAAAAAAAAAAAAAAAAAAAAAAAAAAAAAAAAAAAAAAAAAAAAAAAAATGCACAAATGTAGGAAAATAAGGAAATGGGACTTGGATAAATTGAGGGAACCCGAAGTTCTGAAGAACTTGAGAGGGAGCTTTAGGCAACAATTGACAGAAACGGGTGGAAATAAAACACTAGAAGAGGAATGGGTAGCATTGAGAGATGAAATAGTGAAGGCAGCAGAGGGCAAAATAGGTAGAAAGGCAAGACCCACAAAAAATTCATGGATATTACAGGAAATACTAAATTTAATTGATGAAAGGAGAAACAGGAAAAATGGAGTATTGATGACTAAGAAATGAGATTGACAGGAAGCACAAAATGGCTAAGCAGGAGTGGCTAGAAGCCAAATACAAATCTGTAGTAGAATGTATAAGAAGGGGGAAAGTAGATACTGCATACAGGAAAATAAAAGAGACATTTGGGGACAAGAAAAACAGCTGTACGGATATCAAGAACTCAGATGGAAAACCAGTTCTCAGCAAAGAAGGGAAAGCTGTAAGATGGAAAGAGTACATAGAGTAGCTCTACAAAAGAAATGAACTTGGAGACAATGTTGTAGGAAGGGAAGAGGAAGTAGATCAAGATGAAATAGGAGATACGATGCGGAGAAATGAATTTGGCAGAGCCCTGAAAGGCCTAGGTTGGAACAAGGCCCTGGGAATAGATGACATTCCCTCAGAGCTACTAAAGTATCTGAGAGAACCAACCATGACAAAACTATTTCACCTGGTGTGTAAGATGTATGAGACAAGCGAAATACCCTCAAACTTTAAGAAAAATGTAATAATCCCCATTCCACAGAAATCAGCTGCAGACAGGTGTGAAAATTGCAGAACCATCAGTTTGATAAGTCATGGTTGCAAAATTTTAATACAAATTATCTACAGAAGAATGGAAAAACTGGCTGAAGCTGACCTCGGGGAAGATCAGTTCGGATTCAGGAGGAACGTAGGAACCCGGGAGGCAATACTCACTTTACGACTTATCTTAGAAGATAGATTAAGGAAAGGCAAACCTAAATTTTTAGCTTTTGTAGATTTGGAGAAAGCATTTGACAATGTTGACTGGAATATACTAATTCAAATTCTGAAGTCAGCACGGGTAAAATATAGGGAAAGGAGAGTTATTTTCAACTTGTACAAAAGCCAGACTGCAGTTATTAGACTCTAAGGGCATAAAAGGGAAGCATTAGATGGGAAGGGAGTAAGACAGGGTTGTAGCCTTTCTCCGATGTTATTCAATTTGTACATCGAGCAGGCGGTGAAGGAAAGCAAGGAAAAATTTGGAATAGGGATTAAAGTTCAGGGTGAAGAAATAAAAAACATTGTGTTTTGCTGATGACATTATAATTCTGTCAGAGACAGCAAAGGACCTGGAAGAGCAGTTGAATGGAATGGACAGTGTGTTGGAAGAGATCGTATAAAATGAACATTAACAAGAGCAAAACAAAGATAATGGAATGCAGTCTTAGAAAATCATGTGATGCTGAAGAAATTAGATTAGGTAATGAAACAATGAAGGTGGTAGATGAGTTTTGTTACTTGGGTAGTAAAATAACGTATGACAGTCGCACTACAGAGGGTAAAAAATGCAGAATGGCAATGAGAACAAGAGCATTTTTGAAAAAAGGAATTTTGCTAACATTGAATATTAATTTAAGAGTAAGGAAGTCTTTTCTGAAGGCATTTGTGAGGAGTGTTGCCTTGTACGGGAGTGAAACATGGACGATAAACATTGTGGACAGGAAGAGAATAGAGGCTTTTGAAATGTGGTGTTACAGAAGAATGCTGAAAATTAGATGGGTAGATCGCATAACTAATGAAGAGATACTGAACAGAATTGGTGAGAAAAGGAATTTTTGGCATACCTTGACTAAAAGAAGGGATTGCTTGGTAGGACACATTCTTAGACATCGACGTATCGTAAATTTAGCATTGGAGGAAAGTGTGTGGGGTAAAAATCGCAGGGAGAGACGCATATAGTAAGCAAATTCAAATGCATGTTGGTTGCCATTCTTATGAGGAGATGAAAAGGCTTGCTCAGGATAGAGTAGGGTGGAGAGCTGCATCAAACCAGTCTCCGGACTGAAGACAATAACAACAATATTAAGATTCAGTAATATTGAATAATGGTGGCATACTGAGTCATAATACATAAACTGTGATTATACAAACATGTAGTTCTCATTCTTGAGTATGAGTCCCAAGTGTAAATAAATTTTTGTACATATTATTATTATTATTACTACAAATTTTTGAAGAAAAGAATGTGACACATATACTATGTGACCCCCTCTATCCATGGATATGTGGATGCATACCAGTTAATGATGTGCTTTAAAGTGACAAATAAAGAATTTTACCTCTCAGTTTAGGAGCTGTAAATAGTAATAAATGAAATGGGGAAAAATAATTAATATTATAAGGTAGCTGACCAAGACTATTTAGGGATTGAACAAATTAAAACCTTTAGGCCAAAAACTCTTCAATGGCTAACAGACCTAAGGAAGAACTGCATCAGCACCATTCAGATCTCCAGGGTGTGGAGAAAAGCAGCAGGAGTGGTTACTCTTATTAAAACCAGGCAAGGATTCAATGATATTAAAAACTTTTACTGAGTATACCTACTCAAGATGCAGCAAATAGTACTGAATAGAAAATCCAAATCTGTAAATGAGGTCCTTTGACCTGGACAAACTGAAGGAAGTTTTATTCATTGGGCAAATCTTAATGGAACACAACACATAAAATATGAATATTAAAGAAAGAAATTAGCTGACTGGTGTGGCTTCCATTGTTGAGCTTAATCAGTAAAATGATAATGACGACGAGAACAAAAATTAGCTGCTGGGTTGGTAAATACTGATTCAAATGAAAGTATCAATTGGGCCTGCAGACTATATCTGCTGTTAAAGACTCTGTATTAAATTTATTGGCAGTGAAATTTAGTTTCTTGAGAAGTAAGGTGAATAGTTTAGTATTTGAACATAAACTGGTGTTAAATTATTTATTATTATTAAATTATTTATTTTAGAAGCACTGTTTGAATGTTTTCTCTCATAAAATAAAATGAATGATGCAACAATGCAAATTAAATTGTAACAGCTGAACTTCAGTGCACTAGCTAACACATCTCAATGAAAACATTGTCAGACTTATCAAGAATGTATGCCCATTGATTTATAAAATAAAACTAGGACTTCTGTTTACTAATTTCTAAATCCATGTACAACATTTTATGTGTGTCAAAATATAACTCTCTCTCTCTCTCTCTCTCTCCCTCTCCCCCCCCCCCTTTTCAATCTATCATGAAAACTGTCTGTCTGGCTTTGATATACTAGGTAATACAGGATAAGCCCATGTTTAGAATTGTATCATCAGAGACCACCACTTCCATTATGGTAATCTTCAAAATCGGTTCTATGTTTCTCAAATCTTTACCGAGTATGTTCCAACTGTAATTCATTGTTACCTGATCATTTGTAGGGCTACAAGGAAATCCAAGAATTCCAGAAAAATAGAAACACCCCAAAACAACTTATGGTGTCAGAGAGCGCATTGTAAGCTTTGTTTATCATTTACACTGTCTTCTTAATACAAAATAAGCCCATGTACCATTAAACCTGTTTTGTAATTCTGCCTTGTAATTTTGTGTAATTTCTGTCACACAGATAATCTGCAGATGCCCTGCTAAAAGGCGAAATGCGTCATTAATTAATAAAACAATTTGCAATCAAGACTGTATTTTACTGAAGGAATATTTATTCTCACTGATTGCTGTACACCATGGACTGGATAGCATAGCTTGTGGTCAAGTTTAGGTTGAATGTGACAATTTGGTTGTGAGTGGATAAAATCAACTAAAATAAATAAATAAAAGTAAAATAAAAAAATAAAAATGTAGATGTCATTATGGACTAAGCTGTTGTGCCACCACAAGATTCTGTTACATCCGAACTTGATAATTAGTTTCTATTTCAATTGTTAGAGAACCTAAAGGACCAAACTGCTTATATCAGAAGTCCCAAGACTTACAAGCTACTTTAAATTATGCTAAGGACAGCTATTTTCTATTTAATTGTATCCAGTGTCCTGCAGTATTTTGGAATTATTAAATGTATTTGGTTAATAACTGTGATTTCAGCTATTATGCACTTCTCAAGTAAAAGCTATAATAAAATACATTTGGTAGAGAGTAAATTCAATTTCTGGAATACAGCATTTAAGGTGATTTATACTTCTTAAAAATTGTAACTTTTTATATCACTATGATGTGTGTCAATGCACAATCATTCAATCTCTACTTTTGATGCCTGCAGACAATACAGTAGTTCTGCATTACTATTAAAACTTTCACCTCAAAGGCAGCATACATTGCATTTACCCAAATCTAACCAGCAATTTAAAATAATTAAAAAGGACACACTAATTTTGAATTGGAGGAAAAAGTTATCCAAATCTAAACTGCACACGAAAAATAATTTTCAAAAAAGTTGTAAGCAGCATTTTTAAACTTAAATAAAATTGATTCATTCTAAGATGGGATTCAAATTAGGTAGAATGGATGAAGATACAACTATAGTAACTGGTTTTAAGTAGTAAGCTTACAGTCTACCTAAAGCAGAGTTATTTTGGTGAAAACACTTTATGGGTGTCAGCAGTAGTTAGTTGTTTGTAACAGCACAATGAATCGTGGGGAACATGTGATTAAATATGAGATTTTGATTATGCACGAAGAAAAAATTTACTTTGGCACAATATTCTGTCAAACAATCCAAATTTCTAATGACCGATGTTTCAAATGATTACTGTTTTGTAATTAGATCATGAAGCTAACTAGACCATCACTGGACCAGTTTTTATTATCACTATAATCACAAGAAATTATGACAATTACAAATACAAATTGTCAAAAACACCAAACAAATCAATCACTTCAAATTACAGTGCTGTAAATTCAATTGATCTTTTCTCACCCCTCACTGGTTATGTGAAAGATGCAGAAAAACAAAAGAATATTTCTGGAATACAAAACTGTATTTTAAAGCTGTGCTACTAGATTTCTACATAACCACATACCATATTCGAAAATCATGACAATTACAGCTATAAATTCATGCAAAAATCATAAAGCCTTGTGTATTGTTGGTATTGATTTAAAGAAATTTATTTTTGGGGCTATGAATATTTGAAGGGCAGCTACATTTGAAGATGAACAATACTGAATTTTTCTGTAGTCACAGCAGGCGGGGACAGCGGTCATGCCTGTGTGAGAATGAGTGTGTTTGTATATGTATGTGTCTAACCGACGAAGGCCTAAACGGCCTAAAGCTATATTGCTGTTGGCTGTTATTTGTGCCTTTCTGCGGCTCATCGGGCGTCTGTGGTGATTAAGCAACCTATCCTTCTCAAAAATACTGTTGAATCCTTCCTGGAATTTCCATTGTTTATAATGGTAAGACATAGATTTCGGAACCAGGTTTTAAACTGCAAGACATATCCAAGGGCAGATATAGAGCCTGACCATATCTTATTGGCTATGAACTGTAGACCGAAATTGAAGAAACTGCAGAAAGGTGGAAATATAAGGAGACAGGAGCTGGATAAATTGAAGGAATGTGAAGTTTTTGAGAATTTTAGAGAGAGCTTTAGACAATTGACAGAAACGGGAGGAAATAAAAAAAAAGTGAAGAGGAATGGGTAGCTCCAAGAGGTGAAATAGTCAAGGCAGCAGTGGACCAAATAGGTAGAAAGACATGACTTGCAAAAAAAAAAATCCTTGGATATCACAGGAAATACTAAATTTAATTGAAGGAAGGAGAAGATATTAATGCAAGTCTGTAGAAGATTGTATATATAAGGGAAAAATAGAAACCACCCGGGAAAATAAATGAGACATTCAGAGACAAGAAAAACAGCTTTATGAATATCAAGAACTTAGTTCTGAATAAAGAAGGGAAAGCTGAAAGTGGAAAGAGTATACACAGAGGAGCTCTACAAAGGAAATGATCTTTGAGGCAATATTGTAGGAAGGGAAGAAGAAGTAGATGAAGATGAAATGTGAGATACTATACTGAAAGATGAATTTGACATAACACTAAAAGACCTAAGTTGAAACAAGGCCCCAGGAGTAGATGACATTCCCTCAGAGCTACTGAAGTCTCTGGGAGAACCAGCAATGACAAAATTGTTTCACATGGTGCGAAAGATGTATGAAAGAGGTGAAATACTCTCAGACTTTGAGAAAAATGTAATAATCCCCATTCCAAAGAAAGCAGGTCCAGACAGGTGCGAAAATTACAGAACCGTCAGTTTAATAAATCGGGGTTGCAAAATTTTAACATGAATTATTGATAGTAGGATAGAAAGGCTGATAGATGCTGACCTTGGGGAAGATCAGTTCAGATTCAGGAGAAATGTAGGAACACGGGAGCCAATATTCACCTTACAACTTATCTTAGAAGATAGATTAAGAAGAGGCAAACCTACATTTTTAGCTTTTGTAGATTTGCAGAGAGCTTTTGAGAATGTTAATTGGAATACACTCTTTCAAATTTTGAAGTCAGGAAGGGTAAAATATGGGGAACAGAAGGTTATTTACAACTTTTACATCAACCAAACAGCAGTTATTAGAGTTGAAAGGCATGAAAGAGACATAGTGGTTGGGAAGGGAGTAAGACAAAATTGTAGCCTTTCTCCAATGTTGTTAAATTTGTACACTGAGCAAGCTGTGAAAGACAGCAAAGACAAATTTGGAGACGGAATTAGTTCAGGGCAAAGAAATAAAAACATTGTGTTTTGCTGTTGACATTGTGATTATATTACAGACAGCAAAGGACCTGGAAGAGCAATTGAATGGAATGGAGAGTGTGTTGAAGAGATCGTATAAAATGAAGAGCAAAACAAAGATAGTGGAATGCAGTCTTAGAAAAATCATGTGATGCTGAAGGAATTAGATTAGGTAATGGAACAGTAAAGGTTGTAGATGAGTTTTGTTACTTGGGCAGTAAAATAACATATGACAGTGACAGTACAGAGGATATAGAATGCAGAATGGCAATGGGAATAAAAGAATTTTTGAGAGAGAGAAATTTGCTAACACAGAATATTAATCTAAGTCTTTTCTGAAGGCACTTGTGTGGATTGTTGCCTTGTACAGAAGTGAAACATGGGCGATAAATAGTTCAGACAGGAAGAGTCTAGAAGCTTTTTAAATGTTGCCTACAGAAGAATGCTGAAGATTAGGTGGGTAGCTCGCATTACTAATGCAGAGTTACTGAACAGAATTTGGAGGGGGGGGGGGGGGAGGAGGAGTTTTTCACATACCATAACAAAAATAAGGGATCAATTGGTAGGACACATTCTTAGACATTAAGGAAACATAAATTTAGTGTTGTAGGGAAGTGTGTGGGGGAAAAATTGCAGAGGGAGACCAAGAGACGAATATAACCAGCAGATTCAACCGGATGTGGGTTGCCATTCTTATGAGGAGATGATGAGGCTTACTCAGGATCGAGAAGGGTGAAGAGCTGCATCAAACCAGGCTTCGGACTGAAGATATAACAACAATTTTGTACATTTGTTAGTGAAGTAAGTTTTGTGTATGAGCATGCAAAGTGTGCATACTGCTGCTTATATTCAACAGCAAAAGTTATTTGTGACAGCTCCTAACACCGTTTTTCAGAACTTCCATTTGATTTGCTCCTGATTATAAGCCATAGGATTTTTTTTCTCTTTCTAAAATCCAAAAATGGAAAAAAATTACTTAGATTTGGGTAAATACAGTACTTAAGTAACATATTGATCTGTAGTATTTTTTTATATTATTATCATTCAAAATAATTTTTGTTTTTAAGTTTGATGCACCAATAATAGAATGAGGCAAAAGCAGAAAGTGAAGGAAGGATTGCCACATAATGCAAACAATTTGTGTCTGCCAGTAGAATCTAAATTCCATATATATTTTGCATATTCAATACAGGTACGTAGATTATTGTAAGCAAAATTCTGTGTTTTCATATCTATTTATTAATAAGTATTTCAAACAGAAAATAAAGTGATTACCAAGTTAAAACATGGATTGAACACATTCTAGCAACTAGTAGATAGATTTTTCCGGGTAAGTACTTATTATTTCTCTCACAATAAAAATAAAAATACATGGTTATATTAACTTCTTTGCTTTTTACACATGTCTGTCTTGGTGTGTGTGTGTGTGTGTGTGTGTGTGTGTGTGTGTGTGTGTGTGTGTGTGTGTGTGTGTGCTTACCTATCCTTCTTCCCCCAAGGTAAGTCTTTCCTCTCCAGGGATTGCAATGACTCCTCATCTGCCCCTTTAAACCCACATCCTGTCCTTTTCCCTCTCATTCCCTGTTCTTTTTCTGAAGAAGCAACCCAGGGTTGCGAAAGCTCAGCATGTGTGTGTGTGTGTGTGTGTGTGTGTGTGTGTGTGTGGTTTTATTTGTGTTTGTCTGTGTAGCTGTGCTCTTTAGCCTGGTAAGTAAACCACATCTACTTTTTATATATATATTTCATGTTAGGAAATTTTTCCTCTATAATATTCTTATATTATTGGCTACACCAATTGGTTATTCCGGCTCCATAGGTTCCCACTATGATTTATGGTAGACTTTTAGCAACACTACTTGGTTAGAGCATGAATGGCTTCTGATAAAGATTTATTGAGAAATCAGCTACTCATGTTTTACAAAGAAAAATTAGCCATCAACACTTTCTGGCATGTATACTATTATATAATTAACAAGTTTGTTAAACAGATTGGTCACAGACAAATTAATAATGGTGCTCATATTTCATTGCTAGCTGCATTGCTAGCTGCATCACTACATGTGATGCTCACCGACTTTCTTTCAGCCTGTGTAAGGAGCTTGTCTGTATCATTTTAGTTAACACTCTCCGGGCCTAGCAGCTCTGCTGGCAATAGACACTGAACTCATTAGCATGTTACACTGTGTGTGACAGCAATCAATTGCATACTTTGATTAAATCACATTGGTCAATGCCTCAAGTTTAAAAACAAGTCAGTATTAATTCTGTCATGTAGTGTACTTTGGTCCCTTAAGTAGTTTTTATTACCTATTTGCAAGTGGGCATGAAACTATACTTGTACCATTCCAACACTTTTTTTAAATCTTTATTTGACCTAGTTTTATGAGAAGCACACATGAAAGTTACACAAATCAGTTACTTTCATTTTCAAGCAGAAAGTTGTGGAGTTTTATTACTCACTGTGCAATTTCCATTTTACTGATAATATAATTACTGTAGATGAAAATAAATAGAAATCAATAATTTGAGATTATTGAGTTGAAATTCTTAATGAACAAAGAGTTATATTTCAACTGCAAGCTCTCACTGACCTTTGCCGCACAGACACCTACTTTTACCAAACGTGCTCTATTCTAAAACTTAATCATAATCAAAGTACTCTTACTCCAAAAGATCTGAATGTTAATATTCTAATAACGTAAGTGTGACAGCAGAGGGTGACAGTTGTATGACTGTGTTGTGTGCCTGTATGATTGCGTGAATATTTTATTTTCTGCAGAATGCCATGGGCAATAGCTGAAAATTTGTATGTGTGTGTCTTTTGTATGTGCCTGTCACAGCTCGTCACCACATCTTTGTGCTAAGTTGTAAACTGTCCTTATTACTATATTGTGAATGTTAAAATTCATTGTTTTCAAAATGTAATAACATTGCTTTGTAATCACATTGTTATAATCCCAAAAACTGTCCACTTTTAACACACAAAAATGTTTGCCAATTATTTTATGTATAAAATCTAATTTTTGTAATTTTAGGTGGGCTCTGTGACACTCTGCAGAGCCAAAAATTATACACAATTTAGTTCCGGCAATTTTGCCCCCCCCCCCCCCCCCCAATTTATTTGTAGTTAAAGACAGACATTGCTTTGCTTATCAGTGTAGTTCTGAGTGTTAGGGTTTAAAATTCTTTTGACAGTGCTGTCATTAGAGACGGAGTTCACACACTGATTTTTTGCGTAAGGATGAGGAAGGAAATCGGCTGTGCCCTTTTAAAGGAACCTGGAGTGATTTAGGGACATGAAATACTATTTTCTGTGAGGGAATACATACCATAATTCACCAAGAACTTCAAGCGAACTTCATTTATTGTACCAATCACAACAAACATGACAGAGGACCAGTTATGATATTGTGACATCATCTTCAGGTCAAAGTTTGCAAATAAAGTCTTATATTTTAGGTGTTCAGATATAAGAAACATAATATCAGTCATCTGTGCCCACAAAATATACTTTTAGATATCTCTTACATCATCGTAGATTGTAGTGAGTATATCCTAACCACATTTTTGTGGTGGAAATCTGTGTTGGAATAGCCTAAACTTTCACATGAAGTTCATCTGATATGAAGTCTGAATGTCTGACCTACAGACTTCAGATGAACTGTGTGTGAAACTTTAGGCTATTCTAACACAGCCAGATATTCAAAGTGAACAGCTAATAGGGATCTGACAGACTAAAACTGGTTTCGTGTTGGTTGTTAATTAGAACTTGACAGTGGAAATGTGCTATAAATAAGTCAACACTCTGAAGTTGACACGCTTATCTGTTACATGTGAAATATACAAACTTATACAAATACAAGGTAATGGTCATCAGGTATCTGGTGTCAATATCAATAAAAAGATTTTACTTTTACTTCTACATCGTTGCATTTGCCATTTAACAAACTGACCACTAAACCAAAAAAAGGAAAAAATTTACAGGAAATATGATGCTAAGAAAACCAGCCACCAAGAGCAGATGTTCCTTAGCACTGATAGGGTATTCAAGATGTGAAACTACATTTATCACAAGAACATCACACACCATCATAACCTCAGAAATCTAAGAGATATATGTACCTCAGTACTTCTAGGACTGAATTCATTTTTCCAGCAGCTGCTGCTGCTCACGCATTTTAGTATTAAATAGAGAAATCACTTCTACAACATTAGTCTTAATAATGTTGCTTTTATTTTCTCAGATATAAGGGGCTTATTATATGGGTCCTGTGCACAGTTATACAAGCTGATTACACAAACAAGAAAACGCTGTCAAATTAAAGAAATTAATCCTCATATATCTTTCCTACTGTTGAAGATTGCAGCTCAAGAGTGAAGCAGGGTAGAAACACCTAATGATACAGCAAAAAAAAAAAAAAAAAAGCATAGTAGGTGTAACATTATCTACCCGAGTATTCCGAAGGGAATATATTGTTGAATAATTTAATGGCAAAATATCCACACTTACCTCTGGTTCTTCATCCATAACTTCTTCTTCAACAACTTCTGCTTTATATTCTAGCAACAGATCACGTATAGGCTTTGAGTCCAGGGTGCAGTTGATGAAGGGGTGCTAATGAAAGAAATTTCAATTCATAAAGCTGAAATCAAGGTATGTTTATACTGTGCAATTAGATAAAATTCTTGTGTTGAATACTGGCTTGAAATGGAATTTTCATATAAATAAATTATTATTCCTTGTTTGCTCAAAAATGTTCAAATGTTTGTATAGCTTATGGGACTTAACTAAGAGGTCACCAGTCCCTAAACTTACAAACTACTTATGAATTAACTAATACTAAAGACGGCACAAATATCCATGCCCGAAGGAGGATTTGAACCCCCGACCGTAGTGGCCCTGCAGACTGTGACTGGAGCGCCTCAGTCCCCTCGGCCACTGCAGCCGGCTTCCTTGTTTGCATAAGTGACCAAAACCTCACAATGATGAAAAAAAGATATTGTTATTGTACTGCATTTTAGCACAAACAAGGGAATAAATAAATGAAATTTTCAGTAAAATAAATGTTTGCTTCTTTACAAAATGCAGTTTATGCAGTGCTGTACAAGATAATACGTGAGAATCATGTAAGAAAAACAGTATGTATAACAAAAAAATTTTGTTAATAACAATGTTAAAAATTTCTGTATATGCATATAAGTGAGGACTTGAAGTGGAAACCCCTTAGTATAGGTAAAATTACATAATATATTTTGAAAGGACAACATTCCTACTTACCACACAGACATTTCGAAGAGGCACAGAAAGGGCCAATAAAAGGCTTCTCATTTTTTCAGCTTTGACACTACAGGCAATAGGCCAAAAACAGAATAGATTAAAAAAAAAAACCAGAAGCTTTTATGTGTGCCTTACTTTGAGATGTTTGTGGAGAGTAGTCATCTTGGACTTCAATTATTAGATTTTGCCTAATTGCTATTATACAATCGCACGACCCAGTGCTGTTCTCGTTTGTTACTACTCTCAAATATACAGTAAAACCTCGTTTTTACATTCTCGGTTTTTACGTTTTCCTGCCATTTACACCATTTTTTGTCAGTCCCATCAAATTTCCTATGTTTACAATGTTAATTCCCCCTCGTTTTTGCGTTAACATATTTACATTTTTCCCGCGTTTTACGCTTTTCGGAAGAATTTTCGTGAAGAAAAATGACGTAATGTACATAAATTGACGCTAGCATGACTTTCCCCATAAAGTATAGTGCTTAAAAATTATTCGCAGTCGAGTTTATTGACACTTTGCATTTATTCAAACGTATATTTCGCCTTTCGTTGATGACTTACGACAAGCCGATTTGTGGTGATGTAGTTCCTCTTTCAACCAGCTTCTTTGCCATAGCGCTTGGCGTGAGAATAACGCTGATTTGTGGCGGTGCAGTTCCTCTTTCCGCTAGCTTCTTTGCCAAAGTGGCTGGCATCTACTCAAACAATCAGAACCAGTTGCTTTGTTGGCGTGAGAATAAAGAGTTTCATTGTTTTTGTGATACATATTTCTGATTAATAAAGAACGATATCTGTCGAAGTTGGGTATCATAATACCCACAGCCTCAAAAAAGCGATAATAGTGAGAGGTGCCTATCCTATACAAACGTCACAAAAATACTTATGCATATTTTTGTACTCGAAAACGCGAATAAATTCTCTAATATCGTCGTGAGAAACATCTAAAAATACAAAAATAACGGAACTTTGAGTTTTACTACGTAAATAATTACGTAATTCCGGAAAAAGGCAGTAATTTTGGGGATGTGTTACATAACCTGGCAGCAGCGTCCAAACAATATCGAAGTGTTTCAGGTAATTTTGAAGATGTGTTACATAGCCTAGCAGTGGCGTCCTCGATTATAATGAATGAAATTACGTCAAAAATTTCTATTTCCCATAAAATTACCAATTCTGTTTGGCGCGTAAAATAGCGGCGTCCTCGATTATAATGAATGAAATTACGTCAAATTTCTACTTCCCATAAAATTACCAGTTCTGTTTGGCGCGTAAAATAGCGGCGTCCTCGATTATAATGAACGAAATTACGTCAAAAATTTCTACTTCCCATAAAATTACCAATTCTGTTTGGCGCTTAAAATAGCGGCGTCCTCGATTATAATTAATGAAACTACGTCGAAATTTCTCCTTTTCGTAAGATTACCAGTTTTGCCTGGCGCTTAAAATAGCGGCGTCCTCGATTATGATGAATGGAATTACGTCAAATTTCTACTTCCCATAAAATGACCAGTTCTGCCTGGCGCTTAAAATAGCGGCATCCTCGATTATAATGAATGAAATTACGTCAAAAAATTCTACTTCCCGTAAAATTATGTTTTACCTGGCGCTTAAAATAGTAAAAATTTGGATAACCTTGATTGTATAATAAACTTCCTGGCGAGTATTTAGATGCCTATTATGTACATATATCACAAACTACGAAAATGCAAGGCTCATGCAGTAAGCATTTTTTACCACTTAAAACATTATTTCCTGCATTTTACATTTTCCTGCATTTTACACCATTCTACTTAAGTCCCTTGAAAAGCGTAAAAACGAGGTTCTACTGTATTACTTTACTCATTGCCCATTCTTTTTTCTTCTTTCTTGTATTTTTCCTGTTTCCTGATCGCATAAATCTCACCACAGTGGCTGGAGACTGTGCTCATGTATGTATGAAAAAGTACGGTATGTGTGTTTCTGTCTGATGAAGGCTGTATATGCTGAAAGCTGAAGAAAAAATGAGAAGCCTTCGATATGTGCCCGATTGCAGCTCATCGAGATGTTTGTATTCGGAGTATTATCACTTCCTTTCCTAAGTTTATTTTAAACCCTTCAATGATTTTTCAATGTTTGACATTAAATTCTTAAGTTTAGCACTTTCAATCTGCAAGTTCCTGCCAGTTTCGGCGATAACATAGTTTTCTTTGCATATTTAGGTGGCTGGCCACCGCTGAGCCATGCCAGCTAGTATTGAGAGGTGAATGCAATCTTCAACAACAGATTGAAAAAAAATTTATATTGTTTTGAAACCATGTTTTAATGGTAATGAGTCATGGTGGCTCGTTTCTATTCACTTAAAAATGTTGAACCATGCTGGCTCCATGGTATTTTTACTTGTTAGTAATTTATTTGGCACCCAGGCAATTTCAATATTTAGTTGCTGCCTTCACCATCAGTGCTGCTGCACTGTATCGATAGTCATCGATGACAATGCATGGTGTGTAGAGAGAGTATGGGCTGTGCCATCCTGGATCCTGAAAGGAAGTGGGCTGGAGTGTAACCTGCGAGTGCTGGTGGGTTATTCTGCTGATTTTTTAATTTCCACTGGAGACTTGCGTGAATAGCTAGCTGAGGAGGTTCGAAAAGAGCACTAAGTGGTGTAGACTGGATTGCTGGGCCAGGGACCGGATCACTGTGGTGATACTTGCAGCGTGCTCTGATTTAATGCCTGTTAGTGGTGTGAACTTGTCATTGCCTTGGACTGGAAGTACTTGTCAGGGTGCTGTCTAGATCGGCACAAATACTGGAGCCAAGTGTTAGGCCTTGTGTGGTCTCATAAGGAGTGCAGGGTTTTCAGGCGATGGCACTTTCCTTCTGGCAACGTAATCCTCCGTAATTGCAAGTACTTCTCTTAGTGGGTTAGGAATGATTTACTTTAAGATATTTTGCACCTAAATATGCCTTGTTGCAATTTGTAAGATTGAAAAAGGTAAAGTAGTCAACAATTCGAAGATTGGTTTTACTAGGCATGGTCCTGTTTGGAGGTGATATGCCGTTGCCTTCCTCCGACCTTCGAACTGACTTACCCAGGCAGTTATAGGGAGACCTACAGTTTAATGTGGGTTCCGAACCATGGTGCTACTCGCTATTTTTCACATGAGCAATACTGCCAGAGTTGAAAGAAGTGGAAAGTGACAAATTAAAATCCTAGGACCTGGTTGGAATCAAACCCATGACCTTTGGATTTGTAGTCTGGCGGACTCTCACTGTGCAACAGAGGTGCGTAAGATTATTGCAGTGTTAATCACTATTTGCATATTGCTGTTTTACCCTTTGTGCATCTATGTAATCTAGCGATTTCCTCTGCTTTGTAGCTGACCATACTGCCTTAGTTATCCTGGTTCATAGGTGTATTCAAAGGGAACATTGTCTCCCCCCCCCCCCCCCTTCCTCTCTCATGCACGGTTTGCCTTGGGAGATCTGTGTCGGACAGTGTTGTTCTTTCTTGATTAGTTCCATTATATTGTGGTAAGCTCCCGTGTTATCCCATTTGCTAGCTTGTTGTTCTTAGTGGAGTTGTTGCATGACGTCATGGACTAGTGGGGCTGCTCCTACACAAGCTATGTAAGGAGTAGGAAGCTTTCCACCGTGACACCCAGTATAACTTGTGTGTTTTATTGTAATGTTATTTGATTATTTTAAGTCTGGTGTTGTTTGAAGAGGGTCCCATTGTCTGGGTGTGTTGTTAGAGGCATTACATACCTCAGCATTGGGCTTTCACAGTTCTTAGTGACTATTCTTGCTATGTGCCATTGAGGGGTACAGTATGATATTTTAAATGTTTGTAACTGACTGAAAATTTTTATAACCTGCCATCCTGCGATATTTATTGAACCAGCTGGTGATAGTGGTCTGTCATGTTAGTCTTTCTAGTTATGTCTTGCTTGCTACAAGGTGAATATCTGCATGATAGGCTTAATAGCAAGAGGTGTTTATGTGATCAGACAACTTGTGTACAGAAGAAACTGACTGTAATATGATAGCTTGCCGAATGCTCATTGAAAGAACATGCGATTCCTGTAAACTGTGTATGTATGGCTCATCTACAGACAAAATATATTGTCCTGTAAAATTTATCTCCAGCCTTAAAAATATTTCAAGTCGGGATTGTTGTTAAGAACTTGTCTGCAGGAGAAGCTGGTTGTAATACAATAGCTTGCCCACTGCTCATGGGAAAGAGTATGGATCCCTGTAAACTGTTTATGTAATTATTCATCTCTAAACCAGAATATATTTGCAAATTATTGATGACGGAGGGGAAGGAAGAAGGATTAGGAAGGAAAGGATTGACAGTGGCTGCATTAGGTCATTGTAATTAAACAATGGTGACAAGTGAAAATGTGAGCCAGGCCAGGAATCAAACCCGGATCTCCCACTTCAGCCCAGCATTTGCCTTAACCACTTGGCTACCCAAACTCTTTTCTCATTTGTCTCGAACTTCCACAAGTTGCATGCTATGGATGTAACATCTCTACTGTCCATGCCGTCTTACAGTTGCCATTATGGACTTCTGTGTGAAGTAGAACGTATGACCGCATCTGCGGTGAAGAACTGAAGCTAACGCTGTCTTCGCGTGTAAATACTTATATGGATATGTCAAAAAGAACAGACACCATACCAATATAATAAGAATATATTTTCCTGTTAAATGTATCTCAAGCCTTAAAATATTGAGTTGTGGTTTTCATTAAGTGTATTGTCAGTTTGGTTTTATGAAGCAAATAGAAAATTTGAATGGGTACTTCCTTAACAAAGTTATTGTAATTCAACGTATCTAAACAATTGATCCTAGTAATGAAGTAAATGCAAGATTTGTAATTCTGCTTGTTAATGAGGTTATTGTAATCCAATGGGATTGAATTTCTATTTTAGAAATAAAATGGAATTGTGTACATTTCAAAATGACAAAGATCTTTGGTGTTTCTTCCAAGCACTTCCACTCCCATCTTAAGTGTTATATTCATTTATCCTGCCTAGTAGCTTTCAGCCACTGAGCCTAAGTCCGCACTGGGATTGCTACATGGGTCAATAGATATGACCACACTGATATGCTCTAAGTCCTGCTATCTGCACAATCTGGCAACACAGTAGACTGCGACAGTTCATGCAGAATTTCTTGTGTTTAGTTGGAGTGGTATAGACGAGCTACATCTGTGATCTTGCATTAAAAGCACATGACTTGCAAGTGCTAGGCCTGGCAATCGAAACCAGTCATTGACAAAAATTTAAATTTCACATCTCTAATGAGTGGTGATGCAATGACTGTAATGGGAACATACCCATAGCATATTTTGCAATTTGATACACTGGTAAAAGCAGTTTGGCCCGAGAACATTGCTGCCTCTGAACGCTGCCTCTGTGGCCCATTTGCTGGCAGCATCAGCAACAGTGGCAGTGCTGTGCTACCTCCCCCCCCCCCCCCACCTGCTACTACTTATCGCTCTGGAATGTAAAATTTTGTAGTGTTGTTGAGTGGCAATCCACATGAAAGGTTGCAATTTGTATTTCACACTAGATATCAACGGAGCAGACAACCTGTTCTTGTATGATGAGTATATTATTACCATCGCAGACACTCCTGCCCGAGATGCAGCGTCAAGGGTAAACCGTAGCCATGGTCTCCGAACTGATACTCCACTCTCCTGCAAACATCATCGAACTGTTCGTGCAGATGGTTGTTGTCTTGCAAATGTCCCTATCTGTTGACTCGGGGATCAAGACGTGGCTGCACGATCCGTTACAGTCATGCGGATAAGATGCCTGTCATCTCAACTGACAGTGATACGAGGCCGTTGGGATCCAGCATGGCATTCTTTATTGCCCTCCTGAACCCACTGATCCATATTCTGCTAACAGTCATTGGATTGCGACCAACGAGAGCAGCAATGTCGCAATACGATAAACCGCAATCGCGATAGACTACAATCTGACGTTTATAAAAGTCGGAAACATGATGGTACGCATTTCTCCTCCTTACACGAGGCATCACAACAACGTTTCACCAAGCAACACCAGTCAACTGCTGTTTGTGTATGAGAAATCAGTTGGAAAGTTTCCTCATTTCGGCATGTTGTAGGTGTCGCCACCAGTGTCAACCTTGTGTGAATGCTCTGAAAAGCTAATCATTTGCATATCACAGCATCTTCTTCCTGTTGGTTAAATTTCTTGTCTGTAGCACGTCATCTTCGTGGTATAGAAATTTTAATGGCCAGGAGTGTACAAGACCAAAACACCAGCAGGAAATTTTGAGGAGGGAGTTGAAGATCTTTTGTACTAGGTGTAATACTTTCTGGGTTACTTTTCAGTTTGGAGAAAAACCTTTGAGGAAAATCTCACATATATGGAGGAAAATTTCAAATATAAATAGACATATTATGTGAAAAAAAGTAAATAATAATACAAATCTGATCTCGGGTGCCATGACCGTCAAATACCAGTATTGATTCAACAATAAAATTCAACATGTGCACACACAAGTAAATGATTTGCTGAACTGCAGTGGTGCCAACAACTTTGACACCAGTTTAGTTATTCATGAATTTGGCACTTCAGAATAACAAAACAAAAACAAAAGGCAAAAGTATATAAAAGCAAAGAAGCTAAGTAGGAAGGATTGATTTGGTATTTGCTCAGCTTGTGAATGTAGGTTAAATTATTAATAAAGCAGTAGGGCCCTATTATCAATGATTTCAGCCTAGAAATCATCTTTGACGGCACTTCCACTGATAAAAGATAAGTTTCCACCTCTAAGATTATTTATATCTATGTAAATAAAAATTGGCACATGTATGTAAGAGCATCACTTGAGAATGGCTTGACTGATTGGCTGACCTTTCTTGTTGTTTTCGTAATTCTCAGGTCAAGGTTTTTATGAATACCATTATTTAAAAAAAATAATGTACAGGAATATTAGAAAATTAAATTAAAACTTCGGGACAGTCATAAAGGAAAGACAGAAAATTTAAACAAAGTGCAAATATTATTAATTTTGTATGCACGCTCTATCGATTGGAACAACATATTTGCTTTGACCAATCACCATCAAATTTGGGACATTTTAGTATTTTTTCCATCAAGAAAGTTTTTATGCTCCGCTACCCACCATATGCTGCACGGTGGAGGATACTTCGCAAAAGACTTTGGCGCTATGAGAGTCGTCAGTAGGCTTCATCACCATTCACCACAACCAGTCTGGATAGTGTCATGTCAGTGCTATGGCTGATGCGTTGCAGTTGTCAATTGGTAGTGCACACGGAAAGTCACTGCAACTGTATGTTCTTGTCTTCAGATGTAGAGAACAAATCAGCTTTTTAATTAAGCAGATGGATTCTTAAAAAACTGATGCTGTGCCCATATTATTGGGTCACGTGACACTAGTTTGCCATCCCTGCCACAAACTGTAAGTCCTACAAATTTTGTGGGCAACCTACACACAACGATGAGTGTGACAATGTACATAAAATAATAATGATAAAAAACCTGCAGTAACTTACATTGAATTTTGGATTTAAAATCTCATAGTTAATTTCATACAAAGGCACTCACTGGAATGAATCGTACAGCTTCTTGTCCTCAATACAACTGTAAGCTTTCAGTGGCCGACATGCTGTGCTATGAGCTACATAGCAAAAACTGCAAATTTACTTGACCGGCCTCAAGATTTCTGTCCTTAACAGAAGCTACCACAACCATCTCCATAATAAATTTACTCCAATATGATATGATACTCATTGTCAACATACATTCAGTGCTTGAAAATAAGTGGGTCCATAACTAAACAGTATAAAGAAACAACTATATAAGAGCAAAACTAAATGTGAAATTATTACAGAGACAGCTACACAGAACAAAAATAAATGAAGAAACATATTCTGAGAATGTCAGGTACTACACTCCTAAAGCAAGCTTTAGATATAATCAACCTATCTGGACAGGCAACATGAAAGAATTATCTTTGTCTAAGCTTGGATAAGGATAAAATAATGTTACTACAAGAATATGCGTTTGAATGAACAAGTAAAATAATATCACTGCCTGGAACAGTGATGGTTCGGAAACCGAAGGAGAAGTTGTAAAGGAAGAAGAAAAAAATATTAGAACTATTACAGTTATCAAACATTATTTTTGTATTAATATAACGAATGACCTGTACCTTTAGAAGATCACCTGCTGTTGGCCTCTGAGTAGGATCCTTAATCAGACACCTCGCGATAAATTCATTAAAGTCCTTTGACCACTTAGAAGGTTGGTCTAACTTTGGAGGGTCAGACTTTTGGATTTTCAATAGGACTCTCATTGGTGACATCTCATGATTTGGTGGTTCCATTTGTGCAAATTCAATCAATGTTATTCCAAGTGACCAAATATCCACCTGTGGAAAAATAAAACAGTAATACAAGGTGAATTACCCAGCAGGAATATCATCTGTCATGACTGAAAATCATCTGACTGTTGAGACTGCACTAATCACTGAAAAATAACAAGGAGGCAATGGGTGGTTAGCACACTTACGTTCAGGAGATACTAGATAAAAATTCCAAAAATTTTCTATAGATTGAAACTGTTAGTTGCTTCCTTAGAAATTAGTTTGTGAAGGTTGGGAAAAAGGGGCAGGTCATTTGATCTCAAGTTTCACCCCCCCCCTCCACTCCTCCTGTACCCAACTAAAAAATTCTCTTTATTGACTACAGTCATTAAAGAACTTTCATCTGACTATAGAAGGTCCAAGATGGAATGCAGATAATTTGAGGATAGCCTATCTGTGCCTCAGCAACTGTCTTTACAGTGAGTGGTTATCTACCCTCCATTATTAACATCCCAACTTGGATTTTCCTAATACAATAGGAAAGTGATAAGTAGTCATCTTTAAACACACACACACACACACACACACACACACTCTTTATAACCAAGAACATGGAATGTATTGACGACATGTGCGAAATGTGGTTCCCTTACCTCCTTAAACAGCTTAAGTTACACGAGATTATATGTACCCATGTATTTTTGTCATAGATTCCCCCCTCATGGCACTAGTCATACCCTAGCAGCTGGATACGGCAGTCGGGGGCACAAGTTGTGCTGGAGCGATTGTGTGAATAAGTGTATGCTCTTTGTCAATAAAAGAGGATAAATAGCATCTCACCTCAACAAGCACATGGAATAGACAATCACAATCAGACAACTTAAAATTTTCGGGCAGAACAAGCTTGTTGTGGCAAAACGACCAGAGTTGGTGGACATGTGTGCTTCAGTTACATCTCTGTGAATGTATCTTTCTCTGATGAAGATGGTGGGCAATAATTTAAGTTGTGTGAATGTGATTGTCTTTTTATGTGCTTGTCTGCAGTTCAGTGATTGTCTTTATGATGAACAGTAGTCTAATTTCTTCAGAGGCATAAGTGTGGATGAATAGCATTACAATATAAAAAATAAAATAAAAGCAACTGTTTTAAAAGAAATAATTTAATAGTAGTCTTGAAAAGAGAGAGATCAGCTGACCAGTACTTACTTTAGTTCTGTAAGACCAACAGTTGCACAAAAACACGAGAATAGAAACGAAAAATATGACACAAGCTTTCGGAAATATTTTCTTTTGTCAGGTACAATGGAGTGAAGAGGATGAGAACAGAAGGGAAAGGTAATTCATGACCTAGGCCATAAGGAGATGATGGATAATTTGTGGAAGTCAGAAATACTATATCTCAAGTACTGAGCCAAGCCAAAAGCAACACACACACACACACACACACACACACACACACACACACACACTTTCATGGTTGGCCTGGCTTCTGATTGTGTAGGGTAAGAAAGTGGATGGGACTGGAATAGAAAATGCTGGGTGTGTTGACAGGACAGGTCTTGCAGTGGGGTCTTTCATAGGGATAGGTATGAACGAGGAGGTTACGGACGTTGACAGGGTGACAGAAAACAACTTTAGGGGCGGAAAGGAGGTTCTTGGGTAGGATTCCTCTCCTTTCTAGGCACGAGGACACAAAATCAAAACCTCTCTTTTCTGACAAAGACGAATGGCCAATAGTGTAAGTGTTGCATGAGTGAGTGTCTCTTATTTGCCTGTCTCAGCTCGTTGTTCGTCTTCGTTGTGAGTAGTAAACTCATCTCATTATATTATTGATAATCGATGGGGGCTCATAATTTTCAGTTTCCCAGATGTAGATCCTAACACACGAGAACAGTATGCCATAGGCTAAACATGGAACTGATTGGCCTCCATGACAACCATTTCTAAAACAACGTCCCACTTATCTACTCTATTATCCCACTTATTTACAGAGGATACTGGATGGTGTAGTTCTATCCTAAACATCTTAGCAGTTTTGTGGGCTGTGGGGGATATATTTCCCACTTGCTGTATTCCTTTACTGTGTTCATGTGAATACTTCGGTTCTGAAGTAAACATTATTGTAACCATTGCCAGCTCATACCTTTACTGTTGTTCACACTCAGGTAGTTTGAAAATCAGTTTATCATTTCATTTTTGTCTTGCTCATAAAAATGGAGTAGTTGATGATGATGTTGTTGAGGTCTTCAGTCTGCAGACTGGTTTGATGCAGCTCTCCACGCTAATCTATCCTGAGCCAGTCTCTTCATATGAGAATACTTTCGGCATACTAAATCCCTTTGAATCTGCTTACTGAATTCGTCCCTCGGTCTCCCTCTATGATTTTTACCCACACACTTACTTCTAATGCTAAGCTGACGATTCCTTGATGTCTCAGGATGTGTCTCACCAACCTATCCCTTCTCTTAGTCAGAATACATCGGAAATTCCTTTTCTCCCCAATTCTGTTGAGCACCTCCTCATTAGTTACATGATCTACCCATCTAATTTTCATCATTTGTCTGTAGCGCCACATTTCAAAAGCTTCTCTCATCTTTTTGTCTGAACTCATTGTCCATACTTCACTTCCATATAATGTTACACTCCAGACAAATGCCTTCAGAAATGACTTCCTAACATTTAAACTAATATTGAATGTCAACAAGTTTCGCTTCTTCAGAAACGCTTTTCTTCCCATAGCCATTCTGCATTTTATATTTTCTTTACTTCGGCCATCAGAAGTTACCTTGCTACCTAAGTAACAAAACTCGTCTACTACTTTTATTGCCTCGTTACCTAATTTAATTCCTTCAGCATCGCCTGATTTTCTGATGCTACATTCCATTATCCTTGTTTTACTCTTGTTGATGTTCATCTTATAACCTCTTTTCAAGACAATGTCCATTCCATTCAACTGCTCTTTTGATCCTTTGCGGTCTCTGACAGGATTACTATGTCATCGGCAAACCACAAAGTTTTTATTTCTTCTCCCTGAACTTTAATTCCCTCTCCAAATTTCCCCTTGCATTCCTTCACTGCTTACTCAATGTACAGATTGAACAATAATGGCAAAAGGCTACAACCCTGCCTTATTCCCTTCCCAACCTCTGCGTCCCTTTCTTGCCCTTCGACTCTAATAACCGCTGTTTGGTTTTTGTATAAGTTGAGTATAACTCTTCACTCCCTATATTTTACCCCTGCTACCTTCAGAATTTGAAACAGTGTATTCCAGTCGACATTGTCAAAAGCTTTCTCCAAATCTACAAACGCTAAAAACTTATGTTTGCCTTTCCTTAGCCTATCTCTTACGATAAGTCTAATGTGAGTATTGCCTCCCGTGTTCCAACATTTCTTCTAAATCCAAACTGATCTTCCCCAAGGTTAGATTCCACTAGTTGTTCTATTCGTCTGTAAATTATTCGTGTCAGTATTTTGCAACCATGACTTATTAAACTGATAGTTCTGTAATTTTCACATTTGTCTACACTTGCTTTCTTTGAAATTGGAATTACTATATTCTTCTTGAAGTCAGAGGGTATTTCCCCCGTCTCATATATCTTGCATGCTAGGTAGAACAATTTCTTTATGACTGGCTCTCCTAACGATATCAGCAGTTCAGAGGGGACGTCATCTATTCCAGGGGCCTTGTTGCTACTCAAATCTTTTAGTGCTCTTTCAAATTCTTCTCGCAGTATAGTATCTCATCTCTCATCCTCCTCTACATCATCTTCCATTTCTAGAATACTGATTTCAAGTTAATTTCCTTTGTACAGACCTTCTATATATTCCTTCCACCTTTCAGCTTGAAATCCTACCTTTGCTTAGTACCGGTTTCTTGTCTCCAAATGTCTCTTATTTTCCTGTAAGCGGTATCTATCTTTCCCCCATTTATGCATTCTTCTACGGTCTTGCATTTCTCCTCAAGCCACTACTGCTTAGCCAGTCTGCACTTACTGTCAACCTTATTTTTTCAGACGTCTGTACTCCCTTTTGCCTTCTTCATTTGCTGAATTTTTATATTTTCTCCTCTCATCAATTAAGTTCAGTATATCCTGTGTTATCCAGGGATTTCTATTAAGCCTTGTCCTTATGATCCTCTGCAGCTTTCAGTACCCTATATCTCAGAGCTACCCATTCTTTTTATACCACTTGAAAAAGTAACTACAAAAGGGAATTGGGGAGCTCATTTGTCACTAGTTTAAATGCTCACAAGGTGTTACGGTGATTGGTGTGTGTGTGTGTGTGTGTGTGTGTGTGTGTGTGTGTGTGTGTGTGTGTGTGGAGGGGGGGTTAGGAGGAGGAATATTTGTTCAGAAGACCAAAATTCATGTAATTAATTGTTACTTTCAAGTAAGATGAACACTAGTTAATAAAATGTAAATCATATAGATTAGTTGTCACAGGGACTGAAACTCACCTTAAAGTCATATGGGTTGTCTCTGAAAGTTTCACACAGTACAACTTCAGGAGCCATCCAATAAGGAGTTCCAATAAAGGTATCGTGTTTCTGTAAGGTATATTTATTTTTTGCAGATACTCCAAAATCCGCTGCAAAAGTAATGATTGTATTACATGAAGCACAGTAGCATTACAACATCAATTAACTATAAGGTGAATAAATGTATCTGCTCCTTGGTAACATTTTTGTCTATATGGAATACTTCTGATGACATTATTTGTTATATTACAATAATTCACACATACCTAGTTTCACACCACCAGCCATTGTCAGCAGAACATTTCCAGCTTTGAGATCACGATGAATAACCTTTGATTCATGCAAAAAGTCAAGACCTTTACACATTTGTTGGCATACATAAGAAATTTGTGGTTCAGTAAGTGGTTTCTCCAACTCCACCATAATTGAATCTAGTGCACCACCATCACAGTATTCAATCAGCATCTGTGTTAAAGAAAATATCGAAACAAAGTTAGTGACTCCACTCTGGGGGCGAAAAGAGAGTTCCTGGAGGTGATTTATTTATTTATTTTACCTCTTCAGAGAGAGAGAGAGAGAGAGAGAGAGAGAGAGAGAGAGAGAGAGAGAGAGAGAGAGAGAGAGAGAGAGATACCACATATATCAAACATTAGTCTCCTGATTTGTAAAAGTAATAAATGCAGTTCAGAATTCTGTAAAACTGAAGTTTAAAATTCGAAACCATAACTTAACATAAAGAGAGATTATAAATAGAAGGAATAGTCATAATGAGGCATTGCACCATAACAAGCAGTATGGTGGAACAAAAAGGCTATTATGGGCCTCTTCAATGAAATATATTAGATATCTAAAGAATGGATGTCTAAAAAGAATGTTATGTGCTATGGAATCAAATGAGATTACTATTGCCATTAAAGAATGTAAGGTGTACTTCTAGAACATTATATAACTATGTATGTTGTTTTGAGCTTACACATTGAGATGCTACATGATATACTCATGGAAATGTCTAGTAACTTTTGTCAGATCACATCACATGAGAGCACAATTTTTTCACCAGAGCAATAGCTCAAAACCAGCTTAAGTTCTCCAATATGCTGTCTGGCACCAATTAATGAATATTATTGATTTACATGCATGAGGTATACATTCAATGATGTTACAGACAATTTTCAAATTAATTTTGTTATTCTTGAATTCTGGCAACATTAGATGTGGCATGTGATGACCTACCTCTTACACTGCCTTTCAAACAAATGTAGGACGAGTTCAATGTGATTAAAGTCTAAAGAACTTACAACTCACAGTATTTCAGTGAAACTTCCATCTTGTAAAATGCTACACACCAGCCAAGATCTACAAGGACAATCACAATATTCAACGAAAGGAACAGAAAAAAAAAATTCATTGTAGGTGATGTAACGCATGATTCTCTCTCTCTCTCCTCTCTCTTTTTCTTTCTTTTTTCTTTTACAACCCAAAAATGCTATTGCAGTCTAATACTGGAGTGTGCTGATGAAACATTTTATTTCAATGTACAGGTTTTTTCAAGAAAAGTCCAAATGTTTGAAAATCTTTGGGACTTAACTACTGTGGTTATCAGTCCCTAGGCTTATAAATTACTTTAACTTAAACTAATCAAAGGACAAAACACACACACACACACACACACACACACACACACACACACAGGTGCGCACGCGCTCGAGGGAGGACTCTAACGGAACTTGACAGGGAGCAACTGCAAGCTTCGCCACAAAGCGCCTTAAGAGTGCACGGCCATTGCACCGTGGCTACAGGTTTTCTGAATACTCCACTAAACATAACCACACAGTTCACTGTAGTGCATTATCATCACAACTTATCATAAGTTAATAATTCTGAAAGCCAAATTTACATTGACTTTATAGAGGGAAAAACTTTTAGAAAGTGGCTCAGCTAGTTAATCTGTGAAATATAAAGATGCCATGAAATTTGCCAAGAAATGTGAGGGAGCAACAGGTTTATAATAACTTGACTTGGAACAGAATAGTTAAGTATACTACATGGGCTTATATATCATCAACAGGAGAAGCACAATGAACTTATTTTTAACTTTTCACACCTATGACTTTTATTATGGTATGTCTTTCTTTTTAAATTTCATGCTCTTTATAATATTCAGGAATCTGTGAAATTCTATCAGTTGTAGTTGTTTCTTTGGTCATTTGTTTCTTTGACATATTAAAAAACAATGTTCTATAGTCCAAAAGCAAGACAACCACTTAAAAAAAAATCAATAAACATTATAATAACACTTTGGTTAATTATATAGTAAGCAATTGCAATGTGCTCGTGGCTTATCTAAAGACTGGGGAAAGGCAAGATCAATTAATAAAGTTTTCCACTTTCTTGAATGTTTTCCTGTGTTTCAATAGAAAAACGTAAGGGTGAGATTTAGGTAATTGCAATAATATCTTCCATTGCCAATAGCTTCAGCACATTGTCTTGCAAAGGGTATTATGGGGTCCCTATACTACTATTAGGTTATCAAAGCACATTTATGCATATATTCTAGCCATTAAAGAAAGCAGGTAACCTATATAAGAGAGAGAGAGAGAGAGAGAGAGAGAGAGAGAGAGAGAGAGAGAGAGAGAGAGAGAGAGAGAGAGAGAGAGTGGGGGGGGGGGGCACCTTGAATGGAATCAGTTCTGAAATTTATTCATTACAGACCACCAAATAGATACTTGGAAAAGTTTATTACAATGAAACCTCTAAATTTCTCTTTTATTACTTTTGGATCCAAAGTGAAGGAAGTCATTGTTGATCTTAAAAATTTAAATGTCGATGTGCTGTGGCCCCTATGTAAGCAAATGACAAAGCACGGAGTACCGTAATGAAGACCCTGTGTTAATGAGTCAGCATTATTAGTTTATACATTTATGCACAGGACAGGGTAGCGAGGAGAGCCACATCAAACCAGTCTGCTGACTGAAGACCACAACAACAACAATATTTATTGGATTTGGTTTTATAATGTTTTAGGGCAGCTGAAATGGCACCCAACAGTGGACTAAGCTAAACTGCCCACCTCAGCAATTCTGTCAACAATGTTACAGTCTCTAGAATGGAGAGGCAGAGCCTAGCACAGCAGTTGGTCCAGGGAGTAAGCAGTGTCACTCATATGATAATAATAATAATGCCCAACAGCTCAATGGCAAGGTTGTAATCTTGTGTATCAAAGGGAGTACCCCAGCAGCTCTGCACATAGTGGTTGGAGTTACATTCTGGCCTCTTCATCAGAGAAAATCCATGAACATCAATGTCCGTCCACAAATATAATTTGGGGATAGCAGCAGATCGTATGCTTGTCCAACAGAGCAACAATATGACAGTGTGCCTAAGAAAAAGGTTAATTAATCTGTTTCAATGAGCAACTGTATTTACATGTATAATGTAATTATTATTATATATGATGAAAATATGTAAAACACCAAGAAAACAACTTCTGTTAATTTTCTTAATAAACCTAAATCATTATTTAATCATGAAATTTACTGAAAACATAACTGTCAACATTTCTTATTTTATAACTGTTTGTTCATATTTCAAATTTTTTGGCTATGTCAAGTAAGTACATTTACTCTGTTCACTCAATACATGTTAGTGTCTGTTATATGAATTTATTTTTCATGTAATTAAGGAAATTGATTTTCATATTATTTGAGTCACATGTTTGAATGTATTTTCTGTAAAACTGTCTCATTTCTTCTGTTTGATAATTTCCGACTGATATATCATGTAAAAGGCTATTTTTCGCAACTTAGGGCTTGCGGTAAGGATAATGTGAAGGGGGACATGGTGGAAGTCAAAAATATTGCCATGTCAGTAGCAACTTGAAGATAACGAATGAAGAAGTAAGGACCATTCTATACCTTTCTCCTACCTCCTCCTATCTGATGAAGGAAGTAAACTTCTGAAAGATTGTTTGTATGATTATTTTAAAATTTTGTGTGTGGCTCTCTGAGGTACCGAGCTGAAGTAAGTGCTGGCCAGGCACCCTTATCTCTTTGGAGCAATTTTTTCCCACTTCTCTCTTGAGAAAGTCTGTCAGATTAATCAAACTTTTTTCCCCTACTGTAATATGTTGTATGTGTATAACAAATTTTGATTGTAAATTGTGAAAATACTGTATTCAATAATGTAGAAACTGTTAAAAATCATATGGAAGCAGATGGTCAATTGCCTTCTAGGCTCTAATCTGTAACCAGTTTTCAGGTGCTGAACCCGTCATACTTGATGTGATGTTAATAAATTCCTAACATCACACTTTAGAGGTTCTTGATTACTAATCACCCTGTATGTACACATTATGCGAACCACCGAGCTCTTTCAGCTCATTTTAGACAAAAAATGAGAAATATGTATGCCAAGATCACAGTTCAATATTTTATATCAGATTACCAGTTTCAACAAACTTAACCATCATCTTCAGATCTGCAACTCTACATTTTAAAAAATAGCACCTCTCCATACATCATTTACAACTGCACAGTTCAACCACGTTGTCCATATGAACTAGATGTGTCATAATTTAAAATAATATGCCATCTCTCTTCACTTTTAAAACCTATCACAACAAACATTTTTACACTTGCATGCCAAGTATTTATATAAACGTTAAGATGGGCCATTCAGAGGAATCCATTTAACTACCAAGTATCCTAAATCCCTAATCTGGTTCCGATTCTTCAATGACATCTTCATAATCAGACCTGACGGTGAGGTTACACATTCTACATTCACGTCTCCTGGTCCTACTCAACCCAATGAGCCACCTTTCTCAACATTGACCCCCACCTCAAGGATGGCATCAGTACATCTGTCCACATCAAATCTCCCAACCATCAACAATACCTCCATTTCAACAGTTGCCACCCATTACACACCAAAATGTCCCTTCCATACAGCCTAGCCACTCACGGTTGTCACATCTGCAGTCTCTCTTCAAATATCCCAAAGTCCTCACTGAGGTCTTCAGAGACCACAATTACCAGGTCCCAACCTTGTCCAGAAACACATCTCATGAGCCTTATCTGTCCAGTCAGCCACCACCTCCCCCACACCCAGGGTTTGGCCACAAAGGAGTGCTCCTCTTGTGACCCAGTACCACCTGGGACTGAAGGAATTAAATCACAATCTCTGCCACAGTTTTGACTACCTTTCATCCTGCCCTGAAATTAAAAATACCATACCCACTATCCTCCTCAAGCATCCTACAGTGGTATTCCAATGCCCACGAAACCTATGTGATACCCTTATCCATCCCTACTACATCCCTGCTCCCAACCCCTTGCTCCATGGCTCATTCCCTACAATAGAAGTAAGTGCAAAACCTGCCCTATTCAACATCTTACCACACCTACTCCAGTTCTGTAGCAGGCAATTCCTGTGGCCAGTATTACACAATCGTATTTCTTTGTCGTAGGTGATATGCCAAATATTTACGTCCAAGAAACTTTTTAGTGTAATAGGGAACTTTGACATATCTCGTCCTCTTTTTTTTTTTTTTTTTTTTTTTTTTTTTTTTTTTTTTTTTAATGTGAAGTATAGCCGCTTTGGTGCTACCATCACTGCAGTTATTAGACTCCTGTGTCTTTATAAACACAGTTGCAAAGTTTAGGTGGTGTGTTCAATCAACCACTAAATTAATAGAAATGTATGAAGCAGATAAGGCTTTCTGATAATAAGAATGGCTTATGAAGATTGGAGAGCTGTAAGAAAATGGTGGAGGTCATTAGCAGTGAAACACAGTCCAGTTGTACAGCAGATGACATTGAAAATTAAATTTTTGTAATCAGAGTACCTCAAGTTAAACAGTACCTTATCAACCTCATGCATTCGTGTAAATTTTGTAGTCGATGGAACACACATTGTATTTTATTTATTCACAAAGTAGATATGCATATTAGAGCATAATCATTATACAGTTATTAAAAATAGTTCTTAATGCCCATGTAATACATTAAACATTTATTTAGTTTCAGTTATTCATCCTTTACTGTGTTATAAATAAATTCAAATGTTTCAGGAGTTATTTTGGTTAATGCACACTGTGGTATTCTAGTGTACTGTAATGGAGGCTATAACAGATCTTTTCAGTAGCAAGAAATCACAGGTCACTGTAACAATGTCTTTTGTAGATATAACATTTCTCATGCACATATTCTGCTTTGTGATGTGAGGAGCCAACTTAATCAGTACTGTAAATACTGATATGTCTTGGCAGCCATTCTCAAGCCATTTACGTATGACTTGAAGCCCTCCACTTGCAGCTCTGCAACAAATTTTTCTGAATGTTTTTGTTGTCACAACGTGACAAATGTTCAAATGTTTGTATAGCTTATGGGACTTAACTATGGGGTCATCAGTCCCAAACTTACAAACTACTTATCAACTAGCTTATCCTAAGGACGGCACAAATATCCATGCCCGAGGGGGGATTCGAACCCCCGACCGTAGTGGCCATTCAGACCGCGACTGGAGCGCCTCAGTCCCCTCGGCCACCGCGGCCGGCTCACAACGTGACACCCACATTTTCATGCAGGTATGTTTTCTTTTTGTCCCCACTTACCTTCATTCAAATACACACAAAATTCTAATTGTGGTGGTCGCAACTGCAGCACATACCAAGTTTTTACTGTCCACCATCTGTAAATATTATGTAAAATATGATGAGAGTGTAATACCCCTTTTCAGCACAACATCAAGGATTTTTCTCAAAGAAATTTTATTAATATTTGATGATATTTCTTTGTAAAAGATATGATTGTGTAATACTGGTCTATCCCATAAAAGACAGAGCAACCTGTGAAAGCAAGTCATGTGATCTACAAACCGAGCTACAACCACTGTGCAGCACTCTTTGTGGTCATGACCAGTAACAAGCTGACTATCTGCATGAATGGCCAATGCAAACTCTGGGTAGGAGACAGCTGGATCATCCTAATGCAGAGCATCCTGGAGCCCGGCATAATGTGGCTCTCTTCAATGACTGCTACACATGCTATGCCTTATGGATTCTCCCCACAAACACCAGCTTTTCTAAACTGCAAGTGGGAACTCTTCTTACAATATATCCTACACTCCCACAATACCCCAGACCTAAATCTGCACTGCAGCCGCCACCCTCCCCTCCCTCTCTCTGCTCAAACTCTAGTCTAACATATGTATTCCATTTTGCCACCCACTCTAGTTTTCCCCCTTATGTTTCCCCGTGACCATTCCTCCACCTTCGACTTGCATCCTTCCCCTACCCTTTCCATGATGCCTCCTCACTCCTAACACTGGTTGCTGCTCTCACATTGGACAGTACGCAGTCTAGCCACAGCACTCATGTTTGTGTGAATGTGTGTGAGAGAGAATTTGTTTCTATTTTTGAAGAAGGCCACAACAGCTGTGAGCTCAGTAACTTGTAATGTTTTGTGTGTGCCTTTCTGCAAATCATTGAGATGTCTTTGTAGTGAGGAGCAACTCATCCTTTCGAAAATACTGTTAGGCTGAATTCAATTATATTGCTGATGACAATCCCTCCTAACATTATACCAAAATTTGTGACTTTTTTGTTGTTTGGATAGTGAAGTTTCAACAGCAACTGGTATTTTAAGTAAAGCAAATACATGTAAACATATTTTTCTCCTTGAATCACAAAGTTTTTACCAAAATATGAAACAATGGTCCAAAGTAGGTGAAATCACTGTAAAAAAGAAGTACTTGCAAATGTGAAAAACTTACCCACAGTTTTCCCTCGTAGAAAAATGCTTCATGCAAGTCAACAATATTGGGGTGTTTACACTCTGACAGAATATCTATTTCAATCATAAAGTCAGAGAGGTCATCTTCTCCTTCAAGGGCACACATTTTGGCAGCAGCAAAAATGTTTTTTTCTTGTGAATGAGCCTGGAAACAAAATATTCAAACTGTTATTGTTTTCCAGTATGTCCGGATATTCAATATGCAACAACAAAAATGAATCGAGAATTTTACTTTGGCAATAGAAACTGTGTTTAGGATCATATCAAGATCGTCACATATGAGAACTGATTTAGTGGATGAGAATATGGAATGAAATTGGTCATCATATTACTGAAGGAATCAATGTAGCACTCACATGAAACGAATTCAGAGAAACCCTAATGTCATCTTAAGATGACTGGACGGGTCAATTCCTATAATTTTTACCTGCATTTTATCATAAAATTTTACTTTCAAAACTTAAACAGATTGCTTGTAAACATATGTAACAGAAATGATATGTTACTTAAATGAAATTGTGACTAAAGGTTTAGTTGTTGGTTGTTGCTTTCTTTTCTTTGATATAATGACACACAAAATGTTTCGAAGGCTGCTCATAAAAATTATGACGATATTTCAAAAGTTCTTGTTTGCTTGAACAAAAGTCACTGTCATTTTTCAAGTTAAGAGAAGGAAGGAACATAAAAAGAGGGAAAAATTAAGTTCAAAGATTTCACACGCTGCAAAAGATTAATGAAAATACTGTACAATTTTTCCGAAACCTTAACAGGCGGGAGAGGTAAAATACATAAGATTAACAAAAAAGTGTGTGAAGTTATACAGCGTCTTCAAAAAATAAATGAATATCATATTACACATATTTACAATCAGTATCTATCTCTCCACATTACCAACTACAGGCAAAATAAGTGGGGGGGAGGGGGGGGGGGGAAGTGCATTCCCTTGAATGCGCCACGCCGCCACTAAATAGGGGGCGCGGAAGCAGACAAGCAGAACAGAGGCGCCGCCACACAGCAAGGGCCGGCGGAAAGCAAACGCAAAGTATTAGGTGCGAACTCAAACTAAGACGGAAAATGTTCCGTCTCACGAATGAATGTGCATAATTGCATCTCTAGCATTTTAACTGCCTTTCTAAATTTCTTTCCTACAAATCAAAAAAGTTACTTTATTTTCCCATTTCTGAACAATAGTACTGTCTACTACTATAATCAGATAACAATAATGTCGCAATACCACAAGTATCTGACTACCGGCTTGGTGCAATGGGTAGAACCGCAATCCTGTCCACCGGCAAAATTTTATTTCTTTGTATTTATCATTTCCAGAATGTTCTACGTGTTTCTTATGTTCACTTGTAATTTCTACATGTTTCTTATGTTAACTATTCTCCTAATGTCTGGTACATTCTGTCAGTGTATAAAAAGGAGAACACACTGCCCGAGAGGCAGTCAGTGCTGTGTGTATGTTTCAGTTCGCAAAAAATCTGCTTTCAGTATAAGTGCAGTGTTCAGTTGACAACCCTGCCTTCAAAGTCAAGCCTGTTTCTATTTCAATGTGAAATTGCTTGGTGGAGGTGTCGGGTATCCTGTGCAACAGCTGCATCACCGTGGCTCCGATTAGGAAACATTAAAGCCGTCGCTTACATGGACTAGAATCAGAATACAACTGATATACCCAGTACATACTTCCGAAAGTCCGTATCATCAGAAGACCCATGGGAACGAAACCAGCGGTAATCCAGCTGCACATCGGACACCCGCCGGTGTTCTCTGGAGACGTTGGACATGACCCTAAAAAGTGGCTAAAAGGGTTTGACTGAGTTGCCAAGTATAACAGGTGGGATCATACAATGTGCTTTGCCAACGTTTATGTCTACCAGGATGGAACAGCCCAGCAATGGTTTGAAAACAACGAAGAGAAGCTGAATGACCGGGAAACGTGCCAGACGGAACTTAAGAAGACGTTTGGAGACCACCAGCAACATATCGGCTCAGCGAAGGAACAATTGAAGAACCGGGCCCATTGCCTTGGTGAGCCGACACAGTTGTACATACAGAATGTTTTACACTATGTAACATAGTTAACCCAAATATGACTGAGGCCGACAAAATCACACACCTGAGGAAGGGCAATGCAGAAGACATGTATCAAGCTCTTCTTATAAAAGATGTCTCTACACCGGAAGAGTTCATCAAGTGGTGCCAGCGGATTAAAGAGATACAACAGAAGAGGGATGGATGAAAGAAGTATGACAGACTCCCCAATATAGTCCCTATGGCCATTGTGAAAGACCAACATGACTTTGCTTCTCTCATACGACAAATTGAGAGAGAAGAATTACAACAATTTATGGCAGCTGGGACTGTTGGACCAAGTGAGCATCAGATTATGGCCATGAATTAAGCCCTGTAAATCATGAGGAAGCCGGCGCCGCTGAGGAAGAGGTATTTCCGACATTAGCACCTGCCTGCCCTGCTTGTTGCACCAAACATGAAGAATGGCCTCACCCTACAATGACTTACGCTGCAGCTGCCAAACGACAGCCTAGGAACCGGCTGATATGGCCACAACCAACTCCCCCAGCAACTATGACACCCCGCAGAAGAAAAGACGTCCGGAGGACAGAAGACAACACACCAGTGTGTTTCCACTGTTGACGCCCTGGACATATTGTACGTTACTGCAGAGAAGGTGAGTATTCAATGATTTTTTGCCACAAGATGTCAGCCATCAGAGCAGTTATATCCAAGGCAGTCACCTATGGAGGTGAGGCCACCACAGATGAAAATCCTCCATGGATGACAGTCGCTAAGATGTCAGGTAATCTTATTGACGTCATAATCGACGGCCAACCTGTCCGGGCACTGGTTGATTCAGGAGCTTCTTTCACTGTATTGTCGAATAATTACCACCGCACACTAAAGAAGATAATGTTCTGTGACACAGGAGCAACTGTGCAGAAGGTTGCAGCAAATGGGAGTACGTCCAGCCAGCAGGAACTTGTGTCACAAGGATAACAATCAATAACAGGACCCAGCCATTTGAATTTGTCATTTCAACAAAATGTAGTCATAATGTCATCCTCCTTCAGGCATCCCAAGCTATCATTGATTGTGGAGGATCTGAGCTGCAAATTGAGAAAGTCGTTCTGATGGGTACATGTAATACAGAATTTTCTGGGACGTTATTTGCCGATGACAATGTGACGATCCTGCAGTTGACAATGAGAAGAGTCCCAGTCACAAACACAGATGACTGGTTAAACTGTGAAGTGCTTGTCAATAGTAAAAAGTTAATTAGGCTCACAAAAGAAATTTACATACCAGTGGCTATCATAAGCATTACCAGTGAGGAGAGATTTGGATCACTAATTGTCATGAGCAGTCACAACTTATCCCCAAAGAATGTGTATCGGGGCACCTGAACCAATCCAGGATGGTGAGCTCAACGTCATCAATGATGCTCTGCTGTTAATACAGACAACAAGCTGGAGGAAACAACCGTGGAATGCCAATAGGGTCCAGACTGACCAAGGAACAGCCAAATCGAGGTTGATGAAGCTGGCAGGAAAAAGACGGCTTTTATTACACCTGATGGCTTCTATGAATTCAAAGTAATGCCATTTGGATTATGTAATGCTCCGGCCACATTCGAACGCATGATGGACAAATTGCTTCGACAACTTAAGTGGACAAGGGTCTTTGCTACTTAGATGACACTTTCATTTTCTCGAAAACATTTGAAGAAAATCTGAGTCGCCTGTCAACTGTGCTGAAGTGTGTTCAGACTGCAGGACTCCGCCTCAATCCAAAGAAATGCCTCTTCATCACCAAAGAGATAAAAATCCTGGGGCAGCTAGTCACTGGAGATTGTGTGTGTCTTGATCCAGATAAAGTAACCTGGCAGTCAGAATTTCCAACTCCTCAGCACATTCGTGATATGAGAAGTATTCTCGGGCTGTACTCATGCTACTGACGTTACATAAAAGGATTTTGTAACAAGGCATGTCAATTGCAAGAACTTCTGCAGAGAGACGCCAAGTTTTACTGGGATGAGACAAAAGAAAGAGCTTTTCAGGCACTTAAGGAGGCTCTAACTTCTGCACCAGTTCTAACCTTAAAAAGAAAAAGCAGTCAACAATCCGAAGATTGGTTTGAACACCACAGTGCTTTACTAGGCATGGTCCTGTTTGGAGGTGGTATGCCGTTGCCTTCCTACGACCTTCGAACTGACTTACCCAGCCAGTTATAGGGGGACCTACAGTTTAACGTGGGTTCCGAACCTAATCGGTATTTTTCACATGAGCAGTACTGCCAGAGGTGAAAGAAGTGGAAAGTGACGTTCTAACCTTATATGACGAGAATGTGGAAACCAAACTTCACTCTGACACTAGCAGGTATGGGATTGGTGCAGTGCTTGTGCAAATTCAGGAAGGTGCTGAAAAGGTGATAGCCTATACATCTAGAGTACTCTCAAAGTCTGAGATAAGCTACAACTGAAAAAGAATGTCAGTTATCTGGGCTATCAACAAGTTCTAGTCATACAACCGTCACCTCCAGAGGTTGTATGAGTGTGTTGTGTGCCTGTGTGATTGCATGAATGTTCTATTTTCTGAAGAAGGCCATGGCTGATAGCTGAAAGTTTTGTGGCACTCTCCCTTCCACAAAATGTCTGCAAACCAAGCTCAAATGTTCTGCCTGAAAATCAGTACAAGTGCATCATTCTACAGTGTCGTTTGCATTTTCAGTACCATGGATCCTGAGGAAGGTAACTGTTTTAACTGTGAAAATCCATTGCAAGGAAGTGAGTTGAAAGGATTGAAGTCAAGTGCTAAAAGAAAGCACAACAAGAAGAAAACTCTTGGGGGGACTGAAAACGGTAGTGGTTTATGTGTGTCACAAACGCTACAATAATGAGAAATTAATCTCTGCATTTTTGCCTAGAGGAGGTGATGTCGAATCTTCTCATCCACGAATGCGATTCACCACTACCTCAACATTCTCATTCAGAAATCATTGCTTTTTGTGCATTACTGAAATAGCAGCAGATTTTATAGTGGAACAAAAACAGTCACAATTATGCACCTGTAATATTGTGTATAGTATGCGTAATTATCAATGAAAAACATCATTTCACAAATTGCCAGAGCTCATAATGATGATTGAGGTCGAGCGATTGTTGAGTGTCTCGAGCAAGTAAATGATTTGGTCACAGCTGATGCACAGTATCACAACTTGTGCATGAAAAAATTGTACCAAAGGCCAACGAATGAAGACATAAAAAGGTCCAAGTGCAAATGCAGTATATTTACTCTTATCTCAAACAGAGTTATGAAGAGTGTCAGTTCTATCTAGATGAACTTATGACCAAAATTGAATTTGAATACCACCCACACATAACAACTGTGAAGGCACAGCTCCTCAAAAAATATGGTGATATTTTGATTGCCTACACTGCCAATAAGGCTCCTGTGGTTTGTTTCCGAAACACAGGGTATAAATTACTGACGGAAGCCTGGTACAATGAAAAAACTGCAAACAAGGCGAAGAACGTCAATGAATTGTAAAGATAGCTGCAGCAATCGTTCTAGAGGATATTGCCCCCCAAAGTATATGAGACAATATATTATCCTCCATCAGATAATTTTTTTCAAACAATAGGACCCAATATACCCGAGACTTTAGGGGTTTTCCTGGACCATGCGATATTGAGAAACAAATGTGCGTCTCTTGAGAAATGGAAGAAAAAAAAGTATTTCTCTTGCTCTTTGCATAATTACCGCAGCAAGGCCGAAACCTTTCACGTCGTCAATGCAAATTGAAGTAGCAGCATTTTTGTTTCAAAAGTATGGATCTAGGCAACTAATAGATACACTACTGGCCATTAAATTGCTACACCAAGAAGAAATGCAGATGATAAACGGGTATTCATTGGACAAATATATTATACTAGAACTGATATGTGATTCATTATCATGCAATTTACGTGTATACATCCAGAGAAATCAATACCCAGAACAACCACCTCTGGGTGTAATAAAGGCCTTGATATGCCTGGGCACTGAGTCAAACATAGCTTGGGTGGCATGTACAGGTACAGATGCCCATGCAGCTTCAACACGATACCACAGTTCATCAAGAGTAATGACTGGCGTATTGTGATGAGCCAGTTGCTTGGCCACCATTGACCAGACTTTTTCAATTGGTGAGAGATCTGGAGAATGTGCTGGCCAGAGCAGCAGTCGAACATTTTCCGTATCCTAAAAGGTCTGTACAGGACCTGCAAAATGGGGTCGTACATTATCCTGCTGAAATGTAGGGTTTTGCAGCGATTGAATGAAGAGTAGAGCCACGGGTCGTAACACATTTAAAATGTGCCGGCCACTGTTCAAAGAGCTGTCGATGAGAACAAGAGGTGACCGAGACGTGTAACCAATGGCACCCCATACAATCATGTTGGGTGATTCGCCACTATGGCGATGACGAATACACGCTTCCAACATGCTTTCACCGCGATGTCGCCAAACATGGATGCGACCATCATGATGCTATAAACAGAACCTGGACTCATCTGAAAAAATGACATTTTGCCTTTCGTACACTCAGGTTCGTCATTACGTATATCATCGCAGGTGCTCCTGTCTGTGATGCAGCGTCAAGGGTAAACCGCAGCCGTGGTCTCCGAGCTGATAGTCCATGCTGCTGCAAACATCATCGAACTGTTCATGCAGATGGTTGTTGTCTTGAAAACATCCCCATCTGTTGACTCAGGGATCGAGACATGGCTGCACGATCTGTTACAGCCATGCGGATAAGATGTCTGTCATCTCAACTGCTACTGATACGATCCAGCACAGCATTCCGTATTGCCCTCCTTAACTCACTGATTCTATATTCTGCTAACAATCATTGGTTCGCGACCAATGTGAGCAACAATGTCACGAGACGATAAACTGCAACTGCAATGAGCTACAATCTGACCTTTATCAAAGTCGGAAACATGATGGTACGCATTTCTCCTCCTCACACGAGGCATCACAACAATGTTTCACCTGGCAACGCCGGTCAACTGCTGTTTGTGTATGAGAAATCTGTTGGAAACTTTCCTCATGTCAGCACGTTGTGGGTGTCGCCACCGGCACCAACCTTGAGTGAATCCTCTGAAAAGCTAATCATTTGCATATCACAGCATCATCTTCCTGTCAGTTAAATTTCGCTTTTGTAGCACTTCATCTTCATGGTGTAGCAATTTTAATGGCCAGGAATGTACATTGTCATCTCTCAGGTATTGCTTCTCACACACAAAAGCAATGCTTTTTGAAGTTTTGGCTATAATGTGCCCACCGTTGGATATCTACAGCAATGCATTTTCACTATTTGTTTTTGAAAATGCTGATTTCAATACACAGGCATTAAATGGTCATAATACTTTTCATGCCATGGGCGGTATCCACTGTATAACGCCTAGAAATGCCTTTGCTCCAGAACATAAAAATCAGCGATTACAGCAAATGGCACCTGCCCGAATTATAGGGAAATCTGGTACCACTGAATTAAAACCATTCAAGAAGAATACATAACAGGTTTGAAAACAATAAAAATTCAAAACCTCAATAGCATTCATTCGTTTCCAAAAGAGATAATGCCGTCTGCTTTGGAGTGATTGTGGCTATATGGAAAAGGTGCTAACGTATCTAGATGGAGTGGATTTATGGAGCAAATGACAGTGCAACTTCCCTCCCAGAAAACGTTTGTAGGATGCTTGCCCTTAATTAATTCACCACTAAGTAATCATGACAATTTTAACTGTTCTGTTATCTGCCTCTGAAAAATGTGAGTCACTACATCAGCACACTTGTTTCACCACATTTGAGCAGCCCCTGTATTTCAAAGCACGGGGTATTGTATGCTCATGCAGTAAGGACCTGTTATAATTTCGTAGTTCCATAACAGGATAGACAGGATAGTGATGACGAGGAAGAAACGGAGACTGTTCTTCAGCAAACCTAAGAGGAAATCGAGGAAGAAGGTGATAACGCTGAAGAGAGAACCCTATTGCGGGTAATGTGTAGGAACTTGTTATCCATGAAATTTTGCTCGATTATGTACATGAAGAACTCACTGAAACTGGTCCGCCAGGGATACTGTGGCGAAGGAGAATGCACTAAATTTAATGATCAGTGCATCATTTGTGGACTAGGGCTGCTGGGGATAAAAAAACAACAACAAACAAACAACAACAACAAAAGAATAAACGTGCGAGTTTGCAATGGGTAACAGTCTATCAGGCACCCTAGCTGAAATTTTTATTAATAAGCTAGAAACAGACTTTATAGAGAAATATCCTGACATCTGGAATGATGTACTTATTTACCAGAGATACGTAGATGACACCTTTATTGTGATAAAAGGTAACGAGGGAGCAATCAATGATCTAGCTGAGAAATTGAACGCCATGCACCCAAACATAAAATTCACTGTGGAACATGAAGATAATAAAACACTAAATTTTCTAGATCTGTCGGTAAGCAGAGACAACGGAAAACTCTCATTTGGAATTTTCAGAAAACCAACTTATACAGACACAATTATACCAGCTGACTCATGCCATCCAAAAGTACACAAATGGGCTTTTTTCCGTTCAATGTTGAATAGACTAGTGAAGTTACCATTAAATGATAACGATAAAGCAAAAGAGCTGAATACATTGGAATACATTGCAACCTCTAACGGGTATAACAGTAAAGAAGTAAGGTATCTGTACAATAAGCTCTGTGAGAACACCGCCATTAAAACGCCGATAGAACAACAGAAACTAAAAATGAGTATTACATACAAAGGGACATTAACCGATTCCGTCGTAAATAAGTTCAAAAAATACAAGGTAGGTTGAGGGATGAAAACCACTAGCAAACTAGGTGATAGGTTACGACACACAGTGGGACCCAAACGAGACAAGTTTGATGGCACAGGTGTATACAAAATAACATGTAGAGATTGCGAGAAGCTTTACGTAGGACAAACGGGCAGGTCATTCAGGCAGCGATTCAAGGAACACACGCGAGACAGCAACGACGAATGTATCAAACGACACCTAACACGAAATAACCACGGATTAGGAGAAATAGAACATAGCCTGAAAATACTACACAACGCACCAAAAGGCCTAATGCTTAACACCCTTGACGAAATAAGAGATTTTTGTGGAAAAATCAAAATCTCCCTCTCACATAATAAATGAACAAATTGATTTTTCGAAAAACTGGTTCTTTAGTCTTTTCGCCGAACATTTGTAGACCATTCTATGGTAACGAATGTAGCTGATAGATGATGCTTCAATCTATTCATCAACTCCGTTAGGCACTTCCATAGAAACAACAGACACCATTAGATGGCGACACTTTGCATTCCACTACAGTACAGCGTTCACTAAGAGGTTTCCTAGCCGAATAGTTTCCCTGCTCTTAACAAATTATGTCCTTCCACGAACATTGTTATTCCACACAGTCCCATCGTAGCTCGTAGTATACTGTAATACTTAAAGTCCATTTTCCATTAACAGTCTACTATAGTAAATCTAAGGTTTCTTTCATGGAGCTGCATAGTTAGGTTAATATTACTACAAACTGTAAGAGTGCACAAAATTATAACCTGTAGTTGCTCCATCAACCATCTCCCCCCCCCCCTCCTTTTTACTTATAACATTCATTCATTTTAAGAGCCTTGATTGTTAAGCATTTAATCAGAATAGCTTAAGACTCTTTTATTTCATGTTTTATAATAGAGGGCTAACATGTACAATACACTTATGGAAGATGATAGTTAACTACCCTAGAGTTTATATTGTAGACATTGTTTCACATCAGCATTGCCTAAACTGTAATACTGTACATAGTACTTCCTCTTGTTACAAGTAATCAAATTTAAATGGGTGTGACACTGCTTTGACATATTGCATCGCTGTTGTTGCCAGCATTGTGGTTTGTACGAGGGGTTGTACGTTGTGGACGCCACCGTGTGGTTTTTGTAAGCAGATGGTGCTTGATGGCTGTTCTTCCTTCCCAGCACTTTTATGTCCGTCCCCCTTCACCCCTCCCCTCCACACACTTTCCTCACCAGAATACTGTGTAGATAACATGATTTTGGTGACTGCCAGCAATGTGTCACTAAACACTATCTTTCCTAACGATGTCAAAATATAGTATGGAAAATTTGGTGCAGCACTCATATAATTGTATAATGTAAAAGAAAGTTTGTACACAGTATTGTAAATTTTAGTTGTATGTTTATAATTGTATAACATAACAGTAACAAAATATTGTGCAGGTTAAGGTAGATTTATTAAAAAAAAAAAAAAAAAAAAAAAAAAAAAAAAAAAAAAAAAAAAAATACCAGAGGGCGTGAGTGCGCATATGTGAGTGAGAGAGAAGTAGAATGACAACATCGCCATCTGGCGGATTCTCCACTTAATAACTGACCGCAACGCTGAATTTAGTTTGCACTTGGCCATCCTACAGGGATGTTCTGGGGGAATTTTAAATTTTAAATTTATTTTATTTTTGACATATGTCTTTGACAGTCATTTTTTTTTTAAAGGAATGTTTAGTTTCACTTTTTAATAAGTTTTAAAAGATATGGTGAGTGTGATTATTGTGTTCTCATTTATGTTTTATCGAAATGTGTGATGAATATTAATTCCATTGTCTTGCTGTAGCCTTCGATAATGACGCAATGTCGAAACGCGTAAGGCCTCAATAAATTTAAATTAGTGGTCAAGACTTTAAAGTTTATTCAAGTGATTTAATTCAGTGAGGCCGGGCACGAGTTGGCATTCCAGAACATCCAAAAGGTGTTTTATAGGATTCAAAAGTCAGGTCTCTGTGCAAGCCAGTCCATTACGTGGGTATTACTGTCATGTAACCACTCTGCCAGAGGCCGTGCATTATGAACAGATACCCGATCATGTTGAAAGATGCAACTGTCATCTCCGAATTGCTTTTCAACAGTGGGAAGTAACAAAGTGCTTAAAACATCATTGTAGGCCTGTGCTGTGATAGTGCCACACAAAACATCAAAGGGTGCAAGCTCCCTCCATGAAAAACAAGAGCACACCATAATATCACCCCCTCTGAATTTTACTTTTGACACTACACATGCTGGCAGATGACATTCACCGGACATTCGCCATCGGGTTGCTGTATTGTGTACTATGATTCATCATTCCACACTATGCTTTCCCACTGTTCAATTTTTCAATGTTTATGCTTCTTACACCAAGCGAGGCATCGATTGGCACTGACCTGTGTGATGTGTGGCTTATGGGCAAGTACTCGACCATGAAATGTTTTCTCACCTTCTGCCTAACTATCATAGTACTTGGAAAAGATCCTAATATAGTTTGTTATTCCTGCGTGATGGTCCAGATAGTTGCCTGCCTATTACACTGTATGAGCCTCTTCAACTGTCGACGGTCTTGTAGGTTAACAGATGAGGTCGGCCAGTGCACTTTCTTGATGTACACGATTCATGTTTCCACTTTACTACCACATAAGAAACAGTGGACCTAGGGTTGTTTAGGAGTGACGAAATCTTACATACAGCCTTCTGACAAGTGACACCCAATCACCTGACCATGTTCGAAGTCCATGAGTTCTGCGGAGCGACCCATTTTGCTCTCCCATGATGTCTAACGACTACTCAGGTCGTTGATATGGAGTACCTGGCAGTACAATGAACCTAATATGAAACATTCGTGGTCCCCCCCCCCCCCCCTTCCGTCGGGGGGACTATGTACTTCAATTTCACTACAGTATAAACTGCCTGTGACAGCAATAAATACACCACCAATTATTTTATTCAATCTATCCTTTCTGAACACTATTTGTCACTTTTGTAGAAATTTCAGCCGAACTTATCTCTGCCTTTAGCCAGCTTTCTTTACCTGTAATGATTTGAGTTTAAGTACTTTCTATTAGCACTTTGAGCTCTAGTACCTTCCCCACACACCTACACCTATTTACAACTGTTAAACCAATGGTTTTTATATCTGTGTTCATCCTATCTGTAACCTGTACCCATTGAGACTGAAGCCCTTTTTGTATTTTTGAGACCCTCTAAACATATGTATAAAACTGTGTAGCCACTTACTGCCTATAGTGGACGCCTAACCTATTCAGTGGAATCCAGAACCCCACCACCCAATGAAGCAAGTTGAGGAATCTGAAGCCTACACTGTCGCAAAATTGTCCGAGTCTCTGATTCAGAACCTCCACTCAGCTCTGTACCAGATGTCCGCAGCCAGTCCTGTGGACTGTGCTGCAGATGGTGAGCTCTGTCTTCGTATTGAAAGCAAGACTGATAATTGTTACCATTTCAGATAGCTGCCCAAAACTGAAGATAATCTTTTCCAATCCAAATTGACATACACATTGTTGTTACCGACATGGGCGTCTATCTGCAGTTGGCTGCATCCCATACTCTTTATGACATCTGTGAGGACCCGTTCCACATCTGGAATGACAACCCAGTACGCACATGGGCCTCCTTCCCCTTCCTGGTAGTCATATCCCTAAGGGGCTCCATTTACCTGCTTAATGTTGTAGCTCCCAATTACAAGTAAGACCGCCTTCTGCGATAACTCGGTTCTTGCAGGCTAGGAAGTTACCTCATGATTACAAACACCAACTGTTTCAGGAACATTGTCTGTCACAGATAGCACTTAAACTTTAAAATTAATTTGGGAGGCCTCTCAATCGGTTCCTCGGGAAGTCTTTTGATGCCTGCCACACCCTGGAGCAACCTCCCACGTAACCACAGGTCGGGTGTCTGCCTCAATACATGCAATAACAGGGGCTGGACACACCATACCTGATAAGACGTCTGTCCAGGCTGGCCTACAACAACAGTAGCTTCTGACTACAGCCTCCAGCTGTGCAACTGAGATTAACACGTCTAAAAGCTGCAAGCCAAGTGTCACCAACTCTGTTTGCAGCCACACACAGCAGTCTCTGTCCCTAACCATGACTACAGTACCCAAATAAAGTAATGATTAAAAGGAGTGATACAAACTGTACACTGAGTAACTAAGGTAAACAGACAACAAATCCTGGCAATACTACAATAAAAACATAACGAGTGACTGTCGTGGTAAATGAGATGCAATACAAAACTATTTGAAAAAGAAATAAAGAAGATAGTGTGAGACCACTATTTGCAGAAACAAGAGGTCAATTAAAGTCTGCGATACGACCCGTCGGCTTTGACCAATGACATCATATCCGAGTTAAAGACGGTAGTTAGTTTACAAGCAAAACATAGATTATGATTACAATTTTCTGTTTAAAAAGTGATATGTAGTTTCTCTTTGATAGTTATGTACATAGGTTAACAGACAGGTTTTTTTCTTTTCGCAATTGAGCACCAAAGGTGCGAATTTTTAGTGTGATAGATTGTACATTCTGTTGTGGTAATACATAATTTACGAAGATAATCACAGATTATTTATTGTCTACAATACGTAAGTATTATGATATTATCCCATATATTGTTTATATTCATTGATAGTTTTTCTTTTGCTAGTTGGTATATCTACGCTGCTCTTGTGAGACTCAGATATGAAGTCATTGGTCAAATCTGCTGGGTTGTATCGCAGTCTTCAATTATGCCAAAACAAGCAATAAACAAGAAAATTAAAACTGCACAGCAGACTAGTAAATGAAAATAGCTTGCTGGTACTTAACCTTTGTGTGCACACAGTGCTGCCTGCTTCACATCTGCCGCTTACTTATACTACATAATGTGATTTGAGTGTATAGGCCTACAGGGTATGAAATTCGGTCCACAGTGCTTCCACTTCTGAAAGTAACAATGATTCTGAAACCGGGATGGGCATATAGCTGCACTGAGTTCAAAAGAGAAAGACAGATACACCAAGATACAGGTGGTGGTTATAGAATAATATGTAGATAGGGAACAACTCACTGTACAGATGAATGTTGAGCTGCCGACAGACACAAATAAAAGACACACAATTCCAAATTTTCAGCCCGTGCCTTCCTCAGAAAGAGAACACTCATCCATACAATCACTCAGGCACACTCATCAACACACGTCAGGCATCTCTGGCCACCCAACACAGTCTGACTACATGGCAAGTGGAAGGGATGAGAGGGGGCAGGGCGAAGGAGCGGAGGAGGGGAGAAGTGGAGACGGAAGATAAGGGTGGGGACACAACAAGCAGAGGCAATGTCAGACAGACAATGAGATGCAGTATGAAAAGGGGGGGGGGGGGGTATATATGTGGTTTACTTGCCAGGCGAAAGAGCACAGGTAAGTAGATAGAAACACACACACACTTTTTCATACTGTATATCATTTTCCGCCTGATATGACCTCTGCTTGTTGTATCCTCACCCTTATCTTCTCTCTCCACTTCCCCCCTCCTCCGCTCCTTCGCCCTGCCCCCTCCCATTCCTTCCAATTGCCGTGTAGTCACACTGTGTTGGGTGGCCAGAGATGCCTGACGTGTGTTGACGAGTGTGCCTGAGTGATTGTATGGATGAGTGTTCTCTTTCTGAGGAAGGCCGCGGCCGAAAATTTAGAATTGTGTTTGTGTTTATCTTTTATTTGTCTCTGTCAGTGGCTCAACGTACATCTTTATGGTGAGTTGTTCACCATCTATATATTGTTATTAACATTCCTTACTGGACCTTCCATTGGTGGTGGTTATATCATATAGAGAAGAAATAAAAGGGCAATGACTTGGCAGAGTTGTAATTTGTATTCCAGTGATTCATGTGGAAAGGTTTCCGATATTTGTATTTCAGTAATTCATGTGGAAAGGTTTCCAGTATGATTATAGCTCTACGGCAGGAATAAAGGAATTAAAGATTTGGAAGTGGAAGCATGGAACATCTGATGTGGAAACTGTCAGTTAATTCAATTCCCCGAGATGTCTAACAATGGGCAACACACTGCACTTGATTCAGTACTAACAGACAAGCAACCAAGGGTGAAATAACCACAGAAATCAATGTGCGAAGTATGAAGATTGTACCCATGAGGAAAGTGCAATGTAATTTGATGTTACCTAATGGACTACTGCAGGAGATGACCAACTTGAGTGCCTTTGCTATTAGCGTGACACAGCCTGCAGTGTCTTTCCCAGAGTCATGACCATATTAGTTGCACAAAAACTGTTGTTTGAACAGATTGAGCCCCGATTTTAGTTGGTAAGTAGGCAGGAGTGCAGGGCAAATTCCACAAAGCCTTGTTGTCAACAAGGTATTGTGCATGCTGATTTTGGCTTCACCACATAATGGTGTGGCTATGTTCAGCTACTTTGTGACCACTTACAAACATTCATGGACTCATGTTCCCAAACAATAATGGTATTTTTATGGATAACATTATGCCATGTGACTTCGCCATAAATGCTCACAATTGGTTTGAAGTATATTCGAGACAATTCTAGGAAACTATCTGGCCACCCAAATGTGCTGACATGAATTCCACTGAACATTTAAGGGATGTAAAAGCGCACAGAGTCATTTATAGAACATGATTCCACCCATCGGCTTTCACCCAGGACGTCATTGCTGCACGGTACTTTTCATGTGTGTGCAGGTTTGTAGAAGGCGTGAGCAGATTATGTGGTGGTTGAGTTAAAGACGATAGTATAGTTTTTTTACAAGCAGAGCATAGATTATTGCTTAATATTTTGTGTTTAAAAAGTTATCTATAGCTTCACTCTGATGGTAAGGTACAGTATAGATTAAAAGAAAATCCCCCCCCCCCCTCCCTGCAGCGAGCAGCAAAGGCATGAATTTTTGGGCTAAGACCTGTGATTGATTGTACATTCTGTTGTTGTAATCTGTAAATTACAAGGATAATTACAGATTATATATTACCTACAACACAAATGTATTAAGTTAATTATCCCACATACAGGTTTTTCAACATTTTGATGATGCCATGGGTCAAAGCAGATGGGTGGAATCGTGTTGTAAAATATTTCTGTGCACAAAATTCTGCAACAACAACACTTTAGCAAAGTATGGCTACAGAAGTAAAATGGCTCAATATTCCTACAGGAAACACACAACAACTTGAGTCCACACCACAACGAATTGCTGCAGATTGCCAGGTAAAATGATGTACAACATCCCTTGAGCTTTGTACCTCAGTTTAATTTACTGTATGCCTGAGTTCATCAACTATAATGGCTGACAAGAGGTGGCAGCCCAATCTCTTAGTAAAAGATGACTAGATGTTTTCAATGGATGAGTCATTCAAAATTCACATATTGGGAAAGGGGAAAGAGAAAAGGAGACAATTACGGCAGAGCACAGTTGTTGACTATAACATATTAGAAATGCAACATCTGCTGTTCAAAATACTAGCTATACAAACAAGAGGCACTCATAACATTATACCATGTACTGTGTGAGTGTGATGACTTATGCATTCTATTCATTTTCTTATGAGCTTCATTTACCACTTGAAGATTGTCTTTTTTGTAAAAAAAAAAAAAAAGAGAGAGAGAGAGAGAGAGAGAGAGAGAGAGAGAGAGAGAGAGAGAGAGAGAGAGAGAGAGAAGAGGGAGAAAGGTTAAAGTCTAGTTTATGAGTTCCAGACTGGTGCTTGGTGTGCAGATGTTGGCAACGCTGTGAAGGCAGCCGATCAGGAGTCACGTTCACGCGGCCAATAAGAAATAGCTTTACTCTTTATGGTTTGTAAACAAATCGGCATTGTGGATGTAAAGATCTTTAGATGAACATATTGCATTTCAATAAATGTGAAATTTATATTTATGTTCTGTAATGGAGATTGAGCGTAAGATACTGACTTGGCTGTACTATGTAGTGACAATTATTTTCACCAGTCATTTTAATTGTGGTGATTGCATGACTTTTGCAGTCTTTAAGAGCTGTTCTGAACTGGAGATTTGGACCTACTAAGAGAAAAAAACTTCTTGCGCAACTTATACCTAACCCTAAGGTCGTGCTGGCCTGTTTTTGGTTTTGAAGTTGTCAATAGTGTGTTGAACAACAGTCTGAAAGTGTGGTGGAGACATCCTTGCACTTAAAAAAGTGATCTGTAGTATAGCCTTAAGAAGGTTAGGTATAGTTTAAACAAGCATTTTTATTTTTAGTACATCTACATCTACATACATACTCCGCAATTCACCGTAAGGTGCGTGGCGGAGGGTACACTGTACCACTACTAGGCATTTCCTTTCCTATTCCACTCCCAAATTGAACGAGGAAAAAAAGAATGCCTATATGCCTCCGTACGAGCCCTAATTTCTCTTATCTTGTCTTTGTGATCTTTACGCGAAATGTAAGTAGGCGGCAGCAAGATCGTACTACACTCAGCTTCAAATTCCGGCCCTCTAAATTTACTTAACAGAAATTCACGAAAAGAACGTCGTCTTTCTTCCAGCGATCCCCAATTGAGTTGCCGGAGCATTTCCGTGACACTCGCGCATTGGTCGAACCTACCGGTAACAAATCTAGCTGCTCGCCTCTGAACCGCCTCTATGTCTTCCTTCAAACCGATCTGTTGCGGGTCCCAAATACTTGAGCAATACTCAAGACGTGGTCGTACAAGCGTTTTATACGCGGTCTCCTTTACAGGTGAAGTACATCTTCCCAAAATTCTCCCAATAAACCGAAGTCTGCTGTCCGCCTTACTCACAACTGTCCTTACATGCTCGTTCCATTTCATATCGCTCTGCAATGTTACGCCTAGATATTTGAACGACGCGACCGCATCAAGAAGCTCACTACTGATGCTGTATTCGAACATTATAGGATTGTTTTTTCTACTCATGCGCATCACCTTACATTTTTCTACATTGAGAGCTAGCGTGAGGGTGCGTAGTGTCACAGTCTCCAGTTCAGAACCGGAACTTCAGGATACACAGATTCTTCCAACATCATCTTTTTTTTCTTAATCTTTATAAGATTCATTATTCACAAGGCTCACCTGTAGACGAGGATACCACACATCAGCTTTGACCCATGATGTCAATGCAGCGCGGTGTTTTGAGGTGCGTGCGTGATTATGTGGTGGCTGAGTTAAAGACGATAGTTTGTTTACAAACAAAACCGATTAATATTTTGTGTTTAAAAAGTGATCTATACCTTCTCCCTGATGGTTAGGTGTAGGTTAACCAAGAGCTTTTTTTTTTTTTTTTTATGCGAGCGCCGAAGGCGCGATTTTTTGGGCTAAGATCTGTAATCGATGGTACATTTTGTTATCTGTAATAATAACTAAAGATTATTTGTATCTACCATACAGAAGTATTAAGAGATCCCATATACTGGTTTTCCGACGTCTTGATGACGTGATGGGTCAAAGCAGACGGGTGGTATCCCAGTCTACTGTTATGCCATTCACAAATTGCAAGGCCACTGGAAAAATTATAATCAGTCACATTACTTGTGAGAGAAACATATATTTCAATTGACGTTGCAAGAAAGTATTAAATCTGAATTGAAAAGTAGTGCATTTGAAAGAAACACCAAATTCACAACACAAGAAACGATAAGTACACTAAAGCTGTTTCTTATTGGGCGCGACTCCTGATTGGCTACTTTCACTTGCCTCAGTAATTCATAGCACCATTACCAATGTCTACATACCAAGCACTAGTTGCGGACTCATAAACTAGACTTTTACCAGGGAAAAAATCAAAACAAAACATGGTCACATAGCTAAGTAGTTGTGAATAGAATTAATTTCTTCTCTCTGTAAACACTCCTTACTCTCCTTCCACTCTCAATATGGGCTGATGTATTGATCCAAGCCTCAAAAATGAAATAAATATAAAATAGAACACAGTAGGCTTATAAAACAAGACAAACCACCACTATAAACACGGATACACACACTACACAATAACCACATAGGCCCTAAGGTACGATCTTGGTGCCAGAGTAAGAATAAATCATTGGAAGGTTATTTGTACGACACTCATCCCAAGTGGAAGAGGATGCGGCATTGCTATACACTGCAACTAAGAACAAGTGCTACGGCTGCAAAGTTCTCGTATTGCCCAATATGTTGTTAGCCATTTTGATTACTTGTTTAGAACAGGTTTTGTACATAATGTTTTTGATTATAAAACTTTCCTCTTCAAATAAACTTTCGTTTTTTACAGTTAGTAAGATTTTTAACGTAGATAGGCCCATTTTAAAGTTGTCTAATGATCCACCGAATACACTCTGCGACCCACAACTGGGCCGTGATCTAAATTTTGAGAACCACTGCTTTAAAGAGTTTTGCAGTGCCAAATGACCTGCAGGACCATCCTGTAAAGTACTATTCACTTGCGGCTGCTGAGATATTGCATGAAATTGATTATTATCCACCTAAGCCCATCAATTACTTATGGTATTCACATCACAAATGTACATTAACTTTGTTCCTATCTAGGAAGGTGACCACCTCAGTGTGAATGTGAAGAACACGATCAGGATATTTGCATGATACCGGTACATACAGTGTGTAGCCTTTCTTCGCTGCAGCACTACAAGGGCGAGGGTAGTAGGGCCTTCACGACAGCAACCACATAAGTTTTTCATTTGATAGGAGGTTGTGTGGACTTTAGGCCATCCTGAAGGGACTGGAATGCGAAGAAGTCCCCACCCACATATATAGGATTGAATCCAGGACTCCAAAGTTGCAGTCTAGTGTTCTACTCATTAGATTGCCACGCCACCTCGGACATACATATGGGTTCCAAAAATAAAATAGTGTTGTCTAAGAGAATTTAATAATGCCACCAGTAACAAGTTCCAAATAGAAACTGCCAATAACTTAGCACTACTAAATGAATTATGTGGAACAAGTGATTATATAGTACAAATGAGAACTGACCTTATATACTTTGCCAAAAGCACCGTCTCCTAACTCTCCAACCATTTCCCAAAAGTCTTCTGGATTGCAGTCCATTCTTATGTTATTGAAAACTTTTTTCTTCTTTGCTTCATTTCCACCTCCCAGGTGGAGTACTTTTTTCAGGTTACTCAGGAACGACATTGTGATACGTTCTTAGAACACGCACTATTTTCAACAGCACCAAATTACACTAGTCCAAAACACATTACGGTTAAGTAACACACAAAAACAAGTAGATTTAGTAACTATACACAGACTATTAAAAAATGGAATTTTCTCCATTTGCTTCACTCAGTGTTTTTATTGTTTTATAAAGCTAAATCAGTTTGTGTGTTTGATCACATCACTACTGTTCTTGCATTTACGAGCACTGTGGTTTCATCCTCCTGCAACAGAGAAAAGAGAGAGAATGTAAGTGGACACTTGAAAGACTTCAGTGATTTCTCATGGCTTCCCTAGAGGATAAAACTCCATCCACGACAAACCCATACAAACTATAAAAAAGAGCTATATATTTATTGTATAACATAAATAAAGGTACTTCATTCCCTCTAATATGAACTGTATCCAGGTATGACAAAAATTTGTTCAGAACTGATTATCAAAACACAGCTTATTGATCTTACTAGAACACTTGCCTGCTGGCATTCAAATGCTCTCTCTCTCTCTCTCTCTCTCTCTCTCTCTCTCTCTCTCTCTCTCTCACACACACACACACACACACACACACACACAAATAAATACAAACACAAATAAAAATTATGAAATAAATACATAAGAGTATTATTTGACTATATATATTTTCTATCTGGGAATATTAATCAAAAGTAGAGAACAAGTAATAAATAGCAACATGTTAACTAAAAACACATGATTAATACTGCAATTGAAGATTAATGAAACAGATAATTAACATAAAAAACAAATGCCAGGGGACAGAAGATACATTATTTTAGTACAGCATATAGCCTACTGGTATATGAATATTACTGTAGATAGTAGTGTTGAATCACATGTATTTATCTTAGAGGCCTGTTTTTAAAACATTAGTACAGTTCCTTTCTTTAGAAAAGCTATTTATGGTTGGCATAGAAAAAAAAAAATTCACTGTGCATGTTCTTGTTCAAACTATAGAAATTCAGGATCTTGATTCAAACAAAGTTTCTAAAAGCTACCCTGTTAATATTGCAGAACAGGATACTTGTTAAAATTCGTTTGTAAGTTTCTCTCTATTTACAGATGCCATTAAATAATTCTAAGAATCACACAAAGGACTACATGGCAATGGGATGAACGTGAAGTTTTAATATGGGTAGTGGACACTGCTAGAGCATTTTATGTCATTTAACCTCATTTTAAGGCACTGTGGAGTGAACAACTTTTTTCCATCAAGACACCAATTTTTATGATGATATTATAAGCATTTCAATAAGTAATACCAAGATAAAGCAAAATGTTTTCAAATCTTTTGGTACACTTGTGTTGATACCATTCCTTTAGAACAATATTTACAGTATTCTTGTTTACTTCATTGAATGAAAATCTTTGCTTTATGGCGACACAGTAATAAATGGGCAGTTTTACAAATGTCAGATGTTCTCTAGAAATTTTCTGTATCCTGTCAGTCACAGAATGTTGCTCTCCCACAATCTTTGTAGCCAGAAAGAGTAAAATTTTACTTGCAGCAGTAGCAGCAATGCAGTGTGCTGATGTGGCAATGACTTTTGAATGCTCTTCTAAAATCCATTTCTATAAAATCCGGGGAATAATAGTTTGTGATGACTCTGAAAGGTAGTTAATGCTGTTCCTCTTCTATGGTCATCAGGTTCGTGTATGTACTCTTGATTGCTCAGTATGCCGCTTTACCTCCGAGGATGCCTTCCACAGACGAGGGCGAAACGTCAGGGGAAAGTTTTATGTATAGACCACGGCATCTCAGCCTGGAAGCTTTAAGTAAAGACAATACCTGCCGTGAAAGCCTTCATTCTATGATAATGATGAACTATTCTTCGAAAAGATACAAGTTCCAAATCTCTAGTAATATTTAGAGCTAAATGAAAGATACAATGTTGTGGTCTCTAGGTTTACTCAAAGTACTAAGTGACAAGTTCCAATAACTCTTCACAAATTATTTAAGTAGATAGATACCACATACAGGTCAACTGAAGTGCGGGATACCACCTGTCAGGTTTGAGCACAGACATCAGTGCCTTGTGTTGTAGTCTTGGACTCCAAACACTGATAATTTTTCTTTTGTCACAAATGTGTCATTACTTTTTCAAATACAAACTGATCAATTTACATTCACCTATCCATTTACCAAGAACCACGAATTAAAAAAAAAAAAAAAAAAACCAATCACTTGAAACATTGTATAATGTTTCATATACTCTCACCCATGAGGTCATAGGCCAAAACAGACAGGTGGTATCGGGATCTTTGGTATTGCACTACATACTGCTGATGAATTCTGTAATGACCACTGATATGTGGTGACTGAGTTAAAAATGATAGTTTGTTTACAAGCAGAACATTGATTATACATTAAGATAACAAGTGATCCGTAGCTTCCCCCTGTGGTATAGATTAAAAGAGAGGAGTGTTCCTCCTTCCCCCTCGCAACTGAGCACCAAAGGTGCAAATTTTTGGTCTGAGACCTGTGATCGATAGTGCATTCTGTTGTTGTAATCTGTAATTTATGAGGATAACCACAGATGATTTATTATTTACAATACATAAGAATTCAGATATCGTGTTTATCGGTTTTCCAACATGTTGATGACATCATAGGTCAAAGCTGACCAATGGTATCCCCGGTCCTCAGTTATGCCGGATATTAAATCATTGTATGCACATATCTTTTAGTCTAGGCCGACTATAAAAACTGCTAGGGCGCACCACTATGTGGCACTCACTACACCCTGCATGTATAGGCTATAATTCAATTCTTCAACTAGGCTACATCTCTGAACTTTTGTTTCATTACTCCCTAAAGATGTATTACAGAATACAAGATGTGCCACTATTTCCTTCTGACTCATATGCTGAATCTTTTTATCATTCATATGGCTATCAATATTACCATTTATGGTATATAACTTCAAAGTCAGATCAAATTTATCATGTAGACTTCTCTTTCAAGTAGGGAAAATAACTTGCTATTCCTTTTCTGTATTGTCCTCATACTAAGCTTCTGCTTCAGTTACTGGTAACTACTTACATAATTCTAATTATACATTCTGGACTGCATAGTTATCATAACACTAACATTCTTCTATAAACACACCTGGAAAGAACTGGGGGTGGGGAACAGGGGTGGGAGGGGGCTTCCTTTATGAAAATTATTACATTCAAAAATCTGTTTCACCACAGACATTATCATAAGCAACTTATCAACAATAAATAACACACATGCTCTGAAAAAGGAAACTTGCATGGCTGGCATTGCAGAACTAAAACTCTACTAGCTTTTTTACGTATTGAATATATTGTGCTAATTGCAATGAGCTTTTCCTTTTTGGATACACAAACTAGTCCACTCCCACTGGAAACCACCTGCTAAATGAATATAAACATTGACCAGGCACCTACCGAGAAATGCCCTTGAAAACCACGGGTATCCATAGCGCTAATACAGTGTGGGCGTGTGCAGGTCTTCCTATTCCAGATAGGCCTACGTGAATGCAATGTTTACCGCATTCTTAACAAAATTATGTTTCGTTTGGGCAGGACAAAAAATATGCTCCTTCTACAGTGTTGCATAAACTACTTGGTAAGAATGTTTTGTTTGACATAACGAACTGCCACAATAATGATCAACACATTTTACTACTAGAGGGGATGCCAAGATCAATGCTCGTAAGATTTCACGATCATGAAGGCACATCATATTTTCTGACTCTAAACGTTGATGGTGGAATCTGCATTGAATAGATAATGAAGTAGGCACTAGTGTCCTTTAACACAGCTTAATTTAACTAAATGCTTTTACACTACTGTAAAAACTGTAAAGCAAGTAGTTTATGTGTTTGTACATGGGAAAGCAAAAACTGACACACTCCTTTCAAATGTTTATTCATACGTCTCTCCTTCACCTTAATTATGTTTTCATACTACTCACTTTCGTGTAAAGTTGTGTTGTGAAGCATCTCATAGAAAAACATATTGACAAGCATATGTACACAGATTTTATCAGCCATATCAATTGAATAAACCTAAGATAGCACCATATCTCGGAAACTGTATTTAATCTCTCACGAAAAGTCAAAGAGGAAACAGTACAGCCATCTTCACCACGCCTGGAAATGACGTCACCAAAGAAAGCGGCGGTACTACCAAATGGCGAGACTACGAGAGATGATCAAGGAGTTAAATTGAGATGGTAGATCCTGGAAATGTGACGATGGATTATAAGGATACGCTCTGCAGTTAATGCTTCAACTACAGCAGTCACGATTTTTTGTGCATGGCTGAAAAGATATTTAGTATTTGACTTTTTCCTTTGCATTATCAGTATGTTTGTTGCGCGATGATGTTTTGCGAAATTCTATTCGAAATACATGTAACTCTGAGTCAGTACTACTGACTCAGTACTAATTGTGCATGTGTACGGAACGCAATGCATTGAAAACAATAGTTGTCTTTTAGCGAATATGGTTTTGCAAAACCTGCGCTAAAATGTGAGACAGTTGTGAAAAAATTATTTATCCTGCATACACTGACATTCTTACACTTCAGTAACTCATGTTACCGGGGTTAGCTTATTTGCAATGCGTTTTTAATTTATTTGCGCAAAGTTTTGATAAGAATAGGGTATGTTAACGGATAAGACGTTAGTTGTGCTTGAGGCTGATTGCTTTTTATTTAAGAACAGTTTTGCATAATTGGCCGTTACCAAGTGTTCTTATCAATTGCAACAATGTTAACAGGTAGCGTCGAAAGATTTAAGCTTAATCGGCAGTGTTTCTGACAAGAGGATACTCAGTAATACACAACTTTTACATTAAATTTGAAAACGCATCATTGGATCAATGTAATTTCTCGAAGACCTAAGAACAAATAAATGCAATTCAATTAGTAACAATATTAATCTATCAGAAGCGTGAACACTTATACATTATGTTTAAAGAGATGGCAGTGTTTGAAGTGGCTTTATGGGTATTACTAGTGAAGCAGAAATGACTACAGTTCCTTATTTAAACTACAATAAATCCATCATATAAAACTATTGACATCCCATCAAAAATGTAACAGAAAATACATACCATTATCATTACATTACCACATGGAGCATCTTGGGTTATTGTGTAACTCTCTAATAAATTTTAGTTGGTAATCAACCCATCTTTACATTACAGGAAGCAAGAGATAACACCTTAAACGTTGCAGGCTACAAAGCTGAAACAACACATGTAAATTATTTGCAGTAAATAGCATAATGGACTTGTAAAGGTAAAGCAGTCAACAATCTGAAGATTGGTTTGAACACCACATTGCTGTAAAAGGCAGATTCCTATTTGGGGGTGGTATGACATTGCCCTCCTCTGACCTTTGAACTATTACCCAGCCAGTTATAGGGGCACATGCAATTTAGATTCCAAACCACAGTGCTGCTCAACATTTTTCACATAGGCAACATTGCTGGACATGAAAAAGTGAAAAGTGAGAGAGAAAAATGCCAGGACTTTGTGGGTCTTGAACCCACAACCTTTTGATTCATAGTAGGCCTATGTCCTTCCACCATTGTGCTACTGAGCTGTGGGATTCAGATCTTCAACTGGTCACCTAAATTTAAGTTTTCCACATTTCTCTTAATTTCTTAAGACAGACATGAGGATGGTTACTTTGAAATAAACACAGCCAAATTACTCCCCTGACGTTTTTTCAGCTTGACCTCTGTGGGGAACGTCATTTTCCTCACCTCAATTTAATGATAATCAGTAACATGAATTAAACTAACAGTCTCATTAAAAGTTCTTTTAACAGGATAAAGATGTACACAAAAAAGTTACATATAACATTGAAAATTGTACCATAATTAAGGTTAATAAAATACATGACAAAAATATTGACTTTCATAATCAAAGCCAATAACAAAGTCATTTCAGGAGGTACAAAATATCTCATTTCATTTCACATGATAGTTGTCTATCAACTGGCCGGCAATTCAGCACCACCATGATATTCCCCCACAGGTCAGTAAACGTGATCGTACATATTGATCTTTTTTGTATTAATTAAATATCACGAAAAGCTGTATTTAGCATAGGTTCCATACAGTTGAGCAGACTTATAGATCGAGTTATGCAAGACTTTTGGGTACAATTTTACTTGCAGCATTGTGGTGTGCTGTTTTTGCCAACAACTGTTACGTTCTCTTGCAATGATAATGCCAGTTGCAACTAACTCTTCAATGATTGGATGAATGCTCAGAGAAGACTGATTTTGATGTCTTCAAACGAGAAGTTTGGGTATGTTCTTTTTAATTCTTCCCATTCCATTTTAAACTTACCTGAACTGAGGATCAGAAACACTGTTCTGAATTTTAAAAACATGGTGGGACTCACATTTGACTCCAAACCTTAATGGCTGCCTAACCTTGAGGAGTTAATACTTTGAGGCATCTCAAAGCACTGATTATTTTAAAATGTCTTACAATTAGCCACACTTAGTGGGAAGTGGAAAGGGCTAGACTCCTCCAATTATATAGAGCCTTCTTGTGAGCCCAAGTTGAAAGACCCTGTTACTTAAAGAAGTTAGATGTGGTGACGCTTAAACAGATTCAGCTGGCCACTATGGTATACAGGATGAGCACTATACTGAGTCTCTGCACTTTTGCTGCTGAGTCACCACTATACATTAGGTAGCAGCTACGTGTGTTGTGCCAGGCATATAAAACACACTTCATGTCATACGCACCTACATACCTTGTCATAGCTCATCGTCCTGAGGAAAGGCTGGTTTGTAATCAGCAGCAAGTGGCGAGGTGAATGGGATACACATGAGGAACTTTCTTTTAGAGGTGATTGTGACTGATTTTAAAGTTATGCAGTGAGGTTGGAGCAGTTTCCACCTTGGCTCATATGGAGGCCTGCATTTATTTTAGAAATGTTGAATTTTAAGAAAGATTACAACTCATATTTTATGTTCAAGTCTGGTCCTTTTTTTGTTAATTATTATTATTTTTAAATAGGAATCACCATTTTGCAGTTGTTTACATTGAAAGTTCAAAACAGGGCAATTCTCTTGGATGTTCCACGATGTTCCACTACTGTGTCCTCAGGATTCACCTTACCAGGAACTATACAGTTTATTTCACAGAGTTTCACATGGATCTGCAAGCCCTGGATCAGATGTGGTATGTTCAGGCCTTTTTTTTCTTATCTTCTTTGATTTCCTAAGTGCATTAGAATCACTGCAAAACCTCTGCCCACCTGAATAGTTAACACATCATATATACGACTAACTGCACTTTCTCCATTGGCGTGGGAAGGAGGTGTCATTCTGCTGGGTATCAGGGCATGTAGGGATTAGGGAAAATGAACAAGTTGATGATGCTGCCAAGGAGGCCTGTAGAGACACTGATTTGGCATTGAGGCATTGACCATGCATTTATGTGTGGATCAATGGTTGGCAGTTATGGATAATAAGCTGAGGTTGGGGAATCTGACTGTGGCAATCCTTCTGTAATTCTATCAAGTGGGATGCATTGACCATCACTTGTCTTCAAATTGTTCACTGTCTATTTACACTTGGCTCTTACTCTGGTCAGAAGATGCTGTGGCATGCTGAGAACTGTACACATTTTGTCAAAGTGTATTGTATATCATACTGAGAAGGCAGAAGTGAATCTTTTTGTGGATTTGTCCTCTATTTTAGCTGATGATGAGGCAAGTGTAACAAGAGTTTTAAAATTTTGTTATTTGTCTCGAATATGGCCTAAGCTTTTAGGCTGGTGGTTTTAGTGTGTTATGTTGCTAGCTCATCCATTTTTATTCTGATGATCAGCCAATCATGGCTGCTAAGTTGTTTTAAATACTACTATAACTTTTTCCTATTGGAAGCAAACTTCTAATCTTTATATTCAATAACCCCAATTTTTTTTAGTTTAGCCACACCAAATTTTGGCATGTTTTGTCTCCTTTTATTTCTGTTGCAGTTTTTTTATTCTCTTTTTGGTTAATTACCACACTTGTCTCATATTGCACAAGAATTCTCTTTGAATATGGAATGAGGAGAAAATCTTTTCTATTAACCATGAATTAAATAATTTATGCTGTTCCTGCTTTATAGTTGACAGATTTTTGTATTTACCCTTGATGGACCAGTAAATCATTTTCATAAAGCAAAAATTTTGTTGCTAAATAATAGCATAATGTAACCTCTCTGGGGGCTCAGCATTAATTTGCTGAGTACGGGCTTGGCAAACCCGGAGCCCCTTTGCTTAGGGCTGGTAGGCGCCAAGGAGGTTAGAATAGGGGGAGATGGCATTACCTATGCTGGGAACAGATATTGGTTGAAGCCAGGGAGCCATGCTGTTGTGCCCAAAATCAGGATTTTTAGCTTAAAATCCTGTGCGAATATTGCCTTCTTTACGTATTTCCACTAAATTGATAGTCACATTGGAGTATTTACTTAGATATAACACACATTTCAATGACTGGAAGTACTTTACCACATTAAACAACCAATGTTTTGGGCACAAACAAATGCTGGACTGCGAAGTTTGCCGGCTTCACTTTTTCAGTGTTAGGGCATCTCCACAGATTCTAACCTCCTTGGTAGGTGCCACAAGTCCTCTGATACTGTAACCTCTGAGCACACTTCAGCGATCACCACGTGGCGCAGTGGTGGAATGTTGTGTGTACCAGGGAATGGGGATCTTGGCTTGACTGCCAAGGTCGTGAGGAAGGAAATGCATGTAAAATAAAAAACTCAATCCTAAGGTGTGCTATGTGCTGATGGGATGTGTGGCTGCTGAGGTGGAACAGTCACTAGTGAACAATGTCTGGGGATACTGGTAAGCCTCAGCTGTATTAGGCTTACCAAGGCATGTGGCGATCTTTCTGGGTGGACATTTATTTCTCTAGCTGTTCATGGGACCAAGATGGACCTTTCAAGAAATTTTCAACCTCCTAGTGGGACGATTGTACCATGGGGGTGGGGGGGGGGGGTACCAACACCCAATCACATAAGAGGGCTTAGCTTGCCAGTCCCCCAGATTCAGGAATTATATGCAGAGCTTTTGGAATTGTAACAAAACACAGGGTGATAGCCAGAATTTCTTTGATAATTGAACATAAAGAAGGTATCTTTGAAAATGTTTCACCATTTTACGTTCAGAAAGGTCTTGAAGGTATTGCTGGTAATTTGAAATTGGTCAGTTGACTCCATAATGGGATATTGTTACTCGAGACATCCAGTTCCCAGCAACTAACAAACCTACCTTGAGTATTCTATCAAATTAGAATTGCATGGCACCCTAAATTATAGTAAAGGTGTACTAACATGCAGGGATCTGGTGAATATTCCGACTGCAGATCTGAAAGATGAGTGGGCTCAGGAAGGTACCGTCGATGTTGCAACATATCATGAAAAGGGTGGGTGGGGAGTTAATCAAATCTGACTTCTTCACCCCCATCTTCAATAGCCTGAAACTCGCTGAACATCTCAAAGTAGGCTTCCTCCATCTAAGAGTACGACCCTATTCCCCGAATTCAATGCACTGCTTTAAGTGCCAGCGGTTCGGTCATACTACACAGGGATGTAAAAGCATTGCTACTTGTGGCAAATGCTGTAAAGCCACTCATGATGGAGAACCTTGTTCACCTCCACCGAAATATGTGAACTGCTCTGGAGAACATGCTGTCTGGAGTAGGGACTTCAGCGTCTACCTGCACAAGAACCAAATGCAGGAAATAAAGACCACAAAACTCATTTCCTATGCAGAGGCCAAGAAGGTCTTTAAGGCCATACAGCCACCTGTATTTGCCACCTCCTTCACCGCTGTTATTCAGAAACCATTTGCCAAAGCTGATGTTTTAACTCAAAAGGACATTGTGTCAGTACCAACACCTGTGTTTGTCAATGTTTTAGGTTGCAGTTGTTTACAAGCTCGAAGCCCTCCATGAACATAAGAAAAAGCCACTGACGTTGATATCATGGAGCTCTAGTATCCTCACTGGCAGAGACAGCTGGTAAGCTCCTGTCACCATCCATGGCAGAGCATGCTTCAAAGGTGAGCGTTGTCCCTTCTTATGTTGCTGCCAACTCAACCAAGGCCATTAAGTCTAAAAGGCACTGGAGAAAGTCAAGCACAAGTTAAAATAGGAAATAAACCTTCAGACCACTTAAAGGTCATTATGCCTGACCTCTCATCCGACTGCTCCAGAACTCGTGAAGCTCAATGTCCTTCTGGGGTAAACATCACACCCCAAGACTGAAACTCTGCCAAGTTCTGTCTCCATGTCTAAACAGAAAGAGAGAGTAAAGATAAAACCTTCATGATAAAATGGCTCTCATTCTGCAGTGGAACATAAAGGGATTTAGGACTCATGTGGAGCAACTACCACTGTTCACTCAGGATAAACCTATATGTGTCTGTTTCCAAGAAACTAATTTCAAATAATCGGACACCCCTGAATTATATGGATACTTTGAGCCATACATAAGGCACAGACATGGGCCCTCACCCATTTCTCTGCTGCCAAGATCTGCGTTATGCACTTCTGCCAGCGTCGGACAGTCCAACCGCATCCTGAGCTATACCATAGATGGCCACTTGCTCAATGTTATGGAAAAACATCATTTCTTGGGACTGGTGTTTGACGACTGGCTGACATAGCTCCTTCACAATTAACAGCGTAAACAGAAGTGCTGGCAGCACCTTAATCCTCTCTGCTGCCTTAACAATACTACTTAGGGAGCAGACCGTTATACTCTGCTACATTGTTATACCGCTCACAGTTCTTTTGTGAGTATGTGCATGGCGAGCATGGGCCCCGAGCTAATGCAGTCTTCCTTCCTTCTTTAGTTCCCAGACTGCATTTCCTTTCCCCCTCCCCTCCTTCCCTATCCTCACTCCTCCCCCTGATAACCTCAGTAGGTTAGTTCCCCTATCCCAACCAAACAACCCAACCCACATTGTTATAAGGCTCTTGTTTTATCTTGTTTTGGACTACAGGAGCATTGCCTATGGTTCAGCATCACCTTCAGCCCTGCAGATGCTGGACCCAATCCACCATTGTGGGGTTCGGCTGGCGACAGGAGCTTTCAGAACTAGCCCTGTTAATAGTCTCCTTGCAGAAGCTGGAGTTCCGCCATTATGAACCAGGCACCAATAGCTGCTTTGCAATTACATTGCTCATGTTCATGCCTTGACTCATCATACCAACCACCATCTGCTTTTTTCATTCAGGCCACTTCCCATTCCACAACGGCAGCTGAGATCAGGGATCAGTTGGCAACCATATCCGTTTGCTTCTTAGTGAACTGGAATCTTCACCATTACCTCCTGTCTTCTGGTTCCAATCGCGCACTACAGCATGGTGTATACATCGGCCATGCCTTTGCTTGGTATTGTCACAGCACCTCAAAACCTCAGTTCACCCAGAGGCCTCTCCAAGGGACACCACCTTGACGAAGCACTGTCCATGTGGGTGGAGAGGCTTGTGCATCCGTGTTAAGCTGAGGGCTATACCGAAGGTAGAGAACTTATTGCCGGAAAGGCCTCAGCTCATGGATCTGACTAACGTGTACCACAACATCCTGTCTTCCTTATCCTCTCCCAGTCCTTTCCCAATTCCTTTCCCAAGGTGTGATGCGATCCATGCCGAGGGGTGCATGGCACATGGGTGGATGTGTCTCAAACGGAGCCGAAGGGGTACCGCGCGACCTCCCTGAGTAAGTAGCCTTGCACAGCATGGGGTTATAATAGTGTGGACCATATAAATCCCCAAATCTCGTGGGACTAAGATGAACACAGAGAAAGAAAGTATTTTAAAAGAATCTGAGGGGCAATCTGAGACCTCAGATACTCAGACATCGGGATCAGGACCGATGGAGTGCACTCCTACTTCTGAATCTGTCTAGACCTGAGCAAGAAGTGGGAACTGTAACAGAGACGTTGGACCAGATTAGGATTAAGGCCTTGTCTGGGGCTCAGAGGACGAAACTTCTCAAGGAACAAAAGCAAAGGGAAGGAAAAGAATGGCTTCCTAAGCATAAGTGGAGGGAATCAAAAGGGCTTGAGCCCAAGACCCCCAAAAAGAAACTGCCTCAGGTCGAAGGGGATACACAGACCCCCTCGACGTCAAAGACAGGTGGCAAGAGGGTTAGGGAGGAATCTAAGACTCCCTCCTCTCTGGACAAACGTGATCCTAAAAGGCTGAGGCAGGAAATAGGGAAACAGACCTGTAGTACTGCAGTCTCGGTCTTTAGAATGGCGGTTGTCCAAGAAGGATACCCACTGGTGAGTATCACCTCGCAGAAGGAGGAGCTCGTGCAGATGGCACTCTTTGAAGAGACTGGGGGGGACATTGGTCCAGGACCCAAATTCAGGAGGGTCTATCTAGATCGCGGTGCCCTCATTTTTGTCTGCGAGGGGGAGCACTCAGCAGACTGGCTTAAGGACAAGGTGCCCATGATATCCCCGTGGGAGGATGCGAAGCTGCTGGTCAAGACAGCAGCCGAACTCCTGAAGACTGCAAAGGTATCAATATGGGTACCAAAGATCCTTAAGGATGTCTCTCCAAAGACTCTGTTCGAGAAAATAAGGGTCCAGAACCCAAAAGTCTCGACAGAGGATTGGAGGGTAATTAACCAAAAGGTCGTTCCAGAAGGACGAACCCTGGTGGTGGAGGTCGAGGAGAAGTCCCTGAAGGCAATGCGGGAGCAAGGCCTGAAACTGTTTTTAGGGTTCTCGCAGGTCGTCGTCAGGGTAATCAAAGACCTTAAAGGCATAATGGCAGCAAGTTGGGGACTGGAAGTGCTGCAGATAAACCTGCAACACAGTAAAGGGGCCACTGCTGCCCTGAGCCGTCGCCTGGGGAGACAGGAGGTGGACGTGGCCCTGATACAAGAACCCTATTTATACAAAGGGGTGTATCCGGCCTCGGTGGTACTAGAGGTAAGCTGATTTATGCTAGAAATCTAAAAAACTCCATAACATGCATTTATGTTAGAAATGGAATCCCTTTCATACCAATGATGGATTTTTGTTCCAGGGACCTGGTGACCATCAGGATGCAGCAACGTGAGGAAGGTATCACGAGGGAAATTGTTTTGGTCTCAGCATACCTTCCTTACGAAGACAGCTCTCCTCCTTCTTTGGAAGTGAGGAGACTGACGGAAGCCTGCCATCAGCAAGGTGACGAACTGTTGGTGGGATGTGATGCCAATTCCCACAATCTATCGTGGGGTAGCAAGAACACCAACAGTAGAGGGGAGCACCAACTTGGAGATCTTGAATAGGGGTGATGAACCTACATTCAGGAATAGTAGAAGGGAAGAAGTAATTGACATAACTTTTGGTTCCATGATGATGGGCAGCTACGTCGAACAGTGGCATGTGGTCCTGGAGCCATCCTCATCAGATCACATGTACATTAAATTCAAGGTTGAAATGGGAACCAGACAGACCATGGCCTATAGGAACTCCAGGAAAATGGACTGGGAGACATATAGGAGAGACCTTGACTTCAGCCTATCGGAAATTAAAACTTCGATAAGGAATCCATCAGAGTTTGAGGAAGTAGCAGAGGCCGTAACCTCTGCTATAGTGACCTCATACCAGGACAACTGCTCAACCACCAAGAAGTGCACAAATAGGCGTGTGCCTTGGTGGAATAATAACCTGGAAATGCAAAGGAAACAGATACGAAGACTGTTTAACCTTGCAAGGTGCAAAGGACAATGGGCAAAGTATCGCGAGGCCCTTGTCAATTACAATCTTGCCATCAGATGGGCAAAGAAAGCATTCTGGAAAGTAGTCTGCGAGGAAGTGGAGGGCACAGCTGCTCAAGCGAGACTTCATAAAATCCTCACTAGGGTACGAACTAATCCAGAAGGAACATTGAGAAAGGAGGATGGGGAGTATACAAAGACAGCACATGAAACGCTGGAACTGCTCCTCAATAATCACTTTCCTCAATATACTTTGGTGGATAACTCAGACCAGAATGCGATTCCTGAGAGACAACGGTTCTCAGAAATTCGCAAAGAGGACTGGAATTTGGCCAAGCAGTATGTCGATTTCAGTAAGGTCCGATGGGCGGTTGGAACATTTCAACCATTCAAGTCATCTGGCCCCGATGGAATCTTTCCAGCTCTCCTGCAACAAGCGGGAGAAAATCTTATTAGATTCCTATGCAGGTTATTCAGGGTTAGCCTAGCAGCAGTAATCATTCCCAATGCCTGAAGGGCAGTGAAGGTTGTCGTCATTCCAAAACCAGGGAGAATTGATCATACCAAGGCCAAAGATATGAGACCAATCAGCCTGTCCTCCTTCATTCTTAAGACATTGGAAAAGCTAGTTAATGTGCATGTTGGAGAAATGAGGTTAAGTAGGGCTCCTCCACATTCAAACCAACATGCATATCAGCCAGGTAAATCATGTGAGACAGCTCTCCACCAACTCGTTGGGAAGGTGGAGAAAGCACTACACTTTCAGGAAATAGCCCTCTGCATCTTCCTGGACATTGAGGGGGCTTTTAGCAACATAACCTTCGATTCCATGGTTAGGGCAACAGAGGTGCATGACTTAAGGACCACTATATATAGGTGGACTAGGGCCATGCTTAGTGGAAGAAAGGTAGAGGCTACCATGATGAATGAAAAAATGGTAATCAACACCACTAGGGGTTGCCCGCAAGGAGGAGTTCTTGAATGATCTCATTAGAGAATTAAACTCTAGGCAGTACTTTTGCCAAGGATACGCAGATGATCTTGTCATAGTAATACTTGGCAAATTTGCTGACAGTCAAGAATATGGCACAGGATGCATTGAACATTGTGCAAGACTGGTGCAGAAAACAGGATCTGGGGGTTAGTCCTAAGAAGACTATTGTTGTACCATTCACAAAGAAGCTAAAGCTAAAGCTTTTCAATGAAGCGCTCCTGTGAAGGGGACAGTGAAATATCTAGGGGTTACCTTAGATGAGAAACTGACATGGATCCCTCACATTAGAAATATTTGCTCCGAGGCAAAAGGTACTTTGGTAAGTACCAGAAGAGCTTGTGGTAAAAATTGGGGCCTGAGCCCCAAGGGTATGCACTGGATCTACACTACGGTGATTAGACCCAGGATCACCTATGGGGCGGTTGTGTGGTGGAAGAAGGTAGAACAGCAGGTTGCTGCTAAGGAGCTTGTTAAGGTGCAGAGATTAGCCTGCTTAGCCATAACAGGCAGAAACCATGTTGGATATGCCCCCATTACACCTTTGGGTCAAGATGGAGACAGCGGCTGGTGCATACAGACTCAAAACTGGCAAAAATTGGAACTCTTTGGCATATCCAGAATCACACACTAAAATAGTGAGTGAGGTAAATATAGGAAAGGTTGGGGAAATGCCAGCCGACTATATTATAACCCCATACTGCTTCAACAAGCCTTTCAATATAACAATTGGAAGTAGGGAGCAGTGGGAGGAAATAGTTTGACACCATATGGGGGATATTGTCTGGTTCACTGACGGGTCAAAATCAGACCAAGGCGTTGGGGCCGGGTTATATGGGGTGCAGCCAAGACTGGAGGGCGTCATCTCTCTAGGGAAACTGGCCTCAGTATTCCAGGCTGAAATCACTGCCATCAAGGTGTGTGTGGAGGAGAATTTGTGTAGGTGCTACAAAGACTTCAGCATCTATATCTATTCAGACAGCCAGGCAGCCCTGAGATCACTGGCAGCTCCTGCAACAAAGTCTAAAATTGTTGCAAAATGTCACAGGGTTCTGGTGGTGCTAGGGGAAAGCAATAGAGTAAACCTATTGTAGTCCCTGGTCATTCGGGGATCAGTGGCAACGAACATGCCGACAGATTAGCCAGGATGCGGGCAGAGACTCCATTTATTGGACCGGAAACTGTCCTGACAATCACCAAGGCAATGATCAAATTGGAGCTACGTAACTGGCTCAGAAGACAGCACGTAGAATGTTGTTGTTATGGTCTTCAGTCCAGAGACTGGTTTGATGCAGCTCTCCACCCTACTCTATCCTGAGCAAGCCTTTTCATCTCCTCATAAGAACAGCAACCCACATCCACTTGAATCTGCTTACTATACGCGTCTCTTGGTCTCCCTCTGCGATTTTTACCCCACACACTTCCCTCCAATGCTAAATTTACTATTCCCCGATGTCTAAGAATGTGTCCTACCAAGCGATCCCTTCTTTTAGTCAAGGTATGCCAAAAATTCCTTTTCTCACCAATTCTGTTCAGTACCTCTTCATTAGTTATGCGCTCTATCCACCAAATCTTCAGCATTCTTCTGTAGCACCACATTTCTTCCTGTCCACACTGCTTATCGCCCGTGTTTCACTCCCGTACAAGGCAACACTCCACACAAATGCCTTCAGAAAAGACTTCCTTACACTTAAATTAATATTTGATGTTAGCAAATTTCTCTTTTTCAAAAATGCTTTTCTTCTCATTGCCATCCTGCATTTAATATCCTCTGTACTGCGACCATCGCGTGTTATTTTACTACCCAAGTAACAAAACTCATCTACAACCTTCATTGTTTCGTTACCTAATCTATTTCCTTCAGCTTCGCCTGATTTTCTAAGACCACATTCCATTATTTTTGTTTTGCTCTTGTTAATGTTCATTTTATACGCTCTCTTCAACACCAAAGTCTATCAACAAAAAATGGCAAGGTAATGATGCCAAAGCCATGTTTTAAAAGAAGCTCTGCAATCCTGGGCCTGAACAGGAGAGAGATTAGACTCATGGTTGGATTGCTGAGAGGCCATGGGAATTTAAAAAAAAAAAAAAACACCTACATCCAATGGGAATAACAGAAGAGGACCCTAAATGTAGGATCAGTGATGGCAGTGATGAAACTGCATCACATCTAATCTTCGAATGCATTGCATTGGAGAGTAAAAGGCACAGAACATTTGGGACAACCAGACCTGAAGAAATTGCGCCTAATAAAGAACTGGTAAAGGGAATCCTTGCACTGTTCAAGGGCATTGGTTGGCTTTACTAGATATACAGGGAGTGATACCACACAATAAACTTAGTTTCGATGCGGGCAGTGGCGGGTTGGACCAAGACTGTTTTGGCTTCCCTGAGACCATCAATCAAATCAATCACCCAGAGGCCATTTGCCGCCAATTCTAGTCTATCCTTAATGTTTCATGGGGCTGGGAAGTGATCTACAACAATGGCTCGATGGTGGTGGTTGTGTTGGCTACACTTACACACATGCAGGGCATAATGAATTGCACTCCATGCCAGCTGGCTGCAGTGTCTTCACTGCGGAGTTAGTATCTATCTATCGTGCTCTTGACCATATTCGTACCTGCACTGCTGGGGAGTCCTACGTCATCTGCAGCAACTCCCTCAGCAACAATGTTTCCCCCGTCATCCTTTAATAATAGCCATCCAGGAGTCCCTCTATGCTGCTGAACAACATGGACGATCGGTAGTATTTATCTGGACTCCAGGGCATGTCGGGATCGCAGGAAATGAACTGGCAGACAAGTTAGCCAAAGAGGCCACCACTAAACCTCTTGTGGAGGTCAGTATACCATCTGCTGACCTATGTTCTATGCTATGCAGTCGAGACTGTGGTTTGTGGAATACAGAATGACATACCTTCCAAATGCTCAACAAGTTGCAGATGTATGGAGGTCCCCTCTATGGGCCCCTCGCAGGTACGCTGTCGTTCTCTGCCAGCTCTGCATTGGCCATCCTTGGTTGACACATGGTCATCTTCTCCATCGCGAGGACCCACCTCAGTGTCACTGTGGCTCCGATTTATCAGTTGCTCACATTTTATTGGATTGCACTAACCTCACCACCCAGAGGCGGAGTTTTAACCTCTCTGATGCCCTGAGCTCGGTTTTAGCAGACAATGCTTTTATGGTTGATAGAGTTTTAAATTTTATTCATGCAAGTGGATTATATCATTCCACCTGAATATTATTGAGTGTCCAGTATCTATCTATCCTCCACTTACCTAGCACTGTTAGGTCGGTGGTTTCAATGTGTAACAGAGTGGCCGGATGTTGTTCTTTATTATTGTGATCACCCGGCCAAGATACTCTGGTATTGTCTTTAAATCTTGCTCTCCTTTCTCAGTGTTCTTTATTTACTTCTTTTATTTCTGGATGTGTTAAAACCTTTGTTTGGTGAATTTTATCACATTGTTTTATACACATTTTTAGCGATCATTCCTGTATGCTTTATACTTGGAACAAGGGATTGATAATCTTTGTCGATTAGTCCCTTTCAAAATCAAACCATCCATGGATACTTTCTCCACAGGAAGGATGACCTCACTGGCATGTGAGATAAAGGTGGGGTGGGTATTTTTATCAATGCCAGCTATCACTCCTCACCTGTCTCGTTCACCACATGCCTTCAAGTAGTTGCAGTGTCTGTGTACACATTTGCGTCACTGGTTGACAATGTGCTCACTTTACCTGCCCCCACAATGTGCTCAATGAGGATTCTCTCCATGATCTTATTACTCAGCTGCTTTGAGGCTCTGCAACAATTTGTCCCAGGGATAGAGCAATTGAGAGGATTCTTGTGTTGTCCAGTACACATTTACCAAATTCAGGCCAGAGCACACACTTCTGTGCTGCGACAAGGTCATTTTCCACTATTGATCTCTTGCTCCAGTCTCCAGCCCTTGCCCACTCTGCTCAGCAGGAAGTGGTTGATGACCTACATGGCAGTGGCCATTTCCCCCTCTGGATTCGTCTGTCAGACAGAGTGGTACCTGCCAGAACCCCTCCACGATGGGTGCTTCATCTGGCAAACTGGATCTTGTTCAGCCAACTTGCTGACTGAATAACACAATGTCATTCAGGAATGTGTGAATCATATTACGCAACAGATCCATCGCACTGCTGAAGCATCTATTTCCCAGACCACGGATCAGTTGCAAAGGCAGCCTGTCCCTTGGTGAAGTAAAGAATGCCACTCTGCAATTTGCGCAAGATGAGCAGCTCTGTGAAAATTCAAGAAACCGATCCACAGCAGAGAATCTTGCAGTCTTTTGGGTACTGAGGGCAAAAGGTTGCCAGACCATACAAGATAGTAAGAAGAGATAAAGGGAGCACTCCCTGAATTGCATCAGTTATTCTACAATTAGCACTAAAGTATGGGAGACGATAAGGAGAATATCTGGAAGAAGAGGGCGGTGCCCAGTAGCCACTGTAATGGTGAGTGGCACTTTCCACAAGGATCCACAAGACATTGTGCAGACTATGGTGGAGTACTGCGCCACTTAACCTCCACTGCCCAGCAGGATCCTGCTTTCCAGCACCACAGAATGGGTACTGAGAAAGGCGGATTGGACTTCAGGTCCACCACTGCAGAAGAATACAACTGCCCTTTTTCCATGTGGGAGCTAGCTCTCTCCTCAGGGGCTCAGCATTAATTTTCTGAGTATGGGCTTGGCGAACCCAGGGTCCTAAGCTGGGGACTATGTCATGTCAACAGTCCTCCATACCGTAAGCTCTGTGCATGCTTCAGTGACCACTATGCAGTGCGACAGTGGTATGTTGTACTTTTCGCAGCCTAGGGATCTTGGCTTAATCGCCTAGGTCATGAGGAAGGTACAAGTCCTTTATAAAAGATCCCTCAGTCTCGAGGTGTGTTATTTTTCTGAGGTGATGCATGACTGCTGAGGTTGAACAGTCACTAGTGAGCAACCTCTGGGAAACCTGCTGCACTTCAGTTGTATTAGGCTTACCAGGCAAGTGGCGCTCTGCCTGTGTGCACGTATAGCTCTCTAGCTGTTCATGGGAACAGGATGAAACATGAAAATAATAGCATTGGCAGATGCAAAACTGCCATCTCTAAGTGTGGCAAAACAGAGTTTAACATGACGACATACAATCCTCGGACGTTCCTTTCCCTTACCACCCCATGGAAGTAACATAGAGGCCTAAATCAATAGGAGCCATACTCAACACAATATCTTGTCTGTGCATGTTCTGATTGGGAGTCATTCACATTCACTAAGCTTCAATCCTTTGTCGATCTCAAAGATAAGTTTGGTCAAGTGGCGTCATTTTCAAAGATGACAAGTGGGGCTGTTCTAATACAGATGGCGTCCCCAACCCAGTCAAAGGCATTACTTGCCTATGATAAGCTGGGTGATATTCCACTTAGTGTCACACCCCACAAGTCTTTAAACATGGTCCAGGGTCTAATGCACCACAGAAACCTATTGTCCCAGACTGATGATGAGTTGCAAGCCAACCTGCAGCTACGAGTGGTTCACTTCGTCCAATGTGTGTACAGGGGACCTGAAGATATCGGGGTTGCCACTGGTGCTTTCATCCTGGCCTATGAAGGTTATCCACTGCATGATATACCAGTGTGATGTACCATATGTCCCTTACCCTATGCAGTGTTTCCGGTGCTGGAAGTTCGGGCACACGTTCTACCGATGTACTTCCAGCGCAACCTGCAGGAAATGTTGGCGGCTATCACACCTGGGTGCCCCATTTTCCCTTTGCATGAATTGTGGGCAACATCATCTGTCATGCTTGCCAAAATGCACTGTTTTACATCGGAAAAGGAAAATAAAGACCCTGTACTGACTGACTTTCTCTGAGGCATGGAAGAAGTAGGAGCAGTCCTACCCCATATGTATGGCAACTTCTTTTGCCACAGTCACTGGAGCACCAATTAAACTTAGAATGACATCTACAGGGAACCAACCTTACACTGCTCCCTTGATGGGTAGGGGCACCTCTCCATCCATTGCTCCCCCAACATCTGTGAGAGCAATGTCCTCCCCCCCCCCTCCCCCAACCATCGGGAACACCAGTCTCCATTCCCCATCTGGAAAAGCAATAGTCTTCCCCGGCCCCTCTCACTCGGAAGGTGTCCCTTGGGGCTTCAGGATCCACTCAATCCTTGTTCGAGGACTTCCCGATCTAACTTGGGCCCAGAAAACACTTTTGAGAAGTCCTCCCAGCCCTCAAAACTGGAAGAGCAGCGAGAGGAAAATAAGAAGAAGCAAAAATAGTAATACACCTTGGTGGCTTCAAAGCCACATCTCCCTACATCTTCTGCCTCAAAAGATGAGGTGGAGATCCTTGCATCCTCCGAGGATGTTGCTCTCACTGAGACCCTTCAGCCAATGGTTCTGGATGATGTAGATATGCAACACCTGGCAGAAGGCAAATCTTTGGATTGATGATCTTCTGTGCTAAACCATGGCCTTCCATCAAGGAGTTAACCAAATTCCCCACCCCTCAGGGACTCAGCATTAATTTGGCGAACCCGGGGTCTGAATCTGTGGACTGTGTCATGCCAACAGTCCGCCACACTGTAAACTCTGTGCATGCTTTAACGACTATTGTAAGGCGCGAAGGTGGAATGTTGTACGTTTCAGAGCCTGGGGATCTTGGCTTAATTGTCCAGGTCATGCAGACGGTACAAATCTCTATTAAAAAAAAGAAAAGAAACCCTCAATCTCAAGGTGTGCTATGTGCCGCCGAGGAGAGACATGGTTGTTGAGGTTGAACAGTCGTTAGCGAGCAACCTCTGAGGAACCTGCCGCACCTCAATAGTATTAGGCTAACCCAGGCAAGCGGGGCTCTGCCTGGGTGGACCATTAGATTCCTAGCTGCTCATGAGAACACCATGAAATCAACACAAAACATCGGCGGCCATATAACTGCCATCTCTAAGAGAGGAAGAGGTGACTATAATGCTGCGCAGTATGGCCCCCAGTCGTTCCCATCCCTGGCCACACCATGGGAGGAATATAGGGCCCATTAGCAAAGTGAGGCTTACGCTCCTAAGTACTTAGTGTGTAGTCAAACTGATGGGGAACCTTTTATGACGACAAAGCCTTTGTTTTTCGTAGAGAATCTGGAAGACATGTTGCCTGTATACATACCTCACCTCACCACCATAATTGTAGGCTTCTCTTTTCAGCTACTGCCATCCCCGGCAGTGACAGCCAAGGTCGGGTCTCCCGATCACAGTCTGTATTTGTTCTCTTCTCTTATCACTTGAATTCCTTCCCTTCCTTCACACTTTCCACTGATCTTCCCATACTCCTCCTTGGTGTATCCCTCACTTACAGATTAGGTTGGACTTGTCCTGGAACTCAAAAGACTTTGTAACACTGCTAAATCTCTGTTACCACTTACGAGTGCTGCTTGATTCGTACCACAATGCAGCAGTTATTTACATGGACAGCTCTCTCGCTGATGCCCATGCTGGGTGTTGTTGTTGTGGACTTCAGTCTGCAGGCTGGTTTGATGCAACTCTCCATGCTTCCTGCCCTGTGCAAGTCTCTTCATCTGAGAATACGTTCAGCAACCTACATCCTTTTGAATCTGCTTACTATATTCGTCCCTCGGTCTGCCTCTACGATTTTTACCCCACACGCTTCCTTCTAATGCTAAGTTGACAATTCCTTGATGTCTCAGAATGTGTCCAACCAATCTATCCCTTCCCTTAGTCAGTATATGCCAGAAACTCATTTTCTCTCCAATTCGGTTAAGCACCTCCTATTAGTTACATGATCCACCCATTCGTCTGTAGCACATTTCAAAAGCTTCTATCATCTTTTTATCTGAGTTCCTTATTGTCCACGTTTAACTCCCATACAATGCTACACCCCAGACAAATGCTTTCAGAAAGGACTTCCTAACATTCAAATTAATATTTGATGTCAACAAGTTTCGCTTCTTCAGAAACACTTTCCTTCCCACAGCCATTCTGCATTTTATATCTTCTTTACTTTGGCCATCAGAAGATATCTTGATACCCAAATAACAAAATTCATCTACTACTTTTATTGTCTCATTACCTAATCTAATTCCTTCAGCATCGCCTGATTTTCTGACATTACATTCCATTACCTTTGTTTTACTCTTGTTAATGTTCATCTTATATCTTCCTTTCAAGACACTGTCCATCCCATTCAATTGCTCTCCTAAATCTTTTGCGGTCTCTGACAGAATTGCTATGTCATCGGCAAACCGCAGTGTTTTTAATTCTTCTCCCTGCACTTTAATGCCCTCTCCAAATTTATCCTTCCATTCCTTCACTGCTTGCTTAATGTACAGATTGAACAACATTGGGGAAAGGCTACAACTCTGTCTTACTCCCTTCCCAACCTCTGCATCCCTTTCTTGCCCTTCGACTCTAATAACCGCTGTCTGGTTTTTGTGTAGGTTGAATATAACTCTTCGCTCCCTAAATTTTACCCCTGATACCTTCAGAGTTTGGAAGAGTGTATTCCAGTCAACATTGTCAAAAGCTTTCTCCAAATCAACAAATGCTAAAAACATAGGTTTCCCTTTCCTTAGCCTATCTTTTAAGATAAGTCGTAATGTGAGTATTGCCTCTTGTGTTCCTACGTTTCTCCTAAATCCAAATTGATCTTCCCCGAGGTTGGATTCCACAAGTTTTTCCATTCGTCTGTAAATAGTTTGTGTTAGTATTTTGCATTCATGACTTATTAAACTGATAGTTCTGTAATTTTCACACTTGTCTACACTTGCTTTCTTTGGAATTGGAATTACAATATTCTTCTTGAAGTTGGAGAGTATTTCCCGTCTCATACATCTTGCATACCACATGATACAATTTTTTCATGACTGGCTCTCCTAACGACATCAGCAGTTCAGATGGAATATCATCTACTCCAAGAGCCTTGTTTCGACTCAAGTCCTTCAGCGCTCTGACAAATTTTTCTGTCAGTATCATATCTCCTATCTCATATTCCTCCACTTCGTCTTCCATTTCTAGAATACTGCTTTTAATTTTATTTCCTTTGTATAGGCCCTCTATATCTTCCTTCCACAGTTCAGTCTTGCCCTCTTTGCTTAGTACTGGTTTTCCGTCTGAGTTCTTAATATTCATACAGCTGCTTTTCTTGTCTCCAAATATCTCTCTTATTTTCCTGTAGGCGGTATCTATCTTTCCCCTAGTTATGCATTCTTCTACGGTTCTGCATTTGTCCTCTAGCCACTCCTGCTTAGCCAGTCTACACTTCCTGTCAATATCATTTTTCAGACATTTGTACTGCCTTTTTTCTGTTTCACTTGCTGAATTTTTATATTTTCTCCTCTCATCAATTAAGTGCAGTATATCCTGCATTATCCAGGGATTTATATTAGGCCTTGTCCTATATGGTTCTCTGCAGCCTTCACTACCCTATCTCTCAGAGCTATCCATTCTTCTTCTACTGTATTACCTTCCCCCGTTTCAGCCAATCCTTGCCTAATGCTCCCTCTGAAACTCTGAACCACCTCTGGTTATTTCAATTTGTCCAGGTTCCATCTCCTAACCTTTCTGCAATCTCTTAAGTTTTAATCTGCAGTTCATAACCGATAAGTTATGGTCAGAGTCTATATCTGCCCCTGGATATGTCTTACAGTTTAGAATCTGGTGTCTAAATCTATTCCTTACCATTATAAAGTCAATCTGGTGCCTTCCAGTGTCTCCTGGTCTCTTCTACATATACAGCCTTCTTTTATGATGTTAAAAGCAAGTGTTGGTGATCATTAAATTGTGCTCTGTGCAAAATTCTACCAAGCGATCTCCTCTTTCATTACTTTTTCCCAGTCCATATTCACCTACTATATTTCCTTCTCTTTCCTTTCCTACTACTGAGTTCCAGTCCCCCATCACAATCAAGTTTTCGTCTCGCTTAACTTTCTGAATGATTTCTTTTATCTCCTCATACATTTTTTCAATATCCTCATCATCGGCCGTGCTAGTTGGCATATAAACTTGCACTACTGTGGTTGGTGTTGGCTTCGTGTCTATCTTTACTATGATAATGCGTTCACTATGCTGTTCATAGTAAGTTACACACATTCCTATTTTCTTATTCATTATCAGACCTACTCCTGCGTTACCAGCAACTGATTTTGTATTAACAACCCTGTACTCACCTGACCAGAAATCCTGTTCATCCTGCCACCGAACTTCACTAATCCCTACCATATCTAACTTTAACCTATCCATTTCTGTTTTCAAATTTTCTAGCTTACCTACACGATTAAGGGTTAGAACATTCCATGCTCCGACCCGTAGAATGCCTGTTTTGTTTTTCTTGATGACGACATCCTCCTGAGTAGTCCCCGCCCGGGGATCTGAATGGGGGACTATTTTACCTCTGGAATATTTTACACAAGAGACGCCATCATCGTATAGTCATACAGTAGAGCTGCATGTCCTCTGGAGAAGTAACGACTGTAGTTTTCCCTTGCTTTCAGCCGTTCGTTGTAACTGCATGGCAAAGCCGTGTTAGCTGATGTTACAAGGCCAGCTCAGTCAATCATCCAGACTGTTGCCCCTGTAACTACTGAAAAGGCTGCTGCCCCTCTTCTGGAACAACACTTTTGTCTGGCCTCTCCACAGATACCCCTCCACTGTGGTTGCACCTATGGTACGGCTATCTGCATCATTGAGGCATGCAAGCCACCCCACCTCGGCAATGTCTGTGGTTCATGGGGGTGGCCATGCTGGGTATGCCTTTATTTGTGGTGACCATTCTGAACAGCAATCATTGCCTTGTGGAAGTAGTATCTTCACTGTGGAGCTGGTCGATATTTTAATAGCTCTTGAACACCTCAGAGCTCGCCCCAGGGGGTTGTTTGTCATCTGTAGTGACTCCCTGAGTGGCTTACAGGCCCCCAACCAGTTTCTTCCCAAGCACCATTTGGTGCGATCAATCCAAGACGCTGGCTTCGCCCTTGGTGAGTCAGGCCATTCTGTTGCTTTCATATCGACACCAGGCCACATCCAAGCAGGCCACCACTTCACGCTGCCTGGATACTGGCCTCCCAGAAACAGACCTCCGATCCCAGTTACACCGCGAGGTTCTTGGTGTTTGGAGTTCTGATTGGGTGGGCTTGACCGAACCAAACAAACTCCGTGTTGGCAAGCCCTCTATCGTTGTATCGATGACCTCACTGACGGCTTCTTGCAGGGAGTCAGTTGTCCTTTGCTGGCTCCGTATTGGTCATACCTGGCTGACACATGGCCACCTTCTATGTCGCGAGGACCGTCCTCAGTGTAACTGTGGTGCATATCTCACAGTTGCCCACATCTTATTAGCTTGCCCCTATTTAGCTGTACAGTGGTGGAATTTTAATATTCCTGATGCCTTGAACCTTATTTTAGTGGACAATACCTCCATGCTTGACTCTGTTTTAAATTTTATTTGTGAGTGTGGATTGTACCATTCCATTTAAAGTTTCTTGAATCTCTGTTCTCCGCTTGCCTAATACTTTTAGGTATGTGGTTTTAATGTGCAACAGAGTGTGTCCTACTTTTCTTTTTGTGATGATCTGGCCTCAACACTCTGGTATTGTCCGCAAGCTCTTTTAATCCTTTCTTCATTTTTATTTGTTGCTTTTAAATTTTGGATCTCTTAATGCCTATAGTTTAGGAAGTTTACCACATTGTTTTACCTCTTCGACTGGAACAAAGGATGGATAACCGCTGCAGTTTCGTCCCTTCCAAAATCCAACAACAACAACAACAACAACAACAACAAATTCTCCAGTGGAATTGTGGTGGTTTTTACAATTGTCTAGCTGAGCTGCAGCAGTTGTGCCGATTCCCTGTGCTCTGTTTGGCATTACAGGACCCCTGCCCTTCAGAGCTATTGGGGCTACTATAAGAACTGTTCCGTTTATGACTTAGTCTCTGGTTGTGTCTGTGTTTACATCCTCGCCACTGTCCCCAGTGCCCCTGTGCTGCTCCACACAGCCTTGAGGCAAAGAATTACCTGAATGCAGGTAATGCAGGAATTTCTTACCATCTGTTGCTCTACCTACTATAAGAACTGTTCCGTTATGACTTAGTCTCTGGTTGTGTCTGTGTTTACATCCTTGCCACTGTCCCCAGTGCCCCTGTGCTGCTCCACACAGCCTTGAGGCAAAGAATTACCTGAATGCAGGTAATGCAGGAATTTCTTACCATCTGTTGCTCTACCTACTATAAGAACTGTTCCGTTATGACTTAGTCTCTGGTTGTGTCTGTGTTTACATCCTTGCCACTGTCCCCAGTGCCCCTGTGCTGCTCCACACAGCCTTGAGGCAAAGGCTGTCTGAATGCAGGTAATGCAGGAATTTCTTACCATCTGTTGTCTCTACCTCTCTTCGGATGAGGTTGTCTCTCCTGCTGATCTTGCTGCTTTAGTCACCCAACTTCCTCCACTATTCCTCCTTTTGGGGGACTTCATTGTCCACCACACTTTGTGGGATGGAACTGAGATCTCCCACCATGATAGGGAAGTTGTGACTGTACTGGCACAGCAGGTTGTCTGCCTCCTGAACACGGGTGCACCGACACTTTTCAGCGTGACATGGCACATACTCAGCTGTTGACCTCTCCATTTGCAGCTCGAGCCTTGTTTCCCATTATAGCTGGGAGGTACATGATGATCTATGTGGTAGTGACCACCTTCCCATTCTTCTAACTCTGCCTCAGTTCCAACTTGCTTACTGCCCACCCCAATGTTCACTCTGCCGAGCAGATTGGCCAACCTACACCTTGTCTGCTGTGGTAGCTGTTCCACTTTGCAGTGTTCCCGATGAGACAGAAGTTGTGATGACCGTGTTGCTACAATCGAACTCTTCTCCCGAAACACAGCACCCAAATTTTTACATCGTTAGTTACGTACACACCACATCTCATTAAATTAACTTGAGCAGTCTTTTCTTCTTTGATAGTTTATGATTACATAAGGATTTGAGTTGTAGTTATCACCTAGAATTCAGGCTAACAGGGAGGGAGCACAGTGAGAATACACTTTAACTGAACAAAAAACCACAAGATGATTAACTTTTATGAACATCTTGTATTATGCCCCTAGGCTAAAATTGTATGAGATCCGTACTGCATCAAGTCTCAAGAAGAGCATAACTAGAAACTACTTCGACAAACTCAGTTCATTTATCCAAACAATGTATAAGTTCCATGCCAACACCATCTCTTCTGACACTCATTTATGCTTTGCTATGTTGCACGATGGCATCTTCTTCAGCCACTATGACTGTTTTTGGACCGCCTCAGCTGCTCGCTCTCATGTAACTGCACACACGAGTGCATGGCACACGGTAAAATTCTTAAATATCTACTATCTATATATGGTGAATCCGCACATCTCATGGTGGGACAATCCCATAATGTACAGCTAAATTAGTTGTTACACTACAACTTCCCACAGATATTGACATGGCGGTTCACCAACTAACTGTGTCCATCATTTCTGCTGCTGAAGCCACAGTCCCAAGTTCTTGTGGTTTGCTCAGACGTAAGTCGGTGTCTTGGTGGATTCCAGAAATTGCTGAGGCCATCTGCCTTCCGGGAATGTTGACAAACACTCCAGCACCACCCTTCAATTGATTACCTGACTGCCTTTAAGGGAAACCAGAATGATCCATCTCCTCCATGTTAATTTTAACAAACGGAAGGAATTTTTTTCTAGAATGATTAAACATATTGCTCTGAAATTTCGACTACATGTTCAGTGAATATTGTTACTTTGAAATGGAAGCAGGCTTGACTTTGAAGCAGGGTTGTTGACTGAACACAGCACTTATATTGAAGGAGGTTTATTGCCAACTGAAACGTACACACAGCACTGACTGCCTCTCGGGCAGAGTGATCTGCTACTTAAACACAGACAGAATGTACCAGAAATTAGAAGAATAGTTAACATAAGAAACAATTAGAACAAGTGAACATAAGAAACATGTAGAACATTCTGGAAATGTTAATTACAAAGAAATAAATTTTTGCCGGTGGATGGGATTGAACCAGCAACATTCAGCACCACAATTGGTGACTCTATCCCTTGTGCCACGCTGGCAGTCAGTTAAAGTGGGGTCTCGTTTGTTGATGCAACATGAAAAAATAATGCCCATACTGCTCTTCTCATATGCTCAATGCTTCTTGTATTTTGCCTAATGCACATCCATAATACCTCTCCAATCTGTCAATTGCTTCAGCTATCAATCTTCCTCTTCCTCCAAGGGTTTTACCATCACTAAGCTTCTGGGATCCTAATGTCTGCTTTAGTTTGCACAAGTGAGCCTCCATGTGCTTCTGCACATGTCCAATGCATTCCTGTTTTTTAATATGAATTTCTTTGCCTTAAGGTTTGAGTTCCTCTACAGTTTTATGTCCCTTAGATCACCAACCTGGATGGTGTATCGTATATTATACCACTCCTGTAATCTGGAAAAAATGGTTTCACTCCCTCTACTTCCATTGCTCCACTCATGCTAAAATTTACTTCTCAACTTTCACTATGTTTGTCATTGGTATTGCGCTTACATCTACATTGTTATGAAAGAATAGCAACATCAATTACTTTGTGACTGTCTCCACTGGAAGCTGTCACAACTCCATTTAGAGACTTATGACCTCTACGTTGCCATGATCAATCTAAAGCAACAGTTAAATATCTACAATTTCTTCAATTGCTTTCTTCATTGTTGCTTGAACAATATCTTCAGCAGAAGATCGCACTAATTCATTATAAAATCCAACCTTGGTTAGTGGTTTTGGCAAGTTCATAATTCCACATAACAGTATGCATGCAGCACTGCCCTTGCCAATGCAACACAACCTATACACTAGCCTAACATTTATATCATACACCTTATTTCCACTGTTACCACAATGAGGAATACTGTTAAAATTAGAAAACAAAACTTGTGCAGCACATTTGTTGCACTTGAATAAAATTTTACATGCCACACCAAGGTGTGAAGTTATTTTCAATTCCAGTCCCCTTTCTTTGCAACCTTGGCATAATATGTTATGTTTCAAAATATTAAAGAGTAAGGAAATTTTAATTGTTTCATTCACATCATTACTGTCACTTTAAAAGTTTCCAATTTTTTCTTTGCTATCTCAAAGTTTCTTACTGGAAGAAGTTCTGTCACATTCATTTGGAGTAGTCGGTGAAGCAGTCTGAGCAGCATCTCCCTTCAAAATAACAGAACATTTCTTCTTCCACTCATTGTGCCTTTTCTTAAACACTCAATTGCTGAAACAGGGCATATTGATATCCACAAACCAAATACGTAAAACAGGTACCAGCAAAATTCCTCAAATACACAAAATTGAACAGCTAAACAACACAAAGCAAACTCGACATCTCAACACACACAGTATAGCATTTATGTTTACTGATATGAACAGTCACTTGTCACAATGTTGGCAAACAAAACACAGTCTAATTCTGCAAAGATACCCTGCTTGCAGCCAGCGCTACACCAAGTTGCTACAACCATTTATGCAGTGCGTCCATTTTGCAGTGATAAAAAAACACACTTAGAATTCACTTAGAAGGGTTAAACTTGATTTTTCTTCCAGGAAACTCCAAATAATTTTAGGCAGGTGCCTAGGTGTGTTTGTGTATATGTGTGGGTGTGTGTGTGTATTTGTTTACCCTCCTTTTTTCCCCCAAGGTAAGTCTTTCGTCTCCCAGCATTGGAATGGCTCCTTACCCACTCCCTTAAAACCCTCATAATTTCCTTTTCCCTCTCCTTCCCTTCTGCCTGAAAAAGCAGCTAGGTTGCGAAAGCTAGCGTTTGTGTGTGTGTGTGTGTGTGTTTTATTTATTTGTGCTGCTATCACTACCTGTGCTCCTTTGCCTGGTAAGTAATCTTCATCTCCTTTTTTATATATATTTTTCCTGCTAGGAATTTCCCTATATATATATATAATAGATGAAGATTACTCACCAGGCGAAGGAGCACAGGTGTGACAGCATCACAAATATACATACACACACACAACGCAAGCAACTGGGTTGTGAAAGCTTGCGTTTTGTGTGTGTGTGTGTGTGTGTGTGTGTGTGTGTGTGTGTGTGTATTCATTTATTTATTTGTGATGCTGTCACACCTGTGCTCCTTCGCCTGGTGAGTAATCTTCGTCTATTTTTTATATATAATTTTTCCTGCTAGGAATTTTTCGTCAAAATAAAAGAGATGACTTACCAAAAGGACCGGCTTGTCGACAGAAACAAATAAACTAAATAAAATCACACACATCACACAAACAAGCTTTCACAGCCTAGCTGCTTCGTCAGGCAGAAGGGAAGGAGAGGGAAAAGGAAATGATGAGGGTTTTAAGGGAGTGGATGAGTCATTCCAATCCCGGGACAGGAAAGACTTACCTTGGGGAGAAAAAAGGAGGGTAAACAAATACACACCCACCCACACATTTACACAGACGCAAGTACACTTAGGCAGACATATATATATATATATATATATATATATACGTAAAAAATAGGTGAAGTACACTTACCAGGCGAAGGGGCACAGGCAGTAATAGCAACAAATAAACACACAGACACACACACACACAAAAATGCTAGCTTTCGCAGCCTAGCTGCTTCATCAGAACTTCTTTGCTTTCTACAGTTCTACAGTATGTCTGCCTAAGTGTACTTGTGTGGGTGTATGTGATTTATTTACCTTCCATTTTTTCCCCCAAGGTAAGTCTTTCCTGTCCCGGGATTGGAATGGCTCCTTACCCCCTAAAACCCTCATCATTTCCTTTTCCCTCTCCTTCCCTTCTGCCTGATGAAGCAGCTAGGCTGCGAAAGCTAGCATTTTTGTGTGTGTGTGTGTCTGTGTGTTTATTTGTTGCTATTACTGCCTGTGCCCCTTCGCCTGGTAAGTGTACTTCACCTATTTTTTACGTATATTTTTCCTGTTAGGAATTTTTCCTCTATAATATTCGTATTATATATATATATATATATATATATATATATATATATATATATATATATAAATAAAAATAGAAAAGAGATGACTTACCAAAGGACCGGCTCGTCGACTATCTTCTTTTCTATTTTTATTTCTCTTTTCTATTTTCTCTTTTCTATTTTTATTTTTATTTATCCCACCGGGAAAGTTTACCTCTATAATTATATATATATATATATATATATATATATATATATATATATATATATATATATATATATATACGTAAAAATAGTGAAGTACACTTACCAGGCGAAAGGGCACAGGCAGTAATAGTAACAAATAAACACACAGACACACACACACACAAAAATGCTAGCTTTCGCAGCCTAGCTGCTTCATCAGGCAGAAGGGAAGGAGAGGGAAAAGGAAATGATGAGGGTTTTAAGGAAGGGGGTAAGGAGCCATTCCAATCCCGGGACAGGAAAGACTTCCAAGGTAAGTCTTTCCTGTCCCGGGATTGGAATGGCTCCTTACCCCCTTCCTTAAAACCCTCATCATTTCCTTTTCCCTCTCCTTCCCTTCTGCCTGATGAAGCAGCTAGGCTGCGAAAGCTAGCATTTTTGTGTGTGTGTGTGTCTGTGTGTTTATTTGTTACTATTACTGCCTGTGCCCTTTCGCCTGGTAAGTGTACTTCACTATTTTTACGTATATTTTTCCTTTTAGGAATTTTTCCTCTATAATATATATATATATATATATATATATATATATATATATATATATATATATATATATGTGTGTGTGTGTGTGTGTGTGTGTGTGTGTGTGTGTGTGTGTGTGTGTGTGTGTATTTCTAGAAGGAGACTTTCCTGGTGGGAAAAATATGTATAAAATATTTTTGACTTACCTAAAGTACAGGCTCGTCGACAGAAACATAAAACACACACAAAAACACACAAACTTTCGAGCTTTCGCCACCACTGGTAACTTCTTCGGAAAAAAGAGAAAGGAAGGAGAGGAGAAAGGGAAGGATACAGGTTTTAAGGAAATGAAAAAGGAGCCATTCCAATCCCAGGAGTGGAAGGACTTACCTTAGGGGACAAAAAGGAAGATAAACAAATACATACACACTCACACATATCCACATGCAAACACACCTAGGCAGACATGAGGTGTGTTTGCATGTGGATATGTGAGAGTGTGTGTGTATTTGTTTACCTTCTTTTTGTCCCCTAAGGTAAGTCCTTCCACTCCTGGGATTGGAATGGCTCCTTTTCCACTTCCTTAAAACCCGTATCCTTCCCTTTCTCCTCTCCTTCCTTTCTCTTTTTTCCGAAGAAGTTACCAGTGGTGGCGAAAGCTCGAATGTTTGGGTGTTTTTGTGTGTTTTATGTTTCTGTCGACGAGCCTGTACTTTAGGTAAGTCAAAAATCTTTATATATATATATATATATATATATATATATATATATATATATAATGACTAATCCAGCAGAGTAAGTAGGACTCTTTGGAGCAGTACGTTGCCACCATCGGCTCTCGCGCTTTCCCATCTCGGGTGTGGTCACAAGTCCGATGCATGTTTGGACACCACCCACTGTTGGGAATACCTTACCTCCATTCCCAGGATACCCTATACTCTGACCCCACCGCTATTGCAGAGCACATGGCAGATCGTTACAAACATTGTTCTGCCATGGTGGCCTACAGCCCGCAATTCTGTACCCTAAAAGAGTGAGCTGAGTGAAAGGCATTGTCATTCCAAACGCACCGTTAGGAGACATACAACAACCCAGTTAGTGTGTGGGAGTTTGAAAGTACCCTTGCTGGATACTCCCTAGGACCAGACTACATTCACAACCAGTTTCTTCATCAAGTGTCAGCAGATTCTTGACATCAACTGCACGCCCTGTTTAATTGGGTCTGTTCGGATGGGTTTTTCCGTCACAACAGCGGGACAGAATCATCATCCCAGTGTTAAAGCCTGGTGCTGGTCTGCAGGTGGAAAATAGTTACCTCCCAATTAGCCTCACCAACATTCTCTGCTAGTTCCTTGAATGTATGGTGACTTGGCGGCTCATGTGGATACTAGAATATCGCAGACTCTTGGAGCTGCAACAGGAGCCTTCCGTCAGGGTCACTCCGCTATCGACAACCTTGTGTCTCTTGAGTTAGCCATTCGTTAAGCTTTTGCTCGGCGTGAGCAGCTTGTCGACACTGCCTGTCGTCACCACATTCTGGTAATGCTGCACGAATGGGGCTTACGGGGTGCTCTTCTGATCTTCATCCAGAACTTTCTTTTCCTTCGTACCTTTTGTGTTAGAGTTGGCACCTGTTTTAGTTCCACTCACACTCAGGAGAGCAGTGTCCCACAGGGCTCAGTTGTAAGTTTCCTCCTCTTTTTGATAGCAATTAACTGTGTTGTAGCTGCAGTAGGCTCATCAGTCTCTTGTTCCCTATTTGCCGATGACTTTTGACTGTATTACAGCTCCACAAGCATCAGTGTTGCTGAAAGGTGTCTGCAGGGAGCAATTACAGAGGCACACTCAGAGGCCTCAGTACATGGGTTCCAGTTCTTTGCATCTAAAACCCAAGTCAAGTACTTTTGTCGTTGTTGGACTGTGCATGTAGACCCAGAGCTCTTCTTGGCTGATGAACTGCTTAGTGTCGAGAAGACACATCACTTTCTCAACTTGCTCTTCAATTACCAGATCACATGGGTGCCTCACCTCAGTCAGCTTAAACAAAAGTGCTGGCGATATCTGAATATCTTACGCTGCCTTAACCACACTGTTTGGGAAGCTGCATGTCCAGCACTCCAGCAGATCTACAAGCCTCTTATACAATTGCATCTGTACTATGGGAGCTTTGTGTATGATTCAGCAGCACCTTCCACATTGCAGGTGTTAGACCTCATCCTTCACACTAGTGATCAACTAGTTACGGGAGCTTTCCACACAAGCCCAGTGACAAGCCTCCTTGCTGATGCTGGGTTTCCCCCTTGCGATTCCACTGGCAACAATTACTGGTTTCATACATTGCTTGCATTTATCATTTATGCTTCATCCAACCTTCTAAATCATAGGTTTATATTTCCAACTGCTGGTCTTCAGGAAGGGGATCTCCAAAGGGAGATGAACCGCAAGATCCCAGGGGTTTGAAATTTCGAATGGGCCAACTCGAGTGTCTCGAATAAGCTCTAGGCCGATAAACACACCACTGGTGTGTGGAAGTCCTCCCTGAAGGCCTCTCAGTGGGACTCAGTTGTTCTTTGTGATTGCGTATTGGCCATACATGATTAGCGCATGGGTACCTCCTTTGCCGAGGGGACCGACCAACGTGTCATTGTGATGCATTGTTTACAGTGGTCCACATTCTCTTGGACGGTCCAGTTTTAGCTGCCTTGCGGCACTCTTTTCATCTGCCAGCTGTGCTTCCATCTATTTTGCTGATATGCCCCGATGGCAGACAGTGTTTTAGGGTTTATGTGTGCAGCTGGATTTTATCATTCTATTTAGTGGTGGGTACCATCACCAGGTCATCAGGCTCCCACCCCTGCAGAACTTTTCATCAGTTTTCATTTCTACACTTTACATCTTTTTTTATCACTGAGGATTTTTATTGTGAGCAGAGTGGCTGACTCGACCTTTACTATCTTGGTCAGTCAGCCACTAACGCCTGCTGTGATGTTTTAGTGACTTGGGCTATTTAGTCTACTCCTTTTGTGTTTTTCTTTCATGTTGACCTTTTAGAAGTCATTGTCTCTTTACCAGGGGTGGAGTACTTGATCTAAATTGTTTAGGTTACGATATGACCTCTTAGCTGGCAACGGGCGACTGATGATCTAGCAATTTAGTCTTCTCTAAAAATTCCAATAACAACAAAACAACAACAGCTAGATTCTGCATTGTCTGCAGCTCACGATATGTGCCCTAGACATGATAGAATACATTATAATATGCTACAGCACCTTACAGAATGTAACAGAGAAATCCTCCCTTTTTAATGAGATTTGGGTGTTTGATCATTTTCCAACTCATGGTGTGAAACAATTTTAGTTCCTATTTTAAAACCAGGGAAGGACCGTATGAGCCCAAGTGGTTATTGTAGCATAGCCCTCACTAGCTGCATGGGAAAGACTTTAGAGTGGATGGTCAACCACCATCTTGTTTGGATGTTAGAATCCAGAAAACTCCTTAGTTGTTGTCAGTGTGGGTTCAGGAAATATTGATCCACCTTTGATAAACTGACCATCCTGGAAGTGTCTATACAACAGGCTTTACTGCACTGGTAGCACCTTTTGGGTATATTTTTTGACATTGGGTGAGCCTGCAATACTACTTGGAGGCATCTAATCCTCAGGTAGCTCCATGAATGGTGATTTCATGGTTGTCTTTCCCTTTTTATTATGTCCTTTCTTTTTTCACTATATTTCAGGTATTGAGTCAGTGACGTCCTCTCTGATCATTTTGAGGAAGAGAACGGTGTTCCTCAAGGTGTTTTATTTTCTTCTTCTAGCCTTGCAATGATAATTCGTCAGTTGCAACTCATCCTTCAAGGATTGGATGACTGGGTACAGCAGAGTGGTTTTAAATTTTCAACCGAGAACTTTGTCTTTGTTCTTTTTAATTGTTCCTGTTCTATTTTAAACTTACCTAAACTGAGGATGAGGTACGCTGTGCTTTATTATAAAGAAACAATGAGGTTTCTGGGCCTTATTTTTGACTCAAAAATCACATGGTTGCCACACCTCAAGGACCTGAAGAAACGGTGCCTCTAAGCACTGAGTATTTTAAAATACCTTAGCCATAATTCGTGGGATGCAAATAGAATCTGTCTGCTTTGATTTTATCATGCCTTCAAGGGATCTCACCTTGATTATGGAGGCACAGTGTATGCCTCTGCCAGACCATCTTATCTGAAGATGCTAGACGTGGTGAACCATGAAGGGATTCAGCTGGCTACTTGGGCCTTTAGAACTAGCCCCGTTACCAGCTTCTGTGCCGAGCCTGTTGAACCACCTCTATCCATTAGTTTACAGTTGCTCATGGAGAGTCAGGGGTACAAAACATAATCAACGCCACACAGACACCTACATAGCTCAGTGTAGCAGAGCATCCTATGTAAAGGCTGTTTCAAATTTGACAGTGGACAACAAGACCTTTTGGGATTTGCTTGAAGGATTTTCTTACATAAATGCATTTACCTGATTTTACTGTATTACATCGTGGTTAGAGCAGATTTCCTCCTTGGCTTTTTCAGAATTGTTTTAGAATTGTTGAATTCTATGAAAGGTTGCATTCCTGGTTTTACATACCAATCTGAGTTTTTCTAAACATTTTATATAGGCATCAAGACTTCTCTGTGGTTTAAACCGATTGTTCCAAGCATGGGGGTTATATTGGCTGTTCAATAGTGTTCCCTGATCATGTTACTAGGATTCGCCTCCCCACAGCCTTTTCTGTTTTTACAGCAGAACTTCGTGTCATCTTGGAAGCACTTGAGGAATTGCGGCAATGTCAGGGTAATCAATTTATTATCTGTTCCTATTCCCTCAGTGCACAGTGCACTGCAATCACTGCAGAGCCCGTATCCTTCAGAGAAGGTTCTGCCATTCTGCTGGGTTCCTGGTCATATGGGCAACCGAGAAAATGAAGTTACTGATCCCGCTGCAAAGGCAGCCTGCAGCAACCATCATGTCGTACAATCTGCCATTGCCATACAGGATGTCCTCTCTGTTCTTCAGCAGAGGTCCTTTCAGTTGTGGGAAGAAACATGGCTGGTGGTGACAGATAATAAGTTGCTGTCAGTGAAACCCATGATGATCATTGAGATGGCATAAAGTGACACTGACAAGCTCTGAATCGGTTAAGGGCTGTTCACACACAAATTTCTGCTTTGCCAAAAGGATCCCCCTTTTTGTGATGCCTGTGGCATGCAATTTACAGTATACCACATTTTAACTGGGTGTAGTTCATATTCTGCTGCAAGGGCAGAGTCTAATCTTAGTGGTGATCTGTCCTCTTAGTTGTTGATAAAACAAAAATGGCCAAAATTTTAAAGTTTTGTGACATATCTGCATTCTGGCCTAAGCTCCTAGGCTAGAGATTTTAGTTCGTTGGAGAGTGGCTGGCTCACCCTTTTTTATTTTGTTCCACCAACTGTGACTATATGCTCTATAGCTTTTACTACATATGCCTTTTTGGCAACCTCGATAGAAAGGAACTTCTAATGATGTCCTATTTTTCCACTCATCTTTTGTGTTTTATTTTAAACGTATCTTGCACTAAAGACATCAGTGTTGTCTGCCCTGATGGAATACACACCACACTGTAAGTCACCACTGCCATAAGTAAAATTTAACCAACTTTTGTAAGCAACCCACTTTATGGAATGACAACATTTTTTCCAGTATCTTAACAAGAAATTTAATTGTACAACTTGTTTTGCCTATATGATCATTCTGTGTCATATTACTGATAGTTGTTATACCCATACTTTGGTAAGGATTGTCTGATTCCCGTTGTGACTAACTTATAGGATACCAGGCTTGTTTTTTCATTTTGTGAAATGCACAGTTGTATATTTTTGAACATTTAAAACCAATTCTAGTACCACTTGGAAATCTTATGACAATATGACCGAATATTTGTTTTGCCACTGAAAAACTTGTCATAGATGACTGCATCATCTGAGAATAGGTAAAGGGTGCTGTTAATAATATTGCCACCTCTTTAGTAAACTACATGAACAGCAAAATTCCTGGCACACTTCACCAGGGACAAATCTGATATTATTTGTACATCTTTCAATAAGTCTCCATTCAATGTAACTTATTGCAACCTTTATGCTAAAAAATGCTCTGTCTGCCAATCAAACCTCACTCCAGTTAAAAAAGTTGTTCAATAACTTACACGATAATTCTTACATCAATGAGCATTGGTGTGATATTGAGTCAAATGCTTTTTGGAAGTCAAGAAAGCATCTACCAAACTGTTATGATTCCCCCCACCCCCACACCCCCGTTTGTGGGTTCAGGAGCTAGTATAGGCTTGAGGTATTCCTGCCTGTCATAAGAGGTGACTAAAAGGAGTCTACAGCCTTTTGGCTATAAAGTTTTCAGGTTTAACATCCATATTTAATTTTTTTTTCTCAAAAATTCAGGCTAGTTGGGACAGGACACCTAAATGGTTCGTCATAAATCCACTGTGTACTGAGGCCTTTGCACCCATTATAGTAATGCAATTGAACCAAAAATCCAGCCATTGTGCAAGAACTCCTTATGAGTTGCATCTATTGCATTCACTGTGTACTTTCACCTCTTGTCCCCACTATGTGATAAGTTGCACCCAGTATTCATCATGGTAGCCATCCATTGTTGGGAGTTGTCAAATACTCTCATGGATGTAGTCCTCTGACAACACAGCTAGGGCCATTAAACCACCAGCGTCATTAGATTTAGACTTTTTCTTTGTGCCCATCTACCTGGAGCATCAGGACTCCCATCAACGGCCATCCCACCAGGTGGCCTTTGCTGTGGCTAAATGGAGGGCCCCTTGTTAGAGTCAGTGGGACCGGGGCAGATGACACACTGAGAAACAGTCTAAATCTAATAATGTTGGGTTTAATGGCCCTAACTGTGTCTAAACAACCAAAGTTTGTGTTTAATGCTGAAAAATATGACCCCAAGTCATTCCATTCCCTGGCTACACTATGGGATGAATGTAGAACTAAAAATACCTCCTGTGGACAAGAACTGATGGGCAATGAAAAATGGGTAAGTTCTGATGAGACAGCATTCCCTGACTAGTGATGGGCACTAATCCCATTTGACAGGCTGGATGAAGTTTCTGTCCCTGTCACTCAGGATAAAAACTTAAACATGTTTCAGGAGATTATCTTCCATATACAGGTCTTGTCTGTTAGTCCAATAACAAGTTGGATTGCAACCTTCAGTAATGAGGTATCTTCTTTACCCACCACATTTACACGGAGCTTAAGGACAACAGAGTTGATACTGATGCCTTCATCTTGGCCTTTGAGGGTGAATTAAATGGTTAAGGTGGTGATATACTGATGTGATGTGAACCATAAGTTCCTTGTCATGGTAATTTAGGCATATCTCTTCCCAATGTAATTCCAGCCTCATGTGTGGGTGCCCAGTACATCTGAAAACACCTGGCGTCCCTCCTCTCATTTCTGTCGACTGTGGAAAGCACTATTCCCCTTGCTTGCTGGGCTGCACCAGTCTCTTTAAAGAACGGAAAATAATGGAGTATATGACTCTGGACAAAATGACCTACAAAGAGGCAAAGAAAAAAGTATGAGCTCAATCCAGGGCACATGGTCACATTTTTTGCAACAGTCCTGACAGTATTAAAAACTGCACCTACTACTGTGGGCCCTCAGGGCTGCTAGGCTCCACCAGCCACCTTGATGGTTGGGGGGACTCTCTTTCTCCTGTAGCTCCCCAGTGCCTCCTGTGAGGGCAACCTCTGCCTAACCATTGGGGACACCGATCCCCATCCCTCAGCCTTCCTCGGCCCCTGTTGTTAGGAAGGGGTCTATTGGCACTCTACTTTTGACATTTCTGCCAATTGAAAGGAGGATCCCAGCTGTGGCTAAAGGAACCACTAACTGCTGCTGGAAGGGCTTTCTAATCTTAATCAGCCCCTTAAGTCACTTCAGAGCAGCCCTCCAAGCAGTCTCAGTCAAAGGACAGTGAGAGAAAAAGAAGAAACAGGAGGAACAAAGCTCTTCCGGTGGTATCTCAGCCCCAATATCTGTGATTTCTGATTCTGAGGATGTGATGGAGATCCTAGTGTCCCCTGAGGACCTAGCACACACCGAAACTTCAGAATCAATAGATATATTAATACCACTGGCACTCAAATGATGGCAAAAGGTGGAATTGAGGCATGAACTGTATCCTCAGTGCATTCATAGGATCTCAGAACACCGAATCCTCACCCTCCACTGGATTTGTGGTAGTTTCTTTCACCATGTGGCTGAGGTGGAGCAGTTATTGGACTGCTTACCTGCTCTTTGTGTATTCCTACAGGAAACTTGGTTTCCTGTCCAGTACATCCCTCCCCTTCATATCAGGGCTAATATAAAAACCACCCAGTCTATACCTCAACATCTGCTCATGTCTATCTCTATTTCTCAGCTACTGTCCCCAGTGCCCCTGTGCCTCTCTACTTGGCTCTGGAGGCAGTGACTGTCAGAACCAGGCAAAGCAGGATATCACTATCTGTTCTGTTTACATCTCCCTGGACTAGGTTGTCTCTCCCACTGACCTCACTGCCTTTGTCACCCAACTTCCCCTGTCATTCTTTCTTTTTGGGGACTTCTATACTCATCACCCTTTGTGAGCTGGAACCCAGACTTTGGGACATGGTAGAGACATTGAGACTTTCTTGCCACAGCAGGACTTTTGTCCGCTCAACACCAGTTCTCCCATGCATATTAGTGTGGCTCACGGCACATACTTGGCTATTCACCAGTCTCTTTGTAGACTGAGCCTTCTCCCACATCTCAGTTGGATTGTTCATGCTGACCTTTATGATAGTGATCACTTTTGTATTCTCCTGTCTCTCCTTCAGTTTCAACCTGCAGCCAACTTGCTCTGATAGCTTCTCTACAGCCCAGATTGGCTAGCTTACACCTCTGCTGATGTATTTACTTCTCTGCTTTCTGTTGAAGTTGATATAGTGGTTCACCAAGACATTGTGGCTATTATTACTGATGCCAGTGCAACTGTTCTGTATTACCCTGACTCTCTCCAACATAAGTTGGTGTCTTGGTACACACCAAAGATTGCAGAAGCCATTCAGGAAATTTGGTGGGTTCTTCAGAGTCAATGGTGTCACTCTTCCCCAGAACACCTAATTGCATTCAAACAGCTCCAGGCGCGAGCTTGGCGACTGATTCAGCAGAGTAATCATGACTGTTGGGAGAGGTATGTTGCCATCATTGATTCTTGTGCCTCCTCTCCTCTTCTCGGGTGTGGTCACAAGTTCAAGATTCTTTCGGCTTTTACCCACCAGCAGGAATCCCCTGTCTCCTTTTTCAAGGTACCCTTTGTATTGATCCAACTGCTATCACAAAGTATATTGCAGAACATTATGTGTGTAGTTCTTAGCTGCAGTACAACATCCCATTTAGTGACCGTCTCTAATGACCAAGCTGTCGACGGGATGTTAAACCCTAAGATTCCTTCCTTCCTTCCATTTAGTGAATGGGAGTTCCAGAGGGCCCTCGTTGCATACCCCAATGCCTCTCTGGTACCAGATTGCATTCAGAACCAACTCATCCACCATTTCTCAGTGGACATTCAACGTCAACTGCTTGCCCTGTTTAATTATCTTTCATCAAAGGGTGCATTCCCATCCCAGCCCCATCATCCCACTGAAGAAACCTGGCACAGATCCACTGGGGTTTTTGTAAGCTCTTTAAACATATGGTGAGTCCTCAGCTCATGTGGATCCTCAAAGTTTGGGGTCTCCTTGCCCCATACTAGGAGGGCTTCCATCAGGTCTGCTCCACTATCAACAATCTTGTTTCACTCGAGTCGACTATTCATACTGAATTCTCTTAGAGTGAGCATCTTGTTTCAGTATTTTTGATCTTCAGAAGGCATAAAACATCACCTGGCACCATCATATCTTTGCTATGCTGTACAAATGGGGCTTCTCCTGAATTTCCATTCACTTTGCTCTTTTTGGGTTATGGTTAGTACCTCCCTCGGCTCACCCCATATTCAAGAAAACAGTGTCCCTCAGGCTCTGTACTTAGTGTTCCACTCTTTCTGGTAGCAATTAATGCTTTAGATGCAGCAGCAGTGTCACTGGTTTCTTCCTCCTCATTTGCCGATGACTTCTACATGTATTTCAGTTCTGCTAGCATCGGTGCCATTTGATGAAAGGCACAGTCATGGACATGTGTCTGCGGCACATCGCTTCTTAGGCATGCTTTTCGATGCCTGGCTCACTTGGATGCCCCACTTTTGTCAGCTCAAACAAAACTGCCTGCCTTATCTGAATATCCTATGCTGCCTCAGACACACTGTTTGAGGAGCCGCACATTCAACTCCCCTGTGGCTCTATAAGGCTGTAATACAATCCCATTTTGACTAAGGGAGTTTAGCATGTGATTCAGCAGTGCCTTCAGCATTGCAGTCCTTGACCCCATTCTCCACAGAGGTGTTAAACTAGTGATGAGTGTTTTCCAAAGCCTGCTTGTTGAAGCTAAAGTCCGTCCCCTACAGTTCTGCCAGCAACAGATGCTTGCTTCATATGTTACCCATGTCAAAGCCTCACACCCCACCACCCTAATTGCAGGCTTCTTTTTCCAGCTGATGCACTACCCTCCCCAACACGGCACCCCAGGTTTGTTCCCTTCTTTCGTTGCTTGAGTCCCTTCCCATTCCTCTACCCTTCCCATACCACTCTTCGGTCCCTTCCTTTATACTGATTTGTCCAGCAACTTAAAAGCCTCATTTATACCAGTAAATCTCTGTTGTCAGTCCCTGGCATTTTGTTATCTAGTTCAAGTTGTATATACTGATGGTTTCCTGCTATATAGCTTCTTTGGCTATGACTGTGGTCACCCGGCCGAGCTACAATATCTGTAAAGAATAACACCTTCTCTCTGCATTGTCCTCCAGGAAACCTGCTTTCTGGCAATGTGGACCCCTGCCCTTTGTGGCTACAGGGGATATTATTGCACTCATAGCACATATAAAAGGGTCTCAGGTGGAGTGTGTGTTTGTATGTCCTTACTTGTGTTCATAGTGAACCCGTGCCCCTTCAAACGCCATTAGAAGCAATGGCTGTCAGGGTAAGCACAACACAGGAGATCACTGTCTGTAGTCTCTATCTGCCTCCAGATGGTGATGTCCCCCCTGGATGTTTTGGCTGCACTTATATCACCACTCCCCCCACCTTTCTTATATTGTGTGACTTTAATACCCATAATCCCTTGTGGGTTGGTTCCATGATTTCTGGACATGGCTGAGTTGTCGAGAACTTACTCCCTCAGCTCGATCTCTGCCTTTTAAATTTGGGTGCCTCCACACATTTTCATGTGGCGCATAGCACATTCTCAGCCATTGATTTATCAATCTGCAGCCACAACCTTCCATCATGTGTCCACTGGAGATCCCACAATGACTTTTGTGGCAGTGATTTTCCGATTTTCCTCTCACTCCCACAGCATCAGTCTCCAGGGTGCCTGCCCAGGTGGGCTCTAAATAGGGCTATCAGGGAAGACTACACCTCTGCTGCTGTTGTTAGACCTTCCCCAGTCAACAACATTGATGTGGTAGTCAAGAGTGTAATCCACTCCATTGTTTCTTCTGCAAAAACTGCAATCCCTCATTTTTCAGGGTGCCCATGGCAGAAGACAGCGCCATGGTGGTCACCGGAAGTTGCTGAGGCCATTAAAGACTTCAGGTGGGCCTTACAGCAATACAAGTGGCAACCCTCTCTGGAGAACCTTGCTATGTTGCACACTCCTAAAAATCAGTTGCCAACATAGAAACACGAAATATCTGACACCTAAAATAAAACTTCATTACCGGACATGTAAAATATCACATTTTCGCCTTCTGTTTGAAATTCTATTAACACTATTAGTAAAATACCTTTAAAAAATAGTACATTGATTTAAATATAACTTTGGCTGACCTTTTACATAATTTTCAGTTTTTAATACTTTCGTAAATAATAGCTGCAAACACTAAAAATGCATTACACTTAGTTTCGGAAATTGCTGAACCTATATAGATACTAATTTGTATAAAAACAATAATACTACATGTTATAACTATTGCACAACATGATTTCATATTTACCTTTCGTTTAAATAAATTAGGGCAGTCCATGTTTTATATATCACTGGATCCTAAATTAAATACTGATAATTTTTCATGCACTAAAATTAATAATCTGTTTGGTACTAAGAAACTATCTTCAAAATTAACAAAACTACGACAACCATATACAAATCCGTATTAATAAAAAATTAAACCGCAAACTGAAATACATTAAAATTCCATGTCACAATAATAGTACACCTACACAATATTGGAAAAACCAATAAGTGTGTACTTCAAAAACACACATAATGTAAATAATTTGAGCACAGTAAACACTAGTCAAAAGGATGACTTTAAATTTGTGTACCACATTAAATACAAATTTCATGAAACACGTACATACATTGACATAAATAGTCAAAGCTTAAATGTAATGTTTTAATTTCTGTATTTTGGCATATTTAATGTAAAGAATATTGTTTAATTGTGAATTACAAAACTTTGTCATCAATCTTATTACGCAGTTATGTAGAAAGATGTTTGAGAGAAACCATGTTTTAGTTAGTCTTTTATAGAGTCGTCTAGCAGCCACAAACCTGTAAGCAGCTCTGTTGGCTTGCCGCTGCATTTGTTGATTGTGTAACAATGTGATTGATTTAAACGTTGTTTAAGTGGAAATAAAATCGTTTCCATATCAACTGACATGTTTCTAATTTACGAAAAGATCCTGTAAAATCAAATGTTTTAGTGAATGCCAAGGCAGCTCACAACGCAATGGACCTCAGCCAGCAATATAAGATAAGTTCAACTTCACCTACAGTGGAATGACTTTGTTATAGAATGTGAACTAACAAAACTTTCCATAATTCAGGAAAATATTAGGGCTCAGTTTGAGTCATTCCGAAAAGGGGTGACGGCCATTAGAACCTCATCAGTTTTAAACAGCTCTTAGCTCATGCTTGCCTGTTAATTAAAAGATGTGAATAGTGTTGGGAAAGATACAACTCCACTATTGGTCCAGTCCCTTCTGTTGTAACTTGAGTCTTACCCGCTTCCATTTCCATTTTGGGCCTGTGCACATACACCTCTGTGGTGCCTGCCAAGGACACATACTCTTCTGGACTTGGCCTATGGCCCCAAACACTCAGTTTCCCCTGGAGCTCTCTGCCATCAATTCCTTGTTGTTGTTGCTGAGTTCCCAGGATATGATCTGGTCTATACGGATTGTAATGGATCGGCCAGTGTTGATCCCCACGCCAGCAGGCTAAACTGAAGCACGGGAGACTGAGCCTTGTGAATACTGACGGTGGTATTGGACATTTCCATTAACTCAAAACTTCAGACAAACGTGAATGTAGAAGGAGTAAATTGATTGTGCGTTGAATATAAAGTGTACTTACAGACATTACTTGTGATTTTGAGGATGTTGTTGTTGTGGTTTTCAGTCCGGAGACTGGTTTGATGCAGCTCTCCACCCTACTCTATCCTGAGCAAGCCTCTTCATCTTTTCATAAGACCTGCAACCTACATCTATTTGAATCTGCTTACTGTATTCATCTCTTGGTCTCCCTCTGCAATTTTTAACCCACACACTTCCCTCCATGTTAAAGTAATGATTCCTTGATGTCTAAGAATGTGTCCTATCAATTGATCCGTTATTTTAGTCAAGGTATGCCGGAAGGTCCTTTTCTCCCCAATTCTGTTCAGTACTTCTTCATTATTTACGCGATCCACCCACCTAATCTTCAGCATTCTTCTGTAGCACCACATTTCAAAAGCCTCTATTCTCTTCCAGTCCACATTGTTTATCGACCATGTTTCACTCCCATATAAGGCAACACTCCACAGGACTTTCTTACACTTAAATTAATATTTGATGTTAACAAATCTCTCTTTTTCGAAAACACTTTTCATCCCATCGCCATTCTGAATTTTATATCCTCTGTACGGTGACCATTGCATGTTATTTTACTGCCCAAGTAACAAAACTCATCTACCATCTTTATTGTTTCGTTACCTAATCTAATTCCTGCAGCATCGCCTGATTTTCTTAGACTGCACTAAATTACCTTTACTATTGTTAATGTTCATTTTATACACACCTTTCAACACAGTGTCCATTTTGTTCAACTACTCTTCCAGGTATTTTGCTGTCTCTGACAGAATTACAATGTCATTGACAAAATGTTTATTATTATTATTATTATTATTTCTTCACCCTGAACTTTAATTCCTTCTCCAAATTTCTCCTTGCTTTCCTTTATAGCTTGCTCAATGTACAAATTGAATAGCATTGAAAAAAAGGCTACAACCCTGTCTTACTCCCTTTCCAACCATTGCATCCCTTTCATGCCCTTCAACACTGATAACTGCTATCTGGTTTTTGTACAAGTTGTAAATAACCCTCTGTTCTCTATATTTTACCCCTACTGATTTCAGAATTTGAAAGAGTCCAGTCAACATTGTCAAAGGCTTTCTCCAAATCTACAAAAGCTAGAAATGTAGGTCTCCCTGTCCTTAATCTATCTTCTAAGATAAATTGTAAAGTGAGGATTGCCTCCGGTGTTCCTACATTTCTCCTGAACCCAAACTGATCTTCTCTGTCAGCTTCTACCAGCTTTTTCATCCTTCTGTAAATAATTCATGTTAAAATTTTGAAATCATGACTTGTTAAACTGATGGTTCTGTAATTTTCACACCTGTCTGCACCTGGGGATTATTACATTTTTCTTAAAGTCCAAAGGTATGTTGCCTGTCTCGTACATCTGCTGCACCAGATGAAATAGTTTTGTCTTGGCTGGTTCTCCCAGAGACTTTAGTGGTTCTGAAGGAATGTCATCTACTCCAGGGGCCTTGTTTCGACTTAGGTGTTTCAGGGCTCTGTAAAATTCTTCTCTCATTATAGTATCTCCTATTTCAGCTTCATCTATTTCCGATTCCCTTACTATAATATTGTCTGCAAGTTCATTTCCTTTGTAGAGCCCCTCTATATACTCTTTCCACCTTTCAGCTTTCCCATCTTTGCTGAGAACTGGTTTTCCATCTAAGTTCTTTATATTCATACAGCTGCTTTTCTTATCTCCAAATATCTCTTTTATTTTCCTGTAGGCAGTATCTATTTTTCCCCTATTTATACATTTTTCTACAGACTTACATTTGCCTTCTAGCCACTCCTGATTAACTATTTTGCATTTCCTGTCAATCACATTTCTTAGTCGTCTGTATTTCGTTATGCCTGTTTCATTGACTGCATTTTTATATTTTCTCCTTTCATCAATTAAATTTAGTATTTCTTGTGATATCCAAGGATTTTTTGTAGGTTTTGGCTTTCTACCTATTTTGTCCTCTGCTGCCTTCACTATTTCATCTCTCAATGCTACCCATTCCTCTTCCACTGTTTTATTTCCCCCCTGTTTCTATCAATTGTTGCCTAAAGCTCCCTCTGAAATTCTTAACAACTTCAGGTTCCCTCAATTTATCCAAATCCCATCTTCTTATTTTCCTACCTTTCTGTAGTTATTTCAGTTTCAACCTACAGTTCGTGACCAATAAGTTATGGTCAGAATCTATATATGCCCCTGGGTATGTCTTACAGTTTAAAACCTGGTTGCAGAATCTATGTCTTGCCATTATAAAATATATCTGGTACCTTCTCTTGTCTCTTGGTCTCCTCCACGTATACATCCTTCTTTCGTGATTCTTAAACCAGGTGTTTGTTAGATTAAATTATGTTCCATGCAAAATTCTACCAGGCGGCTTCCTCTTTCATTTCGTTTTCCCAGTCCATATTCACCTACTATTTTCTCTTCCCTTCCTTTTCCTACTACCTAATTCCAGTCTCCCATTAAGTTTTCTGCTCCCTTAATTGTGTGAATAATTTTCGTTACCTCTTCATACATTTCTTCGATCTCATTACCACAGAGCTAGTTGGCATATAAACCTGTACTACTGTGGTCGGTGTTGGCTTTGTATATATCTTGACTATGATAATGTGATCACTGTGTTGCTCATAGTGGTTTACTGACATTCCTATGTTCTTTTCCATTATCAGACTTACTCCTGTAACACCCCCAACTGATTTTGTATTTATAATCCGTACTCACCAGACCAGAAATCCAGTTCCTCTTTCCACCGAACTTCACTAATCCCCACTATGTCTAACTTCAACCTATCCATTTCTCTTTCCAAATTTTCTATCTTTCCTCCCCAATTAAGGGATCTAACATTCCACCCTCCGATCTGTAGAATGCGAGTGTTGTCTTTCATGATGATGACTCCTCTTGAGTAGTTCCCGCCTGAAGATCCAAACGGGGGAGTATTTTACCTCCAGAATATTTTACCTGAGAGTATGCCATCATCATATATTCATGTAGTAAAGCTGCATGTCCTTGGGAAAAGTAACAATAACTGTGTGGCAAAGCCAGATTAGCTGATGTTACAAGGCCAGCTCAATCAATCATCCAGACTGTTGCCCCTGTAACTACTGAAAAGGCTGCTGCCCCTTTTCACAACCCACATGTTTGTCTGCCCTCTCCACAAATACCCCTCCGCTGTGGTTGCACCTATGGTACGGCTGTTCCTATTGTTGAGGCACGCAAGCCACCCCACATCAGCAATGTGGCATCCTTAAGAAAAATGTTGGACAGAACATTCAAGGAATGTACATAATAAATAAAGAAATAAAAATAATATTAATTGAAATTCACTTGCAGATGTGACTGTTAAGTTGTATAGACTGTGTTAAACAGCATTATTTGCACTGTAATTAGGCTGGCACTAATTAAAAACGAAGTCTTATGTAAGATACAAATTGTTCAATTTTGTGTTTGTATATTTTGGAATGACAAACTTAAACTATTATCGTAAAAACTTAACAGTATTTGTGCAGAAACTGTGTAAATGTTAGTACAGTTATGCATTCATCATTTAATTAGATAAGCACATCTTAAAGCATTTGACTGTTTGTAAATAGATAGTATGAAATTACCAAAGAAAGTAACAAAGAAAAGCTATAACATTGCATAAATATAATGTATTTTGTAATTGCTTTTAAATTACATTGTATGTTTTAATTAACACAAACTTTTGTAATTATAAATCAACATCTGAAATTGTTATAATGATCACCCTAACACATTGTAATTGTTAAAAACATTTATATAGGAGTGTACTCCAGCACCAGAGTTCAGTTCAATTCAGTTTTCAGTTGTGTGTAAATGCATAGCCTGTGTTGTGCGAGGTTCTGTATATTGAAGTGCTGTGTTCGAGAAAGTTCGATTGTGTAAATCAATTGCTGGAAACTTTGTCAAAGCAGGAAGTTGTAAATATGTCAATACTAGACCCAGGAAGACTTATAAAAGCTAAGTATTTTGAAATGTTACTCACTTTACCTGATAATATAGTCATAGGGGCTATGTGTGATTGTGCTACTTAACCTCAAGTTAGAATTAGGTACGAGTGGTAACTTTATAGGATGGTTCACTGGTTGAGGACTGTGTTGATTTCACATATGTTCATAAGTGCTCTCTGCTGGATGGTTGCAATGTTTATAGTGCGGAGCTTGTGGCCATTTCCCAAGCCCTCAAGCACATCTGGTCCTGCTCAGGTGAGTTTCCTCATCTGCAGCAACTCCCTGAGTAGCCTTCTAGCTCTGGACCAGTGTTACCTGCACTGCCCCTTGGTGTTAGTTACAGGAGACCCTTTCTGCCCTAGACTGGTCCAATTGGTATCCTGGGCAATGAATGAGCTGATAGGCTAGCAAAACAGGCTGCCGATAAGTCTGTACTGGAGATCGACCTTCCATCTTCTGTTCTCCGGTTGGTGTTATGCCATCCCATTTATGAGCTTTGGGATGCTGAGTGACATACCCTGACCATGCCCAACAAACCCTGACCTGTAAAGGAGACCAAGGCTGTGAGTCATTCCTCCATGCTGGCTTCTCGCTGGGACTGTGTAGTCAGGTGCCGGCTCTGCACTGGCCATACTTGGCTCACACATAGACATTTCGTTCATGGTGAAGACCCACCCCAGTGTCACTGTGGCTCCCACTTGATGGTAGCCCACATCTTTCTTGCCTGCCCTATTTTAGTTGCCTTGCGGCAGACTTTTCGTTCTCCAGCAGTTTTATCAGATGTTTTATGTGACGATGCCACAATGGCTGATTCATTTTTAAAGTTTATTCGTGCCGGTGGTTTTTATGCTTCTTTCTAAAGCTTTGCTTCAGTCCATCATCTGTGATCCTTATTTCTTGTGTCCTCTAATTGGAGGTTTCCTTGTGTTGCTGTGTGGCTGACCCTTCCTATTTTTAATTTCATGGTCAGTCAACCACAGACATTGACTTTGTTGTTTTTCTTCCTTTCATTTTTGGGTGTTTCTGTGTAATTGTCTCATTTTGTGTTTTCCCATGTCAGCATTGTTGATATTTTACTGATTGGTGGGATTTTCCTCTTGTTACTATTTTTAACTCTGGGCACTTTTTTCTGCATTGATACTTTTCTTGTGTCGCCCTGTGATGAAATGGAGGACTGATGACTCCTGCAGTTTTGTCCCCCTAAAACACAAAACCAACCCACCAACCAACCATTCGTCTCCTGCAAAGGGGGTTTGGAGTTCAGAACAGTCTGACCTGAACATGCTGAATGAGGTCCACATAGTCAAGCTGTCTACGGCTGCACGGAAATATTCACTGAGGGCCTCATGAGGACACAGTTGTCTTCTGTCACCTACATATTAGCTAGATTTGGTTAACAGATGCCCATCTTCTTTATTGTTAGAACCTACTTAAGTGTCACTGTGGTGCTGTAATGATGGTGGACCACATTTTATTGAACTATCCCCTTTTAGCCCCCTTGCGGAAATCATATAGTCTGTTTACTGCAATTCCTTTAATTCTTGGTGACAATGCCTCTATGGCTGACTGTTTTAAATTTTATCCATGCAGGTGGTTTTTATAATTCTTTTTAGTGATGGTTATCTTGCCTGATCTCTCAGGTTCCCACCCTTCCATCAATTTGAACCTGTTCCCCCCTTATTACCCTTGTCTATCCAGCATCTGGCTGGAGGTTTCTGGTATGTGCAGAGTGGTTGGCTCATCTTTTATTATCCTTGTGATTGGCCAGCCACGGCATCCTGCTGTAATCGTTTAATTAAGTCAAACATTTGCTCTATTTCTTTCGTATTTCCCTCTTTTGTGTTGTCAATGTAGCATTTGTTGCTGATCTGTACACCTTGGGGATTTTCCCTGCTGAGTGTTATATGTGTAGTCTTTTGGTGTGATGCATCAGTTAGTCCTCTTAAAAATTGCCACACAACAACTCTGTCACCTGTCCTCTGTCACCTAATTATATACCTAGTTAACACATGGCCTTGTTCTTAATTGTGAGGTTCTACCAAAGTGTCGCTGTGATGCTCTCTTGACTACCCGAGCATCAATCCCCTGGATGCTTGCCCAAATTGGCTCATAACAAGACTGACTGGGAGCCTCTGCTGCCACTATTGGATCTCCATGCCATGCTAACATAGATATGATTGTCCAAAAACTAATCACGGTCTTTATTTCTGAGGCTGAGTCTGCAGTCCCCTGTTATTTAGGAGGTTCCAGTGGAGGACAGTGCCTCAGTGGTTGCTGGAGATTGCTGAAGCAATTAAAGACTGTAGGTTGACTCTCCAGTGTCAAGAACAGCACCCAGCATTGCAGCACCTCTTTGCCTTTAAGTGTTATCTTGCCTGTGTCCAAGAACTCATCGAAAGATGCAAGCAAGATTGCTGGGAAAGGTACATATCTACCACTGCATCACATTCTTCTAACCTAGGTGTGGACAAAGGTCAGACATCTTTACATATACCAGATCCCTGAGGGTGTTCCCAGAATTTTCATGAATAGAGCAATTTGTATGGACACAGACACAATTGCTGAGCAATATTCTCAGAGTTTTGCATCTGGGAATTACTTACCAGCCTTTCACACCCTAAAAGAGCAGGTGAAACAAAAGAACTTTACATTCTCTACACACCATCTAGAACCATGCAATGCACCATTTAGTACTTTATACTCCAGGACAAGACTGAATTCGCTACCAGATGCTTAAACGCCTCTCTGTGAATACTCAGTGGCACATTCTTGGCATCTTTATTTGCATCTGGAAGAGGGCAAATTTCTGTCACAATGGCAGGAAAGCATCATCATCCCAGTTCTGAAACCTGGTATGAACTCAGAGGTGGAAAGCTACTGCTCAATTAGCCTCACGAACATTTTGTGCAAATTCCTCAAATGCATGGTGAACCAGTAGGTGGTTTGCCTCCCTGAGTCTTGGGGTCTTCTGTCTTCCTGCTGGGATCGTTTGCGTAAAGGCTGCTCCCCTACATAATCTGGTGTATCTGGAGACCTCTATCTGTTCAGCCCCTTGCACAATGTACTGTCTTTTTTTAATTTTATTATTATTATTTTACTATTTATGGAAGGTTTATGATGCAATTTGGACTCATCATAACATCACTACACTGCATAAGTGGTCTCCAGGGCCCACTTCTGATATTCATTCAGAAATTCTGTTGCTCTATTATTTGTGTGTCCAAGCTAGTACTTCCTATAGTTCTATGCATATTCAGGAGAATGCTATTCTGCATGGTTCTGTATTGAACGTCAATCTATTTTTAGTGTCCATTAATGGTCTAGCAGCAGCAGCTGTGGGTTCCTCAGTGTCACCTCCTTATATGCGATGACTTTTGCATTTAAGTTTGCTCCATTAGTGTTAGTGTTACTGAATGACTGCAAGGAGCTATAAGAAAGGTGCTGTAATGGGCTCTGACCAATGGCCTCCAGTTTTCAGGTGCCAAGACTGAAAACTTCTGCTGGTGTCTAACTGTTCATCTCCTCCCCAAGAACTTCACTGTCATGATATCCTGCTCAATGTGATAGATAAGTTTTGATTTCTAAGTCTGTATTTTGGCGTCTGGTTCACTTAGCCTTCCTAACTTTGTCAGCTTAAGCAAAAGTGCTGGGGTGCAGATCGCTCTACCCTTCTGTGGTTCTATAAATCACCGATACATCCTGCCTTGACTATGGAATTCTGGCATATCAGAATCACAATCACATCAACATGGCATATTCTGCAACTAATAAGCCATTGTGGGGTTCAACTTGTGACTGGAGCTTTCAAAACGAGTCCAGTAAACAGGCTACTCATAGAGGGTGCGGTCCCTCCATTGCCACTTCAGTGCAAACAAATGTTTGCTAATCAAATCACACACAGTCATAACTTGTCCAACATCCAAATTACTGTACCATCTCCTTTTACCAAACACGGTCATACGACTCCTGCAATGTTGGCACACATCACGATAAACAATCAGAATGTGCTTTCGTTCCCTTCTCTCTGATCTTGAATCTTCGCCTCTCCAATGTCTATTCTGGGCTCACTCAGGTACACATCCCTAATTTATACCACAAACAAAACTCTGTTTGTACTCGCCACGAGTCCCAAAAAATTCAGTTCACCCTGAAGCTCTCTGCTTTCAATTTCTTGCCATTACAGACATGTCCCAAGGCTGTAAAATAGTCTATATCAATGGATCAATGGTTGATAGCCATATTGGCTTCGCATGTGCTCGTTCGTATCATACTGAATGGCTCTCCTTGCTGGTTGGCTGCAGTGTTTATACTGCCAACCAATTAACCATCTTTCGTGCTCTTGAGCATATCTGTTTCTTCTCTAGTGAGTCCTTCCTCATGTGTAGTGACTCCCTGAGCAGTTTACAAGGTACTGATGAGTGTTACTGCACCACATTTTGGTAGTGACTATCCAGGAGTCTGTCTATGCCTTCGATCATTCCGGACATTTGGTGATCTTCGTCTGGACCTCAGGATGTGGAATTCTGAGGAGTGATTTACAGGCTGGTCAATCAGATTACCAGTAAACTAACTCTGAAGATTGGTATCCCCCTCAGGGGCTCAGTATTAATTTGCTGAGTGTGGGCTTGGTGAACCCGAGGTCCTGAGCTGTGGTCTGTCATGCCAACAGTTCGCTACACCATAAGCTCTGTGCGTACTTCAACGACCATCATTGGGCGCGACGGTGGAACATTGTACGTTTCAGAGCCTGGGGATCTTGGCTTAATAGCTCGGGTTGGGAGGACGGTACAAACCTCTATCAAAAAACCCTCAATCTCAAGGAGTGCTAAGTGCCGAGGAGATGCATGGCTTTTGAGGTTGAACAGTCGCTAGCGAGCAACGTCTGAGGAACCTGCCGCGCCTCAGTTGTAAAAGGCTTACCCAGGAAAGTGGGGCTCTGCCTGGGAGGACCTTTCTACCCCAAGCTGCTCGTGGGATCAAGATGAAACAAGCTATAAACTATGCCAATGGCGTCTCTAAGCGAGGAAGATCAAATTTCAATGCCACGAAATATGACCCTCAATCATTTCCTTCCCTAGGTACATCATGGGAGGAACATCGGGCTAAAGATAGGGATGAGTTATACTCTCCAAAATATCTTGTATGCAGCAGAACAGATGGGGAAAGTTTCATGACGACAAAACCTCTTCATAGAAAATCTGGAGGATAAGTATTGTGAAGTCGCGGGAATGTCGAAGATGAGGAGAGGTTCAGTGCTGATAGAAGGTGCATCATCCACTCAGTCGAAAGCATTGCTTGCTTGCGACAAGCTGGGTGATGTCCCTGTAAGCATCACACCCCACAAATCACTGAACATGGTCCAGGGTATGATTTACCACAGAGACCTTCTTCTACAGTCTGATGACGAGTTACACGCCAACTTAGAGTGATGGGGCGTCCACTTCATCCAGCGCATGTATAGGGGTCCAAAGGATTGTATGGGTTGCCACCAGTGCTTTCATCTTGGCCTTTGAGGGTCAAGGTAAGGTCATGATTTACCAGTGTGACATAAAACCTTACATTCCTCCCCGTATGTGATGCTTCAAATGTTGGAAATTTGGACATATGCCATCCCGCTGCACCTCTAGCCCCACATGTAGGGAATGTGGGCATCCATCCCATCCGGACACTCCATGTATGTCCCCCCCCCCTCCCGCCCCCACCAAACTGTGTCAAGTGTGGGCAACACCATCCACCCTGTCCACCAGACTGTACCACTCTCCGCAAAGAGTATAAAATCATGGAAATTAAGACCCTGAACAGACTGACATACAGTGAGGCAAGGAAAAAATATGAACAACACCACCCTGTACCGCAGACAATTTTCTATGCGACAGTTACGTCGTCGCCAGCCACCCTGGCGACGATGGCACCAACAGTGCAACCATCTTCTGTGGGCCCTACGGCCCATCAAACTCACTCTGCCTCCTCGAAAGTTGGGGGGGGGGCTTCATTCATTGCCCCCACCAGTACCACTGGTGGGGGCAACTTCACCTTCACCATTGGGGACAAATCAAATGTTTAAATGTCTGTAAATCTATCCGACCAAACTGCGTGGTCATCAGTCCGTAGCTTAAAAACTACTTAAACCTAGATAAACTAACCTACGGACTAACACAGACACCCATGCCCCAGGGAGGACTTGAACCTCCACGGCGAGCAACCGCGCGCTCTGCAGTGAGGTGCTTTAGACCGCTCGGCTACTCCACCGCGGCATTGGGGACACAAGTCCCAATTTCCCAGCTGGAGAAGCAGCAGCCTTCCCTGGCCTCTCTCCCCAGGGAGAAGTGTGTTGGGACACTCCCTTCCCCACCTTCGAAGAGTGGACTGGAGGACGCAAGCCATTCACTGGGAGATGCACACACCACTGGTTGAAGGGCTTCCCGATCATCATCGGCTCCTGAAACTTCAGAGGCGCCCTCCCAGCGTTCTAAACCAAAAGAGCAGTGGGAGGACAAGGAAACGAAAAAGAGATCTAAGAAAAAAATCTCTTCTGACGACTCTCCCGCCATTGATTTGATTTGATTCGATTTGATTTGATTCTTTCAGGGAAGCCAAAACAGTCTTGGTCTAACCCGCCACTGCCCGCACCGAGACTACGTTTATTGTGCGGTATCGCTCCCTGTATGTCTAGTAAAGCCAACCAATGCCCTTGAACAGTGCAAGGAGTCCCTTTACCAGTTCTTTATTAGACACAATTTCTTCGGGTCTGGTTGTCCCAAATGTTCTGTGCCTTTTACTCTCCAGTGCAATGCATTCGAAGATCAGATGTGATGCAGTTTCACCACCATGATCACAGATCCTACATTTAGGGTCCTCTTCTGTTATTCCCATTGTATGTAGGTGTTTTTTGAAATTCCCATGGCCTCTCAGCAATCCAACCATGAGTCTAATCTCTCTCCTGTTCAGACCCAGGATTGCAGAGCTTCTTTTAAAACAAGGCTTTGGCATCATTACCTTGCCATGTTTTTGTTGATGGACTTTGGTCCAATATTCTACGTGCTGTCTTCTGAGCCAGTTACATAGCTCCAATTTAATCATTGCCTTGGTGATTGTCAGGACAGGTTCCGGTCCAATAAATGGAGCCTCTGCCCCCATCCTGGCTACTCTGTCGGCATGTTCGTTGCCACTGATCCCCGAGTGGCCAGGGACCCACAATAGGTTTACCCTATTGCTTTCCCCTAGCTCCATCAGAACCCTGTGACATTCTGCAACAATTTTAGACCTTGTTGTAGGAGCTGCCAGTGATCTCAGGGCTGCCTGGTTGTCTGAATAGATATAGATGCTATGATCTTTGTAGCACCTACGCAAATTCTCCTCCACACATGCCCTGATGGCAGTGCTTTCGGCCTGGAATACTGAGGCCAGTTTCCCTAGAGAGATGACGCCCTCCAGTCTTGGCTGCACCCAGTATACCCCGGCCCCAACGCCTTGGTCTGATTTCGACCCATCAGTGAACCAGACAATATTCCCCATATGGTGTCGAACTATTTTCTCCCACTGCTCCCTACTTACAATTGTTATACTGAAAGACTTGTTGAAGCAGTATGGGGTTATAATATAGTCGGTTGGCATTTCCACAACCTTTCCTATATTTACCTCACTCACTATTTTAGTGTGTGATTCTGGATATCCCAAAGAGTTCCAGTTGTTGCCAGATTTGAGTCTGTAGGCACCAGCTGCCGCCTCCATCTTGACCCAAAGGTGTAATGGGGGCATATCCAGCATGGTTTCCATCCCAGCAGTTGTTGTGCTGCTAATTCCGGCTGTTATGGCTAAGCAGGCTAGTCTTTGCACCTTACCAAGCTCCTTAGCAGCAACCTGCTGTTCTACCTTCTTCCAACACATGACCGCCCCATAGGTGATCCTGGGTCTAATCACTGTGGCGTATATCCAGTGCATACCCTTGGGGCTCTCCTGGTACTTACTAAAGTACCTTTTGCCTTGGAGCAAATATTCCTAATGTCAGGGGTCCATGTCAGTTTCTCATCTAGGGTAACCCCTAGATATTTCACTGTCCCCTTCACAGGTAGCACTTCATTGAAAAGCTTTAGATTCCAACTTGAGTGTTGGATATGTTTCCTTGTGAATGGTACAACAACAGTCTTCTGAGGACTAACCCCCAGATCCTGTTTTCTGCACCAGTCTTGCACAAAGTCCAAGGCACCTTGTGCCATATTCTTCACTGTGTCAGCAAATTTGCCAAGTATTACTATGACAAGTTCATCTGTGTATCCTTGGCAAAAGTACTGTCTAGAGTTTAATTCTCCAATGAGATCATTCACCACTAGATTCCACAATAAAGGGGAAAGAACTCCTCCTTGCGGGTAACCCCTAGTGGTGTTGATTACCATTTTTTCATTCATCATGGAAGCCTCTACATTTCTTCCACTGAGCATGGCCCTAGTCCACCTACATATAGTGGTCCCTAGGCCATGCACCTCTTCAGCCCTAACCATGGAATCGAAGGTCGTGTTGTTAAAAGCCCCCTCAATGTCCAGGAAGATACAGAGGGCTATTTCCTGAAAGTGTAGTGCTTTCTCCACCTTCCCAACAAGTTGGTGGAGAGCTGTCTCACATGATTTACGTGGTTGATATGCATGTTGGTTCGAATGTAGAGGAACCCTACTCAACCTCCTTTCTCCAACATGCACATTAACTAGCTTTTCCAATGTCTTAAGAATGGAGGAGGACAGGCTGATTGGTCTCATATCCTTGGCCTTGGTATGATCAATTCTCCCTGGCTTTGGAATGAAGACAACCTTCACTGCCCTCCAGGCATTGGGAATGATTCCTGCTGCTAGGCTAACCCTGAATAACCTGCATAGGAATCTAATAAGATTTTCTCCCGCTTGTTGCAGGAGAGCTGGGAAGATTCCATCGGGGCCAGGTGACTTGAACGATTGAAATGTTCCCACCGCCCATCGGACCTTACTGAAATCGTCACACTCCTTGGCCAGATCCCAGTCCTCTTTGCGAATACCTGAGAACCGTTGTCTCTCAGGAATCACATTCTGGTCTGAGTTATCCCCCAGAGTATATAGAGGAAAGTGAGTCTTGAGGAGCAGTTCCAGCGTTTCATGTGCTGTCTTTGTATACTCCCCATCCTCCTTCCTCAATGTTCCTCCTGGATTAGTTGGTACTCTAGTGAGGATTTTATGTAGTCTCGCTTGAGCAGCTGTGCCCTCCACTTCCTCACAGAATACCTTCCAGGATGCCTCCTTTGCCTGTCTGATGGCAAGGTTGTAATTGACAAGGGCCTCACGATACTTTGCCCATTGTCCCTTGCGCCTCGGAAGGTTAAACAGTCTTCGTACCTGTTTCCTTTGCATTTCCAGGTTATTATTTCACCAAGGCACACTCCTATTTGTGCACTTCTTAGTGATTGAGCCTCTGCTACTTCCGCAAACTCTGTTGGATTCCTTATCGAAGTTTTAATTTCCGATAGGCTGAAGTCAAGGTCTCTCCTATATGTCTCCCAGTCCGTTTTCCTGGAATTCCTATAGGCCATGGTGGTCTGGTTCCCATTTCAACCTTGAATTTAATATACATGTGATCTGATGAGGATGGCTCCAGGACCACATGACACTGTTTGACGTAACTTACCATCATCATGGAACCAAAAGTTATGTCAATTACTTCTTCCCTTCTACTATTCCTGAATGTAGGTTCAACACTCCTATTGAGGATCTCCAAGTTGTTAGATAGGAGAAATTCAAGAAGGTGCTCACCTCTACTGTTGGTGTCCTTGCTGCCCGACGATAGATTGTGGGCATTGGCATCACATCCCACCAACAGTTCGTCACCTTGCCGGTGGCAGGCTTCCGTCAGTCTCCTCACTACCAAAGGAGGAGAAGAGCTGTCTTCGTAGGGAAGGTATGCTGAGGCCAAAACAATTGCCCTCGTGATACCTTCCTCACGTTGCTGCATCCTCCCTGGAACAAAAATCCATCATTGGTATGAAAGGTATTCCATTACTAACATAAATACATGTTCTGGAGTTTTTTAGATTTCTAGCATAAATCAGCTTACTTCCAGTACCACCGAGACCCGATACACCCCCTTTGTATAAATAGGGTTCTTGTATCAGGGCCACGTCCACCTCCTGTCTCACCAGGCGACGGCTCAGGGCAGCAGTGGCCCCTTTACTGTGCTGCAGGTTTATCTGCAGCACTTCCAGTCCCCATCTTGCTGCCATTATTGCCTTTAAGGTCTTTGATTACCCTGACGGCGACCTGCGAGAACCCTAAAAACAGTTTCAGGCCTTGCTCTTGCATTGCCTTCAGGGACTTCTCTCCAACCTCCACCACCAGGGTTCGTCCTTCTTGAACGACCTTTTGGATAATTACCCTCCAATCCTCTGTCGAGACTTTTGGGTTCTGGACCCTTATTTTCTCGAACAGAGTCTTTGGAGAGACATCCTTAAGGATCTTTGGTACCCATATTGATACCTTTGCGGTCTTCAGGAGTTCGGTTGCTGTCTTGACCAGCAGCTTTGCGTCCTCCCACGGAGATATCATGGGCACCTTTTCCTTAAGCCATTCTGCTGAGTGCTCTGCCTTGCAGACAAAAATGAGGGCACCGCGATCTAGATAGACCCTCCTGAATTTGGGTCCTCGACCAGCGTCTCCCCCAATCTCTTCAAAGAGGGCCATCTACACGAGCTGCTCCTGCTGCGAGGTGATGCTCACCAGTGGGTATCCTTCTTGGACAACCGCCATTCTAAAGACCGAGACTGCAGTACTACAGGTCTGTTTCCCTATTTCCTGCCTCAGCCTTTTAGGATCACGTTTGTCCAGAGAGGAGGGAGTCTTAGATTCCTCCCTAACCCTCTTGCCACCTGTCTTTGATGTCGAGGGGGGTCTGTGTATCCCCTTCGACCTGAGGCAGTTTCTTTTTGGAGGCCTTGGGCTCAAGCCCTTTTGATTCCCTCCACTTATGCTTAGGAAGCCATTCTTTTCCTTCCTTTTGCTTCTGTTCCTTGAGAAGTTTCCTCCTCTGAGCTCGAGACAAGGCCTTAATCCTAATCTGGTCCAACTTCTCTGTTACAGTTCCCACTTCTTGCTCAGGTCTAGACCCTGATTCAGAAGTAGGAGTGCACTCCATCGGTCCTGATCCCTATGTCTGAGTATCTGAGGTCTCAGATTGCCCCTCAGATTCTTTTAAAATACTTTCTTTCTCCGTGTTCATCTTAGTCCCACGAGATTTGGGGATTTATATGGTCCACACCACGATAACCCCACGTGGTGCAAGGCTACTCACTCAGGGAGGTCGTCCGGTATCCCTGAGGCTCCGTTCGAGACACATCCACTCATGTGCCACGCACTCCTCGGCATTGATCGCATCACACCTTTGGTTGGGAAAGGAATTGGGAAAGGACTGGGAGAGGATAAGGAAGACGGGATGTTGTGGGACACTCTTAGTCTGATCCATCAGCTGAGGCCTTTCCGGCAGTAGGTTCTCTACCTTCGGTATAGCCCTCTGCTTCACGCGGATACGCAAGTCTCTCCACCCGCACAGACAGTGCTTCATCAAGGTGGTGTCCCCCGGAGAGGCTCCCGCCGTTGGTCTCTCAAACTTCTCAGGATGGGTTGGAGATGCTAGCATCCCCTGAGGACCTAACACTCACCGACCTCTGAGAATCGATCAATATTGATGCCACAAGTACTCAGTTGATACTGAGGCTTAAACTCAATGTTCACAATGGTCATGGCATCCAGTACGCCAACAGCAATATCATTCAGTGGAACTGTGGTGGTTATTTCCACCGTCTAGCGGAATTGCACCATTTATTGTACCAGTTCCATGTTCTGTGTGTAGCCCTCCAGGAAACTTGGTTTCCTGTTAATTGGACCCCTGTACTTCGTGGTTACTGGGGCTAATATAAAAATCGTGCAGCCTTCGATAGGGTATCCAGAGGTGTCTGCATCTATGTCCTCGCCAATGTTCCCAGTGCACCAGTGCCACTTCACACTGCACTTGAGGCTGTGGCTGTGAGGATTCGCGCAGGACAGGAGATCACCATTTGTTCTCTGTATCTTCCTCTGGACAAATCAGTGTCTTCTGCGGAACTAGCTGCCTTGGTTGCTCAACTTCCCCCACCGTACCTCCTGTTGGGGGACTTTAATGCCCACAACCCCTTGTGGGGTGGAACTGAGATTATGGCCCATGGTAGAGACATGGAGTACCTTCTGGCGCAACTAAATATTTGCCTTCTTAACAAAGGAGTCGCCACACACTTCGGGTTGCCCTATGGCATCTACTCAACCATACATATGTCCCTTTGCAGTCCGAGCTTGCTTCCACATCTTACTTGGAGGGTGCATGACGACCTTTGTGGAAGCGACCATTTCCTTGTCATACTGTCGCTCCCACAGTCAGCACCTGCAGGCTGCCTGCCCCGATGGTCACTCCGTCAGGCAAACTGGCTGGCTTACATCTTGGCTGCTACAGTAACAGCTCTGCTCCCAGACGACGTTGATTTTGCTGTTGATCATGTCACTAGGGTCACTGTTACCGCTGCTGAAGCCGCAGTCGTGAAATCCTCTGGTTTGTTCCATCATAAGTCCATACCCTGGTGTACACCGGAAATTGCTGAAGCCATCAGAGAGCGTCATCAGGCGTTCCAGCGCCATCGCCCCCATCCTTCTTTGGAGCACCTGATTGGTTTTAAAAGGCTTTGTGCCCAAGCTAGTTGACTGATGCAACAAAGCAAGCGAGATAGCTGGGAGAGGTATGTGGCCACTATTGGGTCTCGGACCTCCCCAACTGAAGTGTGGAAGCAGGTTAGGTGCCTTTTCGTCCACTGGCAGGAATCCCCAGCCTTCACATTCAGGGTACTCTGTCCACAGACCCAGCTGCTATTGTGCACCATTATGCTCATAGCTCAGCATTTGCATCTTACAGTGTGGACTTACGCGCCATCAAAGAGCGAGTTGAACAATGGCAGATTTCCTTTCACATGCGCCACCAGGAAAAATACAATGCGCCGTTCAGTTAGTGAGAGTGCCCTAGCTGCATGTCCTGACACCTCCCCAGGACCAGACAGTGTTCACAGCCAGTCCGTTCGTCATCTCCCTGCGGATTTTCAACAACGTCTTCTCGCCCTGTACAACCATCTCTGGGCGAAAGGTGTTTTTCCGTCCCAATGGCGGGATAGCATCATCCCAGTGATGAAACCTGGTGCCAATCCACAGGTGGTCGAGAGCTACCGCTGAATAAGCCACACCATATGTTCCAAGATCTTGCATGAGTCAGTGGCTCATATGGATTCTTGAAGATCGAGGACTACTTGTTCCCCTACAAGGGGGCTTCCACTCTGGCCACTCTGCAATAGATAATCTAGTGTCATTGGAGTTGGTATCTGCACTGTTTTCACCAGGCGTGATAACATGGTTGTGGCCTTCTTCAATCTTCACAAGGCGTACGATACCACCTGGTGCCACCATATACCGGCTACGCTGTATGACTGGGACTTACGTGGTCTCCTACCGACGTTCATAAAGACCTTCTTCTCACTCCGTACGTTTTGGGCTAGGGTTGGTACCTCTCTCAGCTCACATTCAAGAGAACGGTGTCCCCCAGGGCTCCGTTCTCAGTGTACCTCTATTTTTAGTTGCCATAAACAGCCTTACGGCGGCTGTAGGGTCATTGGTCTGTTCGTCCTTGTTTACCGATGACTTTTGTTTATATTACAGTTCTGCTAGTATTGGTGTCACTGAAAGGCGTCTGCAAGGAGCCATTCAAAAGGCACAATCATGGGCCTCAATGCACAGCTTCACGTTCTCAGCATCCAAAACCCGAGTGATGCACTTTTGTCATCGTCGGGTCGTTCACCCTGACCCAGAACTCTACCTTGCTAATGAACAGCTTCATGTTGCAGAAACGCATTGATTTCTCGGCATGCTGTTTGACAACCGACTGACTTGGAGGCCACAAATTCGTCAGTTGAAGCAAAAATGCTGGTGGCATCTAAATATACTGCGCTGTCTATATCTACATCTACATGGGATACTATGCAAATCACATTTAAGTGCCTGGCAGAGCGTTCAACGAACCACCGTTATACTATTTATCTGCCATTCCATTCTCGAATAGTGCGCGGGAAGAAAGAATAGCTGAATCTCCCCGTTCGAGCTCTGATTTCTCGTACTTTATTATTATGATCATTTCTACCTATGTAAGTGGGAGTCAACAATATATTTTCGCATTTGGAGGAGAATGTTGGCGATTGGAGTTTCGTAAGTAGCCCACGCCGCAGCGATAAGCGCCGTTGTTGTAATGATTCCCATCGAGATCCTGTATCATTTCCGTAACGTTGTCTCCCCTGTATCGAGACAATACGAAACGAGCTTCCCTTCTTTGGACTCTTTCGATGTCCTCCATGAAACCCACCTGATAAGGATCCCACACTGGGCAGCAATACTCCAAATATGGACGGACAAGCGTAGTGTATGTAGTTTCTTTTTGTAGTTCTGTTGCATCTTTTAAGGGTTCTGCCAATAAAACGCAGTCTCTGGTTCGCCTTTCCCACGACATTATCTACGTGTTCTTTCCAGTTTAAGTGTGAAGTAATAATAATTCCTAGGTATTTTGTGGAGTTTACGGCCTTCACTTTTGATTGATTTATCCTGTACACAAAGTTTAACGGATTTCTTTTTTTTCATAGTCATGTGGACGACTTCACACTTCTCATTATTTGGAGTCAAAGCCGTTTGTAAGGCATAGTGTCAAAAGACTTCTGGAAATGAAGAAATACAGAATCAATTTGCAAATCCTTGTCGATAGCACCCCTCACTTCATGTGAGTAAAGAGCTGGTTGTGTTTCACAAGAACGATATTTTCTAAATCCGTGTTTACCTTGGGTCAATAGATCATTCTGTTCGAGGTATTTAATAACATTTGAATACAGGATATGTTCCAAAACCCTGCTACAATTTGACCTCAATGAAATAGGCCTGTAGTTTAATGGGTTACTCCTGCTGCCTTTCTTGAATATAGGTGTGACCTGTGCAACTTTCCAATCTTTTGGTACAGATCCTTCTTTGACACAGCGTTTGTATATTGCTGTTAAGTAAGGAGCTATCGCTTCAGCATAATCAGATAGAAATCTAATGGGTACACAGTCCGGACCAGAAGACTTGTTCTTGTTAAGTGAGTTTAGTTGCTTCACTACTCCGATGATATCTACTTCTACGTTACTTATTACGGCCTCTGCTCGTAATTTGAAATTGGAATATTGGTTTCGTCGTCTTTGGTGAATTAGTTTCTAGAAGCTATGTTTAGTAACTCTGCTTTAGTAGCGCTGTCATCAGCAGGATCGCCATTACTATCTCGTTGTGAGAGTATTGTTTGTGTATTTCCCCTAGTATATTTAACATATGACCAAAATCTCTTTCGGTTTTCAGTCAAATTTCGAGAGAGAGTGTCAGCCTCACTGACTGGGAAGCTGGCCGTCCAACTCTGATGCACCTCTTTAAGGCCCTAATATTATCACTCCTGGATTATGGGAGACAGGTGTATGACTCTGCGTCAGTTTCAGAATTGCGGATCTTGGATCCCATTCTTCATGGTGGTGTTCATCTCGCAACGGGGGCTCTCCACATCAGCTGTGTGCCTAGCTTCCTCGCTGAAGCTGGCATCCCTCCCCTGATGTTTCGCCGGCAACAGATGTTGGCTTCATATGTCGTCCACGTTCACGCTATGCCTCACCATCCAAATCGCAGGCTTTTGTTTCTAAACGCCGTCCTTCCCTCTCCACTACGTCGACCCAGATCAGGTCTTCCGATTGCGATTCGGGTACATACTCTTCTTTCCTCACTCGAGTCCCTACCTCTCCCTCCCGCATTCTCCTGCCAATCTCATATCCCTCTTTGGTCCATCCCTCGTCTACAGTTCCACCTGCAATTGTCCTGTGATCCAAAGGTGTCGGTTTCACCACATACACTTCATCACCAGTTTCTGGACATCCTTTGCACGTTCCGTGATGCAGAAGTCATATACAGTGATGGCTTCCAGGTAGAAGGCAGAGTGGGTTACACCTATGTTCATGGCGACCACAGTGAACAATGCTCACTGATTCCTGGCTGTACCGTCTTTATGGCAGAGCTGATCACCATAATTCGTGCTCTAGATCACCTCCAAGAAGTCATTGTTATATGCAGTGACTTCCTGAGTGGCTTGCAAACTCTCGACCAGTGTTTCCTCAAACACCATCCAAGATTCTGTGTTCAGTTTTGGCGAGTCTGGCCATTCTGTGACTTTCATCTGGACCTCGGGCCACATTGGCATTCCAGGGAACGAACGAGTTGATCAGCTGGCTAAGCAGGCCATCGCTTCCTGGCGGTTGGATATCGGTACCCCAGATAGGGACATCCACTTGGGTCTGCAACGCACGATCTCCATGGACTGGAATTCAGAATGGTCGACATTGAGCATGCCCAATAAGCTGCGTGTGATCAAACCTTCGACAGCAGCTTGGAAGACTTCACTTAGGCCTTCTCGAAAGGACTTGGTTGTCCTCTGTTGGCTCCGTATAGGCCATGCATGGCTCCTGCATGGCCACCTCTTACGTTGAGAGAACCCACCAAACTGCCATTGTGGCTTTCTGTTGACTGTGGTCCACATGGACTGCCCACTTTTAGGTGCATTGCGGCAGTCATTTGACCTGCCTTCTGCGCTCCCTTCGCTTTTAGCTGATAATGCCACTATGGTTGACAGTGTCTTAGGTTTTAGTCATGCAGCTGGTTTTTAACATATGATTTAATGGTGGGTACCAAAGCCTGATCTTTTTGGTGCCCACCACTCAAACAGTTTTAATCTTTTGTTCCTTTTGTCTTGTCAATCCTATTCCCAACTGTCAGCTTTAGTGTGTACAGGATCACTGGCTCAGCCATTATTATCTTAGTGATCAGCCAGCCATGATCTTTTGCTGTGATATTTTAGCACAGTTGACTATTTGGTCCACTACTTTTGTGGTTTCCCTTTTCCTTTTATTATGTCACTTTAGCACATACTGTCTTCCTGTACTCCTTGAGTACTGGCTGTGGAGTGCTTCATCTTCAACTGTGACTCACATGATTTAATCTCTTTCCTGGGAACAGGGGACTGATAACCCAGCCGTTTATTCCCCTTTAAAACAATAACAACAACAACAACAACAACAAGATTGGTATCGTGCAACTGGTCTCCAATTGGTATTATACCAGAAAGTGTTTGAGATATGGAATTCAGAATGGTACAACCTGACTGTGCAAAACATATATGTCTCATCGAGGAGGCTATGAATGTATGGAGGTCCTCATCACTGCTGCAGGGACTCTGCCATCATTGTTGGCTCCTTATTGGCATACCTGGCTGAATTACACCAATCTCCACCATCATGAACACCCTCCTCAGTGTCATTGTGGATCACATTTAACAGTGGTCCACATTTTATGAAATATCGTAGTTTGTCATCCCTGAGGCAGAATTTTAAAATTACTATTGTGCTGCCTTTGGCACTAGGAGAGAATGCCTCAATGGGTGACTGGGTTTAAGTTTTATCTGTGATGGGGGTATGTTATTTTGAATGCAGGCATCTGCAGCCAAATATCATTATGAAAAATAAGTCTGTCTGACTGCAAAAAATTTTAATAAGCAAAGCACTACCGATTTTGTGTCCTGCAGATGGATATTCAGGTACTTATATAATAATAATAATAATAATAATAATAATAATAATAATAATAATAAAATCATGTCCATGCTTTAAACCACTCGCCATAGTTCACCTCAGTTGATCAAATATTGCACACTGATACTCAACATTCGTGTTAAAATCATTATAATAATGAATATTGCTGTGGTAATCATACATAACTGACAGTGGAGGGTGGGCAAAACAAAGCCCTAAGCAGATGGCAGTCATGTGGCACTGGCCAAAGCAGTACTGGCAATTTAAAGGTGCCTCTGCACCATTTTCGGAACCATTTATCAGGCCATCACCCTTTCTACAATTTTATTATCTCCCATGTTTTTAGTGTGTTCTTTATCCTGCTTGGTTTTGCATTGTATTTGCACTTCAGACTGATGTTGGAAGTTTTAGTTTGTTGCAGAGCAGTGGATCATCCTTTTTTTATCCTCACAGTCAGCCAAGCACACTCATTGGCTATGTTGTTTTAAGTCCTTCCACTTTCTTTTTACATCTGTGTTTCTTTTCTCTTGTGTTATCCTATGTTATTCACATAGCCTTACTATAGTCCATGATGTTTCCTTTTCACTTGGTGTCCTATGATATAGGTCCCTTGGTGTGTGGTTTTATGGCAATAAGTGTATTTTGAAACAAAAGATCAATTACAATAGTAGTTTGTTGTTGTTGTTTGTGGTGTTTGTGGTTGTGGTTGTTGTGGTCTTCAAGATGTCTCCCAAGGAATCCCTTTAGTGTGTGGTCCTACAAGGGCAATGATGTTTAAGGCATTTGATACTACCATGCATCCACAATATTGGCTACTAATGACAATAGTGTGGGCCTGGAGGTATCCAATGGTGAGCACAGAGTGAGGCTGTGGACTGTAGTTGAACTGCTCAGTTGTTGAGTAACTTACAACAGTGGTACAGTGCTAGTAGTTTTGATAAAAAGCAGACCATTGCCAACAATAAACAAAACAAACGTTCATCATATCAACAATGACAATTTTCAAAGTTGACATTTCATTGGAGAGGAACCCAAGGAATTTTACAGAGTTGGAAAGAAGTGAGAGATGAAATATTAGTGTTTCTGCAAGATGAGTCAGTGGAATGTGTGGTGTTGTATACACTTGACTGTGCAGACAGTGTACTTGAGGAGTACAGTGAGGATAATACTTGCTTAAGAAGTGAAAGTGATATGGAAACAGGTGTCAAGCCCTGTTGTTCATCATACTTGTCAGGCAAGGAACCAGAAATCCTGTCTACAGTGAGTCACAGTATGGGAACATCGTCCAAGAAGTGGGTAGTAAACATAATTACATACATGAAAGATCAACACTGTGACTCGTGACACCGAAGAGATGCTTTGAGTTGACGGTGGAAGCGTTCCACTAAACCATTCGCTGCCAGATGATAAGCAGTAGTCCGGATGTGCTTCGTGCCTAACAGGACAGCAAGTGGTTGGAACAGGTAGGATTCAAACTCCCCTGCCCTGGTCGGTGGTAATGCGCAATGGTACGCCGAAACAGGCAACCTATCCCTGGAAGAACGTAGTTGCGATGGTCTCAGTGGTGATGTCGGACATGGCAGTGAGGCAATAAGTATACCTGTTCGATGGTGGAAATGGTCCTATGATATCAATATGGACATGTTTGAATCGTTGGTTAGGTGGAACGAACGTACCAAGCAGTGCATTAACATGGCGAGTGATTTTGTTACGTTGACAAGCCATGCATTGGTGGACAATGGCCTTACAGTCCTTGTCAATATTAGGCCACACAAAAGTCTTTTTCACCAGTTGTGTTGTAGCACGGACACCAGGATGTGACAGGTTGTGCAGTGACGTGATTGCTTGCTGTCGAAAGCTGCTAATCACAAAGGGTCATGGCTTTGATGTAGAGACGTCACAGTATAGTAGCACATTTGTTGATGACACTTGAATGCAATATAGCTGAAGACTAGATGGCTGTGACAACAGTTCTTGCAGTTCGTTGTCAGACTGTTGTGCACAGGCCAGTGCCTCATAATCAATTGAACTAGAAATCGCCTCAACGCGAGAGAGAGCATCTGCTGGGACATTAAGCTCTCCCTCAACATGGACAATGTTGGTAGTAAATTGACCTATGAAGTCCAACTGACGAAGCTGTCGTGGCGATGCTTTGGGCTTTGACGAAAAGCATATGTTAGCGGTTTATGGTCAGTGACAAGAGTGAAGTGTCTTCCTTCGAGCATGTTTCTAAATTTCTTGATTGATGCATACACCGCATACAATTCGCGGTCGTAAGTTGACCAGTTCTGCTGTGAAGGAGGTAACTTCTTGCTATAGAATGTCAGAGGTTGCCACTGGTGGTCCACCTGCTGCTGTAGTGCAGCGCCTATTGCTGTTGCTGATGCATCAACCATTAAGGTAAGTGGTGCACGAGGAACTGGGTGAGTCAGCAGAGCGGCATCAGCAATAGCAGTCTTTACAGTGTTGAAAGCAGTGTCAGTTACACTGGTCCACAACAGTCTATCACTCAGTTTGTGTGAATCACATAGAAGATTGTTCAAAGGTGCAGTTAACGATGCAAAGTTCTGAATACAGCGACGGTAGTAGTTCGTAACATCCATAAATCGTCGCAGTTCACGAACTGTCACTGGCTGTGGATAGTTAACTATTGCGTCTACCTTGTCTTGTGGTGGTCGAATTCCATGTGCATTGATTGTATAGCCCAGGAAGCGAACTTCTGAAGCTCCAAAAACACGTTTAGAAGGGTTAATAAGAAGTCCATGTGAGTGATGGCGTATGAATATCTGGCGTAGATGTTGCAAAAGTTCAGCTTCAGAACTGGACATAACTAATACGTCGTCAATGTACACGTAGCAGAAGTCGAGATCTCTTGTCACTTCATCCATGAAACGCTGGAAAGTTTGCGCTGCATTGCACAACCCGAATGGCATTCGTGTGAACTCGAAGAGGCCAAAGGGAGTGGTGACAGCAGTTTTAGCAACATCTTCTGGCTCCACTGGTATCTGATAAGAAGCACGCACCAGGTCTAAGGTGGAAAATAATTGCTTGCCATAAACATTACATGTAAAGTCCTCAATGTGTGGTACCGGGTATCTGTCTGGGATTGTTCTCACATTTAGTTGTCGATAATCGCCGCAAGGACGCCATCCGTTGTTCTTCTTGGGTATCACATGTAGTGGTGAGGCCCAGCTGCTGCTTGATGGACGGCAGATACCCTGTGTAAGCATGAAAGAGAATTCTTGCTTAGCCACTTTTAATTTTTCAGGTGTTAATCGGCGTGGTTAAGCATGGATTGGTGGTCCGGGTGTTGTGAGGATGTAATGAACTGTCGAATGTTGTGTAGTAATGGCATCAAGTGTGTGCAGTGGTATACATCGAGATATCGACGTGCGCGAGTCGAACAGATATTACATTCAATTAATATCTTTGCTATTGCTCATTCATTTTTCTATATGTGTTTATTCTGTTTTCGTTTAGTTTTTGTTTCTGTATTATGTGATGGAAATATACGTTTATGTTACTCAAGAAATATAGCTGTTAAATTAATTTATTACGAGTCGCAACATTTTTGGTGACCCCGACGTGATTTCAGTCGGCCGCGGACGTGATAAATACAAAATAAGTGCGTCGCGCGGCGTGATTAAATACGACAGCCGACATTAACGAACGTTGTGTCTGTGCCGTATTGTTCTAAACATTAAGTGCAAACCATCCGCGCCGCGCATCATTCGTATATCGCGTCGCCGACTTATTTCGAACCTCAAGTACTATCTACCGCGTCATCCGTGCCGCGATTATTCCGTGCATTGAAATACAGCAATGTCGCACCCGCCAACAAACATCGACGCAACTCCGAGCGCTTCAGTTAATCGAGTAGCTGTCAAACCACCACCTTTCCGGCAGCAGAACCCAGTGCTATGGTTCGCGCAACTCGAGAGTCAATTCGTCCTCGCAAATTTCACAGCTGACGAAACTAAGTACAGTTACGTTGTCGCCACCCTTACTGAAGACATGGCTCACGAAGTGCAAGATATTTTGGTCCTACCACCAAACACGGACCGATATACGGCTCTGAAGAACGCACTAATTACGCGTCTATCACAATCAGAAGCAAAACGACTGGAGAAGCTACTGCGAACAGAGGAGTTAGGAGACCGCACTCCCTCGCAATTGCTGCGATGACTACGCACACTAGCTGGTAATGCTGTCAGTGAAAATATTCTAAGGAACATCTGGCTCTCACGTCTTCCCTCAGACGTACAGAAGATTCTTACAGTGTGTGCTGGAGATCTGGATGCACTTACACAAACTTGATGCCACCACTACAACATACATGAAAGGTCATCTGCAGCATAGTAAAAAAAAGCCAGTTATTTTCAAGAACAAATTCATGCCTCAAGCAGAACTCATTTAGTTTGTCACCACATTCATTTCTTCTCGTGAGTCCATATGTGTCAAAAATCTCCTCCTCTGGTTCTTCACGCACATACAAACATCTATAAAAAACTTCAATTTCAAAGTGTGCTACATGCCGAGGAGATGCATGGCTGTTGAGGTTAAACAGTCATTGGCGAGCAACCACTGAGGAACCTGCCAGTGCTGGCAGTTTGGGCATATGTCCTCCTGATTTCCCTCCAGTGCCACTTGTCAGGATTGTGGACATCCAGCCCACCCGGACGCTTCATTTACTCTGCCTCCCATCTGCATGAACTGTGGCCAGGATCATCCGACCTGCTCATTGCAATGCCCTTTTCTCCATAAAGAAAGAAATATCATTGAATATAAGACATTGGACCGGTTGAGTTATACTGAGGTGAAGAAAAAATTTGAACGCTTGTGCCATGTTACCACGGCCACCTCTTTTTGCGGCAATCACATCGTCACCGTCATCATTGGTGACACCCATCCTTCCTACTACTTCCTTTCCTGTGGGTCCCCAAGACCATAAACCTACACCCACCCCCAAGGTGGTTGGGGGCGGCCTTCCTTCTTCTGATCCCAAGGCGATTGTCTCGGGAGCAACCTCCACCCCTCCACCAGAGAAACAACAACCCTCTCCGGCGTCCCTCGTTTGGAAGGGGCCCCTTGAGACACTCCCTTCCCAGGGCTCAGACAGAGTTGTTGCCGACACAAACCACCAGCAGGTAAAACCGAAGGCTGCTGGACGCAGGTCCTCACGCTTCTCCTCAGTCCCTGTGGCTAAGTCTGAGAAGCCTGCCCTGCCAACGAAGCCCTCGAGGGAAAGGAGGGATCAGTAGAAAAAGACTGAGCTTCCACATCACCACCCCCTCCATATCTGCCTCAGAGGATAAGGTGGAGATTCTAACAGCCCCCAAGGACCTCACTTTTGGGGACATCCTAGAAACAATGAATGTTGAGCCAGAAAAACGTTCGTCAATGGATTCGAGTGATGCTGAGGTGTAATTGAACCCATTAAGTCATTCATGTCTTCCCAGTTATAGGACAGCATCATACTCTAGTGGAATTGCGACGGTTTCCTCCCCCACCTGGTTGAGCTACGACAGCTTTTAAGCATAGTGTCTGCTTCCTGCATTGCCTTACAGAAAACTTGGTTTCCAGCAATGCGGACCCCAGCCCTTACAACTACAGGGGATATTATTGAAATCGTAGCTCCGTAGCTCATATAAAAGGATCTCAGGTGATGTGTGCGTGTATATCTTTACTCCTGTGTATAGTGAACCTGTGTCCCTTCATACACCATTAGAAGCAGTGGCTGTCAGGGTAAGGGCAACACAAGAGTTTACTGTCTGCTGCCTCTATCTCCCTTCGGAAGGTGATGTCTCCCTGAAGGTTTAGCTGCACTTATTTCACAACTTCCCCCACCGTCTTTGGCGACTTCAACGCCCATTATCCTTTGTGGGATGGTACTACACTTTCTGGCTGAGGCAGAGTCATCGAGACCTTACTATCTCAACTCGTCCTCTGACTCATAAATACTGTTGCCCCCACACACTTTAGTGTGGTGCATGGCATGTTCTCGGCCATTGATTTATCGATCTACAGCTGCAGCCTTCCACCATCTGTCCACTGGAGAGCCCACTATGATTTGTGTGGTAGTGACCAGTTTCCTCTTTTTCTGTCACTCCCACAGCGTCAGTCCCCAGGACGCCTCGAAGGTTTAGCTGCACTTATTTCGCAACTTCCCCCCCTTTCTTCCTCTTGGGCGACTTCAACGCCCATTATCCTTTGTGGGATGGTACTACACTTTCTGGCTGAGGCACAGTCATCGAGACCTTACTATCTCAACTCGTCCTCTGGTGGTCTGTCACAACGGTGAATGGTTTGCCGAATAAATACACCCGGAATTTGTTGATAGCCCAGATAACCGCGAGACATTCTTTTTCAGTTGTAGAGTAGTTTATCTCGGACTTTGAGAGTACTCTTGACGCATAGGCTATCACTTTTTCGGCACCTTCCTGAACTTGTACAAGCACTGCACCAAGCCCATAGCCACCGGTGTCTGTGTGAAGTTCCGTTTCTGCATTCTCGTCGTACAAGGCTAGCACTGGTGCGGAAGTTAGAGCCTCCTTAAGTGCTCGGAAAGCTCTTTCTTTTGTCTCATCCCAGTAAAATTTGGCGTCTCCCTGCAGAAGCTCTTGTAATGGACGTGCCTTGTTACAAAATCCTTTTATGAAACGTCGGTAGTATGAGCACAGCCCGAGAAAACTTCTCACATCACGAATGTGCTGAGGAGTTGGAAATTCTGTGACTGCCCTTACTTTATCTGGATCAGGTCGGACACCATCTCCGTTGACTAGGTGCCCCACACTTCAACACAGTTGACAGGCGACTCAGATGTTCTTCAAATGTTTTCGAGAAAACGACAATGTCATCTAAGTAGCAGAGACACGTCGTCCACTTACGGTGTCGAAGCAAGTTGTCCATCATGTGTTCGAATGTGGCTGGAGCATTACATAATCCAAATAGCATTACTTTCAATTCATAGAGACCGTCAGGTGTAATAAAAGCCGTCTTCTCCCTGTCAGCTTCGTCAACCTCGATTTGCCAGTAACCTGTCTGCATGTCCATAGTTGAGAAGTATGTAGCTCCTTTCAAGCAGTCTAAGGTGTCATCAATACGCGGCAATGGGTAGACATCTTTCTTTGTGATACTGTTCAGCCGCCGATAGTCGACACAGAATCGCCAAGTGCCATCCTTCTTCTTTACGAGGACCACCGGAGACGACCAAGGACTCTCCGAAGGTTGAATAATGTCATCTCGCAACATCTTCTCCACTTCCTCCCGAATTATCCGTCTTTCAGCCGGCGACACTCTATACGAACGCTGGCTAATTGGCGGATGGTCCCCAGTATTGATACGGTGCTTTATCGTGGGCCGTTTCGTCTGACTTTTCCCCTGCTGAGGTGTGAATGCACCCGAAAATTGGTGTAGTTTACCTAACACTCGCTGGCGTTGTTCCTTGGTCAGTCCAGGCCCTATTGGCAGTTCCACGTTTGTTTCCCCCAGCGTGTTGTCTGTACTAACAGCAGGGTATGGGTCGTCATTATTGATGTTGAGCTCATTGTCCTGGATTGGTTCAGCTGTCCCGATACACATTCCCTTGGCGATAAGTTGTGACTGCTCGTGACAATTTGTGATCCAAATCTCTCCTTGACCACCGGTAATGCTTATAATAGCCGCTGGTATGTAAATTTCTTTTGTGAGCCTGATAAACTTTTTACTATCAACAAGAACTTCACAGTTTAACCAGTCATCTGTGTTTGTGACTGCAACTCTTCTCATTGTCAACGGCGGTATCGTCACATTGTCAACGACGAATAACTTACCAGAAAATTCTGTATTACATGTATCCGTCTACATCTACATCTACATAGATACTCTGCAAATCACATTTAAGTGCCTGGCAGAGGGTTCATTAACCACCTTCATAACTTTTCTCTACCGTTCCATTCTCTAATAGCGCGCGGGAAGAAAGAACACCTAAATCGTTCCGTTTTCGATCTGATTTCTCTTATTTTATTGGGATGGCCATGTCTCCCTAAGTAGGTGGGTGCTAGCAAAATATTTTCACATTCAGAACTAAAAGTCGGTGATTGAAACTTCGCAAACAGATCACGCCGCAATGAATAACGTCTTTCTTTTAATGATTTCCACCCCAATTCGTGCAACATTTCCGTGACGCTTTCCCCCCCCCCCCCCGTAAAGTGATAAAACAAAACGAGCTGCCCTTCTCTGAACCTTCTCAATATCTTCCGTCAGTCCCACCTGGTGAGGGTCCCACAAGGGGCAACAGTACTCCAAGAGAGGACGCACAAGTGTGATGTAGGCAGTCTCTTTGGTGGAGCTGGTGCATCGTCTAAGCGTTCTGCCAATGAAATGTAACCTTTGATTCGCCTTCCCCACAATATTTTCTGTGTGTTCTCTCCAGTCAAAGTTGTTCGTAATTGTAACTCCTAGGTATTTGGTAGAATTTACGACCTTAAGGTTTGACTGATTTATCGCGTAATTGAAGTTCAGCTCAGATCTTCCACAGTCAATGATAGCTTGGGATGCCTGAAGGAAGTCCCATCCGAGTATGACATTGTGACTACATTCTGTTAACACGACAAATTCAAACGGCTGCGTCCTGTTCTTGATGGTTATTCTTGCGACACAAGTTCCTGCTGGATGGACGTAGTTTCCATTCGCAACCTTTAGCACAGTTGCTCCCGTATCACAGAACATTGTCTTCTTTAGTGTGCGGCGGTAATTATCCGATAATACAGAAAAAGAGGCTCCTGAATCAACAAGTGCCCGGACAGGTTGGCCGCCGATTATGACGTCGATGAGATTTCCCAACATCTTGGCGACTGTCGTCCATGGAGGATTTTCATCTGCGGCGGCCTCACCTCCGTAGATGGTCGCCTCGGTTAGTTTTCCTGGGCGCGGCGGCTATGGGAGCGGCTGGTACCTCTGTACGGCAACGGTGGACGGCTGCGGCGTGTCGGGGAGCGACCTCGTCTAGGGTACGGCGATGGGCTTCTCCCCATTGGTCGATTGAACTCATCAGCAGATGATTGCCTTGGATAGAACTGCTCCGACGGCTGACGTCTTGCGGCAAAATAATCATCGAATACTCGCCTCCTCTCTCTGCAGTAGCGTACGACATGTCCAGGGCGTACACAGTGGAAACACAGTGGTGTGTTGTCTTCTGTCCTCCAGACGTCTGTTCTTCTGCGGGGCGTCATAGTTACCGGGGGAGTTGGCCGTGGTCGCGTCGGTCGGTTCATGGGCTGCCGTTTGGCGGCTGCAGCGTAAGTCATAGCAGGGCGACACCATTCTTCATGTCGGGTGCGATTGACGGGGCAGACATGAGCTAATGTCCTCAGCGGCGTCGGCTACCTCGTGACTTACAGGGCTCACATCCATGGCCATAATCTGATGCTCGCTCGGTCTAATAGTCTCGGCTGTCATGAACTGTTGTAATTCTTCTCTCACGATTTGTCGTATGAGAGAAGCCAAGTCCTGCTGGTCTTCCATAACGGCCATAGGGACTACATTTGGGAGTCTGTCATACTTCTTGCGTCCAACCCTCCTTTGTTGCATCTCTTCAATACGCTGGCACCACTTGATGAACTCTTCTGTCGTAGCGACGTCTTTTATCAGAATAGCTTGGTACATATCTTCTGCAATTCCCTTCATCAGATGCGTGATTTTGTCCGCTTCAGTCATGTTCGGATTGACTACGTTACACAGGGCCAAAACACTCTGTATGTACGATTGTGTCGGCTCACCATGTCGTTGGGCCCGGTTCTTCAGTTGTTCTTCCGCCGAGCGGATTTTTCGCTGGCGGTCTCTAAACGTCTTCTTAATTTCCTCCTGGAACGTCTCCCAGTCATTCAACTTGTCTTCGTTGTTTTCGAACCATTGCTGGGCTGTTCCATCCAGGTAGAAACGTTGGCCAAGCACATCGTATGATCCCACCTGTTGTACTTGGCGACTCGGTCGAACCCTTTTAGCCATTTCTTGGGGTCCTGTCCAGCATCTCCAGAGAACACCGACGGGTGTCTTATGTGCAGCTGGCTTATTGCTGGTTTCGTCTCCATCGTTCTTCTGATAATACGGACTTTTGGAAGGATGTACTCGGTGTATCCCTTGTATTCCGGTTCCAGTCCGTGTAAGCGACGGCTTTTACGTTGCCTAATCGGAGCCACGGTGATGCAGCTGTTGCACAGTGTACCCGGCGCCTCCACCAAACAATGTCACGTTGCAATGGAAGTAGGCTTGACTTCGAAGGCAACTAAACACAGCACTTATACGGAAAGCACGTTTATTACGAACTCGGCAAGCACACTAACGACTGTGCTAACCCGACACGTCTCACGATGCCGCCTCACAACTTTACTTCCGCCAGTACCTCGCCTCCTACTTTCCAAACTTCATAGAAGCTCTCCTGCGAACCATGCAAGACTAGCACTCCTGGAAGAAAGCATATAGTGGAGACATAGCTTAGGCACAGCCTAAGGGATGTTTCCAGAATGAAACTTTCACTCTGCAACGGAGTGTGCGCTGATATGAAACTTCCTGGCAGATTAAAACTGTGTGTCGGAACTGGGACTCGAACCTGGGACCTTTGCCTTTCGCGGGCAAGCGCACTACCGACTGTGCTATCCTTTCTTCCAGGAGTGCTAGTCTTGCATGGTTCGCAGGAGAGCTTCTATGAAGTTTGGAAAGTAGGAGGCGAGGTACTGGTGGAAGTAAAGTTGTGAGGTGGCATCGTGAGTCGTGTCGGGATAGCACAGTCGGTAGTGCGCTGGCCCGCGAAAGGCAAAGGTCCCAGGTTTGAGTCCCGGTTTCGTGACTGTACTCACTAGCTAATCAGAAGATGGAAACAGGTGTGCTGGGAGAGGTACGTCTTCACTATTGGGTCGGGTACCTCATTCTTACAGGTCTGGAGTAAAATCAGGTGGCTAAAGGGATTCCGGGCACCAGCACGTATCCATGGGATCTGCACGACCGGTGTCCTCTGTACGGACCCTGCTACACTTGCAGAGATGTTTGCCAAGCATTATGCTCGTGTCTTTGCCTCTGCAAATTACCCACCAGCCTTTTGTACATTATAGAAGTGGGTAGAATGCCAGGCCCTCTGCTTTACCACCTGCTGCTCTGAATTCTATAACACTCCTTTCACTGAGTTGGAGCTACTCAGTTCTCTTATACAATGTCATGCCGTGGCACCTGGGCTTGATAGCATTCATAGCGAAATGCTGAAGCACCTCTCAGCAGACAGTCGGCGTTATCTTCTTGCAGTCTGAAACCGCATTTGGTGTGATGGCGTTTTCCTGTCACAATGACAGGAGAGTGTCATCAAAAAATGTCCAAATGTTTGTATAGCTTATGGGACTTAACTATGGGGTTATCAGTCCCTAAACTTACAAACTACTTATGAACTAGATATTACTAAGGACGGCACAAATATCCATGCCTGAGGGGGGATTCGAACCCTCGACCGTAGTGGCTGCACAGACCATGACTAAAGCGCCTCAGTCCCCTCGGCCACCGCGGCCGGCAGAGTATCATCATTCCGGTGCTTAAACCCAGCAAAAATACTCTTTCCCTGGATAGCTATCGGCCCATTAACCTGACTAATGTTCCATGCAAACTGTTGGATCGGGTAGTAACTCGGCAGTTGCGCTGGATTCTTGAGACTCGGGGCTTACTGGCTCCATGCCAGGGCGGTTTCTGACAGCATCGCTCTACCACCAACAATCTGATGTACCTTGAGTCTGCAATCTACACAGCCTTTCCAGGTGCCACCACCTTGTTGCCGTATTCTTTGATATGCACAAAGCGTATGACACAAACTGGCGATGACACATCCTCAACTCTTTACATGACTGGGGCCTCCAGGTCTCCCTATCAATTTTTATCCAGAAATTTTTGGCTGTCGGTACCTTTGGTGCTCAAATTGGTGACTCCTGGAGCACCTCTCACATCCAGGAAAATGCGGTTCCTCAGGGCTCTGTTTTAAGCGTTCCTTTATTTTTAGTGGCCATCAAAGGTTTAGCGACAGCAATTGGATCGTCAGTATCCCCATCTCTTTACGCTGACGACTTTTGTATCTCTTTTTGTTCCTGCAGCACCTAAGTTTCCGAGCGCAGGTTGCAGGGCTCTATTCGGAAAGTGCAGTCCTGAGCTCTTACTCATGACTTTCAGTTTTCTGCCACCAAGACCCTAGTGATGCACTTCTGTCAGCATTGAACTGTTCACCCTCACCCTGAACTTTATCTTGACGATGAACTACTTAACGTAGTAGAAACCCATCGTTTTTTCGGCTGGTCTTCTATGCCTGGCTCTCATGGCTTCCCCACATTCGTCAGCTGAAACAGGAGTGCTGGCGCCGTCTGAACATTCTCTGTCACCTGGGTCATATGATGTGGGGTGCTTACCACTCCACAATATTGCAGCTAGACACAGCACTGGTGCTGTCACGTCTCGATTTTGTGTGCATTGCCTATGGGTCTGCGTCACCTTTGGCACTGCATCTACTGGACCCCATTCACAACTGTGGGGTTCGCATCACGATGGGTGCCTTCTGCACCAGCCCTGTCAACAGCTTACTAGTGGAAGTAGGGATCCTAACTTTGGGGGTCCGCTGCCAACACCTGCTCCCAGCTTATGCAACCATATACATCGCTTCCCAGGCCACTTGAACCGTTGTTTCCTCTTGTCTGATGTGGTCTTCCACCCCCACAACGACGTCCCCAATCAGGTCATACGATTAACGTTCGAGTTCAGTCCCTCCTGTTGGAGCTTGAGTCTTTTCCCCTTCCTTCTCCGTATCAGGTCCTTGCACTTACGCCTCCATGGTGCTTGCCAAGGCCGTCTACTAGGCTGCACTTGGCCCACGGGCCCAAAGACTCATTTCTCCCAGAGGCTCTCCACCAGCACTTCTCAGCTGTTGTTGCGGAGTTCCCTAGTTATGACCTGATCTACACGGATGGTTCTCTGGTTGATGGCCACATGGGATTTGCCAATGTTCATGGTGGCCATGTGGAACACCACTCTCTGCCAGATGGCTGCAGTGTTTACACTGCAGAGCTGGTGGCCATTCACTGAGCTCTTGAGCACACCCGGTCCTGCTCAGGTGAGTCACTTCCTATTTGCAGCGACTCCCTGAGCAGCATTAGAGCTCTGGACCAGTGTTAACTGCAGTCTCCCCTGGTGTTGGCCATACAGGAGACACTTTGTTCTCTTGAACTGTCCAGGCGATCAGTGGTGTTATCTGGTCTCTGGGTCATGTGGATATCCCAGGCAATGAATGTGTTGACAGGCTTGGCAAGCAGACTGTCAGTGCATCCATTGGGTACTTCGGTTTGGGATGCTGAGTGGTGTAGCCTGACCAGATCCAACTAACTCCGGATGGTCAAGGAGACCATGGTAATATGGCGTTCCTCCATGTGGGCCTCTCGCCGGGACTCTGTGGTGCTGTGTCAGCTCTGCATTGGCCATACATAGCTCACCCATGGACATCTCCTACATGGTGAGGACTCGCCCTAGTGTCAGTGTGGCTCCCATTTAACAATAGTCCACATCTTGTTGGATGCCTGTTTTAGCCCAGATTGCAGCGGAGCTTTAACCTCCCTGACATTTTATCAGATGTTTTACGTGACTATGCTACAATGGCAGATTTAGTTTTAAGCTTTATTCGAGCAGAGTTTTTTTATCATTCTCTCTAATTGGAGGTTTCCTTGTGCTGCCGAGTGGTTGACTTTTCCTTTTTTAATCTTATGGTTGGCCAACCACAGACATCGGTTTCTTTGTTTTATTTCCTTTTGTTGTTGGGTGACTTTGTGTGATTGTCTCTTTTCGTTTTGTTTCTTGTCGACTTTGTTGATGTTTTGTGGACTTCGTGGGTTTATCCTCCCACTTTGAAATTTTAAACTTTGTGCACTTTTCGTTCATGTCTACAGTTTTACTTGTGACACTTAGTGATGGATTGGGGGGCTGATGACCATTGTAGTTTTGTCCCCCTTAAACATCCAACCAACAACAACACGTTTCCTATAACAATCAGGTTTTCATTGCCCTTTAGATGAGATTAGATTAGTTGTTTGTGTCGTAGATCCATGTTGAGGAGATCCTCGTGGATGTGAATCATGTCAAATATATATAAAGCTGATATAGTAATAATAATAGTATGAATACAGAATATATACATCATTTAGTCCTATTTCAAATTCGTCAGTGGAGTAGAAGGAATTGGCCACAAGTATGTGTAAGTTTTTCAGGCTCCTCTTAAACTGCTCTTTATTTGTAGATACAATTTTTATGGATGCTGGTAAATTATTGAAAATGTGTGTTGCGGAGTAGTGTATCCCTTGTGTAGATCGTTTTTGTTCCTAATATTGCTGTTTGATAGGAAAAGGGATATATTATTGTTGACAAATTTCATTAAGGAATAAATATACTGAGAGGCAGTAGTTAGTATACCCAGTTCTTTGAAGAGGCTTCTACAGGATGCCTGTGAATTTACTCCACAAATAATAAGTATTATACGCTTTTGCTTGACTTGAAGAGTTACCCCAAAATATTATATCATATTATGATATTATGGAGTTAAAGTAAGCGAAGTGTGCAAATCTATTCCTACGTCTAGTTAGCTACACTGAAATTGATAATACAGAATTGTTAAGTCGTTTCTGCAGTTCTGCAGTGTGCTCCTTCCCACTTAATTTATCATCAGGTTGTAATTCCAGAAATTTAATACTCCACGTTGATTGCGGAGGACATTAAGTGTTATATATCTTTGCGATCTGCCTCTTGGAGAGGACAGCTTCCCTGTTCTCCAACGACCATCTTGAGTTGACTCGTGTGTAAGTTGCTATAATGTGCACAATAAAGATTGTTGGTTGGAATACATGAGGTCTCATTTTGCTATAACCCCACTTGATTCCCCACACTGATGATCCCGAGTTCGAAGTGCACCTCAATACTGCATACGCTGTGCAGCCCTGAGTCTTTTGAGTGAATTTCGCTCGTGAGATATGGGCCTCATTGTCTCGCTGAACACTACAATGACTATACCAGCGCGACTTACGCCGGGACTTCATGGTGCACCAGTTTCATCACCCCAAGCTCAGTGCATACCTACTTCTCCTAGTGCTTCGCATTTTCGTTCTCAGAACGAATATTCACAAGACATTTGCTACGTTGAGTGCTTACTATGACGCCGGGAACTTAACCGACTCTGGCCTCAGTTCACAGTTTATTTTTTCAAGTGTTTCTTCTCCGAACAGTGTTAATGATGTACCTCACCACATGTGCTCACAGAAAGCTAAGGTTTTGCAGAACATAAATTGAGCTATCAATTAACTTGACCTCTTAAACTTACAAAATTTGAATTTCACACCAGCTACCACTTCGTGCAGTGTGTTTGTGTATCATCCTGCCAACTACATGCTCCACCAATTAGGTGTGGTTTTCTCTAATCAGCCGAACTTTTCTGGTGGTTCTGGACTTAATCTCTCATCTGAAGACACCACCTCCATAGCTCCTTCATCAACTGCTTGGTTAATTATGGTCAATTTGCGCAAGCTTCAGGTGCAGATGACCTGGACAATGCAAGTTTTGTGTTAACTAGCTTTGTGCAATGTACACCACCGACCATGTTCATTAATTCTCTGATCAGATGTGTCTGTCCTGTCAGTGGTCATATGAACTTAAATTTTTCTCAAGGTGCTGATGTGCCCCATGTCCTACCCATGTCACGTGATGCGCCTGCTGTATTGTGAGTTCAACAGTTGCTCCCAGCAAATCACATGGTTGACATTGTGACGATACTGCTGGACCTCCCATCTCAATGTTATCGTACGATACCGTCTGCCTGGTCCTCTCATCTCAATGTCATCCTACTACACCGTCTGCTTCGGATCCGGAATCGTGTGGTTCAATAGTGATAAAAGTTGCGTGTGAAGTTAGTTCAATACGAAATAGCCAGCCTAGGAATCAGTGTAGGACAGTGTCTCGGTGATACTGTGATTAAAACAAGTGATAGATTTCATTAATTAAGAGATTTGTATAAGACGTTTCCAGATAATTCTATAAACAATATTTTGTCATTGTACATTATTTCAATAAATAGACAGACGAAGGGTAAAAACTTTTGTAAAACATAAATACATTACAATAAATAGCATTGTTAGGCTCATAAACAAGTTGTATTGACCAGCTAATTATATTAATTAATTTAATAGTAGAAATTTGAATTGAATATTGTAATTCTTTTTATATATATATTGTCTGACATGAGATTTTGAACTTATTTTGAAAATTGTCAAGTTAATTGATAGCTCAATTTATGTTAGGAACATGTATGATGTACTAGTTAACTAATTAATTGACATTTAACACTTTGGTTTGTTGTCAAACAAAAACTAGCGTGATTAAAACTTAAAAAGATAGGTACGATCTAAAATTATTGTATTTATAGTTTTCATTTTATATTGCGATTATTTTTGTGTACATGAAATGTTTTACTGTTGTGTTCGTTAATTGTAAATTACTATATTCAATTGTTATGAACAATGGATAATGTAATGCCATTATTGTCAATATATATTTGCCTCACCGCCTTACGTGGGGGAGTGTGAGTTTCGGCAGTTCTGAAGTGCTCTGGAATCTATGTCAGTCTGCGTTTTAAATGGAATTACTGTCAGCGAAGCTCTGATGCTTTGTTTATGTTTTAAAGTTGTAATCATGTAATGTTTTGGTGGAGAAGTTTTGATTCAAATTAAAGAAGAAGTGAAAAATTGTACATATCGAGTATTTATTTCTACCACGACGCCCCAGGAGAATAATGTTGCAGCGAGCAGAACCCCCACACATTGCAATGTTCAAAAGATGAGTATTATGTTGGAAAGTGGTAGAATGAAATGTAATTACATTATAACATTTAAATGTTACAACATGCAAGGACAGTCTAAGCTGCACTCGCTCATGCATTCGCCCGCTTTCACAGCACACACTGGTGCCTCGAGCACATCAGGTTTTCGTGATGTCGTGCCTCTTCCTTGCACGGCTCGCCCGTTAGCTTTTGAGGTCCTACTGGGGACGTCCACCATGCTGGGGTCTTGTGCAACGTCTCAGCATGTATACATCAACCTCTTGTCTGATGCTCCGGACACACCACCTTCGCCGCCCAAGCTGCTGCCTTTCTCCTAAGAGGCATCCACAAGTTTGGTTCCCCATTGTCAAGCACATCTTTGACCACTACTCTCTTGATGATGTGGCTCACTATCTGTGCCTGGTCATGCATCTCCGCGAACATGCCAATTTGATCTGTGACCTTCCGCTAATTGGTATTCCATCACCAAGCAGACAATTCTCAAGAGGGGCACTCATACTCCCGAAGACACAATAAGGCACATCATCCAGGAAGAACACCTGGGCGAGAAGAAACCGTCGCAACTATGGAGCCGCCTATGCTTACTGGCCAATGAACATGATATGCCTGACTCCATCCTCATGGCTGTTTGGTCTAGTAAACGTCTGCTCGTGGTTATGGCCACCCTCACCTACAACATTCTCCAACCACTGAGCGAACGCATCTGCATTGCTGACAGGGTGTACGATGCTTATTTTTGTGAGGCTAGCCAGCCACATTTTTCATCCATGGCTCAAAATCCACAGCACCTGCCAGCTGCCGGGCGGGGCGTCCCATGCAACACGAAGCCCACAGGCAGACACTTGGGCACCGACAGTCGCCTGCTTGCAGGCTGGGTCAACTTTGCCCTGGTCTCCAGCGCTTCCTGGACAGCTCATCTGATACTGATGATGGCCTATTCCCACTCATCCACTTTCCATAGGAGCCGGCTCCTCACTATCCTTATTGTTACTACCACAGCTGTTTTGGAGACACGACAAGGAAGTGTTGTTCCCCCATGTCTTCATCCAAATACGGGGCGCAGGACGTTTAGGCGCTGCCTACTGTCCTGACGAAACCGGCGCCTAAGTGTCCTTCATTCAGTTTGTGATGTCGCTCCTTCGGGCAGTCGCCTTTACTTATGTGACTGTCACTAATGCATCCTTCCTCGTTGACACTGGTACCGATGTATCTCTGCTACCTACTTCGATGGATAATACGCCACTCTGCCCTCACAATGTTATTCTTCGTGCCGTTAACGTCACTTAACTGCCTTGTGTGGGTTCCATGTCATTTACTGTTAATTTGTCACCAAATGTAAACTTGCTTCGAATTTTTTGGTGGCAGATGTACCGGAACCTATTGTAGGCTTGGTTTTTTTCTGTCACACCATAAACTCTCTTTCGATGTTGTATGGTGTTCAATGTTACATCATCCTTCGAATACACATTTTTCTTGTGCTCCATCGAGCTTTGTCTCTTTTCTCGTTTGCACACCGACTGTCTGTGTGTGTTGTGAAACTATCAGTCAGTTCAACTCACTCTTGGCAAAGTTGTCCCGTGAACATGAACAAATGATTAAAAAGTGCCATGAGAAGAAAAACATTGTCCACGAGTGCTTTGATACTACCAAACAGTCAGAGTCGCTCTTGTCAAAGTGGTCGAACTTACATGAACTAGTGCTTTGTCTGTGGCATGGGGATGAAGACATTACTCGCCAGCTTGCAGACACCAAGACACAGCTTGAGTCCGCAATGCATCAAATATCAGTTCTTCGGTCAGTGTGGAAGGTCACATCAAATGTGCATGTAAATAAATGCTCCCCGCTGCCCCCCCCCCCACAGTGTTGCAGTAGTCACAAATGGTACAATACATAAACTCAGTGATTGGCCTCCCATTTCCAACAAACCGCGCCACCTTTGCCTGGAGAAACTGGCGGTAGTTATAGAACAAATCTCAGAACTTTTGGAATCGGGTATCATTGAACCTTCGTCCAGCAGTTGGTCTTCGGCCATTCACTTAGTACCCTAGCACGATGTCTCCTGGCACATGTATGGGGATTACCACAGGCTCAATGTCCACACCCTCATGGGCAATTATCCTATTCCGAACATTGCAGATTTTACTCATACTATGGCAGGTGCAAAAGTGTTCTCTGTTGTGGACTGCAAGCATGCCTATCACGACATTCCCATGGCTCCTGAAGACACTGAAAAGACTACCACTACCACACCTAGATTCTTATTCACTACTGGTTTAAGTCATAGGTCTTAAAAATGCGACACAATATCTCTGAAAATGTCTCTGCAAACCAATCATTTCATGTGTTCGGGTATTCAGAATGCTGCAAATTCTCCCCCCCCCCATCCATCGGTTTAGAAAAATACTTCAGTAGTACTTTGAACAGTACAGGCTACAGTCACACTAGAATGAGAATACGCTCTTTTTCAAAGTAAAGCTATTTATTTTTATCAGTGGTAAAGGAAATTCTGTTAAGCCTGCTGTTTGCAACGTGTATTGCAAAAAAGGTGCAAAGTGAACGCCAGAAACGGAAAATCCAGACAAAATAATCTAGGCAGTGGCTATCAAAATACCATAGACATTGTCTGTAAACTACACCAGATCGAAGAGATTTTGAAGCTTTCGAAAATTCTTTATGATGCACTGTTCAGAACGAATTTTATTTATTAACTATTATTTTTTTAATAACAATATCCTCCCTGATCGGCTCTTTGCCCCCTCCTTCACTTACAGCTCTACTTGGATTTGGAATACAACTCGAAGGCTTCAGTTCCACGACCGAGACTTCGTCGCCAGTTTGCGGCACTTATGGACTCATTCCATAATGCAAAAACGGTCTACACCGACGGTTCTGTGGTAGATGGCCGCACTGGATATGCCTACGTCCACGGTGACAATACTGGACAGCTCTCCATGCTTTTTGGAATCAGCATTTTCACTGCAGAATTGGCCGCTGTATTTATCGTGCTCTACAGCACCTCTGTTCAAGCCATGTGGAGTCCTTTGTCGTCTGCAGTGACTCCCAGAGTGGCTTGTAAGCACTCGACCAGTGTTTTACCAGACATCCACTGGTGCAGTGTATTCACGACTCTGTTTCGTCTCTCAGCAGGTTCGGTCCTTCAGTGGTCTTGTTTGGAACCCAGCATACCTGGCAATGAACGTGTTGATCGGTTGGCTCAACAGGCCACCACCTCAAAACGTCTGGAAATTCACCTTGCAGTAATGGACGTCGCTACACCAGAAGGTGAGTGAAGCTTGGAGTTCGGAATGCTCCACTTTCAGTGCACAAAACAAGCTTTGCGTGATCAAACCATCCAAGGCCACATGGAAAACATCCTTGAAGTCTTTACATCAGGACTCGGTTGTCTTGTGCTGTCTCTGTGTTGGGTATATTTTTTGACTCATGGCTACCTACTTCGATATGAAACTCCATCCAAGTGTGGCTGTAGTGCTGTTTTGACAGACGGCTCAGCAATAATTTGCTGAGTATGGGCTTGGTGAACTCGGGGACCCTGAGCTGGGGACTTGTAAGCGCCACCAGTCTTTGAGACACCGTAACCTCTGGGCACACTTCAGAGACCACCGTGTGGCATGGCGGTGGAATGTTGTGTTTATCAAGGAATGGGGATCTTGGTATGTCCTCCTGACTCACAAGGAAGGAAATACATCTGCCTTAAGGTGTGCTGTGTGCTGATGGGATGTATGACTGTTGAGGTGGAACAGTTGCTAGCGAGCAACCTCTGGGGATACTGCCACACCTCAGTTGTATAAGGCTTACCTCGGCAAGTGGGGCTCTGTCTAGGTGGACATTAACTTCCCTAGCTGCTCGTGGGACCGACACGAATATCTCCTCTGCTTTTCCCCCTCCAGCGAGATGGGTGTACCACTGGGAGGCTCTAATACCTAATCTAATAAGAGGGATCCGTTAGTCAGTCATCCTGATTTGGGAACTCAATCAAAAAGCGCTGGGCGTAGTTACAGAGCACAGAGCGTGTTTTTGCTTATTCAAAAGCAAGTTACCTATGAGAAAGTGTCACCTTTTTACATTCAGACGGGTCGGGAGAGTATTGCTGGTGACTGAAAATCTCTCAAGCACTTGCGCAATATAACACTATTAGTGCAAACTTGCAGAAAGCCACATGCCTCCGCTAATTTCGTATTGAGACAGTTTCATGACACTCTGAACTACAGCAAAGGCATCGTTCCTTGCAGGCATTTGGTGAAAATGACGACTGAAGAACTAAACGGTGAGTGGCATAAGGATTGCATCGTTGATATTCAGAACTAATGAAAAGGGTGGGTGGGGAGTTAATGAAATCAGATGCCTTCACCCTCACCTTCAATAGCCCGAAGCTGCTGGCCTGGTCTACCTTACCTCCCCTGATCAGCTGCCACTGCATATACCTGAATGTGTTATTGTCAATCATTTTATTAAATAGGGTCATGTGGCCACGCATGAGTGGCCATGAGGTCTGGGGAGTCACGTTAGCGATCATGTGGCCACTCATATCGGAGGTTCGAGTGCTCCCTGGGGCCTCGGTGTAGTAGCCTGTAAGACTATGAACCGATGGCTGCAACAGATTGGGCCTTTAGGATTAAATATTTGAAAATTTTGTGAGAGTAGTAAGAATGTTTTCAGAAGTCTTTCTGAATTCACACAATTGTTGTCACGTATGTCTTTACTACACTGCTCAAAACATTTTAGGGGATCGGGTGAGATATCTCACCATGTACATATCATGGTAACGTATTTTATTCAGATATTGGTCACAATTGTATTTTGTATTGTGGTACAGTAGGATATTTTGCTGTCTCAACTCTTTATTTGCGGTTTACTTGCCGTTTACGTATAGTGAGGTACCATGGTGCTACCATAATAGCAAAAAAGTCTTGTTAGTTGCTCTGTAATATGGTGCAAGAACACCTTGGGCGGCCAGTACACACCTGCAAGCCACAAGGTTATCAGTCAGCTCTTGAGTGATATTTGGCTATTCTTACATGAGTGCAATATACAGCTCTGCAAGTGTTGTGGGAACTGCTGGTTTGTCTGAAATGCAACTGCCAAGTGCATCCCAGACATGCTGAATTGGGTTTAAGTCTGGTGAACAAAATGGCCACTCCTTTTGCTCAGTTCCCTCAGCTTCAAGCATATTGCCCACCAGTGCAGCTCTATGAGGATGAACGTTATTGTCCACCAGAAGAAATTCTTCTCCTATGGCACCAGCATAGAGCACAAAAAAAAGTCGAAGGTTCTCGTCTCCATGTAATCAAAGCGCCATTCTGAACGACACACAGGTCTGTCCGTCTGCCAATACTAACTCCTGCGCAACTCATTCATTCACTACCATGATGTGGGATGATTTCTGCACATATGCAGGATTGTTTCGAGTTCCACGTTCTCTCCAGATAAGGGAACGACAATTGTCCGGCTGAACGCAAAATCTTGACCCATATGTGAACAAAACCTGGCACTATTCGTTACGATTCCAATCTTCATGTTCCTCCGCCCAGTTTCTGTGGACTAAACGGTCCACAACATAGTCCTCCGTGTGTTGAGACGATAATGCCGAAGGCGATTTTGGACTGTTTGTGTTGATATGGCGCGTCCTAGTGTTTCCTGGAGGGTATGTTGCAGCTGAATTGCATTCAGCCTCCTGTCTCGACGGTTTGTTAATCGGAGCCGGCCGCGGTGGCCGAGGTGACTGAGGCGCTCCAGTCACGGTCAGCACGGCCACTACGGTCCGGGGTTCGAATCCCCCCTCGGGCATGGATATTTGTGCCGTCCTAGTTCGTAAGTAGTTCATAAGTAGTTTGTAAGTTTAGGGACAGATGACCCCGTAGTTAAGTCCCATAAGCTTAACAAACATTTGAACATTTGTTAATCGGAGATGACGCTCATCTCTTGCTTATGTTACGCATGGACGACCTTGGCCTTAGCTTCTTCTAATGGTTCCTGAAATCTGAAGTCGCGCCGAAAGCCCTGGGAATTTCAATAGCTGCAGCCACCTCCCTCTGTTCCACTTGCAAACTTTCCTCTGGCTCTCCATGATATAGTTTGGGGCAAGTCACGTTATTGTTGCATTGCACTAGCTGCTCACTGCTCTATCTCAACCCAATTATTATAATTCGTTTGTTAGAGTAAACGCAAGTCATCACCAACCTCCTTCTGCAGCAACTTTCTGTTATTACCATTATCTCGGTTGCCATAGTGTTGTTGTCTCCACTCCGATAGAAAGACGTTGAACCATTTTAGTTCATTCTGATGGTTACAGTATTTCAGAACCTAGATATCTAAAATGATCTCCTAATTGTTTTGAAGAGTACACACACGAGCTCACGTTGCCAAAGGGATATCATATACATAGTCGGGTACTATCAGTGGTCTAACTATGGGGGGGGGGGAATGAGGGGGATAGAAACCCCCCCCCCAGAACCCGAAAAAAAAACGAAAAAGAAAAAAGGAACCATATTACAGCAATCTGGTAAAGGTAAAGATTGGAAACTTGGGGTGTTTTACTATAAGCTTCCATTGGATGGGAGTGAATTAGTTTCTTCGACGGAAGTGGTAGATGGTAATCTGTCTGGAAACTGACTAAATTTTTGCTCGTAAAGCAGATCTATCCCCCCCCTCCCCCAAAGCCAAGTCCTAGTTACGCCACTGGGTACCATATTTTGAAGAAAATCAAGATTCCGTGTTACATTAAGACAGCTATCTGAAACAACTGATCCAATGATTTGTTCATGAATAATACTGAACCACAAGGTTGACTGAGAAGCGTCATTAAAAATTCGTTTGCACAGAAGCGTGCACATTTTCATCTGCCCATCTGCCCAGTTGCGTGGGTTGTTGATTCTGCTGTGGCTAATGTTGACACATAAGGTACAGAATACGTCGAATTAATCGATTACTGCAGTGTTCCATTGACAGAATTCTTGCTGGGCGGAAGCATCTCCTTCATGCAAATGTTGTACAATCTTTCGATTACATGGATACAGACCACTTTTGGCATGTATCAAATGCATTTTTGTTAATTATATGTCCCCTCTTATTCCCATGTACAAGGTTTCCTGCCTGACCAAAGTTTTGTGCACTGTGCTGGATGTTAACTGCTTGCCCATCCCTGCCTAACTATGATATTGCGTGCATGTGCGCAAGTTGTTTGCGCAACCCCTGCTCACCAATGCCTGTGGGCGCCCGGCTGCTCGTAAGCTGAGCTCTCAAACTGTACCAACCTACCTTTAAGACAGTGATGGGGTAAAAATGTAAGTGGGGCCCTATTTAATTTTGTGAGTGGGGGCCGGTTGTCAACAAGAGAAAGAATTTCCACGGGTTTCCCCCTTGAAACCCAAGGAAAAAATTTAAAAGTTACTATTTAAAAAGAAGTGAAAATATAAGTTCTTTTCGAAAAAAATTGATATCTTGATATGTATGTCGTTCACTATAATTGTTAGCATGTATGCCACAAGCTCTTTAAGCATTTTGTGAACGAAGAACTACTAAACAAATCAAAAGTAATAAATTAAAACTGAAAAAAAGTAGATGGAGGAGGGGGTACATGCTTTGAGGGGATACACTACTGATGATTCTGAACAAACAACGTGTAATACCAAGTAGGACAGCAATTATTCTAGAGCTGGTATTTGGAGTGTGTTTCAATGATTGAAGAATGTTCCCAACTTGTTAAGTGTTTGTTGTAAGGGACGTTCAGAGGCATTTTCACTTCGAAGCGTACCAGTTTCACACAATCTGTGAAACACTGTACTAAACACATGCTATCTGACACTCTACATTCGGAAATCATTGCTGGTATTCTTGCACAGCAGCTCTGGAATTTCTATTGGCCAAGAAAGAGATGATCATCATGTCAGCATACTCTGTATGTTCATAGATCGGTGGCATTTTCACTACAGTGAATTGTATTCTTTGGTGACATAACAAGAAAGAGTTTCGCCATTTTGTTCACACAAAGATTTGGAAGGACTAGTGGGTAATTTGAAATCGGTGAAGAGGTATTTAATGGTATCCTGCTGCTCGAGACATCGTACTCACAACAGGCTGCGAATCTTTTGAAAGCCAAGTGCCTTGGAACTACAAGATAGAAACAGAGCTACGTAGCACTTTGAATTACAATAAAGGTGTAGTCTTCAGTAGGGACCTGGTGGACATACCCTTAGAAGAAGACAAGAACGAATGGGCTGCTAAAGGTATTGTCAACATCCATAACATACTGAACAGGGTGGATGGAGCGCTGACAAAATCTGACTCCTTTATCCTTACTTTCAGGGCCGGCGCAAGGCACGTGTGAAACGTGCGGCCGCACGGGGTGGCACTTTCCAAGGGGCGGCAAATCTGCCACCCCCCCCCCCTCTTTTTTTTCTTTCTGGACTAACTTAACATTCATGCCCAAGAGGGGATTCGAAACCAAACCTCAGAGAGAGCGGCTTCGGGAACTGTGGCATGGTGCCTCGACTGCCTGCCCGCCGCCCCTGTTGTACAAGGGGAGGGTGAACGACTGATTACTTCCTCGCCACTGTAGCAGCACCGTCGTGTTTACGCAGGAGGAACAGGGAGGGGGAGCACTCTGGCGTACACGCCGGTATTCGTGAGTGGAGCGCTGCCAGCCTGTTACGCGCCATGCGTTTACTCAAAAATGTTCAAATGTTTGTAAAACTTATAGTACTTAACTGCAGTGTCATCAGTCCCTAAACGTATAAACTACGTATGAACTACCTTACACTAAAGACGACACAAACATCCATGCCCGAGGGGGGATTCAAACCACCGACGGCGGATGGCCACGCGCACCGCAACACGGCGCTCCAGTACGCGCGGCTAATCCGCCGCGGTGTGCGTTTACTCACAACTAATTTTGCAGAAGACGAAATCTAATTCTAATGCAATGTTCGATTTTGCGGTTACATGTTACAAGGCTTACAAGACATTGATATTAAGTCTGGCATAAGTTGAGTTTCGATAGGGCTACAATTTTGAAAATTTTTACTATCCGTTTCTGAGTGATAGTCCTACATTTTGGGTTTTGAGCCATGAAACACCTGTTTCCGCCTGTATGAACAACAAACTCTGACCGGCACTTTTGTTTGACAATACTACTCGCATACTCCCACTTTGCCAACATTTATTTACTGTATAATGCATGTGAATCCATGTATAATCTAAGTAAACTACTGGTCGCTTTGATTCTGATGAAAACCTGGAAACAATATGGTCTTTTAGCAACAATGCCCTTTCGTCCACATAACACAAAACGTTAATTTTGACATCTTCTAAAACGAAAATCCATAGACAAAACATTGCTTAAGGGTTACCTTGCTAGCTTTGAAGCTCATTTCTGTTTGACGAAATTTGTGCAGTTTTCGCAAAGTTCGTATTTATTTCTATTGTTCGTAATGCCATAGAAATTGCTGCCTGATAATACATTTATCCATATCATCGGTCACATACTGTGAGGTACTTGTTTCTTCTTTTTGGGCGCTAGTTTAACCATAGCCTCGCTGTACCGGGCATGTGACCTAGTGGCTAGTTCCTGGCACTGCCGCGTCACCACTTTGCCTTTCCAGGCAATAGGTATTGTTGCGTTCTCTACAACGAAAACTACAGAATTCGTTTCGATAGTCGGCCGAGGACGTCAAGATTGGTCAGAAGCACTTTCATTGCTTTTCGTAAGAACAGAATGATTGGTGTGCCCGAATTTCTTGCAACTTGGGATGTAACAGGTAAGTGCTTTTCATATAACGTACAATTAGTATTGCACATGCACGTTATTTATAAGTTAGAATTTTTCTCCTTTAAGATTGCAGAATAGGAATATTTATTTTTCTTATGATCTATTACTTCAAAAACTCAGTGGCCGAAATCTAGGTAGATCTGAAAAGTAAAAACAAAACTTGAGATTTATTGCTGACATGTCTACAGATTTGTTCAAATAAATTTCCACAAACGTTTTGAAAATAAAAATGTGCGGGGGGCGGCAATTTAGCAGCTCGCACGGGGCGGCATTTGGGCTTGCGCCGGCCCTGCTTACTTTCAATAGTCCCAGGCTCCCAGAGCAGGAGCAGGCAGGATTTCTTCGCTTAAATGCACGACCATATGTTCCTAAGTATCAGCGCTTTGGGCACACCGTCTTGGGCTGCAAGGGAGACGAACACCACTGCAAAGTGTGTCGACTGTGGTGGGGAACACCCTATTTGGAGTAGAGATTGCAGGGTCTAGCACGAAGAGAAGAAAATGCAAGCGTTTAAGGCAACTAGTGAATCTCTTATGCAGAGGACAAAAAAGCCATCATGCAATCTCCTGTATTTGCCACTTCTTTTGCTGCTGCTTTGGAAAAGTCATTGTCTAAGGCTGATGCCTCAAATGTAGGTTGTCAGGGTTGACACTAATACCTGCCAGGTGGCTGTGGCTTTAGAGTCTGTCGCCCTGCCAAAAACATCCGAAAAAGCGACGGATGCCACTTTTTGTCAGCCATTTGTCAGTCAAACTATGGAACCTGTCTAAATATCCATTTCAGCTCCTTCAAAACCTACAGTAGCCCCCAACTAACGATACAAGGTAAAGAAATCCACAGATAAAATGAAATCACAGGCGAAATTAGAAACTACACAGTGGAAACATGCCACAATTACCATCAGTAATTTGACTCTGCCGTAGAGCTGATGGAGCTAGATGTCAGTCTAGCCCTAAGACTGACTTCCCTCAGGGACAAACATTTTTCCCCGAGACTGAACTTCCACCAAATTCAGTGTCACCCACCTACATGGAAAGAGAGGGTGAAAGCGCGACCTCCATGATAGATAGCTCCCATACTGCAATGGAAATTGCAGGTTTTTTGGACACATGTGGAGGAACTAAGTTTACTATCTCAGTAACGACCTATTTGGATATGTCTATTGGAGCCAAATTTCAAGGCATCTGATAACCTGGATATATGAGGTTAGGTTCTCCACAGGAAGAATGACGTTAGTGGAGAGAGAACTAGATGGGAAGTGGCTGGTTTCGTCAGCACAGGCTGCCACTCTGAATCTATCTCTCTCAACACAATCTTACAAGCAGTTGCAGTGTTATGTATATGCGCCACCGACTGTATCTGCCTCTTTGATTAAGTGGCTCTCAATGATCTTCTTACACAGCTCCCATGCCCATTCAATTTTTTGTCGTGATTTTAATGCATATAATCTGCTTTGGGACTCTTTAGCTATCTCTGCCCCGGAAGTAGAACAGTTGAGGTCGCTCGCTTTTGTCTCTCACTTAGTACGCTGTATTAGTGCGCGTGACTATTTCGCTGCGGCAGTTGCCACGCACTGCATGGACCTCTCGCGCTATCACGTTTCATTCAACTCGCTCAAACTCGCAAATTACTCACTGTATAAATATGGAACTATACTACATTCACCGAAACGAGAGACCTACTGTAAACACGCGTGACCACAGCGGTGACGCCGAGGGGTGTACAAGACACGGGCGCACAGCCAGCGTCGCCGTCTCAATTGCAGCAGGTGTGAGCTCGTTAGAGCGTGTTGTACAGCGATGATTTCAGGATCTCTTAAGTTCATCTTTAAAGACGCATGAAAGATTAGTTGAACCTTCGAGAAGTGGTTTTAAGATGTTCTTCCTCGGCTTGCAGTTATTGTTGTTGATAAAGCGCCGTGCCATTATCGTAGGAAAGAAAAAGTTCCCAGTGCGAATTCCAATAAGCACGAAATATCAGAGTGGCTAAAATCTAAAAATCTCGATTTTGAAGACGGTATGTTCCAAAAATAACTTTTAGATATATTTCAAAATTACAGAACAGCGCACAACGAATACGCGATAGATGAAATGGCGAAGAATGTAGGGAAAAGTGTTCTTAGAATTCCTCCGTATCGCTGTGAATTAAACACCATCGAGTAAGTGTGGACCAGAATCAAAGGCTATGTTGCAGCGAAAGACAAAACATTCAAAATGCTGGAAGTTAAAGAACTGCAAGAAGAAGCATTAAAAACAGTGACTGCAGAAGTTTGGAACACGTGCGTCCTCCGTGTCGTATTTTTACTTGAAAGTCAATTGTAGAAATGGTAGAGGAGAGAGAGAGGAGCGGTTTGGTATAAACCTCAATGAAAGCAGTTCAAGTCTGACAGAATGAACCTTGTTTCGCCGTCCTTTACCATTATTATTACTGGTAATGTTATTAAAAATTGTGTATCAATGGAGCGTTTTGTTAGCAACCTGTATGAAAACAAATCTGTTTTGACATAATGAACTCAGTTTCATCGTACTTTTAACATTATTGTAACTGGCTTTGAATCTTCCATATCGTGCTTTATTTAGTTACATTGTTGCCCAGGTTTCTCAGGGTCCGCTATGACGTCAGCTCGGCAACCAGCCGACGCCACCAGCTAGAGCTCCTAAATACCCAGGCTGAATCGTCCGCCATGTTTTCCCCAACATGGTTGGAATCGCGCTGCACTAACAGCGTAGAGGCACATGACCTGCCGTCTTTCACAAACGATTTCGCAAAAACTAATTGGTAGAAATATTTAATTTTTACGTTACTTAAATCTTTGTATGTCAGCATTGTGACGAAATGCTCGTCATTTCGTTAATAGTCATAGTTAATAAGATATTGGATTCGAAATAAGAGACTGTGCTACATTAGGAAAAGTTTGCGGTATAAAATAGACGCAGCAATGATATTCCGTTTGGTGCTTGTTGCACCATATGTTGCTGCAGATTAAACTTTCCTAATGGACTGAATTTTATTATCGACTTAGGAGGAGATCTTTACCTTTCAATCATACCGCTAAACTTTATTTTATTTAGCGCACTCGTTTGCGACGGCGATAAGGCCAAAATGAATCACTGCGTATCTCATACATGGTTAGAGGTATCAAAGTGATATTTTGACAAATGATAACATGCAAAGAGGGGAGTATTTTGCCACATGGTTACTACGTAAAACGTCATTAACTGTCGCGTTATTCAAGGAAATACATAGTTGTAGAATGAAAAAGAGTCAAGTTAGTGATTCATTAATCGATTTGCAGATATTCATTCGTCACTAACAAATGTTTATTTCTTTGCTTCTTGTCGATTGTGTTTCAGACCTACTACTCAGTTTCGAAAACCTAATAGGAGTTACATTTCCTTCAGTTTAAAGTGAAGCAGTAACAGAACGGGAGTTACTAGATCTAATTAGGATTTTATGTGAGAATAGTTGAAAATGACAGATAGCAAGGATCTCTTCACTAACTAACGAACTAACTTGTTCTCATTTCCTCACATAATAAAGCACTCTGTATTGAGATATTTAGAATATCCTTTTCATATAACTGAAAAATTGAAATTGCATCTTACATAGAGACACAACACTTTTGTAGTGTACAACTATTAAATTTAATGGGTTAAAAGAAGTCAGTACCAGCATCTTCAAGTATGGATGTTATGCAGTAACAAAATGTGCCTAATTATTAGGAGCTCTAATACGAAAGACGTGTTACTACTAGATGGGCGGGCGGATCCCAGTGCGTCATATTTAACTGACATATCTCAAGTCATACATTTCTCACAGAGTTTCTGTTTGGAGAGGATGAAAATTTGATGTATTTTGAACATTTCATTCGCTTAATGTGTTCACCTAACTTCAACAGAAAAAAGTTCCTCGCATGTCGAAAATTCCGTAACGTCGTCAGAAAGTGCATGGTCGTAAACTATCAGTATATGCTGTTTATAAATTATTGCCATAAATAAAATTAAAAAGAAAATGTAGTGTAGTTCTTAACGAAGACATTGATGAAAATTCCACGTTCATACAGTGAGTAGTTTCCGAGTGTGAGCGAGTGGAATGAAACGCTGGATCGCGAAAATTTTTTTCAGGAACGTTGTGCTTCCTAGAACACTAAAGTTTGGGAACTACTGGTTTAGTCGTCTGAGAACAGGTTTCGACAAGCCCGGGAAATGTGAAGCTCTTCCTAGTTCCATGACGTTTGAGAATGGGGCAGTCTGAGTCGCTCTGACCAATTCATCATCTTCTCTACGAGTAGAGACTCGTGTTCTTCCAGATATTGGACGTCTGCTGACCTCACCATTATCTCTGGATCGTCTGATCCATCTTCTCGTTGTGGAAGCATGAACATCATAACTACGCCTTACCTCAGATGCACTCCATTTGGAAGTAGACTATGACTAGCGGCGGACTAAGGGGGGAGGAGCGGTGGGGGCAGACCACCCCGGGCCTCTCGTCTTGGGTGGAGAGAGGGGGAGGGGGGTATCTACGCAATTTATTAATGCATGGAACACAAAAGTATATAAACTGTATCGTTCAAGAAGTCTAAAAATAATTGAAACCAACGTTATGCTCACGACACGTGTGTCACTCCAGCTGCCAAGCGGTAACTACTTGCACAGCAAAGATTGTCGCGACTGTAGTACTAGTCTATAGCTTCATGTTAAACACAAGAATATCAAATGTTTTCCAATCCATGGTGTGGCTGTATAACAACTAGAGAAATTTTATTTTGAAATCAAAGCCGTCTAGATTGTAGAGATAATCAATGCTTGGTGACGCGTTACGCCCTAACAGCAGTGCATCAACAGAGCGGGGGTGAAATTGCAAATTGTAAAAATGAGCGTCTTTTGTATCTAGAGGTACCTCCGTACTTTTTAAGGGTTTTATAGAAATAATAATAATTTCGTGTGGCTCATTTGCCTGGTGCAAGTCTTTCAATTGGACGCCACTTCGGCGACTTGCGTGTCCCTAGCCTACCCCAGTTATTCAATCGTGGAAAGGGGACCTACAGCTTAACGTGGAATCCGAACCACGTGACGTTTCTGGCGACTCCTCACATCGTTGAGAGGTGAAGGATGGGTTAAAATGCAGACTGAAAAAAAATTGAGGTCCGACCGGTTTTATTTATTTATTTTATTTTCTATGTCGCCTTTAAACGAAAGACCTTCTGAAGGTAAATAAAACTTCTTCATGGTTAATGTACTGGGTGCCAATTGTTGTTTTCCTGTTTTTTTTTTTTTTTTTTTTTTTTTTTTTCTTTTTTTTTGTGGTTTTCACACAGTGCTCGTCTTTACGTGGTTTATACCCATATTGTAATCCCCAGGCACTAAGCTTGTACGTATTCGTTCAAACTCGCATTTTTGTACGTCAGTGTAAAGTACGCGAATGGTTTAGGACCTTCGACCCTGGTCGTCTGTCTGTCTCGTTGCTTATTTGGACTTCTCGTAGCCCTGTGCGTTACAGGCGGCGGAGCCACACGATGGCCTGCTGTACATAGTCGTAATAAATAAATAAAAAACAAAGAAAGAAACAGCTGGAGAAACCCGCAATAACAAATGTGGTCCTTCATCCACTGTCCTTAATGTAGGAAATGAAATTCTACATGTAACAATAAAAATAAATGAAACTCAAGAAACAAAATCATATTTGAGTGCCAGCGACCATACATTTGCTACAGACGCAGCCAGGAAAAACCATTCCTTCGTGTATATCTTCTTCTCTGTTCGTACTGTGTCTATGGCTTCGTTACAGTTCTTAGTTGCAATTGTTCAACTGTGTATCTTTTTCTTTTGTTCTCTAAATTATCTCGAAATCTGTTCAAATGTTTGTTAAGCTTGTGGGACTCAACTACGGGGTTATCAGTCCCTAAACTTACAAACTACATATCAAGTACCTTATACTAAAGACGGCACAAATATCCATGCCCGAGGGGGGATTCGAACCCCCGATCGTAGTGGCCGTGCAGACCATGAGTGGAGCGCCTCAGTCTCCTCGGCCATCGCGGCCGGCTCGAAATCTGTGATGTCCGAGTAAGCAAGGAGCGCTTCCTCTCTTCTATCGTGACCGAGAAATGGAAACAAATTCTCAAATCATTACGGTAACGCGTGGAACAAAAAATTTGGCACCAATCTTTTGTATTTTGGGCATATCCGGAAGTTATGATATTCTTCCGTTATATATTGTACGTATTCGTTCAAAGTCGCAGTTTTGTACGTCAATGGAAAGTACGCGAATGGTTTCGAACCCTCGACCATTCGGTTTCCAGTTGAGCGCCTTACCCCAAGACCACCAGGCCCGACACTATAGAAATGAAAACATCTTGTTAACGTTTTGATACCATAGAGCCGACGAACGAAGTCACATCACAAAAAGTGTATTATAATCTGATGATGCCTTACTAATAGGGCAAAAAGCGTAATTGAGCATTAATATTTCGAAGAAACAGTATTTTGTAGAGTAAATGTGTCAACTCGCACAAAGAAGGAAAAAGATTCGCATTAAGTTCCCGAACGGCGCGGGCGTTCCCGCCAGAGGTTCCAGCCCGTCGGGCATGTGTGTGTGTGTGTGTGTGTGTGTGTGTGTGTGTGTGTGTGTGTGTGTGTATTGTCCTTAGTATAAATTTGTTTTATGTTCCTGAAAGGTTCTCAAAGCCAACTTTGAGTTTCATAATTTTATATACACTCTCGTGTTTTAATAGTGGTTTTAGGCTAAATGAAAATGTAATTCTTAAGCTACACTGAACACGGAACACACTGCAGATGATTCTGAAATGGGAGAGCATTTACTCAATTGAACAACATGGACGTCCGGTAGTCTTGCTGTGGACCCCTATACATATCGAAACAGAAGGCAGTGAACTCACCGACAGGCTAAAATGTTCAAATGTTTGTTAAGCTTAAGGGACTTAACTACGGGGTCATCAGTCCCTAAACTTACTTATGAACTACCTACAACTAAGGACGATACAAATATCCATGCCCGAGGGGGGATTCGAACCCCCGACCGTAGGAGCCGTGCAGACCGTGACTGAAGCGCCTCAGTCCCCTCGGCCACCACGGCCGGCCCGACAGGCTAGCCAAAGAAGTTACCCATAAATCGACTCTGGATATCGGTAGGCCGACAACTGACCTCCGTTAATTATTACGCAGTACAATTTTTGGGTTGTGGGATACCGAATATCGCACACTATCCACACCTAATAAATGAAGGTCAATAAAGGAGACAACATGCAGACCTGCCGCAGGGTCTCTTTAGTACTTTGCTGGCTCCGCATCGGCATACTCAGCTGACACACAGTCACCTTTTCCGTCTTGAGGTCCCTCATCATTGATCCACATTTCGTTGGTCTGGTCAGGTCTCACTACTTTAAGACGTAATTTTAGTATTCGTCTTACGAGACGTTTGTTAGTTGGTGACAATGCTCCAACGGCTGATAAAGCTTTAAATTTTGTTCGTGAAAGTGGTTTTCATAATTCTGTTTAAGGTTTAGTGTAATCCTTCGTTTTTCTCCCGCCTAGTTCTTTCAGATTGAAGATTTGAAAATTGCACAGAGTGGCTGGTTCATCTATGTTTATTACTGTGATGATCATGACAAGAAACTCTATTTTAAGTCATTCTTACCCTTCGTTCAACTTACAAAGAGAGAGTCTGACATTTGGCTCACCGATAGCGATAAAATTTTGCATGGACGTTCTACACTGAATATAAAGGGACACTTGTTTCGGCTTTTCGAAAGTAGTATTTCAAAAAATCAAAATCGAAGTTGATTATGGAAAATCGTGTTTTCAATGCTATACATTGAAATCGTCTAAAGATGATCAGTTTTTCCTTATATCTGTGGGCTAAAAAGTTAATGAGGTTCCAGCAATTAAAGTTTTTATGTTTTCATGCACTACTTTTACATGCACCACATCTTCCGGAAGACGAAAACCTATTTTCATAAACTGTTTTTCGCTGTCGTGTTTACATGTCACAGCCTGAATAGGATTTCCTATCCCACTTAACATGGCGGCTGAAAAACAGCTGATTCAGCTCTTCATTTAGTCAGCACAATCGCTATTTTTCTTCACTTAAATACACAGATTCGTGCTCACTGTAATATTTATAATTTTATTTCACGCTAGAAAATGTCACTCTGTCCATATTTGCCGAAAATTCTTAACAAGAAAACACAATCTGACAAGCCAAGAGCCCTTCAAAAACGGTTGCTTTTACATGGACACGAAAATCGATTGTGGAACTGGAAAACCACTTTACAGAAGTGGATTTCCAGAATCGATTTTGGAGTGTTTACATGACCAACCAAAAGCGGATTTGGGAAATCGGTTTACGAAATCCGGTTTTGGGAGCACATGTAAACGGGGTGATACTGTAGCTTGGGTGCGTGTAAACGTGAGCAACTTTACGAGCTACGTCGCCGCCCGAGCGGTCCAGCTTTAAACAGATAATACGCTTAATTGAATATTAATCACACTTACCGATATGCTTCTTCAAAATAAGGCAAGAAAATGTATTACAAATATGAGAATATTAACAAATACATCGAAAAACATAAACAAAAAGGCCACGATGTAGGTTCTAACCTGGATCCACGGTTTGACAGTCCAAGCCCTGGACGAGTCGACCTGCGACGGCGCTTGTCAAGTCACTCATGTTTACGAGTACCCAAGCTACAGCATGAAAAAAGTTAATTACTTGATCGTTATTAACTTTTGATCCATACGTATTAGTAAGAAATGCTCACTTTTAGATGGTGTTTCGTCGTATAGCTATGACAATGCGATTTGCAGCTAAGAACTTCATTTTTTTAAACTGCTCAGTGTGCAGGAAAACTCCAAAACAAGTGTCTCTTAATATTCAATATACAGGATGTATCAAAAATGTTGGACCAAACTTACATGGTTGAAAGTACACGATATTAGAAGCAAAAATGCCCCAGTAACATGGGTCCGCAAACGAGCCGTTTTAATGTGTACTAAGTAGGACGATGTTCACAATGACGTCACTGGCGGCCTAGAACCATACATTCGTAATGATCTCGCAAACGGCTACTTTGCGGACCCATGTTTATTGGTACATTTTTGCTTCTATTATCGCGTACTTTAAACCGTGTAAGTTTGCACCATCCTTTTTGATACTCCCCCTAGAACGTCCATGCAAAATTCGATCGAATTCGGTCCCCCGCGTGTCAGAAATTCTCTGTATTCCTTGAAACTTTCGGGTTTCACGTGTTATTTTTACCTCTTCAGTGTAGTTTCATGCTTTGCATATTGCCGGCCGCGGTGGCCTAACGCTCTACCGGCGCGCCAGTCACAGTCTGCAAGGCCAGTACGGTCGGGGGTTCGAATCCCCCCTCGGGCATGGATATTTGTGCCGTCCTTAGTATTAGCTAGGTCATAAGTAGTTTTTAAGTTTAGGTCCCGTAAGCACTACAAACATTTGATTTTTTGCTTTGCATATTTTTGTCGCTGGTTTACGAACTCTGTTTGGTCGGACAAAGGGACCGTTGACCGTAGTGGTTTGGTAGCTTTATTATGAGTACTGACAGTAGTCTATCTTCTGATGGACTGTCGACTTTTAGCCAACTTGCGGCAGTCTTTCAATACACCAGACGCGCTACCCTTAGTTTTACGTGACGATGCCTCCATGGCTAACTCTGTTTTAAATTTTATTCGCACAGCTGGTTTTTACAATTCCATCTTGCGGTGGGTGCTATAGCCTGATCTCTCAGGTCTCCACCTATCTAGCGCGACTTTTGTGTAGAATGCCTAGGGGTTTAGAGTCTGTGCAGCATGGCTGGCGCATCCTGGATTATCTTTGTGATCCGCCAGCCATGGTATACTGCTGTCCAATTTTAGCTCAGTTCCTGACTTCGTTTTTCACCTATTGTGTGTTTTTATTTTGTATTGTCATTGAATTGTTCATTGTCAGTCTGTCGCTTTTGTGAGTTTCCATTCTCGGTGTTTTATTTTTTAGCCTCTGACAGTGAACTCTTAGCTGGGAACAGGGGGGACTGATGACCTAGCTGTTTAGTCCCCTCAGAATACCACACAACAACAACAACAACAATTTTATAATCAAAACCAGACCAGACCAAACCGAACCTAAATTTTCAAATGGAGAGTAAAGACAACACAATATGCCGTGTGACACAACCGCGACTTATCGAACAGTCATGAGCCACTAAATGTGGCACCCGTGCTAGCCTAAGGACAAGACTTGGACCGAAACTACCTAAAGACTTATCCAAACACGAAATAAATTGCGGAAGGTGATAACTATGTTTGAAATAGGTGTAGCTAATAGGAGTAAAAGAAGTCTGATTACTATGAAACAAAAATAAACTTAGGTTATCTTGAAATACTATTGTTGTGCTAATTAAAGATTATTAACAAAATGTTTCATGAATAAAAACTTATACACGGTCGCCAGCCTAATGAGGCATAAGAATACCAAGCAGTGATAAATTAAGAATGCAGTTAAATTTAGAAGCTTGGTGCATAATAAGTAAAGGGTGGAAGAAACTTTGTCACTAGTTTCATAAGAGATTAAAAAAAATATCAATCACAAAAATAATAAAGATTTAAATGAAAGCAGTAATTATTTAAATTATTGTAACGGTAAGACTCACCTCATCAGTTACTTTCTGTTACTATAGAACATAGCGTGGAATGCATTATTGCAGTGCAAGTGGCACTCTGAAACAAAGTTACTGAAAGGCTTATAATTAAAAGTAAATAATAATAAAAATCTACTGATGTTATGGTCAGTGCTGTTTTTAATGTTCTTTTGTAAATAAGTAAGAAATTGGTTATGATTGTGAACTCCATTCAAAAATCTACTAAGAGAACACTGACTAGTATGTATCACTTTGTTGAAAATAATGAAATCTTTCTCCCTACCATGAAATTAATGATTCTGTTACAGTTAACTATTATTTAAGTAACACTTTGCTGAATAGATTCATCAATTAAATATGCTAGCCTGGAATTTAGAATGGGGTCACTCAAACTGTACTGACAAATTGTAGGAACACTATAAATTTTGATTGATACCATAAATAAAGTTTTGTTTGTCTGATCTACTTCAATTATAAGAACTGATTAAAATTAGTTATGTGGCAAAACAGTAACTTATTCTTACCAATACTATTGTGCAAGAGCAATGAAATTTATAGTTGCAGCACTGTATATTCTACTATGAAGATTCTCCAAAAAATTTACTTTATAAAAATTGATTGCTGCATTTAGAAAAAAAGGTGACTCGTTTAATAATTCTTTACAGGAGAGGATCCCTATTAGGTTATGTGACTTGGGATAAATTAGGGTTACGTACACATCACTTTTAACAGAAATGTAACCTCTATTGAAAAAAAAAAACATTCAAAACACAAGCTAAATCTCTCAACGACCAGTTCATAAACAGTAGCAATAAATATTGTGACCTGATATTAATGCGGAGTAGTGGCGAGGTGGCGGCGCAGCGTATACAGTTCAGATCTCATCTTTATGCAGTTTGTGAGCCGAAATTGTAACAGCGGTTTCCAGTAGCTTCCATTTTGCTCCATATGCAGACAGTAGACGTTTTACCATTACATTTGCACGTTCACCGAGGCCATTGTACGTAGGTTGGTCTTCTGCCTCAAGTGAAACTAATATTTGGGCAGAATACAGTAGCACAAGTCTGCCACTACGTCTTGCTGCTGTGCCCTCAGGTTCACTACTGCTGTGAGCTCCCACCACATTCTGACTGCTGTGAATGCCAACCTTCGACTGACTACTCGGTCTCCGTTAGCTGCGCGCCAACACCACCTTTTCATTTACAACAGAATTCCGTTCACATTAAAATCACAACACCTTGTAGTAATATTACAAATTTACATAATTTGACATACATAAAACGATACAAAAATAAAATTGACATTACCGAAACAATTAAAATTACAAAAATATTACGCAAAAATAAACATGATATAGATATTCATAAAACATACGAAGCACATGAAGTACAGACATGACATACCATACAATAGTGGAATCGATTGTAACACGAATGAAATTTAGTATCTAACATAGCAAAAAAATGAAATATTATTACCAAAAAATTATCAAAATTGGGCAATGGCGTTATAGCCGATCAGCAGGCTCAGTAAATTGTTTACACGCACAACACTAAACGGCGAACGTGGACACATCTAAACCGACAGGCGCAATTTATGACTGAGGAAATGAATCGTGACGCGAGCAAAAACACGTAAAGAGATAAAAGGAGGGGGGAAAAGGAAGAAGACAAGCGTTCGCAATCTAAGCCTACTACTGGGCTCCGGAGCGCCAGAGAGAGCAGTGTGGCGGTATCTGGCCGCCGCGGCTGCGGTGTTTCGGCCCCCCGCCCCCTCCACGTTCTCCCTGGCTGCTGGCACTCGCCTCTCCTCGCCTTTCCTCGGCCGCTCCTCTGTCATCGGCCGTTCGCGTTTTTCCTCTGTCGACGCGACGCGGCGCGGCGTCCTCGGGAGCGCCGTAAAAATAAACGGCACCCGCGGGTTGTGCCGGCAAGTTGCGGGGGCTGGCTTTGCGGCCGAGTTTTGCGCCTGCCGCTTTATTTTCGATACTCGCGATCTGCCGCCCACGCGCCACTGAGCTCCCAAGTCCTGCCCGAGAAGGATCGCGGCCCACGCCGCGCCCTGGAAGACGCCGGAACCTGGCGACCACTGACGGTGTTCTTTCCTGCGGGAAACGTAGCATTTTATTTTATTGTCGCTCTTAAAACTTACTAGAGGACCCGTGCAAATACTTCGCACCGTTAGTGGAATGACCAACGAACTTAAATTTCATAGAGTGGCTAACACACGTGCTACGGAGCTCTTTGCGGCAACCTCTGTAAACTAGGTCGCCATATTTTTGGTGGTCGGTACACTTGAGAGTAGTCTGGCTACACCAGCACAAAAGAAAAACACACAATAGGTGAAAAACGTAGTCAGGAACTGAGCTAAAATTGGACAGCAGTATACCATGGCTGGCGGATCATAAAGATAATACAGGATGAGCCAGCCATGCTGCACAGACTCTAAACCCCTAGGAATTCTACACAAAAGTCGCGCTGTTTAGGTGGACACCTGAGAGATCAGGCTATAGCACCCTAGATGGAATTGTAAAAACCAGCTGTGCGAATAATACTTAAAACTGTTAGCCATGGAGGCATCGTCACGTAAAACTAAGGGCAGCGCGTCTGGTGTTGAGCTTGAAGTGTTGTACTTAATATACAGGGTGTTTCACTAAGTGTGTTTGCCTCTGTAACTTATAAAATAATAGGTGACGGGAAATTTTAATGCGGCAGGTCAACACAAGAAATGTTACACATTCTGTGGAGCTATGAACATAGTTTATTGTATCATTTTCCAAAGAGTTACAGCACAAAGATATATTTTTTTAGATGGAACAATAGTTTTTTTTTCTATCGTGCATTGGATTCGTTGAAACCAGTTGCGTCCAAATCAATTTAAACTACATTCCTATCACTGTTAGTTTGGGAGCTGCAACCCTTCAAAGTTTCAGGGGCAGATACCACAAACGCTGCACATAATGCAATGCGCCTTCTAAATGTGGTGCGGCCGAGTTGTAACGTCGCCGGTGTCACGGAGCGAGAAGCTTCCTCGATGCGCTGTTAAGGTGGGTTGTCCAAGACGCGGCTGTTAACTGCGATTGCGGCTCGGCCCCCCTCCCTTTTCCAGCCGTGGCAGATGGCGGCGAGTCGGCAGCACGACGGCAGCCGCTGCCGTTTACCAAGATGCGGCTCCTGTTCGGCGACTCGGGAAATTCATGACGAAAATAAAATTTCCGATTTTCTTCCTGTAAAAAATACTGCTTGTTAAGGAAGCAAAGCTACATCAGTTCCCACATTTAGTTTTTCGTTACAGATTCTCGTTTTCCTTTAAAAAATTAAAAAGCGCTACTTTCAGTTGTGCGTGTTTTTTCACTTTTTATTACATCTCTGTCGAGTTTGAGGAAACTACGGCGCAAAAAAATTTGGTTTTTGCATATCTTGTAGTATCATACCCCAGCTTGATAACGAAGTGTCTATTTTCTCAAAATTCCTCATAGTTATTCAGATACTTAATTTTCAACTAACCTATTGCATTAAACTTGAAGTGTTTACATCGAAAAATGTAGTCGCTGGCTACTTTGCGTATGGTTCATTTTAGGTCATACATTGTTGCGGATGAAATGAAGCCAATAATTTGAAATTATTTTTAAAGTTGAAATCAGGACGATACCTGTCTCCGTTTTAGAGATATTGGCTCGTATATCTACGGTACGGGAGCGTCGCGACTAGCGCGCCATTTCTCTCCATGTGCAACCTGAATTGTGCGGAGGTAACAATCATCACATCTTATAAGCAGTTGAAGATGTTGAACCCTTTTTTTAAATGATAGCCTGGGAAGGAATTCATGTTTTATACAATCATTAATACTCAAAGCTTTTCTTATCTACAGGTATACAGAAATAACTATAGTTTTTTTTACGAAGAAACGAGGTATTAATTAAACAGTATTTAATATTATGGATGTTTATTTCCGTCTATTGCAACTAAATGAAAGGGGTCTCGCTTCTTTATTTGTGAGCCATCATCAATGGCAGTTTTTTAGTGTTAATTCTATGTGCGACTTCATGAAGCTATGTGTGGATTCTCCAAAGGGATGAAAGTTTTGGTTCTTTAATTCATCAGGCTTTTTTTTTTTTTCATTTTAACTGATTGGATTCACCTTCTGTATTGCCTTTCAAATAAGTCCCAGTGTTGGAAACGTACAGTTGAATTTTTTTCTAAGGGAGATCAAAAATAGCAAACACATAACAAAGATTTTTCTGCAGCTTGTTAAATGTATCAACAATAGTTGTAAGACTGTTCGCTGTTTTGTTACAATTTATTTCATTCTGACCGGTTTCTGTCCTAAACCATCTTCCAGCGAATATGGAAAACAAAAAGATTTTAAAATATCGGAGATGTCATCCATACCGTATATGAGCCATTTGAATCTAAATGGTACACCACAACATTTATCTTTGTTCATATAAACTAAGATAATTTTTGCGGCGCGCCACAAAACGGACTGTATTGGTATGAATCAAATTATTGAAAATATTACATTAACGTTGTCATGCATTTCCTTACACCTGTGGGATCACCTAAACAAACAAAAAAATTGTTACCACCGGTCACATTTTTTATTTCCAAAACCCTAGAGGCCAATACAGCTCCTTTTCCAACCTTCATTTCTTTTTTATTTCTCCGAATATTTTCAGTCTACTCTTATATATGTCACTAAATTGCCATGAAATCTAAATCTGTTCAACATACAAAGGCATTAGGTTAATGGCGAGACGAGCACATCTTTTGAGTGGTTCATATCCGTTTTTGTTCGGTCCGCTTGGCTCGACATCTTTGTGCCGCTGCCTTGAGTCGTCCGACTCCCATCGCAACACTGCTCACTGGTGCAGTCCTGCGATTGTCGCCGCGTCAGCCGCGCGCCGCACTCCAAACTGAAAGTGCGCATGCGCGAGCAGCCAGCCTCTGACGTCACGAGCCGATCCATCGCAGCCGCAGGCAGCAATCGCGCCTTGGACAACCCACCTTTAGACTGCCGACTGTCGCCGCACACGGCCGTATACCAACGCCACCTGTACACATGGCCTGTGCGCTGTCTTTCAAGAGTAGTCATAACACAAGCAAAATGTTTGTCTTACGTAGCGTTGTGCTGAGTTTGGGGATACGTACACGTTCCACATTGTGTCTCAGAACGTTTCTCGTGTTATCTGCGTGATTCTCCGTGCAGATTTTTGCTGTTATGAGACAAAATGCTTCAAATGAATCGTCCGATTCCAATATCGGTAAGATATCTTACTAATAGTTCATAAATATCTTATAACACAACAAATATTTCTGTGAATCAAATAAATAACATCAAGACATTCTGAAACACAGTGTGCAACGTGTACGTATCCCCAAACTCAGCACAACGCTACAGAAGACAAGTAAATGCTTGTGTTATGACTACTCTTGGCAGGCAGCGCACAGGCCTTGGGTCTAGGTGGCGTTGCGTATACCCGACAGTTGGAGCCACACAAGCAACCGGAGCTCAATATACCACAGTTACTGACATCGGATGACGATGGCATACACGAACAACGAGCTTCTCGCTCCGTGACACCGGCGACGTTACAACTCGGCCGCACCACATTTAGAAGGCGCATTGCATTATGTGCAGCGTTTGTGGTATCTGTCCCTGAAACTTGGAAGGGTTATAGCTCCCAAACTAACAGTGATAGGAATGTAGTTTAAATTGATTTGAACGCAACTGGTTTCAACGATTCCAATGCACGATAGAAAAACTATTGTTCCATTTAAAAAATTATATCTTTGTGCTGTAACTCTTTGGAAAATGATACAATAAACTATGTTCATAGCTCCGCAGAAAGTGTAACATTTCTTGTGTTGACCTACCGAATTAAAATTTCCCGTCACCTATTATTTTATAAGTTACAGAGGCAAACACACTTAGTGAAACACCCTGTATATTGTAATTAGTGTGTATTGCCTGTACAATTTTTGCTGCTGTAATGTGCCTAAAGCGTGTTCAGCATTTAAATCCACAAATCGAACTGATAAAACTACAAGTACTTTGTGCAAGAACACCAAATGTTTTGCCTTGTTTGATCTCAGTCTGTCTATACTCAATCAAACAAAATAACTGACTAATGGCACTTAGATGCCACAAATTTGAGCTTCAGATGACTTATCCTGCAATTCTCTTGAAGTGTATACAGGGTGTTACAAAACGGTACGGCCAAACTTTCAGGAAACATTCCTCACACACAAAGAAAGAAAATATGTTATGTGGACATGTGTTCGGAAACGCTTAATTTCCATGTTAGAGCTCATTTTATTACTTCTCTTCAAATCACATTAATTATGGAATGGAAACACACAGCAACAGAACGCACCAGCATGACTTCAAACACTTTGTTACAGGAAATGTTCAAAATGTCCTCCATTAGCGAGGACACATGCATCCACCCTCTGTCGCATGAAATTCCTGATGCAGCCCTGGAGAATGGCGTATTTTATCACAGCCGTCCACAATATGAGGTCGAAGAGTCTCTACATTCGGTATCGGGGTTGCGTAGATAAGACCTTTCAAATACCCCCATAAATGAAAGTCAAGAGGGTTGAGGACAGGAGAGCGTGGAGGTCATGGAATTGGTCCGCCTCTATCAATATATCGGTCACCGAATCTGTTGTTGAGAAGCGTACGAACACGTCGACTGAAATGTGCAGGAGCTCCATCGTGCATGAACCACATGTTATGTCGTACTTGTAAAGGCACATGTTCTAGCAGCACAGGTAGAGTATCCCGTATGAAATCATGATAACGTGCTCCAGTGAGCGTAGGTGGAAGAACACAATCACTGAAGTCAAAATTATCTTGGCCTTCAATTCGGCCAACTGGCGGTGAATCAAGGAAGTACAGTACATACTAACGAAACAATTGGGTATTTTGACAATTGTCTGCACGAATTATTTCAATTTACATTTAAAGAGAAATACTAAAATGAGCTCTAACATGGAAATTAAGCGTTTCCGGACAGATGTCCACATAACGTATTTTCTTTCTTTGTGTGTGAGGAATGTTTCCTGAAAGTTTGGACATACCTTCTTGTAACACCCTGTATATATAAACTGCTCTGTTTTCTACCTAGTGTTGGCGTGTTTTTGAGATATTTCTTCTTCTTTCGTTCATGTGATTGATGAAACCACACGTTTGAGTGTCAACACCTTCTTTTGAAATATTTACATTTGTTGTTGACAATATTTGATCGAGCATCGTTGACATGTAACCAGTGCAAAGTGTGGAAATGGAAACAGTAGAGACAGCCACAATTTTTTCACTTGTATATGTCCGTGTTCTTCGCAACAAATATGTACTTATTTCAGCGTGGCAACAACGAAAAGTTGTTAATGATACGTTATTTCGGTGTGAACTGCTTTTTTGGCAGCTGAGCCAAGCGCGTTTTTATTGTAATATTCTGTTGTCACTTCCGTCTTTGTACTCAAATTTCACGTACCAAACGGTACTTGTTTCAGCATGACAACAAGAGACGTTATTAGCGACACCTTATCTCGACGTGGAATGCTTTTGTGGCAGCCGTACCTAGGCGCATTTTTAACTGCAATATTTTCTTGACTTTCGTCTTTGTACTCAAATTTCGTCCACCAAAGTTTACAACCACACCCTTTAACAGCAATTTTACAAATTTGTAGACTTAATAGGTTTAGTAAACACAAGATAAGTGTGTACTAGACTCTCTGAAAGAAGTTGTTACAACACATTAACAACAAATGCAACTCCATGGTCATGATTGTTCGTCATAAAAATTAATTTTCACTGTATGTTTCGCAGTTCGCTTAGACCATGTACTTGCATTAAAATCAACACAAATATTTTCGCAGCGGCACTTTCGTTGTTATTGCAAACCTCAGCTGACTGTTACACTTCGAAATGGAATTGTATTACTGACAGGTTCGTGATATTTCATTACCGCATTTTTCGGAAATTTACTACCAGGCAGCTTCGAAAAAGTCTGACAGAACTTGATAACATCCATATTCAATTGTCAATCTTTATTTAAAACGAAGAACTGTAAATAGGTAAAATTTTGGAGTGGGTGTGGTATACCAATTGTCAACCGTTACCTCAAATGACATAGCCGACGCCAGTTCAGTTTGCCTCAAACATGTCGAACTTATCGCCGCTCTATGAAATTTAAGATAGTTGGGAATTACAAAAAAAGTTAGGAAAAAAATGGAAGTAAAGTTGAATGTTCACGCATAGCTTTCTTCAGAAGAAAACAATGTAAGTGTTTAAAGGCGAAAATGAAAGAGCTTGATCCGCTGAGTGTTGTTAGGTCAAAAAGAACTGTTTACAGCAAGGACATACCTATAAGAAATATATCAAGGACATCCCTATAAGAAATATACACAAGGAAATCGCGTTTGAGTATAGAATAAGAAAGGCGAGAGTTATGTAAATCTGTGGATGAGTACCTTTCGTTTGAAACAAAAATGAAGGAAATCCGCCGGGTTGTTTGTTTTGGTCTACTTGAAACGTGTCCATAAAAAATTATTTTGTAAGAAAATGTCCAATATTGTGCCTCCTGTTTTGTATCGAGTAACTTGCTTGCAAGAAAATGTATAATATCGCTTCTACTGTATGTATCGATATGTGTCCTTTATGAAGTTTCATCTTTGGCAAAGATCATGTATTGCATAGCATTGTAGCTCGCACTGAGAGAGAGTACTACTAGTGGTTCAGCTCGCTTAGAGAGCGGTTGGGTTGTGTGTATGGCTCCGATGTAGAGCAGAGGCTGCTTTGCCAGCAAGTCAGAAGTTGTATTATGTAGGTAATGTAATGCTGATTATTAATAATAAGTAACTTAAACTTTCTTTCATCTTTCATTTACGTAGTTAGAAAATTAACCTACTTCCTTCATTTGATAATTAATTATTAGTGGATTTAAAGTGCAGTATTGATGTGAATAATATTGTTGAACGGATTTCATTATTGGTGCCATAGTAAATGATAGTTAATTGACTATGATACTAAATTGATACTAAATTTCAATAATTAGAAACTGATCTGCATAAAATTCTCACAGTCAAGCATTAAGAAAGTGATTTGTGTTTTTTTTTTAATATCTTTCTCGCAGTCAAAATTTTGAGTATAGTCAGTGTCTGTTTTAAAAGGGTACATGTACTGATCTTGTTTTGTTAAAAAATATCCGTTGCGCACATAATCAGTTTCATGCACTGTTTCTTACTTAATAGCATATACATCAGTATCAGGGCCATAATTAAACCAAATTGCTGTGTCAAGGAACAATTTGTTGTCTGATCTAACGATAGGTTCAACATCCACAACACACGTACAGCTTTTATCTGGCGCCCTTTCTGCCAGGATAGTTCACAAACAGGATCGTGACGTAGTTAGATACGTAGCCTTATTTAATTTAGTTTGTCTTTTCCACTAACCAACTTATCTTTTGGCTCTTAATTTAATTTTTGTAGCACCATCCTTTGTTATAGCAACAGTAGCATAGTAATTGTTTCTGTAGTTTGTTACTTACCATTCTTGATAGTGTGTAGCATTGTTTATAGTAGATTAATTGAATATACAAATAATTGCATTACTACTGAACAAGTCTCTCTTTTATATTGTCTGATGTTTGTTGTGATGAAAGTTCTAGTATCGCGGAACTCGTGTGATAATTAACGGTTCGCGTAATCTCGATTGTGATTGTATGTTGCACTAGCCCGATTCAGCCTATTGTTCTCTCATAATTACTGTGTGTGATTTTCAAAAAATATGCAGTAGGTGAAAATAAATATTATTAGTCACTTTGCTGCAAAATTCTGTTAACAATGTCGAAGAATAGGAGAGTCCGCGCTGATGCTAAATCTGCTTCCGAAAATGAGACCTCGAATGATGCAAGGAGAGAAGCTGAATTTTTACAAGAGTCTTCTCACTGCACTGATACAAATACGACAGTAAATACCGTGTCCGAAAATGCGGAACAGATTAGTTCAGGAATAGACAATATGGATAATGATACAGTACAGGTTTCGACAATACAGAATTCCAATTCTTGTAACGTGGTTGCGGAAAATAATGCATCGGTTTCGCCTAGCTCTGCTACAAAAAATACTTGTGCGACGGCTATGGAAAACGTATTACCAAATGATTTCATGCAAATTTTATTGTCACAGCTCTCTAAATTAAATGAGAATAGTCAATTACAATCTCAGGAATCTCAGAAATTAAATGAAAAACTGGAGGAACAATCTCAGAAATTAAATGAAAAACTTGAGAAACAAGGTAAAAAACTTGAGAAAATAGAACAGACGTGCGATTCGAGGTTTGTGAGTATTCAAAGTAGTTTTAATAAAATAAATGAGGACAACAATCGGTTCAGGGAACAACTGCTCAATACTTTCAAACGTGAATCTCAGCAAATAAGACAAGATATTCGCGACGAGATTAACCCGGTAGTGGAAAGCCTTGCGTCACGAGTGGAAAATATGGAAAGCCTAGCGTCACGAGTGGAAAATATAGAAAGCTTTGCGTCACGAGTCGAAAATATGGAAACTACTGAACTCGCTCAATTGAAGCAACAGAGTAATCTATTTGATGAAAAGTTGCAGAACTTCCAGTCAGTCACGACGGAACAGATCAATAAAATTAATAAACAGTTTCAGGACATTACTGTTAAAATTACCCAAATCAGTGATAACAGTGACAAAAGTTCTGATGTAACGCATCCTACCCCCTTTAATGAAACTAATGAATATCTCGCCCTTGACCGTTTCAAACAAGGTCAAATGACCATTAATCAGCAATACAAGGCTGAGGTCAGGAAATTAGATGATCGCGTGGCGCGAATAGAGAGGAAATTTGACCATACTTGTGGAAATGCATACGAAGACGTAGAAGAAAATTTGAACGAAAATGACAATGATGATTCGACTCAAGTAAATCGCTTGGTACGTGAACGAAGTGTACCTCATAGTAACAACAATGAAGGCGCGACGCGTAGTTTACGCCCACTTACGCCGCACGGGCGAAAGGAAGCGTTTGACTACAAGCATTTCCTGACTGTACGTAAATTCAAGACATTCAAAAACTCTCCGAATGACTTGCACCCTAAAGAGTGGTTGCAGCAATTCGATTATTGTCTTCCCCCGAATTGGCCACTTGAGAACAGATTAGAATTTATATGTGGTTATCTGGAAGGCGAGCCAGCCACCAGAATGAGAGCTATTGCACAAGAGTGCCTCTATATGCAGCAAGTTGCTTTCGAAAATTACATATCTGCCACATTTTCTGACATTGCTAAGGAACAAGATAAAGATCCAATCTGGCGAGATATTAAAATAAAATGGCACGATAAATATAATGTTTCCATCAGACAATTTTACATTATCCATAATAACATTATCTTCAAACGTAAAGCCCCTGACAGTCAATTTTGGTTAGTGTGTGTTCCGGAGGAATCCGTGAACAAATTGATTTGGTATATTCATCTCAGTTACGGAAACTATGGTGCCAAGAAGTGCTTCGCGAAATTACGCGACTCTTGTTACTTCATCAACATGGAGAAACGTATACGCAATGTGTAATCTCGATGCAAATTGTGTCAGAAAGCAAAGCCGCCGACCATATCGCATTCTGCTCCACTTTTTCCGATTATACCTTCAAAATTAAAGCAGTTAGCAGCCGTTGATCTGTTTGGACCTCTTCCGAGAACTAACAATGGTTTCTCTTTTGTTTTAGTTGCTATTGAGCTCACATCAAAATTTGTATCTTTTACTCCGCTCCGCCGTGCCACGGCGAAGACAGTAACTAACGCCTTTGTCAAAAACTTCCTAAAAGATGTTGGCCATATAGATAAAGTCATCTCCGATAACGGACCTCAATTCCGTTCTCATGATTGGGCACGGATGTTGCGGCGCAGAAACATCAAACCTGTGTTCATATCACTTTATCATGCTGCCTCTAACCCTTGTGAACGAGTGATGAAAGAGCTTGGAAAACTTTGTAGGCTGTATTGCTACCGACGACATAACACATGGGATAGATATCTTCTGTCATTTCAAAATATTATCAATGAACTTCCTAATGATTCTACAGGTCTTTCACCAATTCTGGTTCTGAAAAACAAACAACCTCCCGACCGTATCAAGGAATTGATACCTTTTCCTAAACACAGAAGACTACGTCATCATGAGATCATTGAATTGGCGCTTAAAAACATTAAGAAAGCAGCTGAAAAAAGGAAACGCTCCCAACGTAATTGTTACGCCAAACAACTCTATGTAGGACAAAAGGTATTAATTAGATCCCACCACTTATCCCACAAGGGAAGATCTATGATTCACAAATTCTTCTTACTGTACAATGGTCCGTATCGAATCAAACGTATCATCCACGACAACGTCGTTGAGGTAGAAACTTTAAAGACGCACAAGTCGAAAGGCATACACCACATTTCCAATATTAAAATTTTCAAGGCATAAAATGGGGTAGAGAGTCCATTAATCTGTTTTGGACACACCAAGTGGCGATTGGTGCCCCGTTCTCGAGCTGAGTGTCACTATTCTTCCGCTTTTCCTTAGTGCGCTCTATCTACATCTTTTTCTCACTGTTACTTTTCTCTAACTCTGAATACTTATGCTCTGTGCTACGCTGGGATATTGTCATACAAAACTATGACTATCTTGCAATTTATATATAACGAACTCTGTGGCTGTGCAAGACAAATAAAATTAATGGAAATTTTTGATTGAGTAATCTAATTAAGTTATTATGTTTCAGAAAATATCAGATTTCTGTTCTGTATTACTAATTGCATAACTTACGAACTTCGGAGCGAGTGAAGAAGATTTTGAGTTGACATAAGCATTTTGTAAGCCAATTGAGCAGTAAAAAAGAAAAAGGACATTCTGGAGGATGATGAGTAAGGCAATACACAATATGTCATGGTGGTCTTTAAAATGCACTATTGTTTATGGATAAATGATGGTAAGGAAGGTATTGGTAACAGTCAAAGATGTTTGATAAATGTAATTATGTGGACGAGAGTATACAATGATTATGAAGCAATTATGAGGAGAATCGCTCTGTTGCTAATGATGCTATGCTCTGTTCTTTTCTTATGTGCTTACTCGCACTGCGCTTTTGTGTTTTCTCTTTGTGCTTATGTGCACCATTTTGTATGTTGATGCATTGTGCCTTCAATGACATGTGTGATTGGTGAGAATCATATCCTTCTGATGCTCTGTAATTATTTGTAATTATGTGTAATGAATATCTCTAATTATGCTTGCAGCTGTGCTTATTGCTCTTGTAACCAAAGCTTACCGCTATGATCACTAATTATATACCTAAGCCCTAACACTATGCTAATTAATTTTATAATGAAGCTCATGAAAATGTATGGTTATGCTTATACGTTGCACACAGCCATCTCTCTTGCGAACTTGCAGTTTTGCCATAAACTACGCCTAGTTAAGTCTAGTTAATGCACAGAGATACTTCGCTTTTGCTTACTGCTATCTTCAAAATTTTATTGATGATCTTATTGATGAAAATCTGCAGCTATGCCTAACAAGTAGTGTACGTTATCGGATGATTTACTGTGATGTACATCTATTACTGTGCCAAAATTTGCCTTAATTGTTTTGTCTGATCCTACTGCTGACTCAGACAGACACAGACATGACCTGATGACTTGAACCTCTTTTGATATTCTCACGAAACTACCCTGATGTGTTATACCTCAAGGCAATGAAATATGTAACTCAGTTCAGACAAAAGCCAGGCCATGGCAACATATGTAATTTAATTGTTATAATTTGGTGGTAATGCAATCCCCACCATAGTGATGTATGTCAATTTAATTGACTAGTGGTAATTGGAATGTCAAGTTATTTGAAGTGGCTTCACGTTAATTGCTCTAATTATGACAACAAATTTACTTTACATGACCTAATGCCAAATTGATGACAAGCACCCTGAATGTATTTCATACGATTATGTGTTTGTAAAGTAATATGTACATAGTATGTAAAGCCTTATGCCTATATGAAATGACACTAATTTTTTAGATACTCTAGTATAAGAATTAAATTACTCATTACTATTCAAATGTATCCGTCTTCAAGACACTACTTGTAATGTAAAAATATGGTTTAATAATCAACGACTTTTCTTTCAGTGTAAACTGAAATATCATGACTATGTTACTAATTTGTGTGTAAAATGCTTTATTTCATGTACTTTGGACACGCATGGGAACTGGCGATTTCGCACACGAGATTCCATAATGCACACAGAACAATGGACGTGTTATTATACACCACTGATTTTGGGCCTTTTAATGAAGATGTTTTTTGGATGATGTTTGGCCACATAGTACTGTCCATTGCAGCCTTGGCCAACCACCATAATTTTGCTCTAATTTTGGCTATGCTGATGCAGTCTGCTAGTAGCCCCGTTGGTTGGAGCACACTTGGTTGTCGAATTGCATGGAGGAATACATCAGAACCTTTTCCCCATGACTTCAACTTCAATGCAACCAGCCAGCTCGCCTACAGTGTGGTGTAATCTTACAGTGTTTTGTGTTCGTGTGCAGACCTAAGATGAATGTTAGGGGATAATTGGCTAATCGTGTGCAGACCTAAAATGAATGTTAGGGAATAATTGACTATTCGGGTGAAGACCTAAAATGAATGTTAGGAGCTAATGTGCTATTCGTGTGCTTATACTATTCAGTGCCTCCCATTGCAAACGTTGTCCACAGGTTCATTACAAGTGTTTAGGTATATTTCATGGTTCTTTTACATTGAGTGACCAAAATAAAATTGTGCTCTTGATAGATAAATATGCTTTCAGAACTATAATGAGTCAATACACTTTAGTCTGAACTGTCATTGTAACTATTCGATTGACAAACGTAATATTGAAATCCTATTGTGCCGAAGCAGTGACATTATTTTGTACATGATCAGAAACCTATGTAGTCAAAAATTTTACATGTATGTTCTAGCATCCATGAAAGTATGGCATCTTAAATGCATCACAGAATACAAAATTGACACTTTATCTTATACTAAGTGCACTAAAAATTTACATAGACTACATTGTGCACAAGATACAAATGTTCATTTTATGTTCCCAAAAATACTGATCTCTCGTACAGCTTAGACGCATGGAACTTACACTACTGTGTGTATTACTTGTAATTACCTCATTTTCTTGAAAGAATGATGACATTAGTTAAACTACCTTTTGTAAAACTTTGTATATGTTCATGTTTATTATTGTATTTTTTTTCACTTGTCTATTACTTCTAGCTATCTCATTTTCTCCACTATATCATTTGTCAAACTATGTTCTCTGAAATTCTATATATACTTATGTTTATCATTATGTACATTTGTCATGTATTCCATTTATTGCTGATGTTCTGTACATTTTGACATTTGCTTATGCCTGTCACATCCTGTACCACTCCAAGCATTACTCCTGTTGGTACTCGTCTGTAAAATTGCATGTATTTATGACTGTCACATTTTTTTAAATTTTCTATGAACTTCATCTGTTGTTTTGATCTTGAATATCTTGTATAAAAATGTTTATCAGGTTTTCATATTTTTCATGTTATATTTTGGATGTCATTAATGGATTTTTGGACTTGAAATTCAGTAATTTTGCTGGCTAGGCAATGCCATTGGCATCACCCACCCTACAAAATTTTAATAGGTAGGAGGGGGGTGATGAAACGTGTCCATAAAAAATTATTTTGTAAGAAAATGTCCAATATTGTGCCTCCTGTTTTGTATCGAGTAACTTGCTTGCAAGAAAATGTATAATATCGCTTCTACTGTATGTATCGATATGTGTCCTTTATGAAGTTTCATCTTTGGCAAAGATCATGTATTGCATAGCATTGTAGCTCGCACTAAGAGAGAGTACTACTGTGGTTCAGCTCGCTTAGAGAGCGGTTGGGTTGTGTGTATGGCTCCGATGTAGAGCAGAGGCTGCTTTGCCAGCAAGTCAGAAGTTGTATTATGTAGGTAATGTAATGCTGATTATTAATAATAAGTAACTTAAACTTTCTTTCATCTTTCATTTACGTAGTTAGAAAATTAACCTACTTCCTTCATTTGATAATTAATTATTAGTGGATTTAAAGTGCAGTATTGATGTGAATAATATTGTTGAACGGATTTCATTATTGGTGCCGTAGTAAATGATAGTTAATTGACTATGATACTAAATTGATACTAAATTTCAATAATTAGAAACTGATCTGCATAAAATTCTCACAGTCAAGCATTAAGAAAGTGATTTGTGTTTTTTTTTAATATCTTTCTCGCAGTCAAAATTTTGAGTATAGTCAGTGTCTGTTTCAAAAGGCTACATGTACTGATCTTGTTTTGTTAAAAAATATCCGTTGCGCACATAATCAGTTTCATGCACTGTTTCTCACTTAATAGCATATACATCAGTATCAGGGCCATAATTAAACCAAATTGCTGTGTCAAGGAACAATTTGTTGTCTGATCTAACGATAGGTTCAACATCCACACAACACACGTACAGCTTTTATACTGACTTTAGATTTCGTAGATTCTTTTACTATATAATGAAATTTTTTAATTGTACTACCACAGTAGAGCCAAGGATGGTACTGTTTAGTGCTTTAATATAAGAGTATCGAGTAGAATATCTTTCTAGTCTGTATCAAAACATTGTAACTTCTTTGAGATAAACAGTAAATTCTGAATATGTAATTTAAAAAGTAGTATAAGTATATTAAGAACATTAGAGGACCCATGCGAATACTTCGCACCATTAGTTGGGGAAAAATGGAAGTGAAGCTGAATGTTCAAGCAAAGCTTTCTTCAGAATCAATCAATGCAAGTGTTTAACAACGCAAATGAAAGAGCTTGATCTGCCGAATTTTGTTAGGTCGAAAAGAACTGCGTACCTTAATTAGAACCGAAGATTTCGTAAAACAAACCGACTATAATATTCATTGCAAGGACAGAAGGATACCGCATTTGAATAAAAATAAAGGATGGAGAGACTTACGTTAATTTCGATACTTGATGACAAATATGCGAATGAATATCTTTCCTTTGAAGCAAAAATGAACAAAATCAGTCGGATGGAATGGCGTTTAGTTTACAAGGACATCCCCATAAGAAATATACAGAGGGAGTATAGAAAAAGGAAACACTTCTATCGTTGAGGTGAGAAATAGTAATAATAATAAAAGCGCTATGTATTGGTTCTATGGTGTAGTAATAAACTGTTTATCTCTCACAGTAAGTGTATGCTGAAGTATTAGTATGTTGCAATGTTGCACTGGGGACAATGTAGTTATTCTGTATGCAGTGCTCCCTATTGTCGAAAACTGGACGAATGCTGAAAGTCTGGTAATTCAATCAACAGAGCAGTTCATGCCTGTTTAAATAAGACATCATGGTGGTGGCAATGTGCGATAAAATAAGTCTGGGTAATAGTAGACGGAATGGCGTCCGCTGATCGCCTGTATAGAACTTTCCATTAAATATAGTAATTCCAGTGAATTATCTCGATTGTTTTAGCAGCATTGGCCACTCTTTAGCTAATACATGTCTCTACGTCCTGCAGTGATTACTTCATAAAGCACGAAGCTGAAATCGACCTTGTGTTATAGAACTATATATTCAGAAGTCGGATTATAACCCTAAGTACAATTGTCTTTCTCCATCTTAATGTAGTCGGCACCAAAAGGAAGTAATTACAAATTTTAATCACAACATTGTACCGAAAAATTATGAAAGCAGAGAGATTCTGATGAGTCTGTCACGTGTGTAATATTATCTCTAGAGGCAGCCACAGAGGAGAAATATCTCTGGTGTGAACATTCAGATGCGCGGAACAGATTTTATGTCCGCAACATTAAGGTGGAAATGTCACGTGATATTGGGAAAAATCTACTAATCGCTGAATTTATCTTGATCCTATTTTGTTGGGTTAAGGCGGTTGGCTATATGTAAATGGCCCTTTTTGCAACGCTCCCTAAACTTTCTTTTAGATATTATTTCATGTCATGTAGTTGCTCTGCGAAAAGGAAGTGGGGCTTCTTTGCAGCCAATGTGGTATAAACCAATCGTAAGAGCAAATAAATGTGTGTAAAGAATGGATTTGTCTCAATTGTCTCAATTTGTGGTAATTCCAGCTGAATGTTGAGAAGTTGCCCAGAATGCAATGCTCAATCATAGATATTTCTACTCTATGTACAATTTAGTGGTTACGCCCGTCGAAAGATGCACTTCTTTTCTTTCAATGACATTGCAAAGCATATAAGATACAGCTAGGAAGAAAAAAAATTGTTTGTCCTACCTGGCAACGGTTTAGTTTGCTATCGTTGGCAACGAACTATTCGCTTTAGGAGGGGGATTAATTTACTGACCAAAACAGCATAAATTATGTTTTTAATCGTGAACACGAAGAATTATCCCGTCTACGTGCATGATTTTTGAGAAAACATTCAACGGGCGTTGCCAACATCAGCACACAACGCCGCCGCCGTAAGTAAAATTGTACCCCTTTTTTTGATGTATTACACCATAGTTATGAGAATAAAAAACGCAGCAACGCCATAATTAGTTATTTGGTGTACTATATGTTTGTTATGTTTTAATTCCAAATGTTCCCTGTCAAAAGAAGCAAAGGAATGTTGTTAAGCTGTGAATAAACAAAGCGTAATCAGCAACTCGCTGTTCAATGTTAGTTTGTATTTGCAGAGATAAGATTGCGGGTCTTAATTCAGAATACTTCTGTTATTGAGAGAATTCGCACAACACGATCATGTATTGTTTGTTTGCAGCACTACAAAACCAACAGCACCCTTAGTGGTTCGTTGCTGTTCTATGGAATGGAGTAACCTCACGGAAAAAAAAGAACAACTGCAGCAGCGACAACTGTTAGTTCTTTGGTGTACTACGTAACTAACAGGACCTCTATTCTGTACTGTAACGCACGGTTTTCTAGGCATTCCTAACGAGAATGGACTCAAGATGTAATATCTACGCACCAAAATCAGAAAAGAACAACATAAATTCGTGTTTCTTTACAAAAAATTCTTAGTAAATGAAGACATTGATAGACACGAAGGAACGTCGTTATGTTTTAAATTCAAATGATACCCGCGGAAAGAAGCACTTTTTTTTTCTTTTCACGGCATTGCAAGGTATGTGGGATACAGCTAATAAAAAATATATATGTTTTTCAGTCGTACACGGATTAAATTTTACTTGCAGTAGCAGCGGTTTATTATGTTAACGTTGGCAACGAAATATTCGCTTTAGCTTTCGCATTAATTTACTGACCTGAACATTATTAATTATTTATTTCATTATCAACACAAAGAATTATTCCCCTCATTTTACGTGACTGACTTTTCAAAAAGGATTCGACGGCCGTTGCCAACATCAATACACTACACCGCTGCTGTAAGGAAAACTGTAGCCATTGTTTGAGTGTATTACACCTTCGTTATGTGAATAAAAGCGCAGCATCGCCACTTATTAGTTATTTGGTATACTATGTAAGTAACAGCGCCTCTATCGGATCTTTGCTATACTATGCTGCAATTCAAGCATTGCATACACCAGAAACTATGAATTACGATATCTTTTCTTTCCTTGATCCGATTTTGATGAAATGAAGCTTATTTGTTGCCCATGGTACTCTCATTTGACCTATGAAACCCCATGAAAGTTCGTATAGTACTCTTGGAGATTTGCTGTACCACACCATACTTATAAGCATAGTATACACATAAACAAATTATGATATCTTTCCTTCCTCTGATCCGATTTTGATGAAATGAAGCCTATGGTACTCTCCAAACTATTCTCAATTTACCTGTGGGAACCCATGAAAGTTCGAGTAGTGCTTTTGGAGATTACCCTCAACAAATAGACATACACAATGACATTTCAACAAATAATTAAATTATGATATCTTTATTTTCTCTGATCCTATTTTAATTATTGAAGCTTCTGTGTAACCGCACAATATGCCCATGTTACGTGTGAAAATCCCATGAAAATTCGGCAAGTAGTTTTGGAGATCAATATGTTCAAAGAGACAGACGGACATGATAGTCGTAGATAAAAAATTTCAAATTACGATATTCTTTTTTTCCGTGATCCAATTTTTAAGAAACGAAGTCTGTATGTTGTCCAGAGTTACGCTCAATTTACCTGTGAAAACCCCATGCAAATTCGTGAAGTAGTTTTGGAGATAAGACGTTATTAATAGTTGAACAAACAGACACGACGGTTACTGAAAACACTTAAAATTACTTTATCTCTTGTTTCCGTGATCCGATTTTGATAAAATTATGCCTAAATGTTGACCCAAACTTTTCTCATATTTCCTGAGGAAACCGCAGGAAGATTCAAATGTTCAAAATGTTTGTTAAGCTTAAGGGACTTAACTGTGAGGTCATCAGTCCCTAAATTTACAAACTACTTATCAACTACCTTATACTAAAGACGGCACAAACATCCATGCCCGAGGGGGGATTCGAACCCCCGACCGAAGCGGCCGTGCAGACTGTGGCTGGCGCACCGCAGCCCGCTCGGCCACTGCGGTCGGCCGCATGAATATTCGTCCAGTAGTTTTGAAGATTGAAGTGAACAGCGACAGGCATACATTTACAGATTTATAATTAGTTAGATATCTGTGTTCCATCAAGAACCGACGGAAGAGTCCATAATTATTAGCTAATAAAAATTTATACAAATGTGCAATAAACATTTTTATTTTGTTATTATTATTTTTTTTGAAGGGGGGAGGGTTATGAGTGTGCAATATTGTAGTTGGTCTGGTCCACTAACTCCGCTGGTTTTCCGTGTACTTTTGTGAGTGTCTGAGTTTATGCTGTGGTGACACAATTTATTGAAGAACTTTGTGGGGCTTGGAGGGTTTTGGTTTCGAACCGAAGTTCACTAGTTCTTCTCACGCTTAAGTTCGTACTTATTGTAGTTGTGCGTCTGTGTACTGATTGTGATGTCAAAATCAAAATGAACTGTGGGAGGAAGTATATGACTTCTTCCCCATTGGGAATGCACCAGAGAGACAACAGGGATCCTCCTTACATTTTCCTTACGGCCAAGGTAAAAACTCTGGGGAAAACCTTGGCTAGGAGCAGTTTCATATGTATTTTACCTAACTAGCACGTTAATTAATGAGGTCTGTGTTCTGACAGGTTATTTATACAGTAAATGTGCAAGTCTGTTCTTCTGACTGACACACTTGTCAATTACTCTGTTGTTGAAGTTTGGAATATCACTGATTTCCTCCTTGTGAACGGAACAAACAGCCAGTGAGTTCAGCCTTTCCTGACTCATACTGCTCCTGAGGAAGGTTTTGATTCTTTTTACGATGCTGAAACTGCGTTCTGCTTCTGCTGTTGAAATTGGTGTAGTTACTGCAATTTGTAATGTTTTGTGCACTTCAGTTAACTATTCTTCAAATGAATGTTCCACAAAGACAGTAAACAGCTCACAAACCGATGTAATGCCTCTAAATGTCTCATTGCGATAAATCACTGACAGTTCATTATTCAATTTATCGTGGAGAATGGACGGTCTGTAGTTTAATGAAAAAGTATTGACCAAAGTGGCTGGGAAACGTTCTATAAAAGAAGCAAACTTTTTTGGGTCAATGATTTCGAAGCTGCTAAATACATAAGAGTTTTGAAATCTTCCTTTCAGCTGGTTGGTAATAATGTCACACACTTTATTGGCACCTGCTGTCAGATTAAGTTCACTGCAAGATTTGGAACGTTTTCTTGGAGGAGCAATGCACTCCAAAGCGTTGAATGTTCTCTCGTATTTCAGATACAGCAGACGCAAAATGATGTTATGCATTGGATATGATAACGGTATTTGCAATCCGCATCTGAACTGTCTTATAGAAAATATCAACGGGTTTAATGATACCACGGAAAAAATTTAGGAGGAACAAAAAGTGTGGATTGTGAAGTAAATTTCATAAGGCAAATGCTTCTCTTATTGTAACATCATCCCAGGTATCTTCAATCTTTTCAAAACATTCCAGTAGGCGCAATTTGTTTACTTTGACAGTATTTACAATGCGGGACTGGAAGTTTCATCTACTTGAAGAGACTGAAGGAATTCTCTTGTTGTAGACTGTCTGTAACAAATCGCTTCGCTTGGGAGATGAAGAAGAAAACGTCGTAAAACCAGTAATATTGGCGAAGAACAAACTTATCGGTTCTATGATTTTACTGCAAGCAATCTGAAGAACCAAATTCATTTGGTGCTCATGGCAGTGAACGTACTTGGCATGTGGGAAAGTGCTCTGCATCAGTGTCTGCACACCACTGTGACTGCCGCTCATTACCGGGGCGCCATTGTATGCATGAGCTATTGTCATATATTGATTTTACTGTTGGAATTGTTGAGAGGCTGTGTGAGCCACAGAGACGCACTCCAGGCTGAGAAATAGGGTCCATTGCAGATAACAGGCTAAAACAGACACGTATATCTTTCGGGATGTAGGCACTAAAGAAATCTCCTAGAGAACTGCTGATGCCCTCAGCCACCGTCCCAGGGTGGAGGTTACCTTTCGGAGAAGATGGGCGTAACTTCATGTAACGTCTAGACGCTGTTGTAAGACGTTACATTAGTACTTGGTGGCCAACAGGCACGTTTTAATGTACGTAGCAAAGTTAATATGAGTCACTTGGGAACAGCAACGTCAGTGGTTCCACGAGGCTAGTGTGAGAGGGTAAAGAAGAAAAACTGCAAGTCAGCAGCTCCCCTGAGGCATGGCCTAAGTCGGAGCCTAAGGTGTGGCCAACTGACGTAAAACATTGTTGTTGTTGCCCATATTGGGTAGCGTAGTGACGTTTTACTTTCAGCTGAACAATGTTGCTACCAAGTATGGATTTTGTTAGTGCACAAGCAAGCCACCTCCCCACCCGGGGAATGGCAGAAAGGACAGGGCTGAAACGTGGTTCGCTAGAGGACTCAGAGAGAGGGCAAGCCACAATTTAGATTGGTTGAACCAAGCAGCGGCCAATAGGAAATTGATAACTGTCGGAAAGTGGGGAAAAGAGGTGCGCCCACACTGGCCGTTAAAGCCCCCGGTTTTTGGATCAAGAGGGGAGTTCTCAGTCAGACGAGTCGGGCGCCAGCCCGTGACTATCGCCGTCGGCCTCGGGGTGCTCCATGACAGTCTGATTCTCGCGGGGAGTGCGTCTGTCTTGGGGATGCTGCTAGGGAACGTAATTACTGGCTTCTGTTGTGGCAAACGATTTATACTTCTTGTTTTTTTTTTTTAATAACTAACCCCAGTGTAGTAGACTTAGTATGGGATGCAATAAATTCAATGCAAGGTACCTAGGCGTTCCATAAAGTTTCCTAAACAAGTATCCTCTCGAGTCCCGAAATCCGCATCTCTAGTAGATGCCTGTACTGTCTCTCTGCAATCACTCCTTTCCGCTCGGGATATGCAGACTGACCTTGCTACCTCTTCCCTCTTTCCTATGTAGGACACGACACTATGAGTTTTTCTTGAACTTTGAAAGGTTCTAGATTTCTTTTTAAACATCACTGAGTCCTTCTACTGTCCTATCATTAACGTTTTAAAAGGAAAGAAATCTTTCAACAGGTTTCTTCCCCTTAATGTACGGCAGCATAATGACAAATTGACTTCTGCACGTATCTGTTGTTTCGTCAGCTTGCACAGAAACGAAAGTGGCATCATTAATCTCTTTAAACAGTTCTTCGATGTAAACTTGATATATACAGTCCGGAAGCTGATTTTGTATTATGTGTGACGTATATTTACACATGGAATTTCTAGAGCTGCTTAAGTGATCATCTAATACACTGTCAAGATTTCCCAAAAGAGAGAACAAGTGTAAGAAATTGCCACGGTTTGCTGACGCTTGTTTTTCATTGTGAGGTGTAATGCTAAATCATGAGTTCCACAAAAGCCCTACTATTCTGTTTAACATGCGTCTGTTCTTCGTAACTAATTAATTATGTTTCTGAATTGACATTTTATACGCCGAATCAATCTGAGCAGCAATGTTAATTGTGACAAACATTTTATATTTACAAGCATTTTCTAAACGAAGTCCACTTTACTCATGTGTCTTAAATCGTTAAGTTAAATGCTTTAGATCGTAGCAGCCGATTGTTGTTTACAATCCTTCACCACGACACAACAGACAGTAAAAGCAAAACAATTTTTGATTAAATTCACTCACAGCCAAGACTTTTTGCAGAACCATATATTGTAGAAACTTCACTTCTTCTTTCCATCGAGCTGAGACATCAAGAAATCCTTTGGTTGATATGCTCCTAATCGCTTGATTTCTAGCTTCTCTTCCATAATTAATGAAAGGGCGTTTTAGGCAAAGAGTCCACTTTATTTATTTTGTACTCAAGTTGCAATGACATGGCTCCAGAATACGGAACACTACTGACTGGTGGCTTTGTTTGCTGTTTCACACATTTCCTATTGTTGAGTGGCAGTGGGGAGGGGGAAGGGAAGGAATGTAATAAGGCACTTGACGTAGGTGCTAAACGCCCAGGTTCACTGGCCCCAAAATCTGCGAACCTGTGGGCAGGGTGCGAGAGGGAGCGCGACAGGTACCGCTTGCCTCATCGGGGTGCAGGAGGAGAGGGGCACGGGGGTCTGGGGCGCGTATGCCGGGCCACAAGCAGTAGCGTGAGGAGGTGAAAGGGGTCACTGCGACTGCAGTCTTAGGAGCTCGGATTGTAGGGGGACTACTGGCCAGCCGCCCTGGCCCTCGGCTATCGGCATTGCTACATAACGGAGTGGAGGGGGGGGGGGTCTACGTCCACTGGGCACATCCTACCGGGCCCTCAGCTATGCTGCAGCGAGCAAAATCATTTGCTCGTGTCATTGTAAATTGAGTTAGGATGTCAAGGGGATCACCTGTATTGACACAGACGGCATTCCCTGCTCAGTCAAAGGCGTTATTCGTCCAACAAGACGTTAAATATAGTGCAGGGCCTCATTTACCACCGCGATCTATCACAGACCAATGACGAGTTGCGCGAGAACCTACAGCGATGAGGTGTTGTCCGGTGTGTCCATAGGGGAAGAATGCAGGGTTGCCACCAGTGCTTTCATCCAGGCTTTCGAGGGCAGTACACTACTCGAGAAGGTCAAGGTAATGATATACTGGTGCGATGTCAAACCGTGCGTCCCTCCCCCTATGAGATGCTTCAGGTGCGGGAAGTTTGGACATATGTCCTTCCGATTTGCTTCCAGCTCCACATGCAGGGAATGCGGGCGTCCATCACATTCAGACGCTCCATGTATCCCAAGTCCGGTCTGTGTAAACTGAAAGCAGTTTCATCCACCTTGCACGCCGGACTGTGCTACCTTGCACAAAGAAAGAAAAAATGGAGACACTAGATCGGTTAATGTACACTGAGGCAAAGACGAAGTACAAGTGACTCCACCTTGTACGAATGACCACATCTTTTGCTGTTGCTGCGTCGTCACCACTGACCATGGGTACGACACTGTCGAAGGTATCACCGCCTCCTGTGGGCACTAGTGCACATTAATCTTCCGCTGCCCCCTCAATTAGTGGGGTTCATCTTTACCACGTGTTCTAACACCTGCTGTGGGGGCAACTCCTCCCCAACCATCGAGGACACCGCCCCCCACCCCCAGCCGGAGAAGGAGCAGCCTTGAGACAATCACTTCTGAGGCTTCTCAGAGTGCTCAAGAGGATCCTGGCCGATGGCTAAAGGATGCACAAACTACCAGTCGAAGGGCTTCCTGCTATTTGTCTCTGATGCCACTTTCGAGAAGCCCTCCCAGCCCTTGAAACCAAAGGGCCAGCAAGAGGGAAGAAAAAAGAAACCAAAGAAAAAAGAATATTTGGTGGCTCTTAAGCCACGAGCACCTCCATCTTTTGTTACAAAAGATGGAGATCCTTGCGTCGTCTGAGGATCTCACACTAATTGGAACCGATTATATTACACACATCAGATACCAAAGAGTAAGCGCCAACTCTTCCCATGGAATAATCTGCTCCTTCTTTCCTTTCTGCCTCATGGACTTCCAAATTGGAGACGATCTAGTCTTCCAGTGGATTTGTGGCGGCATTTTTCACCAGCTTGCTGAGCTGTGCCAATTATTGTGCTGTCACCCTGCATTTGGTTAGCCCTGCAGGAGACATAGTTCATTCCCAGCGCTCCCTTGCTCTTCATGGCTATTGGGGCTACCTCAAGAACCGGTCCACATATGACAGGGTGTCTGGCAGCGTCTGTCTGTATGTACTCGCCACTGTTCCCAGTGCCCCTGTGCCACTCCACACCACTCTCAAGGCAGTGGCATTCAGAATTAGAGCAACACAAAAATTTCTCATCTGCAGCTTATACTTTCCCCCAGATGAGGTTGTGTCTCTGACCTTACTGCTTTGGCCACCCAACTTCTCCCACCATTCCTCCTTTTGGGGGACTTTAATGCTCACCACCCATTGTGAGGTGAAACGCAGACCACAGGCCACGGTAGGGAAGTTGAGATGCTTTTGGTGCAACAAGACCTTTGCCTCCTGAATACTGGTGGCCCCACGAATTTTTGCGAAGCATAAGGCACATGATCAGCCGTAGACCTCTCCGTTAGTAGTTTGAGCCTTCAACCGCCCATGATGACCTATGTGGAAGTGACCATTTCCCTACTTCGCTGTTGCTCCTGCGGTATCAACCAGCAGCATGCTTGCCGCAATGGTCTCTTCATAGGGCAGACTCGCCATTGTACACCTCGACTGCTGTCCTTGCTGCTCCACTAGAACCTGACAACGATGCTGCAGTGCAACAGGTGACCTACAGTATTGTCTCCACCATTGAGACAGCTGTTTCCCAAACCATCGGTTTCAATTGGCACAAGTCTGTGCCCTGGTGGACTCCGAAGATTGCTGAGGCAATCCAGGACCGACAGCACGCACTCTGGCGCCACCGACGCCACCCTTGCATTGAACACCTTATTGCATTTAAGCATCTCTGAGCCCAAGCCCGCCAGTTGATCAAGTAGAGTAAGCAGTGACTGACTGATAAGCCTCATCAACATTCTTTGCTAGGTCTTTGAACGTATGGTGAATCGACGGCTCATGTGGATCCTTGAGGGTAGGGGACTCTTGGCCCCTCAACAAGAGGCTTTCCATCAGGGCCGCTCCGCCATCGACAACCTTGTATTACTGGAGTTTGCAATATTTACAGCGTTTTCTAGGTGGGAACATCTTGTTGCGGCCTTTTTTGTCCTTCGGAAGGCGTGTGAGTCCACTTGGCGCCCCATATTCTTGTTACATTGTACGACTGGGGCATACGGGGCCAACTTCCCATCTTTATTCAAAATTTTATTTCCCGCCGCTTTTTGCGGGTTACGATAGGTTTCTTTTTTAGCTCATATCATATCAAGAGAACGGTGTACCGCTATTTTTAATCGCCAACAACGGTCTTGCTTCTGTGGTGGGATCGTCGGTATTTTTTTCCTTGTTTGCCGATGACTTTTGTTTGTATTTTAGTTCTGTTAGCGTTGGTGTTGCAGAACAGCGACTGCAGGGAGCCATCCGAAATGCCTAATCATGGGCCTCCACCCATGATTTCCAGTTCTCTGCTCCCAAAATACGGGTGATGCACTTCTGTCACCGTCGGGCGGTGCACCCAGACCCCGAACAGTATTTGGGTGATGACCTGCTCAACGTTGTAGGAAGCATCGCTTCTTAGGCATGCTTTTGGACTCCTGGCTCAGGTGGTTGCCACAACTCCGACAGCTGCGGCAAAAGTGTTGGCGTTATTTGAACATTCTTCGCTGACATGGCCACACTCTCTGGGGAGCTGCCCGTTCATATCTTCCTAAACTATATGTCTTAATCCAGTCACGTCTGCATTACGGCAGCCTGGTGTACGATTCTGTAGATCCTTCTGCGTTGTGGGCCTTGGACCCAGTTCACCACATTGGCTTTCCGCACAAGTCCAGTGACAAGCATTCTCGCTGAAGCTGGTGTTCCTCCCATGTGAATCCGCCGGCAGCAGCTACTCGCTTCTTAAGTTTGCCCTTATTGACGCCTCACCCGACCACCCAAATCACAGGCTTCTCTTCCTAGCTGCTGTCCTCCCTTCCTCACGCGACGTCCAAGGTCGGGTCTCCCGATTGCGGTTTGTGTTTGTTCCCTTCTTTCCTCACCTGAATCCCTTCCTACACCTCCTACTTTCTAATACCCTTTCCGTACACCACCTTGGTCCATTCCCCTCCTGCCGCTTCGATTAGACTTGTCCAGTCACTCGAAAGCCTCTGTTTCACCAGTGACCCTCCGTCGCCAGATTCAGGCACTAATTGACTCATTCCATGGCGCGGAAGTGGTATACACAGATGCTTCCCTTCTAGACGGCCGTGCATATGTTCAGGGTGACCACGTCGAGCAGCATTCTTTGCCGTGCGGGAGTAACGTTTTCACAGCTGAGCTGGTGACTGTCTCTCGAGCTCTACAAAATTTCCGACACTGCACCGGGGAGTTATCTGTATTGACTCCCTGAGTGGCTTACAAGCCCATTATCAGTTTCGTCCAAAGCACCATTTGGTACGGTCTATCCAAGATGCCTTATCCACCCTTGTTGAGTTGAGCTGTTCAGTGATTTTTGTTTGGATCCCCTGCCACATTGGCATCCCATTCAACGAACGAGTCGATCTCCTGGATCAGCAGGCCACCACGAAACTGCCCTTGAAAATTGGTCTCCAGGATAAAGAATTCCGACTGCTAATGGCGCACAAGGTCCTTGGGCTTTGGAACTAGGAATGGGTGTACTTGAACAAGCCAAATAAGCTATGTTCAATCGATGTAGTTCCATCTTATTCTGGAATTTGGACTGCGGCTGGTCTATTTTAAATCCAAATAATAAATATATTTACCAACAGCCGTAACGTTTGTTGTTTATTTAACTACCAGTTTCGGTATTATAATAATACCATCTTCAGGTTATCTACAAATAAAGTTACAAAACATCATACTCCACATATGACATATAAAATATATAAAGAACAACAAGTACAATGAGTCAACAATCAGTACTGAAGCAATATAATAAGCTATATGGTTGGTATAAAAAAGGTATTAAAGGTACTAGATAAGGTATTAAAAAGTATAAAATAAAATAAGAATATAATAATTAAAAGCAATTCTAAAAGCAATGGTGTTGAATGTGTGTAGTGAAATCTAGAATATAAGTACTCTTCATCAGATAATATAGAAAGCCATATCTAGGCAGAATGCCTTCATCAAAGTCCAAAAAAGGTGTAACATAGGATAAAGTGTCAGTCAAAATCTGCCATTGTGGCGCTCTGTTGACAGTGGTCCACATATTGTTTGTCTGCCCACTTTATCTGTATTGTGGAAGTCTTTTACCCTGCCTTCTGAGCTTCGATTGATTGTAGGTGACGACGCCTCCAGGGCTAACCGTGTTTCAGGCTTTTCTTTCACAGCCGATTTTTATCAAATGATTTAATGGTGGTACCTAAGCCTGATATTTCAGGCACCCACCAGTCAAACAGTTTTATTCTGTTGTCCTTTTCGTATTGTCGGTCATATTTTTTACTGGCAGTTTTAGTATGTGCAGAGTGGTCATTCATTATTATCCTTGTCATCAGCCTGCCACAGTATTCTGCTGTAATCTTATGAGTCCATCTTTTGGCCTGGGCCTTCAGTATTTTATTGTTTTGCGCCTCTTTTATCATGTATGAGCAACATGCATTACAGTTTGAAAACAGTTCAGTGATTACATTCGCTTATGTGGTACACATTCCAAGTTAACAACAGTAACAGTTTCTTAACATAAATCCAATCAGAATCTCATGTCACTTGAAACAGGAATGGCTCGTAAAGCAGAAAGTGAAGTAAATGCTGTAGGCTTGGTAATGAGACAGAAATGGAAGGATTACAGGATGAAGGATAGAGAACAGAACAAATGAAATTAAATTATCAAACGGACTGCCAAAGTCGGCTGCAGTGGCCGAGCGGTCTGCGGCGCGCCAGTCACAGTCTGCACGGCCGCTACGATCGGGGGTTCGAATCCCCCCGCCCTCCCCCATCGGCCATGGATGTTTGTTTCGTCTTTGGTATAAGGTAGTTCATAAGTAGTTTTTATGGACTGATGACTTCGAAGTTAAGTCCCTTAACTTAACAAGCTTTTGAACATTTTGACTGCCAAAATTACAACTACGGGTGGGCAGGAAACACCGCACAGAGGGGAAACCACACTGTTTGGAATAACGCTTGTCCCCCAGGGAAGTAACGAAGCAACAAGCGGGCACACACTAGATAATTCGCCAGTGTCGCTTACGAAGCGTTAAATTGAATGAACAGTTATTAGTTGAATAGAAGCAAGATTTCTACAACCACTTACAATGACTATTAATAGGCAATTCATAAACCATCAGCACAACACATATAACATAGACATTAGGCAATGAGAACCGCTGGGGTTCAACTCCCAAGTCTACTCGGAGAGACAAAAATAATACAAATTTCAGAACGATGCGTAACTCTCGATAGCAGTCCAAACAACATCGCTGTGCACTCAAGCAATCAACGATAACAAGTTAACAATAATTGATACTGATCTTAAGAACAGTTGAAGCGATGCGTTTACTCTACATAGGTTGTCAGCAGAGTAATTCCTTGGAATGGTGATGATGGTGACGCTAAACTCCAATCGCATTCTCGCAATCACTGAATCGCACAGTGGTTTCCACCAGGCTATTACCAGCACAGCAACAGGCAGGCTATTTATTACGTCAAACGAATACTTGAATCTATATTAATCCTCACGGACTCTCTAAGCGCGCTGCAAAAATTACAACATCCGACGTTTGACAAACAAACGAACAGATATGTATTGGACATCTTGGAGACCACAACAAATGCACAGGCAGTGGGCATCGACATCCACTTACTTTGGATTAAAGGACATCAAGGCAAACACCATAACGAAACAGTAGACTGCCTCGCCAAGAGAAGTATTACGGAAGGACAACACTGTCCCAGGCCGATTCCATATACAGACTTCCGATCGACGATTCAGAAAGCTGCCTATCGCACTTGGGACCACGAATGGCACGTCTCTCAAGCATTTAAGGGAGGACACCTGGCAGCTATACAACAAAAGGACTACCTGAAAGTCCCCGGCATACAGCTCAAATTTAAGAGCTGGTGTGTTTAACCTAAACGTGCACATCTCGAAACTGCATCAGTAATTTTATATTATATTTTGACTTTTATATGTCTTTGGAACTCTCATATGGTCTTATGCTGTTTGAACTTTCGTTGTATTACATCTGTCACTAGTACTGATAAATATGTATGGTTTTATATCTTGTAGATATGATTTTTCTACTTTTATTCTAAGGCTGTATGATGTTAGATACCTATTACTATTGTGATTTACATTGTAACAATATCAATTCTATTTTAATGTTGCAACTGTAAAACCGCTAGATGTATGGTCACTGTAACCAAAAGCCACAATAAAGAAGAATTGAAAATTTAAACAACAGGCAGGCGAGGCGGCCCACTGTCCACGGCGGCCAGCGTGTGCTCCTCCACTGCGAGGCGCGCTCCCTTCCTCAGACGATGACGAACTGACACTTGTTCTGCTGGAGACGCATTCCCGCTTCTCTCGTCCAAACTGAACTCGCTGTTTCCTCCTTCGGAGTCGCTCCGCTTTTTGCTCCGTCGACGCCGAAATGCCGTGACTTGCGCACGCGCCACCAGATATACTTGTAGACCGCTCCGACTAGCGCTGGCCGTGACACCAAATGACGATCGAAAAACTAACCGCGCCACCCGTGGTGAAGCAACGAAGCGCGTGTGAGCGACTGGTAACTGGCGCCAGTACATAGGTGAGGAGGCAACGAATAATAGAGCAAACAAGGGTCTGCAAACTAGCCATTTGTGAGATAATTACGATTTATGGTACGTACCGTCTATGGTGTCATTGTTTGTAAACCTCACGTTTCTGTGGCGTCATCTTCCACGATTGCTTAAGGATGTTCCCCTTCAGCGACGTCAGAGTATGTGGTATATGCGTGATGGAGCTTGAAAGACGGCTGTCTGCCGCCTTCCCTAAATTATAATCTTAGATTTTATTTAAAGTCGTTTAACGACACTCTATTCGTTTTCTGGGGCATAAGGAGTAACGTAGCCTTTCAGTTCTCGTTTTTAAATGTTATTATGAGTAATCGTATTTAACTTCATTTGTGTTATTAATTTATTAGTGTATCAATCAATGTGGCAACATGAACGGCTTCTCCGTCTCGCCACCGTGTCTAAAGGAGTGTAAAATGTTTTTTCTCTGCATGTGTGAGTATGAGAATTTTTTGGCGTGCTAGTGTGTTTGGAAGTATGAGAAATTTAGCCTTGGGCGATGCTCTCTGGACCTGCGTCGATAGGTGGCTAGTACCAACCTCTCTTTCTATGCTCTTAAAAGAGGTTTCCACAGCCTTTCGTTGCAAGTTAGGTTGGCAAGTGGCTGGTGTGAGCCTATACGCGCCCTTGTGTGAATCTCTGCGTTTCCCCCACCACCCCTGGCTCCCTCGGCCTTGCCGATTTCCGGCCGAAGGCCCACATGGCCCGCCAAAGCCTCACTCGTTCGGTGGCTGTCCTTCGGAATGGTGAGTTAGCTCTGCTCTTTCAGCTTGCAGATGGCAGCAATTCGTTGTTCAGTTAGTTCAACTTAGGTTTTGGAACTAGCATTCACTTTCGGAGTAAGTTTCTCTGAGCATGCATCGAAAGATGCGCGACTACTAAGCAGGATTTTTGCTTCTTGTAACTTGTGTGCAATTTTATTGTTCGTTTTCTCTGTCTGTGAGTAACATGTACTCCACGTGGTGTGTTCTCAGAACAAAGCCTTCAGTGGAACCCGTGCTTGTTCTATGCCCTTCAGGCTAGAATAACTGCATGTATCTTTCAGTTTTCTGGTAGTACTGCGCGATCTTCCCTCTTCCGCCTGTTGTAAATTGCTATTTTATTCTCAAACTTGTACTCTATTCCCAACCGCGGTCTGTAAATTCTTTACTAGCCCTGTACAACCTTTCTCATTTGCTTGCGTATAAAATGCTGCGCATTTCTATAGGTTGCATGCTGTATTTCATATTTGTTCTTCCGCGACTCCGAATTTATTAAACTTTGATGATTTTTGAGATAGGATTCCATCCTTCTCTGTAATGTTCGTGCTATTGCGTATATCTGTGTTTCTTTCGTTTCCTTACAACATTCTACACATTTCTATGGGTTGCATGCTATAGTTAATTTTCTTAATATTTTAGTAACTGATTTTCTTCATTTTACTGGATTTTGGAACCACGTGGTGCGCGTCTCACTTAGTTTGTCAGTGCTTGGTTTAGCTTCAAATGTAAACAGATTTTGTTGCTTAGGCGCCATCTCCAGTTAAGAAAGGATAGAACCAGCCAGGTACGAAAGTTATTTTTATTGTGTTGTGTCCTTCGCCTTGGCTCGCTGAAACTTCCGCTACGAGATCGACGGCCGTTTCTGCCTTGTTCAGCACGCTGATTTTAGTAAGTTTCGCTTGTATTGTGTGTTTGTGTGTGTGTAAATCCTCCCCCAACTAAAATTCAATTCAGTGTAGATAAAATTAAATTTCTATTATGGGCATTTTTAGCATAAGATGTGATAGTGCTTGGGATGCGTTTTTATTGTGTAACTAAATTGGTTCCCCCCTCGTGCTTGTGCTGACACTAAATAAAAGCATTTTGTTCAATAATATCTTATCCTATTTTTAATACAGTAGTTGAGAATACCTACCCCTTTCTTTATAAATATTGTTTCACGTATGCTGAGAACAGATTCAGATGCTGATTATTGTTGTTATTTCCGTTGCGCCTCTTGTTTCGTCCGCCACTTTCATAAAGTAATTTATTTGTGGTGGCTCGTTTCATAGTAAGTGTGATTCCTGTGAGCTACAATTCATATGACCGCTGCTTTGCTAACTTGCTGCTGTGAGAGTAATTTAAAGTTAAACTAGTTCTCAATTAGGGCCAGGGAACAAGTTTCAGCAACACATCAAGTAGTTTACATGAATCTCTTAACTGGCTTGTACATCCAGAACTATGATTTTTTAAAGTAATCTTTCTGTGTTTTCTGGTACTAGAATAATTTCATTAAATTAATGTTGCTCTCGGTTTTGGCTCCTCTCGTCAAGACTCTATTTACTAATTTTATAACTGTGCGTTTTTCATTAAATTAATTGATGGCAGATTTGATTACACTATTTAAGCAGTGCATTTTTTATTATTTAACAAGACTTATATCAGGTTATTCTAGTAAGCAGACAACTACAATGAATATACTCAGCTAAAATAGCTATCTCATTACCTCTGCATTGGTCAACTTTCAAGCTCCGGCATATTTTGCTGCTGCTGTGAGACGGCATCTGACGCGCAGATACGGCCAAAGATGGATAGGTCGAGGCGGACCTGTACCTTAGCCCGCAAGATCACCTGATCTGAATGTTATGGAGTGTTGTGTCTGGCGTCACCTCAAAAGTGAAGTGTACAGCACACCCGTTAACGCGGTTGAAGAACTGGAGCAGACAATTATACACGCTTGTCAAGAATTTTGAAATGATCGAGGGGATTTAGAAAGAATTCTAAATTCATTATAATATTGTATCCAGATGTAAGGAAGACACTTCGAACACCTCCCTTTAACATGTTACCCATACGTGAAATGAGGACTAAATACGGTGTAAAACCTAATAGTAAAGTCTAAATTTCAAATTAATTTATACTAACTAGTACGATAAAGTCAGTGAAATGTGAAATAAATGCTATGTAAATCTTAACAGTGAAGTTTCAATTTCAAATTAATGCGTAGTAAATAGGAAGATGTTTACAATGACGTCAGTGGCGGCTTGGAACCATATATTCGTAATTATCTCGCAAACGCCTCGTTTGCAGATCCATGTTTACTGGGACATTTTTGCTTCTGTTATCTTGTACTTTCAACACTTTAAGTTTACGCTATTCTTTTTGATACAACCTGTCAACAACCGAAATGATGATCACAATATAGACGAATCTAAGAATTTAGCTACCTTTGCAGTAAAGCAACCCACGTTGGACGAAGCAAGGAAGACATAAAAAGTAGACCACAACAGGCAAAGAGGGCGTACATGGCCAAGAGTGGTTTATTGGTGCCAACCTCGGTCTTGATTTAAGGAAGAAATTTCTGAGAACATACGTATGGAGTACAGAATTATATGGTGCCGAAACATGGACCTCTGGGAAACCAGGGCAGAAGAGAATGTAAGCATTTCAGATACGGTGCTACAGAAGAATGTTGAGAATTAGGTGGACTGATAAGGTAACGAATGAAGAGGTTCTCCGCAGAATCGGCGAGAAAAGGAGAATAAGGAAGACACTGGCAAAAAGAAGGGATAGTATGGTACGATACTGTTGTGACTGAAGAACGCTAAGTTGACACAAAACAAATTTTATTCACACGATCGGTTCTCACTCGTTCAACACCATGTCGAAGTTGTCACTGAACAATACGACGTTAGGAAAAACAAAAAGAAAAGAGGTTCTTATAGAGTTTGACAAAAACTAAATAGGCTGTGGTATAGGAAAGAGACAGCGTGGCGAATGGAGATTTGTGTGTGGCGGGAGACGTGCAGGGAAGAGTCCTCTGCAGTCGGGCTGGTCACTGTGTCCTCGGTGGCGGAGTGGTCAACGCGAATTGTATACAAGCCAAGGCTGGGCTCCTGACGACAATTAATTGTGTCTCGATACCTCATGGTCTGTTCTCCCTGATGCGGGAATACAGTATTGTGGCTGCGAGCATTATAGAATAAATAGGCTGTGGTATAGGAAAGAGACAGCGTGGCGATTGGAGATTTGTGTGTCGCGGGAGACGTGCAGGGAAGAGTCCTCTGCAGTCGGGCTGGTCACTGTGTCCTCGGTGGCGGAGTGGTCAACGCGTCTGCCTAGTAAGCAGGAGATCCCGGGTTCGAATCCCGGCCGGGCACAAATTTTCAATCGCCGCAGCTTGGTATTCCATCTAAACCGAATACAGTGATGCTATAACATCGCACATTGCGATTTATTTCATTCATTTGAACGCTGTAATTCGTCAAATGCACAGAGTGCATGGTTTCACTGAATAAGTTAGCTGAAGAAGTTAGCAAGTCCGTAGCAGTCACAGAGTCCACAGGCGTTGACCCTCGATCTTGAGGTGTTGTACAGTTCTCAGCGTCTGCGGTGAACTGAGGCTAGTGCCGGTTGTGCCCCCAGATATAGCGTCTGGGCATGGACGGAGGAACACTTCTTGCAGCGTGGACTCGTGGCGCTCTCTGACTTCCAGTGGCTCCAGCTGCAAGAAGCAGTACCATTAGTATAGGTATTTGTTGTTATCTGCGTGTCCGGCAATGTTTTGTTTTGTTTGGTGTGAGGTATGCCTTAAGAGTAGGCTGCCCGGAACAAAGCGGTGTTATGTGAATTGCCGGCTCGTAGGGGCTTTCTTGGAGCCGGCATAACAGATAACATCGAGTGACCGAGCGTTGCTCTGTTTTTTTTTTTTTTTTTTTTTTTTTTTTTTTTTTTTTTTTTTTTAATGTTACATGATGGTATTGTTATATTCCTACGCAGGAATTGCAACCATGAAACGAAAATAACCATAAATGTACCTAGTTCAGTGTTACAGTAAATATTTTTGTCCAAAATTTTCTAGATATTTCGAAGTACACAGGTTGGCTACAAATGCAGAAACTGTTTCAGTTCGTTACTGTATCTCAAGAAAACAGTTTCTAACATTTATTGTAAAAATACAATTCGTGATACAAAATTATAATGCAAAACTTTAAGAGTGGTATCAGAGGTACACGAAACAAAAATGTATATTTATTTTGGAAAATCCTGTAGTGTCAGGAATGTCGTCTGTACAGGTAAATTAAGTAAGTGAACCCGGCTCTAGATGCAAAATTTGATGTAAATCGTTAGAACCGTTTCCGAGATATGCGAAACATAGTCAATGTGTGTTTTGTTAGAAAATATATTAGGAGTTACGTACTGATTAAACGTCCACAGCTTCCGGCCTTACTGTGTATGAAATGGTTTTTTAAATGACAAAATCTTGAGTGTAATAATCATTTTCATAGAAACAAATCGTTACATTATAGTACATATTTTCATTTTGTATGTCAATATGAATATATTTCAACATATTCAGTTTCATCATGACTAAATCACATACTTCTCCATACTATGTTGCGGATGTGTCGAGGATTTTCATGTGGAAGTAGTACTTTCAAGCTAAAGGCCGCTCTACTTCTAGAAAACATCTGTCACAGGACGTAGTGCCCCAGTGGCGACGATGCTACTCACCGCGATTACGAGGCTAACATATATTCTGCCATCCTGGTTGTTATGGTCTTCAGTCCGGAGTCTGGTTTGATGCAGCTCTCCACGCTACTCTATCCTGAGCGAGCCTTTTCATCTCCTCATAAGAACTGCAACCCACATCCACTTGGTCTGCGATTTTTACCCCACACACTTCCCTCCAATGCTAAATTTACGATTTCTCCATGTCTAAGAATGTGTCCTACAAAGCTATCCCTTCTTTTAGTCAAGGTATGCCAAAAATTCCTTTTCTCAACAATTCTGTTCAATACCTCTTCATTAGTTATGCCGCCGGCCGCGGTGGCCGAGGGGACTAAGGCGCTCCAGTCACGGTCTGCACGGCCACTGGGGTCGGGGGTTCGAATCCCCCCTCGGGCATGGATATTTGTGCCGTCCTAGTTCGTAAGTAGTTCATAAGTAGTTTGTAAGTTTAGGGACTGATAACCCCGTAGTTAAGTCCCATAGACTATACAAACATTTGAACATTTAGTTATGCCATCTACCCACCTAATCTGCAGCATTCTTCTGTAGCACCACATTTCAAAAGCCTCTATTCGCTTCCTGTCCGCACTGTTTATCGTCCCTGTTTCACTCCCGTACAAAGCAACACTCGACACAAATGCCTTCAGAAAGGACTTCCTTACACTTAAATTAATATTCGATGTTAGCAAGTTTCTCTTTTTCAAAAATGCTTTTCCTCCTATTGCTATTATGTATTTTATATCCTCTGTACTGCGACCATCGCATGTTATTTTACTACCCAAGTAACAAAACTCATCTACGACCTTCACTGTTTCTATGGTCCTCAAACCACAAATTAATTTTTGACGCACTCACACACACACACAGACACACACACACACACACACACACACACACACACACACACATACAAACACACATATAATTTTGGAGAATCGCCCTTTTACGAAAAATACAACCATGTACGTGAACTTTAAAGGGGGGAAAAACCAGCGTAAATACAAAGTTTCATCGAAATCGTTAGAGGTGTTTCCGAGGGAGCTAATATATATACAAGACTTGCTCCTTAAAAGATATAAGATATGCTCAGACATCAGAGAATAACTTCGATGGTATTAGAGGGACCTGTAGAGGGTAAAAGCTATAGCAGGAGACAGAGATTGGAATACATACACGGAAATAACTGAGAATGCAAGTCACAGGTGCCACTCTGAGATGAAGAGGTTGGCACAGGAGAGGAGTTTGTGGCGGTTCGCATCAAACCAGTCAGAAGACTGTTTAGTATTGTTTCCTCAGATGACTAACGTGGTCTGAAACTGGCTCTAAATAAAAATTCTTGATAGTGGGTATTTTAATGTTCTTTCAAAATATTTCCTTCATTTACATCTACATCCAACTTATACGTCGTTTGTCGTTCTACTTTTAACAGTCTCCCAATACCATAAATTTTCAGTTTATTTAATATCGCAGAGTATGGGTGTTATTTCCTGATCGTTTGTTGAGGTTCTATTTCTAGAGAAATACAAGAATCGCCTTAGTTTTACAAGATTTAACCTTCGTACTATCAAATTGCAGTGGAGGGGACGGAGTACTTTATGCACGTCTTCTGAAAATATGGTAACATATCCAGGTACATTATCTTGTAAAATTCTGAAAAATATTTATTGTCTTTAAATAACTGTTTTACTAGATTACATAAATGATTCTTAATTTGCCGTGCAAGTGTTAGGTGATTCACCCTGTACAGCTGACCAGCTATGAACTTTTTCTTCGTAGTAGTGCATAATAATAATAAGAAATTTTGTTTTCAATATTTTTCTCAGTATATACGCACTATACATTAATCGTGGTAGCCTTTAGCTTCAAATAAAAAAATCATACATTAAAGGGTTAATCCGTTAATTCACTTATTTTTCGAGCTTTCAAAAGACGATCGCAAAGGCCCACTTTTAGTGTTACTACCGTAACCTAAAGTGGGTCAAAGTCAGTAACGGCGGAAGGGCCGGGCGACCGCCCGGGGCGCCAAATTTTAGGGAAGTTTTGCGGGCGCCAAAATCCTTACTAAATTTATATTATTGGAAACAGTGAACTAAAAATTAACTTTTTCATAAATTGTGTAGCAACATTGATTACTACCTCATGCCATAGGCCTCACTCTTTATAACAACCACGGTTTCTTCTTGAATCACCTATAAAGGAAATCCCTTCATCCCTTCACCTTATTTATCTATAAAAAAATCTCCGCTGACAAAGCTAAAGGCTATTGTTGAGAGTTGGGAGTTTTGAGCAAGAATAACACGCTCTGACGATTACAACCGCCGCGGTGCCGACAATTGCACTCCTTGAGACAAAACTATGTCGACCGGTCCAACAATACACACAAACAATATTGAGTTATCGGCAACCAAAAAGAAATTAGTCCTGTTTGTACTGTCAAATGTCTCGTGAAAGAAAATTATAAATCAGAAGTCATCTACATGTAGTGCAGGCTTCACGATGCGCGTGTTCTTCTTTTGTCTCCTGAATTTCGACTCTTAGTAGAAGAATCGTTGCGTTAATGTGTTCTTTATCAACATGTCGTAAGAAACGAAGGCTTCTGGAAATGTATACAGAAAAAGAAGAGCACAATCAGCGGCTGAAAATGAGAAACAGGCAGCAGCATTAAAGAAATTCTTTCGTACTCCTGAAACTGACAATAATGGAAATGAAAACGCAGAAACAGAGAATGAGGAAACCAGCAAGAAATCAACAAATATTCCAGAAGATAACAACACAGTACAGGTAAGTAGGCCTACATTACGTAACTTTTAGTTTTATTACGTTTAATAGAGAAGAGGTGTTTACACACGTAGCGTCTTAGCAGGCTGGGGTGGGTAGGGTGGCGGCCTCTCAGATAGGCGGCGAACTTCAAGCTCAAAGAAAGTTCTTTCCCCATTGATATAAGTAGCAATAATTACATTCTATACCAACACTGATGCTTGATACATGTACCAAAGCGATAAGACTTACTCGTTAGATGTCTATTAACCAACTTTAATTAAAGACTTTGCAGAGGAAAAGGCACGAAAAGTTAACTTAGCATTGTAAACAACTCAAAGGACAATTTGCGTTAAAACTGTATAAAGATATAAAATTATATTACTGGTTGTATTATTTGTATTACGAAATCTTTGTACAATGCTGTTACAAAATATATTTGTATATGCTTTTGTTCATATACAGGGTGTTTGACTAAGTGTGTTTGCCTCTGTAACTTATAAAATAATAGGTGACGGGAAATTTTAATGCGGTAGGTCAACACAAGAAATGTTACACTTTCTGCGGACCTATGAACATAGTTTATTGTATCATTTTCCAAAGAGTTACAGCACAAAGATATAATTTTTTAAATGGAACAATAGTTTTTTCTATCGTGCATTGGATTCGTTGAAACCAGTTGCGTCCAAATCAATTTAAACTACATTCCTATCACTGTTAGTTTGGGAGCTATAGTCCTTCAAAGTTCTTTGTTTGCTGTAGAGTCCCCGATCCGGGGTCGGATCCAACCCATTATAGTATTGTCCCTCCTCGCTGGGTCGGATGTGACCCAGTGTTTATTACTGTGTTCCATTCTTATATTGATTATTATGTATAAAATTGTTATATGATACTATACTGTTGTATATTATGCTTCCAGAGTTCCTGACATGTGATATGTAATTTCCTGATATGTGATATAAAGTCCTGATATGAGATATATAATTACCTGATGTGTTATATATAAGGTACGAATATTTGATATGTAAGTTCCAGATCTGTGATGAATAAGTTTCTCAATTCATGAATTTTATGCGATATACGTTCCTAAGTCACATAGTTTACGTGATATGAGTTTTCTTTAGTCTCTAATCTAAGTATATGTTTAGAAATGGCTAGAATATAATATTGAAATAATTGTTTTTAAGTTATTTTATTTCATTTGTGTTTCTTCTTTTTTTTCTCTTTTTTTATAATGTAAATCTAGTGTGTGTTCGTTTGAAATGAAAAGTAGTATGTGTTTGTGGGGCGAGCGTGTCACTGTTTTTGTTAAGAGACCGTCCCCGCTAAAATTCCCAAATAAATGTTCTGTTGTGCTTTTGGTTACAAAATAATATGACTAAGCAATGAGACATAGTACCTTCCTTTGCCCTGTTAGAATAAATTGTCACTGACATGGAATGCAATGATCTTACGTAAATGTGGTTTTGTTTGATGCGCAACGGATAACACTTTAAATTGTACAGTAGTTAATAAGTTGACAGTAATTAAAACTCGTAATTAGTCTACACATTAATCTCGTGTGAGAGACAATGTGAGCAAATGAAAAGATCAGATCTGTTATCATGCACCATATACCAGTAGCTAGACTATACATGCACAAATCGACTGCGAGAGCCAACAAAAAGAGCGTGCGATAATTTTGTTGCTTGAATAAACAGGATGTCAAACAAAGATATTTGATATTAATTAGATACCAAAAATCACTGCACTTGATAATGTGCCTATCTGTACAACAATTACCATACTGATTCAATGTAATAAAAATGTTCTACAAATCTGGTAAAGATTTCAAGTATCACACACAGAAAATATTTCTCATCTCTTTACGTGATCTACTTCTCTTCTGATCAGATAAATCACTTTAACTGTTACTAACATTAACTGACTTAATAATATGAACTTTCATTAAGACTGAGAAAATCTCTAACTATGAACTTTACTGGATTTATGAACAAACTACTTCCTGCTCTCATTTATCATAACAAAATGCCTACACTGAACTGTTCTAATTAGCACATAAATTTACAAACACAATAATTATGCAACACTATCATAAGAAACATTGTTCATAACGGATAGCAAATCAAATTGGTGAAAGGAACGAGGAACTGGCAAAATCACTCAGGGTTAAATGATAAATGCAAGCTGCACTAAACAGAATTCATTAGCAAAAAAACCAAACACCAACTACAATAGTTCAAATACAGGCTACAATACATAACAATAGAAAAGTACAAGTTTACCTTATTTGAGACAAATTAATTTCCATACAAAAGTTACAATCTGCAGACTTGGGTTCAAAATTGTCTGAAATTCTTTTTACTCTTCGAGTCAAACATACATACAGACTAACTCAACTCTACCATAATCAAACATCGACTCTCCTTCACGAAGGTCATACACCGACTCTATCAACGCAACAACTGCGAGTGCTAGACACACTTTAAAGATAAAACAAAGTCTTTGGTTTACAGCAAAAATATGAAATTAAGTACAGTATGTTATATCGATTAGTGAAATGGTACGAAATATTAAATAAATTTGTTTTCTACAGAATTATAGCTTTGGTTTCTATAACAAAACATGCTCAATGCTGTATGACAGGCAAAAATTAGGTAACATTATTTTGCGTACTCCTTTCAAATGTCTTACTTTTTTATAATGTCTTACTATATTCGAAAAAAACTGAAACATTTCTTTCAGGTGCCTTAGTTATTCATTACTTTGAATATATGTAATTGAATGTCAAATAAACTGTATTATATGTAAAACTATATGCGTTATTGATTCCCATTCTCAGAAATTGCAATTATGAGGCAAGGGGTCGGATCTGATGGACAGAGTAAGTTGTAATTTGTGGTTGTAACTGACTGTAATGGCATACAGGATGACTTAGACATAATCTCTAGTTGGTGCGAAGAATGGCAGCTAGCTCTCAATGTAGAAAATGTAAGGTGATGCGCATGAGTAGAAAAAACAATCTTATAATGTTTGAATACAGCATTAGTAGTGAGCTTCTTGATGCTGTCGCGTCGTTCAAATATCTAGGCGTAACATTGCAGAGCGATATGAAATGGAACGAACATGTAAGGACAGTTGTGAGTAAGGCGGACAGCCGACTTCGGTTTATTGGGAGAATTTTGGGGAGATGTGCTTCACCTGTAAAGGAGACCGCGTATAAAACGCTTGTACGACCACGTCTTGAGTATTGCTCAAGTGTTTGGGACCCGCAGCAGATCAGTTTAAAGGAAGACATAGAGGCGGTTCAGAGACGAGCAGCTAGATTTGTTACCGGTAGGTTCGACCCATGCGCGAGTGTCACTGAAATACTCCGGCAACTCAATTGGGGATCGCTGGAAGAAAGACGACGTTCTTTTCGTGAAATTCTGTTGCGGAAATTTAGAGGGCCGGAATTTGAAGCTGAGTGTAGTACGATCTTGATGCCGCCTACTTACATTTCGCGTAAAGATCACAAAGACAAGATAAGAGAAATTAGGGCTCGTACGGAGGTATGTAGGCATTCTTTATTTCAAATCAAATGTTCAAATGTTTGTAAATCTTATGAGACTTAACTACGGGGTCATCAGTCCCTAAACTTACAAACTACTTATGAACTACTTACGAACTAGGACGGCACAAATATCCATGCCCGAGGGGGATTTCGAACCCCCGACCGTAGTGGCCGTGCAGACCGTGACTGAAGCGCCTCAGTCCCCTCGGCCGTCGCGGCCGGCATTCTTTATTTCCTCGCTCTATTTGGGAGTGCAATAGGAAAGGAAATGCCTAGTAGTGGTACAGTGTACCCTCCGCCACGCACCTTACGGTGAATTGCGGAGTATGTATGTAGATGTAAAACCATGTGCACTCAGAAAGTGCAATTATGAGGCAAGTGGTCGGATACGACCCAATGTTTATATTTGTGTGGTCACCTGCAACGTTTATAGAGGAGGGTTAATAGGGAATGGTGGAAAATAACAGCAATTGCTCTTGAAACGGCCAGTGTGCAGCGGGTCTGTAAGCGGCAGCGCTGCGCAATCTTATTGTGCCGGGGCTGAGAGGCGGGTTTACGGGCGAGTAGCGGCGCCGTCGCGTTGCCCGGCAGTTGCGGCGGGTCCGCAGTTACAGTGGGCGAGTGCAGCACAGCGGGATATTTTATGCAGCCGGGGCCGGCGGCGGCGGGCAGGCGTTAACGGCAGTACAGCCGGCGGTCGTTGGCGCTCACGTCACGTGCCGCCTGGCCCGCCCTGGCCCAGCCCCACGACCTCGCTCTGCACTGCCCGCGCATTATTGAAACGCTTACCAAACCATTACGCGGATGGACTCGTCGTCGGACGCGTATACCCTCGAGAATATCTAACTGTGCCATCTTTAACTGTCCTCCCGCGGCAGTTCCCTTCGCGATGAGCAGCGCGCTAGTGCAGTTTCTGCGGATTGGGATGAAATGGCTCGCTGTTGAAATTGAAACGATGATAAAGTGTAGTTTATGATGATAAGAGTATGTGCTGCTGCTTCCTCGCCACCCCAGCTTCGTCTGATATTTGATGCAGTGTTACAGGCACCCGAGTTTACATGGGCTCCCAAAACCGGATTTCGTAAACAGATTTCACAATTCCGCTTTTGGTTGGTCATGTAAAAAACACTCCAAAATCGATTCTGGAAATCCACTTCTCCAAAGCGGTGGCCGGCCGCGGTGGAGTAGCCGAGCAGTCTAAAGCACCTCGCTGAGGAGCGCTCGGTTGCTCGCCGTGGAGGTTCGAATCCTCCCTGGGGCATGGGTGTGTGTGTTTGTCCGTAGGTTAGTTTACCTAGGTTTAAGTAGTTTGTAAGCTATGGACTGATGACCACGCAGATTGGTCCGATAGATTTACAGACGTTTTGAACATTTTTTCTAAAGCGGTTTTCCAGTTCCACATCGATTTTCGTGCCCATGTAAACGTAACCAGCCGGCCGCGGTGGCCGAGGGGACTGAGGCGCTTCACGTACGATCTACACGGCCACTACGGTCGGGGGTTCGAATCCCCCCTCGGGCATGGATATTTGTGCCGTCCTTACTGTTAGCTAGTTCATAAGTAGTTTCTAAGTTTAGGGAATGATGACCCCGTAGTTAAGTCCCATAAGCTATACAAACATTTGGACATTAAGCCGGGCGCGCCCGGTCAGAGGGCTAGACGCCCTCTGTAATAAAAAAGCTGAGCCAACCCTTCAACGGACAACCACGAGCAAACTGAATGAACGACCGCGAACCATAAATCTATCAGAGAGAAAAAAGAAAAAGTAGCCGAGCGGTCTAAAGCACCTCGCTCAGGAGCGCACGGTGGACGTTCGAATCCTCCCTGAGGCATGGGTGTGTGTGTTTGTCCGTAGGTTAGTTTACCTAGGTTTAAGTAGTTTGTAAGCTATGGACTGATGACCACGCAGATTGGTCCGATAGATTTACAGACATTTTGAACATTTTTTCTAAAGCGGTTTCCAGTTCCACAATCGATTTTCGTGCCCATGTAAACACAACTGTTTTTGAAGCGTTCTTGGCTTGTCAGATTGTGTTTTTTTGGTAAGAATTTTCGGCACATATGGACAGAGTGATATTTTCTAATGTGAAATAAAAGTATTAATATTAGAGTGATAATGAATCTGTGTTTTTAAGCAGTGGCGGCTCGTACAAAATTTGACCAGTGTGCTACAATATTACAAAAATAAACCTTTGTATGATTCCCTTTCAAAAATGTTCAAATGTTTGTAAATCTATCGGACCAAACTGCGTGGTCATCAGTCCGTAGCTTAAAAACTACTTAAACCTAGGTAAACTAACCTAAGGACAAACACACACACCCATGCCCCAGGGAGGGCTCGAACCCCCACGGCGAGCAACCTCGCGCTCCACAGCGAGACGCTTTAGACCGCTCGGCTACTCCACCGCGGCTGATTGCCTTTAATTAAATATCAATTAATATTGTATTGACAGTAAGACCTTCATGGGAATCTATAACAGCGCTGCCAACAGCATGTATTCTCTGCAGGTAGTAAATATAACGTTAAAAAATATTAATTTTATTTACAGAAATTAAAAAGTTAGACTCAATATGAGCCTCACACAAGTAGCTTTCAGAGACAACGCGCTGGACGCCTGAGCCAGCGCGCTACTTGACTCGGTATGCCGCAATATTCGTCATATACTATTCTTCCGCAGCCGTCACACGCAACGCGAAGAGAAATATTGATCTGGTGCTGCAGTCGGTCTTAGCACACATGAGTCGCCAGGCCTGACGTCACATCTGCGTATGCGCACTAGCGAACAGACGACTGCGCCGCCTTTTTGCTCACGTACCAGCGCGGCTGAATCCCACTTCAGCACACGGAGCTGGTTTCCAGCTATCGCGGCGAGAGCGCTCCAAAATGCGTTTTCATCCTCATTACTTGAATTCTAATACGCATTGGAAGGGAATTGGCATAATTTTATTGTGATATCTGGCTCGTATTCCAAGAGAAAGGATGTAATTTTACAGCGATTGCTCGTTTGAATTCAAAAAGAAATGGCATAATTTTAGTAATATATTTACAGCGTGCTGCAGCACATTAGCACATTATCACTAGCCGCCACTGGATAAGAGTATGTGCTGCTTCCTCACCACCCCAGCTTCGTCTGATATTTGATGCAGTGTTACAAGCATCCCGTTTACATGGGCTCCCAAAACCTGATTTCGTAAAGCGATTTCCCAATTCTGCTTTCGGTTGGTCATGTAAAAAACACTCCAAAACACTCCACTTCTCTAAAGCGGTTTTCCAGTTCCACAATCGATTTTCGTGCCCATGTAAACGCAACCCTTTTTGAAGCGTTCTTTGCTTGTCAGATTGTGTTTTCTTTGGTAAGAATTTTCGGCACATATGGACAGAGTGATACTTCCTAATGTGAAATAAAAGTATCAATATTAGAAAATGTTCAAATGTTTGTAAGTCTATCGGATTAAACTGCGTGGGCATCAGTCCATAGCTTACAAACTACTTAAACCTATCTAAACTAACCTACGGACAAACACACACACCCATGCCCCAGGGAGGACTCGAACCTCCACGGCGAGCAACCGCGCGCTCCGCAGCGAGGCGCTTTAGACCACTCGGCTACTCCACCGCGGCATTAATATTAGAGTGATCATTGATCTGTGTTTTTAAGTAAAGAAAAATAGCGATTATGCTGACTAAATCGGGGACTGAATCAGCTGTTTTTCCTCGCCATCTTAAGTAGATTAGGAAATCCGATTCAGGCTGTGCCATGTAAACACGACAGCGAAAAACGGTTTACGAAAATCGGTTTTCGTCTTCCGGAAGATGTGTTACATGTAAACGTAGTGCATGAGACCTCATGAGTATCGGATTTTAGAAGTTTTTGATGTTTACGGTACGTGAAGTTCAAAACTCAAATAACAACCAGCCATACTCATTCGACGCAACTCTAAAAATGTTTCGAGAAAATCAACTTTGAAGTTTTGCAAGTACACGTAAGTACCAATAATTAAACCACAGACATACATTACTAGACTGGCAAACTTGCCTCTGTGACTGAAGTTTGATCAGTGAGCTTAAAGATAATCTGGAGTCAGTACTGTCTATTACGAAAGCGTGACGCTCGACGCCACATTGGTTAACGTATATCTGTCTCTATCTAGTTGTTAGCAGTATTTGCGTACACCGAATTTAACTTTATGACATCTGTAGTCCTTTGTTCTAGTTGCTTTCCGAACAAAGTAACTCAAACGGCAGCTACCTATGAAAATTTTAATACTATTCACAAAATAGTTGAGACATCGAATAAACGGTATACTCATGAAACGAAACAGCAGAAAACGGTATGGTTTTTTTTTTAAACGTGTACGTCAGTTATATTTTTATTCAGAAGTAGTGTTTCTACCATATGGCGTTAAATGGATAAATTGTTTTATTGTAGAAAGGTAAATGAAGGTGTAAAACCGATCAATTAGAGGGGTCTGATATAAGCGTTATTTTTCATGCAGTAATTTCCAGTCGGTGGGCTCAAACGGAAAGCATTATGAACAAGAGGCAAATAGAGAAATGAACACGATAAGTAGCATCTACAACAGTGTCATTTATTCATTAAATTCAGTGTGATAGGAACTGGCTAAAAATATAGTTCATCTATGGATTTGAACTCTACTTCATTTGCTTTGAATTCTCTTCAAGCATAAAGGACTCGAACTTTAGTATAATGTATTTATTAAAGTAATTAATCATTCATATTTTATTTTCAAAGGACGCAGAATACAAAAGAACAACACGACCTATACGTACGGTGTTGCCAACCTAACAAAAATAGTGTGTCACGATTTTCACAGATTCAAAGCACTACAGTTGTGTATCCAGTGTTAATCACGTACGGTACTACTACGATTTTCTGACACGATATAACGTTGTAAGATATACTAGTTGGTTTGAACATGATTTTGATTTGAGCTAACACTTCCGCATTTTCGAATCGTGTTATGAGAAGAACATGTTTTGTACGGTTAAACATTAACATCTAGGCAAAGACTTTCTACCATTTTTGTTGTGTTGCCAACATAATCATGAGAGGTCGGCGGGATGATAGGTAAAATTTTACCGTTACGTACAGTTAAAGCAGAAGTAGTTATCTGAAAAACACTAATAAGATTAAAGCTAGGTGTTATCCACGACAAATAACACATTTATAACGGTCATTACTATTTTAATCACGTACGTCAGTTTATTCGTATTTTTACGACTGTTTTCTGTAATAACTCAAACGACTGCTCGCACGTTATAGTATAGAAATATGGCTGTGAGACTTCACTGACACCAATGATGCTGTATACGGCATTGCCAGTCTAGTAATATATGTCTGTGAATTAAACTAGCTACAGTGTGAGTCAGAGTAGCTCAGGTGTTAGCGTTCTGGTGTTACAGCCATAGGGTCTGTGGTTCGAATCTCACCGTGACAGATTTTTTTTGTTATAGTTAAGTGGAATATTATCCCTATGGAGAGCGATCAAAATTTATATAAAATACACTTACTTCAGCCAAGATCGCTAGTTAATTTGTTGGTTTTTTTTACCGGTTTCGATAAACTGTGTCATCATCTTCAGAAAAATTTTTTACAATATTTTTTTCCTATTTTCATTGCAAAAACTTATAAAGATTGTTAAAAATCTGTAAATTCCTTGTTTGTATACAAATAAGATAAAAGTTAACAATACGTGTGCAAAACCTTTGAGACTCACATAAAATAGTTACTTGTGAAAATGAGTCTCCTTGTTACTTTTGGCAAGAACACACACAATTTTTAAATGTCCAGTACAGATAACGATCTACTTTGGTGATGCAAATTTTAATCGTTTGACAGTGTTGTTTTTCTTATATTTCATTTTCACAAATAACTATTTTATGTGAGTACCAATGGTTTTGTACACGTGTTGTTAACTTTTATCTTATTTGTATGCAAACAAGGACTTTACAGATTTTTACAATCTTTATAAGTTTTTGCAATGAAAATAGAAAATTTTGTTCTGAAGATGATGACATAGTTAATCGAAACCGGTAAAAAAACCAAAAAATTGACTATCGATCTTGGGTGAAGTAAGTGTGTTTTATATAGATTTTTTCCTTGCTATTTCTTTTTGTTTTGTCAAATACTTCCACAATTTCAAAATCCAATGGTAACGTTTGACGAAAAATGCATGTATTTTCGTGTATTAGGTAATGTTCTATATTTTATAAAAGGTTGTTAACAATTATGGTTACAATAAAAATGTAAATTACATTTTTTACAGTTTTTCCTTCACTATTAGTTGACGACGGTACTCCTTCATTCTTCAGTTTGTGAAGAGCTACGACACTGTTTTTGGAAAGTCATCTCCATAGCTACTAACCTACTCAACCATCGTTTTAGGTGACGACAAGGTGTTCAGCTCGTCTACATACACAAAAAACAAAAACTGACAACACATAGAATTAGACACCCCAAAATGTTTTATATAACCGAATTCGAAAACAACGAAAAAATGTCACAATGGGTTTTGAATCATCGACTCTATTGTTATGAGGCCAGAAAGCTACCACCTGAGCTACACCGACAGACGCAACGTCTGTTTTAATTATTGGAACTTTCGTGTGCTTGCAAAACTTCAAAGTCGATTTTTCTTGAAAATTTTTGAGAGTCGCGGCGAATGGCCTTCGCTGTTATCTAAGTTCTGATCTTCAAATACAATAAATATAAGAAAATTCTAAAATCCGGTACCCATGTGCTCTTCTTGTCACTGTATATCGTCAATTTAATGTATATCCGTGTGGTCTTCCTATTTATAAGGATGTTTATAAGAAATTGCAGTAAAATACTGTTTTTTATGTCTTCAGTCAATTATACTGTTTAACCACGAACTCAATCATGAGAACACTACTGATGAATGCTCTAGTAAGGATTTTACATTTCATACAGTGGCTAAAGTGGACAATACTGCGGAACAGTACTGTACAATACATTGATGGTTTACTACAGCCGGCCGCGGTGGCCGAGGGGACTGAAGCGCTTCAGTCACGGTCTGCACGGCCACTACGGTCGGGGGTTCGAATCCCCCCGCGGGCATGGATATTTGTGCCGTACTAGTTCGTAAGTAGTTCATAAGTAGTTGGTAAGTTTATGGACTGATGACCCCGTAGGTAAGTCCCATAAGATTTACAAACATTTGAATTTTGTTTACTACAGTCGACGTAATCGATTTGCGAGAGTCAGCAACTGCACTAATACCTGAAACAGTTTATTATCTGATGATGATCGTGGGACATATATTGCCGTCAGACCCCCAACTGGGGTCGTGATCAGCCTGCCTAGTGCGTCTTTTTATCTGGCGCCACTTCGGAGTCTTGCGTCTTAATGATGATGAAATGATGATAACGACACAACACTCAGTCTCGGAGTGATCTCCTACTGGACCGGGAATCGAACCCGGGGCCCCTGCGTGGCAACCCACCCTACTGTCTACTAGACAACGGCGGCGGACCCATGCACAGCAGTAATACTGATCATGCATGCTGGATGGCTCTGCGCCCTTAACCGCCGCCCCCTCCATAACTGCTGCAAATATTCATGTATCTGGGTTTCGATCTGAAAGGACAAAATAAAAGGTCTGTTTTTAGCCATTAAAATTTTCTAGCTATAATTCTATTTAATTTCATTGATAATCTCGTGTATAAATAAACTGAGAAATTTTACATGTGCTATACAAAAAGCTCAAATACAGTGATTCCAGATTGGGGGATTTTTTCTTAATTTTGGGAAAATTACTTTTTGGGGGGACGTTTAGGGAAACGGAAGCTTTTCGGAAATCTTCTGGGAAAACGTTTTCTCTACTGGGGAAATTGAGAAAGAATTTTATCACCTAGGATTGCTATTAATGCCATCTTATACTTCAGTTCAATCAACATGCCCTTAGCCCTCTCGTCCATATCTGATTTTACTATGCCATGTATTGATATATTGGTAAACTAATGGAAAAACCAGGACGAAAGCAATCGTAGTGTCGATAGAGCATGTTTCTTTTTGTTGTTTCGGGGTCATGTTCTATGTTTTATTTTCAAAAGAAAATCTTAGTTATGTAATGGATTTCCTTATATGTATGCTAATTTTACGACTCTGAATTTTGGGAATTTTTTGTCTGCTATATCTAGAAACAATATTCAGATAACTCTAATGTTTATTATGAAATTATGAAAAAAATCTGTTGTTCAATATAACAAGGTCAAGTGAAGGTACTAGTATCAGGAGTTAAAAATCTGGTAACTGCATGGATGCAGTAACATCATGTATGTATTACATCATGTATGGTCAGCCGTACATTATTAATTTCTAAACTATGAAACCTTGCCTCTCTTTGATCCCCTAAAAACTAACTGAATTCCCCCCCCTCCCGCTGAACAAGAGCTTTTTAATTAGAAAGGCCATCATTCTTAAGTCTCATAGTAATCTGCTCATTCTGAATAGTTCCGACACTGGCGCCGCTGTTCGCCATTTGAACCAAAAGCTGTGAATGGTTTTTGTACATTTAGATCTTTCAATCGTTCTGGATAATCTTCAGAATCTGGTAGTTGTTACTGCAAACCGTCTTGTCTATGTTGTGACAAGTACTGTTCTAGTTGCTCTAGGGAATCACTATTACACGATGTTAGTGTCGAATTCTTAGACTTTTAAACATGGTGAATTCTTATGCAAGCTGTTATTTGGCTCTTGGCGTAAAAGAAATGTGGCTGCGCAGAAGGATGTGAATGAGTATAAAGCAAACCTATCAGAACGATCTGATGATGGGGGCTTGCTCATTTAACGTCGAACTTGGACACTATAGACCGGCAGTGCATCCGTGGATATTTTGATTTACACCAACAGTTGTCATTACATCTGCATAACAGGACTGACGACCCTACGGTTTAATCCCCTTACAGAACCCACAACAGCAGCAAACTCTGCATAGAAAACACATCAAGAAAGTGTTGCATCACGACTATTCTAGCGGTTCATAGCCCTTTAAATAGAAAAAAAGAATACAGATATTAAAGGTTTCAGTTCTCTTTATTGCTCATGAAACCAGAAATTGACAAGTTGTACGACAATAACTGTTCTGTGATATTCCATTGAGTGTTCCATGGAAATATAGTGTGCTGCTATTGCTGATTTAGATGGTTGCAGAAGACTGGCATGTATCTGGAAATGGCTGGATGTGCTCCAGTCGAAATACAGATGGTCGTGGATCCCGTCACCTGGCTACATACACGTGTTTTGAAAGAAAATTTCGTTTGAACGAGGTCACTTATCAACGAAATGTTTTCGTTTTACTTTTTTCATGATGACACCTGTAAATGATAAACTCATTTCGATCAGAAGCAAATGTTTAGGGTAACTGACTTGAACATCGATTTCAATTTTTTGATGTTCGGACAACTTCCCTTATTATAGCTCATTCAAAACTGGCAATGTAAAAGGAAGAATATAGTTCAAAAGTAATTATATATCAAACAATAATTCGACTTCCCGACACAGACATTGTCTCATTATATCAAAGATATTAAATAAGTGAGGCGCTGGATTGAAATTTGTGCCCCGTCCGAGATTCTAAGGCGGCACTTCCTGCTTACTACGCAAACGCTTCTTCCACCTTATTAAAATTTTCTTTACGTCCTAAATGGAATATAATGACAATAATTCCGTGTGGCTCAGTGACGAGCGGCGATTCTTTCGGTTGGATGCCACTCTTTTTATTGTTCCATAATTCTGAATGCGTTTTGCAATAAATGTTGGTAGATTAAAGCGTTAAATGCTATTGTCATTACAATTTTGTTACAAAGTTAGGCGATATTGTAAGCTGTGGAAAGATTATAAATATTCGTTTTAAATTTTAGGAACCGTTTTCTTCGTGGAAAAGAAGAGTATAGATGTTTTCCTATTGTATGAACACAAACAGGGAGGCGGTCAGGAAGATTCAAGGCCTGTACGGAACTAATTATTCAGTGGGCCTTATTGCTAAAAAAAGAAAAAAAATCAAAAATCAAAAATCAAAATGTTTCTTACTTGAATCGTACAAATGACAGGCGAATTTGGACCACCTACTTTTAAATTTTTTTCTTGCCTTTTTTCTATGGTTCCTGAACTACTACTTGTCCGCCTACTACAGCGACAACACGCACAACAGAAAGGCGTCGCGGGTTGCCGGGTAGCTAGGCGAACAATCCACGGGTCTATGCGAGTGCGTAGGCGGTGCTAGTTGCACGCCCAGAGGTTGCGGTGAAAAGGGACCTACTCCCGTCCGCCGTACACCGCGGAGTTAGGCCAGGCAAATATCTTTCCGCGTGCATATTTAAGGACGAACCCAGCCTAGCCTCGGCAGTCGGACACCAGGCAAGGGAGCTGTCACGCCTCCGCCCTCCGACGCCGCCGCTGCCGCTGCTCAGCCGCACGGCAAAGGAGCCATCGGGTTCCGCAGCACCGCCTACTGTGGGGACGGACGAACTGCAGATCGCCACAATGACGTCCGGACTTGATGAATTGCACTGGTTGAAGTATTGGAACTGCAAACCAGTGAGCCTTTAATTTAGTATATTTTGTTCTGTTGTAACATTAGCATACAGTCAGAGGAGAACTGACATCTTTGTTGTTGTATTCTAATAAACTGTGTTGGAGGAATACACGAGTGGCTTCTCACAGTAGATTCATCTCTTCTATTGTCATGGACATAGCTTAGGGCCAAATAAATTTACAATAGAAGTAAATTACCCATGGCATCTATGTAGGAAATATGAAATAATAAATAAAGAAACATAATAGAGCTGAGAACTCCTTGTTGAATGTGAAGGAGTAGATGCCTTTCTCCGAGGAGCATGAGAACTTCCGGCAAAAGTGGTGGCCACTTCATCCGGCGCGTTTACAGAAAACCGAAAGATCGCAGGGTTGCCACAGGTGTTTTCACGCTAGCCTTTGAAGGCGATACACTGCCTTAGAATGTCAAGGTAATGATATACCAGTGAGATGTGCAACCATATGTCTGTCCCCTTTGCTATGTTTTAAGTACTCGAAATTCGGGAACATGTCCTCCCGATACACTTATACACTTACTGCCACACATGCAATGTAACAGGCAGGTCCACAAATGTTATGGCGGCAGTAGGTTTAGTGGACACTACTCTGGGTAATTTTAGGCGGAGGAAGTGGAGGTGGATGGCGGACAGCAGTTATGGGGACATAGAATTCTTTTCTTTACGTACTAATCACCGACTGTAGTTAACTAATAATTGCTACTGCTGAAACCCGCGGTTTCCGCCCCCGTAGTAGGTCATCCAGCTGTTGCGGCTCGATGTACTGGCGATGTCCGACGGTGTTTCCGAGTTCCGAACAGTGCTGACACAGGGGCTCCAGCTGTGCTCAGCGACTCCACTCGCGACACTGTTCTGGCTGCTTTGGCGACACAAGAGTAGAATACCTCAATGACGTTTCCAATACATAGTTTTCAACTTCGCTTAAAATTATCAGATATCGGATTCCACCTCCACAGCACGCAATACGAGTGGTCATTACACGTCCAGTCTGTGTGAACTGTGGGCGGTACCCTTCACGTTGCTCGCCGGACTGTATTGTTTTGCATAAGGAGCGTAAAATAATGAAAATCAAGACTTTGGACAGGTTGACATGCACTGAACGACTTCACCCTGTTCAGATAGTAACGTCGTTTGCTGCTGTCACTTCATCGCCGATCTGTTTGGGGGCGACAGCGCCCCCTGTCAGAGAAACAACTTCCTTCTCCGACTTCCCTCACTAGGAACGTGTTCATTGGGATACTCCCTTCTGAGGGTTCAACGAGTAGAATGGAGAATCCCAGCCAGTGGCTAAAGGTTTCGCAAGGTCGTGGTTGAAGGGCTCTCCGATCTGCCTCTGGCCGTGAAGCCTCTACAGAGAAGCCCTACCAGACCTTAAAACGAAAAGGTCAGCGAGAGGAAAAAAAGACCAACAAACAGAATACAAAAGAATCTTCGGTGGCTCCAGTGCCACATCCTCTCATATCTTCTGCGTCTGAAGATGTTCAAATGTTTGTAGAGCTTATGGGACTTAACTACGGGGTCATCAGTCCCTAAACTTAGAAACTGTTTATGAAATATCGAATACTAAGGACGCCACAAATATCCATGCCTATGGGGGGAATCGAACCCCCGACCGCAGTGGCCGTGAAGAACGTGACTGGCGCGCCGCACACCGCTCGGCCACCGCGACCGGCGTCTTAAGATGGAAATCCTCTCATCTGCTGAGAATCTGGCCCTCACTCAATCCCTAGAACCATAGGTCCTTTCTCGACCCTGTTCGTTCTGAACCGTGGACAGCAGGTGATCCCTTGGAATAAATTGCTTATATATCATCTAACGGCTTTTCGGCATGGAGAAATCGATGTACTACAGTGGAATTGTTGCGGTTTTCCCCACCATCTAACTGAGCGTCAACAGCTGTTGTGCCACTTCCCTGTATTCATTCAGACAGCCAGGCAGCCCGGAGATCACTGGCAGCTCCTGCAACACGGTCTAAAATTGTGGCAGAATGTCACAGGGTTCTGGTGGAGCTAGGGGAAAGCAATAGAGTAAACCTATTGTGGGTCCCTGGCCAGTCGGGATCAGTGGCAACGAACATGCCGACAGATTAGCCAGGATGGGGGCAGAGACTCCATTTATTGGACCGGAACCTGTCCTGACAATCACCAAGGCAGTGATCAAATTGGAACTACGTAACTGGCTCAGAAGACAGCACGTAGACTATTGGACCAAAGTCTGTCAACAAAAACATGGTAAGGTAATGATACCAAAGCCATGTTTTAAAAGAAGCTCTGCAATCCTGGGCCTGAACAGGAGAGAGATTAGACTCATGGTTGGATTGCTGACAGGCCATGGGAATTTCAAAAAACACCTACAATAACCTACAACAACAGAAGTGGACCCTAAATGTAGGATCTGTGATGACGGTAATGAAACTGCATCACATCTAATCTTCTAATGCATTGCATTGGAGAATGAAAGGCACAGAACATTTGGGACAACCAGTTCTAATAAAGAACTGGTAAAGGGACTCCTTGCACTGTTCGAGGGCATTGGTTGGCTTTACTAGATATACAGGGAGCGAAACCGCACAATAAACTTAGTTTCGGTGCGAGCAGTGGCGGGTTGGACCAAGACTGTTTTGGTTTCCCTGGAAAAATCAAATCAATCAAATCAAATCCCTGTATTCTGTTTAGCCCTTCGTGGCTACTATAAAAACCGTGACATCACATGTGTTGTTTCTTAATAGAATCAACAGAAAACTATACAAAATTAAAAACATATGTTCTCAATCAACGAAACTCTGAGCAATAACGAACTACGTAATAATTTGTCAGTTGTGTAAGCATACGTTATAATGTCCTGTTTGCGTGGCAGAAGACACTGCGTAGCCTTCACGCGTTACAGATGCGCTCGTGGCCACAAATACACGCGGTGCTGGAATGGCCGAGCAGCTTGTTGTTCAACACACTACACGGCGCGCCGGCCGACGTTAACTGTCGCCATTCCGACGACCATTCGTAGCCGAGCGTACCGACTCGGCGGCGTACACGACCGCAACTAGGGCACGCTGCTGCGTTACGACCCTGTCCGCACTACAGCACGCAGTCCGCTACAAATATTTTGCAATATCAACCAGAGTACCGGCTTTCCAAGTTAAGCCGCTTTAGCACATACTTCCTGATGCGTTAGCCAATGGAAAATGTCTCCGAGACAGAATTTTAATTGGAACTGTTGGTTTTGGAAGGGAGGATAGGTGTTGGCGCAATATCACTTATTATCAGACACTGAGCTAATATTTTAGGCCAAAATATAAAACTCAAGGGAGCGTTATCTATACTGTGTTACGATTCATAGGAACTTTCAATATTAGTAACGTAAGAAAATCGCGCAAATATTCGCATGTTTTACGTGAACTGTAACTACCACAGTTATCTATATGGGTTAAACTTACCTTAAACTGGACATAAATGTTAAGTATATTTTTGTAATCGGAGATCACAGCCAAAGCATGTATGAGATTGACATTTGTTTTGATTTGTCATAAGAACTGTGCCAAAGATCTTAAACATAGAAGACGATCTTATCAGCATTTGTACGTAGTGATTGTAACTTGCTACTGAAATGTTATTTTGTATAAAAGCCATTAGTAGGCACAAAGAATCAAATAATAATGCAATTACATGAAAATCTGTTATTTAAAAATTAAAATATTTGTTTGTACCTTTAAAACAAAAGTGCATAGCAGTTGTAACTGTTACTTTCAATTTCATTTTTATAAAAAAATCTTTGCTAAACACTAAAAGATACTTTATATTGCAATTTGAAGTATAATTTCTGTTTAAAAATCTAAAATAATCTAAATAGAAACTTTTAAGTGAAACGGGAACGTCACGTGATGTCACATGACATGACGAAACGTGACGTAGCCGCCTTATTGAATGGTATTTAAACCCTGTCGGCAGATGCCAAAGGGAGAAAGAAAATGTGTGCTGTATTGGTAGTACCGGTGGTAGTAGCAGCAGTGAAACCAAGCTATGTAAGATGTATGGTATGATTATACACAGTGTAAAAGAATTGTAAGTACAACTGACTTTTGTGTTTTTGACTGTGGTTCAAATAAATTTGTTTGTCTTCTCAACAACGTAGTGGTCTGTGTAGAGAACCTGTTAGACTATTCCGTAAATTTGGAATTATGTATGGACAAATTTCTGAGGATTTGCAGTGAAGTGTCGTTTTAAATGCTTAACTTAGATATTGAGCACCTCTGCGACATATCAACTGGCATGTTGACAGTTACTGCTTGCTCAGTTTCTGCAGATGTGTAATTCATATACATGTTAGTCAGAAAGGCCTATGAGGTCTGCTCAGCAGACTTTACAGTTCTCCAGAAAAACTGTGAATGACTGCAGTTAAATAAAAATAATTAAAAAAATTACTCATCATGAGCTTTTCATTAAGAGTTTTTGGATTCCTTGAAAATCTTTCACCGTACAGAATTTTAGTAACGTATATGTGCATATAAATGCAGAGATATGTAAGACATGCGTCTATATCGCCAGTTACAAAGATACGTGTTGACATTATACAGCATTTATAACAATGACAAAAATTTCCATTTATTTTCAGAACTGTACGGACCTCAGTCTTACCTCCATTCAATCCAAGAAGGAGACGGCGATTATGGGATAGAGATGGCGGACTATAAACGATAATTGACCCTGTTCCTCTGGCTACGTGGTCTGCCATATCATAGTTAGCCACTCAGTTGGATGATGGAAATCAGTATCATTCTTGAAACTTCCTGACAGCTTAAAACTGTGTTAATAAGTTTGGAAAACATAGTTTCAATGTTCAATTGTCTGTAAATCTATCGGACCAAACTGCGTGGTCATCAGTTCGAAGCTTACAAACTACTTAAACCTAGGTAAACTAACCTACGGACAAATACACACACACATCCATGCCCAAAGGAGGACTCGAACTTCTACGGCGAGCAACCACGCGCTCCGCAGCGAGGTGCTTTAGACTGCTCGGCTACTCCACCGCGGCACATAGTTTCCTTTTGGAAAACAGCGAACTGGTAAATGTTTTAAAAGATAAGAGTAACAGTTAAGTTTGCAAAAATTTTTAACAATTTATTAGATAAGGTGGGCCGTTCCCCTGTCGGGGGTTCTAATCCCCCCTCAGGCATGGATGTTTGTGTCGCCTTTAGTGTAAGCTAGTTCATAAGTATTTTGTAAGTTTAGGGACCGTTGGGCCCGCAGTTAAGTGCTTTAAGCTTCACAAACATTTGAACATTTAGGTAAGGTGACCGGTTTCGATCTCTCACGCTCATCGCCGCTGCATCAACAGCGGAACGAATAGGTTTGATGATGGTCTCAGGCGAGATAGAAACCGTTCACCTTATCTAATGAATTGCTAAAACCTATTGCGAACTTGACTGTTATTCTCATCTGTGTAGCGGACCGGGATTCGAACCCGGGACCTTTACCGTTCGAGGACAAGTACTCAACCACTGATCTGCGCTTGAATGTCTCACGGCTCGTCCTCACAGCTGTACTTCCGCCAGTACCTCGCCTTCTACGTTCCATTACTCCTGCAAGCCTTGCAGGATTAGCACTCCCAGAAGAAAGGATATTGCAGAGACACGGATTAGTCACAGTCTAGAGGATGTTTCCAGAATGAGATTTTCACTGAGCAGCTTAGTGTGCGCTGAAATTACTTTCTGCCATATTAAAACTGTGCGCAGGGCCGGTATTTGAAGCTGGGAACTTTGCCTTTTGCCTTTTGCTTCTATCTTCCAAACTTCGGTCGATGGAGCGCTTCCCACAAAAGGTAAATGTTCTGGGTTCGAATCCCCGTCGGGCACACAGTTTTAATCTACCAGGAAGTTTCATCTCAGTGCACACTCCACTGCAGAGTGTAAATACCACACTGTAATTTTTTAGTTGCGGAAACGAAGAAAGGAATGGTGCTGAAACATGACCCGATAAAGAATGCCGCAGTCTAGTTAGTGGTCTAGCTTGGTAGTCAAATAGGTGCCCGTGGGTGTTTGGTAACTTGGTAGTCTCTCAAGCTCTTCGTTTGATTCCATGAGAATAACTTTTTCATCACGTTCATTTGAGGATAAGATAGACACCCGTGGATGTTAAAGAATCGATACTTTTTTGAATAGACCAAAAATTACCTTTTCAGATAAACCCCAGCGCAGAATTAGTCAGCACAGAATATAGTATCGCCTGTTGTGAGGCAAACAAAGACCTCTTATTGCAGTTGCATAGACCGATATACATGGTGGGTCTGAAAAGTTCCGTGATGGCCCCATATTTTACAAATCACGCTGGCGAGGATGAGGTGCCCGCGCATACACGTTGAGGGACATGTCAGCAAGCGCCCCCTATCGTACAAAGCACTGCAGTGAAGCGGTAGTTCACGCTGCGACCTGCTAACAGTGAGAACTCGTGCCATTGCAACACGGAGCGCAAAATGGAGCAACGCGTTAACATCAAGTTTTGTTTCAAATTAGGCAAAACCGCGACGGAGGCCCATGGGATGTTAGTGCTAGTATATGATGTTGAAGTATGAGTGAAAAGTATGTGTTTGAAAGGTCTGAAAGCTTTAGAGACGGAGAGCAAGGTGTCGAGCATCAGCGACGTTCGAGTCGACCGTCCACAATCACAGTTTACATCTACATATATACTCCGCAATCCACCGTAAGATGCGTGCCGGAGGGTACATTGTACCACTACTAGGCATTTCCTTTCCTATTCCACTCGCAAATAGATCGTGGTAAAAAAGAATACCTATATGCTTCCGTACGAGCCCTAATTTCTCTTATCTTGTCATTGTGATCACTACGCGAAATGTAAGTAGAAGGCAGCATGATCGTACTACACTCAGCTTCAAATTCCGGCCTTCTAAATTTCCTCAACAGAAAATCACGAAAAGAACGTCGTCTTTCCTCCAGTGATCCCCAATTGACGTGGCAATACCGAAAGAATGCGTCGGATGCTTGCGGGTGATCGGCGGCTGTCTTTGAGAATGATATCAGACGAGTTGAAGATCAGCACAACGCTTCGTAACGGTTGCGGAGACCCAACAACGCCGCCGGCCGCGGTGGCCGAGGGGACCAGTCACGGTATGCACGGCCACTACGGTCGGGGGTTCGAATCCTCCCTCGGGCATGATATTTGTGCCGTCCTTAGTATAAGATAGTTCATAAGTAGTTTGTAAGTTTAGGGACTGATGACCCCGGAGTTAAGTCCCATAAGCTATACAAACATTTAAACATTTTAAGACCCAAGAACGCATGATATCAGTGCTTCGAGCGATTCCACAAGAGGCGTTTGCTGTCAGTTTCCAACAGCTGTACAACCGATGTCAGAAGTGTTTTGTTCGTACAGACTCTGCAACGTGTTCCTCCAGTGTGTGCATCGGCGTAGCCGTGCCACGATCCAGCAGATGGAATGCTGTGATTCCAGACAAGAATAAAGTACCACGGTACGCCGAACAGTGCCTCAAGACGAACTCTCGGATAGACACTTAGCAATATTATGCACAGCATAGGAACTTTTAAGTTTTAAAGGACGGACTTGGCACATTATTAGCTGGAATGTACTTATATTACACAAAAGTTCAGAATTCATTTATTTGTAATAAATTTTTTAAATGTGTTGCTACATCGCCTTAAAAATAAAATCCCCAGTATTAACTAGGGCCGTGTACGAAAGAGGAAGTTCTCGTACCATTTAATAACTCAATGAAGTGCTTTATCCACATGAAATATGAAAAATATATTGAGTAAGGAAGCAGGCGTCTTCAAATATAGCAAAGTATATTATATATAAATTTATTGCCCAAACGAAGAGATGAAACACTTTATGACGACGAACAAAATGAAATTCTAAATTAACAATGAACCAAAAACACATAATACAAATGTCACCACAGAAACGGCGAATAAATCATCTGGCTTATGTTAATGATTCAACTGAAAATGCTTGATGTCTGCTCTAGAAACTACTCCAAGCTAATGGACAGCGAGTGTGTCCAAGCAGCAACATGACTACGTAAAACGGAACTCTGATGGCATTACTACGCTCCCCAGAAGCTGCAGTGGTCTCACTGTATTTGGTCTATTTTGAGAGTGGCTTGTGTAATTAATAAAAAGTGAAAGTTGGCAACGGATACGATAAATAATATAAAAGCGGTGGAACGAAAGGAGTAAATAAAGGAATGGGGCTGTCCTAAACCAAATTCAGTGATGGAATGGTGCTCATCAAAGTCTTATAAAGTAAACTAAGGAGTGGGTCTTTAATGAGCCTTCGATGTAAAGAGATTGTAAAAGATACATATTTATTAACTTGAGAACAACTCGTATCGTTTCAGAGATATTTGCAAAAATAACGGCGATTTTGGGATGTCTGTCTGTCCGTCTGTCTGTCCGTAACGTGTTCCCTGTTTTTAAGACGAACCGTACAACCGATCAGCACCAAATTTTGTACACATAATTTTAGGTCGCCAGAGACGAGAACTTCCCTTTATCAAATTTTTCGGACAAAAAATATGGTAGTAATACCAAAAAAAGTTTGTAATACAATTGTAATTCCAAACGAACCGTTCATCTGACACGAAAATTGAATAACCTAATTGGTAGAGGGGAAAATTCTTTAAAACTTCGCTCTATTATGTTTTTCTCATATCTTGCACCGTTGCAGAGATATATGCAAAAATAACGGCGATTTGACGATCTCTGTCTGGCTGCAACGTGTTCCCACTTTTTAGGTCGAACCGTTCAACCGATGGGCACCAAACTTTACAGACATTATTGTTGGCTATCAGAGACCAGAACCTCGCTTTTTGAAATATTCGGACAAGAAATACGTTAGTAATACTAAAAAAGTCGTTTGTAATGTAATTTTTTTTGCAAATAAACCGTTCATCTGACACGAAAATTGAATAACTGAATTTGTAGAGGAGAAAATTTTCTACAACTTTGTTCCCTTATGTTTTTTTTTCATATCTCGTATCGTTTGAGAGATATTTGCAAAAATAACGGAGATTTGACACCCTCCATTGAATTAACGAAAACTAGCCGTTCGGAGATGCCACGTGACATTCATCGCCCAGAACTCTCTCTGGTATACGCCATCCTGCGTTGCGTAATTGATGTTTTCTTATTGTAGCTTACACGTTGTCATTTCAAAGCAATGACGCACTGAAGAATTAACGAATGGACATCGTTCTTCGTACGATAAATGATAAAAAGGTCTGTAAATCTATCGGACCAAACTGCGTGGTCATCAGTCCGTAGCTTACAAACTACTTAAAGCTAGGTAAACTAACCTACGGACAACACACACACCCATGCCCCAGGGAGGACTCGAACCTCGCCGGCCGCGGTGGCCGAGGGGACTGAGGCGCTTCAGTCATGGTCTGTTCGGCCACTACGGTCGGGGGTTCGAATCCCCCCTCGGGTATGGATATTTGTGCCGTCCTAGTTCGTAAGTAGTTCATAAGTAGTTTGTAAGTTTAGGGACTGATGACCCCGTAGTTAAGTCCCATAAGATTTACAAACATTTGAACATTTGAACATTTGACTCGAACCTCCACGGCGAGAAACCGCGCGCTCCGCAGCGAGACGCTTTAGACCGCTCGGCTACTCCACCGCGGCGGTAAATGATAATCTAGTGTTTACAAATGCCACATTAGCATCAGTTAACAACGGCCATCAATAGTATGAGATAAAACAACGCAATTCCTAACTGTTAGCTGTAGCGTAGTGGGCAATGTGTTGGACTGTGACGCTGAAGGACAGTGGTTCGGAACCCGCCAGAACCTTTTTTTTCTACAAGGATTTCAGACATTCTTATTAATTAATTTTTTATTATTTAGATTATTATTTTGGTCCAAAATGTTTGCAAAAACTTATAAAATTAGAAATCTAAAGTGGGCCGTAAAACATGCCAGTGCGATTTTATTTTTAGTAGTATACTGGGAACATCGGCATGTCAAGACTAAAAACTGCATCAAAATAAGAAATGAAGTATTTTTTGCTCATGTGCCCTCATAGTGTTTTATTTAATAGAAGTATTATATTTTTACCTAATTGTACCACACATTTTGTGAAGCAAGCCGAGTTTGCAGACTCGTCTGTCCTCGGACACTTGCTGCACACACACACGTGTTGCTCGGCTATGGCGCAGGCGCCGCTGGCCGGCTGCTGGTCACAGGAGGCTTCATTTGGCGTTTACTGCCCTGGCGGTCCCCTCCGCCCCGCCTGTTTACGATCGGCGGCGCAGTTGCGCTGCAGGCAGTCGGCCGCGTTTACCTGCCCGTCTGCCATGTCTCCCGCTCCCCTGTCGTCGTTTCCGTTTACCCACCTCACTTTGTGCCACTCTCGCGCTGTTTCTCCTCACTTAACTTTTAGTTACCAACTTTGACTCTACTCTTGTTGACTGCGACCACGTAAGCCTTTTAACGCTGTGCGGGATACCATTCTTTTCTGAGCAGAGACTGTACAGGAGTACACTAATTAGGTCAGAGTTTCTTGTTAACGGGCAGTTATACATTTTTTTGTACATCAAAACTTTTAAACACTTCTTCACAGCATGTCATGTTTCTGACATTACACATGTGTGTAACGTACTTGATTACTGGATGTCGGATTCTCAGTGTGACAGATTGCTTCGAGACATCTGAAGTAAGAGCTCATGATTGAAGCGACACAGGACGAAGATGTCCTGTAGGACACCATCCTTAGCGTTTCTGTTTTATTCGACGCAATTAACGATCTTGCAGTGGGCTCATCGGTTTCCTCCTTCCTGTTTGCCGATAACTTCTGCATCTATTTCAGTTCCGCTAGCATCGGCGTCGCTGAACGGTGTCTGCAGGGAACCATTAGAAAGGCGCAGACCTGAGCCTTTGCCCATTGTTTCCAATTCTCGCCGTCGGGTGTTTCTCCTGGATCCAGAGATACACCTGGCTGATGAACACCTTCCTGTCGAAGAGATGCATCGCTTCCTAGGCATACTCTTCGATGCCTGGCTCACGTGGGCACACTCCTACAGCTTTACAAGGCCCTCATCCAATGGCGCCTTGACTATGGGAGCGTGGTATACAATTCAGCAACGCCTTCAGCATTTCGGGTCCTGGAAACTGTTCTACATAGTGGTATCCGTTTAACGACAGGGGCTTTTAGCACAAGTCCAGTGTCCTCTAGGCGAAGCCGGGATCCCTTATCTGCGGCCACCCTGCGGGTTCGGGGGTAAGAACAGGCCCGCAGTATTCCTGCCTGTTATAATACATCCTTTCTCATCATTTTCGGTATTCTATTATACATTGCCTAGGAATTTCATAAAGTGCCGGATTTTAGTTTGGCAGTGTAAGAGTCGCAGTAATATTCTAAAGGTTCCTGGTGGCTTATTGTATTCCAGTCAATTAATTTTCCCTTTCTGTACAGGGTGTTCGAAAAAATGTTCAGTTCTTAGAGGTGGTAGTATAAAAAAGGTCCAATAAACCTTGGTCCAAAAACGCATACTTTCGGAGCTATGCACACTTGTCCGTAGTGTGACAGACGAAGTAAACCTTTAGGGAATTAATAACGTATTGTACTGCATGGACATGTTGTTGCTTCTGCGATCTGTCAACTGGGTTCGCCACTGTCGCCTACATGTGTCAGCATCGAACTAATCTACAGTCGGAGCATCGGGTTATGCACACGGTGCTGTGTACTGAAGTTTTTCTTAGTTTGTGTTACTGTGCAGTACATTCATTATAACGCTGGGAATGTATCGCTTAATTACTATATTTACAGTTATTGTGCTGAAGGCAATAATGTACACCACCTAGTCAACGATGTCCAGATACTGAAGGACCGCATCTTTACTGCATAAACATATACAAGAACCGGGTGTATTTCGAAGAGTGTCTGATTCGTTACGCCGACGGGCAGAGGGATGCTTTGCCATGGGCTGACATCACTTTCAGCATCTACTCTGACTGTACGTGAGGCTGAACGTATCCTACGAGCAAGTGTGCATAACTCAGAAAGTATACGTTTCCGGGCCAAGGCTTATTGGACCTTAATTATATAAAATTATCATCTCCTAAAGTATTGGAATTTCTTCCAAATTCCCTGTATACGCTGTAAATGGATTTAAAAGTAAGGATATTAATGTCACATCTATAGTAATGAGGTAAATGTGCCCGTCGTTAAATTCATAGCACTTGTCTGACTTTGTTTCATTATATGTTCACTGTATGTTTTTTTTATTATTATCAGACCTCTAATTGTTCATCTGGACTCAGCTCCATACTGTAGCTACATGATAGGATATTGAACTGTTCATCTGGGCCTAGCTCCATACTGTAGCTATGTAGTACATCTGTGACCTGCCTATATAGCTTTTATATGTTTGTTCAGATAACTAACCACAAGCATACTCAGTATACTTTGCATTCATGTATGTTGTGCAGATTGTCTACTGTTTATGACATTTTTGTGACTTTCTTTTATATTTTATTCTGTTGACTCTGTACCTTATTTTTGAATAACCTTCAATCAGTTGCTCAGTGAACTTACTATAAGCATACAGTATGTACCATCCAGTTATGATATGATGTACAGCTTCCATCTTACTTTATTTTTTATATGACCTCCAATCAGTTTTTAGGAAACTTATTATAAGCATACATTTTATATTTCCCATTTACTGTATGATGACTATGGACATATTATAATTGGCTAGTTAACATTGTATACCTGAGCCCTACAAGACTTACATGCACATTTCAGTTATATAAAAACACTTTGATGGATTGTATATTTGTATAGTAAAAATGTATGTCGTTTGTATGTATGAAATTTCCATTAATGTGTTAAGAATTGTAAAAGACACTAGGTCGTATTTTGTTTACAATATTTCGATTGTCACCCTCTGAGGATATGGTGTACATGTCTGTTAGCCTTCAGCTGTTATTTTAGCATCTAGACAACTATGCCTTCTAGTGGTAGGCTTCTCAAACAGTCACTGTATCCATGCCGCACTAGTTAGTGTGTTGACAGCTCCCAATGGAATCACATCTGGTACTTGACAACTTGGATGTAGAACATGGTACACATTGGTACTATGTTCTGAATTCATTTGGTTTCTTCCTGTATGTATCTGATTTTAAGTAAGACATTTTTAATTATTCAACTAATTGTAGTTCCCATCGCCATACATACCAATTGCTACATATATTAACATCTTTATGTTATAGAGAATCTTGGTTGTGCCTGCCATATCACATGGTTATTGCAGCTCAACAACCAAATACCATTCATATTGCAAATACAGCTGTTTTAGCATGGTATAGAATTATTATATATAGCTGGAAATGGTGCGATACCATGTGTGACTATGGCAGACAGTTGGGAGTCACTGTCACACCCCTGGATGGCCAGGCTACATTTACTACACCTTTTCATAATTTAATTATTTTCTCAGTTTCTGTTTAATGCAATTTTTGCTTACGTTTGATAATGATGACAGAGTTCATTGCAACTAGTTACGTTTTGTAAATTAAAATTCAATTTGTGTGACGTGGCTTAATCACTATATATGTGGAATATAATAAATAAATTAAATTCTTCGTTGTGGTCGTCAAGATTATAACCAATAATAATAATCAAATGCTAATTTACAAAGACAACTAGGAATGAAAAGTGGAGAATGGCTCAGCCTGTGTGTAGTCTGAATCTGTAATCTGTGCACTAAGGGCACCGGCAGAGAAAGTGGACGATCGTCGTTCGCATTCTGGCTCGGCGCGCAGAAGCCTGCCTGATCTGTCTCGAGCGTCGTCTGGAGAGCGATCCGCACGGTATGGCGACAAACTTGGTGCAGACGGTTTCAGCGGGCGCTCAGAGCAGCTTAAGAGGATTAGGGGGCGCGGCCCGTGACCTGCCGTGTGGTCGTAGCGCGCCTCGCAGACTCTCGGCGGCTGCTGCTGGCACAGCCGTCCAAGTGGTCAGTCGAAACTGAAAGTGCTCTCTTGTGAGACTGTTGAGTGAAAATAGTACTTGCAGGAACACCGTCGAGACGAGTTGCGGACGTAACTTCAAGATTCTACGGATGATCAGAAGTACTGATAAATGTCACTGAAGAGAGGGGAAAAAAAATCGAAACTGTTGGCAGACAATATACTAACTGAAAATTGTCAGAAATAATATGCTAGGGAAGAAGATTTATTTTTATACAAATTAAATAGCGTATCTCCACCACCTAAAAGCTTTTGCTTAGTTGTGAATACTCTCCATTTATTTAAGTACACATTTTCCCATCGTTCTGCAAGAGTGAAAATTTCTTTACGGTAGAAATGCGTCTTAGCTGCTGGAAGAAACTACGCACTGCTTTCCGCATCCTCCAGCTTGACACGGCGCTGGCCTCGCACGTGTTGCTCTGCAGAATCGAAAAGGTGGTAATCGGAGAGTGGCGTGTCGGGACCTAGGGATGATGTGGAAGAGTTTCGAACTCAGATGTCCCGTTCTTCTCCACATGGGCACGAGAAGTGTGAGGACGTTTGTCCCGGAAAGCGTCCGGTTGTAGCGGGCAGCATTTATGGTTTCAGTACAAGAAATTCACCAAGAATACAATTCTGCCCATAAATGGTTTTCACAACCGATCGCATACCTACGCTTTTTTCTTTGATCGCGAATCTAAGTGGTGCCGCCGCGCGCTCTAAGGCGCCTAGCTGCCGAGTGGTGGCAGCTCCCCTCCCTCTGGCATTGTTGTGTATGTTGTCCTCAGCATAAGTTTAAGTACAATTATATATTTTTGACGACATTACAGCGTTCATTTTTAATGAAATAAATCGCAATTTGCAATCACTTATGGCTTACTGTACTAGGTTTTTATGTAATACCATTGTGCGGCGAATGAAAATTTGTGCCCGGCCGGGATTCTAACCTGGGATCTATTGCTTACTAGGCAGACGCGTTGACCACTCCGTCACAGAGGACAAAGTGACCAACCAGACTGTAGAGGACTCATACCTGCACGTCTCCTGCCACACCCAAATAGGTAAGTTAAAGTAGTCTTTAAGTCTAGAGACTGATGACCACTACAGTTTGCTCCCATAGCTTGACAAATATTTGAACATTTTTAAGCGGTGCCTTTCCAAACTGCGGCATTTTGTTCCAGGTTCGTAATGATGAAATCATCTATCGTTGCCTGTCGCACATTAAAAAAATCAGCACCTTCATTTCAAAATCTCTTAAGAAGTTGATTGGAGGTGGTTCCTTTTTGATCTTCGGTGAACAAACGTGGGACCCAGCGAGCACACACTTTTCGATACCGAAGTTCTGAATCATTTATTGGACCGCGCTATGTCCTCCTGCTAGTTTTGTAGAGATTTCTTGCACAGTCACACACCTGTTGTCTCTAACGAGCGCATCAACTCTTTCCTCCATGCGATCCGGGGGTAGTGAGAAGGCCGCTATGAGGTTGACTCTGGATGCTCGTTTCCATCTTTCAAATGTTTCATTCATCTCCTAACAATGTATGGCCCAATGCAGGCATCTCCATACACCTGTTGAAGCATGAGGTGACTCTCAGCAGCAGATTCAATTACAGCACGCTGTCGAAACGAAAAACTGATTCCCACCATTTAGGTAATACTGTCTGTTATCAGTGTAAAACGGTAGTTACATCAGAACGCAACACATAGCATAAAGTTCATAGATTAAGATCCTGCAGTCATTGCTTTACATAGTTGGAATTTTAACAGTGGGTTTCTCACCACTTTGAGTATGCCCCTCGTAATGAGGTATTGCTTGTGCACTGCTGTGTTGAAAGTCGTGCGTTGTTTAAATTTGCCTGAAGAAAGGCAAATGAAGTAAGATTAATCTTAATTTACTGAGAACATTGTGTTGCTTAAGTTGCGGCAGTGAACCTGCAATTGGTAAAACATAAAACTATACACATCGGCGTTGCTGTTTCAGTGGAGTCTGTAAGTAATTCTTTCCACAGTATGAACAGACAACTTTACTGAATTAGTTACGAATTCTTTAAAACTGATTAGTTTTAGCACACTGTCATTTCTTCCATTTAAATGTAAGATAATGCTATTATTCGTAACAATTTGGGGGCATAATATAAACATAGCAACCGAATATCAACAGGAGGCAGATTAGAGAATTAATATTTCATTGAAGAAAAAGGCACACTTTAAATTACTTGTAACACAATTACGCACTTCGAATATTACTTACAGTTCCCCTTCGGGGGCTCAGCACTAACTTGGTGCGAACAGACTTGTCGAACCCAAGGGTGCGTGAACTGGGGAATGTTAAGTGCCGCCAGCCCTTTGAAACTTTAACTTCTGGGCATACTTCTGCGACCACTTTGTGCCGCGGCGGCGGAACGTTGTGTCTCGGGAAATGAGGATCTTGGCTTGACTGTCCGGGTCGCGAGGAAGGAAAATACCTCTTTAATAATGATAATAATAAATAAAAAATACCAACGTGTACTTTGCTTTTAAGAGATGCATGTATGTTGAAGCAAAACAGTCGGTAACTGATAACCTCTGTTTAAGCAGACGTTTCTTTCCTTAGCTGCTAGTGAGTTATTCGTTATTTTCCTTTCTATCTCCCAGCGGAATGATTCGCTTAGCCAGTCATCCAGGCAGGACTCGTTAGTTCGGGTATACTGACAGGCATCAGAGCACATTCTGCAGTGCAGAATGTTTTTATTCATTAAAGGGTTATTTCTAGAAGGTTTCGCCCTTCTACATCCAAAAGTGTTGAGGGCATTGCGGAGAGACTGTTAAATGCCTGAGAAATGGTCCCCTATTGTTTGAAACTGCTAGTTCCCAACTGGCGGCAAATTTCAGAAAAGCTAAGTTGCTTGCGGAGCTTGGAATAGATGCACAGTACCTTGAATTGAAGTGATCTCACTGATATTCCAAATGAAGGGAAGAGTGGGCTTCTGAAGTGACGTGCAGAATATAATAAAAGGGTTGGATGGGGGACTTGTTAAATCCGAATCCTTCATCCTCACTTTAATAGTTAGAGATGCCATAATATGTTAAAGAAGGATTTTTTTTAATATTAAAACCATAGGGGAGAGTGGGGCTACAGTGGACATGGGGCAAAAGTGGACATACATTTATTTCAGTGATATTATCGTTGGAATTTTTTATTTTTCATGTTGGTAGTACCACAGAATGTAATAAACAACTAAACAAAATTTGGCGCCAATATGATAATTACTGCAGGCAACAGAGGTTAAAATATTATTTCAGAGCTTTCGGATTTGATTTTTGTGATACACAAAATTCCAGATAAGTCCAAAAGTTTAGTTCTGAAAATATTAAACGTTGTGGTTTATGAATCTGTGAAAAGTGTCCTATCTTTTTCGTGTCCAACACTTCATCTAAATAAAATATAGTCATTAGTGTTTGGTTTCATATCCAAAATGGCCCCTTGGGGTAAGTATGGACAGATGAAGTGGGATCAGTGTGGACAGTGTTCACTCTCACCCTACTTCTGACCGGGACCAGAGGTCCACTTTCAGTCTTATATTTTTACTGTTAAAATTATTTTAAGTGAATTATCTATATTGTAGATGGTGAGAACATACATCTGCAGAATTGTGAGAGCTAATGTTGTTGAAGGAAAAGTTAAGAGAGCTGTAAAAGAAGTTCTGTTTAAAAAGTGGAGTATTTAACAAACGGCAGAAAATTATGGATTAAAGAAGTCTATCCTGCAGAAAAGCATTACCACAGATAAGAAACATAGAGCCGAAAGTGTTCAGTTCTGTCAACTTCAGTTTCCAAACACCTATGTTAACTGTTTTTGCAAAAGTATTTGCTTAGCCAAATAAAGGTTATAGTGAAATGGTTTAAAAAAATCCCCTTCTGTGCTGTCATTGTTCCTGACTACAGTGCCCAGTTACTTTTTTCTCAGATCCATGTTATGGAAATTATTCTGCAAAAGTAGACCATAAGAAATCCAAACACTGAGTGTAATGAAATACAAAGTTCGGAAGGTCTTCACAGATCCTGAAGAGCAATTATTAGCTAAATACTTCATAAAGGCCTCCAGTTTACATTGTGCACTCACGTGATCTGGCGTACATGTATGCTAAAAAACTAAACACAAAGAATTACCCAAAAATGACATTCATTGAAGAAGATTTTAGGCCATCAGAAGTAACTGAGCAGCCAACAGCCTCTACAGCAAGTTGTGATACACCTTCGCCTGGAGAACCTGCAACTGTGTGTGTTGCTTCACCTTCCACTTCAGGTGTGACTAACTGAAATACCAACTCCTGAAGAGTGTACACCTTTTCAAAAAGCTGCAAGGCGAGAAGCAAACTCAAGGCAAAACGAATCTGCAGATTACACTAGCATTATAATCAAAGATGAACTAGATGCATCAGCAATGGCTAAAATGAGACCAGCTTAAAAGAGAACATTGCTCCAGGCCAAGACAGAATTGAAGACATCTGCAAAAAATAAAATCTGTTATACAGACAGTGAATCAGAAACCTTTCCACAAAGTGTGCTGGAGTCTGAGAAGAGGATGAAGCCAAAATCTAACAAAAGTTGACAGATGATGAGGAAGTGAGGTTTGGTGATTTGGTTTGTTTCACCATAAAGAAGACTTATAAATGTTATGTAGGCTATATTAAACATACAATTGGGAAAGAAGAAGTGTTTGTTTCCTATTTGCGTATAAAAGGCTCTAGATTTATGTTCCCTGTTGCCCCAGACGAATCAGTATTAGAGAGGTCAGACATTTGTCTCTTGCCTTCTACAAAAACACCTGGGGCACAAACAAGAGAGGATGTTCCAGTTAATATTTATTAAGGTATAAATTAAACATTTTTGGGAAATTTGGCCTTATTTATATAAAAAAAACACACTGTCCACTTTAACCCCATGGAATTTCAGCCAATGGTCACACTTACCCCACCATGGGGTACATGTGGACAGATTGCTGACATTTGGTTTTTTTGATTTGATGGTCAAAATATCAAGATATAAAGAATTACTTCTATGCTTCTAATAGGGTGGAAACTGCTTAGTGCTTAGATAGTACATTCCAAAATTCAGCATCAATTTGGGTTAAGATAAAATATGAAATATAAAAAGGGTCCACACTAGCCCCACTCTCCCCTATGTACTGAACCCTATGCGCTGTTTTAAATGTCAGCGCTTTTGGCATATTTACTCTAGGTTTCAAAGGAGAGGCCACTTCTGGTAAATGTGGAAAGACCGATCATCAAGGATCTGAGTGCATCTCATGCAAAATATGTAAATTGCTGCAGGAAACAGAGTCTGGAGTAGGGACTACACATTGAATTTGGAAGGAATTAAAACCACAGAGAATTTACTACGGTTGAATGCAAAACGATCTTTGAGACCATGCAGCCTCCCTCCGTTATCACCTAAAACTGAGGTTGTTAGTGTCGGTACTAACACACCTGTGGGTGCACCCTGTAGGCTGCAGTTGTTACAGACCCACAAGCACCAGCACGTAAACCAGAATAAGCTACTGCTCTCATCGTTACAGCCTCAACACCGTCCACAGAGGGCGATGGTCAAATGCTGGCACCTTCACCGCCAGAGGCTGTTCATAACACCAGCGCTGCCCCTCTAATATTGTTAGCGCTACCGTTAAGGCTATCAAACAGGAAAAGGCAAAAGTCAGATGCACAATAAAACAGGCAATAGACCCTCTCCTCTGACCTCACTCTGGAGCTCATGGAGCTGAATGTCCCTCAGGGACAAACATCACGCCCGAAGACTGAACCTCCACCAAGTTCAGTCTCCCTGCTTAGGCGGGAAGTCTGGTTACAATTTCTGTGATAGATGGCGCCTACACTACAGTGGAACTTTCAGGGACTTAGGACCCATGTTCTTTGTTGACTTCTCGGTCTGTTTTTCTTCCTCCGGCCTTGCAACAACATGTCAGTTACAATTTACTCTTCGAAGGTTGGGTTATTGTTCTTTTAATCGTTCTATCCCATTTTAAACTTTCCTGAACTAGGAATAAGGGATGCCATTCTTCATTTCAAATATGCGGTGATGCAATGGCATACCAACTATTTCTTTAGTGGAGAGGGGGGGGGGGGGGCAAGAAAACCTATGTACTGACTTCGTGATGGCGATTTGGGGATTCCAGGACTTGGGTCTGGTGGGAGGGAACAAGGTCATAGAACTTTCATTTAGTCGAGGTGTTGCAAGTTCCATTTTCTAATAAAGAAAACGCTTGCGTCTCATTTATATGTAATAGCGACCTTGAGTGCCCCATCAGTACAGATATTGTTCCCTATTAGCAGTCATAGACTGAAAAATAGTACGAAACGAGAGGACAGAATGTAGTAGTTTTTAAAAGATGCTTCAGAGGCAAAAATGGCTGCCATCAAAAATACTGGGGGAAGGGGTGGAGCAGAAACCGTGTCTTGTCCCTCCAAAGTTTGAAGTGGTGAGGGGGAGGGGGTGACTGCCCCTCCTCCTTCCCGATTGATACGCCATTGCGGTGAGGTTTCTGGATCCCATACACGAAACATTCGTGATTGCCACACCTGAAAGATTAAAACGATGCCGCTCACAGTACTATTTTGAAAGTTCTTAGCCCCACTTCATGTGTAGCAGACAGAACTTGTCTGCTCCCGTTTTACAGAGCCTTCGTGCGCTATCGGCTTGACTACGGATGCACGATGTTTGGATCTGCAAGACCTTCGTAAAGATGTTGAACGTTATAATGTTTACTAAGTTCTTAAGTAATTACAGTTCATTCTACCACTACCAAACAAGATTATTTGCATTTCAACATTAATATGTGTGGGGGTTCTGCTCGCTGCAACATTATTCTCCTGGGGCGTCGTGGTAGAAATAAATACTCGTAGGTACAATTTATCACTTCTTCTTTAATTTGCAATCAAACTGCTTCTCCAGCAAAACATTACAACTTCAAAACATACACAATGCATCAGAACTTAGCTGGTAGTACTTCCATTTCAATACACAGACTGACATGGCTTCCAGGGCAATTTTGCAAACGCTAAAACTCGAACTCCCCCACGCAAGGCAGTGAGGCAAATATATAACATCGACAATAATGACATTACATTACTCATTGTTCATAACAATTGAATATACTAATTTACAATTACAAACACAACAGTAAAACATTTCATGTACACAAAAATAATCACAACATAAAATGAAAACTATACATACAATAATTTTAGATGGCGCATACCCTTTTAAGACGAAATCGCGGTACTCTTTGTTTCACAATAAAGAGTAATGCTAAATGTCAATTAATTTGTTAATGAGTACATCATACATGTTCCTAACATATATTGAACTATCAAATATATTGGCAATTCTGAAACTAGGTTTAAAATATGACGTCATTCTATATATACAACGAATCATAATATTTAAATCCCGACTATTACATTAATTAACACAATTAACTGGTCAACACAACATTTTTATGAGCCTAACATATATACAATGCTATTTATTTTCATTTACATAAAGTTTCTAAAATTCGTCTATCTAGTTCTTGAAGTAATGTACAATGACAGAACTAGTGTTTATACAACTGTCTGGAAAGCATCTAAACGAATCTCTTAATTAATGAAACCTATTACTTGTTTTAATCACAGTATCACCGAGACACTGTCCTACACTGATTCCTAGGATGGCTATTTCGTTTTTAACTAACTTCACACGCAACATGTATCACTATTGAACCACACGATTCCGGATCCGCCGGAGACGGTATCGTATGATAACATTGAGATGAGAGGGCCAGCAGTATCATCACAACGTGCATAAACAATTTTATGTAATGTCTTGGTAGCACTGTTTTTTATTTTATCATTACGCATTTCGATACATCATCATCAGATCTGTGGCACAAATAATAAAAATAAATTACATTTCGGATGTTTACAGTTCATAATCACAAAATTGATATGGAGCACAAAGACATTATATGCAAATATACTTACAAACGTTTTGTAAAACGATGGTAATTAAAATACATGTCTAACTAAAATATAAACCACCATTGTGGATGTCTAGTGAATGTGTTCAACTAGATTCTCATGCCAAACTGTGGTGAGAGGGTGGAAACACCGTAACAGGTGAAGTAGGCCCAATAGCCGCCAGATGCCGCGGAGTTAAAATTACATATTATTGGAATGAATTTACAATAACCTCATCTTGCGCCCTCTGCACTGTCTACTGACATAGAAGCTATGAAAAACGTGGCTACAAGATCTGTTGTCAAAAGAAAAATATCAGATACCTTATTATAAAAACATACTACTGGGATCGGACGTACGAAAAGGTTGGGAGTGGGAGGGCAGAAGGATGGGATTGGGCATGGCCAAGTACAGCATAAATTCCAACGAAAATATCTAAGAAGCAAACATGTTAAACCATTGTGACGTGTTAGTCATATGGCTGATCATTTTACATTACAAGTCAACATTCTAACGGATTATTAGATGTTCTTATCAGCTAACTGAAGTTAGCGATAATTTAATTACAGGGATAACCACCTATATGACTGTATTGTGTCTAAAAGGAGAATAATCATGGTGGGGGGGGGCAAGGGAGTGAGAACTAGTGAAGTTGGGGGAGGTGAGGAAATGTTACTAACTATTATGAACAAGATTGTATACCTAGTGTAGATGTAATGTACTTGGCGACTTAATAAGGTGAGCATAGTGGGGGAGGAAAGGGCATTGAATCACGTAAGGTACATATCCTAGTAAATCTGAACATACTCAAATTTAAACATTATATCTAGTCATACAATGGCAGTAATGGTCTATAGATCAGTCACAATGGTTATATATGATCCTAAATAGTGGAATGATGTATCAAGAGGCCAAAGGTACATCAGTTATGTGAAAGAAAAATATGTCACTGAGAGGGAAGCAGAGGAGCGTAGGATGATGAGAGAGGGGGGGGGGGGCAATCAAGGTGTGGATGAATGGATAGGAGGAGGTGGGGAGTTTTTCCCATTTTCTCTCTCTCTCTCTCTCTATTTTTTTTTTACAAAGAATTATTTACAAAGATACACAAAGATACATGTTACATAAAATATAACGAACAAATAGATTGTTAGGCATACATTTGAATTTAATAACAAAGTCACAATTTATAAAACTACAATAGTCTTACATGGACATGACTTAGATCACATCAATCCATCAGTCTATATTTATAAAATAGAACAGTGTTGAGACAGGGGGATACTATGTTGAGGTTAGTATTTGAAGAAACACAATAATTTCAGTTATAATTTTAAAACAAAATAATTATGCATGGGCATAATCTAAAACAGATCATTCATAAGTCATTGAATACAGTGGAACAGAGTTCAATGAGGGACAAGGAAAATTCACTAGAAATTGGATAATCACCTGATGGTTACAAGAAAAAGTAATGGTATGATAAGTTACAGAGTGTACCTATGGTGCACTCATAATTTTAAAACAACCATAATCATACATGGATATAATATAAATCTCATCATCCACAGTCATAGAATAAAATGAAATAATATTAACAAGATGGAAAGGGTACACTGGAAGATGGATAATGTCTTGATGGTTGTAAGACAATGTGTAAGGTTTCATATGTTGTAGACTATGCCTGTGGTGCATAAGATAAAGAACAATGATTTTTTCCCTAAGAAATACAACTTGCCGTATATTGAGCCATGTCTGATATTGAGATGAAATAACAAAGATGCATGAGCACCTCCTAGTGAGAGCATCTATAGTATGCATTAAAAAGAAATAATTAATTCAGAGGACATTAACTGGGATATTAAAGTATAAATATAAGGGTATGCCAGATATTGAAAGTTACACGAACAGTGATAACTGATTAAAATCATCAATGAGGAGCAGCCAGCTGTTTTTAATTTTTTCCCACAGAAGAAGAAAGGAAGGTAAAGGCGGATGAGGAGGCAGGGGGAAACACGTGTAAGGAGGGACAGTGAGAAATAGGTGTCTCATGACATAACACTGAGGCATATGCTGGGAAAGGGTAGGTGGTGAAGTGTAGACAACTATTTAAGACCTCTTTAGGGTATCCTCAAACAACTGAAAGTACCACTTTCTATTGAAACCTTTCTGCTAATTCAGCATGTGGTGTAGTTCACAGATTCTGTGTGTGTAAATTGCAAACTCTTCCATCACATCTAGCAAGCGACTAGAGGGTGCCAAGTGCAGTACTTTTAGGCCTTGATCAGATTGGTGCAGCTAATGTCCCTTTTTCTGCAGGTGCTGTCCTAATGCAGAAGCGTTACTTGGATAACCATGTTCTCTATATCGGGTGTGAAAATCCCTCCCAGTTTCACAAATATAAAATTTGTCACAACCCCCACATTGGATTCTGTACACCCAGACTTTTTGAAAACGTTCCTTTCTTTAATCCCCACTTTAAAGGTACTTTGCTGTGTGTTGTATGCCACTCTTATATTTTTCTTTTTCAGTATATTAGCTATTCTTTCACAAGAGGCACCTCTATAAGTAAGGGTGGCATATTTGCCATTATCCTCCGAATGCGAAAATATATTGTTGACTCCCACTTACATAGGTAGAAATGATCATCAGAATAAAATAAGAGAAATCAGAGCTCGAACAGAGAGATTCAGGTGTTCTTTCTTCCCGCGCGCTATTCGAGAATGGAATGGGAGATAAATAGTATAATTGTGGTTCGATGAACCCTCTGCCAGGCACTTAAATGTGATTTGCAGAGTATCCCATGTAGATGTAGATGTAGATCCTTCCTAGTTTTAGGTTGCCTCCTGTTCTTTATTGATTTAAATAACCTACGAATGCTGCGTCCTGAATATCCATTAGCAACTCGTACTTGTATGATTTTCTGGAGTTCTCTATCCCTATCCTCCTCAAACATGTCTATTATTAACATCCTGTATCCTGTGGATCATTGACCGAAAATAACTCATTTATAGACTCGGAGATGACAAGAATCTTTGCTTATAAATATGTCAGTACATGTGGGTTTCCTGAACACTGGAAAAACCAAGTCCTGATTTTGCCCTACAATTGTCAGATCAAGGTAGGTGATTGCATTGTTAACCTCCTGTTCTAATGTAAACTGAATATTTGGATGTAATGTATGGAAGGTGTCATTGAGCTCCAAAATATCTGCCTCGGATCCATAAAAAATTAGCAAGATGCCATCTACATAATGGAAATATCCAATAATTTGGGGAACTAAGGCTGAGTCAGAAGCTAAACATTTACATTCCAGGCTGTTAATAAAAATTTCTGCCAACGTGCCTGCTGAAGAATTACCCATAGGTAGTCCGTTTTTTTTTAATTTTTTTTTTATATTTTTTTATTTTTTTAAAGAGTATCTTATTATTGAATCTAAATGAGTTGAAAGAGAGAGAAAGTCTCGACAGTTCTATCAACTCGACAGATTCCCCAACATTTAGTTTTTTGTAGTATATCAGATTATCCTGAACTATGGTCAGTGTTTCATCGAAAGGAAGATTTGTGTAAAGGTTGATTATATCCAATGAAGCCAACAGTGTCCCTGATGGTATTTCAAAGGATTTTAACTTTTCAACAAGGTCATAGGAATTTTTAAGTGTGTACGTGTTAGTGAATGTATAATATTCTTTAAGTTTGCTGTTCAACAACCTGTTAATTTTGTAATTTGGGCTTGAACAATTGTTCACAAGGTGTCGTATCGGCAAATTCTGTTTGTGTAACTTTATTTGGGAACGTAAACGAGGTATTGTTGGATTCATAGTCATGACACGTCTCTTGTCACGTGTTGTAGGAAACAGGAAATTAGAAAGATTAAGGAACAATTTTAATTGCTCATGGAATCTTTAGGTTGGGTCACGTTTAACTTCTAAGACCCCAAATCCATTAAAGAATTGCAATGTTTTGGTGATGCAGTCGTCGTCAGAAATGATAACGATAGAACTCCCTTTGTCTTTCACTTTTTAGTATGTTAGTCCTATCAGGTCTACGACTATGTGCCATGGTGTAAGAAGGTAGAATTTTATTTACTTCCACCGCAATTTCCGTTTGTTCGGAATTTGGTAGTTTCGCATTCTCACAGATTGATTTGACCTCAGCAATCGTTTCCTGCACTGTTCGTTTATTAATATGGGATGGCAAGTTGTAATCAAGGCTATCAACAAAATTCTTCCGGGTATGAGACCGCGTCGTCATTTTATAAAATCTACCCACGTTTCGGGACTGTTGCAGGCGGCCTTCATCAGGGTCTGTGTCTGGGTCTGTGTCTGACACAGACCCTGATGAAGGGCGCCTGCAGCAGTGGCCGAAACGTCGGTAGAGTTTAGAAAATGACGACGCGGTCTCATACCCGGAAGAATTTTGTTGTTAATGACAACAGCCGCGGAAGCCTACGTTTGCATGTAATCAAGACCTTTATTTATAACAGACATTTCTTTGTGAAGGAAATGTTAGTCATATTAACTACTCTAGCTGCAAACTTGTGCCTATGTACATCACAAGAATTAACTGAATTAGTATAACCACACAATTTTTGCAGCTTTCGTTCTTGTCTACAAAATATAATGTGCTTGTCCTCTTCAATAGCAATAGTGATAAGAGCACTCACCTATTTGAAGGTTACATTTGGTAATAATTTTTCAACATCGGATTCAATAATTGAAGCCTTCTTGATGTGAGATTACCGCCCAATAGAAATACTGGTAATTAATAGCATTTGATAACTAAACAGTATGAAGTTCACTGCAAACATTAACCATGCCAATGCACTAAATGTTACACGATTTTAATCTTATTAATTATGGTAGCAATATATGTACACAGTTGGGTGACAACATTTATAGTTAGGCTATAGGTAGAAATTCTCCACGTTGAGATTTGCTGTGTGCTTGTAGCTGACGGGAGGCCAGCGAGCAGGCCGATGTTGGTGGCTTGTTCCAACTTAGGATTTTACAGTTCGTTTCTGGTGAGGGGAGAGAGGGACAATGGCGAGTGCCAGGCACAGTGCAGTGCACAAATATTGTAATACTACTGGCATTTGAAGTAATACGATGCAGTTAGGAACCTTTAAGGCCCTCATTACAAAATAGCCTGTTGATAAATAAACAATACATTAGCTGATATAGTCACATCTAACGTAATATGTTTAATTGACAATGAAAAGTAATAAATTACCAACGAAGACAAGACAGTAACACAACTAGCATGGCAATGTTTGTTTATAAAAATAATATATTAACTATTTTTCATTTTATTTTTAATCAATCTTTTGTATTTTACCTTGAAATATTCAGTTAAATCAGTTATCTGTGGTATAAGAAATTGCAGAATTATGATAAACAGTACAAAGGATGTTTATATTAATATAAAAACGTAAGAAAATATTTGTTTCATGTGTAGTGTAATTATTTTGATTTTAAGTAAAGTTTTAGAAATGTATTGGCTGAGCGCTGTACGTTGGCAAATCGGTTACAACAGCTTACATGGGGAAGTTGATGACGTAGGGGAAAAAACCCCGGCAGTTGAGTTTTGGCGCACGCGCGCGCGCGCGCGAAGGCAGGAAGTGAGGACTCCAGAGAGCACGTGGGGTGGCTGGCCTGGCGGCGTCGCTCGGCCTCAGAAGGCATGTGGATCTCGAGGTGGTGACTTTAGATTGGTCTGTGGCAATCGCCACGTGTGGTTGCTCGTCGTAAACTGCACCAAGTTAAATCGAGTGCTACTGTGTGTGCGAAAGCTGCGAACGTGTGATATCATCCCCTAGAAATCGAGTCAAACAGTCGCAATAACAGTTCCAGTGTTTTTGCATGTTTAGGAATTTGGTTCGCAGCTGGTGGTTGTGAGTTTCAAAAATTAATCTTTCCCTATTTTAAACTCTCACCCCGACCTTCACCCTCACATTGATCATAATGAATTTAACTTGTATCCGTCACGAATTTCACATTTCACAAAAGCCATTTCACATCTACGTACTGTTCTGACAAAGTTCTTGGAGTAATTTTTGCACATTATCCTAGCATAATTTGGAATCACATCACGACGAACACATTTCCTATTAAAACGGACCTTCAAAAACTCGCATTGGTTTCCTTCTTGTTAAAAATCACAGCGTCATCTTGTCCATTGCCCGATGAGGCACAATGTTCATAAGAACTTCCATTTTTTGCGGACAAGCGACCATACGTTGGCATGCATAAAAGTTTATTGAATTTACTGTTTCTTCAAATACTAACCTCAACATAGTATCCCTCTGTCTCAACACTGCTCTATTTTATAAATATAGACTGATGGATTGATGTTATCTAAGTCATGTCCATGTAAGACTATTTTAGTTTTATGAATTGTGACTTTATTATTATATTCAATTGTATGCCTTAACATGGCATTCTAGTTGATGGGGCACATGCATATATTTGTTCATTATATTTTATATAACATGTATCTTTGTAAATAATTTCTTGTAAAAAAAATAGAGACAGAGACAGAGAGAGAGAGAGAGAGAGAGAGAGAGAGAGAGAGGGGGGAAATTGGAAAAAATCTCCACCTCCTCCTATCCATTCATCCACCTCTTGATTGCCCACTTGACTCGTATTCGGGAGGATGGTGGTTCAAATCCACCTCCAGCCATCCAGATTTAGGTTTTCCGTGATTTCCCTAAATCACCCCAGGCAAATGCCGGAATAGTTCCTTTCAAAGGGCACGGCCGATTTCCTTCCCCATCCTAACCGACAAATCCGAGCGTAAATTTCGTCTCTAACGACCATGCTATCGACGGGACGTTAAACCCTAAGATTCCTTCCTTCTTGATTGCCCCCCTCCCTCTCTCTCATTCCTACTGTCCTCTGCTTCCCTCTAAGTGACGTATTGTCTTTTCACATAAATGATGTACCTTTGGCCTCTTGATATGCCAATCCACTGTTTAGGATCATATATAACCACTGTAACTGTAGACAATTACTGCCATTGTATGACTAGGTATAATGTTTAAATTTGAGCATGTTAAGATTTACTAGGATACCTAATGTGCAGACGTTCGCACGAGCGCCTCAAGAGCACATACTTGATATGAGTTGCTTGTTTACAAAGAAGACTGTACTGAAAAAAGTACTGAAGAGAAAACCAGATGGCTTTGTTGGATTTATAGTCTGATATTGCTGTATCCTTATGCTGATCAAGAAAATCATCCAAGAGACAAGCGCTTGATAGACCACCAGGTAATACCACAAAAAAGAGAAGGCAGGCAAATACAGTAAGTCCTGATATCAGGAAGGATCGAATTGATCACTGGCCTAACTACTGTGGAAAATCTGCCTGATACACTACTGGCCATTAAAATTGCTACACCAAGAAGAAATACAGATGATAAACGGGTATTCATTAGACAAATATATTAGAACTGACATGTGATTACATTTTCACGCAATTTGGGTGCATAGATCCTGAGAAATCAATACCTAGAAACACCACCTCTGGCCGTAAAAACGGCGTTTATACGCCTGGGAATTGAGTCAAACAGAGCTTGGATGCCCATGCAGCTTCAACACGATACCACAGTTCATCAAGAGTAGTGACTGGCGTATTGCGATAAGCCAGTTGTCGGACACCATTGACCAGACGTTTTCAATTGGTGAGAGATCTGGAGAAAGTGCTGGCCAGGGCAGCAGTCGAACATTTTCCGTATCCAGAAACTCCCGTACAGGACGTGCAACATGCGGTCGTGCATTATCATGCTGAAATGTAGGATTTCGCAGGTATCGAATGAAGTGTAGAGCCACTGGTCGTAACATCTGAAATTTAAAGGCCACTGTTCAAAGTGCCGTCGATGCGAACAAGAGGTGACCGAGACGTGTAACCAATAGCACCGCATACCATCACGCCGGGTGATACGCCAGTATGGCGATGATGAATACACGCTTCCAATGGGCGTTTACCGCGATGTTGCCAAACACGGATGCGACCTTCACGATGCTGTAAACAGAACCTTGATTCATTCGAAAATATGAACTTTTGACATTCGTGTACCCTTGTTCGTCGTTGCGTATACCATCGCAGGCGCTTCTGTCTGTGATGCAGCGTCAAGGCTAACCGCAGCCATGGCCTCCGAGGTGATAGTTCATGGTGCTGCAAACGTCGTCGAATTGTGCAGATGGTTGTTGTCTTGCAAACGTCCCCATCTGTTGACTCAGGGATCGAGATTTGTCTGCACGATCCGTTACAGTCATGTGCATATGATGTCTGTCGTCTCGACTGCTAGTGATACGAGGCCGTTGGGATCCAGCACAGCATTCCGTATTGCCCTCCTGAACCCACCGATTCCATATTCTGATAACAGTCATTGGATCGCGACCAACGCGAGCAGCAATGTCGCGATACGATAAACCGCAATCGCGATAGGCTACAATCCGATCTTTATCAAAGTCGGAAACGTGATGGTACGCATTTCTCCTCCTTACACGAGGCATCACAACAACGTTTCACCAGGCTACGCCGGTCATCTGCTGTTTGTGTATGAGAAATCGGTTGGAAACTTTCCTCATGTCAGCACGTTGTAGGTGTCGCCACCGGCGCCAACCTTGTGTGAATACTCTGAAAAGCTAATCATTTGCATATCACAGCATCTTCTTCCTGTCGGTTAAATTTCGCGTCTGTAGCACGTCATCTTCGTGGTGTAGCAATTTTAATGTATAAATATAATAAATGTCAAAATAACAAAAGTAATGTGTACCAAATGTGACATGTATGTGTTTTGTACCAGATAGAAATTTTCAGAGTGTATATGTATGTAATTGCAAAGCAGTAACATTGTGCCAACGGATGTATACCCAAACTCTCTAATGTTTTTTATTTTTTAATAGATAGATTTTACTTTAAAGTCTTCATAAATTTTAAATACTGGTTTCCGAAAATTTAGTACCTTCTACTAACTAATATGTAAGTACTCACAACATCCGTACTTGCACAGTGTATATTTGAATATACGGAGCGATATTTTCCAAAATATATGTACTAGAACGTTTATGATCATATATTTTACATTGAGGGGCACTATGTAGTATAATTGCAATGTTACTGGAAAATTCTTGCCATAGTTATACAATAGAGGGTTAAATAAGCCCTGTTGCCACTGTTGGACCTCTCCAACACGACACAATCGACGTAGTGGTCTAGAATGCCACACAGACCAACATTTCTACTGCAGAGAGTAAAATTCCTCGTTCATCAGGCTGTTCCCCAGCGAAAGACAATGCCTTGGTGGTCGTCAGAAGTAGCGGAAGCCATTAAAGAGGGTAGACGTGCTCTTCATTGACGTAAGTGACACCCACCACTAGAGATCCTCACAGCTTTTAAGCGGCTCCCTGCTCTCTAGCTAATAGAGAAGGAAACAGGCAGAACATTCATACCTTATACAGTGACGCTAAAAGTAATTCGCTATTGCCAGAAAATATTGATAATATTATCATCACTGAATTCGTCACCATACAGTAATTTAACAGATGCCTAAGCGAGGCATTGATGATAACAGCGTAGGTTAATGCCTCGTTTTCATTCTCCCTGGTGCAGGAATACAGATTAAGCAGCGAGTGCTAAGGGATGAATGCAGTTGACTCATATGTGCTGTCACTGTGGCATATGGATGTTTGGGTCGGTCCTGGAGTCGTGTTCGGGTACCCTACTGGTTAAGGCGACCGCTCGCGAAAAGCGGGAAACCCGGGTTCGAGTCCCGGCCCGGCACAAATTTCCATGTCACCATTTGGTAGAACATCCATACCTTATACAGTGACGCTGAAAGAAATTCGCTATTGCCAGAAAATATTGATAATATTATCATCACTGAATTCGTCACCATACAGTAATTTAACAGATGCCTAAGCGAGGCATTGATGATAACAGCGTAGGTTAATGCCTCGTTTTCATTCTCCCTGGTGCAGGAATACAGATTAAGCAGCGAGTGCTAAGGGATGAATGCAGTTGACTCATATGTGCTGTCACTGTGGCATATGGATGTTTGGGTCGGTCCTGGAGTCGTGTTCGGGTACCCTACTGGTTAAGGCGACCGCTCGCGAAAAGCGGGAAACCCGGGTTCGAGTCCCGGCCCGGCACAAATTTCCATGTCACCATTTGGTAGAACATCCATACCTTATACAGTGACGCTGAAAGAAATTCGCTATTGCCAGAAAATATTGATAATATTATCATCACTGAATTCGTCACCATACAGTAATTTAACAGATGCCTAAGCGAGGCATTGATGATAACAGCGTAGGTTAATGCCTCGTTTTCATTCTCCCTGGTGCAGGAATACAGATTAAGCAGCGAGTGCTAAGGGATGAATGCAGTTGACTCATATGTGCAGTCAGTGTGGCATATGGATGTTTGGGTCGGTCCTGGAGTCGTGTTCGGGTACCCTAGTGGTTAAGGCGAACGTTTGAGAAAAGCGGGAAACCCGGGCTCGAGTCCTGGCCCGGCACAAACTTTCATATGTCACCATTTGCTGGAACATCCCTACCATATACAGTGACGCTAAACGAAACTCGCTATTGCGAGAAAATATTGACAACTTACGGGAGACCTGGATTAGAATTGCGCCCCCATTGATTTAATGCAAAGTTCAATCCTATTCTGCATCGTTTACATATTTACTTTGCAAATAACTTTGAAGTGCCTGACATGGATTATCGAACTGGTTTCATGATATTTTTTCCATTCTATTCTCTCAGAGCACGCATAAATAATTCCGTTATCCGTCTATCTTATTTTGTGGTGATGTCTCCCTATTTAGGTGGGTGCTATCAAAATATTTTCGCATTTAAATGAGGAAGTTGGTGACAGCAATTCGCCACAACGAATAACGCCTTCTTTTAATAATTGCCACCCCAACTTGTGCATCATTTTCGTGCCACTCTCGTGCGTGTGCGTACGCGTGGTCCTTAGCGTAAGTTAGTTTGTAAGTGTAATCGCAGCATTCAAGTCCCTTAGATTTACAAACATTTGAACATTTTTTGTTCCTCGAAGAGTTGCAGCGTTTTTCAAAGTCAGTGGTCGGCCAACTCCTTACTAATAATTACTGTTGGCATTAGAGGTTCGTATTATTTTTGTTCACCTCCCTGCATGAAGAATTAAGGCGAGGAGTTACCAAAAGGAATGGCTGGGAAACCTAACATTGCCAACATACCATACTAAAAGCGAGCAGCATTTTCATGAAGACTCCATGAATGTTATTTACTTTATTAAAATGTAATGCTTGCATTTTTAAAATTATAAACGCAATTTGCGTAGGTTGACTATTATTTAGGGAGGACAGTTACGTTTCATCGTATCGTTGTTTGTTAGAGTGAGTCATGGAAGTGTTTAGAGTAGTTACTCATATGTTTTTTGAACTTTTATTTCAAATTTAATTGATTCAAGTGTCATATTCCATTTTATATTAAGCGAAAATCGGAGACCATGTCCTCTGTAACTTCCGATCACATATTCTATTCACTGACAAATGTTTAAAATGTTGTAAAGTAATAAAAACATTCATCCGCAGCATTCTGATTATGAAAAGTACTTCAAGGAAAACATTGCTCCGAACAGTATTGGATGCATTGGGAGGAGGTTAGTAAAATGATCCGGCTTTCTTTCTTTCTTTTTTTTTTCCGCGCTTGCCCCTTGGATATCTTGTATGTTCCGCGGTTGAGTAGAAACAATAAGTTGTAATTTAAAAGAAAATAAATACAATTTTTATTGGAATGTGTTTCTTGGAAAGATCGACGCACTCAACTGGAACTCGTGCCCATCCATTAAGGTATTTAACCAGCAATCATTTCTACAACAGATTATGGATTAGTTTTTACTAATTCTCTTTGCTCACATGGCGAGCTGGCGACCGTAAACATTAATTCTTCGTCTAAATTTATTAAATTTGCACTGTCTGTTCAGAATTTGTTCAACTTTAAGAGATTTTACAATTTTTTCCAACCACTTTATCGATCGACGTTGTGGAAGGAAACACTTTACCAACGATTTGGTTATATCCTCCACTGCATTTATAGGATTAATTCTTCGAAACTGATGATTTTCCCTGTCAATAAGTAACATGAGTCAATTATTAGTGCTAATCAACCGAAAATTGTAGTGGCAGGAAGGTTATAAGCTCACCACAATTTTGTAGATAACAAAGAGAATATTCTATGCATCTGCAAGAGAATAAGTCTTCAATCTTAGAAGGTATATTCCAACGCTCTTTCAAAAGGGGGAAAAATGTAATTTTTATTCCAGTTCTAGTAGCGTTCGTCGCAGATTTCATTTCATTGCCACCATAGTACTCCATATGACATGACAGTGCGCTAATATACAGTAAAACTAACATTTATGAGACAATTTTGTAAGTGAAAATAGGCTGTGTGATATAGACTACCCTTCCCAATACAAACATCATCTTTAAATTTACCCCTAGTTATTATCTTCATTCACGCATTTATTGTGAAATCAGGCGAGTCATTATGAAGTACCCTATATCTTCAAGTTCAAATGTCTGTAAATCTATCGGACCAAACTGCGTGGTCATCAGACCGTAGTTTACAAACTACTTAAACTAAGGTAAACTAACCTAAGGACAACGCAAACACCCATGCCCTATCTTCTAGTGCCTTGATATTACGCGAGAAAGTAATCCTGATACGAGGAGCAGTGGTGGACTAAGGGGGGGGGGGCGGAGGGGGTGGACCGCTCCGGGCCTCCGAATGCCTCGAAAACGAAGTTTTTTTTTTTTTTTTTTTTTTTTTTTTTTTTTTTTTTTTGGGTGGGGGGTGGGGGGCGCTTGGCATCTCTTTCTGCTGGGGCCTCCAAATCTCGAAAGTCACTGTTTTATAGTAATACTAGCTTAAACCCGCGGCTCCGCTCGCGTGTTGGTTGATTATGACATATAAGCTACCTTTCAGTAATGTGCTATGAGACTGGAAGATATGAAATGACATACAATACCTTCTTTAGAAACAAACATTTTTAATCAACACTGAAATAAAAAAAAAAAAAAAATTATGTGAAGTGCTAAATAATACGTACATTATTCATTATAGCCTGTGTTGCAATATCTTAACACGTATGGTGAGAGTAATGTCCAAATAATAATACAATAGAAAGTAAGTAGTGTAGATCAAATCACACGTAAAAATGCACTCGTTTCGAAGAATCCAATCACTAAATTCAACAATAATGATTGAAATAATATCACAGACAGATCACTTGATATAATGCGCCAAACGTCAAATCGATTTTTTAAAGAGATGTATCAAAAGAAATTTCTTTTTTACTGCTTTATTTATTCTTGTATTTCCTTATTCGTATGCTTATCCTTACAGAGAAAGAGCTGAAGACATTGTAGCACGCATAGACCAAAGATATGCTCTGTGGCATCACGTTTCGCTGTATGTAACCTCCTTGCTATACAGTCGCAAACGTCCTCGCTGGTCTTCAGTGCGAATTTTTTTTATAATTGGACGACTTTCAACCACTATATCTTCCACCCCCTTATAGCTATCGGCATGGAACTGCTATGGTGTACAACGGGAGACTTCGGACAACAATTACACAGAGACCATTCGTTTGCGTTCTGTTGTTTTCGCTGCAGAGCGAAATATTAACACACACACACACACACACACACACACGCGTAAAATTTTATATACACCGATAACTCTACATCCGAATATACTCCACCCTTTTATCATTATCAACCATCAAGCAACAATGCAACCAATAAAACCATTTTGAAAGGGTAATTATAGTTCCGCATTTCGCGTTATATTCTTCAAATTACTAAATATCTATCAGATCACTATAAAACTGTGCCTATAACCTTCCTCAGGTATAAATTAGTAACTGTACATTTAAGTCTCTGCGTCTTGTCGTTAGGACGTCATAAGCGTACACCGAACAGACATTCACATTAATAGATAAATAGCTATCCGATCGCCATAAAAAGCCTTCCTCTGGTAGACATTGGTAACTGTACAAATTTTCAGCTCTTTGTGTCTTGTGGTTGAGACGTGATAAACGTACACCGAACAGACATTCACATTTACAGATATAGATAGCCGGCCGAGGTGGCCGAGGGGACTGAGAAGCTTCAGTCACGGTCTGTACGGCCACTACGGTCGGGGGTTTGAATCCCCCTTCGGGCATGGATATTTGTGCCGTCGTTAGAATTGGCTAGTTCATAAGTAGTTTGTAAGTTTAGGGACTGATGACCACGTCGTTAAGTCCCATAAGCTATACAAACATTTGAACATTTGAGATATAGATATTTCCAAGTGGACCCCGCCCCGGGCCTCCAACAGCCTTAGTCCGCCACTGACGAGGAGCAGGAATTCTTAAATCCTTACAGTAATCAGAAATGACAGTTGGAAGTCTTGCTTACATTACTTCTGGGTCGATCCACAAATCTGTAGCTATTCAAAAGCCTTCTTAAAAACGTGCTGTTTAACTTGTGCCAGAGAAACGGCCGAATATCATGGCTAAGACAGAGGATTTAACTCTTTCGCGTTCCGTTAAAAGAGAATATCTAAGGATTCCTGTGAAGTTATGGGTTTCAAAAAGAGAGCAAAGAAATGCGTATTGCTTGTCTGTTCAGATGAAACGGAAATAGGAACGAAACGCGCATTTCATCAGCGGAAGCTTTTCAGTATTTCAGGTCTGAGTGCGCTAGAGAGACAGGGCTGAGCGCCCCCGTTGGTACACGTGTCACGATGAAGGGCTGCGCGGAATCGTCCTTTCGATCTCGTCGCGTCTTTAGTGAGTTCGTGGGGATGTCTGGGCGCCCTTTAGACGTTTAAATAATGCAGCAGCAGCAGCAGCGCCGGCGGCGGTGGCGGCAGCGCGCGCCGACCTCGTTCGCCGGGAGGCGCCTAGATGGCAGCACGGGCGCCGCTTTCGCGCTCGCCTGGCAGAGTTCGCCACTTTGCAGAGCGGCTCCGCCCGCCCCCCGTAGAATGGGCCACGCTTTACGCGCTGCAGCCGACGCGTAGCGCACAGACTCCGTATGGATCCCATCGTAAACCTCATTTTCTCATAAGGACACTTCCAGAGTGTTTGATATGAGGCGAGAAACGGGCGCCCGGCATCACAAACTTTCTCTTGCGGAGAATTCCACTCCGTATAGGAAGGAGACTAGCTCTTTAGAATTCTGAAGTTATCGAGGAGCGAAAGGTTATCTACAGCTTATGCAGAAGTCGCATTGCAGGTCTAAGAACGTGAACTGATGCAATAATTGAAAACGTATTGAAAGGAAGTTTTTTAATGAGTATACAGGGTGATCCTAAAATATGTCAAATGAAACGGTCGGTACAGGTGGCCGAAATAAGCAGATTTTCTACGAGGTATGTCCACAAAGTAAGTTCCGTTTGGTTATATAAACAGAATGTGAACAGATACAGAAAAACTAAGTATTGTATAAAAATCTGCAACTGTTCAACTACTTTTCTACATAACTTCCGAAATTTTGTACACACTTGCCATAGCGTGGGACAAGTTTTTGTGCGCCTTCTTCATAGAAGGTTGCCGCCTGTGTATTCAACCATGTGGCAAATATGTTCTTTCAGCTCATCATCGTTGAAGTGTTGACCACTAAGGGCAGATTTTAGGTATAAGAAGAGATGAAAGGAGTCTTCTTCTTCTTTTCACGTTGCCGCCCGACCTCACAAGGCGAATGTGACCAAACAACTCTTACGGGAATTTCACTGAGACGTGTTTGATCATCCTCCGTACAGTCTCGCTCCTAGCGACTTCCTTCTTACACCTAAAACCTGTCCATGGTGATCAACATTTCAGCGATGATGACGAGCTGAAAGAACATGTTACCGAATGGTTGAATACACAGGCGGCAACCTTCTACGAAGAAGGCATACAAAGACTTCTGGCACGCTATGACAAATGCCTACAAAATTTCGGAAGCTATGTAGAAAAGTAGTTTAACAGTTTTATATTTTCGTACAATAAATATTTTTTCTGTATCTGTATCTGTACACTTTTGTTTTATATAACCAAACGGAACTTACTTTGTGGACATACCTCGTATATGAATGTGTCGTCGGTAATGATGGCTTGAGCCGATGGCGAACGCTGAAGAGAGAGCGCTGTTTACAAGCGCTTCGCTTGCGGGAGTTATTATTTCTCGCACAGATCTTGAGCGGCGTGCATCGTTTCACCAACACAGAGCTGACCGACATGCATTTCATGTATGGGGCTGCAAAAATGAAATGGAGTAGCTGCTGAAAGGATGTATATGGAGCGATTCCCGGATAGCCATCAGCCGGATAGTCTAACATTCGAGCGTCTTCACCGTGAGATACTCTCTTTCAACTGGAAAGAACACGTAGATAAAGTCGTAGCAAAGGCGAACCAGAGACTGCGTTTTATTGGCATAAAACTTAAAAAGATGCATACACTACGGTTATCCGTCCTCATTTGAAGTATTGTTGCCCAGAGTCGGATCCTTAGCAAGTGGGTTTGACGGAAGCCATCGAAAGACTCCACAGAAGGGCAGCTCGTTTTATATTGTCACGATACAGGGAGTCAGGGTCACGGAAATTATACAGGATCTGGGATGGGAATATTACAACAACGGCGCTTATCGCTGCGGCGTGGGCTACTTACGGAACTCCAATCGCCAACATTCTCCTCCGATTGCCAGGCACTTAAATGTGATTTGCAGAGATGTAGAGTGGCTCGTTTTATGCTTCGAAGCGTGGAGCTAGCATTACAAAATATTGCCGAACTCCTGCAGTGGAAGAAATAATACTTTTATTTATTTTATTTGTCGTATGGCAACAACAGCAGTATTGAGAATTACGTATGAGATAGTTATTTAGCTTTAGATGACATAAAAGTTTAATATATATATATATATATATATATATATATATATATATATATATATATATATATATATATATATATATATATTCAAATACTAAAATTTACTAATGTGATACACTACTTTAATACATGTGGGAATTCTGAGTCTTACTAATTTAGCACAGTGGTAAGTTTAAGAAATACGATGACAACTTAATACATATATACTATATACACAGGACAGGATAATCCTTAGGCAAGTCGGGGAGCTGTAGGACGTGCGTTACAATGAGTTGGGTGTATGTTACAATGACAAAGCAGTAAACTGACGAGAAATTTGGAAGGTAAATAGTTCAAAGACAACAAATGAAAACTCTAAGGTTCGCATATCTTTGAGATGGCAAACAAATCGGAAGAACGACTGAATGCAGGGGAAAGTTTGAGAATTTTGTGTGGAGCAGGATCAGCATCTTTTAGTATGTTTCATTGTCCGTCACAGGTGCAGATTAAGTCATATTATTGGAAACGGTGAGTTTCGGATTCTTAACTTCTTGAGACGAATTGATCTACTGCTGCCAGTGTCTGCAGACGACCCATTCGTCTCGAGTAGAGAGAGTAAGTAGATCGTGTGAAAGGGGCTTTACACTGACCACCCACACTTTTTTTTAGATACTATGCTGTATTCGCTATTGACTGCAGCTCTCCTAGTTTATTTCCGTACTGCGTCTCACCCGTCTCGAGTGGTTGTTTTTATTTAGACGTTAGCGCCAAAACTTTAGAGCTGCGTAGTTTCGCATCTGCATGATGAAGTGAGATGAAAGCACTTTTTACGTAGGCGCAGGAAATCATTTTCTAAGTGACGAAAGGGTAATGTATACTTAATGTTCTCATCAAATCATGTGGTACATTCTGAATACTATTGAGAAATTACAAAATAGGAAAAGTGTCGTCCAAAAATTTAAAAACTTATACATTTGATGATAAAATTTATACTTGCAAATACATCAACCAGTATCATGAATGCAGTAAAAAACAGTCTTTTTCTTGTTTTCTTACCAACATTCAAATAACGTCGAAACTAATTTTCTCATCTAACAATTCTTTCATTGTTGAGATATTTTCCATTAACATACGTTCATACATTTACGTTCGTATGTATGCATACTGTAGACGTTTTGTCTGTGAAACGTAAATATCTTCGTGCTTTTAGATATTTTGTTTTTGTAGGATAATGCTACTAGATAAAAGATTAGTGGGCTCTGAAGCCATAGCAACACAGACCAAACAGAATAAAGTTTATTACATCTACATACATACTCCGCAATTCACCGTAAGGTGCGTGGCGGAGGGTACACTGTACTACTACTACTAGGCATTTCCTTTCCTATTTCACTCCCAAATAGAACTAGGAAAAAAAGAATGCCTATATGCCTCCGTACGAGCCCTAATTTCTCTTATCTTGTCTTTGTGATCACCATGCGAAATGTAAGTGGGCGGCAGCAAGAACGTACTACACTCAGCTTCAAATTCCGGCCCTCTAAATTTCCTCAACAGAAATTCACGAAAAGAACGTTGTCTGTCTTCCAGCGATCCACAATTGAGTTAATGAGCTCAACCAGAATACACTAACTTCCAACATCAGTAGACTCCACTACAGTTTTTTGCTTCGCGCATGCGGATTCTGCTGCACACTCAGAAATTTATAACGCTACACCGGCACAATGTATAGATCATTGACTTCATAGACGCACTTAAAATGGAGTTGGCTGCTGATTTACACATAGACACAAAAGGCACATACACTCAGAGTTGTCAATTTTCACCACGACGCAGATTGTGTAAAACGAGCTTAACCCTTTCGTTACCACATTAAAATTTCAGCTGCAGAAAAAATAATATTCAGTGTTTTCAGTGTTAATACAGTCCACTAAACATAAATATTTAAATGTTTTTGATCGAACTATTGTTTTTTACGTAATGTTATTTATGCACAAAATGTTCAAAGGTTTGTATAGCTTATGGGACTAAACTTACAAAGTACTTATGAGCTAGCTTATGGGACTAAACTTACAAACTACTTATGAAGTACCTAATACTAAGGACGGCACAAATATCCATGCCCGAGGGGGGATTCGAACCCCCGACCGTAGTGGCCATGCAGACCGTTACTGGAGCGCCTCAGTCCCCTCGGCCACCGTGGCCGGCAATTTATGCACAACACAGACGTTTGTAGCGAGGTATTTTGTTACCTAGGACGTTATTTTGTTGATAGTTAACACTGCCAGATAGCATAATCTTCGCCACAGCACCAAAGACAAGGCAATTCACTGCTGAAATAAAATAACATGAAGCACACTCACGCTGACTGCCACGTACTGACGGCAGCGTAACACAACCTCCAAGACGCATAGATCAATGCCTCAGAAGTGGCTGCACGCCGTACCAAGCGGCAAAATGCCGTACTAGAAGCATGTTCATCAACAATAATGTGACTTTAAGGACTGGCACACAAAATACGTTATAAATCAGCTTTCAATACGTTGTTGTCGAGGAACTCTTGGAATGAAAGGGTTGAGGGGTGGAGGACAGTGCCTAGGGTGCGTTCATGCTGCCACCTCGCAGCTGGCAGCTGGCTGCTCGGTGCTGGTATCTAGCAGCACAGACAAATATATGCAGACGGGAAACCTCGGTCCCACGCTCAGGGGTGCGGGGCGGGGAGTGCTGAAGCTGTTCCTTAAGATGTCCCATGATGGCGCTGCGTTCAGAAGCAGCCCTTTAAACTGGCCAGAGCAGGCGGCAGGTAGCGGCGGTCCCCACCAACACCTCCCCTCAAACGCCAGCAAGCCGGACACAGTCGTGGCCTCGTGGCAGACGGCACCAGCTCTCCCCTTAGCCTCCCCACGATGCTACCCTCCGACGTGCGAGAGTCACCCTCAGAAGTGCCTCTAGTGTGGTCTACCGGTACTAAGCATCTTACGGAACTACGAGGGGAGCGTAGGACAGTGGTTTAGGGGGGGCTGCTTCTCTGTATATGTTACATGTTACTCTGTGCTGGCAGCTCATTGCTTACCAGCAACTTTGTTGCGTTCACGTTGCAGGCAGCACACTGCTCACCATGTACGTTGTCCTCCACCTGCTACATCACAGCGAAGTGCACAACAGCAGTTGAATGAAGTGTGAACCATGTTCTCCATGTCGTCTGGCGACAGTGACAGCGATGTGCTCGCTGCAAAAATGTTATTGGAAAGGAGAAGGAAGAGGAGGTATGGGGTGCATCCTTTGTATGCTGAACGTCCTCACTACAGACACTTTCACAAGTATTAAGAACAACTCAAATACTGTCCAGATCGCTTTTCAAAATGTTCAAATATTTGTAAATCTATCAGACCAAACTGTGTGGTCATCCGTCCGTAGCTTACAAACTACTTAAACTAAGGTAAACTAACCTAAGGACAACACACACACACCCATGCCCCAGGGAAGACTCGAACCTCCGACGGAGAGGAACCGCGCGCTCCACAGCGAGACTCCTTAGACCGTTCGGCTACTCCACCGCGGCTCGCTTTTACAGGCATAATAATCATCTGCTACAGGTATTCACTCATTGTTGCCTGTACTGAAACTACCTCTCAAATGTTCAAATGTTTGTAATTCTATGGGACTTAACTGATTGGTTATTAGTCCCTAGCTTTTAAACTACTTCAACTAAGTTAAACTAACCTAAGCACAACAGACACAACCATGCCCAAGGAATGATTCGAATCCTCGACGCGTGAGGCCGCGCGGTCCGTAACGTGGTGCTCCAGACCGCTCGGCTACTACCGCGCGGCGAAACTACCTCTAACCAACAACATTGGCCGGCCGCGGTGGCCGAGCGTACTGCGGCGCGCCAGTCACGGTCTGCACGGCCGCTACGGTCGGGGGTTCGAATCCACCCTTGGACATTGATATTTGTGCCGTCCTTAGCATTAGCTAGTTCATAACTAATTTGTAAGTTTAGGGACTGATGACCCCGCAGTCAAGTCCCATAAGATCTACAAACATTTGAACATTTGAAACAATATTGTGCGAGATGGGCACGGGAGTTCCACACGCGCAACAGTCAAAAGCCGTTTTACTAGAGTGACCTTGAAGCAACAAATCACAGTGCAAGTTTCAGGCCAGGCGGCGATGGTCGTAGCGCGAAACACAAACCAGTTTGATATCATCGCCTGGCGAGGATCGTAGCGAGCAGCGAGCAGTGAGCTGGGCGAGCTGCGATGGTGCACGCTAAATGGGCCAATAGGATTCTGTGGGTTCGATTCATCATTGCCGTGCCATGTCGGCGAGCAGCGAGGTGGCAGCATAAACGCACTCTCAATCTGTCGGGGGATTCGAACTGGTGCCGGCATAGCCCCCCTCCCCCACCACCTCCCACAGAAAGCATCACTTAAAGCCATTTTCTTCCCTCTAGGGACTATGAAGACAGGAATCAGGAATGAAAGCAGCCAGCTTCAGGCTGGGCAGGGGTTCAGTCCCGAGGCCTGGCCACAAGGCTGATATGATAACCTGCAAACCATTTAAAAAAAGTGGTTGAGGGAGTGGTAAGATGCTGTTACAAATTGGCACACTAATATTTTAAACGATAATTTATCAAGGACGTCCAGTCACCAATGACAACCTTTTGAGATTTGACACTAAAGAGTAATCCAATCACACCAATTTAAATTTTAAGTCGTTAATAACCTTATCTCAAGGGCTATTTAAACAAAACATATCACTCATGAGACTTATACATCGATGGCAATCACAGTAAAATGCATTGGCGTATATGAAAAAGCCTGCCGCTCAGTCACAGGTTCAGGATTCAGCAGAAACAGGTATTGATATTGGTTCTGTTTCTCACAACATGATCACTGTATGCCATAATCACCAGCAAACGTAATTATCAATAGAATTTCATTTATTAGCAAAATGCGGAAGTAATACCTAAAACACTATTCGTGGCAGTACACAATACAGCTACGCTAACTGGATCTCGTTAATCAAATTACAACGCTGCAGAAGGGTAGCACCTCTCATTAAAACCATTAAGCGCTGGCCTCGCACAATGGAACAATTTATGTACAAGGCCGCAGCAATTCATTGTTTATTTCAAGGTTACATAACAGTTACTCCACGTAAGTCAAACTAATCATTATAGCAAGAAATGAAACAAATAGATTTCACAATATGGAATGTCACCAACGTGTCCACTCAAGTGCGACACCGCTAATCACTCTTTTTCCGCACATAAACACAGCCCTGTCAGTCACAACCCAAACCAACAACCACGTGTGCACGCGCGCAGTAGGCGCGGCCACGCAAAACACTTGACGTAACTGCAGGCGGCCCCTTATCTGTGAACCATCAGTTAGAATTACACTAAGGCACTAAAACACTGAGGTCCATCAATAGGATTAACAAGAACAACTTACAAAACTTCTAGCATGAAATACGTAAGTATAAACTACCTTGTAAAAGTCCAATAGGTAATGCAATTTACACGTATTACGACTTGCGACCATTACCTGCAAGTTCCTAAAAGTTACTATTTCTTTACAGACAATACCTTTTACTACCATAAACAAGCCAAAGGAATATATTCCAACAGTGCGTGTCGATAAGTGATTACTCAGATAGACGAGACAAGCACCATAATATAATTACCTACTGTCTCCATGAACCTCCAGGCACAGCAAGAAAAATATTACCTACCATTGAACTTCCAAAATAGGCATAAGATGCTGAATCAGCTCAAGAAAACGAGAATTCGCCATCCACGCGAGGAACAAGATTGTCAGAGGGACATCATCGAGGAAGGTTTGCTCACCAATAGTTTTGCAGGACAGGCCGATAGGAACTACGTAACACACACAAACCAGCCAACACAGCTTACTAATCTGAACAACGGAGTTGTCAGTGCCTCTCGTTCCCTCGGCGGTTACTACCATTCGTGCAGGCACTGCTGTCGACCTGTTACCCCCTCGCCACAGACAGACGCTTTCGGCATTCGCAAGACACCGTCGAGTCAAACTGTCGACAAACTTGTGAAGGCGGCACAGCGATGCCGTAGAGGCAAACATAAAATGCCGAGAAGAATCGATAACGCTGCGATACGGCTCAAAGGCCTTCCCCTTCCCGTGATCGAACACTAACGTTTCCTTTATTAATTGTTTTTTAATTTTTTACTATTATAATTTTAAGGGAAACAATAGTGCAATTATTTCTTCAGAAGAATGTAATAACTGACTCGACGTTTCATTGTTAGATAAGGTCACATCAACTGACTCCTTTTACCAACAACGTTTCTAGTGAATGTGAGGTTCATAGTTGAATCCGCAGTGAACGCCAGTTCGCCAGATGACCACCACATGTAGACGTATGTGGGAGCGTGTCCATAAAACCACAGCTACTACACATAGGCCAATACGGTGTACGCTTTCATTAGTAGGTACTAAATGGTTAATCACTTCGTACCAAGAGGACGCTATTTACATAGAGTGAACTGCAAGACATACTGGTCCATTACAAATTTCCACTACGTGTGACAAGAACTCAACGCATAGGGAGGGAACACCGTGTCTCTGCGATCAAGCAAACTCTGTGTCGTGATCAAATGGCACCGAAATACGTAGTATCCCACGTAGCTCACAGGAATATTAAATTCTTGAATGTGGCGTAATTTGAAATAGATGTGACCTACGTCAATAGGCGAATACAAACTCGTTGGCTGTATTAGGGTAAATAGGTATGGTGTGATAGTAATCAATTCATATGTCGGACATATGACGATGCTCTGCAAGTGATATGAGAGAAATAAACCTTTCATTCGCGGCTTCACAACGAAGATAAAATATGTTGCATTTCCATATAAATCTGCTAGACAGCTGCTAAAATTTTGTGGCCGCCATTCTTGGGAGGAGAAAAATCTGCACGTTATTAGAATGCCTTACACAAGATGTGTGTCCAATATTCGAACTTTGCAAGATTGTGTCGTTCATATTCTAGTACGGCGCCATGAATTTTGTCAGTAGCAGATTTAGAAACGCTACCTCGAAGCTTCACAGGTTCAGTACTTTACATTTTTTCCTTATTAGTTGCGCACCTGAATTATAACAACTATTAATTCTCTTTCAGCTATGGGATTTCTTCACATTGTCGGAGGAGAACCAGCGCATCATTGACATATTCTGTCAAATGTTGTCATTACATATAACCGATTAGAAAGTCATTGCAATAACGGCTCAAGTGACAAAATAAACATGGGCACTGATAAGTGCTTGGTTGAACCCCTCGACTGAGCACGATTTATGGTGGCAACCTACCAGTGTCCACCACTGAAGCTGTAACGTCCGGAACAAGTTAGAAAGAACAGATCATGTGGGAGCAGTGAATCCAACTATCTGCAAGAGTTGATAGACATGCAAGGCTGACATGCTCAAGTGTCTTGGAAAAATCCAAAAGGCCAAGGCACGATGAATGTACGTAACAGCTGCTGCCGAGACAGTGTCCTTGTATTCCGCCATTGGCGACATATAGTACGGCCAGGAAAGTAGCACTGGTGTTTGCCGATCAGAGCCAAGCAGAAGCTACAATCTGCTGTTCACAGGTCGTGTACAGTTTTACAATCAAAATTATGTAGCATGAGATGATAGATAGCTAAAATGGTTCGTTTTGAGAACAATTTCCCCTCCTTGATGCTCGCAAGAACAGCACCTCTTCAACAAATCTCATTCAGTATGGAATTGAAAGTAGAACCTAATAGACGCGAGAAATGTAAATAAAATTATTTACGAAGGCCATCCGGACCAGGTGATTTATGGGAGGCAGAACGGGCTTGTAGTATTACATTAAAAATTTTCATTCGATAAATAATGTATTTACGATGCTTATCGCTGACCACAGCTTTCTCTGGCAGCTAATTACATTCGTCTTTTTTTTATGTTTATCTTTCTTTTACGCGCTGCCCAGAACGCGGTTGTGTACTTGGTCTTTCATCTTTCTTACCTCATTGAGAACAGTCGCACGTCAGGGACTTCTCCATAATTAATTGTAAGTGTGTGTGAGATCGTTTTTCTTATGAAGTATGATGAAAATATATTTAGTTACGTATAAATCTTTTACTTATTTCAAATGACCGACCTTTAATAATTCATGAAGTGTTTCTATATTTCCAGCAGTAATCTTGATTATGTAACGTGATGCTTGGAGCGTAAATTGTAAAGTCAGGTTCCGCTTCCTTTTTTGAGTCTTCTATCTATAAATGTGTCAGATCGACCAAATTATTTTCTTGTATTATTGTCCCGTTAGTGAACTTTAATAGCTGCTACGAACTGTAACTACTACTCCAACACCTGATCGTAAGAAAGAAAACGCAATATTACAGGCTATAAAATGAAACACTCCATCTTCCTGAAAATCAGTCAAAGCTCTAGAATTTGTGAGTCGAAAACGTTTGACCTAGAGGCGAAACTGTAACGTTAGTAAATGGTTGGACAGGATCGTTTACAGTAAACAACTGTGCATGGTACCGATGTATGGCTTGTCACCTCATGTGGATCAGTCATATGACGGCTATCAGATCCAAAAGGGAAGAAATAAATGAGCATCGAAAACTAATATGACCGTGCAGCAGGTGGTGGAATGGTGCCAGTTCTTTATGAACAAGTGAGAGTGGTTTGTATTTAATTTTCAAGTCACATTTGCTTCTTCGTAAGTAGTAGCAATTTAGCTTTTATCTGTTAGACTTCAGCAGTCCTGAAATGGCATCAGTAGATCGTACATATAAATCTCTAAGAAATCAAACAGTAAAAGTAAAACACTTCCTGAAGTCTCTCGCCCTTGCAGCACAGTAATAACAACACCTTCCAGGTGTCTTTGCGTAATCAGACACCTTCACAATAATAACGAGTAGCCGGCCGCGGTGGCCGAGGGGACTGAGGCGCTCCAGTCACGGCCACTACGGTCGGGGGTTGGAATCCCTCCTCGGGCATGGATATTTGTGCCGTCCTAGTTCGTAAGTAGTTCATAAGTAGTTTGTAAGTTTAGGGACTGATGACCCCGTAGTTAAGTCCCATAAGCTTAACAAACATTTTTTTGAATAACGAGTAACGTTCTTCCGAACGGAGGCAATCATCCTACTCAGTATCAATCACTGCCTCAATGGAGCTAACAGCAAGGTTTGTTGTTGTTGTTGTTGTGGTCTTCAGTCCGCAGACTGGTTTGTTGCAGCTCTCCACGCTACCCTGTCCCGTGCAAGTCTCTTCATCTGAGAATACGTTCGGCAACCTACATCCCTTTGAATCTGCTTACTGTTTTCGTCCCTCGGTCTCTCTCTACGATTTTTACCCCCCCAACACTTCATTCTAATGCTAAGCTGACAATTCCTTGATGTCTCATAATGTGTCCAACCAATCTATCCCTTCTCTTAGTCAGGATATGCCAGAAACTCCTTTTCCCCCATTTCGGTTAAGCACCTCCTCATTAGTTACGTGATTTACCCATTTAATTTTCATCATTCGTCTGTAGCACCACATTTCAAAAGCTTCTATCATCTTTTTATCTGATCTCCTTATCGTTCACGTTTTACTCCCATACACTGCTACACTCCAGACAAATGCTTTCAGAAAGGTCTTCCTAACATTTAAATTAATACTGGATGTTAACAAGTTTCGCTTCTTTAGAAACGCTTTTCTCCCCATAGCCATTCTGCATTTTATATTTTCTTTACTTCGGCCATCAGAAGTTATCTTGTTACCCAAATAACAAAATTCATCTACTACTTTTATTGTCTCATTACCTAATCTAGTTCCTTCAGCATCGCCTGATTTTCTGACACTGCATTCCATTACCTTCGTTTTACTTTTGTTAATGTTCATCTTATATCTTCCTTTCAAGACACTGTCCATCCCATTAAATTGCTCTTCCAGATCTTTTGCGGTCTCTGACAGAACTAAGTCATCAGCAAACCGCAATGTTTTTATTTCTTCTTCCTGTACTTTAATGCCCTCTCCAAATTTCTCCTTCCATTCCTTCACTGCCTGCTCAATGTACAGATGGAACAACATATGGGAAAGGCTACAACCCTGTCTTACTCCCTTCCCAACCTCTGCGTCCATTTCTTGCCCTTCGACTCTAATAACTGCTGTCTGGTTTTTGTACAGGTTGAATATAACTGTTCGCTCCCTATATTTTACCCCTGATACCTTCAGAATTTGGAAGAGTGTATTCCAGTCGGCATTGTCAAAATCTTTCTCCAAATCGACAAACGCTAAAAAAACGTAGGTTTACTGTGCACAATTTTGTAAAGGCTGTGGGTGGAGATTTATACTTGCAGAAACAGCGGAGTGGTTGGTGAAAGGCGCAGGAATCATGTTAACTGCTAGAATTTGATGTCATAGTACATCAGGCATGAAAAAATCTATCATTTATTGATGTGATTTCCGGGCATTTCCGTAGGAACAGACACCATTAGTTGACAGTAATGATTGTAATTTTTCGATCGTTTCGGGGCTTGAAATAAATTAAACGGCGAAGTTCAAATTAGTGCTGGACCGAGAGTCGAAGGCGCATCCATTCCAGGCGCGCTTCCTTCCCCTCCAATCCAAATTGTCAACTTCTTGCGCACTGCGATGGTAGTGTCCCCTGCACATCACGGCCGAAATGTTCGAAATGTCTCAACATTTAGAATTCGAAAAATTATGGCCGTTAATGTAATAATGAATAATTGTAATTATGCTCACAGGAGGAAAAGAAAATTTCAATGCGGACGCATTAAGAAGCTCGGTTCCTCGCGGACATCCAGTATAGGCTGCGAGCAAGCAGAACTAACGGGCAGGGGGTAGTACCACAGTCTAACATATACAGTCACGACACTCCCACAGACTTTTGTTATACGCTGCGACAGCAGCGCCCCAAGCGGCCGGAAAGCTACATTTCTGAATACGATATGGGATCAGTGCGAATAGTGTCGGATATATTGATTTTAACATACTTTTTACATTAGGGAACGTATGAAGTGCCATACATATAGATAATATTTTAAAAACAGCTCCACATTTCTCTTTCTTAGGTTTCCTAAGATCTCTGACAAGGTACGAAACGGTACCTTACCTTATAGAACAGTTTCTTTATAATTATCTTTCAACATACAGGCTTTAACTGACTAATTTAATTTTCTATTAAAAATAAAAAATGGCTCGGAAGCACCAGAAGACCTGATCTTCATCAGAGAGACGTCGATTTTCTACTGAAGAATGTTAAGATTTCCTTCGAGTAAAATCGGTGAAACGTAGGAAACCTACATAGAATGCAATAACTACAGCATTTAACATACCAAATCAGCTACCATAGTTGTAGCTGAAGGAAAAACGTCAGAGACGTGACAACAAAACGACAAAACCAATCAAACTGTTTTCCAACAAAGGACACCCCAATTCCATAAATGTTGCTGCATATGAACCACAAACGTCAAGAATCATCAGAACATTGGCTTTTTAAGCTAAAGTAATAACACTGAAAAGATTATGAACGTATGAGAAAGACGAGTGACGTGTAAAAATGTGCGGATAATTAGACACCACACCGACCTGATACACGTCAAAAAACTGCATATCGTAGTAAGAAAAGACCATAATAGAGATTTACTATTCCCTTATGTTATATTCTACTTACTTTCAGCGAAATAAGATGCAAATACACACATTTTCCTAAGTTTTGTTCATGATATAGTCGTTCATTACACCATTGAATCAGTTAAATTCGGCTGTTTTACTTTAATTTCCGTATTATGTATGCCTCTTGATATTTTACTAATGATTGTAACGCAAAAATTATACTATTTCGTTAATTACGTACAAAAACAATTATAAACAAACACCACTACTTCGGCGGCTTCCCCACCGCTTGGAGCGCTAGTGTCGCAGCAACTGTAAGTTGGTAACAACTTTTACAGCAGTGAATGTCGCGACTGTATATGTTAGACTGTGGTAGTACCATCACAGTGTGCAACAAGTTGAGAATTTGGGTAGGGAAGCGTACCTGGATATCCCAATTGGTTAAGGCGACCGTTGGCCCGAAAAGGAAAATCCGGGTTCAAATCCCAGTAAAAATTATGAACTTTGCCTTCGAATTCATGTCATCGGCCCAAAACGGTCTAAATGTTTCAATATCTCAAATAGTAAAATCTATCAAGTCTACTACTAGGCGTCTCAGTAAAAAAGATGCATTTTACCAGTGGTGGTAATTTATGTACTCAAACAGCCCTCAAATTCATTATATTAATTAATTATGTAAGAAGTTAAAATATTAATCAGGAGACTAGACAAACAAAGTATTCCTAGGATTCTTGCGCAGAAGATAAGGCAGTTCGTCTTTGTAAAATTTCGAGAACTCCGTCTTTTTGCTATTGCTTGAGAGCTCTTAAATTACAAAGACGGTAAGATCAGACGGATGACAACCAATTGCACGACCGCAATCAAGAATTTCAATATCAAGATACCTTCCCTCGGCGTTATAGGAATGCAGCTGGGTTCATGTGCATGTTTGGGTCGATGTACTGTTGTGAGCATGTTGTAACGGTTACTCACTGGGCAATTATGAAATGTCAGTACAGTTTTTTGCAGGATGCCAGCTACGGGAAAGTGCCGCCGTAGCTCGGAATTAATTTGCCGAGTGGGGTTACACGCGGACACACACACACACACACACACAAACACACACACACACACACACACTCTGAATAAATGTCAATATGAAGAACAGTTTTCTACTCTCTGCGGTGTGCGCCCTCTCCTCCTATCTCGTTCAAACACTGTTCAGGCTTGCTTACGTGATTATACAGACTCGACTAAGTCCCATTGGATGTTTCCTCCGCCGGTCGTGGACTCTGACGGAATGTAAATCTCGTCGTGTGTTGCTGGAAATTAATATCACAAGAGAAAATGTTTCTGCCTACTTGAAATGAAAGCGGCCTTTCTGAAAAATTTTGTTTATTGATTTTAGCGTGCCTAACTACGTTGGAACCAGATTTACAAACTTCTGAAATATCCCGGTAATTAAATCTGTTGAGCACCTTCTCAATATTGAATCTGTTAATTATTAAATTTATCAACTGTGTCGCAGTGACAATATTAACTTCTTTTCCTTTGCAGACTATCCTCGGAGCCGTAGCTCGTCTAATTCACACAATATCAGCACCAAATCTTCACACGCACTGCTCGTCACTGTAGAGCAGATAATTCTCATTAATATCACTTTATCTGGCGGTTAATTACGCCTAATTATACACTTTGTGACGCTAGCCTTTCACATACGTGTTGACCGTCCTGTGGCCTGTCGCAGACTGGGTACAGAGCCCACGCTCTGACTTGGCGCCTAGATGTTAGAAGCTTTCACCCGATTGGCTGATTTGTATCAGCCAATAACAAATCACTTTCTATAATTTTTAGTTTATGGTAAAGCTGCACTTTTAAATGAATCTGAAATTGTGATTAATCTAATAAGACGTGATCGTAATCCTCCGGTAGGTTGGAGTTATGTCTCAGAAAATATTATCGGCAAAATAATGAAATGAAAAGCACGCGGTTCCCGCCTCGACAGCGGCCGGGAAGAACCGCCCTGACTGCCGCAGCGAACGAATGCTTCCCACGGTGCTGCACCATACTGTATGGCACGGCCGGTATGAACCAGCTCGGCTCGCTTCCGTGTGCGGCCAGCTATCCGAAACAAAACTGTCTGGACTGCAGTAGGCAGGCCAGACGAAAAGAAACGACAATGTAATGGAATAAATCCCGAAATAAAGTAGGGAACAATTTGGGGTAATATCACAATGTGTTCTGTCATGAACAGAATAAAAAACAAGGAAAGGCCATGCCTGAGAACCCTGCAATGAAGAGTTTGCTGCGCATCGCCGCAGCAAACAAGATAACACCTGATATCTGTTCACTAACGGAAAAAAAATTGTGAACGACAAAATAGTCAATAAATCTTTTGTTAGTTGTACAAACGTCAATTTGTTCTGATTGCCACTAAATTGAAAACAGTATTTGTTCAATTTTTTTTTGTGATAAATGCAGGATCGGCCGTTAAACTATTTATCGTTGCCACTGTTTAGCGATTTACTGTATGTGAACATTTAAGACAGGTGTCGCTCGGTGAGTCTAATTATTGACAATTAAGATGGTGTGTGTTATTAATTCACCTGAAGTAAGTTATTGTGCCGAAACGAACAAGTAACATTTCTTTGAACTTAAAAAACATACTTTTCTAGAAGACTGGAATTAGTTGTGTAGCATATTGTACAACTCATATTGCTATATTTACGATTAAGATGGTGGAAGCTTGGAGTTCAGCGTCATAAATCAGTCGATCATAAACTGTCTTCTTTTGATACTCTAGCAACAACTTCTAAACGCAGTGACGTCTTCATTAAGAAAAAATGGGAAAAAAATGGGAAATTGGAAAGGAATACTCCATACGTTGGTTCCATGAATCAGGCATTTGGAAATCTAAAATAGAAACATGCTTTATTAAATTCCAGGCATGCAATCAAATCGTTGATTTTTCAGGACCACAGAGCTTTTACAGTCATTGTAATAACGAAAGAACATAATATAATCGCTGAGGATTGACGAGGTGTCACGTGCCGCGTGTACCGCATTTTCGTGGAGAAGAGTTGCCGGCTGAGTTGTAGACTAGCTATTTCAGAAACAGTTGTGGCGCTGGCGATAATTGCAGCGAGGCTGCAGTACCTCGTGACGTCACAGGCCAGCCGGCTGCCTCACCTGCACACACGCTCGGCGCTGCCTCAGCCGCGTGGAGTGTTGTGCCCCATTCGACAGCAGTTGATGGCCGCAGAAGTAGCGTCTCGCGAGCAGGTGAGCGCTCGGAGCGCGCGAGTTGGAACAGCCTGCTCTAAGCCCTTCTTCTTCATGAACCTCTATGCCCCTCTTCATGAACCTGTAGGCCCCTCTTCATGAACCTCTAAGCCCCTCTTCTTAAGGCCCTGATGTAAGAGACCAACGCATTGTGCCTCTTAAATCTACATCATACAAAGTTTTATGTCAGTGCAAAAAAATATATATGGTAGAAAATGTTCACAAATTAATGAGAAAAATATTTAAAAAAAATTATGCAACTCATTTAACAATGTGAAAGTCATTATTTATTACTTTTTGCCATTTAGCAACATCATGCATTTAAACATATCAGTGTACCCAGGAAAATGTTTTCTATTCCTATCAGATGACTGTAGAATAAATTTTTTTACTTGACAGAAGTCATATCAGTTTGTAATTGGATTACGCAATTTAAGGCTCAACAGTGAGTAAAATCCACTGGAGCCCTATTTGTCGCATTTCTTCTCAATTCATGACTGCGCTGCCTTCTATAGAGGAAAGGATAAATTAAGTGCTTAGAACATACTAATGTATATAATAAGCATGGTTTTGCCTTCTGGCAACAAGTACGCCTAAAAAATGTAAAAAAATTTGCGTTGCCAAACGGCAACATCAAGCAGTGAAGGGGTTAATGCGGGCCTCATGACTCCGCCAACACGTCTGCAAAACATGATTTGCTGTCTCCACGGCGTTACAGCCACATCTGCACCTTGTCACCACAGCGCCCATGCTGTATTGTAGCCTGGATAGGGAGAGATTTAATGTTGGTACACAAGCAACTGATGTAATCATGGCCAGAGAGTATGTTACAGGTGTTTATTTTATTCGACATTATTTTCTAGGAGTGAGACAAATTGATATTATATACCACACATACAGTGGTTAATCAATAGTCACAAGCAATAGAAACATCCTTTATTCAAATAACGTAACTAGTTTTGTGATCTTTGTCATCATAACCAAACGTAAGAAAATCACAAATCGCAAAATATGAAGCATAAACTGAGATTATCATGTCAATAAATTATGAAAAACTTAAGTAAAACTGGATCCCGGCCATCTATAGGAGTCAAAGTGGCCCCCAACTGTCTGCTATATTCGCAGCATACAGTATCAAACCATTTGCAACCATATTTCACTCCATACCATATAGCAGCAGAGTAACCTACATTGGTGAAATTGATTTATTGCTGTGCTACCTTGATAGTACAATATAGAATGCACAGCCAAAACTTTCTGTATTTTTTTTTCTTTATTGTATTATAAAACCCAAAGAAGGGGCAGGTTGACAGCAGCTAACATGTTGCTCTTCGGCCAAGAGAATACAAACGAGTTAACAGAAGATCTAAAATAAGACAGGTGACAACATATGAAGAATTTACAAATGGATACGTTGAGATAAATGGGTGAAATGACAATGACTGCGAAACAGAATGACAAAATGTATATATTCAGAACTTAAAACAGCCACAGTGGATAAAACTTTCATGTTGATAGAACAGAACGGTAGCGATGACGGTGAGACAAAGATACACATTTAAACTTTCTGTGAAATCAAAACATAGAAATAGGTAACACATGGTAGGTATGGTTGTGAGAACTACAATGTGTTAATTAGTAAAGGTAACTTAACGGAAACCTGTACTATACAGGATCAATCCAAATGAATATAGAACACAGTAACAGTATGTACTGTGTTTTCTACACAGGTTATCAGCAAATAGATGTGTTCCCATTCGGAGGTGTCAACGAACTAAACCGTACGGCATGGCTACAGTTGACTGTCTGTGAAGCCAACCACTAGAGTGCATAGCTGTCTTTGTGCTAAGATAACAAATGGATGCTAAATGAAGTGACAAATTATAACAACCACAAGTTAAGATCTAGTATCTATTAAAATTCTAACATATTGGTGACATATAACAAGCAGACAAAATACATATGTAAATAACCCATTAGAGAACAACTTAAATCAGAAGGTCTCTTCTAGCATAATCTATCTATTATACAAATGGTGCAACAAAAAGAGAATGACGATTACTGTTGAAATCAAGGAACTGCACATGATCATTTACAATCCCAAAAAAGAAATTCATAATATTATGTGTAAATTACGCTCTAATAGAAAGCCAAGTGATTAGGAGTTGAAGATATACGATGTTCACTAGCCAATTACAATGTCTCTTTAGTTGAGCAATTATTTACTCTCTTGTAATTGACAATACATCGATGAGACAATGGGTGCATACAAAAAATTGGATACATCAAAATGTTGTTACATAACCAACAGAAAGAGAGCATAAAAGTAGTGTAAGGCTCAGCGCCTCTAACATTAATCTAGATGAAAACAGTTGATTGAATAACTTATGATACCTGGGACTGATAACCCCGTAGTTAAGTCCCTTAAGCTTTACAAATATTTGAACATTTTGAACTTAAGATTCATTACAAATGCATAACTATAGAGTAAAGTATCTGGACAGCAAACAAGCTATGTGTCATACAACCAGTAAAAATATGCAAAAATGTAATACATTGCTCAAGGATACAATAATACAGCTGAGTTAGCACAAGTGACTGAAAGTCATGTAATAGTAATGAGATAAGAGGTTAACAGAGGATAAAAGTATAAAGCAAAGTCACATTATTGGCATAATTAAATAATTGTAGACAGAATACATATAATTTGATACAATGTTCTAAATATATAATACTGAATTACAATATAATAAACAATAAAATACATGCATAAATCTAACACATAGCTAAAGTTACAATGCTACAGCTGAGTCAGCATAAGTGGTTGAATTTCATAATAATAATGAGATACATAAAGAACAGAAAAGTACAAAACAAATTCACATAAATATATACAGAAAATAAGCTGTTTGTTACATGTCCAAATACCTACATATGTGATGCATTGCTCAAAACCTAAAATACTGCAGCTGAGTCAGCTTAATTGATCTAACAACAAATGGTATGCTTATGATAAGCTCTCTAGACAAACATGTAAAATAATGACGTGTACTGTAATATATAAATATGTGGGTTGATAAAGGCTACAACAGAATACATATAGGCTAGTTTTATGAAACATATTCCTCTTAAGTTATCTAATTTCTAGTTTGTTCAGTTTTGCTTACATCCATTAATACAGGTTAGACGAAGAGGACTATATAATCTCATCAAACGTAGTGAAGAAAGTTTTATATTTAAATTCAATTTATTCATTTTAAATTTTTTCAGGCCCCTTTTTATGGAAGCTATAAATGTTTTCAAACAGGTCTACTTTATGGCCTTTTTGTACTTCATGTAATACATTTATATTCTGCCTAATGTTATCTATTGAGTGTTTTATTTATTAAATGCAGTCCTAAAGCAGGATTATTTTGTTGGTCATGTGTTCCCTAAACCTGGTTCCAAAAGTTCTGCCTGATCTATATAAATGGAATCACAGTCAGAGCATTTTAATGTATATACCCCTGAGCTAGCTAACTTGTCTGCATTACTATTAACATTATGTCTTAATCTATGATATAATAAATTATCTGCCTTGAAGGCTACTTTTACATTATGTTTCTTAAATTCCCTATCAATTTTTTCTGATATTCTTACCTCTATATCTCATTGAACACAGCTGTTTTCCCCCTTATTCTGATTTTTAGTATCTCTTTCTTCCATATTTTGTCTACAAAACTTTCTTGGCAGTGGCAATCTTTTTTAAAATTTGTAAATATTTTTCAATATCCGCTTCTTGCATTGGTGTTCTTAAAACCCATAAGTTGTAGAATTAAAGAAACTCTTTTTATATGTACTTGGGTGACATAATGATTCATTAATAACACCACTGTTAGTTGGCTACCTGTATATACTAAATGTGTGGGAACCTCCTACTTTTTTGATAATTGTCTAAAAAGTTTAATGTACTATCTTCTAAATTAAACTGAATATTTTCATACATTTCATTAATTTTATTCTTTATTTCAACCATATCTTGTTCAGTACCATTTATCATAATATCATCAACATATGTTCTATAATAAACTATTTTCTGAGCTGCATCTTAACGTTAATCAAAAAAGGCATTATTGACATGATTGAAAAAAATATCAAAAGTGCTCCTGCAAAACTGTTACCCACTGCAAAACGTTCTGCTTGATAGTAGATCTTTCCAATAAATTGAAAGTAATTAAACTCCAATGATTTTTGAAAGAGTTCGATAGTTCCAATAATCTTACCCAGTGTTGCTTTTTTAAATTTAATGAGTTTTCCCTTATCTCACTTGTCTCAGTGATGAGTATATTGGTGTATAAATTAGGTATAACTAATGATGCAAGGCAAGAATGCTGTGGTATATGAATGTAATTTAAAAACTGCGTCAATCCAAAACTGTTTTTGTGTTGGTTGGATGTTAGATTCTATACAATTCTTTTAACTTTTTAATATTTTAATTCATTAATTGGGGTGTCATATTATTTACAATCGGCCTAATCCTTTTATTAATTTTGTGTGTCTTAATCTGAGACCTTGGCTTGGAAGTGAAACATTCATAATTTAAAGTATTTCTTTTCTCTATCAGTAGAGGTGAAGTAGTGTCTACCTTCTTCTTAACTGTTGAATGAAATTTGTTAGTCAGATCTATATTAACTTCTATGATGTTGTTACATGAAAAAATTCCTCTTTTTTCTAATGTACTCATTATCACTAATCATAACTATAATATTACTCTTAGGTGCCTTGGTAGCAATTACCTTATTTTCATAGATTTCTATTAATAGTTTTTCACGTCCATTGTTATTTTTAGGATTTTTAGTTTCGTTCCTAATTGCAGTAGCTACCTTAACACCTATGTAACTGTTTCAGGATTATTTAGCTTAACCATTTCTTTTTACTTCTGCCATTATCTTTTTAACTTTTTTCTTAATTTCTTAGGGTTGTTAAACTGCAGCTCTTTATTAAGCAAATTAAGTTCTTCCTTAGAGAATGTGATATCAGTAAGGTTGATTATTTTGTCTTCAAATTCATATTTATATGCTGAGTTTCAAGCAAACATTTACCTGATAACAAGGATTTAATTTTGTTTTCATGCCTGGCCTGTGTTGGTTTACATATAACCCACAGCACTGCTACGAAATGAGAATATACAAGACCATTCTTTTTCTACGCATATGTAATTTCTCTATTAGAATACTGTTCTCTTTATACAATTCTATGATCTGTAATTTAATCCAAAATGGTCCAGGTGTTAAGGAGATGGGATTGGAGGGTTGGGGAAAGAAGGAAGAAATTGAAGAGTTTCAGGAGGACCTCATGGGGTAGGCGACATAAATGGGAAGGTGAAAACCTATCTGGTCCAGCTACTGATCGTTGGGATGGGAGAGAAGAAGCGGCCTCCTCAGGTGTAACATGCTCTCATATCTGGTTATAGGGTGGCACTTACCTGAACGGCATCACCCTGCTATTGAGGTGATCCACCAGGCCAGATGGACGCTGGGTAAATAGGGCTACGAGGAAGTCCAATGCCCGAGGAACAGCAGATGTAGGTGCAGGTGGTGGTGGTGGTGGTGGCGACGGCGGCGGCTGGAGCAGGGTGCCACCACGGAGGCCATTGATGCAGCGTTCCGTGTTCTTCTTGTACGTGTGCAGATATACGCGATGAGCTGACATACACTGTCCCTGGTACTAGAGACAGAAGGGTTTGCAGGGTACGTGTGTGTAACACCAAGATCTCGTGATAAGGCTTCCGAACCGCCTTCTGAAGCCTGCCAACACGTTTTCATCTTAGCTGGAGACGGTGACTGGATGCGTATCGTAACTATAACCATGGTAATTCAGATGTTCTACAGCATTCAGAGAAGGGATGTCCTTTCCCTCGATGTGGAATAGGTTTCTTCTCTGGGCAGCACAGGTAGACCTGTCTACCTTGACGAACTGGATGGCTCCACATTTGTCAGGGTTTAATTACATTGCGATGGAATGCAGTAATTTAGTCACACAGCTAAAGTTGTTCCTCATAAACTGCACATTGTTAGAGAAGACTATCGTACGATATCGTCTGCAAAGTCCATAGACATCCTGCTCACACCAATCGCTCCATAATTTTCCATTACACTCAAGGTGATCCAGGACCAAGTTAAACACCACAGAGCTTAGAGGGTCCCCTCTCTTGCCCCCTATTAGGTAACTTAGGAGGAATATGTATCATAAAACTAGCTTTTATGTATCCTATGATACGTGTCGTTATTTTACATGTTTGTCTAGAGAGCGTATCATAAGCATACTATTTGTTGATTCATCTAATAATCTAACTCAGCTGCAGAATTGTAGGTTTTGAGCAATGTATCACCTATGTGAGTATTTGGCCAGGTAACATACAGCTTGTTTGCTGTCTGCACTCGTTTAATTAAGATACTTATGTGAATTTTGTTCCTACGTTTCTGTTGTTTATGAATGTCATTATTCTTATAAAATTCAACCACTTGTGCTGACTCAGCCGTATTATTGTATCGATTTCCACAAAGATACATCCCGCCTGAAGATAGCTCTTATAACCCAAGCATGAACTCGTGATGTACATTACTGTACGCTCACCTATTCCATGATCAGAGAGTGCCTGCTGTATGGGTTTCTACAAAACATGGCCGAAGAATTTTGTTTAAAGGCTTACCCAACCTTCAGTGCTCCCTGAAAATGGTGTTCAGACAGTGCAGACCAGTATGCCGTCCACCACCCGAAACCCTCGTTGGGCCTTATGACTGGGAATGGAATTTGATATCTTATAGGCCAAGATCTTGTTCAACAATCAAAAGATCAGTTGATGAGTCTGATAGGTCTCCAGCTAGATAGAGACGTAAGACTCTGTTCTTTGGTAGTAAACAGGCGCAGCTTAACTGCAGTCCAAAAACTAGGTTTAACAGGAGTGTCACGCAACAACTGCCATGCCTTTTAGCTGATCATGCCATCTTGGCACAATGACGTATCTTTTAATTTCTTCGACTTTGAAATGAGGTAAATAGGTCTAAAACTGATTCCTCTGTTCTTGGAAATGACACGATTTCTGACTGTTGTGGATAGTAATCCTTGAAATACCCAAATCTTGGTATGCAACTTCCTCATAGCTGCCCCTTAGGGGCATCGTCTCTTTTAGTTTTGTTTCTTTTCGACTTTGTGAACTCCGCGAGATTATCCTCCTACTTTGCAATTTTAAACTCTCGGCGTTTTTCACTCACGTCCACGGTTTTACTTGTGACGATTAGTGATGGAATGGGGGACTGCTGACCTTTGCAGTTTCGTCCCCCTTAAATATCCAACCAACAAAAACAACAACAACTCCATAGCTGTCTCCATTTAGAGTATCCCCTGCAAGGTTGACATGATCTTTGAGCCATCTAAATTGCGTGGAACAGAAGCGTCAACCCTTTCTTTTTTCCATTGTTCTCAGTTCCTTTTAACGTTGAAACTTTTCACATGGACAGGAACCCTTGTTTGATGTTTTCGTTTGTGTGGGAGACACTTCAGAGAGCATGGATGGTGTACGGTTCTGGAGGGAACATTGGGTATCATCCCCAGACTGAATCCAACTTAAGAGCTAAATCAGTAAGCTCCTTAAAAATTATTGGAACCCCTAGAGTAAATCTGCTGTAAATGTTCTCTATAGGACCCATTTATAATTCAGGCTTACCTAATTTCAATCTCAGGAAGGCTGTGGCTGTTCTGCCTTTCTGGCTGGCTCGACAAACCAGACGCGACATTGGCTGAGTCTTGTTCGACAACATGCTGTCGTATCCTCAACTAACGTAGTCATTACTGTCCTGTAGGCGGGATTAGCTCCTCGCTTCTTCACGACTGCGACAGATCTATCTATCCTAGTTCCCAACTTCTCGTTGAGCTGACCTTGTAAAACATATCTTTTCACTCCAGTTCCAGCTCAGCCAATTCCTCCTCTTCGGAGTTGGATTGACGACGTTTCCACATACCAATGTTTAACCGAAGTTCCGCAACAAACTGCTCTTGGTGAGATTTTTCCTCGTGCAATCGTTGGGCGCTCATAGTTGTAAAGTGACTCTGGCAGCGCAAGCAGTTATATCCTCCACGGTCGTCTGGAGCGCTCGTCAGACGAAAACATCGCCTGATGTGCTGACGTTGCTGTTCTACCGCCGTTTTCGAGAGTTCAGTATCACACTTGGGGCGTTTCAAGCTGTTTTTTCTACCTGGCGAATTAACATTACTACCAGGAGTCTTGTCACGGCCTGTGTTGTTAACACGGTAAATTCTGAGTTGCATTACAGGGAAATTTGTTCTACTCATTGCAAATTGAGTGTTTCCTCATGGAGATGGGGATATCGGGCTGCAAACTCTAGTTCCTCCTGGCTTCAGAGTCCTGTATGAGGCGTCACGACCTTCACGCGGGCTCTCGCCCATTTCCACCCACTGCGCCCTTAGGTGGGAGTATCAATACAAGCGAATTCTACTGCTGCTACGACTTGAATACCCATTGGAGGGGTTACAAGCATCTGACGTAGGCTTTGTTGGCGACTCCTGCTGATTCTGATCTATTGCACAGCAGCCATGCTGCCATCATGGTGTCCAGGAGGACATGTGCTGCCATTGTAGCTAAGTAATTCTTGGTAAAGCGCAGATCCCTCAACGCCTTTACAGATGCTGGAGATCAGACACCATGCAGCTAATGGAGGCTGATGTGAAAATGTGCTGCACAGCGCTCAACGAAAATTGCAGCTCTTTGTCATCCCAATCACAGACTGCAACTTTCTGATGGTTTACATTAGAGATTAGATTAGTACTTGGTCCATAGATCATGAATACGACACTTCATAATGATGTGGAACGTGTCAGGTTACTTAAACGTGTCTTTACAAATTATTACTTTGTACTAAGTATTTCATGACACAATTTATTTTTATTTTATTTTATTTTATGTTTTTCATATTTACTAATTTATATCTAAAAATTCATCTGTAGTGTAGAAGGAGTTGCCATTCAGGAATTCTTTTAATTTATTTTTAAATGCTAGTTCGCTATCTGTCAGGCTTTTGATGCTGTTTGGTAGGTGAGCAAAGAATTGTGTGGCAGCATAATCTAGCCCTTCCTTTGCCAAAGCTAGATTTAGTGGAGATAATTCTTTCTCCTAGTGTCGTATTGCTTTTGAATTTCTGATCAAAGACTGTATTTATTAATCCTCCCTCGGTAATGGATGTTTGTGCTGTCGTCAGTATATGTTCAACTGTTTGTAGAGCCTATGGGACTTAACTACGGGGTTATCAGTCCCTAAACTTGCAAACTACTTATGAACTAGCTATTACTAAGGACGGCACAAATATCCATGCCCGAGAGGGGATTCGAGCCCCCGACCGTAGTTTCCGTGCAGAACGTGACTGGCGCGCCGCACACCGCTCAGCCACTGCGGCCAGCTGTCTTCAGTATCAAATGTTCAAATGTTTGTATAGTCTATGGGACTCAACTACGGGGTCATCAGTCCCTAAACTTACAAACTACTTATGAACTACTTACGAACTAGGACGGCACAAATATCCATGCCCGAGGGGGGATTCGAGCCCCCGACCGTAGTGGCCGTGCAGACCGCGACTGGAGCGCCTTAGTCCTCTCGACCACCGCGGCCGGCTGTCTTCAGTATAAGATAGTTTATAAGTAGTTTGTAAATTTAGGGATAATGACCCCGCGGTTAAGTCCCATAAGCTTAAGAAACATTTGAACTTTTGGACGTGTTAAACAGTCTTCCATGACCGGATAAACGAGCTTTAAGGTGAAGACAGCCAGCGATTCTTTCTCCAGAGCGAATGCACATCAGACCCGAAATGTAACCGAAATCAGCTGAACCGAACGAGGTAGCGAAATGGTAACACAGGACTCGCATTAATTTCAAATCCACCACCTGCAATCCAGATTTAGGTTTTCCATGATTTCCCGAAATCAGTCCAGGCAAATGCCGGAATGATTCAAAGTGCACGGTCTATTTGCGTCCCTGTCCTTACCGCAACAATCAGAGTGTGAGCTCTTTCTCTAATGAACGGGACGTTAAGCCGTAAACTTCCTTCTTTTGAAATCTGTGAAATGCCGCAACTAATGAGCAGGTGCAGTAACTAGTGAGTAGATAAGCTGAAAATGAGATTGTAGCGGGGAACGTGACAGGATGATCACTGTGCACAGTGACATAGCGGTCAGAGCGACTGCTTAGCCAGCAGGAGAGCCGCGTTCGAATCTCTGCCTGGCACAAATTGTTCACTGGAAAGGTAAATAGAAAATTTCTTGTGTGACTACATGTGTGGAGTACAGCCTAATCGGGTCTGCCACGTGCAATAATTGTTCTTGTTTAGGATAGAGGACCTGACCGAACCTCGGCAATGTTTAACTCGGAACCAATTGGACGTATCTTTATCCTGCACGACTACGGCCAACAGCAGAGATACGTCTGGGTGGAATCACGGAGCATGAGGTATAAACTGTAGTAACAAGTAAAACAAACATATGTAAATAAACTGGGTCTAAAAAGAGAGGTCTGGATGTAGATTCAAACAACAAATCAGATCGTTAGCTAATACGGCTCTACAATACTTTGTTTTCATAAGTAACGACTCATTTAAATGGAGGTGCACCACTTAAATTTGTTAGACTGTGAGAACCAGTGTACGCAAACATATTACTAGACTGGCAACGTTCCCTCTGTGACTGAAGCCTGCGTCGCCGTCTTGCCTTACCCCACGTCAAAAATTTTCCGTGTGGTATTGCTATGATCTTCTGACACGGAATTACGTTGTAAGTTTCACTAGTTAGCCAAAACAAGCTTTTCATTAGAACTAATACTTCCGTAGTAGTTGAATTTAACACACACATTGTACAATCGTGTTACAAGAGAAACATTACGTACGTAAAGTTAAGGCAGACTGTAGATATCGGAAAATATCTGAATAAAGGTATGTGTTATCCACGAAAAACAGCACGTTTTTAACGGTCATAATATTGAAAAGTCCAAGTTGATCGAAACTGGAAAAAGATTAATAAAAACAGCAAATTAGCGCGACTCATTTACTGTATGTGACAAAGCAGACTGTAGATTTTCTAAGAACACCCAGAAGAATAAAAATACGTGTTATCCATGGCAAATTGCCCCTTTATACTTCTGACTGAAAAGCCGATTTTGAATGAAATTGGAAACATCAATAAAATATCAAATCAATACAACTCATTAACTGTGTTTTCCGTTTGCTATACGGCTATACGAAAACTTACAGCCATATGTAAAACACATTGGCTATTATGTCAGAACTCTAAAATATAGTATAGTTATGTCAGTTCATCTGTATTTTTACGACTGTTTTTTGTAATTACTCGCAAGACTGGTCATACGTTTATAAGATGGTAAATACGGCGGCGAGACAGAATATGGAACATCTGATGTGCAAGAACTGCCCAAGGACCTGCTCCCTTGATTATTTATGGAACGCTAGAGACAACGCCCTAGACGTGGCCCAATACTGGTCTGATATGCTATGACACGGATTCGGGCACGAAAAAGTAAAGTAAGGCGGCGAGACTTTGACACCAGTGATACTGCATACGGCACTGCCAGTCTAATAATATACGTCTTTGCCAGTGTACAAGGATAGCGTCGTGGTGACCGCAACTGCCTACAGAACGGGTAACTGGATTCGAATCCTGACCTTCGTACAAATTTTCGCACGATGCTTCACTCTACATGTACACACCATTTGTGTTTGATTTGTTAGTCTCTGAATCATTTTGTTTAATGTTGAAACATATTGTGTGGAACCATCCTGCCGTTGCCTACGTTGTTACTTCAAGGAAGAAAACTTCACTTCCGGGTTTCTCTGCTTCGCTTCTAACACTATTAGTAGTGCCATCGTCATACTTCTAGCATCTTGCGGTTCTCCGCTTTATATCGCTTTGGATGCAATGTAACTCAGTTGTTTGGCGTTCCAAACTTCTACAGAGAAATCTAATTTACGTCAGGAGTGCTGAACTCGGAAAGGCAACGTCAAACTGAAATCGCGGCCGCACTATTAAGATAGTTCTCGTTCCGTCCTGTACATAGAGGAGCTACTGTCGACCTCTTTCAAACGTACTTGGAGTGATTTATCAAGCAAGTAGCGAAACAATACTTTCTTGCTGAGATTGTGATTCTGTTCAATGTACATGAACGTAGAAGCTCCATGGTGCTTCATAACTATTGAATTACATTATTTTAAGTAGCACTTTGTTTTTAGATAATTGCTACTCCTGCAACCAAATCCATCACATAAATCAAGGACGACACTTGTCCGATGTAGTTTGACAGAAAGGTGTAGTAGTTATTTTCCATAACGGTGAGTGTCAATGAAAATAATTTACTTTATAAATAGACGGCCGCAGTGGCCGAGGGGCCTAAGGCGCTCCAGTCTGCACGGCCACTACGGTCGGGGGTTCGAATCCCCCTCGGGCATGGATATTTGTGCCGTCCTAGTTCGTAAGTAGTTCATAAGTAGTTTGTAAGTTTAGGGACTGATGACCCCGTAGTTAAGTCCCATAGACTATACAAACATTTGAACATTTGAACTTGATAAATAAATGAAAATATATGTGACTTATTTTTAGTATTTGTTTCCCCCTGAGCCTAGACAAGAGATATCATTTCTTCTTTTGACGTATAACTGAGTCAGATAATGTGTTTAAAAAGGGAGAATAGGGGACTGGTAAGTAAATAGACAAAAATCATTTAGTTAGCTTGCACACTCAATCACACATTCAGGATGAGGCAAATGGTGTCACGTGGAAATGGCCGCCTGATCTAAGGCACATTTCCATGCATTCCACTGATGCTTCCCACCGGGGGTTCGACTCCTCCCTCGGACATGGGTTTTTTTCTTAGTATAAGTTCGTTTATGTGAGTAGGGATCGATGACCTCAGCAGTTTTGTCCTTAGGTTTTGAACAAATAAGTGGTCTGGACAAATGGATACAATTTTGATACCTTGTTACAGAAACACCCAAAATTATTAAGGTGGCCGGTTACAGCACTTAATACTGACATTATCGCATCTGTCTTCACATATTAATCTCATCACACTTAAAAACTGACTGAACTTAGTATGTAAAGACAGGTCTCTTGATGGCAAACTGACCTGCTGAATCAGGTCATCTTAATAAAAAGGACTTAGCGATGTTGACTGTTTTTTGTGTGTTGAGGTTCCACACCAGATCTCCTTCAAATTTATTATTATTTTTTTCTTATATGAATTTATCGATTGTTCTAAAATGATGGTAACATTATAAATATTGAAAAAACAACTTATTTTAAAATGACTTAAAAGGTTGTCGTCCCATAAAACAAATAATAAATTCTTGAGCCGCCTCAGCTGTTTTTAATATTAAGATCCTTTACAGATCCACAACCGGTTTCCCGTATTTAAAGACGCATCTTCAGGTGTCACCGCATTAAAACAACAAACTATAATTAAAAGTACAGCATTAATAAAATGATAGTTGCTGTTGAATCTTCCGGGTTGTATGGTCGTGGTCGAAGAAACATTTCTGGCCGGCCGCGGTGGCCGCGGGGACTGAGGCGCTCCAGTCACGGTCTGCACGGCCACTACGGTCGGGGGTTCGAATCCCTCCTCGGGCATGGATATTTGTGCCGTCCTAGTTCGTAAGTAGTTCATAAGTAGTTTGTAAGTTAGGGACTGATGACCCCGCAGTTAAGTCCCTTAAGCTTAACAAACATTTTTGAAACATTTCTGCTGCTGACGTTTCGTCAAGAGCTGCGCTGGACATCTTCCATATGGGCAAGTTTTCCAAATCAGTTTATTTTCGAAACAAACCGCTAGATGTCACCACCGGCGATACTGTAGGCAGTAGCAACAAAGCACGCTTCATTTACGAAAGTTTCAGTGTTGTACCAGCAGTCACAACGTCGGCAGGGCTGTTTACGTCATTTTTGCAAATATGAGTAAACTTTCACGTTTTTATTGAAACTTAAAATAAACATTCTAGCGTTATACTTATTATTTTGACATTGCACACACTATAAGTGGGTTTCTTTCTTCACGTAACTGTGCATTTGTTTTGTAAATAACTTACACTGTTACTCATGGACGTAGTGTTATAGTTCCGAATATGGGGACGGGGCACGTTTTCCGAGTGCATATGGGGCACATATTCCTTATTGCTTTGAGTCTTACGCCAAGTCTAAAGCAAATGAAAAGTGTGTACAGTGCACGAAATGGGCGCATGGAGACTGTACGAAAGGGAAAGTTCCATTTTTTGTTTACTTACATTGTGATTCAGACAATCAGTATAAGTATTGTTAAAAATGTCTGTATTTGTAAAATATTTAAGTCACATATTTCCAAAAACCATTAAATAGCATTTATTTTTATTTAATGTGGCTATTTTTACTATCCTCTTTTGTAATGTATTGTAAATTCATGACAAAAATACGTATTCAGTGAAATCAAGATAATTATCTCTGTTTTAACATTGAAAGTGTAATTGGAATATTTGCCCCTGTACATTTTAAGTAAGCTGGAAAACTTGCCCCTCATACGGGGCAAATTTTCCAATGCAACATGGTCAGACAAAACCATTTGGTACCAAGAATGATATTTACTATTTTCAAAAATATCTGTACAAGACTGTAAGACAGAGAGCGCTGTATCAGTTATGCCACTAGGTTCTCTGTCGGCGGGCGACGTTGAAAACGTTATACGAGGCGCGTTCCGTTTGATAATAAACTGAAATTGTACACAGATACAGAAGAAATTTTTATTGCACAAAATTCGAAATTTCTTAAACTACTTTTCCACATAACTGCCGAAATTTTGCAGGCATTTGTCATAGCGTGGCACCAGCTTTTGTGTACCTTCTTCAAAGAAATCTGCCGCCTGTGTCTTCATCCAGTTGGAAACAGTGAAATTTGGGGGAAGTCCATAGCGAGAGCACTAATTGTAAACCCACGGTTTTTCTGGATCTTGTCATAATCGCGTGAACCAGTTCTTCTGTAACCAAAGGTGGACGCCCACTTCGTTCTTCATCGTGCACATCACTACGTCCGCCATTGAACTTTCAGACCCATCTTCTCACCATCGAATCACTCATCACATTTGGTCCGTAAACATCGCAAATTTGCCGATAAATTTCACTTGGTTTCACTTTCATCGCATTCATAAACCGAATCACTCACCTGATTTCACAGGCGGCGGGATTTTCAATTAACGCCGACATTTCAAACAAGCACAACAAAGCATACGTAACTGACAGCGATCTCCAAATGGCGCCCGTTCTTCTCCTTGATACACATCGTCTACAGCGCATGTGCAGAACTGCAATCTCAGCGCTGCAGCGGAGATAAATTGAAACGGATCTTACTTTCTGGACGCGCCTCGTATTTGCTACTTCGACAAGCAAAAGACTGGCTATGCACCTTACGTGTTAGCAACATAAAATCACGTGACTCTTGGCAAACATTTGTCGGATATAGACGACAGTTTAGAAATTTCCAAGAAATGCAACTATTTTAGTGATTCTTACATGTGATACGTGCTCCCCCTCCTTCAGAAAATCTGAATAATCATAAGCACAGGTGACACAACCACTATCTTGCCAACACTCATGTGATGTTGGTTCCATGAAAATATCACGCCCTGTCTGCCATTATCTATGGTTGAAGATCTGCTTTCTCCCAGGAGGTATCTCTCGTCAATGGATCAAACTCGATGTTGTGATTCAAAAATATTTTTACTTTCAGCAACACCCGTAAATTTGATTGAATTTCATTTTTATTTTATTTCGCTACCGGTTTCGACACTGCATTGTTATCATCTCCAGGCCACACCAACTACGTTCATTCAGTTGCATGAGCTGCCAATATGGCCGTGATGACCAGAATTTTCACTACTTGTATATTCATGTGTGTCCTTCGAACCATGGCATGTGTCTTCGTCTTTCTTTGTCTTCACCAGAAAGGTGTCTAGTTTATTTTAAAATAAGAATATTCGTTAATTACGCATATACTCCCTCCTTTGAAACCAGGGCTGGATCCAAAAGTTTGATTTCGGCCGCGTCGTTATCTGACGTTTTTTTTCGTGATACCCGCAACTACAGTAATAGGAGCAAGGCAACATCTCTTCCTTCAACAGAGCCTTTTTATTCTGAAAGTATTTTAAATGGGCTATATAACGAGGACCATTACGCATGTGAGCATCATAAAGAACAGTATACAATAAAGAACAGTATCACAGTGGCAGACTGAAATAAAAATAAATGTCGTAATCATTAAGAAACGACGAAAAATTTTGACAGTCTGAGGAAAAGTTACCCTAAGGACTGCGATTCACTTGTTTGAAATTGATAACGGAGTAGATACGCGAAGCAGACGACTAAACAAACGCGTACCGTTTAAACGCTTTTTTCTAGTTGGTCAGTCTACTGCGTGGAGTGCTGCAATTCGTGTCGCATGTCCTATATAGAACGGACTTTGCACTTGGAACACGATTCTGCTTGCATGTTTGTGCAGTACTTAGCGTGATAACGTACTAGTAATCAACACTGGGAGGGCAAAATAATCACTCAAAGCGGAACAGTGTGACTGAAAGCTTTAACAACACGGCACGACACGCACACGTCTAAAACGAGAAAGTCACTGATGAATGAATGGCTGTGAGTCACATGGTACACCTCTGCATTCCTCTACGCGTCTGACTATTAACCAAGAATAGAAATGATGGACCAGGTCTTACTGTTCGGTCGACATCGTGGTCATTAAAAACAGAGGCAGTCAAAAGAACCGTCTCGACAGTTTCCGACCCTAAAACGCCTTCATAGTTCCTACCCACTCAAGTCTGTTCAACACTACCGTTCCTTCCACTACTATTACCACAAATGAGAAACTTTCCCTTCCCCTCCCCCACCCCTCTGTTTAGCATGCCGATTTCTCCGAATCTGTAAATCAAGTTTGAGCTACTAAGCTAAGCTATTAACTGCATTGAAAGAATTAAATTACATTGCCACAACAAGTATTTTATATATTAGGTGTGAGTGTCTGTGAAGAATTAATAACAAATTTCACAAGACGTATACTAGAGCTGATAACTTAAACAAATGTTTGAAGTTACTGGAAACGTTAGAATACATCTACACGGTTACTCTGAAAATCACACTGAAGTGCCTGGCAGAGGGTCAATAGGACCACTTTCGTACCTTTTATTTACCATTCCTTTCTCGAATAGCACGCCGCATGAAAAACATTGAAATCTCCCCGTTCTACCTCTTATCTCTCTTATTTTGTTTTGATTATATTTTCTCCCCATGTAGTTTCGCACTCATATGAGATAAACGGTTATAGAAATTTCATAAGATCGCGCCGCAACAAAAACACTGCTATCATAATGATTCCCACTCCAACTCCTCTCTCATTCTCGTGACATTCTCCATCCTGTATCGTCATAGCACAAAACGAACTCATCTTCATTGTATTCTTTCGATGCCCGCTGTCAATTCTACCTGATGAATAACTCACAAAGATCCCGAAGTACTCTAAAAGGCGATGCACAAGCATTGTGTAGGCAGTCTGTTTAGTAAATCATTTAAATTTTCTAAGTGTTTGTCAATAAAACATGGACTTTGGTTCACCTTCACTTTTTCTATATCATCTTGTCAGATTTAAGCCTGTCGTAATAGTAACAGCAAGGTATTTATATGAATTTACGGCATTCTTCTGACTTGTTTGTTTTTTCTTATAAAAGAAGTTCGGCAGATTAATTCGCTAGCGGAAAAGTCGCACGGCCGTTGATGGACATCAGAGACAATTTATTTTACGTAAACTGACCTAAGCAATGGAATAATTTTGCAGCGATTGAAGTAATTTTTGCCAAAGGCAGAAAGCGAATACGCTAAGTTGCATTATGTTATTATTAACTGTAACCATGATGGTTAAGTTTAGTAACAACATTAGTTATTTCTGCTGCCAATCACTTTATTTTAATATGTTTAATTCAAGACAGTGTGACACCTTCCGAGCATGTACTGCTCATCTTCAGGCGCTTTTTATATTGAGGAATTGCTAAGATTACGTTAAATTATTTCACTGTTAGATTTGTTATTGTTTGTTGCTGAGATGATATTGGGGTATTTGGGGGGCAGGGTGGGAAATGGAAGGTCATAAACTGCACTCTACTTTATGGTCATCTACTGCCCCTCTCCCCCCCAAAACAACAACAACAACAACAACAACAAAATAATTGTTTTAAGTCAACAAAAATGTTCATTTCAGTTCATGATAAGTTAGCATTAGCTTTTAATTTTAATGATCTACAGTATTTCAGTCGTGTAGGATTGTGCACTAAGACATTTTTGGGCGTGAAGATAGAAATGCACATTCTTACCTATATTGAAACACCTACCGATCGGAATTGTTCAAATTCGTAGCACTGGCACGAACTCGTGTCCCATGCACAATAAGGCAGCCCATGGTTATTGTTCTGAATCAATTTCTCGAAGACCAACTAATAATTAATCAAAGTCGCCGTGTATAAAAGATTTGTTTTATTTTTATCGGCCCATAGTGTACCTGCTGATAAATTCTCGTACGTGAAGCGTAACCTGTGAGAAGATTATTCCAATAAAAACTGTACAAAAGTGCGCTAAAAACGACTCGGGGAACTTACATATTTCAAGCCACAAATTTGCAACTTTTCCAGAGGAATGTCTGATGATTTTTATTTGCATTTTATGTGATAGTCATGGGCAAGATTCCACTACCAAGAAATGGCGTTAAGAAGTCGTAATAATGACCTGCGGGGCAGACGATGGCAAGCGGTCCCGTCGGGCTTGGGCATTAAACACTGCGTCCACAGGCCAGGGCAGCAGTCATAGGGCACTCAAACCTACACATTCGTTAGCCAAATTTTATCGAAAAATGTACAAAATAAAACAAATGAGCAACACTCTTAAACTAACTTAACAGTATTGCATTAATAATTAATTAGGTGAGCACGATGGTAGCACCAATATCTTGGGCTACCTAGCTGCTGAAAGACGGCAGATGCAAATGACAGATAGTCCAGCTCTGTGACAAAGGGAGAGTACCGTAATAAAATTAAGCCCGTGATTTTGACAGCAGATTCGGCCCTTAGGTGAAATTACGAATAGAATGATATCGATCGCTGATTGATCGGCCCAGTACTTTTCTAGTAGTATAAATTAATTGCCAATTTAATCGCATAAACTGAATTTTTCCCGACAAATAAGAACCTCCACAGGCTTGGCTGACACTTTGACTCCCTACTGGCGAAGGATTTATAATTTTATCAAGTACCATTTAATTAATCAGGGAATGAATCAATATGGCGTACTATTGAAAGGCCCGTCAGTTTAAATTCGCTTCTTCCTTACAAGCGGCGGAGGGACACACGCCTTCGCGCCGCTTGGAAAAGCTGGTCTCACTATTGGCGGTATTACCTGTGGCGCGCCCTTAAAAGGTTTTAACTTACTTGTATGCACAATAGTTGTTCGGGTGGGCAACTGCAATTTAACGTTGACCGGTGATGTTATCTCAATAATCTGGTAAGTCCAGGTGTCCCAACCGCCCAGGGCGCCGACCCTGCCCGCACGGGCCAGGGAAGGGCGCAGAAGTCGCGTTGTCAGGTTGGCTGCGGAGCCCCACTTCTTCTCGGCGGAGCGCTACATTGTCCTGGAGTGACGGACATAAAACTGACGGGAGACGCTCCCGACCCCCCCCCCCCCCCCCCCCCCAGTTGTGAGCAGTTCTACGCCAGTGCTAGTTGATCCAGCAGTCGTCCGCTATTTATCGGTTATGTTTCCGCCGGGACGAGTAACCGCGTTCGCCAGTCAACGGGCGAAAGTGTACGGGATGTTGGGAATGTTACCGATAGGACTGTAGTCGTTGCCCCTGCCTGGGCTGTTCCGTTAACTGTCAAACATACGTAATGTTTCTGAGCGCACTCGCTCTCTGCTAGGGGTTGGACTATTTCAGTTTGAATGATTTTACTGAATTGACTTTCAGAGTGTCTTGGTCCAGCAGCGAGACTAGTTATTATTTCTATATTTGATTACAGAAGTAACCATCTTTAATGTGTAACAGGCTACCTCACATTCCTCTTGCTTAAAGGGACAATACAGACAATTATACCAGCTAAAACTGTTTGCTTACTTGGTTTGTAACTCCTCCACTGCTGTCCTATTACTATAAATAACACTGAAACCCTGCTAGAAGAGACGGAGTTCGATGCCAGCCACGGTCAGGCAGCAGCAGAAGTTCAGGTGAGGTGTTGATCGCCACTTCTCCAGGGGGAGCAAGTAGCAAACAGCCATTTCCGTAGAATCTAACATTCCCACCAGACAACCAAGGGCTACAAGATGTTAGGAAATTTTAGACATAAGTGTGAAATATATAAAGTTCCTAAAAATATTTTGGAACACAATTTAGATGCCTATTTTATACAGAATCGTTTTTAGTAATTAAGGTGAAATATTAAACGAGAACTAATTGATGAAATAGTTAAGTACGACTAAAATGTTCATGGAAATTGTTGAAAGTGTGTACTGGACAAATTTGGTAGGACAAAGTTCAGATTAATTTATTTTACCGAGTATTAATTAAAATACCTAGACGAAAGTAAATGAAATTCTGAACACGGATACGTTATGATTATTCTTTATAGGGGGATGGGGGCATCTTATAACTCGTTCAAAGCATATCAATATTTATAAAATTATTTAGAAATTCTTTTTTTTTAATTTGATGCTTTTACGGTCAAATATTGCCACAAAAATAATGTTGAAAATAAGAACAGGATTAATACAAAGAGGTCAAAGTAGCAAGATCCTCAAGTTGATACAGGTCATATTTCACACTACGAAAGAACGAGCATTGCAGATTTTTTCTTCTTGAGCTTTGATCTTAAGTGCGATTAGTAATAGCAGGGTCTGCTTATGTTATTTTGGAATCTGAATTGTAAAACCGAAAGAAACGTTTAAAGCAGAGAGTTTTGAAGTTTAACTTGCGTTTACCAAGTGATTTAACCTAAAAAAAATACAGTAATCTTACTTAGAGACGACTGTCACTAAATTAGTGTAGTAAACTAATGTGCCTTCATGTTTGCCCTGCACAGTGTTTGTGAATACATCCATACATGGATTACTGCCAGGTGTATTTTTCAGAGTTATTTGATTAACGTGTGGCCCTCCTGCATCTTACTCGTCGCATGCTGCTACTGGTTCCTCACTTCAATTTTCTTAATGGAATTTTGCCGCACGCGAAACCCAATTGGATGCTTTTCTTTTTGTGGTTCGTACAGAAATTTGTAGCGGTTGCCCGAGAGAGAGAGAGAGAGAGAGAGAGAGAGAGAGAGAGAGAGAGAGAGAGAGAGAGAGAGAGAGTCAGAGAGATTGATTATTACTGTTTCACTTTACAAGCTGACAAACGGGATGTAATGCCAGTAAGTGCTTTGTGTATGAGCTGACTTCTCCCTACTGAATTTGTTACTGAAATTCAGGGTTTTGTAATGTAAAATTGGCACAATACACGACAACATGACAAAGTTGGTCCATATCAATGAAATTTTTGTCGCAAAAGTCATATTGTTTCAGTTCTCTGTGCACTATTGATATTACCCGAATTTCTGATCAAGGAAAGTGTTTTCATGTATTTTACTGATTTTCAATGTTACTAACTTTATCGATTTTGCACGAAGGCCGTGACGCTGGCCGAATCGCTATTTTCTCACTTTTAACAGATACTAACTGTTCCTTGAACGCAGCTGACTTAAATATCTGTGTCTGTGGTCCATTTCGTACTAGGATATTGTAAGATTACCGCCCAATAGAAATATTGGTAATTAATAGCATTTGATAATTAAACAGTATGAAGTTCACTGCAAACATTAACCATGCCAATGCACTAAATGTTACACAATTTAAATCTAATTAATTATGGTAGCAATGTATGTACACAATTGGGTGACAACATTTATAGTTAGGCCATAGGTAGAAATTCTCCACGTTGAGATTTGCTGTGTGCTTGTAGCTGACAGGAGGCCAGCGAGCAGGCCGACGTTGGTGGCTTGTTCCAGATTAGGATTTTCCAGCTCGTTTCCGGTGAGGGGAGAGAGGGACAATGGCGAGTGCCAGGCACAGTGCAGTGCACAGCGTGAAATAAAATATTCTAATACTACTGGCATTTGAAGTAATACAATGCAGTTAGGAACCTTTAAGGCCCTCATTACAAAATAGCCTGTTGATAAATAAACAATACATTAGCTGATATAGTCACATTTGGCGTAATATGTTTAATTGACAATGAAAAGTAATAAATTACCAACGAATACAACACAGTTACACAACTAGCATGGCAATGTTTGTTTATAAAAATAATATATTAACTATTTCTCATTTTATTTTCAATTAATCTTGTGTATTTTATCTTGAAATATTCAGTTAAATCACTTATCTGTGATATAAGAAATTGCACGATTGTAATAAATAGTGCAAAGGATGTGTATACCAATATAAAGCATAAGAAATTTATTTAATGTGTAGTGTAATTATTTTGATTTTAAGTAAAGTTTTAGAAATGTACGTTGGCAAATCGGTTAGAACAGCTCACATGGGGAAGTTGATGACGTAGGGGAAAAAACCCCAGCAGTTGAGCTTTTGGCGCGCGCGCGCGCGCGCGCGTGAGGGCAGGAAGTGACGAGTCGAGAGCACGTGGGGTAGCTGGCCAGGCGGCGTCGCTCTGCATCAGTCGGCATGTGGATCTCGAGGAGGTTATAGATTTGTGTGTGGCAATCGCCACGTGTGGTTGCTCGTCGTAGACTACACCAAGTTGAATCGAGTGCTACTGTGTGTTTGTGAATATTTAGCCAGTGGAACAAGGTGTGCATCGCATTGAATTAAAGTGAGTGTGATTTGTTAATGTAACACGTGTCGTCGCATAGGCACGAACATAAACGGTGCTTGAGACAGCCACATGGTGTGAAAACAATTTGCGACAAATATTCATTTTTGTCTGGGGGCTCACGAGCTATAACTTTATTTGATAAATGTGGCGACGTACAGACGTATCAGCCACAGGGTTCTAATATTGTGAAATAAACAACATAAAGTGAACTTTTACGTGTTTTCAAAAAATAGTAGTTAGTACACCCTTTTCTCTCATGAACTTGACTTTATTATGAATTGTTTTGTTAATCATATGCAGGGAAGGAAAGCTGCAAACGTGTGATATCATCCCCTAGAAAACGAGTCAAACAGTCGCAATCACAGTTCCAGTGTTTTTGCATGTTTAGGAATTTCGTTCACAGTTGGTGGTTGTGAGTTTTAAAAATGAATCTTTCAAAATTTAAAACTCTCACCTTGACCTTACTCTCGCAATATGTTTTCACTTTAGCTGGTAGCCGTAGAGTTCTTAATGTAAACGTACGAATGTGACCTTCAAACACAAGCCAATCCCTGTCCGGACTGTACTCCGATTCTGTTCATATCAGAGTATGCCGATGCGATAGCTCTGTACCTAACAGAAATATACAGTACAAAACCGCTTAGTTAACGAAGGATCTGTACGCAAAGACTGGAAAGTTGCACAGGCCGCACCAATATTCAAGAAAGGCTGTCATATTGATTCTATATTTTAATAAGGCTATTCGCGCCGTACCTCAGAAACGGGAATAATGAAATTGCGAGGTTATGAAACATGGTCTCAGATTTGTGATTTTATTGGGATTGCCCTGCAAGAGAGGACACCGTTCATAGTAACTGATGGAAAGTCATCTGGCGTTCCACGCGGTAATAATATTGGCCCCTGCTATCCCTTATCGAAGTAAACTATACGGGAGAAGATCTGAAAGTAATGTTACGTTGTTTGCAGATGATGCATGCCATTCCATAAAAACACGTCGGCCAATCCAATCACCAGGAAATTCCCCATTTAATCACTGCCGAAAGACTGCTCTGTAACGTGGTGGACTCAGAGCGTGTTGGAAGAAAGAGGATAAGCTGCCATCGCCATTAAAAACTAGACACAATTTGCAGTATTTCCGGATAACTTTGTGCAGCCGGCCGCGGTGGCCGAGGGGACTGAGGCGCGCCAGTCACGGTCTGTACGGCCACTATGGTCGGGGGTTCGAATCCCCCCCCCTCGAGATGGATATTTGTGCCGTCCTTAGTGTTAGCTAGTTCATAAGTCTTTATAAGTTTAGGGACTGATGACCCCGTAGTTAAGTCCCGTAAGCTATACAAACATTTTAACATTTGAATTTTGAACTTTGTGCATTTAGGTTCTGGTCAATGAAAATGGGTCCAATTACACGGGTACCCTATATTCCACACCATACCACCACCGCTTGTCACCGATTTCCTTTGAGATTTCCATCCAGTATAGATTCCTTTTTCATGTGCCTGAAGAAGGCTACGGCCGACAGGTTAAATGATGTGCGTGTGTGTCCTGGTTTCTATGCCTGTTGCAGCTTGTTACTTATTTGCGGTGAGTTGCAAACTGTCTTTGTTGTGTTGTTGAATTTCAACCTGGAGTTTCCGTAATTAGACAGTGTAGATTATGGCTACTCCAGTATCTGTGGCTGTGACGGTCGACTTCACTACTGACAAAAAATGTTGGTCTCATCATTGTGCAAAAAATGAATATTTTTGTTACTTTTGAACCATGGTTGGTACGTGGAATTTGTTTACAGGAAAGAACTATTCAGAGAATGTTGATGTTATTTGATACATAACACGCCCATTCTACAAAAAAGAGACTGAAGATGGCCGATTTCAAGATTGCGCTCATTTTCGGTTCATACCATAATAGATAGAGCACCTCACACGCACCTTACTACACTGCCAAAAACAATTAAGGGATCAGCTGAGACATCATACATACACATTGTACACATGTTAAAGTATTTGATTCAGATATTTGTTACTACTGTTATTTGTGTGTGATGCAGTACGAGATTTTGCTGTCTTGACTCGTTAAGAGGACGTAAATCAACTGAGGTTTGGTGGTCTTGTGGCCCAAGGAAAAGCTCATGGCTGACCAATACTGATTCAACTATAAAAAAGGTAAAGCAGTCAACAATCCGAAGATTGGTTTGAACACCACAGTGCTTTACTAGGCATGGTCCTGCTTGGAGGTGGTATGCCGTTGCCTTCCTCCGACCTTCGAACTGACTTACCCAGCCAGTTATAGCGGGACCTACAGTTTAACGTGGGTTCCGAACCACGGTGCTACTCGGTATTTTTCACATGAGCAATACTGCCAGAGGCGAACGAAGTGGAAAGTGACAGTTAAAAATCCTAGGTCCTCGCGGGGACCGAACCCGCGACCTTTGGATTTGTAGTCTGTCACTCAACCACTGTGCAACCGAGGCGCACCAGCTGGTCAAAAAAAAAAAAAAAAAAAAAAAAAAAAAAAAAAAAAAAAAAAAAAATAAATAAATAAATAAATAAATAAATGGTGTGGTTCACGATGTACCCTCCGCAAGACACAGTGAGGTGGTTAACCGAGTGTAGATGGAGATGCAAATGAATGGCATAAATACAACAGCAACGATTGGGCATAGGGTACAGAGAATCAGGATTCCGTTACACAGGAAAGAATTGGTAGGAGGGTGCGGCGATAGCGTGCCTCATGCAACGAGTGCTCCGCGGCGCCCCCGGCGGCCGGCCCGGAAACTATCCGTTTAGCTTCCCGGAGATTAGGCGCGCCGCGGCGATCAATCTTAATGAAAAATCCCGCCGCTTATCGGCGCAGCAGCCTGCTTAGTATAGCGGCGCGGCCACGCCTCGACGCCCGTCTGGGCCCGCGGCCCGCCGCCGTCACTCCTGGGCAGAGATGGTTATCTGGTGGGCCGGTCGAGGCGTCCTCGCTATTCACATTTTCTTTCGCCTGCATCACAGGGTGGCGCACTTGCTGTTCACGTGTTAATCCTCTTTCTGTTTTGGCATAAACCATTTCTTATTGTCGCGAATGTGGAGGTTGGGTGCTGAAATCATAGAAATTTTGTCACTGTGGTATCTTCAAATTTCCTAAACGTTTTCTTAGTTTATATACATGTGGCGTCTATTCCGAAAGGACAGACGTCACTTGTGTTCCTACAGCTGTTATTATTTAATATTCATAGAATATATGACATCAACTGCGCTTGGGCAAAGCTGAAAATGTGTACCCAGCCGAGATTCGAACCCGGGTCTCCTGTTTTCTAGGCAGACTGTTCAACCTAAACAACCATGCATCTCCTCGGCACGTGGCATGTATGGTTGAACAGTCGCTAGCGAGCAACATCTGAGGAACCTGCCGAACCTCAGGTGTATAAGGCTTAACCAGGCAATTGGGGCTCCGCCTGGGTGGACCTTCATAGAAATTTAAACTGACCTTATAGAAATTTAAACTGAAAACGACGAAAATAAACGTCATTCATAAGTACGATGTTTGGACTTCTACTGCTGATGTCATCGACCTAACAAGTGTGGCATTGTAGCTGCTTGGATGCAGGTGTAACTAAAAATGAATAATTTGTTATGAATGTCCCTAGAATGCTATCTAACTAAACGTTACGTTCGTATAGCTTTTTTGTCATATGATGGGGCGCTCAGGGCCGAAGTTAACAGCACGTTAATTGTCAATGTTCACTTATTGAGATTTTAATATGTGATCTAATATCAGAGCCGGCCGCGGTGGCCATGGGGACTGCGGCGCGCCAGCCACGGTCTGCACGGCCACTACGGTCGGGGGTTCGAATCCCCCCTCGGGCATGGGTATTTGTGCCGTCTTTAGTATTAGCTAGTTAATAAGTAGTTTGTAAGTTTAGGGACTGATGACCCCGCAGTTAAGTCCCATAAGCTCTAGAAACACTTGAACATTTTCTAATATCAGAGCTAGAGATATAAAAGCATCTACTACTTTTACCACTCTTAACGGCTACAGGGGGAAGCTGATTATTTCCATGTGAAAGGCGGGTTTTGACAGGAGGTGGTGTTCCCCAGCCGGCCGGCTAACAGTTTGGACCTAGTTAACGGGATACACAGGTAGTCAGGGTTTCCCTAATGTGCTCGGAAACAGGAAGCGACTGTATTGAAAGAGGGCGGCTATCCCAGATTGCAACTGAAATACAATATAGTTACACACATTATTCTAAAAATCCATATAAAATCAGAAAATGATCACACGGAAATATAATTAGATGAATGGAGACTTGAGAGAATCAAACGCCGTAATTAGAATTTCAATATCCCTTACAGATAAAAATCTGATAAATCTAAGTACTACAATAATAATATTATAAGACTTATATTTAGAATTATTGATATGTAATGTTTATCAGTAACAGATTAAGAAGCATATGGGCAGCATTGCAGCACGTTACTATCTTAAAAGATGTACTACGTTATTTCCGTATTCTGTCAATAAACTTTGTTTTACTCTCTTCCTCTGCCTTTCGTTGAGGTAATAATATTCTTGTGTCAGAACAAAGATTCCACCACAGAAACACAAAACATGAACCCTGCAATGCGCATTACATTTACATATGTATTTTATTATATTTAATATTATTCTTAGTAACGTTCGATGTTTTATGTTGTAGAGTGTCACTTAAATATTTCATGGCAGTGATTAATTTAATATTGTTTGAGTAACTATATTTCGACGGCGGCAGTATATCTGAACAGTGAGACGCCACGCTTAATGGCTCTCTGATCATAAAGTTTCAGTCTCAACCGTTTTTTAGTATTGTTAAAAATATATCTGATTGTTAAGTGTAAACAACATTTGTAGGGAGGTGGTCAAAGCATTTAATTCTGTGGTATTCAAATGTATAATTTTTGGAAGGGAAATTATATTTTATAGATGAGTCGCTAAGATGCACGGAAGGATACAATTTTGGGAGCAGAGAGAAGACGCTTTCGAACGCTTGGGAAGGGACTCGTACTTCGACCATAGATACCGGTAGTCTGGGCATAACATCGTTTTCATGGCATCAACATCTCTGCAGGTAAACATTGCTTTGCCAGCAGTCACGTGGCAGTGTACAGCTGTGGTACAGCTTTACCTAGGATAATACAGAGCTTTTTGTGAAGGCAAGTAACATTAAATTTCAAGTGAAAGTATTATTAGTTTAAAATGATAGCATTTCTTAAAAACTGTGGAGTTGTTTATTATAGCCGGCTACTATGTGGCAACAGTCATGTGGTCCTATGTTTGAACTACGCCATGTGTATAGCCGCTGTACTGTTTATCCGGTATGTTAGTATCTATGGTCGAAGGACTCGTAACTTGGACGTGGTGGTGAAAGATTTTGACGCTGGGCGGTCTGAAGCCGCGATTCGAACTTGTGATTTGAAGAAATAGGCTTGTGTGGATATGGAAAATGTACGGGACTGTGACTGCGGAACTTAGTCTCTGCTTGAATAGTGATAAACTATGCACTGTAGTAGGGCTGTGGAACTGTGATAATTCAGCAATCGTGTACTCGTGTGATTACAAACTGTGTTTTATAACAAATACTTTAATCGTGGATTAATTAGGAACTGAAATGGTAGATGGACTACACTAATTTACGAGTGACAATTTGGAAATTTTACTCTTGAGTGCGTGTGATACTTATTGTGCCTCTCATGAACAATAGTTGGGGAAATATTTAGTTATTTACCGATGTATAAAGTAGGACCAACTCCGCGTTTTATGTCTAATAAGAGCAATAAACTCCATTTATAAAGAATTACTTCGTGAGTGAATCACTTCTTTATCTTAGAGTCCATTTTGTTGGTCATTCAGAGGTTTAATTTACATTTGTTAAATATATTTTCACGTCATCATATGCAGATTGAAAGACTGGCTAAACTACAGATTAATTACTGATCTTGTTTAAAGAGATTGGGCAGCTGTTTAGGGCATAGAAGCTGTCATACATAACTCACCCCTATGAACAGAGACAACGAGCAATAAACTTTTTACTACCCTGAGTTGTGTATTGCCACAGAGTAACATATACAGAGGAGAAGCCTCCCCTAAACCACTGTCCTACGCTCCCCTCATAGTTCTGTAAGATGCTAGCAGGTGTCAGGCGGTTCGCTGGCTTAGGGTGTCTCTCGCACGTCAGAGGGTAGCGTGGAGGGGAGGCTGAGGGGAGAGCTCGTGCCGCCTGCCACGAGGCCACGGCTGTGTTCGGCTTGCCGGCGTTTGAGGGGAGGTGGTGGTGGGGTCAGCCGCTACCTGCCGCCTGCTCTGGCCAGTTTAAAGGGCTGCTTCTGACCGCAGCGCCATCACGGGACATCTTACGGAACTGCTGGAAACCCTCCCTCCCCGCACCCCTGAGCGTAGGATCGGGCCCTTACGGAGGTTTCCCGTCTGTATATATTTGTCTGTGGTATTGCCCAATTCTTATTGGTGAGTACCGACAGGAAGGTCGCAACTTTAAAGAGTCCTAGCGCCTCATCGCTCAGAGGATGTGGTTCCACTGTCCGCTGCACTGTCACCAACTCTCCGCCAGCGTCGTACCTTGTCGGAATGTGTGTGACTCTGTAGCCGATTCCCCCGGACGAAATAGAAAGACCTGTCGAAAACGGTATAGTTGCCAATGTATAGAAACCCATCCGAATCTCCAAGTTTCCAGATTTGAACGTCTTCCCTCAGTGGAATCGATACTCACTCTTCAACAGCAATGTAATAATATATCAACATAGAAAATATTCTTGCTTTTACCATCAGTATGTCCATGTTGCCACAAGAAAACATGTCCACACAATAGTAATTTTTGTTTTTGCAACACTAGGCTCCCCCATTGCCGACTGATGAAATTTAAATAGAAACCCAAAGCAATAAACGATTACTTTCCTAGAATAGCTTTCCCTGTTAAATTATACCCTCATTACAACACATTTTAATACCCAAATATTAACCACAAATTAAATTTCCTTATCAACCCATATATAAATCACTCATGTCACTAAGATCCTCCTTATAATTTTCGATACGCTGCAATTCTCAAATTATAACATCTCTTTTACTGAGAAGTTAATCCGCTCTCCTCGCACCAAAACTTGTGCGACAACACTCTTTAAAATAATACCACAATTCTGACAGCTATCCTCATAATTTTAAACCACAAATTATAGAAACATTTAATAAATCATTTTCATCAACATTATCCCATCGAACCGCCGAACACTCCTTCGTCCTCACATGTACATTGTCCCCTACTCTGTACCTTACCGGCTTATATCAATCGTCTTGCCGTCTTTTTCGCTAGTTAGCCAATTTCTCCATCTTGGCCTTTTCTTCCACATCAATAGCACACACAGCTTTAGTCCACCCTTCAATTTCGTCGTCCCCAAAAAATAATTCCATAAATACCCTGTATGCTGCATTTTCATCCTCCTTTCAAGTTCCCTTGCTATTTTTAACTTTTCTTTAACCTATAAGTGCGGCAACATTGACTTTAAAATCTTCCCATACCACCGCCAGTCTGTAACAGAAAATTCGCGTTCATTTTTGCCAAACCAATCAACGTTTACCCCTTCTCATAACTCACCATAATTGTCATTATTAACGCTGTCACTTTCTCTTGCCTTCGCAAACTGATCCCACAAATTATATGCATTTAACTCGTCTGCATCTCTGCCTTTGTCGAACTCAAAATTGCTTTCATGAATAGGAATAGTCACTATACTAGTTGCTTCATTCAAATAATTATTTTCAGAACATACAATATCTTCCTCACATACATCATCGTTCTTTCCAAATAACATTATCGACTTCAGCCGAAGCATTTAAAACCTTATTACATATATCATTTACCTCCGCCGATTTATCATTGAACACAGAATAATTAAAATCTATTTCCAAAAAATCACCATGTGTTACTTCCTTACTGCATCGCTACTTATTCAGATATTTAGTACACTCATTATTTGACAATTTGAGTTTCACATCTCCATCTGTAACCAACATTAAATTTTCCCCCAAAATATTATCTGTGTCACCAATTCACTACAGATAATGGTTCTTTAACGTAGAATCAACACTTTCATCCATCACCCTCCATTCACAATTCATAGTTCCATCAAGAGCTATTGCATCATCCTCATCAACAGAAATAAAGGCGTATATTCTTTTCTCAGTAGCATCTATCTCAGTAGCTTCAAATTTACCACATGTCTCACATATTTCATTTCCCTTCAACAATAAATCACCTATCATGCCACATACATAATATGCCCAGTGCCCATCGATGGGCACTGCTGCCTCGCCCTCCCTATTCTCCCGATCTATTGGCTATCGAAAAAGTCTGGTCGATGATTCAGCACGACTGGTCTGGGATACAACACTCATATTTAAAGAGATCGAATTTGTCAGTATGTGCAAGTTACAAGGACGTCTATACCACAACCCCACATCCTGAGCTTCCTTAGTTCAAGGCAGTGATCTTAAAGATAATCTGGAGTATTGTGTATTATGAAAGCGTTACCTTCGGCGCCATATTGGTGAACGTGTATCTGTCGCATTCTTAACTAGTTGTTAGTAGTATTTGATTACACCGAATTTAAAATTGTGATATTCATAATCGTTTGCCCTAGTCGCTCGCGAAGTGAGTAACTCAAAAACAACGACAGCTACTTCTGAAAATTCTAATACTTTTCACAAAATAGTAGACAAATGGAATAGACCGTACTCGTGAAACGAAAGAGCAGAAAACTGCATGAGCTGTATAAAACGTATGAATGAGTTATATTTCTATTCAGGACTAGTGTTTCTACCACATTGCTTTACTGTAGAAAATAAAGGTGTATAAACGACCAATTCCTGGTGTCTGATATAAGCATTATTTTCCGTACAGTAATTTCCAGTCATTGAGCTCAAACGGAAATCTTTCATAAACAATAGGCAAATATAGAACTGGACACACAATTAGCTCTACAGCAGTGCAATTTATTCATTAAATTAAATATCATAGGAACACTACGTAGTTATGAATAAATAATAGTTTATCTATGGATATGAAATCTTAGTTTCTTTTGAGTTCTTTACAACAATAAACGTCTCAGACTTTGCCATAATGTATTTATGAGAGTAATTAATACTTCATAACTTAATTTTAAAGAACGTAGAGCACAAAAGAAAGACACGACCTATACGTACGGGGTTACCAACTTAGTGTCTCGAGTTGCACAGATTCAAAGCACTAAAGTTGTGTATCCAGTTTTAATAATTAAGACCACTGGTTCAAGCCGAGACGTGTAACAGTAATACCAACAGTCAATACTCATTTCATAATTTGCTTCACTTCACATTTACGTACAACGTATTGTCTCCGCAATAAATTTGGCTCCGATTTCTCTAGTCATTCTTGGTGTTGCATTTTGGATTGACAGCGCTGTGTTCCTTCTCAAAGGTACATTGCAAGAAATGGACATGATGCAAAGAAGAGAGAAAAAAAAAGAAACTTATAATGGGATCTGATCACCAGTCCTCCTCATACATCATTCGTGAATGAAAGACCGGGGAAATTATTAAATCGCCAGAAGAATCCTGCACCACCCACTGCATTTCGGCTTTGTAGAGTGTAGATCTGGATTGCACCCGTGAGTAAATTTTACACAGATAGCGCCTGCTGATAGAGATGCCTGACTGAGCAGAAATCAATTAACAGATAGCACCCCTGTCATAATATTGACATCCCATTCACGTTAATCAAACACGACTAATTTCCTATTTACCAGTTTAATTTCGAAGCGCAGCAAGTACGCCAGCAGAGAATAAAATCAACCGACTGAAAAATTCTTCTCTGGTGATAAAACTCTCCAAATTTAATCGTGATCACTTACGTCAGCAAGAGTAATGGCTACTGACTGTGGGCGTCAGAGCCTTTGCCAAATGGAAAGAAATGTTCAAGATACACTGTTGATTAGTCAACCGTACCTCGATTGTGGAATAATTATGGTGTCTGAAAATAACTGCAACTATCATCTAGTAGAAGGTATCAAACATCGGGTTGCAGTAGCAGGAAGGAGAATTCAACACTTTCATAGAAAGTGTACCGCATCCGAAAATATGATCACATACCAGCTATTAAATATAGGTTCGAATACCTTCATACAGAGTAAAAAGAGTAACAGTGTATAACAAAAGACTGAAACTAGCCTGTTATATTAGGTTGTATGTGAAGAGGACAACATTACATAAGAAAGGGAATTTTGGTCTGAACAGCACTGGAGACGACAGTAGCCTGCCAGCCACGCTTATATGATGCATCGACAGGTTCATGCAAGCATTAAAGTAATAGATAGATAGATAGATAGATAGAGAGAGAGAGAGAGAGAGAGAGAGAGAGAGAGAGAGAAACGCCAGTGTTTCCAAAAACTCATGACTGCTAGCCAACGAACATACTTTTCTTTAAACGATGTTTCATTTGAATGATGAATGATGATTGGTGATGCATCTTTTAACGTTATCGCGGCTGTGATGGATTGAGGGGAAATAAACACTTGAACACTCGTGTTGATACCTAATATTTCCGCGCTCGTATACGCTGTCTACTCCATCGACTGCCTCAAAATTTAAATATCTTTCGTGTAGTCATAATATTAACACAAGATAGCATTTCTCTATCCGTTCCTCTTCATAAAACAAAAACATTTGCAAACTCTGCTGTTCGCCTCTGGAACAAGCTGCCCAGCTTCCTTTGCAAAGTTCAGTATTTTGCCACGTTTAAGAAAGAGGAAACCCTTGCATCAGTTTCTTTAAACTTTTCCCTAAACTCACGTATACAGTATACTTCCTTTCTAACTAAAACCAAAGCACTTCTCTCCCCTCCGTTATTTCTCTTCCATGTATTTCTTTTAGTATAAATCACGCCATCCGCTCTTCCGTTATCTCTTCCACCCCTTTCTTCATGCCCATTACTGCTAGTAGCCATATTAAAAGCTGTACTATTTTGTAAATCTTGCTACATTGCTTGTTATTTATCAAGAAGAACAGTGTATGTCTTTTCGTACCACAACTGGTTAAGTATTTTGGAATTAATTTTTTTCACTGTTTATTACATATAAAAAAGCTGTAAACAGAGAATACACTAATTGAATATTAATTACACTTCCTGATGCTCTACTCTAAATTAAGGCAAGAAAAGGTGTTACAAGTATAAGAATATTATCAAATACATAAAAATTTAACAAAAACTGCCATGATGAAGGCTTGCGGTTCGACTGCTTCTGACCGAGCCCGCTCAACTACCTATCGACCGGCGATGTGCTCGGGAAGTCGCTCATGTTTACGAGTACAAAAACGTTAAATACTCGAACGTCATTATCTTTTAGCCCTATATATAGTAGTAAAAAAGCTCATCGTTCGACGCGATGTTCCATGCAGAATTTGATCCAAATCTGTGATCCACATGTCAGACCCTTTCCTTGTTAATGCTAAAGCAATTTCTCTCCTAGGAACGGGCTTAGCGAAACCAGCTTTTTACAGCTAAAGGCTGACGAGCTCCGCCAGTCCTCTAGCACCATGAACTCTGAGCAAACACCACCGACTACCGGGTGGATGGAACTTTGCTTGCCATAGCGAAAGGTTTCCTGGCTGTACTGCGTGGGTCGTGACGGAGGTACAAATGTCTTGGGCTGCACTGCGCGCCCGTTAGACGCATGGCGCTTCAGGCAAGACAGCGGGCAACGTCTGGGGAAGCAGCCACACGTCAGCTGTATACGCCTTACCCAGGCTACGGGGTGCTCGGTACTGAGCTTGTGGAAATACCATGAAGCATAAATCCCCTTTTCTTGTGCCTCAGCGATTCTGGAGTTCTGTTGAGTGTGCTAAATATTAACGCCCAAAAGAGAAGAGAGATTTAGCCCTAGGGAACATTTGATTAAGGAAGTATTCGATACCCTATATATGTATGTATGTTAAAGTATCTCTACTATTGCATATCCCATAGGCTACAGGTACGCAGATACTATGATTTTGTGTATACCATATTTATTGAGACAATCCTTTACCTGCCAGTACTTTATTTTCATTAGAAATTTGGCGAAAATATACATAATAGTACAGTAATTAACCAAACTGATTTTTACAGTGTTAATGGAGTAATCATTTCGAGACGCATTGTTTAGAACTAATTCATCTGACACTGCATAATTATATTGTAACGCAAATAATGTTATGAAAATACTTTCTCATACGTTAACTTTGCCGTCTTGAGGATTCTCTGTCAAATTACCTGCGTTTGATAACGGTTTATAAAAATCTTGTAATAATGATGAAATTTTTGTCTTGTAACATGATTCAATTATTAGTATTACTACAAGAATATAATTACTACCAATTACTGAAGTTATGTAAAATTTCGTAAACTGTTTGACATAATAAGTTCGTAACGAAACTGTACTGCTGTTTAATAATTTAACAAGTTAAATTATGTAAACAAACCAGCACTTCACTAATCATATTTTGTTTATATATCTGACATATAATTTAATTCTATCTTTTAATGTTTATAAAACTGTCTGCTATTTGTGATGATTGATCTGATGTACATATTATTTGTGAAAAGCGTCTATTTCAATAATGGTTATATTGATTTGATTTGATTTTTTCAGGGAAGCCAAAACAGTCTTGGTCGAAACCGCCACTGCCCGCACCGAAACTAAGTTTATTGTGCGGTATCGCTCCCTGTATATCTAGTAAAGCCAACCAATGCCCTTGAACAGTGCAAGGAGTCCCTTTACCAGTTCTTTATTAGACACAATTTCTTCGGGTCTGGTTGTCCCAAATGTTCCGTGCCTTTTACTCTCCAATGCAATGCATTCGAAGATTAGATGTGATGCAGTTTCATCACCGTCACAGGGCCTGTCAGCAATCCAACCATGAGTCTAATCTCTCTCCTATTCAGGTCCAGGATTGTAGAGCTTCTTTTAAAACATGGCTTTGGCATCATTACCTTGCCATGTTTTTGTTGGTAGACTTTGGTCCAATAGTCTACGTGCTATCTTCTGAGCCAGTTAAGTAGCTCCAATTTGATCATTGCCTTGGTGATTGTCAGGACAGGTTCCGGTCCAATAAATGGAGTCTCTACCCCCTTCCTGGCTAATCTATCGGCATGTTCGTTGCCACTGATCCCCGAGTGGCCAGGGACCCACAATAGGTTTACTCTATTGCTTTCCTCTAGCTCCACGAGAAACCTGTGACATTCTGCAACAATTTTAGACCTTGTTGCAGGAGCTGCCAGTGATCTCAGGGCTGCCTGGCTGTCTGAATAGATATAGATGCTACGATCTTTGTAGCATCTACGCAAATTCTCCTCCACACACGCTCTGATGGCAGTGATTTGGCTATATAATTCAGGAATGTTATTGTATTTACTTCATTCTGGAATACTCTAGAAACTCAAAGGATAAAAATGCAGCCCTCGATCGCAAAACTAAAATTATTTAACCTCGTTTCAGCAATAACTACGACTGCCTTCATCACAAATTATAAATTAAAAGTCACATAACAAAAGTTACAACTCAGCTGTAAAGCTTACATTACAAAATTATTATTATTATTATTTTTTTTTTTTTTACGTTTAACATGTGTGATGGGTTAGGCGCCATTTTGGCAATACAATATTAGTTGAGAGAATTAACGAGCAACAAAATTGTAAGAAGTAAAACGGTTGGCTTTTGGAATACAAATTTTTGGATGAAGTAGGAAGAAATATTTCGGACACTGCACGAAGTACAACATCAAAGACCGAGTAACGGCTTAATACCGTTAAAAAAGCTTCTATTACGGTGATGTAACTGTTCATTTAGAATAAGCCCGTCATTGCGAGAAAAATGTTTAAATATTTGCAATTCCTCGAGCACGTTTAATCAGGTCCTGAATGGTTTTAGGTGCGTGACCTGTGATGAGAAGATGGTCAGCAAAACACTTCTTCTGGGGGCTAGTGGCATTCTTTCTCAAAAGATGTTCTTTAATCCTGATTTTAAAAGCACGTCCCGTTTGGCATATGTAGTAGGAAGAGCAAGTATCACAAATAATTTTGTAAATGCCAGAGTTATCTCTGGGAGAACAGGTTGATTTTAAATTGTAAATGAAATTTTTATTCAAATTACTGTTGGTCGAAAAGGCAACGTTGAAGTTATACTTATTATGAAGAAGTCGTTGAATCTGATAGGAGATGGGCCCCAGAAATGGAATGGAGAAATATTTTTTCTTTTGGTCAGATTCAATGGGAGTGCCAAGTTTTGTAACTCTTTTAGCAGTTTTCTTTTTAAGGATATTGTCAACTATGGCAGGATTATATTCCTTATTAACTGCTATGGTTCTTATCAAATTTATTTCCTCCTCGAATTTTTCTTTCGAGAGTGGGATGGAAATGGCTCTGTGGATGGCAGAATGAAAGAAAGCATTTTGTGACATTGAGGGTGCATAGAAGAGGCGGGTACAATTTGATCAGTGTATGTTTCTTTTCGGTAGATATAGAAAGATTTTATTTTCTTCTACTGTTAAGGTCAAACCAAGAAAGTTCAGTTGACGAGCCTCGTTTTCAAGTTCACAGGTAAAATTGATATTCTCATGTAGTTCATTGAAAAGAGTAAAAATGTGATCAATGCCAGTGGTAGGTTCTTCCTAGATGACTAAAATGTCATAGACATATCTAGAATAGGAAACAATGCCTATCGTTGCAGTAGAGAATTTATTTGAATTGACATAAATTCTTTTCTACGATATTAAGCGTTTCAACTACGGGAACGTTGGTATACAGAGTTTTGATATCCAGTGAAAAGAGCTTACTATCTGGGCCACAATCTAGATCTTGTACGTCGTCAAAACTGTCAGTATTTTGTAAGCTATCATGTTTTTAACTTTTGTATTTCTTATATAGTGACTAAGTGCTATGTTGCACTTATTATTTTATACCCATTTTTTAACAAGATGACCCGCTTTTAATACATGTATGTGACCAGATATTGGTGACACAGTTCATCGAAACCGGTCGTCATCGAATAAATTATTAATGTGCGATCTTGGCATTTCATTTTGAAGACTAAAAACAAATAGCTCTTACCCAGTGCGACAGTGTGACATTGTTCTTCGACTTTTTTTCTTTCTTTAAGAGGTCATAAAATATCTATAGGAAGTCCTGAAAGTATGTGGTTACCTCTTCAAAAATAAGGTAACAGTTTTTTCAACTCATTTCTGCCATGCAGCGCAGATATCGTGTTCGTCCTGTGAATACGCTGTTAAATATGCGATGCGGCAGCTCGGCTCATAGCTGCACATTAGTGCCGTGTTTTACGACATGAGCGCCTTCGCAAATACAATGTTTTGTTAATGATTTCACAATTGCCTCTGAGTTGCACAGCAAACTCAGTTAAAATTTTTTTTCGATGCTGTGGTATGTATGTTTGGGGACCATATAAAGGGTATTTGTTACAGCGGGAACAGACCCCCCCTCTCCCCCTAGGAACCAGCTGGTTGTTAAGAGAGCCAATAATATTTTTTATTCGTGAATTTTGCGCGTTAAATATAATGCAGTGGTGAGGTGAAATGTAATGTGTAAATATTGTACAATATCTACGTGACATTGTGTAGAATATCCTGTAGGCTGTTAGAATTCGGAGTATATGTAGCGTTGACTGTAAAAAATATCTGATGCCCCGAAAGATGCAAGGCGCATTCAGAAAGCAAGTTTTTCTAACTCTTAAAAAAAGTGCAACTTACGAAACAAATGTGTAATATTCTACAAGTTTATTGTTTTTACAAACTGGTTTTCGGTTATTATGCCATCATTTGGTAAACACTACAGAGATATAGCAGCTTTGAAGTTACATAGTACACTATAGTTACTACCTTAAATGTGCAATATTTCTAACAAAATAATAAATTACAATGCACGTTCCCCTCAGGTGGCTCATGGTTCTTTCGTGAGTACGAGCGTGGCGAGCACGGGTCCTCCTTCCGAGTTTCTTACTTGGACTGTGTTTCCTTTACTTTCCCCTCCTTTCTTATCCCCACATCTTCCCCTTCTCACTGGCAGACCTATGCAGTTTGGTCCCCTTGTCCCCAACAGACCAAGCGATGTCAGGCAAGTAGCTAAACTCCTATGACCAAACAAATTAATTAGGCTAAGGATCTGTTAGGCCATGAGGCAAAAGAATAGGAGTGATAGATAGTTTACGTTTCCCGGTTACATTCTGCAGACAGAAGTGGCGAGAGTGGAAATTGTGTCTAGTCATTTAGTAGAAGGTATTACTAAATATGGGATTGTGCACCCTTTATTAGAGTCTTAGAGTGCTTAGGTGTTAAGAACAAGGTAAAGAAGAGAAATGAAAGATTATTTCTAGTTTTTGATAAAGAACTCAGACGAAAAACCATTTCTCAGCAAAAAAGAGAAAGCTGAAACGTGGAAGGACTATATAGAGAGGCTCTACAAAGGAAATGACCTTAGAGACAATATTGTAGGAAGGGAAGAGGATGTAAATGAAGATGAAATAGGAGATACTGTACTGAGAGAAGAATTTGACAGAGCATTGAAAGACCTAAGTCGAAACAAGGTCCCAGTAGTGGACGACATTTCCTCAGAACTACTGAAGTCTCTGGGAGAGCCAGCCATGACAAAACTATTTCACCTGGTGCGTGAGATGTATGAGACAGGGGAAATACCCTCAGACTTAAAAAATGTAATAATCCCCATTACAAAGAAGGCAGGTCCAGACAGGTGTGAAAATTACAGAACCATCAGTTTCATAAGTCATGGTTGCAAAATTTTAACACGAATAATTTACAGAAGGATGGAAAAGCTGGTAGAAGCCGACCTTAGTAAAGACAGTTAGTATTAAGGAGAAAAGTAGGAACACGGGAGGCAATCCTAACTTTACGGCTTATCTTATAAGGTAGACTGAGAAAAGGCAAACCTAGAATTCCAGCTTTTGACAATGTTGATTGGAATACACTCTTTGAAATTCTGAAATCAGCAGGCGTAAAATATAGGGAACGGAAGGTTATTTACAACTTTTACAAAAACCAGACAGCAGTTTTCAGAGCTGAAGGGCAAGAAAGGAATGCAGACGTTGGAAAAACTGTAAGACAGGGTTGTAGCCTTTCCCCAACTTTATTCAATTTGTACATTGAACAAGCTATAAAGGAAAGCAAGGAGAAATTTCGAGAAGAAATTAAAGTTCAGGGTGAAGAAATAAAAACCTTGCGTTTTGCTGATGACATTGTAATTCTGTCAGAGTCAGCAAAGGACCTGGAGGAGCAGTTGAACGGAATGGACAGTGTGTTGAAAGGCGCATATAAGATGAACATTAACAAGAGCAAAACAAGGGAAATTGAATGCAGTCTTAGATAATCAGGCGATGCGGAAGGAATTAAATTAGGTAACGAATCAATAAAGGTGGCAAATGAGTTTTGTTACTTGGACAGTAAAATATGATGGTCGCAGTACGGAGGATATAAAATGCAGAATGCCAATGGGAAGAAAAGCGTTTCTGAAAAGGAGAAATTGCCGCGGTGGAGTAGCCGAGCGGTCTAAAGCGTCTCGCTGCGGAGCGCGCGGTTGCTCGCCGTGGAGGTTCGAGTCTTTCCTGGGGCATGGGTGTGTGTGTGTTTGTACTTAGGTTAGTTTACCTAGGTTTAAGTAGTTTGTAAGCTACGGACTGATGACACTCTCCGGACTGAAGACCAAAACAAACACTTGTACATTATGGAGTCTACCAAGGTAGAAGGGTAACCATTGTTTGTTGCTATTCTTTGATGGTATTTAATTCAGTTTGGAAGTTTTCTTTGCTCGTGGGAATAGATAATAAGTGACGGATCATAGAGTGAAATTCTGAACGTTTGTGACTAACTGGATGTTGTGAAGTGGCGAGTATTACAACGCGGGTGGTAGAAGATTATCTATACATCTTGGAAATGTGGGATTGATTTCCGATATCTATTGTTAGGTCTAAGAAGTTCACTGAATTATCCTCAAACTCCATTGTGAACTGTATACATTTGTGAGCAGAATTTAACTGTTTAAGGAATGTTTGAAGGTGTCTGGTAGTATCTATCCGTAAGTACAGCACATCAACAACATACCTAAACCATATCCAACCTTTGAAGAGAGTGGATTGCTTTCCAAGAAGTGTTTCTCAAAAATGTTCATAGGTTTGGACTATGGGGGGAACCAAAAGCTAGCCCATCCAACTTATTCTGTATTTTGTCATCGAAATGAAAATAGTTTTGTGATAGGCAATTCTATATGGGTAACTTTGTTAAATGTGGTAACTGGATTAACTCCTGATTTATCTAGAATGTCTGTAAGAATATCTTTCACTCATCTATAGGTATATTGGTGAATAAGTCGCTGAAATTGGAAGAAATTAACGTGGAACTGGTGGGAGGGGAGGAGGTAGGGGGGCAGGAGATTTTTTTTCAGCAAATGTACTGAGTTGAGAATACCATGACTTGGCTTAAATTTGGTTTCAGTTTTGATACGATCATTTAGTTCTTTAGCTAATTCGTAACACGAGGCTGAAATGGAAAGCAAACAGACCGAAGTGAAAAATTTTCTTTTTGAAGTTTAGGAAGGCCACACAGTCGGGGAACTACTGAATTCATGTTGGTGATGGCGTAACAGCCGAAAACTGGTTTGTATAAACATTAAATTTGCAGAATATTACAAATTTATCTCGTGTGTTGTATTCAAAATGTATAAAATATTCTGTCAACAACCAACGGAACAGTCAGTGAATTCAAAAGCAACGACTGAGCTCGGTGTACTCGCATTTGGAAGGGTGGTTGTTCAAATCCATCTCCGCATATCGAGATTTAGGTTTTCCGTGATTTTCCCTATGGCCAGTCTACTAGCAGAGGCCGGGGTCCCCCCCCCCCCATTATGGGTCCTCTGCCAACAACTGTTTGCAGCGTATGCAGCCCGCGTGTATAGTTCACCAGGACACCCGAACTACCACCTACTTTTTTCCACTGTGGCTGTCCGTCACCAACAGCAGCGACCCAGGTCAGGACACACAATAGCCGTCCACGTGCAGTCCCTCCTGTGGTAGATCGAGTCCTTTCCAATTTCACCTCCTTTTCGGGCCGGTTCACGCACACCTCCATGGTGCCTGCCACAGCCGTGTCTTCCTTTAGGCTTGGGCCATGGGCGCAAGCACTCGGTTCCCCTGAGGCTCTCCGTCTCCAGTTTTTTGCTGTCGTAGCTGAGCACCATGGCTATGACATCGTTTGTACGGATGGCTTGTTGATAAATGGCCGCGTTGACCACATTGAGCAGCAGTCTCTGCCAGAGGGCTGTAGTGTTTATAGTACGGAACTGATGGACATTTTCCGTGCTCTCAAGCATATGCGTTCCTGCTCAGGTGAGTCTTTCCTTCTATGTAGTGACTCCCTGAGCAGCTTACGCGCTCTGGACCAGTGCTACCCACGTTCACCATTGGTGACGACCATCCGAGAAACTGTTTTTGACCTTGGTCGGTCTGGTAGATCAGTGGCGTTCAAAAATGTTCAAATCTTTGTAAATTTATCGGACCAAACTGCGTGGTCATCAGTCCATAGCTTACAAACTACTTAAACCTAGGTAAACTAATCTAAAGACAACACACACACCCATGCCCCAGGGAGGACTCGAACCTCTACGGCGAGCAACCACGTGCTCCGCAGCGAGACGCTTTCGACCGCTTGGCTACTCCACCGCGGCTCAGTGGTGTTCCTTTGGTCTCCTGGTCAAGTCGGCATCCCAGGCAACGAACGTGCCGATGGGTTTGCCAAACAGGCTGTTAATGCCTCTATCTTAAAGATCGGCCTCCCGGCTCCTGATCTCCGTTCCTTGTTGCGCCGCTGGGTACATCGGCTTTGGGATGCTGAGTGGCGTAGCCTGAGCATGCCCAACAAACTCCGGGTTGTCAAGGAGACTACGGCCGCATGGCGCTCCTCCACGCATGGCTCTCGCCGGGACTCAGTGGTTTTGTGTCGCCTCCGCATTTGGCATACGTGGCTCACCCATGGACATCTCCATCGTGGTGAGGACCCACCCCAATGTCCGTGTGGCTCCAGTCTGACAGTCGTCCACATATTGTTGAAGTGCCCCGTTTTAGCCGCCTTGCGGCGAAATTTTAACCTCCCTGATGTTTTATCAGAAGTTTTAGGTGACGATGCTACAATGGCAGATTTCGTTTTACGTTTTATTCGAGCAGGTTTTTTTTTATCATTCTCTCTAACTGGAGATTTCCTTGTGCTGCCGAGTGGTTGACTTTTCTTATTTTATTTTTATGTTCGGCCAACCAAAGCCATCGGCTTCTTAGTTATAAGGTGTCTTTATGTGATCGTCTCTTTTCGATTTGTTTCTTGTCGTTTTTGATGATGTTTTATGGACTCTATGGGATCCCCCGTCCACTTTACACATTAACTCTGGGCCCATTTCTTTCACGTCCACAGTATTCTTTTGACGCTTTGTGATGGAATGGGGGACTGATGACCATTGTAGTTTTGTCCCCCTTAAACATCCAACCAACCAACCAACCAACCAACCGGAAACGCCATTCAACGACGCTACAGAGAGTCCAAGTTACAGGTTCCAGCTCCTGTCGCTAGACATCCCCACCAGCAACTTGACGATCTGTAGCGTCATTAGATGACGTTTCCGGGAATGGGTTTCTATGCTCACTTAGTTTCTCAGGACACCTCCCATATCTCCTAGAACTTTGTTGGTGTAGTAGTGCAATTCTCAAACCCACTGGCGTATGGGACGCACCCATCTCAATCTTCGACGTCCATTTACTGCCGGAAATATGCGTAGGACGAAATTTCGTGATAGACATTTTTTTATTGCTAGCTTGTGACGAATTGCGCTGCTAAGCCCAAGTGCGCGAATTTACATTCACCCTGTATATCGAATGTACGCGTCTAGATCGCTGCCGACAAAAAATGGACGTTTACCATCGCAGAATTACTTAGAAATAAAGCTTACGGCAGCTGCGGCATTTGGTGCTAAGGTTATATTACGTGGTAAAGGCGGAAGATTATTAGCCTCATAGTATGTAACTGAGTTTTCAAAGAGAATTCAAGAGATTTTGGCAACATTAGCCGTTGCCGCAAGTGAAATTTTACCGAAATTATTATAGAAATATATTACCATGAAAAATGACGTATCGTTTATACAACGAGGCCATTGAAAATTAAACAGTCCAAAACTATTCATATTAGATCCTGGACAAGTAACAAGAAATATTGTTTATAGTAAAGTTGTGATTTAAATGAAAGTATGAATTTAATATATCATTTGTATTTTGGTTACTATTTTCTTTATTTGGATACTGTAGTTAAAATTTTGTATATTATGCAAGACAGCCATATTACTTATATATTCTCTGATAAATATAACACGTTATTAGAATAAAGGTGATGGTCAGAGAGAAAAACGCAAGAACAGTACTAACTGAAGGCTTGAATAAATAAATACCCGGACAACTTCGGGTTTTCAGCTAGTGTATGATAAAATATTCTTTTACGGATGTATATTTTATATAAAAAATATGTTTGTGCTTCATGGAACCGCGTATTTCCAAGTACTGCTACGACAACTTCTGTTACCGTTTTCCGAAGTGATCGAAAATATTCCTAGTTGCTTATAATGATAACTATCGTTGTCAAATTACAATATTTGTCTGCTTACTTCAACCACGTGCGAAAAATGGCGAGGGAGACAGAGGGGGAAAGGTTACCAGAATATCTAATTCGGTGTCCTGCGTACCTGCTGGTATCGATCTACTTTGACGCCAAGCACTGTGCTCTTTCCACTCCTCCTGCTGAGTGGCCAAACAGCTAAGATATATGGGGTAACTTCTTGGCGTAGTTTGCTGGCAAGAGATATGCGTTCCGCATGAAATACAGGGGTACGTCCAAAGTGTAAGGCGCACTGTGTTATAAATATGAGGGTGGTGTATTTCTCAATAAAGCACGTTCTGAGGGTACTCAATAGCCTAACTACTAGTAACGAATTCCGCGAAAAAAATTCCAGTATTAGTTACCTTTACAATACTGGCTATTTTTGTTGATTGCAGGAACAATTCTCCACACGGATTTTTATTGTAGACGACAGTTTGGTTTGTTTTAAAACCTCGTTACGTGTCACAATTCATTATGTAATCGGTTTCAGTTCAAACTCAGGTGTTCTTTAGACAAAAACCAAAGTAGAGTAGGTAGTTTTTAATTGAACTCTAATATATTACGGCAAGGTGTTTCATAAAATACATTCAGAGTGGACAGCTATTGAATTACAAATCATAATGAAAGCTAAAACAATTTCTTTAAACGATTTATATAGGTTGTTCCATTGAAAGTGACCGGGCGAAATATCTCACGAAATAAGCATCAAACAAAAACTACAAAGAACAAACTATTCTAGCTTGAAGGGGAAAACAGATGGCGCTATGGTTGGCCCGCGAGATGGCGCTGCCATAGGTCAAATGGTTATCAACTGCATTTTTAAAAAATAGGTACCCCCATTTTTATTACATATTCGTCTAGTACGTAAATAAATATGAATGTCTTAGGTGGAACACTTTTTTTGCTTTGTGATAGATGGCGCTGTAATAGTCACAAAAGTATAACTACGTGGTATCGCGTAATATTTCACCAGTGCGGACGGTATTTGCTTCGTGATACATTACTCCTGTTAAAATGGACCGTTTACCAATTGCAGAAAAGGTCGATATGGTATTTATGTATGGCTATTGTGATCACAATGCCCAACGGGTCTGTGCTATGTATGTTGATCGTTATCCTGGAAGACATCATCCAAGTGTCCGGACCTTTAGTCGAATATTTAGGTTATTTATAGAGATAGGAAGTGTTCAGCCACAAGTGAAACAGGAAGAAAGCTTGGAGTTTAACGTCCCGTCGACAGCGTGGTCATAAGAGACGGAGCTTATGCTCGGATTTTTGGGGAAGGATGGGGAAGGTAATCGGCCGTGCCCTTTGAAAGGAACCATCCCGGCATTTGTCTGGAGTGATTTAGGGAAATCACGGAAAACCTAAATCTGGATGGCCGGAGGTGGATTTGAACCACCATCCTTCCGAATGCGAGTCCAGTGTCTTACCACTGCGCCACCTCGCTCGGTCACAAATGAAACGTCAACCACGACCTGCAACAAATGATGATGCCCAAGCAGGTGTTTTAGCTGTAGTTGCGGCTAAGCTTTGCATCAGTAGCAGATAAATTGAGCGATAATCGGGAATCTTAAAAAACGTCGGTGTTGAGAATTCTACATCAACATAAATTCACGCGTACAATGTTTCTATGCACCAGGATTTTCATGGCGAAGACTTTGAACGTCGTGTACAGTTTTGCCACTGGGCACAAAATAAATTACGGGCCGATAACAGATTTCTTTTTTCACGCGTTCTGTTTAGTTACGAAGCGTCATTCACAAACAGAGGTAACGTAAACTGGCATAATATGCACTACTGGGCAACGGAAAATCCACGACGACTGCGACAAGTGGAACATCAGCGACCTTTGCGGGTTAATGTATGGTGCGGCATTGTGAAAGGAAGGAAATTGGCCCCTATTTTATCGATGGCAATCTGAATGGTGCAATGTATGCTGATTTCCTTCGTAAAGTTCTACCTATTTTACTACAAGATGTTTCACTGCATGACAGAATGGCGATGTACTTTCAACATCATGGGTGTCCGGCACATGGCTCGCGCGCAGTTGAAGCGGTCTTAAATGGAATATTTAATGACAGGTGGTTTGGTCGTAGAAGCACCATACCATGGCCCCCACGTTCACCGGATCTTACATCCCTAGATTTCTTTCTGTGGGGAAAATTGGAGGATATTTGTTATCGTGATTCACCGACAACGCCTGAAAACATACGTCAGCGCATTGTCAATGCATATGAGAACATTACTGAAGGCGAACTACTCACTCTTAATAGGAATTTCGTTACGCGTATTGTCAAAGACATTGAAGTTGAAGGACATCATTTTGAGCATTTTCTGAAGTCATGGGGTAATTACAGGTAATCACGCAGTAACAGCAAGCGTTCTCATAATGTATGATAATTTCACAAAAGTACATGTTTTACATTGGAACAACTGATATAAGGTTCAAACGTATCTACGTTCTGTGTTCTAATTTAAAAAAGACCCACCTGTTACAAACTGTTCGTCTAAAATTGTGAGTAATATGTTTGTGAATATTGCAGCGCCATCTATCGCAAATCGAAAAACGTGTTCCAAATTAAACATTCATACTTATTTACGTACTAGACGAGTAAGTAATAAAAATAGGGGTACATGTTTTAAAAAAATGCACTTGATATCCGTTTGACCTATGGCAGCGCCATCTAGCGGGCCAACCATAGCGCCATCTGTTTTCCCCCTTCAAGCTAGAAAAGTTTTGTTCTTTGTAGTTTTTTCGTTTGATGCTTATTTCATGAGATATTTGGCCCGGTCACTATCAGTGGACCATCCTGGTAAATGAGAGTGTAAAAAGTAATTATCTGGTCAACAAATATTTGTAATTTTCACGAAATATTGTTTGTAAATAGATTAAGTACACACGCAATAAAGTAAACCTGTCAAAATTCACAAATACGAATTACAATTTTTTAATACGTTTTCATTCTATACATTTAAATAATTAATACCAAACTCATGAAACTACTATTCCACAATATTAATATAACAGATATAAAAGTGTACGTATTCTTTCAGAGCTTTAAATAACAAACGTTTCTTAACCATTCCAAGATGACACAGGGAACTACCCTCACACAAACTTGTATGGTCTCAAACAATGTCATCTATGTGAAAGTACGGTAATCTACCCGAAGACCTTATCATCTCTGTTAAAACACATAGTGTTGATAAAATAAAACTTAAAAGTGCCTAAAGTGTATTGAAGTGACTGCATCTTTTCAGCTGTGTTCCTTAACGAACATTTAAATTTGGACGACAAATTTGCAAGTATACATAGGTCTTAGCACAACAAGAAATCTTAGGTTTTTCTATGTTATTAATAAATAAACTGTTTCAACTGATAAAATACGCAACAAAAGATTCTGATGTATTTTAATACTCGAAATGTTCTAAATAATTTTATAACCTATTTTCTCACGTATACTTGGTTGAAAGTGTCTTTTTTTTTATTAATAGTTCCCGTGTACCATGTGAGATTTACTTTTCTTTTCTTTCTTCTTACCTACAATATCTTGTGTTATTTTTCTAAGAACTGTAGTGTTCTTAAATTAACGTTGGTGCTTGAATTTTGAGAGTTTATATGGAACGATTCTGTCTTAATCTCTTAACATTTAAAAATATTGGTTACAATAATTATAGTTCTTTAAATTGCCTCCAATCTCTTTTATTATGTAACAAAAAAGTCTTGATTTTTATTCTATTTGAACTATTTTTCTCTGCACTTTAGATAATCTACTAAATTTAATAATACAACTCTAGCAGTCGCACTAACGTATGTTTGTACTCTAGTTTAGATAATGGTTCAAACATAAAAAACTAGTCCGTATTATTATTAATTTAGCCAAACTGAGATGCGGGTACAGAAGTATGAGTGTAACGCGTCGCTTCCAAGCACCCTCGGTCCACGTCTCCACACCTTCCTTCACTCAGCACAGAACACAAAAGTCCCAGCAACTTGCACGCGACGACAATAAGTCCGCTTTTTGAACATATGTACTCTATCCTGAAGGAGTGGGACTATGTTCGCGGCAGTCTGATACCGAATGTAAGTGCTTCGAAGTATCAAAACTCGCTTACAAGACGAGATCTTTCACTGCCAGCAAAATCCTCAAATTAGAATAGTTTTTTTAGCAGTTAGGCAATATCTACGTGATTCGTTATGCAACCAGCGTTTTTAATGAAACAGTGATAACTGAATTAGTAATTTATTAAGTATTATACTCTGTTTCGGCATGAACGGCAACCATTTTCAAATCTTTCACTCCAAGTGGCTGTAGCTGGCGGTTCATTAGTAGCATGAAGTCAAAATCATTCATTTTGAAATGAATAAAAACCCAGACAATGACGAATTTTAGCTACTTCTGCACACAAGATTATCCAGCGGGTTTGTCACTGATAAATCGCATTTATAGCTAATTTGTTTATAAGAACATTGTATTATTCCACGTTTACGTAGGAGAGAGGTCCACCAGCAGACAGGTTTGTGACCCATTTTTCATTCCCTTATATTATTGTTAATAGTATCCTAAGTTTCCTAATATGGAATCGATACACTAAGGACGGCAATCAATGCCGTGCTGGACGTCAAGTAGCCTACATTATAACCGGAGAGGACAGATATACGAGGTGTGTCCACAAAGTAAGTTCCGTTTGGTTATATAAAACAAACGTGTACAGATGCAGAAAAAATATTTATTGTACAAAAATATACAACTGTTAAACTATTTTTCTACATAGCATCCGAAATTTTGTAGGCATTTGTCATAGCGTGGCAGAAGTCTTTGTATGCCTTCTTCGTAGAAGGTTGCCGCCTGTGTCTTCAACCATGTGGTAACATGTTCTTTCAGCTCGTCATCATCGCTGAATTGTTGACCACCATGAACAGGTTTTAGGTGTAAGAAGAAAGTCGCTAGGAGCGAGACTGTACGGAGGATGATCAAACACGTCCCAATGAAATTCCCGTAAGAGTTGTTTGGTCATATTCGCCTTGTGAGGTCGGGCGGCAACATGAAGGTAAGAAGAAGACTCCTTTCATCTCTTCTTACACCTAAAATCTGTCCTTGGTGGTCAACACTTCAAAGATGATGAGCTGAAAGAACATGTTTGCCACATGATTGAATACACAGGCGACAACCTTTTATGAAGGAGGCACACAAAAACTTGTCCCACGCTATGACAAGTGCCTACAAAATTTCGGAAGTTATGTAGAAAAGTAGTTGAACAGTTGCAGATTTTTATACAATAAATATTTTTTCTGTATCTGTTCACGTTTGGTTTATATAACCAAAAGGAAATTACTTTGTGGACATACCTCGTATTACTAATTCATTTAACAAGGCAGTCTAGATCGCAAGTCCTTTATTTCCCTGGTTACCAGTTTCGGTCACTTACATGACCATCTGCAAACCACAACTATAACGATATATAATATTAGGGGAATAAATTATTTCTAAAGTGAATATTTAAAAATAAGAATAAAATATACCCATAACATTGGTGTCCGGTTGTTTTCAGCTGGAGCTGCCTAAAGGTATAATGTTTGACTGCTGTAGAAGTAGGTGCAGTCATCCTACAAATACTCTAATTCAAATGTTGGCAAATCCCGTACAAGTTCTAACGGAAGTTATACAACAATGGATTTCAATATGTAACAAACCAAATTACTGTATAGAATGATTAATCAGGTCGAAAAATGTAAAAGTATTTAAAAGTTGTCTTAACTTCCGTTGAACTTATATCCGATTGGCCAACATTTGAATTAGAGGGTGGAGCTTCCAGTATTTAAAGGATGACTATACCTACTTCTACAGCAGTCAACATTAAACCATTAGGTAGCTCCAGCTCCGTAATCAACATTACGGGTATATTTTATTCTTATTTTTAAACGCTCACTTCAGAAATAATTCATTCCTATAACATTATATATCACTAGCTGGTACCCGGCGGTTTGCTGCCGCAGAAGGAATAATTGTGCAAATAACGTTTGAATTTTTGCTGAGAAATGAGTAGGACACAATAAACCTGTGATCTGTTTTGTTTGTGTTCCATTCAAACATCTCGCTACTTCGATGCACTTTCAAATACGTTTGACGGTACAACACGCGCGCCACCTAGTGTAACTTAACTGTACTATGTCAATAACCTTCGCGTAAGAGCAAGAGTTAAGTTCACGAAGTTTTATCGTAATCAGACGAACGTTATGGCAGTGCATAAAATGCGAACAAAAGGAAAAAAAGAAGAGGTTTCTAATCTTCCAGTAGTCCATCTCCTTCTTTCCGTTCTCTCTATTCCCTGCACCTTCCCCCCGACTCCTCCTCTCCCTATCTCTGTCCATTTCCTTCTCTCTCTCTCTCTCTCTCTCTCTCTCTCTCTCTCTCTCTCTCTCTCTCTCTCTCTCTCTGTCCGTCTTCTCCTCCATCTGCTCACCACATGTATCAAGTTTCGTGGTGAATGGTCAAACAGTGTCAAAGTCGCAAGGTGCCATCCGCCGTGCTAAATTCACTGGCTTACGGATTATAAATATCTCCTTTATGAAAACAGATTTGCGTGTTGACTTTCATGGTGTCCAGTCAAACAATTTGGCTTTCTGTTGTAACGTACACGTACCTTACTAAAGGTAGCCCATGTATTATTTCGGGGTATAAGGTATCTTCATTCAACATTTCGTTCAATTCTGTCCTGCCGTTTCAGCGTGAAGAGTAGCAAACGTGTTAACCCGCCGTGTACCGTACGGTGGCTTCCTAAAGGAACCTCCCGCGTTAATTCAGGGTATATGCAAGCAGTATTCCAAATTTCAATCAAATTCTTCTAGCTGTTTCAGCTTGAAAATAACCATTGAATGGTACCCTCCTCCACGCACCTTACGGTGCCTTACGAAGGGTAGCGCATATATCGATGCAGGGTATAAGCCATCTCCATTCCAAATATCATTTAAATCTATTCATCCCTTTCAGCATGAAGAAGTAGCAAACATATTAACACATTATAAGGTGCCCTCCGCCACACCCACACGGTGGCTTACAAAAGGTAGCCCTGTTTCAAATTTCATTCATATCCGTCCAACCATTTCAGGCTGAAAGCGTAAGAAAGTAAATAATTAATTGTAAAGCACCCTCCGCCATGCATCATACCCAGTTAATTTCAGTATGTCTATAACCTTCGCGCGAGTGCAAGCAATGAGTTGACAAAGGTTTATCGCAATCTGATGTACAGTATGGCCGACCATAAAATACAAGCAAAAAGAAAACATTAAATATTTTTATTTGATTTATGTATTTATTTTCAAATTCGCTTTAAAACCATACGTTGGTAACAACAAATTCCTTATGCTGGTGGTTTTCACCCCAATGATTCGGCACGCATGGTATACATAAAAAACCGTCATTTAAAAATTTGAATGAAGTATGCTTTCCACTGAAGCATATTTAAAAAAATCTTACTTTACACCAATTGCTTACGTAAAATTCACATGGCAAGAACAATATTTATGTTTAAAATGTTTCTTTGATGATAATCACCCTGAAAAATGTAACGTTAATTTCAAGAGAGAACTGCTAGAATTTTTAGACATTTTATTACATTCGAAACTTCGCCGAAATCTGTAAATTAACTGTTTAGTCGTGTTAATTAATTGAAATGATTGTAGGTAATCTAAATATATTAATACTGCACTGATAAATTGAATTGTTCAATCATATTTAAAAATTTCATCAAGATAGGAATACAACTGTACAATCTGACGAAGTGCATATCCTCCGCCATGTACCATCCAAAATGTTATACAACAGTGACCTTCCACTTGTTTTTAAGGTCAAGTGTTCAACGTTTCATGAAGATTTTATGATGAATAAATGTCCTTATTCGCATGTCGCATGATGCCACATGTTTTCAGCTATATAATTGTTTATTACGTCATATCTCCTGAACTATATGTCAAACAGTGTACCTATGACCATCGCGAAAGCGCAAGCAGTATGTTGACAAAGTTTCATGGCAGTAGGTTGAACGGTACGACCGCGCATAAAATACAAACACACAAACATTCATTTTTATATATTAGAAGATTACAGTTGTGGTCTGATGATGGTAACGTAAGTGACCGAAATCGGTTACCAGGGAAATAAAGGAATAGCGATCTAGACTGCTTTGTTACTTGAATTAAGAATCACTCGTAAGATCGCTGTTAATTTATAATGGCCGGCCGCGGTGGTCGAGCGGTCTGCGGCACGCCAGTCGCGGTCTGCGCGGCCACTACGGTCGGGGATTCGAATCCCCCCTCGGGCGTGGATATTTGTACCGTCCTTAGTATTAGCTAGTTCATAAGTAGTTTGTAAGTTTAGGGACTGATGACCGCGTAGTTAAGTCCCGTAAGCTCTACAAACATTTGAATTTATAATGTTCTCAAAAAGAGGTATTATTGTTTACTTGTTCCTACACAATCGTGCAGTCACTTAAATTACGTGTTACACATTTACATTTGAATAAGACAAAATTTTCATTTCTTACTTTTATTCGTATGGCGACCCAATACAGTAGTATGTTTTATAACTTGAGCAGAGTCCCATCTCGATGACGAGGAAGTGAAAGAATCTGAGGATGGCAGCAAGGACTACTGAAATTGTTAATGAATTAAAACAAAATAGTTCTGACAAAGCGATCTTGGAAATCCACATAACGTGTTACTGACCTGCTGAGAGGAAATTCGTTTGTTAGGAGCATGACAAGTATCTATAAGGATAGTGTTCCTATGTTTGAAACTTGGAGGATGACCATTGTTGTGAAAGTGTGCGAAGGTAGAAACTTCTTTCTTTCATCATTTTGTGTGATATGTTAGCGAAATAAAGTTTTACAAAGTTTGAAATTATATGCGATTCTTATAGGAAGCGGTTGTTATCATTTTCGAATAATGAACACCGTCAGCATCAAGCCAGGGACACATTTTGTATAATAAGAACGGACACTGTCTGTGATAAGACTAGAGAAACCGGCTTTGCCTTGTTAGATTTCTCTCTATATTAGCTAGCTGGAAACGCGGCGTTGGTCGGGTACTTAGTTATTCGAGTATTCACTTCATCCATATATTCAATTTCCCCTCCCTCCTCTTCGCGGTCTCTGCCTCCTCCTCCTCTTTTCTCCTCCCAATCCTTCTCCTCCCCCCTTTCCCTCTATGCACCCATACATTCCCCTGCCTCTGTCTGCCAATTACATCTTACTGCCAAGTTTCATGGTAATCCGTGAAACAGTGTCGAAGGCCATGCACCGTACGAAATCCTTCCTCTAGTTTTGAAGGTTAGGTATGCGTCATATGAACTGTTGATTGTTGTCGGAGTCTGTTGTAAAGTTCCGTCCGCCATGCGCCGTTTGCATTTTATTGCAATTACATGAACCTTATGAAAGCGCATAAAATATGACTAATCGGAAGTGGCGATGTCTACATAACATTAATACTACCGATTTTTTCGGCTTTCCCTTTGGTCTCCCTGTTGTTTTTTTTTTATTATTATTTTTGTAAATCACTAGTGTATTAGAAAAAAAATTGAAATCGGTCAAGCCATTTATAAGTATCAGATACTCAAACTCACGGCAATTGATGTTATATCTACAGATTACAACTCTTGATTAGAATGTGAGAAAATTTACAATTTTTGCAAACTGTCAATAACTAAGCGAATAACGGCGATATGACGATGTCTGTCTGTCGGTAATGTGTTCCCTTTTTCTAGGTCGATCCGTTCAACCGAACAGCACAAAATTTTAGAGTCACAATTGTTGGCCGCCAGAGACCTCCCTTTCTCAAATATTTCGGACAAAAAATACGTAAGTAACACTAAAAAAATCCGTTTTAATGTAATTGTAATTGCAAATAAACCGTTCATCTGTTACGAAAATTAACAAACCGAATTTGTAGAGGAGAAAATTCTGTACTACTTTGCTCTGTCATGTTTTCTCATAAGTCGCACCGTTACAGTGATATTTATACCGTCACTTGATTTTACGTGAAACTGGCGTTCGGAAATGTCACTTGACATTCCTCGCCCAGAACTTTCTGTGGCATACTCCACCTTGCTTCCTGTATTTTATAATTTCCTTATTAAAGCTTACTCGCTATCATTTCAAAGCATTGACTCATAGAATAATCGACAAAAATATGCCGTTCTTAGTATTACAAATTATAATCTAGTGTCTAAAATGAAAATTTTAATTTTAGCTTTTAGCATCTGCCATCAGTAGTACGCGAATTAAGCGACTATGTCGTAGCTGTTCGCCGTGGTGTAGTGGGTACTGCGTTACGTTGTGGTGCATGTGGACTGTAGTTCGAAACGCGCCACTACCTTTTTTCTTCTACCTTGGCCTTATTAATTAAATAGAGCTATGTTCCACAATGTTTATAGTTGTGCAGATGAAGACTGCTCCCTCTAAAATGTGCGTTTGTTCTATTTCGTAAACATGCCGTGAATTACGTATCAACGAATGGAACACTGGTATTCTGAAGCATATGCACAACAACGGGGAGGATACTGTAATAATGAATATGACGTGCTGATACTGGTAGTTTCTTAATGAAATGGAAGGGAACTGTATACATTGCAACACATTACCTGGTTTCTTTTTTTCCCCTTAAGCAATATTTCTCTACTAATGGAATATGTTGAAAGTCATTAATTAGAATCAATGCGCCTACTAAAATGGTTGTCCTTGGCATGGTTGCTATGGACGCTTTTAACGTAGTGGTATTACCTTTTCTGTCGTTCAGATATGACTTTGTTCATGTCACTTTGTTCTACACTGAAGTAAAAAGCAAATGTCTATTTCAAAATGTGCTTTTACAGCTAAAATAACAAACGGAATAAGTATAGTAATACCGAATTCCATAAAGCTCTATTACTTGATTTATATACATACTATTATCATTATGTCATTTACAACAGTCATTGTAAAATTATCTCCCCAGTTTTCATGACATGTTCTCGAAACAGAACAAATGCACTTTTCAGAGAAAGGGCTGTTACCTTTGAACAACTCGGAATCTTGCAGAATATAGTTGTGTTCAATTAACAAGGCTGTGCGACTACCCTTTAGGAAACAAGATAAAAAAAAAAAAATGCCACTGGCGTCTTATTTTATTATTTACATCTTTTTGTTTTTCAGGTAGATCGAAACTTTGCGGCCGTTTGTTCATGATTGTTGTGGGTTGTTCGTTGAGAATTTTGTTCAGTTTTTTTAAATTATTACAGATAGCGTTGAGTCCTCTTTTTTTTCTTCGGTTTGATCGGTGCTTTATGGACGTTGGTTTATTTTGTTTAATTTTGATCGTTTCGCCGTTGGCTCAGTTTTTCGTTACAGATGGCGTCGAGCACTCTGACCGCACACGCTAACACACCGGCAACTCTCTGTCCGAGATCTCTGAGCCACCGCACTCGGCAAGTTTCGAACCACCGTCTAAGATTTTCGTGCATCAGAAACCTATTCGCCATCTTTTACGCTACGCCGAACAGCTGCGAGAATAATCCGTAATTCCCCTACCATCGACGGCAGGTGTTATCTATTAACATGGCATTTTAGACAATAGATTGTAATTCACTGACCTAACAACGACGTGTTTTTGATGATTTTTAGTGCGCCATTCCTTTGAAATGACAACGTTTGAGTTACAATAAGAAAATCATCAAATACAGAAAGCAAAATGGCGTGTACAACAGTTTAGGGCAAGGTTTTGGGCGAGGGATGTCACGTGACTGATTTCTGAACGCCAAATGTTGAGTACATCCATAAATCCAACCAGACATGTGCACTATGGTCCTCATTATTTTATGTATATTTTACTGTTTTAATTTTGACCAGCCATCCATTTTATATCTGACTATCATAGAGCACATGATTTTCTCTATGTTACTATCATCCAGTACACCTACCAGATTTTATATGGAGCACTGTAATAAGCAGTTTAATGTCAATGAGACCAGATGATGACACCATAAAGTGTCGAAACCGGTCGTCCTGAATAAATAAAAAATAAATAAATAAATAAAATTACGATGTTGGCATCTATCCTAATTACACAATAAGATGAGTAAATTAAGTGATAATGAAAATGTGGGAGAGATATTAAAATAATAGTTTAAAGAGGTAAAAGTTAAAAACAGAGTATATTTGTCAAAGATAAACTCAAACATCAAATAATTTTGGTTGTTTCTTAAAATACGCCCAGAAAGAATATTAAGTGTTGGGTGCATGTATATTATCACAATAGAAGAGTCGTAATCATATCGCCCATCAATTTTTATTGTTCGTGTCCGAATGTTTGCAAAAAATCATATAACTACAGGCAAATCTAAAGTGGTCCGTACAATACGCCACTGTGATTTTCTTAATTATGAATGCTCCTCAGTAACTGTCCTTATTGGTATATTCTAAGGTTATCAGTTGCACAGGCTTATTCCATATTCCAGTATGTATGCATTTACCATAGGAGGTGATATAAATTCGTTAGCAGTTAATCTATGGACGAGGCGAATGGTATCTCCATTTTTCCTAAACCGCAAAAAACATTAAATATTCATTCCTTGCTGTAAGGTAAAATGTAAATGCATTAAAGCTCGTTTCCTATGCTATGGCTAGGTGTAGCGATATTCATGAATTTCGGTAGTTACCACCTGCGATGCCTTTTACGCACTTAAACCCGAATATAGCGTCGGCGGCGAGGCTATTAGCGCGCATTAGCCTAGTTAAAGGCAGGGGAGGGGGGGGGGGAGGGGGCGTGCCCACTTTAGAGCGATGCGGCCGACGCCCACGTAGCCGCTTTAAAGTAATCCCGATTTTACGGGAAGGGAATCTAGGTCGCAAATAGTGACCTGGACTAGCTTTGCTGGGAGAGAGGGAAGAAGCCATTAAGACTGGAGAGCTAACTCATCTGAACGAAGACGTTTTAAGGAATCGACTGTTGTCTAATTGTGATACAGTCATCTGGCATGGCTTAGGTAAACATGAAAAATTTATACTTGGCCGGAGAGAGATTTGGACTGCGGAAGGAAGATTAGTGACGAAGTTACGATTACACAGAGAAATGCAGCAAATTGAATGAGACCGGTTTAATGTAACCACCCAGCACTGATCTCAAATGATCTCGCGGACACACAAAAATGAAAACATTACCAAACTGTACAACTCATGTAACTGTTTATTAATACGGCAATTTCATTAATAACTAACTACTTGTGGGGACCTGGAGGTAAAATTGACTGAAAAATCGAAATAAAAAATTGCCTCCAACTGAAGACACATTTCTCCCGTTTCCAAAAATGTGTGGTTTATTTACTTTTAAATAAATGTTCAAATGTTTGTAAAGCTTATGGGACTTAACTAGGGGGTCATAAGTCCCTAAACTTACAAACTACTTGTGAACTACTTACGAACTAGGACGGCACAGATATCCATGCCCGAGGGGGGATTCGAACCCCCGACCGTAGTGGCCGTGCAGACCGTGACTGAAGCGCCTCAGTCCCCTCGGCCACCGCGGCCGGCTAAATGTTCAAATGTCTGTAAATCTATCGGAACAAACTGCGTGGTCATCAGTCCGTAGCTTACAAATTACTTAAACTAACCTACGGACAAACACACACACCCATGCCCCAGGGAGGACTCGAACCTCCACGGCGAGCAAACGCGTGCTTCGCAGCGAGACGCTTTAGACCGCTCGGCTACTCCACCGCGGCTACTTTCAAATAATTATTTCGTGTTAAACGCTCTTTGAACGAATGTCTGCACACTGACCATACTGATGCTTCAGGCAAAGATTATCATCATAAACATTCAATGTCTGCCATTGGCATGGAAACAATTAAACCAATACACAAGTACCAAAATGTTCAAATGTTTGTTAAGCTTATGGGACTTAACTACGGGGTCATCAGTCCCTAAACTTACAAACTACTTATGAACTACTTACGAACTAGGACGACACAAATATCCATGCCCGAGGGGGGATTCGAACCCCCGACCGTAGTGGCCGTGCTGACGGTGACTGGAGCGCCTCAGTCACCTCGGCCACCGCGGCCGGCACACAAGTACCTAGCAGATAAAAAATTACATAGCAAATGTCTACATGGCCGTTCACAAAATTCTAATTAGAGTTTCAACAGCTGCGTGTGGCAACAAGTACCGAAAACAGTGTTTGTTGGATAGACAGTACTCAAAATAGGTGTGATCGATGCTGTTATCTGTTTCAATGATGGTGTAATTGGCACGACAAATGTAATGGACAAATTAGGCATCCAACCAGGAAATAATATGATAGCTGCTCTGACTGCCACAGATCATCAGCGACTAATTGGAGCTGAAAGGGCTGCGAAAGCCTCCACTATGGAGTCCAGAGTAAGGAAGAGACTCCTGCAAAAGTCTGAAGAGAATAAAGATGCAGCTGGCCAGCAAGATTATGCCATTGGAATGTGGTGAAAGAGACGTACTGCGAGTCAAAAACACTGCGAACATTCTCTTCTTGTTTTCTCGAAACTACATTTTCAGAACATTAGGTACATACGAGGTATGTCCACAAAGTAAGTTCCGTTTAGTTATATAAACCAAACGTGAACAGATACAGAAAAAAATATTTATTGTATAAAAATCTGCAGCTGTTCAACTACTTTTCTACATAACTTCCGAAATTTTGTAGGCACTTATCATAGCATGGGACACGTTTCTGTGTGCTTTCTTCAAAAGAAGGTTGCCGCCTGTGTATTCAAACATGTGGAAAACATGTTCTTTCAGCTCATCATCGTTAAGTGTTGACCAACAAAGACAGATTTTAGGTGTAAGAAGAGGTGAAAGGAGTCTTCTTCTTCCCTTCACGTTACCGGCCGACCTCACAGGGCGAATGTGACCAAACAACTCTTACGGGAATTTACTGGGACGTGTTTGATCATCCTCCGTACAGTCTCGCTCCTAGTGACTTTCTTCTTACACCTAAAACCTGTCCTTGGTGGTCAACACTTCAGCGATGATGACGAGCTGAAAGAACATGTTACCACATGGTTGAATACACAGGCGGCGACCTTCTACGAAGAAGGTATACAAAGACTTCTGCCACGTTATGACAAAATGCCTACAAAATTTCGGATGCTATGTAGAAAAATAGTTTAATAGTTATATATTTCTGTACAATAAATATTTTTTCTGTATCTGTACCCGTTTGTTTTATATAACCAAACGCAACTTACTTTGTGGACATACCTCGTATATCTTCATAATGGTTTTAGTTAAGTTCACCGTATTTCTCCCAATTGAAGAATGGAACAGTATCTTCGTATTACGCCTAATACATTGCAGAATTGATCTATGTTTGCATTCTGTATTATTTTAACTAATTTTAGACAAAATAGTAATGAAGTGTAATAAGGGCTTATCTATTTCCTGAGATATACTCCAAACTACAATACAAGAGGAATAACGCGTTCCTACATGGGATACTCTGCAAATCACATTTAAGTGCCTGGCAGAGGGTTCATCGGACCATTATACTATTTATCTTCCATTCCATTCTCGAATAGCGCGCGGGAAGAAAGAACACCTGAATCTCTCTGTTCGAGCTCTGATTTCTCGTATTTTATTCTGATGATCATTTCTCCCTATGTAAGTGGGAGTCAACAATATATTTTCGCATTCGGAGGAGAATGTTGGCGATTGGAGTTTCGCAAGTAGCCCACGCCGCAGCGATAAGCGCCGTTGTTGCAATGATTCCCATCCCAGATCCTGTATCGTTTCCGTAACGCTGTCTCCCCTATATCGTGACAATACGAAACGAGCTGCCCTTCTCTGGACTCTTTCGATTTCCTCCGTCAAACCCACCTGATAAGGATCCCACACTGGGCTGCAATACTCCAAAAATGGACGGACTAGAGTAGTGTGTGCAGTTTCTTTAGTAGTTCTGTTGCATGTTTTAAGGGTTCTGCCAATAAAACGCAGTCTCTGGTTCGCCTTTCCTACGGTATTATCTACGTTTTCTTTCCAATTTAAGTCTAAAGTAAATGCTATTGAACTGATGATGCACCAGAAAATGGTTCCAGTATGCGAACTTGTATTATAAAACATCTATTTGGCAAAATATAGTAGTTCTTAAGTTATAACATTGAAAAAATCGTATTACAGCTTGAGTTAATGTCATTCAGTGTTGGTACAAAATCGCAACTTCCTCCGCATTGTGGATGAAGAGCGACGTGCACCGAAAGCAAGCTATGAAAATGCACCCCGTTCACGCCCAGGTCCCCTTAAGGAATATGGGACTAGCTTTGATATTAGGTAAAATAAAAGGGACGACTCAGCTCATCGATCTCATCACATGTTTGTAAATCTATGGGACTTAGACGGGGAGCAATCGCGCGCTTCACAGTCATGCTCAACCAGTCCACCGCGGTGCCGCCAATTTTACATGTGACTGAAAGTCGTAGTAGAGGTGTGAGACCATTATTAATTCAATTATACAAATGAGTCTAAAACTGCTGAAAGGTCGCAAAAGAGTATTCAAAGGCTGTTTCGGAATGCATTTTTTTTAAATGACGCGTTTCGCGCTGTGCTCATCTTCAGATGATCTGGTGCAACAAAGTGGTATCTTACAATTTATAGCACAACATTTTAATGTATGTTCAAATGTTTGTATAGGCTTTGGGACTTAATTGCGGGATCATAATTCCCTAAACTTACAAACTACTATGAACTACCTTATCTATATCTATAAATGTGAATGTCTGTTCGCTGTACGTTTATCACGTCTGAACCACAAGACATAAAGAGATAAAAATTTGTACAGTTACTAATGTCTACCCGTGGAAGGCTTTAGGCGCGGTTTTATGGCGATCGGATAGCTATTTATCTATATACATTAATGTGAATGTCTGATCAGTGTACGCTTATCACGTCGAAACGACAAGACGCAGAGACTTAAATATTCGTGCAGTTACTAATTTATACCTAAGGAAGGTTTTAGGCACGGTTTTATAGCTGTCTGATATTTAGTAATTTGAGGAATATAACGCGAAATGCGGAACAATAATGATTCTTTGAAAATTATATTTACTCTTTGAAAATGGTTTTATTGGTTGCGTTGTTGCTTGAGGGTTGATAATGATAAAAGGGTGGAGTATATTGCGATGGAAAGTTATCGGTGTATATAAAATTCTACTTGTGTGTGTGTGTTAATATTTCGCTCTGCAGCGAAAACTACAGAATGCAAACGAATGGTGTGTGTGTGTAATTGTTGTCCGAAGTCTCCCGTTGTACAGCATACGCAGTTCCATGCCGACAGCTATAAGGGGGTGGAAGAGATGGTGGTTGAAAGTCATCAAATTATATATATATATATGTAAAATCGGACTGAAGGCCAGCGTTGACGTTTGCAACTCTATAGCAAGGAGGTTATGTACAGCGAAACGCAATGCCACAGACCATATCTTTGGTCTATGCGAGCTACAATAGGTTCGTTCAAATAGCTGCAGGACTGCAGCTTCCTGCAACAGCAAAGCAGGAACTACCACACATGCTCGGTACCGATGACGTCAGTCAGGCTGCAGGAGGAAATTTTCCCTGCAGCTCATGCAGCCAGGAAGCTGCAGGACGCTGCAGCCGAGAGCTTCCTTGAACAGTTGGTAGGCTGCAGCAAGCTGCAGGATTGCTCTTTGAACACGAATTTCCGTATTGCGCATGCGCGGTTGCAGCCCTGCAGCTCTTTGAACGAACCCAATGTCTTCAGCTCTTTCTCTGTAAAGAAAAGCATACGAATAAGGAAATATGAGAATAAATAATTAAAGCAGTAAAAGAGAAATTTCTTTTGACACATTAAAAAAATCGATTTGACGTTCCGTGCATTACATCAAATGATTCATCTGTTATATTATTACAATCATTATTGTTGAATTTCGTGGTTGGATTCTTCGAAGCGAGTGCATTTTTACCTATGCTTTCATATATATTCTCTAATAAATGTTTTGAGAAAAAAGGATATGGACAGAGAGAGAGAGTGGATAGGAAAAGTACTAACTCAAGGTTCGAATAAATAAATAAATACCCGGGCAACGCCGGGTTTTCATCTAGTACTAAATACAGCACAAACATCCATGCCCGAGGGGGGATTCAAACCCCCGTCGGGAAACGGCCTCGCGCATCGTAAGTTGCTCTTTCATTTGACATATAATTTATAAGTTTAATATGATAAATCTTATAAAGCGTTAAAACCCCGATATTCATTTATAAACACCCTGTATGATGTTTCTTGCGAAATAATAAGATTTTTGATAAAATAAAAGCTGACAGGGCTGAATCATAAAAACGAAATCTCTATTTGGCCAAGTTTAACAAAAATATTAAGAAACCAAAGTCGGCTACTAGTGGTTTGTTCATTAATTAACATAAATTTTCATCTCTTCCAATATTTGTTTTTACCTTTTGTTCACGTTGTAATATACTATGGCAGTTCTCAAGTGGATCTAGCATATGTTTGTGGTGTCTCAAATGATATCCAGATAGCGGGCATTATTATTGCTAGCATAAGTGCATTCACGAAATGTAAGTCCTTATCATTTTGGTCAACGCAGTATTCGCCACGCGTTCCACACCTACTTTTGTAGACACCCGTTCCGTTAAATTTGTCATTGTCACTTTGTTTGTCGCAAAACATGTTCCAGTCTGTTTCTAGTTTGGAAGCTGAGCTGAACTTTTTCTTTCTTTAAAATTATTAACTATTTGTTCAGAGCAAGGACCAATAAACATGTGATGTCTTTCTGTCGGACTCCTTGTTTGACCTCCTTTTCAAATATTTTATTGCCTTTTGCGCGCGGATATTTATTTCAGCAAAGCCGTTGTTTAAGCCAACTTGTACGTGTTCATTACTCCATCTATACCATCCTTATCGAGTCCTATCTTAGTAACAAGGTTGAAACTTGACGAGAAATAAGCACGCTTGTGGGCTGTAGGACGACATGAGTTTGATGGAATAACCGGTATCTAATATGGTGCCTATGCGCGAGATTTTTAAATTGAGAAAGTTGATGGACGTGTTATTTCTCATTTCTACAGAAAATTGATATTCGTGCATAGAATTTAAAACCTCGGCCCAATTCTTCATTTATTCCTGGCTACCGTCAAATATATATACTCTTAAATATACAGGGTGAATCACCTAACACATGTACCGCAAATATTGCGGAAACGGGAAGTGCGATTTATGTGCGGTTTTCATAGAGTGGATTGGTAGTCAAGGACTCGTATTGTTAGGTAAAAAACATATTCAAATCAAATGTTTCAAATGTTTGTAGAGCTTATGGGACTTAACTACGGGATCATCAGTCCCTAAACTTACAAACTACTTATGAACTAGCTAATACTAAGAACGGCAGAAATATCCATGCACGAGCGGGGATTCGAACCCCCTAACGTAGTGGCCATGCAGACCGTGACTGGCGCGCTTCAGTCCCCTCGGCCACCGCGACCGGACAAATATAATGAAGACGTCATCGACAGACCAACGGTACAAAATAATTTATGTACATATTTCCGTATGAGTCTCAAAAATGTATCCTCCAGTTCGTTAACAAAAATTTCAGAAACTATTCCTGAGATGCCAGTGCCTACGGCCAACACATGTTGTTGAAAGTAAATTTATTTGGTTGAAATGGAATTAATTAAAAGCTTGAGCTAATTTGGGTAATATAATTAGCTCAACTGCATAGGCACATTCCACTTTCCAGAAGTTAAGGTAGTTTTTCAGAATTATTTGTGTAGTTTCTTCGATAGGGACGTTTGAGCACAATTTTCTACTGTCTAAAAAGCCAGTAGAGAGTTTTCAGGCAATATGTGCACCATGCCTAGCTATTTTTAACGCAGAGAAAATTATGAGAGCTACAAAAATTCCTTAATCTCAGCTTGAAAAGAACGGTTGACGTAATACTTGGGACTTAGAAACCACTAAGGAGTGGGTGAATCGGGAGATCGTCTTTGTACAGTTAAATCTCGGAGCGTAATGCAGTTATCGTTCATCGCACGATTGGCGGCGAAAACGCCTATTGCGTGTTAAACCAAGTAATGGACGCTTTGCAGACAGTGTACGCTGCAGCTAACGGCGTTGACTACGGCTGTGTGGCGTTCCTCCATGCGGGCCTCTCGCCGGGACTCTCTAGTCCTGTGCCGGCTCAGCACTGGCCACACTTGGCTGACTCATGGCCATCTCCATCGTGGTGAGGCTAAAAAATGTTCAAATGTTTGTAAGTCTATCGGACCAAACTGCGTGGTCATCAGTCCGTAGCTTACAGACTACTTAAACTAAAGTAAACTAACCTAAGGACAACACACATACCCATGCCCTAGGGAGGACTCTAACCTCCGACGGCGAGCAACCGCGCGCTCCGCAGCGAGGCGCCTTAGACCGCTAGGCTACTCCACCGTGGCCGTGGTGCGGCCCCGCTCCAGTGTCGCTTGACGGTATCTTGCTGGACTGCCCTATTTTAGCGGCCCTGCAGCGGAGTTTTAATTTTCCTGCTATTTTATCAGATGTTTTACGTGACGATGCCACAATGGCTGATTCAGTTTTTACGTTTATTCGATCCGGGGGTTGTAATCGTTCTCTGTGAAACTTTGCTTCAGTCCACCATCTATATGTTACCCTTCTCTTGATACCTCTGGAGGCTCCTTTGTGTTGCCGCGTGGTTGGCCCTTCCTCTTTTTAGTATCATAGTCGGTCAACCAGAGACATCGGCTTTGTTCTATTGTTTCATGGTGTGTGCTTCTGTGTGATCGTCTCATTTCGTGTTTTGTCAACTTCGTTGACATTTTACAGGCACTGAATAGGATTTTCCTCCCTAGTTCTGAAAGTTTTTATTTCGTATTGATGCTTTTCTTGTGCCGCCCGGTGTTGGAATGGGGGAATGATGAACTCCGCCTTAAACACGAAACCAACAACAACGGCAAACGGCGTGCCCTGGCAGAGTAGCTGAGTGGTCTAAAGTGTCTCGCTGCGGAGCGCGCGGTTGCTCGCCGTGGAGGTCCGAGTCCTCCCTGGGGCATGGGTGTGTGTGTTTGTCCTACGGACTGATGACCACGCAGTTTGGTCCGATAGATTTACAGACATTGGAACATTTGATTTTGACAAACGGCGTCCAATGGTGCGCAGTTGAACTGATTTTCTTCCAACAGACCTAATTTGTAGTAGTGTGGTTCGAGACGCGGCAGAGGCATCTATCACTGCAGAACTGTGCTCGGCGGCCCGACCCGCAGCCTGCAGCTGCACTAGGCTACAACAGCCTCGGCTGAAGCGGGCCCGTGACGTAAGGCTAAGGCCAACACCACCTAGAAGACAAGACCTTACAACAGGCCGTGCCTACGTCACACTTAGAGGCCCCGGCCGCCATCTGCCTGGCCGGCGGCGGCGGCGGCGGCGGTGGGCGTGCCCCAGCCAACAGCCAGTGAGGTGGCGGCCGGGGCCTCTAAGTGTGACGTAGGCACGGCCTGTTGTAAGGCCTTGTCTCCAGGTGGTGTTGCTAAGGGTCCTAAACCCGAGCTGAACTATCCACCATTTTTTCCCCAAGCTGTTAGAAGTTACCACGTTCCGGACGAGCTCACGCGTTACCTCGCGTTTCATTCAACTCGCTCACACTCGCAAACTACTCACTGTATCAACGCGAAACTTTCATCAATGTGTTTGTTAAGAACTACACTACATTTTCTTTTTAGTTTTATTTATGGCAATAATTTTATAAACAGCATATACTGATAGTTTACGACCATGCACTTTTTGACGACGTTACGGGATTTTCGACATGTGAGGAACGTTTTTTCTGTTCAAGTTAGGTGAACACATTAACCGAATGAAATGTTCAAAATACATCAAATTTTCATCCCCTCCAAACAGAAACTCTGTGAGAAATGTATGACTTGAGATATGTCAGTTAAATATGAAGCACTGGGATCCGCCCGCCCATCTAGTAGTAACACGTCTTTCGTATTAGAGCTCCTAATAATTAGGCATATTTTGTTACTGCATAACATCCATACTTGAAGATGCTGGTACTGACTTCTTTTAACCCATTAAATTTAATAGTTGCTCACTACAAAAGTGCTGTGTCTCTATGTAATACGCAATTTCAATTTTTCAGTTATATGAAAGGATATTCCAAATATCTCAATACAGAGTGCTTTATTATGTGAGGAAATGAGAACAAGTCAGTTCGTTAGCTAGTGAAGAGATCCTTGCTATCTGTCATTTTCAAGTATTCTCACATAAAATCCTCATTAGATCTAGTAACTTCCGTTCTGTTACTGCTAGGTTTTAAATTGAAGGAAATGTCACTCCTATTAGGTTTTCGAAACTGAGTAGTAGCTCTAAAACACAATGGACAAGAAGCAAAGAAATAAACATTTGTGAGTGACGAAGGAATATCTGTAAATGGAATAATAAATCACTAACTTTACTCTTTTTCATTCTACAACTATGTATTTCCTTGAATAACGCGACAGTTAATGAAGTTTTGCCTAGTAACCATGTGGCAAAATACTCCCCTCTTTACATGTTATCATTTGTCAAAATATCATTTTGATACCTCTAACCGTGTATGAGATATGCAATGATTCATTATGGCCTTATCGCTATTGGAAATGAGTGCGCTAAATAGAATAAAGTCTAGCGTGATGAGTGAAAGATCTCCTAAGTCGAAAATAAAATTCAATCCATTAGGAAAGTTTAATCCGCAGCAACATATGGTGCAAAAAGCACGAAACGGAATATCATAGCAGCCTCTATTTTTTAGTGTAAACTTTTCCTAATGTTGCGCAGTTTCTTATTTCGAAGCCAATATCTTATTAACTATGACTATTAACGAAATGACGAGCATTTCGTCACAATGCTGACATATAAAGATTTAAGTAACGGAAAAATTAAATATTTCTACCAATTAGTTTTTGCGAAATCGTTTCTGAAAGATGGCAGGGCATGCGCCTCTACGCTGTTAAGGCTAGTTTACACGACGACACTACGTTTCATGAAACTGCGCAACTGGCCAGTGCGCATGCGCGGCAGACGTTCGCGCAACTCTTTTGCGAAACTAAACAGTTTCGGCACATCCCAACTTTGGCGAAACTGATTGCGCGTGCTTTTAGGTTAGGTTGTAACCAATACAGAATAAAACACAACATAAAGGGGGCAACGGAAGAAATAATTCGGTTTTTGAACATATATGCGATGCATAGGTGTTTGTGCGATTTTAACAATGAACATTTCAGGAATAAGCACGGCGTGTTAGCGCTCTTGAAGCAATTTATCGTGAATTAAATACTGATGGGTTGACGATTAGTGAATTGCAGACTAAAATACATTCAATTCCAAATACCTATACAAACGAACTATGGCAATTGCGGATTTCGGAACACGGTACAGGTACTGTAGAGACGAATATCTACTTGACAAGAAACATAATCCAATTTGTAATTTCAGTTCTGGTAACAATGCTTCACGCATAACACTATCTTGTTTTCTATTGCATTACTAACTCTGTTTAAAAGGAACGTGAACAGCTCTGGTGACATTCTAAGTTGATTAAAATAGCTTCTAGGGTCTTCACTTACAATTTCTTTTAGCACGGTCGCTAAGCAACTGAGCTGACATCTTTTTTTAAATCCAGTCACAAACCGAAACACGTTTCTTATTCTTTTTATGTTTAGTCTTATGCACCGACTTCACACAGAGAAGCAATAGCTCCGCCACAACTCTCACAGCTACCAAAACTAATTCTACAGCGACTACGGCACTCACTAAATAACGAAACTGATGTGCATAGTATTGGCGCCGTGTCTACAGAGACACACGAAACCAGTTGCGCGCAATTCATTTCATGTAACAAGTGTCGCAACCCAGTGTCGTCGTGTAGACTAGCCTTTAGTGCAGCGCGATTCCAACCATGTTGGGGAAAACATGGCGGAAGATTCAGCCTGGGTATTTAGGAGCTCTAGCACGGGCCGAGAGTGCGGTACACGGTCACCTGTGCGACTTGGGCTGCGGTAGCATTCAGCGAGCCCGTGACGTCAACGCACGACCTAGAGCTCCTAAAAACACAGGCTGGCGCATCCGCCATTTTCATTCCTGCGAGTGCTGAACACAGCACGTAGCTTATAAGAACAGTGTTGTTTTATTTAAGTTTAGTGAATTGTTTTACAAGTGTCCGGCAAAGAGCCTTAGATCGTGCTACTTTGAGGTTGCATTCCGTTCTTGTTTACATCGATATGTGGATTAGACGCAAATATCTCGCGTTTTCTTTATTTATTGCTGATTCTATCCAAATACAGAAAAAAGCGATCTTGGCATCCATTTGAATAATGACTGTCACTATGCGAGGTTTGTTTGCCGTCTTGCAGTAAGTGTTTGTTGTCTGCTGTGACAATTTCACCACATCGGATTTTTGTTCTCAAATTGCTGAAAGTACTTCTATTATGTTACTGATATACTTTCAGAATGTATTACTAACACTAAAACTAAAAAGAATATTAGTGTACAGGATCTAAAGTTTACGGTCGTAGAGACACACGGTGCCGATGTTGGCAACAACCTCTGAATGCTATTTGAAAACCTAATCGTATAGAATGTGTTGACCATGAAATAAATAAATAATTGTTTTCCTTCTCTAAGGTTGACAGGTTCTCATATGTAACAGTACACTTGTCTTGTCAGTAATTTAATAATCCTTGGAAAGCAAACATTTCGTTGCCAACATTAGCACACTGCGCCGCCGCAGCCGTAACTAAAATTTACCTAGTATTCTTTGCCAGTTATCTTACTACCTCTTACAGATAAGCGTCAATATTGGCATTTACTAATAAGAAATTGAATTGAGGGTGTATTTTGTGATAAAACATCAGGTACCGTACTATTCTGTCAAATTGCATACTACAAGTTATGACGCTAAAACTTCGAAATACCACAAACAGCATTCAACGGTAGTTGCCTGTATCAACACATTACGCTGCCACAGCCGTAACGAAACTTTTTGCCCAGTATATTTATGTTTTCCGTTTTAGTGTTTGCAATACTTTCTCGCAATAACGTAACAGAAGTATCTTCAACAATTTGTGCAATGTCCCAGTTTTTGCGCCGGCATTTAATGATCCATTTTTTCTTCTCTTAGAATCTCTCGGGAAAGTAAACGTTCTGTAGCCACCTCTGGAATGATTTGAGCAGTTTATGGCAACACAACCACCCGCAATGTCGTGCTAAAGTGCCATGACGCAGCGGATGCGTCAGCTCGTACTTACAGGAGCCTTAGCACGACCGCAGTAAAGGCTGGTGTACTGCGGCCTGCAGGCTGGCCCTAACACCGCCGTTGAGAGCTGCAGTCTAAGATCGGCGAGAAGAGCAGTAACAGAGAGAGCGCTGCGACTACTCGTTTTTTCATCAGGCAAAATGAGCGAAGGCACTAAACGTCGTTTACAGGGGTAGGAGAGCGTAAGGAAAAATGAAGTAAAAGAAAAATGAATATAGAACCGCACAGCCCGAAAAGAATCTTAAAAGTGCGGTATTTAAGCCTGTAGTGGATGGCGAAGTATAAAAAAAGTTAATTTTGTTTGCTGCTCACTTTCCTATGAAGTTTACGTTTATGTTAAAGGGTCAAGTGGCACTTCACACATTTCTCGGCATCCATGCGTATGTAATAAACAAGCGCCTTGTGTGGACAAGAAACGCCTTCCTAAACCTGCCCAGGATATTATTGTTCAGAAATGCGCGGCAATGTGTGCTCGAGACCTAAGGTCATAGGAAATCATACGGGGCAAAGGTTTTATGGACCTTGTTCAGACATTAATGGACACTGGAGCGACTTACGGAAATGTTTTTGCAAAGGATGTTATACCTATCAAATTCTTCAGGGGTTTCCAGCCGGATCATTCTGTCATCTGAACACAATACTTCTGCGGCCCAACTGGCCGCCATCATCAGGTGAGGAAGCTAAGCCGCTCTCGTCGTGACTGTTATACCTCATCCCACAACACTGTCGCAACACATGACAGAAATTGCTAAAAACCTAAGAGAAAAGATTACGCCTGAGGTAATTGCCCGTACAACGAAAGGTGAATGCGCAGCAACTACGGATATGTGGACATGTAACACGAGACGAAAAAATGTTCAAATGTTTGTATAGCTTATGGGACTTAACTACGGGGTACTACTTACAAACTACTTATGAACTAGCTAATACTAAGGACGGCACAAATATCCATGCCCGAGGGGGGATTCGAACCCCCGACCGTAGTGGCCGTGCAGTCCGTGACTAGAGCGCCTCAGTCCCCTCGGCCACCGCGGTCGGCTAACACAAGACGGAACCATTATCTATACATGTACTGTTTCCTATTTTGTGGACTGGACTCTTAGATCTCGTGTTTTGTTTACAAGCCAGTTCCCAGATGAACCAAAAACGGGCGACAACATTCGAAGAGAACTGTTAAGACGATTTATGTCTCTAGGTATTCACGAGATTTGTTTGCGAGACGTGTCTTTTACGACGGTTCAAGATACCAACATCGTCGCAGCACTGCGTGATGACTCACGATTGAACTGTTTCTGCCACTTGTTAAATACAGTCCTACGAAATGCTTTCTATGAGGGGTATATGAGCGTCAATTTTCCCCTGTAGCGAAAGAACTGGTCACTTACACAAAGAAAAGTGGCCTTCTCAATGCTCTTGACAGAACACTGGAACAGTGCAACGACACCCACTAGAATAAGCGACTGACCATGTTAGAATCAAGAGAATGCCAATACTCTTTTTTTGTGCGAGGAGTTCACTGAGAAGGGAGAAACAGCTCGAATTGAAGGAATTGACTTCACGCTAATGAACGAACTAATTTATATGCTCATGGTATGTATGATATTCTATTGCTGTACTTCTTACACTCTGGTTTCATTTGTGGGAAGCTTTTTAAAACATATATATATATATGTGTGTGTGTGTGTGTTTTTTTTGCAGCCCTTCAAAGAGTCGTCCAAGGAATTAGAATTGGAAGAAACACCTACGCTTCATCTTCTGTTGCCATGGAAGATGACACATTTGCAGCATTTGAGTTAGGCGACTCACGACCGACAATCCTCTGAAATCATACTTTTACGCAGACGTGTTAAATTAGAAGAAACGTTAAATGTACAGAGGTGCCATGAGGTTGCTACTTTTCTCTGGCCGCCATTTCGTCACCTAAAAATGATATCTGAAGATAAGACGCGTGAAATTACGACAGAGGGTAAGATGTAGGATGGTAGGATCCATTTATTTCTATGTTTACCCTCCTTAGTACCATGTGCTCAACGAAAGCAGAAAAGAATCCGTCGTTGGGTTCTTTCAGCAGAACCTGCAACCTCAGTTGGCGCGTTGCTGGGAGAAAGATTAGCTGCAGGGCGATGGTTTCCTTGTTTTCCGTGAATGGAACAGCGCCCCTTAAGGTCATGCTGACACAACCTGGTACTAGAAGGGTTAATAGCCACTAGTGGCCAAATACAAATGGAAGTGGCGACTCTCAGTCGAAACCACTGTCTGTCACAGATGCGAATAAAGGCGTCTTTCACAGATTGGCTGTTCTTTCGCGTACTAGACGAAAATATGAGAATAGTTTATCCCTCTCCCGCAAGAATCTGTGAGCGACCCTAGCGGAACAGTTACTGTCAGTGAAATAGTTGAAATACTTTCATGAACAGAAGAATTGGTTGAGACGAAAACTATATATTAAAATGTTAATCTATTTTTTTTCTACCAAGAAGAAGCCATTCATCCGTGGAATTCTACAGACTCTCTACTGCCACCCAAAGAGAAGTAGTTCGGTTTTTGGGCCGATGTGGACGATAGTCCAACTGGTGAGATGGAGAGATTTTTGAAACAAAACTGCAGAATAGAAGAAAATGTGGCTTCTTACTGGAAAGGAAATGGACAGAATTTCCCGACTCTTCAAAAGATCGCGAGCGTTTAACTCTGCTTCTGAGAGGAACTTCAGCTCTGCAAGTTTCTTACTAAGTGACAGACGGTCACTTTTGCATCCAGACAATGTTAATTCCATTCTTTTTATTCATAGTAACTCTTTGAGAGAGAAGAGTCATGAAGAATTCTGAAATACTTTTCGAACATCTCGTGACCATTTCTTTGTACTATGGAAAAGATTTTTGTTTATTACTCATTTTGAAGTGTTCGTGTAATTTAGTTACAGAGCTGATCAAATTATTGTTTCTTGCTCATTTTTCTTCTGAATGATCATTCGAATGTGTTGCAGATAGCGCGGTCTCCCGCGTCGGAGGTTCGAATCCTTCCTCTGGCATGGAGGTTTGTGTTGTCTTTAGTATAAGTTAGTTTATAAGTAGTTTGTAAGTTCAGGGACTGACGACCCCGCAGTTAAGTCCCATAAACTTAACAAACATTTTTGAGAGAAAAAAGGATAAAAATGTCTTATTTTATTACAAATACATGGTCCTGAGCAAGTCATTATGTGACGGGGACCCGCTCACGGTGGACAGTCTACGTTTCAAATACGCAAGTACATTTAAATACCTTGGCAATCTCTTCAGTGATAAGAATCACTGAAAAAAAAAATTACAAGAATTGTTGGAGGCAATAAAACATACGTTAGCCTTCAGGAGGTGCTGAAGAAAATATCTCTGCCGAGAAGGTTTGTCAGGCTTTATCAAAGTATGATTATGCCACTGGTAATGTATGGTTGTGAAATCCTCACCTTTAGGCGAACAGATGAAGAGAGAGAGTACCGGGTTTTGAAAGGAAAATCAAATAAAAATCTATGGTCCTTTGATTTACAAGCAAACAGGAGTATGGAGAATTCGAAAAGAACGAGGAATTAACAAATATTTACCCACAGCCTCACATTATAAAAATGATAAAAAGAAGAAGATTGACTTGGGCATGTAGTGAGGAGCAGGATCGATGGTTCATATAAGAGTGGGTAGTTGTCCAAAAGCTGGCCCCTCTAATCTCCTCTAAATGTTCAGATGTTTGTAAATCTATCGGACCAAACTGCGTGGTCATCCGTCCGTAGCTTACAAACTACTTAAACTAAGGTAAACTAACCTAAGGATACACCCATGCCCTAGGGAGGACTCGAACCCTCGACGGCGAGCAACAGTGCGCTCCGCAGCGAGGCGCCTTAGACCGCTCGCCTACTCCAGCGCGGCTAATCTCCTCTCCCCCGCAGTCAGTAATCTCTATACATAAAAATATTCTGTTGGTTTGTGTCCAGCCGTTAAACTTCGAAAGTTCTTGACGCATTGCTTTGAAATGTTCACACAACGTTGAATTTGTCTACAGGAAGGTTTCTAGGTACATACAGGGTGATTCAAAAAGAATACCACAACTTTAGGAATTTAAAACTCTGCAACGACAAAAGGCAGAGCTAAGAACTATATGTCGGCGAATTAAGGGAGCTATACAGTTTCATTTAGTTGTACATTTGTTCGCTTGAGGCGCTGTTGACTAGGCGTCAGCGTCAGTTGATGCTAAGATGGCGATCGCTCAGCAGAAAGCTTTTTGTGTTATTGAGTACGGCAGAAGAGAATCGTGCATTTCGAACGAAGTATGGTGTTAAACCTTCTGATATGTAGTGTATTAAACATTGGTATAAACAGTTTACAGAGAATGGGTGTTTGTGCAAAGGGAAAAGTTCTGGGCGGCCGAGAACGAGTGATGAAAATGTAGCACGCATCCAGCAAGCATTTGTTCGCAGCCTAGGAAAATCGATTCGCAGAGCTAGAAGAGAGCTGCAAATTCCACAATCAACTGTATGGAGAGTCCTACGAAAAAGGTTAATTATGAAACCTTATCGTCTGAAATTGGTTATCTGCAGCTGATAAGATTAAAAGAATCGATTTCTGTGATTTTATCCTTGCTCAAGTGGAAACAGATGAATCTTTCGTTTCAAAGATTGTGTTTCGTGATGAAGCAACGTTCCACAGTAACGGGAAAGTCAACCGTCACAATGTCTGTATATGGGGCACTGCGAATCCGCGGGAAACAACCTAGTATGAATGTGACTCGCCTAAGGTGAACGTTTTCTGTGACATTTCAGCCAATAAAGTTTTTGGTCCCTTTTTCTTCGAAGGTGCTACTGTAACTGGACTACAGTATCTGGAGATGTTAGAGAATTGGCTGTTCCCTCAGCTCGAACAAGAAGCACAATTCATATTTCAGCAGGATGGAGCGCCACCACATTGGCACTTATCTGTCCGTAACTACCTGAACGTCAATTACCCGAGGCGATGGATCGGCCGCCAGGCAGCCCGTGACAGAGCACTTCATCACTGGCCTCCAAGAAGCCCTGATCTTACCCCCTGCGATTTTTTCTTATGGGGGTATGTTAAGGATATGGTGTTTCGGCCACCTCTCCCAGCCACCATAGATGATTTGAAACGAGAAATAACAGCAGCTATCCAAACTGTTACGCCTGATATGCTACAGAGAGTGTGGAACGAGTTGGAGTATCGGGTTGATATTGCTCGAGTGTCTGGAGGGGGCCATATTGAACATTTCTGAACTTGTTTTTGAGTGAAAAAAAAAACTTTTTAAATACTCTTTGTAATGATGTATAACAGAAGGTTATATTATGTTTCTTTCATTAAATACACGTTTTTAAAGTTGTGGTATTCTTTTTGAATCACCCTGTATTTCTTGAATATATTATATAAAGCCTATATGTATATTGCTTTTGCGATTTTTCGTATAACCGTTTGCCCGTTATACATATGACATAGGACTATACTGAAAAATGTATGTATATAAAACATGCGCATATTACAGTAGAACATTGAAAAATGTATGAATATAAAACATGCGCATATTACAGTAGAACATTGTGTTAAAATTTCAAAACATCGTTGAAGAGCTTTCGGAGATACAATATTTTGAACATAACACAGGAAATATTAAATTTAATTGATGAAAGGAGAAAATATAAAAATGCTGTAAATGAAACAGGCAAAATGGAGTACCGACGACTAAGAAATGAGATTGACAGGAAGTGCAAAATGGCTAAGCAGGAGTGGCTAGAAGCCAAATGCAAATCTGTAGAAGAATGTATAAGAAGGGGAAAAGTAGATACCGCCTACAGGAAAATAAAAGAGACATTTAGGGACAAGAAAAGCAACTCTACGAATATCAAGAACTCAGATGGGAAACCAGTTCTCAGCAAAGAAGGGAAAGCTGAAAGGTGGAAAGAGTACATAGAGCAGCTCTACAAAGGAAATGAATTTAGAGACGATGTTGTAGGGAGGGAAGAGGAAGTAGATCAAGATGAAATAGGAGATACTATACTGAGAGATGAATTTGACAGAGCCCTGAAATACCTAGGTCGGAACAAGGCCCCAGGAGTAGATGACATACCCTCAGAGCTACTAAAGTCTCTGGGAGAGCCAGCCAAGACAAAATTGTGTAGGAATGTAGGATGTATGAGACAGGAGAAATTCCCTCAGACTTTAAGAAAAATCTAATAATCCCCATTCCAAAGAAAGCAGGTGCAGACAGGTGTGAAAATTACAGAACCATCAGTTTGGTAAGTCATGGTTGCCAAATTTTAACACGAATTATCTACAGGAGAATGGAAAATCTGGTAGAAGCTGACCTCAGGGAAGATCAGTTTGGATTTAGGAGGAACGTAGGAACCCGGGAGGCAATACCCACTTTACGACTTATCTTAGAAGATAGATTAAGGAAAGGTAAACCTACATTTTTAGCTTTTGTAGATTTGGAGAAAGCTTTTGACAATGTTGACTGGAATACACTCTTTCAAATTCTGAAGTCAGCAGGGGTAAAATACAGGGAAAGGAGAGTTATTAACAACTTGTACAAAAGCCAGACCGCAGTTATTAGAGTCGAAGGGCATGAAAGGGAAGCATCAGTTGGGAAGGGAGTAAGACAGGGTTGTAGCCTTTTTCCGATGTTATTCAATTTGTACATTGAGCAGGCGGTGAAGGAAAGCAAGGAAAAATTTGGAATAGGGATTAAAGTTCAGGGGGAAGAAATAAAAACATTGCGTTTTGCTGATGACATTGTAATTCTGTCAGAGACAGCAAAGAACCTGGAAGAGCAGTTGAATGGAATGGACAGTGTGTTGAAGAGTGCGTATTAAATGAACAATAACAAGTGCAAAACAAAAATAATGGAATGCGGTCTTAGAAAATCAGGCGATGCTGAAGGAATTAGATTAGGTAACGAAACAATTAAGGTGGTAGATGAGTTTTGTTACTTGGGTAGTAAAATAACATGCGATAGACGCAGTACAGATGATATAAAATGCAGAATGGCAATGGGAAGAAAAGCATTTTTGAAAAAGAGAAATTTGTTAACATGGAATATTAATTTTAGGGTAAGGAAGTATTTTCTGAAGGCATTTGTGTGGAGTGTTGCCTTGTACGGGAGTGAAACATGGTCGATAAGCAGTGCGGACAGGAAGAGAATAGAGGCTTTTGAAATGTGGCACTAAAGAAGAATGCTGAAGATTAGGTGGGTAGATCACATAACTAATGAAGAGGTACTGTACAGAATTGGTGAGGAAAGGAATTTTTGGCATACCCTGACTAAAAGAAGGGATCGCTTGGTAGGACACATTCTTAGACATCGAGGAATCGTAAATTTAGCATTGGAGGGAAGTGTGTGGGGTAAAAATTGCAGAGGGAGACCAAGAGACGCGTATAGTAAACAGATTCAAGTGTATGTGGGTTGTCGTTCTTATGAGGAGATGATAAGGCTTGCTCAGGATAGGGTATTGTGGAGAGCTGCATCAAACCAGTCTCCGGACTGAAGACCATAACAACAACAACAACACTAAACATAGCTGTAGCTTATAGTTCTAAGAGGCAGAGGATCCGAAGGAAAGCGATGTAGAACGGAGGGAAGGGGACGAACCGGTAGAGAGTGATGAGATGGATATTAACTCGCAGTTACTTGTTAAACAAGAAAGGTTTATTATGACAATCGTGACAAACTCTCGATAATCCATTTTTGACCGGGGCAAGTCCCAGAGCTAAATTAAATTGGTCCCAATCCCCCGGCTCCGACCAAGGTTTTCGGGAGGTTTTCCTTGGTTGTAAGGCGTATGCCGGAGCTGGGAAGCCCCTCCCACTTATTCCCAATTGGGATCCCCCTTTGCCCCACTATCAGCTTGTCTGATATTGGCTGAATAGAACCGCTACTCTTTATGGGCCGGATCTCAAACAGCCCGCTCCACTCCTCGGAGTGGAGAATGAAAAGAGATAAGTTTTTTTTATTCGAAATACTAATTATAATTGATCGTCTGCGATGTTTGGTTTGACATGCATCGAATACTAAGCTGTCCGCTATCGAACTTTTTGAATTGAATGCGCGCTTGTACTTGACAAAGAGTGTAATTTTGAAACGACTGTAAGGAGTTAGGAAGTTATGAAGCTGTGATGCTGTGCTACCATGAGTCAAAAAGTGAGATCATTAAACCTATGTTTTCTTCAAAATGAGTGAGAAGGGTAATGAAAGTAACTCACGCAGAATGAAAATTGGGCATTTTCCATTTCAAAAAAATGTTCATATGTTTGTAGAGCTTATGAGACTTAACTACGGGGTCATCAGTCCCTAAACTTACAAACTACTTATCGACTAGCTTATCCTAAGGACGTCACAAATGTCCATGCCCGAGGGGGGATTCGAACCCCCGACCGTAGTGGCCGCGCAGACCGTGACTGGAGCGCCTTAGTCGCCTCGGCCACCGCGGCCGGCTTTCCATTATCAAGCAATTGGAAACATATAAGGAAAAAGGAAGTTGATAAAACAATGTGGGGTGGTACTATATAAGGTGAACAGTTTTCACAGCGTGAAAATCAGAAACGTGATTTCACCATTTTTTACCAGCACGGCCGGACCGGGAGTAATCATTCCCGCATGTTGTATTGGAACAGCCCATTCTAGTCAAAATTAAAGTTCTTCACCTTGATCTTGTTGGACTTCGACCATAGCCATTCCAATAAACTCGAATTATAATTGAAGTTTCAGTTTTCAACTAAAGGAAAAAATCTTTAAATGTTGCTTGCTAAGTTCTTGTGCAAGATAAGAGAAAACAAAACTGTTCAAAAGAAATTTAAAGTTCCAAGTTGGCATGTCCTTTCGTAGAAAAAAAAAATAATGATCTTATTGAAATTCAGTCAAATGTTTTGTAAACCACAGATATTGTTCATTGAATCAGTTGTAAAATTTATCGATTCATAAAAAAAAACTTGAACTATCTTCCAATTAATAAAATTTCTGTTGAGACCCTAAACAATTTATAAAATCGTAGAAATTCTGTAATAAGTTTCAAAATACAGTATAGCACAATATGTGGATGTTACATATTCTTAATAGGTGAAATTACTGATTTTCACACATCGACAATTGAAGTACAATTTCACTCTTTATTAGCGTAAGTCACAAACTCAAATCATACACAACACAAAGTCAAATAATGGGAAGTACAGGATTGAATTAATAATACAGTAATAAGGACAGTTTACAACTCACCGCAAAGACGTGGCGAGGTTCTGCGACAGGCACAAGCAAAAGACACACAGATACAACACTTTCAGCTATCGGCCATAACCTTCTTCAGAAAACTGAACATTCACGCAATCAGATAGGCACACAACAGTCATACAACCGTCACCGCCGGCCGCGGTGGCCGAGGGGACTGAGGGGCTTCAGTCACGGTCTGCACGGCCACTACGGTCGGGGGCTCGAACCCCCCTCGGGCATGGATATTTGTGACGTCCCTAGTCTTAGTTAGTTCATAAGTAGTTTGTAAGTTTAGGGACTGATGACCCCGTAGTTAAGTCCCATAAGCTATAAAAACATTTGAACATCCGTCACCTCGAAGTGCGGCAGCCGGAGATGATGGTTGTATGACTGTGTTGTGTGCCTGTGAGACTGCGTTAATGATCTACTTTCTGAAGAAGACCATGGGCGATAGCTGAAGTGCTTTATGTATGTGCCTTTTGTATGTGCCTGTCGCAACTCGTCGCCACGTCTTTGTGCTGAGTTATAACACAAAGTCAGATCTTTCTCGAAATGACTCAACATAAAGATTGAAACTGTTTGTAACATACAATTAGTAACAGAGTTTATTACAATGTAAGCCTTTGTTTTCTTATTTATTTTATTGTAGGAGTTGGCATCGGAGGTCCTCCAACAGGATCTTCTCTGGGCGTGTGGCGGTGACCCGCTCGATTTGTGACCAGCTATATTACCTTTGGCTTCAGCGGAGAAGATGCTGTTCTCGTAGGTTGCTCCGTTGTCACCACACATGAAACACAAGAAAGAACAAATATTTCTTTTAGGAATCATAAACATTTTTAAGATAACATTGTCAGATTATGTTAGTTATTAGCGATCCGAACAATATTTTAATATTCAGTTCTCAGCCAGCTCCTTACGAATAATTAATATTGAATTTCCAGAAACAAACAGAGAAACATCTTTATTTACTAAAAACAATAACTCGTACAACGAGTCAATTCAAAAGAGAAAATAAATGACTTGATTGACATAGCTGGAGACGATAACTAAGTGAAGTTTATTATATTGCACATAGCCAACACCGCCTAGAAGACAAGGCCTGACAACTGGCCGTGCCTACGTCACACCGAGAGGCGGCGGACGCAAGCTGACTGGCCAGCCGCTACGAGGGGTGGGCAGCCGCCGCCTCCTGGTGTGACTTAGGCACGGCCAGTTGTCAGGCCTTGTCATCTAGGCGGTGTTGGCAGAGCATGCTTGTCCGGAACATCGCACTGCACCAGAGAGTATTTTCATAACACTGCGCTCCTGGCGGCAGGCGCGCGGACTCATTTGACAGCCGCGCCGATAAAAAAGCTGTTTGCATTATCAGCACCGTATATCGCTACAACATTATTAACAACAACATAAATAATCATGATTTTTACCCGCAAAACTGATCTGACGTAATGAAGTAGCAGGGATAATATTTCGTCCCTCTACAGCGTGTCAATGTAAATACATATTTCTTCAAATGGAGAGTGGGTCGGTATCTTACTAACTCTCAATTTTTTGAATGGTTACAGCTATAGCGGTACCGACTTCAACCGCTCGGCCTGACGTGGAGGAATATAGGGAGCATACCCCTGATTTTCTGGGAGTTGTAGGTTTCATACGACATATTCAAGAAATATGTACCTAGAATTCTTCCTGTATGTCAATGCAACGATGTGTCAAAATTTCAAAGCAATCGGTCAAGAACTTTCGGAGACATGGTGGAAGGACACCATCGACAGGACAGGGACACCGAGAGAGTGGGACCAGCAGCATGCTACTGGTGCCAGGGGCTCGCAACCGGGAGCATGTTTTTTTTTTTAATGTTTGTTAAGCTTATGGGACTTAACTACGGGGTCATCAGTCCCTAAACTTACAAACTACTTATGAACTAATTACGAACTAGGACGGCACAAATATCCATGCCCGAGGGGGGATTAGAACCCCCGACCGTAGTGCAACCGGGAGCAGTGGGGGAGGCGTGTGTAGCAGGCCCATTAAGATATGTCAGCCTATTGAAACAAAAATAAATATAGCCATACATTTTCTCATTTCCCCTTATATAATACCTCATTACATAAGGTCGTATAGGATGTTGGATTATAACAGTCCGTAATAGGGTGATTGGCGATCTAGTCCTTTAGGTTGTTTGGTGGAAAAGTTCGAACCTTGTAATTGACTGCTTTCTACTTCCTCCCCCTGGAGAAGTGGCGATCATGCACCTCACCTGTACTTTTGCTGCTGCCTGACCGTGGCTGGCATCGAACTCAGTCTCTTCTAGCAGGGTTTCGGTGCTATTGAACCTTACTAATAAGACAGCAGTGGAGGAGTTACAGACCAAGTAAGCAAACGGGTTTATTCGGTGTAACTGTTTGTATTGTTCTTTTGAGCAAGAAGAATGTGAGGTAGCTTGTTACACATGAAATAATAATAATAAATCTCGCTGCAGGACCAAGACACTATCAAAGTCAATTAAGTAAACTCATTCAAACTCTAATAGTCCACCCCTAGCAGAGAGAGAGAGAGAGAGAGAGAGAGAGAGAGAGAGAGAGAGAGAGAGAGAGAGAGAGAGAGAGAGAGAGTGCGCCGAGAAACATTACGTATCTTTAAAAGTTAACGGAAATAGCCCAGGCAGGGGCAACGGCTACAGTCCTAACGTTAACCTCGCGTACACTTTAGCCCGTTGCTTGGCGAACACGTTTCCTCATCCCGGCAGAAACATACCCGATAAAAATAGCGGACGACTGCTAGCTCAACTAGCAATGGCGTAGAACTGCGCAAGACTGGCGGTCGGGGGCGTCTCCCGTCAGTTTTATGTCAGTCACTCCAGGGCACTGTATCGCTCCGCCGAGAAGAAGTAGGGTACCACAGCCAAGCTGACAACGGGCTTTCTGCCCGCGCGGCAAGGGTCGGCGCCCTGGGTGGTTGGGACACCTGGAATAGCGGTTCTTCCGCCAAACGGCGCGAACGCGTGTGTCCCTCCGCCGTTGGTGAGGAAGAAGCGAATTTAAACTAACGGCCAAACGGGGCTTTCAAGAGTACACCATATTGCTTCATTTCCGTATTAATTAAACGGGACATGACAAAATTATAAATCCTCCGCCAGTAGGGAGTCAAGATGTCAGCCAAGCCTGTGGAGGTTCTTACTTGTCGGGGAAAATTCACTTCATGTAATTAAACTGGCAATTAAATTATGCTACTTGTAAAGTACTGGGCCGATCAGCCAGCGACCGATATCATTCTAATCGTAATTTCACTAAGAGCCGAATCTGCTGTCATAATCACGGAATTAATTTTCTTAGGGCACTCTCCCTTTATTACGGGGCAGGACTATCTGTGATGTGCATCTACCTTCCTTCAGCAGTTAGGTAGCCCAAGATATTGGTGCTACAGCGTTATCAGAATGGAACTGTTGTTGTGACGTCAAGGTGTAGGAGTGTTGTCAGCGGGGCGGCCTGGAGCGGCGGCAGAGCAGTGTGTGGCGCCGTGTGTCCTCCAGTGGCCGGAGGTTTCCGCGGGCCCCGCAAGAAGGGCGCCGGATCGAACGAGTGGTGGTAATGCACGCCGCTGCTGCCGCCGCTGCTGCAGGCAGCAAGAAGGCGAGTTATGGGCGAGCGCGCGCCATAAACGTCAGCAGGCGCCACTGCTGCCGGTGTTAGCGGGGCCGTCACCGCGGCTAATGAACGGCCGCGCGCCAGGCCCACCACACTTCCACTAGCATGACACTTTGCGTCCGCGACACGCTAAAATGTAATTCCAAGACACGACCGCTTTCCAAAATTATTATTCAATGCGCACCATCTCCTGTCAGAGAGGACACAGTTCGTAGTAATCGATAGTAAAGCATCGACTAAAACAGAGGTGATATCGGGCGTTCCACAGGGTTGTGTTATTGGTCCTCTGCTGTTCCTTATTTACATAAACGATTTAGGGGAAAAATCTAAGTAGCCCTCTTAGGTTGTTTGCAGATGACGCCGTCATTTTCCCTCTAGTAAAATCATCTCAAGATCAAAACCAACTGCAGAATGATCTAAATAAGATATCAGTATAGTGTAGAAATTGGCAATTGACTCTAAATAATGAGAAGTGTGAAGTCGTCCACATGAGTACGAAGAGAAATCCGTTAAACTTTGTTTACAAGATAAAACAATCAAAAGTGAAGGCCGTAAACTCCACAAATTACATAGGACTTTTTATTACTTCAGACTTAAATTGGAAAGAACACGTAGGTAATGTTCAAATGTTTGTAGACTTTATGGGACTTAACTACGGGGTCATCAGTCCCTAAGCTTACAAACTACTTATGAACTAGCTAAGGCTAAGGACGGCACAAATATCCATGCCCGAGGGGGGATTTGAACCCCCGACCGTAATGGCCGTGCAGACCGTGACTGGAGCGCCTCAGCCCCCTCAGCCACCGCGGCCGGCGAACGCGTAGATAATGTCGTGGGAAAGGCGAACCAGAGACTGCGTCTTATTGGCAGAACCCTTAAAAGATGCAACAGAACTACTAAACAAACTGCATACACTACGCTCGTCCATCCTTTTATGGAATATTGTTACCCTGTGTGGGATCCTTATCAGGTGGGTTTGACGCAGGACATCGAAAGAGTCCAAAGAAGGGCAGCTCGTTTCGTATTGTCACGATATAGGGGAGACAGCGTTACGGAAATGATACAGGATCTGGGATGGGAATCATTACAACAACGGCGCTTATCGCTGCGGCGTGGGCTACTTACGAAACTCCAATTACCAACATTCTTCTCCGAATGCGAAAATATATAGTTGACTCCCACATACATAGGTAGAAATGATCATCACGATAAAATACGAGAAATCAGAACTCGAACGGAGAGATTCAGGTGTTCCTTCTTCCCGCGCGCTATTCGAGAATGGAATGGGAGATAAATAGTATAATGGTGGTTTGATGAACCCTCTGCCAGGCACTTAAATGTGATTTGCAGAGTATCCCATGTAGATGTAGATCTTATGCGAAGTTAGTAAACCTATATTTAGAACCGCAGTAGCTATTCACAAACCAAATAAGCAAACCTTAACACACGGCGGCCTGAGATGGAGGTTGTGTGTCTACGAAGCGCGCCTGTGTCATTGTCTGGATGCTGCCTTTTCTTATGAAAAAACTCAACGGCGGTCGAAAGCTTCAGTTAAGTGTGCGAGTGCCTTATGTGTCTGTCCCAGTTCCAAGTGCGTCTTTCTTCCAAAATCTACATAAAATATCTACATAAATACTCCGCTAATCATTTTTAAGTCATAGTGGTCAAGTCATCAAACCGCTTTTATGATATTTCTAATTGCGCGCGGGGAAAACGGAACCCCTGAACCTTTCCGTTGCGATGTGATTTATTTTCTTTGATGATGATGGTCATGCATTCCTTTGTAGATGGGTCATTAGGAGGAGAGACTTGGTAACAGAAATATCGCCGTAACGAATAACGTCTTTCTTTTAATGATTTCCAGTCCAACTCGCGTATCATTTCAGAAACACTCTTCCCCTTAATCCTTTCAGAGCCTGCACGCACAATTGTGCGGTTCTGGGTTTGCTCGCTTTATTTCTTTGTGATTGACGCTAGGAAGTTCGGACCGGCATCACACAATCGCGGATGGACTGTGTAACGTGCGCAACGTGTTTTAGTTCCATGTTTCTGCACTCACTGGGTGACACCAACAGTCGGCAAAGTAGTCAAACTTCCAGTACACTTACAATGGCGGCAAGAAAGACTTGTTGACAAGGTGCTGATAACCTTGATTGATTTTATACGATCCTGTGATGTTGCTATGACACTTCTTCGAAAGGCATGTTACTGAACGGTGGTGTAGATCATGAACATTTGTAGTGAAGGCAGACAAATTTTTGAAAATAATATTTTTTTCTAATGAATTACTGTATGTATTTTGTACCTTAAACGTCCCGTCGCGGTGGCCGAGAGGACTGCGGCGCACCAGTCACGGTCTGCACGGCCACTACGGTCGGGGTTCGAATCCCCCCTCGGTCATGGATATTTGTGCCGTTCTTAGTATTAGCTAGTTCATTAGTAGTTTGTAAGTTTAGGGACTGATGACCCCGTAGTTAAGTCCCATACGCTTTACAAACATTTGAACATTTGAACTGTGGCATATCGGCAATTGTTTTCTCCGCGAATCAAATCAAATATCAAACGTTCAAATGTTTGTAAACCTATGAGTCTTAACTACGCTGGTCCCTAGGCTTACAAAACTACACTCCTGGCCATTAAAATTGCTACACCAAGAAGAAATGCAGATGATAAACAGATATTCATTGGACAAATATATTATATTAGAACTAACATGTGATTACATTTTCATGCATTTTGGGTGCATAGATCCTGAGGTATCAGTACCCAGAACAACCATCTCTGGGCGTAATAACCGCCTTGATACGCCTGGACATTGAGTCAAACAGAGCTTGGATGGCGTGTACAGGTACAGATGCCCATGCCGATGCAGCTTCAATAAGATACCACAGTTCATCAAGAGTAGTAACTGGCATATTGTGACGAGCCAGTTGCTCGACCACCATTGACCAGACGTTTTCAGTTGGTGAGAGATCTGGAGGATGTGCTGGCCAGGGCAGCAGTCGAAAATTTTTCGTATCCAGAAAGGCCCGTACAGGACCTGCTACATGCGGACGTTCATTATTCTGCTGAAATGTTGGCTTTCTCAGGAATCGAATGAAGGGTAGACCCACGGATCGTAACACATCTGAAATGTAAAGGCCACTGTTCAAAGTGCCGTCGATGCGAACAAGAGGTGACCAAGACGTGTAACCAATGGCACACCATACCATCACGCTGGGTGATACGCCAGTATGGCGATGACGAATACACCCTTCCGAAGTGCGTTCACCGCGATGTCGCTAAACACGGATGCGACCATCATGATGCTGTAAACAGAACCTGGATTCATCCGAAAAAATGACGTTTTGCCATTCGTGCACCCAGGTTCGTCAGTACGTACACCATCACAGGCGCTCCTGTGATGCAGCGTCACAGAATAGGGAGTATACAGAAGGGAAAGCTGGGGGCGGCGCCTTTGATCTGTAGGTTACGAAGCGTTGCGCTCGACGCCATATTGAAAAGCAGTAAACGCGGAACTATAGCCACTTAGTACTTTGGCTGGAAATGGACTTTTTACGAACTGCAGCTAATCTCACCGACTTTTACGAAAGGAAACGGCTTTTCATTATGCTCTCCTCAATTTGCGCCCTGTTCTTGCACCTAATTGTAATCCAACGAAAAAAAAGTAGGCCTAAATTTTAATACAACGAAAATGTACGATGGAATCAATGATCGTTTTATTTGGCGCTTATCTCTAGAAAAATCCCAAGTAACGCGAAGTTATGTTGGGGAAATTAGTTATAAACAAGAAAGTGACTTTACAACTGCCAGGTTTTATTTGAGACGAATAAATATGCACAAAAATTTGAGTCAGACTTTGCAGTAAAACGTGATTACACAGAATTAATGACGTCTGGGCATATATAAAACCGTTAAATTACACACAAATGAAGGACAGGCAGCGGAAACATAAAACTACATAACAAACTTACTCTGTACTTATCATATTGTGGCACAGATTGTTTAAGTAATAGCAAAGGAAAAAGCGTTCATCATTTTCCTCTTAGTCTTCCTTGTCAATATGCATTCATCAGAACATTACACACCATTTGTACCTCACAGATGGGTCACTTATATCAGTTTGAATTTTTTTCAATTTTGCTTTTATATTTCAAGTCTCTGTGAAGTTCAAGAAATAGAAAATTCTCATACTGACTAAATATTGGGGACGGAACTCCTTACATGGGTGTCTGAATTTTACATTCGCCATAAAATTAATAAGTTTATTTCCAACACATTCTGTTGTCATTAAACTGAGAATGTGGTAAGTGAAAATGATCTCCAGTTGTCAAGTGTAGTTTATAAAGGTTGAGCAAGAACAACAAGATTATTCCCCTTATTCCATTTGTTTGAATATCCTACCAAGGGAAAGTCGGCAATCGGGAACCGCCGATTTCGCCCAAGTTATGTGTGTACAAGGAGGTGGGTCTCCACATGACGTGCCTGAAATATTTCGCCTGAGTGGGCCTTAGGAAAGGAGGAATTGCTCTCGAAAGTTTTCCCGATTGCAAAGTACATATTATTCAACGCTCTGTTCGTGAATTAACGTAATGGTCAGAAACTAATATTTCAGAAAAAAAGGAAAAGAAAAATAGGAAGCTACTGGGATTGATCCCAGGGCGCCTGTTTCATAAGTAATGCGCTTGGCCATTACGCTACGCCGTTAGTCACGAACAGATCGCTAATAAGATGTACAGTACTATTGGAAAAACTTTCGAGAGCATTTTCTCCTTCCCTAAGGCCCATTCAGGCGAAGTATTTCAGGCACGTTATATGGAGACCAATCTCCTTCTACACACGCAGTTTGGGCGAAATCGCGGGGTCCCGATTGACGACCTCCCGTTGTAAGAGGATCAACGGTCGTTGACAACATTAGCACACTACGCCTCCGTTGCCGTTAGTAAAATTTTACCGTTTGCATCAAATTATGTGAAGGTGAGCAGGTAGAGGAGCCTTAAAAATTCCTGAAATATCTCACCTATGTGGGCAACAGGAAAAAGGAACACACGCGCAAAATGTTGAAGTCGCGCTACTTACGCCCTATTCTTTGTCTTTCATTTTATTTTATTCCCTGCGACGTTAAACTTGTAATATAAATATACTTCAACATTTCAATGCTGTTTGCTACAGCAACAGCGAGAGTTATCATCAAGAGAAGAAGCAAGGCTACTTTTAATAATTATGCAGAAATTGCTCTCATTCGAAACTGATAACATTTAACTTCTACTACACATATAGCGACGTTCGCTTACCGTTCAACACCTTTTGGGAAGGTGAAGAAGCTTATATCCTTATTTGTATTCGAATTATTGCGGCAGTTAGGTGCTGAACACCTTCGACCGCCTTGTCTTTTATTGCTGCTCAAAAAAATAAAAAATAAATAAATAAAAATAAAAAAGAAGAAAGAAAAACGGAACAGATCCAAGTACTGACACACAGTTCTTTCTTTTACTGCACTGCACTGCACCAAATATTTGTTTACTTTTATGCGATACAGGCAGTTAAAATACACAATTAACAAACAAGGACGGCGCATTACCACGCCACAGAGTAGGGAGTGACCATACGTTTACTACTTTTCAAGATGGCCGATTCCGCGCATGCGCACTAAATTTTGGACGACAGACTGCAGCGGGAGTTTCCTTTCTGTATACTTCTTATTCTGTGGCAGCGTCAAGGGTAATCGCAGCCATGGTCTCCGAGCTAATAGTCCATGCTAATGCAAACGTCGTTCGTGCAGATGGTTGTTGTCTTGCAAACGTCCCCATCTGTTGACTCAGGGATCGAGACGTGGCTGCACGATCCTTTACAGCCATACGGATAAGATGCCTGTCATCTCGACTGCCGTTGTGATCGAGCACGGCGTTCCGCATTGCCCCCCTGAAACCACCGATTCCATATTCTGCTAACAGTGATTGGATCGCGACCAACGCGAGGAGCAATGTCGTGATACGATAAACCGCAATCGCGATAGGCTACAATCCGACTATCAAAGTCGGAAACGTGATGGTACGCATGTCTCCTTCTTACACGAGGCATCACAACATCAGCAGGCAACGCTCGACAACTGCTGTTTGTGTATGAGAAATCGGTTGGAAACTTTCCTCATGTCAGCATGTTGTAGGTATCGCCACCGGCGCCAACCTTGCGTGAATGCTCTGAAAAGCTAATCATTTGCAATTCACAGCATCTTCTTCCTGTCGGTTAATTTTCGCGTCTGTAACACGTGGTTTTTCGTTGTATAGCAATTTTAATGGCCAGGAGTGTACTTAAACTAACTTATGATCAGGACAACAAATACACCCATGCTTGAGGGATCACTGGAACCTCCGATGGCGAGCAGGGCCTTAGAACGCTTGGCTTGGTGGCTGGAATCGGAGTACTAACTGACAATGGCACACAAAGTATCTCCGCCACGCACAATGAGGTGGCTTTCGGAGCGTGGACAGAGATAAAGGAAATGTAATACCATATTATTCTATATTAGTGTGATGCGGCAACTCATTTACTACTTAATCAAAACTGACTAAAACATTTCTGTGACATGAATAAGGCTATTTTTCAGAGTTCTTTAGTCGCTCGTAATAAATTCCGTTTTCATTGAAATACTAGAGATGATACTCTTTTCTTTCCAGGGATTTGGAAATTTAATTACAATATCGGAAATCGTAACCCCCGTTTGCAGCAACTACGCACACAAAGCCGACTGCAATATTCTCCTCGAATCTAATTTCAAAACTCTTTCGCCGCGGTGGAGTAGCCGAGCAGCCTAAGGCGCCTCGCTGCGGATCGCGCGGTTTCTCGTCGTCGAAGGTTCGATTCCTCCCTGGGGCATGGGTGTGTGTGTTGGACCTTAGTCTAGTTTACCTTAGTTTAAGTAGTTTGTAAGCTACGGACTGACGACCACGCTGTTCGGTCCGATAGATTTACAAACATTTGAACATTTTTTCAAAATCTTTCCTGTTTAGCCATTGTACTTAGACGTTCTGAGTTAGCTTATTGGTACATGGTGTGGCCGCGATTGAGTGGCCTAGCGCTCTAAGGCTCCTTGCCGAGGAGCACGCGGTCGCTCGCCTTCGAAGGTTCGAGTCCTCCCTCGGGCATGGATGATTGTGGCGTCCTTAGGACTGGTTCGTAAGTAGTTTGTAAGTCTAGAGACTGATGTCCATAGCAATTTGGTCCAATAGGTCTACAAACATTTCAAATGCTCAAATGTTCAAATGTTTGTAGAGCTTATGGGACTTGACTACGGGGTCAAAAGTCCATAAACTTATAAACTACTTACGAACTATCTTATACTAAAGACGGCACAAACATACATGCCCGCAGCTGCCGTACAGACCGTGACTGGCACGCCGCAGACCGCTCGGCCACCGCGGCCGGCTACAAACATTTAATTTAGACATGATGTTAGCCTCCGTTTCATTTTTCGTGCTCATTCCAAAATCAGGCTATCAGATTACACTTCGATCAAATTATAGGTCCACCAATAATACTTGTTTGGTTATTTAAGAGTTTCGAAGCTTCAGATATGTAAGCAACTGAATGAAGTCTAGAGCCAGATTGCCAGATACACCGGTCGCTGTGTCATCCTCTGCCCGAGGGCGTCACCGGATGCGGTATGGACGGGGACTTCAGCAGCGCACTGCACTCTCACTGTTATTTCGGTTTTCGTGACCGGAGCCGCTATCTCTCAATCAAGTAGCTCTTCGATTGACATTTCAAAGGCTGAAAGCACCCCGCTTGCCAACAGCGCTCGGGAGATGCGGACGGTGACCCATCCAAGTGCTAGCCGGTCCCGACAGTGCTTATCTTCGGTTATGTAACGGGAACTGATGTAGCAACTGCAGCACGGGCGTTGGCTCAGGAGACTGAACGCATATCCTAAGAAAACTTATTATTGAAAATATTAGTATGCGTTTCAGTCTGAGAGTTTGAACTTTGCGTTGCCATCCCCTTCCAGTGTAGTTCAATATTATCAGCGTCATGATTCAATATCATGTCTTACTGATGAATTCGTCGCAAAAAGCTTCAGATCCGTGTTTGTTATCAGTAAGTTTCTGTCCAGGAAGGCACTTCAAGCATCTAAGCTAATCTAACTGGAGAACACCGGTCCAGTGTTTGTAGTTTGCTGTCATTACATTCAGATCACTAGTGAATACGGTACAAATTTGGTGGTATAATAGCAGTCAAAACTTGTACACATTTAAGAAGACAAAGCCTTGACCACGTTGTGGATATAATCGTAAATTAACCCTGAAAATTAACCACTGAAACGTTTCTCATAATTATTTCCTTCTTTTAATTATTCCATTGTAAGAATACATCACCACTCACGAACACTTCCGTCACAAAACTTTAATTGAACATGTTTTCAGCAACACCGCCTCTACAACAACTACAAAACTTGTCACTGAAAACGATTAAGTCAATTAAAACTATACATAGATGTCGCAAATTTGTTGCAACCGAAGAGTTGCAGGATTTACTTGCAGTTTAAATGAGAGATCAAGAGAAAAAATATGTTTGAACGATATTTGGTTGTGGGATTGGGACCAGCACCATTCCTGTCAGTGAAACACTGTCAAGTACATAGGAACGAATTCTAAACTAAAATATTCGTAATAGCAAGAACATTTAGTTAGTTTCGTTTTTTATTTTAGAATATCGCAACGGGTAATTCGCATCCGCATACGCGGTACCTCCCTGTAATTATATTTTCTCCCCGAATAGTGTTTTTGTAACAGAATGCAAACATCTGACCGAAATCAGATTACTCCATGATCAATTAGTACGTACTGAAAAAAACCATCAAAAGTATTCGTCAGAGAAGCAGCGCGATAATGAACTAAAATTGTGTACGCTGCAAATGATGGACCCCCAACCCCACCGACAAAAATTCGCAGGCGTTGAGGGATAGTGTCATGTCACATTAGTTTGCTACAACATACCAGTCGTCTGTATGGAAAGCTAGGAGATTATAATGTGAAACTTGGTTGGCACAATGACGACTTCCTGTACTTCATTCTTGTGCGTATCCTAAATCGCAGACTTAATGAAAGGACGCTCCTGTATCGAGTAATCAGTCACTGAAAAAATCGCAGTCTTTGATTAAATTCACAAGTGAAAAATTTTGGCGAGCTGTAGAGCTTATAGATGGCAATGGAGCAAGTCTGCGTGTTTCCATAGAGAGCGGGTCGTTTCAAAGTGAGTCTAGTCTTGCATGCGGCCGCTTTTTCGGCGCTTTCTGGGTATAGCGGATGATTACAGGTCGGTTGTCAGTTGGTGAAGTTATGGCTCACATTTCGGAGCTTGGCGTAACACTGTCGGCACTATCTCTATAGATTCTAATACGTGTGGTATCTGTTCCTTAGAACATGTTTGAAGGAAATTTCCTCCCTTCTAGCAACAGTGTCTCTAGAGGAGCGAAGCGTTCCTAAACATTGCAATAGAGGGCAGATTTTCATTTTCAAGAAGTATGGATGGATGGATGGATAGGATGATGTGGGCGCACGACAGCTAGGTCTTTAGCGTCCTTACAAGATTATTACAAGACGAGTGAGACCTAAGGAAAGACGTAGTGAAGAAAAACAGCCAACAGGAAGGTGCGCAGCCAAACTAGCCACGTGGCATGGGGGACGAAGCAATCACAACAACAGGTACTGCGTGTCAGCAATGTAAGATGGCCCACTGAAGTACACAGTCGTAAATGTGCTGTTGAGGCAATTTCAGGGTGCAAGGGACTGATAGAAAGGCGGTGGCGAGCCAGTCTTTAACATACTAAAACAATCAGCCTAAAATCTTGGGCAAGAGCCCAGAAAGATCACCAAATTTTAAAACGGTCGTCACACTCGCCTCGTTGTCAGCTAAAACAGAGACAGAGCACCATCAAGATTCGCTGCCGTCCTTTCAGCACGATATAAAATACATTCAACTAAAATGTTGCGTACCGTGATTCGCACGTCACAGGCGTTACAAAACGGGCGATCCTCTCGACAGAGCATAAAGTCGTGCGTCAAAGGGCAGTGTCCGATTTGAAGACGTGTCAAGGCTACCTCATGCTGCTTTCAAGTAGGATCGTATATAAGATGTGCGAAATATAGACAAATATCTCTGACATCGGTCAGTTTCAGACACATTTTATGTTCGAATATTGTCATTTCTGGAGACTGAAAATCTCCTAGGTAGGAATAAACATGGTTTCCGAAAGTAAAGATAGTGCGAAACACAACTCGCGCTATTCATCCACGAGATGCAGAGGGCAGTAGACGTATGAGCCCACGTAGATTCCCTGTTTGTTGAATTCAGTTAGGCGTTTGATACCTTCCGGCAAGTTGAGAGCTGTAACGTTCTTCGTATTTGAGGTAACTTTCTGTTCTTGAAAATATTGATGCTGATTATTTACAGTAGGCAATTACGTTACTTTTGTTTTTTTCGGTTTGATAGTATAATAAGCTTCCAAATTTTACATAGCTTGTACTTCAGAAATTTAGGTTGGTACTCCTGTTTGATCGATCGAATTGAATTATTGTTTCTTATTGCACCTGAACGAACTGTGAAGTATTACTTTCCTGGGCCTATTTAATGTCCTTAACTTTATTAAAATGTTGAACATACAGATTATTTATCTCAGGGGCTACAAATTGTTTTGAAAGTTTATCTTTTTATCTGTCCCTGCAGTTCACTACAACGAAGTCAGTTACACAAGAATTAATTTATTTAGACCTTCCATGAAATAGTTTTTGAAAGTTAGCTTTTAATATGGTTCATTTCACTGAATAGCGGATTAAGTAAGATATTGCGATCTATCATAGTCAAAGATATTCATTTAAGCACTGTTCAAAATATCACTGATTTGGTAAAGGTTCTAACTACGGAAGAAGTCTGTTAAGACACTATTTTTCTTTTTAAAATTTCACTGTCCTATATATATTTTTCTTCAGACATGAGTTATAATAAGTACTCTTGAACAAAGTCACACGTAAGTATTCACATTTTGGGAATTTGATTCCTCACAATAAACTTTTATCACAATATCTCTGATATAAGTTAGAGTTCATAATATTTTCAAGTTTGCTAAAACAAAGTTCATAGCTTACACTTATTCTTTATAAATGAAAACAATTATTATTCTATCCCTACTAATACTGAGATTATCTCGTCTGGAGGCAGAATTTTAACTATCTTCTGTAGCCTAAACCCGATCTAGAGTCCATAGATGTTATCGCGAAACGCGTAATACCTCGATACTTCACTATGAAAGTCTTTACACCTTTAAGTAATGAATTAATCTCTAATTAACTAATACTGAACTACCCCATTTACTATTCCTGAATAGCTAGCGAACTGAACATATCTAGATCTGAATACATAGAAAGCTGAAAGCACAGAGATCTTAACAAATGTTCAAATGTTTGTTAAGCTTATGGGACTTAACTACGGGGTCATCAGTCCCTAAACTTACAAACTACTTACGAACTACCTTACACTAATGACGGCACAAATGTCCATGCCCGAAGGGGGATTCGAACCCCCGACCGTAGTGGCCGTGCAGACCGTGACTGGAGCGCCTCCGTCCCCGCGGCCACCGCGGCCGGCAGATCTTAGCACATAGGCAATTGAATACATAGAGAGCATAACACGACTGAGGGTACTATTTATACTAGTTTTCCACAAAAGATGACTGTAATTTAGGGTGTTTTGGCTACCTTATTCTGTGCTGTTGGCTATTCTGTATTACAAACATATGAACTGATTTCTTTAAATTAAAAATAAAAATGTTACGATCGCGATGTAGTGTCACAGAGCATGTGTAATATCAGACCAACTGTGTGACTGGATGGGAGCCTTTCTTTTCAAAGAACGCAGCTTGTCATTCTCAACGGAGAGAAGTCTTGAAACGTGAATGTGATGTCAGGCGTGCCCCACATAAATGACCTCGCAGATAACATCGGAAGTTCAGTGAGGTTCAGGTCCCCACCTATCCAGCGCTTTTAAGACTTTTTAAGAAGTTTATATGTAGAATGCCTAGGAGTTCTTAGTGTGTGCAGCATGGCTGGCACGTCCTGTATTATCTTTGTGATCAGCCAGCCATAGTATTCTGCTGTCCAGTTTTAGCTCAGTTCCTGACTTGGTTTCTACCTGTTGAGTCGTCTTTTCTGTTGTTAGCAAATTGTTCATTGTCAGTCTGGCCCTTTTGTGCGTTTCCATTCTCGGTGTTCCATTTTTTAGGTTCTGACAGTGACCTCTTAGCTAGGAACAGGGGACTGATAACATAGCTGTTTAGTCGCCCCTTCCCAAAAATAACAACAACATTCAATGAAGTTTTTTTGCAGACGTTGCAGTAGTTTATCGAGAAGTCTTACCGCTGGGAAAGAGTAACGAAAATGTTGAAATGTTAGTGAAGCTTAAGGGACTTAACTGCGGGGTCATCAGTCCCTAAACTTACAAACTACTTATGAGTTACGATTACCTGACATAGTCGGGTCTGGAGGCGATCTAATCGTTTTATAGTTTTCAAAATAACAAGCCAAGATCGCACACTAACAATTTATTAAATGACGACCGGTTTCGGTGCACTGTGTCACCATCATCTGGTCACATATATAATATAATCGGGTCATCTTGTTAAAAAAAAATTGTGTACAAAATATTGGGTATTTTGTAAGCTGTCATGCTTTTAACTTATGTATTTTTTATTTAGTGACTAAGTGCAATGTTGCACTTGTTATTTTATACCCAATAAATTCGTCAGCACACATTGCGCAACGCTCATTGTTGTTGTAACGGCTGGTGAGATCAGTTTACTCCCAAGTTTTTGTACTTCGGGAGCGGAAGATAGAGGAGAAATTTAAGAAAATTGAATTTCGAGACCAAGGTAACTCAAGGAAAAATTTAACGATTCCTTTTTAATAGTATGTACTAGTAGATACGCGCCTAGTTGCTTATATCTTGTATTTAGATTGTGCAGTAGAAACATTGTAGGCTATGCCGGTCAAGTTATGGTTTATTCCGATAACATCTTTGCTGAAAACGGGGGTGCGGCATCTGTCCCAACGAAAACGGACAGACGATGCACCATTAGAGTTGGACAGATGCCACAGTGCTTGCAATGCTGACAGGAGTTCATATGTTTTTGTTTTACAGAAAAATGCAGAGAAAACGCATTAGACCAACTGATCAAGGCAGCTGCTGTGTAAATGACAACTCAGTGACATCTCATGGAGAGGCTCCATCAAAATTGCTAGAACAGATATCACCTGATCAAAATATCCACGGGTGTACTGCCGGTCTATAGTGTCCAACGGGCACAATATTTCGGCGATCAAACATGTCGTCATCATCAGGTGAACTGACGGACTGAGCTCCTGGAAACGCGCCGGCACGGAGATCCGCACGCTACGGCTGCTCGAAGGGAACTGGGTTCTAGCCCGGTAGCGGGCCATTTAAATACCCTCGGCCCGCGGAGCGACCCCTCCGCGGTCCGCGCCCCGCGCCGCGGCCGGGCAGTGGAACCGATTGCGCCGGCGTCTGAGAAGACGTCGGTGTGAGTGCTCTGTCCGCCGTGGTCGTCACTTCGTTACGTTTGCTAGATTTACTCTTAATTAACCCAATCGCTGGTTCCCAAGCTTTGCTAAGATTATAGCCAGAGTCACGGTTTATGAGGTCGTCACTTGTGCGAATTTCAATGGCCTCTCTAACGACGCAGTCCCAGTATCTCGACGTCTGTACCAGAATCCTAGTGTGTTCATACTCCATGGCGTGATTCTCCGACAAACAATGTTGAGCGACCGCCGACTTGCTAGGATACATCAATCGTGTGTGCCTCTGGTGTTCAACGCATCGATCCTCGACGGTACGCATCGTCTGTCCAATATATGATTTTCCACACTGACACGGAATCTGGTACACGCCCGCCTTCCTCAAACCGAGATCATCTTTAGCGCTCCCCACCAGTGCACGAATTTTATTCGGCGGACAAAAAACAGTTCCAACCTGGTGTTTTCTCAAAATGCGGGCAATCTTCCCTGAGAGTGCGCCGGTATATGGAATGAACGCAGTGCCTACATCCTCCCTTGCGTTTTCATCCGTTTCCACAGGTTGTGTTGTAGTGGTTGGGCGGAGAGCCCGCTGAATCTGCCACTCTGAGTACCCATTTTTTCGAAATACAGTTCTCAGGTGTTCCAATTCCTGGGGTAGACTCTCTGCGTCGGAGATAGTGCGCGCCCTATGTACTAGAGTTTTAAGTACCCCATTCCTCTGTGAAGGGTGGTGACAGCTGTCTGCGTGTAAATACAGATCAGTGTGCGTTGTCTTCCGATATACACTATGACCCAGGGTGCCATCAGCTCTTCTCTTGACCAAGACGTCAAGGAACGGCAATTTACCCTCCGTTTCAGTCTCCATAGTGAATTTGATGTTGGGGTGTATGGAGTTCAGATGTGTAAGGAAGTCAAGGAGTTTATCCATACCATGTGGCCAGATGACGAAAGTGTCGTCCACATAACGGAAAAAGCAAGTGGGTTTCCATTCAGATGATGCCAGGGCTTCCTCCTCGAAATTTTCCATGTAAAAATTTGCAACCACAGGGGAGAGTGGGCTACCCATGGCGACTCCCTCCGTTTGTTCATAGTATTCGCCATTGAAAAGAAAATACGTGGAGGTCAAGACATGCCTAAAAAGTTCGGTGGTCTTCTCGTCAAATTTCTGACCAATCAATTCTAGTGACTCTCGAAGGGGCACCCTCGTAAACAACGAAACGACGTCAAAACTCACCATGATATCTGACACATCCAGCCTGAAGTTGTTAAGGCGTTTCACAAAATCCACGGAATTACGGATGTGATGAGGGCATTTACCCACATAAGGACTTAATATTCCCGTCAAGTATTTGGCCAACAAATATGTAGGTGCTCTGATGTTACTGACAATGGGACGTAACGGCACCCCATCTTTGTGAACCTTAGGGAGTCCATAAAGTCTTGGCGGTACCGGACCTTGAGGTAGCAGTTTCTTGGCGACACCCTCCGGTAAATCCGCATCCTTGAGAAGCGCCCTCGTCTTGTTTTCCACCTTCTTAGTGGGGTCAACGCTGATCTTCCGGTAGGAATCGTCATTTAGCAGGCTCTGCATCTTTTCAGTGTAGTCCTTATGGGAGACAACAACCGTAGCATTGCCTTTGTCAGCCGGTAAGACAACAATATCAGAGCGCTCCCTCAGGTCACGAATGGCCGCCCTCTCTTTACTAGTGATGTTCGACTTCATGGGCTTGGATTTCGTCAATGCACGACAAGTTTCACGACGTATTTCCTCAGCTGAATCAGGCGGAAGTCGAGATTCCGTGTCAGTGTGGAAAATCATATATTGGACAGACGATGCGTACCGTCGAGGATCGATGCGTTGAACACCAGAGGCACACACGATTGATGTATCCGAGCAAGTCGGCGGTCGCTGAACATTGTTTGTCGGAGAATCACGCCATGGAGTATGAACACACTAGGATTCTGGTACAGACGTCGAGATACTGGGACTGCGTCGTTAGAGAGGCCATTGAAATTCGCACAAGTGACGACCTCATAAACCGTGACTCTGGCTATAATCTTAGCAAAGCTTGGGAACCAGCGATTGGGTTAATTAAGAGTAAATCTAGCAAACGTAACGAAGTGACGACCACGGCGGACAGAGCACTCACACCGACGTCTTCTCAGACGCCGGCGCAATCGGTTCCACTGCCCGGCCGCGGCGCGGGGCGCGGACCGCGGAGGGGTCGCTCCGCGGGCCGAGGGTATTTAAATGGCCCGCTACCGGGCTAGAACCCAGTTCCCTTCGAGCAGCCGTAGCGTGCGGATCTCCGTGCCGGCGCGTTTCCAGGAGCTCAGTCCGTCAGTTCACCTGATGATGGCGACATGTTTGATCGCCGAAATATTGTGCCCGTTGGACACTATAGACCGGCAGTACACCCGTGGATATTTTGATCATGAAATACGCCGGGAGAAACTGAAGAATCACAGATATCACCTCTTCCTACACTGCCTCGGAGAAAGCAATCCAAAAGAAAGCAATCAGCAACAAATATAACATCCGACGACTTTATAGCAACGAAAAGAAGGAAAATCACCGAAAGAAAAAAGAAAGGGAAAGACTTGCCCACAAAAATGTAGCAGCTAAAATAAATCAAATCCCCAAAATAAGAGAGAAAAAACCGCCAAAGTAGCGTGTGTTTGAAGACTCAGTTTCAGAAAAAGATGATGATGGTATTTCCATACACGGTAGTTCCTCCGATGAATTAAATTTCGAAGAAAACGAATGTGTAGAATGCCTTGAACTTTATCAAGAAACATCGTCTACTTCTGACTGGAATCAATGTGCAGGATGTTCTAGGTGGCTTCATGAATCATGCACTCTCTATGAGAACGTGTGTTGTTTGTGTGGACGACTTTAAAATAAACTTGGAAAACAAAAATCAAAGTGAATGTTATTTTCAATGTATTTTGCCATTGCTCATCTGTCCCTCCCTTCTGCGGCATCTTGCCCGCCACTTGCCAATTAACTGAAATTTGCAAGCCATTGTACATCATAAGAATGTTACTTTGTTATAAAGTTTTTTGTAATGCGATGGTATCTGTAATAAAATACAATGTTCAAACCATCAATCTTGCCTAATTTTATAGCGATTTAAGTGCTTATATATCGATACTAATTAATTTGAAAAAAAATGTGCGGAGTCTGTCCCGACACCGCAGTCCTAACTTTATTAACACAACCTAACATTGAATTTACATCGTTACGGAGTACGGACTTAATTAATTTCACTTTTTGTATGAGAATCTTTATGAAAATTCATCTTTTCGACAATGACTTCTACTAAAATTTGACATCTTGGCTATGAGAACTGAGTTTATTGACAGAGGGATCCCAAAAAATGTTCAGATGTTTGTAGAACTTATGGGACTTAACTACGGGGTCATCAGTCCCTAAGCTTACAAACTGCTTATGAACTAGCCAAGACTAAGGACGGCACAAATATCCATTCCCAAGGGGGGATTCGAACCCCCTACCGTAGTGGCCGTGCAGACCGTGACTGGAGCGCCTCAGTCCCCTCGGCCACCGCGGCCGGCACAGAGGGATCCAACAAGGATTCTGTTTTTGCTGACCTAGGTTCGGAACCCTAAAAAAACGATGATATACACAGGTCCCTCTTTAACAACTGTTGCGTAGCACGGGTATATAAGCTAGTTATACATATATAGAACGTTACCGTGACAAGATCCTTGAAAATGGGATATACTACGCATCATCTTCGAACCTGAAATGGTAGTTGACTACGGCTTTAAACCATGCCTTGGACTGTTGTGTTCTCAGGTTTGAATGTTTTGTACAAATAGAGGCCGCTTGGCTTTTTTTCAATGTACTTGATTAATATGTCATGCACCGAGCATCATTACATTAAATAGTATCTAAAACTACATCAATGGTTCCAATAACCCTTTATGTGCAATTGGTTGCATGATGACTTTCATCTCTTCAAATTTATCACACATTCACGGGCTATAGACACGGCCTTAAGGCGGTTCAGCGTCGTCGGTCATTCGATTCGTCCGTCGGGTTCATTTCCATATAATTATTTATAGTACGAGCACCGCAATATGATATTGTCTAATATCGCAAGAACAGATGAATCGCTTACACTGTTGGCCCTGAAATTACTGACAAGAATAACTTTAATAAGCGAATTTCGGCTTGAACGACGGTGGTTGATTATTGCCGATATTTTGTTGAGAATATTGCCATGGTCCAGGGCTTGATGCTCTGCTGACGTTTCGTCTTCCACTGCTAGAGACATCTTTACAGGCTTTCCAGACACAAAACTGGTTCGCATTTAAGCCAGGTCAGCAAGCCAAACTGTACGAGAGTATTCATCCTACGGTCGGTTCGTAAGCTTCACGAGAATTGCCTACAATCGCAGAGTCCGCCGACGTATGCCATGGAGCTTGTGCTGAAGAGCTGGTACCGTTTATCTTTCAGGAAGGTCCACAATTTTTCTAAGACCTATTATCCTTCTGTTGCAATCGTTTTGTGCTTCTGAATTCCTGTGGCTTGTCTGTACATCCTTGCTTAGTAATTATCAGTCCTTGCTACCAATACTGTGTATGAGAATCTAATTTGATGGTTTCCACGTCCTATTGCATGTTCTGCTGCTGCTGATTTATCTGTATTTGAAATGTTTGTAAACTTAATGGAGCGAACTGTTATGGTCGTAACTTTCTAGACTTTTCGGCGGGAATGGATCTATCTTTTTCCAGACGACAATTACTCTTGTTTTTCTCGTTCAGGCCTCTTTTCGTAATTCCTCTGTATATTTGGCTACAAGTACATAACATTTCATATCCTTCTGCTGTGGTAAGCGGTGGGCGTATGATTCCCCTGCGTTGAAATATTCGTAGTACTTCTTTCTTGTAAAAAAGCATGTCGTTATTCTATGCTTTTTAGTTATTGTTTGATGAATTTACATTTTCCTGGAGTAAATAAATGTTTTAAAATCTATGGGTAGGTACTTTTTGTGTATTTTTTATTGGTGCAGTACCCGACCGCTCATCACCTCGTCATCAACGATGAATCGGTCTGATGATGATCTCAGAGTAGATTGAAACTCGTCACCCAGTTATCCAACAAATTAGAAAAAAACATTTTGCGAACGAGCCTTACTTTCATTCTGAAACATATACCAGTTTGTGACATTACAGACGCAGGGAGAAGCTGACTATTTCCATGTGAAAGGCGGCTCTCCCAGATGGCAACTGAAATACAATATAGCCACACACATTATTCTAAAAATCAATATAAAATCAGGGATTGATCATACGGCAAATATAATTATATGAATGTATTCAGGAGACTTGGGTGAGTCAAACGCCATAATTACAATTTCAGCCGGCCGCGGTGGCCAAGCGGTCTTCGGCGCGCCAGTCACGGTCTGCACGGCCACTACTGTCGAGGGGGGGGGGTGTCGAATCCCCCCTCGGGCATGGATATTTGTGCCGTACTTAGTATTAGCTAGTTCATAAGTAGTTTTTAAGTTTAGGGACTGATGACCTCGTAGTTAACTCCCATAAGCTCAACAAACATTTGAACAATTTCAATATCCCTTACAGACAAAAAGCCGACAAATTTCAGTACTATAATAATGATATTATAAGACTTACATTTACAATTATTGATACGTAGTATTTATCAGTAACAGTTTAAGAAGCAAATGGGCAGCATTGCACTATGCTACCTATCTTAAAAGGCACACCACGTTACTTCTGTATTATTTCAATAAACTTTAATTTACTCTTTTGTTCTGCTTTTCGTTGAAGTAGTAATATTCTTGTGTTAGAACATAGATTCCTCCACAGAAACGCAAAACATGAACCCAGCAAAGCGCATTACATTTATATATGTATTTTATTATATTTAATATTATTCCTAGTAACGTTCGTTTTATGTTGTAGACTGCCACTTAAATATTTCATGACCGACTAAAATAGTAGATACGCAGCAGATAATTTATATATAAACAGTTGTATGTATTTGTGGACAAGAAAAAAGCCACGATAAATTAAATATTAATTGTGTAACTATATTTCGACGGCGGCAGTATATTTGAATTGTGAGACGCCATGCTTAATGGCTATATGAGCAAAGAGCTTCAGTCTCAACCGTTTTGTAGTATTGTTAAACATATATTTGTTTGTTACATGTAAACAACATTTGTAGGGAGGTGATCAAAGCATTTAATTCTGTGATATTTAAATGTGTAATATTTTGGAAGGGAAATTGTATGCCCCGGTGGAGTAGCCGAGCGCTCTAAGGCGCCTCGCTGCGGAACGCGCGGTTTCTCGCCGTCGGAGGTTCGAGTTCTCCCTAGGGCATGAGTGTGTGTGTGTGTGTGTGTGTGTGTGTGTGTGTGTGTTGTCCTTAGGTTAGTTTACCTTAGTTTAAGTGGATTGTAAGCTACGGACTGATGAGCACGCTGTTTGGTTCGATAGATTTACAAACATTTGAACATTTGGAAATTGTATTTTACATATGAGGCGTTAGGATGCGCGGAAGGATATAAATTTGGGAGCAGGTAGAGCACGCTTTCGAACGCTTGGGAAGGGACTCATATGTTGGACGCGTTGGTGAAAGGTTGCGGCGCTGGGTGGTCTGAAGCCGCGTTACGAACGTGTGATATGAAGAGATAGGCATGTGTTGACCTAGAAAATTTACGGGCTGTGACCGCAGAATTTAGTCTCTGGTTTAAAAGTGGTAAATTATGGAAGTTAGGAGGGCTGTGGAACTGTGATAAGTCAGCAATCGTGTACTCGTGTTGTTTTATAACAAATACTGTAATTAATCGCGGATTAATTTGGAACTGCAATGATCGATGGACTTCACTAATTTACGAGTGATAATTTGGAACTTTTACTCTCGAGTAGGTGTGATACTTATTGTGCCTCTCATGAACAATAGTTGGGGAAATATTCAGTCATTTACTGATGTATAAAGTAGGACCACCTCAGCATAAACTCCATTTATAAAGAGTTACTTCATGAGAGAATCACTTCTTTATCTTAGAATCCATTTTGTTGGTTATTCAGAGGTTTAATTTATGTTTGTTTAAATATATTTTTCGCGTCATCATATGCAAATTGATTGACTGGCTGAACTACAGATTAATTATTGTTCTTGTATAAACAGATTGGGTAGCTGTTTAGGGCATAGAAGCTGACATACATAGCTCACCCCTATGAACAGAGACAATGAGCCATAAACATTTTACTACCCTGAGTTATGTATTGCCCAATTCTTATTGATGAGTACCGATAGAAAGGTCGGAAGTTCACTGACTTTCCAATAAGAAACTGTTTTCCAAACTCACTCAGTTCTGAGAATGTAAGGAGTTCACTACACGTCTTTTGATTAGAACAAGAACTATATCTTTTTTCCTTAATAAACTCTAGTGTCACTGCTCATTCCCATGTAGGAAGTGTACTCATAACATCATTTCACAAATCAGGTACAGAACAGCACACAGCTCTACAGTTTTTGTAGTAATGTGTAAACGAATCCTACCAGTGGAAACGGACGAAATTCAGTTTGGGAATAAGTCGCCGGCGGCTGTGCAGTAGCCCTTCTCATCTCGAGTAACCAACTGAGACAAGAGAATTGTTCGTTTAAAAAGAGCATAAGGAAACTTATTCTCTTACCGTGCCTGAGCAGACCTGAGTTAGCTTCTTCTTAGATCTGCGTTCAGGGAGTGAACCTGTCACGTCCAGTGGTACGGTAGGGGCAAGCAGGGGTTCAGCAGCAGACAGCCTCCAAAGGAGAGAACCGCTGGGATTTGCCAACAGCACGCGGAGCGGGGCTTTACTGCAGCCGATCTCCGCAAACGGCAGCGCCCTGCGGAACACAGCGCCTCCCCTAAAGACACTGACACAGCGGGGCCACTCAGCCGCGCTCCACAAAACGTGAAAGACTCCTTCCTGAGTTGCAGGTCGTGTACTTATTGCATGTACTTACCAGTACTGAAAAAAGAAGTGAAAGCTGAATGGTGGGAAGAATATGTAGAGGGAAATTGACACATTGTTGTAGAATGGGAACAGGAAATGAAGATGAGCTAGGAGATACTATAATGAGAGATGAATTTGACAGAGCACTGAAAGACCGAAATAAGACCCTGGAGTAGACGACATTCCCTCGGTGATACTGAAGTCTCTGGGGCAGCAGCCACGACAAAACTATTTCTCAGGGTGTGTAAGATGGATGAGATAGGCAAATTACTCTCAGAATTTAAGAAAAATGTAATAATCCCAATTCTAATGCAAGCAGGCACAGACAGGTGTGAAAACTGCAGCCAAGGTGGAGTGACCGAGCTCTCTCAGGCAGATGCATGTCTTATAATTAAAAAGCACTCCAGATCGGAAACACTGTTATTTCTAGAATGAAACTTTTCACTCTGCAGCGGACTGAAAAGTTTCATTCTGGAAACATCCCTAGGCTGTGGCTAAGCCGTGTCTCCAACATATCCTTTCTTCCAGGAGTGCTAGTCTTGCAGGAGAGCTTCTGTGAAGTTTGGAAAGTAGGAGGAGAAGTACTGGCGGAAAGAAAAACTGTGAGGCGGCATCGTGAGTCGTGTCGGGATAGCTCAGTCGGTAGAGCGCTTGCTCACGAAAGGCACACAATTTTAATCTGCCACATTATATGAGGAAGTTTCATTGTTATTTCTGTTTCGCAACCGGTTTCGGTCTATTGCAGGTCATCTTCATATGGATACCACCATGATGGCAAGTGGTGGCAGTGACAAGGCAGGCCGCACAGACGTAAACTGCTCGCGTTATCTCTGTTGTTTTGCCGGATCCCTCTTTTTCTTTCACTGAGGCAATGAGACCGCAGTCATCGAGTCCTCGGGTGAGTACGTGAAAGTTCCAGAATCTCCCAATGCCAGCGTCGCAAGCGCTCCTGGTCAGCAGCAGTGGTGCGGCATCACTGTCATACTAGTGCAGTTCAAATGAAAAAGTACAAAACGTCTTAACAACCAAATCAGTTGAAATTTTAATATGCTGTTTTGGGTTAACGTAGTTTGACGTCTAGGTACGCGAATTTAGTGTCTCCGCATCCCCCTAAAATATTCAAGGCTGAGCCCTCAGCAGAGAAGATGATGCTCACTGTCTTTTTCTACGTTCGAAGTCCGATAATCATCGAATTCCTCGAGCACGGAGAAACCATTAACACTGTAACTCTGTAGCATACGCGAGTCCATAGAGAACAAATGACGTGTACTGCTCATGACTGCTCTTTGATAAAGCGCGTCCACAGCAGTGCCCAAGTTCAAGCGGGAGAAGTTCGAGCATCCGCCCTACATCCGGACATGTCGCACTGTGACTGCCATCTGTTTGGTCCACTAAGAAAAACATCCCAAAGGGAAGCGTTTCAACTCGAACTGAAGAACACTGAAGTTGACGACAATTCAGGGAACAGAATCCTTCGGCTCGTTAAACAGTGGGATAGTTATGCTCAAGCCTCTGGTGATTACTTTTGAAGAAAGAATTCAATTTCACACAAAATTTCGTTTCGTAACATTTCATTTGAACACACCTCGTACATAATGAGAAGCCAGGTCTCCCGTTTTCTAGGCAGTTGTGCTGACCCCTACACTTCTGGGGACACAGCGATCACCATACCTGCACGGATTACACAAGTGCGCCATCCATCAGATACAAATTTTCGACTTTACTCTGCCCACTATTGCTCAAACTCTTAGATTTGTAAACTGATACCCATAAGAGTAAGGGCCTAGGAGTGCCTCCGTACTGACGTAAGGATCTTTGCTCGTCATCGGCATATTGTAAATACTGCAAAGCAGGTACTTCGTAGTCCAAGAATTAAGTTCTACATCTACAAGCATACTCTGCAAAGCACCGTTATGCTCGCTGCGGATGGTACCTCGAACCACTATTAGACATTTCCCTTCCTGTGCCTCATGCAAAGAACGACTATACCACTGTTACCATACCTACCTTCTACAGCGAGCGGTTGGTGCTTGAAATGACTGGGGGTTCACTATTTTTCCTACATTGCGCAATTTACAATACCAAATAAATAAACCTAAGAGCTCGAAAACCGCTCAACTGTTACCTAAAATTGGCTAAATTTCAAGAGATGGCACTAGCGTTAGGTATTTGCACCTGTTACTGTCCTTTAAAGCAGTCACCAGCGTTGTGTAGAACACGTTGCCAGCGATGTGGAAGGCGTAGTATACCGCTAGCAGAGCCTGTTGTGTTGATGGTGCGAATGGAGCTGTCTACTGCCTGTCGAATCTCTGGAACACTTCTGAAGCGAATGCCACAAAGTGGTTCCTTCATCTTCGGAAGTGTGGTCAATGGTACAGTACTTCTCAGTCCCATAGACCGAACAGAGTAGCCATAGCTTGCGCTGTATGCGTCCACTCATTATCGTGCAAAATGATGGGTGGGTTGCGCAGAAAGTGTTACCGCTTCTTTTGCAAAGCTGGTCGCAAGAGATGCTCCAAAAACGAACCGTACTACTGAGCACTGACGGTCTGATGGAACGAAATGCGTTAGGATAGCACCATCACAGTCTTACCCAACGTGCCACTGTATGTCAATGCCAATCCTCCCCACGCCTCTTGAATACCTTGATGACAATGTCGTGATGTAAGACCTCTAGCACATTCAATCTTGATCCAATTGCGTTGCTTCTGTTTCGAAAACATAGTGACACAGTTATGTTAGAGCGCTCGCTCACAAGTGAGTGTTTTTCCCTCGATTGTGTGCACACAGGTGACGTGTAACGGACGTCCATTTTCTGGGAGATAAGGTACGTACGTCAACAACGTGTGCGACTATTTATGTTCTAACACTCGTGTATGTGGTGTCTGTTTTTAGAGACTTGGAAATGTTCAAATGTTTGTATAGCTTATGGGACTTAACTACGGGGTCATCAGTCCCTAAACTTATAAACTACTTATGAAGTAGCTAACACTAAGGACGGCACAAATATCCATGCCCGAGGGGGGATTCGAACCCCCGACCGTAGTGGCCATGCAGACTGGCGCGCCGCAGTCCCCTCGGCTTTAGAGACATGTCCGAAAGAACAGGCACCACATATTCTGGTATCGCAGCACGATGGGTTCAAAAGCCCGCCAGACCACATGGACTGCGACAGCGGCCGTTAGGCGTCGCGCACAATCCACGAGCGCTGCCTTCGCCTCTGCAGCGCTGTGCACAGTCGCACGCCCAGCGTGCAGGCTATCTGTGCAGTCAGCCGCGCTATATAGGGCCCGGAACCGAAGCCTGGCCTTGACTGCTCCCTGTCCTGGAAAGCCTCCCTCCAAACAGTCCATGATAAAGCCCTCTCCTGCCTCAACCTCCTCACTTTCCATCCGGACATGGGGCCTCAACTCTTCCACCAGCCTCTTCACCTACCGTTGCATCATGCATCCTATCCTCTGCTGTTTCCACCCTGCTTGGGTTTCCGCTCCCCCTGCCAACTACCAATCCCTCCAGATCCTCGAACGGCACGCCCTCCACCTCACTTACCCTTCCACCTCCACGTGGATCATTTACGACCTTTTCCCTTCCAACACCTGCTCAAGTTCCTTGAACAACACTCAGATATATGTCCTGCAAACTCGATTCGCAGCACCTGCTTGTATCCCATCTCTACATCTACATCTACAACCATACTCCGCAAGCCACCCGACGGTGTGTGGCGGAGGGTACCTTGAGTACCACTATCGATTTTCCCTCCTATTCCAGTCATGTATTGATCGCGGAAGGAAGGATTGTCGGTATGCCTCTGTGTGGGCTCTAATCTCTCTGATTTTATCCTCACGATCCCTTCGAGAGATATACGTAGGAGAGAGCAAGATACTGCTGGCCTCCTCAATAAAGGTATTTTTCGAAACTTCGAGAAAAGCCCGTAACGAGCGACAGAGAGTCTCTCCTGCAGAGTCTTCCACTGGAGTTTAGCCATCACCTCCGTAACGCTTTCACGATTACCAAATGAACATGTAACGAAGCGTGCTGCTCTTCATTGGATCTTCTCCACTTCCTCTACCAATCCCACCTGGTACGGATCCCACACTGATGATCAGTATTCAAGCTGTGGGCGAACAAGCGTACTGTAACCTACTTCCTTTGTTTTCGGACTGCATTTCCTTAGAATTCTTCCAATGAATCTAAGTCTGGCATCTGCTTTACCGACGATTGATTTTATATGGTCGTTCCATTTTAAATCCCTCCTAATGACTACTCCCAGATAATTTATAGAATTAACTGCTGCTTCCAGTTGCTGACCTGCTATAGTGTAGCTAAATGATAAAGGATCTTTCTTTCTGTGTATTCGTAGCACATTACACTTGTCTACATTGAGATTTAATTGCCATTCCCTGCACTATGCGTCAATTCGATGCAGATCCTCCTGCATCTCAATACAATTTTCCATTGTTACAACCTCTCTATATACTACAGCATCATCCGCAAAAAGCCTCAGTGAACTTCCTATGTTATACGCAAGGTCATTTATATATATCGTGAACAGCATCGGACCCACGACACTCCCCTGTGGCACACCTGACATAACTCCTACTTCGGAAGACTTTCTTCATTAAGAATGACCTGCTGCTTTCTGTTATCTAGGAATTCCTCAATCAAATCACACAATTGGTCTGATAGACCATATTTCGTACTTGGTTCATTAAAAGTTTGTGGGGAACTGTATGAAACGCCTTGCGGAAGTTGAGGAACACGGCATCTACCTGAGAACCCGTTTCTATGGCCATCTGAGTCTCGTGGACAAGTAGCGGGAGCTGCGTTCCACACGAACGCCTTTTTCGAAACCCATGCTGATTCCTACAGAGCAGATTCCTAGTCTCGAGAAATGTCATTATATTCGAACACCAGCCGAACTCCAGTTGTATAATTGGCTTACCTGGGTGAGCGGGGCAACGCCCAGGCGGACCGGTATCCCTAGCTGCTCGTGGGAACACCATGGCAAATTCTGATTCTCTTTTAGATATTAATTCACAAACGTCACTACGCTCACAGGAGTCGACGACCGGGGCGCCAGAGGGATGGGGCTTCCTGGCCTCTGAAAAGTACACAGAGGTCGTGGATTTCCTGGACCAGCTGGCTGCTTCAGGTAAGGGTAATATCCCTGTTAAACATATTCGTACAATCAAAGATAAATTGGTTAACTGGGCAGTTATCACTGCCAAGCTGGAAGGTCAAGTCGAGGAGCTCAGAAGAGAAAACGAGATACTAAGATCAGCTCCAGCAAAGAATTATGCAACTGTAGCCGCGAGTCCAACTAATCGAGCTATAGTGGAGACGTCGGTCGTGAGACCGGTCTCCACTATTTTTATAAAACCAAAAGGAGGTAATAACATTGAAGAAGTAAAGCAAACGTTTATGAAAACGATGGATCCCAAAAAGGAGAAAATGAAAATTAACAAGGTCCGTGTAGCAAAAAATGCATTGGTGATAGAACTCCCAGCCACAGAAGACCCGGGCAAGATTTTGAATAATCAGACACTGTCTTCAAAGTACAACTGTGAGACCCTAAGGAAGAGAAGGCCCTTGTTAATTATGTTGGGTATTCCATCTTACATGAATAATGAAGATGTACTCGAAGCAGTGTATGAACAAAATTTTGTTGATCGATACACAAAAGAGAAATTTCTGCAAGAATTTAAATTAAGATTCAAAAGGGGAGAAAAAGACAAAGAGACAATTCATCATGTTTTTGAAAGTTCTCCCGAACTCAGAAAAGAGATAATGAAAATTGGGAGAATCTATGTCGGATATAACTCCGTAACAGTAAGAGATTACACCGTGGTACCCAGATGCAATAGATGTTGTGACCATTTGGGCAGATTCTGTGATAAAAAGCACTCAGTGTGTGCACATTGTGGAGAGACAGGTCATATGAGGATAGACTGTCCCAACAAGAAGGAAAAGGCCATCTGTATTCCGTGTAAATATCGGAAGAAGAAATGTGATAAACCAGGTCCTGAATGTTCGACTTACAAAATGTTTCTCAGTAGGTTAAAACAAAGAACTGATTATGGATAGTTCCGCTCACATAATAAGTAAACGTAAGTCTCCTGCAAAAATCAAACGTGATAAACAGAGGGCCTTGGTTAATAAACAGGCCCTAAGAGTTTCTAAAGACAGTGCACTTCATGAAGGATGTGAAGCGATGCAGGACTTGGAAATTGCAGAGATAGATGAAGTATATATAGAACCTAGGGTAAGGATAAATGTAGGTATCCAGACCAGGAAGAAAGAAGAAGATGAAGAAGAAGAAATCAAGAAGAAGGCACTTTCGTTGAAGAAGAAGGCGAAGGAAGACGGCGAATAGGGTCAAAACGTCGTCCTAGATGTTGGGGAAGAAGACACCAAGTAAGATTTAGATCAGTCTTGTAATGTAAATCAGCCAGGGACTCATAATGTAAAAATTTCACCTGGCAAGTTGTATGAATTATATGATGATGCAGTCAGAATGAGTAGACTCGAAGAACCCAATGTACTAACTGCTGCGTTGAGGCAGCTCGTGCGTTATGGGCACCCGGACGGCGCCAGGGTTACCTTCTCAGTTCTGGAGGATAAAGTTTTTGATCTTGGAAATATTCATAAACAAATGGTGATTGGTTATGTTCGCTTGGTCTCTGACCAATGTCGATCGTTTCCTGACTGTTACGTGCATACACATCATCCATAGCTATGCCCTTAAAAATATTTCAATTAAATGCGCAGCGTAGTAAACTTGCTACGCATGAAATTAGAAAAGTTGCAGAGGACAAGGAAGTAGATATTCTTTGTCTACAGGAAGCATACGTTTGTAGGGGCAAGATCCCAAGTATGCCTGTTACATCGCAAGTCATAATGCACGGTGATCAGCCTATGGCATCCATCGTCATTCTTAATAAAGCCATAAGAGTAGTCAAACTGACACAATTTTGTAATGAACATATTGTTGTAATTCAAGTTTTGCTTCATAATAGTAGTTGGTATATCATCAATGTTTATTGTCAGTATGCACATGATATAGATATTTATCTAATACAAGTTAGAACTATTTTTCGAGCACTAGTGGGTAAGCAACTTATAATAACGATGGATGCAAATGCAAAGTCACTGATCTGGTTTAGCGATACTCGTGATGAGAAAGGAGCTATACTTGAAGATCTAATCATGGAGCTGGACCTGCATGTTCTTAACGAGGGGGGTAAACCCTCCACGTTTTGTAGCAGGGCGGGTGTTGAATCCAACATCGATCTTACACTAGCCACAGGAGGTATTATGACAAAAATCCATGATTGGAAAGTTTTAGATAAAGTGGTCAATAGTGACCACAATGTTATAGAGTTCAGTATTGGAGAAATTGGTTCTGAACCGGCTCAGTGGCAGTTAGTCAAGAACTTTGGGAAAACGAATTGGGACTTGCTTCTCCAACGTTTTGATCCTCCAGAGTTGGGAGAGCCCCTGGATGTTCACGCGTACGCGCAAGAACTTTATCTTTCAATTCAGAGGGTGATTGAGGAAGTTGTCCCGGACACGAGAAGGTCGACAGCACCGAGTTCTTTATCATGGTCCACGGAGCTCGATGACCTTCGTCGATCTGTGAGACGATCGCGGAAACGTTATCAAAGAAGTCTTTTCCCAGATCAGAGAAGATACCTATTAGAAATTTACAGACGTAAGAAAATAGAGTACAAAGCCAAAATCCAGGAAGTTAGGCACAGAAGCTGGGAAAAATTTGTAAGGGAAAACATGTGCTTGGATCCCTGCGGAATACCCTATAAGATAGTAAGAGGGAAAGTTAGAGCCCCCACTGTGTTGTCATCTCTGCGTTGTGGTCAAGAAGCCACAACAGATTGGCGAACCACAGCTGAAAGGTTACTAGAAGTGTTGTTGCCAGATGATGTCATAGAGGAAGACTCGCAAGAACAAACCCAGTTAAGAGAGGAACTTTGACAGCCGTATATTAATGAGATTCAGGTATACCCATTTTCGTATAGAGAAATCAATGAGAAAATTCAATCCCTAAAAAGGGGGAAAGCACCAGGACCGGATAAGATTCCTGTAGAAGTGCTACAACATTTAGCTCCAAAGTTGGTTCCAGTTTTAACTGAACTGTATAATCAATGTTTAATACAGAGGGAATATCCTATGTGTTGGAAACGAGCTCATGTTGTTATCTTGAGCAAAGGAGAGGACAGAGACCCTTTAAATCCCAAATCGTACAGACCAATTTGCCTTCTCGATATACTGGGGAAGCTTCTTGAGAAATTACTCTCTGACAGATTGGCGAGTCATCGAGTCCTATGTGGTCTGAATGAGTGGCAGTATGGCTTCCGGAGGGGCAAGTCCACGGAGGACGCCATAAATCAGGTGGCCAGGCTTGTCCACTCATCGGAATGTACATATGTTACCGGGATCATGATTGATATAGCGGGGGCTTTCGGCAACCTTTGGTGGCCGGCGCTCTTTTCCCGCTTAAGGGAAATGGAGTGTCCCGGCTCACTATATGGTTGTCTGAGAGCCTACTGCGAGGAGAGACTTGTAGAGCTGGTGTCCCCAGGTGGAACCGTCTCAAAGAGGGTAACCAAGGGTTGCCCTCAGGGCTCCGTTCTTGGCTCAGTTTTCTGGGATATAAATATGCAGCCGCTGCTGAACAACTTGCAGCAAGAGGCGGGGATACTGGGGGCAGTAGCCTATGCTGACGATCTTCTCGTTCTGGTTCAATCGAACTCAAGACGTCAGATGGAGGACAGAGCCTCTGTGGCCACGGAAATAATTCAGAGCTGGTGCAACAAGGTAAAACTATCAGTTGCACCAGGAAAGTCCAATTACATGCTCTTCAAAGGAAATTTGCAAAGAGACCCAATCATAAGATTTGCAGGCGAAAGAATTGGCCGGCAAACAGTTGCCAGATACCTGGGTGTCTATCTCGACCAGAGACTCCACTTTGATGCTCATATCGAGCGAGTTGCAAATAAAACCTTAGCATTGTATAACAAAATAATTTCAATAGGACAGAGGAGGTTCCATCTGCCTCCAAGTGTAACCAAATTGTATCATAACAGTTTACTCGCCTCGATTATGGGCTACGGTGCGAGCTCCTGGGCTCATAGGCTCAGACTGGTCAGGCCCTCGTTGGATGTCAAAAGAGTGCGAAGGAATATCATAATTAGATCGGTTGGGGCTTTTGGGACCACACCTACGGATGGGCTCACGGTGATTATGGGGATTTACCCTATTGATTTAATAATCAGGAAAAGGGCGGCGGTCTATTGGTTGAAAAGAAACGACTTCATTCAAGTACAAGGGATAATTGGGAGGGTCTGTGAAAATAAAAGAGAAATTAACGAAGCCATTAACGATATTTGGCAACGGGACTGGGATTCATCTGAAACAGCCAGGCGCGTACACTCCTTCCTACCATCAGTGAGAGAAAGGATGAAGTTAAAATTTCTTCCATCTAAAGGATTAGTGCACTTTTTGACAGGTCACGGACCCTACCCGGTGCACTTGCACCGAATAGGGAAACGGCCTGATGCAGTTTGTGAATGTGGTGCTGAGATAGGCAGCCCGGAACACGTAATCTTCGAGTGCCCAGTACACGCACGAGTTGCCTCTGTAGAGAGGCAAGCCATACCCACCAGGGACATCTATGAAATAATAAGGAATGATGAGTTAGTAGAGATCCTAATTATACTAACTGAGAAAGTATCAACCCACGCGCAGCAGATCTATCGAGGATAATCTGCTGCGAAACAACAGGAGAGAAAAGCCGTGCATGCCTCTATGAGGCATACATTGTCAGCAATATACTGCGTACGTAAAACCGGATTGACATCACCATCTCTGGCGTCTGGCCGGCTAACATCGATTTGGCACCACGGATGGAACCGAATATGACCGGAAGGTTAGTTGAGGCAAGGAGTGAAGAGCTGGACGACTTTCCCGCCTTGCGTGAGCAAGGTATAAGAGAGAAGTCACTGGAATAAGTTCTCTGGTGTTGGCTGCCTCGCTACCTTCCAAATCCAATCTAGACTAGAAATCCAGTGGTGTAAATGAGATGGATAGTGTAAATCAGTGCACCACTAGTAGTAGTAGTAGTGTAATTTACTTTGTTACTTTACTTTACTGTATTTTGTTTTGTAAATTTAACAATCTGATAAATTAATATGAGTTGCAGTGGTGTAATTTGTGATGTATAATAATTGATTGTAAAGGTCTGTTTTAGTTATACAGGTAACAGAACTAAATTGTTATTGTAATTGTAAATAAAAAAAATATTCGAACATAATACAAGTTCCAAAATTCTACAACCGACCGACGTTAGAGATATAGGCCTATAGTTCTGCACATCTGTTCGAGGACCCTTCTTGAAAACGGGGATGACCTGCGCCATTTTCCAATCTTTCGGAACGCTATGCTGTTCTAGAGACCTACGATACACCACTGCGAGAAGGGGGGCCAGTTGCTTCGAGTACTCTGTGTAAAAAGGAACTGGTATCCCATCTGGTCCTGCGGCCTTTCCTGTTTTGAGAGATTTTAATTGTTTTTCTATCCCTCTGTCAATTATTTTCATATCTGCCATTTTGTAATCTGTGCGGCAATCTAGGGAAAGAACTACAGTGCAATCTTCCTCTTGTTCCATCCCGGGCCTCTGCCATGCAGTTACCTTGTTAGCCCTCCCTCCCTTCACCTCAACACTTTCCACTTCCATCACCTCCCCCTCCCGGATGACGCCCTCGACATTTACCCATGCCACCAACTTTAATTCTTCCCCGTATTTGCAAGCCCCCTCTCTTTCCCCTCCCAAAGCATTCCCTCCCCCCGCCCACCACGCTTGGCTTTCCTCTCCCTCCCCTTTCCCAGGAGTTCTTGTGATGTCCTCCCTCGTCCCGCCTCACCACCTTACCTTCCATCCCCCCCTCCCCCCTCAGCGCCTCCACTGCCATCCTCATCCCCTGCAAGGAACCTGTGCCACCAGTTTTTAGCAGTTACAGTATCAGTGCCAGGGTTCGTGTTCAGTCTCTGCAATTTTAAAACTTCAGCAACCGCCGTGTAGCCAGAATATTGCGTAGCCATGTGATTTTAAGTGTGTGCTCTCGTCATAATTTACTGTCTCCCACGAGATTTTTTATTGTTTTTTTATCTACAAGTTTTAATACTGCATACATGTGAGTTTTCACCACCGTGGCTATTTTAATTTCTAAATATATTTTTTAACTGCTCTATGTTTTGTAAATTCTCCATTTTTATCTTCTGGTAATGTTTTAAATTCTGCGTTATTTTTCTCCTTGTATGTTTTAAATCTGCTTGTCAATGTTGTTTTTTCAGTCGCCTGAAGAGCAGCAATGAAGCTGCTGCCAGCCTGCCACCACATCGTGGCTTTAAAATTACAATAAGGGGAAAAAAGAAAGCGCAGTCTTCAGTCGTGTCTCGACTGCGCTCCGTATACGTTAGTATGCTACGTTGTTGTCTGCCATCTTACTCGGCTACGTCACGGTCTCGATTGGGTTACGATTTGGTCAGTCCGTTCCATTTAGTTGTCGTCGTTGTTTGCCGTCTCTGGTGTTGTCTCGTTTAGCGCTGACTATTCGCGGCGACGCTCCGCCGACTCCCTCGGTCGGTAGGTCGTTCTCTAGTCACCCTGTCAGTGGTCTGGTCCGAAGTCAGTCGCAATTCTGCCGACGCCCTCACTTGGTCGGTCGTTGCGACTCGCTCCCGACCCAGTTCGACCTTCAGTTTCAATACATATACAGGGTGCTACAAAAAGGTACGGCCAAACTTTCAGGAAACAGTCCTCACAAACAAAGAAAGAAAATATGTGGCATGTGTCCGGAAACGCTTAATTTCCATGTTAGATAGAGCTCATTTTAGTATTTATCTTTAAATGTAAATTGAAATAATTCGTGCATACAATTGTCAAAAGTTTTTTAGCATGTCCGATATATACTTCTGACCATTAAAATTGCTACACCATGAAAATGACGTGCTACAGACACGAAATTTATCCGACAGGAAGAATATGCTGTGATATGCAAACTATTAGTTTTTCAGAGCATTCACACAACATTGGCGTCGGTGGCGACACCTACAACGTGCTAACACGAGGAAAGTTTCCAACCGATTTCTCATACACAAACAGTTTACCGGCGCTGCCTGATGAAACGTTGTTGTGATGCCTCGTGTAAGGAGGAGAAATGCGTACCATCACGTATCCGACTTTGATAAAGACCGGACTGAAGCTTACCGCGATTGCGGTTTATCGTATCGCGACATTGCTGCTCGCGTTGGTAGCGATCCAATCACTGTTAACAGAATATGGAATCGGTGGGTTCAAGAGGGAAATACGGAACGCCGTGCTGGATCCCAACGGCCTTGTATCACTAGCAGTCGAGATGACAGGCATCTTATCCGCATGGCAGCCATGTCTCGATCCTTGAGTCAACAGATGGGAACATTTGCAAGACAACAAACATTTGCATGAAAAGTTCGACGACGTTTGCAGCAGCATGGACTATGAGATCGGAGACCATGGCTGCGGTTACCCTTGACGCTGCACCACAGACAGGAGCGCCTGCGCTGGTGCACGCAACGACGAACCTGGGTGCACGAATGACAAAACGGCATTGTTTTCAAATGAATCTAGGTTCTGTTTACAGCATCACGATGGTCGCATCCGTGTTTGGCGACATCGCTGCGAACGCACCTTGGAAGCGTGGATTCGTCATCGCCTTACTGGCGTATTCACACGGCGTGATGGTATGGAGGGTCATTGGTTACACGTCTCGGTCACCTCTTGTTCGCATCGACGGCACTTTGAACAGTGGCCGTTACATTTCATATGTGTTACGACCCATGGATCTACCCTTCATTCGATCCCTGCAAAACCCTACATTTCAGCAGAATAATGTACGAGCTCATGGTGCAGGACCTGTACGGGCCTTTCTGGATACGGAAGATGTTAGACTGCTGCCCTGGCCAGTACATTCTCCAGATCCCTGACCAACTGAAAACGTCTGGTCAATGGTGGCCGAGCAACTGACTCGTCACAATACGCCAGTCACTACTCTTGATGAACTGTGGTATCGTGTTGAAGCTGCATGCGCATCTGTACCTGTACTCGCCAAGTTCTGTTTGACTCAATTTCCAGGCGTATCAAGGGCGTTATTACGGACAGAGATAGTTGTTCTGGGTACTGATTCCTCAGGATTTATGCAGCCAAATTGCGTGAAAATGTAATCACATGTCAGTTCTAGTATAATATATTTGTCCAATGAATATTCGTTTATCATCTGCATTTCTTCTTGGTGTAGCAATTTTAATGGCTAATGTGTGTGTGTGTGTGTGTGTGTGTATCACCATTGCAAGTCATTTTATCATTTCGGGAAAAAAAATTAAAAACTTCAGTAGCACGTTGGTTAGGGATCCATTTCAAATTAATCGTAGATAGGATGATAAACTATAAGCAACGCAAACCACTGCATTTAGTTTACAGTTACTAATTTAAACATCCTGCCTTTGCGAAACTGCTTTCCTGCATTGACTGTTTTGAAAACACTATATTGAGCTCAGCTAAATAAAAAAAAGGCTAGGCTCGAAAGAACGAATAATAATTATTGAACTTGTTTGTAAGTTTGTGCTGAAATGTTAATTACTGAATGCTTCTGCAATACAGATACAGTCGGATTAGTAAATGCGTTACATCAGTATAAATGTGAATTTAGTTTTTTGTCGTGTCATAAAGTATTGTTTTATGTATATCAGCCAGTTTTTTCAATTTAAACTGTAAACTCGTTCTCGCAACTCATTTAGTGTTGTTACGCCCCTATCAGGGAAGCACTCCCATAGGTTGAGAAGAGCACCACTAAAAATGGTTCGCATCTTGAAATTAAAAATTATACGTAAACTACGAACTTAAAAAGCAAGTTATTATTATGAAAATTAAGTCTTAGTCTTAAGCGATGATCCCTTCCGTTGACACAAATCCACCATTTTTAGATAAAAAGTCATTAGCTAGCTGTCTTGAAGATAAGGAAACAACGAAGCTTAAGGTTTAAAGTCTTGTTGACAGAGTGGTCATTAGAGACGAAGCTCAAGCTCGGAGTTTTGGATCAGGACAGGGGAGAAAATCGGTTATTAACAAGGAGTGATTTAGCAAAATCACGGAAAACCATCCAAGATAAGGGAAAACTTTTTGTGTGTATTGTGTGAACGCTTTCGAAACGGAAAGGAAGTTATTGAAGACATGCCATGTTGCGGTCGGCAGTTGACAAATTGAACAACGATTGGTTGTAGCTCATCGGACGGATGCCATCGCTTAGGCGATTCACATTGGAGATATTGAAAATTAGGAAAAACAGTTTTAACGCCCATATTCACATAGATGTACACAAATGCGATAATAAAAATAAAGAATATAGAAAGAAAACAGCCCTCCAGGAAAAACAAGGTTCCTCTCCCGACTTTCACTTAGGAAATTGACGAAGTGAACAGCTGAGAAAACAATTCATATTTACCTGTATGAATACGTTTCATCTGATATGAAAATAACACCGAATATGAAATTTGGTGTTACCGATTTTATCTAAATGAGTATAGCAATAAACACAGTTTCATTGTACCCGTCTCTGCTTCACACACTGACACATCCAAATACGTCTGACATCAGTAGTTTCGTAAATTCTGAAAGAATCTATCATGAACGGTTCGTGTAAGTTGCCAAAAGTTTATTCGGGCTAATGTAGACAGCCTCAAAGGCGAGGGAGTGAATTTATAACTTTCGTTTCCTCTGTTTGATAACATTCATCGATGTATTTCGATCCACTTTGTCTTGCATGCCCAAGCCGCCAAGAACTTTTTTTTTTTCATCTATTGGACCAAACTGCGTGGTCATAAGTCCGTAGCTTACAAACTACTTAAACCTAGATAAACTAACCTGAGGATACCACACACCCATGCCCAAGGGAGGACTCGAACCTCCGACAGCGGGCAACCGCGCGGTCCGCAGCGAGGCGCCTTAGACCGCTCGGCTACTCCACCGCGGCGCCAAGAATCTCCATCAGTCAGAAAACTCAGATGTGTGTAATTCTCTATAAAAGTTTTGGGCATAACTACAAGTACGTTCTCAAATGACGTCTTGACTACGCAAATAGGTTAAACATTATTAAAATTATGCGTACTTCCAGACATGGAGGAAAAGTTTAAGCTCACCGCTGCGTAATGTTATTGCGCATTTTCATACGAAAAATTTCTGTTTTAATAACGAGTTTGAATAGCAGCGAAACGCTGAAGAGTTTAACGCAGCCCCATACTGCAAGTTTCCGGGCAGATGGTAATTATACATCCCACTCGTATGAGGTACCCGATTTTATAGCAGAAAAACTGAGATCAAAAGGCACATTTCATTCCTAAAGAGTGAAAAGAGAGAGAGAGAGAGAGAGAGAGAGAGAGAGAGAGAGAGAGAGAGAGAGAGTTGTGCGCGAAAATTGAGCGTGATGCCTGGCAAAGGTTTTCTGTGGCTATATAATTACAACGTTACGGGAGCACTGGACGTGAATGAAAATTAGTAGTTATTGCCAGCCATGAGGCATTCTAACAGTGTGTAGTATTGTTATGAATCACAACCAAACAGTCTGGAATTGAAGCTTGGCATAATGGGAAACAGCATTAATTAAACCGCATTACGGTCAAGAAAAACGTCATTCAGCGACTTATGAACTTGTTATTCTTTTTGGATCTGTTGACATAATCATATGGTTTTTGGACAAATGGGTTGTCGTTATTTATTAAGAAAAATAAAAAAAATGTTTGTATAGCTAATGGGACTTAACTACGGGGTCATCAGTCCCTAAACTTACAAACTACTTATCAACTAGCTTATCCTAAGGACGGCACAAATATCCATGCCCGAGAGGGGATTCGAACCCCCGACCGTAGCGGCCGTGCAGATCGTGACTGGAGCGCCTCAGTCCCCTCAGCCACCGCGGCCGGCTATTTATTAAGACAGAGAAACGAACGTTGATAGGGAAAATTGCGAAATGTGTTTGTATAAAGGTCTAATTTATTTATTTGTACATTAAAGAGTATTAGTGGGTAAACAGAAAATTGTTTTAGAGGTTTCTTTTGGTTTCTGCTGTATTTCGTCGGTCAGAAAACCTCTACACGATGCGGAATGAGTCGTTTTTAGAATCATAATACACTATCAGCGAAAACTTGGTAGTGTGACGACCATTTTCAGGATTGTATTTAGGTGCCTTTTCGTTATATACAATTACTATAGCTAACTTTGTTCAGTAGTTTACAAATATTGTGGACTGTAGAAGGATGTAACTACTGTCTGTAAAAATATTATACGATGGAGAAAAATGTCTAATAAATGGAATGTTTCTTAGTGAATGATTAATAAAAAAGTGAAAGGTATCAATAAAACAATATTTCTCGCCGATGTTAATGAAAGTTGCTTAATGTCGATAATGAAAGTTCTGTTGCTTATCTGTATACGATTTGTTTTGATATTTACGAAACAACTCGTTAGCCAGTGCAGTGATCACTCTGCTGTAACAGTTGTCATTATCTTTTAGGTATTATTGTACTGTGGTCCTGTAAAGTTACCAGAAAAAAATACTTGCACAAAAATGTGAAAGACAGATCTGTAATAAAGAGTATAAATTTGTTCAACTATTGGTTGTGCTGCACTCTGTTATAGTGCTGAAATTTAGGAAATAAATTCATACTGCTATGGAAATTCACTTTTTTATAACCCTTTATTTATTATTTGCTTACCAAAAAAGGTACACCTGAAACTGCCAGCAGGCGTATTGATATGTTGGTGATTGGTTTTATTACTTCTACTTGCATCACATATACTGGGTGGTCAAAAAGTCAGTATATATTGAAATCACGGAATAATGTAGATAGAGAGGTAAAAATTGACACACAGGCTTGGAATAACATGAGGTTTTATTAGAACCGAAAATAAAACAAAGTTCAAAAAATGTCCGACAGCGCTGGACAACAAAACGTCAGTGACTGCGCATGAAAATCGCGTATAAAAGGAGCTGTTATGAGAGAGAGAATCAGATGCACCAGCATTCGCATGTTGACGTTGCCTGAAAAGGCCCTTTTACTGAAGCTGTGTTATCAGAATGGGAAATATGCTAGTTCAGCGTTACGATCCTATCGCCATAGAAAGGGGATTCGAATGCGTAAAGGACCGTTGACAAATGCAGTGTGGCGAGAATGATTTCGAAGTTTGAAGTTACGGGTTGTTTAGCCGATACACCCCATACTGGCCGACCGAGCACAAGGCGTAATGTTGCTGAGACAGTTCAGGAAGAAATGGAGACTGTAGCGGGTTCGTCTTTGCACAGGGAAGTCAGCGCTCGTGTAGTTTTGATCACCCAGTACTGTTAAACATTGGAAGAATTCCTGTTTAAGGAATGTTCCAATATGTTTATTGCCGAGGTGCTACTCCACTGCATGGAGAGGCGTGGCAGTAGTGGCAATGTTCTGTGGAACATGGAAGCTGAATTAAAGTTTGTAACGTGAAGGAAATCATGCTTAGACTATTCCGAGCCGGCCGCGGTGGCCGAGTTGTCTGTGACGCGGCAGCACAGAGTAACATATACAGAGAAGCAGCCCCCCTAAACCACTGTCCTATGCTCCCCTCGTAGTTCCGTAAGATGCTTAGTACCGGTAGACCACACTAGAGGCACTACTGAGGGTGCCTCTCGCACGTCAGAGGGTAGCATGGAGGGGAGGCTGAGGGGAGAGCTCGTGCCACCTGCCACGAGGCCACGTCTGTGTCCGGCGTTTGAGGGGAGGTGGTGGTGGGGACAACCGCTACTTGCCGCCTGCTCTGGCCAGTTTAAAGGACTGCTTCTGACTGCAGCGCCATCAAGGGACATCTTACGGAACTGCTTCGCACCCCCGCTCCTCGCCGACCCGCACCCCTGAGTGTGGGACCGGGCCCTTACGGAGGTTTCACGTCTGTATATATTTGTCTGTGGCGCCAGTCACGTTCAACACGGCCACTACGGTCGGTGGTTCGAATCCCCCTCTGGCATGGATATTCGTGCCGTCCTTAGTGTTAGCTAGTTCGTGGATAGTTTGTAAGTTTAGGGACTGATTACCCCGTAGTTGAGTCTCATAAGCTCTACAAACATTTGAACATTTGAACTATTCCGAGGCGCCTTAATCGCTAGTGATGCGGTGGTCTAGCGGTAACACGTCCGCCTGGTAAGCGCATTCTGCTTGCATTGTGTTGTTTAGATCCTCGCTGAGGCCAGTGGCGCGCTATTCGTGTGTGGCGAGTTGGACGCTTTTGCGTAGCTAGAAATGAATAGAACATAAAATGACGGAACTCCTTAGACGAGATACTTTGAAGTTCACATTCGATGAACGCTTTGCGACACCTAAAGCCTTTGAAGTGGAAACCTTCCTAAGAGACGTTGTGCAGCTGAGCTTTAACGAAATAATAGGAATACATCTGTCGATCGTCAGTAGTACTGTTTGCATTAAAATGATTAGTACTGCACGCTGCGGAACACTAAAATTTAACCATTGTGACGGGAATGTCGGTGAAGTGCGAGTCGATCATGCAGGATTCGCCACTAAAACAGTTCGGATCTTTCAACTTCACTTCGAAATTACCTCTGAAGAGATAAATTCAGTCCTTAGATCTTACGGACGAATTATCAGTAATGATGCAGAAAAATGGACGACATTTCAAACTTTCCCCGTCATCAGTGGCGTTAGACAAGTAAAGATAGAACTTCGAAAGCACATCCCCTCGTATATTTACGTATGCGGGTATAGAGCGATCGTGATATACGACGGTCAGCCACATACATGCTCCGGCTGTGGACAGACCGGACATGTACGAACCGAATGTATGCAACGGAGGGTGACGCAGCTGCCGGTGATTGAGCCGGTCGCCCCTATGACGATGACGTCACTGCTAGTGACGTACTCCTCAGCCATCCGTGGAATCGCGACCAAGGCATTGAGCGACGCAACGAACAACTCCGATGAGACAAACGATGACAACCAATGCCTGCCAATAGACGTCAGTAATAATGAAGAAACGTCCGTTCCTCTTTCCAACACAACGGGAACAGTCATTGACGACGAACTTCGAAAAAAAAAAAAAAAAAAAAAAAGCGTGAGGGGACACAGAACAAAATGTGTGGAGAGAAGAGGAGGGCAGTGCCACTCAACATCTGAGTACCAATTCTGAAGAAGCACAAGAAACGGCGATTAGCACCTCTTGACGCAGAATACAAAGCACAGACGCTACAGGAGAAAGCGCAGAAAATTAGTAAAAAATTAAGCGGAAAAATCAGTAACATCTCAACGGAACCAGCAAACGAAACAAAAGAAGACTCACTTGATATCGAAATTCATCACCAACAGGGCGATGAAATAGACAAGTGTACAAAAACAAAACTCCGTCTCAGCAATGTCCTACGTTCCCACCAAACTGATGGATGTACCAGGGCGGATGATATTGTAGAATTTCCTCAAGACAAGGAAATGAAAGAAGTTACAAATACAATAACTGCCTCGTCTTCCGGTCGGAGAGACGACAAATCAAAGGAAGAGTCACAGCCGCGTTCGATGCAATAAGAGCAGGAGGTATCGACTAATAGGAGCGATCAGCACCCCAAGCAGTAAGACCCAGGTGGCGTAGATCATTCAGATGGCGCCAGCACTTCTGTTTCAAATGTTAATTTAAAATGATCTTGATAAACTTCATATTCTAAAAAACTAAAAAAACCTTTCGTCAGAATGGTTATAGTGAGAGACAGATAAAACGTGCATTGCGCTATCAGCCTTCTGTGCAACGGGTGAGTGACGATAGTAATGAAGTGGCACCTAAATCTATGGCCTTTTTGCCTTACGCAGGAAGTATTTCCAACAAGATTAGTCGTATTTAGCGGAAATATGATGTGAAATGTGTTTTTCGACCACCTTCTAAGATAAAGGTCCTGTTGGGGTCCGTAAAGGATGATCTTGGTTTGCGTAAGGCAGGTGTATATCGTATTCCTTGCAGTTGTGGCATGTCATATATTGGTCAGACAATAAGGACTGTGGAAGACCGGTGTATTGAACATAATAGTTACACGCGCTTACAACAGCCAAACAAATCCGCTGTTGCAGAACACTGTCTTGGCACCGGCCATCCTATGGAATACAGCAACACGGAGATCCTGGCATGCACTTCCACCTATTGGGATAGTGTTATTAAGGAATCTGTTGAAATTAAACTAGCAAGTGACCTTATAAACAGAGATGGTGGTTTTTGTTTAAATTCTGCTTGGAATCCGGCACTGTCTCTCGCCAAAAAACAGAGGGACAAAATTAATGCTGCCTCACCACTATCAATATTTTTGATGTTTGGTCATCTTTGGTTGTATTGACTTTGCTGTGACTTGTACTGTGTGTGTTATCTTCCTTGTTTACCCTTTGAAAACTGAGGTATTAAATACGCTTGCACATTGCTTCCTTAAGTGCAGTTGTGCCTTGAGAATGGCAGGGTGTCCTCCTGCCGAAATATCGGCGGTTGTCGACGACGTCACCCGGCAGCATATCCGTAAGTTGTTTGAACATTCATTACGCCGGGAAAAGTTAAAGTCTCACAACATTTAGTTCACTGAGGTCCACTGTGTAGCTGAAATTAAAATTGCTTCGCTGACTTCGACAACAATATTCTAAACAGACGGTACAGAAATTCTTAGTGCAAAGAAAATGCTTTCGAATGATTCCCCCTTGTCAGAAACTGTAGTGTTAAAGCGAAAAAAAAAATTGAAATAAAAAAATTAGTTAATTACACGGTGCAACTGACACATAAATAAAACAAAGCTGAGTTTTCTTCTCAAATGTAAAAAATTATCTTGCACCATCAGCTTGGCGAAGTACTCTCTCTCATCGCAGTACTTTTGTCCTTGGACGAATGAAAACAATTTGAAAAAACACTCAACACTCATTCGTAAAAGAAAAATAAATTACAGGAAATCGTTTTTGGTCCTCTGGCGTTTCTTCATTAGCACGAATCTCGCCATCTCTTCTTCTCAACCAAGGGTGCAGCCAACTTCTGTTTCTTCATCAATATTGTGTTCTTGAAAAACACTGCCACAACTACTGCAACCGCCGACTGTGTAAGCTTCATAAGTTTAATATTACAGCTAGGACATACAACAAAACGTAAACAATTCGTGTATACGAACAGTAGTACGGCCGAATTTTCGCTGAAGCGCTGCTGTCAGTAGTTATTCCACATTTAGACAGAAGTTTATTCGTTGTAAGGAGTCAAGGACTGCTGGCCTCCTTACATGCCATTTTTATGTACAGGAACAGAACCACCGTTTTTTTCTGAGTAATTTGAGACCCCACACATGGAATTTGTGTTGGTGGTTAGAGACAGTAATTATTGTACTTGCAGAAGTCATTGTGTCTAAGTACGCTGTATTGTGCATTACGAGGCTGCCGTCGGACAGACACTTTATACTTTTCTGAGAAAAAAACGCGGTTGTACCTTCACAGTAGGTGAGCAAGTGAAGGCAGGCTTTTAACAGGGAATGGTGAGGAATCGCGCTGGGAAGCCCAGTAAACACAGGACTCGCGATGATAGATACTAAGGAAAGTAGCGTCATCTTTTAAATACATTAACTCGCATTGGAGGAAGGCATTGTGGGCAGTGGCGTAGCTATGTCACCAAGGGCCCCGGGGCAAAGATGACAGTGGGGCCCTCTTTACACTAATACTGTACATTTGCAGAACTACTTCATCCTCAGCTCCTTACCGCCCACTGCAAGACATAATAAGGCAAACCTAAATACTACTAAGTAAATATTATGTGCCAGGCAGCAGATAATATTTAATCATACTCTAATATAATTATGAATGTTTGTTTGTTAGGCTATAGAGATTTTTAAACACTGCAATAAATTTAACAGGAAGGAAGAAGGCTTGAAGTTAGACAAGATATGGCGGTCTACTTTGTACCAAAGATGTGACAATCGATTACCTTTGATCGAGAGTAACGACGCCAGACAGAGATAGTTTTACTGTTGACATCACGTGACGAGTGGTGGCGCCCTCTATATAAGCAGGATCTCCACGGCCCAGCAGCCAGTCATCGACTCACCTCAGAAGATGTTGCCCGCAGCCGGCAACGAAACGTCAGGGGAAGAAATTTCTACTGTTCGATCATGGCCTCTCAGCCCGGAAGTTTTAATTACTGAAGACGCCGGCCGTGAAAGCCTACACGTTATGGTTTGTTTGTTATGTTTCCACGCAAAAGTTACTGGGCGGATTTGAATGAAATTTTGCAGAGGGATAGATTTGGAACTGGGTAGGACGAAAGATAAACGACCTCTTGGGGTAATTTCCGAAGTTGCTCCATACTAGGTGAATGAAGTCGCAGGCATAAGCTAGTAAAAAATAAACAATGAAGAAGTATTACTTAACCATGAAAATATGGCCCCCTGCCGCGAAGCAAACCGGGAACAGTCAAGTCGGCGGTGACAGCAGGCGGACTACTGTTGCCAGTACCGACACCTCACTGTCGCTAAACTGCTCGCTGGTAGGTCACTGCTCCGTACCGATCAGCCTAATTTCGTTGATAGCCCAATAAAAGAAGGAAAATAGGGGAAATATTCGTATAGGATGGTTGCAGAAAAGAAAGTTGCCGGATTTTGTTTGATGGACTACTTTGGTTTGAGCCGTTCCCCTACCAGGTATCATGAAGTATATATTAATGTCTGGGCAGGAAGAAGTAATAAGTAAAATAACTAAGTTGACATCTTCGCTTAATATAGTGGCAGTGGGGGTACAGGGTAGTGTCTTGAATGCACAATTCACTATTGTGACAAAGTAACCATATTTTCTCTCCTTCTTGCACGAATTTCATTGGGATCTATGATTATGGAGCACACCCTTGGTTAATTCACTACACAAACTGCTGAGTTACCATAATAATAAATTGTAGAGGCTTCATATTCAAATGTTGTCACACTGTCTACTGTCAAACACTGTGCTAGTAATTCAGCACCATTCACTGTTATTTCGCAAAGATTCAACCGACTTCAACTGACAATACGCTTACGATGGCAGTGTCCACGTCTCAGCGGACAAGCAAAGTCCCTTGTTATATTTATATTCTGGGGTGCGAATAATTTTTGGATTTCACTTCGAGCGTTTGAGGTTTGTTGGTCAGGGTTAAAAAAGTTCAAAGTCGGAAAAACCTTCATCCAACTAAATTATTATATACAGTAGAACTTCGATTATCCGAAGTAATTGGGGGACATGAAAGTGTTCAAGGATCTACGGTAACTTTTTTGGAACGTCGGTCACGTAGGCCGAGGGGCCCCTGGAGCTCGGAGGCCCCGGGGCACTGCCCCGCCTAGCCCTGTGATAGCTACGCCACGCCACGCCACGATTCACAAAGATTTAAAAGGAAAGGATCTGACATGTGGGTCACGAATTCGATTGAATTTTGCATGGACTGAATATAGACACTTGTTTCGGCTTTTCGCTAGACACTCGGTACGTTTTGAAATAATCGAAGTTGATGATGGAAAATCACGTTTTCAGCGCTGTAATCGGAAGATCATCTAAAGATAAGCATTTTTTACTAATATATATGGGGTCAAAGGTAATGACGTTTCGTGTTTTCATGTTGTAGCTTGTGTACACATGAGCGACTTTCCGAGCACCGTCGCTGGTCCAGCGAACCAGGCTTCGACTGTCAAACCGTGGATCCAGGTTTGAACCTCCATCATGGCCATTTTTCGTTAGATTTATTTGACATTTTCAATACCTATTCTTGCATTCTTTGATGAAGAGCATCAGTGTGTGCGATTAATATTCAATTAACTGTTTTATTGGTTTACAGTTGTTTCATGTCTGATAAACAGTGAAAAAAGAATGAATTTTGCTTGATACTGGATTCATGGCCAAACCGACTAAAAGACGTACTACAAGAGTGCTTTTGTCGGATGCTGAACCGAAATGTTCAAATGCTTGTAAATCTAAGGGACTTAACTATTGAAGTTATCAGTCCCTAAAGTTACAAACTACTTAAAGAAAACTTATGTTAAGGCAACACAGCCGCGCAGGAGTGACCGAGCGGTCTGGATCGCCACGTTGTGGATCGCGCGGCCTCCCGCGTCGTAGGTTCGAATCCTCAAAAATGTTCAACTGTTTGTAGAGCTTATGGGACTCAACTACGGGGTCATCAGTCCCTAAACTTACAAACTACTTATGAACTAGCTGACACTAAGGACGGCACAAATATCCATGCCCGAGGGGGGATTCAAACCCCGACCGTAGTGGCCATGCGGACTATGACTGACGCGCCGTAGTCCCCTCGGCCACCGCGGCCGGCCTCGAATCCCCCCCCCCCCCCTCGGGCATGGATGTTTGTATTGTCTTTAGTAAGTTCATAATTAGTTTGTAAGCTTTACAAACATTTGATTAAGTCAACACACGCACACCCATGCCTGAGGGAGGACTCGAACCTCCGACTGCGAGTAACTGTGCACTCCATAGCATGGCACTTTAGAGCACTCGGCCACTCCACTGCAACTGCTTGACCGCCCTGCACTATTAAAGTGATACCACCGTAATGCACCTTTGTCATCCTGGTAACTTTTGCTTGTTTCGACAGGTCAAGAATTTTATAGTAACACTTCAAACTCACGCCACATTACACGAGAACAGAGAAATTCTTGGTAGAGCAGATGCTATTAAAATTTATGCCTTGGTCCATAACAAGTTGCCCATGCCTGTCTTTCATGATATGCTTTTATAATTGGTATTCATCAAATCTAATATCTCAGAGACCTGTCTTCAGCAATGTAAGTTTCATTCTACTGGCTCTGAGAACGCCAGTGAAGCTAAGAGAAATTCACTATTGCGAAAGAATAATATCAGTAAGTTTTTTAAATAATTCTTATTTCTGTTGTTTTTGCACTGCTATCCAAACAAATCAGCTGTAAAAAGATAACACACTTAACTGAATATTAATCACACTTTCTGATGCTCTACTTCAAAATAATGCAAGAGAAGGTATTATAAATATGAGAATAGTATGAAATTCAAATGTTCAAATGTTTGTTAAGCTTATGGGACTTAACTACGGGGTCATCAGTCCCTAAACTTACAAACTGCTTATCAACTAGCTTATCCTAAGGACGGCACAAATATCCATGCCCGAGGGGGGATTCGAACCCCCGACAATAGTGCCGTGCAGACCGTGACTGAAGCGCCTCAGTCTCCTCGGCCACCGCGGCCGGCTAGTATGAAATACATCGAAAAATCTAACAAAAGAAAATTGCCATGGTGCAGGTTCTAACCTGATTCCACGGTTTGACAGTCCAAGTCCTGGTCTAGTGATGGCGCTCGGAAAGTCGCTCACGAGTACGAGTACCCAAGCTACAGCATGATTACACAAACACGTTTGTTTCTCTAGAACAACAATATATATATGTTGTTGTTGTTGTGGTCTTCGGTCCGGAGACTGGTTTGATGCAGCTCTCCACAATACCCTATCCTGAGCAAGCCTCTTCATCTCCACATAAGAACGGCAACCTACATCTGTCTGAATCTGTTTACTGTATCCATCTCTTGGTCTTCCCCTGCGATTTTTTCCGCACACACTTCCCTCCAACGCTAAATTCACAATTCCTTGATGTCTAAGAATGTGTCCTACCAATCTATCCCTTCTTTTAGTCAAGGTATGCCAGAAATTCCTTTTCTCCCCAATTCTGTTCAGTACCTCCTCATTAGTTACGCGATCCACCCACCTAATCTTCAGCATTCTTCTGTAGCACCATATTTCAAAAGCTTCAATCCTCTTCCTGTCCGCACTGTTTATCGTCCATGTCTCACTCCCATACAAGGCAACACTCCATACAAATGCATTCAGAAAGGACTTCCTTAGGTTTAAATCAATATTCGATGTTAACAAATTTCTCCTTTTCAAGAACGCTTTTCTACCCATTGCCATTCTACATTTTATATCCTCTGTACTGCGACCATCATTTGTTATTTTACTGCCCAAGTAACAAAATTCATCTACCTCCTTTATTGCTTCGTTACCTAATCTAATTCCTTCAGCATCACCTGATTTTCTTACACTGCACTCCATTACCCTAGTTTTGCTCTTGTTAATGTTCATCTTATATGCACCTTTCAGCACACTGTCCATTCCATTCAATTGATCTTCCAGGTCCTCTGCTGTATCTGACAGAATTACTATGTCGTCGGCAAAACGCAATGTTTTTAATTCTTCCCCCTGAACTTTACTTCCTTCTCCAAATTTCTCCTTGCTTTCCTTTATACCTTGCTCAATGTACAAATTGAACAACAATGGAGAAAGACTACAACCCTGTCTTACTCCCTTTCCAACCACTGCATCCCTTTCATGCCCTTCAACTCTGACAACCGCTCTCTGGTTTTTGTACAAGTTGTAAATAACCTTACGTTCTCTATATTTTACTCCTGCTTGTTTCAGAACTTGAAATAGTCTATTCCAATCAACATTGTCAAAAGCCTTCTCCAAATCTACAAAAGCTAGAAATGTAGGTTTGCCTTTTCTTAATCTATCTTCTAGGATAAGCCGTAAAGTGAGTATTGCCTCCCGTGTTCCTACATTTCTCCTGAACCCAAACTGATCTTCCCCGAGGTCGGCTTTTACCAGCTTTTCCATCCTTCTGTATATAATTCGCGTTAATATTTTGCAACCATGACTTATTAAACTGATGGTTCTGTAGTTTTCACACCTGTCTGAACCTCCTTTCTTAGGTATGGGGATTATAACATTTTTCTTGAAGTCTGAGGGTACTTCACCTGTCTCATACATCTTACACACCAGGTGAAACAATTTTGTCATGGCTGGCTCTCCCAGAGACTTCAGTAGCTCTGAGGGAATATCATCTACTCCAGGAGCCTTGTTTCGACTTAGGTCTTTCAGGGCTCTGTCAAATTCTTCTCTCAGTACAGTATCTCCTATTTCATCTTCATCTACATCCTCTTCCCTTCCTATAATATTGTCTCGAAGTCATTTCCTTTGTAGATCCCCTCTATATACTCTTTCCACCTTTCAGCTTTCCCTTCTTTGCTGAGAACTGGTTTTCCATCAGTGTCCTTGATATTCATAGAGATGTTTTTCTTATCTCCAAATGTTTCTTTTATTTTCCTGTAGGCTGTATCTATTTTTCCCCTATTTATACATTCTTCTACATCCTTGAATTTGCCTTCTAGCCACTCCTGCTTAGTCATTTTGCACTTCCTGTCAATCTCATTTCTTAGTCGTCTGTACACCATTTTGCCTGTTTCATTTACTGCATTTTTATATTTTCTCCTTTCATCGATTAAATTTAGTATCTCCTGTGATATCCAAGGATTTTTTGTAGGTCTTTCCTTCCTACCTATTTTGTCCTCTGCTACCTTCGCTATTTCATCTCTCAATTTTACCCATTCCTCCTCTACTGTTTTATTTTCCCCTGTTTCTGTCAATTGTTGCCTAAAGCTCATTCTGAAATTCTTAAGAACCTCAGGTTCCTTCAATTTATCCAGGTCCCATCTCCTTATTTTCCTACCTTTTTGTAGTTTCTTCAGTTTCAGCCTACAGTTCATAACCAACAAGTTGTGGTCAGAGTCTATATCTGCCCCTGGGTATGTCTTACATTGTAGAACCTGGTTCCGAAATCTATGTCTTACCATTATAAAATCTATCTGGTATCTTCCAGTGTCTCCTGGTCTCTTCCACGTATACAACCTTCTTTTGTGATTCTTGAACCAGGTGTTTGTTATAACTAAATTATGTTCAGTGCAAAATTCGACCAGGCGGCTTCCTCTTTCATTCCTTTTGCCCAGACCATATTCACCTACTATCTTCCCTTCCCTTCCTTGTCCTACTGCCGAATTCCAGTCTCCCATCACAATTAAGTTTTCCTCTCCCTTAATTGTCTGAATAATTTCCTTTAGCTCCTCATATATTTCTTCGATTTCCTCATCATTGGCAGAGCTAGTTGGCATATAAATCTGTACTACTGTTGTCGGTGTTGGCTTCGTATCTATCTTGACAATGATAATGCGATCACTGTGCTGGTCATAGTAGTTTACCCGCATTCCTATTTTCTTATTCATTATCAATCCTACTCCTGTGATACCACCAATTGATTTTGTATTTATGATCCTGTATTCACCTGACCAGAAATCCTGTTCATCCTGTCACCGAACTTCACTAATCCCCACTATATCTAACTTCAACCTATCCATTTCCCGTTTTAAATTTTCTAATTTTCCTACTCGACTAAGGGATCTAACATTCCACGCTCCGACCCGTAGAATGCCAGTATTGTCTTTCCTGATGATCACATCCTCCTGTGTAGTCCTGCCCGGAGATCCGAATGGGGGACTATTTTACCTCCAGAATATTTTACCCGAGAGGATGCCATCATCATATGTTCATACAGTAGAGCTGCATGTCCTCGGGAAAAATAACGGCTGTAGTTTCCCATTGCTTTCAGCCGTTCGCAGTAGCTGTGTGGCAAAGCCACATTAGCTGATGTTACAAGGCCAGCTCAGTCAATCATCCAGACCTTGCCCCTGTAACTACTGAAAAGGCTGCTGTCCCTCTTCAGGAACCACACGTTTGTCTGGCCTCTCCACAGATACCCCTCCGCTGTGGTTGTACCTACGGTACGGCTATCTGTATCGTTGAGGCACTCAAGCCACCCCACCTCGGCAATGTCTGTGGTTCATGGGAGTGGAATATATATATATATATAAGACGATCTTCCTATGTATAGCACTGAAAACGCGAGTTTCCATCATCAACTTTGATTTTTTCAAAAATGTTTGATTGTCTTGCAAAAAGCCGAAACACCCCCAAGACGAAAGGCGCAGAGCGGTCCGCCCCCACCCGCCACCCTCTTAGTCCGTCACTATGGATGACAGCGGCGCAGCGACGGGGGGTGGGGGGGGGGTAATGGGGCTGAAGTCCCCAAGCTCCTTCCAAAGATTTTTAATTTTATTATTTTTTATTGTTTATGTTTTTTAAAACAGGCTAGCACCGGAAATTTGAAACAGTACACATATAATAAATCACAACGTAGCTGTAATTGCCAAGGCAAGTGTATATGGCAATGGATCGCCAACGTGATGCCGCTACTGAGAACGTGTGCTGCTGTTACTGTGAGCAGTTTTAATGCCGCCGCGACCAGCTTTGATGCTGCCGCTATTGTTACGAGTCGATTGTTCATATGCGGCGGCCCGCATTTTAGTTCAATTTTTACACGTAGTCTCATGTTATTTAAACTGTAAAGACCTTTATCTTTGGCTAGTAATGTAGAAGCTGCTTATTTATTTTACGAGATGATTATACACGCTCCATTTCCACCACGTTGCTCTTCTTCCACTATCAAATTAACCCATTCAGACCTGAACTATTTTAAGCTAGAGAGAGAAAAAAAAAAAAGAATATTTTGCGGCGAAATATATGCATAATTGTACACAAAACGTCACAAAGGTTACAAAACACAAAGTAGTGTTGAATGCAAAACAACTTTATTTTCTCATCGACATTGCGGCTCTATCAAGAGCTGGTGCAGTCCCGTCTTGACTTTGGATGTGTCGTCTATGGTTCTGCATCAACCTCAGCGTTGCGCTTGCTAGACCCTGTTCACCACTGTGGGGTTCGCATCGTGACGGGTGCCTTTCGCACCAGCCCTATGGCCAGCTCACTTGCGGAGGCTGGGGTCCCACCTTTGCATCGCATGCGCATAGCTTGCCAGGCCACCCAAACCATCGTGTCCTTGTCTCTCATGTGATCGTCCGTGAGCAAAGACGACGCCCCAGGTCAGGTCATACGATCGCCTTTCGAATCCTCTACCATTTCCGTATCAGGCCCCCGTGCGCACACCTTCGTGGTGCTTGCCAAGGCCGCGTTTTGTCTGAATTTGGCCTATGGACCCAGAGACTCAGTTCGTCCTGAAGCTCTCCGTTGTGAGTTCTTCGCGGTCGTACATTCCCTGGACATGACCTGGTTTACACGGATGGCTCAAAGGTTGAGAGCCATGTTGGTTTTGCATATGTTCATTGCAACCAGGTTCAACAGTATTCTCTGCTGGATGACTGCAGTGTCTATACCGCAGAGCTGGTGGCAATTTCCCCAGCTCTCGAGCACGTCCGGTCCTGCTCAGATGAGTCCTTCGTTATCTGCAGTGACTCCCTGAGTAGCCTTGGAGCCTTGGAGCGTTAGGAATACAGGAGACATTATCTGCCCTTGAGAGGTCTGGTCGATCAATGGTGTTCCTCTGGTCATCGGGTCATGTCGGTATCACGGGCAATGAACGTGGTGATAAGTTTGCCAAACAGGCTGTCGAGGTGTCCATTTTAGAGATCGGCTTCTCGGATTCTGATCTCCATGCACTGTTGCGACGTCGAGTTAGTGAGCTTTGGGCTACTGAGTGGCGTAGCCTGACCACGCCCAACAAACTCAGGGCTATAAAGAAGACAACGGCTGTGTGGCGTTCCTCCATGCGTGTTTCCTGCCGGGACTCTGTAGTCCTGTGCCAGCTCCGGAAATACGGACCTATGGTATAAGGAGCCATGAGCACTCCCTCGCTGTATACGGTGCAGTGGCGGCTGGTGCTTCTGATGACTGGGGGTTCACTTCTTTGATTGCCGGATCAAAGCACCTTTTTTTGCCTCCCTCTTCTTAGAAGTATTTTCGTTAAAATTTCTGCAGAATGTCGTACTTCAGATCGTTTGCTCTTGCTTCAACTGGAGCTAGGCGTCGGCTTACCAAGCTTCTAGATTTCACACTTTTGTTCCAAGCTTAAAGCAGACTAATTTGTTTCTAAAAGATACGTACATTTAAAAATGGCTCTATACGAGAAATCAGGCAGACAGAGAAAGTTATGTTGAAGAAAGAAACAAAGCCAAACGGATAATTGTAGACTCCAATCAGAAATCATGGGAAGACTTTGGAAATAAGCTAGAAACTCTGGTTCAAGCCGCGGGAAAACAATTTTGGAGCGTCATTAGCAATCTTCGAAAGGGAGGGAAGAAGGAATTAACAAGTGTTTTGGACAGGTCAGGAAAGCTACTAGTCAATCCTGTGGATGCTTTGAGCAGATGGAGGGAATATTTTGAAGAATTGCTCAATGCAGGTGAAACGTTGAATGATGTGTCAGATTTTCAGGTATACTGGGATAGGAACGACGATGGAAACAGGATCTCATTTGAGGAAGTGGAGAAAATGGTCAGTAGGTTATAATGCAATAAAGCGGCCGGGGTGGATGACATTAAGCCGGAACTCGTCAAATACAGTGGAATATCGGGTCTCAAATGGTTACACAGGATAATTGAGAAGGCTGGACGAAAGCGGTAATCACGCCAATTTTCAAACATGGAAACAGAAAAGATTGTAACAACTATCGAGGTATCTCTTTAATTAGCGTTGTAGGCAAAATATTCTCAGGTATTGTTGAAAGGAGAGTGCGAGTATTAATTGAGGACAAGTTAGATGAAAGTCAGTGTGGGTTTAGGCCTCTTAGAGGCTGTCAGGACCAGATCTTTAGCTTACGGCAGGTAATGGAAAAGTGCTATGAGTGCAACAGGGAATTGTATCTATGTTTCATAGATCTAGAAAAGGCTTATGACCGTGTCCCTAGGAAGCTACTGTCAGTTCTACAAGATTATTGTTATAGGTGGCAAACTTCTGCAGGCAAAAATAAAGGGCTCTACGTAGACTGTCAGGCAGCAGTAGATGGCAAATGAAGCTCATGGTTCAGGGTAGTTTCAGGGGTAAGACAAGGCTGTAACCTGTCACCACTGTTGTTCATACTATTCATGGATCATATGTTGAAAACAGACTGGCAGGGCAAGATTAAAATAGGTGAAAACAAAATAAGCAGTCTCGCATATGCGGATGACTGATTCAATTGAAAGGTTGCAAACTAATATTTCAGAGCTCGATCAGAGATGCAAGGATTATGATATGAAGATCAGCATCTCCAAAACTAAAGTAATGTCAATGGTAAAGAGATTTAAGCAGATTGACTGCCAAACAGGAGGAACAAAGTTAGAGCAGGTAGACAGTTTCAAGTACGTAGGATGTATTCTCTCACAGGATGGCAACATAGTAAAAACTGGAATCGAGGTGCAACAAAGTTAATGCAGTGAGTGCTCAGCTAAGATGTCCTCTCTTCTGCAAGAAGGAAGTAAGTACCAAGACTAATCTGGCAGTACACCGCTCTATCTTTCGACCAACTTTGTTGTATGGGAGTGAAAGTTGGGTGGATACAGGTTACCTCACTCATAAGGTAGAGGTTACAGGTATGAAAGTTGCAAGAATGATTGCAGGCGCTAATAGATGGGAACAATGGCAGGAAGGTGTCCATAATGTGGAAATCAAGGAAAAACTGGTAATGCACACCATAGATGGAGCATATTCGTAGAATATATGACTTCAACTGCTATTGGGCAAAGCTGAAAATGTGTACCCAGCCGGGATTCGAACCCGGGTCTCCTGCTTTCTAGGCAGTTGCGCTGACCCCTACACCACTGGGGACACAGTGATCACCGCACCTGCAAGGACTACCCATGCACGCCTCCCGTCAGATACAAACTCCCAGCTTCGCCCTGCCCATAGTACTCAAACTCGTAGTTTAACTAATTCCCGTAAGAGTAAGGGCTTCAACTTGCCCACCCCTCCCCACTAACGATAGGATCATTGCCCGTCACCGGCATATTGTATATAGCAGTTGAAGTCATATATTCTACGAATATTAAATAATAACAGCTGCAGGATCAGAATGTGACGTCTGTTCTTTCCGAACAGACGCCACATGTATATATATAATATGCCGGTGACGGGCAATGATCCTATCGTTAGTGGGGAGGGGTGGGCAAGTTTGAAGCCCTTACTCTTACGGGAATTAGTTAAACTACGAGTTTGAGTACTATGGGCAGGGCGAAGCTGGGAGTTTGTATCTGACGGGAGGCGTGCATGGGTAGTCCTTGCAGGTGCGGTGATCACTGTGTCCCCAGTGGTGTAGGGGTCAGCGCAACTGCCTAGAAAGCAGGAGACCCGGGTTCGAATCCCGGGTGGGTACACATTTTCAGCTTTGCCCAATAGCAGTTGAAGTCATATATTCTACGAATATTAAATAATAACAGCTGCAGGATCAGAATGTGACGTCTGTTCTTTCCGAACAGACGCCACATGTATATATAGATGGAGCAGTTAGAGCGAACAGACTGAGATGGTGGGGTCATGTTGCACGCTTAGGGGAAGCAAGGTTACCTAAGAGACTCATGAGCTCGGCAGCAGAGGGTAAGAGGAGTCGAGGTAGACCAAGAAGAAAGTATTTAGATTCGGTGCAGAATGATTTTGAAGTAAAAGGCATAAAATCAGACCAGGCATCAATGTTAGCATTGAAAAGGGGATCATGGAGGAATTTTATTAGAGGTATTATGCTCCAGACTGAACTCTGAAAGGCTTAATCAGTCTCTAATGATGTTGATGATAAAAATACTTTGAACGTGCACATAAAATGATTTGATAGAGGAAAGAAACCAAGAATGATAGGTGGAAATACTTTTTATTTTATTTATTTACTTTTTTTCACAACCGGAATTTTTCCGTGGGTTCACTGAACCAATGGCTCTGTGCAGTGGCGTAGCTATCATAGGGCTAGGCGGGGCAGTGCCCCGCGGCCCCCGAGCTCAAGGGGCCTCTCTGCCTCCGTGAGCGACGTTCAAGAAAAGTTACGGTAGAGCGTCGAATTTTTTAATTTTTTTTTTAAATTATTTATTTATTTATTTTAATTTTTTTACTGTGCCGCCCTAACGTCCATCACCTCCACCTCCCGTCTAACCAAGCTTTCCATAGTACCCGCACTGGGCCACCGGGTGGCGAAGCAGTGCTTCTAATGGGGCCGTTACTTCACACGACGCCACTCGGCGGCACTGCTCACAGGGCAAGACGCCAGTCGCTGTGTACAACGATTCAATTTCAGTCGACGCAGCAGTAGAAGTAGTGGCAGCATCAATGCTTCCCACAGCAGCAGCTGAGCCTTCCAAGTGTTGCGGCATGTCGCTCGGCGAAGTGTGAAGGATCGCGGGCCTCCAACTACTATATAAACTTCATATTGGCAAATACAAGTGTGTAGTACGATTATCCGAATAAACCGGTTTTCCCAACATCCATGTCCCCAAATTACTTTGGACAATCGACGTTCTACTGTATTTTAGTTGAATGAAGGTTTCTGACTTTAAACTTTTTGAACCCTGGCCAACAAACCTCAGACGCACGAAGTGATATCCAAAAATTATTCCCAGCTCAGAATGCAAAGATAACAAGATCTATTGCTTGTCCGCTACGCTGCCACTATTAGCATGTTGTCGATTGAAGTCGGAATTGCCATGGCTGCCAATCTTTACGAAATAACAAACAATGGCGTTGAATTGCTATCCATGTGTTTGACAATCAACGCGTGACCACATTTGAATATGAAGTCTCTACAATGTATTCTTACAGAAGGATATTATTATGGTAAACTGTTTGTGTAGTGAATTCCCCCAAATGCTTCTTAATCATAGATCCCAACGAAGTTCTGTAATCAACTGCACTCTGAAATTCGTGCAAGAAGAAGAGAAAATATGGGTAGTAGTGAATGATTGTGTGGCTTTTATTACTGATCGACGCGTCCTCAGTGATGCTTCTGCCTACAACTTCATTCGCCTTATATGGAGCAACTTCGAAAACTATCCCATGGGGTGTATTATCTGCATGTCCTACCCAAGTCCAACCTTATCCCTCTGCAAAATTTCATCCAAATCCCTCCACCAAATTTTGCGTGAAAGCATAACAAACAAACAAACTTTCACTGTTATAATTGTATTTGAGAGTACAATCAAATATTATCTGCTGCCTGACATATAATAATTTACTTAATAGTATTTAGGTTTGCCTTATTATGTCTTCCAGTGGGTGTTAAGGAGCTGATGATGAAGTAGTTTTGTATCTGTATAGTTTTAGTTTAGAGAGGGGCCCCAATGTCATTTTCGCCCCGGGGCCCTTGGTGATATAGCTACGCCACTGGCTCTGTGGCGGTGAGACGTTTCCATCGGCGCGGTCGATGGAGCGCCGGTTGGCCGGCGGCGGCGGCGGCGGCGGTAGGCGTGGAAGGCAGCCGCTGGAAACAATTGCCGGGGTCGCCGGCCGGGATTAGCATACCTGACTGACGGCTGCGGCGCGCCCGTTTAATTCGGCCGCCCACCGCGGGCGGCGCCTCCATCGCACTAATGAACGCGATTCGCCCGCCGCCTGGCGGCCGCTATCGAAAGCCGATAACACGGCGAGGCGGGCGCTGATTGATTGCAGCGCCATCTATAATACACCCTGACGTACTACAACAGCCGAATTTTAATGAAAGTAATACATTCTACTTCCAGTTCCGAATCAAAGGTAGCCCTGTCACAGAGAACTACTGCCGCCGGCAATCGATCAGGCGACAGTCGTTGGCTTTTATTACCGCCGATATTATTTTAAAGCAGTGGAACATCCATCGCGTGCACATCATTTGAGGCAGCTATTGCGCCAGTTACTTATTTTGTTGCGGTCGTTGCGTTTCTGCGAGCTCGAAATGTAACGCGGCAGTGATGTATCGTGGGTTGTTTTTATCACTAGTTACAACCCCCCCCCCCCGCTCGACGATAAAAAAAAAAAAAAAAAAAAAAAAAAAAGGATGCTGATTCCGTGTTCTAGTAATTTATTGCAAGCGTGAAAAACAAACAAATCATTTTCCCGATGTGTTAAAGCTGCGCCCGTGGATGTTGTTCCGGGAAACAGCAAAACGCCATTGTGTACCTGCTGGAAACATCGGATGAGAGACCGGTATCCACTTCCGTCGAATAGAAGCTAAGCCGACTTTGACTGCGAATATTGGTAACAATGATGAATGCACGTAATCAAGCGAATAAATTTCAGCAACACGTTCCGAGCGAAAATTGCCGCTGAAGAGAATACTAACAGCGTAATACGCCCGAATGCAGGCGAATGAGCCTGTTTGCGAAACGAATTGCGCCGCTGGCGCGTTGGCGGAATTCTGAATGGAGGTGGTTGTTAGCCACTTCAGCAGTATATGAAACGCGTATTTATTCCTCTTTTACTTCCGCATCCGTGCACAGCAAAAACATTGTTAAACGCGCGTTACGGTATTACTGGTCGACGGCTATTGGCTGCATCCGAACTCCATTCTCTACTCGTGTGCAAAGGCATAAATATGAACAGCGATAGCCGCGGTGGAGTAGCTGAGCGGTCTCAAGCGTCTCGCTTCGGAGCGCGCGGTTGCTCGCCGTGGAAGTTCGAGTCCTCCCTGGGGCATGTGTGTGTGTGTTGTCCTTAGGTTAGTTTACCTAGGTTTAAGTAGTTTGTAAGCTACAGACTGATGACCACGCAGTTTGGTCCGATAGATTTACAAACATTTGAATATTTGAACACTTGATTTGAATTTGATGAACAGCGATAGGGTCCCTTCGTAGTTTGTTTTACCCATCTTCCATGAATCCGTGTAAAAGAACGAAACAAAGTTTTTTTAAAATTTCAGTCTGTCAACTAAGTTTTCACCATCCCAAAGCTTAGATATTTAAAAATTTTAAGTTGTTCTACTGACTGTATGTCTTGAAATGGTACCACTTTCGTTGTTGCTACAGATGAACCCTCATCTTAAGGTCGTCTTCATTTTCTGGTGTTAGGTCAAGTGTATATAACATTGCAGTACTTTTAGCACATTCTAAAATATACAGTCGCAACATTCATTGCTGTGACACTTGTTACCAAATGACGGTTGCTACAAAACTAGCGCTCCTAGTGGTGGGCAAGGTGCCGAAAGAGTAATGTTTGTTTATAATATTATTTTACTACGGAATTAGCGAAATAGGTACTATAATTTGCGTATTAAAAGCATTACTAAATATATAAAGAGACATAATCGCAGTGGCGGACCGCCCCAGGTCTCCGTTCTTGGGGAGCCTCCAAATACTTTTTATTTTATTTTATTTTTTTATTTTATTTATTTATTTATTTTTGGTCGCGCTTGTCATCTCGTTCTGCTGGGGCCTCCAAATCTCGAAAGCTATTTTTTTAGACTGTCCCGTGACTCTCGTCCTGACGGGGCCTCCAGTTCTTTTATATTGTAATAAATTTGTCTCCAAGTGGTCGGGGGAGGGGGGAGGGAGCTCATTTTCTTTCGCCACCGCCCTGGGCCTCCAACAGCCTTAGTCCGCCACTGTATAATTGGGTAATTAATGTAGACACAATCAAATTCCACTGTTTCAGTGGTATAAAGAACAACTTATTCCTGAAGAAAAACTTATGCAGACGTGTTTATATGCAGCTTATTCCGCTGAAAGTAAGTAGAATATAAACACAGGAGACACGCAAATTTCTATTACGGGCTGTTCTCACTATTACAGGAAGGTTTTTCGACGCACATTAATTCGGTATGGAGTCTAATGATTCACACATTCTTACATTTCACTCATCTTATAAGCTGATCATATGCTTTTGAGTGTAATTACTTTTACTTAAAATGCCTATGTCTTGAAGCTTATTGCTGCTTGTGGTTCACCTGCTGCAACAATTCTGGAAATGGCTTCTTTTTGTTGCCGTTTTATTACCAAATATGTTGCATTTTTCCTTCATCTACAGCTGTTGTGGCTGATTTGGTACATTAAACAATCTAGGTTTTGGCTTTCATTTACGTTTCCTACATTCCACCCTCACAGGTTTTACTGGAATTGTAGGGAAGAAATTTTAACATTCCCCCTTAGGGACTCAGCATTAATTTGCTGAGTACGGTCTTGGCGAATCCGGGTCCCGAGCTGTGGATTGTGTCACGTCAACAATCCGTCACACCATAAGCTGTGTTCGTGTTTCAATGACCATCACAGGTTTTACTGGAATTGTAGGGAAGAAATTTTAACATTCCCCCTTAGGGACTCAGCATTAATTTGCTGAGTACGGTCTTGGCGAATCCGGGTCCCGAGCTGTGGATTGTGTCACGTCAACAATCCGTCACACCATAAGCTGTGTTCGTGTTTCAATGACCATCACAGGTTTTACTGGAATTGTAGGGAAGAAATTTTAACATTCCCCCTTAGGGACTCAGCATTAATTTGCTGAGTACGGTCTTGGCGAATCCGGGTCCCGAGCTGTGGATTGTGTCACGTCAACAATCCGTCACACCATAAGCTGTGTTCGTGTTTCAATGACCATCGTTCGGCGCGACAGTGGAACGTTGTTCGTGTCAGAGCCTGACGATCAGGGCTTAATTGCCCGGGTCGCGACGACGGTACAAACCTGTATAATAAAAACCTCAATCTCAGAACAGTCGCTAGCGAGCAACCTCTGAGGTACCTGCAACGCCTCTGTTGTATAAGGCTTACACGGGCAAGGGGGCTCTGCCTGGGTGGACGTATAGTTCCCTAGCTGTTCCCGGGAACACCATGAAAAGACCACCGAACGTTGGCGGACGTACAACCGCCGTCTCTAAACGCGTCAGAGGCGATTTCAACCCTACGCAATATGATCCCCAAACTTTCCCTTCCCTGTCCACACAGTGGGAGGAACGTAGGGCGAAAATTCAAGGTGAGGCTTATGCTCCTAAGTATTTGTTCTGCACTCGTACAGACGGGGAATCTTTCATGTTAACAAAGCCATCGTTCTTGGTGAAACATTTGGAGGATAAGTTCGGAGAGGTGGAGGGCATGTCGAAAATGAGATCTGGGTCGGTCCTAATAACGACGTCATACCCAGTGCAGTCACGGGCTTTGTTGTGACAAACAGAGTGATGCTTCCGTTTCCATCACGCCACAAAAGATCCTAAATATGGTCCAGGAAATCATTTCCCACAAGGATCTTCTGCTGCAATCGGATGACGAATTACGAGCTAGCATGGAGCAGCGAGCTGTGCATTTCATCCGGCGCACCTATAGGGGTCCGAAGGACAACAGTGTTGCCACAGGTGCCTTATCTTCGCTTTCAAGGGCGATTCATTGTCTGAGAAAGTCAAGGTGATGATCTTCTGGTGTGCCGTTAAGACCTACGTTTCTCCCCCTATGCGCTACTTCAAAGTGCTGGAGGTTTGCACATATGTCCTACCAATGTGATGCCAACCCAACATGTCGGGAGTGCGGGCATGCATCCCATCTGAACGTCTCTTGTACCCCGCCTCTAGTGTGCTTCAAATGCAACATCAGCATCCTCCCTGTTCACCCAATTGCTCTGTTCTCCGCAAAGAACATAAGATCATGGAGTACAAGACCCTGGACCGGCTGAAATACCCAGAGGCTAGGCGTAAATACATGAAGCTCCACCCAGTGAACATTATGACACCATATGCCACTGTTGCTTCGTCATCGATTCCCCCAGCAACCACACCTCAAACTGTACCACCAATGTCAGCTGGCCCCCAGGCCAAATAAATTGCTCCTGCCCCCTTTACAATTGGGGGCCCGGGTATTTATTTGTTTATTCCTGCCACTTTTCAGTTATATATTCATTTGTATAAGGGCTGTACGTCTGTAAAATCTCTTGGGAATAGTAATAGCTTAAAACTTGGTGCGTGAAGGGCCGGTTTACCATGAACGTTACTATTTATGTGCTCATATGAACTACCTGTCGTATTGTGATACAATTTTAAGGTAAACTGAAGTATATGCTTGTATACTGTCTATAATATTTCCTGCGGCTACAGTTTGTAGTATGTAAATTATAAATTTTAACGTCATCTGAATGCCGTAGTTTTAGTCCATGAACAGCTTAACGTTACTGTTTATGTGCACATATCTCATGAACTATGTGTCGTACTGTGATGCAATTTAGATCATACATTCAACTATATGTATGTATACTGTCTGCCAAATTTCCTACGCTACAATTTTTCAGGTATATATTCATTTCAGGTATATATTCATTTGTCTGTAAAATCTGTTGGGAATACAGTTAGTAGTAAAGAAGTAATAGATTAAAACTTGGTGTGTGATGGGGCGGTTTCCCGTGAACGTTACTGTTTATGTGCTCATATCTCAAGAACTACGAGTCGTACTGTGATACAATTTAGAAGGTACACTTGCGTATATGCGTGTATAATATCTGTAAAATTTCCTGCTCCTACAATTTTCCGGCCGCAGTGGCCGAGCGGTCTACGGCGCGCCAGTCATAGTCTGCACGGCCGCTACGGTCGGGGGTTCAAATCCTTCCTCGGGCATGGGTGTTTGTGTTATCCTTAGCGTAAGTTAGTCAAGTAATTAGTGTATAAGTCTAGCGACTGATAACCACGCAGTTTAATCGCATAAGACCTTACACACATTTGAACTTTTTTTTTTTTTTTTTTTGCCGGCCGCGGTGGCCGAGGGGACTGAGGCGCTTCAGTCACGGTCTGCATGGCTACTACGGTCAGGGGTTCGAATCCCCCCTCGGGCATGGATATTTGTGCCGTCTTTAGTATTAGCTTGTTTGTAAGTAGTTTGTAAGGTTAGGGACTGATGACCCCGTAGTTAAGTCCCATAAGCTATACAAACATTTGAACTTTTTTTTCCTACAATTTGTAGTGTAGAAATTATTAATGGTAACGTCATACAGAAAGCCGTAGTTTCCATCCATGAACAGCCAAACGTTACTGTTTATGTACTCATACCTCATGAACTATCTGTCGTACTGTGATACAATTTAGAAGGTACATTCAATTATATGTGTGTATTCTGTCTGTAAAATTTCCTGCGGCTACGATTGTATTATAAATTGTAACGTCGTACCGAATGCCGTAGTTTTACTCCATAAACAACGGAAAAGTAGTAAGCGAGAAACTTTTTTCCCTTCATTATTTTACTATGGTTGTCAGCGAGAAAAAGTTTAATAAAGGTTTGAAATTGTGTTTAAAGTTTGTTGCAAGTCTCTATGTACTCTCATTCTCAGATAGTATATTTATAAAGTCTCGCCGCATTATATGGCACTTTTTGCGATTTCTATTGGTTATATCATAATATCTTTTGAACCATGTGCCCTATGTGATTCTTAACCGTACAGCAATTGTTACCTCACGGTAAGGAATGTGTGTAACAAATTTGGTTGAAATCGGTCCAATGGTTTAGGAGAAAATGAGCAGCATTGCCGCAAAATGCAGCAGTTTATCGCTCATCTCATTGTTTATGACGTCATATCTCGTGAACTATATATCGTATGTGATTCTTACACTTACGGCGACCGTCCTCATGGATTGAAGATTACGTGTACAAAAAGATTGGAACAAAACTGTAGATTTATATGCAACACGTACAAACATACGGACACTCTGCTTTATATATTAGACGATTTAAAATATCTACCAGAAACTTAAGCATTTCTGTTGAAAGGAATACAGATAAAATTTTAAGACCCATAACCTACCTGCTTTGTATAGAGATAGTGCATAGGTATTGTTTAAGAATAAATTTCAAGTCAATTTACGATTACAATTTTTTATTTTGAACCAAGTAGGTAAGTACATTTGTACAGTGTGTCTAAGAAAATCAATTAAAGGAGGTTGTATGAACATTATTTTAGATGGTGGCGAGGTTCTGTCGATTAAATTTCTGTAGTATTCAAAGTTTTCGATTTATCCTCCAGGCGGTGCGAAAGTTGCTTTCAGTAAATTATCAACATCCTTTATTTTTTTCTGGAGCCACTGAACTACCGATGGATGTCTGCTAAATATTGACGTTTTTAATATATTTACTATTTTTTTAAAAATTTTAAATACACCAATGTTTGTATTGCAGTCCATCTCTCCTTCGACTAAAACTTTGTCATGTCCTTTTCGCGTCTAATGAAAACATTTGACTGCCGAAACGTAGAAATGCCACTGCCCAGATGTTCTAAGAACTCGCTCTACAGCAACTTTGAAGTCCACGGCAATCCCTGCCAATGGGATAGTGGTTCCTTGCCTCTGGAAGAGTTCAGCGTATTTGCTCGGCGATTTTTTGCCCTCCGCGCCCCTCGCAGAAACATCGTAACTTCCCAGTCTCAGGAGCCACACCAGGAAAATGGAGAATTGAAAACAAAGCACATTTGCCCCCGCTCATTCTGGCTGGATTGAGCTGCTTATGAACAAAATGATCAAGGTGGGTGATGTAGAACCACATGAACTAGTTAAAAAAATTCAAATACAGGAAAAGGTAGATCGAGCTGCTTTGGATTCCAAAGACCTCCATATTCAAGTGTGTTGGAAAAATACAGATTCTTTGAGATAATATTTCAAATGTGAAGAACAGTTTCGGTGTTTGGGTATAGTTTCTTTACAATATTTATGAGGTGAGATCTATAACTTGGTTCAGCCATTATAATACCGAATCATTTCGCTCTTTACATAATCAAGTGATATTTTAAAATCTATAAATCGAGATTTGTTTCCCTATTGAATTCTCTTCTCGTTTCTGTACTATACACTGGTCAAAACAATAAGTGGATCAGCTGAGATATGTGGGCTCTGAAGTATGAATGAACTGAAGTATGAATGAACTAAAATTATTCGAAGTCTTTCTGTCGGTTCTACGGATTGGAGACAACAATATTATGGCAACCGAGATAGTGGTAATAACAGACAGTTGTTGCAGAGGGGTCTGGTGCTGACGAATTACACGACCAGTTGGATTCATATAGTGTAGGGAGTACGTAGTGCAACGCAATAACAACGTGACTTACCAGACGCTACGGCATGGAGAGGCATAGGAAGGTTGGAAGCGCGGCAGGGGAGGATGCTGCAACTGTTGAAGTGTCCCAAAGTGTAATTTCCAGGACCTGGACGCGATTTCAAACAACAGGAACCGTTAAAAGAAGGCAACGCCAAGGTGAAAAATGTTAAAATGTTTGTTAATCTTAAGGGACTTAACTGCGGTGTCATCAGTCCCTAAACTTTGAAACTACTTATGAACTAGCTTATACTAAAGACGGCACAAACAACCTTGCCCGAGGGGGGATTCGAATCCCGTAGGATAGCGCCTCAATGCGCTCGGCCGCTCCGCCGCGGCAACGCCAAGGTCGTCGACGGGTAACGGTAGCAATAGATGACTCTTATCTACGGTTATCAGCCCGTCGAGACAGGAGGCCGATTGCAAATGAATTGCAACGCATCCTCTAGGCGGATCAGGACGCGCAACATCAACGCAAACGGTTCGAAATCGCCTTCAGGAATGTGGTCTCTACGCACGGAAGCCTATGGTGTGGGTACCATTAAGACCACGACACCGTTTAGCTCTCAGAAACATTAGTATTGGAGTCGTAACGAATGGCACCGGGTGTGATATTCCTGGCCTGTGGCCACTTCATATTTCTGGCCGCTGGCCGTTTCTTTGCTAACATTGTACGTGTCTTAAACGCGGAAGAAAGACAGATGTGCAGCATATGTTGAAATGTGGGCTGGGGAGCAGTAGCACATGGCGCAGTAGGTGCTGGTTCCCGTGGGAAAGCCCGCCTGGTACTCTCCTTGCATTGGCTGCTGCATTTCACGTCACGTGATTTCTTTTGAAATTACTTTTGTTTATTATAAACTAAATATTAATTATTCAGAGCTGAGAATTTATTATAAATATCTCTCAAGGACAGGCTAGATTTGGACAGTTTAAAAAGTTTAAGTTGCCTTCTCTTATTGTAACAAGAGAAGAGCGATTTTGCAGAAGGCGCGCGACGGCCCTGTTTTGGCGCGAAATAGAGCGTCAGGTGCCCTCTCGCAACGCGCCGCAGTTTCAGTCTCGAGCTGACCACTATACGCGCCGGACCGCGCCGGTCATGAGTAAAGATTTTTGTAATAGTGATAACAGTCGAGGTCTCAACATGAGCTATGGGCAGCATAGGCCGTATCATATGAACAATAGTTGCTCATTATTTTTATTATTTATTTAATAAATGGCATCCCTGACAAATATAAATCTCGCGAGTCGCTTATTATGCTTCCATCATAAAGAACTTTAGCCTCACTTGTATGCTGTAGAAGAACCAACGACCTGTGTGCTGTCTTCTGCGCTGGGGACACAACTATAGAAGACAACAGGTTAGTCAGAACTCTATGCTGTCCATAAAGTCTTGGACAGCAACTACAGCACCTCGTGCGCACTGAAGGGCGGTACAAACGCACACTGCTACGCAACAGCATCCGCAAGGATGCGGAGGTTTTAGGGGACTTGTGGGAGGAAGCAGTACTAACTTCTCCGTCCGCAAGTAAAACCCTAGGAAGCTTGTACGGGTTCTGTTTACAGATGAATCAAAATTTTGTGCTCAGCCGGACAATGGTAGTTCCCTCATTTCGAGACAACGTGGAACTCGGAATAACCCTTTATGAGCAGGAAACATCACGTTGTGGGCTGTTTTCAGTACCGGCGGACATTACTGACAGAGAGCGAGAGAGAGAGAGAGAGAGGAGAGGAGGTATTGGGGACGGAAATACTGACCTTGAAGATTGCTCAGACAACTGCTTCTGAAAGGAGGAAACTGACCTCAGAATTTGCTGTTAAGGAGAATAATGGGCTCTGTTGACCTGTACCTGCGTAGATATACTGTTATTGTATTCTACATTCGCGTTGTCACAATTCCAATAATCTTTACTGTACAGCGACTGATGTTCGCTGATACTGCGGACGGCCGGCCGTGGTGGCCGAAGGAACTGAGGCGCTCCAGTCACGGTCTGCACGGCCACTACGTTCGGGGATTCGAATCCCCCCCCCCTCGGGCATGGATATTTGTGCCGTTCTTGGTATTAGTTAGTTCATAAGTAGTTTGTAAGTTTACGGACTGATGACCCCGTAGTTAAGTCCCATAAGCTATACAAACATTTGAAACATTTGATTTGAATCTGTTTTTTACCTAACAATACGAGTCCTTGACTACCAATCCACTCTATGAAAACCGCACATCAATCGCACTTCCCGTTTCCGCAATATTTGCGGTACATGTGTTAGGTGATTCACCCTGTATATTTAAGAGTTATATTTAGTATTTTGGTCAAAACACTTACACAAAATTTAGATACATAAAAGTTAACTGTTTTGAAAAAAATGCATATACTCAATGAGAAATTTTGTCGATACAGTCTTGGCACACAGTAACAGAATGTTCAAGGCATATGTATTTCGTGCAGTTTTTACAAAAGTATCTGGTTTTTCTATTCTTGCTCTTGCAGTCCACCACACATCGTCCTCGTGTAGTCGTAGTTGATTCTACTTCAGAAATCTTCACACCGCAAAGTTCGCCAATTGTTTGCCTTTTCTTGGCCGTATTTTAGACATTTCTCTTTTTGCTGCAGATGATAATGCAGAAGCGCAAAAGAGAGCTGCCTCAAAAGTTATCTTCTTTTCGCTTTTTTTTTTTTTTAAAACCTGTATTGAAAATAATAGCGGCATTTATCGCAGCTGCGTTCATGAAGCTATAAAACACTTAAATTGGCCATTTCCTCGTGTTTTTAGTCACATTATATGTTGCACTCATTCCGTCTGCCATGTCTACTCCACCCTTAGATTATAGAATGTGATAATTTCTGGTATTTTTTTTATCTTTTCCTGTGTTTTCATCAATATTTTCGTCATGATGCCTTGTAGACAGAAGTAGCACAACTCTATTCTCTTCGGTACATAAGAGGCTAAGGTGCTGTTATCCTGAAACCCGAACATAGACGCTTTTAAGTGTAATTTTTTTTTTTTTTTTTTTTTTTTTTTTTTTTTTTTTTTTTTTGCGGTTGTCTCTTATGCTTTCTTACGGTAACAGCGATGGTCGTCTTCTCTCTTATCAGTGCGTTGGCAAGCCCGTAACTAGTAAAATAATGGTCTCTGAATAAGTTCAATTGGTCTGTTGTCTTGTATGTATGGGCCCTCAGGGTTTTGCCCAACGTATACCTCCATGTTGAACGTGTAAAAAACTTGTCATCCACTGCGGCAAAAATCTTTATTCCATACTTGTTTGGCTTATTTGGCATGTACTGTCGGAATCTGCATCTTCCACGGAACGCTTCTAGTTTTTCATCAGCTGTCGTCACATATTCAGAAACTGTATAAGCCTTCTGAAAGTTTTCAACAATTACGCTGAATACTTGCCTTATCGACGCCAAGTGATCTGTTTTCTGTCTTTCGAATCTTGTTTGTTTATCGTCAAATCTGAGTTACCGAAGAACAAAACTAAATCTGTTTTTGCCCATTGTAAGATGAAATAGGGGAAGGGAGGGCAAGATGGATGGTTTATCTTAACGACACAATAATACGAAAATTTGAAAATATAAACATTTCATTTTAATCAGTCACGAAAGGTATTCTATTAAACTACAAGACGTTGTAACTAATAAAAATATTTGATAAATCAGGTGATATGACTTGTAAAAGAGAACTATAGAAAATTCCATCTTGCCCTTACCCTGAAGTCAAAATGGAAAGCTTGAACGGATAAGATGGATTGTATGGGATTACCTTACATTTCACAATGGACACACAGGAAACAACCATTTTCCGTATGGGCACACAACACATGTGCCCAACCATGACACGAAGCACATTCCAACAGTCTTCTGTGGGTGGATCGCTGTATTGTTCACCGCACAGTAGGCAAAAACATCTTCCGTCTTTACTGACAAACACATTACTCCCAGCGCCAGTATCACTGCCTTCCGATTCGCCACTCGACGTTTCTTGCTCGGTGCCGGAATCCACTCTGGATAGTGGATTTCTCCATATTCAGAATCACGAGCATCAGTTTCCGCCATCACTTCTTCAATCAATTGCCTAATTCTCTCCTCTTGTGCCTTGTAAGAATAATCCACCATGTAGTTGCAACACCCACAACACACAAAGAGTAGCAATCAAAAAAACATCTGATCTGACCCTAAACAAAGCCAACACAGCAAATACGCGCACGCGGGAATAACTTGAGCGGAGCGAACGCCTGTGCACGCAGCTGGTCGGTGAGGCCCTAGACCTCTGTTGTGAGATATCCGGACTAGCTGGCTAAGCAGGCTACTACATCAAGTTCCTTTGAAATTGGTCTTCCGGCAGTTCCATCTGAAGGTATTTGGCCTTTGGAATTCCGAGTGGGCTAACTCGGCTCAACCAAAGCTCCGGGCGTTGAAAATCTCTACGGCCACATGGAAGTACTCACCGAGGATATCGCGAAGGGAATCGGTTGTTCTCTGTCGCCTGCGAATGGGTCACACGTGGCTGACTGACACATGGCCACCTTCTTCGGCGGGAGGACGCACCACAGTGTGACTGTGGTGCCCCCTTGACAGTTGTCCACTTTCTGGTGGACTGTCCACTTTTAGTTGCGTTGCGACAATCTTTTAATCTGCCAAATGCGCTTTCTTTTATGCTAGGAGACGATGCTGCTATGGTTGACCGCGTTTTAGGTTTCATTCGCGCTGCTGATTTTTATCATGTGATTTAATGGTGGGTACTCAAGCATAATCGTTAAGACACCCGCCATTCAAACGGTTTTAATCTGTTGTCACTCTCGTTCTGTCAGTCCTATCTTTGACTGGCAGTTTTAATATGTGCAGAATGACTGGCTAATCCATTATTATCCTTGCGATCAGCCAGGCACAATCTTCTGCTGTGCTATTTTATTACTGTCGGTCCACTACTTTAGTGCTTCTCCTTTTTTTATGTTGTCATTTTAGCACTCATTTCTTTTTGACCATCTCGTGTACTAGATGTGGAGTGCTTCATTTTTAACTGCTACTCAAGTGATGTGCTCTCTTACCTGGGAACAGGGGACTGATAACCCAGCCGTTTAGCCCATTTTAGCAATATCCGGAAGTGTTATTCAAATGTTCAAATGTTTGTAGAACTTGTGGGACTTAACTACGGGGTCATCAGTCCCTAAACTTACAAACTACTTATGTACTAGCTAATACTAAGGGCGGCACAAATATCCATTCCCGAGGGGGGATTCGAAGCCCCGACTGTAGTGGCCGTGCAGACTGTGACTGGCGCGTCGCAGAACGCTCGGCCACCGCTGCCAGCAAGTGCTATTGTTGAAATACGAAGTGCGTTCATTTAAAGATGCTGAAACGATAGCTTCTTGGAAGCAGTTTTCGGGCATAGCAATTATGCGAAATTTTTCTCCTTGATCTGTCAGACCACCTGCGTGTACTGCCGGGTTAACGCCTGCAACTGTGCAGTTTTGTTGCTCGAAAGTCAACGAAGCTTTTTTATTTCCATTTCCTGGTTATTTGAAGGAGGTTTAAGTAAGGATGATTAGGATGAAACAAAGAATCCCGTCAACTGAATGATAGAAGACTGAAAGTAAGTTGTTGGGAAGCTGTTCGTTTGTCTTTACATCTGCGATGAGAAGACAAACTGAATTCTCTCCATAATCAACGGACTGCGACTACAGCTGAGATAAATAAATTGAAATGAAGTACCAGCCGCTGTCTAGATTAATAATAAAATATAAATACATTTGCTGCTACTTCCTTTCAATTTACACCATAAACTGAATTGTTAAATAACTTTATCTAATATATAAAGCAGAGTGTCCGTATGTTTGTACGTGTTGCATACAAATCTACAGTTTTGTTCCAATCTTTATGAACTTTTGTACACGTAAGCTCCAATCCATGAGGACGGTCACCGTAAGTGTAAGAATCACATACGATATATAGTTCACGAGATATGACGTCATAAACAATGACATGCGAGAAAAACTGCTTAATTTTGCGACAATGCTGCTCATTTTCTACAAAACCATTCGACCGATTTCAAACAAATTTGGTAGACACATTCCTTACCGTGAGGTAACAATTGCTGCATCGTTAAGAATCACCTACGGCACATGGTTCAAAAAGTATTACGTCATAACCAATAGAAATCGCATTAAATCCCATATAATGCGGCGAGACTTTCGAAATACACTGTATGAGAATGACAGTACTTAGCGACTTGCTACAAACTTTAAACATCATTTCAAACATTTATTAAACTTTTTCTCGCTGGCAACCAGGGCCGGCGCAAGGCACGTGCGAAACGTGCGGCCGCACGGGGCGGCACTTTCCGAGGGGGCGGCACATCTGCCGCCCACCCTTTTTTTCTGTAGTACAAACTCAACATTCATTCATTCCCAAGAGGGGATTCGAAACCAAACCTCGGAGGGAGCGGCTTCGGGAACTGTGGCATAGCGTCTCGACTACATGCCGGCCACCCCTGTGGAACTAGGGGAGGGAGGAGGGCTAATTTCTTGCTCGCCACTGTGGCAGCGCCGTCGTGTTTACGCCGGAAGGGAAGCAGTCTGGCGCACGCGCCAGTTTTCTTACGAGTGGAGCGCTGCCAGCGTGTTAAGCGCCGTGCTTTTACTCACAACTAATTTTGCAGGAGACAAAATCTAATTTGGAAATTCGAATGCAGTGTTCGATGCTGCGGTTACATGTTAACCCTGAAGCAATTTAGCTAAGCCCTTCAAAGGCAGTTGAGTGTTTTATTCTTCCCGCGCTATGGAAAAAAATAGTTAAACATTACTACAGACAATCATGTTCAACACCTACAACGGCTAGAAGTATTCTGAATGGGTAAATACGCTGTGAGTAATTACAAGGGATAAAGACATTGATAAGCCTGGCATAAGTTGGGTTTCGACGTATTTTTGAAAATATTTGTTATCCGTTTCTGAGTGATAGCCGAACGTTTTGGATTTTGAGCCCTGAAACACCTGTCTCCGCCTGCATGAACACAATGAAACTCTGACCAGCACTTTTATGTGACGATACTACTCACACACTATCACTTTGCCAACATTTATTTACTGTATAATGCGTGTGAATCCATGTTTCGTCTAAGTAAACTACTGGTCGCTTTGATTCTGATGAAAACCTAAGAAAGTATGGTCTTTTAGCAACAATGCCTTCTCGTCCAAGCGAAACAAAACGTTAGTTTTGACACCTTGTAAACCGAAAATCCATAGACAGAACATTGCTTCTAAGGGTTTCCTTGGTAGCTTTGAAGCTCATTTCTGTTTGACAAAAGTTGTGCAGTTTTTGCAAAGTTCGTATTTCTTTCTTTTGTTCGTAATGGTGTAAATTTACTGCCTGATAATACGTTTATCCATATCAACGGTCACATACTTACGGTGGGCTTCTTGCTTCATCTTCTTGGGCGCTAGTTTAACCGTAGCCTCGCTGTACCTCGTCACGTGATCTGCAGTAGTTCCTGGCACTGCCGCGTCACCACTTCGCCTTTCCAGACAATAGGTATTGTTGCGTTCTCTACAACGAAAACTACAGAAATCGTTTCGATTGTTGGCCGAGAGAGTCAAGATTGGTCAGAAGCACTTACGTTGCGTTTCACAAGAACAGAAGAATTGGTGCGTCCGAATTTCTTGCAACTAGGGATGTAATAGGTACGTGCTTTTCATATAACCTACAAGTAGTATAGCGCATGCACGTTACTCATAAGCTAGAATTTCTCTCCACCATGAATGCAGAATAGGAAAATTTATTTTCCTTATGATCTGTTACTTAAAAAATTGGCAACTCGGCGAATAAGTACGAGTCACCCCAATAGTTAAAATGAAAATAAAGCGCAGAAAAGTGACGTGATACGGCGATGACTAATTTGTTACTCCTTATTCCATAATCAGACACATGAAAATTACGACAGATGGCGAGTGTCAGTACTTTGAAATGAATAGCCGCAGTGCAGTAAGTTAATATATTTCGACCAGCATCAGTACCCGTCGATTCCTGAGTATGTATTTATTGCATTATTATGTTACTCCATCTCGTTATTCTTCCTCTCTCCTTTGCCTTCCGCCCCACTCTTTGGCCGTTTCAACTGTTTTTATCTTCCATATCTTCATAGATTTCTGGCACAGAGCGGCTATTCCCAATGCTTTGAGTTATGTTTACATCTACACCGTCGTGCTGAACGTAACTGTCAACATGACGGTTTAGATGTAAGCACATATTAAAAGCTTTGAAACTGGCCACTCAGTGGCCGAAACCTAGGTAGATCTGAAAAGTAAAAACAAAAATTGCTATTGATTGCTGACTTTTCCTACAGATTTGTAGATCTGTTTAAATAAAATTTCACAAACGTTTTGTAAAAAAAAAAAAAAAAAAAAAAAAAAGCGGGGGGGGGGGGGGAGGGCGGCAATTTAGCAGCTCGCACGGGGCGGCACCTGGGCTTGCGCCGGCACTGCTGGCAACCATAGTAAAATGATAAAAGGAAAAAAGTTTCTCGATTACTACTTTTCCGCTGTTTATGGAGTAAAACTACGGCTCTCGGTATGACGTTACAATTTATAATTTGAGCACTACAAATTGTAGCGACAGGAAATTTTACAGACATTATACACATATATAGTTGAATGTAGCTTCTAAATTGTATCACATTCCGACACGTAGTTCATGAGATATGAGCACGTAAACAGTAACGTTCATGGAAAATTGCTCCATCCGGCTGGAAGCGAAAGCAGTTTACTTCCATAAAACTATAAGGAAAGGAACAGAATGAAACAGAGTACACCCAACGAATACCTATTATATCCCACAAATCTACCTTCAAGAGACTGCAGTTTCCATTGGAACTTGCATTTTCTATTACGATTAATAAATTACAGGGCAATCTATTAAATATTTTGGAATGGATTTGGCATCCTCATGTTAGGGGCGGGCTCACCAAAGAATTTATTTATATTACAGCACTTTGTGTGGCAGACATTAATTTGGACACGCCATGTTTCTCACTCGGCAAGTTGTACGTGGCTTGCTCCAGAGTCGGCACGCCAGATAATTTGTTTGTTTACACTCCAGACGGACAAACGAAGAATATTGTGTACCGCCAAGCTTTGAGATAAGAGTGTTAATTACTTCTTTTCTGACTATACACTTTCATGATGTTTTCGTGAAAACGGTATGTGTTTTTAAGTAAATAAGGTGTCTTTTCTCCACCTCTGATGATTGTAAAAATGTACTTAAATTATACTAAATATTAAAGATGCTAAAACTATTTGTTTATGAAACATTTTCATTTATTTATTATTTTCAGAATCAACTTATTTCTTGATTCAAGTATACTGAAATGATAAAATTATTTACTTTATAATTTAAAAAGAAATCGAAGAATAAGTGGTATCAATAAACCTTTCGTTTGAAATTGGTGTATATCCGGAAAGTCAGAATCCCTTAGCCTGGAACCTGATTTTTATAATATGTGATCTCCAGCTACACCTACTGCAGTTTTACATGCAGCCTGGCAGATATCTAACATCCCGGGCAACGCCGGGTTTTCAGCTAGTTATTATATAAACGGACATGTACTGCAGTACTCCTAATTAGCTTAATCGTCGTGTCTAGTACAAAACAGCTAAAATATAATATACAGTAAATTGGTTTTGAAAAAGTCACTGATTTAATTTCTTGCCGCGGTGGAGTAGCCGAGCGGTCTAAAGCGCCTAGCTGCGGAGCGCGCGGTTGCTCGCCGTCGTAGGTTCGAGTCTTCCCTGGGGCATGGGTGTGAGTGTGTGTCTGTGTTGTCCTTAGGTTAGTTTACGTTAGTTTGAATAGTTTGTAAGCTACGGACTGATGACAACGCAGTTTGGTCCGATAGATTTACAAACATTTAAACTTTTTTTTTAACATTTAATTTCGTAGATTTTCCCGGCTTAATAATTGTTCGTGTTCTTCGTGGGTTTGCGGCCGGCTTACGTCGTTCTGCTGACACGTTTTCAGCGGTCCCGCCATCTTCAAATCACGGCGAAACAGAGGAAATATTAGATACGGCGGCAGAGGCGTGCAGCGGGCCTGCGCTGCTCGCCCGGGCTCGTAGCCACGCCTCCCGGGCGGGCCTGGCCACGCGCTGCCGGGCCTGCCGGCACGAGCCACAGTGCACGGCGGCGGGCAGCGCGGGTGCCCCAACTACCCGAACTACCCGCCGAGTGCCGGTCCGCCCGGCCACCCGTGCCGCTCTGCTGCTAGCCAGGGCACGCGCCCGCCAGCCGCTACGCTCTTAGCGGACAATACACTGTTCCTATTCTCACACTGTAAAAACTGTTCACGTTATAAACGACCGTCCCATATCGGTTTATGAACTTTGTTTTTTCTTATAATCTTTACTTTCCTTGGGAAAAATAAAATGTGTGCTTTTCATTCCGCGTGAGTTTTTAGTTTCATAATGCTTTTTACTCGATTCTGAAGAAACTGTGAGGTTAAAAAAATCTGAATTTTGGACATCTGATAGTACAGCAACTTAGCTTTCTAACAAAGCATTCAAGTTTTCATTTACAAATCATGTATTGAAAAAGTTAGATTGCGGGCAGCTTACTGACCGATGCATTTTAGAACACACATTAACGCGAGTGTAATAGAACTGTCTCAAATCATGAGTAATTGTGAGTTAATGAGCAGCATGAGTGCTGCGATAGCAAGTATACGCTTTCAGCGCGTGTTCGAGCAGCGTTTCTGTGGACATTTCGCAAAATTGCTTGATGTTTCCTTGCTGCTAAGAAAAAATAAGTAAATAAATATAAATAAGAATAAACGTTCAGTTTCAATCGAGGTCATTAGAAACGATTAACTGGCAGAATGTTGGAAGGACAGCTTACGCTTAACCACTCCAAGAGAAGTAAACTAATTACTGTTCCTCGATGCAGGCGTCTGGACCATTATCGTTCTTTTATTTAATTTTATATTTCCTCCTTTTCCCTTAGGCTGGGGGTACCTGAAACCCCGAGGGAGTCACCAGTATTTGAGAGGTGACATTCAAGGTCGCAGTTATCAGTTTTGTATCGCTGGACAGTCTTTCATGTAACTTGAAAACACTTTGGATTTTTCCTCACTGCCTGAATTGTCAGTGTACTATCAGTTACGAGGGGAAAAAAATAGACGTGCGCAGTAATGCATCAGGTAAAAGAAGAACGTCCAATTTTGTGGTGCAGAAGCAAAACGATAGCCGAATCGGCTCGCGCCGGAAATATTAAACATGTTGACTGTCGTTGGCTTCGCGTTAGCCGGCTGCAGCAAATTTGTAGGTAGTTTTATACTTAGCTCAGTATTTACTTACACAGTTTAATATGAAGTGAAGCCGGCCGCGGTGGCCGAGGGGACTGAGGCGCTCCAGTCACGGTCTGCACGGCCACTACGGTCGGGGGTTCGAATCCCCCCTCGGGCATGGATATTAGTACCGTCCTAGTTCGTAAGTAGTTCGTAAGTAGTTTGTAAGTTTATGGACTGATGACCCCGTAGTTGAGTCCCATAGACTATACAAACATTTTTTTATGAAGTGTAAGTGAAACACTAAGTGATGACTCTAATATAAAGAATAAGATTATTCCTTAAATCTCTTCAGTTCCTTTTTGCTAGTAAATCTACGTATTTCGTGTATGTGACAAAAAATTATATGCCCTACGATGATGTGATATTTAATTTTGTTCAAGGTTGTCCAACTAATTATCTAGCTAAAATTCTGCCAAGGTAAACATGAAATCTTTAAAAAGCCAGTAGTTTGCGAACTCGGTATTCGTCTGCTATTCTTTTTACGTTCCTAGAAACTATTGAAGTATGAGGAAGAACGTCTTTGACACTTGTAGTGGGGTACTGTGCTCCTATCTCCATCAGTGTCTGTGCGAGGTCTCGAAATCCCTCTTCCACAACTGTGCTGAAGGGCCGCAAATCTATTGCACACATTCTTACACATTTCTCCAGCACAACAGATTTTGCTGATTCTGGAATATTGCTACAGCTGTTCAAATCAGTATTCAGATAAGCTTTGCAGCTATTCAGGTGTTGTAACAGCGTAGTGGTACTGCCATCACGGAACGACAATAATTTACTGCAGCCATTACACTCTGCAAATCCCACAGGTTTATTTTCATTATCTGCAATCAACATAAAACGCTCCCATACAATGCTGTCTCCAGATATCTTTAAACGCTTGTAGATTGTCTCCGCGAGTTTCCTGGAAACGTCTTTTTTTTCCTCGGATTGTCTACTCCTTGCACGTTGTGGTACGATCTGTCCTGTTCGCTATTTATTTCAGACATAACGATCGATAACTTATAAATTGCAATGTAGGTAACATAAAAGGTGCGTGAAGTCTACACTGTGATTATTACAACGTCTTGCTCGCTGCGCCGCCTGTAGCGCTGTTGCACGGGCCCGGCGGGTACCCGTTCGCCCGGCGAGTGTCGGGACTCGACGGCGCACCGCAGCTCGCTCGCTGTTACAGCGGTGCAGTGTGGCTCGACTACCCGAGGAGCGGGCAGCAGAGCGCAGCCGCCGGACGCAAGCGAGCTCGGGCGGGTAAATGTGGCTCGATGCACGGCTCTGACTGCGGCTGCTTTATACCACGGGAACAGGCCAGTACGCGCGTGGGAGAAGCGGAGGCAACGCGCCCTCTGGGAAGCGAAGAGTATTGCAGCGCCACCAGCGGCAGAAGTTGGCCAAAGCGATCAATCGAAAATTAAGAAAGAGACTAGAACTTTGTTGCTTAATATCCGAGAAAACAGGATTCCACAATTTTACTTCACGGAAATACTTTCTTCCTGTTAATAATATGATCTGATGGTCGTATTTCGATTGATTCCTTAAGTACACAATCATAATAACGGGAGGCTGGAGCAATAAGTTGCGTGTCTTTGAATGACATATTATATGCCCTTCATTAATGTAATGTTCAGCCACTGCAGACTTTTACAGTTGGAACAGACGTGTGTGCTTACACATCGGTCGTGAATCGTACGAATTGTCTGTCCAATATATGCCTTTCCTCAGTTTCATGGTGTTTTATATACTCCAGGCTTCCTCAATCTTCCTAGAAGAGCTCTACTTTTTGCCAAAGGCAATACGACTCTTAATATTGTATCGTTTGAGGATTCTTGATATTTTAGAAGAAATACTTCCCACAAACGGTAAAAATGCAACTGGTTTTGAAGTGTCCGGGAGTAGTTCAAATGGTGGTCTAAATTGGAAAGCTCGACTCATTTGAGGATCAGTATAGCTATTCTGCCTGAAACCAACCCTAAGATGATACAATTCTTACGTCAAATAATCCGAATCATAAATGGCATAAGCTCACTTAACGAGTGTACGTAGAACTTTCAACCATTGAACTGGTGGATGACTACTAGCAGCGTAAAGGTAGCGGTCCCAAAGTCCCATTTTCTTTTTTATGAACTAAAACACCCAAAAAAAGGCAATTTGCCATCCTTTTCAATTTACATCGATAAATTTATTCGTCTACAAAGACAAAATGATCTAAAAACCAGTGTAGGTCTTCCATTACATGTACCAGACAAAAATGTCAACCACATATCTCAAAAACAATGTAGGCTTAAGAAAATAAGTGCGAAGATCGATATCTTCAAAGTCCTCCATAAAAAGAAAAGTTCAAATGTTTGTTAAGCTTAAGGGACTTAACTACGGGGTCATCAGTCCCTAAACTTACAAACTACTTATGAACTACCTACAACTAAGGACGGCACAAATATCCATGCCCGAGGGGGGATTCGAACCCCCGACCATAGTGGCCTTGCAGACCGTGACTGAAGCGCCTCAGTCCTCTCGGCCACCGCGGCCGGCCCATAAAAAGATTGGCGACGATTGGGGAGAGGGGAGTCCCCATCGTCACACCGTCAGTTTGTTCAAAAAATGAATCACTGAATAAAAAGTACATGAAAGTCAAAACATGGCGACACAGCTCAGTGGTTTCGTCATAAAAAACCTGACCTTTTAGCAACAAAGACTCTTCCAAAGGTAACTGAGTAAAAACTGAAAGCCAGCCGCAGTGGTCGAGTAGTCTACGGTGCGCCAGTCACAGTCTGCACGGCCGCTACGACAGGCGGTTCGAATCCCCCCCTCGGGCATGGATGTTTGTGTCGTCTTTAGTATAAGGTAGTTCATAAGTAGTTTGTAAGTTTAGGGACTGATGACCTCGCAGTTAAGTCCCTTAAGCTTAACAAACATTTGAACATTTTTGAAAAACTGAAACAACATCAAAATTACAAGAAGGTCAGATGGTCGAAGACGTAGGGACTTAAAACGTTGAATAAAATCGGTCGAGGTAATTACATGATGCTCATACTTCCCAATATAAGGTCTTAGAACAGATGGAAGGTGTTTGGCCAAATTATAAGTAGGTGCACCCAGGTTCCAGGTTTATGGACCTTTGGTAAACCGTACAACCTGGGTGGTACCGCCGCCCTTAGATGTTTTTAGTGATATCCTCAGACAAAGTGCTCTTCTTAATAAGAGGGTTTCTCGCTTTATCCAGCCTGTAGGATCACTCTGTAACTCGCAATAAGCGGATCCTCCAGTAAACATGCCATTTAATTATTTCAATATCTGGAAGCTGTAAGAGTTATTAAGTGCTTCTATAAGTGCAAAGCATCGACACAGCTCCAAAGAAAATTGAAGATGCAAATGAAACAACTAATCTCACTGGTGTGGAATTTCAATAAATCATAAGAAATTGGGAGGGAAGTAAATAATGTACGCCAAACTCAATAAGCACAGAAAGAAAAAAGGAATCTCTGAAAAAAAAAAATAAAAATAAAATAAAACTGCCTACTAGCGACATCAGAACCAACTACAATGATTTTAATCGGAGTACTACTTCAGGGCCGCGAAAAACTTGGGAGACTTACCTCGGATTAGATTAGATTAATACTTGTTACAGAGATCATATATACGACATTTCGTAATGATGTGGACCAAGTCAGTCTAGTAAATGTTGTCTACACTTGACAATATTTTAAGGATTTTTTTACATTTTTGTTGATTTTTTATCTTTTTTAATTATTTTTTTAAAAGTTTTATCTAAAATCGTCTACATTGTAGAAGGAGTTGCCATTGAGAAATTCCTTTAATTTCTTTTTAAATACTAGTTGGCTATTTGTCAGACTTTTTATGCTACTTGGTAAGTGACCAAAGACTTTTCTGGCAGCATAATTCACCCCTTTCTGAGCCAAAGTTAGATTTAACCTTCAATAGTGAATATTGTCCTTTGTCCTAGTGTTGTAGCTTGGGTCGGATTGTTAATAACAAATTTCATGAGTGAATATATGTATTGTGAAGCTACATTGAGTATCACTAGATCCCTAAATAAATGTCTGCAGGATGCTCTCGGGCGGGCTCCAGCAATTATTCTGATTACACGCTTTTTTTGCAATGAATACTTTTTTACTCAATGTTGAATTGCCCCAGAATATGATCCAATATGAGAGCAATGAATCAAAATAGGCGTAGTAAGCTAATTTACTGAGATGTATATCACCAAATTTTGCAGTGACTGATAGTATAAGTAGCTGAACTCAAACGTTTCAGGAGATCTTCAATATGTGTCTTCCAATTCAGTCCCCCGTCAATACTTCCAATGCAGTCCCTCGGGTTAATATTTCCCAACCCTTAACGTCCCAGGTGCGGTCTCACAGACCGCAAACGCTTATTGTTAGTCACTATTTAATGGACAGGGATGGGTAAGGATAACACAGCTTTGTGTAATCGTTGCTTCCAACACCTGCACTTTTTTCCATTGTCAGTAGCCACGTTAATGTGAATCGGAGCAATATTATCACATCTTCTTTTGTGGTAGCGGTCTCTGAGACCGCACCGGGGCCTTTGCGTTATGGATTCCGCACCGAGCTCTTCATCTACTGTGCGTGCTACAGTCCCTCATTTTGATGATACTGCCGGCCGCGGTGGCCGCGGGGACTGAGGCGCTCCAGTCACGGTCTGCACAACCACTACGGTCAGGGGTTCGAATCCCCCCTCGGGCATGGATATTTGTGCCGTCCTTAGTATAAGGTAGTTCGTAAGTAGTTTGTAAGTTTAGGGACTGATGACCCCGTAGTTAAGTCCCATAAGCTTAACAAACATTTGAACATTTGAATTTGATGATACTGTTTTCGAATGGTTTGTAGACCATTCAGGAACTGACGTGAAGAAGCAATTGTATTGGCACTTGGGAAAACATGCTCCACATGTGACCAAAGAAGGATAGAAAGGCGTGTTTTGTTTGCCACTGTTGCAAGAAGCCCATCTACCTTGAGTGTTCTACATCGAGTGCAGAGAAAACATTTGAAAACACAAAATTTACCAACAAAGCAGTAGTTAAATTCTTATTTGATTGTGAATTTTTTGGGGACTTTATGTTTTTACAATTAAATGCATAGTAAACAATAAAAATAGGGCACAAAGTAAAATTTAAAGGCCAAAGTATTTGACTTTTTACAGTGATAATAAAATAATGTAATGTTAAATCCATTTTCTGCAGCTTTATGTTTGAATATATATATTTCGTAAAATTAATTTTAAAAGAGAACCAGCTTAGAGTTTAACGTCCCGTCGACTGCGTGATCATTAGAGACGGAGCTTACGCTCGGGGTTTGGGTAAGGACGGGGACGGAAATCGGCCGTGCCCTTTTGAAAGGAGCCATCCCGGCATTTGCCTGGAGTAATTTAGGGAAATCACGGAAAACCTAAATCAGGATGGCCGGAAGTGGATTTGAACCACCGTCCTTCCGAATGGGAGTCCAGTGTAATTTTAAAATGCATTCCTTTTGCAGAATTTAAGTAGAGAAAAGTAGCTTTTGCGTAATAAATTAAATTAGTTCACTTAGATAACAATCAGGACTATTTATGATTATTTAAAAATTGCGGTCTGTCAGACCGCACCTTGGAGAAAGTGTGACAGAAAAATGACCTGGGAAGCTAAGGGCTGAACCCGGGTTATCTCTCGGTAATCAGTCAGGAGGTTAAGGGGCCAGCAGGTGAGTGGATGAAACACTGCATTGGAGGCTTGTGTTGAACATGTATCCATCAATCACGAATCCATGTCGACGGCACGTAAAACGCCAATCTCCCTTTCTTCCGACTACTAACGGTCAAGTACGGCACCGAGATGATGAATTTGTCCGGCGGTGGCCTGGAGCGGCGGTGGAACACGGGTGGAGTGGCGACGGCGCGGCGGGGTGTTGTACAAGGGAAACAAGCGGGGCTGCCGGCCAGTCCACGGCTTAGCAGGCGGAGGGCGCGCCAGGTGGCTGTAGCGGTAAGTGCGCCCGCGCTGGAACAATGGCCAAGCGGGCGGCCACTGCGGCGCCACAACAAAGGCGCAGCTGCGACCCAGCGACAAGACGAATTGCCGGCGGCCCGACAGGGACACGCCACGAGGCGGCGCCGCCGACTGCTAGAAACAAATAGCAAACCACGTGAAATCGGATACACCCGCTAGAATAGTAATTGGGTGTGAAAACACACTTCTACACATCTACATCTACATACATACTCCGCAATCCACCGTAAGGTGCGTGTCGGAGGATACACTGTACCAGTACTAGGCATTTCTTTCCTATTACACTCCAGGGGGCGCAGTAAGCGATGCGCAGTAAGAAATGCGTTTTAGACGTTCTGCGCATTACGTCACTGTGGAACACCTGGGAGTAAAACATGCAGTGTTCGTTGCTAACTCGTGTGCGTGTGTGTTACCGTTTCTGTTGTATTTGCTTAACCCTTTCGTGGTTTTTACTCATTTTTTAGAATATCTCAAGTTATCTCAGCTGTTACAGAGTCTGATTTAGGTCAGGATTACAAATATGACACTCAAAAAATTTTAGCACATTCCATTTTTCCTTTAAAAAAAAAAAAAAAAAAAAAAAAAAAAGGTGGGACACATAAGTCCCACTGATCATTTCTGGCACCGATTTACCTAAGACTTTTTAAAATAATTTCTTAAGTTATCCTAACTGTCATAGGGTCTAAACAAGTACATGATTCAAAAATTTGTAATGCATACCAAATAAAAAAATAAATAAATAAATAAAAAGAGCTGTCTCGCAGCTTCTATAATAGAAAATTCAGATAATAGTAAACCACATACCGTGTTTTATTAGCGCAAATATTTACAGAAAAACTGTTTTTCTTTGAAATATGAGTACTATAATATCGCAACATAAAGGCACTATAGGGCTACACAATGGTCACTGGGACACATGCGTCCCACTAATTGTAAATTCACTGAAAAAAACTTCTGAAGTAAAATGAGTTTTAGAAAGCGTAATCGTTGTTTGTATACTCGTAAGAAACATAAAATAGCGAATATACTTACTTTGGACATTTTCGGTAGCGAGAAATCTACGAAAACCGATTCAAGGCACAATAAAGAATGGTTACGGCGCGAAAATTCACGCGGCAGCGCATATAAACAGTCACAGCTGTAAGAATTTCAGTGCCTCGATTTTTACCGCGTTCTGAAGGGCCACCAACAGATGGCAGCACTATGCAGAATCACGCAACTCGCCACCTTTTTGGTACAAATGAGGTCCGAAGTTAGTGGGACGTATATGTCCCAACAACCACGAAAGGGTTAACCTTTTCATTCCCACATCATAAATTCAGATTTGGAAAAACTAAAATTCAGTGTTTTCTGTATTAATACAGTGCACTAAACTTCAAAATACATGTTTTAAAATTTTTGGTCGAACTATTTTCTTTTTTTAATGTCATGTATTTCATGCACAACAAAGACGTTTGTATCAAAGTGCTTTATTACTTGTGACGCTATTTTGTTGATAGATAACACTGTCAGATCAATAATGCTAGCACAATCTTCGTCACAGCACCAAAGACACGACAACTCACTGCTGAAATAAAATAACATGAACGACACTCACGCTCACACTCTCAGCCACAGCCACGTACAGACGGCAACGTAGCACAACCTCCAAGATGGACAGATTAATTCCGGCCCTATAAATTTCCTCAGCAGAATTTCATGAAAATAACGTCGCCTTTCCTACAACGATCCCCAATTGAGTTGCCGGAGCATTTCCATGACACTCGAGCATTGGTCGAACCTACTGGTAACAACCTAGCTGCTCGCCTCTGAACTGCTTCTATGTCTTCCTTTAAACTGATCTGCTGTGGGTCCCAAACACTTGAGCAATACTCAACACGTGGTCGTACAAGCGTTTTATACACGGTCTCCTTTACAGGTGAAGTACATGTTCCCAAAATTCTCCCAATAAACCGAAATCTTCTGTCCGCCTTACTCACAACTGTCCTTACATGTTAAAAAAAAAAATGTTCAAATGTCTGTAAATCTATCGTACCAAACTGCGTGGTCATCAGTCCGTAGCTTACAAACTATTTAAACCTAGGTAAACTAACCTACGAACAAACTCACACACCCATGCCCCAGGGAGGATTCGAACCTCCACGGCGAGCAACCGCACGCAGCTGCAGTCAAAGGTGGGTTGTCCAAGGCGCGATTGCCGCCTGCGGCTGCGATGGATCGGCTCGTGGCGTCAGAGGCTGGCTGCTCGCGCATGCGCACTTCGAGTTTGGAGTGCGGCGCGTGGCTGATGCAGCGACAATCGCAGGACTGCACCAGTGAGCAGTGTTGCGATGGCAGTCGCGACGACTCCAGGCAGCGGCAGAAAGATGTCGAGCCAGGCGAACCGAAGAAAAACGGATATGAACGACTCATAAGATGAGCTCGTCCCGCCATTAAGCTATTGTCTTTGTACGTTGAACAGATTTAGATGTCATTGCAATCTAGTGACATATATAAGAGTAGACTGAAAATATTCGGAGAAATAAAGGTTGGAAAAGGATCTGCATTGGCCTCTAGGGTTTTGGAAATTAAAATTTGACCGGTGGTAACTAATTTTTGTTTTGTTTAGGTGATCCCACAGGTGTAAGGAAATTCATGACAACGTTAATGTAATATTTTCATTAATTTCATTCATACCAATACAGTCTGTTTTATGGCGCGCCGTAAAAATTATCTTAGTTTATATGAACAAAGATTCAAATGTCTCATGTACAGTATGGATGACATCTTCAACATTTTAAAATCTTTTAGTTTTCCATATTCCCTGTAAGGTGGTTTAGGACAGAAAACGGTCAGAGTGAAATAAATTATAACAAATCAGCAAACAGTCTTACAACTGTTGTTGATACATTTAACAAACTACAGAAAAATCTTTTGTTTGGTATGTGTTTGCTATTTTCGATCTCCCTTGGAAAAAATTTCAAATGTACGTTTTCGAACACTGGGGCTTATTTCAAAGGCAATACAGAAGGTGAATCCAATCAGTTAAAATGAAAAAAAAAAAAAAAAAAAAAAAAAAGCCTGAGACGAGAGATATGCATGCTGCATCAGGAGTTTCAAATAAACACACTCCTGGTCTTATAAACAGCACCGCAGTCGTAAATATAAAATAAAAGAACAATTACCTTAGCGTCACTTTATTTAGTTATTTATTTATTTATTCAGCTGCACTGATAGATTTGTTGAATCGGTTATAGGATTTTCTCTGTATGTCACTCTTTGCAAGTTCCAATTCCTGTGCAAACTGGCTGACATTTAATCTAAACTCAAGTATGAATTTTGTGTCGTCATTTAAAAGGTGCCTGTTAATAAAAATGTTTTCACAGCTTTCATGGTCATGTGTCACAAAAATAGAATCACTATATAGAAAACCCTAACAGTTAAAATCTGCAGTGACACAGTGAAGTACACGGCAATGTGATGAAATAAAGAACCAAAACTTCCATCCCTTTGGAGAATACACACACAGCTCCATGAAGTCGCACTTAAAATTAACACTAAAAAACTGCCATTGATAATGGTTCACAAATAAAGAAGCGAAACGCCTTTCATTTAGTTGCAATAGACGGAAATAAACCTCCATAAATATTAAATACTGTTTAATTAATACCTCGTTTCATCGTAAAAAAACTATGGTTATTTTTGTATATCTGTAGATAAAAAAGCTTTGACTATTAATGATTGTGTAAGACATGAATTCCTTCCCAGGGTTCAAGAAAAGGGTTCAATATCTTCAACAGTTTATAAGATGTGATGATTGTATCCTCGCCACAATTCAGGTTGCATGTGGAGAGAACTTGCGCGCTAGTCTCGACGCTCTCGTACCGTAGATATACGAGCCAAAATCTTGAAAACGGAGACAGGTATCGACTTGCTCTCAACTTTAAAAATAATTTCGAATTATTGGCTTCATTTCATCCGCAACAATATATGACCTAAAATGAACCATACACAAGGTAGCCAGCGACTACATTTTTCGATGTAAACACTTCAAGTTGAATGCAATAGGTTACTTAAAAATTAAGTATCTGAATAACTATGAGGAAATTTGAGAAAAGAGACACTTCGTTATAAAATTGGGGTATGAAACTACAAGATATGCAAAAACCAAATTTTTTTGCGTGTTAGTTTCCTCAAACTCGACAGAGATGTAATAAAAAGTGATGAAAACACGCACAACCGAAAGTAGTGCTTTTTAATTTTTTAAAGGAAAACGATAATCAGTAACGAAAAATTAAATGTGGGAACTGGTGTAGGTTTGCTTCCTTAACATGCAGTATTTTTTACAGGAAAAAAAGTAGGAAATTTTATTTTCGTCATGAATTTCTCGAGTCGCCGACCAGGAGCCGCGCCTTGGGAAACGGCAGCGGCTCGCTTCGTGCTCGCGACTCGCCACCGTCCGCCACGGCCGGAAAAGGGAGGGGGGCCGAGCCGCAATCGCAGGTAACAGCCGCGTCTTGGACAACCCACCTTAAGGTTGTCCAAGACGCGGCTGTTAACTGCGATTGCGGCTCGGCCCCCTCCCTTTTTCGGCCGTGGCGGACGGTGGCGATTCGGGAGCACGAGGTGCTTTAGACCGCTCGGCTACTCCACCGCGGCCTTACATGTTCGTTCCATTTCATATCGCTCTGCAATGTTACTCCTAGATATTTGAACAACGCGACAACATCAAGAAGCTCACTAATGCTGTATTCGAACACTATGGGATTGTTCTTCCTACTCATGCGCATCACCTTACATTTTTCTACATTGAGAGCTAACTGCCATTCTTCGCACCTACTAGAATTTTTTTCTAAATCATCTTGTATGCTATTATAGTCAGTTAAAGACGATACCCTCCCATACACCACAGCATCATCAGCAAACAGCCGCAAATTACAAGTTACTCTGTCCATCAGATCATTTATATAGATAGAAAACACTTGACCTGCTAGTAACAATTAATCCTGAGCTAACAAAGAACATCAAGCCAGGCACATGGATTAGTGAACACGTAGTTGTCGTAGCGAGACTGAATATCAAATTTTCTAAATATAAAAATTGAACAAAAATAAATATATTCTAAAAAGGAGATACAAATTCGCTTAACATTTTCCTTAGTGACGGTCTCTTCCATTTAGGACCTAATTGTATGACACTGAATAAAAGTCCAGTAACAACGCTGTAAGTTTATTATTTAATGCTACTGCTGTTTCAGCTGTTTGACATTTTACCAGCACCTGCGTGTATATAACAGTAACGCCGATTAATGTAATACTAAAGGTATAAAGTGACACAATTACATGTCAGTTTTGACTTACGTGTACCATGTTCCGAAATTAACATCTGGCGTTACTGTTATTATAAATTTCATGAAATGTTCATTAATGTTTCGTGATATACGTGTTTTGTGGAACATTTTCTGCAGCTTCATGCGTTGATGCAAATCGTTGTTTATACGAGTGTTGGAAATAAAATAGTGGAAACACTGCTGTGCAGACACTGTGCAATGGAATCTGCTATTGTCGCTGATGGCATGCGCTGTTGACATACCTACCTTAACACCAGCGTCCGCACAATCGAGACAGTCATTGACGTAACGGTGTCACTGTGTTTTCGAAATAGAGTCGGATCAAGACTGAATGTGCCAAAGGTCGTATAGCACGACAGTGTCATCAAACTCTTCAGGAGGGGGTGCGGGGCATCGGCATTGCCGCACATAACAGTGGCGCGTGGGTTAAAGCCTCCCTTGAAAGCTATTAAAGTGGTCCATATAATTTTGTAAATTCTTAGTTCTAAGTATGGGGACATTTTGAAGGTTGCAAAGTGTAGTTCGTTCTTAAATGCCATCCGCAGTGGCCGAGCGGACTGCGGCGCGCTAGTCACAGTCTGCAAGACCGCTACGGTCGGGGGTTCGAATTCCCTCTCGTGCATTGATGTTTCTGTCATCTTTAGTATAAGGTAGTTCATAAGTAGTTTGTAAGTTTAGGGAGTGATGACCCCTTAAGCTTAACAAACATTTGAAAATTGTTTCTTAACTTATTATCGGTACGAAAGGCGTATTTAATTCTGGTGTTTTTGAAAATTTTCTTTATTTAATCACTTTATACAAATAACAATATGTTAGAGTAATTATTTCCAAGCAGATGCTTGAAAATCACAAAATGCTGAAACAGCTGTAGCATTAAATAATAAAAATTTATTGCACTGCAGCCCCGACAATCCGAAACGTAAATGCATTTGTAAATCAGATTTGGTTTACATTCAATGAAATAATATCGACAGTATTTGTACCAAAGACATTATGAAATGATGGGGCAAACCCACTCCTCGCCTTCTCCGTCACAACAGTATTGCAGAGGCAAAGAAAAATTCATTTCAAATTTTAAGAGACACAAAATCCCCACGACCGGCAATCGTCTACAAAAACTGGAAATGTAGCGCGGACTTCAATGCAACAAGATCATAATAGTGTCCAAATGTTCAAATATTTGTAGATCTATCGGACCAGACTGCGTGGTCATCAGTCCGTAGCTTACAAACTACTTAAACTAAGGTAAACTAACCTAAGGACAATACACACACACCCATGCCCCAAGGAGGACTCAAACCTCCGACGACGAGCATTCGCTCGCTCCTCAGTGAGGCGCCTTAGACCGCTCGGCTACTCCACCTCGGCTAATAGTTCCCACAACGAAACTGTGTCTCGTAGAAAATTCAAAGAAATTCTGGGCATATGTACACTGGTGGCAATCAATACCTCCACTACACGACAGCAATGGTGATGGGACTGACTACAGACTGACTCACCAGAGATGATGAAATGAATACTCCTTAATTCCATTGACGAACATAACCACCACGCATGAATTAGATGTTGATATTCTTGCAGTAGTAAAGCAACTGAAATCGCTTAACAGAATCAAGTCATACGGTCGATATTGGTTACCAATTAGGTTCCTTTCAAAGTTTGCTGATGCGGTACCAACATACCTAGCTATGGTATACAACCACTCGCTCAGTGAAAGATATGTACTCAAACACTAGAAAGTTACACAGGTCACTCCAATATTTAATAAAGGCGGTGGGATCGAGCCCCACAATTACAGGTCCATATCATTGATGTCGATTTGCAGCATAATTCTGGAACATGTACTTTGTTAGAACACCACGAAAAACTCCTAAAATGACGATCTATTGACCCACAGTTAACATGGATTTCTAAAGAATCATTCTTGCGAAACACAACTTACTCTTCACTCAATGATGAATGCTACAAGGGATCTGAAATCGATTCCTTAGTAGGCTTTTGACAATGTACCTGAAAAGCGGTTTCTAATCTATTTGCCGCGGTGGAGTAGCTGAGCGGTATAAGGGGGCCTCGTTGCGGAGTGCACGGTTGCTCCCCGTCGGAGGTTCGAATCTTCCCTGGGGCATGGGTGTGTGTGTGTGTTGTCCTTAGGATAGTTTAACTTGGTTTATGTAGTTCGTAATCCGAGATACTAATAACCAAAGACGTTAAGTCCCATATATTTACAAATATTTGAACTGTTTGAATATAGGCTTTCACGGACGGCGTCTTCATTAATTAAAACTTCTGGGCTAAGTTGCCGTGGTCCATCAATAAAACTTCTTACTGAGGGCAACATCTTCAAGGGTGATGTTGCCCGCAGTAGGCAACGAAACGTCGGGAGTAACAAGTTTTATTGATGGACTACGGCAACTTAGCCCGGAAGTTTTAATTAATGATTAGAACTTTTTGTTCTAATCTAATTGCGTGCTTATGGAACATCGTTACCGTTGTGCGACTGGAATTCTGATTTCCAGTCAGTTCGTGGTGGAGGAAGAAGCTTAGGGTTTAACATCCCGTCGACAGCATGGTCATTAGAGATGGAGCTAACGCTCGGAGTTTTGGGTAAGGATGGGGAAGGAAATCGGCCGTGCCCTTTGAAAGGAACCATCCCTGCATTACAGAATTCAGCGGTGTGTGCGCTGATATGAAACTTCCTGGCAGATTAAAATTGTGTGCCGGAACCGGGACTAACCTGAGACTTTTGTCTTTCGCGGGCAAGCGCTCTACCGCGAAAGGCAAAGGTCCCAGGTTCGAAAAAAAATGTTCAAATGTTTGTAGAGCTTATGGGACTTAACTACGGGGTCATCAGTCCCTAAACTTACAAACTACTTATGAACTACTTACGAACTAGGACGGCACAAATATCCATGCCCGAGGGGGGATTCGAACCCCCGACCGCAGTGGCCTTGCAGACCGTGACTGGAGCGCCTTAGTCCCCGCGGCCACAGCGGCCGGCCCCAGGTTCGAGTCCCGGTTCCGGCACACAATTTTAATCTGCCAGGAAGTTTCATGTCAGCGCACACTCCGCTGCAGAGTGAAAGTTTCATTCTGGAAACATCCCTTGGCTGTGGCTAAGCCATGTCTCCATCATATCCTTTCTTCCAGGAGTGCTAGTCTTGCATGTTTCGCAGGAGAATTTCTGTGAAGTTTGGAAAGAAGGAGGCGAGGTACTGGCGGAAGTAAAGTTGCGATGCGGCATCGTGAGTCGTGTCGGGATAGCTCAGTCGATAGAGCGCTTGCCCGCAAAAGGCAAATGTCCCAGGTTCGAGTCCCGGTTCCGGCACACTATTTTAATCTGGCAGGCAGTATCATCCCTGCATTAGCTTGGAATGATTTAGGGCATTCACGGAAAGCCTAAATCTGGATGGCCGGAGGCGGATTCCAACCCCGTCCTCTCGAATGCGAGGCCAGTTCGGTACCACTGCCGCGGTGGAGTAGCCGAGCGGTCTAAGACGTTTCGCTGCGGAGCGCGCGGTTGCTCGCCGTCGGACGTTCGAGTTCTCCCTGGGGCATCGATGTGTGGTGTGTGTTGTCCTTAGGTTGGTTTGCCTTAGTATAAGTAGTTTCTAAGCTACGGACTGATCACAACGCAGTTTGGTTCGATAGATTTACACACATTATTACGGTACCACTGCGCCACCTCGCTGGGTGTCAGTTCGTAGTGCTGGACGGAAAGTCATAGAGTAAAACAGAAGTGATAACTGTCGTTTCCCCAGGTATTGTGTTACTGGGCCCCTAGTATTTTCATCTTATAAAAGGCGCGTGGAATGGCCGCGTGGTCTAAGGCGTCATGCTACGGACTGGGCGGCCGTTCCCGCCGGAGGTTCGAATCGTCCCTCGGGCGTGTGTGTGTGTGTGTGTGTGTGTGTGTGTGTGTGTGTGAGTGTGTGTGTGTGTATGTGACATTATTGTAAATAAGTTTGGCGCATTAGGTGATCAAACATTTGAACATTTGTCTTTAAAAATAATTTAGGGGATAGTATGAGCAACTCTCTTTTACTGTTCGCGAATGATGCTGTTGTTTATCGGTTAGTGAAGTCACCATACGAGCAGAAGCAACTGCATTACGATTTAGTTAAGATATCTTCGATGTGCCTAAATTGAAATTGACCACACAGGTCATATTCAAATGTTTATAGAGCTTATGGGAGTTAACTACGGGGTCATCAGTCAAAAATGTTCAAATGTTTGTAAAGTCTATGGGACTTAACTACGGGGTTATCAGTCCCTAAACTTACAAACTACTTATGAACTAACTAATACTAAGGATGGCACATATATCCATGCCTGAGGGGGGGGGGGATTCTAACTCCCGACCGTAGTGGAGTCTAATATTCATGTGTCTTCACTTCCCCCACATTTTATTGTAATGTACATAAATTGTACTTATCCTTCTTCACCACTCATTTTAGAATGACAGAACGAGTTAAAGTTTATGTAGATTTCCTTAGTGTCGTAGAAACTCTTTGTCTACTACTGCGGCAATTAAGACAACCTTTCATTAGCTTAGGGACGCAAAAAAAGATGTTTCTTTCCCATGTGGTCGAAAAGATATTGTGCATTAGTACGCAGTGCGCTGTTTATCTTTGGTGGTCAGTGTGGAGACCCTAGTTTTAATATGAAAGTGTAGTTGGTCATGGGATCCTAAGAAGACAGGTTTCCCCAAATCTCATATTTTTATATGTGTCGAGTTTGTGTCATTTTGTATGTTTTACTCTAACTCAAGTTCAATTCGTTTCTCTAGCAGTTTGTGATGCTCATTAAACGCTGAACAGATACAAATTTATGGAACAAGAATTAAAGTGTTGAAACTGTTTTGCCCGGTAAAGTGTGTTGATATTTTAAGATACACTTTTAACTTAACGCTTTTCTGGTCAAGTAAATACCGCGATACTATTCTGAAGGAACTTTGAGAGTGCCTGGCTCTTGACACTAATGAAACATGTAGCCCAAGACAGAGCGGGAGCGGAAGCAGTTACGCCGAGTCCTCCAACTTTGAATGCTCCCCAACTCACGGATGCCGAATCGAAAGGACAATACGTTATTGTGACGGAAATGGGCGTTCAGAAGCAACTAAATGAGTCTGAAATTCTCATTACAACTCGGCGAGCACTCCATGACAGCCCCTTTCTCTCGTGCCGGCGTCGGCTTCACGTAATCACCCCTCCCCCTGCCGACTCCTCGCCTCCCCCCCCCCCCCCAATCCCTGTCCCCGTCACAGTCACAGCACCGCCACCTCCTTATTACATAGTCCTGCCACCCGCCATTATTAGTTCGAATCCAGGTCATTTATACATACTTCCGCCACAGACGATGTATCGAACAGTTTCATCCCGGTCTTGTAGGCAGATTATATCTTCGAAGTCAGCGGCTCCCAGCTATTCTAGGTGTGCGAACGCGTAGTTCAAAAAAAAAAAAAAAAAAAAAAAAAAAAAAAAAAAAAAAAAAAAAAAAAAAAAAAAAACGCACTGACGTGTTTTACGGCCCACTTTAGATTTGTAGTTTTATAAGATTTTGCAAAAATTTTGGATCAAAATAATAATCTAAATAATAAAAATTATGGTGATAAAATTACGACTCTACTATTGGGGTAATATCTATGCACCCATCCCGTAATATTCTTTCTGACCGTATTTTAACAAACACCTAAACTTATATGATGTTCTAGTTTAGCTTTGACAAACACTTTGTTTGAACTTTTACCTCTTCGAACTATCATTTTAATATCTCTTCCACATTTTCATTATATTTTTCCGTTAAAATATTATCACCTCTCTTGCCTTGGTAGTTCTAATTTCATTTTCTTTGCTTTTACTGGTTACGAATGACTATAGGCTGGAACGAACGTAGCTTACATTTGTCGTTCGGACGAGTGACTATATGGAACACGTCGTACGACTTTCAATATATTCCACAAATAGTGAATAAACGCTTAGAAAAAAATAAACAATGTATACACTTCCCTTCTGTTTGATTAAGGAACTACACTTTCCACAGAAATCTGGGACTTCCTTTATATACGAAACTTCCTGTATCAGCACTTTGTGCAGAATGTTCATTATTACAGTATCTTCCCAGTTTGCGTGCATATGCTTCAGAAGTCCATTGTTCAATTCGTTGTTACGTATTTCACGACATGTTCACGAAATAGAACAAACACGCATTTTAGAGGGAGCATTCTTACATATGCACAATTCTAACCACTGAAGAACATAGCCCTATTTCATTAATAATAATGTCTGAAACCCTTTTAGGAAAAAATTTGGCAGTGACGGGTTTCGAACCACTTCAGCATCACAAACCAATGCTTTGCCACTACGCTACGACTAATTATTAGAAGTTACGTTCCTTAATCTCGTACTATTGATGGCCGTTGTTAACTGATGCTAATACGGCATTTTTAGACACTAGATTATTATTTATCGCACGAAGAACGACCTGTTTTTGTTAATTCATCAGTGCGCCATTGCTTTGAAATGAAAACGTGTGAGTTACAATAAGAAAATCAACAAATACGCAACGCAACGCTCTGAGTCTACCGTCAGCCCCACTTGGTGTGATTCCCGGAGTGCGTAGCAACACTCCAAAATAGGACGCCAAAGTGTATGCGGCTTCTTTTGTAGAACTGTTGCATCTTAAAGGTGTTTTGCGAATGAAGCGTACGTAGCCTTTGGTTCGCATCCTCTACGATATTTTATACGTGTTCTTTCCAATTAAGGTTATTATTAATCTTAATTCCTAGGTATTTAGTTGAATTTACGACTTTTATATTTCACAGATTATCGTATAAATGCAGTTTAACGGGCGGCTTTCACAGTTCTTATGGATGACTTCACACATTTCATTATTTAGTTCAGCTACCAAGTTTTCCACCCTGCAAGTAACTAAATCATTTTGCAGTTGCTTTTGATCTATAGGTGACTTTACCAACCGATAAACGACAGCATCATCTGCGAACAGTCTAAGACAGCTGCTCAGATTCTCTCCTAAATCTTTATATATAAAGCAGAGCGTCCGTATGTTAGTTTGTATGTACGTATTGCATACAAATCTACAGTTTTGTTCCAATGTTCATGAAATATTGATCACGTAAGCTTCAGTCCTCGAGGACGGCCGTAGTAAGTGTAAGTAACACGTACAACACATTGTTCAGAAGATTTAATGTCATGAACAATGATACGATAAAAACTGCTGCATTACTCAATGTTGCACATTTCCTTCTAAACCATTAAACCGATTTCAACTAAATTTCATCTAAATTGGGGCATCTTATTGGATTGCCCCAATTTAGCCACCCAGTGGCAGAATTTTAATATCCCTGGTTGATTCAGTTTCAAATTTTATATGTGAGTTTGGATTGTACCATTGCATTTAAAGTTCCTTGAATGGCTCTTATTTTTTGTTCTCCACTTGCCTAACACTTTTATGTACATGGTTTTAATGTGCAACAGGGTGGTTGGATGTCCTACTTTATTTTTGTGATTACCCAGCGTAAACACTCTGGTATTGTGTACAAGCCTTTTTAATGCTTTCCTCGTTTTTATTCGTTCCTTTTAAATTTTGATGTGTTATCGCCTATACTTGAGGAAGTTTAACACATTGTTTTACCTCTACGACTGGAACAAGGGACTGATAACCGTCGCGGTTTAGTTCTTCCAAAAACAACAACAACAACCAAATTTGGTACACACCTTCATTACCGTGAGGTACCAATTCTGTAATGGTGAGAACTACATACAATACATGGTTCAGGAGATAACGTCATAAACACTAGGATTTGCAAGAAATTGCCTCATAATGCGATGAGACTTCATGAATACAGTACATGAGAACGAGATTACTTAGCGACTTGCAACAAACGTTAAACATAATTTCAAACCTTTATTGAACTGTTTCTCGCTGACAACTATAGGAAATTATGAAAGTAAAAGGGTTTCTCGCTTACTATTTTTCCGCTGTTCATGGAATAAAACTACGGCATTCGGTATGACTTTACTATTTGTAATTTCTACACTACAAATTGTAGCCGCGGGAAATTTTAAAGACAGTATACACACATATAGTTGAATATACTTTCTAAATTGTATCAGTACGACACGTAGTTCATGAGATATGAGCCCATAAACAGTAACGTTCATTATGCAGCAAGTTTTAATCTATTACTTCCTTACAACTAATTGTATTAGCAACTGATTTTACAGACATCCTGCTCTTACACAAATGAATATAAACCTGAAAATATACAATTTTACAACATATAATCCAATAAATATGAGATCGTACGAATCATTCTTTGTTTGGATACTGCAATTATAATTTTGTACCTTTTGCAAGACAGCGTTATTTCTTATATATTCTCCGATAAATATAACATGATTTTAGTAAGTAGGAGATGAACAGAGAAAAAGAGCAGGGACAGGAGAAGTACTAACTCAAGGCGGGAATAAATAAATAAATACCCGGGCAACTCCGGATTTTCGGCTAGTCGTTTATAAAGATAAGGAACAGTAGGGGCCCTATAACACTACCCTGAGGAACGCCAGATATCACAATGTAAACGATGACTGATCGGTCCACACCACATTACTCCATTTATCAAGTGTCCAGGCTTTTGATTGTTGTATCACTTTCTTCGTAGATTTGGCTTCCGTTACTAAGGTTATAGCAATTACATCCCTTTCACGAATGTTAAGCTCCAGCTATATTCTTGAATGGCTTACGGGAGTACCGTCGGATGGTATTGTAGTGTGATTACTACAATACGTTAACGATGGTACTCTCGTGAACTATCAAAAGCCCGAAACAGCACATACAGCCATACTGTTTTTATTGAAACTATTTCTCAACTGAGTTTAAACTTCTGTAGTCACCTTTGCGCTAACAGTTTCACGTTGACTGGACAGAATACTTCCTAATGCTTTTCGGTCATTGTCAGTTAACGTCGGGTTTCACTATCCTCGACAGAAAACTCCTTAGCTATATTACATTGGCATACTCCAAAATGATAATACGCCCACACACAAAACCAGAAAGGTTCAGAGTGCTTTGTAGAGTATCAGAAAATTATCGGACGTTCTCTGGGATAGAAAATTCTCCACGTTTCAATGTAGCTGGACCGTTATGGGCAATTCATGACAAAGTGAAGACCAAAGGTTATAGCTTACAATGCTTTCAGTATGTTTCTGTGGCTAAGGAAGCTAAACTGATAGGTCATAGGTTACGCAATACTTGAAATAACTTATGCTAAGGATAAAAAATTAAAAATAATAAATAAACCACACACACACACACACAGAAACACACACACACACACACACACAGCCTCGATGGCCTTGTCTTTTCCTTTAGAAACAGCGTTTATTGCGGACGGGTTGTACAGGAGAGCCCGTCTAAGTACGCGGCTAGGACACTTTTCAGCTCCATATTTACAAGTGGTGTCTACGATTGCTGGAAGGGTCCCCCATTTCTGCAGGTTGGTCATGCATAGAGGAACATCCACTTTTAAGCAGTTGACGTACATGTACACAAGGTATGATAGATCGGCGCCAGGAGCTAATTCTTCCTTTGGTGACATGTTTGCGGGCAATGAGCTTATCCATCTACAAGATGAATTGTCTTTGGTGCTCCGTCAAGTGGCAGAGTGCTAGTAAGAAAACTCTTGCGGGATTTGAGGCGAGATCTTGCTTCCAGAATATGTCGGAGGTCATTTGCCTGCTTTGTTCTCTTACTGTCTGCACAAATGGCACTCCAGACGCTGGGTAGGGGCTGTTTGAACAATCGGGTAGTTTCCGGAATGGCGTTGGCTTCAAGCATCCCAAATTATCTTCGAAGTTTTGTTGAGCGCTGAAGCGTTCCACGCAGGAGCGACATACTCAGCGGCCGATACACAAGTGCAGAAGTCATCAGAACGTGCGAACTGGCTTCCCAGCTGCTACCTACAATGTTCTTAAATATTAAAATATACATTCATTACTTCGCAATTTGCGAGAGTTTCCGACTTTAGCTGCTCTTCTTCAGTTGGACTATCGCATTGTAACATATGAAAATTTGTGCCGGACCGGGACTCGAACCGGGTCTCCCGCTTTTCGCGAGCGGTCGCCTTAACCACTAGGCCACCCGGACACACTCCCCAACCAGACCCAAACTTACATATGTTACAGTTGTCTACTTACCTTAGTGCTCTCACGTATTTAGCAGTGATTCCCGCGAGGGGGGAGAGATACTACACCATCTTTAGCCTGTCTTGGCTATCATATTTACAATGATACCTCTGTTCCAAAGGGACAGCCACTCCAGTAATCTCAACATGCTCAAAACCGTCCTTGATATGTTGGGTTTGATTCAAGGTGTGACTGCAGCATGATTTGCCTGCACGAAAGCCTTCTTGTTGTAGGATAAACTACTCTTCAAATAAGTGCCAAGAGTTCTAATACCATTAAGTTGTGGCATTGAAAGGGAAAATAGGTCGAAAATTTTTCGGCTCGTTTATTTTACCATTTTGATTTTGCTGTATACCGTAGATAAAAGTCTGTTGTCCTTTACATCAACTGGTTTCATTTTTATGGTTCTATGTTTTGTATGCTTGTACTGAGTTACGAGGTCTTGCACACAATCAATCCATTTGCAGGATCCCTTTGCCGTGAAACGTTTGAACAAGAAACCTTTCAGAGTTCTACTGAGTCGTTCAACCACACAAGGTTTCATTACAGAATACGTAGAGTAATGCTATATTCCTGCATCAACTTTTTTAAAGGGATTTTAGTATTTATGTATGGGCTTTCAGTTGATTCTTTCTCTATTTGTAGATACTTTCATCTGTTCGCGCGTAAGATTTTGGGAGTTCTCGATTGTATGGTGTCAGAATTTGTTTTTTCTGTTTGTAGATACAAACGTGCGTTGAGAGCTGTAGCTTGCTTTAATCCACGCGCACAACGTGGTATATTGATGGTATCATTTCAATAACAACATCGTTAATAACCAAACAGTATGCAATTGTATTGTTTGGAAATGGTTTTTCTAGTTTATTTTGAATTTGCATATCAGAAGACGATAGTTTTTCTTCTTGTCGTGAGCAATCAAAGACATGAATTGGACATTCCTGATACTGTTTACGATTCATGAGAGGATTTACAAATTTTCCACTCGTCTCATAATACACTGATTGAAATTTGCTATAGATTGCATACGCTAGCGCCGTATCCTTCGCGGTAAAATTAGCTGAGTAGACCTCGAAGGCATATTTTGATGACTTCAGTTTTATCTCTAAATTTGTCAAATCTATAGCATTGAATGTATTACTATCAGCTTTGATGGTAACCCTATCTGTCTGAAATGCGATAATTACGTATCGAGCGGTTTCGATACCCGGCTTGCAGTTTACTTGCCACGTTCATTGATCAACATGCGGCGCGAAGCATTCAGTTAGTCCCCAGTGGCGGAATCCCAAATTCAGCTTTAGAAAATTTTTTATGATTTTCATTAATGGTATTTTCTCTTTTTCAGTTACATCAATTTCAGGTATATCCCAGCAAATATTTTCAATCATAATTTTCGATTTAGTATCGGCAGTATCTGCAATAATGCTATTTGCGTCAAGACTGTTACGAACCAATAGAAGTTCTTGTTTAGCGTTTACAATAATCTTCTTGTAATCTTCAGCGAAGCCGAGTACCATATTCAGTGGAATGCAGAAGCTGAAACGTCCATCAGAAATAACATTCTTTCAATTAGTCAACCTCTCCCCATCCTGCATTTAGGAGCACATTAGCTTCGCTCGGTGTGAATGAGGCATACTCCTTCATCAGCGTCGCAATTCGAGGATTGCGTACATTTTATATTTGCTTGTTATTCAAATAATATTGAATTTCAGAAAACAAGTGAAGCATACAATTTTTGTTTAGATGAATATCAGTAGCAACTTCTTATCCATCTGCATTTAGCAGTCGACCGTGAATATAAAGTTGGCTCTCACAAGGTAACAGGTACAGGTTTTTATCGTTTATCGTTATTGGTATTTTATCAGTACAAGCATAAGCTCGTTGACCATACGGTTTATATCTACGATATTGAAATCGGGTAACGGAATTATCGGAAGAAATGTTGCCTCTCACTCTCAGCAAATAAGACATTGCTTCCCTCATATATTTATAAAAGCGAATCGAATATATAATGACAAAGTCTAGCAATTTTATAGAGAGATGTTGGTATTTATACCCCAACATTTTTTTTAAAAATCTTATTGTAGGCACTTTCATCTGTTTTGGTATTTATAGCACGCTATAGCCCAGTCTCGACAGTAGTTCTCGATTGTACGGAGTCAACATTTTTTCTTCTTCTTTTTGAGTCTTTTTTCTTTTTATATTTTCCGTTTGTAGACACTTTCTTCTCTTCATGTGAACGTTGTTGATTGTAGAGGTTTACCATCTCGCTTTCTTAAATGTAATCTCACAGTTATTTCCTCCCCATCGAAATCTACTAGATTCCCGTCCTGTCCTCTAATAGATATGCTTAACTCTCCAATGTATTGTACAACGACTGGCGAATTTGTTGATTCCACAATCTTATATCCAGGTGGGACTGCAGGCCAGAATTGATGTAATGTGTGTGTAGGAACGCCGTTGTGGAAAGACACCCGAAATTTTGGTATTTATGCATAATACATTAACATTCTGAATATTTACACCGTGCTCAGCTAGCGTTGAAGTTTCCTTCTCAATATACATATTCTCAAATACTAGGACTGAGCCAATATTATTATCCAGTGTAAAATCAACAGCTACATTACACCACATTTTACATCGTTGGTATAGTTTATGTTAAGATATTCTCAGTTCTACTTTATTATCAGCATTGACAAATTTGACATCTCAATCTCCATTTATGAAGATGAAAATATATCTGAGTTCGTACGTTCCAGGATTTATAGAACTTTTTCTATAATTTCATTATCGCCAATATAGTTATAGAAGTAAAAATTGTTTTTAGACGTTATATTCGGTATAGAATAGTATGTAAATAAGTTGAGTAATGCAATTTCGTAGTAATGATGAGATAAATTAATTGTGGGATTAAATGTAGAGGTTATAATCGACGTTTTACCCGACCGGCTAAACGTTACTCCGCCATCCATTTCTTATTTAGAAACTTTAAGCAAAGATGGCGACACCTAATAACTTGTAGGTGACAAACGTATACTTCATAGTACAATTTTTGAAGTATTTGACAATTTCTAGAGGAGGTGGTAAATTGCGGAAACTATCAAAATAGTAGACACATTACCCTTTTTGTTATAAGAAACCCAGTGAGAGCCAGGCTCGCTATCTGTCTGGAGGTTGGCAATTGCACTCATATTTTGTAGGCTTATTTGGTAAAGTGTCTCATGAAAAACCTCGGAAGTAGGGCATTTCCAGTTTTTTTTATTTTATTTTTTATTTTTTATTTTATTTATTTATTTACTTTTTTTGCATAGAATTGTAAGTCGATATTTGTAAGTGCTTCTTTAGGAAGACTTTAATAAGAGGGTGTTTTTTTAGCCCTAAACCACTCTTTTTTGTAAGGCTCTAAATACAGCCCCTTGCCTTTGCGAAGCGCTATAACCTTCATAGTTAGGTTATGTCGTTGCATTTCCGATAGCTCTTTGCATGCATTTTTCGCATCTACAACTGCTTTCGCAATGCCAGCAGCTCCTCCAGCCAGACCACCAAGGGCAGATAAACCTGCGAAAATCTGAATGAGGGGGTAAAAAAACCGCCTCTCTTAGGAAGAGGTAATATGCATTTTTAATAGTTTTTGTTTTGTTTTTCTAGCTGTTTTCACTGCTTCGCGAGTTTTTTCGTTTCATTATCTCTAATTTTCTTCTTATTTTTAATACCCATACCGAGTTTGACTTTAGCCTTCATTGCACCAGTCACCGTTAGAGCGCCAAATTATTTCACTGAGCTTAGCGTCTGGGACTTTTACTTTTTTCATTGCTTTATCTGCTAGAATCAAGTCCGCTTTATGTCTGACAAACTTTTTGGGTGTTTTGCATACGCAATATCGTGCTTTTTGCATGCTGCGTCTAATTTATTGATTCCATCGTCGCAATCGTTTTTCTAACTTCGTGCCTTGTCCGCAATTTGAGTAACCAGGTATATGCAGTTCGACAGGTAGACGATAGTAATAATTGTCACTTTTCAACAGCAATATCTATTTCCAAATACAATTAGATGTATTATATCCGGCCCCTCAAACTGTAGGAAAAACGAATGTGGTAATTAATCTTCTTGTGCATCAGAATGGTCTATCTTTTAAGAACGTTTATGTATTTTCCAAATCTTTGGAGCAACATAAATACAGATATCTAGCTCAAGTGATTGGCAGCATTGGAGAAATTGGATATTTCCCATTCTCGAGTAATGATTAAGTAATACCGCCGGATAAAGCTCTTCCACACTCCATTTTCATTTTTGATGACACCGTTTGCGATAAATAGGGTAATATAAGATCTTACTTTACAATGGGTCGACATTACGGCGCAGACTGTTTTTATTTAGCTTACAGCAAAATCCCGAAACACTTACTTAGAGATAATGCTAATTTTACTGCTCTCTTCAAACAAGATGAACGCAATATGCGCCACGTTTTCAGCGATCACGTTAATCCTGCTATGACATTTAATGAATTCGTCGATTTGTGTAAAGAGATATGGAGTGAAAACGTGCATAATATCCTAGTTATAAGTAAAGATGACAATTTAAATAACGGTAGTTTTCGCAGTAATTTTGGTAAGTATATATAAGAGGAAAACATGTCACAGATAAATCGATCGCCACTGCACGCTCGTTTTTATGAGAAGATGAAACTTCAGAAGCAAGTATTGCATGCTCAACGCGCTATACGCAAAAAATTGGCTTTACTGCAAAACACGAGAGGCACAAACTGAGAGTGTACTGAACAAAGTAATGAAACCAATAACTCAACCGCTACAAACGTTGATTCAAGAGACGCGTCAGCACAAGTCTCGAGTTGTGGATAAAAAAAGCAGACGATACGACTCTCAGTGTAAAATAAGAAGATTTAGAGGAGGAGGAGTTAGGAGAAGATGGAAGTGAAGGAGGACATGATGATTATAGTAATGCGAAAATGAAGGAAGACTGGCGAAAATATTTTTTTCATAAACCCCAAGACAGAAGAACAGCGGATCCCACATATGGTATTAGGTTTAATGATGAATTAAAGACGTGGGCGATTTCGGAGACTAGGCAGGACAATGAATCTGCTAAGTCACCTCGCAGACGTAAGAAACGCAGATTGGCGCAAGAAGGAGCTGCGGAAAAGTCAACTCCACTGCGTGAAAACGCGAAACAAGTTAAGGATAAAATTACCGAAAAGCCACCCACTGTTGCAGTTACACAGAATCAGCCTCCGTCACATAAACAGGTAGAACTTGCCGTGCCGTTAAAAGCAGAACACTGTCAAGGCGTCTCCCAAACACAATGATGAATCGGCTCAGAAGTCACGTGAGCAGGATCCACGCAAGACAGTGTCTGCTCAGTTTGCCACCGGTGTGGACTGGTCAGACGAGGTAGAAGATGTAGACAAGGACACCGTTCTGGAAGATGCTTCCGGGGATGCTGGTAACGTAGGACACGCAGTGACCACGGATCCAGCTGTTACAGATACCTCGGCCATGGAAACCACGGACGCGGAGAAAGACGCTGACTCTGATTTCTATTAATCTGTAGATCTTTCATATCTCACATCCATACATGTGTGATCGCCAGGCCTACAAAATTGCCACATTAAATATTAATAAGTGTCGTAGCTCCATCCGGTTACAACACATTCAAGATTTTTTATATTCCGCAGATATAGATATTCTATTACTTCAGGAGGTTGCAGACATTAATTTAGAAAAAAAATATTTGGATACAATGTCTTCGCCAACCCGGGTACTGGTGCGGATTTGGGTACCGCCATCCTATTAAGAGAAGGAATTGTGGCATATAACATCGAAATGCTAGTCAATCACAGAGGGATTGCAGCAACAGTTAACAATGTTAGAATAATTAATGTATATGCTCCCTCCGGATCTAGTAACAGGCGTCGCAGAGCGGAATTTTATACGGAAGAGATTCTTCCTTTATTTACAACAACGTATGACCAGCTTATCTTGGCGGGAGATTTTAACTGCGTTTTGCACCCAAAAGATCAGACACCAAATTTTAGCAAATCTGTGGAATTAGAACGGATAGTCAAGGACTTATTTTTAATCGACACTTGGGAGCACAAGTATGGAGCAACGCCTGGATTCACGTACGTAACAAATCATTCTGCAAGTAGGCTAGATAGAATATATGTATCAGATAATCTAAAACAACGAATTCTGCAATGTGAGGTCTGGCCAGCTATCTTCACAGACCATGCGGCTTATATCTGTACCGTAAACTTGCAGAAACAGGGTACGTACCGCAGTAAGGGACCCTGGAAACTTAATGTGTCACACTTAGACGATCAAGGTTGTCATGAGGCCTTCACACATCCGTGGAATGAAAGTCTCACCAAGTTTCGGTCATATGCCTCGGTTATAAAGTGGTGGCTACAATGTGCCAAACCCAAATTACGAAAAGCCATGTTACAGTACTCACGAGACAAGAACTGGTGGCTTAAACGAACCATTGAATTCCATTATTCAAGTTTACGAGAACTGTACAAACTGGACGAAACAGTCATTGAAAACTACGCCCAAATTAAAAAAGTGAAAGCCAAACTACTACTCCTTAAAAAGAAACAGTTGGAAGGATTAAAAGTCAGATCCCGAATCCAGGACTCACTACGACTTGAAGCGACGTCAATCTATCACCTGACACGTGAGAGTAAACGAAGTAAAACTAAGATACTGACGGAATTGCAAACTGGAGACGGCACGCGTTTAACTCACCAAAATGACATTCGAAATGCGATTCAAACTGCTTACACGGATTTGCTGTCTGAGAGAATGATCGATGACAACGCATTTCAAGAATTAGCAAATAATTTAACTAACAGACTTACCCCTCAGGAATCAGACGAACTAATAACACAAGTGACTGAAGACGAGCTGGAAGATGCGCTGTTTCACAGTCCGAAGAACAAATCGCCCGGGTGTGACGGACTCCCTGTAGAGTTTTATCAAACCTTTTGGACACACATGAAGACGAAACTGACAGAGATATGCAATGAATTGATGACACCTGATCTTAATATCCCGCAAGAGTTCAGTGAGGGCCTGGTGGTATTAGTTCCAAAATGTGCAAATAGTAAGACTATCGCCAATCTGAGACCGATTACTCTTTTAAATAGTGATTACAAACTTTTTGCACGTATTCTTGCAAAAAGGATGAAGAACGTAATGACTAAAGTCACCGGTACTTATCAAACCAGCGTCGGCAGAGATAGGTCCATTTTCCAAACGCTAGTGGACTACCGCGACCTAATATCAGTGGCGGAGGCATGCAAGATTGAATGTGCAATGGTCAGCTTGGACTTTGATAAAGCCTTCGACAGAGTCAACCACCAGTATTTGTTTAAAGTTATGCGGTCGCTGGGTTTTCCCGTGCATTTCCTCGCTGTAATACAAAACCTGTTACGGAATAGCACATCACGAGTGGTTGTCAATGGACGGCCAGGTGGCATATCCCCGTAAGAAGCTCCGTAAGACAAGGTTGCCCGATGTCAGCATCACTCTTTGCAATCGCCATAGAACCTTTACTAACGACATTGACGGCGCAGTTAAACGGTTTACAGATACATGGACAGAAGTTAGCGTGTCGGGCTTACGCTGATGACGTTGGCTTCCTGATCACCAACGCAAATGACGTCCACACTGCCCTGCAGATCATCATGACATATGAAAAGGCATCTGGTGCATTAGTTAACTGGCAAAAATCGGGTGTAATGAACATAGGCAAATGCATAGGTTTGACTCATCATCCCCGTTTGCAAGAGGTGCACAAGATGCAATGTCTCGGTGTCGATTTTAGAAAGACAATTCGAGAAACCGTTGCCGCAAATTATAAACAGTTATTGACTAAAATTCGAGCGTCTGTACAACAGCGCAGTGTCCGGAAGTTAGATGAGCTGCAAAAAGTTGCACTGGCGAATACGTATATCACCGCCAAGGTCAACTACGTGGCTCAAGTCCTGCCAATACCACGCAACATAGCACACAGAATGTTGGCAGCGCTTGGCCACTTTGTATGTCGCGCACATATTTTCAAAATTAAATACGACACCTTGACTCTTCCGACGCTACTCGGTGGCCTGAATCTCGTCGATGTGTACAAGAAGGCGCAAGCACTATATGTTTGCCAAACATACAAGCAATGGAAACTGTCCACCAACGGTCTGACTTCCCACCTCTTGGAAGAAACTGTGCCAGCAGACCTACGACCGCCAATCGATGTAAGTCATCTGTCGCACGCTTTGCAGCACTTACAGTATTTCCTACTCGAATACAGTTACCTACGAACAAAAGTCCCAGAACGGAAAATGACAAAAGTGAAGGAAGTATACCAGGCGTTGATGAAAAATAAACTACGAAATGTGATAGAAAGAAAACTCCCGAACCATGACTGGAAAACAACGTGGGAAAACATCCACAGCCCTGACTTACCTTCCCAAGTGCGGGCCGCGTGGTATATGACGGTCAACAGAAAAACCCCGACGATGTCCCGCCTCCATAAGATACACCTACAAGACTCTCCCTTGTGCCCAACATGTCAATTAGTCGACAGTGATGAACACAGATTCGTCTGCAGTATAAATGCAGGAATATGGGAGTATGCGAGGCAAAAACTGGCCCTCATCACGAGAACCTCGCCACACACAATATCGCCAGCGGATGCCCTCCATCCCGATAGCATCCCATTCCCAAGGACAAAGAGGAACGCGGTCAACTGGGTAATGGGACATACAGTGTACTTTATCTTCAGTACAGAATCAAAGAGAAAGGAAGATTTCATACATTACCTGACAATGCAACATGACATGATCCAAAGAAAGAAAAAGTACAAGGAACGTTACGCTAATTTCTTGAGTAAAACGATAATGTAATTACAAACAGAACTTTAACAAAGAGGAATTTAATCAACATTAATTTACACAGAAGAATTTCAGTTATTATCATTATGCCTTTTGCAATTTCAGAGGAAATTTTACCGGAATTATTTGATCGCCGAAGAAGGCATTTATGTTTTTATTTTTTTTTATATAGCTAATACATCCCAGAATGGTATGGATTGTATATGTGTCTGAAGATCTTTGTTTCGCATCACAAGCTAAGAACGCATATTCAGTTGATTAGAGCTAATTTCTGTGCCTGGAAATTTTTATTTTATTACTATTCTTTTATCTCTATCAAGTGGAAAAAAATGACGAAGTTCCACTTAGTTTTCACTTATTCGTTCAATTCGAACTGATATTTCTTTGGCTGTTGAAGAAACGATAATAATGCAGAAAAAAAAAAAGTTGGTAGTGTCTCGGACTCATAAACCAAAGGTCATGGGTACAAAATTCCGGCTTGGGCCGTCGTGGAGGGCGGTTGAGCTTACGCTGTGCTCCGTCGCTGCTCACAAGGCAAGTTTACTGTTTATTCTGACAGCGAAATCTTGTGTCTTCGTGTTACTGGGTGATAATTTCTATAATAACGTATTAGTCTGGTGTTTGTGGCTGGGATTTGATCGCTTTGTTTATAATATGAAGTTGTTTTGAATATGGCTACAATTTTGAGGGGATATACTTTGAAGTTTACTTTTGGACGTGGAATTGTGAAACCTGCTGCATATGAAGTTCATAGATTCCTTATTGAAAAAGTTAAGATTCTATTAGACGAACTTTACGGAATTCATCTGTCCCAGCTTGCGCCTGTATTTTTTGTAAAACTTTTGAATGTTCATCTGTGTCTGCGTATTGTAGAAGAAAGTGGAGGGGCAATGAAATTTTTGCGATCTGATGGTAGTGTGATCGATGTAGAAGTTCCTTGCGAGCACGTACGCAATGTTCTGAGTGCCTACGGTCGTGTTTGTTCTTGAGGAAAAGTGGGGGAACAACTTTCGTTGCCCCCGTACTGAATGGCGTGCGTCAAGTAAAAATTGATTTGATGAAGCACATACCGTCCTTTATCAGTGTGTCAGGCTATCGTGCACTTGTGATATACGACGGACAGCCCAGGACGTGTGCAATTTGTAATTCGACGGAGCACTACCGGGCGGAGTGCTCGCGCCGTCGGGTGGCTCAGCTGCCTCCCTGGCGTTGTAAACATGCCCCTGTCGTATGCGGCGGCTGCCGCTGCGGTGCCGGCGCCGCCTCCCGTGACAACAAGTGTCGTGCAGGACTCGGCCACCGAATATGCTTCACAGGCCGTGCTTCAAGCTAACTCCACCGACTCTACACGGAGCGAGGCAGAATTACCACAGGTGCAACAGGAAGAACACGTCACCCCCGCGGATGCGACTGTTTCTCACCAGGCTGTGGTTGACCGACAACAGTCACAGCAAGTGAACGAAGCCGCTATGGAAATGGCTTCCAGTATTTTGACGACCCCTGACGTTGTACAAAACATGGAAGTTGAATACATTGTATCTGTATCATGTAGTTCTCCTCCCAAGAAAAACGAAAAGAGAAGGATTGCAAACCCGGAAGCGGAAACCGAAGCTCCCAAAACTAGGGAGAAACTTCAGGAAATCAAGAAGAAACACAAGAAGAGGAGGAATGACGGAACAGACGAAAATAAGGAATTGTCCGATAGTTCCACGTATAGTTAGGACAAAGAAGATAACAGTAAAGCAGGTTCTCACAGAACGCGTCTCGACGAAAAAGTGTAGACATCGCAACTGCCACCGATTTTGGTCAACGATACGGATGTCCGAGAACTCTGACAAAGGTGACTCGACGGCTAGAATGGACTGGGTGACTGAAATGGACCAAGAGAATAAACTTTCAGTGTCAACCCCTAGTGTTAATCTTCCTCTGGGAACGCAAATGCCGCGGTGGAGTAGCCGAGCGGTCTAAAGCGACTCGCTGCGGAGCGCGCGGTTGCTCGCCGTCGAGTTTCGAGTCCTCCCTGGGGCATGGGTGTGTAGTTAGTTTACCTAGGTTTAAGTAGTTTGTAAGCTACGGACTGATGACAAAGCAGTTTGGTCCGATAGATTTACAGACATTTGAACATTTTTTGGAACGCAAATGCAGAAGGACTCCAAGAACTTCACCTAGAATCATTGCGATAAGTCGCAATCGATGTCGGTTCTGTGTTCATTGTTACTCGATGAATCTGACGTTTGACACCAGACTCGTGTTTATGAATAGCCTTTGTGGTCCTTGACTGTGGCACATCGATTGCAAACAACGACACAAACGTAAGGATCTCGAATCCATTAAAATTACTGGCCTTTAAAGAATATTTATACCAATCTGACACTGACATTGCACTATTGCAAGAAGTACTTGTCCATGAATTTCAATTTCCAGGCTATATCGAAATTTTACACGTAGCGTTAGTGAATGAGTGTGGAACGGCAATTTTAATGAAAAATGGAATACCCGTAGAAACCCTGTGTCTCCTAGAATCCGGTAGGGGAATCTCCTGTAAAATTTTTTGGAGCAACCGTTGTAAATATCTTCGCACCCTCGGGCAACAACGCCAGAACTGCTAGAGCTAGCTTTTTCATGACAGAACTCGTTCACCTACTAAAAGATAATCCAGAAAATCTAATTATTGCAGGAGATTGGAACTGTGTCTTGAACCCGAAGGACCAAACCCCAAACTTTAATTTCTCCAAAGACCTGAATGATTGTGTCTGTGATTTACGTCTAAACGATGATTGGGAAGGGCTATACCCAACAATGGTAAAATTTACGCACGTTACCAATGTTTCTGCTACTAGAATTGACAGACTGTATGTTTCTGACAGCCTAAGGCGGTGTATAAATTCTTTTGACGCGATACCTGCTAGTTTTTCTGATCACAGTGGGGTACGTTGCAGCATCAATCTCGTTCGGCAAAGAACGTTCTGGGGACGGGGTCTATGGAAAATGAATGTGAGTGTTCTTAACGGCACAGAACTAGATGAATGTGTACGACTGACTTGGGTAGCGTGCCTCAGGGCGCGACCAAGATACGGTTCGGCAATTTAATGGTGGACCAAACATGCTAAAAAGAAACTACGAATGACGTTGATTCAGTATGCGAAAGAAAAGGCCACATATTTCAAGGACACTATAGAATTTTATTATACCTGTCTCAGAGAACTTTACGATCGTCCTGTTTTATCTGATGAGCACTTCATGCAAATAAAGAAAATCAAGGCAATTTTAACAAAACTGAAAAGGAAACAACTCGATGGTTTGAAGGTCAGGTCTAGGTCGCAGTCAACTGTAGTGGAGGAAACTGCTTCTCTGTACCACATCATCAGACAAACAAACACAGAAGGAAGACTTTTTTTGGAGAAGCTGCGAGCTGCAAACGATGAAGTCCTATTTGAACAGCGAGCAATAATGGATGAAATTCACCGATTCTTTCAGGACCTATACACAGCTATTGATTTCAATGCGGCATCTGCAGCAACACTGCTGGGCGGTACAGACGCTATTGTCACAGCTAATGACAATAGAGGCTTACTAACAACCTTTTCTAGTGACGAACTGCTGGACATCATAAAAACTTCTCCACTGAATAAGACTCCTGGTCCTGACGGAATACCAGTGGAATTTTATAAAAAGTATTCGAATGTGATTGGCGATGCGTTTACTGACGTCTTACCACCCGAATGTAAAGAAGGCGTTATGGTGATGGTTCCCAAAGGGCAGGGGATGAAAGACGTGCGCAAACTACGGCCACTGTGTCTACTGAACACTGACTATAAACTCGCTGCTCGTGCATTGAAAGGCCGCTTGACAGTTGTTCTGAAAAGAGTGATTGGAATGATCAAACGACTTTACCTCATAGGAGTATAGTCAAAACCGTCAGTGAACATCGTGACATTATTTCCATCTTTTCGGCGACTAAAGTTAAGGGATCTTTGTTTTTATTGACTTTGCCAATGCGTTTGATAGGGTTGACCACCGTTACTTTTTTAAAACGATGACAACTATGGGGCTTGGCAACACATTCTTACTATCATTAGAACATATGATCACGAGAATGACAGCGAAAATTCTTGTAAATGGACAACGTACGAAGAACATTGATATTCTCAGGGGATTTCTGCAAGACAGTCCGCTCTCAATGCTGCTGTACATCTTATCGATAGAACCTCTTGTCCGAAAATTAAATAATGACCTTGAAGGAATAACAATAATGTCTGTCGAGAAAGTAACCAATGTGTATGCTGATGATTTAGGAGTCATTGTCCAGAGTAATGACGACGTTCAACATCTAAGCGACGCGATTCATATGTATTCCAGTGCCACTGGTGCGGTCGTCATTAAAACTGAAAGTTCGCTGCTCAGTTTAAAGGGCTTTGTAGGAAATGTTTTACTACTACAGACCACCATAAGACCCTTGGCGTCATATTTTATAACTGTCCACTCCGGATGACTTCTGCTAACTGGAAAGAAATGCTAGCAAAAAATCAGAGGGATAATAGAAACAGGGATCTAAATTTGATTCAGAGGGTTCAATTAATCAACTGCATTATCCTGTCTAAATCAATATTTAGGTCAAATATTTCCTGTCCAATTAGGTATAGCAAAAAACATTATAAGAGCCGTTTGTCAAGTTATTTGGCAGGGATGCATATTCAGAGTTGCAGCTAACACAGTGACCTTACCATATGGTGATGGTGGCCTCGGTCTTACATACATTAGGCAGAAAACGATAAATTTATTTATCAAGAGGACACAAGAAATTCTCTGTAACAACCCTGAGAGTATTACAGGTCTACTTTTCAAAATAACAGAGCCAAAGAGTTTAGCTGCCCCCATCAATGTAGCACCCATTAATTACGAGCTGAACCATGTCAGGGAGTACTTCATTGAGGTTAGTTACAAGAATAATAGCCAGCCAACAGGAGAATATGGTAATAGTCCACATCATCTTGATGAACCACGGACGAGTGCTGTTAGAAACAGAATAGAGAAGAAATATCCTACAAAATATTGGTGCTCTGTCTGGAGGAATGTCAGCAGCAAACTTTTAACATCGGAGGTACGTTCAACGTGGTATCAGGTTGTCAATGCAATTATAGCAACTAACGAGAGACTGAGTATTATAGGCAAGGCTAATTCCAATTTATGTACCACCTGTGGACATGTAGATACGTTACTTCACAGGTTTACCTGCTCGGGCTACAGTGACCTATGGACAGGAATGAAGCAGCAGGTGACGTTCCTCCAAAGAAATGACGGCAAATTCATCACCGCAGAAGAATTACTTATACCGGATAAGACATACTTCCCACGACAAAAGAAGAAAAAAAATTGTCTCGGACTCATAAACCAAAGGTCCTTGGGCATTGTTATCTGCTGCCGGCCGCGGTGGCCGAGGGGACTGAGGCGCTTCAGTCACGGTCTGCACGGCCACTACGGTCGGGGGTTCGAATCCCCCCTCGGGCATGGATATTTGTGCCGTCCTAGTTCGTAAGTAGTTTGTAAGTTTAAGGACTTATGACCCCGTAGTTAAGTCCCATAGACTCTACAAACATTTGAACATTTTTTGTTATCTGCTGCTTTCCACATTTTCACCTCTGCCAATGTTGCTATTATTTACAAAATGTCTGCCATAATTGTTTATACCCAGCCATATTTGTTGTTGTCTGCGAAAATCGATTCTTTTTATCGATGGAGACATGTCCGACATTTTTTTTGTGTGTAGATGTCTGCCATATTGTTTATGCCCCTGCCAAATTGTTTATGCCTACCATATTATTGTATGCGATTTTTTTATCGATTGATCAATTGATCGATACCGCAAAGACCGCGCCAAGGTCCAAAGTTATTTAGAAGCCTCATTTCCCATCTACTGACTAGCTATAAACCCTTAAGTTGGAGTTCGGAGCCACGTGGTTCCGAAAACCAGTAAAAATACAAAAATTGAATTTCCGAAAATAAAGAAAAATAGCTACGACATGCAACTCTTAGAAATGTGTAGGATATCATAAGGAAGCTAAAGAAACACAGACGCGATTGGGAAGGTTTTACATGGATGGACGAAGTCCAGTTTTCAAAAGTCGGAAAAGTGGAAAAAATTCAAAGTCGGAGTGAATCAACTAAGAAATACGACATGCAGCCCCTAGAAATATGTAATGTTTCATAAGCAATCTAATAAAGGGGGCCGTACAAGGCTAGAAGAGAATTTACTGGGTAGTTTGATTGCAAAGTACAAGTTTGGATACGAAGCAACAATTTATACGGAGAGGAGATCGCAAGGTACTAATGGAAATCAGAAAGATACATGCATAATATCTTGCCTGAAGGGCATAGAAACACAGGGGTAGCTGAAGGCTTTGTTCCAAGAACACACCACATGGAGTACATATCACTCGCGGAAGGAGAAAACGGATAAGAGTATTTCACACGCACTACACAGAATAAAACTATTCCCACATATTAGTCGCGTTCCACAAAGCTAGACAGAAATTAAACAGATTTCGTACACCGCCAGCTAGTCTCACACAGGTTACCGATTCCCAGCCATTATCAAACGGAATTAATTGCGTATTCCTCACGTTTACCTATGCAAAATCATCGAAATGAAATTGAATCATTTCCGTACATGATCGGAGAAACTTATCCCGAAAAATGAACCTAAGATCTGAAGTCAAACAAACCAGAGAACAAGTCAGGGAGGAAACCAAGGCAGAACGTCTTACCAGGTCGAAGCGCAGCCACAGAATGTCCAGATCGGCCACCCAGTTACCTCCACCACCGGAAATCCATCGGAAATCGGTAGGAACCCCTTGAAAAACCGTGGTGGTTGTGGGGGGAGCCTAAACTAGCGTCCAACTGAGGCTTGCTAACTGGGAAATGACAACTCAAATTGTAACCAAAGGCTGGAGAAACCTGTTTGGTAGCATCAAAATCAGAGGTTGGTAACGACTACCTACCGATATGAAGCCAGAGAAACACTAGTACTGAGCAGCCAGCAGCCGACGACGACGACGACGACGAAAAATCTCAGATACACTCACGAGGGAAACACCTAGTATGGTACCAACGAAAATCGCGTAACAGGTAAACCTATACTGAGTCATCAGGAGCATGTGAGCCAGCGTGGTGTAATTAGCAAGGTGTTCGACTGTCACGCATACCACCCGAGTTCAAATCCTGCTTGGAACCTCTTCTTCTCCTTCCTCCTCTTCTTCTTCTTGTCCTCCTTCTCCTTTTTTTCACTTGTTCGACGACTGACCGTGCATAATTATATGCTTTAATAGCAACTATTATGTTAATGCTTGAGTAATTGGCCATGATAATAGCTTATGTTAATTGCTCAATATGTATTGCGCACGATTATTTTATTTTATTCCTTATTTCGAAACTTACTTTTACGGCGACTGAAAGATCGGTAAACCCTCTGTAGTTATCAGCTGTAACATTTTTGCAGCATTTGCTATCTGCATTTCTACATCTACATCTACATAGATACTCTGCAAATCACATTCAAGTGCCTGGCAGAGGGTTCATTAACCACTTTCATAACTTTTCTCTACCGTTCCATTCTCTAATAGCGCGCGGGAAGAAAGAACACCTAAATCGTTCCGTTTTCGATCTGATTTCTCTTATTTTATTGGGATGGTCTTGTCTCCCTAAGTAGGTGGGTACTAGCAAAATATTTTCACATTCAGAACTAAAAGTCGGTGATTGAAACTTCGCAAACAGATCACGCCGCAACGAATAACGTCTTTCTTTACATTTCCGTGACGCTTCCCCCCCCCCCCCCCCCTCCCCCGTAACGTGCCAGAACAAAACGAGCTGCCCTTCTCTGAACCTTCTCAATGTCTTCCGTCAGTCCCACTAGGGGCAACAGTACTCCAGGAGAGGACGCACAAGTGTGATGTAGGCAGTCTCTTTGGTGGAGCTGGTGCATTTTCGAAGCGTTCTGCCGATGAAACGTAACCTATGATTCGCCTTCCCCACAATATTTTCTGTGTGTTCTCTCCAGTCAAAGTTGTTCGTAATTGTAACTCCTAGGTATTTGGTAGAATTTACCACCTTAAGGTTTGACTGATTTATCGCGTAATTTAAGTTCAGCGGATTATTTTAGTGGTCATGTGTATTACTTCATACTTTTCTTTATTTAGTGTCAATTGCCAATTTTCACACCATGCAGAAATGTTGTCTAAATCGCTTTGCAGTTGCTTTTGATCCTCTGTTGACTTCACTAACCGATAAACGACAGCATCATCCGCGAACAATCTAAGGGAGCTATTCAGATTGTCTCCTAAATCGTTTATAAACACGAGGGGACCTATAACGCTTCCCTGTGGAAGGCCAGATATCACTTCTGTTTTACTCGATGACTTACCGTCAATTACAACGAACTGTGGCCTTTCTGATAGGAAATCGTGAATTAAATCGCACAATTTGGGAGATATTCCTTAAGCACGCAATTTCATAAGAAGCCGCTTGTGGGGTACAGTGTCAAAAGCCTTCCTGAAATCCAGAAATATGGAGTCGATTTGAGATCCCTTGTCGATGGCACTTAACACTTCATGTGAATAAAGGGCAAGCTGTGTTTCGCAAGAGTGATACTTTCTGAATCCGTGTTGACTACTGGTTAATAGGTCGTTCTCTTCGTGGTAGTTCATAATATTCGAACAAAGTATATGTTCCAAAATCCTACTGCAAATCAACGTCAATGAGATAGGCCTGTAATTTGGGAAACACTCCTATTGCCTTTCTTGGAATATTGGAGTAACTTGGGCAACTTTCCAGTCTTAGGATACGGATCTTTCGCTGAGTGATCGGTTGTAAATTATAGCTAAGTACGGAGGTATTGCATCAGCATATCTGAGAGGAATCTAGTTGGTATACAATCTGGCCCGGAAGATTTATTTTTGTTTAGTGACATAAGTTGTTTTACTACTCCAGGAACATCTACTTCTAAGTTTCGCATGCTGACAGCTGTTCTTGAATTGAATACTGGAGTGTTCACTTCATCTTCTTTGGTGAACGAATTTCGGAAAGCTGTGTTTAGTAATTCTGCCTTAGCAGTACTGTCATCGGTAGTATTACCATTGCTATCGCGTAGTGAAGGTATTGTTTGTGTTTTGCCGCTAGTGCACTTTACATAATTATGACCAGAATTTCTTTGGATTTTCTGCAAGATTACGAGAAAGGATTTCGTTGTGGTAACTACTATAGGCTTCTCGCATTGAAGTCCGCGCTAGGTTGCGAGTTTCAGTAAAGGATTGCCAGTCTTGTGGATTCTGTATCTTTTTTAATTTTGCATGCGGTTTTCTTTGTTTCTGCATCAGTGATCTGACCTGTTTTGTGTACCACGGAGGGTCAGCCCCCTCTTTCGTAAATTTATTTGGTATAAATCTCTCGATTGCTACCGATATTATGTCTTTGAAAGTAAAAAAAAAAAGTTCAAATGTTTGTCAAGCTTATGGGACTTAACTACGGGGTCATCAGTCCCTAAACTTACAAACTACTTATGAACTACTTACGAACTAGGACGGCACAAATATCCATGCCCGAGGGGGATTCGAACCCCCGACCGTAGTGGCCGTGCAGACCGTGACTGAAGCGCCTCAGTCCCCTCGGCCACCGCGGCCGGCTCTTTGAAAGTAAGCCACAACTGATCTACACTCGTATTTTTAGTTTTGAAAGACTGGAGATTATCACTCAGGAAATCGTGAAGCGAATTTTTATCTGCTTTATTGAATAGATATATTTTTCGTTTAATTTTGGTGTATTTGGGCATTTCGACATTCAGTCTCGCTACTACAACTTTATGTTCGCTAATCCCTGTATCTGTTTTTATGCTCTTTACTAGGTCAGGATTATTTGCTGCTAGGAGATCAAGGGTATTTTCGCAACCACTTACTATTCTAGTGGGTTCATGAACTAACTGTTCGGACTAGTTTTCAGAAAAAGCATTCAGAACTAGTTCGGACGATGTTTTATATTTGCCGCCGGTTTTGAATACGTAATTATGCCAACATATCGAGGGTGAATTAAAGTCGCCACTGATTTTAACAGTATGCTTCGGATACCTATTTGAAATGTGATTCAAGCTTTCTTTGAACACTTCGGCAACCGCATCGTCTGAGTCAGGGGGCCGATAAAAAGATCCAATTATTAATTTATTCCGGTTGTCAGGTATAACCTCTACCCAGACCAACTCACAGGAAGTATGTCTCAATTTCGCTGCAGGATAAACCGTTATTAACAGCAATAAACACGCCACCCCGTTTTTTTATTTATTCTATCCTTTCTGAAGACCACTTGGCCCTTAGAAAAAATTTTGGTCGAACTTATCTCAGGCGTCAGCCAGTTTTCAGAACATATAACGAGTCATATACTGAGGCAAAATGAACGTTTTTCCGTGACGCCACTGTCCCTGTGAGAATGTGTACGTGCTTCATTCTGTATGTGCATGTATGAGAATCTTCTAGCATGCAAATCTGCCAAGGGGGAACACCAAGTATGGTACCAACGAATGTTGATGAGTCGCAGGTATATTGTGCGGGAACTCCTCCAGAACACAAAGCTAAAAGGATTTGTTGCAATGCGCCTTTTACAGTCCCCGGCCCCAGTGTTGTTACACCGTCGAATGCAGTGTGCGCCCACTTGACGCGTCACAGCGGCTTATTATGCTGCGGCCAGGCGGCTAGTCATTCGTAGCGTATCGTTCACATGTAACTGTAATTACCTGACATAACTTTATCTTTGCAGTAAGAAATAAGGAGTATAATTTGTACACAGTAAATTGCCGGACAAGTGTAAAAAACGCTGGATCACGTGCTCCTGAGGACTCAGTACAGGTATAGCTGTTACGGGCAGGACTTTGATCGCGATTTTCATTGAAACTAAGGCGAATTGGAACAAATCCTTTTAGCTTTGTGTTCTGGAGGAGTTCCCGCACAATATACCTGCGACTCATCAACATTTGTTGGTACCATACTTGGTGTTCCCTTTGGCAGATTTGCATGCTAGAAGATGCTCATACATGCACATACAGAATAAAGCAAGTACACATTCTCACAGGGACAGTGGCGTCACGGAAAAACCGTTTATATTGCCTCATTCATTGACACTATGATAAATTATTAGCATAATAAAATCCCAGCAATATTACAGAAACTAACATTTAAAGACATGAAAGGAGATGCTATTCCTCATGCCTCCGAAGGAGAGAGGTTCTCGTTTAGCAAAAAAGGCCGTCTAGTAAGCTTAGATCATTTACAAAGTTAAAAACCTAGGGAAGATGCCAGACAGCCGTCTTTCAAAATTGTTTTTTAACTCATCTAATCCTTTAAGTAATTGAGTACGGTTGGTTTTACAGCTTGTATATGCTGTTCCGTGATATGTTTTCAATATTTTCTTTGTATTTCTTTTTTATTGTCCCTGTACCTACTTGTTCATTGTTGTTAATATCTGGAATAATACAGAAATAACCATCTTTCCAACAGTAACATCGAAGATGTAGTTGTTTTTATTTATTTGAAAGAGGAAGTGATACCGTAGTTTCGAAGTCCGCCTGTTAAGTTTTATACCGTTATGATTGATTCTAACTGTACGTAGTCACCTTATGATTTTTAATTTACTTTTATTTTTTTACAATATTTATTTCGGCCACAGTCGTCAGTCCTGGTGTCATCCTGCATCACATGATAACATACCGTTTGCCTTTGGAAGGGCTTCCCACGATATGTTACACTTCATGTTTGCCAACAAGAAGATTGAAAACGAAATCGAATGTAAACTTCCGAAAACTGTTTGCCGCTTCTCGATTAGAGAGCAGCTAACGCCGGCGTTCTGCTTGCAACTGCAGATGAAATATGTTCCTCTCGCGATAACATTACTCCAGTGCAGGAGAAGAAACGGACGCAAAACATATCGCAAGGAATTGGAATACACAAGCGACTCTGAAGAAAACTGTGTGTCGTTGTCAACAGTTAATTTCCTCACGGTAGGGAGCGATCTTATTATAGCATATGATAAAGAATGTGCAACGAACGCAACGTTTTGTTTTTATTTATTTAGACAAGACGACCGGTTTCAGTATTAAATTTGTGCACTGAGCAAGCTATGTAGGAAAGGAAGGAGAAATTTGGAGAAGGAATTGAAGTTCAGGGTGAAGAAATAAAAATCTTGCGTTTTTCTGATGCCATTGTAATTCTATGGTATAGGAGGCAAACTTCTGCAGGCAATTAAAGGGCTTTACGTAGACAGTCAGGCTGCAGTTAGAGTAGATGGCAAATTAAGCTCATGGTTCAGGGTAGTTTCAGGGGTAAGACAATGCTGTAACCTGTCATCACTGTTGTTCATACTATTCATGGATCATATGTTGAAAACAGTAGACTGGCAGAGCGGGATTAAAATAGGTCAAAACGAAATAATAACGAATTAGTTGTAATGGTAGATTCGATTGAAAGGTTGCAAACTAATATTTCAGAGCTCGATCAGAGGTGCAAGGATTATGATATGAAGATCAGCATCTCCAAAACGAAAGTAATGTATGTGGGAAAGGGATTTAAACAGATTGACTGCCAAATAGGAGGAACAAAGTTAGAGCAGGTAGACAGTTTCAAGTACCTAGGATATATTTTCTCACAGAATGGCAACATAGTGAAAGAACTGGAATCGAGGTGCAGCGAAGCTAAAGGAGTGAGTGCTCAGCTAAGATCAACACTCTTCTGCAAGAAGGAAGTAAGTACCAAGACTAAGTTAGCAGTGCACCGTTCTATCTTTCGACCAACTTTGTTGTATGTGAGTGAAAGTTGAGTGGATACAGGTTACCTTATTCATAAGGTAGAGGTTACAGATATGAAAGTAGCAAGAAGGATTGCAGGTACTAATAGATGGGTACAATAGCAGGAGGGTGTTCATAATGAGGAAATAAAAAAAATAAAAATAAAATAAAAAAAAAATAAAATAAAAAAAAAAAATTGGGAATGGAAAGAAGGAAGGAATCTCAGGGTTTAACGTCCCGTTGACAGCGTGGTCATTAGAGACGGAGCTCACGCTCGGGTTTTTGGCTAACGATGGGGGAAGGAAATCGGCCGTGCCCTTTGAAACGAACTATCCCGGCATTTGCCTGGAGTGATTTAGGGAAATCACGGAAAACCTAAATCTGGATGGCCAGAGGTGGATTTGAACCACCATCCTTCCGAATACGAGTCCAGTGTGTTACCACTGCGCCACCTCGCTCGGTCAATTGGGAATGAACGCCATAGATGAAGCAGTTAGAGCGAACAGACTGAGAGGGTGGGGTCATGTTACACGCATGGGAGAAGCAAGGTTAACCAAGTGACTCCTGAGCTCGGCAGTGGAGGGTAAGAGGAGTCGAGGTAGACCAAGAAGAAAGTACTTAGATTCGGTGCAGAATGACTTTGAAGTAAAAGGCATAACATCAGACGAGGCATCACTGTTAGCATTGAATAGGGGATCATGGAGGAATTTTATTAGAGATACTTTGCTCCAGACTGAACGCTGAAAGGCATAATTAATGCTGATGATGATTGTAATTCTGTCAAAGACGCCAAAGGACCTGAAACAGCAATTAAATGGAATGGACAGTGTGTTTAAAGGAGCATATAAGACGATAATTAACAAGAGCAAAACAAGGGTAATGGAATGCAGTCTTAGAAAATCAGGCAATACTGAAGGAATTAAATTAGGTAACGAATCAATAAAGGTGGTAATGAGTTTTGTTACTCGGGAAGTAAAATAACATGACGGTCGCAGTATAGAGGATATAAAATTTGTTAACATAGAATATCAATTTAAGCATAACGAAGTCCTTTCTGATGGCATTTGTGTGGTGTGTTGCCTTGTATGGGAGTGACACATTCACGATTAATAGTACGGACAGGAAGAGGATAAAAGCTTTTGAAATGTGTTACAGAAGAATGCTGAAGATTAGATGGGTGGATCGCGTAACTAATGAGGAGGTACTGAACAGAATTGGGGAGAAATGTAATTTCTGGCATACCTTGACTAAAAGAAGGAATCTATTGGTAGGACACATTCTTAGACATCAAGGAATTGTGAATTTAGCATTGGAGGAAAGTGTGTGGGGTAAAAATCACAGTCGGAGACCAAGAGATGAATACAGTAAGCAAATTCAAATGGATGTAGGTTGCCGTTCTTATGTGGAGATGAAGAGGCGTGTTCCAGTCCTCGGACTTACGACACAACAACAGAACGGACTAGCGTCGTCGCAGTTACTGTCAGGATACCTAGTGAGTATACCTAGTGCTCACCTGAACGTCCAACTGATCGTGCTGCGGTGTGAGTGGAGGCACGTTTGCCACTCTTGTGTGGTGACGAAGGCATGTGCGGCAGGGCTGCTCTCTTATTGAATGTGGTTTTGTGTAAGTGGCGGGTGCTTCTGCTGTTTCGCTCACATACACCTTGAGCTTCTCATCGCAGCACATATGTGCGAGCCAGAGGAGCTGTGATCACCAAGTACTTTGGCAACAGCTGTTGTTGATCTTTTGCGATAGTGAGTTTTCGCTGAGCATTTTTGGTTTCTGGCTAGTTGTAGATTGCGTGACATGGAAAAGACGATGACAGTCTGAAAGACATAAATCACTGTAGTTAATTAAGTTTTACAAATCTATATTGTTAATAGATGAAATCTATAATATGACAGTAACTCATTCTGGTGACATTAACAGTAACTGCGATGCCTATGAAGTCGCTCAGAGACCTTTGTGCTCCAGCTGGTTCTTTGTGCATAGCTTTATGTTTGACTATCCACCAGCAGAATTTTCAAATAGTATGTGGAACCCTTCAACAAACTTACAACTGTCAAGTGTAACAGGTATGCGACAGGTGTTTAAAATTATTATTCTATTTGTTTTACGTAATTACCCAAATTGTACATCTCTTAATTGTTCATGTAATCACGCATATAGTACATTATCTACAGAGATCAGAAGATTCTTACCTAAATAAATAAAAACAAAATGCAATCATGGCATATTCTATATCGTATAATTGTGAACAATGTGAGAAATTAATGAAATGCTGATGAGATGATGGCAGTATGTATATATATATGGGAAACGTATGGAAGTTACAGCGTGTTAAAAAAAGTTCAAATATTTGTTAAGATTATAGGACTTAATTACGGAGTCATCAGTCCCTTAACTTACAAACTGCTTCTCAACTAACTTATACTAAAAACAGCACAAACATCCATGCCCGAAGGGGATTCGAACCCCTGACGGGGAACGGCCTCGCGCATCTGAGCATAGTGCTCTTGGCTACCCGCCGCGGCCCAATGTGTTACCCTGCTTCCAGTATCGGCTACTGATTTGTATCGCCAGTGAAAAATCTACTTCTAAATCTAGACATATACCGGGCATGGCAGAGGGTTCATCGATATTTCTCAACATTTCCTTTCTCTAATTAGTAATAGGAACAAGGACTAGGGAAAAGGAGCACCTAAATCTGTTTCCCATCTGAATTTTATTATGATGGTTATGTCTCCCTGTGTAGATGGGTGCTGACAAAAAATGGTCGCATTGAGAAGAGAAAGTTTGTTTCGAAAGTGTGGAAATGTAAGAAAGTAGATATCTACATCTACAGCTACATCTGAAAATCACGTTTAAATACCTGGCAGAGGGTTCATTGAACCACCATTATACTATTTATCTCCCATTCCATTCTCAAATAGCGCGCGGGAAGAAAGAACACCTGAATCTCTCCGTTCGAGCTCTGATTTCTCGTATTTTATTCTGATGGTCATTTCTACCTATGTAAGTGGGAGTCAACAATATATTTCACATTCAGAGGTGAATGTTGACGATTGGACTTTCCTAAGTAGCCCACGCCGCAGTGATAACCGCCATTGTTGTAATTATTCCCATCCCAAGTCCTGTATCATTTCCGTAACGCTGTCTCCCCTGTATCGTGACAATACGAAACGAGCTGCCATTCTCTGGACTCTTTCGATATCCTCCGTCAAACCTACCTGATAAGGATCCCATACTGGGCAGCAATACTCCAAAAATTGACGGACAAGCGTAGTGTATGCAGTTTCTTTTTTAGTTCTGTTGCATCTTTTAAGGATTCTGCCAATAAAACGCAGTCTCTGGTTCGTCTTTCCCACGAAATTATCTACGTGTTCTTTACAGTTTAAGTCTGAAGTAATAAAAATTCCTAGGTATTTTGTGGAGTTTACAGCCTTCAATTTTGATTGCTTTATCTTGTAAACAAAGGTTAACGGATTTCTTTTCGTAGTCGTGTGGACGACTTTACACTTCTCAATATTTAGAGTCAATTACCAATTTCTACACCATACTGATATCTTATTCAGATCGTTCTGCAGTTGGTTTGATCTTCAGATGATTTTACTAGACGGTAAATAACGGCGTCCTCTGCAAACAACCTAACAGAGCTACTTAGATTTTCCCCTAAATCGTTTATGTAAATAAGGAACAGCAGAGGACCAACAACACTACCCTGTGGAATATCACCTATGTTTTAGTAGATGTTTTACCATCGATTACTACAAACTGTGTCTTTTCTGACAGGAAATCCCCTATCCAATCGCAAATTTGGGGCGATATACCATAACCACGCCTTATGATTAAAAGTCGTTTCTGAGGTACGGTGTCAAAAGCGTTCTGGAAATAAAAAATCGATTTGCGAACCCTTGTCGATAGCGCCCGTCACTACGTGTGAATAAAGAGCTAGTTTTGTTTCGCATGAACGATATTTTCTAAATCCGTTTCGACCTTGGGTCAATAGATCATTCTGTTGGAGGTAATTGATAATTTTTGCCGTCGTTAAGTAGCTGAGCGGTCTAAAGCGTCTCGCTGCGAAGCGCGCGGTTGCTCGCCGTGGAGGTTCGAGTCCTCCTGGGGCATGGGTGTGTGTGTGTGTGTGTGTGTGTGTGTGTGTGTCCTTGGGTTAGTTTACCTAGGTTTAATTAGTTTGTAAGCTATGGACTGATGACAACGCAGTTTGGTCCGATACATTTACGAACACTTTAACACAATGTTGGAATACTGCATATGTTCCAAAAGCCTACTGCAAATTGAAGTCAATGAAATAGGCCTTTAGTTTAGTGGGTTACTCCTACTGCCTTTTTTGAAATTGGGCGTGACCTGTGCAACTTTCTAATCTTTTGGTACAGATCCTTCGAGAGAGCGGTTGTATGTGGCTGTTATGTAAGGGGCTATCTCTTCAGCATAATCAGATAGAAATCTAATGGGTATACAAACCGGACCAGAAGACTTGTTCTTGTTAAGTGATTTTAGTTGCTGCACTACTCCGATGATATCCACATCCACGCTACTCATTACGGCCTCTGTTCTTAATTCGAAATCTGGAATATTGGTTTCGTCTTCTTTGGTGAATGGGTTTCTAAAAGCTATGTTTAGTAACTCTGCTTTAGTAGCGCAGTCTTCGGCAGGATCGCCATTAATATCACGTAGTGAGGATATTGTTTGTGTTTTGCGCCTAGTATATTTAACATATGACGAAAATCTCTTTGGGTTTTCAGTCAAATTTCGAGAAAGTGTTTCGTTGTGATTAGTATTGTAGGCATCTCGCATTGAATCCTCGCTAAATTTCTAGCTTCTGTTTGATCGCCAATCGTGGGGGATTTTGTGTTCGTTTAAATTTAGTGTGCCTTTTCCTTTGCTTTTGCATCAGTGTTCTGACCCGTTTTATGCACGAAAGTGGGATCGCCTCCTTTTGTTAATTTATTTGGTATAAAACTGTCAATTGCTGTCGATATCACTTTTTTGAATTTGAGCCACATCTGGTCTACACCTACGTTTAGTGTTAGAAACGAGTGGAAGCTATCTTTCAAGAAGCAATGTATTTTATTTCTGCTTTCCTGAACAAATATACTTTTTGTTTATTTTTGGTAACTTTGGGACTTTCGATATTCAATCTCGCTATAACAGCTCTGTGTTCACTAATACCTGTATCCGTTTTGATGCTCGTTATGAGCTCAGGATTATTTTTGCTAAGAGATCCAGTGTGTTTTCACATCCATTTGCAATTCTAGTTGGCTTATGAACTAATTGTTCGACGTAATTCTCAGAGAATGCGTCGAGTGCAATTTCGCATGATGTTTTATTGGTACCTCCTGATTTGATATAATCTTCTAAGGAATCATTATCTTCATCACGTAGACTTACATTCTTCCTCTCGCCATCGGGAGGACGGCTGCTCAAACTGGCTCCCGGCAGTCCTAATTTCGCTAAATTATTCTAGGCAAGCAGCCTTTTCAGTAGTTACAGGGGCAACAGTCTGGATTATTGACTGAGCTGGCCTTGTAACATCAGCTAATGTGGCTTTGCCACACAGTTACTGCGAACGGCTGAAAGCAAGGGGAAACTACAGCCGTTACTTTTCCCGAGGACATACAGCTCTACTGTATGAAAATATGATGATGGCATCCTCTCGGGTAAAATATTCCGGAGGTAAAATAGTCCCCCATTCGGGTCTCCGGGCAGGGACTACTCAGGAGGATGTTGTCATCAGGAAAGACAATACTGGCATTCTACGGATCGGAGCGTGGAATGTTAGATCCCTTACTCGGGTAGGAAAATTAGAAAATTTAAAAAGGGAAATGGATAGGTTGAAGTTGGATATAGTGGGGATTAGTGAACTTCGGTGGCAGGATGAACAGGATTTCTGGTCAGGTGAGTACAGGATTATAAATACAAAATCAGTTGGGGGTATCACAGGGGTAGGACTGATAATGAATAAGAAAATAGGAATGCGGGTAAACTACTATGAGCAGCACAGTGATCGCATTATCATTGTCAAGATAGATACGAAGCCAACACCGACAATAGTAGTACAGGTGTATATGCCAACTAGCTCTGCCGATGATGAGGAGATCGAAGAAATATATGAGGAGCTAAAGGAAATTATTCAGACAGTTAAGGGAGAGGAAAACTTTATTGTGATGGGAGACTGGAATTCGGTAGTAGGAAAAGGAAGAGAAGGAAAAATAATAGGTGAATATGGACTGGGCAGAAGGAATGAAAGAGGAAGTCGCCTGGTAGAATTTTGCACGGAACATGATTTAATCGTAACAAACACGTGGTTTAAGAATCACAAGAGAAGGTTGTATACGTGGAAGAGACCAGGAGACACCGGAAGGTACCAGATAGATTTTATAATGGTAAGACATAGATTTCGGAACCAGGTTTTAAACTGTAAAACATACCCAGGGGCAGATATAGACGCTGACCATAACTTATTACTCATGAAACTGAAAAAACTGCAGAAAGGTAGGAAAATAAGGAGATGGGACCTAGATAAATTGAAGGAACGTGAAGTTCTGGAGAAATTCAGAGGGAATTTTAGGCATCAATTGACAGAAACAGGGGGAAATAAAACAGTAGAAGAGGAATGGGTAGCACTGAGAGATGAAATAGTGAAGGCAGCAGAGGACAATGTAGGTAGAAAGGCAAGACTTACAAAAAATCCATGGATATCACAGAAAATACTAAATTTAATTGATGAAAGGAGAAAATATAAAAATGCAGTAAATGAAACAGGCAAAATGAAGTACAGACGACTAAGAAATGAGATTGACAGAAAGTGCACAATGGCTAAGCAGGAGTGGCTAGAAGCCAAATGCAAATCTGTAGAAGAATGTATAAGAAGGGGAAAAGTAGATACCGCCTACAGGAAAATAAAAGAGACATTTGGGGACAAGAAAAGCAACTCTATGAATATCAAGAACTCAGATGGAAAACCAATTCTCAGCAAAGAAGGGAAAGCTGAATGGTGGAAAGAGTACATAGAGCAGCTCTACAAAGGAAATGAACTTAGAGACGATGTTGTAGGAAGGGAAGAGGAAGTAGATCAAGATGAAATAGGAGATACTATACTGAGAGATGAATTTGACAGAGCCCTGAAAGACCTAGGTCGGAACAAGGCCCCAGGAGTAGATGACATACCCTCAGAGCTACTAAAGTCTCTGGGAGAGCCAGCCATGGCAATACTATTTGAACTGGTGTGTAGGATGTATGAGACAGGCGAAATACCCTCAGACTTTAAGAAAAATGTAATAATCCCCATTCCAAAGAAAGCAGGCGCAGACAGGTGTGAACATTACAGAACCATCAGTTTGATAAGTCATGGTTGCAAAATTTTAACACGAATTATCTACAGGAGAATGGAAAAGCTGGTAGAAGCTGACCTCGAGGAAGATCAGTTTGGATTCAGGAGGAACGTAGGAACCTGGGAGGCAATACTCACTTTACGTCTTATGTTAGAAGATAGATTAAGAAAAGGCAAACCTACATTTTTAGCTTTTGTAGATTTGGAGAAAGCATTTGACAATGTTGACTGGAATACACTCTTTCAAATTCTGAAGTCAGCAGGGGTAAAATACAGGGAAAGGAGAGTTATTTACAACTTGTACAGAAGCCAGACCGCAGTTATTAGACCCGAAGGGCATGAAAGGGAAGCATCAGTTGGGAAGGGAGTAAGACAGGGTTGTAGCCTTTCTCTGATGTTGTTCAATTTGTACATCGAGCAGGCGGTGAAGGAAAGCAAGGAAAAATTTGGAATAGGGATTAAGGTTCAGGGGGAAGAAATAAAAACATTGCGTTTTGCTGATGACATTGTAATTCTGTCAGAGACAGCAAAGGACCTGGAAGAGCAGTTGAATGGAATGGACAGTGTGTTGAAGAGAGAGTATAAAATGAATATTAACAAGAGAAAAACAAAAATAATGGAATGCGGTCTTAGAAAATCAGGCGATGCTGAAGGAATTAGATTAGGTAACGAAACAATGAAGGTGGTAGATGGGTTTTGTTACTTGGGTAGTAAAATAACATGCGATGGTCGCAGTACAGAGGATATAAAATGCAGAATGGCATTTTTGAAGAAGAGAAATTTGCTAACATTGAATATTAATTTAAGTGTAAGGAAATCTTTTCTGAAGGCATTTGTGTGGAGTGTTGCCTTGTATGGGAGTGAAACATGGACGATAAGCAGTGTAGACAGGAAGAGAATAGAGGCTTTTGAAATATGGTGCTACAGAAGAATGCTGAAGATTAGGTGGGTAGATCGCATAACTAATGAAGAGGTACTGAACAGAATTGGTGAGAAAAGGAATTTTTGGCATACCCTGACTAAAAGAAGGGATCGCTTGGTAGGACACATTCTTAGACATCGAGGAATCGTAAATTTAGCATTGGAGGGAAGTGTGTGGGGTAAAAATCGCAGGGGGAGACCAAGATACGCGTATAGTAAGCAGATTCAAGTAGATGTGGGTTGCCGTTCTTATGAAGAGATGAAAAGGCTTGCTCAGGATAGAGTAGGGTGGAGAGCTGCATCAAACCAGTCTCCGGACTGAAGACCATAACACACACATTCTAGGCAAAAGCTGGGATGATTCCTTTCATAGGATACAGCTGATTTCCTGCCGCATCCCTGACAAAAACTAGCTGAGCGTGTGTTTCGTCTCTAATGATCACGTTGTTGGCGGGACATTAAGCACTAATCAACGGCGATACTGGGGTACCAGGTGTCCATCCATGCTGAAACAACTCTTACATTAGCACTTTGTGTATGATCTACGGACGGTAGTTCTGGTCCTGATTATGGCTACCATTCGATCGCAGAAATGGCGAATACCGACTTGGGATACATCATTCCACGCCTGCTCATCCGATTTACGTAGATCTTAAAAGCGGCCTGTTAATTTCAAATAACTGATCCTGGCAGGGAACTGCCAGATAAAAGCGCTGCAGTTATTTAAAACTAACAAGTCTTAGCAAAAGGGATCCAAGATAAAGAGATTTGCGCAACGGAATACATGAGGTTTCCTCCGGGGAAGCAGAGGGAAACCATAATAATAAATACGATCTAAGGTTAAATTACAAACAAAGGAATATTTAAGCTGGTTTATTGTCAGTTCACATGTAAATGTGGGCAATACCGATTTTCAATACACAATAAAAGTGCATCCCAGTAATTTACTAGGCACTAATTTTGTTCATACACCAAGAGGAGTCAGATAAGCAAAAACAAGAATGTCAAACATACAAGAAACAGGATGATTGGTAGGACATGGGACACAATCATTCACAAGCGCGTAGCTGCGACACTTACTCTCACAGAAGTCTGCGACATGAAATACAGCACAATGCACAACCAGGAATATAAGCCGAATCTGCCAAGTTACGATATTCATAACCACGTGCACTCTGTTCTACTTCCAATACCCGGAAGGGACCACTAAATTTCACACAAACCTTACACACGAGTGAACTAATAACGTAAGCAAGCATTATATCTGTTGAGGCGGCATAGCGAAAGAAAAGGCAAGAAATACAACCTACCGAAAGTTAAACACCACATGGGCACAGGATGTAGAAAATCTGGTAAATTCAGTAACAGAAGGACGCGGAATGTTATTACGGAAATAGTAAGAGGTAGCATTATTTCAACGCTCGAAGGGCTGGAAAACGTTGAACAAAGAATAGGTCTTTGTTGCACATGCCGTAACGGACACCAAACTAAAACTCACTAGTCGTCATTTACCGTTTTATCAGAAATCAAACAAAGTCACACCGGAAAACATACACGAGAGGAATACGCCACATTCCAAAGAATAACGTAATTCACACACGCCTAAAGCACACTTAACTTATTAGTGCTACAAAGCCTAGCATGAACCTAGCTGTGGCTCACCATTTAGACCATACAAACATCTTACCTTAGCTGAAACCGGAGAGAGAGAATGCCGACGCCACTCCGATACGTACGAATCCTCACGCCAAAGCTCCCAAAGAGCATGGCGGAGACATACAGTACTCGCGCAAAAAGTCTAGCTCTTGTGCGAGGTCGGTCTGTGCACGCGCGACTAATAGCAGCGCCCTTAGTGGGAAGTGGCTGAACGAGGCAGATGCGGAGTGTACACCAACGCTCCCAGCGTTAGCTAGTGAAAACAAGGCATAAGCGAACGACGCACAGCAGAGCTCCCTGCGGCAAAACGAGGCAAGAGCAGAACGCAGTAGAAGCGGATCACTCACACTCAGGGTAAATACAGGGTGGGGAGCATAACTACATGTCAATGCAAGTTAAAGTATTAACTTGCGTCAATAAATCAATAAGTTTTTAAAATGAAAGTAGAATCTAACAAGTGCAAAGCCTCTATAACTTCGAAAGGAGGTGAGCAAACAGTGAATTGAGGCAGAGAGCCGTCTTTCAATCTGAAAGAGTTATGGGTTTAAGAGTCACACATCTGCTCTATTGGGTAGAAGTCTGGAGATCGATCTGACCTGTGAAATTGCTGCAAATCTTGCAGAACAGGTTGAGTTTTAGGTACAGTGTGTTGTACAAACATTATCCTGGTGGAGCAGCACCTCCGTGTTGCAACAATACTCTGCACTTACAATTGCTGTTCAGTGTTCCGCCAACAAACACTACTGGTGAACGAGAGTTGTAGTTTATCACACTTCAAACTATAAGGCTTAGGGCTAGTCTGGCTTGGACGAATGCACTCTACAAGACAGCACCCACCAGCTCTACATTGTACGCGTGAACGACTGTCAGTTACGGGCTGGAGACCCCAGTATGCGTTCCATGTGATCATCTGACGTCACCAGTAAAGCCGTGCGCATGTCTGAGTGGAACAGGAACTAGAAGTGTGCGTGCCCGTACTCTCACTGCTAGTAACCGGATGGCATACATTTGTGCGGACACTTCTGGGTTCACAAATCCTATCTGTGGCGTGTAGCTGTGTTGCATGGTCGTCCAGAGCTTCGCCTAGGTTGTGACCCTTACAATCAGCGTCTTTTCACAACTGGTGCAACACGTCCAAATTGTGAGGCAATTCTCCAGCAAGAAGCACAAGTGCGTCTTAGTGACCTGGTGCCTGTTTGATTTACACGCTGATATGACGAGACATACACGCGCTCGTTGGAGACAATGGGGACCCTATTTAAGGGCTCCACACAGCTCGCACTGTGGTAGCTACGTCACTACGATATATATCAGGGTGAATCACCTAACACTTGCAGCGCAAGTATTGTGGAAACGGAAAGTGCGATTGATGTGCGGTTTTCACATAATGGATTGATAGTCAGGGGCTCGTAGTTTTAGCAAACGAACAGATAGAAATATTACTTAGAAAGTGTATTCTTTAAGCAAACATAAACTTTCATAATGGAACAATGCATGTAGATATTAAGAAACTAAAATTGGGTGCACTACAATATCAGTAGTGTTTCTTGCGGGATTCTAGTGAAAGTCTTATTTTAAAAAGGTTCCCACATCGACCTGTGGTAACAAACACTAAAGAACAACACAAGTGCATACACTAGTTATGTGGATTCAAACCAGTAACGCGACAAATGACCATCACAAGTTGTGTTCGAAATGACCATCGGCAGCAGAAATACATGCTGTCAGTCTGGTATAGAATGACCGCTGCATTTCAGCGCACATGTCCGAGCAGGCTGCAGTAATACGTCGTTGCATATCATCGGGTGTGGTTGATATATCCGTGTAGACAACATCTTTAAGCTTTCCCCACAGAAAGAAGTCTACAGGCGTCAAATCCGGGGAACTGGCGCCCCAAGGTACAGGTTCTCTGCGTCCAATCCTATTTGGGAACAATTCCTGAAGACATGCTGTAGTAATGCACTATGGGCTGGACAGCCGTCATGTTGGTACCATAGATTCCTCCTAGTCTGCAGAGGACCGTCTTCTAGCATCCGTGGAAGATGGCCTGTTAGAAGGCTGCGATACTTGTGCGCGGTCAGTGTTCCGTCTATGAAATACGGGCCTATGAGCTGCTGCTTCACTATCCCCACCAAAAGTTTACACACCGTGGACGCTGACGGTCCACCTGTCGAAGCCAAGAGGGATTGTCAGCAGACCAATAGTGCATGTTTCTGCGCTTTACCTGGCCATGATTGGTAAATGTGACTTCATCACTAAAATGTGACTTCATCACTAAACAAGATACGTGATACATCTGGAGTATCCTGTCGTAAAGCCCATCTGCAGAACCTAGCACGATTCTCTTGATGGAGAGAGATGTAATAGCGATCGAGAATGCTTATGATACTTGCCTGACTCATGTCGTTTCCTCGTGCGATTGCGCGGGAGCTGAAATGTGGATCAACTGCTTCAACAGCAAGAACATCAATTTCCCTCTCGTCTGTCTGTTTCCTTCTGTTACGTTGTCTAGGTGTTACACTACCACTTTCACGTAACTGGTTGAGGAGGATGATGAATAATTGCCGAGAAGGGTGACACCTATTGGGATATCTAGCCGCATACACCGTACAAGAACGAACGGCATTCTTCTTACATTCTCCATACACCAAGGGCATGTTGGCTTTTTCTGCATTAGTAAAACCCATCGTACACTCACGACGTACCGCTTGGACTGTTACACGCTAACTTGAGAGATGGCAGCCCATCACTCATCTTTATTATCAATGTCTATTGTTGACGTATTGTCGTAATGAGTCCTGTACATACAATTTTCCTATTGCTGACGGGAATACGACGCAGGGAAGATTTTTGCTAAGGTGAGATGCAGAGCCGACTTGGCCCTGAGGGGGCGAGTGAAATTCCTTCCTACCTGCGCCCTGCGGCGCCGTAGGAGGCCGGGCGCGCTGGCCTTGGGTGGCACACTGGCAGGGCAGTAGGTCGTAAAAATGTAGCCTTGTGTCCCAAACTGTGAAGGAGAGGCATCGTCTGCGCTTTTTAGAAGAAGACAGCAGGGCCCACGGCTGTGGCCGAGGGTCCGAAAGGGAAAGCGACGGAACGTTTGCTGGAGGCTAGGCGGCCGTTTCCACGGGTAACGGTTGAGAATTTGCATATTGAGCTGATACTTGGGCGAGTGAACTTGTATAAGTTTCAGGGTACACTCTGAGATTTATACTTTAGCTGATTGTTCTTGTTTTTGGTTTGAATAAGGTCAACCAGCCAATACTAGTGCACCGAAGCACTAGTTCCGATATACTCAACTTCTGGAGTCATTTAGACCTTAGTCTACGCTAACTAAAGTGGTCCTGACTTGGCAGAATTGTTTGAGATCGTAGGCACTGTACTGCCGAGCGCACAGAGGCTGAGTGCAGGGAGTATAGCTTCCGAGTGACGGATCAAGTTTTTTTATTTCCTGATCGCGCAAATTTTCAGCTCACAGCCGCCCTGCGCCCACACCACTGCAGCGCAGTACCTTCACATGCAAGTCGTCAGTTTGGTAATGTATGACAAAGCGCTCGCCAGCAACATATAGTCGATATATCAGGTTCTGCCTTATAGTGGGGGATTGTGTAGTTAGGAAAGTCAATCCTGCACTTGTATTCCGACTCGATTATCCCGCTAAGAACATTATATTATTTCACTATAGGGGTTTCTGACTTGCCAGTCGTTACTAATTTCCAGTTTCGTAACAATTCTTTTTACACCCTCGCCAATCGCCAACGTCTCAACTTTCCCCTGAACTCGAGCTCTGATTGGCGGTGGTCCCAGAGGGCGAATTCCTTTGCTCGGTTCCGCCACTCCCTACTCGTCCAATATTTACCAACCACCCACAAACTGAACATCTTTGAACCTCCCACTGGCTAACTACCACCTCTTTGCCATCAGAAGTAGACGGTCTCTATACTATTGCTACCTTGGACTACCTGTAAGCTGTTACCACTTGCACTCATCCATTCTTACACTCAGAGGAAGGAAAAGGGTGTGACATGGACTCTTGTATTGTAGGATGAAATAAACCAACACACCTGTACCATCTCCACTTCCATGTCATACTACATCGAGAAATTAAATTGTAACTCAGAAGAATAGTGCCTACATATCCCAGGGCTCAACATTACTTGAATTCACAAAGATTTCAAATTACTTAAAGTACAAGCATAATGAAAATTGAGTGGCTATTAACTGAGAAAGCCATGTGACGATACAGCAGTAACGTCACAATGTATTACTACAAAAGAAGTAAATTTTGAGAATAGGAGCCTCCCCCCCTACAGGTCGAGGGGAACGGGACAAACTAAGAAAAATAGCTTCCGAGATTTGGAGGCCCCAGAACAAGGAGCCCCTCCAGACGAGCGGCCCGGGGCGGTCCGCTCCCTCCGCCCCCATTTAGTCCGCCACTGCTTATATCTCTGATCTAGCTCCGAAATATTAGATTGCAGCCTTTCAATAGAAAGGCCGTCACAACTAACTGAATGCAGATGCGAGACTGCTTATTTTGTATCCATCTTTTTTAATCTCACCCTGACATTCTATTGTTTTCAATATGTGATCTATGAATAGTATGGACAACAATGGTGACAGGTTACAACCTTGTCTTACCCTTGAAATAGAAAAAAAATGGCAGGAGACGAGATTTATGAGTTGACAGGTGACAGGTGACAGGTGACAGGTTACAACCTTGTCTTACCCTTGAAATAGAAAAAAAAAATGGCAGGAGACGAGATTTATGAGTTGTAGTTGCAGGCATTGGAGTATCAAACATTTGTTTAGTGATGAAATTAAAAAATATTTATATGTAGATTGACGTGCTATCTGGTCATACGAAAATGTCATGGAGAACAGGCACCACACCAGTGTATATATTCCCTGAAAAATAAAATACGTTGACCCAGCAGAGGGAAATTTTATTGACATATTTTTGAGGAACGGACGATCACACAGAGTCATACGCACGTTGAGTACAGCCACAAGGTGTGCGCATTGTCGACACTACTACCGCGTGTACCATCCTCTTGCAGCAATGCAAGCTGTTATTCTCACATGTGGACGGTCGTAGGGGTGCCTAATGTGGTCTTTCGGAATGCCTGCTACGCAGTTTTCACATGATGCCTCAGTTGGGGCAGATTTCGTGCCAGTAGTGCAGACCGCACAAGATGACGTTTCATCCGGCCCCAAACATGCTCAATTTGGAGGGGGGGGGGGGGGGGGGGCGGGCAGATCTGGGGTCGTGCAGGTGAGGGTGGGTGACGTATACCTTGAACAGTGTAACACCACATCGCGACCATAGCATCAGAATCACGGTATTCCGACCTTTTTCATCGTTACGTAATTTTAATAATTTGTTACGAGGCAGAATTTTCTCATTTTTCAAAATTTTTAGTAAATTCAAATTATGTCAGCGTAATTCAGAGTAATGGTATCCAGGGAATACTTAGGTCAAAATATCTCGTATATCAGAGATAGTTTGTCAGATTGCTATTATAAATAGTACCCGCAGTTGAGTCAATATCTCTCTCTCTCTCTCTGTCTATGTGTTTAGCTATCTATGTGTTTAGCTCTCTGTGTGCTCAGCTCTCTATGTAACGAGATTTCAAGATAGGAAAAAACCCGAAAACTTTAAATATAAACTTTCATATCGTGATCATACGCGAAAACGAACATTATCTTTGGACTTTGATCGGGATAGGCTAGGACGGAAGAATTAGAAACTTCTGCCTCCCGTAATAAACTGATGAACATTCCCGAGAGATTAATACAATAAAACTTTGACAAAAAATAACGAATTGTGAACTTATAAAGTGTGTACTGTGAAAGTGTAGTGAATGTAACTATTGATTTCAGAACAGAGAATCTATGAAGCTTAAAAAAATCTTTAAAAAGTTATTCGAGTATTTAGTTCCCTGATATTGTCCCAGCATATTCTAAAAGTGAAGGAATATATCTAACAGTAGTGGTCAGGAGAAACTTATGGTGAAATTTTCTAAAGAATAATTCTATAAAGGAAAAGGATCAAGCAAAAACATTATCTTTGTGATGGGCGTCAAATTATCTGAACTACCGGGACTCAATGATTCGAATTTTTATTCTTTGGTTTATTAAATATCAGCCCCTGGGAAACGGATTTTCAGGCTCAAACATTAAAGAAAGGTCTTTAAGATTTAAATAAAATCCTGAACCAATACTTACAGTAAAAAATCCAACAAAGATAATAAAATTTATTAACTGCGAAGAAGTATCAGGTCTACCAACTTAATTTTCATACTGAGGTGACAAATAGAATTTTGAACCTATACATCCAATATTACTGTGGCAATCAAGACGTAATCTACAGCTTAAAAGTCGGAAAGTTTAAACCCTAATATAAAACGAAGTTCACTGTGCTGTTGTAAAAGCATCTCGCCGTTTTGATGTATGAACGGTAGCAAGATAGACTGAATGTTGGTTTCAGTGTACCGTGAACTGTGCAATGTTCCCTTGGCGATACCCAGAGCAGACCGTCCAGTGTAGGATATGGCACCCCACACTAAGTTTTGCATCCCATCCTCGTCGCCACTTTTGTGTCGCAACTTCGTCGCCGCTTTTGTGTCCCAGCCTCGTCGTAGGTGTCGGTGGCCGAGTGGAATGAGACCGACACGCTGGTGCAGGTACGGAGGGGAGCAGCCAGAAACTATAAACACTCGAGTAAATTAGAAAGAGATATATATTGCACAGAATGTAACAATACTTAACTTTTACATAGTACTGCAGAATGTTGATACATAGTTGTTAGAGGCCTGCCTAGTACAATAGCAAAGTCTTCACTCGTGCCTATCTGATTACGAAGGTCCTAACTCGTTGCTATCTCAGTCCGAAGTGACCAGTCCTTCAGTGGTGGCCACGAGCGGAGTTGTCGCAGAGGGCGCTCGTGGCTGTCGTCCTGAGAACGCCGCGCCGAGCGTGCCTGGCGGCGCGCGGCGAAAGTAGGTGGCGCGCACTTTGTACTTGTGCGACACCACACCCCTCCCCCCCAAACCGCCGCGCCGTCGTGGCGTAGGGCTGAGGGCCACGGCGACGGCACTGGGAGGAGGGCCTGGGCGGGGGCGTTACTGGTGGGACGGGCGTCGTAGCTGAGGCCAGGATCAAGACGCCGTCCGCGCCCCGGCATCCGCCTTGCGATCCTCCAGGGAACCCGCCGAAACCTGGGGAAGGGCGCCCGCCCCCGCCCAGAGGGAGCAGGTCATCTTCTTCTGAGGTGCGTGGCCCAAGCTGGGGGGGCCCGCACGGTCTCGGAGTCCCTCTCGGTGACGCTGTCATCTGCGGCGGCGACAGCGGCGGCGACGACTGCGTCGGCGGTACGTCGACGTCCATAGGGATCTCGTAGTCCGGGGACGAACGATGTGGCTGTGCTCCGTGGCGGTGAACGGGGTCTGGAATCAAGAAACCCGAGACAGGATCGCGCGGCCTATGCAGACGCAATTGGTTTGCGTGGCGCCGCAGCTCCGACCCTGTGGAAGAACGTACAACATACATATTGCTACCGAGCACGCGCTGAATGGTGCCCGGCAACCATGTCTTCTTGTTTCCAGCAAACACCCTGTACAGCACCGGCGTAGAAACCTGAAAACGCGTAGCGCCATACGAACCGACTCGGTGCGTGGGAGGCTGCAGCAGGTGAAGGAGAGTGCGGTGACGGCGGCCGTGTAGCAGCTCGGCAGGAGACGGGCCGTCACGTGGCATGCACCGATACGTAGACAGGAAAATTTGAAGAGCTTGCTGCCTGGAGTGCTGACCTTTCATCTTCTCCATGTGAGACTTGAATGTTCGAACGAAACGTTCTGCTTCACCATTGGACTGAGGGTGAAAAGGTGCAGTGGTAATATGCTGAATACCATTCACACGACAAAATTGTTGAAATTCCGCACTAACAAACTGAGGTCCATTGTCACTGACGATAGTTTCAGGCAAGCCTTCGATGCAAAACACTGATGTTAAGGCACTGATTGTACTAGAAGCTGTCGTTGAGTTCATGGCAATCACAAAAGGAAACTTGCTGAAAGCGTCTACAACAATTAACCAGCGCGTATTCCAGAAAGGTCCGGCAAAGTCAATATGTAAACGTTGCCATGGTCCCTTGGGGCGTGGCCAGTCTGAGAAACGCTGTGGAGGAGCCGCCTGATGCTCCGCACAAACTGTACACTGTGATGTCATGCTCTCTATCTGAGCGTCCATACCAACCCAGGTACAATGACGTCTGGCCAATTGCTTTGTCCTAACAATGGCCCAATGTCCTTGATGCAGGAGGCGTAACACTTCTCGTTGCAGGGAACGAGGAACAATCACTCTTGCTTGGTCGTTGTCGGTATGCAACAACAGTACACCCTGACTTAAAGATAATGCATGACGTTGTGCAAAATAACGTCGAACCAGAGGCCGATCAATGTCTTTGGCTCTGGCAGGCCAACCAAAGCGAACAAAACGTGCTACCACACTTAGGTCTGCATCCGCAGCTGTTTCCTGTGCAACCCGACGAGAGTTCAAAGGAAAGTCTGCGACAGCGGAAGCATCTCTGGAATCTATCTGACAACATGCCATTTCTGAAGAACCAAATGATACATCCTGGCCAACCGGAAGTCGGGAAAGTGTGTCCGCGTTAGCATGTTTAGTGGTAGGTCGGTACAAAATCTCATACTGATAATTTGACAATATCAAGGACCATCTCTGAAGCTTTTGTGCCGTTCGTGGCGGAATTGGCTTTGTGGGTGAGAACAACGACGTGAGAGGCTTGTGGTCAGTCAACAAATAGAATTTTCTGCCATAGAGATAATGATGAAACTTTGTGACGCCGTAAATGATTGCTAAGGCCTCCTTTTCTATCTGACTGTAATTCTGTTGCGTCGGTGTCAGTAGCTTGGATGCAAAGGCAATAGGACGATCATGACATCCAATACGATGTGACAGAACTGCACCCACACCGTACGACGAGGCGTCAACTGCTAGCACTACAGGCTTCTGTGGGTCAAAGGGAATCAAACATGCATCACTGAGTAGTGCAGACTTTAGTTTGTCAAAGGCAACCTGACAATCTTTGGACCATATAAAAGGAACATTCTTCCTACGTAAGTGATGCAGTGGAGCTGCAATCTGAGAGGCATTGGGAATAAACCTGAAATAATAGTTAAGCTTCCCCATTACTGCTTGCAATTCGTGCACATTCTTAGGAGGAGGCAAGTCTTTGATTGCTCTAAGATGTGACTGTAAGGGATGAATTCCTTGGGCATTAATCACATGGCCTAGGTACTCTATTTCAGTTTGAAAAAACGTACACTTTGCTTTATTGCAACGTAGACCTGCTGCAGTCAAAACTTTGAAAAGGCACTCCAGGTTTGCTAAATGTTCTTCAACTGTACGTCCGGATACCACAATATCATCTAAGTAGTTCGAGCAAAACGGTACAGAAACTGTCAGCTGTTCCAAAAAACGCTGAAAAATAGCGGGAGCGGAAGAACTGCCAAAGGGTAGGCGTTGAAATTGAAAAAGGCCCATGTGAGTATTAATGACGAAAAACTGTTTTGACTCGTCATCAAGTGGAATCTGTAAGTATGCCTCTGCTAAATCAATCTTAGAAAAGAAGCGAGCCTGTCCTAATTTGTCCATCAGTTCCTCTGGTCTGGGCAGGGGATAAGTGTCTACAATTGTTTGACTGTTCACTGTTGATTTGAAGTCCGCACAGAGACGAAGTTTTCCTGACGGCTTGGGTATAATTACTATAGGCGAGGCCCACTGACTCGCAGAAACAGGAGAAATCACCCCACTATCTTGCCAACGTTTAAGTTCTTCGGCAACTGTATCACGCAAGGCGATAGGCACTGGTCTAGCTTTACGAAATTTTGGAACTGCAGATTCTTTTAAAGTTACATGTGCCACGAAGTCTTTTGCACAACCTAGTTCCGGCAAAAACAAGTCACTATATTTGTCACACAATGCATTGATTTTATCCTGAGGCACTATTGACGAAATTTGAAGCACATCTCTTTGAATTGATAAACCAAATAAGTCAAAAGCATCTAGTCCAAAAATGTTCTGTGTCGATTTGGCCTGAAGAACTACAAAATCAACTGTTTTTGTTACACCTTGAAAAGATGCGGGCAGGCTACATGTTCCTAGCACGGGAATATTTTCACCTGTATAAGCTGTTAACACTTGTTGACACAGCGATAATTTTGGCGAACCCAGAAGTTCATAAGTATCTTTATTAATTAAGGTAACAGCGGTACCAGTATCAAGCTGAAATTGCACAGTCTTATTTTCTATGGAGAGATTTAAAAAAGTTTGTGCTTCTGGCGCTCGACAGGTGCGCGAATGTGGGCAACGTCTGCTACGGTTTGTTTGCTGCGTATGCGCGGGCCGCGTAGTGAAGGAAGCGGCTCAGACTCGGCACGCAGGGGATTAACAACACTGTCACTAGATGGCACTACCGCCGGATCGGCGTCCGCGCAATGCGAGGCTACTGCACTAAAATTACTTTCAGTATCTACAACAAGTCTACTGTCACTAGCTACACAGTACTGGGCACTATTACAAGGAGCAGTTGCAGAAGGCACTATTTTCACTACAGGAATGCACTGTTCATAGTCAGTTTGCTTGTCCCGAACCCTTTTCCGTTGCACTGTTTTACGCGCTCGTCGGCGCTTGCTACGTGGTGCACTATATAGATTTGCCATAGGCGCAGAACTACTTTCTTGCAATTGAGATCCAAGGAAAGCAGTGTTCAATTCCACAGCCCGTATAACATTTACAGAATGAACTGTTCTCGCACTCTGCGAAGCACTGTTTCTAACGTTACTGTTCTTTGAGTTTTTAATTTGCATACACACAGACTGCACATGTCCCAATTTGCCACATTGATAACAGGTTGCGTTGCGACTAGGGCAATGAGCAAGCTTGTGGCGAGACACACACTGGGGGCAAGATTTACATACATTTTTCGGAAAGGAGCGTTGGCGCCCGTTATACAAATTACTGTGTCTAACACTACGGGGCGACCTTTGCGTCGCACTTTTACACTGGCTACTGTTCACTGTCTGTTCAGCACGGCCTGTAGAATTTAAAGAATCCCAAGTGCTATACTGAGAACTACGGCTAGGAAAGCGTCCGTTGCGGCGCACTGAATTTACACTGAGGCTTTGCATTTCTACATCTGCTAAGTCAAAAGTATCATGCGCTTCTATAAGCTGCAGTACACTGTCTAATGAAGGGTCAGACTGTTTCAGAATTGCTGCTCTAATTCTGGGGTCCTGAATATTCTGCGTAATCGCATCCCTTAACATCACGTCACTATACGAAAGTCCACAAGAGCAAGTAAATTTACATTGGCGGGTTAAGCCCTTCAATTCCGTAATCCACTCTTGGTGTGACTGCTGCGGTAATTTTTTAAGTCTGAAAAATCGGTATCGTGCAGCGGCTACCAGAACTTTTCTCTCATAATGAGCATTCAGTGCATCTACAATTTGTTCAAAGTCTACATCACGAGGAGATGCGTGCGGGAATAGTTTTTGCAGTAACACGAAAGTTTTGGGGCCCACCACAGACAATAAAAGATGCTTAACAGTCTGACCTGTAAGTTGATGAGCCGCGACGAGTTCTTGAAACTGTGCGAAATAGTCGCTCCATTCTTCCTCACGTTCGTTGTATTGGCGAAACGTAGGAAGTGTTGCGGCGGCAGGTGTGGGCTGCTGAAGCGGCGGCTGTTGTTGTTGGTTAGCTGCCTGCGCTGTGAGCTGGGACACCGCCTGGAGGAGTTGCGTTATTTGCGCCGTCTGTAACTGAATAATTTCCATTAAGTTTGGGTTCGGGGTAGTGGCCATGATGACCGATTAGGCGCCGCGCATACAAATAACTTATAACAAAACACAATTGCAATATGAAAGAGGACGCTCTGCAACAAAAAAGTCCACAAACACGTAACTGAAAATGTTCCCCCAAAAATCTTATAATAAGGGTGGGTGGGCGGCAGCATTTTCTGCGTGCTCCGACTGCTGCTGTCTGGCTGGTCCAAGGTTCTATCCCATCCTCGTCGCCACTTTTGCATCCCATCCTCGTCGCCACTTTTGTGTCCCAACTTCGTCGCCGCTTTTGTGTCCCAGCCTCGTCGTAGGTGTCGGTGGCCGAGTGGAATGAGACCGACACGCTGGTGCAGGTACGGAGGGGAGCAGCCAGAAACTATAAACACTCGAGTAAATTAGAAAGAGATATATATTGCACAGAATGTAACAATACTTAACTTTTACATAGTACTGCAGAATGTTGAAACATAGTTGTTAGAGGCCTGCCTAGTGCCTGTACAATAGCAAAGTCTTCACTCGTGCCTATCTGATTACGAAGGTCCTAACTCGTTGCTATCTCAGTCCGAAGTGACCAGTCCTTCAGTGGTGGCCACGAGCGGAGTTGTCGCAGAGGGCGCTCGTGGCTGTCGTCCTGAGAACGCCGCGCCGAGCGTGCCTGGCGGCGCGCGGCGAAAGTAGGTGGCGCGCACTTTGTACTTGTGCGACACCACACTAAGATGTACAGTTATGCGTGTCTTCCGCTCAAGTTCCAACATCGTTCAGCCCACCTCCAGTGGTGTCGCGATGTGTGCTTATGAAAGGAAAACTGGGGACGTGTCGTATTCAGTGATGAGAGTTGCCTCTACCTCGGTGCCAATGATGATCGTACGCGTGTGTGGCGTCCTGCCGGGGGGGGGGGGGGGGGGGCGAAGAGCTGGAGTGTGTACGACAGAGCCATACGGGGCCTACACTCGGCATCATGTAGCGAGCGTCCATATCCTCTGGTGATCGTCGAGGAAACATTGAACAGTGCACAATACACTGAAACCCGTCTTGCTACCGTTCATGCACAAAAAAAGCGAATAGATTTCCAACAGGACAAAGCTCGTCCACATGTATCCCGGACTATTGAACGTGTTCTTGAACATGTAAGTCAAGTACCCTGGCCTGCACGATCCCCAGATCAGTCACCCATCCACCGTGTTTGGGACTGGTTTAAGATTCCCATGATCTTTAAAAATTTACATTGTCAACCATCAGTTGTTTATTGTATTTATAACTTTACCGTTTTCGGGTATTATCCGTCATCAGAAAAGTAAAATTGAACAGAGTGATTAAATTTGTGCATTTTCTGTCAGCGTATCTATTTCATACGATAAAATTTACGTAAAGTGTCACAATATTGTTTTATTTATAATCAAGATCTAATGTTTAATGACACTTTACGTAACTTTTATCGTATGAAATAGATATGCTGACAGAAAATGCACCAATGTAATCAGTCTGTTTAATTTTACTTTTCTGATGTAGGATAATCTCCGAAACCGGTAAAGTTCTAAATACAATAAACAGCTGATGGTTGACAATAAGCATTTTTTACAGTACATTATAGCTGTTAACACACATCTTAGTAAAAATTTGAACCTCTACGATAGTCTCCATTGAACAATTGCAACTTTTCTGCAAAAGGAGGGTATAAATGTTACTATTTTTGATATTGCGCAGGCTCTGGTGACTGTACTCGCGCGCGTATAGCTCTGTCCGTGCGAGTGAGAGCTATATACATCCTCAACAATGTGTCAATAAAGTTTCCCTCTGCTGGATCAATAAATTCATGTTCTTTGATTTTCCAGAAATACATATTTATTAGCATGATGGCGCTACGTTTCATCTCCTTCAGCGCAGATGCGATAATAGCGTTCGACTTAGCACGGGAGTCTGAAATGACGCATATAAGATGGAATGGACGATGGGGATGCTACGGGTGAAGTGTGTGACTTCTGGGAGTTTTGGTAGTTTGAGGCGGACGATACGCGAGTGCAGGTATCCAAATTGTTCGCTTGTTCGAAGGGGGAGAGATGGGTTCGAATCCTTGCCCAACTCACAAGGTAATTTATTTCAGTGCCCTAATGCAGCTAAAGTCATATGATTCCTTTTCCTTCCTGTCTTTAATAAAAAATTGCAATACATGTTTATTTTATTAACTAAATTTACTGGGAAGTTATATCAATAACAATATGTGTACGTACGTTTGTATGTGCTAAAAGTTTCTTATGCCCATTTCAGGTATTGCAATGAAATTCATATTACTTTTAACTGAAAAGTCATATTACATCACTATTCATCCACAAGCAGGAAAATTATGAACTTGAAAAACCTAAAACTAGAGACACAACGGCAATCGATCGCAGTCAAATTCGAACATCTTACGAGTCCTAAGTGGAACAGAGAGGGACTCATGGCGAATGCATTATCGGCAATGCAATCTCCCGCCGGTAATTATGGATGATGTTAAGAGCTGCACGCAAATTTTTAGGTACAAATTAGGTCGAAGAGTGGGGAAAACGCTTCACCATACCCCACCGCCAATACGCCCACAGTTACAGGTTCGAACGATGCTACCGTCCAGTGAACAATTTTTCGTATCTAACTCTTGTAACTAACTTAGGAAGAAACCAAACAATGGATAGGAATGACAGTACCGCCACTGCTAGGTTGGTTAAATTACCACGTGCGGTGACTTCAATGGCTAACTTCAATGTTAATCAGATCGGAAAGGACGCAACATATCAAACTTTTCTTTATTAAGAAATATTTGTCATCATAACCTACCGTGTAACATTTTTACAATTTCAGGCTGTAGGTTTGTCAGCTTATCGTTTTCTGTTAAACAATGAAAAGTCTCTCTCTCTCTCTCTCTCTCTCTCTCTCTCTCTCTCTCTCTCTCTCTCACACACACACACACACAGACTAGCGACAGTGCAAGCACACGCCGAGTGTGGCGTTCAGTAGGTCATCTGGGAAGTAAATTGCATTGATAAACTCCGGGACATTGTAGTGCTGTCGGCACTTTTCGCCGCTCTCTATAAAGCTTGTTATTTGGCTGCGAATGTTCGGCATTTGCATTTAGATATGAACTGTACATGAGGAGGTGTTTATAGAGATAAGCAGAATATAAATGGCCCACGTGTGTGGCACTCGCAAAACGGTTCGTGATTCGAATGCAGTAAATGTGTGAAGCTTACGCGCACTGACAGAGATTCCACTCGTAATATTGGTAAGCTGTTGACTAAGAGCAACTGGGCTGGGCTTCCATTAGAAGTGGTGAACAGTTGACAGAAAAGGTCGACGTGATGATGTAAAAAAATGTTTGTAAAGTCTATGGGACTTAACTACGGGGTCATCAGTCCCTAAACTTACAAACTACTTATGAACTACTTACGAACTAGGACGGCACAAATATCCATGCCCGAGGGGGGATTCGAACCCCCGACCGTAGTAGCCGTGAAGACCGTGACTGGAGCGCCTTAGTCTCCTCGGCCACCGCAGCCGGCGACGTGATGATGAAAGACAGTTCCTCAATGAGTACTTTTGCCTACCAGCAACTATGCTTAAGTGAAGTACTCGATTAATGTTAAGGTGGATCAAAGAAAGTCATCAAACTGATAATTGTGCCCCTAATAATGATTTTTTTTATGATCAGATAATTATAATCCCTGCTTTTTCCTACAGCTTCTGAAAATTACGCCTGAAGGAACATGAACGCTTTTCCTACATGCCTTAATTCGTAATATGCGAAATTGTAATTAATTCAAATTCAAATGTTTGTAGAGTCTATGGGACTTAACTACGGGGTCATCAGTCCCTAAACTTACAAACTACTTATGAACTACTTACAACTAAGGACGGCACAAATATCCATGCCCGAGGGGGGATTCGAACCCCCGACCGTAGTGGCCGTGCAGACCGTGACTGGAGCGCCTCAGTCTCCTCGGCCACCGCGGCCGGCTGTAATTAATTCGGTCACGAAAGGGTTAAAGAGCAAATTGAGAAAGCCTCTGCTGGTATTCATTAGTAATAGCAGTTGGCATGCCGTCTGTTATAAACTGGTACTGCGGCGTAAGGAGGCCACTGTGAACATTTAACATCTTTAAATAGACGTTAAACCACAAACGATGTACTTTATTTATAGATCTTCAATTAAGAGAGATTCCATTATTTTGGGACAGCCCGTATAAGTGTTGACATCCACATAACACATTTGTATCCCGATTCTTCTGATACGCCGGCCGCAGTGGCCGAGGGGACTGAGGCGCTGCAGTCACGGTCTGCACGGCCACTACGGTCGGGGGTTCGAATCCCTCTCGGGCATGGATATTTGTGTCGTCCTTGAAATAAGGTAGTTGATAAGTAGTTTGTAAGTTTAGGGACTGATGACCCCGTAGTTAAGTCCCATAAGCTTAAACATATGATTTTTTTTCTTCTGATAAGATAATGTACAAATGTTGATTTCTGGTGCCTTTGACTTTCTTATAGGACAAACTAGTCCTGAATCAGCGTTCGAAAATTACGTTACGATCTTTGAGGACTTGTGGATAGGAGTGGATCCACAATATTTTAATGAGGACTTGATACCAGGTAATGTCATTCACTGACGGTATGAGTAGTTCTTCGACGATATGAGACGAATCTCATGTACTGCAAGTACTGCATATTTTGCAAGGAGGAAGTAAGTACAAAAACAAGGCAAATATGTAGAGTACACTTAATCTAAAATGCATACCATAGGAGCTATGAGCATCTGACCAGTAGGATATGCCAAGTCTCCTCGCTGCAGCTGGCATCTCTCCATTGAGGTACCGCCGGCGACAGTTGTTGGGTTCCTACGTTGCCCACGTGCCCCATCATCCCAATCGCAGGATTTTGTTTCCACATACTGACCTTCCGATTCCACAACGTCCACCCAGATCGGGTCTCCCAGTCGCGGTCTGGGTTCATAGTCTCCTTTCCTCACTCGTGTCCCTAATTCTCCCCATAGCATTTTCCTGTCAATCCCATCCCTCGCCTGCAGCTCCACCAACAATTGTCCTGCGACCCAAAGGCGTCGGTTCCACCATACACTTCGTCACCAATTTTTGGACATCCTTGATGCGTTCTGTAATGCAGAAGTAATATACACCGATATCTCCCAGGTCGATGGCAGAGTGGGTTATGCCTACGCAGGGCGACCACATCGAACAACACTCCCTGCCCCTGTCTGCCCTGTCTGTACTATATTTTTGACGGAGCTGATTGCAATAATTCGAGCTCTAGACCACCTCCATGCATGCTCCAAGAAGTCCTATGTCATATGCAGTGACTCCCTGAGTGGCTTGCAAGCTCTTGACCAGTGTTTCCCCAAACATCCTTTGGTGCGGTCCATCCAGGACTCCGTGTTCACTCTTGGGAAGTCCGGCCGTTCTGTGGCCTTCATCTGGACCCTGGGTCACATTGGCATCCCGGGAAAAGAACGATCTGATCAGCCGGCTAAGCGGGCCATTGCCTCCCGGTGTCCGGATATCGATACCCCAGATAGCGATATCCGATTGGGTCTGCGCCACAAGATCTCAATTCCGAGTGGTCAACGTTGAGCACACCGAATAAGCTCCGTGCGATCAAACTCTCAACAGCAGCTTGGAAGACCTCCTTCGGGCCTTCTCAAAAGGACTCGGTCGTTCTCTATCGCCTTCGTATAGGCCATACATGGCTAACGCACGGCCACCTCTTACGATGCGAGGACCTACCAGACTGCCGTTGTGGCGCTCTGTTGACCATGGTCCATATCTTGTTGGGCTGTCCACTTTTAGCTGCATTGCGGCAGTCTTTTACCCTGCCATCTGCGCTTCCTTCGATTTTAACTGACGACGCCTCTGTGGTTGACCGTGTTTTAGGTTTTATTAGCGCAGCTAGGTTTATTATCATATGATTTTATGGAGGCTCCCTAAGCTTGATCTTTCAGGCACCTGCCATTCAAACCAGTTTTAATCTGTTGTCACTTTTGTCTCATTAGTCATATTTTGATTGCTAATTTTGGTATGTTTGGAGTAGGTGGATCATCCATTATTATCCTTGTGATCAGCGAGCCACAATCTTCCGCTGTGATGTTTTATCAACGTTGTATATTTTGTCCAAAAGTTTTATAGTTTTCCTTTTTATGTTGCCCTTTTAGCAGTGTCTCTTCATCAACTTGGTGTAGCAGCTGTGAAGTGCTTGTTTTCCAACAGATATCCTCATGATATAAACTCTTCGCTAGGAACGGGGGACTGATAACCCAGTCGTTTAGTCCCCCTTTAAAAGCAACAGCAACCAGTAGGAGAGGTGTTCACATAAAACGTATGCATTTTAATTTTTAGGTGAACATTTGTCATTTTGGTCCATAATATCTCCTTCCAAAATGTGGAAAGCATAGAGCTCGAAGTCAAAGAGATCTGTTTCCCCGAACTCAAAAATAAACTTAAACAATTAGGATATCAGTTGAGATATCTAGTTTGTAATGAACTGTCATCGACAGAATGCATTACAATGGTTCGACATCTTTCTGTCTGTTTTAGGTAGTGGAGACAACAACATTACGACAACCGAGATAGTGGTAATATCAGAAATTTGCTGCAGAGAGGGTTGGTTTTACTCTACAAAATGAATTACACAAACAGTTGAGTTCAGGTATTGTTGTGAGCAGGTAGTGCAACGCAAAAAAAAAAAAAAAAAAAAAAAAAAACGGGTCTTACCGGAAGCTATGGGCTGGAGAGCCATAGGAAGGTAGGAAGAGAGAGACACAGAAGCAAGTGGTTGCAGCTGTAGATGTGACCTATATTTCCAGGACCTGGACGGGATTTCAGACAACAGCAACCGTGAAAATCAGGCAAGCCAACATCAGCAAGAGATGAACGTAACACCCAGTTTACAACCTGTCGAGAATGGGGCTGAAGGCAACTCAGCTGCAACGCACCAGCCAGGCAGGCAGCAACAACGCGCAATATTAACACAATGAGTCCGAAATCGCCTTTAGGAATGTGGCCTTTATACACGGAGGTATATGGTGTGTGTATCCCATTAAAACCACTGCACCGTTTAGCGCGCAGAAACTGGGTTGAGGAACTTCAGGATTGTAGTCGTAACGAATGTCTCCGGGTTCTTTTCAAAGATGAGTAAAGATTTGGTGTTCTGAAGGAGAATCGTCGTTGCCTTATCTGGAGAGAACGTGGAACTCGGAAAAATCCTTATGTGCAGGAGACATCGCCATGATGATAGTGTGGGTAGGAGTGTCTGAGATTAGGCAGACGCACTGCAGCCAGACCACCAGCACCTCCCACAACGGTTGCAGAGTTGGACATTGCACTCATGGAAAAATGGCCAAATATCCCCCCAAGAGCTAATTGGTAACTTCACAGCGCCCATGCCACGCATGGTATGCAACTGCACTGGCCTTCAAATGTTCAAATGTTTGTAATTCTATCGGACCAAACTGCGTGGTCATCAGTCCGTAGCTTACAAACTACTTAAACCTAGGTAAACTAACCTAAGGACAAAAAACACACCCATGCCCCAGGGAGGACTCGAACCTCCACGGCGAGCAACCGTGCGCTCTGCAGCGAGACGCTTTAGACCGCTCGGCTACTCCACTGCGGCGCACTGGCCTTCCGAGGAGATCAAACACCATGTTAAAGGGCAACGAGAATTATTTTTTCACTATTATGGTAGCCCAGTGGTCCCTCGTTCTAAGTAAGCGCCATGTAAAACTCAACTATAGTGTTGAGGCAGCAAAATGTCGTACTGCGTTAAATACAAATTACAATAGTAAGCAATACCTGAATAAAACAAGATACCATAATTATGTTGTGTATCATGTCTCACACGATCCTCTAACTGTTTTTAGCAGTGTAGATGTGCTTATAGCCTTTTCTGGATTTCCAAATATGGAATCCATACCCAAATATTATATACTTATTTCCATATACAAGCCCTCGAAGTTTACAATGGGAATTTCGCAAAACTCTGTAAATATTTATATGAACAAACTCCTTTCTTAAAGTGTAGCCATCATCAAAAATCGTCTCACTTCGTAAATACAATATTCTCTGTTACTGAGCCGTGCCAATACGTTTACGTTGGCCAGCTTTCGAAATTATCTCTTTGACGAGGAAGTAAATTCTGGCAACTTCCCGAATTTTGCAGAGGAGTTCGTGGTAATTTGAATATCTGTGGAAACTGGTGTCCCCAATGCTGCAGCGGCGCTGGAGCGAGGACAGGCAACGGCGCCTGCCAGCCAGTCTAGGGTTAGCCTAGTTTCCTCCCACCGCCCATCGAACGCTGACGCGCTGCACTCAGTAATTAACGCCGGTCTCAGTTGAAGTCGTCGCCGCTGTGTTGAATTGTCACCGCCTCCTTTTTCTGTCTCCCCTGTTCCACGGGAGTTGCATTTCGCATTCACCACTGAACGACCTCCTTTCGTTAAGCCCAATTAGACGGGGAAGGAAGGAGTGAACAATTGGATAGGTCGGCTTTGACAACTCGTTTAATGGAGATCCCTTTTGCAATTAAATAAATGCGCATCCGCATAAAACTTGAGCTTTTAAGTTATTCGTTACCAATTCTAGTGAACAAATATAATAAATTTTGAATTATTGATAACTGTGTCTTATTAATTGGTTCTTTCTTTTAGTGAAGCTCTCCCCTAAATTTGTTTTGTCCCAAATTACGTGCAGTAAGAAAGAAGGCACATACAGGTGTGAATATTACTATCATGGTTGCAAAAACCAAACACTTTTTTTATTTAATTAAGAAGAATAGGAAAACTGACGTGAACCCATCTCTTGGCGGATCACTTTGTAAGAATGTGGAAACATGTAGGGCAATTGTCACCTTACGATGTATCTTAAAAAACCATTAAGACAAGACAAACCTATGTTTACGGTTTGAAAAATTATTCTTGTGTCATAGCTGTAAAATACTTTTATTTTTATGTTCGACCGGTTTCGGCAGTTGCTGCCATCATCAGGAAATCAAAATACCTTACATTTGATTTCCTGTTGATGGTAGCAACTGCCGAAACCGGCCGAACATAAAAATAAAAGTATTTTACAGCTCTGGCACACGAATGATGGGTTCGAACCCTCCCTCGGGCATGGATGTTTGTGCTTAAACATTTGATTTGAATTAAGACTTGGAGGTCATGAAGCGGAAGCAGCCGTTAGGAAAGTAGTAAGATTAGGAATTATGTTACTGAATCTGTAAAATGAGCACGCTATGAAGGAAAGAAAGGAAAAAAATTGGGAAAGGAATTAGAATTGAGGGAGGAGAAATAACTTTGCCGTTTGCCGATTACATTGTAATTCTGTCTCAGAGCAACTGAATATGACTGTGTCTTAAAAGGACGATTTAAGATGCACATTAACAAGCGCAAGATTTAATATTTAAAGTATTTTCTGAAGGCCTTTTCCTGGCATGTACCCTTGTAGAGGAGTGAAACGCGGATTAACAGTTTATACAAGAAGATGATAGAAGCTTTTGCTGCTTGATGCTCCAGAAGTATGCTGAAGATTAGTTGGGTAGAACGCGTAAGTAATGAGAACGCACTGAAAATAATTGGAGAGAACAGAAATTTGCGACATAAGATGTGATAAATAGGTAGAACACTTACTGAGACGTCAAGGAGTAGTCAGTTCAGTATTACATCGACAAGCGGGGAGCAAATATCGTAGAGGGAGACAAAGATGCGAGTACCGTTAAGCTGGTTCGAATGAATGTGGGTTACAGTAGTTATTAGGAGATGAAGCGGCTAGCACGGTGAGTTGCATCAAACCATTATTTGGACTGCAAACCACAAATATTGAGTAGTGCATCATTAGTTACTCCATCTACCCATATACTTTTCACCATTCACCCATTGCTTTTACTCTGTTCTTATCTGAACTGCCTTTCGTTCTTTCAGAGTCTGCTGATACAGTAGCCCCATACCTATCTATCATATACAACCGCTCGCTTTGCGAACGTTGCGTACCCAAAGATTGGAAAGTCGCACACGTCACTCCAATATTCAAGAAAGCAAATAGGGGTGATCCGCAAAATAACAGGCTCATATCGTTGAAGTCGGTTTGCAGCAGGATTTTAGAACATCAATATTCGACAAATATCAAGTACTACCTCGAAGAGGACGACCTATTGTCCCATAGTCAAAACGGATTGAGAAAGTATCGTTCTTGGGAAACACAGATAGTTCTTTTCTCACATGATATGATGAGTACTATCGATAAGGGATGTCAAATAGATTCCGTAATTCTAGAATTCCGAAAGACTTTTGATACAATACCTCACATGCGTCTTCTATTCAAATTCCGTGCTTATGGAATACAGCCGTAGGTGTGTGACTGGATTCGTGATTTCCTGTCAGAAAGGACACAGTACGTTGTAATTGACGGTAACTCATCGACTAGAAGTGATATCTGATGTTCGCCAGGAAAGCGTTATAGGGCCCCTACGGTTCCTTATTTTTTATAAACGATTTAGGAGATAATGTGAGTAGCTCTCTTAGACGGTTTGCGGATGTTGCTGTCATTTATCGGTTAGTAGTCACCAGAAGATCAAAAGCAACTGAAAAATGATTTAGATACCTACATGGTGCAAAACATTGTTAATTGACCCTTAATAATGGTAAGTGGTAGGTCATCCATATGACCAATAAAAGAAATCCGTTAAAGTTCAGTTACACGATAAATCAATCAGAGAGGCCGTAAATTCAACTAAATATTTAGGAGTAACAATTACCAACAACTTAAATTGGAAAGAACACACATAAAATATTCTAGGGAAAGCGAACCAAAGACTACGTTTCATTTGCAGAACAGACGCAACAAAATCAAATGTTCAAATGTTTGTATAGCTTAGGGGACTTAACTACGGGGTCATCAGTCCCTAAACTTACAAACTAATTATGATCTAGCTAATCCTAAGGACGGCACAAATATCCATGCCTGAGGGGGATTCGAACCCCCGACCGTAGTGGCCGCGCAGACCGTGACTGAAGCGCCTCAGTCCCCTCGGCCACCGCGGTCGGCCAAGATGCAACAGTTCTACTAAAGAAACTGCCTACTTTACACATGTGCGTCCTGTTTTGGAGTATTGCTGCGCATTATTGGATCCACCCCAGGTGTGACCGACGGAAGATTTAGGGAAAATTCAAAGAAGAGCAGCTCCTTTTGTATTATCGCCAAATAGGGGAGAGAGTGTCACCGTTTTGATGCTCGAGCTGGGGTGAAAATCATTAAAAGAAAGGCGTTATATGTTGCGGCAAGATCTATTTGCGAAATTTCTTTCACCAACGTTCTCTTCAGAATGCGAACATATATTGTTAGCACCCATCTACATAGACATATCCATCATAATAAAATACGAGAAAACAGATAGAAAACAGAAATATTTAGGTGTTCGATTTTCCCGCGAGATATTAGAGAGTGGAAAGTGGTTCGATGCACTTCAACGTGATTTGCGGAGTATCCATGTAGATGTCAATGTATATAATTACACGCTTACAGAACAATGCTGGAATAGATACTTCCACAAAATGTATGGAAGAAATATGAAGTGGAACGAGGACATAGAATTAATCATGGTAAAGGCAGATGCAGACTGAAATTCTTTGGACGAATGATCATGAAATGTAGTTCATGATCTAACGAAGTAGCTTACAAATAGCTCGTTCAACCAGTATTTGGATGTTGTACATCAGTGTGGCATCCAAAGCAGATGACACTGATGGAGGAAATAAACAATAACACCACTCTTCGTTACAGCTTCACTTACCAAGCCTGGAAGTGTCACGGAGGTTATCGGCAAACTCCAATTGCAGACGCTGCGAGGGAGGTAATGGCTACTTTCAAAATTTCGAGAATCTAATTTCTAGATATGTCGACCATTAAATTGCTTTTTCCTACGTATACGACCACGAGGATAGCATTAGAAACACTAGATAACACACGGTGGGATACTTGCAGTAGTTTTTTCCACGAAGGGAAAAAAAGAGGGAGTCACATAGCGTGAGGTGGCATGTGCAGTGTAAATCACAATGACCAGTGAATAATGCCGGATTTGTGATCTTGATGTCATCACTCCGACGATGGTCACTAACTTTAGAAAATCAATCAAGAAGGTTAGGAGAGAATATTTGCTACAACGAGCAGATAAACATTGTAAAGTTTTAATTCAACAGGCCTGTCTCCACAGCAGTGTTGCCACTATTTAAGTCCCAACTCTCGTATTTCTGAGAATGAAGAATGTAAATGGCATGACCCTCGAAACTGCGACATATACAAAACAAACGGGCAAACATTTGTGGAGAGTAGAAATAAGAAAATCATTACTGGCTTCAGAATCTCTTGTAATCGGGAAGCCGGGAAAACAAATGGCTTGTAGGCGAATACGATCCCTCGCCCACTTACTTCGCAACATGTCTTTATGCACAAAGCCATCCTTACAGTTTGTGTTTAACGACATTATTACTGATGTTTGGACCTTCAGAAGGTTTGTGGCATTAGTTCCCATTTACATATAAGACATTTTACCAAATACTAAGTGTTTCTGAAAAATCTTCAATGCCCTAAAAACAAATCTGAGGCGCGGATGTTGCATAGAGGGAGACCTTGCGCATGCGCAAGGTGAAGTGCAGAGACTAGTTACATTGCCTTGCGTTCGGGACAATTCGTGAGTTTCCCCTCAGAGTCCGAGTAATATATGAGCTGGTGCCTTCACCAGCACCAATACCTCACCAGAGATGTCTCCCGTCGCCCCGCCCTGCCGAAGGAGTGCTCGTAGGCTGCCTCAGGAGATGAGGAGAGAGTCTGAACGTCAGTAGTGCTTAGGCAACGCTGTGGCACGTATGCGTGCTATATGCAAGACTAAAATGTTTCTCATGCGATACAAAAATACTTTGAAGGTGTAGATAATCTCATACAAAAACGAAACGAAGAATGATAGTTTAAATATACAATCCTTACCTCGAACTTTTTTTTTTATTTTATTTTATTTTATTTTATTTATTTTTTTTTTTTTTTGGTGGGGGTCAGGGTCACTGAACCAGTGAACACACAGGACTCGCTGTGGGCTATAAATGTCGTTTTCCTAAATTTTCCCAGTATTGTTAAGAAAAAAAGACTGTCATGTTCCCTCCAGAGATTTCCATTGGAGTTCCCGAAGCATCTGCTTAATATTCCCACGTTGGTCGAACCTGCCACTAATAAATCTAGCATCCTGCCTCCAAATTGTTTCAATGCTTTCCTTTCATCCGACCTGATTAGGATACCAAACACTCGAGCAGAACGCAAGAATGAGTCATATTAATGTTCTGTAACCCGTCTCGTTTACAGAACAACCACTTTTCTAAAATTCTCCCAGTAAACCGAAATCATTCCGCACAACAGTCCATACATGTTTCTTCCATTTCATGCTGTTTAATCGACGTGAGTATCAAACAGCACGTTAGTTACGCTGAATTTTAGATTTACGGAACTGTTTTCCACACTCATATCTAAAGACAAATACATTCCTACATTTAAACTCAGTTGTCACTCATTACATCAACTAGAAACGTATCAATCATGTCCTCCGACTATCCCTCAACGGCGTCATCTCCCGGTACACATCAACACCATCAGCAAGCAGCTACAGCTTGCTAGTCACCCTGTCATATCATTTACGTAAACAGAGAAAACAGCGTACTATGACTCTTCGCTGCAGCTCCTTGACGATACCATTGTCTCTGATAAGCATTCACCGTCGAATGTACGGTGTCTATTAACGAAGAAGTCTTCTACCGACTCCCATATCTGTAACCTACACCATATACTCGTACTTTGGTTAACAGTCTGCAGTGGTCCACCGCGTGACACCCTTTCCGAAGACAAGGAATGTGCAGTCTGCCTGTTGACCTTCATCCAAGGCTGGCAAGGTATCGTTTAATAGAAGGGCAAGGTTTCACGTCAGCGATGCTGATGCACTGTCAAAATATTTTCTGTCTGAAGGAAATTTATTATATTCGAACTGGTAATCTGTTCAACAATTCTTCATCGAACTGACTTTGAAGATACTGGTATGTAGTTCTTTTACGCTTCTTATAAAGAAAAGTCACTTGTGCTTTTTTCTTGTTTACTGGAACACTTCATCGGACAAGGAAAACGCGACGAATGCGAGCTAAGTAAGGGTCGAATGTCGCAGAGTATTCTTTGCAAAACGAAATTTGGATTCCATCAGGACCTGACGACTTATTCGTTTTCAATTACGAGATTATGTCCGTTTTTCTCAAACAGGCAAATGACAATTTCTGTACGGATGCGAAATTAGGTCCGATCCCTTGCACGAATACAGGTAAATCTGCAAGCAAGTGGAGTAATGGACAGGGGGTAGCGAAAGAGAAGCCCGCGTCAAGCAGAGCAGGTCACGATCGTGTAGCTTACTGGCTGGCCGCTAGGGTCCAGCCCATTACGCCCTAGCGACCGGCTACTGAGCTACAGGATCGCGACCTACTCTGCGTGACGCTGGAGTTGGCTGGTGGCCCTTAGTAACAAATAACTGAGCAAGAACTCGTTCAACACAGAACAAAGAGATTCCACATCCGCATAATTATATAAAGTATTTCCCAAAAATAGTTAAGGCTACCTATGTCCCAAAGCGAGAAATTCGGGTTCCAGGCCCGGTCAGTACAAATTTTGAGCCTCGCCACTGAATTAAATTCAGCGCGCTGGAATTTCTAGTGCATTATCTGTTGTCATCTTTCCACGCCAGGGATGCGTATTACTATTTCCTCCACACAGGACTCTGTCCGATTTTCAGACGACAGCGTGTCTGTTTATACGAACATCTTGTATAAAATATTTCTTAAACGTGACTTTTAAAAATTGTTCCGTCCTTTTTCCGTCTTTTATCGCCACAACAGACATGAATTAGTGACTAGATGGAAGCTGACGATCCGCTTCATCACAATTTTTTGTAGGATTAGAATGTCCTGGGGTTCTCGGTAAGTTGTTTTACAAAGTTATGGCATTGGTAATTATTGTACGCTTCGCACAGATACGGGTATGGACGAAATTTGCCTGTCTACATCTGCGAGTTCGTCTTTGTTTCCTCAGTATTGCGATTTACAATCCTTTTAAGCTTTTCTTATCTGTACGGTCATCACATTGGAACTAGATTCTTTGTATCAGTGGCTTGCTAAGAAACTTTTATCAGCCCTTTCGTGATTTTCTGGGCCCGCTGCGTCGTATATGTCATTTAGTGACAGTGTAAAGTATTAATTCCAAGGACGCTCCTTTTTAATAAATTATTTAACTCGACAGGCCTGTTTCGGCGTGATTGCCATCGTGAGGTTAAATTGGTAGCTCTTCTAATATTTGTAAGAATGCTGTTTATCTGATCAGTTTGGTTCTTATTTTATATATATACAGCTACTTAAAGAACTACAACAACGGTTTCAATGCATCTGTTAAATAAAGACCAAATAGATCAGGGAATAACAAGGCAAGGATAAGAAGAGCTACCAATTTAACCTGACCATGGCATTCACGCCGATACAGGCCTGTTGAATTAAAGCAGAAGGAAGCTTGTAGAGCGATGGACGAAGTGCATTGAAAAGCAAGGAGACTATGTCGAAAAATGATGTTCTTGTAAGTTTCGTATTTTATTACAATAAAATTTTATAACTACTTTGCGGATAATAATTGACTTACCCTCGTACTTTGCAAAAGTTAGGTCTCGTTCCCGTACGAAATTCTTCGGAGACGGTCCGTTGGAAGTGGACGGCAGCACGCTGCGAATCTCAGCTCCTTCGACAGGAACAACAGGGCCGAGGGAGCAGCGACAAAAGAGCAGAGGCCTATTACTGGGGACGGCTACTGGCTGGCGTTACAATTTGTGAAATGGGGCGTGAGCGCGGAGCGTTAAGGCCAGGAGACGGAGGAAACACACAGCCCGCGGCAGACGCTCCTCGGGTCGCACTTCAGGTCAGTGACAGTGGCGGAGAAGCTTGCCTACTATTCCTATCAGAAACATTTTACTTTCTCCAAATGTTTGTAAAGCTATGGGACTAAACTGCTGTGTGCGTCAGCCCCTAGACTTACAAACTACCATTGGCGGCGCGTCCTATATGTTCACCCCCAGAAAAAAGCTCGGCCTGAATGAATAAATAAAATAAAAAGGTATACATTTTATTGCTTCCAAATCGCTGTTTAATCTAATATATAAGCAGAGTGTCCGTATATTTGTACGTGTTGCATACAAATCTACAGTTTTGTTCTAATCTTTGTGAAATTTTGTACACGTAAGCTTCAATCCATGAGGACGGTAGCTGTAAGTGTAAGAATCACATACGATATATAGTTCACGAAATATGACGTCATAAACAATGAGATGCGCGAAAAACTGCTGTATTTTGCGGCAATGCTGCTCATTTTCTCCTAAACCATTGGACCGATTTCAAGCAAATTTGCTACACACATTCCTTACCGTGATGTAACAATTGCTGCATGGTTAAGAATCACATCGGCACATGGTCCAAAAGATATTACGTCACAACCAATATAAATCGCAAAAAATGCCATATAGTGCGGCGAGACTTTCGAAATACACTGTATGAGAATGACAGTACTTGGCGACTTGCAACAAACTTTAAACATAATTTCAAACCTTTATTAAACTTTCTCTCGCTGGCAACTATAGTAAAATGATGAAAGTAAAAAAGTTTCTCGCTTACTACTTTTCCGCTGTAAAACTACGGCTCTCGGTATGACGTTACAATTTATAATTTGAACACTACAAATTGTAGCGACAGGATATTTTGCAGACAGTATACACATATATAGTTGAATGTAGCTCTAAATTGTATCACATTCTGACACGCCGTTAATGAGATATGAGCACATAAACAGTAACTTTCCGCTGCCCATGGACTAAAAATACGGCTTTTGGTATGACGCTACAATTTATAATTTCTACACTACAAATTGTAGCCGCAGGAAATTTTACAGATAGCATACACGCATAAAATTGAGTGTGCCTTCTAAATTGTATCACAGTACGACACGTAGTTCATGAGATATGAACACATAAATAGTAACGTTCATGGAAAACCGCCCCATCAGTTACCAAGTTCGAATGTATTACTGCTTTACTACTAATTGAATTCCCAACAGATTTTACAGACATACAGCCCTTATACAAATGAATATATACTTTAAAAATGGCAGGAATAAATAAATAAATACCCTGGCATCGCCGAGCTTTCAGCTAGTATTTTATATTTATTTAACGATGGCCATTTCGGCTACAAAGCCGTCATCAGGTTAGTTCCTGTAATGTGGTTTTACATAGAAGATCGTTGTCATGCGACCAATATGGTACAGTTATAATAAATTGCTGTAGCTGTACTGTGTTGGTGGCATGACAACTATCTTCTATGGAAAACCACATTACAGGAACTAACCTGATGACGGCTTTGTACCCGAAATGGCCATTGTAAAATAAATATAAAATATTAAGCAGCGATTTGGAATCAATAAATGTTAAATTATGTCGTTAAGCGACATATTTAACACTGCAGGACCCTAATATTACAAAATAAAAAGTGTTTTTAAACCATCATTCTTCGTTTAGTTCTTCTATCAGATCATTTTATATGCATATTCATATTATTTTCATCGCATGAGAAACGTTTTACGTCGCGGAGACAGCACGTGTACGAGGCATAGCGCGGCCTCTTGATATACACGGTAGGTGTTGCAGCGCTGCAATGCGCATGCGCGGCTGAGGTTCAAATTCTCTTCAGAACCCCCTGGAGGAAACATACGAGCGCTCCCGCGGCAGGGAGAGGGGAAACGGCGCTTTTAACATTGGCGTTGGAGCTGGTATAGACAACCGCTCATGGCTACTCGAGCTCTGGCAGGCCGGCCGCGGTGGCCGAGGGGACTGCGCCGCGCCGGTCACGGTCTACACGGCCACTACGGTCGGGGGTTAGACTCCCCCCTCGGGCATCGATATTTGTGCCGTCTTTAGTGTTAGCTAGTTCATAAGTAGTTTGTAAGTTTAAGGACTGATGACCCCATAGTTAAGTCCATTAAACCATACAAACATGTGAAACATTTTTGATTTTGAGCTCTGGCAGTTAAGCACGAATGGTCCCGAAGCAAAGGCAACGGTGCTGCTGCGCACCTCGCCTTGCGCACGCGCAAATCCGCCATTAAGACAACATCTGCCTTTCATATTTGTTTTGGCGCATTGACGATTTATCAAAAACACGTCATATTTGTTAAATTATTTTACATTCATAAATTAAAGACGCATCATATGTAAAAGCCTTCAGAAGATCTGATCATGAATAATAATGAAGTCACTTCTCTCCAGCTATTAAAAACAGCTGTATGATTAGCAGCATCGCTCTGCCTTGTCCAAGACAGTGGGCTCGAGACCGACTGCAATTTTTTTAAGAAGCCAATCTTCTTTTTAACAGATATGGGTGTGATATCATAGATACAGGGGGAACCTGATTTGTTTCCATGTGAAAGGCGGGATTTGCCAGACTGTTGGGTTCCCCAGATGGCTGGCTAACAGTTAGGATCTAGAGAATGGGATACAGGTAGTCAGGGTTTTCCTAATCTGCTCTGAAATCGGAAACGCTCTTGGCTGAGCGAGGGCGGCTATTCCAGATTGCAACTGAAATACAATGTAGCCATAAACATTATTCTAAAACTCCATATAAAATCAGGGAGCCACAGTGGAGTATCCGAGCGGTCTAATGCGCCTTGGTGCGGAGCATGCGGTTGCTCGCCGTCGGAGGTTCGAGTCCTCCCTGGGGCATGGGTGTGTCTGTTTGTCCTTAGGTTAGTTTACCTAGGTTTAAGTAGTTTGTAAGCTACGGACTGATGACCACGGAGTTTGGTCCGATAGATTAACAAATAAAAAAAATCAGGGAATGATGATATGGCAAATATAATTATATGAATGGATTCAGGACACTTGGCAGAATCAAACGCTGCAATTACAATATCCCTTACAGATAAAACGCCGATAAATCTCAATACTATAGTAAAAATATTATAAGACTCATTTTTACAATTATTGATATGTGGTGTTTATCAGTAACAGTTTAAGAAGCAAATTGGCAGTATTGTACCACACTACTTATCTTAAAAGACGTACCACGTTATTTCCGTATTCTTTCAATAAACTTTGTTTTACTCTCTTTTTCTGATTTTCGTTGAGGTATTAATATTCTTGTCAGAACATAGATTCCACAGCAGAAACTCAAAACATGAACCCAGCATAGCGCATCACATTTATATATGTATTTTATTATATTTAATATTATTCTTAGTAACGTCCGTTTTTTATGTTGTAGACTATCACTTGAGTATTTCATGGCAGACTAAAAATTAAATATTAATTGTGTAACTATATTTCGATTGCGGCAGTATATTTGAACAGTGCAACGCAACGTGTAATGGCTATCTGAACAAAGAACTTCAGTCTCAACCGTTTCTTAGTATTGTTATATATTAGTTTGTTAAATATAAACTACATTTGTGAGGAGGTGGTGAAAGCATTTAATTCTGTGATATTCAAATGTATAATATTTTGGAAGGGAAATTTTATTTTAAAGATGAGGCGATAGGATGCGCGGAAGGTTACAATTTTGGGAGCAGGGAGACCACGCACTTCGAACGCTTGGGAAGGGTCTGAAGCCGCGTTACGAACTGGTGATTTGAAGAGATAGGCATGTCTGGACTTAGAAAATTTACGGGACTGTGAAGAACTGAGTCTCTGGTGAAAAGTGATAATCTATGCACGGTAGTAGGGCTGTGGAACTGTGATAATTCAGCAATCGTGTACTCGTGTGATGACAAACTGTATTTTATAACAAATACTTTAATCGTCTGTTAATTAGGAACTGAAATGGTCGATGGACTGCACTAATTTACGACTGATAATTTGGAACTTTTGCTCTCAAAAAAATGTTTGTATAGCTTATGGGACTTAACTACGGGGTCATCAGTCCCTAAACTTACAAACTACTTATGAACTAACTAAGACTAAGGACGGCACAAATATCCACCCCCGACCGTAGTGGCCGTGCAGACCGTGACTGGAGCGCCTCAGTCCCCTCGGCCACCGCGGCCGGCTTTTGCTCTCGAGTGCATGTGATACTTATTGTGCCTCTCATGAACAATAGCTGGGGAAATATTCAGTTGCAAACGTAGGCTTCCGCGGCAGTTGTCAATATCAAAATCTTCTTCTGGGTATGACACCGCGTCGTCATTTTATAAACTGTACCGACGTTTCGGCCACTGTTGCAGGCGGCCTTCATCAGGGTCTCTGTCTGACTGCTGAATGTACGATCGCTTGGTGTTCATATATACATTCAGCAGTCATACACAGACCGTGATGAAGGCCGCTTGCAACAGCGGCCGAAACGTCGGTACAGGTTATAAAATAACGGCGCGGTGTCATACCCAGAAGAATTTTATTGATAGTACATATACAGTTATTTATCGATGTATAAAGTCGGACCACCTCCGCATTTTCATGTCCAAAATGAGTAATAAACTTCATTTATACAGACTTACTTCATTAGTGAAACATTTCTGTATCTTAGAATCCACTTTGTTGGTTATTCAGAACTTTAATTTACGTTTGTTAAAGTATGTTTTCACGACATCATATATAGACTGATAGACTGGCTAAACTGAAGATTGATCTTGTTTAAACAGACTGGGTAGCTGTTTAGGTCATAGAAGCTGACATACATAACTCACGCTTATGAACAGAGACAACGAGCCATAAACCTTTTATTACCCTGAGTTATTTATTGCCCAAGGTCGCACGGGAACAACAACGACTTTTGTATTGTTACTTGCCACATATACTTTGGACGTTTTTGTGCCGCGGTGGAGTAGCCGAGCGGTCTAAAGCGTCTCGCTGCGGAGCGCGCGGTTGCTCTCCGTGGAGGTTCGAGTCCTCCCTGGGGCATGGGTGTGTGTGTTTGTCCGTAGGTTAGTTTACCTAGGTTTAAGTAGTTTGTAAGCGACGAACTGATGACCACGCAGTTTGGTCCGACAGATTTACAAACATTTGAACATTTTTGACGTTTTAGTCACGATTTTGAGGCTAAATTACATTTATACTCTACGTTGTTACCAATATTTAACAGTTTGAAGAGATGTGGGAGAGAGCATGCGTAAGTTAGGAGGGGGTGGAGCTTACAGTGTGTCTTCATCGAATAGATTCATGTTCTTACAGTCGCTTAACAATGTAATCAGTTACTTACTGTATTTTACTGTTCATGTAAGAGTTCATATGTTTTTGGTGTTTATTATCAAAGAATAATAATAATAATGTCGTGTGGCTCATTGGCCTGGTGCAAGTCTTTCAACTGGACGCCACTTCGGCGACTTGCGTGTCCCTAGCCTACCCCAGTTATCCAACCGGGGAAAGGGGACCTACAGCTTAACATGGAATCCGAACCACGTGTCGTTCCTGGCGACTCCTCACATCGTTGAGAGGTGAAGTAGGGGTTAAAGTGAAGACTGAAAACATCCAAGGTCCGACCGGGTTTCGAACCCGCGACCATTAGGTTTCCAGTCGAGCACTTTACCCCAAGACCACCGAGCCCGACATTACCAAAGAAAAACGGGACTACGTTCAATATAACAAATTGCTCAGCTTTAAGTTTGGAACAAGAGTGTGAAACAATGACGCTTGTTCTGCCAACGCCTCAGCTCGAGTTGAAGCAAGTGCAAACATGCCGAGCTACGACATTCTGCAGATCTTTTAACGATATTTTAAAGGGGGAGGGGGGCAACGCCTCCTTCCTTTCCTCTCCATACGCCACTGCCCAACTTCCCATTCCTATGGTGCACAGCACGTCAAACTGCCTCCAGTGTCTTTTCTTATGTTTCGTAACGTAAATAAACTGCTCTCGTTGAACAGTCAGCGACAACTATGGATACCCTCGTTTGCTAGCAGCGACATCGTTCATGTAATGGGCGTATGTGTTGTCCAGTGGGGGCTGGTGCTTCAGGTGACTGGGGGTTCACTTCTTTGAGTGCCGGATCATGATATTGGCACCGCCTCCCCCCCCCTCCCCTCTCACCGCTCAGCGCCAATGAGACAATTTGGCGTACCTCCGTGAATGGCGCCGGGAGATTGCGCCCCCGATTTGCCCCCTTCCCCCTTTAAAATATCGTTAAAAGATCTGCAGAATGTCGTAACTCGGCTTGTTTGCACTTGCTTCAACTCGAGCTGAGGCGTTGGCCAAACAAGCTTCATTGTTTCACACTCTTGTTCCAAGCTTAAAGCTGAGCAATTTGTTATATTGAACGTAGTCCGTTTTTCTTTGATAATGTCGGGCCCGGTGGTCTTGGGGTAAAGTGCTCGACTGGAAACCTAATGGTCGCGGGTTCGAAACCCGGTCGGACCTTGGATGTTTTCGGTCTTCACTTTAACCCATACTTCACCTCTCAACGATGTTGTGCACCATAGGAATGGGAAGTTGGGCAGTGGCATATGGAGAGGAAAGGAAGGAGGCGACGCGGAACTAGTTGTGTGTTAACGGTGAATAGGATGTGTTGTATGTATCAACCGTCGCAAAATGTGCCAGTCTGTGTCGTCAAGTTGTTAGGGGATGTCTTCGATATTTCGGAGGAAGACCAACGAGGATAGATCGTATAGTCTTCGAACAGATAAAAAAGAGCTAAACAACGTAGACTTTGTTGCCGGCCGCGGTGGCCGAGGGTTCTGAGGCGCTTCAGTCACGGTCTGCACGGCCACTACGGTCGGGGGTTCGAATCCCCCCTCGGGCATGGATATTTGTTACGTCCTTAGTTGTAGCTAGTTCATAAGTAGTTTGTAAGTTTAGGGACTGATAACCCCGTAGTTAAGTCCCATAAGCTCTACAAAAATTTGAACATTTTGAAGATGTTGTTGTTGTGTGGAACGCTTATGGAAGGTAAAGAAGACACCGATCAAGAAGATATTGAAAGAACAAAGTTTTATTGAGGTGACTGGAAACAGCTGTGAGATATTTTACAAAATGCATATTGTGAACCATCAGCTATTTATTATACTTGTAACTCCCACCGGTCTCTGTTTTGAACCATCATCATGGACTGTCTGTAATAAAAGTAACCAGTACGAATCGTACACAAAATAAAATATCTAATATAACATTGTAGTTTAATCTAGTAAGTACTTACAACCTAAACAAACTGATTAAGTGGCTACATCGTCTACCATTCCACCTATGCTTACAACCAAGTCAGTCAATTCCTGTTGAAAGTGATTCTGGGGATGTTCCAGCGATACAGCCGACTTTACAAGAGAGTGATCCAGCATTACTTGTTAGTGACGCGAATGAACTTATTTGTATTATTTAAAGGTTTCGGTTCTATTTGCATTATTTAAAGGTTATTGAATGCATTAGCTATACCATCTCAACCGTTCTTACCCTCGTTTGGATTGATCTGGATGACATACCGTACATTTGTATGCTCGAATCTCTAGTTATTGCCAATTGTAGCTGTAATTTGAATGGTATGCATATTTAGATATGGGCTATTTAACACACGCAGATAGGCTCAAAATGTGTGCGGCAAAATTTGAGTACTCTTTCTCAGCAAGTACGGTAAACTCAGAAATTATACTATAACATTATTTTGGCCTCTTTACCACATTCAGCTGTCACGGAAAAAGTAAATATTTAAGTGCCATATTTGCGTCATATTTAATCTATTACAGAGTTACATGATGTTACTTTTTGTGATTGAGATTTCCATTCCACATCGCTACCCTTGTCACGGCCCTTTATATGAGACTAACTGAAAATTGACGATGCACTGGCATTTTTTATGCCTTTTTGAGTTAGTATTTCTTCTCGTCTCTCTCTCTGTCCGTCTCCTCTTCAGTGTGTTCTTTATTAATACAGTGTTTTAAAATTTTTGGTCGAAAGATTGATTTTTATGTCATGTATTTCACGCACAACACGGATGTTTGTATCGAGGTATTTTATTACTTGGACCTTATTTTGTTGATGGTTAATACTGCAAGATCAATCATGCTACCCTAAACTTCGCCATAGAATCAAAGACAAGACAATTCACTGCTGGAATAACATGAAAGAAACCACTCTCACGCGCACACTCTCAGCCAAATGCAGACGGCAACGCAACACAACCTCCAAGATTTACAGATTAATGCCTCAGAAGTGGCTACACGCTAGACTTGCGCATAATATTTCGCAATCGGGAGCGCTCACTTTAGTTCGCGGCTCTGCCGCGAACTAGTTCGTTCTTTTAGTTCGTCCGCTCCCAGTGACGGCTGAGCGGCGTGGTCTGCGCATGCAGGTGGAGGGAGAAGTTCCCCCACCTAGCTGCTCCATGCGCTTACTGCTCGAGCCGCTAACGATACCACGCAAACAAAAACAAATAAACAGTTTCTGGATAATTTTTCGCGTTTAATTTTAGAGTTATCTCTATATCTTGGCATTATGGAATTTATTAGTCAGATATAGCAGAGTGCAAAAATTTTGTAGCACTGAACTATGTAATCTAGCAGGCAGACGCTAACCTCGAAATGGCTCTCATCAACAGAAGACAATTTTTAATTCTGTTCGCGACCTATCGCACATATATTAGTTCGCGACCTATCACGCATTTTTTAGTTCCCGAACTATCGTGCATATTTTATTTCACGACCGGTAGCTCTTCTTTTAGTTCGCAGCTCGGCCGCGAAGTAGGTCGCTCTTTTTAGTTCGTCCGCTCGTTTTGGCTTTTGCTACCGCTACTAAAACTACAGATGAGCTGCATCTCAGCTCGAAATGACGGCAACTGGCAGAAGGGAATCACGCGACTCTACGCGCTCTCGCGTCCTCTCGCTGTTACCTGTCAGTCTTCGGAAAAGGAGCGGACGAACTAAGAGGCGAGGGATCTGCGAACTAGTTCGCGTAGTTCGCCTGTGGGAGCGCTCTTTCGAACTAGTTCGGTCGCAAACTATACAAGACTACTATACGCCGTACCTAGCGGCAAAATGTCGTACTAGAAGCAATTTGTTCGTCAACAAAAATGCAACTTTAAGGATTCATGCACAAAAGGCGGCATAAACGAACTTTTAATACGTTGTTCTCCAGGAACAACACTGGGAATGAAAGGGTTAACCACTTGGCTACCCGCGCTCGCCCCCCATCCGTCTCAAACTCCCACAAGTCGCACGCTGCGGCTGTAGCGCCCCCGCCGCCCAGGTCCTCTTACACTAGCCATACGGATTCCGTCCGAAGCCTGACGTATGGCAACTTATTCGGGGAAGTAAATGAACCATACGCCTTCTTCGCGTATAAATACTAAGGGGGTTTTCATTACCGTGTACGGCATCGTTTCAAACACGAAAACTCAGCTGAGCTTTGTGGGTTCCCAAGGAGGTTAAAATAAGGGGGAGACGGCGCTACTCTGCAAAGATTAGCCGTCGATTGAAGCCAGTCCGCCTTCTTGCGGGGCCAAGGAAATATGTTTCAGACTAAATCACTGCCTTGTTAACTCTCATACATTTTGATGACTGTCATTTCTGACTACATGTTTGATGTAGTACACTTATGTCGACAGAGACCTTCCATCATATAGCTGAGTTCAGATTTAGTAGTTCACATGAAATGCAGAACAAGATTTTTTCAATAATGGCAGAACTAAGCTGTGTCATTTTCGTACGTTCAGAACCGAAAAGACGATTTTTATGTTGAACTAGAATAAAACCCGGCGTTGCCCGGGTATTTATTTATTTATTGCTGCCATTTTTCCATAGGTATATATTCATTTGTATAAAGGCTGTATGTAAAATATCTTGGGAATACAATTAGTAGTAAAGACATAATAGATTAAAACTTGGTGCGTGATGGGGCTGTTTTCCATGAACGTTACTTTTTATGAACTACGTGTCACACTGTGATGCATTTTAGAAGGTGCATTCAGTTATACGTTTGTATAATGTCTGTAAAATTTCCTGTAGCTATAATTAAAACTGTACAAATTGCAAATTGTAACATCATACCGAATGCCGTAGTTTTAGTCCATAAACAGCGGAACGTTACTGTTTACGTGCTCATATCTCATGAACTACGTGTCGGAATGTGATACAATTTAGAAGCTACATTCAACTATATATGTGTATACTGTCTGTAAAATTTCCTGTCGCTACAATTTGCAGTGTTCAAATTATAAATTGTAACGTCATACTCCATAAACAGCGCTAAAGTATTAAGCTAGAAACTTTTTTCCTTTCATCATTTTACTATGGTTGCCAGCAAGACAAAGTTTAATAAAGGTTTGAAATTACGTTTAAAGTTTGTTGCAAGTCGCTAAGTACTGTCATTCTTATACAGTGTAATTCGAAAGTCTCGCCGCATTATATGGCATTTTTTGCGATTTCTATTGGTTATGACGTAATATATTTTGAACCATGTGCCGTATGTGATTCTTAACCATGCAGCAATTGTTACATCACGGTAAGGAATGTGTGTACCAAATTTGGTTGAAATCGGTTCAATGGTTTAGGAGAAAATGAGCAGCATTGTCGCAAAATGCAACAGTTTTTCGCGCATCTCATTGTTTATGACGTCATATCGCGTGAACTATAAATCGTATGTGGTTCTTACACTTACGGCGACCGTCCTCATGGATTGAAGTTTACGTGTACAAAATTTCATAAAGATTGGAACAAAACTGTAGATTTGTATGCAACACGTACAAACATACGGACACTCTGGTCTATATATTAGATACACACGAAAATTCTTCTTACAGGTTCGACGTCTTAAATATTGATACTAAAATTCTGTAGCATAAGGTCTCTGAAATTTCAAGGTTACCTATATGACAAACGAAAATAAGATCTTATTGAGGGAAAATGACAGAAACAAATAGTAAGTATTAATTTAGCAACAAAATTTGTCTCTGTAAAATAGCAGATGACTTTCTTGTTCTGCTTGCACGTCCATAGGTAATGCAGGTAACTTTTCTTTTAGATGAAGTACCACTTTCAACTCTGAATGCAATGAACCATCACAAATGTAATATGGCGACAATAGCTTCTGTGGCGCGAAGGGCATCTGCCCAACGAGCTAGAATTTCAAAGAGTGGCGGTAGGTCCGCCATGTTTGAGGCAAATAGAACTGGCGTGCGCCATGTTATTTGGGGTATCGGCTGACAGCTGGTATGCCACACCCACTAGACAATTTTATTTTTTACACAGTTTTACGTTTTAAATGAAGCTTGACTATTGTGTCCAGACTTTATCAAAGCTGCGAAGTGATGAGTCAGATAGTGTATTTTCTTAAAATGCGACAATGAAATATCATGAATCTGTCAGTAATACACTTCCAGTTCGAAGTATAACAGTTAGCTGAGGTTTGATCCAACAATGAAAGTGCCGCTTTGAAAATATTTGTGTTATTTGTAATGCAAGTTCATAGTATAAAAGTGCTCCGAAAGTTATACAGTGACCAGTAATTGTTATGACGAACAATCATGATCACGGATTTGCATCTGTTGTTAATGTGTTGTAACAACTACTTTCATAGAGTATAATACACATTTATCTGGCGATTGTTAAATGTATTAAGTCCACATACTCATAAAATTGCTGTTAAATGGTTTGGTTGTGACGTTTGGTTGACGAAATTTAAGTACAAAGAGGAAAGTAACAACAGAATACAGCAATCAAAAATGCGCCTAAGTCAGCTACCACAAAATCATTATACACGGAAATAACATATCTTTAATAACTTACTTTGTTCCCACGCTGATACACGTAAATATTTGCTACACAGAACACAGACATTTAACAAATAAAAAATTCTGGCTTTTACTATTGCTTCCGCGCTTTGCAATGATCATATGTTAACCATGCTTGATCTAGTATTGTCAGCAACAAGTGAAAATATTTTTAAAGAAGGTGTAGACACTCAAAAGTGTTTATTTTATTTTATTATTCAACAGATGAGACACTCTTTCATCAACCGCAGCAGCAACAGAAGAAGAAATACACAGACGCAAGGCAGAAAAATGAGACTTTTAATGGAGTGTTCTTCAAAGGAATTACAAGAGAGGTCATCTGAAGCTTCACTCTTGGGGTAGCTATGTGTCATTAGCCAGGAGTTTTCTTGTGTACAGACAGACAGAGACCAACAGAGGCGAAACAACTGGTGTTCTTGCTCGAAATATTTGTCGTTTTAACATCTCGATTTGTGTATTTAAATGCTGAACACACTTTAGACATATTTCAGAAGCAAAGATTGTACAGAAAATGTACATTAAATACAATATACACTAAATACAGCACTTCACTTTCAACAAGAATGGATAGACTCCTGTCAAGTGTACTGACCGTTCTCTTTTTGAAGGAAGAAAATGTGTCCAGCCGGAATTTATAAAATTCTACTAAATGTCCTCTTTTTTTGGGTTCCTGAAAAGAAAATTTATTTTTGTATCATTTGCTACAACGGGTTTGTTAGCACTGCAGTTCCAAACTGTTCGCCACTATTACGCACATACACAGAGCGAGATGCCGATCACAATTTGGCTCTTCGCATGAATCTGAATCAGTGTATTCTGCATTATGTTCTTTGTTGTTGCCTTTTATATACTTTGTGGCTCTGATATACTTTCTGGATGCATTGTGTGTTCGAGATGGTAGGTAGCCTTTTACTTCAAAATAAATTATGAACTAAAATACAGAATGCCTAAAACAAAGTCACTGTTAAATGATGTGCTCTTGGAATAATAAAGAGAAAGATTATTAAAAAAAAAAAAAAAAAAAAAAAAAAAAATGAAAAAAATTGAACATACCAGCAGCTGAAGTGTCGTGTGCATATTTCAATCAATCATATAGTGTTGCTAGTTACGCTGAACTGCAAAAAATTGTAGAATTCTTTTTTCCTATACCTAGTCATAATGTTAACACAGAACGTGTGTTTTCTCTGGTGAACACACAGTGGACAAAAGACAGGAAGGGAGTTTAAAAGCTGTATGTGTGTTGTGGATGTTGAACCTATCGTTAAATTAGACAACAAATTGTTCATCAACACAGCAATTTGGATTAATTATGGCCCTGATATTAATGTAAATACTATTAAATAAGAAACAGTGCATTAAACTGATTAAGTGCGCAACGGATCTTTTAACAAAACGGCTGTGGCAAGTCACCATATGAAACAGACACTGACTATACTCAAAGAATTTGACTGCGAGAAAGATATTAAAAAAACCACAAACAAACTTCTTAAAGTTTGACTGCGAGAATTTTATGCAGATCAGTACCTGATTATCAAAATTCAGTATCCTAATCAATTGAATGCAGTGTTGCATAACAATCACTTACTATAGCACAAATAACGAAATCTGTTCAACAAGATTACCAAAATAAATACTGCACTTTAACTCCACAAATAAATAATTATCAAATAAAGGAAGTAGGTTAATCTTCTAACTTCGTAAATGAAACAGGAAAGAAAGGTCAACTTTGTTACTTATTATTAATAATCACCATTACATTACCTACATAATACAACTTTTTCCTAATGACATCAAATGCAATTACCTTCATTCCAGCGGTGATATAGTAATAAAAAATACAATATATATTCCAAATACAATCAAATCAACTTGCTGGCACAGCAGCCTCTGCTCTACATCGGAGCCATACACACAACGCAACCGCTCTTTAAGTGAGCTGAACCACAAGTCCAACTCTCTCTCTCTGCGCGAGATACAATGCTATGCGATACACGATCTTTGCCAAAGATGAAACTTCACAAAGTACACACATCGATACACACAGTAGAAGCGATATTATACATTTTCTTGCAAACAAGTTACTCGACACAAAACAGGAGGCACAATATTAGGCATTTTCATACAAAAATTTTTGAATGACACGTTTCAAGTTCAAATAGAAAATATAAAAGCTACTTCATGTGGACAGTATAATTTCGAACATTTGAAATGCCTGAGCTTTTATCTATACTTGTTGAGAAACAAAAATTTCTTGATAGAGATTTTGTCGTCCTCCAAATATAGTTGGTTGAAAAGTGAAAAAGACAAGAATGAGACAATTATGATGAATAAACTGTCAAGGTTCATAATATTTTGTTTTACAAGCACCAAATAATGTTTCAGTTTTAGTTTGTAGGAGTTTTACGTTGTTCATCAATGAAGTTATAACTTACATTATGTTCAGTAAAGTGTCCTCTTTTTTGTATGAAGTGTCCTCTTTTTTGACGATGAACATATGGTAACCCTAGCCAATATGGCGACCGAGTTTATAGAAGTTGCCGCAAAGAGCGCTGTAACTCGTGTGTCAGCCACTACGAAATTCTAGATCGTTGCATGTGACCCTATTGTAACCTCCTTGGGGGTTCCCTAACATGGCGGTAGTGCTGCGTGTAGCGTAAATTGAATCGTACTACAGTTCTGCCAAACCCCCTCCAGACGGTTAGGAGGTGGAGTCTCTTGAGCACATGACTGGTCTTCAGTAGCGCATCCAAGCGGCAGACAGCAAAAGCTTCGGTCACTTTTGTTTACAGTTTACGTGCGTTATTGAGAGATTTCACGTGTAGGTTAGGTTGTGTGAATTCCATTACCAGAGCAGCTCGGCAAAGTAACATGAAAATATTGTACAGAAGTCTGAACACAAGAGTGAATTGCTGCCTTCCTTATGTGATTTTAGTAGCCTCAAACGAAACGGGAAGCTTCAATACTTTATTCTTCTATTCGTGATGTAACTACCCGGAAAAAATCATTAATTTTGTAATGAATGTCAATTGAGTGTGGAAGCACCTCTCACGTCTTTCCATCGAAGAAAATGTAAAGAATGATGCTGACAACATTCTTATACCGATATTCGAATATTAGAGCCGACGTTGTGTAATTTATGCCAAGTTTCTGAAATAAAATATATGCATTTCTCACCATCTGATATAGAATGTCTCATTTGCTGTCAGTGCGTTTTAAATACATAATTTATGAAACATTTATAATTATACGTATCAAAGACATGTGGGCTACAGTCATCTCCTTATAATAATAATTTCGTGTGGCTTGTTGGCCAGGTGCAAGTCTTTTAAATTGAACGGCACTTCGGCGACTTGCATAAAAGAATGTGTGTTGTCACATGCCTTTATTCTCTTTAAACTCGTTGCCAGTAGCATAGGTGTGATTTTAAGTTTACTGTTTATTAGTAAAAACACCAGTGGCAGTCAGTCAGCACAGACAGATATAGATCATAATTTTTTATTCCTGTAGTGGAGACTATGGTAATTAGAACATAAATCAAATAATACACGAGATAAAATTTACGGTACTGGTAGGCCTGAGTTAATGTTTACACTTTTCTAATTCTATCATTTTTGTTTGTACCTCAGAACTGTCCCACTCCTTCAAGGCTTCCAATTTATGTAGCATATTGTATGGATAGTAAGGATAAACGTAACCTTGTTAGTACCTACTATGAAATTTCACTAAAATAGGAACATTCATGAGCTACAGATGAACTTAGAATATAAGACAGCAACAGCTGACAGCGTGCGCTATAGACGTAAAAATATAAAAATGAACTTGGAATATAAGACAGCGTTAAGCTTTTGCTTTCTGCCACTAGGAAGCGCTACTGCAGACTAGTCACGTGCACAACATGCCCCGCCTCCTTCTGCCCTTGTGGAGGGGATGTGGCAGAACTGTAGTACGATTCAATTTATGCGCTGCGTGTAAGCGGTGCCCTGCAGTGCTGCCACCCTCTGGAGAGCACAGTGTGTGGCCGTGGCTGCCCTGGCGCCTCCATTTCCCCCGCGGCTGTGGGCTGCGTGCCGGCCCCAGATGAGGCCTGTTTGCCTCCCCTGCCACACGTGACGCCCCAAAAACTTGACGCGCCGCCAAAGTTTGCCGCCGATGCGCGGCCGCCCAGGCTTTCTCATTATTTTGTTCCTGCCTTCCGCCCATGCGACGTAGCCGCACCGTGTAATCCGTTTTTATTGAAGGAATTGTGACACAACTGCTGCAAAACTGGCGCCTTTTCACGTCCACCCTGAAGACATTGGAGCTACAAAATATTGCAACCTTGTAACAAACATACTTGCAAGACTTTTGTCTTAAAACAGTATTAAACTGATATAATTACGCAGGCTTCCGCGGCCAGAGTCAGATGACATAAAAGTTTCCTGGGTGTTCTACATCTACATCTACATGGGATACTCTGCATATCACATTTAAGTGCCTGGCAGAGCGTTCAACGAACCACCGTTATACTATTTATCTGCCATTCCATTCTCGAATAGTGCGCGGGAAGAAAGAACAGCTGAATATCCCCGTTCGAGCTCTGATTTATCGTACTTTATTATAATGATCATTTCTACCTATGTAAGTGGGAGTCAACAATATATTTTCGCATTCGGAGGAGAATGTTGGTAATTGGAGTTTCGTAAGTCGCCCACGCCGCAGCGATAAGCGCCGTTGTTGTAATGATTCCCATCCCAGATCCTGTATCATTTCCGTAACGCTGTCTTCCCTGTATCGTAACAATACGAAACGAGCTGCCCTTCTTTGGACTCTTTCGCTGTCCTCCGTCAAACCCACCTGATGAGTGTTGTACCGCGTCATGATGTAAGAAGGCTATCTTGCGTTTAACCATCCCTCGTTGCTTAGCGAGTGTTCTGGCATAGTTAAACTTTATCTTTTTGCTGCAAACTTGCTGGTGTTCGGCTATAGCAGATTTATTGTGTTGGCCTAATCGAACATAGCGTTCATGTCGCGTATGCACGTTACTTAAATAACCGACGTTGCGGCCAACGTTACACTGGCCTTCATCTGGGAATACTGATACTTTATATTTACTTTCAATTAGACATTATGTTATATTTTAAAAAAAAATCAGCGATGTTATTGGTGGAATTTTGGCGGAAGAATGGAAACTTTATTATGATAGGATGCTGAGGTGGAGGGAGTGGGAGTTAGCCGTTGCCTATTGCTTCTTGCATAGCGAGACATGATTGGTGTTCATCGGCGAATGGAGTGAAGTCTTCCGTTTCTCTTCTGCTGGCCGTGGGCCGCGCGGCGGCAGTTGCTTACTGGTGACGCTCGCGTGTTGTGTTGGCAGTGCGGCCTATTTCGCTGTGATGGCTGGTAGCCAAGAGGGGGCAAGCCTGAGTCCATCTTCTCTGTTCATGTTATTAGGGTGTTTTACAATTTCTATGGCTTCCCTTATCTTGCGTTTGACCATCCCTGGTTGCTTGGCGAGTATTCTGGCATCGTTAAATTTTATCTTTTTACTGCAATCTTGCTGGTGTTCGGCTACTGCAGATTTATTGTGTTGGCCTAATCGAATGTAGCGTTCATGTCGCGTATGCGCGTTGCCACTGCCCTCCCTGTCCCACCTATGTATACCTCCCCACACTTGAGAGAAACGGAAGCCCTCACCCCATTCGCCGATGAACACCAATCATGTCTCGCTAAGCAAGAAGCAATAGGCAACGGCTATCAAAATGTTCAAATGTTTGTAAAGTTTATGGGACTTAACTACGGGGTCATCAGTCCCTAAACTTACAAACCACTTATGGACTACTTACGAACTAGGACGGCACAAATATCCATGCCCGAGGGGGGATTCGAACCCCCGACCGTAGTGGCCGTGCAGATCGTGACTGAAGCGCCTCAGTCCCCTCGGCCACCGCGGCCGGCAACGGCTAATCCCCACTCAGCATCCTATCATAATAAAGTTTCCATTCTTGCGCCAAAATTCCACCAATAACATCACTGATTAAAAAAAAAAGTTATGACGTAATGTGTAATTGAAAGTAAATATATTATAACAACCAGCTCACATCAGTATACCCAGATGAAGGGCACTGTAACGTTGGCTGAAACGTCAGTTATTTAAGTAATAGCCTTCTTACATCATGACGCGGTACAACACCCAGAAAACTTTTATGTCATCAGTATTAAACTGTTTCATCCTCCCTGGCAGCATATGGGAGATAAAGGCTGGCAGCCGTACAAATAACCCACTATTCAGCGAAAACAATTTTTTACTTTTACATACATTAAATCATTGATTTTCAACTCGTGGGTGGTGACCCCCGTGGGTCGCATTCACAGGAGAGGGTAAGAAAGTACAGTAGTTACACCATTAAATAACCAGCCCGGTGCATTCTTGAGTACTAGGAGTTCGTTAATACGAAACATATGCCTAAGAAAAGTAACATGTACTTTATATTAAAATTAATCGATTTCTTGTTGGTCTTCAGTTCTCATTTGACTGGAACAAAGATTGTTTTGTAATAAATACACCGTGTTAACAATAAATAAGCGAAAGGCATGAAAACTGTTTTCAGGCTAACAGGCGATAGTCAAATTTACAAAACACAATAAGTGATTTTGAGAAACTGGATTGTACAGTTTGACTATATCGTGAGACCTTTCTCAATGAGCGTAATTTACTTCTAGATTTACCTGCAATTACAAACATCGTTATGCAACATGTTACTATAATAATGAGATGTGTTCTTTTTAGAGAAATGGACTAATAATTTATTTCATAATGTTCAATATTTTACTATTTACGTTTTTTCTAAGAAAATAATGAGAAAAAGTAAATTTGTTGCCTTTAATGTTACACACAATGTTGTCTTAAGGTTCGTGGATGGGATGAGGTCCCCAAAATATTTTTAGCTGGAAGAGGGCCGCGTATTCAACAAGGTTGGGGAACACTGCATTAGATGACAGACACAGATCAAACATGGCCTTTATACAGACATTTTTGTACTTTAGGGAGGTGAAATTTATGAAATATGCATATGCGCTTTTTTCTATCGTTTAAAATTAAGCAGCGGCGGATTAGCCATGCGCATTGGGGCGCCATGCTGCGGTGCGCGCGGTCGTTCGCCGTCGGGGGTTCGAATCGCCCCTTCGGGCATGGGTGTTTGTGTTGTCCTTAGGTTAGCTTAGATTAAGTAGTTTGTTAGCTACGGACTAATACCGAGCAGTTGAGTCCAATAAATTTAATACATTTGAACATTTATTTTTGAAAGCATTTATTTGGAATAGCGACCTTAAAATTTTTAATGGTTAAAATAAGACAGTTGACGCCTGCTGCGGCCACCACCCCCGTCCACCAACAAGGTACCACAAGGCTTGAAGATGGTTCTGTAGAACTGAAACCGGTTGCCAGTAATAAACGCAACAACTTGCGATTTAGACTGTCTTATTTTAATTATTTTAAAATTTGTTTAAAATAAACAAACTATGATAAACGGAAGGACGGAAGAAAAGATTAGGAATGGAGGGTTTCACGACCGGATATCATGAATTTTGATGATTGTTCGATTTGTATGGCTTGGGTCATGAAACGTTTCTGTTCCTAACGTTTCGTGCCTAGCTGCGCTGGACATCTTCAGAGGCGCTCCTGGAGGTGCTGAGTCTTGCCGACTGGCGAGTCGGACGTAGAAGAGCGGCATAAATACTAAATAAAATGGCCGTGGGCTGGTTTACACGTGATCAGCAGAGAAAATCTTTGTCAATCATAAAATTTAACAATCGATTGCCACTAGTCAAAGCTAAAAACACATCTACTTCTGTAGAGCCACAGTCCAAATATCACTAACCTTCATGATTTCTTCCTTCCTGTTAAATTATCCCAGCACTTATATATTGCAGTTTCTTCTCTATATATATATGGATAATAGGTCGTTGTAGATAAAATTGTAGTTTCGGAACAATAGTAACCGATACCCCTCCATCCCTCTGTTAGGTCGGCTACAGGAATCTTTTCGCATACTGCGGAAGCGCACGGGAATACGTTGGTCGTGTCTTTAAGTAACCTGGAGAGCAGCTCTGCAGTTCCATTCAATTGCAGTTCTTAGAGGTTCAACTCCGCGAGGAGTGACTGCTTCAGTTTTCGTCAGTAAGTAGCACGTGCATCGCATTACCTTGGGAGCAGCCTGTCCTAGCCAGCCGCAATAAACTCTTATCGGGTATCGAACATCGCTATTGCCACGGTTGCGATCGTGCTGTCGCTGCATTTACAACGCCAGATTCTGGTGCTAGAAAACCGTAATTAGCGTAATTCTTACTTAGGTACGACCCATGTTTCTGGGACCGTTCGCTTAACCCATGAGTAGTTCTATTTTATCCATGAGCATTTTATGAGGACTGATCTTAATTCTATTAATGTTTATAAATCATTGTATTAGCGACTTGTCCTACAGAAAGTATATTTCTCGCCCAGCGGCTATATTCAGTGATCAATGGTACATGAATCCTTGTTATAGGGATACCTCTAATATGTGTGCCTCTGAATACATTTTCAACCGACTCTCTCATTGTTTGTAGCTATTAGGCAACGAAACACCTGCCGAAGAAACGAAGTCCATTAGGCTGGACAGAAGAGCTGCAGCTGATCTATTGGGGAACAATGTTATTTGGTACGTCTCAAAAGTTAACAATTCTATCTTTTAATAATTCAGACTCAAAAAGCGAGAGACTGCACTTACAGTTACATCCGCAAGATCCACAGGCTACATTCATCTTCTGCGATGATTTGTGTAAGCGATCTGCTCCCGATGTTTGCCGCATAAGATCGCAGCGAGCAGAAAGCATAAAGGATGCAAACTTATGATGATTTCATTTCTGTGTGTGACCAAGATCTATTTCTCCTGAACATCGCCACGGAAGAAGAGACCTTCTGCTACCAGTTCGATACGGAATCGAAACGGCAGTCGATGCCATCTTTCCCGTGACCTACTCTGGCTTCTGCGAACTTCTTCTGTTTCCCCGCTTGAAGGCGGCACGCGACCTGATCTGGCTTCTGCGGACTACTTCTGTTTCCAGGTTTGAAGGTGGCACGAGAATGCCATCCAAGATAGAGTGACAACCGTTCTCCAATCAACTCTACACGAGGCCTTAGTTGATAGTTTCCAGAAGCTGTAAGTACGTTGTCAAAAGTGTGTCGTAGCGGCTGTCGACTATTTCGAAGGGCAATAAAGAACAATTGCTTGTATCTTTTGTTTCGTTTCTTGTCTCATAGCATTCGCCGATTCTTCTAGGCACACCACGTACGTGGAACTAACACGTTGACGGCCAGTGATCACTTCAGTGCAGACGCAACATAATGCTGGAACCCTTACGGGAATCGGCGAATAAAGGAATTGCCAAGTAGTGGTACGAAGTACAGCTCCCCCCACGCCCTGCAATCAACTTACAATGTCTGTAAAGAGGCTAATGAGCAAGATGACTCTACAGTATTTGGATAAGTTGAAAATTTAGGCCTGACGTGCGAGTGTAGTCCGTGGAGGTGTGATGGCCACTGTGTAGGGATGGTCTGGTGGTCAGCTCATCTGGCTGCTCACAAGGAGACATCCCCCTGATTCCCGAAATGGACAAATCTTCAGTTACTGTAATTCAACTCCACAGGCAGCTAATGATTTTAACTTCTTTCAAAAAAAAAAAAAAAAATGTTCAAATGTTTGTAAAGTCTATGGGACTTAAATATGGGGTCATCAGTCCCTAAACTTACAAACTACTTATGAACTACTTACAACTAAGGACGGCACAAATATCCATGCCCGAGGGGGGATTCGAACCCCCGACCGTAGTGGCCGTGCAGACCGTGACTGGAGCGCCTCAGTCCCCTCGGCCACCGCGGCCGGCTTTAACTTCTTTCGGCCATCCTTAGTGTCATCTATGAACTTAGGCAGGAAGGAAGAAAAAGTAGTAGTTGTGAATGTTTAGCTTTATTTACAGTCTCTCCCTTAGTTTTTCTTGTGCTGTATGATACCACAGATGACAAGTAAATGATCTCGGTTGTAGCGAAATCGGTGCCTAGTTACTTTCACCGACATGAGTGAAATGCACAGTTTCTAAACAAAAAGTTCTCCAACCTGTAGTTTTTTATGTTGGGTCCCCAGCTTAGTAGATCGACAAGTACGTCGTTCATGCCTAATCTTGAAGCTGTCAAGTTAATTAGCGAGGTGCAGGAATGATATTTTTAACTGATAAATGCCTTTCTTCCTTTTTTCTGTTATTAACGTAGTACACCCTAGTAGAGAATCTGCTTCATTCATAATCTGTCTTTTCACTTAAACTGTTTCTACCTAACCTGGGAAATGTTTGTTCAGTTGACATAATACGCTTTTACATGATCAATTACTAGCCTATGTCTGACACCATCGGAGACTCTCTCCTCGGTATGACTACTGAAACCAAAGTGAGGAGACAGCACGATCAACCCGAGTTTGCAGACGCTCAAACTGGCTCCAAAACTCTGCCTTATCTTAATTCATTTTTTATTTTTATTTTGTAAAGTTAGGAGTCTTATTCGTCGGGTTGGGTGATTTGACAGGTGCAGATTTGTGGGAAGTGGGGAGCACACCGGTGTGGATTGGCAGACCCCTCCTAACAACTAGTGAAAAGTGCCCTGAAAGACATCTGGCCTCTTGACAAACAAATTCCCACCAAAATATAATGAAAAATGGTGAATCTAACTACTGAAACATACCCAGGTTAATTAAAAAATGTACTTAATTTATTTCGCAAAGGAATCAGTATCAGGGGAAGATCCAGTAAGTGACGAAAATAGGAACACTTCTCAGAACTTTAAAAATGTCAGATTAGACTACATGAATAAATACAAAAATAACATTAATACATGTCTGGAAAGTTCCTACCATAACTGAAGTTTCGGACGACGGCAAATAACTCACAACACGAAGAGACCAAGGGAGCATGCTATAATTACGAGCGCTTTCCACACAAAACGACGTTTAAGAAAACCGTCAAAAGGAAGATTCCTAACTCTCGCCCAGATAAGCAGTTGCAAGCAAAACTCAACCAAACACTACTGGAGTCGGCGTCGCTGGAACTGGGACGGTGGCAGCAATTCGTTGTGCTACAAATCCCGGTCCGATCGAATAAATAAATAAATAAATAAAAATAAAAGAACCTTCTCAAGACAGAGGCTTGAATGCCCTATTCTCAGCCTCTGTGTCCACCGTAAGTACACAGTGTCTAACGAAACCACAGCTTCGGCTATGTCTCCACAACTCGGACTATGTGTACTAGACATAAGATTGTCGAGTGCGCAATTGACACCAGCACGTCAGTGATGCTGATTCAAAACTGGCTGAGCCTATCCACACCTTTATGATTCTCGGGTCGACAGATGCAAGTTTAAGACGGTGTCTGAACAGTGAATCTGAGATTCCAAGTCCCCAAAGCGCAGTTTGTGGAAAAATAACCGAAGTCTCCAAACATAGACAAGTAAGCTCCTAATTCAAGCCGACCGTTCTCGACGGCTGCCTAAGACGGGGTCTCTTCTGGAGCGCTGCTCCGCACTCTGCTCGCAAACCGCGAGGCTACCCCATCGCCGGCCGCAGTGACCGAGCGGTCTGCGGCGTGCCAGTCACGGTCTGCACGGCCGCTGCGGTCGGGGGCTCGAACCCCCCTCGGGCATGGATGTTTGTGCCGTCTTTAGTATAAGCTAGTTCATAAGTAGTTTGTAAGTTTAGGGACTGATGACCCCGTAGCTAAGCCTCATAAGCTCTACAAACATTTGAACATTTTTAGCTATCCCCCTCACTAGAAAGCAAGGCCAATCGCTCTCTAGGCGCAAATTTTCCTCCAATGCGCGGCAAAACTGTCTTCCCGGTCAAGGCAGTCCAATGACGACCGTCCCCGCGCAACACCCCCACATAGCCGTTTGCGCGGTAAGTATTCCTACACGGGTCGGTCACTGACCGGAACCTAACGGTTCGCCTTGGTGTGGCTCTGCCGTTCCCAGGGCGATCAATACGCAAATTTCGACGAAACCCTGGTGCGCTCCACGCTGGTGCATATTTTATGGTATTTAATGGTCTGAGATACAAAATGGTAGCTTACTATTGAGAGACAACAAACTTACGAAACTTATAAAATTTAATGATTTAATAAAATGTTGAATCCAAATGCACTGCCCAATCAAATCAGAGTACTAAATTTTTTAGAGGCGTTTCCCCACAGGATTGTATGGCCTGTTATTGGTACTCTGCGAAAATGATGGTTACAACGCAGAACTATCACAATGTTTAGGTGCATTTTGTAGAGGGATTAATTTGGTGAGCTGCGGTAATCTCGGAGTGAAAACTAGTTACTTCGTCCCTCGTCTGCAACCTTTTATTAATAAGTCGAAACATAAACTTTTCCTTGTTTTAGTGTGAAGAACCTGTGTCTAAAGTTACTGCAACTATTTTCTAAACAGCCTACATGTGCGTTCGTTTTCAGACCTGCTAGACCCTCTACGTTTCCTTTGCCAAACGTACCACTTGCGACAGCAGGTTGCTCTCCTAGTTCTGAACTACAGGAATTTCAGTTGCATTGCTTTCGACAGGTGATTGTTAACAGCTCTCAAATATTTTGTAAAATCCATTACAGTTATCTGCTGATCGCTAAAACCTTTATTATTTACCGGTTTCGATCACTGGCTATAATCTATAGCTGTAAATGTGAATGTCTGTTCCGTGTACGTTTATCACGTCTGAACCACAAGACATAAAGAGCTAAAAATTTGTACAGTTACTAATATCTACCAGGAGAAGGCTTTAGGCACGGTTTTATGGCGATCGGATAGCTATATATATATATATATATATATATATAAATGTGAATGTCTATTCGGTGTACGCTTATCACGTCCGAACGACAAGACGCAAAGACTTAAATATTTGTACAGTTACTAATTTATACCTGAGGAAGGTTTTAGGCACGGTTTTATGGCGATCTGACAGATATTTAGTAATTTGAAGAATTTCACGAAATGCGTAACAATAATTACTCTTTGAAAAGAGTAAAATTATATCTACTCTTTGAAAATGGTTTTATTGGTTGCACTGTTGCTTGAGGGTTGATAATGATAAAAGGGTGGAGTATATTGGGATGGAAAGTTATCTTTGTATATAAAATTCTGCGTGTGTGTGTTAATATTTCGCTCTGCAGCGAAAACTAAAGAACGCAAACGAATGGTCTGTGTGTAATTGTCGTCCGAAGTCTCCCGTTGTACACCATAAGGGGGTGGAAGATATGGTGGTTGATAGTCGTCAAATTATAAAAAAAATTCGGACTGAAGGCCAGCGATGACGTTTGCGACTTTATAGCAAGGAGGTCAGTACAGCGAGACGTGATGCCACAGACCATATCTTAGACCTATGCGTGCTACAATGTCTTCTGCTCTTTCTCTGTAAGGATAAGCATACGAATAAGGAAATATAAGAATAAATAAATAAAGCAGTAAAAAAGAAATTTCTTTTAATACAGACATACAGCACTTATACAAATGAATACATACCTGCAAAATTATACAATTGTAGAACACATAACTCAATAAATATGATATCGTGCGCAGAAGAGAGAAAGGATTGGAGAAGTACTAACTCAAAGCAGGAATGAATAAAATAATACCCGGGCAAAGCCGGGTTTTCAGCTAGTCACAGGATAAAAGTTTAAAACAAATCATGGAAATACATAATATAAAACTATAACTTGCAGATAACAGTGATAGTCCATTTATATGTTAAGCAACCTTCAGTGGCTTGAGCAGGAACAGTAGCAGATCCCTATTTCTGACAACCCCTCTGCCCGTTCAGTTCGCAAACCCTTCTCACTCCACCTCTTCTGTCGCACCCCCCAAAGTGTCACCTGTGCGGTCAAACCTGGCAGCAGGTCTGCTGCGAAAAACATGTTTGTCAAGCATATGGGACGTAACTGCGGGGTCATCAGTCCCTAAACTTACAAGCTACTTATCAACTAACTTACACGAAAGACAGCACAAATATCCATGTCCGAGTGGGGATTCGAACCCCCGACGGGGGACATCAGAGCATCTACATCTACATCTACATCTACATGGGATACTCTGCAAATCACATTTAAGTGCCTGGCAGAGGGTTCATCGAACCACCATTATACTATTTATCTCCCATTCCATTCTCGAATAGCGCGCGGGAAGAAAGAACACCTGAATCTCTCTGTTCGAGCTCTGATTTCCCGTATTTTATTCTGATGATCATTTCTACCTATGTAAGTGGGAGTCAACAATATATTTTCGCATTCGGAGGAGAATATTGGTGATTGGAGTTTCGCAAGTAGCCCACGCCGCAGCGACAAGCGCCGTTGTTGTAATGATACCCATCCCAGATACTGTATCATTTCCGTAACGCTGTCTCCACTGTATCGTGACAATACGAAACGAGCTGCCCTTATTTGGACTCTTTCGATGTCCTCCGTCAAACCCACCCGATAAGGATCCCACACTGGGCTGCAATACTCCAAAAATGGACGGACAAGCGCAGTGTATGCAGTTTCTTTGGTAGTTCTGTTGCATCTTTTAAGGGTTCTGCCAATAAAACCTAGTCTCTGGTTCGCCTTTCCCACGATATTATCTACGTGTTCTTTCCAGTTTAGGTCTGAAATAATAGTAATTCCTAGGTATTTTGTGGAGTTTACGGCCTTCACGTTTGATTGATTTATGTTGTAAACAAAGTTTAACGGATTTCTTTTCGTACTCATGTGGACGACTTCACACTTCTCATTATTTAGAGTCAATTGCCAATTTTTACACCATACTGATATCTTATTCAGATCGTTCTGCAGTTGGTTTTGATCTTCAGATGATTTTACTAGACGGTAAATGACGGCGTCGTCTGCAAAGAACCTAAGAGAGCATGGCGCCTCAATCCGCTTGGCCACTCCCCCGCAGCACTCTGCTGCGAAATAACGCCGCAGTTAAGACATTGAAAACGTGTTCGGGAAAGTCGGCTTCAAACTACTGTCCAATTACTCACTTAAGGGGTTTCTTTGATCACTTGGATCTGACGTCCGGATGGTTCTTTTGAAAGAGAACACATGATTTGAAATTTCGTCTTTGTCCTATGAGACCTTGTGCTCCGTTTATACTACCTCTTTCGTCACAGGGGCATTAAATTTTAACAGAAGTTCCTTCCTTTTCAGACGCAGTGACTTTTGACTATATGAAATGCTAATGTAACTCTATGAATAGCCACGCGAGCGTTAAAGTATTAAATCGCTAATTCCGTACTTACTAGCGACTATCCGGTCACTGCGGAAGATAATTTCAATGCAAATCTGTTGTCAGTGGATGTACAATGTTATTTGCATACTAATAATCCGTGGAATTCCAATATACGCTACTGAAAATGTTAATAAAAGCTCTTTCTATCTATCTTAAATGAAAAGTAATAATGTTTGAATCCATTTTCGATTTATGTGTGAGCCGCGGTGGAGTGGCCGAGCGCTCTAAGGAGCCTTGCTGCGGAGTGCGCGGTTGCTCGCCGTCGGAGGTTTGAGTCCTCCTTTGGGCCTGGCTGCGTATGTGTTGTCCTTAGCATAACTTACTTTAAGTAGTTTGTAAGCTTACGGACTGATAATCGCAGCAATTATGTTCCTTAGATTTACAAACATTTGGTTGACGTGTTGTGACCGCTGAAATTTTTGCAAGGGAATCAGAACAGTCGCGAAAAAATCTGATTTAAATCGCTTTCGGCAGTAATGAAGTAATCAGAGCCAGAGCATACGTCATTAAGAATAGCCGTATTGCCGCTTCGTGCAGATTGGTTTGCTGACGATTTCCGGTTCAAACCCTGCCCCTCGCATACAAAATTTATTTCTTTGTATTTACTATTTATAGAATGTACTACGCGTGTCTTATGATTGATGTACTTGGAAGTTGCAGAAAATTCTTTCTACGGATAAATATCGTAGTACTCCAATCAGAAGGCAGTCTTCTGAGTGTACGATTGTGTTAGAATAAACCTGTTCTAAGTGTAATGTGTTACGCTCTATTAACTACCAGCCTTCGAATCCCAGACCACCTGCAGTTTTCAATGTGACAATATTACATCTTAAATACTATACAGTTGCTTATCAGTATTTTTACAAGGGTACACATATGAGTTTTAAAATTATTTACAGCAGACATATAAAAAGAGAGTGTCTTTTCATGTGTCAGTTGTAAAAATTTCAATAACGTCTATGTGTAATGCTGTACGTACAATAATAGGCAACTATATTATACCAGAAATATACTATGATCATACTTGACGTATATTTGGCACTGATTATGTTATCCTAGAATCTAAATAAAATTCGCAATTGATGATTGTCTGCCTTCAATTACATTGAAAAATGGTTTTAAATAATGAAATATCAAACTAGTTTCCTTATTTACATGTGGCATCTGTTCCTAAATAACAGACGTCACTTCTAATCCTGCAGTTGTTATTCTTTCATATTCACAGAATATATGACATCAACTGCGAATGGGCAAAGCTGAAAATGTGTACCCATCCGGGATTCGAACCCGGGTCTCCCGCTTTCTAGGCAGTTGCGCTGACCACTACACCACTGGGGACAAAGTGATCACCAAACCTGCAGGGATTACAGGTAGGAATCGCGGCTGGGTATACATTTTCAGATTTGCTCATTCGCAGTTTGAAGTCATATGTTCTGTGAATATGGAAGTTTTCTTATTATTTGGTAGCAGGTAAGTATTCCTTCTGAAATTTACAGAATTTAGTTTTCAATACTTTGCATCTGAAGTTTTTTTCGGTCTCTCTTGGACCTGCAGCACTATAAATGTCTTATTGTATTGGTGTGGTGTCTGTTCTTTCGGATCTCAAATCACAGTTGCTGGAGTTTTGAGCATTGTGGCCATTCTGAAGTACCCCCCCCCCCCTTGTGGGTTCGGGGGCGGGGTAAGAATAGGCCCGCAGTATTCCTGCCTATCGTAAAAGGCGACTGAGGAGTCTGCACATGTTTCGGCCATTAAAATTTGGTCCCCCCTATGGGTTTGACTTCTACAATTTCCAAATTTTTGTGCAGTGCGAGCCATTTGGGGAAGGATTCCTTATATGGTGCTCCATATCTTCTCTGTGCAGTTAGAACTTAAGCACCCATTATGGAATGGGCTTGTAACCGTGGCCTGTTTAGCCTACAGGCAGGAGCAAGGGTGTGGACGAGCTAAGATGTGCAAGTTGCACTCATTGTGCACTGTTATCCCATGTACCATTAACACAATGGTTATGTTAGCATCAGAAATCCAGCACGGTAGCCAGGTTGTTGTGGTGGGGATGTCATGTACCCTTCTCTGGTCGTAGCCCCCTGACTACACAGGGATCGCACTATCGACGCCTGAGCTGTGAACTCCTCTTGAAGGCCAACGAGTTGATGCCCGTCTCTGTGAGTCATCCACACTCACGGCAATGGTCATCCTGCCAGGGACCTTTGCTGCGGCTGGGTGGCGCCCTTGAGGAGAGCTCCTGTTCGGAGTGGGTGGCATCGAGGTGGATGATTCGCAGTGAAGCAAAATAAATGTACTTCTCTAAATCCTGGTAAAGCAGGTGTCTCTAAGCGCGGGAAATTCAATGCTGGTGCGTATGACCCCTCATCGTTCCCTCTCCTGACTTCCTCTTTGGGAGATCGTAGGGCTAAAAAGAATGAGCAATATGTCCCTAAATTTCTAATTTGTTCTAGGACAGATGGGGAGTTTTGCAGACAAATAAGCCCATGTTTTTTGTCGATCATGATGACGTTAAGTGAGGTTGCGGGCCAGTCATGGGCTTTACTCGCATTCAATCAGCTCGGCGACGTTCCTGTATCATACCAGCCCTTGAACCTGGTCCATGGAGTTATTTTTCACCACGACCTTTTGCCGCAGCCTAATGAGGAGTTGCAAGTGAACTAGCAACGAGGTGGCGTCCATTTTGTCCGCCATGTCTTTTGGGGCCCGAAAGACAAGGAGGGCATTCATATTCTCCTTAGACAGTGACACTTTGCCTGAGGAGGTCAAGGTGATGATTTACAGATGTAATGTCCGACCTTATAACCCTCCACTCATGCGCTGTTTCAAGTATTGGCGGTCTGGACACAAGTCTACCCGTTGTGATGCGACTCCAACTTGTCGGGACTGTGGCCATCCTTTACATCCAGACGGCCTTTGTATCCCGCCTCCTTCCTGTGTTAATTACAGTGACTACCATTCGCCTTGTTCACTGGACTGTCCTATGTTCCATAAAGAGCGGAAAATAGTAGAGTACAAGACCTTGGATCGCCTAACTTATTCCGAGGCTCGTAGAAAATACGAGAAACTTCACACTGTCTCTATGGTATCTACCTACATATGCTGCAGCCACAGTGGCATCGCCTCCATTGGGGATGGCTGCCAGACCTACTCTAACCCTTTCTGTGGACCCTCTGAGCCATCGGTCAGTCTCAGCTTCTTCTGTGAGGCATTTGAACCCCTCTTAATGGGGTCAGTGAACGCTGTCTCTCTGCTGGAGAAATGTCTTTATTCTCCGGCTCTTCCTTCAGGGAAAGGTCCTGGTGCGCCCCTCCCATCAGTTCCTCCTGTAACAACTGTCCCTGAACGACAGTCGATCTCCTCTTGCTTGGAGAGAGTCTCTTGAGGCGACCCTTTCCACAGCTCCAGCTTCGACTCAGTCAGACATCAGCCAGTGGCTAAAGGCACAAGCACTCGCTGGTAGCCAGGCCTCCCAGTCTGCGGCGACATCCGACGTTCCTTCTGGGATGCCCACTCAGGTGTCGAAGGCCAAACCAAAGCGGTAGCAGAAGAAAAAGAAGAAAGTAACGAAGAATAAAGAGCCGGGGGCAAAGGTGGCATTCTTGCTGCCGTCCACTACCAGTTCTGCTTCTGAAGATGAGGCGGAAACCCTTCTGTCTTCAGAGGGCCTTGCCTTCACATACAATCTGGACGCATTGGATATGGACACCACAGACCCTCCACCGATGGCAGCAGGTGGCACTGAGGTGCATCGTGCCTCTTAATCACATTTATGCCTCCCCAGTCGACAGGCAGCAGTTGATGTGCCCTGCTCTGTGTTAGCTGCACTGATTTCTCAGCTCTCCCACCTATCATAATCATGGGTGATATCAAAGTCCAAAACCCATTTTTGGGTGGAAATATGACTACTGGCTGAGGTCGGGAAGTTGAACAGCTTGTTTCCCAGCTCGACCTTTGTATTCTAAATACAGGTGCTGCCACACATTTCAGTGTGGCACATGGCACCTACTCGGCCTTAGATCTACCTCTTTGCAGCCCTGACCTCCTACCATCTCTTCACTGGACAGTTCCTAACGACTTGTGCGATAGTGACCACTTCCCGATTTTTCTGTCACTCCACCAGCGTCATGGCCCTAGCCATTTTCCCCGTTGGGCTCTTAACAAAGCTGACTGGGATGCGTTCCAGACAGCTGCCACTGTTGGATCTCCGCCGGACGGTATTACTGGTGTGGTGGTCGACAATATTACACATTTTATTGACTCTGCATGTCAGTCTACAATACCCTGTTCTTCAGGTTCCTCTGGAAGAGGACTGTGTCCTGCTTGTCGCCAGCAATCGCTGAGTCAGTCAGGTAAAGAAGGCGCACTCTTAAGTGCTATAAACGGCACCCGTCTTCGGCGAACCTTATCACTTCCAAGCGACTTCGTGCCAAGGTCGTCAATTGATAAAAAGATCTAAACAAGAATGCTTCGAGAGATACATCTCTACCCTAAGTTCCCGTGTCTCTTCATCTCAAGTGTGGACCAAGATGAGCCGCCTTTATGGTCATCAGACTCTTCTCGGAGTCCCTAGTCTGTATGGACCCAAGGGTAATTTCCGAACATCTGGCTGATCACTTTTCTCGATGCTCTGCATCCGAAAACAACTGCACAGCATTTCGATCTCGCAAGGAGCGTGTGGAGTGACTGCGGCTCTCCTTTGCAACGCGCTGTCAAGAGCCTTAAAATGCCCCATTCACTGAAAGGGAGCTACTTAGTGCCTTGGTCCATTGCCAAGATACGGCTCGGTCCTGACCGTATCCATGCTCTTATGGTGAAACTTCTTTCGAGCGAGTCTGAGCGCCATGTTCTTGCCTTCTTCAACCGCATTTCGGGTGTTGGCGAGTTTCCGTCCAAGTCGCGGGAAAGCGTCATCATACCGGTGCTGAAGCCTGGTAGGGACCCACTGGAGGTCGACAGTTACTGCCCCATCAGACTGACCAACGTTCTGTACAAGTAGTTCGAACGTATGGTTGCGCGTCACTTGTATTGAGTACTTGAGTCAAGGGGCCTTCTGGCACCGTCACACGGCCGTTCTGCTACTGATAATCTGGTGTGCCTGGAGTCTACAGTCCACACAGCTTTCTCGTCGGCTGCACCTCATTTCAGTCTTCCTTGACCTTTAGAAGGCCTATGATAAATTAATAAAAGAAAGTGGTGATCCCTCTTGGTACACTAAACAGGTCAGGACAGTGTTGCAAAAAAAAAGCGAAAAAGGATTGCACAATTTAAACCTACACAAAAGCTACACAGAAGCTTGAAATTTCGCGAGGACTTCAATGCGAGATGCTTACAATACTTTCCACAACGAAACTCTTTCTCGAAATTTGACTGAGAATCCAAGGAGTTTTGGTCATATGTCAAACATACTAGAGGAAAAACAAAAAAAAAATACCCTCACTATGTGATAGAAATGGCGATCCCACCGATGACAACGCTACTAAAGCCTTACGAAACTCATTCACCGAAGAAGACGAAACCAATATTCCAGTTCGAATTACGAACAGAGGCCAGAATGAGTAACGTTGAAGTAGATATTCTCGGAGTAGTGAAGCAATTGAAATCACGTAACAAGATCAAGTCTTCTGGTCATGACTGTATGCCCATTAGATTTCTATTTGATTAGCTGAGGCAATAGCTCCTTACTTAATAACCATATACAAGCACTTGCCCAGCGAAGGATCTGTACCAAAAGATTGGAAAGTTGCACAGGTCACACCAATATTCAAGAAAGGCAGTAGGAGTAATCCACTAAACTACAGGCCTATTTGATTGACGTCAAAATTTGCAACAGGGTTTTGGAACATATTCCTGTCAGAGAGGACATAGTTTGTAGTAATCGATGGTAAGGAATAGACTAAAACAGAGGTGGGTACGGCGTTCCACAGGGTAGTGTTATTGGTTCTCTTCTGTTCCTTATCTACATAAACGATTTGGGGGAAAATCTGAGCAGCTCTCTTAGCTTCTTTGCAGACGACGCCGTCATTTATGGTCTAGTAAAGTCATCCGTAGATCAAAACCAACTACAGAACGATTTTAATAAGATATCAGTACGGTATACAAATTGACAATTGACTCTAAATAATGAGAAGTGTGAAGTCGCCCACATGACTACGAAAAGAAATCCATTAAACTTTGTTAACAACATAAATCAATCGAATGTGAAGGCTGTAAACTCCTCTAAATACCTAGGAATTACTATTACACCAGACGTAAACTGAAAAAAAACCCACGTAGATAATGTCGTAGGAAAGGCGATCCAGAGACTGCATTTTGTTGGCAGAGCACTTAAAACATGCAACTGAACTACTAAAGAGACTGCATAAACCACGCTTGTTCATCCTTATTTGGAGTATTGCTGCCCAGTGTGGGATCCTCATCAAGTGGCAAGTGGGTTTGTCGGAGGACATCGAAAGAGTCCAAAAGGGGCAGCTCTTTTTGTATTGTCACGATACAGGGGAGACAGCGTTACGGAAATGATACAGGATATGGGATGCGAATCATTACAACAACGGCGCTTATCGCTGCGGCGTGCGTTACTTACGAAACTCCGAATGCGAGAATATATTGTTGGCTGCCAACTACATGGGTAGAAATGATCGTCCGTCTCAAATACGAGAGATCGGCGCTCGAATGGAGAGATGCGGATGTTCTTTCTTCCCGCGCGCTATTCGGGAATGGAATGGTAGAAGAATAGTATAAAGGTTAAAAGTAGGCCACTGTACGGAATAAATGCTTAATTCTGGTAGGAGACACCCATATAAGAGTTTAATGTTATAAAAGCTTAATTTTAGCAGTAAAATTGGTGAAAGGTTCGTGTGAACCACCGGCTACTCCCTGCTGCAAAACCTTGTTCCCTGGTCCAAATTGAGAACTGACTTGGTTCAAATTACTCTAATAACAGGAAGTTAACGATACAGTGGCCAATATACGTAGCAGCTCACACGAAATTACACAAATTACACACAGGTATTAATAAACAAGCCATCACAATTAAAGTTATTTCATAAACGTGGCTAAGAAAAACATTTATGGCGCAACGGAACTTAAATATAAGAAAATTTATCTGAGGGGGAAGGTGCTCGAAAACTACAATTTATAGGCACGTCAAAATTAAACTGAATTTAACTTGTTTATTCAGGTCGAACGCAAGCAAAATGTGGAACCAATTTTATTAATACTATAAAAATGCATCTCCTTTGCATAATCTAATAGTGACGATGCCCAGCATTGAATTTAACGTAAATTCAACAGAACTTAACGGTACTGGGGCGAGGATTTACAAACAACACTCACTCGTGCACACACACACATACACACACACACACACACACACACACACACACACACGCACGCACGCACGCAATGCAACAGCGAAACTCACCAAAATCAACGTGCTGAAACGAGGCAGAAGCAGGCGCCGCTATCGTAGGCGAAATTCAGCAAACCCGGAGGTACCACGTAACACAATATACAATAAGATGGCGAAGATGGCTCTGGTCTGTCGTGCCTGATTTGAAATGGTGCGTGAGTATAGCAAGGTTAAGTTGCATTTAGATTAGACCGCGGGCACACCAGTGGCGGCTACTCCTTGAGGACTCTGGGGCGGCGCCCTCCCAAAACTATCCAACACAGAATACTTACCAATCGTTAATCACAAATCGACTCGAATAATTTTCGTGTAGCAGCAGCCCGTGTAAGGGAATGATCAATGTTTTTAGACTAGGTAGTCTGCCAACCAGGGTCAGCCAATGTTTTCAGAATGGGCTGACTGTCGGACTCTACGTGATCCGTCCGCGCCGTGCAAAGGCTGGCAACGGGCGCTTGGGGTGAGTGGGGGTACTGGGGTTTGGGTGGGGGTAGTATGCTGAACCGGGCCGCTTAGGACGGCGTCCGCGCCAAGCGTGCGAAATATACAAAGGCGCACCGCCACCGGTCAGGCAGTTTCTAACAGGTGCAGTGCGCGCGATACTAGTGTCGTTGTTGTCAAGGTGCGTGTTATTGCCTAACTGTTTTTTCTAGTTTCCTGTTTAGAATGAATAATATAAATAGCGTAAACTACAGTTTAACATTTGGTAGCCAAGAATTGACTTTTGAGGGAAAGTTGGAATTAAAAACGTTAGGACCACCGAGACGTGATTTGAAGATTGTTCAGACACAAAATGCGTACAAAAGCAAAAGTAGTCTCACTAGAAAATTTAATCCTGCTTTATAGAAACATGCAGACTGGCTTTGTGGATGTGAAATAAGAAATGCTTTCTCTTGCTATACGTGTCTGGTAATGAATGTTGCGGAACATCCTTGGACCACAGATGGGGTAACAGACATTAAACATTTAGCTGATAAAGTTAAAAAACATAAATTAACTGAACACATAAGCAGTAACATCGAATTCGTTATGCTTGGCAAAGTCGATATTAGATGTCAGAGAATAAAGAAGTTTAATGAAGATGTTTCTAAGAATCGTTACATCCTTAGCAAGGTGATTGATTGTATAATGTTCTGTGGGAAATTTAAACTTGCACTAAGGGGACATGACGAAGCGAATGCTTCAGATAATCCTGGCATTTTTCGGAGTTTGGTCAATCTCATGGCAGAACTGGATTCCACGTTGAAGCAACATATTGAGAAAAAAAAAAAAAAAAAAAAAAAAAAAAAAAAACAATAATCGTGTGTTTTTATTTATTTATTTTTAAATTTTAACTTTTAAAAACTTTCCTGTAACCGACTTTTGTGCGTTTTATAGCCTTTACTGTATACCAATGCACTTGTTTGTATAGAGACCATAAGAAGGGAACTCAAGCGCCCGAAACCGGTCGTCAAAAATAAATAATCACAAGCAACTGGTTGCTGCATTTTATTAATTTATAACCTGAGCAGTTGCTGAAATGGATAAAATACTTCAAACTTTTAAATGTAAACTATTTTAATGAACTTGTAATTGACCATTTTGCTGAAGGGAAGGAGAGAAGACTGGACTTCGTCTACCAACATATTAATTGATGTAAGAACACTATTTTGATTTTATTTCATACCAACGGTAGGCAATGAAAACCTCGTTACTATATTTGTTGGTGACAGTCTTCTAATTTCAGTAACATATTATGTTTGTCGCTGACGAAGCATTTATGTTCTCTGAACACTTACTTATATAGTTAGACATACAACGAATTTACTTCTTACCACTTTATATTATTTTAAAGTACAGTTTTTGGGTTTCTTTTGAAATCTAATAAAATGGAGTTAAGATGTTTTCATTGCCTGCAGAAAATATACTACATATTTCTGCGTAAATTTGTTCATATTTTTGTATAACAGGAAAACGTCGTGTTACATGAAGGGTTAAATTACGTAACTAGCTAATAAAATTAATGCTATATTCTCCCAGTTCAAGAAATGTTCTGAAGGGACAAAATGGCGTGTACAATTGAAGGGGCATGCCGCCCCTTCTAATAAACAGCTCACCAGCCGCCACTGGGGCACACACGCTAACGGCGACACACGGATACGTTACATGATCGCACTCCACTGAAGGTGAAGTGGTTAAAAATCGGATTCATTACACAAAATCACTTCGGACTCTTAAGTTACAATCTGAGAGTAAACTATCTAGGCAGAGGTTTTATGAGAAGTGGCGAGAATTCAGGTGACTAGCTGCAAACCTCTGAAGTCAGAGTTCGAACCCAGGTGGTTCCGAAAACCGATAACAATGAATAAATTCAAATTCCGAAAGATGAAAAAGGTAAAGCAGTCAACAATCCTAACATTGGTTTGAACACCACAGTGCTTTACTAGGCATGGTCCTGTTTGCCGTTGTCTTCCTCCGACCTTCGAACTGACTTACCCAGCCAGTTATAGGGGGACCTACAGTTTAACGTGGGTTCCGAACCACGGTGCTACTCGGTATTTTTCACATGAGCAATACTGCCAGAGGTGAAAGAAGTGGAAAGTGACAGATAAAAATCCTAGGACCAGGCGGGGATCGAACCCGCGACCTTTGGATAGTCTGACACTCTATCACTGTGTAACCGAGACGCACTTCCGAAAGATATAGAACATTAATTACAACATGCAACCCCTTGAAATGCGTAGAATTGCACAAGGAAGCTACTGAAATGCAGCTACACGCGATAGGGAGCTATTACAGAGACGGATGAAGTCCAGTCTCAAAACCAGTAAAGACGGAAAGGTAAAAACAGAAACTATGGAATGAAATCCTTAGAAATACATAGAATTTCATAAGGAAGCTATTGAAGGAAGTTGTACAAGGCTCGGAGAGAATTATTGACAAAGACTGAGTGCTTACTACTAGTTCGGACAAGAAACAGCAAAATTAAAATAGGCGGAGAGAGAAGATCGCGAAATATTAGTGGAAATCAGAATGATACACACATAGTTAGGTGCCTGATGGCCATGGAACAAACAAAAGTGGAAGCTGAAGGCTTTGTTCTAAGAACCAACCACATGGAACACATGTCACTCACGGAAGGAAACAATAAGAAAGATCTTTACATGCACTGTACAAAAATGGACATATTGTCAGTGAGAAATTGGGCCCCACAAACCAAGAAAGAATTTACACAGAGTTCGTACACTGCCACATAATGACAAAAGGTTAGAATATTCCAGGCCGTTATCAAACTGCAAGTAATAACACATATTCATAGAATATATGACATTAACTGCGATTGGGCAAAGCTGAAAATGTGTACCCAGCCGGTATTCGAACCCGGGTCTCCTGCTTTCTAGGCAGTTGCGCTGACCCCTACACCACTGCGGACACAGTGATCACCGCACCTGCAAGGACTACCTAAGCACGCCTCCCGTCAGATACAAATTCCCAGCTTCACCCTGCCCACAGTACACAAGAGCAGAACAAACCTTACCTCAGCACAAGCCCAGCACAAAGTGACCACCAAGCGGCCAGGAGACGGGAAAGCTACCGGAAACTGGGAAACCTGAGAAAACAGCGGTGGTTGGGAGAGAAGATCATGAGACTTGCCCAGAAGAGGGCTCATCGACTGACTTGTAACCAAAGGGTGTAGAAACCTCATTTGTCTCATCAGCAGAGCCAAAGAGAACCATGCCAAGCGAATCATTGCTGCTCACATTCAGACAGCCATTAGATTCTCGCACATCCACTTAAAACAACTACACATTCACACAGGGACGGTGGGGTAACGGAGAAGCCGTACTTATTGCCACATTCATAACCACAATAATAAATTGTTAAAATAATAAAATCCTAGCAATATTAACTAACATTTCAGAAACTAATATTTTATAACATGAAATAAAAATGCTATCCCTCATGCCTTAAAAAGAGTGTGGTTCTAGTTTTAACAATATGCTAATCTAGCGACATCAAATAAATTATAAATTTATAAAAATACATGGAAGACGATAGACCATCGTATTTCAATGTGGTTCGATGAACCCTCTTCCAGGCCCTTAAATGTGATTTGCAGAGAATCCCATATAGATGTAGATACCATGTGGTGGCATGAGATCCTAGCCACAATGCATGAGTTGGGCCCACAGGGTCACTCACTGTTTTTATTCAAAACTTTCTCCAACTCCGCTCCTCAGGTCCAAGTCAGTGTTGCCCATAGTTCCCCCCATGTCCAGGAAAATGGGGTACCGCAAGGCTCTGCCCTGTCTCCCTGTCTTTGGTGACCATTAATGACCTGGCTACATCTATGGGTATCTCCTTCTCTATATGCCGATGATATTTGCATTTCCTTCTGTTCCACCACATTGCTGAATGCAGACTCCAGACGGCCATGCGCAAGACGCAGGTATGCACCACAGTTTCCTGTTTTCTGCCACCAAACCCCATGTGATATTTGCTGGTGTCGAACAGTCCACCCCCACCCGGAGCTGCATCTTGACGGCCAACTACTTCCTGCGACTGCTCTTTGATGCCCAACTGACTTGGCTCCCACATATTCATCATCTGAAACAGAAGTGCTGGTGCTATCTCAACGCTCTTCGGTGTCTGTGTCATACTACATGGGAGCCTTCCATACCAGCCCTGTGACCAGTTTACTTGTGGAGGCTGGGATCCCTCCATTATGAGTCCACTGCCAACAACTGTTAGCATTCTATGCAGCCCGAGCTTATAGTTCGTAAGGCCACCCCAAGTACCGCCTTCTATTTTCTGACATGGCCATCCACCACCAACAACGGTGACCCAGGTCAGGACACACGATAGCCATCTGCGTCTGGGTCCCTCCTGCGGGAACTTGAGTCCTATCCCCTCCACCTCCATTTCAGGCCCGTGCACATGGTGCCTGCCACAGCCATGTATTCGTCTAGATTTGGCCCATGGACCCAAGGCTCTCCCTCATCAGTTTTTTTCTATCGTTGCTGAGCTCCCAGCTACGACCAAGTTTATACAGACGGTTCCATTGGTTAATGGCCGCATTGGCTTTGTCTGCGTCCATGGCGACCACGTTGAACAGCAGTCTCTGTCAGAAGGCTGCAGTGTCTACACTGCAGAACTGGTAGCCATTTTCCGTGCTCTCGAGTATATGCTTTCATGCTCCGGTGGTTCTCTGTAGTGACTCTCTAAGCAACCTTCGCACATTGGACCTGTGCTTCCCACGTTCTCCTTTGGTGAAGGCTATCAAAGAGATTCTTTTGCCCTTGATCAGCCTGGTAGATCATTGGTATTTATTTGCTCTCCAGGTCACGTTGGCATCCCGGGCAACAAACATGTCGATAGGCTTACCAAACAGGCTGTCAATACTTCCATCTTAGAGATCGGCCTTCCGGTTCTGATCTCTGGTCGATGCTGCGACGTAGGGTTCTTGAGGTTTGAGCTACAGATTGGTGTAGCCAGACAACACCCATTTCTCAGGGGAATTAAAAGAGATTACGGCTGTGTGTCATTCCTCCATGTGGGCCTCTCACCGGGACTCTGTAGTCCTGTGCCAGCTCCGCTTTGGCTACACTTGGCTAAGCCACAGCCATCTCCTTCGTGGTGAGAACCCGCTTCATTGTCGCTGTGGCTCCCACTTAACGGTGGCCTACATTTTGCTGGACTGCCCTATTTTAGCCGCCCTGTGGCAGGGTTTTAATTTTCCTGCAGTTTCATCTAAAGTTTGAAGTAATGATGCATAATGGCTGACTCAGGTTTAGGTTTTATTCATGACAGTGGTTTTTACCACTCTATATAAAGCCCATTATGTTCCTCTTATATGTTACCCCATGGTTGACCCTTCCTATTTTTAATTTCATGGTCGGTCAAGAACGAACTTCTTTGTCGTTCCATATCTCTTCATTGTTCGGTTTTTCTATGCGATTGTCTCCTTTTGTGTTGTCTCTTGTCAACTTCGTTGATATTTTATTGATTGAGTAGGCTTTTTCTCCCATTGCTGTTTTAACTCTGGACATATTTTTTTCTGTATTGCCATTACGATTGTTTCTTCTTATGATGGAATGGGGAACTTGACAGTTTTGTCCCCCTAAAACAGAAAACCTACAACAACCAGTTTGAACTGCTGTATACTTGGATTTCCTGTAAATGGCCAACTCTAGCTTTGTATTCTTATTCTCAATCTTCAGATAAAAATAATTTAATTTTTTCGTTATTCTAAGGAATTTTGACTTATCTCCATTTGGAGACTGAGAATAATAATAAGAAGCAGTCATCAGCTGCATTGGTAGCTTTTGCGCGGCCCGAGCGAGGCAAGTCACTGGGAATTCCTGTATCTCTGTAGCTCCTCTGTGCGCGAACAACATCACTTTGTTTCACTCCGAGTCCTCTGAAATGTCCCTTGTGGAAAGTCGCTCCTGACACAAAGTAACTATGTGGATAGGATCAAAGTTTGGAATTGACCTTGAAGGCATGACAGAAGTACATTCAACGCTTGTAGTGTATTTTCTTCCTGCAGGTATGACAAACTGATCGACCGTATTCAACGACAGTGTTCAGTAGACCATAGAACTAAGGAAATCAAACTTTTGATACATGTACTTGGATTCGGTCAAGGTGCCACTGAGAAGCCAAACCGATTAGCTCCAATTTTGATCAAACATTTGAGTCAGGAAACCTCGTAAAGATGTATTTTTTTTTTTCATTTTCTAAAATGTTTAACTCCATTTCTTAATTTTTGTACCAGAAATAATTGTTAATAATTATCATGGCAACTTGATATTTCTTGATAGTTTTCGGGAGACACAGTGACTAATTACATTTTTCTGTCATAGTATTCGCAATATTGCTTATTGATTGTCAATAATGGGCGTGTACTCTTATTTCCAGCTATGCATTTATTTCGAGGTCTGCCTAAGTGATTTACTTTGTTACTTGTGCGCTTACGTTTCAACCGAGTGCTACAAAATGAGTGAAAGTGAAGGAAATGCATTTTCTGGAACTGCAGACAACGTTCATAATCCTGATTTCAGTGCAGACAAAGGTAAGGGAAAACTACACTAGCCAATACACATTTTAAATTGAGAGCTCATCTTCATTGTATTCAAGACAATGTGTTCACAATGATGAAGCTTGTTCAAAGCTCTGAAATCAGAGCAGGTATTATTCATTTAAAAATATTAGTATCCGGACAGAGTATCGCCAAATGACTCAGACTTCATGTTAATTGAATCTAAAGCGAGAAAGAGATGAATCATTCTCTCACGAGAAGATTGGTACAGTATAATACGCAACTGCAAAAGGAAGAATCCTTTTGTAGTAGCTGAAATAAACATAATGACTTTTTGTCTATGAAGACTATTGATGATGCTATAAAAAAACTACAATAAATCAATCGATGGCTTACCTGTAATTTGGCTTGACCTTACAGTCTGCAGTACAACAAGACCTTTTGCGAACAATTTCAATTTCTTAGGATTAATTTCAAGAAATGTACATCACGCAGGCAACCTGAATTTGCGAATATAAAGCAGAATGTCCTGTAGTCAAGTATTGGTCCCAGCAAAGATAAAAGGCAGATCTGATGCCCCTCTTGGAGCATATTCCTCCTGTGAACCATGACTATTACAAGAAACCATTGACCAGTCATGGTCATGGTCATGGTGATTAGCCCGTTTGAAGTTAAAGTGCAAAACAAAATAAATTTTTTCCGGTCACAATGTGACTAACTCTTAAAAAAATATATATTAAAACTAAAAGTTCAAATAATTGTCAAGCTTATGGGACTTAACTGCGGGGTCATCAGTCCGTAAACTTACAAAGTACTTACAAACTAACTTATACTAAAGAGGAAGGATTCGAACCTCCGACGCGGAAGGCCGCGAGATCCGTATTATGGCAATCCAGATCGCTCGGTTACTCCAGCGCTGCACAAATTTCAAGTTGTTCCCTCTTTCATTGATTATTTGTGTTGTGTTTTCATCAAATGTGTATGTCAAAGTAAATTTTAATTGTCATAGCTTTACTGTAATGAATAAAAAAATTAATTCTGAAATAATTTCAGAATGCTGTTAACTTTAAACTCAGTTTTCTCAGTTTCTGTTCCAATGGAGTTATATCTGAGTAGTACAGGTATAGAAGTACGAGGCACTGAATATGGGATCAAGTGGACTATGCCCTTGAGGACTGAAAGGCATAATCAGTGTTGATGATGATTTGTTTTTCTTTTGTTGAATGGAACATTATGAGCCATGCTGGTTCGATTTTCTTGTTTTGACGCCAGATGCCTCGCTCCAACTTGCATATTAATACCTTTTCGTTACTTCCCCGTGGGTGGCGTGGTTAGTTTTCGATTGTCATTTGTCTCGCTGCCGGCGCTAGTTACCGCAATCGGCAGGTATATCTACATCTACATAGATACTCTGCAAATCTCATTTAAGTGCCTGACAGAGTGTTCATTAACCCCTTTCGTAACTTTTCTCTGCCGTTCCATTCTCTAATAGCACGCGGGGAGAAAGAAAACCTAAATCGTTCCCTTTTCGATCTGATTTTTCTTATTTTATTGGGATGGTCATGTGCTAGCAAAATATTTTCACATTCAAAAGTAAAAGCCGGTGATTGAAACTTCGCAAACAGATCACGCCGCAATGAATAACGTCTTTCTTTTAATGATTTCCACCCCAATTCGTGCAACATTTCCGTGACGCTTCCCCCTCCCCCACCCCCGTAACGTGATAAAACAAAACGAGCTGCTCTTCTCTGAACCTTCTCAGTGTCTTCCATCAGTCCCACCTGGTGAGGGTCCCACAATGGGCAACAGTACTCCAGGAGAGGACGCACAAGTGTGATGTAGGCAGTCTCTTTGGTGGAGCTGGTGCATCTTCGAAGCGTTCTGCCGATGAAACGTAACCTTTGGTTCGCCTTCCCCACAATACTTTCTGTGTGTTCTCTCCAGTCAAACTTGTTCGTAATTGTAACTCCTAGGTATTTGGTAGAATTTACGACCTTAAGGCTTGACTGATTTATCGCGTAACTGAAGTTCAGAGGATTTCTTTTAGTGGTCATGTGTATTACTTCACACTTTTCTTTATTTAGTGTCAATTGCCAATTTTCGCACCATGTAAACATTTTGTCTACATCGTTTTACAGTTGCTTTTGATCCTCTGTTGACTTCACTAACCGATAAACAACAGCATCATCTGCGAACAGTCTAAGGGAGCTATTCAGATTGTCTCCTGAATCGTTTATAAACACATGGAAGAGAAGGGGAGCTATAACGCTAGACAGGGCAGCAGCAGTTGCAGTTCGGCGCCGAGTTAGGAGACGGCGAGAGTCTTACGCGCGAAGGTGGTGTGCTCAGTAGTGGTACTCTGAATGGGCACCGGCCAGGTGTTCTGACAATGATAACCAAGTGGTGTTCCAGTTGCCGGGCGAGCGGTGTTGCCCAGTACATTCCATGTGATGGTAGCCTGATGCACTCTACCTCCTTTCCCGTAGTCTTCAACTTGGTTTGAAATCAGAGCCTATCCAGGCACCTCGGAACGTCGTATACAACTATTATTGAACTCTGAAGTAGTTTCTTGCTTGCTCACGACTAAGTATTTGCGTTTGTTGGTGCCTATTCACTCTTGTCTTGCCATGTACTTCCCTGTCTTTGTGTCCTCGTGTTAGCTTACGCTGGTTAGCAGAAAACCAATGGTTTTCCATACCTATGTCTTTGCAGATATGTAGTTGTTGTGCTTCATAGCAACTATATCTTCTTGATCCTTTATAGGTTTCATAATTGTTACTTGGCGATAGCAACTTATTTAAGTGTCTCTCGAATTTTTCCTGGTGAAATTTATTCGTCTGTTACCTCGTGGCCAGTCCGGGTGACGGCCGTAATTATAGGTGGAGGGTTTTCCTGCTACAGGCAAATTATGCCAACCCGTAGTCGTATTTTGGCAATGAGTCTGTAATTAGAAATTGCCATTTGTGCTCACCAAAACTTTTAACTTGATCGCAGGGCCGTGTGTCTGTGGGCCCTGTTTGTGCAGCCTATACTTGGTTATTTGCTTAAAGTGTGTGGTAGTGCTGCTATGGTAGCCCTTCACAGTTAGTAACTGTGGACTGTTGACGAATGTGTAATTTGCTGTTGAAGCCCTCCATTTATTTACTGTGCACTTTAGCTGCAATCTTAGTTGCCTGAAAAGAATTGGAAAATTGTCCTTTTTCTTATTAATGTTTAATAATTTAAATATTTGCCCTTCAGGAAAGTTTATTTATGAAATCCCATCATAATATCAGGTATATTGTTTGCTGTTGATGCTGGGCGCTGATAACCTCGATGTTGAGCGCCCTTCAAACCCACAAACAACATTAACAAAAATGTTGTTAATGCGGGCTAGTTCATCTTCATTGTCTGTCTTTGAATTTATTGTGCGTTCATTTTATTTCTGAATCTGTTAATCTGTGCCAATTGGGGCCAAGTTATGCTAAACTGAATCTCCCCTTGTGTAGTTATTTGATGTATTTTATGTGAAGCCTTTTTGTAAATTTTAATTATATTTGCCTTTCTCTTAATGGTTAAAATTCATGCTGTCGGCAAGCTTTGTTTAACTATCAGATATTTGTCATTTAAATTGTGTACTTCCTATTGACATTTAATAAACATTGTCTACTCGAAATACTGAATGTAAGGAAACCCAACCCAGACTCTAATTTCGCATTTGGCTATTATTAAGCAAGTACTGGTCGTACTACTTCACGAGGAAAAATTAGTGACCATCTAGTAATCATCTTACAACTTTACGACCAAAATCATCTGAAGATCAAAACCAACTGCAGAACGATCTGAATAAGATATCAGTATGGTGTAAAAATTGGCAATTGACTCTAAATAATGAGAAGTGTGAAGTCTACGGTCGGGGGTTCGAATCCCTCCTCGCGCTTGGATATTTGTGGCATCCTTAGTCTTAGTTAGTTCAAGGTAGTTTGTAAGTTTAGGGACTGATGACCCAGTAGTTAAGTCCCATAAGCTATACAAACATTTGAACATTTTGAAGTGTGAAGTCGTCCACATGACTACGAAAAGAAATCAGCTAAACTTTGTTTACAAGATAAATCAATCAAAAGTGAAGGCCGTAAACTCCACAAAATACCTAGGAATTACTATTACTTCAGACTTAAACTGGAAAGAACATGAAGATAATGTTGTAGTAAAGGTGAACCAGAGACTGCGTTTTATTGGCAGAACCATTAAAAGATGCAACAGAACTACTAAAGAGACTGTATACACTACGCTTGTCCGTCCATTTTTGGAGTATTGTTGCGCAGTGTGGGAAGCTTACCAGGTGGGTTTGACGGAGGACATCGAAAGAGTCCAAAGAAGAGCAGCTCGTTTCGTATTGTCACGAACCAGGGGAGACAGCGTTACGGAAATGATACAGGATCTGGGATGGAAATCATTACCACAACGGCGCTTTTCGCTGCGGCGTGGGCTACTTACGAAACTCCAATCGCCAACATTCTCCTCGGAATGTGAAAAGATATTGTTGACTCCAACTTACATAGGTAGAAATGATCATCAGAATAAAATACGAGAAATCAGAGCTCGAACAGAGGGATTCAGGTGTTCTTTCTTCCCGCGCGCTATTCGAGAATGGAATGGGAGATAAATAGTATAACGCTGGTTTGATGAACCCTCTGCCAGGCACTTAAATGTGATGTGCAGAGTATCCCACGTAGATGTAGAAACCCTGGTTGATGTGCCCACCAGAACTTGCGTCACAGCCAACGTTAAATCGTGGTAAACGCGCGCAGTGGCTGGCGCGAAGCGATCTCGCGAGTGTGTTCCGATGGCTCGGGCGGCAGCCGTGATGCAGAGATATGGCTGGGCCCGGCAGGCCGGCCGCCACCCCCAATCACCATTCTCATTACGTCGAAAACAATCGACGCGCGCCGTGCGGCGCTTGTTTCGGCAGCTCTGCGCCACATAAACACGGCGGCGGCTAACAGCCCGCGACGCATACAAACTGCCGACAACACTTCACTGTGCGCTGACGCATTTGGGGAATCAACTGCTGCGATTCAATTTCAACGGGGCCGTCCAAAATCACTGAAGAGATTGACATTGCGGGCACTGTAAGTGTGAGGAAAGGTCATTGGACGATACCTCATCCAAAAGCTATACTGAAATATATTTTTTATTACAGAACTTAACTGTAGGAAGTATTTTCTCCACTTTTTGCACTGTTATTCACATATACTGTTTCCTTTTACGCTGTTGTCATGCCCTTCAGTCTGGTTTGATGCAGCTCTCCACCCTACTCTATCCAGGCAAGCCTCTATATCTCTGAATAAAAAGGGCAAACCACATCCATTTAAATCTTTGTACTGTATTAGTGTCTCGGTCTGTGTCTGCAATTTTTACCCCAACACTTCCCTCCAATGCTAAATTGTGGATACCATGATGTCTAAGAACGTGTCCCACCATTCGATCCCTTCTCTTAGTCAACATATGCCAGAAAATTCTTTTCCTCCATTTCTATTCAAACCTCCCATTAGTTACGCTATCAATCCACCTAATGTTCACCACATTTCAAATGCCACTATCATCTGTCTGTCTGATCTTCTTATCGCCACGTCTGACTGCGGTACTCTGCAGAGAAATGCTTTCAGGAAGGACTTCTAACATTTAAATTACTGTTGAATGTCGGAAATGCTTTTCTTCCCATAGTCATTCAGCATTTTATTATCTTCTTTACTTCGATCATCAGAAGTTATTTTGTTTCACAAATAACAAATTATCCACTGATTTTATTGTCTCGTTACCTAATCTAATTCAAAAATGTTCAAATGTTTGTAGAACTTATGGGACTTAACTACGGGGCCATCAGTCCCTAAGCTTACAAACTACTTACGAACTACCTAAGACTAAGGACGGCACAAATATCCATGCCCGAGGGGGGATTCGAACCCCCGACCGTAGTGGCCGTGCAGACCGTGACTGGCGCGCCGCAGTCTCCTCGGCCACCGCGGCCGGCATATAACTTTCCATTCCCTATATTAGACCCCTGTTACCTTCAGAATTTTAAGACTGTATAGCAGTCAACATTATCAAAAGCCTTCTCTAAATCTACATAAGCTAAAAATGTAAGTTTGACTTGCCTTACCATATCTTATTGGACATATCGTGACGTATTGCCTTACGTATTCGTACATTTCTCCTGAATCCAAACTCATATGCCCCGAGGTCAGATTCTATCAGTTTTGCAACAATTTCTTATTAAACTGATAGTTCTGTACTTTTCACACTTGTCTGCACTTGTTTTCTTCGCAACTGGAATTTTAATATTTTTCTTGAAGTACTAAGGTATTTCCCCTTCTCATACATCTTTCACTTCCGTATATTTTGCGAAAAGACAATGAAGCTAAGATTAAAGACATTTGAATTGATGGGTACGATTATCTGCAATCCTCCTCCCAGATAGCGACACCTGGCTTGAACAGGAAAAGCAGGATGAATAAGTAGTGGATACAATTCACTCTAGTACACGCTGTAGATGATTACGTCGTAGATGATTACGCTGCCTATAATAGTCCCTGTTACTTCCATGTATCATAGGTTTGGAGGCGAGTTTTTTGCAGAGTTCAGATGTAATGCGCGTTCATGACGAGCAGGAGTCGTGTCAACCTCCAAATGATTTTCTCGTTCAAGAGCATACTTAGGATTTGACTTAGCAGAACAGATGAGCTTCGCTGTCTAGTTCGTGTCATTATTATGAGGTTTTAAGAATTCATTTATTGACGTTTATGTTAAATACTAGTCTTTTCCTTATTGATTCCCTCTTGTAGGTGTTTGGCACACCTCTGCTCCTGCTCGAAAATGTGCCCACCTCTTTCTCCCCGTCCCTTCGTCCAATTCAATCTCTATCTTTTCAACTTCTCGTTCCAGATTTCTCTGTCTCGCCAACTTCTCTTTTCGCCTTTATTTTGCCACGTCATCCTGTCGCTATCTCACTATGTATCACCTCCTGCTCTCGCGCCTTCTCATATTGTGTCTTCCCCCTAACCCTTACCTCTCCCCCTGTCTCTGCCCGTACCTTCCTTTTTGCAGATGTTTTTGTTGCGCTTCTCTCACTCATCACTTACTTGTTCCTCCTGATCATTCTATCCGTATACTCCTCCGCACCTTTCCCTTTCCATTTTTTCCTCTCCACTTCCTCATTACCTCTCCTATTGACTTCTCGTTATCCATTTCCTCCTAGCTAATCCTGTCCATTGTCTCCTGTCCCGTTCTGTCATCCTGTTCAAGGCTTGTCTTGTCGACACTAACAAATAAACGTACGTAAGTATCACTCTCCGATTTTTCTGAAATTTGGATATTTTATAAAACATGAAAAACTAAGGGATACGTACTTTTTTAGCGGCGGTGAGACATTTAAAGGCTGAAACGGTTCCTCCAAAATTGGGGATAAAATGAAAAAAAAAATACGATTACTTAGAGATTAGTGAAGCGATTTTAATGATTTTTGGTATGAAAGTATCTTTCGATAGAAAACGAAAATAGGCCTAGGTATACTGGAGGGGGAGTGAAATAAGGGGGCAAACTAGTGCTAAAGTGATCAGTTTCTTTGCTAAGAAAGTGTTTCTACTTCATCGAAGTGGAATCTATTAAACCTACAAAAGGAAGGCTAATTAAGATATAAGTTTCTTTTTTTTAAATTCTTATATCAATATTTGTTGGGTAAACAACCCTTATATTGCCGCACTCATTTGATACTGCTCCTGTAAATCTGACCGTGCGACCTCCAAGTGCTACATAAAGGGCAACGCTAAGGCTGGCGGTTAAAATCATTAAATATTTTGACATGTTTTATTCACTTTTATTCACCATTCAAAAGTAGATTTTACAGCATATTGAATGTCTATTCGAGCATTTTGTCATGTTTTCGTCCGTAATCATGGCTCACAAGAAGACGACATGGGTATCGGATTTTAGAATTTTTTGATAATTGTGGTACACTAAGTTCAGAACTCAAATAATCAGCCAAAGCCATTCGAAGCAACACTCAAAAATTATCCAGAAAATAACTTTGAAGTTTTGCAAGTGACTGTAATAATGAAATATATTCCAGTAACTGTCGGTGTAGTGCAGGTGTTACTACAATCGTAGGGTTGATGGTTCGAATCCTATCGTGCCAGATATTTTTATTTTTCTAGCTGTGATCGAATGCTTACACAACTTTAATATCTAATGGCAATTTTAGTTTATTCGTAATTTTCTGTATTTTAAAGAAAGTTGTTAGTAATTATGGTTCCAATAAAAAAAAAGTTATATTTTTTACAGTATTGGCTTACCTGTTAGTTAACGACGATTATCTTTGTAAAGTTCGTGAAGAGCTACGACACTGGTTTTGGAAAGTCATCTCACTGGCTACTAATGCAGGGCAGGGCACGGGCGGGCCAATTGAGTTCGGAATGTCTCGGCTTTGTTCGGCGCTTCCCGGAAGTCCTCGCTATGGCGCGACATTCATGTTGTTGCAGTGTATGCTCCTCTGCTGCTTGCGGCTTATGGTGCGAACTGTGGTTGCAGCAATGGCACAATCAGTAAAAAAAGAGGCAGTCTAGGGACATATTGTCACGAGCATTTAAATACGAGTGGGGGTTACAATTTTTTGACGAAGAGAATGGTGAAAATTTTCTGTGTCTAGTATGCAGTCACATAACCGCTGGATACCGTAAATATCATATAAAACATCGTTACACCACAGTACATAAAGAATTAAGTGCTTTAGTTGGCGTTGATAGAGAAAACATGTTCGCAGAACTAAAAAGGTGCAGTGCGAGGCAACAAGCCGAATGAAAATCTTGTTTGACATAAAAGTTTTCTGGGTGTTGTACCACGTCATGATGTAAGGCTATTACTTAAATAACCGACGTTTCGGCCAACGTTACAGTGGCCTTCATCAGTGTATACTTATGTGAACAGGTTGTTACTACACTTTATATTACTTTCATTTAGACATTACGTCATAATTTTTAAAAATAAGCGATGTTATTGGTGAATTTTTGGCGGAAGAATGGAACTTTATTTTGATAGGATGCTGAGGTGGAGGGAGTGGGGGTTAGCCGTTGCTTCTTGGATAGCGAGACATGATTGGCGTTCATCGGCGAATGGGGTGAGGGCTTCCGTTTCTCTCCTGCTGGCCGTGGGCCGCGCGGCGGCAGTTGTCAGTGCGGCCTATTTCGCTGTGATGATTGGTAGCCAAGAGGGGGCAAGCCTAAGTCCATCTTCTCTGTTCATGTTATTAGGGTGTTTTACAATTTCTATGGCTTCCCTTATCTTGCGTTTATCCATCCCTGGTTGCTTGGCGAGTATTCTGGCATCGTTAAATTTTATCTTTTTGCTGCAATCTTGCTGGTGTTCGGCAACTGCAGACGTAATGTCTAAAAGTCTAAATGAAAGTAATATAAAGTGTAGTAACAACCAGCTCACATCAGTATACCCAGATGAAGGTCACTGTAACGTTGGTCGGTTATTTAAGTAATAGCCTTACATTATGACGCGGTACAACACCCAGAAAACTTTTATGTCATCTGACTCTGACCGCGGAAGCCTGCGTAATTACAAAATATTGTTTGTTTGTACGCATTTGCCTGTAGAAAAGCAACATGTTTACAGTCCGTTCCGTTGTTTCTAATTTTTAGCCGGTAACCAGTTGCAGCGGACCAGCATTAAAAGCTAGCTACAAAATAGCGCTAAAAATTTCCAGATCCAGCAAACCTTTCATTGATGGCGAGTTATTAAAGAATGCTTTATTGAGGCAGCCGAACTCGTGACGCCATTGGAGGTTCAGAAGTTTTCTGAAATTATTCGTGGAGAACAATAACTCGACGTATAGCTGTCGTGACAGCGGATATCTACAGACAATTAATTCACAGTGTCAGAAAGGTCATTGCTTACTCAATTGCTTTGGATGAATCGACCAATATTACAGAGACGGCACAACTTGCAGTTTATGTTCATGGAGTTGACAGTGATTTGCACGTGACAGAACTATTGGATTTGGTGCTAATGAAAGACGCAACGAGAGAGAGTGATTTGCTGAAAGCTGTTGAGGAGGCAGTTGAAGTCGTCGTACTAAATTGGAGTATGTTCGTTTCGGTTACCACCGATGGAGCGCCAGAGATGCGAGGGACACAAAATGGGCTCGTAGCATTGTTGCGCAAAAAACTACAACAAGCACAAGACGACTTGTACGGAATTCATTGCTTCGTTCATCAAGAGGCACTTTGTGCTAAATTTTCAGGGCTGTAGCGACACCACCTAGAGACGAGGCCTGACAACAGGCCGTGCCTACGTCACACTTAGAGGCCGCGGCCGCCATCTGACTGGCCGGCCGCTGCGCGGCGGTGGGCGTGTCCCAGCCAACAGCCAGTGAGGTGGCGGCCGCGGCCTCTAAGTGTGACGTAGGCACGGCCTGTTGTAAGGCCTTGTCTCTAGGTCGTGTTTGCTGGAACACGTCATGAAACTGGTACTCCGAATTCTAAATTATATAAAATCACACGGACTATTGCATCGCCAATTTCAATAGTTTTTGACAGAAGTCAATGAACAAACAGTATGGAGATGTCATTTATTACTCCGAAGTATGCTGGTAAAGCCGGGTAGGGGGGGTGGAGGGGATAGATTTTTAAAGCCTGCTATTGTTAAGTTTTTGGACAAGGAAAATGCATGAACCAATAATAGAAGATCCGGAATCGATTGACGACCTTGCATTTTTTGTTGATTTGACCGCACACTTGAACGTCCTAAATAAGACGTTGCAAGGGGAAAAGCGGGTAATACCTCATTTAACGGAAAAAGCAGAGGCATTTAAAATGAAGATCGTATTGAGGAAGGGACAACTTCTGATGTGAAAGTCAAAGAAAATTGTGAAAAATGCATTTCTGTTTTAGAAGAAATAAAGGAACAGTTTGCAAATCGCTTTCAGGATACTGTTATCCTCTCACCTCTTTTTGAGACGTTTTCAAGACCATTTGCAGCATCTCTTGGAAGTTCCCCCGTGCATTTGCAGGTGGAACTGATAGATTTGCAGTGTAATTTCCGACTGAAAGACAAGTTCTATTACGTAAAAAATGTTCAGGAGTCGTACGAAGGATTTTCTCAAGACGACTTTCCACATCTTCATAATGAGGCTGCAAAGGTTATATCCATGTTTGGGTCAACATATGTGTGTGAACGATGTTTTTTTCAATAATGAAATTAAAGAAGTCACGATTACGTGGCAGCCTGAGTGACGACAATCTCATAAACTGTCTCCGCCTGTCAATGTGCCGACAGTTTGTTCCAGAAATCAATTTAATTACATATTCTGAGAATCAAAACCCAATTCAATAATTGTTATTTGTTTGTGATATCTTTTTTAAGAATTTGGTGATGACACTGCCTGTAGGGAGGTGTTATGTAATCCTTTGTTTTTCTTTTCACATGTACTTGTGCACGAAAATGTCCCGACAGAGCCGGCCGCGGTGGCCGAGGAGACTGAGGCGCTCCAGTCACGGTGTGCACGGCCACTACGGTCGGGGGTTCGAATCCCCCCTCGGCCATGGATATTTGTGCCGTCCTAGTTCGTAAGTCGTTCATAAGTAGTTTGTAAGTTTAGGGACTGATGACCCCGTAGTTAAGTCCCATAAGCTTAACAAACATTTGAACATTTTTTTTGAACATTTTTTTGTCCCGATAGGAAGATGTTCGAAGCAATAGATCGGCGTCTTAGGGAGCACGGAACATTCCAGCCTATGACTCTCGACTGGGGAAGTCCTAGAACGACGAAGACACCTGCAATGGACGAGGCAATACTTCGTGCAGTTTACGATAACACTAATTGTCAGCGTCAGGGAAGTTGCTGCTGTACAAGGTAACGTTCACCACGTCACTAATCCATACTTCGCTTTTATGAACTTTGCACTGACTGCAAAACCACGTTCGTGATGAACACTAACCAGTTGATGCTACGTACTGATTTGCTTGATGCTAGTACTGTAGAGCAATGAGTCGCATGTCAACACAAATACTGAAGTCAATATTACCTTCCTTCAATTGGGCCAACTGGCGGTGAATCGAGGAAGTGTAGTACATACCAACGAAACAATTGGGTATTTTAACAATTGTCTGCACGTATTATTTCAATTTACATTTAAAGAGAAATACTAAAATGAGCTCTAACATGGAAATTATACGTTTCCGGATGCATGTCCAGATAACATTTTCTTTTTTTGTGTGTGAGGAATGTTTACTAAAGGTTTGGCCGCACCTTTTTGTAACAGACTGTATATATATTTATTTATTTAACAAACAGCCAGCCTCTCTTTGCGATTTATGACTTCACGTTTTCGCATTCTTTAATACGGCGTAATATAACAGCAGCATGTGTTCCGTGCGCAACGGTTCTGCCATCTCAGCGGCGACTCTGCAGTTTATTAATTTGGAGCTGTCGCTCGGACAGCAGAGCGGCGTGCTGGGGCCAGCGGGCCATCAGGCGGGCAAGAATTGATCGCGGGCCAATGGCCAACCAGCTACTGCTACTGATATCTTTCCAGGCAGCTAACTTACCCAACCATCGCTATATGTGACAAAGTTTTCAGGGAATTAGAGACCCCAAAATGTTTAAAAAACTAAATTCGAAAAAGGCTGCCACAGTGGGATTCGAACTACCGACTCTATGGCGGTGGAGACAGAACGCTACCAGCTGAGCTACACGGACAGGTGGTGCAAGTGTTTTAATTATTCCTACTTACGGGTACTTGGCAAGACTTCAATGTCGGTTTTCTAAAAAAATTTTGAGAGTTAAGTCTAATGACTTTGGATGATTGTTACTTAAGTTCTGAACTTCACGTACCACAAACATAAAGAAATTCTAAAATCCGATAGTCATGTGGTCTCCCTCCACATTTAACTTTGAGAATCTGATTTCAGATTCGGCTTCAGTGAGTTTAAATACTGGTGTTTTAAAGAGATGAAACAGTTGAGAAATACAGATTCACAAGGCGTTTCATGGTCAGTATCAAACTAGCACGGCAATATAAGTGTTGTTTGAACCTCAAATAATGATATAAAAATAAAAGTGAAATATTTTTTTCTTAATTAGTCTTTCTTTTTAAGTTTTAATAGATTCTACATCGATTAAATCAAAACACTTTTATTAGCAAAATAATTGGTCACTTTAGGTGTTTTGGCCCCCTACTTTTCGCTCCCCCTCCAATATACCCAGCCGATTTTCGTTCTTTATCAAAAGATACTTTCATACCAAAAATCATTAAAATCTCTTCATTAACCTCTAACCTATCGTAATTTTCGTTCTTTATCAAAAGATACTTTCATACCAAAAATCATTAAAATCTCTTCATTAACCTCTAACCTATCGCAATTTTTCCTTTTTGGTGGAAACGTTTCATCCCTTTAATATGTTTTACCACCACAAAAAAGTGTCCCTTAGTTTTTCATGTTTTATAACATATCCAAATTTCAGACAAGTCGGAGAGTGACACGTACGCTTACTCACAATACGATTGTTATGCAGGGCTGCCTATGCATCAGGGTGATGAAACAGCAGCTTTCCGCCTATATCTCTGCGCCTATTTGAGCTAGGAGACTAACGTCTTTACTGCCTTTATAGTTTTTAACAGTAATATGGGGCGATGCAAAACTCGCTAGACAGTTGGTTAGAAAAAACCAGACTTTAATGAAATGAGCTGGATCTATCACGAAGATCATTGCAAGGATGGTTATACAAACGAAAGTTTGTAGTTTTCATTTCACGTTATGACATGGTTTGTTTATAGATTAACCTGACCGACGTCTTTAGTTTTGTGAATTGATTCTCGGAAAAAAGGACAAGTTAACAAACGTAACTGCATTTGCTCTCTCTCTCTCTCTCTCTCTCTCTCTCTCTCTCTCTCTCTCTCTCCACACACACACACATACACACACACACACACAGACACAAAATACAAACATGAAAAACAGCCTATTTTTAAAACCAAGACTTAAATAAAGGGAAAACGGAAGTGTGAGTACGTAAAATGTTATTGCAGATACAAATGGGTAACTTATTAAAACTATGTGGAGGTGTAGAATCACTAAGAATCACTGTGAAGATACGTAAGTGTTTCGAAAATTTTAAGTAATCTTTTGTTTTGTAGTTAAAGAACGGAATATACTCCAACTCGCCTTATTACTGTTACTGATGTATATTTCAGGTTGCTTGTATCATAAAATTTAGTATAACATACCACTTAAGGTAGTAATTGGCCCATGTTGTATATTGGTTACTATTACAGTCGATGTATTTCAAAAATTCTTAAGAAGAAATGGCTGTTGACCATCATATTTTTTTCGATCGTCAACTTGTTAATGATATTAACAATTTTTCCTTTGATTGAGAGTAATTATATTCTCAAAATCCTTGGAATGAGTTCATTTAACACAAAAATTTTTATGTAAGTGCTATATGAAGCATAATATGCTAAAATCCTGAGATTAATGTGTCACATGACGTGACACAATTATGAAATAAAATTTATTGTATATACTCCAGTGCAGCGAACACTGTCTGGCTGTGGAACATGCATTTTATCAGTATATGTGAGCTAAACTAGCAATTAATATTTTACGTTAGTCAAATGGGTGATGTATCAATGTCAATATACAATAAGAAAAATATTGTGGACTTTGCATGGAGGTAATATCTCCTTGAAAGGAAGTCAATTTGTATCAAACAAAGATGATTTTGATATATGTACTATTGGTGTTTAAATAAAATTCTTCTTTTTTGAAGAAATTTATGAGTACAATATGGATAGAAGATCCTGGTAGTTTCATCCTGATTTATAAACGTTGTCTAACACCTGACTTTTTTGAGTGTTTACAGTTCTATTTGCATGAAGTGTTTAGCTTACATACTGAGACATTTCAATGTGGTGACCTGCCTGGGATGTCTACTGATTACTCATAAACCAGATGACGATGGAAATATTTGAATATACCAATGCATCATCAAACTGGACAATGTATGTTAAGATGCAAGGAACAGAGAAAAGATGAAAGTGATAAGTACATTTATTTTCTTTTTATTATGTTTTATGAGTAAAGGGTATGAAATTTCAACAAACAATGGCCACTGAAGTAGGAGTAAACAGTCAGGAAGGTGAGGACAAAGTAGACAAAGTAAGTGTAAGACTATCAACATTTCGCCTCAGTTTTCCGATGATACTAGGGAAATTCAATCACCAATCATTGAGGAGTGTTCACCTTTACGAAGGTTTGGTGATCAAAACAATTCCAACTTGTTGGAGCAGTTAGTTAAAACATTAGGAAGTAAGATTAAAGACTTAAGAGATAAATTTGAAAAGCAGAGTGACGAACTAAAAAAGAATACTATTTGTTTGGAATCTTGATTACTCTATTGGTTTTGAAGAAACAACTTATAAACAGTAATCTACTATATATACCAGTCTTATCACTACCATTTTGTTTAATGACTGAAAGTGGTAATTATGGTATTGGTACACATTTTTTTCAGAAAGTAGACGTAAATGTAGCGAGAGAATACAGATCAGTTGCATTTCCAAGCTGAACATTAAATGTACATGAACAGATTTATACGATCAATGAAAACTAACTATTAACAATTCAGTTGGCATTTAGAAAATTTAGAAATTAATTATTAGGACATAAAACCAAAGTTTTTTAGATCACAAAGCTTTGACCTACTTACAAGAATTTAAATTATATCATAGTCGATTAACTAGATGAGCACTGTAGCTCCAACAATTTAATCACTCTGTAGCATATATAAAAGGGAAGGAAAATGTTATAGCTGATACTCTGTCAATATTTGCAGTGGGGGAAGGGTAGAAAAGAAAACTGATGAAAGTGGTAGTGTATTTAAAATTATGAATATGAAAAATGTTAACGGAGTAAAAAAGTTAAAAGAATATGTGAGCATTTGAGAAGAAATCAGAATGTTGATGAGCACTGAAAATTAGTAAAAAGACATTTAGTTATGGTACATTTGTGTTCTAAATTTGTGAAATTTTATTCTTTACGAAAGGCAACTAGTAAAAGTATTATTGCTAAACTTGGAAAAAAAGAGTATTTCCCAATACAAAGGCAATGTTCTCTGACGATGGGCCACAATTACAAGTAAGATATAGAAGAATTTTTTAATATAATATTATTTATAATATACATCAAATATTAATTCTTCCTTAACCATCCTCAGAACAATACAACTGGACAGTTTAACAGAGAGCTACTACATACTGTAATAGAAATCATGTTGAAAGAATAAATCATTAAAAAGATTCTGAAGATACTTTGAACAGCTTGCAACAAATTACAACTTCTTATGAAGTTCATTTTGACAAAAAGCCTGATAATTTTATTTTTGATATTCTAAATTTCCCAGTATGTAAACCTATAAGTTCTAAGGAAAGGAATGAAATTGTAAGGCAAAATATGAAACATGTGCTTGAAGGAAGAACAGAAAAACATGACAAAAACCTTAAGATTAGTCAATACAAAATTGGAGATATAGTTCTTGTAAAATATTACAATATATCTAAAGCAATTAATAAGGAAATTAAGTAATTTTTTAACATTTATATTGGGCCATTTGAAATAACTGAAATTCCACATACAAATTGTTACAGAGTAGCCATTTCAGAGAGTTAAAAAGATTTTTTGGTTTAAGAAATATGGTTAAAATAAAACCATACAAAAATAATGTATACAATATTTTATGTACTCATCTGTTAATACTATGTGCTAAGTTTGAATCATCTTCATGAAAACCAGTCCTTGATCTAAATATATGATAGGAGTGGACCACTGGAAAAACTTATTATATGATTATCAGTCACTTTAGCTATTAGTTTCTAGCAAGTACCCTATTAATTTCAGTGTAAATATAGTGAGTTTTTTAATTGAGGATCTATTCTATAAAAGTCCTTGTAAATATTGAAAATTCTGTCTATATAAAAGCGATAGAACATTCATTCATACACTGACTCACTGACTCACTCACTGACTAAACATGAAATCTCGGAAACTACTTCACCTGTGAAGCTGTAATTTGGAAGGAATTTAGTTTATAGGTATTACACGTCAGCTAAGAAATGATTTTGCGATAGGACCGATAGTTCAGGAGATATGACGTCATAAACAATGAAAACTTCCGTGTCTTGCGGCATGTGAAACTATGACTTTATCAGCCCACTATTTGAGAAGGAGAGCACTTAGCGACTTGCAACAAACTTTAAACATAATTTCAAACGTTTAGGAAACATTTTCTCGCTGACAGCCATAGCAAAATGATGAAAAGAAAAGTTTCTCGCTTACTACTTTTCCACTGTTCACGGAATAAAATACAGCATTCCGTATAACGTTGAAATTTATAATTTCTACGCTACATATTGTACCTGCAGGAACTTATACAAACAGTATAGACACATTTAGTTTAATGTACCTTCTAAATTGTACCACAGTACAACACATAGTTCTTGAGATACGAACACATAAATAGTAACGTTCATGGAAAACCGCCCCATCACGCTACAAGTTTTAATCTATTACTTTTTTACTACTAATTACAGATTTTTCAGACATACAGTACTTACACAAATGATTATATACCGGAAATATTATACAATTGTACAACATTTAACTCAGTAAATATGAGATCATATATACTGCGACGGGTAAAACGTATAACATCTGGCATCACGTTTTATTACATTTCTTATTTACTGCTAAGACACTCCTCTATTCCAGTGCTCTTAAGGAAATTCCTTATAGATGACAGTGCTGTTGAAAACTTTGAAGCAACTTTGAACTGTCAAACGCATACCGATGTAGGGAGAAGCAATAGATATCCATAAAGCTATAAGGAAAGAAAGAGAATGGAACAGAGTACATCCGACGAATACCCATTACTTCTGACAGCTCTGGCCTTTAGCTTTAAGAGACTGCAGTTTGTAGTGGGACTTGCATTTTCTATTATGATTAATAAATCACAGGGCAATCTATTCAATAATGCGGAGTGTATTTGAAATCTCCATGTTTCTGACACGGACAGCATTATAACGCTTGCTCAGGTATGGGCTCTCCACAGAAAATTGTCATAATTATATCCTGGACAAGTCACAAGAAATATTGTTTATAGTCAGGAAGGAATATTAGCGTTTAAAGCCCCATCGACAACGTAGTCATTAAAGGCAGAGCTAAAGCTCGGATGTTTGGGTAAGGGTGGGAAAGAAAATCTTAACTTGAGGTTCTTTGGCTAACTTATACTTAGCTTATAAGTATGGTCTAGTACAGGAAATCTTCAAGAGTACTCTATGGGGGTAGTAAATGGGGTTTCATTGGTCAACTGAGAGAACCTTCATTTCATCAAAATCGGTTCGGGGGAAGAAAATATATCGTAATTTGTAGTTTCTGGTCTATGCTACGCTTGAATTGCTGCGTAGTATACCAAAGATCCAAAAGAGGTGTTGTTACTTACATAGTACACCAAATAACTAAAACATTGCAATGCCGCGTGTATTATTTACATAACTAAGGTATACTACACTGAAACAAGAGCTACAAATTTCCTTTCGGCAGCGGTGTAGTGTACTGATGTTGAATCCTTTTTGAAAAATCAGTCACTTACAATGAGGGGAATAATTCTTTGTGTTGATAATGAAATAAATAATTAATTTTGTTCCGATCAGTAAATTAATGATCCCCCTAAAGCGAATATTTCGTTGTCAACGTTAACATACTAAACCGCTGCCACTGAAAGTAAAATTTAACCCAGAAAATTACACACCACAGTATTAACTTGATGAAAACAAGCTAACATTAAGTTTACTTTTTGCATGAAAAACTTTATGATACTTCATCTTTTTCGATAATGACTTCTACTTAAATTTGACATCTTGGCTTGGAGAATATTGACAGAGAGATCCAACAAGGATTCTGTTTTTGTCGACTTAGGTCCAGAACCCAAAAATACCATGTTATACACATGTCACTCTTTAACAAACGGCGTAAAGCACGGGTATATAACCTAGTTATATATATATATATATATATATATATATATATATATATATATATATATAGACAAGATTACCAGCAGAACTAATTTCTATTGCTGTTGAAATTACACAAAGTTCAATCAATAAGATATTTGGAGAAAAGTTTTATTTTTGCATATATGAGTTCTTGACTTGACAATCATCACACACACACACACATCTCAATCAAGTAATTGTTTGCAAGGTAATTAAAAACTTGAAAACACCTCTTTGTAACTTTATCAGTAATGATTACAAAATGAATAATGTGAGAGAAGGAAAATATTTAATTTAACTAAACGTTTTGAATATTTTGATGACAGACTGAAGGTAAAAATTCTGTTAACCAAATTACTTTCAGATTTTGTGTCTACATAATAGAATAATTTTTTTAATAGTACCATGATATGAAATACAAAAAGAGATAATTTGAAGGTATTTGTATTGTTTTGCTATGCTTTGTACTATTTCTATAATTATGTTTCCTCACTAGTTGAGAAGACATTGTGCCTTGTTCCATCTCACAATCTCCTCTGGGGGTCGTGTGACAATACATAATAGTTTTGATATTTTTAAGTAACAATTTGTTTTGTAGTTTAGGAATGGAATATACTCGAACTCGCCTTATTACTGTTACTGATGTATATTTCAGGTTGAATGTATCGCGAAATTTAGTAGAACTTTCCACGTAAGGTCGAAATTAGCCCATGTTGTACGTTGCTTACTATTACAGTCGATGTATTTCAATGATTCTTAAGAAGAAATGGCTGTTGACGATCATACATTTGCCAATCGTCAACTTATATCAATTTTTCTTTTGATTAAGGGTAATTATATTCATAAGCTACTTGGAATGATTCCATTTAACACAAGTAATTATATAAAGGTTGTAGTATTACATTAAAAATTTTCATTCGATAAATAATTTATTTACGATGCTTATCGCTGACCATAGCTTTCTCTGGCAGCTAATTACGCTGTTCTTATATTTTTGATTTTCATCTGTCTTTTACGAGCTGCCCAGAACGCAGGCGGTGAACTTGGTTTTTCATGTTTCCTACCTCATTGAGAACAGTCGCACGCCAGAGACTTTATTATTAATGTAAGTGTGTGTGAGAGCGTTTTTCTTATGAAGCATGGAGAAAATATAATTAGTTACGTATAAATCTTTTACTTATTTCAAATGACCCACCTTTAATAATTCATGAAATGTTTCTATTTTTCCAGCAGTAATCTTGATTATGTAACATGATGCTTGGAGCCATTGTTGGACTTGTATCTATAATTTACTAGATGTACTTTGAGCTCTCATTATTTGTAATTTTCATGAATGTGACTTTCTAGTAATGCCTGCAAAGAAATCTTCGGAATTAAACGAAGTCCGATCGATTTAAAGAGCGTTTTGTCACGAAAGTTAAGTTAACATTTTTTTAAACGGTCATTCAGTTAGTACAATCTGCTCCAAGCCAACCAAGCATCATTTTACACAATGCAGGAAGAGTTTTTACAGCTTCATCTGCTACATCCACTCAACTTAACATAATCATCATGGTAAGAAAGGTCATCGCGGAATCTGCTAGTTTCTTTGTGTAATATTGTGCTCAGGTGTTGCTTTCATTCCAAATTACTACTGCCGCTGAATTTAAAGTCAGATTCCGCTTCCTTTTTTTGAGTCTTCTATTAATAAAGTTACCTAAATGTGTCAGATCCACCAAATTATTTTCTTGTGTTATTGTACCGTTAGTGAACTTTAATAGCGGCTACGAACAGTAACTAGCACTCCAATACCTGATCGGAAGAAAGAAAAAGCAATATTATAAGGTATTATATGAAGTGTAATAAGCTAAAAGGGGAGAATATGCCGAGGAAGATGTATTTCGTCAGTATACATTAGCTAAACTAGCAATGAATATTTTTGTTACTCAAACAGATGATGCGTCAATGCTGTGAGCAGTTAACTGAAGTTAATACCCAATATGAAAAATATTCTGAACTTTGTATGATGGTAATATATGCTTGAATGGAAGTCATTTTGAACCAAACAAAGAAGATGATTTTGATTTATGTACTTTCGGTGTTTAAATAAAAAATTGGTTTTCTGAAGAACATTTATGAGTGTAGTAGGGATAGAAGAACCTGGCAGTTTTACCCCGATTTAGAAACATTTTCTAACAGTTGCCTTTTTATGAGTGTTTACAGTTCTATTTGCATTAAGTGTTCAGCTTACACGCTAAGACAGTTCAACACACCCATATTTAATATTCACAGAATATATGACATCAACTGCGATTGGGCAAAGCTGAAAATGTGTACCCAGCCGGGATTCGAACCCGGGTCTCCTGCATTCTACACCACTGGGGACACAGTGATCACCGCACCTGCAAGGACTACCTAAGCACGCCTGCCGTCAGATACAAATTCCCAGCTTCGCCCTGCCCACAGTACTCAAACTCGTAGTTATGAAACTAATTCCCGTAAGAGTAAGGGCTTCAAACTTGCCCACCCCTCCCCATTAACGATAGGATCATTGCCCGTCACCGGCATATTATATATATAATCCCGGCTGGGTACACATTTTCAGTTTTGCCCAATCGCAGTTGATGTCATATATTCTGTGACTATTAAATAGTAACAACTGCAGGATCAGAAGTGATGTCTGTTCTTTCGGAGCAGACGCCACATGTATATACACCCATATTTGTAACCGAAGTGGGTGCATACAATATTGAAATAATGATCAGAACTCGACTTACATTCATAACCCATTGTTTTATTTTCTATTGTAACCGATTTCTTTCTTCGGCTATCTTTTTCCCATTCCCTTAGTGTTCTTTTATGTTAGCCTTTTATCGGACCTTTGATGTCGTGGTACAGTTTTACTTGTGCTGTGGTCTTTATCGCGAGCCGTGTGTTTGGTTTTTACGGCAGCCCTGCAGCCGTGTTAGGGCCCGGCGCTGCGCGGCTGCGGCTGCAGAACGGCTGCAGAATGGCTGGTCGGCTCGTTGGCTGCTTGGCTGCCCTGCTTTACGGCTCATTATTCGCTCAGCCGTTAATGAGCCGCCTGCAGTCGCAGCCAGTTTATGCCTCTCTCCTGGCGCCTCGCTGCTCGCTGCTCGCGCTCCCGCTAACGTGGCCACGTCTGATTAGGTATTCCAGTTTGCAGAATGGCGACTTCGAAAGGTCAAGCAAAAGGCCAAGTAAGCAATAATTTACTATGGCATTGTCCTGCCTTGTATGCCTGATCTGAACTGTGTGCATTATTATTCTTTTCAATGACAACTGATTTCATTAAGTCCTTTAGTAAACACCGTTGTGACCTTTCAAATTTTATTTAAGCTAATTAAATTTCCATATCTTCCTAATCTTCTCTATATACAAAAGGAAGTGTCCCCATTGACTGACTGACTGACTCATCATCTCCCAGCCCAAACCAACTTGAAATTTGTTGATCTTACTCTGTAGGCGTAATTTAAGAAGCGATTTTTCGATATTTCGTCCGTAAGGGGGGTGAAATAGGGGATGAAATGTTTTTTTTTTTTAAATACATAGCTATTTAGGCAATTTTGAAGCTAGAACTACAAAATTTCGGATTTTAATTCAAGGTTCGAATTTAAAAGACACGTGTTTCGGCATTTTTTGAAATTCGACAAATAAGGGGGTAAAATAGGTGACGCAAAAATATGTTGCTGTTAACTCAAATTTTAAGCTACAACTACGAAACTTCGGATATGGAATCTTGGTCAGTATTAAAAATCCATGATTTCTATTATTTTTGTAAATTCAACAAGTAAATACAGGATCAAAAATTCTTTTTGAAAATACAGTTTTGAAGCTAGAGCTGGAAAAATTGATATTTGTATAGTTGGTTAGACGTTAAAAAATACGTGTTTCGGAATTTTTGCAAATTCAATCATCAACAGGGTTAAATTGGAGAGGGGGTGTTTTTCGAAATTATGTTGCTATTTAGGCAATTTTGAAGGTAGAACTACAAATTTTCGGATTTGGATTCGAGGTTCAAATTTAAAAGACACGTGTTTCGGTATTTTTGGAAATTCGACCAATAAGGGGGCGAAATACGAGATGCAAAAACTAATTTTCAAAAATATGGTGCCGTTAACTCGAATTTCAAGCTATAACTACGAAACTTAAGATATGGATTCTTCATCAGGAATAAAAAGAAACAACTGGTGTAGACCAACCAGTCTACACATGCGAAGCAGCGGGGGTTCAGCTAGTTTTCCTATAAATGGATTCTTCCGCCACTTCTTGGTAGAACAAATCCATATTTAGGGTTGAAAACAAAACAAAATCTGTTTTCGTTCTACTAATTTATGTTTATTTAAGAAATAGTTTTCGGCTTATTAGGGCATCTTCAGATAAATATTTGACAGGCGTTGGCAAAAAAATTGTGGTTATGCTGCATACATGTTGAATAAAGATAAAACACACCAAAACTTTAGTTCTTTGCTTATGACATTAGTTGAAGTTGTCGATCTCTTGACATGTAGGTTTTGTGCTGTGTGCTAAATGCCTTCTAATTTATAATTGTGAAACATGTTACATATTTCATATTATGTAATTCCAACTACAGTGAAATTATTCAATATATCTTGAGATCGTCACTTTTAGTGTGCTTTTTACATGTTTTACGTATTATATAAGTGTCCTTTTTGCTGTTTATTGCCTAAGTTAGAACAGAACAAATGAAACACTTTACATACTTAATACTCCATTATATGTTATGGTGCAATTATTGTGGTTGTGACGTAAGGTGAGATCAACTTTGGCGTGCATTAAGCATTTTTTTATTTATTTTTTTATACTGTGTTTACATTACATTTTGATACAATTTAGCCTACCTATTTAAATAAAATATGACAGCTTCTTATAGTTACTGATTGGTTTTAAAGTCTTTAAGGTAAACAAGGTAATAAAGGTAATTTTTACGGTTGTATGTAAGAATTTAAAAGCTGAACTGTTTTGTCGTAGATTGTTGGTTGAGTACATAATATGAAGATTAATAATGGGAATGTGTTCAACTGTAATTGGTTATTTAGAACTAGACTAGGATTTTTAGCTAAACGTTTATTTTTAATGCTTCATGGAGGTTTAGTTTCCTATCTCTGTTGGCTATATGTAGCACTTCTGTGTTGGCTTGGTAGCTGTGACCTTCTGTCAATACATTACCTGTAAAGGTGGAGTCTATAATCTCCAGCTGCGTTCGTGTTCAGTAAGCCTGGTTTCTATAGCCGTGCCTCTTTGACCTGTATACAGCTTGCTGCAGTAATAAAAAGTGATTCTGTAAACACCACTATTACTGAATACATCTCTTGTATCTTTCTGTTGAATAAGATGTGAGCTGCAGTGTCTCTTACATAAAAGGGAGTTTTATATTAGCAGGGTTTTAAAGTTTTTCTTAATTTGGTGGATATTTGATCTAAAGATTGTAGGTACACCAGTTGGTTTTTGTTTTGACTTTCTGTATTGTGTGCATACAGGTGGGGTAAGACCTTTGTGCTTTTTTTCTTTGTAGAATGTTGTCTATTAATTCAGGTTTATAGCCGTTGTTGAATGCAATGTATTGAATGATGTTTAAATCTTTTTGAAAGTCTGCTTTGATAATGGGTCGATATAAGGCGGTGAACTATGGAATGTAAGGCAGCATGTTTGTGTAATATTGTTGGTCATTGGCTATTGTGAACAGCATGGTGTTATGGTATCTGTTGTACGTTTTCTGAAAATTTTGAAGCTGTGTGATGTTTGTGGGAATATCTGTAGTTAGGTCTAAGAAACTGGTGGATTTTCAACCAAGCTACATTGTGAATGTTTTTGTGTTGTGAGATGATATGTTGTAAGAAAGTGTTGAGTTTTCTATTGGTGCCAGTTCGCAAGCACAGTACATAATCCACGTATCAGTACCAATATATGACATTATTTCTGAGGGGTTCTTTATGTAAAAACTGTTTCTCAAAATGGTCCATGAAGATATCTGCTATCAGGGGACTAAGAGGGGATCCAATTGCTAATCCATCAAGCTGTTTGTATATAGTACCTTGGAATTGGAAATAGTTTTGCTGTAAGCATGTTTGAATGGACTGTTTTATATCTTCTACTTCTATAGGGTTGACGCCTGCTCTTTATAGTACGTCTGTCAGAATATCAAGACAGTCTTTGATTGGTATGTCTGTAAAGAGGCTGCCAACATAAAAAGATACGAGTTTTTCTCTGTGAGTGATAGAGAGATCTTTAATTCTGTTAACCAGGTCCACTACAGAACAGAATTACGAGAGATAAACAGCACGTGGGTAGTAGATAATTCTTCCAGGATGTGGGTAGTAGATAGTACTTCCAGAAATTTCTGAGTCATTTGTTTCAGTAAAACACGCCAAGAAATAGTACACATTGCAGACTGCCAAGTGACCCCAGGGTACCAGTCATTAGTTAAATGAAAAAATTCCCAGGTGAAAAAGTAAGCAGTCACAGTCAAAGGCTACCTCTCACTTTTTTTCCGTAACCTTCATCAATTTGGAATTTGTATTCTCAGTATTATATACCAGCTGTCTCGGTTCACAGCTTCCTGTATATGTTACAGTTAATAATTAGGACCCAGAAGCCAATGTTGGGCAATAAATCAACCACTGAGACATTTCGAATTGATTCAGTGCAACGCATAACGACTTGCTCGTGAACCCAGACGTGTCAAAAGAAATGAGTCATTTTTAAGTTGTCCTTTTGTGATGACTTGTGAAGCAGCTCATTCAAGTTAATTTGGTTCACAAGCGACCAAAATGCTGGAGAAAGGAAGGTGGACTTCCGTAAGTAATGACAGGAGAGATGACTTTTACGATTCAATTATTTTATTACAATGGACTGATGGGAAGACAATTTCCTATTTCGTGTGATACTGAATGTTATACTGTACATAGGACCAGGGGTTGAGGTTAATGGCTGTACGTCCACGAGCCAGTGACGCACATGCCAAACCATCTCCTTGTCAGTCTAGTGCCTGACTAATTGCGTTGTATATTAATTTTCCTTGTCTGAAGCCGAAATTGTGTGGGTTAAACACATGAACAGAACAGTAGCTTGAAGATGTGTCCGTGAGAGTCCGGCAGAAAATGATCATGCCAGCAGTCAGACGGCACACATAGGAAGAGGACACAGTTCGTTGTAATTGACGGTAAGTCATCGAGTAAAACAGAAGTGATATCTGGCGTTCCACAGGCAAGCGTTATAGGTCCCCTACTCTTCCTCGTGTTTATAAACGATTTAGGAGACAATATGAATAGCTCCCTTAGACTGTTCGCGGATGATGCTGTCGTTTATCGGTTAGTGAAGTCCACAGAGGATCAAAAGCAACTGCAAAGCGATTTAGACAAAATTTCTGCATGGTGCGAAAATTGGCAATTGACACTAAATAAAGAAAAGTGTGAAGTAATACACATGACACTAAAAGAAATCCGCTGAACTTCAATTACGCGATAAATCAGTCAAACCTTAAGGTCGTAAATTCTACCAAATACCTAGGAGTTACAATTACGAACAAGTTTGACTGGAGAGAACACATAGAAAATATTCTGGGGAAGGCGAACCAAAGGTTACGTTTCATGGGCAGAACGCTTCGAAGATGCACCAGCTCCACCAAAGAGACTGCCTACATCACACTTGTGCGTCTTCTCTTGCAGTACTGTTGCCCCTTGTGGGACCCTCACCAGGTGGGACTGACGGAAGATATTGAGAAGGTTCAGAGAAGGGCAGCTCGTTTTGTTTTATCACGTTACGGGGGGAAAGCGTCACGGAAATATTGCACGAATTGGAGTGGAAATCATTAAAAGAAAGACGTTATTCATTGCGGCGTGATCTGTTTGCGAAGTTTCAGTCACCGACTTTTACTTCTGAATGTGAAAATATTTTGCTAGCACCCACCTACTTAGGGAGACATGACCATCCCAATAAAGTAAGAGAAATCAGATCGAAAACGGAGCGATTTAGGTGTTCTTTCCTCCCGCGCGCTATTAGAGAATGGAACGGTAGAGAAAAGTTATGAAGGTGGTTAATGAACCCTCTGCCAGGCACTTGAATGTGATTTGCAGAGTATCTATGTAGATGTAGATAGTTCACTAGATATGACGTCATAAGCAATGAGATGCGCGAAAAACTGCTGCATTTTGCGACAATGCTGCTCATTTTCTCTTTAACCATTGGACCGATTTCAACCACATTTGGTACACACATTCCTTACCGTGAGTTACCAATTGCTGCATGGTTAAGAATTACATACGGCACATGGTTCAAAAGATATTACGTCATAACCAATAGAAATCGCAAGAAATGCCATATTATGCGGCGAGACTTTCGAAATACACTGAATGAGAATGACAGTACTTAGCGACTTGCAACAAACTTTAAACATAATTTCAAAACTTTATTATACTTTTTCTCGCTGGCAAGAATAGTAAAAGTTTCTCGCTTACTAATTTTCCGCTGTTTATGGAGTAAAACTACTGCTCTCGGTCTGACGTTACAATTTATAATTTCAACACTACAAAGTCTAGCTGCAGGAAATTTTAGACAGTATACACACATAAAGTTTACTGTACCTTCTAAATTTTATCACAGTACGTCACGTAGTTGATAAAATATGAGCACATAAACAGTGACGTTCATGGAAAACGGCGTCATCACGCACCAAGTTTTAGTCTATTACTTCTTTACTACTAAATCTGTTCCCAAGAGATTTTACAGACAAACAGCCCTTATACAAATGAATAGAAACATGAAAAATTGCAGGAATAAATAAATAAATGAATAAATAAATACCCGGGCAACACCGGGTTTTTAGCTAGTTAGATATAATCTCCACGCAAAATTCGATCGAAGTCGGTGACTTGGTGCTTGACTAATTGCGTTGTCTATTCATTTTCCTTGTGTGAATCCGAAATTGTGCAGGTTAAATGCATGAACAGAACAGTAGCGTGAATGTGTGTCCGCGAGAGTCCGGGAGATAATGATCATGCCAGCAGACGGACGGCACACACAGGAAGAGGACACGCGCGCAAGCCCTGGCGGTCCGCAGCGACCGGCGAGAATTTGCCTGGCTGGCAGACGAGCTGCGGAGGCGGCGGAGGCGGCAGCGGCGGGTTTAGCGAGTTAATAAACTGCCGGCTAAGGAGCGCCAACTTTAAAGCCCGCGCAGCCAGCCCTCTTTGTGATGCAGAAAAGTTGGCCGGCCTGGCTGGGCGCTGCTCAAGTTGCCGCCGGTCAGCGGCTCCAACAGCACCGCAGATTTACCAGCGGCGACTGGGGGGGAGCAGGGGTAGGGGAGGGTCTCCGCCTGCGGGAACACCTTAAAGCCCGAAAGGCTTTAGCGCCCACCAGCGGATCCGTCACATGCGCTGCGCCACTGCCGATGACACTGCCGGAGTTCTCCTTCGCGTTAAGCCTTCAATTCATAGTGTGAAAGAAGCCTGTTATGTTTTTTAAGCAAGATCTCGGGCAGTTGAGATCTGCATATGCAAGTTAAAACGCTCACTGCTGCTCTAAATTACTTTGCGAGTGGGCACAGTATTTGCGCAACGGAAATTTATCTAACTGTTCACTCCTTAAGGGAGCACCAACGTTTTAACAAACACAAAATCAATGTTAAAAAGAACTGAATAGATCATTAAACATGGGACAGGGAGCATGAAATTATAAATCAGCATTATAAAGCATCATCATCTATTCAATAAAATGAACAAGCAAATAAATGTGGGGAGACCAAATTAAGCACAATAAAGCACACACTTCATACAAAAGTGAATTAAATCATAAAGTTACTGCTCATAATAAAACTGTTTCTGCCCTTTATGAATATGGAGGTAACTTGGGAGGAAAATTGCAGACACACGATGGATAGATGAAAGCACATTCATTCATTGAAAGGCAGACACGCACATAATGCTTGCAAAAAATGTTCAAATGTTTGTGAGGCATATGGGACTTAACTACGGGGTCATCAGTCCCTAAACTTACAAACTACTTATGAACTACTTACGAACTAAGACGGCACAAATGTCCATGCCCGAGGGGGGATTCGAACCCCCGACCGTAGTGGCCGTGCAGACCGTGACTGAAGCGCCTCAGTCCCCTCAGCCACCGCGGCCGGCTAATGCTTGCAGTACCAGTACATTACCCTTGTAGGGACAGTTCGTAGCCATGACAAACGAAGCATTGGCGGCGTTTTGGCGAGGTGGTGGGTGTCGTGAAGCACAAATTTAAAAATCAATATGCACCAAACGAACTCATGTGTGGGGAGGCAGCAGTATACTATCATTAACTACCACATGGTGTGTGACCAAGCCAAATAGAATTTACAACAGAAGTTAATTTAGAATAAGCAAATAAAGCAAATGTGAAAATTCATATAGAAGAAAGCTAGTCTTAATAAAAGCATGGCTGAATAATGAAGTAATGATTGTTACAAAAGCACTTGGTGCAATTGGTAATACAAGACAGGAAAGACCAAATCAAACTAGAAAAGCTGAGAAATATTTAGCATACTTGCAGATACAGACACGACACGAAAATGTTAGTACGTACAAAGTTTCTTGTTGTTTTTTAACTAAGTTTTGTGTCTCGTTGCCGCCAGTTGTCCTAGGTGTCGATGGACAAATAGAGAGAGACCGACACAGGAAAGTAGAATGCACGCGTGTGCGTGTACAGAGTCGGAGGTGACCAGCCAGTGGGGCAGCAGAAACTAGAAACACTAAGCTAGATTAGAACCAGATATATATTTCGTTGAAATATAATAATACTTAACTTTTACAACGTTCATTGCTGCAGAATGCTGATACATAGTTTAACTATATAGAGGCCTGCCTACTGATGAGTCCTAGTGCCTTTCCTAATCCCAAGTGACCGATGCAGTTCAGTGGTGGCCACGAGCGGGATTGCAGCAGAGGGTGCTCATGGCCGACGTCGTAAGAACACCAGGCCGTGCTTTCATGGCGGTGCGCGGCGAAAGTACGTGGCACGCACTTCCGACTTGTTCGACACCACACTAAGTTTACACAAAGGCTGAAGGCCACACACGAATATTCTAACTTGAGAAAAACCGGACACAAAATCATTACCAGAATGAAAATGCAAATACTAAATTTACACCGAATTACACGAGTTCCGTAAATTAAGAAACACTTCGCCTCACATAGCGAAAGAATTACCCAAGAAAACTATCACTGATAAAACAAGACTGTCTGATCACAAAGAAAGCAAAGTTCTGCCTTCTCCTCAGCATGATTCGACGATGTACTTACTTCCACGGTCACAGCAAGAGTGAAGCCCTGAGGCCACGCCAAAACCTTCCCCACCACGAACCGGATGTAGAGCGCGCTAAAAACCCATACCGAGCGCGTTCAGAGCATAGTGTCTACCTCTTTCGACCAAGATAAGGTTGGCACCACGCTAATAAAACGGCCATCTCGTCATCTTGCCAAGTAAGCTTGTCTCTGATCACCCAGCAGACGCCAGGGCAAACGACAAACGAAGCCATGTGTTCTTAATCAAAGTAAACTAGGCCCTAAAGTGTGAGGCGGTGACTGTAAGCCATTGCGCGGCTGTCAGTCAATATTAAAAACAAAATTACACATTAACATGAACACACAAGTTCAATAACACAGGTGGAAACATATATAAACGTGAGGCAGTGATGATTCATAAACAGAATAAAAATAATTAACACACTGATAGACAATATTAATGGTGCAGAAACACTTTAGGTTAATGAATAACTCAAAAATGGAACACGACCACACATTCAGTGGACATGTTTCAAGTGTAGATTATCAGCTACATACCTATTTTTTTCCATTACTCTCAAACAGGTGAAAATTTTACCACAAATTCATTTGTAACTGCTTGTATATATGGTCTTACATAAGCAAGAAGCACGTCCCAGAAATTATAAGTCACAGAGTGCTACTAAATGACTTCGACAGTTAGCTACATTGAGTTACTCGCAACATGTGAGTGTGTTTACTTCAGTATACGTCCTTTGCCATGTAAAAATAGTCAATCACATACTACCGTTCCATTATGAGTTACTTTATAAAAATGATCAGCTGCACAATCGCGATATTTACTCATCGGGTACATCATGAAAGCACTGTATAGCTGACCAGCTATGAGCTGTTTGTTGCTAGTAATGCTTAATAATTTCAAGGACATTTTTTTCAATATCTTTCTCAGTATACAGGGCGTTACATAAAGGTACGGCCAAACTTTCAGGACACATTCCTCACATAGAAAGAAAGAAAATATGTTACGTGGACATGTGTCCGGAAACACTTAATTTCCATTATAGAGCTCATTTTAGTATTTACGGATGAGGCTTCATTCCAACGTAATCAAATTGTAAATTTTCACGATCAAAATTTGTGTTCTGACGAGAATCCTCACGCAATTGTGCAATCACGGCATCAACACAGATTTTCTGTGAACGTTTGGGCTGGAATTGTTGCTGATGTCTTGATTGGGCCTCATGTTCTTCCACCTACGCTCACTGGAGCACGTTATCATGATTTCATACGGGATACTCTACCTGTGCCACTAGAACATGTGCCTTTACGACACAACATGTGCTTCATGCACGATGAAGCTCCTGCACATTTCAGTCGACGTGTTCGTACGCTTCTCAGCAACAGATTCGGTGACCGATGGATTGGTAGAGGCGGACCAATTCCATGGTCTTCACGCTTTCCTGACCGCAACGCTCTTGACTTTCATTTATGGGGGCATTTGAAAGCTCTTGTCTACGCAACCCCGGTACCAAATGTAGAGACTCTTCGTACTCGTATTGTGGACGATTGTGATACAATACGCCATTCTCCAGGGCTGCATCAGCGCATCAGGAATTCCATGCGACGGAGGGTGGATGCTGTATCCTCGCTAACGGAGGACATGTTGAACATTTCCTGTAACAAAGTGTTTGAAGTCACGCTGGTACGTTCTGTAGCTGTGTGTTTTAAATCAAACGTTTCAATGTTTGTATAGTCTATGGGACTTAACTACGGGGTCATCAGTCCCTAAACTTACAAACTACTTATGAACTACTTACGAACTAGGACGGCACAAAAATCCATGCCCGAGGGGGGATTCGAACCCCCGACCGTAGTGGCCGTGCTGACCGTGACTGGAGCGCCTTAGTTCCCCCTTTTTTTTTTTTTTTTTTTTTTTTTTTTTTCCCTGAGGGTAGTTCTATTCGTTGCGGACGCTGATCGTTTTTGTTCGTTCATGTTCGGTGTGTTGTTGGCTCAGCTTTTTTTATTACAGAGAGCGGTGAGCCCTCTGACCGGGCGCGCTGAGCCACGGCGCCCGGTATTCCCTCGGCCACCGCGGCCGGCTGTGTGTTTCCATTCCACAATGTGATTTGAAGAGAAGTAATAAAATGAGCTCTAACATGGAAAGTAAGCGTTTTCGGACACATGTCCACATAACATATTTTCTTACTTTGTGTGTGAGGAATGTTGCCTGAAAGTTTGGCCGTATCTTTTTGTAACACCCTGTATACTCACTATATATTAATCGTAGTAGTTTTTATAGCTTCAAATAAAAAGTGATGCATTAAAGGGTTAAAACTGCGGGATGGACGTTGGTGGTCGACTTCAACCTCCGCAAAATACGACGCTTCTTCATGAATTATTTCTAATACCGTGTTGTGCTACTGAAATCTAGTACGACTAATGAGCTACTGGGTTGTGATGCTGCCTTCTATCTGACAGCACCTGTAGCGTTGAAACATCTCCCCCTAAAAATATTTCTTGTAATAATGATAACAGTAATGGCTGTTCAGCTGCGGTGGAGTAGCCGAGCGGTCTAAGGTGCCTCGCTGCGGAGCGCGCAGTTGCTCGCCGTCGGAGGTTCAAGTCCTCACTGGGGCATGTGTGTGTGTGTGTGTGTGTGTGTGTGTGTGTGTGTGATCTTTAGGTTAGTTTACCTTAGTTTACTGATGACCACGCAGTTTGGTCCGATAGATTTACAAACATTTGAACATTTTGAATTGGTGTTCAAAATTTAAGTGCTCCAAAAAATAGTTCCGCCAATTAATTAAAATTCTAACACAAAATTTGAGTAAAATTAAGAACTGTATTTGGCGCAAAATACTAACTGGGAGATATATTCCAAGTTATTGATGTCGTTGCATTTTCCTTTCCAAATTATGTGCCTGCATTCGTAAGTGTATAGAAATTTAATCGGCACAGCAAAAGCAACCCACCATTCGATCAATCTAGTAAATAGTTTTGACTGTACTGATACTGATGATAGTATCCGCAATTGATCATTAATGTTGGAGACATGTTTTACCACGGCTGGCACAAAATCTTGACATAAATGTATGAAATAGACATAAAATAATCCCAGGTTTGTTGCAGAAGAGTTATAAATGAAATAATAATAATAAATAAATAAAATAATTTCCTCGAAAGAGCCGTTATTTAATCAGCACGTCACCAACAATCAGTTTCTTTCCTAAAATGATGGCGGTAATCACAATCGTTGTTTGCTATAAAACAAAACACATTTTACATTAGTGATGGGGAAAGAAAAATGAACTTTGATGAAATAAATCCAATTATCAAATTAAAAATCAGCCTTATTATTAGTAAACTATTTTCACCAACAACACTTACATTTTACAATCTGATGCAAGTAGAATGTTATACAAAATCAGAGCAAATTATATCGATATATTCATAGTTCTAAATTCACATTTAAAATTGTTCATAGCGTCCTACATCATTATATACAGAAAATGCAAATCATGAAAGTTCATTTTAGCAGTTTCGTATATAGGAGACACATGTAACTACAGTGTGACACCTACTGCGCATGTCCCACCAATACTACAAACGCTATATATAATGAAGTATTGCAAGTAATGTACTGGTTGAAAAAAAAAAAAAAAAAAAAAAAAAAAAAAAAAGGCAAATGTTTCTAACCAATTGGACCAAACTCCTATGGTTAGAGTCACTACATTTGCAAACTACTTAAACTAACTTGCACTAAGGACATCACCCACCATGCCCGAGGGAAGAATCGAAACTCCGGCGGGAAAGGCCGCTCAGTCCGTGGCATTACGCCTTAGACCATGTAGCCATTCCACGCGACCAGGTCAAAATCACATTCACTTCACCCGGGTTAGCGACGTTGTGTTGGCACCAGCATTCGCCATAACGCTGACCAAGACAGCAGGACGTGTCACACGATGGGGAGGCCGTCGCATCCCTTCTTACGTTCATACGTTACTTCAATGTCTCTCATTTATCGTCTAGTAAAATCATCATATCGAACTCCAGAACGATCTTGTAAGATATATGTATAGTGTGAAAATTGATAATTGTCCATAAATAATAAGTCCTGCACATGAGTAGGAAAAATAATTCATTAAACTTAGAAGATAAATGTTGAAAGGTTTTTGTAAACCTTAGGGACCAAACGGCTGAGGTAATCAATCTCTAAACTTACAAACTACTTACAGTAACTTAAAGTAACGAAGGACAATAGACATATCCATGCCTTAGGAAAGACTCCAACCTCCCACGAAAGCGGCTTCGCTATCAGTGACGTGGCTCCTCAGACCGAGCGATTCCATAAAATTAAATAACTAAGACGTAAATAGGTAAGAACTCATAGAAAATAAACACAAATATATATCTTTTACTTCCTCTTACGGAAGGAGCAATGATCATCAAAACAAAATAACAGTTGGAAGCTCGAACGGAGAGATTTACTCCATTATGAAATTGTATATAAGTACTATGAAAGTTGTCCGCTGAACCCTCTGCCCAGAACTTCAGTGTAATTTGCAGACTCACCATGTAAATGTACATGAGGTCAGAGCTGAGAATCCCTACGTTCGAATCGCACAGTTTCTTGATGTGGTCGACGAAAACAATGAAGATACATCGCCATTCAGAATCGACACGAAAAATGTGGTATAAAAGGCGCCAATGGAACCACCCTTACTTCCTAAGAGGCAGCTGAAAATGACTTTAGGGGCCACTGCATACTTTCAAATGAAATAAGGCAAGACAGGAGACAGTAAAATCTTGGAAACAAGAAATTAAAAAAAAGAAGTAAAAAGGAAGAATAAGGCCTTTAGAAAAAATCCTTCTAAAAAGACACGTGCCGACAAAATGTGATATATAAAGCAGAGTGTCCATATGTTTGTATGTTGTGTGCACGTGTTGCATACAAATCTAAGTTTTTGTTTAAATCTTTATGAAATTTTCTACACGTAAGCTTCAATCCATTAGGACGGTTGCTGTAAATGTAATAGTCACATACGACACATAGTTCACGACATTTGACGTCATAAACAAGAAGCACGAGAAACTGCTGCATTTAGCGATAATGCTGCTCATTTTCTCCTAAACCACTGGACCGATTTCAGCCAAATTTGGCACACACATTCTTTACCGTGAGGTAACAATTGCTGCAGGGTTAAGAATCACATAGGACACATGCTTCAGAAGATATGACGTCATAAACAATAGGAATCGCAAAAAACTGCCACATAATGCGGCGAGACTATATAAATACGCTATATGAGAATAAGAGTAGGAGAGACCGGGGCATGTGGGCCATATTTCTTGATTTTTCTTAATATTAACTTATTTTACATATTTAAATTTATGAAATTAATGTTAAATTTTAGAGAGGTCTTTACTGAATCTGGATGGCCGTTATTAAGCTTTAAAATATCAGTTAAAGTATTAGAAAGAAATTAATTATTGGAGCTATGTCATGTGGGCCAATCTGGCTGGGACACTTTGACCCATGTAATCTATTCGTAAATTAAACTAGTATAACTTTAGGAAATCACGTTAATCTTATTTATGTCTTAATACAAACCAGTCAACTAATCACTGTCCTCCTCCAAAGGATCATCACAGTTATAACACTCATAAAATAGCCCACGGATTTCATTTTTCACGCATGTCTGATGAGCCCAACGCTAGCAGTTTGCGCACTGAATTACTTGTTCTCCAGGTTATTTGAAAAAGGAACAGTGACTCTTCCTCTTCGTCATCATCATCACCATCTTCCCTTTTTCCCCCTTGTTTGCCTCCTGCAGTTGATTTAGTTAATTTTATTCTTGAAACAGGGCTTTTATAGCCTGTGATTTGAATTTTCTTCAGTATTTCCTTCCAGTGGGATGGGTTGTAATTCGCTTTCTGTATCTTGAGTTTCAATTACTTGTGCAGACTGACATGAGGCCTATCTGCACTTAGCACACTACCTCCAGTAAGATTTTCTTGGAATCCCAAAGTCTTCGCTAACGGTCCTCATAGATCTTTCCTTTCATTTTACTTCCCCTTTCATTCTTTTATAATTTCGGATCAATTTTATGATACCACAATCAAAACAAAGGTTAAAAACCAGAGGCGCAACTCATGTTTTGAAAACGGAAATGAACGAGATTCTGACCTGCATATTATCTCGTGATTATTTGATCTTTTGACCTCTGAAACATATCAAAATATGTTTAACTTCGACAACTATGTTAATAATTCAGTAAATTCGAACAACTATAAGCATTATTATCATTAAAAGTAACAAACCTTTCATGAAGTTTAAAGAAGTACAGCTCCTTTAGGACGTGACAGGTTGTCTCGAAGGGCCATCGTGCCCCGTCCTTTCTGGGCCAATCTGTCCCATCGCCATATTTACAATAAATTCTTTGCTTTAGAAAACTCAATGAAGCAATTAAGACTGTTTGTCATATAGAAATAATCCTTAAACTGCGACCTCTAATTATACTACTCGCCCCGTTGCGCATAAAGCGAGCAAAAGTTAAATAACATACGTTAACCGACAAGTAAAATTTTACTGAAATACGCACAAAAACAAGGAAGGATCCAGCCTAAGAAATCCACAATATCCGAGTTTTTTTCTCAATGCCATTCGCAGTCGAAATCACAACCCTGTGGTTGACCCTGACGCAAAAAGTGCCCGATTCAACCGCCCAGTACTTGCCAGCACTTCATGTTACCTTCTTTACCTTCTCCCTCCCCCCTCCTCCCCAGTCACCACCTTCATTGGATTAAAACTTTTATCTCTCATTCCCCTCTATCAGAGCCTTTACTCTCTGCCTTCCAGTGCGTAACATTGTATCCCTATGACATCCAACCCCCCCCCCCCCCCCTTCCAGTGTCCACTCCGTGTCACTCACGGTCATGCTGCCAGTTGATCCTAGCGACCATAAATGGTAGATAAGTGCATGAGTTATCATGATTGTCTATTCTGCTTGCCTGTCTGCGGGTCGGCGATCTTCTTTACGGTGAGTTGCTAACTGTTCTCTTATTGACAATCCAACATGGACTTTCCATTGTTAAACTAATAGAGCACTGGATGACATACTACGGTTATCATTGGGAAACTCAATAGGAAGATGTAAGATCAGAAATATAACGAACCATTTTAGTGGTGAACCAAAGACAGAAATTAGTACACACTTCTTTCTTTCGTTCCTTATTTTTTTAAGATACAAAGAAGAGTTACAGCTGAAATAATATAATACCTTATTTTAACACCAACACAAAAAATGATCAAAAGGTTTAAAATGTGTTTTAAAAATAATTATATTCCACTGCAATGGAAACAAACAGTGATAATCCATATTTTATAGGAATTAGAACGTATAAACTAACCAGGAATAAGTCTACTGAATACAATTTTCAAGGTACATTTCAAAATAACTACAAAAGCACAAAAATTGAACTGAGTTCCTAATGTTATCTGAAAAGAAGGGCAATCCGTAGAGAAAGGAGCTATGTCGGTAACATTTCCTGAGTCCACGATCTTCATATTTTGTCAATAAGAATAAAACTATCTAGATAGCTGACATTGGATTCAATTTTTACGTCATTTTAACATCTGTCATAATCAGATAGTAAAGCACATTGAAGTTCAAAAGGAAAATTAAGTGTCAGTAATAAAATACGTACCGTGTGGGTGACAGCTCTAGGAGCTATACGTTTTATTATTATCACTGAACTTTACTTTGCAACTACAGAAGCTTTTACATCTGATGCTGACAGATGTCAAAACTACGTAAAACCTAAATAAAAAATTGCGATCTTGACGGTTTTATTCTAAGTTAACATAACTAGTTTCAAAAAAATTACTGAAAGCTTTATGTAGTGCATTATAAAATAACGTACTATTCCATTAAGGTTTCTGATTGTTCTAAAAAGAAGCAAGCTCTTCTAGAAAATGGAGGATAAGTTTTTCTAAAAACTTAAAATTGCCGTACATATGAAGAGTAATGTACACATGTTACAAGCTAAATTATTCAAATAATTGAGTGAATAAAATTAGGTTAATTAGCCGTTCGTTTTAGTAGCTACATAAATGGTGTTCTTTTGGAATGGACAAATAACGTACAGGTGTTTTTTCTTTTAATGAAATAATGCTTTTTACAGAAGACCAGGTAATTATGCCAATTATAATAATTTAGAAAGAGAAGATTTTGTCCTTTAAAAATTACAGGTCATAAAATATAAATTAGGATTGCAGATAGGTAATCTGAGAGCAATAAAAATTTAATTTTCAGTATTTCATTTGATCGGAACAAAATTTAAGGTTTCAAAATGATTTGGCAATCTGTTAACTGAAAGGCAAAAATCTGAAGTTTAAGATAATTAGGCAAGTATTACAATCGGAAACTGTTCTTGAAGCTGACGGCACTCAAACATTCTACATTTGCTCATCAATTACCAGAAATAATAACGATTATCTACTTACAAGCAACTTCACATTTAATTTCCAACCATTACTGTTTCTCGGTGACACCCTCACAAAGTGATTAAAGGAAAATTGTATTACCTGCCACACCGTTTAAATTTATTACTTCTTAACTACTATTTGCAACACACTTTGCAGACAGTATTCACATTTAGCATTACCAACAAAATGATATGACAACAGGGCGTATAACATTTGCATTAGGGCTCGTACAGAAGCTTATAGGCTTCTAGAAATTCATAGTAGTGCACAGAGTACCTTACGGTGGATTGCGGAGTATATATTTAGATGTAGATGTAATGTATCAGCATACATAAGCGAGTGCACCAGAAAAATTGTATTACTGTACAGCAAAACGTTCACGACATATGACGTCATAAATAATGAGATGCGTTAAAGACGAGCTTACGTCAGATTTTTCCCTGTCGCTGAAAATACTTTATGATCCTCATAGTCAATATCAACCCCCCCCCCCCCCCCCGCTTCTAGGACTCCAGGACATTGTAGAGAAGAGGAGCGCTAGGAACTGCCTGCCACTTAGGCTGCCCCGCACGACTTCCTTTTCCAGGAGACAGTCTTAAGTTGTGGGGGCTACGACTCACGTTCACAATGCCGGGCTTGTGAGTTTTTCGCCATAAACTTTTGTTTACCAATGTTTCAACAACTGTTTCAAGTGACCTACAGCAAGACCATGTGTTCACTACAGTAGTAGCGCGCCGAAGATCACTTAAAGAAGTGGCAGAATCGTTAAATGGAGAAATTATCTTCAGTGATTTAATCTCTCTTGTCTCTCTCTAATGTCACGTCTATCACATTATTTACGTATCTTCAGAAGTAAAGTATAGTGTGTGAATATTTCTGCCGTGTGTTTTCTATGCCGAGAAGCATTAATTGAACAATGAGTAGAACTAGTGTGAAGTAAGACATGGAAAGTGACGGCCTTTCTTGAAATTGAAGGAGGAGTAGACGAATTAGTGGCTATAACTACAGCAAAACAGAGACAATATCGGACGCTTTTCCATAATGTCACCAGAAACGAGTAGGTTCTACCACTGATTGAATAAAAGTATTCCATTTCAGAAAGCTCTGGTGAAATTTTATTTTTGACAATGTTGATTGGAATACTTTCTTTCAAATTCTGAAATCAGCAGGAGTAAAATATAGGAAACGGAAGGTTATTTACAACTCATACAAAAACCAGACAGCTGTTATCAGAGTTGAAGGGCATGAAAAAGATGCAGAGGATGTGAAGGGTGTAAGACAGGGTTGTAGCCTTTCTTTAATGTTGTTCAATTTGAACGTTGAGAAAGCTATGAAGGAAAGCAAGGAGAAATATGGAGAAGGAAAGTTCAGGGCGAAGACATAAAAACCTTGAATTTTGCCGATGACATTGTAATTCTGTCAGAGACAGAAAGGGACCTGGAGGAGCAATTGAACGGAATGGACAGTGTGTGTGGTGTCGCACAAGTCCAAAGTGCGCGCCACCTACTTTCGCCGCGCGCCGCCATGCACGCACGGCGCGGCGTTCTTACGACGACAGCCACGAGCGCCCTCTGCGGCAACTCCGCTCGTGGCCACCAGTGAACGACATCGTTCACTTGGGACTGAGAGAACAACCAGTTAGGACCTTCGGAATCAGATAGGCACCAGCGAAGACTTGGCTATCGTATAGGCACTAGGCAGGCCTCTAGCTCAACTATGTATCAGCCTTCTGCAGTACTATGTAAAAGTTAAGTATTGTATAAATTCTGTTCAATATATATCTCGTTCTAATTTACTCTAGTGTTTCTAGTTTCTGGCTGCTCCCCTCCGTACCCGCACCAGCGTGCTATCTTTATTCCTGTGTCGGTCGCATTCCACTCGGCCACCGACACCTACGTCGGAACCGAGACACAAAAGCGGCGACGAGGCTGCGACACAAAAGTGTGCTGAGAGGTGCATACAAGATGAACATTAACAAGAGCAAAACAAAAGTAATGGACTGCAGTCATAGAAAATCAGGCGATGCTAAAGAAATTAAATTAGGTAACGAAATAATGAAGGTGGTACATGAGTTTTGTTACTAGGGCAGTAAAATAACACAAAATGGACGCAGTACAGAGGATATAAAATGCAGAATGGCAATGGGAAGAACGTTTTTGAAAAAGAGAAATTTGTTAACATCTAATATTAATTTAAGCGTAAGGAAGTCCTTTTTGAAGCCGTTTGTTTAGAGTGTTGTAAGGGAGGGAAACGTGGACGATAAACAATCTGGACAAGAAGAGGGTTGAGGCTTTTCAAATGTGGTGCTACAGAAGAATGCTGAAGATTAGGTGGGTGGATCGCGTAACTGATGAAGTACTGCTCAGAATTTGGGAGAAAAGTAACTTCTGGCATACCTTGACCAAAAGAAGGGATCGATTGGTAGGACACATTCTAGAACATCAAGGAATTGTGATTTTAGCGCTGGAGGAAAGCGTGTGGGGTAAAAAGCGCAGAGGGAGACCAAGATATGAATATAGTAAGCACATTCAAATGGACGTACGTTGTCGTTCTTCTGAGGAGATAAAGAGGATTGCTCCGGATAGAGTAGGGTGGAGAACTGCATCAAACCAGTCTCCGGACTGAAGACCACAACAACAACAACAACAACAACAGATGTTATTTGTGTCGAATTTAATGAATTTATTCGTAGAGGGCTCACAAACATTGCTACTGCGGAAATAAATGCAAGCAGCTTTTCAACGTCCAACAGGACTATTCTTCCTGCAGTAGACATTATTGACCATTATATTTCGTATTCCGTAATTTTACATTTAGCAATGTTATGTACTTGTTCTGCGAGTTTTTTTTGTTCAGCACCAGAATTGAAGACCAATCACCATTACCATTACAGATAGAAAATAATTTTAGTTGATATATGAATCAACATGTCGATGCGGACACATGCCAGAAAATTTCGTGATGAATTTTAAAGCATCTCCTCAAATTCTTGTATTAAGGAAACTTGACTGCCCCCATGAACCACAGACATTGCCGAGGTGGGGTGGCTTGCGTGCCTCAACGATACAGATAGCCGTACCGTAGGTGCAACCACAGCGGAGGGGTATCTGTGGAGAGGCCAGACAAACGTGTGGTTCCTGAAGAGGGGCAGCAGCCTTTTCAGTAGTTACAGGGGCAACAGTCTGGATGATTGACTGAGCTGGCCTTGTAACATTAGCTCATGTGGCTTTGCCACACAGCTACTGCGAACGGCTGAAAGCAAGGGGAAACTACAGCCGTTACTTTTCCCGAGGACATGCAGCTCTACTGTATGAACATATGATGATGGCATCCTCTCGGGTAAAATATTCCGGAGGTAAAATAGTCCCCCATTCGGATCTCCGGGCGGGGACTACTCAGGAGGATGTTGTCATCAGGAAAGACAATACTGGCATTCTACGGATCGGAGCGTGGAATGTTAGATCCCTTAATCGGGTAGGAAAATTAGAAAATTTAAAAAGGGAAATGGATAGGTTGAGGTTAGATATAGTGGGGATTAGTGAAGTTCGGTGGCAGGATGAACAGGATTTCTGGTCAGGTGAGTACAGGATTATAAATACAAAATCAGTTGGGGGTATCACAGGAGTAGGACTGATAATGAATAAGAAAATAGGAATGCGGGTAAACTACTATGAGCAGCACAGTGATCGCATTATCATTGTCAAGATAGATACGAAGCCAACACCGACAACAGTAGTACAGGTTTATATGCCAACTAGCTCTGCTGATGATGAGGAGATCGAAGAAATATATGAGGAGCTAAAGGAAATTATTCAGACAGTTAAGGGAGAGGAAAACTTAATTGTGATGGGAGACTGGAATTCGGTTGTAGGAAAAGGAAGAGAAGGAAAAATAGTAGGTGAATATGGACTGGGCAGGAGGAATGAAAGAGGAAGTCGCCTGGTAGAATTTTGCACGGAACATGATTTAATCGTAACAAACACCTGGTTTAAGAATCACAAAAGAAGGTTGTATACATGGAAGAGACCAGGAGACACCGGAAGGTATCAGATAGATTTTATAATGGTAAGACATAGATTCCGGAACCAGGTTATAAACTGCAAGACGTACCCAGGGGCAGATATAGACTCTGACCATAACTTGTTAGTCATGAACTGTAGGCTGAAACTGAAAAAATTGCAGAAACGTAGGAAAATACAGAGATGGGACTTAGATAAATTGAAGGAAAGTGAAGTTCTGGAGAATTTCAGAGGGAGATTTAGGCAACAATTGACAGAAACAGGGGGAAATAAAACAGTAGAAGAGGAATGGGTAGCACTGAGAGATGAAATAGTGAAGGCAGCAGAGGACAAAATAGGTAGAAAGGCAAGACCTACAAAAAATCCTTGGATATCACAGGAAATACTAGATTTAATCGATGAAAGGAGAAAATATAAAAATGCAGTAAATGAAACAGGCAAAATGGAGTACAGACGATTAAAAAATGAGATTGACAGGAAGTGCAAAATGGCTAAGCAGGAGTGGCTAGAAGCCAAATGCAAATCTGTAGAAGAATGTATAAGAAGGGGAAAAGTAGATACCGCCTACAGGAAAATAAAAGAGACATTTGGGGGACAAGAAAAGCAACTCTACGAATATCAAGAACTCAGATGGGAAGCCGGTTCTCAGCAAAGAAGGGAAAGCTGAAAGGTGGAAAGAGTACATAGAGCAGCTGTACAAAGGAAATGAACTTACAGACAATGTGGTAGGAAGGGAAGAGGACGTAGATCAAGATGAAATAGGAGATGCTATACTGAGAGATGAATTTGACAGAGCCTTGAAAGACCTAGGTCGGAACAAGGCCCCAGGAGTAGATGACATACCCTCAGAGCTACTAAAGTCTCTGGGAGAGCCAGCCACGACAAGGCTATTTGAACTGGTGTGTAGGATTTATGAGACAGGCGAAATACCCTCAGACTTTAAGAAAAATGTAATAATCCCCATTCCAAAGAAATCAGGTGCAGACAGGTGTGAAAATTACAGAACCATTAGTTTGATAAGTCATGGTTGCAAAATTTTAACACGAATTATCTACAGGAGAATGGAAAAGCTGGTAGAAGCTGACCTTGGGGAAGATCAGTTTGGATTCAGGAGGAACGTAGGAACCAGGGAGGCAATACTCACTTTACGTCTTATCTTAGAAGATAGATTAAGGAAAGGCAAACCTACATTTTTAGCTTTTGTAGATTTGGAGAAAGCATTTGACAATGTTGACTGGAATACACTGTTTCAAATTCTGAAGTCAGCAGGGGTAAAATATAGGGAAAGGAGAGTTATCTATAACTTGTACAAAAGCCAGACCGCAGTTATTAGACTCGAAGGGCATGAAAGGGAAGCATCAGTTGGGAAGGGAGTAAGACAGGGTTGTAGCCTTTCTCCGATGTTATTCAATTTGTACATCGAGCAGACGGTGAAGGAAAGCAAGGAAAAATTTGGAATAGGGATTAAAGTTCAGGGGGAAGAAATAAAAACATTGCGTTTTGCTGATGACATTGTAATTCTGTCAGAGACAGCAAAGGACCTGGAAGAGCAGTTGAATGGAATGGACAGTGTGTTGAAGAGAGCGTATAAAATGAACATTAACAAGAGCAAAACAAAAATAATGGAATGCGGTCTTAGAAAATCGGGCGATGCTGAAGGAATTAGATTAGGTAACGAAACAATGAAGGTGGTAGATGAGTTTTGTTACTTGGGTAGTAAAATAACATGTGATGGTCGCAGTACAGAGGATATAAAATGCAGAATGGCAATGGGAAGAAAAGCATTTTTGAAAAAGAGAAATTTGCTAACATCTAACATTAATTTAAGTGTAAGGAAGTCTTTTCTGAAGGCATTTGTGTGGAGTGTTGCCTTGTACGGGAGTGAAACATGGACGATAAGCAGTGCGGACAGGAAGAGAATAGAGGCTTTTGAAATGTGGTGCTACAGAAGAATGCTGAAGATTAGGTGGGTAGATCACATAACTAATGAAGAGGTACTGAACAGAATTGGCGAGAAAAGGAATTTTTGGCATACCCTGACTAAAAGAAGGGATCGCTTGGTAGGACACATTCTTAGACATCGAGGAATCGTAAATTTAGCATTGGAGGGAAGTGTGTGGGGTAAAAATCGCAGAGGGAGACCAAGAGACGCGTATAGTAAGCAGATTCAAGTGGATGTGGGTTGCCGTTCTTATGAGGAGATGAAAAGGCTTGCTCAGGATAGAGTAGGGTGGAGAGCTGCATCAAACCAGTCTCCGGACTGAAGACCATAACAACAACAAGGAAACTTGAGCTAGTTTAGCGCTCCCTCGTGCAGTGAGACGTGGTACAAACCACAGGTTGGCAGTGAATGCACACAGAGATGAATTGCTGAAACGGAGTAAGCTTCGGTGGCAATCTCTACGGTCGCCGCAGTATTTTCCGTGGCGGTGAACAACGAAAAAGCAATAAAACAGTCGTTATGAGTGGAAAAAAAATTGATGAGCGGATCGAAGAGGAGGGAAAACTTATCATTTCTTAGAAAATAGTTCGCTTCACAGGCGACTACTCGTTCTAGAATTAATCGAGCATGAACGAGGATCATTATCGGTGTCTACTGGACCTGTTGCCACGCAAATTATCAAAGTAGGGCACTGTGATCAGAAAAAAGGTTACTGCTTGTGAGAAAATATCGGGTGCTCTATGATCGATGACGGTAGTGAATGGAAGTCAGCCAAAAACACTACTCTCTTCGGAGTCTGAATGATATTATACTGAAAGCAGTGTTTTTACTTTAATTTTAATTGTATCATTGTTGATTGCGGCTTTCACACTTAATATTCAGTAGCTACATTTCTATTAATGCTGTGTTTTGTCTGTTATGTCAGAAACAAATAAGTTCAAAAAGACAAATAAAGCAGATAACGTCGGATGTTAGGCTATTCACTGATAGGCACTGCAGGACAGTGAGAAGTCACAACACTGAAAATTTGTGAGGAAATGTTGGGGGCATGTAGAATACGGACGGTCAGCACAGTGTGTCACAGTTGATTTCAACATAAACGGATGTAAGGTGTTGTGAATAAATAGAAACGAACGTCCTTCTTTATTATATGATAAGTAAAAGAAGAAAAAAAAAGAAAAAAAAAAGAGATACAGTGAGAAAAAGAAAAAAAAAACTGACGATTATTAAATGAACAGCAACGTTAAGTCGCAGTAATTTTTAATGAATGTTACGCGTTTCGGTTTCCCATCTTAAGATATAAAGTGTGGAAAATTTATTTAACTAACGTAAGTACATGAAGGTGCAATATAAGATAGGAAAAAATTACAAAAAACAATAAGGACAACGTGATCGCACTTACATTCAATTCTGGTGTAAGGCTCAACAGACAGACCAAAAGACAATAAACTCCTAGTATCAGATACATGAGTGTAGGTAGATGTTAGTATTGTGGTTACATGTGCCAAACTGGCTTTGGCGTATTAAGCTAGAGGTAAGTACACTACGCCGACAGGTAGCGCTCACGTAGGTGTGATCACACTTGTCAAAGAATGAAACTCATTATACAAGTTACAATGCCATAGAAGTGGCTGACATAGGTATAACGAAAGTAAGTTTACTTACTATAAACAGACAGACGATATGTGTCATTATATAAAATTGTAAGCCTTAAACTAAAGTAGAGTTTTAAAATGAAAATAAAGATAACTACAGCACGTAATGGTATGTGAATCTAACGTAGCAACCAGATTAAGCCAAAATAACAATCTCTACCAATAGCTATAATTTTATTTTATATACATCTGATTGGTGACTGTGACAATTATTATACTGGTAAGACGGGGAGAGAATATTCTTTACGAGTAACGATAGTGTTTTGGGGAGCATTTGAAGACGAACCAACAAATGTTGCTGCCTATTACTGATGGATGTTGATAGTCTAGAAGTATTACATGTTGCCCCACATAGCCGAGCATTAGACGTTCTAGAAGTATTTGAAATATATATACACTGTATTTACCAATTACATTTGTCCAAACTAACAGAGATAATATAGGAGACAGAAACAAATACATTTCGTAAGGCAACCACTTCCCCTCCTTTTCCTACTACCGGTTTCCAGACCCCCATCACAATTAAGTTTTCCTCTCTCTAAACTGAATAATTTCCCTTACCTCCTCATACATTTATTTGATATCCTCATTAACTTGTACAACTGTGGCCGCTGTTCGCTTCGTATATATCTTCGCTACGATAATGTGATCGCTGCGGTGCTCGAAGTAGTTTACCAGCATTCCTTGTCAGACCTACTCTTGTAATGCCCCCAACTGATTTTGTATTTATAACCCTGTACTCGCCTGACCAGAAATCCTGTTCCTCTTTCCTCCGAAACCGCGGCTGAATTGCCGAGCGCGTTGAGGCCCTATGCTGAGATGCGCGAGGACGTTCCCCGTCGGAGGTTCAAATCCTCCCTTGAGCTTGGGTGTTTGTGTTGACTTCAGTATAACGATGGTGTTGAACTACAACCTCGTATGTCAGTTTGTTCATGTAATAATATCGATGACAATTTGAAAATTATTTTCCAGTACGTTTTCATGGAATATTTTATTAATGAAATAATTTATAGTGATAAAATTTAGTTTTTGCTATCGACGTAACCGTAAAATAATAATACTTATTTCACTCCCCCGTAAAACTAAATTTTTTGACATACGAAGTTGCTGTTCAACATCATCGATAAGTTAGTTTATAAGTAGTTTGTAATTATAGGGTCTGATGACCCCGCAGTTAAGTCCCATAAGCTTAAAAAACATTTAATTTCTTTCCACCGAAATTCACTAATCCTCACTATATCTAACTTCAACATATCCATTTCTCTTTTTAAATTTTCTTTACTTCCCTACCAGATTAAGGGATCTAACATTCCACGCTCCGATCCGTAGAATGCCAGCGTTCTTTCCTGATGATCACGTCCTCTCGAGTAGTCCCCGCCCGGAGATCCGAATGGCGGACTGTTTTATCTCTGGGATGTTTTATCCGAGAGGATGCCGTCATCATATATTCATACAGTAGAGCTGCATGTCCTCGGGAAAAGTAACAGCTGTAGTTTCCGTTTGCTTTCAGCCGTTCGCAGTACCTGTCTGGCAAAGACACATTAGCTGACGGTACAAGGCCAGCTCAGTTAATCATCCAGACTGTTGCCCCTGCAACTACTAAAAATACTGCGCCCCTCTTTATGAACCACAAGTTAGACTGGCCTCTCGACAGATACCCCTCCGCTATGGTTGCACCTACGGTACGGCTATCTGTATCGTTGAGGCACGCAAGCCAAACCACCTCAGCAATTTTCGTGGTTCATTGGGGATGGCAAACAAATTTAAGAAATCAAATATACCTCCAAAATTTCTTTCAACTAGTATTATTTCAAGCGTGAAAATAATATTTAACTGATAGAATTTTCTTCACTGTGCATTGAAAGGGCTGATTTAAATAAAAATATTTTTATGTAGTCAGTATTTGCTTTGTAGTTACACTCTAAATGTGTGCCGTATCTGTGAACATAACATGCTTTTGCGCATCGTATAGCAGATGATGCAAATAAACGCCGCGATCTTGAATTTAGACTAGCTCACAGACTAACATGGAGCGAGACAAAAAATAAAGAAATTCATATCTCCCTACCATAATAAGTAGTGAATAGCTTGCTATGAAGTAATTACAAAATGTAGTGCAGAGATACAATCTACAATTATGTATAAACGATACAGGCATAAAATGTTGTTACGTTTAGGGCAGAATTGTAAAAATTTTGTAATCTATATATATATTCACAAAAACGCCTAGTTGCAGAATTTATTTACAACAGTTTTATTGCGAAATCATCTTCGGTGATCTGAAGCCAAAACTGAATAAAATGAAAGTCGTTTAATTTAATTTATTCGTAAGGTCGGAGGAACAACTCGTAAGATAGTTGTGTGAGTTAATCGGATACTTTTTGGAGCAAACGTGGGGGCCTACTTCTTGCTTGGTCCTTACATATTGCTGGCTCGTGTCAGGTAACCTACGTAAAGAATGCTGTTACAAGTTCACTTGCCGACGTTGCAGTATCACAAGAATAATGTGGTTTAGCGCAGTTTGCAGAACCAGTCCGAGCAGTACTAATCTTTTGAAACACGTGGATGGGCTGCGGAGAGAGAGTAGGGGGATACCTGTGCATTGTCCAGCAAGTTTCCAGACGTACATGAAAGACGAGGTATATTCCACGCCTCTTGACAAAAATGTTCAAATGTTTGTAGAACTTATGAGACTTAACTACCGGGTCATCAGTCCCTAAACTTACAAACTACTTATGAACTAGCTAATACTAAGGACGGTACAAATATCATGCCCGAGGAGGGATTCGAACCTCCGGCCGCAGTGTGCATGTAGAACGTGACTGGCGCGCCGCAGACCGCTCGGCCATCGCGGCTGGCACGTCTTGACAAGAAGGTCAAATCGGTTGCACGATTTCTTGCGGCAGAAACATACACTTTTAGTTATGACAGTGCTATTACGGACGCTGTAGGAATATAAAGGCCACAGGTGGGGTATGGGTACTAATATCACTTTATACTTTATCATCGGAAGTTACTCTAGAGTGGTTTGTTTTATGCTTTAACACGTGGAGTTTGTATTAAAATACATCGCAGAATTTGTTGAAGGATTATTCTTTGTCTATTTTAGGAGCACCCAGTATTTGGTTTTGTGTCCTGTATAATTAACTGTTAGCTTTGGCGCTGAACTTTTGATCACCTGTTGGGGGTGTGGAGGGGGATGGACATACTACCAATCGCCTACTCAGGACCTGATATGTTCAGTTCTGACTTTTACGCGCTCTTTGAAAAAGGTCTGTTTAGTATCCTTTAACACTTTATTTGGTACACAAAGAAATCACGAGAAGAAAAATTATTATGTTCGTTAAATTAAATATGTAGGGAAATGTGAACAGATTTATACGATTTTTTTCAAGATATAGTTTCTGGTTTGTAACATTGCCCAAAAACTTCGCATGGTCGTCACGGCGGTGCTTCTTAAAAAAAAGATAGGGAGGGAAGGTCAGAGCATAGTTGACAAAGTTCCTAAAACACCTCCCTTCTTTCATGCGTTCCCTCGGCGATGTTACCAACGCACTTCGTGCCAGTGCCCTCGTTTGTAAACAGGGCAGCACTGAACGCGAGGTGCCGTCTCGAAATGCAACTTCAGTTCACGTCTAAAATCACTCTTTTACTAACCTTGAGTCTTCTGTCGTAGTTGATGTCCCATTGCGCAGGTGAAGTACACAGGTCGCGTATCCGTTGTACCTGAAGTGATGCTTAAAGAGGTGTTGAAATGTGGCTAGGAAGTACTGCACTACGAATAACTTTAGCTTTTGTAGGATGCCAGTGCTTGTTTTATTGAAGAAATGCCAGTGTATATCCAAACACAAATATATAGACTGAATAATATTAAATATATAAACAATACATAACGTATAAACTGTCCCTAGCCCGCACTGCACTAACATGAATGTGCAAGGTATCGCGGTCAGCGCTCGACTGACTGCCGCCGCCTCTCGCTGCGCGCCACAAGCCACCGTTTTGGCGCCAAGCGAAATTTCTAGACTAACATTGTTCAACTTATTACAAAATATACAAATAATTAAAACTTTGAATTAACCGAAATATAGCTTAGCACAAAAGCATTACAGAAAGTATACAGACAATTTTTAATAGACATAGGAAAGTTAAATATTAATAAAAGAAGCTTTAAGTATTGGCGGACAACTAGTATAGGCGGAAACCAATCAGATCTCAACTTGCAATAGGGACGGAGCTTTCCCATGGGATACAAGCTCATCTACTGTCTCTCTCTCTCTCTCACCCTTTGTATTACGTAACACAGTTCTCCAACCAAGAAAACTTCTTTAAAGCCTAATATATTGATATGCGAAATAAACGGCTCCATGTCAGCCCCCTCACATCGTATAGTATCAATACTAAAATGTTGAACTTATGACTGTAGAAGTTATTGTATTTTGGACTGCTTCATGTGAAACGTGTGAAAACTAGTCTTTTTGGTGCAAAGTTCAGAACAGTCCCATGATTTCCACATTTAACAGTCAAGTATCTCTGAAGACAAAACTTGCAAATTCCTTTTGGCCGGTAATCTGTCAAGTTACAACATTTTGCCATATCTGTCATACCGTACATCACTGACTGGTACAGGAGATGCTGTTTCGTTCTTTTTTTGGACTTATTGCCAATTTTGTAATGTTCTACCAGGCCTCCTCTTTCCAATAAATATGTCCATTTTCAGCCTCCCATATAAGAATTCGTCAAAAATTTTCGATTATAACTGGCCTTCAAGACTTCCTCTTTCCCTTTTATAAGCAGTTTTCCATTTATCACGACAAATATCGTCACAAAACTGTAACAAACATGTACCTCAGTGACGTATGCTTGACGTGTCCGCTAAAGATTCAGTTTATTACCAAACTTTTCGCAAAAGACAACGAAACATCACTTTAGTGGAGAGCTAAAATGTTAGTTTCATGCACTGTTGCCCATCCAAGGATGAAACTTGTAACGTGCTTCAGAAAACCACGCGCAACTTTTGATGTTGATTGAGATCAACATTCCCAAATAAAGGGTTAATGTCTGTACAACTTCACCCGGAGACCTTTAGAACACTGTATGCACGTCATCCCGTCACTGTAATTATGGCCATGAATATGGAGTGGGCGAGTAGCAGGCTGCGTCCACCGTGAGATCGGTTACACTTCATCAACAAAATTCATGCAGGGCAGGTCCGCGGCTCGCTGGTACCACAGCCTGTCAGCGTCCGTCACGCTATCGCGGGTTTGTAACAATATTCAGCGCACGGGCGGGAGCCATTCATCAGATCAGCGAGACGCAGTGTCACGCGCGAGCTGCATAAGGGCGGGCCGGACACAGAGGCGTGTGGGCTCGCAGAGCGGCCGTGTCAGCGCCGAGTGAGCGATTCGCGCCGGTGGCGCCTCTGGCGGCGGCCCGGCTAGTTAGCACTCTGCGGCCCAGTGCCTAACGAGTGCCCAGCGACAAACTAGGGGCGAGCGCGACCGAGTCTCGATTACGGCCTTGGTAAGCAGCTCAAAGCGGAGCCGCGGATATCTCTATTTAACACCTGCGCCCGGGGCGAAATCTGCAAGCCAGCGTGGCCGGATTTGCTTCAATGACAAAAAGAAATATGCTAGTTGTAGAAACGTAGCTTTTCTTCACCTTGCGACTAAAGAAGGGTCTTCGTGCTTAATACTGATTGAGGAGTAATATTCTGCCACCCCCACTACGGGTTCGGGGATAAGAACCAGCTCGCGTTATTCTTGCCTGGCGACTAAAAGAAGTCTTCACACGTATCAGCCACACATCTACGGTCTCCTATATGGTTTTGAATTGTCCCCCCCCCCCCCCCCATCTTCAAAACTGTTCCGTTGAGCTTAACATTTGGGGGAAGGAGACGTTACGCGGTGCAACATAGGTTCATCATACAATGCCATCCCATGGACCCATTATGGATTATACTTATGACTGCAACTTTTATTCTGCCGTTGGACAGGTTCTCATTACAGCGCAAGTCATGTCCGTTGTGCACGTAAATCCACGCACCCCTCATCTTGATGGCCTATACAGCACCAGAAAGCCAGCACGGTAGTCAGCCCGTCGTGGTTGGGTCGTCATATAACAATGCAGGGGTCGCTCTACCGTTGCCAGAGCTGAGACCTCATCATGCAAGCCAAGGAGTAGATGCTTTTCCATGTAGGCCATCAGGACCCCCAGGAACGGTCATCCCGCCAGGTGACGTTTGCTGCGGCTGGGTGGTGCCCGTGAGGAGAGCCCCAGATCGGAGTGGGTGGCATCGGGCTGATGACCCACAATGAAGAGATCAAAGTCGGGTAACGCTGGAGGACGTACAACCGCCGTTTCGACGCGAGGAAACTTTAATGCCTCCGTGTATGATCCCCAATCGTTACCCTCGCCACGCTGTGGGAGGAACGTAGGGCCACAAACCAGCCTGAACCATATGCTCCAAGATATCACGTATGTATCCTACATCAGTCCTGGTCTTTCTCGGCGACGAGGACAGTTTTTGTAGATAACCTGGAAGATAAGTTTAGGAAGTGGAGTCACTGTGGAAAATGCGCAACGGTTCCGTGGTGATCCACACGATGTCCCCTGCCCAGTTAAAGCGAAACACGCCTCTGGCAAGTTGGCCGGCCACGGTGGCCAAGCTGTTTGCGGCGCGCCGCGGTGGCCAAGCGGTCTGCGGCGCGCCAGTCACGCTCTGCACAGCCACTGCGTTCGGGTGTTCCAATCCCCACTCGGGCATGGATATCTGTGCCGTCCTTAGTAATAGCTAGTTATTAGTAGTGTGAAAGTTTAGGGACTAAAAATTCAAATGTTAGAAAATCTATCGGACCAAACTGCGTGTTCATCAGTCCGTAGCTTTCAAACTACTTAAACCTAGGTAAACTAACCTACGGACAACACACACACCCATGTCCCAGGGAGGACTCGAACTTCCACGGCGAGCATCCGCGCGCTCCGCAGCGAGACGCTTTAGACCGCTCGGCTACTCCACCGCGGCAACTTAGGGACTGATGACCCCGTAGTTAAGTCCCATAAGCTCTACAAATATTTGAACACATTTGTAACAAGTTGGGTGACGTTGCAGTGACCATTACTCCCCATAAGTCTCTCAACATGGTCCAGGCTGTTATCCACTGGGATTTGCTGCTGCAGACCGACGACGAGCTGCGTGCCAATCTTGCACTACAAGGGGTTCATTTTATACGGCGCGTACATAGGGGACCGAAGGATAACAGGGTTACCATTAGAGCCTTCATATTGGCCCTTGAGGGTGATACATTGCCCGGAAACGTCAAGGTGATGGTTTACCGTTCTAATATAAAACCACATGTCGTCCTATGAGGTGCTTCAAATGCTGGAAGTTCGGCCACATGTCATCTCGCTGTACTTTAGGCGTCCAGAACATCCGGGCGCCCCATGTACACCGCCTCCCATCTGCATGAATTGTTGCCAGAACCATCCTCCCTGCTCGTCGACATGCACCATTCTTCATCGGGAGCGGAAAATAATAGAATATAAGACCTTGGACCGTATGACATATACTTAGGTAAAGGAGTAATTTGAGCGGTTACACCCTGTAACAATGCAGCAGTCATGTCGTCGCCACCCTCTTTAACGACGACGGTGTTCCCTACTACATCATTTTCTGTGGGCCCCCAGGTCTTACGTCTGCCCCCATGGTGATTGGGGGCTCCCTTCCTTCCGTTGTTCCCAAGGCTACTACTTTGGGAGCACCCCCTGCCCCTCTCTCGGGGATACAACAACCCTCTCCGGCTTCCCTCGATCGGAAGAAGCCTCTCGGGACATTCCCTTCCCAGGGTTCTAGCAGATCTTTACACATATTTAATGGGGAATTCTGTTGAAGAACTTTTACTTACAGCTGGCTTTTGGACTGTGTGTGTAATACCACGCACGTTAAATATCACAAATAACATTCTGTGTACAGTATACGTCAATGTTGATAAAACAAACGTACATAAATAAACAGTTACTAAGATGCAGCGATGCAGAATTTGTGAAAAAGTTTTGTTGCTGCCTCAACAATTTTGTGCCCAGCAAATCTTCCTCTTTTTGAAACCGTTCCTCTTTCACGGAGAACGGTTAGCAGGCGCATTGAAGAAATGACGTGGAAGCTCAGTTGAGAGACAGGATCAAATATTTAGTTTTCCTTTCTTTGGCATTGGATGAAAGCACTGATGTATGTGATGCTGCTCAACTTGCAGTCTTTTTGCGAGGCGTTGATGGTAAGTTCATTGTGGTTGAGGAACTCTTATATTTAGTGCCTATGCATTACACAACAACGGCTTAGAAAATATAATAGAAAAATACGAGCTTTGATGGGAAAAACTTTCATCTATTGCCACAGATGGGGCTCCTGCAATGATTGGTCACACGCCTGGAGTGGTTGCTTTGATAAAAAAAAGTTGAAAGCAGTCGGTGTCCAGCAGGAAATACCAGCAATACATTACGTTCTTCGTCGTGTTAATTTGCTAGCCAAATGTGCCAAACTAGCTGGCGTCATGGATGTCGTTATAAAGACAATTAACATTCTCAGATCGCACGGTTTGGGACGTAGACAATTCAAATCGTTCTTGGCAGATCTCGAGTGTGAATACGGTGATGTTCCATATATTTGTGATGTACGCTGGTTGAGTCGAGGTGTTGTTTTAGAACGATTTTTTAATTTACGTAAAGCGATAGCCCTATTTATGGATGCGAAAGGAAAACCAGTGAAAGAACTGGACGACTCACAATGGATTTTAGACCTTGCGTTTTTAACTGACTTAACGAAGCATCTGAATAGCTTGAATGTAGCTTTGCAAGGTAAAAATAAGGTAATCAGTGAAGTTTTTGACACTATTTTGGCTTTCAAGAGAAAATTGCTTTTGTGGGAAAAGCAACTGTCAGAAATGTCAAGTGTACACTTCCCGACTTGAAAGCGAGTTCAACCTTTTTGCAACTCCTTTTGCAGTTAACGTGGAAAATGTTTCTTCTGAAATTCAGTTAGAGCTCATTGACTTTCAATGCAATCGTGTGCTGAAGGAAAAGTTCCGCACTGCAGAAAACCTGGAAAGCTTCTATTAATATTATCCACGTGAACAGTTTCCATTGTTATTCAAAACAGATGCTCGTGTGTTTTGTGTCCCAGCCTCGTCGCCGCTTTTGTGACTCGTTTCCGTCGTTTCCGTCGGAGGTGTCGGTGGCCGAGCAGGAATAAAGGTAGCACGCTTGTGCAGGTACTGAGGGGAGCAGCCAGTGGGACAGCAGAAACTAGAAACACTAGAGTAAATTAGTACGAGATTTATTGCACAAAATTTATACAATACTTAACTTTTACATAGCTCAGTACTGCAGAATGCTGATACATAGTTGATCTAGGGGCCTGCCTAGTGCCTATTCGATAGTCAAGTCTTCACTGGTGCCTATCTGATTCCGAAGTCTTAACTGGTTCCTATCTCAGTCCCAAGTGAACGATGTCGTTCAGTGGTGGCCACGAGCGGAGTTGTAACAGAGGGCGCTCGTGGCTGACGTCGTAAGAACGCCGCGCCGTGCGTGCATGGCGGCGCGCGGCGAAAGTAGGTGGCGCGCACTTTGGATTTGTGCGTGTGTATAGTTTTTTTTGGAACAACATACTTGTGCGAAAGTGTTTTCTCCATAATGAAACTGACAAAATTGAAGCTTAGAAGTAGTCTGACGTTCATCCGACTGGTGCAGTGCGCCTAATGACCAGCAAATCCACACCAAATATCGAGATGTTGGTTCAAAATCATTTTAAATAAATCCAGAATGATGTAAATTAATGCTTATTTCTGTTTTGTTCTCCTCTGAAATGACAATTCTTTTATGTGTATGTCACCTTGCTGTTTATCTTGACAGGAAACTGATAAGCTTTGCGATCATAGAGTTTCTTCCCCTTTATGTTTTCTATATATCATAGGAGTTAAGTTTAGTTATCCCTTTTACTTCCTCCAGGGAGAAGGTTTTTGTTTTACACTTGATAAATTATACTTATCTGAATAGTTCCTAGTTTTTTGTTTCCCGCAGGAGGGATATTTTATTTTCCTTTAGCTTACAAATTTTACCATGTACTTATTTGGTTATTTTTTAGAAGTTCTTTATCGTACCACCACAACTTCGTTATGGTACCACTGTCATAGGCAAGGAACTTTTTCCATTGCTCTCAGGTCTTGAGTTCTGGAATTTTTCCCCCTTCAGAATGGTGTCAGTTTTCATCCTTTCCTAAGGATGTAATGAACGTTAATAACTGTTACCTTCTGACCGACCACCCAGTTCTCGTCATTATAATGAAGCAAGTTTTTAGTCGCAGAAAGTTCAGTTTTGTTACATTTTGTTAAAAAAATCGACGGTGACTGCTGTGCAACGGGCGTAAATATCTGAGGAATTCACTTACGTATCTAGATAGGGTAGCAAACTTTTCCTTTGACTTCTGTGCAAGTAGTTTGGATGAATGTAATGAATAAGTTTACTATCTGGTGTGGTCGGTTTGAATATGAGAGCAAGAGAGAGGGTTAAACTTGTGAAAGAGGCGATGAAGTAACGGTAATGTTCAGGTGCTGCGTCAACAGTCCAGGCCAACGTCACTCCAGAATTGGCATTTACAACGTAATTTCATGCACGATCCATCACTGGGCTCTGACAGTGACTGATTATGGAGTATCAGTAGTGTCGCCACGCACCGGTGAAAGGCAGGGCTTGCGCTTGTGGGGCGACATACGGAAGCTGGGCGGGGTAGCGAGGTTAAGCAGTCTGCGCGACCCGATCCACTGCTGCGTGCGAAACGGACACCGGCGTCTCACACGAAGTAGCACCGTCTGTGTTAATACAGGAACTGCTACAAAAAAGACCATCTCCTGACCATTTCAGACATCCTATGTAAAGCATGGTAGACCATTAGAGGTGGATGGAAGTGGACAAGTACAAAGGAAGGAGGGAGTATTTTGGTGTCAACAGAATTGCAGGAAGAACAGGGCTGATAAGTCAGAAAACTTCAGGACTTCGAACATGGACTGGTTGACCATTGGATGTCACTTACCAAACCGTCATGGATACTTTAGTCCTTCCAATTATGTGATGTCACTGTGGACCTGGCTCACAAAACCCTTCCAAAAAATTTGCAGTGAACCAGACAAATTTACTGAAGCTTAGGGTTTAACGTTCCGTCGTCAGGGGGGACATTGGAAACGGAGCTCACGCAAGGATTTTAGGGAAGGGATGGAGAAGGAATTCAGTCGTGCCTCTTCAAAGAAACTATCCCGCCTGGAGTGATTTAGGGATATCACAAAAAATCTTAATGTGGATGGCCGGAGCTGGATTTGAACCAACGTTTTTCCGACTGCGAGTTGAGTGTCTTGCCGCTGCGCCACTTCGCTCAGGAGTGGCGTATAAGACTTACCTACTTTGCGAATCAGCCGTCGTTAACATGAAATAAAACTAGGATGAAGGGCATGCTAGTGGGGAAACACATGGAGGTTCAATTGCAGCTACGATTGACGTTTAATTGTCAAGGTTTGATTAGATTAGATTAGTTTTTCGTTCCGTAGATCCATGTTGAGGAGATCCTCGTGGATGTGGAAAATGCCAAGAACAAAATTTACAAGTTGAATAATACATAATACTAATAATACAAATACAGATACATACATTTTAAGTGTTTTTTATTATTTTTTAATAGCTGATAATATAATAATACTAATATAGTATGAGTAAATGCATCATTTGGTACTATTTAGAAATTCACTAATGGAGTAGAAGGAGTTGGCCACTAGAAAGTCTTTTAGGTTCCTCTTAAACTGATTTTTATTTGTAGCTACATTTTTTATACTTGATGGTAAATTATTGAAAATGTGTGTTCCTGAGTTGAGGACTCCTTTTTGAACTAAAGTAAGTGCTTTTAAGGTCACACCTTGGAGACAAATTTCATCGTCACGCCATCATTACGTATCGAATTAAACTTCGGAATTGATTTCCCAAATGATGTTGAACTAGGAGAGGTCACACTTCAGAAGGGAAGACTCTTCTAACTTGAGTTTTCACTGCACACGATAGGAGAGCAGATTCTGGCTGAGTGCCTGAAACTAGGTTATGTGGAAAAACAAAAGGAAGACGAATGATCGCTAAATGAACTAATGGCAATCTGCATAACCAGAGGAGCCAAGTTCGCTAAAACTCCTTTGTTGACCGGTTTGGTGACTTTTATGATGCCATCTTCAAGTCTATTAATTTTTAAATATCACATGGTGACATTTCGTCATGGTTATATATAAATACTAAGTAAACCCAGCAAGCTTCGCTGTGGCTCACATTCTTATGAAATAAATAGAAAACGAAATACTGTAATTCATGTCAACATCACCGAGAGAATGCTTCAATCTCGCTACTCTGTCTATGTGAAACGAAAGTTTTAAGAAATATAGTTTCGTAGATACTTATTATTTAAACCCATGAGATTATATTTTTGTCCTTCGTTTTCTGCACGAACATACAGATCAGTTTACCGACTCTGGACCATGTGATGTATAATTCACCTTAGCAAAAAGCTATTGTTTTCTACATTCTTTCCATCTGTTTCCCATCCGATATGTGTATCTACTGCTTCCTCACTATCTACCTGTTCATCTTCCCTCTATCTAATCCGCGACCTCTGTTCGACACTCTTCCGTCTCATCCTCAATCTATCTCTGTGCACGTATCGTCTTTCGATCGTCGTACCTATATAAATGAAGAAATTAAAAATTAAGGAATTGCTTCAAATTATGTGTTACTTGCTGGAAAGTAAGTTACTGTTACTTAAAATTAAATGAACAATGTTTTGTTCAGAATACGTTTCTATGATGCTTTGATTTTCACTGCAAATATCATGATCGATCTTACTGAAAATTAACCACTTAACATAAATGTACCTAAAATGCGTTTCCACGAAAAGCTGGTACTTTAGTGTCGCATTTTTAATATAGCACCTGACTGGCACGCAAGGCAGAAGTTGGTACCACTTCAATTTTCGACGCTCACTATTTGGCAGTTGGAGAACTTAAAGCGCGATCAGAGCTACAGGTATGAAAACATCTGCTTTCTTTTGGCTCTGTAATGGCTACGTATACACACGAGTTTCGATTTGGACGTAGCAATGGCAAAGCGCTTTTTGATTGGCCTCCTTGTATAATTATAATCGAAAATCGATATGTCATTTTTCATGTTGATGTATTTCTATTATGAATTCGGTAAAATTTCACTTGTAGGGAATGCTGATGTTGCCAAAAGCCCTTGACCGCTCTTTGAAAACTCATTTACATACAATGAGGCTAGTAACTTTAGTGTTTACCATGAAATATTATATTAGCTCCGAACGCTGCAGCTACCGTAAGTAAAACCTTTATTTCTGAGCAGTTCTACGATGGTAAACGTCCATATTTTGTCTGCATGGATGTAGAAGCGCAAATTCGATATATATTGTTAGAGGCCCTGCTACTTGAATTGCAAACATTATTAACAAGCATCTGGTTCCCGAGCGTTACTCTGGAATGTTGTTTTTTTGTAACACAGTGGTAATTCGAAGGACATTCTTATCAGATTGAATATTTTGAATGAATTGTTTTGTTTACCATAAAATGACCATTTAATGCAATTCCTTCTCTGTCATATTGTTCTTGTACAAACCACTGTCCGGTAAATAAATCAACTTTCCTTATAAACTGAACATTTCGTTGCCAAATTGCTGTAAAGTTGAATAAATTATATATGTTTGACCATATCCCTGACATTTGTGTTATCCAGTATCACCAATATTCTCTGAGCGGTGGGGGCCTATTGTTTGGCACCCAAGGAATCGATGTTCATTCGTTGGCCAGCAGGGTCGTCCTCCCAGTTAGTATATAACAGGGGACACTACATAGACTATATTCGAGAGATATCACAAGATCTTGTAACGTGTAATATCTGTATATTGAAAGACGGCTGTCCGCGGGCTTCCCTAGGTTTTTAATTTGGTAACTTATCTAAGCTCAGTAGACAGGCTTTTATGCTAAACGAGAACCCCTTTCGTTCGGAGGCATGAGGAATAGCACTTCATTTCATGTTTTTAAATGTTAGTTTCTGTCATATTGCTGGGATTTTATTATGCTAATAATGTATCATTGTGTCTATGAATGTGGCAGCATGGTTTCTCCGTAACGCCGCTGTTTCTGTGAGAATGAGTACTTGCTTTGTTCTGAGTGTATGTACGAGAATTTTATGTCGTCGGCTGCTGGCTGCTCGGTACTAGTGTTTCTCTGGCTTCATATCGATAGGTAGTCGTTACCAACCACTGCTTTTGATGTTACCATAGAGGTTCCTCCACCCGTTGGTTACATGTTGCCTTGGCAATGCCCACTAGCGAGCCTCGATAGGACGCGCTAGTTTAAGCTTTCCCCCACCACCTCGTATTTCCTTGGTCTTACCGATTTCCGGCATTTTTCCACTGGAGCGACATTCCGTGGCTACGCTTCGACCTGGTAAGACCTGATTTTCTTTCCTCCCTTGAGATGGCAGCGATTAATTACCTGGTTTGTTAGACTTCAGATCTTAGGTTCATTTTTCGGGAAAAGTTTCTCCGATCATGTTCGGAAATGTATTCAATTTCATTTCGATGATTTTCCATGTTAAATATGCAACTAATTCAGTTTGGTAATGTCTGGGAAACGGTAACCTTTGTGAGACTAGTTGGCGGTGTATGAACTCTGTTTAATTTCTATCTAGCTTTGTGGAACGCGACTAATATGCGGGATTATTTTATTCTGTGAAATATTCTTTTCCGTTTTCTCCTTCCAGGAGTGATATGTACTCCACGTGGTGTGTTCTTAGAACAAAGCCTTCAGCTACCCCTGTGTCTGTTTCTATGTCCTTCAGGCAAGAAAACATGTACGTATTTTCTGATTTTCCTTATTACATCGCGATTTCCCTCTATTTTAAATTGTTGTTTCGTTTCCAAACTTGTACTTTGCATTCAGACTCCCCCAGGAAATTTTCTTCTAGCCCTGTATAACCCCCTTTATTAGCTTGCTTATGAAATACTACATATTTCTAGGGGCTGCATGCCGTATTTCTTAGTTGATTTACTCCGACTTTGAGTTTATTACACTTTTCTGATTTTTGAAGACTGGACTTCATCCATCTGTGTAAAACCTTACCAATCGTGTCTAACTGTATTTCTTTATCTTCCTCATGATATCCTACGCATTTCTAAGTGTTGAATTTGAGTTTTTGTATTTTTACTGGTTTTCGGAACCACGTGGCTGCGAACTCTGACTTCAACGGTTTATAGCCAGTCACTTGAGTTCTCGCCACTGCTCACACACCAGTGCCTTCGTATTGTATATTCTTACTTCGTAATCTGTATTTACGTTTGCTTTTGTTGAAATGAATAAAATGATTAAGCACTTCGCCTTCAGTGGGGTGCAAATATGTAATGTAGCAGACACGTGCCATGTGTCTCAATCATTCCGCATGCTCACGGTTTGATTTGAATGTGCATTAATCTCGCTATTATCGCGTACCATCTCAAGTAAAGGACAGACCAGAGCGATCTACGAAGTTTATTTTTCATTGTGTTATGTGATACATCGTGGTTCGCTGAACTACGGCTACGATAGCGGCGCCTGCTTCTGCTTCGTATCAGCACGCTGAATTGGGTGAGTTTTGCTTTCCTTCACGCGTGTCAGTGGCTGAATGCTTATTGATTGGAAATCCCTCCTCCGATGATGTTCACTTCAGATTACTTTAAGTTTATATGAAATGGGATGCATTTTTATTGTTTGACCAAGTTGGTTCCCACTTTTGCTCATGTTTGAAATGAATAAATGATTTATTTTCAGTGAATTTATTCTGTTTATGAATATTAGTTTATGAATACCTTCCCCTTTTATTTAATGTTTTTCACCAGTGCTGATAACAAACTCAGATGCAAATTATCTAGTTTTAATTCCGTTGCGCCATAAATGTTCTCACAGCCACCTTCATGAAATGGTTTAATTCGGGGTGGTTTGTATATTAATGATTATGTGTAATTCTCGTGATCTACGACGTATGTTGACCACTGTCTCTTTGTCTTCCTGCTGCTAAAGCAAAGTTTGAGTCAGTTCTAAATTCTGGGCCAGGGAACAAGATTCTGTTGTAGGAAGTAGTTAGTAGTTCACGCGAATCATCTAGCTGGCATTTTACGGTCAGAATTATATGTTTAAAGTAAGTTTGTATCTGGCTCCTTTCAGCTAGAGTTAATTTTACAATTAACGGTGGTCTTTCAACATAAAAGGGAATGTTCCAACTGACTGACTGATTAAATGAATGACTCATCATCGCCCAGCCAAAATCAGTGATGATAAAAACTTTAAATTGGCAGAGGGTGTTCATCTTACCTCGTTGGTTTCGTTTAAGAAGCGATTTTTCGATATTGCGTCCCTAAGGGGGTTAAAATAGAGGATAAAAAGTCTTTTGAAAATACGATGTTAACAAGTCAACTTTGAATATACAACTACATAAATTGGTATACATTTTTTTCGTTAGAATTTAAAAAAGGCGTCTATCCGATTTTTCTGAAAAACAGCCATTAAGGGCGTGAAATAGGGGATGAAAAGATTTTTGAAAAATGTTGCTATTGAGTCAGTTTTGAAACCTGAACAATAAAATTTGGTATTTGGAGTCTTGGTTACAATTAAAAAATGTACGTGTATATGTCCCGTCCCCCTCTTTGTCATTGCCTACCCTTCCTGTATCTCGTCTTAGAAACATGTTTAGCGTTATGTTCAAAATCTTATATCTCCGAAAGTTCTTGACAAAATGCTTTGAAATATTGACGCAGTGCACTACTGGAATATGCGCATCTTTTTACATACCTATATCTTACATTTATGGCATACATGAATTTACATAAATTTTTCAATTTGGTGAAGTTGTTACCTAAAATCGCAAAAGTTTTAATATACATAGGTTATGTGTAATATATTGAACAAATAGGTATCTAAAAACCTTCCTGTGTTAGAGTGAAATGTTGTGACAAATTTGTAGCTCAATCGGGGAAGAACTATTTGAGATTTTGACACACACACAAATCAACACAATGTTTTTATATATAGATATTAACAGAGTTGAAGATGGCAATAGAGAATTCACGAAACCGCCAATAAAGGAATTTGAAACAAGCGATCTTTGCTCCTCTGCTTATGCAGATTGGCATTACAGCGTATTAGATCGGCTAAAATAATGTCAAGCACATACTGAATGAATTATACGAAGCCAGTGAAAGAATGACAGCGAATTTGGAAAATATTCCCATACAAGAAATGGAAGACTTGAGTGATATTCCGAGATTGTGGGATTTTTTTGCCAAAGACAGATGCGATCCGGAATTTTGAAGAAGCGTTCTTGGTCTTTAAACACACGAAATTCTTTGTGTCGTCCTACGAAATATTTATGGCATACGGCTTTATTGTGTTCCTTTAGATTCAGATAATGTTAGACATGACATAATCGAATTTGCGATGTCCACGTACAACAATCATTTTCGATTATCAAAAAACAAGCTAAATCAGACCCTTTACACAACAAATGAAAATCCTCATTGAGCCATAAATTAAAAGGCCCTAAATGCTGGATGAACTTTCACAGACTGAATGTCTTCTTAGCAAGTGATTTGCATTCTAGTTCTGGCAGATTAGACTAAACCTGGGCTGCAGGAAGTGGATGGTATTCCTTACCTTTATTACATACTATCAGTTCAAACAGCCTCTTTGGGGTTAAACGCTTCATATACAACAGTTATTAATATTTTGTCTAGTATATTAAAAGGTTCTATTCAACAAGATGAAACCAGTTTTGTTGATGGCCTGCTTATAGCAGAACTGAAACGTCGTTACGGCAAAAGGTATCTCAACTAACCCAGACAAAACCGAAAGTATTATAAAATTTGCATTTCTTACGACCAAGAAAAGATTAGGTGGGTTTCTGAAGGTCACGTATTTTTTAAAGATTCATACATTAAGAAACTTACGACATCAAAGCTTGGTAGGAAAAACAGAAAAAAAACCTTGGACCTGGGGTGACGAGGAGGAAGAGGTTTAGACACTAAAAATCGTGGTCGTAAAAGATCCAAAACTGTCACACGTCAATGTGGGTAGCGTGCAGAATGCCGATGGATAGCTCATACATGGGATTGGAAGTCATGATCTTTTAGAGATAATAATTGATAATAATAATTGACATTACCATTACTTTTAGCAGCGGTGTACTGAGCAGGTGCGAACGGAATTACTCTGTGATGGAGGCTGTAGAAGGAGTATGAGGGTGATGTTGAGGTTTAGAATTTACACAGATAACAAAGCATTGGAGTTTTTACTAAACGCAAATCTACGTAATAAGAGACATTCAAGATAGATTCTGGCACTCCAAGAATATGATCTCACTATCAAGCACGTACTGGGGGGGGGGGGGGGGTGAGAGGGGGGGGGAGACAAACGTCATAACAGAAACTCACCAGGCATGTTCCCTTTTGCAAACAAACTGGAATGTGAACACTTTTTCACTCTACAGAGAATTCGAGAAGTAATTCACTACACGTTTAAGGGATACAAGCAGAGAGCAGGATAAGGGCCCTGCCACGGGCTTCTAGGAGTCATGTTAGGGAATGCACAGCCGCTCCCGCCTAACGTTCGAATCCTCCCTCTAGCATGAGTAAATGTGTTAACGAAACTCCCTGGCAGACTAAAATTGTGTGCCGGAACCGGGACACGAACCTGGGACCTTTGCCTTTCGCGGACAAGCTCTCTACCATTGAGCTATCCCTACACGACTCACGGACAGTCCTCACAACTTCAATCCTGCCAGTAACTCGCCTCCTACTTTCCAAACTTCACAGAAGTTCTCCTGCGTAGCTTGCAAGACTAAGAGTCCTGGAAGAAAAGATATGGTGGAGACATAGCTTAGCCACAACCTAAGGGATGTTTCCGAATGAGAAGTTTGGAAACTAGGAGGTGAGGTACTGGCAGAATTGAAGTTGTGAGGACGGTCCGTGAATCGTGTTGCGATAGCTCAGTGGTAGAGAGCTTGTCCGTGAAAGGCAAAGGTCCCAGGTTCGAGTCTCGGTTCCCGCACACAATTTTAATCTGCCAGGAAGTTTCATATCAGCTCACACTCCGCTGCAGAATGAAAGTTTCATTCCGAAAGTGTGTTAACCTTAGGTTAGTTTAAGTAGTTTGTATGACTACGGACTGATGACCACAGTAGTTTCTAGTTTGGTGCCATAGTTTTACAAAAATTTTGGCACGCAATAAGGCCGGGAGGTCTGCGGCGTCATGTTACGGACTGTGTGATCATGAGTGTATATATTTGTGTGTGTGTGTGTGTGTGTGTGTGTGTGTGTGTGTGTGAGAGAGAGAGAGAGAGAGAGAGAGAGAGAGAGAGAGAGAGAGAGAGAGAGAGAGAGAGAGACTATTGACCTTTGTGTACGTTACTTTTAGTAGTCTGTAAGTCTTGGGACTGATGACCATGTTAGATCAATAGGTTTACAAAATTACTTTTTTTTAATAATCACTTGAACCTATTTTGATAAGGGCTTGGGGCGCGAGTGTAAAAAGATGGACAGAGAGAAAGTTATTATTTGACATTTAAGTAAATTAAATGTAATCAAGTAGTCACTTTGTCCTATCATTTTTATAGAGCTCGCAGCTGTGGGTCCTGTGATTGGCAAATACGTTACCTAAAGGGATTCTGTTTTACTGTTGTGGCAGGGAGGAAATGTAGTGGTGAGTATGCATTCCAGATGACGTGATAATCAAGAATATTTGGAATAATCACTTTAGGTACGCAAATGTGATTAATTTGGAATGGATTAGAATGACTCAAAATTATTATTATCTATGTTTAGTCTTAACAAAGCTTCTACTTTCGCGTAGTAATGTTACATATGCCACCACGTATCAAAAGTTATTTTCCGATATTTTAAAAATTAATTTATTTTCACACTTGCATACTTTGTTGAAATTTTTCGTAAATATTAATATATTACAGTCATATGGACTTAATATTATTTGAAGATTGACTTAATATACGTAAACCTCTGTTCAAAGTATACGAAGACAATGTTCGCGTTCAATTTTTTTTCAAACTATAAAAACAGGAGATGCGTCTCCATTTCCTTCTTCTTGTTCAAACATTGAGACAGTAAAGTCATAAATGGTGTGAGCTCTGTAATTATTACGAATTTTTCAGAATATGTATGAACTATGTAAGTGATTTAACTTGTATCTAGATATGCTGCTTTTTAATTTAATTATAAGCTCTGCACTTTAACCGGACTTCGAATGTGTTCTCATTTAGTAGAAAACTGTTTCCTTCATTTTTTCCTTCTCAAATTTTATTAACTGAGATGCAATTTATCTTCAGGACAATGGGTGCCGCGATTACAACTAAATTACGAAACTAATTGTTGGACCTGTGATCAGAATAGTAATCATTTTTATTCCATTGTTTTATTAAATAATCGCTATGAATACGATCCTGGGATTTTGTGCCGACTTATTAAATTTCAGTTTTAAAAATGTGAGTTAGCCGTGGACTTTGTTAGTAAATGACAGTGATGGTACATGATGTCTCCATCAGTTAGTTTCACGGCGGTTTTCCATCAACAACAGGTTTTATATTAATTTCATATGCGTGACTTGCCTTTTCTTTAACAGTCCTACATTTTTCCATTCTTTTAAAAACAGAGGCACATTTTCATGACTCATTTCTTCTCATGAAAATTCTACTACACCAATTTGAAATATTTCTCCCGTACAATAATTATAACACCGTCAGTGATAGCTTTTCAAACAATATAAACTCGCTTTTACAGTGATTTCATTCAAATTGATATTTCTTTAAATTTTGTTGTTTATTAAAACCACGGAACAGTTTCATTTGCAGGAGCTATTATATTTCAATAACATTTGCATACAGATATTAAGTAAATAATAGTCATCTCTAAAAATTATAACAATATGGGAAAAATGTTTCAACGTAACTGAAAACAGTTATTTGTCGTAATATAAGGGTGCCGTGATTACGATATTCACGCTGAGTGTGCATGCACGTAATTTGGAACGGATAGGAAATATTCGAACTTATCAATATCTATGTTTCTTTCAGCTGTTTTGAAAATTTACAGAATAAAAGTAATTAACTTCTCTCATCATCGTTTAAACAATGCAAGTTAATCATCGTAATTAAATAACTTTAAACATTTTCTGGGAGACAGAAAAAATTATCAGACGCATTTTTCGTTCTCCGTAGTGTTTCAAACACCAACAACTAATCTGTTTGTATTTAAGTGACCGGAGGAGAGTTTCTGCTGGTGCTATAAACAAAATACTACAAGTATTTTGTTAAGAAAGAACAGAGATTTTATTATCAATATAATCTAGGAGTCAGAAGCATATATCTAATCTGATACCCTACCAGCTGTAGAGAAGGCTGTAGAGAGGAGTTCGGTAAGAAACACTGAGTGTGCTCTCGCAACGTATTAAGTATGTTATGTCCTTCGATCTTAATGGAAGCACTCAGAAGTTGTGTGCAGCTGTTCCGAAGCCTTGACTAAACAACTTGTGCTTCTGGGCGCCTCAATTACGTTGTCGACTTCTCGAATTCGGTCGGAAGCAGTTTGCCTCGTGGATGTGTCACGCAGGAGTTGCCTTCCACAGAGTCCCGGGGAGAGGCAAAATTCTACTTCTGCGTTATCTCTCAGCGAATGATTAACGTTAATGACCAAAGAGAAACTGAACAGAGCGAAGAGAGACGTCAACGCTACTCGGATAACGTGATGGGAGTGCGCGAGTAGCGGAGTGTCAGTGAAATACGACCACGTTTAGTGTGGAATTCAGTTAACTGGTCTCCCCTCCTGTGTCCCGATCGGACGACGTAGCACTGAGATAAACGAGGGATTCTCATTAAGCAGGACTGCAGCTGAAAACTGCTACTGGCTGCGAAACTGTAACAGACACAGAACGAGGCTCCAGCTGGAAAGATAGTCAACGATGTGGAGATGGATTTGTAAGAAAATCCGAAACCGGTCACGGTTTAAATAAATGAACATTGTTATACCATAGTTGTGGCTGGTCAGAAATTTTAATTACAAACATTATAATACAAGAGATAGGATTTTCACAATATCTGATTTGGACCAAATAGCGTAATGTTGCTGGTCCTTTGAGATATACATTAATGGAACTCAAAATTTTAGTGAGACAGTGTTGTCTGGTTGTGAAGTGATGGCTTGGTAGCTAAGAGGTCTCCGTCGGACCATGGAAATTTCCATCCTGCCTTAAATCTCGCTTTCATCTGTTAATGATGTGAGTAGTCACCAGGAACCAGCCGCTGTCTAAATTTCACGTAAGGTAAAGGGTGCTTTTTTCCTTGTTGGAAAAGTTGCGTAATTTACAGACCCTCAACTAAAATACGTGCACCAGTTCAGTGAGACACATGCAGTGACCATTAATAATATAATTATGAAATTAATACCGGAATATCAAAATTGAAGTAGCAATTTTTAATAAATGTTGTACAAGGACGACAATGAAACTTATGCACATCAGAAATTGCTTTCTCATTAATACGCACAAAGTAAAAGTCATGTATGTGAACAGTAAAAGTAGTAGAAGCTTTCATATCTACAACTCTGTTTTTGACTTCTCTCTTACACATTAAAATCTCAAACAAACACACGTGAACATCGAAAACTGAAGTGCTATAAACTTCTGGCCTTCGCACCAATTAGCTTCTATGGTAGATACCAGTGCAGCTTATCTCTGTAATTGCTTTGATCATTATTCAGAACTTCAGCAGTACTTGTGGCTCTCTCTACGAGTATTAAAAGAAAGTAAAACCCTTATGGTACATCACAGCCCACATTTATAACAGAGAGTTAAATCTCCTTTGTAATGTAATCCATAATCTGACATGACCTGGGTAGTAATCTTTACGCAACAGATAAAGAAAATTGACGATTAACAAAATGAAGTTAGTTGGCTATATACATTTACATCAACAAATGACTGGCTGGGTCAAGGAAGAAGAAAACTTATTCAGGAGGAATAATTATCCAAATTACTGCCGCAGACGCACAAACTCAAAGCGCAGATCAAGATTCTCAATATTAACAATTAACCCCGGTTATGAAAATAAAGGGAAAATCCACCAAAAACGGCCATATATTGGCCCGAGCAATGATGCAGGCGACACATTACTAAATATTTGTAGCAGACAGCAGTGGCGGCGACAGAGTAGAGCTGAAATAAAATACCACCGTTTTCTCACTACGTTCTGCGCTGCTAGGTGTTCACAAATGCAATCACCAAGTCAAGCTTGCGCCACGAAATTACCACATACCGCTAATAGCCTGCCGAATGATATCGCGAGGAGCCGCTGACAAATTACAATCCTAAGCTTTGCGAATCTTAGAGAATTCTGCAGACGCCCCTACAAGTTCCTCCCACACGAGCAAAGCTCCCACAGAAACACAGTACACGGGTCCTCGACCTCTCCGGAATTTTCGGACGCTCTCTTTCATTCCCAGGCCTCATAATACATAACTTTTATGGTCATAGGCGCCAAGCCCAGACGACTGATTATGCGCCCAACAAACCTCTTAACATTCGTCAAGCAGAAGAACGTTTTCACAACCACCCACTTCGGCAAATTCAAAGAAACCGTCTATGCATTCATAACCGCGAAAAAGACACGCCGCTCTCGTAAGGGTGCTATTCAGATTTCTGCGAACTTCGCCCTGAGAAGGGGCGTCTTGCAGTGCATATTTGAGATGATGTGGACGATTCTGTCGTTTATCGGTTAGTAAAGTCACTCGAAGTTCAAAGATGCCATACTATTTAGATATCCGTATGATGAAAAAACTGGCAATTGATCATAAATAGTGAAAACTGTGAAATCATAAGTACGAGCTGTGAATGAAATCCGTCAAACTGCATTCACACAATGAATCAAATATAAATGCCATAAATTCGACTATTATAAACAGTGTTAATGGGAGAGAACACACATATAATATCGTAGGGAAGAACCAAACGCTACGTTTCATTGGCGAAACACATAAGAGAAGCATCAGTTCCACTAAATACTCCGTCATTTTTGTCCTATTTTGAAATATCGCTGCACATTATGGAATCCTCACCAGGTGCGACTTAAAGAGGACATATAAAAAGTGCAAAGTGCGATAGTGGGGAGATAGTGTCACAGAAACGATGCAAGAATTGCGATGGAAAACATCAAAAGAAAGACGTTATTCGTCGCTGCGAGATCTATTTGCGAAAGTTCGTTCACCAAGTTTCTCTTTCGAAAGCGAACATATTTCGTTAACATCCTCCCACATAAACGTACATGATCATAATAAGTTGGAAGTGAGATCTACAACGGAAAGATTTAGGCGTTCCTTCTTGCCGCGTGTTATTAGACAGATATTATGAAGCGGTTCGATGAACTCTCGGCCATTCGCTGAAACGTCATTTCCTGAATAATTATGTAGACGTAGATGCAGATCATAGCTGCTCTTTGTTAAAAAAAAAGTAGTGGCTCGGCATAATATACAGGGAGATCAAGAACTCTGATATCATTTGAATCTGCACCAAATTACGGAGAGATGTAAAAAACGATACTTTGTCACATTATTAAAATAAAAAACGTGTGTACAAACAGGGCAAAAATGGTGCTGAGCATAGGTTTGTCGATACCCACAAATGCAGAATTTGGATCACCGAATATGCGACAGAAGCTTCGTGAAAACAAGGTACGCCGCAGGCAGTTGCCACGGTGGTAATTGTCCCATGAGAAAATTCGCTGAGTAATATGAAAAACGTCCTTGATTTTTATGATATGAAAAACCCGGAAAATTATAAAAGAATAAGTCGCAAATTATACAAAAAATCACAAGTATAGATAAGGTTTTGCCGCTAATGTCGGAAAAACGTATGGGCGCTTTTGTGAAGGAGCCGTTACGTGTCCAGAAACTCAAGGTGCGGTGTGAATTTACTACTTAATCGTTTTCTTCTACGAAGTTCGTAGTGCTGATTTTCAACTATAGTCGTGACGTGTGCGAGATACGCAGAAGTATTAAAGGTTGGCATTGTCCCTAGTGTGGCTGCTACTGAAAGTACGACTTTAATGCAGAATGGAGCTCCACCCCAAATTGATACTCGTGTGAGATGTGTATTTCGCACATTATCTGGTGAGACTAGCATAGTGAGTCGGCACCTCCGCCAAGCTTAGCATCCCACTGGTCGGGGGATTACGTGAAGTAAGTTACATAGTTTGTGTAAAACCTTTAGGACCATCGGTCCCTAGACTTACGCTCTAATTAATCTAAATTATACTAACGATATCACAAACAAACACACACACACACACACAAACACAAACACACACAAAAATACACACGTGGGAGAACCCGAACCTCCAGCGGAAAAGGTCGCGCAGTCCGTGACATGGCACCTGAGATCGCGCGGTCCCCACGTGGCTATTAAAGTCTGCCATGGTCGTTAGACCTCGTGTAGGGTGTTCAAACAACGGCCGTAGCTACTGGTGCTCACAAATTATCCCTCGACTACAAGTATTGTTGTCCACTGTTCAGTATTTTTATAAAGAACACCGCCTTTGCTAAAAAGAAATGTTATTGTATTTTGTGTCATATGAAGCTCAATTTGCTGGTCATTTAGTGCACTTTTTGACTTCAATAAAACCTTATGTCATTCCAAGCATATGGGTCAATTCTTACCTTTGTACGTATATCATTACGTGAATCAATTACTTTGAAATGTTAATGGTCTTTTGGGTCACCTTACACGAGGGTTAAATAGTGGCAACTATTTATTCACAACGGATAAAAAAGCATTGCATGTTTGCAGCTGTTACAGTCCTTCAAAGTAGTCACCAGCGTTGTATAGAACCCGTTACCAGCGATATGGAAGGCGTAGCATACCATTCGCAGAGCCTATTCTGTTTATGGTTCGAATGAAGCGGTCAGCTGCCTGTCGAATATCTGGAACAGTTCTGAAGCGAATGCCACGAAGTGTTTCCTTCATTTTTGGAATCAAATCAAAGTCACAGGGTCTTAAGTTGGGGAAGTATGGTGGATGGTACAATACTTCTCAGTTCCATCGATCGAACTGGCAGCCACACCTTGCGCTGCATGTCTCCGCGCATAGTTGTACAAAATGATGGGTGGGTTGCGCAGAAAGTGTTGCCGCTTCTTTCGCAAAGCTGGTTGCAGGTGTTTCTCCAAACACGAATAGTGACCACTGATGTTAGGATAGCACCATCACATTCGCACATAGTGACACCGTTACGTTAGACTGCTTGCTTACAAGTGACTGGCCGGCCGCGGTGGCCGAGGTGACTGAGGCGCTCCAGTCACGGTCAGCACGGCCACTACGGTCGGGGGTTCGAATCCCCCCTCGGGCATGGATATTTGTGCCGTCCTAGTTTGTAAGTAGATCATAAGTAGTTTGTAAGTTTAGGGACTGATGACCCCGTAGTTAAGTCCCATAAGCTTTACAAACATTTGAACATTTTTTTACAAGTGACTGTGTTTCCCTCGACTGTGCGCACGACGGTGACTTGGGACGGGCGAGTTCATTTGCTCGGAGAGTAGGTAGGTATGTCAACAACGTGTGCTATCAGCGACAATAGTAGATTTCATTGTATAGTGTCTCCACAGCAGTGTTGCCGCTATTTAAGTCACAACCCTCGTATTTAAAACAGTACTCTTCTGCGCTTTGACATGCAAGAACTGTTTACCTCAGTGAATCAGTTCGATTGCACACTGCCCATGTGGTCGATTACTGCTTGATGGCTTCGCTACCATGCGTCCATAAAACTCGGTATCCCCTTGTGAGGTGGCGTTAATATGTAGTCAATTATTTTATTCTTTTATTTTTGCCTTTAGGCAGGTGGGGAAGTTCATGCCGTTTTGATACACTATCTATATTTAGATTTGATACCGCTTCTGTTTCTGTGGGGGCATTTCGTCTCAGAAAGAGTCCTTCAATTACAGTAGTTTCTTATTGAATTTTTCTACGATTATTTCTGATATCTGCTGTCCAGCGGACAGGCTGGAAACGGCAAGGGGACGGCTGGCGTGCTTGCTTTCACGTAGCCTCGGCAGTTGGTATTCTGTGGTCCATAAATTAGCGTGTTTGGCCATTTGACTTCGTAGAATTTCTCTGTTGTGAAACTTTGTCGACTCCGCTGTGGAAGGAGGGTGTCCTGTCATAGCCTGATGCCTGTGAGGTCCAGTTTGGTGGGCAGTGGATGGAGAGAGCGCTTGACGAGGGCCGACCGCGTCTACCTGCCAAATATTGTTTTCTATTACTGGTAGAGCAGGACAATGCTCTGCAGGATGCCCGCCAAACTGTCGTCACTGCAAGACAATCGGACGTCCCGCCTCTGGGCGAAATTCGCAGAAATCTGAGAAGCACCATTGCCAGAGACGCGTGTCGTTTTCACGGTTACGAATGCCTGGGTGGTTTCTTAGAATTTGCCGAGTTGGGTAGTTGCGGAAAAGTTCTTCTGCGTGACGAATGTTAAGCAGTTGGCTAGGCGCATAATCGATCGTGTGGGTCAGCGGGGGCTTGGCGCCTATGGCCACAAACGTTATGTATTATGAGGCCTGGGAACGAAAGAGAGCGTCCGAAAATTCCGGAGAGGTCGTGGACCTGTGTACGGTAACGTCTCTGTGGGAACTTTGCTCGTGTGGGGGGAATTTGTATGGGCGTCTGCAGAATGCTCTGTGATTCGCTAAAGCTTAGGATTGTGATAGTTTTGTAATTTGTCAGCAGCTTCTCGCGATATCATTGGGCAGGCTATTAGCGGTATGTGGTAATTTTGTGTCGGAAGTTTGACTTGGTGATATGCACTTGTGAACACTTAACAGGGTCAACGCTAGAGAGACTGTTAGTTAAACATCATTTCTGCTTCACAGAACGTAGTGAGAAAACTGCCGTATTTTTTCAGCTCTAATCTGCAGTCATCACCTGCCGCTGCCGACTCCTGTCTGCTCCAGATTTTTGCATGATTGCAAGGGCCAGTATACTGCTGTTTTTGATGGATTTTTCCCTTTATTTTCGTAAGCCAGTCATTTGTTAATGTAAATATATGTAGCCAACTAACTTCATTTTGTTAATCGTCAATTCCCTTTAACTGTTGCGTGTAGAATCTTATTTTATTTCAAAGTTTGTGTAATGTTTCGTTAGTTTTGTCATGTGACAGGATGAATTGTTTATGGTAAATAAATTGCACGAGAAGTATGTATATTCTTTCAATCGAAAACATCCCTATCATTCATACTTTTGGAGGGGAAAACAGATGTTAATTAGCGTGGGAGTGTACCAAGTAAATTAGGTTTCCATTGGTGGTATATCTCAGTGTGTTATTCACGAGGAATTTATAAAATAAATGTGTCTGACCATATCATACGCCACCGAGCAAGTGAGGTCAATAAAAAGAAAAAAAGAAAAAAATTACGATTTTATAAAGATGGTGGCGGCCCAAATTTAATTATGAAAAATAGTATGATATCACTTTGATATCTACAAATTAATTCAAAATGTTTAAACAAGTGGGAATTTGCATACTGAGTACTGTCACAGTATACAAAACTCTCACACACTTAGTAGAAATGTTCACCCACTAGACTTATAGCTTACAATTTGGTGATTACGCCATAGGATCTTTGGAGCGATAGGATACGCTGTGATGTGGTCAAATGCATTATCTATTGTCATCAGGCCAACACCCTTAGTTATAGCTAGTTTGTAAAAAAAAATTGTGTCCGCATCGCGTAATCAATATTTCTTACAGCATTAACGTCTGCTGTGGTTTTTGTGCCATGCAACTGCGTTGTTTGATGACAGCATTGTCTGAAAATATTTTGGTGGGATATTTATGTACATGTTTCACGAGAAATCGTGTATGTGTTTATTGTTGTGTTAGGTATTGCGATGTGTCTTAATTGTGTCAATACTCCGGTCACGACGTTGTACGCCGAGTGAAGATGGTTTTAGGCATTTATTTAACTTGTGTAATAAATTTTATGATTAGTGCGAGTAAGGAAAAGTTTTTAGGTAGTCAGAGTGTTTCCGTCGATAACATCACAATAAATGCTGAAGTTAGATATAGTGGGGATTAGTGAAGTTCGGTGGCAGGATGAACAGGATTTCTGGTCAGGTGAGTACAGGATTATAAATACAAAATCAATTGGGCGTATCACAGGAGTACGATTGATAATGAATAAGAAAATAGGAATGCGGGTAAACTACTATGAGCAGCACAGTGATCGCATTATCATTGTCAAGATAGATACGAAGCCAACACCGACAACAGTAGTACAGGTTTATATGCCAACTAGCTCTGCCGATGATGAGGAAATCGAAGAAATATATGAGGAGCTAAAGGAAATTATTCGAACAATTAAGGGAGAGGAAAACTTAATTGTTATGGGAGACTGGAATTCGGTAGTAGGACAAGGAAGGGAAGGGAAGATAGTAGGTGAATATGGTCTGGGCAAAAGGAATGAAAGAGGAAGCCGCCTGGTAGAATTTTGCACAGAACATAATTTAGTTATAACAAACACCTGGTTCAAGAATCACAAAAGAAGGTTGTATACGTGGAAGAGACCAGGAGACACCGGAAGGTATCAGATAGATTTTATAATGGTAAGACATAGATTCCGGAACCAGGTTTTAAACTGTAAAACATACCCAGGGGCAGATATAGACTCCGACCATAACTTGTTGGTTATGAACTGTAGGCTGAAACTAAAGAAACTACAAAAAGGTAGGAAAATAAGGAGATGAGACCTGGATAAATTGAAAGAAAGTGAGGTTCTTAAGAATTTCAGAGGGAGCTTTAGGCAACAATTGACAGAAACAGGGGAAAATGAAACAGTAGAAGAGGAATGGGTAAAATTGAGAGATGAAATAGTGAAGGTAGCAGAGGACAAATGATTCGGAAAGTTACCCATCAGCTGACACGGATCAGTATGTTACTAGGGGATATGATCAGGTACAGTTCATTGGTGGTGGCCAAGTTTACAGAGCGTTTGACCTGAACCACATCCTGTCGGTTCAAAATTTCCAGGTCTATAAGGAATCAAGACAATACAGCGCATTTCAACAAGGTGTTGCCGGCAGAGTGGCCATTACAATATAAACTTGAATTTGTGGCCACATGAAAGGAAGTATTGCAGAACATATGCGTTCGGTGGCGGAGGGATGTGCGTCATACGAACAGTTCAGAAGCACATTCTTGACGTCCTACTGATCTTCGCAGACGCAAGACAGGAATAAGGATGAAATTATGGGCAAGGATGTGGAAAAGGCTGTGTTTAAGAACACAGTAAAATTCCTTGACACTCTTGAAAAATAGTTTTCTAGATAATCGCAATTCTGAGAAAGAAATAATGACGCACTGCTTTGCAAAGCTCCCTGTTTCCTATCAAAGAAATATGATTGGCAAATGTGATGGTACCCTTGACCAGTTCATAACTGCTCTAAGAGAGTAAGAAAATATAGAGATTCGACAGGACTTGCGAGCATCTGAAACCAGGGAGGAGAATTATTCTCAGCAAAACAACGGAGATTCGTGGAATAACAGTTTGGACCGTGGCTGTGGTAAGAACCGCAACCTGGGATTAAACAATAATAATAACAACTGGCAAAGAAGTGACCAGAATAATGGGAATTGGAGCAGCAACAAAATAATTTCAGAAATTTAAATAGGAGCTGTTAAAAATAATTCACGTGGCAAAATAACAATATGGCCCAGTTCCATACTCAAAATAATAGTAGTTGGGGCAACAAAATCAGCCTTGGTTCACTTCACAAAATAATGCAGGTTCATGGGGGAATCAAAGAGCTCCGAGTCTTTCTCGACGAGGTATCGAGATTGTTGAGCTGAGACCACCCAACCCGTCCAGTAATAATACCACCAGCAGTAACCACAATTGATAGGTTGTCCCTGCGGATTACGCACGTTCTAGATCTACAAATTACGGGCTTTATCTTCCTGATTACGAAGATATAAGAGATATATATTGAGTATTGAGTAAGAAATGGTTCTTACGTATTTGGTCGGATAATTTGTCGTATGTATGAGATGATAATTGTAATTGTGTATATGTTTTTGTTTAAAATAATTTTTGTACTGTACATTTAGACTACGTTTGAGTACTTACTAATCATTTATGTTTACAATTTGTCTTTAATATTTGTGTTTTGGGTTAAAATATTTTGTTAGATTTATTCCATGAATGTGACAGTTGGGGTGTCAGATAATTCAATATAGCTTTGGTTCCTGTTTGTCTATAATAGTCCTTGATATCTATCGTGTTGTTCTGTTTTACTATTGTCTCTCAGTTAGCGTCTGCATGTGTCATTAGATCTGAGTTGCAGTGAAGGTGATAGTGATTTGTTTTACTCTGCGTCACATTCCATTCTGCAGGTGTGGTAAATTTATTAGAATATCATCAGCAGTTGTCCTGTGAAGTGGAAGTATACGCCGTTGATAGTTTCCCGCTGTCATACTTCTGTCGAGGGAGCGTGTAGGTTTGGTGACGCCGGCGTGCGTCATGTGTTTTTGGGACTTGTTCCAAATGTTCAAATGTTTGTGTAGCTTATGGGACTTAACTACGGGGTCATCAGTCCCTAAACTTACAAACTACTTATGAACTAGCTAATATTAAGGACGGCAAAAATATCCGTGCCCGAGGGGGGGATTCGAACCCCCGACCGTAGTGGCCGTGCAGACCGTGACTGGAGCGCCTCAGTCCCCTCGGCCATCGCGGCCGGCATTGAGACTTGATGGAACGGCTATCCAGGTGTGATGTGCCTAGTCGAGCAGTCTTGTGTTTTGCGTAACTACACAGTGAGCGTGGTTACGTGTCATGGTTTCGCAATGTCCAGAGTGTTGACGTTATTGCGATCGAGTTGTTACCTCTGTGCAATTTGACTCGACTTTCGATGTTTTTCCAGTTAGGTGTGTTTCTACACATCTGAGATTTGAAAGGGGGAAAGTAATAACAGTTGCATTTCTTTACAGGGTAAAACTCCATGCCATGTATCTAATATAATTTCATTGCTTCAGATCTATCCAGTGTGTCATGCAATTCACAGAAGAAAACAGATTTGATGAAGAAGAGGGAGGGCGTCAAAAGAAGATGCCACGAGAGAATTGGGAGTAAAACAACCCAAATAAATTCCAGAATTTCGAAGATCGGTCATTCTTGCATGAAACAAAGTTTATTTGCTTATGCCACCAGTAGCTACAGGACTCTAGAGGACGATCTATATTTAATCAGTTGTAATTAACTGTAGAGATGTAGAAATACACGCCAGTTACTAAAGCATGCCCAAATCTAATAATCTATCACCACTTATCTAGTATGTTCCATGATGATTATTATAAAAAATTTGAATTTTAGATCCTAATATTTAATAAAAGTGATCAATGTTTGACACCGTTATATTATAAAAAAATTACAATATTATATTTTTTTTAAAGTATAATTTTCCTTTAACTGATACTTTTACCTTCGTATAATCTCCGTTACACTTCCTTCCTTTGGAACAGGGGACTGATGACGTAGTACTCTAGCCCTCTTTAAATACCAACAACAACAACAACAACAACAATAAACACAACAGTCACAGCACGTCCATCTTGTGTAGAAATTGCCACGGCGGAGTGGCCAAGCGCATTGAGGCGCTATGCTCCGATGCGCGAGGCCATTCCCCGTCGGGGGTTCGAATTCTCCCCCAGGCAAGGATGTTTGTGCTTTCTTTGGTATTAGTTTATAAGTAGTTTGTAAGTTTAGGGACTGATGACCGCGCAGTTAAGCCACATAAGCTTAACAACGTTTTTTGTAGAAATACTCCGAAAGGGCCATCCCATGTTCTGACCTCTTTCGAGCTCGTTCAGTTGACTGTAAGAGGATGAGTGTGCCTCCGTCGAATGCCGTCTGTTGGTTTCACACATTGGCATCACATTTGGCCTAAGGATTACAAACATTCGCTATTGACGGGTACTCACAGATGGTGATGAGGCAACTGTCACCACACTATATGCTGACTGACGACGTTGAAACCATTATCGGTACATCTACTATCCCGCATGTAACACCTGCTGTCATTGGATCAAAATCCACGTCGTATTTCCATGTTTTCCCGAAGGAAAGGGTGTTACTAAATGATCAAAAAATGTTCAAATGTTTGTTAAGCTTATGGGACTTAACTACGGGGTCATCAGTCCCTAAACTTACAAACTACTTACGAACTAGGACGGCACAAATATCCATGCCCGAGGGGGGATTCGAACCCCCGACCGTAGTGGCCGTGCAGACCGTGACTGAAGCGCCTCAGTCTCCTCGGCTTCTAAATGATACTGACAAACTTAGTGGGGTGGCAGAGGATAGGTTGAGGAACAAAATGAGGTAGGGAACCCGTCTCCGTAAACGTCACCCAACGGCGCTACCGAGCGTCAAAATTATAGCTGCTGGCGCCTGCCGCTAGGCAACACCTCCGGCAGCTTGTGTGGCGTTCTTTTCTTGCATTTATGGTATCCGTCCGTTAAATACATCGACATCACGAAATATCTACTGTTATTCAAACAGGGTGTCGAGAAAAGGACGCCGGCCGCGGTGGCCGAGGATACTGAGGCGCTCCAGTCACGGTCTGCACGGCCTCTACGGTCGGGGGTTCGAATCCCCCTCGGACATGGATATTTGTGCCGTCCTTAGTTGTAAGTAGTTCATAAGTAGTTTGTAAGTTTAGGGACTGATGACCCCGTAGTTGAGTCCCATAGACTCTACAAACATTTGAACATTTTAACAGAAAAGGACTCCCTGGTTTCAAAATTCAATATCTCGAAAACAAAGATCGATAGAGGAATGCAGTAAACGCTATGTTTATTGTGAAAGCTGTAAGAAGCTTATACAGCAGTTTGAAATAGGCCTAATAGTTACAAAAGCTGCCTACAGATGACGCTGTAATCGCCATAAGTAATGCCTACTATATATAGTGATCCGAAGCCCACAGCGATCAGTTCCACTATTGAAACGTGAAAGGAGGTTAGCGTACCGAAGGGAGAGATTAAAACCATGTACTCAATTGAACAATGCGTTTTTTGGTGCTAGAGTACCACAGGACAGAAGAGAGTCCTACGGCAACAAGGCGAAATTTTCAATCACGATTTAATGTTCCAAAAGGACCCGGTGCGAAAACCATTCGCACGCTCTTCGCAAATTTTCAACGAACAGGAAGCGTAACTGTTGATCTAGTGGGGCATGTTGGCCGCAAGCAAACCTCAGTTACGCCTGAAAATATCGCCACCGTTTCTGGAATTATTCAGCGAAATCCAATGTCATCCGTCCGTAGAATTGCATCTGAGACTGCTTTCAAGCGTTCCAGCACGCAGAAAATACTGAGAAAGAGCCTACACATGTTTCCATTGAAAATTCAAACGCACCAGGTCATACCCGCACGAGCTGTGCAACAGAGGGTTGCCTTTGGTAATCAGATGCTCTCAATGATTGATAGTGAGGTATTTGATGTTGGCTGCATCTGGTTTACACATGAAGCACACTTACACCTGAATGGATACGTGAATAAGCAGAACTGGCGATTTTTGGGGTTCCGAAGCGAAACCCCGGTATTCTCCTAAAGTTACTATGTGGGCTACAGTATGCAGCAGACGCATTATTGGTCCTTTTTTCATGCACGTTACGTTGCAATTTTGGAACAATTTGCCGCCACACAGCAAGCGTTAGAGGACCGACCAGGTACTGAATGGTTTATGCAAGATGGACCCCGACCACATCGGACCAAACAAGTGTTTCGCTTTCTTGAGGAATACTTCGCGAATCGAGTCATTGCCTTGGAATATCCCAAATTTACTGGTGCAGGCATGGATTGGCGTCCATATTCGCCCGATTTGACTCCCTGCGCCTTTCTTTGTGGCGCACAGTGAAAGACATGGTCTACCCGAAGCATCCCGCCACGCTGGACGAGCTTGAATCGGTGATCTCTGTGTCATGTGAATCCTTTTCGGTTGAGATACTAATAAATGTGATGCGGAATTTCATTCTTTGTTTGCGCCACCTCTGTAGCGCCAATGGTGAACATTTTGAAAACATTGTGATGTGATTGATTACAAAGAGTGTTTTCATACGATTATTTCACTCATGTATGCTGATATGAGCTGTATAGCGTACAGCGCCATCTGTTAGCAGCTTTTGTAACTATTATTTCAAACTGCTCTATAAACTTCTTACAGCTTTCACAATAAACATACCGTTTACTGCATTCCTCTATCGATCTTTGTTTTCGAGGTATTTAATTTTGAAATCAGGGGGCCCTTTTTTGGACGCCCTGTATCTGGCCCATCGCTGAACAATCCAACAGTGATGGTTGCTGCATAAGACGACGTTAGTACCGCTGTAATTTTCGGTCAGTTGCATACATTATACCATTATATACCGTACGTCATCGGAGATTGTGTTACAGGTTTTGAAAGGCAATAAGCCATGAGGAGAAGCCCAAGATCGTCACCATCAGCCATCACAAGAGACCATTGGATTCATAGGAAACAGGGCCTGCCTATACAGCTGATAGCTCCTTCTCCACCGGCGATCGTTACAATCACTGGCAAACCCCGAATATCAAAATCCACATACTGCAGACATGCCCGCGGTCTGTGTGTGCACAGAACGACGCTTTAGCCGCCCGAGGGGGTGACCTAGCGGCAGGCGAAAGCTCCTGTAATTTTGACGCTCGGTAGCGCCGTAGGGTGACGTTTACAGTCACGGTTTCCCTACCTCATTTTGTTCCTCAAGCCATTCTCACCACCCCACGAAGTTTGTCGGTTTCATTTAGAAACATCCTGTATATATGGCAGCGTGCCGTCGATAATTGATCTATTTCAATTTTAGTCGAGGCTACGCAGGAAAAAAGTAAAGTTATGATTTTTAAAGACAGTAAACAAATTTAGTTTCGGAAAGGGAAACCAGGGCCTCAGTGATGCTCGATTTGAAGAAACGGGACAAGTTTAAGAGAAAACAAAGAAAACACGAATAAAGTGAATAAAAGCACACACTTTTGTTTTCCTTACCTGAATCAAAAAATATAAAATAAAGTCCAAGAAGATATAATGAAATTGGGAGACATTATGAAATGCTTTTCTCTGTTAACATAAGGATTTACCAGCAACAAAAAATAGCAAAATTTTTGTATCGAAATGCCATTTGAGACAATTTTAAGGGAGGGGGGAGCAAACTGCAGTTATTTCTGAATCGTATTAATATTTCGTAATTCTTAAACAGAGCTACAACAATTCATTACTGACAACTAGCAAAAAAAGAAGAAAGAAAAACATGCACGTAAGGCCTTTGAAACACTGTCGGTAATAAAAATTTACAGGCGCAAAAAAAAAAAAAAAAAAAAAAAAAAAAAGTTCAAATTTTTGTAAATCTATCGGACCAAACAGTGTGGTCATCAGTCCGTAGCTGACAAACTACTTAAACCTAGATGAATTAACGTAAGGACAACACTCACACGCATTCCCCAGGGAGGAGTCGAACCTCCACGACGAGCAACCTCGCGCTCCGCAGCGAGACGCTTTAGACCGCTTGGCTACTCCACCGCGGCTTTTCACGTGCAGCTATCATTTCTATATAAATAGAAAGAGCTCTATTTCTTGAATAATATGAGCTAGAACAATACAAAACCAAATTACGAACGTGGGAACATAAAACAGCGTATTTTTGTGAGAACAAAACTCGCCTGACGAAATCGTGCACTCAGACGTAGAACAGTCCGTTGTTTCCTGCTGTCTGTGAGCAGTGACACTGAACACTCTTGGCCAGCGAGAGTTTCAAACGGTACGTCAGAGGGACCCTAACGTCCCGTGAGGAACACAAGTCAGATGTCAATTTGCATTTTGTTTTATTACCCTGTAAATGGGCAGGGACTTTTAAGTCCCGTCTGGTAGGAAAGGGTTAAGCACATACCAGTCAACTGTCTCAAACGGGATTTCATTCACACCTCTGGTTCGATTCTATTCATAGATTTCCCATTTCACCAAATACTCTACGTTGAATACTTTTATTTTCAACTAAGGAACGTGTCTGCAATTTACTGGTTTGGCCGCGGTGGAGTAGCCGAGCGGTCTAAAGCGTCTCGCTGCGGAGCGCGCGGTTGCTCGCCGTGGAGGTTCGAGTCCTCCCTGGGGCATGGGTGTGTGTGTGTGTGTTTGCCGTAGGTTAATTTGACTAGGTTTAAGTAGTTCGTAAGGTACGGACTTATGACCACGCAGTTTGGCCCGATAGATTTACAAACATTTGAATTTTTACTGGTTTGATACGGGCCCGTTTCTGGGTGACTAGTGCACAAGCGGGAAAAAGTAATATTGACGTTATTATCAGGATAATCTCCGAAACAAACTGGTCAGCATGAATACAATATCGGAAAAAAGTTCGGTTCTGAAATTGTGTCACGATCCCCAGGTCCTTGTAACATTTCACTTTAATGGTCGCGTTCACAGCGTTTAGAAACATGGAGCAACTAAGACTCCCCGACAAAGAGAAGATGCGATATTTCCGTAACACAGAGAACAGTCATTGCGTTAAAACTTGTTTGAAAGCTTCTACTGAAAGGTATCCAGTACTCGGCAAACATCAAAGAGTATCTTTACTTCAACATTGAGGTACATTGGAGAATAGAGAAGTAATATCTAGAGCAGTGCAGAATGGCAACGGCAAAATGTGTAAAAAAGGAGGTCTGAGCGTCGCAAAGGCCCATACGGGAAATGGAACGAGAATCAATTAGCAGTTAGACCCTTTATGATCAGCAATGAAACACTGTACAGTATAGAGGCAATTTCACTGTGGACTGGTAAAAGGCTTGTAGGAGAGTAGCTTGTTTTTGCGAGAAGTAATTGGTTCCCGACTGGACACTAGTTTCTGCTTGACCAAAGACTGGACGCAATTAAGGATTTTAATTAGTAACAGCAAGATCTCGTGACTCTGTGTAGGGGGCACTGATGGAAAGAAAGGACAACGCAAGGTCAATACGGTTACGCCTGGGTTGGAGTGCTCTTTTTATTCACCGGCTCTTCTTTCTTGTTTCATTTACTAAGTAACGTTAGAGATTAGCTTTCGGAGTGGTCAGAACAAATTTATAATTCAATTCTCTTGAAGTACACTCCATGAGTACTTTATGCTCGTGCATTGGTTGAAATTGCAAAGTCCCTTATTCGCCTGAAAATCTAAATGTGAATAATAATAATAATAATAATAATAATAATAATAATAATAAGGGCGGAAATTACATAATATACGTTATAGTATGCTTTTAGTGGAGGCTCTGGTTTCTAGGACAGTATCCGTTGCTATGAAATAGACATACTAGAGGGACCTGTAAGTTACGTAGGTGTTATGACAAGAAAGAAATGTGTAATAAGTGATAAGAAAAAACAACAGAAATTAGTTGCAGCAAAGGTGTTTACAGATGCTCGCAAAACCAGCACTCTACATCATAGTACACAAAATATCGCACAGATAAAAATAAACTGATTAAAAACATGAAAATAAAGAAATATATAAAATAAAATAAGTAGTAACGAAGTAGACGTAAAGGCAGAGGAAACAAAATGAAAATTCACGTACTCAAATGGCATAATGTTACATCAGTTATTACAAATTCGAGTCAAATTTACAGCGAGCTCGGCAGAATGAATTCACTCATCAGTTTCATACTGCACCCATCTTGTCTGAATGTAAAAGGGGCGGTGGACACCTAACATAGATGTCTAATTATTAGTAAGGAGCACAGCAGCAACACTTGAAGGAACAGATTCGTAAACTGTCTTTTATGGTTTTCAACAGAATGTCATCTATTCTTGTACCAGAACATACTCATATTACTTCCGTGATGTGAGAACTGTAAATTTCTTCTCTGCTCTAAAAGCTCCCATAAGGGCTCAGTTATGCTGATTTATGACGATTTTGCTACTTAGTAGAGGTTTGAAAATTTACTGAATCTCTACAAAGAACGCCTGAAGATTTTTGGCCGTTTGTATTGTTGCCATAAGATGTATTTACTTACGCAGCAACATTTAATTAACGTATCACAAGCACAAAGATAAGACACATACTGGTATAAACAAAAGAGTGATTATTTGAACAGGGTAATTATTTGAACAGAGAGAATAAACATACATCATCACTGACGCTGTGTAGCACAATAACTTTGTACACGTTGGCAAGACATTTTGCATTTAATTACATGCCACACAATCACTTTATCACTCCCCCCTCAGTGTCAAAGATATTTTCTGTTGAAGCGGACATGACGAACGGATCGCGTGACGACAGGTTCAGCTGAAGCTGCTGGTGAGTCGTCCGTGTTGACTTCTGGTGTCCGTTGAGGCTCCAAGGTAGCAGCCGTAGAAGGTGTGATAGGTTGTGTGCTAGAATCAGGGTGGGTAGTGCAGAAGGCAGGTTTAAGGCGGTCAATGGAGATTGCAGTTGGCGTACCCTTGATATCAACCTTAAACGTCTTTTCCTCTTTGCTAAGAACAGGATGCGCCCCATCATACGGTGACTGGAGAGGTTTGCGCACAGCATCGTGCCTGACAAAGACATGGTCACACTTCCACAGATCCGAAAAAATGAAAGAGTGGCGGGTCTTTTGCTCTCTTGACGCGACAGGATGTAGTTCTCGAATCTGCGAACACAGTTTGCAGACAAAGTCTGAAGCTTCGACCAGATCATCAGACATGTTGTGTAGGAATTCTCCAGGCAGTCGAATCGGTTGTCCATAGACGTGATCTGCTGCTGTGGCTTTGATATCTTCTTTAATGGAAGCGCGGAGGCCCATCAGAACAATTGGTAGGATTTCTGTCCACCGTTGTGACTCATGACACCTCAGAGATGCTTTTAGTTGTCTATGTAGGCGTTCTACTAAACCGTTCGCTGCCGGGTGGTAGGCTGTAGTTCGGATGCGTTTCATACCTAATAGGACATGAGCGCTTTGAATAGGTATGACTCAAACTGCCTTCCCTGGTCGGTGGTAATACGCAGGGGCACTCCAAAACGAGCAATCCATCCCCGAAAGAATGTAGTTGCCACTGTCTCGGCGGTGATGTCTGCCATTGAAAAAACCTCTGGCCAGCGTGTGAAGCGATCGATAGCAGTTAGGCAGTAAGTGTACCCTTCAGACGGCGCTAGTGGGCCAATGATGTCTAAATGGACATGTTCAAATCGTTGATTCGGTGGCATGAATGTGCCAAGAGGTGCCGTAACATGCCGCCTAATTTTATTCCTTTGACATGCCATGCTTTGGCGCACGTACTATTTAACATCTTTGTCCATGTTGGGCCACACAAAATATCGTTTAACTAGGTTCAAGGTACTTCAGGGTGTGATAAGTCATGCAGCGACGCGATTGCTTGCTGTCGGAAGGGAGCTGTCACAAACGGTCGTACTTTCGATGTAGAAACATCACAATATAGCCATGCATTTGTCGGTGGTACTCGAATTTGACGGAGCTGTAGGCCAGATGTCTGTAAATTATGCAGCTCGGCGTCTGATTGCTGTGTCGCGGCGAGTGCTTCATAGTCAATTGCGCGTGCAATTGCTTCCACACGGGAGAGGGCGTCTGCTGGTATATTCTCCCTCGACGTGGACTATGTTGGTTGTAAATTGTCCTATATAGTCCAGGTGGCGTAGCTGGCGAGACGATGCTTTGTCACGTTTCTGACGAAAGGTATATGTCAACGGCTTGTGGTCGGTGACTAATGTGAATTTTTGACCTTCGAGCATGTGACGAAATTTCCTGATGGAAACATATACTGCTTATAATTGACGGTCATACGTTGACCATCTTTGCTGTGACGGGGATAACTTCTGGCTGAAAAACGCTAAAGGCTGCCAATGTTGCTCTACTTTTTGTTGAAGCTCAGCACCAATTGCAGTTACAGACGCGTCTACCATCAAAGCAAGCTCTGCTTGTGCTACCGGATGTGCTAACAGTGTAGCCTCCGCGAGGGCAGTCTTCACTTTGGTGAAAGCGGTCTCAGCCTCGCTAGACCATGACAGTTTGTCGTTTGGTTTTGGTGCACCCCGCAAGAGCTCGTTCAATGGAGCAGCCAGGAGTGCATAACTGCGCACGAAACGACGATAGAAATGAAGTGTACCAAGAAATCGTTGAAATTCACGTACTGTCACAGATCGTGGAAAGTTCGTTATAGCTTCTACTTTCTCCTGTGGCGGCTGTATTCCATGAGCGTTGATGGTGTAGCCAAGGAACTGAACTTCTGTTGCTCCAAATACGCACTTTGGCGGATTTATGAGTAACCCGTGTGAACGAAGGCGGGTAAAAACTTGGCGTAGGTGTTCCAAGTGATCTGACTCACAGATAGACATCACTAAAACATCATCAGTATAAACGTAACAGTAATCCAGGTCACGTGTGATTTCATCCATAAATCGCTGGAACGTTTGGGCAGCATTACAGAGTCCAAATGACATTCTTGTGAATTCAAAAAGACCAAATGGGGTACAGACAGCAGTCTTAGCAATGTCTTCCGAGGCAACTGGAATTTGGTAAAATGCACGAACTAAGTCCAATGTAGAAAATACACATTTGCCGTGGATGTTGAAAGCAAAGTCCTCAATTTGAGGCACCGGATAGCGATCGGGAATTGTCCTAGTATTTAGCTGCCGGTAATCACCACACGGACGCCACCCATTGTTGTTCTTTGGAACAACATGGATGGGTGAAGCACAGCTAGTGCTTGAGGGGCGGCAGATTCCTTGAGCGAGCATAAATGATAAATCTTGCTTCACAACTTTCAACTTTTCTGGTTTTAAACGACGAGGTCGAGCATGAACTGGCGGTCCTGGTGTCGTTAATATGTGGTGTACTGTCGTATGTCGTACCGGTGTCAATGTGGGTAGCTGTCGGGTGATCTCCGGGAACCGGCCACGGTGGCCGAGGGGACTGAGGCGCTTCAGTCACGGTCTGCACGGCCACTATGGTCGGGGTTTCGAATCCCCCCTCGGGCATGGATATTTGTGCCGTTCTTAGTTGTAGGTAGTTCATAAGTAGTTTGTAAGTTTAGGGACTGATGACCCCGTAGTTAAGTCCCTTAAGCTTAACAAACATTTGAACATCTGATCTCTGGGAACTGTTTAAGAAGCTCTTCATATGGAGAGTCACCTGCGATCATTCGTATAGTGGTGGCTTCAACACAGCGTAAATGTCCCTGACTGACTTAGTTGTAGTGTCGAGGAGCCGACGATGTCGAAGATCAGGAAGCGGTCCATAAAAAGATAAGAATGCCCCGAGAATAGGATGCGTCACATCCGCTACTGGAAATTGCCAGTCAAACTTGCGTCGAAGGCCTAAGCTTAATGAAAGTGTCACTCGACCATATGTCTGGATCAGAGTCCTGCATGTCGCTGGTTTCAGCTCACCCAGCCCGTTAGTCACGGCCAGGCCCGCATGGGCTGAGGCCAGCCCGTCTGACTTGCCGGACTGGCGGGCTGACGGGCTGAACTTGGCCCGGCGGGCTGTCAGGCTGGCGGGTTGCGCGCAGCCCGCCGGGCCAAGGTCAGCCCGTCAGCCCGACAGCCAGCCGGGCCAAGGTCAGCCCGTCAGCCCGACAGCCAGCCGGGCCAAGGTCAGCCCGTCAGCCCGACAGCCAGCCGGGCCAAGGTCAGCCCGTCAGCCCGACAGCCAGCCGGGCCAAGGTCAGCCCGTCAGCCCGACAGCCAGCCGGGCCAAGGTCAGCCCGTCAGCCCGACAGCCAGCCGGGCCAAGGTCAGCCCGTCAGCCCGACAGCCAGCCGGGCAAAGGTCAGCCCGTCAGCCCGACAGCCAGCCGGGCCAAGGTCAGCCCGTCAGCCCGACAGCCAGCCGGGCCAAGGTCAGCCCGTCAGCCCGACAGCCAGCCGGGCAAAGGTCAGCCCGTCAGCCCGACAGCCAGCCGGGCCAAGGTCAGCCCGTCAGCCCGACAGCCAGCCGGGCCAAGGTCAGCCCGTCAGCCCGACAGCCAGCCGGGCCAAGGTCAGCCCGTCAGCCCGACAGCCAGCCGGGCCAAGGTCAGCCCGTCAGCCCGACAGCCAGCCGGGCCAAGGTCAGCCCGTCAGCCCGACAGCCAGCCGGGCCAAGGTCAGCCCGTCAGCCCGACAGCCAGCCGGGCCAAGGTCAGCCCGTCAGCCCGACAGCCAGCCGGGCCAAGGTCAGCCCGTCAGCCCGACAGCCAGCCGGGCCAAGGTCAGCCCGTCAGCCCGACAGCCAGCCGGGCCAAGGTCAGCCCGTCAGCCCGACAGCCAGCCGGGCCAAGGTCAGCCCGTCAGCCCGACAGCCAGCCGGGCCAAGGTCAGCCCGTCAGCCCGACAGCCAGCCGGGCCAAGGTCAGCCCGTCAGCCCGACAGCCAGCCGGGCCAAGGTCAGCCCGTCAGCCCGACAGCCAGCCGGGCCAAGGTCAGCCCGTCAGCCCGACAGCCAGCCGGGCCAAGGTCAGCCCGTCAGCCCGACAGCCAGCCGGGCCAAGGTCAGCCCGTCAGCCCGACAGCCAGCCGGGCCAAGGTCAGCCCGTCAGCCCGACAGCCAGCCGGGCCAAGGTCAGCCCGTCAGCCCGACAGCCATCCGGGCCAAGGTCAGCCCGTCAGCCCGACAGCCATCCGGGCCAAGGTCAGCCCGTCAGCCCGACAGCCATCCGGGCCAAGGTCAGCCCGTCAGCCCGACAGCCATCCGGGCCAAGGTCAGCCCGTCAGCCCGACAGCCATCCGGGCCAAGGTCAGCCCGTCAGCCCGACAGCCATCCGGGCCAAGGTCAGCCCGTCAGCCCGACAGCCAGCCGGGCCAAGGTCAGCCCGTCAGCCCGACAGCCAGCCGGGCCAAGGTCAGCCCGTCAGCCCGACAGCCAGCCGGGCCAAGGTCAGCCCGTCAGCCCGACAGCCAGCCGGGCCAAGGTCAGCCCGTCAGCCCGACAGCCAGCCGGGCCAAGGTCAGCCCGTCAGCCCGACAGCCATCCGGGCCAAGGTCAGCCCGTCAGCCCGACAGCCATCCGGGCCAAGGTCAGCCCGTCAGCCCGACAGCCAGCCGGGCCAAGGTCAGCCCGTCAGCCCGACAGCCAGCCGGGCCAAGGTCAGCCCTTCCGAGTCGACGCGGCCCGCCGCTCCCCCAGCCCGTTGGGTCGCTCGCTGACGTTACCGGCCGGCGCGGCGCCCCTGCTGTGTTACGGTCTGGCCACCCACAGACACAAATAAGTAGCGTGACACATGTACTGGGAGCGACACACGATGCTACATCTGCACCTGTACTCTTAAATCCACTGCCCAGTGTGTGGTGGAGAGTATTTTGCGTAGCATATCAGTTCCTCTTTACTCGTCTTTTTCTTCTTTTTTGGGGGGAGGGGGTGCCATATACGTAATAGCAACCAATGCATTCTTTGACTCTTGCAGAAACATATGTTCTCCAAACATCGACAATTGATTGTTAGAAAACAATTCACTGGTACACTTGTGTTTCAAATGTACAGTACTTATTATTTATTTATTTTTGGTAAACTAGCTACTGGTAACAATCCAAAGATTCCATCAACATATTCCATTGTTGTTTTGCACTTTAAATGAGTTATTCACTCTTTCTTTTCAAGTGAAACCTGTCTGTACTTTTTCTCTCAGTTCGAACAGACCTTCGTTCTTTCAGGTTCAACTCTTTTCGTTTCTCAGCATTCATCACCTTAGTGAAACGTGTGTGTAATCGTTTCATTAGGTGGCGTCCATTAATTAAGCGAGGTGATTTTCGCGTTTCTTCGAGCTCCCCTCTCGCCCTGGTGAGATGTGACATTTTGCTCACCCCCTCCCCCCAATCTCACGTGAGATTTTTAGAAATGCGTATTTTAGTGTAAATATTTTACCTGTAGGCCTACTTGATTACGTTAGCTCCACTTATGGAAATTTTGTACAATTGGCCTTCAAAGCAAGAGCAAGTTCACGGTCTGCATAAAATTTCATTTGGTGCATGGCGGAGAGTAGTTTACTTACAAACTTCGATTAGAATAAATAAATGCCCATCAGTGCCGGGTACATAAGCTAGTACTTAAATTAAAGGAAGTACATTCATTCAAATTCAATCCATGGGGACGCATGTGTGGTCTCAAGAGTAACTACTGGAACAAAAATGTATCACTTTTCAATAAAATCATCTTCCCGCGCGTGTAAAGAAAGGTCATATGTCATTAGAGAAACACTCCAGGGGCTACTGTGTCACTATTTGATGTTTGCATAACTGAGGCAAATATTATTGTTAGGTTTTGCCATATTTCAGAGGTGAAACATGGTTTACTTAACTGAAGCCAGTTGTCTTTCAGTTTTACACTGTTTCTTGCAGAAAAAGAATTACCTAAGATTTGCCGAGACCCCTTTCAACGACCCCGCCCCTTCCCGTCTCGTCGCGGCATGAGATTTGGTCAGATTGAGGTCGACCCCCTACCCGCCCTAAACACCTCACGTAATTTATGGACTCCCCCTTAATGCTATGTACAGGTTAATCCAATGACCATATCTGTATCTGAGTTGTTATTATACGATTAAGTCGAACCCCTATGTGAAAGTTTCATAACATAGTGTAAATGACCAAGACATTTATTTATAAATAAAGCAGGCTACTAATCACGATCGAAAATTCATGTCTTCGATGGGCAGGCCTACTTTCATTACTTGAACTGAATAAGAAGCACACAACTAGGATATAGAAACCAGTGAAGGGTGGGCATACCTCCCTGGATTTATGTGAAGGTACCTCACAGACTACTCCAGAGCTATATAAGCCTTGCAAATATTTATTTAATTATTACTGAAGAGTCTAATTCGTGTTTTCAGCATCTACAACTCCGGATTATATTACTCCAGATGCAATTAACGTACACAATCTGATGCATCGTTGGAGGTACAAACTGAGAGTTGAAGTTCCCTCTGAGGTACATAGAGAAAAAAGAAACTTCGCCCACATTTACCTAATTTGCATTCCGTGTTACTCAAAAGTCGTGACGATTCCCATCGATTAAAACTCAATTTGAATGTACCCCTGCCACACTTATCAGCTATTTAACAGAAATTACGTTCCAGCTACGTATATAAAAATCATACCGATGCCCACAGATTTGATCAATCACGGTGGCACAGTGATAAGACACTGGGCTCACGGCGGTTCAGATCCACCTCCAGCCATTCTTATTTGGGTTTCCCGTGATTTCCATAAATTACTCCAGGCAAATACCGGGATGGTTCCCTTGAAACGGCGCGGCCAATTTCCTTCCCCATCCTTAACCAAAAAGGTACTGTACCGATGACCTTAGCACTTTGGTCCCTTCAAATGAGAATCCATCCAACCAACCTATAAACCTGTTTAAATTGACATTCTTAGTAAAGTACCAGATACACTATTTCCCGATGTACATGCTTAATTCACTATGCTCTAAGCATACACGCTACATAAACTAACTTATTCTAAGGACCAGCTGCACAGTCCATTACATGGCGCCCTAAACGCACGGTTGTTCCCGGGCGGCTGTTTCCCTGTATCCATCATCAGTGGCTTCAACGGTTTTCTTAGTACATATACTTTCCTGCAATGTTTATTTTCCTAAATTTCGGTTTTTCATACTCACTGTTTTTCCGTAGTTGCACTCATTTTCAAATATTCGCGTGGTCCAAACCATAACTCAGTGTTAAACAAGAGTAATTTAGTTGGTCTAGGCAGTGGCACGCTTCCACTGTTATATAGACCACCATATGAAGAACTAGAAATGATGCTATTGAGGAATCGGCTCTTTATTTTCTAACGCGATATCAGCATTGTCTGCGCAGAAAAAAGTATTTAAGTAGCTATGTACGAAAATGTTTTAACATTAAATCATGTTAATCAGCAAAAATAATTGCAGTTGTGCTTTGTAGAAAACCAGATTCCATATTTCTACTTCTATATTTATTTCTTTTGGATAAATTCATTATATTAATTGCGTACACTTTTCTCCCATAATAAATTTTTAATCCTTCCCCACTCCTCTCTCTTGAGAGTTTTATTCACCACTGCTGTGAGCGTAATTATACATATATTGTGTGTATTTGTAGTTATCAGATCAAGTCCCAATTTCTCCATGATATTTTGGAAGATTCGTTGGCATCTGTAAATGACTACTGATTGCTGCAGGGACCATATGACGATGGCAACTAACCTTCCGAAATATGACGAGAAATTACTACGACACCCAGGCAGATTCGCGAGAGTACTACAAGTTAAAATTACTCCAAGGAAACATCACATAGCGTTAACATCGATATTTCTCCACAAGACTATAGGGACTATTACAAAACGAAAGCAGACTTGTATGACCTGTCACTGGCACAGAAGTGAGTCACGTGGCACCATCCGGCAGCCTCGAGCTATCCCACCCCACACAGTTACGGCTCCATCTGACGCTGCCCCATTAGACGGCGCTCGCCCCGTCTGAGGCTGGCAGCCAGGTGCACGCCACGCGCCACGGCTCTTGTCACGTCATCGAGGAGCTCCCTGCGTTCACCGCAGTGTCACTGCAGCTCACAATCCGTCTGTGCAAAATGGAATCTGTGGAAACCTCGTGTACTGGTCGTCAGTTGCAGTTGTCACCTACACATTCATCTGTGTCAGTGTCACCAGTGACGTTGCGTCCTCTGACCAAGGAAACAGTGAAGGAGAAGTTACTTACAAAAGAATTTGTTCTTCAGTCCAGAGAATATGAAGTGTCAGCAGTTTGGAAATATTTTTCGGCAGTCCATTGTGCAGAATGAAACGAATATGTTGGTTCTACATCTACATGGGATACTCTGCAAATCACATTTAAGTGCCTGGCAGAGGGTTCATCGAACCAAAATTATACTATTTATCTCCCATTCCATTTTCGAATAGCGCGCGGGAAGAAAGAACACCTGAATCTCTCTGTTCGAGCTCTGATTTCTCTTATTTTATTCTGATGATCATTTCTACCTATGTAAGTGGGAGTCGTCAATATATTTTCGCATTCGGAGGAGAATGTTGGCGATTGGAGTTTCGCAAGTAACCCACGCCTCAGCGATAAGCGCCGTTGTTGTAATGATTCCCATCCCAGATCCTGTATCATTTCCGTAACGCTGTCTCCCCTGTATCGTGACAATACGAAACGAGCTGCCCTTCTTTGGACTCTTTCGATGTCCTCCGTCAAACCCACCTGATAAGAATCCCACACTGGGCAGCAATATTCTAGAAAAGGACGGACAAGCGTATTCTAGGCAGTTTCTTTAGTAGTTCTGTTGCCTCTTTTAAGGGTTCTGCCAATAAAACGTAGTCTCTGGTTCGCCTTTCCCACGATATTATCTACGTGTTCTTTCCAGTTTAAGTCTGAAGTAATAGTGATTCCTAGGTATTTTGTGGAGTTTACGGCGTACACATTTGATTGATTTATGTTGTAAACAAAGTTTAACGGATTTCTTTTCGTACTCATGTGGACGACTTCACACTTCTCATTATTTAGAGTCAATTGCCAATTTTTACACCATACTGATATCTTATTCAGATCGTTCTGCAGTTGGTTTTGATCTTTAGATGATTTTACTAGACGGTAAATGACGGCGGCATCTGCAAACAACCTAAGAGAGCTACTTAGATTTTCCCCTAAATCGTTTATGTAAATAAGGAAAAGCAGAGGACCAATAACACTACCCTGTGGAACGCCCGATATCACCTCTGTTTTAGTCGATGCCTTACCATCGATTACTACGATCTGTGTCCTCTCTGACAAGAAATCCCTTATCCAATTGCAAATTTGGGGCGATATACCATAACCACGCAATTTGATTAAAAGCCGTTTGTGAGGTACGGTGTCAAAAGCTTTCTGGAAATCAAGAAATACGGAATCGATTTGCGAACCTTTGTCGATAGCACCGATCACTTCGTGTGAATATAGAGCTAGTTGTGTTTCGCATGAACGATATTTTCTAAATCCGTGTTGACCTTGGGTCAATAGATCGTTCTGTTCGAGATAATTCATAATATTTGAATACAGGATATGTTCCAAAACCCTGCTGCAAATTGACGTCAATGAAATAGGCCTGTAGTTTAGTGGGTTACTCCTACTGCCTTTCTTGAATATAGGTGTGACCTGTGCAACTTTCCAATCTTTTGGTACAGATCCTTCTATGAGAGAGCGGTTGTATATGACTGTTAAGTAAGGAGCTATCGCTTCAGCATAATCAGATAGAAATCTAATGGGTATATATCCGGACCAGAAGACTTGTTCTTATTAAGTGATTTTAGTTGTTGCACTACTCCGATGATATCTACTTCTATGTTACTCATTACAGCGTCTGTTCGTAATTCGAAATCTGGAATATTGGTTTCGTCTTCTTTGGTGAATAAGTTTCTAAAAGCTATGTTTAGTAACTCTGCTTTAGTAGCGCTGTCATCGGCAGGATCGCCATTACTATCACGTAGTGAAGGTATTGTTTGTGACTTTCCCCGCGTATATTTAACATATGACCAAAATCTCTTTGGGTTTTCAGTCAAATTACGAGAAAGAGTTTCGTTGTGATAAATGTTGTAGGCATCTCGCATTGAAATCCTCGCTAAATTTCGAGCTTCTGAGTACAATCCCAAATCGTGGAGATTTCGTGTTCGTTTAAATTTAGTATGCCTTTTCCTTTGCTTTTGCAACAGTGTCCTAACCTGTTTTGTGTACCAAGGGCGATCGCCTCCTTCTTTTATTAATTTATTAGGTATAAAACTTTCAATTGCTGTCGATACCACTTCTTTGAATTTGAGCCACATCTGGTCTACACCCACGTTTAGTGTTAGAAACGAGTGGAAGCTGTCTTTCAGAAGCAATGTATTTTGTTTCTATCTGCTTTCCTGAACAAATATACTTTGCGTTTATTTTTGGTAACTTTGGGACTTTCGATATTCAATTTCGCTACTACTGCTCTGTGTTCACTAATACCTGTATCCGTTTTGATGCTCGTTATGAGCTCAGGATTATTTGTTGCTAAGAGATCAAGTGTAATTCTCAGAGAATGCGTTGAGTACAATTTCGGACGATGTTTTATGCCTACCTGCTGATTTAAAAATATAATTTCGCCAACAGATCGAGGGTAAATTAAAATCACCACCTACTATTATCGTGTGAGTCGGGTACGTTTTTGTAATTAGACTCAGGTTTTCTTTGAACCTTTCTGCTATTGTATCGTCAGAGTCGGGAGGCCGGTAAAAGGAACCGATTATTAACTTCTTACGATTTTCGGGTACAACCTCTACCCATAATAGCTCGCACGAACTATCAACTTCAACTTCGCTACATGAAATACTACTTTTGACGGCGACAAACACGCCCCCACCTATTTTGTTTAATCTATCCTTTCTGAATACCGTTAGATCTTTTGAAAATACTTCTTCTGAACTTATTTCCGGCTTGAGCCAACTTTCGCTGCCTATAATGATGTGTGTTTCGGTGCTTTCTATTAACGCTTGCAGTTCTGGAACTTTCCCGACACAGCTACGACAATTTACAACCGTTATACCGATAGTTTCCGGATCTACATTTCTCCTGTGATCCACCTGAACCCTTTGAGATTGCCCATTTTCTATTTCCCCGAAGCTCTTTATCCTAAAAAACCGCCCAGTCCACGCCACACAGCCCCCGCTACCCGTGTAGCCGCTTCCTGCGTATAGTGGACTCCTGACCTATTCAGCGGAACCCGGAAACCCACCACCCGATGGCGCAAGTCAAGGAATCTGCAGCCTACACGGTCGCAGAACCGTCTGAGCCTCTGATTCGGACCCTCCACTCGGCTTTGTATCAGAGGTCCACAGTCGGTCCTGTCAACTATGCTGCAGATGGTGAGCTCTGCTTTCATCTTGCAAGCAAGACTGACAGTCTTTACCACTTCAGTTAGCCGCTCGAAACCTGAGAGGATCTCTTCAGATCCGAAACGACACACATCATTGGTACCGACGTGAGCCACCACCTGCAGTTGGCTGCACCCCGTACCCTTCATGGCATCCGGGAGGACCCGCTCCACATCTGGAATGACTCCACCCGGTATGCACACGGAGTGCACGTTGGCCTTCTTCCCCTCCTTGGCAGCCATCTCTCTAAGGGGCTCCATCACCCGCCTAACGTTGGAGCTCCCAACTACAAGTAAACCCACCCTCTGTGAAAGCCCGGATCTTGCAGGCTGGGTGGAGACAGGGTGAGAGACACCATCCGACTCAGGAACGTCGTCCTGAGCAGACAGCGCCTCAAACCTGTTCGCAAGACGAACCGGGGAGGCCTCACGATCGGTCCCGCGGAATGTCTTGCGCCTCCTGCCATGCACTGGAGCAACCTCCCTCGCAACCACGGGTGGGATGTCTGCCTCACTGCTAGCAGTTTCAGGGCATGTCGCTGCCGCAGGCCGATCGGTGGAGACGACGGGAGTCCGTTCGGTCCCCACCGCCGGCCAACAACAACGACGCCCATCGATCGCAGCTTCCAACTGTGCAACCGAGGTTAACACAACTTGAAGCTGGGAGCGAAGTGTCACCAGCTCAGACTGCATCCGCACACAGCAGTCACAGTCCCTATTCATGATTACAGTGCCAACAAAAACAAAAACTGCAGTCGCGATGCGTTCAAAGGAAAACTAAACTGTTCGTTAGAACGCGGATGTGAATCCAATACGCACGACAGCTCAGTATAACTTTACAAATTGAGACGAGAAAGTGTAGACGAAACTCAAAATACTATATGTCGCTTCTAATCAGAAAATAAAGGCAGACGACTGTCGCGACGCGATTCACACGGCGGAATAATACACTAACCAGATATTTAACGTGAATATGAATCAAATAAAAACGCGAGCACACAATAAATTTAATGCACTCAAGGGAAAACGCACTGAAAAGTAAAAATAGGTAGCTTCTAGAGAGAAGCCGGTTACACTTACAACTGATAAATTACTGCTACGCCACTGGAGAGGTGTGCTCTGGACGACGTCCGCTGGGCGACTGTGCAGTCCAAGTCTTGTGAATTTGTTTACAACTTCAAGAAGGGGTCATCAACCTCTACATCATTCAGGCACAAATATGTTAAAAGTGAGAAAGTCTCGAGACAGGGAAATACCACAATAGTATCTTCAAGGACAAAATCTACTGTCATTAGTAGTTGTGTACGACTCTGTGATCAGGACCTCCGTTCCTAAAACATCGTTAAAGGCGAAGGGTTCAAAAACTTTTGTCAGCACCTCTTAGACATAGGTGCACAGTATGTAAAGTTTGGCCGCGTAAACGATAACGACTTCCTTCCTAATCCGACAACCATTTCACGAAATGTTTCTGAGGCAGCTGAAAAAAATCAAGGCAGAGATCCAACAGAAAATCAAAAGTTGTTTATAAGCCAACGCATGTTCCTTTTAAGTGGATCTGTGGGCTGATACGTATACCAAAACTGAAATCGTTACCATCGTTACCCCAGAAATGCAGACGAAATCGCACGTTTTATGCACGTATGAATTTCCTGCCGGAGATGCTAAATCTGGTCTCAATATTCGAAGAGAAATTCTATCCGAATTAGAAAGTTATGACATTTCTGCTACAGATCTGGAAGGTGCAACATTTGTAACGGACCAAGCGGCCAATATCAGGTCAGCGCTTTCACCGTTTAAGTGGCTCCCCTGTATTGCACACAGCATTGCAACCATGATACGTCACGTGTTAGATGAAGAGAAAAAGTGAAAAAACTTTTGAGACGTCAGTTAGTATCCAAATAATCGTACATTACGTAATTGAAAGTGTATTATTCGCGAATAAAAAAGTTAAAATGTCACAAACGAAGAGGTACCGTAGCACAGGTTGGGTGCTGCAACGGCAGCGGCGAGTGGCGCGAGCAGAGGGCGAGGCACGGAACAGTGGGCTGGCGGCCGGCAGGCCGACCCGTGGGCTCGCTGCGCCTGGCCAACACACGGCGGGCTGCCGGGCCACGTCCAGCCCGGCGGGCTAGACGGGCCAGCCCACAGCTAGGCGGGCTGAAATGAGCGCCGGGCAGAACTCTAGTCTGGATCCTAGAACCATTTGCAGCAAAAAGGCAGCAGTCGTCCTTGCTTCGACGAGGTAGCCGGGAACATGGATACACTGACACATCAGCACCTGTGTCCACTAAGAATTATAACTTTGTATCTTGTTCTGTGTCAAATAATCGACGGCTGCCGTCCGGAGAGCCAGTTGCCGTCATTACTGACTTCCGTGTTCGTTTCCCTTCTCACACGGAGGATTACACTTTCTTGCCTCTGAACCAAACCGCTTGTGATACCAGAAAAGCTTTACAGCTGAAGGTGAGCGACTGCGTCTTCTTGGTGAGCGGTGGCATCGTGATTGACGGTTGGAACACTGTGTTCGTAGCGCGGCGATTTGTGCAGTAAGTTCAGCGACCTGAGCTTGCAACGCTGTGAGGGTATTGTCTGTCGGTGAACTAACAGATGCTACACTCGCAGACGGATACATCTCCACAATACGATCTGGGGTTTGTGCAAGAGCATCGAGATCAACGGCGCACACTGAGTATTTTCTGTGCATCCGGCGGAAGACGCGACAGCCAGATATTGCGTAAAATATCTTCGTTAACAGCTTTATTTGCCAATGTCCGCAAGCGGCGCAGCAACTGTGAAGGTGTGCGATCACCTAACTCTTCAGTACGTAGTAGCTTCTCCAGGCGTTTCGTCTCAGACTCTGATAACCGGGTGATTAAGGCATTATTGATTGTTGAATATCGATCGGTACTCGGTGGTGAAGCCAGAATATCTTTTAGTTCTGTAGCCAAGTCTTCATTCAACGCTGCGACGACATAGCTGTATTTAGTATCATCAACTGTTACGTGAGCTATCATAAATTGGCTTTCAAGTTGTGCAAACCACAGTACAGAGTTTTGTCGCCAGAATGGTGGTGGTTTGACCGCGACGGTGTTGATTAATGCGCTCGTAGACGCAACAGCATCGGCTGCGTATCCGGCATGGCGTAATCACACGGAAGAAGCGCGGCGCTGCTGCAGCGGTTGTTTCAAATGTAACGTCCGAAACGGAACTTTACGAAGCGTCGATTAACACCGATTATCACGTCGGGGTCCCCAGAAATGTTGCGATAAGATGTATTTACTTACTCAGCAAGATTTAATTAACGTATCACAAGTACAAAGATAAGAGACATACTGGTATAAACTGTAACGATACTGCTGACCCCCTCATCTCAATTTTATCGTATGATATCGTCTGCCTGGTCCTCTCATCTCAATGTCATCCTACGATACCGTCTGCGTCGGATCAGGAATCGTGTGGTTCAATAGTGATAAAAGTTGCGTGTGAAGTTAGTTAAAAACGATATAGCCAGTCTAGGTATCACTTTAGGACAGTGTCTCAGTGATACTGTGATTAAAACAAGTGATAATTAACGAAATTGTCAAACTTTGAGTATCGTAATTCTTTGTATATATTGAGATTTTCAACTTATTTTGTGAATGACCATGAGATTTGATAGTTCAATATATGTTAGGAACATATATAATGTACTCATTCAATTAATTGACATTTAACACTTTGGTTTGTTGTCAAACAAAAAGTAGCGTGATTAAAACTTAAAAAGATAGGTGCGATCTAAAATTATTGTATGTATAGTTTTCATTTTATATTGTGATTATTTTTGTATATATGAAATATTTTTCTGTTATGTTTGTTAATTGTAAATCAGTATATTCTATTGTTATGAACAGTGGATATGTAACGTCATTATTGCCGATGTTATATATTTGCCTCACCGCCTTGCGTGGGGGAGTTCGAGTTTTAGCTTTTCTGAAGTGCACTGGAAGCTATGTCAGTTTTTGTTTTGAAATGGAAGTACTACCGTTCTGATGCTTTGTAAATGTTGTGATAGATGTAATGTTTTGGTGGACGAGTTTAATTTCAAATTAAACAAGAAGTGAAAAATTGTACCTACGAGTATTTATTTCTACCACGAAGCCCCAGGAGAACAATGTTGCAGCGAGCAGAACTCCCATACATTGAAATATTGAAAAGCTGAGTATTTTGTTTGGAAGTGGTAGAAAGGAATTGTAATTACGCAAATATCATATAAATGTTTGAAATGGTGAAGCAGAGTTGGGATTGCGTCATATACAGTGTCTACAGAGTGTTTGTGATGCTTTGAGAATTATGTTTGGATGTATATAATCGATGTCAGAAAAACCGAGGAGGACGTGAATCTGGAATTATAAGGCAAAGAAAAACGGAGCACTTAACTTGGAAATTGGATGCTTGGGCCCGGATCGTCGCATCGCTGGACACTGAGTAATAATTACAGCAGCGCTTATTAATTTGTATTTGTAGTCTGGGTTTTTTGGCACTGTGAAAGAATGTCAACTGAGAACAGGAAATCTAGTGTAGACATGTCAGATCAGAATGTGGACAGTACACCTCGTAGCAATGTATCAAAGAGTGAAGAAATAATTCTTGCATCACCAGGTCTTACAGAGTTGTTAAATCGAATTACAGAACAAATAACTGAACGTATTGACAAGGGAAATCATGATCTGAGCAAAAAGATAGATGACGGCTTAGCAGATTTAAAGTCTCAGGTAAACGAAACAAACAGAGCAGTTGACGAAATCAGGATATACCCTGGGGAAGGAAAATCCATCCCAAAGACTTTTTACATCATTGCTCTGACAACTTCACTGTAGAAATGACCGATGCAATGAAAATTAAATTTGTAAAGAGATTTTTGGACAATAAAGCTTATACTTGGGTCAATCAGATACAGAGGATATGTCATATAGTGAGTTTGAGAGGTGTTTTTTGAATAAATTCTGGTCCAAAATCAAGCAAGCTAGAGTAAAAGTGATTTCTTGCATGGAGGGAAGTACAGGGAAAACTATGGCAGTATGAGGGTCTTTTGTGAGGCTGAACTCAGAAAATTAGTGCATCTTGACTCACCTTTAGATGAAATGACATTGGTGGACACCCTACGTAGAAGGTTACCAGGAAGAATACTTGAAGTGTTAGATTGTGGACTTGACGATTCAGTTGAGAACTTCTTAAGATTTGTTGGAAGATTAGACAGAAGTTATGAGAGAGAAAGAGAGAGAAACCGGTACCAAGAAGACCATCATGGAAGAGACAGAAGAGAGAATCACCAAGAAGATAGTCGTGAGAACCGAAGTAGACAGCAAGGTGGGAGTACGGATTACAGGAACAGACAAGGAAGAAACATCAGAAACCAAGGTTGCTACAAGAATAATGGAAATGGGCAGGAAAACTAAATGTCGCCCCTATGGAAGCCTGTCAGGTTGGGGTGAGAAATAGGACAAGAAATCAGGCTACCACAAATAGGATCAGATTTGGACGCAAATTGGAAAATGAGCAATATAGACAGGGACAGAAGGTAACACACGGGGTAAATCGGCTCAAGTTTGACAAAGAACTATGGAAGTCATTAAGAACCAGGCTTGGAAAGAAGAAGACAAGTGTATTGAACCAGAAGAGGTTGTACTAGATGATGATACTGTAGCCAATATGTATAATGCAAGTGAAGATATAGCTGTAGAAGAACCCAAAATAAGTGAAGAACATGATGTGTTTGGACTGTGTAAATTGCTAAGTGATAAGGTTGAAGATGCTGAAGACAGACTGAATGTTACTGCTCATGAAACTGTGAAGACTGAGAATCATGAAGATTTTGATGTTTTGTCTAGTGTGAGTTCAGAGAAGTCAGAGGATGACAGTGTTGAAGATAGTGAAGAAGATGTGGAGGTCATGGAGTCTGAAGATTTGGAGAAGGAACTTGATGGGATGATATATGTTGAAGTCAAGGAAGGTTGCATCGTGTCAGATGGCCAGTGTGAGACAGTGTGTGTTGTAGATGTCAAGTCTTGTGAGAATCATGTCGTACCAGTGAAATTGAGCAGTACTGAAAGTTGTCGAAGCAGAAACAGACAAGAAGAGGTAGGGAAAGAAATCTTGCATTGTGTCATACAGAGCTACATTGATAAGGAAGAGAAAACCAATGTTCTGGATAAGTTACTGTGTAAATATCATGAGCTACAAGATAATGTGCCTGAGTTAGAACAGTGTTTTACCAATGATAATTGTGTTGGTAATGGATGTTTGACTTGTCAACCTGTTGAAAGTAATGTGTACTTGAATCATGTACAAGCTAATGGTAACTCCTGTACTATGAAACATAAAGATATTATTGAAGATATTACTCATGAAGAAGAGGAAGATGTACAATATGATGTCACTGGATGCCCATATATTACCCTATTTATTAATGGAAAAGGCAAGGAAGCATTAATTTATACAGGTAGTCCAATCTGTGGAATCTCTGAACAATTTAGAGATTGTGTGAAAGATGCACCAGACTGCATGGAGATGCCTGTAGTAGGAATCAAGATCAAGGGTGCTACCGGCAGACACAGCACGTTAGTTAACCGGCAAGCCTTGTTGAACTTCAGTGTGAGTGATGTCAATTTATGTCAAGGATGTCTAGTAATACCTAATCTGTCTGAGGATATCTTGCTAGGAACTGACTGGATCATGAAAGTGAATGCTGTATTTGACTGGGGAGGAAGAAAAGTTACGTTTGTGGACCCGAATACTGGTGTTTTACATTGTACTGCTATGATATTGCCAAATGGGAATAGTCTGAGTAAGCAGAGTCTAGAATTAGATTTATTAGATCATAATAGAGATGTAGAAGACATGCATGAAGAGCCTGAAGAAACCATGGAGGATATAAACTATCATGAACTCGTAAATCCCAAGGTGGAGGAAGCCAATAAATTAGACGAAGGACACATAAGCTAACTGGAAGAAGCGTGCAGAAGATTAAGAGCAGGAGGGATGTCTCTTAAGCTAGAGAAATGTAAATTTGCCGTGGAATACATTAAGGGAAAGGAGAATCTTGTTGCTGATTCACTCTCTCGTTTGCCAGTGGGGGGTGAATTTGAAGATAGCAGTGGAGTTTGTGAAAAGCAATATAACAGAACTAAAGCCATACAGTCAGTAGTGGGTATTAATAAGACTTTGTACAGGTGCTATTTTTGTAAAATTTATTGCAGCTATGAGTTTTGTACATATGTATTCCTTGTTGAAATATCTTGGAAGTTGTATTTTCAATTTGTTGGATATTAACGTTTGTAACCTCAGGAAAGTACACATTTTGTGTGTGCTAAGTGCGTTGGCAAGCACTGGGTTTCTAGCTATGTGGCAGCATACTTCTCATTTCGGTTTCTGGTGCCACATCTCCTACTCGTTCTGTAACCTGTTCAAATTATCTCATGTCTATCATTCTATCTTTCTTCTTTAGTGTTAAGATATGAAAAGTGTGTTGTGTGTAATTTTTTATGTTAATAAGAATATTGATTTCGATTTAGTTTGTTCACTTAGATTTTTCAATGTATTAATTTATGTCATAGTTAAAATCTGAATTCAAATTGCTGCCTGAGTATTAAAGAGTTAAAGTATTTGAGAAATTGATGGAAGTCATGATAGAATCAATTAATTAATGTTAGTGTCTAATGATTTTGTAAGATACCAAGGGTCATGTGCTTGAAGATTTAAAAAATTCAGTTCAGAATTTGATTAAAGTAAATTTTACAGTATACTTATGTGGATAATTTGTCATGTTTCTTGTGTATTTTGTTTTGATACTTAAAAAGGTCAGACAAGTTCAGTGTGGCAGATTCTTGAGTGTCAGCTGTTCCCGATTCTGCCCTCTGCTCTTGGGAGGGCATACCGTTGTCACATACTTGCTGCACTTGGAACTTTCAGGATCTGGTGATGCTGTGCGTGTGGACTGTGCTGTGCCAACCCCAGACAGGACTAAGTGAGGTACTGATGCAGCCAAGCCAGTCACCGGGTCCAAGCCATCCAAAGTATGTGCTTCACTCTTACATCACCTCGACTTATGAGGGCATCGTCGAGCTGAATGCGGGGGGGGGGGGGGGGGGTATTGTAACGATACTGCTGACCCCCTCATCTCAATTTTATCGTATGATACCGTCCGCTTGGTCCTCGCATCTCAATGTCATCCTACGATACCGTCTGCATCGAATCCGGAACCGTGTGGTTCAATAGTGATAAAAGTTGCGTGTGAAGTTAGTTAAAAACTATATAGCCAGTCTAGGAACCACTTTAGGACAGTGTCTCAGTGATACTGTGATTTTAAACAAGTGATAATTAACGAAATTGTCAAAATTTGAGTATCGTAATTCTTTGTATATATTGAGATTTTGAACTTATTTTGTGAATGACCATGAGATTTGATAGTTCACTATATGTTAGGAAAATGTATAATGTACTCATTCAATTAATTGACATTTAACACTTTAGTTTGTAGTCAAACAAAAAGTAGCGTGATTAAAACTTAAAAAGATAGGTGCGATCTAAAATTATTGTATGTATAGTTTTCATTTTATATTGTGATTATTTTTGTATATATGAAATGTTTTTCTGTTATATTTGTTAATTGTAAATCAGTATATTCTATTGTTATGAACAATGGATAATGTAATGTAATTATTGCCGATGTTATATATTTGCCTCACCGCCTTGCGGGGGGGGGGGGGGGGCGGGTTCGAGTTTTAGCTTTTCTGAAGTGCACTGGAAGCTATGTCAGTTTTTGTTTTGAAATGGAAGTACTACCGTTCTGATGCTTTGTAAATGTTGTGAAAGATGTAATGTTTTGGTGGACGAGTTTAATTTCAAATTAAACAAGAAGTGAAAAATTGTACCTACGAGTATTTATTTCTACCACGACGCCCCAGGAGAACAATGTTGCAGCGAGCAGAACTCCCATACATTGAAATATTGAAAAGCTGAGTATTTTGTTTGGAAGTGGTAGAAAGGAATTGTAATTACGTAAATACCATATAAATGTTTCAAAACTAAAGAGTAATTATTTGAACAGAGTAATTATTTGAACAGAGAGAATAAACATGCATAATCACTGACGCTGTGTAGTACAATAACTTTGTACACGTTGACAAGGCATTTGTCATTTAATTACATGGCACACAATCACTTTAGTATGGGGGCATTATCAATGTTGAAAATGGCAATGTTTGTAAGCGAAAGCCGGCCGCGCCGCGGTGGCCGAGGGGACTAAGGCGCTCCAGTCACGGTCTGCACGGCCACTACGGTCGGGGGTTGGAATCCCCCCTCGGGCATGGATATTTGTGCCGTCCTAGTTCGTAAGTAGTTCATAAGCAGTTTGTAAGTTTAGGCACTGATGACCCCGTAGTTAAGTCCCATATAATTTACAAGCATTTTGAACATTTTGTTAGCGATATTCTAGCCATAGTAAGCAGTCTGTTGCCGAGAATGGTGAGGTATTCATTCACAGTTATCGAATCAACAGGGGTAATGATGGTAATCTATATCTATAAATGTGAATGTCTGTTCGGTGTACGTTTTTCACGTCTGAACCAAAAGACACAAAGAGCTAAGAATTTGTACTGTTACTAATGTCTACCCGGGGAAGGCTTTAGGCACGGTTTTAAGGCAATCGGATAGCTGTTTACCTGTATATATTAATGTGAATGTCTGTCCGGTGTACGCTTATCACGTCATGACGCAGAGACTTAAATATTTGTACAGTTATCAATTTATATATAAGGTTTTAGGCACGGTTTTATAGCGATCTGATAGATATTTAGTAATTCAAAGAATATAACGCGAAATGCGGAACAATAATTACTCTTTGAAAATGGTTTTATTGGTTGCATTGTTGCTTGAGTGTTGATAATGATAAAAGGGTGAGTATATTGGGAACTTAAGACTCCCGTGGTACACTATAGCAGTTCCATGCCGATGGGCTATAAGGGGGTAGAAGTTATGGTGGTTGAAATTCATCAAATTATAAAAAAAATTCGGACTGAAGACCAGCGATGACGTTTGCGACTCTATAGCAAGGAGGTTACATACAGCGAACGTGATGGGACAGACCATATCTTTGGTCTATGCGTGCTACAATGTCTTCAGCTCTTTCTCTGTAAGGATAATCATACGAATAAGGGAATATAAGAATATATAAATAGCACGCTAGTGAAAGATAGCTTATCTATCATAATCAACCAACACGGGAGCGGAGCCGCGGGTTTAAGCTAGTACACAATATGAATGCCCAGTTGTTGTGATGCTAATTCGAAAGACTCTTTGATGAAGCTGTCCACGATGTACTGAAAGCCTCTTCATCTCTAATTTAGAACGCCAACCTACATTTTTGCTGCAGAATACCACGTTCCCCTACCCTGCGAAGCGTGGAATGAAGGATCTAGCGTGTTAGATTTTTGTTCCGTGGCGTGGAACGTGGCCAATCAGGAGCGACTTGGTTTTCACGTGACAAGCAGAGATCTTGAGCCGTCATATTGCAAACTTAACTCCGTATTTGGTATCTTCTTTCGTTGTAGTGTCCGATGTATTCATATAATCTCTTTTAAAACGTCAGAATATTAAAGAACTTCTAAAACGCTTCATTATAGATATGAGTTGTTCCAATAAATTACCAGAAACAACATTTTCATCACTTTAAAGGTTCTCGTATTTAATGTGTCCGTGTTATCTACATCTATATGGGATACTCTGAAAATCACTTTTAAGTGCCTGGTGGACGGTTCATAGAAACTACCTTTATACTATTTATTTCCCACTCCACTCTCTAATAGCGCGCTGGATGAAAGAACACATGATTCTCTACGTTCGAGCTCTGATTTCCCTTATTTTATTATGATGATCTTCTCGGGCTATGAAAGTGGCAGTCAACAATGTATTTTCGCATTCGGAGGAGAATGTTGGGAATTGAAGTTTCATAAGTAGCCCACGCCACAGCTATTAGCGCTTTTGTTGTAATGATTCCCATCCCAGATCCTGTACCATTTCCGAAAAGCTGTCTCCCCTGTATCGTAACAATACAAAATGTCCTCCGTCGAACCCAGCTGATAAGTATCCCACACCGGGCAGCAATACGCAGTCTCTGGTTCGCCTTTCCCACCACATTATCTACGTGTTCTTTCCATTTTAAGTCTGAAGTAATAGTATCCTAGATAGTTTGTGGAGTTTACAGCCTACACTTTTAACTGGTTTATCTTGTAAACAAAGTTTAACGGATTTCTTTTGGTACTCATGTGGACGACTTCACATTTTTCATTAATTAGAATCAATTACCAATTTTTACACCGTAGTGATATCTTATTTAGGTCGTTCTGCAGTTGGTTTTGAACTTCAGACGATTTTACTAGACTGTAAATGATGGCGTCATCTGCAAAACACTTAAGAGAGCTCCTTAGATTTTCTCCCAAATCGTTTATGTAAATAAGGACCAATAACACTACCCTGTGGAACGCCCGAAATCACCTATGTTTTAGTCGATGCCTTACCACCGATTACTACAAACTGTGTCCTCTCTGATAGGAAATCAACTATCGCAAACTTGGGGCGATATATCATAACCACGCAATTTGATTAAAAGCTATTTATGAGGTACGGTATCAAAAGCCTCCTGGAAATCAAGAAATACGCAATGAATATGAGAACCCTTATCAATAGCACTCATCACTTCGTGGGAATAAAGAGCTAGTTGTGTTTCGCATGAACGATATTTTCTAAATCCTTGTTTACCTTGGATCAATTCTGTTCGAGGTAATTCATAATAGTTGAATACACGATATGTCCAAAAACTCTGCTGCAAATAGACGTTAGTGAAATAGGCCTGTATTTTAGTTGGTTACTCCTACTGCCTTTCTTGAATATAGGTGTGACCTGTGCAAGTTTCTTTTGGTACAGATCCTTCTTTGAGAGAGCGGTTGTATATGGCTGTTAAATAAGGAACTATCGCTTCAGCATAATCAGACAGAAATCAAATGGGTATACAGTCCGGACCAGAAGACTTGTTCTTGTTAAGTGATTTAAGTTGCTTCATTACTCCTAGGATATCTACTTCAACGGTCGACGTTACTCATTCTGGCCCCTGTTTGTAATTCGAAATCTGGAATATTAGTTTCTTCTTCTTTGGACAATGAGTTTCTAAAAGCTATGTTTAGTAACTCTGCTTTAGTAGCACTATCATCGGCAGGATCGCCATTAGTATTACGTAGTGAGGGTATTGTTTGTTTTGCCTCTAGTATATTTAACATATGACCAAAATCTCTTAGGGTTTTCAGTCAAATTTTGAGAAAGTTTCGTTTTGAAAAGTATTGTAGGCATCTCGCATTGAAATCCTCGCTAAATTTCGAGCTTCTGTGTAGGATCGCCAATCATGGGGATTTTGTTATAATTTGTATAATGTGAAAGAATATCTTTCCTTTGCTACGGTATAAATCAATAAAGCGTCTTTGTGATACTGTGTCATGCATAAATAACATATTACAACATGTTTTAGAAGCGTAGTATACCTGAAACAATGATTTCCTTAATTGGAAGAATGGCGTATCCGGTAGTAACGCACGCTGTGGTGCAGAGATTGCAAGCGGAACGGATTCGCGTCTGTGCACATCCGAAATATTTTTATTTTTTCCTTAACGTTCCTGATTTTTTCTTGCTAATTCAAGTATAATATCCGATATTCGTTGTTATTTCTTTTTAAAACGACGTATTAGCGTAGTGGTTAGCGTGACTAACTGTGGAGGAAAAAGAGATGTAAATAACAGGTTTGTATCTACACGCTCCGAGATATTTTTAACGATTTGGTTTAATTACGGTTTTTTGTTGTTTTGGTCTTCAGTCCGCAGACTGGTTTGATGCAGCTCTCCACGCTACCCTGTCCTGTGCAAGTCTCGTCATCTGAGAATACTTTCGGCAACCTACATCCTTCTGAATCTGCTTACTATATTCGTCTCTCTGTCTCCCTCTACGATTTTTAGCCCACACACTTCCTTCTAATGCAAAATTGACGATTCCTTGATGTCTCAGAATGTGTCCCACCAACCTATCCCTTCTCTTAGTCTTTTCTTCCCATTTCGGTTAAGCACCTCATTAGTTACGTGATCTACGCATCTAAATTTCAGGTTCTATAATCTTACGGTTTATGAACCTTAGTGTGGGCCTCGGTTGCACAGTGGTAGCGTGCCAGACCACAAATCCAAAGGTCGTGGGTTCGATCTCCGCCACCTCCTAAGATTTTTATCTGTCACTTTCGACTTCTTTCACCTCTGGCAGTATTGCTCATGTGATAAATACCGAATAGCTCCGTGGTTCGGAACCCACGTTAAACTGTTGGTTCCACTATAATTGGCTGGGTAAGTCAGTTCAAAGGTCGGACGAAGGTAACTGCATACCACCTCGAAACATGACCATGCCTAGTAAAGCACTGTGGTGTTCAAACCAAACTTCGGATTGTTGACTGCTTTACCTTACGTTATTTGTTAATTGAATAAAATTATAATATTCGGTATTCGACGTTATTTATTAGAAACAAGAACAAACTTTTTCCACGAGAAAATTTGTTGAGTCTTTCGTTCTAGGCCACAGGAAGAAATAAAATTCAAGACAGTATCTTACGTCACTCAGCTTTTCCCACGGTGTTTGAATTAAGTTGCAATTCAATACAGTGTTGGAATAGCTCAGTTCCACAGTCCAAAGTGAACATTGCTAGCGCGTGTTTACGGAAGCAGATGCAGTGTAGGAGGAACAGTGTTTACATACAATACTAACAGCAAAAATTATCACAACGAACATTGTCTAGCTGAGGTGTTTTCCCCGTGTATAGCCAGTAAAATGTATTGTCAGAAGCTACTATCTACGAATATGCACAATATGTACAACGGGAAAATGGGAATATAAGATCAAGGAAATTTGAGCTGATGCAAATGATGTATTCCACTGTTGACTATTTTTTTTAGAGAATGCCACATGCAAGCATAAGAAAGCATTTTTTTTCGACGATCGCTAACACAGATACGATGTAACTTTACTATCCATCTTCGTGAACACAGTGATCTACGCACCAGCCCGCAACGGGTGCTGGAGAGCGCTGCGGTCACAAAGCAAATCACGATGAGCAGCACGTTGTGGTATGTAGCAGGTCGTTTCGGAACGTGCTGCAGCTAGGCAGAAACCAAGTGTGGCCAGCGCCACGTTGGGACAACATGTCCTGTTTGAGGCCGGCTGACGGGTGATCGTGATTAAGGGATGAAGACAGTGACACAGAGGTAGACAGGAGAAAGTGGCAATGGGAGGAAAAAGAGGCACAGTCGCTGCCAGTAATAGGGAGATGATGTGCATGAAAATTTCGTTACGATGAATGATTTAGCCTGTATTACAAGAAAGGGAGTATGTTCCAGTGTCACAATTTCTGGTGAAGGAGGATGAATGAAGACTGGCGTATATTCTTTAAAACATGCATTTATCTTTCTCTTGCTCCTAGAGGAGAATTTTTCAGCTTTTTATTACTTAAGTATATGTTACAACACATTATCAACACACATCGTTGAATCTACATGCAAAATTAATGTGCTGCACATACTTCAGGAAGCATAATGTCATAAAGGTGAGCCAAATTCAGCTTTTGCCTAAAAGTGTAAACAAATTACCAAATAGTCATCCATTGTTTGATCATGAGTATTTAATGATTACCAATCTATATCTATAAAGGTGAATGTCTGTTCGGTGTACGTTTATCACGTCTGAACCAAAGACATAAAGAGCTAAAAAATTTTATAGTTACTAATGTCTACTCGGGGAAGGATTTAGGCACGGTTTTATGGCGATCGGATAGCTATTTATCTATATATGTGAATGTGTGTTCGCTTAACGACAAGACGCAGAGACTTGTACAGTTAATAATTTATACCTGAGGAAGGTTTTAAGCACGGTTTTATAGCGATCTGATAGATATTTAGTAAATTGAAGAATATAACGCGAAATGCGGAACAATAATTACTCTTTGAAAATTATATTTACTCTGTGAAAATTGTTTTATTGGTTGCGTTGTTGCTTGAGGGTTGATAATGATAAAAGGGTGGAGTATATTGGGATGGAAAGTTATCTGTGTATATAAAATTCTAAGTGTGTGTGTGTGTGTGTGTGTGTGTGTGTGTGTGTGTGTGTCAATATTTCGCCCTGCAGCGAAAACTACTGAACGCAAACGAATGGTCTGTGTGTAATTGTTGTCCGAAGCCTCCCGTTGTACACCATAGCAGTTCCATGCCGATAGCTGTAAGGGGGTGGAAGATATGATGGTTGAAAGTCGTCAAATTATAAAAAAAATTCGGACTGAAGGCCAGCAATGACGTTTGCAACTCTATAGCATACAGCGAAACGTGATGCTACAGACCTTATCTTTGGTCTATGCGTGCTACAATGTCTTCAGCTCTTTTTCTGTAAGGATAAGTATACGGATAAGGAAAAATAAGAATATATAAACCAGTACAACCATCAAGTGAACAGGCTACGCTAACGCTATACTACGCCTTCCACATCGCTTCAACGGGTTCTGCACAAATCTATAGTTTTGTTCCGATATTGATAAAATTTTGCACACTCTGCCTCAAACACAAGAGGAATGTCACTGTCTGTATCAAATTTCGTTCGGTGCCTGGTGGAGGGTACTTAACTTACGGAATTTTACAAAATGCATAGTTTTGCTCCAATCTTTACGAATTTTTGCACACATGACCTATGAACCAAGAGGAAGATCACTGGATACATAAATGTTCGTATGGTACATGACAGAAGGTACCTTGCAGAAAACTTTACCAAGAGAGGGAAAGGCGGAAACGAACAGAGAGATGGGAGAGAAAGAGGTGGATGCAGAGAGAGGGCGGAAGGGGATGTGGACTACGAGAGTGTGGGATAAATAAACACTCGGGCAACGCCGGGTTTACAGCTAGTAAACCATAAACACACGTACATGCGGTTTATAAACTTTTTCTTGTTTACACGCTTAAAATACCAGTGCGCACCCAGAGTGCATTCACAGCAGCCCCGGCCAAATGGGCTGAATGAATATTTCTGAAGATCTGCAGAAGGTCTAAACCGGTTAAACAATATAACCTGCTGCGATCTAGACTGTTTTCTTACAACATAGCTCCAAGAAGGATCGCTGCTACTCCTGTGAAAATGTTGTCTATAGTAATACATGAAAGTAAACTATCCGGCTATCAATATAAATGTTCAGGGCGTTCATAGACGTGATTTGATTTGATTTTCTCAGGGAAGCCAAAACAGTCTTGGTCCAACCCGCCACTTCCCGCACCGAAACTAAGTTTATTGAGCGGTATCGTTCCCTGTCTATCTAGTAAAGCAACCAATGCCCTTGAACAGTGCAAGGAGTCCCTTTACCAGTTATTTATTAGACAATTTCTTCGGGTCTGGTTGTCCCAAATGTTCTGTGCCTTTTACTCTCCAATGCAATGCATTTGAAGATTAGACGTGATGCAGTTTCATGACCGTCATCACAGATCCTACATTTAGGGCCCTATTCTGTTATTCCCATTGTATGTAGGTGTTTTTTGAAATTCCTATGGGCTGTCAGCAGTCCAACTATGAGTCCAATCTCTCTCTCGTTCAAGCCCAGGATTGCAGAGCTTCTTTTAAAACATGGCTGTGGCATCATTACCTTACCATGTTTTTGTTGATAGACTTTGGTCCAATATTCTACGTGCTGTCTTCTGAGCCAGTTACGTAGCTCCAATTTGATCATTGCCTAGGTGATTGTCAGGACAGGTTCCGGTCCGATAAATGCAGTCTCTGCCCCCATCCTGGCTAATCTGTCGGCATGTTCGTTGCCACTGATCCCCGAGTGGCCAGAGACCCACAATAGGTTTACTCTATTGCTTCCCCTAGCTCCACCAGAATCCTGTGACATTCTGCAACAATTTTAGACCTCGTTGCAGGAGCTGCCAGTGATCTCAGGGCTGCCTGGCTGTCCGAATAGATATAGATGCTACGATATTTGTAGCATCTACGCAAATTCTCCTCCACACACGCCCTGATGGCAGTGATTTCGGCCTGGAATACTGAGGCCAGTTTCCCTAGAGAGATGACGCCCTCCAGTCTTGGCTGCACCCCGTATACCCGGCCCCAACGCCTTGGTCTGATTTTGACCCGTCAGTGAACCAGACAATATCCCCCGTACGGTGTTGAACTATTTTCTCCCACTGCAACGTACTTCCAATTGTTATATGGAAAGGCTTGTTGAAGCAGTATGGGGTTATAATATAGTCGGCTGGCATTTCCCCAACCTGATCTATATTTACCTCACTCACGTTCATGGACGTACTATGAAGAGCACCTGTCTCGTCGCCGTTAATGATGCAGCATGGGAGTTGATGCAGCTCTCAGGTGAGAGTGGAGACGCCATAAACTCCGGCCTTTGTGCGCTGGCGACAGCGCTCGTGGCGGCCAGAGCGGACACAATTTCCGATACCGCGGGCCATCTCCGACAATGCAGCGGGCACTGCTTACCGCGATGCGCATCAGCTCAGCAATTTCCGCGATGGCCACTCTGCGATTGCCGCGAATCAGCCCCTCGATGGCCTGCACATTGTCCGCCGCGGCCGGCCGAGGTCGATGGCCTCCTTTTGCGTCCACAACCACACAGTCTCTGCGGCCTTGCTCAGCTGTGTTGGCAGCACTTCACCGGCAGGACTGGACACAGCATTACATTTGCTCCGTGTTCCGTCTTTAATTCAGCGAAAAGTTCCTAGTGATAAAAAAAAAGCGTAGGTGACTCCCGTTTATAAGAAAGGAAAGGGAACTGACCCACATAATTACAGGCCAATATCATTGACATCATTTTCCTGTAGAATTTTGGAGCATATTCTCAGCTCTAGTATAGTAAATTTCCTTGAGACGGAAAAGCTTTCTATGAATCAGAACGGGTTTAGGAAACATGGTTCGTGTGAAACTCAGCTTGCCCTTTTCTCACACGACATCTTGCGAGCTTGGATGAAGGGCAACATGCAGATTGTGTTTTCGTCGATTTCAAAAAGTCATTTGAAGCGGTGCTATACTGCAGACTGCTAACGCAGATACCAGTATATGGAATAGGTTCACAGATTTGCGACTGGCTGGAAGACTAGGTATTAAAACGCATTATGTTCTGCTCGACGGCGAATGTTCATCAGAGACGAATGTATCGTCAGGCGTGCCCCAGGGGAGTGTGATAGGGCAGCTATTATTTTCTAACTATATAAATGATCTGATGGACAGAGTAACTTGTAATTTGCGGTTCTTTGCTGATGATGCTGTGGTGTATGGAAGGGTGTCGTCTTTCACTAACTGTAAATAGCATACAGGATGACTTAGACAACATTTTTAGTGGGTGCGAAGAATGGCAGCTAACTGTCAATGTAGAAAAATGTAAGGTAATGCCCACGAGTAGGAAAAACAATCCCATAATTTTCGAATACAGCGTTAGTAGTGAGCTTCTTGATGCAGTCGTGTCGTTCAAATATCTAAGCGTAACACTGCAGAGCTATATGAAATGGAACGAACATCTAAGGACAGTTGTGAGTAAGGCGGACAGCCGACTTCGGTTTATTGGGAAAATCTTGGGAAGATGTACTTCATCTGTAAAGGAGCCCGCTTATAAAACGCTTGTACGACCACGTCTTGAGTATCGATCAAGTGTTTCGGATCCGCAGCAGATTAGTTTAAAGGAAGACATGGAAGCAGTTCAGAGGCGAGCAGCCAGCTTCGTTACTGGTAGGTTCGACCTATGCGAGAACGAATGCTCTAGTGGCTCGAATGGTGATTGCTGGAGAAAAGAAGACGTTCTTTTCGAGAAATTATGTTGAGGAAATTTAGAGCGCCGGAATTTGAAGATGAGTGCAGAACGTATCTCCTGCTCCCTACTTACATTTCGCGTAAAGATCACAAAGACAAGAGAAATTTGGGTTTGTACGTAGGCATATAGACATTCTTTTTTCCCTCTTTCTATTTAGGAGTGGAATAGGAAAGGAAATGCCTAGTAGTGGTACAGGAAACCTTGTACCACCCACGTTACGGTGAATTGAGGAGTATATAAGTAGAACTTCACAATGATCCAGGGAGTAAATGAGACATTTTACGTGTAAGAATCATGCTATCCCCATCCCGTCGGATTTTTTAAACCTTGTGAGACGATTCTCTTATCAGTCACTGTTTCATCAGCCCAAACTTTTAGTAACATGTCGTGCATTACCACAAGTCTCGTCAAGGTAATAAATAAAACTATTCTCGAGTGTGAACTCTCGAATCTGACGAAGGTAACGCCTCCTCCACAATGAAATATAATGTCTGGCTGTACTCACAGGAATGCGTTACCTGCTTTCGAAGTGGAAACCAATCTCCTCTATTAACTTGTAGAAAGTAGTCGTTTTAAAAGTTGCTAAGTCTTCGTAGTCATTTACAAAATGTAGCACATTGTTTATTGTACGCGCTTCCTTTGGGAAGAAGACGCGTGCACTCTTGAACGAACAGCATTCTTTTTAACGAAGTTGTCACATTTTCCTGGCAAGCGCGATTCACATCTTTCCTGGACAGTTTTCCTGTATTCTGCTTTTCGTGCACTGGAAGCACTTGACAAAGAAACACCGGTTAATTAGGATGTCGTGTCTGCAATTTGACGTGCTGCATGTCTAGAGTATGTATGCGGCTGCCACGCCACCTTAGTTGCCCGTTGAGATACTGCAGTCTTCCGTATCGTAGCAAAATTGTGTCTGCAGGACTCGCATCTGATAATACACCTTGTTAGTTGCACAGGGAGCTTCGCGTGGGTCGACATAAAATTAACTTCTTGAAGTCTGTTCATATTAGAATAATCTCCCGACTCTGCAAAGGACCTCATGTCATATCTTGGAATTTTATTTGGCTATAATGTAAAATTATTACAGTAATAATTTCAGCAACGTCTAAAAGAGTATACTGCCGAAACCAGTCGTTTGAATGAAGGATAATTAGTCATCTTGGAGACTGCAAAGGATCTGGAAGAGCAATTGAATGCAATGGACAGTGTCTTGATAGGAAGATATAAGATGAGGATTAACAAGAGTAAAACGAGGGAAATGGAATGGAATGTCAGAAAATCAGGTGATGCTGAAGGAATTAGATTAGGTAATGAGACAATAAAAGTGGTGGATGAGCTTTGTTATTTGGGTAGCAAAATACCTTCTAATGGCCGAAGTAGAGAAGATATGAAATGCAGAATGGCTATGGGAAGAAAAGCGTTTCTGAAGAAGCGAAATTTGTTGACATCCAATATTAGTTTAAATGTTAAGAAGTCCTTTATGAAAGCATTTGTCTGAAGTGTAGCATTGTATGGGAGTGAAACTTGAACGATAAGGAGTTCAAATAAAAAGATGATAGAAGCTTTTTAAATGTGGCGCTAAAGACGAATGATGAAAATTAGACGGGTAGATCACGTAACTGATGAGGAAGCGCTTAACCGAATTGGAGAGAAAAGGAGTTTCTGGCATATCCTAAGAGAAGGGATAAATTGGTTGGACACATTCTGAGACATCAAGGAATTGTCAACTTAGCATTAAAAGGAAGTGTGTGGGGTAAAAATCGTAGAGGGAGACCGAGGGAGCAATACAGTAAGCAGATTCAAAAGGCTGTAGGTTGCGGTATGTAGTCTCAGATGAAGAGACAGAGTAGCGTGGAGAGCTGCATCAAACCAGTCTCTGGACTGAAGACCACAACACAGTCATCTTTGCTGGTTCTTTGTTTTACGCACTAAATTTTTGATCAAATCTCCCCTGTGGCCAGCAAGGATGTGCACAAGGTCTATAACTGAAAGTAGTGATTAGTCCACGTATATTTTTATAACTGAGTTGATACCAGGACGGGATAACAGGGAGAAAATAAGTTAGCATAAACCAACTACTGCTTACAGGAAATTTATTAAATAATTTTAAGCACAATGGATAGGACTTCAGGAAGAACAAATTAATCCCTTACAGATTTGAACACCAAAACAACTAATCAAGGGGAGGTAAGCTTCCGCGACATATGTTTAACTTTGCCACAATGGTATATATATATATATATATATATATATATATATATATATATATATATATATATAAAATACAATATTAATGAAAGGGGATTTAACACACCTAAATATTACTTAAAAATTTCTGTACCAAAAAACTACGACTAGAATGCCTCTAGGGAAAGATATGAAAAATATTCATTTCTTTTAGAAAGACTCATATACAACAAGGCTTTAAATACATTTCACGCATGTCTGCATGCCACGAGTTACATGTTACCATAACACATATTTAATAAAAGTTTCTGCAGAAGCATCAGGGAAGATAATCCACACTCAACAAAACTTTAAGAGACTTAAAAATGGGACATGAAAACATATCAGAGTAAATAAAAAGTTTCTTCCCTTGTAAAATATCCGCAATTGAACAACGGTCGTGTCGGGACCGAAACGACTGAGGGAAAACTACACTAGATAATAACAGTATTAACAGAAAAGGAATTACAATTCAGTTCAGGTCGCAAAGCCAGGCAACACTAAAATGGTCGTTCTTCACTAACAACAGTGCATATAAATACTGAATAATAAATGGCAGAGCCAGATTGCTTCTCGAGCGTAGCCCTGGAACGGATAATCCGTAATGAACCTTGCATACTTAAGACCGAATGACACAAGTGAGACAGACAGCCATACATAATTAGATGGAAGTAATTGAGGCGGATGGTAGCCAGATCGTATATGGCAGACGTCAAAGATATCAAGAATGCTCGTGTTTAAGTTTGACAACGTAGATATAGTCGTTACCTACAAACAGCCAAGGTAACAAAATAAAAGAAACTGGCAAACTACACCCCAACTGCGGCAGTCAACAAAGAGGCGTCAAACAACACTGCCGAGTAAACTACACCCGCGCCCGAGGCAGGTAACCGAACGCGGGAGGCCGCGACGACAAAAATATGGGAAACAGCAGAACATAATGCAAGATAACCATCGTCTACATCTACATCTACATAGATTCTGTGCAAATCACATTCAAGTGCCTGGCAGAGGGTTCATTAACCACTTTCATAACTTTTCTCTACCGTTCCATTCTATAATAGCGCGCGGGAAGAAAGAACACCTAAATCGTTCCGTTTTCGATCTTATTTTATTGGGATGGTCATGTCTCCCTAAGTAGGTGGGTGGTAGCAAAATATTTTCACATTCAGAACTAAAAGTCGGTTATTGAAATTTCGCAAACAGATCACGCCGCAATGAATAACGTCTTTCTTTTAATGATTTCCACCACAATTTGTGCAACATTTCCGTGACGCTTTCCCCACCGTAACGTGATAAAACAAAACGAGCAGCCCTTCTCTGAACCTTCTCAATGTCTTCCGTCAGTCCCACCTGGTGAGGGTCCCACAAGGGTCAACAGTACTCCAGGAGAGGACGCACAAGTGTGATGTAGACAGACTCTTTGGTGGAGCTGGTGCATCTTCGAAGCGTTCTGCCGATGAAACGTAACTTTTGGTTCGCCTTCCATACAATATTTTCTATGTGTTCTCTCCAGTCAAAATTGTTCGTAATTGTAACTCCTAGGTATTTGGTAGACTCTACGACCTTAAGGTTTGACTGATTTATTGCATAATTGAAGTTCAGCGGATTTCTTTTAGTAGTCATGTGTATTACTTCGCACTTTTCTTTATTTAGTGTCAATTGCCAATTTTCGCACCGGGCAGAAATTTTGTCTAAATCGCTTTGCAGTTGCTTTTGATCCTCTGTTGACTTCACTAACCGATAAACGACAGCATCATCCGCGAACAGTCTAAGGGAGCTATTCACATTGTCTCCAAAATCGTTTATAAACACAAGGAAGAGTAGGGGACCTATAACGCTTTCCTGTGGAACGCCAGATATCACTTCTGTTTTACTCGATGACTTACCGTCAATTACAACGAACTGTGTTCTTTCTGATAGGAAATCGTGAATCCAACCGCACAATTGGGGAGATATTCAATAAGCACGCAATTTCATAAGAAGCCGCTTGTGGGGTACAGTGTCAAAACGTTCCTGAAATACAGAAATATGGAATCAATTAGAGATCCCTTGTCGATGGCACTTAACACTTCATGTGAATAAAGGGCAAACTGTGTTTATGTTTCAAAATCCCACTGCAAATCTACGTCAATGAGATAGGCCTGTAATTTTGGGGATCACTACTATTGCCTTTCTTGAATATTGGAGTAACTTGGGCAACTTTCCAGTCTTTGGGTACGGCTCTTTCGCTGGGTGATCGGTTGTAAATTATAGCTAAGAACGGAGCTATTGCGTTAGCATACTCTGAGAGGAATCTAGTTGGTATACAATCTGGCCCGGAAGATTTATTTTTGTTTAGTGACTTAAGTTGTTTTACAACTCCAGGAACATCTAAGTTTCGCATGCTGGCAGCTGTTCTTGGATTGAATTCTGGAGTGTTCACTTCGTCTGAAACTATTGAATATAACAACCCACGGATTCACCGGTAAATAATGAAGTGACATCCAGTCTAATGCACCTCCACAAACAAGGCACCGGACGCTCAATGTAGTCAGAAACACAAAACTTTCTACGCAAATTACTTCCGTGGAGAGACTTAACTTGGCAGGCGTCCCATGAATGATGCGAAAAAGTTGGGCAAGGAATACATTCTGATGATGTCAGAACGACACGTTGCAGGCGTGGCGTGGTTGCCTCAGACGCCACAGCAGAACGGCCCCACCCCGACGACCGCTCAGACACCACAACCCGCGTCGCTCGGCCGGGAGAGTCGCGGAACACGTGACCAGAGAACTACACGCGCGCCGCTCGGTACGCCCCTCTCGGTGAAGCAGAGGAACTACTAATTAAACTGGCGCCACTGCGCAGGCTAATAAGGCGACACGGCTCAACATACAAGCCTCAAACCGGAACAATGCCCGCCAATTAATTAACAGAGAATGGATCGCAACAACGAGCCGACACGGCTCAATAACACATCCTATCTAATATACAGTTCTGCTATGCTTCACTAAGAATTTGTAAGCTAACCACCCTCCGCTTCCTACCAGTTACCGCCTTGCTCAGTAATTATTTACGATGTTAAAAGCAGATGTCATTGCCCTGATAAAATTTTATTGCAACGGATAACGACTTTTTACACACAAAGTTGCCCAAGTTACTCCAACATTCAAGAAAGGCAATAGGAGTGATCCCCAAAATTACAGGCCTATCTCATTGACGTCGATTTGCAGTAGGATTTTGGAACATATACTGTGTTCGAATATTATGAACTACCTCGAAGAGAACGACCTATTAACCAGTAGTCAACACGGATTCAGAAAATATCACTCTTGCGAAACACAGCTTGCCCTTTATTCACATGAAGTGTTAAGTGCCATCAACAAGGGATCTCAAATCGATTCCATATTTCTGGATTTCAGGAAGGCTTTTGACACTGTATTCCACAAGCGGCTTCTTATGAAGTTGCGTGCTTATGGAATATCTCCCCAATTGTGCGGTTGGATTCACGATTTCCTATCAGAAAGAACCCAGTTCGTTGTAACTGACGGTAAGTCATAGAGTAAAACAGAAGTGATATCTGGCGTTCCACAGGGAAGCGTTATATGTCCCCTACTCTTCCTCGTGTTTACAAACGATTTAGGAGACAATCTGAATAGCTCCCTTAGATTGTTCGCGGATGATGCTGTCGTTTATCGGTTAGTGAAGTCAACAGAGGATCAAAAGCAACTGCGAAGTGATTTAGACAAAATTTCTGCATGGTGCCAAAATTGGCAATTGGCACTAAATAAAGAAAAGTGCGAAGTAATACACATGCCCACTAAAAGAAATCCGCTGAACTTCAGTTACGCGATAAATCAGTCAAACCTTAAGGTCGTAGATTCTACCAAATACCTGGGAGTTACAATTACGAACAACGTTGACTGGAGAGAACACATAGAAAATATTGTGGGGAAGGCGAACCAAAGGTACGTTTCATCCGCAGAACGCTTCGAAGATGCACCAGCTCCACCAAAGAGACTAGCTACATCACACTTGTGCGTCCTCTCCTGGAGTACTGTTGCCCGTTGTGGGACCTTCACCAGGTGGGATTGACGGAAGACATTGAGAAGGTTCAGAGAAGGGCAGCTCGTTTTTGTTCTATCACGTTACGGGGGGGGGGGGGGGGGAAGCGTCACGGAAATGTTGCACGAATTGGGGTGCAAATCATTAAAATAAAGACTTATTCATTGTGGCGTGATCTGTTTGCGAAGTTTCAATCACCGACTTTTAGTTCTGAATGTGAAAATATTTTGCTAGTACCCACCTACTTAGGGAGACATGACCATCCCAATAAAATAAGAGAAATCACGATTTAGGAACGATTTAGGTGTTCTTTCTTCCCGCGCGCTATTAGAGAATGTAACGGTAGAGAAAAGTTATGAAAGTGGTTAATAAACCCTCTGCCAGGCACTTGAATGTGATTTGCAGAGTATCTATGTAGATGTAGATGAAAAGATTGCAACAGCTGATTGCATACCGGTGGCAGTTCCCTTACTAGATGAAATTCCCCCATATATATTTTCGCAATTCCCCATTAAATATTCTCACTCTCTTTTTAATCATTAATTCTGCATAAATGGGATTCAGAATTTCATAAGAACAACTACAGACGAAATGTTTAGCTATTTACACAAGTTTATTAACAAATTCACTTTACATCTCCCTATCATCATTTTAAGACCCAAAATACAAAATATTCCTTCATAAAATGTATCAGCTATGGATTGAGACAAGGATCGTAACCTTACATTCATACCGTACATTCTTTACTCTCACAAACTGCACCCACGTGGCTATGCACAACATTCCCAAGTCTCAACAAAGAAAAATTCCCTTGAAATTATCCAAATACCGATATTCAAACATCGCCCTCCCCCATACAAGCATTTCTAAGCAGTTCCCTTCACATAATTTGGATTAGGGCTGTTTAACTACGATATCCCTTTGTGCACTGCCTCTCCCTGTGCTCAACATATCTCACGTGAACCAAACTCATGTTAATCTAATTAAAACCCCATAAAATTTACTAAAAACCACTTCTGCTAAGCTTCCCATTATACAAAATCATTTCCCCGCTGAAATAAAGGCAGAATTAACACAGCCAACACAGTTCCTGATACTTTACCACGGAGGCCACCATACTCACATCCTTCCTCTTCGACAGCCGGAAACGTTCTCCCTGTCATGGCAGCTCCCCGTCCTAACCGACCCTCCCGTTCAAGTTCGCGAGTAGCCGCGCCCTCATTGGTCTGTGATCTAACGGGACCTTCTGCCAACCTCCGAATTCTGAAGGAACTCGCAAGTCGCAGCCACTTGACAATCTCATCCCCAAGGAAACCTCTTTGCCACACCCCAAAACTAACGTTGGCAAACATATCGAGTGTTCTGCACTCTGCCTTCCCAGCCACGGCTTCATGCACACTTACAGGCCCTCACACACACTGTGTATAAGAGGAGTTGGGTACTGTGGAGCAAAGCTCCTTATGTGAGTGGCGCTCACTTATTTGTCCTGCAATAACAATTTTAGTAAATAATAAAGCATTCTTGTCTCCACCTAGTACATCCCCCATTACAGTGGCACTAAAGGCCAAGCACACTTTTACGAAATGATAGAAGAAAGTAACGTACACTGTAGTATACAAGGATTCAATGGAATGATACTATAGTATCGTTTCACGTTCTTTCAGTAGCAAATTTTGCGCCTTGTATTAAGACTGCTGGCTCGCGTGGATTGGATTGCAAGTGCATTGCAAGTGCCTGGTACTGGCTGGATCTTCCGTACTCCTGTACTGACGTCGTGGCTGTGGTGCGCTGTCATATCTAGGCGAGCCCCTTCTTCCTATTGGCCGGTGCGTGAAGCAGGCAGAGAGGTACCGAGACTGCGGGCGCCCGCGGCGGCAACAGTGACACGCATGAAGGCGGACAAGGAAGTTTTCTTACTTTTTCTTAACGGTCAGACAACTGACTAATGTGATCTCTCGTAGCAATACAGGCCAGACAACAACGGGGCATGTTGTGAACGTCACGACTCTCGTGTTTAGGCAATAGCGCCCATTCTTCCTGCAAAGCGACTCGCTACTTGGGGAGTGATCGGAGGAGGATGAGATGATGCCACCCATCTCCTTAGTACAGTCGACAACTGCTCTGTGGATTCCAAATCGGGAAACCGAGTAGTCACAACACGCAGGCAGTAAATTCACCCGTAAAATTTCACGAAGTAATTTGCCGGTGGTGATCATACTCTCATACCATTAAAGGAACTCCTCGAGATGAGTGGTTTCTCACAACAATTGGGTCCAGAAATCGTGTTCAACTTTCACGTGGCCATGCGTCGATAATCATTCTCCAGGCCAAATCGGGGCTCATCTGCGAAAAGATCATTGGACCACCGTTATTCTGTATAGGTGGCATGTTGACATCTCCACTCGAGACGTTCCCTTCTATCAAGGCGCAGCATCAGGGATACACACACACCAAAAAAAAAAAAACAAAAAAAAAAAAAAAAAAAAAAAAAAAACACTTTGCAGAACCCGTCTGTATGCTGTAACGAACTAACGTCTTGTCACCTTACTAATGAGTTCAAAATATTACCTTTTGCTAAATACGTATAACAGATTGTCTCTGATAAACATGTACAGTCTTTGTTTCATATACTTTTTCGTATTTTGAGGATTATCATATTTCCTCACTTTATGCACTGCGTACTATTACAACGTGCTAGTGTTATCATGCCTTGAAAGATTACTGTGAATCCAACATCACAAAAATCAGAAAAGTAAAACTTACATATCTAGTATGTGGAGAGTGTGTTCTGTGGATATCACATCAAAATAATAATTGACGTCCAGTTTCAAAGAAACTGATTGCTTATGCACCATGAAGAGGCGTATTACAACATTCGGAATGCAGCAACTGTTAATGAAACTACTACTGAAATGACATGACGTGCTACAGACGCGAAATTTAAACGACAGGAAGAAGATGCTGTGATACGCAAATGATCAGCTTTTCAGGGCTTTCACACAACGTTGGCGCCGGTGGCGACACCTACAACGTGCTGACATAAGGAAAAGCAGTTGACCGGCGTTACCTGGTGAAACGTTGCTGCGATGCCTCGTGTAAGGAGGAGAAATGCGTACCATCACGTTTCCGATTTTGATAAAGGTCGGATTGTAGCCTATCGCGATTGCGGTTCACGTATCGCGACATTGCTGTTCGCGTTGGTCGCAATTCAATGACTGTTAGCAGAATATTGAATCGGTGGGTTCAGGAGGGCAATACGGAACACCGTTCTGGATCCCAACGGTCTCGTATCAATAGCAGTCGAGATGACAGGAATCTTATCCGCATGGCTGTAACGGATCATGCAGCTACGTCTCGATCCCTGAGTCAACCGATCGGGACGTTTGCAAGACAACAACCATCTGCCCGAACAGTTCGACGACGTTTGTAAAAAAAAAAAAAAAAAAAAAAAAAAAAAAACTGACTGATAAGAGTAACAATGAATCATGTATCTCGAATTCATTGGAAAACGGCTTTAGAGCAGTTGTAAAAAGTCGGATTTAGAGTTAAATTAAGCAGATCAGTCAGTGAAACGTTTGATATGATGGAAAAAAAATGTTAAAATATTTGTTGAGCTTATGGGACTTAACTACGGGGTCATCAGTCCCTAAACTTACAAACTACTTATGAACTACTTACAACTAAGGACGGCACAAATATCCATGCCCGAGGGGGGATTCGAACCCCCGACCGTAATGGCCGTGCAGACCATGACTGGAGCGCCTCAGTCTCATCGGCCACCGCGGCCGGCGACGTTTGCAGCAGCATGGACTATCAGCTCGGATATCATGGCTGTGGTTATCCTTGACGCTGCATCACAGACAGGAGCGCCTGCGATGGTGTACGCAACGACGAAACTCGGTGCACGAATGGCAAAAGTCATTTTTTCGGATTAATCCGGGTTCAGTTCACAACATCATTATGCTCGCAACCGTGTTTGGAGACATGGCGGTGAACGCACATTGGAAGTGTGTATTCATAATCGCTATACTGGTGTATCACCCGGCGTGATGGTATGGGGTGCCATTGGTTACACGTGTCAGTCACCTCTTGTTCGCATCGACGGCACTTTCAACAGTGCCCGTTACATTTCAGATGTGTTACGAGATCTGGCTCTTCCCTTTATTCGATCTCTACGAAACCCTACATTTCAACAGGATAATGCACGACTACATGTTGCAGTTCCTGCATCGGCCTGCCCTAGCCAGCACATTCGTCAGATCTCTTACCAATTGAAAACGTCTGGTCTCTCGACTGGCTCGTCACAATACGCCAGTCATTACTCTTGATGAACTGTGGATTCATGTTAAAGCTGCATGGGCATCTGTACCTGTACACACGATCCAAGCTCTGTTTGACTCAATGCCCAAGCATATCAAGGCCGTTATTATGGGCAGAGGTGGTTGTTCTGGATATTGATTTCTCAGGATCTATGCACCCAAATTGCATGAAAATGTAATCACATGTCAGTTCTGGTATAATATATTTGTCCAATGAATACCCGTTTATCATCTGTATTTTTTTCTTGGTGTAGCAATTTTAATGGCCAGTAGTGTATAAACGTTTCCCTCATAAACTTCCCTTTTCTTTGGAAATGTTTGCTTGTTTCCCTTGATAGTTTGCTCAAAGATCATTGTGTAACGCCTTTCTCAACAAATAATTCCTTGTCCTGTCCTTGACTCTTACAAATAGTGTCCATACAAGCTGCAGATAATGCTGCACTCCTTGTATTTTACCTCTTCTACCTTAAAAGTTTCAATGAATTCACTCGACGTCATCCAAAACGTTTCCTTACTTTACAAATATTATAAAAGTGGGTTTGTCTTTCTTACTTCTAACTTTCAATTTAAGTTGCAGGGCCAATATAGCCGGCAATGCCCTTCCGTTTTCCTACAACCGATTTCCACAACCGATGGTCCTAGATATCGCCTTATGTCAGTCTCTTTTTATTCTTCTGAAAATAACTCATTTGTATCTCAGACGAACATAAACGAAACAGAAGATCTCAAATTTCAGTACTATATGCGTCGTTATTTCTGAAGTCCGCTGATGTTGTCATCATTGTATTGCTCTTTAAAATATGGACGCGAAATGGACAAATATATTCAGCTTGTCACTTCACAAAGAAATTTACATTTTCTTGCATGAAAACTTAAACTGCAGTTAGTAACGATTTCTACTATTCCATTTCTTCTTACCTGAAAGTTGATATATTAAAGGCCGCGTAGGAGTAGCCGAGCGGTCTAAAGCGTCTCGCTCCGGAGCGCGCGCTTGCTCGCCGTAGAGGTTCGAGTCCTCCCTGGGGAATGGGTGTGTGTGTTTGTCCTTAGGTTAGTTTACCTAGGTTTAAGTAGTTTGTAAGCTACGGACTGATGACCACGCAGTTTGGTCCGATAGAGTTACAAACATTTGAAAATTTTGATACCTTAAATCTCTTTTCAGCTATTAAATTTCAAACATTGACACATTATTTTGTGGATGCGTACAGTTAAATTTCAGGACTTTACGTTCCCTTCTCACGCGGCGGGGATTTGTGTGCTTCTGAAGGTATTGTTAACGAACTTCAAAACTTTTGTTTTGTTTTCCTCTTTCGTCCGCTTCGAGGTATAAGCTGTGGGATTGGAAAAAAAACACGTGGACAGAAAAAAGGCCGAGTTTAAAAGCTGTTGCGTCCATCAAGCTCAATACCCAACACTTTTTCATACATAAATCTTTCTCTCGCGTTCATGTATTACAAATATTTGCTACAGGGACATTAAACAGTCTTTATAGGGAAATATTTTTCAGGAAATTAGCAAAATGTAGCGAAAGAGCAGCGGTAATATTATGCGACTACATACCACATTTAATGTACCGCACCTTTTTTTAAACTTAGAACGGAAACCCATGCATTGCATATATCTGCATTCCTTATTTTCAAAGAAAAAAGGAAAAAAGAATGCTGTGAAGCTCGTAAAGTTTTCTAGCACAAAGCACCTCAATAGAAGTCGCGGTTTATGACAAAAACCTCCAGAACGTTTTATGGACGTTTTTACGTCTCTGGCTTTCTGCAGCGGTGTTTTATGCATTTTGGCGTTTTGTTCGAACCGAAGCAGTGGCGCATGATCTGTTGTAGAGCACTCGTTTCAGCGAATGGTTTCTGTCTTACAGAAGGAAAACGTGTCAAAGGAAACAGGAAATTAATTTTTATCTTTTCCAAGTTTTTCTCTTATATTTCAACGACAGAAAACTGCCACAGTGGATATAGCGTGCATGTGAAATTTGCGTATAAGCGTCGTAGCTTTTACGAGGTAACAGCCTAGCTAAACCAACAACTTAGATGAATGTCAGAAGCCGACACACACTTTTATGAAACGTAGATTGCATTTTATTACGTGTGGAAATTTGCGACAAGTTATGATATGCGTCAGAAAATGGCTTGAATGTAACGAGCTGTCTGTCATATGTTGTGGTTCTGTACCTGGCCTACCGGAACACGCTACACTAGCCGAGCAGCAGCTTGATCTTTCCACGTCCCATGTACGTTATGAAGATGTCTAATTAATAATCTCCTCTAACTATATATATCTGCGATTTTATGTAACAACATTTCCGCTGTTATATAAATTCAGATGTCACTTGTATTAAAAATTAAGAATATAAAATGATGCTTGTATTACATTGCAAGTGTCAAAATTTCAACACCTTCGGTCAGAACATTTATATGAAGAACGAATACAAATGTTCACTTGGTCAAAATTTCTGTTCTACAAAGACCTCGTTGATATTTGACCCTATGTTACATCCGATTTCGCACTTACTTTTAATTATCCACCGGAACAACATATGGTCTAAGTGTAATATATAAATAATAAATATGGAACTTTCCGAAAATGTATATTTTTCTTTATTCCAAATCATTACGTTTCCGAGCTTTTTGAACGACACTTGGTTTTCTAACACATGGTGGCTTTATGTACTTTTTTCTGTAATACCAGATATATTTTATAATATAACTATCGTCGTGAACTACAGACTTGCCTTGGTGGAGCAGCTTGTGTGCCTCAACCTTACAGATAGCTGGACTGTATTTGCAACCACAGCTGAGGGGTATCTCTGATGAGGCCAGAGAAACGTGTGGTTCCTGAACAGGGGCTGCAGCCTTTACAGTAACTTCAAGGGTAACAGTCTGGATGATTGACTGAGGTGGCCTTGTAACATCAGCAAATGTGGCTTTACCACACACTTTCCACTGACGGCTGAAAGCAAGGGGAAACTACAGCCGTTACTTTTCTCGAGGACCTGCAGATCTACTGTATGAATATATGATGATGGCGCGTAAAATAGTCCCCCATGCGGACTTCTGGATGAGGACTACTCAGGAGCATGTCGTCATCAAACCAAAACGACATTCGACGGGTCGGAACGTGGAATGTTAAATCCCTTGATCGTGTAGGGGGCTCTGTCGATGATGAGGGGATTGAAGAAATGTATAAGCACGTACAGATAATTATTAAGATAGTTAAGGGAGAGGATAACCTTATTGTGATTGGAAACCGGTAGGAAGACAAGGAAGCGAAGAAGAAATAGTAGGAGTATATGGAAAGTGAAAAAAAAATGAAAAAGAAAACCACCTAGCAAAATTTTGTGCAGGATGTAATTTAATCTTAACAAACACTTGCTTGAAGAATAATGAAAGACGCTTACATAGTGGTATAGACCAAAAGAGAAAGGAAAAGGTACCATATGAATTATATAACGGTAATACGTATATTTCGTAAAAGGCTTTAAACTGCAAGGTACATCAAGATGCAGATAAAGACTACGGTCAAAATTTCTTGGTTATGAACTGTAAAAATGTTCAAATGTTTGTATAGACTATGGGAGTTAACTACGGGGTCATCAGTCCCTAAACTTACAAACTACTTATGAACTACTTATAACTAAGGACGGCACAAATATCCATGCCCGATGGGGGGATTCGAACCCCCGACCGTAGTGGCCGTGCAGACCGTGACTGAAGCGCCTCAGTCTCCTCGGCCACCGCGGCCGGCGAACTGTAAAACCGAAGAAAGTGGAGAAAGGTAGAAAAAAGGCGATGAGACCTGGATAAATTGAAATAATTGAGGCTCTTCGGAGTTTCAGAGGATGCTTCAGACCACAATTACCAAAAACGGAAAATAATGTAGTAGAATTGGTAGCTTTGAGAAATGTAATATTGATGCAGCATTGTACGTATTCTACCAAAAAAGGTAGAAAGAGAAGACATACAAAGAGTCCTTGGATAACAAACGAAATACTGCAATAATTGTTGAAAAGAGGGAATATAAAAATGTAATAAATGAAGCATAAAAAATGAAACTGACAGCAGTCCAAAAAACGAATAAACGAAGCTGCTTGACGGCAAATGCAAGTCTGTAGAAGAATGTATAATTTGGGGAAAAATAGATATCGCCTACAGGAAAATAAATGAGACATTTGCTGAAAGAGATGGAGCTGTATGAATACCAAGAACTCAGATGGAAAACCAGTTCTGACAAAAGAAGGGAACGTTAAAAGGATATACGCGGTACAGTCAATACGTTCTGAGACAGAGCACGTGACGGCCCTGTGGTGCACTACAGCGCAAAGGGAGCGCAGTGGGATGATACCATCCCGTATCTGTAAGACAGTTGAATGCACGCACAGGAATCAGATGTCGAATACACTGTAATACTATGAGAGACAGCAAAGCCGCGGTGGAGTGGACGAGCGGTGTAAAGTATCTTGCTGCGAAGCGCGCGGTTGTTCACCGTCGGAGGTTCGAGCCCTCCCTGGCGCAAGGGTGTGTTTCTGTTGTCCTTATGTGAGATTTAGTTTATGTAGTTTGTAAACCTAGGGACTAATAACCAAAGAAGTCCCATAGATTTACAAACATTTAAGTTTATAAGTGACAATAACGGACTTGGAATAACAATGGAACATGATGGATAATGTCTGAAAGGAGCGTATAAGATGAACATTAACAAGAGAAGGGTAATGGAATTAGACGAAGAAAATCGGGTGATATTGAAATAGATAAGGCAAAGAAATAATGAAGATTGTAGATATCTTTTGTTCAAGAAAATGTTTAAATGTTTGTAAAGCTTATGGGACTTAACTACGGAATTATCAGCACCTTATTAGTTACAAACTACTTATGGACTAGCTTATACTAAAGACGACATATACACCCATGCCCGAGGGAGGATTCGAACCCCCTACCGCAGCGGCCGTGCAGACCGAGACTGGTACGCCGTTGACCGCTCGGCTACTACGGCCGGCTATGTTTTGTTGCTTGGACAGTAAAACAACATACGATGGTCGCACTAAGGTTGATACAAATGCAGAATGGCATTGGAAAGAAAAGCGTTTCTGGAAAACGGACATTTGTTAATATCGAATATTAATTAAAGCGTTAGTATGTCTTTTCTTAAGGATTTGTGTAGAGTGTTGCCTTGTGTGGTAGTAAAACATAGACGAGAGAAAGAGGATAGAGGCTTTTGAAATGTGGTGCTGGAGATGAGAGCTCGAGATGGGTGCGGATGTCGCGTAACTAACTGGGTGGTACTGGACGGAATTGGGGAGAAGAGGAATTTCTGGCATACCTTAACTAAAAGAAGGGACAGACTGTAGGACACCAAAGAATCGTGAATTTTGCATTTAAGGGGTGTGTCTGGGGTAAAAATCGCAGAGGGAGACCAAGAGACGAATATAGTAAGCGGATTCAGTTGGATGTGGGTTGTCGTTCTTACGAGGAGATGAAGAGGCTTGCTCAGGATAGAGTAGGGTAAAGAGCGGCATCGAACAAGTATCTGTAGATCACAACAACAGACGACTGATGACCTAGCTGTTTGTCTCCTAAAAAAAAAAGCAACAACAACACAACAACACCAATAACGACATATTTTGTAACAATGTTTACCTAAATACAATTTATATAAGTCTTCATATGATACATAATAAACATGAGCGTATAACACTGCAATTGTTTCCAAATTTCTATGCATTTTGTGAAGAAATTTTCGTATACAAAAGAGTTTGAACGTAACAGTACACAAGGCTCTAGGTCGGAGGGATTGTAAGAGAGAAGCGGAGAAGGAAACACGTATAGAGGACACACGTACAGAGACATCGCGTTGGTGAAGTGGACAGGGAGAGGGAGGAGATGGAAATCCACAGAAAGGGATGAAAGGAGGATCGATTGAAAAAAGTGGAAGGGGAGATGTGGAGGGGGGAGGAGCAGATGAGCAAGGAGAGGGCGGAACAGGAGATTCACAGAGAGAAGTAGGAGAAGAATGTGGACAAAGAATTGGGGCAAGGAGAGGGATAGAGATCGGGAAAGGGCAGGAGGCCTGTTGAACGGGGTCTGTTAGTAACTGGTGAACCCAGCAGTGGTCTGGAAATTGTAAATATTTATAGTAAATGAATATAAATCGTAAAAGCTTTCCCCTCTTCCTTTACCCAACTCCTCCTGTCTCGCACCCTCTCTTTGTCCATCTCTATCTTCTCATCCTCATCTCTATATCGATGTTCTATTATCCCTTTCACCTGCTTTGATCCTTTTTGTTACTGCAAACGAAATCTTTTTGGCAACTAAAGGTGCTTAAAGTGATTTGTAAATCGCTAGGCATCATTGAGATGTTGAGTATGAGAAACACCGCTGCAGCCGATGATGGTTCTGTGAGAATAATAGTTTAAATGAATCTCATGTGGTTCGGATGACTCATATTGGGTAGCAATATTCTAACCATAAGCTGGTAGGACATAGAAATTTTTCTATTCATTTTTCATGAAAAACTAACAATGAGGAAGAAAAAGAAACAAAACTTCTTCGTGTAAAAAATTTTTGTTTGAAATTATTAATTAGTGTACTGAATCTTCATGTTTTCGCGGCGCAATGACTGTTCAAAGAAGTTTCGGGCGTGCAGCCGCATAAAGTTTACTACTTCTAATATTTCGGCTGCGAAACGTTCAGCCATCTTCAGAGACGAGTCGAAGACTGACGCTCCAGCACGCGCTTCGCGCTTATAAACGCGCGGGCCGCGCTACTGCGCATGCGGCCACAGATACAACAAGGCAGCCAAAGACGTTACTCGGCGGCAAGGAAGTACACGTATGTGTAAATTATGTCTGTGGGTGCATGATCGATTACTGGGGAGAAATCTATGTATTATGATCTGTGCTGTGGCGGCGTCTTTGTAAATTTATTAAAGAAAGTGCCGGATTCCAAGTTTTATCTAAACTGAAGCCACTGTCTCTGTTAATTAAATTCGTCCCCAAGCGAATTTCTATTGCTTCTTTCACTACTGAGTCCCAGAAAGATGAAGTGGAAGCTAAAATTTTGACGTTTTCGTACATCATGTAGTGTCCAATATCAACACAGTGCTCTGCCACTGCCGATTTATTAAGTTGTAAAAGACGGGTATATCTCTTGTGTTCCGTGCATCTTTCCTGGACTGTATGTGTCGTCTGTCCCATGTACGAAAGGGCACATTCACATGGGATCTTGTAAAACCCGGCCTTCCGGAGCTCCAAATCATCCTTGATGGAACCCAAAAGTGCTGCTGTCTTTGGTGGGGGTCGAAAAATTACTTTAACATCATGTTTGTTCTTAATCCGTCTGATTTTTGACGACAGGCTCCCAACATATGGCAGAAAGGTCATAGATTTAAAACTTTTTGCATCATCTTCTGTATTCTTGGCACGTACCTTCTCTTCGTACGTAGTGCCTTACCTACCTGTTTGCTTCCGTACCCGTTTGCTTCAAAGATTCTCTTCAGGTGTAGAAGCTCGTCCTGCAAACTGCTCTCATCAGCAATGACGTGTGCTCTATGGACCAGTGTTCTAAGAACACTCATCGTCTGGGATGGATGATGGCAGCTATTTGCATGTAAGTATAAATCAGTATGCGTCGGTTTCCTATATACTGAATGTCCTAAGGTACCATCGTCTTTACGTTTTACCGTTACATCCAGAAATGGAAGGCATCCCTCTTTTTCGACTTCCATTGTAAACTGGATTTGGTTACGGATGGAATTCAGGTGATTTAAAAATTCATGTAACTTATCTTCACCGCCACACGACAAATGTGTCATCAATATACCTCCAGAACACTGTGGTCTTCAATCTGGCAGATTCCAGCACCTTTTCCTCCAAGTCCTCCATAAACATATTGGCCACCAAAGGGGACAAGGGACTACCCATGGCGACACCGTCAGTTTGTTCAAAGAACTCGTTATTGAATAAAAATATGTCGAGGTCATGACATGTTTAAACAAAGCTGAAATCTCTTAGTCAAAGTTCTTGCCAATAAGAGATAATGAGTCTGAAAGTCTGAAAGAGTAAGTGTGTAAGGTCCAGTTCTCTTGAGATACTTTCCCAGATTTACGTTTGAAGGTGATACGCTGTTTAAAGGATACTACTTCTACGTTGATAGTTACTACTGTACAAGCTATGCATTATGTTTTGGTATCAGTTTCTCGAGTGGTTTACCAAGTGATTTCGGAAGAATGGATTCAGATTAGGGTGATGTATGACGAAAAGTGTAATATAGTTAAAATTAACAATTATTCGTCAATCCAACGATTCAGACTATCATGTAACATGCAAGACGACCGTCTGTCGTCTTCCATATATTTTTGTATAGTTTCTGTAAAGTTATAATTTATTTAATGTCACTAGTTTATCATTTTGTTAAAACTTTGAACCCTATTTTTTCAATGCTTGAGGAATAACATTTTAATTTCATGTGTTATAATATTAGTTAATATTGCTAGGTTTTTCTTATGTTGCTATGTTAATAATTTATTATTATATTAATTAATACTATTTCTCAAGCCTTGAATAGAGTGGGGTTCAAATTTTAACAAAATGATAATCTAGCGACATTAAATAAATTATAGCTGTACAGAAATATAGAAAAAATATATGGAATACGACAGACAGTCGTCTTTCGGTAGTAGTATACAGGAATTTCAGTAAAAGTGTTATCTAGCATGTGTCTAATTTTTATACAATTCAGGTATACAGATGTTGGTATGAAACAGAAACAAACTAGAAGCTCAGACAAATTTTCACTACCCAACTTAGATGCCCTTTTCTCTTGATGACACCACATGTAGCTCTTCTGAGGTCCTCTTTGCATTCTTTTATGACGGCTCCACTATTCATAATCCGAACGACCAAATCTGGTCTTATGTTTAGTTCCTATTCTTAAACTTCGCCTTTCAACCAGCCCCGCAGCCAAGATTGCAAAGGGGCAAGGTCAGACGACGTTGGTGACATAAAATGTGTCACTATCTACCGTACCGATCCATCTTCCGGCAAATGTTAGGTTTAGGTGATGTTTCACCGGACGACTAGAATATGCAGGAGCCCCGTCATCCTGGAAGGGCATACGCATTCTTGTAGCCAAAGGAGTCTGTTCCAAGAACGCTGGAAGCTCATTTTCAACAAAGCGTAGAAAGATGGTCCTGTAAGACGAGGCGATAACACAGCAGGCCCAACCAACTGGCAGTTGATCAGTCCACACCACACATTTACAGAGAAGCGATCTTCAAAGTGTGTCTGCACAGTGGCATGTGCTTTTTCTTCGGACAACTGATGTTAATTTCGAGTGTTACTGATGCCGCCACGAGTGACAAGGCTTTGTCAGCGAAGAGTAAAAATGGATTTACTTGGCGATTTTCAAATATCCGACGACATAATTCCATTGACTATCTTCATTTCCTGCTCTAGGGTGATGAATGACAGGAATGGGGCCCTATATGTTTCATAGCGATACGTACAGAAATTCTACGTCCGTTTGTTGAAGGATTACGGTCTTCCTACTGAATAATGTCTTCTGCTTTATCCACAGTGTGTTCATTTACACTTTCAGGTGCAATATGTCTGCTGAACGCTATACAAGTGACACGCAGTATGCTGAACACTCCAGTAAACATTCTTCCGTCTGGTAGTCAGCATTTAGAAAATCGTATAACGTATTCACTACAAGCGGCAACAGCTTTTTCATAACGAACACCATACCATATCGGTATACTCAGAATGTGTAAACAAGTGTGTTTACACGCTACGGTACTGTATACTCAGATAAAAGATGAAAATGAAAACTTGAATGTAAAATAGAACGTATACGTTCTTCAAATATTATGAACTACCTCGAAGAGAACGATCTATTGACCAATTGTCAACACGGATTCGAAAAGTATCGTTCTTGTGAAACACAGCTAGCTCTTTACTTACATGATATGATGAATGATATCGACAAGGAATGTCCAATAGACTCCGTATTTCTAAGTTTCCGGAAGGCATTGTCACTGTACCTCAAAGCGTCTACTAGTTAAGGACACAGTAGTTTCTAGTTGAGGGTAATCATCGAATAGTACGCAAGTAATATTTGGAGTTCCCCAGAGATGTGTCATAGGGCAGTATTCTTCCTTATTTCTAGAAACGATGAAGGAAACAATCTGAGTGGCTCTCTTAGACTGTTCGCGAATGATGCTGTCAGTTGTCGGTTAGTAAAGTCAGCAGAAGATCAAAAGCAACTGCAAAGTAATTTAGATAAGCTATCTGGATGGTGCAAAAATTGGCAATTCCTTAATAATGATATCTGTGAAGTCATCCATATGGCCACCAAAAGAAATCGGTCAAATCTACAGGCCGACAATTCAACTAAACACCTAGGAATAACAATTACGAACTACTTAAATTGGAAAGAACACATCTAAAATATTGTAGGGAAAACGAACCAAAGACTACGCTTCGTAATCAGAACACTTCGAAGATGCAACAGATCAGCTAAAGAAACTGCCTGAACTACAATTGTGTGTCCTATTTTCGAGTATTGCTGCGCATTGTGGGATCTACGCCATGTGGGACTGACCGACGATTTAGAGAAAGTTCAGAGAAGGGCTCGTACGTATAAGGGAGAGAGTGTCACAGAAATGATGAACCAATTGGGGTGGAAATAATGGAAAGAAAGACGTTATTTGTTGCGGCGAGACCTATTTGTGAAATTTCTTTCTCTTCCGAATGCGAACATGTATTGTTAGCACCAACCTGTATTGTTAGCACCATATGGAGATATGATCGTCATAATAAAATAAGCGAAATCATATCGAAAACAGAAATATTTTGGTATTCCTTTTTCCCGCGAGCTATTAGAGAATGGAACTACAGAGAAAAATCATCTGCCATGCATTTCAGTGTGACTTGCAGAGTATCCTCACAGATGTAAATCTACACTTTACAACTTGAACATCAAAATTTTTTACTACTGACATTTGTTAAAAATGTCCGTAGTAACTCATTAAAATCGGTGTATCAACACAGGAACCGAAAACGCTTTGAAATCAGGTGTATCAATGTATTGTAAGATACCTGCTATGGGAAGGTATACATTTCATATTCAGATGTACCGCGAATTTGAGACCAGTGTGAAGCTAGTCAGGCATGGGTCATTTATCTTTGATTGCAGGCTTATTTTTCGATGGCAGTACTATCGATATTGGAGACGGTGATAGTATTGTTGCCGGGAATTAAGGTGATGATTATTGAGAGTGTAGACTTTGCTAGGCGCGCGGATGAGATTAAAGATGCGTGGGGACCGTAGTTGTGTGCAGTTGTTGTTCTGGCGGAGATAAGATTTTGAGACTTGAATGCGGACCCAAGCTGTTTAAGATATAGGGACGAAAGGTATAGATGACGTTGGAGAAACGATCTTTTGAAGTTTCTATAAGGTAAAGTTTTTCATGAAATACTTGGCATGTTTCTATGGCACAACTTCGCATTGTTAGGTTGAACGGTCGGGAAAGATATTGCTGTTAGCTTGTGGTCTCACGATTCATGCTACGGACTCCTTTCTGTGTTAGGAATAATATTTATTATAATAGTTTAGTTTTGAAATTGCTTTTTTATGAAATAGGAATTTCATGGGTAGTGTTCTTGAAATATAGTATTGTTGTACCATTGTTACCCCTTCCTGTGTTAGGAAAAGTATTTATTATAATAGTTTAGTTTTGAAATTGCTCTTTTATGAAATAGGAATTTCATGGGTAGTGTTCTTGAAATATGGTATTGTTGTAACATTGTTTGTGCAAATTGAGTTAAATTTATTAACAGGAAAGAAATGTTTATCTTTGTTTAAAAATAATTTTGTAGGCAGATTAAATATCTGAGTTATATTTTTCTCTGAAAGATTTTAAAATCATAAACATGGCATTGTTAGTAATTTTTATGAAGTTACACCAGTTAGAAAATAAATAAGATATTTCAGTTTTAATAATTAGTTCGAATTTCTTAAACAGATTACCAGTTTATCCCTCCTCACATTTTTATTAAAAGTGCCATAGATGTTTTCTGTAGTTAGTTTTCCAGTAGTTAGTACAGCAGGAAGCAGTTTGGTGTTGCGCAAATTTATGCAGTAAATGAAGGTGAGAAAGAATCAGTTTTTGTCAAGCTTACAGTTCAGTATGATTTACAGATTTCAGGGTAGGACAATTCATACAGTGTTCAGGTTAACAAGTGTTTGCACTGACTCTGATTGCATTGATAAATATTGTGTTCGTTACATTCCGTCAAAGATTGTTAGTTCAGTCAGAAACAAGTTTATAGGGCCAGAATTATTAACACAGTGATTTTTATTATCAGTAATCTTCAGACAGTTAACTCTGTTACGACATTTTCATACAGAAACAATTAGCAGTTTGTGTCTCATTATAATAAACATTACACAGTCATATAGGTTATGCAATACCTTTACATTCACGTAGAATACAGTTAAAATACGCAGTCAGATTAACATAACGTTGTACAAAGGCATTGAGCTAGAACAAGTTCAAACACGTAGCAGACGGAAATTTTGTAAGAGAGAAGGAAAAGCGAGAAACTTTCAGAATGAAATACATACTGCTTGGCATTTTTATTGCATTTCGTCCTAAAATATTTACTATTCTTCTTGAAATACCCTACATGTCCTCCAGTTTTCAAATTATTACTCATTAGGGTCTGTAAACTCATTGGATGAAACGGATGAACTTGTAGTCGCACATACTTCCAGTAACGAAGGATTGTTAAAATACGTTTTGTTACGCAGTACTGAAGTCTGAGGCAAAGGTTTTCCTCGCTTTTACATATATGATATAAATTTCCCCTCATTCTTAGTTTTTGTTTTTCCTAGCTACTCAGACAATTGCTTTTGTTCAAGGGAGAGCGTGACTGTATTTCATTCCACCTCAGAGACGCGATCGATCCTCTACAAACATAGGGCTCTGCAGGATGCAACCAGAACAAGCTGGGAACGAGCGCGAGGCTGCATAATGGGGAGGAAGCCTTAAATCATGCGTTGGAGGCGGAGCGGTTGTTATGCATATCAGATGGCACCAAAGATTACGCTAACGGCAGGAAGACGCAACAGGCATCTAAACGTGGCTGAATACTTCATCGACTTGGAACGGTCATATAGCAACAAATCAGAATAACCGGAATTGCAGTTAATCGGCGCAGATGTGTAGAGTTATTTTGAGCAAAAATGGTAGTTTATAAATCTGAGAACAGTCTCGTGAATCCTGAGAATATTCATTAACGGCAGTAAGTATGGGCTGCGTACTTATCGTGAAAGGGAAAAAGGAAGGAAAAATTTATCAAAAGGTCTCCGTTAAAATCTGTATTATACATACATACGAACATTCGAATGAATATGAAACAGTACATGAATTCCGTGGTTAAGCCTTACTGTCGTGCATGGAAACGAATAATATAATTGTACTCCATAAACTTTCATCACTTAGGTGATTAAATCGTACACTGTGTTCGTAGGTTTCGTATATTATCATGTAAACAACTACTACATTTCCAAATTTGCATCTCGGATTACCGTAGTGTTATGCCGAAATATCCTGAAATTACAAGATAAGTAAAGTCTCTGTAAGCATGTTATATAATTGTGGTGTAATCACTCTATATACGAGGTATGTCCAGAAAGTAAGTTCCGTTTGGTTATATAAACCAAACGTGAACAGATACAGAAAAAAATATTTATTGTATAAAGATCTGCAACTGTTCAACTTCTTTTCTACATAACTTCCGAAATTTTGTAGGCACTTGTCATAGCATGGGACAAGTTTTTGTGTCCCTTCTTCATAGAAGGTTGTCGCCTGTGTATTCAACTATGAGGCAAACATGTTCTTTCAGCTCATCATCGTCGAAGTGTTGACCACCAAGGACAGATTTTAGGTGTAAGAAGAGATGAAAGGAGTCTTCTTCTTCCCTTCACGTTGCCGCCCGATCTCATTTTCGACCAAACATCTCTCAAGGGAATTTCACTGGGACGTGTTTGATCATCCCCCGTACAGTCTCGCTCCTAGCGACTTTCTTCTTACACCTAAAACCTGTCCATGGTGGTAAACATTTCAGCGATGATGACGAGCTGAAAGAACATGTTACCACATGGTTGAATACACAGGCGGCAACCTTCTACGAAGAAGGCATACAAAGACTTCTGCCACGCTATGACAAATGCCTACAAAATTTCGGAAGCTATGTAGAAAAGTAGTTTAATAGTTGTATACTTTTGTACAATAAATATTTTTTTTCTGTATCTGTACACGTTTGTTTTATATAAACAAACGGAACTTACTTTGTGGACATACCTCGTATTTTTTGTATAGTAGGAATCGTATAAGTTCACATTTGTGAATGTGAAGTTTATTTCAACTAACACAGCAATAAATTTTACCAAACTTGATCAACAAATCAAGTAAAAAGTAATCTCAAATATTACTCGAACAATTTACTTATACGTTGCTTAGACGTGAGCTTCTTTCTAGAACAACTCCAATTGATTCATTGAAAACATTCGAAATATGAAACAAATAAAAATATCCCGAAGTATTTCACGTCCGATGTTACTGTCACTAACTTCATTCTGAGCGTTTGACCCTATATGATGTACCGACTTTTCGGCCACTATTGTAAGCGGCATTCTTCTGCGCGTCGTGCTTCAGGTAGGAATTTTGTTTCAGCACTCGAACAAAGAGAGAAATTTAAAAATGAAATTAAAAAGTGGCAGAAATTGAAAAATATTTCATATTAAAGGTCAATACGATCTTAATAATATTGATTTGTTAAATAGGAAATTTTATGTATTTATTTTACAACAGTGATAAATTTCATTGCAATCAACAAGAAACATGTTATATAATTTATAATAGGGGAGATAAAGAAACAGAAAGACCGCCGGTAATGTATTAACACCTACATATTAAATTTCTATAACTTGTTTTTACGCTAATTCCCTCACAGTGAGTACTCTGTACTCAGGATAAAATCCGTTCATATTTCTTTCTATTTACGACCTACTTTAGTTGACCCCTTATTTATATAACTAGCTTGAAAACTCGGAAATAGACCTTTAGCACATGTCCTTCGCTACGAGAAAGATTTGGTGGTTCCTTCTACGCTCCGTAGGTGTAATAAGGGGACTTGTCTTTTTATATATTTTATTTTATTACTTTCTCTTTATTCATCAGTGTTATGGTTGGTTTGACGCGGGCCGACACCAAACTCCTCTCCTACGCCATCCTCTCACTGCCACAGTAGCACTTCTACTCTATATCCTCAACTATTTGCTGATTGTATTCCTTTTTCTTTCCCTACAGTACTTACCCTTTACATCTTCCTCTATTACTATTCCCGAAAGAATTAACACATGCCTGATCATCTGATTTAATAAAGAAACTTCTCATTCGTAATGCCTGCATAATTTCCATCATTTGTTTTTAGTACCAGGTATCAAACCTTTCAGTTCTCTTCACTGTCCTTGTTTCATTTTCATACAAAGTTGTTCTTCAAGTATGAATTCTCAGAAATTTCGTACCCACGTTAAGGCCAGTGTTTGATACAACCAGACTCCTTGTAGCCACACATTCCGTCTATATTCTATGTCCTCCTTGCCTTTTCCGCCGTAGTCTACAATACTTCCAAGAAAACATAATTACGCGGTTAAGTTACAAGTTACTTTCATTGATACTACTTACTTACTGTTTACTTTCAGATCGTATTTTGTATTAAGTAAACTATTAACACTATTTAATCGATCTTGTTATTTTTATTTTTACTAATGATATAAATATCAGCGAATCTCAATATTTATATCACTTCACTCTCAATTTTTATCTTTCTTTGATTTCCGTCATTGCCTCTTATATGTATGTAATTAATAGTATGAGTGAAAGACTGCATCCCTGTCTTACAACCTTTATAATCCGAGCACTTAATTCTTGATTTTCCGGTTTTATACTTTCCTTATAGCTTTCTAGAATGATTCTCAGAACTTCCAACATCTTTCGTTTATAATGACCACGTTTTCGATGAGACATTAAACCTCAAACTTACTCAATTCGGACATCTTGCGACAATTTACCTCGTCGAAGGCTTTTTACGACAAATACTATGAAGCTATTTTCTTCATACTTATTTGCATGATTAGGTCCAATGTCAGTTCTGTTTCTCTTTGTATTTACTTTTTCTAAAACCAAACTGAAGATCATATGATTTCAGTCAATCATTAATTTTTCTTCTCCACGAATTTGAATATTGTTTGATTGCCTCTTCTCTCAATGATTACAGAAATTCTGCTGGAATGTTATCTTTGCTTTCTGCTTTATTTCATGTCATACAGAGCTCTTCCCAATTTTGATCCTATGTCTTTTATATCAACAGTCACTTTGCTGAAAATTTATGTACTACCTTCATTCTTAAATTAGCTCCACTGTTTTTGTTACTCATGGTATCTTCGCCATTACCTTCTAGTACCTAGGTCTGTAATTCGAACATTTGTGATCGCCCTTTACAGACATGTCCACTGCTCCTCAGTTGAACTGGTTATTCTGGATGTATATACAGTCAGTGTCCACATCCTTAGCGAACTTGAATAGCGGCTTCAGCATTCCCAGAACGTTGGTATTCCACGTCCTTCCGCACTGGTTCTTTTGGTCGATTGTTTTAGACTTGTCTACTCTTTATAAATACTAAATTGTGTGGGGTCTATATAGGCGTTGCAATCCAGTATCTCATTTCTGAAGCTCTCTCTCATCGTGATGTATTCCAGCTGAAATCTTCCAGGTCTTTCCCATATGTATCTTCTCACGTCCTTTTGCTTTAACAGAGAATCCACAGTTACAAATTATAATTTATTACCGATCTGGATTAGTGTCTCTCATCTCTCATTCTTACTGCCAGTCCCATATTTTCTCACATATTATGGAGTCAAAAATATTAAGCAGACGTCCATCTGTCTTATATGGAAGGTAATTGAACATAAATTGCCGTCTTATATAATCTATGGGAGTGCGAATCGTTCTGATTACAGTGCATAGTGTATAGGAAATACATTACATCGGTAGTCGCCGCTTTTAAATACTCGAATTTTATATATAACATAGTGATCTTTTTTTTTTTTTTTTTTTTTTTTTTTTTTTTTTTTTTTTTTGTCTAACTAGAAAATCGCATTCGGTGAACCTTGTGATAATATGGGAAACATGATCTAAAAATTTGTTTCCTTCATTTGCGGGGAGAGGATATAGGCCAACCTAAGTGTGTCACTTGGTATTAACGAAAAGGCTGGTTTACGGAAGAATCTTTTCGCATCACTTGTTTCTCTTCTTTGTTATTTTAAACATATAACAAAAATAAATTTGCTTTAACGAGAGCGTATGCGTCTTATTGCTGGATGAAAAAACCATTTAAGATGAGTTTTAAAATGCCATTCTGACTGTGTTATTCACTAAAATTTACTATTCAAAACAACTTTTGCGTGCAGAAGTGCTGCGATTTGATCAAGGAATCGGATCTATATTTAATGGATCTAGAAACGCTTATGTTCGTAGCAGGAGGTTATTGGCAATTCTACAAGATTGTGGAGGCCAATTTCTGTTGGCAATTAAAGCTCTTTACGTAGGTACTCAGGCAGCAGTTGGAATTGATGCTAAATTGAGTTCATGTTTCAGGGGTAAGACAAGGCTGTAACCTGTTACCACTGTTGTTCATATTATTTATGGATCATATGTTGGAAACTATGAACTTGGAGGGTGAGATTAAAATAAGTGAAAACAAAATAAGCAGTCTCGCATTACGCGCGGCTTAGTGATGATGCCAGATTCGATTGAAACGGTGCAATCTAATATTTCTGAGCTAGATGGAGATGGAAGGATTATGGTATGAAGAGCAGTATTTTCAAAAGCAAAGTGATGTCTTTGGGAAACTGATTTAAACAGATTGAATGTGAAATAGAAGAATAAAATTAGAACAGGTAGTCTGTTTTAAGTACTTGTATTTTCTCACAGGATGACCGTGTAGTGAAATAACTGGCACAAGGTGTAGCAAGGCTAATGCACTAGCGCTCAGCTACGATCTACTCTCTTCCGTAAGAAGGAAGTTAGTACGAAGACTTACTTAGAAGTGCAACGTTCAGTCAACTTTGTTGTAACTGGTATGGGAGTGAAAGCTGTGGCGAAACAGGGTAACTTATTAACATGTTGATATTAAGGTTATGAAGTAGTAGGGTTTATTGCTGGTAGTAATAGAAGGTATCAGTGGTAAGAGGGTGTCCGTAACGAAGAAATCAAAGAAAAACTGTGAATGAAAACCATAGGTGAAGCAGTCAGAGCAAATAGGCTGAGCTTGTGGGTTATGTTACGTGCACGGGAGAAGGAAGGTTTCCTAAGAGACTGATGGGTTAGACAGTAGAGGGTATGAGATATCGAGGTGGATCAAGGAGAAAGTCCCTGGATCCGGTCAAGAATGAATTTAAAGTAACATAGCTTAAGACCTGGCATCCGTATTAGCGTTGAGTAGCGGACCATGGAGGAATTTTACATGAGGAGTATGCTCCAGATACCACGGTGAAACAGTCTTTCCAAGATCTGTGAAAAATGCAGCTAAGAAAAGTACACAGTTCCGTAAATATTAATAATAATGTAAAGAAATAAATACTTCCTTCAATAACTCGATAAATACAAGATCAACGACTCTGTATCACATACATACGTGCGCGCCCGTTGGGACACAATAATTTACCGAAAACCTCGTTTCGGTATATGGACCCCATGGACTCACTCTGTATACTGCAACGCCTTTTCAGTAGAGTAATGGGTGTCCGGATGCGGCTTCCTCTGACTTCACAGGGAGCTGTTTCTTTTTGTTACTGTGAGTTTAACGAGCTGGCTGTAGAAGCCGTATTCACTACACAAGCTTTTCCAACGCCTGGACTTTGGCGAGTCCTTAGTAAATGCGGTTTGAGACTCGGGCGTATGGCGCCTGAGTGAAAAGAGCGCCACTCCTTCCTGGCCTTTCTTAGCGCTCACAAAGAGACGCCGCGGCCGGGGCTACGTCACTGACCACCCTTCTCACCTCGACCTGCTAGCCGCGGTCTGTACACATTTTCCCACCGTGCTTCATAAACAAATTTTCTGAAAACATATAGCACAGGCAATAATACCTCTCTTTCTTATTTTTATTATTCTTATATGAAAACAACACTCGCATGTCTGTGTTATTTCCCATTTTGATTTTCAACTCATTTGTGTTAGTAAGCGAGTTATGTAAATAAAAATGTGAAGGCTCGTTTCTGCCAAACGTAAATCGCCGAAAGTTTTCAACCAATTACTTTGAAATTTTGACACAACGCTCCATACAAATAAAGAAAGGTTTTTATATACACATTTATTTAGTACTTGCTTAAACCCGCCGCTCTGCTCGCGTGTTGGTTGATTATGATAGATAAGCTATCTTTTAGTAGTCTGCTATGAGACTGGTTTTGAAGGATGAAATGAAATACAATACCTCCCTTACAAACAAACATTTTTAATCAACATTCAAATTTAAAAAAAGTTAAGTGCTTAATGATTTACAATAAATAACACATACATTATTCCTTATAGCCTGTGTTGTAATATCTCAACCCGTATGGTGAGAGTCATGTCCAAATCCATTTTAATTTCATTTTACTGCTTTATTTATTTATTCTTATATTTCCTTATTCGTATGCTTATCCTTACAGAGAAAGAGCTGAAGACATTGTAGCACGCATAGACCAAATGTATGGTCTGTGGCATAACGTTTCGCTGTATGTAACCTCCTTGCTATAGAGTGGCAAACGTCAATGCTGGCCTTCAGTCCGAATATTTTTATAATTTGACGACTTTCAAACGCCATATCTTCCACCCCCTTATAGCTATCGGCATGGAACTTCTATGGTGTACAACGGGAGACTTCGGGCAACAATTACACACAGACTATTCGTTTGCGTTCTGTAGTTTTCGCTACAGAGCGAAATATTAACACACACTCATGAAGAATTTTATATACACCGATAACTTTCCATCCCAATATACTCCACCCTTTTATCATTATTAACCTTCAAGCAACAACGCAACCAATAAAACCATTTTCAAAGTGTAAATATAATTTTCAAAGAGTAATTACTGTTCGGCAATACGAGTTATCGCTATAAAACCGTGCCTAAAACCTTCCTCAGGTATAAATTAGTAACTGTACAAATATTTAAGTCTCTGCGTCTTATCGTTCGGACGTGATAAGCGAACACCGAACAGATATTCTCGTTAATATATATATATATATATATATATATATATATATATATATATATATATATATAGACAAATAGCTATCCGATCGCCATAAAACAGTGCAAACTGTACAAATTTTTAGCTCTTTATGTCTTGTGGTTAAGACGTGATAAACGTACACCGAACAGACATTCACATTTATAGATATAGATAACATAAGTTTCTGAGATTCTGTGTAACAATGTTTCCACATTATGATATTTACATTAATGTATATGTGCACATATTAAAGAACTGTATATAAAACTTGAACGTATTGCAGTGGAACGCTGCTTCAAAATGTCAAACATTTGGACCAGAAAATTCACAAATTGGCTGTTAGGAACATCTACGTTTGAAACAATTTGTTATATTATCATCAACGAGCACTTAGTAAAAAACTTATTTTATATGTTTCAGTCCATCTGCATCATATCCAGAATCTTCTAGTTACATCCACAATCCGTCTCCAGTTTCTTATCACAACATAGACGAGACTGGATGTTGAAGCAACTACAAGATTCTGAAGATGATCCAGAAGGATTGAAACATGTAAAATAAATAAAATAAATTATCAGAAAACATTGCAACTCTTGGCTGATAATAAAGTGTATTAAATAGATTATCTTGATTTTAGTAACCATCTACATTTTTATACAAGTACAAATGTAAATGTTATTTTTTACAAAGTCTCTAATCCTCAAAAGTTGTTCAGAGATTGCGTCGACATTTTGACACAACGTCGAATTCGGTTTTGGATATATTTTAAGGACCTACTGGAACGATATCTGGTACTCGTGTAGTGTATATATAAGAAATGAGGAACCTTATGAAAATGTAAATGTTCAGTTGCTCAAAACCGTTAACCTTCGGGATTTCTAGACCGACTGCTTTGAAATTTTAACGAAACTTTTTATTCTAATACCACAGGTTATTTATGTGCTTCTTTCTTGCTGGAGGTTAGAGTCCTCACTGGGACATGGGTGTGTGTATTGTTCTTAGAGTAAGTTACTTTAAATAGTTCGTAAGTCTAGCGACCGATAACCTCAGAAGTTAGGTCCTTAGGTTTACAAATATTGTTAGCGAATCTCCAGTGGTGAGTACTACGGATTTCGCATTGTTCATAGGGTTGACCGAGATACTTCATATCTGGTATGAACGTAGACAGAGTGCACTAGTTAACAATTGCGAGCGCATTTTTGAATGACAATGCAACAGCAATAACAAATACATTTTTTATCGTTGCATAATATTTCTGAAATTGCGACGCCCTTGAACATAAACTGATTAAATTAAATTAATTTTAAAGTAGGCGTGGTTCTTCAGCCATTCTATCAACTTTATTTTATTTCATCGGGTCAGCCTATCCGAAACTTGAAAATTAAAAATTTAATTTGTTTCTTTATTAATTTGAATTTTCTTAATAATAAACACCAACAATTTTCAGTTTTTTATTTCAGTAACTCGTGACATCACCTCAGTACCCAAACTGATCCTCACTAGTTACACTTTGCTAATTTTAAGATTTTCTCTTACAGGTGATGTCATCTATGTCTATCTTTACATAAGAGATACCGTTTCACCAATTCTAGATATGCAAGGAGCATCTTTCTGACTTCTATGTGACATGCTGTTGATGCCTTCCTTGCAGGAGCATCGGGTACAATAAATAGTCAGATCAGTCCACTCCACTATAAATAGTTGGAAGAGTAGAATAAAAATCTAAACAATATAGATAGTACTTCAGTGCTTTCATCAAGTGACACTTGATATTTCTAGTGACTCTGAATCAGTATCTTTAATAATATTGATATACACACTTAATTCAAACTCGTACAAGAAAGATTAATATGGAGAAAATGTAAAACTGCCCATTAACCAATTGTGCAAGTATCTTAGCAGCAGCTTTTCTTACGCAGAAAATAATCTGCATTTATTGATTGCAGCTCCAATAGATCCCCGTTTTGAAACTAAGTGATTGACTAGCGATGAAACGGAATTAACACGAATACTAAGCCGACCGCGGTGGCCGAGGGGACTGAGGCGCTCCAGTCACCGTCTACACGGCCACTACGATCGGGGGTTCGAATCCCCCCTCGGGCATGGATATTTGTGCCGTCCTAGTTCGCAAGTAGTTCATAAGTAGTTTGTAAGTTTAGGGACTGATGACACCGTATTTAGTCCCATAAGCTGTACAAACATTTGAACATTTGAACGAATACTAAAATATTATCAGTTTTACAACAGAATGAGTCTCTGTTAACTCAAATAGCTCGTACAGGTGTAGATATTGATGTCCCATCCCACCTGTTTAACATCGGATACATATATAAAAAATGAATCTTCAAAAATGATGCTGATTTATAGTATTCACTTGATAAAATTGCATTGCATATACTTATATACACCCAATTGTACAACATGAAATAAAATCGTCTTAACTGCTGGACTGGAGACCGCGAGGTTTGTTGGGAATTAGTATGCGTATATGCATGTGAATATGGTTTGGTTTACCGAGGACATCAACTATCATGTCCGTAGATGGATTCGTCAGTAAGCAAAATTCGCGCATTTGAGAGACGGATAATCCGCATTTTGAGATCCTCTGCAGCCTCAGAGCATAACTGTATGGCTTTCTGTTGTCCAGTCACAGAATAATCGATGCAATATTCCTTGATGGCACATTGGCCACCCAACGGTACGTGAAGGTGTTGGAAGATGATTTCATCCCCATTACCCAAAGTGACACTGATTTCGACAAGTTGTGGTTCATGCACAGCACTTGTTGACCACATCGAAGCAGGAGAGTGTTTGATGTCCTGGAGGAGAACTTAGGAGGGGGCAGGGGGGAAAGCGCATTCTGACTTTGATGTACCCTGACGTCACTGGCATGGGTCTCGATTGTTCGATTGTTCCCCGGATCTGAAAACTTGTGACTCTTTTTGTGGAGCTATATTAAAGATAAGGTCTACGGCAATAATCCAAAAACATTGTTGTTGGTAAAAACAGCACTCAGGTGGTCATCGACAGCATCGATGTTTCGACACTTCACCTAGTCGTGCAGAATTTCGTCTGTGCCATATCATCGCTACGGAAGATAGGCATATCGAAAATGTCATAAGCAAAATCCTAATATCTGTAGTTACGTGTACATTTTGTACTAAGTTTATGCGGTGCGTAGTTTGTAACTAATTTACGTTTCGTTTCATATAGTCATCCATATGAGCATTAAAATGTATCCGTTAAACTTCATTTACACGATAAATGTGTCAAATGTACTTCCATAAATTCAACTAAATACCTGAGAATAACAATTAAAAACAACGTAAATTAGAAAGAACACAAAGGAATTATTGTAGGGACGGTGAACCAAAGATTACGTTTAATTGGCATTCAGATGAGTATGGTGGATGTTCTAGTGGCACCACACGCTTTTTTTGCCAGTGACAATATTGTATGTGGGCGAGCATTGTCGTGCAACTTAAACACGCACCATATTCGCCAGATCTGAATCTTCCAAATTTCTTCCCATTCTCTAGACTCAAACTCGCTTTATAAGGAAAGAGATTTTACGATATTCCTGAGGTTTAACGAAATGTGACGAGACTCTTGAATACCATCCCAAAGGAAGACTTGCTGCAAAGTTTTCACGACTTGTATCGCAGACCTCAGCATTGAATAGTTACGAGAGGTAGCTATTTTTGGAAATAGAGAGACCGATGCCGTGTAGTCGCGCCCGATGGTCTTGTGGTAAGGCACTCGACTGAAAACTGAACGATCGCGGGTTCGAAACCCGGTCGGACAATGGATTTTTTCAGTCGGCGTTCTAACCCACCCTTCACTTCTCAACGATGTGAGGAGTCTCCAGAAACGTTAAGCTGTAGGTCCCCTTTCTCCGGTTGGATAACGGGTAGGCTAGGGACACGCAAGTCGCTGAAGTGAGGTCCAATTAAAAGACTTGCAGAGCAGGCCAATGAACCATAAGAAATTATTATTATGCCGTGTGGTATTTTTGATGTTTAGGCCCCAGGTGGTACAGTGTTCGGCCTGAGGGTGCAAATATTTACGTGACGCATCTTGGGCAACTAGCGTGTCGATTATGCTGAAATGATGTTGATGATGACAACACAACTCCCACCTGCCGAATGGAGAAAGTCTTTGATCCGGCCGAAAATCGAACATGGCCCCCCTGTGTTGCAATCTACCATGCTGTCCATTGGACTATAAAGGCGGGCCAAAAGACAGTAACTGTACACCATCTACGCTAACACATCTATTCACCGAAATTTATTGTCAGAGGTAGTAGCATTCATATTTAGCCAATATTGAACGGAACGATGTGAGGAGTCTCCAGAAACGACACGTTAAGCTGTAGGTCCCCTTTCCCCGGTCGGATAACGCGTGGGCTAGGGACACGCAAGTCATTGAAGTGGGGTCCAATTAAAAGACTTGCAGCAGGCCAATGAGCCACAAGAAATTATTATTGTGCCGTGTGGCATTTTTGACCTTTAGACCGCAGGTGGGACAGTATTCGGCCTCAGGGTGCAAGTATTTGCGTGACGCCACTTGGGTAACTAGCGTGTCGATTATGCTGAAATGATGATGATGATAATGACAACGCAACTCTCAATTGCCGAATGAAGAAATTCTTCGATCGGGCCGAAAATCGAACCTGGTCCCCGTGAGTGGCAATCTACCACGCTGTCCATTGGACTACAAAGGCGGGCCGAAAGACAGTAACTGTAATACACAGTTCATCTACGCTAATGTTACAGGACTATTCACTGAAATTTATTGTCAGAGGTAGTAGCATTCATATTTAGCCAATCTTGAACGCAGTTTGTTGGGTTATTAAACGTTTGGCTTCGGATGTAGATTGATTTGATTTGATTTTTCCAGGGAAGCCAAAACAGTCTTGGCCCAACCCGCCACTGCCCGCCCCGAAACTAAGTTTATTGTGCGGTATCGCTCCCTGTATATCTTGTAAAGCCAACCAATGCCCTTGAACAGTGCAAGGAGTTCCTTTACCAGTTCTTTATTAGACACAATTTCTTCGGGTTTGGTTGTCCCAAATGTTCTGTGCCTTTTACTCTCCAATGCAATGCATTCGAAGATTAGATGTGATGCAGTTTCATCACCGTCATCACAGATCCTACATTTAGGGTCCTCTTCTGTTATTCCCATTGTATGCAGGTGTTTTTTGAAATTCCCATGGCCTGTCAGCAATCCAACCATGAGTCTAATCTCTCTCCTGTTCAGGCCCAGGATTGCAGAGCTTCTTTTAAAACATGGCTTTGGCATCATTACCTTGCCATGTTTTTGTTGATAGACTTTGGTCCAATATTCTACGTGCTGTCTTCTGAGCCAGTTACGTAGCTCGGATGTAGATGCTTGTTGGTGCTGTGGACGCCGGTCCACTGTGGAGCTTATCGACCGCTGCAGGGCGCGCGACTGTCTCCGGCTGCGACCGCGGCGTCAGCGCGGCCCCTGAAGTTGCGCAACCCGCGGCGCAGATAACGCCCTGGGCCCTGAGGGGTCCGCCTGTATCCCGCTTCTTAGCACGGCCATCTTCCCCGCAAGATTTATGGAGTGGCCGCGTCCCTGGCCGCGATTTCAATTAGCGCGGCCGGCGCAGTGGAAATGTTTTTGTCGCGCTGACACCCGCCGCCTCCAGGATCCGATTATCCGGCGCGGGGCGGCGGTTCCCACGCCGCAAACTTTGGCCGTCAGCGGCCACCGGCCCGCCGACATCCACTCCGCAAACTTGCCGCCCCCGCCGCAGACACCTCAGATCCCATTACCGCTGCTCCCAATTTATCTCTGCGTGTGATACAAAGGCCCGATCCAAATGTTTCTCTAGTTTCTTCTTGTCAGCCTTGTCAGCTGAAGGTGGAAAGTTGGTCTACAACTGTATTCGCAGCTAGGCGCCATATAGCTCCTGCTGCCCAGGTAACTATCAAATAAAATAAATCGCAATTTGCGGTCAGTTATGGCTTCACTGTACTAGGTTTAGATGGAATATTCAAGTGCGGCGAATGAAAATTTGTGCCCGGCCGGCATTCGAACCCGGGATCTCCTGCTTACTAGGCAGACGAGTTGTCCACTCCGCCACCGAGGACATAATATTCACAGAAAATGTGAGATCAACTGCGATTGGGCAAAGCTGAAAATGTGTACCCAGCCGGTATTCGAACCCGGGTCTCCTGTTTTCTAGGCAGTTGTGCTGATCCCTACGCCACTGGGGACACAGTGATCAGCGCACCTGCAAGGACTACCCATGCATGCCTCCCGTCAGATACAAATTCCCAGCTTCGCCCTGCCCACAGTACTCAATCGCAGTTGATGTCACATATTCTGTGAATATTAAATAATAACAACTGAAGGATCAGAAGTGACGTCTGTTCTTTTGGAACAGACGCCACATGTATATACCGAGGACATAGTGACCAACTCCACTGCAGAGGACTCTTCCCTGCACGTCTCCCGCTACACCCAAATCTCCATTCGCCACGCTTTCTTTTCCTATTATCACAGCCTATTTATTCTGTAATGCACACAGTCACAATACTGTATTCCCGCACCATGAGGTGCCGCGGTGGGGTAGCCGAGCGGTCTAAAGCACCTCGCTACGGAGCGCGCGGTTGCTCGCCGTGGAGGTTCGAGTCCTCCCTGGGGCATGGGTGTGTGTGTTTGTCCGTAGGTTAGTTTACCTAGGTGTAAGTAGTTTGTAAGCTACGGACTGATAATCACGCAGTTTGGTCGGATAGACTTACAGACATTTGAACATTTTTGAGACCATGAGGTTTCGAGACAATTATGCCGAGACTGGGCTCCTGACGACAATTAATTGTGTCTCGATACCTCATGGTCTGCTCTCCCTAATGCGGGAATACAATATTGTGGCTGCGAGCACTACGGAATAAATAGGCTGTGATAATAAGAAGAGACAGCGTAGCGAATGGAGATTTGGGTGTGGCGGGAGACGTGCACGGAGGAGTCCTCTGCAGCGGAGTTGGTCACTGTGTCGTTGGTGGCGGAGTGGTCAACGCATCTGCCTAGTAAGCAGGAGATCCCGGGTTCGAATCCCGGCCGGGCACAAATTTTCATTTGCCGCACTTAAGTATTTCATCTAAACCTAGTACAGTGAAGCCATAACTGATCGCAAATTTCGATTTATTTCATTAGATGAACGCTGTGAAGTCGTCAATCAGTTCCACATTTGAACTTCTACCCTTTACATTAGCGGACGAAGAATGATTGCTGGAATATGTCTTTGTAATCGGGAGAGTAGTTCCAGGAGTCGTCAGTGAAGGTTGGGACAGGTCAATGACTTGCAGGTATGAGGGATGGGGAAAGGGTAGAGGCCCCAAGACCAGACAGGAGCTTCAGTAGGCGGAAGTGGTTGTATGCTTTCTATTGGACGGTTTTGAGGTTGGGAGTCCAAGTGATGAAACGGTCCAGGGGAAGGCATAGGTTCTTCAGGGTTGGGGTGAAGATGATTGGTCAATCATAAAGCGCGAGGTAAAAATTGTGGAGACAGAGGAAGGGAATGGAGCGACTAATGAGAACTGCCTGGATGTACTGATGTACTGTCAAGGGCTACTGGTTACAAAAGTGAAACTGTATCTGGAAGGAGTGTTGGGAGGGAGCATTGAGAGTTAGAAGCAAGTGTCATGAAGGCCGTATTGTTCGCGATATTGGAGGAGATGGGCTGGTGGGTGTGGTTTGGGCATGTCAGCAGTGTAGAAGAGATAGAAGTATGGCGCCTTCGTGTATACTGTCAGTGTGACATACGATGTATGAATCTGAATTGTGGACCGAGACATAGAAGGCTCGGTAGGAGAGAAGTGACACAATTAGACAGACATAATTTACATGTAGTGCATATGTTTGATATTGAAAATTGACCTAAATGTCATTAATTGTCATATGCCTTCTGAAGTTACAAATATAGCGGACCGACAGGAGTTAAGGTGGAGGGATAGGAGGTGTGTCGTAGCAGTTGATCATCAGCAGAGAGTTAGAAACCATATTGTATAATGGGGAGGAAGTGGTGTTGTTGGAAGTGGAGATTCATATGTCAGGATCAGGAGACAATGGGCAGGAACATTAGATGCAAGGTGGCAGGAAATTTCACCACCTTACATACTATGTTTACATATTACTAATTATGTGCATTGATTTATGATGTAATTACTCGTATCACTTTGCTTTCGGATTATCTGAAAGCAAAAATAGGAAGGAGGAGTGGGAATATTAATGTTGACTAGGCCACTGAGAAAACTCATTGATACTGGTAGGCAACAATTAATTTTGACTATATTCGCATGTAGTACTTTTCTCGGTTGGAAACAGGAGCACAACCAGGACAGTGAGAGAGGCCGGCATGCAGCAAGGGGAGTGTTAACAGTATCACGAAGGGTGCGGCGTGTTGACGTGCCGCTGGGAGGTCACAGGTTACTGACCAGCCCATGGCCGTTGCCGCTTCGCGTCAAAACTCGAAGGCGACGAAACGATCGGGAGGTGATTTCAACTGCCAAACGGTCGAAACGTTCCAAGACTTTCTAGAAGCCTCTTCGTACGAGATGCATTCAAGTTCTAAGGCCTCCGATATTTTTCTCTAATTAACTATTCACCCGAAATCTATGAAACTGGCGTTACTTCTCGACGTAATCGCCCTGCAGACGTACACATTTTTCACAACGCTGACGCCATGATTCCATGACAGCGGCGAAGACTTCTTTAGGAGTCTGTTTTGACAACTGGAAAATCGCTGAGGCAATAGCATCACGGCTGATGAATGTGCGGCCACGGAGAGTGTCTTTCATTGATGGAAAAAGCCAAAAGTCACTAGGAGCCAGGTCAGGTGAGTAGGCAGCATGAGTAATCACTTCAAAGTTGTTATCACGAAGAAACTGTTGCGTAACGTTAGCTCGATGTGCGGGTGCGTTGTCTTGGTGAAACATGACGCACGCAGCCCTTCCCGGACGTTTTTGTTGCAGTGCAGGAAGGAATTTGTTCTTAAAAACATTTTCGTAGGATGCACCTGTTACTGTACTGCCGTTTAGAACGCAATGGGTAAGGATTACGCCCTCGCTGTCCCAGAACATGGGCACCATCATTTTTTAGCACTGACGGTTACCCGAAATTTTTTTGGTGGCGGTAAATCTGTGTGCTTCCATTGAGCTGATGGCACTTTGCTTCTGGATTGAAAAATGGCATCCACGTCTCATCCATTGTCACAACCAACGAAAAGAAAGTCCATTCATGCTGTCGTTGCGCGTCAACATTGCTTGGCAACATGCCACACGGGCACCCTTGTGGTCGTCCATCAGCATTCGTGGCACCCACCTGGATGACACTTTTCGCATTTTCAGGTCGTCATGCAGGATTGTGTGCACAGAACCCACAGAAATGCCAACTCTGGAGGCGATCTGTTCAACAGTCATTCGGCGATCCTCCAAAACAATTCACTCCACTTTTTCGATCACGTCGTCAGACCGGCTTGTGCGGGCCCGAGGTTGTTTCTGTTTTTTGTCACACGATATTCTGCCTTCATTAAACTGTCACACACGAGCGCACTTTCGACACATCCATAACTCCATCACCATATGTCTCCTTCAACTGCCGATGAATTTCGATTGGTGTCACACCACGAAAATTCAGAAAACGAATGATTGCACGCTGTTCAAGTAAGGAAAACGTCGCTATTTTAAGTATCTAAAACAGTTCTCATTCTCGCCGCTGGAGGTAAAATTCCATCTCCCGTACGGTGCTTCCATCTCTGGGACGTAATGGCAATGAATGCGGCCTCATTTTGAAACAATGAGCATGTTTCTATCTCTTTCCAGTCCGGAGAAAAAAAAATCGGTGGCCTTAGAACTTGAACGCACCTCGTAGCTTCTTTCTCACGGGAAAGATGTTTGGTAGGAAGTAATGGTGGGGTGAGAGATTTGAAGCTATAGCTGTGATTGGCTCCTGAGAAAACGGTCTGGATAAACTTGTGGCTTGCTGAAAGGTAAGTGGAGGATTTGGTTAGCAGCGCTCATGGTGCGACTACGCAGATGGGCAGCTGCTGGTAAAGCATCTCTGTGAGAAGAGGAACAAAATTATTACTTCAGTGCATTGTACTTGCATTTCGAAGCACTCATTTACAAGCATACAATTGACCTCCTCTTCTGCTTCTGGTCACTGAGGCAAGCAGTTTGCGATAACTTCCTGTTCGACATTGATACTTGTGTGACTTCACGTTAGCAATTTTTTTGAACGAAATAGTTCGTTCACTGTGTAGCCATCGTCACACAGCTTCAGCTTCACGTTGAACCGATCCATCCAGAGTGGCCAGCCGCCGTCTGACTTATCAGAACAGTTTTGGGAATTAGTGATATACGCACATTGCATTTGCTAAAGCACAGTTAAAGATAAATGTACCTTCCACTAGTTGGCTGTGTTCTTGAGCTTCCGGTTATATTCTCTACCAAGTTGGATAGCGATTTTTAATTTCCTTTAAAACGGTTAACATGTCCTCAGTATCAACCATTTTTCATAATAGGTAGAGATTCGTTACTTTTGTGTCATAAATCATTCCTTACTCTGTGCACCGTTGTTTTTTTAAATAAATTACTATATTGAACATTGAATCCTGTAAGATTACCGCCCAATAGAAATATTGGTAATTAATAGCATTTGATAATTAAACAGTATGAAGTTCACTGCAAACATTGACCATGCCAATGCACTAAATGTTACACAATTTTAACCTTATTAATTATGGTAGCAATCTATGTACACAGTTGGGTGACAACATTTATAGTTAGGCCATACGTAGAAATTCTCCACGTTGAGATTTGCTGTGTGCTTGTAGCTGACGGAGGCCAGCGAGCAGGCCGACGTTGGTGGCTTGTTCCAGCTTAGGATTTTCCAGTTCGTTTCCGGTGAGGGGAGAGAGGGACAATGGCGAGTTCCAGGCACAGTGCAGTGCACAGCGTGATATAAAATATTCTAATACTACTGGCATTTGAAGTAATACTATGCAGTTAGGAACCTTTAAGGCCCTCATTACAAAATAGCCTGTCGATAAATAAACAATACATTAGCTGATATAGTCACATCTGGCGTAATATGTTTAATTGACAATGAAAAGTAATAAATTACCAACGAAGACAAGACAGTTACACAACTAGCAAGGCAATGTTTGTTTATAAAAATAATATATTAACTATTTCTCATTTTATTTGCAATTAATCTTGTGTATTTTACCTTGAAATATTCAGTTAAATCACTTATCTGTGATATAAGAAATTGCACGATTATAATAAATAGTACAAAGGATGTTTATACTAATATAAAAACGTAAGAAAATATTTGTTTAATGTGTAGTGTAATTATTTTGATTTTAAGTAAAGTTGTAGAAATGTATTGGCTGAGCACTGTACGTTGGCAAATCGGTTAGAACAGCTCACATGGGGAAGTTGATAACGTAGGGAAAAAACCCCAGCAGTTGAGCTTTTGGCGTGTGCGTGCGCGTGGGCAGGAAGTGATGAGTCGGGAGCACGTGGGTAGCTGGCCGGGCGGCGTCGCTCTGCATCAGTCGGCATGTGTATCTCCAGGTGGAGACTTTAGATTTGTGTGTGGGAATCGCCACGTGTGGTTGCTTGTCGTAGACTGCACCAAGTTGAATCGAGTGCTAATGTGTGTTTGTGAATATTTAGCCGGTGGAACAAGGTGTGCATCGCATTGAATTAAAGTGACTGTGATTTGTTAATGTAACACGTGTCGTCGCATAGTCATGAACATAAACGGTGTTTGAGACAGCCACGTGGTGTGCAAACAGTTCGTGACAAATATTCATTTTGTCTGGGGGCTCACGAGCTATAACTTTATTTGATAAATGTGTCGACGTACAGACGTATCAGTCACAGGGTTCTAATATTGTGAAATAAACAATATAAAGTGAACTTTTACGAGTTTTCAAAAATAGTAGTTAATACACCCTTTTCTCTCATGAACTTCACTTTATTATGAATTGTTTTGTTAATCATATGCAGGGAAGGAAAGCTGCGAATGAGTGATATCATCCCCTAGAAAACGAATCAAACAGTAGCAATCACAGATCCAGTGTTTGTGCATGTTTAGGAATTTGGTTCGCGGTTGGTGGTTGTGAGTTTTAAAAATTAAACATTCCCTATTTTAAACTCTCACCCCGACCTTCACTCTCGCAATCCTCCGATATCTTATTTATTAGGATTAGGAATCCCAGCTATACTTACTGATAAGAAATTGTTTAAGATTGAAATCAAGTGTTTTTGTATCGTTAATTGCCTAATTGAAAGGCGTGATTCATATTTATTTTCATAATGATACCGTAACGCTGGTGAGCCACACGCAAATCAGCGAAAGGGCCATACATGCAATCTCACCAACTGCGGAAAAATCATTACATAGGATAAGAGAGGTCTTCTACAGGTCGGGGTAGTATCAAGAGGATAAGATGGTATTGTGTAATGTAAGGACGGTGAGGGGAAACGCCATGAAATACGGTAGCTTATACAGTCGTGGCCAGGAAGAGAATTGCCTTTTGTGTGGCATGTGATTTGTATTTCTTGTGTAGTGATGTGTATGTTGAGGTCTGATGATGGATCGTGATCCATGTACTGATAGCTGGGGGCGAGCGGTGTAAGATTGAGTGGATACGTGGAAGCAGGAGTATTGAAACTTGCGTTATCTGGTATTGAAAACAAGTCAGATACGTCGAATTCAATGTGATTTGCCTTACTAATTGGAGAAGAGGGTACGGGGGAATGGGTTTGTTTCCAGCAAGGTGATGGCAGACACTCCGATATTTGGAAGAGTAAGGAGAGTGAGATCATTAAACCATGTGCGTATCTGACCCCACTGCAAATGTGGCGCTGTATTCTCCGGTGGTGTAAGAGCGTGTACCAGTCATAGGTTCATATGGAGTGGTACAGCTAGCAGGATTCACAGATGAGTTCAACCTGTGGGACAGTAAGGGTGCTTTTGTGGCGACGTGGGCAGATATGGCATCAGGCGCAGTCTGGTGGAGGTACTATGAGGTATGGAAGATGTCGTCAGGATTCTGGAGAGGAAGAGATAGGTCTGCATACTGTATGCCAATGGATTGTTGGTAGGCATTCCAATCGGAGTTAGGGGGTGCCGAGGGTTCGAGGAGGAAGGTCAGTGTCTATAAGGTCTAAGATCAGCACGGATATGACACAGAAGGTTGGAGGAGCCAAGAACGACGTCAGTGGTGCCGTCGCTCTAGATGCAGTTATGGTGGGGGCTGAGGACCGACTCAGTTTGTACAGTGCAAATGATATGACGCTACCATTTGCGTTCAGCGGGATTCTGGCTGTGGATATTTTAGATCAGTTGCAACAACATAGGAGGAAAAATATATTCTATGTGGAATAGGAAGTCATATGGGATATAAGTGTCGGAATGGTCGTATGTAGTGGTGCATGTTACGGTTAGGGATAAAACTAGGGTACTGTGCTCAGTATCATCATTAAGGAGAGACTCTGGCCAGACTGGAAAATGTCTGAGGTGGTAGATAACGACCACACCTCACACAGAGGACAGGAGGTTATCAGTGTAGTGGACGAGATAGGAAGAGGTGCTGGTTAGTGTGATGGGTTCCATGTAGGATGAAAGCAGTCCCAAGGTGTTGCTATTAGGTGTTGATGTAAAGGTGTTTGTTGGTCGAGGTGGAGTGGATTTTATGGTAAAAGATACAGATCTGTTGACTACCATAGCTGAAGCAGGGGAAGGGAAGGGCTGATAAGGATGAGTGACGTAGACTAGGATGTCTATTTGGGTAAAGGTGACAGGGTTGTGGGAGTAACTACTCAAGATTTTAGGTGGAAGAGTGAGTAGCCAAGGAGATCAGTTGTAGGGTGTGTGGGAGCTGGAATGTATGTGTGTTTTCAAGCACAATGTTGGTAAAACGGATGATATCATATGCCCATACTGTGCAGTCAAAATGTCAGTTGTATTGAATATTGTTTTAAAAATTGTAAAAACGGAACATTTCTGTGATTTAGCAGCATATTATTATCTAGAAGCGAGGAACTTACGTCTTTAACTGACTTGTTTGATACTGCGTAAATACTGCAAACAACATCCTTCACTACCAGGTTGGTGTTATCAGGATCACCTGCTATACTAGAAGCCAAATATTTGTACAAATAAGAAACAGCAGCGACCCCAGAACTAACCCCTAGGGCATCCTAACCACTTACCTCAGCTCCAATTGGGCTGAATGTCGTAGCAATTCTCAGTTATAACATTCTGTTGTCATTAAAATAATAGCTGCAATAATTGTGATCTAGTGTCTTAATTCCACAGTGTTAAATTTATGCAATTATCGATACAATCAATCGCCTTTTAGTAAATCAAAGAAGACGTCTAGCCTTAGCTTTCGCAGCCTTTTATTTATTCCATCCATTGCTACAGACGGGAAAGTGGACATAGTTTTCTTAGTTATTAAATTACTTCTAAAACCAAATTGTAAAATTTGACAACAATGTGAATTGAAGTTATCCGCGAACCATCAATATACAGCCTTTTCAATAATCTTAGCGAACACCATGAAATGGTCTCTGATATATCGATCTTACAAATTTAAGCCTCTAAACAGTAAAAATAACATTACGTGTCTTCTTCATTCGCCTAGGTTTCATTTCGTTTCCTTCTTCATTTCTATAGGTTTTGCCTTATTTTCTTAGTACGCATCGTAATGGGACTGGAGCGCGTAGAAGACTACACGCATCCACGAATGATTATGAGAACAAATGTGAATATTACTGAATGAAATGCGTGTAAATGTTTGTAGAACTTATGGGACTTAACTACGGGGTCATCAGTCCCTAAGCTTACAAACTACTTATAAACTACCTAAGACTAAGGACGGCACAAATATCCATGCCCGAGGGGGGGTTCGAACCCCCGACCGTAGTGGCCGTGCAGACCGTGACTGGAGCGCCTCAGTCCCCTCGGCCACCGCGGCCGGCGAAATGCGTGTAGGTATATGGGTAAGATGACTGCTCTAACCTACAAGAGGTATTCGAAAGATACCCTACCAACTTCATTGCATCATATTGCTTATCGAACATCGACAGGCTGTAATGCAGACAATTGTTTCGCTGAAGCACGCGACAAGTTCTATGTTTGTACACGCTTTCGTAGCGTACACATTCCCTTTTAACTTTAACCATTATTAACAGACGTCTAATGGAGCTTGGTAGGCTGATATGGCAAGCCACTTGTTGGGTCCACCACGGCCAGTTCACCGCTGAGGGAATGTGCTATTCACATACGGTAATACCTGTCTGTTACAGAAAATCGGGGATCCATCAAGTTGCAGGCACATTTGCCGTCGTTACTCTAATGTGTTGGGAAAAGAGTAGGTAGTGGAACCCCCAAACTTCCAGCAGAAAGGCTAAGTTATTGACCTATCAATATTGTGTCCAACACAGAGCCTGCACAGCATTTCGGCAAGTAATATTCACAATTGTCTTCACCTGCTCAGTCAGATCGAAAATCAGACGTTCATTGAACTTTGTTGGTTTATTTTGAAACGCAGAAACACCTCACAAATTATGACATTCCTGTACTTAATTAACCTGTACATGTCTGTTGGCCATTTGGGAAATCAATTCGAGTTTCGATATATCGGTATTGTAAATTTGGCCGTCTAATAAAGTAGCAATCCAGAGCACGGCGAAGCACTCCGTAACTCAGTTTCGCTGCACCTGAGAGTTTTTACTTTTGTCTGAGTCTACCTAATTAACGCACCAGTTACTGGACCAAATATTACTTCCTTGGTTGTACTTTAGCTCCCAATTTTTTTATTCAAAGTCACAGAAGCACACAATCTGTTCATTAAAGCCGCCTGCAGCTCTTTTAACTTTCTGTGACAATGAGTTCTTCTTGCAGAGTTGTGACGTAATGGCCCCGGAAAGTTTCCACCGCTCATCAAAATGTCCCGAATTGGAATAAACGTACCAGTGCACCGCGATGGCAAGTTGGATGTTTTCAGAAGAGTATCGCGCTGTAATTATTAAAAAATGTTCCAGTGAGCATTTTAATTAAAGCTCGCCTGCAACTCGCGGGGAACGGCAGAGCGCGGACGGAGCCGCGCAGTGACTGGCTGTCAGAGGCAGACGCGCGGATTATCGAGGCCGACCTGGGCGGCTAATAACTTGAGCACACGCAACCACTGTTCCGTTTTTTCCGAATGTAGCCCTGTCTACAACGTTTGCCCATCACGGAAACGGCGGAACCGTGTAATTTTCAAGACAAACGTGCGTTGCCTCTGGCGAAATGGTACAGGTAGAAACGACACTACCGCCTAGAATAACATCTGAGATAATATCACAATCAACGTTCCTTAATTGTTACTAGCAAAAAATTGAGATTTACATCCCCTTATATAACAGCGATTTGGTTTTCATTCGCTAAGAAATTGTTTAAAATGTTGTGTGCCACGATGAATTTTAAATGCATGGTAACTTGCTATATTTTCATCAGTTACTTAACATCTCCTGTCATAAGTTCCTGAGTGACTCTGTATGGAAATTAGATTCGTTTCTTTCCTGATTGCCGTGAATATAACACTCAATGAATGCATTTGTATTGTCAGAAATTTTTATGTTATACGAGGCGTGTTTTTTAAAAGTACCGTTAAAAAAAAAACGTGTTACGATACCCGGCCGCGATGGCCGAGGGGACTGCGGCGCGTCAGTCACGGTCTGCACGGCCACTACGGTCGGGGGTTCGAATCCCCCCTCGGGCATGGATATTTGTGCCGTCCTTAGTGTTAGCTAGTTTATAAGTAGTTTGTAAGTTTAGGGACTGATGATCCCGTAGGTAAGTACCGTAAGCTATACAAACATTCGTGCTAAGATATCTTAGTTATTTTTAAGACCAATGGGTAGCTACATATGTTGTCTATACACTGACGCCATTACAGTCTGATTCTTCCTTGCTTACGTTGTGCAATGAGTAAGATGCCTCCAATAATCGTGAGTCCCGCCGACTGTGAAGTATAGGCTGTTATAAGATTTCTTAAAGGCCGAAAAGCGATCGATATTAATCATGAGATCTGTGCATTTTATCAAATGTTCAAATGTTTGTAGAGATTATGGGACTTAACTACGAGGTCATCAGTCCCTAAACTTACAAAGTACTTATGAACTAGCTTATTTTAAAGACGGCACTAACATCCATGCCCGAGGGGGGAGGGGATTCGAACCACCGACCACTGCCGCCGTGCAGACCGTAACTGGCACGCCTCAGACCGCTCGGCCACTGCGGCCGGCTGTGAATTTTACGGAGAAAACATTATAGTAAGAAAGCTGGTGAGAGCATTTAAACACGGCCGCACAATTGTGCATGATGAACAACGGAGTGGGCGTACTTAATGAAAGTTTGGTGCAGGAAGTGGACAATACGGTGAGAGAAAACAGACCCTTTACGAATTCCTCCTTGCGGGATGACTTTCCTAATATTTCCCTCGTAGTGTTTTGTATGGCATTGTGATCTAGCAAGACTAAAACGAAGTCAAAACAGTTGTAATGCAGTGGGTAACAAGTCAGGCGGCAGACATCTATGAGGAGGGTATTAATAAACTGGTACAACGTTATGACAAGTGCCTCAATATTGACGGAAATTATGTAGAAAAGTAGATTAAGATACAGGCTCTCGTGTAAATATAAAATTATTGAGATATCTAAGCAAATCTTTTTTTTATTTATTTTTTTATTTCAAAACTGTACTTTAAAAAACACGCCTCGTAAACACGCGAAGATGATTTTTGTGGTTCTCTAAACCAATGATATAAAACAATACTGTGAGCAGTATCGCATACGTTATGCCATGACTTCTACGGTGTCTTACTGGCTCATGTCATAATTTGAGGTTAGATTAACTGATAAGCGTAACACTGAATCATGGATCTCGAATTCATTAAAAAAGGGCGGTAGGGCAGAGTTAAATTAGGCAGATCAGTCAGTGAAACGTTGGTATGATGGAAAAAAGAAGTTCAAATGTTTGTTGGGGTCATGGGACTTAACTACGGCGTCATCAGTCCCGAAACTTACAAACTATCTATGAAATAGCTAATACTAAGGACGGGACAAATATCCATGCCTGAGGGGGGAATCGAACCCCGACCGTAGTAGCCGTGCAGAACGTGACTGACGTGCCGCAAACCGCTCGGCCACTGCGGCCGGCGATACGATGGAAACTAAAATTGTAGCAGTTCTGGGAGAAGGGATACGGTGGAGATTTGGCTTAGCCACAGCCTAAGGGATGATAATTTTCACTTTCCAGTGGTGTGCACTGATATGAAACTGATGTTGGCAGATGAAAACTGTGTTAATAAGTTTGGGAACATAGTACCGTGGCGGAGCGGCTGAGCGCACTGAGGCGCTATGCTACGATGCGCAAGGCAGTTCCCCACCGGGGGTTCGAATCCCCCCTTGGGCATGTGTGTTTGTGCTATCTTTAGTATAGGCCGGCCGCGGTGGCCGAGGGGACTGAGGTGCTTCAGTGACGGTCTGTACGGCCACTACGGTCGCGGGTTCGAACCCCCCCTCGGGCATAGATATTTGTGCCGTCATTAGTTGTAGGTAGTTCATAAGTAGTTTGTAAGTTTAGGGACTGATGACCCCGTAGTTAAGTCCCTTAAGCTTAACAAACATTTGAACATTTGAATTTAGTACAAGTTAGTCTGTAATTAGTTTGTAAGTTTAGGGACTGATGGCCCTGTAGTTAAGTCCCTTAAGCTTTAAAAACATTTGAACATACAGTGTGATCAATACTCAGCGCAACCGCCTGGCGCAGATTCCCTTTGCCGGCCGGCGGCCAGTCAGTGCCCGACATTTCAACCCGCCAACGGTCGCAGTGGAGGTGGTGGAGAGACTTTTTTCTGGTCCACTGCGAAGCCTTTGTCTGTGTCGCATTCTTGTGAAAGACGAACGTGTTTCTTAGCCTACTGTGTGTTGTGTGACAGTGTTAATAGGGTGTGGTGTCGCACAAGTATGAAGTGCGCGCCACGTACTTTCGCCGCGCGCCACCATGCACGCACAGCGCGGCGTTCTTACGACGTCAGCCACGAGCGCCCTCTGCTGCTACTCCGCTCGTGGCCACGACTGCTGCATCGGCCACTTGGGGAATCAGATAGGCACCAGTTAAGACTTGGCTATCGGATAGGCACTAGGAATCATCAGTAGGCTGGCCTCTATCTAAGCTATGTATCAACATTCTACTAGTCTGCTGCTCTCCAATTAAGTAATGTATTACTTCTATGAAATATATCTCTTATACTAATCTAGCTTAGTGTTTCTAGTTTCTGCTGTTCCACTGGCTGGTCACGTCCGCACACGCGTGCATCCTATTTTGCTGTGTCGGTCTCTCTCTAATCGGCCACCGACACACAGGACAACCGGCGGAAACGAGACACAAAATAGATAAATGCTGAAAACTACTTATTCTGTTTCGCCAAAGAGTATTAACCTACGATACAAATGTGCGCAAAGAACCAGCTTGTGAGGTATAGAGATTATTTCGTGACGAATTTCCTAATGTTCATATTCCTCATCGGAATACGATTCGTCGATTGATGGCTAAATTTTGCCAAATGGGAACTGTTCTAGACAGGATACATAAACAACCACATCTAGTTCTCACAGATGATGTATAACGTTGCACAAGCTCTGTTAAGGTCTCCTAGAAAATCAATTCCACTCCTTTCTCAGCAGATTGGAATTTCGTACGGCTCTGTTCAGACGGCTACGAAGTTACTGAAGTTAAAACCGTATAAAATAACCGCACTACAAGAACTTAAGCCGGGTGACACTGCAAAAAGGTTGCGGTTTTGTTAATGGAATCCCAAAAAGGTGCATGATGGAGAAATTCACCCGACCTTAACTTTCTAATCTGACGAATCATGGTTCCACGTAAGTGGGTATATAATTCGAAAAATAATCGTTACTGGTGTTCGGAAAAGCCTAACGTCAGGAGCAGTCCCTACACGACCAAAAATAGTGTGGTGCGCTGTTAGAGGCGAGAGAATAATAGGCCCTATATTTTGTCAGGAAACAATTAATACTGACAGGTATGTTGAAAACATATTGCGACCCTTTTTTTTATTTTTTTATTTTCATTTTCTTTTGCCCAATTAACTAAGAGAGGACGTGCTTTCATGAAATTTCATCAAGACTCTGCGACGGCACATACAGCCAATATACCATTATGGGAAATTGGTATTGTCTTCGGCGAAAGAATTATCACTAAGGACATTTGACCCCCTCCCGAATTAACCCCAAGCGATTTTTATCTGTGGGCAGCATTAAAAGAGAAATTGTACAAATGAAAACCCCCCACTTTACATGAACTAAAATATTCGTCATGAAATCACTGCAATTTCTGAGCGTGAACTTCAGACAGTAATGAGCAACTTCCTCAGCAGGTGTCAGAAATGCTTCAACTACGAAGCAGTTCCAGCACCTCCTTGTGTAATACAGGTGAGTAATAAACTTTTATAAGCGTTTGTGTTATGTCTGTCAGAAATAATTTGCGTGGCAACCCATATTAAATTTAGTTGCGGACATCGGGCGGCTCGCTAAGCAGGCACAGCAGTTGCCATCGCCATCAAGTCGCGGTTGCGCTGAGCATTGATCAGTCTGCATTTTCCCATTAGAAAGACAGCGAACTGGTATATGTTTCAAAACACTCATGTTCGCAAAATGTTTTAGAATTTATTTGACAAGGTGACCAGTTTCAATGTACGCAGTGACCGTCATCAGACCGTTTCGTCTGTAAAATCAAATACAATGTGCTAAAGAGGAAAACAGGTACACCAAATAATAGCTACAATATTTTACAACCATGACTTCAAAATAAATTTAAACAGTATACCTCACCGTTGATGCCGAGGCGATGAGCATACGGCGACTGCTAAACAGCGAGAGAGCCCTGTGCAATTATAAAGGTTATAAAGAATAATCTCCGCCAATCGTCTGCAGCCTCAGCACATCATAAACCAATGAGGTAGGTGAAATAAAAAATATGAATAATTCATAATGGATATAAAATGGCATTTCGTTAACTAAAACTTAGTTGCCATGTCATTGTTACAAAAGAATTGTAAGTATTAAACAGTAAAAAGAAATTGTCTGTCTCAGAAATACCTGCCATCTATCGGTTTTTAAAAATATGTGCCGGAATTCGAACTTGGGACCATTGTCCTTCACGGGCAAGTTGTGAGGACGGACCGTGAAATGTGCTGGGATAGCTCAGTTGGTAGAGCACTTGCCCGCGAAAAGCAAACATCCCATGTTCGAATCCCGCTTCCTGTACACAGTTTAAAACCGGCAGGAAAGTTTCGCACACTCCGTTGCAGAGTGTAAAATTATCTCTAACCTCTGTTCCACTCATGACACAGCATAGACTGGCGCGGCTCGACTACTTTAGCCAGAGGATCCCTTGGAATGGCGCGTAATGGTTTCAACGATGAAGCAGCTGAAAGCAGATTCTGCCTCCATGCGAGTGATGGTCGTTCTCGCGTACGACGTAGCCGTGCGGAGATTTGTGTCGTAGAGTGCTTTCGTTCAAGATCCAATTGTCCCAGTTCAGGCCTTATTGCGTGGGGTGCGATAAGCTGGAATGGAATGGATGGCAGATTCAGCTCCTGAATTTCCTCCGTGGAGGCTACACCATGTACTAATATGTGCGTTTCAGCATATATCGACACATGGTACCACAATACCGCTTGAGATAATAATATATAAATGCAAGCATTTCATGCACGACTCTTATGGTACACGAAATTACAGTACTTCACATTGTGCTAGGTTTAATACCAAAGCAAATCGTGGAACATGAAAAGAGGAAACTGAACACTGTTCTTTTACAATGTCTTTAAATTTATTCGGAAAAAAACTTCACAGATGTGAATTCTCTACCAGGAACCTGTGGTTTAAAGGAAATTTTGCATTAAATGTTCTCGGTTTTCTTGCCGCATCAAATGTGCGTAACAGCTCAAGCTTTCGACTATATCCTCCCTACTTGTCGTCAGGGGTAAAATTGACGGCTGTGAACTCGAGGTTTCCGCTTATATAACCAGGTGACGGCTACTCATTGACTGGCTTACGTCACAGCGATAATGGCGCGTACTTGGCTGGTGTTATATAACCACCTAGAATATTCTAGAGCACTATTCCGCGATGCTAGTAGCGCCATCTCTTCCAGCAGGCGGTAATCTGCGAGAAGTTCTACAAGTACTGGGAGCCATCCTCTGTTCTTTCTCCTTCTCCAGTGCTCGCTTCCATGCAATGCTGAGTGCATATCCGGAGTCTCTATTGATATCATTTTCCCATAACCCGATTACAGAGTCCCATAGTTTGAAGCGTGAGTCAGTACTTTAGATTATTCAAACAAAATACATTGTTTATTTAACAGGCTGTAATCAACCACCGCAGATTTTTCTAAATGCCTGTATTTCAGTTGAAGCTGATGTTTCGACGCAGCGGTCGGAAACTTATTGACAGCCCCACGTAATGTTTACCACATTCGCAAGGAATGCTGTAAATTTCCGGTACTCTCAGACCGAGGTTGTCTTTGTCAGGTGGCATCATGCCGAGGGGGGTTTCGAACCCCTGTCCGCAGCGGCCGTGCAGACCGTGACTGGCACGCCACAGATAGCCCGGCCACTGCGGCCGACAATTCTAATCTAAAACATAAGCGCCGTGATACGAAATGTATCACTATTTACTTGAATGAACCGTTTATTTCGTTTTAACAAAGAAATTTTAATATCGTCGTTAATTTTATCTGAGTTCTTTATTAGAGTGCTATTTAAATTATCGTATAATTAGTAATCCTTCTGGTCTTCTCTTGTTATTATTCGTGTAGTATCGTGTCTTAAAAGGGCGATACTATGATAATTTTGCGACAGTCGCTGTTATTGTTTTTCCTCACAAATACTATCGAAGGTCTGTTAAATGATTGTAAAAGTCAGGTATGATCTTAAATAGAAGTCTTAAGCAGTTTATCGTGTTCTTCTCAGTAACATCACCCAAACAGACGTTTTGGACATTTTCAGAATTTTAGCTCCAGTTGCAGCATCATCAACATAGGCCGATGAACTGCAATTTCGTAGTTAAATAAATAGTTATTAAGTAATTCAGGGACGGGCGTTGAAATAAAATAGGACCTTTAAGAATTATTTTTCAGCTTGGTCGTCGACCTGGACGGAGTGGGAATAAAGAGCCATGATTCAGATCTTAATGAAATTTACGTAAGTAGGTCTACATATCAAACAGAGGGAAATCGTAGATGTGATTTTTGTATTGTGGCTTAGGACAGAGCTTGAGTAAACAGCAGTAATATAACTGATAGGCAATTCTAATGCATAAAAATATTTAAGGTACCGTGACTAGAAAGTGATTAGAGAAACCTTTCATTAATTTTTTAAATATACAGCTTCATCATATTTTACATAAAGGTTATGATAAAATACAGCCTTAAATATATTTATTAAAATCAGTTCTTTGGCTATTGCAAACTATCTGCAATAAAAAGAATGGCAGTATATAATAATTCAGTAAATTTCAGTTCATGTACAGTGCAGCACATCATTTTTTCAACTTATTTGCTAGGACGCCACATAGCACAAGGGACATATTCGCCAGTTAGACGCGAGATGTCGACCTTGCAGCACAGCTCACCCCATAATCATTGCATCAACACTCAATCTGGAATGATAAAATTATAAACATAGCTGCAGTTGTCAGCGACCGTTACAAACTTAAAGGATGAAAGTGCAGCTCTCGGTCACGAAGATAAGATTTTTAAGCAGGTTTCGGCAATATCTAAGACTGCCTTCACCAGAAAAAGAAAAATTAATACAGGTCACTTAATAAAAGTTACAAATCAGCGGTAAAGCTTACGTTAAAAAAATTAATATATATATATATATATATATATATATATATATATATATATATATATATATATATATATATATATATAGCCACTAGGGGCTGCACGTCTGTGCGGAGGCATCAGACTTGCGTTTTACCGCTGATTTGTAACTTTTATGATTTGACTTGACAAAATTTTAAACATGGCTACACACAGCAACGGTAGATCACAGTAGTAGAATAAACTGCAATGTCTCATTTTCTACAGTTAACAGTTTGAAGACACTACTTCTACATACTATCGGAAGCATTGGAGATTAGTTATCTAATTCTGGCATTTATAAATTAATCTTAACGACTGCCCGTGTTATTGTATTGGCCAAACAGACAGGGCTGTGAAGGTACGATATAGAGGACATATATTGGGACGCAATGGAGAAAATATACGCAACTCCTCATTTGCTGAACACCTTTTTATTGCTAACCATACTTCGAAAAAGCTAGAAGATACTTTGGTTTTTTCTAGAGAAGAAAAGGGGCGAAAGTTTGATCTTCGGGAGGAGTTGGAGATTTTAAAACTTTTACAATCTATAGATGGTAACGTGTAAAATAATCAACTCCATCTCGCGTGCAAACAATTTTTCGAAGGTTTTAAACCAAGTACGGTCGGTGGTTCGAATCCCCACTGGGGCATGGATATTTGTCCCGTCCTTAGTATTAGCTACTTCATAAGTAGTTTGTAAGTTTAGGGACTGATGACCCCGTAGTTAAGTCCCATTAGCTCTACAAACATTTGAACATTTGCTTTAAACCAATATTGTCATAAAAATTTAACAATCAACGGTAACCTCTGTGGTGCCATTTCCTCAAAATTTTATTTTATTTCATTTTAAGCTTCCGTGGGTTTCCCATTTTATAATATGTATTAATATACAGGGTGTCCAAAAAATACTCCCTGGTTTCAAAATTAAATGTCTCTAAAACAAAGATCGATAGAGGAATGCAGTAAACGGTATGTTTATTGTGAAAGCTGTAAGAAGTTCATATAGCAGTTTGAAATAATAGTTACTAAAGCTGCTAACAGATTGCTTTGTAATCGCCATATGTAATGCCTAGTATAAATAGTGATCCGAAGCCCAGAGCGATCAGTTCCACTATTTAAACGTGGAAGGAGGTTAGCGTACCGAAGGAAGAGATTAAAACCATGTACTCCATTGAACAACGCGTTTTTCTGGTGCTAGAGTACCACAGGTTAGAGTCCTACGGCAACAAGGCGAAGTTTTCAAGCACGATTTCATGTTCCAAGAGGACCCGATGCGAAAACCATTCGTACGCTCTTCGCAAAATTTCAACGAACAGGCATGTTGGCCGCAAGCAAACCGCAGTTACGCCTGAAAATATTTCCACAGTTTCTGGAATTATTCAGCGTAATCCAATGTCATCCGTCCGTAGAATTGCATCTCAGACTGGTTTGAAGCGTTCCAGCACTCAGAATGAGCCTACACATGTTTCCATTCAAAATTCAAACGCACCAGGTCATACCCGTACGAGCTGTGCTTTGCTAATCAGATGCTCACAATGATTGATAGTTAAGGATTTGATGTTGGCTGCATCTCGTTTACAGATGAAGCACACTTCCACCTGAATGGATACGTGAATAAGCAGAACTGGCGATTTCGGGGTTTCGAATAACCATATTGGTGTGAATCGAAACCCCTGTATTCTCCTAAAGTTACTGTGTGCGCTGCAGTATGCAGCATAGGCATTATTGGCCCTTTTTTCATTCGAGAAACGGTCACTGGTGCACGTTACGTTGCAATTTTGGAACAATTTGTCGCCGTACAGTAAGCTTTAGAGGATGGACCAGGTACTGAATGGTTTATGCAAGACAGAGCCCGACCACATCGGACCGAACAAGTGTTTCGCTTTCTTGAGGAATACTTTGGGAATCGAGTCATTGCTTTGGAATATCCCAAATTTACTGGTGCAGGTATGGATTGGGTTCCATATTCGCCGTATTTGACCCCCTGTGACTTTTTTTGTGGGGCACAGTAAAAGATACGGTCTACACGAAGCATCCCGCCACGATGGACGAGCTTGAATCGGCGATATCTGTGGCATGTGAATCCATTTCGGTTGGGACACTACGAAATGTGATGGCGAATTTCATTCTTCGTTTGTGCCACCTCTGTAGTGCCAATAGTGAACATTTTGAAACCATTGTGATGTGACTGTTTGCAAAGGGTGTTTTCATACGATTATTTCACTTATGTATGCTGATATGAGCTGTACAGCGTACAGCACCATCTGTTAGCAGTTTTTGTTACAATTATTTCAAACTGCTGTATAAACTTCTTACAGCTTTCACAATAAACATACCGTTTACTGCATTCCTCTATCGATCTGTGTTTTCGAGATATTTAATTTTGAAATCAGGGAGCCCTTTTCTGGACACCCTGCATATCGACTACTGACGCAGTATAATTGTCGCTATGCGCATGCGGCACGTGTCATGTTTACCTGGCGTCCGCGTCTTGCTCAGAGTGTCAGTCGGCGGTTAGCACGTCTCGCAACCTGCAATGTTGCACAGCATATTTTATCATTTTATACGTTCGACGGGCCTTTGTTTAAAGGGCTACATTATTTGTACAGAGATTGACGCTTGTAAATTTTCTATGTAATGTAAGTACTTGTTTCGTGTAGACTAAACTTTTTGTTGTTGTTATAATTGTATAGGTAGACATTCTACGGTTTTTAATACAGGTTGTACATAGCTTGATTGTTTACGTTCTTATTCACTATAGGTCCATGTACCTTCTGAAGAAGATTGATTTACATCAATCGAAACCGCGGTAAAGTTTATTAAACTTTAATTTGCAACTGGTTGGCTGTTACTTCTGCTACTATGTGAATGGTATTACTTTTATTTTTCTGATGAAGACGATCTTAGATATTGCCGAAACCTGGTTAAATAAATCTTATCTTGGCGACCGAGGACTGCACTTTCATCCTTTAATCTTCAATGAATTGTAAAACTGTGTACAAACCGCAAGTCAGACTGGCGAGTTGCTGCAGGAGTTAATGACACGATGTATAAGCGAATGGTAGGAGGACGGGAAAACCGCTTTGAAGCTGCGGAAAGGCACACGTATGGGCTGCACTAAGCGGATGCGAAACCGATACGGCAGTGGCGTTGCGGTTCGATTGTGTCGGCTTCTTGCGGTCTGCTGATGAGCGGCGGGAGTGGGCGTAGGTCCGCACACGCCGGCGGCCACCCGCATACTGCGCCACCAGCCGTTAGCCGGCGAGGCCGCTGCAGATTACTCGCGCCCACATCGCAGCCGCTTGGCCGCCTTCTGCGTTCTGCGGGAGCCATCGGCCGCGTAAGCGCTTTCTGAAAGCGAGTCTGGGGACGGTCGATTAACCCTCCAGCAGGCGCGTCGACGTTCATGACGGCACTAGCCGCGATTATCTCCTGGATACATGCGATGATTTTTGTGGTTCTGCCTTGGTTTACACCTTCTTTTGTTTTGTTTTAAATTGCAGTTATCTTTATTGTTACACATTTGGCAAAAACATACGTGAACATCAGGCTCATTACACTTTCAAATTAATAGAAATATTTGTCATATTGTAATGAAGAAGTACATGAAATTCTTTTAGAAAATGTCTTCATTATAGATAAAAATAAATTATTAAAGTAATTATTGAACTTTGGGGCCTGAGCCCCAAGGGTATGCACTGGATATACACCACAGTAATTAGACCCTGGATCACCTATGGGGCGGTCGTGTGGTGGAAGAAGGTAGAACAGCAGGTTGCTGCTAAGGAGCTTGGTAAGGTGCAGAATTAGCCTGCTTAGCCATAACAGGCGGAATTAGCAGCACACCAACTGCTGGGATGGAAACCATGCTGGATATGCCCCCATTTCTACTTTGGGTCAAGATGGAGGCAGCGGCTGGTGCATACAGACTCAAAACTGGCAAGAACTGGAACTATTTGGGATATCCAGAATCACACACTAAAATAGTGAGTGAGGTAAATATAGGAAAGGTTGGGGAAATGCCAGCCGACTATATTATAACCCCATACTGCTTCAACAAGCCTTTCAATATAACAATTGGAAGTAGGGAGCAGTGGGAGAAAATAGTTCGACACCCTACGTGAGATATTGTCTGGTTCACTGACGGGTCAAAGTCAGACCAAGGCGTTGGGGCCGGGGTATACGGGGTGCAACCAAGACTGGAGGGCGTCATCTCTCTAGGGAAACTGGCCTCAGTATTCCAGGCCGAAATCACCTGCCATCAGGGTGTGTGTGGAGGAGAATTTGCGTAGGTGCTACAAAGATCGTAGCATCTATATCTATTCAGACAGCCAGGCAGCCCTGAAATCACTGGCAGCTCCTGCAACAAGGTCTAAAATTGTTGCAGAATGTCACAGGGTACTGGTGGAGCTAGGGGAAGCAATATAGTAAACCTATTGGACCGGAACCTGTCCTGACAATCACCAAGGCAATGATCAAACTGGAGCTATGTAACTGGCTCACAAGACAGCACATAGAATATTGGACCAAAGTCTACCAACAAAAACATGGCAAGGCAATGATGCCAAAGCCATGCTTTAAAAGAAGCTCTGCAATCCTGGGCCTGAACAGGAGAGAGATTAGACTCATGGTTGGATTGCTGACAGGCCATGGGAATTTCAAAAAACACCTACGTACAATGGGAATAACAAAAGAGGACCCTAAATGTAGGATCTGTGATGACGGTGATGAAACTGCATCACATCTAATCTTCGAGTGCATTGCTTGGAGAGTAAAAGGCACAGAACATTTGGGACAACCAGACCCGAAGAAATTGTGTCTAATAAAGAATTGGTAAAGGGACTCCTTGCACTGTTCAAGGGCATTGGTTGGCTTTACTAGATATACAGGGAGCGATACTGCACAATAAACTTAGTTTCGGTGCGGGCAGTGGCGGGTTGGACCAAGACTGTTTTGGCATCCCTGGAAAAATCAAATCAAATCAATTATTGAACTAATCAGAGTATGTCTCTGTGTTTAGTTTTCTGTCTACAGAAACACATTGTCCACAAATTACTTTTGCATGCTTTTGCAAACAATGATGTTTACGGCATTTTTCACATGCGTACTTGCTGAGGCAAGTCTCTTTTCTATCCCTGTAACATGACTGGCATCTTTTTCATTTCTTATTTCTTGAGTGCAAAGATGGTTCAGCGTTTTCGTACTCTTTTCCTTGGCGTTTGTATTTTACCAGCCTCGACTTTATATAATCTGGTAGAGTCATGATAAGAGCTCTTCTTTTGATATCATCTTGCAGTAGAGTCAGGGCCAAAGTTTTGAGGTACTCGCGCCTATTTGAACATTTATTCTTGTTTCCCAAGAAAATTACTCTTTCGTTGATGCCTACAATGTTTATTATTATTACAACTGAAAGCATTTTAGTTGTCTTTTTTACTCACAAAAATATTAATGTTCATCACTTTCTTGCACTTCTTTATTTTCCTTTTCATCAAATTCATTATCTGTGTCTCAGTCTACAGACCTTGTTTCGAGTATATCTTCGGTTTCCGAATCACTTTTTACAAATTCATATTCAATTGATACCTCATTGTCGAAAAGAAGGCGATGTATATCTTCCAAATCCATAGGATTTTATAAATTATATCGTTTACTCATTTTGAAAGAGAGCACATGTAACTACAATGAAACGGTACTTCATCTAGAAGGCAACAAAATGACTGCCAACTTGAGTACGCTCCAGACAATGCTACGGCTTCTGTCATAAGCGGCGACAATGCGTTAGGCGAGTAGACTCGCTGTATCTGACAGATACAGAAAATACAAGTGCTCGCGTCTGAGTCATTTATCATCTTGTCAGTATCGGGATAAGGCTGAAACTCCTGTGAATCAATAAGAAACGTATGACACAAGATTTCGTGGGCCAGCAAGCCGTTATCACTGTTCATTGCGGTAATATTAGAGAAAAAAATAGGTCGTGTATCTCACAGATACATACGCGACTGTCGAAGGGTTAAAGGTCGACTGCCTCAGCACCTGCTGGTCTTACTCAATACGATGTGCAATCAGAGTACACTTGCACCTATTAGTTCGCGACCGGAGCGCTCACGTCGTAGCTCTGTCGCGAACTATTTCGCTCTTTTAGTTCGTTCGCTCCCATGTGACGGCTGAGAGGCGTTGTCTGCGCATGCTGGTGGGGGGGGGGGGGAAGTTCCTCCACATAGCTGCTTCATGCGCTTGCTGCGTGCGCCGTTAACAATATCACGCAGACCAAAAGAAACAATTTGTGGATAATTTATAGCGTTTACGTTTTATCTTTATATCTTTGCATTATTAGTCAGACACTGATGAGTGTAGAATAAAACAGAAGTGTAGCTCTGATGTAGTTCTAGCTGGCAGACGCTCACCTCGAAATGGATCTCATCATCAGAGGGCAAGCACGTGATTTTTAAGTGTGGTTCGTGCCCTCTCGTTACTGCCCGTCGGTCTTCGGTAAAGGATCAACGAACTAAGGAGAGAGGTACGTTTGGCATAATAGTTTGCAACCAGTAAAATGTTCAAATGTTTGTAAATCTATCGGACCAAACTACGTGGTCATCAGTCCGTAGCTTAGAAACTACTTAAACCTAGGTAAACTAACCTAAGGACAATACACAGACCCATGGCCCAGGGAGGACTCGAACCTCCACGGCGAGCAGCCGCGCGCTCCGCAGCGAGACGCTTTAGACCGCTCGGCTACTCCACCGCGGCTCGCAACCAGTAGCGCGTATTTCAGTTCGAGGCCGTATAATGGAACTACCTTGTGGGTTGAGGTTTTAGGAATAAGTTAAACTTATAGTATTTAATTAATTTTGTAAGTAGTTTGCAAAATAGTAATGGGATTTAGTTGGTCAAAATTTCATGAATACTAATGCACAGATTGGAATTTACAAATAAACAGGGGAATTTGTTATTATTATTTAATATTTTGGAAGATTGAATGCTAGAGGTTGGCGGCAGTTACATTATAAAAAGAGACGGAGCCTACCTTCTTGAACATACGGTACACTGACTCAGGAAATTGATATTCATTATGGTATGACGCCGTCATGATTTGGGGTTGGACTTTGTTACGTGCTTTGTTCGTGCAGCGGACCGTGTGTTAAATTTCACTTCAGTGTCCAAGCGGAGATGCGTGAAAAATATTACGCGGAAAATAATCGGACCTCGAAATTGAACATGGACAAAGGAAACGCAATTGCAGGTTCTAAAAGCCGTTTAATTATTAACTGGAATGATAAGGATTGAAAAATTAGTAAAACTTACAACAATCACTGCACGATATTTTGTCTGCCGTAATGGCGTCCAAACCCACCACACAACTTCCTTGGGCTGAGTTATACGCCAGGTCATTTACTGTGATGTTAAATAAATGAAAGCCCCTCATATAAAATTTTAAAATATTTCAAGATATATTTTGAATGAATAAAATAAAGAGATCTGCTACGGATACGTCTGAACGAATCGGAACGTTGTTCTTTCTCTCGTCAGATTGAAAACAATGGAATGTAGCTTAAGGTTCAGAGAGAGAAAAATGCTCCATGATTAAAATATATCTTAGGCTCGTTAATTTTTGTTGTATCGTTTCAACCGGTAGGTCACATTTTAGTTCGCAGCTCCGTCGCGAAGTAGGTCCGACAACGTTTACTGATTAAACTTCCGATATCTCAGAATTTTACAGCTATGTTAACAGGTCATGGGAAACTGAAAGCCTACTATCAGCGGTTCAAAATAATTGAAGACGGAACGTGCACATGTAACAGTGTTGTCCAAACTATTGACCACGTGCTTTTTGACTGCTGCAATTTATTGAAAGAGAGGGACCATCTCAGGAAAAAAAATATCTGCCAAAGGAGGAGGATGGCCCGTTAGTAAATATGACTTAGTACATAAATTCACTACAGACTTTTACAATTTTTGTAATTCAATAAGATATCCTGACATATAAAATTGTTTGTTCCTTTGTAAACCCTGCCAACTTATATACTGTACTTGTGTTTGCAAAAATATTTGATGTAATCGCCTGAATCTAACCATCAAACATGTAATATTACTATGTAATGGGGCATGTTAAATAATAATAATAATAATAAAAAAAAGAATAGGTCGCTCTTGTTAGTTCATCAGCTCTCATTCCCGAGACACATCGTTAGCACTTTTTGGCTTTTCCTACCGTAGCTGTAAGCGTCCTTTTCTTTTGTTATGGAATTTTTTTTCCTAATGACCAATGTTGCTCAAGTGTGTGCCATAACTCTTATTTTTGGACAATTAAACATCAAATAGGCAAATAAATCAATTATTCGGACAAATAGGTGATATAATGGTATACAACTACTTTTTATACAAAGCAGGGATGTAACGGAAGTGGTTATATCGGAACGGTATTTGGAAGGGGAGTTTTTAAATTTGGTTTATTGGAACCGGAACCGGAATGGAACCGAAATCGGAACTGGAGGCAGAAGAGAAGTATGTTAAACTGTTAAGCGTGAGTCTAATAAAATAAAATTACGCAGTTTATTCCTCAGTTATATACTTATTGTTAGCTCAAAAAGTAATACTGTATACCTGGGAGTTGAAAATAAAAACCAAAGTTTTAAACACTAATAATCAACCCAAAATGAAGTGACTCCAAAATAACTAAATTATATTTTTATAACTAAAGCTTCGCAGCTTCTTCTCCGTCCAATCTAGTTCTCAGCGGGTCATAGATTAGGCCAACACGACTAAAATGTTGTTCTTCCGCTGTACACCAACCTCAAATATACATTCCGTTTAAAATTTATCAGAACCGAAATCGGAACCGAAGGAGCAAAATAAATCGGAGGTTCCGACCTTTCGGAATCTGAACCTCCGTAACATCCATAATACAGAGTACCGATAGTATTTTATTTTTAAAATTTATTTATTAATTTATTAAGCCATTGAAGAATCATTACCTACAAAATATGCTAAATACGTTTATTTCGGTGAATAAAAATACTTTTTTTTTTTTTTTTTTTTTTTTTTTTTTTTTTTTTTTTTTTTTTTACAAAAAACTGACTCAGGTAGAAATGACGGTAACTGGCACAAGGGTATCACGTTATTCTGCTAGCTACCGTATCCTCCCACTGTTCCCCGTCAGTCCTCGGAAAAACAGCGAACGAACTAAGATGCGAGGGATCTGGGAACTAGTTCGCGTAATTCGCCTGTGGGAGCGCTCTTCCCAACTAGTTCTTTCGTGAACTACACAGGACCAAATCAGAGGTATTTATTTAATATACGGGATGAGTTGTGTAATATGTATCACCTTTTTGTTTCGTGAACAATTACAAATATGTAAACGCGGTTTTCAGTACATGCTAGAACGTCGAGCGATACATGTATTTCTCTTTGTTCAACGGTTTTAGCACCGGTACCAAGTGAGTTATTGAAGCGAGTAGGGGAGACCGGAGCAAGCTGACGATGTTACCGATTAAACGTTCTTAATAAATCCATTTTTTGTAGAAAATACTTTTTAATTGCAAATATTATCGGAATAGCCTTTTATTGCAATTTCCCTAATTATATATAATTTTAATATCATAACATCAGCAGTTTTTTATCAACTTCAAAAAGTAATGCGAAACTGTCATCTTTCCCCAGTAATGGGGCAAGAAGACTTTGACCTCGAGGCAAGACGACTCATAATAAAATTGAAATGAATTTTCATTCTTATAAGTATTAACACATTGTTGTTCCTACATCAACAGAACTAATATACAAATTTCTCTCCTTCACAGTTTTAGCATTCTTTTTATGCTATCATCTAAATCACGTACAACACTGTCAGTGGCGCAGACAGGAATGGGTTCTGGGAGGGGGGGGGAGGCAAGGGGCCCCATTTTTTAAAAATAAAGCCTACTGAATATATTAATGGTAAAGGGTTCTTATCATTCGCTTTCAGAAATATAAGAAGATCGCCGATGTTATAACTGTTTATTTAACATGACTCTATGTCAAAAATGTAACTAAAATTACACTACTGTTTTTCGTGGTCTTCATAAGATTCCAGTCTGTGGCGCCGCTGACCTGCTAAGCAGCGGGTCGCCGCATATGAACAATCGGCTCGTAACCTCAGCATAGCAGTAACAATAGCGGCAGCATCTAAGCTGGTCGCGGCGGTGTTAAAAGCGCTCACGGTAACAGCAGCACACGTTCGCAGTGGCGGCATCACGTTGCCGACCCATTGTCACGTTAAATTGTGCTCGACAAATTATAGTTACTGTGTGGCTTATTACATGTATACTATTTCAATTTTTAAAATTTGTCTTATTTTATTTATTTATTTTTAAAGTAAGGTGCTGTGGGGGGTTGGGGAGAGGAGACTTCAGCACCATTAGACACAGCCCCCCTCTCCGTGGCTGCGAACTCTGTATCCAGTCTTCTGGTGGGTAGTATTCATAGATCTCACCTCAACCAGGACACTGAAGTAAACTTCCTTCGATAGCATTGGTTGATGTCGTAACTCTGAGGGTTTTTTTCTTTAAATCAGAAGAGGAAACGGTTAGTTTCTAGTAAAACCGCTATTTCTTGCATCTCCAGCCTGTCGTCTTTGTTGCTTTAGAAGTTATTATTTCATGTTCTGCGCTTCTTTCTACAGTAAAGTACCTTTTATAGACGTGTTTCTTAAAACATTTGCTCAATGTGAGTTATAAGTTTTCTCTTTTTTGGTTTTGCTTCTGGCAATGGTTTAAAGTCAAGAGTACTGTATAATTTTGTTTTATCCGGATGGACACTCCTTCTTCATTCAGCTTTTCTGAAGAGTGGACATTAGGTTCTTCACCCAGATTTTCACGTTCAGTAGGATTGTCTGTAGCAAGAGCACGGTTTGTGGGTCGTCAACTTGCCCCAGCCAATTTGCCCCGTACGACAATGTTAGAAACTTTCCATTTTTGCGGCAGTTTAAAAACTAGTGACATACACAGTGTTTGTGGAAAGCACATTGTTTAATTTACTTGTGTATGACAAATTGTAAAACGATATCTTCCCTTTTAGTCTGTGATCTCTTATTTCATAAATGTAGAAAATTGCAATACAACTCAGAGAATTCTCCATCAGAGTATCGCAACGAACGACTCTACACTAGCGTTGCCAGTAAAATATGTCTTATTTCCTAGCCATGTGTAATGCTGGTAGTATGCATACAGTGCTGGTACCTAGAAACGGGGATTTAAACTAAACGATTATTCATCTTTTTTAATGATTTTAAAAATGCTGAAGATTGCTTGAATAATCAACAGATGTTATCAGTAGATTATTTATTTTCATTTTCAGTTCACAAATTGTTTCAGGCGTAGCCCATCACCTGGTGATCTGTCAATAAGATACATATACAACCAATTAAGTATATACTAAAATTAGTTGCAATTTATAATTAACATGTGAAATATTTTTATAGTTTGACATAATTTGGAATTACATGCCGATATTATATAAATTTAGAATTGATGTATTCAAATTTGTCATATAAAATACTGCTGTTATGTGTTGACAAGTAAGAATAAACATCAGTTGTTATTAACATTATATATATATATATATATATATATTGTAGAAAATAAAGATTCTATGGCATATTTTATGTGAGTAACATTGGAGTTAGAGGCTGAACAGTTGCCTTATTTATTCAAGATACAAGGTCAAATTAAAGTACATCAATTTTAAGCTAATATCAAAAATAAAATAAATACCATGTATGGAAAAAATGTGAAATCCTGAAAATTAATTTCTGAAAAATATTGCCTCGAAAATTAGGAAAAACCAGTCTCTTGTGCTAGTTCGTTAAGCATTTTGTAACGGTTACTCACTGGGCAATTATGAAATGTCAGTACAGTTTCTTACGGGATGCCAACTACGGGAAAGTGCCACCCTAGCTCGGAATTAATTTGCCGAGTGGGGTTACACGCGGACACACACACACACACACACACACACACACACACAGACTCTGAATAAATGTCAATATCAAGAACAGTTTTCAACTCTCTGCGTCCTCTCCTCCTACCTCGTTCAAACCCCGTTCAGGCTTGCTTACCTGATTATACAGACTCGATTAAGTCCCATTGGATGTTTCCTCCGCCGGTCGTGGACTCTGACGGAATGTAAATCTCGTCGTGTGTTGCTGGAAATTAATATCACAAGAGAAAATGTTTCTGCCCACTTGAAATGAAAGCGTCCTTTCTGAACAATTTAGTGTCGCTAACTACGTTGGAACCAGATTTACTAACTTCTGAAATATCTCGGTAATTAAATCTGTTGAGCACCTTCTCAATATTGAATCTGTTAACTATTAAATTTATCAACTGCTTCGAAATGACAATATTAACTTATTTTCCTTTGCAGACTATCCTCGGAACCGTAGCTCGTCTAATTCACACAATATCAGCACCAAAACTTCACACACACTGCTCGTCACTGTAGAGCAGATAATTCTCATTAATATCACTCTATCTGGCGGTTAATTACGCCTAACTATACACTTTATGGCCCTAGCCTTTCACGTACGTGCTGACCGTCCTGTGGCCTGTCGCAGACTGGGTACAGAGCGCACGCTCTGACTTGGCGCCTAGATGTTAGAAGCTTTCACCGGATTGGCTGATTTGTATCAGCCAATAACAAATCACTTTCTATAATTTTTAGTTTATGGTAAAGCTGCACTTTTAAATGAATCTGAAATTGTAATTAATCTAATAAGACATGATCGTAATCCTTCGGTAGCTTGGAGTTATGTCTCAGAAAATATTATCGGCAAAATAATGAAATGAAAAGCACGCGGTTCCCGCCTCGACAGCGGCCGGGAAGAACCGCCCTGACTGCCGCAGCGAACGAATGCTTCCTACGGTACTGCACCATACAGTATGTCACGGCCGGTATGAACCAGTTCGGCTCGCTTCCGTGTGCGGCCAGCTATCCGAAACAAAAACTGTCTGTACTGCAGAAGGCAGGTCGGACGAAAAGAAACGAAAATGTAGTGGAATAAATACCGAAATAAAATAGGGAACAATGTGGGGTAAAATCACATATCCCCCCACCAAAATGTTTTTTAAGATTGACTGAAATGAAATGAGGGCAATTAAAAAAATTTAGGAAACTCCAACGTCTCCGGATTACGTCCATGTTGTTCCACAAATTCCCTATCACCAAATGTTGAATGAATTGAGGTGCTCATCCCTACTTTCGGCTTAGAACTAACATGAAACATAGTGAATCACAAAATATACAAATCAAATATCAATTACCAAAAGCATAGAAATTGTAATAAATATTAATTAATAACATAGAAAAATCATGAAATATACTTAATAACTTAATTAATCTGGTTCCAAATTATCATTAAAGGAACAAGGTGATTGTATCATGTTTTTTTAATTGTTTGAAAATTCAAAATTACATTTCCTCTTGTAGATTACAGAATATTCATACATCGCTGCATTTATTGCAGCCATCAGTTCATGTGCCTAACCTACGCCAATACTCAATGTTTGTAAACACAGGCCACGGCCGTCACATCTATGCGGAGAGCCGCGCCCCCCATTCATGACAGCACCATATGTCTGGTCAGCGGCCTTTCCTCCGGCCAACGCCCCAAACCTGTCACTCTGGCCTCGCCTCACCAACAGATGGCCCACAGGGGAATCCATCTATTGATCCACGCCACCTGTGGTGTACTGACCTACCACATTACTGACAGCCAACTCCAAAACGTAGCATAAAAAGAATGCTAAAACTGTGAAGGAGAGAAATTTGTATATTAGTTCTGTTGATGTAGGTACAACAATGTGTAATTCATTTCAGTTTTATTATGAGTCGTCTTGTCTCGTGGTCAAAGTCATCTTGCTCCATTACTGGGGAAAGATGACAGTTTCGCATTACTTTTTAAAATTGATAAAAAACTGTTGATAATATGAAATTAAAATTATATATAATTACGGAAATAGTAATAAAAGACTATTCCAATAATATTTGCAATTAAAAAGTATTTTCTCCAAAAATGGATTTAAAAAAAATGTTTAATCGGTAACATCGTCAGCTTGCTCCGGTCTCCCCTACTCGCTTCAGTAACTCACTTGGTACCGGTGCTAAAACCGTTGAACAAAGAAAAATACATGTATTGCTCGACGTTCTAGCATGTGCCGAAAACCGCGTTTACATATTTGTAATTGTTCATGAAATAAAAGTGTGATACATATTACACAACTCATCCTGTGTATTAAATAAATACCTCTGGTCTTGTGTAGTTCACGAACGAACTAGTTCGGAAGAGCGCTCCCACAGGCGAACTACGCGAACTAGTTCCCAGATCCCTCGCCTCTTAGTTCGTTCGCTGTTTTTCCGAGGAGTGACGGGGAACAGTGGGAGGATACGGCAGCGCGCAGAATAACGTGATTCCCTTCTGCCAGTTACCGTCATTTCTAGCTGAGTCAGTTATTTGTAAAAAAAAGTATTTTTACTCACTGAAATAAACGCATTTAGCATATTTACTAACACTTAATACTATGTTACACTGTTAAAATTTACACTACAATAAAATATTCATATTTACACAAAGATTGAACAATTATTTACATGTTTCTAGACTTATCGCAATATGAGTCTTGAATTGTTTCACGATAAAATGTAGCAGCAAAACCAGTGTTTATCTTTATTGCCTGAAATGCTTAATGTCTACAAACACCTTTTGACTTACGGGAGTTGCCAGTTCCATCTCATTCTCATGAGTGTCCAACATAATAAAAGCAGAAACTGAGATATTCAGTCAGACTGGGACTACGTTAAAATGGAAACTTCTCCCCATTCACACAAAGGCTGTATATTGTTTACATTCTTCCGCTAACGGAATTTGCCAAAAGCTGGCCGTTAAGTCTATGCTGGTCTTGATCTGAATGTTATTGAATCTTTGCACTAGTTCTTCCAACATCTCTGGCCTCTCCATCTGTGGCACAATAATTTTATTTTTTACCCTGGCGTCCAACGTGATCCTGACAGATCCGTCTTTTTTCATTACTAAAACTAATGGACTGGAATACGAACTCTGAGATCGTTCTATGATCCCCCATTCTAACATACGTTTTATTTTTCTGTCTACAGCCTCCCGTTTTGCTACTGGAATGTGATATGGCCATAGCTTGAAGGGCCTATGTTCCCTCATCTCAAACCTGTGAACATAGTCCTTCTTCAACCCCAGTCTGTCAGAAAATACCTTAATGGGTTTTGTTAACAATTTTCGAAGTGCTTCATGCTCGTCGTAACCCACTTCCTCTAATTTGTTTACTTCGTCATCAATCATGTCACTGTCATTTTCCTGTGACGTATTTAAATTTAAGAGAAACTTACACAAATCTGGCTTACCACTCTCATCAACACTGATTTCTAATATTTCATCCTCCGTAAAAATCATACAGTCACCCCCTGATTCTCCGTAAATATCTGTGCCATAACAGTTATCATTGCTCTCTACCACTTCCAGATCACACTCATTACAACTATTAACATTATTTTTTAACATATTGATGTGAACCTCACTCTCCTTATTTCTCGGTGTAACACACCCTTCGAAGAATAACTCTTCCTCTCCATTCCCTGTTCTTACTTTTACAGAACCTCTTCTAAAATCTACCACAACACAGTTTGTAATTAACCAATTAACACCCAAAATCATTTCCACACTTAAACCTCTGACAACCATTACATTGACTTCAAATACTCTCCCCTAAATCTTAATCGTTAACATGGCTTGGTTCCTAATTAAATTAATTTTGGCACCTATTGCCCCAATTATCCTCACCGCCTGTACTAGTAACTCTGTGATATCTTTCCCTTCTTTCACCTTTTCATACAATTCTTCATTGATAGCACAAATGTCACTACCAGAGTCTACAACTGAAGACACGTCATACCAATACAAACTTACTCTTGACATGGGTTGATAACTTTCATTTATTTCATTAGTTTCCTCGTACAATAAGTCCTCCTTTACTTCGTCTCTGCTCTCGTATTCCAATTACTGTATATTTACTGGCTCTTCATTGTAATTAGTTCTCGATCGGACCACATCGGAACCTACAATTAGTTTTCCTGCCACGGCCGATCAGAACTTCTCCTGTGGCCATTACCATCATTTTACCTGACCTGTTCGTTACTATGTCCCTCACCCCCCTGACCATCACCTCCATGATCATTTTGTTGTCCCCTATCTCTCCCATTAATGCTCTCATCGTTTCTTACATCTCCATGACTTTTTACATGAAAATTATGACCTCCACGATGAAATCCACTTCTACCTCTGTTATGTTCACCTCGAAAACCTCCTCTGTTGTTGTCATCCCGTCTCCTGTCACCTCCGTTATTCAGTCCCCATCCGTTTTGTCTTCATCCTTCTCTATGTTGTTCTAATTCAGACAATGCATCCAGCTTTTTCAAAGCACTGATTACTCTGTCAACATTGTCTTTGGGTACACCTACCAGATTTCTTTGCACTTCTGCGGGCAACTGAGATAGTATGATCAGAATAAGGTCTTTCTCTTTTAATGGATCATCTAAATATAAGTTTTTTTCACAATAATTATGGAAAAATGTCTTATAGCTATTCCAGCCACTATCCTCATAATTTCTACCTATAAAAATGTCACCCTGTACACCATTCTGTGTATTGTTTAACCAATATTGGGTATAGAATGCTTCCATGAACTCATCATATGTTTTGCAAGTGGCACCTATGCGCATTCCCCACGACAAAGCATCACCTTCTAACCTGCTTAACATGCAACCAATTTTCTTTTTCTCATTCCACCCCCTGGGAAGTGCATTCTCAAATTGTTTTATAAAAGCTACGGGATGTATTGTGCCTCTAGTACTGAATTGATGGAACTTGCTAACCCGCAAGAAACTGTCATCAACTACTTCACTACCACTGACCATTACACCGTTTCTTTCTTGTGTATACCACGCTTCTAACCTAGATTTGATCTCTTTTTCTACATAGTCATTTATTTGTTGCTTGCTGCCAGCAACATTAATTTTCATGGATTTCTCAATTTCACAAATTTTATCCAACACTTCACTGGTGTTATTGCTACACTGAGACTCGACATCCTCTACTTTCTCGCTAACCGCTTTAACTTCAAGATCTATATTGGCAATGTTTAGTTTACAAAATTTAACGGTGTAATCCGACTTCTTTTCTACTTTACTGACATTGTTTTCTAACTTGTCAATTTTACTGTCATGTTTCTGAATTTTAGTGTTATTGTCTTCAATCTTAGTCCCCTCATAATTACTTAAACGTCTTATCCCACTGTTCTACTTCATTATCAACCCTCTTTATCAAATCATCTCTAACCTTTTGAATTTCCCCTGACAATTCTTCCCTGACCTTGTCAATCTTGGTACAAACTTACTTAATTTCCCCTGACAAATCCCTGCTATTTTTATCCTTTTAGCATCAGACTTATCCATTCTCCTTGTCAGATCTTTCTTTAATTGTTCTGAATCCCTACGTTGATCTTTTCTCAATTGCCTCAATATGAACACTACTTTCTTCAAATCAATATCTGCAGGAGTACCAATACTAACCCCATCATCATGACTGGATTCCTCTGTCACCCAATCAGAATCATTCCCCATGTCATTTTCTATACCTGAATTAATCACATCTGTCACTTCATGTGATTCCCTTAATGGTAACAAATTCTGATTATCTACTATACCACCCTCACTATCATTAGTAGCATGCACTTCTACCTGTATCACCCTGTTGTCAACATTTGAAGTGACAGTTCCATTTTCTACCAGATTGTTACTATTGTCCTTTTCAATGTTGGCAGCATCCACATGTTCAGTATTACGCCCCATCTTTAACCACTCCACTTTACTACAAAAATAATTAATACAAAAACCTTCGTCTCCTGCCCTGTCTTTACAACTCACTTTCGTCGACTCGGCGTCTGCCGTCGTCTGGATGTCGACGCTACCTTGTGCGTGCGTCGATCAGCAATGAGCCGTAGATCTGGCTGCGCCGCTGAGAACCGGGCCGCCACGTTGCTGTTGCCTTCTACTGCACCCCGCGCGTCGCAACGCTGCCACTGCCTCCGGCGCCGCCTTTGGTGCCGCCTCCGCTGCTATAGACGCCGCTACCGCCTCCACTGCCTTCTCCGACGCTCTCTGACGCCGCCTCTGATGTTGCAGGCGCTGCTACCACATCGGCAACTGTCACCCAACGCAACGCTGCTTCCACTGCTACAGCCGCCACTACTATTTCTTCTACTCGTGACGACGCTATCTGCTGTCCACAGTCTGAATTTCCGCCGATAATACACGGCCACAATACAAAAGTCACAAACTGATAAAGTTTCTCACAATATCTGTCCCTGTCCATATACACGCACATTACAATACGTGACATGCCACACACTTGATAAGTGTCGTTTCGTCACAGTTCCTACACGACACTCATTACACACTGCCGCAATGTCTTTTCTCCCAGAGTACAAGAGAAACTTTAGCATAACGTTCCGCACCAGGGATGCCAAGTGTAACAGTTACTCACTGGGCAATTATGAAATGTCAGTACAGTTTCTTGCGGGATGCCAGCTACGGGAAAGTGCCGCCATAGTTCGGAATTAATTTATCGAGTGTGCTCACACACGGACACACACACACACACACACACACACACACACACACTTTCTCTGAATAAATTTCAATATCAAGAATAGTTTTCAGCTCGCTGCGGTGTGCGCCCTCTCCTCCTACCTCGTTCAAACACCATTCAGGCTTGCTTACCTGATTATACAGACTCGATTAAGTCCCATTGGATGTTTCCTCCGCCGGTCGTTGACTCTGACGGAATGTAATCCTCGTTGTGTGTTGCTAGAAATTAATATCACAGGAAAAAATGTTTCTGCCTGCTTGAAATGAAAACGGCCTTTCTGAACAATTTTGTTTATTAACTTTAGTGTGATTTCATGCTTTCCCGGCGAAATGCTAACATTCTGGAGTAGTCGGGTGTTCTGCCGGATGTTTGTGTCAAACTTGCACAATATTTCGACAGTGTGTCTCACTGTCTTCCTCAGGTGCTTCCTGGGACTTGTCCCTGTTTGGAACGCGTCCAGTATTTATGCATGGCGTTAGGCGTTCCATATGCGGCCGCGATTGTCTGTGATTGGTCCATTCCCGAGAGGGTGTGTCTGGTTGCTGCCTGGTGCTCCCTCCGCCGTCCGCGCCGCGCCAGGCGCTTCCTCTGCCGTCCGCGCAGCTGCCGGTGCTCCCTTCACCGTCTGCGCCGCGCTGGGCTTTCTCTCTGCCGTCTGCGACGTGCCAGGTGCTCTCCTAGTCGTTTTTCGTTGCGATTTTAGAAGCCCCAGTGCTGGGTTCCATGCTGCACTGAGTTGATATCCAGTGTCACTGTTGATAAGGTTTTCACTGATTTTAATCTCAATGGGTTATTTTATGACACTGTCCAAGAAACTCGCCGTCTGTGTTACTATTCTGATGTTGTTGTAGTCCCGTGGAGTGGCCAAGTTCTAGGCAGTGTTCAGCCACTGCTGATTTCGTAGCTTGACCCAGTCTGGTGTGCCTTTGGTGTTCCTTGCACCTGATTAGACCGTCCTGGTGGTCTGGCCTATGTATGCCAACCCACACTGGCACAGTATGCTGTAAATTCCTGGACTCTGTAGTGCCAGGACGTCCTTGGTGTTGTCCAATAGTGCACCAATCTTCGTGGGTGGGCAGAATAAGCTCTTAATGTTGTGTTTAGACCAAATTCTGCTGATTTTGGCAGATACTGGCCCTCTTGGCCTCTTCCTGTTGCGGTTCTTTCACTGCACTTACTGAGTGAAATGCCATCTGGATGTCTCTGGCAGAATATCCATTCCTGTTGAATACTGACCACAAGTGTGCCTTCTATGTCATCAGACTGTCAGCATCAGAGAGCGCCTGTGCCCTATGGATAAGAGTTTTGAGCACACCATTCTTTTGTGTTGGATGGTGACAACTGGTGGCTTGTAGATACAAATTCGTATGTGTGGGCTTGCGATACTCATTGCGTCCAGAGGTGCCATCTGCCTTCCTCTTAACCAGCACATCCAGGAAAGGGAGTAGTCCATCCTTCTCCAGTTCCATGGTGAACTTTATATTGGGATGGCGTGAGTTCAGGTGCTCCAGGAAGTTGTCCAGCTCCTCCTTACCATGGTGCCAGATGACAAAGGTGTCATCAACATATCTGTAGAAACATTTTGGTTTATGTGTGGCTGATGTTAGTGCCTCTTCCTCGAATTTATCCATAAATAGGTTGGCTACTACTTGGCTACTACTTGGCTAACCATGATGTCTGAGTCCGAGATGTGTAGCTGCTGAAGGCGCTGTAAAAGCGCTGGCACTGACCTGACTCAGTGCGGACCGCATATAGAATGCCTAAAGCCTAGGCATAAATACTGGACGCGTTCCAAACAGGGACAAGTCCCAGGAAGCACCTGAGGAAGACGGTGAAGCACACTGTCGAAATATTGTGCAAGTTTGACACAAACATCCGGCAGAACATCCGACTACTCCAGAATGTCAGCAGCATTTCACTGGGAAAGCATCCAAAGACTCTACGGGGAGGAGATGTTACAGAAGATCAAGAAGCTGGACAAGCTGCAACAAAGGAAAGGGAGAATGTTGAGCTCCCTTAGTTTTCCTGCTGAGATGTAGAGAACAAGGTGTGCTACCAGTTTTTGCCAAGATAAAACATGTTAATTCTAGAGCGGCCAACAGAATTAAATGCCAAGCCAGCCTTGCATTGGTAAGGGAGAGAGTGCACGCAATTACGCCACAAACTAGATGTGACCTCCAGGGAGCTGTTACATCTTCACCTGTCTATAGTAACATCCCTTACTGACCAAGAGTGGGACCAGGTGGATGGAGCCTCATGGGCCTTAGTGGAGTGCACCAAGAAGAAATCAAGAACCTGCCAACAAGCTAAGTTCGAGCGCCTCAACAACAAGTCATAGCAGGAAGAGGACAGGCGCACAGTGGTCAACTTAAGTGGTCAGCAATTTGATGAGGAAGCACTTCAAGCACTCAGCAAGGGTCCAAACTTTACAGTGACTCCCAGAAATGCGCCAGTGGCGGCATTTATCAGTGGAGTTGAGCAGGCATCCAACACACTTCCCTCTAGTGTGGCGGAATAAATCCGACGAGAAACCTGCAGGGCACTCACCAGGACCAGGATGCCCAAGTCTAACCTCTCAAGTGCAGAAAAGAGGGCACTCAGGCAACTCCGGGAAGATGAAAACATTGTGGTGATGCCAGCTGACAAAGGTAACGTCTCCATGATCCTATTGAAGGAAGATTATGATAGGAAATGCAACAACTCCTGGAAGATCCTGCCTACATGCCAATAAGGAGTGACCCCAACCGACAAAGTGGACAAGAAGACAAAGACGCTACTGAAGAAGACAGGCCTACCTGACAACGTCATCAAGAAACTACTATCAAAAGTGCCAGTACCACCAAGGATGTACGGACTACCCAAAGTCCACAAGGAGGGGGGGCCACTTCGACCTATTGTTAGCAATATTGGGGCAGCTACCTACCCCACAGCAGCTTATTTGAAGAAGATGTTGTCACCTTATGTGGGGAAGTGCTCACACCACATTCGGAACTCAGAGGATTTTTTACAGCACCTTCAGCAGCTATGCATCTCGGACTCAGACATCATGGTTAGCTTTGATGTGAAGTCCTTGTTCACCTGGGTCCCACTGAATGACTCGCTCAAGCTCATTGGGGAACAATTCGATTGTGCCATCTTGGATCTGTTCAAGCATGTACTGACCTCGACATACTTCCTTTACAGAGGTCAATTATATGCGCAGACAGAAGGGGTGGCGAGGGGTAGTCCGCTTTCACCAGTAGTAGCCAACCTATTTATGAAGAAATTCGAGGAAGAGGCACTAACATCAGCCACACATCAACCAAAATGTTTCTACAGATATGTCGATGACACCTTTGTCATCTGGCACCATGGTAAGGAGGAGCTGGACAACTTCCTGGAGCATCTGAACTCACGCCATCCCAATGCAAAGTTCACCATGGAACTGGAGAAGGACGGACTACTCCTTTCCTGGATGTGCACCTGAACTCACGCCATCCCAATGCAAAGTTCACCATGGAACTGGAGAAGGACGGACTACTCCTTTCCTGGATGTGCTGGTTAAGAGGAAGGCAGATGGCACCTCTGGACACAGTGTGTATTGCAAGCCCACACATACGGATTTGTATCTACAAGCCAACAGTTGTCACCATCCAGCACAAAAGAATGGTGTGCTCAAAACTCTTATCCATAGGGCACAGGCGCTCTCTGATGCTCTGATGACAGAGATGGCACACTTGCGGTCAGTATTCAACAGGAATGGATATTCTGCCAGAGACATCCAGAGGGCGTTTCACTCAGTAAGTGCAGTGAAGGAACTGGAAGAGGAACAGGAAGTGGCCAAGAGGATGGCATACCTACCATAGGCAGGGCCAGTATCTGCCAAAATCAGCAGAATTTTGGCTAAACACAACTGTAAGAGCATATTCTGCCCACCCACTAAGATCGGTGCACTATTGGGCAACACCAAGGACGACCTGGAACTACAGAGGCCAGGAATTTACAGCATACCGTGCCAGGGTGGGTTGGCATACATAGGCCAGACCACCAGGACGGTTCAAATCAGGTGCAAGGAACACCAAAGGCACACCAGACTGGGACAAGCTACGAAATCAGCAGTGGCTGAACACTGCCTAGAACGCGGCCACTCCATGGACTATAACAACACCAGAATAGTAACACAGATGCCGAGATTCTGGGACAGTGTCATAAAAGAATCTATTGAGTGAAAAACCGTATCAACCGTGACACTGGATATCAACTCAGTGCAGCAAGGAACCCAGCACTGGGGCTTCTAAAATCGCAACGAAAAACGACTAGGAGAGCACCTGGCACGTCGCAGACGGCAGAGGAAACGCCCAGTGCGGCGCAGACGCTGGAGGGAGCACCTGCAGCGGCGCGGACGGCGGTGGGAGCACCAGGCAGCAACCAGACACCCCCTCTCGGGAATGGACCAATCACAGAGCACCTGACTCGGCGCGGACCGCATATGGAACCCCTAACGCCTAGGCATAAATACTGGACGCGTTCCAAACACACTCTCTTCCTCAGGTGCTTCCTGGGACTTGTCCTTGTTTGTTTTTTCACAACACATTTTTTGTGTTGTGAAAAAACCAACAGGGACAAGTCCCAGGAAGCACATGTGGAAGACAGTGAGGCACACTGTCGAAATATTGTGCAAGTTTGACACAAACATCCGGCAGAACACCCGACTACTCCAGAATGTCAACTTTAGTGTGGCTAACTACGTTGGAACCATATTTACAAACTTCTGAAATATCCCGGTAATTAAATCTGTTGATCACTTCTCAAAATTGAATCTGTTAATTATTAAATTTATCCACTGTGTCACAATAACAATATTAACTTCTTTTCCTTTGCAAACTATCCTCGGAGCCATAGCTCGTCTAATTCACACAATATCAGCACTAAAACTTCACACACACTGCTCGTCACTGTAGAGTAGACAATTCTCATTAATATCACTTTATCTGGCGGTTAATTACATTACGCCTAATTATACACTTTATGACTCTAGCCTTTTACATACATGTTGACCATCCTGTGGCCTGTTGCAGACTGGGTACAGAGCGTATGCTCTGACTTGACGCATAGATGTTAGAAGCTTTCACCCGATTCGCTGATTTGATAATAACAAATCACTTTCTATAATTTTTAGTTTATGGTAAAGCTACACTTTTAAATGAATCTGAAATTGTAATTAAGCTAACCATATGTCTCGGTCGGTATGAACCAGCTTGGCTCGCTTCCGTGTGCAGCCAACTACCCGAAACAAAAACTGTCTGGACTGCAGAAGGCAGGCTGGACGAAATGAAACGAAAATGTAATGGAATAAATCCCGAAATAACAATGTGGGGTAATACCACAAGTTGATCCTTCAAGGTGTATCTGTGCTCAAAAATTTCTAAATCTTCCAAAATGTCTAAACATTTGCTTTTATTCTGATAATGAAAAATTTGCAAATAGTTTTCGTTATTTGGAAGTTGATGATGATTTTGACGAAAAAGGGTACTTAGTGCACTGCCATGACTGGGGTAGCTATGTTCTCGGTATCGTATTTTAAATTACCCTCCTGTTGCCCAATATAGAAGTTGTCACATGTCCCACATTTAATCTTGTATACTCCACCATAACAAAATTTGTTAACAGGTTTTTCAACACTATGGTGGAGGAATTTTCCCAAATGATTAAATGTGTTAAAACCTACTATGACATTATTTTTTCTAAATTCATTACTAATTTTTAATAATAACTGGCCTGCATAAGTTATTGCAGATTACCTCCACCAAGACTTTCAGTCTGAAATAAGATTATTTATCTTGTCCCGCTCGACATCTTGCCCCACTCTCCCCTACGTCTTTTTTTTTATGAGACCGCTTACTTTTCTAACTAAATCCGATAACCCTTGAGAAGAAAATTACAGTAAAATAACGAGTGTTACTGTTGACGTTGAAGCCTGTCGTACAAAATTCGAGAAATGTCCTAGAATATGAGGACGCAGTGGCCGGTTTTGGAGTTATTAGTACAAACACTACCAAGCAGGCGTCCCGTACCAAGCTGCGCAATGGTAAAAAGTAGGCCGGTGCGAATATAATAACGCTTTGTTCCCATTGAAACAACTTAAGACGTACGGTGGACGCAGATTGACCTACGAATGATGTATATGACATATGACACAGGATAGAATATACCGTTTCACAAATGGCTTAGAGAAACTACTTCGTATTTCTCTGATATACGTGAGCTGAAACACAGAAATCACCTTTTCATTCTTCGAAAATACATATATTGTTTGAGCACTCCGCAGACCTCATACGGACGTCTGTTGTCTGTCACAGGGCGGCAGATACTGCTTCTTGTCTGCTCTCCCACAGGCGTGCGCTGCTGTCCAATAAAGTCTCTGACCTGAGCAGCTTTTTGATTACAGGAAGTAACGATCTTTGAGCTTGTTCACAGTGAAATATTTTACATACGTAAATTAAACATGACAAGTAATTTCAGTAAATACAGAAAACATACAAAGTACAAAAAATAAATGAAATAAAATATACATAGAAAAATACAGTACACAGATAATGAATAAATGACATGAAGTGGTTATAGTTACAATATATTCATAGTTTACATATTACAATCATAAATTGAATGACACTATAATATCTTAATTACTACCTACACACTACATGCAGGATCAACTGAACAAAATCTCTCAAAGTGAGGCTCATACTCAGTCGTGGTGTAAGGGTTACCATCCTCCCGAGTGCGAGTCCAGTGCGTTACGACTTCCCCACCACGCTCGTTACCTAACTTCCCAGTGCAATTCTGTTAATAGCAAGCGTGTATCAAAACACTTTATCTCCTTAATTATTTTTTAACGTATTTTAATCTCTGTGGTTACACTTGATAGCCTCAACGTGTCCCTCTAGTACCATGGACATTATTCCCACATACCTTAACGTAATTGGCCCGCTTTATTTTTGCACATTCTCTTTTTCTCGACTGTGCAGAGAACCTTGATATTTCTTATCAGTCAACTTAATTAAAAAAAAAAAAAAAAAAACCCTTGACATATTCGCGCTTTCTTACGAGTTAACCGTAATTTTCCATCGCCGTGAGATCTGAGAAACAGGGAAGCCACTTGCAGGTTAAAGGTGACACTCGACAGATCTCTTACATATAAGGACCATTGCATGGGTGTTTAAAGACCACCACTCCAATCGAGTGGTTTTTACCACCTTGCAGGAGTAACACCAACTTCTTTTCGAAGAGAAATAATAGCGAGCAGGAAATAACTCATCCTTTATATACACATTACCTACATGTGCAAAATGTCCTGGATGATTTGCTTGAGAACATCAGCAGAACTTACGACCACAGATGAAAAAGCTAGATAGGAATAGTGGAAAGCTAAGATCACTTTACATCCTGGATCGAAAACAGCTCGTGAAACTTTACCACCTGATCGACAAGGGCTGACTGACATGGAAGTCCTTGAATAGGTTGAGATCGGGAGTTGGCATATCCAGAGTTAATCTAGCAAGAAGGGGCTACACTGAGGACGATACCATCAAGTGCGAGTCTGGAGAAGACCAGCACATGAAACATATAGTTCAATTTCGACTGTGTCCAACCACCTGCCCCGAAGACGATCTTTATCAGGCTTTGGAGAACGCACTGGAATTGGCCAAGTTTTGGTCACATGTAATACGAGTTAATAACAGTGTTAATAACATACAGTGTGTACATTTCTGATTCGAGAATAATAATAACAATATTTTTAACAGCAAAGTATATCTAATAATCAGTGGAGTTGTATGCTTTGTGATATTGGATAACATAATGTCATGCCTCCCATTACAGGTCATTCTGTACCTTATTGATTGACTTATGCGCGAATATGTCAAATTTTTATTTATATGAATGTTTGTGAAGCTACCAGATACAGGGTGGCCAGAAAAGGACTCCCTGATTTCAAAATTAAATGTCTCGAAAAGAAAGATCGATAGAGGAATGCAGTAAACGGTATGTTTATTGTGAAAGCTGTAAGAAGTTTATACAGCAGTTTGAAATAATAGTTACAAAAGCTGCTAACAGATGGCGCTGTAATCGCCATACGTAATGCCTAGTCTAAATAGTGATCGGAGCCCAGAACGATCAGTTCCACGTGAAAGGAGGTTAGCGTAACGAAGGAAGAGATTAAAACCATGTACTCCATTGAACAACGCGTTTTTCTGGTGTTAGAGTACCACAGGTTACAAGAGATTCCTACGGCAACAGGGCGAAGTTTTCAAGCTCGACTTAATGTTCCAAAAGGACCCGATGCGAAAACCATCCGTACGCTCTTCGCAAAATTTCAACGAACAGGCAGCGTAAATGATGATCTAGTGGGGCATGTCGGCCGCAAGCAAACAGCAGTTACGCCTGAAAATATCGCCACAGTTTCTGGAATTATTCAGTGAAATCCAATGTCATCCGTCCGTAGAATTGCATCTGAGACTGGTTTGAAGCGTTTCAGCACACAGAAAATACTGAGAAAGAGCCTACACATGTTTCCATTCAAAATTCAAACGCACCAGGCCATACCGGTAAGAGCTGTGCAACAAACGGTGGCCTTTGCTAATCATATGCTCACAATGATTTATAGTGAAGTATTTGATGTTGGCTGCATCTGGTTCACAGATGAAGCACACTTCCACCTGAAATGGATACGTGAATAAGCAGAACTGGCGGTTTTGGGGTTCCGAAAAGCCATGTTGGTGTGAAGCGAAACCCCTGTATTCTCCTAAAGTTACTGTGTGGGCTGCAGTATGCGGCAGATGCATTATTGGCCCTTTTTTCATTCGAGAAACGGTCACTGGTGCACGTTACGTTGCAGTTTTGGAACAATTTGTCGCCACACGACAAGCGTTACAGAATCCACCAGGTACTGAATGGTTTATGGAAGATGGAGCCCGACCACATCGGACCGAACACGTGTTTCGCTTTCTTGAGGAATACTTCGGGAATCGAATCATTGATTTGGAATATTCCAAATTTAATGGTGCAGTCATGGATTGGCCTCCATATTTGCCGGATTTGACTTCATGTGACTTTATTTTGTGGGGCACAGTGAAAGTCATGCTCTACCCGAAGCATACCGCCACGCTGGACGTGCTTGAATCGGCGATCTCTGTGTCATGTGAATCCATTTCGGCTGAGACACTAAGAAATGTGATGCGGAATTTCATTCTTTGTTTGCGCCACCTCTGTAGCTCCAATGGAGAACATTTTGAAAACATTGTGATGTAATTGTTTGCAAAGAATGTTTTCATACCATTATTTCACTCGTGTATGCTGGTATGAGCTGCATAGGGTACATCGCCATCTGTTAGCAGCTTTTGTTACTATTATTTCAAACTGCTGTATAAACTTCGTACAGCTTTCAAAATAAACATACCGTTTACTGCATTCCACTGTCGATCTTTGTTTTCGAGATATTTAATTTTGAAATCAGGGGGGCCTTTTCTGGACACCCTGTATATGGCCCATCGCTGAACAATCCAACAGTGATGGCTGCTGCACAAGACGATGTCAGTTACATACATTATACCATTATATAACGTACATCATCGGAGATTGTGTTAGATGTTTTGAACGGCAATGATAGCGTGATAGCGGATTTCATTCTTCGTTTCCGCCACCTCCGTAGTGCCAACGGTGAACATGTTTGCAAAGAGTGTTTTCATACGATACGATTATTTCACTTATGTATGCTGATACGAGCTGTACAGCCTACAGCGCCATCTGTTAGCAGCTTTTGTAACTATTATTTCAAACTGCTGTATAAACTTCTTACAGCTTTCACATACCGTTTACTGCATTCCTCTATCGATATTTGTTTTCGAGATATTTAATTTTGAAATCAGGGAGCCCTTTTCTGAACACCCTGTAGGTCGAGAAGCTATTTCGCTTCTTCAACATCTTTTACTGTGCTTAGGACGTATTCAGCTATGCCTTGCTTTGGTGGGAGCATTTTTCAATATATTAATGACGACAATGGTTGCCGAAAAAACAATTATTTTGTTGTGTGGCTAGTGAGGTGGATGGTACAGTGTTGAGGCGCAGTGAAGTGGTGCGCACACAATGGGGTGCGGCGCGCTGTTGAAGCGCGGACAGGCGCGGAGGCCCAGGAGAGAGCGGCGACACGGCTGTGGGAAGAGCGGCGGCTTTTGTGCGGTGTGTGCTTGTCGTGTAGAGCGGGGTCTGGCTGGTGCGCGGGTCAACCTGCGGCGTGTAAGAGCGGCCACACTGCCGCCAATCGAACGCCCCAGCGGGCTGCGGACACAGGCCACGTTGCCGCTCCGCCCCCACCAACCCTCCACCTCCTGTTCGCCACCCCCTCTCTCTCCCTCTGTCTCTCCCACACCACAGCGAAACTCTCCTTGCCTATTAACTCCATCTAAGCAGTTTACACAGGTGGACAGATGTATTCACACACCATCTTGTTTGTAGCAAATTCTGATTTAATACGAAGGTGATGAACTGTTCATTTTGTTATGTCCATTGTTCAAACCATGTGCCCCAAATGTTGGCGTCTTCGTAAATTTATTAAAATCCAGAGACAGAAACGCTGATAGGTGTTGTAGTTGACGCAGATTGAGGTATTCACAAACGGGCTGTACAATGCAAGCACAACGCCACATTTCCAGGTTGAATGTCGCTGAGTGATGACAGCAGCATGGTCGGTGTGCCGAACACGCAAATGTGCCAGTGACAACAACATGGGTAGAAAAGGAAACGAAAGAACTCCACAAGATAGGAAGATAATGGTAACGTTGCATGAAGAGGGTATATCATATCCCATAATAGCAACGATCGTTAAGCCGTTATAGTGTGTGCAGTGTAGGTAACTTATAAAAAAAAAAAAAAAAAAAAAAAAAAAAAAGAGAATGAAATGAAATTAAAAAAAAAAAAATCGATATCTTGGGATCGTTTTGGAAGACCACGTTGCACAAAGGGCTACAGGCATATTGTCGCGTTGAAATGGAAACGTCACGAATGTGCTGAGGAGTTGGAAATTCTGTGACTGCCCTTACTTTATCTGGGTCAGGACGGACACCATCTCCATTGACTAGGTGCCCCAGGATTTTTATCTCTTTGGCGACGAAGAGGCACTTCTTTGGATTGAGGCGGAGACTTGCAGCCTGAACACACTTCAACACAGTTGACAGGTGACTTAGATGTTCTTCCAATTTTTTACGAGAAAACGACAATATCATCTAAATAGTAAAGACATGTAGTCCACTTAAGGTGTCGAAGCAAGTTGTCCATAATTTGTTCGAATGTGGCTGGAGCATTACATAATCCAAATGGCATTACTTTGAATTCATAGAGGCCGTCAGGTGTAATAAAAGCCGCCTTTTCCCTGACAGCTTAGTCAACCTCTATTTGCCAGTAACCTGTCTGCATGTCCATAGTTGAGAAGTATGTAGCTCCTTTCAAGGAGTCTAAGGTGTCATCAATAAGCGGCAATGGATAGACATCTTTCTTTGTGATTCTGTTCAGCTGCCGATAGTCGTCACAGAATCGCCACATGCCATCCTTCTTCTTTATGAGGATCACCGGAGACGACCAAGGACCAAGAGGAATAATGTCATCTCGCAACATCTTCTCCACTTCCTCCCGAATTATCCGTCTTTCAGCTGGCGACACTCTATACGAACGCTGGCTAATTGGTGGATGGTCCCCAGTATTGATACGGTGCTTTATCGTGGGCCGTTTCGTCTGACTTTTCCCCTGCTGAGGTGTGAATGCACCCGATAATTGGGGTAGTATACCCAACACCCGCTGGCGTTGTTCCTTGGTCAGTCCAGGCCCTATTGGCAGTTCCACGTTTGTTTCCTCCAGCGTGTTGTCTGTACTAATAGCAGGGCATGGGTCTTCATTGATGACGTTGAGCTCACCGTCCTGGATTGGTTCAGCGGTCCCGATACACATTCCCTTGGGGATACGTTGTGATTGCTCGTGACAATTTGTGATCAAAATCTCTCCTTGACCACCGGTAATGCTTATGATAGCCGCTGGTATGTAAATTTCTTTTGTTAGCCTGATAAACTTTTTTCTATCAACAAGAACTTCACAGTTTAACCAGTCATCTGTGTTTGTGACTGCAACTCTTCTCATTGTCAACGGCGGTATCGTCACATTGTCAACGACGAATAACTTCCCAGAAAATTCTGGATTACGTGTATCTGGCGGAACAACTTCTTCAATTTGCTGCTCAGATCTTCCACAGTCAATGATAGCTTGGGATGCCTGAAGGAAGTTCCATCCGAGGATGACATTGTGGCTACATTCTATTAACACGACAAATTCAAACGGCTGCGTCCTGTTGTTGATGGTTATTCTTGCGACACAAGTTCCTGCTGGATGGACGTACTTTCCATTCGCGACCTTCAGCACAGTTGCTCCCGTATCACAGAATATTGTATTTTTTAGTGTGCGGCGGTAATTATCCGATAATACAGAAAAAGAGGCTCCAGAATCAACAAGTGCCCGGACAGGTTGGCCATCGATTATGACGTCGATGAGATTTCCCGACATCTTGGCGACTGTCATCCATGGAGGACTTTCATCTGCGGCGGCCTCACCTCCGTAGATGGTCGCCTCGCTTAGTTTTCCTGGGCGCGGCGGCTAGGGGAGCGGTTGGTACCTCTGTACGGCGACGGTGAACGGCTGCGGCGCGTCGGGGAGCGACCTCGTCTAGGGTACGGCGATGGGCTTCTTCCCATAGGTCGACTAAACTCGTCAGCAGGTGACTGCCTTGGATAGAACTGCTCCGACGGCTGACGTCTTGCGGCAAAATAATCATCGAATACTCGCCTCCTCTCTCTGCAGTAGCGTACGACATGTTCAGGGCGTCCACAGTAGTAACACAGTGGTGTGTTGTCTTCTGTCCTCCAGACGTCTGTTCTTCTGCGGGGCGTCATAGTTAGCCGGCCGCGGTGGCCGAGGTGACTGAGGCGCTCCAGACACGGTCTCCACGGCCACTACGGTCGGGGGTTCGAATCCCCCCTCGGGCATGGATATTTGTGCCGTCCTAGTTCGTAAGTAGTTCATAAGTAGTTTGTAAGTTTAGGGACTGATGACCCCGTAGTTGAGTCCCATAGACTATACAAACATTTGAACATTTGATTTCGTCATAGTTACCGGGGTAGTTGGCTGTGGTCGCGCCGGTCTGTTCATGGGCTGCCGTTTGGCGGCTGCAGCGCAAGTCATAGCAGGGCGACGCCATTCTTCACGTCGGGTGCGATTGACGGGGCAGACAGGAGCTAATGTTTGAAATACCTCGTCCTCAGCGGCGTCGGCTACCTCGTGACTTACAGGGCTCACATCCATGGCCATAATCTGATGGCTCGCTCGGTCTAATAGTCCCGGCTGCTATGCACTGTTGTAATTCTTCTCTCACGATTTGTCGTATGAGAGAAGCCAAGTGCTGCTGGTCTTCCACAACGGCCATAGGGACTACATTTGGGAGTCTGTCATACTTCTTGCGTCCAACCCTCCTTTGCTGCATCTCTTCAATACGCTGGCACCACTTGATGAACTCTTCTGTCGTAGCGACGTCTTTTATCAGAAGAGCTTGGTACATATCTTCTGCAATTCCCTTCATCAGGTGCGTGATTTTGTCCGCTTCAGTCATGTTCGGATTGACTACGTTACACAGGGCCAAAACACTCTGTATGTACGATTGTGTCGGCTCACCATGTCGTTGGGCCCGGTTCTTCAGTTGTTCTTCCGCCGAGCGGATTTGTCGCTGGCGGTCTCCAAACGTTTTCTTCAGTTCCTCCTGGAACATCTCCCAGTCATTCAACTTGTCTTCGTTGTTTTCGAACCATTGCTGTGCTGTTCCATCCAGGCAGAAATAAACGTTGGCCAAGCACATCGTATGATCCCACCTGTTGTACTTGGCGACTCGGTCGAACCCTTTTAGCCATTTGTTGGGGTCCTGTCCAGCATCTTCAGAGAACACCGACGGGTGTCTTATGTGCAGCTGGCTTATTGCTGGTTTCGTCTCCATCGTTCTTCTGATAATACGGAAGGATAATAATTTGGTAGGATGTACTCGGTGTATCCCTTGTATTCCGGTTCCAGTTCGTGTAAGCGACGGTTTTTACGTTGCCTAATCGGAGCCACGGTGATGCAGCTGTTGCACAGTGTACCCGGCGCCTCCACCAAACAATGTCGCGTTGAAATGGAAACAGGCTTGACTTCGAAGGCAACTAAACACAGCACTTATACTGAAAGCACGTTTATTACGAACTCAACATACACGCAGCATTGACTGCCTCTCAGGCAGAGTGCTCTGCTATTTATACACAGACAGAATTTACCAGAAACAGTTAACATAAGAAACAAGTAGAATTTACAAGTGAACATAAGAAAGATGTAGAACCTTCTGGAAATGTAAATTACAAAGAAATAAATTTTTGCCGGTGGGGGGGATTGAACCGGCGACCTTGTGCTCCGCAGTCCGTGACGCTATCCCCTGTGCCACGCCGGCAGTTGGTGATCGTGGTCTCTCGCTGCAGTATTGTAGGGGTTATTAAGCAAGCACCTGATATAAGTTCATCAGAGAACAAATACACAAATACACAAAGTTTGTGGGCAAAAAGTTCACCCAAAGACTGTACGGAGGAGGTTTCGTCGAGCCGACTACAAATTTCGCCATACTTGCAGAAGTGACAATTGGTACACAAGTCCTGCCCTGTTTTGTTGGCTGTATGACCGGGCAACAAATGTTTGCGGTACAGTCAGGCACACAAGAAAAGATATGCCTAACTTGCCTGAGAATCTAAAGAAAGGAGAACTTACTTTCCGTTCTGCATCGGAATATCTGTTGGCACTGAAATGGCGTGACAAAAAATATGTATATGTGCTTTCAACAGTCCACTCTGCAGTAATGGTGGAAACATCGAAGATGGATCGTCAGACAAGCGCGAAGCAATTGAAACCATCAGTGGTATTAGACTACAATAAATCAATGGGCTCTGTCGATAAAAGTGACATGGTGATAAAGACCGTGGAAAGCATAAGAAAATCCACTAAATGGAATCGCAAGATGTTCATTCACATCGTGGACATGTCGCTTTTCAACGCATACTGCCTGTATAAGAAATTTGTAAGAAACATTAGCTATGCCAACTTTCAAATGGGAGACATACAGGAAATCCTGGAAAAATATAAAGTGGTAAAAAGCAGATCGAGCGGAGGAAAAAGATCAGAATGTCCGTCGAGACTGACAGCAGGGCCTCACCTACCTGATGAGTGGAGCAGCTACATAACCTGCGTTGTCTGTAGAGCGCAGAAGAAGCGGAAGCAGACTAAAACGTGTTGTAAGGGATGCAATACAAGACTTTGCGCCTTTCCCTGCTTCAAGATTTACCACACACAAAAGAAATTTTGAAATGCAACACTGCAAAATGATATTCTCATAATGTAATGCTACTGAAATGTAACGTAAAGCAATTGTAAATAAATATATTTAACAAGCGCAATATACGTTTATAATAATAAAGTCCACACCCCCACCAGAGCTGAATCCAAAACTTGGATCTTTTAAAATTTACGAAAAAAATTACCCGAATTATCTGAAAAAAGGAATAAAACTGTTTCTATTCTAAATAAATTTTTCCTAATAAATGTATAGTATAAAGTCCAATAATTGCGATAGCACTGAGAGCGTGAAAGTAGGATAGAGTAGCGCCGTGGGGAGTGCGGAAAATGCGCCGTACAGCGGGCACGGCCGGGCCGACTGGCGCTCGTCCACAGCGCACGGCGCAACAAGCACGGCGCCGGAGTGAAAGGGTTAAGATACATAAGAAGTCATCTCTCAATTGCAAGCTACCAGTCTGTTGTTTCAGGTCATTTAATAATTTGCAAATTAAGAAACAGAAGTCCTACTAAAAGGTAGACGGAACAGTTGGGCCATGTTTCGGAGCGATTTAGCATGCCGGCTTGACGAATGTGTACCGCGCCGTCTGCTCACTGCGGTTTCGTCACTCATCATGCCCAGATCCGCCGTCCGATGCGGTCGCTTATACGCAAGCAATTGATTATACAGAAGGGCATTCTAACATTCTGAACACACATTCCCATTGTTAATTACATACAAATAAAATAAATAGGCAGTCCGTTAAGTGTCAGTTTCTTTATTTGTGCGTGAATAAACGAAGTAGCATCCTTTACATAATTTGTTTTACCGCATTGGTGCTTCGCTAATTAACCTAATACAGGAGCCTCAGGGTCAACAACCAAAGACCTCCGTGGTCTTCTTCGCTGGAGACACAGCTTATGCAGACAACAGGATCGTGAATATTTTCCTTACGAGACCTTCCAGCCTCGGAAGTTCAGTTCGGGATGTGTCTTCACAAGACAGTGGTATACCTCCAGGGTGTCCACTCGTAGAAGTTTTAAACTACACTAGCCAGAAAATTCCAAGAAAAGTGGCTCTAAAATTTTAAGCGCAGCATACATACGACTGACGTAATATGAATTAATATATTTTTAGCAAATCGCTGCTGTATGTTTAGACACTGGCCATTTCGGCTTCAAAGCCACCTTCAGGTTATTACCTGAATTGTGCGTTTCCCGTATAATATTGTTATTGTTAACTGTTACCTCATCAAGTTATCTATAGTGCACTGTAATTTATTGCTTTTATGACATTTACTGATGTTTGACTCATATCACAGGGCAACGGCTATACTCTGCTTTTCCGTGAAGAAACCGGCTCCTCAAAATTACACACACAGAAATACACACACACATACACACACACACACACACATACACACACATATATATATATATATATATATATATATATATATATATATATATATATATATATATATCAGCGGGGCTTGTACGGCTGCCACCATCTCTCGCATCCCAATTTACATCGATTTCGGTCGTTCCAGTCTCCTTCCATAAGGCCTCTTGCCACCATTACTTCGCTGACGTCACCTTTCCAGCATCTCACAGATCTGCCACGGCTTGTTCTTTGATGAGGAGTCCATTGCCATATTCTTTTTGGCTATATTGTGTCTGGCATACGTTGCAAATGACCATACCGTTGATGCGCCTTGTCTCTATGCAGTCTAGGATCCTGTTTTCCACTCGTATGATCTTTCTGATCCTGTCATTTCTAACATGTTCAAGCCTAGAATATCCACAACTTAGTCTCCAGAAATCAATTTCAGTTGCAAGTAGCTATTCTTTTTGTCTTTTAGTTAGTTCACACAACTCTGCACCGTATGTGGTGATATTTTCAACAATTGAATAGTAGATGATATGTTTCGTTTTTCGCGTTACGTTGTTATTCCAGAGAATATCATTTATTTGTTTTTAGCTCGCTTGTCCTGCCTAATTTTATTGTTTATATCTTGCATACGTCTACTACAAAATCATTCCCAAGTACTTGAAGTTACGACTCTCTTTAACAATATCAGCACCGAGTTGTATATCATTAACCATATTTTCTCCCACCTTCAGATATTCTGTTTTATCTACGTTGATAACAATACCCCATTTTTCGTATTATTCTTTTAATTAGCATAGCATATAATCAGCATCTTCCTCATCCCCAACTACTAACACTTGGTCGTCAGCAAAAGCGAAAGTGAACAAGATCTCATCATCTATGGGGATACCCATTCCTCCGCATTTCCTTTTCCAGCATTTAAATGCCTCCTCGAGTTTGTTCTTAAACAACTGTAGGCGAGAGTGTGAATCCCTGGTGTAGTCTCTTTGTCACCTCAAACTTTTGAGATAGCTGATTTCTCATTTTTACCGTTGCCGTGCAGCCTTTGTAAAACTATCTGACAGCTTTCACATAGCTCGGTGACACGTCATTATTGATCAGATTTGTCCACATCTTGTTCTGTGGGTGTCATGAGCCTTTTTCAGGTCTACAAAGACAGGTGGGTGAAAAGGCCTCTTGCTGTCCTTTTCTCCAAGAGGTTTTTAAGTGTAAATACTCCGTCAGTACAGGAGCGACCAGTTCCCAAACCAGTTTGCTCTTCAGTTATTTCTGCCACTATCCTCTTTTTTAGGATACGACCATAAACTCTCGCCTTCGATGGCATTACACTAATACCTCGATAGTTTCCACAATTTCTTCTGTTACCCTTCTTAAATATTGATGTAATTGTGGCCTTTTGCCACTCCTTTGGAGGTGTGTCACATCTGAGACATTCGGCAAAAATCACAGCCAATATCTCAAGGAGTTTCAACGGTGCTGCTTTAATCAGTTCTATGACCTCGTGACTTTCTGTTTTTCGAGCCATTGATTGCATAATAGACTTCCTTAGTGGTTATAGTTGGTATATTATCATTACTAATTTCAGTTTCCAGTGGGTTCTCAGTGAATGCTACTCTTTTCTCAGTTAAAAGCCCTTAGTAGTGTTGCACCCATTCTTTCATATTAAGCTGATTTACATCTGCTTGATCTTTATTCTGGGTTCTCATTGTTTTTAATACCTTCCAGACTTTATTTTCTCGTGTATTTCCCATACTTCTTTGTATCTCCTGGCCAGTTTTCTGCTAAGCTTCGTTTTTTTTGCCTTAATTACTGTTCTCTGAGCATCCTTTCTTTTTTCCCTGTATTCTCACCAGTCATTTTCCGACTTTGAGTTTAACCACCTATTATAAGCTTTTTTCTTATTATTTTCTCTTTTACTGTCTCGTTCCACCACTCATAACAAATTCTATTTTGGATTTCTTTTTTCCCCAGTGCTCCATAAGCTGCTGTATGGATGGCTTCTTTAACCGCGTCACACATCTTATCGGCAGAAGTTTCTTCAATGTAATCAAGTTTTGCTGCTAGCGGTTTTTTGTACAAAAACGGACGGAACTGTGGCCAAGGCTGGTAAATTATAATGAATAATAGTGGCTTTCTGTCAACCTTTCGCCATTATTATTTATTATATCTTCTCACCATGTTGTTGTTGGCTTTCAAGCCTATTCTTGCATTTAGCTCTCCTAGTAAAATTATTTCCGTGTGATTCCCTACATTTTCAGTACGTCAGCATCGTCATTTGGTGAATAGCCAACAATAATAATCACAGATTCACCCTCTAGCTACATCTGTAGTTGCAGAATCCTGTCACTGACATATTCCCAGCAAGTCCGGTTTTGTTTTAGTTGTTTATTTATGGCAATGGAACTCCACTTTACGCTTGCTTTTCGTTTGGTCTACAGCTATAAATATATATGTAGTAAATTATTTCTTCTCTGGCATCCCTTTTCACTTTGGTTTCTGTTCGGCCCACTATTTCAACGTCAAGGCTCTTTATTTTTTTTTTTTAAAAACATCACGCTAATTTGTGGGAATTCCTCGTATATTCCATATTGCAATTGTCATTGTCCTTTTTCGTGCCTATTGTCGTCTTCGTTTTGATCCATTCTGTTCCGAGGCTAAATTGGTAAGTTTTGCATGTGATTTCTTTTACTAGGGTGAAGTGAGCGTCCGACGCCGGAACCTCCGACCTGGAGGGCTAGGTCCTTTTTAATCGTGTTTTTCTTCCCCTAGACGATTGCCTTTCTGGGCTTAGGGATCCTGCCTATCCCTCCCTTGGGTTCCTCTGGGAATGAGGCGCCACTTACGCCAAGTCCGCCTTACGGAAGTCCACCTTCTCTGTCTTCCTTGCCGGTGTGGTCTTCACCCGTAACCCTGCGCATGGGTAAAGCGCTATACCCCACAATTCTGGGTCCCCAGCAGAGCTTCGCCACCAGCTCGAAAGTTAACCGAGCCCCGCAAAATGGATGTGCCTACTGAGAAATACCCAAGTGTGCGTAAGGAAAGCGGCTCTAATTATCTTAGGCCGGGTTAATGTGCATGTATGGTTCCATGCACAAAGGCACCTCAAAATTAAAAGCAATGTTTATTAGTTTCTCACAACTTAGAAATCACCATATTTTGTAATAAAATTATAATGACAGTAGTATTTAATGCTTTAATCTGCTTACTTTAATTGTAAAACTAATCATAATTATTTGACTGTTTTAAAAATAAATTACTGTATTTAAAATTTTTATTAGCTGCAACAGTCATTCCATAAATGAAATTATGTATTTTATGAAGTGATTCATAATATTGTATATGATTAATTTTGTTTATAATTATCATAACTCTTAAAACAAATAATAAAAATAACATTTTTAAAGGTGTAGTTTCAGACCCTGATCATCCACTTCACAGTCAGGTACGCTATTTAGCCTGTACAAAACTGATTGACTCATATATAAGAAGATGCGAGCTTATGGAATAGGATCACAGATTTCTGGCTGGCTGGAAGACTTCCTAAGTAATAGAACGCAGTACGTTGTTCTCGACGGGAAGTGTTCATCAGAGACGAGTGTATCGACAGGCGTGCCCCAGGGGAATGTGATAGGACCGCTATTATTTTCTATCTATATAAATGATCTGATGGACAGAGTAACTTGTAATTTGCGGCTGTTTGCTGATGATGTTGTGGTGTCTGGGAGGGTGTCGTCTTTAATTGACTATAATAGCATACAGGATGACTTAGACAAAATTTCTAGTTGGTGCGAAAAATGGCAGCTAGCTCTCAATGTAGATAAAGTAAGGTGATGCGTATGAGTAGGAGAAACAATCCCATAATGTTCTAATACAGCATAAGTAATGAGCTTCTTGATGCTGTCGCGTCGTTCAAATATCTAGGCGTAACATTGCAGAGCGATAGGAAATGGAACGAACATGTAAGGAAAGTTGTGAGTAAGGCGGGCAGCCAACTTCGGTTTATTGGTGGAATTTTGGGAAGATGTGATTCATTTGTATGACCACGTCTTGAGTATTGCTCAAGTAAATGGGGCCCGCAGCAGATCAGTTTAAAGGGAGACATAGCTGCAGTTCAGCGGCGAGCAGCTAGGTTTGTTACCGGTAGGTTCGACTAATGCGCGAGTGTCACGGACATACTCTCGGAACTCAATTGGGGATCGCTGGAGGAAAGTCGACGTTCTTTTCGTGAATTTCTGTTGAGGAAATTCAGAGGGCCGGAATTTGAAGCCGAGTGTAGTACGATCTTGCTGCGGCCTACTTACATTTCGCATAGTGATCACAAAGACAAGATAAGAGAAATTAGGACTCGTACGGAGGCATACAGGCATTCCTTTTTCCCTAGTTCTATTTGGGAGTGGAATAGGAAAGGAAATGCCTAGTAGTGGTACAGTGCACCCTTCACCACGCACCTTACGGTGGATTGCGGAGTATATGTAGATGTTGATGTAAGATATATATGCGTTGCAATTAAACTTTAGAGCCCTTTGTCACTGAATTTACTTGACACTGCACTCTAAAACTTCTATGAGGCGTCATCCTTGACATCAACCAACATACGAAGTTTCATCCCGAACTGAATTTCCAAGAGTGGAAGGTCTTCTTGTTAGACTGTTCACTCCACTCAGGGCAGTGAAACAAGCAGAGCACCTCATGAGTACTGTACTTTCGTTACAACAGAATTTAGTTATTCCAAATCCATGATCAAATGGGAGAAAGCAAAATAGAAAAAAATTGGGATAGAGTTCACTCCCTACCAATAATTAACCATTCTTTCCCCTCGTGCCATACATGGCATCCTGTTTTTTTTTTTTTTTTTTTTTTTTTTTTTTTTTTTTTTTTTTTTTTTTTTTTTTTTTTTTACATGTAAGGTAACTGAACTTTAAGCTGAGCTTGAAGGTAGGAGAATAAATCAGCACCTAGAGACGAAATCGAGAATAAGCCATGACCCACAATCACCAGTGAAGGAAAATAATGATGGGGAGCGAGTATATGGATATCAGTGATAGTGTAAGCTTGTGAAGCTTGTGTATTTTATTTATTTTAGTCATTTTCTAATAACCTAAATAGTTTTTATGGACGTCATAGAACTGATAATTTATTTTCCAGTGTAAGAAATGTATCTAACATTACATTCAAGGACTTCATGTGTCAATAATATGTGTGCTTAGAAAAATGTATTTTCAATCAATGGTTTAAGTAGGGGTTGAAGAGCGATTCTAGATAGCCTTGACCCCTACATAGCGGTCATTCCAGGAATGCTGCCATCATCCACCCACGAATTACACTATAGTCAGCACCTTGCCGCATTCCATCATGTTCATTCTGGGAAATGCTCAACTGGTGCTCCTTACCTCATTTTCTGGGAATGGTCCCACGAGTGTGCTAGGATGCATTCCATCAGGTTGATTCTGGGAATTCAGAGTATTACATTACACAATTGCCTCACAGATGCTGCTTACTTCAAGGTTTCTAGTCCCAAGGTTGAGTACTGAGGGCTTCCACCTCCAGCCCCAGCCTGCCTGACCTGTCCTAACTGCCTGCCCTATGAGAGTTTGGACAGATTAAAGCACATTAAATACTGGCTATACAGTGCTCCATACAAATATTGGAGAAAAGCGAAATGTGTGAAAGTAAGCAAAAATAAATGTTGTTTGTAAAATGTGAATAACGCAATGGTAATACGCAACTTATTTCAAGTTTTGTAACCTTACATACTATTGCAGCAACCAACAAAATGCTTAACACTAGTTCTTGTACTGTTAATGTAATGTTATTATGAAATTAATACCCATAAACAAAATAAATGAAGTGATCTGTTTTAAAGTTAAAATAAACATTTGTGATGAAATGTGTATCTTGCAGACAAGCATTTATCAAGTTAAGCACCTTGCCAATGCATGGCACCACAATCAGCAAACAAAATATCGGAATATATTTAATTAAATTCTGGTATTATTTTGGGAAAATTTTGCAAAAGTTAAGTAGATTTATCACTCAAACGACATGCTAGTCTAGGATACATTCAGTAAAAGCGATTTTATGATAAAAAAAAAGTAAAATGAAGTTAATCAGAAAAATCGGACGATTTTACATTAAAGTCGGGTGTTTTTTTTTTTTTTTTTTTTTTTTTTTTTTTTTTTTTTTTTTTGGGGGGGGGGGATTCCGTGAAATTAAATATATTCCTCACTAAAATGAGATACTAGTATAACATGCATACAGAAAATACAATATTTATGGTAAAACAAAGTAAAGTTGAACTTACCCTAAAATAGGAATATTTTACACTATTTCTGCAGATTTGTAACAGCTATATCACTTGACATCGTGAAAATTAAGTAGATCTGTCTTAAATAAGATACTAGTAGAGAATGTATGTAGAAAAAGCAGCCTTTATTGTAAAAGAAGGAAAATAGAACTTGGCTCAAAAATGGGAATAAAAAACACTAATCCTGCAATTTTGTGACTTTTACAAAAACATCTGTTCACCATCTAAACATCATGTACATCGTCTGACTTTTCTTAACAAATAAAAAACACCCTTTGTAGCAATGAATGCCTCCTTTTTACCATCCCAAACTTATATAGCCTTCATTTCAGTGGATTACCTGCAGTTATGGGGCCGAGAAGGTTAGTTTCACAGTCTTGTAATATTTTGTTTACGTATTACTGTTTATGTATTTATTTAGATATTTTACGCCAAATTGGAGCACTTTAATCAATCCATATACATTTAAGTCTTAATCCTAGCTGTAGCTTTGGCTTTCCTCTTCTGCTCCCATAAGTTCTTCATCCTTTTCGAACAGGCTGCCCTTTCTTCATCTGTTATGGTGCAGTTTTTGCATGTAAATGTCTTTAAATAATATCTCTTATCACTGAGTTTCAGGATCTACTTCTCTTTTCTGCCTTCAATTTGTTGTATTGTCAAGTCTAAGACATCTAAATCATCTTGAATTTCTTTGAACCAGTTGTTCTTGCTATTCTCCTTCAACCTTGAAGGATGGCATCATTTCTGTCTTTTCAAATGAGATATGTAGTCTGACGTTTGCTGCTATTTTTTCGAGTTCTTCAATTTGGTGTTTAGCCTCTTCCACGCTATTTGAGAGCAGCGCTACATCATTGGCAAAGGCCAGACAATATAGTTTGATATTCTGCCAATCTTGATGTTTGGTTGGCATTTCTTATTCCACTCTCACATGACTTTCTCCAATGCACAGTTAAATAGTGGTGGTGAGATACCATCCCCATTTCACAACCCTGCCCGGATTTCAAATGATTCAGATAGTTCCCCTCTGAATTTAATTTTCGATTTTGTGTCCTAAAGGGTGAGTTCAATAAGATTAATGAGTTTCAGGTCCAATCCAAATACGGCGAGGATTTTAAGTAATGACTCACGATGGATACTGTCATACGCTTTCTTGAAGTCAACAAAAGAGGTGACCAAATTCTTGTTTCTCACTCTTCAATGTTTCATGATCCAAACAAGGCTGATAATTTGATCTGGACAGCTTCTTCCAGGGCGAAATCCTCCTTGATATTCTCCAATTTCTTGGTAGATTTGTTCTTGAATTCTTGTGAAAATAATTCTAGTTCAAATGTTCAAATGTTTGTAAAGCTTAAGGGACTTAACTTCAGGGTCATCAGTCCCTAAACTTACAAACTACTTACGAACTAACTTATACTAAAGACGGCGAGACGGCCGTGCATACTGCAACACGGCGCTCCAGTACGCGCGGCTAATCCGCCGCGGCAAATAATTCTAAACAGGATTTTATATGTGACGTCAAGCAGCGAAATCCCTCGATAGTTGTTTGGATCCGATCTATCACCCGTTTTGTGTATTGGATGGATTATAGCTGTATTCCACTCTTCTGGCATTTTTTCCGAATTCCAGATGTCTACCATGTGCTTATGGAGGTTGATTATTTGCATTCTTCCACAATTCTGCGACCAGCTGATTCTCTCGAGTTGCTTTGTAGTTCTTGAACCACCTAATTGCTTCGATCACTTCACTGAGATCTGTTGGTGTTATCTTCTCTGGATTTGTTTTGTTCTTTCGTTGTGGTTCGAAATCTAGGTGTTTTTTGGTTCCTCAGCAATCAGTAATTCTTTGAAGTGATCAGCAAGAATGTTGGCATTTTTTTATTACTGTGCGCTAGTTTTCCATTTTTATTTTTCATCATGAGTGTGGGTGCAGTATAGTTAGATTGATATTTTCTAAATTTCCTGTAATATTCCCTTGTTGTATATTGTTTGAATGATTCCTCTATGACGTTAAGGGTTTCTTTTTGATGGTCTCTTTTGATTCTTCTGATTTCTTTGGCTCTTTGTCTTCTGGCAATCTTTAGTTCTTCTCGAGATTTTTCAGTTTTTTTTTGCTGGTCTTTCAGCCATGCTATGTGCCTTTTCGGTATTGCTTTATCACATTCCTCATTCCACCAGGCATGTTTCTTTCTTCTTCTGACAGGGGCAATCTCCTGGGCAATGTTTTTCAGTTTATCAATAATCGTCCCCAGTTCGTCACTTGGAAGTGTTTTGGATTGTTCTAAATGCAAAACATTGTTTATTAAATTGCTGGGGTTTGGCTTCCCTGGAAAAATCAAATCAAATTGCTGGGGTCATATTTTCTCCCGCTAGTGGATGTTGATGGTTTGTTTTTCTTTCTTGGGGTTAACTTAATTTTTATCTTTGAAATGTAATGATGTGAATAGATGTCCACCCCACGAATGACTTAGATTTCCTTCTGGTAACTTTTATCCATTGCGACGTGGTCTATTTGACACTCGCCTAATTTAAAATTAGGGCATTTCCATTCTCTTAAATCTTGTAGTTTCGAGAATACGTCCATGATCTATGTATAGTTCAATTAGTCTTTGACAATTCCTGTTTGTCATTTGTCAGTTTATGAGCTGGCCATTTACCAACAACTGTGTGATATTTTCTTTCTGTCCCAATTTTTCCACTGAAATCTCCAAGTAAGATTTTAATATGGGTGTCAGGGTTGTTTGTTTCCGTTCCTTCCTTATCTTTCTATTTTTGTCATTTGTTGGGGCATGGACATTATTTTATTCTGTATTTTGATTGTTAAGGTTGCTGTTCTTAGGGAGTTCGACGAGAAGTCCTCCACTGAGTCTAATATGCTTTTATGAACCAGATATCCCATTCCAAATTATGGGACACTTTTTATTACTTTTTCTCCTAGGGGTCCTTTGTAGAGACAGTATCCCCCAGATTCAGATAGGTCCTGATCTATGTTCCAAAGTTTCTGAAGGGCTGTTATTAGAATTTTGCGTTAATCTATTACGTGTGTTAAGTGTTTCAGTTTACCAGTTTTCATTATTGAATTTATATTTAATGTAGCAAAAAAAAAAAAAAAAAAAAAAAAAGAAAAAGAGAATTTTCTGGGTTTTCTGAATATAAGTGTCTGACTGACATTTCTCTTTTGGGCTGCCTGGTTCTCCGACTCAGCACAACCTTCTAAGTATTACTGTTTATTAGCTCTGTTAGGGTTGTAGGTAGCTGGGAGATACTGAATTTAGAGGTGTGGGTACTGATTTTATGATAGTCACAGTAAAAACATCACATGTATTAACACCTCTCCAAATGTTAATAAACATGTAAAGAAACGTCTGTTTACGTTACTTAAAACTACTGTAAGGCTCTCTCGGTATGTAGGCATATTACGTTCGTGTGCCACACTTATTTTCATGTGTGAGCTGTTACTTTCATCATTTGGGGAAAAAGTATGCTATTGGGTTTTTTATATTAATTGTGTCATCGCTGATTTCATCTATTTCAACTAATATTGGGCTTCTGAAAAATTGAAATAGCTGGAGGAAGTTTGCTTTATGGATGTTAATAAATACTTCTACAAGAAAATTGTAGGATTAGTGTTTTTCCCCATGTTTGAACTAAATTATATTTTCATTTTTTTACCATAACGACTGCTTTTTCTGCATATATTCTGTACTAGTATGTTATTTAGGACAAATACCTACTTAATTTTCGCAATTTAAAATGATACATCTGTGACAAAACTGCAGAAATAGTGTAAAATATTGTGATTTTTGGGTAAGTTCAACTTTACTTTGTTTTACCATAAACATTGCATTTTCTGTATGCATCCTATACTAGTATCTCATTTGAGTAAGGGATTTACTTAATTTGCACGATATTTATGCGAAAAAATACCTCAATTTATTGTAAAATATTCAGGTTTATTTGTTTAATTTCATTTTACTTTTTCACCTTAAAATCGCTTTTACTGCATACATCCCAAGCTAGTACATCATTTGAGTGATGGGCCTACTTAATTTTTGCGAAAGTTCTCCAAATTAACACCAGAATTTAATTATCATTAGAGACTGATTATACCTTTCAGCGTTCAGTCTGGAGCATAGCACCTCCAATAAAATTCCCCCATGATCCCCTATTCAATGCTAACATTGATCCCTCGTCTGATGTTATGCCTTTTACTTCAAAATCATTCTGCGCCGAATCTAAGTACTTTCTTCTTGGTCTACCTCGACTCCTCTTACCCGCCACTGACGAGCTCATGAGTCTCTTAGGTAACCTTGCTTCTCCCATCAAGTAATTTGAAATACCGCGTTGGCTCCGACTGAGATACCCGAGTATGAAGCATGGCTCAAGGCAGGAGCACAAAGCTTTGCTTTCACAAGTACGTCGCTTCCTTCCTTTCCAAGCTCACAGGTCTTCTGTGAATCCTCCAGGACTAATACTGTATTTCACCAATCGACTGGAACATGAATATTTCTCTAGCTGGTTTATTAAGCTTGATTGATAAGTCACAATCAGGTTCAATGGAGCTAGGCCACAGTATGAAAATCAGAAAATAAATTAATTCTGAATGGCTTCTGCATTGTTCTTGACCTTCAATATAATTTAGAAATTGAAATTAAAATCTTCTACTAGGAATTTTCTCTCCAGAATAATAACAAAGAAAAACTTGCTTCGACAGAACAAAACTAAGAAGTAGACACTACTTCTCAAGTCAATGACCATGCGTCAGTGGGTACACCAGTTCCGCCAGATCACCGGAGTTAAGCACTACCAGGTGTGGCCAGTACTTGGATGGTAACTGTTCACGTACGTCACGCGATGTTGACAGTAGCGGTGGTGGCGCGAAGTCCTTGACGAGCCGTTTTTGCACCAATGTTTGGGATTAAATACCAAACCTCTCTGCAGTGTCTCATTGAGGGGGGGAATGGGACATTGTTGATGGTGATCCGTCCATCGGACGGAAACGTTAAGCTTGGAGGTGCCCTTGGTGCTTTTCGGGAGGAGTAGGCTATGTGCCGGCACCGGCTTTCACCATTCCCCATCATCTCCAACACGAACACGACACTACACTACTCACGCACCCATTACAGTCACCGAAGTCTCACAGTTCGGGAAGGAAAGGTGCCTGCGGGCGCGATGGATAGGGAAAAACCTTTCGAATTAGGCGTTTGAACCTGCCTTTCGGGGTCTCACAGCCATTCATGCCATACGAGTTTACTACTTCTGAACAATAACAAACTACATAATCTTCTTGAGTAGTAGAAGCGACCAGTCTTCTGGAAGTAGGCAATACAGAGGCCAGGCATTCTGGGTTCCTGGCAGGATGAAGTCTTCTAGTAGACAACAATTGGAGGGAGCTGCGACGACGAGAAGTCCTGCAGTCGACTAGCGCGGCGTAGCTGCGAGGTAACACGGCGGTCCTCATGACGTCCAGCCTTCTTCTTCTACGTGTGCAGGTCGAAGATGCCTTCCACAGCCTGTGTGGGGGTATTTGCAGCGGTGCGCAGGAACACGAACGCCTTTGATTGGTGCGACATATGCAATCGTGATTGGCAGTTGCCTGGAAACGTCCGCGAGGAGAACAGGAACAGTGTGTGCGCGGCCGCGTTTGTGTACTGCCGCAAAGCTTGTACTGGCATCGTTTCACATTGTGGTCAACTGCTTGCAGTAACGGTCGCCGTAGGGTGCCACTGTTTGTGCTGTGCCCGTTGAGATGACTTCGAGTGCGCGCCACAGCGACTACCACGTGTAGAATGTTCAAGTTCATTGGTTGGGAAAAAAAAATACGTAGATTTGTAAAAATCTATAATAATAGGGTAGCATGTAGTTGAACAGGGAGCAAAATCAGTTTTTCCTATATTCGTTCTGTTCATTAAGTAAACTGTCGGGATCACTTTGAGATGTGGGTAGATGAGAAGGTTCTCAAGGACACGGATTATATTTTGAACACGGTGATTTGTATTACTATTTACATTACGATTATGTTGGTGGTCTACTACATGATCACCGCAGTTAAGATTTAGTATCTTCAAATCTTCAATGTAACTTCCGTATTACAGCAAAACGAAGTATAAGTGACGCTACGTGTAACGATGGAGTTGATGGAACCTTGACGTAGTGAAACATAATTTAAGATTCACACTTTTCTCTTAAATTTTACAAGTATCTAGTTGTAGCCACTACAGCAGCCTAAACTACCGCAGAATCATCCCAACCACCATCCGAAGGCAGCCGTACTCGCACTTCTGTTTCACCTGGGGTTACCGTCACTGCTGACGCCCATTGGAAAACCGAGACACAGCGTACTCTGTCACTCCTTCCACAGTGGTTAAGATGGCGCGATTGCACGTCTGTTGACTTAGGCTGTGCCACGAGCCTAGGTCGGAGTAGCCGTGCGTGCTGGGGCGCCGTGCTGCGGTGCGCGCGGCCTCTTCCTGTCGGGGATTCGAGTCCTCCCTCGGGCATGGGTGTTTGTGTTGTCCTTCGGTTAGTTTACCTTAGTTTAAGTAGTTTGTAAGCTACGGACTAATTACCACGCACTTAAGTCAGACAGATATACAAACATTTCAATTTCGCAGTGATACCTGCAGCGCTGAATCAGAACAGTGTCACCCGATTCTCTTCTAGAGAAAATAGCAGTGGTCCTGCAGGGCAACCACAAGTGATGTTGTAGAATGTGACTACTGAAACCTACAAGCAGCAGCTCATGGCTTATTTCCCATGGTCATATCGATGTAGTATGGTGTTTGTTCGACAGGGATGGTAAAACTAATAAATCTCAAAAATGTTCAAATGTTTGTTAAGCTTATGGGACTTAACTACGGGGTCATCAGTCCCTAAACTTACAAACTACTTATGAACTACTTACGAACTAGGACGGCACAAATATCCATGCCCGAGGGGGGATTCGAGCCCCCGACCGTAGTCGCCGTGCAGACCGTGACTGGAGCGCCTCAGTCCCCTCGGACTAATAAATCTATGGATCTGACACGTAATGATAATTTCGTCGAGAACTATCCGTATGACCGCTCTCGGAGAGAAAGTCCGACTTCCTAAGTGCTGACTAGTCAGGGTTTTTATTACACGGTTGGTAGTATGACGCACGGTTCGTTATGATCGGAATCTTTTCTCCACTGTCAGCAATGATTTGGCTTCACATTAGCTTAACGATTCGCTAACATCTTCGACGGGCATCCTGCGGGAAGTAAGTGTTCTTGGGCCGTTGCAGAATGAGACAAAAAGTCGTTACGAACATGCTCTCTTGACAGTATCCTTCTAAAGTGCATACCTTTCCTTCGCCTCAGTGACTGAACGTCGCAATGCTTGTGCGGTGTTGAATATTTACAATGCCCGGAATGACTCTTTCACCCTCACCATCCAGTGTCTACGGCATCTGCCAGAGGTAACATATGTTTCCTTTTCTTCACATGTTATTGGAAACGTTTTGTTTCTTTATTGATAGCAGCGTCCTTATGATAACGTTATATAAAAAACGTCTAAAGCACAAAAATGATTATAGATTTGCGACTAGTTTCGGCCCATCACGAGGAAATAGTTGCGAGATGGTGTGCAGAAACAACCTGAACAGGGCCCAACATTGGGTCGAAAGTTGTCTGAAATCAATAATCAATTTTGTGCTCTACACAGTTTTTATATTCGAGAGTTCTAACTTAAATAGTGACAATTACTTACTCACTACCGATACAAAAGCTTTACATATTTGCACCTGTTACTGTTCCTCAAAGTAGTCACCAGTGTTGTGCAGAAGCCGTTGCCAGCGATGTAGAGCCGCGGTGGATTAGCCGAGCGGTCTAAAGCGTCTCGCCGTGGAGGTTCGAGTCCTTCCTGGGGCATGGGTGTGTGTTATCCTTATGTTAGTTTACCTAAGTTTAAGTAGTTTGTAGGCTACGGACTGATGACCACGCAGTTTGGTCCGATAGATTTACAAACATTTGAACATTTTGAACAGCGATGTAGAAGGCATAGTATACCGTTAGTAGAGCCTGTTCTGTTAATGGTGCGAATGGAGCGGTCTAATGCATGTCGAAATTCTGGAACAGTTCCGACAATTGATGGGGAACCCACCGTAATGCAATTTTTTGCATGCCCTTGCATCCTTAAAGATGCGAAGTACAGTCGTATGCGCTAATTCTGTTTCGCGGTCACGCTCACAAATCGTCTGGCGTCGATCACTGTCTAATGACCGGCAACAGTAAGCAGTTGTTCTTCAGAGACGCTCGGACGACGTGCCCGATGCATGTCTGCCAGAGTTTGCCGACCTTCGTTGAAGGACCCAACGTGCCACTGTTCTGTTCCGTGCCGATTCCTCGCGTGCTTCTTGAAGACCTTGCTGAAACTCGTTCTGTACGACCTCCGGCACATTCAATCATTATCCAACTCCGTTGTTCCTGTTTCGAAAATAGACTGATCGCTCACAAGTGACTGTGTTTCCCTTGATTGTGCGCACGCCGGTGACGTGGGAAGGGCGAGTCCATTTGCTCGGGCGTAAGGCACGTTTGTCAACAGCTATCAGCGACATTAGTACATTCAATTGCAGAGTGTCACCATAGCGGTGCTGTCACTACTTGAGTTCCAACCCACGTATAAAATTTCCTTTTCTTCCTCTTTACCATCCTTTTGCACTTGAAGATACAGATGAATATTCTGATAAATCGTTCTATTCAAAGTACCAAATCAATAAAAGAATTCTACAACTGCAGCGATTTTATGTTTAAACAACTTTATGATTCTGGTGCATAATACGACTTATATACATTTTTTTTCACAATAAATGTTCGCCGAAACCACATAACCTGAAGGAGTACTTCGACACGGGGAGTTCCATGAGTAATTTTCAGAGAATGAAAAAGAAAATTTTCATATTATTTATAAAAATAATCGATTTACTTCACAAAAAGATAATAAAAAGAAGAATAATAGGACGGAAAAACCATGCCATGAAACTTGCTTTAATTTAGTGTCGTAAGAAATACGTCCTTGCTGGGCTAAAACAGGAAGTCTTTGCCAGGGATTCATCCTAGTTACATTTCAGTCCAGAAGTAATATAACATGGAGTTACCATTCTGCGTCACAGGATACGTTTGGTAAACCTTTTATAAAGAGTGGCAGAGATTACTGCAGCAATTTATGAACCCGTCGATTGTAGATTTCTGTTTTGTAGGATTAACTGAGAGTAAGGAACCCCCGGAGACTTGGTGTTGTTCTAGTCGGCGGTAACGAGGCCAGGCCGCCAGCTCTGGAGCGATATTTTATAACTTCTTTGAGAACAGTCCAGCGCTAGTGCGCGATCGAAGAGGCTAGTGTCGCATGCAGATTTCGCAGTTTCCTTCTGCTCTGTTTCTCGCTGCTCCCTCGGCAAAATGAAAACTCCTGCATAGTTTCCAGTAAAGAACAATACTTATTACTAGTCTCTGTAAATCGCTGACGTTGAAGTTTGATAAGTATGTAATGCGAGTCGCTATTATTCAGATTTTCCTTTGATGCTATTTGCAGAAATAACACGTTCGATATGTTCCACTGGAAAACTGCAGCTTGTACAAGTTTTTTCTTGTAATAAGATTTTCTCAGAGTATTCGACGGTTCAGATTAAGTAGAAACTTTGCAGCCCCTCATCGCCATTGTGAGAAGCATCTGCTCCTCCTTGTCTACGTACCATCTCCACTGTTGGCCGGACGTACGACGAACCTAACCACCCAAGTAGTATTTCGTCATATGCCGTGTATGTGTTTTTTCGAACATTTATGTTTAAAAGAGTTGTCAATATTCCAATAATGAACTGAATTCTGATTAATTTTTGAGTAGAATGCAACACCAGTACCCCCAAACACGTTTAGTACCACAATATGCTTCATTTCACTAGCTCCTTAATTAAATGTGAAACCTATCAAGATTGAATTTTTACCTTCCTTTCATTAAAACTTTACATTTCTTCATGTTTAATGTCTTAACAGATATTTGTTAAAGTCTGATTAGTAATTGCCAGATAACACATTTTAATAAATAAAGCAATTGTCTAGAATTCTAAGATTGAAAATAACACTTGCTACTAAAATTTCACGACATAGTGCACTGGCAAAAATATTCAACTCAAATTTGGAAAGAACAGCGTTGTAATGATCATGAAGCCACACACATTTAGATTAAAGAGATTGCAGGGTAGTTTCGCAACCATTTTCATCCATCATCTGTTCCCAAACCTAGCTAGTGCTCAGTCGTTGACATTGAATTAAATACTAATCTATCGTCATTTCTCACTTCCTTCATTCTTCCCTTCCTTCCAACTTTCGTCCATATGACCGAGGGGAGGGCGGGGAGGTATGTATGTGGATTACTTCTTGGTATGACCTACTACGTCATCCTCATATTGCTCGGACCCAATCCTTGTTGAGGAGATCGATGAAATTAATACACGTGCAAATTTCGTTTGTATTCTGATTAAAACATCTTCTAGGTCTGTGGCATTGAAGGGCTTTTTTTTTTTTTTTTTTTTTTTTTTTTTTTTGTGACTACGTCTTCAACCGCCTCGTTCCCGCTTCCTGCAAAGAAAAGCATGTGTATAACTATAAAGGAGGACATATGCAATTTACAGTTAGAGTTGGGAATAGTGAGTAGGTATGCGGAATTTATAAATAAGCTAAATAAACTATATTTTCTGAAACTGAAACACAATATGTGGATGATGCTTCTCCAATTATGAATAATTCATCTTGAACGTAGTAAAAATAACAGCCAACCAGTTGCAAATTAAAGTTTAATCAACTTTACCGCGGTTTCAATTGATATAAATCAATTTTCTTCAGAAGATACATGAACATTACATTATTACTGTGGAAAAGATACACGTGTCGATCTTTGTACACATAATGTAGCCTTTAGACAAAGACACGTCAAACATATAAAACGATAACATATTACCGTTGCTGTATGCAGGCATGTTAAAAAAAATCTTGAATGTCATATGATGAATGTCAAAACTTAACATCTATTCATAGACATGCGAAACAATTTTGCCTAAGGACTACGCTAGGTCTGCTTCCTTGAATGTTCTAACCGCCATAAGCTGCACTCATTTCCTTTTCCTTCACTTTTTTTTTGTATGGATATGGAATGTGATGTCTTAATCCTCAGGGCCTCCTTTGGGGACTTTCTTGTTCCTGCAGAGCTCGTAAGGTTCTGGGGAATTCTTTACAAAAATGTTCAAATGTTTGTAAAGCTTATGGGACTTAACTACGGGGTCATCAGTCCCTAAACTTACAAACTACTTATGAACTACTTACGAACTAGGACGGCAGAAATATCCATGCCGAAGGGGGGATTCGAACCCTCGACCGCAGTGGCCGTGCAGACCGTGACTGAAGCGCCTCAGTCCCCTCGGCCACCGCGGCCGGCGAATTCTTTACACTGCTTATTCTCTAAGGCACAGTTAACTTTGTTTATATTTTCCCAGTAGTGGGTACTCTTTCCGTTTTTTATTCTTCCTGATGTCGAACCATAAACTTTTATAAAGAAAAAGTACGATTTTTAAATGTTAACATAATATCAAATAAAATTTAAAAAAAGATCACTATAATTTAATGGTCGCTGTAAAGAGCTGGGCTCATTCACAAAATATTACATAAAAGTAGTAATTATAATAGCCTTTAAGCGAATCCTCGTAATTTTCTTTATGTGACAGCTTTTTGCATTGTTCTCCTGTTTAAAAGGTGCCATCTTCAAGTATAAAAGGAAATACTTGCATTGCGGAGAATCTTGAAGCAAGGAGTCGTCTTTCTGCAAACTTTTTACCTCTTCTTAACCTGATTTGAAACTCTTACGCCCACGCAGCAGGTTCAGAAAGAGGATATACTTTTCTTTCTGCGGAGTTCGCAAATCCTATTTTTGTTTCTTGCTGTATTACAATGACAGCGGTCAGGGCAACTTTCTCGTGAGCTCTGAAACTGCGATACGTTGGAAACAACTGGGAAAAACGGCAGCCTTCGCTGGAGTGTTTACTCTCTGGAACGTTTCTAACAGTCCTGTGTGGATGCGAGAGTTCTCTGAACGTTCTTGTCCTGCAACCGGATATAAACGATAGGTCTGTTTTAAAGCACTTGAGGTGTCACATACGCTGTTGTATGGAGTGACCGAAATCAATGCAGTTATGCAATATGTAACCAATACCAATATCTACATTTTGACCTAGAGCACAACTTTTTTTATTTAAATTTCAAATTGGACCTTACCACAGAAGCATTTGTTGCATCATAAATAATTTCTAATGGTCTTTCAGATTAATATTTTATGTGTAAAACTTTATTGATAAACCGAGCGTAGGAGACTTAAACTGGAGTTGGTTATAGTTTATCTTAAAATTTATCAGTGGGAATAGGTTCTTGTGGACTGTAGATGGGAGGAAAATGGGGCAACACTTATACAGATGAAATAATTACACCTCAGAAGTCATGTTTGAGGTCTTTTTTGTTTTTTTGTTTTTTATTCTTGATGTCAACGTAAGGACAACAAATTGAGAAAGTAAACACAAAATAGTAGGAACGTTCTGTAAAATAAAGCAGATACTTCAACACATCAGGTAACATTTTATTAATTATACGAATGCGTTACGGCCATATGGTTCTTTTATAAGGTGACGTGCTTGTAAACTACCCCAAAAAGAAATATAGTATGCCATCAATATTATTGACAATGTCAGGTCTGAAGTTACATTTTCTTAAAAATGGAATGAGATGCATTACCGATTTTATGTCATGCGATTTCTGGCAGTGATACTGGTTTGCCCCACGGCCATAGAGGTATCAAGAATGCTATTAGGTCATGCGAAGACTTTAGAATTTCGACGGTCTTTAGTACGTGTCTGAATATTTACTTCGACGAAATTCTCGTGGTACTTCTTGTTCGAAAGTACTAGAGGACCCGTGCGAATATGTCGCACCGTTAGTGGAGGCAAAAATGTTGGGAAAAATGGAAGTAAAGTTCAATGTTCACGCATAGCTTTCTTCAGAATCAATCAATGCAAGTGCTGAAAAGCGCAAATGAAAGAGCTTGATCCGCTGAGTGTCGTTAGGAGAAGAAAAAATTAGAACCGAAGACATCGTAAAACAATGCAAGGACAGAAGAATACCGCGTTTGAATAAAAATAAAGGATGGAGAGATTTTAATTAATTCCGATACTTGATGACAAATCTGCGAATGAATACCTTTCGTCGAAAGCAAATATGAAGGAAATCGGTCGGATAGGACGGCCTGACCGACTGACTTTATTTTACCGCTAGGACATCCCCATGAGAAATAAACGGAAGGAAATCGCTTTTTAGTATAGAAAAAGGAAGGCAAGAGTTATGTAAATTCTAATACTTGATGACAAATCTGTGGATGAATACCTTTTCTGAAATCCAAATGAAAGGAAATCGGCCTGGTAGTTTCGTTTGGCCGACTGACTTTAGTTTTCGTAGATTCTTGTATTGTATAAGATTGAGTAAAATTTCTCCTAGGTTACTGTTATTTGAAGACGTTGTTGTTTTGTACGTCTTGCTTTCTGCAGAACTTTTTTTCTAACGGTGAAGTAATTTACAAGTCTTCCTTTGCCATCTTATGGATTTTAAGGGATTGCCTATTTCTGGCTTGTTGCATCACTTCGTTATCTTCTGCGATGTATAGTGTACTTTCTATAGCAGTAAATTCATTTTCATTCAGTAACAATGAATACAGGGAAATAAAAAGTTCTAGGTCAAACGCTTAAGGGTAGTATGTTACTGCAGAGCAGTCTTCAACATAAAAAAAAATCCCTTTTTAGTTGTTGTTAACTGGCCCATAAGAACAGTCACTGCACCAATATTATATTATGTCCTATACGTAAAACTGTCAAATCTTCCAATGTTATTAAAAGAACCAACACGACCAGTTGTTACCGGAAGCCATCCACAACCTATTTGAGGAATCTTCTCTATACTAAAATTCAAAGAAGTTCCCACAAAAACAGAAGGACTTTCAATTATAGCCTGCTCCTATTCTTTTAGTGTCATTAGTGGAGATTGTACATTTTATTATCATAAATAGGTGCGACTTTGAAAGAAAACACACACACACACACACACACACACACACACATACACAAACATTGATTCAGCCAAAATGCTATAAGCGAGTCTTGGTGTTGTAGCTTATTGAGGTGTTATAAATATGTGAAGTACTCATTTTCCCGGAGTAAAACCTAGTATACTCCAAAAGAGAATTGAACGCGTTTGTGAATCAAATCAAATAGAGCATCTAGATTGCTCTTTCTAGTATTGTTGAAAAATAGAACGCTGTGTAAACCAGTAACATGATATTCTGATATTGCTTTCCTTCCAATCTGGATATCACTAAGACATGGATAGAAAATACTGTTCAAATGGGACTTAACTACGGGGTCATCAGTCCCTAAACTTACAAACTACTTATGAACTAGCTAATACTAAGGACGGCACAAATATCCATGCCCAAGGGGGGGATTCGAACCCCCGACCGTAGTGGCCGTGCAGACCGTGACTGGAGCGCCTCAGTCCCCTCGGCCACCACGGGCGGCCATGGATAGAACAAATGGTAGTTTGTTCAGACCACTCTAGAGGCCAGGACGATATGAAAAGGATTTGGTTGAATTTTTCATGATACCCTACATAGAGTTCATCACAGTCCGCAACTGAGAACCAGAAATTTGAAAAACAGTATTCGGTGCGCACTTGCATAACTACAAGGAATTTATAGTTCCATTATAAAGGAAAGTACTCCCTGACATAGACTGTAACGTGACCAGCTTTATTTGGTATAACAATGTAGTTTTTAAGGAAATTTAACGTCTCGTAATAACAGCAGCATGGCAGTATGACTCTTATGTATGTTTTCAATTATACGACCTATAAAAATGGCGATGAATATGTATAAACATAACTAGTTTTTAATGTTTTAAAATTGCTCCTGTTTTGCCAAAATTGTCACATCAAATCTTAATTAGTTGTCAATGTGCGTATGTTACAAGTAGTTCATAAGTGTCGTTAAGGATGAACCAGAGGTCTCTTATATGAGGAGTGTGTATTCAGTACCGTTTTGTCCACACCGCGGCCGGAGCGCTGCGGTCGGCGTTCTGCACATGCGCACTGGGTACCTACATCTGTTGTCTACGCACTAACGCCATTACAGTCTAATTCATCTATGTTTACGTTGTGTACTGAGTGTTTAAGATGCTCTAATAATCGTGAGTCCCGCCGACTGTGAAGTACGGGCTATTATAAGATTTCTTAGTGCTAAAGGCCTAGAAGATATTGATATTCATCGTGAGATCTGTGCAGTTTACGGAGAAAGCTTTATGAGTGATGGAATGGTAAAAAAGTGGATGAGAGCAATTAAAGATGGCCGCACAAGTGTGCATGATGAACAACGGAGTGGGCGTCCTTCGGTCGTTAATGAATGTTTGGTGCAGGAAGTGAGAGACTCTTTTGGGAAGGAGGTGAGAAAACCGACGCTTTACGATTTCCTGCTTGGGGGATAGCTTTTCTAATGTTTATGGGCTGTCAGCGTCTTCAACACGATGACGAAGTCAAAACAGTTGTGATGCAGTGGTTAACAAGTCAGGCGGCAGACTTCTATGAGGAGGGTATTCAAAAACTGATACAACATTATGACAAATGCCTCAATTTTGACGAAAATTATGTAGAAAAGTAGATTAAGGTGTAGGCTTTCACGTAAAAATAAAATTATTGCACGTTGGCCGTCGCAGGTTCGAGTCCTCACTGGGTATAGGTGTGTTTGTTGTCCTTGCATAAGTTAGTTTAAGTAGTTTCTATGTATAGGGAGTGTTGACCATAACAGTTTGGTCCAATAGGTTTACACACATTAGAACAGATGAACACATGAAACTAGCACACACAGGGATGCAGTTGATGTCAGTATTGACGTTTATGCCATTGGCTAGTCATATGTTATCAGAATTACAATGAGCTGTTCCTTAAATTCTCATGTCTAATTATAATTCCATTCTCTATGCCCGAGCACAGCACAAATTGTAGTCGCACTGCACTCTGAGGAAGTAGAACCATGTTTACGATCTCTTTGTAAAAGAGGAAATTAGTTTGGAACTATGATCGGGTGGAGAGATTAATAACGGCACTATCAGTGGATATTACTGTGAATCACTATAGTCCCTCACAATTAACGATCCATACGAAAACTGAGCAATTTTAACGTTTAGAAGCGGTCTTCTGCCGCCCCCCCAGTAGACATTGTTGCATTTCAAAATGATTACTGCTGAAATTTTTGTATAATACAGTGGTGAATAAAAGAAATATGTGCGAGTCTTACTGTGTTTACCCCGTCAATGGTGTCCCTGTCACTCACTGTGATAATTATGTTTTATTATAATGACATAGTGCACCTATGCACTGCAAATTGTTATATAACAACTGTTTGACATTACAAGATTATGGCCTTGTAAAATATTTTGTTTGACCTGATGATGCTGACATAGTTCAGCGAAACCGGTCGCCGTTAATAAAAATTGATGATAAGCGATCTTGGCTATTTTATATCTTTTTACAATATTATAAGTGGATCGCCTCCTAAAACGTAAACCAACTCTATTATGATTAAGTTAAAAATGTCTATAGTGTTGAACGCAAAATTTTATTGACAGTGATGAGCGGTTTCGGATCAGTTTTCTTGTTTGTCAATAGTTGTATCTGCCATCAGACAGTATAACTTTCCAATCATCAAATAATAATTTATGGAAGCCGAAAAATGGAGTATAAGATTTGAAGAACATCAGATTCGTTGTTGCACATATACGATACTAGTTGGTTAAAATATTTTTGGAGAACAGTAACTAAAATTAAGCATTGCCAGTGAATTTTAACCAGCAATGCTTAATTTTAGTTACGGTTCTTCAAAAATATTTTACCCAACTAGTATATATGTGCAACAACCAATCTGATGCCTCCGTGCAGGCGTGCAGCCCATAGTGGCTAGCTTTTTCTAAAAATTTCTTTTTTAAATTTTGTGACGTAAGCATTACAGCTGAGTTGCAACTTTTACTATGTGACTTGTTTTAATTTATAATTTCTGATGAAGGCAGTCATAGTAATTGCCGAAACCAGGTTAAATAATTTTTAATTTTGCGACCGAGGGCTGCACTTTTATCCTTTGAATTATAGGGAGGTATTCTTACTGTAACTACTCATTGTCTTCCGTGGACCAAGTGGTATATTTGTCCCCCTTGTACAAAAGGACATGAACGGCCCTTAGAAAATACACAAAACGGCTTCACAATCAGGTAAAGAGGACAGGCGTATTCTTGAACAAGGGCGAGATAAGTGTCTCTCTTCCAAAGTTGGAACAAAATGTTGTCTGGTTTTCGATTCATTTTCAGCCATCAAGGATGCCTTTGTAACCAGATAAACCCATAAAGGTAACAACTCAGTCCACCTTGCCCAACGTGTTTTACTCAACTTTTGTATGTATACTTCTTTCACCAGTGGATAAAATTCGTTAAACTTTTTTTCATCGAGTTCTACTCGACAACATTGATATTCAGCTCCACTCGAAATCCTATCGTCAACCACCTTCCATCATCCATAATTAATTTAGTGCACCAATATTCAACAACGTAGTCATGCATGCTTGTAAAAAAGCTAGTTTTCCACTAACATTGGATGATTTTGATGGTCTGGCAATGTATATTATAATTACTGCTGTAGGAAATTAAATTGGTGTAGTAAATATTACTTACACCTTAATATTGTTTCAAAATCGGTGAGACACGTAAGGATTGTATCTTGTTAATGCAAGTTCAATAGAAAATCAGTCGTGGTTGGTAAATTTATAATTTATGTATTATATGGTTTGCCCGAATAAGCCTTCATCAGATTGTGTTCACACTAGCTGCAAGTACCCGGCTTTGCCCGGGTTTAAAATAAAATTTTTTTGTAGAAGCGTACGAAACCGTTTATTTGCATGAAATAAAAGGGTAAATTTATTTTAAAGCAATATGATAAACAACATTTTTGGCAGTTCCATTTGGAGTATGTACAAAAAAGTTTCGTCTTTGCCCACTCTGGAGCAGGCCACATACAACTGTCCATGAGAGAAGCTTGGTGTCTGCAAGTCTATACCAGCAATCCCAAGAGACTGGCCCTGTAACTAGTTGATTGTCATCTCACAATCACCACAAAAACATTAAAAATCACTCTCAATAACCAACTTGCATGATTAACTTTTTTGGGGGTGGGGGGGGGGGGGGTGGGGGTATTATCACACTGCTTAGAACAGGCACCAAAATGAGATTGGGATGGAGCGAAATCTATTTAAGAACCTTCCCCATTTAAGTTTGTTTACGTGTACCAAATTTCACATTATTTGGTTGTCTGGATCTTGAGATATAAAGGAACAGACAAACAGACAACAAATACTTCTTATATGTATAGAGATTGCAATCGAAGTCTCTAAGTAAAGTAGTCTCCCCCATACACCGAACGAAATTTTATGTAGACAGTAATCTTCATCTTGTTTTCAAGGTCAAGTGTACAAAATTTCATCAAGAACGGAGCAAAAATGTGGATTTCGGCGAAATCCATAAGTACCCTTCACCATGTACTGAACGAAATTTTATGTGGACAGTGCCCTTCCTCTTGTTTTGAAGGTCAATTGTGCAAAATTTCATCAAGATCAGTGCGAAGATATACATTTACACGGACACATTGAAAACGCACTTTCACTTTTTCTCAAATTTTCCGGTTGGTTTTCCAAGAAATAGAGCGAAACTTATGTAAGAACCTTCCACATGTAATTTTGTGTGCATGTACCAAATTTCACGTAATTTGCTTGTCTGGATCTTGAATTATAAGGGAACAGACAGACAGACAACAAATTCGTCTTATAAGTACAGAGATGATGTGGCAGGCATGTAAGAAACTAATATTATTGCCTGCCCACATATAATATTAAAAAGCAAGATAGAATATACATATGAACGCTGATAAAATCGTTCATATCAGAAAGGAAAAGTGGTATTAATTTTAGTTTGACAAATACCTCTCGCATTAATATCATTATCAAACGAAGTCTTGTCTGGACGAGACATGTAATAAATAAATTAATTCCAAATGTAAGCCTTCATCGTTTGCTACATTTAACGTACAATACGTTGCGGCATCAGTCCGTTCTAAATAAAAGTCTTCAACGTACTTTTGGTCACTGCATCTTTTCTACCTGCGTGGTATTTCAGTAGAGAAATTGGCGTGGAATGAAGTATAAATGTGGCATTTTGAAAATTGCATGTGACTACTCCAGCAACTTGAAAATAGTTATGTAAATTTACTGATGTACGGATTTTCTAATTAAAGACTCCTCACACATGCTTAATTCAATTTGCATACCGGTATTTAATAACACTCAATTTCTCCAGTATCATTCGTGCTAATAATTACGGCGTGCATTGTTTATTACGTTGAGCAAAATAGAACGCTATTACGTTTGGTCAATTGCATTTATTTCGTACAACGTTCGATCGTAATCAGATACAGATATCAAATAATGAAAATTAATCACGGTCCTGAGTACCTTACTCAATAGCTGTAGTGTAAATTACGTTATCACGTCCATGTATATTAAATTTTCTTAAATTGCAGCTTATGAGCATAGAAGTTATTTCGGAATACCAAAAGCTGTTGAAAATTATTAGTGTAAGAAAAATACATTATACATTATTAGAGTCGTTCGCGTCACTTAAAAGCGAAATCAGAATGTACCAATAACGCTGTGAAAAATTTGATAAATTCTATGGTGCCAACGAAACACCAAAAAAAAAAAAGTTGAATAAAACAAAAAGCCTTCCATTATTAAATACTATACCGAGTTATGCGCACTTGTATTTGGACTAGCGGTTCCCTCTGAATACCCTGTTTATTTCCCAAGGCAAATGACGAAATAAAAAATAAATGTATAAATTCCTATGTCTGTATCGTGAAATGCCTATTGTTTTGAGAAACTCTCTCTCTCTCTCTCTCTCTCTCTCTCTCTCTCTCTCTCTCTCTATATATATATATATATATATATATATATATATATATATATCCTACACCCCAGTTAAATCATGTTGGTCTTGTCAAAGACCTACACTCCTTTTCCCTATCCCTACGATGGAAACACTACTTTGCCACCAATCCCTCTGACCGCAATCTACCTAATCCCAATATTGAACCCTGCCTGTCCCAATTCATACCACCATCCAACAAATATCCCCCTGCACTCCCACCTAACCATCCTCTGGTTACACTCCAAGAGTTTCTCACCTCCAACTTGTCCTCACCATCCTTTCCCAAGTCCCATCCCAAGAACTCAAACCTTTCAGCAGAAGAAAGAAGAGCCATCCAAAACCTTAAAACTAATCCTGACATAATCATCCTCCCTGCTGATAAAGGTTCCACCACTGTAGTTGTGGATCACAGTGACTACCTGGCAGAAGGGCTCCACCAACTCTCTGACTCCTCCACCTACAAGTTGTACCAGATTGACCCCATCCCCAAAGTCCAACAAGATCTCCGATCCCCTGAATCCATCTCCCTCCTCACCCCAGCAGCACCCTGCACACCCACCTTTTACATGCTCCCCAAAATCCACAAACCTAATAATCCTGGACGCCCTATTGTGGCTGGTTACTGTGCTCCTACCGAACGAATTTCAGCCCTAGTTGACCAACACCTCCAACCTATTGTCCAAAATCTATCTTCCCACATCAAGGATACCAACCACTTCCTTCACCGACTCTCCACCATTCCCACCTCTTTGCCTCCTGGATCTTGTCACAGTGGATGCCACCTCCCTAGACACCAACATCTCACATGTCCATGGCCTTGCCGCTCTGGAACACTACCTCTCCCAACATCCCTCTGAATGCAAGCCTGATACCTCATAACCCTTACCAATTTCATCCTACTTAACAACTACTTTTCCTTTGAGGGGAAAGTTTACCAGCAAATCCAAGGCAAAGCCATGGGCCCACATGGCACCCTTCTATGCCAACCTGTTCATGGGCCGTCTGGAGGAATCCTTCCTAGCATCCCAAAACCTCAAACCTCTGGCCTGGTTCAGGTTCGTTGATGATATTTTCATGATCTGGACTCAGGGCCAGGACACCCTATCCTCCTTTCTTCAGAACCTCAATTCCTTCTCTCCCATCCACTTCACCTGGTCTTCCTCAACCAACCATGCCACATTCCTGGATGTCAACCTCCACCTCACTGATGGCTCCATCCACACTTCTTTCCATATTAAACCTACCAACACCAACAGTACCTACATTTGACAGTTGCCATCCCTTCCACTTCGAAAAATCCCTTCCTTACAGCCTGGCCACCCCTGGACGGCATATCTGCAGTGACAAGAATTCCCTTTCTGAATATGCTGAAGGTCTCACAAAGGCCTTCACAAACAGACCTAGTCTGCAAACAAATCTCCCGTGCCATATTCTCACACACCCCAAATCCTCTTTCTAATACCAGTGATCGTCCACAAAAGAGCGCTCCCCTTGTCACCCAGTACTACCCTGGTCTCGAACAACTAAATTCCATCCTTCGCCAAGATTTGATTTTCTATCCTCATGCCCAGAAATGAGAGACATCCTGCCCAAGATCCTTCCCACCCCTCCTAAAGTGGTGTTCCGTCGCCCTCCCAACCTTCACAACATCCTAGTTCATTCTTATGCCACCCCGAAACCCAGCTCACTGCCACAGGGACAATATCCTTGTGGAAGACCCCGCTGCAAGACCTGTCCAATCCACCCACCCAGCACTTCCTATTCCAGTCCTGTCACAGGCTTATTCTACCCTATCAGAGGCCAGGCCACTTGTGAAAGCAGCCACGTAATTTACCAACTGTGCTGCAAACACTGTACAGCTTTCTATATTGGCATAACCACCAATCAACTGTCCATTAGGATGAATGGCCACCGCCGAACTGTGGCCAAAAACAAGGTGGACCACCCTGTGGCACAGCATGCAGCGGAGCACATGCTTGATTTCAATGGCTGCTTCACAACCCGGGCCATCTAGATCCTCCCATCCACCACCAGCTTTTCTGAACTTCACGGTTGGGAGTTATCACTACAATACATTCTCCGATCCCGAAATAAACTAGGCCTCAACCTACGATAATTTCTCTATATTTTTTCTCCATACCTTACAGTTCCTACCTCTCTATCCCAAACCTCGCCTATTTTGAGTGGTGTGTGAATGTGCGATCGTGTGTGTGTGTGAGTGTGTGTGTGTGTGTGTGTGTGTGTGTGTGTGTGTGTGTGTGCGTGCATGTGTATTTGTGTGTGTTTGCAGACTTGTGTACTTGCAGTGTGCATTCATATTCTATATATATTTATTTTACTTTATTTTATTTTATTTTATTTTCTCCCCTCACCTGCCTCCCCACTCCATTCCTAAGCTGCATCTCGTTATTCACATCTAACCCATCCCCACCACCGTGACGTAACCTTACTATCCCCTCTCCCCTCCCCACCCCTCCCGTCCCCGATTCGCTGCAGAGCGTGATTCGAAGTGCGGCAGTCGGAGGTGATGGTTGTGTGACTGTGTTGTGTGCCTGTGTGATTGCGTGAGTGTTCTATTTTCTGAAGAAGGCCATGGCCGATAGCTGAATGTGTTGTATGTGTGTGTCTTTTGTATGTGCCTGTCGCAGCTCGTCACCACGTCTTTGCGGTAAGTTGTAAACTGTCATCACTATATTATTAATTACAACCTGGACTTTCCATTATCATATTCCCTTTGATAGGGTGACATATTGTCCATCTTCTGAATAGCTCTTGAAAACTTTCACTCACATTATCGTAGCTTTGACTTCACTGGCGAGATTATACAACGTGAATCCACTGGCTGAGTTGTGGTATAGCCTGTAGCATTGAATAAAAATGCAGGGGGCACTGTAAAAGAAAATACTGATCTACATAAGTTGGAATGTTGAATTGTCTTTAATACTTTACATAAAGCTACCAAGTCTGCACTCTACAAATTACCCGTTCAGTTCTTAGCAGATGAAGGCGGACAGTTTCCTACGTATATTAATTAAAAGTGTGCCGGAACTAAAACAGTTTGTACGCTGGCAAAAATGGATTTCTGCGTGTCATACGAAATTTTAACAGGTACGATGCACAATATTCACGAAATACATTCAAAATTTCACACGATCAATACTCCCTTGTTACTTACTAACACTGAAACTCGGTGTCTACTCAGAGACAACCAAAATGGGATCACTTGTCGGCCTAGACGTGCCCCATCTCCCAAAGGAGGAAAAGTAGTTAACACTTGGAGCGAAAAAGTACAAACCGGATTGGTCGAAAATTCTTTGAACCAATCAAAATGGAATAAGTAACGCCTTAGACCCATTACTGAGCCAACCAATGACTGACAAGAAAAATAAATTGTGCAAAATCGAAACAAATATTGTCGAATTATAATGAAAATAGAGATTGGACAGTATAATAATTCAGGAAAATATTAACGCAATGCTTTCGTGCATCCACAGGCTGTTCTGTCGTTTCTTGACAGAATATTGTATTCATTTTGAATGTAAACAAGATAATTATCTAATATTATGAAAATGCACCGCTTTTAATAACCTGTTTTCGCCACTGGTGGTGTAACAGCCGAAAATCGGTTTGCAAAAAATATAAATTTGCAAAATATTGCATATTCATCTCGTGTGTTTCATTCAACATGCAGTGTTTTCTTTTGTTGTTACTACCTTAATCTGCCATCCCCATGAGCCAGATATTGCCGAGGGCGGGTGCCTTGCGTGCCTTAACGAAACAGATAGCTGTACGGTAGGTTCAACCCCAGAAGCAGGGTACCTGTCGAGAGGTCAGACAAACGTGTGGTTCCTAAAGAGGGTAGCGGCCTTTTAAGTAGTTACAGGGCAACAATCTGGATGAATGACTAAGCTGGCCTTCTAACATCAGCTAACATATGTTTGACATGCAGTTCTTGAGAACATGGAGCTCTACTGTGTGAATATATTACGATAGCGTCGGCTTTGGTAAAATATTCCGTAGGCAAAACAGTCCCCCATTCGGATCTCCTGGCGGGGACTCTCAGACAAACATAACATGCTCTCTACGGATTGCAGCTGGATATGTTCTATCCCTTAATCGGGTAGTTAGTTAGAAAATGTGAAATGAGAAATGAGTAGGTTGAAGTCAGATATGGTGGGGGATTCGTAAAATACGATGGCCGGATGAACAGGATTTCTGAATATGTGGGTGGTAACACAGGAATAAGTCTGATAATTAATAATGAAATAGGATTTCGGGTAAGTTACTACGAACAGTATAATGAACGCTTTATCGTAAGAAAGATAGACACGAAGTCAACACCGATAACAGTGATACAAGTTAATATGCCAACTAGCTTTGCCGGTGATGAGAAGATTGGAAAGAATATGATAAGATGACAGAAGTCATTCAGACAGTTAATGGAGATGAAAACTTGATTACCGTGGGTGACTGGAACTCCGTAGTAGGAAAAGGAAGAGAAGGAAATGTAGTAGGTGAATATGGACAGGGAAACAGGAATGAGGGAGGAATTCTCTTAGAAAAATTTGCACAAAACACAGTTTAACCATCACAAACACTTGGTTTAAGGATCGGGAAAGAAGGTTCTATACGTGGCAGAGGCCAGGAAACATGGAAAGTACCAGGTTAAGACATAGTTGAGAAACCAAATTTTAATCTGTCTGATATATCCAGGGGCAGATATAGATTCTGGCCATAGCTTATTGGTTTTGAAATGTAAATTAAAACTTTAGGGTAGGAATGTAAGGAAATGGAACCTAGATAAACAAAACAACCAGATGTTGTCTAGAATTTCAGAGGGACCCTTAGGCAAAGATTGGCCGATACGGAAGAAAGTACTACAGCAGAAGAATGGCTAGCTTTAAGAAAGAATGTAAAGAAGGTCGCAGAAAGAAAGACAAGGCCTAATAGAAATCGTTAAATAACAAAACCGATACTGAACTGACTAAATAAGAAAATATAAAAACGCGGCAAGTGAAGCACGGGAAAGGGAATACAGACGGCTAAACGTGAGACTGACAGGAGTGCAGAATGGATAAGCAGGAGTGGCACGAGAACAAATGCAAATCCATACAATGACGTACGACTCGGGGAACATAAACACCTCACACAGTAAAGGAGATTTTTGAAACGTAGCAGGACAAAGAAGGGGAAGCCAAAAGGTGGAAGGAATATGAAGGTTGCCTGTACAAGGTAAATGAAAACAATATTGTAGAAATGTAAGATCGGGGAAGATCAGTTTGGATTTAGGAAAAATGAAGGAACACGGGAGGCAATACTCACATTACGACTTACCTTAGAAGATAGACTAAGGAAAGGGAAACCTACGTTTTTAGCGCTTGTCGATTTGGAGAAAGCTTTTGACAATGTCGACTGGAATACACTCTTCCAAATTCTGAAGGAATCAGGGGTAAAATATAGGGAGCGAAGAGTTATATTCACCCTATACAAAAACCAGACCGCAGTTATTAGAGTTGAAGGGGAAGAAAGGGACGCAGAAGTGGGGAAGGGAGTAAGACAGTGTTGTAGCCTTTTCCCAATGTTGCTCAATCTGTACATTGAGCAGGCATTGAAGGAATGGAAGGAGAAAGTTGGAGATGGCATTAAAGTCCAGGGAGAAAAATAAAATCATTGCGGTTTGCCAATGACATTGTAATTCTGTCAGAGACAGAAAAAGATATGGAAGAACAATTGAATGGCATGGACAGTGTCTTGAAAGGAAGATATAAGATGCATTAGAAGGAAGCATGTGGGTAAAAATCGTAGAGGGAGACCGAGGGACGAATTTAGTAAGCAGATTCAAAAGTATGTAGGTTGCCGTACGTATTCTCACAGGACAGGTAGCGTGGAGAGCTGCTCAAACCAGTCTGCGGACTGAAGACCACAACAACAACAAGAACAAAAACTCGAATTATTACAGACGAATGGAATAAAATGGTAGAAAACACGTATGAGGCAATACTCATATTACGACATATCATAGGTTAAGGAAAGTTAAATCTACATTTTCAGCTATTGTAGACTCGGAGAAAGCTTTTGACAGAGCGAAAAATTGTGAAAATTTTGATGGCAGCAGGGGTAAAATATAGGGAACTAAAAGTAACAGACAGTAGTTATAGAAGGGCATGGAATTGATGTAGTGGTTGGGAACGGAGTGAGACATGTTTGTAGCCTTTCCACAATGTTATTTAATTTGTTTATTGAGCAGGCTGTTAAAGAATGCAAGGAGCTTTTAAAGTTCAGGAAGAAAAAATAAAAACTTTGCGTTATACCGATGACATTGTAACTCCGTCACAGGCGGCAAAGGAACTGGAAGAGCAATTGAACGGAATTGACAGTGTCTTGAATGCAGGTTGTAAGAGAAACATTAACAAGAGCAAAAGAAATTTAATGTTATGCAGTGTATGAAAATCTGGCGATGCTGAAGGAATTAGATTAGTTAATGAGGCAGTAGTAGGTGAGTTTCGTTATTTGGGCCCCAAAATAACTTCTGGTGTCCGAAGCAAAGCAATAATAAAATGAATATTAGCTGTGGAATGGAAAGCATTTCTGAAGAAGCGAAATTTGTTGACATCCAATATTAATTTAAATGAAGGCTTTCACGTCAGGGGTTCTCATAACAGGAAACTTCCGGGCTGAAATGCCGTGGTCCATGCGTAAAAGTTTTCCCTGCCGTTTCGTCTTCGACTGCAGAAAGCGTCCTCGGAGGCAAACTGCAAGGGAACTCGACTGAGCGCCTTATATATAGGCCATCCAGAGAGTGCCACTGTCACTCTATGGTTCTGTTATTGCCAACATTCCTGATTGAAAATAATCACCTGTCATATTGTCGTAGAAATGTTGCCATCCACATGTTGTCCAGTTTAACCTATTCCCTATTTCCTGTTGAAATTAATTCTGATGTTTGCAAATCTCTAAGGGCCCTCTGTACATACGAGTAAAATAATGTGATGTCTTTACTATGACGCTGGTATCGTCACTTTCATTGTCACTTTCTTGATAAACATGTTCCGCTACGGCCGATTTATCAGTATGTCTCACGCTGCAGTTCTTTTTAAGTTCGTTCTGACGGGTGATAACACTTTTTTTTGTTAGGATATAAACCTGTCCATAACTGCAAGGAATTTTATAAACACCTGTTGTAGCCAGAGGATGTCGCGTATCTTTCGACGATCGTATACATTCTCTTACTTTTCTAATTGGTCTAAAAGTGTTTTCACATCATATTTTCGTAATACTTTCCCAAAGCGATCTGTGATCTTACTAATAAACTTAATTTACTCATCTTAGGGCACCGTGCTGCGGTGCGCTCGGTCGTTCGCCGTCGGGTGTTCGAATCCTCCCTCGGGTATGGTTGTGTTGTCCTTAGGTTAGTTTAACTTAGTTTAAGGATTTTTTAAGCTACGGACTAATAACCAAGCAGTTAAGTCCCATACATTTACAAACATTTACTTTTTTCATCTTAGGGAGCGATCTCTTTGTATAAATAGAAGGATAGATACAAAGATCACAATATTAATTTTTTTTTATTTATTCAAGACGACAGGTTTCGACACTATGGTGACATCTGATCTCATTGACATTAATAAGCAGTTTAATGTCAATGAGACCAGATGATGACACCATAGAGTGTCGAAGCCGGTCGTCTAGAATAAATGAAAGAAAAAAATATCGATCTTGTTACTTATCCTTCTATTTTTACTAATAAACGACCAAAAAAGGGATTTTTTTTTAAATTTTTTTAGGACTTAACTACGGAGTCATCAGTCCGTAAACTTACAAACTAATTATGAACTAGCTAATCCTAAGGACGTCACAAATATCCATGCCCGATGGGGGATTTGAACCCCCGACCGTAGTGGCCGTGCAGACCGTGACTGGAGCGCCTGTCCCCTCGGCCACCGGTCTCCTTGTGCTCATAAACAAGACATAAAAATACAGCTTGGGCGAAACTGCATTACGTGTTTCAGACTGTTTACAATCTCCGAATGTGAGAAATCAATAGGTCTGTTTTCTAAAGGCATACAATGTGCAGTGAGTCAACGTCTGTGTGGTTGGAGATGGTTTTGGGTACTTTTCCACCATGTGATTGTATGGGAGGCCACAAAAATTATGTAGTCTGTTGCAGGTATGCAGCTGCGGTGTAGCGGGGTTTACAACACTTGACTCTCCGTCGGAAGGATGACTGCTCAAATCCGTAACTGCACACCTTGATTTAAATTTTACTTGATTTCAATAAAGTAATTGAGGCAAATGACCGGATGATTCGTTTGAAATGGTCGGCCGATGCTCGTTCCCTTTGAACAATCCGAGTATGTGACTTATCTAGCTAGTTACTGACGGCCTTAGATTGAATACGATGCAGATGGTCTTTTCCATCACAAAATATTGTCAGAAGTGAAATAAGTTATAGTGATGTATAAAATACATGGGGGGAACTAGGGATCAAAGTCAAGCCCTTTATATACTTCTTGTGTAACTTTAGTACTGAAGCACTGAGACATAATGCAGTTTCTAAAAACTGTGATTCGTATATTTAGGTGTTGATGTCCCCTATCTGTCAGGTTTCAATGGATCTTTCTGAAAAATGATTATAACGAGACGACCAATAGCTCTAAATATAAATAATTGTGATAAAGCATCAACAATGGTAATATGTACTATTGACTGGTTTGCGGTTTCGTTAGAGCAATAACATTACGTGTACAGTTCGGGCATGGTATAATGGAAATGTAACGTAACCGATATTCCTCTGAAGTAGAGTGGTATGTGCCCAGCACCGAAATAACACTTTCTGTTGCGGAACTAGTTTATGATTATTTTATTGACAAATATTAAAATTTCAGATGATGGACGGAATATTGCAACAGACAAGAGGACTATATCGAAAGACCACCACCATAAAAACCACCGTTTTATTCTTCTTCTTTTTCATGCTACCCATGTAGTCTCTTTTATTCGAAAAACAACAATAACAATTTCCAAGTTAGTCCATTTCTACCTTGGATGCTCATAGGCCACTTATCTTCCATTAATAATAATACTTGCGCCAATTTTTTTCTGTTTCTTATATACTTATATACATATTTTCGGTTAATACTATATATCTTTTCATTTCTTTATAAGCAATGGATTCCACGGTTTTTTCCAGCGTCAATAAATTTCTACTGAATATATGACCATATAGAAAAAATCATGAGCAATACTATTTCAAAAGTGGGCCTGCTGATACATCGACAATGCGGTCAAAAAACTAAGTAGAATTTCGTTGAGAGTTTTCATTTGTTTGTTGTAAGACATTTCACAACCCCTATCTTCAAGTCTACATTCAAACCAAATCTGATGAATGGGTCGGCTAAACTAATTAATCGTATTCCTGAAACTTCCTGGCAGATTAAAATTGTGTGCCGGAACCGGGACTCGAACCTGGGACCTTTGCCTTCCGCGGGCAAGCGCACTTCCGACTGTGCTATCCCGACACGACTCACGATGCCGCCTCACAACTTTACTTCCGCCAGTACCTCGCCTCCTACTTTCCAAACTTCACAGAAGGTCTCCTGCAAACACGCAAGACTAGCACTCCTGGAAGAAAGGATATTGGTGGAGACATGGCTTAGCCACAGCCTAAGGGATGTTTCCAGAATGAAACTTCATTCCTGATGGTCGTTCAAAGTGACATAGTACTAGCTTGATATCTACGTAGCTGCAAATGGAGCCACGGTATGACTCTGCTCAGCAGCCAACTACACAGAGCTGTTGTTTATTAACTATCTCGTCCTACAATGGCAGTAGTAACACTACAAGAATGCAACCAATTGGTCCACTGCTGACCACGATAGTCATAACCACACTGTGCGTCAGTCTGTGGTAAATATTCTTCGACGTGAAGACAATGCAGAGTGGATTTGAACTAAGAAGATTATCAAGACAGTTCAGTGCTTACATAGTACACCTAACCTGAAAATGTGTACTAATTCAATAATGTGTGTCATTGAAAAGAGCACTACAATAGCTCGTGTCAGGTAGGAATGCGGCCCAGTCTTCAGTAGTTCTCGCATCCCCCTCCGTTAATGCACTGGCAGCCAAAAACGCTTTTCTCTAGGCGTGTGTCTGGGAGCGAGTTACGCAATGTTTTCTTCCCTCAGACTCAATTGTTGGCTCTCGGCCATAGCTCCTCCGCTCCTCGCTCGCTCCGCCTCTATGCGCAGAAGCGCTTCCACACATGGTCAAAACAATTATGGGATCAGTTGAGATATCTAGGTTCTGAAGTATTGTCAGTGCCAGAATTAACTGAAATAGCTCGACGTCTTTCTGTCGGTTCTACGGAGTGGAGACAACAACATTACGGCAACCGACGTACTGGTAATAATAGAAAGTTGCTGCAGATGTCTTTTTACTATACAAAAGGAATTACACAAGCAGGTGGGTTCGGATAGTGTAGTGATGCAACAACAACGTGACTTATCCGAACCTATGGCATGGAGAGAAATAGGAAGGTTGGAAGTGGGACAGACACAGAAGGGGTGGCTGCAGCTATTGAAGTGTCCCAAACTCTAATTTTCAGGACCTGGACGCGAAGTCAGAGCACGAACAGTTAATAGAAGGCAAGGCCAAGGTCGTCCAGGGGGAACATCTCTTTTTAACAGCCGGTCGAGACCGGAGGCTGAATGCAACTCAGCTGCAACTCATCCTCTAGGCAGCAACAGGTCGCGCAATATCGGCACAAGCAGTCGAATGTGGCATCTGCACACAGAGACATATCAACATCAGGATTGGAGTCGTAACGAACGGCGCCGGGTTCTCTTTACAGAAGAGTCAAGATTACGTGTTCGGCCGGATAATCGTCGTTCCCTCATCTGGAGAGAACTTGGAAGTCAGAACAAGACTGTTTACATGAAGGACACATCACCATATCATGGTGTGATGAATGGTGTGGCAGGAGGCAGTATTGGCGGATGCATGGACCTCTATGTCCTTCATAATGGCGCTGTTCAGACGTATAGAAATCCTTCAACCTGTTGTTGTGCCCTACTCTGATGCCATAGGAAATAGTTTCTTTCTGGTAGAGATTAACGCTCGTCCACACTGGTGGATGATATGTATGAATCTGCGAAATTGAACGAATGGAGAGTGGCCAGCTTGTTCATTGGAATTACAGTCGACTGTGTTTGGGATGTACTTGGCAGACACATTGCACCTCCTACAACAGTTGCAGAGTTGGATATTAAATCTTGGAGGAATAGCCAAATGTCCGTCAACAGCGGATGGATAGGCTTCTACTGTGCATGCCACCCAGGTTTACAAATAGGGTGGGCCGAAAAAAGTGAATTTTTGAGTATCGAGTTGTAATAGGGCTCGAAAGTTGCGTATTTGTGTGCTGATTAACGAAAAAATAATTTTAAAAATCTAACTTAATAAGAACTATAAATTTATAGAATTTCTGAAAGGTCATATAAAAATATATCTTTCAGTATCACGTCCTAATAGGACTCAAAAACTTCGTATCCATGTAGAGTTTAACACAAAGATATTTTGATAGTCCTAGCTTATGTAATCAGTTCGCGCTAAAGGCCTTAACCATCGAAATATGACAACATTTCTAAACTAAATGTTACGGAAATTTGCTAATATCTCGTATTTATATCTATGTTTTAAATATAAACCTCTGTAATGGTCGTTGAATTTTTAGTTCTATATTGCGAATAACACCATTTTTCCACCCAGTATTTGAATTTCTGAACTTTCCGTGGCACACTCAGGCTGTAGAAAGATGTATAAAATTAGTAACAAAGGCTGCAGAAAAACTATGTGGGCAAGATAGCAGAGATGGATTCATTAGGACGACTCTGCTGTCAAGATCAATAATGCCAAAATTTGGGAACAAATCAGAATTCAAGCCAACTACATCTTTGACTAGTATGTAAATAAAGGTATAAATATGTAAATAAATGTATATATTGTAAATATGAATATATAATTAGTATGACCTCCTTGGGCGGTTGGTTGGTTGGGCAGAGTGTGGGTAGAACTCGAATTGCAGCCACCTCCTCGTGGTGACTACTGGGTCATTTAACCAAATTTGCTGATGAAATGGGCGAAGAGCTGCAAAGTTATGATGTTATCTCTTTAAATAATCAAATCACAATGAATAAAACCTTATTTAAAACATAGATATAAATACGAGATATTAACAAATTTCCGTAACATTTTGAACATTTAGAAATGTTGTCATATTTCGCTAGTTTAGGTCTGTTATGATGTTATCTCTATAAATAATCAAATCACAATAAATAAAACGTAACATATTTAAAACCTAGATATAAATACGAGATATTAGCAAATTTCCGTAACATTTTGAACATTTAGAAATGTTGTCATATTTCGATAGTTAAGGTCTTTAGCGCGAACTGATTACATAAGCTAGGACTATCAAAAATATTTTTATGTTAAACTATACATGGATACACAGTTTTTGAGTCCTATTAGGACGTGATACTGAAAGATATATTTTTATATGATCTTTCAGAAATTTTATAAATTTATCGTTTTTTAGAAACTTTAAGCCCTTTGCGCGAACTGAAGATACTAAGTTAGATGTTTTAAATTATTTTTTGGTTAATTAGCACATAAATACGCAACTTTCGAGCCCTATTACATTCGATACTCAAAAATTCACTTTTTTCGGCCCACCGTAGTGTATATTTGTACTGGTCGTCCGAGGGTATCACACACCAAATTAGAGGGCAACGAGAATGTATTTCCCACGTCCTAAGAAAATGCCATGTAAACCTAAAATAAAGACTCTGAAAAATATCGTAGTATATCACACATAAAATACAATTTTAAGAAGTATATGAATAAAACTCGTTACCGTAGTTATTTAGAGTATGACATCTCACGTGATTCCATAATTGTTCTGAGCAGTGTATCATTCCGTAGTACTGATTCTACACTCCTGGCCGTTAAAATTGCTATACCACGAAGATCACGTGCTGCAGACGCGAAATTTAACCAACAGGAAGAAGATGCTGTCATATGCAAATGATTAGCTTTTCAGAGCATTCACACAAGGTTGGCGCCGATGGCAACACCGACAACGTGCTGACATGAGGAAAGCTTCCAACCAGTTTCTAATACACAAACAGCAAGCAGTTGACTGGCGTGTAAGGAGGCGAAATGCGTAATATCACTTTTCCAACTTTTATAAAGCCTATCGCGATTGCGGTTTATCGTATTGCGACATTTCTGCGCAAGATTGTCGCGATCCAATGGCTGTTGGCAGAATACGGAATCGGTACGATGAGGAGGGCAATACGGAACGCTGTGCTGGATCCCAACGGCCACGTATCACTAGCAGTCGAGATGACAGGCATCTTACCTGCGTGACTGTAACGGATCGTACAGTCACGTCTCGATCCCAGCGTCAACAGATGGGGCCATTTGCAAGACAACAACCTTCTGCACGAAGTTCGACGACGTTTGCAGCAGCATGGACTATCAGCTCGGAGATCATGGCTGCGATTACCCTTGACGCTGCAACACAGACAGTAGCGCCTGCGATGGTACGCAGCAACGAACCTGGTTGCACGAATGGCGAAACATCATTTTTTTGGTTGAAGGCAGGTTGTGTTTACAGCATCATGATGGTCGCACCCGTATTCGGCGACATCCCGGTGAACGCACATTGGAAGCGTGTATTCGTCATCGGTAAACTGGCTTGTCACCCCGCGTGACGGTATTAGCTGCCATTGGTTACACGTCTCGGTCATCTCTTGTTCGCAACGACGGCACTTTGAACAGTAGCCATTACATTTCAGATGTGTTACGTCCCGTGGCTCTACCATTCATTCGATCTCTGCGAATCCTTACATTTCAGCAGGATAATGCATGACCGCATGTTGCAGGTTCTGTACGGGCCTTTCTGTATACGGAAAATGTTCGACTGCTGCCCTGGCCAGCACATTCTCGAGATCTCTCACCAACTGAAAACGTCTGGTCAATGGTGGCCGAGCAACTGGCTCGTCACAATACGCCAGTCACTACTCTTGATAAACTGTAGTATCGTGTTGAAGCTGCATGGGCATGTGTACCTGCACACGCTATCCAAGATCTGTTTGACTCAATGCCCAGGCGTATAAACGCCGTTATTACGGCCAGAGGTGGTGGCTCTAGGTATTGATTTCTCAGGATCTATGCACCCAAATTGCCTGAAAATGTAATCCAATGTCAGCTCTATATAATATATTTGTCCATTGAATACCCATTTATCATCTGCATATCTTATTGGTGTAGCAATTTTAATGATCAGTAATGTACAAGGCGTGTTTGAGATGACGTTGTAGGTAACACGCTGGTATCACAGACAGAAAAAGTAGACACACAAGACTTTATATGTAGCGGCTCTTCTCAGAAATTTCATTTCCGCTATGGCTGTCACCATAACGTTGCATATGAGCTCGTGTTACTAGCACCAGGAAGGTCGCCTAGAGATTCGTATTACGCAGTACCGGCGTAAAGTTGTCCTGACGCGTACAATATTGCAGTTACACCAAGCAGCAAAGTGGAAAACGTTTCACAACTTCAGCATGAAGGGTCCTGCACTTTCGTAGCATTTATGTGTCTAACTGTGAGTGTACCGGGAAATGAAAAACGGAGATTCTGGAATCATCACAGAAGTTTGAAAAATATCTTCAAACAGGTTTGGACTTTTCCAAAATGAAGAGTTGTTAGTATATTATAAATAATGGACCATAACCAGTATGATTAATGATAAAGTAGACGTCGAAGTACAGTTTCAAGGTACCTACATCCTACCAAAGCCTCGTGTCCCACTGTTGACTATGGACACTTTTGGCCTCGAAAGTTTGAGACCGCAGGAACCCATGATTAGTACAAGAAATTTGCATTCTGCTAAAAGCGCTATTTAAATTGACGCATAGTCAGTACGAATTCAGGCAGTATCGTTCTTGATGATTGATATGATGAATGCAATCGACGAGATTCTGTATTTCTAGATTTCCGAAAGTCTTTTGAGACTGTACCTCACAAGTCTCTTCTAATCAAATTGCGTGCTTATGGAATATCGCCACAGTTGTGTGATTGTATTCGTGATTTGTCAGGGAAGACACAGTAGGTTGTAAGAAATGATATTTGGCGTTCCTCAGGGAAATGTTATGGGGACCCTACTGTTCGAATTTTTTATAAACGATTTACGACACAATTTTAGTAGTAGCTCTCTTAGACTGTTTCGCGGATGATGGTGTCATTTAGCGGTTAGTAAGGTCACCAGAACATCAATATCAACTGAAAAATGATTTAGATATCTGCAGTGTGCAAAAAATGGCAATTGACTTAATAGTGAGAAGTGTGAAGTCATCCGTATGACCACTAAAAGAAACCCGTTGAACGTCATTTACACCATAAATCTGTAAAGTTCAACTAAATACCTAGGTCTAACAAGTACCAACAACTTAAACTGGAAAGAACACATAGAGAATTTTGTAGGGAAAGAGAAATAAAGGCACTTAAAAGATACAACGGTTCTACTAAAGAAACTGTCTGCGCCACACTCATGCGTCCTATTTTGGAGTCTAGACAGTCTAGAGAATGGCAGATCGTTTGTATTATCGCGATATAGGGGAGAGAGTGTCACGGATATGATGCACGAGTTCGGGCCGAAATTATCAAAAAGGATGGCGTTATTCGTTGCTACGAGATAAATTCGCGAAATTTCTTTCATCAGCCTTTCCTTCCGAATGCGAACATATCTGGTTAGCACCCACCTACATATGAAGACATGATCAGCAAAAGAGAGCAGCGTGGACACATAACATCAGGCTTTCTTCAGCGCCACAGCACAATGTTATGGTAAGTTTCCCATTATGCCTGATATATTTCGTTACTATATCAGGTCATATCATTTAACCACTGTTTCCCCGCTGTCTTGTTTACCGATTTGTTCCTAACGTACGTCCTAAGTCTGTTCGTAGATGACAAGTATTGGGAGCTTTCCACAACGGTTTTTTAAACGACGACAATACGTATTCAGAAGAATTGCACTTATGGACATATCATATACTCCAGAATTAAACTTTCACTCTGCAGCGGAGTGTGCGCTGATATGATACTTCCTGGCAGATTAAAATTGTGTGCCGGAATCGGGACGCGAACCTGGGACCTTTGCCTTTCCGGGCAAGCGCACTACCGACTGTGCAAACCCGACACGACTCACGATGCCGCCTCACAACTGGCGAAAGTAAAGATGTGAGGCGGCATCGTGAGTCGTGTCCGGATAGCACAGTCGGTAGTGCGCTTGCCCGCAAAAGGCAAAGGTCCCAGATTCGAGTCCCGGTTCCGGCACACAATTTTAATCTGCCAGGAAGTTTCAAATCAGCACACACTCCGCTGCAAAGTGAAAGTTTCATTCTGGAAACATCCCTTAGGCTGTGGCTAAGCCATGTCTCCACCATATCCTTTCTTCCAGGAGTGCTAGTCTTTCATGGTTCGCAGGAGAGCTTCTGTGAAGTTTGGAAAATAGGAGGCGAGATACTGGCGGAAGTAAAGTTGTGAGGCGGCATCGTGAGTCGTGTCGGGATAGCACAGTCGGTAGTGCGCTTGCCCGCGAAAGGCAAAGGTCCCAGGTTCGAGTCCCGGTTCCGGCACACAATTTTAATCTGCAGGAAGTTTCATATCATATATTATCAGTGCCCATGAATAATTTTCATAGTAAGTAATGTCAGTACGCATATTACCATTCTCTCTGCCAATGAATATTAATTAACACGTGTGTTCTTTTATCATGGGTTTGAATGACAACAAACAATCTTAAGTCCTAACGTGCACCTAATGGTTTCTAGGAATTTTCTAATTTTGCTAATCATAACACGGACCACGACTCCAAAAAGCCTCTGGTTTTGTCAAATATTTTAATAGCATATGACGCAAACCATTGGTACAATTCGTTTTACTTTATATTCAGGGGATACGGAACCCACCCCTATGTTCAACTTTAAATTTTAAGCAGTAAACTTGGTGAGTAAGACTCCTCTTGTTACGCTTTTCCTTACGGTTACGCCCTCTACATTCTAGCTCACGATGACTTTTCATCCATTAAGTATACGCAACCGTTGCCCACATAGACGTTTACTGAAGGGAGTCCCTTGTAAAATTAATTAACATCTTTGAAGAAAACCTCCATAAAACCCGGCAAACCATCATGAACGTTGGGACACGCATTAAGTCAAACCACCATATGTAAATTAAAAGGTTAGTGTTTATCAGGTTTTTTAATTTGTAAATACTAATAGTTATAAACCCTATGTATAACGTTTTGTTTTTTAATACAGATACTTGAAGATGTACCTTTAACGGTACGAAAACGGTAGTAACGGAATAAAGGAGTATAAAATCAGCTAAGGCGGACCACAATAATTCATAGAAGGACATCATGATTGTTTATATTACTTTATAGTATTGATTTACAAAATAAAATGAGAGAAATCAGATCGAAAACAGAAAGAGTTAGGTGTTCCTTTTTCCCCGCGAGCGATTAGAGAATGGAACTGCAGAGGAATATCATAAAAGAGTTTCGATGAACACTCTGCCTTGCACTTCAATATGACTGGCAGAGTATTTTTGTAGATGTAGATGAAGAGAGATATACAAAGAAACAATACATTACGGTATACGTAATTCAGAGACCTCGGTGGATTATTACATTTTTAATACAGAAATTGCTTCAGTAATTATAATAGCGGAAAACACGCAAATCCTGCCTACCAAACAGTTGTTGTATTTGTTCTGAAAGTGTAGATGCTGGATTGATGAATTTAAAACGAAGTGGAAGAGAACAAAAGGCACATGTATAAATTCACGAGTTACACATTCAAGCTGTCCAATATGAAAAGCCACAGTATAAAATTTTCTGAAGAATGAAGTTTGATGATGAAATGACAATACAAACAAGTGTTTGTTAAGCTTAAGGGACTTAACTGCGCAGTCATCAGTCCCTAAACTTAGAAACTACCTTATACTAAAGACGACACAAATATCCATGCCCGAGGGGGATTTGAACGCCCGACCGTAGCGGCCGTGCAGAATGTGACTGACGCGCCGCAGACCGCTAGGGCACTGCGGCTGGCGATGAAATGACAATCACGTATCTTTTCCATTTTGTTTTAATTACTTCAAAGAAATCCCGCATGTTCCATTTGAGGACTAACATGTCAGATGCGCAATTAAATTAAATTTAAGCACAGCTTTTTCGGCACTGTTGATTCAATATGTAATGATACGCTACCATCAATGAGTTTCCCATAATTTACCTCTTATGGTATTGATATCTGTTAGGCTCAACCTTCCTGAGTGATGACAGTAGTATTCCTTACCAGCAGTCGAAATCAGAAACTTGGCCTCTGACGGCAAATGCTATACTGACTAAGCTGTCTGAACACGCTCACGGCTGGTACTTACAGTTTACATTCCGCCAGTACCTCGCTTCCAACTTTCCGGACTTGTCAAAAGTTGTCCTGCGCTTCTCCATACCTTGTTGGGCTAGAAAGAAAAGATATTGCCGTGACAAAGATCGTGAATCTTTTCCAGGATGATATTTTCACTCTTCAGCAGAGTGTACGCTGGCGTCAAACTTCATGGCAGATCAAAATTTTCAGTTTCGTAACAACCGCCAAGGCTATATCTCCGCGAAATCATTTCTCCGTGAGTGCTAGTCCTGTAAGATATGCAGCAAAAATTCTGTTGGATTTGTAAATCAGAAGATAATGTACTGGTGGAAGTTCACATGTGAATGAGTGACGTTATTGGTGACCGGATAGCTCAGTCACTGTCAGCGCAGTTCGGAGAGAGCTCTGGATGCCATCTCAAATAAAAATAAACAAATAAATAAAATAAATAGGACATGACCTCAACATTTATAGCACGTTGGTAAAGAACCGATCTGTTGGATGAAAAGGCACACACAGAGCACTTGCCCGCGATACTCAAAGGCCCTGTGTTCCGGGCGCGCTCCGGTAGCCACCTTCAATCTGTCTGGAGTTCCATATTGGCGGACCAATGTACAGTGAATATTTCATCAAACTACAACTTGTTACTTATTTCTTCTTCTTATTCTTATTCTTCTTTTCACGACTTAGGCAGGAGTTGGCTGTTAAGGTTCCCATCTCTGTCGGGGCCTTCCTCTATCTCTTCTTCCATGTCACTTATAATTTCTTGTCTTTAAGGTAAGTGTCTCACTTTCCATTCTTTCTAGATGTTTATTCCATTTTCTTCTGTACTCCCGCAGTTTATCATTTGTGCTAATAAAGGTTTGCAGTTCTTCCCTAATATCTTGATTTCTTAGCCTGTGATACCTTTGACTCCTCTCAGGAATTTCATTTTTTGGGCCTGAATACGGCTTTCTTGCTTCTCGGTAATCAGCCAGTTCTCACTTCCATAGAGTACTGTGGGAACTGCGACATTTTTGTAGATTTTAAGCTGAGTGACTCTTCTGCTCTAGTTTTTTTAGGTCACTGTTAATTATTTCACATGGCTGAATTTACTAAGCTAAATTTCAATATATTTGCTGTAGCCATATGTCATCTCACATCCGAGGTAATTGAAAAGGTTTTACTTGCTCTTAAGTCTTCTACTCTATCACTATTTTGGTGCTAATTGGTTCTTCCCCGTGACGGCCATTGTCTTAGTTTTTCAATTGAGATTTCCGTGTCAAATTTTGCACTTTTATATTTAGTAAGTAGATTTCTTTCTGAAGGTCATTTTATTTATCTGCTAGGTTCACGGCATCATTAGCATACAGTAAATTATTTAAAAGAGTGCTCCTGTCTAGGAAGATACTTTTCTGAAATTCTGTTTTCCATCTACTTATTACTTCATTAATGTAAATGTTAAATAAAGTTGGAGAGATGCAGCAGCTTTGCCGTACTTCTTTGTTAGTTGTATCACATTAGTGGTTTTTCCATTCAGATCTAGACTACTATTCGTGTTTTATAGCGTTTATTAGATCCTTAGAATGTCCGCGATTCGTCATTATCCCCCAAACTTTCTTTCAACTCAGATTGTCAAAAGCTTTCTTAAAGTAAATAAGAAACGGTCTGTGTTTCTTTATTAAACTCTCTTTTTCTACACTCCTGGCCATTATAATTGCTACACCACGAAGATGACGAGCTACAGACACGATATTTAATCGACAGGAAGGAGATGTTGCGATATGCAAATGATTAGCTTTTCAGAGCATTCACATGAGGTTGGCGCCGGTGGCGACACCTACAACGTGCTGATATGAGGAAAATTTGCAACCGATTTCCAACAGAAGCTGACCGGCATTGCCTGGTGAAACGTTGTTGTGATGCCTCTTGTAAGGAGGGGCAAAGCTTACCATCACGTTTCCGACGGATTGTAGCCTATCGCGATTGCGGTTTATCGTATAGCAACAGTGCTGCTCGCGTTGGTCTGCGATCCAATGACTGTTAGCAAAATATGGAATCGGAGGGTTCAATAGGGCAATACGGAACACCATACTGGATCCCAACGGCCTCCTATCACTAGCAGTCGAGATGACAGGCAACGAATCCGCATGACTGTAACGGATCGTTCACCGACGTCTCGATCGCTGAGTCAACAGATGCCGTTTGCAAGACAACAACCATCTAAATCTACATCTACAACCATACTCCGCAAGCCACCCGACGGTGTGTGGCGGATGGTACCTTGAGTACCTGCACGAACAGTTGGACGGCGTTTGCAGCAGCATGGATTATCAACTCGGAGACCATGGCTGCGGTTACCCTTGACGCTGCATCACAGACAGGGGCGCCTGGGATGGTGTACGCAATGACGAACCTGTGTGCACGAATGGCAAAACGTCATTTTTTCGGATGAATCCAGATTCTGTTTACAGCATCATGATGGTCGCATCCGTGTTTGGCGACATCGCGGTGAACGGAAATTGCAAGGGTGTATTCGTCATCGCCATAATGGCGTATCGCCCGGCTTGATGGTATGGAGGTGCCATTGGTTACACGTCTCGGTCACCTCTTGTTCGCATCGACAGCAATTTCAACAGTGACCTGCGAAACCCTACATTTCAGCAGGATAATGGACGACCGTATGTTGCAGGTCCTGTACGGGCCTTTCTGTATACGGAAAATGTTCGACTGCTGCCCTGGCCAGCAAATTCTCCAGATCTCTCACCAATTGAAAACGTCTGGTCAATGGGGCCGAGCAACTGGCTCGTCACAATACGCCAGTCACTACTCTTGTTGAACTGTGGTAACGTGTTGAAGCTGCATGGGCATTGTACCTGTACACGCCATCCAAGCTTTGTTTGACTAAGTGTCCAGGCGTACAAGGCCTTTATTACGGCCAGAGGTGGCTGTTCTGGGTACTGATTTTTAAGGATCTATGCACCCAAATTGCGTGAAAATGTAATCACACGTCAGTTCTAGTATATCTGTCCAATGAATACATGTTTATCATCTGTATTTGTTCTTAGTGTACCAATTTTAATGGCTAGTAGTGTATTATTTGCTGTAAAGTTGAAACTATATCTGTCGTAGAGCGTCCTTTCCTAAAAGCCATTTGTTTGTCATTCAGCGTGGGCAAGAGCATCGTTTTGTAAAATTTCATGCTTCTGCGTTTTGTGGTAACTGCTCTGATTATGTTGCCTCGCGTCAGTTAGAATTGTTTTCCACAGATTTACATCATACAATAACGAATATTTTGAATTCCGGTAATTTTCTCAGCTACTCGATATTATTGTTAAATGAAATATTTGAACGGAATGAATGCTTACCTTCAAACATTACTATAGAATCTTGTCTCAATCTTGCACCTAACACTTTGTTTTTGAATATTGTGACAAGTATCTAAAGAAACAAAAACTACTAGCATATTACAGGGTATTGGATGATATGAGAATAAGGAAAACTGTACAGTAATGAAAATGATAGATGAAGAAGATTAATAAGTTCATTATGCATCTCCTTATGACCTTACGACAAACTGAATATAATGTCCGTAAATAGTTTTGTGACATCAACTTACTTCTGTTGATGGCAAATTCATGTAAGCAAGCTTTGTGATTTTTCTCAGATTTAACATGCAGAGATACTTTCCTCAAGAAAAGTCAATATAGTTGAGCCTTTCTTAATGAGAAAATCGTGATAATAATGAACTATAGCGAACTGCAGGTATGCGTTTAGTGGAATTTACACTGTAGAATACCAGATTCAAATAATTATCATTTTAATGGTGGACATAAACAGTTTTGGCAGATTAAAGACACTGTTCATTTATTTATTTAATAATTGGGTACGCTGGTCTTTATGATGTGGTATGTTATTTGCGGTTTCCCCCATATGGTCACAACTTTGAGGTCACACAATTCGGAGTTTTGGATGTTTTTACGTTCACAACATGTATTCCAGAGTTGCAACTGATTTTGTGCCCCTTCATACATAATTTGTTTCGATTTTCTTGTCAACTTAACGAAGTGTATATTGACTATAAACGTCATTTCCGTTTTCTTTATCACTCCGTGTGTAAATTGGAAACGTTGAGTATGGGCTTTTTTTACGAAATACGAAAATAAATCAAGAGAGATAGAGAAAGAGAGAGAGGATCTAATTTTAATTTTTCTTTATTTAATTTTATTTTGTGGCTGTGAATGTAATCACTATCAGGAAATGGTAGAAAGTATAGGTGTTTGGATGGTTCGATGGGTTATTAGTAGAGTGTGGCGAAAGGGGGTTTTGTAAATACTTCATTTATTTGTATATACAGGGAGTAGTTTGATATTTTCAATTGATCGTTGAACAGGGATTACTATTCTACTTTGGTACGTCATAATTTCCTTGCAAGATTATAATAAGATATCTTTTTTTTAAATGTACTATATTTTTTCACGTTTGGTTTGTAATTGTGTTCTCTTTTATCTTCAGCAAATACGGAGTGGATTTTTTTTTCAATATTTCGAGGCTCTTATGTGAAACGTTCTACTCATTTGTCCTACGTACCAACACAAGTATTAGCCTATAATTGGCACTTTGTAAGTTTTGGGGTGTATTTAAGAAAGAAACAATTTGGTACTTACTGTTTCAGATGGCCACAGAAACACATTTGCGAAAATTGTGTTTAAGCCGTGCTGCGAATACTAGGATATTTTAAACTGCTTTGTTTTTATTATTTATTTATTTATTTTACACATTTATTTTTATAGCTGAGTCATTATTGAGGAGAAAGTTTGGTTTTAAGAAAAACAGCAGTACATAAAAATATTTTAAACTGCTTTGTTTTTATTATTTATTTATTTTACACATTTAGTTTTATATCTGAGTCATTATTGAGGAGAAACTTTGGTTTTAAGAAAAACAGCAGTACATAAAAATGTAAAAATAAACTTACAAATTACTTATCAACTACCTTATACTAAAGACGATACAAATATCCATGCCCGAGGGGGGATTCCAAACCTCATCCGTAGGGGCCGTGCAGACTGTGACTGGACCCAGCCGGCCGGCCAGCAGTACATAAATTTATCGAATATTACTCTTCATTTGTTTTGCTGGATTTAACAAAACTCCAGAAGCCGGAAGAGAAGCCCAAGAATAATAAAACCCTGACAGTGAGTGCTTACTGAACATTCCAAAGATGCCACACACAGCATTGCCGCTGTAACATTAGCGAAATTCCAACGTCCACACATAACGCAAAAAAAAAGAAAAAAAAATTGCAAAATTAGGTCTGAGCCGCGCGACGGGCGACAGCTGTCGCGTGGCTCAGTTATTAACACCGCGAATCCGCTTATTTATTTTATCGCAGGATTAAAAACGCCCCTGCTCAAATCGTCATATTTTATTAAACATAAACACAGGGAAAAAATTTAAAAACACATCGCTAAAATATCGCGTCAGCGGGGACTGGGCGCACGTGGACAGAATGAACAAGCAGTGCATTGCGAGGGCTGCGGCCAGGGGGCAGCACGGTGCCACCACTCCAGCAACATGTAGCCGCCGGGCACCTAATTACATTTAAGTATGACACCATACATTCTGATAGATACTGCGTGTCCAGGAAAGAACTGCCTGATTTCAAAATTAAATATCCCCGGAAAAAAAAGAAGGATCGATAGAGGAATGCAGTAAACGGTATGTTTATTGTGAAAGCTGTAAGAAGTTTATACAGCAGTTTGAAATAATAGTTACAAACGCTGCTAACAGATTGCGTTGTACGCTGTACAGCTCATATCAGCATACATAAGTGAAATAATCGTATGGGAACACTCTTTGCAAACAATCACATCACAATGTTTTCCAAATGTTCACCATTGGCACTACAGAGGTGGCGCAAACGGAGAATGAAATTCGACATCACATTTCGTAGTGTCTCAACCGAAATGGATTCACATGCCACAGAGATTGCCGATTCAAGCTCCTCCAGCGTGGCGGGATGCTTCGTGTAGACCATGCCTTTCACTGTGCCCCACAAAGAAAGTCACAGGGAGTCAAATCCGGCGAATATGGAGACCAATCCATGCCTGCACCGGTAAATTTGGGATATTCCAAAGCAATGACTCGATTCCCGAAGTATTCCTCAAGAAATCGAAACACTTGTTCGGTCAGATGTGGTCGGGCTCCATCTTGAATAAACCATTCAGTACCTGGTCGATCCTCTAACGCTTGCTGTGTGGCGACAAATTGTTCCAAAATTGCAACGTAACGTGCACCAGTGATCGTTTCTCGGATGGAAAAAGGGCCAATAATACCTATGCTGCATACTGCGGTCCACACAGTAACTTTAGACGAATACAGGGGTTTCGCTACACACCAATATGGCTTTTCGGAACACCAAAATCGCCAGTTCTGCTTATTCACGTATCCATTCAGGTGGAAGTGTGCTTCATCTGTAAACCAGATGCAGCCAACATCAAATCCTTATCAATCATTGTGAGCATCTGATTAGCAAAGGCAACCCTTTGTTGCACAGTTCGTACGGATATGGCCTGGTGTGTTTGAATTTTGAATGGAAACACGTGTAGGCTCTTTCTCAGTATTTTCTGCGTGCTGGAACTGTGGCGACATTTCCAGGCGTAACTGCGGTTTGCTCGCTGCCAACATGCCCCACTAGATCATCAGTTACGCTCTTTGTTCGTTGAAATTTTGCGAAGAACGTACGAATGGTTTTCGCATCGGGTCCTTTTGGAACATTAAATCGTGCTTGAAAACTTCGCCTTGTTGTCGTAGGACTCTCTTCTAACCTATGGTACTCTAGCACCAGAAAAACGCGTTGTTTAATGGAGTACATGGTTTTAATCTCTTCCTTCGGTACGCTAACCTCCATTCACGTTTCAATAGTGGAACTAATCGCTCTGGGCTTCGGATCACTATATATACTAGCCATTACGTAAGGCGATTGCAGCGCCATCTGTTAGCAACTTTTGTAACTATTATTTGAAACTGCTGTATGAACGTCTTACAGCTTCCACCATAAACATACCGTTTACTGCATTCCTCTATCGATCTTTGTTTTCGAGATATTTAATTTTGAAATCAGGGAGTCCTTCTCTGGACACCCTGTAGGAGTGAGTTAAGCTCTCAACAAATCTCCATGATTGAAGCTAACTTCTAGTAGAATTTAGGCAATTTTAGTCAACCATTTAACACTAGAAGGCGTTTTATGTTTTAACATGTTGGTGTTACATTCAAGCAAACTCTTGGGTGCAATAAATAAAATGTTTCTTCTGTAACATTTATAGTTCACATTGAAAAATAAGTTTTCAGAATAAATTCCACAGTATTTCCATCAAACACAATTGAAACAAGACAATAAAATAATTTTACTATGTTTATTTGTCTAAAAGGATTGAAATATGCTAAAGACATTTAGTTTATACGACAGCTAATAGTATTTTTACTTCTTTTTTTTTCTTTTAGATTTAATGCCAGTGCCGAGTATTTGTAAACATGCAGAATGTTTTCTTCCTTATTGAAATTAAGGGACGGAAATATAACAAAAGTCAATTTCATTCTATTATTGAAAGCGTTTCGAGAAAGTTGGAAGAATTGTCTTAGCTAGAGTGGGCTCATATTTGAGACGTTATTCAAGTGTTCTGGCTTGGCAGCTTTTCCACACGTACTTGTTGCACCAAGAGCTTACAAGGAGAGGTTGGCTTCCCTCAGCTGTTTGTAGGGTGCAGCAAGCTAATCTTTTACTCTGACAATACATTCTCGCCTTGTCATCTTCTTAGATGTACATAACTTAAATATTGTATGAGCACTGATCATTGTAAGAGACATGCACAGGCCATCTCCGGGTGCCAGATGGGACACTGCATTGTCTGTCTTCTGGTCAACTACATCGAATCCACCATTGGTTTCATTTTAAAATTCACTGTTTCTGTTAGTTTTCTCTCAGTATTATCATTGACCTGACATCCAGGTGGGTCATTCAGTAGAATAAAGAGATCCATAAACCCGACACCTAAATAACAGAAGAGAGACATATTGTGGACTGCGCACTTATTGGTCCAAAAACTTACGAAGAACAGTACATACTTACGTTGTGCATCGTCAGATGTTTTCGATTCTTTTCCGCCTTTCATTTGATGCATCTGAAACACTTGATCAGCAGGTTCCACTATAATAAAATTGTTTCCTCCTCTGCGCTTGTCTCGTTCCCAGATTCGTCACTTGACTACGTTCGTGAAATGTAGATAACAGAGAATCTCAGTGTAGATAAGACTGAATCGCCTTGCCAGTGACGCGAACTCAGCCGGCCGCGGTGGCCGAGGTGACTGAGGCGCTCCAGTTACGGTCAGCACGGCCACTACGGTCGGGGGTTCGAATCCCCCCTCGGGCATGGATATTTGTGCCGTCCTAGTTCGTAAGTAGTTCATAAGTAGTTTGTAAGTTTAGGGACTGATGACCCCGTAGTTAAGTCCCATAAGCTTAACAAACATTTGAACATTTTGACGCAAACTCACGAAAATTAGCCACAAGCTGACGTCGCAACTACTACTAATGCCTCAGCCCACTCGCCTTTACAAAAGACAAAGATACGTAGAGAGGGACTTCTGTAAGGTAGAGCCCTGTATTGGGAGAGTAGCGCCAACCTTTTATGTGTGGCTTGCCGACAACCGCCGGCTGCTATTGGTCAGTTGAGCGCGGATGGGGCACGTCCGCCATTTTAGGCCTAAGCAGTCCATTAGATTAAATGGCATATTTCGCTTAACTAGCTGTGATTTTAACATTTAGAGGTGTTGGAAATGTATAGACTCATTATGTATTAAATTAAGAGCTTAACATAGCATATTCCATGTTTGTATGGTGAAAAATGACGCATTGTTGGCAGTGAATTGTTATATGAAGGCAGTCAGAGGTAGCAAGTTTTACGCATTCCACGGGCGAAAGAGATGCGAAAAGACGCGAATTGTGGGTACACCGCATTGGAAGAAAAAATGCATTTCCATACGAGAATGCAAAATTTTGCGAAGTAAGTGAATTTGTATTGAAATATCGAGTAAACTTCTAGGTTTATCTGTTCAAGTTTCTTGCGAGCGATGTTGGACAGACAACACATGTAAGAGAAAAGATATTCTTAAAATATATAAATACATGAAAATCTAACATAATTTACCGTATTTGACGAATTTCGTATTTACACTTAGCCTGCATATTACGAAAGTTTGGGCGGTAAAAGAAACCGCCCATTAAATAGATCTCCAAAACTCGAATTTTAAGATAAAGTTTATTTTACTGAAGTACCCAGCAGTGCGATAACAATGTGTAAAAACTTAAACCTTCCTAAAATGTTAGCTCAGTTAATGTCATGTGATAATATCACATGTAGGTTAGCACACAACACCTACCAACATTAGGCACTAGATTAATGGGAAACAACATGTATTAATTACATATAGTACTTTGATAAAAACCAATATATTAGATATAAAAACGTCAGTCCTTAGCTAATTTGAAAACAGAAACGTCACTTATTGCGAAAGCAGTGCATTTGGTACAGGATTTAAATTTTAGCACGAAACAATTTTACAACTAGTTTGCTCAAAAATAAAGGTCTTGATCTCAGATTACAATTTTTCCTTAATATTCTCTGTGGATGTGATGAAACGATTAAAAGTTCATTGTTTACTTAACGTATTGTCATACCACGTCGATATACAGACCGGTTCCCTTCATCATAAATGTTAATTTAAAAGCGCCGTGCATAGCGCTGCTATTGCGAGATAGGCCTACAATGGCGTCGCTCGCCCGGTTGGCGGTACTCTCCCAATACAGGGCTCTACTGTAAGGATGACGCGCCTGACATCTGTTGTCATGCCATAGAACTGTTAGTAGTTCCTGAGACAAAAGTGCTGTGGCAGCCCCTGACCGTATAGAGTGCCCGCACAACAGGCGGGCTGCTGAGCTCCCTTTCGTAGGCGCTCACACGTAATAACATAAACATAAACAACGGCAGAAGAAACGGCGCTGTACGGCGGCACTACATTACGGTCCGCCAAGTGACAGTGCCCAACCAATCACCGCTTGCAGCCCTCCGCCGATTCGGCTTCATAAGCGCACCGACGGAGTGTGGAGGGCAGTGCACACTCAGGCACCGGCCGCTCCTACGCCGGATCCAGCTGCCGCCGCACTCAGCATAGTTTTCTCTGTAGTGTAGCTGTTTTGCCTTGGCCTAGCGCCACGTGTAATAGTTTGTCTGTTTATTTGTTCCATTATTATATTTGTTGTTTGTTATCCCTACGTGACTATCTGTTTTCTTGATATATCTATATCTATGATATATCTATTGACCCAAGGTCAACACGGATTTAGAAAATATCGTTCATGCGAAACACAACTAGCTCTATATTCACACGAAGTGATGGGTGCTATCGACAAAGGTTCGCAAATCGATTCCGTATTTATTGATTTCCAGAAAGCTTTTGACACCGTACCTCACAAACGGCTTTTAATCAAATTGCGTGGTTATGGTATATCGCCCCAAATTTGCAATTGGATAGGGGATTTCTTGTCAGAGAGGACACAGTTCGTGGTAATCGATGGTAAGGCATCGACTAAAACAGAGGTGATATCGGGCGTTCCACAAGGTAGTGTTATTGGTCCTCTGCTATTCCTTATTTACATAAACGATTTAGGGGAAAATCTAAGTAGCTCTCTTAGGTTGTTTGCAGATGACGCCGTCATTTACCGTCTAGTAAAATCATCTGAAGATCAAAACCAACTGCAGAACGATCTGAATAAGATATCAGTATGGTGTAAAAATTGGCAATTGACTCTAAATAATGAGAAGTGTGAAGTCGTCCACATGAGTACGAAAAGAAATCCGTTAAACTTTGTTTACAACATAAATCAATCAAATGTGAAGGCCGTAAACTCCACAAAATACCTAGGAATCACTATTACTTCAGACTTAAACTGGAAAGAACACGTAGATAATATCGTGGGAAAGGCGAACCAAAGACTGCGTTTTATTGGCAGAATCCTTAAAAGATGCAACAGAACTACTAAAGAAACTGCATACACTGCGCTTGTCCGTCCATTTTTGGAGTATTGCAGCCCAGTGTGGGATCCTTATCAGGTGGGTTTGACGGAGGACATCGAGAGAGTCCAAAGAAGGGCAGCTCGTTTCGTATTGTCACGATACAGGGGAGACAGCGTTACGGAAATGATACAGGATCTGGGATGGGAATCATTAGAACAACGGCGCTTATCACTTAGGCGTGGGTTACTTGCGAAACTCCAATGGCCAACATTCTCCTCTGAATGCGAAAATATATTGTTGACTCCCACTTACATAGGTAGAAATGATCATCAGAATAAAATAAGAGAAATCAGAGCTCGAACAGAGAGATTCAGGTGTTCCTTCTTCCCGCGCGCTATTCGAGAATGGAATGGGAGATAAATAGTATAATTGTGGTTCGATGAACCCTCTGCCAGGCACTTAAATGTGATTTGCAGAGTATCCCATGTAGATGTAGATGTAGATGTGTTGCTGTATGCCCAGAAGGCTCTTTTGTTTAATAAACCGTTGGCAATTTGAGCAGTTGTTATCTTTCCTGCAGATCGCAGGACTTAACAAAAACTCCGATTATTGTATGGCTCTGCAGTATCACTTCGTAGGTCTGAAGGTCGTCAGTCCACAGAAAATCGAAAACCGCGCTGATTGGTGCCAGTGGTATTTCATAATTATTTTCTCCAATTTTTTGGGACATTATTTGTTGGTTTGATTCCTGTGGGGTATCAGCGTTATTAGGTTGTTTATATTTAAACTTTTTTTTTAATGTCAGAGGATAGGAGTATAAGTGAATGACTTTTGTCCACTGGGAGTATTACTGTCTACTTCTTATGAGTCTAGCCGCTGGGAGAGGCTGCTGGCGGCTGCAGAAAGAAGGCAGTTTATGGCCCGTTAAGGAGTGGGTGGTAGCTTGTGGAGAATTCTCAGAAGAAGAGACCAAAGGCTAGTGTCAACGCCTCCCCCGGAGTGTGAGGTGCGGCCAGCGGCGACCGGGGCAGTTTAGGGGGGCAGTAAGCAGACACAGGCGCTTCTGGTCTGGGTCGGGCACCTGACTATATGGTGCTATTACTTAGATTCTGGCTGGAGCATTCTCCTGTCCAGATCAGTGTTTGATTTTGTGTCCAGCTGGTTAACCGTTTGGCAACTTTCGGTGGACTTAGAGTGGACCATATATGGTCTTGGAACGTCTGTATCGGACATGTGGCCAGGAAGGAAGTTTTTTCTGTAACAGAGCAACATTGCGTAGCCAGCTCGATCCTTGGGCTGCCTGGCATTCCGTTGGAGTACGATGTCGAGGGGCTGTAAAGGTTGGCGTCACTCTGGCCTGCACTGGTAACCTGCGGGCGTCAATGGCCTGGCCGTCGACAGACTGGCGCCCGAGTTTAAGGTGCACCGTCACCTTGCATTTGCAGATGTTTACGTGGGTCGTCGGGGGTTGATTTTTGTAGAAGATGGTGCGGCGCTGGCGACGGGAGGTTGGCGTCCTGCTGGTTTTCATTTTCACGCCGGCGGATTTTTATCTAGAGGTCCGAAATTCTGTATTTTTCTTAGAAAGGTTGGCCTACATGCGGAGAGTAGCGTGGGATGGTTTCGTAGAGTCGGAGCCTAGAGAGTTAAACAATAGCAATCGGTACCCATTGGTTAGAGCATTAACCCTCTGGCTACAAATGTGTACATAACTTCTACGGTGTCTAAAATGGTCCAGAAGCATTTTTTTCTCAATGGAAAGTACATGTATACGACAACTGAGGTTCGATCATTTCATCATGCACAATTATTGCAACCTCCAGAAGCTCACTATAAAAATATTAAGAAGCGAGTGTTGCACTGTGCAGCAGTTTATGAAATTAAAAGAACACGAAAAATGTGGGTTATTTGTATTCCACTGTATAACTGAAAGTGGAAATTAGTTTTCGATGTAGGTTAGTACAACAGTTGGTACTACAAAATTAATTAATTTAGTCCGTAAAAAAGCCTTACTTTTCAGTACACGCAGTGTTGTAGTATGAAAATGGGTGCATATAATTGCCTAAATATTGCTTCTAAAATCATTGAAAATTGAATTCAAGTGTATAACAGCATTAAAAATTATTTCCTTGATAGAGAAAAAAAATCAGGTCTGAAAGAGTTAGGTAAATTTTGTGATTGGCTTGACGTCACCGATGGGAGGAGCTTTAGTGGAAAATTTTGCTGTCTGGCCGGAGGAGAGACGCCTGAGGAGAGAGTTAGGCACCGGCATTCAGTTGGAGGGTCTGGCCTGAGAGAGAAGCCTGGCCGGATCGTACTGTTTATTTTTCTGGTCTGGATGGGACACCTGACTAGATGGTGCTTTTACTTAGATTCTGGCTAAAGCAGTTCCTCTGTCCAGATCAGTGTTTGATTTTGTGTCCAGCTGGGTCACCGTGTGGCCACTTTCGGAGGACTTAGAGTAATTTCTATGTGCCCTCTGCACAGTCAAGTGTTTGTGTCCTGCGGTGGAATCGCTCTATGTGGCTTCAGTAGGGTAATAGAAATATTCTGAAGTGAGTGTTCGCTGTCAGCAACACCACTCGTAATCAGGATACTTTACTGTCTCTTAAAAAATAACATTATCTTCATTTTTTTTATTGGTTCATTGCTGTGATATCACCCGTCAATTTCGCGTTTTTAGTTGATAAACACATACTATTTGTATCATTATCCACACTGCACTGCCGTCGACTGTTCTTCGCCCACTCCAACGCTGTTCTACAGACAACGGTAAGGTATCGCCAACGCATCTGCTGTGCGAGGAGAATTCAATGGTGGTTTATAGGTGGTTGTTGTTGATAGGTGAGGTCTTATTGTGTGTTTGAGAGTACGGATTACTGATTTATACAGACCGGAATCGGAGTTGTGATTAAATTTTCTCTCGATTATTAATTCTTCTTTATTATTCCCTTCTTTGGCTATAGCCAGTCAAAATCGTAATACTTTTGTATCAAACTTAATTTCTGTATAGTGTAATGTTATCCATTTTTGATATTACTATTTTACTGTCTTTTTAGTACAAATTTTTATAATCTTTTTTTTTCTTTTATACATGTGACACGTGGTCACTTTTGACTTGTACATACTACGTTGTAAAATATATAGCGAATACAGAGATTATAGAAAAGAGTGCCTTCCTCATTGCAACCACCTTTTCACTTATTTTGGATGGGAAATTTCTTGTTATAGCTAGGTCAGGGGACATAATTTCAATTTCAGAGAGTGAAAACTACTGCTAGTCATTGTCATTATTGAAAAGAAAACTAGACTTGCTTGTTGCTACTGCATTCAGTTAGGGACAGTCAATAGTAAATTTGCTTTATATTCCTTTCTGCTTTTTTACATGTAAAAAATAAAAACGTAGTGGCGACTCTTATATTTCATTTACAGAATTAGCTTATAAGCAAAATAATTGCATTAATTAACAAAATAATTTTAAATGATGCCATATAAATAGATTTCACTCATTTCTATTACTATTTGCATTACGCACTTTCAGTTGCAAATTGCAAATCAAATTAAGAGGGGTGATTTACATATAAAAGGCAAATTTAAATAAAAAAGGCCAACAAATAAGAAAAGGTAGGGTAAGATACCATTCAATATAAGGGGTCGCCAGTCACGTTCTGCACCGCCACTACGGTCGGGGTTCGAATCCCCCCTCAGGCATAGATATTTGTGCCATCCTTAGTAGTAAGTAGTTTGTAAGTTTAGAGTCCCATAAGCTCTACAAACGTTTTTTAAATACCAACGTGTTACTTCTAGTATTACGATGGTTCTACTTTTACAACAACGGTACACTGTCTTTGTTATCACCTACTTTTAGCAGTACGTAAGGTTCTTTGTATGATACTGTCACTCCTGCCTTCGGGGAAGACTGAAACAAGCAGAGGGTGCGTGCCCTGGCGTGCAATCGGGAAATGTTTCTCAAATGTGCACCCCGGGATGGAAATCAACAGCCACCTGCAGTGTCCGAGAGTAAGCGGCTGCAAACAGAGCTCGACCAAGATTCGGCGGCTGATATAACTGGGTGGCACAGACGTCACTGGTGTTTGGGCGTTGATGTAGGAAAAATATTACGAGGCACTGCAAATAAAAAAATACAATTACGTTTTATATCCAAACTGTTGTCAGACATGTTTCTTACATCTTCAAAATCATTTTGGAACACTGTTACATACTCTATTGCATAGTGTGCTATCGCTGTCCATTTCATAGTGGTGGCTGGGGCTTCAGATGACTGGTGTTCACTTCTTTGAGTGCCGGGACTCGATATTGGCACCGCTCTCCCTCCCCCCCAACCCCTTCCCGTTCGGCATATTTTCGTTAAAATATCTGCAGAATGTCTTACCTCAGATTGTTTGCGCTTGATTCAACTAGAGCTGTGACGTCGGGCTACAAAGCTTCTTTATTTCACACTTTTGTTCCAAGCTAAATGCCGAGTAATTCTTTCCATATGAATATGCACGTGAACACCCCATCTTTTCAAACAGTTAAATATTTATTACAACGAAGAGTGCAAATGTTATTTACTCACAAAATCGCAACACATTTGCTAAAACGTTCAAGGTTATGTGGCAAAAAGTCATTGTCGTTCCCGTGTGTTGAAACGAAGGTTGGGTTAAAAAAATCGCTTGCAGTGGTCTCGAACACACTACCTTCGACGCAGCAATACGATGCCGCTACCTACGTGCCTATTCTTGCTAGTTGGGTAGTAGTGACTTCATTATTATTCATGATCGGATTTTCGGAATGCTTTTACAGTTGATGCGTCGTTAATTTTTAATTACAAGATATTTTATCAAATATGACGGTTTTGACGAATCTTCGGTGCACCAAATCAAATGTGAAGGGATGATGTTGCCTTAATGGAGGATTTGCCAATGCGCAAGGCGAGGTGCGCAGTAGCTCCATTCTCTTGATTCGGGACCATTCGCACGTAACCGACAGAGCTCAGTAGCCGGGAGCTGGAGTCTCGACTAGCTCCAACGCCAATGTTAAAGGCGGCGTTTTTCCTCGCCCCTTCCTGCCTCCAAGGAGTTCATAGGAGAATTTCAACCCTAGCCGCGCATGCGCATTGCAACGCTGCGGCCACTGCCGCCTATATTAAAGCGGTCGCGCTACAACTCGTATACGTGCTGTCCCGGCAACGTAAAACGTTTCTCATGTAATGAAAATACGTCGAATGTACATATATAAATTGATCTGTTAGAATAACAAAACTTTTTTTTTTTACGGTGAGCATTTATCCTGGGATTCACTGAACCAGTAAACGCGCCACCTCTGTAATTTTATGAAATGGATTTGTTTCTTTGTTTATTATCGAAATCAAATTCTGAACTGAGATACAGTCCTTGACGACGGCGAACAGGTAAAAATCCTTGAAGTGGACGGCCGCAGTGGACTAGCTGTCTGCGGCGAGCCAGTCACAGTCTGCACGGCCGCTCGGGCATGGATGTTTGTGTCGTCTTTAGTATAAGGTAGTTTATAAGTAGTTTGTAAGTTTAGGGACTGATGACCCCGCAGTTAAGTCCCTTAAGTTTAACAAATATTTGATATCTGGTGAACGTGGAGGCATGTCAGTATATGCCCATCAACCAATCACTTTTGTCTGTACATTTTCGCTTAAAACTGGTCTCGTCAGACGACAACATTTTATTGAATAACTTAGAATAATGATCCTATTGGTCAAGCATCGATCGATTCACAAAATCCTGTAAACTGGATTTATAGAACATATTACTCTTCTGGAAACACTTTCAGCATTTTGCTGGATTGATTATTTTGTTAGCTTGTCACTGCATTGTACACCAATTCGTAATTATCACCTTATGTGCCTCTCCGGGGGACACCACCTTGACGAAGCACTGTCCGTGTGGGTGGAGAGGCTTGCTCATCCGTGTGAAGCAGAGGGCTATACCGAAGGTAGAGAACCTACTGCCGGAAAGGCCTCAGCTGATGGATCTGACCAAGCGTGTCCCACAACGTCTCGTCTTCCTTATCCTCTCCCAGTCCTTTCCCAATTCCTTTCCCAACCCAAAGTGTGATGCGATCCGTGCCATGGGGTACGTGGCACATGGGTGGATGTGTCTCGAATGGAGCGTCAGGGATACCGGGCGACCTCCCTGAGTTAGTAGCCTTGCACCACGCGGGGTTATCGTGGGACTAACATGAACACAGAGAAAGAAAGTATTTTAAAAGAATCTGAGGGGCAATCTGAGACCTCAGATACTCAGACATCGGGATCAGGACCGATGGAGTACACTCCTACTTCTCAATCAGGGTCTAGACCTGAGCAAGAAGTGCGAACTGTAACAGAGAAATTGGACCAGATTAGGATTAAGGCCTTGTCTGTGGCTAAGAGGAGGAAACTTCTCAAGGAACAGAAGCAAAAGGAAGGAAAAGAATGGCTTCCTAAGCATAAGTGGAGGGAATCAAAAGGGCTTGAGCCCAAGACCCCCAAAAAGAAACTGCATCAAGTCGAAGTGGATTCACAAACCCCCTCGATGTCAAAGACAGGTGGCAAGAGGGTTAGGGAGGAATCTAAGACTCCCTCCTGTCTGTACAAGCGTGATCCTAAAAGGCTGAGGCAGGAAATAGGAAAACAGACCTATAGTACTGCAGTCTCGGTCTTTAGAATGGCGGTTGTCCAATATGGATACCCACTGGTGAGCATCACCTTGCAGCAGGAGGAGCTCGTGCAGATGGCCCTCTTTGAAGAGTTTGGGGGGACGCTGGTCCATGACCCAAATTCAGGAGGGTCTATCTAGATCGCGGTGCCCTCATTTTTGTCTGCGAGGGGGAGCACTCAGCAGTATGGCTTAAGGACAAGGTGCCCATGATATCCCCGTGGGAGGATGCGAAGCTGCTGGTCAAGACAGCAACCGAACTCCTGAAGACTGCAAAGGTATCAATATGGGTACAAAAGATCCTGAAGGATGTCCCTCCAAAGACTCTGTTCGAGAAAATAAGGGTCCAGAACCCAAAAGTCTCAACAGAGGATTGGAGGATAATTAACCAAAAGGTCCTTCCGGAAGGACGAACCCTGGTGGTGGAGGTCGGAGAGAAGTCCATGAAGGCAATGCGATAGCAAGGCCTGAAACTGTTTTTAGGATTCTCGCAGGTCGCCGTCAGTGTAATCAAAGACCTTAAAGGCAATAATGGCAGCAAGATGGGGACTGGAAGTGCTGCAGATAAACCTGCAGCACAGTAAAGGGGCCACTGCTGCCCTGAGCCGTCGCCTGGGGATACAGGAGGTGGACGTGGCCCTGATACAAGAACCCTATTTATACAAAGGGGGTGTATCGGGCCTCGGTGGTACTGGAGGTAAGTTGATTTACGTTAGAAATCTAAAAAACTCCAGAACATCCATTTATTTAGACTTAATTATATCCATTATTGATTTGAGGTCGTGGTTGTATGCTTAATTATTTTGTCAAGTAGGCTCAACCACAAAGATCGTGTATAAAACATTATAATATGACGGGTTTCGAGGGTCAAGCCCTCATCATCAGATAAAATATACAAGACTCTTTAAAACCCGAGACAAATAAAATCTAAAACGTAATAAAAGAAAATGTGGTTACTTCCCTTGTAACTGTGTCTCCGTAGAAAGATCAGCATAATGTGCTTCGTCAATATTAAAAACAGTCCCCAGTACTGGCGGCGCATAGCACTAGTGAAGCGCACGGAGTCAACAACACGAGTGGGGCGCACGTATGAACATGAAAACAAAGATCTCTAAATGCCAAAGATTATCCACAAGGCAGTGGGTACATTCAGGTGTACAGTAAGACAGAGGTTGAAATTTAAAATAAATGACTTTTGTTCTAATAGATCCATAAAGTTTTTAAAAAAGCTGTATGCATTGCCTTGAAATTGTTCATTTAATGAAACGTCGCTTTTTGCGTTTTGTATTGTAATCTCTAGCTGTTCTAGCAGATCTAACTTTCCTCCCTTATCCTGTTTATGTAAAATCTTCAGGTCATCTTCAATATGCTTTAATGGGTGGCCAGTTTCGCGGATATGTGTAGCTACAGCGGACTTGTCAAAATTGTTAAGTCGGAAGGCGTCCACGTGTTCCTTGTACCTAACTTTAAACGATCTACCGGTCTGACCAATATAGCTGGCATTGCAACTACTACACTGTATCTTATAAACCCCTGCTTTGTCATATTTATCAGTCTTTTGGTTTAAGTTATTTCGTAATTTATGATGTAAAGTATTATTAGTTTTAAAAGCAGCTTCTACTTTAAAAGGTTTTAGTATGTTGGCCACTTTCTGAGACAGATTACCAAAATATGGAACCATTACCCTCTTGATATTATCTGTGCCATTTGTATATGATTTCGCACGTTGTTTCTTTCGTATTAGGTTATTAACTACGTTTTCTTGGTAACCATTCGCCTTAGCAAGCTGTCTTATAATGTTAAATTCAGTGGTTCTGTCTTTTTCATTCATTGGCACTTTGAAGGCTCTATCGACTAAACAGCGTAGGGCAGAAAGTTTTTGGCCATTAGGGTGACAAGAGCTGTTATGTATTAGAATGTCGGTACTTGTAGGTTTCCTATATACTTTAAATACGTGTCTGCCATCCTGCTTCGTAATGTTAAGGTCAAGGAACTGAAGTGTGCCATCCTTCTCTTGTTCAACGGTAAATTCGATTTTCTCATGTAGGCTGTTAAATTTATTAACTATTCCACTAATTTCAGTTTCACCTCCATCTATCAATAGCAAAGTATCGTCAACGTAGCGTTTATAATATAAGATTTTATCAACTGGATGCTGCATATTTGTGAAAAGCCGGTTTTCCAGGTTATTAATAAAAATGTCTGCTATTGTTCCTGAAATACTTGAACCCATAGCCAGTCCATCCTTTTGTATATAAAATTTCCCGTTAAAGGTATATTTCAGAATAAACCGAAGTAGGTCAATGAATTCAACGATATCTTGCTGAGATAGTCTCTTGTGTTTAAGTAAGTTTGCTTTAATCAACTCGATGGCCTCGTCAACCGGAACTTTTGCATATAAATTTTTAATATCAAGAGACAAAAGGTGGGATGTATCTGCTATAGGCTTATCTTTAATCTCATTGATCAACGTAGTGTTGTTGCTAACTGAAAAAGTATCCCCAAATACATAAAACTCCTTTAAAATTATAACGAGTTTTTTCGTAATTTTGCATAGGGGGCCCTTCATTGAATTTACGATAGGTCTAATAGGATGCCCATTTCTATGGACCTTTAATTGCGATCTTAGTCGAGGAGCTGTGGGATTCATGACGTAACATTGAAACTTCTCTTTTTCAGTCAATAGGAAAGACGTCCTTTTAAGCAACTGTTTTAACTCTGCCTGTACCTTTTTAGTTGGATCTTTAGCTATTTCAGTCACACCGTTTTCAGAAAAGAACTGTAGTGTTTTATTAGTATATTGTTCTTCACTAACGATAACAGTAGTATTGCCCTTATCGGCCTTAGTAACGATCGCTTTATTAGAGATGAGCTTGTCGTTAATGGAGGTTACGGTTTTGTGATCACTGTTATTATGCGTACTGTTACAGGATTTATTCGTTTCGGCTATATTGGCGTTAGCTAGTTTATATCCCACGTGTCCTTGATGAACAACTACAGATCGAATTTCTCAATTTAAAAAGTAGGCAGGATCAGAAACTAAACAAGCTGATGAGACAAATTGACTGTAGAGTAAGCAACGCGCAAAATGTTGACAATTTTCAGTTTTACCCCAGAGTCGTTAATGAAACTGACATCTCTTTTAACGATGAAGAGTTAAGGCTGCTGAACAAAGGTCTTAAATTTAACGTGCAACCTAGCCTAAATGAAAAAACTGTAAAAGAAATTATCGTAGCGACTAAAATGGCGGTAGATGTTGCTAAACTGAATGAAAACGAAAAAGGACACGTGGGATATAAACTAGCTAACTCCATCAAAGCCGAAACGAATAAATCCTGTAACAGTACGCATAATAACAGTGATCACAAAACCGTAGCCTCCATTAACGACAAGCTCATCTCTAATAAAGCGATCGTTACTAAGGCCGATAAGGGCAATACTACTGTTATCGTTAGTGAAGAACAATATATTAATAAAACACTACAGTTCTTTTCTGAAAACGGCGTGACTGAAATAGCTAAAGATCCAACTAAAAAGGTACAGGCAGAGTTAAAACAGTTGCTTAAAAGGACGTCTTTCCTATTGACTGAAAAAGAGAAGTTTCAATGTTACGTCATGAATCCCACAGCTCCTCGACTAAGATCGCAATTAAAGGTCCATAGAAATGGGCATCCTATTAGACCTATCGTAAATTCAATGAAGGGCCCCCTATGCAAAATTACGAAAAAACTCGTTATAATTTTAAAGGAGTTTTATGTATTTGGGGATACTTTTTCAGTTAGCAACAACACTACGTTGATCAATGAGATTAAAGATAAGCCTATAGCAGATACATCCCACCTTTTGTCTCTTGATATTAAAAATTTATATGCAAAAGTTCCGGTTGACGAGGCCATCGAGTTGATTAAAGCAAACTTACTTAAACACAAGAGACTATCTCAGCAAGATATCGTTGAATTCATTGACCTACTTCGGTTTATTCTGAAATATACCTTTAACGGGAAATTTTATATACAAAAGGATGGACTGGCTATGGGTTCAAGTATTTCAGGAACAATAGCAGACATTTTTATTAATAACCTGGAAAACCGGCTTTTCACAAATATGCAGCATCCAGTTGATAAAATCTTATATTATAAACGCTACGTTGACGATACTTTGCTATTGATAGATGGAGGTGAAACTGAAATTAGTGGAATAGTTAATAAATTTAACAGCCTACATGAGAAAATCGAATTTACCGTTGAACAAGAGAAGGATGGCACACTTCAGTTCCTTGACCTTAACATTACGAAGCAGGATGGCAGACACGTATTTAAAGTATATAGGAAACCTACAAGTACCGACATTCTAATACATAACAGCTCTTGTCACCCTAATGGCCAAAAACTTTCTGCCCTACGCTGTTTAGTCGATAGAGCCTTCAAAGTGCCAATGAATGAAAAAGACAGAACCACTGAATTTAACATTATAAGACAGCTTGCTAAGGCGAATGGTTACCAAGAAAACGTAGTTAATAACCTAATACGAAAGAAACAACGTGCGAAATCATATACAAATGGCACAGATAATATCAAGAGGGTAATGGTTCCATATTTTGGTAATCTGTCTCAGAAAGTGGCCAACATACTAAAACCTTTTAAAGTAGAAGCTGCTTTTAAAACTAATAATACTTTACATCATAAATTACGAAATAACTTAAACCAAAAGACTGATAAATATGACAAAGCAGGGGTTTATAAGATACAGTGTAGTAGTTGCAATGCCAGCTATATTGGTCAGACCGGTAGATCGTTTAAAGTTAGGTACAAGGAACACGTGGACGCCTTCCGACTTAACAATTTTGACAAGTCCGCTGTAGCTACACATATCCGCGAAACTGGCCACCCATTAAAGCATATTGAAGATGACCTGAAGATTTTACATAAACAGGATAAGGGAAGAAAGTTAGATCTGCTAGAACAGCTAGAGATTACAATACAAAACGCAAAAAGCGACGTTTCATTAAATGAACAATTTCAAGGCAATGCATACAGCTTTTTTAAAAACTTTGTGGATCTATTAGAACAAAAGTCATTTATTTTAAATTTCAACCTCTGTCTTACTGTACACCTGAATGTACCCACTGCCTTGTGGATAATCTTTGGCATTTAGAGATCTTTGTTTTCATGTTCATACGTGCGCCCCACTCGTGTTGTTGACTCCGTGCGCTTCACTAGTGCTATGCGCCGCCAGTACTGGGGACTGTTTTTAATATTGACGAAGCACATTATGCTGATCTTTCTACGGAGACACGGTTACAAGGGAAGTAACCACGTTTTCTTTTATTACGTTTTAGATTTTAATTGTCTCGGGTTTTAAAGATTCTTGTATATTTTATCTGATGATGAGGGCTTGACCCTCGAAACGCGTCATATTATAATGTTTTATACACGATCTATGTAGTTGAACCTACTTGACAAAATAATTAAACATGCACTTATGTTAGAAATGGAATACCTTCGATACCAATGATGGATGTTTGTTCCAGGGACCTGGTGACCATCAGGATGCAGCAACGTGAGGAAGGTATCAAGAGTGAACGCACTGGGAGACATATAGGAGAGTCCTTGACTTCAGCGTAATGGAAATTAAAACTTCGATAAGGAACCCAGCAGAGTTTGAGGAAGTAGCTATAGTGACCTCATACCAGGACAACTGCTCAATCACCAAGAAGTGCACAAATAGGTATGTGCCTTGGTGGAATGATAACCTGGAAATGCAAAGGAAACAGGTACGAAGACTGTTTAACCTTGCGAGGCGCAAAGGACAATGGGCAAAGTATCGTGAGGCCCTTGTCAATTACAACCTTGCCATCAGATGGGCAAAGGAGGCATCCTGGAAAGTATTCTGTGAGGAAGTGGAGGGCACGGCTGCTCAAGCGAGACTTCATAAAATACTCATTAGGGTACCAACTAACCAGGAGGAACATTGAAGAAGGAGGATTGGGAGTATACAAAGACAGCACATGAAACGCTGGAACTGCTCCTCAAGACTCACTTTCCTCAATATACTCTGGGGGATAACTCAGACCAGAATGCGATTCCTGAGAGACAACGGTTCTCAGGTATTCGCAAAGAGGACTGGGATCTGGCCAAGGAGTGTGTCGATTTCAGTAAGGTGCGATGGGCGGTGGGAACATTTCAAACGTTCAAGTCACCTGGCCCCGATGGAATCTTTCCAGCTCTCCTGCAACAAGCGGGAGAAAATCTTATTAGATTCCTAAGCAGGTTATTCAGGGTTAGCATAGCAGCAGAAATCATTCCCAATGCCTGGAGGGCAGTGAAGGTTGTCTTCATTCCAAAACCAGGGAGAATTTATCATACCAAGGCCAAGGATATGAGACCAATCAGCCTGTCCTCCTTCATTCTTAAGACATTGGAAAAGCTGGTTAATGTGCATGTTGGAGAAAGGAGGTTAAGTAGGGCTCCTCTACATTCAAACAAACATGCATATCAGCTCCACGGTGAGCAACCGCACACTCTGCAGCGAGTCCCTTTAGACCGCTCGACTACTCCACCGCGGCCAGTTGGGATACCAGTAACTTTAGAATAAGGTTGGGAATCTTGGACATATTCTGAGTCGTGGCCACCTTTATGCTCAGACGGCAAAGACTACCAAATCCACCGGTTGGTCCCTCAACCGTTAGGGATAAAACCCAGTGAAGCCCTGGGCAAGTAAGGCTAGCAACCTGCTACCCAGGTACTTCAATATCATGCTGGCAACAATCAGAGCAAAATGACTCGGACCTTTGGAGGTGATGGAGTCCCACCTCTAATTGACAGACCAGGGACTCCTCAGATACGACTTGGCAAACGGTTTGGAATGAGATGGGAGGCTATTAATATCAATGGGGATTACACTGGGAAGAAGGTAGAGCTGGCAGAGGCTTCAAGTAAGGTGGGGTTAGATGTCTTAGCTTATAGTGACGTTAGGGTAAGGTGATAGAAAGAGGACGAAGTCGGGGAATACAAGGTCTACCTGTCAAGAGTCAAAGTAGGAAGAGCACAGTGGGGTGTAGGGTTTTACATAAGGAAAGCAATCGAACCCAGCACATTTGCAATAAGTATGTAAATGAACGACTGATGTGGATAGATTTGGCCATCTCCAGCAAGAAAATTAGGACTGTGGCAGTGTATTCATCCTGTGAAGGGACAGATCAAGATGAGATGGACAGATTTTACAACACACTTAGTGATGTAGTTGTTAGAGTGAAGGATAAGGATAGTGCTTTACTCATGGGTGATTTCAACTCCAGGATAGGAAGTAGAACAGAAGGCTACGAAAAGGTTATGGGTAAGTTTGGATATGATGTGGTAGCCAATAGGAACGGAAAACAGCTCTTGGATTTCTGTTCCAGTATGGGCTTAGTTATCACAAACTCCTTCTTTAAGCATAAGAACATTTACCGCTATACTTGGGAAGGAAGGGGAACCAGATCTGTCATTGACTATATAATAACAGACCAGGAATTCAGGAAGACAATCAAGGACACACGAGTTTTCAGGGGGTTCTTTGATGATACTGATCATTATTTAATCTGCAGTGAAATTGGTTTTGTGAGGCCGAAAGAGCAGAAAGTCAGGTCCATGTGTAAAAGGATAAGAGTGGAGAAGCTTCAAGACAAGGAAATTAGGCACAAATACATAACAATGATCTCGGAAATGTCCAGTTAGTGGAATGTAATGATTCACAGTCACTGGAAGAGGAATGGTCAAGGTACAGGGACACACTACTAGAAGTAGCTAGAGAATGTCTTGGAACAGTAGTGTGTAAAGGCAGGAAGAAGCAGACAGCTTGGTGGAATGACACAGTCAACCTGTAAAACGAAAAAGAAAGCATTTCAAAAATGGCTACATACTAGAAACGAGTCAGACAGAGAAAGTTATGTTGAAGATAGAAACAAAGCCAAACGGATAATTGCAGATTCCAAGAGGAAATCATGGGAAGACTTTGGAAATAAGCTAGAAACTCTGAGTCACGCCGCGGGAAAACCATTTTGGACCGTAATTAGGACCTTCGAAAGGAAAGAAGAAGATATTAACGTTTTGGACAGGTCAGGAAAGCTGCTAGTCAATCCTGTTGATGCATTGAGCAGATGGAGGGAATATTTTGAAGAATTGCTCAATGTAGGTGAAACATTCAATGGTGTGTCAGATTTTCAGGAAAATGGGATAGGAACGACGATGGAAACAGGATCTCATTTGAGGAAGTGGAGTAAATGGTCAGTAGATTACAGTGCAATAAAGCGGCTGGGGTGGATGAAATTATGCCGGAACTCGACAAATACAGTGGAAAATCAGGTCTCAAATGGTTACACAGGATAATTGAGAAGGCGTGGGAATCGAGCCAGGTCCTGTCTGACTGGCTCAAAGCGCTAATCACGCCAATTTTCAAACATGGAAATAGAGAAGATTGTAACAACTATCGTGGTATCTCTTTAATCAGCGTTGTAGGCAAAATATTCTCAGGTGTTGTTGAAAGGAGAGTGCGAGTATTAATTGAGGACAAGTCAGATGAAAATCAGTGTGGGCTTAGGCCTCTTAGAGGCTGTCAGGACCAGATCTTTAGCTTATGGTAGGTAATGGAAAAGTGCTATGAGTGGAACAGGGAATTGTATCTATGTTTCATAGATCTAGAAAATTCTTAGGATGAAGCTACTGTCAGTTCTACAAGATTATGGTATAGGAAGCAAACTTCTGCAGGCAATTAAAGGGCTTTACGTAGACTGTCAGGCAGCAGTTATAGTAGATGGCAAATTAAGCTCATAGTTCAGGGTAGTTTCAGGGGTAAGACAAGGCTGTAACCTGTCACCACTGTTGTTCATGCTATTAATGGATCACATGTTGAAAACAGTAGACTGGCAGGGCGGGATTAAAATAGGTCAAAACAAAATAAGCAGCCACGCATATGCGGATGACTTGGTTGTAATGGCCGATTCGATTGAGAGGTTGCAAACTAATATTTCAGAGCTCGATCAGATGTGCAAGAATTATGATATGAAGATCAGCATCTCCAAAACGAAAGTAATGTCGGTCGGAAAGAGATTTAAATAGATTGAACAGGTAGACAGTTTCAAGTACCTGGGATGTATTTTCTCATAGAATGGCAACATAGTGAAATAACTGGAATCGAGGTGCAGCAAAGCTAATGCAGTGAGTGCTCAGCTAAGATATACTCTCTTCTGCAAGAAGTAAGTAAGTACCAAGACTAAGTTAGCAGTGCACCGCTCGATCTTTCGACCAACTTTGTTGTATGGGAGTGAAAGTTGGGTGGATACAGGTTACTTTATTCATAAGGTAGAGGTTACAGATATGAAAGTAGCAAGAATGATTGCAGGTACTAATAGATGGGAACAATGGCAGTAGGGTGTCCATAATGATGAAATCAAAGAAAAACTGGGAATGAGCACCACAGATGAAGCAGTTAGAGCGAACAGACTTAGATGGTGGGGACATGTTACACGTATTGGAGAGGCAAGGTTACCTAAGAGACTCATGAACTCGGCAGCGGAGGGTCAGAGGAGTCGAGGTAGACCAAAAAGAAAGTACTTATATTTGGTACAGAATGATTTTGAAGTAAAAATGTATAACATCAGACGAGGCATTAATGTTAGCATTGAATAGGGGATCTTGGAGTAATTTTATTAGAGGTACTGAACGCTGGAAGGCATAATCAGTGTCTAATGATGATGATGATGAAGTTATAAGACCGGACGCAGAACGCATTGAGCATATTGCTAAATGTCAGAGTCCTAGAAATCGAAAGCAACCAAACTAATTCTTAGGGATTTGTAAGGAAAATTCTTCCAGAAATGATACAGTAAATCACACAATACTGAAGCAAAAAGCAGTAAGAACTTGGGGAAAAGGAGCAAATATTGTATAAGATACCGTAGTACGAGCTAAGATGTTATACCATCCAGGGTTTTTTGTATGTATACTGATGCTTCTGATCATGGTTTATATTGTGTAATATTCTACAAACGTTTTCTGATGGAAATGGTTCATAGAGACCAGTTGCATTCGCTAGTAGAACTCTAAACAAACATGAAACAAATTATTTGGAACCGAAAAGGAATTTCAGTACGAGGTTAATTGCGTTAAAGGGCTCTAGAATATATTTTTTGATTGTTTATCTAGTTTTCCTGTTGGTTCAAAAGTTCAAATATTTGTAAATCTATCGGACCAAACTGCATCAGTCCGTAGCTTACAAACTACTTAAACTAAAGGTAAACTAATCTAAGAACAACACACACACACACACACACACACACACACACACACACATGCCGCACAGATGACTCGAACCTCCAACGCCGAGCAACCGCGCGCTCTGCAGCGAGGCGCCTTAGACCGCTTGGCTACACCTCCGCGGTTTGCTGTTGGTATGGATAATATTTGTATTACCTGAAGAACATGGCACTAATTATCATGTTTATTTTCTTACTACAAAAGACAATGAGAAAATACGTTAAGAGTATAGTAATACATAATCAAGCAGATTAGAAAACTGATCCTCCATTTAGTAAAATTACACAGAACCTTATAAATAGAAAGAAAATTACTAGTGCACTAGGTAACTGGTTATATTTTTAAGATTGACTATACTTCATTGCACAAAAAGAACATCTGAGCTGGAATATTTATATTCCTAAAACTGTCTTTAACGATTTAGTTCTTCATATGCATGAAGGCTACGGCCATATCGGTATACACAAATGTAGTCAAACTCCGGTGCTGCAGTGAGTTACAATAGAGACAGAGGTCTCCTGGGGAGGGGTGGGAAGGAAATCCGTCTTCGGGGATCTGTCTTCCATGTTCCTTCGGCCGCAACAAATCCATCGTTCTTCGTTTCTTTCCAACTTCGCCTTCTGGGAGTACCAATCTATCCGCCCCTCTCTTCATCTTCAACAGTTCTATTGTAGAACACAACACTGATATATACCATTACTAGCTTAAACCCGCGGCACCGCTCGCTTGTTGGTTGATTATGATAGATAAGCTTTCATTAGTGTGTTTTGAGACTGGTTTTGAAGGATGAAATGAAATACAATATCTTTTTTAGAAACATTTTTAATCAACATTCGAATAAAAAATAAAATTATGTGTAGATTTACAATAAATAATACATACATTATTCTTTATAGCCTGTGTTGCAATATCTCAACACATTTGGTGAGAGTAATGTTCAAATTCATTTTAATTTCATTTTCGGGCATTTTAGTAAACTACGTTATTTGTAGTATAGTTTGGAGCGTAAATGTAGAGATTTTTTGGGTTGCCCACCCTTGAGCAAGAGACGTATAATTGACCATGTGAAAAATATGAGGGCTGTAAATTGATTCCTGAGACGTTTAATGATTGTCCTTAAGCTTTGTCAATTGTCATGGCAAAAGCTAGACGGACTGGAAACTTAAGTCTTTTGAACTGAAACGGCATATCCGAAGGTATTAAAGGAATCTCAACAATAATGATTGTAACAATATCACTGATCAATCACTTGATGTAATGTGCGAAACATCAAATCGACTTTTTTAAAGAGATGTATTATAAGAAATTTCTTTTTTACTGTTTTAATTATTCTTATATTTCGTTACAAAGAATGAGATGAAGACAATGTAGCACGCATAGACCAAAGATATGGTCTGTGGCATCACGTTTCGCTGTATGTAACCTCCTAGCTATAGAGTCGCAAACGTCATCGCTGGCCTTCAATCCGAATTTTTTTATAATTTGACGACTTTCAACCACTATATCTTCCACCTCCTTATAACTATCAGCATGGAACTGCTATAGTGTACAACGAGAGATTTCGGACAACAATTACACACAGACCATTCGTTTGCGTTCTGTAGTTTTCGCTGCAGAGCGAAAAATTAACGCACATACAGGTAGAATTCTATATACACCGATAACTTTCCATCCCAATATGCTCCACCTTTTTTTCATTATCAACCCTCAAGCAACAATGCAACCAATAAAACCATTTTCAAAGAGTAAATATAAATTTCAAAGAGTAACTATTGTTCCGTATTTCGCGTTATATTCTTCAAATTACTAAATATCTATCAGATCCCTATAAAACCGTGCCTAAAACCTTCCTAGGTATAAATTAGTAACTGTAAAAATATTCAAGTCTCTGCGTCTTGTCGTTCGGACGTGATAAGCGTACACGGAACAGACATTCACATTAATATAAATAGATAAATAGCTATCCGACCGCCATAAAAACGTGCCTAAAGCCTTCCCCATGTAGCCATTAGTAAGTGTACAAATTTTTAGCTCTTTATGTCTTGTGGTTCAGACGTGATAAACGTACACCGAACAGACATTCACATTTATAGATATAGATGATGAAGTCTGAGACTGATGACCCCCTAGTTAAGTCCCATAAGCTTAACAAACAAGTCTGATGACATATCTTTAATATGTTACTACCGAAAGATAATTTTATAATCAGGTAATGATTATGCTTTAAACAACAAAGAGACGAGCTTGTTTATTAAAATAAAATTTGGGGAGAGTCAAGACACTAAAGGGGATGAAAGAATACAAATGGTAATAAGATACTTGTCATAAGAGATTTATAGTTTACTAGTATTCGTTGTTACTAAGGACAATGTGAAAATATTATCCAGCACCTTTATTACATTACATTAAATTACTGAGCACTGTATTGATAATTCTCTATTTCACCATAAATCTTCTCGAATGATATTCTCATTGAAGGTTGAATTTCCTATACAAATGTATTCAGTGGTATTCCCTTTTTTCTTCTTCCACTTGGTATCCATTCAGTATTCAAGTTTTTACATTTCACTTTGTCTCAGAGGGAAACTAATTACTTGTTAGGTCATCCATCATCCATCTTCGTTGTAATTTAATTTCACAGACAACATGTTTCGGTGCGTATTAATTAGCTCTGAAAATTTTGAGTTACCTGTCTGAGATCAGTTTTAGAGACTACGTCCACAGAGGCGAAGAAAAAATACAGGTCTTCTCTTTCTGGGGCCGAGGGCAGAATTTCCGAGACGCTTCACTGCGGTATAAGAGTAACTCCGGCCTCGGATGAAGCCGGAAAATTCCGAAACTTTTAGCGCATGCTTCGCCTCCAGCTTCCGGCTGCCTCATTGCTTCCCGCGGCATTGTTTCTGAAATTTACACGCCAGTTATTATTAATGAGGTTAGAAAATTAATGAGCGTGCCTTGTAATCCCCTTCATAAAACTGTCACTCCTCTGTCCGCAGGAGAGTCTGCTTCAAGGAGATGGAAGTTACTAAATCTTATTTAAAAAGTGGAGAGAAATCTGGCTGCATGAGACATGAATATGGCTGGAGTGGACGGTATCAGGGAAAATCGCTCAGGGTGCGATGGAGATTACTTGCTCATAAGCAATTCTCCACTCAGACTGTGTGTTTTTTTTTACGAATTTAATAATTACTAATCTTCAGTTTGGTGTAGCACTTGTTTTTGTGACTGTCATGACACAGACGAGTAACCTGTGTACATCTTTTTCTAATAGCTTGTCATTTATTCGGTTAACATAACCACATATTCCCTTGCGTTTTAAGGTGAGACGGTAGGACCTATACCGAAAATGTTAAATTAAGTAGATTCATGCTCCATTCTCTCACAAACTACTGAACAGATTAGTCTGAAATTTTTTCTGAAAATTAAATGATTTTTGTGCAACTCATCTAACCGAAATCTTTTTGGTATTATAATTTCTAATATACTTATTAATTTAATTACCGTACATTAAAATTTTTTGTGAAAAAAAAGGCCACAAATATTTTCAATTCAACAGAACTACTGCGGTTCTACACCTGTAAGGCAGTATTGTTTACAATCTGTGAAATTTTCATTAATGTTTCTCTGACAGTTTCTGAGAAAACTGGGCAAATGTATAGTTGTGAGAAAATTAGACATGAAGTCTTACAACATGTTTATTCTAGGAAAAACACAATTCTGCCGTTAAGAAGTGGTTACATGCAGCCTGCACCATAATCAGGGTCCTCATTATCTTTGAGTTCATTTGCCTGTTGCCTTTTCCTCCTTCTTGACTCTTTAGACATCAGAAGCAGCAAAATCTGACTTGACAATACGCAAGCTGTCCTGTTAGAATAGTTACAGTATTCGGTCCGACTGCTTTGCTTAATTGTTCCAAAACTTTATGTCTGGCTATTTTTCCATTGTTCCACGTTATCACAGCATCTGATGCCCCTAGTTGTAAAGTTCTGGAACCAACAAACACATTTCTAGGAATGCGGGTGGATACAGCGTTGTTGGAGGCCTCATTTAGAGTTTTTCCATGTTAGCGCTTCCTCAGTGGATCACTACGATATTAGTACTTCCACAACTTTCATCTAATCCTGTGACCAAGCGAGGTGGCGCAGTGGTAACACACTGGACACACATTCGGAAGGATGGTGGTTCAAATACACCTCCGGCCATCCAGATTTAGGTTTTCCGTAATTTACCTAAATCACTCCAGGAAAATGCCGGGATGGTTCTTTTAAAAGGGAACGACCGATTTCCTTCCACATCGTTACAAAAACAACCCGAGCGTAAGCTCCGTCTCTAATGACCACGCTGTCGACGCGGCTTTAAACACTAATCTGCTTTCCTACACTTGTCCGTCCGTCTACTTCTGTAGATTTATCAATGTTTATTTTCTTTCTCGAAGCACTTGGTTGAGTTTCATGTACCAGAGCTCTACTGCTGTTGCATTGATTTTGACCTTAATTATCTACACTTTCCTTGTTTTGAATTCCGTAGAATTTAGGTCTCTTGAACAAACCTTTTGGTTTAGTCATTATAGAAACATAGATTACCGTACATCGCACCAAAACTTTCAAGAAACTTCGCATTCGCAAACAATAGCAACCAACGAGACTCGCTTTTCAAAGAAAAATTTTGTTTACAAGCGCTCCTGCAGACATTTGGCTATCGAAATGCGCTGGAGCTGGTTAACCAACATATGAACCGTACATTTCTGTACAAAAAATCTAACTCTTTAACTGTAAAAGTGCTGGAGGTACGAAAAGGGGCGTAAATTATTACAGCCGGCCGCGGTGGCCGAGGGGACTGAGGCGCTCCAGTCACGGTCTGCACGGCCACTGCGGTCGGGGGTTCGAATCCCCCCTCGGGCATGGATGTTTGTGCTGTCCTTAGGATAAGCTAGTTGATAAGTAGTTTGTAAGTTTAGGGACTGATGACCCCGTAGTTAAGTCCCATAAGCTTTACAAACATTTTTTTTTTTTTTTTTTTTTTTTTTTTTTTGAAATTATTACAGTGACAGATGTCATAAAATTAAATTTTCGTTCTAACTGGTGAACAGAAATAATAATATTAATAAAAATAATATAAATGTTCACAAAAGAACATAGTATCTAATTATGCAAAAAACTGGAAATTGATTTTTTGAAAAATTCAGCCTACTGTCTTACCTTAAATTTTTATTTCATGGGTAACCGACGGAGCGTCGTTTACTCTCGGTATCGATAATAATGAAGAATACTGACTCAACCTATCATGTTGGAAGTTTGCTTCTTGTTTTCCACGGGGGACCAAACTAAAAATTATCTAAATCGCACAATTCATTGTATAAATTACTATTTTATCAAAGCAAAACTTATGGGTCTCGAGAGAGTTTCTGCGATCGTCATATGAATAAAATTCTTGAATATCTGTCTCCAGATCGCTTTTATTTTCTAAAATATGACCGGTTTCTTCAGATCAAATTTTTGAAGTTACAGAGTAACCTGTCCTGTGATGAACGAAAATGTTCACAGTCGTGGAGACTGATATTCAAGGATTTTAAATTACTATTTGTTCAATCTATAAGATACTTAACTCCGTCCTCCACATGGTTTCAGGAACCTAAGGGGAAGGAACGGCCGCCTTGTAATCTTCCGGCTGAAAGCTTTACCGGATGTGAAATGGAGTAGGACGTGGTCAGCGCCCCACACTCCCAGCTGTTGAATCGGTGTCCCAGACCAGAGCTGCTACTTCTCAATCAAGTAACTCTTCAATTGACCTCAAAATGGTTGAGTGTAGCCCGCTTGCCAACAGCTCTCTCCAGACTCGGATGGTTACCCATCCAAGTAGTAGTCAAGTGCTTAACGTCGGTGATATCCACTGCAGCTAGTAGAGCGAAATATTATTGTTGTTATGGTTTTCAGTCGGATGGTGCAGCTCCATGCTAACCTGTCCTGTGCAAACTTCTTTATCTGCGAATCTGCTTTCTGTATGCGTCCTTCGGTCTACCTCTACGATTTTTACCCTTGATGTTACAATGTATAACACAAACCTATCCCTTCTCTTAGTCAGGAGTTGCCAGAAACTCCTTTTCTCCCCAATTATGTTGAGCACCTCCTCATTACGTTACGTGATCTCCCCATCTAATCTTCATCATACGTCTCTAGCACACCATTTCAAAACCTTCTATCATCCCTTTGTCTGAAGTCCTAATCGTCCACGTTTCACTCCTGTAAAATGCTACACTCCACACAAATGCTTTCAGAAAGGACATGCTAACATTTAAACTAATATTGGACGACAGCAAATTTCGCTTCTTTAGACACTTTTGCTCCCATAGCAATTCTGCATTTTATAACTTCAGACGTTACTTTGCTACGCAAACAGCAAAACTCATCTATTACTTTTATTGTCTCATTACCTAATCCAATTCTATAATCATCGCCTGTTTTTCTGCGCTACATTCCATTACCCTTGTTTCCTCTTCCTTTCAAAATATTATCATTCCGTTAAATTGTTCTTCAAGGTCCTTCAGAATCTGAGTGTATCCCACTCAACATATTCATAAGATTTTTCCAGATCTAAAAATGCTAAAAAAATGTAGGTTTCGCCTTCCTTAACCGACCGGGTGAACAAAAAGTCAGTATAAATTTGAAACCTTAATAAATCACGGAATAATGTAGATAGAGAGGTAAAAATTGACACACATGCTTGGGACGACAAGGGGTTTTATTTGAAGCCAAAAAAAAAAGAAGGCCGACAGATGGTGCTTCATCTGATAATAAAATCAATAATTTGCATAATAAATTAAGACAAAGCAAAGATGATGTTCTTTACAGGAAATTCTCAATATGTTCACCATCACTCCTCAACAATAGCTGTAGTCCAGGAATAATGTTGTAAACATCACTGTAAAGCATGTCCGGAGTTATGGTGAAGCATTGGCGTCGGATGTTGTCTTTCAGCATCCCTGGAGATGTCGGTCGATCGCGATACACTTGCGACTTCAGGTAACCCCAAAGCCAATAATCGCACGGACTGAGGTCTGGGGACCTGGGAGGCCAAGCATGACGAAAGTGGCGGCTGAGCACACGATCATCACCAAACGAGGCGTGCCAGAGATATTTCATGCGTCTAGCAATAATATTATTTGTTTTGTTTTAATAAAAACCCATGTCATTCCAAGCATGTGTGTCAATTTTTAATTATCTATCTACATTATTCCGTGATTTATTAAGTTTGCAAATTTATACTGACGTTTTGATCATCCGGTATATTCTAAGATATGTCTTAACATGAGTATTGTATCGCGTGTTCCTACATTTCTCCTGAATCCAAACTGATATTCTCCAAGGTCGGATTTCAACAGTTTTTCCATTCGTCTGTAAATGATTCGTGTTAATAATTTGCATGCATGACTTATGAAACTGATCTGTAATTTTCACATTATGAATTATCTCGAACAGAACGATCTATTGACCCAAGGTCAATACGGATTTAGAAAATATCGTTCATGCGAAACACAACTAGCTCTTTATTCACACGAAGTGATGGGTGCTATCGACAAAGGTACGCAAATCGATTCCGTATTTCTTTATTTCCAGAAAGCTTTTGACACCGTACCTCACAAACGGCTTTTAATCAAATTGCGTGGTTATGGTATACCGCCACAAATTTGCGATTGGATAGGGGATTTCTTGTCAGAGAGGAAACAGTTCGTAGTAATCGATGGTAAGGCATCGACTAAAACAGAGGTGATATCGGGCGTTCTACAGGGTAGTGTTATTGGTCCTCTGCTATTAATTATTTACATAAACGATTTAGGGGAAAATCTAAGTAGCTCTCTTAGGTTGTTTGCAGATGACGCCGTCATTTACCGTCTAGTACAATCATCTGAAGATCAAAACCAACTGCAGAACGATCTGAATAAGATATCAGTATGGTGTAAAAATTGGCAATTGACTCTAAATAATGAGAAATGTGAAGTCGTCCACATGAGTACGAAAAGAAATCCGTTAAACTTTGTTTACAACATAAATCAATCAAATGTGAAGGCCGTAAACTCCACAAAATACCTAGGAATTACTATTACTTCAGACTTAAACTGGAAAGAACACGTAGATAATATCGTGGGAAAGGCGAACCAGAGACTGCGTTTTATTGGCAGAACCCTTAAAAGATGCAACAGAACTACTAAATAAACTGCATACACTGCGCTTGTCCGTCCATTTTTGGAGTATTGCAGCCCAGTGTGGGATCCTCATCAGAATAAAATAAGAGAAATCAGAGCTCGAACAGAGAGATTCAGGTGTTCTTTCTTCCCGCGCGCTATTCGAGAATGGAATGGGAGATAAATAGTATAATTGTGGTTCGATGAACCCTCTGCCAGGCACTTAATTGTGATTTGCAGAGAATCCCATGTAGATGTAGATGTAGATTTGTTTGCATTTGCTTTCTTAAGAATGGGAATTACTAAATTCTTCTTTTAGTCGCATGGTATTTGCCCTGTCTTATACATATTGCATACCAGGTGAAAACTTTCTTCATGATCGGCACTCCTAACGATATCAACAGTTCCAGGGTCTTTGTTTCGACTTAAAACTTCAGTGTTCTGTCTAACTCTTCTTGCAGTATTGTATCTCCTATCTCATCTTCCTTCGTCTTCCATTTCTAGAATTCTGCCTTCAAGTGTTATCCTTTTTTATAGGGCCTCAATATATTCCTTCCACCTTTCAGTTTCCTGTGATTCATGCCGCTGCATCTCTTGTCTCCAAATATCTCTTTCAATCTCCTGTAGGCGGTATCTCTTTCCATAGTTATACATTCTTCTACGGTATTGCAGTTCTCCTCTAGCCACTCCTTCTTATCCAGTCTACATTTTCTGTCAGCGTTGTTTTTCAGACGTCTGTACTCCGTTTTCCTTCTTTACTTGCTGCATTTTATATAATCTGCTTTCATCAATTAAGTTCAGTATTGCCTGTGTTACCCAGGGTTTTCTATTAGGCCATGTGCTTCTACCTATATGATCCTTTGCGGCATTGACAACTCTATCTCTCAGAAATCCCAACCTTATTGTGCAGTATTACTTCCCCCAGTTTCAGACAATCCTTGCCTAATGCTCCCTCTGAAACTCTCAACCACTTCTTTTTCCTTCAATTTGTCGAGAGTCCTTCTCCTTAATTTTCTATCTTTTTGCAGTCTCTTAAGTTTTAATCTGCATTTCGCAAACAATACGTTATAGTCTATATCTGCCCCTAGATACGTCTTAAGTTTTAAACGCTGGTTTATAAACTTAGCCTTGCCTTTAAAAAGTCAGTCTGGTACTTGTTATTAAGCCCAGTGTCTGTGATTATTGAAATATATCCTGCACAAAATTCTACCAGGCGACCTCCTGCTTCCTTCTTTGGCCCCAATCCATATTCACCTGCTATATTTCCTTCTCTTTCCTTTCCTCTCCTTTAAGTGTCTCACTAATACATTTTATCTTCTAATACATTTCTTCGATCTCCTCATCATCGGCAGAGCTATTCGCATATAAACTCGCCCTATTGTGGTCGTTGTCACTTTGTTTCTATCTCTGCTACGATAATTATCAGACTTACTCTTGCGTTACCGAGTTACTCCTGCGTTACCACCAACTGCTTCGGATTTATAACCCTCTACGCACCTTACCAAAAATCCTGTTCATCCTGCCACCGAACTGCACTAATTTCTGCCATATCTAACTTTAACCTATCTATTTCTCCTTTCAACTTACCTACCTGATTACGGGATAGAACTATCCACTCTCCGATACGTAGAACGATCGTTTCGTTTTCCTTGATAACGACATCCTTCTGATTGGTCCCCGCACGGATATCCACATGAGTGACTATTTGACCTCCGGAATATTTTACCCAAGAAGACGTCATCTTCATGTATTCATACAATAGAGCTGCATGTCCTTGGGAAAATTAACGACTGTAGTTTCCTTGCTTTCAAGCCATTCGCAGTAACAGTGTGGCAAAGCCACATTAGCTGGTGTTACAAGACCAGCTCAGTCAATCATCCAGACTGTTGCCCCTGTAACTATTGAAAATGCTGCTGCCCCACTGCAGGAAACACACGTTTGTCTGGCCTCTCCACAGAAACCCCTCTGCTACGGTTGCACCTACGGTAGGGTTATCTGTATCGTTGAGGCACGCAAGCCACCCCATCTCGGCAATGTCTGTGGTTCAAGAGGGTGTATTGAAAAATATAGCAATCCTTAAGCGTTTCACAGGATGCTACCATATAAGCAGAATGGAAAACGTTCATAGCACTTGCAACCACATTCAAGTTTATAAGTTGAAACACGTCCACATAACGTGTTCCATTTAATTGACTCCCCATGAACAAATGTTGACGAGCTTCAGGCATTTCTTTTGAGTGTAGCAAGACACTCCACTTGCAATATGCGAGATATCAGACATTATATATTGACTTAGTTTTATCTGTATGTAAGATTCTGTCTATGTTGTACATGAGGCCCCAAATATGTATTAGTGTGTATTGGCCCTGGCTTCAACAGAATGAATGAAACTTTGTATGTAAGAAATTTTGGGAAGTGCTAGGCGTGCCACGCCTGTTTGTGTCGTCGTTTCTTTCAAACGCTGGGTGTTGAATGTCTCTGGGCAAGAAGTAGGTTTGTCAACCGCTGAGCAGAACTCAGTCTTAGCAAAGATTCCCAATGTAGCTTTCTCTTAACCTCCTTGGCTGGGGGTTGGTCAGGTTACCTGCCTGATGAACGGTGATGCTCTCTGGGCTCCCCTCCACTACCTCTCTCTGGTAACGGTTAAGCAGTGGTGAAGAGAGCTATTCATTAGTTTCTTGGTTCCTGGTAAGGTAAGTACCTCTGGGTTTGGTTCTGCTGTGGCCTCGTGGCTCGACTTAGTCAGGCTCCATAGTCGTACTTATGCCTTTTCGTGAGTTTAATTCCGGGAGTAGCAGCTACACTATGTGTGGTAGTGAGATTTTGCTTAATTTCCTACAGGATTGCTAATTTTATGTCGATTTTTGCTGGAATCTGATTCTGAGGCTCTGATGGTGTTTCGTTAGCATAGTTCTTGCACTTTGTAACTTTTAAATCACTTCTTCGCCTGTTAAATGTGTTCAATGTCTTTTGCGTCCTTATCGTAGTTGAATTCTAATATTTTCGGGGATTTGTGGTGCCTATACTGTTCATACTTTGTCGACAGAACACGTGGACGATATCAGACTAAGCCTTCAGCTTTTCCATCATTCAGTGCACATGAGTGGTTAATAATTGTATAGCTAATTTGCTAACGTGTCTCCTAGTGAGTGTAGCGTGATAATTTTTCCAGAAAATTGTCCATTCTAACTTGTAATCTGTGTACTTGTCGGCCCACGTGTGCGCCGATTAGCTTGTTCCCTGTCTTGGTTATTGCCATTAAATAGATCTCTTTCCTCTGTGTAGAAAGAACCGTTGCACGACGTATATCGTGGTTTTAATTTTCATGAAATCGAATTATTTCACTTCTTTGTATTTTTGTGACCGAACTCTGTATTGTGCTGTAGCAATCTGTAACCTTGCTTATCTAATAGATATCATTCCTCTGATCAGATAGAATGGTTCCACGATATATTTCGCGATCTTATTCTCTTCGAAATCGGTTTGTTAACTTTATGCATATTTTGTGTTTCGACTTAGTAGAGTGCTGTATTGATCTAACAACTTTAACCTTCTGTAGTTATCTTCTCCCTGTGCTAAACGAACGCCAGAGCGACCGTTTTTAGATATTACTTAATGAAATCTTGATTTAATGTATAGTTAGAAGTTCTAGGGAAACTTTAACTTCCATCTGTACAACGCACTTTGTGGTCTTAAACCAAGTGCGTTTCTTTCTGATAGTTTATCATGAGCCTAAGCCACTAGCTTGACACGTTATGGAAGCGAAGTAGTATTTCATTGTGTGCGAGTGAACCTTCGATCTGTATTCTCCACATTGCTTGGCTGTCGTCTTGGTGTATTGGTGTCGGGTGCTTGGTAAGTACTTGCATGGCTTGGCGTATGAATCTGTGTGTGAATGTGCTGCAATTCCTCCGTTCCTCCCCTATGAAACGTGATCGTAATTAACCTGTATTCAACTCTGCAGGTGGGCAATTTTAGGGCCATGTAATTGTGGATATTTAGAATATTTTGTAAGGTGTGTTTTTATTGTAATTTTTAAAAAAAAGGTCTTCCCCCCTTGTTGTTCTTGCTTTGAATAATAAATTAACCTGTTAAATTATAATCATATTGTGCTAATTTAAATTCTCTCCTCATCATTTATTTTGAATTAATGTGGGGTAATTTGTTCATGTATCTTGTGATTCTGCTCCCTTCTGGAGCATTATTTGCGTTTCCGTTGTCAACATTCATGATTCTTGACTGATCCATGACTGCGGATCATTATTTAATTGCTTGCAGTTTCCTATAAAGATTGCAGTAAACGTAGACTATTTGCTTAACTTAGTCAGAGTTTTGCTTAAGGGAAATGTATACTTCCGCCGCTGTGTGAATATCGCCGTAATGAGATTTTGCAAGCAAGCAGTCGATTGTTAACTTCACAAACACGGCTAGTTAACTGTCAAAAAAGAACAGCGGGCGAGTTTCAAACTGTTCCGCAGTATACAGTACACAGATAATGTATATGTACTCATCATTGCATGAAATAATATTTTCAAAACATGTATGTTTGTAAAATCTTTTAGTACCTTCAAACTAAGTTAAACGAATTGCTTAATTTCCAGTGGCAGTACGTTTGCTGACTAGCCTTTTTTTTCAGATTATCCGTGATTTCTGCACATGGAGCCGTTGCGTCCATATGTCAGCGCCTCTCTCTTTACAACATTACAAATAAAGCAACTAGGAGTAATTTGCGGCGTTTCCAGGCTGTTTACTCTTTTTTTTATGTCAGTCCTTCTCCTTTCTCTCTCTCCGTTCATCGCCTTCTCCCCTACACTCTATCCGTTTAATATGACTGATGACGTCGTATCTACTTAAGTATGTGTCCAACAACAAAATAATTTACAGTTTCGTAGAGTGGACTATTAGGAAATAGTACGAGAAACATGTTGCGAATACAGCCGTATTAAAGACAATAAATTACGTCATTTGTACTGGGGCAGATTTCCTTTCATTTCATTGTTTCCGATGTCATAGTTCATAAATTATGTGACACACTAAGTTATAAATCCGAAGATACATTAAGTGGTATATGTGCATACTGCAGAAATGTCGTGAATATACGTAATAAAGTGACCACTCGTGAGTGATGGGCGGTTTTTCATTAACCAAATTTTATACGACCTCATTTCGCACAAACTATGTGCCGTTTTATGATGTAATTTCAGAGGTAGTTTTAGTGCATGTATTTAAAATGTCTATAAAACGTGTCAAGAATACAATTTGTAGTGTAAAAGCAATCATTTTTAATGTCATTTCTTATAACTAGGATAACCTTTTTTCGTTTAGGTTGTTAGCGAAAAAATGTTTCGTAAATCTCTAAAATTATGAATATAGTTTGTTGCAAGTCACTGAGTGCTCTCGTTCCCAAACTGTGGGGGAATAATTCTCGTTATTCACGCGTAGCTTGATTAGGAGTGTTAATTGTTAATTATATACTTCCTTTACTGGTTTTTACCCGAGAGCAATTATTTAAGATGTCAAAGATCATTTGTACTACGTGGTACAATTGGTACAATTGAAATTGGTCTATTAGTTTAGGAAGAGAAGTGGCGCATTTCCGCATTTTGTGGCAAACCTCAAGAAAGACATTGTTTATAATTTAATATCTCCAGAACTATATCTTGTAGGTGGTTCATAGCTGCCCAGGGTTTGTTGCCTGATAGTAAGGAGTGTTGAAAGCAGAGATTAGAACAGAGTATAATTTCATGCATTGACCCCCCCCAGTACCAAAGTATGCAAGTTTTGATTCTGAAACTGTAAAATAGGGTGAGGTAGAATTGACTGAAATAATAACCAAGTATGTAATTTTCATGACACCTTTATGTCTGAATCACCTCTTTCGTGACCCTAATGGTCTTCAAACGCCCGGCAGTCGCGCACTGGCAAGACGTATGTTCTCTACCCAATTCGATACAAACTATTTAATAATTCTCGTATTCATTGCCGAAATACATTAGCGTTAAGCAATTCGAGTAAGGTAACACAGACAATTACTCCAATGTTTCTTTCAATGAATTTTCATAATCCGCTTGAGGTGTCTTCTATACCGTTATTAGGTCACGACCGGTATCGCACCATTAAAAGTGCAACTTCAGGTATTGTTTTAGTATATGAGATGGGAAGACTTATTACGACGTCCCAATGTTCTTATTGGGCGTCGAGTTTTGTGGAGGCGCTCCTTACATTTCCTAAAAGGTAAATAGTTTCGTATGTGACATCGTTGAGTGGATGTCTGTAGGCTTGAAGTCACTGTTGATTAAACGAAGTTCACTTCCTAAAATGCTTTATTTGGTTGAACGTTGGGAGCGTGATGTGTCTGAAGTAAGAATGGGTTGTAGCATCAGTTTCACGACATATGAGGTTAAAACTCTTAACAAAAACCAGAAGCGGTTTGTAGTCGAAAGTCTGTATTTTGATGTATCAAAAGTACTAAGACTTTTGGGACCATTAGGTGCGCGTTGGGCATAAAAGTGTTATTGTCGTTAAAAATCGCATAAGGTGTTCTATTGAACAAATAGTATAATTCAACAAATTCATAACTGCAATAGTCCTGAATAAGTATTGCCGTCCTTTAAGATCGCGTCACTATGGAAAATCTATTATTTCTTAACAACAATTCGATACAGTTCTCTCGCCAGATCCTTTATGGCTGATTTCACTGGTTTACTGCTAGACGTTACATCGCCATGCCTAATAATTATACAGATAGAAACAAACGTAACAGCGAACGATCTTAGATAGTGGTCTTATAAAGAGATAGTACATCTCTGGCCACAAAAGAACACTTTACCGGAGCGTAGGAGCTTCCTTATCGATGGGCCCACGCCACAGTGACGTTAAAATGCAAAGCACTCAGCAGCGGCTTTTAAACGCTGAATAATGACGCGCTTATCGCCACGCCGATAAAAGTTTTAAACGCCCCCCAGCAGTTCTCTGACGCCGAAACAGCGGCTTAGCTTAAATCGCGGCGTCTGGACGCCTTAAAACGTCCCTCCTAGTGAGTGTGTGTCAATACTTAACAGCGCAGCTGTGCATCGATATCCTTGCAGCTGTAGTTGAGATATGATCGCAACTAAAAAGCAACTTTTTGAATTTGCGTGAATCACAGTGTTGTATTTCTTAAGAAGCCTTCGGCCTTCATCATACAAATATAAACCATACACAAAACAATCACGTAAAACCATTGCACTCTGCATTACAATTACCAGTGTAAGTAATTTCAGTTTTTGAGGAGTTTCGTTGTTTCTGTGTTTCAGAATATGTGTGATTATGCAGGGTGAAGCACCTAACACTTGCACTGCAGATATTGCAGCAACGGAAAGTGCGACTGAAGTGCGGTTTTCACAGAATGGATTGGTAGTCAGGGGCTCGTAAATTTAGCCAACAAAAAGATTGTAATACCACTTAGAAAGTGTATTTTTTATGCAAACATGTATTATTTTAAATGGAACAATGGTTGTTTCTATGATCATGCACTGGAAAATTTGACACCAGCTGTCTACAAACAATTTTGAATGAAATTTTTAACAGGTTTAGTTTGGTAGCTAAAACCGTTAAAAATTTTGGGGGTGGAGGCTGCGATAGCGTAGCTGACTGGCCGAGCGGCTAGCCCCTGGGGCAGGGCCCACTGTCTCATGACCACCAGCCAGTGAGCTACGCTGTCGTAGCCTCCGTCCCCAAAAATTTTTGAATGGTTGTAGCTGCCAAACTAAACGTGATAAAAATGTCATTCAAAATTCTTTGTACACAGCTTGTGTCAAACATTCCAGTCCATGATAGAAACACCCATTGTTCCATTTGAATAATTGTATGTTTGCACATAAAATACAATTTCTAGGTATTTTTACAATCTGTTTATTGGCTAGAATGAATCTTATAATAAATAAATAAATTAATTAAATAATTGAATATCAGCGCACAGTCCGCTGCAGAGTGGAAAGTTTCATTCTGGAAACATCCCTTAGGCTGTGGCTAAGCCATGTCTCCACCATATCCTTTCTTCCAGGAGTGCTAGTCTTGCATGTTTCGCAGGAGAGCTTCTGTGAAGTTTGGAAAGTAGGAGGCAAGGTACTGGCGGTAGTAAAGTTGTGAGGCTGCATCGCAAGTCGTGTCGGGATAGCACAGTCGATAGTGGACTTGCCCGCGAAAGACAAAGGTCCCAGGTTCGAGTCCCGGTTCCGGCACACAATTTTAATCTGCCAGGATGTTTATTGGCTACCAATCCATTCTGTGAAAAACGCACATCAATCGCACTTTCCGTTTCCGCACTTGCGGTGCAAGTATTAGTTGATTCACCCTGTATACTGAAAGTGCCATAAGCAATAAATTGATATGAATCGAAACAACTTCCACATCTGATTTATTTATTTATTGTAGAATGTCATGTTGACCGCAGCTGTTTATTAGCCCAAAGCTACCGGTTTCGATTAATACACCATTATCAAGCGTCAGCCTGATATAGACAAAAGGTATCAGGTGCATTAGTTATCAGTTAAACACAAAATTTATGGAATATTGTGGCAAATTACATGTAGAAATACTTACAGAGCTTAACCAGTGGAGTAATGTGACTTTTTACAACCTTGAAAAAATTGAGAATAAAAAATTGGCATTATACTTTGCTTGCTAGATATGTTTTCCCAGTGACTGCTCATTACGAACTGAAGTCCACTTTGGTAAACGTGCAGGAATAAAAATATTCAACCAAAGGTAACAAATAAGTTTACATTGGATAGTTAGAACAAAGACTATAGTTCGTACAGCTGTGATATATGAAAATCTTTGGTCTTCTCTGGGCCACATGGATCTATTATGATGTAAACAAAATGGGCCACGCAACGTATTAAAGTGCAAGCACGACATGTACATGTGTAATACACTGCAGCTGAGAATGATCACCGATCTCTATATACAAAAATAAATCCCTAATTTCCTTGGTCACGCAATAACTTGAGGACGGCTTGACCAATTTAGTAGATCTTTATTTTCTGTTATATTCGTAATTTTAAGGACAAGGTTTTTGTGACGTAAAATTTCTGGGAACTCTATAGGGAAAGAAAAAAAATGAAAAAAAATAAAAAAAAAATGAGAAAATTGAGTGTGTTTTTCAATTTGTCATGACTTTATGTCACATAAAAATCTTTCGTTTTGTTCCGATCTAGATGGAAGTTGGCACACTTGTCCTTCAGATGAAGAGGAAGGTCATTGTCAACATAAAATTTCGTTCGGTACACGATGATGGTTACTTATGCCTTTTGAGAAAATCCATAGTTTTGCTCCGATCTTGTTGAAAACTTGAATTGGCATTACTGCGAAACCTGCTTAGATTGCAATTTTTTTTAACCAGGTCATATTTCATGTATAGTGCGACTTCAATGGCGCGTTCGGTGTTACTATCATCAGATTTGTATCTCCTTTCTGACGTAGCAACACTTTTAGAAATAAATGGATTTTAAAAAGATGTTCAATACTCATATATTTGGTAGTCTGCAAATATGCGTGCATTGAACAACATTTTTATATCCATGTATTTTCATAAGTGTGGCTACGTCACAAAGGAGATACAAATCTAATGATGGTAACACATAAATGCCCAATTGAAGTCGCACTATACATCAAGTGTGGCCTGCAATAAAAAAAAGCGACCTAAGCAGCTTTTTGCAGCACTACAGTACCAATTCATTTTATCATGGTCGACGAATTTATGTCGTGTTTATAATATTTGTACACTTACCCTTCAAAGCGAGAGGAAGCTCACTGTTTACAAGAATTTCGTATCGTGCTTGGCGAAGGGCACTTTATGTACAGACTACATTTTTATTCCTATTCTCAAGTAATTTTTCACACTTGACTTTCACCACAAGATGATAATGGATAATAATACCTTCATCTATATTCTCGGTTTATTACTTATTGGTAACCTGTTTCAATGGACCAAGTCATCTTCAGGCCCTCACAATAGGGTAATATGCATTATAATGGCCTGAAGATAATCACTTGTTCTATTGAAACTGGTTGCCAATCAGTAATAAAATGAAAATACAGCTGACTGTGTTATTGTTTATTACTATACAGGATGAAACGCCTAACGCTTGCACCGCAAATATTGCAGATATTGCGGAAACGGAAAGTGCGATTGATGTGCGGTTTCAGAGAATAGATTGGTAGTCTAGGACTCGTATTGTTAGCCAGTAAAAAGATTGTAAAAATACCTAGAAAGTGTATTTTTTGTGCAAATACACAATTTTTCAAATGGAAGAATGGTTTTTTCTATCGTGCACTGGAATGTTTAACACCTGCTATCTACAAAGAATTTTGAATTACATTTTTATCACGTTTACTTTGGCAACTACAACCATTCAAAGTTTTGAGGGTGGAGGCTACGACAGTTCACTGGCTGATGGTCATGAGACAGTGGGCCGTGTCCCAGGGGATAGCTACTCGGCCAGTTAACTACGCTATCGCAGCTTCCGTCCCCGAAACTTAGAACGTTTGTACCTGCCAAACTAAACGTGATAAAAATGCCATTCAAAATTCTATGTACACAGCTTGTGTCAAACATTTCAGTGCATGATAGAAACAACCATTTTTCCATTTAAAAACTGTATGTTTGAATAAAACTACACCTTCTACGTAATATTACAATCTGTTTGTTGGCTAAGAATACGAGCCCCTGAACACCAATCCATTCTGTGAAAACCCCACATCCATCGCACTTTCCGTTTCCGTAATATTTGCGGTGCAAGTGTTAGGCGATTCATCATTTATAGTAATGAACAGGAACACCGTCTGCTGTGTTCTCAGTAACCAGTTTCAATGGAACAAGCCATCATATTCAGGCCCTTATATTGCAGATTACTCCATTACTGAAGCCCCATTGTCCATACACAAGATGGACAAAATCAAATCAAGAGGAGGATGACTGCCTACAAGAGATTTTATACGATACATGGCAGAGCATACCTTGTAATAAACTTTGTTTTATTGGCCAATATGAAAGCTGACAGAGTATGTGAGTTGTTTCTAGATGGGGTTCTGGAGGAGGAACTGAGGAGGCGGGAGGACGTGGAGTGGTGACATTGGGCCGAGAGAGAGGGAGGTGAAGATGAAAAGAGGCGGAAGGTGAAGAAATGGATGGAGTGAGAGGAGCAGGGGGGAGGGAACTGCGAGAGTACAGAGTAAATATATACGCGGGCAATGCTGGGTTTCTGGTAGTCTACAGTTGCACAAGTGGGAATGAGTAGCTGCTGTAATTGTACCCTGGTCATCAAGGAATAGCAGTATACAGCGGTAGAGAGCCTAATTCTAATCTTTGTAATGCTAAGGGACCTAACTGCAGTCGTCATCAGTCCCTAGACTTACAAACTATTTAAACTAACTAATGCGAAACACAAAACACACACACACACACACACACACACACACACACACACACACACACACACACACATATGGCACAAGTTTCTCACTTCAGATATCTAGGAGAGATGATCCAACGATCAGGACTGAACTCAATAGCCAATCAAGAAAGGTTCTCAAGATTACAAAGCGCACATAAGCTAACTTGGAACCATTGCAATAAGAAATCTATTTCTGTCAATGCAAAACTAAGGCATTACAACACAGTAGTCCTACCAGAGGCACTCTATGCTGCAGAAACTACAGTGATTCATGGTCATACGAAGATCAGAGAGATTGAAAAACAGGAAAGAAAATTTCGAGGAAAATATATGGTTCAGTGTTTCGGAAAGGAATTTGGATAAAGCGGCCAACTAGAGAGCTTTACAAAGACATGGAAACAATAACGGACATCATTAGAAAGAGAAGGATGAAATTTTCTAGACATATCAGCAGGATGAATGAAACCAGGCTCACAAGGTAAATATTTGAGATAGCAAACAGGGGCTAAAACAAGACGAAGTAAATCACTGAAACAGAACAGGATATTAAAGAACTGGGAATCACACAACATAATCAATAGAAAACAGTTCAGGGACATTGTAAAGAAACATAAACTTAAACAAGAACACACGGAGAACATTCTGAAAAAAGTGGTCAGAAGAACGCAAGAGAGAACACAGTGAACGCATGAAGAGAATTTGGGAAGAACGAAGGAAGAAGAAATCATAGTTACTCAAGTTCAATCGCTCTCTTTAAAGGGAATAATCGAAAATTATATATATATATGGCCGATGGACGACTCGAAACTCCGATGGGGAGCAGCCGCGGTCTGCGCTGCAAGGCGCCTTAGAGCGCACTGCCATTCCACCGCGGCAGCGATAAAGACTGCAGTACTAATATGTGTCCAAGGTATAACAGGGCGGTGCATTGTTAGAGCTATCATTTGTACTCTGCTTATTCATATGAAAAGGTTTGCAACTTGCATATGATCGCAGTACAGGAACATGACATGATAGTTTTAAGTAGCCTAATGATTTACTGAATTTCGAAAATCACATAATTTGGAGCAGCGGTATCTAGACAAGCAACTTTGCGTAAAGTAATCTAAATTCAAAAAGATTCAAATGTTTGTAAATCTATCGGACCAAACTGCGTGGTCATCTGTCCGTAGCTTAGAGACTACTTAAACCTAGGTAAACTAACCTAGCCGGCCGCGGTGGCCGAGGGGACTGAGGCGCTTCAGTCACGGTCTGCACGGCCCCTACGGTCGGGGGTTCGAATCCTCCCTCGGGCATGGATATTTGTGCCGTCCTAGTTCGTAAGTAGTTCATAAGTAGTTTGTAAGTTTAGGGACTGATGACCCCGTAGTTAAGTCCCATAAGATTTCCAAAAAAAAAAAAAAAAAAAAAAAAAAAAAAAAAAAAAAAAAAAAACTAAGGACAACACACACTCCCATGCCCCAGGGAGGACTCGAACCTACACGGCGAGCAACCGCGCGTTCCGCAGCGAGACGCCTTAGACCGCTTGGCTACTCCACCGCGGCTGTAAAGTAATCTGCAGAAAGGAATACAGGGTTTAAGACGAACGTATCCAATAGGGCAGTGCACCTCAATTTAGCGTTAATGGGCTTTGGCAACAGCGAACGTTCGATCGCCTATCATCAGATCACCCTTAGTGCCTCCTGGGTCCTCAGCATATCAAACGCTATACGACTTGAGAAACTTTGCTTGGTCAGATGAGCTTTAAATGGGTAAGAACTGGTCGTAGGGTTAGAGTATGGTACAGACCCCAAGAATTCATGAATCCAAGTAGTGAATGGGTAACTGTGCCATCTAACGAAATGGATAGTTCATATATGAAGCAAACTGCGACCTCTGGTCCAACCGATCCAATCATTGACTGCAAACTTTTGTGTTGGGCTGCCGCATTTGCAAAAGAAAAAAAAAGCTATGGACTTTATTACGGATGACAATGCTGCAGTACGTCAACCACAGTTATTCGCTTTGAAGAACATTAACAAATCCAGTGAATACTTTGGCTATCCCATACTGCCCCACATAAATCATATCGCCGCGGAGGAGCGGCCGAGCGCAATGAGCGCTATGCTACGCTGCGCGAAGCCGTTCTCCGTCAGGGGTTCGAATCCCGCCTTGGGCATGGATGTTTGTGCCATCTTTAGTATAAGCTAGTTCACAAGTAGTTTGTAAGTTTATGGACTGATGACGCCGTACTTAAGTCCCATTAGCTTTTACATTTTTGAATCGTATCGAACATTACAGGATATTTTAGAGAGGTCCGTGCATGCAGTAAATATTTCACGGGAAACACTTTCTCAGTTACAGACGGATACAGAAGCTGAAAGGCTCAGTGATACTGCAGTGGACATCGACCACCTATTGATGCCACGACTAAGCAAAAGGAGGTCGGATATATTGGCAGGGATCAAACGACTTTTGCAGATTTTTGAAGCAAATTTAGGCTACTGTTTTATTGTTGTTTATGGAATATCTTCAATATCTCAAAAACCACAAGAATTGGTAATTTACAGTGAATACATTCTTTCAGAGTGAACTTTAAAATTAACATATTTTAATTCATTAAAATTAATAACGTGGTTCATGGTGTGGGTTTCTGTAGTCATGTCCTGGTTCATGAACCACTCCAAAACGAAAGTAATATCAGTGGGAAAGCGATTTAAACAGATTGAGTGTCAATTAGGAGGAACAAAGTTAGAACAGGTTGACAGTTTCAAGTACCTGGGATGTATTTTCTCACAGGATGGCAACATAGTGAAAGAACTGGAATCGAGGTGCAGCAAAGCTAATGCAGTGAGTGCTCAGCTAAGATCTACTCTCTTCTGCAAGAAGGAAGTAAGTACAAAGACTAAGTTAGCGGTGCACCGCTCTATCTTTCGACCAACTTTGTTGCATAGGAGTGAAAGTTGGGTGGATACAGGTTACCTTATTCATAAGGTAGAGGTTACAGATATGAAAGTAGAAAGAATGATTGCAGGCACTAATTGATGGGAACGATGTTAGGAGGGTGTCCATAATGAGGAAATCAAGGAAAAACTGGGAATGAACACCATAGATGAAGCGAACAGACTGAGATGGTGGGGTCATGTTACACGCATGGGAGAAGCAAGGTTACCTAAGAGTCTAATGTGCTCGTCAGCGGAGGGTAAGAGGAGTCGAGGTAGACCAAGAAGAAAGTACTTAGATTCGGTGCCGAATGATTTTGAAGTAAATGGCATCAATGAGGCATTGAATTTTATTAGAGGTACTATGCTCCAGACTGAACGCTGAAAGGCATAATGATGATGATGAAATTTAATAACAACCTTGATAGATCAATAACATTCATTTTCTTAAATATTGTTTTAATATGTTAATTTAGCACAGCATAATCAGTCTATAATTTTTGGTGGCAAGTACGTTTATCACTATTATCATTTTCGTTTCTGATCGTTACTTTTGTGTTTATTCAGTTTGTATCAAATCAATGTTCTGTAAATGTCCTCCAGTCTCAGTGAGTATTGCCATTTCTTGAGTGAGCTATCATTATTATTTACTGTGTTACTAAGTGGGGAAAATTCTAATAAGAAGTCCTCGTCACGGAACTGAGTCTGCGCTAGGAATCTATGTTAAGACAGTGGTGGCGTAAGTGAAGCGCTGACGACAGTAGGCCAGAAAAGCGTGCAGGTGGATTCAGCGGTACTTTTCATTATACAACAAGCCCTTGTCGCGTCGAAACTTAAACAGTCATTGAATGAAATCTGACAGCAGAAAGGACTGATGACTGTGGCGAATATACAGGGCATAGTTCGGTCATTACGAATGAAGTTAATGACAATCGGCTACAGCAGCCATAAAAATACTCCAGCCAGACAGTCGATCGGAAGACTTGATGGCGTACACTATTCCCAGGCCGGTGTAGGGTGTGTGTTGAGATTTTAGGAGTGTCCAGAGCGCCTCTGTCACGATGTCTTGTGGAGATGACTTCATCCCCGTCCCAGCCAGCACCGTCGTTGACAGCACCGACTGAGAACCTTCAGAGCCGAGAGTCTCAATCAAAGGCTGACGGTTCTGGGATCGTGTAGGCTGCAGATTACTCGACCTGCACCATCGAATGGTGGGGTTCCAGGTTCCGCAGAATAAGTGAGGAGGCCACTACACGCAGGAAGTGGATACACTGGTAGCGGGTAGTGTGTGGTGTGGACTGGGTGGTTTATTAGGTTATAGGGCCTCGGGAACATCCAGAAAGGGTCTCAGTCAGAAAGGGTACATGTCACAGATAGGACGAATACATATCTAAAAACGATTGGCTGACAGTTGTAAATTGTTGTAGCTGTGTGGAGAAAGTACCAGAACTCCAAGTGTTTATAGAAAGTACTCAAGCTCAAATCATTATAACTATCGAAAGCTGGCTGAATCTGAAGAGTTAATCAGAAATTTTGACAAGGGTCAAATGTTCAGAAAAGATCAATAGAGAGTGTGAGGATTTAGTATTCAATAATAAAATAACTATGGGAATTATACTTGAATGGACAAGTGAAGTTAAATAGCAGACAGACAGTGGATTACCAGCAGCAACGGTTACGAAAATCAGTTGTAAACAGTGGTGGCCAGAGTATTATTCGTCTGAGGCACGTGCGCGCCCTAAAGGGGAAATCTTGCAACAACACAGGCTACGTGTAGAGCGTGACTTTATCATCTTACTAAAGTGTCTTTCGCTAACGTAAGTAGCAACCAGAACGTTCTAGTAGCAACTTTTCGGCTATAAATGGACCCCTCTAAACACAGGTCGGCAGAATCATCGGAAGACGGACAAGAGTTCGGACCAAACCACCGGAAGCGCCCGGGCGCCGCAGCCGTCATCGGAGGGTCGTGTCTTCGACACCAGAAGACCAGGAGCCGACAGGAGCCAGTCAGCTCCCATGCAACACCGAACTTAGCGCCGCGGAGGATGGGAGCGTAGCAGCGGTGACAATGGCAGCTTACCAGGGACCCAGTCGGTGAGCGCTACCTTCATCTCCTGGGTGGGTCACAGCCTCCTGTCTTTGCCCAGCAGAGAACGCGAGTTCGCCGCCCGTAGCGGCAAGGGAGGCAATAGAAGTGATCGGTAAAATTACAGGCCTATATCATTGGCGTTGGTTTGCAGCAGGATTTTAGAACATGCACTTTCCTCAAACATTATGAACTACTCATATCGAAGAGAACGACTTACTGAACCACTGTCAACACGGATTCAGAAAGTATCGGTCTTGTGAAACACAGTTAGTTCTTTACGCACATGATGCGTGCTATCGACAACAGATTTCAGATTTTCAGATGTTTGTACATCTATCGGACCAAACTGCGTGGTCATCAGTCCTTAGCTTACAAACTACTTAAACAAAGGTAAACTATCCTAAGGACAACACACACACCCATGCTCCAGAGAGGATTCGAACCTCCGACGGCGAGCAACCGCGCGTTCCGCAGAGAGGCGCCTTAGACCCCTATCCTCTTCATTCGATCCCTGCGAAAGCCTACATTTCAGCAGGATAATGCACGACCGCATGGTCAATGGGGGCCGAGCAACTGGCTCGTCACAATACAATGACTTTTGATGAACTGTGGTAACGTGCTGAAGCTGCATAGGCATCTGTATCTGTACACGCCATTCAAGCTCTGTTTGACTCAATGCTCAGGCTCAGGCAGATGTGGTTTTTGAGGGTGCTGATTTCTCAGGATCTATGCACCCAAATTGCATGTTAGTTCTAGTATAATATATTTGTCCAATGAATACCCGTTTATCATCTGCATTTCTTCTTGAAGTAGCAATTTCAATGGCCAGTAGTGTATTTACCTAATGGTCGTGTAAAAATAAAATAATCCACCATCTTACATTAAATTGTTATATGCTTTCAAATGCAGACACATTTTGAATATACGCATTTAATAAAACAAAAAATAATTTTTATTATGGTGTTTACATATAAGCTCCCTAAATCAAGTCAAGTAAGACTTTCTACTGAATCATACACATTCAAATAAAGAGAATGAAACATAAAAAATAAAATAAAAAATAAAAATGCAAAATACCATTTATAAATATCACAGTGGTAATTTAATAAATAGCGAGTGTTATCGTTGCAATAACAGAAAACATTACAGGAGACTTCATAGCTACTTATTACCTCCTACATACACGAGGAAGCCAGACGTATTTATTAATTAGATTACGACTCATCGTGTATTTTTGTATTTTACCGGGGTCACGAGAACCACTCAGTGAAGGTGCCAGATATTTAAATGAAGTACGAGGTGCGAGGGGTACAAAATGTCATTCATGATTCACAGTAACAAACAAATACGTTAATCCTTTTTACAAAGAAGGTACCATTGATATTGGTTCACATTTGTCCTGCATGGTATTACTCAATCGAGATGCATAAATTCTCCACGCATAGCCGCAAATAATGCATGGCCCGGAAAATGTGATGGAAAAGGGGGGGGGGGGGGCTAAACGGCGGCGAGTGGTGTGTATTTTGGTCGATTTTACAATTTTTGCCCTGCATGACATACCAATAACAATGGCACACTTTCTATTTATTGTTGGAAAATCTTAACTTGTGACGTGTAGGTCGCGGCTGGCGCGGTATACGGAGTTTGCCGTTACTTCTCAGTGTTTGGAAACTTTCGCAGATTACAGGCCTACGCGCCGGGAACCTCGCCGCTAGGCGGTAACACTTGCTTCCCTCGCCCCCGTCTCCCACAGGCGCGCGGAAGTTCGAAATTCACGCCCTTGGAGGTGTTAACGAGATTGTAAAATTAATAAACGAGATTTATGGTCCCACTTTTCTCTACGACGTGATTCCTATGTTAAATGAATCGGTTATAAAATTTCATTTAAAAATCGGAGGGTAAATCCTGTGGAAGGGGGAGGGGTAACGGCCCAAGCCAATGAAGCAAGCATCGTTGAAGTGAAGAACGGTCGCACGTTTCTCAACGTCGTATCCTTCTAAGTTCGTTCAGGCGTTCAGCGGTGTGATTGCAAACTGCGCACGTGTTAATGTTGTTGGATTCTTAACTGCAAGGAAACGAATAGAATCACAGGGACTTTACATAAAAATCTTCGTAAGTGGGAGCCGATTGCATCATATTTCATTTCGTAGCACATCAAACATTTCATTCCAGTATGAGTACTTTCTCAACGCTAGTCGGCTGACCTTCTTCAATAAATGATGATACATTCGTTGTTAGAAAAAAGTGTTTCAGAATAAGCCGTAATTCCGAAATGCAGCGAGATTTCGAGACGTGTAGATGGTTGCGGGCAGGGCACAGGGGCTTTTTTTTTTTTTTTTTTTTTTTTTTTTAGCAAATATCTCTGAGTAATGATGTGAATGGACCGCATTATGAATCGTGTTGGTTCAGATATACAAGAATTTGTCAAGACTCTTATTACTTTGTCTTCCTGAAGGTGCCACATATACCGAGTAGCTGATTCTCTTCTTTTACAACTTACAATCTTCTCAGGATTTCAACATTTTTTTCTACAGCGATAGGAGCATTTGTCGCTCTGCTAGAGGGAAAAATCTGTTACTGTTAAACAACCGCAAATAGTGTACGTATGCAACTCTGAATTACGTGACTAGTTGGTGTAGATTAGACTTATACGACCATAATTTCTCTTACACAAAAATTACTGCTGATAGATTGATTTTACTTCCCTAAATAGTTTGTCGAAGTTCGTCGCGTCTTGTCTGTAGGAACGAGAAAGGCCAGTCAGTAAGTATCCGCATAATAACGAATACGATTCCAGTTTACATACAAATAATCCAATGGCTTTAATACATAAATCTTTATTTAGAAGGCTACCTTCTGTGTCTTCTCATATAACGTTAGAAACACGACATTTTAACGAGGTGTGATACATATTTACGTCTCCTTTTGTACATCGTCATCGGCTTTATGTTCTGAACCAATACACCGAAATAAAATGGATTCGATTGAAAAACTTTTCTTTATACCAGTATTGTCTCTGTAAAAGGCCAGTCTGTTAGATACTTCCATTAAACTGACTTCTGAGGGAGGCTGATTTCAAATGTTCACCCCCACATGTCATTGGAACAACAACAGATCATATACTTTTACACAGGCACTTACGAAAGTGAACACTGAGTAATTCTAAAACGTCAACAAATGTCATTTTAACTCAAACATGTGTTGTTTTTCAAATGAATAGCAAATTATTTCTTATGCTATCAGTAGCATAACAAATCACATAACTAATGGAATATGTTGCGTTGGTATACGTCAATTACGTTCCGAGATATTGAGAAGATGACGTTTGAAGTAAATGAAGCTGGCAGTTAGCGCAGGATTCGGACTGCGTGAGGTTCTCGCTTGAGTTTCGGAACATGTGCTAGCTGCGCGCTTTATTTACTTCGAGCGTCAACTTCTCAATATCTCCGGATGTAATTGACGTATAGCGATGTAACAACGATATTCTTTTTGTGATTTTTCATGCTATTGATTGAATGAGAAATACGAGTGTTGGAACTTAAATAGTGGGAATACTGCTATGGAGACACTACGCATTGGAATCTACTCTTGTCGCTGACAGCACTCTTTGTTGGCATACCTACCTTACCTCCCAGCAAATGGGATCGCCCGTCCAACGTCATCGGCTTGTTCACAATCAAGGGAAACACAGTCAGCTGTGAGTGAGCGGTCTAACGTAACGGTATAACTGTGTTTACGAAACAGGAACATCGGAGTTGGATCAAGTTTGAATGTGGCATTGGAGCACCACCTGTGATACGGAAACTTCTTCTGCGCAACCCATCCGTCTTTTGCACGACAATGTGCGGGCGCATACAGCGCTAGCTGTGGTTGCTGTGTTCGGTCGATGCAACTGAGAAGTACTGTACCGACCACCATACTCCCTGGACATAAGACCTTGTTACTTTGATTTGATTCCGAAGATGAAGAACCAATTCGTAGCATTCGCTTTAAAACTGTTCCGCAGATTCGACATGCAGCTTAAAATTTTGAACATAGCTGCTATTGTCCGCGACCGTTACAACGTCAAAGGATAAAAATGCAGCCCTCGGCCGCAAAATTAAAATTATTTAACCGGGTTTCGGCAGTAACTACGACGGCCTTCATCAGAAGTTATAAATTGAAAGAAGTCACAGAATAATCTGTCTGATGCCTCCATGCAGGCGTGCAGCCCGTAGTGTCTAGCTATTTCTAAAAAAAAAATTTAAATTTTGTGACGTAAGCTTTACAAATGAGTTGTAACTTTTGTTATGTGACTTCTTTCAATTTATAATTTCTGATGAAAGCAATCGTAGTTATTGCCCAAACCAGGTTAAATAATTTTATTTTTGCGACTGAGGGCTGCATTTTTATCGTTTGATTCGACAGACAGTAGACTCTCCATTCGCACCACCAATCAGAACAGGCACTGCTAACGATACACTACGCCTTCCACATCTCTGGCAACGGGTTCTACACAGCTTTGAAGGACAGTAACACGAGCAAACATGTAATGCTTTTGTCGGTTGTGAATAAATAGTTGCCACTATCCACGTTCCAATCCTCGCAATGTGTGACGTCTTTTTTTAACCTAAGTTTATGTTAAAAATAATATTTGTTTACTCATCAAAATGTTTCCTAGTATTTTCTTTCGTAAGTCCCGTACGTTCATGCCTGTGAATGTCGTATTTCAAAATCTATAGCTGTTCCAGGGTTATCCGGGCTAAACAGTTTAGTGGGACACCCTATAAACGTTATGGTGTATGATTAGGTTAAATTAATACTTGTTCCATAGATCATATTCACGATATTTCGTAATGATGTGGAACGTGTCAGTTTAGTAAATGTTGTCTGTACATGACAATCAATCTTTTAACGATTTTTTATTTACATTTTTATTGTTTATTACATTTTGAAGTTTTATTTAAAAATTAATTTATAGAAGGAGTCGCCATTCAGAAATTCCTTTTTAAATACTAGTTGGCTATCTATCAGATTTTTGATGCTACTTGGTAAGTGACCGAAGACTTTTGTGGCAGCTTAATTCATCCCTTTCTGTGCCAAAGTTAATTTTAACCTTGAATAGTGAATATCACTCTTTCTCCGAGTGTTGTAGTTATGAACATAGCTATTACTTTTGAATAGGATCGGATTGTTAATAACAAATTTCATGAGTGAATATATGTATTGTGAAGCTACAGTGAAGATCCCTAAATAAATGTCTACATGATGATGTTGGGTGGGCCCCAGCAATTATTTTGATTACAAGCTTTTGTGCAATGAATACTTTTTTTTACTCAATGTTGAATTGCCCCAGAATATGATCCCATATGAAAGCAGTGAATGAAAATGAAAAGTGAATGAAATTTACTGAGATGTATATCACCAAATTTGGCAATGACCCTGATAGCATAAGTAGCTGAACTCAAACTTTTCAGCAGATATTCAATATGTTTTATCTAATTCAATCCCTCGTCAATGCAGACACCTAAAAATATTGAATATTCTACCTTAGCTACAGATTTGTGTTCAAGGTCTTAATTTATTAATGGTGTCATGGCATTTACTGTATGAAAATGTATATACTGGGTTTCATATAAGTCTATTGAGAGTCCATTTGTAGAGACCCACTCAATAACTTTCTGAAAGATAACATTTACAATTTCATCAGTTAATTCCTGTTTGTCAGGCGTGATAGTTATACTTGTATCATCAGCAAAAAGAACTAGCTTAGCATCTTCGTGAATGTAGAATGGGAAGTCAATACATATTAAGAACAGCAAAAGACCCAAGACTGAACCTTGTGGGACCCCATTTTTGGTAACTCCCCAATTAGAGGAATTAATGGTGGTTTAACTCACTCTAGTTACGTTACGGAAAGCTGTGACGGAAACGTGGCATTGCTCTCTATACTGTCACATCCTCGTAAGTCGTAGCATTGGCCTAAATGTTAGTGTGTAACTTTAAAGAAACAATAAAAATAATTTACCTTGACTTTACTAGTATAAGCAGATACGTTAATCATTTTCACCCAGACAACTAGAACATTAACCCTTAAATAGAAACACCGGTCTGAGTGACCGTTAGGGTTTTTTAAATGTGACCTGATTCAACACTGTTCTGTTTTCGACCATCACCTCCACAGTACCTTCACGTTGTTAAATAATATACGTTGCAGAAGCATTGGGGGACAGTTTGTGGCTTCTGGCTGTCAGGTAAGCTTTGATTTTATAAAACATACAGGTCTGTCGGACCGGATGTTTCGGATTACGCTTGCAATGGCTCGGTCTGTTAGACCGGTTGTTTCGTATTACGTTCATTTTTTTCTATTACGTCTTTTCTTGTGTGATGTGCTCTTTTTTGTATGTTTGGAAGACGCCATTATAGATAATGCTTCAGAAGACACTCGTAAATCTACAAGAGGCACAAGAAATGAGAGATTGTGGTGTAGTGATGCCAATTTTGAGAAAAAAAATTTGATTGGTTGCAGAAGAGCAGTGATGAATTCGAGATGGAAAATGATCACTGAGATGCTTATTCTGGCTTTACAATTACCGACGCAAGAAAATATGAGAGAAGAAGAAACGATGGTAACAGGCTGGTAGTGACACTAGCGATGAAGATGATGATGACGACGATTGTTACAATCAAATGGAAGATGAACAAGAAATAATTGGTGACAATACACGTGGAAAACAAGATATTTTTGTTGGGATAAAGAACAAAATAAATTTTGTATGGAAATCAGTGGAACCAACAAGAATAATAACCTCGTTAATTTTGAACAAATAAAACTAATTTAATTCTCAATTTGATATTTCATTTGAAAACCACAAAATATTATCCTAAACACATTATTAAATTATAAAAAATGGTAAATATACGAAAAAATATTGAGGAGGAAAAATCCGGCCTATTAGACCGGATGTTTCTAATAATGTACTATCGGCATATGTTTCCTTTTAAGGGTTAAACAGGGAGCAGCGACGCTGCACACGCCCGCACAACCACAGTTTACGGCAGCAGTGGAGTCAGTGGCTGCCGTTCGTACCGCGCAGTCGCCCTGCAGTGAGTCTGCGCCAGTATTGCCGCGCGGCCTGCAGAACATCACGTCTCGCTGAATCGAAGCAGTGCTCGCAGTTCCGACCGTTGTCGAGTGTGGGGCAGTCCGCCAGAGGCTCTTCTACCGGCTCGTATGCGTCCAAGTGATGTGAGCGGGGACTCCTGTGTCCGCTGTTACTGCTGCACCAGCGACAATAGCGTCGCGCCGGACATGGCGCCCAACCGCACTGTGTGGACGGCCAGCCGGTTTCCTGCAGTCGTGGGACGCGTCCGCTATTGAACGCCTAACTGCCGCCTAACTCCTCCCTCACGCGCAGTGGACGATGTATTGAAGTACCTGTTATTGCGTTGTCAGCACTGCACTAGGACGTAGAAAACGTCGCTCTGATTTTCAGGGCGTACGCGACGCCACGTTTCTCTGGAAGCGAAATGTAAAATGTATTGTTCAGCACTGCAGGTCTATCAGTGTTCTTCAACATACCAGGTGATTCCATCCAGAACAAGTGATATACGATGAACTAGCTACTTATTTGTTGCTTCCTCGCGATATGCTGTCAAGATTCACCTGGGCCACATTAGCCTCGATGAAACCGCGTAAAGAAATGTTAGGACAGATCCCAAACTTTTCAGAACCACGTCCAAACGATCAAACTGGGAACGCTTCATATCGTGGGGAAGGCCAACAAAGGGCTACGTTTCACTGGGAGAACTCTAGGAAGATGCAACATTTCCATTTGAAGAAACTGCCGACGCTGCACTTCTCCACCCTCTTTATTGCTACGCAGTGTGGGGTCCAGATCAGCATCATGTAGAACTGACGGAGGGGCAAGACGAGAGAAGGGCAACACGTTTCGAGAGAGTGTCACGGAAATGGTGCACGAGTTGAGGGAGAAATCCTTAAAAAGAAAGACGTTATTCGTTGTGTCGAAATCTGTTAACGAAATTTCGTTCATCAGATAATAAATCAGAGACATATTTAGTCTCGATATATCAAAGATAGAAGTTATGAAGACCTGCATAAAACAACACATGCTATCGCGGTATCCGTAAGGCCCCTGTGGCATAGTATTTAAAGCACTTGATTAATAAGCGGGGGGATCCTGGTTAGAGTCCCGGCTGCGGTAGAAATTTTAATATAATGCCTCTACTTAAGTTCCACATATCCGATAATTCTTTTATCGACTTTGTTCTCCGAGTAGGATTGTATTTTGTTTGCTCCCATCTACAAATGGAGACATGAACCTCAACATAAGAGATATTAGTTCTAAAACGGAAAGATTTAGGTGTTTCTTTTTGCCGCGCTATATTTGACAATGGTACTGTAGACAAATACTATGAAAATGACTATGAACCCTCTGCCAGGCACTTAAATGTCAACTGCAGAGCAGGTTTGTAGGTGTACGAGCTCCATCTTTGGCTACGATATGCACTTCGTGTTCCGGGACGCTAAGATGACCTGCCGATGCTTGTCTGCCACATTTTGCCGACCTTCGTTGAAGGCTTTTACCCTACGTGCCACTGTTTTGTACGGCGCGCGATGGATGGGATGAGGAATTTTCGAGGTATCGATGAGGTAGGTATATTACCGTACGACGTTTTGCCCAGTGCATTGTCAATAACGGGAATACGGTAAAACATCAAATCTCCCATATCGTTGAGGCCAGAGAAAGTATCCTGCAGGAAGGGGCAAATGACGACTAAAGAGAATCTTTGAACGTGACGGAAGTGCAACCCTTCGTCAAAATTGCCGCGGATTTAAATGCTGGGCCATCTATAAGTACTAACCATTCAACAAAAATCATCGATATGGGCGTTCGGCTTGCATGAAATAACGGATTTCAAGGGCGTTCACAACTATATCAGCTAAAAATCCCGCGACGCAGTTTCCCATTGCAAGGCCGTCTATTTGTTTGTAAAGCTTATTATTCAAGGAGAAGTAATTGTACGACGTAATGAGGCGGAGGAGAGAGATGAGCTCGTTGATTTCATCTGGATTTAGTTTGCCATATCTGGATAGGTTGTCAAAGGTGATATCTCTTGTCTCTTGGACGGGGACATTTGTCGATTATTTATGTCGAGAGAAACTAAACAGGCAGGGGATGGGAAAGATTTGCCTTGTAGTCGTTGAATTAAAGTTTCTCAGTTGGGAATAGAGTAGGTGAAAAATTCCTTCAGCATTTTTAACGTGAACTTGGAAATAGGTGCAGCAGGGCTGCCTCTATAGTTCACAATACGGTGAAATCGGGAAGAGTTATTGTGGGTCTTAATTTGGAAGTGCCCAAAGGAAAAATAACTCACTTCTGGTAGAATTAGAAATCACTAACTTCGTGAAACGGTCCCCAGAACACAGTCTCAACGAACAGCTTATTACACGAAAGAAAACTTTTTACGATATCATGTCTGCCATCTTTTTTCCAAAATGACCCCCTTGTAACAATTCACATCTTTCTTCCGCCCGACCCCCAGGCCTATAATTTCTTTGTCTTCATTCATTTCTTATTGTTTCACTTCCACCATGTGTCATTTTACAAGATTCAACAGATTCCTGACATTCTTCCACCTCGTTCCCTTCATCTTTCATTTCCTGCATGCCACACATATCTCTGTTATTACTAACCTGCCGCATGGCAAACCGCTCATTCTCGCAGGCTGTAACCCTGCCCATACCGCTTTGTTTAACGGTCGCATTTATGTTCCCCAGTTTTTAACAATACTAGCAGTTGTAAATGTGGACCTGCCGCGACAGCGACTCCTCTGCTGCTATGGTGAGTCTTATCATACAAAAAGCATTCTATTAATTTCCATACTGTACCCCATTAGTCCCTATTCATTCTACTTTAAATAGCCGTTACGTACTCTGTACGTTTACCTCTTTGCAGGGGCCCAATGACAGAATACAAATTGTTAAGCTACTTCCACTACAGCTGTAAATAGTTCTGTGGCTCCATCTACACCCAAGTAAGTTCTGACATTTCAAAATTTACTCACTTTAGCCATATTAGATTCGCTGCCCGCCAGATTCACCGACTGCAATAAAACATTTGTCTCTTTCCAGTCTGATGATGCGCTAAAAGCGCGAAAAGCGATATTGGATATAATAAAGAATAGTGCAACAGACTGCGAATTACTTAATTGTTAAAAATATGTCGTAGTTGGTCAGCCTCCTCGTTACTTCCATTAAAGATGATGAAAATATCATCAGCCTAATGCTTGTAAAGAACAATTTTATTAACAAGCTCATTTTGCATTGCAGAAAGTTTTTGTTCCTGACTATTAATAAAAATTTCAGGAACAATGCCAGAAAAACGTTCACAAACAACTGATATCAGTATAAAATAAACATTGCAATTCCATTTGCTCCAGCTTTTGTAAATTTGGGGTAAGGCTTAATGGCACACAGTGAAGCCGGTAACGGGGTCCTTGTCAAATTATTAAGCTAAAGATTATAAACACTTGTATTGACAATCGTTTGTCCGTCTTTTGCATATACATAAGCAACAGATGATTCTACTTACCAACTCTGGAGTACGAGACGTACAATTGTCAATGAGAACAGCAATCGTTTTCTACCTTCTCTCAAGCTAGTTCCCACCCCTTTTCTCCGACCTTTCTCATACTGCCTCTTTCTGCACATTCTCTGTATCCCTCATCGTAGCTAATCAAAATGATGAAATTAAAAATCAGTAACATATTTCATGTTTTGTACTAAAGGAAGTAAATGCTCAAAACGTTAGAAAAAAAATAAGCGAAATATTGACGCCAATAAACGTCATTTCCACTGCTGACATCATCGTCGGCCTAATAACCGTGCCAATATAGGTGCCAGGTATGCATGTGTTACTGCAAATGGAACATTTGAACGTGAACGCCCCTAAATGCGATTTAATTAAACATTGTTCCTTTCGGCTGTCATTTTTATCTCAGCAGTTACCGGTACGTATTTCAGAAGTTGATACCCCTTCAAATGTCTATTTTCACTTACTATTAAGATGACATACATGTTAATACCAGAGCCTAACATAACAGTCACGAAACTCCCAGTGAATTTTTGCAACTTCGCGACTGCAGCGCTGCCAAGCGGCTGGGTCGTAAAAACATACCGCGAAACGATTGAGTAATGAATGTGTATTTCATGTAAAGCAGCAGATTCAAAATACTTTAGTATTTACGAGCATTTACGGGGCTATAAATTGTGTCAACTATCAAAAATATGATTCTGAAATCTTTCATTTACAAAGGATGCTCAGAAGAAAGAGAATAATGTTACGAATAACAAGTGATCGTTTAAGGTCGTTATAGTTTTAGGCACAGAAGTAAATCTGTAACAATTCATTCAGTCCACACTTCTGCTCTTAATCAGAATAGCAAATACTTTACTACTGATTCATAATATTACTGCTGTATAAAAGTAATGTCCAAATGATTCCAGTAGCAGTTAATCAACTATTTCAATAGAACCTGCTTAGTTTCTTACCTCAGTTTCACAAAAAATATATATACCAACATATTTTCGCAATTACCTACTAGTCTGATAAAGTGAATGGGTAGCTATAAATAAATAGACCATGTACAAACTGTAAATATTTGCTCGTCACATTCTTGAAGATATTCAGTTTGATACCTACCAAGTTGCTAAAAAATTAAGATGGGTACACGAAAGGCACAGAAGCAAGGATAAGGTGAAAGGAAAATTTATAAGGTGATGTAGAATCTAGTCTCCTACAATGTAAAAATCACGTGCAGTTTTGAAACGACACTAAATCCACTAAAACAGAACCCGTACAAAATGTCAGTACGCATCGAGCTCATGAACATAAATCATAACAGTTCCTTTTATACTTGAACACGTTGTAATTCATTTCTATTTTCAAAACGTTATGGACAATTTGAATGAGAGCAGGGTATTGTGAACTGTATGAATTACACTGCACTGATAATTCGTTATTACAGACTGCCATGAACAGAAGCAGGGATATCACTTAAATGATGATTTCATATTTGTATTGGAAAATTTCACAACAACGTTCAGTGAGTAGGAAATATGAAAGTAACAGCATTAAAAACAGCAGCTCCTCAGTTTGTGTCATGTCATTCCTCTGTTACTCCCTACTGGCCGCCTGGAGCGCTAGTATCGCTTCAGCTGCATTTCTTTCCCTAGAGAGTTTCGTCACTGTCTGTGATAGGCTGTGTTAATACCACATATCGAAGGTAACTTCAGAGTTAGGTACATGAAAATATGACTTCCTTAACGCAGAAGTTCGCAAGCGAAATGTTCAAATGTTTGCAAAGTCTATGGGACTTAATTACGGGGTCATCAGTCCCTAAGCTTACAAACTACTTATGAACTACCTAAGACTAAGGACGGCACAAATATCCATGCCCGAGGGGGGATTCGAACCCCCGACCGTAGTGGCCGTGCAGACCGTGACTGGAGCGCCTCAGTCCCTCGGCCACCGCGGCCGGCTACGCAAGCGATTTTTATTTTTCAAAGATCTAAGTGTATAAGTATCATCGACCTCCTTCTATATTAATTAACGATTTATTATTAACAGATAATCAATGTCATTTGCAAACTGGAGACAAAAGAAATCGCTGTACGTACGTATTCGTGTATCTTTTTATCATTTACCTTAGTTACCGGGCCGCTAAACTTTTTTTCCCAGTTTAGGCGGTTCACCCAGCTAACAAGGTAGTGAACCGCTGCAGTGAAAAACACGTCCTCCTTCACAAACAACTGATATCAGTAAAATCCTGCTTCTGTGTTTCAAAAGATCTGAGACAGAATGACAACGGAGATAATTAACTGTTCGTCGAACTTTTCTTGTTACAAAAAAGAGTGGGAGACAAGACTTCGTTAACGGGAAAAAATCGTCTCGTTCTCTCAATACGAATATCCCCTTTGATGAAGAAGTAACCGCAGTTCGCAGAAAAGTACGATAATTACGAGTATTTCTAGAAAACTCTCAGAGTCCGTCGATTATTTTATTGTTTAGCAGAGAGTACACCGGCAGAAAGTGAAAGGTTTCACGAAAAACCTGGATTAAATGAGTAACAGAGCACATTTGGGGAAATGTATTTGCGCCGTATTGAACATCGTAGATTAACGGACGTCTCTGTTTTATATATCTCTTTCATTTGGGAATAAGTAATTGCGATTTGACTGAAGTAAATACTAGAGCTGTGTCTTCAGTCTTAAATAGCATGTTACTGCCGCATATCTATCGCATATAAACCCTTACCGTTTACCTTTAGGGCCGCGCGGGCATGGCCGCGCTATCCGAGCTGTCATGTCACGGACTGTATGGCCGCTCCTTTCGGAGGTTCCAGTCCTCCCTCGGACGTGGCTGAGTGTGTTACTCTCAGAGAACCACTTCCTGGTACAGACAAATGTACGTCTTGCCTAACGATCATGCAGACAGAGAGCACATACCACCGATTATTCCGCCAACCACCTTGCTAGACGCCTAAACTATCTGAATACATTGCTGACATTGCTATGGAGGGCTTTGTGCATAAGGATGTTGACAAACAAAAAGAAAAGACTAATACTGAATGCACTTCCAGATAGGTTTGTTCAGCAGGTCGAGGAACTCAAACTTCCAAGTGATGCCAAAGTAGCTCACAACCAACACAACTAATCGTAACAGAAAAAAGGAAAACATACAAAACACAAAAATTCGAATCTTACAGAGAGACCATCGATTTCATTTAAAGTGGGTTTCTAAATCCAAAGATGATCCTGAACTAAAAGTACAGTGAAGAAGTGTGTGAATTATGTCAATCTCATAACACGCAACTTCAACGTGGCCCTCCCCATCCCAAAATCCCACAAGACACCGCCTTCTCGCTAGAAGTGATAAGTACAATAATGAGATCAGGGATCATACAAGTCCGTGTGACACGAGTGAGAACCACGTAGGGAAATCAAGCAAAGTGCGGCAACAATCTCCACGACCACACAACAATGGGCAGCACCAGTGCAGGGAGCAACACCAACAATCACCAACTGCCGCCGATAAACTTAATTAAACTGCCAGATGACAGTGAAGAACAAAGGAGAAGTATTGACTACATCTTAAAACGAAATCCAAACCACACAAAGAATTATCCCTGAGGAGGCTCGATTTGCTTCCCATCTACCGAAGCAATAGAACGAAAATATCCAAACGGATACCTACGATCTCCCCGATCTGGTCCGACGGGTTATGCACGGAAAACGGAGTCATTTGACATAGAAAAAATATATAAACATTTTTTAAAGCACACGGGAGAACATATTTTGACTATACGCAGTCAGGCAGCAAATAATACGTACATTTCGATTGAGAAAGTACTGGAACCTAACGCAGAGCACAGTACTACTGGTAGTGCTGAGATCCAAAACGTGTGCGGAGATCTAAATTGTGACGTCACGAGTGGTAGGCTGCAGGGACTCGCTGGGAATGGAGTTGTGACGGGCTGCACTGAGAACCCAGCTGCAATGGTGGTCCTCAACAAACAAATTAACCTCAAAAAATATTAGAATACTATAGCCAGGATTTTGTAACAAGAAGATACATGGGCAATTGCTAGCCTATACGCTCAGTACAGCAACACAATTGAGCCCCATAAAAATTTTGTCAGAGGAAAATTCGCAGTTAGTAAAAAACTAGTGATATATACTGATATCAATGACAGATCGACCCTGAGGAACTCCGACATAACATGTGAAAGATGAACATACGTGAACAACAACTTACATGAATGTCATCTTGATATTGTAAATAAAAGACATACAGCAATATACATTGGACACGACCAATCGACCATCAATATTGACGCCACCAATCAGCATCTAACCACATGAAAGAGGGATCGTATAATCTCTAATCACCACAACGCCAACACGCTCACCATCAATAACAAGAGCAATAACGAAAACTAAAAGACTAAAATTCCACAAAGCAGTCTACCACAAACTGCAAATTCACCAATACAACATCTAAAATAAACATGGGAGTGTCGACTTCAAAACACACCAACTCATTGACATACCAAAAAAGGCACAGGACACAGCGATAACCACAACATGTAACACGAAAGCGGAACACATTCCATGTACCCATGAATTTACGAGATTAAAACGAGACACAAGACGAGAAAGAAATCTATCAAAAATAGACAAGGACAGACAAGTAAGACTACAAGCATATAGGCAAGCCTTAGATGAATACATGCAAGCACTGATAAACAACAATGGGAGAGACTCGTAGTAACACACATCCCTCAGAAAATATGGAGAGAGCCTTTCAGAGTGGTTACAGAAAAGATCAAGAACCATTGGCTTTTCGGAATACTAAAACAAAATAATGGCGAAAGGACAAAGGGCAGGCGACAAAAAGCGGGATTCTTACTGAATGGACTCCAGTCCGATGACGATGTACACACAACAACAAACACAACTATGAGAAATACTTCACAAACAATCTTACCTTCGATCATAGAATGTAAGCTTTCACGGCCGGCGTCAACTTCATTAAAAACTTCCGGGCTCATAAGCCGTGGTCGATTTATAAAACTTTCCCCTAATGTTTCATCTTCGGCTGCGGAAGACATCTTCAGAGGTAGAATGGCGAACTGCGATGAGAACATGAGGGAGCGCCGTATATATAGGCAATGTAGAGGGCACCACAAGACATCACGTGACGTCTGCTACGACACTATCTCTGGTATTGCCAACATTCTTGGGAGAGAAGAATCGATTGTCATTTCGCTGGTGTAAAGCAGAAGTCCAAATTCTGTCTAATTTAACAGCTTCCTCTTTCCTGTTAAAGTTATTACGATGTTTATAGATCTCGATTGCTTCTCTATATGTGCGCGCATGATAGTGCGAAGTTTTTGAAATGATACTAGTCTCATTAAATTTAATTTCATGATTGCCATCTTGGTGTACATGTTCCGCTACGGCCGATTTCTCCGTATGCCCCAGGCGGCAATTCTACCCACGGAAGATATTATATCAAATATTGAGGCAGGTATCAGGCTACTTCCACAACAGTCTGCTGATGTAATTAGAATGGAAACAGCCAGAATTTTGCGTAAATGTAAACCACCAAAAAGTAGTTTGTCTCACGAACAAAGGAAGGCGCTGAGAGATATTAACGCAGATACCAACATCATGGTTCTCACCGCAGATAAAGGAAATGCAACCGTCGTATTGAGGAGTGAGGACTATCATAACAAGATTAAGGATATTTTGGACCCAGCCAACTATAAAAAAACTGCAGAAGGATCCAACTACGAAGATATTAAAGACGACTAATCAACTGGTGAAAGCATCTTCCTTCTCTTCTGACGACAAGACGTTGCTCTGCAAAACGGAAGCGTATCCACCAAGGCTCTATGGACTCCCAAAGGTGCATAAAGAACAGACTCCGCTAAGGCCAATTGTGAGTGCCATCGGGTCACCCACTCACGAGTTAGCTAGACATCTGGCCTCGTTGTTGCAACCCTATGTTAGAAAAACTGACAACCATATAAAAAATTCGGCTCATTTCATTGAAAAACTAAAAGAGATGAATGTTGCCCATAGTGATATTCTTGTTAGCTTTGACGTAGTGTCTCTGTTTACGATGATTCCAGTAAACGAAGCTATCTCTTGCTTAGCGGATATTTTTCCACCTGACATAGTATCATTGTTTAGACACTGCCTCACCACTACTTATTTTCAGTACAATAACGAGTTCTATGAACAGATTGACGGAGTGGCTATGGGCAGTCCACTGAGTCCAGCGGTGGGCAATCTTTTTATGGAGTCGTTCGAACAACATGCGTTGCAGACTGCTAATAAAAAGCCAGGCTATGGAAACACGATGCAGAGGAATTAGATGCCTTCTTAACGCATCTGAATGGTATCAACCCCAGAATACAATTTACGATGGAAACAGAGAGCAACGGGCAGCTGAATTTTCTCGATGTTTCTGTAATCAAGCACGTGGACGGGACGTTGGGCCACAAGGTCTACAGGAAGGCTACTCATACTGACCGTTACCTGCATAAAGACTCTAACCACCATCCCAGACAAAAAAGAGGTGTGGTTAAAACATTGGTTGACAGGGCGCATACAATTTGTGAACCCACTTATTTAAAAGATGAGTTGGAGCATTTACGATCCACCTTCCAGAAGAACGGTTTTTCTACCAAAGAAACAGACAGAGCCCTTCGTCCCAGGGAGAAAGTTAATGTTAATAAGGAACAACAACCGCCTAAGGGGAAAGTTTTTCTCCCGTTCATAAATAAGGTTACAGACCGTATTGGAAAAGTGCTGGACAAGTATGGGGTAGAAACCATTTTCAGACCTACAAGGAAGATAAAAGAATATTTAAGGTATGCAAAAGATGTACGACATCCTTTGAATACACCAGGTGTATATAAAATTCCCTGCAGCTGTGGTTCAGTCTACATTGGAACTACAAAAAAGGAGCGTCAATACTCGTCTGGTCGAACATAAAAGGAATTGCCGCCTTGGGCACACGGAGAAATCGGCCGTAGCGGAACATGTAGACCAAGAAGGCAATCATGAAATTAAATTTAATAAGACTAGTGTCATTTCAAAAATTTCGCACTATCATGCGCGCACATATAGAGAAGCAATCGAGATCTATAAACATCGTAATAACTTTAACAGGAAAGAGGAAGCTGTTAAATTAGACAGAATTTGGACTTCTGCTTTACACCAGCGAAATGACAATCGATTCTTCTCTCCCAAGAATGTTGGCAATACCAGAGATAGTGTCGTAGCAGACGTCACGTGATGTCTTGTGGTGCCCTCTACATTGCCTATATATACGGCGCTCCCTCAAGTTCTCATCGCAGTTCGCCATTCTACCTCTGAAGATGTCTTCCGCAGCCGAAGATGAAACGTTAGGGGAAAGTTTTATAAATTGACCACGGTTTATGAGCCCGGAAGTTTTTAATGAAATCTTACCTTCCTTTCGCCTGACAAATTTCAGTCAAAGGTTACAAAACAAATAGCTCCACAGATCACGACATTCTTCACAGGAATGTTAAATGATGCCTTACGGCTGGGCAGGGTACCTCTGTTGTGTAATACCTGCAAAGCAGTCATCTTAAGGAAATCTGCAGAAAGGGACCCCACGGATCCAAAATCATATAGACCTATTTGTCGCATCACACTTTCGCGAAATTACTAAAACACCTGTTCTGCAAAGGGCTACAAGCACACAGATCCCCGCAGAGCATGAACCGTCAACAATTAGGATTCAGACAGGAAAAAGCATCGGTGATGCAGTTAACCAAGCACTAAAACGTTTTAACAATAGAAATAACAATTATGAAATGACAGTTATGATAGACATTGCGGGAACATTTGACAATATTTTGTGGCCTGTGATCTTCAAGAGGTTGAGACAACTGCAGGTACTCTACTCTCTGTATCAGATTGTTTACAAGGCGTATCTTTTGGGACCTTGCGATTGATTCACTCCTCCAATATAATTAATCACAAAAGATTGTCCACAAGACTCGAAATCTGGCCCCATTTTCTGGGACATTGATATCGATCCACTCTTCCAATTGCTGGAAGAAGACATCATGGCGGACGTGTGGCCGACTATGAGGACGATCTACTAGTTCTTAGAAGGGAGGGCATGTGATAATGCATACAATTACACACTGGTGTCACCACAACCAGCTCGAGATAGCCAAAAACAAAACAACATGCACACTGCTGAAACGGACTCTGCAAAGAAATCATTCAGATAAAATCGATCATCAAATGAACAATCATATCACACTATCTTGGACTAAACATAGACGAAAAACTACACTTTCGAGAACATAAAAAATAGCCACATACAAAGCTGAGAAAATATTCCGTAAATTGGCGTGGCTACATAGTGAACATCACAGACTCCCCTTGTCAACAACACGCAGATATCTCTACGCTCTCTTTGAGTCGGTCCTGGATTTCATAGCCAGTTCATGAGCACATAAATCTCGTCTTGTTACTGTCATAACATTAGTCAAAGACAGAGGCAAGTCCTGATCAAACTCTAGGGTGCATACAACACCAGGTCTGTGGAATCACTATGTGTCCTACTGGGCATCATGGACAAAACAATTAGATATCAAGCTGCAATGTACTGCCTCAGGATGGTTCGGCACAGTACAATCACAGGATAAAACATAACATCATGCTAGCTAAAGGTCTGTCACAGTAGATGGGAGGCCAGCGACAACTGATGCCTGACTGAATAGTTTACTACCAAACATGAGGGAAAGACTCCGCATGAAGCATATCCACTTGAGCCACGGCATGGTTCATTTTATGACAGGGCACGGCCTATACCCTGCATATTTATTCCGCATGGGAATGACACACAAACATGCAAATGAGAAGAGGAAGATGGATCCCCAAAACACATCGTCTTTCTCTGCGGACTATACGCACATGCCAGAAAAAAACCAAAAACTACACTACACAGACATACCAGCATCAACCTTTGATATGAGACGCAACACCCAACAATGGGTCCCGAGCTGTGGAGTGTGTCGCGCCAACAGTCCGCCACACCGTTAAGCTCTGTGCATGCTTCAACGACCATCGTTCAGCGCGACGGTGAAATGTTGTACGTATCCGTATCAGAGCCCGGGGATCTTGGCTTAATCGCCCTGGTCCCGAAGACGGTACCGAAAAAATCAATCTAAGGTGTGCTACGTGCCGAGGAAATGCTTGGCTGTTAAGGTTTTTAGCGTTGCTCACGCTTATACTGTCTAATCTCTTACCCCACCTTTCGCGTCAGCGGAACAGTAACGTTTGTCGTGTATTTCTTTTTGTGGTAGCCCCTGAGGGAAGAGAAGTCCTCCAAAATCGTGGCAAGCTGAATTCTTATGCTGAACTGGTACCACTTTAGGCCCCAAAATCTTATTCTAAATTGGCCTGCTGGGTCAGGACTGGTTTTGTTGGTGGTGATACGAATTTTTTTTTTTTAATAAAATTACGATTTAATTATTTATGAATGAAATTGAACATGTAAAGATTATGAACATATACACGAATTTCGCAGGCTTGTAGTCACAGAACAACAGAATAAGGCAAAGGATAATGTTACATGAATTTAGGAAAACGTCTGATTTCGTGTACCTGTCACGAATTAATCAGTAAATTACAAGTAGGATGACAGAACGCAGGTGTCGCAAACGAGTGAAAATACGCGAAAAACATGTCAAACGTAAGCTGAGTTCAGTGGAAGGAAGGGAGCCCTGAGCAATTAGAACACTGTAACGTGTATGGTCTCGTCGTGGCTGCTACCTGCTTCCGATGTTGCCGCAAACCTAAAAAAACAACAACTCTAACTTTGCCAAGACTGCCGTCAAACAGCACGTACGTTCCCTGCCTATCTTTCCCTAGTCTATTAGTAATTTGGCGTGGTACACCGGCTTCCGCCAGTCCACCGTTGAGCCCTCAAAATATGCTCGCAAGCTTTAACTACTAGAATGGACGTATACAGTCCCAAACACGATCTGCATGTATCGTAGCCAGACGAGAAGCGTCAGATAGCACTTGATACCGCTAGGCTTACGGCTCACGCTCAGAGCACACGTAAGACTCGCTTATTATGCCGATCACTGTGCGTCGTTCCGTAATTACGGAAGTACCGCATATAATGCAACAAGTGCGCTACAACGCATGCAGACAAAAAGGTCTATTTCTCCGACGACAAGAATAAACTCGGCCGCCGAGATACAGTGCAGACGCTGAACCGCTAGAGAGAGTAAGCTCTCCACGACGAGTCGCTGGGGGTATATCTAGATACAATTTGCTCCTGGCAGGGAGCGATCGTATAAATGTATTTTGTGAATAATGAAATACCAAGTCGCGGTATTTCGTCTTTATTTATAACAAACGACTGGTTTCGATGTGCATAGACATCATCTACTGGTCTCTGCACTAAATTCTGGCAACATCATGGGAGGATCCTCAACCGATGTGAGCCTTAATTTCCCCAGTACCTAGTCTGTACATGGGCTGATGGGGAATCTTTCATGCAAATTAAGCCACAATTTTTGGTCGAAACCATTGAAAATAAGTTTATAATAAATATTGTATGCAACATTGGTCGTTTTTCATATGGAATCAAACCTCAAGAAAATAAGTTTGGCGTGGTGGCTTCTCTTTCTGAAATGAGAAGCGGTCTGATACCAGCGGCATCCCGTGCGCAGTCAAAAGGCTTTACTTGCCTGCGACAAGCTGGGTGATGTTGCCGTCAGTATCACACCGCATAAGACGCCCAACATGGTCGAGTGTTTAATATATCACCGTGATCTCCTGTCACACACTGACTAAAGAGTTGCGCGCCGACTTAGAGCGGTGGGATGTTCACTTCGTCCGGCGCATCTACAGGAGACCGAAAGATCGTAGGGTTGCCACCAGTGCTTTTATCTTAGAATTTGAAGGCAATACACTGCCTGAGAAAGTCAAGATAATGATATACCAGTGTGGTGTAAAACCATACATATCCCTTACCCTATACGATGTTTTCGGTGCTGGAAGTTTAGGCACACATACTCCCAATGCACTTGCAGCCCCACATGCAGAGACTGCCTGAAAGGAAGATCACGGAGTTCAAAACTTTGGACGGATTAACTTACTTAGAAGGAAGAAAAATATGAGATTCGTCCCATTATTTGCTGCTATTGTGTCGCCTCCACTCACTATGGGGACGTCGGTTACCCATGTATCACCAACTCCTGTGGGACTTGTAGGCCACCAACATTTGTGCCGTCCTAATTCGTAAGTAGTTCATAAGTAGTTTGTAAGTTAAGGCACTGATGATCCCGCAGTTGTCCCATAGACTATACAAACATTTGAAACATTTTTTTTTGATGGTTGGGGGCCCTTCTTCTGTTGCCCAACCAAAACCTCCTGTGGGACCAACTGCCTTCCAACCGTTGGGAAAACCAGTCCCCAATCTCCAGCCAGAGAAGCAGCAGCCTTCTCAGGCACCTCTCGCCAGGAAGGGATCCCTTCGCTCTCTTCCACCCATGGTTTCTCCCACTGACAAAGTGGGTACCAGTAAATGTCTGAGTCAAGTACCGCTGGTCATAGTTGTTGGGCTTTACGGTCTTCCTCAGTCCCTGAGAATGAGGCCCCAAAGGCCCCCCCCCCCCCCAGCAAGAAACCACCAAAAAAGCAGCGAGAGGAGAAAAGTTGCCAAGAAAACGGAATCCATGGTGGAAAATGTGCCACCACCCCATACATCTGCATCCGAAGACGAGGTGGAAATTCTCGCCACACCGGGGGACCTGGCAATCGTCGATACTTCGGAAGCAGTGGATTAGAGGCCAAGCCTCCGCCATTAGCGACAACAGGCGATTCCGTGGAACCAACAGCACCCTCGATATTACCATGCCTCAGAAGTCACGAAGTACTATGATTTTACAGTGGAACTGCGGCGGTTTCTTTCGCCAGCTACCCGACTTGCAGCGATTATTGTGCCGCTATTCTGCTTTCTGTGTACCCCTAGAGGAAACATGGTTTCCTGTCCAGCAGACCCCAGCCCTTCGAGGCTATTGGGGCTACTACAATCACCGCACTGACTACAAGGTATCTGGAGGTGTCTGTATATACGTCCTCACCACTGTCCCTAGTGCTGCCTTGCCTCTCAGCTCTCGAAGTAGTGGCTGTAAGTATCCAGACAGTGCAGGACTGTCTGTTTTCTACACCTCCCTCCGGATGGTGTTCGTTGCTTACCTCACTACCTTGATCGCGCAACTTCCACCTCCATTTATCCTTCTTAGGTATTTCAAATGCACACCATCCTCTCTGGGGTGGTACCCATCCCTCGGGATGTGGTATATACGTTGAAACTTTACTGACACAGCCGGTCATATGCCTTCGATGCTCTCACACATTTTGTATAGTGCATGGCACATTTTCTGTATTGACCTATTTGTATGTAGCCAAAGCCTGCTCCCACTTTTAAGTTGGAGGGTCCACAATGACCACTACGGGAGGGACCATTTCCCCATTCTTATGTCACTTCAGCACTTCGAGACTGCAGGCTACCCATCCAGATGGTGTCTACGTCGAGCAGACTGGCACTGCTACACCTTGCCTTCTGCGGTTTCTCTTCCACTACCAACCGATATCGATACGACGGTTCAACAGGTCACTGCTGCTGTAGTCTCAGCTGCTGAGGCCCCCTTCAGCGTAAGGTCGTGCTCTGGTGGGCGCCTGAGATTGCTGAGGCCATCCAGGACTGTCGGCAGGCGCTGCAACGGCACCGACGCCACCCCACTGTAGATAACAGCCCTTAAAAGGCTCCAGGTACGAGCCAGACGATTCATCCGGCAAAACGGACTGCTGGGAGAGGTACGTTGCCCCCATTGGCTCTCGTACCTCCCCTTCTCGCGTTTGGTGTCAGGTACCGGCGGGAATTCTGTTTCTGAACAACGAGGTCACCCTCTGTACTGACCCAGCTGTTATTGCCAAGGTTTTTTTAAATTTAATTTTTATTCGTGTCAAAGGCATCAATTACAAATTTGAAAAGAGTTTACGTACAGTAGAATAAACAAGTGCCTGGCCAGTAGGCATTAACATCAAAGATAAATTCGTAATTAAAATTGTTTTCACCCAGAAGTGGGCACAGTTCAAAGAATTACAGTTCGCATACAAAACATATATAAACAATTAAACGTAGCAATCATTAACTTCAATTGTTTTAGCTCAGAAACGGGCCAGCCTTAAATCTTCTTCAGTGCAGGAAGACGGGCACAGATGACAGTTGTGCAGGTGAGACATTGTGTGCCCCTCGCCACACTCACAGGTTGAGGGTCCACTAACGTATCCCCATTTTTCTAGGCCTACTTTACACCGCCCAACACCAGTTCGTAACCTGTTGAGCGACTTCCAGGTACACCAGCTCCCATTATGACTGGGAGGCAGTTCTTCTTTAGGTTTTCTCCAGCCTAGAGAAGCCATTTCTGCTCTCATTCTCCACATGTCTATCGCTTGGTTTGTGTTTGTGTTGTTCACATAGACTCTTTCAAAACGTTTTTAGACTTCAAGCGTGTTGGTGCTGGTGATAGGCCAAACAGTGGGTGAGTTTGAGATGTCAGAGCTCTATGTCCATCTGTTTGCGCAGCAGCTTCACGCCTGACGTAAGGCGGAGGTACACCTGCTAGATGATACAGTTGCTCCAGTTTGGTTGGTCTCAGGCAGCCAGCAATTTTGCGACACGTCTCATTCACAGCAGTGTCCACTTGCCTAACGTGGCAGGAATTATGCCAGACAGGCGCTGCATATTCGCACTCTGAATAGCACAATGCCAAAGCTGAAGTCCGAATGATGGCTGGCTGTGCTCTCCAGTTAGATCCTCTTAGTTCTCTTATCATATTATTTCTGGCAGATACTTTCATTTTGGTGTTATGACAACGCGTTTTAAAGGTTACGATCCGGTCTAAGGTCACCACATGATACTTTGGGAGAAAGGAATGTTCAAGTTGAGAGCCAATCATGAAATATGTAGTCGTTGGTTGGCCTGTCTGCTTTTTAGATGGAAAGCACAGACTTGCGTTTTGTTAGGGTTAGGCTTTAGATTATTGTTTTTGTAGTATTGTCCTAGTTCTTCCAATGCTCCAGACAGATTATTTTCGACATCATGGAAATCCTTTCCATGTGTGGCCAATGCGAGATCATCTGCATATAGAAAACTTCTTGTGAATGGTGGAAGTGGTTGATCGTATATATATATATATATATATATATAGCCCATTTTTGTAGTCTCCATTGACGGCTGTGTCAGTAAAGTTTCAACGCCTATACCACTTCCCGAGGGCTGGGTACCACCCAAGAGAGGATGGTGTACATTGAAATACTCAAGAAGGATAAATGGTGGTGGAAGTTGCGCGATCAAGGCAGTGAGGTTAGCAACGAACACCGTCCGGAGGGAGGTATAGAAAACAGACAGTCCTGCACTGTCTGGATACTTACAGCCACTGCTGAGAGGCACGGCAGCACTTGAGCAGTGGCGAGAACTTATAATGAGACACCTCCAGATACCTTGTCGTAGTCAGCGTGGTGACTGTAGTAGCCCCAATAGACTCGAAGGGCTGAGGTCTGCTGGACAGGAAACCATGTTTCCTCTAGGGGTACACATAAAGCAGAATAGCGGCCCAGTAATCGCTGCAAGTCGGGTAGCTGGCGAAAAAAGCCGCCACAGTTCCACTGTAAAATCATACTACTTCCTGACTGCTGAGCCATGGTAATATTGAGGGTGCTGTAGGTCCAACAGAATCGCCTGTTGTCGCTAATGGCGGAGGCTTGGCCTCTAATCCACTGCTTCCGAAGTATGGAGTGGTGGCACATTTTCCACCATGGATTACGTTTCCTTGGCAGCTTTTCTCCTGTCGCTACGTTTTTGGTGGTATCTTCCTGGGGGAGGGGGGGGGGGGTTCTTTGGGGCCGCAGTCTCAGGGACTGAGGAGGACTGTAAAGTCCTACAACCATGACCAGCGGTACTTGACTGTGTCAGACACTTACTGGTACCCACTTTGTCAGTGGGAGAAACCATGGGAGGAAGAGAGCCAAGGGATCCCTTCCTGGCGAGAGATGCCTGGCTGGAGATTGGGGACTGGTTTCTCCAACGGTTGGAGAGCAGTTGGTCCCACAGGAGGTTGTGGTTGGGCAAGAGAAAAAGGGTCCCCAACCATCAAGGGGGCAATTTGATGTTGGTGGTCCGCAAGGCCCACAGGAGATGGTGATACATGGGTAACCGACGTCTGCATAGTGAGTGGAGACGACACAATGGCAGCAAATAATGACGACATGTGTATGGGACGAATCTCATTTTTTTCTGCCTTCTAAGTAAGTTAATCCGTCCAGTATTTTGAACTCCATTATCTTCCTTTCATGCAGTCTCTGCATGTGGAGCTGCAAGTGCATTGGGAATATGTGTGCCCAAACTTCCAGCACCGAAAACATCCCATACGGGAAGAGATATGTATGGTTTTATACCACACTGGTATATCATTATCTTGACTTTCTTAGGCAGTGTATTGCCTTCAAATTCCAAGATAAAAGCACCGGTGTCAACCCTACGATCTTTCGGTCTCCTGTAGATGCGCCAGACGAAGTGAACACCCCACCGCTCTAAGTAGGCGCGCAACTCTTTAGTCAGTGCGTGACAGGAGATCACAGTGATATATTAAACACTGGACCATGTTGAGCGTCTTATGCGGTGTGATGCTGACGGCGACATCAAAATGTTCAAATGTTTGTAGAACGTATGGGACTTCACTATGGGGTCATCAGTCCCTAAGCTTACAAACTACTTATGAACTGCCTAAGGACGGCACAAATATCCATGCCTGAGGGGGGATTCGAACCCCCGACCGTAGTGGCCGTGCAGGCCGTGACTCGGCGACATCACCCAGCTTGTCGCAGGCAAGTAAAGCCTTAGACTGCGCAGGGAATTCCATTGTTTGGAAGCGGTGCGTTCAGCGACCACAAAACAATGAATATAATAAATATAGTATGCAGCATTGGTCGTTTCTTATTAATGTTTTTGCAGATCGATTCCGATGACATAATTATCATCCTCAATGCACCAGCCGTCCTTGAAATTCCATGAAAAATCTCCTGTTACTAAGGAAGAATTGCCAAGTGCACTGCAGAGCTAATGCGCGTTGCTCCGCCACGGCAAACTATAGTGCGTCCTTCCGCTCCTTCAAACAAGGGGTAGAGCGAAACCTTCTATCTCTCCACATGCGCCGCCGGGAATTATACATTGCTCTCGCTGCATGCCCCGATACCTCCGCAGGACCATACCGCCTACAAAGCCAGTTCGTCCGTCACCTGTCAGCAGACTTTCACAACCAACTGCTCGCCTTGTTTAATAGTGTCTGGACAGGGGGTGTGTCCTATCCATGTCATGAACCTAGGAGCAGATTCAATGGCAGCTGACAGTTACTCCCCATCAGCTTAACTAACATCCTGTGTAAGTTGCTTAAGAGTATGAGGAGTTGCAATCTTACGTGGATCCTTGAAGAGCGGAATCTGCTGGCCCCACAACAGGGGGTTTCCATGAGGGCCGCTTCACAATTGACAATTTTGTGTCACTGGAGTCTGCCGTCCATACAGTCTTCTCTAGGTTAGAGCACCTAGTTGCGTTTTTTTTCATCTCTGGCGTCACCATATTCTTGCTACATTGTATGACTGGGGCCTACGGGGTCCACTCCTAAATTTTATCGAGAACTTCCTTTCGCTCCGCACCTTTAGAGTTGGTACCTCTGTGAACTCAACCCACGTTCAAGAGGATGTCCCATAGGGCTTCGTCCTTAGTGTACCGCTCTTTTTAATTGCGATCAACGGTCGTTCTGCGGCATTGGGGTTAAGTTTGTTGTTCTTTATTTGCAAATGACTTTTGCTTATATTTCAGCTCTCCTAGCACTGGTGACGCTGAAAGGCGTCTGCAGGGAGCCAGCCAGTCATGGGCCTTAGCACATGGCTGTACGTTCTCACCCTCCAAAACCCAGTTCATGCACTTTTATCGTCGTCGGGTCATTCACCCTGACCCAGAATACCTTGCTGATGAACAGCTTCGCGTCAAAGAAACGAATCGGTTTCTCGGCATGCTGTTTGACAACCGACTGACTACGGGACCACACCTTCGTCAGTTGAAGCAGATATGCTGGAGGCAAATCGCAACCTTTCGTTTCCAAGTACCGTTCTCTACACAATGTCGATCCAGATCAGGTCTTCCGGTCATGGCCCCGGTTCTCTCCTTTCCTCACTCGAGGACCTCTCCGTCCTTCCATTCTCATATCCGTCCTTCTCCCATCCCTCGCCTACATCTCCAATTGTCCTGCAATCCAAAGGCGTCGGTTTCACCACAAACACTTCGTCACTACTTACTGGCACATTCCGTAATGCTCTCAGGATCCCAGGTAGAAGGCAGAGTGGGTTACACCTATGTTATGGCGATCATGACAGCATACTTTCAGTTGTAAGTGTAACTGGCTTCTCTCCAGAATCTACGTATTTTGACTTTTCAGTTCGCTTCCCCCCCAGTTCATTAAATTTATCGAGTGCTCGCTTTTTTATTGATTCATATTCATGTTAAATATCTGATTAGCGTATTATTCCGTCGTGTAAATCGCATCGCGACAGTCGGCTGTCTTTGTTTTGTGTGTCTGTTTAGCCGCCGGCTGATACGCAGCAGACGCAGCCTTGTGTAATTGAAGCCGGCTTGTGATTAGAAGTGACATATAGTATTTTGATTTTTGTTTAAGTTTGTAAATTTATACTGTGGTCGCGTGCATATTAGATTGAAATTCGCGTTTTAACAAAGAGTGCATCGCGACGTAGTTTTTGTTTTCTCGGCACTGTAATCATGAATAGCGACTGTGATGCAGTCTGAGCTGGGGACAGTTTGCTCCCAACTTCGGGCTGTGTTAACCTCCGTTGCACAGCTGGAGGCTGCGATCGAGGGGCGTCGTTGTTGTTGGCCGGTGGTGGCGACCGAACGGACTCCCTTCGTCACCACCGATCGGCCTGCGGCAGCGACTTTCCCTGCTAGCAGTGAGGCAGACACCCCACCCATGGTTGCGTGGGAAGTCGCTCCAGTGCGTGGCAGGTGGCGAAGACATTCCGGGGGCCGATCGTGAAGCCTGCCCGGTTCGTCTTGCAAACAGGTTTGAGGAGCTGTCTGCTCAGGAAAATGTTCCTGATCGGGATGGTGTCTCTCATCCTGAGGTCACCACCCAGCCTGCGAGATCCGGACTTTCAAAGAGTGTGGGTTTGCTTGCAGTTGGGAGCTCCAACGTTAGGCGGGTGATGGAGCCCCTTAGAGAGATGGCTGACAAGGAGAGGAAGAAGGCCAACGTGCACTCCGTGTGCATACCGGGTGGGTTCGTTCCAGATGTGGAATGGGTCCTTCCGGATGCCATGAAGGGTAGTTAGCCAACTGCAGGTGGTGGCTAACGTCGGTACCAACGATGAGTGTCGCTTCGGATCTGAAGAGATTCTCTCAGATTTTGAGCTGCTAACTGAAGTGGTAAAGACTGCCTGTCTTGCTAGCAAGGTGAAAGCAGAGCTCACCATTTGCAGCATAGTTGACCGGACTTGACTGTGGACCTCTGGTACAGAGCCGAGTGGAGGGTCTGAATCTGAGGCTTTGCTGTCCCACTGTCTAGCGCAGCCTTTAATGGCTATGAAGCGAGCGTTGTTATTAATATTAATATTAGTACACAAAAATGAAAGGAGACCATGTGCTGCACAGGGGTCTAAAGGTGGATTCCCATACGGGACAATGCTCCTAGGGGTTCTAAATATCTTAGACTACCTTCCTACGGTAACGTTTCATGGAATGTGAGCAAACACCTCTCTGCACAGGGCATAACTCTAGCCTACTTCGTCTCTAAAAATATTGATCAAAAATTCAAACACAGGGAGAAGTGAAACAAGGAGACTTACAAATCCCCAGGTATATATAGTATTTCTTGTAATAATTGCCCTGCAAGATACATAGGCCAGACAGGGAGAAGTATTGAGGTAAGATTCAAGGAACAAGTCAGCTTTGGCTGCACACCTGAAAGAAACAGGTCACTTAATTACGGATGTAGCCACAAATTTGAAATTTCTACACCGGGAAGAAACAGGGATTGTATTAAATATTTTAGAGGAACTTGCAATTTTCAGGACTTTAAGGAATGACTCCGAAAATATCCTTAACTGCCAAGCAGAATTACGCCACGGTAATCTACTGGTTCGTATAAAGTCCTTGTAACATATGGTTATGACCTGAATGAAATAAGCACCTGATGATGTAAATTTAATTTTCTAAACGGGTCGTGTGTTCTTAGTAAAGAATTTTTAACAATCGCAGCGGTTTGTGGTCAAGAAAATGAATTAATTCGATTGTGGTTGTCCGATGAATAAAGTATTGTGTTCAACAATAACAACAAAGCCACACATGAGGACTACCTAAGGACAAAAGCATGTATATGCAAAGTCGAAATACAGTTCACAGAGTCTATGACAACAACTGGACTTCATCAGAAAGCGACGACGGAAACAGAAGCGTAGAGGATGAGATTGTGCGTAGACTGCTGGCTCTGGTCGATGGAACTACTGCATCGTAACTGCTGGATTGCGTGGCACTGTCCTGTACTGTCCGTCGTGGTTGCACCGGCATATGTAGGCGAGCCGCTGTCTCCCTATTGGCTGGCGAGCGAGGTGAACAATGAGGTACCGAGACTGCGGCGCCCCCAGCGGCCGAAGTCCTATGGAGCGACTTATCGCTCGGTCGTATACTGGGCCTCGTGACTGGTCTTACTCCGACTCACACTGCTTATACCAACTATTTCTTGATTTCTTGGAATTTGTTTCTTTATCAGAAAGTGTAAATGATTACACCAATTCGTACTTCATACGATTTTTTTTATTGGCCAAATATTAGGTAAGTTCTACACAAAAACTACAGGATGCATTTATCTTGCCGAGAAACGGTCGAGTATGACCCAGAATTATAGGGAATTTTAACGGCTAATGCGGTTGCAAGAAGTTTCTTACAAGACTTTAATTCTAAAGAATCCAATATCTGTAATGAAGTAGTATCTTAAACAGCAAACAGACTAAAAGAAAGCAAATAAAAACCCGATTTTCATGTGGATTTGATGAAATATAAAAATTCGTAATTTGCTTTAAATGTACATACAAATACAAGATATACACACCACAAAGAAAAACTACCATCTCAATGAGTCACCCTGACGTTAATCAGCTTACATTGAATGGTGTGTATTATAAAAAAAAATTGTGATATTTATTGGTTATTGAGTTAACGTGATCGTAGATACTGTTGCATTGTTGCTATGCACACACACTTTGTTAGAGATAATGCGCTGCTTGTTATATGATTTTCTTTACGGAAACGGAACGGGTAGTAGTCTTTCAGCGAGAAGCAGTGAGTGAGTGTCCATTAAATTAGGAAAACGTAAATGATTCTTCCCTCCTCATCCTCCCCCTCACCCGTCCCTCCCATTTCTGGTAAGGGCAACACTCACACGAGTGCCCAAGGGAGGACTCGAACATCAGGCAGGAGCGACCGCGCAGTCCGTGAAATGGCGCATCATCTCGCTTTCCTGAATTTTTATTTTTATTTATTTGATATCAGTTGAATTACTGTAGAATTATGAAATGTGGTCAAGAAAATCGGTTACTTTCGTAATAAATATCAACAAAAAATTTATCTTTGTGAAAAGGATGATGAGTTAATGTTTCTTAGTGATATGTCATAGTTACTTGTTTGTCGGGGATACTTTTATAGAGGAAAAGAATCGATCAAACTTTTTGTGTCTTTTCTTTCAATGACTTTGTTATAATAAAAGTAAGCTGCTCGTGCAATTTATGCCAGAATGACGATAATCTTATCTACCAAAATTCAACTGAACATCTAACGCCTTAAATTTATCTTTTCTTTATAAAATAAATAAACAAAAATTAAAAAATAAAATAAAGAGTTGCTTTTAAATAATTACACTTTAACTAGATTTCAACACCATCCATAAGTGTCTTCATCTGAAGAGTGAAATTATGACATGAGACGTTAATATTTACAGCATGTTATATTATTGTCGAATACAATGACATTAAGATTGTTTATAAAAATAAACGCTAGGTTTAAGGAAATTAAAAGTGGATGGACGCTATGGGCTTCCAAAGTGCTGACAGTCAGGAACGGAGACAGACACTGAGACGTTTAACAATACAAGACACTGTCGTCGCAAAGACTTCACACAATGTTTTAAATTCAATATCAATTTATGAAGGAATACAGTCCGAAACCTATGACTGTTGTAAGGGGGCGGAGAAAGCATGATTAGACTACTTAAGGGGACCACACAAGGTCTTTTAAGGCGTTATTACTCTCATCCTCCACACTCAAACTATCGACAAGACCCAGTATAATGGATAAGGTGTTAGTACCCTCTCCCCGTAATTTTCTATGATTTTAGAGAATGTTTGTATACTCTGGCATCCAGCAGAAACCAGTAGCAAATGTAATCTGCCAATCATCTTGTTGCTTCGTACAATAGTTACCGCCTCAGCTTGACATGTTTGAGGATGCAGTGGTGCATGTGTGTGTGTGTGTGTGTGTGTGTGTGTGTGTGTGTGTGAGAGAGAGAGAGAGAGAGAGAGACAGAGAGAGAGAGAGAGAGAGAGAGAGAGAGAGAGAGAGAGCGAGAGCGAGAGACAGAAGAACAATGAGGTAGATTAGTCACCCTTTTCTACTACAGACCGAGCTCAACACTCTGTCAGCATATGCGAAATTTACAGCACCGTCCGTATTATTGGTGTTCATGCAGCTGGTTCGGTGTGGCAGCTCTTACACTGCTGCAGTACTGCGGCCGCTATCCAGTGGTGTTGCTGCAGTTTTTGTTAGCGGCAGTAATTTTCATCGCCTCCGCCCACAGAAGCTGTCAACCCAAACAGGGCAACCAGTCCAGGGCGACCACGAAATAACGTCGCGTGACCGTTGTTCATCTGTGCAAAAGCCTTGCTGGAGTGGGCCATGCATCTGTCCATATCTCCTGAATATAACTGCTTGTTTTTCAGGGTCGCCAGGAAGATTGCTTATCGGTTGCGATGCTGTGCTCGTTACCAAAGAATTGACTACTGTACGGACTTGCCTTCCGAACAATTGCGGCTGATTGCTAGGTTATCGAGTGCTTAAGTCTGTTTGGCTCTTTTCAGTGTAAAACCTATTTCATATAAAGTGGTAGCTCACACGTATACAACAATTACTTACTTTTGTAAAACACTGCGGTACATCTCCAACAAATAATCGCCCGAACAGGGTGAATAAATATGAATACTGAAATCTGAAAACGTATGGTAGTATAAGCAGAAGTGTACCAGCAATCATTGATCATCTTCCAACAAGGAAATATGCAAACTGTGGTTAAGAATCGACATTGACTTCAGTGGTAAATACTTTCGTCGTTAGTTGGAAATATCACCGAAAAATTTTCATCCATGACCATCATACAATTTAAATCACTTTCATGCCAACTGGTTGCATTTGGATACAGTACGGCACTTGTTTCTGAAGTGAGTTACGAAGTTGTTCTACACCTGGGAACTTTTAATACAGTACAGTAATTTTTACTTTTAAGAGGACGTAAATCAACTGAGGTTTGGTGGTCTTGTGGCCCAAGGAAAAGCTCATGGCTGACCAATACTGATTCAACTATAAAAAAGGTAAAGCAGTCAACAATCCGAAGATTGGTTTGAACACCACAGTGCTTTACTAGGCATGGTCCTGCTTGGAGGTGGTATGCCGTTGCCTTCCTCCGACCTGACTTACCCAGCCAGTTATGGGGGGACCTACAGTTGAACGTGGGTTCCGAACCACGGTGCTACTCGGTATTTTTCACATGAGCAATAGTGCCAGAGGTGAAATAAGTGGAAAGTGACAGATAAAAATCCTAGGACCTGGCGGGGATTGAACCCGCACCTTCGGATTTGTAGTCTGGCACTCTACCACTGTGCAACCGAGGCGCACGATTCAACTATATTAAAGGCTACATTGTCGCTATCCATTAACTACAACCTATGTATGTGTTCTACCATGCTTAACGGATGTAACTTGAACCGAGTCAATTGTAAAGTTAATCGGAAATACAATGGTGAAAACAATTAGGGGCTAAGTTGAGATTCTAGGTCCTGAAGTTTTGTCATTGGCAGAATGAACTATTGGTTCTTCGGAGTGAAGACAATAAAATTACGGCAACCGAGATTGGGAATAAGAACACAAGGTTGCTGCAGAGGGACGTGCTGTTTCTTCTCTACCAAATGAATTTCACAGGGAGTTCAGGTAATATAGTGAGATGGTTGTGCAATGCAACAACAACGTGACCGACCTTCCGACGCTGTGGGATGGAGAGTAATAGAGGGGTTGGAAGCGGGACAGGCGCAGGGGAAGCTGGCTGCAACTATTGGAGTGTCTGAAAGTGGAATTTACAGGACCTGGACGCGGTTTCAGACAACATGAACCGTTAAAGGATAGCAAGGCTAAGGTCGTCCTCGGATAGCATCATCACAGTCTACCATACCACTCACGACACTCGAGCGAATTTTTGTTACACACCGCGATACCAGCGCGCCTATCGGCCAGTAGGGGACACTGGTGAGGTGCGATATTTCGTACATTGTACATTGTATTACTCGTAGATTATATTTGCTTTGTTGATGTTTTTCGGAATGGAACATGCTTGTAGCGCAATGAAATGTAGCAACAACCATAAAAAAACCTACCACCTTTGCTTCTTTTCTTTTTTTAAGGCACCCAGAGAGGAATGTAATACAGCTGAAATGTTTCTGTTACGATTCTTCCGAAAACTGCACATATTGAGGTAAAGGGGATTTTGATCTTTTTAGAAGTAGAAAAATGGCTCATGTGTATAGAAAACTATATACTGCAGTTTGTAGACCCAAAAGTACAGAACATCGATCATTCTCATCGTTCTTTTTTTTCGGAAAAATTGCACATTAACGTAACAAAACCAATACTTTTAAGTGTATTTCAACTGTTAGTTGAAAGCACCTTATCCGACAAAGGACAATAATAAAACCGAAAGTCGTAGTTATGTTAACATCATCATCTCATCATAATTAGAAACTGATTATGCCTTTCAGCGTTCAGTCTGGAGCATAGTACCTCTAATAAAATTCCTCCATGATCCCCTATCCAATGCTAACATTGATGCTTCGTCTGATGTTATGCCTTTTACTTCAAAATCATTCTGCACCGAATTAAGTACTTTCTTCTTGGTCTATCTCGGCTCCTCTTACCCTCGGCTGCCGAACTCATGAGTCTTTTAGGTAACCTTGCTTCTCCCATGCGTGTAACATGACCGCACCATCTCAGTCTGTTCGCTCTATGTGCTTCATCTATGGTGTTCATTCCCAGTTTTTCTTTGATTTCTTCATTATGGACACCCGCCTGCCATTGTTCCCATCTATTAGTACCTGCAATCATTCTTGTTACTTTCATATCTATAAGTTATCTTATGAATAAGATAACCTGTATCGACCCAAATTTCACTCCCATACAACAAAGTTGATCGGAACATAGAGCGGTGCACTGCTAACTTTGTCTTGGTACTTACTTACTTCTTGCAGAAGAGAGCAGATCTTAGCTGAGCACTCACTGCATTAGCTTTGCTGCACCTCGAATCCAGTTCTTTCACTATGTTGCCATCCTGTGATAAAATACACCCCACGTACTTGAAACTGTCTACCTGTTCTAACTTTGTTCCTCCTATTTGGCACTCAATCTGTTTAAATCTCTTTCCCACACACATTACTTTCGTTTTGGAGATGCTGATCTTCATATCATAATCCTTGCACCTCTGGTCGAGCTCTGAAATATTTGTTTGCAACCTTTCAGTCGAATCGGCCATTACAACTAAGTCATCCGCATATGCTTATTTTGCTTTCACCTAATCCCGTCCTGCCATTCTACTGTTTCAACATATGATCCATGAATAGCATGAACAACAGTGGTGACAGGTTACAGCCGTCTCTTACCCCTGAAACTACCTTGAACCATGAGCTTAATTTGCATATACTGTAACTGCTGCCTGACAGTCTACGTAGAGCCCTTTATTTTTGCCTGCAGACGTTTGCCGCCTATACCATAATCTTGTAGAACTGACAGTAGCTTCTTCCTAGGAATACGGTCATAAGCCTTTTCTAGATCTATGAAACATAGATACAATTCCCTGTTCCACTCATAGCACTTTTCTATTACCTGCCGTAAGCTAAAGATCTGGGCCTGACAGCCTCTAAGAGGCCTAAACCCACACTGATTTTCATCTAACTTGTTCTCAATTAATACACGCACTCTCCTTTCAACAATACCTGATAATATTTTGCCTACAACACTAATTAAAGAGATACCTCGATAGTAGTTACAATCTTTTCTGTTTCCATGTTTGAAAATTGGCGTGATTACCGCTTTCTTCCAGTCAGACCGAACCTGTCCCGATTCCCACGCCTTGTTAGTTATCCTGTGTAACCATCTCAGACGTGATATTCCACTGTATTTGACGAGTTCCGGCTTAATTTCATCCACCCCAGCCGCTTTATTGCACTGTAACCTACTGACCATTTACTCCACTTCCTCAAATGCGATCCTGTTTCCATCGTCGTTCCTATCCCATTCTACCTAAAAATCTGACACATCATTGAACGTTTCACCTACATTGAGCAATTCTTCAAAGTATTCCCTCCATCTGCTCAAGTCATCCACAGGATTGACTATCATCTTTCCTGCCCTGTTCAAAACGTTAATTCATTCTTCCCTCCCTTTCGAAGATTGCTATTTACGCTCCAAAATGGTCTTCCTGCGGCTTGACCCAGGGTTTCTAGCTTATTTCCAAAGTCTTCCCATGATTTCTGCTTGGAGTCTGCAATTATCCGTAGGCTTGTGTCTTTCTTCAACATAACTTTCTCTGTCTGCCTGATTTCTAGTATGGAACCAATTTTGAAATGCCTTCTTTTTCTTTTTACAGGCTGTCTTGACTGTGGCATTCGACCAAGCTGTCTGCTTCTTCCTGTCTTTAGATACTACTGTTCCAAGACATTCTCTAGCTGCTTCCAGTAGTGTGTCCCTGTACCTGGACCATTCCTCTTCCAGTGACTATAAATCATTACATTCAACTAACTGGTACCTTTCCGAGGTCGTTGTTATGTATTTGTGCCTAATTTCCTTCTCTTCGAGCTCCTCCACTCTTATCCTTCTACACATGGACCTGGCTTTCTGCTCTTTTGGCCTCACAAAACCAATTTCACTGCAGATTAAATAATGATCAGTATCATTAAAGGACCCCCCGAAAACACGTGTGTCCTTGACTGTCTTCCTGAACTCCTGGTCTGTTATTATATAGTCAATGACAGATCTGGTTCCCCTTCCTTCCCATATATAGCGGCGAATGTCCTTATGCTTAAAGAAGGAGTTTGTGATAGCCCATACTGGAACAGAAATTCAAGAGCTGTTTTCCGTTCGTGTTGGCCACCATATCCTCTCCAAACTTACCCATAACCTTTTCATAACCTTCTGTTCGATTTCCTATCCTGGAGTTGAAATCACCCATGCGTAAAACACTATCCTTATCCTTCAATCTAACAACTACATCACTAATTGCATTGTAAAATCTGTCCATCTCATCTTGATCTGGCCCTTCACAGGGTGAATAAACTGCCACAATCCTAATTTTCTCGCTGGAGACGGCCAAATCTGTCCACATCAGTCGTTCATTTACATACTTATTGCAATTTTACTTGGTTCGATTGATTTCCTTATGTAAAACCCTACACCCCACTGTGCTCTTCCTACTTTGACTCTTGACAGGTAGACCTTGGATTCTCCGACTTCGTCCTCTTTCTCTTCCCTTACCCTAACGTCACTAACAGCTAAAACATCTAACCCCACCTTACTTGAAGCCTCTGCCAGCTCTACCTTCTTCCCAGTGTAATCCCCATTGATATTAATAGCCCCCCCCCCCATCTCATTCCAGACTGTTTGCCAAGTCGTATCTGAGGAGTCCCTGGTCTGTCAATTAGAGGTGGGACTCCATCACCTCCAAAGGTCCGAGGCTTTTTGCTCTGATTGTTGCCAGCATGATATTGAAGTACCTGGGAAGCAGGTTGCTAACCTTACTTGCAGAGGGCCTCACTGGGTTTTACCCATAACGGTTGAGGGACTAACCGGTGGATTTGGTAGTCTTTGCCGTCTGAGCACAAAGGTGGCCACGACTCAGAATATGTCCGAGATGCCCAACCTTATTCCAAAGTAACTGGTATCCCAACTGTCAGGATCACTTACTTGGCCACTCATACATTGCCCGTGGTTCATTAACTAGGACGTGACTACAGGAACCCACACCATGAACCACAGTTATGTTAATAGGTCTACTAAAATCTAAATCACAGAAGGAATCGAAAAGGAAATTGGGCGTCATATCCGTTAATTTTGAAGCTACACGGCCACGCTTAGAACTTCTTATGGATTTGGATGTAAATTATTTCAATTTCGATGGAGAAAGCTGCAAAAATTTTTGGATCGGCATGTATTACTGAGTTAGTAAGTACCAGGTTTCGTCATTTACTTCATGTTTTAGTTGAACTACTGTTTATTTTTAGCATCATCCTTTCCTACTGATATCAGAGTAACGCTTTGGAGTGTAAAATAACATAATCATATTGTAAATTACTTAGAAAACTGGCAAAAATGAATTGTATCCATACGATGCATATGATGCTAACAGACGGCTCCCTTGCTCACCGCTTTGAGCGCTAGTGTCGTCCAGCTGTCAGTGGGCAACAGATTTTACACTAATGAGTGTCGTGACTGCTATGTTAGACTGTGGTATCAGCAATAGATGACCGTTATATCTGGTTAAGAGTACTTCGAGATATTGAATGCCGGGTATAACGCATTCTCCGTTTAAAATAATAATAATAATAATAAACTAAAAATAAAGCAAAATATTCTTTTCAATCTCCACTGCGAGGAGTGGAGCGGGCTGTTTGAAATCCAACAGGATGCGCAATATAAACACAAACAGCCTGATATCGCCTTCGAGAATGTGGCCTCTACGCACGGATGCCTAAGGTGAGTGTCCTATTAAAATTACGACACCGAGCCCTGAGAAACTGCTAGGAGGAATATCAGGATTGCAGTCGGAACGAATGGCGCGGGGTTCCGTTCACAGACCAGTCAAGATTACGGGTTTAGCCCTCATATGGAGAGAAATCAAATGTTCAAATGTTTATTAAGCTTAAGGGACTTAACTGATCGGTCATCAGTCCCTAAACTTACAAACTACCTTATACTAAAGACGACACAAACATCCACACGCTAGGGGGTTTCGAACCTCCGACGGAGAACGGCATCGCGCATCGCAGTATAGCGCTTCAATGCGCTTGGCCACTCCGCCGCTGCTATGGAGAGAACGTGGAACAATCCTTCCTATTTGGATGAAACATTGCCCTATCATGACGAATGGCGTGGGCATCAGTCAGTATTGGTGGACGTACGGACCTCTGTGTCGTTCAGATTGGCACTCTGACTGCTCAGAGTTTTAGAGATTCTTCGACCTATTGTTTTGACCGACGTCGCTTGAAACGGAGGGAATTGTACGAACGGAGTGGCCAGTTTGTCCAACAGACTTGAACCCGATTGCGCATGTCTGGAATACACTTCGCAGACGCATTGCAGTAGACTTGCGCATAATAGTTCGCGATCGGGAGCGCTGACTTTAGTTCGCGGCTCTGCCGCGAACTAGTTCGTTCTTTTAGTTCGTCCGCTCCCAGTAACGGCTGAGCGGCGTGGTCTGTGCAAGCAGGTGGAGATAGAAGTTCCCCCACCAAGCTGCTTCATGCGCTTGCTGCTTGAGCCACTAACGATATCACGCAAACCAAAAGAAACAGTTTGTGGATAATTTCTCGCGTTTAAGGTTAGAGTTATATCTGTATCTTGGCATTATGGAATTTATTAGTAAGATATTGCAGAGTGCAGAATACTTCAAAGCAGAAATTTTGTAGCACTGAACTATGTAATCTAGCAGGCAGACGCTAACCTCGAAATGGCCCTCATCAGTAGAAGGCAAACACGTGATTTTTAATTCTCTTCGCGACCTATCGCGCATATTTCAGTTCGCGTCCTATCACGCATATTTTAGTTCGCGACCTATCACGCATATTTTAGTTCGCGACCTGTCGCGCATATCTTAGTTCGCGACCGGTAGCTCTCCTTTTAGTTCGCAGCTTGGCCGCGAAGTAGGTCCCGCATTTTAGTTCGTCCACTCGTTTTGGCTTTTGCTACCGCTACTAAAACTGCAGCTCAGCTCGAAATGACGGCAACTGGCAGAAGGGAATCACGCGATTCTGCGCGCTCTAGCGTCCTCTCGCTGTTACCCGTCAGTCTTCGGAAAAGGAGCGGACGAACTAAGAGGCGAGGGATCTGAGAACTACCCGTTCACCTGTAGGAGCGCTCTTCCGAACTAGTTCGTTCGCTAACTACACAAGACTACATTGCAGCCAGACCAGCACCTCCCACAACGGTGCAGAGCGAGATATTGCACTCGTGGAACAATAGTCATATATCCCTCAAGCGATGATTGATTACCTGTTTCTGTCCATTTGACGCAGGTGTGCCACTCTACAGGCAGTTCGAGATGATCACACACCATATTAGAGGGTAACGAGAATGACTTTTTCTGTATTATGGTAGCCCCATTGTGCTTAGTTCTTAAGTGAACGTCATGAACAAGTAAAAAGTTGAGTCAGCCAGATATCGTACTGTATCGCACACAATGTACAATTGTACCAGTATTAGAATAAAGTTCGTTATCATATTCATTTTGTGTATGACACCACACCTGATTTCCTAATTATTCTGAGCAGTCTAACTAAGACAATGTTTTAAAATGAAAACAAAGGTGGTTTCTGTTAGCGTAGATATTTGACTGTCATTATCGCTACTACATATGCCAATTTATGTCTATGCGAAGAATGTTTTAGTTAATTACCTTTTATTATCGTGATGGATGGTGCCTGTTGGTGTTAAATTTAGAAGATCTTCATGACTGAATCTGTGAACGCAGGAGCATTGTTTGATTTCCTTTGCCATGCGCACGCACTCGATAAGATGATACGTTGCTGTCATTTGTGTGATCTTGACTCTGTGGCAGTAGCGGTTGGAGCATTTGAGTGTTAGCTACGACACAGTTTTGTCGGTACCCACAGTTCATTTAAGATGTGGCTATGAGACAGTGACTTAAAACAGAGAAAATGAATAATTATTAGATAAATTAGAAAATGAGTTGATCTAAAAGTTTACTGAGCTTTAAATAACATGAATATATTTTGAAATAGAACGAATAAGTCACATTTTGATCTTAGTTGTTGACTATTGTATGTAGTTTTTCGCTAACCTGGTCTACAAAGACAGTCAGATAGGTAGATCTGTAATTATATTTCTTTTTCACAAACTATTTGTCCAATAGATTAAAGCTTAATATTAAGATTTTTCCCGTCACTGTATGTAGTGATGAACGTAATCCTATTCAGGTAACTTTTGTCAGCTAGGAAGAGAAAATTAATGATTTTCACTGAAATAATCAATTTTTATTATGGTACAAGATAAGTGAAATGTTTGAAACTGTTGAAAATTTGCCGGCCGCGGTGGCCGAGGGGACTGAGGCGCTACAGTCATGGTCTGCACGACCACTACGGTCATGGGCATGGATATGTGTGCCGTCCTTAGTATTAGTTCATAATTAGTTTGTAAGTTTACGGACTAATGACCCCGTAGTTACGTCCCATAAACTATAAAAACATTTGAAACATTTGTTGAAAATTTAGTTTCATTTTTGAGTTGTAGTAAAATTATTAATCACGTAAGTCACATTACTGTTCAAATTCAAATGTATGCAAATCTATGGAACTCAACTACTCTTGTCATCAATCCCTAGGCTTACATTTTCTGAAACTCACATTACTGGTTAAACAATTCAGTCAGTTCTCATTAATCATTGTGGATGACCAACAAAGTTGGAAATGAACAGCAAACTTTAGAAAATTGGACATTTTTTTCTATAAATGTAGTTGCGCTCCCGTTGCAGCTTACTTATACTTTTCTGCCTTGTAGTCACGCAGTTATTGAGATCAGTGACACTAGTGCAGTTCCCTTTGCGCACGGGTATGACAAATCATTTCATGATTACAAGGCATTTTAAATCTAGCAATTTTTCAATTCAGTTAATATAACTTCTCATAGGCAAAGCAAAACTTACACCTACAGTCAGCTACAGCTCACTCTTGCCATGTGTGCACGGACTTAAAGATTATTTTCCTTTGAACATTTTCGTTTATTTATGGATAACAGCGCCCTCGTGATAATCTTATGTTTGTAAACCGTCTAGAGAGCAAAATTTTCGACACAATGTTGGGCTAACTCCAGGAAGTTGCTGACAGCACCTGAGGAACTCGCAGCTCCTAGTCCGCTCCACACCCTCTCGGAGCAACATCCTGAAGATGGTCCAACATGGAGTCGAAACTAGATGGAAATAATAATTTTTGTCCTCTAGAATGTCTTTATATATAAAATCTCTGAGATTAATTGTGAGGAGATGGTGACATGATTATCGTGCTCACTGTTATTAGAAATAACACACATACTTGTATCTCAGATGAAAACATGGATCCGACACTTTCTTTTCAGTAGCCGCGGTGGAGTAGCCGAGCAGTCTAAAGCGTCTCGCTGCGGAGCGCGCGGTTGCTCACCGTGGAGGTTCGAGTCCTCCCTGGGGCATGGGTGTGTGTGTTGTCCTTAGGTTAGTTCACCTAGGTTTAAGTAGTTTGTAAGCTACGGACTGATGACCACGCAGTTTGGTGCAATAGATTTACAAACATTTGAACATTTGAAACAACGGTGACTGGGCGAAGCAATTTATTTATTTGGCAGTAGAGTGTAGTCGTCGTCGTGTTGGATCGTTTTCCTGGCGTTGCTGGCAGCGGTGGGACGTATGAAGGGCGCCGCGGGCAGTGAGATTACCAGACACCCAAGACGCCGCTGCTGGATTACTCGTTGACGACAGAAGACGCTGCTGACCGGGAGCGCCGACCGACCGCTGCGTGGCGTTGCCCCCGGTAGTAAAAACAAAAGACGTGGCTCGGCCGCAGGCGTCCCTCACGAGGCCCTCACCCTCTCCGAGGATGACTGGCCCGTGGCGCCGAGCCGTCTAGCGGCCCCTTTGGACTCCGCCTACGATGGCTGCTGCCGGTGACGTGCATCCTGGATCGACAACGGCGTCAGCGGCACGGAGAAGTGATGTCGGCTGCATCGCACGTCACACCCCGTCCCAGCTGGTACGTGCGCTTAAATATGCTCCTTCCCTTCTGCGTCCGTGGTTGTCGCAACCACAACTAGATCGCCTGCTACCTTCGGGGTCATGTCTGGCGTTTCCCAGCCCAGTAATGCCGTCCATCTAGCTCAGCGGTCGGCTACTGGCGAACCGCAGAAGGCCAAAAGCTTGAGTCACACACTCGAAGTAATAAAAAAACATTTTTTCGGTAGATAACAACGTCGAGCTATAAGGAAATGGGAAAAAAATGTGATTTGGTTTAAATTGTATTATCATTCCTTCGTAAGCTGATTCTTTGAAATAAACGTCAAAAATTTCTTCTGGCTGGATTCCATGGTGGAATTTATGCTCCACGACTGTATTTGTCTTGTGGAAATTTTTCAGCAATCAGTCCTAATAATATTTATTTATGGGTAGATCTAGATTTCGACCACTGTGTGGTCATTATTAATGTTTCAAAACGATTAAAATACTTAAAACATCTAGAACATCTAAAACAAGTACATGTCTACCGCAAACGAAGATGCTAACCAACACACCGCAACACCGCAACACTTGGAGTGTTCACACTTTTTTTTTATTACAGCACAACTAAGTACATGCAACGTAATGTTCGCAAACACTTATATCACAACCAACGCCCGCATACATCTATCATAATCTGCTCTCTAATGAATGGATGCGAATCTCACACAGTACAAACATGTTTGTCGTGTGTTCCGCTAATTTCGGTCAATACAACGATTCGAGACCATACCCCCCCCCCCCACCGGCTGTTTAGTGTAAAGCAAATATTTCTCCCCACACTATGTTTAAACCGGGCTTGCAAATATGCAATAGCCTCCTTTTAAAAGCTTATGTCTTCGCCATATAACCCAGTTTTCGTTTACCCTTCTTCTTAGGACTTGTGGAATAAAGTAGACGATATCTACGTCTGTGGAGAATAGTCCTGGAATGCTAAAAAATATAGCTCCTTGCTCGACTCTACAAGTTGGTTGTTTGATTGGTTGGTTGGATGGATGTTTAAGGGGGACCAAACTGCAACGGTCATCAGTCCCCCATTTCACCACAAAGCGTCCAAAGAATGCTGTGGTCGTAAAAGAGACAGGCCCAGAGTTAACGTGTAAAGTGGGAGAGGAATCCCCCTGAGTCCATAAAACATCTAAAACGCAAGAAACAAAACGAAAGGAGACGATCGCACAAGACAGCTTGTAACAAGGAAGTCGATGGCTGTGGTTGGCCGACAATAAAAATAAAATAGGAAAAATCAACCACTCGGCAGTACGAGGTAGTCTCTAATTAGAGAGAATGATAAAAACCTTCTGCTCGAATAAAACGTAAAACGGAATCTGCCATTGTAGCATCGTTATCTAAAACATCTGATAAAATAGCAGGGAGGTTAAAATTTCTCCGCAAGGCGGCTAAAACGCGGCAGTCCAACAATATGTGGACGACTGTCAAATAGGAGCCACACCGACATTGGGGCGGGTTCTCACCCTGAAGGAGATGTCCATGGGTGAGCCACGTGTGCCCAATTCGGAGGCGACACAAAACCACCGAGTCCCGGCGAGATTCACGTACTGAGGAGCGCCACGCAGCCGTAGTCTCCTTGACAACCCGGAGCTTGTTGGGCGTGCTCAGGTTGCGCCACTCAGCATCCCAAAGCTGATTTACCCGACGGCGCAACAAGGTACCGAGATCTGAAGCTGGGAGGCTGATCTCTAAGATACGGGCATTAACCGCCTGTTTAGCAAGCCCATCGGCACGTTTATTGCCTGGGATGCCGACGTGACCCGGAGACCAACGAAACACCACTGATCTGCCAGAATGAACAACGGCAAAAACAGCCACTCGGATGGCCATCACCAATTGCAAACGTGGGTAGCACTATTCCAGAGCGCGTAAGCTGCTCAAGGATTCATTACAAAGAAGGAAAGACGCATATGCTCAAGAGCACGGAAGATGGCCACCAGTTCTGCAGTATAAACACTGCAGCCCTCTGGCAGAGACTGCTGCTCAACGTGGTCGCCGTGGACGTAGGCAAGGCCAATGAGGCCGTTTACCATCGAGCCGTCTGTAAAAACAATGTCGTAGCCGGGGTGCTCAGCAACGACAGCGAGAAACTGGCGACGGAGAGCCTCAGGGGGAAGCGAGTCCTTGCGCCAGTGGGCCAAGTGTAAACGAAGACAGGGCCGTGGCAGGCACCATGGTGGCGTGCGTGAATGAGCCTGAAATGGAGATGGGAGAAGATAGGACTCAAGCTCCCCCAGGAGGGACGTGGACGGCTATTGTGTGTCCTGACCTGGGTCGCTGCTGCTGGTGACGAACGGCTGCATTAGAAAAAAGTAGGCTGTAGTTAGGGTGTCCTGTTGAACTATATATGCGGACTGCATACGCTGCCAACAGTTGTTGGCGGCGGACCCATAACGGGGGGACCCCGGCCTCTGCTAGAAGACTGACCACAGGGCTGGTTCGGAAGGCTCCCATCCCAATGCGAACCCCACAGTGGTGAATAGGGTCCAACCAGCGCAACGCTGAAGGCGCTGCAGAGCCATAAGCGATGCATCCAAAATCTAAGCACGATTGCACCAAGGCCGTATAGAGCTGCAGCAGGGTGGAGCGGTCAGCTTCCCATGTGGTATGGCCCAAACATCGAAGGGCGTTGAGATGTCGCCTGCACTCCCGTTTGAGATAACGAATATGAGAGAGCCAAGTCAGTCAGGCATAAAAGATCAGTCCTAGGAATCGGTGAGTGTCCACGACAGGAAGCAGTTGGCCGTCAAGATAGAGTTTAGGGTGGGGGTGAACTGTCCAACACCAACAGAAGTGCATCACACGTGTTTTGCCGGCGGAAAACTGGAAGCCATGATGCTGGTCCCACATGTGAGCCTGGCGGATGGCCGCCTGGAGCTGGCGTTCAGCAGCACTTGTGGTGGTGGAGCAGAAAGAGATGAAAAAATCATCAGCGTACAGGGAAGGAGACACCGATGACCCCACAGTTTCAGGCAGGCCATTAATGGCCACCAAAAACGGCGAGACACTAAGCACAAACCCCTGTGGGACCCCATTTTCTTGGACGTGGGGCAAACTATGGGCAACACCTAATCGGATCCGAAACGTGCGGAGTCGGAGGAAATTTGCAATAAAAATGGGAAGTGACCCCCAGAAGGCCCCACTCATGCAGTGTAGCAAGAATGTGATGCCGCCATGTGGTATCATAGGCCTTCTGAAGGTCGAAGAAAACCGCAATAAGGTGTTGGCGACAGGAAAAAGCTGTTCGAACCGCTGACTCCAGGCACACCAGATTATCTGTCGCAGAAAGACCCTGGCGAAATCCACCCTGCGATGGCGCCAGAAGGCCCCGTGACTCGAGCACCCAAGTCAAGCGACGTTCGATCATACGTTCGAGCAACTTGCATAAAACGTTGGTCATGCAGAAGGGGCGATATCTGTCGAACTCCAGTGGGTCCCTGCCAGGCTTCAGCACCGGTATGATAACGGCCTCCCGCCTCTGGGACGGAAACTCGCCACCACACCAAATGCGGTTCAATATGTCTAGGACATGGCGCTGAGAATCCCACGAGAGGTGTTTCAGCATCTGTGCATGGACACGGTCGGAACCGGGAGCCATATCTGGGAAATTGGTCAAGGCACTAAGCAGCTCACTTTCGGTAAATGGGGCATTGTAGGACTCCTGATGGCGAGTCGCAAAGAAGAGGCGCTGTCGCTCCACACGCTCCATGCGGGAGCAAAATGCTGCATGTCGTTAGCAGATGCAGAGCACCGAGCGAAGTGATCAGCAAGATGTTCAGCGATCACACTTGGGTCTGTACACACAGCCCCATGGATAGAAAGACCAGGGACGCCAACAGGAGTCTGGTGGCTGTAGAGGCGCCTGATCTTAGTCCACACCTGAGATGTAGAGACACGAGAACCTAAGGTCGAGACATACCTCTCCCAACATTCTTGTTTGGCTCGTTTGATAAGTTGCCGAGCCTTGGCACCAAGTCGCTTGAAAGCGATGAGGTTGGCCACTGATGGGTGCCATTTATGACGCTGAAGAGCTCGCCTACGGTCTCTGATTGCAGCAGCGATTTTCGGCGACCACCAGTACATGGTCCTCTGCCGCGATGAACCAGAAGAAGACGGGATTGCAGACTGAGCTCCGGAGACAATGACGTCTGTTAAATTGTCGACCACCACATCAGTGGTAGTTTCTGGTAAAGATTGACCGTTGCCGGGAGTCCTGATGCTCCACGGTGACAAGCATCTACTCCTAGGCCTGCATGAGGAGTTTACAGCTCTGGCATCAGTAGAGCGACCCCTGCATTGTCCGGGGGCTACAGCCAAGAGGGTACATGACGACCCCACCACAACGGACCTGCTACCGTGCTGGCTTTCTGGTGCTATGTGAACCATCATAAAGGAGGGTGCTGGGATATCAGTGCACAATGGACGCGACTTGCACGGAAAAAGGATGGCAAGCCCGATGACAGAATAGAAGCCGCTGTCGCAAGTCCATTCCATGATGGGTGCATAAGATGGCATGGCATGAGAAGTACATGTTGCACTACGTAAGGTGTCTTTCCCCAAATGGTTCGCTCTTCTGAAAAAAATTTTGAAAAATGGTGGGTCAAACCCTCATAGGGGACCACAGATGAAAAGCAAAAAAGTATGAAGACTCCTTTTAGTCGCCTCTTACGACAGGCAGGAATACCGCGGAGCTTTTCTTACCCCCGAACCCGCAAGGTGGACTCTACAAGTAATTTACAGTTGAAACTAGATGTCATTGCCGATTTTCGTTGTTTCGTTGCTGCTGATGTTGTTGCTGTTTTATGGAAAGAGTGGTTGGCATACAAGTTACATTCCGTTAGATGGCTGGTGCTTGCATCGTCTACACGAAGAGATACATTTATAGATCTAAGGTAGTGGTCGAGTTCCGAAACGGACCATTTCTTTTCTTATGGTTAGTTGGCCCTGGTTAGAATTGTTTTTGTATATCTAAAGAGTATATGTTAAGATGGATACGTAAGTTTGTGGCGTTCGTTACCGTAACCTACGCTATTATTATTAAACACGTCCGTCGGATGTAGTCTGTGCGAATAGCATGGAGAGCGTTCGTTACCGTAGCCTACGCTATTACTAATAAACACGTCTGTCGGCTGTAGTCTGTGCGAAGAGCATGGAGAGAGATGGGAGTGTTTGCGCATCGAAAAATTCTGCATACGAGTTTCAGTATTTTACTACAAGCTATAGTATATGTGGCCAACTAAGCATTTCTGTTCTAAATTTTTTTTTTTTTTTTTTTTTTTTTTTTTTTTTTTTTTAGCATTACACAGAATTTCTTGTTAAAAATACATACGAAGAACACTATGGTAGCTTTATATTTTCCGAGAATAATAATAAACGGCGGAAATTGTTGTTACATAAATCGAGATCTTGCGTACGGATCGCTGCGGCGCGCTATATAATAAATATGCAATTTAATTGGCTGCTGACCTGGCGGGGCGCGGTCGCCGTAAAAAGAGTGCAGTACGACCCTGCCCTGGGTGCAGGGATCGGCCGGCGGGGACGGTGTTGTTTAGAGACGTCGATGCGGTCAAGACAATCGTCGCGGTATTGTTTGTTCTCGCGGGTAGGGCGGGTGGCAGCGTCCTTTGAGAAGCGGTCGTGAGTGTGGAGGAGGAGGGGGTAGCATCTGTCGGCGGCGGCGGCGGAGGCGGCGTCTTTTGAGAAGCGTTCCGGCAACGGCCAAGCAGGTTGGGGTCTCGGTGCCGGCCAGGTGTGTGGTAGAGGGTGCAAGTAAAGACATGTCGAGGGGTCTACAGGTCTCGACCTGTCGGAGGTGCTGCCTGTCTGGCGGTGGCGCCGAGGGGGTGGAGGTAAATGAGGTTGTCTATAGTAGAGCGGCCTTGACGGAAACTGCCCTGACATGGAGCCAGCAGGCCTCTAGGCTCTAGTACCCAGCACAGCCGCCGGCTCACCATAAGTTCCAGCAGTTTGCAAAGAACGTTGGTGAGGCTGAAGGGTCGGTAGCTGTCCAAATCACAGGGTTTTTTACCCGGCTTAAGCACTGGCACAATGATACTTTCTCGCCACTCTGACGGAAAGACACCATCGTTCCAGATGCGATTTAACATGGATGTTTGGTGTAGACTGCGCCGACAGGTGTTTCAGCATCTGGTTATGAATGCAATCTGGCCCGGGGCTGGTATCGGGACTATGTGCAAGGGCACCGAGGAATTCCCATTCACTGAATGGAGCATTGTAGGAGTCCATTCAGCGGGTTGAGAAGGACAGTCACTTCCGTTCTTCCCGCTCTTTCACGGTACGGAAAGATGGCGTGTAAGTCACAGATGCAGAACTATGAGCATAGTGCTCAGCGAGATGTTCAGCAATTGCATCTGGGTCCGTACAAACTACTCCATTCATATAAATCCCTGGCATGCCTGTAGCACTGTGGTATCCATAGAGGCACCTAATTTTCTCCCAGACCTGGGATGGAGAGGTACATGTACCAATAGTGGACACGTACCGTTCCCAACACTCCTGCTTACACTGCTTAATTAAAAGACATGCTCGTGCATGGAGTCACTTGAATGCGATGAGGTTCTCCAAGGACGGGTGTCTCTTATGGCGCTGGAGTGCACGCCTGCGATCTCTAATAGCCTCAGCGATCTCTGGTGACCACCAGGGCATCAAGCCAATTAGCCTTATTAAGGGCACATCTGGGCAAACGTCCAGGGGACTGAAGCCATGGTAATGAAAGGAGTATCAGTAAATGGTCACTACCACACAATTTATCATGCACTCTCCAGTGAACAGACGGTAAAAGGCCAGGACTACATACCGACAGATCAATTGAAGAGTAAGTGCCATGAGCCACACTGAAGTGTGCGGCAACACTGGTATTTAAAATGCAGAGGTCAAGCTGAGATAGTAAACTCTCAATGTCTCTGCCATGGCCAGTAATCGTAGTAACCCCCCACAAGGGGTTGTGGGCGTTAAAATCTCCCAAAAGTAAGAAAGGTGAGGGGAGCTGAGAAATCAGCGCCACCAAAACATGTTGGGGTACTACGTCATCTGGGGGCAGGTATACACTGCAAATGGTGACTGCCACAGCTTCTAAAGGCATTTGGAGAGCAACAGATTCACTGTATGCAGACGAAAGGACAAATATACATACTCCACCTGAAAGCCTGTCATAATCTGTATGATTCCGGTAATATCCCCGATAGCCTTGTAAGGTAGGGCATTGCGTCAGGGGAACCAGGTTTCCTGCAGGGCAATGCACAGTGCAGGTGAAGTGTTGAGAAGCTGCTGTAACTCTGCTAAATGGGAGAAAAAACCACCGCAATTCCACTGGAGAATTTGGTTAGTGCTGACTGGATAGACCATGATACGATAAAGATGATTAGTTCATAGGTTCACTACCTGCTGCTGTTGAATGTGTACTGACTGGATCCAGAACCATTGGTTCTGCAGAGTCAAGGAGAGTGAGATCCTTGGGGGGTGCAAGGATCACCAACTCGTCATCAGAAGTGGAAGAAGTGACAAGGCGTGGCCTTAAAGCCAGGGAAGATTCCTTTTTCTTCAGCTTCATCTTCTTTTCTTCTCACTGTCCTTTTGGTCTTGAGGACTGAGAGGGCTTCTCAGAGACAGTGACAGGGCCCGACGTAGTGTGCGTTGACCAAGGGTGTGCAAGTCTGAAAGCTGTGGTCTCGGACCCTCCATGGTATTCTGAGAGCCCTCGGAAGGGAGCGTCCCAAGGGACCCCTTCCAAACGAGAGGAGCCGGAGGAAGTTGTTGATTCTCCGACTGAGTGACGGGGACCGTTGTCCCTGGCAGTGTGGGGATGTGCTCCCTCAGGAGGTGTAGTGGGGGGAGCACATGGTGGAGAGAGCTGATGCAGTTTTACAGCCCTAAGGGCCCACAGAAGTTGGCACAAACATGAGGGCTGCTGTCACCGAAGGGAAAGCCGTGGTCTGGGACCCTCCATGGTACTCTGAGAGCCCTCGGAAGGGAGCGTCCCAAGGGACGTGACACTCACAAATGATGTCTTCAATGCTACTGGGTGCAGTCACTCAAATTTCTTTTTGGCCTCTTTATATGACAATTTGTCCATGGTTTTGTACTCGATAATTTTCCTTTCTTTATGGAGTGTCTGGATGTGATGGACGCCCACATTCTCGACAGGTGGAGCTGGAATTGCACCCGGAGGACATGTGCCCAAATTTCCAGCACTTAAAGCACCGCATCAGAGGAGGAATATAAGGCTTTACGTCCCATCGGTGTACCACAACCTTGACCTTATCAGGCAAAGAATCACCCTCAAAGGCCAGGATGAAGTCACCGGTAGCTACCTTGTTGTCCTTAGGCCCCCTATATACGTGCCTGACGAAGTGGACACCCCGTCGTTGAAGGTTGGAGCGTAATTAGTCGTCTGACTGCAGGAGGAGATCACGATGGTAAATTATCCCCTGAACCATGTTGAGACTCTTGTGAGGGGTAATGGTCACAGGAACATCACCCAGCTTTTCACAGGCCAGACGTGCCCGTGACTGTGCTAGGGATGCCGCTTCAATGAGGACTGCACCGCTTCTCATCTTAGCCATCCCTGAAACTTTGCCAAACTTATCTTCTAAGTTTTCCACAAAGAAGAGTGGCTTAGTGTTACTGAACATATCCCCATCGGTTCTAGCACAGACAAGAAATTTAGGGGAGTATGGCTCAACCCTGTCTTTCACCCATCGTTCCTACCATGGAGTTGCCAGGGAAGGGAACGATTGGCATTGTATGCATTTCAACCTCTCTTAGAGACGACTTTTTCGCGGCCGGCCACGCTTTTATTTGCTCGTTTCATGTTCGTCCCACGAGCAGCTAGGGAACTAAAGGTCCACCCAGGCAGAGCCCCGCTCGCCTTGCAAAGCCTTATACAACTAAGGTGCGACAGGTTCCTCAGAGGTTGCTCGCTAGCAGCTGTTCAACCTCAACAGCCATGTATCTCCTCGGCACGTAGCACACCTTGAGATTGAGGTTTTTTTATAGAGGTTTGTACCGTCCTCGCGACCTGGGTGATTAAGCCAAGATCCCCAGGCTCTGAAACGTACAACATTCCACCGTCGTGCCGAACGATGGTCGTTGAAGCACGCATAGAGCTTATGGCGTAGTGGACTGTTGACGCTACACAGCCCACAGCTCAGGACCCCGGGTTTGCCAAGCCCGTACTCAGCAAATTAATGCTGAGCCTCTGAGGGGTGATTAGCGGTTGGACAAGTTGCGAATCAGAAGTACCTAAATGTAAACTGGCAATCATCTTTCGTCCTTCCTGGAAGACCTATCAATCATCCTGTGGCGGCATCCTTTGATCTGCGGTCCGGCAATTGCCCGAGCGTCTGGCTTCGATGACACTATCGTCGACGGGTTATTCTCAGTGGCGTAGAATGCCCATCATTATACTACTAAAGTTGCCCAGAACGTTCTTGACGCTCTTTCGCACCTACAACGACGTGTCTTTCTGTTGGGTACGAGGGAAGGTGGGTATTGGAAGCAATAAAAGAGAAGATTCCGCAGCCGAAGAGATATGTTGTGATCCTCACATATTTGAGTGTCTCATCCTCTTGGATAATGTTACCGCGCTGTTGAGGTACAAAGTGCCGATGCTAACATGAGTGTCTCGAAGTTAGGAACAGTAAGTTGAGAGTGGTGAAGTTCACAACATAGCCGGTGTGGATCCCCCTCAAACCATGCGGACGAGGTGTGGTTCTCCTCACTCCTCTTCGTATAGGTCGCTGTCCTATGACACGTGGATTTTTTATTCCAAATATGACGTGAAGTCATCGATTCGCCCAGTTTTCGTTATTAAACAGTGCTATAAGAGACACTGTATAGCTACAAAGGGCACCGGCGGCTGTTAGTAAACCTGGGATAAAGTTTCATGTGAATTGGCCCCAGGTTTAGATTCTGACGAGTTCGAAACGAGTAAATAAATAACAGCCGCCCTTGTAGTTGTACAGCGCCCCTCACAGCAATGTTCAATAAAGAAAACACCGAACGAGGTGACGCAGTGGTAACACACAGGTATTCGGTAGGATGGTGGTTCAAATCTACTTACGGCCATCCAGATTTAGGTTTCCCGTGATTTCCCTAAATCACTCCCGACAAAAGTCGGGATGTTTTCTTTGGTAGGGCACGCCCGATTTCCTTTCTCATCCTTACCGAAACACTTCTCTTCCTTCCAACAACGAAAACGTGCCTTTTTACTCCTGTTGGAGGATAATTCTTGATGAACAGTGTACCACATGTTAGAAGAACGTCTTTTTTTCACACTCTAGAGCTATTTTGCCGAGTGATCTGCCCTTTGTTTTAACCGATGATCAGGCGGCTGTGGTACGACTTCTAAAATTTTGTGAACTATCACATATACTTCCTCAAATTCTAGTGCAAAATTTTTAACGTGGTTTTGGAATAAGTAGGTACTGACTTAAAGAAAGAGAACTTTTACTGTAAAATTTGACTAATATTCGAGATCGTCTGATAGGAGTACCTGAAGCATGATGGAATGGTTAATTTCATAATGAAGGGAAGCTTGAAACTTAAAATTTGTAGCCTGAAACTTATAGTTCAATACAGTATGCAGGATCCAACAGCTGTAGGTTTTTATTTATTTAATTAATTTATTAGATTTCAAAACTTGTGCATACAGCAATCTCAACACTGAAATGTTGCACTTCATTTTGCTATTGACAGAGTGGAGTTAGTACCTCTTATTCTATTGTACCCTGGTGTGTACTGAAGCAAGAAAACAAGAAGAAAATCTAACACTGTATACGGACGTATTTGCTAATGGAAACACAGAAATAACTAACAAATCTCCATTAGTATACATTTACGATATTCCCAATATAGTCCATGTAAAAGCAAGAGTGGAGATTTCTTTTAGTTTAGTGTCCTGTCGACGTCGAGGACATTAGTGATGGACCAGATACCTGGAGAGCTATTGTAAGGGATGGGGAAGGAAACCGGTAGGCCCTACAGAAAAGGAAACATCCAGGCATTTGCCTGGACTGATTTGGAGAAATCACGGAAAACCTAAATGTGGATATCCAGAGACGGGTTTGAACCGGCATCCTCCCAAATGCGAATCCAGTGTGCTAAACAGGGTGCCACCTTACTCGCTCTAGTCATCTAAAGTGATAATGTTTGAAGACAGTAATAAGTTTATTACAGACAATTTGTCTTGATTGCACAATATTTTCAGATTCAAACTATGAACCGTACTACAGAACAATTGTGGTTGCCCTAAAAAGAAAAAAGATAAGTTCGATCTAGACTGAGTTTTTAAAATAAATCTAAAGTAACAGTAAATTCTTGTTTTACATATCCAGTGTGGATTGATTTACAGACTGCGATACAGAATTGAATGTCTCATGTGGTCTAGGAGTGACATCTGGACAGAAGCACAGAACATTATAAAAGAACAAGGTTTAGGTATTACAGGAAGAAAATGTTCAAATATTTGTATAGTCTATGGGACTTAACTACGGCTTCATCAGTCCCTAAACTTACAAACCACTTATGAACTACTTACGAACTAGGACGGCACAAATATCCATGCCCGAGGGGGGATTCGAACCCCCGACCGTAGTGGCCGTGCAGACCGTGACTGGAGCGCCTCAGTCTCCTCGGCCACCGCGGCCGGCTAACAGGAAGAGCTGTAACTACCATAGTATTCACAATACAAAGTGTTGCGGAAATGGAAAGTGCTACTTATATGTGGCTTTCACAGGATGGATTCTGAGAGGCTCGCACTGTTAACTAATAAACAGATTTTAGTAATACATAGAATGTATATTTTTTTGCTAACATACACTTTTAAATGGAAGAATTTCTATTGCCGTTAACAAATAAAAGAACGTCATAGAGATATAGCCCCTGAGTCAATCCACACTGAAAACTACACACATTTTCTGCAATATTTGCGGTGCAAATTTTAGTCTGTTCACGCTGTATATATTTTGGTAGTGTATAGACACACTTCATTAAAGCGGTGGCCGCGGGGACTGAGGCACTCCAGTCACGGTCTGCACAGCCAATACAGTCGGGGGTTCGAATCCCCCCTCGGGCATGGATGTTTGTGCCGTCTTTAGTATTAGCTAGTTCATAAGTAGTTTGTAAATTTAGGGACTGATAACCCCGCAGTTAAGTCCCTTAAGCTTAACAAACATTTGAACATTTAAAGCAGAACATTCTATGTTTTGTTGACACGCATGTGGGATAGTAGTCGACTAAGTAGTACATTAGTCTTAACTTGGCATTTTAATTAACGAGTGCACTAAATTATCTACATTTTGAGGATGTTCACGTACTCTTAAGAGTAGTTCATGTGATTTATCATGAGATGCTACAGGAACCGATGAAGAAGATTCCGATTATTACATTCAAGTACGTTCAACACATTCGGATGGGTGTAGATTGTAATAGTTATATTTACCTTGGGCTAATAGAAACAGCTGTATTCCCTGTATTGAAGATCGCAAAAACAATCAATGCACGTTTGATTGGTGAGCAGTGGCGTTGATTTTTATGTAAAGAACACAGCGATCAGTCACAATAAACCTCCCTGTTTCGCAACTTATTGCCGTTTTATTTCATAAGAGTAAATGGTGTAATTGAGAATACGAGCTGGAATGTCGTTGCTGTTTGCTGTTCAACACAGTAATGCCTCTATAACGTACGCTATTACATTCTGCCACAATACTGAGTGATAGAACAATGCACTTTTCGTACTTCACACTGCCGCTTCTTCCCCTGCGCAGTTCCCCTCACTGGTTGAGCAAGCGCAGACCGTTTCGAAAGCAGAATCTGTGGAACTCAGGGCGGCGTTTGTATCAGAGCGTGAACAAAGCAGCTGGCGCGCTCTCACGCCGTAATAATACTCGCTTTCGGAGAATTACAAGCAGAAGCGTTTCCGCAGCTTCTGGTTTACATTTCATCTCGCCCGGAAACGCCCTGTAAACAGTGCGCCATTGGGCGACAATGCGAAACTGTGGTTTCCAGATTAGCCGCACGAACGGCGCTCCTTCGTTCGCAACGGAGGTCGAAATGGCAGGCCACGTTCCATTTAATGCAAGGGACTCCTTTTTTTTAAGCCATTTCGACGAAAAAATACTGTGGGATCCTGGGAAGCGCGCAAGGTCGCGAAAAGGCATTTAAGCTAGGGAATATCTGCTCTCGACTGAATCAGAATTTAACGACTGGGGGTCGCTTCTGCTCCCTTGCTTTTATCCGCCTTCCTCACGGAGACGCACACGTACACACACACACACACACACACACACACACACACACACATATGCAGCCCACAGTGGGTTAACTGTGAATGTTACCCCGCTTTCCAACTCTCGATGTGGATATCGACCGCTAATTACAATCCAGATGGGTGGTTAACCGGAGGGGAGGAAAAAAATCCCTAAAAAAAATCCCATCTGGCTATTCCAAGCGCTGGAACGGTGGGGGAAAGAGAGGAAAAAAAAAGAGTGGATTGAATGGCCAAGGGGGGGGGGGCGGGGGAGGCAGTGACCGGGCGTCGAATCACCATAATGCGAGGTGGAAATTTTCGCTCCGCGTGGGGCAGGTGGGGACGGCGGGCTGTGGGTTATTCAGAAATTCAATACGGTTTCGCGGGGACGGAGGCGTAAATAATGGCAGTTTTGCGAAGTAGCGGCGGACAGTTTTTCTTTGTTTGGTGGGCGGGCGCTCAGTGAATCAATATCACGGGCGGCGGTGGCGGCTAGCCGCTACTGTCGGCGCCGGACCGGCTGCGGCCGCGCCCTGCGGGGGCGGCAAATGGGGGCGAAAATGGCGGGTGTGGGGGCGGGGGCGGAGGCGGCGGCGGCGGCACGCAGGTCGCCGCGCTGCTCAACATTTTTGGCGGCGCGCGGAGTGCTGCGCCGTGCTTAATGACGCATCGGAATGGCGGATACAGCGGAACGCACTCGCCCACGCAGTGATACGCGGGAGATGGGCCCCGCTGCTGATGAACTCCAAAGCAGAGCGCACAACTGGAATTTATTTTTTTTAAGAAAAAAAAAAAAACCGAGTAGGGTGAAGGTGGGGCGCTAATAAACACGGGAGTCGACTCCCCCAGCTCGCCCATTGTGCTACAGTAAGACTCGATCCCGTGGTTCCATGGTTCCATGGTTCCATGCTCCTCAGATTGTAAATACGTTGAATTGAAAATCAAAAGTTGAGTTTGTTCCACAAGTTTAATTCGTGAAATCATTATGGCTTATAAGAGCATCTTCAGACTATACTGTTTATCACAAAGAGTGGCGTAACTAGGACTTGGCTTTGAGGGGGGGGGGGGGGATAGATCCACTGGAGGAGCAAAATTTTAGTCAACTTCATTTAAAACTTCCGGGCTCATAAGCCGTGGTCGATTTATAAAACTTTCCCCTAACGTTTCATCTTCGGCTGCGGAAGACATCTTCAGAGGCAGTTCGCCATTCTACCTCTGAAGATGTCTTCCGCAGCCGAAGATGAAACGTTAGGGGAAAGTTTTATAAATCGACCACGGCTTATGAGCCCGGAAGTTTTAAATGAAGTTGACGCCGGCCGTGAAAGCTTACATTGTATGATCAAAATTTTAGTCAGTTTTCAGACAGACGACCATCTACCACTCCCTTTGAAGAAACTAATTCACTCCCATCCAATGAAAGCTTGTGGTAAAACACCCCAAGTTTCCAATATTTTGAGTTGGTTTACGTTCTAGGAGGCGATCCAATTATGATAATGTAGAAAGATATAAAAAAGCCAAGATCGCTGATCATCAATTTTTATTTACGACGACCGGTTTCGCTGAACTATGTCAGCATCATCTGGTCAAATAAAATATTTTACAAGGCCATAATCTTGTAGTCAATCAGTTGTTATATAGCAATTTACAGTGCATAGGTGCACTACGTCATTATAATAAAACATAATTATCACAGTGAGTGGGTTTGCTATTGTCACTCACTGTGATAATTATGTTTTATTATAATGACGTAGTGCACCTATGCACTGTAAATTGCTATATAACAACTGATTGACTACAAGATTATGGCCTTGTAAAATATTTTATTTGACCAAATGATGCTGACATAGTTCAGCGAAACCGGTCGTCGTAAATAAAAATTGATGATCAGCGATCTTGGCTTTTTTATATCTTTCTACATTTCCAATATTTACCAGATTTCTGTTATAAGATTTCTTTCTCTCTCTCTCTCTCTCTCTCTCTCTCTCTCTCTCTCTCTCTCTCTCTCTCTCTCTCTCTCTCTTTTCTGGTTCTTGGGGGGGGGGGGGGGGTTCTATCCCCCTCATCCCCCCCATAGTTACGCCACTGATCTCAAAAACGTTACAATGCATTGATACTGACTTGAAAGATATTCTACTCGTTACGCTTATATTCGAGCACATAACAGTAGCAGCCTTGACTCTGCTGTGGTAGTACAACTAAAATGTTCCAATAATAAATATACACAAGGGGGAACCTAAAATAATCTTAATCTCGAAAATCTATGGTTAATTGTATAAAATGCTTTACTCTTAGATTTTTTCTGTAGATAACAACGACGAGCTATACGGAAACGGAAAAAAATTCTATTATAATTCCGTCGCAAGCCGATTCTTTGAAAGAGACGTCAAAAATTTCTTCAGGCTTGATTCCATGGTGGAATTTGTGCTCCACGGCTGTATTTGTCTTGTGGAAATTTTTCAGCAATCAGTCGTAAAAATATTTATTTCTTGGTAGTTCATTATCAATGTTTATAAACGATTAGAATACTTAAAACATGTTGGAGGTTGTTTGAAGTATTCTAATCGTTTTTAAGCATTCATAATGTACTTCATTCCTATTTCCCTCTCCTGCATATTTATAAATGATTGTTTTGTTGGAACATTTTAATTGCACTACCGCATTAGAGCCAAGGGTGATATTGTTATGTGCTTGAATGCAAGAGTAACGAGTACAATACGTTTTACGTCTGTATCAAAACATTGTAACGTCTTTGAGATAAGCAGTAAATTTTGAAGATGGCCTTATAAGCCAAAAACCGATGCACGAATAAATTTGTGGAACATAAGATTACCTGACATAGTCGGGTCTGGAGGCGATCTAATCGTTTTATAGTTTTCAAAAGGTGAACCCAAGATCGTACAATATTAATTTATTAAATGACGACCGGTTTCGGTGCACTGTGTCACCGTCATCTGGTCACATATATACAAAATAGTCTAAGCTGTCATGTTTTTAACTTATGTATATTTTTATATAGTGACTAAGTGCAATGTTGCACTTGTTATTTTATACCAAACTATTTTAACACGATAACCAGATTACAACATATATGTGACCAGATGATGGTGACACAGTGCACTTAAACCTGTCGTCATTTAATAAATTGTTAGTGTGCGATCTTGGCTTGTCATTTTGAAAACTATTGTGGAACATACTCAAAATTTTGCTTTTAAATTCAGTATGACGATGTTCCACGAAGAACCGACGCAAGAATCAGTGTGATCTAAGGCATTATGCTACGGACTGGGCGACCGCCCCGCTGGAAGTTCGAGCCCTCCCTCGAGCATGGGTATACGTGTGTGTCTGTGTGTATGGTTCTCTCTCTCTCTCTCTCTCTCTCTCTCTCTCTTTGTGTGTGTGTGTGTGTGTGTGTGTGTGTGTGTGTGTGTGTGTGTGTGTGTGTGTGTGTGCGCGTGTGTGAGTGTTGTCTTAGCTTAAGTTAGTATAAGTAGTTTGTAAGTCTAGGGACTGATGGCCATAGGAATTTGGTTTAAGAACATTTTTCAAAAAATGCATATTGTCAACCAACAACTCTGTATTTTATTTAGAACCTTACCGGGATGGGACATTATCCATCACCAGAAAAGTAAAATTAAACAGACTACATTGTTGCATATACTGTCATGAAACGTATCTTTCATTGTTTGACATAGGCATGGTAACAGAAATTGCACCAATGTAATCAGTCTGTTTAAATTTACTTTTTTGATGACGGTTAAGTTCCAAATACAATAAAAAGCTGATGGTTGGCAATATGTATTTTTAAATACTCTTACTGTTAAGAAACATCTCAGTTTAAAATTGGATTTGAACATTTGATTTTCGATATATGTTCAAATGTTTGAAAATCTATGAAGCCAGACTACTGTGGTCATCAGCCCCTAGGCTTACAAACTACTTAAACTTACCTAAGGAAAACACACACACACACACACACACACACACACACACACACAGAGAGAGAGAGAGAGAGAGAGAGAGAGAGAGAGAGAGAGAGAGAGAGAGAGAGAGAAAGAGAGAGAGAGATTGAGAGAGAGACCTGCTCGAGGGAAGACGAACCTCCGGCGGGAGCAGCCTCTTAATCCCTGACAAGGCGCCTAGAACCGCTCGGTTACTCCAGCGCGGCCGGGTACGAAAGGTACAGTATCTGGTCATCATCGATCTAAAGGCTGCAACTTGGTCATGGCGCTCAGAATTCCCCCTTAATACAACCCAGTAACCTTATGTTACTTCCATTTTTAATGGCCTATAGTCGGAACCAGGAACGACGGCGGTTGAGATTAGGATTGCTTTCCGCATCCTATGTCTCGCATTCTTCGACAGCCAGTGAGCATTCGGTATTGTTTTGAACGCCCCGCTACGACTGTCTTTGGCGTTTTCAAAATTCAGCTTGACTGACCGCCTGCTTCACTAGTGTGCTCAATTTTGGGATATTTTTGCTCATTGTGGGACTGACGGAGGATTTGGACAAAGTTCAGAGAACGGCACCTCGTTTTGTATTATCGAGATATAGGGGAGAGAGCGTCACAGAAATGATGGACCAGGTAGGGCGTTATTCGTTGCGACGAGTTCTATTTGCGAAAACTCTTAGGCCACCCACCTACATGGGGAGACGTGGTCATCATAATAAAACCGGAGAAAAGAGATCTAAACGGGAAAGATTTATCTGTTCCATTTTCTCATGCGCTCTTAGAGAATGGGACTCAAGAGAAAAGCGGTTTGATGAACCCTTTGCCATGCACTTCAGTGTCACTTGCAGGACATTTATGTAGATGTAGATATAGTTATTCATTGGATTTTATTCTATTTGTTGCAGTAATCATCACTGATGGTAATGGCATGCAACGAATTCTACCTAAGCAAAAGAGAGCTATTATTTGTAGGCTACAAGTTTGTTCAAGTGCTTTGGTGTGGCGCCTTTCTTTTTACAACCAAGGCCATCGTCGTTCGTGGGTCGAACTGTAATAAAGGCCCACGTAACATCATCCTGTTTGGTTTTTAACGTCGTAGTTGCACACATGTTGGTGCGTGATATGCATGATATTTAGCAACAGGCATCGAGGATTAACAATTTAAACGTGATAATGTTAAACCTATAATGAATGTTTTCAAATGTCGTGTATATTACGCTTAAAGCTAATTGGACTGAATGAGTTCAAAACTGCGACGGCAAAAAATCATACTTATACAAATTGCAGTTGATAATTCCAATCTTGCATTTTATGACCAATTTAAACTTAATAGAGAGGCAAATTTATGCTGATATCACATTTTTCACTCACGTCCCCTCCAATCTCCCTGGGTCATAAATACATTACTGAAGGGTCGTGATCCCCCTTCAGTCTCCATTCTTTTACTCTTCTTGCCTATCCATTCCATTGTCTCCCTTATATTGTCAAGTCACAACCACGCCCCATACCATCTTATTTATCTCCCTTTCCTTTCATTGTAAATGTGCTATACTTGCCAATTATTTTGTAGCCTTACGCAGACGCCTTCTCTAGACAACCCGAGCAAAAATTCTGGTATATCTACTATTACTGCCTTTCACCATTTCACTGTATTTTGTACTGATGTACTCTCGCACTGTCTTGTTGATATACAGGGTGAATAACCAAACATTTGCACCGCAAATATTGCGGTAACGGAAAGTGCGATTGATGCTCGGTAGACCTTACTGTATTATCCACACCAGATCTGTTCCCTGTCTCTCCTTAATTGTTGCGCTCCACATGCTGCATTCTATTTCTCCGCGGCAGCAGTACAGAGCGTGTGACGTCACACAGTCAACTCTCCTTTCTTGTGACCAGGCAGAGCGGTCTGGGCTGATGTCACACCGGCGCTGCCCGCACTCAGTGGGAAATTCAGGCCCCAGTGCAGACATCATGCCACGTAAGCTAGGTAGTTCCGAGCCAGCGCGATCGCTAGCTCAGTGACTGCCCGCTGTGATGCATTGGGGTGTGCTCTAGCGGCTGGCCAATCCACTAGCGATCGCGCCGGCTCTGACCTATCTTGCTTATGTAATTTGACAGGCGCGCCGCGACGTGTCTCTCTCGTTGGCCTCGGGTCACAGCTGCTACCTGTCCTTCCCTGGGCTAGCCCCTGGGGCACGGCCCACTGTCTCATGACCACCAGCGAGTCAGCTAAGCTGTCGTAGCCTCTGCCTCCAAAACTTTGAACTGTTGTTGCTACCAAACTAAACGTGATAAAAATGCTATTAAAATTCTTTGTGCACAGCTGTTGTCAAAAATTCCAGTGCATGATAGAAACAACCATTATTCAATTTGAAAAATTGTGAATTTGCATAAAAAATACACTTTCTAGGTATTTTACAAACTGTTTGTTGGCTAACAAGACGAGTCCTTGATTACCATTCCGTTCTGTGAAAACCGCACATCCATCGCACTTTCCGTTCCCGCAATATTTCCGCTGCAAGTGTTAGGTGATATGAGCAGACGAAAAAAGTTACACTATCCCATTTCCAGGGATTCATGACCTTTTAATTAAAATGGATTGGAATTATACGAAATCACCTTTTCAGTTCTCTTCATTGCTCAGGATTCTGACAAAGCTATGAGCCACAGATTTTTTTTTTTTTTTTTAATTTGATAACCTTTGATCACATTGTCTTATCAATTAAACTAGTAGAACTAAATTAAGTGGAGATACAAGGTCCACTGTGTCGCACTGAAACTACACACTTTCAAACTGCTTACCACAAACAAAACTTGCAAATTCCACCTGAAATTCTGGAAAAATTACACCCTAGCATATACTCTTTAATACTTACAGGCGATACCTAATAATCCTGAATGGGGTTTAATGATTAGAAACAGACATTCCTATTGTTCCGACAAGAACGTGCCAAAATTCTAAAATCCTAATACAACAAAGAAAACGGTCATAATTTAGAAATTACACCCGAGAAATTGTATTACTTTGAATGGGAGTGCAAATGTGAAGTGAATTGGCGAATCAGTTCTGTTAAAAGATAATGCTAAAAAGTGCTGCACTTCAACATAGCATCCTGCTACTTAACGGAATTTCATGTGTCCCTCTCTAATTACTGCACTAAAATTAACACTAAATCGCCTTCTGATACGATTGTATAAACAAAGAAAACACCACGGCTCTGATCCAAGGTCAAATAAAGCGTGTTTTAGACCACCTCACCACAATTTCACCAACACTGCGGCGTAGGCCGCAACCCGTCCTCTCGGAGCAGAGCTTCCAGCAACTCACGCAATTCGGATATATTTTTGTTTATGTTGGTAGTACTCTTCTTTTACGTTAATGACGCATGCTTTCTTTATTTGTTGTGATATCTTTGCATTTTTCAAGCTGCTAGATTAGTTTCTATATCGTTGCCCTGCTGTTAATCATGGCTGCTCCTCTACAGTATTTGCACCAAAGGAGAGCAACGTTCAATGATCTACTGAACCATTTTTTGTGGTCGGAAGGCGTATTAGAGGCCGAAATTCATAGAAGACTTCCGGTACATTACGGGAACGGTGTTTTGCTACAACGGAGTGTATGAATGGATTGAAAAATTCATAAATGGTAGCATAAGTGTTGCGCATGATGAATGATAAGATGGCCGTTTACCGGCACAAATGAAGAAATCTTTAAGCGCTCACGTGAAATAATTCTCTTAGACAGACCTATTAACTATTAAAGAAGTGGTGCATCGTTTGCAAATTAGTCACGGTTCTGCCTAGTCATCCAAAACAGACTTGGGTTACATAAAGGTTGTGCAAGATGGGTCCCATAACCTCACACAGTTCCATAAGCAAACACACTTGGACATCTGCTAAAAACATTTGGATCGCTATGGTAACAAAGGGGACAACTTCTTAGAGAGGATCATTACTGGTGAAGAAACATGGCTCCATCTTTACTAGCCAGAGAGTAAGTGGCAGAGTATGGAATGGAATATCCAAATTCACCGTCCAAGAACCCAACCGGTTGCAGGAAACCTGATGCTTACGGTATTTTTGGATCAGCATGGATAATGAGGCACTACAATAAAGAGTGTACGATACTGTGAGGTGCTTACTGCCATGATTAAGCCTGCAATTTTAAGCAAACATCGAGGATTGCTGTCAAAAGTTGTTGTGTTGTTGCACGACAATGCATGTCCACACTACTGAAACGCTCTAGAAACTCAAATTTGAAGTACTGTATCATCCTCCACAAAGTCCCCACATTATTCTTTCTATTACTTGTTTGGTCCACTTAAACAGGCATTAAGGGACAGTCGGATTGCCTCGGACGAAGCAGTGATAGAAGCGGTGCATTCCCGGCTCGCGCAACCGAGAACCATCTTTTATTAGGTCATCAGGAAGCTTGTACTACTAAGGACCAAGTGCGTTGAAACGCGTTGAAAGTGTCGAAATATGATGTTCTTGTAAGTTTCCTATTTGATTACAATAAAATTTTTGTAACTACTTCGCGGATAATAATTGAGGAGAGCTGGATAAAAAACCCGATAAATCCACTTTTGCTGTATTCGCGCGTTTGACTTGCAGGGGGAGTCATGCGGGGGTAATACTTGCTGCCACAAAATAATTTTCAACACAACGAAGTGTTTATATCGTCAATTGATAAACGCAACTGAATCAAAATCTGGTAACTCCCGGGAAGCACTCATTTGACGCTCGAAAAACAACGCTTAACTCTGCGGTTCCACGAGCGCTGAATGTCCTATTAACCCAAAATATAGTAGCAGACAGTACGATGTAGAAAACTATAATCCCTTCAATGTATGTTTACGCAACACCCAGGGCATTCATTGAAAACATATGGAGATGTCTGGTTCTGATCCGGCCATTCGGAGTTACCGGTCTTTGATCCGTCCACCTGTAGTAGTCCAGCAGGGAATATGCTATTGAGACCACAAGGCAGGTTTTATTGGCAACAAACACACGTTTTATAATTACATAATACAATATACTTTTCATACGTCAATGTCAGTTCATCTTCAGAACAATCAGACTGCTCATCTGCGGTTACTGTTTCTTCTTCTGCATCTTCTTCGTGGATTTCACTGTCATTAAGCAGATTCTTGTACCACAGGAAACGATCATACATTTCCCAGTCCCTTCGACACTGCTTGACCAGCAAACCTTGCACATTATGTTTCTTGGCCGTTGCCAGACTTTGCTTAAATGTACAGTCTCAAATGTCTGTGGATGTTTTATGCGACCCTTTGAAATACAGAACCGCTTCCTTTCCGCCACCGTTTCGTGCTTGCAATTTCTGTAGCATTTTAATTGGAATAATATTTTTGCCTGTCTGTTCTGTCATTTTCTATTACTGATTTAGACGGTACAAAAGAGACTGGTTTGTCTTTAGTAATCTGTACATCGCTCTTGAAAAGTTGGTATCTGGCCTATCTGTGCGGAAGCACTCTCACAACGAATTTTGTAAACATCCCGTTGTTCTCAGTTTTAAATTACCTTTTGCCGTTAAAAGGAAGCAAACTTTGTACGTAAAAGAAATGAGAAGAAAACCTTAATACCTAGTAATGCATTTCACAGCTATTTTCTAGATTATATACATTGGATTACTCCAGAATGACTGCGAAGAACAGCTTCCACCATGCGTAGTTTAGAAGTTAATATCCATGATTAAAACATCTTAAACCACTTAACAAAAGTAAGTCTTCCAGTCCTTTAAAAGAATGCTGGTGCAGTAGCCCCATACCTATCATATACAATCGCACGCTTAGCAAACGTTGCGCACCAAAAGAGTGGAAAGTTGCGCAGGTCACTCCAATATTCAAGAAAGGTGAATAGCAGCGACCCGCAAAATTACAGGTCTATATCATAAAGTCGGTTTGCAGAAGGATGTTAGAACATATGCTTTCCTCAAATATGAACTACCTCGAAGATATAGTCAACACGGATTTAGTAAGTATCGTTCTTTGAAACACTGCTAGTTCTTTATTCACATAATGAGTGCTATCGATAAGGGATGTCACATAGATTCAGTATTTCTAGATTTCCGAAAGGTTTTCGACACTGAACCTCACCAAGCGTCTTTTAATCTAATTGCGTGCTTATGGACTATCGCCACAATTGTGCGATTGGATTCATGATTTCCAGTCAGAAAGGACACACTTTGTTGCAATTGACGGTAAGTCATCGAGTAGAAGTGATATCTGGCGTTTCCCAGGGAAGTGTTGTAGGGTCCTTCCCGTTCCTATTTTTATAAACGATTTAGGAGACAATCTGAGTAGCTCTCTTAGACCGTTCGCAAATTATGCTGTCATTTATCGTTTAGTAAAATCACCAGAAGATAAAAAGCATCTGCAAAATAATTGAGATATCAGCATGGTGCAAAAATTGGCAATTGACCCTTAATAATGACAAAAATGACGTCATCCATACGACCACAAAAAGAAATCCGTTTAACTTCAGTTACATGCCGGCCGCGGTGGCCGAGGTGACTGAGGCGCTCCAGTCACGGTCAGCACGGCCACTACGGTCGGGGGTTCGAATCCACCCTCGGGCATGGATATTTGTGCCGTCCTAGTTCATAAGTAGTTTGTAAGTTTAGGGACTGATGACCCCGTAGTTAAGTCCCATAAGCTTAACAAACATTTCAAATTTTTTTCAGTTACACGATAAATCGGTTTAAACTCGATGCCGTCAATTCTACTAAATACGTAAGAGTAACAGTTACGCAGTTACGAAAACTTAAATTGGAAAGAACACATACAAAATATTGTAAGGAAAGCGAACTAAAGACTACTTTTCATCGACAGGCCACATACAAGATGCAACAATTGTACTAATGAAACTGCCTACACTGTGCGTCCTATTTTGGAGTATTGCTGCGCTTTATTGGATCCGTACCAGGTGTGACCGACGGACGATTTAGAGAAAATTCAAAGACGGGCAGCTCGTTTTGTATTATTGGGAAATAGGGGATTGAGTGTAACGGTTATGATGGTCGAGTGTGGAAATCATTAAAAGAAAGGCGTTATATGTTACGGCGAGATCTATTTGCGAAATTTCTTTCACCAACTTTCTCTTCAGAATGCGAACATGTATTGTTAGCACCAACCTACATAGGAAGACATGACCCTCATAATAAAGTCAGATCGAAAATATGAAGATTTAAGTGTTCCTTTTCCCCCCGAAATATATGCGAGTGGAACAATACATAAATGTCATAAAAGTGGTTCGATGAACCCTCTGTCATTTATTTCAATTATTAGTTTTTCCATGACTGGATGCTTGCTGTTGCCGCAACTGTGGTTCACTTTAATGAAAGTCCAGCTCCAGTTGCATTTATTGGTGCTTTATTTAAGCCGACACTACCGGTTTCGGTCTCTATGTTGGCCATTTCCAAGTGTGACAAACCTGCATATAATGTGTAGCAGTAAGTTTACAGAAATTACATGGTACAAGATAGAATGTTACATATATAGAAAGATAGTGTACAGAAGCAGAAGGAAACTTACGTTATGCAGTATAGAAAGCAACGTCAAGTAATTAAAACAATAGAACTCAGAGAATTTACAACTTTTAGCGCCCAATGGCGACACGAGAAAAATGGGCGTGTCATATATAACATTCCAAATAATTATAATCGGCATGTTCTGATGTGTTCTAATATAAACATTACATCATTGCAAGCATACAATTCTAAACATTAGTTGATAAAATGTAGAAAGGTCAATAGTTAAATATTATAAATGTCAGTTAGGATAAAAACGGAACATGTAGCGGCCAATGAGGCCGTGTGAAAAGTGGGCGTGTCGTTAATTTAAAATTTTGATACAGGAAGTATAATAATTTAGCTTAAGGCCAATTGTATTCGATTTAGTTTACATTAAAGTCGGTTGTATTGTTTATACAAAGTACAAAAATTCTTAGGATGTAAAATGTACAATGATTGCAACGAACGAGGCGTCCAAGCCGATAGTTGATGGACGGCCTTTAGCGAGCGAAATTTGAACCTGGAACGCTGGTGAGGGCTCCAGAGCAGTTTCGACGCGTCGTTGATTGCTTACATTGTACTGTTTACAAACAGAAATAGATGTTTCAAATTACTTGACGTTGCTTTCTCTACGGCATAAAGTAAGTTTCCTTCTGCTTCTGTATAGTACCTTTTTGTATATGTAACCTTCCATCTTGTACCATGTAATTTTTGTAAAATTATTGCTACACATTATATGAGGGTTTGTCACACTTCAAAATAGCCTAACATAGAGGCCGAAACCGGTAGTGTGGGCTTAAATAAAGCACCAATAAATGCAACTGGAGCTGGACTTTCATTAAATTTATTTCAATCTGCAGATTATCCATAGATAAAGATGTAGATGTAGAAAACGTTTCAGATTCATCAAATTCGCAATCACGCTACTATTATATTGCCGAGAATTTGGAGGCAGAATTACGTAACACAGCTTCCGGAAATTGCTTCACTACAGAAGACGAAACAAATACTCCATAATTCCTGTCAAGAATAGCTGCCAGCATGCGTAATTTAGGACATACCTCTAAAGTATTAAAGCAATTAAAAACATTCCACAAAAAAAAATCCCGTTCCAAATGGTGTACCAATTAGGTTTCTTTCAGATTATGCTAACGCAATAGACTCATCCCTAGCTAAAATATAGAACCACTCCTTCAGCGAACGTGACGGGGAAGTTGCACAGGTCATTTGAATATTCGAGAAAGGCAATAGGAATAATTCAGTAATAGCCGGTGTGCAACCCCTTCAAACCATGCGGGCGAGTTGAGGTTCTCCTCACTCCTATTCGTATAGGTCACTGTCCCATGACACGTGGCGTTTTCATTCGAAATATGAGGTGGAGTCATCGATTCACCCAGTGCTATAAGGGACGCTGTATAGTTACAAAGACCACAGGTGGTGATGCGGCCGTTAGTAAACCTGGGGTAAAGTTTCGTGCAACTTGACCCCAGGTTTAGATCCTGACGAGTTCGAAACGAGTAAATAAATAACAGCCGAATCCCAACCTGTGGCCTTTGTAGTTGTACAGCGACCCTCACAGCACTGTTCAATTAAGAAAACACCGAACGAGGTGGCGCATTGGTAACACTGGTATTCGGAAGGATGGTGGTACAAATCCACCTCCGGCCATCATCAAGATTTAGGTTTCCCATGATTTCCCTAAATCACTCCAGGCAAAAGTCGCTATGGTTCCTTTCGAAGGGCACACCTGATTTCCTTCCTTATCCTTACCCAAACACTCGGAACGTATGATCTCTCTGTCGACGGGACGTTAAACTCCAAACTCCCTTCCTTCCAATAACAAAAACTGGAGCTGGACATTCATTAAATTTATTTCAATGTGCAGATTATCCATAGATAAAGATGTAGATTTAGAAAACTTTTTAGATTCATCAAATTCGCAATTACGCGACTATTATATTGCCGAGGATTTGGAGGCAGCAGCAGTACTTTATCGCATCTAATGACGCATTGCACCGGCCTTGTCAAACTGTCGAACGCACTCGCTATATAGCCGCCGTCGCTGGAGGAACGGAAGCCTGCCAATCAGGAGTGGCGAAAAAGAAAAACTGCGACGCACGGGCGCGTTTAACGAGTGGCAGGCCTGTATACGCGCGGCGCGGCGCGGCGCGGTTTTTTGGAATCGCGTTGCCGCGGCTCGCCGCGCTCCACAATAAAAGACGGCCGCTCCCGCAGTAAAATATGGTTTCGTCAAACATTTTTCCGTCCGCCGGCGCAGCAATGGAGCGTTCGCAATGTACGGACCGATCCGAAACCGATATATTCCGGCCGGCATAGCGGCGAGGCGAGCTGTCCTTTGTCCACGCGCAGCCGTGGAGCACGCAAACGCGAGCGCTCACCTGCTTCCGGAATTCAGCGGCGGCGCAGTCCAGAGCAGGGTGGCCCACTGCGTGTTTGCGCACAAAGTCACTCTTTGTTACGGGAGAAGGGTTTACCTAGGAACGGTACGTCACTAAACTGTAAATCTACGAAATCTTCTCGTATACAATAATTTAGTACGCGTATGTTTCTGTTGGCAAAACTCGAGGGTTGGAGTGTCGTTTGACTTTGTAACGAAACACGTTGGGATTTGAATGCTTTGTTGAGGCGTGTGTCAACAGCCGTCATATATTTCATAAAATACATTTTGAAGAAAACCATCAGCTGTTTATTCAAAACCTTATACAGCTACCAGTTTCGGTCAATAGACCATCTTCATCGATGAAAAGGTGTTAAAAGTGAATGGTAAAATGCATCAAATAAAATACATCTAGCTGAGACAAACAGGAGTCAATATAACTAAGAGTGTTAAAAATACAGTGGTCATCTTAGATAAGACCACTGTATTTTTAACACTTTTAGTTATACTGACTCCTGTTCGTCTCAGCTAGATGTATTTTATTTGATGCTTTTTACCATTCACTTTTAACACCTTTTTATCCATCGAGCGAAACTGGTAGATATATAAGGTTTTGAATAAACAGCTGATGGGTTTTTAAAATGCATTTTATGAAACGTTGGGATTTATTTCCATCTTCTTGCATTACGGAACCTCCCGATACCACTGTTGTATACATCTACATCTACATGGGGTACTATGCAAATCACATTTAAGTGCCTGGCAGAGGGTTCATCGAACCGCCTATATACGCCGGAATCTCTCCGTTCGAGCACGTATTTTATTCTGATGATCATTTCTACCTATGTAAGTGGGAGCCAAAAATATATTTTCGTATTCCGAGGAGAATGTTGACTACTGGTGTTTCGTAAGTAGCCTTCGCCGCAGCGATAAGAGCCGTTGTTGTAATGATTCCCATCCCAGATCCTGTATCATTTCCGTAACGCCGTCTCCCCTATATCGTGACAATACAAAACGAGCTGCGCTTCTTTGGACTCTTTCGATGTCCTCCGTCAAACCCCCTGATAAGGATCGCACACTGGGCACCAATACTCTAAAAAAGGACGGACAAGCGTATTGTATGCAATTTCTTTAGTAGTTCTGTTGCATCATTTAAGGGTTCTGCCAATAAAACGCAGACTCTGGTTCGCCTTTCCCACGACATTATCTACGTGTTCCTTCCAGTTTAAATCTTAAATAATAATAATTTCTGGGTATTTTGTTGAGTTTACAGGCTTCACTTTCGATTGATTTGTCTTGTAAACAAAGTTTAACGGATTTATTTTCGTACTGATGTGGACGACTTCATCCTTTTCATTATTTAGAGTCAATTGACAATTTTTACAACACAGTCATATATTATTTAGATCGTTCTGCAGTTGGCTTTGATCTTCAGATGATTCTACTAGACGGTAAATTACGGCGTCATCTGCAAACAACCTAAGAGAGCTACTTATATTTTCCCGTAATAGAGGACCAGTAGCCGAGGTGGAGTAGCCGAGCGGTCTAAGGCGTCTCGCTGCGGAGCGCGGTTGCTCGCCGTGGTGGTTCGAGTCCTCCCTGGGGCATGGGTGTGTGTGTGTTGTCCTTAGGTTAGTTTACCTAGGTTTAAATAGCATGTAAGCTACGGACTGATGACCACGCAGTTTGGTCCGATAGATTTACAAACATTTGAACATTTTGAAGGACCAGTAACACTACCCTGTGGAACGCCCGATATCACCTCTTTTTTAGTCGATGCCTTACCATCGATTACTACGAAATGTGTCATCTCTGACAGGAAATCCCCTATCAAGGCGCAAGTATGAGGCTATATACTGTAACCACACAATTTTATTAAAAGCCGTTTTTGAGGTACGGTGTCAAAAACCTTCAATAAATCAAGAAATACGGAATCGATTTGCGAACCCTTCTCAATGGCACCCATCACTTCGTGTGAGTGAAGAGGTAGTTGTGTTTCACATAAACGATATTCTCCAAAAATCCGTGTTAACTTCGGGTCAATAGATCATTCTGTTCGAGATAATTCATGATATCTGATTACAGGATAAGTTCCAAAATCCTGCTGCAAATTGACGTCAATGAAATAGGCCTGTGGTTTAGTGGGTTACTCCCACTGCCTTTCTGAAACACAGGTGTGACCTGTGCTACTTTCCAATCTTTTGGTACAGATCCTTCTTTGAGAGAGCGGTTGTGTATGGCTGTTAAGTAAGGGTATAAAGTCCGGACCAGAATACTTGTTATTGTTAAGTGATTTAAGTTGCTTCACTACTCCGATGATATCTACTTCTGCGTTACTCATTTCGGCCTCTATCCGTAATTCGAAATCTGGAATATTGCTTTCGTCTTCTTTAGTGATTAAGTTTCTAAAATCTATTTTAGTAACTCTGCTTTAGTAGCGCTGTCATCGGCAGGATCGCCATTACTATCACGTAGTGAGGGTATTGTTTCTGTTTTGGCCTTCGTATATTTAACATATGATCAAAATCTCTTTGGGTTTACTGTCAAATTTCGAGAATGAGTTTCGTTGTGATAAGTATTATAGGCATCTCGCATTGAAGTCACCGCTAAATTTCGAGCTTCTGTGTAGGATCGCCAATCCTGGGGACTTCGTGTTTGTTTAAATTTGGCATGCCTTTTCCGTTGCCTTTGCATCAGTCTCCTTACCTGTTTTGTGTATCAAAGGTGATCACTCTTTATTTTATTGATTCATTTGGTATAAAACTGTCAATTGCTGTCAATACCAGTCTTTGAATTTGAGCCACATCTAGTCTGCACCTACGTTTAGTGTTAGAAACAAGAAACAATGTAGTTTATTTCTATCTGCTTTCCTGAACAAATATATTTTTCGTTTATTTTTGGTAACTTTGGGACTTTCGATATTCAATCTCGCTACGACAGGTCTGTGTTCCTTAATACTTGTCTCCGTTTTGATGCTTGTTGTGAGCTCAGGATTATTTGTTGCTAAGAGATCAAATGTGTTTTCACATCCATTTACAATTCTAGTGGCTCATGAACTAATTGTTCGAAGTAATTCTCAGAGAATGCGTTGAGTACAATTTTACACAATGTTCTGTTCGTATCTTCTGATTTGAAAATATAATTTCGCCGAAAGATTTAGGGTAAGTTAAAATCACCGCTACTATTATCGTCTGAGTCGGGTACGTTTTTGTAATTAGACTCAGGTTTTCTTTGAACCTTTCTGCTATTGCATCGTCAGATTCGGGAGGCCGGTAAAAGGAACCAATTATTTTCTTACGACTTTCAGGTACAACCTCTACCCATAATAGCTCACAGGAACTATCAACTTCAACTTCGCTACACGAAAGACTACTTTTGACGGCGACAAACACGCCTCCACCTATTTTGTTTAATCTATCCTTTATGAACGCCGTTAGATCTTTTGCAAAAAACTTCTGCTGAACTTATTTCCGGCTAGAGCCAACTTTCACTGCCTACATTTGTGTGTGTTTCAGTGCTTTCTATTAACGCTTGGAGTTCTTGTACTTTCCCGACATAGCTACGACAATTTACAACTGTTATACCGATAGTTCCCAGATCTACATTTCTCCTGTGATCCACCTGCACCCTTTGCCCATTTTGTTTTTCCCCGAAGCCCTTTATCCTAAAAAACCGCTCGGTCCACGCCACACTGCCTGCGCTACCCGTGTAGCCGGTTCCTTCGTATAGCGGACTCCTGACATATTCAGCGCAACCCGGAAACCCACCACCCGATGGCGCAAGTCAAAGAATCTGCAGCCTAGACGGTCGCAGAACCGTCTGTCTCTGATTCAGACCCTCCACTCGGCTCTGTACCAGAGGTGCACAGTAAGTCCTATCATGTATGCTGCAGATGGTGAGCTCTGCTTTCGTCCCTCAAGCAAGACTGGCAGTCTTTTCCACTTCAGTTAGCCGCTCGAAACCTGAGAGGATGTCTTCAGATCCGAAACGACACACATCATTGGTACCAACGTGAGCCACCACCTGCAGTTGGCTGCACCCCGTACCCTTCATGGCATCCTGAAGGACTCGTTCCACATCTGGAATGACTCCACCCGGTATGCACACTTCCCCTCCTTGACAGCCATCTCTCTAAGGGGCTCCATCACCCGCCTATCGTTGGAGCTCCCAACTGCAAGCAAACCCACCCTCTGTGAAAGCCCGCATCTTGCAGGCTGATTGGTGATCTCAGGATGAGAGACACCATCCGCCTCAGGAACATTTTCCTGATAGCGCCTCAAACCTGTTCGCAAGATGAACCGGGGAGGCCTCACGTTCAGTCCCCCGGAATGTCTTGCGCCGCCTGCCACGCACTGGAGCGACCTCCCACGCAACCACGGGTGGGGTGTCTGCCTCACTGCTGACAGTATCTGCATCTACATAGATTGCAAATCACATTTAAGTGCCTAACAGAGGGTTCATTAACCACTTTCATAACTTTTCTCTACCGTTCCATTCTCTAATAGCGCGCGGGAAGAAAGAACACCTAAATCATTCCGTTTCGATCTGATTTCTCTTATTTTATTGGGATGGTCATGTCTCCCTAAGTAGGTGGGCGCAAAATATTTTGACATTCAGAACTAAAAGTCGGTGATTGAAACTTCGCATACAGATCACGCCGCAATGAATAACGTCTTTCTTTTAATGATTTCCACAACAATTCGTGCAACATTTCCGTGACGCTTCCCCCCCCCCCCCCCGTAACGTGATAAAACAAAACGAGCTGCCCTTCTCTGAACCTTCTCAATATCTTCCGATAGTCCCACCTGGTGAGGGTTCCACAAGGGGCAACAGTACTCCAAGAGAGGACGCACAAGTGTGATGTAGGCAGTCTCTTTGGTGGAGCTGGTGCATCTTCTAAGCGTTCTGCCAATGAAACGTAACCTTTGGTTCGCCTTCCCCACAATATTTTCTATGTGTTCTCTCCAGTCAAAGTTGTTCGTAATTGTAACTCCTAGGTATTTGGTAGAATTTACGACCTTAAGGTTTGACTGATTTATCGCGTAATTGAAGTTCAGCGGATTTCTTTTAGTGGTCATGTGTATTACTTCACACTTTTCTTTATTTAGTGTCAATTGCCAATTTTCGCACCAAGTAGAAATTTTGTCTAAATCGCTTTGCTGTTGCTTTTGATCCTCTGTTGACTTCACTGACCGATAAACGACAGCATCATCCGCGAACAGTCTAAGGGAGCTATTCAGATTATCTCCTAAATCGTTTATAAACACGAGGAAGAGTGGGGACCAATAACGCTTCCCTGTGGAACGCCAGATATCACTTCTGTTTTACTCGATGACTTACCGTCAATTGCAACGAACTGTGTCCTTTCTGATAGGAAATCGTGAATCCAATCGCACAATTGGGGAGATATTCCATAAGCACGCAATTTCATTAGAAGCCGCTTGTGGGGTACAGTATCAAAAGCCTTCCGGAAATCCAGAAATATGGAATCGATTTGAGATCCCTTGTCGATGGCACTTAACACTTCATGTGAATAAAGGGCAAGCTGTGTTTCGCAAGAGCGATACTTTCTGAATCCGTGTTGACTATTGGTTAATAGGTCGTTCTCTTCGAGGTAGTACATAATATTCGAACAAAGTATATGTTCCAAAGTCCTACTGCAAATGGACGTCAATGAGATAGGCCTGTAATTTTGGGGATCACTCATATTGCCTTTCTTGAATATTGGAGTAACTTGGGCAACTTTCCAGTCGTTGGGTACGGATATTTCGCTGAGTGATCGGTTGTAAATTATAGCTAACTACGGAGCTATTGCATCAGCATACTCTGAGAGGAATCTAGTTGGTATACAATCTGGCCCGGAAGATTTATTTTTGTTTAGTGACGTAAGTTGTTTTACTACTCCAGGAACATCTACTTCTAAGTTTCGCATGCTGGCAGCTGTTCTTGGATTGAATACTGGAGTGTTCACTTCGTCTTCTTTGGTGAAAGAATTTCAGAAAGTTGTGTTTAGTAATTCTGCCTTAGCAGTACTGTCGTCGGTAGTATTACCATTGCTATCGCGTAGTGAAGGTATTGTTTGTGTTTTGCCGCTAGTGTACTTCACATATGACCAGAATTTCTTTGGATTTTCTGCAAGATTACGAGACAGGATTTCGTTGTGGAAACAACTATAAGATTCTCGCATTGAAGTCCGCGCTAGGTTGCGAGTTTCAGTAAAATATTGCCAGTCTTGAGGATTCTGTGTCTTTTTAAATTTTGCATGCGTTTTTCTTTGTTTCTGCAACAGTGATCTGACCTGTTTTGTGTACCACGGGGGTCAGCCTCCTCTTTTATTAATTTAATTGGTATAAATCTCTCGATTGCTACTGATATTATGTCTTTGAAAGTAAGCCACAACTGATCTACACTCGCATTTTTAGTTTTGAGGGACTGGAGACTATCACTCAGGAAACCGTGAAGCGAATTTTTATCTGCTTTATTGAATGGATATATTTTTCGTTTATTTTTGGTGCATTTGGGAATTTCGATATTCAGTCTCGCTACTACAACTCGATGTTCGCTAATCCCTGTATCTGTTTTGATGCTCTTTACTATCTCGGGATTATTTGTTGCTAGAGATCAAGAGTATTTTCGCAACCACGTACTATTTTAGTGGGTTCATGAACTAACTGTTCGAAGTAGTTTTCAGAAAAAGCATTCAGAACTAGTTTGGACGATGTTTTATATTTGCCCCCGGTTTTGAATACGTAATTATGCCAACATATCGAGGGTAAATTAAAGTCGCCACCGATTATAACAATATTCTTCGGATACCTATTTGAAATATGTTTCAAACTTTCTTTGAACATTTCTGCAACCGTATCGTCTGAGTCAGGGGGCCGATAAAAGAATCCAATTATTAATTTATTTCGGTGGTCAGGTATAACCTCTACCCAGACCAACTCACAGGAAGAATCTGCCTCAATTTCGCTGCAGGATAAACCGTTTGTAACAGCAATAAACACGCCACCCCCTGTTTTATTTATTCTATCCTTTCTGAAGACCATTTGGCCCTTTGAAAAAATTTCGGCCGAATTTATCTCAGGCGTCAGCCAGCTTTCAGAACCTATAACGATTTGTGCCTCAGTACTTTCTATCAGCGCATGGAGCTCTCGAATTTTCCCAACACAGCTACGACAATTTACAACTGTTACACCAATGGTTTTTAGGTCTGCTTTCTTCCCGTGTCTGACCTGCCCCCTTTGAGACTGAAACCCATTTTGCGTATTCCCGAGGCCATCTAACCTAAAAAAAACGCCCAGTCCACGCCACAGAGCCCCCGCTACCCGTGTAGCCGCTTCCTGAGTATAGTATAGTATATCAGGGCATATCGGTGCCGCAAGCCTACCGGTGGAGACGACGGGAGTCCGTTCGGTCCCCACTACCGGCCAACAACAAAGACGCCCCTCGATCGCAGCCTCCAGCTGTGCAACCGAGGTTAAGTGTCACCAGCTCAGATTGCATCAACACACAGCAGGCACAGTCCCTATTCATGATTACAATGCCGAGAAAACAGAAAGTTCTGCTCAGTACCTCCTATTACTTACGCGATCCACCCACGTAATTTTCAGCATTCTTCTGTAATACCACATTTCAAAAGCTTCTATCCTCTTCCTGTCCGCACTTTTTATCGTCCATGTTTCACTCTAATACAAGACAAATGCACTCAGAAAAGATTTACTTACGCCTAAATTAATATTTGATGCCAACAAATTTATCTTTTTTTCAAAAACGCTTTTCTCCCCATTGCCATTCTGTATCTTACATCCTGTGCACTGCGATCGTCATCTATTATGTTATTGTTTCGTTACCTAATCTAATTTCTTCAGCATCACCTGATTATCTTAGACTGCACTACATTAATCTTGTTTTTCTCTTGTTATTGTTCATCTTGTACTCTCCTTTCAACACACAGTCGAATCCGTTTAACAGCTCTTCCAGGTCCTTTGCTGTCTCCGACAGAATTACAATGTCATCGGCAAAATGCAATGTTTTTTATTTCTTCGCCCTGAACTTCAAATCCTTCGCCAAATTTCTCCTTGATTGCCTTTATTGCGCAATGTAGAAATTGAATAACACTGGAGAAAGGCTGCAACCCTGTCTTACTCCCTTCCTAACCTCTGCATCCCTTTCACGCCCTTCAACAGTAATAACTGCTGTCTGTTTTTGGTACAAGTTGTAAATAACCCTCAGTTCCCTATATTTTACACATGTTGATATCAGAATTTGAAAGAGTCTCTTCCAATCAACATTGTCAGAAGCTTTTTCCAAATCTACAAAAGCTAGAAATGTCTATTATCATTTCCTTTTCCAAAACTATTGTTATTATTTTTCCTAACGTGACTACCTGATGTTATTTTCTATTACTTGGAGTCGCAGAAGTTTGTTTAATTAACAAATATTAATTACTTCGTGCCAGAGGTATATAGTTTTAGTTCACAATTAATGTTAGGAAACTTTTGCCCCAATTTGTTTCTGTGTAATTACGATTAATTACGAAAGGATTGTTGCAAACGTATTTCATTAAATACGCGTTAATTTAACTGAGATTTATATAGTAATTTGCTCAGTATTATTTAATTATACGAAATATTTGTCAGCGATGTTCCCCACAAAACGATGAACGGAAATAAAAAAGTCTATCGCTTGCTACTCTATTGGTAACACAGTAAAACTACTGCTAGGAACGAACGGCCGTGTGGTGTAGCATGCAGGATGACATTCACAAAATTTGTAGGTGTTGTAAGAAAGGCCAGCTGGTGCCAAATGTAGAAAAATGTAAGGTGATGAAGATGAGTAGGAGAAATAATCCCTTAATGTGGGAATACAGCGTTGGTAGTGAGCTGCTTGACAGAGTCGGGTCAATTAAATATCGAGACGTAACGCTGCAAAGCGATATGAAATGGAACAAGCAAATTGGGAGAATTTATGGAAGGAGTTCGTCTTTAAGGAAGATCGCATATAAAACGTTTGTACGAGCCCGTCTTGATTATTGTTCAAGTGGTTGGGATCTCCACCAGATCTGTTTAAAGGGGAACGTAGAGGCAGTTCAGAAGCGGGTGGCGAGGTGGGTAACTGGTAGATTCGATCAGTGCGCGAGTGTTACTGAAATGCTTTGGGAACTCAACTGGTAGTCGTTTGAGGGGAATCGATGTTCTTTTCGAGAAGCATTGTTGAATAAATTTAGAGGGCCGGAATTTGAGGCGGACTGCAGAAAGATGCTACTGCCGCCAACCTACATTTCACGTCAAGACGTCAGGGATTAGAGAGATTAGGTCTCGTATGGACGCATAGAAGTATTCGTTTTTCCCTCGTTCTGTACTATCTGAATAGTACTGAGTACGCTCCACCTCGCATCTTTGGGTGGATTGCGGATTATGTATGTAGATGTAGACGTAAAGCGTCATGTTACGGAAAGAGAGACCATTCCAGACGGTGTATCGAGTGCTCCCTCGAGCATGGAGGTGTGTAGTGTTCTCAGTGTACGTTACATTAAGTAGTTTGTATGTCTAGAGTCTGATCACTTTAACAGTTGGCCCAATAATTTCACAAACATTTGAACATTTTCAAAATGTTTCAATGTTTGTGAAGCTTATGGGACTTAACTGAGTCCAAAGAAGGGCAGCTCGTTTTGTACACTCATGATACAGAGAAGACAGCGTCACGGAAATGATACAGGACCTGGTATGGGAATCATTACAACAACGGCACTTATCGTTGCGGCGTGCTCTACTTACGAAATTCCAATCACCAACATTCTCCTCCAAATGGGAAAATATATTGTCGATTCCCACCTACATAGGTAGAAATGATCATCAGAATAAAGTACGAGAAATCAGAGCTCCAACGGAGAGATTCAGGTGTTCTTTCTTCCCGAGCGCTATTCAAGAGTGGAATGGGAGATAGGTGGTTCGATGAACCCTCTGCCAGGCCCTTAAATTTAATTTGGAGAGTATCTCATGGAGATATAGAACTGCGAGGTCATCAGTACCTAGACTTACAAACTACTTATGAACTACTTTATACTAAAGACAGACAAACATCCATTCCGAAGAGGGAATTCTAACCCCCGACGGGGTTTGAACATTTTAATTGCCGCAGCAAAAATTGGTTGTCACTTAATTGCTTTGTTAGTTACGACTGGATTAGAGACATATTTTCATATGGTTTTGAAATTCACCACTGAGTGACTACAAATTATACCTTTTTAAAAGCGAAATGAAGTCGTGGAAGAGGCAGGGCGACTTGATGAAATGAATCGATAATGCTACAGATAAACTGGTTAGGTCGCAAAATTTTCTTTATTACAGGTCACACTTATTGCAGAACGTGGCTTCAATGACGCGTCTCGGATTGATCATAATAAGATTTGTACTTTTGTGACATAGACAGACGTACTTGGATTTAAAACGTTGTTAATTACCCGCATACTATTCAGTCTACCCATTGATTTACACCATTTAACGCCACGTTAGTCAGATAAATGACACTACAAATAATGAGACTACACCATGAACGACAGACATTGTCGACGGGGATGGCTTGCGAGTCTCAATGTTACAGATAGCCGTACCGTAGGTGCAACCACAGCGAAGGAGTATATATGGAGAGGCCAGAGGAATATGTGCTTCCTGAAGAGGAACAGCAGTAGTTACAGGGGCAACAGTCCGGATGATTGATCCAGCTAGCCTTGTAACTTCAGCTAACATGGATTTCCATGCAGTTTCTGCTAACGGCTGAAAGCGAGGGGAAACTACAGTCATTAATTTCCTGAGGGCTTGCATGTCGACTGAATATTGCATCCTCATGGGTAAGATACTCCTGAGGTAAAATAGACCCCAAATTCGGATGTCCGGGTAGTGACTACTCAGGAGGATGTGATCATCAGGAAATACAAGACATTATACGGATTGTATTTTAAATGTGGTGCTACAGACGAATGCAGAAATTTTGGTGTGTGGATGGCGTAACTAATGAGGAGGTACTGAATGGAATTGGGGGAAAGGAATTTCTGGCACACCTTGACTAAAAGAAGTGCCCGATTGGTAGGACATATTCTTGGACATCAATGAATCGTGAATTTAGCAATAGAGAGGTGTGTGTGAGCTAAAAGTCCCAGGGGGGGGGGGGGGCGACCAAGAGACGAAAACAGTAAGTAGGTTCAAATACATGTGGGTTCAAATGTTCAAATGTTTGTAGAACTTATTGGACTTAACTACGGGGTCATTAGTCCCTAAACTTACAAACTACTTATACTAAGGACGGCACAAATATCCATGCCCGAGGGGGGATTCGAACCCCCGACCGTAGTGGCCGTGCAGACTGTGACTGACGCGCCGCACTACGCTCGGCCACCGCGGACGGCCGGGTGTGGGTTGTGAAGAGGCTTGCTTAAGATGGAGTACTCTGGAGAGTTACATCAGTCTCCAGACTGACGATCATAAACTATGTGAGGCATGAAAATCTGCCGCATCATGCACGAGGCTTTAATATATTACGTGTTTACTATGAATTCGACTTGTAACATTTTTTTTTTTTTTTGAGGCAGTATGCACTCATCAGCCTGTACGATGACCGTCTGTGGCATGCATAATTGCAGCGACACGACGTCTTTTCGAAAAAATGAGAACTTGGTTGGTCGCAGGAGGGGGTTGGCATCACAGCTGCACACACAAGTCATCTAAGTACCGAAACTTTCAGGGGGTAGGGGCAAGGATAGATCTGATACTATGTTAATTACATCCCAGTTGTGTTCAGTCGTGTACTGGAGAGTTGCTACGGGGAGTACAAACCACTTCAGTTATGACTCTCCATTGTGTTCCTTGAACCATTCCATTAGTCTCCTAGCATTCTGAAATAACACATTATCTTGCTGAAAGTTGTGACTGACATTGGAAAACATCGTTATGAAGGGGTAAATGTAGACAGCAATCTTTGTAAAATTCTTCTTGGCATTCGTAGTGGCTTGCGCGAGCTCCACTACGCACATGGATACTCACGTGAATGCTCGCCACAGCATATCTGAGCCCCCAATACTTGTGTAAAGACGATTTTCCCTCCAAGACGTCATGGTGAAGAAAATATCCGGTTTAATCAGACCATGCAACGTTCTGCCTCTGAACCAATATTCAGAGACAATAGGCACGGGCCCATATCAGGTGTAGTTGCCGATGTCGTGCTGTTGACGTTGACACTTGCATGTGTCGTCGGAGTGTTTATCGTTAAGTGGGTTCAGTGCACTGTATGCTGAAACAGCGCAGTTTTAAAGTGTGATGTTGGTCTCGCCTCCCGTTTTACCGGATTGCCGGCCCTAAAAGGTCCTAGCAAGGGAAGGGAGCCGTCGTTCCACCTTGGCGTCAGAACCACTACATTCTTCCGAACTGTTATGTCTCGGGATGCAGCGTGATCAGGAGGTAGAACGTAACCAGCAAGGATGTGGACATGGGTCTGCAACCAAAGCCGACAGAACTTAAATGGATCGTACTACAGTACCACGTCGGGGTCGGTGGTCTTGGGGTAGAGCGCTCGACTGGAAACAGAAGGGTCGCGGGTTCGATACCCGCTCCGCTCCCGTATTTTTTCAGTCTGCGTTTTAACCCATCCTTTACCTCTCAACGATGTGAGGAGTCGCCAGAAACGACACGTGGTTCGGATTCCACGTTAAGCTGTAGGTCCCCTTTCCCCGGTTGGATAACTGGGGTAGGCTAGGGACACGCAAGTCGCCGAAGTGGCCTCCAATTTAAAGACTTGTTCCAGGCCAATGAGCCACACGAAATTATTATTACAGTACCGCTTCACACATACATGTATCACCTAATATCTGGTAATACATGAACAGAAAACTGTAAATACAAACATTTTCAATGCTTTTATATTCTTCAAAAATGAAACGCCAAGATCGCGAATTAATTATTGTAATGACGACCGGTTTCGGAGGACTAGCCACCATAATGTGGTTATATACGTTTTATAAGCTGGTCATCTTATTTAAAGATATGGATATAAAATAATAAGTGAAACTTAGAACTGTAAGGTGGCAAGCACCCTCACATTTATTTTATTGGGATAAATTCATACGGTAACAGTAGCGGGGTTGCCTATGTAGGTCAGTTTTTCGCCTGGTCGAGAGAACGCACATTCCTCTGATCGCACGGGGCGCGGCTCGAGGGGTGTCAAGGAGGTGGACTCGCCTTCTACGCGTTGGCTCACCTAGATATACCCCCAGCGACTCGTCGTGTAGGGGCTCACTCTCTCTATAGAGGTTCGGCGTCTGCACTGTATCTCGGCGGCCGAGTTTATGCTCGTCGTCGGAGAATTAGACCTTTTGCCTGTAGGCGTTGTAGCGCACTTGTTCCTACATTACATGCGGTAATTCCGTAAGTACGGAACGACGCATAGCGATCGGCATAATAAGCGAGTCTTGCGTGTCTCTGAATGTGAGCCGTAAGCCTAGTACCAAGTGCTGGGTCTGACGCTTCTCATCTGGCTACGATACATGCAGATCGTGTTTGGGACTTTATAAATCCTTTCTAGTAGTTAAAGCTTGCGGCCATATTTTGAGGGCTCCACGGTGGACTGGTGGAAGCCGGTGTACCACGACAAATTACTAATAGAATAGGGAAAGATTACGTTTGACGTGTTTTTCGCGCATTTTCACTCCTTTGCGACACCCGCGATCTGTGACCCCACTTGTAATTTACTGATTAATTCATGACAGGTACACGAGATCAGACGTTTTCCTAAGTTCATGGAACAGTATCCTTTACCTTATTCTGCGCCTACAAGCCTGTGAAATTCGTGTGTATGTTCATAAACTTTACATTCATTCATTTTCTATTTTTTTCATAAAAAATCTCGTATCACTTAGACCACCAAGAAACCCACTCCTGACCCAGCAGGCCCATTTAGAATAATATTTTGGGGGTTTTGGGGGCTAAAGTGGTGCCAGTTCAGCATAAGAATTTAGCTAGCCACGATTTTGGGGGACTTCTCTTGCCTCACTGGCTACCACAAAAAAGAAATACACGACAAGCGTTACTGTTGCGCCGAAAGGCGAGGTAAGAGATTAGACAGTATAAGACTGCCCAAGCGTGAGCAACGCTAAAGCACTTAGTCTTGATATAAAAATACATAAGTTGAAACATGACAGCTTAGAAGCTTTGAGTGTCTTGTAAGCTGTTATGTGTTTTTATATGATGACTAAGTGCTACGTTGCACTTATTACTTTACATCCATTTTTTAAATAAGATGACCGACTTACAAAATGTATATGACCAGATGATGGTGGCACAGTCTTCCGAAACCGGTCGTTATTAAATAAATTATTAATTCGCGCTCTTCGCGTTTCATTTTTGAAGAATATAAAGCTATGAGATCCTCTCTTAATCTGTCAATGTCTGGTAATGTTGAAATTGTAAAATGACACGAGTACTGCCCTCATTCAGGAAAGAACTGCCCTCTCAAGATAGCCACCAAGTTGGACAGGGGAAGTAGTTAAGTTTGACTTAATATGTTTGATTTCATTGATAGAGTGTGTTGAACCCTCAGCCCTGCAGAATTCCTTTAGTTAGTCTCTTTGTCACGGGCTGATAGTCTTTTAATTACTTTAACCAAACGTGCATGCTATTAATATATTTAAATGCTTCTTAGGATTTACTTTAGGCTTTTGCTCTTACACACCTGCAAAATATTTTAATATTATAGTATCCAGTTTTCATATTCATATTCAAAGCAAGCTAAGACGTATTTATTCCGATTACAATTGTATTTCATATCATGCTTGTTTTATGGTATCGATAATTCTTAAAAATATTCACATATCTTTGGAATACTATTTTTGTACAGCTAAGAATTGAACCCTTGTGTGGACTATGTGTTCGGTACTAAGAAACCGAAAGCCGGTTCTTAGCAAACCAATGAACAAATATTGTACTACAATTAAAATCATTGTATCTCACACCCGTAAAACGTACCTAAGTGAGTAATTACAACTATAATCAACATTTCTAGATTTTCCAATCTTAGTCACCATGCCTTACAGCAGAGCTATCCAAACTGTGTTGCGACCACGTAGTGGTGTCTCTTGTTGGTATCAAGGGTATCAAGGAGACTACAAAACTCCGAATATAAGGCAAATTAACAAATTATGAAAAATATGAAACGCTCTTCATTTCGATCAGTATGTACTAAGAAAAGAATCATGAAAATTTAAATTTCCTTAATGCACCATTTGTGTCTTCAAAAACTGTGTGGATTATCAAGGTAGTCGCCATTACGAAAGGGTTCAAAACTCTGTCATACACAGTAGAAAGTAAGCACTGTTCCCTTTTTTTGTAGCTTTCCATTTTATTTCTAGTTCCGTTATTTAAAACTGTAAGCATTTTATTCTCAGAGCAATTTGTTACATAGGGCGGAAGGAAAAAATTTATGGTCACTAATATCGCTCTCATACCACGCATGGAGGCTACGTTCAGTTAATTTATAGTAAAATGTTTAAATCTTTCTGATTAAATTCAATTTCCAATGGACACAAAAAAGAACACTAAGGAAGAGCATTAACAGGCTCTAGGCCAAACTGCCACCAGTGTACCTCCAGGAGACACCTCCTTGTGCAGTGAGTTGACGAAAATCATGCCATACCTCCTAGTATCGTTTTGTGTCTCCTCTTACCCAGCGAAATACAGCAACTGCAAGTGGTGTAGACTTAGTAATGTCACGTAAGACGTATCTGATATACTGTCGTATTCGACACTCAATTTTAAACATATATACATATTAAATTTTGAAATATCAATGATAATGACATACGGTAGTACTACATTTCAATAAGGTGTCATGTAATGATACAGACACCTTTTCGGATTTAAAAATCATTATACGACACAGATGTCGCTTTTCGTGTAAAAATGTTTGAAACTACAAAATTGATAGTGAAATAATCTGGTACGCACGATTTCAGATATTCGGTATTACACCCAGGAAAAAGTTGCCTCTTTGATTATTAGATAAAAACTGAATATCTTATTTAAGAAATTGAGACACATTTAATTAACTTGTAGACACAATTTCTTTTTAGCTCTTCAACTATCATGTAGGTCAGAAGCAGTTCCCCTAAGAGCGGTGTAGGCTGTGCAGTTGGTGTCCTTCGTGATTTGGCTGATGCTCTCCAATGTGGATCTGCCTCGTGATTTCTTCCTTTCTATGATACCGTCGTCTCACAGCAGATTGTCAACGCCATGTGAGCAGTATGTGTTTGATGACATTCATGAGACAAGCCTTGTCTTCCTCGGTTCCGTAGGGAAAGTCATCATTTGTCATCTTCTCATCCCAAGCAATCTTGAGCATTCTACGATAGCAACACATCTCGAATTTGCTTATGTTTTTTCATTCTCCAATTGTCCATCTTTCCCTACCGTACAGAAGCACCGTCCAAATAATCCTTCTTATGAACTCTTTCCTGCAGTATTTGCCTATGACGCTGCATGTCAAAAGATTTCTTATTTTGCTTAAAATACCCTTTCTTGATTTTCTATCAGATGAAACATTGCTGTTACTCTCAGAACTGATAAATAAAATATGATTGACCCTGTTGGATAAGACTGATTATTAATTTTCGGAAGCTATCATAGATACATGTGATATAACAGATACAGTGGGAAGCTGATTATTTCCACGTGAATGGCAGGTTTTGCAAGGGTGTTGGGTTCCCTAGCCGGCCGGCTACCAGTTTGTACCTAGTGAATAGAATACAGCAGGAAGCCAGGTTTTTCCTAATGTAGTCGTAAACCGGAAGCAACGCTCTTGAATGAGCGAGGGCGACTAACCCAGAATTCAACTGAAATATAATATAGCCGCACAAATTATTCTAAAAATCCATATAAAATCAGGGAATGATCATACGGCAAATATAATTATATGAATGGATTCAGGAGACTTGAGACAATCAAACGCCGTAATTGCAATTTAAATATCCCTTACAGGTAAAAGCCCATAAATCTAAGTACAATAATAATAATATTATAAGACTTATATTTACAATTATTGATACGTGGTAACAGATTAAGAAGCAAATGGGAAGCATTGCGCCACGCTACCTATCTTAAAAGACGTACCACGTCATTTCCGTATTCTTTCTCTCTCTTGTTCTGCTTTTCGTTGAGGTAATAATATTCTTGTGGCAGAACATAGATTCCACCACAGAAATAAAATATGAACCCAGAGAAGTGCATTACATTTATATATGTATTTTATTACTCGTATTTAATATTATTTTTAGTAACGTTCGTTTTATGTAGTAGAATGCCACTTATATATTTCATGGCCGACTAAAAAAAGTAGATATGCAGCAGATAATTTATATATAAACAATTATAAGTATTTGTGGACAATAACGGAATATATTTACATAAAAAGACCACGATAAATTAAATACTAATTGTGTATCTATTTTTCGACGGCGGCAGTATATTTGAACAGTGAGTCGCTACCTGAGCAAAGAGCTTCAGTCTCAACCGTTTTTAATATTATTAAATATATATTTGTTTTTTTAAATGTAAACAACATTTGTAGGGAGATGGTCAAAGTATTTAATTTTGTTATATTACAATTTTGGGAGCAGGGATAGCATGCTTTCGAACGCTTGGGAAGGACTCGTAACTTGGACGTGGTGGTGAAAGGTTGTGACGCTAGGCGGTCTGAAGCCGCGTTACGAACTTGTGATTTGCAGAGATAGGCATGTGTGGACTCTGAAAATTCACGGGACTGTGGCTGCAGAACTTAGTCTCTGCTTGAAAAGTGATAAACTATGCACGGTAGTAGGGCTGTGGAACTGTGATAATTCAGCAACCGTGTACTCGTGTGATGACAAACTGTGTTTTATAACAAGTACTTTAATCGTGAATTAACTCGGAACTGCAAAGTTCGATGAACTACTCTAACTTACGAGTGATAACTTTTACTCTCGAGTGTGAGTGATACTTATTGTGCTCTCATGAACAATAGTTGGGGAAATATTTAGTTCTTTACCGATGTATAAAGTAGGACCACCCCCGCGTCTCATGTCTAATAAGAGTAATAAACTTCATTTATAAATAATTACTTCGTGAGTGAATCACTTCTTTATCTTAGAATCCATATTTTTGGGTTTGTGTTTGTTTAAATATCTTTTTACGTCATTATATGTCAACTGATAGACTGGTTAAGCTACAGATTAATAATTGATCTTGTTTAAACAGATTGGGTAGCTGTTTAGGGCATACAAGCTGACATACATAACTCACCCCTTGAACAGAGACAACGAGCCATAAAATTTTACTAGACTGAGTTATGTATTGCCCAAATATTATTGGTGAGAACCGATAGGATGGTCGCATACTGTTAATTAGGCCGCATGTGACCATTTGAGGTTATTGACAGCAAACAATAATTGCACTGTTAAAAATATGCATATATTCATCCATTAACACAAATGTGAGTTGTTCACGGCTTTTGTCGTACATTTCTAGTCACAGTATTTCCACAATATTTTCTGAAGTTACTGGTAGCCGATGTTATCCACTTGACGCGTTGTTGGTGTAGTCGAAATTGAAGGTGCAATACCGGCGCAGTTGTCACGATTGCGGTACGCGTAACACTTCGCACTAAACTACGAACGATACCGGTAGTCCACTGCGACGGTTAGGGACACACACACCATTCGGAAAAATATTTAATCTCTCCACCATCACGGCCTGGACACCACTCTCGCAGCTTTAGTCCTCGGTGTCACGTCATGAACTGCCCTGCTAACTCACAGGTGGCGCGCTCGACGCATAAACAATCGACATACTGCACTCGCATTATCGAAAGTAGGAGGTACCTACGTAAGGGGCTTTGTCCCCTTACAGTCTCCAATAGCTCGTAGTTATTTGGACATTGAGCAACGGTGTTTATGCTGTATCTCACGTAGAGAGATAACAACCAAAGATGCAGTCAGATTAACACCTAGGATCTATGTACCACAACAAAACAGTGACCTTCGGGTAATTACAACTCTTCCTCGATGGCGCCGGTTATGCTGTGGGGGCTATTGCTAGCCAGTGCATGAAGTGGCCGGAGCTATCGGTTGAGCGATTGGTAAGCAGTCACGTCTGCGTTATGTTGAAGGTTCTGGAGAACTCTTCGGATCTTCATTTGAAGTTCCTCGCGCTTCCTTGCTTTCCTGAAGTTTGCTTCTTATTAGTTTGAGGGCTTCTCGTTGTGTATAAATTGGCCTGCTTCGTGGGCGAAGTCGATTGAGGTTCACTGGGTCATCCTTGCGGTTGGTATATCGCCCCAAATTTGCGATTGGATAGGGGATTTCCTGTCAGAGAGGACACAGTTTTTAGTAATCGATGGTAAGGTATCGACTAAAACAGAAGTTATGTCGGGCGTTCCACAGGTTGGTGTTATTGGTCCTCTGCCGTTCCTTATTTACATAAACGATTTAGAAGAAAATTTAAGTAGCTCTCTTAGGTTGTTTGCAAATGACGCTGTTATTTACCGTCTGGTAAAATCAACTGAAGATCAAAACCAATTGCAGAACAATCTGAATAAGATATCACTATGGTGTAAAATTGGCAATTGACTCTAAATAATGAGAAGTGTGAAGTCGTTCACATGGGTACGAAAAGAAAGCCGTTAAACTTTGTTTACAAGATAAATCAATCAAAAGTGAAGGCCGTAAACTCTACTAAATACCTAGGAATTACTATTACTTCAGACTTAAACTGGAAAGAACAGATTGATAATATCGTGGGATAGGTGAACCAGAGACTTCGTTTTATTAGCAGAACCCTTAAAAGATGCAATAGAACTACAAAAGAAACTGCATACACTACGCTTGTTCGTCCATTTTTGGACTATTGCTGCCCAGTTGTGAGATTACCGCCCAATAGAAATAGGGGTAATTAATAGCATTTGATAATTAAACAGTATGAAGTTCACTGCAAACATTGACCATGCCAATGCATTAAATGTTACACAATTTTAATCTTATTAATTATGGTAACAATGTATGTACACATTTGGGTGACAACATTTATAGTTAGGCCATAGGTAGAAATTCTCCACGTTGAGATTTGCTGTGTGCTTGTAGCTGACGGGAGGCCAGCGAGCAGGCCGATGTTGGTGGCTTGTTCCAACTTAGGATTTTACAGTTCGTTTCCGGTGAGGGGAGAGAGGGACAATGGCGAGTGCCAGGCACAGTGCAGTGCTCAAATATTGTAATACTACTGGCATTTGAAGTAATACGATGCAGTTAGGAACCTTTAAGGCCCTCATTACAAAATAGCCTGTTGATAAATAAACAATACATTAGCTGATATAGTCACATCTAACGTAATATGTGTAATTGACAATGAAAAGTAATAAATTACCAACGAAGACAAGACAGTTACACAACTAGCATGGCAATGTTTGTTTATAAAAATAATATATTAACTATTTTTCATTTTATTTTCAATCAATCTTTTGTATTTTACCTTGAAATATTCAGTTAAATCAGTTATCTGTGATATAAGAAATTGCACGATTATGATAAACAGTACAAAGGATGTTTATACTAATATAAAAACGTAAGAAAATATTTGTTTAATGTGTAGTGTAATTATTTTGATTTTAAGTAAAGTTTTAGAAATGTATTGGCTGAGCGCTGTACGTTGGCAAATCGGTTAGAACAGTGCACATGGGGAAGTTGATGACGTAGGGGAAAAAACCCCAGCAGTTGAGCTTTTGGCGTGCGCGCGCGCCTGGGCAGGAAGTGAGGACTCGGGACCACGTGGTGTGGCTGGCCGGGCGGCGTCGCTCTGGATCAGTCGGCATGTGGATCTCGAGGTGGTGACTTGAGATTTGTCTGTGGCAATCGCCACGTGTGGTTGCTCGTCGTAGACTGCACCAAGTTAAATCGAGTGCTACTGTGTGTTTGTGAATATTTAGCCGGTGGAACAAGGTGTGCATCGCATTGAATTAAAGTGACTGTGATTTGTTAATGTAACACGTGTCGTCGCATAGGCATGGACATAAACGGTGTTTGAGACAGCCACGTGGTGTGAAAACAATTCGCGACAAATATTCATTTTGTCTGGGGGCTCTCGAGCTATAACTTTATTTGATAAATGTGCCGACGTACAGACGTATCAGCCACAGAGTTCAAGTATTGTGAAATAAACAACATAAAGTGAACTTTCACGTGTTTTCAAAAATAGTAGTTAGTACGCCCTTTTCTCTCATGAACTTGAATTTATTATGAATTTGTTTTGTTAATCATATGCAGGGAAGGAAAGCTGCGAACGTGTGATATCATCCCCTAGAAAACGAGTCAAACAGTCGCAATAACAGTTCCAGTGTTTTTGCATGTTTAGGAATTTGGTTCGCAGCTGGTGGTTGTGAGTTTCAAAAATTAATCTTTCCCTATTTTAAACTCTCACCCCGACCTTCACCCTCGCATTTGGGGGCTCGTTCGGGATAAGTTCACGTTGTACTTGCTCGGACGGAGAGATTAGGGTGTGTATAGGACAGTGAACAGTTACGAACAGTTGCAAGCAGATTCGCAATCGCGTCGCGCGGTTAACGACGGTTAGTGACGCAGAGTTCGGGCGCGGGCATCCGTAACCGGCGATCGACGGCCCATCGGACCGGCAGCAGTGAGCGGTGGCGCGTGGGTTCAACGCACTCAAATTTCATCTTCTGCAACGGACAGCAGTGATCGTGGGGACTTCGCAAGTCGCCAACGGAGCGTCGGGGCCCAGCAGCTTCGATTCTACAAAGGATAAGGGATGCAGTGAGGACATATTCCAGCCACAGCTTCTACAACAGACGGCAGCGAGCGTTGGGGACGTCGCAGCTCGTTGCAGCAACTTCTGGATTAAAAGATAAGTAAAGCAGCTGGCGCTATAAATTCTTGTGTGTTAATCAAGCTTTCTTGTGATACCGATAATGGATAGTGTTTTTAAGAGGTCGCCAAGCGACGTAGAGTCAGAGAGTAGCATACCAGAAAGTCCAGAGAGGGTAAATACTGGGGGAATGTTGTTGACACCAGAGATGTTAGCAGCCATGTTAGCGAGTTTTAGCTCAAATTTAGAATCAAAAATAGAAAATTCAAACTCAAATTTAAAATCAGAAATACAAAATTCAAACTCAAATTTAAAATCAGAAATGGGAGCTGTAAAATCAGAATTGAAAGCTGACTTTAAGGCAGACATTGGGGCACTACAAAATTCAATGTGTGCATTAAAGGCAGAAATAATCACAGACATTTACAAAAAGATAGGAAGTCTAACAGAACGGTTTGATAATAGGGAAAAGGAGATACATGCCAGAATTGGTGCTATTGAGACTGAGGTAGGAGACAAGTTAGATGCTGAGGTTGACAAGAGGATGGTGGCAGGTATTGAGGAAACAAAAACTTTGTTGTCAAGAAAATTAGAGAATACAGAATGTAACTATAGGAAAAAGATAGAACAAGTAGTGACAGTAAACAATACTGAGATTGAGAAGGTGAACACTAGAATAAATAATCTACAATTGGGTACTGCATCAGGAAACACTAATTGGTCCATGCTGCAGACACCTTATGGCAAAAAGTTTTCAGGAGTGGGTAATTATCATCCAGTAGATTTTTTAGCTGCATGCAAGGACCAATTTGTGCCTGGTATGTCAGACCAGTGTAAAGTGAAGTTAGCAAAGAGAATGCTTGACTGTTCTGCTCAAACTTGGGCAAATCAGTGTGCTAATAAATTTCTAACTTTTGAGGCATTTGAAAAATTGTTTTTAAATAAGTATTGGGGAGAGGCCAAGCAAGCTAAGATACAAAATGAATTCTTGAATGGGCCAAACTATGTGAAAGGGAGACAGAGCATGAAGGAATTTTGTCAGGAGGAACTTGAGAAACTAGTGCATTTAGATACACCTTTGAGTCTTTTAGCAGTAATCTCCACTTTGTGTAGGAGGTTACCTGCAGATTTGCATTGGCAGTTAATTCACCATCCCACAGATTCAGCTGAGAATTTCATTGAATTTGTAGAAAAGATAGACCATGGTTTAGTTATGGAACGACAGCTCAGGGGAACACAGCATGTGAACCACAATGAAAACAGAGGCAGTAGAAATGTGGGTCATAACCAGGGAAACCACAATAGAGAGAGGAATTTAAATGAAAATTGGAGAGGTAACAATAACAGAAGAGACAACTGGGATAATAGAAGCCAGAGGGAAACATGGGAAAATGATAGGAGAAATCAAAGGCAGGAAGGTGGAAATAGGAATGGGGATAACAGTAGGAGAGAAAATCTGAGACAGAATCAGGGAAACTAAGATTTGTTCCAAATGAGGTCCTTTTTGGGACAAGGAGCTATTCTAATAACAGGACCAGAAGATGGGATATCAGGTGATCAAATGACCATAATTACAGTAGGAATAGAGATGGGGAGAGAAGGGAGGAAAAACTATGTCACATGGACAGAGATAATGATAAGAAAGAGGAAGTGGGAGTTTACAAGGGCAAGGATAAAGAAAAGAGGGAAGAAAACATAAATAGAGTAAACAAGGAAAGGGAGAAAAGAGAGGAAAGTATGTGTCAAATGGATGCTGTTACAGGTAGTGAGGAAATTTTTGGGGATTGGTTTAGGCAACATGACAAAAGAAAGGCAAACAGGAGGAGGAATGATAGAAACAAGGACAATAAAGGAGAGTATAATGTAAGAAATTTATTTCATAATAACATTAAAGAAGATAAAAACAGTATTGGGTTAGCCTTAGTTTTGGATAGGTCAGAGGCACAAGTGTTGACTGAATGTGAAAGTGAGAATGTAAATATTGATGGTACTGGAGCCAGCATAGATGGTGTTGAGTGTGTGAATGAGAATGAATGGAGTTCTGAATTAAAAAAAAAAATTAAATGTGATCCAGTAAAAACATTAAATGGCACTGGGTCTAGTATGAATAATGAGAGAAGTGTGAATGTTTCTGAAGTAGGTGAAATTGTCAATGCTGATGTACACCCACCTGTAACTGATGATGTGTTGGGACAGGACAGAGGTATTATTGAGAAGATAAAGTGGATTAGGAAGTGGGCACCAGATGATTGGCTATTACACAAATATGAGTATTTGGACTGATTTGGGAAGCAATGTAATAGGGATCAAACTTACTATAGCCTGGTAAAAGACTTAGTGAGTGGGGAGAATGAATACAATGAATTAAGGGGACTAGGCATGTGTGCTGTAGGCCAAAATGAAGTAGATGAAGGATTTGGTGTATTACAGGAGGGGATAGATAATAATAATGAGAGTGTACAAACTTTTGTAGTATACAACAATGAATATTGTAAGGAAATGGATTGTGATGGTGTAGGAGCAGGGTGGATTGATAAAGAAGTAAGTGAATATGGTCCAGATGATTGGGTCCATTTCCTTGGACATTTAAAATCAGTGGAGCCAGTGACATGGATAGAAGAGAAATATGGGTATGCAAGGAAACTTGGGGAGTTGAGTGCAATAAACCCAGAATTTGGGAAAGCATTCAGTGAAATATTTGAAAATGATGAGGACATACAACCATAGTGTTATGTAGGGGAAATAAATACTATGGTTAAGAACTGTATGCAAGAAATTGAGGAGGATTTGTTGGCAGAAAATGAACTTGAGGAAGATGTTATTGAAAATGTACAGCCCATTATAAATGTTAAGGTAGAAGAGGTTAGTGAAACTGCATTGATTGATACTGGAAGTACAATTAGTGGTATTTCAGAGGATTTCTACAATCAAATCAAGAGTACAGGGACAGTAGAGTTTCCAGTTACTGGGGTACGGATAAAGAATGCTACTGGCAGTTATAGCAAACCAGTGAATAAGGAAGTACTGTTAGACTTGATGATTGAGGATGAATTATTTAGTCAAGGTTTACTTGTCATAAAGGGAATTTGCTTAAATTTAGTGTTGGGAAATGATTTTTTGTGCAAATATGGGGCACAACTAGACTATAAGGACAAGGCTATAAAATTGAATGTAGGGGGTCATATGAAGAAGATTAAATTTAAGAACTCTGTTGATAAAAAGAATCTGATGGCATGCATACAGATAGCACAATGTGTTGTGAATGAAGCTGAAGTTGAAGAAGAAATACGGAAGAAGGTAGATGAGACAAAGGGGATAAGTGAAAGTCAAAAGGGGGAATTGTATTATTTATTGTCTAGGTATAAGAATGTGTTTTCTGAAAAGCCAGGAAAAATCTTAGATTTTGAATATGAAATTAAGGTAAAACCTTATGAACCAGTTAAAGCTAACCCTTATGCTATAGCCATATCTGAAAGGGAATCAGTCAGAACTGAATTACAACGGATGCTGGACTGGGGCATAATTGAAAGATGTAGAAGCGAGTACAGCATTCCCATGGTAGTGGTAAAAAAGAAGGACAAATCTGTGCGGTTAGTGTTAGACGCCAGAAAATTAAACAAAATTATAGTTCCTGAAACAGATCATCCAGAGAACATGGATGAACTGATTCAAGGGTTCCATAATGTGAAACTTATGACCAGCATGGATCTGACTGCCGGATTTTGGCAGGTGCCACTGGCTGTTGAGAGCAGGAAATACACGGCTTTCTTATTTGAAGGCAGGGCCTATCAATATAAGGTTGTTCCTTTTGGTTTGTGTATTTCTGTTGCTGTTTTCATTAGAGCTTTGAGTTATGTGTTGGGAGATGAACTGATGAGAAGGCTTACAATTTATGCGGATGACATATTGGTTGCTACAGCTACTTGGAAGGAGCATTGCCGTTTATTGCAGGATGTTTTTACAGCTTTACTTGCAGGGGGTATGACACTCAAGCTTAAAAAGTGTTAATTTGTGAAAGCAGAAATAAACTTTTTAGGCCATGTGTTATCTTCAGAAGGATTTATGCCTAATGGGGATAAGATTAAGGCAATAGCAGAATGTGCAAAACCTAAGAACCGGAAGCAGTTAAAATCGTTTCTCGGCATGGCTAGTTTCTACAGAAAATACATAAGTAATCAAAGCCTGAATTCTCCAAATTTGTCACGGTCATTGAAGAAAAATGTGTCCTGGGTGTGGTCTGGTGAATGTGATAGGGATTTTGAAAGAATCAAAACCAGTCTGTGCAATAGCAAACTCTTACATTACCCTGACATGTCTCTTCCATTTTACTTAGCCACAGACAGCTCAGACTATGGAATAGGAGTTGCTCTCTTTCAAAGAAAAGAAGTGGATGGTGAGATTGAACACAGAAGCATATCATTTGCAAGCAGGGTCCTATCAAAACATGAGCGGAGATATGGTATTTCGGAGAAGGAACTTTTGGCTATAGTTTGGGGTTTTCTGAAATTCAGTATTTAAGTGCAAGGTCATGAGACAATTGTTATGACTGACCATAAGGCATTGAGCTATTTGCAGGATTGTAAGTTACTAAATCAAAGGCTGGCACGTTGGGCACTAATACTCCAACAATTCCAGTATAAGATAGAATACATAAAGGGAACTGAAAACGTAGTTGCTGACAGCCTGTCCCGTTTGCCTATTAAAGGGGATGAATCTATAGAACTTGAGGGTGAAGGCACTGAATTCCACATGATGTACATGAAAGGTGTTGATGGGGAAAAACATATTAGGGACATCTGTAAGGACATGAGACGGATACAGAACACTGATCCGATTCTCAAACTGGTCAAAACAAACATGAGTACAAAAGGGCACGAAAAATTAGATAAATATTACAAGATCTATAAGGGGGTATTGTTTAGGAGAAAGAATGTTGACAAAGAAGAATGGCGGGTATGTTGGCCAGAGGAACATGTCCAGTCATTGATAGAATATATACATTTGTCACATGGTCATTATGGACCACAAAAGTGTTTGGAAATATTACAGTATTATGTTATTTTTACCAATATGGAGAGAAGTGTTAGGAAACAGTTAGGTGCTTGTGATAAATGCCAGCGTGTGAAGCATAGCACTGTGGCTAGCCAAGGTGAAATGCAAAGCATTTTACCTAATGGTGTGGCTGAGTTGTTGGCAATTGACCTTTTTGGACCATTGCCAGCAAGTAGGGGTGGACAAAAATATGTCATACTTACTGTTGATGTGTTTTCAAAATATGTAAGGCTATACGGTATCAAGAAGGTTACCAGCAAAACAATAATCCGTAAGCTAGAGCTAGATTATTTCAAAAAACATGGAAAACCTAAGGCATTGCTGTCAGACAATGGTTCCCAGTTTACATCTAAGGCATGGGAAGATTTTATGCAACAGTCAGATGTAAAACATATAAAAATTTCAGTTTACCATCCGGCGAGCAATCCTGCCGAGCGATACATGCGCGAGTTGGGACGGTTATGCCGAACATACTGTAGTAATAACCACAAATCATGGGCAGAGTACATTGTTTCCTTTGAGGATGTCATGAACAGTGTTAAAAGTAAAGCAACAGGATATACACCATATGAGATAATGATGGGCAAAAAGGCATCGAATCTAATAGGTGAGATTGTAGATTTCCCACCAGGGAATCAGGTGACACCACAGGAACGGATAAAGCTGGCGACCGAGCAGATGGCTAAGGCAGCAACTCAGAGGAAAAAGAGACATGACAGTAGGTACAAGCCAACTAAGTACAAAGTCAATGACCTAGTACTAGTGAAAACTAAAGAAAAGTCTAGTGACATTGATGGAGAAATAAAGAATCTTTTTGAGTTATATCATGGGCCATTCCGGGTACAGCATGTCCGTACCCAAATGCTTACCGGTTGGAATACCCCAAGTCTGGAAAACCGTTGGGGTTAAGAAATATTACTGAGTTGAGGCTATATAAGCAACTGGATTAAGCCAGTTTGCAGCCTCATGTGAATATTAGGTTTAGGATCTGTATGTATTTTTTGTGACTTATGTATGTCTAGATTTAAGAGTTTTTGTGGAGTAACTTGACAATTTGAAAATTATTTTGACTTGGTTTATTCTCTATTTTTGCCTTGTTTTATTTTTGTTGTTTATGTATGTGTGTTGGTGAAAGGTGCAATTGTTGCCAGGACTCATTCCTAAAAACAGCAGCTGAGAGGGATATTGTGTTTATTGTGTCATCATAATTTATGTATGAGTAGTGAAACTATTTATTTAGGTAATTCTTAGAATAATAATTAAATTGTTTTTATTTTTGTTGATACATACTAATCTGAAATCAGGACTAGAGGACGTATATATATTGTATTCAATTGATGTTCACAGGCTGCAGGAGTTGTAGTTACTGTGAAGTATAGACGTGCTAGGATTAACTTAGGATAGTATGGGCCAATTAAATCTCACACCAGCAAAAATATTTTTTTTTTTTTTTTTGGTGCGAGGGGGTAGGATTTGTATTTATGTTTGTAGGTGTCATTATGATGGAAGAGAAAATTCTCTATGATAACATTCTTTTGGTAGTATTATTTGAGCTTTAAGATATATTTTTGATATGGGGAGGTTTTTTTTTTTTTTATTTGATGGAGTAATATTCCAAGTAGGCCACATATTCTCTTGTCTGTTTCATCTGAAGCTATGGCTGATGAGAGTGCAGGCATGGTGGTTTGGGTTAATCTGATAATTACTAACAACAGCCACTTTCAGTTCTTAATTCTGTTGATTTACATGTTACTGTACATGTCTCAATGCTTAGTTTCAATTGCACCAAGTCTGAATGGCAGGGGGGTGGGATACAAATCCAACCGAATCCTGGTGTCCAGACAAACTTTTGTCTATGTTGACTCATGAGTGCCTTCTGTTCTTCCTGTTCCATGTAGGGTGCATATGATGTGTGTGAACAAGAACGCTTGATCCAGTGCCATGAATCTAAGCTGCAACAGCATGTTGGTTGAAATGACGGAGACATAGCACCGTACACCATGGACCAGAGTTGCTGCAACGATGACTCTGGGGTTCTCAGTGTCAAAGTGGTGAGAGATCTCCTTCAAACGAGTGGAGTGTACACCGTCAAAAGTTTTTATAGTGACAATTCTAGTTTTTCCATGTAGGACAAGGTTCTCTAAAGACTAAAGTTTAATAATATTATAAATTTGGTGCCAATTCTGTATATAAACAACAGGCACACTTAAAATTCATGGATGTAATTAGTTAATAGGATCCTTTTCTTAAAAATATGCACACACTATAAGTGGTCTTAATGGTACAAATATTGGGAAATTATCTCACTGCCCTGTTTATTTTTTATTTATCTATTTATTTATTTTTTGCATTAGTTAAGGTCATAATTGGCATAGTGTTTGAGCCAATCCGATTCAATAATTTTGTAATTTAAAAATTTTGTTCATTTGTATGTATTAATTTTGGTGCTACTTGCGCCATCCTGCACATGGTTTGGATGCCGAAAGTGGGGGTATTGTGAGATTATGGCCCAATAGAAATACGGGTAATTAATAGCATTTGATAATTAAACAGTATGAAGTTCACTGCAAACATTGACCATGCCAATGCACTAAATGTTACACAATTTTAATCTTATTAATTATGGTAGCAATGTATGTACACATTTGGGTGACAACATTTATAGTTAGGCCATAGGTAGAAATTCTCCACGTTGAGATTTGCTGTGTGCTTGTAGCTGACGGGAGGCCAGCGAGCAGGCTGATGTTCGTGGCTTGTTCCAACTTAGGATTTTACAGTTCGTTTCCGGTGAGGGGAGAGAGGGACAATGGCGAGTGCCAGGCACAGTGCAGTGCTCAAATATTGTAATACTACTGGCATTTGAAGTAATACGATGCAGTTAGGAACCTTTAAGGCCCTCATTACAAAATAGCCTGTTGATAAATAAACAATACATTAGCTGATATAGTCACATCTAACGTAATATGTTTAATTGACAATGAAAAGTAATAAATTACCAACGAAGACAAGACGGTTACACAACTAGCATGGCAATGTTTGTGCATAAAAATAATATATTAACTATTTTTCATTTTATTTTCAATCAATCTTTTGTATTTTACCTTGAAATATTCAGTTAAATCAGTTATCTGTGATATAGGAAATTGCACGATTATGATAAACAGTACAAAGGATGTTTATACTAATATAAAAACGTAAGAAAATATTTGTTTAATGTGTAGTGTAATTATTTTGATTTTAAGTAAAGTTTTAGAAATGTATTGGCCGAGCGCTGTACGTTGGCAAATCGGTTAGAACAGTGCACATGGGGAAGTTGATGATGTAGGGGAAAAAACCCCAGCAGTTGAGCTTTTGGCGTGCGCGCGCGCCTGGGCAGGAAGTGAGGACTCGGGACCACGTGGTGTGGCTGGCCGGGCGGCGTCGCTCTGGATCAGTCGGCATGTGGATCTCGAGGTGGTGACTTGAGATTTGTCTGTGGCAATCGCCACGTGTGGTTGCTCGTCGTAGACTGCACCAAGTTAAATCGAGTGCTACTGTGTGTTTGTGAATATTTAGCCGGTGGAACAAGGTGTGCATCGCATTGAATTAAAGTGACTGTGATTTGTTAATGTAACACGTGTCGTCGCATAGGCATGGACATAAACGGTGTTTGAGACAGCCACGTGGTGTGAAAACAATTCGCGACAAATATTCATTTTGTCTGGGGGCTCTCGAGCTATAACTTTATTTGATAAATGTGCCGATGTACAGACGTATCAGCCACAGGGTTCAAGTATTGTGAAATAAACAACATAAAGTGAACTTTCACGTGTTTTCAAAAATAGTAGTTAGTACACCCTTTTCTCTCATGTACTTGAATTTATTATGAATTTGTTTTGTTAATCATATGCAGGGAAGGAAAGCTGTGAACGTGTGATATCATCCCCTAGAAAACGAGTCAAACAGTCGCAATAACAGTTCCAGTGTTTTTGCATGTTTAGGAATTTGGTTCGCAGCTGGTGGTTGTGAGTTTCAAAAATTAATCTTTCCCTATTTTAAACTCTCACCCCGACCTTCACCCTCGCACAGTGTGGGGTCCTTTTCAGGTGGGTTTGACGGAGGACATCGAAAGAGTCCAGAGAAGGACATGTCGTTTCGCATTGTCACGATTCAGGGGAGGCAGCGTTACAGAAATGATACAGGATCTGGGATGGGTATCATTACAACAACGGCGCTTATCTCTGCGGCGTGGGCTACTTACGAAGCTCCAATCGCCAACATTCTCCTCCGAGAATAGATAAAAATGACCACCAGAATAAATTACGAGAAATCAAAGCTCGAACGGAGAGATTCAGGTGTTCTTTCTTCCCGCACGCTATTCGAGAATGGAATGGGACATAAATAGTATAATGGTGGTTCGATGAACCGTCTGACGGGCAATTAAATGTGATTTGCAGAGTATCCCATGTAGATGTAGACAGCAGCTTACAAATAATAAGTCGTAATTGTGATTGAAAGTCTTCATTAACGTGCTTGTCTGCTGGCAGTTCCTGTGGCCATCTTAGATAGTCTCGTCAGGGAGGTTGGTGGCCAAGATCCGTTTCGAGTCGATTTCTCGACGTCGTCGTTTTCGTATAATGTGAAGCGGCCATCGGTTCGGTCCTGGCTCTTAGCGGCTGGATACCGGCAATTATGTGGCTTCCGTCGCGATGTCGTGAAGCAGGTGGAGTGCTAGCCTGAGAGCAGGATTCCGGATAGCATTGGCGAGCCGTCGACATGCATTGCCCTAAACAGCGGAGCGCAATTATACATTTGAGTGTTTACTCCCGCGCACGTGACCTGGCGGAGAAAATTAACTTGCCTTCAGGACGACCTATGTCGGCGCTTGTCGCTCCCTCGATATGGCTGCCGGTCGCAGTTGGGGGTCGAGGCCTCATTGTTATGCAGCTGGGCCATGCGACTTCGTTCGCCGGGTTGTTACGAAATGTTCAAATGTTTCTAGAGCTTATGAGACTTAACTAGTGAGCGATCTATGGCATAAATTCCTTCGTGGAATATATTATGCTAAACGTTTTTGTTACATTACAACCGCAGCTTAAATTTTGATTAAACTCGTCAGCAATCACATCTAATATTTTCACGGTGTAGTGTAGAAGTTTAGTAAACTTTGGACTAGAGGTTGTTCGAATGTGGTATTCGTTTTCAATAATTTTTTATTTATAACCGTATAACAAGGAATCTCAGCAGCATCAAAAGGAATATATATAATTGTTGAAATCAGAAGGAAGCAGTATTCTGCTCAGAAATCAAAAAATGTTTGTAGATCTTATGGGACTTAACTACGTGGTCATCAGTCCCTAAACTTACAAACTACTTATGAACTAGCTAATACTACGGACGGCACAAATGTCCATGCCCGAGGAGGGGGATTCGAACCGCCGACCGTGCAGACCGTGACTGGCGCGCCGCAGACCGCTTGGCCACCGCGACCGGCGCTGTTGTTACGCCACAGTATTACCTCCTTAATATTAAGACTTCTGTTTCTCCTTTACTAATTTGTAATACCCTTTTGAGCCAACATCGTGTCCAATTGTTCTAGATCGTCACTTAGCACTACCATGTCATCGTAGATCTCAGCATGTCAATTCTTTTAAAGTGATCTGGACTCGATAATTTGTGCTTAATTCATAATGTAAACAAACACCACAATATTCAGTGTAAACAATTTTATGAATTTCCGTAGAAAGTGGTTCAACTTAATCACCCACTCGCAGTATTAATGTTAAAACACTAACACAAACTTTGTTTCTGACAATGATACTGTGTTAATTGCTTATTAGAATTTGTACTTTGAAAAAGTAGAGGTGAAGTAACGAATATGGGTACTCATTTAAAAGTAATTGATGCTGAGTCATATGATGTCGAATGTGTCGAAACGACATTTGTATGTAAATCAGCTGTTTTGTTATCAAGCTTTGTACAAAGATATTAACGTGAAAGGGTGTTGGGTCTTCAGAACAAAATGGCCGCCACCTAAGGTTTTTGTGAAACTATTCTGGAAACGTACTTATATGCAAATTAGAAGACAATATTTTTTTTAATTATTGCTGTCCAATGAAAATCCACATTACTGTTGCGGAAACCCGAACCAAAAGGTTACACCTGCTGAGACTTTGAGACCATCGTTGCTCCTACATGACACAAGATAAATTCTAGATTTTATTATTTAATATTCTGGGTATGGTCATGTCTCTGTTCAACTACCTAAGTGTTGAACAAAACACTGTATAAATATAAATATATATAATATATTCGAAGTAGTGGTGGTTGTACAGCTTAATAATTCGGTAGTACCTTGCAACGAATATTTGGCCAAGCTGCCTTTATAATTGTCTGTAATTGCGGTAGTTGCTGGTGCAGGATTTTGTGCACCAACTGATCTAATCGTTAGAGTTCATAAATGATCGTCTGGATTCACGTCAGGCGATCTGTGACGCCAAATCATTAGATGGAATTGTCTAGAATCTTCTTCAACCCAATCGAGAACAAATGTGGCTCTGTAATGTTGGGTATTGTCATTAATAAACATTCTATCGTTGTTAGGGTATACGAAATCCATGAAAGGCTGCAGGTGATCTTCAGGTACCCGAACATAACCATTTTAAATGAATTACCTGTTCGGTTGGACCAGAGGGCCCAATCTATTCCATATTTCATACGTCCCCACAAACTTCCTTAGTCAGTCATTGGCAGCTTGGGTCCATGGCTTAGTGAGATCCACGTTACCATCATCTCTGAAATGGAGTCACATCTGAGGAAGACACGGTCTCCCAGTAGTCTAGGGTCGAACCGATACACCCAGGAGAGCTGTGCTATTAGCATGGTTACTCTTCGATACAGTAACTGGTCAGATTGCCAGGACTGTGAAGAGCTGGTGCACTGGAAACAAGAGTCACATACGCGTAAGGCACCGATAGAGGTGGCTCAGTTGTATCACACGGGGTCGCCTTCGGCTGCGCGGGAGCAGCCGTGTGGTCTAAAGCAGGGCGGACGCTCCCGCCGCAGGGTCCAGTCGTCCCTCGGGCATGTGTGTATGAATGTGTGTGTGTGTGTGTGTGTGTGTTTGTTCTCTTTAGTGTAATTATAAGTAGTTTGTAGTGTAGAGACTGATGATCATAGCAGTTTGGTCCAATAGCTTTACAAACATTTAAACATTTTTTGACTCGCATTCGGGATGACTGCTGTTCAAATTCGCCCCCCGCTACCCTGATTTCGGGTATGGAATATTTCCCTCCCTGTACCCAACACTTTACAATCCGAACATATGCGTCGTCTCTAAATATCAACTGCGGGTGAGTGGCCGAGCGGTTTAAAGCGCCATGCTGCGGAGCGCGCGGTTGCTCGCCGTCGGAGTTTTGAGTCCTCCCTCTGGCATGGGTGTCTGTATTGTCTATAGGTTTAAGTTAGTTTAAGAAGTTTGTAAGCTTAGGGACTAATAACAACAGACGTTAAGCCCATAAGATTTGCAAACATTTGAACATTTTCTAAATACCACTAGGTTGACGGGAGGATCAGAAGTAATATTTCTTCCTTTCCTTCTCCTTCCAATGGAATACAGCACACATGGAGATTATGCACCTTCCATCGATGGGGATTACGTTAATGCGTGAGCGGGTGAAATAAAACTTGCGAATAAAATTGTGGAGGTTCTGGATTAAATTCCGCTCTCTCTGTTGTGAAAATGCACAGCGACAGAATTACAGCCGCCATACCCGTTGGCGACTGATATTCATCAACTATATTTCTGACGTGTAATGGAGCTGCAGCTTAATTCGTGATTGCCTTTTATCTTTCCATTAAAAAAAAACCTGGGTTTTATATTTCTATGCACAGTGCTTCCTGTCTGCAGTTTTGCCTTGAAAATGGCTGGATGCCATCCAGCGAGAATATTGGCAGACGTCGATGGTGCTATCCACCTACATTCCCGTAGGTTGTTCGATAATTCAATATTGCTGTGGATGCTCAGGATTCAAAAAGGACGGTATGTTTTTATGAACCTCCTAACTGATTTCTTAAACGTGTAATTTGGTACTTCATCTACCCAGGGGCTGTCTTCTATCGCCACCCAAGATTGACCAAGTATAGTGCGTGTAGAGTCCTCTGACCCGCTTATCGATTTTCACAAGATCAGAAATTACTTGTCGGCCAGATCGTTTCCTAAGGTATGACGGTGGCAGATTTGTGCTTTGCGCATCGATCTCATTACTCATGCCCAAACCTCCAAAACTTCTGTCTTCCTTTGCTTGTTCCTTCATAAAACGACTGTTACTGTCCTTTGCATTTACCGCATATTATTCTCACAAAAACCATGGCGGGTCTTTCGTAATCACGAGCTCGAAGAAGTAAGAAAGACAAGGTAAAATAAAACCAGTACTAAACGAAGAAGAGGAAGCTGAAGAATGGAAGGTATATACAGGGTGTTGTAAAAAGGTACGGCCAAACTTTTAAGAAACATTCCTCACACACAAAAAAAGAAAATATGTTATGTGCACATGTGTCCGGAAACGCTTAATTTCCAAGAAAAACTCATGTTAGTATTTCTCTTTAAATGTAAATTGAAATAATTCGTGCAGATAATTGCCAAAATACCCAATTGTTTCTTTAGTATATACTGTACTTCCTCGATTCACCGCCAGTTGGCCCAATTGAAGGAAGGTAATGTTGACTTCAGTGCTTGAGTTGACATGCGACCCATTGCTCTACATACTAGCATCAAGCACATCAGTACGTAGCATCAACTTATTAGTGTTCATCACGAACGTGGTTTTGCAGTCAGTGCAACGTTTACAAATGCGAAGTTGGCAGATGCCCATTTGATGTATGGATTAGCACGGGGCAATAGCCGTGGCGCGGTACGTTTGTATCGAGACAGATTTCCAGAACGAAGGTGTCCCGACAGGAGGACGTTTATGGGGGTATTTGAACGCTCTTTTCTGCGCAACCCCGTTACAAAATGTACAGACTCTTCGTGCTCGTATTGTGGACGGCTGTGATACAGTACATTCTCTAGGGCTGCATCAGGGCATCAGGGATTTCATGCGACGGAGGGTGGATGCATGTATCCTCCCTAATGGAGGACATTTCGAACATTTCTTGTAACAAAGTGTTTGAAGTCACTCTGGTACGTTCTGTTGCTGTGTGTTTCCATTCCATGGGTAATGTGATTTGAAGCAATAAAATGAGAGAAAGCGAGAAATAGAAGTAATAAAATGAGCTCTAACATAGAAATTAAGCGTCCAAATAACATATTTCTTTTTCTTTGTGTGTGAGGAATGTTTCCTGAAAGTTTGGCCTTACCTTTTTGTAACACCCTGTATATTGTGTCCATACCAGGGGAATAACTGCAGTATTGTAGAAGAAAAAGAAAGAATAACTAATTCTTTTCATTCTCCATTCCGAGGAGTGGAGCGGGCTATTTGAGATTTGGCCCATAAAGAGTCGCGGTTCTATTCAAACAATTATCAGGCAGGCTGATAGTGGGTAAAGGAGTTATATGAAGATGAGATGGGAGATACCTAGCTGCGAGATGAATATGACAGAGTACTGAAACAACGTCCCTGGACTGGATGACAATCCTTGTAAATTACTGACATCATTGGAACAGCCTGACATGAAGGCACTGTTCCACCTTGTGTGCAAGATTTATGAGACGGGGGGAAATACCTTCAGACTCCACGAAAAATATATAATTCCAATTCCAAAGCAGACAAGTGTCAAAATTAGAGTAGTTCAGTTTAAATAGTCACGGTTGAAAAAAATTAACTCGAATTATTTAAAGATTACTGGAAAAACATATAATATGACCTCGGAAAAGATCAATTTGGATTTAGGATAAATGTAGGATCACGGGAGGTAATACTCACTACACGACTAATTTAAGAAGATAGGAACAGAAAGGAAAACCTAGGGATGGTGGAAGACGGAGTCATAGCCATTGAAATGTCATTCAATGTGTACACTGAGCAAGCTGTGAAGGAATGCAAAGATAAATTTGGCAAAGGAGTTCAATTTCACTAGAAGTAATAGCAATTTTGTGGATTGCCGAAGTCATTGAGACTGTCACGGACAACATCTGAACGGAATGGACAGTGTCTCGAAAGCAGGGTATAAGACGAACATTAAGAAGGGAATGTGTAGCGTACGAAAATTAGGCGATGAGAAGCAATTAAATTAGGTAATGTCACAATAAAAACAGTAATTTTGTTTCTTTGGATAGCAAAATAACTTATGATGGCCGAAGCAAAGATATTAAATGCAGAATGGCTATGGAAAGAAAAGTATTTCTTAAGAAGCAAAATTTGTTGAAATGCAAGATTAATTTGAATGGAGTGTAGCATGGTACCGGAGTGAAATGTGGGCTACGAGGAGTTCAGACAGTAAAATGATACTAGCGTTTGAATGTGGCGCTACACACGATTTAAATAGATGGATAAATCACGTGACTAATGAAGAGGTGGTGAAGACAATTGGGGAGAAACAAGTTTTTGGCATATCTTACCTATGGGAAAGGATACATTAGTGGAACATATTCTGACACATAGTGGAATCGTAAAATTAGCTGTGGAGGGAAGTGTGTGGGGTAAAAATTACAAAGGGAGAACGAGAGACGAATTCAGTTACCAAGTTCAAATGGATGTGGGTTGTCGTTCTTATTCGGAGATCAAGAGGCTTGATCAGGATAGAGTAGGGTGGAGAGCTGACACAAATCACTCTCAGGACTAAAGACCACAACAACAACTGCAACAACAACAACACAGTTACGTCGGTAATGACTAATTCAGTAAGTATTTTATTATAAGTTGTGGAAATCTGTGATTCAATTCAATTTCCATTTTTTGAGACAAATATAGTGGGGGACAGTAAAAACGATAGGTTCTATCAGTAGAGCTAAACAAAATCCCTCATGTACGGTCGAAATAAAGTCACCATAATAAAGAGAATAGCTGCGGTGGAATGGCCGGGCGACCTAAGGTGCCTTAACGTTGTTCGCCGTTGAAGGTTCGAGTCCTCCCTCGGGCATGAGTGTGTGTGTTGCTCTTAGCATAACTTAGTTTAAGTAGTTCGTAAGCCTAGGGATTTATAACCGCAGCAGTTAAGTCCTTTAGGTTTACAAATATGTTAACTTACTTTAATAAAGCGAATGCCTCAGTGTGTTTGAATAGTATTCAAAATCCATCGAAAGAGGCAACGGAAAAAGAAGAAGAAGAAGAAGCAGGAAGGTAGATCAGGGTTCAACATTCTGATGACAACGTAATTGTTAGATTCGGAGCACGTCAGGACTGTTCTTTTTAACGATGCTGACGGAACTCGACCGCACCCTATCTATTGAATGATCCCGGCGATTCAGGTGAACCATAAAAAAACTCTAATCCTGATTGCTGGAGGCTATGTTGAACCGCCATCTTCCCGAATGCGAATTCATGGAATTAACCAATTGACCACCAACCTCGGTACGGAAAATTAAAATCGATAGAAATGCTGCTGCAAGTTCCATATATTCGGTCGTTATTTCTCTTATCGTTCTGTAGCCTTAAAGTTGTTATGAGCTGTGAGTATGTCAGACCGGTTTGAGACATACTGTAGTATTTTGACAGATATTAACGAAGATGTACAATAATTACGTTGAAATTTAGTCATCATCCCTTTTTCTAATCTAATAAATAATACACTATTCACCATGGAATGAAAAAAGGCGCTGAGTGCGAGAAACTCGCCGTTTAGAATCGTCTCCTCTGTATCACATCTAGAACCTCGACCAAGCCCAGTCCAGTTATTGGTAAGATAACGGAATCTCATTTCAGGCATTCATATTCTTAGACGTGGGACAATATCATTAAATGTAACAAGTACTCCGCAAACAACTTTAACTTGTATCAATTTCATAAAGGATTTCATGGATAAATTCTCTATTGCACTATTATAACGTTATTTACTACGAACTTAGGGCTTTGTACATTCTCGCCAAGAATCATTTAATATTCTTAATTTTCGTATGAATTCCTTTTTTATCCTTTTAATTCGGTGCATACACTTTTGGTGTTGCTTCCAGTATAGGATATCTCCCATTGCCATGGTTTATTTCTTGTTGTTTGCTTATCCTTAGGAACAGGATGTTTTCTACCCCACTCGTAACTCACTCACTATCCGTAATATTAATGTTATGATTTAAACTATGACGGCTGAGCATTTTTCCTCGCCATGTCGCTTACTATCTTTATTTCCGTAAGTACACTTACGTTCATTCCCTATTAGGTGCCTTATGTTTTGGTATTACTCTCATGTAAAGGGGTTAATTCATTGTGACTATATATTTATTGTTGCTTAGATGGGCATTTGATGAAGTAGCATTAAATCAGTAAACCGATTGTGCCGTAATACAGTTACGGATGCTTGTCTGCTTTCTCATAAAAGGTGCTACCACAGTTACGGCTGCCTCACGACCGACTGGTTTATAAACGTGACATTAATGATTATATGATTACCTCAAGTACAGGTATTGGTTTGGAGCTTAGCACGGTCAATGTTAATGTTGGACAATTATCTGGTGATTTTTGCTTGATATGTGAAATAAAGAAACACTGTTTACTGTGCCCATAGTCATTACGTTCGTTTAACGTTTGATTATCCTGATTGTACCAGTTGGTGATGCTGCCGCTGTCACTGTTTTGTTTGGACGCCGATTACCTCTCCAGAGTATACATGGACGGCATAGCTTCATTTGTTTCGTGTTTGTGTTATATAAAGGGATCAAACGTTGTGTGCGGATACAGAGTTATAGAGTTGTTGACAAACAGCAGATGTGTTAATACGGTCAATCTGCTAGTTCTGGTGTGGAATCTAGGTAGACAGTGATAATTGTAATAACTTGTATCATTTGTACAAGGTGCAACATTTTTAACAGTCAGTCGAAGTGGCAACAACTCCAGCTTCTATGCAGGTGTGGCATCGTCACATAAAGTTCTTCCTTCCCACTGAAACAACACAGGTTCTTGTCACGGCTAGAATTAATTTTAAGATATACTAGAAGGTATCTACTAAAAAACTCTCATGCCCTAAAGTCAGACAACAAAGAGAAGGCCACTGTAAAGGATCTCTTCTTTATGATTAGATAAGACTGTGTCGATCAGAATATGTCTGTGCCTACTGACCGTTAATTCAAGGAATGACAGCAAACTAGCTAAATAACTATTACAGAGCAGATATACAAAGATTTCTACTATTTCATGGCCTAGCCATCATCCGTGCAATAACTACAAAACAGAAAAATAATAGTGTATACATTGTTGTTGGTTTACCTATCGGGTAGTATGGCCGTGGTCTATGAAACTCTTCTGTTCATAGAACACGGCCATACTACCCGAAAAGTTTACTAGCAACAATATCATCCGGTCATGAAAGCCGTAATTCTGTTATTAGTGTACACATTGTTGTTGCTTAGTGGTCTTCAGTCCGAAGACTGGTTTGATGCAGCCCTTCACGCTACGCTATGCTGTGCAGCCCTCTTCATTTCTGAATAAGAACAGCAACCCAAGTCCGTTGTAAGTATTCCTTCTTTTAGTCACGATCCTTCCCACTGATTCTGTTCAGTACCTCCTGATTATTTATCCAATCTACTCATCTAATTTTCAGCAGTTTTCTTTGCTCCGGTCATCAGGAGTTATTTTCCTACCTAAATAACAAAACTCTTCTACTAACTTGATTGCCTCGTTTGCTAATCCATGTCCCACAGCATCATCTGATTCAATTAGACTGCATTACGTCGGCTTTATTTATTTATTTATTTCGCCATTCTTTCAGGACACTGTCCATTCCATTCAGTTGCTCTCCCTTTCCCTTTGCTGTCTCTCACAGAAATACAATGTTTGTATTTACTCTCCCTTAACTGTAACATGGACTGTGGGATACAAATCTCGAACTGTATAGGAATGTTTGTGAACGGTGCTTAAAATTAGGTTGAGTGATAAGAAATGAGGAATGTTATATGGAATAATTGACATGTAAAACTAATATTATCATATTAAATTAACCTATCAGGGAATACGTAGCAGGGTAATATTGGTAATTCTGCAAGCTGTAGAAGGCTAAAAATTGTAGAGGAAAACTGAAATGGGAATATGTCTAACCAGTAAATGATAAAAGATATGTTCACTCCAGCCTCGATTTACTGAAGTTGGTAAAAGAAACTTGATACACAGGGTGTACGATACCTTGATTGTCGCTGAACGGGGGAATTATCCAAATTTGCTGACCTCGATATTATATAAGTGACATTAGTGTAGCTGATTGAAATCTCACAAGATGAGGAAGCGATCTAATCTTTTATAATGAAATTCTGCGTGAGCAGATGAACCGAGATCGCTGTAAGAAAAGTTTTAATGAAACTTTTTTATTAACTTTATTCATTACGGATTCAGCAAGTGTCCGCTGCCACCTTGAATAGCTTCAATCTACATAGTAAGATTACTATATTTCCCAGTTACAATTTTCCTTCTACAGAAATATGTCAAATGTAAAATAGCTGTGAGGCACAGTCCTTGGCTTGACTATGACTATACCTATGTACAAGGTAAAATATCGTAATATTATTTTTTGATAATGAAGATAGTCAAGTTCCGAAGATGGCAACAATCGATGGCAAGGCATCGACTAAAACAGAGATGATATCGAGTGTTCCACAGGTTAGTGTTATTGACTGCTGTTCCTTATTTACATAAAAGATTTAGAAGAAAATCTAAGCAGCTCTCTTAGGTAGTTTGCAGATGAAGCCGTCATTTAGCGTCCAGTAAAATCATCTGAAGATCAAAACCAACTGCAGAACGATCTAAATATCAGTATGGTGTAAGAATTGGCAATTGACTAAATAATGCCGCGGTGGAGTAGCCGAGCAGTCTAAAGCGTCTCGCTGCGGAGCGCGCAGCCGCTCGCAGTGGACGTTCCAGTCCTCCCTGGGGCACGGGTGTGTGTGTTCTCCTTATGTTAGTTTACCTAGGTTTAAGTAGTTTGTAAGCTACGGACTGATGACCACGCAGTTTGGTCCTATAGATTTACAAACATTTTGAACATTTGAACTAAATAATGGTATGTGTGAAGTCGCCCACATGAGTAAAAAAAAAAAAAAAAAAAAAAAAAAAAAAAAAAAAAAAAAAAAAAAAAAATCCGTTAAGCTTTGTTTACAAGATGAATCAATCAAAAGTGAAGGCAGTAAACTCCACAAAATGCTTAGGAATTACTTCAGACTTGTACTGGAAAAGACACGTAGATCATGTCGGGGGAAAGGCGAACCAGAGACTGCGTTTTATTGGTAGAACCCTTAAAAGATGCAACAGAACTACTAAAGAGGCTGCATACACTACGCTTGTCCGTCGTTTTTTGGAGTATTGCTGCCCCGTGTGGGATCCTTATCAGGTGGGTTTGACGGAGGACTTCGAAAGAGTCCGAAGAAGGGCAGCTCGTTTCGTATTGACACGATACAGGGGAGACAGCGCACGGAAAAGATACAGGATCTGGGATGGGAATCATTACAACGGCGCTTATCACTGCGGCGTGGGCTACTTACGAAACACCAATCGCCAAATTTCTTCTCCGAATGCGAAAATATGTTGTTGACTCCCACTTACATAGGTAGAAAAGATCATCAGAATAAAATACGAGAAATCAGAGCTCGAACGGAGAGATTCAATTGTTCTTTCTTCCCGCGCGCTTTTCGAGAATGGAATGGGAGAAGAATGAACCCTCTGCCAGGCACTTAAATGTGATTTGCAGAGTATCCCATGTAGATATAGACGTAGATGTAGAACTTGTTCAAACGGATAATGAATCAAGTTAAATAAAAAACTTTTATGTAAAGAAATTCTGCTCACACAAAATTCGCCGCGGTGGAGTAGCCGAGCGGTTGCTCGCCGTGGAGGTTCGAGTCCTCCCTGGGGCATGGGTGTGTGTGTTGTCCTTAGGTTAGTTTACCTAGGTTTAAGTACTTTGCAAGCTATGGACTGATGACCACGCAGTTTTATTCCGTTTCTCATAGTGCAATCAAGTCACATGTATTATTCTTATATTTAACCCTATTTTTTTTACAGTTGCCATTAACTGCGTTGTTTCATTTCGGATAAGCGAGAGATTGCTCTCCGAGCTGAACAGATTCACCTCCTACACTTCACGAAGATTCAGAAAACACATAACTGTGCTGTCTTCATAATAAAGAAAGTGTTTTTCATACTATTACAAGCAGCCCGAAAACAGGAAAGACGCTACCTTGAATGAATTACCTGCTATAAAACGCGAGAAGTACTTTTATTTACCCATGTATTTGCAGCTACCCTCTTTCCTCCCCTAGAGAGATGGCGCTGTGGTAAAGAGACAGGACCCTTCCTTTGATTAATGCTGGGAGTATGAAAACCTGTCTCGTGGGTGTGGACATTCGCGTTTACTTGCCATTGAATGTGGGCATTCTAACTACATTATGCTTGGTCAATCTTGGCCAAAGCTGTTGCATCTTCTCGCACACTTAACGTGACATCTCATCGGAAATTTACCACAAATTTTTTCTTTGTCGGCCGCAAGAGGACCCTATTGCCGTCACCTGTTAATCCATATGTACTAACATTTATGTTTGTAACGCTGTGTGGTCTTCAAAAACTGGTTTGAAGCAAATTTCCATACTACTGTATTCTGTGCAAGACACTTGATCTCTGTATATGAACGGCAACTCCCATTCCTTCGAAGTCCTACCATATTTGTCTCTTGGTCTTTCTCTGCGATTTTTAACTTCGACCCTCACTCACGACACAAAGTTGACGGTTCCTTGATGCCTCTCACTGTGTCCTATCAATCAATCCCTTAATTTATCCAAGATATGTCAGAAATTTCTTTTCTTCCCAAATTTGTTCACCGCTTCCTTATTCGTCAGGCTAGCTACCCATTATTATTCAGAATTCTTCTGTAGCAACAAATTTCAAAAGATTTTATCTTGCCTGCGTGAACGTTTCACTCCCATACAAAGCTACACCCCCGATAACTATCTTCAGTGTGTGTGTGTGTGTGTGTGTGTGTGTGTGAGCGCGCGCGTTGTGTCCTTAGGTTGGTTGAAGTTAGTGTAAGTAATTTGTAAGCCTAAGGACTGATGACCAAAGACGTTCCACAGATTTACAAACATTTTAACTACCCGAATAACGAAACTCACCTACTACCTTTATTTTATGTTTCCAAAAAGATTCATTCAGCTTTGCACATTACAGAATACAACCATGTCTTACACCCTTCCTAACCACGGTGTTCCCTCATATAACTGATGTCTGGTTTCTGTACAAGTTTTGTATAAATATTTCCTATTTTAGCCGTACTACCTTCAGAAGTTTAAAGATTTTGTTCCAGTTAATAGGCTTGATTCCAGGGTGGAACATGTGCTGCCGCGGTGGAGTAGCCGAGCGGTATAAGGCGCCTCGCCGTCGTATGTTCGAGTCGTCGCTGGGGCATGGGTGTGTGGGTGTGTGTGTTGTCCTTAGGTGACATGTACTATCTGACATGAACTCACGATTTAAATCGTACAGTTGTGACGGTATTCCATAAACTCTCATTTTGATTAGAATACATGTAACACCACATCGTTACCATGGCATTAGAATCAAGGTATTTCGACATTTTTCCTCGTTACGTAACTTTAATAATTTGTTAAGAGGCAGAATTTTCTCATTTTTCAAAATTTTTATTAAATTCAAATTATATCATCGTAATTAAGAGTAATAGTATCCAGGGAACACTTAGGTCAAATCATCTCGTATATCAGAGATTATTTGTCAGATTGGTATTATAAATAGTACCTGGAGTTGAGTTACTATCTCTCTCTATGTGTTTAGCTCTCTATGTGTTTAGCTCTCGATGTGCGTAGCTTTCTCTATGTGCTCAGCTCTCTGTATAACGAGCTCTCAGTGCTTAGCTAAAATATTACGCGGTTAAATTCCAAGATAGGAAAACACCCGAAAACGTGTTTAAACTTTAATATAAACTTTCACATCGTGATCATACGCGAAAACGAACATTATCTTTGAACTTTGATCGGCATAGGCTAGAACGGAAGAATTAGAAACTTCTGCCTCCCGTGATAAACTGACGAACATTCCAGAGAGATTAATACAATCAAACTTTGACGAAAATAACAACGAATTCTGAACTTATAAAGTGTGTACTGTGAAACTGTAGTTTAATGTAACTATTGATTTCAGAATAGAGAATCTATGAAGCTTAAAAAAATCTTAAACAGTTATTCAAGTATTTAGTTCCCTAATATTGTTCCAGCATATTCTAAAAGTGAAGGAATATACCCAACAGTTTTGGTCAGGAGAAACTTATGGTGAAATTTTCTAAAGAATAATTCTGTAAAGGAAAAGGATCAGGCAAAAACAGTATCTTTGTGACGGGCGTCAAATTATCTGAACTACCGGGACTCAATGATTCAAATATTTATTCTTTGGTTTATTAAATAACAGCCCCTGAGAAACAGATTTTCATGTTCACACATTAAAAAAGGTCTGTAAGTATAATGAAATCCAGAACCAATATTTACAATGAAAAATTCAACAAAGATATAAATTTTATTAACTGCGAAGAAGTACCAGGTCTACCAACTTAATTTTCATACCGAGGTGACAATTAGAATTTTTTAACCTATACATCCAATACAACTGTGAAAATCAAGACGAAATCTGCAGCTTAAAAGTCGCAAGCTGAAGCCATATATAAAACGAAGTCTACACAACTGTCGCCCCAGTCACCAAACCAAACCATGTCGCCACCTAGTCACAGACACTTGTGCGGTACAGTGTCGAATTCTATAAATACGGACTCTATTTGACACCCCTTGTCTGTAGCACACATCACATCATGTGAGTTAAGAGCTAGCTGCGTTTCACAAGAACGATACTTTCTGAATCCTTGTTGACTATGGGTCAATAGGTTGTTATCTTCGAGGTAGTTCATCATAACTGAGGAAAGTATATGTTCTAAAATCCTGCTGCAAACCGACGTCAATGATATAGGCCTGTAATTAAAATATATTTTTCTTGGCAGTTAAGATAATTAGCATTCTAAACGCAAAGACCCCGATTTCTAGCCTGAGGAAAATGCTAGGAAAGTGTGAAGAATACTATACCAGTCATGAATAACATTCCATTCCATTAAATCCCGCAAAGTTTCTCCATGACACTGTTGTCCACTAGCGGCTGGCGCACAGCGTGTCTTTTGTGGGTGGCTGCGTGTCTGTGTCTCCACCTGCCCCCTCCGCCCTCGACCGCCCTCGACATTCCGCCGCCTCCACACACCCCAATTAGCGGCCCCCAGGGCCCCAGCGCGCCACCTCTTGACGAGGCCGCGGCCGCCGCCGGCACATGCAACTCGCAACTCCGCTGCGCGCCACTTCTCCACAGTTTACCTAACGGCCAATATATCTCAGCGCCAGCCGCGCGTCGTCCGTCACTAAACTTCTTTTTGCGCCAACTTCCTCCAGAGTAAGTTCTTTTTTGTCTTTGAAAGCCGTTGCCAAGTTAAAGTCTCTAGCAAGTAACCGACAGTGTCGTGACCACCTGCTTAATAGTGGGTTGCCGCGGCGGATTAGCCGTGCGCACTGGGGTGCAGTGCTGCGGTGCGCGCGGCCGTTCGCCGTCGTGGGTTAGAGCCCCCCCCCCCCCCCTCGGGCATGGGTGTTTGTGTTGTTCTTAGTTCAAATGTTTGTAAATCTATCAGACCAAACTGCGTGGCTTACAAACTACTTAAACTAAGGAAAACTAACGTAAGGACAACACACACACACACACACACACACACACATACCGAAGGGAGAACTCGAACTTCCGACGGCGAACAACCGCAGCGAGGCGCCTTAGACCGCTTAGCTACTTTACCTTACAAGGAAAGTACTTGGGCTCGAACAAACAGAAATACACCAAAATTGTATGATAGATAATGTAAAGGTCTCTCTTATTGCTCTAGTGATACTCCCACATCTGCAAAACTCTGCAGTCGTCCGTTAGAGGCCTCTGCCTGTGCCACGCCGCATTGCAGTTTGACCTGCCGGTAGGCCAGTAGTGACGGTACAGTGTGCCTCTGAAGTTGCGCTTTGTGACGTTATTTGTGTAGTGTAGCGTCGGATGGGTCGGCGATTGGTAGTCAAATGTTTCAAATGTTTGTATAGCTTATGGGACTTAACTACGGGGTCATCAGCCCCGAAACTTACAAACTACTTATCAACTAGCTAATCCTAAGGACGGCACAAATTTCCATGCCGGAGGGATTCGAACCCCCGACCGTAGTGGCCGTGCAGACCGTGACTGGAGCGCCTAGTCCCCTCGGCCACCGCGGCCGGCGATTGGTAATCAATCCTGCTAATATAGTAAGACTGGTTGAGGTGAAGTTACAAAGAAACCTTCTTCGTGTAGATGGTATTGGTGTAGAAGATGAATCATTCGCATGTTACCTATTATCTATTATAGTGTTTCTAATCTATGCTCATATTTCTGCACTATAATAGATACCAGAAGCCGGTCGCGGGGACTGAGGCGCTCCAGTCACGGTCTGCACGACCACTACGGTCGGGGGTTCGAATCCCCCTTCGGGCATGTATATTTGTGCCGTCCTTAGTATTAGCTAGTTCATAAGTAGTTTGTAAGTTTAGGGACTGATTACCCCGTAGTTAAGTCCCATAAGCAATACAAACATTTATTATTAGATACCAGAAAACATGCGAATGATTCTTCTTCTATACCAAGACCGTACTCACGAGGAAGTGCTCTTCGGAATTCCATCTCAACCAAATGCAATACATTAGCAGAATTGATTACCAATTTGATGGATGTATATCTTCGGTTGTTATATTTTACTTGCTGTCTAAATGTGAAGCCTCTTCTCATTGTTTTCTCGGTACTACGTATTTTACTTTATTGCCTCTGATGTGTTCTTTTAAGAAGTCAAGACTTAAATTATAAACTGTTGTTTCCATGCAAATTGAAATAATTATTGTTTTGTAATTGGGTAATTTTCCTTATATATATGTATATATTGCAGCCTGTGACATTAAAGATAAAGGGGAGGCTGATTGTTTCCATGTGAAAAGCAAGTTTTTGCAAGCTGTTTGCTTCCCTGGCCGGGCAGCTAACAGTTTGGAACTAGTGAATGGAATACAGGTCGTAAGGAAATCCCTAATCTGCTCGGAAACAGGGGTCTTGGATGAGCGAAGGCGGCTATCGTGGATTGCAACTTAGCCTCACACATTCTTCTAAAAACCCATATAAAATCAGGGAATGATCATACGCCAAATATAATTACATGTATGGATTCAGGAGACTTGGGAGAATCAAATGCTGTAATTACAATTTCAGTATCCCTTACAGGTAAAAAGCCGATAAAGTTCAGAACTGTAATAATAGATTATAAGACTTGTTCGATCCCCGCCAGGTCCTAGGACTTTTATCTGTCACTTTCCACTTCTTTCACCTGTGGCAGTATGGCTCATGTGAAAAGAACCGAGTAGCACCGCAGTTCGGAACCCACGTTAAACTGTAGGTCCCCCTATAACTGGCTGGGTAAGTCAGTTCGAAGGTCGGAGGAAGGCAACGGCATACCGCCTCCATAAAGGACCATGCCTAGTAAAGCACTGTGGTGGTCAAACCAATCTTCGGATTGTTGACTGCTTCACCCTACCTTTTACCTTAAGACTTTTATTTATAATTATTGATACGTAGTGTTTATCAGTAACAGTTTAAGAAGGCCGGCCGCGGTGGCCGAGGGGATTGAGGCGCTCCAGCCACGGTCTGCACGGCCACTACGGTCGGGGGTTCGAATCCCCCCTCGGGCATGGATATTTGTGCCGTCCTAGTTCGTAAGTAGTACATAAGTAGTTTGTAAGTTTAGGGACTGATGACCCCGTAGTTAAGTCCCATAAGCTTAACAAACATTTGAACATTTAGTTTAAGAAGCAAATGGGCAGCATTGCACCACGCTACCTATCTTAAAAGACGCACCACGTTATTTCCGTATTCTGTCAATAAAATTTGTTTTCCTCTTGTTCTGATTTTGGTTGAGGTAGTAATATTCTTGTGTCAGAACATTGATTCCACAGACACAAACAAAAAACATGAACCCAGAAAAGCGCATTACATTACAAATGTATTTTATTATATTTAATATTATTCTTAGTAACGTTCGTTTTATTTTGTACACTGCCTCTTAAATATCTCATGGCCGACTAAAAATAGTAAATAAGCAGCAGATAATTCATACATAAACGATTATATGTATTTGTGGAAAAAAACTGAATATGTTTGCATAAAAAGCCATGATAAATTTAATATTAATTGTGTAACTATATTTCGACAGAGGCAGTATATTTGAACAGTGAGACGCCACGCTTAATAGTTACCAGGGCAAAGAGCTTCAGTCTCAGCCGATTTTAGTATTGGTAAATATGTATTTGTTAGTTAAATGTAATCAACATTTCTAGGGAGGTGGTCAAAGCATTTAATTCTGTGATATGCAAATGTAGAATATTTTGGAAGGGAAATGGTATTTTAAAGATGAGGCGTTAGGATGCGCGGAAGGCTACAATTTTGTGAGCAAGTAGAGCTCGCTTTCGAACGCTTGGGAAGGGACTCGTAGCTTTGACGTGGTGGTCAGAGGTTGTGACGCTGGGAGGTCTGAAGCCGCGTTACGAACTTGTGATTTGAAGAGATAGGGATGTGTGGACTAAGAAAATTTACAGGAATGTGACTGCAGAACTTAGTACGACTGTGGATAATTCAGCTATCGTGTATTCGTGTGATGACAAACTGTGTTTTATAACAAATACTGTAATTAATCGCGGATTACGAGTGAAAATTTGGAACTTTTGCTCTCAAGTACGTGTGATACTTTGGCTCTCATGAACAGTACTTGGATAAATATTAAGTTATTTACAGATGTATAAAGTAGGACCACCTCCGCATTTTCATGTCCAAACAGAGTAATAAACTGCGTTTGTATAAAAAATACTTCGTGAATAAATCTGTTTTGAACATTACCTTAGAATCCATTTTGTTCGTTATTCAGAGCTTTAATTTATGTTATTTAAGTATATTTTTCGTGTCACCATCTGCAGATTGTTAGACTAGCTAAACTGCAGATTAATTATTGCTCTTATTTAAACTGTTTGGTTAGCTGTTAGGGCATAGAAGCAGACATACATAACTCACACCAATGAATAGAGACAACGAGCCATAAACCTTTTAGTACCCTGTGTTATGTATTGTCCAATTCTTATTGGTGAGTACCGATAGGAAGGTCGCAATTCGAATTCGTGAGTATTGGTTTGACCATAATTTACAGTGGACCAGGTTGTTACATCATATCCAAAAGTTTTTTTCGATTAATCAATATGAATTAGTTTAAATTGTTGTTAACGAGCGATCTTCAATACCCTATTGACCCGGTCCTTTCTGTGACGCACCACGAGGTGCTTGTATTGCGCAAGACGCAACCCCAGTCTTCCTCTCAGCGTTACAATCTAAATTGTAACAAAATGCCCGTTACGATTGTAATTTTGAAGTTAAATTAACAATACAGAGCAAGAATTGCAGTTCAAATATTGTAATAAGTGAAGTACTATAATTATAAAACTTTTTGCTGGAAGCGTGACGTTTATTGTGGTATACTATAACAACATAAAAATAAAAACTTGTGCAGATGTATTTGATTGCAAAGTGAAATGTAAAAATAAATCTGCGATAAATTATTTACTTACGTAAGTTCCCCTACATAAGAGATTAAAATTCATTTCAGATTCAAACTGTAGGTAGATTATCGTTACCGTATCAACATTACACCACTATATTTACATAATAAGTAGATACATTTCGGTACATGTAACGACGTACCAGCACAATTCCTCTCATCCGCTGCACTCTAAACTTCACCGTTAGCTTCGGATGCTTTATTCCGTTCACTGCTCACAAAATTTAACGTTGCTACAATAATTTGTTAAGTAGTGCTGCCTAAATCATCTGAATGAAATTCTAAATTTCAGAAACTATTTGATAAAAGTGTGAAGTAAATACTGAAGTGCCATGATAAAATAATATAGCTTGTGGATAAGTATTCGTTCAAAACTGAAATATAATGCTGCCTAAATCATCTGAATGAAATTCTAAATTTCAGAAACTATTTGATAAAAGTGTGAAGTAAATACTGAAGTGCCATGATAAAATAATATAGCTTGTGGATAAGTATTCGTTCAAAACTGAAATATAATGAAACTCAAGGAAAATTGCACCCCAAACAAATGGTAATAATAATAATACAGGATGTTTCCAAAGCATGTATTTATTACACTTTAAGACATAAGAATATGAAAATTTATACAGATATTTACGAACCTCTCAAGTTCAGGTTACAGACCTCCAATATGTCCTTCATAGGTGACACGAACAATCACATCGACAATCACATTCCTCCCAAACTGAGGTAGGCATTAAATTAGATTAATACTTGTTCCATAGATCATGAATACGTCACTTCGTAATGATGTGGAACGTGTCAGGTTAATGAAGGGTGTCTGTACAAGACGTTACAAAATATTAAATGACACGAATTTTAATTAATTTATTTATTTTCATTTTTTTATTTTTATTTAGATTTACTAATTTATATCTAAAAAGTCATCCAATGACTAGAAGGTGTTGTCATTCAGAAATTCTTTTTATTCATTTTTTAATTGCTAGTTGGTTTTCTGTCAGGCTCCTTGGTAGGTGATCAAAGACTTTTGTGGCAGCATAATTTATCCCTTTCTGTTCCAAACTCAGATTTAGCTCTACATAGTGGAGATCGTCCTTTCTCCTGGTGTTATAGCTGTGCGCACTGCTATTACTTTTGAACTGGGTTGGATTATTAACAACAAATTTCAAAAGTGAATATATATATACTGTGAAGTTACTGTGAGGGTACCTAAATCCTTAAATAAATGTCTGCAGGATGATCGTGGGTGGGCTGCAGCCATTATTCTAATTACAGGCTTTTGTGTAATGAATACTTTTTTACCCAATGATGAATTGCTCCAGAATATGATGCCATACGAAAGAAATGAAGGAAAATAAGCATAGTAAGCTAATTTACTGAGATTCGTATCGCCAAAATTTGCAATAACCCTAACAGCATACGTAGCTGAACTCAAACGTTTTAACAGACCGTGTATGTCATGCTTCCAGTTTAATCTCTCATCAATGTACACACCATTTCCTTGGTCACAGATCGCTCTCACGCAGTAGCTCGAATACTATAGAATTTAACTAACAGCAGTAAAGTTTTATATCTAACGTATTTTGGTACCAGTTTGGGGTTCATATTAAAGCTATCTTCAACCCCATAATACAAATAGAGGTTCCATGTCCTTTTGTAGTACTAGTAGCCTGTAACTTGTGTGGATTCACATTTCTTCATCTGCCACCAAATGCTGTTGGTTTCAGTCCTTTTAACACATCTTCACCATCCGCAGTCCATAGTCCACTTTAATGATGATAATGGTGGGTCGAATACTGGCGAAAGCTTTGGTTACAGCCATCAGAAAAGATTTTTAACTTTGTGTGATGTGGCTAAAATATTGACCACAGGCCTTTACCGAATAAAGACGACCGCCGTCCAGAAGTGGGAAATAAATCTTCCAATTTGGGTGTGCAAGCATTTTCATGTACGCCATTGAATTGTAATGCGGTGCTCTCAAATAGCTAAGATGTTATATTTTAAATTCATTGCTACGTTAGCCTTGACCTTTGTGGTTGCTTTTTGTAGTACTGTAACACAGGACGTTCAACATTTACTTGCATGGTGTACACCTAACAGCAAGCAAACAAGTATAAACAAGGAATAAAGCACCAAATCAGTTTGCTTTTCATCATTTACAAAATCGGTTTCGATTACATGGTGACCATTCTCATTGCTTAAACATAACTAAGATCAGTAGACTCGCAAGAACGTTCAGTTCCATGCTTAACTGTTAATAATGAAAAACACCTTAGCTAACAATTTCGCCTGCCGGCTAAGATGTTTCTCATGATTAACAGTGATGTAATACCCGTTTTTATTTATTTGCTGGACGATAAGTAGCAAGTAATTTACGACAACTGACAATTTGAGGTCGTGGTGAACGAACTTACTGAAATTGGATTCCAATCACAAACGAAATAATAATTAAATAATTTAAGTTTCGAGATGATAATGGAAACCACAGTTTTTCTTGCTATATTTTTCTTTCAGTACCATGCAGATTATTCCCATATTCGTTAATGCCTTAACACAAAAATCATGTGCTATCATCCTGCCATTTTTCTATTGTATAACTACTATCAGCATATCTATTTAACGCTTTAAAGTACATGCTTTGACTCTTTCCTTCTGTAGCTTGCCCAACGTACTAATTTTGTTCATTCTCAGAAATTTCTTTCCTTAATTCACGTCTATGTTTACAACTGGAAGACGTAAGTGCTCGACGTCCTCATTTTTTCGTCTTCCAAACATTATTTGTTTCGAATATAACAGACTTCCTTCACTTTCCTGCTTCTTAGTCGACGTTCCCATTAATTCGACATCTCCGGACTCTCGACTCTCATTTGTTTACTCTCTACACATCATCTATACTCAGCTGATGGTTCTATTCAGTCAACATGTCTTCTAATCCTTCCCCGATTTCACTGAAGATAGAAACACTAGCAAATAACCTCAAATTAGCCGATGGTTAATATAATCGCTAAGTGATATGAGTCTTACAAAACACAGCGCCAGTCTTATTACATTAGTATTTGAGTTACAGTTCAGATATTGGCTTCCAGACCTACTTGGCATGATTTTCTCGGCATTTGCGAACTGCTGCATTAGGAAGAAGGTCGCACAGCAATGGCTTAGTGGTATAGAACGTGCTGCATTGTGACGGCTGAACAGTTGCTCATCTGAAGACAATAGCGCGCTTTGGCCCTGCAAACAAGTTCAGCGCCCCAGGAACGCTGCGCCGTAACTAGTTCTACTCCCGACTACACCCTAGTCAATGCCCTCCCAACTTGTCAGCTGCTCTGTGCGAAGCTCATTGCAAATCTCACAAGATACAAATTGCACTGTGCTGCTACAGGAACTCTGTAGAAGTTCTGAATCCCAGCGATCTCAGTACTAAAATGAGTAATTGCCAGACTAGGTAAGATTAGTACTTGTTCCACAAATCAGGAATATGACATTTCGTAATAATATGTACCGTGTCAATTTAATGAAAGGTATCCTTACAGGTTATGAGAAGACATTTTATTTAATTAATTAATTTATTTATTTATTTTTGCAAATTAATCACTTTTATCTAAAAATTCATCAGGTATGTAGAAGAATTTTTCATTCAAATATTCTTATGTTTTAAATTTTAGTTGATTACCCGTCAGAGTATTGGTGGTATTTGTTAAGTGTCCTAAGACTTTTGTGGCAACATAATTCACGCCTTTCTGTGAAAAAGATTTAACTTTTAATAGTGAAGATATCCTTTCTCATATTGTTTTAGTTACGCACACTGCTATTGGTTTTAATTGGATTTAGATGAGATATCTGTATGGTGCAAAAATTAACAAATAACCGTTGATAATGATAAGTGTGAAATCATCAATATGACCACTAAAATAAATCCAGTAAACTTCATTTACACGATAAATCATTTAAATATACAGGCCTTAAATTCAACTAATTACCTAGGAGTAACAATTACAAACAAATTAGAAAGGACACATTGAAAATATCCTAGGTAAGGTGAACCAAAGGCAACGTTTCATTGACAGAAAACTTAAATGATGCAACAGTTCTACTAAAGAAACTGCCTACACTACACTTGTAGGTCCTGCTGTGGAGTATTACCGTCCATTGTGGGACTGACATAAGACTTAGAGAATGTTCAGAGGAGAGCAGATCGTTTTATATTATCGCGTTATAGGGCAGAGAGTGTGATGGAAATGATGTACGAGTTGGGGTGGAAATCATTAAAGGAAAAGCATTATTCGTTGCGATGAGATCTATCTCAGAAATTTCTTTCACCAGCTTCCGAAAGCGAACATATATTGTTGCCACCAACCTAAAAATGGAGACTTGATCATCTTAATAAAATAAGAGAAATCAGATCGAAAACAGAAAGATTTAGCTGTACACTTTCCCCATGAGCTATTAGTGATTGGATCTGTAGAGAAAATCAGTAATGCGGTTCGATAAACCTCTGCCATGAACTTCAATGCGACTTGCAATGTAGTTATGTAGATGCATCTATACCAAGCATGATAACGGGAATAAGCTCTATTGTGTATGTGGTCGTGTATCTATTTAAAAAAAGTCCAAGTTCTCACACATACTCAACATAGCTCTCAAAAATTACACGTCATGTTCAGATTTGGTAGTCAATTTATGATGCGTTGTATTTGGAAAACCTTATAACACATATTTTGCCAGGGCACAGGAAAGAGTGTATACTTGTTGAAAACCTGTTAAATTTTTGCAGCCATAATGACAATCCATCTATTATGCTTGCACCATTTTTTTTTATTTTTTTTTTTTATTTTTTTATTTTTTTTTTTTTGAGGGTGGGAAGGGGGGAGGAAAGAAGAAAGATTAGAATTTAACCTTCGTCGCGTTCGTCGCGGCGTGCTCATTAGAGGTAAAGCTTACGCTCGGGTTATTTGGGTAAGGATGGGGAAGGAAATCGGGCTTGCCCTTTCAAAGGAACCATCCCGGCATTTTCATGGCGTGATTTAGGGATGTCACGGAAAACCTAAACCTTGATGGTCGGATGTGGATTTGGACCACCATCCTACCGAATGCAATTCCAGTGTGTTACCATTATGCCACCAGGCTCGGTCATTTAGTTCTTTTTTTAATTTTTGTTTTTTAATTTTGTGAGTGATTAGGGTGACACTCGTTTGAACACCTAAACCGGTCAAAAAGACATGTCAGTCTTTGACTAGTCAGTTACGTCGGTAAGAGTTTCCTATCATATGATGCACATACTGCTGTCGATGTCATGCACGATACACCAGACATTTATTCCTGTAGTTTTTGGTTAACTTGTCAGCTTGTTATCAAATGTTAGGGTTTTCCATTTCAGAGCTACTTCCATTCGGCTGCCTCGATTTTTCAAACGGTCTTTACACCACAACACAGGCAAAAATTTGTTGCAGTGAACAGACACCACAATAATCGAACGGACAAATTTGTGACAAATATGAAATTAAAATATAAATGACAGGGGAGATTAACTTGGATCACCTACTTTGCAGTCCCATACTATGGCCGTAAATCCATGGAGATGTGGCTATCTCTACATGCTCGATATAGCAGATATTGAGCTTGAACCGTTCGCTGTTCATATGTAACTAGTTTATTTTTATTACGGTTCCGTACGCCGTCGATCTGCTTTAATGCAGTATCTGTGTTCACATTTTAACTGGCTATCAACTGCACCATCTTATCACTGAATATTTGAGGTGCGATGGGGTTTTCCCTTGTTAGAAGCTGTGTATTGACTGTTAATCGTAAATACTGTCGCGCTGAAATGGAAGCAGGCTGGACTTCGAACAATTGTCAAATGTCAATTGAACATAGAACATATCTGAAAGCAGGTTTATTGCATTCTGAAACATACAAGCAGAACTGCCTGCCTCTCGGGCAGAGTGCTCTGCTATTTATAAACAGACAGAATGTACCAGAAATTAGAAGAATAGTTAGCATAAGAAACACGTGGAAATTACAAGTGAACATAAGAAAGATATAGAACATTCTGGAAATGATAAATACAAATATATAAATTGTTACCGGAGGACGGGATTGAACCGGTGACCTTCAGCACCGCAATCGGTGACGCTATCCATTGCCCGGTCTTGCGGCATTTCTCCCTCTCCTGAAAAAACAGCGACCCGCTGTTAGGTTCCCTTTGAAGCCAGCTGTAATGTCCTAGCTCTTGATCTTGTCATGGGTCCTCTTTATGGACGTCCTGGAGAATCCTTCCTTTCTCCATGATTACCGACGTCACACGTTCCTGTCGTGGCTTCATCAGTATCATTAACGTCCTTTGAGTCCTTGAACAGGCAGCCATTTTCGCTTAACTACTCTGCAGGATCTGCGGAGGACGTGAACAATGTCTCTTCGTTTTTATCGTTTCGACGACGGCTCATAATCCTTGATTTCGTATGTGACGTCTGGCAGGCGAAGTATCGCTTCAATAACTTTTCTGATAGCCCAACTTTCCGTACAGGGGTGTACACAACAGGTTGGTGCTTGTCGTTATACCGGTGACGGTTCTTCTCCTTGGCGTCCAGTGTCCGTATGCGAGCCAGCCGTCTTGCATCTTCGATCCTGGTGATGAGCTGTTTCACATATCCTGAGTGTCGTCCGGCTTGAACGGGAACAGCGTATCCATTGTCATCTCAGCTTCACGTCCATCGAGTAGAAAACAAGGCGTGAAACTTGTGGTGTCTTGTTTTGCGGTGTTATAAGGAAATGTCACGACTGGCAGTATTGTATTCCAATCCATCTGCTTAACATCGACATACAACGACAGCATATCTACTAACGTCTTGTTAAAACGTTCTGTAAGACCATTAGTCTGAGAATGGTATGCAGTTGTCATTTTGTGGGCAATGTCGCAACGTGACATTAACTCTGATGCTAGTTGTGACTGGAATACTTTTCCACGATCAAATATCATCACATGTGGTGCTCCATGCTTGAAAATAATGTATTCTACAAGGAATTTTGCGATATCTGGGGCTTCTGCAGTCGGCACAGGTTTGGTGACAGCGGAGCGTGTGAGGTAATCAGTGCAGACTATTATCCATCGATTACCGGTTGTCCACTTCGAGAATCGGTGACTCACATAGTGCTTGACAGATCGGTAGTGGCCCTTCCAGTACTACCTGCGTCTGATTATGGCTTGGGTCTGCACGAATCCCAGATGACCGGATACTGGACCATCGTGGAAATACTTGAGAGTAGCTGGCTGCAAATGAGGTGGAACGACCAGTAGCCGTTTGGGTCCCAGTGGATCGTAGTCGCTCCTATAAAATGTCCTGTTTATGAGTTGAAAGTCTCCATTGGTCGGTTCTCCTTTCTCCAAGTCCTCTATGACTTTTAATACCGCTGCATCTCCCCTCTGTTCCGGCGTAACGTCACCTAATTCAGTGACGGCTGAAATTTCATTCATGATGTTGTGTTCCACTAACGTATCTCTCGAAAGACTGTCGGTATCCTTGTATTTGCGCCCGTTCTTGAATACTACTGTGACTTTGTACTATTGAAGTCTTAGTGCCCACCTTGCTAGTCGACCTGATGGAACCTTCAAGCTAGTGAGCCAACAGAAAGAACGGTGGTCTGTCACGACGGTGAATGGTTTGCCGAATAAATAACTGCGAGATATTCTTTCTCATTTGTAGAGTAGTTTATCTCGTGCTTTGGGAGTACTCTTGATGCATAGGCTATCACCTTTTCAGCACCTTCCTGAATTGCACAAGCACTGTACCAATCCCATACCCGCTAGCGTCAGTGCGAAGCTTGGTTTCCGCATTCTCGTTGTATTAGAACTGGTGTGGAAGTTAGAGCCTCCTTAAGTGCCAGGAGAGCTCTTTCTTTAGTCTTTCTTTTATAAGAAGAGCTTGGTACATGTCTCGTGCAACGCCCTTCATTAAATGTGGTTTTTCCGGCCTCAGTCATATCCGGTTTAAGAATGTTACATAGGGCCAAAACATTCTGTATGTACGACTGTGTCGGCTCTCCATGTCATTGAGCCTGGTTCTTCAGTTGTTCTTCCGTCGAGCGGATTTGTTGGCGGTCTCCAAACGTCTTCTTAAGTTCCGTCTGGAACGTTTCCGAGTCATTCAGCTTCTCTTCGTTATTTTCATACCATTGCTGGGCTGTTCCATCCAGGAAGAAATAAACATTGGCCAAGAACATTGTATGATCCTACCTGCTATATTTGGCGACTCGGTCGGACCATTTTAGCCAATTGGGGTCCTGTCCAGCGTCTCCAGAGAACACGACGTGTCCATGGGTCTTCTGATAATACGGACTTCCGGAAGGATGTACTGGGTGTATCCCTTGTATTCCGGTTGTAGTCCGTGTAAGCGACGGTTTTTACTTTGCCTAATCGGAGCTACGGTGATGCAGCAGTTGCACAGGATGCCATACACCTCCACCAAACAACGTCGCGTTGAAAGGGAAGCAGACTTGACCTTGAAGGCAGGGTTGTCAACTGAACGCGACGCTTATACTGAAAGATTTATTGCGAACTGAAACGTAAACGCAGCACTTACTGCCTCTCGGGTACAGTGCTCTGCTATTTATACAAAAACAGAATGTGCCATAAATTAGAATATAGAAACATGTAGAAATTACAACACATTCTAAAAAAAGGAGAACATTCTGGAAATGATCAATACAAAGAAATAAATCTTGCCTGTGGACGAGATTGAATCGGTGACGCTATCCATTGCGCCAAGCCGGCAGTAGGATAATTGCGGCTTCGGCAATATATTCTTGTGCACTGTTCAGTTTTCTGTATCTTCGAAAATGAAGTAAGTTGAAGCTCTTAAATACCGTACATCACTCCTAGTGTATGCATATTAAGAAGACAGGTTATTCACATAGTGGAAGGTAGCGGAGGATTGCTAGAATTAGTCTGGAGAATATCGCTGTTATCTACTGGGGAAGGCACGCACTGCCTGCCTTGCGGAAAAAGCGCTATTTTCCTGCTTCAATGTGGCAGTTAGTCAGAACACCGTTCATACAAAAAAGATAACAAAAGAAATGTGCCCTAGTGGTGGATGCTACGTAAGTTCACAAGAGCATGTAAACACTGTAATTTGTGCATTTATTTAGTATTTTTGTCTGAATGCTTTTAGACGTGACGTCGTTGCAGTATAAATCTACTGCTCAAGCTGCAATTCTACTCGGCTAGACTCTTTTGAACGTGGCATTAGCGTCAGTCGCACGGGTTGGCTGTTTACCTTTTAAGGAGCTTCTGCACATGGGCATCTGGATTGATTTCATTTCCTTATCGGCTAGAAAATACAAATATGATAGACGTAACACGGTTTGCTATGTGCTGAGCCAATAGGTGGCAGTACCGCACGAGAGACTACAGCCAGCTCTCCTTCAGAAATATAACTCTTCCTAACTGTGGTTTCTGATGCACAGAGGATCCATTAAACTGTCACCCTTATAGTTAAAAGTCAATCAACGATGTATTGGAGGTTGAAAACCAAAACGGTGTGAGTAAGAATTTTAAATATGACAAAGATGTGAATATTTTGAACGGAAGGTCATAATCTTTGTTTGCTGTCCTGATATAGACGAATGTCCTTCCCCTCATAAATGCGTTTGTCATATTCTGGGACCTTCAATGTGTATTTAATTCTCATAAAAAATGCGTCTCGGTTGCACAGTGGTAGAGTGCCAGACTACAAATACAAAGGTCGCGGGTTCGATTCCCACCAGGTCCTAGGATTTTTATCTGTCACTTTCCACTTCTTTCGCCTTTGGCAGTATTGTCCATGTGAAAAATACCGAATAGCACCGTGGTTCGGAACCCACGTTAAACTGTAGGTCCCCCTATAAACTGGCTGGGTAAGTCAGTTCGAAGGTCGGAGGAAGGCAACGGCATACCACCTCCAAACAGGACCATGCCTAGTAGAGCACTGTGGTGTTTAAACCAATCTTCGGATTGTTGACTGCTTTACCTTAAAAAATGCCAATTTCTTTCGAAGGTACGCTTAATCTACGTCTTCACTAATAATGTTGTTATAATTATTTTAATGTTCTTGCACTTCTCGTCATTTCCTTTCTTGTTCCTAATTCATGGTTGTGGTCTGAATTACGATTAATTCTGAACACTCCTTTATATGTTCACTGTTCATTGTGGTACCAGTCCGCCAGTCAAGCTGAATGTACTTTCCTGCCTCTCTTCTTGCTCCAACAGGTACTACACAGTTGTCTTCAGGTTTTTCCTATTTGGAGTGAATGACATTTTTGTCTCTACTCCAGAACTACTATGTCCGTGCCTTTACTGTTAGCTTATGATAAATTTTGTTTGATCTGCTTAGCTGCAAGTACGCATGTGTTTCCTCTTCCATGTGCCGACCATGGTGTGAATCTGCACAGAAGGAATCACTGTCCATCCTCGTCCTAATTATTTTTAAGGGATAATATTTCTTAAATACAACTGTTACCTGGTGAAAGAGTTTGTACTCGCAAATTTAGAAATGGAAGTATTTTTTTTAATGAAAAAGCTCTATCCTTAATCTATAGTTCTTTTTCAACATCGGATCTATTAAAAATAGAAATTAATTAACAATTAGATTGTAATAGCTACTTCATTAGCATAATAATGTAGCTAAGTTACGTAAGCTACTCTACGTTTTGGTAAACGAATCAAAACTTAACTCATAGCTATAAAAATGTATATTAACCAGAACTAGTCACCAATGGCAACTGACATCTGGTGCAGTTTCTGCGGAACTTCTAATCAAGTTTATTTTTTTTTTTTTTTTCTAATGAGCAGCTGGAAGTTAAAAACCAGAAAAAGAATTTACTTTTGTGACACAAGTCATATTTCCGCAGTGGGTGAGCGTACGGCAAAGGGCTGTGTTTGATACATGCACAGTTTTCACTGTGGCCTGTTACTGTTCAGCGCTGGACTAAGTCGGGTGCGGTCGTGACGTCAGGGAGTTTGGCCGTTCACCGTATGCAGCAATTTTCTGGCATAGACTGCGTGCCGCTCAAACCATGGTAAATACAGCGGGACGAGTCGTGGCAAAAAAAAAAAAAAAAAGTTAACCAAAAAATCCGAATTTACTATTTCAAAACAAATTAATATGCACTAAAAAGCAAAAAATATTAGCATGTTCTTCTAAAACTTAATAATCAACTTACTTTTGGTACTCATCAATATGTGGGTACGATCTATGTGTTAACTACGCAGGATGATAGGTAGGTACCTACCCAATTTAAGTCTAACTCAGCCCATACCTAATTTCGACAACAAGTTGTCATTTTCAAACGTAAAATTAATTTTACGTTTAAAAATGACAACTTGTTGTCGAAACTAGTCACATAATAAAGTATGAAGTACAATATGCGATCTAGGCGTTCATCTATGTGAAGCCTATATAATCAGAATAGCGTTTGACGAAGTGTATAAGTCTAAAATGAGACTATGTCGAAACATAAAAATAGTTTACCCCAAACACGTTTGCAGTTTTTATGTTTGCACGTACTTTTCGAACACCCCTCGTAGATACATACACGGAAAAAAGGGAAAATAGTAGTTGTAGTATGAAAAATAAAGGTTACGGCGGCTTACAAGCAAATTGAATATTGAAAAACGACACAGTGGCGAAAAAAGAGAGTATTAGAACTTGCAGCATTATCCTGGTTGTGAAAAGTATTAATGTCGGAAAGATATGTGATCATTGAATTCTGGTTTCAGTCGCCGTTATTTCTGCAGACTCATTCTAGTGTTTCTTCCGCGATATTGCTTAAGGCCTGAGGAGAGGGCGTCCGTTTGCGGAGTGAGTACCAGAACGAGAAGCGGCGAGTGGGATCCAGTGTTGGCAGTAGCGGCGCCAGAGAGCCAAACGGGATCGGGCGCTCGTAAAGTGAAGGATCGGATTGGAACATAAAGTGGCACTCGCCGCCTAACGAGAATCGCCTCCCTAAAGACGCAGCTCCCCCCCCCCCCCCCCAGGGCTCCACGGTGGACAGACGAGCCGCCAGCTGCTGAGACGGCCAGAATTTTATGGACCGCCCCCCGCGCTGCCGAGAATACTGATATCATACGCCCCAAGGCCCAACGACCCGGTAATAGCTTCCCGCCGGTCGCAGGTTATTACCAGTGGGTCACAGGTGTCCGCGGCTGGCAATAATGCCCTGTTGCTCCAGAGGGCGTTTATCGACTGTCAGGCTACACAGCAACAAGTTAATCATTTCTGCTTTAAGCTCTGGGCTGTTAACTCTTACAAAAGGTTCGACTGGAATGTGTATTTATGGTCAATCTTCCTGGCAAAATGAAAGCTAGGCCGGGAGTTGAACCTGTTAACTTTGTCTTTCACTACTGAATACTTCGCCCATATAGGAATCTAGGCACGACTCTCGTCGCGTCCTAACAGATTTTCTTTGCCTAATTACCTGTGAAAAATGTTGCCGCCCTTTACAGAAATCTCAAGCGCACCTCCCTTCAGTTTGGCCAGCCTGTTTGGATTTTCATTGTCAACCTCTTCACAATGTAAATAGCAGGAAGATCACCGTCAGCTGTGATGCCACGACTTATTTTTATTGGCTACCAGTTTCGGTGGGCCATGCTCCATTCTTCATGGCCTTTCCATAGAGGTTATCTGCTTCTTCGTATAACCTATGGTTGGAACGAAAATAACCGGTAACGCACGAATTGTATGTTGCGATGACTATGAAAATCGATCTGTGTTTTTGTTTAAATAAAATATTAACAGCCAATGCTGCGAAATACATGTGGTGTGTTGATCATTGTGTGGTCGTGGAGCACCTCCAGGAAATGGATTCAGGGCATTCATATGCTTGTTTGAAGGACACTGAAGATGATGACTAGGTAAGTGAAATCGATCTGTGGTTTTTTTAAATAAAACATTAACGGTCAATGCTCCGAAATACATCTGGTGTGACTATGAAAAACTTGCTGGTATTTTTCGCTTTAACCGTTAGTTATACAAAGCTGCAGGTACGCTCTATAAAAGGGCCTGAAAATGAGGCATGGCCCACTGGAACTGGTAACCAATACGAAAAGTAATGGCAGCTGACGATGTTCTTCTTGCTAATTAGGATATACTCAGACGAATTCCTACCTTCTACATTTATTATGGACCCAATTAAACTATTCTCAATGTCACTCATCCATGTTCCTTTATTTTCACTTAAACTTAGTCATATACCTGTTTGAAGTGAATAGTTACAATGTGTTGAAATGTTTGTAAATCTACCGGACTCAACTGCGTGGTTGTTAGTCCTAAGCTTACAAACTACTTAAATAAAGGTAAACTAACCTAAGAACAACACACACATCCATGCCCGAGGGAGGATTCGAACATCCGACGCGAGAGGTCTCGCGATCCGTAACGTGGTGCTCCAGACCGCTCGGCAACTCCCGCGCGGTGAATAATTGTAAGCCAAAGATTACATTATTGCACATTTCGAGTTACAAATCTAATCATGTCAACCAAAATTATAATATCAGTCACACACTATATTAATTAGAAATGGCGTAGGAAAATGGTGTAAAATGGAACACTACTGGCCCAAAGTAATTTAACAAAATATAAAAAGACTGATTCAAATTTCATCAGTTGTCAAGATAATTTATCAGTAAATTTTTTAGGACAGAAATCAACAGTCCAATAAAAAACCTCAAAAACAGAGTCTTAGAAATAATTAATTAATATTTATTAGAAGCATTTTTCGAAAAACTGAAAGATTTTTTTCTCTATTGAAGGTGCTTTTAAGACTTTATATAATTAGTAAAAGACGGTATTACAGATATGAAATGAAAAGACAGCTTACATTTTCTAAAGTTTAATTTACTAGGCCGGTTTCTGGCACATGCTCATCGTCAGCGATCCTGTAGAAGATACATAATATACTGTATAATACAGAATGCATCTTATAATCCGTATGTTTTCTCGTATCGCCCCTTTCATTGGGTCATGCAAAAAAACCACATGAAAAGTAAACGTTCTTGTAACAATGTAGCACGTACTCGTAATTGCGGAATTAACTTTTCATAAATAGAAAATACAGCACTAAAAGACGAAAGAAAAAATCCACACAAAACAAAAACAAGAAAAGTCGTCGCATACTGATAATATGCAGTACACCAGTTTGTTCGGTTCTACTTAGGCAAATCAATTGAAGATTTTATTTTATACTTTCATAGAAGTTTTATTAAATCTTGCGTCGAAGTGTGCTCTTTATTTAAGTACATAAATATATCCGGGAGTGTAAATGAAGCCTTGTAATATTAACGATATCTTTTAATGTCGTTTGGTAAATTAAAAAATACAAAACGGAAGCAGACTTGTCATTACATATCTATAATAGTATTACTTATAACAAAATGGAAATATGATTTAACTCTGTCGACAAGATTTCCGAAACCCCAAAGTTTTCCAAAGACATAAAAAAAATTATTAACACTCCGGATAGCAAAATTTGTCTTTTTTTATTTCATGATCCGTTTCAGTCTAAATAGACCATCTTCAGTTGAATCAATTACGATTGCAGGCGGCGACGGTAGACACTGGAGGCAGCAGAAACGTGAACTATGTGTCATCATGATGGTGTACATCTGAAGATGGTCTAAATAGACTGACGCCGGTTATAAATTAAAACAACAATTTTGCTATGTGAAGTTTTTAATTGCAACCGTTATATCTAGATGGATGTTTTTTTCCATTATGCTTTCTAAAATTTCCATCCAGGACCTTACAATTCACATAAATGACAAAACGTAATTAAACTCCACGAATCGATACAGAATTTACAGAAGCAAATAACAGGTAATTAGCCTCCAGTGTTTACTGGCATGAAGAAAAAACACTAACGTGTAAAAGAAACAGTTTAACGTCAAACATGGACGGATATCAAGATTGCGTAACGTTCTTTAACTGGAACGTAACAGACTAATGGTCACGTATAGGCATCTTTGTTGGTGAACTATTCACCGCTTGGTGGCACACTATAAAACTCTCTACTAGTACAGTACACAGCAGAGCGGCCACCTTAAGATTATCTGTTGCTTTTACGGGAGTCCCCTTTTATCGGGTCATGCAACATAAACCTCATGAAAAGTGATCCTGCCCGTTGCAGCCACAGAACACAGCCTCGCCAGTCCTCGAGATGTCAGCACCAGCCAAATGGGCTGTATATATGTTCTGAAGATGATCTAAGATACGGTTGAAATCGGTTAAATAAAATAACCTTTTCCGATCAAGACTTTTTTCAACATAAATATCTCTAAAAAGACCACAATTCCTCATTTGATAATGATGTCCTGAAAATTACATTGTATTCTATGTTCAGTCAAAGAAGACCAGCCTGTACGTTTCCACTTTGCTAAGAGTAATTTTTTTTTTCGCTAAATGAGTCATGAAAGGTATACGAAACATAGCTTGATTAAGTTTTCCGAAGATGTTTTATAGCCGACGATGGATAACGAGGTTGACTATCGGGGCATGTCAGTTTGACACAAAGGCATAAAAATTGAAATAGTTATTACTGTCTTGCTAAAGTCATCAAGTAGAAGTGATATCTGGCGTTCCGCAGGGAAGTGTTATGGGGCCCCTGCTGTTCGTTATTTTTATAAACGATTTAGGAACCAATGTGAATAGCTCACTTTGATTATTCGCGAAAGGTTAGTAAAGTCACCAGATCAAAATCAACTGCAAAATGATTTAGATATCAGCATAGTGCAAAAATTGGCAACAACCTTAATAATGAGAAGTGTGCAAGTCATCGATATGACCACTAAAAGAAATCTGTTAAATTTCAGTTACACGGTGAATCAGTCAACGCTACAGGCCGTCAATTCTATTAAATACCTAGGAGTAACAATTACAAACAACTTAAATTGGAAAGAACACATAGAATGTATTGTAGGGAAGGCCAACCACAGACTACGTTCATTGGAAGAACACTTAGAAGATGCAACAGTTCTACTGAAGAAACTGCCTACACTACACTTGTGCGTCCTATTTTGAAATATTGCTGCACACTGTGCGACCCACACCAGGTGGGACTGGCGGAGATTTAGAGAAGATAGAGAAGGGCAGCTCGTTTTGTATTACCGCGATATAGGAGAGAAAGTGTCACGGAAATGATGCATGAGTTGGGGTGGAAATCATTAAAAGAAAGGCATTAGTTCGTTGCAAGGAGATCTATTTGTGAAATTTCTTTCACCAACTTTTTCTTCAGAATTCGGACATATATTATTACCACCCACCTACATAGGGGGACATGATCACTATAATGAAATAAGAGAAATCAGTTCGAAAACAGAAAGACTGAAGTGTTCCTCGTTCCCGCGAGCTATGAGAGATTGGAACTACAGAAAAATATCACGAAAGTGTTTCGACGAACCATCTGCCACGCACTTCAATGTGACTTGCAGAGTATCCATGTAGATGTAGAATATCTTTCCGATCGAAGGACGTAAGTGGAGAACCACCAAATGAAAGCTTCAAATCACCCGAAGAGGTCCATTCGGCATCCCTGTTTTCAGTCGTTAAGTCTTGGCTAACTCGAAACCAACTCAGTATCACTACTGGCTAAAACAGCTTATGAATAATACCAAGTCCCAGTGACAGTACGTGCACACAAGTAATTTCAGCTTCGGAGACTGTTCAGCAGACGGGCCAGCACGAGACAGCACGAAACCCGCGCCGGCGACAATTTCGAAAGTAGCTGCGGCCGGAGACTGTTAGGAGCCGCTTCCAACTCGTCGCCGCCAAAACAAACTTGCTCGCCGCCGATCACACCCTCGGGGCCCACTCCATCTCGCTTCTCGCGTCTCGCGTGCCCCTTTCTCGCCACTGCGATCGTGCTTAAATCGGACTCTGCCAAAGAACTCTCCTCTGGAGACGGGAAACCGCTCTAGCAGCACTCTGGCCGGCGATTCTGTCAACTGCAAGCATCTCTCGATACTCAGTGCCGCGTTAATGTGCCCGCAAGGCACATAACTAAGACTCGTTCCCTTTTTCTCGTTGTCTGAGCAGAATGAAGGGTGTGGTATGGGAGAGAGTTTTTGCTGGCGAGTAGAGGTGACTAGATTCCTCGCTCATGGTATTCGCTTCATACTAATTCCGGGTGTGGAGCATAGGACGTATGCGGGAAACGGGTTTCGTGAATCCGCGCATTTGAACACATGTTTATTTTCACTTGTGGGCCTGTTCCTAGCACACTTCATCACTGTAATTCGACTACTCCAGCACTAAATTTTGGTAGACAGCATACTCTGGCAAAGTTTCCAAAAGGCACATATCGGCACAAATTATACCCGAGATTCGAACAAAAGTGTCATGGGATTGTAAACTAATCATCATTTCAGAATGAAACTTTCACTCTGCATCGCAGTGTGCACTGATATAAAAATTCATCTTTTTTTCTTTTTCCATGATAGGACGGCAATCTAAAAAAATGTTCAAATGTTTGTAATTCTATCGGACCAAACTGCGTGGTCATCAGTCCGTAGCTTACAAACTACTTAAACCTAGGTAAATTAACCTAAGGACAACACACACACCCATGCCCCAGGGAGGACTCGAACCCCCACGGCGAGCAACCGCGCGCTCAGCAGCGAGACGCTTTAGATCGCTCGGCTACTCCACCGCGGCATACGGCAATCTCCTTACTTTGAAAGACCACCGTTAATTGTAACATTAGATTAGGGGACTCAGTTAAAAGCTTACTTTAAACATATAACTCTGGCCGTAAAACCAGCTAAAGGATTCGCATGAACTACTGACTCCTTCCTGCAACAGAGTCTGGTTCCCTGGCCCAGTGCGCTGATATGAAACTTCCTGGTAGATTAAAATTGTGTACCGGAATCGGGACTCGAACCTGGGACCTTTGTCTTTCGCGGGCAAGCGCTTTACCACAGAGCTATGCCGACACTACTCACGAGGCCCGCAACAGGCAAAGGTCCCAGGTTCGAGTTCCGGTTTTGACACAAAATTATAATCGCACACTCCGCTGCAGAGTGAAAGTTTCATTCTGGAAACATCCCTTAGGCTGTGGCTAAGTCATGTCTCCACCATATCCTTTCTTCCAGGAGTGCTAGGCTTGCAAGGTTCGCAGGAGAGCTTCTGTGAAGTTTGGAAAGTAGGAGGCGAGGTACTGGCGTAAGTAAAGTTAGGAGGCAGCATCGTTAGTCGGGATAGCTCAGTCGGTGCCGGGCGCCGTGGCTCAGCGCGCCCGGCCAGAGGGCTCAACGCCCTCTGTAATAAAAAAACCTGAGCCAAAAACCCATCGAACAAGAACGCACAAACACGATCAGCGTCCGCGACGGACAGAACTTCCCATAGAGCACAAAAAAAGGAAAAAAAAAATCGGTAGAGCACTTGCCCGCGGAAGGCAAAGGTCCCAGGTTCGAGTCCCGGTTCCGGCACTCATTTTTAATTTGCCAGTGCACACTCCGCTGCAGAGTGAAAGTTTCATTCTGAATTAGTAGCTGTCTGGCTCAACGTCTCAGCACTAAATTGAATTGGTCCAAATGCCCTCATTCTGACCAAGGTTTTTGGGAAGTTTTCCTTGGTTTTAAGGCGTATGCCAGAACTGGTAAGCCATTCCGACTTATAATAATATATCATGGAGTGTGCTGTTTGATATCCGGCCTATAAAGAACCGTGGTTCTATGCAGCCAATTCTCAGACAAGCTGATCGTGGGGGAAAGGGGAATCCCAATTGGGAATAATTGGGAGGGGCTTACCAGTTCTGGCATATGCCTGATAACCAAGGAAAACTCCCGGAAACCAGCGCTTGAGTATTTCTCTTCAGTGTGAGATCCTGAGATCCGTATCAGGTAGGGTTAATAGAAGCCATAGAGAAGATCAACACGTGAGCAACACGTTTCGTTACGGGCTCATTTGGTAAGCGCGAAAGAGTCATGGAGATGACTACGAAACTCCAGTGGCAGACGCAGCAATAGAGACACTCCGTATCGCGGGACGGGCATTGCTTAGGCCGATGTGGCTCCATATTGTCGTGGATTGTGGGAGAGAGGCTGGTCGAGTTATAATTAAAAATATTTATAATTACATCAGCAGCCGTAAATTTTGTATTGAGCTTTTTTATTTCGCTACCGGTTTACATACTCCACTGGTTTCATCTTAAGGACACATTAACGATGTATTTTCACGTGTACTAATTTTTTCGTCAGTGTACTAAAAGATTGTTTCTTCTAACTGCTCCGCATCGAAAGAAAGGAAACAGAAAAGATTTCCTTAAATAGGAAACCAAGACGTGGAAGTGAAGAACAGACCGGAGCTTTTCAATTTAATGCAGAAGAAATAATCTATAATCATAAGGCCACATCGGTGGAGTAGCCGAGTGGTTTAAGGCGCTTCGCTGCGGAGCGAGCGGTTGCTCATCGTCGCAGTTGCGAGTCCTCTCAGGGGCAAGAGTGTGTGTTGTCTTTAGATTTATTTACCTTGGTGTATTTTGTAAGTCTAGGTACTAATAAACAAAGCAGTTAAATCCCTTAGATTTACAAACAGTTGAACATTTTAAATTAATGCAACTGTACATCTACATCTACATCTACATGGGATACACTGCAAATCACTTTTAAGTGCCTGGCAGAGGGTTCATGGAACCACCATTATACAATTTATCTCCCATTCCATTCTCGAATATCGCGCTGGAAGAAAGAACACCTGAATCTCTCCATTAGAGCTCTGATTTTATTCTTATGATCATTTCTACCTATGTAAGTGGGAGTCAACAATATATTTTCGCATTCGGAGGAGAATGTGGGCGATTTGAGTTTCGTAAGTAGCCCACGCCGCAGCGATAAGCGCCGTTGTTGTAATGATTCCCATCCCAGATCCTATTTCATTTCCGTAACGCTGTCTCCCCTGTATCGTGACAATACGAAACTAGCTGCCCTTCTTTGGACTCCGTCAAACCCACCTGATACGGATCCCACACTGGGCAGCAATACTCCAAAAATGGACGGACAAGCGTAGTGTATGCAGTTTCTTTTGTTCTTCTGTTGTATGTTTTAAGGGTTCTGCCAATAAAACGCAGTCTTTGGTTCGCCTTTCCCACGACATTATCTACGTATTCATTCCAATTTAAATCTGAAGTAATAGTAATTCCTAGGTATTTTGTGGAGTTTACGGCCTTCACTTTTGATAGATGTATCAAGAAAGGTAGGAAGGCTGTTTATCAAATCAGGCAATAGACGATTTCAGAGTGATTAATGCTTGAAAACAGCTGATTCGTCTTCAACACTGTGTTGACCATCGGTGGACTAAGTTCAAGAGCATCGTACAATAAGTTTTAAACAAGCATGTGCAGAGGAAAATTATGAGAGATGGGAAACATTCGCGGTGGGTGAACAACCAAGTAACAAAACAGCTACGAACGCAAAGCGAATTTCACCGTAGATTTGAATCCAGTCAAATCACACAGACAAGTAAATATAATACCATGCGAAAACTACCGTAAGGAGGGCTATGCCTGACGCTTTTAACGACTTCGAAAGGAACTTCCATGCACTGACTTGTTAGGGAAGCCAAAGAAATTTTGGTTTGTATATAATTGCACTGACACAGAGGGTGACATGAGAATGTCCTAAATACTAAGAGGTTTTTCAATAAGAATACAAAACCATCAAGGTCACTAAATTTATAGTTATTTATTTCCCACGTTTCGACATCTGTCATCATCTGATGTAAAAACCTGTCAACTTGCAAAGTAAAGTTCAGTGTTAATAATAGAATTTCTACCTATTAGGTAGAGCTAGGTCAATGGTCACACGTTGACATAGAAAAATCCATTATCGTTAATTTCGAAAAGTTGGAATCTTAATGTTGTCAAACATTAGTAGCCTGGTATGTGTAAGAAAATGGTAGGTGATACCGTTACAAATTACAATAACCTTATAGAAATCTTCAAACGAATCTTTTACGCCAGAGAAGGCATTCAACGAATAAATCAGTAGAAAAATTGGTGGGAAAGCGGTAACGGGAAAGCTAAGATGAATGGGTTGGGAGGCAGATTGAAACTAATAGAATATAAAATGTAATTTAAAATGATAGCGGTAAAGGATCCAAGGAAGTGGATGATCGTAAAATAGGGGACCTTTTTTTACACTGTAATTGGTATTCAAGAAGTTTGTCAGTTATGAATAATACTTCTGTAAAGCAAGGAATTATTATAATTTACATTAACAAATTATACATGCCTATATCTGAAACATGTTTTGCAGTACTATTTGTGAATATAATTTAGGTATAATACATTCCACATTTTCATAAGTATCCCACCCCCATGAACCACAGACATTGCCGAGGTGGGGTGGCTTGCGTGCCTCAACGATGCAGATAGCCGTACCGTAGGTGCAACCACAACGGAGGGGTATCTGTGGAGAGGCCAGACAAACGTGTGGTTCCTGAAGAGGGGCAGCAGCCTTTTCAGTAGTTACAGGGGCAACAGTCTGGATGATTGACTGAGCTGGCCTTGTAACATCAGCTAATGTGGCTTTGCCACACGGTTACTGCGAACGGCTGAAAGCAAGGGGAAACTACAGCCGTTACTTTTCCCGAGGACATGCAGCTCTACTGTATGAAAATATGATGATGGCATCCTCTCGGGTAAAATATTCCGGAGGTAAAATAGTCCCCCATTCGGATCTCCGGGCGGGGACTACTCAGGAGGATGTGATCATCAGGAAAGACAATACTGGCATTCTACGGGTCGGAGCATGGATTCGAACCCTGGTCTCCTGCTTTCTAGGCAGTTGCGCTGACCCCTACACCACTGGGGACACAGTGATCACCGCACCTGCAAGGACTATCCATGCACGCCTCCCGTCAGATACAAATTCCCAGCTTCGCCCTGCCCATAGTACTCAAACTCGTAGTTTAACTAATTCCCGTTTAACTAATTCCCGTTCCAGTTGGTCATATATTCTACGAATATTAAGAAATGGATAGGTTGAAGTTGGATATAGTGGGGATTAGTGAAGTTCGGTGGCAGGATGAACAGGATTTCTGGTCAGGTGAGTACAGGATTATAAATACAAAATCAGTTGGGGGTATCACAGGAGTAGGACTGATAATGAATAAGAAAATAGGAATGCGGGTAAACTACTATGAGAAGCACAGTGATCGCATTATCATTGTCAAGATAGATACGAAGCCAACACCGACAACAGTAGTACAGGTTTATATGCCAACTAGCTCTGCCGATGATGAGGATATAGAAGAAATATATGAGGAGCTAAAGGAAATTATTCAGACCGTTAAGGGAGAGGAAAACTTAATTGTGATGGGAGACTGGAATTCGATAGTAGGAAAAGGAAGAGAAGGAAAAATAGTAGGTGAATATGGACTGGGCAGAAGGAATGAAAAGAGGAAGTCGCCTGGTAGAATTTTGCACGGAACATAATTTAATCATAACAAACACGTGGTTTAAGAATCACAAAAGAAGGTTGTATACTTGGAAGAGACCAGGAGACACTGGAAGGTATCAGATAGATTTTATAATGGTAAAATATAGATTCCGGAATCAGGTTATAAACTGCAAGACATACCCAGGGGCAGATATAGACTCTGACCATAACTTGTTAGTCATGAACTGTAGGCTGAAACTGAAAAAACTGCAGAAAGGTAGGAAAATAAGGAGATGGGACCTAGATAAATTGAAGGAACGTGAAGTTCTGGTGAATTTCAGAGGGAGATTTAGGCAACAATTGACAGAAACAGGGGGAAATAAAACAGTAGAAGAGGAATGGGTAGCATTGAGAGATGAAATAGTGAAGGCAGCAGAGGACAAAATAGGTAGAAAGGCAAGACCTGCAAAAAATCCTTGGATAACACAGGAGATACTAAATTTAATTGATGAAAGGAGAAAATATAAAAATGCAGTAAATGAAACAGGCAAAATGGAGTACAGACGACTAAGAAATGAGATTGATAGGAAGTGCAAAATGGCTAAGCAGGAGTGGCTAGAAGCCAAATGCAAATCTGTAGAAGAATGTATAAGAAGGGGAAAAGTAGATACCGCCTACAGGAAAATCAAAGAGACATTTGGGGACAAGAAAAGCAATTCTACGAATATCAAGGACTCAGATGGGAAACCAGTTCTCAGCAAAGAAGGGAAAGCTGAAAGGTGGAAAGAGTACATAGAGCAGCTCTACAAAGGAAATGAACTTAGAGACGATGTTGTAGGAAGGGAAGAGGAAGTAGATCAAGATGAAATAGGAGATACTATACTCAGAGATGAATTTGACAGAGCCTTGAAAGACCTAGGCCGGAACAAGGCCCCAGGAGTAGATGATATACCCTCAGAGCTACTAAAGTCTCTGGGAGAGCGAGCCATGACAAGACTATTTGAACTGGTGTGTAGGATATATGAGACAGGCGAAATGCCCTCAGACTTTAAGAAAAATGTAATAATCCCCATTCCAAAGAAATCAGGTGCAGACAGGTGTGAAAATTACAGAACCATCAGTTTGATAAATCATGGTTGCAAAATTTTAACACGAATTATCTACAGGAGAATGGAAAAGCTGGTAGAAGCTGACCTAGGGGAAGATCAGTTTGGATTCAGGAGGAACGTAGGAACCCGGGAGGCAATACTCACTTTACGTCTTATCTTAGAAGATAGATTAAGGAAAGGCAAATCTACATTTTTAGCCTTTCTAGATTTGGAGAAAGCGTTTGACAATGTTGACTGGACTACACTCTTTCAAATTCTGAAGTCAGCAGGGGTACAATACAGGGAAAGGAGAGTTATCTACAACCTCTACAAAAGCCAGACCGCAGTTATTAGACTCGAAGGGCATGAAAGGGAAGCATCAGTTGGGAAGGGAGTAAGACAGGGTTGTAGCCTTTCTCCGGTGTTATTCAATTTGTACATTGAGCAGGCGATGAAGTAAAGCAAGGAACATTTTGGAATAGGGATTAAAGTTCAGGGGGAAGAAATAAAAACATTGCGTTTTGCTGATGACATTGTAATTCTGTCGGAGACAGCGAAGGACCTGGAAGAGCAGTTGAATGGAATGGACAGTGTGTTGAAGAGAGCGTACAAAATGAACATTAACAAGAGCAAAACAAAAATAATGGAATGCGGTCTTAGAAAATCAGGCGATGCTGAAGGAATTAGATTAGGTAACGAAACAATGAAGGTGGTAGATGAGTTTTGTTACTTAGGTAGTAAAATAACATGCGATGGTCGCAGTACAGAGGATATAAAATGCAGAATGGCAATGGGAAGAAAAGCATTTTTGAAAAAGAGACATTTGCTAACATCGAATATTAATTCAAGTGTAAGGAAGTCTTTTCTGAAGGCATTTGTGTGGAGCGTTGCCTTGTATGGGAGTGAGACATGGACGATAAACAGTGCGGACAGGAAGAGAATAGAGGCTTTTGAAATGTGGTGCTACAGAAGAATGCTGAAGATTAGGTGGGTAGATCGCATAACTAATGAAGAGGTACTGAACAGAATTGGTGAGAAAAGGAATTTTTGGCATACCCTAACTAAAAGAAGGGATCGCTTGGTAGGACACATTCTTAGACATCGAGGAATCGTAAATTTAGCATTGGAGGGAAGTGTGTGGGGTAAAAATCGCAGAGGGAGGCCAAGAGACGCGTATATTAAGCAGATTCAAGTGGATATGGGTTGCCGTTCTTATGAGGAGATGAAAAGGCTTGCTCGGGATAGAGTAGGGTGGAGAGCTGCATCAAACCAGTCTCCGGACTGAAGACCATAACAACAACATTTGCAAATGTGATAGATTTTGTAGAAATTGCAGTAGAGAATGTAAAGAACACTTTCTCATTTACAGCGAAAATTTAATTTGGCATCATAAATTTACAAGTATTATATGATTGGAGTAAGACAGGAAAAGTCGATGCAAATGTAAAATATATTTCTGAAAAACGTAAGATAAAACATGTGTGTCACAAATGTTAAGCGGTGATTAAAAAGTAGATATCTGTATATGTTTTAAATGGTAACTTACATTGAACATTTTGTTGAAGGAATAATTACAACGTTGTATGTATGTTCAGCTATATCCATAACAAATGAACAACTGTATGTATAAAGTAGCGAGGAGGGAGGGTGGGAAGGATGTTCGTGTAGAACGTAACAAGAGAGAATGGAGAGTATCATAATTATATTAATTATTGATAAGAGACGTGGACGGAAAAACTGGCGGGGACATTTTGAGAAGCAGGCGACGTAGATTTATAAGGGATTACGTTTTCTTATTGGTACTTTTTTTTTAACTTTCATTCTAGTGTATCGCTTGAAAGTGACTTAAGACTGAAATGCGGGCTGTAAAATAAAATAATGCCAATACAGTGAACGCCGGAGACATCTTTTGTAGGTACCCGACCAAACTGATATAAAAATTAGTAAACGGGTTTTTTGTTCATTATAGGGGCGCGTACTGAAGAGTGACTACCGTAGGAAGAGACATCTAATAATATCCCCAATTTTTATTTATAAACTCTACTTTTACATACACAATCCATCGCAAGGTGCGTGACAGAATGTACGTCGTACCACTACGAGTCAGTCCTATTCTCTTCCAAACTGAATGAGGGGAAAAAAGAGGGACTGTATTTCTGTGAATGAGCCCTGCTTTTGACTTTACCCGAAATGTAAGCTGATGGAAGTAGAATTGTTCTGCACTTAGCTGTAAATAGTAGCCTTCTGTATTTCGTCAGCAGAGCTTCTCGATTGACGCCCCATTCTGTCCAGCAATTCCCATTATGCCAGAGCGTCTCTGTAACACTCGCCATTGATCAAATTTACTAGTAACAAACATAGCAGCTCTCCTGTGAAGTGCTTCTGTGAGTCTCTTTAAACTTACCTAGTTGGGATCCCAAACACTTCAGCGTCACTGAAGAAGGGATCGTACTAGCTTTCTATACGCCATCTCCTTTACAGATCAACCACATCTTTCAAAAATTTTCCCAATAAACCGAAGTCGATAATCCACCTTGCCTGCAATATGCTTACATCCTTTCATATCTCTCTGTTACACCTAGACATTTAATCCACACAACTGTATAAATCAGTATTCAAACACCATCATCAAACAGCTCCACCGTGGTGGAGTAGCCGAGCGGTCTAAAGCGTCTCGCTGCGCAGCGCGCGGTTGCTCGCCGTGGAGGTTCGAGTCCTCCCTGGGGCATGGGTGTGTGTGTTTGTCCTTAGTTTACCTACGTTTAAGTAGTTTGTAAGCTACGGACCGATGACCGCGCAGTTTGGTCCGATAGATTTACAGACATTTCAACATTTTGAACAAACAGCTCCAGGTTGCTTCTAACGCTGTTCGTCAGATGATTTATGTTTATAGACAGTAATAACGTCCGTTCTGATGATGCCCTTCTGTTTCTTATTTAAACTCGATGTTGAGGGCAATGTAATTTGTTCTATTACTTACGATGTTTTCTAGCCTACCTGCGATCGTAATGCATATTTCGCGCTTGCTTTAGCCGTCTGCAGTGCGTACCGCGTCAAAGGCCTTTCGGTTATCATGGTATGTTCAATGTGCCTGATGGCCTTCATCCATAGGCTCGCAAAATATCACTCACGGAAAGAGCAAGCTTTCACGCGTTTCTTCTTAAAGCCGTGCTGGTGCATGGTCAAAATCTTTTCTCTCTGAAGGAGATTCACTATATTCGAACCGTGACTATGGTCAAGAATTCTACAGAAAATCGACGGTAATGTTATTGATCTGTAATGATGTGGGTTCGTTCTTTTACCTTTCCTTAAAACCTTTAGCCATGTCTCATTTTTAATTTGTTTACCTGTTAAAGTCCAGAGAGAGGGAATGAAACCTTGCGGTTCGCTGATGACATAGTCATTCTGTCAGAGACAACAAAGGACCTGGAAGAGCAATTAAATGGAATGGACAGTGTCTTGAAAGGAAGATATAAGATGAACATTAGCAAGAGTAAAACGAGGGTAATGGAATGCAGTGTCAGAAAAATAAGGCGTTGCTGAAGCAATTAGAATAGGTAATCAGAGGATAAAAGTACTAGATGAGTTTTGTTATTTGGGTAACAAAATAACTTCTGATGGCAAAAGTAAAGGCCGGCCGCGGTGGCCGAGGGGACTAAGGCGCTTCAGTCACGGTCTGCACGGCCACTACGGTCGGGGGTTCGAATCCCCCCTCGGGCATGGATATTTGTGCCGTCCTAGTTCGTAAGTAGTTCATAAGTAGTTTGTAAGTTTAGGGACTGATGACCCCGTAGTTAAGTCCCATAGACTTTACAAACATTTGAACATTTGAACAAAAGGAAAGAAGATATAAAATGCATAATGGCTATTGGAAGAAAACCGTTTCCAAAGAAGCGATATTTCTTGATATCCAATATTTGTTTAAATGTTAGGAAGACCTGTCTGGAAGCATTGTATGGGAGTGAAACGTGGACGATAAGGAGTTCAGACACAGAGATGATAGAATCTTTCGAAATGTGGTGCTATAGATGAATGATGAAGATTACATGGGTACATCACGTAACTAATGGGGAGGTGCTCAACAGTCGGCCGTAGTGGCCGAGCGGTCTGCGGCGTGCCAGTCACGGTCTGCACGTCCGCTGCGGTCGGGGTTCGAATCCCCCCTTTAGGCATGGATTTTGTGCCGTCTTTAGTATAAGCTAGTTCATAAGTAGTTTGTAGATTTAGGGACTGATGACCCCGTAATTAAGTTCCATAAGCTCTACAAACATTTGAACATTTTAGGTGCTCAAAAGAATTGCGAAGAAAAGGAGTTTCTGGCATATCCTAACACATTCTGAAACATCAAGAATCGTCAACTCAGCGTTAGAAGGAAGTGTGTGGGGTAAACATCGTAGAGGGAGTCTGAGGGACGAATACAGTAAGCAGATTCAAAAGGATGTAGGTTTCTGATCGTATTCTCAGATAAAGAGGCTTGCAAAGAATAGGGTAGCGTGGAGAGTTGCATCAAACCAGTCTGCGGACTGAAGACCACAACACCAACAAGAACGTGTGACGCTGATGACGAATACCTTTCTTCAAGTAAGAGACCACTAAGCTTCTGGCGTCATTATAGCATTTTCCAATTTGTTAGCGAGGGCACCTCAACTCTGTTTGCACCGCTTCATCACTATCAAAACGAACGATTGAAATTTGCACGGGTTCGCATCGGCACTGTATGGAAGGCGATCATGACAGAAAAACCTACGCTTCCACTTGTTTCAGGTGTCGCAACGCTTGTGTGTGGTCGGGCTGAAGGAGGCGCCTTTCCTAGTGTGAGCCAAGTCTTCGGTTTCGTGCTTTCAGTGTTTACGATGTGTTGCCCACACCTTTAAATATACGTTACACACTGACATCTTACACACTACAATCAGCTACTTTTCTATGTTAAAAATATCTTTCGAACTGTTGTTCTGAATAATTATAATGATCAAAAAGCACTGTCGGTCATTGTTCTCACAAAACATGTGTTATTTTTCTGTAATTAAAGCTTATGAATAATTAAATTTCAAGATTAGGTCACGTTATCTAAAAAGCTGTATCACTGGCTGAAGGTCTGATGACATCGAATGACACTAGCAGGACAAAGCTATGTGTGTGTTAATAGTAGTGTTAGTGTATGTTGCTATATTTTTACTTCCTCTTTCTTCAAAAATTCAAATGTTCGAATGTTTGTAAATCTATCGGACCACACTGCGTGGCCATCAGTCCGTAGCTTACAAACTACTTCAACCTAGGTAAACTAACCTAAGGACAAACACACACACCCATGCCCCTGGGAGGACTCGAACCTCCACGGCGAGCAACCGCGCGCTCCGCAGCGAGACGCTTGAGACCGCTCGGCTACTCCACCGCGGCCCTCTTTCTCCGTATGACGGAGAATGTATTTACAAGTTTTACGTAAGAATGAAAAAAAAAATTGTGGAGTCTGATAGTGAAAACTATCCGGAAGTTGCTGCATTTATGGTATTCTAGCTTTCAAAAACGAGCTACAGTTTTCCTTACCGAAAATAAAGAACAAAACTGCGTTTAAACCAAACTAATGTTTGTTTGTACCAACAGATTGACTCATAATGTACAAACCATAACACACCGTAAACGTCTGTAATGAAGCATTGCATCTCAGATTGAACTTCGTTTTTTTTACCACATGCATTTCAAAATTCAATTAAACTGTTATTAGTAACCACTGTAAAACTTACGGGGCCTCTAAAATCACAGATCTGATCGGCAAAGTTCTGGCCAAGCATGGGTTAGAAACGATCTTCAGACCCACGAAGAAGATTAAAGAATGAAACTGGGAGCTTTGCCTTTTGCGGGCAAGCGCTCTACCACAGCTCTCTCGACATGATGCACGGTCCGTTCTCACAACTCTACTTCCGCCAGCACCTCGCCTCCTATGGTGGAGACGGCTTAGCCAGGGATCCCTTAGGCTGTGGCTAAGCCATGTCTCCACCATATCCTTTCTTCCAGGAGTGCTAGTCTTGCAAGGTTTTCAGGAGGACTACTGTGAAGTTTGTGAAAGTAAGACGCGAGGTATTGGCAGAATTGAAGTCGTCTCGGGATAGCTCAGTGGAAGAGCTTTTGCCCGCGAAAGACAAAGGTCCCACGTTCGAGTCCCGGTTCCGAAACACAATCTTAATCTGCCAAGAAGTTTGATATCAGCGCACACTCCGCTGCAGACTGAAAGTTTCATATTGAAGATCAAAGAATGTTTAAGATCGGCAAAGATGCACGTCACACCCTAGTAACAACGGGAGTATATTAAATTCCGTGTATTTGTGGTCAGGTATATATTGGTACAACGAAAAGAAGTGTTAACTTTCGCCTGGGACACAGTGAAAAATCTGCCGTAGCAGAACATGTTTTCCAGGATGAAAATCAAGAAATAAAATTTAATGAGACGAGCGTATTAGCAAGAACATCGCATTATTATGCACGCATTTATAGGGATGGCATTGAGATTCAGAAAAACCAGAACAAGAGGAATGCTTAAAGTTAGACAGCCGGCCGCGGTGGCTGAGGGGACTGAGGCGCTCCAGTCACGGTCTGCATGGCCACTACTGTCGGAGGTTCGAATCCCCCCTCGGACATATATGTGCTGTCCTTAGTATTTGTTAGTTCATAAGTAGTTTGTAAGTTTAGGGACTGATGACCCCGTAGTTAAGTCCCATAAGCTATAGAAACATTTGAAACATATTTGAAAGTTAGACAATGTATGGATGTCGACTATACGCCAACAAAACGCCAACAGATTAAAAGTAATCGAGAATGATGACATCATCCAGAGATAACCTCATAGTAGGTATCACGTGATTACCGTTGGCGCCCTCTCTGCTCTCTATAAATGCGAGAGCCCCTCCAGCCACACTGGCAGTAGCCGGAAGAGCTCAGACGATTTCGCCCTCAGATGGAGACAAAACGTCAGGAAGAATGTTTTAAACATGGACCATGGCTTCTCAGCCCACAAGTTTCATCTGAAGAAAGCGCCGGCCGTGAAAGTTTACATTGTATATTAACCTTTTATTGGGCACGCACAAAAATATTTAGTTGCTTAAATTAGACATTAATGAACATGTGAACAATTTTGCAGATTTTCTTCTTTTTTCTTTGACTGTAAGTAACGTTGACCAAAAAAGGAGAATGGGTTCCACTATATAAATATAAATGCCACAGTTTGGTTACTGCAGCTACAAATTGTTGTATTTTGCACTATTTCATATGAAATATCTGAAAATAAGTCCTTTCTGGTACAAACCCAGAAAAATGCGATAATTTCTAAGTTGTACATTCAAGAAGCAGTGAAAACGAATCTGACATTTTGCTTGTGGTCCACAATCTCGCAAGTTACATCGTACATCATTCACTGTCGTTGGGGTTGTTGCTTTCTTCTTCTCGTGTACAGATGTCAATTTAGTAGTGCTCTACCAAGCATCCTTTTTTCATTAATTATTAATCCATTTTAAATGTCCTAGATAAGATTTCGTTGACACTTTTTCCATAGTAACACATATTTCAGGCTTCCTTTTACCTTTTATAAATTGTTTTCCTAGTATAAGAAGCAAGTGCAGCGTGACAAAATTGAAAGAAACCAGTACACCCGTAACTTATTCATACAGTGTTTACTGAAGATTGAGACTACTGTGAAACGTTTTGCAAAACGTAATGGAATATGACTTTAAATGAGACCTAAAACGATGGTTTCGAATACTGCAGTCCATCCATGGACGAAACTTGAAATATATTATAGAAAATCTTGAGCAATTTTGATGTTGGTCGATAACAGCATTGCCCAAAAAACGGTTAAACTATACGTTGACTGTTTTTACCCACCTTAGTTTTCACTATGAAAAAATTGTTCCACTTGGTACGCAAGATGTATGAAAATGGAGAAATACCCTCAGACTTAAAATATTGTGATTCCAATTCCTAAGAAAGTAAGTGCAGACATATGTGAAAATTACAGGACTATCAGTTTAATAAGTCATGGTTGCAAAATAATAACACTAATTATTTGTTGACGATTGGAAAAACTGGGGGATCCGATCTTGGGGAGGATCAGTTTGTATTTAAGAGAAATTTAGGAACACTTGAGGCAATACATTACGACTTATCTAAGAAAATAGGCTAAGGAAAGGGGAACCTTCGTTTTTAGCATTTGTGGATCTGGAGAACGATTTTGACAGTTTTGACTGGAAAACACTTTTCCAAAATTTGAAGGTAGTAGAGGTAAAATATAGGGAAGGAAGAGTTATATTAAACTTGTACAAAAACCAGACAGCAATTTAATAATTGCATGGAAGGGTCGCAGTGGTTGGGAAGGGAGTAAGACAGGGTTGTAGCCTTTCCCCAATGTTTTTCAGTCTGTACATTGAGCAAGCTGTGAAGGAATGCAAGGCTAAATATGGAGAATGAATTAAAGTGTAGGGAGAAGGAATGGAAACCTTGCGGTTTGCTGACGACAGTAATGTTGTTGGAGACGGCATAGGACCTGGAAGAGCAATTAAATGTAATAGACGTTGTACTGAAAGGAAGATATAAGATAAACATTAACAAGAGCAAAACGAAGGTAATAGAGTGTTATGTCAGAAAACTAGGCGATGCTGAAAGAATTAGATTAGGTAATGAGACAATAGAAGTAGTAAATTAGTTCTGTTATTCGGGTAGCAAAGGTAACTGTTGATGGCCGAAGTAAAGAAGATATGAAATGCAGAATGGCTATTGGAAGAAAGTTTCCGAAGAAGCGAAGCTTGTTGACATCCAATATTAGTTTAAAAGTTAGGAAGTTCTTTCTGAAAGTATTGTGTATTATATGGGGGTGAAACGTGGACGATAAGGCGTTCAGACAAAAAGATGATAGAAGCTCTTGAAATGTGCTACAGACGATTGATGTAGAGCAGGTGGGTAGATTACGTAACTAATGAGGTGATCAACAGAATTGGGGAGAGAAGAAGTTCTTGACATATCCTGACTAAGAGAAGAGATAGGTTGGTGTGGCATATTTTGAGACATCGAGGTATCGTCAACTTAGCATGGGATGGGATAAAAATAATAGACGTAGACCGAGGTACGAATGCAGTAACCAGATTCAAAAGTATGTAGGTTGCCGTTCGTATTCTCAGATGAAGAAGCATGTACAGGACAGGGTAGCGTGGAGAGTTCCATCAAAGCAGTCTGTGGACTGAAGACCACAACAACCACAGTTTTCGCTGTTATCAATATGAATCAAACTACGACTTTCATTACCGCGGATCTCTACCGATACATATTTACATTCATTCACAATATGATATTTTTCCTCAACGATAGATACACTATACATATTATTCATTTATTACTTTTTATTGCGTTCAGTTATTGAAATTTCTGCTTTTATTTCACAAAGAAAGACAAATATTCGCTTATAATTAATTAGCTTTCAGTGCACGCCGGCGGCTGATGCTGCAACCTGTTTTGACGGTGAGACAGAAAACACAACCTCGCTAGCGGAATTAATTAACGTTAATGAGGGAAACTAATATAATGTGTGCGAGCCTAGGAGAAATTGTTTTATTGTTCTCAGTCCTATTTGAATTTCAGTATGCAAATATTTATTTCCTGCACTTTGTCTTTTGTGTACCAAATGCATCAAACAGTAGCTCACTTTTTGATAATCTTAAAAGACAATATGGTAAGTTGAAGGTATACTTTTTTTTTGTCATCAGTACAGTGCACCAACATATTGTCTTCTCTATCTTTGCGAAAGCCAACACGGTTTGCCAGCAGTTGTTCTTCCCACGAAGTATTCGCAAATCAAACAGGAAGAGGGGTACGGCAGTTACACAGAAATTACCTTTCGCCAAGAAAAGAAAGGAACATTATACAGAATTGTTATTCGAGATATTATGAAACATTCAAGACTAGCTAACAGGAAAATGACGTTCGTCATTGTTATTTCATGCCCTCCACTCGATGTGTGGTCTGAGAGTGTGTTGTCAACTATCACTATCTCTTGCTCTCCAGGCAAGAGTAACAGTGAATGAAAACACAGTTGTCATGGTAAGAATAAAGAAACGAAGTGACACGAATACGTCAACATTCAAACAGCGAATTCAGGCCACGTTCGGCTGAAAAAATCGAATATCAGGTTCCCGAATTAGCCGCACTAAATGGAAATTATTGCGTTCAGATAGTTTTAGGTACCGAAAGCTGGCTAAATCATGATGTGGCAAGTTCAGAAATATGAAGCGAGGCGTGGAATGTATATCGGAAAAATAGATCGCATACAACTGGAGGAGGAGTGTTCAACTCTATGGACAAAGATATTGTTTCTACTGAGAGCGAGGTAGAAAGTAACTGTGAAGTTATCTGGGCACGTATAACAGGTCTAAAAGAAGTAAAGTTAATAGTTGGGTGTTTTTACCGGCCCCCCAATGCTGCTGTAGCAGTCTTAGAATCATTCAAAGAAAGTCTACACCAGGTAGTGCATAGGTATCCGGACCATGTAATATTAGTCGGGGGAGACTTCAACCTTAAGAGTATAGATTGTGACCTCTCTAGTTACATTTCAGGCGGTACAGATAAACAGTTTTTCGAGCTACTTTTGGACATATTCTCCGAAAACGGTCTTGAGCAGTTAAACCGGCAACCCACGCGCTATGGAAATATTTTATACCTTATAGCCACGAACAGGCCCGACCTTATTAACGATGTCTGTGTAGAAACAGGAATTAGTGTTCATGATATCGTCAAAGCGTCGTTGGTGACCAAAGTTCATAAACCAGTCAAGCAGGCTAGGAGCGTATTTTTGTTGGGAAGAGCCAATAAGCTAATGTTAGGATCGCACTTAGAAAATGAATGGGCATCGTTTAATCCCGAGACTATGGACGTAGAGGAATTGTGTACTAAATTTAAGTGCATTGTAAATAAAGGGTTAGAGAAATATGTACCAGTAAAGACGATTAAGGATGGAAAAAATCCAATGTGGTATATTAATAATGTTAGAAAGCTGCTGAGAAAGCAGAGACTGTTGCACTCTCGATTCAGAAAAGAACACGCAAATGATGACAGCAAAAGTTAGTAGAGAGATTCGTTCGTCTATAAAAAGATCGATGCGCGAAGCATACAATAATTACCACAGCCATACCTTAGCAAAAGATCTTTCCGAGAACCCGGAATAATTCTGGTCCTATGTAAAATCGATAAGCGGCTCAAAGCCCACTGTCCAGTACCTCGTTGATCATTCCGGGGCAGTAATAGGAGAAAGCAAACGGAAAGCTGAAGTTCTAAATTTACCTTTAAGAAATCTTTCACGCAGGAGGACCGCACGAATGTACCAAAAAAAATGTTCAAATGTTTGTTAAGCTTATGGGACTTAACTACGGGGTCATCAGGCCCTAAACTTACAAACTACTTATGAACTACTTACGAACTAGGACGGCACAAATATCCATGCCCGAAGGAGGATTCGAACCCCCGACCGGAGTGGCCGTGCTGACGGTGACTGGAGCGCCTCAGTCAGCTCGGCCACCGCGGCCGGCACGAATGTACCATCATTTGATTAACGTACTAATTCCGAAATGGAGGACATAGTAATAGGTATTTCCGGTGTAGAGAAGCAGCTGAGAGACCTAAATACGAAAACGTCTGCTGGTCCGGATGGAATACCAGTTCGGTTTTACAAAGACTATTCTGCGGAATTGGCCCCCTACTTAGCTTGCATTTATCGCGAATCTTTAATTCAGCGCAAAGTTCCTAGTGATTGGAAAAAAGCGCAGGTGACTCCCGTGTATAAGAAAGGAAAGAGAACTGACCCACATAATTACAGGCCAATATCGTTGACATCAGTTTCATGTAGAATTTTGGAGCTTATTCTCAGTTGGAATGTAGTAAATTTCCTTGAAACGGAAAAGATGATAAAAATTTGGAAACACTCTGTAAGTGGACAGGATAAACTACTATTTACAAGACGTACCGTAAAATACAGTTTTATTCATTTACATAAGATAATAAGGCAATAATAAAGTTTTCTATCCAATGGGCCCGCAGCACAGAATATATCTCTAAGGGACATCATGTAATTATTACCAATATGCTGCTATAAAGTTTTTTTTATTATAATGTTGTTATGGATCCATTTCGGCACAATTAGCCATCTTCAGACAATCTGCTAAATACACAAAAATTTATATAACAATAATAGTTTTGTTATATATACTTTTAAGTTATGCCTTTTATTCGATATAAAGTTTTTTACTTACGGCCATATGACATCCTTTGCAATGTCTTGTTGTTTATTTAATGATAATGTGAACTTTTGTGTCACACTTATGTAGTGTTATACAAATATCGTTAAATAAAGTTTGAATATTTTTTTTATCGTGATGTTCTGACAGATATAGAAATATACACACACACAACACAACACCCTGATGATATTTTAAATGAACAATATGATTTTAAAAACAAAAATTTTATCGATAAATTTATTGATTTCTTGACCAAAGACAACGGATAAATACGACCACTGACAAACCACAGATTATCTCACATACATATCAATCACAAAGATTATTAAATTATCAATCATAATGCAAACTTCCACAGCAGTCATATTATTAAACATCTTTGCATGTCTGTTAAAATATTTTAACATAGATAACGAATAATCATAACCCACAGTTCACTGACATTTAATCCACAGTATAAATTTTACCGGAGCAACTGCCAACTGTAAACATGTAACATCTTTGGCCAACTGCCAGAACATCAGGATAAAAAAAAAATTAAAATGTTATTTAACGATATTTGTATAACACTACATAAGTGTGACACAGAAGTTCACAATATCATTAAATAAACAGCAAGACATTGCCAAGAATGTCACATGGACGTAAGTAAAAAATGTATATGAAAAAACAGGCATAACTTAAAAGTATATATAACTAAACGATGATTCTTATATAAAATTCTTGTGTATTTCGCAGATTGTCTGACGATGGCTGATTGTGCCGAAAGGGATCCATAGCAACATTATAATAAAAATCTTTATAGCCGAATACTGGTATAATTACATGACAATAAAAAAGTTTGAAAAATTTTGTGGGAATCAGTGGTCTTTATTATTTACTATTGAGTCAACGATCGCGTTGTTCATAGTAGATATGAGACAGGTTTCGAATTTTCAATGGGGCATCCTCAACCACTATGGCCTCAGCTGGACGCGTGGATTTCAAGACCAAGTGGCAGTGGATGAGGCTGACCCATTAATACAGCTAAACCGATCTCATATGTACCAACAACAACGCGATCATTGACTGACTCATAATTCAATTACACACCTTTCATTAATGATAAATCGTAAATGATAAACCAATCTAACTTCTCTATGGCTCTGCACCGAGCTCCTCTAACTCTACCACAGAGGAAGAAAAAAAATTGTCTCTGCTACAGTTTCAAATACAGAACACAAAACGACTTAAGATATCGTAAAAGTAATGCCTATATTTTCTTTAATACTCCACTATTGATCTCAATGCATTCACAGTACAAATTTACTCTCTTCTGCAAGAAGGAATTAAGTACCAAGACTAAGTTAGCGGTGCACCGCTCTATCTTTCAACCAACTTTGTTTTATGGGAGTGAAAGTTGGATACAGGTTACCTTATTCATAAGGTAGAGGTTACAGATATGAAAGTAGCAAGAATGATTGCAGGCACTAATAGATGTGAACAATGGCAGGAGGGTGTCCATAATGAGGAAATCAAAGAAAAACTGGGAATGATCACGATAAATGAAGCAGTGAGAGCGAACAGACTGAGATGGTGGGGTCATGTTACACGCATGGGGGAAGCAAGGATACCTAAGAGATTCATGAGCTCGGCAGCGGAAGGAAAGAGGAGTCGAGGTAGACCAAGAAGAAAGTACTTAGATTCGGTGAAGAATGATTTTGAAGTAAAAGGCATAACATCAGGCGAGGCATCAATGTTAGCATTGAATAGGGGATCATGGAGGAATTTTATTAGAGGTACTATACTCCAGAATGAACGCTGAAAGGCATAATCAGTCCCTAATGATGATGATGATGATTGCTAAATGTCACTGGACTGCTCTTCCACCTTTCGGCAGAAGTCGTTGCAATTGTGCACCTCCTTACTTTTACAATGTTTACTAAATGGTGCTTTTGTTGGCTGCACCCCGCTTTTTCGTTTTAAACTTTGCAAATAGTTTCATATATTATTAGCATTTAAGGACCATTTATTAGTGTTTACGAATATGTATGAGGCTAGGGAAAGATATTTTATTCTCTTTGTTCTCATTTAAAAACTTCGTAGGCTATATTAAACACTCATATTCCTTTCAATAATTATTTGTGTATGAACTCGGATGCTAGATCGAATTGGGTTAGCGGTGTGAGCACGAGACTGCCAGAGGTATTGTGGGTGTAATGCGATGGAGAGATGCCTGCCGTAGTCAGGCGAGCAATTTCAATCAAAAGTTGCGGCGTACTCTGCTGCCAAGGCCTCCCCTAAGCGCTGTCAGCGGCAGGACCCGGCTGTTCCTTTGCAGGGTACTTTTCCTCCATCACATGGCCTGCTTCCTGTCTCTGCTCTTCCGCCGTTGAAGTAAATCCATGAAAAAATACGATAAACTCAAGAAATAAAGAACTATGTATTCTACAATGGACACCCCTTGTCCCCAGACTCGCTCCAAGAATGAATTGTTAATAAACTGAAACTTCCTGGCAGATTAAAATAGTGTGCCGGAACCGGGACTCGAACCTGGGACCTTTACCTTTTGCCTTGCCCGCGAAAGGCAAAGGTCCCAGGTTCGAGTCCCGATTCCGGCACACAATTTTCATCTGCCAGGAAGTTTTATATCAGCGCACACTCCGCTGCAGAGTGCAAGTTTCATTCTATTAATAAACTGCCTGTTGTGCTACTAATTTGTAATCACAAGATTAACGATGTTTCAGTCAGTGTTTCATAATACATTTGATAGGCTATCTTAGAACCCGAAACGTGTCGGTTTATTTCAGAAGTATGAAATAAGGGAGGAATATTATGGTTTAACGTCCCGTCAAAAGCGCAGCTACTGAAGACGGAGATCATCCTAGTATTTTTGGGTAAGGATGAGAGTGGGAAGCAGTCGTACCCTTTGAAAGGAACGGCCTTTGTCTGGTTTGATTTACGGAAATCACAGGGGTCCGGAAGTGGATTCGATTCGAACCATGTCGTTGTTGTGGTCTTCAGTCCGGAGACTGGTTTGATGCAGCTCTTCACTCTATCCTGAGCAAGCCTCTTCATCTCCTCATAAGACCTGCAACCTACATCTATTTGAATCCGCTAACTGTATTCATCTCTTGGTACCCCTCTGCGATTTTTACCCCTCTTCCCTCCATTGCTAAATTTACGATTCCTTGATGTCTAAGAATGTGTCCTACCAGTCGATCCCTTCTTTTAGTCAAGGTATGCCAGAAATTCCTTTTCTTCCCAATTCTGTTTAGTACCTCCTCATTAGTTGCGCGATCCACCCACCTAATCTTCAGCATTCTTCTGTAGCACCATATTTCGAAAGCCTCTATCCTCTTCCTGTCCACACTGTTTATCGTCCATGTTTCGCTTCCATACAACGCCTCACTCTACACAAATGCCGTCAAAAAGGGCTTCCTTACAATTAAATTACTATTCTATGTTAACAAATTTCTCGTTTTCAAAAACGCCTTTCTTTCCATTGCCATTCTACATTTTATATACTCTGTACTGCGACCATCGCATGTTATTTTACTGCCCATGTATCAAAACTCGTCTACCAAAATGTTTCAAATGTTTTCATAGTCTATGGGACTTAACTACGGGGTCATCAATCCCTAAACTTACAAACTACTGATGAACTACTTACGAACTAGGACGGCACAAATATCCATGCCCGATGGGGGATTCGAACCCCCGACCGTAGTTGTCGTGCAGACCGTGACTGAAGCGCCTCAGTCCCCGCGGCCACCGCGGCCGGCTCGTCTACCACCTTTATTGTTTCGTTACCTAATCTAATTCCTTCAGCATCGCCCGATTTTCTTAGACTGCACTCCATTACCCTCGTTTTGCTCTTGTTAATGTTCATTTTATACGCACCTTTCAACACACTGTCCATTCCGTTCAACTGCTCTTCCAGGTCTTTTGCTGTCTCTGAAATAATTACAATGTCATCGAAAAAACGCAACGTTTTTATTTTTTCACTCTGAACTTTAATCCCTTCTCCAAATTTCTCCTCCATAGTCCTCGAGAATGAGAGTCCAGGGTGCTGCCACACTCATTATTTATTAGACACTAAAGATGGGAAGGAAGTCTTCCGTGCCCTTTTAAAGTTACCATTTCGTCATTCCACCTGAGTGTTTTAAGAAATATCTCTGTCCAGATAAGGATTTGAACCGCCGTCCTTCCGAATGCGATTCCACTGTGTTAACCACTGCATCACCTCTCTCCCCAAATTACAAATAATGCATTACATAATATAAGTGTATGTGTGGGTGGAGTCTTATATAGTATAAAAATGCACTCACAACCTATAACGCACTAATCTATGACGCAATAAAAACTTCGATTACTTTCGGAAATTCTCTACTGAAATGTGAAAATTATGTTCAAAAAGACAGAGTGGGTCGCCAGTACATACTGCTACTGCCGATAGTATACGTAAAAAATGACACATATGGCAACGAAACTAAATGTTTCTTCTAGCTTTCGGAAATTTATATTTCCTTCGTCAGGAAGGAGGAGGAAAGAGAAAGGAGAACGGAAAGATTACTCACAACCTAGGTAATAAGGAAAGGGACTGCTGTGGTGAACAGGGGGGGGGGGGCTGGCAGGTGGCGAAGTGTAGATCTCCACCACAGTCTATATACGGAATGTACTCAGCAGTTTTCGTTATTTCCACCCCTCCCCATGACTTAGATTGTGACTAATCTTTCCCTTCTGACCCTTCCCTCCTACTTTCTGACGAAGGAAATATAAATTTCTGGAAGCTAGAAGAAACATTTAGTTTCTTTGGCACTTGTGTCATTTTTTGTGTGTCCATCGGCGGTACCAAACTGCGGTAAGTACTGGCCAGCCACTCCATCTCTTTTGAATAACATTGTTCTATAATTGTATTATTTATATCAACTCACGTGTGTCAAAAAGAAAGATATTGTAATAAAGTGTAGGATAGAAGTAATCTTATCGTTCAAAAATGTAAAAAGGGATGTCTGTAAACGATATCATATTACTGTACACTGCATACTAATAGGTTTTGAATGATATACTGGAAGGGATGTGCGGCAGCAAATGGGTTGTAGGAATGGAAGCTCAACAAGAGATGCAGTGCTAATAGGAAAATAAATAACTGAAAGTTAAATAACAAACGAACGATTTTAGTCTTGTAGAGACCATTATATAACTGAACCCCTTATTTGGCACACAGAGACATTGAATTAATAAAATTAATAAAGTTAAATTAGACGTAAATGGCCAAGTGAAAAATTGTGCATGTGTTTATTTCTTTCTTCATGTTAATATAATTTCATGTATGTAAGCAACGTTGCTCAAATATAGCGCATGGGTACTGCGATATACGTACTACAGTTTTGTTATTGTGGCTGTAAAATTGTTGTATTTTACACAATTTCATGTAAAATGTATGAAACAAAGGCCAGAACTATCCCATAATTTCCGTGAAGAGAAAGCCTACATAATCCTCTTCGGCCTCAATCTGGCAGTTGTACATGATGCATTGGTAAGATGATGTTTTCTCCTTCGTCTGTGAATCCATTCCATAGTGGTCTACCAGATTTCCTCTTCCCAGTAAACATCATCTCCATGAATTCCTTTTACCGTTTTTAAGTAGTCTTCACTGTAGAAGAACAAAATAAAGTCACAAAATATAAGAAAACCATAACACCTCTCTACCCCAATGAACCAGGGATTTTGCCGAGGTGGGGTGACATGCGTGCTTCAACGTCGCGCGGACTCCAGCATCGGGGGTTCAAATCCCCGCATCGAGCATGGATGTGTGTGTGGTCCTTAGGTTGGTTTAGGGAGTTTGTAAGCTAGGGACTAATAAACAAGTAGTTAAGTCCCATAGCATTACAAACATTTGAACATTATTGTGCTTCAACGATGCAGATAGGCGAACCGTAAGTGCGACCACAACGGATGTGTATCTGTGGAGATGCCAGACAAACGTGTGGTTCCTGAAGAGGGGCAGAAGCCTTTTCAGTAGTTACAGGGGCAACAGTCTGGATGATTGAGCAGGCCTTGTAATATGGACTAACATGGCTTTGCGATGCAGTTACTACGAACGGTCGAAAGCAAGGGGAAACTACAGTCGTTGCTTTTCCCGAGGACATGTGATGATGGCGTCTTCTTTGGTAAAATATTCCGGAGGTAAAGTAGTCCCCCATTCGGATCTCCGGTCGTGGAATACCGAGGAGTATGTCGTCATTTAGAAAAACAAAACAGGCGTTCTACGGGTTGGAGCTTGGAATGTTCTAACCCTTAATCGCGTAGGTAAGTTAGAAAATTTGAAAAGAGAATTGGATAGGTTAGACATGGTAATGTTTAGTGAGGTTCGGTGACAGGATGAATAAGATTTATGGTCAGTTGAATACATTCTCCAGCGAAAGTTGCAAGACTAGCACTCCTGGAAAAAAGGATATGGTGGAGACATGACTTAGCCCCAGCCTAAGGGATGTTTTCCGAATGAAACTTTCACTCTGCAGCGTAGTGACCGCTGATATGAACCTAAAATTGTATGCCAGAACCGGGACTAGAATCTGGGACCTTTGCCTTTCGCAGGCAAGCGCTCTACCGACTGAGCTACCTCGATATGACTCACGATGCCGCCTCCTAACTTTACTTCCGCCAGTACCACGCCTCCTACTTTCCAGACTTCTGACGGGAGTAAAGTTGTGAGGCGGCATCGTGTTCAGATGTTCAGATGTTTGTAAAGCTTATGGGACTTAACTACGGGGTCATCAGTCCCTAAACTTACAAACTACTTATGAACTACTTACGAACTAGGACGGCACAAATATCCATGTCCGAGGGGGGATTCGAACCCCCGACCGTAGGGGCCGTGCTGACCGTGACTGGAGCGCCTCAGTCACCTCGGCCACCGCGGCCGGCGGCGGCATCGTGAGTCATGTCGCGATAGCTCAGTCGGTAAATCGCTTGCCCGCACAAGGCAAAGGTCCTAGGTTCGAGTCCCGGTTCCCGCACACAATTTTAATCTGCCAGGAAGTTTCATATCAGCGGACACTCCGCTGCAGTGTGAAAGTTTCATTCTGAAAACATCCCTTAGGCTGTGGCTAGGCCATAACCATATCCTTTCTTCCAGGAGTGCTAGTCTTGTAAGATTCGCAGGAGAACTTCTGTGAAGTTTGGAAAGTAGGAGGCGAGGTACTGGCGGAAGTAAAGTTGGGAGGCGGCATCGTGAGTCGTGTCGGGATAGCTCATTCGGTAGAGTGCTTGCCAGCGAAAGGCAAAAGTCCCAGGTTCGAGTTCCGGTTCCGGCACACAATTTTAATCTGCCAGGCAGGAAGTTTCATGATAGTACTATTCGCGCACACGTCTGCGAGGCATCCTTCTCGTCTGTTCAAACAACACTGATCCATTGTCTTCTGTTTATACTCCCAATCTGACCCACAGAGGGCCGGCTTCGGAAATTTTGTCACCCTGTGTGAAAATTTAAAGCGCCGCTTCTCCCCCTTCTCCGCATTTTAGTCTACTTTTCTCACAAAATAATTAATATTTGACTTCTTATTTTCTTGTTTTGCACACATGCGTCTCTTTGTTGTCAATATGTCAATACGATCAAAGCAGCGTCAGTGTTAACATTGAAGTCCAATACAGTTTTAGCAGTAAGTCAAAATTAATATGTCAACCAAGATTAAGTCAGATGCACAACAAGAAACTAAAATCCCTTTACTATTAATTCGTCTAACCGCCCAGTCGCTGCCGATCAGATTGGCTCCACCTTCTGTGTAATAACCTTACGTCGTGTTAACGTTACGGAAATGATACAGGATCTGGGCTGGGAATCATTACAACAACGGCGCTTATCGCTTCGGCGTGGGCTACTTACGAAACTCCAATCGCCAACATTCTCCTCCAAATGCGAAAATATTGACTACCACTAGAGATGATCATCAGAATAAAATACGAGAAATTAGAGCTGGAACGGAAAGATTCAGGCGTTCTTTCTTCCCGCACGCTATTCGAGTATCGAATGGGAGATAAATAGTATAAAGGTGGTTCACGTTCACATGTCTGTAAATCTATCTGACCAAACTGCGTGGTCATCAGTCTGTAGCTTACAAACTACTTAAACCAAGGTAAACTAACCTAAGGACAAACACACAAACCCATGCCCCAGGGGGGACTCGAACCTCCACGGCGAGCAACCGCGCGATCCGCAGCGAGATGCTTTAGACCGCTCGGCTACTCCACCGCGGCAAAGGTGGTTCGATAAACCCACTGCCAGGCACTCAAATGTGATTTGCAGAGTACCCCATGTAGATGTAGACGCAGATCTTAATTGTAGGATGACGAATATCACTGTTTCATGTGTCGATATTTTCAGCAATGGTAATATCCTAGATTTAAAGAATAATTTGTATTTCCAGCTTACAGGGTTTACCCTTCCTCTGCCCTAGAAGATCGGTCCTGTATTCACTGGAATATTTTATCGGTAGGTAGCGTTGCGGCTTTGACGTTGAACCCGCGGGCCGACACGGTTCATATGATATTCATTTCTGCTGACTGTACAAATGTAGGTGTCCTGTAAATGTGAATTTTCTATCTCTAGTCTTTCAGAGGTTTGTGACGCTCAGTTGAACGCCGAGTAAATATATAAACAGCAACGACACACAGATATCACGTGGGGAAGAACTACAAATCTTTAGGGAAAAAAAAAAAAAAAAAAAAAAAAAAAAAAAAACCTTATTCTTTTCATTCTCCACTCCGAGGAGTGGAGCGGGCTGTTTGAGATCCGGCCCATAAAGAGTCGCGGTTCTATTCAGCCAATTATCAGACAAGCTGATAGTGGGGCAAAGGGAGAATCCCAATTGGGAATAAGTGGGAGGGGCTTACCAGTTCCGGCATACGCCTTACAACCAAGGAAAACCTCCCGAAAACCTTGGTCAGAGCCGGGGGATTGGGACCAATTTAATTTATCTCCGGGACTTGTCTCGGACTAAAATGGATTATCGAGAGAACACGAGTGCACTCACGACAAATAAGGATCGGACGCCCGAGTTACTCTCGTAATCTCGTAGAGATCAGCTCGACCAACACCTACAGGAACCGCACCCGTGGGCACGGTATCCTGTGCGTCAGGCGACGTGAATATGTTGATTTGAACCTTTGAAAACGAAATAAATAAATAAACGTAGACCGAACGTATCGACTGCGCGAGGTTGGATGGCACAGAGTGTTTGAGCAGCTCTGAGTGGTCAGAGAGCTGCACCTGGTGTCCGGATTCACGCTGATCCCGGCTGTCACAGGTAATTATCGGCGGAGCGCTTCAAATTGGATTCTTATTGGCAGCCGATCGTCTCTGCGCTGAGAGAATTCATTGTACCACCTGCGTGTGTCGTGTTGTTCGTACTGTGATATCCTGTACACCTACTGATGGAGCACGTAATGTGTGTTTGGCATTCGAGGATATTGAAATATTTTTGTAATGTAAATACGGTGAGATATAGGATTTCTTTGGATTGATATGAATGAATCAAACAGTACACTAATAAACAAGCTAATTACTTTACATACTCTATACTTACGAAATACAATTATGTTTTTGAGACAATTTTCTTCCTTCGGAAAATCCACCTCCGTCCATCTTTAATAATTGGATCCGGAACCGTTGGTAATTTTAGACTTCTTTTTTCTATTTATATGGACTACCCGAGTTTCGAGACCTATGTCTCATGATCAGATTCAGCTGCAAATAACAGTCAAATAAAATAGTGACGTCTTCAGGTAATATAATGCCTACCTTACATCTTTAATAAAATGACTTTGTAGGCGTCAGGAGCCTCAGTCATACAATAATTTTAAAAGAGCTGACCGCCATTTGTCTGAAAATTTTTGTTTATTGTTACTATCTGGTTTTGGCCTTAGGCCATTTTTAAGTGCTGTGATAAAAGTTGTCAGATAGGTTTCCTTAGGTCATGGTCATAATGATTAAAAACAATAAAATATTTGGAGTTCAGTCCATGTCGGAATTATAAAATGGCTGACACCTTTGTCCCCGCATCTTAATTTAAAATAATAAAATAGGTACCTTATTTTAACTTAAGATGCGGGACAAAGGTGTCACCCATTTTATAATTCCGACATGCACTCAACTTCGAGTATTTTATTGATTTTTTCATTATGACCATGACCTAAGGAAACCTATCTGACAACTTTTATCCCAAGAACTTGAAAATGGCCTATGGCCGAAACCAGGTAATGACAATAAATAAAAATTTTCATTTAAATAGCGGTAAGCTCTTTAAAGAAATTAATGATTCAGTACAAAGGGCGTATACATATTTAGTGACTGTTACATGTAGCAAAGAATTATAGTAATGAGCCCCTGGTACATGCATCAAGCCGGGAGGCAGTGTTGGCAATTTGGGTGCAACATAATCACTCACAAGTCAGGGTCGCCATGTAAAACAATAAGTTCCATAATTAAAAATCGGAACATCGAACATTTTCTCTAATAGCACTGTTAAGAACAGAAAATTGTCTATATATTCTGCGCACCTAACCATACGGAGCCAAAACTGTAAGCCCCATGTGGAAAAACAATTACCGAACTACCCAAGCATCCCATCAGCCCTCCAATGGTCAACATAGCAACTGAATTACCGGCAGGCAGGCAAGCAGCGATATCGTCAATTATGAGCTAGAGGCAGCCATTTTACAACATGACTGATGATCACTATTGTATTTGATTGTAATTTTACATAGAAGACATCCTAGGTCGCGTTTTTGTTAGTTATTCATTGTGACTAGTTCCGATAAACTTTTTGTCATTTCCGAACGTAATACAAAATATTTAAAACATTGTGAAAGGTGGATATACACTGATACGTACATCATGCATGGTATAATAATAAAAGTGCAACCCATGTGCTGTTAAAACCTTCCGTCAACTCCCTCTCCCGGAAGACGCCCACCGTCCAGACATGTACCCCTCTTTTCAACCTTAGTCCATCCCCGTATTTGTTCGTCTCCCTTTTTCCCCCTCCATTCCTGCCCCTCCCACACTCGGCTCTCCTCCACCAGCTCCTTCCTACGGTGAGTCCGTGCTCCTTGCGACACCCTCCTCCCCTCCCATCCTTTTCCACCGCACTTCCCCTTCCTCCAAAATGTTCTAATGTTTAAGCTTAGGGGACTTAACTGCGGGGTCATCAGTCTCTAAACTTACAAACTACTTATGAACTACCTTACACCAAAGACGACACATATATCCATGCCCGAGGGAGGGGGTTCGAACATCCTGACCGTAGAGGCCGTGCAGACCGTGACTGGCGCGCCGCAGACCGCTCGGCCACTGGGGCTGGCCCCCTCTCTCCCCATTCCACACTGTGGGGCACCTGTGCAGACATATTTTAACAGTGCGCCGTTTAGTGTTGTGTCAGTGTTTGTGGTACGTGCTCAAGTGGTGTTTTAATACCTCAGGCCGAATATTTGAGTTGCCATGTATTTTAATCCTGTGCTTCGTCGACATCCTGTTTGTGTCATCAAGTGTTAATTTACTCACCGTAGCTTTTATTAATCTACATATGTTTTTTAACACCGTGGCTCTTTCAATTTCGGACTGTGTTTTTCAATTCTCCTTGTCTCTTGTAATTGTCCCACTTTTTATTCGCCCTCATTTTGCTAATTCTTTTATTTTCTCCTTTAAGACTAATTATGTTCACATGTTACCAATTTGTACTTCTCTCGGTTGCAGAGCAGCGATGAAGCTGCTGCCAGCCTGCCCCACCTGTGGAGTGAAATCCAATAAAGAAAAAATGCTTTTCATAGTCTAGCAGAATTTTTTTTTTTTTTTTTTTTTTTTTTTTTTTTTTTTTTTTACCGTCATAACACAGAACCATAGATGGAAGGATATAATGTGGCATATCAAAACCTGTACATAAGCCGAAAGGACCTTCATTCCAATAAATTTGAATCATACAAGTGACAGCTCATGATGTCCTGGTATTGTGGAATGCTATACACTCTTGCTTTGTACATATAATGTAGAGTGCTTTATGCTCTTGGTTTGTACAAACAAACACCATTTATTGGAAATGAAGGTCCTTTTCGCTTATGTACACGTTTTGAAATGGCATATTCCATCTGTGGTTCTATGTGCTGATGGTAATTTTATTACTACACCATCCATTGTACGTATCAGTGTATATCCACCTTTTACAATGTTTTTAAATATTTGGTAGTATAATCGAAAATGATGACAAGTTTTTCGAAACTAGTCACAATAAATAAATTATAAATACGCAATATAGACTGTCTTCCATGTGAATCATTGTTCTTATAGTTTAATAGATCGTTCTTCCATCCCGCCAATGTCGGCTCTTAATATGATTGTAATATGTAGAGGCACCTAATGATGAGACATAGTTCTTGGAAATCGGAAAGTGCGTAAAATGTAAACAATAATAATAATAAAATTAACAACTGCTGCGGATCCAGTTTGTAAAGATAATTATGTTTTTGTTTATGGGACATACTAACCATTCTGCAGGGTAACTCTCGCACAGTGCAGGTTGTTTCTTTCACGTGATACCTTCATTGCTTTAGATGTACAGTAAAGAATAGAAATATACATTTTGGATTGTTCTTAGTGAGGTAAGTGGTAAATTGTAATTCGAACCTTTTATCTTAAAAGGTCGCTTGTAAATGATTCCGGTTAAAACGGAACTTATTTATCGTTACTTAATACGGAACAGTTCACTGCAACATTGGCTGCTGCTACATCATTTGAATAGCTGTAGTGATTGCCACGGACAGTATAAGAATTAGGTAACGAGATTCTACTGGACCAGTGTGAAGAAAGTGAAACTCACCCTAGCAATTAGCATTAATTTCCCTAATTTGAAGAGGACACAACACACAGCTTCGTATACCTGTAAATATGATGGACACATTAGAGCAAATCACGACACTTAATTGTGTAACACGTATATTTTAAATTGCTAACGTTAATGTTTTATGACATCCGTTTTGTCGGCGCTCTGATGGTGAATGGTGAGAGGGCTCGCTGACGTGAAGAGGGCGGCTGTGCCAGGCTCCATCGCAGCTCAACCAGTCGGCTTTCACTGGTCCACTAGTCTGTGGACGGCTGCGGCATGAAGGTTAAAAGTAGTGTGTGTTGTTTAATGTTGAATCTATCATTTAATCAGACAACAAAAGTAGTTTGTTTTAAAGTTACTCATTCAAAACCTGATCTGGTATTAGTTGCAGTCGAAATAGTTGTCATACATTGATGTTTAGCAGTCAAGATCACAAGGTTATCAGATTACTTCAGCAAAATTTAACTGAACACGTACATTGTTCATTAACACAGTAATTTGGTTTAATTATAGCCTTGATAGTGATGTATTTACTGTTAAATAAGAAACAGTGCATTAAACTGATTATGTGCGCAACGGATCTTTTAACAAAACAACTTTGACATGTGACCTGCATGAATACACACTGACTACCCTAAAAAAAAAATTGACTGCCAGAAAGATATTAAAACACAAACCACTTTCTTAGTGTTCCACTACGAGAATTTTATGCAGATCAGTACCTGATTATCAAAATTCAGTGTCATACTCAATTAACTGTAGTGTTGCATAACAATCATTTACTACGGTACCAATAAAGAAATCTGTTCAACAAGATTACTAAAATCAATACTGCACTTTAAATCCACAAATAACTAATTATCAAATAAAGGAAGTAGGTTAATCTTCTAACTACGTAAATGAAACAGGAAAGAAAGGTCAACTTTGTTACTTATTGTTAATAATCACCATTACATTACCTAATTGATACAACCTTTTCATAATTACATGAAATGCTATTACCTTAATTCCAGGGGTCTTACAACGTTTTTCACAGTTATAAGAAATACAATATATTCCAAATACAATCAAATCAACTTGCTGGCCAGCAACCTCTGCTCTACATCCAGTCATATATACACAACACAACTGCTCTCTAAGCGAGCTGAACCACAAGTCTCTCTCTCTCTCTCTGCCTCTCTGCACGAGCTACAATACTATGCGATACATAATCTTTGTCAAAGATGAATCTTCACAGATTTATGTACACATGTCGATACACACAGTAGAAGCAATATTATACGTTTTCTTGGAAGCAAGTTACTCGACACAAAACAGGAGGCACAAAATTAGACATTTTCTTAAAAATTCAGCAATATACATTTTCTATGGACACCTTTGAAGGCGTACTTCCGCGAGCGACGATGTACCGTTGAGAAACAGACCTATGAATTATTTCCAAATGCTTTTCATTAGATTGAAACTTGCCAATTAAATTACTACAGTAACATGCTATGCTATCAAAAAATAAAGCTTCTCTGTCAATAAAATCAAAAACTCATTAACCCTTTCATTCCCAGTGTTGTTCCTGGACAACAACGTATGTTGATTTATGCCGTAATTTGTGAATCAATCCTTAAAGTTGAATTTTGTTGATGAACAACATGCTTCCAGTATGACATTTTGCCGCTTGGTACGGCTTGAAGCCACTTCCGTGGCATTAATCTGTCCATCTTTGAGGTTGTGTTGCCTTGCCCTCTGTACATGGCATTAATTTTTTATTGCTGCCGTGAATTGTCTTGTGTTTTCGGCTGTGGCGAAGATTACGCTAGCATTATTGATCTGGCAGTGTTAACTATCAGCAAAATAATGTCCAAGTAATAAAAAACCTCGATACAAACGTCTGTGCTGTGCATGAAATACCTGACATAAGAAATCAATAGTTCGACCAAAAATTTTAAAACACAAATTCTATATCTACATCTACATACATACTCCGCAATTCACCGTAAGGTGCGTGGCGGAGGGTACACTGCATCACTACTAGGCATTTCCTTTCCTACTCCACTCCCAAACAGAACGAAGAAAAAAAGAATGCCTATATGCCTCCGTACGAGCCCTAATTGCTCTTATCTTGTCTTTGTGATCACTACCCGAAATATAAGTAAGTGGCAGCAAGATCATACTACACTCAGCTTCAGATTCCGGCCCTGTAAATTTCCTCAACAGAAATTCACGAACAGACCGTCGTCTTTCCTCCAGCGATCCCCAATTGAGTTGCCGGAGCATTTCCGTGACACTCGCGCATTGGTCGAACCAACCAGTAACAAACCTAGCTGCTCGCCTCTGAACTGTTTCTATGTCTTCCTTTAAAATGATCTGCTGCGGGTCAAAAACACTTGAGAAATACTCAAGACGCGGTCGTACAAGCGTTTTAAACGCGGTCTCCTTTCCAGATGAAGTACATCTTCCCAAAATTCTCCCAATAAACCCCCGCCTTACAACTGTCCTTACAAGGTCGTTCCATTTCATATCACCCTGCAATGTTACACCTAAATATTCGAACGACACGACAGCATCAAGAAGCTCACTACTAATGCTGTATTCGAACATTAAGGGATTGTTTTTCCTACTCATGCGCATCACCGCATTTTTCTACATTGAAAGCTAGCTGCCATTCTTCGCAACAACTAGAAATTTTGTCCAAGTCATCCTGTAAGCTATTACAGTCAGTTAAAGACGTCACCCTCCCATACACCACAGCATCATCACCAAACAGCCGCAAATTACAACTTACTCTGTCCATCAGATCATTTATATAGATAGAAAATAATAGCGATCCTATCACTCCCCTGGGGCACGCCTGACGATACACTCGTCTCTGATGAACACTCGCCGTCGATAACAACGTACTGCGTTCTATTACATAGGAAGTCTTCCAGCCAGTCACAAATCTGTGAACCTATTCCATAAGCTCGAATCTTCGTTAGCAGTCTGCAGTGTGGCACCGCGTCGAACGCCTTTTTGAAGTCGAGAAAAACGCAATCCGCCTGTTGCCCTTCGTCCATGGCTCGCAAGATGTCATGTGAGAAAAGGGGAAACTGAGTTTCACATGAACGATGTTTCCTAAACCCGTGCTGATTCATGGAAAGAACCTTTTCCGTTTCGAAGAAATTTACTATATTCGAACTGAGAATATGCTCCAAAATTCTACATGAAACTGATGTCAACGATATTGGACTGTAATTGTGTGAGTCAGTTCTCTTTCCTTTCCAATCACTAGGAACTTTGCGCTGAATGAAAGATTCGCTTTTATTGCACTGTATTAATACAGTGCAATTTTAATTTTTCCCAGTACTAATTTCGTCAAGGGAGAGGAAAACTTAATTGTTATGGGAGATTGGAATTCGGTAGTAGGACAAGGAAGGGAAGGGAAGATAGTGGGTGAATATGGTCTGGGCAAAAGGAATAAAAGAGGAAGCCGCCTGGTAGAATTTTGCACGGAACATAATTTAGTTATAACAAACACCTGGTTTAAGAATCACAAAAGAAGGTTGTATACGTGGAAGAGACCAGGAGACACCGGGAGATACCAGATAGATTTTATAATGGTAAGACATAGATTTCGGAATCAGGTTTTGAAGTGTAGGACATACCCAGCGGCAGACGTAGACTCTGACCATAACTTGTTGGTTATGAACTGTAGGCTGAAACTGAAGAAACTACAGAAAGGTAAGAAAATAAGGAGATGGGACCTAGATAAATTGAAGGAACCTGAAGTTCTTAAGAATTTCAGAGGGAGCTTCAGGCAACAATTGACAGAAACAGGGGAAAATAAAACAGTTGAGGAGGAATGGGTAAAACTGAGAGATGAAATAGTGAAGGCAGCAGAGGACAAAATAGGTAGGAAGGCAAGACCTACAACGAATCCTTGGATATCACAGGAGATACTAAATTTAATCGATGAAAGGAGAAAGTATAAAAATGCAGTAAATGAAACAGGCAAAATGGAGTACAGACGACTAAGAAATGAGATTGACAGGAAGTGCAAAATGGCTAAGCAGGAATGGCTAGAAAGCAAATGCAAGGATGTAGAAGAATGTATAAATAGGGGAAAAATAGATACAGCCTACCGGAAAATAAAAGAAACATTTGGCGATAAGAAAAGCAGCTCTATGAATATCAAGGGCACTGATGGAAAACCAGTTCTCAGCAAAGAAGGGAAAGCTGAAAGGTGGAAAGAGTATATAGAGGGGCTCTACAAAGGAAATGAACTTCGAGACACTATTGTAGGAAGGGAAGAGGATGTAGATGATGATGAAATAGGAGTTACTATACTGAGAGATGAATTTGACAGAGCACTGAAAGATCTAAGTCGAAACAAGGCTCCTGGAGTAGATGATATCCCGTCAGAGCTACTGAAGTCTCTGGGAGAACCAGCCATGACAAAACTATTTCACATTGTGTGTAAGATGTATGAGACAGGTGAAGTACCCTCAGACTTTAAGAAAAATGTTATAATCCCCATTCCAAAGAAAGTGGGTGCAGACAGGTGTGAAAACTACAGAACCATCAGTTTAATAAGTCATGGTTGCAAAATATTAACACGAATTATATACAGAAGGATGGAAAAGCTGGTAGAAGCCGACCTCGGGGAAGATCAGTTTGGGTTCAGGAGAAATGTAGGAACACGGGAGGCAATACTCACTTTACGGCTTATCCTAGAAGATAGATTAAGAAAAGGCAAACCAACATTTCTAGCTTTTGTAGATTTGGAGAAGGCTTTTGACAATGTTGATTGGAATAAACTCTTTAAAGTTCTGAAGCAAGCAGGAGTAAAATATAGGGAGCGTAAGGTTATTTACAACTTGTACAAAAACCAGACAGCGGTTGTCAGAGTTGAAGGGCTTGAAAGGGATGCAGTGGTTGGAAAGGGAGTAAGACAGGGTTGTAGCCTTTCCCCAATGTTGTTCAATTTGTACATTGAGCAAGCTATAAAGGAAAGCAAGGAGAAATTTGGAGAAGGAATTAAAGTTCAGGGTGAAGAATTAAAAACATTGCGTTTTGCCGACGACATAGTAATTCTCTCAGATACAGCAAAGGACCTGGAAGAGCAATTGAACGGAATGGACAGTGTGCTGAAAGGTGCATATAAGATGAACATTAACAAGAGCAAAACTAGGGTAATGGAGTGCAGTCTAAGAAAATCAGGTGATGATGAAGGAATTAGATTAGGTAACGAAACAATAAAGGAGGTAGATGAGTTTTGTTACTTGAGCAGTAAAATAACAAATGATGGTCGCAGTACAGATGATATAAAATGCAGAATGGCAATGGGTAGAAAGGCGTTTTTGAAAAAGAGAAATTTGTTAACATCGAATATTGATTTAAGCCTAAGGAAGTCCTTTCTGAAGGCATTTGTATGGAGTGTTGCCTTGTATGGGAGTGAAACATGGACGATAAGCAGTGTGGACAGAAAGAGGATAGAGGCTTTTGAAATGTGGTGCTACAGAAGAATGCTGAAGATTAGGTGGGTGGATCGCGTAACTAATGAGGAGGTTCTGAACCGAATTGGGGAGAAAAGAAATTTCTGGCATACCTTGACTAAAAGAAGGGATAGATTGGTAGGACACATACTTAGACATCAAGGAATTGTGAATTTAGCGTTGGAGGGAAGTGTGTGGGGTAAAAATCGCAGAGGGAGACCAAGAGACGCGTTTAGTAAGCAGATTCAAGTGGATGTGGGTTGTCGTTCTTATGAGGAGATGAAAAGGCTTGCTCAGGATAGAGTAGGGTGGAGAGCTGCATCAAACCAGTCTCTGGACTGAAGACCACAACAACAACAACAACAACTAATTTCGTAATGTGGGGCTGAAAGGGTTAAAGCTATAGAAGTAAGTGCAGTTTCTAGCATTCTTGACTCCCTTATCTGACGTTTATTTCTTGAGATAATATCACTTTTCAACGGTATGTAACGAATATTGATTTTTTTCTACACTGGTCAAAACAATTAGGGGGTTGGGTGAGATATCATACACTGTATACAAATGGTAACATTTTATTCAGATATTGGGTGAAACTTTAATTTTGTGTGATACAATGCCATATTTTGCTCTCTCAACTTTTACTTGATGTTTACACGGCGGTTACTTAGAGCAAGGTACGATGGGGCTAACATAGTAGTGAAAAAGCCATCCTAATTGCCCTATAGTGTTGTGTGTTATCAACTTGGACTGCCAGTGCAGTTGAACGCTTCTATGGCATGTACAGTTCGACGTTATCAATCAGCTCTTGAGGGGTGTTTATTCTTCCATAAGTGCAATAAACACCTCTGAAACCGTTGTACTAGGTGGTGATCTGGGTACAATTCTTCTGCCAAGTGCGTGCCAGGTATGTTGAATCGGGTTTAACTCCGGTGAACAAGCTGCCCAAACCATTGGTTCTACTCCCTCAGCTTCCAGTAAGTTGTCCACCGGTGCAGCTCTGTGGGGACGAGCGTTATCGTGGAAGGATATCGTCTCTATACCTCTGATTAGTTTAAAAATTCTTTTTAAGTTGTAGGGGGATATTACGAGGAATCCATACACAGAAGTATTCAGTTTGCAAAATAATTTTCGAAATCGGATCGGCTTTTAACCTGCCAGTTCAGTGTTCAGTGCATAAAGGTACAGCTACGCAACACATGTTTCGAGAAGGTTTTCAGCCTCACTATAGTGGGTCACTTAACCATTGTCGGCCGTATGCAGCAACGGCTGAGAGGCAATGAGTTCGCACCTAAGAGGGTCCACTGTGGGACTTCTCGAACACGCGTCGTGGTTAGGGGAGCACTTGACGCCCCAGTAGAGTGGCCGAGCGGTCTTGGGCGCCTCACTGCAGAGGAGGATCGAGTCCTCCCTGGGGCATGGGCGTGTGTGTGTGTGGTCTTAAGTTAGTTTAATATTTTGTAAGCCTAGGGACTGATAAGTACAGTAGTTAAGTCCAATAGACTTACAAACATTTTAACATTTTGAACCACTTGTCTGAAAACATAAGACACCAATAAATCATCTGTAGTGAACAGCAGGATCTCCAACTGGGATACCTTTTGTAATATGCGTACCGTACCGTAGAGTGGGAGATTACTGCTCCTAAGAACCTACAAATGTGAAACGTCCATTATAAGGGTGAAAGATGTAATAAGTGCATATTACTCTGCTTAGCCATTTGACAGCAGTATACAGGATATCATTATAACTAGTTTGCCGTTCCTCCAGTAGTTCTTTAAGTTTGTTTCGTCTCTCGAGAAATCACTTTCGTTATTCGTCATACTCTGTACATAAATATGTTGAAGCGTACCCGAAATTGTCATTATTCGCGTAAGGGCCCAATAGAACCACACTAGTTACAATCAATGAAGTAATCAATAAAGTTGGCGTTCCTTTGAGCTCAATTTAGCTTAACCCATTTAGAATGAAGTTTGTTTCTTTTGTCAGACCACTGTGTTGCTGTCCGTATTCTAATTTCCCTCTGACCAACATTCTAATCAAATATCTTCTTAATTATATCCATAATATATGTGAGGTCGCGGTTGTACACTTAATTATTTTGTCAAGTAGGCTCAACCACATAGATCGTGTATAAAACACTAAAGTATGACGCGTTTCAAGGGTCCAGCCCTCATCATCAGATAAAATATACAAGAATCTTAAACCCCGAGATAACCTAAATGTAGTTGTCTTTATTTCAAAGCTAACTTTGTTTGCAACCTTACGAACCGTTTTCCTGCATGACTTTCTCAAGTATATAACTGACAAACCCCTATTTTTCATATTTCATATGTGGAAGCTTTGGTGCTTGTAAAACGCTCCGTTTTTAATTACATTTGTAATCCTAGTTTTTTCACAACTTCATTCAGAATTTCAATTTATTTTTGAGCTGTGGTAATATCCCTTGTTAAAACTGCCAGACCCTCTTCAAAGGAGAGGCAATGATTGATTGATTTGTATTTTGAGTTACTTTTGCTCTCGTAATTCTCTAATTACCTTTTCCAAAACACAGTTAAAGTATTGTCTAACTCCAGGCATTATATCATATGGTTCAGAAATTGCTCACATGAATTTAACTTTAGAGCTAGAGTCGGTTAACGTTTACTCAGTCAGTGTTAGAGTTTTATTATTTAAACCATGCACCTCTAAAAATTGGAAAAGTGATTCACGAACAACTAAGTCATAGGCCTTTTCAAATGCCCCAAAAGTACATATAATAACATACAATATAACTATAGAAATACATTGGTGCCTAAGTATTAAATTAAGAATTTTTTCCAGATAGGATTAGTTTGCTCAAAAACCTGCTTGGTGTTCACCAGTTTCAGGTTTTAACTGTTTACTCGACCAAGTAAACATTGCGAGAGAAATTAAATCCATACAGATGTACAACTGAATCGTATTGGGGAGAATGGCGGTCCAAATCTGCATCCGGCTATCCATTTTTCCGTTTTTCCTGTTTCCCCAAATCGTACAACGCAAATTCATGAATGTTGCCACCTAAATGACCCATCGATTTCCTTCCCCATCCTTGTGTTTCAATCTAAGCTTGTGATCCATCGCTAATTAGAGACATCGTTCACGGGACGTAAATTCTTATCGTTTTTGCTTCTTAACAGATCCACAGAACTCGAGTTTCATAAGGAGCTCATCCGGCCATAGCAAGGAAGAGAAGGGAACCAAATGAAACATACTGCTGTCTGAGCAAAATAATAATAATAAGAAGAAAAAGGAAAAGATGCTCATACCTGAAATTTAACAATCTGGGGAAAAGGAGGAGGCTGTAGAAGGCCTCGGGGAGGGGGGGGCTCGGGGGACCAATACAATCAATTGATACTTAAGTATCAGTTTATTAAAATTAATATTCTGTACGATTCAGGAACTGGAAACCTGATTTTATGGAACAGTGGAAATAGTTTAAAGGATTCTTAAACCAACGATGCCCTAGCTTCAGTCACGGTCTGCACGGCCACTACGGTCGGGGGTTCGAATCCCCCCTCGGGCATGGATATTTGTGCCGTCCTAGTTCGTAAGTAGTTCATAAGTTGTTTGTCAGTTTAGGGACTGATGACCCAGTAGTTAAGTCCCATAAGCTTTACAAACATTTGAACGTTTTTTTAACGATGCCCTACTAATTTAGCTCCAGTTTTAAAGCAGCAAACTTATAATTATCCTAAAAGGCCAGCTTTAATTTTAAAATACAAATAATGAATAGATTCATAAAAGGTCCGACTGCTTCTTTTAAACAACAGAAAGCACTACAAAATACTCACAATAGTTTAAAATGAAACACTCCACAACCTTATGGTGGCAGTGTCTTGACATGCTTAAACCCCCAAAACACTTTTGATTTCCTTAAAGGGCCACTTTTATGTTTAGGTTTACAGTTTCAAAATGGCAATAATTAATAGATTCTTAAATCAAATTTGCCACTTGAGAATAATCAGTATAGTTAAAAAAAATCGTACATTTAACGTGGCAATGCCCTGGTAAGTTAGCAACAGTTCTAAGTTTCTGAAAGGCGTAAGCTTAGACTAATAATACAGCAGCTAGAGCAACATCTCCCTTAACAACGCTGATACGGAACCTGGTATCATCGGAAGAAAGTATTGACAGGAAAGTGCCTTAAGTAAGAACAAGGGAACTTATTATAGGTTGCGCCGTATTGAAGATGCTGGTTCTCCTGATCCGGACATGTTAGACATAGTAGTTTCTTTGACATAGGCCTACATTCTTTGGACTAATTGTATTATGACTGGTGTGCAGCACCAGTAATTTAAGGTTAAGCGTCAACAATGGTGTAAAGTTTTTGAGCACGGACAATCGACAAGTTATATGAGGTGACATTGTTAGGCTGTACTTATTAATAATCAGTGGCTCTTAGTTTAGTATTAATTTTTTTGTGAAATTTGTTTGATATGATAGTAAAGTTTTGTAAAAAATAAATGTGCGATCATGTCAAAGCAAACTGCATTTCTCTTTTGAAGATACTTAGTCATTGTTAGACTTTGTTGATGCAGGGTCTAATAGCGAGTAATAATGACTTGTAGCTTCTAATTACTGCTCTATGAATAGGGTAGGGGGAGCTTAGAAACTGAACAACGATTGACGGCGCAGGGCACCAGCACGACGCAGTAGAGAATCATCTGTCATTTTCCTCTCTCGACTTCCAGAAAATAATCACCAAGGCCCGGATTTTAATTACCTAAAAACAGTGAAATATGCAAGCATTTACGACCTAAACCTTATACAAATATGACCTTAAAAAGTAAAATATGACTTAATAGAAGTTTATTTCAAGCATTCTTTATTTTATTTTTATTTACCACAAAATAATACAAAATTCCCTTCTCAAAATATTGTTAGTTCTTTCTTTCTGTAGGGTTTGAGGCTAATTAGCACCTATTTTTTAAACTTCTGAATCATTTATTTTCTAAACACAAAGTACAGTGGACAGGAGATCATCTATCGAAACAGTAAAATAATATTTTTATTTCTGCACAAAAATTATTTAAATCACTTTACATTATTTAATACCGTCTGTTAATCTTCAGTATCTGCAAAGTTGCACTGGATCACAAGGTGCATTTTTTGCCGGCCGCGGTGGCCGAGGGGACTGAGGCGCTCCAGTCACGGTCTGCACGGCCACTACGGTCGGGGGTTCGAATCCCCCCTCGGGCATGGATATTTGTGCCGTCCTTAGTCTTAGTTAGTTCATAAGTAGTTTGTAAGTTGAGGGACCGATGACCCCGTACTTAAGCCCCATAGACTATACAAACATTTGAACAAACATTTGGTGCATTTTCAGGTTTTCCATTGTCAAAGATCTACAGATGTCACTGAGGATAGTTTTGTACCTGGAAAAGCTCCTCTGCACTTCACAAGACGTCACTGGAGCGTATTTGAAGGCAGCCAGGTCACTACATGTCAGCTTTGCTTCACTATCTTCAAATGTTGCGGCATTCCCAGAAAGACTGTAACTAATTTTACACATTGTAGAATATCCAGGATTTCGTTGGAGAACACTTTGCAGTTGTTTTTCACTTTGTCAGCCACATGACCACGGGCTCGATCCAACTCACTCTGCACATGTTGCACAATACTCAGGGCCTCACATAGCTGAGTGCCAACAGCTTCCAGTCATTTGATGGCTTTTGATATCACTGAAAAATTGGCGTTGACGTATGCCACATTTCCAGGCAATGTATCTGTAAATACGTTTTTCACAGTTTTGATAGCACTTGAGTCATCGCTATCAAGCTCACAGATGATTGTCTTTATTTGGGTGTAGTTGGTGCAGTAATACTCAACAGCATTAAGCCAAGAAACCCATCGTGTAAGAACAGGTTTAGGTGGGAGGGGTATTGAAGGTGCCTGTACCTTGAATTTCTGCACCCTTAGCGGATCTCGGATACAGATTTTCTTGTCGTAGGAAATTAATTTGTCCACGTCAGGGTAATTTGATCGTACCTCTTCAACAACTCTGTGCAATGCATGTGCAAGGCAAGGCATACTGGGGTAGAGAATCTGAAGTCCTTTAGCTGCTTTAGCCATATCCGAAGCGGCATCTGTTACGTAGAACGTTGTCTCTTTTCACACCATCCGGCCACGGTAGCTTCAGAGAGTTGTCAAACAAAATAGCAAATATCGAATTGTTTACTCTATCGAGAGATTCTCACGGTAGCAGGAAAATATCTCCAGGCCCAACAACTTTTAGAACACCAACAACAACATTTGAATATATACCGCCCACTAACATACCTAGTTTCATCCATCGACAGCCAGCTCAGCAACAGTAACTCCTACTTCGTTGAGCACATCTTTGTAGCATACCGATAATAGTTCTTTCTCAGTGTAGATTCATGTGGAACTGGATGTGTTGTGTACTTCTCCAAGAACCGTCTGAAGCATGGATTCTTCAACTTTTCCAATGGAATGTTGCAGGACACCATCATCTCACACAAATCTTTGCAGAATGATTGCTCGGTTGAAGATTGACCTGTCTGTTCAAATAACAATGTGTGTCTACTGTTATTTTCATCACTTCGTTTCACACAGTTGCTGTGTTTGGCGGTATTACAATGTTGTTGCACATTAAAGCGCTTTTCTGCACTACCTTTAACTTCACACAGTTTACAAAATAGTATTTTCCCATCAGTAGTAAAGAACTTCTCTCCAAATTCTCGAAACAATCTTCGCAACTTCACGCTGTCTGAGTACTTTGCTTTAGGCATGCTGAACAAGGCACAGGCAGTATTCAAACTGGTTACTGTGAACACCTGCGCGACTGCGATTATTATTACGACAGAAGCCGCCTTTGCTGGCTCTGAGAGCGTATTGTCGACTCTACGCAACAGTATTTTATGTGAAACGACTGTTGTGCTACACTGCTTTTCTACTACAGTCCTGAGAAATAAAGCTCTGTACCTAATTTATCTGTTTATGTTTCTTAATATCACGTTAAATATTGTCTCATGAGAAACATATTCATTTTCGTATCCCTGTATCCCGAAAGATACAAGAGAAACAGTATATGCATTTTGGCAAAATTTGGCGGAAATATGACCAGTTATAACAAAAGTTACCCGCAATATGACCTATTACTAAAATATGTTGAAGAAATATGACTTTATATGATGCACAATTAAAATACATTTTTTCTACACTAAAATGCCTAGATTCGTGTATAAATTGTTCTAAAATTCACCCTGAAGTTCAGAAATAAATATGACTTGCCATTAAAATCCGGGCCCTGATAATCACCAACCTTGGGCATAGGTGGAATCAGAGAGACGCTAGCTATCAAATTTGCATTTGCGATAGAGGCCCGACGCTGTAATGGATACTGTAGCCTTAGCCCAAGATTATAGTGGAGCGGCGCAAGAGAGAGGCGCAGAGTTGTGTGTTGGGCAGCTGGCGCGGCGTTGCATTGTGACGAAGTATAGTGGGGCGAGGTAGCAGCGGAGCACGCGTCACAAAAGTACCGAAGTTGCAGACGCACGCGAAATAATCGCCCTGCACAGTTCCGTAAAGGCTAGTCTACACGACGACACTAGGTTGCGAAACTCGTGGCATGAAATGAATTGCGCGCAACTGGTTTCGTGTATGTCTGTAAACACGGTTGCTCAGCGACCTTCCTGAAAGAAATTGTGATTGAAGACTCTAGAAGTTATTTTAATCAACTTAGATTGCCACCTGAGCAGTTTACGTTCCTTTTCAACGACGTAATGCAATAAAGAAACAAGTTACCGTTATGCGTGAAGCATTGTTACCAGAACTGAAATTACAAATGGCATTACGTTTCTTGTCAAGTAGATATTCTTCTCTGCAGTACTTGTACCGTGTTCCGAAATCCACAATTGCCATACTTCGTTTGCATAGGTACTTCGAATTGGATGTATTTTAGTCTGCATTTCACTAATCGTCAACCAATCAATATTTAATTTCACAAATAATTGCCAGAAGAGCACTAATACGCCGTTAAAATCGCACAAACACCTACTCAACGCATATATGTTCAGAAACCGAATTATTTCTCCCGTTCCCCCCATTATGTTGTATTTTTTTCTGTATTGGTCATAACCTAAAGGCTAGTTTACACGACGACTCTATGTTTCATGAAACTGCGCTACTGCCAGTGCAAATGCTCGGCAGGCGTTCGCGCAACTCGTTGGCGAAACTAAACAGTTTCGGCACCTTCCAACTTTGGCGAAACTGATTTCGCGTGTTTTTAGGTTAGGTGATAACCAATACAGAACAAAACACAACATACAGGGATTCAAGGAAGAAATAATTCGGGTTTTGAACATATATGTGATGTACAAGTGTTCGTGCTATTTTAACGATGAAAATTTCAGGAATAAGCAGCGGCGTGTTAGTGCCCTTGAAGCAATTATTCGTGAATTAAATATTAATGGTTGACGATTAGTGAATTGCAAACTAAACTACATTCAATTCCAAATACCTATAGAAACGAACTATGGCTATTGTGTATTTGGGAACACGGTACAGGTACTGTAGAGACGAATATCTATTTGACAAGAAAATTAATGCAATTTGTAATTTCAGTTCTGGTAACAATGTTTCACGCATAACAGTATCTTTTATTGCATTATTAACTCTGTTTAAAAGGAGCGTATACTGTTCTAGTGACGTTCTGAGTTGTTTAAAATAACTTATAGGGTCTTCGATCACAATTTCTTTCAGCAATGTCGCTAAGCAATCCAGCTGACGTCTTTTTTTAATACAGTCACGAACCCAAACACGTTCCTTATTCTTTTTATGTTTAGTCTTATGCAACGACTTCGCACAGAGAAGCAATAGCTCCAGCACAACTTTTACAGCTACCAAAACTTTCATTCTACGGCGACTGCGGCACTCACAAAACAACGAAGCTGAATTGTATAGTATTGGCGCCGTGTCTACAGACACACACGAAACCAGTTGCGCGCAATTCACTTCAGAAAACGAGTGTCGCAATCTAGTGTCGTCGTGTATCCTTAACCTAAAAATACGCGCAATCAGTTTCGCCACAGATGGAACGTGCCGAAACTATTTAGTTTCGTCAACGAGTTGCGCGAACTCCTGCCGCGCATGCGCATTGGCCAGTAGCGCAGTTTCATGAAACGTAGGGTCGTCGTGTAAACCAGCCATAACGCACGGCTACAGACGAATGCCGCCGGTGCTGCACGAACTCATCCGGAGCCACCCGACCGCGCTGCTCGGCGCTCTGAGAAACAAACGTGTCTAATTCACGTCGCGCTTCTCAGGGCCGCTTTGAGCCGCGCCGCCTGCAGCGGCATTATAACCGAGTGCACTGCACTACACTGGTTTGTTTCCTGGGCGCTGCCCACCCCTCCTCGCTCAGCCGCACTTGTCGCCCGGCGCAGCTCCACTGTAACCACAGAGGCAGCTCACAGGCTTCGCAGCACGAGGCGGTCCGCAGACGTTTGCTAACGCATTACTCCTCTCGCCACGACTGCCTGGGTGGAATCCGGGACGCGACGGCTATCAAAACCCGCACTGTCAATGGACACCTGGCGCTGCCGCAGGTACCGCTGGATCATCGGACCTGCAGTGCGAGGCGGCCTGCAGGCACTTCTGCTGCACTAGCCGTGAGTGCCAGCGCAGAGCTAGTTTACATGACGACACAACGTTTCATGAAACTGCGCTACTTCCCAGTGCGCATGCGCGGCAGGCGTTCGCGCAACTCGTTGGCGAAACTAAACAGTTTCGGCACCTTCTAACTTTGGCGAATCTGATTGCGCGTGTTTTTAGGTTAGGTTATAACCAATACAGAACAAAACGGAACATAAAGGAGGGAACGAAAGAAACACTTCGGTTTTTGAACATATATGCGATTCATAGGTAATTGTGCGATTATAACGATGAAAATTTCAGGAAGAAGAGGCGGCGTGTTAGTGCTCTTGAAACAATTATTCGTGAATTAAATATTGATGGGTTGACAATTAGTCCATTGCAGACTAAAATACATTCAATTCCAAATAACTATACAAACTAACTATGGCAATTATGGATTTGGAAACACGGTACACGTAATGTAGAGACAAATATAGACTTGACAAGAAACGTAATGCAATTTCTAACTTCAGTTCTCCTAACAATGCTTCACGCATAACAGTATCTTGTTTCTTTATTGCTATACTGACTGTGATTAAAAGGAACGTAAACTGCTCTGGTGATAGTCTAAGTTGTTTAATATAGCTTCTAGGGTCTGCAATTACAATTTCTTTCAGTGAGGTCGCTAAGCAACCGAGATGACGTCTTTTTTTAATCCAGTCACGAACCCAAAAACGTCTGTTATTCTTTTTATGTTTAGTCTTCTGCAGCGACTTCACACAGAGAAGCAATAGCTCCCCCCCCCCCCCCCCCCCCCAACTCTTACAGCTACCAAAACTTTCATTCTACGGCACTCACAAAACAACGAAACTGAAGTGTATAGTATTGGCGCCGTGTCTACAGACACACACGAAACCAATTGCGCGCAATTCATATCATGCAACGAGTGTCGCCTTAAGGCTAGTCGACACGACGACACTAGGTTGCGACACTCACTGCATGAAATGAATTGCGCGCAACTGGTTTCGTGTATGTTTGTAGACACGGCGCCAATGCTATACACTTCAGTTTCGTTGTTTTGTGAGTGCCGTAGTCGCCGTAGAATGAAAGTTTTGGTAGCTATAAGAGTTGAGGCGGAGCTATTGCTTCTCTGTGTGAAGTCGCTGCATAAGACTAAACGTAAAAAGAATAAGAAACGTGTTTGGATTTGTGACTGGAGTATAAAAAGACGTCAGCTCGGTTACTCAGCGCCCTTGCTGAAAGAAATTGTGGTTGAATATCCTAGAAGTTATTTTAATCAACTTAGAATGTCACCAGAGCAGTTTACGTTCCTTTTAAACAGAGTTTGTAGTGCAATAAAGAAACGAGATACTGTTAAGCGTGAAGCATTGTTACCAGAACTGAAATTACAAATTGCATTACGGTTCTTGTCAAGTCTCTACAGTACCTGTACGGTGTTCCGAAATCCACATTTGCCATAGCTCATTTGTATTGGTACTTCAAATTGAATGTATTTTAGTCTGCAATTCACTAATCCTTAACCAATCAATATTTAATTCAAGAATAATTGCTTGAAGAGCACTAACACTAACCTGAAATTTTCATCGTTAAAATCGCACAAAAACCAAATTATTTCTTCCTATCGCCCCTTTATTTTGTATTTTGTTCTCTATTGGTTATAACCTAACCTAGAAAAAAGCGCAATCAGTTTCACCAAAGTTGGAATGTGCCGAAACTGTTTAGTTTCGCCAACGAGTTGCGCGAACGGCTGCCGCGCATGCGCACTAGGCAGTAGCGCAGTTTCATGAAACGTAGTGTCGTCGTGTAAATTAGCCTTTACTGGTGCACATGCACAAGCAGCCGAGCATCGATAACAACGATGACGCCAACGGTGGTAGCAGGTCAAACCGCAATCGATACTAAGAAGCTACGAAACTTAACGCGGGGGAGGTAGACATAAAAGGTGCTCTAAAACAGATCGTCGTAACAAGTACATAGTGATCCGCTCATCCTGGAATGCGAATTGAATCTACATGGGATACTCTGCAAATAACATTTAAGTACCTGGCTGAGGGTTCATCGAACCACCGTTACACTATATTATCTCTTTCTCTACATACTCGAATAGCGCGCGGCAAGAAATAACACCTGAATCTCTCCGTTCGAGCTCTGATTTCTCGTTTTTTTTCTGATGATCATTTCTACCTATGTAAGTGGGAGTCAACAGTATATTTTCGCATTCGGAGGAGAATGTTGGCGACTGGAGTTTCGTAAGTATAAGCGCCGTTGTTGTAATGATTCCCATCGCAGATCCTGTATCGTGACAATAGGAAATGAGCTGCCCTTCTTTGGACTTTTTCGATGTCCTCAGTCAAATACACCTGACAAGGATCCCACAATGGGCAGCAATACTCCAAAAAAGGACGGACAAGCATAGTGTATGCAGTCTCTTTATTAGCTCAGTTGCATCTTTTTGCATCTAATAAAATGCAGTCTCTGGTTCGCTTTTCCCAAGACATTATCTACGTGTCCTTTCCAATTTAAGTCTGAAGTAATTCCGAGGTAATTTGTGGAGTTTACGGCCTTCACTTTTGATTTATTTATCTAGTAAGCAAAGTTTAACGGATTTCTTGCCGGCCGCGGTGGCCGAGGGGACTGAGGCGCTCCAGTCACGGTCTGCACGGCCACTAGGGTCGGGGGTTCGAATCCCCCCTCGGGCATGGATATTTGTGCCGTCCTTAGGATAAGCTAGTTGATAAGTAGTTTGTATGTTTAGTGACTGATGACCCCATAGTTAATTCACATAAGCTTTACAAACATTTGAACATTTTTGAACGGATTTCTTTTCGTACTCACGTGGACAACTTCAACTTCAACTCAGTTAATTGCCAATCACAAGGTGGATTTAGTAACAAGATGAGGTAAAATAAGAAGGGAGAGTCATTTTAAAACGAAGGTTTCATCAACAAATCAAACAAGCTAAACTAGCCGGCGTTACCAGCAGGGCGACGTCGAACGGGAAGGATCAGAACTTGCACCCACCGTGGCTCAGCGTCCTCGCCGAAAACCACAACAGGGGGATATAAAACTTCTCGATCTTTATAGTAAAGATCACGTTAGGCACTAGATCGAGCCAAAAGGGCTGAGCGTCACGCCAAAAGAAATTTAAAATAGATAAAATTTCACTTAATTATATCCATAATGGATGTGAGGTCGCGGTTGTATACTTAATTATTTTGTCTAGTAGGCTCAACCACAGAGATCGTGTAAAGACACTACAATATGACTCCTTTCAAGGGACAAGCCCTCATCACCAGATAAACTATACAAGAATCTTAAGAACTGAGACAATAAAAATCTAAAACGTAATAAAAGAAAACGTGGTTACTTCCCTTGTAACCGTGTCTATGCAGAAAGGTCCTCAGCATACTGTGCTTCGTCTGGATTCAAAACACACCCCAGCACTGGCAGCACATAACACTAGCGAAATGTACAGAGTCAACAACACGACTGGGGCGCACGTATACAGATGAAAACAAACACCTCTAAATACCAAAGATCATCCAAAAGGTAGTGGGTACATTCAGGCGTCGCGAAATCGTTTGCACGGTAAGACAGAGGTTGAAATTTAAAACGACTTTTGTTATAATAGGTCCACAAAGTTTTTAAAAACGCTGTATGTATTACCTTGAAAACATTTAAATGTTTGTATAGCTTATTGGACTTAACTACGGGGTCATCAGTCCCTAAACGTACACACTACTTATGAACTAGCTAATCCTAAGGACGGCACAAATATCCATGCCCGAGGGAGGATTCGAACCCCCGACCGTAGTGGCCGTGCAGACAGTGACTGGAGCGCCTTTCAAAACGTAGTGTATAACTTAATACGAAAGAAACAGCGTGCGAAATCAAATATAAATAGCACGGATAATATCAAGATGGTAATGCTTCCGTATTTTGGTAATCTATCTCAGAAAGTGGCCAACATACTAAAACCTTGTAAAGTAGAAGCTGCTTTTAAAACTAATAATACGTTACATCATAAATTACAGAATAACTTAAACCAAGAGATTTATAAATATGACAATGCAGGGGTTTATAAGATACATCGTAGTAGTTGCAATGCCAACTACATTGGTCAGACCGGTAGATCGTTTAAAGTTAGGTACAAGGAACAATGGACGCCTTCCGACTTGATAATTTTGACAAGTCCGCTGTAGCTACGCATATCCGCATACTGGCCACCCATTAAAGCGGAATGAAGATGACCTTAAGATTTTGCATAAACAGGATAAGGGAAAAAAGATCTGATAGAACAGCTGGAGATTACAATACATAACGCTAAAAGCGACGTTTCATTAAATGAACAAGTTCAAGGTAATACATACAGCTTTTTTAAAAACTTTGTGGACCTATTATAACAAAGGTCGTTTATTTTCTTTGGTATTTAGAGGTCTCTGTTTCCATGTGTATACGTGCGCCCCACTCGTGTTGTTGACTCCGTGCATTTCGCTAGTGTTATGCGCCGCCAGTGCTGGGGTCTGTTTTGAATCTTGACGAAGCACAGTATGCTGAGAACCTTTCTGCGTGGACACGGTTACAAGGGAAGTAACCACGTTTTCTTTTATTACGTTTTAGATTTTTATTGTCTCATGTTTTAAGATTCTTGAATAGTTTATCTGATGATGAGGGCCTTGACCCTTGAAACGCGTCATATTGTAGTATCTTTACACGATCTCCGTGGTTGAGTCTACTTGATAAAATAACAGAATTTCACATGCCGAAAATTTAAAAAAAACGCAAGTGTCCGACACGGCTCAGAGACAAATGTTTACGTTCATGAGATCTTTGAAACAGTTCGTTATGTTAATGAAAGTCCAGCTCCACTTGCATTTATTGATGCTTTATTTAAGCCCGCACTACCGGTTTCGGCCTCTCTTAGGTCATTTTCTAGTGTGACAAACCTGCATATAATGCGTAGCAATAAGTTTACAAAAATTACATGGTACAAGATAGAATGTTACATATATAAAAAGGTAATGTACAGAAGCAGAAGGAAACTTACGTTATGCCGTGGAGAAAGCAACGTCAAGTAATTAAAACAATAGAAGTCAGAGAATTTAAAAGTTTCGGCGCCCAATGGTGACACGAGAGAAATGGGCGTGTCATAATTAACATTTCAAATCAGTATAATCGGCATGTTCAGGTGTTTTCTGATATAAACATCACGTAATCTGAAGGATAAAATTCTAAACATTAGTTGATAAAATGTATCAGTAAATAGTAAAATATTATAAATGTCAGTTAGGATATAAAAGGAACATGTAGCGGCCAATGAGGCTATGTAAAAAGTGGGCGTGTCGTCAATTTAAAATTTTGATACAGGAAGTATAATAATTTAGCTTAAGGTCAATTGTATTCGATTTAGTTTACATTAAAGTTGGTTGTATTGTTTAAACAAGGTACAAAAATTCTTAGGATGTAAAATTATTGCAACGAACGAAGCGTCCAAGCCGATAGTTGAGGGGCGGCCTCTAGCGAGCGAAATTTGAACCAGGGACGCTGGTGCGGGCTCCAGAGCAGTTTGGACGCGTCGCTGATTACTTACATTGTACTGTTTACAAACAAAATGTCAGTTTGGTTTTCAAAAAAGCTTTTCAACTGAAAATGCTATATATACCTTCACTGATGAAATATTAAATGCTTTGAATAACCGGACATCACCAGTTGGGATTTTTTGTGATCTCTCAAAGGCCTTTGATTGTGTAAATCATGGGATTCTTCTAGATAAGCTTAAGTATTGTGGCATGAGTGGGACAGTGCACAAATGGTTTAAATCATACTTAACTGGAAGAGTGCAGAAAGTTGAAATAAGCAGTTCACATGATATAGATGAAACAATTAATTCTTCTAACTGGGAAGTTATCAAAAATGGCGTCCCACAAGGTTCGGTCTTGGGTCCTTTGCTGTTGTTAATATATATTAATGACTTGCCATTCTACATTCACGAAGATGCTGAGCTAGTACTTTTTGCTGATGATACAAGTATAGCTATCACACCTGACAAACAGGAATTAACTGATGAAATTGTAAATGATATCTTCCAGAAAGTTCTTAAGTGGTTCTCTACAAATGGACTCTCATTAAACTTTGATAAAACCCAGTATATACAGTTTCATACAGTAAATGGCATGACGCCATTAATAAATTTAGACTTTGAACATAAATCTGTAGCTAAGGTAGAATATTCAATATTTTTAGGTGTTTGTATTGACGAGGGACTGAATTGGAAGAAACGTATTGAAGATCTCCTGAAACGTCTGAGTTCAGGTACTTATGCTATCAGAGTGATTGCAAAATTTGGTGATATACATCTCAGTAAATTCGCTTACTACGCCTATTTTCATTCACTGCTTTCATATGCGATCATATTCTGGGGCAATTCCAACATTGAGTAAAAAAGTATTCATTGCACAAAAGCGTGTAATCAGAATAATTGCTGGAGCCCATCCAAGAGCATCCTGCAGGCATTTATTTAGGGATCTAGGGATACTCACTGTAGCTTCACAATATATATATATATATATATATATATATATATATATATATATATATATATATATATTCACTCATGAAATTTGTTATTAACAATCCGACCCAATTCAAAAGTAATAGCAGTGTGCATAGCTACAACACTAGGGGAAAGGATGATATTCACTGTTCAAGGTTAAATCTAACTTTGTCTAAGAAAGGGGTGAATTCACAGACATACATTACTAGACCGGCAATGCCGTATACAGTATCATTGGTGTCAGCGAAGTCTCGCCGCCATATTTCTATACTATAATGTGCGAGCAGTCGTGTGAGTTATTACAGAAAACAGTCGTAAAAGCACGAATGAACTGACGTAATTATGCTGTCCTTAGGGTTTTGACATGTAGGAAATTCGTGTTTTGTATATGGCTGAAATTTTTACAGCTTGAGTAAGCTTCAACATATACAGTAATGAGTTACATTGTTTTGCTGTTATTAGTAATCTGTTACCAATTTCATTCAACCTCGGATTCTCTTTCAGTAGTATGGCCATTATAGAAGTGTACCCTTAGTTTTTTGAGAGTTCTTACGAAATCTATAGTCTGCTTTGACGCACACACTGAGTCGCGTTTCCTGTTTTTATTCATCTATTTCGAATTTCAATCAACTGCTGTTATAAATGTGTTATCTGTCGTGGATAACACATAACTTTATTCTTGTTAGTGTCTTTCAGATAACTACTTCTGCTTTAACTGAACGTACTTCTCATGATTATGTTGGCAACACAACAAAATGGTAGAAAGTCTAGGCCTAGATGTTAATGTTAATGTTTAACTGTACATAACATGTTCTTCTCATAACACGATTCGAAAATGCGGAAGTGTTAGCTCAAATGCAAATCATGTTTAAACCAACGTCATATCGTGTCAGGAGATCATAGTAGTACCGTACGGAAAATCTTTGACGTTATGTGAGGCAAGATGGCGGCATCAAGGCAAGTTTGCCAGTCTAGTAATGTATGTCTGTGGGTGAATTATGCTGCCACAAAAGTCTTTGGTCACTTACCAAGTAGCATCAAATGTCTGACAGATAGTCACCTAGTATTTAAAAAGAAATTAAAGGAAGTTCTGAATGGCAACTCCTTCTACAATGGAGACGAATTTTTAGACAAAACTTAAAAAATAAATAAATAAATAAAATAAAATCCTTAAAATACTGATTGTCAAGTATAGACAACATTTACTAAACTGACACGTTCCACATCATTACGAAATGTCGTATATATGATCTGTGGAACAAGTATTAATGTAATTTAATCTAAAAACAGTAGTTGATGTTTCAAAAAACAGCCAAGAACTTGCGGAGCATTTCTAAAAAAAATTGTCAATTACTGGGCGGCAGATACCTAAGAAAGTAGTATTCTTTAAAGTGCATTGCTCGTTAACACCTTGACTGCCGGCGATGTAAACCATTCCGTACCTTAGAATGCCAGACATTCTACTTGCAGGAGTAAGCAGAGCTGCACTTAGTTTCCTTATATTCTGTCTGGCATAAAAAATTGGGCAATAAGGTTCCCTGTCCTTATAAAACAATCGGTTGAAGAATCATTACACTCGAAATAATTTGACGCAGTTCTTGTTCGACAAAGACTGGATCATCATCTGAATTGTCGATTTCGCCGTCCTCACTGTCATTATCAATAAAATGTTTCTCAAATCCATGTAAAATTTCGTCCAGCGTAAGAGAGCGTGAAGCCATGTCCGTTCATTTACCTACTGAGAGAGTGGGCACCACTTCCTACCTGTCCCGTTTCATACTTGGATGCGACCAGTCGGCCGATTTAGAAGCTAAATTTACAAGATCTGCAGGCTGCTTTAGACTCTAGATTTATCAAGTAAGGCATTTAAGTTGGATGTAGCCCGTCAATAAACTTAATTTTGTGTACGAAAACAAAGATCACGTCAAATGACATAATTGGCATTCTACAGAAATTTCGATATCCCGTCAATTGACGTGATTGGCAGTCAAAGTGTTAAGCGTGTCTTCCTTGGACTTTTTAGGTGAGTGTAATTACCAAGAGGTGCGTAACTTCGTGCACTGGCTCCATAGCTATTTGAGCAGACGCGTCGCTGTGTGGCAGCCAGGGCCGGCCGCTGTCTGGCATCATGCAAGCAGGCAGGCAGGCTAGCAGGCAAGCAGGCAGACTAGGCAGTGCGCCACGCGGCGGCACATTCCGCGCACCTGCGCCCGCCAGCGCGCCGCAAGAACGCCGGCAATGCGAGAACTCGCCGCTGTCCGGCCGCCTGCAAAAACCCAGGCCCCACGTCCCTCATTAGGTGGCAAGTGTGGGGGCGTGCGGGGGGGGAGGTGGAGGAAGGGGGGCCGAGGGGCGGATTCCTCGCACGCCGAGGCCGGCGCTCCAGGGCGACGGCGACGTGCCAAGCGGTCGCAGCTGACGGGCGTCTCTCATTGCTGGATGTTGTAGTCTTACCTCGATTGTTTCCACCACCCCCCCATTTTCGAATACTGACTTCCACCAGGTGTTTGGATGTTCGTTTTTAAACAACTTCAAAGAAGGAGGAGGTTCTCAATTCAATTTTCCCCCCCTTATGTACGTCACATCATGGCACAGTAGAATAAATAAACTTATTAAAATGCATCATGTTACCAAGAACACATATAATAAAAAATGCCTCTCAATAGCCACAAAACTGAAACACTACAAAACAGTCACACAGCCGCAAATAACATATGCTAGCGAAACTATATTTAAAACAATCAACACTGTAGCAATACACAGGCTACTCAAAATAGAAAGGAGGATAGTCAGAACTTGCATAAATAAGAAATACCAAAAAGACGGGATTTGGAGAATAGTTTCAAATGAAACTGTTTATAAAGAACTAGAACCAGTGACAAGCACAATGAAAAAGAAACGGATCTCTTTCCTAGGACATTTGATGAGAACACCAGAAAATGGAATCAGCAGGAAGATAATTGAAAAGTTATGGAACAGCAAGAGCAACATAAGATGGATCACAGAAATCAAGGAAGACGTGATGAAACTACAGATAGCGATGGAAGATTTGAAAAACAAGACAGACACACTCAAGATACTTCAGGACAAATACGTCACACTACCAATAAAAATTAACAAACAGAGACTGGGAAGGGTGATTTCGGATGAGGAGAGAAGGGCACGATCTGAAAGAATGAAAAAGTATTGGGCCAACAAAAAAATAAATAAAATTGAAAAATAACAGAAGAACCTAATTCATAATATTTATGTTGACCATAAAAGTAATAAATAAAAAAAGTAATAAATAAATTAACCACTGTATTATTAAATTGTCATGTTTATTTTTGAACTAAATTGTGTTAATGCATAACAACAAATTGTATTAACCGTTGTAATATTGACTAAAGTGGTCCAATGAAGGCCATAAAATAAATAATAATAATAAATGTATGTCACCTCAGAACCTTCGACTGTGTGAACCGATTTTGATGATTCTTTTTTTTTTTTGAAACTTGGTGCTTCCCGTGTGGTACCATTTCAATCTAGTTCAGTTCTGACAATGGCATCCATAAGAAAACCATGAAAGGTATAGCAGTCAACAATCCGAAGATTGGTTTGAACACCACAGTGCTTTACTAGGCATGGTCCTGTTTGGAGGTGGTATGCCGTTGCCTTCCTCCGACCTTCGAACTGGCTTACCCAGCCGGTTATAGGGGGGCCTACAGTTTAACGACGTGTGTTCCGAACCACGGTGCTACACGGTATTTTTCACATGAGCAATGCTGCCAGAGGTGAAAGAAGTGGAAAGTGACAGATAAAATTTCTAGGACCTGGCGGGGATCGAACCCGGGACCTTTACAAGTTTTCAATTTGCATTAAGTATGTGCGCGACAAATCAACTAATAACTTACTAACATGCCAACCGATTTCGATGATTCTTTTTTTATTTATATTTTATTGGAAAGGATTTACTTCAAGGGTAGTTTGATGAGAATTTGGTTAGGTTCTGATTATGGGATCCGTGACAAAGTAACGGCACTCTTCAATTCTTAGGTGCAAATTAACGATACTCGGCCGAATCTTTTATACGCTATTCAGATTATTTGACATATGTGTTTCTCCCTGCCTTCGTTTCTTTCATTCAAACGGCGCTGTCTCATATGAGCAGCATGACTACCCATATTCAGAAAAATTAGATAGTGTATTTCAAATTAAAAAAATTAATAAATAAATAAAAGAAATAAACAAAAATTTTACAAAAATCCAACTTAAAAAACTATTTCGAAACAAATTAATATGCACTAAAGAGTAAAAACTAAATTGCGTATTGTTCTACAACTTAACCCCTTCAACTCCCAATTTTATTAATATATGAACAAAAATATTTCTTTGCACATTTCTATACATATTGATTGTAAAAATGTATATTTGAAAGAAGTTTTTATTATTTTTAATTCTTTAGATTGTAATAATGCATATTTGGCAGAAGTTTTGATTGTTTTTAGTTTTTGGAGCGAAATTTGCAATGACTACATATGGCATCATTCTGCAGGATATGTTTCCTCTGTCATAACTAACAACATTTTCAAACAGTTTACTACGTATTTAGACATTGGAAAATTAGTTACTAATGACATTTTTAATTTACTTTGTTTCCCTTACTTTCATATAATTATTTGAAAGTCTAGCTGTATGTACTCCAACTTAGACACGAGGCAACGATACTTATTTTAAGAATGCCTTGTAGCCTAATGCTCTCTGTTTCCTCAAGGTAATGGTGGACAACCTAGACACAAGGAATTGTTGGAAGTCCTACAGTGTCGTTTACAATCTTTGGGCAAGTGATTGTGGCTGGAGGAACAGGTAAAGATGACGTTGCCATATGGTAACACTAGGAGGGAAAGGGTAACTTATTCTAATCAACAATATGTGGGTACGATGTATCTGTTTACCACGCAAGTAGGTAGGTTGGTACCTACTCACTTTAAATCTAACTCAACACATACCTATGCGTAACAAACAATGATCAAAATAATTTTTTTAGAATTCTCCTAAGTAAAATAAAATGAAAAATATTAGACTACTTAAGAGTCAATCACGTTATTACGATAATATAATGTAGTTACAGTTACCGTTATTTTTGGAGTTGCTGTCAGCCAAGGAAATCCTACGATAAACCTAGCAATAATACGAGAATATTGAGACCGAAGTCGGATTGGATGCTTCCTTGGCTGACACCGACTCCAAAAGTAACAATAATTGTAACTACGTTATATTATCGTAATATCTTGATTGACTCTTAAGTTATCTAATATTTCCAATTTCATTATACTTAGGAGAACTCTAAACATATTTTGATCATTGTTTGTTATTCAAAGGTATGTGATGAGTTAGTTATCTAATATTTCCAATTTCATTATACTTAGGAGAACTCTAAAAATATTTTGATCATTGTTTGTTATTCAAAGGTATGTGATGAGTTAGATTTTAGTCTGTAGGTACGTGGTAAACACATCGATCATACCTTCATATTGATGAGTAGAAAAAGTAAGTTGATTATTAAGTTGTAAATGAATACGCAGTTATTTATTTATTAATTTTTTTTCTTTTTAGCGCATATTAATTTGTTTTTGAATTTTTTAAGTTTTTTTTAAATTTTTGTTTATAATGATTCTGCATGTGGGAGGAGGAGATCTTTCGGGCACGAAACGTAATAATAAACGCAATTAACTTCTTTCTTATTGTACCCATTTACTCCATGTCTTTCTTACCTGTTCAACGATTTCTTCACAATACATTTCAGTATTTTTAATTGTGACGCTCGAAATATATGTAAATTGTGAGTTGGCGGCCTGTACGTTTTACGGCAACAGTGCTCTGCTGAGAATAATGGAGGTATGCAAAGCAGGCTCGCGGAAAACGGCCGGAAAGCAAACACATGGCGCCGACAATCAATTGTAATCCCTGTCTCATTTTTTATTTGAGTGCAGGTAAATCCAGTCCGGGCGTTATATGTTTTCAGATTCAGAAACAAGAACATAAAGTTTTTGCGAGTGCCATGAGACTCTTCAGTGTGTATCTGACAACGTCGTAACGCAACAAAAAGTTGCGTATATTGTCATAGGCACACTTCATTTATGCATCCTTGTTCGAAGTGAGTTCAAGGTCGCACACTGGATGCCACAGATGGAAAAAAAAAATATTCTCTGTCTATTTGGTAGAAAAAGGACGGTAAAAGAGACAGTTTTGCTACTTTGTAATTGCATGTACAACAAAATGTTATACTATTGTCATTTTTGAGGCAGTGCAAATTTCGAATTATCGTTGTTCAACGAATTGAATGTATTATGAATTTTCCGATTCCAACCATCGGCACAACATGCGGTCTTCGGTTTGAGCCCTATATTCGGCACCATTTTTATACAGATCTGTTTTTAACAAGAAAAATATATTAAACTATGATTAGCGAAAGAATTACTTGCGTTATGACCTAACTGACTGCAACCGTTGTAAAATTATTCAGCCGATAAAGCAGGTGGTCTTGGGTTCGAGTCCCCCACAGTTGTCAGTTTTAGACGATATTGATCTGAAGCTATGATTACTAAACAAATTTAATTTATAAATTTATTAAATCAAAACACTTAATTAAGGAATAATGTTAGTAAAACGTTTCACTGAGTAGCTCCAAAAATGTATCAGGAGTTCTTTAAGGGCCTTTGAATAGAGTGAACAGTAATATAAAAGAAAATCTGTGTAATCAACAACTACTTTTCCTCGACGTCTTTACCCGATTTATCAATTTTTGCCTCCGTATTCTTGCGAAGATACGGCCTTGTAGGTCCTGCAACGTGGAATCGAAATTATAATTTCCTATGCTCTCATACAGATTAAAGGAAATTTCAAGGTTATAATTCTGTTAGCTTGACTTACAAAATATCCATTTCTTGCAGAAACAAACGTTACGCATCAAATTCAACTGCTTATAAATTAGCATAAATCTCCTGATGTAAGATCATATTATCTTCATTTATTACACCATAAAACCCATATGGCTGTGGGGGGGGGGGGAGAAGGGAGGGGGGAGGAATTCAGCATTATAATTTCCTGCTCTTAAGGCAAGAGTGACAGTATATTTAAAAACAAATATTTTAAAATTTACATGGCATCAATAAAAATGGCATAAATGCTAGAGATATGTAGTTTGGTATTCAATCGTGACATAATCGTAGGTTGTTTGTTTGTAAAGTAACATAGAAAGACTGGAAATAATGACGTACACAATAAAAATTATATAGTCAGATACATTAAAAAATTTACACAAGTTAGATAGTGGATGACTAAAAAAATTAAAACTGAGGTATTGCTGAACTTGCTACGTGGAGGTTGGAAGAGGGAGATTTCAGGTATGCCCCAAAAATTTGATTGTACCGTGACTTCAAATAATGGAAATACAGCCGGATAACTTCTTCAACAACCACCGATATTTCTACACGTTTCCACCCTAATTTTCAAAGCTAAAATGCAGAAAGTTAATTCTGTGTAGATGCACAACTTTGGCTTTCATATAAACTTCGTAAAGACAGCACACACACACACACACACACACACACACACACACACACACACACACACCATTAAAACTAGCGCCATTGCACAACCAAAGACAACATACGTCTGAGGTTTCGATAGTGCACATTAATAATCAACACGTGAGATAGCAGTAATGTTCTTCCTCGTACCATCAGTTTTCTTCCTGACGGCACGTTTTCACGTGCCGTTCATAAGGAGCCTATCGACAGTACGATGTAACAGCATTCCCAATGTTGGTCGACACAAGTAATTCCTGGCTTGATTCACAACACAAACGTCGTATCATACCCTGAGAGATTATCGGCTTTTCTATCCCGTCCCCAGCTCCCCTTCGTCAGAGTTAGTGTAGTCAGTCTCATTTCAGACGTGCGTTGCGTTATCGACCAACCCTGCACCGAGTGAGTGATGGTTTGATGATGATTATACTATTATTGCACCAAAGTGTAGGGCGTTTTGCATATGCAACAGGGCCATGCGAATCTTGATCTAAATCAAAGATTAGGTCACCACTTCTCCAGTGGGAGCAAGGAGCAAGCACCCATTTCCATAGAATCTAACATTCCCACCAGACAACCAAGGTCTACATGGTCAATGGCGTGATAATAATAACACCGTGGCCGTTCTCGCGGGAGTTTCGAGTCCTCCCGCAGGCATGGGTGTGTTGTACTTAGTATAAGTTTTAGTAAATCTAGGGACTGATGACCATATCAGTTTGGTCCAACAGGTCTACTAATATTTGAACATAATGCCGGTATGTTGTGTTTTACAAAAGAACCATAAAAGAGAAATGAGGGCTCCTGCTAAGACTCTCCCTCACTTTATTTCGGGTTGGCACTGAGAGGAAAATGACAGGCGACATTCCCTCCGCCATGCACCATAAGGTGGCTTTCGGAGTATGTAGGTAAATGTAGACTTGGGAAACACGTTCGCCTTCTGTTGTACTGTCATAGGAGCAGTTTTTAGTTTCATTCTAAACTTCGATCAATGACAGATGATAAGCTGTATAGTTGACGTAACGAATGACGTTTCTAAAATTCCGCCACGAAAAATTTAACGAACATACTACTTACGTTGTATTTAGTCAAAAGTATACAATGGTCAAAACAATTAGGTGGTCGGATGAGATATCATACACCACATATGATATCAATAAAATACGATACTATTGTTACAATTGTAAAGTGAGAGTGGTATTTTGCTCTTTTTACTGTTAGAGCAAGGCACCATTGATCTACTGAAAGTCTCGTTGCCCTCTAATAGGGAGTGTGATCACTTCTGGGGGTCTTCGGGGCAGTTCCGTTGCAAACCTGCGTGGCATGGACAGTATATAGTTATGAATCAGCTCTTGAGGGACATTTGACATGTCTTCCATTAGTGCAACCGTTGTGGGAAGTGCTGGTCTAATTGAAAAGCGCCTGTCAATTGCTCCACATTCAAATGGTTGTAAATCTCAGTCATAACTATTGTGGTTATAAAAAATGTGCAAAAGTTTCTCAAGCTTATGGGACTTAACTGCGGAGTCACAAATTCCTAAACTAACGAACTACTTATAAACAACCTTATACTAAAGACAACAAATATGTCCATGCCAGAGGGAGTATTCGAATCCCCGACGGGGAATGACCTCGCGCATCTTAGCATAGCGCCTAAATGCTCTCGGCCACCCCGCCGTAGCGGTGTTTATCAGTCCATAGGCATACAAGATACTTAAACTAACCTAAAGACAAAACACACACACGCGCAGCGGGAGGAAGAATCTCCGACGGGAAACAACCACACGCTCCGCAGCAAGGGACCTTAGAGCACTCGGTGTGTCAAAAGCATCCCATACATTCTCAATCGGGTTTAAGTCCGGTGAACAAGATGGCCACTCAATTCGATCAATTCCATTCAAGCAAATTATCCACCAGTGCAGCTCTGCAACAGAAAGAACCCATCTCCTATGCCACAAGCGTAGAGAACAACAAAATGTCGATGTATCTACTCTCTATACTTCTGAGAAGTGGAAGCGCCGTTCTGAACTACAAACAGGTCGGTACTCCAGCCACTACTGACTCCTGTCCACACCATTCTTCCACCACCATGATATGGTGATATTCCCAGTGCATAAACAGGATTGTTTTGAGTTTCTAGTTCTATCCAGATGAGGGAACGACGATTGTCCGGCTGAACACAAAATCTTGATACACCTGTGAAAAGAATCCAGCGTCATTCGTTACTACTCCAGTCCCTCCACTCAGTTTCTGCATGCTAAACAGTGTCGTGGTTTTAATGGGACACACTCCATTGACCTATGAGCGTAGAGGACATGTTCCATAAGTCGAATTCGGAGAGTTTGTGTTGATATTGTGCGTCCTGTTGCGGCCTGGATGGTGCGTTGTGGCTTTCTATTTAGCATCCTGTCTCTACGGGCTGCTAACCCGAGATAACGATCACCTCTTGCTGATGTTACCCGTGGACGACTTTAGCATTGCCTTCTTCCAAGCCGCGGTGGAGTAGCCGAGCGGTCTAAAGCACCTCGCTGCGGAGCGCGCGGTTGCTCGCCGTGGAGGTTCGAGTCCTCCCCGGGGCATGGGTGTGTGTGTTTGTCCGTAGATTAGTTTACCTAGGTTTAAGTAGTTTGTAAGCTACGGACTGATGACCACGCAGTTTGGTCCGATAGATTTACAGACATTTGAACTTTTTGAACCTTCTTCCAACTGTTCCTGTTGCCCTAAATTGCGTCCATGTCCTGGAAATTACACTTCGGGATACTCTAATAGCTGCAGCCACCTCCCTCTGTGTCTGCCCTACTTCCAACCTTCCTATGGCTCTCCATGGCATAGCTTCGGGTAAGTCACGTTGTTGTTCCATTACACTTCCTCCTTACTACACTATCAGAACCCAACTCCTTGTGTAATTCGTTTGGAAATCACAACGCCAAACCCCTCTGCAATGTCTTTCTTTTATATCCACTATCTTCCGTTGCGCGAAATGTTGATTGCTCTCCGTAGAACCGACAGAAAGATATCTCGTCATTTTAATTCATCCTGTCAATGACAATGCTTCAGAACCTAGATATCTCAATTGATCTCAACTGACCAGTGTACAACAACGAATCGTCTGACAAAAGAATATCAAGTCCATTAAGTTTACCTAGACTTTCATATCTCGGCAATGGATAACGCCTTGTTGCGGAGCGCGCGGTTGCTCGCCGTCGGAGGTTCGAGTCCTCCCTGGGGCACGGGTATGTGTGTGTTGCCTTTAGGTTAGTTTAACTTAGTTTAAGTAGTTTGTAAGCCTAGGGACTAATAACCAATGCAGTTAAGTGCCATAGATTTACAAACATTCGAAGTTCAATGGACAAAGATTTTTCAATTAAAAAGTCTTGTTTACTTCATCCGTTTAGCTACTTTCGTGTTTGACTCGATTCGTACACGTTTAAAGCGTACAAGTGATGCGTTAAAAAACCTGCTCGGAAAATTATTTTTTTTTCCTCGTGTAAAATCTGAATAAAACCCGAAAGGTACCCATAATATGATGCCATTGGCTGAGCATTAACTTTAGCTCAGTTTACATCATTTTAACAGGAACATATGGATTCGATAATTTGCCTCCGTATTAGTCCCTGTACGCCGTTTGTAAATTGTAACATAGATGAAGTCATTTAAACTGAGATTCTTCGACGGTAAACCATAAACATTTCACCCCATAAGCATAGCTCAAATAGGAACCGAGAAGCAAGAACACTAAAATCTCGTCAGTCCTTGATATCGAGGATTGTAATTAATATTAACCTTGTCAAGAGTTCCTGCATTGCAAATAAACTTCCAAGTAGTTGGTAAATTGTTTGATAAAGGTTATCAACACTAGGACTGTATCCAGTAATATTTTCGACGCTTTCTAGGATTAATAATAATGATCTGTGTTGAATATATATATATATATAGGTGTATGTATGTGTGTACTCCACGTCTCCTAAACAACTGTAGCAATTTAAACCAATCATATGACACACATTACTATCAGACAACAGTTATTGTTCAGTAAGTAACATCTATGACTCATAGATCAGTAGATATACACGAATTCGCGAAAAACTGCCACATTATGCCTGAATGTTCCTTAGCTCCTCCTAAAGTAATCGATCGAGTTCAGCAGAAAGTGGTAAAAAACTCTTCATTGATATAAAACAATACCTGTGGGGGTGTGTGTAAAAAAACACCTCCTGTACTTACATCAGGAGACATGCCATAATAACAATAAAATGCCCATGTAGCTACCAAATCATGCAACACGTGATAATGAGATATTATTCAAATCAAATTTCAAATGTTTGTCAAGCTTAATGGACTTAACTACGGGGTCATCAGTCCCTAAACTTACAAACTACCTACGAACTACCTTATACTAAAGACGACACAAACATCCATGCCCGATGGGAGATTCGAATCCCCGACGGCAGACGGCCCCGCGCACCGCAACATGGCGCTCCAGTACGCACGGCTAATCAGCCGCGCGAGATTTCATTAATCCATTATTTAAGAATGAGCACAAGTTTGGAACTAGCAAGAAGTTTTACAGTTTCAGACATTAACGTAACATTTTATCGCTACAATCCAATAAAATTACGAAAGGCATGTAGTATGTCTCTTATATTTTTTTGCTGTTCATGCAGTAAAACTACTGCATTCGCTATTTGTCTACAATTTATTTCTCCTTTAATACTGTGTTCCGAAGACATTTTACAGACGGCAGAAACGTATACGGGTGAATGTATCTTCCGAAGTTATCGTGTGAGATACGAGATCAGAAACAATAATGATCATTAAAACTGCCCCATCACTAATGAGATTTTGCATTAGTATGTCTTTACGAATAACTCGGCGTACTTTGTAGCATTATGCCCATGCAGCACTCAATGTATATCATAATACAACACATAGCTCAGAAGACATGAGTCGTAAACTCTGAAATGCATGAAAAAAGCATCCATTCACTGAAGAGGCTATAAGGTACTACATATTTGCACTCTACGTTACTGGGATATTCTATTTTTTTATTATTATTTAACAGATATGTTGACATAAGGATGGGACTGCGTGTACACAATATTTAAATGGACAGGGAGAGGTTTAGAAGTCGACGGAGAGAGGAGGAAATGGATTAACATAAGAATGAAATAATAAAGATATACCCTGGCAACGACGGGGTTTTACACTACTATCATGTAAATATATTTGTGGGAAACGTAGTTATAGATAAATAACATAGAGAGAATGGGATGAGCTGTTGTAATAACTGCAAGGATTGTTCGATATACTGAATTATTAAAAATAATTAATATTAAAGTGAATAAAGACATAATTATGATTAGGAATCCAAGAAATAGATGATGATATATAAAATTTAAGTCTACGATGTTACTTAATGCACATTTCCTTGCATTTTTTGTTCACGATAGATTACATAATAATGTTACCAATGAACTACAATTGCATAAAGGAAAAAAAATATGTTAGATAAACTGCCTAGTAATAAACAATTTCCTTATCGTCATTCACACTTTCACATAATACTTGCACGGCAGATACTGCTTAATCATTTCATTTTATAAAATTTCCCTGATTGAATTGTATGCGACGCTGAATAGTAATGTTTATTGAAGAAGAATTGATCGGAATGACCTATAAAGCTGAGATCGTAACTTGCGTTGCTCCGAAACGAAAGTTCCGAAGTTTAAGGGGTGAGGTAATTTATGAGATTTTGGTAAAACTCGCGGAGAACCTACGAAGAAACTTAATTTAGAAATATGGCATACAAAGAAAACAGAATCTGCGGCAAATAATGTGAAAACCATGTTCAACTCCTTTACTTAATTTAGCAGCGAAAGCTTTCTACCATGCAAATAGTTTTCATGCTGACTTTATCCGTGAGACTGAGATGATTGATGTATTGAATCATCAGTGTACTAAACAGAAAATGATAAAGTACCTTGCAGTTAGCGGATGAATGGAGAGACGATACCGATCATTTTGGAAATTTATTTATTTTTGTTAACAGAGTAACAAAACTTGCATAAAGTGTTGTAACTAGTGAAATAACGGATAACGTCACTTAATGTAAGTGCTATAAAGGTGGCGGAAAGATAAGACTACATAGAAGTCAATGAACACATTTTAGATATGTAAAATGAAGTCGATACATGGAAAAAATACACATGTATTTCCGCTCACTGTGTGCCGAATGCCGAATTGCTAAGTGGAAACTTCCGCGTAATTTTCTTGATTGCATTAGTGGATTCTGGCAGTACTGGGGTACGTATGTTTCAAATATTGCAACTGTCTAGTAAAATTTATGCAGGTATCAATAAGAGCTAGTTAGGTAGGGCTGTACTTTCCTGTGTGCTTTGTGTGTGAAGTGTTATCTTTTGTTGACGGCCATGCTTTCCGCAGTATTACTCGATAATTGGCTATACCTGGCAGACAAATAGCAACAGTTTCTGTTATTCGAAGGACAATGGAGTCCAATTTCACGGGAGTCGACTAATCCACCCGTCCAGTTTCGACTTTTGTCACGCAGTCAATACGCAAATAAAGTCGACAATGCGGAAATTCACAGCTGTGAAGGGCGTTAGAGACATTTGAAAGATGTTGTCAGGTCAGAATAATTAATCAAGCAACTAAAGCGCACAATGCCGTCAGAGCCATTCTGCGTAAATTTTCAGTCGCAATTACGTCCAGAGCGGAATAAAGGCACGTAAATCGACACATGAGAAACTACACGTAATTCAAACTTTTTCCAACTGAACACGGTCATGAGAAGTTTCTAATGGCTTGACAGTTCCCTAGGTGGTTTCAAAACGTAAAACGACACATGAGAAACTACACGTAATTCACACTTTTTCCAACTTAATACGGTCATGAAAAGTTTCTAATGGCTTGACAAGTCCCTAGGCGATTTTTGGTGCTGCCTATTGTCAAAATTAGCCTTTTAGAAAATGTTGTACGTTCTGTTTGTAACAGATAATTTCTTCTTCTATGAAGTAAATGTCTGTACCGTGTCCTGGCATACGAAAGACGTAAGGAGAGGATGTGATCCTGTCTACACTCTCAGAGCGGTTAGGAGCGAGGGCAGAAGACAAGCTTCCGGTGAATACAGGAGATCACAAGACCTTCACTAGCGACCATGAACAGTCAGAGTTGTATCCGTGAATTTTGCGTACAAGAGGCTCAGGGGACTTAATTTAAATTGCTATTTATTGAGGTGCAAACTACTAAAATTGGATAGTAATTTATAAGATATTAATACAGTTATCATAACAGTAGCCAGTGAATAAATCTTCTAGGGTCGGCTACCGAACTACCGGCACAAACTATTGAGTTAGCACTTCAGTTAAAAAGGCAGATATGGGCAGATCTCACCCGACGCTAGCGGAGAATCTGGTGCCCAATTCGTCTGACTGCGTACTAGTTCTTCAAACAAAGAACATTTGTTTTAAAGGATAATGTGGGCACGCTGTTAAACCCAACTTACCAGTGTCCGGCAATTTCTACTGACCACGATGTGTTTCAGCTTTCCCCCTCACTGTGGCCTCTAGTGAATCACATTAATGTTCTGACTACTCTGTGACTGGTTTTACATTAACAAAATCCAAACTTGATAGCAACAATGTTCTGACGAAAGTAAAATTTCACTTTTCTTCTAAATATTGTCTGTAACAGAATGTTTCACGTCTTCTATCCCCACCAGTGCCGGTTTCGAAAGTGGAGAATTCTTTTCCGATAGTTTTACTCATTTACCCTCTCACTGAAGCCCTTGTGAACTCACTAACGCTGCTGTTGTGAGAGCATGGTCCATAGCTTGCTGCTTGTTAGTATGTGCCTGCTGGTGACCAATTACTACGGTAACATCCTACAAAAGCGTCTAGACGCTGTATCAAGTAACCTCTTTATTCCCACCTTGTGACTGTCGCCAGTGGCATTTGCGTTTCACAAGATTCTTACTTTACTGCTTACTTAATGTAACCTAAATGCAACTAGTCTGGCCTGGTGTCTGCGGTGTAGTTTTACGGCTTAAAGTGGATTCCTTTGGGCCTCACAGGCTGGGTTGATTAATACAACAGTATACGGCGCTTGTTACGGGATTTTATGAGCTGCAAGATGTGGTTACAATTAATTAAAAGAGTATGAGGACTATATGTCCTTCCTCATCGACTGGGTCACTTAATTTGTTTGTTTTGGAATAAAAAAAATGTTCAAGTGTTTGTATAGCTTATGGGACAACTACGGGGTCATCAGTCCCTAAACTTACAAACTACTTATGAACTAGCTAATCCTAAGGACGGCACAAATATCCATACCCGAGGGGCGATTCGAACCCTCGTCCGTAGTGGCCGTGCAGACCGTGACTGGAGCGCCTCAGTCCCCTCGGCCATCACGGCCGGCGTTTTCGAATCGAGGGCGAACCAAGTAAGCGTCCGTAACAGCTGTTCACGATTTATACAGTAATACGAACAGATTTATTATATGCTATTACTTAACTAAATACACAATATTTTTTCTGTTATAAAGGGTTAAGATATAGTTATGTGATTTTCTTCATTAGTTTGACTGTTCACAAAAACGAAGTTTCATTATTTCTGTTCAACTTACAGAAGATTTTATTAATCCTGACTGAGGCGAAAACACATGGAAATTTCACAGGCCTATGAAAATGCAATATCGATGCGAGAATATTATTAAAATAACGTTCAACGTATACCTGGTGAGTGTAAAAAAGTAAGTGAATGTGTCATGAAAGTGTCATATCTGAACGGCAACTTGGAGCATGTGTGCTTACATGCTCGTGTGTTTTCAGAGACTTGAGAAAAATCGATACAGATCATGCACTGCATCTGACTGACAGTGCAAACAGATTTGGAGCAGTTGAATGTAGTCGTTGTGAGAGAAAGTGTGACAGCGTAATGGAGCAGTTGTAAACATCAAGTTCTGCTACAAACTGGGAAAGACTGCAACGAAGCCGCGCGGGAGTAGTCGAGTGGTCTGGAGCGCCACGTTACGTATCGCGCGGCCTCCCGCGTCCGTGGTTCGAATCCTCCCTCGAGCACGTTTGTGTTGTCTTTAGAATAAGTTAGTTCATAAGAAGTTTATAAGTTTGTGGACTGATGACCAAGCAGTTGAGTTCTATAAGCTTCACAAACATTTGACAAAGACTGCAACGGAGCCACATGGACTGTTGGTGCCGTAAGCAGACTGTGTATTTAGGAATCTTTATACCCTCCCGTGAAGGGAACAGTTGATGATGTGCGACGACCATCGACAAGCAGAAACCCAGACATGATCGAAAACAAGCGACAATTGATGGCACAAAGTAGGCGACGGACGCTGAGGTTGATTACGGAGGAAATGGGCATTAGTAAGAACACTGTGTACGCCATCGTCCGCGATGATTTGGGTAAGCGTAAGATCTGCTCCAGATTTGTGCGGCACTAGTTGATGGACGATCATCTCTGTGTGACCGAAATCCACGGTTTTTGAACACCATCGTCACGGGAGATGATCCGAAATGAAAACGGCAGTCGATATCATGGTGTTAATCGTATTTACAGCGACCTAAAAAGAAGCTGTCTGCAAAAATGCAATGTGAAAACTTGGTTCATCTACTTCTACATAAAGACCCTGCTAATCACATTTCAGGGCACGGCGGAGGGTTCATAGTCTTCTTCGATATCAATGGAATCATCCAGAAGCAATTTGTTGCTGCAATTCAAAACACTAATGCTGCATTTTATAGATCAATTTTGAACCGATTTTCACAGTATATCCGGCGTATTCAGCCAATGTTTCACATGCCTGGATCCCGATGCTGCTACTCCATGACAATGCCCCTAAACACTGCGCGACCCGTGTGCGCCTGTTCCTGGTGCAGAAGGTGGTAACAGTTATTGAACACTATCCGTCCTCCCCTGATCTGGCTACTGCGGACTTTCCCCGCATAAAGCGGTCATGAGAGATCACGTTTTGCGGACGTGAATCCCATCAAAGACAGTGACACAGCCGTTCTGCGATCAATTCCACAGGAGGTCTTTGTTGCTTGTTTTTTCAAAAGCCGTATTGTAGCCGGTGTCGAATAATTTGAAGAGCAATAAAGAACTTTTTTTATATCTTGGGTTTTGTTTATTGTCTGATAGAAGTCATCGAAATTTTTAGGCATACCACGTCGATGTAAAGGGTGACAAACGTCCAAAAGGAGGTAGAACAGAGTATTAGGGGGTACCCCATGACCTGTCACTTGAGTGACGGAGACATTCACCAAAGCCATGCATCGAATGGCCAGTTGGCGTTATTCATCATTCTTTTCCAGTCACCAGTCCATTGGCATCACTCATTATAACACACGATGCTTCGTTTTTGCAATGTACACAATTTTTTGGCTCATGATGAGCTGCTCGACCCTATTAGCATAGGTTTTACTCCCCAAATGCAATAAATTTGCTAGCTGTTTGGCCTAGGAGTAATTCTTTGATTCAATTCAACAATGACATTATCGAAAGTCAAGAACGTTTAGGAGAACTCAAATTTCGATTATTAACTGTATACTGAGATCTTTAATTTTCGTCTCTGTCCCACAGAGACCGCATGGTTATTCTGTTTGTTGTATGATGAGTTTTGAGGGGTGGCCGAAACCCCTTCCCGCCGCCATCCAATCCCTCCCCTCCCTCAGAAATATGTGTTTCTACCTGCCTTCGTAAGACACTATGGATGTTAACGTGTGAATGTTTTTCGAAATGTTTGCAAATCGGGTAAGTGAAGGGGAATATGTATTCTAGCTTAGTGATCACCTATTGCTAAATAAAAAACCACCTGACAACCATATCCAGGCTGGTCGTCAAATCGGCGCTGGTTTCAAAACAGGCCCAGTTCCCGCTTAAACTCGCTTAGCTCTCCGAGCTTGTCGTACCGCGCGGGTGCGCGGTCATTAATACTGGCCTCTCCTGACCTCCTGCCTCTTACAGTTAGGCTTCCATTATTGATAACACAATACTCGCTGCCTCCGTCAAAAATAACATCGCTCGTGACATCTAACGATAAATTCTGCATTACACTGCTTACAGTCTGCAGCTAGTATCAACCAAGGGAATTAATGAAAGTCAGCGTTGTATTACTAGAATGTTAAAAATTTTTCCCTGGGTGCTATTCTTATCCAGGTCTCGTATTCACTACGCAAGAGACCGTTATGCCATTGCAACAGTGGACAGCATTAAATATTTTGCACTGTCAAAATACCGTGGTCCTTAAAAATTTATTCGGTGAGCAGGTCAGACTTCAAAATATGCTCAAGAAGACATGCTTTTAGTAAACAGGCGTAAAATAATTTTGCGATTGCTTTAATAAAGTATAAAAAATAAATAAACAAACAAATTATAATAATTACAAGATTATTACAAGAACTTTAAAATAATTATCTATTAAAAACCTAAAATCATTATAATATCAAAAGAAAAGATCAATGAACTGAAACGTAAGCTAAAATATGCTATTAGTATATTCAAACAATTAAAGAATTATAAGATTTTAACTGAAGAGCTTATTCCCTATACAACAACAAAAATTAATGTTTCAAATTAAAAAAAAATGAATAAAAACATTAGTTTAGAATTCAGCTTCTTGGAAAGCTAAATGTCTTAGGCAACGTATGACACATCATTGTTACTAATAAATAAACAATATTTATGAAACAATGACTATTATTTATTTGTAAACGAACCTAAATTGAAATCCTATAATTAAAACCAAAGTTTTGTTACATCCTTATTCATAAGGTACAAAAAACAAAATCTACTTACTTGAATTCAAAACAACAATTAATTACATCACTAATAAATAATTATAATAATCAATCCTTTCCACAAAATAATAAACACAATAAATTAATCAATACATTCGGAACTTTACAGAAAAAATATGAGTGTAAATGACGTACGTAAACTGCACAAACTATCGTCCCCTGCGAGATCAAACTTGTCAATTTATCCACACTACTAACATGGTACCCCTGTTCTTCATACTCATTACTGCTAGTGTTTCACTAATTTGCATAATAATTAGAGCCTGATTTACATTTACATATGTGATGTCTGTTCCTTTGGTCTGGTACAAAGTTTCAGCTTTCGCCATTGACGTAATTCAGTGTTGACTAGCAGAAGGTGTCTTTAATTCATTCTTGTCCTTATATTTAAGCAGATACCGTATTTTATTGCATAAGCTCCGCCCTCGCATATTTCCCTCCCCTACGATTTTTCATTATTAAAAAATTATTTTATTAACATCACGCATAATTCCTTCTCCTGGTTCGTTCTAACAGGAGCGGCCTTCAAATAACTTGACAATGGACAACAATGGACGCAGAGGTACTGCCACGAACGAATATTTCCATTATCACAACATACCATAAATTTGAAACGTTAAGTCGCAGACATATTTCTAGGTCAGTTTGCTACAAGTTGTCATAATGGCGAAATATTCAAACTACACGGCAAAATTTAAACTAAATGTGTTATCTCACGCCGATAGAAACAGAGTAAAAGCTGCAGGAAGGCATTTCTCCGTCTATCCTAATGCAATACGGTATTGGCAGAGACAAAAAGATAAACTCGTGGCTGCAAAGGCAAGCTCCAGATCTTTCCGTGGGCTTAAGACAGGGAAATATCCCGAAATTGATAATGGTGTAATTGCTTATGTCAATGAACTTCGGAATCGTGGTTGTGCTGTCTCTTATGAAATGATTCTGAACAAATCTCGCGAGATAGCTGCCATGCTAAACATTGACAGAAAGGACTTTAAAGGAAGCATTGGTTGGGTGATTCGTTTTATGAGACGGAAGAATCTCAGTCTACGAAGGAGAACATCTTTGTGGCAGTGGTTACCTCGAGACTACACAGATAAGGTAATCGAATTCCATCGTTATGTAATACAAGTGCGACAGCAATATGACTATTTGCTCCCCAAGATTGGTAACGCTGACCAAACGCCAGTGTTTTTTGATATGCCACGGAACACAACCATTGCTGCTACTGGCTCTAAAAGTGTCCTTGTGAAGACGACTGGAGCAGAGAAACTAAGATGCACAGTGATGTTGTGCGTTACAGCAGACGGCAATAAACTTCCACCGTATGTAATCTTGAAGACACCAAAGGAGACTATCCCTCATTGAATTCACTTACGAGTTCAATAAAAGGGCTTGATGACAGCAGAATTGACGGTGGATTGGCTGTAGAAAGTCTGGGGAAGACGACCAGGGGCATTATTACAAAAGAAGTCCCTTCTTGTCCAAGACAGTTTCCGGGGTCACCTTGTGGAAGCTGTAAAGGAGAAAATGAAACGGATGTAGACCCAACCTGTTATCATTCCTGGAGGTTTAACGTCCATTCTTCAACCTTTAGACGTCAGTGTGAACAAACCTTTCAAAGAACACCTACGACGCTTGTATTCACAATGAATGGTTGTGGGATCTCATCAGCTGACTCCAGGAGGCAAGATAAGGAAGCCATCAGTACCGACGATGTGTGAGTGGATAATCCGTGACTGGGAGAAAATTGGTGTCGATATTGTGAAGAAGAGTTTACAAAAAAACTCGAATTTCTTGTGCCATTGACGGATCCGAGGACGACATGTTGTGGAATACCGGTAGTGAAAATGAAGAAGATGACGTGTTATCTGATCCTGAAAATAGTGATGACAGTGACGAAAGTGAGGTCGCAGAATAGAGAAAATTAGGTAAACAATTCATTGCTGCTCTTGATTGTAGACACAATGAAGCTGTGTCATTACCGGTACTCCAGTTATTTTGTGTTACGGCAATTGAAAATAAATTGTGTTAAGAAAATAAATACCGGTACAGTAAGTTTAACATTAGTTGCGACTTCTGACGTTTGGCTTGTCGAGGTGAAGGAGACGCCGTTGCCCAGGTAACAGCAATAGTGAGCCGGCTTTTTCCACTCCCGCCGCAACCTGCTCGGCTTGTGAGGCACTGCTGTTGTCAAACAGTAGCACGTGGTGTCGCGCGTTGACCCTTTGCGTTCTCTATCCTGCATTGTAGTTTCCTACCGACAAAGGATGTTTCCAGGCGCCAGCGTGGCGTTAGATGTTGCCGGCGCGCTCAGCATACGCTGCAAACTTTGCGAACCATCCACTCGCTCCGCACCGACATGTCAAAAGTCGCAATTAATTTTAAACGCACTGTAGGTACCATTTTTTCACAAATTGCTGTATACCGGTTTCTTTTACCTGCCTAATAAGTAGTTCATCTTCCTTTCTGAATTACTACTCGCATAATCCCTTCCCAATTGTTTTCAAGAAAATTTTTCGAGAAAAGAAGGGAGGGAATTAAGCGATAAAATACGGTACATTATATGCCAGGAGAGCAGAAGAGACCGCTAGCATTCGTGGAATAACTGCTACGGCAACACAGCAGAGCAGGTGCAGTAACTCTCAGCCACCGTGTAGGTGGAGGAACTGGGGCGTGGTCCCCTTGACGTGGCCGCGGCTGTCAGCAGCGGTCTCGTCTCGCCACCGCAGGCCCTAGGAGTGTGCGCCGGGCTGCGGCGTCGCCAGGGGCAGCGCCGGTCCCTGCTGTCTGCACTGGGGACTTCCTAATGGACTACCCACTGCTCCCATAATTACAAAACTCACAACCCCACATTAATATCCCGATTTGTCAGCTGTCAGCGCCGATTCTATACATATTATAGAAACTATAGTCCGATTAACCCTGGAACGATAGGTCGAAAAATAGTTTAGAAAACGGTCGCACTGGGTCTGTGGAACAAATAATTAAAAAGAGTGCCAAACAGTGTATTTACAAATAACTAGTTTTTATTTTGTTTAGGTGCTACTAAATGCTGTAGGGACATTATTTCAACTTTTTGAATTTCACAAAAATTCTGTAAAAAGTAGAAGACGTACTACTTCGTAGTAATAAACGAAGGTGCACTGGAAATACAAGTAAATTGGATTGAAATACAAATATAAAGTAGAATAATTTGTAGAACTGAAAAGCAGACGAATTGAATTTTTGTTATATAAATCGATATTGTGAATATAATGATTAGTTAGTGTGATATGGTCCTCTAAATCATCCGTTTTCGTAACAGCCGCCAAGAACCATTCCTGCATGAGCCAAGCACAACGAAATCTTGCAAACTTTTCAGAAGTATTTACTTTTGCTGCTCTTCCACTTATAGCATCTTCCCCTTCATCCCCATTTATTTCACTATTTCTTTCACGATCAGTATTTATTTCCAAGTCTGGATCGGTCAGTATCGTCAATTTCACACTCATCGCCGTATAAAATTATGCAAATTCCACAGTAATCAATTCTTTCTTTTGCCATTTTATAATGTAAACAATTTACAAATAATCAAAATATTCACGGGTGTACTGCCGGTCATAATGTCCAACGGGCACAATATTTCGACGATCATACATGTTGCCATCATCAGGTGAACTGACGGACTGAGCTCGTGGAAACGCTCCGGCACGGAATTCCGTACGGTACGGCGGCTCGAAGGGAACTGCGTTCTAGCCCAGTAGCGGGCGATTTAAATACCCTCGGCCCGCGGAGCGAGCCCTCCGCGGTCCGCGGTCCGCGCCGCGATTGCGACGGCGTCTGAGATGACGTCGTGTGAGGGCTCTATCCACCTTGGTCGTTACGTTTGCTAGATTTACTCTTTATGAACCCAATTTCTGGTTCCCAAGCTTTGCTAAGATTATAGCCACAGTCACGGTTTATGAGGTCGTCCATAGTGCGAATTTCAATGGCCTCTCTGACGAAGCAGTCCCAGTGTCTCGAAATTTGTACCAGAATTCTAGTGCGTTCATACTCCATCGCGTGATTCTCCGAGAAACAATGTTCAGCGACCGCCGACTTGCTCGGATACATCAATCGTGTGTGCCTCTGGTGTTCAAGGCATCCATCCTCGACGGAACGCATCGTCTGTCCAACATATGACTTTTCACACTGACACGGAATCTGGTACACGCCCACCTTCCTCACACCGAGACCATCTTTGGCGCTCCCCACCAGTGCACGAATTTTATTCGGTGGACAAAAGACAGTTCCAACCCGGTGTTTCTTCATAATGCGGGCGACCTGCCCCGAGAGTGTGCCGATATATGGAATAAACGCAGTGCCTACCTCCTCCCTCGTGTTTTCATCCATTTCCACAGGTTGTGCTGTAGTGGTTGGGCTGAGAGCCCGCTGAGGCTGCCACTCTGAGTACCCATTTTTTTCGAAATACAGTTCTCAGGTGTTCCAATTCCTGGGGTAGATTCTCTGCGTCGGAGATAGTGCGCGCCCTATGTACTAGAGTTTTAAGTACCCCATTCCTCTGTGAAGGGTGGTGACAGCAGTCTGCGTGTAAATACAGATCAGTGTGCGTTGTCTTCCGATATACACTATGACCCAGAGTGCCATCAGCTCTTGACCAAGGCGTCAAGAAACGACAATTTACCCTCCGTTTCAGTCTCCATGGAGTTCAGTCCGTCAGTTCACCTGATGATGACGACATGTATGATCGCCGAAATATTGTGCCCGTTGGATACTACAGACCGGCAGTGATGCGCAGTGAGATTCGCGCATCTTCCGTTATTTTGGCGGGAAATTTGAATTACCCCCACCCCTCCTCCCTCGGCCACTTGACGGACCACAGATCAAAGGATGCCGCCAAACTCGAACAATAGTGCACTTAAGGATGATTGATAGTTTACATTTAGGTCCTTTTGATTCGCTACTTGCCCGACTGCCTATCAAAGGATGCCGCCATAACGCACTTAAGGATGATTGACAGGTTGCAAATAAACAACACCTCCCTCGGCCACACACATGGATAACACGACGCCCCCCCTCCGTCCCTAATGGGAGAATTATGGGAATATGTGATTCATCTGCAAGGGAGACCGCATTTATAACGCTTGTACCACCCCCGTTTGGTATCCACAGCAGACAGGTTTAAAGACGGACATAAAATCAGTTCAGATGCGAACGGGTAGATTTGTTACTGGTAGGATCGATCAATGCGTGAGTCATAGAAGCATCGGGACCTGGAATGGGAGTCGTTCTTTTCGAAAAACGCAGTTGACATTTGGAGACCCGAAATTTGAAGTTATGGATGCTTTGGGAACTGGAATGAGAGACGTTCTTTTCGAGAAACACAGTTGAAATTTAGAGGCCCAGAATTTGAAGTGACGTATTGCAGAACGATTCTACTGCTGAGAAACTTACATCTGCGTTAAAGACCACAAAGATAAGATCAGAGAGAATAGAACTCGTACAAGCATTCGTTTTTCCCTCATTCTATGTAGGAGTGGAGCAGGAAAGCATGTTACTAGTAGTGGTACTAGGTACCTTAGACTCGCACTTTTCAGTGGACTGCTGAGTATTTATGTAGGTGTAGATAAAGATATCACCAAATATTTGTAAATATGATGTTAATCAATTTGGAAACTGAGAATATATTTCTTGTATTGTTGATGTTTCTTCTAATTGTAGTGGGACGGGCGAACACATGTCTTTAATTGGGTAAGAGGCTGCCTGAAAAACTGTTAATTTCGTTTTCACTTGTTTTGAGAGATTAAGGTTCTTCTTTATAACAGCTTAGAAGTTGTTTATGGCAGGCCTGCAAACTTTGTTTAACCGTGGATAGGCTTCGTTGCCGACGTACCGCCCACTAACACACGAAAAATATTATTATGTTCTTCCTCTCTAAGAAGTTCTCACATTTAAAGAGAATTTTAGTTTCATTTAAGACTTAGGTCCATGTGCACAAGAGCCAGGAGTCACAAATAATTTCATAAAGTTTTTACCTTCAAGAGATTTCACCAAGTAAAATTCACGTAAGTTATTGCAAAAGTTTCTAAAGTTGGTTACCCTTCTATTTAAATAACCAACGATGACATCTAATTAAACTTTCATATCTTTGCCGTTCACAAAAACGTACAGTCCCATTGAAGTTTGTTAATCTTCGAGAAAATTTCTTAAATTTATTCTTCATAGAAATAACTGTAGTAATTAATATTCATTTCCATTTAAACCTTTTACACACTTCAATAAGATTCATTCTTCGTAATACATTTTAACACTCTTTCACATTTATTAATATAACTAGATCTGTACAGCTTGACAGGAGAATCGGAACTAACTCATTTTTCAAAGAATTTTTTTTTCATAACTTTTTACAAAGAGAAAACCTAATAATTTGATTTTTTTTAGTAAATGTCTTCTTCGATCACGACGCAACAACGGGCTGCAGTTTCTCCTTACGCCACATGGCCGTCGACTAGCGACGGTTGGTGGCCAGCAATCATATCTTTGGTTCCGGCGTGTAGGACTCTGCTGACCGCGTTGTGACGCTCTCGAAGAGACATGAAACAGAAAAACAAATACAAACTTTTAAGTAAATAATTTTTAAAAGTTAATAACATGATCATAAACATTTAATGAAACAAATTATCAATTTTAACGCTTACCTGACAAAATGAGCTTATAGAATGGCTTGTGACGGGATGTAGTTCCTTGTCCCACTACAAAATATCGAAGTATGTTTGGCTTGGTTAAATCGTACAAGCACGGAGACTACGCATTCTGTTCTATGGACATAATGTCAAACTCTTCCCAATAGCGCGACACCCTTTAATGCTACAGGATACTCGATAAACTGCTCCTATAAAGGGAGCAAATTCTTCTACCAAGTCTACACCTACAATTCAGAAGACGACGTCTCTCTGCAAAAGCGGCGATGGCTACCGAACAGTACGAAGTATCTCAGTCTCTGCGCACGGATTCCTGACTGCTTGCGCAATCGACGTGCCACCTGTTCTACGAAGTGGAAAAACAAGAGAAGCAATTGACATCGGAGAGCAGAAAGTCTTTTCGAGTCGAGTGGAAGGCGCTGCCTTTGATAAAATTAGCCGGGGCGAGGCGAGCAGGTGGTGGCCGACGGCCAACGGGACAATCGGAGGGAGCGGGGGACGCGATCTCCATTTAAGTAAAGGCGGAACTGTGCCGATCGCTGGAGTCGGGGGTCTCAGACAAAGTGGCGGACAATTTCGTTAGAGGCGACACTTCGTTTCTAACCCAGCGCGGCCGAGTGCAGCCGTCGCTCCAAACTTAGTTAACAGCCGCCAAAGAGCGCCCACCCGCTATCTGAGGAGGCTGCGAGGCCGCCGACTGTCTACTGATGCCCGTCGCAGAATCTCTGGGCCGTCCAGACAACAGCTGCCTCAGCCGATGTGGCGCCATTTCCCGGCTAAGGGCCGCCGTAGCTGAACGAAATGCGATCGCACGGTGGCCTCTTGTGGAGTCGATACCCTACTGCGAGCAGTCTGTGGCGGACCCTACACGAGAGGACGCCTCACCAGTGGCCGTAATGGAGACGACGACGCCAACACTCAACTGCTACGAGGGCGTACTGAGGAGTATCACAGTCACGACATTCGAGCGAACTCTTCTTGTCCGCTGCGATAGCAGCATGCACAGCGGCAATAAGGGGACAGTACCACAGACATATATATACAGACGGGAAACCTACGTAAGGGCCCGGTCACACTCTCAAAAGTGCGGGAAGGGACGGCCAGAACAGTTTCGTAAGATGTCACATGATGGCGCTGAAGTCAGAAGCATCCCTTTAAAACTGGACAGAGCAGGCAGCAGGTGGCGGTTGCTCCCACCACCACCTTCGCTGAAACGCCAGCAGGCCGGACACAGCCATGGCCTCATGCGAGCTCTCCCCTAAGCCTCCCCTCCACGCTACCCTCTGATGTGCGGGAGACAGCCTCAGAGGCGCCTGTAGTGTCGTCTACCGGTACTAAGCCAGGGAACCGCCAGACACCTGCTGGCATCTTACGGAACTATGAGGGGACTGTAGCACAGAGGTTTAGGGGGGGCTTCTTCTCTGTATATGTTACATAGGTGATGGTATCACGTGAATTGTGAGTCGTTTTTTTCGTTTTAGCTGAGGCTGAGCGCTCTAAGGCGCCTTGCGGTGTAGAGCGCGGTTGCTCGCCTCCGGAGGTTCGAGTCTACCAGGGCAGGTGTGTGTGTGTTGCCCTTAGGTTAGTTTAATTCAGTTTAAGTAGTGTGTTAATCTAGGGACTGATGATCATAGTAGTCTGGCCAAATAGCTTTTCAAACATTTGGGCATTTGAATTTTTATCCACTGGTGAGTAAATCTTTGTCCTACTCCAGATCGTAGGAAAAAGGCGGGAGATGGTGAAGAACTACACATGCTGTTTTGAAGTTACACTGTCTTTCAAGAAGCAATGAATTCTGAGCAATGATATACGTTTCGGTACCACATCAAGTTTAACTTACCTTTTATACTAGAGGTTTATCTCCTCGCTGCATTTACTGTCCTGGTGTGTACTGTTCGAATAAAAAACTAATTCCAGCAATTCATTTTCTTAGTCTTTAATCATCATAACACTCCCGTTACAATCCTCTCTAAAATCAAAGACCTTATTTCATATGCACCAACATTACAGAGGTTACTGGACTTAACACAACAACAACAACAACAACAACAACTCAACAACTGAATTGTCCTCTCAAGTGCCCTCTCGCACCGCTGTATGTAGATCTTTTACCAGTTGTTACTACAAACATATTGTTGACAATAATGACATTAATCGAATTTCCTTTGCCAAGTATAACATGAAATTATTTTACATACACCAAATAGTATATTACACAACGCTGTGATAACATATAGATATAATTTAAGAGTTTCTTTGCATTAAATGTCACAAATACGAGTACATACATCAATTAACAATGAGAAATGGTTATTAATGGGTATCTAATTACATAAGTGGATTTCAGTGTTCCTAACATTTCCATAGTGCCTATATACAGTGAATAATTACTACAAAGTGTCAAAATAGACACTACTTTTGTTATTCACGAAATATTACATCGTTTCACATAGTTCAGATAGCGTTCTGCATGGTTTTATTTCTGTATTTTTATCCACGGATTTTCGGATTGCTAATTCTTTAAAGGACATTTATAGACATAAATCGGTTATTTCAGGTCTCTTTCCTATATTAGATAATTCAGTGTAGATATGTTTAGAATGTTCTGTAAAGCAAGACGTATTTTAACACATTCCTCTACACACTAACCATCAAAGTTTCACCAAATTATTCACTCTGTTACCTATACGCACTTTATTAATCTGTATACTCACAGTACATTTTAAACAGTTCATTACTGATAGCCGCGGGGACTGAGGCGCATCAGTCACGGTCTGCACGGCGACTACGGTCGGGGTTCGAATCCCCCCTGGGGCATGGATATTTGTGCCGTTCTTAGTAATAGTTAGTTCATAAGTTGTTTGTAAGTTTAGGGACTGATGACCCCGTAGTTAAGTCCCATAAGCTATACAAACATTTGAACATTACTGATAACTGTCAGCATGCTGGCGATTAAGCAGTTTGTATTTGTCCCTAAGGCTGTGATATCCAGTGGTTTCATGAATTTTGACATCTTCTTGTTCATAATGATGAGGCAGCTGGCATCACTACACCGTCCATCGACTTCATGCATTTATTAGGAAAGTATGCTGACATTGGAAGAGTTCGCTTTTGCCTCAAGGTAAAACTTGAAAAATAAAGAAAGGTAACTGAAACATTCAAAATAGAAACTGGACTACGGCAGGGAGATGGACTATCACCTATTCTTTTCAATCGTGCATTAAAGAAGGTAATGCGAGAGATGGTATCTAATAAACTCAGAGGAGTCCAGATCGGGGATGTGAACATCAAATACCTCTGATAGGCCGATGTTATGGTCCTACTATCTAGGTCACAAGAGGAATTATAAGAAATGGCGGAAATTCTGCAAACAACAGCGAGAAAAATTGGACTTCAATAGTGACAAGACGTAACACACGGGTCTACACCGTACACATAATGGAACTCTAAGATCCTCCAGACAACTGAGTTCAAATATCTGGGCGCCGTTTTCAGAGATGAACCATCCAGTAAAGTGGAAATGCAGGCAAGACTACAGGCAGGTGATCGCTGTTACAACGGCCTTAATGCTCTCCTCAAAACCAAAAGTTCTTCAAGACGTTTCAAAATAAACATCTACAAAACACTCCCACAGCCAGTATGGATGTGCGACCTGGAGTACAACCAAGCAAGATCTGAAGAAACTGATGATATCTGAAAGTCCTTCGGACGATTTTTGGACGAGTTTATGATAGATACTGAAAAATGGAGGATACGTCACAATACACAATTTCATGATATTTACAAAGAATTGGAATTTTAGTTGCAAAGAAAGGTTAGAAAATTCTGAATGTTTGTAAATCTATTGGACCAAACTGCGTGGTCATCAGTCCGTAGCTTATAAACTACTTGAACTAACCGGCCGCGGTGGCCGAGCAGACGGTCTGCACGGCCACTATGGTCGGGGTTCGAATCCCCCCTCGGGCATGGATATTTGTGCCGTCCTTAGTATTAGCTAGTTCATGTTTGTAAGTTTAGGGACTGATGGCCCCGTAGTTAAGTCTCTTAAGCTTAAAAAACATTTCTTTTTACTTGAACTAAGGGAAACTAACCTAAAGATAACACACACACACACACACACACACATGCCCAAGGTAGGACTCGAAGCCCCGTCGGCGAGCAACCACGCGCTCCGCAGCGAGGCGCCTTAGACAGCTCGGCTACTCCACCGCGGCTAGAAAATTGTGAAAATCAGATTAAAACCGTCTAGAACACTGTCAGGTGGATGACGGGCAAATACCTGAATGGTATAGGAAATATTAACACCAAAATCAAATCTTGGCATCAACCTTCATACTTGTTAAATTGTTTGAAAATATGCACCCAAACGTAACGTCAGCAGTTAAACTTCCGACTGTAATAAAGTTTTGAACTTATTTATGTCGTTAACTTGGATTACCTCTACCTATATAGAACAGTAATAAAGACGAAAGTCGTAGTTTTGCTAACAGGTGCCCTGAAAACTAAACTACAGATCGAAACAAAACGGACTTCCTCGTGTACTTGGGAGCTACAAAGCCACGCTTCTTACGTTTGAAATTGTATGTTTGTTGATGTACATTATTTTGGTTTTCATGGGGAAAGTTGCAAAAATATACGGCTCGTCACGTATTTCTGTATGAGTGAAATCTAGCTTTCGTCATTTGATTCCTTTTGCTCCACTACTGTGTAGCATCTCTCTTTTCGTCTCATATCAGACTAACAACTGTAAACTCCGGCTGACAGGCCTCAAGGGGCACACCAGGTACGGACTGGCCGCCGTATCAACTTCTGCCCGATAGCCGATCGGTCTAAAGCGTCTCGCTGCGGAGCGCGCGGTTGCTCTGCGTGGAGGTTCGAGTCCTCCCTGGGGCATGGGTGTGTGTGTTTGTCCTTAGGTTAGTTTACCTAGGTTTAAGTAGTTTGTAAGCTACGGACTGATGACCACGCAGTTTGGTCCGATAAATTTACAATGATTTGAATATTTGAACTTCTGCCCGAAGGCGTCAACGGATGCGGTATTGAGGTGGACGTGGTCTGCGCCCCGCACTCCCGGCCGTTATATCAGTCTTCGGGACCGGATCAGATTAACAACCTTGAGTCTAAAAACAATCATATCGTAAATTACGTAAAAGAGGACTCGAAAATTAAATGTATAGCACGTTAATAGGCGGCTCCCACACTCACCGTTTGGAGTCTTAGTGTTGTTCCAGCTGTCAGACCGTAACAGGTTTTATATACCAGGGGATGTCAGCTTGCCCTTTATTCATATGAAGTGATAAGTTCCATCAACAAGGGATCTCAAATCGATTCCATATTTCTGGATTTCCGGAAGGCTTTTGACACTGTACCTCAAGAGCGGCTTCTAATGAAATTGCGTCCTTATGGAATATCGCCCAAATTGTGCGATTTAATTCGCGATTTCCTATTAGATAGGACACTGTTCGTAGTAATTGACGCTAAGTCATCGAGTAAAATAGAAGTGATATCTGGCGTTCCCTAAAGGAAGCGTTATAGGTCTCCTACTCTTCCTTGCGTTTATAAACTACGGTCGGGTGTTCGAATCCCCCCTCGGGCATGGATATTTGTGCCGTCCTTAGTAGTAGCTAGTTAATAAGTAGTTTGTAAGTTTAGGGACTGATGACTCCGTAGTTCCATACGATATACAAACATTAGAACATTTTTGTTTATAAACGATTTAGGAGACAGTCTGAAAAGCTCTCTTATACTTTTCGCGGATGATGCTGTCGTTTATCCGTTAGTGAAGTCAACAGAGGATCAAAAGCAACTGCAAAGCGATTTAGACAAAATTTCTACTTGGTGCGAAAATTGGCAGTTGACACTAAATAATGATAAGTGTGAAGCAATACACATGACCACTAAAAACAATCCGCTGAACTTCAATTACTCGATAAATCAGTCAAACTTTAAGGTCGTAAGTTCTACCAAATACCCAGGAGATACAATTACGAACAACTTAGACTGGAGACAACACATAGAAAATATTGTGGGGAAGGCGAACCAAAGGTTACGTTTCATTGGCAGAACGCTTCGAAGATGCAACAGCTCCACCAAAGAGACTGCCTACATCACACTTGTGCGTCCTCTCCTGGAGTACAGTTGCGCAGTGTGGGACCCTCACCAGGTGGGATTGACGGAAGACATTGAGAAGGTTCAGATAAGGGCAGCTCGTTTTGTTTTATAACGTTACCCGGGGGAAAGCGTCACGGAAATGTTGGACGATTTGAGGTAGAAACCATTAAAATAACGCCGTTATTCGTTGCAGCTAGATCTATTTGCGAAATTTCAATCACCGACTTTTACTTCTGAATGTGAAAATACTACCTACATAGTGAGACATGACCATCCCAACGAAATAAGAGAATGATTTTGGTGTTCTTTTTCCCCGTGCGCTACTAGAGAATGGAACGGTAGAGAAGTGTTATGAAACTGGTCCTTGACGTCTCTGCCAGACACTTAAATCTGATTTATAGAGTATCTATGTAGGTATAGATATTCGACTATGGAAGTACAATTAATTTGCGTGAGCGACGGAAAAGAAAAAGTGTGTGACAGAGAGACAGAAAAGAAAAAAAAAAAAAAATAAATAAATAATAAGTTACCCATTTTGTTAAAGAACTACTTCGAATGTAATTATTTATGATTTAATTTGTAATTTCTGTCTTTAAAAATGATTTCTGGGGAATATCCCATATTTACTCTAATATACACCTGTTGATTTTAATTCAAATGTTCAAATGTTTGTAAAGCTTGTGTAACTTAACTGCGGGGTCATCAGTTCCTAAACTTTGATTATGAACTAGCTTATACTAATGACGGCACAAACATCCATGCCCGAGGGGGGATTCGAACCACTGACGGGGAACGGTCTCGCGTATCTTAGCATAGCACCTCATTTTTAATCAACATTCCAATAAAAAAAAGTGAAGTTAGTAGTGTAGATCAAATCACGAAATTCAACAATAGAGATATATTAAAGAAATTTCTTTTTTACTGCTTCATTTATTTATTCTTGTATTTCCTTATTCGTATGCTTATCCTTACAGAGAAAGAGCTGAAGATATTGTAGCACGCCTACACCAAAGATATGGTCTGTGGCCAGTGATCTCTGTGGCATCATGTTTCGCTGTACGTAACCTCATTGCTATAGAGTCGCAAACGTCATCGCTGGCCTTCAGTCCGAATTTTTTTTAAATTGACGACTTTCAACCACCATTTCTTCCACCCCCTTACAGCTGTCGACAAGGAACTTCTATGGAGTACATCGGGAGACTTCGTACAACAATTACACACACACACACCATTCGTTTGCGTTCTGTAGTTTTCGCTGCAGAGCGAAATATTAACACGCACACACACACACACACACACACACACACACGTAGAATTTTATATACACCGATAACATTCCATCCCAATATACTGCACCCTTTTATCATTATCAACCCTCAAGCAACAATGCAACCAATAAAACCATTTTCAAAAAGTAAATATAGTTTTCAAAGAATCATTATTGTTTCGCATTTCGCGTTATATTCTTCAAATTACTAACTATATCACATCGCTATAAAACCGTGCCTAAAACCTTCCTCAGGTATAAATTAGTAACTGTACAAATATTTAAGTCACTGCGTCTTGTCGTTTGGACTTAATAAGTGTACACCGAACAGACATTCACATTAATATATATAGAGAGGTAGCTATCCGATCGCCATAAAACCGTGCCCAAAGCCTTCCCCGGGTAGACGTTAGTAACTGTACAATTTTTTTAGCTCTTTATGTTTTGTGGTTCAGACGAGATAAACGTACACTGAAGAGACATTCACATTTATAGATACAGATTATTAAAATCGTATTAGGTCTGTGCTAGGTTGAGCCATTTCACGCTCTACGAACAGAGCTCCTACCTTGAGAGTTTAATGGGTCTTTCCAAATGCAGCCTCGGTGCAGCGCGAAAGCGGCTGTAAATAGCAGAGCAGAGCAGCTAATTTTCGCAGGCGCTGACCACAAGCCACGCGTGGCGGCTTCAGGCTAAGCCCGTCAAAGGGACCCGAGGCCGGCTTACGCCACCTGAGGGCAGGAAAGGCCACGTGTGTCCCCCGACTCTCCTCTGCTCACACTGGCTTTGCGCAATTTCTCTGCCACTACTTGCAGAACTAACATTGCTATTATTAATGAAATATTCTCTGACTATTCATTTGAATACGCATTTGCATTACTCATGTGGTAATAGATTCAATGTAATCTCTGTACCATTACGTTCTCTAACTATTCGTTTGAATACGCCTTTGTATAATATTATTCATGTGGTAATAGACTCAACCTCATACCCCCAGCTGTCCCTCCGGATCCTCCTCTTACCGCCCTTCCCTTTCCTTCTTCCCCGTGGCTTCCTGGGACATCATCCCCCCCGTCTCATCCCCACCGGCCCTGTGGCTCCTCCCCACCCTCTCCCTCTCCTCTCATCCCCTTTTCCCCCCACACCACGTCTCCAATGCTGTAAGTGCTCCACCGTCTATGGAACCTGCTTTGTGATTCCATGTGAATGCTTCAACAAGGGTGGTGTGTTTTAGTTACATTGTTTTATTTTACCACAGTGGACGGCCAACCCGCAGCCGACGCCATCAGTTTTAACTTGTGTTTTCTCCGAGTGTGTGGTTTTTAACTCCAAATAGCGGACGGTCTAACCATAGCCGCCGCCCTGAGCTCATTTTAATTGTGTGTTTGCTACTGATTTTCGAGCAGTTGTTTTTATTCACCACTATTGCCGTTCCAACTCTTTTATGTCACTACCGTTTCCCTGCATTTTATGTATTTTGTTTTATCTCCATCTCCGTTGTATGTCTATATTATCTAAAACGTTTTATCTCCTTTATGATCGTATGTTTTCTCCTCTGTCAAATTTTATTTCTGTAGGCTGAAGAGCGCCAGTGAGCGCTGCCGGCCCGCCCCTTTTTAGGGGAATTGAAATCGCAATAAAAAAAAGGTAATAGACTCAATGTAATTACAGTCAAATAAAATTACTGAGGAATGTTGCGCAGAATTAACCTCATATTTATCAGCAAAAAAAAAAAAAAAACAAAAACCGTAAACTGACGGCAGCGGCTGATAGTGGCAAGCAATGCATGTTCCTTCAAGTAATTATAAATCAATTATGATCAATGAAACGTAGTTTGTTCCTGGCCAACTAACACATAGGATAAAGTCTAAGACAAATATGTAAGCTCAGCGTTGCAGGCTTTGAAAAGCAACATAACCGGCGTAGAATGTGATTGAATCACCGCTGTGCAATAAGGGTCGACTGGGGTCCAGTTATGGAAATAAATGGCGTTCACGGTTGCTGTAGGATTTGGCTGTCGAGGTCCATCGCTCTTTGCAACGTCTCGAGACTGTTCTCCTCTGGTCATCGGGACATATCTACTCCCGTCAATAAGATTTCAGCCTAAATGGGTCCGACGCCATGGAAGAGGTAAGAGGAGTGAGAGGGTGGGTCTGGGGGATATAGGACGTAAGAGTGGAGGGGGAGAAAGGGATGGACTTAGAAAGTAGGATGAGGTGATGCAAAGAGAAAGGGCAGAGGAGGAGGGAGAATTTTGGACTGGGGAGGAGAAGAATATGGAGAAAGACAAAGAAGAGCGAAGATCATTCATTTCATTATAGATTGTCTCTCCTTACGAGCGTGAAAAAATTTAACGTGGATACCGAGTGCATCGATGAACAATTTGATGCAAGGAACATGGGGCCGGAGACGCCGCCTTAAGGAGATTGGAAGTAAACTTGTCTCCCACTTTGTTTAATTATAATGTTTTCCAGATGTTCAGATGTTTGTAGACTTAAGGGACCAGACTGCTGAGGTCATTGTTCCGTAGACTTACAAACTACTAATCATAACGTATAGCCTTTCTCGGCCGGCGTCTTGATTAATTAAAATTTCCGGGCCAAGATGCCGCGGTCCACCTACCAGGCTTCCATCTTCTGACGGGCAAAATATGCAGAGGTGAGTCGGCTACTGGCTGCTAGTCGCTCGATGGCCTGTTTACATGGAGTACATAGACAGCGCACCAATTGGGTCACGTGCTGCCTACTATGAAGCTATCTCTGACCTGTTTCATCTCTTTCGATTCCAAGTACTGGTCATATGGTTGGTATAATTTTAAACCTTCTTATTTTCTCTTGAAATTACTGTGGTGTTTCTGGATCTCTATGGCTACCCTATACATGCGTGTAAGGTAATGAGAGGTCTTAGCTAGCAAGCTCGATTCGATAACTTTTGTTTCACGTTCAACATTTGTAAAGACATGTTCCGCTACAGCTGACTTGTCGGTGTGTTCCAGTGGAAAATTCCTTGTATGCTCCATTAAGCGTATATTAACACTTCTTTTTGTTTTTCCAATATAAACCATGCCACGGCTACACAGAATTTTATACCCTCCAGGCGTTACTAGGGGTGTCGTGCATCTTTGACCGATCTTAAATATTCACTAATCTTCTTCATAGGTCTAAAGATTATTTACACTTGAAAAGTGGCCAAAACTTTGCCAATAAATAATAAAATATTATGCATAATTCGATTTGTCGGCTGGGAAAATGTTTCTTCTATTTGTGCACAATGTCAAGGACCATATTGGCAAAGGTTTGGCCACGCTTCAAGTGGAACAAATCTTTAGACCTACGAAAAAGATTTGTGAATGTTTAAGATCTCTCTAAGATGCACGAAAACCCCTACTAACGCATGGAGTGCATAAAATTCCCTGTAGCTGTGGCATGATTTGCAACGGAAGTATATAACTTCAAGAAATTGTCGACTGCGACACATCGACAAGTAATCTGTAGTGGAACATGTCGTTACGAATGGTGAACGTGAAATAATTTTTTTCGAAACTAGTGTGATAGCTAAGACTTCGCATTATTATCCACGCATGTACAGGGGAGCCACAGAGATCCAGAAAAGAAGGTTTAAGATTAGATAAGATATGGCGGTCGACGTTGCACCAACGATGTGACCATCGATTACCTGTAATCTAGAAAGATGGCATTGGTCAGAGATAGCTATACATACGGCAGCACTTTACAAGACGTGGCTCTCTCTATTCGCTCTTTATAAGCAGGCCTTCCAACTTCTAGCAGTCAGTCGTCGACTCACCTCTGAAGATGTTGCCCGCGAAGGCATCGAAACGTCGGGAGAAGGAAATTTTATAGATGGACCACTGCATCGTAGCTCTGAAGTTTCAATTAAGATACTTTAACTAACTTATGTAAGGACAACACACACTCATGCCCCATGTTGGAGTCGAACCTCAGACGGGAGCGGCCAGACAATCCATTACAAGGTGCCTCTGACAGTTTTTCAACTTATGTAAATTAATACGTACCGTGCTGATTGTTTCAACGTACGTTCTTTACTTCCCGCAAGGAAACAAGCAGGAAGACATGGTGCAAATTTTCGTTCTTTTTTTATTGGGCGTAAGGTGACTGTTGTATTGCATCTACATTGTCTCATGACGAAACGTGGTATCGATCAACGACAGAGCCAGTCATTACTCAGTGTTGTTTAGAGAAGCACATTACAGAGGGATGGGACGGTACCGGTATAGTTTCTCAGAACTCACTGAGATGCATCTTGTCCTATTACATGGCTCCGAGGACATCTGAACTGATTCCCCTTCATCATTTCCTATCAGACATTTAGACCCCGGTAGATATGGGGGTGGAATTAGTTGCCAGAACAGTAGCTGCTGTTGATGTGATTCGAAACAGACCTGGGATATTTGCCATGGTATGCAGGTAACCAAGCAGAATTTGACAAAAATTCGGAAAAATCTACAAGATTCGTGTGGCAGAACATACGCAACTAAGCACACTAGAGGAAGAACGCATGTACTCGAGTTGCACAATTTTTCTATTAGATCACACACGACCAGTTTGGGGCAGATTAAATGTCATCATATGGTGGACAATCGTGAGGTATAAGCCATGACGCCGATGCAGACTGCCAGCTGGAGGCGATGTATGCTACTTGCTACTTGACTCAGGTTTTACATAAATTGACGGGCTTTAAACTGCCCGAAACCGGTCGTGTGTGATTTAATACAAAAATTGTGCAACCAAAAGACAATCTTTCTTCTTTTACTTTTTTTTTTATTTCCGGAATTGAGTGCGTAGGATCTCGTTACAGTGACATTTCGTCTTTGTCCGAAGTTTCCTCTTTCTTCAGTACTCCTTCATATGAACACAGTGCTGTTGCTTCTGTTCTTCCGTCTAGGCTCTTACAGACTTCTTTGATTTTTCGACTTCAAATTATTCGAAATTTTGAATCACGGTCCGAAATGCATACATCTTTAACATCCGAACTTCCGGAATGTTCACCCTTCCAGAACTTTGCGAGCTTCCTTAATCCATGTCGTTGTTTTTTCTCTGCCGGAGTTAGTCAGATATTCTCTTGGTTAGTCCTAGAACGACAATCTCATCTTTTTCATAGTCACTGTGATTTTCTCCACCTTTTTGTTGATTTCATTGTTGCTCCGAATTTTCAGCCAGTTTCTACCTGGATGAGACGCATCATTTTTCGTAATATTCTTCTTTCATCATTACAGTACTTACCGATATAGCTTTCGCTGCTGCTGTAACTTGTGGGTTAATTCATGGGCGGAAATGGACACAACAGTCAGTTGGGAGCCGGTTTGACTCCTTTAAATGGCCTGACTCCAGTCCCTCAATCAACTGTATTTTTCAAAATTTATTTACATGACAATGTGAGTCAATGCTTATTATTTTGCAGTTTGTGATTTTTCCTATTCATACGTTTGTTAATGGTGTCACAGTGCACTGAAACTAGTTAAATTAACTTTAATAATAGTTTTTGTCTATTCTTGGTGAGTGTGGCTTGACATACATGTAGTAAAAAGAAAATATTCTTGTTTTTAGTATCTACAGCTTTTCGAACTTGTAATACATTGAGAGGAACTCGCTGGTATACAGGCTCTCTGTTTTTACCACATCAGTGTAGTTTTTTATTTCGGCATTTCAAGAGACGCACTTTTTTGTTGTAAATGTTTTTATTTTTAGTATTTTCCTAAGTTCACTCCAGTTTTGGGATCCGGTCTGCCACAGCAGCTTTCTCCAGTCCGTTCTCTTTTATGGTTTCGCCGGTTTATTTAAATTTTGTTACTCTCTCAAACCGTCCAATCTCTTTAAAAGTATTTTGATCCATGTTTTTCAAATTATAACACAACAAGTAACCTGACAATACACATTAAGAACCCGATACCATGAAACTAAACTGAATTGTACGATATCGATAACTTAAAACACCAAATACTTAATTTCAGCTTGTGAAACGCAGCTTAACAGTAATACAATAATATAACCTTCAATATTCTGGGGATTGTCATGTAATATTAAGACACATTATTCACACACACACAAACACACACACACACACACACACATATATATATATATATATATATATATATATATATATATATATATATATATATATATATCAGGACTTTACATACAGTGTCTTGACAAATGTTTGATATTGGATTTGCCACAGGATAAGCTCCATTCTCTAGAGTCGAGCGTCATGAACATTGCGCTTCTTGGTTAAAAAATAAAAACATCAAATTCGAGTAAGTTATTTTGACTATTCTTTGTTTTATTTGCTAAGAGTCACTGTGTGCTGAAACAATGCAAATAGGTGATAAAAGTTGTGGTCAAGTGCGTGAAATTTTTACGGCGTCACGCTGCAAATCATAGCCAATTCGAAGTATTCCTGAAAGATACCGAAACGAAGTATGGTGACATATCTTAGCATAAGTCGTTGGTTTAGTTGGAGAAAATTTGATGGTTTCCTTTTCCGTTCGTGAGGAAATATCTCCATTTCTTGAAATGATACAGTACGAAATGTATTGTCTCAAAGATTTAAAACTGATATCAGACCTCACTTTCCTGACATAGGTACGTAATGAAAAGTATAAATCTGCCGTTACAGGGCAACGAGCAGCTAATAGTTAACACACCAAATAAGAGCGTTCATGGGCAATTTTTGTTTGAGACGAACATGAGTAATGCAGTTTTAATATTCTGTAAATATTAAATATACCTGAGGGTACGAGTTTCAGCGATTACCAAGCCATTATAAAGAAGATAATTACGCCTTTTGAAACAAGATTCAAACAGTTCTCCATTTTGTAAATGAAAATGAAAATTTCTTCAAAGAATTGTTCAAAATGTTACAAAATGAAGGTAAAAATGTTTCAAAATGTTTTAATAAAATAATGTCCCTGGAAAAATCTTTTCGTAAAACAAAAAAGTCCTTCGTGAAGCATCGTCTGTTTTATTAAGATCCTTTTCTCAGATTCACTATTGCTTTCACGCCGGTATAAGCGCACCCTCAGATGTTTAGTTTTACGTCTTTGCCCGTTAGCCACTATTACAATGCTCCAACGTTACACTGTTTTCGTCCATGTCAACTGATTAAAACCGACATACAATTGTGGCTGTCGTCCAGTCATAAAATTCATACGTTAAATATCAGATTTCCGCCCATTCTCCGTATGGTGTAGTTCATGTAAGTGGTAAAGACCCGTTGACACGAGGGCACGTACCAGAAAAATTGCAATGAACGTCCTGTGCCGGATTCTTGCAGGAAACTGAAAATCCTATTATGTTTAGGATTCACTCTAGTTGGTTGTAACAATGCGATGGATGAAGAGAAGAAATCTGACCGCAGGCCACGCTGCTCGACACTTAGGAAAACAAGCCAGCGCGGTCATGCAGGAACACGCCCATAGTTTCCTCGTAAAAATTACTGGCGGTCAGGGCTCGTATTACAGAAATAGTCACTGTAAATATGTATAATAAGTAATTATTGATTACGTGTTCATTAAATTACAGAATTTGGATAAACGTTGCCTCTATGTTATGTAATTATTACAGTGTGTGAAAATATAGAACTAAACACTAAGAATTTTTCTCAGAGAAATAAATCGACGGCCAATAAGAGGAATAGTTAATTCTTCAGTTTTACCCAAGGATTTCCATCGCCACTCCTGTTGTTAATTACTCATTTACAATTCAACTTTAATGAAAGACGGATACTACAACACGTTGCTGGTGTCATGGTGGTATCAATGATGTTCAAATGTTCAAATGTTTGTGCAGCTTATGGGACTTAACTACGGGGTCATCAGTCCCTAAACTTACTTATGAACTACTTACAAACTAGGACGGCACAAATATCCATGCCCGAGGGGGGATTCGAACCCCCGACCGTAGGCCGTGCAGACCGTGACTGGACCGCCTCAGTCCCCTCGGGCACCGCGGCCGGCCGTATCAGTCAACAATAAATACTTCCCTAGCTGCACAAAACTGCCGCACAGATAATGTGGATATTCTAATGAGCAGCGACAATGAAGGCCTGCGTACGCATTAGCCCTGTGAACACTTCCACCCCTGCTATTTCCTCTCTTGTTATGAAAAGATAATATCAAATTTCAGAAGCCAAATAAAGTATTCCGATTTCATTGAGGTAGCATTTTCCTTCGTCGGGACCATAAAACATAGTTTGGTGACCTTGTAAGGTAGGGAAGGCAGATGAAAAGACTTGCCGTGCGAAGTGGCCTACTGGCCCATTTGCTGGTCAGCAGGACGGGAGCGACAGCAACTGCTCCACGGAGCAGAGATTGCTCCACAGCTCAGCAGGGAGCTCAGGAGCTGGAACAGTCTACCACAGCTACATTTGTAGCATTTGCAGTTCGCACAATCCCTGTACAAGTGTACTTGGATGCTTGATTTTGTAATTTTTGTATGTCCGTCTTGGTCTAAGATTATTGGGACACAACTGTATAAATATATGTAGACTAAGACACACCTTTAGCCGTTTACGTTATGCACCCTTTATTACTAGTTTCGGCAACTCATTGTTCTATCTTCTGACCCCCGCTTAGTTACTAACGACGATCCATATATAGATTATATTGATGGAGACAAACTTTTGGACTTGCCTGACGAAGATGCACAATCTTGTATCAGCAGATGACTGTCATCCAACTGACAGTCGTCTCCTTATACCTGGAAGCACAACTTCGTTAATCAGTTACACAAGATGGGCGTATATGGACCATGCGATGGTAGTCAACTAAAAAAGCAGGCGTCTGAAGATGGTAACAATGAGTTACCGAAACTAGTAATAAAGGATGCATAACGCAAACGGCTGAAGGTGTGAGTTGAAGTAATTATACAGCTAGGTCCCATTCATTTTACATGAACATAAAAAATCATTGAAATTTTTCAAGGATAGCTCACATAAGCAACTTTTGGATGAAACTGAATCTTGAAAACTCCGAGATTGTTAAAATGTGGTACAATATATAAAATTGTTTTGTGATTATTTCGGATAGGAGATCATCCAAGATGCCCTGGTAAACATAAATTTCAGCAAATATTACGTCATAAAGACTAAAGTTATTGAAAAACTATTATTTGCGTAAAATGAACGCCAAATGGTCCTATAATCGTCCACAGTTTGACAATGAACGAATTTAGTGCTTTAAGGGGGAAAGTTGAGGAAATTGACCAAAAATGTCAATTTTCGATTTAGTTTTTTTAATTGTTAGTACAACTCATGTATAATCAGTTCTCAAAGTTTCAATGTTAAAATCGTATCCGAAGTGCATGAAAATTAATTGATAATGTGACTCGGCCTCCCTGCCACGCCCACGTTTTGAAGCAGCACTTCAGTACGAGCTCAGTGAACAACGATTCTGTGTATTACTTTTAACCAAAATGTGCGGGATACATCTAGAAGGCAGTGATACATAGTCTTTGGTTTTATAGATCATCTTTGTCTCCATATGTTATAAACAATAACGAACTAACTGCAACGTTTATGACGAAGCAATTACTTTTTTGCCTTGTGATACTGACGGAGATTTATACAAGTGTTCGATTCTTTCTTCATTCAGTTATGCCACGATCAGAGAGGGTTTATGAATAACTAGATAAACTGCGTTTGAATAAGTTCGCGAGTAGAACACGTGAGAAACAACGACCAACCAGCAACGAGGATAAGTACGAAGTAAGAACATCTGCTGAAAATGTTAACTTCTCTCCTAGCAGCTCCAAGCGAAAAATTAGTGAGGTGAATGGTGCATACTAAAATGTTGAATCTCGGATTCTGTTCGATCCTGCATTCCTCAAAAAGTGTTTTCTTGGAAAAACCTAGAATGCTAATGACTCTCTAAATTCTCCCTTATGGAAACGATGGCCTAAAGCCACATTTGCATCTGCTACAGTTGTGACTTATGATGCAGTGCTTGTATTTAAAGATGGAAATATTGTGAGAAGAAAGGCATTAAAAAGTAACGGTTAAAGATAGGAAATTTTACTCAACATATCCAGAGAAAAATAGATTTATAGCGTATCTCTGCAGCTGAAAAGTCAGTTGAAGCCGTGGTAAAGGAAAGAAGACAACAAGAAACAAGAAGAGCAGCCTTGAAGGGAAAGACGACCCAGAGTACAAATGTGGTTCCTTTTGAAGAACTGACTTAAGAAAAAGAGTTAGGTTGAACTTTAAATTGCATTATGAAATTTCGTATAGATATTTCTGTAACTTTAGTACACATTACCTCAACAGAAAATTTTGAAATTCTGATTGCAAGCTGAGATATGGGGCAAAGTACTTGGAATTTTCATTGGATTTCAAATTGTACTTGTGGAATTATAATTAAAAATTATGGAAATTCTCCTATTCGACCTATTCCAAAAAAACCTTTAGAGAATCTTACAACATGTAAAGAGATTAAACGGAGAGATATCGTAGGAATCTCTTGAATACTTTCTGAGAAAAAGAAACATACTTTATTTTTTGAAAATAAAACAACAAATTTCATTCAAAAAAGTTGAATATATACAATCAAATGAATTTATGTGTGTTACTTTCATGTAAAGTGAGGTACAAAATTTTATTGCCATATCTCCAAAACTGGCTTTGGTGCAATTTTTGAAATAGTGTATGTTTTTCATCAACGTCACCCCTTTCTATTCATTTTGCATTTCTATTTTGCACGTTAGCTCATTTTTTGGGTACCAGACGTTTGAAACAGTTATATACATGGAACTAAGGTTTTTATTTGTGTTACTTGAAAAGAGTGAAGTGCAGGTCCAACTATCCTCATACAGGCTATCCTAATACAGAGTAGTATCGTTGAAATAAAAGTTTTCTGGGTGTTGTACCGCGTCATGATGTAAGAAGTCTAATATTTATATAACCGATGTTTCGGCCTTCATCTGGGTATACCCATATGAAGGCCACTGTAACGTTGGCGGAAACGTCGGTGTAAGTTATAGCCTTCTTACATCATGACGCGGTACAACACCCAGAAAATTTTTATGTCACCTGACTCTGGCCCGAGGGGACTGACGCGCTTCAGTCACGGTCTGCACGGCCACTATGGTCGGGGGTTTGAATCCCCCCTCGGGCATGGATATTTGTGCCGTCCTGGTTCGTAAGAAGTTCATAAGTAGTTTGTAAGTTTAGGGACGGATGACCCCGTAGTTAAGTCCCATAAGATTTACAAACATTTGAACATTTGACTCTGGCCGCGGAAGCCTACGTAATTATGTTGTATGGTTGTTCAATTGGTTTTCGAGTGGGTAGTTGAGATTGTTCCTGGCGATTTAGTTCGCCCCTCATATTTCACGTTAGTTTAATGTCCAACAATCTTAGTCTTGACGTAAACCTCTAGGCAAAGTCCTCGTTCTCGTCGAGTAAGTGAACTGCTATAACAGCCGCAAACACGCTTTTGGTACTAAAGATCACGAAGCGGTATCACCAGGCATACAATGTTGGTGATGATGTAGCTCCTTTTATAAGCCCTGAAGTGAAGGATCATTATAAACGATGTCATGTCAGAAAAGGAAAGAAAATGGCATATCAGTATGTTGGCAGTAGAGCTGTCGCTAAGTAACGAACCAACTTCTGCCGGCCACGGTGGCCGAGGAGACTGAGGCGCTCCAGTCACGGTCTGCACAGCCACTACAGTCGGGGGTTCGAATCCCCCCCTCGAGCATGGATGTTTGTGCCGTCCTAGTTCGTAAGTAGTTCATAAGTAGTTTGTAAGTTTAGGGACTGATGACCCCGTAGTTAAGTCCCATAAGCTGTACAAACATTTGAACATTTTGAACCAACTTATGTCTGGAGGCGCACGTGGAGATGGTGATCACGACAGCGCTCATTCGGTATTCCATGTGGCGGTACAATTTACGGCGGGGTGCAGACGCGCAGCCTTTAGTGCCTGGCCGTAAAGGCAGCGCTCGCAGTTTTACGCGGACCACAGGGCAGGGCGGCCAAGATTCACGGCAGGCGGCGGAGTTCCGCGCAGCGTAAAATGCCCCAGCCGCTGCCAAGCTCACTCTGATGGCCGGGCACCACTTGCCGACTCCTGCCGGGGGCGCCAGCGCGCGCTTCCTGCTGCCGGTCGTTATGTGTTCCACTGTGCTCCGTCTATCCGGGTACCGCTCACTGCCTCAGCGGGCGGCAATTCTTCACCTTCCCATACCTCACGTCTGATTTGACTTCTGATAATTAACAAACGGAGTGGCGATGGGAGATCATTGGCTGAAACTGATGAATTAATTTTTTGTGTTATTGGCCGTCGCTTCAATTCGCTGTGTAAAATTCTTAGTGTTTAATTCTATATTTTCATACACTGTAATAATTATACAATATGGAGGCAACGTTTTTCCAAATTCTGTAATTTAATGAACACATAATCGGTAATTTACAGTACCAGCCCTGACCACCAGTAATTTTTGCGAGGAAAGTCTGGCCGTGTTTCTGCATGACGACGCTGGCTCGTTTTCCTAAGCGTCTAGACCTTGGTTCACCAACACACAGCCTGGCATTGCTTTTATGTTTTTAATCAAGACTTGATGCCTGACCTTGGTTCACCAACACACAGCCTGGCATTGCTTTTATGTTTTTAATCAAGACTTGATGCCTGACCTTGGTTCACCATCACACAGCCTGGCATTGCTTTTATGTTTTTAATCAAGACTTGATGCCTGACCTTGGTTCACCATCACACAGCCTGGCATTGCTTTTATGTTTTTAATCAAGACTTGATGCCTGACCTTGGTTCACCAACACACAGCCTGGCATTGCTTTTATGTTTTTAATCAAGACTTGATGCCTGACCTTGGTTCACCATCACACAGCCTGGCATTGCTTTTATGTTTTTAATCAAGACTTGATGCCTGACTTTGGTTCACCATCACACAGCCTGGCATTACTTTTATGTTTTTAATCAAGACTTGATGCCTGACCTTGGTTCACCAACACACAGCCTGGCATTGCTTTTATGTTTTTAATCAAGACTTGATGCCTGACCTTGGTTCACCATCACACAGCCTGGCATTACTTTTATGTTTTTAATCAAGACTTGATGCCTGACCTTGGTTCACCAACACACAGCCTGGCATTGCTTTTATGTTTTTAATCGAGACTTGATGCCTGACCTTGGTTCACCATCACACAGCCTGGCATTGCTTTTATGTTTTTAATCAAGACTTGATGCCTGACCTTGGTTCACCATCACACAGCCTGGCATTGCTTTTATGTTTTTAATCAAGACTTGATGCCTGACCTTGGTTCACCAACACACAGCCTGGCATTGCTTTTATGTTTTTAATCAAGACTTGATGCCTGACCTTGGTTCACCATCACACAGCCTGGCATTGCTTTTATGTTTTTAATCAAGACTTGATGCCTGACCTTGGTTCACCAACACACAGCCTGGCATTGCTTTTATGTTTTTAATCAAGACTTGATGCCTGACCTTGGTTCACCATCACACAGCCTAGCATTGCTTTTATGTTTTTAATCAAGACTTGATGCCTGACCTTGGTTCACCATCACACAGCCTGGCATTGCTTTTATGTTTTTAATCAAGACTTGATGCCTGACCTTGGTTCACCAACACACAGCCTGGCATTGCTTTTATGTTTTTAATCAAGACTTGATGCCTGACCTTGGTTCACCATCACACAGCCTGGCATTGCTTTTATGTTTTTAATCAAGACTTGATGCCTGACCTTGGTTCACCAACACACAGCCTGGCATTGCTTTTATGTTTTTAATCAAGACTTGATGCCTGACCTTGGTTCACCATCACACAGCCTGGCATTGCTTTTATGTTTTTAATCAAGACTTGATGCCTGACCTTGGTTCACCAACACACAGCCTGGCATTGCTTTTATGTTTTTAATCAAGACTTGATGCCTGACCTTGGTTCACCATCACACAGCCTGGCATTGCTTTTATGTTTTTAATCAAGACTTGATGCCTGACCTTGGTTCACCATCACACAGCCTGGCATTGCTTTTATGTTTTTAATCAAGACTTGATGCCTGACCTTGGTTCACCAACACACAGCCTGGCATTGCTTTTATGTTTTTAATCAAGACTTGATGCCTGACCTTGGTTCACCATCACACAGCCTGGCATTGCTTTTATGTTTTTAATCAAGACTTGATGCCTGACCTTGGTTCACCAACACACAGCCTGGCATTGCTTTTATGTTTTTAATCAAGACTTGATGCCTGACCTTGGTTCACCATCACACAGCCTGGCATTGCTTTTATGTTTTTAATCAAGACTTGATGCCTGACCTTGGTTCACCAACACACAGCCTGGCATTGCTTTTATGTTTTTAATCAAGACTTGATGCCTGACCTTGGTTCACCATCACACAGCCTGGCATTGCTTTTATGTTTTTAATCAAGACTTGATGCCTGACCTTGGTTCACCATCACACAGCCTGGCATTGCTTTTATGTTTTTAATCAAGACTTGATGCCTGACCTTGGTTCACCAACACACAGCCTGGCATTGCTTTTATGTTTTTAATCAAGACTTGATGCCTGACCTTGGTTCACCATCACACAGCCTGGCATTGCTTTTATGTTTTTAATCAAGACTTGATGCCTGACCTTGGTTCACCAACACACAGCCTGGCATTGCTTTTATGTTTTTAATCAAGACTTGATGCCTGACCTTGGTTCACCATCACACAGCCTGGCATTGCTTTTATGTTTTTAATCAAGACTTGATGCCTGACCTTGGTTCACCATCACACAGCCTGGCATTGCTTTTATGTTTTTAATCAAGACTTGATGCCTGACCTTGGTTCACCATCACACAGCCTGGCATTGCTTTTATGTTTTTAATCAAGACTTGATGCCTGACCTTGGTTCACCATCACACAGCCTGGCATTGCTTTTATGTTTTTAATCAAGACTTGATGCCTAGTGATGTCTTATTTATTTTTATTGTGTGACATGCATGCCAGTATGCATAAGGAGGCATATAATGCACCTGTTTAATCAGACTGTCTATTTCTCTTCCGTGAAGATGGTTTATAACCGAAACCGGTAGAAGTTAGAAAAATAATAAACAGCTGATGTTTTACAGTAAGCATATAGACGTGCATGCGCATCCTTCGCTTCGATGCGCGATTGTAGAATAGGACAGTCAATACGCTTTCAGCGTGGTAGGCTGTGCAGCTCCGAATTGTTCTAATTTTTCAGAAAATTGTGGTGTCGCACAAGTATAAAGTGCACGCCACGTACTTTCGCCGCGCGCCGCCATGCACGCACAGCGCGGCGTTCTTACGACGACAGCCACGAGCGCCCTCTGCTACAACTCCGCTCGTGGCCACCACTGGACTGCATCGTTCACTTGGCACTGAGGTAGGAACCAGATAGGCACCAGTAAAGACTTGGCTACCGGATAGGCACTACTAGTAATCATCAGTAAGCAGGCCTCTATCAAAATTATGTATCAGCATTCTGCAGTAATGAACTTTGTAAAAGTTAAGTATTAGAACGTTTCTGTGAAATATATATCTCGTTCTAATTTACTCTAGTGTTTCTAGTTTCTGCTGTCCCTCCGTACCTGTACACGCGTGCATCCTTTATTTCTGTGTCGGTATCTTTCTACTCGGCCACCGACACCGACAACCGGCAGCAACGAGACACAAAAGTGGCGACGAGGCTGGGACACAAAAAAATGGTTTTGGTTTTCTTTTGGTAAAAGTGCAGTTTATGAGTCCGCGAGTTGTGGTTCATGCGTAGACGTTGGTAACGGCGCGATGAATGACGCAGGTGAAGGCGGCCAATCAGATTCCTCGTTTAGTGTGTTGTAAATTTGGCCTTTCTTCACATGCTTTTTCGTTCACATTTAATAATTTCTTGTAGTCTAAATTCAAATAAATGTTTCTCTCTCAAATAATACGACTGACAATTTTTCCAGTGAATTGCAATACGTGAATAATGAACTTTATTAAAATTAGTGTTCACTTCCCTAAGAAAAAACCAGATGTCGGTTTATTTGGAAGAATCCGTGTATCTCGAATTTCCGGTTCTTAACCGAAGATTCGGGCGCTACGCGCCCTCACGTAGTAAAAAAAAATTCTTGCTTAACCTATACCGAACCATATGGAGGCTACGCTACTTTTTTAAATGAAAGGATGTTTTCAACACACTTTCAGACTACTCTTTAATACACTATTGATAACTTCAAAAACCACAGTCCATTGCAGCCTTAAGGTTAGGTACATAGCTTACACAAGAAGTTTTGTCTCGTAGTAGCTCCTGAATATCCCGTTCAGAACCACTTAGTATAAGTAATTGCGCTCGTAAAGACTACGAAAGACATGCAATCACCACAACTAAAATCACTGGTGAAAATAATTTTGACTACATAGTACTGCCAGTACGCTCAATCTCCATTACAGAACGTAAATATAAATCCCACATTTATTGCAGTGCAATTTGTTCATCTAAAGACCTTTACATCAACTACGCCGATTTGTTTACAAACCATAAAGAGAAAGCTATTTGTTATTGGCCGCGCGAACGCGACTGCTGATTGGCTCCGGCGCCGTTGCCAACGTCCAAACATGAAACGCCACTCGCGGACTCATAAACTGCACTTCATCCTTTCTTTTTTGTTTCCAATGAATCCTGAAGGGCGTAAAATATGGTTAATAAATTTTCGTCGTTACAAATGGATACCAGCAAGGTATTCAAAACTATGCCAGGTGGGTTGACTTATTTGTAGTTATGCACAATTTCTACACGTTGTAAACGACAGGTTTCGACACTTTTTTATTTACTTTTTTTTAAATTATTTTTTTTCTTCAGCGAAGGATTCGTCGCTACGCACTAATACAGCAGCAACATTTAGACAATAACAATACTAATTACATTTAAATGAAGCACACTGTTTTTTACTAGTTATAATGGCTCATACGCCCCGTAACGATGTTTGAAGCTACTGTGATGTTAATTTTAGTTACAGCATCGGCGGCGTAATTTGCTAATGTTGGCAAGAGAATGTTCGCTTTAGGAGAATAATTAATTTACTGGCCGGACAAGTGTACATACAAGAAGACGGTAAATATGAAAAATTATTTTCTGTCGTTCTACCTGTTCGAGTTTTGAAAGATCATTCAAAGGTCGTTGCCAACATCAGTACACTACGCCGCCGAGGTCGTAAGTAAAATTGACCGATGAGAAGGTAAATTGTTAAATGAGAAATTAAAATATCTTGTATATATAAAACTTTTACTGCATCCTAGTTCATCATGGTGATATATTTTGTGCATTGAAAAAGTATTTTATACGAATTCGGAAAAATACGTCGTAAAAAGTACCAACTTGAGAGTGTAGGCCTATTCTGGAGCAAATTTATGGCATTCGAAAACGGAGATTTCTTGCGTGTTAGTGCAGCTTTGGTAGTGCATGTGGTATCCCATAAAAGTGAGCTGTCGAATGCGAAAGAGTTGATCACAATATACACCCAAGTAGACAAATAACAGAAAACGTATTTAATTATTTGTCAAACCATATTACAATAACTTATTACGACAAGATTAATTTCTGATACAAATATATATTTTCTTTTTGGTATGTGTATTACAAATGAAACAAGCGACGTATGAAAGCAATAACAGCAGAAAAACTCCATCTTCCACATGCTCACGGTATCACCGCCTGGAACCAAAATGGCGGCGGGAGCTGCCGCTATAGCAGAAATTGATGCGCATACCCGTCTATACCAAGGTGCCCTACTTTGACCCATGAAGTCAGGCACAACGTCTTGACGATAACCGACATTCATACTTCAATGCGAATTGCGAATGTAATATTGCGTCGACAACAACATGAAACAAACAACTACACAAATATAAATTCATATTCACGGAAGTATGAGTTTAACTGCCAGTAATGTTAAAAACGTTCACCCAGCCGAGACTCTAACCCGGGTCTCCTGCTGTATAGGCAGTTGCACTGGCCGCGGCAGAGCGGCCGAGCGCATTGAGGCTCTGTGCTACGATCCGCGAGGCCGTTCCCCGTCGGGGGTTCGAATCCCCCCTGGAGCATGGATGTTTGTACCGTCTTTAGTACGAGGCGCGTCCAGAACGTAAGTTCCGTTTGGTAATAAAATGAAATTGTACACAGATACAGAAAATTTTTTATTTCATAATATTCTACAACTCTTAAACTACTTTTCCACATAACTGCCGAAATTTTGCAGGCATTTGTCATAGCGTGGCACCAGGTTTTGTATACCTTCTTCATAGAAAGGTGTCTTCAACCAGTTGGAAACAGTTTCTTTCAGCTCGTCGTCATTGGTGATGCGATGACCGTCAAGCAGAGACTTGAGATGTAAGAACAGACGAAAGTCCTGGATCTTGTCATCAATCGCTTGAACCAGTTCTGTAACCAAAGGTGGACGCCCACTTCGTTCTTCGTCGTGCACATCACTACGCCCGCAATTGAACTGTCGGACCCATCTTCTCACCATCGAATCACTCATCGCATTTGGTCCGTAAACATCGCACATTTGCCGATAAATTTCACTTGGTTTCACGTTCCTCGCATTCAGAAACCGAATCACCGACCTGATTTCAATCAACGCCGACATTTCAAACAACTGACGTAACTGACTGCGATCTCCAAATGGCGCACGTTCTTCTCCTTGATACACATCGTCTACAGCGCATGTGCAGAACTGCAATCGCAGCGCTGCAGCGGAGATAAATTGAAACGGAACTCACTTTCTGGACGCGCCTCGTATAAGGTAGTGCATAAGTAGTTTGTAAGTCCCACAAGCTCTACAAACGTTTGAACATTTACAGCTGCGCTGATCTTCACACCACTGGGGACTCAGCAGTCACCACACCTGCACGGAATTAGTCAAGAACGCCTCCCGTCAGATACAAATTCTCAACATTACCCTGCCCCCCTGCCCACTAAAGCTCAAACTCGTAGTTATTGCAAACTAATTCCCGTAAGAGCAATGGCCTAGGTGTGCCGCCGCTCCGAAGAAAGGATCATTGCCCGTCATCGGCATTTTATATCTGACGCGAAGCGTGGTGTCAGCTGTCTACCCAGTGGTATAGAGGTCAGCGCAACTGCCTAGAAAGCAGGAGACCCGGGTTCCAGTTCCGGCTGGGTGCACATTTTCAGTTTTACCATTCGTAATTAAAGTCGTACATCCCTGAATATGAATAAATAGTATCTACAGGATCAAAAGTGCCGTCCGTTCTTTCGGACATCTCCGAAAGAACAGTCGACACCCACCCACCCACAAACACACACACACACACAAATGGAAAAAAAGTAAAAGAATTTTACCTCATTATCGCGCGAATTAAGGAGGCCGGCCGCAGTGGTCGAGCTGTCTGCGGCGCACTAGTCACAGTCTGCACGGCTACTACGGTCGGGGATTCGAATCCCCCCTTGGGCATGGATATTTGTGCCGTCCTTAGTATTACGTAGTTCATAAGTATTTTGTAATTTTAGGGACTGATGACCCCATAGTTAAGACCCATAAGATCTACAAACATTTGACCATTTGAATTAAGGGGTTTTGCGTGGGGAGACTCTAAATGGAAAAACAATATTGAAACTTGAAAGACGACTTTTTGTCGTCTTGCATATATTTTTTGTATATTTCAGTAAAGTTATAATTGTATTTAATGTCGCTAGATTATCATTTTGTTAAAACTTTTCAAGGCTTGAGGAATAGCATTTTTATTTCCTGTCTTAAAATATTAGTTAACATTGCTAGGTTTTTCTTATTTTTTATGTTAATAATTCATTATTATATTAATTAATGTGACATAAGTACGGCTTCTCAGCTACGCCACTGTCCCTGTGAGAATGTGCAGTTGTTTCACTTTTAAGTGGCTGTGCGAGAATCTATTGCTGTCTGTATGTGCTGAGTGATAGCTCGCTTTTCATCGTTCTCTCTGGCTCAGTGTCGATAGCTGCTGATAATACCAAAGAGCTTGCCACACCCTTTAGTTGCGAGCAAGTTAGTGAGCCTTCCCTCAGCGTGAGTCTACTCGCTCTCCATCCCTACCACCGGTGTTCTTGGATTTTCCGTATTTCGGTGGCTTCCCGTGTCTTGTGGCCGCTAGGTCATTCTGTGCTGGTCTTCTGGTGAGGTAAGGTTGGTTGTGCTCTGTGTTTGGAGATGGTACCGTTTCATTGTCTAGTACTTTTAACTTAGACTCATGAACTTAGAATCATTTTTTGGTATATTTTCTCTGTGCAATAGTGTTCTCGTTTTTCAATTCAGTGATTTCCAATAGATAAACATGGTGTGTGTGATTCTAGTTGCAGTTTGATAATGGCCTGGTGTGTTAAAACCTTTTGTGATCATGTGGCGGTGTATGAACTCAGTGTAAATACTTTGTAGCTTTGTGGGGCCTGATTTCTAATAGGTGATATGTTCAATTTTGAATAGTGCATGTAAAAATCTTCTCATCGTTTCCTTCTGTGACTGGTATGTGTTCCATGTGGTTGGTTCATAGAACAAGGCCTTCAGCTTCCTCTCTTGTTTGTTCCATGCCCATCAGGCAAGTAACTATGCGGGTATCCTTCTGATTTCCACTAATATTTCGCGATCTTCTCTCCCCACATATTTCAATTTTGCTGTTTCTTTTCCGACTTGTATTACACACTCAGTCTTTGTCAGTAATTCTCTCTGAATCTTGTACAACCTCCTTCAATAGCTTCCCTATGTAATTCTAAACATTTCTATGGGTTGCATTGTGTAATTCTTAATTTTATTTTTCCGGCTTTATTTTATTTCACTTTTACGAGTTTTTTGAGACTGGACTTCATCTTTCTCTGTAAGCGCTCCCTATCGCTTGTAGCTGCATTTATTTCGCTTCTTCGTGTAATTCTAAGCATTTTTAGGGGCTGCATGCCGTAATTCTTATTTTTATTTTTCCGACTTTGTAATTATTTTATTTTTGTGGTTTTTCTGAGACAGGACCTCATCCGCAATTTTTCTTACGTCTAAAGCGCTGCGGCTTCATTGCCAATATCTACAAATGAAACACCATTCGCGGACTACTAAACTGCACTTCCGCCCTTATAAATATAACTAGGGTCATTTCTAAATATTTTAATTTCCTATCACTGTAGTAATTGTTCAACACAAAGCGCGTACGTATAAAATAAATGCATTCTAATAAATTTTACCTCTGACACAATATTTTATTACACAAAAAGGAAACACGTAAAGATGTAGTGGTCGCTGCCCGCGGATCTCGGCTTCATTGCTCAGGTAAAAACCTCTGTGAACATAAATCTTAATCTGTGCGCTGAGTACATGTATGGTTGTTCAGGTTGAGTAGCGGGCAACATATGATGATCAGTCGCATCTCAGTTGTTAGCTTACCCAGGCGTAAGGGTCTCTGTCTGAATGGACAATTTTTCCATAGCTGTTCTTGGGTCCAATATTAAACAAGTAAAGAATAGTGGTGGGGTCTTTCGGCCACTGGCATCTCTAAGTGTGGAAGAATAGAGTACAATTCAGCAAAATACGATTCAATCGTTCTTTTTTCCTGGCTACAACACGAGGGCCAGTAATGAAGGTGAGACTTATGCCCGTCGATACTTGGTCTGCACGAGAAGAGACGGGGAATCCTTTATGCCAACTTAGCCTTTTTTCCCCATGGGGAATTTGGAGGAAAGTTTTGATTTGAAAAGTTTCTATGCAGGTCCTAGAAGTAGTCTGCCATCGCATGTTGAAACTCAACGTTCTTGATACCTTTCCTCCATAGTCACTCGATTTATCAGAGCGACTCTGTAGCCGGGTGGATAATGATGGAAGTTACTGTAGCTACAATCTATCGCTTTATGAGAGTGAATTAGTAAAAGAGGGAAGAATTAACTTTCAAGAAGCACCGAGTAGTATTGTTCCGTAACAGATCAATGAAATTCAGATTTTATGTCCCTGGTCATTTGACTTCGTTTCTTCAGCGGGTGTTTCGATGCCTAGTAAATGATTAAATAATGGAACAGTAAGGGAAGCTACAGGCAATGAAAGTCAGAGTAAGGCGCAATTCACAAGTTTTCATAAATAGAACAAATGCTCATTTCAAACAACCACTGGGCGAGAATTACATTTGCTGTAGGACAAGTCAGTAATGAACAGGGCTTCGACCAAGTAACTATCACGTTACATACCGTTTCACAGCACCCGAATTTGACGGTGTAAATGCAGCGATAAGACTAACGAAATCGTCGCAATAGCGGAGTATATCGAATCCCGATACATCACGAGTGCGGTGCGGATGGCTAAGACAGGCTGCATCCAAGGTAATGGGAAGCACATGCTACTAAATGACGAAAACTGAAGCACGCTGTTTCCACGATGTCGAAACCTCAAGAAACTGCAACCTAATGGGAGCTGCTCTGCAGGTTACTTAAATACGTGGCCAACGGTTTCCTGTACACTTCCGCAGTATGCGAAAAGGTCCCTTAGCGCAAAGGTACCTGTAGCGTTAATTCCACTAAGCTTTTATATAAGTACAATAGCAAAATAATAAACAAAGCGTGTATTTAATTTTTCGTGAAGAAATTTTGCACACTAAATCACGAACCCAGTCGCCTACGACTACTCTGATAGCATAGAAAGTTCGGAGCCAAAATGGAAACTGCTCGTAAGGCGAATATAACCTACCCACAATCAGAAACTTAAAACAAGAGAACTATATTCTCGATTCATCTGGCAGCTTAAAAGACATTTCAATAACAAAAAAAGACATATTCGTGCATATGTAACAGAGGTAGGTTAGATGTCCGGGACTGGCGCGAGTTTCCAAACTGCTGGCAACTCGTCTCCGTTCGCCAAGGCGTGCTTTCAACGTCGGTTTGAAATAACGACCAGCAAACACAAATAGATTCCCCCATGTTTTCTATACCAATTGAACGGAGAACGCAAAAATTATTCTGCCCTCTCTAACGGATGTCCCTCTATGTAGACTATAGTGGTAGTTTCTGTGGATCAGGGATAATTAATTTGCTAGTCATATGGACGATTCCATCTGAAGCGACAGGAAGAACGACCGCATTAATAACAATAATGCAGGAAACAGCTTCGGTCGCATGAAATCTTTATTACTTCAACTATCAATTTCGGTCACTCGGTGGCCATCTTCGGTGCTGTAAGGAAATAAAATCAAATACCAAATTTACGTGTGTAGTCTTAAACGTGTTTGCAGTACGTAGAACAAAAGCTTATAATCGTAAGGTCATACCTAGAAAGGAATACCTATGGTCCAATATAAATTAGCAAACTGGTTCGTTAACTTTCCTATACAACTGTGTGTGTGCAGACATCACATAGCGCCCTCTACACAGATTACAGCATGTCATAATACAAGCAACATTATCAAATGACGTTGTATACATCACATTTTAATAGAATAAAAGATGCAAGTAACAAAAAAAAGTTCGTACACAATAATAAAGCCACAAACAACATTTAAAGCCGTATATCATGGAGTGATGCCCTCTATAACATTACACAGTATCTAAACCAAACCGCACGGGAGTAGCCGAGCGGTCTGGAGAGCCACGTGACGGATTGCGCGGTTTCCCGCGTCGGGGTTTCGAGTACTCCCTAGGGCATGGTTGTTCTTATGTTAGTTCATCATAGCTTAAGTAGTTTGTAAGACCAGGGACTTATGACCAAAGTACTTTGGTTCTGTAGAATAAAAAACATTTGATCATTTTAAATTAACCAAAAATTGCAAATATGTGGTCACTCATATGAGTATGAAAATACAAAAATTTGCAGATTAAAATTTAGAAGGGCAGGAGAAATGCAACATGTACAAAATTAAATAAAATTCAATCAAAAAGGAAATGTAAAACACGAAATCAGAGGCAATTTCGCCCATATACAAAATTAAATAAAATTCAATCAAAAAGGAAATGCAAAATACGAAATCAGAGGCAATTTCACTCTCTGCCAATGTGACCAGTATCTTCAGTCAGAAAACTGACATTTTTTTACGGTCAAAATTTACAAATAATATCATGAAGTAACGTGTAATAGATTGTCAAACTAAAATCTCTTACCTCAGTCACAGCAAATTGCTTAGGAAATTACAAAACAAATAACGTTAGCTATACAAGTACTTGAACAACCAACAAACCTCACATTTGGAAACCTCAGCATTAAAATCGGGCTATTTCTTAGTAAATACTTTAATATGGAGCAATCGTGCTTAGCCAGAAATTAGGAAAATAACTTCTAAGATTCACTGAAGAAACAAATAATAAGAAAGTAATAAAGATTTCATCTGACCAAAGCTGTTTCCTGCATTGCTAATTTACTAGTGTTAATAGCACATTCAAGTCTGAAGTATTAATAATTAATTCATCAATGTGGGTTTGCTACCAGTTTATGCGCAATTTAATTTGGAATTATAATCTGCGATGAGAAATGAAGTATTTGTAGCTCTCTCTCTCTCTCTCTCTCTCTCTCCCTCTCTCTCTGTCTCTCTCTAGGACTTGTATGGACAGATGCTGCAGTCTCGTCACGTGTATTTCATGCTTCACCAAGTTACAGCGTTACACCTGCACTGTGTAGGTGTCCTGATACATTCGGTAAGATAGTGTACATTTGAAGAGGGCAATAAAGTGCAGGGAGAAGACATAAAAAAAATCGCGGTTTGCCGATGACATAGTAATTCTGTCCGAGAGCGCAACGGGATGGACAGTGTCTTGAAAGTAAGATATAAGATGAAAATTAACAAGAGTAAAACGAAGGTAATGGAATGGAATGTCAGAAAATCAGGCGATGCTGAAGGAATTAGATTAGGTAATGAGACAATAAAAGTAGTAGATGAATTTTGTTATTTGGGTAGTAAGATAACTTCTGATGGCCGAAGTAAAGAAGATATAAAATGCAGAATGGCTCTGGGAAGAAAAGCGTTTCTAAAGAAACGAAACTTGTTAACACACAATATTAATTTAAATGTTAGGTAGTCCTTTCTGAAAGCATTTGTTTGGAGTGTAGCGTTGTATGGGAGTGGAACGTGGGCAATAAGGAGTTCAGAAAAAAAGATTATAGAAGCTTTTGAAATGTGGTGCTATAGGTGAATGATGAAAATTAGATGGGTAGATCACCTAACTAATGAGGAGGTGCTTAACCGAATCGGGAAGAAAAGGAGTTTCTGGCATATACTGACTAAGAGAAGGGATAGATTGGTTGGACACATTTTGAGACATCAAGGAATTGTCAACTTAGCATTAGAAGGAAGCGTGTGGGGGAAAAATCGTAGAGGGAGACCGAGGGGCCGCGGTGGAGTAGTCGAGCGGTCAAAAGCGCCCCGCTGTGTACATTTCAACATTTGAATTTGAGACCGAGGGAAGAATATAGTAAGCAGATTCAAAAGCATGTAGGTTGCCGAACGTATTCTCAGATGAAGAGACTTGCACAGGACAGGGTAGCGCGGAGAGCTGCATCAAACCAGTCTGCGGACTGAAGACCACAACAGTATACATAACTGTCTGTCTGTAAATCTATCGGACCAAACTGCGTGGTCATCAGTCCGTAGCTTACAAACTACTTAAACCTAGATAAACTAACCTAAGGACAACACACACACCCATGCCCCAGGCGAGCTACCGCGCGTTCCGCAGCTTTAGACCGCTCGGCTACTCCATCGCGGCAATGGCACATTGAAGTTTAAAAGGTGAATAATTAATTAATTCATCAATCTTGGTTTACTACCAGTATACGCGCAATTTAATTTGGAATTATAATCTGCGATGAGAAATAAAGTATTTGCAGCTCTCTCTCTCTCTCTCTCTCTCTCTCTCTCTGAGGACTTGTATGATACGATGCTGCAGTCCCCTCACATGTACTTCATGCTTCACCAAGTTACAGCGTTACACCCGCCACTGTGTAAGTGTCCTGACACTTTCGGTAAGACAGTGTACATATTTTGACAGCGCCAGTGAGCACCGGCCACCGCCTCGGCTGCCTGTTTTGAGGCGTCGGCTCGGCAAAGTGCAGAGCCGGCCAGTGCAGACGGCCGTCATCCCCGCGTTAACCCTGCCGATCCCGCAGGAACAGCCCGCGGCTGCCGTATTGAGCCGTCCGTCACGCCGCCAGTCAATTTGCGCTGCAGCCCTGCCTCGGCCCTCCACCTCCCCCTCAGCCAGCCCTGCCCTCCGGTGGTTTATTTGTCCGCCCGCCGGCAGAGAGGAGCGGAAAAACGGCGCGCCACTATCTCACCCGCGACCGCCGGCGCCGTTGTTGCGTTCGCCACCCGCGCACCCCCTCACCCCGCGCGGAAAATGCCACAAATAAACCTTCGATGTCAATTGCGAGAGATCGATGCGCGGCCATTAGCGTTGGCTGCTCGGAAGGAAGAAGGGAGGAGGAGGAGGAGGACGAGGAGGTGGAGGGGGGCGGGGCAGGTGGGAAGGGGTCGCGCTGCCCGCGGGGTTGAATTATGTATGAGCGTGTGCGGGGGTGGCGGTGCTCTGGTTAGGGCGCCGCGCCGGCCAGCGCCGACAGGGGTTCGCGGTAATTGGTTTGTAGTTAATTTAGATCCGCACCGCCCGATAGGACAGTTCCGACCTCCCCCCCTCCCCCACGTACAGTGTTGGTGTCCTCGTTCGTTCCCTCCCGGCCGGCTATTATCTGTCCCGTTATTTCCGAAACCCCGGGCGCCGCGCCCGTCGAACGGCGCGGTTCGCCGGTTGCCCGCCGCGGGCGCTGCGGTGCGCCCCCGGCCCGGCCTGTCTTCATCGGCGATTAAGCAATTCCACACAAAGGGCCGCAGTGACCGGGCGGCCAGAGACAAAGTCGATTGCTACCGCCCACCCTTTCGCGAACAAGGGCATTTCTGTAGATCTGGATACCGCACTGACTGGGTGCTTTGAAAGTGATTTAACCACGGCGAATTCATTTTCTTCGCAATACTCCGTGCGGTGGGCAGGGTACGGGTTATGGTAAATCTGTTATTCAATTTCATACTGGAACGGTAAAGTCCATATATGAATATTATTTCTCAAAATATTTCAATTAAATTTCAGACAGTTCCTAGGTAATTATGAATAACCATGTTTGTCCGTCTTTGCAACTACAACAACAATGTGATTCTTCTCACCAGACGCGTCTCGTTTTAATGAGAGTAAAACATCTTCAGTGATCTGCAATAATAGTAACCTACAATTTTTTTGTTTTTAGATCTAAAAAAGTTCATTAACGGAAATTTCATCTTGTTTCCGCTTCACATCATGGAATGCCGCGGTGGAGTAGCCGAGCGGTCTAAAGCACGTCGCTGCGGAGCGCGCGGTTGCTTGCCGAGGAGGTTCGAGTCGTCCCTGGGGCATCGGTGTGTGTGTGTGTTTGTCCGTAGGTTAGTTTACCTAGTTTTAAGTAGTTTGTAAGCTACGGACTGATGACCACGCAGTTTGGTCCGATAGATTTACAGACATTTGAACATTTGAACATCATGGAATGTCGGTCTGTTTCATGCAGTACCGCCGGTTCTTCATGCTGTGTCGTTTTTCCATGAAACAGACCGGCATTCTATGATGTGAAATGGAAACAAGACGAAATTTTCGTAAGTAACAAAATGTTAGGCCTACTTTTCATGTTCCGTTAACGAACCGTTTTCGATCTAAAAACAAAACAAACTGTAGGTTACTATTATTACAGACCACTGAAGATGTTTTACTATTATCAAAACGAAACGCGCCTGGTGAGAAAAATCGTATTTTTATTGTAGTTTCAAAGACGAACAAACACTGCTATTCATAATTATGAAAGCAACTACGGACATTATGGCTACACAAACGAAGAATTTTAAGTTCCTAGGTGGTTGTTGACTTAAAGTTTACTGTTCCTTAGCAACACTAGCTGTCAAATTTGGCCGTAATATTATACACTTCGATCCTAACTTCCCGCACCACCAGCACAGTTCAGAAAAAAGAAATAAATATTTTTATTAGTTCCTAAAATTAAATGTCAGCTCCTTTATGAGCGGGACATGAGTATTAGTTGTTGCACATTTACTCATTGTCTAACAAAAGCAACGTGATTTGCTATCGATATTTTAGCCTCACACATCGTCGTTCACTTCCTGCTGCATTCGATGTTTTGTAATGACAATTAATAAACATTATCACGTCAAAATTGATTGTAAGTCAATTTTAAACTTCACTGATTAATTAAATAATCTTCTTGACTGAATTAAAACCTTTCAATAAATCAGATGTTGTCTTGCTGTAGTTATAAGGCACACATTAAATAAACCTCCGTAGCACTCTTGAAATACTTTTCAATGCAATATACATTTCTTGTTGGCTGAAATAGTAAAAATCCAAGTCAGTACTGTTTGTAAGAAACGTCTATTCAGTACGACAGATCATGAACGACTATAATAATGTAATCAACAAAATCTTCTTTCTTTGAAATCGATCGACGCGCGGCAATAGAGAATACGCAGCCGGATCCGTAGCCCCGTAGCCGTTGGTTAAATGCTGATAGCAGCCAGTTACAGCAGTGTTGGCTACGACGGCGACTACGCTGCCCTTGTTCATTGCGGCACCTTCATCGTACATGAAACATACAGAAAACAAACAAAAACATTATAAGAATAACATTACAATACTTATAGACATAATAAATATATACAATTTCATAATATTTAAGAGTGAACATAGTTTCCTTTATATTCTACAAAACAAGGCTGGTATAGCGCAGATCATCGATGTTCGTCCCACTACAACCGCTGCGACTTTTAAAAATTCTTTATTGAGAAAACGCGACCAGTTTCGCAAAATAAATTTGCGTCCTCGCGTGCTTATAGCCATATATTACACGGAGTTGGAACTAGGTGATCCTCCTCATTAACCTCCAGGTGTAAACAACTTTACATTTAAAACCATCTATAAAATCTCTTACGTCTAAAATTAGCGGCTCGGTCAACTATGAATTAAAGACTGAATAAAACCCATCCCTTACCTCCGGAGATATAGGGTGGATTTTATTTAGTTTTTAATTCATAGTTGACGGAGCCCCACTTTTTAGACAAAAGGGATTTTATAGATGCTTTTAAGTGCATAGTTGGTTACACCTGGAGGTTAATGAGGAGGATCACCTAGTTCCAACTCCGAGTAATATATGATTATGACTTGAATGAAATGAGTACTTGAGGAGTTTGCGAAACCGCTCGTGTCTTCTCAATAAAGATGTTTAACTGTCGCAGACAATACGGCATTTCGCTTGTGGTTGCCAGATGAATAAAGTATTGTATTCACGGTGAATTATTCTTCTATCACAGCACAAAGAATATTCTTTACCTGTTGTCGACATATGATGCTTTACAACTGAACTCAGTTCAACACTATGTGACTCGTTCTACGTCCAGGCAGTGATGGACTTCAAAGCTCGTAGTATTTTATCAGTTACTTAGCACTTCGTCGTTTATACGTAAATTCCACTAAACTTTTATGTAGGTACAATAGAAAAATAATAAATAAAGCGCGTATTAATTTTTTCGTGAATAAATTTTGCACACTATATCACAAACTCAGTCGACTACGACTACTCTGATAGAATGAAAGTTCGGAGCCAAAATGGAAACTGCTCGTAAGGAGAATATATCCTACCCATAATCAGAAACTTAAAGCAAGAGAACTATATTCTCGATTCATCTGGCAGCTTAAAAGACATTTCAATAATAAAAAAGACATATTCGTGCATATGTAAAGTTCCTCAAAACATGATGTCATAACGTATTACATGACACACGCTATAATCTCATCCAGCAAGGCATTTCTCATGTGGTGCAATATGAAAATAAATTCAATATTTTAAACATGACCGCGTCTCATCAAGGGTTATAGGATAGCAAATTAATAAGCAGCCAACCAGTTGCAATAATAGTTGTTTAATACATTTTTACCACGGTTTCGACAGATATAAACTCGTCTTCTTCAGAAATACATGTATACCTATAGACAATGTGACATCATAAATTAAAAATTCATAATCGTTACGCCTGAAATATGCGTCATACCAAGCCTATTGTCTAAAACATTGTGACTAATTCTATTGAAACATCTGTATACATAAAAATGAATGTTTGTCTGTATGTCCTCTATGTGTTCATAAACCAGTAATTCGACTGCAATGAAACTTTGATGAACTGTTCACTCTAATGTACGCCCAAAAACTAAAGAGCACCACACAAAGCTCAAGAGATATGACGTCATAAATAGTAAGATACCACCGCGCGAGAATACCCAGATTTAAGCGTCACTTATTGGAAAATTGGATTAGTTAGGGACCTGCAACAAAGTTTGCATGTAATTTCGGACGTTTATAAAGCTTTTTGTAACTGACACCCCTCCCCCCCCCACACACACACACAAAATGTTGAAAAGCAGTCTACCGCTCACAACAGTTCCGCTGTAGATGCCATATAACTGTCGCATCAGGCATGACCTTGTATCGAATAAAGTTAACATTACTGATTTGAATGTTACTATTTATTTTTGCCTGGAAGTCCGCCTTTATTCTCTTGCATCCAAAATTAAGCAATATGTTTTCTTAATCTCTATCTAGTCCGCCTCTGTAGTCCAGTGGACAGCGTGGTAGATTGCCACGCAGGGGGCCCGGGTTCGATTCCCGGTCGGGTAGGAGATTTTCTCCACTCGGGGACTGGGTGTTGTGTCGTCCTCATCATCATTCCATCATCATTGACATGCAAGTCGCCGAAGTGGCGTCAGATAAAGAGACTTGCACCAGGCAGGCTGAACACGACCCCAGTTGGGGTCTAACGGTCATAAATGCCACACGATCACCATCATCATCATCAATCTCTATCTATATAAAAGCGCAAGGACACTCACTCACTGACTAAACAGGAAATGTCGGAAACTGCTTCACCTATGAGGCTGAAATTTGGCAGGAATGTAGATTGTAGATAGAAATCGTTAGTTAAGAAAGTACTTTGCGACAGGTGCATAGCGGGGCATACTTCTACAGACTCATGAAATCTGCAGTTTCATTCCGATCGTCAAGAAATTTCGGACGCTTCACCTTCAAAACAAGAGGAAGGTCACAGTCTACCGGCAACACCGGGTTTACAGCTAGTACATAAATATATGTCCATCCCATGTACGAATACTTCCTATTACAAAATGCACTTCTCTCCCCTACCCCAACCGTCGACCTAGGATAAATAAACACCCCGGAAACACCGGGTTTACAGCTAGTACATAAATAAATCTCCATCCCATGTACGAATACTTGCTACTACAAAATGCACTTCTCTCCCCCTACCCAACCGTCTAGCTAGTGTCCGTGTGTGTGTGTGTATGTGTGTCTGTTTGTGTATACGTATTGCACACAAGTGTACAGTTTTGTTCCAGACTTCATGAAATTCTGCACTCGTAAGCTTCAATCCATAAGAAAAGTCGCCGTAAGGGGAGGTATCACGTACAACATAGTTGACATATGACCTCAAACTATGCGATGCGAGATAAACTGCTACATCCGCGAGAGTGTCGCACATTTTCTCCTAAACCACTGGACCAATTGCAACCAAATTTGTTACTTAGTTTCTAACCGTGAGGTAACAGTTGCTGCAGGGTTAAGAATCACATATGATAGATATGACGTCGTAAGCAATACGTTACCGCAAAAAACTGCCACATAATGCGACGACACTTCATTCACACACTGTATGAGAATGAGAGTACTTAGTGACTTGCAACAAACTTCAAACATTATTTAAAACTTCTTCATATTTTTCTCGCTGTCTACAACAGTAAAATGATGAATGAAAATAGTTTTTCGCTTACTACTTTTCCGTTGTTCATGGACTAAAAGTACGGCATTCGTTATGACGTTACAATTTATAATTTTTACACTACAATTTGTAACCGCAGGAAATTTTACACACAGCATAGACACATACACCTGAATATACGTTAGAAATTGTATCACAGTACGACACGCAGTTCATGAGATATGGCCCCATCACGTACCAGATTTCAAAATATTACTTCCTTAGTACTAATCATATTCGCAACAGATTTTATAGACATACAGCACTTATACAAATGAATATATACCTGAAAAAAATTTACATTGGTACATCATACAACTCAATGAATATGAGATCGAACGAATTTTAAATGTCATTTTTATTTTGATTACTATCTTTCTTTGTTTGGATACTGTACTTATAATTTTGTACATTACACAAGACAATCTTATTCCCCCATAAAAAAAAAAAAAAACATGTTTTTACAAGAAGCAGAAATAAGAGGGAAGGGACAGCCGGCCGCGGTGGCCGAGGGGACTGAGGCGCTCCAGTCACGGTTTGCACGGCCACTACGGTCGGGAGTTCGAATCCCCCCTCGGGCATGGATATTTGTGCCGTCCTTAGTTGTAAGTAGTTGATAAGTAGTTTGTAAGTTTAGGGACTGATGACCCCGTAGTTAAGTCCCATAGACTCTACAAACATTTGAACATTTTGAACATTTGGAAGGGACAGAAGAAGTACTAACTCAAGGCTGCAATAAATAAATAAACACCCAGGATACACCGGGTTCAAATGTTCAAATGTCTGTAAATCTATCAGAAGAAACTGCGTGGTCATCTGTCCGTAGCTTACAAACTACTTAAACCTAAGTAAACTAACCTACGGACAAACACACACACCCATCCCCAGGGAGGACTCGAACCTCCATGGCGAGCAACCGCGCGCTCCGCAGCGAGGTGCTTTAGACCGCTCGGCTACTCCACCTACACCGGGTATTCAGCTAGTCAATTCGTAGCAGAGAGGAATATCTCAGGATGTTTTGACTTGAATGTTTTCGACGCTGGCTAGTAGGTCGACAAGCTAGTTGCTTTCTTTTACATACTGGACTCAGTGCAGGAAATACTGGCCTTCTGAAACCTCCTGCAAGATTAAAAAATGGGCCGGAACCTGGACTTGAACCTGGTACCTTTGCCTTTCGTGGGAAGGCGCTCTACCTACTGATCTCTCTCCGCACGCTTCACGGCCGGACTTCACAGCTTTAATTCCGCCAGTACCTCGATTCCTAATTTCCAAACTTCAAGGAAGTTCTCCTGCGAAACTTGCAGACGTAACCCTCTTGGGAGAAAGGATATGGTGGAGACATGACAACAGCCTGCAAATATCTTATATGCTGCGTGAAACCGTATCTCCACAATGTCCGTTCTGCCACGGGTGCTAGTTCTACATGTTTCGTTGGATAACTTTATTTATAAACAGAAACATGTAAAAATATATCAGAACACCCACTGATGATGCCTTCTTACAAAGGCGAAACGCATATGGGTGAATTACAAAAATAAAAACCCTTCATTTGCAGTAGCAAAATGAGTTTTCTTTGAAAACAGTGCAGTGAAATACATAATGGCCACTACAAGTAACGTATTCATCTAACACGTGTACAATGTTTATAGAGTACAGAGATATAGCTGTTAATGTGAAAGCCAAACAAACTTAGAGCAAATGTAAATGAAGAAATTCATCCGTCGGTTCTTGGTAGTACAACACACTGAATCAAAGTACAATATTCTTTTTGTTCTACAGGTTCATTTCCACTTAGTTACCCGGTTTTCTGCTTACTAGGTCATATTCAGACTTTAGGTTACGTCGAAAACCTGTTATTTAAATGCAAGGCACTATGATGATCTACCATGAACGGACGAAAGAATCAGTCAAAATATCCAAATTTGCATGTCCTTTAAGTTTTTTTGGCTTACATACCAATAAAAATAGGACATGCGTTATATGGCATTTTAATGACAAATCGTCTTTATTAACATCTCCTAAAATATTTGCTGTTTTTCATGAAACATACTGTAGTTACCGGGTGAAATAGGCCTATTTCTTTTTCGTGAGCATTATTTGCAGCCTTATCACAGTGAAAGGTCTACGTATAGACACCTGAGCTATCTTCATATATGTAGGTGCCTCAAATCTCTCTGTCTGGAAGTATGTAATCACATTTTATAAAGAGGACTTTGACACATGTGAGCGACGTAGTTACGTATGAACTGCACGAAAACAATTAAATACAGTTTCACAGAGGCAGCCTAAAGCACAAAGAAATGTTGTAATCATTACAATAATCAGAACACAACTGAAAATTTCGAAAAGTGATCCTAACTCGACGATTCATTTACTCTAAGTTGACAACAAACCAAGTAGGTACGTGAAGGAGACGACTTGATAAACGCGTACCGTACCGTTTGAACGCTTCTTCGTAGTTCGACGGCTTACCGCAAGGAGCGCCGCAGCTGACAACGACATTCTTGTGCGTGTTGCACGTCTCGTAGAGAAAGGGCTTTAAGAGACAGTATGGCGCACCTCTGCGAGAGGCGTCCCCCCTTAGGTATAATTTCGTTAGAAGATTTACAGCATGACTTACCTCGGCTTATCTGCACTTGCCTCAAATCGAGCTGAGGCTTCGGTCTACCAAGCTAGTTTCTTTCACTCCTTTGTTCCAAGCTTAAAGCTGAATAATTTGTTTCTATAAGGAGCTTCAACGCCAATGTTAAAACCAGCGTTTCCCCACGCCCCTCCCTGTCGCGGGAGCGCCCATATGTTGTCTCCAGGGGGTGCAGAAGAAAAACTGATCCTCGGCCGCGCATGCGCGTTGTATCGATGCGCCCACTGCCACCTTTATTAAGAGACCGCGCTACAACTCTTATATTTTCTGTGTCAGCGACGTAAAACGTTTTCAATGCGATAAAAATACTTTGGATTTGCGTATAAAATGATGTGACAGAGAACGAAACGAAGCATTACATTTTTTATTTTATTTATGTATTTACTTTTTATTTCAGGACGAGCTTTTCTCCGGGGGTTCGCTGTCGCTCACGTAGGACAGACCCGTAACCACACATGCGGTCGAGATTTGTCGCTTGAAGCAGTCGCTCGCTTTTGTCTCGCACGTTGGTCACAGCCTAAGAGGAAGTAAATGGTGGAGGACACTACCACCGTAGTGTGCTATAAGCTGAGAAATTTGACAGGACGGGAAGTGTGCTTGGCTAACCTAACTGATTAAAGCGACTGCTGGTCTGAAGCGGAAAGGGGGCGGAGGGGCGGGGCTGGAAACAGTTCACTCAAATATCCCGCCATTGAATTTATTTCAATGACCAAAAGTCGAAATGTGTGACTACTTCGAATTTGAAAGACTCGTTACGCAAAATATATTTTTCTGTCGGAAATCATGTAAAAACAGGATAATGTGTTTCACTCCGGAAACACTCTAAAATTTCATAATGTAATGTATGAAACTAAATATTCGTTTTCTAACAAGAATATTGTATCAAAGAAAGACAAATTTGCTGTCTTTTTTTATAAAACAAATGGAACGTTTATTTTTACTCGGTAAGGGCGTCGCACCTCGCGTATTAAAGACACTATTCTGGTGTACTATACACTGGACAAACCGTGCAATATTCCCCTCCTTGGACCAAACCTATTGTACTGTGTAGCTGTAGACCTGAGTCCGTAGAAGATGAAAAACTGGGGCGTACAGATTTACAGGCCCACACTCCCATCGGGGACCTGCATATGTAAGCCAACCCGTTCTTGATTTGACTTTGTGAGGACTCTATTAGGACCTGCTCCTACTTGTTTTTATAGAACCGCTCTCGTTGCTGACGTCTCCTTTACAGATTAATAGCACACTGGAGTATCGGTGTAAGCTTCTTGAAATGAAAATGTAGGATGCCAGTTATGGCGTTTTATTAATGATGTCACCATAATACGTCAAAAATGTATAACTTTTACCCTAACCAGTACAAATTATTAACGACACCGAGAGCTACTCGTACAGTACAGAACAGGTCCTAACAGCGACTGCCTACCGTTGGCGCACAGCCGAGGCCTCCTCACTATTTCGTACCTTGTCGGCATTTATCGTGATACCAAGTCGTAATTCAATTGCTTCTCTTTTAATACACAACTAAACAAAATAAAATGACTAATAAGCAATACTAATAATCCTTAGACCGCTACTAACGTCTGTAGCCCACCAACAATTAGTTATAAGCAATTATTAATAAATACAAAACCATTTCGCGCTATATCATCGGGGCTTCCTCGGTTTTTCTGCCGCCCAGCGTAACGGCTAGTCTCATGCAGGCGCTTTCCAGCATCTTCTACCCACCCCACTCACGCTATATGGTACTTACTGTGACTCCTACCGTGGCAACCACGACGCCTGTGCCTGCCAGCCAGGGTTGCCAGATTACTGTTGGGCAAAGTCGCCACTTTCGTGGTCTGCTGCAGCTCAATGTCGCCACAGGTCGAAGTCAAGTCTCCCTCGAAACATAAGCGGTTTTCTAATAAACCCCCTTTTCTCTATCATTCCATTTGACATATATACGTAAGAATGAATTTCGTTCGACATCTATAATTTGAATTTATTAATCGTATGTAAGATCACAAATACAATTCAATGTAAAAGTGAAATTAAGGCGAGATTACAGTACTTTTTATACTCTCTTCTTAGTACTCCTCATCTCCAATGAAATTATATTAAAACTCACACATAAGTCTTCAGCTAGCATTTCTGCCTGGGAGGTACTGGTACTTGCAGAGGCGTCAATCTGTAAACTTGTATACATTTTTGATGTGGGTAGCTTCAGCATGTTTGCAACACTGAACAGTGCAGTCCACCAGATATTTCGAGATTTTGTCAGTGAGCGTCTATAATATAGCTCTTTCTTAAAGCTGAATTATACTACTAACTGTTAGTGAAACTCGCAATAACAGATAGTGAAATGGACTACAAGAGATTTGATATAAATGTGATGAACTGCATGTATGACTAAATACTGTCAACTGTTTAACTCAAGTTTCGGCTAGCTAACATTTAAATTCATCTAGAACTATCTGAATTTGGCGGATATAAATATTATTTATAAAATTAAAGTATGTTTATATTGTTCTCAAACGGCTTCTCTTTCTATGTATAATTAAAGGTAATCGTCTTTTGTTTACATTACCGACTTAAGCTGCTATAACATGCGAAAATCCCTTAAAGCCTTATATTCCGACCAATGGTATGAATGGTTTCCACAAATTGAGAGACTCACAACAATTATTTCACTATTAATGTCAAGGAGTTGGTTGAGTACACTGTATAGTATTAATAAACGAGAAAAGTAATATTTGTCGTGTCTAAATTGGCAGCTTCATATGTGTTAAATGGAAATTTGAAGTGATTTAGGTGCAAAGCACAGAAAACAAAGTATTTATGCCAGCCGGGAGTGTCGGAGCGTACTAAGGCGTAACGCCACGGTGCGCGAGGCCGCTCCCGCCGGGAGTACGAATCCCCCTATGACACGGATGTTGTGTTCGTCCTTAGGTTAAGCCTGTTTAAGTTACATTAGTTAGATGCATATCGTCACTACATAACCAAAGCAGTTAGAAAGCGACGTAAAACACACAATAAATAAATAAATAAAAATAAAACAAAATACGTCAACCAAAATAGCGGTATTTTGGGGGAAATATCGCCCAAATCGCGATGTTGCAAAACTCCAACTTAGGTAGTCCAAATGGCAACATATCGCCCAATCTGGCATCCGTTCTGCCAGCTAGCAGTTAAACCGATCGCCATTGCAAAACTCTTCTTACTGCTGCCAATAAAATAAATTTAACCCCAATACTAGAATCCTTACAACCGTTAGGGGATCGGTTGAGATATCAAGGTTCTGAAGTACTGTCATCGGAAGAATGAACTAAATAGGTTGGACGTCTCTGTCGGTTCTACGGAGCGGAGACAACAACATTACGGCAACCGAGACAGTGGTAATAACAGAAGGTTATTGCAGAGTTAGTGTTGTGAGGAAGTAGTACAATGCAACAACAACGTGACATACACGAAGCTTTGGCATTAGTGCTTTATGAAGGTTCGAAGCGGGACAGACAGAGAGGGAGGTGGCTATAGCTGTTACAGTGTCCCAAAGCGTAATTTCCAGGATCTGGACCCGATTTGAGGCAACAGGAACCGTTAACACGAGGCAAGTCCACGGTCGGTCAGCAAGAAATAATCGAGACAGGAGGCTGAATGTATCTCAGATATAACGCACCCTCCAGATATCGACGGGACGTGCAATTCCGACACAAACAGTCCGATATCGCCTTAGCGCATGTGGACTCTATGCAAGGAAGATTTTGATGTGGCTCCCATTAGAACCCAACACCGTTTAACATCCAAAAACTGGGCGGAGGAACATCATGACTCAAGTGGTAACAATGGCACCGGTTTCTGTTCACAGATGACTCAAGATTTTGTGTTTAGCCCCAGAACAATCGTCGTCCCCTCATCTGGAGAGGATGCGGAACTCGGGAGAATTCTGATTAATTGCCGGAAACATCACAATATCATGCTGGTGGACAGGAGTCAGTACTGGCGGACATACTGACCTCTATGCCGTTCAGAATGGCGCTTTGACTGCTCAGAGGTATCGAGACGGGATGCTTCGACCTTTTTTTGTGCCTGCGCTGTTGCCATAGGAGATGGTTTCCTTCTGGTGGATGATAACGCTCGTCTCCACAGAGCTGTATTGGTCGACAATATGCTTGAAGCTGAGGGAATCGAACTAATGGATTTGCCAGCTTGTTCACTGGACTTAAACGCTACTGAGAATGTTGGGATGCACTTGCCAGACGCAGCCAGACCAGCACCTCCCACAAAGGTCGCAGATGATGCACTCATGGAAAAATGACAAAATATCCCTCAAGTGCTGAATAATAACCACAAACTGTACATGTCTCGAAAGTGTGCAACTGTACCGGCCGTGCGAGGTGATCACACACCATATTAGAGGGAAACGAGAATGACTATCACTATTATGTTAGTCCCGTGGTGCCTCGCTCTAAGTAAACGCCATGTAAACCTCAAACATCAAAATACTCTACTGAAAAAAAAAAAAAAAAAAAAATAAAAAAAAAAAAAAATAAAAACCAAACATGAATTCGTGGTCCCGACAGAGGGATTTTTTTGTTACTTTCTTGAGGTTGTATACAACAATCTATCACAAAGGCAGAGCCGAACCGCGCGGGAATAGGAGAGCGGTCTGGAGCGCCGCGTTGCCGATCGCGCGGCCTCCAGCGTCGGAGTTTCGAATCCTCGCTGGGGCATGGATGTTTGTGTTGTCTTTACTATTAGCTAGTTTAGGGACTGATGACCCCGCAGTTAAGTCCCAATAGCTTTACAAACATTTGAACACTTCTGGAGCCGTACAGACGTGAGCACAGTCACCAGAGCGTCTGCAATGTTGGCGTTAGTACCGTGTATACCCTCCTTTTGCAGCAATACAAGCTGTAATTCTTTCATAAAAACGATCGTAGAGATTCCGATTGTGGTTATGTGGAATGACCTGCCTTGCAATTCGGGCCAGATTTCGTGCCGCTAATGCAGACCGCCCAACATGATGTTTCATGCGATTCGAAACACGCTCATTGTTGGAGAAATCTGGGGCTCATGCTGGTCAGGGTAGTTGACGTACACCTTGAAGAGCACGTTGCGTGGTATGGGATACATGTAGATCTGCATTGTCCTGTTGTAAAAGCATATCACCTTGTTGGGTCATGACAGGTACCAAGACGGGTTAAATGATGTGTTCCATGCACTGTTCAATGTCTCTAGACGATCACTAGAGAAAAATGGCGAGCGTAGAATATCGCTCCCCTCACAATGATGCACGATCATGTATGCCGTTAGAGTGTCCTCTACTCATGCCCCAACATCGTCCAGCCTGCCTCCAATGGTGGTAGGCGCTTATGAAGGGAATAATGGAGACGTGTCGTCTTCAGTGATGGGAGTCGTCGCTTCCTCGGTGCCAATGATGGTCGCGTGGGCTGTGTCGTCCAGAGTAGTGCGAAAATCTGGAGTGTATGCGAAGAGGCAAACATGACCGACACCTGTACCATGGTGTAGGGAGCCATATCCTACACTGGCCGTTCGCGTCTGGTGTTCGTTGTGGGAAAATCATTGAAATCATCATTCAACCTGTCTAGCCAACTTTCATGCACCAAGAAGGCGCTGTGTTTTTCCAACAGGACAATACATATTCCGTACGACCCAAGGTGCTCTTCTGGGTGTACGTCAACTAACCTGCCCATGATTATCCCCAGATCCGTCCCGCATTGATCATGTCTGGTATCGGACGAAACGGCATGTTGGTACGGTCTCCATGACCGGCAAGAGATCTGGTCCAACTGAGGCATCAGATGAAAATTGCATGGTAGGCCGAACCGTAAGACTTCGTCGACGTTGTGCACGCTCAGGTAACTGTACCGACGTCCGTATGGTTCTGACTGAGTGATTGTGTGTTGTATACAATAAAATTACACTCTGCTGGGTTGATGAATTAAAATGTTCAAATGTTTGTTAAGCTCAAGGGACTTAACTGTGGGGTCATTAGCCCTAAACTTACAAACTACTTATGAACTACCTTATACAAAAGACGACACATCCATGCTCGAGGAGGGGATTCGAACCCCCGAAGGGGAACGGCCTCGCGCATCGTTGACGAATTCTTGGTGTTCTTTTTTCATTTTCCAGGTGTGGGAAACTGTGTCGTAAACAAATTATAATTGTAACCAATGTGTGAACAAAATACGTTATCATATGTATGCTGTGTAGTGCGGCTCCGTAGCACAGTGGTAGAGTGCCAGACTACAAATCCGAAGTTCACGGGTTCGATCCCCGCCAGGTACTAGGATTTTTATCTGTGACTTTCCAATTCTTTCACCTCTGGCAGAGTTGCTGATGTGAAAAATACTGAGTAGCACCGTGGTTCGGAACCAACGTTAAACTGTAGGTCCCCCTTTAACTGGCTGGGTATGTCAGCTTGAAGGTCGGAGGAAGGCAATGGCACACCACCTCCAAACAGGACCATGCCTAGTAAAGCACTGTGGTGTTCAAACCAATCTTCGGATTGTTGACTGCTTTACCTTTTATGGCTGGCCGCGGTGGCCGAGGAGACTAAGGCGCTTCAGTCACGGTCTGCACGGCCACTACGGTCGGGGGTTTGAATCCCCCCTCGGGCATGGATATTTGTGCCGTCCTAGTTCGTAAGTAGTTCATAAGTAGTTTGTAAGTTTAGGGACTGATGACCACGTAGTTAAGTCCCATAGACTATACAAACATTTGAATTTGAATTTTACCTTTTATGTATACTGTGTATTATATCTCACCTGACCTCCTAATCATTCTGAGTAGTGTATGAAACTGAACTTTTTTTTCTAACAAGAATATTGCATCAAAAGATGGAAAATGCAATTCGTTGTCTTTGTGATCAAACATGTGTTACGGTACTGAGTGGGGGTCGTGTATTTAAAACGGTTGGGAGACACTGTTCTAGTGTAACATAGTTATTGTAAACATAATTGTACAGTGCCTCAAAATTAAAGTGTTTGTGAACGAAACTGAAGGTATGGTTTTCGTAATCAAATATGCTAAAACATCAACACCTATAAAAAATTGTGAGAATGTGCTGGCGGAAGATTTCACAGAAATGAGCGAGGAATCGTTTTAATACCGGAGGATGCAGGAGATTAGCAGCGCTTGCTTCTCGTACACGGGGGCCAGAAGGAACCGGGGAATTTCTGTGTCGGAGTTTAAAGTTAAGGGAAACGTATGGCCCATAACGGCGGCTGCGCGCTAAATTCCGCACCTGCACCTGCACCTGCGGCAGCCGCGGCGCATTCTGGCGGCCGGGCCGGGAACTGCCGGCTAACGCATTGCTCTGGGCCGGCGACACTGATTTACGTTCGCCGATTTAGATTATTGGATATGCGGCGGCAGCGCCGCGCCAGGCCCAGGTGAGCGGGCCCCATCATTACTTCATAACTCACCGAGAGGAATGAGGCCGGCAGTTTTGTAAACTAGCGTAATTCATTACTTACTGCGCTTTCTGTCACAGTTGTACATAGTTTCCATGCTTCTCCTTTACGAACCATTACCTACACCAGAACGTAACATTAATTAATGAATATGAGAACTGATTGGGCAAGGGGGAAAATGTAACTTATAATATTCGAAAGTCATTATTTACGAGGTATGTCCACAAAGTAAGTTCCGTTTGGTTATATAAATCAAACGTGAACAGATACAGAAATATATATATATATATATATATATATATATATATATATATATATATATATATATATATATATATTATAAAAATCTGCAACTGTTCAACTACTTTTCTACATAACCTCCGAAATTTTGTAGTCACTTGTCATACCGTGGGACAAGTTTTTGTGCGCCTTCTTCGTAGAAGGTTGCCGCCTGTGTATTCAACCAAGTGGCAAACATATTTTTTTCAGCTCATCATCGTTGAAGTGTTGACCACCAAGGACAGATTTTAGGTGTAAGAGGAGATGAAGGGAGTCTTCTTCTTCCCTTCACGTTGCAGCCCGACCTCACTAGGCGAATGTGTCCAAACAACTCTTACGGGAATTTCACTGGGACGTGTTTGATTATCCTCCGTACAGTCAGGGCCGGCGCAAGCGAAAGTGCCGCCCCGTGCGAGTTGCTAAATTGCCGCCCCCCACCCCAGTTTATTTATTTTTTTTTTTTAACAGAACGTTTGTGGAATTAAATTTAAACAAATCTGTAGGAAATCTCAGCAATCAATCGCCTTTTTTTTTCTTTTCATATCTTACTAGGGCAGTCTCAAAGCTTTTAATATATGCTTACATTTAAACCATCATGTTTACAGCTACGTTCAGCATGACGGTATATATGTAAACATAACTCTAAGCACTGAGAATAGCCACACTGTGCCCGAAATCTATATAGATCTGGAAAATAAAAACAAACATTGCAAGTGATTGGTAACGTTCTCTACAGATTTGTACAAGACATTCGATGGGCACCAGCTCAAAAATGGAATCAAACCTGGCTGAAGAAATCTAGCTAATTTTAATAAGCCTTGTGAATTAACAAAAATGTTCAAATGTGTGTGAAATCTTATAGGACTTAACTGCTAAGGTCATCAGTCCCTAGGCTTAAATACTACTCAACCTAAATTATCATAAGGACAAAAACACACACCCATACCCGAGGGAGGACTCGAACCTCCGCCGGGACTAGCCGCATAGTCCATGACTGCAGCGCCTTAGACCACTCGGCTAATCCCGCGCGGCATGAACTTACAGTTAACGTAAATAAACATTTTTCAATGGTTGTGAACAGATAATGTGTTTAACAGAAAACAAAATATATTTTCAATTTAAAGATAATTTGGTTTGAACAATAATATTTACAATAACTGTTTAATGTTGAACAAAATAAGAAGCAACACAGTAAATAAGCAAGACGCTGAACATAATATAAAAATTTAAAACATACTAGACAAATCGAACCTTCCTGGCTTTTACTTGTGCAAACTCTTTCACACGATCTGTGATATTTAACTCCTCTGCAAGCTCGTGCTCAATCGAAATTGTTGCAAGATCATTCAAACACGTTTGGCTCATGGTTGATCGGATGTATGTCTTTATCAATTTCAGTTTTGAGAAACTCTTTTCTGCACTCGCAACTGTCACTGGGAGTGTTAGGAGGATTCTCAGAGCAACGTTGACATTAGGGCGATAATTATGTCTTCCTATAAACTTCAAAGTCTCTTTTGGACCTATTGCAGGTTTCAACAATGTTGAAAGCACTTTTAGTTCTTTCCTCAACTCTAGTGCATCAGTGTCGCTTGACTCTTGATCTTGTAAAATCGCTACTAGGTTTCTACACTTTGTGTCCAGGCTGTCAGGAGGTGGATTCTTCAGCTCGCCGATGTCGTAGAGAAAATCAAAATAACCACAATGAGATTTCAGTTGATCGAATATCTCATCCAAAGATGTGGTTACTATATCTAAAAGATAATAATAGAATTCAACCTTGTAACGTTTTGTTGGGTCATCTATTGTCTCATCGCTTCCTTCATAAGTAAAGTGTATTGGCTTCTTACTTCGTCGCCGGGAAACACTAATTCGTGGTAATGTTAGATCTTCTAACTCCTGTAGCCAATTCTTTGGAATTGATACAAACTTTTCTTCTGTTCTGCAGGTCTCAAAACATGCTTTCGTTTTTTCAAGCATTTCTACGGCCTCAGAAACATTTATGTCAATGGTCTGGAGGGTCTTATTGACTACACTGATGTGAAGCAGAACGTCGTACCAGATTACCAGAGAAGTGATAAAGGTGTAATTTTTTATTTGATTCGCAAGTGACGCTGCTTCGTGAGCGGTCATGTCATCGAATTCTTTCGATATTTGAACCAGTGCACCATAAACGTCTCCAAATTGAAACCTCAGGGGAGTAAGTGCATCGATGCGACTTTCCGACCTAGTATCGCTCAGTGACTTCAGCTTCTTAAAGACATCCCAAAGTCGAACGGAGGACGAGAAGAAATCATACAAGCTCTTCACTGTCGAAAACATGGAAACAGCATATTTAGAAGGCATAGCGGCATCGTTGACAACAAGATTCAATGATTGACTGCTACATGATACATAAAATGCTCTCTTGTTAATATCTGAAATTCTTTTCTTGTCGTATCCTTGGCCTCTCATATTACACAATCGGATGTTTTTTTCTTCCAAGAACTTGAGTACGACCTGCGTCAAAGTGGAGCTTTGAAGACTCGGGCACTGGAAGAAATCCCAGGAAATGCTCCCGAATTCGGACTTCGTATACCCCGTCGAGTCTTGCCTCCTGGACGAAACGTACCACAACTTTCATCTGCTCAACTTTTGAAATAACAGCTTCGAAGACGAAGAAAACTTTGATTTTCAGTACTTCGATTTCGAAAAAAAAAAAAATAATGATGTCATATTCTACTCATTAAGAGGTGTAATTTTATGTAAAGCTGAAAACGGTAAGACAAGACTACATGGAAACTGTGAGTTTGTCTTGAAGCCGACGGCACACAAATAGCCGCGCCGGAGTGGCCGAGCGCATTGAGGCACTATGCTCCGATGCGCGAGGCCGTTCCCCGGCGGAGGTCGAATCCTCCCTCGGGCATGGATCTTTGTGTTGTCTTCAGTATAAGTTAGTTCATAAGTAGTTTGTAAGTTTAGGGACTGATAACCCTGCAGTTAAGTGCCATAAGTTAAACATTTGAACATTTTGCACTCAAATATTCAAATTTGTGAATCCATCACTAGAAAATGATAAAAGCTATGTCCAAAAGACATCGCATGCAGTTTCAAACCTTTACACAACTTATTCTCGCCGACATCCCTCACAAAATGATTAAAGGAAAAATGTTTTACTCTTACCACATTTTAGATTTTAATTCGATTAAACTTACGCAAGTGCTACGACGTTTTAATTTATTACTTTTTAATTATTAATTCTGTTTGCAACACTTTTCAGGTATTATCTACGTATAGGACACAATCAACATACTAAATTATACCATTGTACGGCTCTTAGTTCAAGAGATACGTCATGACAGACACTTACAGGCGTCGAAAATTACCATCTGCTTACATTAGCGTTCAGTGGAACTAGAGAATCAGGCGTGACTTTTTAATTTATTACTTGTTTATAATTTGCTAACATTATCCACATATATAATTGAATTTAGCTCCAAAATTATATTATGGTTGTTAAGGAGATATGAATCCATTGGCAACTAGGTTCATCGGAAACCACCCCACCATTGAAGAGGTTTTAATTAAGACGTCTTCACTACAAAACCTATTCGTATCACATTTTGCAGACTGTATGAACATATAACACCGAATGTACCAACAAAATTATATCGTAGTAAAAAACATAGTTCAGGATGTATGACGTCACAAACAAGGCGCTGCATGAAAAACCTCACTATCACGCATCAGACTTTAATTTATTTCATCTTTACTACTAACGTTTTTTTGCAACACACTTCGCAGAAAATTTTCTTATATTCTACTGCACGTAAACGGAAAATTATATTACTGTAGGATACACTGTTCAGGAGATGAAGTCATTAGAACTGAGCCGCGTGAAACTGAATTTCAGGTCGAATTTCCTTACAGACGAAGGTGAAACGGTCAAAGAGTGGGGCGGAAGACAATGCAGAGAGGAAGAGTAAGGATGCAAGAAATACACACCCGGGCATCTACGGGTATTAATGCTAATCGAAATATATTAACTCACTGCACTGCGTTGTTCATTGCAAACAACTGACACTCGACATGTGTCGTAATTTCCATGTGTCAGTTCTGTCGTGTCTGATTATGGAATAATGGGTAACAAATTAGTCATAGCTTTATTTTCATTCTAGCTATTGGGGACTACGGGTGCTCATTTGCCGACTTGCCAATTTTTGAAGTAACAGATCATAAGAAAAATATTTCTACCTTATGAGTAACGTGCATGCGCAATACTAATCGTACGTTATATGAAAAACACTTAGGTATTACGTTGCAAGATATTCGTACGCACCAATTCTTCTGTTCTTACGAAACGCAATGAAAGTGCTTCTGACCATTCTTGACTCCCTCGGTCAACTACCGAACGAATTCTGCAGATTTCGTTGTAGAGAACGCAACAATACCTATTGTCTGGAAAGGCGAAGTGGTGACGCGGCAGTGGCAGGAACTAGGTCACGTGACGAGGTACAGCGAGGTTACGGTTAAACTAGCGCCCAAGAAGAAGAAGAAGAAGAAGCAAGAAGCTCACAATAAGTATGTTACCGATGATATGGATAAATGTATTACCAGGCAGCAATTTCTATGGCATTACGAACAATAGAAAGGAATATGAAATGTGCGAATACTGCACAACTTTTGTGAAACAGAAATAAGATTCAAAGCTAGCAAGGAAACACTTAGAAGCGATGTTCTGTCTATGAAGTTTTGTTTTAGAAGGTGCCAAAAGTAACGTTTTGTTTTGTGCGGACGAGAGGGCATTCAGCATTGTTGCTAAAAGACCATACTTTCTCTGGTGTTAATCAGAATCAAAGCGACCAGTAGTTCACTTAGATGAAACATGGATTCACCTGCATTATACAGTAAATAAATGTTGGCAAAGTGATAGTGGGCGAGTAGTATTGTCAAACAATAGTGCCGGTCAGAGTTTGATTGTTGTTCATGCAGGCGGAGACAGGTGTTTCACGGTTCAAAAACCAAAACGTCAGACTATCACTCAGAAACGGATAGCAAAAATTTTCAAAATTACGTCAAAACGCAACTTCTGTCAGGCTCACTAGCAATATCTTTAGCCCTTGTAATTACTCGCAGCGTATTTAGCCATTCGGAATACTTGTAGCCATTGGAGGTGTTTGACATTTTTGACTGTAGTAATGTTCAACCATTTTTTCCATAATACGGGAAGAATAAAACACTCGGAACGTGCCATTGAAGGGCTTAGCAAAATTGCTTCAGGCTTAACATGTAACCGCAGTATCGATCGTTGCATTTGAATTTCCATATTAATTTCGAATTCTGCAAAATTAGTTGTGCGTAAACGCACGGCGCGTAACAGGCTGTCAGAGCTCCCCTCATAAGAATACTGGCGTGCAAGGTAGCTAGACAATTTGACGGGCGTGTACGCCAGACTGCTTCCCCCACTCTGTTCCTCTGGCGTAAACACGGCGGTGCTGCCATAGTGGCGAGGAAGAAATCAGTCCTCCTCCCTCCCCTGGCACAACAGGGGCGACCGGCAGGTAGTCGAGGCGCCATGACACTTCCCGAAGCGCTCCCTCCGAGGTTTGGTATCGAATCCCCTCTTGGGCATGAATGTTGAGGGTTTTTTTTTTTCAAGGAAAAAATGGGGGCCGGCAGATTTGCCGCCCCTCGGGAAGTGCCGCCCCGTGCGGCCGCACGTTTCGCACGTGCCTTGCGCCGGCCCTGCGTACAGTCTCCCTCTTAGCGACTTTCTTCTTACACCTAAAACCTGTCCATGGTGGTCAACACTTCAGCGATGATGACGAGCTGAAAGAACATGTTACCACGTGGTTGAATACACAGGCGGCAACCTTCTACGAAGAAGGCATTCAGAGACTTCTGCCACGCTATGACATAGGCCTACAAAATTTCGGAAGCTATGTAGAAAAGTTGTTTAATAGTTGTATATTTTTTACAATAAATATTTTTTTTAATCTGTGCACGTTTGTTTTATATAACCAAACGGAACTTACTTTGTGGATATACCTCGTATTTATGTAGGTCTACCGGTTGGTATCCTATGGTGTACTGTCTGAGCAAGGTTGATTGAACACATTAGGATACATACATATGTCTTGCTGATTTTTCGAGATACTTTTAGGGCACTAAGTGCCAAAAACCGGTAAGAAAATAATAATTATTATTAAAAATAAGACTCTAAAGTGCAAACACTTCATGTCAATCTTTGTGGGCTTCAAGAAGACATACGACTCCATAGACCGGGTGGTTCTGCTGAACGTCCAAGAAGACATTCTTCTTTAATGCCATTGTAGAGCAGCAATATGTCATCAACATATCTTGATGATAAAACTCTTCTCGGTATTGGACCGCATCGTCAATAAGTCAAATATTTCACCGACGTTTCGGCCACCGTTGCAAGAGCCATCTTCTGGGTGATGGCCGCTTGCAATAGTGGCCGAAACGTCGGTGAAATATTTGATATATTGACGTTGCGATCCAATACCCAGAAGAGTTTTATCAACAATGACAACGACCGCGGAAGCCTTCCTTTACATATCACGATGACATTTGTATGACGTCGCGTCAAACCGAAAGAAGGGAAGAAAACCCCCACCGAGTGGATATATTTTTACTCATCAGAGACGGTCCAGTGATATGCAAATGTGCAAAATCACAGATATGCAAATTAATTTTAAATATAATCCTTATAAATGTTATTAGAAACTTGGAAAAGTATCCAACACCTTAAATCTACAAGCACGGTGGCGATATAACTGATGAGAGTGCGCTAAATAATAAACACAGTCTTCTACCTATCTATCTAATTGATGACTTAAACAAATACATTTATTAATAAATGTCTACAGAAATTCGGGGGATAGTTAACAATTAATATAAAGGACTATGTAAATGAAATCAAAGTTAAAAGTGTAGTCAAGCAACGTGTTACAAATGAAAACAAATATTTATAAAAAGAACATCAAATGCAGTAAAATCGATTAAAACCGCGAAATACATGTGTGACCAGCAAATTGTCTGATTTTTTTAACAGTTTAGCCGGCCGCGGTGGCCGAGGGGACTGAGGCGCTCCAGTCACGGTCGGGGGTTCGAATCCCCCCTCGGGCATGGGTATTTGTGCCGTCCTTAGTATTAGCTAGGTCATAAGTAGTTTGTAAGTTTAGGGACTGATGACCCCGTAGTTAAGTCCCATAGACTCTACAAACATTTGAAATTTTTGAATTAAGTTTACACATCAATGCACGAAGCCTAACAGGAAAGAAACAAATGGAGCCGTAAGTTTTACATGTAATATATATGACTATACATGTGCCGTTGTCCTATGGGGAAAAACTAGAAAGGTGGCCAGAAGCTCAAAGAAATTAGTTACAGGAGAGAGAAGCCAAACATCGATCATACGCATGCACATACATAATGATGGGTGATTACTGCAACATACAGGGTGTTTCACTAAGTGTGTTTGCCTCTGTAACTTATAAAATAATAGGTGACGGGAAATTTTAATGCGGTATGTCAACACAAGAAATGTTACACTTGCTGCAGAACTATGAACATAGTTTATTGTATCATTTTCCAAAGAGTTACAGTACAAAGATATAATTTTAAATGGAACAATAGTTTATTCTATCGTGCATTGAAATCGTTGAAACCAGCTGCGTCCAAATCAAATTAAACTACATTCCTATCACTGTTAGTTTGGGGGCTACAACCCTTCAAAGTTTCAGGGGCAGATACCGCACGCTGTACACAATACATGGCTGTGTGGTGGGAGATGGATGTTATGGCGGTGGGAAGTTGATTTGCATGAGATGTTCAAATGTGTGTCCATGTTCCTCAATGCACAATGCAATGCGCCGTCGAAAGGATCTGCGGATCGCCGGTGTGACGGAGCGACATGCGTCCTCGATGCGCCGTTTTACATCATCTGGGGATGTGGGCTCAGTGACAAGAACACGATCCTTTAGATATCCCCACAAAAAGAAATCTACTGTTGTTTAATCGGGTGACCTTGCAGGCCATGAATGAAGGCCAAGGTGCCCCAACCATCTTCCTGCAAACCTGTTGCTTAGTCTTCTACAACAGCACGCGCAGAATGGGCTGGGTGACCATCGTGCTGCATCCACGTATGGACTTTCGTGTGTAGACACACATGTTCAAGGTCGTCGGTAGACACACATGTTCAAGGAGACTCTGTGACATAAACACGATCCTTTAGATATCCCCACAAAAAGAAATCTACTGGTGTTGAATCGGGCGACCTTGCAGGCCATGAATGAAGGCCAAGGTGCCCCAACCACCTTCCTCCAAACCTTCCACAACAGCACGCGCAGAATGGGCTGGGTGACCAGCGTGCTGCTTCCACATATGGACTCTCGTGTGTAGACACACATGTTCAAGGAGACTACCCAATCTGTCGGCTATAAAAGCGCGATATAACTCACCTGTCAGTGTACCTTGGAAGTAGTGTGGACCGATGATTTCATCCCCAAGGATTCCACACCACACGTTAATAGACCACCTATGTTGACGGTCGACAGGTCGAACCCACTGAGGATTGTCTGCGGCCCAGTAGTGCATGTAGTGTGATTCACTGCACCATTATTTGTGAACGTGGACTCATCAGAGAACATAACACTTTGTAAAGACTCCAGCATGAAATTATGCATGGCCCACTCACAGAATGTCACTCTTGCACGGAAATCGTTCCCATGCAGCTCCTGGGTCAGTGACAGGCGATACGGGTGAAACCTGTGGCCGTGTACTATACGCCACACAGATGTGAGACTGATACCAGAGACTGAAGCAACGGCTCGTAAGCTGACATGAGGATCCTGGTGTAGGTGCAACTAAAACAAACACCTCCGTCTCCTCACTTCTTGCAGGTCTTCGTCTGTTACTGCGGGGCATTACCAAGCTGCCTGTTTCCCAAAGTCGTTGTTCGGCGCCGGCCGCGGTGGCCGAGGAGACTGAGGCGCTCCAGTCACGGTCTGCACGGCCACTACGGTCGTGGGTTCGAATCCCCCCTCGGGCATGGATATTTGTGCCGTCCTTAGGATAAGCTAGTTGATAAGTAGTTTGTAAGTTTAGGGACTAATAGCCCCGTAGTTAAGTCCCATACACTTTACAAACATTTGAACATTTCGTTGTTCGGCACGTAAGAACGTAATGGCTGCCGAGGCTCTTCGCCTAGGATATCTCACGGCATACGCCATGGCTGCTTCAGTGGCATCGTGTCGGCAATCGCCGAGCATCAGTAACATGTCAACGTACTCGTTGTTCGTGTATGCCATCGTCATCCGATGTCAGTAACTGTGTTATATTGAGCCCAGGTTGTTTGTGTGGCTCCAACTGTCCGGTATACGGCCGTGTGCGGCGACAGTCGGCAGTCTAACACCATATCGAGAAAGCTTCTCGCTCCGTGACACCGGCGACGTTACAACTCGGCCGCACCACATATAGAAGGCGCATTGCATTATGTACAGCGCGTGGTATCTGCCCCTGAAACTTTGAAGGGTTGTAGCTCCCAAACTAACAGTAATAGGAATGTAGTTTAAATTGATTTGGACGCAGCTGGTTTCAACGAATCCAATGCACGATAGAAAAAACTATTGTTCCATTTAAAAAATTTATATTTGTGCTGTAACTCTTTGGAATATGATACAATAAACTATGTTCATAGCTCCGCAGAAAGTGTAACATTTCTTGTGTTGACTTACCGTCTCCTATTATTTTATGAGCTATAGAGGCAAACACTTAGTAAAACACCTTGTATAACAACCCTAGCAAATAGGGAGCATCACTTTACCGATAACCTTGAGTCGGCTTGAACTGTCAACACCGGATCTCGCTGATGACTGGACGATGTTGGAGTGCAGCTGAAAGAGAATAAATTCTTCCGCTCGAGAATCTCACTACGATCTGTGAAGCAGTATCGACATTTAACAATACCATCCCCACTATCACGGCAGATAGCAGTTGCCAGGATAATGCTTCCAGAGTTGGCTAGGACATACACTCACGAACTCAAGCGCAAAACGCCAGCATTGAGTAAAAGTGTCTCCAGAATGGAATTGCATAAACCACTAGCACGTCGGTACGGCCAGTATGACAGTGGTTGTCTAATATCAAGTCTCGACCGAAAAAGAATATAAAAACACAGCTGCTTCACAAACAACTGCAACTCAGTTCCTGTCCAGATCGACACGTGAAATTTTTGATCCGCTGCAGGCGGAAACAGAAAACTTAAGTCCAACAAAAGCACAGGACTCAACCCAGAACAATGGATAAAACTCTTCAGGTCCTACCTGAGAGAAGACGTCCGAACTAGATGGAGCCTACACGAGAAGTGTCCATCGACTCTTCGTCCGCCCACACGAAAAACTAGGCGTCACCGTCCCCCTAAACTCGATATACCAATCACTGGAGAGCTCTAACCTTCCGGCCAATGAGATGGACAGGCAGCTATGACAGATAGCTAGACCTGTGGCCTACAAAGACAGAGCCAATCTGAAGGCCTCCAGAGGACGCCACTCAAGTCAACTGCCCTGTCGAAAATTCCTCACGCCCATCATTTCCCAGCCTTTTGCCCTAAAAGGAATTGAAAATCTAGCGACCTCGTAGCCCAAATAGCCACAGATAAAAGAGCAAAGTGGAAAGGGGACACGAAACACCAGACAAGAGAAGACTCCATTGCACACCGAAATCCCACGGGACGCCAGGCAGTATATCACCCCGAAAAATCGTGGTAATTCTGCAGACAGGGAAGGCTAACGGATAACCTGCCCAAAGTCATACACTAAGAGGCTCCATGATCATAGGACCCCGCGGAATGTGGCCCACACTGCCCGCTATCTAAAAGGGAAGCAATACATTATCGAATATTTTGCAGAGTGGAGCCACCTCAGGTAATGAGGCTACCGACAGATAGGTCTTGTCTCTCAAACTGCTCCTAATAAACATGTCCCCAACGACCAGTCTCCCTCGACAAGTCAGCCCAGCATAGCCTTCCACAGGCAGGGCAATGCCTAACATGTAACGAATACAGTTCCCAAGAACAACAGAAAATTGTCATCCAAGACACACACTGCATATTCCCCAAAAATACATTATGAAGCACGCTCTTATGGCATGCAATAGTAAATTAAAAAAAAAAAAAAAGGAACTAGCAAGTTACACCCACTACACACAGAACATATAAAGGCACCAAAAACAGAAAAAATAAATGAAAAAATACTTGGCCAGTCTACACGTTTTGCTGCTCTACAATGTCACTAAAGAAGAAAGTCTCAGCTTTATAGGAAAAATAAATAGCTTACATAACAACATTCAATTTACTATGCAACAAAATGTGGGTGGTGCTTTAACCTTCCTCGATCTCATGAGCACCCTAATAGATTCTACCATCCAATATGGCATTCATAGGAAACCGACAACGACAGACATGTTTATCCTTAGTTCATCTAACCACCCCTTGCCATATAAAATGGCAGCCTTTAGGGCATTACTGCACAGAATGTACAGTGTCCCCCTCTCCAAGAACGCCAGAGATAAAGAGTACCAGCTTATTCAGTACATTGCCTTTTCTATCGGATACGATGCAAACTTTGTCGACAACATGAACAAGGGATTTCTGAGAAAATTCAACAAAGCTCAAATAAATACGTATAACTGCTTAATTACTTTGTCTATTGCAGGTTGTCTCTCACAAGACATGACGTATCACCGTATTTCATATCTTGGTAAGATTTAGGAAAAAGTGGGGTCACAATTACACACTAAAAATGTACAACCAGCTTTTTTCATACCATATAATCGAGGGAAGAAGTATAGGCACAAAGAAACTTCTATAGAGCACAAATACAATACGGGTGGGATTTATTGTATAAGGTGTGATAATTGTCCCATGAGATACACTGGGCAAACAGGTAGAAGTTTCTGCACTAGATTTAAAGAACAAACTAATCTTGCTAACTCCAAGTCTGCCTTAAGAGAGGTACTCGGTTACAAATTTACAAAATAATTTAAAAATTCTCCACAGGGACATAACCTTAATATTCTGGAAGAGATAGAAATTTTAAGATGCAAGAATCGTCTCCCAATGCACACACTCAATGGATAACTTGAGCTGCGCCATCGCCACATTTTAGCAAATTTTTATTGTTTAAATAATAATAAATAAGGCATGCAGTCTTCATGTTGGAAACGCAAAGAGAGCCTACTGAAGCACTATTTAAATTATAATTATAAATATTTAAATAGTAATGTAAGATACAATTCATATGGTATCATTTTTCTCCAAACTAAAACTTCAATCTTTTATTCTTATAGTATTAAAAATGGTGGCTTCTTGTTAACGATGTAAAATAGTGATTAAGTTCATTCTATCCTTAAGAACAATTATTTTGATCTGTAAAGACGTAACCCAACCTTCTCTGCTACAACACTTGTTTCAAAGCGTTACCGCCTCATGCTCTATTTGATTTTCGCGCTTGCGCATTTCGGACGTACCTACCAGCTCTGTCACGAGCACCACATACTTGACATCTACATCTACATGGGATACTCTGCAACTCTGCAAATCACATTTAAGTGTCTAGCAAAGGGTTCATCGAACCACAATTATACTATTTATCTCCCATTCCATTCTCGAATAGCGCGCGGGAAGAAAGAACGCCTGAATCTCTCTGTTCGAACTCTGATTTCTCGTATTTTATTCTGATGATCATTTCTACCTATGTAAGTGGGAGTCAACGCCACCGATATGTGTGCTTAATATTCTCATAATTACCGATTTCACATTGTTTCAATTCGGGCAATCCACTTTATTTATCATTTAATGGAATAGGACCAGAGAATGTTGGGTCGTCTAGTGTCACCGAGAGAAAAAAATCGCACTGACGTGTTTTACGGCCCACTTTAAATTTGTAGTTTTATAATCTTTTGCAAACATTTCGGACAAAAATAATAATGTAAATAATAAAAAATTATAGTGATATGATTAAGACTCTACTATTGTGATAATATCTATGCACCCAACACGTAAACCTTTTAGGAAAAAAGAAGAAAAAAATATTTTTGGTAGCTGCGGGTCCCGAACCACAGAGCATGTGCATCACAATCCAACACGCTGCCTACTACACTACGGTGAACAATTCCGAAATTCACCCTTATTTTTCGTACTATTGATTGCAGTTGTTAACTGATGCTAATGCGACATTTTTAGACACTAGATTATTATTTTTCGTACGAAGAACGACGTGTTTTTGTTAATTCATCAGTGCGCCGTTGTTTTGAAATAATAAAGTGTAAGTTATAATAAGATAATCATGAAATACGCAACGCAAGATGGCGTATGCCAGAGAGAGTTCTGGGCGTGGAATGTCACGGCTGGTTTTCGTAAAATCAATGGAGGGTGTCAAGTCTCCGTTATTTTTGCAAATATCTCTGCAACGATGCAAGATATGAAAAAAACATAACAGAGCAAAGTTGTAGAGAATTTTCTCCTCTACAAATTCGGTTATTCAATTTTCGTGTCAGATGAATGGTAAAGCCGTTATTTTCATTTAAATTTCGAGCTGTCAAAAATCGATCGCAAAGGCCCACTTTTAGTGTTACTACCGTAACCTAAAGTGGGCCAATATCAAACAACTTGTAGTTTCACCTATAGTTTTCTTATCTATAGCCCAAAGGTAAAATAGCATAACGTGATTGTTACTGGCATTTGCTCTTTTTTGTATAGAGATAACCCTGATGATGTAGCTCTAAACCACGAAACTAGTTGGTTGAATAAAAGAATACCATACAGCTGAGACGGTTTCCATTCAGTATGACAAAAATATTGAACCAATACATGTACACGCTTTTGACAGAGTCCTTTTCGAAAGAGGATTGTGACGAACGGAATATTTCGAGATGAGCAAGAAGACGCGGAGTCATTTATACAGATGAGCGCAAGCAGGCCCACTGACAACGAATGAAGGATATCTGGGATTAGAAAAATTCCAGGCTCAGTGTTAAGGGCAACAAGACTTAACGTGATCCTAGATGGCCCCAATGAACAAATAATAATAATACCGCTGAACGCATATAACAATCAAAAATTGTAGTTCACTTTCAAAATGTTCAAATGTTTGTATAGCTTATGGGACTTAACTACGGGGTCATCAGTCCCTAAAGTTACAGACTACTTATGAACTAACTAATACTAAGGACGGCACAAATATCCATGCCCGAGGGGGGATTCGAACCACCGACCATTGTGGCCGTGCAGACCGTGACTGGAGCGCCTCAGTCCCCTCGGCCATCGCGGCCGGCAGCTCACTTATAGACTACGCTTGAACAAATATGGGAAACTGCAACGATTTCAGAAGATTGGAAAGCGGCTCTTATCCATCCTCCGCACAAGAAAGATAATAAGCAAGACGTAAATATCTACAGACTAATATTCCTCTTGCCAGCCGTTTCTCAAATATTTCCAACAACATTACTAAGTAAAGGAAAAGCAACACTCGACTGCCGTCAGAGTGGATTTAGAAAGGCCAGATCTTGCACAGAACAGATATTCAACCTAAAATCCACAAACCGTCACAGATGTACAAACTCCAAGGACATAGTTGTAATTTTATAGATTTAAAAATGGAATTTGATTCGGTTAATAGAGAAACACTAAATAAAGTGATTTGAGAATCTGGCATTAGCACTGAACTTGCAAACCTAATTCGTGAATCGATCACAGACATTAAATAAGAAGTAAGGTATCGGCGTGAAATATCTAAGGTTTTCGAAATAGAAGCAGGTGACTGCCTCCTAAAGAAAATAGTAAGAAAATTGAAAGAAAAGATAATAGAACATATCACCAATAAGACTTGGGACTGGGAACAAAGGTATTGAAATTCGTTCTCTAGCATTTGTGGATGACCGAGCGAGGTGGCGCAGTGGTAACGCACTGGACTCGCATTCGGGCCATCCAGATTTAGGTTTTCCGTGATTTCCCTAAATCACTCCAGGCATATGCCGGGATGGTTCCTTTCAAAGGGCACGGCCGATTTCCTTCCCTATCCTTACCCAAAAACTCCGAGCGTTAGCTCCGTCTCTAATGGCCAAGCTGTCGACAGGACGTTAAACCCTAAGCATCCATCCATCAATTTGTGGATGATTTTGCCATCAATATTAGGAATGTAGCAAACGCAGGCATACAAATAATTCTTCTAGAAAAAAACTGCTAATAAAACAGGTGTAAGAATTTCTGTAGGAAAAAATATGACGTACATAAAAAGCACTCTAGTTATGTTGCTAATAGACATTGGGCAAATAAAGAGCTTTTAAATATTCGCGGGAAATCATTCAAGAAAATGGCTTAGAATAATTTGACATAGAGAATAAATTACGTAAAATGGAGTGGAACCATATGGAATAACGAGAACCATTTATAAAAAAGTGGTCTGCCTAAAAATTGCAAAATACAGCATTAAAACATTGTAGTACAACCAGAAGGCCCTTACACAAGTCAGTGTTGAACAATGAATATTATAAAGTACTACAGAAACTTGAAGTCCTAGAAATAAGAGTAATTCAAAAAATACTAGAAGGAAAAAGAAGATATGGAGACTAAGAAGTAATGAAAAATTTTATCGTAATATAGAAAACATAACAGAAACCCTTCGGGAGGCGACTGTTATTTCTTGGACAATTATAAAGAATGAACTCCAAAAGGTTAACCAAATAGATTCTTAAATACCTTTGCAACAGTAAGTGAACAATAGCAAGGATTCAAGAACTTGCGAAACATTTTGCAAGAAACAACGAAAAAGATACTACAGAAAGAGAGATCTATAAGACGAGTTTTAAAAATGGCAGAATTCCAAGGCAAGAGGAAGAAGAAGACAGGGTCTAAATGATGTGACGAATGAAAAATGATAGATACGGAAAAGATGAAAGAATACTGGAAGAAAGAAAAACAAAGCAAGAAGCATTGATATTAGATGTCCTAAACGGAAAAGGAAGAAGACAGATACAAAAACTAAAAAAAGAATAATAGTGGAACATAATGTTGTTGTCTTAAGAACGGAGTAATAATCAAATGTTCAAATGTTTGTTTAGCATTAAGGTGTCCTCAGTGGGATAGTTTACGGCTTTAAGACAGGTTCATACCTAAAAATGCATGAAAATGATGCAAGTCTGCTAATCAAGGGTATGCAAACCACCTTATTTTCAGGCAGAAAATGGAAGAAATGGTAAATCACTGCATACACACACACACACACACACACACACACACACACACATATATATATATATATATATATATATATATATATATATATATATATATATATATATATATATGCCTATATTTCGAAATAGATACAGGAACACAGTCTCGCGGCAAGATCTTGAGACCTCATGTTTTGTTGTTACAAGAAGTTGTGGCTGCAGACTTCTTAGTGATGGACGATAATGGATGTGTGGACTGATGACCACGCAGTTTGGTCCGACAGATTTACAAACATTTGAACAAACATTTGATAATGCATGACCGTTTTCTTGCATATGGAAGATATACACGAATGATATGTCCAGCTCGCTCTCTTGGTTTGAATCTGGTACAGCATGTCAGGTATGCAGCAGAGAGACGGATTGCATCAGTTCAGCTTCCACCCATCACTCTCCGAGACTTGCGACAAAGACAGAAATATACAGACCGGAAACCTCTGTAAGGGCCCGGTCATACGCGGGTGGTACATGGCAGGGGGGGGGGGGGGGGTTAAGCAATTCCGTAAGATGCCCCATGATGGCGCTGAGGTCAGAAGCAGCCCTTTAATACTTCCCCTCAAACGCCGGCACACCGGACACAGCCGTGGCCTCGTGACAGGCGGCACGAGCTCTCCCCTCAGCCTCCCCTCTGATGTGCGGGAGGCACCCTCAGAAGCGCTTCTAGTACGGTCTACCGGTACTAAGCCGAGGAACTGCCGGACATCTGCTAGCATCTCACGGAACTACGAGGAGAGCGTAGGACTGTGGTTTAGGGGAGGGGTTTTCTCTCTGTATAGTTACTCTGTGTATTACAGCACCTCTGCAGCAAAGAGGGGCGTCATTGCCTCAGTATGAGACAGATGGCACAACTGATAACATGCCCCGTGGTTGATTGCTGTCAAAAGTGGTCGCAACAAATAGTGAACACATCAACGAGTTATCAAAATGTGTGTACTTGTACGACAACTAAAAAAATAAAGCGAAGAAATCATTGCCATGTTGTAGTTTTTTTTCACTTGGTATTCTTCACATTGTTTATAATTTACTGTAACCTGCTCCCACGCTTTTGTGGCAAAATAAACAATAAATTGTAAAATTTCCATATATTGCTTACATTTTGTTCAAATGTTTCTTAAGCTTTTGGGACTTAACTGCAAGGTTATCAGTCCCTAAACTTACAAACTACTTATAAACTAACGTATACTAATGATAACAAACATCCATGCCCGAGGGAGGTTACGAACCTCCGTCAGGAAGCGGTCTCGTGCATCGGAGCATAACGCCTCAATGAGCTTGGCCACTCCACCGCGACTGTTACATTTTGGAAATCAGTGTATTGTATTTCATTTTAATGCTCATACACGAAGGAGTATATTTCTATTTCTTTTTAGATGAATCAAATGTTTATCGCACACTGCACGTTTTACTATAGTACACCTAAACGTGTGAAACGCTTACTTTCGTTAATATTTCAGCCAAATCATTACCCTTGGCGTTGGAAGAAAGCCAACAATTATGAATATCATTACGGGTTCTTCCTTCAGACCTTAGGTATAGTCATGAAACCCACAATGTGTTATGCCGTTCCGAAAGTAATACAACGGTACATCTACATTTACGTACATACTCTGCAAACCACCGTAAGCTGCGTGGCGGAGAGTATACTGTACCACTGCTCGCCATTTCCTTTCCTATTCTACTGCCAAATAGAACGAGGAAAAAAGAATGACTATATGCCTCCGTAAGAGCCCTAATATCTCTTATCTTGTCATTGTGGTCACTACGCGAAATGTAAGTTGGCGGCAGCAAGATCGTACTACACTCAGGTTCAAATTCCAGTCCTCTAAATTTCCTCAACAGAAATGCACGAAGAGAACGTCGTCTTTCCTCCAGCGATCCCCTATAGAGTTGCCGTAGCATTTTCGTGACACTCGCGCATTGGTCGAACCTACCGGTAACAAATCTAGCTGCTCGCCTCTGAACCGCCTCTATGTCTTCCTTTAAACTGATCTGCTGCGGGTCCCAAACACTTGAGGAATACTCAAGACGTGGTCGTACGAGCGTTTTATACGCGGTCTCCTTTACAGATGAAGTTCATCTTCCCAAAATTCTCCCAATAAACCGAAGTAGTCTGTCCGCCTTACTCACAACTGTCCTAACATGTTCGTTCCATTTCATTTCGCTCTGCACTGTTACGCCTAGATATTTGAACGATGCGACAGCATCAAGAAGCTCACTTCTAATTCTGTATTCGAATATTATGGGATTGTTTTTCCTACTCAAGCGCATCACCTTACATTTTTCTACATTGAGAGCTAGCTGCCATTCTTCGCACCAACTAGAAATTTAGTCTAAGTTATCCTGTATGCTATTACAGTTAAAGACGACACCCTCCCATACACCATGGCATCATCGGCAAACTAATCAAGCTAGGAGCGTGATTTTGTTGGGAAGAGGCGATAAGAAATTTTAGGATCGCATTAAATGAATTAACATCGTTTAATTCAGGGACTTCGTTTCTAATGCTTTATAAGTTTGCGGCAAATACTTTGATATTCGAATTTTGAGCCGTACGTGGCCTGAATGTTGACAAGCGAGTGCTCATCAGAGTTAGCGCCTAGCCGTAAAAAAAAAAAAAAAAAAAAAAAAAAAAAAAAAAAAAAAAAAAAAAAAAACATGTGCACTCTGCTTCCCCAGTAGTCGCTTCCTTAGTGTAGTGCACCCCTGATCTATCTAGGGGCACCCTACTATTCCCCACCCGATAACGAAGATCCAAAAATATGCAGCCATGACTGACAGAGTCGGCGAAGCCTCTGGTTCAGACCCTGCACTAAGCTCCAGACCAAAGGAACCCGATCAACCCTGGGAACAATGCTAAAAATCGACAGCTCTGCTTGCACCCCGCGTGATAGGGCAGCAGCTTTCACCAATTCCCCCAGCCGCTCGTAGGACCTGAGGATGTCCGCAGAACCCAAGCGACAAGCGTCATTGGTGCCGACGTGAGCCACGACTTGCAGTCGACCGCACCCCGCACCTTCGATAGCCGCCGGCAGGGCTGCCTCCACATCTCGGATGAGGCCCTCCGGCAGACACACCGAGTGCACGTTGGAATTTATTCCGGATCTCGGCGCTATCTGCCTAAAGGGCTCCCTCACGCGCCTAACATTGGAGCTCCCAATAACTAATAATCCCCTCCACCCATGCACCTGCTCGGACCACGTTGAAGGAGTGGCCAGACATCCACTCACAGGACGAATGGGTTTGGAGGGACGTCCAGCCTCCACATTGGCCTTCCGCCTCTAGCGACGCGAACGCCGTACAACCCGCCACTCCTCTTGCGGAGAGTACGGTACGACCAGGTCCGGTACACCTGAAGGTGCCTCGGTAGCAGGAACAGAGAGCGAAGCATGAGACACTTTAGGTATCCCACTCGACGCACCAGACTCCCCACCATCGCTGCACCCCGAGACAGCAGCGGGAAGACGGCTGACCGTTGCCAACAGCACGCTCAGCTGTTCGCGAACTGCTGCCAACTCCTCCTGCGTTCGCACACAGCAGGCACACATCCTATCCGTCCTATCAATACAATTAAAGTAGAAAACTAAATTATCAACTTTTAAGTAGCCTAGTACTTTAAATAAGGCGGCTGGCAGCTGGCTCAACTGTGGTCAGTGAACTGTCAAAACAACGAAACTGAGTCCGGCAGTTTTCAAAATAAACAAAAATATTTATGGAATACACCGTTATCAAACGCGCGGGAATCAAGCTTTCTCAAAGCAGAACACGAAATAAGTAACTGACAATATGAGACGTAGCTTGCAGCAGACGAAAACTATAAACACGGTATTTATCAAAATGCGCGAGAATAAATTCTTAAAGCAGTAGCACAAACGCAATCTGTCAAGTAGGTGAGAAGAAACCTCTTAAAACAGAAAAACTAACCAAAATTAGGAAATTAACTGACAACGGAATTTCACGCAATTAAATTATGATACTTAGTGCTCTGGGTGATGAGGCAGCGACAACAGCTGGCACTGAACAGACTGCTAACTGACTGAATGCTAATCTGCCAAGTATGCGGAATTAAACCTCTAAAAATGAAGAACTAGACTGGCAATTAAATTTCAATGTCTATTAAGAGCAAAAATTGCTAATAAACAACAGTAGACCCAACCATCTACCGAATGACGTCGGTTCTCTACTCAGAAACTTGGTTTCTTCACTACAATTCCAGCTAAATCTGTAAGTGCTGGACGTAAGAAACTTACCTACATTATTAAATATACCAGATCAGCCACTATAGTTGTAGTTGGAGGGAAGTCCTCACAAACGTGACAATAAAAATCAAAAACAAAAACAAAAACACAGTTTAGCAACAAAGCAGAAACCAAATCCACAATTCTTACTACATCTGAACCACAAACGGGAAGAATCTTCAAGACATTCGTCTTATAATCAGAAAGAAATTATACTGAAAATTATATGGGTTTATAACAAAGACGAGAGAAGTGTAAAATGTACGTATCAATGAAATAAATCGCAATTTACGATCACTTATGGGTTCACTGTACTAGGTTTAGATGTAATACCAATGTGCAGCGAATGAAAATTTGTGCCCGGCCTGGATTCGACACGGGGAAAGAGGCAGTGTGTCGAATGGAGATTTGGGTGTGGCAGGAGACCTGCAGGGAATAATCCTCTGCAGTCGGGTTGGTCCCTGTGTCTTCGGTGGCGGAGTGGTCAACGCGTCTGCCTAGTAAGCAGGAGATCCCGGTTTCGAATCCCGGGCGGGCACAAATTTTCATTCGCTGCACATTGGTATTACATCTAAACTTAGTACAGTGAAGCCATAAGTGATCGCAAATTGCGATTTATTTCATTAAAAATGACGCTGGAACGTCGTCAAAAATATATAATTGTATACAAGCCGAGGCTGTGCTCCTGACGACAATAAATTGTGTCTCGATACCTCATGGTCTGTTCTCCCTGATGCGGGAATTCAGTATTGTGGCTAGGAGCATTACAGAATTAAGAGGCTGTGGTAATAGGAAAGAGACAGCGTGGCGAATGGAGATTTGGGTTTGGCGGGAGACGTGCAGGCAAGACTCCTCTGCAGTCAGGTTGGTCACTGTGTTCTCGGTGGCGAAGTGGTCAACGCGTCTGCCCAGTAAGCAGGAGATCCTAAGTTCGAATACCGGCCGGGCATAAATTTTCATTCGCCGCACATTGGTATTACATCTAAACGTAGCACAGTGAAGCCATAAGTGATCGGAAATTGTGATTTATTTCATAAAAAAAAAAAAAAAAAAAAAAAAAAAATGACCGAGCGAGGTGGCGCAGTGGTAACGCACTGGACTCGCATTCGGGAGGATGGTGGTTCAAATCCACCTCCGGCCATCCAGATTTAGGTTTTCCGTGATTTTCCTAAATCACTCCAGGCATATGCCGGGATGGTTCCTTTCAAAGGGCACGGCCGATTTCCTTCCTCATCCTAACCCAAAAACTCCGAGCGCTAGCTCCGTCTCTAATGACCAAGCTGTCGACGGGACGTTAAACCCTAAGCATCCATCCATCATTAAAAATGAACGCTGTAACGTCGTCAAAAATATATAATTGTAATGTACGTATCATTAATGACCACATCGAACTTTTACACGTCAAAGAAAGTTTTTGTCACATAGGAACAGGCCACAACAGGAATTAATGTTTCTCGTTTGTTTATATTCTCTCACTTTCAGCGGAGTAGGCAGCGAAATATACACATGTTAGTATTTCCTCACAAATAAGTTGTTGTTTATAGCATTGAATCGGGAAAATGCGGCTGTTTTTACATTTTTATTTCACGATTATCTATGTCTCTCGGTGTTTCACTAATGATTGGAACGCAAAAATTGCAGAAGCTATTTGGTTAAATACGTAGAGAAGTAATTACAAACGAACATTTCTCTTACGGCGCCTTACCCACCACCAGGAGCGATAGTATCGTTGCAACTGTTAGTTGGTAACAACTTTCACGGCAGTGAGTGTCGCGACTGTGTATGTTAGACTGTGGTGCCACTTCTATCGCAAATTATGTGAAGAAATTGCCGCGGTGGAGTAGCCGTGCGGTCTAAAGCGTCTCGCTGCGGAGCGCGCGGTTGCTCGCCATGGAGGTTCGAGTCCTCCCTGGGGCATGGGTGTGTGTGTGTGTGTGTGTGTGTGTGTGTGTGTTGTCCTCCGTGGGGCATGGGTGTTGTGCCGTGGCTTAGCGCGCCCGGTCAGAGGGCTGAAAGCCTCCTGTAATAACAAAAGCTCAGCCAAGAACTCATCGAGCGACAACAAACAAAACGGAACAACTACTGCAATGATCTGATCAACCCATAGGGGGAAAAAAATAAAAGAAAGTAAAATAAAATAAAACAGAATAAAAAAAATAAAAAAAACCACACAAACAGTCGCTGTCGGAGCTTCGAGTCCTCCCTAGGCCAAATGAGTATGTGTGTGTGTTGTCCATAGGTTAGTTTACCTAGGTCTACGTAGTTTGTAAGCTACAGACTGATGACCACGCAGTTTGGTCCGATAGATTTACAAAGATTAGAACATTTTTGTGAAGAAAATGCTACCACGAAAAACTGCAACATACCGATTCATCGAGTATCCCCCCGTCTGATTGTGTAGATCGCAGTATAGCGTGCCTGCCGCGCTTCCAAATCATGTGGAAGGACGGAGCAGCGCTGGCGACGTTTGTACCGCGCTGTGCTGTGCTGGCGCCACATATCAGCCGCCGGCGCTGGGCTACAAATCGCGGCGCTGCGCTGGTGGCGCCAGTCGCCAGCGCCTGATTTATCGAGTGGCGCCAGTGGTGAGTGCGCTGCGAGTCGCAGTCGCAGTCGCAGCCGCTGCCTCGCCGCCGGCCTCTGCAGCGCGAGGGCCGGCTGTTGACATGGCGGCGCCTCCTTAGCTGCGACAACACTCCGCGTTACGTCCACAAACATATCAGTACTTTACACGGCAATCATTCTTTCACACTGAAGCTGTGGTGTCGCACAAGTACAAAGTGCGCGCCAACTACTTTCGCCGCGCGCCGCCATGCACACACGGCGCGGCGTTCTCAGGACAGCCACGAGCGCCCTCTGCTGCAACCCCGCTCGTGGCCACCACGGAAAGACATCGGTCACTTCGGACTGAGTTAGCAACCAGTTAGGACCTTCGTAATCAGATAGGCACCAGTGAAGACTTTGCTATCGTACAGGCACTAGGCAGGCCTCTAACAACTATGTATCAACATTCTGCAGTACTATGTAAAAGTTAAGTATTGTTACATTCTGTGCAATATATATATCTTTCTAATTTACTCTAGTGTTTATAGTTTCTGGCTGCTCCCCTCCGTACCTGCACCAGCGTGCTATTTTTGTTCCTGTGTCGGGCTCATTCCACTCGGCCACCGACACCTACGACGAGGCTGGGACACAAAAGCGACGACGAAGTTGGGACACAAAAGCGGCGACGAAGTTGGGACACAAAAGAAGCGGAGTACGGAGGAAAGGAAGAGGCTTACGGTTCAACATCCCGTCAGACAGTGAGCTCACGCTCGGATTTTCTATAAGAAGAAGTAAACCGCCCGTGTCATTTCAGAGGAACTATCCCATCATTTGCCCGAGATGTTTTAAGGAAGAAACCTAAATTAGGATGGCCGGAAGTAGATATGAACCACCGTCCACCAGAATTTAGTTTAGTGTCTGTCTGCAGTGTAGTGAGAGCTGATGTTGGAAGGGGGGTATCAATAAACGTAGGTTTTAGAAACTCACTCACTCACCCAGTGTGGGATGCTTATCAGGTGGGTTTGACGGAGGACATCGACAGAGTCCAAAGAAGGGCAGCTCGTTTCGTATTGTCACGATACAGGGGATACAGCGATACGGAAATGATACAGGATCTGGGATGGGAATCATTACAACAACGACGCTTATCGCTGCGGTGTGGGCTACTTACGAATCTCCAATCGCCAACATTCTCCTCGGAATGCGAAAATATATTGATGACTCCCATTTACATAGGTAGAAATAATCATCAGAATAAAATACGAGCTCGAATGGAGAGATTCAGGTGTTCTTTCTCCCCGCGCGCTATTTGAATATGAAAATGGGAGATAAATGTATAATAGTGGTTCGATGAACCCTCTGCCAGGCACTTAAATGTGATTTGCAGAGTATCCCATGTAGATGTAGATGTAGCCAGTTCATATTTAAAAGGAATATTTGATGCCAGAAGCATTTTCCGACTTGGCATTGAAAGAGACATTTAGACGGTGGGAGCGCGCAACACGCCTATATCGACTGTCATTGATGGTCCCGTGTGGTCACCTAGCACCCAAGCGCTTGGCGCCAGACATGTGGCGAGGTATCTAGGCGCCAAGCAGCCGCGTCCTAGTCTTAAGGCCAACTGGCCTTTGTAATTGTTTAATGTGAGGTTATGTGACTATGAGAACTTAAATACAATAATGGAATGGAATGTGTAAATGCATGAACGGAGCTGATCTAAAACGAACTCACACATGGAATTCGACACGATTAAGCTCACCAAGTAATTAATATCCCCTATCCAAAATGCTTATAAACTGAATTAATAAGTGAAACTTCCTGGCAGATTAAAGTTGTGTGCCGGAACCGGGACTCGAACCTGGGACCTTTGCCTTTCGCGGGCAAGCGCTCTACCGCGCTTGCCCGCGAAAGGCAAAGGTCCCAGGTTCGAGTCCCGGTTCCGGCACACAATTTTAATCTGCCAGGAAGTTCATATCAGCGCACACTCCGCTGCAGAGTGAAAGTTTCATTCTGGAAACATCCCCTAGGCTGTGGCTAAGCCATGTCTCCACCATATCCTTTCTTCCAGGAGTGCTAGTCTTGCGTGTTTGCAGGAGAGCTTCTGTGAAGTTTGGAAAGTAGGAGGCGAGGTACTGGCGGAAGTAAAGTTGTGAGGCGGCATCGTGAGTCGTGTCGGCGTAGCTCAGCCGGTAGAGCGCTTGCCCGCGAAAGGCAAAGGTCCCAGGTTCGAGTCCCGGTTCCGGCACACAATTTTAATCTGCCAGGAAGTTTCATATCAGCGCACACTCCGCTGCAGAGTGAAAGTTTCATTCTGAATTAATAAGTGTTTCTTGAAAGCAGCAAAGATACTGTAAAACACATTTATTTACACTAAAGACACATGAATGAAAATTATTACCAACCTTTGATATAGAATTGTAAATGGCAACGTGGGGAAATGAGGGTGATGCGAAGCACTCACATTTAGCAAGCAACTCGCTATACCAAGTTACGAGGGCAATTTCCTAGAACACCCGGGAATCAAAGCCGAAACGATGTATATCGTTATGACACATCGAGCGATGTATATCGATAAAATTAACATACGCGCGATTGGTAAAATAGAGGCGTATGTCAATTGTTACTGTCGTAACGCGTAATGAACAAAATACGAAACGTATTTGAAACTACACTAACGTTAATAGAAACGTTATTTTAAAATAAATTACCTTGTTATATGTAATGTCCTGTTTATTATAATACCGGGTGTAGTATTTGATCCCATGTCGCCGCAGTGGACGAAAAAAATGTTTGTATGGCTTATGGGACTTAACTACGGGGTCATCAGTCCCTAAACTTACAAACTACTTATGAACTAACTAATACTAAGGACGGCACAAATATCCATGCCCGAGGGGGGATTCTAACCCCCGACCGTAATGGCCGTGCAGACCGTGACTGGAGCGCCTCAATCCCCTCGGCCACCGCGGCCGGCCGCGGTGGAGGGGCCGAGCGGTCTAAGGCACCTCGCTGCGGAGCGCAGGGTTGCTCGCCGTCGAAGGTTCGAGTCCTCCCAGGGGCATGGGTGTGTGTGTTGTCCTTAGATTAGTTTAACTTACTTTAAATAGTTTGTAAGCTACGGACTGATGACCGCGCAGTTTGGTCCGATAGATTTATAAACATTTGAACATTTTCATCCCAAGTAAGTTATTGTTGGTTAGTTCTTGGTTGGTTAGTGTCGTTTGGGGCTGTGTAGGATAAACTATTGCGTCACGCGGGAGTAGCAAATGTTCCATTGTTTGTCGAACTTATGGAACTTAACTATGGGGTCATCAGTCCCTAAGCTTACAAACTACTTATGAACTAGCTAAGGACGGCACAAATATCCATGCCCGAGAGCGGGATTCGAACCCCCGACCGTAGTGGCCGTGCAGACCGTGATTGGAGTGCCTCAGTCCCCTCGGCCACCGCGGCCGGCGCGGGAGTAGCCGAGTGGTCTGGAGCGCCACGTTACAGATCGCGCGGCTTCCCGCGTCGGGGTTCGAATCCCCCCCACCCCCTCCCCCTCGGGCATGGATGTGTGTCTTGTCCTTAAGTTAGTTTAACTCAGTTTAAGTAGTATTTGCGGGTTGCGATGTGAGATTCATCAACCTCCACAACTTTCCCAACGCTACCAATAGGGACACTATCGTTAGTCACAATCACGTATCATACCTCTCTGCAAAACCCGAAATAGTCACGAACCGTGTTGATATTAACATTAGTTTCCACAGCACACGCCTCTGACGTATACTTACGGGACCAACAGGCAACGAGAATAACAATTTGTTCTATAGTTAATTTACTATTTGCATATCAAGTGTTGTTGCAAATGGTAGTATTCTTTTTCCACTGCGCGCAGTACAATTCAAAACGGAAATTGCGTTGCTAACTTTTTTTACACAGTTTCACACTTACCTCACTGCCATAACAACACAGTTTTTCGGTTCATTACTAGGGAGCAGGCCGAATTCCCAACAGAACTCCAAACATTTCTCTATTGCAGAAATTCTCGCCACGGTAAATTATCCATCACGATAAATTCACTAACTTCACACTATAACAATCACACAAAGCGTAAAGTTACTTCAAACAACGAAATGTCAGATCCCGAACGTCATTTGTCAATCGCGCGTCTGTCCACCTTTTCGATATATATCTCTCTGACCGTGAGGGCGATCTCTACATTGTCACAACGATATATCGTTTCGGCTTCGATTCCCGGGTCTTCTAGGAAATTACCAGTTATGAGAGATGTTCCAACAGTACACTGATGTAAACATGCATTTACTAGGTACTAGGCAACGAACCGTGGTCGACAATCTTTAATTACGGCCGTGGCTACTAATACGTTACCGAGATGGCTGTCCGTCGTCTCGGCGGTACGTCGTGATGCTGCTACTGCGGGTTCTCTCGCGTCGTAATGATCTTTGCGGGGCAGCAAAGATGAAACCGTCAAGCACGACTGGCTCCCACTATGAAGACGAGACAGGTAGATCTATGTTAAGATCGCTTTCCAGAATCTAAACTGGAACTCGTAAGTCTAGCATGTGCATACTGTCCACGAGGATCCGGGGCTATCGTCCCCACATTAGGAGCGTCCAATCACGAGAATGGCGCTAAAAACCGGCTAATCCCGACTCTTAAATGCGTTCCCTTCCAGTCCGCGCTGAGTAATACTGTTTCTAAGACTTTTTCGGCAAATTTACGCGTCAAGCGAGGGTTTATGCCTTGGGCGTTGAACATCTGCATATGCGATTAGGACGCCACGGGCGATCGCCCCGAAGCAACAGTCCTCATTGAGGTACCGCCTCCAACTGTACACTAGCGAGTAGGCTGCACACGACGCTACAAAAAATCATTGTCAAAAGTAGTCGTGAAATGTACACATAGCGAGGTTTGTCCGCATTCCTCCAAAAGTGCTGTACAAAAACGAGGTAGTAAAATGCTGTCACACAGCGTGCTTATTTTGGTGAGCTGTCACTTGTACCAGCGAAAATAAGGTTTCAATTATCTCATCTGTCAACATGACAAGAGCTATGATTTGATATAAATTAGTACTCCAGTAATATAGATCAAAAGGGCGATAGCTATAATGATGATATCGAGATGCAAGTGCAGACAATCAGACGTGGCGTTCAGGCAGCGAATAAAAGACGACCAATCAGAAGTGGCGTTTTGAAGAATCATAAAACAATACCAAAAGAAGAAAACTATTACATTACGAAGACCTTTACGTTAGAAATATGGTTTGAAGGTCTCCACTTCGACAACGTTGTCATGGATAATTCTCCTAATACGGTACGGATCGTTATAAAGAAGAAATAATTTATGGATTTGCGCTCTGCCTTTGTGGGAGAGGCGATGAGATTTAACCAAAACTTTCTGTCCAACACAGAATTGTTTGGCGACACCTTTACCATACTGGCGTTTTCGTTTCTAGGCGGCTACTTTGATGTTGGCAAGCGCCAAATCAACAATCTGATGATGACGTAGCTTTCGGTGGTAGGGGAAAGGCATTAATTCTCTGATGCGATCAGGTGGTTGCTTGCTTTTCAAGACTAACAATGGTGGTAAACCGGTGGAGTCATTTGGCAATTAATTAATAATGTTTTGGAACGAAGACAGGTATTTGTCCCAAGTATTATGTTGGCGGTGACAATAAAGGCTAGTTCTTTCATGATACGCTCGCATGGGATGCGGCTTGGTACAGAGAAATAAAAACAGGTATAATTTTGCGACTCCGAAGCATTCGCAACCAAATTTGTGATCTAAATTGTGGTCCGTTGTCAGAAATAACTTTATCAATGTGGCCCATCTCTTTAAGAAAATTTTTTGACAAAATCGGCGGTCACAGTTTTAGCCGTGGCACGCAGGAGAGGGTTGAAAGTAACGAATTTCGGGACAAGTTCTACTGCGATGAACACATACGTAAACCATTATTAGTTCGGAGTAGAGTGCCAAAAACATCAACAGCTGCAAATTGTTTCAATTTTGGAGGAACAATGGGATACAATGGGGCGACATGTGACATGTAGGCGGCTTCGCCTTTTCACAGAGCTTGCAGCGCGATAAGACATTACTGATGCGTCGTTCCATGTTAATGAAATAACAGGACTCTCTAAGTTTAGCGAAACATTTCTTGGCACCGTAATGGCCCTAGCTAAGGTGGGTGTACCAAATGAGTTTGTTGGCAGATTCATCCAGAATAGAAAGTAACCACAAATGACTGTTGGGAGAACGACGTTTAAACAGCATATTTTTATGTACAGAATAAAATTGCCTAATTGTAACACTGTGTTTGTTGTGTCATTTCACCTTAATATCACGCCAAATATGGTCTCTATCTTGCTCTCCGGGGTATCGGAGAGCGTGTCGGAAATATAGTTTTCAAAAGCGACCTTCTGCATATACAAAATGCTGAAATTATTTTCAAGATACGCTTCATCCGTTGCCTTAATGAGGCCAACCGGGGAGCGGGACAAAGTGTCCGCAATAATGTTCTCTTTACCGGCTATATGAACAATTGAAAAGTCGAATTCTTGAAGAATTGATTCAGTTTAGTGATTTAGTTTTGCCTCATTAAAAATTGAATACGGTGGGCGGTGTATACTTTTGTGTGCCAGCCAAAGAGAAAATAGCGAAATTTTTCGAACGCCAACACTACGCAAGTGCCTCCATCTCGGTAGTAGAATAATTCCGTTCGGATTTCGATAGTATACGGCTAGCAAAGGCTACCGTCTTTTGAATGATAACGCCGTTTTCTTCAATTTCCTGAAAGACATAAAGGCCTAGCCCGAATTTCGAAGTCAGTAGCAGTAGTTTTAGAAAGTTCAGGGTGAATGTAGTAAAGGTGCGTTCAGAAGTGCATCTTTAAGCGACTCAAATTAATACTGTGCGGTTTCATCCCTATACCAAACAATACTCTTGCCAGTTAGTTCATACAATCTGGGGGTGGTTAGGTTCTTTAGTTTTAGAAATTTCCGATAAAAATTAATTAGTCCTAAAAACTTCTTAATTGCCTTTTAGTGGTGGGAATCGGCATTTTGTCAATCGCCTCTAATTTCTCAGGATCGGGATGGATACCTTTATTGGAGATAATGTGTCCAAGTAACTCAATGTGAGAACAACCTAACTGGGACTTCTCAAGGTTCACTGTGACGCCGGCGTCGGCAAAGACTTGTAATAAAGAATGTAGTGTTTTATTGTGATTTTCCCAAGAATGCTCTGCGATAAGAATATCATCGACGTAACTCTTTGTGCTCTTTTACTTTAAACTCGTACAGGAAGTTCTTAATGGTTCCAGGCGTATTAGCAAAGACGCGGGAAAATTTTCTCATAATAAGAAATAATTCTTGTTTGTCTTGTTCTGAAGCATCGGCAACTTTGTTACGTTTTGCATTGATGACGTCGGAAATAAATTCAGTATCATTGTCTTCTAGATATTTGTCAGTGACATCAACATAATTTTGAACATCAGAGGCGAAATTAGAAGTAGATAGGATTTTTAAGCAATGGGATGGTTCTTCGTGCCTCGTAATCCAGTCTTCGAATTTCAAGTGAATTACGTGATTGTCGATGATAGCAGTGGCAATAGCATTATTAAAGTACAAAGTGACACGATACTCTTAAGAAATCGACACCGAGAGTCAATTGTGTTGGTAAAGATGAAATTATTATAAGATTTACCGAAAATTGATGATCTTGGTAGCCGGTCGCGGTGGCCGAGGGGACTGAGGCGCCCCCAGACACGGTCTGGACGGCCACTACGGTCGGGGGTTCGAATCCCCCTAGGGGCTTAGATATTTGTGCCATCCTTAGTCTTAGTTTGTTCGTAAGTAGTTTGTAAGTCAAGGGACTGCTGACCCCGTAGCTAAGTCCCATAAGCTATACAAACATTTGAACATTTTGATGATCTTGGCAGATAAATTCTACGCGCACTTGGCGCCTGACGTCAACGGCTTTGCCGGAAATAGCCCCCAGAATCTTTGTAGATAACAGCGGTAGTATGGGGCAACTTGAAAAGTACGAGTATTGTTTGATAATGGTTTCAATAACAACCGAAATGGGACTACCGGAATCCAAAACTGCCGACAAGTTAGCATTGCCAAATTTGAACTGAAACAATGGGGTGGGTAGGTATGTTTAAAGAGTCGGTTTTTTTCCTTGCAATAAAATATCCTTGGGGTCGTCACAATCAACAAAGTGCATTTCGCATTGTTCGTCATGGTTTAGTATATTCTCCTGATTAATGAAAGTAACCATAAGGCCATAATCGTCATCACACACATTTCCGTTACACAGGGAAGATTCATCACTGTCACACACACTCGTTATCCGAACAAGGCATGTAATCTCAACCCATTCACACACATTAATGTCTTGCAAATTTAATTGATCAAACTCGTGAGATATATTATGCTGGTTTTCAATATTCTTATTACACACAACTGAAACAATGTCGTTACAAACTATTTCAATATGCGGCCTGAGGTAAATTGGGACCGAGACAGGTTGAATAAAATTAACATCATGAACTACATCTTGTTCACAGTGGGAAGGTGAACTATCAGTTTCCCATTCTGAGTCATTGTTTGTTTTATTTCGTCACTAGAGTGATGATGTGTGTTCGTGTTACTTGGAATAAAATAAGAATGTGTGTCATTGTCCATATTGTCTCGTGTAGCAGGAATTACGTCAGGGCCGGCCGCGGTGGCCGAGGGGACTGAGGCGCTCCAGTCACGGTCTGCACGGCCACTACGGTCGGGGGTTCGAATCCCCCCTCGGGCATGGATATTTGTGCCGTCCTAGTTCGTAAGTAGTTCATAAGTAGTTTGTAATTTTAGGGACTGATGAACCCGTAGTTAAGTACCAAAAAAAAAAAAAAAAAAAAAAAAAAAAAAAGAAAAAAAAAAAAATTACGTCACAATGATGTACCTCTGCATGAGCAATGACAATATTAGCGTTGGATGAATGTTTAATGGTATTCTTAATGTTTTCCGGGTGTTCGGATTGAATAAAACATACTGTATGTTCATTTGAATGAATTTGTTGGCCGGACAAATTATTCGCCGCTGCGGCCGCTAGTCAACTTTGTGACGGGCCGTTTTGAGGGATATTGTGACCTGGGTTAGGTGACCTAATTTCAAGCGGTTCACTTTTTTGTGACGGCTGGTAGTTATTATTATTATGATAAATTTTGTGATTGCTGATTGTTTTGTTGAGGATGCTCACTGGATTTGTTACTATATGATGACTTTGAATGTCGTTCGTGGGATCTGTAGTTCGAGTAGTTTATGTTATTGTCACGATTCTCATTGCGTCTATCGCGCCAATTTGTATTGCGTGGGTCGTTGTTATAATGCTTATTGTTATAACGTCTAATGCGATCAAAATTTCTGTCTCTATTACGTCCGCGAAAGTTATTCTGACGGTCGGAATGGTGGTGTGAATAATAGTTGTCATTGTTATGGTTGTTGTGATTGTTCTGATTATTATAATTAGATTGTGGTTGTCCGTGACCATTATCGGAATGGTGGTGGTTTTCTTGCCCACTTTTATAAAAATTGTTATTATTCCGTGGTGGGCTGTGATGTGATTGACGATCATTTCTTTACCTGTCATTTCGTCGATTTCCCGAGTGGTAATCATCATTTTCTAGCTTTTGCAGTGATTCGAGGAAAGCCTCTATATTATGTTTGCAATGGGCTGATATAGCAACTTGACGCAGCTGAGGTGGTAATTTATTTAGGCAAAGACGGATTAACTCGGTAGGAGTATATGGGAATTTCAGAAATTGATTCCTTTGAATCATATGCTGAAAGTAGTCAGCAGGTATTGCGAAACCAGAGCGCTCAAAACTTCTGAGCATTTGTACGTTGTTCTTTCTGCGATCTTGCGCCGCTTATGACCAGTATGTGGCTAAAAATATTCTCCTAAAATCATTTTCACTGTCACAATTATAAAAATGCATTCGCCTGCAAGTTGCCGGTTCTTCTTCTAGGTGGCCGACCATGAACTTGATCTTTTGATCAATAGGCCAGTTTGGTTGCCAACAGTATTGAAAGTGCTGTAGCCACTCGCACGGGTGCAAGTCATTGGGACTGTTCCTAAAGACCTTGAACTTTCTGACGGTGAGGTAATGTTCATAGTTGAACCCGTCTTTTGATCTAGACCGCGAGTGTGCCAGTGCCAGCATACTGTGAGGCGGAACGTCATGGTTGTCGGCGGCTTTCAAGTCTCTCTCTCGCCGTAAAATTCCAAATGCGCTGGATTCTGTTTGTTCATTGTGAGAAATGTTTACAGATTCTTCCGGTTGTCTGTTTTCGTGTAAGCGGTCTAAAGTTTCTTCAATGCGTCCTATGCGTTCGTTCTGCTGATTGCTAGTAGCTGCTAAGCCGTTTGTGATTCGGTTCAAAATCAAATTCCTCCGTTTCCGCTAGCGGTACGGGTTGTGTAACATCCGACAGTTTTTCGCTATTTTCTGAAATTTGATTGACTGATACCACAAGTTTTTCAACTCGTTTGGCAATGTCAGTCATTTTCTTCTTCCATTCAACTTTATACTGCTGTATCAAGAGTTTCTAATACAGGGTTGATCTTATTGCGAATTTCACGTTTGGACGGTTCGATTCTGTTGGTAACATCAGACGCTATTTCTGCATTGAAAATTTCTTTGTTTTCAACCAGTTTCTCGGTACTACTCCTCAAACTTTCAAAGCGTGAATTACAAGTTAATTCTAATTTTTGAAAGCGAGAATCGACCTCTTCGCACAATTTGCGAAATTATGCTAACATTATGTGCACCCAGTCATTATTTTGTACATTGCTCGTAGGTGTCGCATCAGCGTCTTTTGGGAGCAGAGCTCGGCTGATGTAACATGGTTTTCAGTGTGATTACTGCCACAGGCAGTGTCATGAAATCGAATATAATACGCTTGTATTATAAGTGAGATAAATCAACCTCAATACAATCATTGCTGACCAATTCAACCTTATTACACAACACAGTTGCCATACGTCTGCCAGCTAGCCTAGCCCACAATCGACTCTTCTGCTCAACAGCTCACTCTCTACTACTCGCCTCAGCAGTCAAAGAAACTTCTGTAGCGCAGATGCTACATCGCATATGAAAAGACATAATGTGCAGTAGTTACAAACATGGACTATGATTATCGATCATGGATGACTTTCACATACAAAATAATTGATTCACAAAAATAAAGCTAAAAATCCATAAATAATGAACTTCAGCCTATGCCTGCCTACTTTCTATATATATATCTGTCCAATGAATACCCGTTTATCATCTGCATTTCTTCTTGGGGTAACAATTGTAATGGCCAGTAGTGTATTATCACGGAATACTTGTTTTCTGCCGGCCGCGATGGCCGAGGGGACTGAGGCGCTTCAGTTACGGTCTGCACGGCCACTACGGTCTGGAGTTCGAATCCCCCATCGGGCATGGATATTTGTGTCGTCCTTAGTTGTAGGTAGTTCATGAGTAGTTTGCAAGTTTAGGGACTGATGACCCCGTAGTTAAGTCCCTTAAGCTTGACAAACATTTGAACATTTGAACTTGTTTTCTTTAATGACGACCAGTTTCGAAAGACTGTGTCAGCGTCATCTGCCGAAAATATAAAAGAGATGCAAGAAATAACGTAACAACATAATAAATAACATTTAAATGGGATCAAGAGACACTAACCTTACCTTACTTTTAAAAAATGGAGATAAAATAATAAGTGCAACATAACACTTAGTCTGCATGTAAAATACATAAAACATCACAGCTTACAAGATACTGACAGATTGGAGGTTTGTTGTATATAACTGGCGCATGGTAGCAGCACCATAACAGGAAACTGCTTTGAAAGCTAGTTAAATGGAAGCAATTTTACTAAATAACATTATGTTAAGAAGAGGATTCTAGGAAACAATTTTTAGTTCCGTAGTGAAACTTACAAACATTATGAACATTTAAAATATTACAATATTATCAGTTATTGCATAAAAACAACTTGTCACATAATTCTAGTCTGAGATTAGGCCCACATTCTATGGATGGGTGATATTACAATCAGGTAATACAATTTTTTTCCTTGTAAGGTATACATGCAGTATTATTTAAGTTCAAAAGGAAGTAATGGTATAATAAGATGGATGGTGAGAGCCTGGGCAAGATGCAATTCTGATGGCTTTAGAGAAAGAAGAGACTGGGGTATTAGATGGAAAACGACACACAGCCTAAGTTGACAATCTTTATAAAGAACAAATGTAAGGCCTGCCTTTAAAATAAGCTGTTATTTGCGTCCATCAATAATGTTACAGATTGGAACATCACAGAATAAGCATGTACATTTATAATACAGATTTATTTATTTGGCATTGTTAAAGTCTAACTTTCGAATCTGACTTAATGAGTAGGTTGCAAATGAAACAAAATGTCTAGATATCATCCGAGGTATAGGTCGATTTTAGATATCTATAAATGCTAGGCTCTAGGTATAGGAATGACCCAGTATCTAGGTTGCAACTGATCTAATGTCTACGCTGTATTAAATTCCATATGATTGGCCATGTCTCGGTTGTAGGAAGGGGACAATTCTGGGTTCAGATACGACTGAATGTCTAGATTAACCCAGATGTAAATATACAAGATTTAAGGTTAAATTGATACATTAGATATACATAATTTTATATACTAAATATATAGGAAAAATAATATATGTACGTTTATTAATTAAAAAAATGTCATAAGAATGGATAAAAGCAATGCAATTACAAGGTGATTTTTCAGTCACAGCTATACACGCAGTTTACCTTATAACATTGGATAGTGTCCAACTAGTTGTAGTAAAATTACTTCTATGTAACTAGCTTCCAATGTAGTTTCCTGCTATGATGTTACCACAATGCACCAATTCTATACAACGAACCTCCAAGCTGTCAGTATCTTGTAAGAGGTGATGTTTTATGTATTTTACATGTGGACTAAGTGTTATTTTGCACTTATTATTTTATCTCCATTTTTAAGTAAGGTAGGGTTAGTGCACCTTGATCCAATGTAAATGTTATTTATTATGTCGTTACGTTATTTCTTGCATTTCTTTTATATTTTCGACAGGTGACTAACTTATAAAATTTGATATGACCAGATGACCTCCGTAACCGGTTGTCAGTAGGTAAAACAAGTATTTACAGCACTCTCTATTAAATATTATGTATAAGAAACAGTCCAGAGGGCAATGATTTTATTTTATTCAACTAGTTTCCAGTAACGCACTGAAAGGCTCCCAGGTACTTGCTTAGCTCCACGACATCAATGTAGTTACGATTCCTGAAGGTGGTCCAAAAAATGGTACGGAATTACTTGAATAAAATAAAATCATTGCACTCTGGACTGTTTTTTGTATGTGATTTTAAAACAAACCTTGAAATTAATTTAGATGGCGCGAGGGGGTGCATTCAATGTATTTAATGAGAAGGTGCGAAAATAGTGGTTCCTCTCAAAATGAAAATTCCTGCCACATTAAAATTATACGTCGTGTCGCGTAGCTGGATGTTGCGCGTTATCGCTCTTTTTTGTCACTCACGTAGAACACGGCCTTAGTGTTACATATCAGCTACGGAGCAAGGAGAAAATCTATTTATCTAAGTACTCTTACACTAGATTGTGGGGAAACGATTAAAAGTTACGCGAAAAACTGAATATTAAATGAAGCAGATAAAATGTAAGAATGTAGGAGTAAAAATAATAAAGTCGTGGAAATTATGTTTCTGCCGTTGAAAAAATTAAGAAGAAATAAGCAGATTTGCCTTTATGAAGCATGTAAAATGTATGTATTACACTGAATGCAAATTTTAAATTTGGCATTAAGTATTGGAAGAAGCAGGCTACCTTGATGAAATCAATTGGTAGTGATGCCGATAAACTGGCAAGCTTGCAAACTTTTATTATTACAGGTCACACTTCAAATACACTATGACTTCAATTATGCGTTTCGTACATGTCCACCTTCAGATTTGTATCTGTTTCGTGACAGCCACACGGATAATGCAGATACATGGATTTTGAAAATATTGTTTCTTATACAGACATAGTCTGCATATATGTGTATAAGAAACATCCATGTAATTTCATAATCTCTCTTGCTGTCGTCACTAAATAGATACAAATCTAAAGGTGGACATGTGTGAAACGCATAATTGAAGTCAAACTGTATTTTAAGGGTGACTGTAATTGAAAAAAAAAAAAAAGTGACCTAGGCATCAATTGCCAGCGCTACCAACTAATATAGAGCGCATGTTTTATGTGTGTTAATTTAGAAAATTATAAAATGCATGTAAAATGTAAATTCCTGAAGAGAATACGCGAAGAACCAGCAGTTCAAAGTTGAAAGCCATGCGGCGTGCCTGGAACTGGGACGACGTCCCACGACAGTTCCCGAAACTACTTGTTGCCGCAACTGTTCCGCACTGGGAACCAGTTTCTGGAGCTGGAAGTCGAGGCAACCGTTTCGACGTGCTGGATCGTGACGGACTAGGCGGACCTAAGTGGACGGGCAACTGCCTTTCCCCATATGTAGCTCCTCGGTATTCCAATTCGTGAACCGTTCCTTTGAAACCGTTAATTCGTGAACCACCCATCTCTACCTTGTATATATGAACGAGTGAGGCAGTGATATGGTCAATACAAGGGGTTTTGCTGATTTTCCCGTTGTCTTAATATAAGGAGGACATGAATAAGGATAGACCGCCGGTCGCGGTGGCCGAGGGGACTGAGGCGCTCCAGTCACGGTCTGCACGGCCACTACGGTCGGGGGTTGGAATGTATATGTTGGCATGTATATTTGTGCCGTCCTTAGTATTAGCTAGTTTGTAAGTAGTTTGTAAGTTTAGGGACTGATGACCCCTTAGTTAAGTCCCATAAGCTACACAAATATTTGAACATTTTTTGTTAGATCAGTGTGAAATTATGAAGTTCTGGGTTGGGATACCTTACATTCACTATTTCGAACAGCCAATATTTATTAAAACCCAACAGGAAACACAAATGACAATATTTTTCTTCTTAAATGGCAAATACTGATAGATGTAGACCGGCTTGCCAAAACGCGTAATCTTTAAACCATTTAAAATAGCCCGGGTCATTTAAAATTTAAGAAATTGCCTGAAGAGAACCAATTATAACAGCAACAACAAATTTTACAATAGTAAGTTTTCAGGCGCTTCAGAGCAACATGCTGGTATGCTTTTGCCAATAAAAGATAAAATATTAAACACCAACATCCCATTTTAAATGGCCTATACCTGATAGAAACACACGCTAGCCAAAAGACGTAAAATTTATACAAGTTTCCAGCCAAGATCGCGTTATTTATTTATAGATGACCGGTTTCGACGTTCACAGACGTTATCTTCTGATCTCATATATTTTACAACGTCATGTCTTATATGGTTTTACCTATATCCTTTCATTACATTTGTCATAGAGTGGTTGTATACAAACATTGATGGTGAAGTTGAACATATCATTTGATCTACAGTATACATGTCCACACTTGTAGCATAAGAGACACTAAATGAATGGTACATAAATTTCTTTTTGTATAGCGTTTCGTTATGATTTTATTTACGATGAAGCTTTGCCGGTGACGTGCAAAACATAAATTATGTACGCAGAATGTACATTAATCTCCTTGCTGAGGTAAATGTTTCTCATCTGTGAGCAAAGAGTTCGGCTCTAAAAATCAAATGTTTGTAAATCTATAGCACCGCACTGCGTGCTCATCAGTCCGTAGTTTACAAACTACTTAAACTAAGGTAAACTAACTTAAGGACAACACACACATACACACAGACAGACACGCCCATGCCCCAGGGAGGACTCGAAGTACCGACAGCGAGCAACCGCGCGCTTCGCAGTAAGGAGCTTTAGACCGCTCGGCGACACCACCGCGGCAACTCGGCTCTACATCTACATCTACATGGGATACTCTGCAAATCACATTTAAGTGCCTGACAGAGGGTTCATCGAATCACCGTTATACTATTTATCTCCCATTCCAGTTTCGAACAGCGCGCGAGAAGAAAGAACACCTGAATCTCTCCGTCTTAGCTCTGATTTCTCGTATTCCATTCTGGTGATCATTTCTACCTATGTAAGTGGGAGTCAACAATATTCGGAGAAGAATGTTAGCTATTGGAGTTTCGTAAGTATCCCACGCCGCAGCGATAAATGCCATTGTTGTAATGATTTCCATAACCGATCCTGTATCATTTCCGTAACGCTGTCTCCCCTTTATCGTGACAGTACGAAACGAGTTGCCCTTCTTTGGACTCTTTCGATGTCCTCCGTCAAACACACCTGATAAGGATGCCACACTGGGCATCAATACTCCAAAAATGGACGGATAAGCGTAGTGTATGCAGTTTCTTTTGTAGTTCTGTCGCATCTTTTAAGGGTTCTGCAAATAAAACGCAGTCTACGATTCGCCTTCCCCATGACATTATCTATGTGTTCATTCCAGTTTAAGTCTGAAGTAATAGTAATCCCAAGTTATTTAGTGAAGTTTGCGGCCTTCACTTTTGATTGATTTATCTTGTAACAAAGTTGGACGGATTTCTTTTCGTACTCATGTGGACGACTTGTCAGTTCTCATTATTTAGAGTCAATTGCCAATTTTTACACCATAGTGATATCCTATTCAGATCATTATGCAGTTGGTTTTGATCTTAAGATGATTTTACTAGATGGTAAATGATGGCGTCATCTGCAAACAACCTGAGAGAGCTACTTAGATTTTCCCCTAAATCGTTTATGTAAATAAGAGACAGCAGAGGACCAATAACAAACACTACACTGTGGAACGCCCGATATCACCTCCTTTTTAGTCGATGCCTTGCCATCGATTACTACGAACTGTGTCCTCTCTGACAGGAAATCCTCTATCCAATCGCAAATTTGGGGCGATATACCATAACCACGCAACTGGATTTAAAGCCGTTTGTGAAGTACGGTGTCAAAAGCCTTCTGGAAATCAAGATATACGGAATCGATTTGCGTTGTCGATAGCACCCATCACTTCGTGTGAGTAAAGAGCTAGTTGTGTTTCGCTTGAACGATATTTTTTAAATCCGTGTTGACCTTGGGTCAAGAGATCATTCTGTTCGACATAATTGATAATATTTGAATACAGGATATGTTATAAAACCCTCTGCAAATTGGACAGGCCTTTAGTTTAGTGAGTTACTCTTACTGCCGTTCTTGAATATAGGTGTGATCTGTGCAAATTTCCATTTTTTTTTTTTTTTTTTTTTTTTTTTTTGTACAGATCCTTCTTTAAGAGAGCGGTTGTATATGGGTATTAAGTAAGGAGCTATCGCTTCAGCTTAATCAGATGGGTATACAGATGGTGGTCAGTATTAAGTCAGTGTTTGCTTGCACTTCGAAATTGACAGTTATGTTTTTAATTTCTGTTTGGAATTGTGATACATTCTGGTAGTATCTGTTGGCGGTTACCTGATGCAATCTATGTATTTCAGAGAAGGAAATTGACACTTGTGTTAATTTCAGTTATTCCTTTTTTGAAGCTTAACTAGTATTTATATACATAAACCCTGTTATATCACGAAGAACTTGTGGGTGATCTATTCTTTGCCGAATCTGTGATTTTTTTTTTTTTTTGCAGCCCCCAAGAAGTATGGGGCGGTATTCTTTCAAATGTTTTCATTTCAAAACAATCGCGGTGTCTACTTAGTGTAAGACAATAACATCTAACCTGCATTGAAGCATCGTCTGTTTGTCTTTCTCTACCAAGCTCAGTACTATCAATCTGAAGAAAAAGGTGTTTTTTTCCCCTTCCTTTCTTTTTAAATAAACTCCAAATTCTTACAGTCGTGACGAGGGAAATATTTCACTCGTAATATCACAGTGACGGCTCTTTCCAATATTTCAGATACATCAATATTTCGATAATAGCTTTTAACTACGTTTTCCCCCTAAACCGCTCACTGATATTCTTAGCACGTTCGGCAACATCTGCAGGCAGATTAAATCGAATGCTACAGCGGAAGACGCTGGCCCGTGTCCTACTTGCCGCGCTCATAACGCCAGCGATGCGGCCCTGGGCCACCGGCGCAGTATTGGAAAACCGACGCTCCAATCTGTGTGCGATGCTGCTAACTTATTAAATGATGAATCGGGCTCCGCATATTCTGCCAGCAAGCTGCACTGCTAAATTTTTCAGCTGCCAGCAGTCAGCACTGATATTTGCGCTATAGGCCGCCTGCAATAAGATTCTGCACGGACGGACGGACACCAAAAAATGGATTTTGTATCGTACGAGATACTGCGCGTAACAAAGACCAAGTTTTAAATACAACAATCTGAATGAAAGTTAAAGCGATCGCAAAGAAAATGAATTGATGGTAAAACTAAAATTCAGTATTCATAGGGGAAAAGAGGGTAAGGTGACAACAATAATGCTCTGAATTATTTTATCGCATTATTTTACATCTAACGCCTAGAATAATACTTCAAAGAAACCATTATAGTTTTGTTTCAAAGTACAGATTTCGTAGTTTTTCTGAATGTAAAATTGATGGCGAATACTTTGTCTTTTTTTTTTTAAATGATATCAAACTCGTCATCGTACCCTCGTTTACGGGCATGAAGACGAAAGTTGGCGGATAACTTGACAAAGGAATACACAACTGGATAAAAATCATTTCATATGAAGTAATGATATGCCACACATTTTCTCGGCGCTTCGTACCTGCCGCATTGGGTTCGGTACAAGCACCATGGGCCAATTTACAACAGCATGAACAACCATATAAAATTTAACACAGTCATTGCTGATTTCACAAAGTTCTTCTTTAACGAAATCATCGTTTTCTTCAGTGTAATTGACTGGTATTGAGGAATTAAGGATATTCAGTTTGTCTTCTGTTTGTGATGTATAACGAGGACAACTTTACGTTACCTTCGCACTGACATGCACCACTCCACCATTTGTACCTCCTGCACAATGGTAGTCGATTCCAATCTTCCCGTGGCCATTCCTGCCTGTTGGTCGCTCATTTATACTTGTTGCACACAGTCAGTACCGCAAATTACTATGAGAAGCTCATTAAAATGGTTTACTAATTCTTTTGGATATATGACGCCTTGTAAATTCGTTAAATAACCGGAAACGTCCGTTCATAATTTAAACCTATGAACAAAACTTCATTAAATTCCCTTTATATTTTAATATATACATTAAAGCAGCAGCATGGGATATAGTTTACAAAAAAAAAAAAAAAAAAAAAAAAAAAAAAAAAAAAAAAAAAAAAAAAATCACCTGAAACCAGCTTGGAAGAATTGACCACACATGTTCTAAATGCTATTTCGATGAACAGAAATACTACAATCAACATGTGCGAAAACGTAAATATAACGCGTCAGTGCTCAATGATTACGGTGGGCTTTAGTACATATTGCAGCACACAAAAAGTGCTAATCGCTAGCAAAGCGAGATCTTAATTTTCTGCTCTGACTCTACAATCGCATTAATGATTCGACTCCTTAGACTCTTCGTCATCTTACCATACCTTCCCCTTAGTTTTAATCAGTTACCATATTCCGACACGACAGGAAATTTCGGTTGGGTTGTGTGAGATATCCAGATAACATCATCTTCCGTTAACGACGGGTGTGATACAAATTTTATTTTTCAGTGATTTGCGATGACATGTCACATGGTTAAAGTCTTGGAAGAAGAAAATTGGCTTGTGAGAAGAGAGAGAGAGAGAGAGAGAGAGAGAGAGAGAGTGAGTGAGAGAGAGAGAGATAACAAGAGGATTGGAGGGGAAATGGACCCCGAAAGAACGGCATAAATAAATACTCATACAACAATTGGTTTTCAGTTAGTTTGAAATTCAATAAAACGAAATTATGAAAAGGATTGAGAGTGAAACATTCCCCATAAGGACTGGAAAGTGTAACAGCGGAAGAAGAAGAAATTAAGGAAGACTCTGGCAAACAAGGTCTTTGTAGCAAATTCTACCAATACCCGGGACGGAGAAAAAGAGGATGTTCTAATAGTAACCATAACTTTTCCATCTACGAATTTGTTACAAATCTGCAGTTCTTTTGGATCACTAGGGGAGAGGTGATATCAGGTTGGTGTTGATGCTGGTGGCTTGGAAAAAAGAAAAATCACAAATTTCAAGCCATACTTTTATTTAGTCCTTGCTCCACCACTATTAAACGGAATAAGACCACGAGCTCCCGCGTTCAGGTCCCGCGCTACATGCGGTATATTCCCATATACAAAACAGGTCCCACCAAAATATAAATTCAACATTTCTATAGATATTCCGTAATACTGTAATTGTTCATTCGTGCTAAATTTACTGACGTTGAACAGAGTACCACCCTTGTTTCCTGGTTCTTCAACTTCACAAAATGTGGCGCATTAATCAAATACTCTATTGATTGACATATGGTTTATGTTACAACGAATACCAATACACAATTGCTTTGGAAAATTATCTTTCTTATTTAATTGTGTGCGTTATTCTTCAGAGAATGGTCCGTAATTTAATGAAAATATTTAGTTTAAGATTTATAAGAGACCGTAAAATGCGGCCGCAGTTGATCCACTTTACGGCACCACTCACAACATTTAGTGTCGCCGTCAAAAGTAGTACTTCATGTAGCGAAGTTGAAGTTGATAGTTCCTGCGAGCTATTATGGGTAGAGGTTGTACCCGAAAATCGTAAGAAGTTAATAATCGGTTCCTTTTACCGGCCTCCCGACACTGACGATACAATAGCAGAAAGGTTCAAAGAAAACCTGAGTCTAATTACAAAAACGTACCCGACTCACACGATAATAGTAGGTGGTGATTTTAATTTACCCTCGATCTGTTGGCGAAATTATATTTTCAAATCAGCAGGTAGGCATAAAACGTCGTCCGAAATTGTACTAAACGCATTCTCTGAGAATTACTTCGAGCAATTAGTTCATGAGCCAACTAGAATTGTAAATGGATGTGAAAACACACTTGATCTCTTAGCAACAAATAATCCTGAGCTCATAACCAGCATCCAAACGGATAAAGGTATTAGTGAACACAGAGTTGTCGTAGCGAAATTGAATATCGAAAGTCCCAAAGTTACCAAAAATAAACGCAAAGTATATTTGTTCAGAAAAGCAGATGGAAACAAAATACATTGCTTCTTGAAAGAGAGCTTCCACTCGTTTCTAACACTAAACGTAGCTGTAGACCAGATGTGGCTCAAATTCAAAGAAGTGGTATCGACAGCAATTGACAGTTTTATACCAAATAAATTAATAAAAGAAGGAGGCGATCCCCCTTGGTACACAAAAATGGTCAGGACACTGTTGCAAAAGCAAAGAAAAAGGCATACTAAATTTAAACGAACACGAAATCCCCAGGATTTACGATCGTACTCAGAAGCTCGAAATTTAGCGAGGATTTCAATGCCAGATGCCTACAATATTTATCACAACGAAACTCTTTCTCGTAATTTGACTAAAAACCCAAAGAGATTTTGGTCATATGTTAAATATACTCGGGGCAAACCACAAACAATACCTTCACTGCGTGATAGTAATGGCGATCCTGCCGATGACAGCGCTACTAAAGCAGAGTTACTAAACTTAGCTTTTAGAAACTCATTCACCAAAGAAGACGAAACCAATATTCCAGATTTCGAATTACGAACAGATGCCGTAATGAGTAACGTAGAAGTAGATATCATGGGAGTGGTGCAGCAACTAAAATCACTTAACAAGAACAGGTCTTCTGGTCCGGATTGTAAACCCATTAGATTTCTATCTAATTATGCTGAAGCGATAGCTCCTTAGTTAACAGTCATATACAACCGCTCTCTCATAGAAGGATCTGTACCAAAAGATTGGAAAGTTGCACAGGTCACACCTATATTCAAGAAAGGCAGTAGGAGTAACCCACTAAACTACAGGCCTATTTCATTGACGTCAATTTGCAGCAGGGTTTTGGAACATATCCTGTATTCAAATTTATGAATTATCTCGAACAGGACGACCCAAGGTCAACACGGATTTAGAAAATATCTTTAATGTGAAACACAACTAGCTCTTTATTCACACGAAGTGATGGGTGCTATCGACAAAGGTTCGCAAATCGATTCCGTATTTCTTGATTTCCAGAAAGCTTTTGACACCGTACCTCACAAACGGCCTTTAATCAAATTGCGTGGTTAAGGTATATCGCCCCAAATTTGCGATTGGATAGGGGATTTCTTGTCAGAGAGGACACAGTTCGTAGTAATCGATGGTAAGGCATCGACTAAAACAGAGGTGATATCGGGCGTTCCACAGGGTAGTGTTATTGGTCCTCTGCTATTCCTTATTTACATAAACAAGTTAGGGGAAAATCTAAGTAGCTTTCTTAGGTTGTTTGCAGATGACGCCGTCATTTACCGTCTAGTAAAATCATCTGAAAATCAAAACCAACTGCAGAACGATCTGAATAAGATATCAGTATGGTGTAAAAATTGGCAATGTCTCTAAATAATGAGAAGTGTGAAGTCGTCCACATGAGTACGAAAAGAAATCCGTTAAACTTTGTTTACAACATAAATCAATCATATGTGAAGGTCGTAAACTCCACAAAATACCTAGGAATTACTATTACTTCAGACCTAAACTGGAAAGAACACGTAGATAATATCGTGGGAAAGGTGAACCAGAGACTGCGTTTTATTGGCAGAACCCTTAAAAGATGCAACAGAACTACTAAAGAAACTGCATACACTGCGCTTGTCCGTCCATTTTTGGAGTATTGCAGCTCAGTGTGGGATCCTTATCAGGTGGGTTTGACGGAGGACATTGAAAGAGTTCAAAGAAGGCCAGCCCGTTTCGTATTGTCACGATATAGGGGAGACAGCGTTACGGAAATGATACAGGATCTGGGATGGGAATCACTACAACAACGGCGCTTATCGCTGCGGCGTGGGCTACTTGCGAAACTCCAATCACCAACATTCTCCTCCGAATGCGAAAATATATTGTTGACTCCCACTTACATAGGTACAAATGATCATCATAATAAAATACGGGAAATCAGAGCTCGAACAGAGAGATTCAGGTGTTCTTTCTTCCCGCGCGCTATTCGTGAATGGAATGGGAGATAAATAGTATAATTGTGGTTCGATGAACTTAAATGTGATTTGCAGAGTATCCCATGTAGATGTAGTGGTGCAGCCGGGCGGATGAAACTGGTCTCGTTGGTCCGTAGTTCCCTCCTGCAAACAGCGATTACAGATCGGCATCACAGTTTCGTGGTAAATTCGGCACAATCGACGCCTTTTCCGAAGAATAATCAGCAGCTCCTCTAAGAAACCAGTCTTCACCGACAGAACTCTGAAACCTGTTTAAGGACGCTCGCATACTGAATCTGCTTAGGCAAACAATCGTTTGATACAACAATTCCAATAGACCCACAAAACCATCTGTGCCACCTATACGCAAAGGTGAACATTAACAAAACCGTCAACGGTTTAGGGGAGGACTAAGTAGATAGAGTTTTAGAATCAGGTTTTACATTGGGACGACCGTTGGATAATGCCATCAATTGATGCTACGATCTTATAATGAAAATCGATATTACCAAACAAATCTCTTTTATCTAAATCGCTTTCTATGAACAAAACAACGGAACAATGTCCAGTAACTATAGGTTCAGGAATGCACACCTGAAGAGCTGTGTTCCCTTCTTTATCTTCTGTTTGGGTTTCTGAAGGGTTCCGATATCGAGAAGACTATTTACACCTACATCCAGAATGTACCTAAGTCATTAGATAATGAATTATAAGCAGCAGCTATTTTATGTGTTTTCCAAAGGCATCTGATTGTGTGAACCACATAATCCTTTAAAGTAAATTAGAGTTCGATGATGTTACAGTCATATCACGCTAACAGGAAATAACGTGTGTCAAGCCGCGGTGGAGTAGCCGGGCGGTCTAAAGCACCTCGCTGCGGAGCGCGCGATTGCTCGCCGTGGAGATTCGAGTCCTCCCTGGGGCATGGGTGTGTGTGTGTTGTCCTTAGGTTAGTTTACCTAGGTTTAAGTAGTTTGTAAGTTACGGACTGATGACCACGCAGTTTGGTCCGATAGATTTACAAACATTTGAACATTTAGCAAGTGAGAAGCTATCAGACGTCATTAGATTGGGAAAAATTCAATTAAGGCGTCTCACAAGTATCCAGTTTAGGGCCATTGTTTTTTCTTGTGTACATTAATCACCTCTCACCAGTTACATTGCCAGAACAGATGTCGTTATCTTATATATGATAAAAGTATTGCAATAAATTGAATGTCCGACATAGTTCTAGAAAGGTCTGTTAATTATATTTTCGTGGAAATTAATAAATGGTTCAAAGCCAAGTCAGTGATATTAAACGTCGAAATGACTCACAAGATATAAAAAGTTTCTAACCAGCATGTGCATAAAGTATAAAAGTAAGCAAATGGAAGAGAATGACAGTATTAAATTTATGGGATTAAAACTTGATAGTAAATTCATTTAGGAGACTCGCATAAACGACTTAACAAATATGTATGTGCAGTTTGAGTGTTAGCAGATACGGACGACATAAGCTACCTTGTATACTTTGACTGATTTCATTTCATAAAGTCATGTGGTATAATATTTCCGGTGACACTTCAAATCATACAAAAGTTTTCAGAGTCTAAAGCGTGTAATACGTATTAATTGTGGAGTAAATTCACGGAGACTCTTAAAAGAACTGGGTATGTTAACTAGTGCCTCTCAGTATATCCCTTAATGAAATACTTCGTAAATTCTACATCAATGTTTCCAACAAATAGCTCAGTTCATACATAGAATACTAGGAACAAAAACAATCTGTACAATTACTTAAAAGTATTTTAATTCGAAATGGGGTCCACTGTTGAGGAACAATCAATTTTAGTAATTTGCCAGCAAACATAAAAAATTTAGCTGAACATATAGAGCAGTTTAAGAGCGGCCTGAAAGACTTGCTAGTGACTCCTGCTAGTCCATTGAAGAATTCTTGTATCTAACCAACTGATGTATTTTTTCATACTGGTAGTATTAGTATTCAGCCTGTAAAAAATAAAGAAGAAATACGATTATATTGACATGTTTCACATCAACAAGGTTGTCCCCAAATGAATATATGGAACACTCAGTAATCTAATCTAATTTATAGAGTGAAACTCATTTCTTCTAGTCGTGTGGTAACAGTTCTTAAGATGTACAAGTTAGTGACTAACTTTAATGGACATTTTTTCCAGTTTTAGTCCATAGTACCTTCTCCAGAAATATGGAAACCCAAATAGCACTTCACTATGATTCTTTCACGCCGAGCGGTCTGCGACGTGCCAGTCACGGTCTGCACGGCCGCTGCGGTCGGAGGTTGGAATCCCCCCTCGGGTATGGATGCTTGTACCGTCTTTAGTATAAGCTAGTTCATAAGTAGTTTGTAAGTTGAGGGACTGATGAACCCGTAGTTAAATCCCATAAGCGCTACAACATCTGAACATTTCTTTCACAGTATAGAAATGAAATAAGTGCTCTAAGCATAATTGGAAGACATTTTCAGAAATAGGGTCCGGTTTAAGACCTGATCTGTGTGTCTTCTCTCTATCCTTGAAGTTTGTAGGTTTTATTAACGTTCCCTGCCTTCCGTTGCTTCTGTGTTTAATTTATAAGGAATACTTTTGTAGGCGCGATTGATCGCTTTATTAATTTCAATACACACTGGTATTTCAGATTTACGATTCAAAACAAACGTGTAAACGAAGGCTTCCGCGGCCGTTGTCATTGTATATAAAACTCTTCTGGGTTTTGGACCGCATCGTCAAAATATCAAACACTTCACCGACGTTTCGGCCACTATTGCAAGTGGCCATCTTCTGGGTGTTACATTTACTGCTGGGTGACGGAAAGCTGGTGTCTTAAATACTAAATGTTGCTAGTTGTTATTGGTGGTTTCAGTTCTCTTTCATTGGTGTTTACTTTATTTCTTCCTATTGGTGGAAAAGGAAGTCCAGGATTGGTGTTTATATTAATGTTTGCCATTGGTTGAACCTGGCGAATGAGGAGCGGTGGTAGCAGTGAGCCGGCCGCGGTGGCCGAGGTGACTGAGGCGCTCCAGTCACGGTCAGCACGGCCACTACGGTCGGGGGTTCGAATCCCCCCTCGGACATGGATATTTGTGCCGTCCTAGTTCGTAAGTAGTTCATAAGTAGTTTGTAAGTTTAGGGACTGATGACCCCGCAGTTAAGTCCCATAAGCTTTACAAACATTTGAACATTTTTTGGTAGCAGTGACGTAGCAGTGATGCCTAGCGCCGGCTAGAGCGTGCTGTTTGCTCTGTGTGCGCGCGGCCGCTGTTGTCTGCGGGCGGGCCCCTATGGACTGCACTGCGCGCGGTGTCGTCGCGAAGCGCTGCTACTGCTGGCAACCAAGACGCGGGAAGTCTGTACCCGTCTTCCCTGTTCATATTTCCGGGTCGCTTAGCTATTTCAATTGCTTCCCTGATTTTCCTCTTCAAAGTATAGGGCTGTTTTGCCAGTACAGCGACTTTCCGAAAATCCATATGTTTGCCGCACTCTTCTTGGTGTTCAGCTACTGCCGACTTTGTATGCTGTCCTAGCCGAATGTACCTCTCGTGCTCGGCTATCCTTGTTTTAATCGGACGCCCAGTTTCGCCAATGTACACCTGGCCGCACTCACAGCCGATTTCGTAGACTCCAGCTGTGTGCAACGTATCCGTTTTGTCCTTCAGTGAGCCTAGGACATCTCTTATTTTATTGTTGCTGCGAAATATAGGCTTGATGCCCTCTCGACGAAGAATTTTGCCTACTCGTTCGGTGATGCCTTTTACGTATGGCAATAGGGCGATGGTTTGTCCTTCCTTTGGCGCTTCCCTTTTGTTTCTATCATTAGGTGTCATAGTTTGCTCAATCATCCTCTTCCCATAACCGTTTGCTTCGAAGGTGGACCTGATGTTTTTTAATTCTGCTTTCAGATGTTGTTCATCACTAATCCGGTATGCCCTCTTAGTTAGAGTGTGGAGCACGGACTTCTTTTGCGTAGGATGATGGTGGGAAGTTGCGTGAAGGTACCTGTCTGTGCTGGTGGCTTTTCTAAATACCCGATGGCCCAGTTTGCCCTCTGGTTTCCGATAAACCTCTACGTCGAGGAAAGGAAGCACACCATTCTTCTCAATCTCCATGGTGAACTGGATCTTGTTGTGCTGTTGATTGAGGTGTTGATGGAAATTCTGCAGCTCCTCTTCTCCATGAGGCCAGATGACAAACGTGTCGTCTACATATCGCAGCCAGCAGTCTGGACGTAGTGGTGCGGACTGGAGAGCTGTTTCCTCGAATGCCTCCATGAAAATATCGGCTGCAACGGGTGAGAGAGGTGAACCCATTGCAACTCCGTCCGTCTGTTCATAAAATTTCCCTTTCCACCTGAAATAGGTGGTCGTTAAACAATGTTGCACCAGATCGCAAACGTCGGGTGGAACACGTTCCTCTAGGATGCTCATGGTATCCGACACTGGTACATTTGTAAATAAGGACTTCACGTCGAAGCTGACCATCAAATCCGTGGTGGAGATTCGTTTTTCTTCTAAAAGTGCTACGAAATGGGTTGAGTCCTTGACGTAAGAGTCCGTGTGGCCCACGAGATTTTGGAGTTTCGGTACTAGTTCTTTTGCAAGTCGGTAAGTCGGTGAGTCTATACTGCAGACAATAGGCCTTAGAGGAAAAGACTCCCGGTGGATCTTCGGAACCCCATAAATCCTTGGTGCCTGTGGGACTTGCGGGTTGAATCGTCTGGCCGTGTCGAAGTTCATTCTGGTTATCTTAAGCAGTGCTTGCGTCTGTTTTATTACCTTGGCCGACGGATCCCCCTTGAGCTTCTTATAGATGGGTTCACTTAGAGGTTTTTCCATCCGGTCGTCGTAATCTGTAGTATTCATCACCACTGTGGCGTTCCCCTTGTCGGACTGTACCACTACTAGGTCGGGGTTGTTCTTTAACTCTATGATAGCACGACGTTCCTCATTGCTTTGGTGGCTTTGCATGCGCATGCGCATGCGCCAAGACTCTAACTGTCTCTTGTCGGATCTTCTCTGCTTCTGCTTGTGGAAGGTGACGTAGCGATGCCTCGACGGATTCTATGATGTCTTCTTTAGGGACTCGTCGTGGTGTGATCGCAAAATTCATCCCCTTGGACAGTATTAGTGTTGCTGCGTCACTTAATTCATGGTTGGAAAGGTTGACCACCGTTCGCTGCGTGTCCATTGTTTGTCCATTACCCGTAGTTTTCTGCTGCAGGTTATAAAATTACTTCATCTGACGGGTGGCGACACTATCGTTTGTCCTTTCGGCTTGCTGGAATGTTAACCTATCCACTTTCTCCCAGTCCTCTTCAGCAAGTTTACTCGAAAGGGCGAGGTGTAGTTCAATAAGCTTCCTGTTGCTGGAGTCGAGGTTGCTGCGTATATGGCGGATCCTTTCCCGTAGCAAGGCTTTGCTGGCTAGTGCACAAATATTCTTCGCCCCGTTCGACTTTATATAGCACGCCAGCTGCAGCCGTTGCAGCCGATATTTTCATGGAGGCATTCGAGGAAACAGCTCTCCAGTCCGCACCACTACGTCCAGACTGCTGGCTGCGATATGTAGACGACACGTTTGTCATCTGGCCTCATGGAGAAGAGGAGCTGCAGAATTTCCATCAACACCTCAATCAACAGCACAACAAGATCCAGTTCACCATGGAGATTGAGAAGAATGGTGTGCTTCCTTTCCTCGACGTAGAGGTTTATCGGAAACCAGAGGGCAAACTAGGCCATCGGGTATTTAGAAAAGCCACCAGCACAGGCAGGTACCTTCACGCAACTTCCCACCATCATCCTACGCAAAAGAAGTCCGTGCTCCACACTCTAACTAAGAGGGCATACCGGATTAGTGATGAACAACATCTGAAAGTAGAATTAAAAAACATCAGGTCCACCTTCGAAGCAAACGGTTATGGGAAGAGGATGATTGAGCAAACTATGACACCTAATGATAGAAACAAAAGGGAAGCGCCAAAGGAAGGACAAACCATCGCCCTATTGCCATACGTAAAAGGCATCACCGAACGAGTAGGCAAAATTCTTCGTCGAGAGGGCATCAAGCCTATATTTCGCAGCAACAATAAAATAAGAGATGTCCTAGGCTCACTGAAGGACAAAACGGATACGTTGCACACAGCTGGAGTCTACGAAATCGGCTGTGAGTGCGGCCAGGTGTACATTGGCGAAACTGGGCGTCCGATTAAAACAAGGATAGCCGAGCACGAGAGGTACATTCGGCTAGGACAGCATACAAAGTCGGCAGTAGCTGAACACCAAGAAGAGTGCGGCAAACATATGGATTTTCGGAAAGTCGCTGTACTGGCAAAACAGCCCTATACTTTGAAGAGGAAAATCAGGGAAGCAATTGAAATAGCTAAGCGACCCGGAAATATGAACAGGGAAGACGGGTACAGACTTCCCGCGTCTTGGTTGCCAGCAGTAGCAGCGCTTCGCGACGACACCGCGCGCAGTGCAGTCCATAGGGGCCCGCCCGCAGACAACAGCGGCCGCGCGCACACAGAGCAAACAGCACGCTCTAGCCGGCGCTAGGCATCACTGCTACGTCACTGCTACCACCGCTCCTCATTCGCCAGGTTCAACCAATGGCAAACATTAATATAAACACCAATCCTGGACTTCCTTTTCCACCAATAGGAAGAAATAAAGTAAACACCAATGAAAGAGAACTGAAACCACCAATAACAACTAGCAACATTTAGTATTTAAGACACCAGCTTTCCGTCACCCAGCAGTAAATGTAACACCCAGAAGATGGCCACTTGCAATAGTGGCCGAAACGTCGATGAAGTGTTTGATATTTTGACGATGCGGTCCAAAACCCAGAAGAGTTTTATATACAAAACAAACGTATTTCTCACAAAATATAATTATATTAACTTACACATATATATTACAATCACATTCATTATACTTTACTTTCATCAAAGTAGCCTCCTTTGGATGTAATGACTGCCGCACAAACTCGAGGCATGCGACCAGTAAGTTTTTGTAGCTATCGAGAATCTATAAGATTCCACATCTCTTTAACAATATTCCAGAGATGTTCCTTGCTGGATATATTAACTTCCCTGATACGTCTGTCCACTTCATCCCACACCATTTCAATGGTATTACAGTCGGGGCTTTGGTGCAATGTAGTTCCTGCAGTATGCCGACCGATGTTTTGGGCCATTATCCTGTTTTAACGTGAACCCTTTCCCTATTAAGCGCAATCCACTTGGTAATGCATGATTTTGAGGTACGCGATGGTACTGCTTCTGATCCATACATTCTTCTATTTTCAAAATATCGCCAACTCTGTCTTCGGCAAAACATCCCCAAACCATAATAGAACCTCCACCGTGTTTAACTGCAGGTAGAACACATTTCTGGGCTACCCTTTTCCGTACTGATCGGCGAAGAAATATTCTCCTTCCGGTACCAAAAATCTCGAACTACGATTCGTCGGTGAATAACACCTTTGTCCGCTCTTCCGATGTCCAATTACGATTTTTCTAGCTCAGTCAAGTCTCTTTTGTTTATTTATGGGCCCTAGAAGAGGTTTTCTTGCTGTGACATAACCTTTAATGCCGGCTTAGTCTTCTTTTTACTGTTGAAACAGGTATTACTGTCGCGTTCATTTCTACCAAATCTGCACGAATTTGTGGCGCTGTTTTGAATCTATTCCTTTTAGTGGTAACTCTGATATACTTATCATCACTTTAAGTTGTTTTAAGAGCTCGTCCTGGTCGTGGTATGTTCGTATTGCTTTCTGTTGTCTTCTGGCGGCAAAGGGTGTATTGCACTTCCCCTACAGACACAGTACACTGTTTCGCAATTTGGCAAATAGATAAACCAGCTTGTCAAAGTGCTACAATTGCAGCACGTTTTCCTATGGATATCCCCAATCCTGGAGCCATACTAGTGATGTCTACACTTCAGCTGTCACGAAGGAACTGACATGCAGGAACCAGATGTTACATATCGTAGCAGTGCTTGACGTTCGCTGCGGACACCACATCACTACAGGGAACAACACAGGAGCAGCAAATGCGGCATCCCTCGGCAAATAGGTAAACAAACGTATCAGATACCTACATAACGTTTATGAACACAACATTGCTTGTTGGGTACTATTGCACCTCGATTACTACAAACAAAAATCATGACATGTAGACAACTGTTGTACCTTTGCTTCCTCAACGGTACCCACGGTATTAGACCTTATCTACGGTGAACTAGATGCCTATATATAATTGGAAAATCCGGTTTTTACGAAAAATTCAACTATGTAGGCAAAAAACAACACTTTAAGTACCAAATTTAATCGAAATCTTTAGAGCCGTTTCCGAGACGGCTAATATATATAATGCCCTTTTAAAGGTATAAGATTCATTTAAAGATGTACGATTTTGCTGCATGTACAATCCTGCGTTATTTTACAAAACTCAACTAGGACCTTTATTGTTTCATTACCTACTCTTACTCCTTCACTGTCGCCTGATTTTCTTAAACTGCATACCATTAACCTCATTTTGCTCTTGTTAATGTTCCTCTTAATCGCTCCTTTCAGCAAACTGTCCATCCGTTCAACCGGTCTTACAGGCCGTTTGGTGTCTCTGACAGAATAACAGTGTCTACGGCAAAGCGCAAAATTTTCATTTCTTCAACCTGAACGTTAATTCCTTTTCCTAATTTCTCCTTGGTTTCCTTCACAGCTTTCTCAGTGTATAGATTGAACGACGCTGGGTACAAGCTAAAACGCTGTCTTAGTCCCTTCCCAACAAATGCTTCCCTTTCGTACACTTCTACTGTAATATCTGTTGCCTGATTTTTCTGCAAGTTGTAATTTTATTCCTGGTGACTTCAGAATTAGAAAGAATGCATTCCAATCAATATTGTCAAATGAACAGAAGTTATAAATTATATACAATACGGACGCAAGAAAACAAAATATGATGTAGAGGTACAGACAAACAAATGATAACAAACTGGAATAACTGAAAGATTGATTTAGGAGAAGAAGGATTCATGTGTTTAGCTAGTCTATAAGTGTCGTTTAGCATGATTCATAGCGTTGTTGGAGTTCTTTTTAAGTTATATCGTGCCATATTCTGTCCAATTTGCGCGCTACAACTGATTGGTGGGCCTCGCCCATAGTGCTTGTTGAGTACTTGGTGAGAGTTACATTGACCTTTCTCGCCAAAACAGGTTTGGCAAGGACGAAGACAAGCAACAAAAACTGTAAGAGAGTGGGGTAGGATATATCTTGTATCGTCTTTTTGTGAGGGTGCCGCGCATAACAACCAACGGCTATGAAACTGAAATCCAGGCCACTCCTGGATGTTGGCTACATGTCGGGCAACATTGAGGTCGGAGTGAAGCTGCCCAGGACTACTCAAGACATGTTTTTTTGCTGGTCACCGGGGCTCAGTTCAGAGTGGACCAGGAGAGCAGAGAATTCCACTACTGTTAGGCAGATTGATCCCAGGACCACTCCAAACGGCTTATTAGTGTTTAATGATACCGCGCTCACCACCCTTTCCGAGAAACGCCTGTTATTAGTCATTTTGGTCACTGACCATTGCTCGGGTCTCACGTGAGGCCTTTTATCCATGTCCACCGCATCCGTCTTCATGCTGAGTTTACCACTGTTCTGTCTCTCCTGCCAGTATAGTCGAATAGTGGCATCACTCCTATTACTATGTGACAGCTGTGTGGCAGTAAGGGTGAGATGCTACATGTGGGATCTTCATTACAAAGAGGGACTGAGTAAAAGGATTTGGCATATTCGTTGTGAAAAGAACGTTGGTATTTCCTGTGACAGAATGTTTGGTGAGGTAGGCGGAATGACTGAGGCAACTGTTTCCCCGCGTTTTTTTCATAATATATTGAAAGAGATGATAATATTTTTCTGACACTGACTGCTTTCGAGGACGACGTAATTTGTTATTTTCAAAAATTGTCGAAAAATAGAAAGTTATCGTAGGATCAGGTCGGTAATCTTTTTTTGTCGTTTTCGGCATTTCTAAGTTGTTATTATGCTTTGGTATAACACAGTTCAACATCTAGGTACGGGAAGCATGCATCGTCACCGTCCGCTAAAGCAATTCAAGGCTGTTTTCTCAGGAGGCAAAAACCATTAACAGTGACGTGCACTGTGAGTCACTCGGCAGCCTACACAACTCCGTCTAGAGCAAAAGGCCTGGGCCTGAGTGAGTCTGCCCAATGATAACGCGCGTCCACACGTCTCCAGTATCACACAAAGTGCACTTGCCAAGTTCAAGTTGGAGCAGCTTGAGCATCCGTCCTACAGCCCGGACTAGTCGCTCAAAGACACGAGGTAGAGGACTGGCTCTTTTGACAGCCGCAGAAATTCTGGGAATAAGAAATCCTTCGACTCAAACAGTGGAACGGTTATGCTTAGGCCTCTGGTCATTACTTTTGAGTAAAGACTTCAATTATACTCCCAGTGTCGTTTCCGACATTTTAATTTGAAGACATCTCGCAAAATATAAAATATATGATGTTCCCACATTCTAAATTGGGTATGAGATCCGCAAGATTCGCAAAACGTTTTCTTCGCGTAACATGTTTCAGGACCTGTGTGGTATCATCTGCGGGTTTAATTGATTTACCAAGTAGATTTTACAGTGTATGGCCATATAGAAGTATTTTACAACAGCCCGTATTTGAGTATTGTCATAGTTGATTCTGGTGTGTGCTCCCGCTTCTCAGTTTGTGTAACACACAAATCATATTCCCCAGAATTATTGCCGTCATAATTACTGTACAGATTCAAATAATAATAAAAAAAACTATAAGCATTGTTATTGGGCCATCTTATCAGGCGGACCTCATACCCAATATTTCTACTGAAAATTTTGAAGAAACTACGAGAGCTGCAAATCCAAAAAGATGAATATTCCTACATACTATTCGACTTAAAAACATAATGCCAAGTCGAAGTGAAATAGTATGTGGAAACATATGAACGCATAGGTCGTGAAGAGTTTTACCGATAAAATTCTCTTGGCCTTTCGGCCGCGTCAGGTGATTTCAACACCCATCAGAATTTTATCAATATGTGCCAATATCAGAAAAATTTTGTTGTTGAGATATATTTGCCGAGGTCGCTTGTTGAGTATTTTAATTTAGATGACCGGTTTCGTCAATCTCAGTTGTCATCTTCAGATCTCTACATTTAAAATATGGATGTGACTTTTATTCAAAAAATGTTCAAATTTTTGTACAACTTATGAAACTCAACTAAGGGGTCTGATAGTCCCTAAACTTACAAACTACTTATGAACTAGCTAATACTGAGGACGGCACAAATATCCATGCTCGAGGGGGGATTCGAACCCCCGACCGTAGTGGCGGTGCAGACCGTGACTGGAGCGCCTCAGTCCCCTCGGCCACCGCGGCCGGCCTGAAGACTTTACTAACCGACAAGTGACAGAATCATCCACGAACAACCTAAGAGACCTATTCATATTGTTTCCTAAATCGTTTATAAAACTTCAGTTCTACTCGATGACTTTCCGTCAATAACAACTTACTGTGTCCTTGCTGACAGGAAATCACTAATACAATCGCACAATTGTTGCGATGTACCGTAAGCACACTTGTGAGGTACAGTGTCGAAAGCTATCCGCAAATATATAAATACATAATCTGTTTGACATCGCTTGTACATGGCTCTCAGCACAGCTGTGTTTCACACGAATGATACTTCCTGACTATGGGTGACAACTATGACTATCGATACCGGAATTCTATTTCTTTTTTTTTTCTATTCTATTTTGTTTTTAATCTTGATGTCCTGATGTTACTACTATCCTACTATATGATCCAAAACTAAAAGTTGAAAAGTTGACGTGAAAGTAATGCTCTTCTGATAATACATAAGATCTGATAATGAGAAACTAGATACTAAGCGATCATAGACAACCTGTGACTGTGGGACTCATAGTTTCTTTTTTGTGATCCGACAGGACCATAATTCAGCTGGTAAATAATTTTATACATTAAAAGAAATGTACATTGCCGCGGCGGAGCGGCCGAGCGCATTGAGGCGCTATGCTAATATGCGCGAGGCCGTTCACCGTCGGGGGGCTCGAATGCCCCCGCGGACATGGATGTTTTTGCCGTCTTTAGTATAAGCTAGTTCATAAGTAGTTCGAAAGCTTAGGGACTGATGACCCCGTAGTTAACTTTACAAACATTTATACATATAATGTACATTATTTATAATTCTCACAAACCGTGGGTATTAAATTAGACTAGATTAATACTTGTTCCATAGACCATATATACGACATTTCGTAATGATGTGGGACATGTCAGTTTAGTACATGTTGTCTATACACGACAATCAATAGAAGTCTTTAATTACATTTTTTAAATATTTTTTAAAGTTTTATCTAAGAATTCATCTACAGTGTAGAAGGAGTTGCCATTCAGAAATTCCTTTCATTTCTTTTTAAATACTAGTTGGCTATTTGTCAGACTTTTGATACTACTTCGTAAGTGACCGATGACATTTGTGGCAGCATAATTTACCCCTTTCTGTGTCAAAGTTAGATTTAACCTTGAATAGTGAATATCAACCTTTCTCCTAATGTTGTAGCTATGCACACTGGTATTACTTTTAAATTGTCGGATTGTTAATAACAAATTTCATGAGTGACACTGGTATTACTTTTAAATTGTCGGATTGTTAATAACAAATTTCATGAGTGAATATGATACAGTGAAGATGCCTAGATCCCTAAATAAGTGTCTGCATGATGATCTTGGATGGGCTCCAGCAATTGTAGCTTTTGTGCAATGAATACTTTTTTACTCAATATTGAATTGCCCCAGAATATGAAAGCAGTGAGTGAAAATATGCAAGGTAAGCTAATTTACTGAGATTTATATAACCATATTTTGCAAAGACCCTGATAGCATAAGTAGCTGAACTGAAACATTTCAGCAGATCTTCAATGTGTTTCTTCCAATTCAATGCAAACACCAAAATTTTTTGAATATTCTACCTTAGCTACAGATTTCTGTTCAAAGTCTAAATTCATTAATGGTTTCCTGCCATTAACTGAACGAAACTGTATATACTGGGTTTTATCAAAGTTTAATGAGAGTCCATTTGTAGAGAACCACTTAATAATTTTCTGAAAGACATCATTTACAATTTCATCAGTTAATGCCCGACCCCCTCTCTCTTCCATCTTGGTATTATTAGGTCTAAATGCAATGACAGAGTAAAACATATTCCAAGGAGTATAAGCTCGTTGCGTGACCCATTCCTCGGATGGTGAGCATTAGGGGTGGGAGTGTGCAGGTAGCCGACGAGAGATGGTGATCCTCGAGGGGTTTGAAGGTCGCGCAGCACTCGCTGTAATGCGCCCACCCTGATGGCGCGCCTCGCGTCTGCCGCACGTCACCCCCTGCCACCCTCTCCACAACCCACAAAAAAAATTGAGACGCGGGCCCCGAACTGCCACCCCTGCGCTGTGCTGCGGTGTGCCGAGGGCGCTGGACGTTGTAAACAACATTTTCCGGCCTGGCGCCGCGCCGGTTCTGCTGTCGACCGCTTTAATTCCTGGAAGGGAAGGGAAGAGAAGGGGAGGGCAGGGCAGGGAGGGGCGGCTTTTTCCACCTCGTCTGCCGCGCGCCGCCCATCGATTAGCGCGGGCGTAGACGGCACGCGGCCATTAAATCCAGCGGCGGCCGCGCTAAGGCGCCCCGAATGGGCTCGTATTTCGCGGGCAAACTAGCTGGCAGGCAATCGGAATTACATGAGCAGGAAAAGCGAAAAGGGGGCGGGGAGGGGGCACAAACAAAAAGAAACAGAAATGTCGTTGTCGGAGGTCAGCGTTACTGTACGCAGCGCTTTACTGTTCAGAGGAGGTGATGAAGTGTCTTGCGGGTCAATTTCTCTTACACATGTGGATGAGCCGCATCGCTGGTTGATAATCAGCGACTGGCTGATTTATCTTTGCTCGGACACCGTGTACGCTGGAGTGGGCACGTGATATTGACGCACAGACGTGTATTGTAAATAAAGGGTTAGAGAAATATGAGCCAGTAAAGACGATTAAGGATGGAAAAGACCCACCGTGGTATAATAATAATGTTAGTAAGCTGCTGAGGAAGCAAAGAGTGTTGTACTCTCGATTCAAAAAAGAACACGCAAATGATGACAGACAAAAGTTAGTAGAGATTAGTGCGTCTATAGAAAGATCGATGCGCGATGCATACAATAATTACCACATTCTTAGCAAAAGATCTTTCCGAGAACCCGAAAAAATTATGGTCCTATGTAAAATCGATAAGCAGGTCAAAGCCCACTGTCCAGTCACTCGTTGGTCATTCCGGGGCAGTAATAGAAGAAAGCAAACGGAAAGCTGAAGTTTTAAATTTAACCTTTAAGAAATCTTTCACGCAGGAGGACCGCACAAATGTACCATCATTTGATTAACGTACTAATTCCGAAATGGAGGACATAGTAATAGGTATTTCCGGTGTAGAGAAGCAGCTGAGAGACCTAAATACGAAAAACTCTCCTGGTCCGGATGGAATACCAGATCGGTTTTACAAAGAGTATTCTGCGGCATTGGCCCCCTACTTAGCTTGCATTTATCGCGAATCTTTAGTTCAGCGCAAAGTTCCTAGTGATTGGAAAAAAGCGCAGGTGACTCTCGTTTATAAGAAAGGAAACAGAACTGATGCACACAGTTACACGCCAATATCGTTGACATCAGTTTCATGTAGAATTTTGGAGCATATTCTCAGTTCGAATATAGTAAATTTCTTCGAAACGGAAAAGGTTCTTTCCATGAATCAGCACGGGTTTAGGAAACATCGTTCATGTGAAACTCAGTTTCCCCTTTTCTCACATGACATCTTGCGAGCCATGGACGAAGGGCAACAGGCGGATTGTGTTTTTCTCGACTACAAAAAGGCGTTCGACGCGGTGCCACACTGCAGACTTCTAACGAAGATACGAGCTTATGGAATAGGTTCACAGATTTGTGACTGGTTGGAAGACTTCCTAAGTAATACAACTCAGTACGTTGATCTCGACAGAGAGTGTTCATCAGAGACGAGTGTATCGTCAGGCGTGCCCCAGGGGTGTGTGATAGGACTGCTATTATTTTCTATCTATATAAATGATCTGATGGACAGACTAACTTGTAATATGCGGCTCTTTGCTGATGATGCTGTGGTGTATGGGAGGGTATCGTATTTAAATGACTGTAATAGCATACAGGATGACTTAGCCAAAATTTATAGTTGGTGCGAAAAATGGCAGCTAGCTCTCAATGTAGAAAAATGAAAGGTGATGCGCATGAGTAGGAAAAAAAATCCCATATTGTTCGAATACAGTATTAGTAGTGAGCTTCTTGATGCTGTCGCGTCGTTCAAATATCTAGGCGTAAAATTGTAGAGCGATATGAAATGCAACGAATATGTAAGGACAGTTGTAAGGCGGACAGCCGACTTCGGTTTATTGGGAGAATTTTGGAAAGATGTACTTCGTCTGTAAAGGAGACCGCGTATAAAACGCTTGTACGAACACGTCTTGAGTATTTCTCAAGTGCTTGGAACCCGCAGCGGATCAGTTTAAAGGAAGACATAGAGGCGGTTCAGAGACGAGCAGCTAGATTTATTACCGGTAGGTTCGACCAATGCGCGAGTGTCACGGAAATGCTCCAGCAACTCAATTGGGGATCGCTGGAGGAAAGACGACGTTCTTTTCGTGAATTTCTATCGAGGAAATTTAGAGGGCCGGAATTTGAAGCTGAGTGTAGTACGATAGTACGATCTTGCTGCCTCCTACTTACATTTCGCGTAGTGATCTCAAAGACAAGATAAAAGAATTAGGGCTTGTACAGAGGCATATAGGCATTCTTTCTTTCCTCGTTCTATTTGGGAGTGGAATAGGAAAGGAAATGCCTAGTAGTGGTACAGTGTACCCTCCGCCACGCACCTTCACTTACACATGTGGATGAGCCGCATCGCTCAGCAATTAGCTGATTATCTTTGCTCGGACACCGTGTATAGGGATCTTTGTACGCTGGAATTGGCACGAGATATTGACGCGTAGATGTATATTACTAGACTGGTAATGCTGTGTACAGTATCAATGGTGTCATTTAAGTCTGGCCGAAATATTTCTATACTATATACGTGTAGTCAGTCATGTGAGTTACCAGCTGGAAAATGCTGCTGCCGAAGCAAAGAAAAGGCGGATATGTTCTTTGACACAAAAGTGTGGAACCGGCTGCCTCAGTTCTCATTCCGACTTCCTCACGAAATGTTTTGGCTTGCGAACATATTCGCGCACTTTTAGCGCATAACTTTGTAAATACTTAAGTCCAGTTAAGCCGTCATAGCAATGTCGTCTCACTGTCAGTGTCTATATATGTCTCTTTCCGTTTGTTTGCTGTCTCTCCCACTGCCGCTTTCTGTCTGTGTCAAATTTTCAATGTCTTCATCCCTCTCCATCGCAATTTCTCATCGTCTCTCTGTCCCATTGAGATTGTCTCATTCACTTCCTGTCCTGTTGACAGTATCCTCTCTTTCTCAGTCAGAGACGCCTTTCATTGTCTTAAATCACGATTGTCTCCTTTACACGTATGTTCATGGGGATGATTTGCTTAGGGTTTGACCGTTAGACCGGAAAACTTTAGCAAGCTCATGCTTTATGTATTGTCTCCATTCGTCTCAGTTTCCCACTGCTTTTACTTTTGCTCCCATTAGCAGTATCTGAATCTTAGTTCGTTGTTGCCACTGTTTCTGACTTCCGACATCTCGTTTCGGTTCCCACTGCTGTTTTCATGCATATGCCTTTCTCCTGAACTGACAATTTCTCTGTTGCATCAACTATGGCTCTCTCTGCCTGTTGCACTGTCCTGTCCTACTCAGCCGAAAAAAGCGAGAATATGTTCGCATGCCAAAATTTTGGTGAGGAAGTCGGAATGAGGATTGAGGCAGCTCGTTCCACACTTTTGGGTCAGAGAACATATTCGCCTTTTCTGTGATCCGGCGGGAACATTTTTCAGCTGGTTCCTGTTATTATTCCTGTTACATCAGAGTGTGCTCCTTGTATAACATGAAATCAATGGTAAGTAAAATTTGGATAGTATAATATTAGAACGCATCGTAAAAATTTCGACGATTTGCCATGAATAGAAGTGTAGATTTGCCAATGCACGCAGTATGATCTTTTGATACCAAAAATATGAGTTTTGTAGCATATTGCGATAACGAATACACATTTCCAGAAACGAGAAACGGATTTTCTAGATAAACACCTAAACAACATACATATAACATTTTAGTGATTTTCTATTCTTAAAGATACATTACCTCACAATCAGAAATAGCGTTTTCGAACATATTATTGTCGCGTGATATCATTCACGGACCGATATCTGAAGAACCACATAAGATATCATTCTGCTCTAAACTTTAAATAAAATTTCGATATGTTATCTACTTTTGATACGCAGCTATGTGTAAACTAAAATCAACCATACGAGAAATCTACGCAATGTGTTTTTTACCTCTGAAAACTCATTAAAATATGTTGCAATAGTTCACTAAACCGGATGCTGCATATTAACGATGAAAGGAAACAAAAAATCACCCCTTCATCGACCGAAGACTTCAATCTTTAAGATGTACAAAAATGTTAAGTTTTAGAGCTGTCCGAATACCGCCTTTCAGCACAGTACGCACTTTTTCTAGCAAAATATCGCGGTTTATCGGCCGTATCTTGCTAACGGACTAAGATTTACTAAAACTGAAAATGTCGTTTATAGGTAAATATCTACAGGATGTATTGTAAATATTCTATTTTCTATGGAAGTTATTTAGATATTTGCGATTCACGGTGCTAAAAAAATGTTCAAATGTTTGTAGAGCTTATGGGACTTAAGTACGGGGTCATCAGTCCCCAAACTTACAAACTACTTATGAACTAACCAACACTAAGGACGGCACAAACTATGATAAGTTTGAACCTTTTTTTTTTTTTTTTTTTAGATTTTCTCAGGAACCGCCCATGAATGAATGTGCTTTTGTAAGCCGTTTAAAGCCCCCCATCGTGTACAAAAGCCAACTGATTTGCTCAATTTGGATTGGCTCCAGGAAGAGTGTAACTTTGAAAATTTTGACGATGTACTGTATGATAGCTATAGTATACCCATTCTTCTAATATGTACACAAATGATCACTACATCTACATGTAGATTTATGGAAATTTTGGGTTTAATGGACGCAGCTTGTGAGTTGTGTTCCATATTAAATTAAAGGGAAATACATTAGTTCCAAGAAAATATTTCCATTGAATTTAGTAGTTTAGTGCGTAGTCTCCTTAAATGAAACGTTGATGTTTTCCTGTAATGCGCACTGTGTAAAGTCAGGATACAGAAGTTTCGAGGAGGTAAAACGCTTTTTGAAGCCATCAGTGTATTTAGAAAATTTTAACGTAGGAAAGCCAAGGAGCTAACAAGAAACTATTACGTCTGTTGCACAACATTTTATATTAAAACTGACACATTTATTACTGATGTAAGGAAATAAATTTGCCCAGAATTTATTATCACTTGAAACCAAATTCAAATTTTTTTTCAAGTTTGATTCCATTACTTGGGGGTGCTCCACGACCACACAATGATGAACTCACCAGATGTAATTAGCAGAATTGGCCGTTAATGTTTTATTTTAAAAAACCACAGATCGATTTCGATCACATAATGATCATCTTCAGTGTCCTTCCAACGAGCATATGCATGCCCTGAATGCAACTGCAACGGTAATTTGCAGTGTCAAAGTTTGAAATAAGCGCGCTGCTTACAAACGTCATGCAGCGGCGCTGTAGGGATCACATAATGATCATCTTCAGTGTCCTTCCAACGAGCATATGCATGCCCTGAATGCAACTGCAACGGTAATTTGCAGTGTCAAAGTTTGAAATAAGCGCGCTGCTTACAAACGTCATGCAGCGGCGCTGTAGGGATCTCCCTACAGCGCCGCTGCAAGACGTTTGTAAGCAGCGCGCTTATTTCAAACTTTGACACTGCAAATTACCGTTGCAGTTGCATTCAGGGCATGCATATGCTCGTTGGAAGGACACTGAAGATGATCATTATGTGATCGAAATCGATCTGTGGTTTTTTAAAATAAAACATTAACGGCCAATGCTGCTAATTACATCTGGTGAGTTCAAATTCAAATTATCATATTTTCCCGAAATTGCTCAAGTATTTCCCCACCCTGTTAATGCTAACAAAATCTCCCACAAAATAGGTAAGCTGCTTGCAAAATTGTGAATAAAACACTCAGAAAATATATAAAAATTTGTGACAGTGATACCACTCCTGATTTAAACAGAACCCAGTTGTCTGGTAAATCTAAATTTATTGACCCATCTGAAGTAAGTGTACTGAAGCACATTTACAAAATTAGAGAGCGATTGGGCTAGGTAAAACAAGAGATACAAGTCAGAGAACGCTAGAGTAATTGTTCTCCTGCCAGCACACTACATTACAGTCACTTCGGGGTAGGCAGCATTGTTGTGTCTTATGAGATGTAGATTTAGATTCTCACTTCAGTACTAGGCAAGAAATCTCAATCCTTACTCAATGGCTGGAAACTAAACGTTGAAAAGACAACGTTGAGAGATGATTAAAGATTTCAGTGTTCTGAAATATATTACAGAACTGATAACTTTTCTATTTAGCTTATTCGTAGCATTCATAAAAGTGAGTTATAAATTTTTATATTTGGTAGTAGATTCCAGGATGGTATGTAGTTGGTCTGCTGTAGGAATATGAAGTGATGCGGGAAGAATAAATATTAGTGTTGTCATATAATATTCATTAATTCCCTTTCTTTCCCTTTTTTTGCTTCTTAAATATATTGAAAATCCAAATATTAATTACTGTGTGAGAACTCGTGCAGTTTATGCACTGCCGTGTTATCCAGTTTCCATGCCAGAACAGTTAAAAAAACAGTTATCAGTACAGAGTCTTGACTGAAATAATCTAAGTATGCTTCCATAATACATATGAGAATTGGAACTTTATAAAACGCAAAATTGAACTATGAATGCGAACTTTTCTGCATTGAAGAGTAACGCGTAAACTGGAAATAGCATCACCAAGAGCCGAGTCAGGCGTGCTCTCCTGATGCTCACACTTCCTACATTCTATTCGTTATGGATGAAGTAAAGGAAGTTATAAAATGTAGAAAAGCTGTGGAATGAAAAGCTTCTCTTTTCAGGCCAAATCATGATAGAAGCTTTAGAAATGCTGTCCTGCAGATGAATGAGGAAAGTTAGATGGATAGATCACGTAGTTAATGACGTACTTAAGTACTTAGCAGAATAGCGATGAAAAGTTTGTGGTATATAGAAAAGAACGAATCGATTGGTGGGACACATGCTAAGACAACTAGGACAGAATTGGTGGCACGTGTGTGGCGTAAAAAACGCATACAGACCGAGAGACGAATGCAATAAATAGGTTCAAAAGCATGTAGGTTGCAGGTCTTATTCAGAAATGAAGAGTCGTACTCAGGATAGAGTAGCGTTGACAGCTGCAACGAACCAGTGTTTGCACCGAACACCACAACAACAATAATATCAGCAGGACTACTATTCAAAATGTTCCTTGAACAACCTACGCTATCTGATTAACAACAATGTCAATAACTTGTTATATATCGGGCCCACAGTTCTTTAAGTACACTAATCGAAACAATTAGGGGATCAGTTAAGAATTCTTAGTTCTGAAGTATTTTTGTCGATAGATTCTCGATTCGACGGAGTGGAGACAACATCATACAACCGAGATGTAATAACGGAAACTTGCTGCAGAGAGGGTTGGTGATGACTTGCGTTTAACAAACGAATTACACAAGCAGTTGGGTTCAGATCGTGCAGTGAGGAGGCAGGGCAATGTAGCTACAGTATTACTTACCCGAAGCTATGGCATGGAGTACCATAGGAAAGTTGTACGCTGCACAGACACAGAGGTTGGTGGCTGCAACCTAGGGAGTGTCCCAAATTGTAAGTTTTAGGACCTGGACGCAATTTTGAAGAGCAGGAACCGTTAAAACAAAGCAATGCCAAGGTCGTCCATCAGCAAGTCATGGCCGTTATCTTTGGTTAACAGCCCAATGAGACAGGAGATTGAATGCAACTCAGCTGCAACAGGACACGCAATATCAGCACAAACGATTCGAAATCGCCATCGGGAATGTGGCCTCTATGCAAGAGTTCTAGGGTATTCGTCCCATTAGAAACACGACTCAGTTTAGCTCGCGTCACGAATGGAGCCGGGTCTCACATGAGTCACCATTTTGTGTTCAGCCGGACCATCTTCGTTCCCTCATTTGGAGAGAACGTGAAACTTGGAGCAATCGGTGTGCAGGAAACCTCACTATATTGTGGTGGTAGACGAATGGTGTGGACAGGAGTCAATATTGATGGACGTTCGGACTATGTCATTCAGAATGGCGCTTTGACTGCTCAGAGGTACAGATGTCAATCGCTGATGCTGAAGGAGTACGTTTATTCTGTTGGACGATAACCCTAAAGCTCGGCCCCACAGATCTGCACTTGTGGAAAACATGCTTGAAACTGAGGTAAATTGACGTATGGAGTGGCCAGCTTGTTCACCGGGCATAAACCCGCCTGAGAATGCTTACCTGTACCATCATAGATCCAAACACGAACCCTCATGCTAAACGATACCTTCTTGTGCTTAATATCAAGTGCCGAAATATAGAACTTTGCGCAAAGTAATTCCGTTTAATCGAAAACCAGAACAATTACTAATTCCGAGGTGTAATTTTGCTAATAAGGCGCAGTTAACTGCACGACTGAAATTTTAGAAACATTACCGCAAAGCTGCTAAAAACTGGACCACCAAACAGGTCGATCTGTCCTCCAGTAGAATGATAAAGTTACGAGGAAGGGAGCCAAAGATCAACCGTCACATACCCTTGTAATATGTTAGTATATTTTTGAGTAATAACAGTTTCATTCTACCGATACTCAGCTTTTCATCATTCCGATGTATGGGGGTTCTGCTCGCTGCAACATTATTCTCCTGGGGCGTCGTGGTAGAAATAAATAGTCGATATGTACAATTTTTCACTCCTTCTTTAATTTAAATCAAACTTCTCGCCACCAAAACAATACAAATTTAATACATCAGAAGTTAGAGCACACAGTACTTCCACTTTAAAATGCAGACTGATGTAGCTTCCAGAGCACTTGACAACCGACTAAAACTCGAACTCCCTCACGCAAAGCGGTGAGGCAAATATATAACATTCACAATAATGGCGTTACATTAAGCATTGTTCATAACAATAAAATATACTAATTTACAATTAACAAACATAACAGAAAAACATTTCATGTACACAAAAGTAATCACAATATAAAATGAAAACTACGCAAACAATAATTTTAGATGAAGCAAATATTTTTAAGTCGTAATTTCCGATCTTTCTGTTGACAACAAAGTGCAATTTTAAATGTCAATTAATTAGTTAAAGAGTACATTATACAGGTTCCTAACATATATTGAGCTATCAATTATCTTGGAAATTCTCAAAATTAGTTCAAAATCTCAAGTCAGTCAATATATACAAAGAAATACAATATTCAAATCTCGAGTACATCATTAATTACACAATTAGCTGGTCTACACAACTTGTTTATGAGCCTAACATATATACAATGCTATTTACTTTCATGTCTTTGTTTTACAAAAGTTTGCACCCTTCGTCTGTCTATTTATTAAAATAATGTACAATGACGCAACTATTGTTTATAGAACTGTCTGGAAAGAAAATATATGAATCTCTTAATTAATGAAATCTATCACTTGTTTAACTCACAGTATCACTGAGACACTGTCCTACACTGATTCCTAGGCTGGCTATTACGTTTTAAACTTCACACGCAACATATATCACAACTGAACCACACGATGCCGGATCCGACGCAGACGGTATCGTAGGATGACATTGAGATGAGAGGACCAGGCAGACGGTATCGTACGATAACATTGAGATGAGGGGGTCAGCAGTATCGCTACAATACCCCCCCCCCCATCAGCTCGACGATGCCCTTATAAGTCGAGGTGATGTAAGAGTGAAGCACCTACTTTGGATGACTTGGACCCGGTGGCCGGCTTGGCTGCATCAGTACCTCACTTAGTCCTGTCTGGGGTTGGCACAGCACAGTCCACACGCACAACATCACCAGATCCTGAAAGTTCCAAGTGCAGTAAGTAGGTGACAAGGGTATGGCCTCCCAAAAGCAGAGGGCAGAATCGAGAACAGCTGACACTCAAGAATCTGCCACACTGACCTTGTCTGACCTTTTTATGCATCAAGACAAAATACACAAGAAACATATGACAAAAAATATCTACATAACTATGTTGTAAAATTTACTGTTCTCATTTTCTGAACTGAATTTTTTTTTTTTTTGAACTCTGAGGACATTAAACTTTGTATCTTACAAAATCATTAGACACTAACATTAATTAATTGATTCCATCATGACTTCTATCAATATCTCAAATACTTTAGCTCTTTAATACTATGGCAACATTTGAATTCAAATTTTTTACTGTGACAAAGTAATACAGTGAAAAGTCTAACGGAAACGAATTATCTTGAAATAAATATTCTTATTAACATAAAAAATTGCATACACACATTTCATACCTTAACACTAAAGAAGAAAGATAGAATGATAGATATGAGATAATTTGAACAGGTTACATAATGAGTAGGAGTTGTGGTACAAGAAACGGAAATCGGAAGTATGCTACCACATAGCTGGAAACCCAGTGCTTGCCAACGCACTTAGCACACACAGAATGTGTACTTTACTGAGGTTACAAACGTTAATATCCATCATATTGAAAATACAAGTTCAAAGATATTTCATCAAAGAATACATATGTACAAAACTCAATACAATGCAATAAATTTTACAAAAAATGGGACCTGTACAAAATCTTATTATTATGCACTACTGTCTTTATTGTTTGAGTACTGTTATATTCCTTTTCACAGGCTCCACTGCTATCTTCAAATTCACCCCCCACTGGCAGACGAGAGAGTGAATCAGCAACAAGATTGTCCTTGCTCTTAATGTATTCCACAGCAAATTTACACTTATCTAGCTTAAGCGACATCCCTCCTGCTCTTAATCTTCTGCACACTTCTTCCAGTAAGCTTATGTGTTCTTCGTCTAATTTGTTGGCTTCCTCCACCTTGGTATTTACGAGTTCATGATAATTTATATCCTCCATGGCTTCTTCAGGCTCTTCATGCAAGTCTTCTACATCTCTATTATGATCTAATAAATCTAATTCTAGACTCTGCTTACTCAGACTATTCCCATTTTTCAATACCATAGCCGTACAATATAAAACACCAGTTTCGGGTCCACAAACATAACTTTTCTTCCTCCCCAGTCAAATACAGCATTCACTTTCATGATCCAGTCAGTTCCTAGCAAGATATTCTCAGACAGATTAGGTATTACTAGACATCCTTGACAAAGATTCACATCATTCACACTGAAGTTCAACAAGGCTTGCCGGTTAACTAACGTGCTGTGTCTGCCGGTAGCACCCTTGATCTTGATTCCAACTACAGGCATCTCTATGTAGTCCGGTACATGTTTCACACAATCTCTAAATTGTTCAGAAATTCTACTTATTGGACTACCTGTATCAATTAACGCTACTTTGCCTATTCCATTAATAAACACAGTAATGTATGGGCATCCAGTGACATCATATTGTATATCTTCCTCTTCCTCATGAGTAATATCTTCAATAATATCTTCATGTTTCATAATACAGAAATCGTCATTAGCTTGTACATGATTCAGGGAGACATTACTTTCAACAGGTCGATAAGTCAAACAGCCATTAGCAACACAATTGTCATTGGTAACACACTGCTCTAACTTAGGCACATTATCTTCTAGCTCATGATAGTTACACAGTACCTTATCCAGAACATTGGTTTTCTCTACCTTATCAATGTAGATCGGTATGACACAATGCAAGATTTCTGTCCCTACCTCTTCTTGTCTGTTTCTGCTTTGACAACTTTCAGTACTGCTCAATTTCACTGGTACGACATGATTCTCACAAGACTTGACATCATCTACAAAACACACTGTCTCACACTGGCCATCTGACACGATGCAACCTTCATTGACTTCAACATAAATCATCCCATCAAGTACCTTCTCCAAATCTGCAAACCCCATGACTTCCATATCTTCTTCACTATCTTTAACACTGCCATCCTCTGACTTCTCTGAACTCACACTAGACAAAACATCAAAATCTTCATGATTCTCAGTCTTCACAGTTTCATGGGCAGTAACATTCAGTCTGTCTTCAGCATCTTCAACCTTATCACTTAGCAAATTACACAGTCCAAACACATCATTCTCTTTACTTATTTTATGTTCTTCTACAGCCACATCTTCAGTTTCATTATACATATTTGCTACAGTATCATTATCTAGTACAACTTCTTCTGCTTCTACACACTTGTCCTCTTCTTTCCAAGCCTGGTTCTTAATGACTTCCCATAGTTCTTTGTCAAACTTGAGCCGATTTACCCTGTGTGTTACCTTCTGTCCCTGTCTATATTGCTTATTTTCCCAGTTGTGTCCAAATCTGATCCTGTTTGTGGTAGCCTGATTTCTTGTCCTATTTCTCACCCAAACCTGACAGGCTTTCATAGGAGCGACATTTAGTTTTCCTGCCCGTTGCCATTAGATTTGTAGTAACCTTCGTTCCTATCATTTCTTCCTTGTCTGTTTCTATAATCCATACTCCCACCTTGCTGTCTACTTCGGTTCTCACGACTACCTTCTTGGTGATCATCTCTTCTGTCTCTTTCATGACGGTCTTCTTGGTACCGGTTTCTATCCCTTTCTCTCTCATAACTTCTGTCTAATCTTCCAACAAATCTTAAGAAGTTCTCAACTGAATCGTCAGGTCCACAATCTAACACTTCATGTATTCTTCCTGGTAACCTTCTACGTAGGGTGTCCACCAATGTTATTTCATCTAAAGGTGAGTCAAGATGCACTAATTTTGTGATTTCAGCCTCACAAAAGACCCTCATACTGTCATAATTTTCCCTGTACTTTCCTCCATGTAAGAAATAACTTTTTACTCTAGCCTGCTTGATTTTGGACCAGAATTTTTTCAAAAAACACCTCTCAAACTCACTGTATGATATATCCTCTGTATCTAATTGACTGACCCAAGTATAAGCTTCATTGTCCAAAAATCTTTGTAAAAAATTAATTTTCATTGCATCTGTCATTTCTACAGTGAAGTTGTCAGAGCAATGGTGTAAAAAAATCTTTAGGGTGGATTTTTCCTTCCCCAGGGTATGTCTTAATTACTACATTTGCCCAATTAAAGCCACTACAGATCGACGTTTTGCTATTTATAACACTTTCTTGCAATACACTGACCTTTTGACTGAGGTTGTACGCATCTTTCTTAATAACATTTTCAGAATTTTTCACACTTTCACTAATTTTATTTTCTAATGACACTTTAACTTCCTGAATTTCAGGAATTTTATTTTCCTCATCAAAAGACTTTTCTACAGCACTAATTTTGTTTTCAAGGTCAGACTCAACATTACTGATTTTACTCTCTACTACAGTCACACGAGTGTCCAGCTGTTCATGTCCTAACTTCATTGCCCTTTCAAGATCAGATGTTGGTTTCCTGACTTCGTCAACAGCCCTGTTTGTTTCGCTCAACTGAGACTTTAAATCTGCTAAACCGTCATCTAACTTTTTGCTCAGATCGTCCTTAACTGCCGTCACTTCCTTTTTAAGTTCATGATTTCCCTTGTCAATACGTTCAGTTAATTGTTCTGTTGATCGATTTAACAACTCTATAAGACCTGGTGATGCAATAATTATTTCTTCACTATTTGACACATTGCTACGAGGTGTACTGGCCGTCACATTCTGTTCTGACATGTCTACGCTAGATTTCCTATTATCAGTTAACATCGTCTTTTACAGTGCCAAACAACCCAGACTACAATTACAAATGAATAAGTGCTGCTGTACCTATCTTGTTATTCCGTGTCCAGCGCTGCGACGATCCGGGCCCAAGCATCCAATTTCCAGGTTAAGTGCTCCGTTTTTCTTTGCTGTATAGTTCCAGATTCCCGTCCTCCTTGGTTTCTCAAACATCGCTTATATGCATCCAAACATACTTCTCCTGCAACACAAACACTCTGTAGACACTGTATATGACGCATATCCCAGCTCCTCCACCAATTGTAATATGTTAGTATATTTTTCAGTAATTACAGTTTCATTCTACCGATACTCAGCTTTTCATCATTCCGATGTATGGGGGTTCTGCTCGCTGCAACATTATTCTCCTGGCGCGTCGTGGTAGAAATAAATAATCGATATGTACAATTTTTCACTTCTTCTTTAATTTAAATCAAACTTCTCGCCACCAAAACAATACAAATTCAATACATCAGAAGTTAGAGCACACAGTACTTCCACTTTAAAATGCAGACTGATGTAGCTTCCAGAGCACTTGACAACCGACTAAAACTCGAACTCCCTCACGCAAGGCGGTGAGGCAAATACATAACATTCACAATAATGGCGTTACATTAAGCATTGTTCGTAACAATAGAATATACTGATTTACAATTAACAAACATAACAGAAAAACATTTCATGTACACAAAAATAATCACAATATAAAATGAAAACTACGCAAACAATAATTTTAGATGAAGCAAATATTTTTAAGTCGTAATTTCCGATCTTTCTGTTGACAACAAAGTGCAATTTTAAATGTCAATTAATTAGTTAAAGAGTACATTATACAGGCTCCTAACATATATTGAGCTATCAATTATCTTGGAAATTCTCAAAATGGGTTCAAAATCTCAAGTGAGTCAATATATACAAAGAAATACAATATTCAAATCTCGAGTACATCATTAATTACACAATTATCTGGTCTACACAACTTGTTTATGAGCCTAACATATATACAATGCTATTTACTTTCATGTCTTTGTTTTACAAAAGTTTGTACCCTTCGTCTGTCTGTTGTTGTTGTTATGGTCTTCAGTCCGGAGACTGGTTTGATGCAGCTCTCCACCCTACTCTATCCTGAGCAAGCCTTTTCATCTCCTCATAAGAACGACAACCCACATCCACTTGAATCTGCTTACTATACGCGTCTCTTGGTCTCCCTCTGCGATTTTTACCCCACACACTTCCCCCCAGTGCTAAATGTACGATTCCCCGATGTCTAAGAATGTGTCCTACCAAGCGATCCCTTCTTTTAGTCAGGGTGTGCCAAAAATTCCTTTTCTCACTAATTCTGTTCAGTACCTCTTGATTAGTTATGCGATCTACCCACCTAATCTTCAGCATTCATCTGTAGCACCACATTTCAAAAGACTCTACCCTCTTCCTGTCCGCACTGCTTATTGTCCATGTTTCACTCCCGTACAAGGCAACACTCCACACAAATGCCTTCAGAAAAGACTTCCTTACACTTAAATTAATATTCGATGTTAGCAAATTTCTCTTTTTCAAAAATGCTTTCCTTCCCATTGCCATTCTGCATTTTATATCCTCTGTACTGCGACCATCGCATGTTATTTTACTAACCAAGTAACAAAACTCATCTACCACCTTCATTGTTTCGTTACCTAATCTAATTCCTTCAGAATCACCTGATTTTCTAAGACCGCATTCCATTATTTTTGTTTTGCTCTTGTTAATGTTCATTTTATACGCTCTCTTCAACACACTGTCCATTCCATTCAACTGCTCTTCCAGGTCCTTTGCTGTCTCTGACAGAATTATAATGTCATCAGCAAAACGCAATGTTTTTATTTCTTCCCCCTGAACTTTAATCCCTATTCCAAATTTTTCCTTGCTGTCCTTCACCGCCTGCTCGATGTACAATTTAAATAGCATTGGAGAAAGGCTACAACCCTGTCTCACTCCCTTCCCAACTGATGCTTCCCTTTCATGCCCTTCGAGTCTAATAACTGCGGTCTGGCTTTTGTACAAATTGTAAATAACTCTCCTTTCCCTGTATTTTACCCCTGCTGATTTCAGAATTTGAAAGAGTGTATTCCAGTCAACATTGTCAAAAGCTTTCTCCAAATTTACAAAAGTTAAAAATGTAGGTTTGCCTTTCCTTAATCTATCTTCTAAGATAAGACGTAAAGTGAGTATTGCCTCCCGGGTTCCTACGTTCCTCCTGAATCCAAACTGATCTTCCCCGAGGTCAGCTTCTACCAGCTTTTCCATTCTCCTGTAGATAATTCGTGTTAAAATTTTGCAACTATGACTTATCAAACTGATGGTTCTGTAATTTTCACACCTGTCTGCGCCTGATTTCTTTGGAATGGGGATTATTACATTTTTCTTAAAGTCTGAAGGTATTTCACCTATCTCATACATCCTACACACCAGTTCAAATAGTTTTGTCATGGCTGGCTCTCCCAGAGACTTTAGTAGCTCTGAGGGTATGTCATCTACTCCTGGGGCCTTGTTACGACCTAGGTCTTTCCGGGCTCTGTCAAATTCATCTCTCAGTATAGTATCTCCTATTTCATCTTGATCTACTTCCTCTTCCCTTCCTACAACATCGTCTCTAAGTTCATTTCCTTTGTAGAGCTGCTCTATGTACTCTTTCCACTTTTCAGCTTTTCCTTCTTTGCTGAGAACTGGTTTTCCATCAGAGTCCTTGATATTCATAGAGCTGCTTTTCTTATCTCCTAATGTTTCTTTTATTTTCCTGTAAGCTGTATCTATTTTTCCCCTATTTATACATCTTCTACAGATCTGCATTTGGCTTCTAGCCACTCCTGCTTAGCCATTTTGCACTTCCTGTCAATCTCATTTCTTAGTCGTCTGTACTACATTTTGCCTGTTTCATTTACTGCATTTTTATATTTTCTCCTTTCATCAATTAAATTTAGTATTTCCTGTGATATCCAAGGATTTTTTGTAGGTCTTGCCTTTCTACCTATTTTGTCCTCTGCTGCCTTCACTATTTCATCTCTCAATGCTACCCATTCCTCTTCTACTGTTTTATTTCCCCCTGTTTCTGTCAATTGATGCCTAAAAGTCCCTCTGAATTTCTCCAGAACTTCACTTTCCTTCAATTTATCCAAGTCCCATCTCCTTATTTTCCTACCTTTCTGCAGTTTTTTCAGTTTTAGCCTACAGTTTATGACTAACAAGCTATGGTCAGAGTCTATATCTGCCCCTGGGTATGTTTTACAGTTTATCACCTGGTTCCGGAATCTATGTTTTACCAATATAAAATCTATCTGATACCTTCCGGTGTCTCCTGGTCTCTTCCACGTATACAACCTGCTTTTGTGATTCTTAAACCGTGTGTTTGTTACGATTAAATCATGTTCCGTGCAAAATTCTACCAGGCGACTTCCTCTTTCATTCCTTCTGCCCAGTCCATATTCACCTACTATTTTTCCTTCTCTTCCTTTTCCTACTACCGAATCCCAGTCTCCCATCACAATTAAGTTTTCCTCTCCCTTAACTGAATAATTTCCTTTAGCTCCTCATATATTTCTTCGATCTCCTCATCATCGGCAGAGCTAGTTGGCATATAAGCCTGTACTACTGTTGTCGGTGTTGGCTTCGTATCTATCTTGACAATGATAATGCGATCACTGTGCTGCTCATAGTAGTTTACCCGCATTCCTATCTTCTTATTCATTATCAGTCCTACTCCTGTGATACCCCCAACTGATTTTGTATTTATAATCCTGTACTTACCTGACCAGAAATCCTGTTCATCCTGCCACCGAACTTCACTCTTCCACACTATATCTAACTTCAACCTATCCATTTCCCTTTTTAAATTTTCTAATTTTCCTATCCGATTAAGGGATCTAACATTCCACGCTCCGATCCGTAGAATGCCAGTATTGTCTTTCCTGATGACAACATCCTCCTGAGTAGTCCCCGCCCGGAGATCCGAATGGGGGACTATTTTACCTCCGGAATATTTTACCCAAGAGGATGCCATCATCATATTTTCATGCAGTAGAGCTGCATGTCCTCGGGAAATGTAGTTTCCCCTTGCTTTCAGCCGTTCGCAGTAACTGTGTAGCAAAGCCACATTAGTTGATGTAACAAGGCCAGCGCAGTCAATCATCCAGACTGTTGCCCCTGTAACCACTGAAAAGGCTGCTGCCCCTCTTCAGGAACCACACGTTTGTCTGGCCTCTCCACAGATACCCCTCCACTGTGGTTGCACCTATGGTACGGCTATCTGCATCGTTGAGGCACGCAAGCCACCCCACCTCGGCAATGTCTGTGGTTCATGGGGGTGGTCGTCTGTCTATTTATTAAAATAATGTACAATGACGCAACTATTGTTTATAGAACTGTTTATAGAAAGAAAATATATGACTCTCTTAATTAATGAAATCTATCACTTGTTTTACTCACAGTATCACTAAGACACTGTCCTACACTGATTCCTAGGCTGGCTATTACGTTTTAAACTTCACACGCAACATATATCACAACTGAACCACACGATTTTTGATCCGACGCAGACGGTATCGTAGGATGACATTGAGATGAGAGGACCAGGCAGACGGTATCGTACGATAACATTGAGATGAGGGGGTCAGCAGTATCGTTACACCCTGGTGCGTTGTAGCTGAGTTGCATTCAGCCTCCTGCCTCGACTGGCTGTCAACCGACGATAACGGCCATCCATTGCTGATGTTACCCGTTGTCGACCTTGGCCATGCCTTCTTTTAACGGTTCCTGTCGTGTGAAACTGAGTCCAGGTCCTAGAAATTACTCCAGTAGTTGCAGCCACCTCCTTTTGGGTCTCTCCCGCTTCCATCCTTCTTGTGGCTCTCTATGTGATAGCTTCATATAAGTCACGATGCTGTTGCATTGTACTACCTGCTCATTATTCTACCAGAACCCAACTGTCAATGGAATTCGTTTGGTAGAGTAAACACAAGCGAAAATCTATCTCGCTACAGCAACTTTCTTTTATTACCACTATCTCGGTACCGTAATGATTCTGTCTCAACTCCGTAGAAGCGACAGAAAGGAGTCGAAACATTTTCGTTCATTCGGCCGTTGACAATAAACCTAGATACGTAAACTGATAACTTAATTGTTTTACCAGTCTAAATTATCCGAAACAAGCCCAGCTACAGACACATATTAAAAAATTAACGTATCCAAACATTATAACTTCGTAGACAATTCAGAGAAGGAAATCTAAGACAATCCAAGAACTAAAAAATATCACGTGCATAAGCAGATTATTAATTAATATTATGGTCTAGGAAGATGGAACCCAAGAGAAAGTAATGATGATGAACGGCCCTAAGTACAGAGAAAGAAGGAAATGCATCAAGTACACCTCTACTGCTACAAAGATCATCAGTATCACATATAGATTTACTGATATCCGAAGTGGGTGATATGCATACAAAACTTAATTTCCGTCGGCCGCGGTGGCCGAAGGGACTGCGGCGCGCCAGTCACGGTCTGCACGGCCACTACGGTCTGGGGTTCGAATTCCCCCTCGGTCATGGATGTTTGTGCCGTCCTTAGTGTTAGCTAGTACATAAGTAGTTTGCAAGTTTAGGGACTGATGACCCCGTAGTTAAGTCCTATAAGCTATACAAACATTTGAACTTAATTTTCTCTCAAATAATGAAAACAGAAGTAGGATGTTAACCATTCATGATTCAACTCACGAAAGTTCATAGTTTAAGAATGCCAACCACCTGTATGCCTTCTTTGAATTCCTGATGCGCATCTTGATTGAATTCTGATGACTGTCACACCTCCTTCACTGAATGACACATATTATATGTGGCAGCCTACCTCCAACATCATTAAATGAATCCTGTGAGATGGGTGCAACCTGAGTGATGTGTTGATCAAAATTAGATATTGACATAATTTTTATTCCACGTTCCCTGTGAATCCTGATACATTGAAAGTGCTGCATGCACATCTACAACACATTCCACTGTGTGGCACAGTAATGACAGCTGGATCCAATAACATTTCTGCTACAGCTCATAGCTCCGTATAGTGGAAAATGCTTTAGTGTCTATTGTTTGCAGTTCAAACTCGATAGCAATGGAGACAAACAACATGCTTTCACATGATTAGTACGTAATTACAGTATTACACAATGCATCAAAGTAACAAAAATATAGTTTACGATCCAATCAAAGTACCTCTCAACGTTATTAACTAACGGTTTATATGTCGTTGCTTTTCCTTTTGCAAGAGATCCAGTAAGTAATTGATTTACTGAGTTCGTGTGTTTTCACAAGCCTCATTGTAATGGTTGCGTTATATGTTTTGGTCTCGTTCTTTGATTCCTTGCGGTAAATATATGCAATAATTCAGTGAATACCTTGCAGTGCATGCTGCATAGTAATACACGCACGGTGATTCAGCAAATATTTCGACTGAACGAGCGACATTAATAAGTACATTAATTTCCTTCAGAAGTGACCCCATGTATGGAGGGTTCCAAGTGATCGTTGATGGTCTATTCGATATTTTTTTCTGAGACGTTTGATTGGTGAAGCAGTTTATTATTCGAAAATCAGATATCTACTGAAAATGTTCTGATTTTCTTAAAATAATTCTTTCTAGAAAACCGCTTCGCCCTGAAATAAAACAAAATAGATTAATTTAGAATTTACTGTCCTACAGCAAAATTATAACTGACGACTTGCACCATCCCTGAATCACAGGACGCATGTTAATCAAGGAGCCGTAGAGACGCTGCCGACATCGAAACTCTCTCTGCCTAATATTCTTTACTGAGTACCGTAATGCATCGCGTAAGAAGAAAGTTGACATACGAAGAATATCGTTCCTTGAGTGCAAAAATTGGTTTTTCAACCTTATTATCTCAACCGGCGTGAGGATTATACGCCATGAATCATGAATGAGCACGAGGAACATCAAGTGAATGTAGCGAGACAATTGAGGACAACTTGCAGAAGTGAATGCACTGTCACAGTGTTGCCTAATATTTGAATAGCTGTTGGCGTTTCTTAGCTGTGGTAGACTATGTAGCGATAAGCCGTGCGACACCAGTGTCATCTCCTGATACAGTGAAAAATTGAAACAGAGGGGGGGGGTTGATTAATTATATGGGGATAGTGACGATGGAGTTTGAGTTATACTATGACTTGGTACGAAAAGGGCCAAGGATCAATAAGGTACATGTACCAAATAAGGCCCGGTTCCTAATAAGGCCCACTCTCATTTTCTAGCATAGAAAGTTTGAAAACAGTGCTAAATGTCGTTGGTAATGATAGCTTGTGACATTTAGTGGACAAGGCAACAACTACTTCCGCGCCCGCTCTCGTGCCGGCAATTTCAGTTTCAGTTGTGCTTCGGCGTTCAACGAAGGAGGGCTGCTTCTTATTTTCACTGTACGTTTCATCTAATACAATCGCTTCGGTAATGAAGCATTTGTACTGGTGAATATGTATATGTGTACAGAAAATTGTGCTGTATTAAGATAGTGGCATAATCTTCCTAATAAAACTTTTTAAACAATAAACATGCTACGTAACTGGTTCAGAAGACAGCACGTAGAATATTGGACCAAGGTCTATAAACAAAAACATGGCAACGTAATGATGCGAAAGCCATGTTTTAAAAGAAGCTCTGTAATCCTGGGCTTGAACAGGAGAGAGATTAGATTCATGGTTGGATTGCTGACAGGCCATGGGAATTTCAAAAAACACCTACATACAATGGTAATAATAGAAGAGGACCCTAAATGTAGGATTTGTGATAATGATGATGAAACTGCATCACATCTAATCTTCGAATGCATTGCTCTGGAGCGCAAAAGGCACAGAACATTTGGGACAACCGGAGACGAAGAAATTGTGTCCAATAAAAAACTCGCAAAGGGACTTCTTGCACTGTTGAAGGGCATTGGTTGGCTTTACTAGATATACAGGGAACGATACCGCACAGTAAACTTAGTTTCGATGCGGGCAGTCACGGATTGGACAAAAACCGTTTGGCTTCCCCGAAAAAATCAATTAATCAAACAAACAATAAACATACACGCGTTTTAAACTGGTTCTTCCCAATAAGACCCAACCGTGGGGCTCCAAACAAGGCCCGGGCGGGCGTTATTAGGCACACTTTTGTATAGAACTGTGCATATCGACAATGCCCGAAGATGACAACTGCCCCTGAAACAGGGACACTGCCAGAGACTCAATCAATCCCAAAGGCTTCCCGAAAAAAGAGGCGCCAGTCCATTCATTCCAGTTCATCAAAATGCGAGACATATTCGGTAAAGGAAAGTTCAAGGTATTTCAGTCTTGAAGATAGTGACGCAGCTGAAGATCTCAAGTGTTCTTTGAAGAAACTGTTGCCAACCTCAAAGCTGCAGAATAAAAACCAAACACCACGGAGGAAGGCATTAAATTACTAGGCGCAAGTCGTATGTAAGGCACTGTTCACGCAGAATCAAAAGAAAAATAGTAATACCAACGAAAGCACTAGGTCAAAGAAAGTTACACATTGAAAAGAAAATCATGGTCAGTAAAGAATAAAGAACAAGATTAAGTGAATAATTAAAGACACGTATGAAGAAAGCAGCAGCTCTGCCTCCAGGAAAGAGTTGCAAGACGCTGGCTGATTTTGTTATGTGTGCTGTGAAGACAGGATATTCCACACTTTGCAAAAAATGTATGAAGTACGTGCATGGAGGATATGTAGGATTGACACCCAAAGACAGAAGTTTCCTGTGCCCGACATGTAAAAATATAATTTAAATGATCCAAACTAGTTTCACGAATCACGTAAACTATGAATTATAGAACCTGCACACATAAATAATAAAGCCTTAAATAAAGCATGAGTTAATAAATGAAAAAAGCAAGATCAGAACAACCTATTTAAAAAATTCCTATTACGAGTATTAAACCAAGTTGACTTAAAGTAGAAAGAGCAATAATCTTTTTTAAATCAATTTCAAAATTATCTCCAAGACCAGACATAAATATAGTTAAACAACCAATAAAAAGAATATACAACCAAAATCATTAACTATTAATATTGGATTAAAACGAAATATTATTCATGTGGTCATAGAAAACTTATTGATTAGGTGTATTGTCCCTATTAACTTACGATAAGGAAACTTACTTCTGTTAGAACAATGTTGGTTGCTAATTAAATTTAATAATCTGAAGAGTTGATAACCAGTAAGTAAGTTACCAACAGTACTGTATGAAGCGTTTGTAAAAAATGTAAATATAAAGTCTATGTATCATCTCATTTCACTTATGTCTAAAATAATATTACATCACAAATATGGCAGTGTGTTCCAAAAGTTTTCCTGCTGTGTACGTGCCCCAGAATATTAATTTTAACTAGATGTGGCTAGGACCCATATTAGGAACAGGGGCCGGCCGCGGTGGCCGAGGTGACTGAGGCGCTCCAGTCACGGTCTGCACGGCCACTACGGTCGGGGGTTCGAATCCCCCCTCAGGCATGGATATTTGTGCCGTCCTAGTTCGTAAGTACTTATAAGTAGTTTGTAAGTTTATGGACTGATGACCCCGTAGTTAAGTCCCATAAGCTGTACAAACATTTGAACATTTTTTAGGAACAGGGTCTAACAAGGCCCACTTGCAGAGGATAAATATTTTCTTTAAAGTAATAATGTTAATTATATAAACATTCCACTTTAATTTGTTTTTGAACTGAATATAGTTGTAGGATGTTGCAAGTACGATCTCGGAATATTACCACTTACACATACGGCATACGAAGTTCCTAAACGTAAGGTTGGCCTTATTTGGTTCTCGAACCTTACAATGTACATATATCAGGAGGCTTGGATTGACGGGAAACTCGTAATTCTAGGCCTAGAAGTAACGAGACCTAAAGGGCAAAAGTTCATGTTATATATCAGTCATAGCAGCGCGCTAAATTTTCGAAGAAATATCACGCATAGATGATTAACAAGAGGGTGATTGAATCAACATAATTTCTACAGAATCACTATTTTGCTATGTAGAATACGCGCAGCGCCCCTACAAGAAATACCGAACTGATTGAATCTGCTAAGCTAGCTCTCTGCAATCTCTGCCTGCTAGCTGGTACTGCAATAACGTTGTTGCGCAAACTAATTATACGTAATCCATGCAACAACATCAGGTTACAGATTAAAGCGATACGTAACAGCGCCTTTGAAGCCTTCAGCGAATTTGTAATTTAAGGCCCTTCTAGTGGTACCTGCCTTAATTATCGACAAGCATCCACGTAGCTCAGATGTCTGGCGTTTATGATACCCAATTTTCATTGCTACCATTCCAGACTCAAGTGCTCTAGGAGAAAAATTTAGCGAATACAAGTAAAATTTTATGACTTTTCAAAGTCATGGTAATTGGTCTGCGTTAATGCATTGAAGGATTTTTTCCGCAGACGAGTAATAGCTGTTTTTATGTCGGAAAAACATGTAAGCCATTACAGTTCCTTCAGAAATACGTAACAGTGTAATCAAATTTCAAATGTTTACTCTCTAGTAAATTTAACAAACATTCTGTAACATTGGGTGATTCATAAGACGAAACTTTCTGAAAAATAGGAATTATTTGATTGTGGAACAAAAAGTTTAGAGCTGCTAGTCTTTAAAAAATATCGTGGGAGCTGAAGAAAAGCTTCGGGTTTTACTTATACCAGCTCTTCATAGGTTTCTCATGAGCTGTATCATTTCGCCTAGAAGCTTTTATTAGAGTTGTTTGAGCAGCTACAAAATTCTTTCTGTGTACTTATCTACTGCAAAATCCTGTCTCTTCTACTCAGCATTTCATTGCGCTCTTATTCGTTACAATTTATCACAGTATTTTTAACTGTCAGTCAGTTTTGGTTCATACGTGATTATATACCATGTTCTCAAGAATTGTGGTATGTTTGTCACTGTCATCGAGCTCCTGCTTGCCAGATTGACAAAATATTTTAAAGACCTATATATAAATGTGTTATGTTTGTACGAATGATGGTGCTTTCCTCACCATGAAAAAATAGAAAGGCAAAATTCGTTACAGATAACAAGGAAATATAAACAATCTACTGGAGCCACATTAACAGAGCAAAGTCTGTAGTATTAATATCACTCGAGACTTAGGCAAACTCAAGAACTGCTACATGAGCTCGCTAATTAGACTGAATTATGATCCACACGTTTTCTGCTCACAAGGCCATTTTCAGACTTTATTGTTTCATCAAAGAAGTTACAATTTTTACAATGTTTGTAAATCTATCGGGCCAAACTGTGTGGTCATCAGTCCGTAGCTTATAAACTACTTACACCTAGGTAAACTAACCTAAGGACAACACGCACAATTTTTACATATGTAATTGAAAGATATGTGACTCGTTTACACCTAGATCCAAGCATATAGTGAATGTCCTTTCTGGTTCTACAGTGGTAGCACAGTTAATGTATCAAGATTTAAACCATAATTCCTAAATACAGTCGCGGAGAACGAGGAATAAACTCTAAGCTGTAAAATCTATGTTTATAACATTTTAAACAATTAACCATTCCAATAAATAAATTACTTGGCAGACTGCTGAAGAATTTTTCAAACAACTCTTACTTAGGACACACGAAATTATTGCCATTACAGACAGGACGAACTCAGATATAAGAACCATTGGTCTTACCGGTTGCAAATTGTTGTAGCTGTCTAGGGAAAGTACCAGAGCTTCAAACGATAATACACAAATCAATATAGGTAGCGAAATATGGCTGAAGTCGGAGATAAGTTCTGCTGAAATTTTTATAAAGGGACAAATAGTGGTCAGAAAAGGTAAGTTACATGAAAGAGGTGGTGGCGTGTTTATTGCTGTTACAGGCGGTTTATCTCTTATAGAAATTGATTTAGATAGTTCCTGTTAATTGGTACTGGGAGAGGTTATACATGAAAACCGGAATAAATTGGTAAATAGTTCTTTTTTATCGAACCCCCTGATTCAGAAGAAAAGATTGGTGAATTGTTCAAGTAGCACTTGAATCAAATTTCAGAAACGTACTCAAGGCATACAATTGTAATTTAGGGTTGATTTAACTTACCCTCGTAAGTTCAGAATCGGAGGCAAGCATGAATCATAGTCCAGAATTGTAGTGAATGCATTTTCCGAAAACTGTTTTGATCAATTTGTTAATGACACCAATATAATTGTAACTGGAGGTAAAAGCATACTTGATCTCCTAGACGCAAATAATACACAGCTATTAATAACCAACAAAACAGGTACAGAGATTAGTGAACACAAAGTTTTCGTAGGGGGATTAAATATCGAAATACAAAAATATTCAGAAGTATATAAAAAATTCGCTTATCGCTTTCTGATGGAGTGAAAGTCTGCAATCTTTCGAAACTAAGAATTTAAATGTATGTCAAATGAGGCTTACATTAAATGAAATGGTATCGACGGCAATTGAGAGACTTATACCAAATAAGAACAAGGACTGACCCCATGGTAAGTAAAGAAAACAGCATGCAAAATTTAAACAGCCTCAAAATCCCCAAGATAGCCAATACTTGAAGGAATATCGAACTTTAGCGCGGACTTTAAAGCGATTTTCCATAGCGAAACTCATAATTTAGTAGAAAATCCAAAGGAGTTCAGATTATATATAACGTACACCACCAGCAAAACACAATCTACACATTCACTACACGATAGCAATGGTGAAGCAACTAATAACAGTGCTGCCAAAACAGAGTGGCTGAACACACTTTTTCGAAATTCATTCACCAATGACGATGAAGAAAATCTCTTCTGAATTCCAATTAGGAAAAGCTCCTAGAATGCATAATTTAGAAGGAGGAATCCCTGATGTATTAAAGCAACTGAAATCAGTTAACAAAATCAAGTCTTCCAGTCCAGATTGTATACCATTTAGTGTAAGTGTACCAATAATAGGCAGTGTCCGATTAATCGGAACGTTAGGAATTTAATGCGTATATAGAAATAGAGACTTCAATAGTTCCGCCATCTTCGAGTAGAAATAAAAATTTACGCCCCATTGGCGATAAATAGTACGAATGAGTGCCGATAACAGGCTCTCGGTACATTTTGCACTCTGATCACTGGTACGATAGGTGCATCTTATGATTATTTTAAATAGAAGTGATTGTTATTACCAGATGGATTTGTCTGACAGATGGAAATAACTTACAGCAAATACCGTTGTATTAAACAGAATTGACACACGATACTTAAGAACCAGATAGGTGGAGGGTAAGACCTACCTAAAATTCGTTGGATGTCACAGGAAATATTGAATTTAATTGATGAAAGGAGAAGCTAAAAATACAGTACATAAAGCCGGTGAAGTGGAGTACAATCGACTAAGAAATGAGAGTGCAAGGAAGTACAAAATCGCTAAGCAGGAGTGGCTAGAGGGCAAATCTAAGCCTGTAGAAGAATGTATAACTAGGGGAAAAATAACTACTGCCTACAGGAAAATAGAAGAGAGGCCGGCCGCGGTGGCCGAGGAGACTGAGGCGCTCCAGTCACGGTCTGCACGGCCACTACGGTCGGGGGTTCGAATCCCCCCTCGGGCATGGATATTTGTGCCGTCCTAGTTCGTGAGTAGTTCATAAGTAGTTTGTAAGTTTAGGGACTGATGACCTCGCAGTTAAGTCCCTTAAGCTTAACAAACATTTGAACATTTGAACATTTAGAAAAGACATTTGGAGTCAAGAGAAGCATGAGGCATCTCTTATCTTTATTGATTAATTCAATGCCAGAATAATCATGTAATTCATTACGCATAATTTGCTGTTGATGGAATATTGGAGCAGGGCAGTTTTATGTGAGAAGAGGGAGTTGTTTGGCTGTTTCGGTGAAGGAGGTAGGCCCGGCGGGTGGAATTCCAGAGCTGGGCCGACCGGCGATCTTTACCTGCTGGCACGCTGCCCCAGGGGTCCGAGGGTTGCGTGCGCGCCAAGATGCAGAAGAGGCCTAGTTTGGAGGGCTTGTAAAAATGTCCACCGAGCATTCCAAATTGGTGAAGGAGGAAGGCTTGTATTATGTGAGCTCTTAAGGAGACGATCTCGCTTATTTCGAGAAAAGATATCACCACAACGGGACGTCCCCTCTGCTCTCCCGAGGGATGAAGGGTGTTTTCTAATGTTTTCTAAAACCAGCTCTAGGAGGTAGGCTGCGGAACGAGGTCAATTTGCCAATGGAGAAATTCCTTGGCAGCCTGGGTTGGGAGCGGTTCCATAAGAGGTAAGGGAAGGCACTGCTGGGTAGAGCTTCAGATTTTTGAAATCGACCAGGCGTATGTGAAATTTCACTGGCCGATGATAGAAAGCTTGAATCTGATGGGCTTTCTGGATAAACGGCGTTTTTCTGGCGGTCTTTCACTGCAAACGAGGACAGAAGAGGACTTCGCTTTGTGCTCTCATTGGGTACAGATGTGGAGATTTGCTTGTTTAGCAGAGTCATGTACAAATTTCAGTGTGCGGTTTGAGATTTGAATTGGTACTGATAGTTCTTTTTCAGCGAGAATAAGGTCAGCCAGCCATAATTTGTTGCACTATGTCTATAATAAGGACATAGCTTTATGAAGCCTTTTAGGCCTTCAGTACTTGTGAGTACTTTTCTATGCTAACTGAAGTGGCTCAGACTTGGCAGAACAGCTTGAGGTCATAGGCCCTGTGTACTACCGAGAGCACTGTGGCTGATGTCAGGCAGTACAGCTAAATGTATCGAGCGAGATTTTATTTGGTGGTCGCGTATTTTTCAGCTTACAACCGCCAGATGCCTACGCCACAGGGGCGCTGCGAGATCGCATTGCAGATTGTCGATTGATTAATGTGTGACTGGTGTATGCCAGTAGCCAGTGGCAGTTGTATCAGATTCGCCAGCCTATTGGGGAAGTATTGTTTATAAATCATCCCAAATCAGAATATTTTGTTATGACAAAGAACATGTACGTAATTTTCCATTCTGTTACTAACAAGGAAAGTAGTTGAGCTCGGACAAATGTAAATACCTGAAAATCGTGTGAGTTATAATGTGAAGGTCTCTTATTGCACTAGCGATACTCCCGCATCTGCAAAACTTTGCAGCCGTACATTAGAGGCCTCTGCGTGGCCCATGTCGCATTGCACATTGAGCTGCCGATACACCAGTAGGGACGTTGCGTTTTGTGACGTTATTTGTGTAGTGTAGCGTCGGATAGGTCAGCGATTGGCACAAAATCCTGCTAATATAGTGTGACTGGTTTAGATGAAGTTACGAAGAAACCTTCTTCGTGAACATGGCATTGGTGTAGAAGATGAATCATTCGCATGTTACCTGGTATCTATTGCAGTGTTTCTAATCTATGCTCATATTTCTGCACTATAATAGATACCAGAAAACATACGAATGATTCATCTTCTACACTAATACCATTTTCACGAAGAAGGGCTCTTTTCACGAAGAAGGGCTCTTCGGAATTTCATCTCAACCAATCGCAATATTTTAGCAGGATTGATGACCAATTGCCGACCCATCTGACGCTTCACTATACAAATGTCACAAAACGCAACTTCAGAGGCACACCGCACCGTCCCTACTGGTCCAGACTGGTGTACCGGCAGCTCAATGTGCAATGCGGCGTGCAACACGCAAAGGCTTATAATGGGCGACTGCATAGTTTTGCAGATGTGGGATTATCGCTAGTGGAATAAGGGACCTCTGCATTACCTCTCACACGATTTTCATATATTTCTGTTTCTTTGAGCCCGAGTACTTTTGTAAGTTTAAGGGATATTTTGACTTGCCAGTCAGTGTTAAATTCATGTTGACAGTAAGCAGTTTAATAAAGCGATACCGTGGGTTTATTTTCCTGTTTTATAGCGATGTGTATGAATGTTTATGTGCATTTTTAATTGAGATTTGTGAGTTATTGCCGTGAAATAATACGAATATTGTGTCGTTTATAATCTTATAGCAAAGAAAGTTTGTTTTCTTTTATTTCCCGTTTTAATTCAGAATTTTTAGAGGGGAAAGTCAACATTAATTGGAATTGTTGTTGATTTGCCTGTGGGACTGAAGATGATGGAATGTTGCTATAGAGGGCCAAACAAGTTATTGATCATTTAAAAATATTCAGTCAGCATAATTCAACAACAACTTTATTAATTAAACAGCATTAATGATTCATACAATGATTGGGGGTCAGACGCACCTGTCCGTAATTCCTTGTACTAAATACCCATCCAACGATTCAATTTACATCCCCTACCTCGATTTCTGTCATAAGCAAAATTTTTACCCACCTCAAACCTTACAAGCAGCCGTGTGAACATCAAGAGCTGAGATGGAAAACGGTTCTGAGCAAAGATGAAAGGTGGAAAGCATATATAGAGGGGCTGTACAAAGAAAATGATCTTCGAGACAATATTTTAGAAAGGGAAGAGTAAGGAGATGAAGATGAAACAGAAGATACTACACTGAGAGCAGAATTTGACACAGCACTGAAAGACGTAAATCGAAACAAGGTTGCTGGAGTAGACAACACTCCCTTAGAGCTGGCGAAATACCTAAGACTTTAAGAAAAATGTAATAATCCCCATTCGAAGGGATGTAGCTATCGACAAGTGTCAAAACTTCAGAAGCATCAGTTTGATACGTTATGGCTGCAAAATTAAAACACGAATTATTTACAAAATAATGGAAAAACTGGTAGAAGCTGACTTTGGGGAAGATCAGTTTGGATTTGGGAGAAATGTAGGAACAAAGGGAAGCAATACTCACCTTACGGCTTATCTTACAAGATAGATTAAGGTCATGAAAACCTACATTACTAGCTTTTGTAGATTTGGAGAACGGTTTTGACAATGTTGATTGGAATATATTCTTCCAACTCTGAAGACATCTGCAGTAAATGATAGGGAAGGGAAAGTTAGTTACATCTTGTTCCAAAACCAGGCAAAAGTTATTAGAGTCGAAGGACATGAAAGGGAAGCATTGATTGGGAACGGAGTACGACAAGGTTGTAGCCTTCATAAAATGTTATTCAGTCAGCATATTCAGCAAGCTGTGAAGAGAAGCAAGAAGAAATATGGAGAAGGAATTAAACTTCCGGGTGAAGAAAAAAAATATTACGCTTTGATAATGACGTAATTCTGGCAGAGACAGCAAAGAACCTAGAAGAGCAATTGAATGTAATGGACATTGTCTTGAAAGAACTGTGTAAGATGAACATGAACAAGAACAAAGCCAGGGTAATGAAATGGAATCTAAGAAAATCGCCTGACGCTGAAGGACTTAGATTATGTAACGAAACAATAGAGGTGGTCTTGTTTCGACGGTAAAACAACAGATGATGGTCGCAGTACAGAGGATACAAAATGCTTAATGGCGATGGGAAGAGAGTGTTAACATCGAATGTTAACTGAAGTTTAATGAAGTATTTTCTGAAGGTATTTGAGTGGTGTTTTACCTTATACGGGAGTGAAACGTGTACGATAAATCGCTCTGGCAGGAAGAGGATACAGGCTTTTGAATGAGGTGCTACGAAAGAATGCTGAAGGTTAGATGGGTAGATATACTAACGAGGAAGTTGTGAACAGGACTGGGAGAAAAGAAATTCCTGCCAGAAGTGATCAATTGGTAGGACACATTCTCGTGAATTTAGATTGGAGGGTGGGTTATGGGATAAAAATTGCAAAAGAAGACCTAGAGACGGATACGGTAAGCAGATGGAAATACATGTGTGTTGCCGTTCTTAAGAGGAGATAAAAGTTGGTGCTCAGATTACATTTGGGTGGAAAGCTTCATCAAACCAGTCCCTGGACTGAAGACCACAACTTACCCTTAAGATGCCTTTAACTGGTACGCTTACCCTACTTCCTTTCAGAGAATAGTGATGCAGTAGCTTCATACGTAGCTATCCTATAGAACCTTGCCTCAATGAAAGACTGGAAAATTGCACCGGTCACTCCATTATTCAAAACAGGTAACAGTAGTGATAAGCAAAATTACAGACCCATATCTTTGATTGTTGTAGGCGGCAGGAATTTTTTTTTTTTTTTTTTTTTTTTTTTTTGAACAGTATGAAGGTTCTATTGACCTACAATCAATACAGATTCAGAAAATACTGTTCTTGTGAAACACAGCTATCTCTTTACTTACATTAAATGATTATTGATATCGACTAGGGAACTGAAAAGGAATCTATATTTCTAGATTTCCTGAATGCATTTGACACTGTACCTCACAAGAAGCTTGTAATAAATTTCGGGCTTATGGAATACCGTCTCAATAGTCCAATTGGATTCGTGATTTCCAGTCAGAAAAGACACAGTGCGTAGTAATCGTCGAAAAGCAAGATTTAATATCGATAATCGTTTATATGCTCTCACAGGCAATTATGAGGATGGAAAAATGGCTCGGGTTGGTATCTAGTATGAACTACGAGCAGCAAGTACTACTGGGCCGGGAGTACTACCATCGATATGCGCTGTAAGCTGAGAAAACTGGGAGGACGTCAAGCGTGACTGGATATCCTAATTGATGTTGGTGTGGTGGCTCGGCGCGTTCGCTAAGAGGGCTGGTTGCTCTCTCAGATAATAACAAAGTTAATAATAAAAGAAATGTATATCCAGAAAACAAAACTAATACACCACACCTCAGTGGAACGACCAGAATGTTTACATGTATTTGAATGCCAAACGATGAACTATAAAATGGAAAATCTAGAGGTAGTGGAAAGGAGGATTATTAGAAAAATAGTGGGTGCAATAAAAACTGCAGGTGGTTGGAAAATAAGAAGTAGTGAGGAGATTCGCAAAAAATATAGAGAATATATCTGCAGTAATGGCCAAACGAAGATTATCCTTTTTCGGACACCTGTACAGAATTGATGGAAATAGATAACACAAAACAAATAGTCCTATATTTCTGGAAGAATAGCATGGATTACAGAAGTAATGAAAGATCTAAAATAAAATGAATTCGAAAAATAGGAAACAACAACAATGGAAAAATAGGAACTGAAGTTGTTAACGTGATCATAGTTGATCAATATGATTGAAAAAAAAGAGGGAGAGAGAGAAATTATTAGCAACTGACATTTTGTCGGTACGAGAGCGAACATAAAATTTTTTAATTAAATGCTTCTTACGAAGGCAAGCCTATGTCACTGTTATGAAAATTTATACTTCATTTTCACAAGACTAGTTTCGACAAACATGTTGTCTTTTTCAAATGATTAATAATGAAAAACACTACTTGAAAATACGCATAACATATATCTACAATATTTGTCCAAGTCCAAAAACTGCTCTACCTTATGGTTGAACACATTTATATTTATGGATTCTAACGTGATATTACCACTGGAAAATGACACGTATGTGAATGTTTTCTAAGAAGGCAGGCAACCACTGCCTGTGTGACTTTTGTTTTTTATATCCAGGAGCTGTCTGAATATATTACAGAAGGCATACAACCTGTGTGCGTAAACGATATAGGATATTTTAAATACCCTTCGAGATGAGGGAGAAAGTGGTCGCCGGGAATTTCCACCCATATGGAAGTCCACTACCGAAACTTGGGTAGAATTTCGAAGAACGCCGTTCTCAATGTACTAAGAATCACTATCAATCTATAACGCTACAAGTAGCATTATATGAGGTCTCAACACGGAACCTGTTCCGGATGCATCAAAGAAGGCCACCAACGATGTCTCTTGTGGCGATCTGATATTGTCAACGTCGGTCACTTACGCAGCCTCTCGACCATACCAGAGCAAAACGCCAGCCAGGACCTGACCCCGTGTCCTTTCACGCTGACAAGGACATCGATGAGGACGACATGACAGGTCCCTAGTCTGACGCGTCATTGGCGACACTGACAATGGCTCCTCACCGGCAACTGAAATGGACCTCGCGTCGCTCATTATTACCGGACAATGCAACTCCCTCTCACCTTCTGACACGAAACGCCGAATGCGAGAGCAACGATCGTCCAAACGACGGCCAGGAGCCGTCGATCAACATCTGAATGAAGCGGCTCGTCTGCCCAAGAGAGTACAACCAGCGCCTGACCAGATGATGACCAGATGATGGCGTGGATAGAAATTGAGACAAAGTCATCCATATGACCACTAAAAGAAATCCGTTAAACTTCAGTTACACGATAAATCAGTCAAACTTGTAAGCTGTAAATTCCATTACATACCTCGGAGTAACCATTACGAAAAACTGAAATTGGAAAGAACACAGAGAAAGTATTGTAGAGTAGGCGAACCAAAGTCTACGTTTCATTGGCGGAACAATTAGAAGATGCAACAATTCTACTAAAGAAACTGCCTACACTACGCTTGTGCCTTTGGAGTATTACTGCGCAGTGTGGTACTGACGGACGATTCAGAGAAGGGCAGCTCGTTGTGTATTATCGCGATATAGGGGAAAGAGTGATGCACGACTTGGGGAGGAATTCACTGAAAGGAAGGCGTTTTTTAGTGCGGGGAGATCACCAACTTTCTCTTCAGAATGCGAAAATATATTGTTAGCATCCACTTACATAGGGAGACCCGACCATCATAAGAGAAATGTGATCGAAAACAGGAACATTTACGCGGTTCTTTTTCCCTCGAGCTATTAGAAAGTGCTGATTCGATGAACCCTCCCTGCCATGCACTTCAATGTATTTGCAAAAGTATACATGTAGATGCAGACATTGGAAAACGTGCCGCCAACGCACCACGTTGGTCCGTCCTGGCACAATCGCACAACCAAGTTCTGACAAAAAACTGAAGCACAACCGAGGTTGGTTCCTCCGGCCACTGCAGCAGAACACATGGACAACACTGCGCCGACCACCCCAATGGCGTGGAGATAGCGCGGACCAAGAGCAGAACTTCAGTCCTAGTTGGGATCTGCCCCGTGAGGCCACCCAGCCACTGCGATCCCGGCGCCGCAGGCGAGGCGCGCTGCATCCTTTGAGGCCGTCACGATCCCCCCCTACCCCACCATTCCTCTCTCTCTGCTGCGCGGTAGGGCCAGAGTATCGCAACGGATAACACTAACGACATTAACTCCTCCGCAAAAATCATACTTGATAAGGACGTCGGACGTCCACGTCGCTCTCCTACAGGAAGTACACTTCCCCACATACCCGGACGTGGCCGGCTACGATTCTTACTTAACCCCTCCCCATCCGCGATGATACACAAATGGATGGTGTCACCTATCTCCCATTCTCAAGCGGCATGTAGATCACTTTTATGGGAAAGCGTGAAGCCTACGTTTACGGCCCCATAGGATCTATCCAACTAGACGACAGAGTGCAATTTTACTCCATCGAAATCGTCCCCTTTTTCCAGGCGTTACAACCATTATATGCATGGTGGGCGGAAGAGAGGGCGGGGAAGGAAGAATTTAACTGCGTCGTACACGAAAAGGACAAAATGCTTTACTACATCCCTTCTCAGGAACTGCATCGTCGTTTAAGATCTAATGCTCCGCGATAGGTGGGAAATACTGTGACGCACCGGGATATACACATTAGAGGAGTCACTCTTTCAGTCACCCCGACAGAATTTGTGCCTCTAGGGAATTAGCAACAGCCGTAGAAGATACTGAACGTTAGCCCTTGGGCATTTCAGATCACAGCGCCTGTATATGCACGGTTCTCCTCGCACACCAAGACGTTTTGCGCAGTCGTCCACCGTGGAAATTAAACCACTCATCTTCACGACCCCGACAGTATTCAACACATCACAGAGACATGGGCCGTCTGTAGGAGACGCTTACCAACGTACCCCACCTTCCTAACATGTGTCTACAGTGTGTCAAACCCGCCATTCGACGCATCGTGATCCAGTTTGGAATGGAAACGACTGCTTGCCGTCGACACATCATCGAATGTAACTAACGCAACCGAGTTCAGGCTCTATTCGTGACGATCGCACGCTGTACACTGCAAGGAACGGTGGTGAGGACATGATGTCAAGATTCAGTTGGACAAGAACGTCTCTCTCCCCCTCCCCTACATTCCCCAGTGCACGATATTTTATTCATCGCGAAAGAACAAAGACTACAACACATTGAGCTCCGAACATAACGCAGATAGCGCGTTATTCGCTGAGATGGAATTGTTAATGCTTTTGTCGACCACTGCCAAACAAATATCAGGACGAACCCGCCAACTATCATGCTGCATTTGCCTTCCACCCTAATTCTCGAAGGGTTATCGGGCAGATTGGTTGGTTGGTTGGTGATTTGAAACAGGGGGCTAAACTGCCTAGGTCATCAGTCCCCCGGTAGGGAGGGGAAGGAGTGAGTATAGGAAAGGAGGAGACGGGGAAGGAAATGCACTCCAGGGAGGAAAGAAGGAAGGCAGATTGCATTAACTCGGGGAGCCGTGCTCGCCACGCACGTACTCACGAAAGAACCGTGAGCCCCCTGGGGGTTAACGGCAGAGATTACATGTACCGAAGTACACGACGCGATCAACAAAGGTGCTCGCTTAAAATGTCTCCTGGGAGCGACGGATTCCGACACAATTTTATCACGCTTTCCACGCGCTAATGGCGCCGCGGTGGACGGCATTGTTTCATGAACTCTTGAAGGTAGACGCTGCTGTAGCACCTGCCATTCTACAGCGTGTTATTGTACCGCTCTACAAAACGACACAGGGTGCACAAACTGCACGTTATCGCCCACTAAACCTTCTCAAGACTGACTATAAAATATTCGCACGACTTTTGGCAATGTGCTCCTGCAACATATTCCCGTGCAAACGAAACGAATCATATACAAACGAACAAAGGAGAATGTCGAGAATTAATTGCATTGGCGGTGGCATCCAGGCTCCACGCTATGTTGGTAGCCATTGATTTCGACAACGTAATTGACAACGTACGCCATCATTTTCTATTGTCCCTCATGGCATGAATGGGTTTCCCAAGCTCCTCCAGCAGCAGCATCCAGCGCCTCTATAGAAGCTGTGTGTATCTAATTCAAGTCAATGGCTGCCCCATAAGAGAATCCCTGTACTCTACGCCGTAACCGTAAAGCCACTCATCGGCTACCTGACGAGTCAGCATGCTGGTCCGACACTATGAAACCCAACTTTCAACTGTGAATATATGGACGACCACCTTCAAGTAGTCCGCTCAAGGGACGAGAAACCCGATTTGGTTTCAACATATAGTAGTGCAGCAGTGTCACCACAGTTGCCAAATCTACAATACAATGACAATGGCCCTGCGTATGGAGCGTACAATATTTTGGCACTACAATTTCCTCCACCGTGCACCGTTTCATCGACGGTTGGATCCATTACAATGAGTTGAATACCTCAGTCAACCTGATGCATCTAAGATGATGCTTGTAGCGCAAGTTCTTCATTGCTGCGGACCATCGGACGTAGCATCAAGGCAGCTTTTGGAGTTTTGCCGGTACACGATTTAAAGTCCGATACGAAACGCTCTCTTCCTCCCCCACCTCCCTATTTAAATGGGCCCTCGGCCTCACCAACGTTCAACTACATTGTCGGCTACATTGTACATGGCCACCATGCGAAGAAAATCGACCAGAGGCAACTCGTTCACGCGCAGCTTGCTGAATATTCTCATATCCACGTCCATATTCCCGCCGATGTCGACAGAACAAATCACGACCAACTGACATACCTCTCCACGTTCATGCGTTCATCATAGAATTTAGTTAGCTACGCCCCCATACACCTTCGGAGTACATGTCCTCCTGGAACCATGAATTTTTATGTATAACGACTGCACTGGATAAAAGTTACAAATAGAGCTCAGTTTGTATTCATGAATGTTGGCTAAACTGATCAGCTCTCTAACAACATCGTCATATTCATAGAGGTATCATACACACCTCTTAGAAATGCGAAGAAATGCCGTATTTCCGAACAGAGAATAGTAAAGATAACTTTTCAACTGTCTTGTACTCTGTTGCATAAAGTATTCACACAAACAAGAAACACCCTTTAATTCTTGACTGCCTTATGAAAAGCTGGCTTTTAGTCTAGTACACTGAATCCATGTGTTTTGCTGATTTGACGTTTAGTGCCATTTGTTGACTTTACTGGGAATTGTTGTTAGTGTACAAAATAACGCGAATACAATGTCCCCAAAGAGTGAATGCGCACTCTTTGAGGCACAACGTGAAATTTCAACATATTAAGTCAGTTTCCTTCATCTAATAAAACTTTTCGACCCCAGGAAGATATAATCAAGATTTATGAAGAAAAAGAAGAGCTTCCATCTAAAGAGGCAGATTCGAAGAGCACAACGAAAGATGACAATGTGGAAAATCTCAGTTTGTGATAAGTGAGAATACAGAAGGAATAGCAGTGTCTGCAGCAGAAATCATGCATTTATCGATAGCTAAACAAACGATAAAGAGGAAGCGACAAAACAGATGATCAGAGATCATGACATTGTCTCCATGTAAAAACACTAACAGAAATCACGTATCGCCTTAATAAACCTAATACTAGGGAGGTACCCTGTTCCATAAGAAAACAGGTGAAGAAGGAAAGAGGCAGAGGAGGAGAGGGACAGAGAAAAGGCGGAGCAGATTTATTAGCAAGGCAACTTCATCACATTCATAGTTTCTTGAGAAAAAAACGCATCCTCTAGATATAAACCCCAGATATAGAGTGAAAATTTGGGTCATTATTCAGATACTGTGCATTTATGGTCTTCTCAACGTACAGCTTTGAAACATGCGCGACTTCACTGCAGCCGCTAAATACCAGAACGCGAAGTAGTCTGTAATAAAGTGACAACAGCGAGTCTCCGAAAACGTAAACTTTGAAGTACTGGGAAAATGGATAATGGAATAAACTGAAATGAACTTACTTAGTGTAACTGTTCATTAATGTCAGTTTTACATGTCAAGGGAAATTACATGCATTATGGCTCGCAATATAAAAATGTTCAAGGCAAAAAGATCTTTCTCAGCAACTATATATTGGAAATAGCACGGTTTAACATAATGGACGTAGCACTTCACCAGCGTCGAAACAGTGTTTCACTGTTTGCAGAATTCTGGCCGCTTACTGGTGTAGCTGCTTCGATACCAACCGTATTCGAAGACTGCGTCTGCATTTTTAGGATGGTTTGACAGTGACTGAAGTTTATAGAAACCCAGTAGTCTTTCCGAGTTGATAAACTACGGGACAAAACACTTGAACACGGAAGACAAACACATGCAGTGGCTGACTGTAGCTTCTGCCTGGTTGTATTGTAAGTACGGAAACTGCGATGTCCCACGTGCATTAAGAACGTTTTATTTACTAGAGAATGAGGCTTGTATTAAAACTTATTTATTATCATTTCTGATGCTTTTATAAAACACTTCAGTAAGTGCTCCTTCTTCACTTTTCCAGGTCGGCCCCGGTGGCCAAGGAGACTGAGGCGCTTCAGTCACGGTCTGCACGGCCACTACGGTCGGGGGTTCGAATCCCCCCTCGGGCATGAATATTTGTGCCGTCCTAGTTCGTAAGTAGTTGATAAGTAGTTTGTAAGTTTAGGGACTGATAACCCCGTAGTTAAGTCCCATAAGTTTTACAAACATTTGAACATTTTTTTCACTTTCCCAGAAGATGAAGTGACTACTACAAAAATATCGTCAGCGTGAAACAAAATTTCACTCGCTGTCCAAACGATCACGTCTTTTACATCAATAAACAGGGGTAACTGCAAGTGTCCCTCTAGAACTGTGTAGCTATGAGTAGTATTTATGACGGATTCCACGACAGTGACGATATATTTTGACCCTTTTTTCGCAAGAGGTCGTCCTGTCGTTATTTATTAACCGACCACTTCAGTAACGGCTCTAGTGTTGATGACGAATTCATCACTGTTATTAAGCATTGCTGTTTCGTTAGGCAGCATTTCGTTATTGTAACACGGGTTATCTTTCGTAGTAAAATACCATATTTATCCTTAAAAGCGTACACCCACCCAGTAGATGCCTTGAAATATTTTAGGCCCACCTCCACCTCACTGTTCCAAGTTAGCGATCGTCAACTTATCAATGTATACATTCTTAAATTTATCTACACAGAGATTATTAACTTTTATAAACATTTGTCGACGCACATCGCGGTGTTCGACACACACATTCCAAACGTGTAGATTACTCTTCTATTTAACTGACGGTTTTGAACGATTTCACTTTTACAAAAGGCAATGGTTATGCGGATGCCCACAAAACATAATTTGTTGCAAAAGTCAATGGGTAGTTGCATATATTCCTGTGTTACGGACGCCTTCACCAACACTGACGTCCTCGATTTCAGGCCCCGCCGCCCTGTTGAAGCAATGGAAATGTTCGATAAATGTGACGCTGGTGAAATTGTCGTTGTCTTGATCCTTCCCGGTCACGACATTCCTTGACACTTAATCGCTGCATTTTAGGCGTCTTTTCGTACTGTTGTTGAAGGTGTCACATGACAGCTCGTGGGTTCACCGACATCACGAAGAAAAACTTCTTACTAAGTTCTGCTCACAGTATGGGGAAGTCTGATGCATTGAGGGAGCAAGTGAAAAACATGGAGGCAGAACTGAAACAGGGGGGTAGCCTAAATGTAATAGGAGGGTGCAACAAATAAATATCTGGCCAACACAGGGGTTTTGGGCTGGTCGTAAATACAGGAGTCTTCTATAGCGACATAGAATAGAATGTTACAAATACTTCATTTCCGTAAGTTTTGTTACATTCATTAAACACTGGACTGTTTATTTTCCTCATGCACATCCAACAAAATACGTTGCATTAGACAGAAAGAGTTCAGCGGCTGGTAAACCAATGTGACGACGATAGCATGATTCATGACCGATGAAAAGATAAAATGTAATTAATAGATCCCACTTCTTCAACTACCTGGGAAACTGGACGAGTTTGCGGAGTTCGGATGGCAACTTACAAACTACTTAAACCAACTTACTCCAAGGACAACACACACATCCATTCCCGAGGGAGGATTCGTACCTCTGGCGGAAATGGCCACCCAATCCGTGGCATGACGCCTTAGACCATGCGGCCATTATGCGTGGCAAAATAGTCCATATAATACGGGGGATAGCAATGGCAGGTAAAGGCTAAAATAGAGTTGGCTGGACAACGCACTCATATAAATTTCTGATTAGTATACAGAAGAAAGTAAAGTTTCTGATATGTTACAGGTTGGATACGTTTGGCTTTAGTAAAGGTAAAAACACCAGACTCTCAGTTATGAAAGAGCGATTGATAATAGAAGAAAGACCGAAAAGAATATCAAGACATGTCCTTAGGGTTTGTTGTTATTAGAAAGGTATTTATGCGACAAAAGGTCACCCATCAATGGACGTCAATAATATTTATGTAGGACCACCTAAACAGGGGTATCAAAAATGCTTTTCAGATTACTCCAGTGTCAAAATGTGCAGAAGTAAAACGATTAGGGGGTTGACATGCATTTATAAAAAGTGAATAAATAATGTACAGATAGCTATATTTACCATTATCATAGAATAAAATTATGTCTTCTGAACCTACAAGATTATTAGGTTAGTTTGTTGCCCACTTCCGTCCTTCCTCGCACCATAACAGGCGCTAAAGCTTGTCGACATATCCTAACATCTCGACCATACCGGGGCATTGAAATAAAATCGATGGCGAAGTTGAAAATTTGTGCTGGACTGGTATTCGTACATGGATGTTCCGCTATGGGAATTTTTCTTCCTTTTTTAAATTTTCTTTCTTTTTTTTCACAATGCCTTTTCTATTCCTGGACATATACGCTTGGTTCATATCTTGTAGATTTGTTTCTTTGCTTACAAAAATGTTCAAATGTTTGTTAAGCTTATGGGACTTAACTACGGGGTCATCAGTCCCTAAACTTACAAACTACTTATGAACTACTTACGAACTAGGACGGCACAAATATCCATGCCCGAGGGGGGATTCGAACCCCCGACCGTAGTGGCCGTGCTGACCGTGACTGGAGCGCCTCAGTCACCTCGGCCACCGCGGCCGGCTTGCTTACAAAGATTTACAGACCAGATGGCAATTTATTATAATTTGATGACAGGTTTCGATGTTACTTAGGCACCATCTTCTGATATCCATCATTCGTTCAAAATTCCAATGGTCAAATGTTTGTAGAACTTATGGGACTTAACTACGGGGTCATCAGTCCCTATGCTTACAAACTACTTATGGACTACCTAAGACTAAGGACGGCACAAGTATCCATGCCCGAGGGGGGATTCGAACCCCAGACCGTAGTGGCCGTGCAAACCGTGACTGGAGCGTCTCAGTCCCCTCGGCCACCGCGGCCGGCCATTCGTCCAAACAGAAATTGTTGACAGTGTATCTCAAGCAGTACAGCATTACATGATGCCTAAGTGGCATCGAAACCGGCTATCATACTAAATAAGTAGCCATCTTGGCTGGAGAACATTATAAATTGTTTCCAGACCCTGTAAACGAATCCATCTGTTTCCTCAGTTTTTTTAGATTTACTTTTATAAATATTTATTACTATTATTACTTTTATAAATGCAAGCATTAGCTAAACAATTTATTGCAAGGAATGATATAAACAATAACTTTTATTTTTTAAATACATTATTTCTACTTCAGACGTTAATAAATAAGACTGCACGTGAATACACGTCTTCAGTATTAACAAGTATACATTACTATAAGAATAATTAAGAAAACTGAAACATGGCTAAAATCAGAAAGGATCGTGTCCCTGCACCTAACTACGCAGTTTATAAAAGTTTTTATTATTATTATTTTATTATCGTGGTGCATTGGGTCTCATTTGTCACTAGTAGTTCTACAAGTCCTAGTCCTCGAGTTGGCAAGCTGCACGAAGAGGTCTGAGAGTCCAATAGCGTGCAAATTTTGTGGCAAATTTTCCGCATGTGACGTGATACCAAGTGGTCCAGACACTGGTGGAAAGAAAGGACCAAACCGTGATCCATCGCACCGAAGAATGTTGACATTCGACGTTGTTGCGACTCCTTAATATCTGGGTTATGATCAACAGAAAAATAAAGTCATTTTAGGTCTGTATTTATTAACACAGCACCTGCATGTTCAGCAGAAAACAGCAGCCAAGAGGTAATACTTTCATTAAACTGCTCAGAAATACCAAAAATGGGAAATGCGCACTGTTTCTTTCGCCTCGACTTACGAGTGCGTAAAAATGCCCGAATAGTCCACATTTAGCAACGTCACAAATTAACGCAATGGCACCTTCAAATGAAGAGCATGTTTCATACATAATTCAGGGGATACAGTTCTCCACGTTTGGCTCCACATCCTGCTCGTCACATCGTGGACAGAAAATGGTCTACCGTATCTTCAGGTGCAGACGGCGGTTTTCCACATCACTAAGTCCCGCCTCAATTACATGATTCGAAAACATTTCGTAACACTACACTTTCCCACATATAACACTATACGCAGACATTTGGGGTACACATTTCCTCCATGGGGGCATAAACTTCAGTCACTGTCAAACCATCCTAAAAATGCAGACGCTTTTTCACAGATAGATATGTGCTCCAGTATATTGGTCAGTCTTCGAATACGGTTGGTATCGAAGCAGCTACACCAGTAAGCGGCCAGAATTCTGCAAACAGTGAAACACTGTTTCGACGCTGGTGAAGTGCTACGTCCATTATGTTAAACCGTGCTATTTCCAATATATAGCTGCTGAGAAAGATCTTTTTGCCTTGAACATTTTTATATTGCGAGCCATAATGCATGTAATTTCCCTTGACATGTAAAACTGACATTAATGAACAGTTACACTAAGTAAGTTCATTTCAGTTTATTCCATTATCCATTTTCCCAGTACTTCAAAGTTTACGTTTTCGGAGACTCGCTGTTGTCACTTTATTACAGACTACTTCGCGTTCTGGTATTTAGCGGCTGCAGTGAAGTCGCGCATGTTTCAAAGCTGTACGTTGAGAAGACCATAAATGCACAGTATCTGAATAATGACCCAAATTTTCACTCTATATCTGGGGTTTATATCTAGAGGATGCGTTTTTTTCTCAAGAAACTATGAATGTGATGAAGTTGCCTTGCTAATAAATCTGCTCCGCCTTTTCTCTGTCCCTCTCCTCCTCTGCCTCTTTCCTTCTTCACCTGTTTTCTTCCCCCTAATCTATAAATAAGACATACATCTGACAATATTCTTTGTGATAGTAAACGCACTATTGCAAGGTACCCTCCACCAGGCACCGTACAGCGCCTTGCGAAAGTTAGCCTGCATGTTAATCCAGTTTCCGCACTGCACTCCAACTTTCGTCAAAATCCGTCCAGCTGTTTGTGCGTGAAGGAGTAACATATGCGCGAACTTCTGTATTTATAATGCCGGCTGATTCGGTTGGCCCTACGGCTGTCGTTTTATGCAAATACAGTATGCGCAACGTGCTTGTATTACAGATAGATTGGAGTAAATATTCCATCTGTCCTGTATTTAATATATTATTTACTTCACAGTTACTGTGGTGAGGATTATTTAACTTTTTATTACACCCAGTAAATAGTTACGAAATATTAACCTATTTACATCGTAGATAAATGATTTAAAGAATTGATGTGTTACGAACGGACATTAGTGTTCAAAATCATATGGAAAATCAGCTTACTGGATATTGTTAACATTTTGGAACCCTTTATTTCTTTTCACATTTTGAAGCCTGGTAACATGTCGGCACTTCGTAGTGTCACAAGATGAGGAAAATCTCATTTGGGCCAACAAAAGCGTTTATCCGCCAAACATACCTTTCTGTAGGGTAAGGTGGTACAATTCCGATCAACATAAGTTTTCGCACCATTTGTCAGTCTCGTAGTGTCTCGTTGTTTGGCATTGTCGTGTAGCAGGTTTCTACAGCTCCTCCTGTCTTTTCCAAGAATACAACACTTTGTACTAAGGAGATATAAATTTTTTTCCTGTTAAGTGGGAAGTCAAGGTACTTACTCTAACGCACTCTTGTAAATTACCTAGTTAAGGGTGACTAGATTCGCTGCCAAAAATGCAATGTTTGGTACCACGAACTATGCGTTGGTGTCTGACAGAAAAAGTGATTTTTATGTGGAAGATACCCGTAATCAATATTGTACGAGGATTTTATCACAATTGTACCTAGTGTGGTACATTTTAGATAGATTTTTCTCTATTCTGTAACCTTTTTTGTGTTTACACCAACATTTGTAATTCTCTAATATTTGTGTTACATATTCATTATACATCCAAAAACAAGTGCCATAGTTAAAATTATTTGTTTTCTCAATATATTTCCAGTTACAATAACATTTTGTCCGAAATGATCGAAATTGTACCACCTTACCCTATGTAATTAACACCTGAAATTTGCACCCTTTTTATTTTTATGTATGGATACATTTACAAATTGTAACTTGCGACTGAGGGCTGTAGTTTTGTAAATAAACGTACATGTTTCTACTGTATATCTCAAGCGATACACAGAAAAAATACTGTAATTGTTACATACAAACGTGTAGGGGACGGGCGACCATATCTACGTTAATCAATAGTACTGCGAGGAAGTAGATCAATGTTGAAGGTCATACACCTGGGAGAGTATGACGTTTTAGTTTATGACGCTTTTTATGCACTTACAGGAACGCTCTGCTCGCGAGCAACAGCCACACGTAAAAATGTTATAGCCGTTAGGCACTAGACGATGGTTGTTCAGACATAACTAAACTACAGTGTGATTCTAATTTTCAAATGTGTGTAAATCTATGTGGCCAAACGACTGTGTTCATCAGTCCATGGGCTTAAAAAGAAGCCAACCAAGGACAACAAGCACACACCCATGACCAAGGAAGAAATCGAGCCTCCTGCGGGAGTAGAATCGCAGTCTCTGATGACACAATCGCTGGGATATTCCAAAAATTTTCAAATCTTGGTAAAACTTATGGGACTTAACTGCAGGGTTCATCAGTTCCTAAACTCACAAACTACTTACAAACTACCTTATACTAAAGACGGTACAAACATCCCTGCCCTAGGGGCATTCGAACCCGCGACGGGGAACGGCCCCACGCATCGCAGCATAGCGCCTCAATGCGCTCGGCCGCTCCGCCGCGGCTGGGATATTCCCGCGCTGCTGCCAGATCAGCAACGTCTGTAAAACAAACACCTTGCTGTGTATCCAGCATCTGTAATATGTCTACGTGTGACTGTTGTTCACGAGAGCACACATACCTGAAGATGCATAAAATCCGAAATGCTGATGTATGACCGTCAATACTGTGAACTACTCAGCTTCCTTGCAGTACTACTGATTAACATAGCAAAATCACTATCGTTTGCGGGAAACGTCTTTCAGATATCCGTGATCGTCCACAAATTGACTATTTTATTCCCAAATTATGAAATCCGCTTTGGAAAATATAAAATTCAGGATTTTATGTTTTAATAAAATGCCCTAAACATAAAATAATTTTCGTTAATATTTTTGACCGAACAACTGTAATGTTTATGTTTTTCCTGCAAAACACACATTTATATAGAGGTATATTATTACTTCGGGAGTCATTTTGTTGACTGTTAGTACTGACAGATTAATAATACCGGTGTAACCTTCACCACAGCACCAAATACAATCCCATGTTGAAATAAAATAAGACTCATGGACAAATACAGATGGCAGCATAACCCGACTTCCAAGCCGGAGAAATTAATGCCTCTGAAAGTGATACATGCTCTTCTATGAAGCAAAACGTCGTCCTAGAAGCATGTTGTTCTTCAACAACAACGCGACTTTAAGGAGGGCAAGATTGAAGGTAGCAGGAGTAAAAATATAAGGACGAAGAGCTATATACAAAAACCAGACGACTGTTATTAGAGTAGAAGGGCATGAAAGGGTCACATTGGTTGGGATAGGAGTAAGACAGGGTTGTAGCCTTTCTCAAAATGTTGTTAAATTTGCACATTGAGTAAGCAGTGAAGGATTGCAAGGAGGAATTTTGAGTGGGAATTAAAGTCCACGGAGAGGGAATAAAAACCTTGGTGCTGGTGACAACATAGTAATTCTGTCAGAGACAGCAAAGAATTTGAAAGAGGAATTAAACAGAATGGATAGTATCTTGAAAAGAAGATATGATGAACATTAACAAGAGTAAAACGAGAGTAATGGAATGTAGTGCCAGAAATTCAAGTGACGCTGAAGGAATTGGATTAGGTAATTGCTCAATAAAAGTAGTAGATGATTTTAGTCATTTTGATAGGATTTGTGATGGCCGAAGTAAAGAAGATATGAAATGCAGAATGGCTACGGGAAGAAAGCGTTTCTGAAGAAGCGAAATTTGTTGTCTCCAGTTTAAATGTTAGGAAGTCCTTTCTGAAAGCATTTGTCTGGAGTGTGGCATTGTATTGGAGTAAAAAGTGGAAAATAAGGAGTTCAGACAAAAAAATATGAGAGAAACTTTCGAAATGTGCTGCTACAGACGAATGATGAAAATTAGAATGGTAGATGACGTAACTAATGAGGTGCTAAACAGAATTGGTTAGAAAAGGATTTTGTGGCATATGGTGACTAACACCCAAACCTTCAGATGTGAGACACTCAGATCGGTACCAGACGCTGTTTTTGGATAGAGCATCAGCCGAAACTTCTACATAATTCGTGCCGTCCAGGAGAACGTGTGTAAATTATAGTAATAAGTAACACCTAAAATACGGAGCACATGAGAAACGTATCTAGGCAGCACCGCCGTTCATCATTTGTGCGTGTTGTAGCTATAGTGCCGTGTGCTTGTCTACACCATCAAGTGGGGCTGACGTTGCTGTCCAGTTCTCAAGCTACTACTGCTACTACTACTGCAGCTGACAGTGCTGTTTTGCGAACTGAACTCGTGGAATGTCTACATTCTCTTTCAACAATTTTCAAAGTACTGCAGTTGAAAAAAATCTCGGGATCGGGCTTGAACCCACGATCCTCTGTTCGATGAACTAACGCTCTACCAACTAGCCCATGGTTGCGCATCATGATAAGCTCTCAGATTTGTGCTTTTCTGCTACTCCGTAGAACAGGTGTCACATATTATTTCCCTTTTACGCATGTTTACCTGGACGGCATCACAAAGAACGAATTATATAGAAGTTCCGGCCGATACTCACGGATATACAACGTTTGGTGCCAATCTGAGTGTCTGACATCTGAAGGTTTGAGTGTAAAAGAAGGGATAAGTTGAGGGGATACATTCTGAGACATCAAGGGGTCGTCAACTTGGCATTAGAAGGAAATGTGTGAGGTAAAAATCGTGGAGCCAGACCGAGGGACGATACAGTAAGCAGATTAAAAAGGATGTAGTTTTGCGTTCGTATACTCAGATGAAGAGGCTTTCACAGGACAGGGTAGCGTGGACAGCTGCGTGAAACTATGCTGCGGACTGAAGACCACAACAACAAGATGTCATAATACTCAAAAATGTTCAAATGTTTGTTAAGCTTAAGGGGTTATCAGTCCCTAAACTTAAAAACTACTTATGAGCTACCTACAACTAAGGACGGCACAAATATCCATGCCCGAGGGGGGATTCGAACCCCCGTCCGTAGAGGCCGCACAGACCGTGACTGAAGCGCCTCAGTCTCCTCGGCCACCGCGGCCGGCTGTCATAATACTGTTAAAAGATGCTTTTAATACGGAGTTCTCTATGAATTATACTGGGAACGAAAAAGAGTGCAAGTTTTAGGAGACTCGCTCTGGATGCGTATAAACATCGGTGGCGAGCACTGAATTCCAGGCCCGGAGCCCAGGGGATTAGAGAAGCAGAGCGGACTCCCTGGTGAGATAGCAGCGCCTCCATTGACACAGGAGGCGAAGACGTCGGACGCGCGCTGCAGTTTGTTTGCCCGCTGGGAGCGCGGCGGCTGGCGAGATGAGTCCGCCCAGAGCCGGCAGCTGCGGCGGAGGAGAAGGCGAAAGCGGGCCGAGCAGCCAACAGGCACCGCGAGCGGCGCCGTCGCGCCCATCAGCCTCCCGGGGCAGATCATTACCCGTGTACACAGGCGCGAGGCAGCTGTTTGATCTGCGGCGCGCTGAGCCATACCCGGCCAGCCTGCGCTGTCTCCCGCTGCTCCACAGGGAAGCTGCACCCCTCGCGAGATCGCCGGCATTAGCGACTGTTGCGTATAGACCACAAGTACGCCACCTTGCTGACATGAAACACAGCACCACTAAAATGGTGGAAAACGACTTAGGGAAATGGAAGTGAAATTAACCATACTCGTTCAGAGATTACGTGATGTTGCTTGAGTGACTGCGAAATCACGTGTATTTTGTAACGAAAGATGAAGGAAGGAAGCAAGATTAGGGTTTAACGTCCGGTACACAGCGTGGTCATTAGAGACGGAATTCACTCTCACATTGAAACTTCCTCACATTAAAATTGTGTGCCGGATCCGGGACTCAAACTAAAGACCATTGCCTTTCGCGGGCAAGCGCTCTACCGACTGAGCTATCCCGACACGACTCACAATGCCGCCTCACAACTTTACTTCCGCCAGTATCTCTATCTTGTGAGGCAGCATCTTGAGTCGTGTCGGGATAGCTCAGTCGGTAGAGTGCTTGCCCGCGAAAGGCAAAGGTCCCAGGTTCGTGTCCCGGTTCCGGTACACAATTTCAATCTGCCAGGAAGTTTCATATCAGCGCACTCAGCTGCAGAGTGAAAGTTTCATTCTGCACTCTCACATTGTTTGGTTAAGTATGGGGAAAGAAATCGGCCGTGCCTTTTCAAAGGTGCTGATTGGGTTGAACGCGGTGAATAATATCCGAACAAATGAGCCCTCTACGGCCAACCTCTCGTAGCTACTCTGTTATTCCCTGCCGACTATGTATTGTTATTATATTGGTGTGGCGTCTGTTCTTATGGACAAGTCCGAATAGAACAGACACCACAACTGCTTCGAAACCATACTGCATTTGCAACTTATTGATAAAGGAGGGGAAGGACGAAGGTTTAGGGAAGAAAGGATTGACATCGGCTGCATTAGGGCATTGAAATTAAACAGTGGCTACTAGTGAAAATGTAACCCGGCCCGGGAATCGAACCCCGATCTCCTGCTTTGGCCAGCGGTCGCCTTAACACTACCAGACTACCCCTAGTAGTAACATGTATGTCATTTTGATCCATAGTATCAAAAACAATCTCTCGGAATTATGCTGGGCCCATTGTCCGTGCCCTCTTACAGTCGCCATTACGGAATTCCCGTGCGAGGTCGAACATAAGACCGCTTCTGCGGTGTAGGCGATATAGCCATAGCGTGCGACTTGTGGAAGTTTGACACGGACGGAACGGGAGCATTGGTAGACAAGTGTTTAACCCAACCGCTGACCCAAATCGGGAGACCAAGGTTCAATTCCCGGCCCGGCTCATATTTTCACTTGTCGCCATTGTTTAATTACAATGCTCTAATGCATCCAGTGTGAACCCTTTCTTTCCTAATCCCCAGCTTTAGCAATAATTTTCAGACTACGTATTGGTTAACATACGGCCACCTCTTACGTCGAGAGGACCCACCAGATTGCCGTTCTGGCGCTCTGTTGACAGTGATTCACAACCTATTGGACAATCCACTTTTAGCCGCAGTGCGACAGTTCTCTAATCTACCAGATGTGCTACCTTTGTCTTAGGTGAAAATGCTTCTGTGGCTGATACTGTTTTACATTTTACTCGCTCAGCTTCATTTTATTCGCTTCAACAAGATTTTGGAAAATATCGTTCATGTGCTCTTTACTCACACGAAGTGACGAGTGCTATCGACAACGGTTCTCAAATTAATTCCTTATTTCTAGATTTCCAGAAGACTTTTGACACCGTACCTCACAAACGGCTTTTAATCAAATTGCGTGGTTATGGAATATCGCCCCCAGGACACAGTTTTTAGTAATCGATGGTAAGGCATCGACTAAAACAGAGGTATATCGGGCGTTCCACAGGGTAGTGTTATTGGTCCTTCCTTTTCCTTATCTACATAATGGAGAAAATCTGAGCAGCTCACGTAACTCGTTTGCCGATAACGCCGTCATTTATCGTCTAGTGAAGTCATCTGAAGATCAAAACCAACTGCAGAACGATTTAAATAAGGTATCAGTATAGGTTTCAGAAATTACTGCAACCAGTCCACTGGTTCCAGTATTTTCTGAAACGTATTTCAATATACAGTCGCAAGTTCCGATACATAATGGATAAAAATGTCAGTATGATGTAAAAATTGACAACTGAATCTAAATAATGAGAAGTATGAAGTAGTCCACATGAGTAAGAAAAGAAATCCGTAAAAAAAATTGTTTACAAGATAAATCAATCCAATGTGAAGGCCGTAAACTCTACTAATTAATTAGGAGAGAACACGTAGATAATGTCGTGAGAAAGGTGAACCAGAGACTGCGTTTTATTGGCAGAAACCTTAAAGGATGCAACAGAATTACTAAAGATAATGCATACACTACACTTATCCGTCCTCATCTTGTGTATTGCTGCGCAGAGTAGGGATCCTTATCAGGTGGGTTTGACGGAGGACAATGAAAGAGTCCAAAGAAGGGCAGCTCGTTTTGTATTGTCACGATACAGAGGAGACAGCGTCTAGGAAATGATACAGGATCAGGGATGGAAACATTACAAAAACGGCGGTTATCGCTGCGAAAATATATTGTTTACTCCCACCTAAATAGGTAGAAATGACCACCAAAATAAAATACGAGAAATCAGAGATCGAATGGGGAGATTCTGGTGTTCTCTCTTCCCGTGCAGTATTAGAGAATGGAATGGGAGATAAATAGTGTGGTTCGATGAACCCTCTGCCAGGCACTTAAATGTGATGTGCAGGGAATCCCATGTAGATGTAGCTCGTTTTTACCATTCCATTTAATGGAGGGTGGTTTAGCCTGTTTCTCAGGTCCGAATCACTCCAGCACTTTAAAGTTGTTGTTTGCCTCTTTCTTTTAGATTGACTGAACCGCATCCCAGTTTCACAATGTTAAACGTAAATATATGGCAATACGAATTTTACATTGAATTTCATAACTGAGATTTCTCTCTTCGAGAAATCTAGTTTATTTTTATTTTTTTCTATTTCATTTTTATTTTTTTATTTTAATTTAGAAACTAGTATATTTGCGTTTACACATAGTAGCTCACATCACGTAAATGAGTAACACGTCATGTTAATTACCAATAACTAGATTAACCAAACGTCGCCTGTCTTAACTGTCGACAGAAATCCGTAAACAGTAGCAAACATTTGTTGCATTACGGGCATTTCAGCATTGATCACAAGTAATGTCACAAATAGTAAGGTAATAGTAGTAGTAAAAATAGGAAGACAGTACAAGGAAATACGAATCTAATTTGCTTCCTCACAAAGGTTGTAGGGGTGTGGGGTGATGTAATGATGTTGTAAATCGAGTTTTGATTATTTATTGCAATTATTTATTTATTTAGTGCCAACAAGAGTTTGTGACACATTAGATATTGCAGACGCCTGTATATGTTAGTATAGAGGTAGATTTCTTTTAAAGATGCTGTCATTGGGATTTCAAGACTAGACATTTTTGTCGCTGTCACAACTACACATTGACTAGAATTAAACGAGCGCGTCTGTTTACTTATTCCCGCCGAGTACTAGCGTGCGTGATGTCAGCTTGCCCCACCACTGAACTGCAGCTCTGAGCTGGGGCAGTGAGCGCTCGTGTGCGCTCTTGCTCGCGGATCAGCCTGTTGGAAGAGCCTCCTATACAGAGTATCGGTGATAACATAGTCCAAAGATTACATGTTATTAAAAAATGTTCAAATGTTTGTAAATCTATCGGACCAAACTGCGTAGTCATCAGTCCGTAATTACATGTTATTAGCCGCGGTGGAGTAGCCGAGCGGTCTAAGGCGCCTCGCTGGGGAGCGCGCGGTTGCTCGCTGTCGGGGGTTCGAGTCCCCCCTGGGGCATGGGTGTGTGTGTTGTTCTTAGGTTAGTTTACCTTGGTTTAAGTAGTCTGTAAGCTACGAACTGATGACCACGCAGTTTGGTCCGATAGATTTACAAACATTTGAACATTTGAACATGTTATTTCTGATAGTTAGTTTGTCTGCGAGGATGGATATATGTTTGCTATATGACAGTGTCCAGTCCATTGTAACGAGCACTATTCAGAGAGTAGAGAACGTTTCCGTCTGACACCGTTAGGTGCGCGCCGACGCCATATATTTTGGTATTTGGACGGAAAGTTAGTCAGCATCCAACTATGACAACAAGAAAATCTCGGCGCTTCCGTTTTATTTCGATATTCTAATTTGTGCGCTGCAATCTAAAATCCCGCTAGTTGTGACGTGCGATCTGTGATACGGTTTTTGTTCGAAAAAAAAAAAAAAAGGATTTCCTATAGCAATTTATCGTGAACTGCACGAAGTATACGGAAACGACGTAACGTGTGAATGTTCCATCCGCTTTTAAAGTGGCTGAACCAACGTTCATGTTGAAGAGAAGAGTGGACACCCGAGCATTGTGACTGACGATCAAATGCTCCCCGTCGGAGTTGCGAGTACTCCGTCGGGCATCGGTGTGTGTGTGTGTGTGTGTGTGTGTGTGTGTGTGTGTGTGTGTGTGCACGCGCGCGCGTATGTGTGTGTTTCTGTGTAGCGTAAATTAAACTAGTTTTTAAGTCAAAGGACTGATGACCACTGCATTCTGATCCCATAGCTTTACAAACATTTGAACTGTTGAACATTTTGAAATGAGGTCCCTTTCATAATCCGTCAGTGCATAAAATATGCAACAACTTCGGTACCTTCATATTAATCTCTCAGCATCTTAAGCAGCCGCAGACTGTCATACAAGACGTACGCCAACATTTTTAATAGATTCCCGATAAATTTTTTTACGTTACCACTTACAGTTTTGAAAATGCTTTCCAAAAGCACATACATTTTTTCATCTTTCGAAATAAAAATGAGTCTGATCCAACATTACATGGGGAAATGACATCACAGTGACTTCCATTTGTCATGACTTCTGGAAAACACTCACTCACACACTTCTTATAGTGCGAGGTGTGTCAAAGAAGAAATACGGGAGATAACCAATGTTGATGAAACAAGTTGCCACCAAAGTTTTTCTGGAGTTCCTAGTACTCGAAATTTTACTATATCCCGCTAGCACCACATTGAAGACTACATCAGTGTTTCGGTAGTCCCACGAAAGTTGTTGTGTCTTTCGACATCACTTTGTTCAATTTCCAACACCTAAGACGACATTAAACATTTCTTGTGTAATTCAGGGCTTCTGACAATGAACGTGCCAATCAACTGGCATATATCTTCGTTAGATCAAATGTTCAAATGTTTGTAGAGCTTATGGGACTTGACTACGGGGTCATCAGTCGCTAAACTTATAAACTACTTATCAACTAGCTAATACTAAGGACGGCACAAATATCGAAGCCCGAGAGTGGATTCGAACCCCCGACCGTAGTAGCCGTGCAGACCGTGACTGGAGCGCCGCAATCCGCTCGACCACCGAGGCCAGTTTCGTTAGATCTACAGAATCATAAGTAGTGCGCAGTTGAGCCAATATCCCATCAAGTACACAAAAAGCGAATTTAGAAGCATAAACCGTTACTTTTTTCACAACGTTAATGTTTATCTGATCCACTATCGTATCTAGGCGACCGGAATGAAGTTCATTTTCAAGACACTGATGATCCTTTGAAAATTTGCGAAACCTTCTGTCAAAGGGGGAGAATCACAGGAAACAGTATCAGTAGCGTCAGTTTGCATTTAACGCTTTTTTCGTACTCATATCAGTAACCAAACAGATCAATCTGGTTCTTTTTTTACTCAGGAAAGATTGTGTCTTCCCGTTTACAGCATCTGCTGACGGGGAAAAACAAATCAAATTTCAAGGTTAATTAATAACAATAGATTTTTTGTTAATTATTTATAGTTCATGTTTTAGTCGTAGGATAAAGTATTTTATCAGAGTCGTAATTGTAACTTCGTTGTAGCCAATTACACGTGGCCACTCGTCTTCTAAAGCATAAATAAAATTCCATTTGCTCAGATCTTACCAACACACTCACTCCTTACAAACGATGACATGCACACTCTTGGACACGATTTGGAACCAACAGCCCTGTACAAATTTACATTGAGATTCGGCCATTTTCTTCTTGGGTGCCCAGATTTTTGGCAGATGGACCGCTATCAATGTCAATAGTTGCTTGTAGTCGAGGCAGTAGGGTGTAATTTGAGTGGAGAGAAGGGACTAGTGACTGAAAAGCAATGAAATACAAGGCGAGTGTACATAATTAGAGAATTTTAACACCAGGAGCACCATTAGCCTCAGTGCTACGTTTGTTAAAGGTTACTTTATAGTGTATCCCAAAATTAAATGGCCTGCTTTGGGAGCGTATTTGGGACTAAAAATTAGTAAACATTTCCTGTGATATTTTTCTGCATTATAATTTCTTACTGAGATAATCGTGAAAATGGAGTTTGAAACGATAAACGGAAGTATATTTATTTTGGATGAATATTTCTTTTATTACCAGTAGATTTAAATAATTATCTACAAAATACTTTATTACAGAAACGAAGGCAAATAGTGAACAAATCTTTTTATTTATTGCATGTTAATAATAATATGTAATTATGTAGGTAGATTTTTCCAGTAATGTAGATGTCGAGAACGAAGCCTTTTGCGACGGCACTCTTGTGTAAAACATTTTCGGACTTCTTGCCGCGTCAAATCTTGACGAAACTTCAAGCTTCCAGCGAGGCGATTACCTCCATCGTCTTCGTCAGGAGCAACTGACTGGGTCTCTAGTGCTGCGGTAGTCTTCAATAGCAAGTAGACGGCTTGTGATTGGTCAGTTTCTGATTGGCTGGCGGCTACGTAATGCCGTCGCATATGGTGTCTATGTCTTCGCTGGTGGCACCACCGCTCCCGTAGTATCAAAACGCTGTATGTAATGTTTGTGCCGCTTCTCTGAAGCCCGAGGAATGATTTATACAAGGCTGTCCTTCCATGGCAACGCAGGCGTTACACCATGATATGACAGCTCATGTTGCTGGTATACATTGCTCTGCGGTTGTCTGCCGAGCAGCACGCAGGACTCTGTCTCTAAGAGGCTGTCCTGATTTATTGGTACCAAATATAGTTCCTGTTGTAATTTATACCATGCAAAAAGTCCTATGGCGTAACGTCAGGCCAACCTGCATCGCGAAGTACATTTCCTCCTCGACCAATCCAGCGACCTGAACACTTTTCCATTCAAATATTAACTAGTAGCTGGACCATAATGATCTGGACATCCATCTAATTGGGTTCGCATGTTCAATAGTTCCTGTACTGTGTAATCCTCAAGATAGTCTGGGAGATCGTTCTCCACGAAAGACTGCGCCTTCTATCTTGGTGGTAAGCATTTCCATCCGGTGTCCATTTGGTTTTCATTTGGGTATTTTTTGTTTTTATTCTTACATGTGTTTGGTTACTTCCAATTTATCTCAATCAGAAAACAAATGTGTATATACTGGGTGGCTCTCCTGACGCTGCCACCTCAAAATATCTCTGGAACGACAAAAGATATTCAAAAAAGGTTTTCACCAGCATGAATGTACGGCAGGGGCTTAACAAACTAAATACTATGCGAAAATTTAAAACGTTTACAAATACTATTTTGAACACAAACTTGTTTTTTTTTTTTTTTAATGGACACCCCCTATTTTTTCGTATGCAATGAATAGCATAAAAATCACACAAACAATGGCGTTTATTGCATCGCAATACGCCAATTACATCCCGAGATATTGGGATGCGATGTTGACGATTGAAACAAATTAAGCGCACAGCTAGCGCACGTCCTGAGACTCAAGCGTGAACCTAAGAGCGATATGCATATTTTCTTCAACACACACTACCGCTTATCATGGAGGATCCAGGATTGGAAACTCGACTACCAATGTGGTTCCAACATGTTGGATGTCCCGCACACACTGCAAAAGTTGCCAGAGACGTTCTAGATGCGACATTTCAAAATAGGTCGATTGGGCGGGGATGTACTATGCGATGGCCTGCACGGTTCTCTGACTTGACGCCATTAGACTTCTTTCTCTGGGCGCAGTGAGAGACAGAGTATATGAAGAACCCCCAACAACAGTAGAGAATATGCAACATCGTATTACTGCGGCCTGTGTGGCAATATCTGTAGAAACTCTACAATCTGTGCAACACTCTTTCGTTAAACGTCTCCAAACGTGTATTGATACAAACGGGCGGCACTTCGAACATATGTTGACGTAACACAGTTTCAATGGTCAAGATGTGGGTGTATTTTCTATGCTGGATGTAATGCAAAACAATACAGTTTCTGTGGGTGAAAGGGCACTAGTAAATGTGTTTATAACAGTGAAACCATGTGTGTTATCTCTAATTGTAGCTCTACTTGTAATTTCGTTACAATAAACATACATTTACAATGTGAAAAACGTAACTTTGCGTTGGAAGTGTTTCTCGTTCACTTTCGTGGATTAATCTTACCTTACCATTGTGTGAGCCCCTGACATAGGCAGCGTGAGGTTCACACTTGAGTCTTAGGACGTGCGCTAGCTGTGCGCTTAATTTATTTCAAGCGTCAACTTCGCGTCCCAATATCTCGGGATGTACCTGGCGTATTGCGATGCAATATACCCCATTCTTTACAGGATTTTTTATTCTATTGATTGCATACGAAAAAATAGGAGGTATCCATTAAAGAAAACACAAGTTTGTGTTGAAAATAGTATTTGTAAATGCCGTACGTTCATGCTGGTGAAAACCGTTTTTGAATATCTTTTGTCGTTCCAGAGATATTTGAGGTGGCAGCGTTATGTGAGACACCCTGTATATATTCTGGCCTTGATTTTTGGATGAAGGGCTCTCTGAAACTTGCAGTGGAGCTTTAAGACACCGCGAAGTATAGCGAGAGAGATAGCCAATATCTCCTCTGGTATTTCCGACAACGAGATAGCAATCTCTGGTTCGGTTTCGGGTGGAATGCAATTGGTCGTCACATTGATCAATGTTTGTATCATTATAAGCAATTAACAAACGTTAAACTCTCACGTGAAAATTAAAACGTAATGGCTTTAATGATGTATTCGTTTCCTCACGTACAAAATATGTTTCACTACCCTACAGTCATTCATATTTAATCGTGGTCCTCTCATGTAATTTGTAGTTGTAACCACTCTGTGTTTAGATTTTAGGTGGTAAATATGTAAGCGATGAATATGAGATACTATGGTGGAATTAGCAGGACGAAGAATAATCGTTAATGTGTTATGTTTTCTGCCCTCGGCAGGCAGTCTGATGTGCCGCTGGTTGTATTAATCCAGGGGTGAAAGCTGGCGGTAATGGCCCCGCCTGCAGCCATCGCACGCGTTATTAGTTCTGTTTGTTTAGAAAATCAATTTTCAAGTGCAGCGATTTGCATGCACCGCTGTGCAACCCATCCAAATGTAAATACGCGAGGCGCGCGCACAAATACACACTCACAACAACTCCCGCTAACGAGAAATAATTGGTTAGCCGATCAGTATTACTTTCAGCCTGTGAATACAGAAAATGACTTTAATTGTAGCACTTCAAATCTTCGTTCATTCCAAAAAAAAAAAAAAAAAAAAAAAAAAAAAAAAAAAAAAAAAAAAAAAAAAAAAAAAAAAAAAAAAAAATAAATAAATAAATAAATAAATAAAAAAATAAAAATCGCAGTTTCAATTAATTTTTTATTAATTCATTTAGTTCACAATGGCAACATAAAACAACTGTTTGTGGAACCTTAAATACAACCATCGTTATCGATGTTTCATTCAACGAGAACACTGCTTGGAAAATGAAGCACAACTCTACAAGATGATGTCCTATTTAGAACTTCGCATTCCTCCGGATATCTTATATAGCATTACATCGTGCATGAGATGAAATTATCTTTTTTCAGTTTTTAAAATATAGAAGCAACAGCTGTTCATACTATTATTCTGTCTTGTGTCCATGCGTTTATCTGTTTCACATTATTTTCCGTCGCTTTTTTGGATGTGAACTTGAGACAGTTGATTTTCTGTCTGTACGTATTCTGAGTGGTGTGTAGTGGGTCAATACTGAGTTTCTTGAGGTCATTATGGGTTTCTGTTAGGCACTGTGTCTAATTGGGCGAGTTCCTTTGATGTTCAGGAAGATTTCATTGGTCATTCTGCAGGCGTCTATTCTTGCTAATCGTCCGTAGAATTTCAATCGCGTTTTCCATGTAACTGTTCAGTCCTTGAGTACATTTCCTCATAGCTTTTACGCATCTAGATACTACCTCGAATCTTGGGTCCAATTGTTTTTATTTTTATCTGCCTTCCCATTTCCTCAATATCCTTGATGTTGATGGTTTATGGTGATGTTTCAGTTCCATAGAGTGCTCCTGGATAAATGTGTGACAGTGATGAAGTGTGACTTGGATGGGTGGCGATTTGCTTTTGTATTTGTTCCAGGTCATTCTAAAAACCTTACCTAATTTTTCTGCTCGTGTTTTGTGATGTACTTTTTCGTTGCCGTACATTACTTTCTTGATTTTGTTGCAAGTGGTTTCAGATTAGAACTTTTCAAGTTTCATTGATTTTTGTTCTCTCATAAGAAATTGGAGATCCGGTTTTAATGGCAACCTCATGAACTATCTCATTGCGGGTCTGGCTATCGCGTAATTATTCCTAGGTCGTCAGCGAAGGCAAGGCGTTTTATGTTGCTTCATTTTTCCTTTGTTCCCAAATTTATACCAGGTTTTTCTTTCTCCCACGTCTTGATGATCTCGTCCAGTACCAAGTTAAAGAGGAGCGGGAACAACCCATCACCCTGTCTAACTCGTGTCCTAATTTGTAAAGGGAAGTCTTTCTCTCAAGAATTTTACTTTGGAGGTTATGTCTGTCATAGTCTGATCAATGAATGAAGTAGTTTTGTTATCTACACCATATTAACGGAGTGTATTGAACAGACTAGTGCGATGAGCCGAGTCGTATGCCTTCTTGAAATCTACGCGGCTGAATATTGTGCGGTGCGTATCATCTTCATGTTCCAGATCTGTTCAGTGCAGAGCATCTCAGAGCACTTTTCAGAACTGCCACGAGAGTAGTTGGGATCGGTGTTGTCGCCCTTTTTTATGTAGTGGACGAATCAAAGCAGTTTATCTGCTGGTTTGAGTCCACTTCCTCATATATTTGCTATGATAGTTTGTAGTCAGTCAGTGAGGAATTCACCTCCAGTCTTGAGCATTTCGGCCACTACACCATCTTCTCCCATTGCTTTGTTGTATTTCAGATATGGTACAATCATTTGTGCGTCATATGCGTAGGTGGAGCTGAATCCTGGTTTGTGGTCACAACATGGTATTCAAGTTTGTCTGCTGGTAGTTCACAGTACTGTTACTGTTTCAAGATTTCACAGTTGACCTTTTTGTTCGTCTCAAGAATTTCATCACGGCGCAGAAAAAAAAGAGTGGTTGGCTTAAAGCTTGAGTAGCTCAGTAAATGTTGCTGTCGGTCCCAAGAATCGATAAAGGAGGAGTGATAAAGAGTAAAACACGAAAATGCACCTGCACAACTCCGATGCCGTATGGACAATCAATCAGTATGATGAGAATGAATAGACAATCAGCCACTCGCCTCGAACAGACAGCCACAAGCTAAAATCTACAATGAACTTTGCATGGTGGAAACACAAAGTATTCATAAATTGAATCAATTTTACATATTGTTGCCCGAAGCCTTTATCATGTATTTAATTAATGCACAATATACTGTACAATAATTTGCAACCTAAAACTATTAGGTGAAATTACATACTGAATAAATGCTTCACCAAATTGTGCATAGGCGTGGTGGAGTGGCTGAGCGATCTAAAGCGCCTTGCTGCGGAGCGTGCGGTTGCTCGCCGACGGAGGTTTGAGTCCTCCTTCGGGCATGGTTGTCTGTGTTGTCTTTAGGTTTAACTTTAAGTAGTTTGCAAGCTTACGGACTGATAACCACAGACGTTAAGTCGCATAAGATTTACAAACATCTGAACATTTTAAATTCGCATAATTGCAAATGTAGATGGATATAACTCAAAATGTTCAAATGTTTGTTACGCTTATGGGACTTAACTACGGGGTCATCAGTCCCTAAACTTACAACTAATTACGAACTAGCTAAGACTACAGACATACACAAATATCCATGCCCTAGGGGGGATTCGAACCCCCGACCGTAGTGGCCGTGCAGACCGTGACTGGAGCGCCTTAGTCTTCTCGGTCACCGCGGCCGGCTGAATATAACTAACCTGGATTAGTAATCGGGTTCTTACTATGACCTTCAGTTTCTGCATGTGCCCTATATTATAAAAGAATAAATAAATGATAAATAAATGCCGTAATATTTAAAAAATCATCTATTTAAACATACAAGGTGAGTCCAAAAAGTACGTTCTCGACTTTTCTTTTCTTTTACTAGTAAGATGAAAAGCTTTGAAGAAATCAGAAAATAGCAGCAATCAGTTACCTTTCTTGCATATCTGTTTACCACGACCGGTTTCGAACTGCCTGGCAGTTCATCATCAGGTGGTATACACCTTTTATATGTTGCTCATAACATTGTGGAACTCGTTTGGCTGTGGTGAGATTATGTGTGAGCTTTGTCTTTGGCACTAAAGTACAAATTTTAAAGACTCTTTAAGCCTGAGAAAACCAAACACACATACACATACTTAGATCACATAACACCTACCCACACTGCCATTCCCAAATGCCACTCCAACCGCATATGTTTAATCTTATAAATGCAGTCTATGGAGTTTTCTTCTTATGTAACATTAGAGCTACCATTACAGTATTGAGGAATCACGAAGCCACCACTGTAAGAGAATAATGGAAATAGAAATGTATGAACACGTTTCCTATTGAAACTGTAACTGGTAAATGAGTTTCAAATAATATCTGTGCATCAACTGTGGTCTTTGACAATTAGCTATGTACATATTTCTGTATTGTTTGTGTTTGTAAAACATGTGGAAAGCGAGTGCTGTGGTGATGTATGTATTTTGTTGGCAGCTTTTGAGCACTAAAATACCTGAAAAATCACCTATCCTCAAACAGCAGTGTGAACCCACTGTAAGTAGCTGTTTAGAATACGTTTTAAGCTTGTAAATATTGTAATTTAGCTCCAAAGACAAAGCTGACACACAATTTTCTACCTCACCACAGCAAAACGAGTTCCTCAATGTTATGAGCAACATATAAAACATGTATACCGTCTTATGATGAACTACCAGGCAGGTAAATAATTTTGTTAGAAACGAGACTGGTTGCTGTTATTTTCTGATTTCTTCAATTAACACAGTCGCTGGTTCCACATATCCAGAATGGATACAAGTTTAATTAAAAGCTTTACTGGTAACAGTTTCAGTACGTTAGACCTATATTACGGCATCGTTACCAAAAGGATTCAGACATTTATTATATCACATGATCGACTTTTGTAATGAAGAAGACTGCTGTCTGTGAATGCCGGCAGTCGACTTCAGCATTTCTTCTGAGTACCAGTGGTATAGCCTTTGCATTTTGTCTCACAAATTAATAATGTCACTTTCTCTCGCAATGTTCCTCTTTCTTTTGAAACAAAGTAAATCATATTTGTCTTTCATGTCGAACGTAATTTACTAAATATCCTGGGTTTAAGACTGGTTATCAGTCCTTTGTTGACATAATTATCTTGGGCACTGAATTATCATTTACATATCAAGATTCATTGATTATGAAGTATAATGTGTTAGTAATTTCTGTAATTGGTGATGAACGTAAGTGAATGTTACTTGTTCTATAAATACAAAATGTTCAAATATTTTAATTCGATGTGACCAATGGGACCAAGCTCCTTCGCGTGTCGGACACTAGACTTACAAACAAAGTTAAATTCTCTTAGAGTAAGAAAAACACACACAAACACTCATGTCCGAGGGAGGACTTGAAACACCAACTTGATCGGCAGTGCGTTTCATAATATGACGCCCGAGACCTCACGGCCATTATCACTCTGCTCTATTAATACCAGATGCAGCGTTGGTACTTTTTTTCCTTGATTTGTTATTTTCAGAAGTAGGAAACTTTTCTCAAAGCTTCGGTTAGCATTGGAGATTTAATAACGTTGCTTATCATTCACTTTGCATGTATCTTGTCAATAGAGTGTCATTGGATATGTTTATCATCGCAGTTGCAACTATTCGAAAATTGTTTATTTCTTCCCTTGGTGAGCTTATTTCTTGAACTTGCGTCGATCAAACTATGACAGGAATATGTGTAAGTAATCCGTAACACTAGAAAGCACAGATTATTGTCAGTGACATTGTGATATTACAGATACAGGGGGAAGCTGATTGTTTCCAGGTGAAAGGAGGGTTTTGCCACGTAGTTGAGTTCCCCAGCCGGCCGGCTAACAGTTTCAACTTACTGAATGGGATACAGGTAGAGGTAGTCAGGGTTTTCCTAATGTGCTCTGAAACCGCAAATGCTGCTCTTGGTTGAGCGAGGGCTGCTTTCCCAGATTGCAACTGAAATACAATATAGCCATACATATTATTCTAAAAATCCACATAACATCAGAAAATGATCATATGGCAAATATAATAATATGAATGGAATCAGGAGACTTGGAAAAATCAAACGCCATAATTACAATGTCAGTCTCCCTTACAGATAACAAGCAAACAAATTTCAGTACTATAATAGTAATATTATAAGACTTATATTTACATTTATTGATACATAGTGTTTATCAGTAACTAAGAAGCAAATGGTCAGCATTGCACCACACTACCTACATTAAAAAACGTACCACCTTATTACCATATTCTTTCAGTAAACTTTATTTTACTCTCTAGTTCTGCTTTTGGTTGAGGTAGTAATATTCTTGTGTCAGAACATAGGTTCCACCAGAGAAACACAAAACAAGAACCCAGCAAAACGCATTACATTTATAAATCTATTTTATTATATTTAATATTATTCATAGTAACGGTCGTTTTATGTTGTAGACTGCCACTTAAATATTTCGTGGCTGACTAAAAATAGTAGATATACTGCAGACAATTTATAAATAAACAATTATCTGTATTTGTGGGCAAGAACTGAATATATTTGCATAAAAAGCCATGATATATTAAATATTAATTGTGTAAGTATATTACGACGGCGGCAGTATATCTGAACAGTGAGACACCACACATAATAGCTAGCTGAGCAAAGAGCTTAAGTCTCAACTGATTTTTAGTATTGTTAAATATGTATTAGATTGTTAAATGTAAACAACATTTGTAGGGAGGTGGTCAAAGCCTTTGATTCTGTGATATTCAAATGTATAATATTTTGGAAGGTAAATTGTATAATAAAGATGAGGTGTCAGGATACCCGGCTGGGAGCAGGTAAAGCACGCTTTCGAACGCTTCGGATAGTACTCGTAACTTGGACGTGGTGGTGAAAGGTTTGTCGCTCGGCGGTCGGAAGCCGCATTACGAACTTGTGATTTGTGTATTTATATGTGGACATATAAATTTTACAGTATTGTGACTGCAGAACTTAGTCGCTGCTTGAAAAGTGATAAACTATGCACGGAAGTACGGCTGTGGAACTGTGATAATTTAGCAATCGTGTACTCGTGTGATTACAAACTGTGTTTTATAACAAATACTTTATTTAATTGCGGATTACTTCGGAACTGCTATTTTCGATGGACTACACTAATTTACGAGAGATAATTTGGAACTTTTACTCTCAAATGCTGATACTTGTGATATCAATGTGATACTTATTATGCCTCTCATGAACAATAGTTGGGGAAATATTCAGTTATTTACCGATGTAAAAAGTAGGTCCACTTCCGCATTTTCATGTCCAAAATGAGTAATAAACTTCATTTATAATGGATTACTACGTCAGTGAATCACTTCTTTATCTTAGAATCCATTTTATTAGTTATTTAGATGATTAATTTATGTTTGTTTAAATATATTTTCACATAATATGCAGACTGATGGACTGGCTAAACTATAGATTAATTATTGATCTTGTTTAAACATATTTGGTATCTGTTTAGTGCATAGAAGCAGACATACATAACTCACCGCCATTTACAGAGACAACGAGCCATAAACCTTTTTCTACCCTGAGTTATGTATTGCCCAATTTTTATTGGTGAGTACCGATAGGAAGGACGCAACATGTCCTTTAACTCTTAACTATTATGTACTGCAGTCATCTTGATGGGAGAATCACTGCACAGAGAGAGAGAGAGAGAGAGAGAGAGAGAGAGAGAGAGAGAGAGAGAGAGAGAGAGAAGCTTGCACAAGTTTCGTAAACTATGCAATCGACACTTACCGATATAACCGTTATCCTGTGTGAATCGTATATATCTGTAACATAAATTTGGAACACATGATGAATTGCACAGTGTACAATTACGTTTTCTATGACCAGAAACGATTGCTGGATCATCTACCATGTGAAATGATCCTCCAGCACTCGACTCTTGTTATCCTTACGTACTATAAGTATGTAACTAGATTCAGCATTTTCTATCTTCAGAATGACTTTTGCTTCAAGAGCATAATTATATGAGTGTTGCACAAGTGAAACATGGAATAAAGAGTCGTTGAATGAAAAAGAAGTATGAGTACTGGCCAATATTGGTTTCATACCTTTGTTTTATCACAGGTTTAAGTTATCTCAGATGTTTATAAAGCTTAAGGGACTTAACTGTGGGGTCATCAGTCCCTAAACTTACAAACTACTTATGAATTACCTGATACTAAAGGCGACGCAAACATCCATGCCCGAAGGGGGGATTCGAACACCGAGGGGGAACGGCCTCGCGCATCGTCAACGAATTCATAGTGTTCTTTTTTCATTTTCCAGGAGTGTATCATAGTGTGTCGTAAACAAATTATAATTGTAACCAATACGTGAACAAAATACGTTATCATATGCATACTGTGTATTATATCTCACCTGACCCCGTAATCGTTCTGAGCAGTGTGTGAAACTGTTTCTCTAACAAGAATATTGTATCAAATGATAGAAAATTGAATTCGTTGTCTTTGTGATCAAACATGTGTTACGGTACGGAAAGGGGAAAGTTTGAGAGACACTATTCCAGTGCAACAATTAAAGTGTTTGTGAACGAAACTGAATGTTTCGTTTTCGTAAACAAATATGCTAAACTATCAATCCCTCTGTTGCAGGATATCTTTCCTACAAAATGCATGGTTTAGTCGGATCCATCTTCAGTAAAGATTTATTGGTAACTCCTAATACAGAGAGAGAAGTAACCTATTGTGCTGATTAACTTGTGGAACATTTGGTCCCTCCTACTACGCAGCTAATTAATTCAGAGTAACGAGGATTATGTTTTAATCATCCCCGCTATACAAGCCGAATGCTTGTTCGTTGCTGGTGGTTCGCAGTCCAGAGAGAAGCTTATTTGACGGGTAAATCAGTCCCAGACTGATGAAGCGGACATTTTTCTTTCTCAGCACCGCAGATGGAAACGAATGAGGAGACTGATTTGCATATTGATTGCTCGCTCATGTATTCCGGATGGAACTTCAGCCGCACGTCTGTTCGCTGACCCACGATTCTTTCCATCAGCGTGTAGTACGTGCCGGAGAACTTTGGTGGTTAAACGATGCAAACGATGCAAATTTTATCTAATCCCTATTATCCTAAACGAGTTAAATAAATATCCCTTAGGTCAGGTTTATGGGTCCATTATTTGTCTGCTGCGCCACGCCCTGGAACTCATTGGTGAAAAAATCACGGCCACTTTGAGAGTTCACCTTTTCCGAAGTTGTCCTGTACCACCGTGTTCTCGAAAAGTTATTCAAATTTTGAACATAAGAAAATTCGAGATAGGTAAACATCGGAAAAAAATATGCAAATAATTTTCAATTAAAAATAGCTGTGCAGGTATCTGGGGCCGAAGCGCTAGGACGTTTTGTTTCTTTTTTCACTGCACGGTATAAAATATACATTTCATTTGGGAATTCTATGAGGGAAGCCGACGTAAAAGGGGATCTGAGACTATTAGGCCGTGAACTGCTTCCCAGAGATCTCTCATCTGGTCGACCTTTGCTGTCAGAAGCAAGTTTGTTATTTAATTATGCTACTCCACTCTGTAAGTTACAGTCTTAATTGCTTTTGAATCTTCCGGGTTATGTGGTCGTAGAAACGTATCTGCTCCTGACTTTTCGTCCAGAGCTGCGCTGGACATCCTCAGAGGTGCTACTGGTAGCGGTGAGTCTTGCCGACTAGGCAGATACGTTTCTTCGACCACGACCACATAATCCGGAAGATTCAACAGCAATTATTTCAGCCGGTCGTGAAAGCCTTCACTGCATAGTTACAGTCTTGCTTTGCATCCAGGTATAAACTTATGACACTGAAGATGAAGGTGAAGCAATGAATTAAAATTTGGGACGCGGCCGGGAATCGAATCCGTACCTCTATGCTTACTAGCATCACAAATATTAATTCATTGCTTCACCTTCATCTTCAATGTCATGGACATATTTGAGACCAAAAACCGTCTCAAGGTTTCTTAATTTATATTTATATCTACGTCCCAGTATGCTTGGAGAAAGGCAGGGCATTATCGACAAATTCGTACCATCATTTGTGGATTTAATTAGTCTGGCGTTCGCTATTGGACTGCGTGAATGCGAAAGTGATTTACCGCGTAAAACCTTAACTTGTAAGGAGAGGTCGCCTACTCGTCGACTCTGAATTTGTCCAAAATTTTGTAAATGGAGAGCGTGCTGAGGGAATATCCCTAGTGGGACAGGTGGTGAATCGTTTAGGAAATCAAAGGAATTTTGTTACGGATCTATCATCGTATGCACCTTATAAATTGTCCCTTTGAGGGTGTAATTCGGAAGTGGCGTTTGTTCAGCAGTAAACTGAGCTCAAGAAGTAAACGAAGAAAACGCAACAAAGACGATACGACGACAGCAAGAGACAGATCAAAGTAAAAACCAAACAAAGAAAAAAAATCGCGGTAAGAGATCCCATCAGTAATGAAAGTGTCGCGGGTTCGATTCCGACCGGCGACAAACATTTTTGTGCTTCTTGCAAAAGCGTGCACTTCTGACGCCATGGTTACCTACAACATCAAAGCTTAGATTATTAATTTATAGCGTGCCGTACGTAGCATAGGGCATCAGTTTCGATTTCCAGAGATTCCGTTTGTCTTGCACGTTAAATCGAAACGCTGTTGATTCGTTGGGTCCCGCTCTCTGGCGGCCGGGTTGGAAGGGTCACGTGGGAGGCGAGAGAGCAGGGGACTGTGGTGTTGACAGTTGGAGACTGCGGACGTGGGTTTGGTCAACACCACCTAGAAGACAAGGCCTCACAACTGGCCGTGCCTTTGTCACACAGGCCGCGGCCGGCATCTGACTGGTCGGCCGCTACGATGCGGTAGGCGTGCCCCAGCGGCCAGCCAGTCAGCTGGCGGCCGCGGCCTGTGTGACAAAGGCACGGCCAGTTGTGAGGCCTTGTCTGCTAGGTGGTGTTGATTTGGTCGACGCAAGCGCGGTGCCGCGGTGGAGTAGCCGAGCGGTCTAAAGCGTCTCGCTGCGGAGCGCGCGGTTGCTCGCCTTGGAGGTTCGAGTCCTCCCTGTGGCATAGTTGTGTGTGTGTTGTTCTCAGGTTAGTTTACTTAGGTTTAAGTAGTTTGTAAGCTACGGACTGATGACCACGCAGTTTGGTCCGATAGATTTACAAACATTTGAAAATTTGCAAGCGCGGTGGTGCGCTGGCTATTTTTGTGACTACAGTGGGAGTTTAGGCGTGACGCGTGGAGCTTCTGCAACCCTCCCGAAAAGGGTCTTGGACGACGTGTTCAGTAAAGTAAATTGTATATAAGACACTATGGGTGCATCATGCTTGCTTCTTGAAGTATGAAATACGTATTGTTGAATTATCTCATGTGTTGTATTGCCTGGTGCTAATCACAGTGTGTGTCAGGTTCCGTGTAAGGACTATAGTCAGAAATTGTGAGTAAAATGTGTTCGAGTTGTTTGTATTATTCGGACGAGCGTTGCTGAGCACATGAGTTATTGTAAAGAAATTAACTGTGGCCCATGTTTATGGAGCTCTGAATCTGTTCCAAGGAAATTAATCGAAACCTAGCTTCGCACTAAATGTAAGAAGTGGGCGGAAGTAGAAATTCAGGACTTATAAGTTGCACTGAGGACCTTTTGTGCAACGTGTCTTTCAGTTGTGTAACCGTGCTGTGACCTGTGTAACGGTCTGGTACTGTATTGATTCATTCAAATATATGAGTGTTTAACCTCGCCATGCTGGCGCTTTGGTTTATTCAACACTTGTTTTGGAGATACCGTAAACTCGGGTCTCGGTAACTCGGCAGTCCGGATAACTCGGCGTCACGGTCACACTCCTACACACCCGCTAGAACTTTTCCATGCTCGCGTAATGCAAGATACAAGTGAAATATTAGCGTATAGCAGTTACATCTTTTCTTCTGTCTCCTACATTATATTTAAGAATCCTATGAGTTTCACTAATGCAGTATGTAGATGTGTTTTCATACTAAAAACAGTCGTGATCAAAACTACGGGAGTGCATTTTTTTACAGTGTCGTTTAAAATCACCTTAGGGGTGACGGACAAATAACGAACATGTGTACAGCAGACAACAATGAGACTCATGTGATGCGGACACTCAGTTTGCCTACAGCCTTTGATGTGTGAATTCCATTTCAGTGTAAGTATTTTGTAAGGTACTGTCTTAAACTTATTTCGTGGTACTGTATTCCATCAATTATAAAGTAACAATAGGAATTATTTTATATAAGAAAACCTCATCTATTGTTTTTTTAACACCATTCCCAATAACCCAGCATTTTCACAAACTCGGCCAGCCTTCGGTCCACATTACACAGAGTTTTCGGGACTCTACTGTATAAGAAAAAAATGTTGTCTGAGGTATGCAGGTATTTCCTATGTAAATATGGCTTGTTCAAATGTTTGTTCAAATGTTTGTACAGCTTATGGGACTTAACTTACAGGGTCATCAGTCCCTAAACTTACAAACTACTTATGAACTACTTACGAACTAGGACGGCACAAATATCCATGCCCGAGGGGGGATTCGAACCCCCGAACGTAGTGGCCGTGCAGACCGTGACTGAAGCGCCTCAGTCCCCTCGGCCAGCGCGGCCGGCGTGGCTTGTTCCTGACAGGCGTTCTTTACCCTTTAATTGGCTCGCCTGCTGGTTTTTAATAATCATTATATTGTTGTTGGTACACAGGGATTTTAAATTTCGTTTCTTGTGTTAAAATGAATTGTTCTTGGGAGATTTTACTTAAGTTCGTTACCTGTACTCAGTATTTTATTTTCAAGTGTTCAAATGTTCAAATGTTTATAAATTTATCGGACCAAACTGCGTGGTCATCAGTCCGTAGCTTACAAACTACTTGAACTATGGTGAACTAACCTAAGGACAACACACAACACCCACGCCCCAGGGAGGATTCGAACCTCCTACGGCGAGCAACCGCGCGCTCCGCAGCGAGGTGCCTTAGACCGCTCGGCTACTCCACCGCGGATTTCAAGTGTTCATTTTTAACTTAAAAAGGTATCCGTAAGGAATTTAACTATCTACACGCAGTGTCTACATTGTACTATTAGCAACTAATGTTCGTCGCGGTGGAATGGCCGTATGTATTGGGACGCTATGATGCGGTGCGTGCGGCCATTCCTCTTCGGGGGTTCGAATCCTCCCCCTTGCGCCAGGATGTTTGTGCTGTCTTTAGCTTATGGGAGTTCATAAGTACTTCGTAAGTTTAGGGACTGATGACCCCGCAGTTAAGTCCCATAAGCTTAACAAATATTTGAAAATTTTTTTGAACTAATGTTCCTTTAATAAAGGAGTAAATAAAATTTTGGTCAAGTACTGTCTTTTTGGGCTTATGATCTTACCACAAACTTTACAAATCCTACCACGTTTCATACAGAAGCACAAAAAATATAGGGACAGGATGAATTTTTGGGCTGCAAACATTTCAAAAGGAATTGTCGTTAACTCATGTTGTATGAAAGTTGATACTTCCATTCTTTTGCATTTAATCAATTAAATGTACCGAGTTAATATTCATCGAAGAAACAAGGGAAGCAAGCTTTTCTACCACATCTTGCGCACGTTTTCAATGTGACCATTTTTTTAAATGTCTGAATAGAAAAGCAAACTTGATCGACATTCTGAAAACAGTTTCTTTCATCGCAGAGTCCACCAGCGGACCACGGGTAACGCAGCAAGTCGCTGAATACTTGCGAGGGCAGCTGGTGATGCACAACGGAATGCAGTTCGATTTACGTGATTACTTCTACTTTGTGGTTGAGGTACGTGCAATTTTGACTTTTTTTAAATTACATATTTGCCTGACGATAAAAAATACATGCAGGGTTGCATTAGTGGTGTACATTTTAGAGGAATTACTTTGACAATGCACGTTGTTAATCTATCTTCATCTTGGAATAGTTCGTCGAATATTTGTTCTCCCCACGAGTCAATCATCAAGACATTTAATATCTTGCACGTATGGCTTCTTCACATCAGTTTTGTACAAAGCAGTAGGCAATATTTTTCCTGAAAGTCTCATAGCATACTGTGATGTATAGGAGTTTGTTACTTTGGTCATATGCTATTGTTTCACGCACACAAATTTTGAGACTTGGTGTTCTAGGGTTCGGGCATACGTCGACTGGTACTTGCGGCCTGGAAAGAAAAGATACGAATGTAAACCTATTACAGGTGACGTTGCAAAGAGTATTTCGATTGACGTAGACAAACAAAACGTCTGGCTTAGCTGTCTGATTGGTGTTGATGACAAAGTTCTTGTCGTAATTGGGGATAAACTCATATAAATACAAAATAACCTATACGATGTTGGGTTAATTGTGACTTCAGTAGTGTGCGCATTGCCAAGTAGTAAAAAAATATTTGCCACTCGGCGGAGACAAATACTTCACCTGTTTAATATGAAACCGAACTCGTACACTGAGACAAACTCCGCCACTTCCTAGTTACACTCTCACAGGGACAACTGAAAACTTGCATATGGTTATAAATCCGTATCAGAATATATATTTTTTTTTTCATAAACTCTTCGCCATGTGGAATTCGCACTAGGGGCACTTTCATGTTTCAGCAACCCCACGTCAGATTCCACTCCGTATCTGCACATACTTACATTTCATACATCTCTGTGAGAATCTAATTATTTACTTTCACACTTTCCATACAGATTCTTCTAGTTCTTTGTCTACTTCTTTTACTTGTTTGAACCTTGTAGGGAACCTAGATTTCGCTACTTTGTAACATACCAGCTGAATATCACGGGCTGTGCGACTGATACGTAGCCACACTTACCAGAGATTGTACAACAGAGCATAACATTCCATCTACATGTGGTGAAAGCTACAAAATAGCAGCAAGTACAAGGATTTCCACAACTGCACATAACATTCCATCCCCACAATATTAAGACTACAATACATAAATTTTTGATTTAAGTCTGAATTATTGATAAACGGTCGGCTTTTGATACGGTACTACACTAAAGACCATTAACGAAGGTACGAGCCTACGGAATAGCCACCAAAATGTCAGAGTGGCTCGAATACTACTTAAGTAACAGAACCCAATACGTTGTCCTCAATGAGGAGAGTTCATCAGATAATAGGGTATCTTGATGCCCCAGAGAAGTGTGATAGGATCGCTGTTATTTTCTATCTAAATAAATGATCTGACGGACAGACTGAGCTTCAATTTGTGGCTGCTAGCTAATGATGCTGTAATGTACAACAAGGGGTCGTCATTGAATGACTGTAGTAGAATGCCGGATGGCTTGGACAAAATTTGTAGGTGGTGTGAGGAATGGCAACTAGCACTAAATGTAGTGAAATGTAAGGTGATGCAGGTCAGTAGCAGAAACAAACCCGTAGTGTTATAATTCAGAATTAGGAGTGTGCTGCTTTAAAGAATAGAGTCAATTAAATACCTGTGCGTAACCGTACACAGACATATATATTGAACGCGCATGTAAGGATAGTAATGTGGAAGGCAAATGGTCGACTTCGCTTTGTTGGGAGAATTTTGCTATAGTGTGATTAGACTGTGTAGCAGACCGTATATAAAATGCTTGTACGATACAACTGTATTATTGTTCAAGTGTTTGGGATCCCCAACAGATCGTTTTAAACGAGGACATAGCGGCAACTCAGAATCGAGCGGTTAGGTTTGTAGTTGGTAGATTCGATTAATGCCCTTGTGTTACTGAAATACATCGGGAACTCGAATGGGAGTTCTTTTCAAGAAGCATTGTTGAAGAAATTTAGAGGGCCGGGATTTGAAGCGGCCTGCAGAATGACTCTAGTGCCGCCAACCTACATTTCGCGTAAAGATCACGTGGATGAGATCAGAGAGATTGGGACTCGTACGGATGCGTACAAGTATCCGTTTTTTCCTCGTTCTATACGGGAGTGGAACAGGAAAGGAAATCACTAGTAGTGGTACTGAGTACCCTCTGCCACGCACCTCTGAGTGGATTGTGGTGCGCCGGCCGCGATGGCCGAGGGGACTGAGGCGCTTCAGTCACGGTCTGCACGGCCACTACGGTCGGGGGTTCGAATCCCTCTTCGAGCATGGATATTTGTGCCGTCCTTAATGTTAGCTAATTCATAAGTAGTTTGTAAGTTTAGGTACTGATGACCCCGTAGTTAAGTCCCATACGCTTTACAAACATTTGAACATTTTGATTGTGGTGTATATATGTAGATTAGTGTTTTCGTGTTTATGTCTTGTTAAATTATAAGTACAAAGACCTAAATTAAGTGTGTCGTAGAATCAATTTGCTCAGATGAAACTAGAGAAATTTAGTTAATAAGCGGAAGGATAAATCTGTGCCAAATTTCAGGAATATAGGATTAATAGAAAAGGTACAGGAAGTTAGAATACGTACAGTTCAGCGTTCGCAATCCACTAGGAGTTGCCGTTTAGAAAAATGTCTAAATATTTGAAAAAATAATATTTAACATTTGTTACAACACTTATTGTGAGGACAGAAATTTGTATGTTTTCAACGTTCATCAATATTCGTACTTTTGTACAGTAGAAGGGGCTGCTGTAGAACGTACGCGGCCAATAAGCGGATGCCTATTGGCCGTCTGCTCCGAGCATAGTAAGGATCGAGAGAGTGTGGACTGTGGACGCAGCCCAGTTCATTTAAAGCCAAGATCGTGTACTGTTCTGGTCATCCCAGTGAAACAGGTATTTCAAATGGCTGTTTTATTCGACTTTGCCGCCTGAAGACGTTTGAAAATGCCGTGTGGAAAATGTGAGCATCTTCTCCTCTTTTTAGGCGAGTATTATTTACTTTTAGCTGCCAGATAATCTGAACAGTAAACCCAATAACATAAGATCTCATCTGGAAGATGTACCGTAACTGCCTCGAGTGCTGGTTAGATAGTAATATTAATTTACTTACAGTTTAATGTCTGATTTGCCTGTGAAATTTTAATTATTTTCTTTTTATTTTATTTATTTACTTTTTTTAAAGAATGTGTATTTTTTAAGAAAAAGCTGAAAAATGGTATTTATTTATTCTATCAATCTTTTTTCTTCTCTTTATCTCCTACTCTTCTCCTAATATCCTAATCTCATCTCTCGACCAATCTCGTATCATCTGTCTATCCATCTCCTCTCTCTCTCTCTCTCTCTCTCTCTCTCTCTCTCTCCTCTATAAAAATTCCATATATTTACCTACTACTATGTTACGATGGAAGTTTACCATATTTGTGGTGATTCGTCACAGGGCGTTGAAGATCGTTCTAACGTACCCTCCACTAAGCACAGTTCAAATGTTCAAATGTTTGTAAAGTCTATGGGACTTAACTACGGGCTATCAGTCCCTAAACTTACAAACTACTTATGAACTAACTAAGACTAAGGACGGCACATATATCCATGCCCGAGGGGGGATTCGAACCCCCGACCGTAGTGGCCGTGCAGACCGTGACTGGAGCGCCTCAGTCTCCTCGGCCACCGCGGCCGGCGCTAAGCACAGTACGAAAATTGATGTAGGTGATCACCCTAGTTCTGTTTTGAAGGTAAAGTGTAGAAGTTAAACAAGCTCGGATTAAAACCGTAAATTTTGTCGAGGTCCGTCGATAAAGTACCACCGCCATGCAACACACAAACATTTAGGCTATATAGACAGACCCCTTCTTCTTTTTTGAAGGTTAGTTGAGAACAGTTTCAGCATTATCTAAATAAAACTAGATTTTTGTCAAGGTCTGTAGGTGGAATAGTCTCCCCTATGCTTCATAGGAGTCATAAATCCTGAAATATGTGTCTTAGATGGTTGTTACTCCTACAGAAAATTATTACCACGCCGTAAGGAATATGTGCACCACATTTGGTTCAAATCGGCCCAGTCGTTTAAGAGATGTGCAACATTGTCACGTGATTCAACAGTTTTATGCACTTTTTTTTCTTCATGCGCATACACTATATATATATATACTGTAAATTCATTACCGTGGTCGTTCTCGAGTACTCATTGAATTTAACAGAGATTAGTAAAATCCTATTTCAGTTTCTACGAGCTGAAAATTGAATTAGCTGAATGAAGATTACTCTTATTTCATACCATTTAGATTGGCCAAGCCACAATCAACAATAGTTTAAAAAATGCTTTAAATGACTATTTTCAGTGCATTAAGGCACTATTCACAAATGTATAATTAAAGAAGAGTCGCAAAATAAAATACCATAAAAAGTACTGACTAACAATTACCTTTATATATATGAGAAGAAACTATGGATCTTGAACTGGAGCAAAGCCGCACGAAGGAATACATCCAACGTCCATCTGACTAATATACTCAAGGCATATGATATCAAACCATGTCCGATCACATCGATATGACTTGGATATATCAGTCAGTTTGGGTTCGGGTGGATTCCTTTGTACTACGTCGCTCCAATGTATGATTCAACTGTACATTCTAATGTATCTAAGGGACGTTTTTAGTACTTACTACCATATTTCAATTTCTGACTTTTCTGTATTTATACATTTCTTAATGGTGCTGTAGTTCACTGAAATTACTTATGTACAAAAAAATTAATGTTTAATGACTGTAATTTAATCACTATATGTGGTATGAAATGAAAAAAAATTGTAAGTCATATTCCTTTTTTTTCTACAATATTGAAGAAAAACATCATCCTTATCATCATCATCATTAGAGACTGATTATGACTTTCAGCGTTTCCTAATAAAATTCCTCCATGATCCCCCATTCAATGCTGACATTCATGCCTAGTCTGATAACCCTGTTACTTCAAAGTCGTTCTTGACTGAATCCAAGTAGTTTTTCTCCTTGGTCTGCCCTGGATGCTCTTACCCTCTACTGTTGAACTTATGATTCTCATTTTGGACACCCTCCTGCCATTGTTCCCATCTGTTAGTGCCTGTACTCTTGGTTCCTACTTTGATATCTGTAACTTCACCACTTTTTAAAAGTTTTCACTGCCATACAAAAAAGTTGGTCGAATGATAGAGCGGTGCATTGCTAACTTATTCTTGGTCTACGTTTAGCTTTGCTACTCCTTGATTCCAGTTTTTTACAATTTTGGTGTCCTGGGAGAAAATACTTGAAACTGTCCACCTGTTCTAATTTCGTTCCTCCTATTTGGCACTCAATGTGTTTGCATGTCTTTCTCCCGGACAATACTTTCGTTTTGGAGTTCTGATCTTTATACCCTAAATCTTACACCTCTGATATAGCGCTGAAATATTTGTTTGCAACCTTTCACTCGAGTCTGCCATCGCAACTAAGGCGTCCGCATATGCGATTCAATATGTTTTCTCCTATTTTAATCTCGCCCTGCGAATCTAATGTGTTGAACATATGATCTATAAATAGTATGAACAACAGTGGTAGTAAGTTACAGCATTGTCTTACCCCTGAAACAACCATGAAACATCAACTCAATTAACAGTAACTATTACTACTGCCTAAACGAACGAAATAACATAAATTTTCATTGTCTAGAAAACGCCATGGTAGAAATAAATCACGCACAAAAACAGTCCAAAGATTAATTACATCAACAAACGCTATAACCCTCTTCTTCCTATCTAGATCTTCTATATGCTGTTACTACGCCCGACCGTTGAAGTTTTAAATTGGCGAAAGCAGTAGGGTTACTGTTTTGTAGTTCCCGGCCTGTCTTTCAGTAAACGTTAGAACGTTTCCTGAAACGATGCTTGGGATGCGTTGACATTTAAAACAGCTATACAGTAATACAAGTTTTATTTACTATTATTGACGATACTTAACTTTTATACATAGGTCTGTCTCTTCTCATGGCGGCGGTGTCTTCCTCGATGATAGCTGAGCTTACTGTCTGCCTATTTCGGAGCCAAGTTCAGATGGCTCTTCCAGACGCATGTCGGCCTAGATATAGCCACTTGTAGAGGGCTCGCTTCTACGTTACTCCCTCCAGGATGCACTGCGCTGGCGTGAGATTGGCTGCCGATCATCCGCTGCCTTCTACATCTACATACATACTCCGCAATTCACCGTAAGGTGCGTGGCGGAGGGTACACTGTACCACTACTAGGCATTTCCTTTCTTATTCCACTCCCAAATTTAACGAGGAAAAAAAGAATGCCTATATGCCACCGTACGAGCCCTAATTTCTCTTAACTTGTCTTTGTGATCTTTGCGCGAAATGTAAGTAGGCGGCAGCAAGATCGTACTACACTCAGCTTCAAATTCCGGCCCTCTAAATTTAATTAACAGAAATTCACGAAAAGAACGTCGTCTTTCTTCCAGCGATCCCCAATTGAGTTACCGGAGCATTTCCGTGACACTCGCGCATTGGTCGAACCTACCGGTAACAAATCTAACTGCTCGTCTGTGAACCGCCTCTATGTCTTCCTTTACACTGATCTGCTGCGGGTCCCAAACACTTGAGCAATACTCAAGACGTGGTCGTACAAGCGTTTTGCACGCAGTCTCCTTCACAGGTGAAGTACATCTTGCCAAAATTCTCCCAATAAACCGAAGTCGGTTGTCCGCCTTACTCACAACTGTCCTTACATGCTCGTTCCATTTCATATCGCTCTGCAATGTTACGCCTAGATATTTGAACGACGCGACAGCATCAAGAAGCTCACTACTAATGCTGTATTCGAACATTATGGGATTGTTTTTTCTACTCATGCGCATCACCTTACATTTTTCTACATTGAGAGCTAGCTGCCATTCTTCGCACCAACTAGAAATTTTGTCTAAGACATCCTGTATGCTATTACAGTCAGTTACAGACGACGCCCTCTCATATACCACAGCATCATCAGCAAACAGCCGCAAATTACAACTTACTCTGTCCATCAGATCATTTATTTAGATAGAAAATAATAGCGGTCCTATCACACTCCCCTGGGGCACGCCTGACGATACACTCGTCTCTGATAAACACTCGCCGTCGAGAACAACGTTCTGCGTTCTATTACTTAGGAAGTCAAGTCTGTGAACCTATTCCATAAGCTCGTATCTTCGTTAACAGTCTGCAGTGTGGCACCGCGTCGAACGCCTTTTTGAAGTCGAGAAAAACACAATCCGCCTGTTGCCCTTCATCCATGGATCGCAAGATGTCATGTGACAAAAGGGCAAGTTGAGTTTCACATGAACGATGTTTCCTAAAACTGTCCTGATTCATGGAAAGAAGCTTCGTTTTCGTGCGTCTGGCATAAGGCGCTGACTTTACGCCACAACATCCCTGCCCCCTCCCCCCAAAGCACCGAACTGTTGTCGGGTAGGGAGCTCGACAATAGGGGAGAAGGCAGACTCATGGATGTAGTGACTGACTGGAGTCTGTAGCTGCGGAGGACGAGCCTTACCATCCGGCCTGAGCTCGCGAGGGAACGTCCTCCGGGGAAACCTCTGAAGGGCTCACGTCCACGACCTGCGGCCCAGGTGAAGACGTAGACGGTGACGTCGGTGGCGACGTCGGCGTCAGATGCTGCGAGGCGTGCTGGTCCAAATCCATTGGTATTTCGAGCGGAGGCGGAGGCTGCAAGGACTCGGGCCGCGGGGATATGTTGCGGGGGTGGCCGCCTAGGCCGCGTGGGCGGCGGAGGCCGCGCGGTCTGTGTTGCGCGGATCTGCTGAGAGAAACGCAAGAAGGATCGCAGGGGACACGACAAGGGCGAATTTGATTGCGGTGCCTGCGAACTACAACGTCGGGTCCTGAAATTTCAAACATGGAAGCACAGAAGCATTTGACGATCTCGACCCGCTCCCGCTCTCACCGCCTACGACCGCATATAACTCTGAAAAAGACTGGGTTATGCGGAGCGTAGCGATACTTGTCTTCGGCTGCTGCTCCTGGTGGCGCAGTGGTTGTAGCAGGGTTCGGTGGCGGCAGCCGTGCAGAAGCTCGGCGAGGAACAGTTGCGAAGCTGCCTCACGTGAGTGCTCTGAACGAAGTTTGGGTATCTGTTGCTTAAATATCCGGACGATGCGTTCCGCAGCGCTGTTTGACTGCGGGTGAAACGGTGCACTGGTGATGTGCTTAATTCCACTGCGTGCACAAAAGAAGCGAAATTATTGTGATGTGAACTGAGGGCCAAAATGTTTCAAATGTTTGTATAGCTTATGAGACTTAACTACGGGGTCATCAGTCCCTAAACTTGCAAACTACTTATAAACTACCTTATACTAAAGACGGCACAAAGATCCATGCCCGAGGGGGGATTCGAAGAACCCCCGACCGTAGTGACCGTGCAGACCGTGACTGGAGTGCCTCAGTCCTCCCGCAACCCCCTATTTTTTTTTTTTTTAATTTCTATGGTTCGCGGTCGTTCATTCAGTTTGCTCGTGGCTGTTCGTTGAAGGGTTGGCTCAGCTTTTTCTATTACAGAGGGCGTTTAGCCCTCCGACCGGGCGCGCTGAGCCACGGCGCCCGGCTCGGCCACCGCGGCCGGCAACCTAGGGTCGTTGTCGGAGACTATCAGTTCAGGGAGATCTTAGAGACAAAAAATTGAAGACAAAGCCTTAATCGTGCTAGTTGAAGTCGTAGAAGACATTGACACTGCAAATGGGTAAACACTAAAAGCATCAATCACGATAAGCCACTTAGTTTTCGAAAGAGACCAGCATAGTGAATATTCACTCGTTGTCATAGTGAACCTGCTTTGGGCCATGTCAATAATAGACTGGTTGGGGCGGACTGGTTGGTAGCACAGACTGAAGACTGTGACGTCATCTGTTCTATATGTGCGTCCATACCCTGCCAAGTAAAGTCTCGTCATGCCAGTTGCTTAGTGCGAAGCATTCTCCAATGTTCTTAGTGAAGTAAGTTCAAAACTTCGTTCTGCAAACGTCACGGGATTAACATACGCAATTGTCCACCGTCATTTGAAACTATAATGACACATTTAAGGACTGAAAGTTCATTTCTTCTAGGAAAATAGCGACGCACCGGAGAATTTTGAATGTTACGTTGTGAGCTAAGCCATTCTGTGTGAATGTAGCGCAGCAAAATCTGTAAATCGGGATCTTTTTCCGTGGCCGGAGAAATTTTCCTATAGTCCAACGGGAAGGATTGCAACAAACTATCTTCCTGTAATTCTATCTGACAACAAGATGTCTCAGAAGCGTCAAAGTCTTTATCTGGCAATTCCATGGCGAGTTGTTGGTCTCTATACAATCTCGTACTGATACCCAGATAAGAGCAGAAGCTCTCCTGCGAAACAGGAAACATCCCTTAGGCTGTGGCTAAGCCATGTCTCCACTATATCCTTTCTTCCAGGAGTGCTAGTCTTGCATGGTTCGCAGGAGAGCTTCTGTGAAGTTTGGAAAGTAGGAGGCGAGATACTATCGAAAGTGGGGTTGTGAGGCGGCATCGTGAGGCGTGTCGGGATAGCACAGTCGAAGGTGCGCTTGCCCGCGAAAGGCAAAGGTCCCAGTTCGAGTCACGGTTCCGACACATAATTTTAATCTGCCAGGAAGTTTCATATCAGCGCACACTCCGCTGCAGAGTGAAAGTTTCATTCTGGATATATTACAGTTGTTCGCTGTCTGTCAATGAGAGCTTTCTTGGCACTAATGCAGTGGTGTGTCACCATTTTATTTTTGACAACACATATTAATGTGAGTCTTTACTTAACATCAAGAGAACCACCACTGAACATGTAACAACAGCTGCCAGCAGCAATTGTACGATATGTCCAACAGTTGTCTCACGCCCCCCCCCCCTTTGCTATTGGTCGGCCATTTGGTAAACCACGAATTCGAGAAGTCTTTTCCTGCGCATGTGCACTGTAGTTTTCAAAGTAGGCCTGTCACTTGATAATGGCAACAAGTATTGCCGAAAGTAGTAGTGAAATAAAGTAATTTTGCTTTAAATGTGATCTAGGCTACTCTGTAATAAGTGTTTAATTCTAACCAAATGTTCAAATGTTTCTAAATCTATCGGACCAAACTGCGTGGTCATCAGTCCGTAGCTTACAAACTACTGAAACCTAGGTAAACTAAACTACGGACAAACACACACACCTATGCCCCAGGGAGGACTCGAACCTCCACGGCGAGCAACTGCGCGTTCCGCAGCGAGACGCTTTAGACCGCTCGGCTACTCCACCGCGGCTCATTCTAACCATTTAAGCTCACTCTCCTATCGACAAATGTCGGCTGTTATTAATTTCCTTCTTTTTCCTTTTTTTTAAATTTATTTTCAGTCTACACAGTAGAGCTTCTCTACGAAAAAGACAGACAGGAAGTGCACCCGAGCTGAAACAATGAATGTGGGTAGCAAACAATGGGACTAGACCACCAGACCACCAGGAAACAAAAGGGAGAGAGAGAGAGAGACAGAGAAATGGAGACCGCATTTTTCGTGACGGACCTCATGTGAAATAGCTCTCCTACCGACAAAAGACAGCCAGGAAGTGCACCCGAGCTGAAACAAAGTTTATGCGCACCAAACAATGGGACTATACCACCAGACCACCAGGAAACAAAAGGGAGAGAGATAGAGAGAGAGAGAGAGAGACAGAGAGATGGAGACCGCATTTTTGGTGATGGACCTTATGTGAAATAGCTCTCCTACCGACAAATGTCCTTCTTTTTCCTTTTTCTGATGGACCTTACGTGAAGTAGCTCCTCTGGTGACCTCCCCACGTCGGAATGCCCTGGCGTATTTGCAAAACACGCCGGCAGGGGGCTAGCTCGGTGTCCATTAGCGGCATGCGATCGGAGGCACTTTGGGAGATTGCTGGTAATAATGCGCGCCCGGCCGTGCTTTAAAGGCGGTCGGGCGCCGCTGCGCTGATCGTTAGGCTCCTGAGCCGCGCCGCGCCGTGTGTGGACCCCCAATAGCGGCGGCCAGTCGCGCCGTTATCGACTAATCGCTTTGCGTGCCGCCGCCGTCGGCTCTTAGCGGGCCGAGGCATCTGCCGCGGGCACATTTCTGTGTACGCCCTCTGCCGCTCCTGATTAAATTCCGCAGAGTGCGCTTCCGTCTTCACCGGAGGCCGTATCCCGCGGTCGCGTCGACCAGCGCAGCCGGCGCCGCTGCGGCCGACTTGTGCGTCCGCGTCCGCAACAGCACGCCTAGCTGTTGCGTTAGCCTCATCTTGCGCGAGGCACTGAGGACGCAAGTCAAGTAACTTACCTTAAAACGAGAGGAACGGCCCATGGCGGAGGATTCTTTTGAATAAGTGTTGCCACAATTTATATTTTCATTCCGATTCCCAAAGACTGGAAAGTTGCCCAAATTACTCCAATATTCAAGAAAGGCAATAGGAGTGATCCCCAAAATTACAGGCCTATCTCATTGACGTCGATTTGCAGTAGGATTTTGAAACATATACTTTATTCGAATATTATGTACTACCTCGAAGAGAACGACCTATTAACCAATAGTCAGCACGGATTCAGAAAGTATCGCTCTTGCGAAACACAGCTTGCCCTTTATTCTCATGAAGTGGTAAGTGCCATCGACAAGGGATCTCAAATCGATTCCATATTTCTGGATTTCCGGAAGGCTTTTGATACTGTACCCCACAAGCGGCTTCTAATGAAATTGCGTGCTTATGGAATATTTCCCCAATTGTGCGATTGGATTCACGATTTCCTATCAGAAAGGACACAGTTCGTTGTAATTGACGGTAAGTCATCAAGTAAAACAGAAGTGATATCTGGCGTTCCACAGGGAAGCGTTATTGGTCCCCTACTCTACCTCGTGTTTATAAATGATTTAGGAGATAATCTGAATAGCTCCCTTAGACTGTTCGCGGATGATGCTGTCGTTTATCGGTTAGTGAAGTCAACAGAGGATCAAAAGCAACTGCAAAGCGATTTAGACAAAATTTCTACTTGGTGCGAAAATTGGCAATTGACACTAAATAAAGAAAAGTGTGAAGTAATACACATGACCACTAAAAGAAATCCGCTGAACTTCAATTACGCGATAAATCAGTCAAACCTTAAGGTCGTAAATTCTACCAAATACCTAGGAGTTACAATTACGAACAACTTTGACTGGAGAGAACACATAGAAAATATTGTGGGGAAGGCGAACCAAAGGTTACGTTTCATTGGCAGAACGCTTAGACGATGCACCAGCTCCACCAAAGAGACTGCCTACATCACACTTGTGCGTCCTCTCTTGGAGTACTGTTGCCCCTTGTGGGACCCTCACCACGTGGGACTGACGGAAGATATAGAGAAGGTTCAGAGAAGGGCAGCTCGTTTTGTTTTATCACGTTACGGGGGGAAAGCGTCACGGAAATGTTGCACGAATTGGGGTGGAAATCATTAAAAGAAAGACGTTATTCATTGCGGCGTGATCTGTTTGCGAAGTTTCAATCACCGACTTTTAGTTCTGAATGTGAAAATATTTTGCTAGCACCCACCTACTTAGGGAGACATGACCATCCCAATAAAATAAGAGAAATCAGATCGAATACGGAACGATTTAGGTGTTCTTTCTTCCCGCGCGCTATTAGAGAATGGAACGGTAGAGGAAAGTTATGAAGGTGGTTAATGAACCCTCTGCCAGACACTTGAATGTGATTTGCAGAGTATCGATGTAGATGTAGATGTAGATTTAGATCTTGATGAAATTTTTGCACAACTTACTTTCAGAACAGGTGAAACACTACTGCGTACATAAGATATCAGTGGCGGCGCTAGGCGTCGGCGACGTCGGCCACCGCCGATGGCCTCGCGCCTGTGGGGGCGTCGCAAAACATTGTTAAAATTTTACTTTTTCTCTTTTACTAGATGTTTAACGGCGCTTTTCAACTGCGAGGTTATGCAGCGACGACCTACATCTAACTTACACTAGCTTAACCAGTGGACGAACACAACATTCGTACCCAAGGGTGGGATGCGACCCCCGACGAGAGCGATCTCGCGCACCGTGGTATGACGCCTTAGTGCGCTCGGCCATTCCCGGCCGGCAACTATTTAGGTGTCGGTATTTATTTCGGTATGAGTGCAGCAGTGATGCAATTGTTAGGTAAATAATTGCAAAACAATTTCTTCAGTACATTTTAGAAAACGATTTGGAAGAAGTATATCCAAATGTTTATATATCAATCAGAATCATGCTCACAGTTCCAGTCAGTACAGCTTCGGCCGAGAGAAGCTTCTCAAAGTTAAAATTGTTTAAGACCTACAATGAGCAAAGAAGCACTATCCGCGTTGTCAGTACTATCAACTGAAGCCGAAATAGTGATTACTATTAAGATGTGAACTTAAAAAAAAATCTGTGAGACGAAAAGCTGGAAGTTCCTCTAATTAGTGTTTGTTTATTGTAATTTTTGTCATTTCAATAATGCCTGCATATTATACTAATAGAATTTTAGTACAATGATTATTGATGTATAATTCAGTTCATTTAACATTTTATTCATTACTAAAAAAATGAAAGGGGCCTTGCAAAGACGAGTTCGCCGACGCCAAGTTTTCGTCTAGCGCCGCCACTGTAAGATATCTTGTGGTGCATGGTATAGGGTATCTTACTTCACAAGCGACATCTTTTGAACAATCGCTATAGAATTTTGCAATGTATTTTCTCCTGTGCAGGAGAGATAGCAGGTATAGAGAGGTCAAGGGAAAAGTTAGGTAATGAAAAAGGATGGTAGAGAGGCAGGAGCGGACGTAGAAAGGGGGAAATGAAGTGAAAGAGGAAGGAGGAGCACGTGGATTAACAGAATATTGTAATAGAGGAATACCTGAGCAATTCCAACTTTTCACCTAATACAAACAGGTCTAAGTTATCGGTATGGAGATACAGGAGTTGATGGGCAGATAGATCAGGAGATGGAGTGTGCTGTGTTTATTGATCTCCGATCCATATTTAACAATTCCGACGTATTTCTGTGATGTTTGTCTGCGATGAATTCCGAAAGTACTCAAGCGCAAAGTTCCTAGTGATTGGAAAAAAGCCCAGGTGACTCCCGTGTATAAGAAAGGAAAGAGAACTGACCAACACAATTACAGGCCAATATCGTTGACATCAGTTTCATGTAGAATTTTGGAGCATATTCTCAGTTTGAATATAGTAAATTTCATTGAAACAGGAAAGCTTCTTTCCATGAATCAGCACGGGTTTAGGAAACATCGTTCATGTGAAACTCAGCTTGCCCTTTTCTCACATGACATCTTGCGAGCCATGGACGAAGGGCAACAGGCGGATTGTGTTTTTCTCGACTTCAAAAAAGCGTTAGACGCGGTGCCACACTGCAGACTGCTAACGAAGATACGAGCTTATGGAATAGGTTCACAGATTTGTCACTGGCTGGAAGACTTCCTAAGTAATAGAACGCAGTACGTTGTTCTCGACGGTGTGTGTTCATCAGAGACGAGTGTATCGTCAGGCGTGCCCCAGGGGAGTGTGATAGGACCGCTATTATTTTCTATCTATATAAATGATCTGATGGACAGAGTAAGTTGTAATTTGCGGCTCTTTGCTGATGATGCTGTGGTGTATGGAAGGGTGTCGTCTGTAACTGACTGTAATAGCATACATGATGAGTTAGACATATTTTCTAGTTGGTGCGATGCTCGCTCTCAATGTAGAAAAATGTAAGGTGATGCGATGAGTAGAAAAAGCAATCCCATAATGTTCGAATACAGCATTAGCAGTGAGTTTCTTGATGCTGTCGCGTCGTTCAAATATCTAGGCGTAACATTGCAGAGCGATATGAAATGGAACGAGCATGTAAGGACAGTTGTGAGTAAGGCGGACAGCCGACTTCGGTTTATTGGGAGAATTTTGGGAAGATGTACTTCACCTGTAAAGGAGACCGCGTATAAAACGCTTGTGCGACCACGTCTTGAGTATTGCTCAAGTGTTTGCGACCCGCAGCAGATCAGTTTAAAGGAAGACATAGAACCGGTTCTGAGGCGAGCAGCTAGATTTGTTACCGGTAGATTCGACCAATACGCGAGTGTCACGGAAATGCTCCGGCAACTCAATTGGGGATCGCTGGAAGAAAGACGACGTTCTTTTCGTGAATTCCTGCTAAGTAAATTTAGAGGGCCGGAATTTGAAGCTGAGTGTAGTACGATGTTGCTGCCGCCTACTTACATTTCGCATCAAGATCACAAAGACAAGATAAGAGAAATTAGGGCTCGTACGGAGGCATATAGGCATTATTTTTTTCCTCGTTCAATTTGGGAGTGGAATAGGAAAAAAAATACCTAGTAGTGTTACAGTGTACCCTCCGCCACGCACCTTACGGTGAATTGCGGAGTATGTATGTAGATGTAGATATTATGTGATAGTTGTGGTGTCGCACAAGTCTGAAGTGCGCGCCACGTACTTTTGCCGCGCGTCGCCATGTACACACGGCGCGGCGTTCTTACGACGTCAGCCACGAGCGCCCTTTGCTGCAACTCCGCTCGTGACCACCACTGAACTGCATCGTTCACTTGGGATTAGGACAGGCACTAGGTCTCATCAGTAGGCAGGCCATTACCTAGTTCAACTATGTATCAGCATTCTGCATTCATGATACTTGTAAAAGTTAAATATGATCAGATTGATACGAAATACATATCTTGTTCTAATCTAGCTTAGTGTTTCAAGTTTCTGCTGTCCCACTGGCTTGCCACCTCAGACTCTGTACCCGCACACGCGTGCATCCTATTTTCCTGTGTCGGTGTCTCTCTACTCGGCCACCGACACCCAGGACAACCGGCGGAAACGAGACATAAAAATAGTAATATGTAAACTCTCACGGCCGAAAAGATTAATATTACCAACAAGGAAATTACATGAGCTCGAACAAACATATCTGTATGAGCGTTTGCTTATAGGATCTCTACGTACACCTCAATGTGCTGGTGGGTGTCGTTTTTCTGCAAAACTCTGCAATCATGCACTGTAGATGTAATTGCATACGCCATACGTAATGCAGATATCTTAACTATAACTTATGTAATAATCATCGTACATGTTGTCTAGCGAATTGTCATTAAAAGCCGTGTTGATAGTTGCAACTTTAACCTTCTTCCCGAAAGACTGTTCCATCTCCTCTACCCTCACTTACCGTAGAACTACCGCTTGCAATGAGTTGTTCGTCATTATCATCCCTATTATCATCATCATGTGTTAGTGTTACAACAGTATCTAACTTACACTCCTATTTCTGTACCATAACAGATACGAGAAAGCATGCGAATGATTCATCTTCTACATAAATACCATCTTCACGAAGAAGGGTTCTTCATAACTTCATCTCAACTAATCGCAATACATTAGCAGGATTGGTTAGCATTCGCCGCCCCATCTGACGCTTCACCACACAAATAATATCACAAAACGCAACTTCGGAGGCACACTGTACCGTCCCTACTGACGAATGACAGGTCAAAGTGCAATGTGACAAGGCAGACGCAGAGTTTTGTAGATCTTTACATTATCTCTCATACGATTTTGGTGTATATGTGTTTGTTCGAGCCCAAGTACTTTCCTTGTAAGATATTTGGGTTATTACGACGTGGTTTTACGGATTTGTTACTGAAACACAACGTTCGTCCCCATCTGAGGAGGACATCCTTTAGGGCAGAGGTCGGCAAGTAATCTTAGATGGGATCCGGATAATTTTCAGAATTTTTATTGAGGTCCGTAAGTAAAAGCTCATGTTTCTTATTAATTTTTTATTTTTATTTTCACTCACAAAGTAATATGAAATACAACAGACAGTAATATTTGTATTCAAAAATTCAGAAAAGTTATATCCTTTGTAACATCTCTAGAAAGGTCGCAAACAGTGGTCGACGTGAGCGGTCGCCCGCGAGTGTGAGATCTCACGTGGGCTGCTGAGGCGACAGACCTTTCCTCAGTCGCTCTCCGTCGTTCTCAGTTGCTGTTGACATCTACTACCAGTCATTATTACTTGGAATTAGATATTGCATTGCTGCTAGTATCATTGTGTCTAAGTTGAACTATATATATATATATAGTTAGCAAATGATGAGCTGTAGCTTATGCCAGTTTTATATGGAGCGCGCGTGTTGCGCACTGATGGTTACTTGCTATTAAAATATTATGTTCTCAGTTTCACACAGTAACTAACTGTACTTAATACTCCCCTGTCCCAATACGTGTTAGCCTGTCCCGAATCCATGGCATCGAACCAGCAATTTTATTAATCGCCGTGCTAAATATGGGATAAGGGTCATGGAAGTGTAAGGAAACGGCGTTGTTGCCTTCCACACGTAACTAATAAGGTAATTATGTATTATTACAGGAAAAGAGGTGTTATACCTTTAATAATTTTTCATTTTAATTTTCACTCTCAAACTAATATGAAATACAGCAGATGTATATTTATTTTTATTTTCACTCACAAAAAGTATGAAATAAAATGGATAGTCAATCTTTTATTCAAAAGTCTAGAAACAGTCACTAAGAAAGCATGAAATACAATGAAATGTGCGTATATCTGTTAAAAAAAATCCATGGGAAAAATTACATTTGCGCTTTTGAGGAGACTCTTCAAGTTAGGTTCATATGCAGAACAGTCTCTTGAAAGTGGGTGGTTGTTAGTCCTGAGCGATAATTATTCTCCCACAAAATCATCTATGAAAATGAAATTTCCCAACTATATGTGGAGCCAAACATATCAGCAAGGTAGATGTAAACTTTTTTGCACTTTTAATAGTTTTCCGAGACATGTTGACTGCAAAATTCTTCAGTGGACACAGTTTTATACGTTTGCGAGGAAATGTCTTCCTGCACGTCTATTATCTTAATACGGAGTAAAGGTTTTGAAAGGTGGAAAAAATTCGCAGTTACATTCGTCCGTTGTACTACAGGAGAAACTTCATAAGGTGATTTTAAGAATCGTGACAAGTCGTACATTTCTTTGGATTTTACTGCAAATTTCGTTTTAAGTTCTGCCAAGAAATTTGATAAAAGTGGAAATTCTTATATTCAAAAATTCTTACAAAATTAATTAATTCTTGACTTAAAACGTTTATTTCAGAGAATCAACTTGCGACGATATGATGATGCACTTGGTAGAAAATCACAAATTAATTTCCCATTTCCTTGTAGCTCAGTGTTATTATCTACAGAAAAAATTAATAATTACAGTTTCAAAATATTTTCCAGTTTTCGGCATTTCGCGGTCCGGACCGGGACAGCGGTCCGCTAGTTGCCAACCGCTGCTCTAGGGGGATCGTGGCACTTCTGTACGTCCGATACGCACCCTGGCTCGTTACTGAGTGCAGCCGAATTCCGTTTACGAGCTCTCGCGCACAGTGGTGTAACGTCAGATGTTTTAGATAGGCGCGCGCAATTCGTTGTTGCCGATTGCAATGTAATGTAACGTTTGTAAAACTTATGGGACTTAACTACGGGGTCATCAGTCCCTAAGCTTACAAACTACTTATGAACTAGCTAACACTAAGGACGGCACAAATAACCAAGCCCGAGGGGGCATTCGAACTCCCGACCGTAGTGCACCGTGCAGATAGTGACTGGAGCGCCTCAGTCCCCTCGGCCACCGTGGCCGGCTGCCGATTGCAGTAACCCGTTGTTAATATCGCCCCGTGGTGGAAGACTGTACCATTTTTTTCCTCAAGACTGTTACATTACTTCTTCAACATCGGAATCCATAGGATCATTCAGTTTCACATCCTCCTCCATCCAATTCAAATCATTTGGGTGTTTCACAATTTCTTTAGCCTCTATGTACAGAATTTAGTGATATCCATTTGTGGCTTCCAAAAACTGCGTCTTATTGAATAAGGCGGTGCCCTGGTTGGAAAAAAAAAAAAAGTTATCAACTGCTGATCTGTCATTCTCTCTCCCTCTACAGTTACCTTTGTGCTATTCCAGTCGTTTTTTTAAATAATTTTTATAATTGTTCTTTTTTTGGTAACCACGTCTCCACAGCTACACGAAATCCTAAATCCTATACATTCGCGCTTTTTTCAGCGGTGGTTTGCGAGCATCCTTTGCCACTGTAGGTGATCCCATATCTTTCGAATACGTCTGTAAGTAACGCGAGATTCCATTACGTCAAAATTTTACCAATGCGGTTGGTGACGTCCTTAATAAAAGGCAGGAATACTTTAGATTTAACAGGAACCTTTTCATCGTTTTTAATTATACATGTCGGTCTCAACGCTCTCCTTATCTCTGTGAACCAATAGCCATTCTGAATTAGTCAAGTGTTTTAAATCCGCGTCAAGTAGTTCCGGTTCGCAGTTGTTCCTTGCTCAGTCCACCAACGTCTTGTTGTGTTGAGGCACGGTGCAGAGGAGCTGAATCGTATCTTTGAAATGGTATTAATTCTAGAATTCAGTTTACCCTGGAGAGGGATGTGGGCGGAAAACTGAATTTTCTCGAGGTGTCAGTTTTCAGAAAGGGGAATGGCAGAATGGACTATATAGTTTATCTGACGGCCACACACACACACAGACCGTTATCTACACCGTGATTCAAACCACCAACCAGAACAAAACCAGGGAATTATAAAGGCGTTGACGAGCAGATCAAGGAACATATACAAACTGGAATTACTCGACGCGAAATAAAAACACCTGACTAATGTTTTACTTAACAATGGCTATTCGTCAACAGAGATAAGGAGAGCGTTGAGAGCGATATGTAGAACTGGAAACAATTGAAAGGTTTCTGTGAAATCTAAGGTCTTCCTGTCTTTTACTAAGGGCATCACCGACCGCATTGGTAAAAGTTTGACAAATCGGAATGCCGCCCTTATTTAGAAACCTACACGAAAGACACAGGATCACCTGAAATCGGGAAAGGATGCTCGCAAACAGCTGATAAAAGCAGGAATTTATAGGATTCTGTGTAGCTATGGAGTCGACGTGGGTACCACAAAAAGAACAGTCAAAAAACGACTAGAAGAGCACAAGGGCAACTGTAAAAGTGGAGAGATTGTCAGATCAGTTGTTGCAGAACATGTTTTTCAACCAGGAGGCCACCTTATTCAATTTCTCAGGTTTTAGCAGCCACAAATGGATATCAGGGAAGACTGTACAGAGAGTCTGTAGAAACGAAAACACCCCAATAATGTCAATATAATGGAGGAGAGTGTCAAACTGAATAAAATCTGAATTCCGGTGTTGAAGAAGAAATGTAACAGTCTCCCACCATGGCACGATATTAACAACGGACCACGGCAATCGACAACAACGCGCCTATCCAAAACATCGGACGGAAAAACTCTGCCCGCGAGCCCTCGTAATCGGAATTCGATTACAGTTAGTAACGAGCCAGGGCGTGAATCGGACGTACAAAAGAGCCACGATCCCCCTTGATAATGTCCTCCGCAGATGGGGACGAAAACGTAGGGTTTTATTAAAAATCCACAAAACCGGAGCATAAAGGCCCAGAAAATTTTAGTAATATGTGATAATAGTGAGAGTTGTTACCCGTATTTATTCTGTCGACTTCTATCAAGGCATTCACCATTTACCGAAGTAACTACGAAAATTTGAAGCCTCTACTTGCGAATCCGATAGTATTTGAAATATTGAAAAACATTTTTGGCGATTGTTGATATCTCCAAATCCTTCGCCAATCTCTCTGCCCATCTTCTCTCTCTCTATCTGCATATCTTCCCTTTGTCCATAACTTCCTCCCAACTCTCTCAGTCCTCCTCCGTTGTCTCTATGTACGTCTGCCATTGGTAGAGTATGATGTAAATTGGTACGTTCGTCTAAACGTTCATTAGAGTGTCATGTGAACATTGTAGTATATCGGTGAAAAACTCTGCACCTTTTTAGGTAACAACGTTCCTTCTTTATATTTATATGTTACATATATTACATGTATAGCCAGCCGCGGTGGCCGAGGGGACTGAGGCGCTCCAATCACGGTCTGCAAGGCCACTACGGTCGGGGGTTCGAATCCCCCCTCGGGCATGGATATTTGTGCCGTCCTCAGGATTAGCTACTTCATAAGTAGTTTGTAAGTAGTTGTAAGTCCCATAGACTCTACAAACATTTGAACATTTTATTACATGTATATTTATATACTAAGTGTATACTGTTAGTTAATTCTATTATGCCTGTAATCTCCGAACAAGTGCAAGTAATAAGTTGAGAAAGTTTTATCACAGTCGGATTCAAGGTATGGCAGCGCATGAAATACGAAATGACTAATGCACAAACAAATGTTAAAAAAATTCTTTTCTGTCTGTTCCTGAAAACGGCTTAGAAACATGAAAAAGTCAACCAAATATAGAGAAGTAGGTCCTGTCTTAGCTAAGCATATTCATTCGAACTGTAATAAAAAGAAACAGTGTTTATTGCCATGCTTTTTAATTCATAACATTGATGATTTTTTTTATTTTTGGCGCGTAAATAAATAATGTTGAAATTCTTCCGATGCGGGAACAAGAGACATATATTTGGCCATGTGGAAAACATAAATTTTGAAGATTAATGCAACAAACACGTCAATTTGACTTGGCTACTGCCGCAATACAATCAGGAGCTTCATTTCGATTGTCGGTCGATTTTTTCTAATTTTTCCTTCTTTAAATTCATATTTATCTAAAAATGAATTTGTTAAGAGTAATTATGTAGCCTACAAAAAACCACACGAAAAGTTTCGTAAAAGTCTTCCATGAAAACAGACGTATTTGAGCGAGCTATCATGGTAAATTCATCAAGATTGGAATAAAAACATAGATTTCATCGAATTGTGTTAGGTAGAGTACCCTCCGCCGTATGGCATACGAAATTTCATGTACACTGTTACCTATCTCTTCATTTGTCAAGTGTACAAAAATATATCAAAATCAGACAAAGATTATGGATTTCGTGAAATTCCATTTGTTTTGAAGGTCAAGTTGTGTCATTTCATCAAGATCGTAACAACTCTATACATTTGTATGCAATAGAAACACATGGACATATTGAAAAACGTACATTCAGTTTTTGCCAAAGTTTCCAGTTTTCCGGTACATTTCTCAAAAAAATTATTTCAATCAAACCTTTCCCTGATAATTACGGACACAGCAAAAAAGATCAACGAAGTCGGTCGTGCCATTCTCAAGCTATGTGGTTATCAATGGAAACAGTGGAATTTATTCTCAGGATAGATGGAATAAACATCAATTTAGTTAAAAGTGAATGTGTCGTTTGTGCATTTTTTTCCTGCCTGCATTTATTTAAAGCTAAACTTTTGGAGACATTGCAGCAGGTGTGGCTGGCCGCTAGACAGTCAGTTTGTACCTCATGGAGCTGTGAATGGCGTATTTTATTTCGTTTTAGTGCTGTAGCACTATGGGCTCAAGCCAACTGAAGGAAATGACTGATAAAATTGTCACATTGCACAGAATAGAGTGTATATTCCTAGTTTGAGAAGTCCGTGTGTAAGCTCGCAAACTTACGTATGCAAAATTTCAGAAATATTGGAACAAAACTGTAGATTTCTATGCAACATGTATGCAGAAACAAACATACGGACACACTGCTTTATATATGACGATAAACGGCTACATTTATTCAGTAATGAACTTCTGTTACTACTTTGTTATTAGTTAAACTCGGCGTGTTGTACCCAGTGCTTCAGCAATTCCGGGCCAGCCACCAGCCACACCAACTATGCGTGGCACGACCCGCCTCCGCTCGGGTCTTGTCTGGGAACGTTGTGGGCAGCGCGGCTGTGTTGTGTCGCGGGCCTGCCTACCCTCAGGCTGCGCCCCTGACGCTTGGCAACCCGCGACGCAGACGTCTGCGGCTGCGGCCGCCGCTGCCGCCTCCGGCGTGTTGTGGGCGGGCATCCGATCCCTCCACCCCCGCAATCGCCGCCTCCCCCAGCAAGCGCAGATTTGTTGGCGCGCTGTGGCCGGCGCTATCTCGCCAGGCTGCGGGGCGCCGCCGCCGCCGCTTTTTATGCTGACCCGCTTTCTTTATCAGCTATTGGACTTCTCTCCTCCTACCGTCCTCCTACCCTGCTACATATCCTCCCATGCCCTACTTCTTTCCAGATTGCTTCATTCGCTCTTTGCACGTGCCGCTGCCTCGCTATTTTGACTGCAGTAAAACGTTTGATTCTAGGATTTTCGCTTCTACACGCATCCTCTGTTTCCGTGTTGAGCTGGGTACGGATCTGCTGGCTTTTTACAGCTCGACTGTGCTGACGGACGGCGGTTCGTCCACTGTCAGTTATCGCATTTATCGTCTGACTAACATTCTATACCGTGAAAATATCTTATGTTTGCACATTTTGGATTCCAGTATCTTTCCTTAATAAAGAACTGATTTTAACTTCGTTACTAGTTATATTGACTATGATGCAACTAATTAAGTGATGAAATGCATGAAAACTTAGACTGGTTTATAAAGTAGTATACATCATATAAAAAATAGGTTTCCGAGATTTTATTTGAGGTTAAGGTGAGAACGATATGCAGTTTCGTACTCAATTTTTTATATCTGTTGTGCTACATGTTCAGTGGTGTCCCTACACAATATGGGACTCAGGAGGTCATAGTCATATTTCATAATGGTTCAAGATAAAGAAACAACGTTTTTTCTTCCAATATATAAATCTTCTGTCACCAGCCGAGAAGGAATGGCCAGGCAGCCTGAGATGATTTCTCATGCATTGCCCCACTGCTCCTGTTGGAGTCGAGTCCTCCCTTGTGCGTGTGTGCATGCGCGCGCGCGCGCGCACGTGTGTGTGTGTATGTGAGAGAGAGAGAGAGAGAGAGAGAGAGAGACTGAGATTCACAGGCTCTCGTTAATTCACGTAGATTGTACTAAAGGGATCGATGACGTAAACAATTTGGCCCCTTTCTGTTTCAGATTTCAAATCAAATGTCTGTAAATCTTTTGGACTTAACTACTTTGGTTGTCAGTCTCCAGGCTTAAAAACTAACTTATGCTAGGACAAAAACTACACCCATGCCAGAGGGAGGACTCGAACCTCCGACGGAAGCAGCGGCGCGACTCACAGCTCTGCCACTTGTAATGCTGCGCCATTCCACTGCGGCAATTAGGTTATAACAATGTTACTATCACATGGTATGTAGATGAACTTCCTGAAGCTATTACTCCTCGTATGAAGCAGCCTTTGTATCACTTCTATGACGAGGAGTAATATAATGTTCTCATGTGGTAATGGTTTTTAAATGTTTGGATGAAGCGTAAAAGAGTCAGATAATGGCATTTACCTTGTCGGATGTGTAAAATTTGCAAAAACCTTAATCCAAGTGGTGAATCCGATCCGTGACTGGCTTGGCTCCCTGGCTTGCCTTCCTGCCGTTTCAGTACGCTCAGATACCCGGAAAAAATATAGACTGGCACTCCCAGAAAAATAGAGCTACAACATGCTGGAATAGTCAAGCAGTTCTAAGCGTGTTGTCAGGGACTGCTAGGCTGCACCTGCCGGACGTTCGATTCCTCGCTCAGGCACTGGTACTGTCCTTAGGTCACTCTAAGTAAGTTACCTACTTTGCAACCTTAGGAATCAGGAATCGAACCAGGTCCTCCGTGGTATAGCCATGGAAGTCATCCGATAAATGCAGTAATAACCAAAGTATTACAAGGAAATAATAGTTGTATAATATTACACTGAATCTAAGAAAATGTAAAGGCAAATGAGATTATTTTAGGCAAATCATAGTACTTTCTAATTTAATAGTAGACAGTGAAAACTAATTACAATTAAGCAGATCCATACCTTACAAATTTCAAACAGTAAATTACTGTAAAGCATACATATAAGTAAGACATACATAATTTGATGTACTGAGCTATGTTACATCAGCTTACAATTAAAGGTGGTGCAATTTTTAAATCAATACTTGAAGGGGTACTGTGGTACCAAATGTCTAGCCGTGATGAGCAATTACCTTAATAGGTGGTGTAGCTCAAATGGGTGCAATGCTAGCTCAGATTTTGACACCATTTGGATCATAAACGTCGCAAATATTTTATTTGGATATATTATCCCATCCCTGCTCAACCTATTCATATTCTTACGCAAGAGTCCCAAGTGTCAGTTATCATACAATCAAGTACTCGATTGTTTACAATTGTAGAAATCGTGCTGACGAGGGAAATTGCTGTATGTTTTGTTGAACATGAATTTCAACCGCAGTGTGTTGGCGACCAATAACATGTTGGATCAACACATCAATTTAAAGTTACAAGAATGGGAAAAGAACTGGTATTACAAAACATTTTCTCCACAAACACCATAGGTGAGCAACACTTGACCATGAGGTTTGGGGTGGAGCCCTAGTGTCTTGGACAAATGCACTCAACGATACAACACATATTATGTCTACATCCTTTGCTAAAATGACCATCACCTACGTCCATGAACAATCTGCTGTCATCACTGAAGACCACAACCCTCCATTCCATCTTCCAAGTGATCTTCCGACAGCAACAGTCAAGCCGTACATGTGGATGCTGTGCCGCCGATGATGTGTCGTTGAATATTTGAATGATGAAACTTGTTTATAGCCCTGAAATGAAATAGGCAGCAATTTGCGTAAGAGTCGCACATATGTCAAGTTGAAAAATTCTCTACCGTCGTCGTTGGTCACGTTCTTGCAGAGTTTTTTCCGGTCCCAGCGACGTCGGAGTTTGGATGTTTTGACGAATTCCCGATATTCACGGTGCAATCGTGAAATGGTCACTGAAGCAGAAGTAACCGACAAAATACCAGCGCCAGACCCCTATAGTGTTACATGGGCTTTGCCGACCGTAGTGCCGTCCTCCTCTGAGTGTTTACATACGTCTGTATATTACGCATACTGAAGCATATACCAGTTTCTTTAGCTCTTCAGTGTACATTACCTTTTTTCTTTCTTTCTCTTCCCCTTGATGTAATCAGTTATATTACTGGATATGGCCTGCCACGATCTCGAAGTATTCTAGTCATTGTTCTCATTTACAATTTGTATTCTCTGACAAATAGCACGGAAACTAATTACTAATGTCTTAAAATATCTGCTATCATGATGTCTGTAGCAGAATATGCCAAATACCAATATCCTCTTCTGTTCCGGTTGTGACACAATCTGTGTTTCACTTTCATATAAAGCAGTAGTTCTAACTTACATTCTCAGAAGTATCTTCCTCACATGGTAAGGTTCCTTACCATGAATGACCTAACTTGTGCCAAACTGCTTTTGTAATCCCCTTTCTTTTTCTGTCCTGGTTTATTTTACTTTTACCGTAGTAGAAGTCCTTAACCTCTTCCGTATAATGATCGTCAATTTTATTGCTAAGTTTCTCATTCCTTTTAATAATCATAGAATATATGACATCAACTGCGATTGGGCAAAGCTGAAAATGTGTACCCAGCCGGGATTCGAACCCGGGTCTCCTGCTTTCTAGGCAGTTGCGCTGACCCCTACACCACTGGGGACACAGTGATCACCGCACCTGCAAGGACTACCCATGCACGCCTCCCGTCAGATACAAATTCCCAGCTTCGCCCTGCCCATAGTACTCAAACTCGTAGTTTAACTAATTCCCGTAAGAGTAAGGGCTTCAAACTTGCCCACCCCTTCCCACTAACGATAGGATCAATGCCTGTCTCCGGCATATTATATATATATCAGTGGCGTCTGTTCCGAAAGAATAGACGTCACATCTGATCCTGCAGCTGTTATTATTTTAATAATCATAGAATATATGACATCAACTGCGATTGGGCAAAGCTGAAAATGTGTACCCAGCCGGGATTCGAACCCGGGTCTCCTGCTTTCTAGGCAGTTGCGCTGACCCCTACACCACTGGGGACACAGTGATCACCGCACCTGCAAGGACTACCCATGCACGCCTCCCGTCAGATACAAATTCCCAGCTTCGCCCTGCCCATAGTACTCAAACTCGTAGTTTAACTAATTCCCGTAAGAGTAAGGGCTTCAAACTTGCCCACCCCTTCCCACTAACGATAGGATCAATGCCCGTCTCCGGCATATTATATATATATCAGTGGCGTCTGTTCCGAAAGAATAGACGTCACATCTGATCCTGCAGCTGTTATTATTTTAATAATATTTTAGTCCCCATTACCTTTACCTTTTTGTGGTATACTCTAAATCCATATGCAGAAATCATTTCACTAATAATTCCATCCACAAATCGTTCTTCTTCACTTTCACTGATGAAACATGCCCTTAGCAGTACTTAGCCCTTTACAGGCCAATGGTGCCATGTGGTGCCGTCATATTTATCTTTTACTAAAGCCCTAACTTTGTCAAGAGATTTTATACAATAATGCAGGACTTTTCAAAATTAATCATTGTTAATTTCGCTACCATTATTTATAGAAAACGGAGAGCATTATGCTATAATTCAATGATAAAAATTATGTAACGGTGCTTCATGTCTTAGTGCCAACTGCAATGCCTACAGGGAAGCAATGTACCACCCTGATTATGTTCCTCATACCATGTACATCCTAGAGGAGACTTTGTCAGACGCTATATCCACCCACATCCATGGCAAAACCAAATTATACAATCTCCCACTAGCCATACTCATTCCCCACGAATCCCATCTATTATACCAGTCAGAGGCAGTTGGATACATTTTCGCTACTTGTAAATACAAACAAGTGTATGAAATTATCTCAGTGTTGTATATTTCCGGGACTTGCAACTAAAATGCACAAGACTCAATACCAAACTCCACACAAACTCTTGCAAGTACTGGAAATCATTCCATTGGGACAGTCACTCTCACTACATGGTGCTTTACCAGACAACTTCAATAAAGCCAATCATTTTGTCACCTATCTCTCTGGTATCTTCTCCATACCTGACAAGTCTCAAGTAGATTACTCCCTATGCTTGTATCCATGGATCACAGATTACAGTACTTGTAGACCTCACTATAAACGGAATCAGTCACACCACATCAGATAAAACAGGTACTTCATATTTCCTGATTGAGGCCATATAACCTAATGACGCTTCATAGAATGTCCCTTTTGTAGTCAGCCTTTCAGCACTTTACACTACTGTCTTATACAATGGCTACTCTCCTGGACTATAAAATGCCTCCAAAATCCAACTTTTCATTAAATTACAGAAATCTCTACTTGTCAAATCCTAATGCCTCAGCGTGCAAAAGCTAAGTACCAACGAACTAGTTTCATTTATATCAACAAATAATACAATCCCTTGAGACAACATTGTCTCATTATACCAAAGGTATGAAACATAAGGAGAGGCATTCAATTAAAATTTATATGGTGGTCGGGATTCGAACCAGGGACCTCCTAGTTACTAGGTTTAATACATTTGGTACAATGAGACAATGTTGTCTCAAGGGATTGTATTATTGTTAATATTTATATCACCTCGGCCTGAGGTACAAGGCGGGATAGTTCTTTGCTGCGGTGCTATTCCAATGTAGGAGATCCCTGGCAATTTGATACGCATTTCACAGGGAACATGAGGGAACAGAATTAAAGTATTTGGTGGAGAGGGAGACGTGCTTTAAGACAGTCCGTGTAGTTGCTTTGGCCACAACGCGGTGTCAGCTGAGTAGTGCCGGGCGCCGTGGCTCAGCGCGCCCGGTCAGAGGGCTGAACGCCCTCTGTAATAAAAAAAAAGGCTGAGCCAAGAACAAATCGAACAAAAACGAACAAACTTGATCTACATCCGCAAGGAACAGAACTACACATAGAGCAAAAAAAAAAAAAAAAAAAAAAAAAAACAAAGAAATGGTCGAAAGCACCTACCTAGTAAGGAAGTTCCGGGTTCGAGTCCCAGCCACCTCATACATTTTAATTCAATGCCTTTCCTTGTGTTTAATACCCTTAGTTTCATTTACTTTTGTGTCCTGCAGTTTTTATTCATACATCAGTTTCTTGGTTTTATATGTAGCAGGGCCACCCTCTCGTTTTTGGAAACCGTATAGTTTAATAGGTTATTTGCGTCGTGTATTCTACGTCAATTATTTTGTCATTTTTCGTTTGCCTGTAATAGCTGAAACTAGCTGACTCAGTTGTGTGCTAGCTCTCTCGTAAGCAGCACCGTCAGAGTACATATAGTATCAGTGAACTGTTTTCATTTACTTGTGTGCTCTGCAGTTTTCATTCTTGCCTTCTGAGCCGTGGCGCCAGAGGGTTAACGTCGAATCCACCGCTTTAGTCTTCGGGTCACGCCCTTCGGAGATCGATTCTCTCGATCAAGCTGTTTAAGCGTTGCCCGTCAGGTGGCGAGAGAGGAAAAAATATCTTCCTCCGCCACGTGACAGCCGCGAGCGGGGAGTCTCGCCCGCAGTCAGAAGCAGTAAACACGCCTGCCTTCGCCGCATGACTGCGCGCGGGTCCAGGCCGAGACAGCGATCAACGGCGCACAGGCAGCTGGCTGCTCGGGCGTTAGCCGTGGATCATAGCTCAGTAATATATCGTGGTCGACACCAGCTACTGCCGATCATTGCTGAAAGGTCATCTTCTTTATTGGTTGTGCTAGTGTATTTTGCTGGAGATTCTCGGCGGTGAATCATGCGTAAAATTTGGCTGCAAAGAGGGGAGTGCCAGTTTGCTAAAACTGTGATTTGCCTTGGTACGCCATTAGCGTTGGGTGGGTGTTTTTACTGTAAGCTGAGAATCCGATACACAATTTAGGTGTGATTTTCAGGCGAGCTATTGGTTACTACAGGGAGCTTGTTAATTTACTGTCTTAGGTCATACATGTAACCTAGGGGACATCGTAGAGTTTTGCGCCGGTTGTATTTTATTGCTCTGCTCTGTTTGTTTCGGCCTGATGTTTCCACGTTATTTTCACCGAAGCACTTTCTCTACACTGGTGTGATATGTTCGCTTAGCAATCGACTTGTTCCACTCACTAGCTGATTTTTCTGGGCTTGGCTGGCTTGGCTAAACTCATTCTCGGGTCTTCTCAGTTAAACCCATCTTAAATTTTATGGTTTGTCTGATCACCTTTAAAAATTTATGTTTCTTCAATTGCATAATTATGATGAGTGTATTGGTGTACTAGATGACCCAGAGAAATATTCCTTAAGTATGAGTCAGAAACCTTCAAAATATTAAACTATTTACCTTATATCACATTGTTTTTTACACTCCATTAAATGACTCTTATGTGCGAAATAAAAGGTTTTGCATTTGAGTTGCCGGGTTGCACTCCTTATTTGCTAGAAGCTTAGCCATAAGCTTTTTTGTTAATTCGCTTCCCGGTCATCCGTCTTCGTTATATTCACCTGTATAATTGAGGATTGTTCTAAATCTGATATTACTAGCGAACCGACATCTTACCAATTTACGGATACGTGTATTTATGCTTTTAATGAGGCTTCGCTGATTTAAATGTGACCAAGGTAAGGTCGTTTTTTTATGTGATCTTAAGTATGCCTGGAGTTGTCATTTTCAAATGTCCCTGCGTAATATTAAAAACTGATTTCCTCAAAAAAATTGGCGTTGCCCTTGACCCGTTACATATATAAATATTTTGTAAATTGTGACCAGACTTAAGGGCAGTCACTACCACAATCCTTTGTTACGTGTGCAATTTCATTTGTCTTATTATATCTGGGCCCTGCGTAAAATTGAAGACTGTTTTATATACACATCTTGTTTTAAATTATGTGTACCTTTGTGGGCGGATAACTACCCCAGTTATCACTTGTTGCTATGTTTTAAAATGTGATCAACGAACGACGTTGTGTGTTATTTAACTTGATTTTAAAACTTTGAGCAATACTAAGACAGATTTATTGAAACTGTATTATTGATCTGTGCTCTTTTATATGAATATTGTTGAAAAATGTGGGCAGCTTTAAAGGCGGGTTGCTACCCCAGTTATCATTTGTTATAGTTGCATTGTACTAGTAAATTGGGAATGTTAAATGAAGCTTACATCAAATGACAAGCAAGTCAGTAGGTCCGGCCTTCCATATGATTCATCCCATGTCCTTTCAATTAAATTACTGTCGCTTTTATAAGTTTTGGGGCTCACCTTCATGTTTGTTTTAGTATGTAGTAAGCCCACTATCAGGTTTTGGAACACCTGTGCTTTTGTGCCTCCTAAAGCACGCCATTCTTCTGTCTTGCTTACGTTTTCTAATTTCTTAGCGTAATTCTCACGTTTACGTTAGTTTCCTTCTTTCGATCCTCCAGCATGAGTTGACAGTCGTTCGTTTTTCTGTGTATCATACTGCACTTAACTACGGATGCGAGCTGAGATGGTGAAACTTAGCTGCCACCTTCAGACAGTGTTGACTTCGGTTGCACAACTGGAGGCTGCAGTCGATGGGCACCGCTATAGTGGGCAGATGTGGGCATCCAGCACGAAAAATACGTCCACCAGTGGGCTTGCGACTGCGGCCACCATGTTCGCATTGTGATTATCAGCTCACCTGTGGCCCAGTGGGAGGTCGCCTCAGGGCGGGGCAGGTACTGAAAGACTTGGTGGACAGATCAAGAAGCCTTCCCGTTTCATCTTACAAAAAGTGTTAACGTGCTATGTGTGCCGCACGAAGTTTATGAGCTAGACTGTCTCACTTGTCATGAGGTCCTTTCTCAGCCTGCGAGAACTTTGGCATCAGAGAGGGCCGATAACTTGTAGTTGGAAGCTCCAACGTTAGGTGGGTCATGGAGGCCCTTAGGGATATGCCAAACAGGGATGGGAAAAAGGGCATTGAGTGGTCTTTGTGCATACTAGGAGAAATCGTTCCAAATGTAGTACAGTACCTTCTGGATGCCCTGAAGAGCGCAGGGTGCAACCAACTACAGGTGGTACCTCATGTGGGTGTCAAAAATGTGTTTTGCTTTGGATCAGAAGAGATTCCATGTAGTTTGGGCAGCTATCTGAAGTGGTAAGGACTGCCAGTCTTGCTTGCATATGCAGTATAGCTGAAATGACTCACTGTGGACCTCTTTGGTACAATGCCAAGTTGAGGGTCAGAATGAGAGGTTCAGACGGTTCTGTGACCATGTAGGCTGCAGATCTAGAAAACGGTATATGGTTCTCGAATTCCTCTTATTCTCGTCTCCTCTGCCCCTTCGTCATAACCCAACGGTCCCCACAACTTACCTCTTGCACGCTATGTAAGTCATCCCGTTCTACCACTTCCTACAGCTACCAAAATTTTCAAAAAATATATCGTATACCCGACTTATTGTTGGTTAGATGTGCAACATATTCATAGTGAAATGATTTAGGAAACACATTTTGTTCCATGCCACAGTTGGTTCTTAAAAAATATTTAATTACTTCTTTATAACTAGCAATGCATTACTAATATAGGTACGATATGGAGTCGTTCTCGGCTTTTTCGAAGAAGCGATTGTGACTTTGTAGACAGGGAGAAGGTGTTTTAATAGAAATATTAGTTAAAAAAAAGATATAGATATAGAGCTATTGTAATATTAAAATGATAAATGTGCCATTACCTAAATTGACATCACAAGCCAAAAGCCAAGACCCACAGAAGAAATAAATCTGTGCACATTTTTGTGGTTAACAGATCACCCAATTAGTGGGTAAATAAGTGATTGAACAAAAAATTTAAAGAAGTACACACAATACTTTAACAAAGTAATATAGAAAAATGTTTTTAACTTTTGCAGACATCAAAGGATTCAGAAATTTCTACTGAATCATTTGTCGCTTGATATCACAAACTCGTGTACTGATGTTATGGTAAAAGAAACTACGAAAATAGCGAAAGATATTTCTATTAAATGTAAACGTTATCGTCAGGTGAAGTTGTTGAATTAATAAAGCTTCTAGAAGCGTCAGTACAGTGTAACTCTGCGTCGGGCGTGTGGCACCATACAGTAGTGCCAATTTTGTTTTCTTTCAATAATTACGTCAGCGCCCCGAAAACGCAAGAGTGGTGCTTTATATATGCTTCGATTATTTTTCAAGCTGCAAACTTCATTATTGTCTCGTCATTATACCCGCCATAACAGCAGTGATTCATCTGTTAAGTGGGCAACGGCACCGAGGCAGCACTGCGCACCGCAAGCGCCACGTAAGTACATGTAGCCGTTCCACTATGTAATATTTTGCAGATTGGAAGCCATATTTTACAACTCTCTGATTGAATAATGATTTAATTCGCAACATTAATTTGGTTTTAGAATAATTTTCTTCACTCCCAGGGTCGCAGAAAGGAAGGCACTGACATCATAAGAAATTGAGCAATTTCTTTTGGAATCATGTGACGAAGAGGACTGTGCTGATTTCTATGACAGCAATGAGAAAGCAGAACTAACTGTTGATCATTCCAGTGACTCTGAGCAGTCATTGGATGACGGGAATAAAGTGAAAGGAGTACCACTTGCTAACTGCCATTTTTATATTGGTAAGGACCAAGAAACTCTGTCGATAAATAATCCGTTAGTAATACCATGGAAAACAAAACGTACGAATACAATCAATGTCCTACCTGACCCGAAGTGCAGTGGTAGAGAGTATACAACTGAAACTGAAAGTTTTCACAAATTTCTTGATGCTGAGATAATTGATTGTGTCTTTGCAAACACAAACAAGTACATAAATATTAAAACTACTTCTGCTTCTGAAATAATGTCTCCTTTAGGAGCACTGCTTCTCATTGTTGTACAAAAAGGACATACAAATAGTACTGTGTGTATGAATGGAACAGGAATGATTATTCTAAGGGCAGCATTTAGCTTCAGTGCTTTCAGTACTTGCTCCAGTCACTCGGTATGACAATACAGGAAAGGAATGACAAGCAACAGATACACTTTTTGCGATCTGCAGTGTCCACTCAGCATTTCTGAACAACTGCAGAAATAAGTAAAAACCAGGGGAGTTTACAACCATAGACGAAATGCTTGTTCCATTTCACAAACATTGTGCTTTTGTACCGTACATCCCCATTAATCCCACTAAGTAATGATTGAAGTTGAATGCATTGTGCGATAACAAGACATTTAGATGTTGTAATTTTGAAGTGTACTGCGTAAGACTGAATCTGGACCACAACTTGCACATAACCATTAAATGGATATTGTGAAGAGACTGATTGAACCAATCAAGGCAACTGACAGGTATATAAATACTGTGACTACTACAGTAGTTATCCTGTTGCTCAGCATCTTTCAGAAAATTGGCTCACGTTCAATGCAACATTGGAAAAGAACAACAAGGAAATTCCTCCGGAATTTTTGTCAAGGCATGACATAACCAACTGACTTTTTAAGTTCTTCGTTCAGTTTTATGTGAAATGTGTTAAGTGTATATTATCACGTCTAACGTGTGCTTTGGATTATTTAACATACCATTTTAAAACTTATGGTATGAAGAGAAACGTTGGTCCATTTGTTGGCAAATTTATGGATTCACAATTTAGGTACTTCGATGCTGAACTTCTCGTAATAATTTGCACACCAGTTTCATTTTACGTGCGAAATGCTAAGTCTATATATTCTCTATCACTGTGCATTGACAACTGTGGTCACTATGATAAAAAATCGAATTTGATTCTGCAATGTTGAAAGTATGTTAGTATGATCTTATTTGTGCTGATTTTTCCAAATACTCTTAATATTCGGCCGTTTTTGCTACAGAGTTAATGGTTATGGAACCAAATATAAAGGGAATGTAACAAAGGAGAAAGTGAATTAATCATCAGGGAGAAGAGATTAAAATATTACAGATCGGTACACAATATTAGTGACAAGAAAGTACTTCAAAGCTGAAGGTGATGTATAGAGTCTTGAGGATAACTTTATAAGATAAAAATTAAGAAGTGTAAACCAAATACGTCGAAGTGAACTGTCAGTCAGCATCTACATTTTGAATATTCTACAGATACCCATTTTTTATGACCAGAAGACTTTAGCAAGGTGAAGGAATTTGCGCCTGAAATTCCGAACACTCTGCCAGTCTTACAGTATATACTGATCTGCAAAATCACAATATCCAACCTGCAATGAAGCCCAGTTGCATTTAAATAACTTGAACTGATGAGTCATTAACTTTTTTGTCTGATGACCTTAGATTAGCCAATGAAGAGAAACTCAAAGTGGGAAGAAAAGATTTTATGGCACAAATTGACTGGAAAAAGGACAATCTTATACAACACTTATAGATGCATCTGGGAATCGGTGTTTTGTAGCGGTAGGAGGTATAGGCGTTAAAAATTGTGTATCCGCACGTATGATGAAGACTTTCCATTGTGTAGACTAGCCCAACATATTGTTGGACAAAACACTAAAACAATATATCCACCATTAACATAAATTTCAGTGTTGTGCTTCTTGTTGCTATTGCTTATGTTTAGGTCCAAAACAGCAGTATATATGTCCTTTTCCATTACCATGATAAATTTTATTTGATGCTGTAGATCGTGTAGCTGATTGTACTGTATCGCCCATTTATATTGCAGATTCTGTGCTAGTATTCTGTGATCTGAGAAATACTTTTTTAGTGTGCCTACGAAAATATCAGACATCATTCTTGTTGTTTTGTTCACTGTGTCTGCTCTATCAGCAAGCTTTAAGTATTGTTGTTAAATGGGAAATACATTTTTGGCAATCCCTGTTTCAGAGATGTTATACATCGTATTCCTATGATTGGTAATTTTATGTCATGTAGGAAGTTACGTCACATAACGTCTTATGTCTCAGAATTTTGATTCTAATGTATGGATTTTTGTTATCATTTTGGTTGGTTTGATGCCTATTTTACATTTTGAATTGTTGATACATTTATCTACGTGGAGGATGGGAATAAATGTTTTATGGCCTTAAGGTTGAACTGAAAGTGTAGCTTTTTCTGGATTCATGATAATTTTTCAGTTGTTAGTATTTTTTGACAGTAATTTATTTCAGTTGTATATGAATTAGCTGTGTCATTTTGAATATTTGTAACATTATTTGTTTAAAAAGTCTAATACTATATTTGTGAAATAAAAAGTAACATTTTACATCCAGTTTAGTTCAAGTGTGTCGTGAATGTCGATTGCTGTCAAACTGAGTAAATTTTATTATCTGTAACGTCAAAATGTAAAACAATATTATCACCTCATGTAAGGAATAAAGTGTGTTTCTTTCTGCATGATCTTAAAACTATTTCCGCAAACTTTAATGGTCGGATCACCGCTATTTTGCCACAGGGTCTATGAATTAGCGAAAACTTATGTAAAACCACTATGTATTCAAATAGATTACATCTTAAACAGATATTTCTATTAACGAAATTAGACACTAGCTAAATTATTTTCAAAAACACATTTATGAACATTAATGTCTTTTTTTTAACAAATACAAATTGTTTCTTTCTGATGAAGAGAAAAAAATGTGTAAACCGTATTTTAGATTGCGGTAATTATTATGGTTTCTATAGAGCCCAATGATGAAGCCTGCAATAAATTGCAGAAATGTGTATTAGTAGAACTAATATGTTACACACAAATTGCAACATGTACATAGAAACTGAGGTTGCAAAGTTGTTAACAAATAAAACCCTTTAGAGATAATTATACGTAGAATATCTTAATTTTTTTTATCTATTGGAATCCAGTAAGGTACTTCATAATTTTTAAGTAATTTCTTTTATAATGCCTATAAGAACAAATTCCAGCAAGTCATTAATCATTCTCTATTTTTTAAATAGTTTTCTGTTGGATGGATGGTGTAACATTTACTTTTTTGAACGGAGGAACGCGGTCATTTACAATGAACTTCAATAAAAAGAAATGCGCCGGGCAGCGTTAAGAAGGTTTGTGCCCTTGTAAGGAGCTATCATCCTTCCGCTCGCTTTAGTCACGATAGATGCTCTTAAGGAGCTTATTTGGAGTGATGCGCCGCATTTTTCTTTGGCGTTCTTGTGACAGTGAGGAGCCAATTTCTCTTGAGTTTAAGTAGGAGATAGAGGGGTCTCCGCTATCAGCCGAAAGGCGAATAAACTGCACTTCGCGCTCTCGGGACATATTGACATAATAAAACACGAAAGAGCTACTTAAGATTCTAATTTTTCTTCTCAGTCCGACAGTAACATCATAAGGAGAGTAGACAGATATTTTTGCAGTTGGCTGAGATCGTGTTCGGGCATAGGGAGTTCAAATAAACGCCAGTGAGTGACTTGACCCCTCCCCCTTTCTCGCCTCCCCCGTTCTCTCTCTCTCTCTCTCTCTCTCTATGTCTCTCTCTCTCTCTCTCTCTCACACACACACACACACACACACACACACACACACACACACACACACACACACACACTGGCAAACTTCCTTTTTTTTTAGACTGGAACAGCACTGACGTTTCAGTAAAGAAGTGGGTTGTGTTCTACGGCGACTGTTTTTGTTGTACATTCCTTCTTGTAGACGAACCAGAGATCATAAAAGGACGAAGTAGGAAATGTCCATGAGTGAGGTGAGTGACTTTTGCCTAACATTCAGTTAACAGATTTTTGTTTTATGACGAGGAAGCTCATGCTTCCGTAACGTAATAGACCAGTTCATGAACGTGTTGAAAGCTACCTCAAATAATGTATGAATAAAACATCATTTTTCACACGTCTCATGATGCAGCAGCCTTTCACGCGTCTAACTTTTCATGATGTCACATGGCCGAAACTATGAATGTTGGGTTATAGGTGCTTATTACCCTCAGAGGGAGAATCTCGTGCTTTGACGATGAAGAGTTCAAAATATCATCAATATCAAAACCAACTGCAGACCCTATATGTGTGTTTATGTGTCGGTGTGGTGACATAACAGAAGCTTATGCGTTGCCTCTGGCTGTTGGAAAATTTCTTTAGTATAGGAGGCCTATTTTTTTGAATTCGGAGGTCAAACTAGTGCTAGGGTGGAAATAAATGAAATGATTAACGCGTTTCGGTGTTCTTTCCTTGGCCCTCGTAAATGTTTATGCTACCAGTCCCTGCCACAAGGGCGAGATGTTTCATACACTGTGGTGAGAAAAAATTGGATAGCGATGGGGTATCATCGTCTACACAAGGTACAAGAGGGCACTGCATTGAGAGCGTGTCGATTATTTGCCTCGCTCTGGCCGCCCTAATGCTACCACAGATAAACGACACTTACGGATTTATTTGCGGATTGAGGGGATTGAGGGGATTGATTTTCGTGCAGCCAAGAGACGTCATGTTTCGACCCAAACTGTCCGTAATAGACATCATGACATGCAACTTCACTCACTACGTTCGTAGCGAGAGGTCCAGCTTTGACGACTAGACACCATGATGAGCAGGAGAAATGTACGCAGCAGCATGTTGAATGGATTCATCAGGCCAGGCTTCCATCTGCCTTCAACCGCACTATCGACGGAGTCGTTTTTGGAGCTAGCCTGATCCACATGTTTTTTTTGTGGAGGGGGCGCCTTGTGGGGCCACCGCCACTGGTGACTATAGATGGCGACCAAACGGCTGAGTGGTTTAGGAATGACATCATATCGGCAGCGTTTCAGTGAGGCATCAGTATTAATGGACGTCAATTAATTGTCACGCTCTTTGTACATATCTCGTGAATGTACTCTGTAATAACATCACAATATTAGAAAAGTAAGTATATCCTACAGACATGAAACCCTATTTGAACAACCCCTGGTCACATTGAAAGGGACAAATTTTGGTAAGGCAACCCAGCAACAAATCTGAGAGATCTACGCTGCCCCCATTGAGGAGTGAGACAATTCGGACCAACAATTCCTTTACGTCACGGAATATGTGACATTAACTGCGATTGGGTGAAGTTGAAAATTTGTACCCAGCCGGGATTCTAACTGGAGTCTCCTGCTTCCTAGTCAGTTTCGGTGACCCGTACACCACTGGGGACACAGCGAACACCACACCTCACGGAATTACTCAAGTACGCCACCTGTCAGATACATATTCTCAACTTTACCCTGTCTACTTGTACTCAAACGCGTAGTTTTGTATTCACGTTAGGGCCTAGCAGTGCTTCGGCACTGATGAAAGGATAACTGTCCGTCATCGGCATATTATACACGTTTTATATAATTATATAGCGTCTGACACGACGTATATGTAAAATCCCTTAAGATCTATAGTCAGAATGCCTTGACGATTACAGACGTGACTCTGTGCAGAGGACGTGTTACAGGGTATTCGGACTGCTGGTGTATGTTGCAATCTGGAACAGAAATTCAAATTCTCTGGATTATTTTAGTAGAAGATTTCAATGACTGAAATATGTAAAACTTCATGTACCCCTAGAATCGTGGTGACACAAAAGGCTTTTTATGTGTATAGAGGACCAAATCGCGAATTTCATTCATCCCCACATACTATAATCCAAAGAGGTTGTAAGACGGCTGTCTGCCGTCTTCCCTAGGTTTTTAACTTAGTAAATTATCCAAGTTCACTAGACGGTTTTTTTTTTTTTTTTGCTAAACGAGAACCCCTTTCGTTAGGAGGCATGACGAATAGCATTTCATTTCGTGTTTTTAAATGTTAGTTTTTGTAACATTGTGTTAATCTTGCTGGGATTTTGTTATGCTAATAATTTATCATACTATCTATGAATGTGGCAATATGAACGGTTTATCCGTGACGCCACTGTCCCTGTCAGAATGTGTACTTGCTTTATTCTGTATGTGCGTGCATGAAAATCTTCTACCATGGGTGTCGAAGTGTATGAATGAGAATTTTCGTCTACGGCTGCTGCCTGTTCGCTAATAGTGTTTCTCTGGTTTCGTATCTGTAGGTAGTCGTTACCAACCTCTGCTTTTGATGCTAGCCGGCCGCGGTGGCCGAGGAGACTGAGGCGCTTCAGTCACGGTCTGCACGGCCACTACGGTCGGGAGTTTGAATCCCCCCTCGGGCATGGATATTTGTGCCGTCCTAGTTCGTAAGTAGTTCATAAGTAGTTTGTAAGTTTAGGGTCTGATGACCCCGTAGTTAAGTCCCATAAGATTTACAAACATATGAACATTTTGATGCTACCTAAGAGGTTCCTCCACCCTTTGGTTACAAGTTCGGTTGACAATGCCCATTAGCGAGTTTCGATAGGATGCACGAGTCTAAGCTCTCCCCACCACCTCGTTTTTCTTGGGTTTTTACCGATTTCCAGCCGCTGGGGGCGCGATCGCTGGCCTTATGGACACTCTGAGGCTGCGCTTCCAGCTGGTAAGACGTTCCGATTTTCTTTCCTCCCTTGAGATGGTAATCGATTCTTTGTCTGGTATTCAACTTAGACCTCAGAACATAGGTTCATTTTCTCGGAATAAGTCTCTTCGTTCATGTACGGAAGGATAATCAGCTACATTTCGGTGATTTTGCATAGGTAAGTACAGTGAAGATGTAACTAATTCGGTTTGATAATGGCTGGGAATCGGTAACCTTTGTGAGACTAGGTGGCGGTGTACAAACTCGGTTGAATTTCTTTCTAGCTTTCTGGAATGCAACTAATGTGTGGGAGTACTTTTATTCTGTGTAGTGCATGTGAAATATTCTTTTCCGTTTTCTCATTCCTTGAGTGATATGTACTCCATGTGGTGTGTTCTTAGAACAAAGCATTCAGCTACCACTGTGTCTGTTTCTAAGCCCTTCAGGCAAGAAATTATGCATGTATCTTTCTGATGTCCACTAGTACCTCACGATCTCCTCTCCGTCTACTTTAAATTGTTTTTTGTTTATTTTTTATTTTTATTTTTATTTTTATTTTTATTTTTTATTATTTTTGTTTTGTTTCTAAACTTGTACTTTGCATTCGAGTAAATTCTCTTCTAGCCTTGTAAGAACCGTCTTATAAGCTTGCTTGTGAAATACCACGTATTTCTAGGGGCTGCATACCGTATTTCTTAGTTGATTTTCTCCGACTTTGAATTTATTCCATTTTTCTGATTTTTGTAGACTGGACTTCGTCCATCCGAGTAAACCCTTCCAATCGGGTGTAATTGTATTTCTTTAGCTTCCTTATGATATCCTACTCATTTTAAGGGCGGCATGCAGAAGCCATTTTTCTTTATTTTTCGGAAATTGATTTTTTGTATTTTTACTGGTTTTCGAAACCACGTGGCACCGATCTCCGAGTTCAAGGGTTAATAGCTTGTCACTTGAGTTCTCGCCACAGCTTACATACCAGTGCCTTACTATAGTGTATTCGTGCTTCGTAATCTATGATTCCGTTGATTTTTGTTGAAATGAATACGACCTTTAAGCACTTCGCCTTCAGTGGCGTGTGAATATGTAATATTGCAGACACGTGCCGTGTGTCTCAATAAGTCTGCATGCTCACGGTTTGTTGTTGTTTTTTTTTTGTTTTTTTTTTATTTTTTTTTTTAATCTATCGGACCAAACTGCGTGGTCATCAGTCCGTAGCTTACAAACTACTTAAACCTAGTTAAACTAACCTAAGGACAACACGCACACCCAGGGAGGACTCCAACCTCCACGGCGAGCAACCGCGCGCTCCGCAGCGAGACGCTTTAGACCGTCCGGCTACTCCACCGCGGCGGTTTGATTTAAATGGAAATTAATCTTGCTATTATCGCTTAGTAAAGAAAGACCAGAGCCACCTACAAAGTTTATTTTCCTTGTTTTGGGTGGTACATCCTGGTTCGCTGAATTTCGCCTACGATAGCGGCGCCTACTTCTATTTCTTATCAGCACGCTGAGTTGGATGAGTTTCGCTTTGCTTCGAGCGTGTGAGTGGCGGAATGCTTGTTGATTGTAAATCCCTCCTCCCATGATATTCAGTTCAGATTACTTTAAATCTATTTGAAATGGGATGTATTTTTATTGTTTAACAAAATTGGTTCCCCCATTTGCTTATTTGAAGTGAATAAATAATTTATTTTCAGTGAATTTGATCCTTCTTATGAATATTAGTTTATGAATACGCTTCCTTTTTTATTTAATGTTGTTTCTCACCAGTGCTGAGAACAAACTCAGATGTAAATTATCATTTTTTAATTCCGTTGCACCATCATTGTTTCACAGCCACCATCATGAAATGGTTTACTTCGGGATGGCTTGTATATTAATGATCGTGTGAAATTCTCGTGATCTACGACTTATTTTGGCCACCGTCTCTTTGTCTTCCTGCTGCTAAAGTAAAGTTTGAGTCAGTTCTAAATTCTGGGCCAGGGAACAAGATAGTCAGAGCCAAGTAGTCAGTAGTTCACGCGAATCCATTACTGGATTTACGGCCAGAGTTATATGTTTAAAGTAAGCTTTTTAACTGGCTTCTTTCAGCTAGAATTAATTTTACAATTAACGGTGTTCTTACAGGGTAAAGTCCGAGATGATAACAAACGAGTTCATCTTCTATGGAATAGAATCTGCAGGAGCCCCGGCATGTTGGAAGAACATAAGCATTCATGAATGCAGAGGGATCTATTCAAATAATATTCGAAGCTCATTTTCAAGAAAGAGTAGCTAACAGAACAGATCTATTGAACTTACTCATTATATAGAAGAAAAAGACTTTTGATGGCAAAAGGTTATTTTATTTTTTTCGGTTTCATCCTTATCTAAAGTCATCTTCAGAACATATATACAGCCAATGTGGCTCGTGCAGATATCTCCAGGACTGCTGTGGCTGCAGCCCGGGAGACAACAGCACCAGCAAGGGGTGTATATATTTTTTCAGCATAAATCCATTGTAAGAAGATCGCTGTTACTCTTTTGTATAATGTTGTCCAAATTAATGAACTGACTGTCTATTAAACCACACCACACATTAACAGAAAAGCGTTTCTGCAAAGGTGTCTTCTACATGATATGTGGGTTTTCTTCGGGCGAACGATGTGAATAATGTGTGTTCTTGACACTGTTAGGAGTGAAAGAATAAAATTGGAGTTACTTGGAAAATTCGAATATCCAACGACATGATTACAATTTTGTGTCTATATATCCTGCTCGCAGGTGATGAATGAGCAGTAAATCATGCAGATTGACCCGTGCATACCTAATATTCGCCATACTCTAGAATGTGGAACACCGATATATGCAGAATTTCTTCACATTCTTGTTGGAGGAATTTTATTTACCTAGTGTGTAAGGTCTGCTGCTTCAAACACAGTCTGTTAATTTACACGTTCCGATCCAATATGAGTGTACTGTACTAGTGCTCACTCAGGTCAGAAAATCTTATTCTCTACAAGCAGCAGCAGCATTTCTGTTACGAAACCCAAACACAAATACTTTATTGGCATAATCCGCATATTTACATGCCACAGTACGGTAGACTTGTCCATTAAATTACGACATCACAACTAAAAAAATGTTCAAATATTTGTAAATCTATCGGACTAAACTGCGTGGTCATCACTCCGTAGCTTACAAACTACTTAAACCTAGGTAAACTAACCTAAGGACAAACACACACACACACCCAGGCCCCAGGGAGGAGTCGAACCTCCACGGCGAGCAACCGCGCGCTCCGCAGCGAGACGCTTTAGACCGCTCGGCTACTCCACCGCGGCGCATCACAACTATTGCTTACATTTGGTAAACATAAGCAGGATGGATGGATGGTTTGATTTTTAATGGGACTAAACGACTACGGTTATCAGTCCCAAATGTAAGCTCAGCAAGCCATATATCACAGGAAACTAAAGGCCTTGAACTAAGCTGTATCTCTGTTCCCAATAACATTTGGATATATGTTATCTCGAATGTTTATCGGAAATCGTCTACACTATCCCCTCCTAGAATAATTATACTTCCTCCTGAAACACCTTGCACATGATTACTCTTACTGTTATGTAGTCTCCGGTTTCAGGGTAGCCGAGGTTGGAAACGCTGCGGGGACCAACACTGTCCCATCAACACAAATGCTCAACTTCATTGAAGTAGACGAAGTTCACATACGGCGGACACTTATTCATTCGATGAAAATTTCTTACCATCAAGCCAAGCCATTCGAATCCAAGTCTGGTGAATAGGGTAGGTGAGGAATCAATTCGAATCCCGAATCATGCACATTTGGCGTTGCGATAGTTTGAGTACTGTCCTGATGAAACTGTCTTCCGTGCCAATATTGTACGTTTTCAATTAGTTCCTGTTCCAAACGATCCATCAGAGCAACATAATAGGGTCCAAATAATCTATCAGGTTGTGGTTGCGTAGACCTTCCCGGCGTAATAACTGATAATATTCATCTGGGGTATGCAGCCAGATACCGTAGTCAACTAGACACGATATTTCGGCAGACGAACTGGCTGCCATCTTCAGGTGAGGGCGCTAATACACTAACTCACCGGCAGTTTCCGGCGAGTTAGTGTATTAGCGCACTCACCTGAAGATGGCAGCCAGTTGGTCTGCCGAAATATCGTGACTAGTTGACAGCGGTACCCGGCTGCATACCCGAGATGAATATAATCTATCAGGTTTATAACCTGGGAATCCTAAAAGACTGTGCGCTTCACCTTTCCAGCTGACAAAACGGTCTTCGCCTTCTTTGGTGCACTCTACCAAATCTTCGTCCATTGTTTGGATTGTTGTCCGGTCTTTGGAGTGTAATGGTGAATCCAAATTTCATCCACAGTTATGAATCTCGGCAAAAAGTCCTGTAGATTGCACCTGAACAGATGAGATCGCAAGCAGAAATGTGCCTTCGTTTTGGTTTTTTGTTCAAAGTGAGCAGGTGCAGCACCCATCACGCATATGGCCAGTTTTCGATGGAGGATGATTATATCGTTCAGTTGGGATGCCTACAACATTAGCTATCTCGCGATCGTTTAATATTCGTTTACCATTGGCCCTTATCGATGGTTTCACTCTGTTGACTTCAACGGGTCAAGCGGAACGTGCTCCCTCTTACATGGTTCTCCGACCATATTTAAACTCATTGATCCACAAGTAAATGGTGTTCATTGTTGGTGCAGAATCCACATGGACCTCTTACAACACAGATTTGTCTGTGCAGCTGTCGAACCCTTCAAATGAAAATGTTTAATGACCGCACGAAATTATTATTTTTTCCATGCTAAGGTACTAACTACACAGTAACCACTTCAGCTTGCAACCAACAATCAACTAATAACAGCTGCCGTTCGAAACTTGCTGTAACATCCGTGAAAAAATCAAGCCGTTCCAACAACAGTGCAGGTTCCGTAAATTTATCACTCTTTCATACTAAATGAACAGACTTATCATACCCGGCTCGTATGCCAACTCCTCTTCCGCAGACCCTGTTTGCATTTCACCGTTAAAAGATTTATCATCATCATCATCATCATCATTAGAGACTGATTATGCCTTTCAGCGTTGTCTGGAGCATAGTACCTCTAATAAAATTCCTCCATAATCCCCTATTCAATGCTAACATTGATGCCTCGTCTGACGTTATGCCTTTTACTTCAAAATCATTCTGCACCGAATCTAAGTACTTTCTTCTTGGTCTACCTCGACTCCTCTTACCCTCCGCTGCCGAGCTGATGAGTCTCTTAGGTAACCTTGCTTCTCTCATGCGTGTAACATGACCCCACCATCTCAGTCTGTTTGCTCTAACTGCTTCGTCAATGGTGCTCATTCCCAGTTTTTCTTTGATTTCCTCATTATGTACACCCTCCTGCCATTGTTCCCATCTATTAGTGCCTGAAATCATTCTTGCTACTTTCATATCTGTAACCTTAAAAAATAAGGTAACCTGTATCCACCCAACTTTCACTCCCATACAACAAAGTTGGTCGAAAGATAGAGCGGTGCACTGATAACTTAATCTTGGTACTTACTTACTTCTTGCAGAAGAGAGTAGATCTTAGCTGAGCACTCACTGCATTAGGTTTTCTGCACCTTGATTCCAGTTCTTTCGCTATGTTGCCATCCTGTGAGGAAATTAATCCCAGGTACTTAAAACTGTCTACCTGTTCTAACTTTGTTCCTCCTATTTCGCACTCAATCTGTTTGAATCTCTTTCCCACAGACATTACTTTCGTTTTGGAGATGCTGATCTTCATATCATAATCCTTGCACCCCTAATCGAGCTCTGAAATATTAGTTTGCAAACTTTCCATTGAATCGGCCATTACAACTAAGTCATCCGCATATGCGAGACTGCTTATATTGTTTCGACCTATTTTAACTACAACTAAGTCATCCGCATATGCGAGACTGCTTATATTGTTTTGACCTATTTTAACCCTTAATCCGAAACATCGGTCCCATTTTAAAGGCCGAGTGTCCCAGCACTGCAAAAAACGCGGCTCCCCCTTCCCAATACCTTCGTCGCAATACTTTCCGCGTGTAAAGCAACAGTCAACAATCAGTTTTGTTTCGTCACTGAAGAGATACAGAGTATTGTTTAGAGGAGTGCGCCAAGTTGTGTGCCTCAGATACCGCATGTTTCGTATTACGTACAAGAATGTGGTGGGTCCAATAGACCGCATGTTTCTAATTATGACATAGTCTGATTTCAGTGGTTGTTATTTTGTAGCATTTTCTTCTATGCGTGAATATATGTTATATTTCAGGTATAATATGGATCGACTTTCTAAGAAGAGTAACATATCTGCGGCAAATCCAGATTTGGAAGCTTGGGTGCAAGCACAATTACGGGATTTAGATGAAGAGGGAAATGTGAACGATGATGACACATTTGATGATTCTGATGATGATCCAAATTTCGTGATAGACGATGGCCACCATGAAACAGAGAGTGATACTAGTGAAGAAAATGTTTTATTGGAAGAAGTGCCTGGAATGGTCTGCACTACAGATAATACCTCACAGGAAACACAGTTCTTTTATGGTAAAAATAATTTCAAGTGGGAACGTTCTGAGCCTGTTACGACAAGAAGAACACCCGAGCACAACATTCTGAAAGGAGGAACGCTGGACCAACAGCCAAAATTCGAAGTTTGGGACAAAGTCCTACTAAATTTCAAATATGGAAGAATTTATTTGATGATGACATGAAAGATGAAGTAGTTTCACATACAAACGTGAAAATGAATACTACAAGGGCAAAGTTGCAGAAAACAACTAATCCATCCAATTACAGAAATACTTAATGTGGTGTCGCCCAAGTACAAAGTGCGCGCCACCTACTTTCGCCGCGCGCCGCCATGCACGCACGGCGCGGCGTTCTCACGACGACAGCCACGAGCGCCCTCTGCTGCAACCCCGCTCGTGGCCACCACGGAAAGACATCGGCACTTCGGACGGAGATAGCAACCAGTTAGGACCTTCGTAATCAGATAGGCACCAGTGAAGACTTTGCTATCGTACAGGCACTAGGCAGGCCTCTAACAACTATGTATCAACATTCTGCAGTACTATGTAAAAGTTAAGTATTGTTACATTCTGTGCAATATATATCTTTCTAATTTACTCTAGTGTTTATAGTTTCTGGCTGCTCCCCTCCGTACCTGCACCAGCGTGCTCTCTTTATTCCTGTGTCGGTCACAATCCACTCGGCCACCGACACCTAAGACAAGGCTGGGACACAAAAGCGGCGACGAAGTCGGGACACAAAACTTAAAACACTGAGATCAAAGCTTTCATAGATCTTCTAATGATATCATTATTCAAATCGTCTCATAAAGATATGTTTCCTCTTTTAGAAAAAGACCTGACTGGACGTTATATATTTGTGATGACAATGTCGACAAAGTTCTTTGAAATACTTCTAAGCAGCCTGAGAGTTGAGGATGTGACTACCAGGGAGGAAAGAAAAAAGTTTGATAAATTCATTTTCAATTCTCAGCAATTATACTATGTAAAAGCCAACGTTACAGTGGATGAAATGTCAGTACCATTCAGGGGAAAATGTCCTTTCCGCGTTTATATGCCTAGCAAACCGGCCAAATACGGCATAAAAATTATGTGCCTAGCAGATTGTGGAAGCGCTTATCTCTTCAATGCCTATATATAGGGCAAGGGAGTGACGGGTGTGGCTTGACAGAAGAAGAGAAACAGCTTGCAAAACCATCTCAGGCTGTGCAAAGCGATAGAAGGAAGTAACATACACATTACCGCTGACAACTGGTTTACATCTATAGAACTGTTTCGTGAGCTACGAGAAAGGGGACTAACATACGTAGGAACAGTCAAAAAAGAACAAACGCGAAATTCCTCCAGAGTTTTTGGCTGATAAAAGTAGGCCAGTTGGATCAGCATTATACGGATTCTCTGAGAATACAACACTGGTATCATTTGTTCCTAAGAGAAACAAGGCAGTGATTCTTGTGTCTTCAATGCATCATTCTATTGAAAATGATACCATAAAAAAACAAGCCAGAAATTATTTGTTACTACAATACTACAATGCAACAAAATCTGGAGTAGATCTGCTCGACATGAAATGTTGCAATTATTCCTCAAACAGACGTACAAAACGCTGGCCAATGGCAGTCTTTTATACACTTGTAAACATCAGTTGCGTGAACAGTTTTGTTCTGTATTTGTGCTACAGAGGAAACCCCATGATAACCCGTCTGAAATTCACCAAAAGATTGGCCATGGAGCTGATAGAGCCTGGAAATTACAAATTTACCATGTCAAGGAAATGATCCGTAAAGTTCTGGGAGACAGTCAGCAGCCAAGCAAAGGCATACCAAGTGATAGAACTGACAAAAGGAAGACGTGTATGAAGTGTCCTGCATCCAAGAAGACGAAAACGGCGTATAAGTGCATCAGATGTGATCAGCCAGGTTGTCTGGAATGTATCAGAAAGTTGTGTGTCGACTGTGCGAAAGAGCTGTGATTTAATATTTCAATTCATTTAATTTTTATATTTGGTTACAATTTTTGCAATATTTCTCTTATATTCAGGAATATATTGTCTGGTGTAACAGCGGTGAAAATTATTTGAAATCTGACACTGAATGACTGCACTTACTTGTGATATTTCATGTTTATTTTATATAATGTAAACAATAAAGTGTTAATATCGAATATAAAGTATTAAATTTACTTAGAATATGAATTAACTGACTCTTTACTTAATTTCTGTGAACTAATGTGGAGATCGGTGACATTAGGTGGTCTGAGAGACCGCATGTTTCTAGTTACGCACATTTCAGAGGTGTTTCGGGTTAAGGGTTAATCCCGCCCTGCCAGTCTACTGTTTTCAACATATGATCCATAAATAGTATGAACAACAATGGTGACAGGTTACAGCCTTGTCTTACCCCTGAAACTACTCTGAACCATGAGCTTGTTAAGATTTACATAGAAAATTTTGAAGGGACCAACTTGTGCTGACCAAACTGTAGACGTAGTGCGGCTGCCATGTTTTCATGGCCTGTGGCTGCAAATGAAGCAGACGCTGCGCCTACAGCGGCCTCTGCTGGTCGCATAACGTGCGCCGGCTGGCAGCAGGCGGTTGGCCGCCCCCGCGTGAACCGACCGCAGCTAAGCGCTGGGGGGAGGGGGAGCATGGGGGACGTGCCCCCACGCTCGTTGGGCAGGAGGAGTCCCCCACCCCTCCCCACGACGTCATTAGCCGTAATGGGCGCCGTTCGGCGGCGTTGCCGGAGTATCAATTAATTCTACAGCCCGCCAAATAGCCCTCCTTACAGTGGCAGTCTTCCTCCCGTGCTTTCTTCTCGCGATAGCCTGTTAGGTTTTATGAAGGGGACAGCTAGCTGCAGCAGTCTCCACCCAGTCGCGCGTCCAACTTGCTTTATGAGGCTCAGTTTACGGTTAATGGGAGGCCATTAGGGTAGAGCCTTAGTGTGGTATTATGCTTCACAAAACTCTCGATTAGCACTAGGTCATTCAGTTCCTTATCACGTAAACTGGAATCACATTTTTAATTGCAGTTTCCTGTTTGCACTTACCTGACCCTGGTACCAGGGTCTTTATAGTCTACAAAAACTTTACGCAAAGAGAATTCCATAATTTTGGGAAATTTATCAGGGAGGACAGTCCTCATTTTGTAGGTTCTGTCCTTCCTGGACAAGTGTCCTCGAGTCCTCCTGCTTGTCCTCCTTTCTGGAATCTTTTTTCAATTACAAATTATCTGAGAGATTGTACGTAATCAGGCATATAGTTATCACAAAAAGATACAAAAGAATGAAGTTGAACATATTTCAGCTACAGGAAGTTAGTCTTATTTTGAACGACTTTGTCCTTCAATATAAATTGCGATCTGAGGAAAAATTTATCCTTTAACAATAAAAAATTGTCAAACTTAGAGGAATCAAATCAGGGTATAACAGAAAAGTTTACCAAAAAAGTGTTGCCAGTATGTCGGAGAGTGATCTGAAACAAATTTCACAGGAAAGGGGTGTTGTCTTTTTTTTTTTTTTTTTTTTTTTCGACTTCATCACGGGTACATTGGGCAGATATTGAAAATTATGTTGAATTCTTATTCAAAGAATTGTTTGATATTAAAATCGATGAAAATTTTTTGAAGAAAATAGAATACTGAATATATATTTAAATACTGATAAATTAGAACAACGGGAAAATTACCATGTTGAAATTGATAAAAGGTGGGTGGAAGTATTTAACCATTAAAAAATGAAAACATTCCATATGAAACGTTGTGCTGCCCTGGAACTAATGCAGCAGTTGAGTATATATATATATATATATATATATATATATATATATATATATATATATATATATAATTTTCAATTGGGAAAGGCTTTTGGACGATTGAGAAGTCAAGATTGAATGTTGATACTCTAACTGCAGCACTTATTCAATATGAAGGATATTTCTTGCTCCAACATTTCCAGTATATGTTAGAGAATGATAAATTGCCAAAAAAATAATCATTCAATGGAAAAATATTTAATTAAGCAAATTAAAAGGGATGTTAACATAATTAGTGTATTTTTGTTTTAATTAATATAATTTTTTTTACAATGTACAATTTCATTAAATTTTGAGTCTCATTTTCATTGTAAAAAAAATTGGTCACCAGACAAATGAAGCTTCAAATAAATAGAAAGTACAACAAGAGCAGAAACAGAAACAGCAGACCCTGTAACAATGATCACACTCTGTTGTCCTCAAACGCAAAGTTAAAGTCAAACGTGCCCACAGGATGGTGGAGGTGTCATGACCAAACTGCGTCATTCAATTTTTTCTTCTTTTCGGGGGGGGGGGGTGAAAAATTAGTACTTTTTGCCAGCCTGGGGGGGAGGGGCTTAAAAAACAATTTACAAAACGTGAAATAAAAAATATTTCAATATTAAATGCTAAACAGAACCTAATACCTCCTTAGTGGGGAGGGGGGGGGAGGTTGTTCGCCGTTTGGAGGGGTTTGAATCATTGACACCTCTGGGTAAAATCATTGCCTCCCATGCTACTACGGCTATGGATGAACTTTATGGAGTAAATATGGATATCCTGTTATGGTTAACAGGAGTCGTGGTAGGAATCAGTGATAGAAAAAAAATTAATAAAGTTGGATTCTTGCAAGGAAGAAAACTGTAACCAGCACCTATTTATTCAAAAATAGCGCTCTGATTGATTTCCAAATACCTTTGTTATTTACTTCTGGTTTCTGTTCTTAACAGCTACAGTATTTACTTGGCATAGGTGTTACCTACAAGAATATTTCGCTACAAGTGCCTTTATAGAATAGAATCAAAAACAATAAGTTCATTCAGTACGTGGAGAACGTTGTGATACCCTTTTTTTTACCATTATACGAAGGTGATGTTTCAGCAGGACATTATCGTCCATACACTGCACGTGAAACTCAACGCAATCACTTAATGGAAGATATTTTTAAGAATCGGCGGTGTGCTATTAACCTTATTCAAACAGCAATGTATGAGTGCAATAATTCGTTAGAAAATGTAAGTTGACTTGATGCTTCAGGACAAATTTCATTTGGTTTACCTTTTTATTTTGTTTTCCTGCATATGGAACTCAAAATATGAAATCTCTTGGCGTTCGAGATGCGTGTTTCATGTGTCTGACTTCAAAATAAAATTATTGTTCCAGAGCTACCATTAGTGGATCTTCGAGACACATGGATGCACCCAGTGACCTTTAAATACAACTATTTCTTGAATTGCATTGTGCCAGAACTAACTACTTTTGCCATTGACACGCCTTGCAACTGCGATGTTTGAAATTTGACTGAGAGTTAAATCTGCGAAAGTGTGTCGACTTGAGGCAACGTCGCCCTTGGACTCAAGGGACTCTTGAGAATTGTCGATAAAAACTCAGAAATTCATTACGTCCATTGGCTCCAAATATCACCAATACCCTGTCTACGGTTCACACGATGAGAAGGTCGTCGCACCCGCACTTTATTATTCTAATAGGGGTAAGACCCGCGACAACCTACGTGAAAACAACGTGTTTCCTTATGGGTGGCGAGAAAACATTTCTGATACATTCCGTCTGCGGCGATGATTCCCACGTGTTTTGCAGTCAAATTGATGGTCGACAGTGTGACATTGGTACAGCGCTTCCCAGCTGAAACCTTATTGTTTACTAGATATGGCTGATCCAACTGCTGTGCGCTTACTTTAAGGCTCTTTTCAGTCAATAATTTCATCATGTGATAGTAAGTTACACCTCCAAGTTGTACTGCGCGTTCAGTTTTCCGACTGTCGGTATTGTAGTTTCATGTGGAATTTCCTGTTTTGTTGCCGTGTCAAGTGTTCCGTTTGACGCCTGCGCCCGCTAGAGACGGCTGCTCTGTTACTCTCTGGTTCCCGTTGTAGAAACTGCCTTCGTTCCCTATGTGCCCGTCTTCAGGTACTTGTTTCCTGATTCAGCACTGTCTATGCACTCTGCTTTATGTTCAAATGTTTGTAGAGCTTATGGGACTTAACTACGAGGCCATCAGTCCCTAAACTTACAAACTACTTACGAACTATATTATACTAAATACGGCACAAACATCCATTTCCCAGGGGGGGGATTCGAACCCCCGACGGTAAACTGCCGCGCACACCGCAACACGGCGCTCCAGTACGCACGGCTAATCCGCCGCGGCACTCTGCCGCACTCTGCACTCTGCACTCTGCACTCTGCACTCTGGTGTGTTATTCATATAGTTACCATACACAGATTTATTCCACCCTAACTTTGTATGTGGTCTCCTTTCTGTTTTAAGAGATCGAACGCTATGTTCCAGGCGGAACTATACTATGTGATCAAAAGTAGTCATTAGACAACATGCGAAGCAGAATGGGGCGCTCCGCGGAACTCACGGACTTCGAACGTGGCTGGGTGACTGTGTGTCACTTGTGTCAGAGGTTTGTACGCTAGATTTCCAAACTGCCAAACATCCCTAGGTCCAATGTATCTGATGTGACATTGAAGTGGAAATGTGAAGGTACATGTACAGCAAGAGAGCGTATAAGCCGACCTCGTCTGTTGACTGACAAAGACCGCCGACAGTTGAAGAGGGTGGAGGTGCAGTTTAATAGGCAGGCATCTGCTCAGACCATCACGCAGGAATTTCAGACTCCATCAGCATCGACTAGTAGTAGTATGACAATTAAGCAGGAGTTCAGGAAACTTCATGATCGAGCGTCTACCCATAAGCCACACATCACGCAGGTCAGTGACAACCGACGCCTCGATTGGTGACATTGGACGACTGAAGAGTGGAAAAACTTTGTGTAGATTGAAGTATCACGATATCCAATGTGGCGATCCGATGGCACGATATAGGTTCGGCGAATGCCCGGTGAACGTCATCTGTCAGTGTGTATATTAGCAACAGTAAAATTCTGAGGCCGTGGTGCTATGGTGTGGTCGTGTTTTCGTTGGAAGGGGCTCGCAACCCCTGTGATTTTGCGTCGCACTATCACAGCAACGGCCTACATTGATGTTTTAAACACCTTCTTGCTTTGCATTATTGAAGCGCAATTCGCGGGTGTCGACTGCATTTTCCAACACGATCGAGCAGCTGTCCAGAATGCACGGGCGCTGGCGAAGTGGTTACACGACAATAATCGATTGGCCTGCACGGAGTGATGAATCCTGTAGAAAACCTTCGTGATGTTTTGGAACGTCGAGTTTGCGTCAGGCCTCACCGACCTATATCGATACCTTTCTTCAGTGAAGCACACTGTGAAGAATGGGCTGCCACTCCCTAAGAATGACACCGTACCTCACAAACGGCTTTTAATAAAATTGCGTGGTTAGGGTATATCGCCCCAAATTTGCGATTGGATAGGAGATTTCCTCTCAGAGAGGACACAGTTCGTAGTTATCGATGATAAGGCATCGACTAAAACAGAGGTGATGTCGGGCGTTCCACAGGGTAGTGTTATTGGTCCTCTGCTGTTCCTTATTTACATAAACGATTTAGGGGAAAATCTAAGTAGCTCTCTTATGTTGTTTGCAGATGACGCCATCTTTTACCGTCTAGTAAATCATCTGAAGATAAAAACCAACTGCAGAACGTTCTGAATAAGATATTAGTATGGTGTACAAATTGGCAATTGACTCTAAATAATGAGAAGTGTGAAGTCTTCCATATGAGCACGAAAAGAAATCCGTTAAACTTTGTTTACAAGATAAATCATTCAAAAGCGAAGGCCATAAACTCCACAAAATACCTAGGAATTACTATTACGTCAGTCTTAAAATGGAAAGAAGACGTAGATAATGTCGTGGGAAAGGCGAACCAGAGACTGCGTTTTATTGGCAGAACCCTTAAAACACACAACAGAACTACAAAAGAAACTGCATACACTACGCTTGTCCGTCCATTTTTGGAGTATTGCTGCCCAGTATCAGGTGGGTTTGACGGAGGACATCGAAAGAGTCCAAAGAAGGGCAGCTTGTTTCGTATTGTCACGATAAAGGGTAGACAGCGTTACGGAAATGATACAGGATCTGTGATGGGAATCATTACAACAACGGCGCATATCGCTGCGGCGTGGGCTACTTACGAAACTCAAATCGCCAACATTCTCCTCCGAATGCAAAAATATATTGTTGACTCCAGCTTACATAGGTAGAAATGATGATCAGAATGAAATACGAGAAATCAGAGCTCGAACGGAGAGATTCAGGTGTTCTTTCTTCCCGCGCGCTATTCGAGAATAGAATGGGAGATAAATAGTATAATGGTGGTTCGATGAACCCTCTGCCAGGCACTTAAAAGTGATTTGCAAAGTATCCCATGTAGGTGTGCAGAAGTAGAAGAAACCTTCCAGCACGTGACTGAATGTAAGCCTTCGGGAGTGGAAGCTGTCGGAAAGACTAAGGGTGGGCAAACACCGTATTGAATTCAAGAATTACCGAAGGAGGGCACCGAGACGTTGTAAGTTATTTTTAGGCAGGTGTCCGGATACTTTTGATCACATAGTTTAAGTTGATATCTTGTATCACGGTTGATAATATCCCATGTGACCTTTATTTCAACGTATTCTTGTCATAATTTTGACTACTACATAATTCATAGAATTGTTTAATTCCAAATAATGTTCCGCTGTAGCCGAGTTGGAAGCTTGATGGAATCTACGTGTGCCGCTGGTGCTATTTACATCCGATGTTTACGGTCCTGGTATTACAGACTGTCACGTGATGGAATCATTGGCTAAGAAGTTTCAAAAAGTATGCACACAGCAGTCGAAACACCCACAACTAGTAAGTACTAGGGTTGTAGCTACGTGCCGGCGCGGACGTTAGATGGAGCGCCTCCTGCAGCGCAGACCTGTGACTGAACGCCTAGTCACCACACACAGGCATAAATACTGGACTGGTTCCACACTGTATTCAACCTCAGGAAACACATCATTAAGAGTGCGTCTACCGCGATCGAAATATCGTGCTAGTACGATTCGGATTACAGGCAGAATCCCGATTCTCCATGAATTCTTGTGCTAATGATTTGAAATTTTCATTGTGCATTATTTGTTGAAGGTGTTTAGTTTCTTAGTAATTATTTTCTGTATCTACATCTACATAGTTACTCTGCAAATCACATTTAAGTGCCTGGCAGAGGGTTCATTAACCACTATCATAACCTTTATCAACTTTTCCATTTTCTAATAGCGCGCGGGAAGAAGGATCACCTAAATCGTTCCGTTTTCGATCTGTTTTCTCTTCTTTTATTGCGATGGTCATCTCTCCCTATATAGGTGGGTGCTAGCAAAATATTTTCACATTCAGAAGTAAAAGTTGGTGATCGAAATTTCGTAAAAAGATCTCGCCGCAACGAATACCGTCTTTCTTTTAATGATGTCCACCTCAAATCGTGTAAAATTTCCGTGACGCTTTTCCCCCTGTCACATTATAAAACAAAACGAGCTGCAGCCAATTCCGCCTGGTGAGGGTTCCACACTGTGCAACAGTACTCCAGAAGAGGACGCACAAGTGTAATGTAGGCAGTCTGTTTGGTGGAGCTGCTGCATCTTCGAGACGTTCTGCCAATGAAACGTAACCTTTGGTTCGCTTCCCCACAATATTTTCTGTGTGGTCTCTCCAGTCTAAGCTGTTCGCAATTTTAACTCCTAGATATTTGGTAGAATTTACGACCTTCAGATTTGATTGATTTATCTTGTAAGTGAAGTTCAGTGGTTTCCTTTTAGTGGTCATGTGTATTACTTCACACTTTTTATTATTTAGTGTTAATTGCCAATTTTCGCACCATGTAGAAATTTTGTCTAAATCGCTCTGCAATTACTTTTGATCCTCTGTTGACTTCACTAACCGATAAACGACAGCATCATCCGCAAACAGTCTAAGGGAGCTATTCAGGCTGTCTCCTAAATCGTTTATAAACACAAGAAAGAGTACGGACCAATAACACTTCCCTGGGGAACGCCATATATGACTCTTATTTTACTTGATGATTTACCGTCAATTACTACGAACTGTGTCCTTTCAGATAGGAAATCGTGAAACCAATCGCAAAATTGGGGCGATATTCCATAAGCACAAAATTTCATTTGAAGCTGCTTCTGAGGTACAGTGTTAAAAACCTTCCGGAAATCCAGAAATATGGAATCTATTTGAAATGGCTTGTCGATGACACTTATCACTTCATGTGAATAAAGGTCGAGCTATGTTTCGCAAGAGCGGTACTTTTTGTATTCGTGTTGACTATTGGTTAATAGTTCGTTCTCTTCGAGTGTGTACAGTATTGGTTAATATCAGTTGCTCTTTAGAACAAGCTTCACTATTGTTGCACTCTTGTTTATTTAACTGCTTACACTCGTAAGATTTTGACAATCTGTTTTCGTGAATCATTGTCATACACTTTCCAGTTGACACGCCGTAAAGCAGGTAAACCACAATCTTCCTATAATTACCAAATTACTGCCAGTTTCACTGATTTTGAATTTTCTTCCCATTTCACAATAGTACAAATAAAAGAAAATAAACGGTTTGTCAGGTGAAATTAAATTGACAATTGTATATATTATTAGCTAGAAACAATGCGGTATAAGCAGTAGACTCGAAAATATATAATTATTGCTCAACCTTCAATGTTACTGACAAGCGGGAATGGCCGAGCGGTTATAAGCACCATGCAATGGAATGCGATGCCGTTCACGCCGTAGGTTAGAGTCCTCCTGTGTGTGTTTTCCTTAGATTAGTTTAAGTAGTTTTTAAGCCTAGGGACTCGTGACGACATTCGTTTAGTCCCACATATTTAGAAACATTTCATTTCATGTTACTGCTAGGGGCCGACATAGAGAAACACTTTGATGATTTAAACAGTTTAGACGTGTTGATGGGTACGATCTCCTTTTTTGTGTAACCTTGTTACTGTTTTGCCAAGATCGCTTTCTTATCTACTACAATTACCGGTTTCGACTGATTTCGCAGTCATTATCAGATGTATAAAAGGAGAAGATCAATGTACCTGCAACTTCTACCCAAGGACGCTAAAACTCGTAGCTTATACATTGTATTTTTGATATTTACACACCAGTGATACTGTGGTGTACTTAAACATACCAGCAACATGTAGCTCCGTCTATATGGCGTTTCATTGGGTTGTCAAATACACAATATTGCAGTCACATAATAAAAACCATTCATGGCCCCTACATCATAAACGGCCGTCGATACGCGTCTCACGCCACGTTAAACCCAACTACGCGGGCTCACGTTATACTTGCGGCAAGCAGTTACCACACAGACCGCCAGGTGGCGTTCGTGGTTAGTGATGTCGCTACCACATTACCTACGGCAACAGTAACTGTGGTAGGGGGTACTCGTAACAACACCGTACCAAAAATATCTAGCTAATCGTTGAGAGCATTTTTCTTATGATGTTTTAAATTTTTATAAATCTGTTTATTCTCTAGAAGGTATAATTTCTTTCCTTTTGGCGCTTTATGTAGCATATTCATAATTTGTCGAATGTCTTGTATTTTATGTTTGTTTTCACGTACGTCCTCACCAAATGTAGTTTTATTGTGGTTACTTAATTTCACTTCGAATCTAGTAAAAAAGGATCTACCCGTTTCATAATATTCTTCTCGGGTTTGCTGCCGGATCAAAACGTCATCTTGACACGATATTTCGGCGGTCCACCTGGCCGCCATCCTCAGGTGACAGTGCTGGTACACCGACTCGCCGAGACTGCGTTTGAATAAAAATAAAGGATGGAGAGGCTTAAGTTAATTCTGATACTTGATGACAAATCAGCGAGTCAATGCCTTTCGTTTATAAAAATATAGAGAAGGAAACCGCGTTTGAGTGTAGAAAAAGGAAGGCGAGAGTTATATAAATTCTGATACTTGATGACAAATCCGTGGATGAATACCTTTAGTTTATAACAAAAATGAAGGAAATCGGCCGGGTAGTTTGGTGTGGCCGACTGACATTAGTTTTCGTAGATTCTTTTAATATGAGACTACTATTCTGGCATTTGTATTACACAGATCCTCCAGCGATGCTCTATTTTTATAAGCATTAAATAACAACTACCACATAAAGCAGCATTTAGGTGTTATTTGTATTATCAAAAATCAAAGTGTAAGCAGATGGCTTTTTGCTATGTGTCCGAAAATCAGTATCGTAACATACAGTGTCGGGAATTAAAGATTCGTAAGCCGTCTTCAGTGAATATGGAGTACATGAATGTTTAGATTTACCATCAATAGCTCTAGCAGTACTGAGGTATCAGTTGTCGATATATGCTGAAACACCTGTATTAGCACGTGGCGTAGCCTGCACGTGCTGCAAACCACGCGTCGATTCTGGCAACCATTCAGTCACACACAAGGCGAATGCTGCCTTGTGAAACAACATTCCATAAAATTTCTTGAACTGCGTCGGTCGCAATAGTCGTATGGCTGCCCACGTTACATTACAGGTCAACATTGTAATCCATTATTAAAACTCCCTAACCAATGTCAGCTAGCTATAGAATCTAGTCAGTAATAAAATTATATACAAAGATAAAACAGGTAATGCCTGTATTGTCTCCAAAATTAAAAGAGCGTAATACAGGGGATATATGGAGGAGCGGGGAAGTATTAAGTGTGTACAATTAGGGCTGGGGAAAGGAGAGGTTGCATAATAAATGTTAATAACTATTATGAACCAAAATACATAGCAAGTATAGATGTAACGCACTTGGCGACTCTATGAGGTAAATATTGGGTGGGGGGGGGGGGACGTAGGACGTAGGATACAAATCCTAGAGTAACTAGACATACTCAATTTAAACATTACACACAGTTATACAAGAGCAGTAATGATTTATAGGGGCATAACTCTTCCACATTTCCATTGAGGCGTCTGCGAAAATTTATATGTTAGGTAAACGGGTAGATCTGACTGCGTAGGCTTTCCCGGCGTAATGCTTCATAATATTCTTCTCGGGTTTGCTGCCGGATCAAAACGTCATCTTGACACGATATTTCGGCGGTCCACCTGGCCGCCATCCTCAGGTGACAGTGCTGGTACACCGACTCGCCGAGACTGAGTACAAGCCGCGAGCGGCGGCCCCTATATACGCCGCGGAAGGCCGAGGGCGCGTGCGCAAAAATTGACAGTTCTGCCCTCTACGTTTCTGCGCCGCCAGTGGTGGAAGCCGGCGTAAACGATAGATCGCTATTCTGCAGAGACCGTTGTTTTTTGATGTCAAATAATAAAGGGTTCCACATTCTACTCAAAGGAAAACCCTTATCTCTGTTTATAATATTGTCAGTAAGACGAATAGCAATCGATTCTTTTAAAATACAGTCCCAATAGCGAGACGCTGAAGCAACCATTTGTGTTTCATCATATTTCATTTTATGTCCCTCAGTAAGACAGTGCTCAGCTACTGCAGATTTCTCTGGTTGAAGCAATCTTGTGTGTCGATGGTGTTCAGTACATCGATCTTGAATTGTGCGAATTGTCTGGCCGATGTAAACTTTTCCACAGTGACAAGGAATTTTGTATACACCGGGTTTCCTCAATCCTAAGTCATCTTTTACTGAGCCCAGGAGTGCTCTAACCTTGGCAGGTCGACGAAAAATGCATTGGATGTCATATCGTTTCAAAATCCTTCCAATTTTAGATGAAATGCTTCTAGAAAACGGTAGGAATGCCAGCGACTTGCAAGTTTCTTCTTGTGGTTCCCGCGACGGTCCAAATTGAAAAGCACGGCAGATCTGTTGGTCCGTGTAACCATTCTCCTTGAAAACCGTTCTCAGATGGTCCATCTCTTTAGTTAGACTTTCAGCATCTGAAATGGCAAAAGCTCTTTTTGTCAGCGTACGCAGGACACCAGTGCGCTGGTAAGGTGGATGACAACTTGTTGCATGCAAGTAGCGGTCCGTGTGAGTGGGCTTTCTGTAAACACTATGTCCCAATGTTCCGTCACCCTTTCTGTACACCATGACATCTAAAAATGGAAGCTTCCCATCTATCTCGACCTCCATAGTGAACTTAATGCTAGGATGGAGGAAATTAAAATGGTCCAGAAAACGGTTCAGAGCATCTCTCCCATGTGGCCATACCATGAAAGTATCGTCAACGTACCTCCAGAAACATGTAGGTTTTAGAAACGACGTTTTCAGCACCGTGTCCTCAAAATCTTCCATAAATAAATTGGCGACTATGGGGGATAATGGACTCCCCATAGCCACTCCGTCAGATTGTTCAAAATATTGACCGTTGAATAAAAAGTACGTCGACGTCAGCACATGGCGGCAAAGCTCCGTTGTCTCCTCGTCCAGAATTTCACTAATTAATTGCAAGGATTCTTCCAGAGGAACCCGGGTAAAAAGCGACACCACATCGAAGCTAACCAGCAAATCAGAGGGACTCAGACGCAAAGACTTCAGCCGCTGAATAAAAACTGTAGAATTGGAAATATGATGTTCACATTTACCGACGTAAGGGCTGAGAATCGATGTCAGATACTTGGCCAGGTTGTAAGTGGGAGCGCCCAAATTACTCACAATCGGTCTCAGTGGGATTAAAGTCTTGTGTACCTTAGGCAGACCGTACAATCTAGGAGGAACGGCGGCACCAGGTCGAAGTTTTCTGAGCTCGTCCTCAGGTAAGGAACTCTTCTTCAACAGTGAAAGCGTCTTTCTTTTGATCCGCTCGGTTGGGTCATTCTGCAACCTACGGTATGCTGTGTCCTCAAGTAAAAGATCCATTTTCCGCAGGTAATCATCACGTGACAGAACCACCGTGGAATTACCTTTGTCTGCTGGTAAAATTATTAAATCCTGATCTTCTCTTAAGGACCGGATGGCAGCTCTTTCATGTGAGGAGATGTTACTCCGTGGAGGCGGCGCCCGACGCAACGTATGTGAGACCTCATGTCTTATTACTTCTGCCTGGTCTTCAGGGAACTTTGATACCGCTTGCTCAACCGCACAAATGATTTCCGTGATGGGAACATTCCTCGGTGTGGGAGCAAACTTAAGGCCCTTTTCCAACACAGATAGTGTGGCGTCATCCAATTCCTTATCGTGAGGTTAATCACATTCCGTCGGTGGGCTTCGTCATCCAATATCGTAGCTTTGGAACAAAGCCGGTCAAACTTGGAAGATTGCCTAGTGGCAGCATTCCTGTGGGCCCAGTCGGACATAGCCCAAGAAGAAACATCCACCCACTCCCATGAAACAGACGACAGTTGCGAAGATACCTCCAAGTGCATCCACGGATTTGTCATCAAGTATCATTATTTATATAACTCTCGCCTTCCTTTTTCTACACTCAAACGCGGTTTCCTTCTCTATATTTTTATAAACGAAAGGCATTGACTCGCAGATTTGTCATCAAGTATCAGAATTAACTTAAGCCTCTCCATCCTTTATTTTTATTCAAACGCAGTTTCCTTCTGTCCTTGCACTGAATATTTTAATCTGTTCGTTTTGTGATATCTTCGGTTCTAATTAAGGTACACAGTTCTTTTTTACCTAACAACATTCAGCGGATCAAGCTCTTTCATTTGCCCTTTTAAACACTTGCATTTATTGTTTCTGAAGAAAGCTATGCGTGAACATTCAACTTTACTTCCATTTTCCCCCAAATTTTTTGTCACTGCACTAACGGTGCGAAGTATTCGCACGGGTCCTCTAGTAACATATTAATAACCTGACAAGCAAGAAGTAATATAAATACAATCAAAAGAATATTTAAACGGCAATTATGTACAGTAATTGTAATAAAATTATACCTCCACGATGCAATATGGACATAGCCTGATGATGGCTACAAAGCCCAAATAGGCCTATTTATGTATTTATAAACGTTAAATAACATCCACCACTTAAAGCAGCATTTCGGTGTTATTTGTGTTATCAATATGTCATTAAATGACATACACAATTATGCAGGCTCAAATGAAATCAATATTTAGCATTTCTACTCTTCTACCGCACTTGCTAAGAATTTTGAAAACAGTCACGAAAGTAGATATCGTCGGTGTTTGCATATTAACGGGGAATTATTTCCTGTAATTTTATTAAAATTCCTTTTGTTAGTAGACTCCCACTTTTAATTCTTATTCATTTAAGTTTTATGTGTCAGTTCATTCAAACAAGGTATTTCACGGCACTTTTCAGATAACAACTAAGACCCGCTGTCACCGGAACACCCAAATATATATCGAATGAGGCTCATTGGAGAAACCTGAAGCCCGCAGGCAAAATACATTCGTGTGTAGCCCGCTAATACACTGGATGGATTCAATCTACACATGACGCGATTTTATTTCATTTCATTTGAACTGTGAATGTGTATTAAAAGAAATGAATTACTTTCAGGGACACATATATTCGTTTACACCAGTGGCCAATTGGAAATTTTTAATTTGCAGTAATGCTGTTGATATGAGAGAAAAGTCGCGTGGGAAGGACAAAATGAAATGGTGAAATGCAGTAGCTTACATTACGGATCTAGATACATTTTTATATCCTTTCAGTGGCACTAAATACCACCAGGGGAGGGGACTTCATGGGTTTCACCGAATTGTCTCACACTGCTTGCGTAGGAGCATACTCCTAAAATATCTCGCTTGAGTGGGTCGTAGGTGAAGTCAAAATGTTGAATAATATTTGTTTTTCAAGTATAAACTATTTAAAGTAATAATCCCATTAGCGTTGACCCTAACGGCGTAAATCAGTATCCGGATTACTATCTTTGTGATCTATATTCAATTTCCACAGCTTCCTAAGTCACCATTCTTTTACTTGCAATGTTAAGCTTTTAACTATAATAATGAAAGTTACTGCTTTTAAATAACCAAAGTTAATACATTCAATGTAACTGCAAGTACTTTACTGACTAATTCGTCGGTTCTTGACAGAATATTTTATTTGTTTTGAATGAAGCACACGAGTTAAGTGTGTAATATTCTGCAAATCAGTACCAGATCAAAAGAACACTACATACAGGAGTTGGAAACATAGGAAAGAAAATTCAACATTTGCAAACAGCCTGTAAAAAAAGGCCAGAGCTACAAGATAACACATGAAGTCCTACACTGGATCCAGGAAGGGAACAATATGAACTACTTTGTGATAGTGGAAATTAATACACTTGTGTCAACTTTGCCAAATCTTGCACTAAATGACCAGACACAATTTCCAATCTCGCCACTTCTGTTTGCAGAATCTAGCCAAGCCAAGTAAACTACCCACTCTACTCATTTGCCTCATGTCCCAACTACAGATCTAAATACTTTGTATGATCACAGTAGCTACTTGCCTGATATCAATTGTAATTTGTTATTTTGGTAGTAACATACGAAATTGAAACTAATAGCTATAATTTCATTTTACCATTTAAAATTTTAACCTACAGATACTCTTATGTTTCATTCAGTTTATTCTCATCCTATCATGTTCCAAATGTTTGGCCTGTGATAATTTGACGAGGCAAATTATATTGTACAATTTATCTTCTTAGGAGAAATATTGTATTTTATATCTTGTGACATATTTGTTGAATAATGGTCACAGTAGTCGTCTTTGAAATTTAATGTACAGGTGTTATCTATACAGAAACTTTCGATCTTGGAACGTAAAACTTCCGAGCTGCATTACTTTATCTCTGTAATGTCTACCTGGTGATACTGTGACAGCTGTAATCCGTTTATGTGTGTGTGTGTGTGTCTTAAATAATGAAGTAAAACATTGAAACTTCTTAGCAAAAGAAGACTGTGTGCCAGAACCAGTATGACTCTAGGACCTATGCATGGCCAGAAGAAAGGCAAAAGGTTCCGGCACACGGTTGTAATTAGCCAGGAAACTTCACATCAGGGCACACTTCGCTGCCGGGTGAGAATATCATTTAGGAGGTGTAATGTTGACCAAAGTATTTCCAAAAATTGTAGCAATTAATTACCAAGGGAAGTTACGTTACAGTTTTTGGTGATAGTCGTCAAGGAAACATTTGGAACATAAAAATTGTTACTAGGAAAATCATACGTCAAATTATTTTTAAGAAAGAACATCTTTAAGAAAACTTCACCATTTGGAACACTCATCATAGAAGTTGTTAAAGAAAAGTCCATGCTTTTTCAATGTTGATGAATATCAAGCTTTTTTTTTTTTTTTTTTTTTTTTGACTGATTGTTCCGTCGCTTCTTGGTAGAACATAACCAAATAAATTAAAAACACAATTTTGTGTGAGTTCTAAAAGTTTATTTTTGCTTACTTAACCGGTTTTCGGCTTATTAGGCCATCTTCAGAGTATTTACTGCTGTGGCAAAGAGGTTACATAGTTTAGAAGCAGTATGGGAAGAGATGACAAATGACTACACTTAGATCGACATACATAATACAACACTTATAGTTGATATAATATCAAGCTTATTAATTGGCGCGGTGATTGGTTTCAACAAATGGCGAATCTCGTGTGAAACCAGGTTCAGCTCTCGACGGGTTGGTGGAGACTCCTCTTTATAGATATCGGACATCATTGGATCGGCAGATTGATATAAGAGGACCAGCGGTGACCTCTGGTGCATCTAACGTAAGACTTTAATGCTGGGCACAGTACACTTCCATCTGAACACGCAGTGAACTGAATACACCTACGATGGACCTCCGCAGCCGACGATCCTTGTTTCTTCTATTTTTAAGCCTTTCGCTACGGTGAACTTCTGCAGAAGTCGGGAGTGAATGTGCTCCACAGCCGGTGGACTGCTGCAGCAGTCGAGTGCTGCCTGTGCCGCCCAGTCGGTGGACTGCTGTAGCAGTTCCGCCTCGCGTCATACATCTTAATAGAATGATACTGAAATATAACGTAAAGAAATTGTAAATAAATATTATTTAACAAGCGAAATATGCCTTTATAATAATAACGTCCACATCCCACCAGAGCTGAATCCAAAACTTGGTTCTTTTAGAATTTACGAAAAAATTTCGCGAATTATCTGAAAGAAGGAAGAAAACTGTCTCTATTCGAAATGAATGTTCCCTAATATATATATAGTATAAAGTCCAATGATTGCGATAACACTGAGAGTTTCAAAGCAGGACAGAGTAGCGCCGTAGGGAGTGCGGAAAATGCGCCGTACAGCGGGCACGGCCGGGCGCGACTGGCGCTCGTCCACAGCGCACGGCGCAACAGTCACGGCGCCGGAGTGAAAGGGTTAACACCCAGACATCGATAACCGATGTCAAAGTGTATCATCATCTGCTGAATCCCGATTCTGTATCATTCGGAGGGAAGGATGCGAATCCATCATCTTATACTGCGGAGCTGATGGTGTCTCAATTATGCTCTAGGGAACATTCACGCAGGAATCCAGCTGTTCATTGGAGCATGTTAAAAGCTCCATGACGGCTAAGAAGTACCCTATAGTAGTTGCTAACGACATTCATGTTTCTGACCGGAAGTGACATTTTCTACGATGATCTTGAACATCGCTCTCTGAACCAGCAACCGTATCAGCGTATTTTACTGTATAAGAAAATGCAAAGTTTAAAGTATAAACGGCTATTACTTAAATAATCGACGTATCGGACAACGTTACAGTGGCTTTCTTCTGGGTATACTGATGTGAGCTGGTTGCTACTCGTCGCTATATTTCATCTTTACTGTCAATATGACATTACGTCATAATTTTAAAATCATCGATGTTATTGGTGATTTTTGGCGGAAGAGAGGAAACTTCGTCACGATAGGGTGCAGAGGGGGAAAGAGTGGGGATCAGCCATTGCCTGTTGTTCTTTGTGTAGCGAGACATGATTGGTGGTCGTCGGCGAATGAGGTGAGGGCTTCTGTTTCTTCTCTGCTTGCCGTGGGCCGCGCGGCGGCAGATGCTTACTGGTGCGGCCTATTTCTGCGATGGCTGTTAGCCAGTAGGGGGCAAGCCAGAGTCCATCTTCTGTATTCATGTTGCCAGGATGTTTTAAAATTTCCCCTTATCTTGCGTTTCACCATAGCTGGTTGCTTAGCGAGTATTCTGGCATCCTTAAATATTATCTTCTTCCTGCAATCCTTCTGCTGTTCGGCTATTTCAGATTTATTGTGCTGGCCTAATCGAATGTATCTTTCATGTTCAAGTATACGCGTTACAACTGCTCTCCCTGTCTCACCTATGTATACTTCCCACACTCGCATTCCTCTTTGTATACTCCAGCAGCGTGTAGTGCCTCTATTTTGTTCTTTGTGGAGGCAAGTACATCCACGTTCTTGTGACTGCTATAGAAGACAGGCTAGACACCAACCCGGAAAAGGTGTTTAGCAATCCGATATGTGACTTATGTACTACGATAAGCGTGCTACTGACTGCTTTTTTATCGATTTCCTACCTATCTACATTTTTTATTTTTATATATGGCGGTGTGGATCACTTAGTGGTTGTAGCCATTGGCCTGAAATGTTGTTTGTAGTTTTTTGAGCTCAGATGTTTTGTTGTCTTCATCAATCAGGCATGCGCGCATATCACCAGTGAGTTGATGACAGAGTCCCTCTGTGCTGTATGGTGGTTCGTTTGTGCGTCAAGACACTTTCAGTATGTGTAGACTTACGATATACGCTGTGCCAAACTGTGCCATACCTTGCTCTCAAAATTTCCACATCTATGAATGGAATAGCGCCGTCCTTCTCGTCTTCTAATGTAAACTGGAACTTCTTGTGTAATTTGTTCAGATGATCACGACATATGTGTAGCTCTATGTCTCCGTATGGCCATATGGCGAAAGTGTCGTCTATGAATCAGCATCGTGGGCGTAAAGGAGCGGAACAAAGTGCCGTTGCTTCAGTTATTAAGACAATAGCCAACATATGACGCGGTACACCACCCAATCATCTGACTGTGGCCGCGGACGCCCACGCTTTTGTACTTTAAAATAATTTTATTTCATCTAAATTTCGACACTTCTATTAAGTGCGTTCATCATAAAATGACACGATAACCTGCCTCACAAGCGGCTTCTAATGAAATTGCGTGCTTATGTAATATCGTCCCAATTGTGCCATTGGATTCACGATTTCCTATCAGAAAGGACACAGTTCGTAGTAATTGACGGAAAGTCATCGAGTAAAACAGAAGTGATATCTGGTGTTCCCCAGGGAAGTGTTATAGGTCCCCTTCTCTTCCTGGTGTTTATAAACGATTTAACAGACAATCTGAATAGCTGTTCGCGGATGATGCTGTAGTTTTCGGTTAGTGAAGCAACTGCAAAGCGATTTAGAAAAAAATTGTACATGGTGCGAAAATTCGCTATTGACACTAAATATACATGTCCACTAAAAGAAATCAGCTGAACTTCAATTACGCGATAAATCAGTCAAACCTTAAGGTCTTAAATTCTATTAAATAGGTAAGAGTTACAATTACGAACAACTTAGACGTGAGAAAACACAAAGAAAATATTGTGAAGGCGAACTAAAGGTTACGATTCATAGGCACAACGCTTCGAGGATGCAATAGCTCCACCAAAGAGACTACATTTCACTTGTGTGTCCTCTCTTGGATTACTGTTGCCCACTGTGGGACCCTCACCAGATGGGAATGACAGAAGGTACTAAGAAGGTTCAGAGAAGGTCAGCTCGTTTTGTTACAGGGGGAAAGCGTCACGAAAATGTTGCACGATTTGAGGTGGAAATTATTAAAAGAACGACGTTATTCGTTGCGGCGAGATCTATTTGCGAAATTTCAATCACCGACTTTTACTTTTGAATGTAAAAATATTTTGCTGGCATTCACCTATATAGTGAGACATGACCATCCCAATAAAATGACAGATTTAGATGTTCCTTCTTCCCACGCACTATTAGAGAATGGAATGGTAGAGTACGGTTACGAAAGTGTTTAATGAATCCTCTGCCAGGCACTTAAATATGATTTGCAGAGTATCTATGTAGATGTAGATGTAAAATGAATCACAAATTATGTATTTGAAAATATTACATGAAACTTTATTGATGACAAATTATTAATGACAATGGTCAAATCACGTACTCATAAGAGATTAATGGGCTCATGTCGTATTTAGTTATAAAAATACTAGCTAGTCAAAAACTAGCAGACTGAATAAATAACATGTAACTGCTGGCCGCTATTGGGCTGACGACGTGTCCGCGGTCAGGAGCGACATCAGGGAGCGTACCGCACCACGTCTCGTCTGCATACGTGATTTGTCCATGGTCATTATTAATTTCTCTGATGAATAAATTTTAATGTAATATTTTCTAATACACTATTTGTGAGTTATTTCTAGGATATAGTGTCATCTTCTAATGACGACTCGACTAGAGGTATCGAAATCTAGATCAAGTACAATTATCTTAAAACAACTTGTGGGGCTGCATTTTGTTATACAGTAAATTCTTTAACTAGTTTATTGCGCCATGTCAGAATGTAGGAGCCACTCCTGCCGGACGTTCGAGTTGTCCCTCCAACATTTTTGTGTGTGTTTTCTCCGGTTACTTTAACTTAGTTTGAGTAGTTTGTAAGCCTCGGGACTGATGACCTCAATAGTTTGGTCTCACAAACATTTCGCCATTCGAGAAGTCAGGATTTTGAGGAGTGGTGTGTCGCAATGTGTTTGTAAAGTCTATGGGACTTAACTACGGGGTCATCAGTCCCTAAACTTACAAACTACTTATGAACTAACTAAGACTAAGGACGGCACAAATATCCATGCCCGAGGGGGGATTCGAACCCCCGACCGTAGTGGCCGTGCAGACCGTGACTGGAGCGCCTTAGTCTCCTCGGCCACAGCGGCCGGCGGTGTATCGCACACGGTAGCGAGTTGCAGTTGAGGTGGCCCAACACGTGAGAACAAATTTGGAATGGATCGTGGCGTCAGAGAACATCGCCACCGACTTCGGAATTCACGGGAATAAGGTCTCTATGTGCTGGCAACTATTTCCAATTATCTAGCCAGCCCACTTTGTTTCCATGCCACGACACGTCGCCGATGTCATCCGTGCTAAAGACAGCTGTTTGGGCATAATATTCTGGCTGATCAGCGTGTGTTTAAATTTTATTATTAAACTAGCTGAAAACCCGGCGCTACCCGGGTATTTATTTATTCATTCCAATTTCAGCTATATATTAATTTATATAAGTACTGTATGTCTGTAAAATCTCTTAGGAATACAATTTATAGTAAAGAAGTAATAGATTAAACCTTGGTGCGTGATGTGGCGGTTTACCAAAAAGTTACTGTTTATATGCTCATATCTCATGAACTACTTGTATTGTGATACAATTTAGAATGTACACTCATCTACATGCGTGTATACTGCATGTAAAATTTCCTGCGGCTACAATTTGTTGTGTAGAAATTATAAATTGTAACGTCATACAGAAAGCCGTAGTTTTAGCCCATGAACAGCGGGACGTTACTGTTTATATGCTCATATATCATGAACTACGTGTCGGAATTTGATACAATGAAGAAGCTCCATTCAACTATATATGTGTATACTGTCTGTAAAATTTCCTGTCGCTACAATTTGTAGTGTTCAAATTATACATTGTAACGTCATGTAATTTTACTCCATAAACAGCGGAAAAGTAGTAAACGAGAAACTTTTTTTCTTTCATCATTTTGCTATGGTTGCCAGCGAGAAAAAGTGTAATAAAGGTTTGAAATTATGTTTAAAGTTTGTTGCAAGTCGCTAAGTACTGTCATTCTCATACAGTGTATTTCTAAAGTCTCGCCGCAATATATGGCTTTTTTGTGATTTCTATTTGTTATGACATAATATCTTTTGAACCATGTGCCGTATGTGATTCTTAACCAAGCAGCAATTGTTACCTCATGGTAAGGAATGTGTGTACCAAATTTGGTTGAAATCGGTTCAATAGTTTAGGAGAAAATGAGTAGCATTGTCGCAAAATGCAGCAGTTTTTCGTGCATCTCATTGTTTGTGACGTCATATATCGTGAACTGTATATCGTATTTGATTCTTACACTTACGGCGACCGTCCTCATGGATTGAAGCTTACGTGTACAAAATTTCATAAAGATTGGAACAAAAATGTAGATTTGTATGCAACACGTACAAACATACGACACTTTGCTTAATATATTAGAAAATAACGCGCGAACAGAAAACTAATAACGTGTAAGGCTACAGACTGTCTTCATTCCAAAACCAGTAAGAATTGATCATATCAAGGCCAAGGATATGAGACCAGTTAGCCTGTCCTCCTTCATTCTTAAGACATTGGAAAAGCTGGTTATTGTGCATGTTGGAGAAAGGAGGTTAAGTAGGGATCCTCTACATTCAAACCAACATGCATGTCAGCCAGGTAAATCATGTGAGAAAGCTCTCCACCAACTCGTTGGGAAGGTGGAGAAAGCACTACACTTTCAGGAAATAGCCCTCTGTATTTTCCTGGACATCTAGGGGGCTTTTAGCAACACGACTTTCGATTCTATGGTTAGGGCAGCAGAGGTGCATGGACCACTATATGTAGGTGGACTAGGGCCATGCTCAGTGGAAGAAAGGTAGAGGCTACCATGGTATATCTAAAAATGATAATCAACACCACTAGGGGTTGCCCGCAAGGAGGAGTTCTTTCCCCCTTATTGTGGAATCTAGTGGTGAATGATCTCAAGTACTCTAGGCAGTATTTTTGGCAAGGATACGCAGATGATCTTGTCTTAGTAATACTTGGCAAATTTGCTGACACAGTCAAGAATATGGCACAAGGTGCGTTGGACATTGTGCAAGACTGGTGCAGAAAACAGGATTATGGGGTTAGTCCTAAGAAGACTGTTGTTGTCCTATTCACAAAGAAGCATATCCAACATTCAAGTTGGAATCTAAAGCTTTTCAAAGAAGCGCTACCTGAAAAGGGGACAGTGAAATATCTAGGGGTTGCCTTAGATGTGAAACTGACATGAAGCTTTTCAAAGAAGCGCTACCTGAAAAGGGGACAGTGAAATATCTAGGGGTTGCCTTAGATGTGAAACTGACATGGACTCCTCACATTAGGAATATTTGCTCCAAGGCAAAAGGTACTTTGGTAAGTACCCACCCATCTTCTCATCTTTTAACATCCATGTTCTCCTTCTCTCACCTCACAGTGCATAATCTCCTACACCCTCAAATACGTTCTGAATGAATTTTCAGTAACTCTCCTCCGTTCGACAGGCCTCTAGAGCCCCACTAGGTACTGACCGGCCGCCGTGTCATCCTCTGCCCGAAGGCGTCAGCGGATGCGGTATGGAGGGGGACGTGTCAGCGCCCCGCACTCCCGGCCGTTGTGTCAGTTTTCGTGACCAGAGCCGCTCCTTCTCAATCAAGCAGCTCCTCAGTTGGCCTCATAAGGGCTGAGGGCACCGCGCTTGCCAACAGCGCTCGGCAGACTAGGGAGGTAACCCTTACGAGTGCCAGTAAAGCCAGACAGTGTTTGACTTCTGTGATCTAACAGAAACAGTTGCATCCACTGTGGCACGGTCGTTGGCGAATGTCCAGTAAAGTACCATATAAAAGTTCGATCTAGATCGATCAAAAACTTTTCCAGATTTTTGGTAACTACTATTCCTTTAGATACGGAGTGTTCGCAAATTCCTGTTACAAACTTTGATCACTTCTGCAGGAAAATTAATTCATTATAATTTGATAAGGAACCCATGTTCGGTAATATCATCCACTGACGCTATGAGCATCTCCTTACTTTTTGACACTATGAAACAAATCTATACTACTGCAAGTTATTTGCTTTCCATATTTTAGCAGGACGTAATATGCACCAAAAGAAGAACAAAATGTCTAGTAACAAATGGGCTTTGGCACGTCTACATATTCGGTTGTCTTTCTTTCTTTCTCTTTTTTTTTTTTTTTTTTTTTTTTTTTTTTTTTTTTTTTTTTTTTTTTTTTTTCTCTTCTATTGGTCAAGTGTTCATAGCTCTTAAGTATTCATTGTTATGTTTAGAAGATTCTTCTCTTTTCTTGCTTCACGCTACCTCCTCAAAAAGTATGTAAAGAGTAGAAAAAAATAGAGAAGAGTTCATAGGATCACTGGATGACATTTCCGAACATATGAGGTCCTCTTCAAAATATTCACTTTTCTGTATGACTCATTGAATTTCCGAAACTATATTTGAAACATATACAGTCTATCTCTTACAGAATGCTCATCAGAGTGTGGTGTAAAATTTGTAATTAATGGGTCTAGAACTTTTGGAGATTTTTGTTTAAAACTTTTACCTTTTATATACTGGAAACAGAAAAAACGAACACCATGAATTCGTCGACTCATCAGAGGGAAATTTTATTGACACGTGAAGATGTATACAAAACACGATCACAAAGACAGAGTCATACGCACGTGGCTACAGCCACCAGAGCCTGAGCAATGTCGACGCTAGTACCGTGTATATCCTGTTTTTGCAGTAATACAAGCTGTAATTCTCACTCGCAGACGATAGCTTACTATGCCTATATTCATTCTCTGCTTTCGTATGGCATCATTTTCTGGGATAATTCATCATTGAGTAAAAACGTATTTATTGCACAAAAGCGTGTAATCAGAATAATTGCTGGAGCCCAGCCAAGATCATCCTGCAGACACTTATTTAATGAGCTACGGATCTTCACAGTAGCTTCACTGATGAAATTTGTTATTACCAATCCCACCGAATTCAAAAGCAATAGCAGTGTACATAACTACAACACTAGGAGAAAGAATGATCTTCACTATTCAAGGTTAAATCTAGCTTTGGCTCAGAAAGGGGTGAATTATGCTGCCACAAAAGTCTTTGGTCACCTACCAAACAGCATCAAAAGCCTGACAGATAGCCAACTAGCGTTGAAAAATAAATTAAAATAATTTCCGAATCGCAACTCCTTCTACACTATAGATGAATTTTTAGATATAAATTAGTATAACTAAACAAATAATAATAATAATAATAATAATAATAATAATAATAATAATATATAAATGAAATAAATAAACAAAATATTGTAATAGTACAATGTAATAATTTGTAAAGACACGTATTCATGATTTATGGAACAAATACTAATCTAATCTAATCTTAGAAGTGCCGAATGTAGTCTTGCGGAATGGCTGTCATGCATTTTCCACCTGGTGCCTCAGTTGGTCCAGAATTTGTGCCGACCATGCAGACCGCACAACACGGCGTTTCATCCGGTCCGAAAGATTCTCAGTGGGGGACAGATCTGGGGATAATGATGGGCAGGCTACTTGACGTACAGCCAGAAGAGCACGTTGGGTTGTACGGGACACGTGTGGATATGCATTGTCCAGTTGGGAAAGCACATAGCTTTGCTGGTGCTTGAACGGTGGCAAGACGAGTTGAATGATGGTTTCACTATACCGTACACTGTTCAGTTTTTCCTCGATGGTCACCAGAGGAGAATGGCTCGTGTAGGACATCCCACAAGACGATGCCAGGTGGCCCCGTTGCCCTCTGTCGCGTACAATCCAGATTTTCACGCTGCCCTGCACGGCATCATACACGCGTACGACCTTTATTGGCACCGAGGCAGCGACGACTCTCATCACGGAAGGCGACACGTGTCCCTTTATAAGCGCCTGCGGGTGTGGGGCGTGGGCGGAGGACATCATAACGGCATGCATGACAGATAATATCCTGTACCACTCGACGTGTTCTCAAAGTGTACGTGAACTACCCTGGCTAGCTCGATACCCAGATCTGTCCCTCATTGAGCATGTTTGAGACCGAATGATACGTCTTTTTTGGCGATACGTAAGAGCGGCACGAAATGTGGCCCAACTGAAGCACCAAATGGAAACTGCATGACAGCCGATTCCACAGGACCACATTAGGAACCTCTGCGATCGTCTCCATGGAAAATTACAGCTTGCATTGCTGCAAAAGGAGGGCATACACGCCGACATTGCGCACTCTCTGGTGACTGTACTCAGGTGCGTATGGCTCCGCCTGCGTAATCGTGTTATGTGTCAATAAAATTTCCTTCTGCTGAGTCGACGAATTCATGGTATTCCTTTTTTCATTTTCCATGAGTGTATTAGGCCTACATATATACACCACCGGCCATTAAAATTGCTACAGCAAGAAGAAATGCAGATGATAAATGGGTATTCATCGGACAAATATATTATACTAGAACTGACATGTAATTACATTTTCACGCAATGTGGGTGCATAGATCCTGAGAAATCAGTACCCAGAACAATCACCTCTGGCCATAATAACGGACTTGTTACGCCTGGGCATTGAGTCAAACAGAGCTTGGACGACGTGTACAGGTTCAGATGCCCATCCAGGTTCAACACGATACCACAGTTCATCAAGAGTAGTGACTGGCGTATTATTACGAGCCAGTTGCTCGTCCACCATTGACCAGACGTTTTCAATTGGTGAGAGTTTGGGAGAATGTGCTGGCGAGGGCAGCCCGAACAGGACCTGCAACATGCGGTCGTGCATTATCCTGCTGAAATGTAGGGTTTCGCAGGGTGATACGCCAATGTGGTGATCCCGAATACACGCTCCCTATCTACGTTCACCGCAATGTTGCCAAACACGGATGCGACCATCATGATGCTGTAAACAGAACTGGATTCATCCGAAAAACTGACGTTTTACCATTCGTGCATCCAGGTTCGTCGTTGCGTACACCATCACAGGCGCTCCTGTCTGTGATGCAGCGTCAAGGATAACCGCAGCCATGGTCTCCGAGCTGATATTTCATGCTGCTGCAAACGTCGTCGAACTGTTCGTGCAGATGGTTGTTGTTTTGCAATCGTCTCCATCTGCTGACTCAAGGATCGGGACGTGGCTGCACGATCCGTTACAGCCATGCGGATAAGAGGCCTGTCATCTCGACTTCTAGTGATACGAGGCTGTTGCGATGCAGCATGGCGTTCCGTATTGCCCTCCCGAACCCATCGATTCCATATTCTGCTAACAGTCATTGGATCGCGAGCAGCAATTTCGCGATACCATAAACCGCAATCGCGACAGGCTACAATCCGACCATTCTGAAAGTAGGAATGTGATGGTACGCATTTCTGGTCCTTACACGAGGCATCACGATAATGTTTGACTAGGCTACGCCGGTCAACTGCTGATTGTGTATTTTCCTCAAGTCAGCACGTTGTAGGTGACGCCACCGGCGCCAAGCTTGTGTGAATGTTCTGAAAAGCTAATCAGTCGCATATCACAGTATCTTCTTCTTGTCGGTTAAATTTCGCGTCTGTAGCATCTCATCTTCGTGATGTAGCAATTTTAATGGCCAGGAATGTACTTAATAGCGCTGGTGCGTCGTGCTGCGGCGCGAGCGGCAGATTGCCACCGGGGACTCGAGTCCTCCCCTCGGCCATTGATGTTTGGGTTGTCCTTAGGTTAGTTTACCTTAGTTTAAGTAGTTTGTAAGCTACGGACTAATGTACAGGCACGTTGAGTCCGATATTTGAGTGAGGCATTTGAACATTTTATACTTAACCTTCTTTACGTAAATGAGAAACGTACTTTTCTTGTGAAAACATGTTACGCCAGATATGTCAGACCAAATAGGGACTGATAATATTCTTCTTGGGTCTGCAGCCTGATGTCATCGTCAACTAGACACAATATTTCGGCAGACAAACTGACTACCATTTTCAGGTGGTTCACTGAATGCAGTTATTCGCCCGCGAAGATGACAGCCAATTGGTGTGCCGAAATATTGTGTCTACAGCTGGCGTCGTATTAAGAAAGCGCTTCCACGCATAGAGGCGGAGCGATAGGAGAAGCGTGAAGGGGAGTAGCTTCGGCCGAGCGCCAACAGTTGCGCCTGCGGGAGAAACATTACGTAACTGACGGCCAACAGAATGCAGTATTTAAAAAATGTTTGTAGAGCTTATGGGACTTAACTACGGGGTTATCAGTCCCTAAACTTACAAATTACTTATGAACTAGCTAATACTACGGACAGCACATATATCCATGCCCGAGGGGGGATTCGAACTCCCGACCGTAGTGGCCGTGCAGATTGTGACTTGCTCACCGAAGACCGCTCGGACACCGCGGCCGGCTATTGAAATGCCAAGGTCGCCAATATTGATTTATTTTCCCTGACGACCGGTTTCGATACACTTAGGGTATCATATCTAGTCACTTGTGTCCTCTGTTTTCGTTTTGTGAAGGTGCATGACATTAAAATGGTATGTCAGTCATGAAACATTTAACATTGACCAATGGTACGTCACACAAAACCGGTTAAAATACTTAAAACACATTCTTCATTACAACTGTTGTAAGAAGTCGCTGTGTTAATATGACACAATGGAAGCTACAAAGAATAAATCTTTTCTAGGTTGAAGGAGGAAAATAGATGGGGCTATGGTTAGCCCGCTAGATGGCGCTGTTATAGGTCAAACGGATATCAGCTGCATTTTGTTTAAATAGGTACCCCCATTTTTATTACATATTTATCTAGTATGTAAATAAATATGAATGTTTTATTTGGAACACTTTTTTCGCTTTGTGTTAGATGGCGCTGTAATATTCACAAACATATTGCTCACAACTTTAGACGAGCAGTGGGTAACAGATAGGTTTTTCTAACTAAAACACAGAACGCTGGTACGTTTGAACTCTATTTCGGTTGTTCCCATGTACTGATTCTGTGAAATTATCATACATTATGAGAACGAACGTCGGTTTACGTTACCTCTGTTTGTCAATGATGCTTCGTCACTAAACAGAACGCGTGAAAAAATTATTTGACCGTCCTGTAATTTACTGTTTGCGCCGTTGCAAAACTGTTGAAAGTCTTCGCCATGAAAATCCTGGTGCATAGAAATATGTCCCGGGTGAAATATATGTTGATGTAAAATTCTCAACAACGACGTTTTTGGGATTCCCGATTATCGCCAAATTTGTCTGCTACTGATGTGCGGACTAGCCCCAAATGCAGCTAAAACACATATTTGGGCATCATAATTTGTTGCAGGTCGTAGTTGACGTTTCACTTGTGGCTGAAGACTTCCTGTCTCTGTAAACAACGTAACTATCCAACGAAAGGTTCTGACACTTGGGTGATGTCTTCCAGGATAACGATCAACATACATAGCACAGGCCCGTTCGGAATTTTGATGACAACAGTCATACATAAATACCATATACTGGGTGTTACAAAAAGGTACGGCCAAACTTTCAGGAAACATTCCACACACAAAGAAAGAAAATATGTTATGTGGACATGTGTCCGGAAACGCTTAATTTTCATATTTCCATATTAGAGGTCATTTTAGTAATTACGGATGAGGCTTCATTCCAACGTGATCAAATTGTAAATTTTTACAATCAACGTATGTGGGCTGACGGGAACCCGCACGCAATTGTGCAATCACGTCATCAACACAGATTTTCTGTGAACGTTTGGGCAGGAATTGTTCGTAATGTCTTGATTGGGCCTCATGTTCTTCCACCTACGCTCACTGGAGCACGTTATAATTGTTTCATACGGGGATACTCTACCTGTCCTGCTAGAACATGTGCCTTTACAAGTACGACACAACATGTGATTCATGCACGATGGAGCTCCTGCACGTTTCGGTCGACGTGTTCGTACGCTTCTCAACAACAGATTCGGTGAACGATGGATTGATAGAAGTGGACCAATTCCATTGCCTCCACGCTCTCCTGACCTCAGTCCTCTTGACTTTCATTCATGAGGGCATTTGACAGCTCTTGTCTACGCAACCCGGTTACCAAATGTAGAGACTCTTCGTGCGTGTTGTGGACGGCTATGATACAATACACCATTCTCCAGGGCTGCATCAGCGCATTAGGGATTCCATGCGACGGAAGGTGGATGCATGTATCCTCGGTAACGGAGGACATTTTGAATATTTCCTGTAACAAAGTGTTTGAAGTCACACTGGTACGTTGTGTTGCTGTGTGTTTCCATTCTATGAGTAATGCGATTTGAAGAGAAGTAATAAAATCAGCTCTAACATGGAAATTAAGCGCTTCCGGACACATGTCTACATAACATATTTGCTTTCGTTGTGTGTGAGGAATGTTTCCTGAAAGTTTGGCCCTACCTTTTTGTAACACCCTGTAGACCTTTTCTGCAATTGGTAAGCTGTCCATTTAACATATGTATCACGAAGCAAATACCGTCCGCACTGACGAAATGTGACTTATACCTTCGTGACTATTACACCGCCATCTATCACAAAGCGAAAAGTGTTCCAAATAAAACATTCATATTTATTTACGTATTAGACGAATATGTAATAAAAATGCAGTTTATATCCGTTTGACGTGTGGCAGCGCCATCTAGCGGATCATCCATAGTGCCATCTGTTTTCTCCAAAGAGCTACATAAACAACAAAGACTGCCCACAGCATGAAATAAATCGCAATTTGCGATGTTATGGCTTCACTCTATTCACAGTGAAGCCATAATATCGCAAACTGCGATTTATTTCATTCATTTGAACGCTGTCATTCGTCAAAAATGTATATAATTATATACAACTGGCCACAGCGCCGTCATAGTCAAAGCCAATTGGAAAGTTTGCCGCCATGTTTGAGAACGTCAGTGTCACGCAGGTGTTACTGGGTGTCTGCTAACGCTGAATCAAAGGTTTTATATTAACCATTGCCAGTTCCGATTTTTCCTTAATTTCTGGGCGACGCATTTCGGAAAGTAATTCCCGCTACGAATAAGCATTTCTCGTTTACTACTGCATCCTAAGTGTAATATATATAACTGTCGAACTGCTCCATTATTTGGTGTTACTATAATGTCAATAATCGTTTGTAATCGCCTACATATCTTCCCTATAAATACAGGCGTATTTCTTTAATTACCTTTATTCTGCTTGTGGTTCAAATGATTTTTCATGCTTTGAAATAAATTTCGTATTTATCAAACTTTCAACAATTTGACGTTTCCTTGGTATTCTCCTTACAGCTTTTGGTTTCTGTAAGAGCCCAGGAAACGAAAATAGTGTTGGAATGGCATTTGCAAGTAGCCGCTTTCGATCGGTGGTAGCATCCATAAGTTTTCTTCAAAATGACAAAGGCATATGTAACTATACTTTGTAGGCTGCCACTGATCACGCCTCATACTGGTTACCCATTGGTTTAGCAACTCCTTGTTTTTCAAAGGAAATCTGTGTAAATAATAGTTTAATTACAGTTCATATACCTAGGCTACTTACCCATGGTTAATATGCTTTTGTACACTATATTAACAAGTGTCATTGCATTAAAACACACCAAATACATCTGTCCTCTGCCTAGCGTTTTGATGTTCGTGAAGTAAACTTGGTAAATGCTGAAGATAAGTATAATGAATGTTTATAGGCAAATAGACGCTGATACATAACGACCTATATAATTACATATCTCTTTCTTTATGTATGATATTCCAACAATTTTATTGCTGCGGTTGTTGCAGTTGCCGGTCGCGGTGGCCGAGGGGACTGAGGCGCTCCAGTCACGGTCTGCACGGCCACTACGGTCGGGGGTTCGAATCCCCCCTCGGGCATGGATATTTGTGCCGTCCTTAGTATAAGATAGTAGATAAGTAGTTTGTAAGTTTAGGGACAGATGACCCCGTAGTTAAGTCCCATAAGCGTAACAACCATTTGAACATTTTTTTGTTGAAGTTGTACGCCGAACATACACTGTGCATGATTTACCAGTAAAAATAGCGCTTGAACACCACAGTGCTTTACTAGGCATGGTCCTGTTTGGAGGTGGTATGCCGTTGCCTTCCTCCGACCTTCGAACTGACTTACCCAGCCAGTTATAGAGGGACCTACAGTTTAACTTGGGTTCGGAACCACGGTCCAAACAGGACCATGCCTAGTTAAGCACTGTGGTGTTGAAACCAATCTTCGGATTGTTGACTGTTTTACCTTAATAGCGCTTACACGTTAGTTTAGATGCCAAACAGAAGTGTCTGCCCACGCTGCTGTTTCAAACTGACGTTCAAATATGGCGCCCAGTGTTGCTTAGTGCTGCCACCCAGAGCGCTGTAACTTGCCTGTAACCGCTCTATGTTGTTTATATACCTCTTTTGTTTTCCCCCCTTCAAGCTAGAAAAGTTTTGTTCTTTGTAGTTTTTTCGTCTGATGCTCATTTCGTGAGATATTTGTCCGGATCACCATCAATAGTTGACGATGCTATCCGGCAGACGCGTGCCGCGAGTAGAATATTATGTCATTACGCAACCACAAAATACGGACAGATTGTGTCTGTTCAAATGTTTGTAATTCTATCGGACCAAACTGCGTGGTCATCAGTCCGTAGCTTACAAACTACTTAAACCTAAGGACAAACACACCCACCCATGCCCCAGGGAGGACTCGAACCTCAACGGCGAGCAATCGCGCGCTCCGCAGCGAGACGCTTTAGACCGATTTTTTTTTTTTTTTTTTTTTTTTTTTTTTTTTTTTTACTTTAGACCAGTCTTTTTATTTTATAGGACCTCCTTCCTTACCTTCAGCCCCACCTTACGCTCTCCAAAATTGCCTTCTTCGGCGTTGGCTTCATATGCCTTTAAGACGAAAATACCCGTTTCTTCGCAGTTCGTATTTGACGTACCGTTCTTGGTAATTTTTATTTTACATACTTGTTTTTTAACTGAAAGAAATATGCCTTTCTGAGTTTTAAAGACAAACGTAAAATTCCTTATCCGAATACCTTGGTTTATTAAATAGTTTACTTGAATAATGCGGAACTAATGATGTTTTTCAAAAGGAAAGGAAAGTAAAATAATTAAGAAAAGTAATCTTCGTCACTTCACCTCTTCTTATGCATTTGTATAGTTTTCCAGTACTAATTTCGGACCGCTCGGCTACTCCACCGCGGGAGAGATTGTGTTTCTTATTTTCTTTATTGAAGGGGCGACAATTTTTAACTCGCACGGGTAGGCATTTGGGCTTGGCAGGGTGTGCTGTTCTGCGCATGGCGGCCGCAGCTCGGTGCGTCGTCCGTGAGCGCGGCGCTGGTGTCGGGTGTGTAGCGCGGCAGGCCGCGCTGCTTCGCGTCCCGGGGACAGCTGCCGCCTACCGCTGCTGCCGCCGCTGTGCGCTCGTGAAATAGTGATGGCGCGCTGTGTAGCCGCGCCTGCCGCCTAACGAGCCGGCGACGCGTCAGCAGCGCAGCGCGGCACAGCGTGGCGGCAGTAGCAGCGGTGCCGAGCACGGCACGCAACTGCTCTGATAGCCAGCCGGCCTCCCTCATAACGAGATTGCGCTAAACCGCGCGCTGCGGTCGCGCGATCGCCGAGCACTTCGGCGCTGCAAAACCTACCCCTGCTCCTGCCAAACACTCGGCCGAGTAGGTGCTTCTGCTCTCCTCATTTTCTCGTTTGTAGGGAATGACTTTTGTACCACAACTAATAAACTCTTTCAGACCCTCTGACTGCAATTGTGTATATAACTTTTACAGTGTCTAACAAGGAAAGTACATGGGCTGGAACAAACATATCTGTATGAACGTTTGCTTACAGGATCTCTACGTACAACTCAATGTGCTGGTGGGTGTCGTTTTTATGCAAAACTCTGCAATCATGCACTAGATAGCACTGTAGATGTAATCTAGACGCCATAGGTAATGCAGAAATCTTAACTATAACTTATGAATTAATCATCGTACATGTTCTCTGGCGTATTGTCATCAAAAGCCGTGATGATAGTTGCAGCTTTAACCTTCAAAAAATGTTCAAATGATTCTAAATCTATCGGACCAAACTGCGTAGTCATCAGTCCGTACCTTACAAACTACTTAAATTAAGGTAAACTAAACTAAGGACAACACACACACACACCTATGCCCTAGGGAAGCCTCGAACCTCCACGACTAGCAACCGCGCGCACCGCAGCGAGACGCTTTAGACCGCTTGACCACTCCACCGCGGCTCTTTAACCTTCTTCTCGGAAGACTGTTGGTATTCACTGCCACTGCTTCCACCGCCTCTTCCCGCAATTGCCGCAGCACTACCGCTTGCAATGAGTTATCCGTCATTATCATCCCTATTATCATCATTATGTGTTAGTGTGAGAACAGTATCTAACTTATGCTCATATTAGCAGGACTGATTACCAATCGCAGCCCTATCTGACGCTTCACCACACAAATAACATCACGAAACGCAACTTCGGAGGCACACTGTATCGCCCCTACTGGTGAACCGACAGGTCAAAGTGCAATGCGGCATGGCACACGCAGAAGGCTCTAACGGACGACTGTAGAGTTTTGCAGATGCGGGAGTATCACTACTGCAATATGGGATCGTTACATTATCTCTCATACGATTTTGGTGTATATGTGTTTGTTCGAGCCCAAGTAGGCCTACTTTCCTTGTAAGAAAAGAAAGATTTTTTCTCAATTGAAACAACCTGTATATGACTATGAGTGAACCTTTTCATCGTGCATACTTATGTCAACTGCGGAAGATCACTATAAAAATAGCAAGTAATCACTGCGCACCAGCTTGTGAACTCCAAGGAACACGCGGGTTGTGGGTTACTTGTGTTCCACTCTACAACTGGAAAGTAGTAGTAATTATTTTGCATAACAACTATTGAATGATCACTTTATTTAGTACAAAAGTTGGTTCTAGAAAATTAATTATTTTAGTCCATAAAAAGGAGCCGTACTTTCCAGCATATGTAATTTTGTAGTATGTAAATCGATGCATACAACAGCGTAAATCTTGCATCTAAAATCATTAAAAACCTAAATTAAAAGAAAAAAATGAGGTCTGAAAGGGTTAAACTCTATAACGCAGTTTTCTTTTAGTAATAATTACTTTGAGGTGGGATAGCAAGTAGTCGCGGCCTCAAATTGTCGTTGGAAATCTTCTGCAAGAAAACTTTGCCAGTAATTCTAGAAAGCACAATGGAGGACAGCTATCGTAAAAGTGGTTACCAATTACAATCTAGATCGCTGAATTGTTATTTTTACTTCCTTGCCGGTTTCAGTCAATTTAGACCATCTTCTAGGGAAGATCTGTGAAGGATACCGAGTATAAAACGCTTGTACGACCACGTCTTGAGTATCGGTCAAGTGTTTGGGATCCGCAGCAGATCAGTTTAAAGGAAGACATAGAAGAAATTCAGAGGCGAGCAGCTAGGTTCGTCACTGGTACGTTCGAACAATTTGCGAGTGTCACAGAAATGCTCCGCGAACTCAATTGGGGATCGCTGGACGGAAGACGACGTTCTTTTCGTGAAATTCTGCTGAGGAAATTTAGAGGGCCGGAATTTGAAGCTGAGTGCAGAGCGTTCTTCCTGCCGACTTTTCGAGTAAAGATCACAAAGATAAATTACGGCTCGTACAGAGGTATAGAGACATTCTTTTCTCCCACGTTCAATTTGGGATTGGAATAGGAAAAGAAATGCCTAGTATGCAAGAATGCAATGGAACGAGCAGGTATCCGGTGGTATGGGAGGGAAATTTATCACAGCGATTTATTAGTGAAACTTAAGGAACGATGAGAGTCTGCATCGTATTATACTTCTAGACTACTGCTCTAATAATATGAATAATTGAAGATGAAGAAGAAAACCAGGGACTGGCACAGATTGCATAGCAATCCTCTAGATTCAAAGATCATCTTTCGTAAGGCAGACAAAAACTAGTCTTTACAGAGGCATAAGGTAACTAACATTACCTCGCTACGAGAGAGCAACAGCAAAATTATAATACAGTGTAACATACAGATCACATCTCACGGAGGTTTCTAGATTCAGGGTTTCAGTTCATGAGTAAGAATATGTTCTACCAATCGATGTCATCACTTAGTCAAAGTTGCCTGCAATGCCTTCTCCCGACAGTTCTGATCAGTACCTAGTCAATAGTTAGGCGATTTAGTAACACAATCTTCAGCATTATTTTGTACTCAACATTTAGAAAGCTTCAATCATCTTCCTGTCTGAACTATATAACGTCCATGTTTCACTACCGAAAAAAGCAACACTCCATACAAATACTCTCATATAAGATTTCCTACACTTAAATTAATATTCTATGCTAATAAATTTATCTTTTCCAGAAATGCTTTTCTTCCCATTACCATTCTCAGTTATATATCCTTTGTATTGCCCAAATAACAAATCTCATCTACCACTTTTATTGTTTCGTTACATATTCTAATTCCTTTAGCCGCGCGGGAATGAACGTTCGGTAATAGGAGTCATGTCTATGTGTGGATGTTTCCCCCGGAGGTTTGAGTCTTACAATGTTCTTATTTGTTCACCCTAAACTTTAATTCCAACACAAACATTTTTCTTTTTTTCTTCACAGATTGAATAATATTGGGGAAACTCTACAATCCTGACTTACTCTTTTCCCAAACAGTGCTTCCTTTTCATTCCCTCTGACAAACGCAGTCTGGTTTTTACACAAGTTGCAAGTAACCTTCTATTCCCTATATTGTGCCCCGCTGACTTCGTAATTTTAAAGAGTGTATTTCAAACAATATTATCAAAACCTCTCTCCAAATCTGCAAAAGCTATTAATTTAGCTTCGGCTTTCCTTAATATTTCTTAGATATGTCATAAGAAAAGCATTGCCTACGTGTTCCTACAATTCTTTTAAATCTCAACTGATCATACCCAAGTTCGGCTTCTTCCAGTTTTTTTCATTCTTCTGTAAATAATTCGTGTTAAAATGTTGTAACCATGATGATTCTGTAATTTTCCCACCTGTCTGCTGTCTTATGATCTGGGCATGAGCACTACTGTAATTCCTTAAAAAACACTTTAAGGCATCATTGTAAGAAATAACTTCTATTCTCATGTGAATTTGTTTTATTTCAAATGACGTACACTCTTTATTTACTACGTTTTCGTTAAGTTTCATAAATTTTACAGTTAGGTTATTGGTATCGAAATACAAACTTTTCTTTATTGATATAGTGCATCGGAGGCGTACATAATCTAGCGCCAATATATTTTTTTTTAAGTTTCTGGGTAGGATGTAAATTTTATTAACATTGTATTTCATAATTTAGTTATCGAATAAAAATTCATTCAACAAGATTTTATTTTCATTTTTCTAATATGCTGTTGAACCTATACTACATTAAGTGGTTTATTGTTCTTATGTTATTGATAACAATTTGCAGTAACATATTATGATATTTTACTTCACTGTCACAGGTCAGAAATGTGTTATGATACACACAATATCAGAATGTTAAATTCAATGTTTCCGTACATTTGTAATAACAACATTATGAGTTTTTCACAATTTTTTAAAGAATTTCTTTTGATTTTATTGTGTGCAAAATTTGAAAAATATTACTTATAACTAATTAATGAGTAACTTATTAGCATTTACCTGGCTGTGTTAAAACGCCTCAAAACGCTATAAACAGAATTTCATTTCAATGCTTAATACAGCAAGGCTTAATTTTTGTTTCTTAATATGCATTTAATCATTTGCTAGATCTAAATTTAACGACTACTGTTAATTTACGCACAATACAACACATGAATCATATTTTCTTTAGTAGTTAATGATATTCAGACTTCCCAGTAATGTGGGCTATATTTCCTCTCTTTATTTCTTTACTGTAAGACATGAGCTTCTGATGCTTCAGTTGTTCCTATTATGTATCATGTTTCATTTGGAAATATGCAGTTCTGTAATGTGTACTGCTTGATTTACTACATAAAAAATATTTATGATTGTTGGCTACCCTGTTGAATGTGATATGGGGTATAAAATTTTATCTTAAGAATAATGACTATAGAGGCCCAGTTTTACACTTTTTTACAAGTTTTAAATGTGTTATTTACGTCATCTGGATAAAACGTTACATATAGAACGAATTATTTATCAAAGTTGAATCGCCTACAGTAAATTTACTTGATTATACTTAAGTTCGTTCAAGAAAACGTAGAGGATTCAGCGTCAGGATCTGTATTCGTAATATAAATACGTCAACAGATAAACAGAAGTACAAATTTTTAATAGTGATTGGAGTTGGATACCGTTCTGAGAAAACGTCATTCTTTTCTGACACAGAGCCACAGCAACGCAAAGCAGGGTATTGACTTGATTGATATATTTTTTGGCGCGTCTATGTTCACAAGAAACACTCTACTTATTTTTATCAATCGATTCCTATAAATCTGAGTCACAGCGACGCTTGGTAGGATTTAACTCGAGAAAATGATAAGGTCAGGAATTGGATATATTATAATTTGAGCTACTTAAAAATTAATTTTTCGGGTTAAAACAACTAAACTGCTTTTGTTCTATTGATTTTTCGTTTACATCAAACTAGTTTTTGGCTTATTAAGGCATCATAAAAATGCAAATGACGAACGGTGACAAAAAAATAAAGTAAATAAATAAAAATGAAAAAAGCTAGTTATTTTACTCAAAGACGTACATAAATGCAAGACATGTGTATAATTTTGGCGTTCTTAAACAATAAATGACAATAAGCAAGTTTATTGAACACTAACGTGAGAAAGAAGTGTAAAATTTGTGTCCTGTGTCGTAACGTTGGGCCTTGTGTTTATGCAAATCTTGAGCGTTTCTTGTCGTGTCGACGCGTCAGTTGTTTACTGATAATAATAGCCTAACAAGCCGAAAAATCACTAGAACAAAAACAGTTTATTAGCTTTACGCTTCACGAAGAAGTGAAAGAAGAACAATGCAATAGGTTATAATTTTATTTTTTGATGTTTAGAGCACTGGCGATAATAATGTGGTAAAATCTTAGCCCCTTCCGAATAATGCCCACAGTATTTTTTTTAAATTTCTTATTCATGATGGTATCAAGCAGAAACTTCCCTAATGTGAATATTGTTCGCGGGTATTATACCCACCCAGTACCAAGAACAACGCATACAGCATCCGATGATGTACTTCCCCAGCTACACTTTGCTGCTCTTATGTACATTTTGCTTTCAGCGCCGCGGAGCTAATCGCTGATGGTGAACCACCGGAGTCACCGCGTGCTGACAGGAAGTCGTTCTAAATGGTGGCGGACTGCTTCGCTTGAAACGTGTAGGCCGGGGCGTACAAAAGGGGTGAAAAATTGTTCTCGGGTTTTTCCGGCCCGGCGGCCGTGTGTGTAGCAAGAAGAGAGTCCCGGGGCAGGCGGAGGCGGCGCTATCAGCGGAGGAAGATGGAGAACCCGGCCTCCTGGGGCCCGAAGCCGTGGGCACCCCACCTCAGCAACAGGGCGGCACTTTTTCATGGCGCGTCTGGCCTTCATAAACTGACGTAAGCCACTCCGGCTGAGGCTCCGCCGTAGGCACTGTCAACGCTTTCTCATCACACCGTACTGCTTCGAACGAGCACGAAACACCATCAACACGTATACATCTATTTTAATAGCCTGTTGTTTCCAAACTCTGCGGCAGTCAGTTGTAATTAACTGATAAACCAGGGCGCCTCAAATTCAAATCTTTGTATAGCTTATGGGACTTACCAGCGGGGTCGGTCGCTAAACTTACAAACTACTTCTAGCTCTCACTAAGGATGGCACATATATCCATGCCCGAGGGGGGATTAGAATCCCCGACCGTAGTGGCCGTGCAGACCGTGACTGACGCGCCGACAGGGCGCCTCAGGAATGAAGTGTTACTCAAGAGTGAATTTCAACTGAGGAGGGAAGTGTGGATTGATGTGAAACTTCCTGTCAGATAGAACTCAGTTTGTAGTAATCGATAGTAAGGCATCAACTAAAGTAGAGGTGATATCGGGCGGTCCTCTGGGTAGTGTTATTGGTCCTCTGTTGTCGTTGTTGTTGTGGTCTTCAGTCCGGAGACTGGTTTGATGCAGCTCTCCACAATACCCTATCCTGAGCAAGCCTCTTCACATAAGAACGGCAACCTACATCTGTCTGAATCTGTTTACTGTATCCATCTCTTGGTCTTCGTCTGCGATTTTTTCCCCACACACTTCCATCCAAAGCTAAATTCACAATTCCTTGATGTCTAAGAATGTGTCCTACCAATCTATCCCTTCTTTTAGTCAAGGTATGCCAGAAATTTTTTCCTCCCCAATTCTGTTCAGTACCCCCTCATTAGTTACGCGATCCATCCACCTAATCTTCAACATTCTTCTGTAGCACCATATTTCAAAAGCCTCAATCCTCTTTCTGTCCGCACTGTTTATCGTCCATGTCTCACTCCCATACAAGGCAACACTCCATACAAATGCCTTCAGAAAGGACTTCCTTAGGCTTAAATCAATATTCGATGTTAATAAATTTCTCTTTTTCAAGAACGCTTTTCTACCCATTGCCATTCTGCATTTTATATCCTCTGTGCTGCGACCATCATATGTTATTTTAGTGCCCAAGTAACAAAACTCATCTACCTCCTTTATTGCTTCGTTACCCATTGGTCCTCAGTTGTTCCTTATTTACATAAACGATTTGGGAAAAAAATCCAAGCAGCTCTCTTAGGTTGTTTGCGGATGACGCCGTCATTTACCGTCTAATAAAATCATCTGAAGATTAAAACCAACTGCAGAACAATCTAAATAAGATATCACTACGGTGTAAAAATTGGCAATTGACTCTAAATAATGAGGAGTGTGAAGTCGTCCACATGAGTGCGAAAAGTAATCCGTTAAACATTGTTTACCAGATAAAACAATCAAAATCAAAAGTGAAGGCCGTGAACTCCACAAAATACCTAGGAATTACTATTACTTCAACTTAAACTGGAAAGAACTCGTAGATAATGTCGTGGAAAAGGCGTTTTATTGGCAGAACCCTTAAAAGATGCAACATAACTATTAAAGAGACTGCATACACTACGCTTGTCCGTCCTCATTTGGAGTACTGCTGCCCAGTGTGGGATCCTTATCAGGTGTGTTTGGCGGAGGACATCGAAAGAGTCCAATGGACAGCTCGTATTGTATTGTCACGATACAGGGGAGACAGCGTTACGGAAATGATACAGGATCTGGGATGGGAATCATTGCAAAAACGGCGCTTATCGCTACGGCGGGGGCTACTTACGAAAATCCAATCGCCAACCTTCTTCTCCGGCTGCGAAAATATATAATGACTGCAACTTATATAGGTAGAAATGATCATCAGAATAAAATAGGAGAGCTCTAATGGAGAGACTCAGTTGTTCTTTCTTCCCGCTCGCTATTCGAGAATGGAATGGGGATATAAAGGCGGTTCGATGAACCTTCTGCCAGACAAATGTGATTTGCAGAGAATCCCATGTAGAACACCGTGCGCCACACTGCTATGAATCCATAAACTTTTCGTTGCTCGGGAAATAGCTATTCAGACACAAGAAGCCAAGCATCATCCAAGAGGCGGAGTATGTCTTCCTCTACTACAATACCGTAATACCTAAGGTTTTTCCACTGGAATTGACCGATCGTCACCTCCACCCTTTCTCGCTTTCGGTATGAAACTCTAATGAATCTTGCTGCCCTTCTTTGAATGTTCTCTACCACTTAAAGCGGTAATCAACTAAAATTTGTTCCGGCAAATCATAGAAATTCAAAGTGGGGTTGATTTGAGGTTTTCATCGGATGGATTAGTAGTCAAGGGCTCTTATCATTAGGCAACAATAAATTTTAATAATACATAATAAATTATTATATAAATACGCCAACACGAAACTGAGGATACAGATTTTTAATATTAATCATACAAGAAGGCCAATGAAAGGTACATAATTCCAAAGGTGGTTTGTCATAGACGTTGCTAACGTAAAAATTATGTGTTCACAAATCCGTTAAGAGTGGTAAAAAAAAAAAAAAAAAAAAAAATAGGATGATACTCCAACTTCTTCATACGTTTTGCCACTATATTACAACCCGTTGTAAGCAGCACATTGGTACAGGTAAAATTAGCTCAGTCAGTTTGTGCTTGAATTTCAACCTTAAGTTCCCGGCTTCGATTCCCACTGTCGCCATTTTTTAATTCTTCGTAATGTTCAGTTCTTAACTTTTAAATATAGTTTTTAAACATAATTAAACAATTCAGTTTATGAACACAGTATTAATATAATCAGACTCATTACAAGAAGGCCAAATAAACGTACGTAATTCGGATGGTGGTTTTTCACAGATGTTGCGAATACAAAAATTATGTTTGCACATACCGTTAAGAGTGGCAAAAATAAAAAGAAAATTTACGATGATACTCCAGAGTCCTCCATAAGTTTTGGCACTATATTTGGCATATTCGTACATGTAAAATTAGCTCAGTCAGTTAGCACTTGGAGTTCTCGTAGCATTCTCATAAAACCTATAAATTGCAGTGCTCAATAAATTCCAATTTTTATCATATCTTTGCAAACACAACTGGTCCCATTTCGACCACAGGCAATACTAGTATTTTTAAATGGAACAATGCCTATTGCCACTAACAACGTAAAGTACGCTAAATTATAATTTCATTGTGTTTGTTGCAGAACTGTACTGCTATCCTTTTACGAGATACCGTTCTTTGAAAAGTTTCCAATCCGACACTTGTTTGTAACATGCAACCTGCTTAGTTACAAAGTAACAAAGTACGATGTTATGTTTGCTTACATCATGCTTGTGTGTTCCTCGATTGCAGTGCGACTCTCTAGTCAAGTTACTACATGATAGTTCAAGCAGCAGGTTGTGAGTAGACGATATGATTTGCCAATGCAGGTTAAACAGACAAGGTCGTGGTGTATGGAGAGTGTAGGTAGAATGCAGTTCGTAACTGTACGGTATATGCAAAAACATACCGAAGACGTACCAGTCGCCGAGGTGCACTGGCCGAGCGCTTAAAGACGCCTAGCTGCGGAACGCGCTGTTTCTCGCCGTCGGAGGTTCGCGTCCTCCCTAAGGATGATGATCAATTAGCAACGTCTATGACAAACCACCTTTCGAATTATGTACCTTTCAATGGCCTTCTTGTATGATTAATATTAAAAATCTGTATCCTCAGTTTCGTGTTGGCGTATTTATATAATGATTTATTATGTATTATTAAAACCACTACTACAGTATAGGAAACTTGCTATGAACGGTGTTATCCATAATGGCTGGCTAATTATAAAAAAAAAATCATAAATGTGCTTTCATGTGTGTGAAGGCGTATAAACAATTTTACGTGCACTCCTTACCTCCAGTGTTTAGTTCTATTTCCACGGCTTACTTGCTCATTCTAGGATATAATATAATGTACTACCGTACAACATATACCATTGAGCGTTATAGTCGCCTTATAATACCTGTGTACCACACTTCCATACTTCTGTGCAACTTAGAGTATGCAATACGTAGTTTCTCTTTTATGGGGTAGGAGAGCTGTTCCTTCCACGGGTGCGATAAAATGGGCCCAGTGTGCTACGGGTTCCTGCGTCATCAGGACTTCTCAGTACGGTACTGCGTTATTCTATCTCCAGTTAAATGATTCCTCTCCCCCCACCCCCACCCACCCCACCCGGAATGTTGTCTAAACATGGAGAACCTGCAATAACAGCCATTATTGTGAATTTGTATTTCTTAGGGTAGGCGAACCAGCAAGAGCACGATTTTCACTCCAATATTATACAGAAGGTATTAAGATTTTCGAATTCAATAAGTGGATACCTCCATTAAAAAGTTTTCTACAACGAAATAAGTGTGAATTAGGTAACTGTGAGGTCCTGGTAATAATTAGATAAATTTACTCAAAATATTTTAAACAGCGGTCTAATCATCATTTAGGAGATTGGACAAGTTAAAATTTATTTAGCTGTTTTGAGACAGACCAACTTTCGATGTGAATATAACCCAAACAGTTTTCATTCAGAATTTGAGAATGAGAGCACTTGTCATTTTCTACAGACATTATCCAATGAATGTCAAAAATTTCCTCCATATACCTTACAGAATAATGCAAGGAAAATAAGTGTAACGCTTATAGAATTTTTGGTATATTTCTGACAGTGTCCGCCTTTGAGGGCAAACATTTTTTTTTTAACTGTGAAAAATATATTCTGCCTCACATCGCTTCAGAAACTGGCGATTGTGTTGTTAGTGAAACATCACGTGTGAAAAATCTTTTATATTTTATTGTTTTTTACTGCTGCACCCTCATCTTCCATTACCAATGGTTCACATGTGTGTCATGATCGGCTAATAATACAAAATATTTGATGATGGCAGCCCCGATCTGACAAAACCGGTAACGTAGATTTCCTGAAGCGGGTATTTACTTTCAGTTTTTTTAATATTAATTTTAGTTCATGTTCTAGCACTTTTAAATTGGGCTCATAATGCCGTCACCGTATGAAGGAAGACCTCCGCTTGCGTCTCTGCCCTCGAAACGTTTCCTAACATCTTTCCACAAGGTACATATGCAACATTCCTTGATATGGCCATATATCGTACACCCAGTTATAATGACTCTGCCTTCTCCAGTGACTGCTCACTGAGCAAGTTCCCCAGTACCTCGCATCAGAACACAAATATCTTTGGAGTCGTCATAACGTTACCAAAATATCCCAATAATCTGTTACGCTACGTTACGGTTCGTTAATATCCCGACAGTTTGTTTTCAATATATTTAGCAACTTCCATATTTTATGCGTAGTATTACAACTGGAATTAAGACGTTATAAATATACAAAAAGCTAATCTTCGCTATTCTCCTCTTATGAACGGTTTTCATATTCATTCATTTACAAAGAACTCTCTTAGTACATTTCCGGTATAATACGCTCTATATAATAAACTAAATCGAAGAGATCTAGCTAAACTGTAAGATCCAGTTGACAGTAGAAAGATGATGGGCAGGTAAATGTTCAACAGTCGAATAAATTGGTATAGGCATGTGTATGTAAACACAAACATATGAAAACGGAGTATGGCGACGCGTTCGTCTACGCCTATATAGAACAACACTTATTGGCACTGGCGATAGATCGTTTATTGCCACTATAATGGCAGAAGAATTAAGTCAGTTTGAACTTGGTGTTATCGTCGGAGCAAGGTAACGATGAGATGAGGGTTTTACCCTACCACAATTTCACGAGTACACCGTGAACATAGGGAAAGCGGTGAAAGTTCACATTTCCGACATGGCTGCAACCGGAAAAATGTCCTGCGGGTACGGGACCAACGACGACCTAAGATAACTATTCAACGTGGCAGAAGTGCAAACCTTTCACGAATTGCTGCGCTTTCTATGCTGGGACATAAGTAAGTGTCAGCTTACGAACCATTCAACAAAATCATCGATACGGGCATTCGGAGACGAAGGACGACTGTACGACACAAATCTTTAAACGTTACCTAGGCCCGCATAGGGACAACCTCTTGAAACCATGGACCCTGAATATCAGCAGGTTACTGTTCAAGCTGGTGGAGACGCATTAAAGGTGTCGGGCGTGTGCAGTTGGAGTGATATAGGGTCCCTGATACGTCTAGACACGATTCTGACTGGTGAGGCGTATGAACGCATCCTGTCTGCATTGCGTCAGACTTGGACAATTCCAGTCAATACGTCCAGAAATGACACAGGGTGGCTCCAGGAGCCGTCGTCTGAGCTTCTCCGCTGGCCACCAAACTCTCCAGACATTTCTGAGTAGATCAGGGGTGCCTAGCAACGAGCCGATTACAGGAGATCTCTGCCCCTATTACGGATTTACGGATAGACCTGCAGGATGCAAGGTGTCATTTCGCTCCACTACTACTTCAGACTTCAGTCGAGTCCATGCTACGTCGTGTTGCGGCACTTCTGCGTGCTTTCGCGGGCCGTACACGATATTAGGCGGGTGTATTCGTTTCCTTGGCTCTTCAGTGTACCACTCCAGTTGGCACACTTTAAAAAATTACCACGTTATGTCAATGAAAATTCTGAAATATCAGGCGAAACCTAGGTGACTCATAGCATAATAATATTTATGGACAGAGCACAAGATTTTAAGAAAGTGAAAACAGGCAAGTGTTTTTAATAACCTTAAAATTGTCAGATAAACATTTTCTTCATACACATTTGGAATGTAGATAAAACTGGTTTAAGGCAGTGCAGTCCAATAGTTTCCACTTCAAGGACGTCGGAGCCGTTAGGTGTCAAGTTTTGTAAAGTGCCTGTCTGCAGAAGAAATTTCATTTTCCCTTTGGCAATCTTTTCTAGTGATGCAGAGCGAAAGCCTTATGAACTCAACATTTTTCAAACATGGAAAACAAACTGATGCGCTACTAATCTTGGATGGTAACTCTACCCAAAGTTATATATCTGCATGGTGCGAAACATGACAGTCGACCATCAATAATATAAAGTTTAACATCCTATGAGCACATAAAGATATACTTAAACTTTATTTACACGATAAATCAGTCAATTCTTCAACTAAATACCTAGTAGTTTACGAATAATTTTAATTGCAAATAACACGTAGAAAATAACACAGAGCGGGTGAATCAAATGCTGTCTTTCATTGGCAGAACACTTGTTAGATATAACAGTTCGACTAAAGGAACAACTTAAAGTAAACATGTCAGTCCTATTTCGGAGTATTGATGAGCAATATGGGATTAACACCAAGAGCCTCCATTGGAGGGTCGCGAAAGTTCAGAGGTGGCCTTTTTTCTGTACTATACACGGGGGAGAGAGACACGTAAATGATGCAGATCATTAAAACGAAGGCGGTATTCGCTGCGGCGATGTCTATTTACTAAATTTCTTCGACCACCTCTATCCTCCTAACACGAACGTATTTTGTAAGCACTCATGAACATAAGGAGATATCAACATCATAAAATAAGAGAAGTTAGAGCGAAAAGAGAAAGATTTAAGTTTTCCTTATGCTCGCGCGCTATTATGAAATGAACGGAAGAGAAATATCCTGAAAGCGTTTCGATAAACGCTCTGCTAGTCACTTTGATGTGATTTACAGAGTAAATAAGTAGATGCAGGTTTCATTCATTTAACCAGCCACTGTATCCACGTGTTCTGCCCTTTGATGTGACATTAATGTTTCCTTTTGATACTTTCTAAACAGAAATTGGGAAAAATTTCTTCGCAAATTCCATGGAGAACTGATACACAGTTCCAAACAATTGCACTCTTTGGAGAAGCGCTTTCTCGTACAGCTGTTGCAGTGACAGCAGTCAATGACTATAGACATTGTGGCAATTTTTCTCGTGACCCTGTCATGTTTTTTTTATCGATGTACGCTAAACTGCAGCTGAGGTTACTCATATTCCTTTGAATATGGAAAGGAACAGGCATATTCTTTCTTTCCTCTCATTTTGATACTGCTGATAATGCTTCAAGTGCGGGTCCATTTGGACGCAAAAGTATGTTCTTCTTCAAATATACCAAGTAGTTCATTTTAGGTCCAAACTTACGAAATTCTCAACTTCAGGCTGCCTTCAGATTATTGGTGATAAACCTCCAAGAGAAGAGTACCCATTAGTGTACGACCACTAAAGAACGTCTCCTGGAGTGTCCATATAAGTCCAGACGACGTAACACTTTTGCCTTCTAAGACGTGCGAATCGAAAACGAACTAATAGTAAACATGTGAAGGCGGCGATAATCACTTCCAACGCTTATAAAATTGTGTTGTCTGAAGCTAAAAGACAGAACGTATGACAGTTTAAGGAAATGCAAAGTAGGACTAAACGCTAAGTAAATTCTACTAAAATAACCTCTCTAAAGAACAAATGGAGGAAGGAATTTCCAGTTAAGGCGTAAGTGACACAGACTGCTTCTACTGCAATGAAATTTTGCTAGGTCGATAGAAAATGTGTCGGTGTTTGCCTTTTAACTTGGATGCGATGAGGACGACGACTATTAATTTTGTACCTGACTTAATATTGCTTGTGAATGGCTGAACTGATAATGAAGTAGACTGAAATATTAAACCCTAACTAGTCGTTGATTTCTCAATTTGCATTATTAGGAATAATTAATGATCAATCATTTTTATTTATTGACGTATTTTGCCAACAATGTATTGCTACACGTTTTATTCTCATTTGTACTATCGTTCACGTAATAACAATAAATGATAAAGTAAACTGTACTCGAAATGCTCATCCGTCATTTAGTTGCTTGGACAGAAAATTTACTCGAAGAAAACTTTATGCAACTTGTAAGATCACGTACTGCAGCTAGTTTTTCATATAGCTTTGCAGTTCTCATGCAGACTGCCTCTACTTACAGTTTATCTGAATTTTATATTTATTATTTTCGTAACCGCCCAATTTAACAGTTCTGACAATTCGGTCGCCATTTTTCTTCTCTAACAGCTTTTACATTTTTCTTCATTATCACGATATTTTCCATATATGTGACAAAAATTGAAACTTCATGGCAGATTAAAATTGTGTGCCGGAACGGGGACTCGAACCTGGGACCTTTGCCTTCCTTTCTTCCAGGAGTGCTAGTCTTGCATGGTTCGCAGGAGAGCTTCTGTGAAATTTGGAAAGTAGGAGGCGAGGTACTGGCGGAAGTAAAGTTGTGAGGCGGCATCGTGAATCGTGTCGGGATAGCACAGTCGGTAATGCGCTTGCCCGCGGAACGCAAAGGTCCCAGGTTCGAGTCCCGGTTCCGGCACACAATTTTAATCTGCCAGGAAGTTTCATATCAGCGCACACTCCGCTGCAGAGTGAAAGTTTCATTCTGGTGATAAAAATTGTTATAAAACCGATCGTGCAAGTTTCCGTAATAAAGGACCTGGTAACATGTAATGTGTCTAACATAATACATTCAACTTTACTGCTAATACATATTGTATTACTCAGTAAAAAGTACAAATCTAGTGTGAACTGCCATACATAACTGCCACTACATGTCTATAACTGAAAGTTGACTCGTCACAAAACAAGTCCATTCTTGGTACAAAGCCGCGGTGGAGTAGCCGAGCGGTCTAAAGCGTCTAGCTGTGGAGCGCGCGGTTGCTCGCCGTGGAGGTTCCAGTCCTCCCTGGGGCATGGGTGTGTGTGTTTGTCCTTAGGTTAGTTTACCTAGATTTAAGTAGTTTGTAAGCTACGGACTGATGACCACACAGTTTGGTGCCATAAATTTACAAACATTTGAACATTTCTTGGTACAAGAAACAAAGAACAGTGCACATTTGCACAAAAAAAAAAAAATAAATAAAAAAAAAAAAAAAATAAATAAAAAAATCTAATGTTTATAGAGATTATGGGACTTATCTCCGGGGTCATCAGTCCCTAGCTAATACTAAAGACGGCACAAATATCCGTGTCCGAGGGGGGATTCGAACCCCCAACCGTAGTGGCCGCGCAGACCGTGACTGGCACGCCCGCAGACCGCTTGGCCACCACGGCCGGACATTTACACAAGAGTAAATATGTAATAAATGTCACAGAAAATACATTCTGATGTGTTATTGACGAGGACGTTAAAGTAAGGGGAGACGGCGTTACTATGCAAAGCTTAGCTGTCGATTGAAGCCAGTCCGCCATATCGCCTAGCCAAGGAAATATGTCTCAGAACAGAGCATTGTGTGGTTGTTGCCCTGTTAAGTTTAGACTATTTAAATGACTGTTATTTCGGAGTACATATTTGATATAACATACTTTTGTAGACAAATATAGACCCGTCCAGATAGCTGAACTGTGATTTACTGACGCAAAATCTCATTCGATAAGTATGACACTCGTATCGGAATAATACCCAAATGCTCTCAAAGAACTGAAATTACGAGCTGTAATAGTTCACAAGAATTGCAAACCAAGGTTTTTTTAGTTGGATCAGTACTGTACAGACGATTTTTACGTTGAATATACAGGGTAAATCAGCTAACACTTGCACCGCAAATATTGCGGAAACGGAAAGTGCGATTGATGTGCGGTTTTCACAGAATGGAATGGTAGTCAGGGCCTTGTATTTTTAGCAAAAAAACCAGATTGTAATATTACTTAGAAAGAGCATTTTTTAACCATGCTTACAGTTTTTTAAATGGAACAATGGTTGTTTCTATCATGCACTGCAATTTTTGACACCAGTTGTGTACAAAGAATTTTGAACGACATTTTTATCACGTGTAGTTTCGTAGCTACAACAGTTCAAAGTTTCGGGGGCCGGAGGCTACGGTAGTGTAGCTGACCGGCCGAGTGGCTAGCACCTGGAGCACGGTCCACTGTCCCATGACCACCAGCCAGTCAACAACGCTGTCGTAGCCTGCGCTCCCAATAATTTGAATGGTTGTAGCTACCAAACTAAACTTGATAAAAATGTCATTCAAAATTCTTTGTACACGGCTGCCGTCAAAAATTCCATTGCATGATAGAAACAACCATTGTTCCGTTTGAAAAATTGTATGTTTTCATAAAAAATAGACTTTCTAAGTAATCTTACAGTCTGTTTATTGCCTAACAATACGAGTCCTTGACTACCAATCCATTCTGTGAAAACCGCACATCAATCGCACTTTTCGTTTGCGAAATATTTGGGGTGCAAGTGTTAGGTGATTAACCCTGTATACGAAATTCTTTCTACAGATTCCACATCATTAAATATTCATACTAAAATTATATATCACCAGGTCTTTGAAACTTCAAGGGAGCCTACATTTCGTAAAAATTAAAATTAGAAGTTATTGACGGATAAACACTGAAAGAAAAATAAAGTATTAATTTAGAAACAAAATATTTCTTTGTAAAATAACAGGTAACTTTTTGTTCTACTTGCACATACACAGGTAATACAGATAACCTCATTTTTCTTTTTTAGGTAAAGTACCACTTTCAACTCAGAATACAGCGACTAGACTCTCGTCATCACAAATGCTATTGGCCCCGTAATATGGCGACAATGGCTTCACTTCTGAGACCTTAAGGCATCTCTCCCTCTTCTAATCTCCTTGGTTATTGAGCCGAGGCGTCATTCTGTACTCCTTCTGTGTTGGTGCCACGAACTAGTACCACTATCGATCTGGTTGGCGGGTAAGATCTTTGGAAACGATGGCGTGCGAGATAGGAGTTGGGTTTTGGTGGTGACGTGTGTGTGGCACTTTCCCAGTCGTTGAGCATAGGCCTCCAGGCAACGAAAGGCATGTAGTCACATTTTGTGTACACCCGCCTTGCAGAGCATAACAGACTGGGACACCACACTCCCGTCGCATTGGCAGCAAAATATTCAAATGTTCAAATGTTTGTAGAGCTTATGGGACTTAAGTACGTGGTCATCAGTCCCTAAACTTACAAACTACTTACGAATTAGTTAATACTAAGGATGGCACAAACATCCATGCCCGAAGGGGGGGATTCGAACCGTCGACCGCAGCGGCCGTGCAGAACGTGACTGGCGCGCCGCAGACCGCTCGGCCACCGCGGCCGGCGCATTAGCAGCTTCTCTGTCGACTCCGTCCTGGGAGCTCCATCGACAGGAGGTTCGGCGTCGGTCTGGCAGCGTCTGTGCTAACAGCTGAAGGTAGTGTAATTCACCGCTCATCTTTCAAGCCTCTTAATTTCTCGTCATGGGGATTTGTGGTATTTGCTTCCCATTTAATTCAATAATTTCTTTATGAATCAATGATTAACTCAGTGAAGTGTTATGTTATCTTCCAAGCTGCCCTCGGGCGTTCGTGGCTGGTTTACCCGCTGGAAAGCAGGTAATCGAGGGTTTTCATAAACTCTGTTGCTGTCAAGTGATTGTTGGGCCAGATTTCCTAAGCGATCTGCCAGTTGGACCTTAGGTCATCGTTTAAGGAAATTTTATTACGGAAAATCTCTCCTATATTTGATATGAGGCACTTAAATCAACTTTTTAGAGCTGACGTTGCGTTGTGTCTGTATTATTATTGAATAATTGAAATTCTTTATTAACGGTTAAACGGAGTTTAGAACTAAATTTTTGCCAGCGACCATTGTTAGTAGTTTTAATCAATCCTGTTAATATTAACAAAAAATGTGTTCAAATGTTTGTATAGCTTATGGGACTTAATTACGAGGTCATGAATCCCTAAACTTACAAACTACTTACGAACTAACTAATCCTAAGGACGGCAAAAATATCCATGCCCAAGGGGGGATTCGAACCCCCGACCGTAGTGCCCGTGCAGACCGTGACTGGAGCGCCTCAGTCCCCTCGGCCACCGCAGCCGGCTTGATATTAACAGAATTGCTTTTATTATTTCCTTGATTCAAATGTTTGTTAAAGTTATGGAACTTAACCGCGGGCTCATCAGTCCCTAAAATTACAAACTACTCATAATCTAACTTATACTAAAGATAGCACAAACATCCATGCCCGAGGTGGGATTCGAACCCTCGACGGGGAATGGCATCGCGCATCGGAGCATACCGCCTCATTGCGCTCGGTCACTTCGCGGCGGCTGTCTTGTATCCCGGGAGCCGTAATTTGTTATTAAAAGCAAAACAGACATTTGAGCCCAAACTTCGACCTGGTACGGCTTACCTATTTCAACTTCCATTAATTATTGAATAAAATGACACAAATATTGAACACAAGAGATAAACGTAATTCTTACACTGGTCAATAACCATCGCTTATGCTTTATAAATTATCATTCTCATTAGTAATCCTTATCTAGGCAACCGATTACAGGTGTTTAGTATGTACATCTGCCTTACAGATGTAATCGAAAACAATGAACATAATTCATATAACACCGGAACTGTTGAAAACTGTACGTTGTGATTAAATGTGTGTTAGAATCGGGCATTGTTTTATCAGGCAGAAGTAACTAAAAGTAATGAATGCTTACACCACCAGGAAGTTTTGAAATCAACTGGAAAAGTGTCGTGTCGCATGACAAAACCGGTGACTGTGTTTCTGTCTGAAAGACAGCTGCCTCCGGCCTTTTTCCGCGTCCCCCACAAAAAATGTTGGAATGCCAACATATCGCACTCTTTTAACATAGAGCATGTTAAATCCTTTTACGCAGGACTTTTTTTGTTGCGAAGCCTCCGTATTTACCATCTCCATCTTTCTCGCACTGCCAACATAAGCCTCTCTCTCCCACTGCAAATATCGACATCCGTTTCCTCTCTTGTACCTCTTGCCCACGTAGCTGCCTCCTCTCCCTTTACATGTCATTTGCACTGCCTCCTCGTTGTTCAACCGTGACTTTCTTTTTGCTGCCCTCTTTCACCGCAAACAACCTGCGAATATATTCTCTTTTCATTATTGGCAAAACCTTTTCTGTACATGATACAGATCTCCTCTCTCGATGAATCAGTGATTTTATATTTATAGTAGGTATACAGTAAACTACTGCACCTTATTTTCAAAAGGTTACAGAGTTAAAAACACATTGGAACACTCTGTGTAAGATATAATTCCTTAGGCTTCTGCGACCAGAGTTAGATGCCATAAAAGTTTTCTGGGTGTTGTACCGCGTCGAGATATACGAATTTTATTACTTTAATAACCGACGTTTCGGCCAACGTTAAAGTGGCCTTCATCTGAGTATGAAGGTCACTATAACGTTGGCCGAAACGTCGGTTATTAATAGCGTTTTTACGTGACGCCGTACAACACCCAGAAAACTTTTATGCCACTCACGATCAGCATAATACTTAAAGTAAAAGTAACCAAATACAAGAATGATTCAACAGAAAGAAAATACTCAAAATGTCTGGCTGTAAGTAATGTTTAAATGTTGACCACGTATTGTAGGATAGCTAAATTGTGGCCAACATTTATGATTAGAGTCGACCGAAACCGAAACTTACTTAAGTTGAAATTTATATATATATATATATATATATATATATATATATATATATATATATATATATATATATATATACGTTACACCACAAATCACTAGTTTTTTCATATTTTTCAAGATCCCCTTCCTGTATTAAGCCTTCTAGAGTGTGAGTAAACCTGACCAGGAGTCCGTATATGACATGCGAAGCGAACAGGTTTAGACAAATCGACGATACTTTTGTTATAGTATTTCCAAATTGGATTCGTTTTTCCTCCTTACATTTTCTACCAAAGAAAGAAAAATTAAAGGAAGTCAGACAATAAGTAAACTGAACTCGACAAAATGGAGTCTCACTGTTACGAGGTACCCATAAATACGAGCGTCATAAAACGAAACAACTGCGATTACATGCTATCTTCACAGAAAAAGGCACTCCACCATTATAACGCGAAATAGTGAAAAGTAACTCTTTAGGCTGACAATGTAAATGGCAATTAAAAAAAATGTTTTAAAATATCTTTTTTTACACTTATATTCTTTTCAGGGACGATTTTCTTCTTCTTCACACGTAAATGTCGATAGTTCGATGTGATCCCAGTCCCTTTCACCACGAACTAACGAGACTACTGTAAAGCTACCATACATTCCACAATCTTGCATACCTTCTTGTAGGAAGATAGTCTTTAGTCTTTAGGTATACAAAAAACATGACAAATAGATACTACGAAATGTCAGAGTCTCGACTACCGCAATACAAAATACATAGAAAGTAATCATTTGTTTGCTTCCATAAGTAGCATTTATGATTTTCGTCGTGACAGAGCTAGCTTTATTTTGCCACCTTCACTTCCGTTATTTTTTTTTCTACAAACAACTTTACATATCTCCATTTTGGCATTCACGAATTCATAGTAGCTTTAATCAGTGCTTCAGAAAGTACTTCGAAATATTAAGTCACGGTTACGACTAACAGTATGATTTAAGCAAACTGAACAGGAAAAGGTGTGTACCCCATGATCAATGTTTCCTAAACCCATATTAACGAACGAATTAGGTGTTCTTTCTTCCCGCGCGCTATTAGAGAATGGAACGGTAGAGATAAGTTATGAAAGTGGTTAATGAACCCTCTGCCAGGCACTTAAATGTGACTTGCAGAGAATCTATGAAGATGTAGATTAATTATTAAAAAATAGCTCCAAACTTTCGAGGAAACTCATTAATAAAACATTACTGCATAACAATATGATAACCCGGTCCATTACGTACAATAATGAGCAACTTATATTGTTTCTAATATAGTATCACTACTAGATACGATTGCGTAATTTTGTACTTAACTACAATATACATTTATATAATATATAAAGGAGAGTGTCCGTATGTTTGTACGTGTTGCATAAAATCTTCAGTTTTGTTCCAATCTTTATGAAATTTTGTGCACATAAGCTTCAATCCATTAGGACGGTCGCCGTAATTGTAAGAATCACATACGATATATAGTTCACGAGATATGACGTCATAAACAATGAGATGTGCGATAAACTGCATTTTGCGACAATGCTGCTCATTTTCTCCTAAACCATTGGACTGATTTCAACCAAATTTGGTACACACATTACTTACCGTGAGGTAACAATTGATGCATGGTTAAGAATCACATACGCCACATTGTTGAAAAGATATTACGTCATGACCAATAGAAAAAGCAAAAAATGCCATATAACGCGACGAGACTTTCGAAATACACTGTATGAGAATGACAGTACTTAGCGACTTGCAACAAACTTTAAACATAATTTCAAACCTTTATTAAACTTTTTCTCGTTGGCAACCATAGTAAAATGATGAGAGGTAAAAAGCTTCTCGCTTTTCCGCTGTTTATGGAGTAAAACTACGGCATTCGGTATGACGTTACAATCTATAATTTGTATACTACAAATTGTAGCCGCAGGAAATTTTACACAGTATACACACATATAGTTGAACGTACCTTCTAAATTGTATGACAGTACGACATATAGTTCATGAGATATGAGCACATAAACAGTAACGTTCATGGAAAACTGCCGTACCACGCACGAAGTTTTACTTCTTCACTACGAATTGTATTCCCAAGAGATTTTACAAACATACAGCGCTTATACAAATGAATATATACCTGATATGTGGCAGGAATAAATAAATACCCGGGCGACGCCGGAATTTCACCATATAAATTTAAAATATAAAACCTTACAGCACAACAATATGTTAACCCGGTTGATCAGGTACAATACTGAGCAAGTTATATTGTTACTAACATAGTATCACTATTAGATACGATTGCGTAAAGTTGTGCTTAACTACAATATAACCACAATTTTTTACGCGGGAGGAGCGAATCCTAGCAGTTACACGGCGCACTGTCTACTGAGGTAAAGCGTTATTATTGACTGAATCCATCCAGAACTCGACCAGGCTTCATCAGTAAGTTCAAGAAAGCTAATTTCGGCCAAACCGAAGATTCGGTTGATTTCTGTCCGAAACCAATATTTTGGCCGAAACTGGCCGGACCCGAATCGGAGTATCCCGTAGGTCCTTAGTTATGCAAGTGATCGCTACACCGAGGGCTATCCAAAACAATTCACTCTTTATCTCTCTCCTCAACAGAATGCCAGGTATGGGCCGCCAGCAGAATCTTGCACGTTGCGTTTCCTTGCGTACTCCTACCGTGCACTGTCGTGCAACGGACGATGTTAGTTGATAAAAGCTGTGCAATTTTGGAAGACCGGTTACATAACAATGTAAATGACACATACAGCTGTAACAGAGAAAAAGCTACTGCCTACTTCTGGTACTGTATTTTTATTTTTTATTTATTTATTATTTAACATGCCCCATTACATAGCAATATTACATGTTTGATGGTTTGATTCAGGCGGTTACATCAAATGTTCTTACAAACACAGGTACAGTATACAATATGACATGGTTTACAAAGGAACAAACAATTTTATACATTAGGAAATCTTAATGAATTACAAGAATTGTAAAAGTTTTATACATTAGGAAATCTTATTGAATTACAAAAATTGTAAAAGTCAGTAGTGTATTTACGTACTAAGTCATATTTACTAACGGGCCATCCTCCTCCTTTGGCAGCTATTTTTTTCCTGAGATGGTCCCTCTCTTTCAATAAATTGCAGCAGTCAAAAACCACGTGGTCAATAGTTTGGACAGCACTGTTACATGTGCACGTTCCGTCTTCAATTATTTTGAACCGCTGATAGTAGGCTTTCAGTTTCCCATGACCTGTTAGCATAGCTGTAAAATTCGGAGATATTGGAAGTTTAATCATTAAACGTTGTCGGATCGTAGGAAGATACGGTTTAGTGCTTCCCCCGTTTTTTGTTCTGTGCCACTCAATGTCCCATTTGTTCCTAAACTCTTCTCGAAGTTTCTTCTTTACGGCACTTGTAGGTATTTTGTTATAGCGTGTTGACTGTCGTGATCGAGCTGCTCTTTTAGCAAGGGTATGTTGAAACTATTACATTTATTACGTGACGACCGCTAAAGAAACGGACAGCCTCCTTTAAAATAACTACGATACCAAGCGAGGTGGCACAGTGGCAATACACTGGACTCGCATTCGGGATGAAAGTGGTTCAAATCCACCTTCGGCCATCCAGATTTAGGTTTTCCATGATTTCCCTAAATCGCTCCAGGCGAATGCCGGGATGGTTCCTTTCAAACGGCACGGCAGGCTTCCTTCCCCGTGTATCACCAAACAATTCGAGCGTAAGTTCGGTCTCTAATGAGTACACTGTCGACGGGGCGGTAATCACTAATCTTCCTTCCTTCCTTCCAACATAACTACGCCTAAATTGAACCCTCTCCCAAACGCGTCTCGCAGTTCAGTTGGAACACATCAGTAAACGCAGAAACTTTGGCAATTTGTAGAGTGCCGACTCACCTACGCGGTTTCGTCGTTTCGCTCGCAAGCTCCCCCGTGCAACAGCGCCCCCTCAACCTCCCTCGCCCATCTACGCTGCGGCTGCAATTCAATCTAGTTGCTGACTCTGAACACTGCAGCCAGCAGCTCTGCCAATTGCGAGAAAGTCCTCCGTAACGAGGCTGCTCAAGGCAGACCGAGGCCAGAATCATCTCGATGAACTGCTGAACAACGTTTTACACATACAGCAGCTACTACAGTCAACAGAAATCCCATAAAAGCTTTGAAATTAAAATAGAAAAATAATTTGACAACGGATACGGTAGATATATAGAGCAAGTGTCTTTACTGCAGAGGAAGACATCTTCCGGCGGTGTGACGTGTTTGCAGGAACAGCAAGCCTGTCAATCCGCCTGACGTTAAGCCTTCTGCACGCTGAACGCTCGGAGACGGCGCGATTTGTGCCTATGAGACGTGTGCCTTAACGATCTACACGCGACCGCAGCGCGCTCCAGTGACAGTTGACGGCGGCATCAGGTTCTGGAATCACATTGTTTACGAAATCAGAAGAGTGGAATCCCTGCTTTACCTCTATTAAATCGCTTATTTTCGCGCTTGAGTATATGTTTGCCGGCCGAGGTGGCCGAGGGGACTGAGGCGCCCGTCACTGTCTGCACGGCCACTACGGTTGGGGGTTCGAATCCCCCCCTCGGGCATGGATATTTGTGCCGTCCTAGTTCATAAGTAGTTTGTAAGTTTAGGGATTGATGACCCCGTAGTTAAGTCCCATAAGCTTAACAAACATTTGCACATTTTGTGCATATGTTTGTTACGTTGTTTGGTATAGGCCTACATGAGTAACAATAAAATATCTATGAACATAACACTTATAAAAGTTGCATGTTATATCAATAAGTGCAGCGAATTATAAAAGTTCATCACAAACTGTGCGATACAAAATTAGAAAAGGCCTGTATATGAGGCAAACATTATTGCAAAAGTCTCGCGTTTTAGTAAAACGTGAAGGTCATTCTTTCACGGCCAATGTTACTAAACTTAAACGCCATTCTTCCACGGTCAGTGTTACTATTCTGTAGAAGAATGTTAAAAACGTCTAAAAATGAAAAACGTGAAAGTATAAAGTGCGTGTTTTACTCTAAGTAAAGGTGCAAACTGTTCTGTTCATAAAACAAATACAAGAAACTAACTACTCAGAGGATGTGCACTTCTGTGTACACATCATAAAATATTATGTAGTATACTTCTATGAAATTTATAGTAAAGACTTTGAGTCTATAAGACAACCAGAAGATAAAATATTTGCTTCCAAGCAGCCTTGAACCAGCAGCGTGGGAGGACTTCCACTTTTTTTTATGATTTGTTCTATTCGATGCGGACGCTGATATTGTATGTTCTTTTTTGTTCGATGAGTTCTTGGCTCACCTTTTTTTTATTACAGAGAGCGTTGAGCCCTCTGACCAGGCGCGCTGAGCCACGGCGGCCGGCACTTGACAGTCACTGACTTTGCTGACTACGCTACGGCCACAAACATATTGAACTGTTACAATGAAGGTATTACACGTATTTTATACACTACTGATATATACGTCGGTTGTTGACATGTAATTACAACAAATGATGTGAAGAAGAACTCTTGTTGATCGATCTTAAGCCCTCCTTACCTTAAAACAGCAGATTACTGTAATACGGAAATTTTTTAACAACATATAAGACACTTCCAGTTATTTATTCCAACAAATAGTACCTCTAATTACCGTTTTTCGAGAGATTCTCGGTTTACGCACTTACTTTTACTTGCTTTGAAATGTCATGCATTCATAATACCTAAGTTATATACATAAAACTCATGAAATACGACACCAATATGACGTCACCATCTCTCTGTACCGAAAAGAGCTGCTACCCCCCCCCACCCCCGACTCCGGATAGCCACGTGGTGTGACGTCAGTGGCGTTCTCCCACCTTATTGGTGATCGTTCAGACGCATGTTGAGAATATCTGGCATGCGTAATTCTGCCTGACACGTTGGGAAAGCCTCGAGAACGTGCCGTTCGCTGGTTGTGACGTCAGAAACTCGCCACGTTGGCCACACTCCTTCACATACATGCTCCGTGTGCCAACGGCTTTAGACGAGACCTTTGTTCCTATGTTACCCAGATAGACGGGGCTGTGAATACGGAGCTGGAGGGCTCAGTAAGCAGTAGTGCTCTTGACGACAATAACGTGGCGTGTACAAACAAAACGAAGCAAACAGCTTTTCTTTCTGTGTGGGAAAATCTGTTTCCTTTTGTGCAATGCGGTGGAGGTGCAAATTTCTTTGTGCGTAACAGGGAATTATGAACTATAAAAAGTAATTTACAGCGATATTATTCCATGTGATATGAAGGAGAAGAACGAGAAGCTTTAATATCTGAACTAACGGAATGTACTTATGTGGAGGACTGTCAAATACCGAAGCGTCAGTTCGTCTGAGCTACAGAATGGCTCTACATATAGCGAAGGAAGTTGGACCACTTACTGAGGGTGACTTTGCGAAATAAGTAATTGTGATGGCCGCTGAAGAAATGTGTGCCGGCCGCGGTGGCTGAGGTGACGGAGGCGCTCCAGTCACGGTCAGCTCGGCCACTACGGTCGGGGGTTCGAATCCCCCCTCGGGCATGGATATTTGTGCCGTCCTAGTTCGTAAGTAGTTCATAAGTAGTTTGTAAGTTTAGGGACTGATGACCCCGTAGTTAAGTCCCATAAGCTTAACAAACATTTGAACATTTTTGAAGAAATGTGTCTACGTTTGGTAGAAGACTGAAAAAGTGACTTTATCTCTGAAAATTGCAATGCGCCGTATTCAGGAGATTGTTGCAGATGCCAAGAAAAACTAGGTGTTACGTCACGTAAGTTTATACATTATTCAAAAAAATGTTCAAATGTTTGTTAGGCTTATGGGACTTAATTGCGGGGTCATCAGTCCCTAAAATTACAAACTACTTATCAACTAACTTAGCACAAACACTCATGCCCGAGGGAGGATTCGAGCCACCGTCGGGGAGCGGTCTCGCGCATCGGAGCACAGCGCATCAAAGCGCTCGGCCACTCCGCCGCGGCAAACATTATTCTTCAACTGTCGATGAAAGTACTGACATATCGGATACTGCACAGATACCTATTTTCATTCGGCGCGTTGATGAAAAGCTGAATATAACAGAGGATATTTGGGAGGGGGATTTGATCCCACTGGGTTGTATATTTTTAAAGGCGTTAAAAAATCTGTTGAGAACGTTGGTTTGAGTTGGAATAAGCTTGATTCTGTCGCAAGAAATGGAGCTCCGTCTATGGTAGGAGTTAATGTGGGATTAATAGGGCGGGCGAAAGAAAGTATGAAACATGTTTCTGGCGGAACACAAGAACTCACTGCCGTCCACTGCGTACTACATTAAGATAACCTATGCGCAAAATATATGATATTTATAAATGTTATTGTGGCTCAAATCAAAAATTCCATCCGATCACGGGGCCTCAGATATAAACTAGTTTTCTTGAAGAATGTTTAATTCACTATGGTGACCTTTATTTTTATAATTGGCACTGGTTGAATAGGTGTAAGGTGCTAGATCGATTCTTTGTGTTAAGAAATGAAATAGCATTATTCATGACTGGTCAGAACCACCCTTTTCCTCAGTTGCAAGAGCAAACCTGGATTTTCGACTTTGCATTCTTTGCTGATTGAATAGACAACTTAAACGATTTAAATACCTCACGCCAAGGATACGGCCTCCTCATAAAATATATGTATTTCACAATTAAAGCGTTCAAAATGACTGACGTCACACAGGCATGCTTGTCCTCAAGTAATCGACAACAAGATCGAAAATACGAAGTATAGTTGTAATTCTCTTTGCAATGAAACAAAGTAATCTGCTGGATAAAAGCAGTACATGGCAACGTAACACTCACTGAACACACATAAAGCAACGTCTTTGTGAATAAAACCACAATTCCGACATGACTGCGTTATCTACCGGATGGCGTTGTTTCCCACAAATACGACACCAAAACACGGAGAACGAGCAAGTAAACTTCACGCAGTCGTCCTCACAATGGACACAATAGATCTCTACATATTATAGAACGAAGATCTCACGCTGCTTCTGTCGGCTTGTCCTTGGTAAATTAAAAAGCTACTGAATGGGTTTTTATGCAGTTTCCATCAATGGATGATGCGTTTCACCTGGAAAGTTTACTTATATAATTCATTAAGGGGTGTGTGACAGTGGGTAAGTGTGGCGAAGAAACGTCTGTGAAAGCGAGCAATAAAAGTAAAAACTTTATATTCTCAGATTACGAAATATACCGTACATCTGAAAATGAGTTTATTGTTTCATAACCTGTCCAACGCTTTTGCGGTTTCGTCAATTAGACTTTAATAACGAACAAGACAAGACGTCCCTTTTTATTATTTGCGGATACGGAACATCAATAAAAATACGCCATGTATGATGAACGTGTGCTGAATTTTGAACTTACAAGCATGCCCAACGTAAGGGGCTGATATGACAGAAAAATGTATGAAAATAAGCTGTAATTTCCGTGCGACGCCGTGGGCTGCTAGTAAAAAATACAAGAATTTTCCTGTAGAAAGTAACAGTAGCAACCACTTGTGCTGTACAAGTTTTACCATCACTTCTTCATCTCGGTTTCGATAGCTATAAAAATGACTTCTTCCACAGAGTGACATAATCTACTACAAATTAGTAACCATCGATGTTTGTCAATATTTTTGAACATTAAGTCATATATACTAGCGAAAGGAATTTTAGGAAACGTTTTACGACACAACTGGTTACCTGCGTTAACTTTCATCTCGATAATTCCGGCCTTTTTTCGGACTATTTTAAAATGACGATAAGCAAAACACAGATAAAGTCCACAGTTTGAAATCTGTACGTATGACGACGATAACGTTGTAGTATTGAGGTCACAGGAAGAAGGCAAATGCCCTACGTTCGAGTCCTGGTTACAACTTACAATTTTAATCTGCCAGTAAGTTTCAAATCAGCGCACACTCTGCTGCAAAGTGAGTTTCATTCTGGAAACATCCCTTAGGCTGTGGCTAAGCCATGTCTCCATCATATCCTTTCTTTCAGGAGTGCTAGTCTTGCATGGTTCGCAGGAGAGCTTCTGCGAAGTTTGGAAAGAAGGGGCGAGGTACTGGTGAAAGTAAAGTTGTGAGGCGGAATCGTGAGTCATGTCGGGATAGCACAGTCGGTAGTGCGCTTGCCCGCGAAAGGCAAAGGACCCAGGTTCGAGTCCCGGTTCCGGCACACAATTTTAATCTGCCAGGAAGTTTCATATCAGCGCGCACTCCGCTGCAGAGTGAAAGTTTCATTCTGGAAACATCCCTTAGGCTGTGGCTAAGCCATGTCTCCACCATATCCTTTCTTCCAGGAGTGGTACTCTTGCATGGTTCGCAGGAGGACTTCTGTGAAGTTTGGAAAGAAGGAGGCGAGGTACTGGCGGAAGTAAAGTTGTGAGGACGGACTGTGAAGCGTGCCGGAATAGCTGTCCGTAGAGAGTTTGTCCGCGAAAGGCAAAGGTCCATGGTTCGAGTCCCTGTTCCGGCACACAATTTTGATCTGCCAGGAAGTATAATATTTAGCGCACACTCCGCTGCAGAGTGTAACAGGCATTAAAAGTATCGACATTCATCGACTGTGAACGGTGGTGTATGTCAATTTTCACTCGGTGAGTGGCAAGCGCGAATTGGGAAACCGACAGGCTCATATGTTCATTCAACCGAATAAGTAAACATCGTTCCTTTTGCACCATTAGTCTTGGCCCACACCGTTAAAATGTAAAAATGTGCAGGATGTAGCAAACCAAGTATTTACGTTGGCTGTTACAACAACGGCACGCAGCAAAGAAGTTTGAAAGAAGGCGAAGTTAACTTTTTCATGTCCATAAGACCGTATCTATTGTATATTTCAGCAAAATTTAAAATTTTCACACTTGGTTCCAAAAATAAAAATTGCCAAATAAATTGGACACTGCGCCTTGAAGGCACTTAAGGATGTGAAATAATAATTCAACAAACAAGTATGTCACTCCAAATTTATTATGGAACTTGTAAAGTGGAGTTTGTGAAAAATTCATAATTTAATATATAAAACAATATCAAGAAATAATATTACGTATATGACGCACTTCGAAACGGGTCCACCGTGTTCATAGTTTTTCATACTAGCAAGCCATTCTGCTGACAGATGGCAGCAAGAAGCACGAAACGTCAGATGCACAGTAAACAGGCTAATGGGTCTCACAGTAAAGCGCATACGTGCATTGTTGTAATATTCACATGTTCGCTGTGGTCACCAGTGCAGACCACTAACGCTCTAGGCGGACACCTGTAAGCGCACGTGCGCTGAGACAAGAAATCATACTACTGCGGTACCTGTAAGTAATATTTGTCAGGTAATATGTCCACAAGAGGTCGTGCTAGGTATAGAAATACAAGTACGCTTTAGCTGCATGCCGATTTTGTGGTTAATACTGCAAGCTATCTGACGCTTATAAGAGTCATGTGCATTTATTGCAAACAATTCTAACAACGCCTCCGATTTATTGCTTTTGTTGCAAACTGGAAAGAAAATGAAATTCAAAGAAGCGATAAATCCGCTTCATCGAGAAAAAATTAGTCTGAAAACACCAAAAGGTTTATCCAACGGACAAAAAGAAACAGGTCAAATATGCAATTTGGTGTTATGGAAAAGCAATCCCATATAACAAATAAATTTGTATGTCGATGTTTTTATAGAAAACCACTAAAGACGAAGACACACATCTGCAGACAGGAAAACGTTACGTGATGTTACTTGGTGACTTGTACTAACACGAGGGCACAGCCGAACAAATTAAACTTACAAGGAAAGTACTTAGGCTCGAACAAATTGAAATACACCAAAATCGTATGATAGATAATGTAAAGGTCCCTTATTGCACTAGTGACACTCCCGCATCTGCAAAACTCTGCAGTCGCCCATTAGGGGCCGGTACGCCGGTAGTGACGGTGCAGTGTGCCTCTGAAGTTGCGCTTTCAAAAATGTTCAAATGTTTGTTAAGCTTATGGGACTTAACTGCGGGGTCATCAGTCCCTAAACTTACAAACTACTTATGAACTACTTACGAACTAGAACGGCACAAATATTCATGCCCGAGGGGGGATTCGAACCCCCGACCGTAGTGGCCGTGCTGACCGTGACTGGAGCGCCTCAGTCATCTCGGCCACCGCGGCCGGCTGTTGCGCTTTGTGACGTTATTTGTGTAGTGAAGCGTCGGACGGGTTGGCGATTGGTAATCAATCCTGCTAATATAGTGTGACTGGTTGAGACGAAGTTACGAAGAAACCTTCTTTGTGAAGATGGTATTGGTGTAGAAAATGAATCATTCCCGTGTTACCTGGTACCTTTTATAGTGTTTCTGATCTATGCTCATATTTCTGCACTATAATATATACCAGAAAACATGTGAATGATTCATCTTCTACGCCAAGACCGTATTCAAAAAGAACAGCTCTTCGGAATTTCATCCCAACCAATCGCGATACATTAGCAATCGGCGACCAATCTGACGCTTCACTACACAAAGAACGTCACAAAACGCAACTTCAGAGCCACACTGCACCGTCACTACTGTCGTACCGGCAGGTCAAAGTGCAATGCGGCGTGGCTCACGCAGAGGCCTCTAACGAACGACTGCTAAGTTTTGCAGATGCGAGAGTATCTCTAGTCCAATAAGAGACCTCTACATTATCTCTCACACGATTTTGGTATATTTGTGTTTGTTCGAGTCCGAGTAGTTTCCTTGTGAGTACTGAGCTAGCGAAGGTGCCGCTTATAAGCATTACCCGCACTGGCGTGTTGACCGCGAAAACGCTTATAAGCGTCAGTCTCATCGAGCGTGTTAATACAAAGTCGATGTCCATTACATTTGACACCAGGTCTGAAAGGGCTAGAATAAGGCTAGAAACATCTCTCACAGCCCAAAAGAAATGCAAACGGTCACATGTGTGCAGCATAAGGTAGCATTGAATTTGCGACGTATCGTGTGTTGCCAGTGACAGTAATCGCAGGGATTTCCATACTCGATTTAACCACTGCTCAGTAGGGATGGCGGTAATCGCTGAAACAACCACTTTTCGGCTATACCGGTTCTTTTCATCACCAGTTTAACCGCACTGTAAAAACTGCTCACGATAACCGGTTTTTTAAATAACCGGTTTTCGGTTTTTTATTGCTTTTATTTCCAGCAAAGTTTGACCGAAACTTAATTGGCAGTCGAAACAGAAACCGTAATCGAATTTTCGGTTCTTCTAGTTTCTGCCGAAAATGAAACATAGGTTGTTTAGTTAAAATTTAGGTAAATTTACGTTGTACGACAAATCACTAGTCGTTCTATATTTTGCAAGATCCCCTGCCAATACTACGCCTTCTTGAGTGTGTGTAAGCCTACCTAGGAGTCCGTAGAAAATGATATACGAAGCATACAGATTTACTGGCCTAGTATTTCCATCCAGCAGTAGCGAATACTGAGCCAACCACTCCTTAAGTTGAACTTGTGAGCCAGCGCATATGAATATCTAGTTATATAAGTTACAGTCAGTAAATGAACTTCAATGAGTGCTGCAGAAGTAATTTGAAAAATAAAATGACAGTTCCCACTAACAGTATGATTGTTGTCAGTGTAAATTTACGCAAATTGAACTAGAAAAGCTGTATACCACATGCCCAAAGAATGTTCAAAGGGGTGTGAGCTCTTATGAGACCTAACAGCTTAGGTCATCGGTCCCTAGACTTAAAAACCACTAAATCTAACTTAAAGTAACTTACTCTAAGGGCAACATACACACCCATGACCGCGGCAGGAGGAAGGATTCGAACCTCCGACTTGAGCAGCCGTGCAGTCCGTGACATGCAGCCTCAGACCGCACGGCTACCTCGCGAGGCACCAGATGATTAATGTAACCTAAACCCATATTGGTTATTGAAAAAGCCCCTCACTTTCAAGCAATCACATGAATAAAACGTGCCGGCCGCGGTGGCCGAGGGGACTGAGGCTCTCCAGTCACGGTCTGCACGGCCACTACGGTCAGGTGTTCGAATTCCCCCTCGGGAATTTGTGCCGTCCTTAGGATTAGCTAGTTCATAAGTAGTTTGTAAGTTTAGGGACTGATGACCCCGTAGTTAAGTCCCATAAGCTTTACAAACATTTGAACATTTTTAATAAAACTTGTTAGCATAGCAATATAATACATTTAAAGTTTTAACCAACGTGTTGAGGAGCTAACAACACTCTGTTCTTTCAAGAAAACTCATTTATGAAAATGGTCGCTTTCGGCACATTTAGCCAGTCTTAATTCGATTATTATTAAAAATAAAAATAAAAATTGAATCAGTGCTACAGGAAGTAGTCGTACCGGTTTTTTATATCCGGTTCTTGGCAATACCTAAAAAAACCGGTTATTCAAAACTAAAATACCGGTATCGGTTTTAACCGGTTTTTCCCATCCCTACTGCTCAATACGTAGCAGAATAAAGAAGGTGAACTGTCTCGAGAATAGGAACTTTATCGGCGAACTCGAGAGCCGCGCTGGATGGGAAAGTTCATACGTCAGAGCGCGCATTACCGCCAGAGGATTCGGCTGCGTTATTGGTTTTCAGAGTGAGTGACTGCAGTCGGGCACGAAACCGTAGTGGAGGGGAGATGGATGGTTGAGCGGCAGATGCGAGGGGAGGAGGAGGAAGGAACGCGCTTCAGAGGAGAGGGGTCTGACAAATTCCGCGGATCTGGCGCGCGGCTGAAGACGGCAGCCTCAGGGCCAGGGCAGGTGCTGGAGAGGCGCGCTGGTCCCGCCTGATGGCCGCGTCCTCCTCCACCCCAGAGGCTTAGCGGCTGCTGCCGCGGCGGAATCTCAGGCGGCCACGACTGATGGAGCCAAATGTTCGCCGACGACTTCTTGCGCCGGCGCTGTCGTTGAGGAATAGCCCGACATCTCGCTTCCTGTCAATTACGGCTCTCTGCGTGCGCACTACCCTCGCCGAGTCGACTTATACGAGACATTCCGGGTTCCTCGCTTTGCTGGAGAAAATTTCGCTTCGCTGCCATCAGTGTCACTGGCATGAGCAGATCGCAGAAGCAACTCATTGATGTGGCCCGAATTGTGTCGGCAGAAGTAGGCAGATGGGTGAACTTTGCTAGTCTCTAAAATATCTCGCCTGACTGAGTCACAGGGAAAGAATCAACGATCACTAAATATTTTCGAACACAGACAAAAAGTTTGGGCTGCAACTCGATCAGGGTCGGTACGCACATTCTGTAGCCTTGATTTATTGATTGATTGATTTTCTCACGGAGGGGATTATTAGTTATTGGGAGCTCCCATGTCAGGCGCGTGATGGAGCCCCTTAGGCAGATAGCGTCCAGATCTGGAAGGAATTCCAACGTGCACTCGGTGTGTTTGCCGGGGGGCCTCATCCGAGATGTGGAGGCGGCCTTGCCGGCGGCTGTCGACGGTGCGGGGTGCAGTCGACTGCAAGTCGTAGCTCACGTCGGCACCAATGACGCTTGTCGCTTGGGTTCTGAGGACATCCTCAGGTCCTACGAGCGGCTGGCGGAATTGGTGAAGGCTGCTGCCTTCGCACGCGGGGTGCAAGCAGAGCTGTCGATTTGCAGCATTGTTCCCAGGGTTGATCGGGGTCCTTTGGTTTGGAGCCGAGTGGAGGGTCTGAACCAGAGGCTTCGCCGACTCTGTGACAGTCATGGCTGCAGATTTCTGGATCTGCGTTATCGGGTGGGGAATTGTAGGGTGCCCCTAGATAGATCAGGGGTGCACTACACTAAGGAAGCGGCTACTCGGGTAGCAGAGTACTTGTGGAGTGCACATGGGGGTTTTTTTAGGCTAGGCGCTAACTCTGATGAGCACTCGCCTGTCAGCATTCAAACAGCGAATTCAGGGCACGTTCGGAACAAAAATTCGAACATAAAAATATTAGCCGCGAACTTACAGAGTATTAGAAACAAAGTTCCCGAATTTGCAGCGCTGCACGGAAGTTATTGCGCTCAGATAGTTTTAGGCACCGAAAGCTGGCTAAATGATGATGTGGCAAGTTCAGAAATATTTAGCGAAGCGTGGAATGTATATCGGAAAGATAGATCTGATACAACTGGAGGAGGAGTGTTCATCGCGGTGGACAAAGATATTGTTTCTACTGAGATCGAGGTTGAAAGTAACTGTGAAGTTATCTGGGCACGCATAACAGGTCTAAAAGAAGTAAAGTTAATAGTTGGGTGTTTTTACCGGCCCCCCAGTGCTGCTGTAGCAGTTTTAGAATCATTCAAGGAAAGTCTACACCAGGTAGTGCATAGGTATCCGGGCCATGCAATATTAGTCGGAGGTGACTTCAACCTTAAGAGTATAGATTGGGACCTCGCTAGTTACATTTCAGGCGGTACAGACAAGCAGTCTTGCGAGCTACTTTTGGACACATTCTCCGAAAACTGTCTTGAGCAGTTAAACCGGCAACCCACGCGCAATGGAAATATTCTAGACCTTATAGCCACAAACAGGCCTGACCTCATTAACGATGTCTGTGTAGAGACAGGAATTAGTGATCATGATATCGTCATAGCGTCGATGGTGACCAAAGTTCATAAACCAGTCAAGAAGGCTAGGAGCGTGTTTTTGTTGGGAAAAGCCGACAAGCTAATGTTACGATCGCACTTAGAAAATGAATGGGCATCGTTTAATTCTGGGACTATGGAAGTAGAGGAATTGTGGACTAAATTTAAATGCATTGTTAATGAAGGGTTAGAGAAATATGTGCCAGTAAAGACGATTAAGGATGGAAAAGATCCACCGTGGTATAATAATAATGTTAGAATGCTGCTGAGAAAGCAAAGGCTGTTGCACTCTCGATTCAAAAAAGAACACGCAAATGATGACAGGCAAAAGTTAGTAGACATTCGTGCGTCTATAAAAAGATCGATGCGTGAAGCATACAATAATTATCACAGCCATACCTTAGCAAAAGATCTTTCCGAGAACCCGAAAAAATTCTGGTCCTATGTAAAATCGATAAGCGGGTCAAAGCCCACTGTCCAGTCACTAGTTGATCGTTCCGGGGCAGTAATAGAAGAAAGCAAACGAAAAGCTGAAGTTCTAAATTTAACCTTTAAGAAATCTTTCACGCAGGAGGACCGCACAAATATACCATCATTTGATCAACGTACTAATTCCGAAATGGGGGACATAGCAATAGGTATTTCCGGTGTAGAGAAGCAGCTGAGAGAGCTAAATACGAAAAAGTCTGCTGGTCCGGATGGAATACCAGTTCGGTTTTACAAAGACTATTCTGCGGCATTGGCCCCCTACTTAGCTTGCATTTATAGCGAATCTTTAATTCAGCGCAAAGTTCCTAGTGATTGGAAAAAAGCACAGGTGACTCCAGTGTATAAGAAAGGAAAGAGAACTGACCCATACAATTACAGGCCAATATCGTTGACATCGGTTTCATGTAGAATTTTGGAGCATATTCTCAGTTCGAATATAGTAAATTTCCTTGAAACGGAAAAGCTTCTTTCCATGAATCAGCACGGGTTTAGGAAACATCGTTCATGCGAAACTCAGCTTGCCCTTTTCTCACATGACATCTTGCGAGCCATGGACGAAGGGCAACAGGCGGATTGTGTTTTTCTCGACTTCAAAAAGGCGTTCGACACGGTGCCACACTGCAGACTGCTAACGAAGATACGAGCTTATGGAATAGCTTCACAGATTTGTGACTGGCTGGAAGACTTCCTAAGTAATAGAACGCAGTACGTTGTTCTCGACGGCGAGTGCTCATCAGAGACGAGTGTATCGTCAGGCGTGCCCCAGGGGAGTGTGATAGGACCGCTATTATTTTCTATCTATATAAATGATCTGATGGACAGAGTAAGTTGTAATTTGCGGCTGTTTGCTGATGATGCTGTGGTGTATGGGAGGGTGTCGTCTGTAACTGACTGTAATAGCATACAGGTTGACATAGACAAAATTTCTAGTTGGTGCGAAGAATGGCAGCTAGCTCTCAATGTAGAAAAATGTAAGGTGATGCGCATGAGTAGAAAAAACAATCCTATAATGTTCGAATACAGCATCAGTAGTGAGCTTCTTGATGCGGTCGCGTCGTTCAAATATCTAGGCGTAACATTGCAGAGCGATATGAAATGGAACGAGCATGTAAGGACAGTTGTGAGTAAGGCAGACAGCCGACTTCGGTTTATTGGGAGAATTTTGGGAAGATGTATTTCACCTGTAAAGGAGACCGCGTATAAAACGCTTGTACGACCACGTCTTGAGTATTGCTCAAGTATTTGGGACCCGCAGCAGATCGGTTTGAAGGAAGACATAGAGGCGGTTCAGAGGCGAGCAGCTAGATTTGTTACCGGTAGGTTCGACCAATGCGCGAGTGTCTCGGAAATGCTCCGGCAACTCAATTGGGGATCGCTGGAAGAAAGACGACGTTCTTTTCGTGAATTTCTGTTAAGTAAATTTAGAGGGCCGGAATTTGAAGCTGAGTGTAGTACGATCTTGCTGCCGCCTACTTACATTTCGCGTAAAGATCACAAAGACAAGATAAGAGAAATTAGGGCTCGTACGGAGGCATATAGGCATTCTTTTTTTCCTCGTTCAATTTGGGAGTGGAATAGGAAAGGAAATGCCTAGTAGTGGTACGGTGTACCCTCCGCCACGCACCTTACGGTGAATTGCGGAGTATGTATGTAGATGTAGATGTAGAAACCAGAACAGTCCTGGTCCAACCCTCCACTGCCCGCACCGAAACTAAGTTTATTGTGCGGTATCGCTCCCTGTGTATCTATTAAAGCCAACCAATGCACTTCAACAGTGCAAGGAGTCCCTTTACCAGTTCTTTATTAGACACAATTTCTTCTGGTTGTCCCAAATGTACCTTTTACTCTCTAATGCAATGCATTCGAAGATTAGATGTGATGCAGTTTCATCACCGTCATCACAGATCCCACATTTAGGGTCCTCTTCTGTTATTCCCATTGTATGTTTTTTGAAATTCCCATGGCCTGTCAGCAATCCAACCATGAGTCTAATCTCTCTCCTGTTCAGGCCCAGGATTGCAGAGCTTATTTTAAAACATGGCATAGGCATCATTACCTTGCCAAGTTTTTGTTGAGAGACTTTGGTCCAATATTCTAAGTGCTGACTTCTGAGCCAGTTACGTAGGTCCAATTTGATTATTGCCTTGGTGATTGTCAGGACAGGTTCCGGTCCAATAAATGGAGTCTCTGCCCCCATCCTGGCTAATGTATCGGCATGTTCGTTGCCACTGATCCCCGAGTGGCCACTGACCCACAATAGATTTACTCTATTGCTTTCCCCTAGCTCCACCAGAACCCTGTGACATTCTGCAACAATTTTAGACCTTGTTACAGGAGCTTCCAGTGATCTCAGGGCTGCCTGGCTGTCTGAATAGATATAGATGCTACGGTCTTTGTAGCACCTAAGCAAATTCTCCTCCACACACGCCCTGATCGCAGTGATTTCGGCCTGAAATACTGAGGCCAGTTTCCCTAGAGAGATGACGCCCTCCAGTCTTGGCTGCACCCCGTATACCCCGGCCCCAACGCCTTGGCCTGATTTTGACCCATCAGTGAACCAGACAATATCCCCTGTACGGTGTCGAACTATTTTCTCCCACTGCTCCCTACTTCCAGGTGTTATATTGAAAGGCTTGTTGAAGCAGTATGGAGTTATAATATAGTCGGCTGATATTTCCTCAACCTTTCCTATATTTTCCTCACTCACTATTTTAGTGTGTGATTCTGGATACCCAAAAGAGTTCCACTTGTTGTATGCATCCGCCGCTGCCTCCATCTTGACCCAAAGGTGTAATGGAGGCATATCCAACATGGTTTCCATCCCAGCAGTTGGTGTACTGCTAATTCCGCCTGTTATGGCTAGTCAGGCAGACCTTACCAAGCTCCGTAGCAGCAACCTGCTGCTCTACCTTCTTCCACCACACGACCGCCCCATAGGTCATCCTGGGTCTAATCACCGTGGTGTATGACCAGTGCATACCCTTGGGTCTCAAGCCCCACTTTTTGCCACAAGCTCTCCTGATATATTGGTGTCAATTGTGTTAATCACTTCAACAAGCTGTATTCCAGATTGGTTGAACATAGCATGGACTAGAATGGTTTTTCCAAAATAAAGGCAACATTTGAAAAAGGAGTTGTTATAGTCAGTGACCACAAAACACCACAATGGCTACTTTTAAAACAGAGAAATGAGTTGTCAGAAAATTTCCCTCGCCTTCCCTCCCTCGCATTGTTCAACAGTGGCACTAGACCTGTCAGACCGTCTGGTGCCACCCCCTCTATCTGCCGTCCCGATCGGCCGCACGTTTTGCACGTGCCTTGCGCCAGCCATGAAGCCAGTAGACACTCGTACTGCTTTCACTAGCCTAGCAATGACGACACTTCTTCAACTCACTACACACATATAAAGAAAAATAACCTATCCTTCACCTTGGTTCCAAGGTCTCCTGAACACTGATTGTAAATGTGTATATTGCATTAAGAAAACTGTGCGCTACTGTTCCCTCATTGAGTACTCCGATACAGTTGGTAGTATGTGATCCAAACAAATGAAGCAATGGCAAATAATGAGGTTCATTTTACAAAAATTTCTGCATCAACTTCAATGCACTCTTGACTTGACAATATCACATTGAACTCTTCTCAGGTGGTCTTTGCGGTTCCTTTTGAGGGCTGCATACACACATCGAACAACGTTTTGCATCACCTTGCTTGCAAGGTGTCCTGAACATGTCAACAAACGACACTTCTAGAAGAAGAACACAGCTCCTCAGAATTACCATACATGTTTCTCAACCAGCAAATAAGATGTAAAGAACCATGCAAGAGCAGTGACAGTGTGACGGAGCGATTAAGACGACATATCAATTGTAGTCACAACACCAGAAAAAGTTCAAAGTTCAAATGTTTGTATAGTCTATGGGACTTAACTACGGGGTTATCAGTCCCTAAACTTACAAACTACTTATGAACTACTTACAACTAAGGACGGCACAAATATCCATGCCCGAGGGGGGAGTCGAACCCCCGACCGTAGTGGCCGTGCAGACCGTGACTGGAGCGCCTCAGTCTCCTCGGCCACCGCGGCCGGCCCAGAAAAAGAGTATAATGTGATGACTGTAGTTCTGTCGTGCCTAGAGAGTCAATTCCGAATTTTGATCGTATCCGCATTGCTACTTTGTCTCACGAGTGGGTCTCATTAAGGGACGTTTCCAGACGTCTCGGACAGAATGAAAGTGGTGATGCTCGGGGGTAGAGGAGGAACAGAGATTTACGAATTGTCTATGGCTTTCCGCTCTGGCAGTCCAAAGACTGTAACAGCCGCTCATGATCGCTACTTACGGATTTCGACACTGATAAAACTAAACGCCACTACACAGAATAATGATTTTTGAGCAGCTACAGGGCGTCGTGTTTCGACTCAAACCTTGCATAATAGGCTGTACGACATGGAACTTGATTTCCGGCGTCAATGTTGAGAACCATCTTTGACACATAGTACCCACGCAGCGCGGCACAGATAGGCTAATGGGATGCTAAATGTACTCGTCAGGAGTGCCATCAAAGTGCATTCATAAATGATACTCGCACCTGTTTTCAAGCTGAAAATTGTCAGAGGTTTTTCGAGTCAACCCAGACGAACGTCTTAGACATGCCGTCCATGAGTGCAGCAAGCTGAGATTTTATTATGTTTTGGGGTGGCATTTGAACGTTTAACACCGCTTGGAGCGCAAAGCGCGCTGGTTTGACCGCGGAGAGCGTCGAAAGTTGCGACGAGCGGCCGGGCAACCTGTACGGCGGGGGTGTGATAGAAAAAAATTTTTAAACCGTTCAATGTTACGATTAAAGTCTATGTTATCAAGTCCACTTGTGACAGTTTCCTTGACACCTTCCTATCTTCCCTTTACGTCACTCAAGTTACAGCGAGTAGCGTGCTAACTCGTCTAGTTGTAATAGACCGAACGTTGCACATGAGGCCCGTAGGCAGTTGTCACCTAATATTTGACTAATCTGGTGTCTTGTCTCTCGTAGATGTCGCCAGTGCATAAGCGGCACACAGATCGTAGACTCGAAGTTTTTGAGGTGAGGCTGAAATTGAAAGTGGTGGACACTGTGGCTGCGTAAATACCATTAAGGAAATCGATGAATTACTTCAGAGATGCCAGTAGCTCTTTCATTTTTACCTATCACACGAATTCGGAAACCACAAACTGCATGTTGACGTCAAAATTCACAAAAATAACGTTGTAACATCATAACACACTGTGACATACATTGCACGCACTTTACAAATATTTTTAGCCCCATTATCGACCGATTAATTCAAGACATTGTCGCAAGTGCAGCTAGATGTTTACCGTGTCGGGGCTCGCAGTGAAATGACTAGTAGTGGAGCTGAGCTCCGCGCTAGCGCCTAGAAATTCAAATGTTTGTATAGCTTATGGGACTTAACAACAGGGTCATCAGTCCCTAAACTTACAAACTACTTATGAACTAACTAAGACTAAGGACGGCACAAATATCCATGCCCGAGGGGGGATTCGAATCCCCGACCGTAGTGGCCGTGCAGACCGTGACTGGAGCGCCTCAGTCCCCTCGGCCACCGCGGCCGGCTAACGCCTAGAGTTTTGGCGCCAACCGACAATTCTAGAACACCACACTCACTCTTTACCTAAAATATTTAATGTAATAAATCTACAAAACAGTAGTGTAATCACTAACAATTAAATAACACACATAATGGCAATAGAATTGATAACTGAATTTTTATTTATTAAATAATTAATAAAATAGCTTGGTGGTTGTGTTCAAAATGTTCAAATGTTTGTCAAGCTTAAGGGACTTAACTACGGGGTCATCAGTCCCTAAACTTACAAACTACTTATGAACTACCTACAACTAAGGACGGCACAAATATCCATGCCCGAGGGGGGCATACGAACCCCCGACCGTAGTGGGGTGGTTGCGGCGCTTAAAGATATAGCAACAGCCAATCTCATCGCTCTTAGAGAAAGAGGCCGAGTTTTCCCATGGGACCGTACTTACAGTACCACCTGGCTACTATCTTGCTCATGCCACTTCCTACTATTCTATACAGGTAGATGAAACTATGAAATAAGATAAATAAATGGCTGCTGGCTTACAAGCTAGTACCGCCACACCTGCCGCCGCGCCGTGAGGAAGCAGGGGGTGTAAATTTGACTGGCGCGCTTTGCTTGTGTGACGTCACCTGGCAGCAAGCGCCGAGCAGTCGCCGCAGTACCCTTATGAAACGTGCAAGCAAGAAGTTGTTTTGCGCTCGCTCGTTTCAAAAAAATGTTCAAATGTTTGTAGAACTTATGGGACTTAACTACGGTGTCATCAGTCCCTAAGCTTACAAATTACTTATGAACTACCTAAGGCTAAAGACGGCACAAATATCCATGCACGAGGGGGGATTCGAACCCCCGACCGTAGTGGGCGTGCAGACTGTGACTGGAGCGCCTCAGTCCCCTCGGCCACCGCGGCCGGCTCGCTCGTTTCGTGACCTGTTAAGTGTACGGATAGAAAGTAGCTTTCTTGTATTAAGGAACAATTTTTCCATATATTCTTTCTGTAAATATGAGTAAGAATACTTTGGTTGTGCTGTTGCGGAGTGCAATAACAGTGAACGCAAGACGGAAGGCATTTTGTACCATCGGTTTCCAAAAGATGAGGAACTTCAGCGCATATGGATCTCTCGCTGTAAACGGCAAGACGAGATAAATGTCAAAAATGACAGAATTTGTTCCGAACATTTTTGTGAAGCCGATTACAAAAGAGACTTGCAGAATGAATTGTAAGGATTCAGATAATCGATATTTTATTCATAAAATTATATGTATGCAGTTCAATGTTCATAGTATTTAAATGAGTAAAACAAAAGCATTAACGCGAAAATCGGCTTCTAAGTTTACGTTTAACGAAAGTTTTCTTTATCTAATATATAAAAATGAAGGCCTCTGTTTGTTCGTATGCTATGCCTGTCGATGTGATTCGGTCGATTGCGATAAAACTTCGTCAACTTATTGCATGACCTACCGTTACGGTTATGTCACGGTAAAATTTCGAAATTCACACTCTAAGGGTGTGAAATCATGATATTATATAAAACAGAAGCACATTTTCTCTCTGTCTGTCCCTTTAACCTCCTATAACTCGAGAACTACTGAACGTATCGTAGGATGAGGTTTCTTTTAAATTGTAGATCTCACGAAGGTCTAAAAAAAAAAAAAAAAAAAAAATAAAAAAAAAAAAAAAAGGGTCAGCGAGAGCATATGTCTAACTTTTACGAGTGAAGCATATGTACCATTTTGCCCTCCTAAGGCGCTGGCACCGGATGGCTTCAGACTACATAAATAGTTATTGTAGGGAATATATAAAAGTTAGACATGTGCTCTCACGGACTTTATGTTAGATCTTTATGAGCTCTACAATTTAAAAACAAACCTCATCACGATACGTTCAGTGGTTCTCGAGTTAAAGACGTTTAAATATTACCCGTGCCAAGTTGCGGGTCTGGACGGGTTACCTAGTTGTTAATAATGTTTGAAGCTTTTCTTTTTCAGTTCTTTCTATGTTAGTATACATATATATTAATCACAAGCGTGTTACCCGCTTAAAAGCACTGTTTCTTGTCGAATGATAAAAGAAAAGACGGCGAACATGAATTCACGGCGGCCTTATAATACAGCGGCTTGCTGCCGAGTGACGAAATACAGCGCTAACCAATGACAGTGAAGAAGCCCAAACTGGCATACCTTTCTAGTCTACGTACCTTGGTGAGGAAGTAAACGTCGTCCCGTTTCCCATCGGCGCAGCGGGTCGAGAGCTAGTGGAGACCACGCAGTCATGTCGCGTGCAAATGGAAAGCCCGCTGGCGGACGTGATGTCAAGTCCAACTGCCATTTTTTCCCGCCGAAGAAAATTGTCTTTAATTTTTGATACTTCGTTGACTCTATTAGAGTTACAGACTAGCACGTAATAAGCAAATTAAACAGGAGACTCAGATGATGGGCTGAAGTCATTGATATTAATTTTGTATCAACAGTTATTCAGAAAACTAATGTTTATTCACTTGGAAAAATCCAGAGGCTAAATTAACTATAGTAACGAGCGAGGGCTCAAATGAAAGGTCTCATTGAAATGCAAAGTCTGGTATAACCATATTATTAGCAACATTTATATTGCGCATAACAAAACACTTTTAAGGAGGAACAATAGTGATTTGTTAATTACAATTAATACAAGACAGATGCACAAACAGCGAGGCATTGTGAACTTGAAAGTGTCGTAAACACATATTATGACCTGTTTAGAATATATTATTTTTTTAAATTTTAATATGTTGTCTTTCTGTAAACTAAATTATTTTCTTTATCAACGGTAATTTGTCTAAATTTATGAGCACAGTAATTCGGAATAGTGCATTGGAAAGAGGCCTCGAAAATCTACCTGAATAACATTTTACCTGAGAGATTACTTAAATATTCATTGTGTGACGACCTAAAGACTTATTTATCTGTCATGATGAAGGTACTCATTTGTTTTAGCTTTAGATTTTCTTGTTATTAGTAGTGTTAGGTATTAAAGTATGTATTGACATTAGATTCTTAGTGCGCATCTAACGATGCCGTCATATCGACATTTCAATCAGTATTTAAAAAGTTTTGTTCACTACTGAGAGAGCTACTGAACCTCGTTAGAGGGACGTATTACTGGAAAAAACCCACACATCGTATATAACGACGAGCCACGAGCGGCCCACGATCGGTCGAGGGCAATTCAGTCTTGATAGGAGAAGTGAGTTACGAGTGCAGTGGATTCGAGTTAGTCGTTAGCTGATGAACATAGCCGCAAAATCCGCCGCGCTGGACTCTGAAAATTTTCGTACGTGTGTGGACTTTGATTTTGAACAGTAGTGCGAACACAGAAATTGTTCATCGCATTCTGACTTGGGTTTTTTGGATAGAACAACGAACTTTTTTAATAGCAATCATTTTAGGAACATTATCCACATAATTAAACATTCATATAGCTATTTTGTTAGCAATATTGGGGGCTCGAACAAATCATAACAGACGGAGTCTAACGGATTTAGTGGTTCTCGCCAGACGAACTCATGCTGTGGGAAATAAACAATTTTAGTAAAAAGGCAAACCTCATGTTGTAATCAGTTATTTAGTAGATGCCACCCTAGTTAAACATTCCCTGACTTTGAAATTGAGAGTTTTATTTTACAAATAAATGTTTACGTGTATGGACAGCAAAGAGCCAAAAGCACCAGGAATTAGACTCCCTTAAGACATGGTCAGTTAGTTTAAGTGTCCGTGCCGTTACACATTATTTTATGCCACTGTACGTCACTGGTGGTAGAACGAGACAAACAAACTGCTATATGGTAGAAAGATGACACCTCCGACGTGTAGTGCAGTTACATCGGCAGCATTTCGGTGAGCGATTCGTGTTAATGGAACATGCCCAGGATACATTGAAGAGTGGTTTTTGGACGAGACCATTCAGCAAAAAGTTCGAGAGAGCTGCGACGAATTGCGTTCAAGAGTCGAACTATATAAAACAAGAGCCGCCTCATGATCTAGTGGACAGTATGCTGCGAACAATACAGGTTTGCGTCAATGCAAGAAGATGAGTTACCGAGTGTTGTGGGTACTGCTGAATACTACAATCTGGAACACAAATAAAGAATTTCTAGGTTATTGTTGTAGAAGTCGCCACTTTTTATTTTTATGAGCAATAAAAAGAACTTAAATGGTGTTGTAGTATATCTGTACTACGTTTTTATGCACAGAGCCATGAAACCCTAGAAAGGTGGTAAAGCGAAACTTTCAAAATGTTCAAATGTTTGTATAGCTTATGGGACGTAACTACGGGGTCATCAGTACCTAAACTTACAAACTACTTATGAACTAGCTAATCCTAAGGACGGCACAAATATCCATGCCTGAGGGGGATTCGAACCCCCGACCGTAGTGTCGTGCAGACCGTGACTGGAGCGCCTCAGTCCCCTCGGCCACCGCGGCCGGCAGCGAAACTTTCTTGATGTGTGTTGATGACGATGCTTCGAAATGGTTTTCAAAAAAGGCCTTCGGCATACCATCCCTTTTATGGTTTCCATACCTGAGTTAATAGATGTAGGATCCTTTTTAGATAAACTTTGTCGTAGTTATAGCACAGTCGTAGTTATAGCACAGTCCTGACCCTTGTCCATTGCGAAAAATTCGACAGAACAGAACGCATTAAAAATCTAATAACTACACACCGACATCAAACAGATTGTATAACAACCTCTCAGAGTATGCTGATGCAATGGCTCCATACTTAGGTATCATATACAAGCGATCACTCAGCGAAAGATCCGTACCCAAAGACTAGAAAGTTGCAATAAGAGCTATTCCTAAAATGACAGGCCCATCTCATTGACGTTGATTTGCAGAAGGATTTTGGAACGTATACTTTGTTGGAACATTATGAACTTCCTGGAAGAGAATGACCTATTGACTAATAGTCAACACGTATTCAGAAAGTATGGCTTATGCGAAATACAGTTTGCGCTTTATTAACGTGAAGTTATAAGAGCGATCGATGAAGGATCTCAAAACGATTCCATGTTTCCGGATATTCGGAAGGCTTTTGACACTGTATTTCAAACGGTTTCTAATTAAATTGCGTGCTTATGGAATGTCGCTCCAATTGTGCGATTGTATTCGCGATGTCCTATCAGAAAGGACACAGTTCGTAGTATTTGACGGTAAGTCATCGTGTAAATCAGATGTTCCGCAGGGAACGATTTTGGAGACAATCTGAGTAGCTTTCTTAGACTGTTCGATGATGATGCTGTCGTTTATCGGTTAATGAAGTCAACAGAGGATCAAAATCAACTGCAAAGCGATTTAGACAAAATTTCTTCATGGTGCGAAAAATCCGCTGAACTTCAATTACACTATAAATCAGTCTAATCTTAAGCTCATGAATTCTACCAAATACCTAGGAGTTACAATTACGAACAACTTAGACTGGAGAGAACATACAGAAAATATTGTGGGGAAGGCGAACTAAAGGTTACGTTACATTAGCAGAACGCTTCAAAGATGCAACTGCTCCACTAAAGAGACTGTGTACATCACACCTGTGCGTCCTCTACTGGAGTACTGTTGCCCAGTGTGGGACCCTTACGAAGTGGGACTGACGGAAGACAATGAAAAGGTTCAGAGAAAGGCAGCTCGTTTTGTTTTATCACGTTACAGGGGGGAAAGCGTCACGGAAATGTTGCACGACTTGGGGTGGAAATCATTAAAAGAACAACGTTATTCGTTGTGGCGAGATCTGTTTGCGAAATTTCAGTCACCGACCTTTACTTCTGAATGTGAAAATGTTCAAATGCTTGTAGAGCTTATGGGACTTAACTTCAGGGTCATCAGTTCCTAAACTTACGGCGTGCAGACCGTGCAGACCGTGACTGACGCGCCTCAGTCCCCTCGGCCACCGCGGCCGGCAATGTGAAAATGTTTCGCTAGCACCCACCTACGTAGGGAGACATGACCATCCTAATAAAATAAGAGAAATCAGATCGAAAATGGAACGATTTAAGTGTTCTTTCTTCCCGCACTCTATTAAAGAATAGAACGGTAGAGAAAGGTTATGAAAGTGGTTAGTGAACCCTCTGACATGCACTTAAATGTGTTTTGCAGAGTATCTATGTAGATTTTTTTGTGCCCCAGCCTCGTCGCTGCTTTTGTGTCTCATTTCCGTCGTAGGTGTCGGTGGCCGAGTAGAAAAGTACCGACACAGGAATAAAGGATGCACGCTTGTGCATGTAGGAGGTGACCAGCCAGTGGGACAGCAGAAACTAGAAACACTAGAGTAAATTAGAACGAGATATATATTTCTTAGAGACTTAATAATACTTAACTTTTACATAGCTCAGTACTGCAGAATGCTGATACATAGTTGAGCTAGAGGCCTGCCTAGTGCCTATCCGATAGTCAAGTCTTCACTGGTGCCTATCTGATTCTGAAGTGTTAGCTGGTTCCTATCTCAGTCCCAAGTGACGATGTCGTTCAGTGGTGGCCACGAGCGGAGTTGTAGCAGAGGGCGCTCGTGGCTGACGTAGTAAGAATGCGAATGGCGACGCGCGGCGAAAGTAGGTGGCGCGCACTTTAGACTTGTGCGAAACCACAGATTTAGATGTAGATTTAGTGATATGGAGCAGTGCTAGCGTATGACATTGCAACAGTTGGCAGCACAAAACACAATCGATTACAACGAACTCTCTGCATATTTGTGTGCGCCACCGCATCACCAGGTTTTATAAGGCAAAACTCTGCAAGAATCAGTCTCATATCTGTGCTGCGGTAGGCTGAGTCACTACCTACGTCAAGCAGGCTCCGTGCACTTAGTACTTATCAGTATAGCGTTGCTTTCTTTCAGTCTGAGGCGTTGCAGTCAACTGCTTCTGTCTACTGTTTATCTGAAGTTAAGTATTCTGCAAATGATTTATTTATATTTTTCTATATAATAAGTGTTGACCTATTGCATATATATATATATATATATATATATATATATATATATATATATATATATATTATGGGACTTAACTACGGGGTCATCAGTCCCTAAACTTTCAAACTACTTATGAACTAGCTACAACTAAGGACGGCACAAATATCCATGCCCGAGGAGGGATTCGAACCCCTGACCGTAGTGGTCAGTCCCCTCGGCCACCGCGGCCGGCTATTGCAGATTATTTGGCCACCTCTGTCCTATTACAACCTGACTCCATTCCTGCAGCATGTTACAACACGAAGTATTCACATGTGATACTATTCGCAATGCGCGGCCTCTTGCGGTAATGAATGAACTGGTAGTACCAACTGGAGTGCTGATCGCCCAGTGTAAGAGGGAACGTGCCGTCCATTTCCGTGCTCACAGGACACGTCTCTGTTTGGTTGCTGTCCCTCTTATTCTTGGCTTATTTCAACGCAAAAGTAATGTTGTTGAATGAATTTACATGGCACAATTAACTTTATTCAGCATGTAAAAAGTAATATATTTATGTACAATTACAGAAGTGAAATAGGCTCATTTCCCACCAGAAGATTTATTTTGTCATGACGCACCGCTGTAATCGTTCCTGTTCCTGTAACCTATAAAAGAAAATGTACGAACAATATCCAATATCACAATTAGGGCGACATTCCATAAGCACGCCATTTCATTAGAAGCCGCTTTTGAGGCACAGTGTCAAATGTACAAAGAAAATGTACAAAGAATATTGTACATTTACAGGAGTAGCTCTCTCAACGTGTTAGAAACATGAGAACATTTGTAGTTGTTGTGAATCAACAGCAAACGCTTTAGGAAGTCAAAGATTCAATGAAAAATTTGGCATCCTAACCAAAAAAGCAAAATTAGAAAACACGTGAAAAAAAGAACAAAAATAAAACAATAAAGGATAATGAAGAGTATTAAATACATAATTTAACTTAAATAAAACTAATTATAAAGGCAATTTAGCAATTAACACCATTCACTATTTCACTTCTTCCGGGATACATAAAATACTTCTTGCATCTGCGGTACCTTCCACGTGTCCGCCTCACCAATGAAAGATATGATCATTTCGGGGGTGCTGTACAATATTCCGGTTTATTTCATCTGCTGCGGAGGATTCATTATTCTTCCATTCCTCGAAACGATGAAAAAGATACTGCACTGTAAAGAGCTGTAATAATAAAGAGAGAACAAATAGAAACCTGATGAAGAGATCATGAAACCGTAACCGAATATCTGTAAAGCGTATTATAGGTCGATCAAACGTTATACGAATTACACCACCTCCGTTTGGCTACAAGCCACAACGAACTAACTGCATAAAAATGATTGCCTAAAGACCTGTATGCTGTACCTGTGCAACTTGCACACTTTTGTGGCACACGGCTAAGAATTTCCAGGTTTTCATTTATGTCAGGCCAATTGATGTAACAAATGAAGGCCAGAAGGACAAAACAGTCTTTAGTTAAGAAGTAATTATGGTTTTCTGACGTTGGTAAATTAGGGATCATGTTTAATCCCTTGCATCTCCTGTAAAAACATATGAGCTGAGAGCATAAATCGCTCACGAAATTTAATTACACATTGAGAAAATACTTCTATACTATTTTTATTACCACCTGAATCACTCAGCGAGTTGTGTATGAGGTTTTGGCAAATGTTTCTTCTTTGCCAACTGGAACCAACAATTTACATCAGTTTAAGCATAACAAATCTCCAAGATACGTGAGGTTTCCGTCCAAAGTCAACAAAAATCATTGATTTCTGCGTTAGTTAATGTGTAAGCTACACACCTTGTTCACTTCTTAGTATAGCTACATGATTCCAGACAGGCATATTAAGAATGAGAAGCCTGTGGTGGCTGTAGTCATTCACGGAAAAGCCTTCCATGCTTGGTCACAATAGTCAAACTCGGATAAGCACAGACTCTCTCAAGCCTCGTATGCTCGGCCGCGGTTGTTCGTGCGGGCTGCCTACTCATAGGCCGTGCTCGACTCAAGAAGTGTTTCGTGCTCTATTACTAGTAACAACTCTCTGTGTTCCCTTGGCCGTTTCGATAATGATGTAGTTGGCTTTACTGGCATTACAGTACACGATACTATTGTGATAGGTCCTTTGTCGTCTATGAAAATTCCGTTATCATACATGTTAAAAGGAACACTCAAACGTTTAAACCTTATAAAGTAATTGTAAGGTTGAAAACTGATCAAAAGTTCCGTTCTCCGATTCAGCTGTTTCATTGTAGTCCTTTTAGGATTTCACAACTGGTTTCTTGTCTTATAGACACATCATCAGATGATTGGAATTCCTACAAGTATTACGAAATTAATGAGGACTAATATTCCATTTTCTCATGCTATATTAAGAAACTTCTAAAAGCACTGAAAAATATGTATAAAGGTACAAATATTTGCAAACCTGTTTTATAAACGTGGGATGAAAAGCAAGTTTTTTTTTTTTTTTTTTTTTTTTTTTTTTTTTTTTTTTTGAAATCATCAGCAGTTACTTACGTAACTTACCGGGAGTTCTAGTTTCTCATAAAAGCTGATACCGTATGTTCCACGTAGTTCCAGCAGTATTTATATTAAAAAGCATTCTCCATTTAAAGTGTTGGGATATCATTAAAATCAAGGTCCCTAAAATGAAAAACATAAGATGTGAAAAGAGGCCGCAAAGGGATATAAATTTTTTTTTAAGCAATTTTGTGACTCACATATAGCATTATAATAGTGAATGTTGTCTAGGTTTGGGCAGAGGATATGGTCAACTCAATTAATTGAATCCGACTGGAAGTGCAATATTTGTCGGAATATACCCCTGGAAAGAAAACCTAAAGTAACTACTTGTTACGACCTGTGGGGGCTCTAAGGATACCAACAGCGCAGAAAACACCAGAATATGACGTGATGAGAAGCAAGGATAAACGGTCCTTTCGTTTGCAGATACATCGTGAAAGGAACGATGTTTGTTAGGCGTGGCGTGAAGAGACGGCCTGAGCTGTAGACTGGCGGACGCGACGCGAGCTCACGCGGAGATAGTGTATGGGGCCCGCGCGCCTCCTACCATACAAGGTGACGGTCCCTAATTGGACCTTGAAACCGGTTTACAGAAAAAAAATGTTCAAATGTTTGTAAAGCTTATGGGACTTAACTACGGGGTCATCAGTCCCTAAACTTACAAACTACTTATGAACTATTTACGACAGAAAAAAAATGTTCAAATGTTTGTAAAGCTTATGGGACTTAACTACGGGGTCATCAGTCCCTAAACTTACAAACTACTTATGAACTATTTACGAACTAGGACGGCACAAATATCGATGCCCGAGGGGGGATTCGAACCCCCGACCGCAGTGGCCGTACAGACCGTGACTGAAGTGCCTCAGTCCTCTCGGCCACCGCGGCCGGCGAAACCGGTTTACAAATTGTTATATGTTTCTCCCATATTTATTACCCTGTTATTGCTTAAATGTATGGGGAATTACATATACGCACCTTTATGTAGGTACAGCTTTGTTTCATTATAACCTAATTCCGACCGTGGTCTGAATGTATACAACATGCCAAAACAGCCGCAAAGGAAAAAAAAAAAAAAAAAAAAAAAAGGAAAGAAAACTAAATTGAGTGTCAAGAGGATTAGGGGACTGAAACCAGCATCATGAAGCAACCACTTAATGAAACCAACCTGAAAATTCCAAATAAAATTCCCCAAAAGATTTCGGTGTTTAAGGTCTGTTTGGTTGTTTAGTATCTGTGATGGAGTCTGTTTAATAGCTCTCATGGTCTGTATTTCGTCTAAAATGTACAACACCGTTCCTTTACCTTTCTTAATGAATCGTCAGATGAAAATTCCAAAAAAATAATTTTAACGCCGTTCCAGAAAGATGGGCATCATTCCAAAACTAATGGTGTCTTTGTGAGGGGAAAAAAAATAAACAAACTTATAAAGTTTTTGTGTAGACATAGGAAGGTGATTTATAACTTTTGAAATAAAAATAAGAAGAAAATTAATTCCGCGCTATCTGGGTTAATATTAAAACATTGCTTAGGATTTTATATATATATATATATATATATATATATATATATATATATATATATATATATATATATATATATATATATATATATTATTGAGATTTTCCTCATTACACAAGTTTACCTCCAACATAATAATTAGCCCAGAAATGAGTCTCCTCTTCTTCTGCGCCCAGTCTATTCATTGTGAGCTGCACATTTTGAATCCAGGTGGTCACAGGTCGTCCTCTTCTTCTTCTCCCCTCAGGTTGCCACTCCAGTAGCAGTTTTGGTATTCTGGTGTCCTCCATTTTTCGTACATGTTCGTACCACCGTAATTTCCTTCTATCCATCACCTCATCTATTCTTTGTTTTATTTACATCCTCTTTATTACTTCGGCGTTTCTTCTTTTTTCTTTCCTGGAAATTCTGGCCGATCTTCTCCAGAAATCCATCTATAAAGCTTGTAGTTTCTTAGTGTGCTTCTGGTTAATGGTCCACGTTTCCGCCCCGTACAGAACTACACTCTCATAGGTAGATTTATATATGATTTTTGTTTTGTTCTGTTCATTCCATTTCTGCTCCATAGGACTGAGTTGAGCATTCCAATGACCTTTCATCCACTGCTAACTCTTTTATTAATTTTAGAGTCGGATTTTCCCTCAGTTTCTAAAATGGACCCCAAATAACAGAAAGTGTTAATTTTTTTTTGATATTCTTTCCTTCTATGTATAGTTCATGTGGATCATTAGTCAAGTATTCTGTTTTTTGATAATTAATCTTCAGACCCCAATTTTTGTATGCTATTGCTAGTTGATTACACATGTAGTTTGCATCTTCCCCGTCTTGATCATCAGCAAATAATAAATGATCTACTCCATCTCTTATTTCTAATCCCATACTATTACATTTCTGTGACCACGTTCTAAGACAAATATCTATATAGATTTTGAATAATGTTGGTGACATGAGACAGCCTTGCAACAGACCTTTGCTTGTTCTAAATTTCTGTGAAAGAGTGTTACCAATTTTCACTTGGAAAATGTTATCTTTATACATCTGTTGTATTATATTAATTAAAGAAGTATTTATGTTTGCTATATGCTCTCCTTGGAACAGTATCATATGCTTTTTCTAGATCTATAAAAATAATTCCTACAGTTTTCGATTTTTCCCTGTTTCTCCAAAATCTGGCGTAATGTGAAAATATGGTCTACACATGATCTACTAGCTGTGAAACCGCATTGTTCTCCTTGGATACTAAAATGTTTTCCAGTTTATTTTTAATTGTTTTCCCAAAAATCCTCATTAATGTGTTTGTAACATAAATTACTCGATAGTTAGAGCAAATTTTGAGGATCCCCTTTCTTAAATATCGTACTAATATAACCCAGTTTCATCTCCTTGGGTACAGAATCTCCATGTAACATTTTATTGAATAACCGCGAAATCAGTTTCACAATTTTGTCACCACCATACTTCAGAAACTCCATATTGATACTGCCTGGTCCAGGTGACTTACCATTCTTCCCTGTGCTTAATTCCTGAAGTACTTCCCTCTCTGAAATTTGGATCTCATCATCATGATGTTCATTTCCTTCCACTGTTTCTTCCTCGAGATATTCTTCTCTGTCCTCATTCAATAATTTTTGGAAATATTTTTCCCATTCCTTTTGTGTTACCAGTTGAAGATTAGATTTGCCTTTTGTATCTTGTCGAAGCCCTTTTAATACTGACCATGTTTGTTTCGCTCTCCCAAATCCCAGTTTACTATTAACGTTGGCACATGTTCTTTCCCAAGCTTCATTCTTTGCTAACCTTATTTTCTTTTCCACTTCATTCTTTTTTCCTTGCATTTTGATCTTGTTCCTTCAGATTTATCATTCAATCACTGAACGAATGCATTTCGTTTTTCTTTAACTGACGTTTCTCGTTTATATATCCTCTGACCACCACTCTGCTGTACGTTTGTGGTTGTTTTCTTTAATGCTCGGCACCTCTGATGCTACTTTTCTCACATTAGTTTTTATGTATTCGTATATTTCTTCTGTGCTTCCTTCGAATGATTCATCCAGTGTCCTTTCCGTCCTGGCCTTAAAGAATGTTCTTATACTTTCGTCCTATAAGCTGTCAATATTAAAACGTACATTTTGATCTTTCTCACTACAATTCATTTTATTTATGTTACTTGGGTCATTCGTTGCATTTTTCCATGGCCAGAAAGATTTCATTTTTACTAGATAATGGTCTGATCCACACTGGGCTCCTCTATAAGATCTGTCATCTGCTGCCTTGAAACTATTTGTTTGTCTAATGATAATATTATCTATTATAGACCGACGTTCCTTAGTATTCTGTTGCCAAGTGTATTTATGAATGTCCTTATGCTTGAAAAATGTGTTGGTAATTTTTAGATCAAATTGTGCACATATATCAATCAGTCGTTCTCCATTATCATTATATTCTGCCTCTCCGTGTTTTCCTACTATTTTACACGATTCTCTAATTTCTACTCTTCCGTTCATGTCTCCCATGATAAGCAGTTATTTTCTCCTTGGGATTTTTTCAATAGTCTCTCTGAGGGTGTCCCAGAACGCATCTTTCTCCTTATCTTTTGTATTGTTCGTGGGTGCATACACTCCAATAATCACAACTTCCCTGGCAAATAATGTCATTTCAACAGTAATAATACGTTCATTGATAAATGTCCAATTTGTGATTCTTTTTTTCCATTTTTTCTGTATCATAATGGAGACTCCTGCATTGGCTCTTATAGCTTTTGATACACGGTTTGGTCCCCTTTAAATAATAACAACAAATATGTACATAATTGTCAAGTTCTTCTTCTCCTTTGCCTTTCCTCTTTGTTTCAGAAAGTACGACAACATCCATGTTGAACACGTCAAGTTCTGCGGGTAGTATATCTATTTTAGTGGAAATACCTTGCACATTCCAGCATCCAAACATCATTTTCTGTTTTTCATCGCCAGTTCGTCGTCCACAGTTACAATTTTTCCGAGGCATATTATTAGGTTTTTTTATCATTTTATATTTTCATGTGAATGAGGAGCTGGCCCACTGCACAACCCCAAACCTGGAGGACCGGGTAATTTGTATTCAAGGCTTTCTTCCTGTAGCCTTTGATAAGCCAACATCAACAACAAGGCAGCAGTTGCTGGTTTTGCCCCCCCCCCCCAGGTATTTTATTTCCCCGGTACCCACCATATCTGGTGAGCATCCCCCTATCCGCCACCTGGGGAGGCGCCCGATGGAAGACCAGCAAACTCCACACATATGTCGCAAAAATTAAGGAATGTTCAAGAAATATAAAGCTAACCACAAGGAAATCTTCAATAGTCATACCCTACCACTTTGCAATCAGCAAAACAAACTAAAATTGAACAAAAATGAAAGCAGGAGATTAAAAAAATCAAATACGACAGTTTGCACGTATTTGTAACTACAAATATGAAAAACTAAGCCACCATTCTCATCCTTCTGGAACGACGTTAGCGCTACCTGGATTAAAGAAAATCATATTGTGTTCCACGCTTGTGAGTGAATGCCCGGTATCCTGTAGGTGAATAGTCATGGCAGACCTGTCGTTATTCTTATTAAGGTGCTCCTGGCATCGTGTCGCAAAACTTCTTATGTATTTACTTTGGCAATCACTAAAACTGATAGCATATACGACTGTTCCCACATATGAATCAGTATGAATCCTTTCTTTGTGTCTGTACCTGCCTCCGGCATTTCTAAAGATGAAGAATGCGGGGATAATATTATTCTTGATTAAACGGCTACCTATTTGTTCTGAGATTTTGCCCCAGTACGGTAGACGATGGTACTTAATCGTGTTATTGACTTATGCTGGTGATAAGGTGGTAAAAAATTCGTCGTGGGCAGGGATCTCGGTTTTAGTGTTTCTTTGTTAATTTGTTGGATGAAGTTAACACTGTACCCATTTGTCACTGAAGTCTGTTGTATAACATTTCACTCCGTTTCAAAACTTTCCTGGGAGATGGGACGTTATGATGGTGATGTAAAAGATATCTAAACGTTGTTTTTTTGTAACTTAAGGGATGGTTAGAAGAACAGCGAATCACATGATCACTGGATGTAGGTTTGCGGTAGATGTTAAAAACGAAAAAAACTGTCTCGTAAAGTATTCGACATATCCGGGCATGGGAGTGTATTTTCCTTACTATATTCCACTGTAAACTGGATATCCGCATGTTGTGTTTTTGGACACGTGCATAATAGCAGAACATCTTCATCATAACGGTAGCTTCCAACAACATTCGTACCATAAGACGGGAATTGTTGTACATATTCGTAGTCAAATTTGGTCGTATAGATGTTAACTAAACAATACGAAAGAGGAGATCCCTAATTCTGTATGTAAGTAGCACATCAAAGCTGAAGTATTTGTATTGGAGCACTACTGCCAGTAGTTGTAGTTCCTCGTTGATCTCTGTTACAGAACGCCCATTATGGGAATGCAAATTCTTTGACATAATCTGCAACACTTGGTCATTTGGGGTGTTACTGTACATATTTTTGAGGTCCAAAAAACTAACCTGGTATTAGATGGGACTCTTAAGGTAGCCAGAGTTAAGATTAGATGAATACTGTTTCGGAGTGAGAAGTTAGAGGAGTGGACATAGTGTTTGTTTAAGTAATATGCAATTAATCTCTCCGTATTGTAATATACGTCCTTATTGGCATCGACTATAGAATGTGCTGGGAAATGTTGATTATGTATCTTTATGAACGCCCTTAAACAAGGTGCTTCAGGTTTCATGGGGATTAAGTGCTCCTCTGAAAGAGCTCGGGAAAAGCAGTTGCGGATTTAAGATATTTCTTTAACTGGGCTATATAAGATTGTATGCAATTCCATAAGTGTTGGCGTGGTACATTATTTGCTGCAAGTGGTATCCAAGTACTCTAACAAAATAATTTACTGTCAATTATCAGAAGAGCTCCCAGTCAGTCCCATGTAAAAGCAGCAAACACCTTTACGGAGCCAAAGGCAGATTCCACAGCGCCTTGTTGTAAACTTGCTTCGTTGTGCTTACGTCACACCCCACCCCTACCACAAACTCTTTGCAATTGAAAACGCATCTCATGAGACCCAAGGCATGGTTTCCAGTTGTCTATGATTCAACTTACGTGCTCACGTGTTCAATTGACATGCTGGAGCGATTTCTTGCTGACAGCAAAGGCAGGAAAGTATGTCGTTTGCTGCCATTGCATGATAACGACTTATTATGATGATCTCTCTTGACGGATATGTTCATCGTACGTCCCACACTGATTTCTTCGGTTATTTCAGCACTTGCTGTCAGTCAGTTAGGACTGACAACGCTACTCAGATTCCACTATTGTTGCTCAGCGCAGGCCGTAGCCACTGACTTATCTGTGGGTAGAGGTAATTCCGGATATTTGCTACCCTTGGAACACACTTGAAGTTACAGGTCTCAAAATTTTACATTCTGTAACTAATTCTGGAAGTCATGTTCCGTCGATTCGGCACTAAACGTCTGTTAATTCCGATAATTCAGCCATAACAGGGTCGAGAAATTTTTTCACTTGTATTACACTAAATTTTACAAAACCACATGTTGCGTGGTAAAATTTATAGCACTTTACCAATGTTCCGACATGAACTAACGATGCCTTTATCACAACTATTTATAAGAAAATATTATCAGGTGTCAATAATAAAACATTATCAACTACACAATTCTTACAATTTTAAACATGGCTGTTGAGACAGCAACCGTTTGCGAAAGATTAACACTAATAAGATACACTCATCGGTTGCAAAGCTAGATTACTTTACCAAGGTTTCGGCTTCAACTATGGAAGCCTTCATCAGAAGTAAAAAAAAAATGTTATTTACATAGAATGGCCAGACAGTGGTTTTTGAACAACAGAGCTCACGTTCAAGCTAAAAATATAAATTACATATGACACACGTTACTCAAAAACCACTGTCTGTTCATTTCAAGTAACTAAAAGTTTTGTACTTCTGATGAAGGCTTCGACAGTGCAGCCGAAACAATTAATCATCCTCTAGCTTTACAACGGTGAGCTGTATTTTAATTAGTGTTAACTGGACAATTGGTTAATGGCTAAATCGCATGCCAATTGTTAACTTTACGTGACATGAAAACTTCGTGCTTTACTGTAACAGATCTCATGTAATATTTTTTGTATAAATCTCATGAAAGTATCCCTAGTTGAGGTCGAAAACTAAGTAAAGTTTTTCCTTGATTTTTAAAAATTTCACTACCTAAATTATGGGCTGCTAACTTTTTACAGTTATAAATCGTCATGGCGTTTGCTGCCTCTGGCAAGGCAGAGTTTAAAATTGTAATTTTTTCACATTAATCACTAGAGTCCACGTGATATATCTGTGTACCTGGTAGTACCGTCAGAAGAATGTGTGCATATCGCTGTCCCATTACCATTGTCAGCTCGGTGTAACTGCGAGTTAAGCTGCCTGTTTGAGACGGATGTGAGGATGACTTCAGCTAGCCGGGCTTTTAATCACGCTGTATGTTACAAAGGAAAGCGCTCGTGACACGAGGAAAAGCTGAAAGAATGACAATCACTGTCTTTGTCGTACAACCCGCTTTTCAGGATAGCTGTCGGCACATGAAAGGAGGCAGCTGACGATGACGTTGAAGGGAACGAAAAGTTCAGCGTCTCCAAACGCAGCCACGTCAGAACAACGAACTAGTTCCTTAACGTGATGTGAATTTTCAAAGTTCTCCAATGACAGTTTGTTCATTTGGTTCGCACACGACATAGACCGTTCACTTAAAGGGACGCCTCTAAAATTCGTATATTCGGTGTGTACGTATGAAAGTTATGTTTTTCTCTCCGTAGTAGACACTCAGAGGTTACATGAAAATGTCAGAAACCAGTGATAGATTATCAGATTCGTGACATCGAAGAAAATCACTCCAAATATAGAATGTAACGTAATTTTTTGTTTTAATAAGAAAGCCCTGCTACAATTAATAAAACAAGAAGGTGGAATAATTATTGCAGACAGTATCAGATACGATCTTGCTTCTCGACCTGGCGCCCGACTTGAAACTAGAGGACGCTATCACTATGCTACAAGGAGTTTCGGTAAGGAGAGGTTTGTAAATAATGTTAAGCCGTTTTGAAACCTTTAATGCCCAGTTTGTTATTATACGATATGAACAGCTAAAAAAACTATTAACAATAATTGGTGTAACTATATTCCATTTTGTGCCAGCCCACCACAGAATTATAATGAAATAAAAGGTTTCCGCTTGTTAGGCGATGACCTAGGTCATCATGACTTGCAATTCTGCACTGATGATGTCCCATCATAGGGACGAAATCGATATCTTTTGACATGAGCGTCCGACCTCGGTAGTCAATCCTATGCTGGGCACGCGGAGGTTCTCGTGACCTCACACCACTTATTCTTTTTGTGCTTATTAACAATGGAATGCCGGTGGTCCGTGAACATCTTTCCTAGTTGAGATCAAAAGACAATTCCTTTTATTTATGGTAATTTAGTTTAAAAATCACCTCAGCACTTTGGATGCCCCAGATGGTTTCATAGATTCAGCGTCAGCTGCAAATGGCTGAAGGTGGGAAGACTTACTAACGGTGAAAGTTACCCATTTGTTGAGCTGATGTGAGTTAAATGTGGTGGTAGATAACATTTTTACGGTAAGCTCAGTATTAACATTTCATACTTTTTGGTTGGGAAAACAGCGATCTGTTATTAATTACCAATTGATGATATATATATATATATATATATATATATATATATATATATATATATATATATATATATATATATTGTCCCAGCTATCTTGTTCACCCAAAACATCTCTGGAACAATAACAGCTATTGGAAAACGACTTTCACCGGTATCAATGTACGGCTGGGGCAAAACGAAAGCAAATGTGTTTTTTTAACACAATCTTACGTTGTTTTTTTTCTAAATAGACACCCTATTTTTTTTTTCTTCAGCAATCCATAGCATAACTAATCACATAAACAATGGCGTTGATTGCATCGCGATATTCCAATTATATCCTGAGATATTGCGACGAAACGTTGACGCTTGAAAAACCCGAAATACGCTGCTAGCGCACGTCCTGAGGCTCAGGCGTGAACCCAGTTCTGCCCGTAATCGTGATGTGATTGACGTGCGTAATCGCACTTCCATACTTATCAAGAGGTCCGAAACGAACAATGCGGTCTGCTGCCATCAACTATCATACGTACACAATATGATCCAGTTCCGATCGGTATACACCAGTCAGGTTGTCTTATTTATCCTGAACACCCAAAATAAGGTTTATCGAATGCGTTAAATGATCCATTGTGCTTTTCACGCACTCGTTCATCTAGGACCTAGCTCTACCTAGACACGTGTCCAACGTAGTTCCCACTACAGCCACAGTTACCACATCGCCTTGTTTGTGATTTGCGACCCATGCAAACTCCTATACTCTACCCTCTCCGAGCATCCCATTTGTTGTTGCTTTGGCGTGCAGTACACCGCTTGCCAGTGTAGTCGTGCATCAGAGTAATCTAGTGACGACACGGAGGTAGTACACATTGTGAATAAACGTTGTGTTGTGGAACTTACACTGTATTATGTACACACATGAAGATATGGTAGAAATGCTGCTGATCTATGGAGAATGTACGTTGAAGGGAAATACGTTATTAGATTGCTTGTTTGTTTATAGTACTGATAGAGAACATTATGATTATTACGTTAATATGTCTGTTTTCTACCCTACTCTACAAACCTGTACTGCACCCTGTTGTAGGTGGGCGAAATTCTGTTCAGACAGAATGACTGTACAGAAGACGATTCCCTGACAAGCCATCGTTTTCGTGCCGGATGTTTGGTCGTCTCACATCTCGTCTACGTGAAAGAGTAAGCTTAAATCCAAGACCTAGACATCGTCATAGAAAACGCACAGATGAACGTGCTGAATTTGCTGTGCTCGCTACCGTAGCTGTGAATCCTCACATCAGCATACGTCAAATCAAACGTGAAGTTGGTGTGACGAAATCAAGTGCACAGCGTATTCTTTTCTTTTAGAATGTTTCCAAATATGGACATTCATGGGCCCCAGCCGTACATTGATACCGGTGAAAGTCGTTTTCAAATAGCTGTTATTGTTCCAGAGATATTTTAGGTGGACAAGATAGCTGGGACACCCTGTATACGTATATATTGCATTTTATTCAAAATGACGACCGGTTTTGGCGTACTTGATTGACGTCTTCGTATTTCATGTGACTGTACTGGAGGCCAGAGATCAGAATAGCAACATGCATCTTAAAATGGCTACCAAGTGGCTCTAAGCCGTTCATTTTAATATATGATAACTAATTATTTTATAAATTAGTAAACCCTGTATTAGTATTCAGATCTTACAGTTTACATTTACTACAACATAACTGATAAAAAAGAAGAATCATAAGACATGTTTTATATTAAGAATAATTCGAATTGTGGGGAATATAGGATTAATGCAGAATTAATTTTGTGTTTGAGGTTAATAGAACAGACGTCCAGGACAGAGGCCAATAAGTTTCTTCTACAGATGTTGGGTAATGCAGATTTCGATTATGAAAGTACTTTTGACCAAACTGCTGAAGAATACTTGTACTCAGCTAGTGAATACGCGGAAGGGCGTTGACGTAATAAAAGCCAAGGTAATGAAGATGATGTCACATGGTGTTGTTGTGTAGATTTGGTACACGTAGCCTATAACAAGTCCCCAACTCCTTCGTATAGTGTAATTCTGGATAAAGCTAGTCCTAATGTGCTACGCTCTAGTTCAATAAAAAAACCACAAACGTTCGATTTACATAAGAATTAAAATCTGCCGTCTTTAGGAGAACTAACTGAGTGACTGAGCAAGTCTACAACAGATGTACTGCAGGTTATCTTAATAGAAAACCTAAGGTATGGAAGCAAGTCTACAACAGATGTACTGCAGGTTATCTTAATAGAAAACCTAAGGTATGGAAGCACTATATGGGAAGAACTAAGGGCAACATTGGCTTTCTTATCTTCTGGAGCTTCCAGATCATGGCAGTGGATCTGAGTGAAAAGTGGAACAAATAACACCGTAGATCTACTTTCAAGACCGGAATGTGCCTGAAAAGATTTGAAGTTACCACACTTTTCCTCAGAGTTGGTAATAAAGGATAAATCGTAGGATTCAGGAGACATTAGAAAATTTGATTCCACGGATTTGTTACATATATTCCAGACACACACACACACACACACACACACACACACACACACACATATATATATATATATATATATATATATATATATATATATATATATATATATATATATATAACTCCTGATGACCAGTTTTTGCCTTTGGAGGAACTTGGCCATTTCAGCAGTAAGTAAAAAGCAGTCTATTAAGTATGGTATGACGATGAGATGAACCTGCAGTTGTTGGATATGTATTATTATTGAACGTATTTACCTGGGAAAACAACCCTTCCAACAAAGACAACTAAATCACAGTTCCAGAGTAATCAAAATTGTTCAGTGAGGACTACATTGCTGCAGCTCATTTCTTTTCGTTTGCAGAATAACGTTGATGAGGAAATATCTGTCCATGAAAACCACCTACGATGAAACCAGAAGGAAAATCAAGAATGAAACTTTTATGTAGTCGAAGCCACATCATTCTAAAGAAGTAAATTAATTTTTTTTTTCGCATTTTTTATAACCTGCGACGTATGTGCCACAGAAATAATCGGCAATTTTGGTTTCTCTTTCCTTCACTCATGAAGACCTGTAGTTCTTAATGATAAGAAGCAGACGTAATAGAAGATTAAAGTAAATATGAGGGGTGAGGCGGGTCAAGTTATTGGCACCCTTTACATGAAGTGCAACAAATGGCATTCGTTCCTTTTCTAGTCTACAATATGATTGACATTGTTAGCATCACTGTAATCGTTATATAGTTTGAAATCATTGAAAATCAGTGGACAGTTGAAATATCTTAGGATGTATTACATCACACTATGGCAACATAGTAAAACAACTGGATTCAAGATGCCGGAAAGCTAAAGTAGGGAGCACCCAGCTACGATTCTACTTTCTTCTGCAGAAGTAAGGCAGTATGAACAATACGTTAGCAGTGCGCCGTTCAGTCTTAAGACCATCTTTGTTGTATGTGAGTGAAGGCTTTGTGGATACACGTTACCATATTAATAAGGTTGTGGTCACAGATATGAAATGACAAGGATATTTGCAGGTACTAATAGATAGGAACAATGGCAGGAGGATGTCCATAATGAGGAAATCAAAACGTGACAATAAATTTCATACATGAAGCAGTTACATCGAACAGGCTACGATGGTGGGCTCATGTTGCGCGCATGGGAGAAAGAAGTCTACCTGAGAAACTCATGGTATCGGCAATACAGTGTGGGAGGTGGACCAAGATGGAAGTACTTATATTCGGTCGACAATGATGTGGAAAATAACAGTGAGAAAGCCATTTCTAAAATATGTATGTTTGGTAATGTCATCATTTTGGTATTTCAGAATGTTGTTTGGAATATTAGCACACTATAAAATGTTATAGTTAAGGAGATACTTTCATGGCTTGTAGAAAATAAATTAATGCTACATCACAAAAACAGATTATACTCATTCTAACACACAATTCAACAAAAACTGGCATTTTGATTACATAGAAAGGGAATGAGTGATTCTGAACGGCTGAAATTTTCACACGTTCAGGTAGTAAGCTGTAATGGAAATTCGATGCCCAGGATCTTGTTCAAAAATTAAATGCACCCTCATTTGATATTAGAACAGTATCGGAAATAATTCTTCAACAGTAAAGACGTATGGCGTTATTTTCTTGGGTAACTCATTTTAATCAAAAAGGTTTTTTGCGGCGCAGAAACGGGCTGTTCGAGGATTATGTAGTGAAACTTTCAGACATCTTATGGACTCATGTCAAGTATTCGGGGAATTCTGACAATAGCTTCTCTACGTACATATTCTCGAGTTTTGTTTGTTGTCAGCAATATTAACTTATTCACAAGAGTTAAAAGCTTTCACTCAATACTAGGCAGAAATTGAGTCTGCATTTGGATCACACACCCTTTACTCTCGTGCAAAAAGGCGTGCAGTATTTTACTGCATCCATTTTCAATAGGCTGCTACAAGAATTTGTGGTTTCCCATGCATGTCTCATGTCTAAACTGAAGAGTGATTTTATTGCTCACTTTTTATAAGCTGTCGAGGAAATCCTGGAGAAACTAACAAAATTAATATCTGGGTTGCATTGGGATTTTAATCACTTTTGCGCTTAGGATTTCTGTACATGTCATTTTATCTGTTATTATTCTTGTGATGCAGTTTTATGTATTTACTCCTTCCATGACCTTTGATGCTGCTCAGTTGTCTCCGGCGGAACATGATAAATACGAGGGGTGTTAAAATGAAAATTACGAATCGCCAATTTGGGCATAACTGAAGTCTATTCAGAAGTAATCACCACAGGCCTGAGCACAACTATCCCAATGCTTAACGAGTCAAAGGATTTCCTGTTCCCAGAATTCCTGTGGCTGTGACAAGAGCCAGTCCTCAACTATGTCCTTCAGTTCGTCGTCCGAGTTAACGCGCTTCCCTTTGAGATGTTTTCATTCGCGGACCAAACAGGTGGAAGTAACAGGGGAACATGTTCGGGCTGTATGGCGGATGCTCAAGCTGCTCCCACATGTACTTGGCCAATACACTTTGTGTGACCCTGGATATGTGTGGACGCCCGTTATCAAGGAGCAAAATATTCACTCCTTGAGCAGCCCATGCCGTTTGCTGTTGATGTATTTGGTTAGGCTACGTAGTGTCTCACAGTACACGACAATGTTAATGGTTCTTCCGTGTACAAGGAATTCGACGAGTATCGGACATCGGACGTCGAAATAGACGGTGAGCATCGCCTTGCCCGCTGGGGCCACAGCCTGTACTTTTATAGGGAGAGGTGACGACGCATGCGTCATACCGAAGCGGCATATTCAAACTGCAATCAGTTTGGTTATTTAGACCTTTCGTAACTTTTCATTTGAACACCCCTCGTATAATTAAATAAAACAATTCGACGTTCCGCCAATGTCTGTCAAAGCACGACTAGAGGTGACCTGAACGTAAAATCGTATGGCTCCATGATGGTAATGTCCACGCCTCCTGACGTTGAGATTTAGTTTCTCAGTAATTTTCCTAAATCGCCCAGGCAGTTGCTGGAATGGTTCATTTGACGAGTAACAATCACAGATTTTATAAATGCGACATAAAGTCGTGGAAGGGACAGGCAATCATGATGAAATTAATTGTTGATGCTGCCGAGATGCTGTTTCGATTGCAATTTTGGCTCACTTTAGGTTACGCTATTAACGCTAAAATTGGGCCTTTCCGATCGTCTGTAGACAGTGTAAATGAAAATGTCTGCTTAACCGTTCATCTGCCACGAAAACGGACTAAATGAATTTTGTAGAGGAGAAATTTCTCTACAACTTTGCTCACTCAGTTTTTTCATATCTCGCAGCGTTTTTTTTTTATGGTATTATGAACTGTCACGCCATCTTGCTTTCTGTATTCTATGATTTTCTTGTTACAGTTTACTCATTTCATAGCAATGGCGACTGAAAAATTAACAAAAATACGTACAATAAATATGCCATATTAGCAGCTAGCAAACTGCCATCAACAGTTAGAATATTAAGGAACAGATTTGTAATTGTAAACGATGGCTTCCGCGGCCGTTGATTTCGGAATTTTTGACCGCATTATCAGTACGTAAAATTCCGATGCTTCGACCACTGTTGCAAGTGTCCTTCGTCAAAGTGTTTGGCTGACTGTCAAATCCAATTTTCACCAGTGGCCGAAAAGTCGGAACTTATGTACTGAAAATGCTGCCAAAAACCCTTAAGAATTTTATTGATCGGTTTTTTAATTGCTCGCCGTAGTGTAGAAAGCAGCGCGTTCGGTCGTGATGCCCATGGTCAGTCATTAATAAATTCGCCACTGCCAGTTTTTTTTTTTCGCCTTGCCTCATAAAAGGGTTTCGGGCACTCTCATTAATTAAATAGAGCTATGTTTCGCAATATTTATAGTTTTGAATAAGTAACAGTGCTCCCTTTAAACTGTGCGCTTGTTCTTTTGAAGCATATGCACATAAATAGACTAAAAAACATGCTGATACTGGTAGTTTCATATACAAATGAAGTCCTAGACTTCTGCGGCAACGGTCGTTCCTTGAAGAAATGGAGGGGACGTGTATACCCTGCAACAAATTACCTTTTTTTCTAATCAATTATTCACTAAAAATGGAAAATGTTAAAAGTTATTAATTAGAATCAATGTGTTTACTAAAATGTATGTCTTTGTCATGGTTGGTATGGACACTTTTACCGTAGATTGTATTACATTTTCTGTAGTTCAGATATGACTCTGTTCATATTACTTTGTTCTGCGCTAAAATACTGAAAATGCTGAATCCCACATATCTATAGCACTTAATCTATATACAAAGTTACTACTATCATTCCATCATATACAACACTCATTGTAACAGTATCTCAAAGGATAAAATGTAGCCCTCGGTCGCAAAAATAAAATTATTTATCTGGTTCCGGCAATAACTATGATTGAGTTCATCAGAAATTATAAATTAAAACAAATAACATAATAACAGTTACAACTCAGCTGTAAAGTTTACGTCACAAAATTTAAAACAAGTTTATAGAAAGAGCTAGCCACTCTGGGCTGCACACTTGCACAGAGTCTGATGCCACCGTGCAGGCATGCAGCTCTTAGTGGCTAGCTCTTTCTAAAAACTTGTTTTAAATTTTGTGACGTAAACTTTACAGCTGAGTTGTAACTGTTATTATGTTATTTGTTTTAATTTATAATTTCTGATGAACTCAATCATAGTTATTGCCGGAACCAAATAAATAATTTTAATTTTGCGACCGAGGGCTGCATTTTTATCCTTTGATGTTTTAACGGTCTCTGACAATAGCAGCTATGTTGAAAACTGTAACAGTATCTACTTAACTTTTATATATATATATATATATATATATATATATATATATATATATATATATATATATATATATATGATAAGGACATTTATGTTTGCAATTCGTTGGTATGTATTCATGGAAAGTTCACAAAATGTAACAAACGCAGTTTCCAGAGAAAGCGCTGTTACCTATGAACAAATCGAAATGTTGCAGAATATAGTAGTGTTCTTTTTTACTTTTTTTAAAATTTTTATTTTATTTTATTTTTTATTTATTTATTTATTTATTTTTCAGGTATATCGATACTTTGCGGCCAGTTCTTCATATTCGTTCTGGTTTGTTCTATGAGAATGTTGCTCAGTTTTTTATTACAGATGGCGTTGAGCCCTCTTTCTATTTCTCCCTTTTCATTGGTTCTTCGCATTGATCGGTCCTTTGTGAACTTTGGTTTCTTTTACTTTGTTCACCCAGTTTTTCGTTACAGAGACCGTCGAGCCCTCTGACCGAGCACGCTAAGCGACCACGCCCGCACCTCTCTGACCGAGCACGCTGACTCATCGCGTCCGGCAAGTTTAGGACCACCATCTGACGTGCTCGTACATAACAAACTAATTCGCCCCCCATTACGCTACGTCGAACATCTACTTGAGTAATCCGTAATTCTCGTACCATCGATAGCAGGTGATAACTGCTAACATCGCACTTTCAGACATTTGATTATTATTCATTGTATTAAGAAAGAAGTGTTTCTGATAATTTGCAGTGCGCCATTGCATTGAAATGAGTTACAATAAGAAAATCATCAAATACAGAAAACAAGATGGTGTTTTTCGAAAGAGAGTTCAGGGCAAGGTTTCGTGCGAGTGATATGTGAGTTATTTCCGAACGCCAAATGTACGCTGTCTTTCTTCGAGGCTATAGTCATTCCTAACCAGTACAGGCAAAGAAATTAAACTAAGAACAAAGTACCAAGGCAGGTCGGTGATAATATTTTAACGGAAAAAGGAAATGAAAAGGTGATAGATATATTAAAAACTTTGTTTAAATAGGTAAAAGTTCCAAATAGAGTATGTTTCTCTAAATTAAACTCAAATATCAATTAATTTTGGCAGTTTTTTAAAAAAACTGTCTGAAAAAAATATTACGTGTTGTGTGCATTGATTTTATCTCAGTAGTTGATTTGTAGTCGAATTGTACATAATTTTTATTATTCATTTTATTCCTAAATGTTTGCAAAATAAATCTACAGGCAAATATAAAGAGCGATTTTTTTGTAATTACAGGTCACAGGTTCAGTACGACCTAAGTGACACGTCTCGGGCATGTCCATAATCAGATATGTATCTGTTTTCTGAGGACAACCACGCGTATGCAGGTACATGGATTTTTAAAATGTTGTTTGTTATACATCCATATGTAGTCCGCATATGTGTGTATAACAAACAACATTTTCAAAATCAGTGTAACGGCAGCACTACCAGTTAATCTGGGATGGTGCTCCATCTCTAATGAAAACGACGTCGACGGTACGTTAATCCATAATCTTCCTTTATACCTTCATCATATTCTGAGTGAGATGTCTGCAACTCTGTAATTCATCGCGTATTACTGTACACGATAACATTCCAGATGACCTCAGTCAGTTTTGGGTTGAATTTGCTGGCCGAAGTAAACCAGAGATTCTGCAGTAGTAATTGGCCGAAGGGAGTTTGGGAACTACTACGCAATGTACAGTTCAGGGTTCCATTTCCACGAAATATGTCGAAAAATTCTTTACCGATTTACTTTAAACTTACGCTAATGAATATTCGATCATAGGATGAACAGGATGATTGAAAACACTGACACGGGAAGTTGACTTACAAAAACCCAAGATACATCAATCGGTACTTCTGCTTTGGAAAATACGTATCATAATTTCCTACAAATTTTATCCTCTCTGTCAGTAAATCATCAACCCAATCACGTAACTGACGCCACACTACATACGAACGCAAGTCATTGTTTAAAGCCTTCTGGTAGTTTGTAAATATAGAAACATTTATAGCTCTCTTGTCGACAATCAATTCGTGCGGGTAAATAGCTAGCTGTTGTGACGTTATTGGGTCGTAGTTCTTGCTTCCTTAAGTTCTCGTTGATCGGCGCTCTCGGTACGACTGGCAGAAATTTCATGGACTAAAAATAATCTACTAAAAAGTAATGTAGGCGACATGTAGAAGTCCAGTTCTTTGACTAATGAATCATTAGTGCTCAATTGTCCCCACTTATGGCCAGAGTACAAGTGTCATTAATAAGAGTCACTACAACCCAGTGCGCACATTTCGCAAACCAATAATACAAATTTTCACAATTCGTGTGTGGAATAAAAAAGTTTGATGTGTACATTTAGTGTGGCATGAACACGAAGAATTAGCTCTTAATCACGACTAACAATAAAGAACTTTTACATAATTCTTCATAATTGGAATTCTAAGTGACGTGGGCCGTGCATCCTGTCCAGGACGAAACAAGACTCAAGTACATGGCGCGAAAGCATCCTATTTATAATAGTTTAACAATGTCTCTGAAAATTACGTATTGTTAATTGAGTACATTAAATTAATTATAATGGAAACGTTAACAATTACATGCATCTGGCTATAGTAAAATATATCGCAAATAATACTCAGTAAATAGATATACAAATCTCCGTTATATTAATAACATTTCATATCCAAATATAATTAAATGTGTTTCAAAACAATACTTTTAGCATAAACAGCAATGATACAGAAACTAATAAAACTATAATACTTTTTACATTAATTGTAAAATACAGTAATACCTATTTAATACTATGAGAAAATAATGTAATTACTTTTATCAGAGATACTAATTAGCACACTATCGGAACTACAACGAAATGCCTCTTACATGAACTAATTAGTATTTGCTAAATAAACAAACATCTGCGACGTCAATAAAAAACACCATCTTCCAGTCACGTTAGGAAAAAAGAATAACAAAAATTTTGGGAAAGCAAATGATAATAATTCACATTTGCACCTATTTTATGCAACACCGGTATCGGTAGGTCCAGTAATGGGTATAAATCCCAGAATGCTTCTTTACACTGTTTCACAAGAAATATATTTCCTAAATACGTTTTGACTTTTGTCAACAGATCGTTCTTTATGGGGTAATTAATTACGTTTTAACTCAATGTATGTTGCAAGAATTTTCTGCAGCCTGACATCAGTGGGCCGCGGTGGAGTAGCCGAGCGGTCTAAGGAGCCTCGCTGCGGAGCGTGCGGTTGGTCGCCGTCGGAGGTTCGAGTCCTCCATGGGACATGAGTGCGTGTGTGTGTCGTCCTTAGGTTAGTTTACCTTAGTTTAAGTAGTTTGCAAGCTACGGACTGATGACTACGCAGTTTGGTCCGAAATATTTACAAACATTTTGACATCAGTCATGTCCGGCCTGTAATTTCGTGGATTAAGCCGATGGCCTTACTTGAATTTTCGCGTGACGTGTTCATTGATTCTGCGAACGGTTGTATAAAAACAATATTCTATTTAAATTGTTGCACTAATGCGATATATTTCTACATTAGTCATGTTGGCTGCTGCTCTTAATTCGAATTCAGGAATATTTACTTCGTCTTCTTTAGGGAAGCAGTTTTTAGTAAGTAAGCTTTGGCGGCACTATCATCAGCAGCATCACCATTATTGCCGCGTACTGTAGGTTTTGAATGTGTCTCACTTTTGTATACTTCATGTATAAATATATGTGACCAGAAAAATTTAGCCGGCCGCGGTGTCCGAGGGGGCTGAGGCGCTCCAGCCACGGTCTGCACGGCCACTACGGTCGGGGGTTCGAATCCCCTCTCGGGCATGGATATTTGTGCCGTCCTTAGTATTCATAAGTAGTTTGTAAGTTTAGGAACTGATGACCCCGTAGTTAAGTCCCATAAGCTTTACAAACACTTGAACTTGAAAAATTTAGATTTTCTTCCAAATTATGTGACAGAGTTTCGTTGCGGAAACTATAGTTAGCATCTCGCATCAGTTTTTACGCTTAACTTCGAACGTCTTTAAGAGATGGCCAATCTTGATGTTTTTACTTTCGCTTAAACTTCACCTTCTTTGAGTTATATTTGGTAGCTGAGGTGCAGAGAGGAGGAAGAGTAAAGTAGGAAAAGTTTCAATGAAGTTAATATGCTTGATGAGAAATGGGGGTGAATTAACATTTAGAATGTAGGAAAGCAGTGCGACATTACGCTTTCTACTACAATGCAATGTTATAAGAGCTATTGTATTTGCAGTTACTTAAAAGATTACGTACGCAGACTAACGTACATGATGCAGGAAACTATTTCAAATGGCTTTCTAGAGGAAGGAAGATAAGTCGGTGTTATGAAGACAGCATTAGTATGACAGTACTACTCAAGATGTAGAATGAGTGAACAAGTTTACCAAGATCAGTCCTAAATACCACAACATTTTGACAGGTTATCCGTTTGACGTGAGAAGAGGCTACCTAATTCGTATCTGTCAAGGAAGTGAGAAAATACAAGGTAACGAAACGTCAGGGGAAGAAATTTATAGTGTTCGACCTCGGCCTCTCAGCCCGAAAGTTTTAATTACTGAAGACGCCGGCCATGAAAGCCTACACTTTCCTTTCAATTGTTAGAAATACGCTTAGTGGAAAGAACCAATCGGACACAAACTAGGCAAAATTTGAGTGACGTCAGTTTTGTATCAGACGGCATATGTGGTGAAATAGATATCCGATGCCCAAACTACTTGATGCTTATGGGATTTATTTCCAACGTACTTTGAGAGTTTTATGCTGAAACTCGGCGATTCTATTGTGTACACACTGCGCGCTGTCGATTTAAAGTGAATACAAGTTCTCCCATCGGACGTTGTATTGCTTTGTGCACGGACAATTTTCAATTTAGCATGCAAAGTTCGATGGCACTTTTACAATCCGGACAAAAAGCTTAATCTTTCTGGCTACAATTTTACTCTTTCCGTTGTTGATTTCTGTGACCCTTCCTGCCAAGATCAAATTTTCAAAGACGAAAAACACGGAATTTAGTCAGTGTTGACAGTATTAGGCATTGTGGTGACAGTTTGAATTTAACTCATCAATTTGCTGTATTTCAAAATTTATCCAATGTTAAACATAGTTTGGTGTGAAGCTAGTGTTTACTGTTAGTTAGCTTTTTGGGTATATAACTTCACATTCGAAAAATATTTCTTTTAGTAGCCCGCTCGTGATAGCTTTGTTATGTCCAAATTTAACTTTCCACCTTTAAATACTTGTAATAAAATGTTTACCTTAACTTTACGTCATCCTGATTATCAATAAGAAACAATATTCTAGAGGAATTTACAAGTCCCAGTCTTTTATACATGATTGCTTATCACTTTCGTGGGAGAAAGGTGTCATCTCTTTTAAATTCCTCAAAATGTTTTAATTGCTTTAAAATCAAAATAAATGCCTACGATGAATGGAAAAACTTTGCAAGAAACTCACAAGGAATCAGACACGAAAACGATAAAGTAACAAAATAAATTGTTGAACTAACTCTCCTAGCTTCAAGTTTAGCTATTTCCTTCCGTGCTGAGTTATTACGGAAAGGACTGCATAGTTAGAGGCAAAAAATTTTCTGCGTGACTCTTTTGTTTTTATACAAACTTCCGAACGGAAACAACTTTAAATTCAGCTGCCATGCTTGTTTCAAGATGTGCTTTTTATTGGGCGAGAAGCCAGATGTTAAGACGTTTCTGATGACATTCAAAACTTCGTGTTCCACGGTTTAAGTCGGAATTATTTCCTGTAAACCCGTAGCTGATGAAATTCTAGTTTGGGAAACAGCGTTTGAGACAACTTTGTGTGTTGTTCCCTTACTAAATCTCTACTGAATCATCTTTATTCACACTTCCTGGACTCATTGTAACGCCATCAATTATATTGCAACAAAACAGTTCATTCTGTTAATTCTTTCATTATTATAATTAGGCTTTACTTTTAGTCACCTCACACACTACTGAAAAGATTGATGAATGCATATAACCAGAAAATTCAACTTGCTCACACGCTATCTCAAACAGATTTTGTAGTTATAATAGCCGGTCGCGGTGGCCGAGGGGACTGTGACGCGCCAGTCACGGTCTGCACGGCTACTACGGTCGGGGGTTCGAATCCCCCCCCCTCGGGCATGGATATTTGTGCCGTCCTTAGTGTTAGCTAGTTCATACGTAGTTGGTAAGTTTAGGGACTGATGACCCCGTAGTTAAGTCCCACAGACTATACAAACATTTTTAGTTATCATTAGCACAGTCATTAATCCAAAGTTTCTGAAGACTGTCCACTATCATATCCACAGTCTCTGAAGTTATAAACTTTTTTGTTGACTCAGTATTCTATTATAAAAATTGTAATACTATATGTATAATATAAATTATTTTACAACATACGTGATAAACTCAGAATGTGTGACATTTTAATCTTCTTTAAAATAAAAGTATACAATTACCTGAAAAATCAACACATATTTTATTAAAATTCACTTTGTTTTTATGTGAAAAAGGCAGCAAACTATTACAATATCTGCACACGAATAATAGTGCATTGTTTTAGAAACAGGTAATATGAAATTGGTGGAGGTGTATTACCGTCTTTAGCAACTAAATGAAAGGCGTTTTGTGTGTGCCATACGCGTTTCGCTTCTTTATTTATGAAGCATCATCAGTGGCCTGTAATACATGTTATTTTTGTATAATATTGTAGTACAGTCATAATATTGTAGGTATTTTCCACAGTATGACATTAACAGTCTTGTTACAATTACTAAAGTTCGGATCTACTAGGTTAGAAACAACTTCTGTAGCACTAGATTTTGGAAAGTTAATTTAATTATATAGTTTTTGGCCCTACTTACGGTTTTCTGTTTTATTCCATGTGTGTCTTCATGGAGATGTTTGTGGGGTCTTCAGTTAGATGTGGTATTTTCGTTCTTGATGAAAACCCTTGCATCACCACTTCACTGTGTACTCGTTTTTGAACGTTGAATGAATAAAAAAGTGATGAATGATCAGATCAACATAAGCAACAACTCACTGATCAAGCTGGCCACAAAAACAGTGAAAAATAATAACGAAACATGAAATGCCCTACCTCCTTCTCCCTCTGGCTCCCCTCACCCTACTCCCATATTCACAAAAAACTAACGCAAATAACAAACACACACACACACACACACACACACACACTCTCCCATACTCACAAAAACTAACACAAATAACAACACACACATACACACACACACACACACACACACACACACACACACACACACACACACAGCCTACACAGACACCAACACAAACATAAAACAGCTGATACACTCAGAGGTACAAGGAACACAAACAAGAGACAGACGATAAGCGACAGTTGGAAACACTAAACATTGTAAACAAACGTTCAAAAACGAGTACACAGTGAAGTGGTGATGCAAGGGTTTTCATCAAGAACGAAAATACCACATCTAACTGAAGACCCCACAAACATCTCCATGAAGACACACATGGAATAAAACAGAAAACCGTAAGTAGGGCCAAAAACTATATAATTAAATTAACTTTCCAAAATCTAGTGCTACAGAAGTTGTTTCTAACCTAGTAGATCCGAACTTTAGTAATTGTAACAAGACTGTTAATGTCATAATGTGAAAAATACCTACAATATTATGACTGTACTACAATATTATACAAAAATAACATGTATTACAGGCCACTGATGATGCTTCATAAATAAAGAAGCGAAACGTGTAAGGCCTTTCATTTAGTTGCTAAAGACGGTAATACACCTCCACCAATTTCATATGCAACTAAGGACGACGGAAATCGAAAAAATGAAGGTAATATGATTATGCGGAAAAAGTATACATTATTATATTACAGTACCAGTGAATTCGTTTATATATAGTTATACACAAACATGTTTCAGAGCTTGTCTGCTGTCTTCCTTAATACGTGTTTGTCACAATATTGTTTCGTGAGATAAACATCAGTTGTGAATTACAATTTGCCTGCCCACAGGCACGTACAAGTATAACTATCGCACAGTTTAAACTAACAGCTGTATCACATCAACGTTTCGCTCTCAGTTAAAGTAATTGCAATACTGGATACATGGTATCTTCACAGAAAGCGGATACTAGGATAATTAACGACAAGATAAATTAGTCTTTTGCTCTAACCCCATTATACTTATCAGTAAGTTCAATGTTTCTTACCACAGACCCTATTGAGGTTTCGCCGAATTACCTCTTTAGCGATTCTGTCAATACTTTTCTGGATTTTCTCGATATGATCGGGTACGTTGTCTCATCTTTTATTAAGTGTAGAATCAACCAAATCCATGAGTGCAGTATCCAACTCTGCGACCATTGTAGTAGGTGCTGGTCTGGCTGCAATGTGTGTGACAAAGCAGTAGGAAGCAAAATATTTATCGGTCAGTTCCAACACAGAATTATGGCATTATTTGCTTAATGTGTTGTGTATTTACTATTTGGTTCAACAATGTGGGAAGTATTATTTTGTTACTTCTTTACTACTAACATTATTCGATACACATTCCGCATATCGTGTATCTACATATATAACTGTATTTGCCAAATTGAATCACCATACAGGCAATACGTCGGCATGAAGAACGTGATACGTCAATAACGTGCCTCTCCTGACTTCTGCTAGGGCTTCATACTGGGAAGACCACAACATAACTGTCCTTGACCTGGTTTTTATCCTAGGTCTCTATGTAACTCGCCGCTTTCTCCGTAATGTGGAAGTTAGTTGTGACCAACAGATCTCATCAAAATCAATTGATTCAGGTAAACATTGCTTTGTTCGTCATACCGAAAATTAAGAGTAATTAAAGTAATAGTGTATCAGCTCTCCCTTTCCCTCCCTATCTCTCCGACATTTCTCAGTTGGTAAAGTAGTTTTCAGCGATCTGAAAATTCACGTAGTAGTGGTGTATAGTCTCCAGCATTTGAAGAAATTCATTTTCCCATAAATTGACTTAGCACATGTGATAAGATGTACTGCTCAAAACAGTTAGGGGACCAGATAATATATCATGCACAATTTACATATGGTAACGTGTTTTATTCAGATATTGTTTACAATCGTAATTTATGTATGTGTGACACAGTACGATACTTTGCTGTCTCAAATCTTTGCTTGAGATTTACATGACATTTACTTAGAACGAGGCACCACGGGACTACCATGATAGTGATAAAGTCATTCACGTTCCTTTAAAAATGCTGTGTGATCACCTCGGACGGCCAGTACAGATGCACATCTGGCATGGACAGTACAAGGTATCAATCAGTTCTTGAGAGATATGTGGCTATCCTTCTATGAGTGCAGTATTCATCTTTGCAAGCGTTGGGGTAAGTGGTAGTTTAGCTGCAATGCGTCTGCCAGGTCCATTCCAGCCATGCTCAATCGGGTTTAAGTCCTGTGAACAAGCTCGCCACTCCATTCGTTCAACTCCCTTAGCTGGAAGCAGGTTGTCCAAACGTGTACCTCTATTGAAACGAGCATCGTCGTCGACCTGAAGGAATCCATCTCCAATGGAACTAGCCTAGTACACAACAAAAGGTCTAAGGACCTCGTCTCTATACATCTTACCAGTCAAAGCGCCATTCTGATAGAGGTCCGTACATCCGCCAACACTGACTCCTGCCCACATCATTCGACTACCACCATGTCATGGTGATGTTTCCTGGATATAATCATAATTTCATTCTTAGGATTCCGCGGCTGGTGTCAGTTGACATAAAAGTTTTATGGGTCTTGCACCGCTTCATAGTGGAAGATTGCTATTACTTTAACAACCGACGTTTCGGCCAACGTTATAGTTGGGATCTGTTCCCAATCTACGTTCTCTCTAGACGAGGGAACGACTATTTTCCGGCTGAACACAGAATGTTGATTCATCTTTCAACAGAACCCGGCGCCAATCGATGTGGCAACACTTCTGGTGTTCCTCCGTTCAGTTTCTGCGTGCAAAACGGTGTCACGGTTATGATGGTACGTGCCATAGGCATACGTGCGTAGGGGTCACTTTGCATAAGACGGTTTTGAACTTGATATTCCTAGTGTTCTGTTGCTGTCTGGAGGTAGCGGTGCAGCTGAGTTGCATTCAGCGTCCTATCTCGACGGGCTGTTAACAGGACATAATGGTCCATTTCTTGCTGATGTTAATCCTGGACGACCTGGCCCATGCCTTCTTTTAACGGTTCCTGCTGTCTGAAATCCCATCCAGGTCCCGGAGATTACTCTCCAATAGCTGGAACCACCTTCCTCTGTGTATGTTCTGATTTCAACCTTCCTATGGTTCTCTATGCCATAGCTTCGGGCTAGTCCCATTGTTGTTGCATTGCACTATCTGCCCACTACACTATGTGAACCTAACTGCTTGTGTAATTCGTTCTGTATTGTAAACACAACTCCAACCCCTTCTGCAGCATCCTTGTGTTATTATCACTATCTCAGTTGCCGTAACGTTGTTATCCCGACTCCTGCGAATACACAGAAAGGCTCCGAACCTTTTTAGTTCATTTTGCTGATGCCACTACTACAGAACCTAGATATCTCAAGAATTCTCCTAATTGATTTTACCAGTGTAGATACCTCATTTCGCGTGCGGTCTCCTCTGCATCTTCGGAGTGTTGTACGGAGCTGTAGAAGTCAGTCATGTAGCTGATGTCAAAACGGCAGCCAATTCTGGTTCGCTCGAGAGGGCATGGTTTATGGCCCGTTTCTTGGTTCTCGATACGCTCGGTGGGGTTCACTTTTGGACTACGGGAACCTCTCTCAGTATTTGGAGCTCTCGTGAATGTTCCTAGGATCATTTCTGGCGGTGTTGGAACGTTGTAAAAGCGCGTTATCGTCTTAAAACGCTGCAAATCCTTCATGGGGCTAGAATGCCAAAAACTGGGGGAGCAGCGCATGATACCGTGGACTATTTTAAGTCCCTTCCATAACAACTGTTGAGTCCTTTACACACTAGCGAATTGCACCATAGACTGTTATGAGACACCAACGCGTTGGACCACTCCTTTGCAGCGAGACTCATGCATACATGTGGTACACGCCCCACGCGGTGCCTCCTATCGGCATGGTGCAGTTGATATTGTGATACGTGCGATCATATCACATCCATATTTACATTTACATCTACATAAATACTCTGCAAACCACATTGAAGCGCATTGCAGAGGTTACGTCTAACCGCTTTTATGATATTTCACTACAGTTCCATTCCCTAATACCTCGTGGGAAAATGGAACACCCAAATCTTTCCATTTTCGATCTGATTTATTTTATTTTGATGATCATGTCTTCCATGTATATGGGTGCTAGGAATTGCATTCGGAAGAGAAATTTGGTGAAAGAAATTTCGCAAATATATCACGTCGCAACCCATAATGCCTTATTTAAATGATTTCCACCCCAACTAGTGCATCATTTCCGTGACACTCTCCAGCCTATATCCCCCTTCTCTGAACTGTTTCTAAATCGTCTTTCTCTGAATCGTGCGTCTCTCACAATGCGCAGCAAGACTCCAAACTAAGGAGCACAAGTGTGGTTTAGGCAGTTTCTTTAGTAGAAATGTTGCATCTCTTAAGTGCTGCTAACGAAACGTACTCTTTGGTATGCTTTTCCTACGTTGCGCCTTTGTTCCAGTGTTCATCCATTACGATCTGCGAGTAGTAAAAGCGCGATGAAGTTGTGGCACACGTTTGTGGCGACGTCTCGCATACTCTGTGGAACACACGTTTCTAGGGGTTGTCCGTTGGGAGACTTGTATGGCAATTTATATGCTGAATTCGGTCGTGATTTGTTCCATTTTTGCCCTTATCTACATTTGCAACTACATAAATACTAGCTAACCACATTTAAGTGCTTGGCGGAGTGTTCGCTAATCACATTTAAGTGCTTGGCGGAGGGTTCATCGAATCACTTTCATTACATTTCTCTGCTGTTCCATTCTCTAATAGATCACTGGTAATAGGATTATCTGAATCTTTCAGTTTCCGATCTGATTTACTTAATTAGGATGATTGTTTCCCTATGCAGACGGGTGCTATAAAAATATGTTCGCATTCGAAAGGGAAAGTCGGTGACAGGAATTTCGCAAATAAATCTCACCGCAACGAATAACGACTTTCTTTTAATGATTTCCAGTCCAACTCGTGAATCATTTTTGTGACACTCTCTCCCGCATATCGCGATAAAACAAAACGAACTGACCTTCTGTGAACTTTTTCTATATCCTCTGTTAGTACCACTTGGTGGGGATCCACAATGGACAGCATCACTCTAAATAGGACGCATAAGTGTAGTGTAGGATGTATCTTTAATAGAACTGTTGCATCTTCTAAGTGTCCTGGTTCTCCTTCCCCTACAAGATTTTCTGTGTTTTCTTTCGAATTCAGGTTATATGTAATTGTTATTCCTATGAATTTAGTAGAATTTACGGCCTTTAGATTTCAATGATCTATCATGTAAATGAAGTTTAGTGGATTTCGTTAAGTGATTATATGGACAACTTAACACTTCCCATTGTATAGGGCCAATTTCCAATTTTCATACCATGCAGATTTATTTTAACCATTTTGTTGCTCCTTTGGATCCTTTGGTGACTCTACCAACCGGTAAACGACAACATTGGTCTAAGAGAGCTGCTCACATTGTCTCCTAAATCGTTTATAAAGATTGGTAACAGAAATGGCCTTGTAACACCTCCATGGAGAACGACAGATATCGCTTCTCTTTTACTCAGTGACTTTTCGTCATTTACTTTTTGACAGAAAATCGCGAAGCCAATCGCACAACTACCGACATTCCCTAAGTTTGTAATTTGATTAGAAGACACTTGTGAGGTACTGTGTCTAAAACCTTCCAGAAATTTAGAAATGGAGAATCGATTTTAGATCTTTAGATCTTTAGTCGATGGCACTCGTCACTTTACTTTCACAACAACGGTATCGTGTTGACTATGGCTCAGTAGGTCGTTCACTTCGAGGTAGTTCATAATGTTTGCGGAAAGTATATGTTCTAAAATCCTGCTGCAAACCGACGACATTGATATAGGCCTGTAACTATGCGCATCATTCCTATTACCATTGTTGAATATTGGGGAGATCTGTGCAACTTTCCATTCTATGCGTATGGAGCTGTCGTTTATCGACCGGTTGTATATGATATACATTCTGAAACTGAAGGCTTCGTCTCAGAAATCTGATTGATCGATGATTCAAAAACTTACTTACTGAATGATGGGGATGATTTGTTTATTTCCTCTACACGTTTTCTGGCGATAACGCTGGTGGTTGTTAGGATCAAGTTGAAGCTTTGATTGAAATTTCATTATGTTAAGTCTTGCAGTTGTGTAGCATTGTTTGAATTTATGCTAAAATCCATTGCTTCCTTTGAAATCATTCTAATCTCTGTCGCCCACAGTTTTATTTTCATGATGTTTTAGGTGACTGAATCCTGTAATCAAGTATCATTGAAAATCGGAAATACTAGTTTTTGTAACTAACGTGACTTTTGTTGAAAACCCATAGCTTTCCTTGTGCACTACTGAATCATAATTATGAATCTTTATCCAAAAACTGTTCTTAATTGTTTTGTTACTATGCTGTCGATGGGCGTTTATGTACATAATTATGTTTAGTAACCGGTCCTTTGCATAACGACTGTCGATAAATACCTTTCACTGGTGACGATATTTGTGCTTCTCTGTCAGAAAAGGATATTGAACTACATGGTTCGAATGCTTTTCAATAACAGTTTTACTTGTTGAGTACGTGTCACGAACTTCGTACCTCTCCTGTAAATTTTTCGTCAAACTCAAGCGTATAAGACACCACACATTCCACTTAGTCCTCTTGCAAAAACGCTAACGTTTTATTTTCCACTTCTTTCTCACTGCACGAAATTCGTTGGATTCCTTTCCGACTCAATGTCAACTTCGACAATGTTTGGTTTATAGTTAGAATTCATGTGCCTTGCATGGCAGGACAATTCCACTGAATCCTGTTATTCAGTGGAATAGCAGCGCTCCAAACGGTGGGCAAGCAACACTTCTTAGTATGATATGGGATTAGTTCGAATTATATTGATTTGTAACTTACTGTCGGAAACGTATGAAGTGTCATAAAAATTAGTAATAATTTACTTCGTACTTTTACTAAGAAATTTGGGCTGGTAAATAATGGTATATTTCAGAACTTTTATGTACAATTCCTTTTTATACGACAGTATTTAATTTTATGTTAAAAATTAAAATGGATAGAAAGCACCAGAAGCTCCTACTCTACGTAAAATGTGTCTCTTTGCCAATTCAGTCCCGACCCGTGTATCCATTAGCAGACAATATTGTTGCTTCATAGTTGACAATACGTATGGAGTCGAATGCCATTAATATTCGAGCTCGAACTCAAAAATTCTTTGTTAGAAATAATGGAGCATTTCTGAAATGAACTATACTTCCTGACGTACATAGAGGGTGGCTGCAATCGAAGAATTAGCTTTCTAGTTTCTAACGTGGTTTTATTATCGCTTATCAGCCCCTTCAGTGTGACGCGTATTCAGGGATAAAAACTTTGTGACTTCCCATTAAGTTATCGTTGTAAATCGTACTTGTAACTCGTTCTTACACTCCCATGCTACACGGAAAATGATAGCGTAAGTTATTATCGTGTGGTTTTCAGATTTTGTACCAAGTAGCTGAGAGTAACTGAGCTTGCAGCGTGCCGCAGAAGGAATTTAATTTCGTGTGTTCCGCGATGAGGGATGGTATTACTAGGCTTAGGTGACCTGAGAAGTACAAATTAGTTGTCCCGAGAGCATCAAGAGGTGTAATTCAGTTCCTCTGTTAATAAAAGCCAGCTCTTGCAAATAACGGCGCGAGGTGGAACAGGGATGTGTGGAATCTGCTCATATTTCAGTGGTTTTCTGGTGTGTGTTGCCGGAGACTCTTTACTTTTTTTTTTTAAATTGCGAGTTTCTGTTGACAATCAAGAGTGCTGATTCACTCAGCTAGCCATGTGCGGGAGAATTGAAGGATATCATCTCTCTCGATGGTCTGCTATCGATTCTTGGCCAGTTAGGCACTACTGTCTTGTAATGAACACTATCAGATATACTTTATGTGAAACAGCACTAACATGAGGCAAATTATTGAGAGGTGCCGATACACAACTTCAGTGTATTGCGGCGCTGCACTTTCATATGTGTTTTTGAATTTTGGAATTCACATGACTGATTTACAAGCAAGACCATCTCACTGTATCAGTGTTGCTATCTTTAATCTTTAGCAGCACACTATTATAGCTGTAATATCGTCAACTTGCTATGTATGCTAATGGCGTGCCAATACTGTACAGACAACTGTGAATACTGTTGTACAAGAGATCACCGTGAGATCAACATGTTGCTGTCGTCTAGTTGTTCGTGACGTCATTCGCATGGTACCATAATAGCCCTAGATCGTAACTATCGCTTGTCTTACGAGTCATACTAGTGATACGTACGTGATTCGAGCAGATATTAGAGAAGGTACGGGTACACTGCTTCTTCACAAGGCTTCGTACCTCAATCAGTGAAAACGGAACTCTTGTATTTTCACTTAGTGCATAAGAAACAGTTTAGATGTTACGTGAGTAATATACTGTCAGTCTTAACCCCCTCTCTCATCCCATCTGCCCCATATCTATGAGAAATTACAAATATCTGCCACACTTACTGGTGACTATTAAAATGTGTCGAAGTCTATTGCTAGGTATGCTCTGCACAATTTAGTGTTTTGTGGGGTTGCAAAAGTTCTCCATGGGAAAATATATATTACTTATAAATATCATAGCGATATGTACAATTTGTCATCCATAACGTGAATAATACAAAATAAATACAAAATCAGTTGGGCGTACTTTAGGAGTAGGTGGAGTAGGTCTGATAATGAATAAGAAAATAGGAACGCAGGTAAACTACTATGAGCAGCGCAGTGATCGCATTATCGTAGTCAAGGTAGATTCGAAGCCAACATCGACCACAATTGTAGAAGTTATATGGCAACTAGCTCTGCCGATGATAAGGAGACCGAAGAAATGTATGAGGAGGAGAAGGAAATTATTCAGACAATTAAGGGTGAGGAAAACTTAATTGTGATGGGAGGCTGGAATTCGATACTATTAAAAGGACGGAAAAGAAAAATAGTAGGTGAACATAGACTGGGCAAAATGAATGAAAGAGGATGCTGCATGATAGAATTTTGCACGGAACGTAATTTAATCATAACAAACAAGTGGTTTAAGAATCACGAAAGAAGGTTTTATATGTGGAAGAGACCAGGAGACACCGAAAGGTACCAGATACATTTTATAATGTTAAGAAATAGATTTCGGAACTAGGTTGTAAACTAAGACATATCCATGGACAGGTACAGACTCTGACTATATCGATCTTGAACTGTAGGCTGAAACTGGAAAAAACTGCAAAAAGGTAAGCCAATAAGGAAATGGGATCTGGATAAATAGAGGGAACATGAATTTCTTCAGAATTTCAGAGGGAGATTTAGGTCAAAATTGACAGAAACTAGGCTAAATAAAACAGTAGATAAGGAATGGGCAACACTGAGATGAAAAAGTGAAGGTGGCAGAGGACAAAATAGGTAGAAAGGTAAGACCTACAAAAAATCCTTGGATATAACAGGAAATACTAAATGCAATTGATTAAAGGAGAAAATATAAAAATGTAATACATGAAACAGGTAAAGTGGAGTACAGACGAATAAGAAATGAGTTTGACTGGAAGTGCAAAATAGCTAAGCAAGAATGGCTCGAAGGCAAATGAGAGTCAGCAGAAGAATGTTTAAATAGGGGAGAAATAGATACCGCCTGCAGGAAAATAAAAGAAAGACTTTTAAAGATAAGAAAAACAGTTGTCTGAACATAAAGAGATGGAAAACCATTTCACAGCAAAGAAGGCAAAGCAGAAAGGTGGAAAGAGTAAATAGAGGGCCTCTACAAAGGAAATTAATTCAGAGTCAATATTGTAAGAAGACGAAATAGATTAAGATGAAATAGGAGATACTATACAGAGAGAAGACCTTGACAGAGCACTTAAGGACCTAAGGCGAAACAAGGCCCCTGGAATGGACGACATTCTCTAAGAACTACTGAAGTCTCTAGAAGAGCAAAGCATGAAAAAACTATTCCAGCTGGTGCGTAAGATGTGTAAGACAGGGGAAATACCTTCAGACTTTAACAAAAATTTACTAATCCCCATTCCGAAAAGACTAAGCGCAGGCAGATGTGGAAATTACAGATGCATCAGTTTAATAAATCATGGTTGCAAAATTTTAACACAAATTATTTACAGAAGGATGACCTCGGGGAAGACTAGTTAGGATTCAGGAGAAATGTAGGACCACGCGGGGCAATCCTAACTTTACGGCTTATCTTAGTAGATTAAGAGCAGTTGATCGGAATGGACAATGTGTTGAAAGGTATACATAAGATGAACATTAACAAGATAAAAACAAAGGTAATGGAGTGAAGTCTAAGAAAATCACGCGATGCTGAAGGAATTAAATTAAGTAACGAAACATTAAATGTGTAGATTTTTGTTACTTGGACTGTAAAATAACACTCAATGGTCGCAGTACTGAAGACATAAAATGGAGAATGGCAATGGGAAAAGAGAAATTTGTTAACAATGAATATTAATTTAAGCGTAAGGAAGTCCTTTCTAAAAGCATTTGTGTGGATTGTTGGCTTGTATGGGAGTGAAGCGTGGGCGATCAAAAAATGTCTGTCACATAATTTCTTCCTGCGCATATTTCCGGCTGTAAATGGAAGTCAAAGACTGAGATGCGTGTGTGTCCCATCTGTCAGGGTGTTTCAGTATTGCAACTCTACACCAACAAACTTCTAGGGGATGTGGGAGGTGTCTTGATGAACAAACAGAGCATAGAAACCCATGCCAGGAAACGTCATCCAATGAAACTAAAGAGCGTCGAAGAGGGAGGAGCTGGTGCCTGTATCTTGGACTCTCCGCAGCGTCGTTGAATGTCGTTTCCGGGCATGGGTTTCCACGCTCATTTTGTTCCTCAAGACGCCTAATACATCCCTTACAAGTGTGTTGGTGTAATTATGAAACACACTGATGTATGGAACACACAGCTATCTCAGTCTTTGACGTACATGTACTGACTGAAACATGCACAGGATGAAATTTTCTGGGAGACATTTTTCACTGTTGGCAGGTGAGGAATCGCGCTGCGAATCCCGAGTGCGCGAATTTAGATTCACCCTGTATAAATCTTTCATATTACCGCTCGAACAGATTTCTTCATCATTTGGCTGCACCGTACGTAAGTTATCAAAAACTAACAACACATTAAAAAAAGTACAAAAGCTAATTGGACTACATAATATACAATGCAAACAAAATATTTTTGACGGAACAGTTTGCAATTTAAATGAGTGGTAAACTGATAAATAAGAGGTAGACAGTATGAAGACAACGTTGCACAGTTATCTGAGTAATTAAAGTGAAAATTTTATTTGAATAATGAAATCTATTAAAAAATCGAAATATAAATTTTTATTTTAAATTTAAATACGACTTGAAAACTTGAAAATACAGAGTACAAACAATTTACAAACATACAAACATTCTAAAATATATGTTACCATTCTGAAGAGTGGGATAACAAATAATCTAAATGTTTGAGTGTCTTAGATGTGTACGAAATAACACACAGTAATAACCAATGACAAGTAAAACCATTGTTTTGATAAAGAAAACATCTGTGTGTTCTGTATTCTACACTGCAAAGGCAAAGAAACTGCCATAAGAATGCGCATGGAAACGCAGAGTTGTGTTAACACAGCGGACGGCGCTGCTGCTGCAACACCTATTTAAGACAACAGGCGTCTTGCGCAGGCGCTACATCGACTACTGCTCCTACTATGGCAGCACCCTCACGATGTGAGTTTGGACTCAGTGTCACCGCACGAGAGATGAGACACAGCATCTCCAAGTTACTGATGAAATAGGAATTTTCCAATACGACATTTTCACGAGTTCACTGTCGACAACGGTAACCCGGTGAAACATAAAATCTCCGACCGCTGCGTTCGGGAAAACACCCGGCAAAAACGCGACCAACGGTGAATGAAAAAAATCTTTCAACGTGACAGAATTGCAACCCTTCCGCAGGTTGCTGTGGGTTTCAGTGCTGGGCCATTAATAAGAAAATGCGACCCACTCCACGAAACATCATCGATATTTGTAACAGCTATTAGATTATTGCAGCAAGCTGAAAGCATCTTTACGATTATTTTCTTGAATCCTCTACTAACACTTTCATTTTAATTGAACTTTTTGTTTTACTGTATGATTCAGCACATCGTCATTTGTTATTTGTAGCAGACAGCATTCAATGTCTGTATCTGTTGTTTGTATGAAGCTAACGGAGCAAGGAACTCGAAGTCATTGTCGTATCTGAGTACTCACTGTGTTTCTCGAGCTTTGATTCAAGGAATCTATCCAGTGAGGTTTACGAATTACTCTTACTTCCAACGGCATAGCTAAAATCCATAAAAGATACATACATTAATTCCCCAAAAGGGAGAACGCACTATTAGAGATCCCATCCACGATGTCTTCAACGAAGATGGTGCACAGATGCGGGTGAAATTTTAACATTATTTCAATGAACATTTTATGTGCTGAATTGGGATTTGAAGTTTTCTCCATATTCTCATTCGCACTATCTATCTGGTTGCAGCAGGCTAGTGCAGCAAAGTCCTTTGTGGCAGTACGTTGCTAAATGTGCTCCAATAATATCGCATGTCAGTAGCGAGTGAAACGAATTTCCAGCACCAAAACAAAACTTTGGCCTTTAGGACAAAGTGGCCCTCATACGCGACAGACAGATGACGTTGACGTATACGTGACATCCAGCCTCTGTCGACGGCACACAGGTCAACTGAGGTCAACTGAGTGTAGCGCTCTCCACAGCAACTGTCCACTCTATGTGTCTCACAAATTAAACTGTTTGTTTAAATTAATATCATGTCAAGAGAGCAAAAATATGCTCATTTTTCATAACGAGAGGTTTCGCTACGTTGGGGTACCATAGCCTGATCTCTCATACCTTAGAGCAGAGAACAGAAGATGGTACCCTCAGTGCACCGAAATTTGTCAACACAAATAGATTTATTTTAGTTATCTTGGAATGGTATTAATTCATACTGAAAGATCACCTACAACTAGCATGAGAAAATTAACTGTTGGGTTACGAAAATGGAAGGGCGTAATTTCACTCTATTAAGCCGCACATTTCCTCTCTTTTTAATGTGCTAGTCATGTTGCTCTATCAGAAGCACACATCAACATATATTATTAAAAAACATTCACTGTCGAAACTATGAGGACATCAGCTTACAAAAGTTATTGAAACAAGCAGATATCGTCAAAGCAACGTAATTTCATTTATATACGATCGGATGTTAATGAAAATGTTCGTACTTGTAATAAGCCATTCGTAATACCTAATATAAAACTCAAAGATTAAATAATAATTTAAAAGAAGTTCCTGCATTATACTTTTCTACTTGGCTCCTTTTTTGTGATCTTCTAGAGACAGTCACATTGTTTGTATAATCATGTTTTGGAGACTTTCATATTAAGTAATATTTCGCTATAACGTATTGAAAGTGTTTTTTCGAAGAAGAAAAAAATACTACACAGTTCCATAAAAACTTTATTGTAAACTGGTACAGCAATGTTAGATATATTTTTCGACTTGGTCAATGTAGTGGGACAAATATTGATGAACCCCACTTTCCTACATAAAAGCCATGTTTTTTCAGCATACCAATAAAAAAGTTTAATTGTTGTATGTAGATACTACGAAATTGTATATATTTGTGTATAAATGTTGTAATGCCATGATGTGATACTTAACAAGTTTTTTGATTGTTTTCTTTCTGTTTCATGTACGATCGATCGAGGTGCCGCAATGAACAACGGCAACGTCGTACCGCCGCAGCAGAAATTGCTATGTAGGCACTACCGACATTTAACCGACGGCTACGGGGCTACGAATACGGCTGCGTCTTCTATATTGCCACGTGTCGATCGTTTGTTAAGAGAAAAATGAAATGTTACTTCATTATTGTCTGATGATATGAGCTGACGTTTGAAGCGAGCTTTTCTTTAGCTGACATGTATGATATCAGACGGCAATAAATGTGGAAGTTTTATTTTAGAAGTAATTTTTAGTTTATTATGACGTTTTGTTTAATGGGTGTATTATTATCGTAGGAAGATGATTCTCATTTATTGAAAGTATTTAATTTCATCAAGAGAATAACTGAATGGTTCACTGAATTTTAACGTTGACTTACCTTCAGTTGTGGCAAGATCAAGTACATTGACTACTACTACGAAACTTCAGTTTAGCAGGAAGTGAACTTCGATTTGTGAGTTTAAAAACATCGATAGCAATTTACGGTACCTGTGCCGCCTTGTGACGCCCCCCCCCCCCCCCGGCGTTATCTATGAGAGTCATCGGAATGGTGAGCTTATGAAGTGTAATTAGTAATACTCTTGTAGTAGATTAAATTGAATTAAACGACAAAGAGGCAGCATCATCTACTCATCACTGATGCACACCATTCATTGAATGTGACACAAAGCTCATGGTTTTAGGTTTCAGGTCAGTTCTTTATCAACTGAAATAGGAGTAGCTGTTATGTTGCAGTGCTAATAAACTGCAATGAAAGAAATTATATCCATAACATTTGTAATTTTGTACCTTTTGACGAAATGAACAGAGATTTTATATATTTTATAATGTAGGATAGTTTAGGTATGAGAGGTAATGCAATAATGCATGGAAGCCCACATTGTATATTCTTTCGTTTTACTCAGGGAATTATATTGGCCATGAGTGCTCACATGTAGAGAAAAGGTAAGATGTTTTTAGATTACGATTATAGTGGCACTTGGAGAATATTGATGCGTACTTACGCATTCTCTACCGATAAGGATTCTTTTGTAGTTCCTCATTTCCTCTTATGAGCGTTGATTGATAAATGATGGTGTGGAGTTGTCCACTAAGCAACATTCTTCCCCAAATAGCCTTCAAGAAACGTACAAGGAGTGTAACACAGCAATACTTTAAACAGTAATTGAGTTTAATCTTTAAGATTATAAACCCTTGTGGATGAATGTATTAGTTGTTAAGTCGTCAGCTGATGCTGTTGTAACTGATAGTAGATGGTGCTACTTCCATTTTTTGCTTGAACTGACACAGTTATAGATTCATAAAAGCCAAAAACTCTGCACAAAGTTAAACGAATGCTTGATTCTTGTAACTCATTTAAATAAAAGCAGACAGTCATGATACGTGGCAACGCCTTGTTGAGGAAAACAAATCTCCTAAATTAGAAATAAATATAAAATCATGTCTAATATTCATTATCTTTTTGAGGAAAAAGAACTTTTATCGTGTGAGTAAAAACAAAACAAACATTTTGATTGGATTAACCCTGTCAGTAAGAGGAGTAAATATTGAATTGAATATTCGATTGAAAGCATGAATAATACAATACATAAATCGTCCAAAACAGTGACTGTGGGTGGGGAATGTAGTGGGTCAAACATTAATGAACCCCACTTTCCTAAATCAGCCCTGTTTTGTAGGATACGAAAAAAAAACAGTTTATTATTGTTGTATGTACATACTACGAAATTGTATATGTTTGTATATAAATGTTGTAATGCCATAATGTGATACTTAAATGTTTTTTGTTTGTCTTCATTCTGTTTCATGTACGATCGAGGTGCTGCAATGAACAAGCAAACATTGCTGTATCTGGTCACTATCGACATTTAACCGACGACGGCTATGGGGCTACGAATCTCGATGCGCCTTCTCTACTGTCGCATGCCGATCATTTACATAGAGAAAAATAAAATTTTACTTCATTATTGTCTGTCGTTAGGAGTTAACGGTTCATACGAGTTTTGCTTTCGCTGATATGTATTATATCAGACGCCAATAAATGTGGAAGTTTTATTTTATACGTCATTTTGTTTATTATGAAGCTCTATTTAATGTGAGTATTATTATTGAAGGAAGATGATTATTATTTATTGAAAGTGTTTCATTATTTCAAGAGAAAATCTGAATGGTTCATTGAATTTTAACGTTCACTATCTTCAGTTGTGGCAAGATCAAGTACATTAACTATCAATACGGAACTTCAGTTAACAGGCAGAGAACTTCGATTTGTGAGTTTAAAACGATCGATAGCAATTTACGGTACCTTTGACTGATTTTAATGTGAACTTATAGTAACAGTTAAAAGTAACTTGTCATGCCCGCTCGTACAATTACCTCTTATTATATTTTATTTAATTGGAGAGAATAAATAAAATTAATTTTTTTCAATCGTACTGGTAGTGCGGGAACTTCGGATTGAAACTGACAATTTTCACGTCCAAAATTTAGAGTTAATGTTGTTAGAGAACAGAAAACTTCGAGTCAACAGCTACCTAACAACCAACTGAGACATACGTAAAACAATAATTCACTAATGGTGTTTATTTACAACTTTTACCAAATTAGTATGGACTTAAATGAAATTTTATCATCACCGTACGCCACCCCACCACATCACCAAAACTATTGAAAGGATTGTAAGATCGTCGGACCAACTGTAGTATTTCTTCGTGCTAGAAATGTGCTGCGTGTGGCGTAACTGGCGAGTGACACTTATCATCAGCTCTTCGTCGTTGACAAAACGCTGGTCGGACAATAGGAATTTCTTGATGTGCTATTTAAGATTGGAATTCTTACTGCAGTTGTTTTTGTGATAAATGATAATGCAGCTTCCGATACCGTTCAGAGCAAAACAACTGTTACCCAGACGTTCCGCGCCGCGCGGGAGTAGCCGAGCGGTCTGGATCGCCACATTATGGATCTCGCCGCCTCCCGCGTCGGAGGTTCGAATCCACCCTAGGGCATGGATGTGTATGTTGTCCTTAGGTTAGTTTACCTTAGTTTAAGTACTTTGTAAGCTAGGGACTGATGACCAACGTAGTTTGGTCCCATAGGATTACAAAAATTTGACGTTCGGATAGGAGGTGGAGTTTGATCATCAAGCAGTTATGATTTTGCTTTAAGCGCTTTCCACCATTTATACTGCACCTCCAGCAACATCGGACCTCCCTCCAGCATTATGACAATGATAAATAGCCGAAGACAACTGCCACACGTTGGTTCGGTACAAAGGCAGCAGACGTATACGACAGAGGAAGTAGATACCAAGGTATGACAAATTTTTTAAATTTTTTATTCATTGTCATAAAATATAGCAAATATTGCTAGCCTGTTGCAAGTAAGATTTTTTATGTAAATACTTGTCTTTGTTGTTTTTCAAATTTGTATTATTCCCCTAAAACTGTGTCTCAGTCCATCAGTATTATCAGTTTTTCGTATCCCTTAAAATAATTATTATTTACAATCAGTCAGTAATCGCTCGCCATTACTAATGACTTTTATTAATAATCGAAGCAGTGGCTGGGTTTGAACTCAGGACCGAGGACGTGTCTATTATGTGCCAAAGAAGCCGCTTCTAGATTACAGGACGATGGTCATTAAAAAAGTAACTGTTAAATAATTTGAAAAAAAAAATTTAAATAAAAATTAGCGAACAGAAGAAAATAATAATAATAGGACAAAATAATCATAATCCAACTCAACAAGAAAAAATAATTAATATGAATAAAGAAAGAACAACATATTCCAATCTTAATAAAACTACTAATAAATGTTTACGTTTCGAGGAAAAAACGTAAACACCAGAAAGATAAAATAATGAAGAAAAAAATAAATTAAATGTCCAGCGCTATTTCGTAATATTACATACACACATATATATATTAATAGTACTGTTCCATTTACAAGAATAAAGTGCTTCCACACCAATAATCCGCATGGCTCCTGCATACAAATTATGTTAGAATTCAGAAATTAAATGAAAGCACTAATGTCAGCATAGGATTTAGAATGCACAACGCAGTCGAGAAACAACTTCACTCCACGAAACCTCTGTAGATTGTACACCAAAATCTTCCTCACAAAACCTCTATATATATCCTACAGTATTTCCTGAAATTAGCGTTCATAAACAGAGAGAAACAATCCAGCGAAGGAATGTAATTTATAATAATTTATAACAACTACTGTTTTGATTCCATTTTTGTTTACTAAATGTTAATTTATAACGATTCCGCGCGTATTCATGCAATTAGTAATAAAAAGTTAAAAAATAACTTTGATTAAAAACGTCTCATCTAATATTTTTGATGACCATTTCTATTTGATTAATAACGAATTTAATTAAACTTCGTCAGATTGCAAGCAGAGTTCTGAGGAAATAACACTGAAAAAATCTAAGAATGTGAAGACAAGGTTGGAATGTCTGTTATATGATAAGTAGAAATTCACCGCAAAGACGATCGCTAAGGCGCAGATAAGTACATGGAAAACACACACACAAACACACACACACACACACACACACACACACACACACACACACACACACACACACACATCCTCTAAGCTTTCATAAAGCATTTATTGGACTGCAATAAACTTTGGTGAACTGTTCATCGTACGCCCACGAAGGTTCCTGACGCAAAAACAAAAGAGCTCGATGCATAGCTCAAGAGATATGAAGAGATAAATAATGAGAGTCTACCGCGTGAGAATACCCAGGTTTATGCGTCAATTATTGGAAAATGGGAGTAGTTAGGGACCTGCAACGAAGTTTCAATGTAATTTCGTACGTTTATGAAGCGTTTTGTATTTGACCCTCAACCCCACCCCCTCTCACAAACACACCACACCATCACAAAATGATGAAAAGGAAAGAAGTCTACCGCTCACAACAGTTTCGCTGTTGATGCCGTAAAAACTGTCGCATCAGACATGAACTTGTATCAAATAAAGTTAGCATTCTAGATTTGAATGTTACAATTAATTTTTGTCTGTAAGTCTCCCTTAATTCTCTTGCATCCAATTTAAGCAATCAGTTTTCTCAGTATCTATATAAAAGCGAAAAGACACTCACTCACTGACTGACTAGACACGAAATCTCGAAAATTACTTCACCTATGAAACCGAAATTTGGAAGGAATGTAGTTCATAGGTAGAAAACGCCAGCTAAGAAAGTATTTTGTAATAGGTGGATGGCGGAGCATACTTCTCCTACAGACTCACGAAATGTACAGTTTCATTCCGATCTTCACGAAATTTCACACGCTTGACCTTCAAAACAAGAGGAAGGTCACCGTCTACCTTAACTTTCATTTGATTTACGGGTGAGGGAACTTTGCAGTATAAAAATGGATCCCTTAATACATTGGTAGCGCCATAACTTGAGAAGGGCTCGACCGATTTCATAGATACTTTTTTTTTTTTTTTTTTTTTTTTTTTTTTTTTTTTTTTTTTTTTTTTTTTTATTCTCAGAACTAGGGTTGTATGAAATATAACTTGAATATTTGAGAACAACAAAGTGCATTTTTCAATGTGACCCCTCGTTTCTGTTGCATAGAACTCTATAGTTTTGTTCTGATATTGATGAAATTTTGCACAATCTACATTAAAAACAGGAGGAATGTCACTGTCTGTATAAAATTTCGTTTGGTGCCTAGAAGATGGTACTTACGGAATTTTACAAAATGCATAGTTTTGATCCAATCTTTATGAATTTTTGCACACATGACCTTTAAACCATGAGGAAGATCACTGGGTACATAAATGTTTGTATGGGACATACAGAGTGTACCTTGAAGAAAACTTACCGAGTCAGGGAAAGGTGGAAACGAGTAGAGAGATGGGAGAGAAAGAGGTGGATGCTGAGAGGAAGGGGGGAGCGGATGTGGACTACGGGAGTGTAGGATAAATGAACACCCGGGCAACGTCGGGTTTACAGCTGGTTATAGATAAAAGAGAAAATATGTTACAAGTTGTAACATTCGAATTAGAAACGTAAGGATTACATTGTTTCTACTAACGTATTAGCTACCGATAGCTCTTTTAAGTATCTTTAAAAGTCTTACAGTTAACAGCGCTCGCAACTAAGAAGGAAGAGTAGTATTTAGCGTAACGCCGACTGAAAGAAATTCACGGACGTAGATGAAGAGCAAATTAGAGAAGGATGACTAAGGAAATCAGTAATCTTATTTTTCTTAAAATAAAATAAAAATTAATAAAAACTACGTTTAAACATCTTTTAACTTCCTAGACCAAGTAGGCAAACATACTTAAAATTCATGCATGGTGAGTAGCGGGGTTTCATTTGTCAGTTCAATCGTCCTGAGATGTTGCTTGTTCACCAGTAATAACGATGTCATACAACAGCTTGGATTTGTATAGGAGGACAATTCAATGAGAATTTGGGTGTTACAACAACAATAATGATACTGGTTCACAACATCGGTATTTAAATGTCTATGAAAACGTGTGGAGAAGGATACACTAAGTAACATCTAGCGTAGCTTCATCCCGTAGGGCTTACTTGGCTGGAACGTCAAGTTTTTGTACAGGGTGGTTATTATTTAACTTTTACCACGCAGAGCGGCCGGTGAAAATTAAGAAAGTTAAATTGTAAACATCGAAAGAAACATATTTCAATCTGCAGCTGAGATAGTGACATTTGTTAATTACGTACCATGTTTACACTCCTGGTTACAGAACGTCGTTCAATGTTTGTATATTAGAAGTTTGAACAGATACCACTATACAGATGTTCGCATCATTTTCCGAACGGTGGCGATGAGACGTTAAATTGTTACATAGGACACTGATGGACGATTGTACGAGGTGTGCTCAAAAATGTATGGTTATTTTATGTTTTTAAGAAAAATATTTATTTAATCATCAATATTAATGTTTTCCCCTTCAAAGTAATCCCCCTCAGATACAATACACTTGGGCAAACGCTTCTTCTAATCCTCGAACCTCTTCGCGTAATTATTTATTTGTAAGCCCTCAATTAATTCCAGCGATCAGTTTTTATTTCCTCAGTCACAAATCATTGTTCGTAGTAGTTATCGGTTTTGGCAAAACTTCATATGGGACCAAATCCGGTGAATACGGTGACTGAGGCACGAGTTCTTGTTTTTGTTGCCCAAAAAACCGGTTATGTTCAATAAGAAGGTACATTTTCCTGATGTTAAAGCCGTCAATGGTTTTCCCACAATTCCTGCCGTATCTTTTGTATTGTTTCCAGGCGCATAACGTCAAGGTAATAGTCGTTAAGTGTACGGTATGGAGGTAAAACGTTAATGCACTACAACATAGTAATTGAAAAACATAAACACTGATAATGACATTTGATCGAACTTTGAGTGCTTTTTTCGGCCTTGGCTCTCCGGAATGCTCCTAGCAGGACGACTGAGATTTGGTTTCGACGTCATTACCGTTAATTTTCGTCAGGAGTAATGACCCTCTTCAGAAAATTAGCATGTGTGTGTGCGTATGTTGTCCTTAGCATTAATTACTTTGAATAGCATGTATGTCTAGGAAATGATGACCTCAGTGGTTTGGTCCCCTAGCATTACAGACATTCGATTACGGTTGTACGTAGAACAGGTGAAGAAAGGAAATAACTGCCAAGATGAAGGGTCAAGATGATATGACAGCTTTAAGACTTCAGTGAAAAACCTACATGGTACAAGAGCGATCTGCAGGAGCTAAAATTATAGAGGAAAAACAATGACTCCGTAAAGAGTTGTGATCGCAACTTCGACAATATAGTAATAATAATAATAATAATAATAACAAGTCCCTTGGTTGTAGAATATAAAATATTTACTTAAAATATCGAATATCGATTTCATTCATTCAACGAACGACTTCAGTGCTGTAAAAACAAGTACCGTAAGTCAGACATTAGAATAGCTTAACAAAAGTATTGCAAATATATAAAGGAATTACAAACCAGTTTCGAGTCAAGAGGACTGAAATAAAAAGGCCTTTCAGGTGCTAAACATTTTAAAGGGTAAACAATGCGATGTGTATGAACCTTCTCGACTGGTAACTGGTATGAAATTTATCTACACACTTGTAATATATTTGTTAAGCTTTTCTGATGTCTCTCTCATGGCACTTGGTTTTACAGCTCTGAATATGTTTTCAATGAATGAAATATGTGTGTAGTTTTTGTAACAAGTATTTTATATCATACCTAAAAGCGGATTTTTTTAATCTTAATAACTAACGTTTTTTTTATCTTAATAACTAACGTTTTCTCTGTGTTGTTGTAGTAAAATGTCTCCCGTTGTACACCATAGCAGTTCCGCGTCGAAAGCTATAAGAGGGTGTAAGACATAGTGGTTGAAATTCGTCAGCTTATATAAATTTGGACTGAGAATCAGCAATGACTTTTGACAGTATAACAGCAAAGAGGTTATAAAAAGCGAAACGTGACGCATATTCCTCAGTTGATTTTCTGCTTCAGTCGTACGAATAAAGAAAAATATTCCAGTTTGAATATTAAATCTACCAATAAAGATCCCAAAGCGTAAGAAGGAAATTTTGCGTTCTCGATCCGTTTCTAAAAGACAGAAAATGGCGCTGAAAAGTGAATCTACATGGGTTATAAACTTGAAATTTTGTAGACCTTCTTCATCTTAAAGTGTAGGCATCAGCAATTTTTCGATATTACCATCCCTAAGGGGATGAACGGTGATTTGAAAATACGTTGCTATTCAGGCAATTTTGAAGCAAGAAATACAAAACTTCGGATTTAGATTTTTGATTTGAATATCAAAAACTCGTGTTTCGATATGTTTGGAAATTCACCCATTAAGCCGGTGAAATGAGGGAAAAATCTTGTAAGGGTGCTACTAAGACCATTTCGATGCTAGAAATGCGAAAATTTGGATCTGGAATCATGGTTAGAATTTAAAAATAATGTGTTTCGCGGTGTTCACAATTCTGCCGTCATGGGCGCAATAGGGTGTGCCAACTTGTATCAAAATACTTGATTAGGAAACCATTTTTAAAGCTAAAATGCCACGGTGGAGTAGCCGAGCGGTCTAAGGCGCCTCGCTGCGGAGCGCGCGGTTGCTCGCCGTCGGAGGTTCGAGTCCTCCCTGGGGCGTGTATATGTGTGTGTGTGTGTGTGTGTGTGTGTGTGTGTGTGTGTGTGTGTTTGTCCTTAGGTTAGTTCAAATATGTTCAAATGTTTGTAGAGTTTATGGGACATAACTACAGCGTCATCAGTCCCTAAACTAACAAACTACTTATTAACCTAGCTTATACTAAAGACGGCACAACCAACCATGCCCGAGGGGGAATTCGAACCCCCGACCTCAGCGGCCTTGCAGACCGTGACTGGCACGCCGCATACCGCTCGGCCACCGCGGCCGGCTAGGTTAGTTTTAGTTTACGTAGTTTGTAAGCTACGTACTGATGACCACGCAGTTTGGTCCGATAGATTTGTATTGAGAGGTAAAAAAAAACCAATCCAGGCCATCCAATCTACTTGTGCGAAGCATGGGGAATTAAGCTAGTTATCATTATAAAAACGAAGACGATTGCGCAGGAGTGGAATTCGTGGCGGGTCATGACAAAGTCAAAAGACTGGTGAGTCAAAAAATGAATAAATAAATAAATGAAAACTGGGAAAAATCGTCATTATGATCGATGATACACATCAAATATTATAATTATAGCAGGTGGTCGGGAAGTTCCGTGAAACGTGTAACAGTGTGATTCAATTTACACAGATTACAGCCGAAAAAGATTCTGGCGAATACCTCCTCCGGCCTTGTACAAGCGAGTCACGTCTCCTCCTCTAAATATCTCAATGCCGAAGCTCCGCGAAGTTTCAAGGGAAGTCGCGTGCAGCAGCTGCAGATACCTCGGCTCTAAATGTCGAGAGGGCGTCGTACCTGTTATGCGAAATTCTGGCCCCGGAGAAACTGCTCGGCGAGTTGGCGCCGCGGAATCTCGCGACCGAAAGGACAAGCAGGCAGCGCGGCGGGTTATTTCGGCCGGGCTAAATGTTTTCCCCCGCGGGCGATAAGCGGGGGGACGTGTTGCCCAGAGGGATGGCCGGCTTTCGTGCAGTCGTGGGGCAGCTGTCCGCACGCGAGCCGCATCGCTCAGGACTCAGGAGCTGGCTGCGGGATAAATGCGCCAGCCACCTGCTTATCTGCAGCGGCGGGGCGCGCAGCTTATTCCCGTAATGGGATTCAGAGAATGCCTTCTCGCGCCGAGTCGTCCCTCCTAATGTGAAAGGCACGATTACCATTAATTTGAATGATAAAAAGAGCTCTCAGGTGCCTCCTCTGAGGCCGGCGGAAAAATGGACACCTATTGTGACCGAAACTCGAGCGCTCTTAAAGAGGCGCGAGAAATGTGTACGGTTACGCCGGCACGAGTTGCCAAAGGGTGGGAAACATTATGTGGACGTTCGCGTTAAAGGAATGTTCTAACATTATTTTTCCTTTTCTCCGGTCACCTCCTGCAGTCGCTGTGCGTGCAAATATTTACGCTGTTGCGCACGTGTGTCTGTTTAAGTGTGTGTGTGTGTGTGTGTGTGTGTGTGTGTGTGTGTGTGTCGCGGCGGAGTGGCCGAGCGCATTGGGGCGCTATGCTCCGATGCGCCAGGTCGTTCACCGTCGGGGATTCGAATGCCCCATCGAGCAAGAATGTTTGTGCTGTCGTTAGTATAACTTAGTTTGTAAGTTTAGGGACTGATGACCCTGCAGTTCCATAAGCTTAACAAACATTTGAACATTTGAATTTTGTGTGTGTGTCTGCGTGTGTTTGCTTGTGAGCATGCGTGAGAAATTTTGTTTTGTACTTGATAATAAAACAATAACCTACAATGAAATCGCCTTCAATCACAAAATCGTGTTTTATTTTATAGAATGTGCTTTGAGCCCTGAGGGCTTATCATTAGGTGCTTCTATGAGATTTTATAAATGTTTAAAGTCCCGGGCCTGTTAAGATCAAAACACAACTTGTAACAATATGGAATATTTCAAAAAGAGTTTCATATAATAAAATAGATTGAACAATTGACTTACTAATTAAGTAATACATCCACTTTCAGTGAAACTTTGATAGTTATTAAAAACATAGTTGTATTATTTAATTCTGTGCATTATAGCCAATGATCTTATGTGGCTCTTGTTCCTCAGTAAAATAAAATGAATTCGCCTTCAGTCACAAAATCGTATTTTATTTCACAAAATGCATTTCGAGCCCTGATGGCTCATTATCTGGTGTCTCATTAATTGTTTATGCATGTTTAAAAGCCTGTGCCTGTTAAGATCAAAACAGAACTTGTAACACTATGGAAAATTTTAAAAAGAGTTTCAGATAATAAATTAGATTGAACAATTGATTTACTAATTAAACGTGGTGCACAAATAAGTCTGGTGCAGTATGATATTTGAAGAAAACTTGTTTGTATAAATAATCATCAACACAAACATTTCTCATCTTTGTGTTGTTGATTATTTATACGTACAAATGTAATCCCGTTATACTGCACCAGACTTATTTGTGCAACATTTTTTTCATCAGTAAGTCAATTGTTAAATCTCTTTTATTATATGAGACTCTCGTTAAAATTTTCCATGTTGTTACAAGTTCTGTTTTGATCTTAACAGGCACAGGCCTTTAACCATATATAAAAATTAATGGGGCACCTGTTGATGGGCCCTCAGGGCTCGAAATGCATTTTGTGAAATAAAAGACGATTTTGTGACTGAAGGCGAATTCATTTTATTTTACTAAAGAATAATGGCAATAATGGACAAAATAAAATAATATAACAATGTTTTAATACCCATCAAAGTTTGACTGAAACTGGATGTATTATTACAGAAGACCCTGTGAACAAAAAATATTTCAGACCAAAAGATGATACAAGCTTTAAAAATGTGGGGTTACAGACGAATGCTGGAGATTAGTTGGGTAGATCGGGTAATTAGTGAAAGGGTGGTGAACAGAAATTGGAAGAAAGCAAATTTCTTGATTATTTAGACAAAGTAGGGATCGATAGAGGGACACATACTGAGATATTAGGTGCGTCAATAAAGCGTTGGAGGGAAGTGTGTGAGGTAAAAATCGTATAGGGGGACAGCGAGACGAATACAGTAAAAAGTTTGAATTGCCGTTCTTATCAACAATTGAAGACGCTTGCACAGGAGACAGGACGGTGGGGAGCTGCTTCAGACTGTGAAAGTTTGTACATTAGGAGAGAACACATCTTCAGGAATCCCTTACTGTAAAACTGACATTGTAGTTTAATCGTACTTTCAAGTCTAAGTGCTACATAATTTTTTACTCTTCCATAATACTTTTTGACAGACTAGCTGTTATCACCAGATCAGTTTCGACCGCCAGACTGTCGAAACTCTTAACAGAATTAGAAATAAATTAAAGAAATTTTACTGTAAGTGCTTGCACAATGCAATGTATATAAAAAATTGGTAGCCTAGCATAGCGTGTAATTATACATAATGCATAGATTGATCTCTTACCTGTATTTCGCGGAAGAGGGTAGACACCACAGTTTGCATAGAGTGTATCGTCATTATCCAAATCTCCTAAGGTGCTGTCACTGTGTTCAGAAGAAACGCTGCTATTGGTACTTTTGTCCTCTAATTGTATTATTAGTTCTTTCACCCTTTCATTCAGCGTGCCTTTTCGTTTTCGTGCCTCTTGTAACATGTGCAATGTATAGGTGGCAACATTGTTCATTCTTCATGAACTAAACATTCATTGTCTTTTAATGATAAATTTTATATCCTTCTGCAACGTATCATTTCACCTCATCCACAAACAAGTTCTATCGCTTTCAATGGTAATGATATGGTGAAAGGCACAACACTCTAAGACGAAGACTTTCACTAATTTTATCAATGTCGTTAATAGTTTTCTGGCGTTTGTGTTCTTTCCTGGTTTCCGGCATTTCTGCCTGTTTCATCTCTCTATTAAAAGTACGCTGTTCTTGTCTAGTCATTCCACCGTGCCACTCATCCTACTACTGGATATCGGGGCTTTGTTCAACTGCTTGAAGTGGTAAGTGGCATTATCCATAATAGTGGTCATTTTCGATGCTGGGTAGCAAGTAGTGTGCGAACCAGACTTATTTGTTCATCAAAAATGCATTTTACAGGACCACTTCGATTGTTCCAGCATACAGAAGAATAGGATGACTGCTTTCCAACAGGTGCCTTTATTCTTCCTTGTGCAATGTTATCATTCCATGCAATCGTTCTGCAATGAGGACAATGTTCGAAGTTTTGTCCACCGACACAAATTTTGGTGGACATAAACTTGCATATTTCCCTCAACAAACTACATCGTCAAGCAACAAAATCTTATCGTTCAAGTATAATTCTTCTACCTTTCCGTCTTCCCTCCAAAAAATACTCACTATGTCGAAGTGTGTGAAGCAGATATATATATCACGCGTGAAAAGAATTTCCTACCTGAAACAAACTGCTTCTCTCACTACGAGATAGTGAGGTTTTTTTCCGGAGGGAAACCAGTTCTGTCTGTTTGGCAACACGTGCTCTGGTTTTTCCTTGAGTTAAAAGAGCAACAGTTGGTTCCTGTAAATCTCCAGTACACTTCGCTTTCATTTGTTTCTTCACAAAGGTTGCTCCAATTTTCAGGACTGTGGCTACTGGCTCAAGGACTTTAAACAACGGCAAACAGGCCCAACATTGTCCCTTTCCTCCTCAATTAGCATCGTGTACAAACTCATTGGAATGGCTTTTTAATTTAGCGCCGTTGATGACTTTCCAACTGTTAGAGGAAAAAACCATGTCAGACGTGTTTGAAATTAAAGACAAGTAATACCACATAGGTTACAGAACACGATCCGAGACTAACGATGAACAAGTGAGAGATGTCTTGCAGCGACTGAGAAAACATGGCAGCCCGCCTGACCTTCAGTAGTAGGGTTGGAAGCGTAGCACTTTCACAATGGCAACGATTAAAAATTTCAGAGATCAGGTAGATGCTTTAGTGTCTCCTCCACACCACTTCGGCCCACCTACGTAACCTTTTAGGATCGTTCATTCGGCGGACCATCTATAGATTAGTGGTTAAAGAACCGGCCAGGAAAGCTTGAGCTGGGGTCGAATCCGAGGTCCGGCATAAATTTTAATTAAATGCTTTGTCCTGCATTTAGTATCATAGTTCAGCTTGATGATGATTCCCTTCTCGTTATGATTGTCTAAATACATTTCATTTCCGTGTTTGTTACTACTCTGAATATGATATGTGCCTGTCTATATAGATGTGGTTGGTAAAACTACAGGTTTTGCAATAACTAATTCAACATCCGTGGAAGCAGTATTTTTCGCTACATGAAATACATTCCTGGGGCCCCTAAATGGAAACTATATTGCTTTATATGAATATTTTGCAATTATCTGGAGCCTTCTCATCAAACTCTGCAATTTAAATTTGTAAATCTAAGTATAAACTTATATCTTCAGTTGTGAGTGACGATTTTGTATAACGAAAATGTCTGTTTGTAATTCGTACAGCTCAAAAGTTTTGTTCTGAACTTTGTGAAGTTTAGCGCTCATGAGCTTCAAATGAAGAGGTAAATAACTGTTAGGTGTAAGAATCACCTATCATACTACACACAGGAAAGATATATATCATATAATAATGAAATTTTGAAAGTATTTTACATAAATCATTAAATAGTCAATGAAACCATCCACCATTAAGAGTAAATCTAGCAAACGTAACGAAGTGACGACCACGGCGGGCAGAGCCCTCACATCGACGTTATCTCAGACGCCATCGCAATCGGTTCCACGGCGCGATCGCGGCGCGGGGCGCGGACCACGGAGGAGTCGCTCCGCGGGCCGAGGGTATTCAAGAAACTCGCCACACGACTATACAGAAACTCGAGACACTCGAACAACCCCTTCATCCTACGCTTGGGGAACTACGATCACAACCATAGGTGGAAACATAATCGCCCAAAAACACTTCTCCTCAGAGACTAACCACCTACGGCCGTAGGGAACACCAACTCACAAACACGATGAACATGGCAAACCCCTGCAAAACAGCAATCTGACTGGCAATGCCAGCTGAGCCCACAGCCGACCTACAGGCAAAGCAGGGAAACCATATTCATCGCACTAAACACAAACAAACTTAAACAGTCCCGCACACTTAGCCAGTTCTATGACCGAACTCCCTAACTACCTTGACAGACTTGGCTATGTTACAGGTATTCTGCCACAGCCGATGTTAACGGGTAAACTGCCGCAGCCGACCCAGGAGGCATCATTGGAGCTCAGCTGCAGCAGAACCTCGCATCAAAACGGACTGATTCTTTATGACGAACCTAGCAAAGTTAATGGTACTGAGAAAATACCCATTACTAACATTACCAACCCTTGCATGATCTGTCGCAGATAGCATACCGCTACTGCCCTTCATACCTACCCCGCTGTCGCAGAGGTTTCTTTCCCATGGCTCTTGCCTTGGCACTTTTTTTCCTCTGCCCTTACATACCTTTACCCTTCGTATACCTTTCGACCAATTCTATCTCCAGATGCACCGTATTAATGGGCGATCGCGCCCACACGTACGGATAACATCGCGGATCCCACATCCCGTGATCCACCTTAGCAAACTAACTTAATTACGGAGGTGACAGTAGAACTTTTGTGATGGTCACCACGTTGGTGTGGGCGTGGAGGGGCCCCATCCTTGCCAGGCTAGAACCCAGTTCCCTTCGAGCCGCCGTAGCGTGAGGATCTCCGTGCCGGCGCGTTTCCAGGAGCTGAGTCCGTCAGTTCACCTGATGATGGCGACATGTATGATCGCCGAAATATTGTGCCCGTTGGACACTATAGACCGGCAGTACACCCGTGGATATTTTGATTATCAAATACGCTGGGAGAAGTGCAAGTTTGCTACGTTGTTATGATTCAGATAGTAATATGTTTACGAACGTTGCGTACATCATCAGCGGTAATTATTTCCATAGCCGTACGATATGTTTTCAGATATTTTCTGTGTAGATCCCGTGAACTGATTTCTCAGTTTCCTATGACGCAATAGCTTGATGTACTTTAGACCAGGACTAGAATTGTTAGTTTTCTGCGTACGGTCACATCGAGCACCCACTTCCTCAAAAATTTTTAAACACCCTAATTCATGTATTTTTTGACCTGATATTACTAGAATAATAAAATCATTGACATAACACATGCACCTTATAAAAGTAGTCTCGCTGATATCGAACTATCTAATATGTAAAGCAGAGTGTCCGTACGTTTGTACGTGCTGCATACAAATCTACAGTTTTGTTCCAATTTTTATGAAATTTTTTACACGTAAGTTTCAATCAATGAGGACGGTCGTCGTAAGTGTAAGAATCACATACGATATATAGTTCACGAGATATGCCGTAAATAATGAGATGCGCGAGAAACGGCTGTACTTTGCGACACTGCTGCTCATTTTCTCATAAACCATTGGACTAATTTCAACCAAATTGGGTACACACTTTCCTTACCATGAGGTAACAATTGCTGCATGGTAAAGAATCACATACGGCACATGGTTCTAAAGATATTACCTTATAACCAATAGAAATTGCAAAAAAAAAAAAAAAATGCCATATAAGGAGGAGAGACTTTCGAGATACACTGTATGAGAATGAGAGTACTTAGCGACTTGCAACATACTTTAAACATAATTCCAAAACTTTATTAAACTGTTTCTCGCTGGCAACCATAGTAAAATGATGAAAGGAAAAACGGTTCTCGCTTACTACATTTCCGCTGTTTATGGAGTAAAACTACGGCTCTCGGTATGAAGTTACAATTTATAATTTGAACACTACAAATTGTAGCGACAGGAAATTTTACAGACAGGATACACACATATAGTTGAATGTAACTTCTAAATTGTATCACAGTAAGACACGTAGTTCATGAGATGTGAGCACATAAACATTAACGTTCAGCTGTTCATGGAATAAAACTCCGCAATACGGTATAACGTTACAATTTATAATTTCTACACTACATATTGTATCTTCAGGAAATTTTTCAGACAGTGTACACACATATAGGTGAGTGTACCTTCTAAATTGTATCACAGTACGACACATCGTCCATTCTATATGAGCACATAAACAATAACGTTCAGGGAAAACCGCCCCATCATGCACCAAGTTTTAATCTATTTCTTCTTTACTACTAATTGTATTTCCAAGAGTTTTTACAGACATACAGCCCTTATACAAATGAATATATACCTGAAAAATGGCAGGAATAAAGAGATAAATACCCGGGCCACGCCGGGTTTTCAGCTAGTGATAACATAAAACTCGCTGGCATCAAAAAAAATAAATACATTTACTCGAAATGGTAGAGCGCTTGCCCGCGAAAGGCAAAGGTCCTAGGTTCGAATCCCGTTTCCGGCACACAATTTTAATCTGCCAGGAAGTTTCATATCATCGCACACTCCGCTGCAGAGTGAAAGTTTCATTCTGGAAACATCCCTAAGGCTGCGGCTAAGCCATGTCTCCACCATATCCTTTCTTCCAGGAGTGATAGTTTTGCAAGTTTCGCAAGAGAGCTTCTGTGAAGTTTGGAAAGTAGGAGGCGAGGTACTGGCGGAAGTAAAGTTGTGAGGTGGCATCGTGAGTCGTTTTGGGGTAGCTCATTGGTAGAGCTGTTGCCCGCGAAAGGCAAAGGTCCCAGGTTCGAGTCCCGGTTCCGGCACACACTTTTAATCTGCCAGGAGATTTCAATACATTTACTGCAATACATCGATTACAAGCATCCAGTGATTTAACGCGATTCCCTCTGTTAGTCCTCGTCAGCGGTTGACGTTTGGTCCACATTCTTTGTCAGCTGTTCACATAGTGAATATGTAGAGTTCAGCCGTTGAGCGACAGGTGGACAAGCGTTGATGGCAGACAGGCGCGCACTGCGGGGCAGCCTGCTAAGCCCCTGGCGTGCGCTGCAGTGTGGCCGCGGTTGACGAGCCAGGGGCTGTGTTAGCCGCTGGTGTTTCAGCGCGGCTCGTCACGCCGGGATCCCGACAAGTGTCAGCTGTGAAAACTGCTGTCCACAGCGCTGTATCCACCAGCCGACACCGCAACGAGACGTGGCGCGTTAGCTTCGCACTGACACGTGTCCGCCTGTAAGCCGACACACAATGGCCGCCCATCTGCCACAGGAGACAGCTGCCTCATCTTTTGGCAGGCAGACTAGTGTAGAATGTCATAAATAGTATATGATATACGGTACGACCAAAACGGCACAATTTACACTGCTGTGAAAAAAGTCATGGCTTATTTCTTAACATCGTGTCCGATCTTCTTTTGCTTGGAGGAGTGCAGCAACTCGACTTGGAGCAGAGTCGGCGCGTCCTATGTGTTCACTGTTTCAGTCAATCCCCGAGAAAAGCTCGCCGTGAAAATAAAAAATAAATAAATGTTTTTAAACTATCATTTTTCTTTTCGTTCTTCTATTAGATAATTTTATATGAACATTCAATTTTTATCGAATGAGAAACGTTTTACGTCGCGGAGACATCACGTATACCAGTTGTAGTGCGGCCGCCTAATATAGGCGGCAGGGGTCGCTGCGTTGCAATGCGCATGCGCGGCTGAGGTTCAGATTGTCTACTGAACCCCCTGGAGGCAGCACATGGGCGCAGGCCGCAGGGAGCGGTGATGGGAAACACCGCTTTCAACATTAGCGTTGGAGCTGCTCTAGAGACACCAGCTTCTGGCTACTCGAAAACTGGCGGTTCCACACGAATGATCGCAAAGCAAGAGAATGGAGCTGCTGCACACTTCGTATTGCGCATGCGCAAATCCTCCATGAAGGTACCATCCGCCCTTCATATTTGTTTTTTAGCGGATTGATAATTCATAAAAACCCATGATATTGGGTAAATACCTTATAACTATAAATTAAAGACGCATAGACGGTAAAAGCCTTCAGAAGATCCGATCATGGATAATAGTGAAGTCACTACGCTCCACACAGTAAGCGTGTGGTTCCCGGCATCGCGCCGCGCTGTTGAAGGCAGCGTGTTAGAGATGAACTACAAGCAATTTTTCTTTTTAATCCAATCTTCTTTAAGAGAGTAACAGTGACTTTTGTATTGTTGCTTGCCACACATCTTTGGACGTTTTAGCAAACGTTTCGCGATTTTAAGGCTAAATGAAATTTATATTCTTCGTTGTAAGAAATATTTTTAACTGTTTTAAAAAGATGTGGGAGAGAGCAGCCTTTGCCCATGCGTAAGGTTAGGAAGGGTGCTGCTTACAATGTCACGAGCCCCGAAGGTAGTTTGTGTCTTCATCGTAACACACTTTTTTTTCTTTTTTTACAGTCACGTAATAGTGTTATCAGTTACTTACTGTATATTAGTGTTCATATGCATATCCATACGTTCTTGGTGTTTATTATCAAAGAAAAGTGAACAACGTTCAGTATCTTTTAGAAACAAATTACTCAGCATTAATCCCAGAACAAAAGTGTGAATTAAAGAAACTTGGTAGGCCAATGCCTCAGCCCTGCACAAGGCCAGACGTGCGGTGTCAGTGAGATCGGAAGAGATAAGTAATTTAGGTAGAAATAAAGCGCGGTTCAACACTGTTAAGTAGCTAAAACATTTATCTGTGTGTTCTTCAAGCTTACCATTAAATGTTTTACTTTTATTCACGTATTGATCCAGTAATCACTAAAAGTTTGTTTACATACGCCCTTGTTAGGCTGAAATTCCGTTTCTACGTAATTTTAATTGCATTGAACGCAGTTAATTAATTGATTGTGTTTATTAGTATGCTCTTCAAGCTCACCATTAAAAGTTTCATCTTGTTTCGCGTATTGTCTCAGTAATCGCGAAAAGTTGTTTGTGCATTATCATAGGCAAAATTCGCGAGTATGCAAATTTATGGTTATAACGAAATTGTGCTTTTACGAACAGCTTAAACATATTTTAGAATCCTAAACAAATCTGGTAACCCTTTGTATCTGTAGTTACTATATATTGTCGATTTCACTTAAGTAATTGTCGTAACAATCATGAATGCAAAATGTTTGAGCTGCAGTAGGTTTGTTCGTGCTGGGGTTCTATGCAGCTGTTGTGACAAGTGGATTCATTGGGAGGAGGGGGGAGTGGGGATGTCGCGGTGTGGGAAAGGGTTAATCTAACAAGTCTCTTCTTCTGTCTGAAAAGTGTGTTCAAAGGACAGAAAAATAGTTTAACAGGAAGGGAAGATTAGAGCCCCTGAGGCTGAACTGGATAGTGCTAGGGAGGCACTTACGAGGTTAAGGGGGAGTAGGGTGAGCAAGGGTGGGATGTGGTAACAGAGGATAGTGGCCACAGAGGGAATATAGTGACTGACAGCTTCACAATTGACACAACCATCAGATTGTCCTTGATACTACAATAAAGGAAGAGGCTCTTTTAGAAGTAGGTGCAATTAAAAGCAACAGACTTTCACTAGGAAACCAACTGTTTCAAAAAAAATTGAAAGTAGGAGGAAAGTTCTGTTGTTAGGAAGTAGCCATGGAAGAGGCGTGGGCCAGATTTTCCAAGAAAAATTAGGTGGCAAGCCCAGTGCAGGTGTTAGCTAGGTGGTAGAGGATATAAGTTCGCTGTGCAAGGGTTTTTAAAAAACAGGATCATGTTGTGATAGTGGGTGGGGTGGGTAACAGCATTAATATGGATCAGGGTTACAGTATTGAGTATGACCTGGTTAAAATAGCTTTTGCAACGACCCAGACAACGGCTTTCGTGCGGTATGATTGTCCCCAATTGAACCGCTCTGTCAAGAGGGTCAATATGGAGATTGATCAACTGCTTAGGGCGGCTACCCTGTCAGACATAGGTTTGGTCCTGTGAGGTCAGGCACGCAAGTGCTAAAGATGCTGAAAAATTAAACGTTTCTCACACAAGTAAAGTAAAAAATAATGTCAGCATTTTTCACCAGAATATTGGAGGACTAAATAATGAAGTAGATGATTGTTTGTTTAGATGATATAGAAACTAACTGTAATAGATATACTATGCCTGTCAGAGCATGACATTGTCACGGTATGGAAAATGTGAATGTCAGTGGATATAAATTAGCTGCAAATATACGTAGAGATAATAAGGTAAGAGGAGGAGTTGTCATATATGTCAAAAGCTATCACAGCGTAAAAATTTAGAAACAAAAAAGTTTGCATAGAGCAACATATTGAAACATGTCCCTGTCAGCTTAAACTCAATGATGACCCCTTCGGGAAACTTCCAGTTATTTCTGGAAAACTTGGATACCTTGTTGTGCTATCTGTCAGATAGGGGAAAGCAAATTATTATTTGTGATGATTTCAATGTTGATTCACTGAAAGAGTGTAATAGGAAAATTGACCTGCAAGTCTTACTTGGCTCCTACAATCTGACATCCGTTATTGATTTTCCTAATGAGAACTGGTTTCCCATCTGACTTCTTTAAATTCACACAGCTGCTTTTCTTGTCTCGAAATGTATCTTTTATTTTTCAGTAGGCAGTATCTATTTTTCCCTATTTATACAGTCTTCTACAGACTTGCATTTTGCTTCTAGCCACTCTTGCTTAGCTATTTTACACTTCCTGTCAATCTCATTTCTTAGTCGTCTGCACTCCATTTTGCCTGTTTCATTTACTGCATTTTCATATTTTTTCCTTTCATAAATTAAATTTAGTATTTTCTGTGATATCCAAGGGATTTTTGTAGGTCTTGTCTTTCTACCTATTTTGTCCTCTGCTGCCTTCACTATTTGACGAAAAACCTTGCTACCGTAGTTTTGAAGATATATCTCGTATTTTCAGAATTACTACTTCATCATTTTAAATTGAAAAATGATTTCGTTGATACTCTTAGCCAATTCCTTTCCTTCATTTCCTACTTTCCTCCGCAATGTGCCTAGATCTTGTCTGTACTAGAAGAACCAAAAATGTTCAAATGTTTGTAAATCTATCGTGCCAAATTGCGTGGTCATCAGTTAGTAGCTTACAAACTACTTAAACTAAGGTAAACTAACCTAAGGACAACACTCACACCCATGCTCCAGGGAGGACTCGAACCCCCGACGGTGAGCAACGCACGCTCCGCAGCGAGGGGTCTAGACTCCTCGGTTAGTCCACCGCGGTGTAGCATACCTTTGTATGTCTTAACTGTGTGTACGAGTACTGACCTAGTAATGCAGTTCGTAGACTACGAATACACTCAAAGTCGTATGAAAAAAATTGTCCGAAGATATTTACTTATTATAGATTCTTGCTGCATTTATTTCAGGCGGAAAACTAATGACTTAATTAAGTCCTATTAACATTTGTTTACTTTGCCGTTGTCTTGTTTATTCGGGTTGCTATACCGACAACATATAATCTATGTTCTTGTTTCATCTACGATGCGTACCAGTTTTTGTGAAAACAATTTCTAAATCGGCACAATGTTCTAGCTTGCCTTGCTCTCGTAAAGGAACTGAGTACTTAATACTTCGCCTTATTTCATAGTCACATTTAATAACCATGAACAACAGTGAAGATATTTGTTCATCACCCCAAAGATATTCACTATACGTTTTTAAACTTAGCCTCGGCGCAATGGCCAAGGGCATTGAGGCGCTACGCACCGATGCGCGAGGCCGTTCCCTGTCGGTGTTCGAATCCCCCCTCGGGCATGGATATTTGTGTCGTCATTAGTATAATGTAGTTCATAAGTAGTTTATAAGTTTAGGGACTAATGACCCCGCAGTTAAGTCCCTTAAGCTTCACAAACGTGTTGTCGATAATATCATTCATAAATCAGTTCCTAGTCACATACTTTGCAGGGGTGAATGTTGATTTTTGGAACTGGCACAAACAACCAAATTTATGAAATGCAGAGGATGAATTCGACTATTCCGCGCATTACAGGGCTAATATTGTACTTAAATTCATGGTGCTTAGCTTGTGAGTCATAGAGGGTCAGCGAGACCTGTCTGTGTTCTCTCCTCTCCCTTCCACAATAATCTCTTTATTATCCACACCTTTCATTTCGAAGTAACCTGTTAGGATCCTTTCTTCTCCCTACCATCACTTACTATCTAGTCACACACCTTTCATTACAAATCTGATGCTTTATTTGTACACAACAGTGCACCACACCACCCTTTATAGTTTCCATCTGCAAGATCGAATAATGATATTAAGTCAGCACTAATACATCCCAAAACCGGTGGTGAAGTGCACGAACGGATCCAAATACTGAGTCACAGTAAATAATATACAACAAAAAATTGTAGCAATAATTGAGGATGTACTACGAAGACTAATTTTAACCGGACACTAAACTGCCAAAAGAAGCCATGGAATGTTCCTACATTTAGACGAACCGTTACTCTGTTCCAAGACCGAAAATTTGTACATTGTTTCTGTGGATACCTTCTAGAGTTACTTTCGAAAGAGTTGCAATGCAAGCCGCCATAAATGCGTTGTATACGAGGTTTTGGATATTTAGCACGAGCACAATCCTGATTTCTGATAACACACCCGCGTTTACGTGCAGAGAGTGTAATAACTTTTGTTTCAGCTTGAGAAGTCTATGGGGCAAAACATCTGTCCTTAAGCTTACAGATTGCTTAAACTAACTTCAAGTTACCTAACAAACCTCCGGCGGGATCAGCCTAGCAGTCCGTGATGAGGCGCCTAGAACTGTCGGGTATCCCCACGCAGCGGCATGAGAAATAAACATCATACTAGCAAATATAATTACAATCCTTCCTTTGGCGAGAGCGTCATTGTGCTTCGTCGTAAGACATACGGGCTGACGTGCGACTGTAAAATGGCTCAAGAAAGTCACCAGTACTCCCCACCTGACGATGTATGGCGGAGGGTACCTTGAGTACCACTATCGGTTCTCCCTCCTATTCCAGTCTCTCATTGTTCGCAGAAAGAAAGATTGTCGGTACTCCTCTGAGTGGGCTCTAATCTCTCTGATTTTATCCTAATGATCTCTTCGCGAGATATACGTAGGACAGAGAAGTATACTGCTTGACTCTTCGGTAAAAGTATGTTCTCGAAACATAGATAAAATCCCGTACCGAGCGACAGAGCGACTCTGTTGCAGAGTCACCTACTGTAGTTTATCGATCATCTATGTAACGCTTTCGTGATTACCAAATGATCTGTAACGAAGCGCGCTGCTCTCCGTTGGATCTTCTCTACCTTCTGTATCAACCCCACCTGGTACGGATCTCACACCGGTGAGCAGTATTCAAACAGTCGGCGAACAAGTGTACTATAAACTACTTCCTTTGTGAAACTTCCTGGCAGATTAAAATTGTGTGCCGAACCGGGATTCGAACCTGGGACCTTTGCCTTTCGCGGGCAAGCGCACTACCGACACGAATCACGATGTCGCCTCACAACTTTACTTCCGCGAGTATCTCGCCTCCGGTTCCGGCACACAATTTTAATCTGCCAAAAAGTTTCATATCAGCGCACACTCCGCTGCAGAGTGAAAGTTTCATTCTGGATACTTCCTTTGTTTTCGGTCTGCTTTTCCTTAGGATTCTTCCAATGAATCTGAGTCTGGCATCTGATTTACCGACGATTAATTTTATATGGTCGTTCCATTTTAAATCACTCCTAATGCCTACGCCCAGATAATTTATGGAATTAACTGATTCCAGTTGCTGACCAGTTATACTGTAGCTAAATGACGAAGTTTCTTTCTTTCTATGTAATCGCAGCACATTACACTTGTGTACATTGAGATGCAATTGCCATTCCCTACACCACGCTTCAACTCGTTGCAGATACTTCTGCATTTCAATATAATTTTCAATTGTTGAAATCACTCGATATACTATAGCATCATCCGCAAAAAGCCTCAGTGAACTAGTGTTAGCCTCAAGGTCATTTATATACATTGTGAATAGCATCGGGCCCACGACACTCCCCAATGGCACACCTTAGATCACTCTATGTTCGGTAGACTTCTCCCCATTGAAAATGACATGCGGCGTTCTGTTATCTAGGAACTTTTAAATCCAATCGCACAGTTGGTCTTGTAGTCCATATATTCTTACTTTATTCATTAAACCACTGTAGGAACTTTATCAAACGCCTTGCGCACGTCAAGAAACTCGGCATCTACCTGAGAACCCGTGTCTATGACTCACTGAGTCTCGTGGACGAATAGCGCAAGTTGGGTTTCACACGATTGCCTTTTTCGAAACCCATGCTGATTACTACAGAGTAGATTTCTAGTCTCCAAAAAATCATTATGATCGAACATAATACGTGTTCGAAAATTCTATAACTGATCGACGTTAGAGATATAGGCCCTTAGCTCTGCATATCTGTTCGACGTCCCTTCTTGAAAACTGGGATAACCTGCGCCATTTCCTAATCTTTGGGAACGCTACGCTCTTCTAGAGACCTGCGGTACACCGTTGACAGAAGGGGACAAGTTCCTTCTTTTGCTCCCAGTTCCCTGTTCATTAAATAATCCGGGAGAATGAGAGTTTTCTCCCACCGAAGATCTCTAATATCAGGCGGAAAAATGGAACAACATAAGGGCACACATCGAAAACGGCAGATTTTTTTATAATGGGATTAAGTAGGTTGGCCATACCTTATAACTAAGGATATTGAGAAGTGTACGGAATCAGGATCACCTTACTCTCCCATATGCCAGCTAAATATCGTAGGCTATGAGCCTGCCATAAAGCACAGCTCAACTGGGGATAAGATTAGATTAGATTAGATTAGATTATTTATTTGTTCTGTAGATCCATATTGAGGGGATCCTCGTGGATGTGGAACATGTCAAGAAACAAAATTTACAAGTTGAATAACAGATAATACTGATAATATACACTTACATACACTTATAAATACAGATACATAATTTTTAAGGTTTTTTTTTTTTTTTTTTTTTTTTTTTTTTTTTTTTTTTTTTTTTTTTTTTTTGCTGATAATATAATAATACTAATATAGTATGAGTGCATGCATCATTTGGTACAATTTATAAATTCACTAATGGAGTAGAAGGAGTTGGCCACTAGAAAGTTTTTTAGGTTCCTCTTAAACTGATCTTTATTTGTAGCTAAATTTTTTATACTTGATGGTAAATTATTGAAAATGTGTGTTCCTGAGTAGTGGACCCCTTTTTGAACTAAAGTAAGTGCTTTTAAATCCTTGTGTAGATCATTTTTATTTCTAGTATTGTATGCATGAACTGAGCTGTTTGTTGGGAAAAGGGATATATTATTTATGACAAATTTCATTAAGGAATAAATATACTGAGAGGCAGTAGTTAATATACCCAGTTCTTTGAAGAGGCTTCTACAAGACGTCCGTGAATTTACTCCACAAATAATACGTATTATACGTTTTTGGACTCTGAAGACTTTTGACTGACTTGAAGAGTTACCCCAAAATATTATACCATATGACATTAAGGAATGAAAGTAAGCAAAGTATGCAAGCTTTGTTATTTTTATGTCTCCTATGTCTGATAACACTCGTATTGAAAATACAGATTTGTTGAGTTGTTTCTGCAGTTCTGTGGTGTGCTCCTCCCAACTAAATTTATTATCAAGCTGTAATCCCAGGAATTTAATACTGTCAACCTCTTCTATCTGCTCTTCTTCATACTTAATGCATATGCTGTCAGGAAATCTCTTACATGTTCTGAACTGCAAGTAGTGCGTCTTTTCAAAGTTTAATGACAATGAGTTGGCTTTAAACCATTTATTAATGTTCATGAAAATATCATTAGCAGACTTTTCTATCACTATACTTGACGTACTCTTTATTGCAATACTTGTATCATCTGCAAACAAAACGAACTCTGCTTCTGGTAGTGTAACTGATGAGAGATCATTAATGTACACAAGAAAAAGCAATGGCCCTAAGATGGATCCTTGTGGGACACCACATGTAATTTCTTCCCAATCCGATGATGACTGTTGGCCTAATTCACTAGTCACTTGCACTGACACCCTTTGTTTCCTGTTAGTGAGGTACGACTTGAACCATTTTGCAGCATTTCCCGTGACCCCATAGAATTCTAATTTACTTAAAAGGATGTTATGGTTCACACAATCAAATGCCTTTGACAAATCACAGAAAATACCTGCTGCTTGCAATTTATTATCTAATGAATTAAGTACATTCTCACTGAAAGTGTAAATAGCCTTCTCAATATCGGAACCTTTCAGAAATCCAAACTGTGTTCTAGACAATATGCCATTTGCGGTTAAGTGGTTGAGAAGCTGCTTGTACATTACCTTTTCTATAATTTTTGAGAATGCTGGCAAAAGTGAAATGGGTCTGTAGTTTGATGGTATCTCTTTATCCCCCTTCTTGAAGAGAGGTTTAATATCTGCATATTTTAGCCAATCAGGAAATGTTCCCGTTATAACAGACTAGTTACACAAATAACTTAAGATTGTGCTAAGTTCACAAGAACAAGCTTTAATTAACTTTGTTGATATTTCATCGTAACCACTGGAATTCTTTGTTTTTAAAGATTTTATTATGGAAGATATTTCTTGTGGTGAAGTGACTGACATATTCATGTGTGTGAAGTTATTTGTAAATGCTAGTTTCAAATATTCAAGCGCATTATTTACTGACCCAGACAATCCCATACTATCAGTAACGGATATAAAGTACTTGTTAAATAGATTTGCCACACTATGCCCATCAGTTACTAATGTCTCAGCTACTCTTAATCGTACCTGCTCTTGTTCCTTTCTGGTTCTACCAGTCTCTTCTTTCACTATATCCCATATTGTTTTTATTTGGTTTCCTGATGTTGCTATCTTCTTTTCATAGTGCATTTGTTTAGATACCTGAATAACTTTTTTTAATATTTTACAGTATTCCTTATATTTAGTTAAATCATCATCATTGCAACTACTCTTGGCTGATAGATAGATTTTCCTTTTTGTCTTACATGAAATCTTTATTCCTTGTGTAATCCAAGGTTTTATTATAGACTTCTGTTTAATTCGCATTACTTTTAGAGGAAAACAGTTTTCAAACATGATACTAACATTATTAATGAATACATTATATTTTTCATTCATGCCATTAGCACTATATACATCTTTCCAGTTCATGTCTTTGAGGAGTTTTCTAAAATTTTCAATTTTTGGTGGGTTGACTACTCTCCTGTATGTACATTTTGCAGTCTTCATAATCTGTTTAGAATCTATACCTAAAACAAGGAGCTGCATATCATGATCTGACAGGCCATTTATTATTGGTTTTATGATATGATTTTGTTCCTTTGATTTGTCTATAAAAATATTATCAATTGCTGTCCTAGAGGTTTTAGTTACCCTAGTTGGAAAGTTTACGGTGTGTGTTAGATTGAAAGACAAAGTTACTGACTGCAATAAATTTTTACTGGAGGACTGCATAAGAAAATCTGTATTAAAGTCACCAGCAACCAGGATTTCTTTATTTCTTCCTGTTAAATAACCCAATAGAGCTTCTAGATGATTTAGGAATAGATTATAATTTCCTGAAGGTGCTCGGTAAATAGTTACTATTATATAGCATCTGTTATGGAATTCTACTTCTGTTGCACAAGCTTCTAAATGCTGCTCTAGACAGAATTTATTTTATCAATATTCTTGAATTTATAGCAGTTTTTAATGAATGTGGCAACTCCTCCTCCCTCCATATCTACTCTACAGAAGTGTGAAGCTAAATTAAATCCTGGAATGTTTAACATATCTATACCAGTGGCCACATGATGTTCAGAGAGGCAAATTATGTCAATTGGGCTAGAGGAATCTATTTCATCAATACAAATGAGTAGTTCATCAAGTTTATTTCTGAGTCCTGGAATATTTTGATGTAATAAAGATAACTGATATTGCATACTAATGGCTTGAGTAAGATTTACTGGAAGTTTCTGACTACTTTCTGTTAAACATTGTTTGCTAAAATTTATCTCCTGTTTATCTGCTTTTCCAAACTGAGGGTGTCTTACAAGCTCTCTCAAAACTGGTTTTCTTCCCCCCCTCCCTATCCTAAAAAAGGCATCCCTCTGACACCTGTAACCACTGGTATTTTACCATTTGTGACAGTGCCCCCCCGTAAGTTACTTGCAATCAGCCCAGACAATTTTCCCTTCCCTTTCCTGTTGAGGTGAAGGCCATGCCTAGTGTAGTCCCACCTACAGATATCATCCACAGGAATCAAACCAATATGGGACCCCATATCTGACATGAGTAGCCGTTCCAACTCCAAGTTTACTCTCCTGACAGAAGAGTTCAAATGAGGCCGATCATGGCGACTCAAGACAGATACAAATCCCACACTAGTATGCTTCGTTGCCGCTGATATCTTCACCAGGTCACACTCTATAGAATATTCACAGTTTCTGTCAATGCTGTTTCCCGGACCACCCATCCACACGATTTGAAAAGTATAAAATGGCCGTAAACGTGGCTTTTCAATCCCCACACTGTTAATGCTTCAAAATATAAATTTTAGATTAAGGGGAGTGGAATTCCGTACCCGGACAATGTTAAGTATAGTGACCGGGCCTCCCTGTATTTCAGAAACCACTGTACCCATTGACATGAAACTCTTGCAGGACTTTGTATGATCTGGGTCTATTGACCTATAATAATTGAATTTCTCACACTACGTTCTGAAATACAATTTTTAATTACATGGTTAAATTCTGTATACTTTTTTGTACATTATCCTGAATAAATTTAATTATACATAACATTAGCTTCTTCTTTAAGTTTAGTGGGGTCAGGATATCCCTTTCAGGGCCTGCACACATAATTGTGCGTTTCTGGTCTTTCTAGCTTTATTTCTTTGTGATTCACACTATGAAATTGGGGTCTGCATCACACAATCGTGGATGGACTGTGATAACGTGCGCAACGTGTTTTAGTTCCATGTTCCTACACTGTGTTGCACCAGCAGTCGTCAAACTTCCAGAACTCTTACAATGGCGGCAAGAAAGTCTTGATGACAGGGGGTTGATATTCTTGTTTTGTCATGTGACAGTTGATTTTATATGATCCTATGACGTTATTCTGTCATTTCTCACAAAGGCATGTTTTTGTAAGATAGTGCAGATCAGAAAAATTTGTAGTGAAGGCCCAAAACAGACAATTGTGTGCGCACGAAATTTTTGAAAATAAATTTCTTTTCTTTTTTGTAATGAATTACTGTATGTATTTTGTATCTTAGACATACCTTTCCATATTGTTGTTATATGACCTACAGCCTTGGGACTGAAAGGGATATGTATGTTGTTCCTCCCTGAAAATTTGAATACCGTACTCTACTCGAAGTGGTTTTATGTCATTTAGGGAAAAATGCAAGAGGGTATGTAAATTTTCAGGATTGACTTCTAAAGTTCCAAAAATCTGTAACTCACTTAACTTATTTTTTTAAAATTTATTTTTAATCACTCAGAAGCACCCTGAACCATACTGTATATCATCCTGTTGAACTTTTTCCAAGTTTTTTCTTCTTTTATTCTTTCTCAACTCATTTGTGGTCAACCGTCCTGCATACTCTGCTTTACCAACGCGGCCCTTGTCCATTCGTTGAAGTTCTTTACGGGAATTCCCATATACTGTAGTACTTTCACCCCTAATGCTGCCATTATTAAAATCAATAACGCCATCATTGAACTCCCCCCCCCACCACGCAATTTAGTGCCTTTGTTCCAACAATAACGTATTTTGGGATACGAGTCCATGTAAGCCCCCACTTTAGTTTTTTTTCATTCCGACAAAAACAATTTTTGTTAAGCGATTCCACATAATGTTTTTGAACGATTCATTGGGGTTTTGATAGCCGCGGTGGAGTGGCCGAGCGCTCCGAGGCATCTTGCTGCACGGCTGCTCCTTGTCGGTGCTTCCTTTATCAGGCATGCGTGTATTTGTTGTCCTTCAATTTGTTAGTTTATGAAGTTAGTAAGCCTAAGGACTATTAAAGTCACTAGTTAAGTCCCATAGACTTTAATTTTTTGGGGGGATTTTGCGTCTGACAGTGAGACACTTCTTCCATAATTCAAGATTTACCAGGTGTTTGTAAATAGACATGTAAATGTTAGCTGTTGGGAATTAATTTTATGGCAGCATGAACTCTTCGAGTACTGGGCATTTCGGTAATTACACCATGAATTAGATCAAGGAGGAGAGAGTTTGTGTACTAGTTTTCATCGGTTGGCAGTCTGTGGAAGCAGAATTCTATAATTTACAACTGGCACAACTAAATGATAAGTTAAATTACTGTATGGTGACGAATTACTGTGAGGATAATATTATCAACTTTTCTCGCAATAGCGAATTTCTTTTAGCGTCACTGTTCTACCAACAGTAATTTAACAGCTGTCTAATCTAAGCAATGACGATAAGAGCGCAGGTTAATGCCTCGTTGTTTTCATTCTCCCTGGTGCGGGAATACAGATTAAGCTGCGAATGCTAAGGGATGAGTGCAGTTCACTCATATGTGCAGTCAGTGTGGCATATGGAAGTTTGGGTCGGTCGTGAAGTCGTGTTCGGGTAGCCTAGTGGTTAAGGCGACCGCTCACGATATCGGGAAACCCGGTTTCGAGTCTCGGTTCGGATCAAATTTTCATGTCACTATCTGGTTAGAACATCTATACAGTGACGCTAAAAGAAATTCGCTATTGCGAGAAAATGTTGATAATAAATGATAAGTCCCTGTGATAACTCTCTGTCATCATCCAAACTAATTTTACGACAAACACATTCACCTAATACCCTTTTTAGGATGTATAACGATACGATACTGTTTCTGACAGTGCTACCTAATTTAACCTTCATAACACAGCAATTACAACCGTCTTTATTAAAAAAATTACCGCTTTTATTACATTATTCGAAAAAAAAAACAATATTTTTAATAAGATAAAAATTCTAAAATGTGAAATAAAAATCCGTTCTAACTCCTCTTAAAGTCTGGATGAAGGTGAAAAGGTAGGAGAAGTGTTTCATGATTAGACTTTTCCGACTTCACAAATTGTCAGCAAAAATCGAAATTTCCTTCTCTAAAGTAAAGAATCGCCGTAATGGCGCCTCTTACAATTAAATTCTAGGGGTAATACTGCAACACTAGTTATCAAGCAGGAGAATGAGCTGTGCCAATTTTCAGGAAGATATGAATAATAGAAAAGTTACAGGAAGTTAGAATAGGAACAGTGCAGGCCTCGCAATACATTCGGAGTTGCCATATACAAAATTCCCCGTGTGAGAACACTCAACTATCTGAAATATTTATTTAATATATTTCAATACGCATTAATGGAGAAAAATTAGCAATCCTTTGGGACGCAGAGCTAGATTCATAATTATGTAGCACTATACGCTGCGAATAAGCAAGTGTCTCTGGGCTGACCGCGCCAAAGCTATGTACAGGAACGGTCAGAGTAAGCAAAGGAAATTCAAACCAAGGTAGCATACAGTCAGCGTCTGCCAAGGGAATCGAGGACTACTGTAAATGTTTCATTTCGCAAGTGAAAATGCACATGAAAGTGTTTAGAATCCTCTCCATTTTGAGGCGAGCATTATTGACTTTAGGTGCTTGATAACCGGAAAAATTAATTAACATTTCGCGTGAAATACGTATCTGAATTTACTTAAAAGTTTAATATCTGATACTCGTGTGAGAAATAATATACAAATTAATTTAAAAGAATATAATATAGGTAAAGTTCTGTTGCAGTTTCGACAAGCTAAAGAGTAGAGCAGGTGACCGATGATTTAGACCAGAATATTCTCCGTCGCTTTATGGCTGCTCACAACATTAATTTTGAAGCTCTAAAAGGTAGCGGCGGAGAAGAATGTCGCACAAAATGATAAACTAGTTTAGACGACATTTAACTATTCAGAATTTTCTAACCCCTGTTACGGTACAGCTCGACGATGTGTGGTAAAATAGTTCAGGCGTATTCTCTCAAATTAATTCGCTCGACGGATGATTTGCCGAAGTGAAACTTCATTACTCTCCTCTTCAGGGTAGGTGAAGTTGGCAAACGCAGATTGCGCCGGATGTCCGTGTTGCCGGCAAATTGAATTCGAGCGTCCTCTTGGAGCGGGCTTAATTTAGAGGATGATGATCAGTAACTACCCTACATATTGTCGTGCGAAGGAGAGCTGCTGTTTCACCAAAACGACAAGTCACCTTATTCAAACAATGTCATCAAAAATAGAACTGCGTTGTGATTATGTTGTCTAATGTCAAGAGTACAGCTTTTTGCATCCCCGTGAATGAGGTTGAAGATCGGGAGCAGTAAATGGTGGTGAAGAGTAACGAGATGTTACAAAGAAGTTACAAATAATTCTTAAATCGCTGCAAATGCGGGTACACTATCAGAATGCGTTGAATACACCTCCTCAGTCAAAGTGTTTTAAATTATATCTCTAACGAGAAGGATTGGTAAAAGTTTTCTTGTTAAAGTAGGTCATTGCTTTAGACTGAGTTCAGTTACACAAGGAAAATTTACAATTGATATACATTTTTCTAACTAGGCCAATATTTCACAATGAAGCTAGTTGGAGTTCCTAACTACACTTTAAATTACCTCGCTAAAACTTGTGTGGCACCATTACTTCCATTATCGTATATTTTCATTCGTGACAGTTTTAGCTTTTAAGTAATACCGTACAGTTTGTCCAGTTAAATGCGAAACAAAGGAATTTTCACTTTGAATATTATATGTGACTCGTATTCTAGTAAATTTATTACAGTATCTATGAACAGGATGTTTGTTAGGTCTTATGTACGATAAAACCATTTCTAAAATACGAATTCTATGGCAATTGTATTTACAAACAATTTTTTTTAAGTTTATCAGTCTGAGTGTTTTTTTTTTTTTTTTTTTTTTTTTTTTTTTTTTTTTTTTTTTTTTTTTTTTGTTTAAGCTAATGGGACTTAACTACGGGGTCATCAGTCCCTAAACTTACAAACTGCTGCTTATGAACTACTTACGAAGTAGGACGGCACAAATATCCATGCCCGAGGGGGGATTCGAACCCCCGACCTTAGTGGCCGTGCAGACCATGACTGAAGCGCCTCAGTCCCCTCGGCCACCGCGGCCGGCAGTTTGAGTGTAGCGTAATAATTGTAGTTGCACTATAAGGAAGTACCCACAGCAAAGAAAGTGGTCCTGCACCATATACAGTACGTTTACATTACAGACTTTTCGGGAAAACGAAAACCGTTTTTCGTACACCGTATTTCGCTGTCGTGTTTACATGTCACAACCTGAATCGGTTTTCCTAATCCACTTAATATGGCAGCTGAAAAAGAGCTGATTCAGTTCCTCATTTAGTCATGCTCACTCTAATATTTATTATTTTACCGTAGAATATGTCACTTTGTTCATATGTGCCGAAAATTTTTAACAAGAAAACACAATCTTACAAGCCAAGAACGCTTCAAAAACGGTTGCGCTTATATAGGAAGGAAAATAGATTGTGAACCTATGAAACCGTGTGGATTACCAGAATCGATTTTGGAGTGTTTACATGACCAGCCAAAAGCGAATTTGGAAAATCTGTTTACAAAATCCGGTTTTGGGAGCCCATGTAAACGGGGTGATCGTCTTCCTGGACTTGTTACAGTGATGTTAAAGCAGGTGCGTGAGATATTGGACGTAAATGTTTTCTTAATTCTGGACAAAATGTACGCTAGTGATTCTAGGGTCAGCAAAAAGGCCGTTGACAACCTACCAAAGAGGTAGATGTAAGGGTGCTTTGCGTCATTGACTCTCCGAAAGCTCTATAGATGTAGAATACAATGATACCACTACCATCCAACTCCTCTCTTAGACTTTGATGGTAGTGGTGTCAGTATAATCTAGATCTATACACCGCAAACCTTTTCAAGGCGTACATACTTTGCAGAGAAAATGACTGCCGGTAAACGTCTGTAATGTATCACATTATATAGTCTCGGTTTTCTGTGAGATAAGATTGTTATACAACAGGAAGCTAAACGCCTCCCTTACACATCTGCAACGGCGTGGCTCATCACATCCGTAAATCTTTCGTGCTTTCTAGATGATAATGTAACGACGCATATAGCTCTTCATTAGATATTCTCAAACACATCATTCCCAACTATTACAGACTCTCTGCTGACAACCAATACTGAAGTTCAAGGTCACATCAAGATCACGGTGTATTCACTTAATTTGAAAAAGGGTGCTTTATAGATAAGAGAGAATGTGATGCATCCATCCGGGAAATTGATACTCTTGTGGTACGAAAAATCTCTTTAGTGTATCGGTTGTATGCAGAGTCGTTCACGGAAGACCGTAGAACAGCACGAGATGGATCAGGTCGCACCATCCTGGTCATCCCAAGAGGAGATCGACACCTCATCAAAATGGCATTGATGATCTGTGTTCCCCTCGTCAAAGAACCGGAAACCCAAGGCACAGTATCAGCGGCGTGTGTTATGTGCGCGTTGTCTTCTTCTCTGGCCACCTTTAGGTGATAGTAACTGAGTATGGAACGACATCGCTAGGGCCAGGACTGGCGACAAACAGTGTTTACCGTCGAATGCAAGTCTGTTTGTTTGAAAATTATGGCCGCATTTTCGTTCCCAGTGGACAAGGGGTTCTGCATAAAGTGACTGCCTTCGCATAAGACAGCAACGCAAGGGTTTGTGGTGTGCTGTCGGCACGAGACGACATTGACGTAGCTGTACGAAACGCCAGATGCCAGTTTTCAGCAAGACACCGTCCCTTGCTTGACATTATTCAAGGCAAGGTGGCTGTCATATATGCCAATATCACTCTTAAATACTACATAAAAGAATATCGGTTTCGACAAAACTTTGTTTTCTTCAGATCGGCAACTGTACAATTTAAAATACAGCCCTTTTACATATATCATTAACACTTCACGGTGAAATCGTGTTGTATTTGTATTCACAAGAATTTTATATCTGCTCGTCATAAGATATGTAATCTCAAACAAACCTGTTGTCATGATTTAATGTGCCTCAGCTCCTTACTTTAAAGTATATCTTAGCAGATAGTATTCACTTGTGAAAAAGTGCGCAGGTGCTGCTTTGACGACGGCATGAATAAAATATTTTGCTGTATGTATGCTGTTTATGATATTTCTCCTGATCCCACAATTGTTTTGAGCAGTATGTGCTAGATTCGGAAAACCGTAGGTTCCTGACAAGTTCATGCTCAGCTACGGCAGCTTTTTAATTTCCCCTTCTCGGCAAAGACTTCTATCAATCTTGTATTTACGTTTATGTTCGTAGTTCAGTTTAGTCCCTTACACGTGTATATGCAATTTTGTACGTTTCACGTGCTGAAAAACGAGGGAGAGTTAATGACAAGGTCACTAGGTAGGCTGTGGATCCACTTTTTTACGTCGTGAGATATCCATCAAGACAAACGGTCTTGCTTTGAAAGCCCATCAGGACGGAGTTCCCACAGGTTTCGAAACTATCAAGAAAGTTTCATTCAGCCATCTTTTCTCGGACAATGACGTTAGCGGGGAATAGCTTTTCATTTTTGGTGTCTTGTGGCTTGTGTTTCGCTTGAAGATCAGCAAAAGGTGGGTCATTGTATCCATCTCCTATTATTGCCAGCATTACTGTCATGCGCTAGTTTTCATACCTAGATGATGGGAACGTCTTTCGTATCCTTCTGGTCAATCGTATAATTATGTGGAATATCCAATAAAACTGAAGTATCATCAGCATTGCCTATTTGTCGCATCGAAAAATTCCTCCTTTTCTGAAGTGTGATAATTAACAGATGAAATTCTCGAAATCCTTTGGAGACTTTTGGTATATTATTGTATGGCGTCGCAAAGATAAGCCCGCTCCTTTCATAAAGCGATAAACCTATGCTCGGCTAGCTTTAAACTCTTGTTTCGTTATAGTAAGAGCTGCACTAATTGCGTTCGGCGAATTCACCTGAAGATGGCAGCCAATTTGTCTGTCGAAGTATTATGTCTGGCTGGCGACGTTATTTGTCTGCAGACCCGAGAAGAATACTATTAGTTATTACGCCGAGAAAGTCTACGCAACCACACCTCTTGTACTTCCTTTTTTTTTTTTCTTTATGGTGTCACTTACCACAGGTTGCTCATTCTTCCTTCTTTCTCGGACGAATTTTAAAACATTTACCTCAACGTCAGGATGCCTTCCTTTTCGATGTCCAGTGAATTTATTTCTAGTAGCGGTAATTCCAAATAATCCCAACTTCACTTTCTTCCTTAGGCGTACGTTACTCTCAACTACTTTAATTTTTTTTCAGCATGAAGTATTCCTTTCCACTCCAAAGTAACTACATACGATTTGTACAAAATAGAAATCAATCGTAAATATTCTGTTTATTCATCAGACCTAGATTATCACTGTGTGATCATTACCAATGCTTAACAAAGATAGAACATAAAAAACCTTTCGACCTCCATGTTGGAGGTTACGTTCAGTATTTACTGATTTCGGACAATTTTCTACAAATAGGAAGAAACAGTCGTTGCCCACAAGAGCTATAATGGAATGACTTCATACGATATTCTTCTCTGCTTGTCTTCCACTTCCTGACTACCTGCTGGAAACACAATGAAAAAGAGGTGTTGTATACCAAAGATAATGAAACGATATTGAGAAGTACAACGATGTGTTGTAATGTACGGCCCAGTAACTAAATTAAAAAGGAAAACAACACAACACCGACAAGTAAGGAAAGTTTCCTCTCGTTGCAGTAATGGATTTTGTTCTTTCACCTTCAAATACAATTCATAACGGGAAATATATACCAGTTTTTTAACGCAATAATCCCTTACCTCATTTACTTCTTACATTTCATTCAGATACCATACCTATATTTTCTTGCTTTAATAAATGTTTGCTACTTTAAATTACATAGGGTAAAAAAATCCCGGTAAACGATTCAAGCTCGTTCTTGAAAAAAATGCATCATCGAATCTTAAGCGCACCTCAGATTTGAGTAATTCGAATTATAAAAAAGGAAGTCAAACTAGATCAGCGTAATTACGGTATACTCCAAAAAAATTATGCAACCAGAACCAGCTTTTCACAATGCCTTGTTGAAAACTTGATTGCATTACCACAGACTCTTAACAAAGGCAAGCATGATTTATCTGACGATGTCACGGTTTTCATCTAGGGTCGACTGATACACGGTCGACAGTCGAAACATTATGATCACCTAACTATTAGCAAGTATGAAGCATCGACGCGTTTTGGCATGGAAACAGTAATGCCGTCGTAGGTCGCTGGAGGGAGTAGCATGTAATCCAATTGTCGTATACTCAAATGGTTGATAAGCTTTGATGTCACATTCACAAATCGATAGGGTCTAGATCTGGCCAACTGCGGTTCAGAACATCACTTTCATCTTTGTGTTCCTCGAGCCATTCCTTTACACTTCTGGCCTTGTGACATGGTGCATTAACTTCTTGAACAATACCACATCCATTGGTAATCGTGATCCCCGTGAAAGACTAAACGAAGTCACAATCAATGTACGACGCTTATTGGCCATCATGATGGCTTTCACGAGCTCCACTTGATTCAAGGATGCCAACGTGAAAGATTTCCAGGGCATAATTAAGCCGTCGCCGGCATTTCTCCTTCCCGTATAACAGGAAGCTGATCCCCTTGTAGACGACGGCACCTTCCCATCACCATGATGATAAACATGTCAGGATTCATCAGACCGTACAACGTTCTCCATCTGCGACAATATGCAGTGACGATGTTCACCAGCACCGCTCATTCATAATTGTCTGTCTCCTGGTGGTGTTTCCGTAAGAGCATATTGCTGCTTGGAAATCTGACGTAGGAAACCAAGCTTCGGAGAAGGTGCCATAAGGACATTTTTAAAGAAAACTTGTGCATCGCTGTATTTCGCATTACTTAGCTTATTTACAACAAACATGCGTAGATGTTTGGACGTACCGTGCTGTTTATTTCTGTGTACATTCTTTATTTCCTGCAAGGGAAGAAGGAGGGCGAACCTTATTATTAGGAAAACATGATGTTTTATTTCCTGGACGCTGGGTGTGAATGGGAAATCCTGTTCCATAATGTAGATAGTAAGTTGGAGCTAAACTTGTAGCTGTGTGTCATCTGATTTGAAACACTCCAGGAATATTTGTCAGGGGACGTAAAATCTTTATCGAAACTGAGTATTATGGCAGTCAGTTTCAGTACAATTTTGAAGAATACTGGAAATGGAACCTTCAACGCGTCAATTTACCGTGTTTGCAGTTAACTGTAAGTAATGCATATAGAAAAGCACAGAGGAATGTAATTCTGTACATATTATCTCCTTAAGCTGCCTTCTCCGATCCCAGTCCCCTACATCAAACTATTTCGTGTAAAATTTTTGCCGTTCTTACAGAAACACCCCGCATATGTGGTGATCGATTTTTCGGACATGTGCTAAGGAACAGATTCCTTTTTCATACAGCAGTCTCTATGCATAATACCACAGAATATTATCTGTAGTAGCTGTCAGTTGGTATTGAATTACATCATGTGAAATATGAATATTTCGAATAGTAATCCGGCAAAAACTGTTAAATTTCTCCAATGTTGTAATTCAATGTTCAGTGTCTTGATCAGTCTTGTCCAAAGATATAGTGTTGCCCCACAATTTCCGTTCAATATTTATACTGGAGAAAAGCACACATTCAAAAAACGTTTATTTAACGTTTTGCAGATCTACTCTGGCATCATCAGATTTTCAAGTCACATCAATATTACTCAGTACCAGTGGTTGGATGTGGGGTATGGACTGTTGTATATGCTTGACATTTTTTCATGGTAGGGGTCGATCTAAGTTACTGGTTAAGAATAAACACTACTGGCCTTTAAAATTGCTACACCAAGAAGAAATGCAGATGATAAACGGGTATTGATTGGACAAATATATTATACTACAACTGAAATATTATTACATTTTCACGCAGTTTCGGTGCATAGATTCTGAGAAATCAGTACCCAGAACAATCAGCTCTGGCCTTAATAACGGCCTGGACACGCCTGGGCATTGAGTCAAACACAGCTTGGATGGCGTGTACAGGTACAGATGCACATGCAACTTTAACACGATACCACAGTTCATCAAGAGTAGTGACTAGCGTATTGTAACGAGCCAGCTGCTCGGCCACCATTGACCAGACGTTTTCAATTGGTGTGGGATCTGGAGAATGTGCTGGCCACGACAGCAGTCAAACATTTTCTGTATCCAGAAAGCCCCGTACAGGACCTGCAACATGCGGTCGTGCATTATCCTGCTGCAATGTAGGGTTTCGCAGAGATCGAATGAAAAGTAGAGCCACGGCTCGTAACACATCTTAAATGTAACGGCCACTGTTCAAAGCGTCGTCGATGCGAACAAGAGGTGACCGAGACGTGTAACCAACGGCATCCCATGTTATCACGCCGGGTGATACGCCACTATGGTGCTGACTCATACACACTTCCAATGGGCGTTCAGTGATACGAAGCCATTGGGATCCAGCACGACGTTCCGTATTGCCCTCCTGAACCCACCGATTCCATTTTCTGCTAACAGTCATAGGATCGCGACCAACGCAAGCAGCAATGTCGTGATACGATACACCGCCTTCATGATAGGCTACAATCCGACCTTTATCAAAAGCGGAAACGTTATGGTACGCATGTCTCCTCCTTACACGAGGCATCACAACAACGTTTCACCAGGCAACGCCGGTCAACTTCTGTTTGTGTATGAGAAATCGGTTGGAAACTTCCTCATGTCAGCACGTTGCAGGTGTCGCCACCGGCGCCAACATTGAATGCTCTGGAAAGCTAATCATTTGCATATCACGGCATCGTCTTCCCGTCGGTTAAATTTCGCGTCCGTTGCACGTCATCTTCGTGGTGTTGCAATTTTAATGGCCAGTGTGTACACGTTTCATGAAATAAGTGAATGAGCTAAGGCATGGGTCATCCCTATAGGCTCTCCAGCAGGAGAAGATAAAGATGTTGAAATCGGCGTTGACATAGAGCATGTGGCAACTTGCTTGTTGGTTGACAGTCAGGGAAGGGCGTACAATCGCTGACACTTCAAAAGAAGTTGCTTCATTGTCCTAAGAACAAAATACCATGGAAGTCATCTCTCAGTTTTCGAGAACCATATTCTTTGTGAAGAAATGCTTGCGAAGCTGATCTGAAGATGTAAGAGGAATGACGCAGGTCGCACAACAGTAATCACACAATGCCCGGTGGCTGTTGATTTACTCTTCCATTTCTCCAGATCCCCTCGCTTTTTTCTGAACACCAAAGCGTGCAAAAAAAAATATAAAAATAAAAAAAAATTAAAAACTAGAAGAGTCTGAGGAATGAGATCCTCAGTTTCTTCTAGAAGCCTGTCTGAAGCGGGGCATTCATTTAAATTTTATATACTTCCGATCTTAAGTCTTCCACAATCATAAGACGCTTCGATTACAGCACGCTATTGTTCTTTTTCCGGTAGCCTCTCAATAGGTCGATACCAGAATTCTTTAATTATTTTGTGGCAATAGGCTTGGAAATATAGAAAGTAACATTTCCTTGTTATAATGAAAATGTCGTTGCAGTATTTCTGAAGCAGGTGTCTTCTGATAGTTCTAGGATGGGGACAGGAATCTCAGTAAGCTCCATCAGCGAACAGTAAACTGCTTGATAAGAATCTTCTGATGTTCTAATGTTTGTAGAACTTATGGGACTTAACTACGGGGTCATCAGTCCCTAAGCTTACAAACTACTTATGAACTAGCTAAGACTAAAGACGGCACAAATATCCATGCCCGATGGGGGATTCGAACCCCCGACCGTAGTGTCCGTGCTGACCGTGACTGGAGCGCCTCAGTCACCTCGGCCATTGCGGCCGGCGCACAAATATCCATGCCCGAGGGGGGGGGGAGATTAGAACCCCCGACCGTAGTGGCCGTGCAAACCGTGACTAGAGCGCCTCAGTCCCCTCGGCCACCGCGGCCGGAGATAAGAATCTTCCACTTTACCTCAAGGGGCTCTGCCAATTCAATGAAGATTTAGTGGGGGCTGGTGTAAAGTTCTCCATTACAGGAAATGTTACTGTACATGCAGACGATTCCATCCGAATGCAGAGAGATCACATTAAAATTATTAAAATTGGAAGAACCAGCTTTGGCCGCTTTGAAATCTTTATTTCTTATATACAATACAGATCGATTTCGGTCAGTGTCTGACCATCCTCAGTGCTGCAGAAAAGTCAAAAGAACACAAAATCAGCGTCTACAAGTCATACAAAAATTGAAAAACGTATTTGACAATATTCGGACGTATAGCTATCACAATATGAAGGGAATAAATACAGCACAGTGGCACACCTAGAATCCAAGTCCGGTGGGCCCACAAAATCTTGCATATTAACATCAAGTAGGCAGTTCATAAGTAAAATGTCAAACATATACTGATTTCTTAGCTAACAAACCTAGCTGCGTGTGTGCGGATAGCATCCAGCGCCCTCTATACCAAATTTAAGTTACAAGAAGTCATACTTTTTATACGACATAATATAAAATTAAAACTTGAGATACAGGATGTGGTCAGCAAGGAAATATTTCTTTTCTATACATGGTAGTGTATAAAATAAAGTCTAAAATGCAATCTACATTAAAATTTGAAAGATTTACAGTTTATAGTGTTGCCCTATACAACAGTATGAAAACAGTGTCACAACTTAAAGAGTAAAAATTAAAAAAAATATATATAACAACAGAAATACATTAGTAGGAGAAATCATGATTTGTAAAAGGAGTAATATTCATTACATTACGAAAGAATACAGAAAACAGGCCAAGTGTGCCCTCTGACAAACCAATCAGTAACTTAATGCAAGAGTTGTCGTAGCTCTCTAAGCCAATACGACATTTGAAATGTATCTTCCGTACAGAAAAACAAATCCAATCGTACGTAAATCGTAAATCAAAACTTGCTACTTCAATCAGGAAACCTCCATGTGTATCTTTAAACAGCCATTATGACCCGACTAAACTACAGCAAGATAAAATCGAATGATTTGCGAGACGCTCAAACGTGCCAGAAGAGCGAATCTATTAGCGGGGATGTGACCACCTAACAATGCAAGGACAGGCCCGTTAAGGGGGTAAGGACAGGGTACGGCCACTTCGGTTCGTCTGACGGACATTCGTAAATAAGGGATTAATGCGCCTCATGTACTTTCATATGGTCTATGGGTGTTTGCTACAACATTTTATGACCCAATCCTGAGTTCGACAGCACTCACTCATTTCAAAACACTTGCTGATTTCATATTCATCTTTCTCATTAATTCATTCAAAACATCACTTTTCAGTGCAACAGTTCGAAAATATAGCGCCGACGAGATGCAGGCAGGAGGGTCGGGGCGTTTCACTACAGGGCGTAGATACCATTGCTTGCAACTTCCGTTTTGGTGCTTCCCCCATTACGAGATAATGGTATATTACAGACGTCCCTTGTAGGAAATGTGATGTATTTTTACGTGGTGTAGGGGTTTTGTTGATAACATGTATATTTTTTGAGTTGTAGGACGTGCGAGTGGTTGTTTTTGACGTTTTCACATAAGGGCCACAAAATCGTTCTTTAGCAAGCCCTAGCGCCGGCAACATCAGGAGATTTTGTATGAGATTTTGTCTAATTTTGTTCATAATGGACTTCTTCAAGAAACGCATAGATAGATGGAAAAGTGCGAAAATTTTAATGTTATTTTGCGTTAGTCGTTGTGAAGCCGACCTCCCACAAAGCAGCAAACTTGAAATTCGAATTTAACGCCCTCAAAAACATACAGAACCGCTCAGAAAACACCAATTGATTGGACTAATTGTGAAACAGACAGAAGGAGCTTTGTATTTGATAAAGAGTTTTGAAGAGTTACGTTGATATTAATATCGTTATTCACCCGACAAAGATACAGGTACGATTAACGCAACACGACAAAATATCTGTATCATAATATACATAGAAAATTTAAAAACTATGACAAGAGAAACAAATGAAATATCAGGGTGTGGAAACAAACCTGTTTTAATAAAAGGAAAGGCAAAAAACACCACGTTTTTAACGAAGTGTGTTTGCGTCAGCAAATATAAAATTTAATGTAACTGGAAGGCAACGGGCAGAATATGCATGCAATGATTGAGGAAAATGGAGAGGCTATGCCTGAACCTCATTATTCGAAGAAAGCTTAATTTATAACATCGTAGTACTGCGGAATAGAAAGGCAGGTAATCAAATAATAGTAATAAGTTGAACAGATAGACTGATTTTGGAAATCGCATATCGCTGTCAAAGTAAAGACATTATAAAATTATTAGGTGAAATATCTAGTGTTAAGAAAGTAAAGTTCAGTACGTATAGACGAATAAATTCTACTTGTACCTGAAAATAAAAGCAATTAACTATGTTACGTGAAGGTGGTGGTCACAAAGTAAAGACATTACAAAATTATTAGGTGAATTATCTTGTGCTAAACGAATAAAGGCTATTTCTATCGAAAATAATGCCTATAGATTTTCGTACATGAAGGCAGTGGACACACACTAGAAGAAACCATTTGAAGCCGTACGTTGCCCGTGCCTACTGGAAATACACCCTGACTCAAAGTGAGAATAAATTACTCCCTACGAAATTATTATCGCAATACTGTATTTATTACCATCCGTTCAGCAGTGTAACACCGCAGTAAAAGATGAAAAAATTATTACCAGCTGTAGGCACGAATCCGAATCGAAATGCCAACGGCGTTTCAGGGAAGAATAATGCATTGTTTTCAAATTATGTTAAATCAGCGACATGATTTCCAGTTCTAGAGTCCATCCCATCCACGCGGAAATAGGGAATTGTGCGCTGTCCATCATTTACAGTCGCATGCTCATTCACTTCAAATAGAACATATAAAAACATTCTAGGTATCATAAATACTGAGCTAAAACCGGAGAACCTTCGACGTAAATCAGTCTGATTTGAAATGAATGCTTAAGTAACGAAAGAATTCTTGTGAATGTAAACTCAGCGCTGAGATACATCAATCAAGTCAGTATCTTGTTTGTTTGGGTTACTGGGGCTTAGTGGAATGTAAGATGAGTCAGAGGACTTGTCAGAAAATCATTATTTATTGTAAAGCGAGTAAACTTGTAATGCCACAACCTCCTGCCGGCCTACTAAGCTACTTCATCAGGAGTTATGTTTCATAAAGCAGCTTCCAAGCTAGTTGGTTAATTTAGAGGGGGGGGGGAACTATTAAACTCTTGTGTTCTAAGTAGGACACTCCATCGATGCCGCATTTTAGCACATGTATTAATATCCGCTACTAGCGTCCAATGGATTGAATGACGAGTCAAACGTTCCTTCACATTTCTATTCTGATTAATGAAACATATTTGAGGAGGCAGAAATGACTTTGAAACCAATGCATATGAGCGATCACAAACAACGTTTTTCTCGGACTAACTCCGGATTACAAATGTCTTAACACGACCGCGTCTTCTTCAAGGCCAAAATACAGCGCTAGTCCGATAGTCCGAACAATATTTTATTGAATAGCTTTGATCTAAACAGTTTAGTACATCAAAATACTTCACCAGCTGAAACAATTAATATTTTAAACGTTCAGGATATTGGAACTAATACAGCTTCTTGCTCCATAGTTTGACTTTGTTTTAGGATGCGTCAAACTAGCAATTTTCATGTATACCTTTCATAATCCCAATGTTATTCTCTAAGCGTACTGTAACACCTCTATTTTAATATATGTAGATTTTCTGAGTGGCTTGTTGTAACAATACAATATAAAATGAATTCGTGAAGTAGTGTTAAATTAACAATGTTATTTTACATTAGTTTATAACATTGTTTCATGTACGATGAGCACGTGTATAATTTTCAGTGCGCCTGATTGTTTGTGACGAGCTAAAACTTACGTTATTCTTAATAATTTTTTAATGTCGGTAATAATTCTCTATGTAAATGTTGTACAATATATGATATAATTTTGTATTAACCCTCTCAATTCCCGTATTTTGGTAGATATTACAATGTAAGGCAATTTATGAAAATGTATTGGCGTTTTGAATATAAGTTAACAAATTTTCAATACCAGTTTAGTAAATGTTAATATATATCTACTACACTATATCTACAGTAACATTCGTACCGTTTTTGTTTGTTTCTATTCCTTGTAATATTGAAGTGGCTGATAAATTTTAGTATAGGTGTCGCAGTAATTTTTGTGTAATGTTGGCAGTACTGTTATCATGAGATATTGATCAACACACAAAATCATATAAACTGACTTAATTAATTAATTTATATATACATATAGACCATATCGATTAACTACCCTGCAACATGCGACATATATTTAATTGTCTTTTATAAAAGCTACTGCATCCCCAGTATCAGCAGAACATTGATTTAGTAACCTGCAGTGCAAACTTGTTCACGTTCTGGGCTATCGTTATAAGACAACACATGTTCCTGGATCCATAGTTTTGTTAGTACTGTCGTAACAAAGCGTGCATTGCAGTCTCTTTTCCCCCATGGTTTACATTCTCCCAATTAACTCTCGCAAGCTGGTTCTTCCCTTTCGTTCAGTCCATTCTCGCTTTGTGTCGCTATCGGGTGTAAACCTCATTACAGTTGATTGCTTTCCACTTTCGCGCCGTATTAACAAAGAGCTGTTTCTGATATATTGTTCGCGAATTGACTACACGTTCTGTTGTTCTGTTTACGTATCGCCAGTGGCGGTGTTGGTCGAACGCCACAGTTCACTGCAAATCGATTTCAAGAAGGAACACAAATGTTGATCCGATTTAGGTCACGTCTCATCAGAATGAAACAGAAAACACACCACTTCTTTGCTGCCATGATTGTGCCACTGCTGCGAAAGCGTAAGAAAACGGCCAATAAAATGCAAGATGGGAATAAGAAATGGGATAGTGGTTAGTATTACATTTTACCTAATATTATAGTATGAGAACATAACCTATTGTTTGTTATAAAATTTTCTTTCCTTATTATTCACTTAACTGTCTATAATAACATAGTGTGTGTTAGTTATAATTGCCGTATGTGGGTCAGTGCGAAATATTTATCCGTTTCCCGTACTTACACGTCTTCTGTATTTAAGACAGTTTTTCAAAACTCTATAAACGCGCTACGGTATTTGTTTCTTATAAAATAAATTCCGTACTTGCATAGCATGAAATATTTGGTATTTCAGGACCTAGTAAATTAAGAGGCATAGTTATTGGAGAAAAAAACGTTTCTGCTTAGGGCAGTTATTTGCAATATCGCTGTACCATACCTATGGTTGTCCCATGTGTCTAAATATCTCACCACAATGAACAAGACCGCTCTGCGATCATTTTAGTAATATATTCTTTTGTCGTTCCTTTAAAGAGTCGATGTAAGTGATGGGCATAGTATATTTGCATCACTACTGAAGACTATATTCTGACACAGCACAAATTACATCTTGCAATGTCTAGTGCCCCAATTGGATAGTGAATCTAGAATGAAATTCCGGCGCTAACAGATAGATAATACTTATTGCTGCGCGTGAGTTTTCAGTGTCCGAAGTACAAGGACTGGAGATTAATAACAGGGATACTGATATCTATGCTATACTTTCTGATTTTGTTTGCGGTTTTTATTAATACACATGTATATTTAGTACACTGCTGGTCAACTTCTGGTTGCATCTTAGATAATTAAAGCTTTTTAACATGCGAAAAATTATTGTATAAGACTTTTTTAATCTTACTGCTTGTATGCCTCAGACTTTTATCACTTTGTATGTATCCACATAAAATTGTACAGTGTTTTGTAAGGCAGCCTGCTGTAACGATCAAAGAAGAGGGAAATGACATAAAAGATATAATTGTGCAATCAAACGGAAAATATAAAGAAATGAGAAAATGGAAGGAATTGGCACACTAGACGGTGAGTGAAATTTCTTAGTTGTATATTCAGTGGATGAATATTGTACAAGTAATCTTTTAACGTCTCAGTTTGTATACCATGGCTATTTTTAATTTCTACATAAGACAGACGGCAGTTAAATCTGTAAAAAATTATTATAATATTAAAAGTTTAAAACTTTGCGATCATGAGGGACCAAACTGCAAAGGTCAGCGTTTCCTAGTCCTAGAGACTACTTAAAGGACAACACTCACACAAACATACGCATATGCTAGGGAGAAATCGAATCTTTGAAAAAGCAGCTGAGCAACCGCATAAGTCAAGCGACATGGCACAAAACCCGCAGTTTTATAGCAAGTTAGACAGTTTGGTGGCGTATCCCAGGTATTATTCAGTAGAGCAGGTAGTGTAGGACGTCAAAGAGAGTGTGGAAGGAAATTCAAATTCCGATAGGACGAAATTAATCATTGAATGGTCGATGTCACTGTAAATCTATCACAGACTTACAGAGTAGAAACAGCAGTGAAACGAATTGTTAAGTGACTAGATAGGGACGATCAATAAAAGAAAACCAGTCGAATGAGGAAACAAGATTCTAAAACGGACACTAAAAGTGTCTATTATTCGAGTAAAAATTAGTTATATGGGTCCTCAATGAAATTAAAAATTTTGATTGGCCATACTATTGGAAGAATTCATGGGCAAGAGAAAATCAGATAAAAATTTAAAAGTTAGGACGTCCTTTCAAGTATTTAGCACTGTAGGAGCTGAAATGTGGTCGATAAATAGTTCAGACAAGAAAACTGAAGCAATGCATATATTGTTCAAAAAAATAACACAGAATCAGACAAGTGGTTCGTAATGTGGAACTACTGAATCAAATTGACGGGAAAGGTGATTCACTGAACTGTCTTTTGACTGCACATTTTTACAAAATAGTTCACAAACTTAGAAAACAAAGAATTATTGCTGAGGCAGAGTGGCCGAGCGCATTGAGGCGTTATGCTCCGATGCGCGAGGCCATTCCCCGTCGGGGGTTCGAATCCTCTATCGGGCGTGGATATTTGTGCTGCCTTAAGTAATTTGTAAGTTTAAGGACTAATGACCCTGCAGTTAAGTCCCAAAAGCTTAACAAACATTTGAACATATTTTGATAAAATCGTCAGTATGTGTGTGTGTGTGTGTGTGTGTGTGTGTGTGTGTGTGTGTGTGACCCACGACTGGACTACAGTAAGGTCTTTTCAACTGGCTGTAAGTTGGTTATACAGTTGCAAGGCATAGACAAGCGTTGGAGACAGCCTGAAAGAAGACGCCATAACACCACAATCACTTATGGCTCAGAAAGGACTAAATTGGAGTTTTATGGCTGCATTGATAGACCTGACTTGGAGTATTATCGAAGAGAAAAGTCACCGATTCGATCAAGTTATACCGCAGTTTTTGTCAGTCAACTTTGCGGTTTTGAACTATGTAATAGTTAGTCGGACGCAAATAACGACTTATTGCTATAAATGGGGTTGCTATTAATCTTATTAATAGAGTTGCTGGCTTGTTTTGTTAACAATAGTAATAGGTTGTTTTAGTGGAGGAGCACAAGAAGTAGCAGCATATCTTCTGCTGGCATACACTGCGTGACAATGAGTTTTGTCGGAAGGTGAGGCACTTTCGATAACCAGCGAGGAAAACATGTGAGGAGCCTCTGAGCGAAAACAGCTAAAAAACCGCAATGCAGAGGTGGGTGGTGAGCAAACAGCGAGAGTGCGAACGGAAACAAAATGTATAGAAATAATTTCTGATAACGTTTGCACGGAGCTTATAATAAATTCATTTCTGTTGACTTTACGGGGCCTTCTCGCTGAAGCACAGCGAATAAATACAGTCAAAATACACGTTTTACGCCTATATTCTCCTGAATTCTTTATGTCAACGACGCGACGTACAGACCACGAGCCGAATCCCGCTCTGCTTTGCACGCAGCTGTAGGAATATTGCGATGGAAACATTCGATGTGCAAATGGAACATCGCATAAACAACTTCTGAGCCCCATTTGCATGTATGCAGAAAAATGTCACTATAATTACAGATGCACGCAAGACTCCTGAGCTTGTGTGTTCACAGAAAGCATACTCGGGTTGGGTCGAAGTGCTTGAACAGATGGGTATCAATGATATTCTCAGAATAAACAATCATATTTTACGCGACAGCTTGGACATAACAGATTTCGGTGAACAAGCGGATACCTTCATTGTTATGCGTACATTATTCTTCTACGTTACTGCCCATTAACCAAGATACAACCAAGATACAACCATACAGAATATCTTAGAAAATATGACAAATTCTCTGAGAAAGTGTCTGGAAGATAAAACACTGGATGAGGAATGTTCAGTAGAAGCTTGGAAACACTAAGGTAGTACTATGGAAGTTCTACACATATACTTCGCAATCCAATGTAAAGTGCGAGGTGGAGGGTACACTGTACTGCTACTAGGCATATCCTTTTCTATTCTATTCCCAAATAGAACATGAGAAAAAAGAATGTCTATATGCCTCTGTAAGAGCCCTAATTTCTCTTATCTTGAAGTTTGTAAAGTTTTCGTACAACGTATTTCTATGTTACACTTAACAGCATCACATAAAACCAGTTTTGTAAAACTGTTTATATACGACCATCTAAGGTTACTGAACATATCAGGTAGTGAAGAAACCCTCCAAACTGAAAAGTTAAAGTAACAAAAATCCAAAGTGGAGAAACATTATTTTGCACTCAGAATATTTCAATACATATCTTTATATAATGTGAATAATTTGGCACAGTCAAAACATTATGGCTCTATTTGCAGTACAACAAATGGACTCCATCCAGGGCAAGCAAATTACTGGTATTAGAGCTCAAACTTACGATCCAAGAAGTCAACAAACTAAAAGCCAAAAATTACACAATCGAAGGCAACACATATGCACAAGACGTTGCTACCTCGTTTTATAAGTTCGAAAATAAACAATAGTGACAACAATTCCCAATAATTTCGATTCTTACTAAACTTTTAATAAAATGTGTACAATGCACACGTACTCTTTACATACATACCGTATAACTTCCTAACGTACTACAATAACAGTTCACAATCATAAGATAAAATATTATGGTTTTATTTTCCTTCCTTGATCAAAATGTATGTATAGGTGCTGTACAGAATGGGTGTTGTGTTTATTCTGTGCTGAGTTTATTCTGTGCTGCCTTTCTTTCTCCTTGAAGTATAAACTCTTTGATGGACAAGTGACTGATTAGAACAATGTTGTTTGAAGTTTTGTTTCATTATTTTTTAATTACAGTGTTTAAGAATGTATATATTGAACATTATTTCTGATTTTACAACTATGCTGTATATTTCGATATATGAACAGTGCCTTTAATATTATTATAAACATCGGGATACCGCTTGTGTTGAAGTCTTATGTATACAAAAACAGGTGCGCACATACTTTGCATATGTGCGCTACTGAGACATAAGGCAAAACTGTGTATGTAGCAAAAACATTACATATGAAGTACGAAGTTCAGCATACTAACATCACATTCTTTGGAATGTAAATAATTGTAATAAACAGCAAATTAACAGCACTACATTGTACAAGTTGTACATGCTATTTTATTGATTTAACCATGTTTCAACTTGCAAAGCCAACATCTGACCCTAACTCACTGACAATGATTCGGTAAATGTTTATACTTTTTCAGCTCTCCTCTTTCGCCTAATAGCGGATGGTCGCAGCGCTGATTCATGCCAATAATAATGTAAGAACAGTCTACAGTGTACCATTTAAATTTATTGATTGCCGGTGGTGATTGTGTAGATCGTCTTCGCATCTACTCCAATGCCGACTAGCAGGGACTGTGGGTCCCTCCAGCTGATATTAATTATTCGCATAGTGCAGTTGACATAACTATGTTTACTTGTTTACTAAAACTAAAGGGTCGCTTTCAGTACCCACTGCATCACCCGCTGTACTGATCATATTAAGCACAGGTATCACTTTCTTCTACCTGTCAGAGATTTACGTATAAAATTGTACGTAGAGGGATAAATGTGGCGAGAGCCTGTCATTGTCTATGTAGGTATTATGGTAGTTCAGAGTCGGTGACAAAAGGAGCGCATGCAAAACGGACAGAAGTGGTGATAGTGTTTCGGAAATGTGTGCTTACTGAGAAATTGGTTGCGTGTATTTTGGCGTCAAGAATACGAGTTTTTATGGAGGACATGGTGCTCTGGAATTTGGCCACAGGGAGAAACAGAATATTATATCCTCTCTTGTCATGGACTGAAATATTTTAACGACTTTACCGTTGTCCACGAATAGGTAATCATTTTTTTTAATACATAAAGAAATGGCGCTTGTTTACCTTGTCTTTATGTTCGTACAGCAAATATAAAAAAGTGACTGTGTTTTTGGCGATATTATTTCGTCACTGATCAGTTTGAGCTATAATGCAGTTCTTAAACCCTCTCCGATGGAGCGGAAAACTAGGCGACAAACAGAATACCTGAAGGTAATCACAACTTGAAATAAGAAATGAGCGGTCAACGATCCAGTTATTTAACAACGTTTTCAAGAGTCTTAATTATTACTTTTTACATTGCACTGCACATTTTTTGCTAGCCACATATTTGTGTTTTTCAGTATATCGTAGGCTTTCAGGCAGCCATTTCGGCATCGCTGCCCTGAGTCGCCTGTCACGCCAGATCCTTGGCTGACATAACTGGCTGCTGGAGAAAGTTAGAGCCCTAAATTGCGTAGGCATCAACGGGAATGTTACAGAGAGCTACCGAACATACATGACTCTGGGTCAATTAAACCCGATATATGGACCCAGAAGTATCGAATTTTTCGCACGCGGCATTCCTGAACATAAGAGCTGGTGGACGCCTTATTTCTTACACATTGTACATTTATTTATAACTAGCTGAAAACCCGGCGGTGCCCGGGTATTTATTTATTTATTCCTGCCATTTTCTGGCATATATACATTTGTAAGTGGGCTGTATGTCTGTAAAATCTCTTGGAAATACAGTTAGTAGCGAAGAATTAATAGATTAAAACTTGGCGCGGAAAGGGACAATTTTCTATGAACGTTACTGTTAATCTCCTCGTATCTCATGAACTACGTGTCGGAATGTGATACAATTTAGAAGGTACATTCAACTATACGAGTGTATACTGTCTGGAAAATTTCCTGCGGTTAAAATTTGTAGTGTAGAAATTATAAATTGTAATGTCGTACTGAATGCCGTAGTTTTACTCCATAAACAATGGAATTGTAGTAAGCGAGAAACTTTTTTCCTTTCACCATTTTGCTATGGTTCTCAGCAAGAAAAAGTAAAATAAAGGTTTGAAATATGTTTAAAGTTTGTTGCAAGTCGATAAGTACTCTCATTCAGGTTTTCGCGCATCTCATTGTTTATGACGTCACACCTCGTGAACTACGTATCGTACGTGATTCTTTTACGTGTGAAAAATTTCACAAAGATTGCAACAAAACTATAGATTTGCATGTAACACGTACACACAAACCCACAAATACAAAAACGTACGGACACTCTGCTGTATGTATTGGAAGATTACTTTAAGACTACTGACAAACATAACATAATTGAGGTAGTCTAAAATAGACACACTTGAATTTACCGCGCTAGGCTGATTCGCTACTGGTCTGCATTCCGCGAAACTCGGTTCCGGGGTCACGAGCACTGCCCCTCCGCTATTGCGGATGCGCGACTGACATGACGTCATTACCTTATGGGTGCAATACATACGAATCTGACTGACAATGAACACACTTCATTGCCTACTGAGCTGCTAGGTGACAACACCGCTTTTATAAACGATTTAGGAAACAATCTGAATAGCTCCTTTAGGTTGTTCGCGGATGATGCTGTCGTTTATCGGTTAGTGAAGTCAAAAATCAAAAGCAAATGCAAAGCGTTCTAGACAAAATTTCTATATGGCGCGAAAATTGACAATTAACACTAAATAAAGAAAAGTGTGAAAGTACTGAGGCACAAATCGTTATAGGTTCTGAAAGCTGGCTGACGCCTGAGATAAATTCGGCCGAAATTTTTTCAAAGGGCCAAATGGTCTTCAGAAAGGATAGAATAAATAAAACAGGGGGTGGCGTGTTTATTGCTGTTACAAACGGTTTATCCTGCAACGAAATTGAGGCAGATACTTCCTGTGAATTGGTCTGGGTAGAGGTTATACCTGACCACCGAAATAAATTAATAATTGGATCTTTTTATCGGCCCCCTAACTCAGACGATGCGGTTGCAGAAATGTTCAAAGAAAGCTTGAATCATATTTCAAATAGGTATCCGAAGCATACTGTTATAATCGGTGGCGACTTTAATTTACCCTCGATATGTTGGCATAATTACGTATTAAAAACCAGGGGCAAATATAAAACATCGTCCGAACTAGTTCTGAATGCTTTTTCTGAGAACTACTTCGCACAGTTAGTTCATGAACCCACTAGAACAGTACGTGGTTGCGAAAATACTCTTGATCTCCTAGCAACAAATAATCCCGAGATAGTAAAGAGCATCAAAACAGATACAGGGATTAGCGAACATCGAGTTGTAGTAGCGAGACTGAATATCGAAATTCCCAAATGCACCAAAAATAAACGAAAAATATATCTATTCAATAAAGCAGATAAAAATTCGCTTCACGCTTTCCTGAGTGATAGTCTCCAGTCCTTCAAAACTAAAAATGCGAGTGTAGATCAGTTGTGGCTTACATTCAAAGAAATAATATCAGTAGCAATCGAGAGATTTATACCAAATTAATAAAAGAGGGGGCTGACCCCCCGTGGTACACAAAACAGGTCAGATCACTGTTGCAGAAACAAAGAAAAACGCATGCAAAATTTAAAAAGACACAGAATCCGCAAGACTGGCAATCTTTTACTGAAACTCGCAACCTAGCGCGGACTTCAATGCGAGAATCTTATAGTTGTTTCCACAACGAAATCCTGTCTCGTAATCTTGCAGAAAATCCAAAGAAATTCTGGTCATATGTGAAGTACACTAGCGGCAAAACACAAACAATAACTTCACTACGCGATAGCAATGGTAATACTACCGACGACAGTACTGCTAAGGCAGAATTACTAAACACAGCTTTCCGAAATTCTTTCACCAAAGAAGACGAAGTGAACACTCCAGTATTCAATCCAAGAACAGCTGCCAGCATGCGAAACTTAGAAGTAGATGTTCCTGGAGTAGTAAAACAACTTAAGTCACTAAACAAAAATAAATCTTCCGGGCCAGATTGTATACCAACTAGATTCCTCTCAGAGTATGCTGATGAAATAGCTCCGTACTTAGCTATAATTTACAACCGATCACTCAGCGAAAGATCCGTACCCAAAGACTGGAAAGTTGCCCAAATTACTCCAATATTCAAGAAAGGCAATAGGAGTGATCCCCAAAATTACAGGCCTATCTCATTGACGTCGATTTGCAGTAGGATTTTGGAACATATACTTTGTTCGAATATTATGTACTACCTCGAAGAGAACGACCTATTAACCAATAGTCAGCACGGATTCAGAAAGTATCGCTCTTGCGAAACACAGCTTGCCCTTTATTCACATGAAGTGTTAAGTGCCATCGACAAGGGATCTCAAATCGATTCCATATTTCTGGATTTCCGGAAGGCTTTTGATACTGTACCCCACAAGCGGCTTCTAATGAAATTGCGTGCTTATGGAATATCTCCCCAATTGTGCGATTGGATTCACGATTTCCTATCAGAAAGGGCACAGTTCGTTGTAATTGACGGTAAGTCATCGAGTAAAACAGAAGTGATATCTGGCGTTCCACAGGGAAGCGTTATTGGTCCCCTACTCTTCCTCGTGTTTATAAACGATTTAGGAGATAATCTGAATAGCTCCCTTAGACTGTTCGCGGATGATGCTGTCGTTTATCGGTTAGTGAAGTCAACAGAGGATCAAAAGCAACTGCAAAGCGATTTAGACAAAATTTCTACTTGGTGCGAAAATTGGCAATTGACACTAAATAAAGAAAAGTGTGAAGTAATACACATGACCACTAAAAGAAATCCGCTGAACTTCAATTACGCGATAAATCAGTCAAACCTTAAGGTCGTAAATTCTACCAAATACCTAGGAATTACAATTACGAACAACTTTGACTGGAGAGAACACATAGAAAATATTGTGGGGAAGGCGAACCAAAGGTTACGTTTCATTGGCAGAACGCTTAGACGATGCACCAGCTCCACCAAAGAGACTGCCTACATCACACTTGTGCGTCCTCTCTTGGAGTACTGTTGCCCCTTGTGGGACCCTCACCAGGTGGGACTGACGGAAGATATTGAGAAGGTTCAGAGAAGGGCAGCTCGTTTTGTTTTATCACGTTACGGGGGGGAAAGCGTCACGGAAATGTTGCACGAATTGGGGTGGAAATCATTAAAAGAAAGACGTTATTCCTTGCGGCGTGATCTGTTTGCGAAGTTTCAATCACCGACTTTTAGTTCTGAATGTGAAAATATTTTGCTAGCACCCACCTACTAAGGGAGACATGACCATCCCAATAAAATAAGAGAAATCAGAACGAAAACGGAACGATTTAGGTGTTCTTTCTTCCCGCGCGCTATTAGAGAATGGAACGGTAGAGAAAAGTTATGAAGGTGGTTAATGAACCCTCTGCCAGGCACTTAAATGTGATTTGCAGAGTATCGATGTAGATGTAGAATACACATGACCACTAAAAGAAATCCGCTGAACTTCAATTACGCGATAAATCAGTCAAACCTTAAGGTCGTAAATTCTACCAAATACCTAGGAGTTACAATTACGTACAACTTAGACTGCAAAGAACACACAGAAAATAATGTGGGGAAGGCGAATCAAATATTACGTTTCATTGACAGAACGCTTCTAAGACGCAACAGCCCATTGTGCGACCCTCACCAGACAGACGGAATACATTAAGAAGGTTCAGAGAAGGGCAACTGGTTTTGTTTTATCACGTTACAGGGGGAAAGCGTCACGGAAATGTTGCCACGATTTGAGACTGACATCATTAAAAGAAAGACGTTATTCATTGCGGTGAGATCTGTTCACGAAAATTCAATCACCGACTTTTACTTCTGAATGTGAAAATATTTTGCTAGCACCCACTTATATAAGGAGACATGACCATCCCAATAAAATAAGAAAAATCAGATCGAAAACGGAACGATTTAGGTGTTTTTTCTTCCCGCGCACTATTAGAGAGTGGAACGGTAGAGAAAGGTTATGAAAGTGGTCAATGAACTCTCTGCCAGGAACTTAAATGTGATTTGCGGAGTATCTATGTGGATGTAGATGTACTGTAAGAGACATTACAGCGGTATATTTTGACAGATACCAGCACGTAACAAAAACACGTCACCGTTCGTAGCATTTCTTACAGTTAAACGTGAAGCAGTTATGCATTGGCGGTGAAAGTCGCCAGAACATTCTAAAATAAACTGGATGGCCGTGAGAACTAGTGTTTATCATTGCAGTACGGTAAAAGGCGTGAGGTTGAGCGGAAGATGGTATTTGATGGTTCGTGTACAGCTGTGGACACATTTTTCCTCTCCCCTTCGCATTTGTAACAGATTTTGGAACCAGAAAAGACAATATTTTTACTAATTCGAAATACTGAAACTTTTTAGATCCTTTCGGGGCCATTAAATAAATTTATTGGCGAAGTTGAAAAATTGTGTTTGAGCGGGATTCGAACCCGAATCTTCCACTTCGGCCTGTGGTCTCCTTAACTTTTTTTTTTTTTTTTTTTTTTTTTTTTTTTTTTTTTTTTTTTTTTTTTGGGTGGTTCTGTTTCAGAGAGGGTTAGGCCCTCTGACCAACACCACCTAGAAGACAAGGCGTTACAACAGGCCGTGCCTACGTCACACTTGGCCAGTCAGTGAGGTGGCGGCCGCAGCCTCTGTGACGTAGGCACGGCCTGTTGTAAGGCCGTGACTTGTAGGTGGTGTTGCTCTGACCATACGCGCTGAACCACAGCGGCCGGCTCCAAATTCTTATCTTCTAGCTCCGTGCCCATTGATTCCTCTCGTTTGCAACCTATACTGGATTCCCTAAAACAAGTTGAGAATATGAGTTGGGATGGAAGCGTGTCTGGGTAGCCAATTGGTTAAGGCGACCGCTGTCCCGAAGCAAGAAATCAAGTTTCGAATCCCGGTCCAGCGCAAATTTTCAATTTCGCCCTCGAATTTATTTCTAAGCCCCAAAACGGTCGAAATGTTTCAATTTTTCGAATTCGTAAAATAACGCCTTGAATGTCAATAAATGATATCTGTAATTTCACACATGTCCGAAAGAACAGACGCCAAATCAATAATTGTACAATGTTCCAAACTGTCAAATATATCATGCCCATTTGTTTTTTAGAATAATCACGATTTCCGACTGTGTGGCTACACATCAAACAGCTTTGATTTTGTGAATGACATGCTGGAAGACTGTCTGTTGTTCACCCATGTGTGACTATTCTCTTCATTCTGGAACTTCTTAGAGATGGGATTATGAGGGTCGAGTAATTAAAAAAAAAAACTTGTAGTCTACATGGAAAGATAGGACATTTCATTAGAAAAACAGACCTAATGAACGTAATTTACTTTGGCAACGTTGATACAGAGCTTACAAAATGCGGAATAGCGGAAGATAATGCTTTACAGTATGAGCACTGTTCAATAAAGAATGATCATAATTTTCTGACAACATACCGATTATTCAAGTAAAAATTTTAATAGTCCGTCTCAAAATAATTTCCCATGAACACGATGCATTTGTCCCAGCGTTTCTACCAGTATTCAGATAGATGATGGAAATTTTTTTTGAGAGGTCCTTCAAAAATCGCCTCAGCAGCCTTCACCACTGCTTCTGATGATGGCTAATGCCTCCCACAAAGATATTTCTTCAAGTTATGGAATAGAAAAATGTCACTTGGAGCTACGTCCGGACTATAGGAAGGGTGAGGGATGCACCTCACGTTGATTATTGCAAGATATTAGCAACAACACTGGCAACATGCGGCCGCGCATTATCGTGGTGCAGCAACCAGCCTGTTTCACGGAAATGTGTCGCTCAATGAAATGTTCAGTACTTCAAGAAGTGACATAAGGGTTTCGATGACAGGAGCATTGTCGACGTTATCTTCCGTAACAGTAGTAACTGGAGCGCATCTTCCTTTGAAATTGTTTCCTAACTTTTTAAAGCACCTTCGAGTTGTTCTGTATGGAAGAATTAACTCTCCATATGCCTCCTGCTGCAGGAGTCCTGCAGCACTGTATAAGCCTCAGATAGAGATTTCTTGAGACGAAAGCAGAATTTCAGAGTATGGTATGGTTTTTCTCGTATTACCTCCGTTGCAGCGGTAGGCGATGCTGATGAACCCGTCAAAACGTGCCTGACTCCCACAGGAGGGAATCGGGAGTCACAACAATGAAATTACTACGGCGTGATTGTTTGACATTAAGCTGACAGATTATCAGAAGATTGAATTATAGCGCGGGATATTATGACCGTAAATATTTTGACCATTCTTTATTAAACAGTCTTCATATTTTCCTCTTGTCTTAAACTGTACGTAATAATTATTATGAAACAACAAGATGCCACAAAACAAATTCAGTAAAAGTTCGGGACCGAACCGCTAATGCCGGACTATCTGACAATACCTGTTACTGCTGGCATAGGCAAAGCCACTCATCGAAAACAGCTGTGACACAGCGCACTGAAACATTTGTACAATAACATATGAAATTGTTCCAGGTTTTTAAGTTTATTTGGAAGCCAATTTTTCAGTTGCTACCGACTGACAAGCATATTTCATTAATTCATACTTTTGTATATATGACAAATGCCTGACGAACCATTAGTAAATTCAGTTATCAAAATATTTCTGTTCTCACCTTTCTCCATGGGTTTGATGATTTCCAGTTTCTGGTTGATGGTCAGAGTGCGTGCTTACACTTCACTCCTGATTTAGAGCTTGCAGAGCCGGCCGCGGTGGCCGAGGGGACTGAGACGTTCCAGTCACGGTCTGCACGGCTACTACAGTCGGGGGTTCGAATCCCCCCTCGGGCATGGATATTTGTGCCGTCCTTAGTATTAGTTAGTTCCTAAGTAGTTTGTAAGTTTAGGGACTGATGACCCCGTAGTTAAGTCCCATAAGCTATACAAACATTTGAGAGCTTGCAGAAAGTTTAGGTTTTGAGAACATTGCTTAAATGTTAATAAAACTTCCACAGATCACTATGGTATGACGGTCACCACTGTTAAATTGCGAAAGATGCTGGCACTCCAAACAATGAAAGGAACCTCCGTACAGTACAGTAACAACCGAAATCTGCTGAGTAGGGTCTGAATGCTTCCGATCCCAACAATGGCGTCTGCGTCATTGACGACCGCTGTCAGGACATTGTTGTGACAGGCCAAGCAGGGAATCGCCTCAAGTGAACAGTCGGTGGGTGACGTCAGTGTAACTGCAAAAAAAGAAAAAAATGTTCAAATGTTTGTAGATCTATCGGACCAAACTGCGTGGTCATCAGTCCGTAGCTTACAAACTACTTAGTCCTAGGTAAATTACCCTACGGACAAACACACACATCCATGCCCCAGGGAGGACTCGAACCTCCAGGGCGAGCAACCGTGCGCTCCGCAGCGAGACGCTTTAGACCGCTCGGCTACTCCACCGCGGCCAGCGTAACTGCTGCAGTAGCGGTTACATCAAAGGGAAAACAAGTCCCCTTGGACCCGGACTTCTACTGTATTTCGTTCATCACAGTGCTTTAGACGGGGAAAAATATTTGGCGGTACTCTGCTAGGCGGAAGAAATGTTTAGGCGGTACTCAGCTCATTTCACATGAAATCAGTCAAATGGACATTTTTAGAAAATCAAGAAAGTAAAGATCTAGCCTTGTGAATGTACTAACAAAATATAGCTCTAATTTACAGATTTAAAACTCATTATTATTGTATTCAAGGGTTTAGTGTATATGAGGATATCACCCATCGGCTTTGGACAAAGACATCTTATCGTATCTAATCAGGAGTGGCGTTCCAAAAAACAATAAGAGTTAATTTTTACCAACAGTTGAACATCCTGTCTGTTGAAGAAGGATATTAAAATTCGCTTCTTTTTTAGTTCCTACTAGTGCTACGAGACACTATTTTATAACATTATACTGACAACAGTGCGAAAAAGACGGTTAAGTAAACATAATATTTACGGTAAACATCTTGACAGTGACTCGTTTTCAAAACGTGTCGTGCTAAGCAAGGAAACATACGTAACTCGTATAGTGTTTCATGATTAAATCAATGGAAATCAAGTAAAACTGTTGCGACGTACTGTCCCTTAAATTTTTAAAAGAATTGCCTGAATTTCGGACTTCCTTTCTGCAACGAATATGAAACGATATTGGATACAAAAGTCTTTGCGTATGTAGTGACTTATCTCTTTGGAGCAAGGTTTGTAAACGCTGTCCATTGGCTAAGTCGAACATTTGACCACCACTCAGATTCCATTGGATTTGTGCGAAGGGCAATTTAAGCGCATCGTCGGTTATTAATCGCAACTCGAACAAACCAGAACTTTCCAATTTTTCATTCCGAAATTCATTCGACAATTTACAGCAGTTGTGCTATTTATTTTTTTTTTTTTTATTTTATTTTTTTTTTTTATTTTTTTTTTTTTTTACAGATTTAAGAAAAGAATTTTAGCCGGTACGCTAATAACGAGTTTGAATTTTAGGCGGTACGCCGTACCGGCCCAATAGGATGCATACGATTATTATTAATGGAAAAAACTACAGTTATATCAATACAAAAATAGATGCTGTTTCTCACATCGTTGGTTACCTAAATTAAAAAAAATTCTCAATACCCAAAACGTATTTCCACGAGCCGCCACTATTATCACCGTGCCCGACAGTGCGAAAGGTTACCAATCCCGTGTTTCAGATAACTGCCCATTGACTGTGGAAACACGATCCTTGTGATTTATGATCGTAAAACCAAGTCTTTTTTCGACTAATGCATGTACAAACATTGTATTCAGAATTTCCGCGACTAAAAGAATTTACGCTCGTGAGCGAAAAGCTTCCTCCTCGTGACGCTCTCGTCGCCACGGTATTTGCTCGACGGCAGTTTGTAGGTTGGCGGTGTGGGGGGGTGGTGGGGTGGGGGGGGGGGGGAAGGTTTGGGGCGGCAAAAGCAACGTGAAGGGCGGAGGGCGTGGTGACACAGCGTGAACGATGCTCTGTGTATTGGAATTCCCACCGCGTGTTGACAACTCGGCGCACGGCCGTTTATCGGAAGCAAACTCGGTAATGTGTTTAGGGGCGGGGCGGGCAAACAGCATACATATTTGACAAGGAGCCTGCCGCTCAATAAATCCATCGCGTCTGTCCGCACTCGAGCGAATATTATTAGCGGCCGTTCGACAGCGTTCGATTGTCTTGCGTCACTCGAGCTAATTCCATTCTGCATACATTTTTGAGGCCAAGAAAACAGTGTGGCACGAAAATCAGCAGCCTGAATAACAAAGTTGTTCTCGTTCGAAAAATGTTGGTGCGTAATAAAAGAAATATCAAAATATTTTCCTGACGTATAATCGTTATACATACTGTTTCGTTTAAGAGTCTTTAATGTGATTACTCGATATTCTTCATACACTCTACATTCACACAACATAATCAAATTCAAAAATGTTCAAATGTTTATTAAGCTTATGGGACTTAACTACGGGCCGGCCGCGGTGGCCGAGGAGACTAAGGCGCTCCAGTCAAGGTCTCCACGGCCACTACGGTCGGGGGTTCGAATCCCCCCTCGGGCATGGATATTTGTGCCGTCCTAGTTCGTAAGTAGTTCATAAGTAGTTTGTAAGTTTAGGGACTGATGACCCCGTAGTTAAGTCCCATAGACTTTACAAACAAACAAACAAACTTAACTACGGGGTCATCAGTCCCTAAATTTAGAAACTACTTACGAACTACCTTATAGTAAGGACGGCACAAATATCCATGCCGGCCGCGGCGGCCAAGGGGACTGAGGCGCTTCAGTCACGGTCTGCACGGCCACTACGGCTGGGAGTTCGAATCCCCCCTCGGGCATGGATATTTGTGCTGTCCTTAGTCTTAGCTAGTTCGTAAGTAGTTTGTAAGCTCAGGGACTGATGACCCCGTAGTTAAGTCCCATAGACTTTTCAAACATTTGAACATTTTAAATTATCCATGCCCGAGGGGGGATTCGAACTCCCGACCGTAGTGGCCGTGCAGACCGTGACTGGAGCGCCACAGTCCGCGCGGCCACCGCGGCCGGTACAACATAATCAACTGGATGTACTGTTAATTGCTAACATGGAGAGGGCGTGAATGTGGGTCACCGATTACGTTAAAAATTTTTATGGGCATTCTACATTGAATAGTTAAATCGATACGTGTTTCGGTTTTTTGCTAGACAGTAATTTATACAAAAATAAGATCAAAGTTATTAATGCAAAATCGCCTTTTCAATTCCATGTTCAGGGTGTATATTTTAAGTTGACAAACCAGAATAACTCGAGAAATTAGCTTCACACAAAAAAATGTGTAGAACCCAAAGTTGATTATTTTCAAGGGGGAAATCTGCTGGTGCTAAAATTAGGTGACCACCACCCGAGAGAAGATTTAGATTCTACATAAAAACTACGTACATTTTTTTCCCTTAATAGTTGGCGCTGTGATTCAAGAAAATCCATGTTCTCATTTTTGCGTGGAAAATCGTTACGGGAAAAGAAATATTTACTTCGTAAATTTTCATAAACTAAAATTAAAACTCTCCCTCTCTCCCCATTAGAGAGAGGCATTAGAGTTTTGCAAATGATGACCCAAATATTATTTTTTCCGCAGATTCAGATAACTTTTGTTTGTTTCGTGTTCATTAGGCCACACAAATTTTAATTATTAAAGAAACCATATGACTAGCTAACTAACAGACGAAACATCCTACTTACTAACGAGTGAACTCATTAACTAACAGAGTAAACAAATTAAAAGACTAACTGAGGAAAATACTAAAACCACGCTAACTAACTGAACTAAACTAACGCAATTAAAGATGAACGTACTTCCGTTTAAGGTTTGGTGGTTCTGAAAAGAAACGATTGGTTTCTTTTTATTGCTTATTATTAGCAAACACTTTGCAAGTAAAAGAATTTTGGGGTGCTTGTTTCCAGTGAGTCCCTTCGCCTCTCACTTTCGGCCTGCTCGGTTTCCGTATATCCCTTGCATCTCACCGTTTTATGAAATCAAATGTTCAATCTGATGACCTCCAACTTCGAAGAATTACTGACTCGTGCTGTAAATCAAAATTTACGAAATAAACAAGTATTTTTTATTCATACGTAAGTATTTTCCACACAGAAATGAGAACATGGATTTTCTCGAATTACAGCGTCAACTACCGAGAATAAAAAAGAAATGTGTAAGAAAAAATATACGTAGTTCTTTTGTGTAGTATCTTAAAAATGGGGGTCCCATTTGAAATATTACAATTGCCTCACACGCCCCCTGGTTTGTCAACTTAAAATTTGCAAACTGTATAATAGATCAAATGGTAATGACGTTCGAGTAATTACCGTTTTTGTGTTTTCATGCTGTATCTTGGGTACTCGTAAACAACTTTTCCAGTGCCGTCGCCGGTCGAGCGGTCCACGGTTTCGACTGTCAACCAATGGATCCATGTTCGAACCTTCATCTTGAAATTCTTTGTTACACCTGATAATTTTCTCATACTTTAATACCTTTATCTCGCCTTATTTTACAAATTGCAAAAACAATAGAAATAAGAATAAAATAAAATAAACTTTTAAAGTATATTATTACGTAATTCCAATTACTGGCCACAGCCAGTAGGGTGAAACATATCATAAGAAAAACCAAAGCACAAATATTTCTCACATAATAGACATATTGTCACATTCAGAAATTGTTGCGTAGACTTTCCCGTCGCAGTTACTATCAGTAGTCTTCTCGGGTTTCCAACCGGCAAACATCGACAAATTGACATAATAATTCCACAAGCCAACTGGCCGCCTTCTTCGCCGGTGAGTAACTGCATTCGGTATACTCATCTGAAGACGGCAGCCAGCTGGTTTGTCGAAATATTTTGTCAAGTTGACGATGTTATCCGGCCGCAAACACGAGAAGAACATTATACATTCACATGTTGTCCGAGATATCGTTCGTGGAAAACATATCTGATTTATATTGTATAACACAAGTCTAGCAGATATTACTTTCGATGTTTACCAAGAGTATATAAACATATATTCAACGACAGGCACGGACAACTGATTATGGATCAAGGTATTAATTTTAATAGCATATGCTATATCTTTAATTTCTGTGCTGTTGTGAAGTGTGGCAAGATTTTGAAGTCTTGCGATGAAATATTAGTAAAAAATGCTCATCTTTAGCTGATCATTCGATTTTTGCTTTCTCAACTTTGACTTTGATTTTTTCAGAAACTACTATGTGCCTAGCAAAACGCCAAAACACGTGTCTCCTTATATTCTGTATAGAACGTCCATGCAAAATTTTATGGTGACTCACGTATCAGCCCCTTTCCTTGTAAGACCACTTTTGTTGAAACGATTTATTTTATTTCATTACCAGTTACACCATAACCAGCTGCCATCCTTAGATGCTGTCACTTCATAAAACTTGGTGTCACAGTCCCGTTGAAATGGGAATGTTCTGAAGTTATAACATGTTACCATATTGGATCGTTACAAAAACAAAATTATTAAAATAAAAATTTGGAATGCGTTTGATTCTCCCACTGACGGACTCAGAATTTTTATTGCAGTAATTTTATTATTGTGACGATGCAGTATGGTAAAATACTTTATAACTTGAGGGCATTACCATTACAACGACGACGACGACGACACCTAATTTTTGGAAGTGAGAGCATGTGAGAATGCGAGCTTGTTTTTCTAAGATCGTAAATAAAACAAAATAAATTGTTTCCACGTAAGCGGTTTTGGCAGACAATATCAGAAACAAGTCACACCGGATCGTCCCAATAGAATGTGTAAGTTGCAGAATTAACTCTTGAAACAGATGACAACGCGAGAATTTGAATTTATTGCCACTTTCACTGTGCATTGACGCAGGAAAATATTTTTGTTTCATACGCAACTTTGAGCACCGTGTAAACTGACAGCTGGGTGATATTAGTTCAGTCAAATTAATAATTTAATCAATTGGAAGTAAACGGACCTGAAGTGGAAATATATATGAAGCACAATGTGAAATTTCCATATTTCCCGATTTTAACGAATGCTTTTTCAGACGTATGCTAGACTGAGAAGCCTTGGTGGAATCTCCGAGCGCTCTAAGGAGTCTTGCTGCGGAGCGCATGCTTGGTCCCCGTCGGAGGTTCGAGTCCTTCCTACGGTGTGTGTATGTGTGTGTGTGTGTGTGTGTGTGTGTGTGTGTGTGCGCGTGTGTCTGTGTTCTCCTTAGACTAGTTTAAGATAGTTCAAGTAGTTTGTATGCCTAGGACTGATAACCGAAGTACGTAAGTCACATACATTTACAAACATTTGAACAAGTCTGAGTAAAACGAAAGCTGCGGTGACTTCAGCTTTAAAGAATCAAAAAATGTTCAAATGTTTGTATAGTCTATGGGACTTAACTACGGGGTCATCAGTCCCTAAACTTACAAACTACTTATGAACTACTTACGAACTAGGACGGCACAAATATCCATGCCCGAGGGGGGATTCGAACCCCCGACCGTAGGGGCCGTGCAGACCGTGACTGGAGCGCCTCAGTCTCCTCGGCCACCGCGGCCGGCTTTAAAGAATCGAAGAGATGTAGTAGCAATTGCGAAAATCAGTATCACTTGTACAATATGATGGTAACATATGGAAATTGTGCTGCCACGCGGGAGTAGCCGATCGGTCTAGAGCGCCACGTTACGGAAGGCGCGGCCTCCCGCGTCGGAGGTTCGAATCCTCCCTCGTGCATGGATCAGTGTGTTGTCCTTAGGTCAGTTTAACTTAGTTTAAGTAGTTTGTAAGACTAGGGACTGATGACCAACGTAGCATTACAAACAGCTGAACATTTATTTATTTGTGCTGAAGTTGTACTCGAAACCGTATTTCTCACTTTTCGCTATCGGTCGTCTTAGTCATAAAGGCTGCAGCACAGCTGAAATATTGCGCTTGAAATATTCGTAATTGAATGAAAAAAAATTATGATAGCGTAACTGGTCAATACGTTTTACAGTAGCACTGATAGTAACGTAACGAATTTTAGGAAACATATTCTTTTGTCAGCTAGGAGCGAGGAAGGCGGAGGAAGGGATTAAAAGGGGAGGTGCATTAAAATTGAATAACAGTTCCAACGGTTAGTGATAGGATATTTCATACATTTAGACTAAAAACAATGCAACTATATCATATTCTACAGTATTTTTATCAAGTCGGTTTTGGCTGTTACGCCATCATCAGACACTGACTACAAAGATGTATCTGTGAAAATTGTGAAGATCAAAGATCTTACGCTGACGTATATAGAGTATTTCATTTCATATTTAACGAATGTGCGTGTTAAGGGTTTAGAACATTTGCCCTAGTCATAAATGTACCGGGTGATCAAAAAGTCAGTATAAATTTGAAAAATAATAAATCACGGAATAATGTAGATAGAGAGGTAAAAATTGACACGCATGCTTGGAATGGCATGTGGGTTTATTAGAAAGAAATAGTTCAAAAAATGTCCGATCAGAAAAGCAATAATTAGCATAACAAATTAAGACAAAGGAATTTCTTTGCAGAAAATTCTCAATATGTTCACCATCATGCCTCAATAATAGCTGTAGTTGAAGAATAATGTTGTGAACAGCACTGTAAAGCATGTCCATAGTTATGGCGAGGCATTTGCGTCGGATATTGTCTTTCAGAATCCCTAGAAGTCAATCGATCACGATACACTTGCGACTTCAGGTAACCCCAAAGCCAATAATCACACGGACTGAGGTCTAGGGACATGAGAGGCCAAGCATGACGAAAGTGTCGGCTGAGCACACGATCATTACCAAACGACGCGTGCAAGAGATCTTTCACGAATTTTGTTCAAATGTTCAAATGTTTGTATAGTCTATTGGACTTAACTACGGGGTCATCAGTCCCTAAACTTACAAACTACTTATGAACTACTTACGAACTAGGACGGCACAAATATCCATGCCCGATGGGGGATTCGAACCCCCGACCGTAGTGGCCGCGCAGACCGTGATTGAAGCGCCTCAGTCCCCTCGGCCACCGCGGCCGGCGGTTAAGTCCCTTAAGCTATACAAACATTCGAACATTTTTTGAATTTATGTACTTATGTTCAATAGGGCCGCGGTTGAGTAGCCGAGCGGTCTAAAGCATCTCGCTGCGGAGGGCGTGGTTGCTCGCCGTGGAGGTTCGAGTCCTACCTGGGGCATGGGGTGTGTGTTGTCCTTAGTTTAGTTTACCTAGCTTTAAGTAGTTTGAATGCTACGAACTAATGACCACACAGTTTGGTCCGATATATATACAAACATTTGAACATTTCACTCCGAAAGAAATACACACTATTGCGCGAGGTAGCGCAGAGGTTAGCACAAAGACGACGGTGGTTCACCTATAGCCATAAATATTATGTGTGAGTGCATGGTCTCGCGGCGATATAAGTGAATAAAATCTTCTCGGGCCTCCAGCCGCGTCAGCTAGTTAGACTCCCACGAGCTTTCGGCCACGCTCTCCTTGACCATAGTGAAGTGGTAAATGACTGCAGCATCGTTGTTGCCTTGCCGTCTACAGGAGGCTATAATGACACATTTTCCTTTCCCCGACATTATCAGAGAAAGTTTTGTATTTTTATATTATTTCGGCATGTTAAAATAGTTATCTATGAAAGTCAGAGAAAGAAAATTTAGGAACAACACTTTCAATTTTTTTGTAAGAAAGAACTCTTGCTTTGTACTTCGTAGCGATAGCATCTTGCAGACTGGAGCTGTACTTTATTATTTTTTATGTGGCCGCTATTATGTACATTCAGGTAAATACATGTGATGTGCGCGTATCTTAAATTTATAAATAAACCCCCACCTCTCACTTAAATTCGCACTTAAGAATTTTTATTAATAATTTTGCCCTATCCTCCCTCCGCCCATAATGCCTTTTTCAGCCTTGTTGAATCACCGCAACAATGGATGGCATAGTTTTTAGTTAATATTGAATGGTGATATTTCGTGTAGCCTGCCAGTTTTGTTTCAAAATTTATTCCATAATATTATCATTTACTGGCAATAGAACCTGCAGTCGATTTTCTTGTAAATTTTTAGAAGTCCGATGTGTTTGACTTACGTGATATTCCTATCCGATTTATATCATGTCACTTATCTTACTTTACTGTTTGCTACACGAGTCGTAGTTTAATACTGACGAACTGCCATCCACAGTTCGGCGAGTGGTTATCATATTATTAAAATTTCATTTAGAGCCAAATTTCAACCACCGATGGATCTATTGTTAAAGAAATGTTCTTTTGTAATGTTCAAAAAATGTTTGTTAAGCTTATGGGACTTGACTACGGGGTCATCAGTCCCTAAACTTGCAAACTACTTATAAACTAGGACGGCACAAATATCCATGCCCGAGGGGGGATTCGAACCCCCGACCGTAGTGGCCGTGCTGACCGTGACTGGAGCGCCTCAGTCACCTCGGCCACCGCGGCCGGCCTTTTGTAATGTTCTGCCTGCACAACACTCCACTGTTAACTAGCTTACCATTTCAGTTAAATGCATGTAATAATTTCCCCCGTAATTTACCGATTGGGATCTTTCATAGCTTCTAACTTCAAACCACTTTCTTCTGTAAATTTGTTAATCTCAAAAATTAATAGCCAGGCTGGAACATTATAAAAGATTTGGCGACCGTGACAGGACTTTCATTGTTTTACAATGCTGTAAGATTCAGAATTTGCTCTTAGTTTATTAAAAAAAAAACTTAGTGCTATATCATTGTGTTACTCCATCGTCAACATATTAATAGTTGTCTTTCTGATTTCATGCATCTACATCCACGAAAGTGAGACTGATCATTTTGGAAATAATTGTTGGAGAAAAAGTGACTACTCATGTGGAGAGATATTTTAATGGAAATAATTGTGACGAAAAAAAAAAAATTAAAAGGACGGACGGACCACACCATCCGGACGAAAGACAAGGTAAGACCAGGCCTGCACCGTTTCTGTAGACGCTTTTGACCTTCTTTTACTATTATTAGCTTGCAGAATATCAATTTCAGCTTTTCCGTATTTTGCAAATTTTTCCTATGTTTTTCATTATTAGTTACCGCGTCAACAATAGAGCTTTCTAGAATTACACAAGATGGCTGTCGAACCCATCTTGTAGCCGCGATCCTCATTTTTTTTTCGCCTTGTCTGTGTTTTGCGAGCTGCAGTGCCATGTTACTAGCATCTTTGGCTATAGGTAAACAAATAGTGTAAGCTCACGACATCCGTATTTACATTCACTGTACGCATGTTTTGACATGGTTAGGACGCGAAGACAAGCTACCGATATGGATAGTATGCAACCGAGTAACATTGTAGGACAATCTGAGCAGGAATTAGAAAACGTTATGGAAGACAGGCGGATAGAAAATATTTCGCCTGCTACGGACGTAAGTGACACGTCCGTAGCAGACGGAGGTACTTTGCTGTAGCTGTGCACTCAGATAGTGATCTACCTACCTCATGGTTTTCAAAATTCGAGTCAATATTTCAAAATTTAACGCAGCAAGTCTCTATGATTAGCCAACAAATGACGACAAAAGCAGGAACTTAACGACAAGCTTGATAAACATTACCAATGCACAAAACAGGAGTTAGTAAATCTACAATTGACACAAAAGCAGGAACTATCGACACAAAAGCAGGAACTTAACGACGAGCTTGATAAACATTACCAATGCACAAAACAAGAGTTAGCAAATCTCCAATTGACACAAAAGCAGAAACTTAACGACAAGCTTGATAAACATTACCAATGCACAAAACAAGAGTTAGTAAATCTCCAATTGACACAAAAGCAGGAATTTAACGACAAACTTGATGAACACTATCAATCCACAAAACAGGACTTACATAATAAATTCCAAGCTCAACAGAATGTCTTAACACGCCTAGAACAGCAACAAAAGGAAATCGCGGATCAAATGGTAACGAGGGAAGAAATCGAAAACAGATTTAAGCAACTCGAGGAAGCACAGAAAAACCTACCAGCTCTCATTTCTGACGAGGTGAGCAGACAATTAAATACACAGATAGGCAATCTTGAACAACAGGTAGCAGCTGTAGAAGGCAAAGTTAACAGTAATATTTTGAACATAGTTGATGAAAAGGTCTCCAACATTGCTTCACAGCTTGATAACGTTTCGCAAGCAACCAAAGCCCTTCCGACAGCCATTGAAGATATTACACAGGACTTGTCAGCACTCAGAATTGAACATGAAAATTTAAAAACAACCGTAACGCACATAACCTCTCAGGCAGAAGCCATAGTCAGTGAGAATCAGGCAAGAGTTCAAACCTTTTTGGAGCAGACCGAGGTACAAATTAATGATAAACTAGTACGTGATTTAAACTCTGTCATTCAAAACGTTGCTGCAAAAGTATATGAGGAGCACAGCACCGCTGTAAAGTCATTGCAGGAGGAATTGTCGAATGTAAAGGCTAGTGTACAAAGGGAATCCCGGACACGGACTGCAACTTCTGAAGCACGTACGAGACACGCATCACCGGTGACGTCATCTCCAGATAGGTACCATAACCGAGACCGTGACGCAAAACAGACTGACGTAGACGACGAGTGGTCTGACAGTGACCGACGCACAGTTATGCAACGCTCACAATCTCCCCGTCCTAGTGTTACCTCAATCCTGTTGGAAGAAAGTCTTCTCAAACACCACCAGTTTCCCACTTTTATACCCGAAAATAAATCCGTGCATCCTGTCATTTTTATACAATCCTTTCGAGAATTGCTTCCTGACACCCTCCAGGTGTCCAGGTAGGAAGATAAGGTTTGTAATGGGACATATTCAAGGTGAAGGGAATATCTGGGCTTCAGGCGTATACCGCTACTATGCCACTCTCAAAGAGTTCGAAAATGCATTTCTTAGCAAGTACTGGTCGGTGGGAATTCAGGAGCGTGTGAAAAATGAAATATACAACCCTCCACCCTTTAATGAGCGGAATGGCAGTTTAAGAAAATACTTTGAAAAATATCTAAACAAAGCACGCTTCTTCGACGAACCAATGTCGCATCGAGAAGTACTTAGAGTACTGATAGGACGACTGCCGACATACCTCAGATTGCAACTGGTACATATTCCTATATATAATCTGGAAGACTTCTTGTCGACAGTCGATTCGATTGACTTAATTTACGAAGATGACCCAGCTAGGAACGGACGTGGTAACCACAACAATACTTATGGCAACGCCAGTCGGTACGCCAACAGTAATGGAATAAATCAGCTGATGCCGCCACCGCCGACGCAGGCCATCCAACAGTCGCGTACAAATACTCTGGCACCACACGTTAACCGCTATGACACAAACTCACAGGCTCAAAGACAAACATACAACGGGGGCGGTAGAAATTCTAACAGACAAACATACAGCGGGGGCAATGTAATAAGGCAAAGAACAGACAATAGGTACCATCCAGGGTATAGTAATAGAGGAAACAACTGGAACAATAATCGAAACGGGGGCAGGAATTTTAACATGGGGAATACACAACAAAACACGTACACAGGTAGACAATATCCGAACCATTCCCCACCCAGTGACAATCGACAGACAGACTACGTGCCGGTGGCACGGATAACGACTGACTGCGGACAACAAACGACTTGTGGACCACCACAATCTACCGTGACAATAACTGAAGTTACGGAACCTGCCCAAACCGCTTCAGGTACACAAACAAACTGAAATCGCTCTTCTCACGCCTTCCGAGTTTGAGCGGTAAATCCAGTGGGGGCACACGATACTCGAGAGTTCAAATGCTGAGGTTTAATGATGGTGTAAACATTAAAGATGAATTGATGCAAGAACACACAACTTGTAGAAGGAATCTATCTGAAGTCTTACAAGCAAACGTTGTCATTGTGGTTGGTGGTATTTGTACCAATGTATTACTTGATACCGGAGCAGCAGTTAACGTTCTATAACAGACGTTATTTCACAGAATATGTCAACAACAAAAGCTTCCGACCTTTCCTGTTCAAAATTGCAAGATCATAGGAGCAACAGGTGTCAGGTCTAAACCAGTGAAAATCCAGACTCAAGTTCCACTTACTTTTGATTCAATCACAGATTTCTGCACATTTCTTGTCGTTGACTCCTTAATAGAGGATTGCATTGTGGGATTAGACTATCTTAGAGATAGAGAGGCTATAATTGATCTAAGACAGGGAAAGTGTCATTTGACAATAGGTAACAGTATCTGCACATTGAACTTAGTGAAAAGGAGAGCTTCACATGGCAAATTTTGTGGTTCAGTAAAAATTGTGATTGCACCCATCAATCAGGCATACTTAGAAACAGAAACACCGATTGTAAACACAGAAAGTGAGACTTACGAATCAATTGTTAAAAAAATTTCAGAGTCTTCTAATGCATCACAAACACAAAAGCAACAACTGGTTGAACTTCTTTACAAATATCTTCATGTTTTTGACAAAAGACCCGGTCTCATCAAAACCTATGCATATCATATGCAAGTTAAACCACATGAAACCTTTTGCAAGCAAACTTACGCCATACCATGGGCCAAACTTGATGCTGTTAAAGCAGAAATCAACCGAATGCTCAAATGGGGCATAATTGAAACTTCCTTGTCACCTTACGCCAGTCCTCTGTTGGCCGTGTCCAAATCTGATAATAGTGTGCGCATAGTGCTAGACGCACGAGAAATAAATAAGATTATCATTCCAGTCAGGACGCGCCCAGAAAGTCTTGAAGAACATCTTCAGAAATTTTTCGGAGTGCAGTATCTATCCAGTTTAGATCTTAGATCATCATATTGGCAAGTGCCCATTTCGAAAGACTCGCGAAAGTATACTGCCTTCATTTTTGCAGGGAGATCTTATCAATTCAAAGTTTTGCCGTTTGGATTGAATGTCAGCTCTGGAATTTTTATTACCGCACTAGACACAGTGCTCGGACCGGAATTAATAGATCAGCTCACCGTTTATGTTGATGATTTGTTAATAGCCACTGCAACGTGGGATGAACATCTCGTTTTGCTGGAAAAGGTGTTAAAAAAGTTTTCGTCATCAGGTGTGGCAGCAAACCTTCAGAAATCAAAATTTGTTAAAACAGAGATCAAATTTCTCGGACACATTATCTCGCCCGTAGGCATCACACCCGATCCTGACAAAATCAAGGCCATAAAATATTTCCCTGAACCATGTAACAAGCGGCAATTAAAAGCCTTCGTCGGGCTATGTTCCTTTTTTCGAAAATTTCTACCTAATCAATTGTTAAATAGTCCCTCTTTGCTATCACTGCTACGGAAAAATGTTGCGTGGTACTGGTCCGATGCTTGTCGCAATGATTTTGCACGAATTAAAGAAGCCATGGTAAATTCTGAAATTCTCAGTCATCCAGATATGACAAAGGATTTCTGTATATCCACAGATTCGTCGAGCTATGGAGCCGGAGCTTGTTTGTTTCAGATATCTAACGATTTTGACCCACAATCCATCAAAATTATCAGTTTTGCTAGCCGTACACTCACCGAGTGCGAAAGGCGATACACTACTACCGAGCTTGAATTACTTGCCATCCTCTGGAGTTTCAAAAAATTTCATCAGTATATCTTTGGTAAACGTACCAAGGTATTTTGCGATCATCAAGCCTTAAGTTTCCTCATGTCATGCAGACTTTTACACAATAGACTGGCACGTTGGGCAATGATTCTTCAAGAATATGACTTTGAAATAATACACATTAAAGGCTCAGATAACATAATTGCCGACACGCTTTCTCGTCTTCCGCAAGGCTTACCTAATTCTGATGATTATACCGAGGCCGACACCGAATTTCGAATCATGTTGATGAAAGACGCAGAATACCGCCCGTACTACCTTGAATTGTTTCGCAACATCCGCGATCTTCAGTACACCGATGACCGGTGGAAGAAAGTAATCACTAAATTATCAACAAACCCCGCCTCTGTTCTGAAAGAGCACTATCGAATACACCAAGGTGTATTGTTTTTCCGTCGCCACGCACAATCAAACTTGTGGTGCGTTTGCATACCGTCATCTCATGAAAAGGCTCTAATCTGGCATACCCACAGATTATGGGGACATTTCGGCCCATTGAAATGTCTCCGTAAGTTGAAACTGTATTGTTTCTTTCCTAACATGGCACGAAAAATTCATCAAACTCTAAAATCTTGTTTAATTTGTCAAAAATGTAAACCCAACAATTTATCCAGCAAAATGGAACTGCAAACCATTCTACCTGTCAAACCCCTACATCTCGTTGCGATCGACCTCGCCGGTTCCCTTCCGATAGGTCGTGGAGGTGTTCGTTATATTCTTGGCCTGTATGACGTATTTTCAAAGTTCGTTAAATTTTATGCACTAAAAACCGCCACTGCGAAAGCAGTAATTCGTCGCATAACACAGGACTACATTCCCTTTGTCAGCAAGCCGACAAATATTCTTTCCGACAATGCTACCACCTTCACTTGTCGTACGTGGAAAAATTTCATCCACGAGCACAACATTCGGCACATTCTGATCTCCAAATTTCACCCTTCTGCTAACCCTATGGAACGCATGTTGCGTGAACTTAACAGATTTATCAGAACCTATGTCGCAAATAGACAAACTCAGTGGATAAACTATCTAGATTCTTTTGAACAGGTTGTGAACAATCTTCCGCTCTATTCTACACCGTATACCCCATCTGATCTGGTACTGGCAACCAAGGGATCAAATGAATGGCTGAATCCCATACCGCAGATACCTAAAAACAATATCACACTGGAGGAGAAAGTACGTGTTGTTTTGATTGATCTTACAGATACGGCTTGTAAAAGGAAAACATACTATGATAAACAACTCAAACGTATACAAAGATTCCAGGTAAACGACCTTGTTTTAATTCGCACACATCCTAAAGCATCAGTTATACATAAGCAGAATAAGAAGTGGCAACACATGTATAGCGCACCGTACAGAATTTTACAGATTCCACACCGAGGCAGTTATCTTTTAGCACACATAAACACTGGAAAGATTAAAGGTCTGTACCCACACAAAGATTTAAAAAGATTTCACGCTTAATATGAACGTCTGTGTGCATTAAGTGGCATTATTTATATTTATTTGTGTAAGCATCAAGTATGCCATGCGTCAGAACTTCTCCGAGCGACGAGCAAGATCGCAGGTAAGTGCCTAATATTTATTGTCAGCTGGCACAATCACTCAATGGATAATAAGTAAACAGATGTAAGTTACCACACTTACACAGTTATGGGCAGTTGAAAACGTCATAGCCATATATTTTGACGTGGGTAATATTTTGTGTAGGAGTAATATTCTAGATTTGCGTGTATATTTATATATGTGTTGCTTGGAAGAAGTAGGTGATTTATTCTGGTTTGTGATCGGGAATCTTTATTTATTCATTGGACGTGGAGTGTACAAGCACACGTACCACTTATATGCATTATTGCCCGACCAAATTTCGGATAGTCACTTACGGGGACAAGTAATGTAGTTTGTTGTGATAGGAGAGAGGAGAATATGAAATCTCGTTTGCCCACTAAAAATAATTTTTGCTATAACTATTTATGATACCAGGGAAGGATACACCAAGCTATAGAGATTTTGCTAACTTTTATGCGAATGATCAGCTGACAAATAAACAAAACACGTAGAATCATGTTGCATGACAATACAAGCTTGCACGCATACCATCTGCATAAGTAAGAACGAACTTAAATTTTCTCCGCTTAATCGATGTCGTAAGCAACAACTGCAGACTATGAAAAGAATTTAAGATGCAGGGTACACACTATTTAATTGCTATATAAAGCGCTGTTTGACACTTAACAGAGATAATTCTTTATCACATCACTTAAAGATATTTTCTTTCCTTTATCACACTTCATTGATGTAAAATTTTTAAGATTTACTTGAGTAATGCAGCTGATAGAAAAACTTATCATTTGCTTAGGTTATGCAATTGTTTTGTTTGACAAACCACACATTGCGAGAAACACATGAAATTTCACAACATAGCATGGTATGGAATATTTACTACTCAAACACCGTAGACGTAAGCCTAGATATAAGAACTTTTATTTCAGCAAGAAGAAACGACGAGTGTGTGTGGCAGCCACCGCTGGAATTATTTACTTTAACAACTAACTCAGAAGGTGCATTTTAAATGAAAGATTTTCTAACTTTTGACATGGACGCAGAACGACGCAGGGACACACATACAAGAATACACACGCATATCTGAGTACCATAATTTTATTTATAATTACCTATCTTTGCACAGATTTAAATTATGCATATAAGGGCAGGATTAGGCATGGTCGCGAATGTTCGAAGAATACGGATGGTGTGACAAGATGAGGACTTTACGATGCTAGGATCGATGATTTATGCTTTATGTTGTTTGCTCGCGAATTGACGTTAGGAGTGATCTTTGCTGTAACGATTGTAGACTGATAAAATTGATATTCTGCAAGTAGAATTAGCGAGATTCCTCTAACTACTCTGTCCTCAGTCTTCTTCTTTAACTGTATTTCTGCCGCACAAATGGTGCGAAATCTACCTTGTGTCAAACACGACGGCCGGGCCTGATCTCGTCTTGCCTTAACTTGTATATATATATTGTTGTGTGTATAAATGTTTATTGCCAATATTTTATGTGTGTCTGGATTACTTATATTGATGAACACCAGGGTAACACAACACGGATTACGGAGTTTAAAACGTTACGATAGGTGACACTTTAAAAAAAAATCAAAACCAGTATTGCATAGCGACAATTAAGTCTGAAATGAATCACATTTAGATAATACAGCATAGAAGCGACGTGCAGAGTGTATCGGATAAACAAGGCTGAAAACAGCATTATCACAAAACAAACTGACATGAGCATAGGCAAACCACATATGGTCAATGTTATCTCAATATCAAAGCATGCTTATGTATTTCGTAAATTGTAAAGATTTTTATATCCGTTAAATAGCTAATGAAATTAATTTTGTGAGAGAGATATGATTTTATGTAATTTGGATGTTAATGAGAGGCAGTCCTTAAGTCAATGTCTTATTAAATCGAAACTATTTGGGAAAGAACAGTGAAGCTATTTATTTGAATAGGACATGTGGATTAGGAGACCGTGTGAAACAACAATAAGCACAGATGTGTTAAGTGCAGTGAAAGACGCGAACAAGTGCTTTCATTATTCTTAAGAGTCGTTCAACGACCTTCGCGCTACAGAAAGTGCAAATTTCAAACGTTATTACCCCGCAAAAAGACGCTGTCCAGTGAATTAACAGTGTTTAGAACAATTAAAAAAAACTAAAAGACAGGTCTACGAGGACCGATAAATAAATTAAAGTGATAAATTAGTTTGAACAGTGCGTGATGGTGAATAAAGACGCATTCTAACGCCACCATAAACGCTCACGAGAATCAAACATAAAAAAATAAAAGATGACGTATAATGCGCACGCAGGACGTTTAATTGACGCACGTGCTTACATACTGTGAATCAATTAATAACAAGAGAACAAGAGAACAGTGCCGTGTGATAATTCAGAGACACTGCTAGGTGATGTGAATTCCACGACACGTACGAACCTCGCCTGCTGCAGACAAACAGACAAATAAACGTAATGTGGTACTCACCCACCGGTGTGAAGTGTGGACCCTCGACGAGTGCAAAGTGGACACTCCTTCCTTAAAACACACCACACTGTAATCCCCAATGTGTTGCAGTTTGAAACAGTACGATTAAAATTACGGAAGTCATACCGCGCGATCCTGCCACGATGCAACGTAAGCACAGACTGAAGCTGAACCAGTGGCGCGACGTGACGTCATTACTGATTGTTGACAGCGCTATGCAAACAAAGCTCTTACAACACCGTCTAACGGACAATATTAATCAAACAAAAAATATGAAAAAAATGTATGGACTCGCAGCAAGCTGCGTTAGCATTAATAGAGACTGAATCTATTCAGCGATAACAAAAATATTAATATAGAATCAAATCAGATACTTTAAAATGTTAGCATAAATTTAAATCAGATGCGATAGTATGTAAGATATTCCAGATAATTTCTCCATTTCTTGTGACCCCATGTATTTATATTTATGATAGATAGTAAATTATGAAACATCTAACATTTTTGCCTTGAAAGATCGCATGTACGATCAACATAAATAATCATTCTGACCAATGACTAGTATTCATGATAGGCATTCTCTATATAGTCATGTATATAGCGCCAAAATGTATATGTAGATAGGAAAGTAAGATAAATATTAGGCAAATAACCTGCTAGTATCAGAGTCATGGACATACGTCATTTGTATTGAATGCTAAAAAAAAAAAAAAAAAAATTTTTGTGTCATATCTGGCGTATGTTCATGTCAGTTTGTTCATTTTATCCTTTACCCACAAGAGCGCACACACACATATATATATACACCTAGATATCTCCTTCAATAATCACAATTCAATCACGTAATAGCTTTTGCGAATGCACAAAAAACACTCATGCACCAGACAACGTGTGAATGAAGGAAACTAATCAAGTGTGCATTCTTTGCAGGAAAAAAATTAATAGTTATCCTAGTGCAGTAGACATTGCTACTTCTAATCTTTTTGTTCTGCCGGCCGCGGTGGCCGAGGTGACTGAGGCGCTCCAGTCACGGTCAGCACCGCCACTACGGTCGGGGGTTCGAATCCCCCCTCGGGCATGGATATTTGTGCCGTCCTAGTTCGTAAGTAGTTCATAAGTAGTTTGTAAGTTTAGGGACTGATGACCCCGCAGTTAAGTCCCATAAGCTTTACAAACATTTGAACTTTTTGTTCTTTTCATGAGCAAAAATTGCAATGAGACGGTGCGAGCGAGGGGTGCTGAACTGACGATTCATCACGGACCGCTGTTGTCCACGCGCATACTCCGTGCGTAATAATGGAAGCTGCTCGCTGCCACCGGCGTTACCGCCGCTCCCGCCTCCAGTACCAATGCAACAAACTCGAGCCGTTGCCGCCGTTACTGAAATTCAACCTACAGACAGTACTAAAAAATCAACTTCATAATCAATAAAATGAAATTTGATGCAAATTTCTGTACTATAGACATCCATCGATGTGAATAGACTGTAATACGACGAAACATGATCAGTTCTTGAGAAAACAATTCTGAAAAACGAATATTGCAAAAGACTGACCGATGTTGTACTTATGTGATGTGGATTATATGTAATTTACATTATTATTTTATGTAATATTCGATGTATTTGTGTTCTATGAAACTAGCCTTGACACAATGCTTGTTTGTCACGGCTATCGGATTCTGTATCATACCTCAGCCGTGAGAAAGGGGGCCGTATAATGACACATTTTCCTTTCCCCGACATTATCAGAGAAAGTTTTGTATTTTTATATTATTTCGGCATGTTAAAATAGTTATCTATGAAAGTCAGAGAAAGAAAATTTAGGAACAACACTTTCAATTTTTTTGTAAGAAAGAAGACACTCTTGCTTTGTACTTCGTAGCGATAGCATCTTGCAGACTGGAGCTGTACTTTATTATTATTTATGTGGCCACTATTATGTACATTCAGGTAAATATATGTGATGTGCGCGTATCTTAAATTTATAAATAAACCCCCACCTCTCACTTAAATTCGCACTTTGAATTTTTATTAATAATTTTGCCCTATCCTCCCTCCGCCCATAATGTCTTTTTCGGCCTTGTTGTATCACTGCAACAATGGATGGCATAGTTTTTAGTTAATATTGAATGGTGATATTTCGTGTAGCCTGCCAGTTTTGTTTCAAAATTTATTCCATAATATTATCATTTACTGGCAATAGAACCTGCAGTCGATTTTCTTGTAAATTTTTAGAAGTCCGATGTGTTTGACTTACGTGATATTCCTATCCGATTTATATCATGTAACTTATCTTACTTTACTGTTTGCTACACGAGTCGTAGTTTAATACTGACGAACTGCCATCCACAGTTCGGCGAGTGGTTATCATATTATTAAAATTTCATTTACAGCCAAATTTCAACCACCGATGGATCTATTGTTAAAGGTAACTGCTCGTCGATTCTTTTGTAATGTTCTGCCTGCACAACACTCCACTGTAAACTAGCTTACCATTTCATTTAAATGCATGTAATAATTTTCCCCGTAATTTACCGATTGGGATCTTTCATAGCTTCTAACTTCAAACCACTTTCTTCTGTAAATTTGTTAATCTCAAAAATTAATAGCCAGGCTGGAACATTATAAGGCCCACTCGGGTATCTAAATGCGCACAGCCACCACCACCCTGCACGAAAAGATGCGGCTTTCCCTGCACCCTAGTTCATCGCGCAAAAGTCGTCTCAGACGCCGAAAGTCTACCACGAGAGTAAACACATCTACGAAGAGTCCTTAGGGAGAATGTCTACAGTCACCTCTTGTTAGAACGAGCCATTTATGACGGTGAAAACAATAAAAGTTTGTCAAAAGAAAAGAGCAAGAATTTTGCACTTTTGCCCATCTATGGAACAGTGTCAGGAAAGATTATCCGGCTCCTAAAGAGGAGTCTGTATTCTGGCCACCAGCAAAAATTAGACATCTGATGCCTCTAAACACCAGGAGTTTAGAGGATACCTTGTGAATGTAGCTGTAATTATATTGGTCAATGCGGACGAACGATTGTACAACGCCGGACAGAACACAAGAGGACATTACGTCTTCGCTACCCGGAAAAATCAGCCGTGGCAGAACAGCCCTTAGAAAATGGACATCGAATTCCTTTCCATGAAACATTGCGAAAACGAAGGATATTGGGACAGTGTTATAAAGGAAGCCATTGAAATTAAAATGTCAGAGAACACCATTAAAAAGGATGTCGGCTTGCTGCTCAGCACAGCTTAGGGCCGGGCCATAGCCAACACCGTCTAGGTACAAGGCCCCACAACAATCTCGTGACACGTCACACCAATAGGCTGCCCTCGCATGCTCACTGGCTGGCTGCTGGGGCACAGCCCCCGACTCGTAGCTTCCGCCAGTGAGCTTGCGAGGGCAGCCTACTGGCGTGACGTGACACCAGCTTGTTGTGACGCCTTGTATCTAGACTGTGTTGTTATAGAGCGCTTGACTCGGACGCGGCAGACACGGGACGAAGAAGCAAGTCCCAGTGACGTCACAGCCAGCAACCAAAAGGGGATGCAACGGACTCAAGATGTAAACATTGCGAAATATGCCGAGGACTCCAGCTCCAGTGAAGTCACAGCCTGCAGCGCCGAGGCCAACGAGAAAGACAGGCCGCAGCGCACACGTCATGCCACGTAAGCAAGGTAGTTCCGAGACGGCGCGGTTTGCTAGTTGATTGGCCGGCCGCTGGGGTAAAGCCCACTGCGTCATAGCGGCTAGCCACTGAGCCACTGAGCTAGCGATCACGCCGGCTCAGAACTACCTTGCTTACGTGGCATGACGTGCGCGCTGCGGCCTGTCTTTCTCGTTGGCCTCGCAGCAGCGAAAAATGTTCAAATGTTTGTAAGGCTTATGGGACTTAACTATGGGGTTATCAGTCCCTAGATTTACAAACTACTTATGAACTACTTACGAACTAGGACGGCACATTTTCCATGCCCGAGGGGGGGATTAGAACCCCCGACCGTAGTGGCCGTGCAGACCGTGACTGAAGCGCCTCAGTCCCCTCGGCCACCGCGGCCGGCTCGCAGCAGCGCAGCAATCTACCACTTGAGAGTAGGCAAGGAGAACTCTGCCGAAAGCTTGTTGTACGCCCGAGAAGATTTTATTCTCAAAGATTTCGGTTTTCCGTGACTTCCACAAAGCACTCTAGGTAAATGATGTGATGATTCGTTGAAAAGTGCAGTCCCATGAGACGTTAAATCGTAATCTTCCTTCCTTCTTCCAAGCCACTCTTCGGATTCTCGTCCCTGTGTCCGGGTCGAGTCAGCAGGAGCCGTACTGTTAGCGTGCGGCGTACTCTGAGGTCGCAGCCACCGTCGAAGCAGCAGATCGACTTACGTCAGCCATGACGCACAACCTACCCCACGCCTGTAGCTGAATACAAGCAGTGCGCTAACGCCGGCCGCACCTGACATGTGTCTGAGGGGAAAAGAAACACGATTAAACCACTCCCGTACTCTCGCCAAAGCCAAGATAATCATCTGTCACGGGCTGTCCGTCTATTCTGCGCGTACCAACCCAAACTTCTACTGTATATGCCACACAAACTATTGTCCTGTAGGGCTAACACAGTATATAATACCAGCACACGGTGAGACATTTATTTATCACACGTCTTGCTTTGGCTGGAAATAAAATGAGCAGTTGCTCGAGGGTAGTTCGTGCATACGTGACAATAAATAAATGTATTGCTCTGTGCATGAATAACACTGTTGCTGTGACTATATGGAAATAGTAGACTAAATGTGGGATATAGAATATGTCGTCGGTTTTGGTAACCTGCATTGATAGCCTAATGAATTAGGCGTTCGCTTTTACAAAGTGGGAAAACCGTTTTCGAAACCAAGCCTAGCATAAATTTTCTTGTCAGCAACAAATTGCGCAGCTTTTGTAAATCAAACACTTGTGAATTAATTTCTTTTATACTGGATGCCTTCCGTAATGAAGCCTAATTTGACAGTGAATCTATTAGCTAATTAGACATTTCATCACAACTGCAGCCACTCAAATTGCTGAGTGCCGCAGCTATTGTGTAAATAAAATTCACAACCTGTAAATTATTTGCACGGAATGCCAATACGGTGCCTGAACAAAGACATGAACCATGACAGTTTCAATAAAAATATTGATATTAAATATATGACAAATTCATCAATAATGTGTCGATTAAAATCTACGACACAATATGTATTATAAACAAAAGTACGTCCATATCAGTGCCAGACAGAAAACGTTGTACCGCAGTGGACTGACCGAGCGCTCTAAAGCACCTCGCTGTGGAGCGCACGGTTGCTCGCCCGCCGTCGTAGGTTCCTGTCTAAGGCACATGAGTGTGTGTGTGTGAGTGTGTGTGTGTGTGTGTGTGTGTGTTGCCCTTAGCATAAGTTAGTTTAAGTACTTGCCAAGGCGGCCCCACATACCACACTATATCTAACTGCTTGAAAACTTTACACCTACCATCCAGTCATCTTTGCTCCCTTTCCCGAAAATATATTCACTTCATAGAGCTTCAACTTCATTAGTAATCCTTCTTTTCATCTACACCACTGCAAAAACAAAACTCTTCATGCCCCAACCATCACTCCACCTCTTATTCTACACTCCTATCCCACATCACATTCTACATTCCACATTCCACCACTCACTATATTACATATACTGCCAACTCATTAAAAAAAAAAAAAAAAAAAAAAGAAAGTTCAAATGTTCGTTAAGCTTATGGGACTTAACTGCGGGGTCATCAGTCCCTAAACTTACAGCCTATTTATAAACTACCTTATACTAAGGCAAAGCAAACATCCATGCCCGAGGGAGGACGGGATGCTCCGGCGGGGAACGGCGTCGCGCATCGATGCCTAGCGCCTCAATGCGCTCGGCCACTCCGCCGCGGCCCAGTCGTTACCAACAACATCACCAATCCCATTGTCAGGCAGTGTATGACTGTGTTTCTTTGTACTGACGACGCGCCAGAGCTTCTACTAGTGCCTTCATTCATGGGAACTGCGTTGTGCCGCGGTGGTTTGGCTGAACGGTTGCTCGCCGGCAGAGGTTTGAGTCCTTCCTTGGGGATGGGTGTGTGTGTTGTCCTTGGCGTACGGTAAAGTAGTTTGTAAGCCTAGAGACTGATAGCTGCAACAGTTAAGTCCCTTAGATTTACAAACACTGGAAGTGCATGGTACACAATTTTTATTAATGGTATAACAATCAATAAAAGTAGTAACCTCACACGTATCGCAGAAAATTTATCTACAATGAAGTACTATCTGGACACATTTCATTCAGTTGATTTCAGTAAGAAAAGATGCATACATGTTTGAAATATTCAGAAATTAAATAACTGCGGTGGACTGACCGAGCGCTCTAAGATTCCTAGCTGCGGAGTACGCGGTTGCTTACCGTCGGAGTTTCGAGTAGTTTTGGAGAAAGCTTTTGACAGTTTTCATTGAAATACACTCTTTCAAATTCTGAAGTAAGCAGGAGTGAAATATGGCAAAGCAAAAGGTTATTTACAACTCCTATAAAAACCAGACAGCAGTTATCAAATTTAAAGGGCTTCAAAGCGATGCATAGTTGGGAAAGGGAGTAAGACAGGGTTGTACCGTTTCTCCGATGTGATTTAATTTGCACAATAACCAAGTTGTGCAGGAAACCAAGAATAAATTTGAAGAACGAATTGAGAATTAAAAACATTCCGTTTTGCCGATGACACCGTTATTCTGTCAGATACAGCAAACGACAAGGAAAAGGAATATAACGGAATTGACAGCGTGATTATAGTACGATGAACATTAACAAGAGCAAAACAATGGAGCGCAGTCTAAAAAAAATCAGGAGATGCTGAAGGAATTAGGATAGGTAACGAAACAATAAAGGTGACAGATGTTAACTTGGAAAGTACAATAACGAACGATGGTCGTAGTAGAAAGGATATAGAATGCAGTATGGCAATGTGAAGTAAAGACGTTTTGGTAAAGGGAAAATTGGTTAACATCGAATATTAAGTGTAAGGAAGTCTTTTCTGGTGGTATTTGTGTGGAAGGACTGAAACATGAACAATAAATAGTTGAGACAGGAAGAGGATAGAGGCATTTTAAATGTGGCGCTACAGAAGAATTCTGAAGACTAGATGAGTAGATCGCGTAATTAATGAGTGGGTACTGAACATAATTAGGAAGATAAGGACCTTGACTAATAGAAGCAATCGATTAGAGTACCACATTCTTAGACATCCAGGAATCGTTAAACTAAATTGAACGGAAGTGTATGGAGAAAAATCGCAGAGGAAGACCAAGAAACGGATACAGTAAGCAGTTTCAAATGTAGGCTAGAGTAGGGCAGACAGCTGTTCTGCGGCTGAAGAACAATAACAACAATAAATATTTTTATAAGAAAGTGAACATTCTGTCCGTGTAATATCGTTTCTGTACTTCAGACTAGTGAAAATACTACATTCTACAGTGATCCTCCACTTCCAAGAGATGGCAATAATTGTTACTATTTACGTCAAAGATAATGATTATTAATTAAGAGGGTTTCCCCATTAGTGAGTGTGCCAATGTGTGTATAAATTTAGTGTGAGTCAAAAATATAATAAACAGGCAGTGAAAATGCATATGTATAGGGGTACCCTCATTACCTTTTAAAAGTTATTAAATACTGGCATCAAAACGTATCTAATGAACGACAAGACTACAGTATTACCCTTTTTGGAATACAGTCTTTCAAATTCTGAAAGCATCAGGATTAAAATACAGGGAGTGAAGACAACAGTTATTAGCATTTATTAGAAGGGCAAGAAAGGGACGCAGAGGCTGGGGAGTAAGACAGGGTTGTAGCCTTTCCCCAATGTTGTTCAGTCTGTACATTGAGCAAGCAATGAAGGAATGCAAAGAGAAATTTTGAGAGGGAATTAAACTTCATGGAGAAGACATTAAAACTTTGCGGCTTACCGATGACATAGTAATTTTGTCAGAGACTGCAAAGGATCTGGAAGAGCAATTGAATGGAATGGACAGTGTCCAGAAAGGAAGATATAAGATGAACATTAACAAGAGTAAAACGAAGGTAAAGGAATGTAATGTCAGAAAATCAGGCGATGCTGAAGGAATTGGATTAGGTAATGAGACAATAAAAGTAGTAGATGGATTTTGTGATTTGGGTAGCAAAATTACTTCTGATGGCAGAAGTAGAGAAGATATAAAATGTAGAATGGCTATGGGAAGGAAAACGTTTCTAAAGAAGCGAAACTTGTTAACATCCAATATTAATTTAAATGTTAGGAAGTCCTTTCTGAGAGCATTTGTCTGGAGTGTAGCATTGTATGGCAGCGAAACGTGGACGATAAGGAGTTGAGACAAAATTATGATATAAGCTTCTGAAATGTGGTGCTACAGACGAATGATGAAAATTAGGTGCGTAGATCACGTAAATAATGAAGAGGTGCTTAACCGAATGGGGGAGAAAAGGAGTTTATGGCATATCCTGACTAAGAGAAGGTATAGATTGGTTGGACACATTCTGAGACATCAAGGAATTGTCAACATAGCGTTAGAAGGAAGTGTGTGGGGTAAAATCGTAGAGGAGACAGTAAGCAGATTCAAAAGGATATATGTTGCCGAACCTATTTTCAGATGAAGAGACTTGCGCAGGACAGGGTAGCTAGATGATCTGCATTACACCAGTCTATGGACAGAAGACCACAACAACAACAAAAAAATTTTTACAACTACATTATCATCATAAATTATAAGAGTTTTTCCGTCTTATGTTGACTACCATTAGGACCATTATCTGACACCAGGCACCAATAACAGCAACCACAGAACATACTTTACAAATAAATATGGAAACGCATCTGTTGTCAAATAATTGTCTTTATTGCAGTTAGTATAAGACGGAAAAACCATTTGTAATCGATTTTAACGGCTGCTGTAGAAGATGGATACACAACCAAACATAGAACATTATTTATATATCTTCGTACCATCTCACATAGCTTCGTAGTAATTTTTCCAAACTGTTTAATCAAAATATTGAGTTTAACGGTTTTCGTGTAAGCATTGAGTGTTTCATTCTATACTACTACACGTTTATTATCACTTGAAGTAGAGTTTCCATGCACTATATCAAGTGGAAATACTATTCAAGTCTTTCTTACAATTAATTACAAACTCCTCTAAACAACAGTATCTTTAGTCAATGACATTGGTGCTGGTGACATTTTTGACATTAGTGGTCGTATTGCCTTTCTTTGGCATACATCTAACGATTTATTCACTTCTGTTGTAGATTAACCTCTCGTGTACTTGGTACAACTAATGAAACTGATCGTACTGGTTAACTGGGTAGGTGGCGACTTCTGTAACGGTTCACATGAAATAATTCAGTGACTTCGTCACAAATTTGTTTGAATTCGATTTTAGTTTCAACCGTCCATCGGGTACAACTGTGGTACAGTCTCGTAGTCATCCAGTGACTAGTCACCATCTATTCACTGGTGCACTCGTTGAATGCGCTCATTCTTGCAAAATCGAAACCGTTTATTAGTTTAATTAAACAGATATGTGGATAACGCACTTATTTTATATTCTGTTATATATTCATCTGTGTAGAAAAATCTATACGGCCACTACGTAGGCTATTTTAGGCTCTCGTCAGTGAATAAGATATGCCTGGTTTCTCAAGAGTGCAGAAACTTCTTTGAAAGCTCGCGGCTGTCACGTGTTAACCTGAATCCCACACACTAATGACTATTGTGTTAGCGGACAGAATCTACAGCCGAGATTCGTCGAATGTAATGGCATTCCGAGTTTCTGACAGCTGAACTTCCTGTTGATATTTTTTCCTCCTCTCCGGGTTTCTCCTAGCAGCCGCAGACCCCGTAAACAGCCCGAGACAGATTGACCTCATCCATCAGCAGCGGCATGGGGCCCTCGGTCTTCCCTCCTCTGCGTCTTTTACCAGAGTTCACTTTCCAACTGTTGCAGCAGTGTACTTCTGAGAAGACTGTACTTAACGATGTTCATCCCTCAGCGGGTCGAGGGAAAGTGGAACGTTGGTACGTGCAGAAGAAAACTGTTCCCCTTAACACAACACACCATGTTGTTCTGTTTCTTTCGCTGTTTAGCTTATTCCAGCAAAAAAACACCACCCGCTCCTGTGACTCACAGGATGCTCTGTAAGATTTGTCACAGCCCGAGATCGGGCACGGTAATTACGGGTGATTACGGTGGACACTTGAGAGACTACAGACAACTGCTTTTAATGGACCGTGCTTTATAATTAATAGCGAGACTTTCCGCTAATACAACGGTACCATCATAGAAGCAAAAGCGTTCCGGCAAACTTGTGTCTGGAAAGGAGCTCTTTTTGCAGTAATAAGGAAGGCACAGTTAAGAGTCAACAAAGCCTTTTGCAACAAATGTAGTTCTTATTACTGCGAACGTAAATGGACTGAAAGCATTTCTATTTCTTGGCATATAATTTTGTTCATATTGCATCAATAATTGGAAAATATGGCAGACGTTCAATTCAATTGTTTGTAGATCTTATGGGACATAACAGCGGGGTTATCAGTCCCTAAACTTACACACTACTTATGACCTAAATAATACTAAGGACGGCACAAATATCCATGCCCGAGGGGGGATTTGAACCCCTGACCATAGTGGCCCTGCAGACTGTGACTGGCGTGCCGCAGAAGAACGCTCGGCCACCGCAGCCGGCAATGGCAGATGAATGGCGGGACACTGGAACATCTAGGTCTACATATTTATTCTACAAATCACATGTAAGTGCCTGGAAAAGGTTAGCCTCATGGCTATCACAATATTAATCTACTGTTCCATTCTTTAAAAGCGAGTGGGGAGAAGGAACGCCTAAACTTTCCGTTTACGATCTGATTTCTTCTATTTTATTATGATGATCATGTTTCCCTATGTTTGTGGATACTAATGGGTTCGCATTCGGAGGAGAAAGTTGGTACAAGAGAATTACCAAATAGATTTCCCAGCAGCGAAAAAGGACTTTCCTTTAAAAAATTTTATACAAAGTAGTGCATCATCGAGGTGACGCTCTCTGCTCTGTATATGCATAGTAAAAATCGAGCTGCTCTTCTCGGAACTTTCCCTATATCCTGTTGTTCCCACTTGGTGGTAACCCGTCAATGCGCAGAAATATCCGAAAATAGGACGGATAAGTGGAGAGTAGGAAGTAAGTGTTTTCTAAGCATTGCCTGTAGTACAACGTAAAGAGTATTTTGTCCTGTTGTCATTCCCACTTGGTGGTGACCCGTCAAAGCGCAGCAATATTCCAAATATAGGACGGATAAGTGGAGAGTAGGAAGTAAGTGTTTTGTAGGCAGTGTCTGCAGTACAACGTAAAGAGTATTTTGTCCTTCTAGTACAGGCATGGCCAAACACCGCCCCGCGGGCGTTGGTGATCTCGCCGTGGCCGCGCCGCCACCCGCGGTTGGCATTCGCTTCGCCCCTGCCCCGCGCACTGTGCGAAATGTTCAAATGTTTGTAGAACTTATGGGACTTAACTACGGGGTCATCAGTCCCTAAGCTTACAAACTACTTATGAACTAGCTAAGACTAAGGACGACACAAATATCCATGCACGCGGGGGGATTCGAATCCCCGACCGTAGTGGCCGTGCAGACCGTGACTGGAGTGCCTCAGTCCCCTCGGCCACCGCTTTCGGCGAGAGGGATGCATTAACACTGACGGCAAAAATATCCATGCCCGAGGGCGGATTCGAACCCCCGACCGTAGTGGTCGTGCAGACCGTGACTGTATCGCCTCAGTCTCCTTTTTTTTTTTTTTTTTTTTTTTTTTTTCCTTCTATGGTTGGTTCTATTCATTGCGGACGCTGATCGTGTATGTTCGTTTTTGTTCGATGAGTTCTTGGCTCAGCTTTTTTATTACAGAAGGCGTTGAGCCCTCTGACCGGGCGCGCTGAGCCACGGCGCCCGGCTGTCTCCTCGGCCACCGCGGCCGGCGAGAGGGATGGAGTAAGCAGTTGCAAATGTAAGCTAGAGTAGGGCGCAGAGCTGTTCTGCGTACTGAAGAACAACTCAATAAGAACACCAAAAATATGAAATATCTTTTTAAGAAAGTGAACATTCTGTCAGGCACTCTGTGCGCAGCGGCGTGTGGGGCACTAGCGGCTCACGGTCGGGGCCGGTGCGGTCAACTACCGCCAGCGGGATGTTGGCCATGCCTGGCTTTGGTTCGCCTTCAGCACGATATTTTATGTGTTCTTTCCAATCAAAGTTGTATGTAATTGTATTTCTTATGTATGTCGTTGAATTAAAAGCCATTAGATTTGATGGATTTATGGTGTAACAAATCTTTAATGTATTTCTTTTAGTGTTCAAATGGATACCTTCACACCTTAGGGTCAATTGCCAGTTCCATGCAGATATCTTGTCTACTTTCGTTTCGAGTAGCCGGCCGCGGTGGCCGAGCGCTCTGCGGCGCGCCAGTCACAGTCTGCACGGCCACTACGATCTGGGGTTCCAATCCCCCCTCGACCATGGATATTTGTGCCGTCCTTAGTATTAGCTAGTTCATAAGTAGTTTGTAAGTTTAGGGACTGATGACCCCGTAGTTAAGTCCCATAAGCTCTATATTTTTGGAGTTGCTTTTGATCTTCTGGTGACTTTATTTTTAAACGACAGCATCATTCACGAACATTCTAGAGAGCTACTCAGATAGTCTCCTCAATCGCTGTTCAAGACAAGGAATAGTACAAAAAATCAAATGTTTGTTTAGTCTATGGGACTTAACTAAGGGGTCATCAGTCCCTAAACTTACAAACTACTTATGAACTACTTACGGACTAGGACGGTACAAACATCCATGCCCGAGGGGGGATTCGAACCCCTGACCGTAGTGGCCGTGCAGACCGTGACTGGAGCGCCTTAGTCCCCTCGGCCACCGCGGCCTGCAAGGAATAGTAGGGGCCCTATAACAGTTTCCAGGGGAACACCTGATATCACTTCTATTTTACTGGACGATTTTCCGACAATGACTAGGAACTGACTGGAAATCGCGAACACAGTAGCACAACAATGGCGATATTTCGCAAGTAAGCAATTTAATTAAAAGCCATTTGTTAGATACAATATCAAAACCATTACATACTAGTGATATTGCAAGTCTGATTTTAACGTAGCAGTAGCGTTCAAAATGAATGTTACTGTAGGTGAACAGTGAAAGCGCCTTGACTTGCAAGGTTAACTGACTGCAATTATCTGTACGGTTCTGGCGAAAATATCTGTATTTTAATTCGAGCGTTCTGTCACTGATGAATACTTGGGATGGTTTGGTATGCATCACTTTCTGTGACGTAATAAATGTATTTAATGTCTTATGAAGTACAACTTAACAGGTTCATGTCACTGTGTGGCATGGGCTTGTTTTATGTAGGCTTCATACTGAGTATGCATCTATAATGTTCCTCTTCACATTAGGTACACGTTGAAATGAACAAACTGACTCGGTTGAAAGTATAAAATTTAACAAATGTAAACGGCCGGAACGGACTAGACATCTACATAGTATTCTTGGAAACAATATAAACACATCTCAGGAAGGGATACGTTCAATTTATAGCGTAGCTGACTGGCTGGTGGTCATGAGACAGTGGGCCGTGCCCCAGGGGATAGCCACTCGGCCAGTCAGATACGCTATCGCAGCCTCCGCCCCCGGAACTTTGAAGGGTTGTAGCTCCAAAACTAACAGTGATAGGAATGTAGTTTAAATTGATTTGGAGGCAGCTGGTTTATACGAATCCAATACACGATAGACAAAAACTGTTGTTCCATTTAAGAAATTATATCTTTGTGGTGTAACTCTTTGGAAAATGATACAATAAATTATGTTCATAGCTCCGCAGAAAGTGAAACATTTCTTGTGTTGAACTACCGCATTAAAATTTCCCGTCACCTATTATTTTATAAGTTACACAGGCAAACAACCTTAGTGAAACACCCTATATATATATATATATATATATATATATATATATATATATATATATATATATATATATATAACATCTGGTTACGTTACAACCCCACAACCCATCTCAACCTCAACGCACTGTTCCATACTGTGTGGGATATCTGACTTCCAGCTATCATATTCACTTTCATCATAGTGAAATAGAACAGAGCTGTATGCAATTGACGAAGGGTGGTTTGAGGTACCATTGACGCGTGGTGTAAGCGATAGTACTCCCGTGGAAGAGGTCGGCGGATATTCTACTGCAGACAGTTGTTTTCGTTTATCAAATAAATTACAAAGCTGAAATTATAATGTTGAAGGTAATATAGATTCTGATTCAAATGATAGGACTAAGAATGTAGATAGTGTCACTCTTAAGCACACTGACGTGGTAGCTTTGGGTTGAAATGTCAACGACACTGGATCTGACATTGGAATTTCAAATGAGCAAACACTAAAATCAAGTAGGGTGAGTCAAAGAACTGCTTACAGGATATAATGTCAATGTCAAAACTAGTTTTAATTATCCTATGTAAAAATGCTAAAAGATTAGAAGCCTGTGTGTCGGAATCCACATAAAGGCTTAACACTAGGATATATCAAATAAATGCTTGAACGGGTGGTATGTACTGTGAGTTTGAGGTTATGGGATAAAATCAATGCAGATAAATTTAGATAAGGAGAGAATGGAGGAAAATTGCTCAAGAAATACTAGAACATGACGAAAATTTAAAATTTGATTATTCTGAAGTGAACCTCGAGGTGAAAAAAATCAATAAAACGTGCAGTATCAAATATTGCTTTCTTATTAATTACTACTAATGAGTTTTGGATACAGAATACGTTTGGAAAGGCGACATACGTAGGATTCAAGATGATTCTTTACTAGAATGCAGTGATTCATTCATGAGACAGACACTTTTCTGTCACCATGGGTAGAGTTTAACGTTTAATGGAGTTGTGAACAGTACAACATATTAAGAACTTCTGTAGAGGGTGTGCTGACCGGTCCTATATAATTTATTCCCTCCCCCATTATGCCATGGAGACGCACAACAATTTGCTTTTTAACACAATAACAGTGTGCGCGAGGGTTGTAGTTACCCTCCCCACTGCACTGTGTGAAGAGTAGAAATTCTAAAGTTCACCAACCTGACTCCTTCTATCGATATCGTCCCCATGCAGATGGTAGCACATAGGTCGGAGTTCATGAAGTGAGGCTGAAATTATTATTGGCAGGATCTCATCTAATTACGGAATAATTCTGAAGATTCTGGGATGCCAGCTAATTTATTTAATTAATGCAGAAAACTAGCAAACCCCATAATAATATACACTTAACACACATTGTCTTAACTGGGAGTTCAATATTATGTTATTTCACATAATTCTAAAATGATCAATGTATGTCTAATGACCGCCTACATACGCGAGGGCTACATGTTGCTCCTACGAGTGAGCTTTCTGGACTGAAGTGTGGCGGCTCGATGCAAGGCTGCCTTCGCTCCGCAATTTGGCGTGCAAACATGGCCTCCGTGCATCGTCCGTCTTAAATTGATTGTTCTGTTTATTAATATTGCAATAGTTAATATACGAGGCGCGTCCAGAATGTAAGTTCCGTTTCAATTTATCTCCGCTGCAGTGCTGCGATTGCAGTTCCGCACATGCGCTGTAGACGATGTGTATCAAGGAGAAGAACGTGCGCCATTTGGAGATCGCTGTCAGTTACATGCGCTTTGTTGTGCTTGTTTGAAATGTTGGCGTAGATTGAAAATCCCGCCGCCTGTGAAATCAGGTCTGTGATTCGGTTTCTGAATGCCAGGAAAGTGAAACCAAGTGAAATTTATCGGCAAATTTGCGATGTTTACGGACCAAGTGCGATGAGTGATTCGATGGTGAGAAGATGGGTCCGACAGTTCAATGGCGGGCGTAGTGATGTGCACGATGAAGAACGAAGTGGGCGTACACCTTTGGTTACAGAAGAAGCGGTTCACGCGATTGATGACAAAAAAATGTTCAAATGTTTGTACAGCTTATGGGACTTAACTACGGGGTTATCAGTCCCTAAACTTACAAACTACTTATGAACTACTTACGAACTAGGACGACACAAATATTCATGCCCGAGGGGGTATTCGAACCCCCGACCGTAGTGGCCGTGCAGACCGTGACTGAAGCGCCTCAGTCCCCTCGGCCACCGCGGCCGGCATTGATGACAAGAGCCAGGAAAATTAGTGCTCTCTCTATGAACGTCCACCAAATTTCACGATCACTGATGCATGAAATTGTTACCAAACAACTGAAATTCCGTAAAATTTGCTCACGTTGGGTACTAAAGATTCTCACTGAGCAACACAAAACACAACGGATGGGTAATGCACTTGTGTTTTTGCCCCGTTATGCTGAAGGCGGCGAAGAATTTCTACGACGGATAGTCACCGGAGATGAATCGTGGGTTTCTTACGACACCCCTGAGCAATAAATGGAATGGAGGCACACTTCATCCCCACCAAAGGTAAAGCCGGAGCAAATCATGACCCCTCGGAAAATGATGTGCACAGTGTTGTGGGACTGGAAAGGCATCCTACTCATTGACTTCTTACCGCGTAGTCAAACAATAAAAACAGAAGCTTATTGCGAGACACTTCGGAAATTGTACCGTGCAATTCAGAATAAGCGCCGGGGACTGCTGTCAAAAGGTGTTGTTTTGCTTCACAACGCACGACCACACGCGGCAAATGTGACGAAAAACCTCCTACAGGGATTTGGCTGGGACATGTTTGACCACCCTCCGTACAACCCTGACCTCGCTCCTAGCGACTTACATCTGTTATTACATCTAAAGTTTTTCCTTGGCGGTCATCACTTCACCAATGACGACGAGCTAAAAGAAACTGTTTCCAACTGGTTGAAGACACAGGCGGCAGATTTCTATGAAGAAGGTATACAAAACCTGGTGCCACGCTATGACAAATGCCTGGAAAATTTCGGCAGTTATGTAGAAAAGTAGTTTAAGAGTTGTAGAATTTTGTGCAATAAAAATTTCTTGTGTAAATGTGTACAATTTCATTTTATTACCAAGCGGAACTTACTTTCTGGACGCTCCTCGTATGTTATGTAGTCAGGCCCTAGCATGGCTTTGAGAGATTTCCTAACTTTAGTTTTACATGTAATAAATAGTTTATTAAGTATTAATAAAACTATGATCGCGTGTCCGTCAGTAGTACAACCAACCGGCGTTCAGTGCCTGCCGCTCGGGGACTTCCCTACAATTCGGAGAAACTGGCCAGCACTCTTTCCCGTGGGAACCCGACCTCTTGGTAGCACCTGTCGGGGTTCTCACCACATTCTACCATGTGACCTACCGGTTCAAACCTATTGTACCGAAGCAATTCGCAGATCTTAATATTATGGATGTAAGTCAGAAATATTACAACTGACAGTGATGGCGAATGCGAAATTCTCGATCTAACAGTATTCAGTTAAATACAGATTCTTCCTGCATCACGTGCTCTAAACCTTTCTAAGACAAACATTTGTAACAGCTTGTATTTTTGGAGGTTATTACGGAAACTATAATTTAAATTACAAACAAGCTGAACACAAGGCTCATAACATAGCTTATTTGCAGAATATACGAGATTATTCTCTCTACTCCTCATCGTAAAGTACAGAAAAGCGAAGTTTTTCTCCTTTTATTCAAGTTACTTTTATTACATAGTCTGCAGCGAAGACCAAGTAAGAGGTTTACGTTAAAAGGGAAGAGAGAAACCCGATGCAGAGGCTAATGATACAGCAGAAACAAAGAAAAGTTTACGGTATTAGTGGAGCAGCTGGGCGCGGAAAGAAAATAGAAGAACGATCCCTTTTGAAACTGAGACGCCTTGTAAGACACGGTCTGTTAGCGTCGTAAATAACGAGGATCTGCTTCAGGAGAAGGCCACAATATTTAAAAAGAAAGCACGTACCCTGGAAAGTGACACCAAATAAAAGCTCGAAACCATAAAAAAAATGCTCTTCTCTAGATAAAAAAGCAGTTCTACTGTGACCCAAATGCAAGACTAAAGTATGTTGAAATTTTTAAATTACTCACTTGATTAAATTTTCTTTTCAAGTTGACCTCATCCGTTCCCACTGACCGTTCCATATAAGTCTCATAATAGATTCTCAATTTATTTCATATGCGTAAAAAGATGGAAAACCAAATTGAAACGATAGTAAGAGTTTTAATGATTGTTACATTGTCGAGTAGCCCAAAACAAGGAGTAATTTCAATAATATGTCAAACAACATAATACTAACACTCCAAATAGCTGACAATTTTAGGCATTAAGAATTTTCAGTAACTTTTATAATATTTATGAAGTGAAGTTCGGTCGAAGTAAAGATAATGGGAAATCAGGTCCAGAATCGTGACTTAGCGTTATTCAAGTAAGTTAATGGAGAATTGAGACCACCTTTGGTTCAAACTTTAAAGAAGCAAACACTTTGAATGAAATGTTCCCTACTAGTTACTTACAGGGTACAAAGAATTCATTTAGCATTAGCCATTTATATTTCGGTTTCTGATCCTTCTATTCAACTTTCGCATCTGTTCTAGAAAGAAGAGTCCATATGGTACATCTGTTACGTCCGGTACTCTAATCACCTAAAATTTGCAGCAATATTTCCAGCGACAATGACTGAAAATGTTTTGATATTGGAATCACACTGACATGAAACAAGAGTCAATCTAAAATACTCGTTTATAATTCGATTATTCACATTTGTTTCCAACGTAAATGAGTATGTGTATGGAGCGTCTGTGTTTGATATTTAGCCCATTTACTAATCAACATCGATTTGGTAACACCTCTTGTTGAAATACAAGGTAATACGCAAGAATGACTCATTCACTAATGACTTCCACAAATTGATACCAATTGATCTAATACCGGTATTGCTCGAAAATTCAAAACTGAAAGGATGAATGTGTTACACCACAGGGTAGTTGGCCCAACAACTGGCAAGGAGAGGACAGCCAACATGTTGATACAAAGTCAGAAATTACCACCTGCGATTTCCGTTCCTTTTACTTGGTTGCACAGTAGCTACAACTCGCAGTCAGCAACATTAGCCATGGACGCTAACGTCAGCGTTTTGAAAAGGCCGTGTACTTCGTCACCAACAAGTAGGTTGTGGTAACTCGACATTTCACTAGCAACAATTTCTCTATTCGACGATGTTGCAGGAATGGGCGAAATTGGCCAGCACGAGAACGCTGGAAAGCTTATAAGGAGGAGTTTGTGACACTTGCGCGGAGTGACACTTGCGCGGAAAGGGAATTTGTAGACACTTGCGCGGAGACCCGGACGCTACAGGTAGTGAACAGGGTGTTCCAGAAGTAGGGATACACCACCCCTACTCCTCGCCCTCCAGCCGCTACCTGTGCCGTATGCAGGGGAAGGCCCACCGAGCGACGTGGCGCTGTAGTAACGGCCCGGAGATATCACAGCCTCATTCAACAGGGAGATAACACGTCATACAAATATCACTCGATTTACAATACAGCACCATGTGAAGAGGAATGTGATGAAATCGGAATTGAGCGCAACCGTTGCTAACTACAATTTCGGATTTACTGCATTTTGAGTCAGAATTCGCATCTATATTCGCATTTATCGCAAATGCGAATTTTTCCTGTCCCTAGTAATACCTCTAAAAATAAACAGCTGATCAAGGCACTAAAAGCAAGGGCAGATCTTTGGGTGTATTACTACAAATAACTAAAACAAATTTGATCGTGGAATTATATACAGTCTCATTATAAAGGTTTTTTGTAGGTGGTTTTGAGCAGTTTTTAAATATGTTAGGAATAGCATTATGAAATATAGACAGCTACACCTTATGTTTATTATGAGATATCGATTTCGGCTAATTTCAGGTCATCTTCAAGTCTCAAACAACAGGTGTTACTTATGCATTTTTCCAGTGGCACTCATAACCTTTAACTGTTTACCCACGAGTTCTAACGTTGTTAGTCGCGTTAGCGATGAAAACAGAACCCAGAATCTTTTCGTCTAAATGATACATATATTGGTGTGATGTGTTATTTCGAAAGAACAAACATCACACCAATACATATATAGCTCTCGGTAAAGTGGAACGGTACGATGTCGTTACGTAGCACAGCACGGCGACTGTAAACGCAGGAGAAGTGCGAAGAACGTTCTCTTCTCAGAGGTATGATTCTAATTAGGTTCGACGTAGACTTCTACAACATACAGTCTACACGGCGAAGATTACACCAAAAAATTTAACGTTTCGTTTACTTTGGCGATAGCAACCAAATTTTAAAATCGTGTCTACTATGTAAAGATTTAGCAACACAAAACGCTTCAAGTCCATAACTTCTCTGGTTTTCGAGTTCTCAATTTTTAATACGTTTTTAATGTTATTACATAAAAAAACAAATTTGGGACTCACACTACAATTTTCTTATGGCAGATTTTGTAGGTACATTTACAAGACGTAATTCAACGGTTCTGTGCATTCATTTTATGAGAAATACCAATCATTTGTTTTCAGTGTTTATTTCAAATTTCTACATTTAAGTTTCTTTAATTATTAGTACTTAAATGTGGTGATGAAATAAATAAATTACGTGTATATGTGTAGTCTTATGCGGCCAAACTACTTAGGTCATCGGTCGTTAGACTTACACACTACTTAATCTTACTTAAAATAACGTAGGCAAAGTACAAACAAACATACCCATGTCCGAGGAAGGACTCGAACATCCGACCGGACCGGCCGCGCAATTTGTGACACAAATTACATGTTTGATAATATTAATGCATAAAAGTATGAAATCACGTCAAGACTACTCCCTGCAAAAATTTCGACAAAAAACGTTGGCACTGAGTTTAGAAAAACAAAATTCTGGTATAATGGATTTTAACATTTTATCAAAAAATGAATGTTACTACAAGAGATACAGCCATTCAAATTTACGGGCACCATAACGTATTCCCTTCCTGAGTAAATGAGCTGCTTCTTGTATTTTCAACACCTTTTTCTTGAATGTTCTGAATATAAATCTTCAGACAGACTTCTTGAGGAGGAGAGTGATACGGATATCTGATTGTAAACCACTGCCTATTACCTTAGACCTTTTTGACTGTACTGAACAGGAGTTCCGCATATTCCGTAATTTATATTTATACAGTTAACAGGCAATGTAATTTATAACCAACTATTGGCTGTCAATTTCGCTTCATTTTTCCTGGAAGACTTGCAACTTGTTTCTCCCTGTTGGTTTATGCCAAGTTCGGAGTAAATATGGTTCTATATGACGGGATGGAAAACAGAATTTATCTTTAGCATTTTTCGGTGTGTGACATTCCCTTACGTATTTCTAATTCGAATACAGCCAAATCGTTTAGGGGTCTACGAATAAACGCTTCAAATGTGTAAAATACTCATTGACTTATTATTAACGTTTTTTAATTGAAGGTTTAAGGTTGCGTCTTCTATTAAAAAGCGTAGTAGCTATTTTTAAAGAGATGGAAGTTGCGTGATAGTGGGGTTAACTACATAGCGGTCAATTACATCAACATATTTGTGCAGGATGCCTAATATATTTATTGCTTGCGCAGGTGTCTTGACATGCTTAGTGTTCTGAATAATATGCTTTTAGGAGGTATGACTGTGGAAAGTCATCGTCTTGTAGTAGCAAAGAATGTCTTAATAACTCTCCAAACATTATCACTATTAAAATACCTTTTTGTTTTTAGGAGGAACACTCAACGAATTCATATGTAGTTAGAACAAGTTACTATATTGCTCTTCAGCTTTGAAAGGGTTGTGCAATTTCACTGAGTTTCGTGTTATGTTGACAGTGTGGAAACTTGACAACAGCAGTGCTAGACTTCTTGGTGTGCCTGTACCCAGGAAAAGCCATTAGCCGCCCCAAGGGTCCCGGGTTCCGCGCAAGTGTCACTCCGCGCAAGTGTCACTCCGCGCAAGTGTTCCAACCCCTATAAGGAGCGGTGGGGAGGGGGGCAGGATGGCTACAAATCAGCTCGAGAATTTGAGGGAGTTACTCGTCAAACGGATGTACTTTGGCATGATACCCGCCTAGGTGAGTATCCAACATGCCAAACAAATCCAAGCGAAACAATTACTTCTACATTGGACTTATTGACATGCTTAATTTGCAATTTTCGAAGTCCTTCTTCTTTAATTAATTGCTATCATTTGTCGTTCTATTAAGGCGCATCTAATCAATTTTTAGAACATTCTTTAATGCACACAATACCATTGATAACTTTCTACTCAATGGTACGGATAACATTCCAGCCTAGGAATAAAGTGGAATATACAAAATTACTCGCAACTGTGGCATACTTTACACTTGTCAGTCAGGCAGGGCAATATGCAACAGATTGAAAGAACATCACACACGTTGGAAACTTAGGTAAGACAAATTCAATATAGGCAGAACACCTGCCGAAACAAGGCCACTTGAACTACTTTGAAAAACTGGAAATTTATAACCATATGTCAACTTCCCAAAAACTTGTACTAAATGATCAAACACAATTTCCATTCTGGCCACTTCTGTCTGGTGGATACATTCGAACCACGTAAACTACTCACTCTTGCTCACTTGTCTCATGTCCCTACCCCAGATCCATGGTCCTATTACTTTTTATTATCATCGGAGTGTAACTAATTGCCTGACATCAAATTGTAATTTGTTAGTTTGTTAGTAATATTAGATATCTAAGCCAGCAAATATAATTTAACTTAAACCCCAAAAATTTTAACATCACACGACGTATCTGAGAGTAGACGTAGGGAAATATTTGAAATGGAATGATCATATAAAATTAATCGTGGGTAAAGCAGATGCCAGACAGATTCATAAGAAGTACGAACAAGAAGTGTAGTCCGTGGCAAAGTAAGTCGAGTACAAAACTCTTGTTCTGTCAGCGCTTGAGTGTTCCTTATTACTGTGGTATCTGTACCGGGTTGCCAGAGAACATAGAGAAGATCCAACGGAGAGCAGCACGCTTTATTACGGGCTCATTTAGTGAGCGCGAAATCGTCACAGAGGTTATGAGGAAACTACAGTGGCGGACACTGCAAGAGAGGCGACCTGTATCGCGGTACAGACTACTGTCAATGTTCCGAGAGCAAACGTTTCTAGAAGATTCAGCCAATATAATGCTTCCTGCTACGCACATGTCGCAAAACGACAGAGATTAGGGCCCACATGGAGAGATAACGCCAATCGTTTTTCCAACGAACCATATACGACCTGCATAGGTGGAGGAAGTAACAATTGTACCATCCACACACATGCTTGCGGTGTATCGAAGTAGATAACACAATGAAGCTACTGTCGGAGCATCTTATGCGGGATACGAGGTGAAATAATTTGTGTGATTGAACGTCAAATCACTAAACGAAGTGCGTAAACCCTCCTCGTGGCAGCCGGTTCAAACACAACAAAAGACATTGGTCACCATAATCACAAGAAATGGTAATGCTGTACAAGAAGGAACATATTAAAATACAAGCAAGGAAGGATAAATGACTGTCATGTTAATGAATAAAATGGTGATATACGCGGGCCTTAAGTAACGGAAGCAGTGAGCATGTTGTTGAGTATCTCGCACAAGGGGAAGTCAGCAGAGTGCTGGAAGATGCAAATTAACGACCGTGGCACGAGGTGGAGAAACGAGGGAAGCGGAGGAGGAACTACGCAGGTCTAACGTGATTTGCATCCGCAGAACTCTCTTCCAGAAGCACGAGCTGGTGCCTGGGCTAAGGTGACGTTTTATTTACTGAAGTCCACCGAAGTTTTAGAAACGGCAGAACTCACGGGACTGCAAGCGTGAAACATATGATATTGAGGTGAGCGCGACGCGAGCCTGTATTTCCAACTGCTCCATCTTTTGAAATCTCAACACTTTCCACCCCAAATTTCTATCACATAACTCTTCATGGTCATTATACCTTTTCTGTATATTTCTCCTTTTCTTCATTACTCTTTAAATTGATCGCTTGAGTAATTATTGACACAAAAATTTAAGACGATGGTGTCTATATATTGGCAAATAACTTCTATTGTTTTTCTTCCTTTTAGGTTTCCATACCTTAATCGGTAAAAAAGGAACCCTTATACAACCACTGTCAAGACGAATGGATGTATGTACTTGAATACTGAGGTGTAAAGTCTCTTGAAGAATAAAAACAAGAAAAGAAGAAAAAGGACGCAAACAATTACTATGTTATTATTATTCGGGACGCCCCATGTCGACAATATTGATGTTGCTAACTTTATGTACTATTCATTGGAACTCTTATACCTGTGGTTTTCAGAACTTGTTGGCAGTTCACTGAACGTGGCGTAATACTTAAACTATTTACGCTTAAGCTATTCTATACTGGCAAAATGTCTCCCGATTCAGATAGTAAGTCACTCCGTGTTATGATAATATTCAGTAACACATTGCAACTATATAGTAGCATTTGAGAAAATTTCGTTCTGTGAGCTCTGAGATGAAGGTGCATATAACACAAAACATTTCAAGCACTTAGCCAATTAAATCAGTATAATATGAAAAGTCACTCCTCAGAAGAGTTATTAGAGTCATTTTCTGGTTTCTTTTCTTACCTATAAGCAATCTTCTTCTTGTTGTCCTTTATTTACATAAAATTCAATTGCAAAGTAAGGATTCCTTACCCTTTACCAGTGTCATGAAGACCTGTGGTGTTCAGAACACAACGGATAATCCTGTTCATAAACTGGAATCTACCAAGACAATCATTGTAACAGCATCTATGACTCCCCGTTTACAGCGTTATGTCCAAAAAAGAATTTCATGAGATCATACAAGGCTGCTGAAAACTGCATTTTATTCTGGTGCAAGAACGAAAACATTTTACAAGCAGATAGTATTTCCTCAAGTCCCTATGTGTTGTTTGATTGCTTCCGATATAGCTTCTAGGATAAAACTTCTCACGCTGATTTTCAAATATTACAGTTGTAACTAGTCTGTTTTTCCATTATGACTGAGGATGATCTGGACAAACGTTACAACTTAAAGTGTCATCAGCAGGTGAAAAAGCAAACTCACGTGCACAAAAGACGTCTCTAAATCGCTTCCGACAGAGTGTACACAGTTCTGAGTAAAGCTGCATACTTAAGCATCATGTAAACAAAGACACTCAGAAGTAACAATGTAATAGGGAAGAACTCTAAACGATCTGCAAATCAAACTCAAGACTGTAAACACTAGCTAAGATTAAAACAAAACAGTAAACATGGTTGCTATGTCATGCGCTTAAAAATATATCTAGGACTTTCTATGCCTGTCGTTTTCGAAAATGCTAATATTTGTATATGAGCGCATTACAAGTACAGGTAACAAATTCCAAAACTCAAATAAAATATTTCTAATTATAATTATTGTTAAATTTAGCAGCATTCTAAGCGGAAAATTGCACATTGTTTTATGGCCTCAGAAAGATATTTTTTTCTTGCTTGTGGTTTATGAGTTGGCCGAAGGAGCCATGCGCAAATCATCCGCTTTATATCTACTAGTATTATGCAATAGCGACTTTCTCCTAGCGTCACTGTAAAAGGTGTAGATGTTCTACCAAATGGTGACATATGAAAATTTGTGCTGGTCCGGGACTCGAAACCGGCTTTCCCGCTTTTCGCAGGCGGCCACATTAACCACTAGGCTACCCGAACACGACACGGTTCTTCACTGGACAATTATGAAATGTCAGTACAGTTTTTTGCGGGATGCCAGCTACAGGAAAGTGCCGCCGTAGCTCAGAATTAATTTGCCGAGTGGGGTTGCATGCGGACACACACACACACACACACACACACACACACACACACACACACACTGAATAAATGTCAATATCAAGAACAGTTTTCAACTCTCTGCGGTGTACGCCCTCTGCTCCTACCTCGTTCAAACACCGTTCAGGCCTGCTTCCCTCATTATACAGACTCGATTATGTCCCATTGGATGTTTCCTCCGCCGGCCGTGGACTCTGACGGAATGTAAGTCTCGTCGTGTGTTGCTCGAAATTAATATCACAAGAGAAAATGTTTCTGCCAACTTGAAATGAAAGCGGCCTTTCTGAGCAATTTTGTTTATTGACTTTAGTGTGGCTAACTACGTTGGAACCAGATTTATAAACTTCTGAAATATCCCGGTAATTAAATCTGCTGAGCACCTTCTCAATACTGAATCTGTTAATTATTAAATTTATCAACTGTGTCGCAATGACAATATTAACTTCTTTTCCTTGCATAGTATCCTCGGAGCCGTAGCTCGTCTAATTCACACAATATCAGCACCAAAATTTCACACGCACGGCTCGTCACTGTAGAGCAGATAATTCTCATTAATATCACTTTATCTGGCGGTTAATTACGCCTAATTATACACTTTATGACTCTAGCCTTTCAGATACGTGTTGACCGTCCTGTGGCCTGTCGCAGACTGGGTACAGAGCCCACGCTCTGACTTGGCGTCTAGATGTTAGAGGCTTTCATCCGATTGGCTGATTTGTATCACTTTCTATAATTTTTAGTTTATGGTTAAGCTGCACTTTTAAATGAATATGAAATTGTAATTAATCTAAAGACATGATCATAATCCTTCGGTAGGTTGGGGTTATGTCTCAGAAAATATTATCGGCAAAATAATGACATGAAAAGCATGCGGTTCCCGCCTCCACAGCGGCCGGGAAGAACCGCCCTGACTGCCGCAGCGAACGAATGCTTCCCACGGTACTGCACTATAAAAATGTTCAAATGTTTGTTAAGCTTATGGGACTTAACTACGGGGTCATCAGTCCCTAAACTTACAAACTACTTATCAACTACCTTATACTATGGACGGCACAAATATCCATGCCCGAGGGGGGATTCGAACCCCCGACCGTAGTGGCCGTGCAGACCGTGACTGGAGCGCCTCAGTCCCCTCGGCCACCGCTGCCGGCTACTGCACCATATGTCGGCTCGCTTCCGTGTGCGGCCAGCTATCCGAAACAAAACTGTCTGGATTGCAGAAGGCAGACCAGACGAAAAAAAAAAACGAAACTGTAATGGAATAAATCCCGAAATAAAATAGGGAACAATGTGGGGTAATACCACAAACCGACCCAAACTTCCACATGCCACAGTGACTGCACCTATGACTCCACTGCAGTAGTGTTCGTGTAGCTTAGTGGTTAAGACGACATCTCGAGAAATGAAAATAACTGGAGTTCGAGTCCCGGCCCGGCACAAATTTTCATATGTCACCATTTGGTAGAACAACCATATCATATAACAGTAAAGCTATGAGAAATTCGCTATTGCGAAAAAATATTGATAATATCATTATCACTGTAATTCGTCACCATACAGTAATATCAACTAGTGTTTTATTTCTGGGGTCTTCATAGGTCTAGCTTTTTTCCCCGTTTGTTTTTGTTTTGACACATATTTTACGCACATTAAAAGTAACAGTGGAAAGATAATTCGCGGCAGTGCCTGGTTCATAAATTCTCAATAGAACCGTTTCTGCACATCTATACACAAATTTGCTTACTAGGCAACAGGAAAGAAGCTGGGTCGAGATGAGTTATATGCCATCATTTTCTGAGAGCATATTCATCAACAGATCCTGCGAACTTTCTGGTCCTACGAGATGGTCTGTTACTTCTTCTGATTGAGACAAGCGACTATTCAGATTCGCAAATATGGGAATGCTCTCGGTCGTATATTAATTTATTTTATTACATTACAAGCAAATTCATGTAAGTGAACACACTGACAATAAGACACATTCCTCTGAAGCGAAGAGCCGATCCCTCTAGAACAGGTTGTTTCAACAGGCTGCTCCAGGAGCAGGAGCGCAACCGAGCGCTCACTAGTCTAACTTGGATCTGCTGTGGTGGAGCAAGCTGACGTCACGCATGTAGTACTCGGCGGGCGCTCGGTTAGTTTCCGTCAATTCAGAATACTGACCAGGAAAAATGTTTTGTCGTGATAGTCCAGTGTCTACTTCTTTATAAGAACTTTATGTCTTCACTTACAGAGACGAGCGTCCACAATATCCAATGTGTCAGAAAAATCTTGGCGCAATAAATAGAGTAATTAATTAATGAAAATCAATTTACAACATTGATAGAGTCAACTCGCATTTCTATAATTTTTATAAGGAAGCAAATTGGATTGTATTTTCTTGTACTGTCTTTCTAAATAGAAAACCTTTGTATTTGTATTATTTCTTGAGACCAACGATGGATCGGCCGTTATGCAACAAATCGTTGCAACTGTTTACGGAGTTCTGTGTGCATTTAAGACAGGAGACGTTAAAAGTCGACTACTGTACGAAACAAGAGCCTTGTTTTATCACTAAAATTAGCAAATGAGGTCCGTGTGAACTACTGGTTACTCCCTGCTACAAAGCCTTGTTTCCTGGCCCAAACTGAGAACTGACATTAATAAGCAAGCCACCACAATTAAAGTTATGTTAGATAGGTGGCTATGAAAACATTTATGGCGCAATAGATATAATAAAATTTGCATCTGATCTTGTTTCCAGCAAAATTATACACGATTTAACGCTACTGGGGGGTCTGGAGGGGGGAGGGGGGAGCATTCACAAACAACACGCAATGCCGCAGCGAAACTCACCAGTCAGCGTGCTGAGACGAGGCGGTTGCAGGCGCCACTATCGTAGGCGAAATTCAGCAAGTTGGAGGTAGCACAAAACACAATATGCAAAAACACTTTGATGCTGGCTCTGGTCTGTCGTACCTGTTTTGAGATGGTGCGTGTGTATAGCCAAGTTAAATTACATCTGAATTGGACTGCGAGCAAACTCGCTAACAGCGACGCACGGCTACGTTACATGAACGCACTCCACTGAAGGTGAAGTGGTTAAAAATCGGATTCATTATACAAACTCACGGTGGATTCATAAGTTGCAAAAATGTTTCTAAGTCTAGGGACTTAACTACGGGGTCATCAGTCCCTAAACTTACAAACTACTTATGAACTACTTACGAACTAGGACGGCACAAATATCCATGCCCGAGGGGGGATTCGAACCCCCGACCGCAGTGGCCGTGCAGACCGTGACTGGAGCGCCTTAGTCTCCTCGGCCACCGCGGCCGGCCTTAAGTTGCAGTCTGTTAGAAATCGATCTTGGTACTGGTTTTATATAAGAAGTGGCGTAAACTCAGGCGACTTGCTGCAAACCCCGGAAGTCGGAACTCGGACCCTCCTGGTTCAGAAAACCGATTATATTGAATAAATTCAGTTTCCGAAAAATATAGAAAATTAACTACAGCATGAAACCCATAGAAATGCAAAGAATTGTACAGGGTGTTACAAAAAGGTTCGGCTAAGCTTTCAGGAAACATTACTCACACACAAAGAAAGAAAATATGTAATGTGGACATGTGTTCGGAAAAGCTTAATTTCCATGTTAGAGCTCATTTCAGTATTTATCTTTAAATGTAAATTGAAATAAAATTGTAAATTTTCACAATCAACATGTGTGGGCTGACGAGAATCCGCACGCAATTGTGCAATCACGTCATCAACACAGATTTTCTGTGAACGTTTGGGCAGGAATTGTTGGTGATGTCTTGATTGGTCCCCATGTTCTTCCACCTACGCTCACTGGAGTACGTTATCATGATTTCATACGGGATACTCTACCTGTGCTGCTAGAACATGTGCCTTTACAAGTACGACACAACATGTGGCTCATGCACGATGAAGCTCCTGCACATTTCAGTCGACGTGTTGGTACGCTTCTCAACAACAGATTCGGTGACCAATGGATTGGTAGAGGCGGACCAATTCCATGGCCTCCACGCTCTCCTGATTTCAATCCCCTTGACTTTTATTTATGGGGGCAATTGAAAGCTCTTGTCTACGCAACCCCGGTACCAAATGTAGAGACTCTTCGTGCTTGTATTATGGACGGCTGTGATACAATACGCCATTCTCCAGGGCTGCAACAGCGCATCAGGTTCGTCGTTGCCTACACCATCGTTGGCACTCCGGTATGTGATGTAGCGTGAAGGGTTACCGCAGCCATGGTCTCTGAGCTAATAGTCCATGCTGCTGGAAACGTCGTGCAGATTGTTGTCTTGCAAACGTCCCCATCTGTTGACTCAAGGATCGAGACGTGACTGCACGATCCGTTTCAGCCATTCGGACAAGATGCCTGTCATCCCGACTGCTAGAGATACGAGGCCGTTGGGATCCAGTAAAGCGTTCCTTATTGCCCTCCTGAACCCAATGATTCCATAATCTGCGAACATTGGATTGCGACCGACGCGAGCAGCAATGACGCAATACGATGAACCGCAATCACGATAGGCTACAATCTAACTTTTATCAAAGTCGGAAACGTGATGGTGCGCATTTCTTCTCCTTACACGAGGCATCACAAGAACGTTTCACCAGGCAACGCCGGTACACTGCTGTTTGTGTATGAGAAATCGGTTGGAAAATTTCCTCATGTCAGCAAGCTGTAGGTGTCGCTACCGTCGCCAACCTTATGTGAATGCTCTGAAAAGCTAATCATTTGCATATCACCGATCTTCTTCCTGTCCGTTAAATTTTGTGTCCTTAGTACGTCATCTTCGTGGTGTAGCAATGTTAATGGCCTGGAGTGTATTTCTGTACGGTCCTGTGAACACCCCATGTCGCTAGTTATGTTATGAGTGCTCACGTCCCCAGTTAAAGGTTAATGTATATATTTACCAATATTCGTTAGAATTACTTGATACTTAATATTTTTGCTGTAACATATACGTAAAACCTTTGAACTATCGATTGTAAATGCTTCTTATGAACTGTGGTGTGTATATTATTTTTGTAACTCAATGGTATTTTTGTTTATTTTATGTACATTGACTTTATATTATTTATATTGGCTGTATTATTGTAGTAACGTCTATTGTAATCTGATTCACACGCATGGTATATACTACAGGGTATATATATTAAGATACGTGAAATGTAAAAGATTTTCTAATTCCCCGTAGTTGATGTCGAAGGCGCCAAGTTCTGCCGCGCATAATAAAAGGCACTGGTGCACACAACGTGCCTTAACAACAGTCGGAGTATGTGCGTGCGTGACGAGGCGGGAGCGAGGCAGTATCTCACTCCGAAGTGGCGGCTTTTGTCTGCTGCAAGTGTGTCTACAATAGCCTTGATGCTGGTATAATGTCCGATGTAACTTGAATTTTTTGCACACTGTCAATAGCTGTACGACGCCGAAAAGAAAATGTTGTGGCGTACAGCAAGAGTAACGTCTAGTGATGGTAATGCTCCTAGTTGAGAAATTGCGCAGCTGCTGGTCCACAGCAGAGGATATATAAGAAGGTTACGTACATTTAATTTGTAATAAGAGTGGAACAATCAGGAAATAGCGTATATTTTGACAGAATCATTCATTCGAACTGAATTTCTCCCACCGTAACTTACCAAATGTTCAGATGTTTGTAAATCTGTCGGACCAAACTGCGTGGTCATCAGTCCGTAGCTTACAAAATACTTAAAGTAAGCTAACCTAACGATAAACACACACCCATGGCCCAGGAAGGACTCAAACCTCTAACGGCGAGCAACCGCGCGCTCCGCAGCGAGGCGCTTTAGACCGCTCGGCTACTCCACCGCTACGGTCCCTAAACTTACAAACTACTCACAAACTAAAGACAGCACAACATCCTCGCCCGAGGGAGGTGTCGAACATCCGACGGGGAACGATCTCGCGCATCTGAGCATAGCGCCTCAATGCGCTCGACCACTCTGCCACGGCTTATGAGTATTCTAAAATAAATTAATTGATAATGTTGGAATTGTTTTTAATTTTCATAATCCGGTATGAGCAAATTTGAGATATCATGAATACAGAAGATTTGAATCAGATTATGGCTAATAGCTTGAATGATTTAATACCTAATTAGGTTGGCGACCGTATATAAATCACATAGTAAACTGATAAATTCTTACACACTATACTTTCCTTCCTTTTTTTTTTTTTTTTTTTTTTTAGCTAATGTGTTTAACTTTAAATGCGTATGGCAGGTGTCTTATCCTTAGAAAAACGCACAGTTAAAAAAGAAAATAAAGAAATAAAAACTAAACATCGCACCAGGGTAGTGACCTCACATTCACTTTCTGCTTTATCGTATAATAGGCGCATTCATGCTTGCCGCGGTGGAGTAGCCAAGCGGTCTAAAGCGTCTCGCTGAGGAGCGCGCGGTTGCTCGCCGTGGAGGTTCGAGTCCTCCCTGGGGCATGGTGTGTGTGTTATCCTTAGGTTAGTTTCCCTAGGTTTAAGTAGTTTGTAAGCTACAGACTGATGACCATGCAGTTTGGTCCGATAGATTTACAAACATTTGAACATTGCATACATGCTTCAGAGGAATTGCTAGTATTCCACACGGTGAAGTTACTACCCTACCGTACGATCATGTTCGTAAAGATTACTTTACAGTATGTGGGATGAATAATTTAAATGGGGCACTGTGTATAGTTTTATCTTCATCAACGTGTGTATACGTTTTTTTACCGCCCTTGTAAATTTTCCATGCTCCTGATAAAAAAATTTCATCTACAATAATCCATCACAGCCGCGGTGGAGTAGCTATGCGGTCTAAGGCGCCTCGGTGCGTAGCGCGCGGCTGCTCGCCGTCAGAGGTTCGAGTCTTCCTTGGGGCATGGGTGTGTGTGTTGTCCTTGGGTTCGTTTACCTTAGTTTAAGTAGTTTGTAAGCTACGGACTGATGACCACACAGTTTGGTCCGATAGATTTACAAACATTTGAACATTTTTGAACATTTGATTGGAATCCATCACACAGGGATATCAGGTAATGTGTTACTTCCCAAACTTCTGATTCGCACGTACATTCATAAATATGTAATATATAAAGCAGTGTGTCCGTATGTTTGTACGTGTTGCATACAAATCTACAGTTTTGTTCCAATCTTTGTGAAATTTTGTACACGTAAGCTTCAATCCATGAGACGATCGCCCCAAGTGTAATAATCACATACGATATATAGTTCACGAGATATGACGTCGTAAACAATGAGATGCGCGAAAAACTGCTGCATTTCGCGACAATGCTGCTCATTTTCTCCTAAACCATTGGACCGATTTCAACCAAATTTGGTACACACATTCCTTACCGTGAGGTAACAATTTCTGCATGGTGTTTCAAAAAATATTACGCCATAACCAATACAAATCGCAATAAATGCCATATAATGCGGCGATACTTTCGAAATACACAGTGTGAGAATTACAGTACTTAGCGACTTGCAACAAACTTTAAACATAATTTCAAACCTTTATTAAACTTTTTCTCGCTGGCAATCATAGTAGAATGATGCAAAGAAAAAAGTTTCTCGCTTACTACTTTTCCGCTGTTTATGGAGTAAACCTACGCTCTCGGCATGACGTTAGAATTTATAATTTGAACACTACAAATTGTAGCGACAGGAAATTTTACAGACAGTATACACATATATAGTTGAATGTACCTTCTAAATTGTATCACAGTACGACACATAGGTCGTGACATATGTGCTCATATACAGTAACGTTCATGGAAAACCGCCACATCACGCAGCAAGTTTTAATCTATTACTTCTTCGTAAAAAGATATAAAATAGCCAAGATCGCTTATCATCAATTTTTATTAACGACGATGGTTTCGCTGAACTATGTTAGCATCATCAGGTCAAATAAAATATTTTACAAGGTCATAATCTTGTAATGTCAAACAGTTGTTATATAACAATTTACAGTGCATAGGTGCACTATGTCATTATAATAAAACATAATTATCACAGTGACTGTAAATTGTTATATAACAACTGTTTGACATTACAAGATTATGGCTTTGTAAAATATTTTATTTGACCTGATGATGCTGACATAGTTCAGCGAAACCGGTCGTCGTTAATAAAAATTGATGATAAGCGATCTTGGCTATTTTATCTCTTTTTACAATATTATAAGTGGATCGCCTCCTAAAACGTAAACCAACTATTACTTCTTTACCACTAATTGTACCCCCAATAGATTTTATAGACATGCAGACCTTACACAAATAAATATGTATCTGAAAAATGGCAACGCCGGATTTTCAACTACTAAGTTTATATATAAAGACGATTCTTCACTTAGACTACATGTTGATGCCGTTTCAGAAGAGTAATTTAAAGTACCTACCACACCACTACCGTACTGCGCCTCAGTACCATGAAGAATGATACCAATCTCGCTCCTCGTGAAATATCACAGCACAAATGTCAGGACGGCGGCGGTGGGACGCATGATGTACACATCCAGTCAAGATGCCCGAGGGGACCCTCGGTTGAGGTCAGCTCGGAGGGCTGAAGAACGGTCAGCAATACCGAATCTGGAGGGAGAGATATAAGAAAAGCGACGCTGGTAACGCCATCTGGGCGGAGGGGCGGTAAGGGACGGCGGAGGGGAAGCGAAATAACTCAGGGGCGGCGATACACGGGGGTTGGCGCCGCCCGCGCCCACGCCGCCCCCGCGGGCACGTTCTGCAGATGGCCGGACGTGATCATTCGGCCGCCCCCGCTGATACGCCGTGCCGGACCGCGCCAGATTTTACCGTCCCGGCGTGCACCGCGGCGCGGCGCGGCGCCGCGCGAAGCGGGGAAGAACCGGCGGAGCGGGGAACCCCCGCTAGCCGCTATATTGGCCCGCCGTAACACACACATAAATTTACAAGTTTATGGCGCCTCGCCTCCTCTCTCGCGCGCGCATCTGAGATATTTATAGGGCGAGCTCCGACTCGTGCCGTCGTTGCACGGGTTGTCGAGGAGCGCCGCGGTAGCGGAGGGGCCGAGGAGGCGCGTTGCCATTAAAACTCTCCGTTTCCGCGGATATCGGCCACTCCGTCTTCCTCGGCGGCGGTGGTCGGGGATGCTAGCAAGGGCCGGGCGGCTTCGGTTTCCTCCAGCGTGCCACAGCGCTGATCATCGTGGGCGTTAACTGAGTGTGGCATCAAGTGGTCGTCGTGACCACCTAAAACTAATCATTTCCTCCATTAATTTTTGTTCTACTTATCAATGATGCCAGTGTCACCTATACGCAGCTCTCCTTACCTACTAAAATTCGAGGAATCTTAACGTTATATAAATGTACGAATTCTATTTTAATTTAGGGTATGGTGATACGATTGCCGTCATTTCGGACAAATTGGAAATATATTAAGAAAAGAAATAATTTCAACGATTGCGGTCATTTCTGACAAATTTTATTGTAATTGGAGATATATTAAGAAAAGAAATAATTTCAACTATGGCACTTGTTCTAGGATGTTTAATGAATGTTGTTGTTGTTGTGGTCTTCAGTCCGCAGACTGGTTTAATGCTCCTCTCAACGCTACCCTGTCCTGTGCAAGTCTCTTCATCTGAGAATACGTTTGGCAGCCTACATCCTTTTGTATATGCGTACTATATTCGTCCCTCGGTCTCCCTCCACAATTTTTACCCCCACAAGCTTCCTTCTAATGCAAAGTTGACAATTCCTTGATGTCTTAGAATGTGTCCAACCAATCTATCCCATCTCTTAATCAGGATATGCCAGAAACTCCTTTTCTCTCCGATTCGGTTAAGCACCTCCTCATTAGTTACGTGATCTACCCATCTAATTTTCATCATTCGTCTGTAGCACCACATTTCAAAAGCTTCTATCATCTTTTTATCTGAACTCCTTATCGTCCAAGTTTCACTCCGATACAATGCTACACTCGAGACAAATGCTTTCAGAAAGGACTTCCTAATATTTAAATTAATATTGGATGTTAACACGTTTCGCTTCTTTAGAAACGCTTTTCTTCCCATAGCCATTTTGCATTTTATATCTTCTTTACTTCGACCATCAGAAGTTATCTTGCTACCCAAATAACAAAATTCATCTACTACTTTTATTGTCTCATTACTTAATCTAATTCCTTCAGCATCGCCTGATTTTCTAACATTACATTCCATTACCTTCGTTTTACTCTTGTTAATATTCATCTTATATCTTCCTTTCAAGACACTGTCCATCCTATTCAATTGCTCTTCCAGATCTTTTGCGGTCTCTGACAGAATTACTACGTCATCGGCAAACCGCAATGTTTTTATTTCTTCTCCCTGCAATTTCATGCCATCTCCAAATTTCTCCTTCCATTCCTTCACTGCCTGCTCAATGTACAGATTGAACAACATCGGGGAAAGGCTGCAGTTTAATGAATATGCAACACAACACACGTATTATACAATTACAAATGTAGGTATGAACACAAAGGAAGAAAAGTTACAGAATTGAGAAAAATCGATCGAAAATATACCACACTAGGTACAATTGTGATCACTTACTGGTAAAATTTTTTTATCACTGGCATATTCTACATAAAAAGCACTTTTTCACTTAGTCCCCAACGCATGTTTCGTGGTACCAAACATTGCATTTTTGGCAGCCAATGTAATCACATTTACCTAGAAAATTTACAAGAGCGCGTTAGACTAAGTAGCTTCACTTACCGCCAAAATGGATTATATATATATATATATATATATATATATATATATATATATATGGTGGCGTATTCTTGGAAAAGACAGGAGGAGTCTTAGGAACCTGATGCACTACAACGCTACACAGAGGCAAGTGCTACCAACACTACGAGACTGACAAATTTTGTTGATCGGAATTGCACCTATATCAAATTTGTACCACCTTATCCTATTTTCTTTACATATTAGCACTACACAGAGACAAGTGCTACCAACACTACGAGACTGACAAATTTTGTTGATCGGAATTGCACCAATATCAAATTTGTACCACCTTATCTTATTTTCTTTACATATTAGCACTACACGGAGGCAAGTGCTACCAACACTACGATACTGACAAATTTTGTTGATCGGAATTGCACCTATATCAAATTTGTACCACCTTATCCTATTTTCTTTACATATTAACTGTTCAATGAATTGTTCGACACTATTCTATACGATGCTACTTTAATACCTCTTCGACTCCAAGTTGTACAGAAAATGTCATCCATTAATATTTATATGCTAATCTCTGTGTTCCATATTACGTTACATACTTGCGTTTACTGTCTTCATGTAATACTTTCCTCAACAAATTTTTGTGAAGCGTTTACGCGTTTACTGTCTTCATGTAATACTTTCCTCAACAAATTTTTGTGAAGCATTTTTTTGTTTTGGACCACTTTAGGTTTCGGTAGCAACACTAAAAGTTGGTTTTTACAACTACCTTTTGACATCTCGAAATTTAATTGATAATAACGGCGGTATCGTTTATCTGAGACTAACATTAAATAAACGTATTTACGTAGGAGAAAATTCTCTACAACTTTGTTCTTTGATGTGTTCTGTTTTTCCATATCTCGCACCGTTTCAAAGATATTTGCAAAATAATGGCGATTTCACACTATCCCTTCATGTTACGATAACCCAGTATAGACAAAGATAATAAACTTGAAAAGCGGAACAATCTACCACGGCAAGAAAAGTGATGATATTTTAATGTAAAACAGGGTAATTAGTTTAGATTGTTAATTACAATCATCTTTTAACTACAATGTCAATTTGTACATTGAAAATACATATGCATTCGTACTTAGAGAGTAACGCTAAAGCTGATATGTTTTCAAACATCAAAGACAGGTCATGACGCAAACTACTAGCTTCCAATAACGAGGAAAAAGAAAGAGTTACCAGTTTACATCAATTTTGGAAGATGGTGGTTTACAACCTCATAAGGTTTTGATGTTTTAAGCAATATTGGTATTATAGTTTTCAAAATGACAAGCCAAGATCGCACACTAACAATTTATTTAATGACGACCGGTTTCGGTGTACTGTTTCACCATCATCTGGTCACATATATGTTATAATCTGGTCATACATAACGTATGTATTTTTATATAGTGACTAAGTGCAATGTTGAACTTCTTATTTTATGCCCAATTTTTTAACAAGATGACCAGATTATAATATATATGTAACCAGATAATGGTGACACAGTGCACCGAAACCGTTCGTCATTAAATAAATTGTTAGTGTGCGATCTTTGCTTATCATTTTGAAAACTATAAAACGATTACATAGTCTTCAGACCCGACTATGTCAGGCAATCTTAAATATTGGTATTGGATTTACTGCCTAACTAGGCATGCATAAGAATGCAAATAATTTCATCGTATAATTTGTCTGTTTAGTCAGAACTTTATTCTAATTAACAAACCAAATTTTCTCATATGTTTTATGTTTTTATGCTAATTTTAGTGTAGATAATTTGACATTCTGTTAAAAAATTAGTTATTAGTTGAACAAATAATAAGACAGCCTTCTTTGCTATCTGTCAGGCTACAGTATTGATTGAAATTATATCTGATTGCAATTTTTTGACATTGATACGTAGTAGCATTGTTAAGAACCACATACGGCACATAGTTCAATAGATATTCCGTCATACCCAACAGAAATCGCAATAAATGCCAGATAATGCGGCGAGACTTTCGAAATACACTATATGAGAATGACAGTACTTAGCGACTTGCAACAAACTTTAAACATAATTACAAACCTTTATTGAACTTTTTCTCGCTGGCAACCATAGTAAAATGATGAAAGGATAAAAGTTTCTCGCTTACTACTTTTCCGCTGTTTATGGAGTAAAACTAAAGCTCTCGGTATGACGTTACAATTTACAATTTGAACACCACAAATTGTAGCGACAGGAAATTTTACAGACAGTATACACACATATAGTTGAATGAACCTTCTAAATTACATCACAGTAACACACGTAGATAATGAGATATGAGCACATATACAGTAACATTCCGCTGTTCTTGAACTAAAATTACAGCATTCTTTATGACGTTACAATCTATAATGCCTACACTATAAATTGTAGCCGCAGGAAATTTTACAGAAAGTATACACGCATGTAGTTGAGTGTACCTTCGAAATTCTATCACGGTACGGCACGTAGTTCATGACATATGAGCACATAAACAATGACGTTCATGGAATACCGCCCCATCACGCACCAAGTTTTAATCTATTACTTTTTTGTTAGTAATTGTATTCCAAAGAGATTTTACAGACGTACAGCGCTTATACAAATGAATATATACCTGAAAAATGGCAGGAAAAAGTAAATAAATACCCGGGCAACGCCGGGTTTTCAGCTAGTTATTAATAAAATTATGATCGCGTTTTGGCGCGTGATGGCCAGTACGACAGCCAATCGGCGTTCAGTGCCTGCCGCTCGGGGACTTCCCTAGAATTCGGGGAAACTCGCCAGCACTCTGTCCCATGGGAACCCGACCTACTGGTAGCACCTGTTATGCTTCTGACACTACCTCTACCATCAGTCGGTTACTGGTTCCAACCTACTGTACCGAAGCAATTCTCAGATCTTAATATCTACATCTACATCTACAACCATACTCCGCAAGCCACGGTGTGTGGCGGAGGGTACCTTGGCTGTAAGCCATAAATATTACACGTTCATAGGATTAAGTTAGTTTATGTAGCTTGTAAGATTAGAAACCGATGACCACTGCAGTTAGGTCCCATAATTTTACAAACAATTGAACATTAGAATGAAACTTTCACTTTGCTGCGGATGTGCTCTGATATGAAACTTCCTGGCAGATTAAAATTGTGTGCCGGAACCAGGACTTGTACCTGGGACCTTTGATTTTCGCGGGCAAGCGCTCTACCACAAATCTATCCCGACACGAATCACGGCATCGCCCCACAACTTCAATTCTGCCAAATTAGCAAGACTAGCACTCCTGGAATAAAGGATATGGTAGCGACATGGCTTAGCCACAGCCTAAGTGATGTTTACAGAATGAAACTTCCACTCTGCAGCGGAGTGTGCGCTGATATGCAACTTCCTGGCAAATTAAAATTGCGTGCCGCAACCGGCATTCTGGAAACATCAATCAGGCTGTGGCTAAGCAATATCTCCACCATATCCTTTCTTCCAGGAGTGCTATACTTAAAAGTTTCACAGGAGAAGTTCTGTGAAGTTTCGAAAGTAGGAGGCGAGTTACTGGCAAAATTGAAGTTGTGGGGCGGTGCCGTGATTAGTATCGGGAATGCTCAGTGGCAGAGCGAAGGCCCGCGAATGGCAAAGGCAAAGGGGGGTTTCAATTGAACATTATTTTGAGGAGAGAGTAGCGCAGTATAATATCTAGCCTATCGTCCTCTCCCTTACACTCGCAATATGCCAGTCAGTTGTCACGTAAATGTTGGAACAAGCTCGGTACTGTATCTAAATGTGCGGAGTACCGGGTTCGAACGCTAGTAATGTTTGCAATGTCCTACGAAAAACACAAAAAGGAGTTTTTAAATTCCGAGATACGTAAAAATGAAACCACGTGGATTTTTGTTGTGTGTCTGCATCACACTGATTTGACGTAAACAATATTGAGGAACTGAGACGAGAAATATGTCCTTGTGTGAAGGAAACTGTACAGGTTTCAAATGGAAGAACTGCGCTTAGCGAGCACGTAAATTCTAAACACTTGGTGATGTACTGTGTGTCAGCAACTCACTAACGAATGCGCGCGTTTTTCTTTTTTTTTTAATTTATTTTTTAATTTTTTTCCCAAATAGTTTTTCATTTGAAAGCGCACAGCTTTTACGGTGACTTTTACTTTATAAAAACTAAGATGAGCCTCGTCAATTTGTCTTCAGTATTTTGTTTTCATATTTATACTAATGTTGTTGGCAGACTAAAAGCCATACCTTGCCACATAAATATCTAAAACATTTTATTATAGACCTGTGCACATATTCTTCGTAAAGTGTTTAGAATAATTTTTCTGGACACCTAATCGTAAATCATAGAAATTGACAAGCTACTCCAGTTTCTAAGCTTCTGCTTTCTGTAATGCTGAACAGTAATTTATCCGTGTTAATGGGGCTCAGAGGCGGGACTGCGGATTGAAGTACCTCGTATAGGAACAAGGTATACTTCGCATACTTTACTACGGTCGGATTTTCACCCATCTTCAATACACCGCTATCATAAGGAGCAGCTATTATTTAACCTACAATCTGAAGGTCCTTTTTCTGTCTATATTTTCATACTTTTAGGTTCATTGTTGATATAGTGCAGCACATTAGATAAATAGTACTTATAGGTCGATCATTATCTGCTGCCCGTGTAAACGGAGAGCTAATAAAAGGTGTGAAAATTCCTGACTAGTTACAGCAAGTATTTCATCACATAAAATAGGTTTAAAAGAAATCATTAATGAAGGAAGTATAGACTGTAGCGTTATGTAAAGATCGGGGTTGTGAGAAAGTGAAAATTTGTCTTAGTATTATCTGTACGTAATGCGACTCTCTCCATTTGAAAAGGAGTATGTAACATCTAATGATGATTAACGTTCAAGACGGTTAAATGTAATATAAGAGAATAGGAAGTGTGCGCCAGAGACAGACGTGGAGTCAGAGAGAGAGAGAGAGAGAGAGAGAGAGAGAGAGAGAGAGAGAGAGAGAGAGACAGGGAGGGGACAGAGGGAGAGAGAGAGAGAGAGAGGAAGGGAAAGAGAGAAAGAGAGAGAGAGAAACTTTGCGAACAATACTCTTCTCAAAAGCAACAAGCGACAGCTTGAAATCTACTTCAAAAAGGGTCACAAAAGACGGCACGCCGGATAGTTGTGAGAGGTAATATCTCAGAAGTGGAGGCACGGTGCCCAGTTGCTGTGAGATGCGCATTTGTCTCGGAATAGCAAAGAGGCTGTCTCAACACAGGGACGCTCTCTGAATATCAAGAAGTAGCTTTTCTATTCTGACACAGCTCTCAATGTTACACCTAGCTTTCAAGCATTCCTGAGCGACGGAGCTGTGAGACTGACGTGTCCGAATCAGGATTACGGGTGGTGTCTTCACAGTTGGTAGCAATAATTTCGTACCATGTTATAAATTCATTTATGCTCGACACCCTCAAATAACTGTTCTTGCAACTTTTATTGCAATATTACGTTTTTCTCCGTCTTTTCATAGCTAGTACACCAAATGTGCTTAGTAAAATCTTCTGCATATTATAGTGAATGTATTCCGAGAATATGTTTCCCATATGCCCCTTCCTTCCAGCATGAAGCTTATTACCGTAGTGCAGAGTTCTCCAACCTTTTATTAGGCCACTCATGATTAAATCAACGGGGCATGGACTCTACGATACATACCGAAATCGTATGGGACCTTCATTCAACACGACAAACCAAAATCATGTGAAATACAACTTCGGATTGTTGTGGCGCTATGTTGTGACCTATAATAAAATAATAATAATAATAATAATAATAATAATAATAATAAAAGTAGTAGTAGTAAAAGTAATAATAATAATATTAATAATCATTATGATTATGATTATTATTACTATTACTATATAAAAGGAAAATCTTACCCATGGTGGATCATGGAGGATGATTAAATGATATGAGCACCTACACAACCAGGCACAACATTTTGTCCATCTCCTTTCCTATATTTATCAACAGATTATTAATTCACTGTAGACAACAAGCATGTCTTACAAGAACTAAAAATAACTTTACTGTGAAACTTTGTCCTACTGACTTGCATACATATGATTCATTAGTGGTGAAATCGTTGATAAACCAAACCTTTTTCCCTTGTTCAAATGTTTGTAGAGCTTATGGGACTTAAGTACGGGGTCATCAGTCCCTAAACTTAAAAAATACTTATGAACTAGCTACTACGAAGGAGGGCACAAATAGCCATGCCCCAGGGGGGGGGGGGATTCGAACCCCCGACCCTAGTGGCCATGCAGACCGTGACTGGCGCACCGCAGTCCCCTCGGCCACGCAGCCTGCTTTTTCACTTGCCAAAGGAATTGAGACTTTAATATTTAAGGTCAAACAATGCCTAGAAACATCAGTGAAGTACGTTAAATCAAAGAGAGAAACATAAAGTAAACACAAGTTAAAATAAAATATACAGCACAGTTGTTTCATCCATAAAATACTTACAAATTAAACAAACTGATTACGTTGGTACATTTTCGGTCACCTTACCCATGTCAATCAATAAAATATACGTAAAATGTCACTTGACATTAGGTATTGATAATAAATAAAGAATCATCCCAGGTTGCATTATAGTGAACCAGGCTGTAAACATTCAAAGAGTATCTAAGAAAAATGTTAATATAGTTAGCATTAATCGATGTATTCGTTGTGAGAAAATAATATATATTTCACATCCACCGTAGGATATATTTTTGATGTGGTGTCATGGCGACTACTACAGATAGTGGTATCTAAACTTTACGTAAATAACAGGTTGGACCTTGAAAACAATAAATAAATATTTCCCATAACAACCATTGTCTGTCAATGTATAAAGTAAGGTATAGGTAGACTAAGGGATGGTATTGAGCCTAGTATTTTAACATAGCGTGGATACGTTAGTAAATCATCTAAAGTAAACATATTATGATCAAGTCTACACGGCATGAAACAGAACAGTAAGACTTTGGGCTATGTAACACAAGCGGTAAGGCATGTAGATGACAGAATGCATACAGTTATGTAGTACATGATGTATGAAGTTATATTAGATTTCGATACAACATCTGCTCACAGTAAGTACCACTATACAATTATGTCGAAAACATAAGCAAATAAATTACATCTTCAAATGAACCACAGTCAATATATTACGGTCATGTCTCAGGGAACTGTACTTGAAATAGATAAGTACATCTTGTTTACATAACATACCTGGAAAGGCGTAAAGACGAAAGGGTGTATGCAGTTATGTAGTACAGGATAAATGAAGTTATATTAAATGTGGATACAGCATCCATTCACAGCAAGTATCATAATACAATAAAATTATGTCAAGAACATAAGCAAATGACTTGCATTTTTAAAAGATGGAAAACTGATATGTTATGATCAAGTCTAAAAGAACAATGCATGATATAGACAGACTTTGGGCTATGTAACACGAGCGGTAAGGGATAAAGATGAAAGTGTATGTACAGTTATGTAGTACAGGATCTATGGGGTTATAATAGATATGGATACAGCGTCCAGTCACAGCAAGTATCCTAATACAATTACTTCAAGAACATAAGCAAATTATAGACTCTAATAAACAAATAAATTATGTACCACAGGATATATGAAGTTATATTAAATGTGGATGCAGCATCCTGTAACATAAGTAACATAATACAATTTTATCTAGAGCATAAGTTACTGAATTACATCTTTAAATGGTCCAAAATTAACATATTAAATAGACAGGTATTTCTTGGGTTACGTAACACAACCGGTAGGGCATAAAGATGAATGGGTGTGTTGAGTTATAGAGTATAGGATATATGAAGTTATATGAAATGTGGTTACAGCATCCACTCACAGCAACTACCACGGTCAAGTTCTGAGAGGAGAGACAAGAAATTGTTATTGGTTGATGAAGGGGATTGAAATGCATTATTACCAATATGAGTATTATAATTGTTAGCGTTGGATGCTTCACTCATGCCTTTAAATAAGTTAGTAATTTCTCTCTGTAAGTTACCAACTTGTGTATTTCCAGAACGTTACAATTCGGCACCTCTTCTTGTATCTTATTTTTAACGTGTACAATATCCTCCAGAAGTGATTTTAAAGCTGTGCCCTTTAGTCTATGAAAGACTTAGTTATTGACCTCTTGTACTAAAGCTTGGTTGATTTGTACTTCATTTCTTCGAAAAAATCCATTTAACTTTGTTTACCATTTACCATGTTTTCTGTTTGATTTGTAACACTGGTTACTGAAGCATTCTTTTCCTCCTTATCAACACGCAATTTAACAATATTTTGTGTAAGTGCGGCCATAGAAACTGGAATCTCACCTACTAATCTCTTAAGGGGATTTATTTCAGTTGTGACAGAAGAATTATGTGAGACATTATAGTTTAGAAGGCTTCTATTTCTCCTTTAACAGCTTCAATAACATTTGTACTAACTTACGTGTCAAATGTACAGATTTTTAAATCAAGGCTGGACTGTAAATTTCCTACATGTGTTTTAAGTTTTTAATTAACTTCCTCTGCAATATATGCTGTAAGATTATGCTGTCGTTCCTCAAATGTGGCGATTTTTAGTTGAAATTCTTCTTTTGTAATAATTTGCTGTGTGATTTTTGTTGTTGTTATTCTATTGATAAAAGTGGATCTATTTGCTGTGTGATCATCTGCTGTTTGAGATTCTAGTCGTGCATCTAATTGCTGTGTGATAAGTTTTTGCTGCGATTCTAACAGTGTATCTAATTTTTCACACATCAATGATATCTGTTGATATAAAGAAATTAACAAAGTTTCAAATTTTTCGAACACACATCTTGTGTACTTGGGGTTCTAGTGTGGTCACTGCCCGTTTGTACGCCCTTAAGGGACGCAGTCTCTTCGACCACAGTGGGAGGCAAATTAATATCAATGTTTGACATCTCAGCACTATCAGACTTTTCTAATAAAGTTTCAGTTGTCTGTGATTCCATGGTATTTGTTTGACTGCAGGTTTTTACCATACTTCAGTACAGTGAAAATTGGAATGTTAACTTAGTTGATAGGAAATATTAGTCAGTTGTTTACTCAGAGAAGTTATTTTAATTATACTTCGCAATACTATGTCAAATGCTAGGTGAGAAAATTGAATATCGCAGTGGCTAGAATGTTTGCATGGGAGCCATCTTGGACATTGCGCATTTCGAGAAATACAATTTCTAGAAAAATATTAAATAAATAAGAAAGTTTACTATGGGATCTGATAGCACGAAAAAAATACTGCGCTATGCTTTAGGCTACTAGAAAGCTTACTGGACGACGGAAACGATGTTACCTTGTGCGTGTTACAAGCATTGATCATCGGGAAAGTGACTCCTGATTCTTCCTATATCTCCAGTCCAATTTATGTTGGTATTTACTACATAGTGACTTCTACAGCAACTGTTAATTAAGTTGGTAGTACATGAAATAAAGGAAAATGGTCTCCGAACCACAAAATTTATAATTTTTGCACACAAAATCATAGTTTTAAAATTTATTAATTTTCACGTTATAGACAAGTGCTGTCATGGTCGCCAATTTTTACACCTTGTTACCTGATTACGTCAGCTAACTGCACAGACATAAATTTTAAAAAATTCACACACAATATAATTTGTCAAATGATTAATCTGATAAGCAATACAAGACAAAATAGTGATAATAATCAGTAAAAGGTGGTGGAATAAATGTATTTGATGAGGGAATGTTTGATAAAAAGGTTTTGTAGATAACGATATATAAAAATACGACAAGCTGATGTTTACTCATGCTGATCACTTAAATGCTGGTTTTATTATGTAACTATGATGTGGACAAAAAGTAAAATAGGTATCAATCCTGTTGCAATAAAAAAACTTGGAAGCTAATCTCAGCCATGCCTGGTCTATGACTATGATCGGTAAGTAACAAATTACCCCTGCGGGTAGAGTTACTTGCATAATAATAATATTCGGACTCAGAAGATAAAAGAAAACTGGAGGTTATATCGCCCCAAATTTATGAATAATAACGTATTGATATAATAATGGCCGCATATGATTTAGGGTGTGAATATAGCGGCAAAACTACAATTCTACCCCCATAAATCACAGACATTGCCGAGGTGGGGTGGCTTGCGTGCCTCAACGATGCAGATAGCCGTACCGTAGGTGCAACCACAGCTGAGGGGTATCTGTGGAGAGGCCAGACAAACGTGTGGTTCCTGAAGAGGGGCAGCAGCCTTTTCAGTAGTTACAGGGGCAACAGTCTGGATGATTGACTGAGCTGGCCTTGTAACATCAGCTAATGTGGCTTTGCCACACAGCTACTGCGAACGGCTGAAAGCAAGGGGAAACTACAGCCCGAGGACATGCAGCTCTACTGTATGAACATATCATGATGGCATCCTCTCGGGTACAATATTCCGGAGGTAAAATAGTCCCCCATTCGGATCTCCGGGCGGGGACTACTCAGGAGGATGTTGTCATCAGGAAAGACAATACTGGCATTCTACGGATCGGAGCGTGGAATGTTAGATCCCTTAATCGTGTAGGAAAATTAGAAAATTTAAAAAGGGAAATGGATAGGTTGAAGTTCGATATAGTGGGGATTAGTGAAGTTCGGTGGCAGGATGAACAGGATTTCTGGTCAGGTGAGTACAGGATTATAAATACAAAATCAGTTGGGGGTATCACAGGAGTAGGTCTGATAATGAATAAGAAAATAGGAATGCGGGTAAACTACTATGAGCAGCACAGTGATCGCATTATCATTGTCAAGATGGATACGAAGCCAACACCGACAATAGTAGTACAGGTTTATATGTCCACTAGCTCTGCCGATGATGAGGAGATCGAAGAAATATATGAGGAGCTAAAGGAAATTACTCAGATAGTTAAGGGAGAGGAAAACTTAATTGTGATGGCAGACTGGAATTCGGTAGTAGGAAAAGGAAGAGAAGGAAAACTAGTAGGTGAATATGGACTGGGCAGGAGGAATGGAAGAGGAAGTCGCCTGGTAGAATTTTGCATGGAACATGATTTAATCGTTACAAACACGTAGTTTAAGAATCACAAAAGAAGGTTGCATACGTGGAAGAGACAAGGAGACACCGGAAGGTATCAGATAGATTTTATAATGGTAAGACATAGGTACCGGAACCAGGTTATAAACTGTAAGGCATACCCAGGGCAGATATAGACTCTGACCATAACTTGTTAGTCATGAACTGTAGGCTGAAACTGAAAAAACTGCAGAAAGGTAGGAAAATAAGGAGATAGGACTTAGATAAATTGAAGGAAAGTGAAGTTCTGGAGATTTAGTCAACAATTGACAGAAACAGGGGGGAATAAAATAGTAGAAGAGGAATGGGTAGCATTGAGAGATGAAATAGTGAAGGCAGCTGAGGACAAAATAGGTAGAAAGGCAAGACCTACAAAAAATCGTTGGATATCACAGGAAATACTAAAATTAATTGATGAAAGGAGAAAATATAAAAATGCAGTAAATGAAACAGGCAAAATGGAGTACAGACGACTAAAAAATGGGATTGACAGGAAGTGCAAAATGGCTAAGCAGGAGTGGCTAGAAGCCAAATGCAAATCTGTAGAAGAATTTATAAGAAGGGGAAAAGTAGATACCGCCTACAGGAAAATAAAAGGGACATTTGGGGACAAGAAAAGCAACTCTACGAAAATCAAGAACTCAGATGGGAAACCAGTTTTCAGCAAAGAAGGGAAAGCTGAAAGGTTGAAAAAGAGTACATAGAGCAGCTCTACATAGGAAATGAACTTAGAGACGATGTTGTAGGAAGGGAAGAGGAAGTAGATCAAGATGAAATAGGAGATACTATACTGAGAGATGAATTTGACAGAGCCTTGAAAGACCTAGGTCGGAACAAGGCCACAGGAGTAGATGACATACCCTCAGAGCTACTAAAGTCTCTGGGAGAGCCAGCCATGACAAAACTATTTGAACTGGTGTGTAGGATGTATGAGACAGGCGAAATACCCTCAGACTTAAAGAAAAATGTAATAATCCCTATTCCAAAGAAATCAGGTGCAGACAGGTGTGAAAATTATAGAACCATCAGTTTCATAAGTCATGGTTGCAAAATTTTAACACGAATTATCTACAGGAGAATGGAAAAGCTGGTAGAAGCTGACCTTGGGGACGATCAGTTTGGATTCAGGAGGAACATAGGAACCCGGGAGGCAATACTCACTTTACGTCTTATCTTAGAAGATAGATTAAGGAAAGGCAAACCTACATTTTTAGCTTTTGTAGATTTGGAGAAAGCATTTGACAATGTTGACTGGAATACACTCTTTCAAATTCTGAAGTCAGCAGGGGTATAATATAGGAAGAGGAGAGTTATTTACAACTTGTACAAAAGCCAGACCGCAGTTGTTAGACTCGAAGGGCATGAAAGGGAAGCATCAGTTGGGAAGGGAGTAAGACAGGGTTGTTGCCTTTCTCCAATGTTATACAACTTGTACATCGAGCAGGCGGTGAAGGAAAGCAAGGAAAAATTTGGAGTAGGGAGTAAAGTTCAGGGGGAAGAAATAAAAACATTGCGTTTTGCTGATGACATTGTAATTCTGTCGGAGACAGCAAAGGACCTGGAAGAGCAGTTGAATGGAATGGACAGTGTGTTGAAGAGAGCGTATAACATGAATATTAACGAGAGAAAAACAAAAATAATGGAATGCGGTTTTAGAAAATCATGCGATGCTGAAGGAATTAAATTAGGTAAGGAAACAATGAAGGTGGTAGATGAGTTTTGTTACTTGGGTAGTAAAATAACATGCGATGGTCGCAGTAGAGAGGATATAAAATGCAGAATGGCAATGGGAAGAAAAGCATTTTTGAAAAAGAGAAATTTGCTAACATCGAATATTAATTTAAGGGTAAGGAAGTCTTTTCTGAAGGCATTTGTGTGGAGTGTTGCCTTGTACGGGAGTGAAACATGGACGATAAGCAATGCAGACAGGAAGAGAATAGAGGCTTTTGAAATGTGGTGCTACAGAAAAATGCTGAAGATTAGGTGGGTAGATCGCATAACTAATGAAGAGGTACTGAACATAATTGGTGAGAAAAGGAATTTTCGGCATACCCTGACTAAAAGAAGGGATCGCTTGGTAGGACACATTCTTAGACATCAGGGAATCATGAATTTAGCATTGGAGGGAAGTGTGTGGGGTAAAAATCGCAGAGGGAGACCAAGAGATGCGTATAGTAAGCAGATTCAAGTGGATGTGGGTTGCCGTTCTTATGATAAGATGAAAAGGCTTGCACAGGATAGAGTAGGGTGGAGAGCTGCATCAAACCAGTCTCCGGACTGAAGACCATAACACAAACTACAATTATTCATGAAACAGAATTACTGACAAAAATGTGACGAAAAAATTCTATAACATATGGATTGAAGAAATTAATCTATAAGCAGCCGTCCCCAACTCATATCATTTTCTGCAGCGAAGAAGACGCACGGCATCAGAAAGTCCGATTCCAATAGCTGTTGGTTCTATTGTTGTCCTTCACCCTGATCAGAGATTCATAGACAGGGGGTGAAATAAACATCCCTAGTCAGAGGGAAGCAGGAAAAGGGGGAGAATTCGATTATTTATTTGCTTTTGGATCCCTATGTGTTACATAGCGTCGTATACTTACTAATAGGAGGTATTGCATTTTATATGTTATACGACGTCCTCGGTTTTCAGAGGGGGTGGTCGAGTAGCCTGGGACACCCTGTATACGCAAATGGTAATAATAACAACATATTCTACAATCTTAAAACGTTACTAAACATTTAATTTACGCTTAAAAGATGTTAATCGAGTGAGGTATGCATACAACGTAGTCAATGGTGCGGCACTAACTGTACGCTGCGACTGCCGAAAGTGGAGTGGAAGAAGTGCATAAAAGAAAGTCGCTCTACACCGGATTTTTACGGAATAAAAGTGACAACTTTTTGTAATTCTATATTTCCATAATTTATTTATAAAATTTAGTAGTAAATCAGAATTTGAAAAAATTGAAAAGCTGGGGTGTATTGAGAGAATTACTCTGGAATAGTGTCATCAAAAATTTTATTATCATGTATACAATATTGGCAACGAAAGTTTGGTGTGCACATGAAATTACTATAATGGTCGTTGCCAATACAGCAGACTATCGCTAATCCCGTCATTTTTTGCACTTATGGATGCCGGATTAGCACAAGTGTTGCATTATTAGGAATAGGGTTCCACCATAAAATGTATGTTCGAAAGAACTTGCTCCCATTCTAGGAGCAGTGTAATCCGTTGGAGAGTGAACCGTCACGAATATTCGGAAGAAAACACAGGTCATTTCAGTTTTCGATTTTGAAAAGAAATCATCGAACAGAAGGTGTGATGTACGCTTGTATTTTGGTTGTGAACAGCGTCACCCTCTTACTGATTTATACGTCTCGTTTGCAAGCAGAGACAGCTACATTTGACATGATCCTTTTCTTCATAATCCACATTCATTCCTACATAATACATCTCCAGAAATGTTGTAATATTTGGTCATCATCATAAAAAACGTATTTCCCATTAAAAGTCAGTACTGCAAATAATGCTAAGATTTGTATAGTGGGACAGTGCACAAATTATTTAATTCATACTGAACTGCAAGGGTGCAGAAAGTTTTAAAAAATATGGTTTATGTAAACTGCATTAATCAGATGATTCCTCAAACTGGGAAGCTATAGAGAATGGCTTCCCATAGGGTTCGATCTTGTATCATTTTGTATTGTTATTCTGCATTCACGATGATGCAAAGCTAGTTCTTTTTGCTGATTATACAAGTACAGTACTCCTGACAACAAAGAGTTCACTCATGACACTATAAATAATGTATTTAATGTTTCTCTGGAAATGGACTCATAATTTTTTTAGAAAACACATTGTATACATTTCCATGGAATGACACCATTAAAATATAGTCTGCAAACAGAAATCTGTATCTAACCTAGAATACTCAAAGTTTTTAGGTATGTGCATTGATGACAAATTTTATTGTTAGGAATACATCAAAGGTCTACTGAAACGTTTGACTTCAGAAACTTGTACTACTAAAATTGTTGCAAATTTTGGTGCAAACATCTCAATCAATTACCTTACAATTTCTGTTTTAATTGACTGCTTCCATATGGCATCATGTTTTGTGTAATTTATCATTGAGCAAAAATATATTCATTTCACAAAGCGTTTAGTTAGAATTTCCAGACACTTATTTAAGGATATAGGAATCTTCACAGTAGCTTCAGAATATAATTTATTCTCTTATGAAATACTCTTATTAATAAATCACTTCATTTCAAAAGTAATTTCAGTGTGCATTCCTACAACTCTAGGAGAAAGGATTATCTACTCTTTTCAAGTTTAAATCTAACTTTGGCACGAAAGTGAGTGAATTATCCTGCCATAAAAGTCTTCGATCACTTACCAAATAACATCAAATGTCTGACAGATAGCTAACCAACATATAAAAACAAATTAAAAGAATTTCGGAATAAAAAATCCTTCTACTCAGTGGATGAATTTTTTCACATAAATTAGTACTTTCACAAAAATAAAAAAGGGAAAAAATATAAATTAAAAAAAAAGTAATATGAAGTTATCTTTTACTAAACGACACGTTCGCATTCATGATCTATGGAGAGTTTAAATAAAAATAATGTAGCACTCGATAATTTATTGTAATGTGAGACTTTTAGGATATGCGGCGGAGTACAGAAAGGCTGCATAACTGACGGATTCGTTAGCTAGGTTATAGTGTAATATCACTTCTCTAATCCCTTCAGTACTTGCGTCTACAAAACATTCTGGTAACAATATTCAAATGTTGGTCACAGTACTCGGTAACTCAAGACAAACGGGGGCTGGCAGCACATATTGAAACTGAAAAAGTCACACTACCTTACCACTTGTTCACTCTGCAGCCTTGCTGAAATAGCTGACAGAATTGAAAGGCGGTTTGTTGGCCTTGCGTGCACTCAAATTTCCATGGAACTCTTTATTTAGTGTAAAATCAGGCCTATACTATTATTAACACAAATAATATAAACTGCATAGTTAAATGAGTAGCCTAATATCAAACCTGGACATCTGACCTAATAGTCGAAATTTAGTTAGCAATCGATTCTGAAAGAAGTTTTTCCGCTCTTTTCATTGGTGAAGTCCGGTTTTTCCAAAAGTTTACGTAAATTTGATAAATCACACGTTAAATTTGACTTTTCACATCAAAAGCGGACACCTACATAGGAGCTTAATATCAAATTCGGACACTTGTTCAATGAAGCAGTGTACACTAATGAGAACACAGTATATGATCACATGACCACGAAAATCAGACATGGCGACAGCATGTGCTAGGTACGTAGACGTATTTGCCCGTACTTACGTTTTTCAATAATTTTTTATAGTATTATTACTAATAACGATCTTAAAGCGAGTAAAATGGAACATAATATATCATCAGCGTCCAAACGGAAACTAGGAAGTGGTTAAGAGAACCTGAGAAGTGGAAAATAAACACTTAAAAGAAACAAAGGCAAGACTAGCTTGTAAACTACACTGTTCTATTGTAAGGTGTGTTGTACGAAATTATCACTTGTTGGAAAGAAGTTCGATGTCAGAAATCACGTAAGGATGTTTACGGAAAAGTCTGGCGACAGTTTCAACAGACTTTATGCTAATAATTTTAAAAATTCAGTGGCCTAACATTTCATTTTGTACATATAATTGAAAAGTTTATTATGATTATTGTATTTCTTCATTTTTCCAATATGTAAGAGAGTTCAGAATTTAATATTTACCGGTTTATGTCGATAGTCCTATAATTTTCCAGGTTATACACCAGTAAAAGATTATCGTTAGCAGTAAGAGAATCTCTGTGTATCAAAAACGGACAACTGAAAACTTGTTCACATCAAAACCGGACACCTACTCGTTTTTGTTTCAAAGACGGACATTAGTATTTTCAAACACAATTTGAAGGTGCTTGAGCAATGAAATTGATATTAGCCACTTACAGGTATAAATCCTAGAGTATTAAAGTTGTTAATGGTCAAATCAGCTTATAAATATATTAGTCCTACGTTTCGCAATAAAAAAATGACATTTATCTCAGTTTCTGGAAAACGACATGCCCGTCTTTGATAATAGGCTACTCAAATATTACGGTCCATACTGACAGCTGTTGTGGTACCTAGTGTTCTGAAGTCCCCTATAGGGCACATGAGGTTTCGTAGAATATAAAGTGGTTGGAATTTTTTAAATATTTTGAGGCATTTTTGGTATATTTCCTAAAACAAAATAAAAATCATGCAAAATATATTGACCAAAAAAATATTATCAGGGCTGAGAAGGTTAATGAAACTGGGGCTCCATCCTTCGAAATGGATATGATGTAACATTGCAGTGTCTCCTATCCCATCTCATATCCGTATACTGGAGACATGAAAATTTCGATAATGGCACCGAAAAGCCAGAGCCGTGGCAAGAGGCCTGCTACAGAGGAAGGCGCGCAAACTAGCGTCTAGGGACAGTAGTGCGTGGGACCCCAGTTACCCGTACCAACCGATAGATGTCTCTACAGTCGCAAGCTATGTCCAGCAGAGACGCCATTTTCCCCTTTCGTATTTTCATGCTTTACTCCTTATAACTCGCGTGTAGCTATTTCAGAGTTACGACACACGTAAGAAGTACCAAAATAATGTCGTTCTTAGTACAATTAGCTGTAAATTACAGTCAATAAATGCCATGTTGGCGAATAAGCCTTGATATTGATAGTAATGTAAAACAGATTTCATTGGCATGCTCCTAGCGTAGCGAATAAACGCATCATGTTGAGGTGCTGAGAACGTCGGCGGTGGTTTCCGTCCTGGTGCCGACTAAACTTTTTTTTAATTTCTTACCTCGACTCCTAAAAATTCTTTTACACTGTTGTTAATTAAAAGGAATTTACATTTCGCGATATTTCGACATATTTACGTATATAAATGCTTTCTCTTAAATGTGCTGCTGTTCTCTTTAGTGAAAATAACGTGAAATTTGGGCCAACGAATTGTAAACATTGTCTCGTGAACTACCTGCACATAAACTGAAGATACACTATGATAATTAGCCTATTATTCTAAATGTCATGCTGATTCAAATATATATATATATATATATATATATATATATATATATATATATATATATATATATATATATATAAATTACGTACTAGAGTTATGTGGCAACTGTCGTTTCTTAATGAGACTGAAGTGCCTTGTTCCTTTTTAACAACAGCTGTTATACACGTTCTTGCGTCCCATATGCACTGTTTGTAAGATAATTGTGCTAATACTGTAGCCATTTAACTGATCTCAAGAGCTTTGCCTTTATTTTCTAGTAAATGTATCAAACTTTTTGTTTCAGCATGTCATTTGGAACATTCACTATAACAATGTGTATGCACTTTATGTGCAGGTACTGTAGTTCAGAATACGGCGTTTACAATTTGTTGGACCATATTTCACGGCACATTTACTAAATAGAACAAACGCACATTTAAGAAAAAGCGGTTGTACTTGTAAATGTGTCAGATTATTGCAACTCGTAAATTCTATTTAATAAATGTGTCAGAAAACTTTTGGGAGTCACCACCGCCCACACAATGTTTTCTTTTTTATTTAGTTTTTTTTTTAAATTTTGCAATTTTTCTCTTTTGTTGTTTTTACCTTTACACACACACAGACACACACACACACACACACACACACACACACACACACACACACACACACATATATATATATATATATATATATATATATATATATATATATATATATATCAGGCTTTGGCTCCTATCACCTAGATTACCACCAAAACTTTACTAAATAAACCTACAAAGCAAAATATCTAGTGCCACCGCCACATTCACCGTAAGTTAAATTGACATAATATTGCCATTTCTTCAGGCGCCGCCGTCCACGAAAACAGAATACATTAAGTATTCTGTAAAGGCCGCTTTTTTCTGTCACCATCTGTGAAACAATAACAATATTTAATACACCAGTGCCATTCATTCTCCTGCAAATGACAAACGAAAACTAACGCGTGAATATTCTCAATAACAAAACAGAAATTCATATAGAACCTCAGCTATGCTTTCCGCTTTATTTATCACGAAACTATCCTCTGTTTTACGTTGCGTCTTTTTACAGTTTATGTTTAGAGCTTCAAGTTTTGACTGCTGGAAAGTCTTGCCATTTTATTTGCGCAGTGTTACATAAATATCATTGAATATTACAGACACACTTCCATTACAGTAATACTGAAGTATTAGAATGATTCATATTTCGAGTTTCAGAATATGAAGGTAGAAATATTTACGTAAATTAAACAGCAGGAATGATGAATCGAAGTCCTGGACTCGCGTGGCATCACAGTAGCATGACCGTTGAAACTTAAATTCATATCAAACAATAATTTATATGGCCTACCATCCATTTCGTCTTCATAAATCATCCTACTGCATCAGCTACACATTCTTGATAAGTTCTTCAACATTCTTTTCGGTAATACACTTTGACCCTCTTTGGCAACAACAACAACCATAGACATATCGACATATCTTCATAAGCAAGGGAACAGAGATGGTTGGCAACACGAATACCTAAAATCTCATAATAGGCCACACGTTACAGACTTAACTACTTGAGTGAATCCTCATTTGCCGATGCATAGTTAACCGGAATATAACATTTGTAGACAGACCGTTCAATATATTGATACAGAAAGTGCATGGTGTTCATAAGTACAGTGAAACATGTTCCTGAAGTGTGCGAATCAAGACAGCAGTGCGATAATTAACCATACATACTACTATGATTCCAGACAAATTGCAATAAACGTGGAACACTGCCTGCATACCTATCTTTATTCTGACTCTTAGATGTTAATATGGATGGCAATACAACTTTGACCTTTTAGGGATTTAGCCGATTTAAATCGCATTGATCAACTCTGAAGTCAAGTATTCATTGATGTGTAATAAAGTTTATGTAAACCCGTGTCGCCTTACAAATGACACCCCTAGAACAGTTGTTCAGTCGGTATACATTGGCGTCGATTTTCAGAGAGGGTGAAGTCTTATTTTAGCATTAATAATTTATAAGTAGTAAGCTGATAAGGCAGCAACAAGCGATGACCAGTGCTCAGTCACCGACATAATCTCTTATTTATGTTTCGAAATTCAAGTTTTGACTACTGGAAAGTCTTGTCATTTTATTAGCGCAGTATTACAGAAATATCATTGAATATTACAGACACAATTCTATTACAGTAATACTGAAGTCTTAGAATTATTCATATTTCGAATTTCAGAATATGAAGGTAGAAATATTTACGTAAATGAACAGCAGGAATCAATCAAGAATCAAGAATGAAAAATTTTATTCACCATAGATCATAGTACAATGATATTGGTTTCGTCATTGAAATATATAATGCAGTATAAAATATTAAGTAAAGGTAATGAAGTGCAGTAATCTAATGCCAATAAGACATGTTATGCCTTCAGACATAGAAATAATAGAATGCACAGGAAAGTATTAGAAAATAATGTCTTAAGCTATACTATTCTGTAATCATGGTGTAGCAAATCATTTGTTTAGCAGTTCTTTAACATGCGTTAAACATTACATGACACTTAATACACATAAATCAAATATTATTAATTACAAAGAATTGTTAAATGTTAATACCCTGCTCTGGTATCTCTAGGAATTCTTTAATGTCATAAAAAGGATGATCAGATAGTCAGCTGTACCATTTCAATTTAAACATGTTTATATACATAGATCTTGCATATGCTGGTATTTGTTAAAGAATATCAGAGGGTTCCCTTTATGAGAATATTTAGTCCTTGACAACCTGTGTCTTGGTATATCCAAGGTATTCTTAGTCCTGGTATTGTGTTCAAATATTTGTTCCCTAGCAACAAATTCTGAGATGTTGTTTTTAATATAGAGCACAGACACATAGATGTATAAATTTATGATTGTGAGAATTCTTAGTTTTATGAAACAAGGACGACAATGTTTCCTATGGCCCATTTTACACATTTTGCATAAGTTTTTTTTATAGTTTTAAGATATTCTAAATGTGAGAGGAGTGTCCCCATATAATCAGACTATATGAAATATGGGACTGAAACATCCCAAAATATGTCACTCTGAGGTACTCCACACTCACTACTTCCCTGAGATTCAGAATGAGGTATGCCACCCGAGATATTTTTGTACTTACATGATTTACATGTTCCTCCCATCCAAGTTTGGAGTCTATGTGAATGCCTAGAAGTATTGCAGACTTATTCTCTACTTGATTAGACATTTCCATTAACAGGTGTTGGGTTTTATTAGGGTTACATAGAAGTTTATTTGCTGAAAACCAGTCTAGGACCCTATCCAGATTTTCTTCTGTTAGTTTAGTCAGATCTTTGCTTTTCTGGTGTGTGGTAATATGTGTCGTGTCATCAGCATAGCACACGACTGGATGGCCTATGTTTTGTGGTAAATCATTGATTGCCACAATGAAGAAGGGTCCTAGAATAGATCCTTGTGGAACTCCTGTATTGATGTCCATCAAGGAATAATTTATATTTCTGACCGATACAAATTGTTTTCTGTTGTTTAAGTAAGAATTTATAACCTTTAATGCGCTTCCCCGCACCCCAAAGAACTCAAGTTTCCTTAGCAGTATGTTGACTGGGATGCAATCAAAGAATTTGATAAAGTCACATAATACCAGGGATACCATGTTCTTGCCTTCAAAAGCTGCTAAGGTTTGATCAATAATTTCCAAGACAGCCCCCGTTGTGTTTCTCCCCTTGCGAAAGCCAAACTGGCTGTCGCATAGGATGCTGTACCTTTCAAAGTAGCTGCTTATTTGTGTGTGTAGAACTGCCTCGAATATCTTTGAGAATACTGGGAGAATTGACACTGGTCTATAACTTTGGGGAAGTTGTTTATCCCCTTTTTTTGAACACAGGGACAACTTTGTGTATCTGGGAAAACACCAAATTCCACACATTTATTAAAAATAAATGCTAATGGAGCAGAGATGGAGTGTATTGTCTTTTTTATTAAGTAATTTGAGAACCAATAACAATCCATACTTTTAGAGGTTCAAAATTTTGATACAGCTTTTATAATATCACCAGACGTGATTGCACTCCAATGAAATACCTGCTCAGCTGACTGTGGTGCTCCAACCATGTCCGTTGCAACTGAATTTGTAGTTTCAATACTGTTCTCTATTTCTTTGACAGAATTTAAGAAGTAATGATTTAATACTTCAGGGTCAAGTAGAGGTGTTTGCGTGTGGTTTGGTGAGGTCTCTTGTTTTACTATTTGCCATGCTGCCTTACATTTATTGGGTGCATTTTCAATATAATTTTCAACTGCCAGCTTTTTTGCAAGAATAAGCCTAGCTTTGTAAAAATTTTTGCATTTGTGTTATGACCTGTAAATGTTCTCACTTTTTTCTGTTTTATGGGGATAGGTATTCTTATGTATTTCCTCTGATTTCTGCTAGTTCTTTAGTAAACCAGTTCAGCATTTTATATTTTGGTGTATGTGGATGCTTCATTTTTCTTATTGGTGAGCAAGAATACCATAAATCTATATACTTTTTAAAGAAGTTGTCAAAGTTCATTTCAGCTCCCCTTTTATCAGGTTGACAATCATATACAAAGTCCCAGTTCGCACTACTTAATTTTTCACTGAACATTCTTATGTGCTCTTCCTTTTGTCCTCTAATGAGTACTACTTTGGGTTCTTCAGTATTAGGCCTAACTGGTTTGCTTTTATAGAGTGTGAGGTGTATTGGTTCATGATCAGCTGGTCGCCCTCCTGCAAGTCTGAATGTAAAATCTTCCCTATGGAAGTTAACAACAATGTTGTCTAGGCAGGCATTCTTTCGTGTGGCGCGATTATTTGTACAGTAGAGGTCTAATGATGTTAGCATATTAATGAATGTCCTTTATACTTGACTTTGTGTCTTCGCCATTTCTATGATAAAATCACCACAGATTGCAATTCTAGTCTTACCCTTCAGGATATTTCTAACTACTAATTCACATTTTTGAATAAAAAATTAACATCACCATATGGAGACCTATACAGAGTAACTACCACAACATTTTCATTTAATACTTTTACACAACTGAATTCTCCATCAAGCTCAGAACAATATGAGGATACATCAATTTTGGAAAATTTTACTCCTTCTATGACAAAAATTCCAGCACCACCATTCATTCTTTGTTTTCTACATATTATGTCTCCCACAACATATCCGCGAGGAACGACAATATTTACTTGCTTTTGGCTTAACTAGTGCTCAGATATACAAATAATATCTGCATTCTCCACATTGTACAAATGTTATAGTTCTAGTAGATTATTTCTTATGCAACATATGTTAATTTGTAAAAAAAGTAATTAGTTTGTCTATATTTGTAGTCATCTGAGAGATATTCAACACTGTTTTTGACATTGTATGCTCTGTTAATGTCTTTAGTCCTGGCACATTGTGATTGTCTGCATTGTGATAGTCACATACCTGATCTGTTTGTTGACTCACATTAACTGGTTCCTTCTGTGGAATAGCCGTCGATCCTACCAAAAATCCTGGTCCTTTGGTATTTGATTCTTTCTTCTTGTTGACCGTCGTATTCCACCTGATGGTTGTTTTGCAGCCTGCTTATAATTTGGAATACTTCTTACTGCAACTGGTTCTTCTTTCTTGTAAGGTGTTTCCTTTCCGGCTCCATCAACTGATTCTGCTAACTTTTGCCCTGCTCTCTTTCGTGTCATATTTCCCTGAGTAGTAATGCTATCCTCAGAGACATGGTTCAGTTCTGAGGACTCTGTTGTTCTTTGTGCAGAATTATTCTAATTATCTGTGTACACTGATTCTTTATGTGTTAAGGTTTCTTTCCACTTCAGTGCTATTGCAGTTTTGTTGCCTTTCCTATTCGCTATTACTGATTTTAGAACCCTTTTGGCCATTACTTCTTTACCAGCTGCATTCAGGTGTAGTCCATGTGCTGTATATAAGACTCTGTCACTAGGAGTATTAATAAAACAAACATTGTGAAAGCCTTTCAGTATTTTTTTAGCTTTCGATTTGTGAACTAAATTTCTTTAATTACACACGACCATTGAGGTAGGTCATGTCTGTGTGGTACTCCAGTTACAATTACATTCCTGTTATGTAATGTAGACAAGGTTTTTTGAGACAACGAATTGCAATGTTGGCTTCATTTTTTTCTACATCATTAATCCCTGCCCAGATAACTGTGAAATCTTCATTTTTCAACTTTTGCAGTTCAGAATTTTGTAATATTACGCTAGTTGGTGCACCTGGCATTACTTTACCTTCAATTTCATATACTTCTGATTCTACGTTTAAAATGTTTCTTGCACAGTCTCTGCCATGGCTATCAGCTGTAAGGAATATTTTCGGTTTCCTATTCGGAGATTGCCTTTCAGAATCACCTGAATCCTTTTCCCCTGCCTCTTTTCCAACTGTGTTTTGTGTTCTTGTATTCACTTTACGTTGTGAATCGTAATTTCTGTCAGACATCTCGAATTTGTTGTTTGTATACAGTTCTTTATTACGCGATTAGAAGCCCTGGACTCGCATGGCATCACGGTAGTATGACCGCAGAGACGTCTATCGGTTCGTACAGGTACCTCGGTTCCGACGCACTGCTGTCCCTAGCCGCGCGTGGCGCGCGTTCTCGGTCACGTGGTCTGCAGGGTCGCCGAGTGACTGACGGCGCGTGCAGCCCTAGCTAGGTAGCCGGGGTCCCGACCGGAATCCAGCCGCGTCTGAGGCGACGCGGGCTGCATATCTTGCGGAATGCAGGCGCTGCGTGCGGCGCATACTGCGGCCAGGCCGACAGCCGTTTGCGGTGGCCGACGCCTACCCAGGCCGCGTGTGTGGCCTAGGCGCTCTGTGACCGGGGAGGCTGGCGCTACAGGCACAGCCAGTGGCTGCAGGAGGCCACACTGCCAACATGTGGCACGGTGAAACTCACTCTACATCTACATCTACATACATACTCCGCAATTCACCGTAAGGTGCGTGGCGGAGGGTACACTGTACCACTACTAGGCATTTCCTTTCCTATTCCACTCCCAAATTGAACGAGGAAAAAAAGAATGCCTATATGCCTCCGTACGAGCCCTAATTTCTCTTATCTTGTCTTTGTGATCTTTACGCGAAATGTAAGTAGGCGGCAGCAAGATCGTACTACACTCAGCTTCAAATTCCGGCCCTCTAAATTTACTTAACAGAAATTCACGAAAAGAACGTCGTCTTTCTTCCAGCGATCCCCAATTGAGTTGCCGGAGCATTTGCGTGACACTCGCGTATTGGTCGAACCTACCGGTAACAAATCTAGCTGCTCGCCTCTGAACCGCCTCTATGTCTTCTTTCAAACCGATCTGCTGCGGGTCCCAAATACTTGAGCAATACTCAAGACGTGGTCGTACAAGCGTTTTATACGCGGTCTCCTTTACAGGTGAAGTACATCTTCCCAAAATTCTCCCAATAAACCGAAGTCGGCTGTCTGCCTTACTCACAACTGTCCTTACATGCTCGTTCCATTTCATACCGCTCTGCAATGTTACGCCTAGATATTTGAACGACGCGACCGCATCAAGAAGCTCACTACTGATGCTGTATTCGAACATTATAGGATTGTTTTTTCTACTCATGCGCATCACCTTAAGTTTTCTACATTGAGAGCTAGCAGCCATTCTTCGCACCAACTAGAAATTTTGTCTAAGTCAACCTGTATGCTATTACAGTCAGTTACAGACGACACCCTCCCATACACCACAGCATCATCAGCAAACGGCCGCAAATTGCAACTTACTCTGTCCATCAGATCATTTATATAGATAGAAAATAATAGCGGTCCTATCACACTCCCCTGGGGCACGCCTGACGATACACTCATCTGTGATGAACACTCGCCGTCGAGAACAACGTACTGCGTTCTATTACTTAGGAAGTCCTCCAGCCAGTCACAAATCTGTGAACCTATTCCATAAGCTCGTATCTTCGTTAGCAGTCTGCAGTGTGGCACCATGTCGAACGCCTTTTTGAAGTCGAGAAAAACACAATCCGCCTGTTGCCCTTCGTCCATGGCTCGCAAGATGTCATGTGAGAAAAGGGCAAGCTGAGTTTCACGTGAACGATGTTTCCTAAACCCGTGCTGATTCATGGAAAGAAGCTTTTCCGTTTCAAGGAAATTTACTATATTCGAACTGAGAATATGCTCCAAATTCTACATGAAACCGATGTCAACGATGTTGGCCTGTAATTGTATGGGTCAGTTCTCTTTCCTTTCTTATACACGGGAGTCACCTGCGCTTTTATCCAATCAATAGGAACTTTGCGCTGCAGGGAACAACTCTCAAAGATTGCCATCCATAGCAAACTTAAACAAAATGATCCTTAAAATCGTAGAATTCTGTGGCTTTAGAATGTCGTACATGTTGATAACACAAGTGAGGGGTTTGGCGCAAGGAGGAGGCTTAGCGGCAGCGAGAAGGCGCTGTAATCCGTTAAGAGCGTCTCTACGTTTCTCCCAAGACACGATACAGTGTCTGCGCGGCCACCAAATGCTACACAACAAACATTACATTACTGGAAACCAGACAGTTATATTGAGCACACAACTGGTCACTGATATTCACACAGGTATCGGAGTGAAATGCGAAATTGTAAACTTTGGGGATGGCGGATTTCATCTGTGCCATATTTCACCAATTCTGTTGGTATTCATACAGCTCCAATAGCACTTCCTTTTTTTCTAAAAGTTTTAGTCCAGGTTTTTTACTTTTTCTATGTCCAGTGAAATGCTGCCATTGTTTACTGTTTCTGGATATTGTAGTTGCTTATATCCAAAAATTCTTCTCTACTTTTAGTCAATAATTATTTATAGTAGTTTTCCAAAGTCGGGCTACTAATGTAGTTTAATTGTTCGAATTTCTAGATTTTAAAAAAAATCTATATCTATAAATGCGAATGTCTGTTCGGTGTACGTTTATCACGTCTGAACCACCAGACATAAAGAGCTAAAAATTTGTACAGTTACTAATGTCTACCCGGGGAAGGCTTAGGCACGGTTTTATGGCGATCGGATATATATATATATATATATATATATATATATATATATATATATATATATATATATATATAAGTGTGAAAGTCTGTTCGGTGTACACTTATCACGTCCGAACTTCAAGACGCAGAGACTTAAATATTTGTGCAGTTACTAATTTATACCTGAGGAAGGTTTTACAGCGATCTGATATATATTAATAAGGCGAAATGCGGAACAATAATTACTCTTTGAAAATTATATTTTGTCTTTGAAAATGGTTTTATCGGTTGCATTGTTGCTTGAGGATAGATAATGATAAAAGGGTGGAGTATATTGGGATGGAAAGTTATTGGTGTATATAAAATTATACGTGTGTTAATATTTCGCTCTGCAGCGAAAACTAGAACGCAAACGAATGGTCTATGTGTAACTGTTGTCCGAAATGTCCCGTTGTACACCATAGCAGTTCAATGCCGATAGCTATAAGGGGGTGGAAGATATGGTGGTCGAAAGCCGTCAAATTATTTTATAAAAATTCCGACTGAAGGCCAGCGATGACGTTTGAGACTGTATAGCAAGGAGGTTACCTACAGCGAAACGTGATGCCACAGACCAGATCTTTGGTCCATGCGTGCTACAATGTCTTCAGCTCTTTCATGATAAGCATACGAATAAGGAAATATAAGAATAAATAAATAAAGCAGTAAAAAAGAAATTTCTTTTAATCTCTCTTAAAAAAATCTATTTGACGTTTCGCGCATTATCTATCACAATCAATCAATACGCAAGCGGAGCTTTGGGTTTAAGCTAATAGTAATAATAAAAATAGCCCCTTCGTTTGATGCAGGAAAGAGGCAGCTCCACCCACTAGTTTCAGAGAATTGCAACAGATCGTTCATAGATTCCCAGAACCGGGCCACAGCTTTATGCCATGCGACAGAGCGTTCGGTGACATATAAAAGTTTTTGAGGAAGATGGAAAGAGTATTTCTTTCAGTGGACTATGCTCTCATTATCAGAAGAACTAGCCGAAAATTTCACGTCACTGAAGTGGAACAGAAATTTATTTTCAACCTTGTTGACACTTTGAAGATACTTTTTAAAGAACCCTTACGTATAATTATCGAACAAGAAAAGAGAAAAATAATTAATCACTATGTACAAAATATTAATTTGTGAATAGCCATACATAGGTAAAAGGATTATTAAATGCATTGTTACGTAGTTACAGTTTTTCATTCACTCTGGAGCAAAACGGACGCGTCTCCAAATTGAAAACTCTATTGCACGTACCTGAGTGCATGAATTTGTGTGTATTCTTGTCAGTAGTAGTATATACTCCGCAGCCTACAACAACGCTGACAATTTTTTTTTTTTCATTTTGGTGAAAACTAAATTTTTAAAACGTTTTAGTCAATTTGCCACAAACTGTAAAAAGTGGAGCTTCCTCCTTCTTGCACCAACCCCTTCAACTATGTTTCGTACTAAGTGTGTAAATAACGAGACGTTATAAATAAAAGATATGAAGTAAATTTATGTACCTCATGGCCTGCAGTGTAATATATGTCTTGTAAGAGCATTTTTATTATAGTATACTAGAACACTCGTATTTACGATCTTCATTAAGATATGTACAATTAAGCGATAAGTAAAGCTTCAAAACAATATGAAGATTTCATCAAATTTTAGAACGCTGACAGACGACGGAAATTAAAAAAAAAAAAAAATCCGGCCCTCTAAATTTCCTTTACAGAAATTCACGGAAAAAACGTCGTCTTTCCTCGTGCAATCCACAATTGAGTTGCCGGAGAATTTCCGTGACAGTCGCGCATTGGTCGAATCTACCAGTAACAAACCTAGCTGCACGCCTCTGAACTGCTTCTATATCTTCCTTTAAACTTATCTGCTGCGGGTCCCAAACACTTGAGCAAAACTCAAGACGTGCTCGTACGACTATTTTTACGCGGTCTCCTTTACATACGAAGTACATCTTCCAAAATTCTCCCAATAAACCGAAGTCGGCTGTCCGCTTTACTCACAATTGTCCTTACATGTTCGTTCCATTTCATATCGCTCTGCAATGTTACGCCTAGATATTTGACGACGCGACTGCATCAAGAAGCTCACTACTAATGCTGTCTTCGAACATTATGGGATACTTTTTCTACTCATGCGCATCACATTACATTTTTTCTACATTGAACGCTAGCTGCCATTCTTCACCCCAACTAGAAATTTTGTCTCAGTCATCCTGTATGCTATTGCAGTCAATTAAAGACGACACCCTCCCATACACCACAGCATCATCAGCAAACAGTCGCTAATTACAAGTTAGTCTGTTCATCAGATCATTTATATAGATAGAAAATGATACTGGTCCTATAACAACGTCTGTGATGAACACTCGCCGTCGAGAACAACGTACTGCGTTCTATTACTTAGGAAGTCTTCCAGCCAGTCACAAATCTGTGCACCTATTCCATAAGCTCGTATCTTCGTTAGCAGTCTGCAGTGTGGCACCACGTCGAAAGCCTTTTTGAAGTCGAGAAAAACGCTAAGCAAGCTATGTAAGTGGCCAGAAGACATTTTTTGTATTTAGCTCTCTCAGCTGCTTCTCTACATCTGAAATATCTATTTCTATGTATACAAGGAGTATCCAATACATAATACTATCGATGCGCAAGAAATCATGTAAGATATAATCTATGACATTTAACCTGTGGTGTCGCACAAGTTTAAAGTGCGCGCCACCTACTTTCGCCGCACGCCGCCATGCACGCACGGCGCGGCGTTCTTACGACGTCAGCCACGAGCGCCCTCTGCTACAACTCCGCTCGTGGCCACCACTGAACGACATCGTTCACTTGGGTCTGAGATAGGAACCAGCTAACACTTCGGAATCAGATAGGCACCAGTGAAGACGTGGCTATCGGATAGGCACTAGGCAGGCCTCCAGCTCAACTATGTATCAGCATTCTGCAGTACTGAGCTATGTAAAAGTTAAGTATTGTATAAATTCTGTGCAATATATATCTCGTTCTAATTTACTCTAGTGTTTCTAGTTTCTGCTGTCCCACTGGCTGCTCACCTTCATACCTGCACAAGCGTGCATCCTTTATTCTTGTGTCGGTCTATTTCTAATCGGCCACCGATACCTACGACGGAAACGAGACACAAAAGCGGCGACGGGGCTGGGACACAAAATAACCATAAAACATCATTGACTTCTGTCAAATATCTGTGGAAATTTTACGAGATGAAAATAACGACAAGAATATCTAATGTTGCATAAATACCAATTAATGTAGCTAAAATATGAAACACATAAATTTGACAGAAATTTGGTCAACGATTAATTATAGACGTAAGTAGTAATCAGAATGTACTAAAATTAACTACTATATTGTACTAATTCGCTAATGGCATTTCATGACTTATTGCAGATAGCTTGAAAAGTGCCCTGGCGCTGAAATAACCTTATAGTTTAACTGCAATTAAACAGATCGTAAACTACAATAAAAATATGCTTATGGAGTAAATATTGAAAAACTTAACATACTTTCCCACAGGTCCAATGAAGTAAACTAATCTCCTTTGTATGTCTACGAATTAGGAAACTCAAAATAATATGAGAAACTATGATGACATTTACGAAGATGGCTATCCGTAGGCCACTTAACACCTCTGGCGTTAATCTGGCACCGTAATAATTATCATTGTATTTTATTTTTCTTAATACATACCTCTCTTATTTTCCAACCGATCATTTTCAAAGCTGGCCAAATCTGGCGCAGATATTTTTCAGGTTTTTAGCCACAACACAGTAAAATTTATTTATGAATTTCTCACGGAGTAGAACGGGGCTCAAAATGGGCCAAATTAATTTATTTTCACAAATTTAACTTTATGAGAACATAATGATAATTGTTACGTTGACCAATAGCTATATGAAATACCTGCAACTACGAAACTATCATTTACCACCAATTAATTGGTTTCATTATTAGTTTTCTAGCCTCATCTCTCATTGTGTACATTTTTCAGCTATTTATACATGTTTCCTGCCAAGATCGCGTCTCATTTCCTCAACCTATCTTAGACGTCATATTCTCATCTATTAACATAAAGTTTGTACAAAAGAACGTATTACTAAACATACTAGCAATTTTTTCTATATACCAACCCAAAATCCTATGGGTACATACCTCATGTAGCTCTGAATGTCACATCTCATATAGACCTTAACTATATTCTCTCATACAAATTTCGTGGTACAGTTGTATGCATCTATATAGATGTGAAATACAAGCATTGATGATAAAGCTGTATACATCGATAGATTTACTTTAGACTTCCACAATGCCTGCACGAGAGTGTAAATTATCTAATGGACAAATACATAAAAGGACACATATACTGCATATGTACAGCTGTTGGGCCGTCGCAAGTAGTTAATAACCTAATATATGTATATAAATTGTACTATAAATACTATAAAATAGACTGTATTCTAATACTACTTATAGGTTACTGGAGTAAGCTGTTGGTTTTTGGAAGGCACTAAACAGCGACGTTTATCAGTCCAACTGGAGTACGCCTGGCGTGCCAGGTACTTCACAATGAATAATATATATCACAATTAACTTATTCTTAAGATATTACATACATTACAAGAATTTTATATGTAGAAGGTCTGTGGTAATATATTATCAATAAAATGCATTATATAAGAAGGTTATATTATCATAAAACACCAACTAGGTTCGTAGCATGTAGGTTTACAGCACCAGCTACAAGCTCGAGTTCTATACAATTCTCAGCTGTTTGTATTCGAACTAAGCATGTGGTACGATTACATTAAGAGTTGTAAACCTTGCAGTACTGCTGCAATACAAGCAACTGTGAATGAAAAAGCTGGTTTACGTGATCATCTGATCAGGATGAAGAAATTGATGCGTGGTCAGTTGGGCGCGGGGGCATGGTTTTTCTAGCTCCGCGCCGCTCTAAAGTTCAGAGGTACATTGTCAGCCACGCTCGGCTCTTTAGGGGGCATTGACTTCCTCTTGCACGCCTGTGTGATTCAAGATGCTCCACAGGAAACGTCAATGAACGGCCTACAGGACGACAAAGTATATGAGGCATAGGTGCATTTGGGCTACTGATTTTACGACCATTGACAATATTACCTTTACATCTGGTGATGTTACAAAGAATAATAAGGTGAAAATTATAGCAATTGCATGGCAATAAATAGTTTCCCCTCCTTCTCTTCTGGTTGGTGCCACTTTGAATTTTAATACCTAGGACAATGACACATTTCAAGCAGGAAGTGGATGGCTGTGGTAATTTTCGTTGTGCTGTATTGAATGACATTGGTGGCCATGAATGTTTCAATGGTCGTGATATTATTATTTATAGGACATTTAGAATTGGTGAAATTGCTATTAAAGATTTTGGAAATCATATTGTTGTAATCAGCCTTTTGTTGTAAGAACTCGTAGTAAGCGGAAGGTAGATGAGGAGGAGGGTTTGTAGATATGGGCTGAAGGTTCTGGTGTTTGTGAGAGTCTTAGGTATTATCATTAATTTTTTTTTTTTTTTTTTTTTTTTTTTTTTTTTTTTTTTTTTTTTTGGATAAATAATTCAATAAAGATTCTCATGAAGATGTTGGAAATTTGGTAATTTTTGTTCCTTAAAGTTCATAAGACTTCAGAACAGAATGATTTCCTATAAGTATATATAGTATACTATACTTATACTTTTGTAAAGATATGGGCTAGAAGTGGTAGCTCTACTTACTATGTCACAAAGCAAAAGGAAATAACAGAGGAGAAGTGCAGTGTTGAAAATGACAGAAAATTTATCTGTTAGTGTTAGGAATAATACGTCAATTTCCTTACACGTTTCGAGTTCGCAAAGACACTAGAACGAAAAGAATGACGGCTGAAAAACAATAAGGTGAAATAGGTTTGGAAAACCAGTAGACATTGTCAATACAAGGAGAAAATCTGCATCTTCGTGTGTCTTCCCTCATCAGGATTCAGCTACGTCTACTGTTCTTTAAAAATCGGTATGATAGTTAAGCCGCTGAGTACTATGCACTTCAAAGAGGAAATAGGTGAGTGTGAAGTAGCAAAACCATTTATAATCATCGACTGTTATGCAACTGAAACAGGTGCCGACACAATAGACAAATTATTCAGGACTTGCACTAAAAAAATATTCGAGAAGAGGATGGCCCATGGTTATCTTTTCTAATACTTTGGACATCGTGATTTCATAACATGTTTGGCTTAATCCTTAAATGGAAGGAAAAAAAACCAAAAAAAAAGCGAATCTCTTCTTGACCTTGAATCCAGTACAGATAAATTAAAGTCGACAGGAAGAATTTTTAACTTCAACAGAATTGCCAGTGGGAGACCTGGATGGTGCGCTCTGCTCAATCATTCTGTAAATAGAAAAATCAAGAAAAGTGTAGAAGATGTTTTTCTTTTGTCTGTTAACAACGTAACGCCCACTTTTTTTTATGTGAGGATAATTAAGGTAAAGTGTGAAAACAAATTCCGAAAGTGCTAAGTGCTTACATACATAGTGTGTATCTTGTTGCTATCTGTAACGTTTGCTTTAATGACACATTAATTAAAATAAATACAATACTTTCAATATATCCAATATTAATTAGTTGGTGCTATATTAACCCTAGTGGTATACAGTGTACCAAATAAAATCCCGGTAGCAGGAAGGTTAAACAAAACGATGGTTGAAAATCATAAAATTTAGCGGTTTTACAGATATGTAAATGTTGATCATATTACTTCCTTCTCACAGTACACATATAAACAGTAATTACAGTAATGATAATGATGTCTGTTAACAACGTAACGCCCACTTTTTTTATGTGAGGATAATTAAGGTAAAGTGTGAAAACAAATTCCGAAAGTGCTAAGTGCTTACATACATAGTGTGTATCTTGTTGCTATCTGTAACGTTTGCTTTAATGACACATTAATTAAAATAAATACAATACTTTCAATATATCCAATATTAATTAGTTGGTGCTATATTAACCCTAGTGGTATACAGTGTACCAAATAAAATCCCGGTAGCAGGAAGGTTAAACAAAACGATCGTTGAAAATCATAAAATTTAGCGGTTTTACAGATATGTAAATGTTGATCATATTACTTCCTTCTCACAGTACACATATAAACAGTAATTACAGTAATGATAAGTTAAGTAAATACGTGAAAAATAAATATAAAACAAAGCCATCGACCTGATCGAAAATTAAGACTCTGACCGCATGTTAACAACAAATTGCAGCAATGATACTACCTTTCACCCACTTTATTTAAAATACACTTGAGTGCGGCTCTGGGTAGGTGTATAACTGGGAAACAGGCATATACACAATATTCGCTATACAGATAGTAATATCAAAGGGTGAACAGGATGTGCTGCTAGAAAAGATACTTGAAAAATATGGTAGTTGGGTTTGGAAGTTCATACTGATAAAACAAAGTACATGGTAATGGGAGCAAACAGACAAGATATAGAATAGGAAGTAGAGAGGATAAATAATTGAGTGAATATGTATGTCTAGGAATTAGGTTTGGTAAAGATGGAAGAGATTAGGAGGAGGTGAGGAAGAAGTTAGGGAAAAGGAAGTACATAATTAGGACTCTACATCCGATACTGTGGAATAAAAAAATTATCTAATCGGACAAATAGTCCACATTTAAGTAAATAACAGAACCAGTCATGATTTATCGGTCAGAAGCGTGGTTCATAGACAAGAACAGAGAACAAAACGTAATTTAGCCGAGATGTCATATTGGAGAAGATTCTGCAGCTTAACATTATGTCATCACGTAAAAAATGAAGTAGCCAGAGAAAGACTGTAGATACAGTTGATGATAATGAAATGAAGTTGTATGATCATTTGTGATGCATGGAACATGGTACGTTATCTTTTAAAGTACGGAGTTGGATTCCACGACAAGAAATATGCGAGGGCTACCATGTAAGGAGTGAGGAATTGGGGGAACGAGGATTGGAAGAAGGACAGTGAAGAGACAAGGGCTGGTGCCGCTTAGAATGCGGGATGCTGCAATGATGTCGAAAATAATGATAATAAACTTAACTCCTACTCGCCTTCATGGTGCTAGGGACAGTCTGCAAAATTGTAACCATGAAATTATGTGAGTGTATGACGTTAAACTTTGATAATTAGAAACAATGTAATGGAAATGAGAGTAAGAATATCATTTTTAATTAGGCTATCATAAGAAGAACAACGATTAAATCTTGAAACTTAAATTCATATCAAACAATTATATGGCCTACTGCATCTTTTACACATTCTTGGTTAGGTCGGTAACATTCTTTTCAGTAATATACTTTGACCCTCTTTCGCGACAACAACATGTATCGTACTGAGGGGCAACCATAGACATATCGACGTATCGATATAACCAAGGGAACAGAGACGGTTGACAACACGAATTCCTATAATCTCATAATAGGCCACACGTTACAAACTTAACTACTTGAGTGAATCCTGACTGGCAGAAGCATAGTTAACTGGCATATAAGATTTGTTGCCTGACCGTTCAATATGTTGATACATAAGTGCATGGTGTTCATAAGAACAGTGAAACATGTTCATGAAGTGTGCCAATCAAGACAGCAGTGCAATAATTAACCATACATACCAATATGATTCCAGACAAAGTGTAGTACACATGGAACAGTGCCTGGACACCCATCTTTATAGTGACACCTAGATGTTAATATGGATGGCAATAAAACATTGACCTTTTAAGGATTTAACTGTTGTAAATCGCAATGATCATCTAAAACTCTGAAGTCGAGTATTCATTGATATGTACTAAGTAAACCGATGTCGCCTTACAAATGACATCCCTAAAACAGTTGTTCAGGCGGTATACACTGACTTTGGTTTTCAAAGAATGTGCAGCCAAATTTTAGCATTAATCATGTATAAGCAGATTTTTTTACATAGTCCGTTAAATGTGTTCCTGTCTTAATTACAACAAATAACGCAGCTTGTGGCTGCACTATAGGAGCTATATGAGCTGATAAGGCGAAGACTAGTGCTCAGTCACAGACATAAGCGCCTGTACCTCGGCGTCTTATGGCAAAAGACAGCAGAATTTTAGATTCAGAGTGAGAAATGACGTGCCCTGCTATCTTTAATTTGTTAGTCATAACGAATCCCTTTATCCAGTCTGATACTGTCATAACCTATTTATTTCGGATTTGACAATATAAGTTCATGTCGCTGCAACGAGATTCAAGCTCTTCCGCTTTCCAAAGCAACCACCAGAAAGTGTTTGAGAGGTGGCTGCCCACCTCTCGCCATTATTTATTGAATTCAGTTGAGTGTAATTCCATAATTGTTTCAAAACGCGCCTTACAGGAAATATCACAGGTGAAATATTCAGTGAAAGGCAGTTTCGTGGGATAAAAGAGAGAGAGAGAGAGAGAGAGAGAGAGAGAGAGAGAGACAGAGAGAGAGAGAAGCTTGTTCTGCCGTAGTGGTGAGTGACTGAGAGGTAAATTCTTTTACGTGTCGGTGAGGGGAGAAGGAGTGCTTTGTAGAAATCTGCGAATGGAATACTCGGCCGGTCTTTTATGACAGTATCTAGCGAAGAAGGCCGTCAAAGCGATGAGGGTAGAGCCACTTCACAGTCAGGAGCAACGCTATGAAGAAGAATAGAGATTGTGAAACTTACCGCCAACATTCCTGAGCTGAGGGAGAAGGCTGACGCCTGTATTCTACGAAACATCTAGAATGACCATGTTATCTGAGTTAGGAAGATACGGCTGCAGTACTTTCTCCACTTTTAGGAGGAGAAATCGGCCAAGTGTGTTTTGAAAGGTATAGCTCTGCATGTTTGTTTCCAAAAAAAAAAAAAAAAAAAAAAAAAAGTTAGAACCCTGTAAAAACATTTGGCAACAGGATGGCTGAAGTTAAAATTGGCCAGTGTAGCCCGTTTTTTAACGGACACAAGGATCCACCAAGATCACTCTTAGCGTGGATGGGCGCGATTAGCTTGACAGCGTGGGAAAGATTCAAGGAAGAGCTGAGCCAGAGCTGGAGAAATGCACAGTCGTTTCTGCTTGGCTGCAGCCGAAATTTTCACAGTTCTCGATATCATTCACCCGAATGCATATTCTCACTGGTCGGCGCTCGGAATGCAATCTGGTGGTTCATTGGTTTTTGTCATAGGTCGTGGTCCACACGAGAGAGAGAGAGAAAGAGAGAGAGAGAGAGAGAGAGAGAGAGAGAGAGAGAGAGAGAGAGAGAGAGCTATGAGGACTTGAGGACTTCGCGCTACGCCTTCTAAGGTGGAGGCCGTCTAAGAAGAACGCCTATTTCGTTTAACTTGTAGTCTTGGTGCTAACTTCGGAGATAGTTCTGATGCTTGAGCTGAGTGGCGTCTAAGAACAACGCTTATTTCTTTGAACTTGTAGTCTTGGTGCAAACTTCGGCGAGTGTTATGATGCTTGAACTTGAGCTGGGAGTTCTAGCGAAACGAGAATAAGGTCAGCCGGCCTTATTTTGTAGCACCGAAGCTCTAATTACGACTTGCTCACCATTCTGGAGTCACCTTTTGTCTTCAGTAATTTACGCGTAGCTGTATACGCAGACTCAAGTGGCATAGACTTCGCAGAATTGCTTGAGGTCGTTTGCACTGCGATCTGTCAGGGACGCAGAGACTGATTTTCGGGGCAAGACTTTGTTTCGTGGCCGCGAATATTACAGCAAACAGGCGCCACACCACAGCTGCTCACCGAGCTCTCACCGCTGTACCAGGTTTGGGCAACAGATAGGGACTGCATCGGGTTGCTAACCTTTCGGGAAAGAGTTCTCAAATAGGACCCTGTACTGAATATTTCGGTCGTACAGCTGATTATGAAACGTTATCAAAGTATCGAACTTCATAGGGATTGGTATGACCTGGCGATCAGTAGTATAGGAACTATATCACTGTAATGATTAAAAAATCGTTTGTGTATGTTACTATTTGTTTTTATGTTAATCACATTTTTCAATCATTATATTTGTTTTGCAAGTGTTTCTTTCTTGATACCGACACTGATTCTTCAGAATAAGCTTTCTACTACTCTAAAATGTGTTGTTGACAATATTATTCATAAATATTATTCATAAATTAAATTAGTACCCAGATGCATTTTTTATGGGGGGGGGGGGGGGGGGGTGAAAATAATATCTTCATAACTGGCAGCTGCAACCACATTTATTAAACGGGATCAAAATGTGATCCACATTAAAGGGCCAAAATTAAATTTAAGGATTTTAATATTAAACTTGTCAGTACAATCAGATAATAAAAACATAATTCATTATCCATAAAGAAAGTGGGATTATCAGGGACTTTAAGGGTCAGCCACACTTGTCTTAGAACTCTCCTTCCATTTCCATAATAATCACCATTCTTAATTCCCACTACACCATTATTTTTTACAATAAAACCTGACAGAATGTCTTTCCTTTTTCCCTCTAGTACAGAGTAGCGAGTATCACAAGATACTGCAAATTCGACTCTTTGTGGCAAGTCCTTTTTTGGATAAGATGTTTCTTGGTGCAATCATAGATAACATTGCAGTTGACCGCTTTAGTTCTAAAATTATGCGCAACAGGAATCCAGTCGTGAAAGATATACAGCACATTACTGAGGCACAAGAAACCAACGACTCCGTTAATACTGTCTTGTCTTTTCCTATTGTGACCAACATCATCCCACAGACACGTACTGTATTTCTAAGCGAATGGCATGGCGCTCTTGCAAACATTTGCAACACCACCCAGCACACCTTGAGCAGTCTTTCTAGAGCTTCTAATTCTAGAACAAAATCTTGCCCACAGTGCTCCGCCGCGACCGCAAACGCTGTCGGCACGGATCTGCAGATATGTGTTATGCAACATGCCGGTTCATGTGCAAATGGTAGTTCTCAGAACTAATGTCGCAACAAGCCTTCTACTAATTAATGGAAGCCACAAATTATGGAAATTGATGTCGGAATTATTCTCGGAATTAACGATGACTTAATCGTTTCAAAATAGCGTCCCATTCTGCTTCTGTTGCTAACATTAATTTCCTGAATTCACCATGGAATTAACGCCGACATAAACGTCGATTTAAACGTAGGAAACCAGCTTCAACTTCTTCTTCTGTTACTAATGGAAGAATAGTCCAGCTGTTAGACAGTCACAATAAATTTGAACAAATTTTTCTTGTATCTGACAATATATCACCATTAAAAGTTTCATTTAGACAGAAGGGCCTCACGTCCTTCGTTGCATTACAGTACTTATCAATTAAATGGCAATCCACGCTCGTATTGAAAAATGTATTCTGGGTGCTACATAGTTAATCACAACGATGTCAGGGCCATTTACTGTTTTGCCCATACCCGCCAGTGAAAACATGTTTGGACTAGATGTCTTGGAGATTTTCGGATTTCTCATTCAAGACAAAATACTGCACATTGCATCAAATGCAGAAGCTGCAAGTGTTAAAAACTTATGTCACGAATGAAAATACTTGTTTGATGATTCTCATAGGTGTGTAACCGACTACACAGCACGTAACACTCTGCACCCGGATGCACGGTACAGATTTCGAATATTGCACATGCACTTATTTATACTGTGAGAAGAGGATTATGTCTTTTACAATGTTTTGGCGTACACATGCTTTACGGCTCGTTTGTTAACGTCACCTCTCGCTATCACACCTTACCAACAATATTAGAATATTTTTTACTTCAAATCCACTATGACTGTACAACCCATAGTTGATACATTTCGCCGGCCGCGGTGGTCGAGGGGACTGAGGTGCTCCAGTCACCGTCTGCACGGCCACTACGGTCGGGGGTTTGAATCCCCCCTCGGGCATGGATATTTGTGCCGTCCTTAGTCTTAGTTAGTTCATAAGTAGTTTGTAAGTTTAGGGACTGATGACCCCGTAGTTAAGTCCCATAAGCTTAACAAACATTTGAACAATTTTGATACATTTCCGTTACCCCACGGGGAAGGTTGATTGGCACTTTGAGCAGAAGACAGTTTCCGTAACTCGATCTGAAAGATGGATATTTTCAAGTATCCTTATATCTTATGGCGATTAAAATTCACATTTACGTTTCCATCGTGCGTCATTTGGGATGCAAGCAGCTTTTATGCAAGCTACCCTGTTGTGGAACGTATTCAAAGTGTTTCAAATGTTTGTATAGCTTATGGGACTTATAAAGGTGAATAGATGGGGCATAACAGCTTTCAGATAATTGCAGAACGACATTTTGACCATAGCTGTTTATTAATAAACAGCTATGGTCAACATGTCGTTCTGCAATTATGGGACTTAACTACGGGGTCACAAGTCCCTAAACTTACAAACTACTTATCAACTGGCTTATCCTAACGACGGCACAAATATCCATGCCCCAGGGGGATTCGAAGCCCCGACCGTAGTGGCCATGCAGACCTGTACAACACTTGATATTTATCCTACGGATGATAGGAAAATTATACAACCCATCCCAGTGCTGCATAAATAAAATACGTTGGAAGCGTTGTCAGGATGGAAGGCGGAGCGGTGAAGGCTTGTGGGCGCCCTAGGAAAGGGTGGCTGACTGGCAAATAAAAGATAGAATTGAAGTTAATATTTGGTATATTCTGAAATACGGGATACATATCGGGGCTTACCCTGAGGTAGGATGCAATGAATGCATGCCAGTCTAAACGGATTAGAAAACGGAAAAGGTAATGGTTACGGTAATGGTTCACACAGTTGGTGGCTGATACCGAACAGCCGCTAGGCGGGAGCGGACGGCATGCGGCCGTTCGCCCCGCACAGGCGCCGAGCCTCTGGAGTGCGTCTGTTCTGTACGAGAACTCAAACTGAAGAGAGTGAAGGAACTGATTCTCGTACCTCTGAGTCCTCCAGCAGTAGCACACTTGATCAAACGTGGTTGTCTGCTATTGGCTCCACGGTAGCACAGAAACGTCAGTAGTTTCAGCACGGACGCCAGAAGGATGGCGTGATTTTAGAATCAGCATTCAATACTGGTTGTGTCGGGCTCTGACCTGCAAGGTGGACAGCCTTGTTTACGTTGTCAAGGCGTATGTCGTGGCGGAAGAACAGTTGTAAAACTTAGGCGAAGTATTGAAATAAATTTTTTGAATTTTTTCCTAAACAATTTTCGACTGGCTGGTCATCCTGTACAGACCGTGACTGGAGCGCCTCAGTCCCCTCGGCCACCGCAGCCGGCTGGAACGTAATTCTGCGACATTTTTGTTTCCAGTAAGAGGACTGAAAATGACTATCATAACTTGAGAATTTTTATCTGGTTTCTATCTTTAAATCAAATCACGACAAGTTTCTATGTATTGTTCGAAAATTAAAAAACTTGGGCCATGCGATTGACAAAATATGTGTTCATCCTGCACAGAAAGCATTTAGATTGCATTCTCCAGTTACCTGCACTAGGAAGCTTCTCAAATACATTCATTTGTTGGTTGTTGTCATATTACATAAAATATACCCCGGATGCGGCTATCATCGGTGCACCACTTCATCGACTTCGTTTAAGTAGACCCAAGAATGCCAGTGCAATTTTTAGATACTTAAGGATGCACTTGTCAGTGAATCATGTTTCTGTCACTACATCCTGGGAAACCAGTGATACTTGGTACCGGTGCTTCTCCTGTTACTTTTGTACTGTTGTGTCACACAGTAGACACCTCTTAGCAACCTATCAATCAGGATTAAAATTACTTACAGCAATTCAACACAATTACAGCCTGCTGTAAAGCTGTGGACGTTGTTCACCAGTACGTTTACGGTGGACGTTTCACATTGATCACAGATACAAGCCTTTGAAGTCCAAAAATATTTTCGTTCATAGAGGTCAGTAACTACAACGATGCGCACCGCTACTTTCTAATTACAGTCATCATTTATCGGGCCATTAATTAGAATACAAATGCAGATAATCGTACACGCCTACTGATAAACGTGATGCAGCTTTTGATTCATCGGATCAGCTGGATCAGTCCAAGCTGGAAACATTGAAATCTTTCCAAAACCAAATGTTGAAATGCTTGTAAATCTATGGAACTTAATAACTGTGCTTATCAGTCCACAATGTTATAAACTATTTCATCCAACTTTAACTAACACCTATACCCAAGCCTGAGAGAGTGAACTCGAAACTCTGCCCGTCAGTTACCACGCGTTCTGCAGTAATGTGTCTTAGAGTGAAAGGCCATCCCGCCGCTGCTCTAATCCTTTCCCATCATCCTTCTGTTTTATGCGAAAGTATTCACATTGAATTTTGCGGACATTTCTGGTATGATAGATATCTGAAACTTCCTGGCAATCACAGTTATGTGCCGGAACCAGGATTCGAATCTGGGACCTTCGTCTTTCTCGAGTAAACACTCTCACGGCACGCTTCGTGGTCCGTCCTCACAGCTTTACTTCTGCCAGTACCTCGCCTCCTGCTTTCGAAAAGTTACAGAACTTCTCCTGCGAACCTTCCAGAACTAGCACTCCTGGAAGAGAGGATATGGTGGAGTTTGAAAAGTAGGAGGCGAGGTAGTAGCACAAGTAAAGTTGTGAGGACGGACCTAAAAACGTGCCAAGATAGCTGAGTCAGTAGAGCCCTTGCCTGTTAAAGGCAAAGGTCGCAGGTTTGAATCCCTGTTCCCGACTCAATAATTGTTATCTGCCAGGGAGTTTCATATCAGCGCACACTCCGAAGCAAAGTAAGTTTCAATCTACTAGATGTTTGATTGTAGTGGATGGCTATAGCCGATATCCATTCTGCATTTATATGAATTCCACTTCGTCTGCGAACACCATCAGAGCTCTGGAACTGATAGGCATTAGCCCTATTGCATGATAACTGTTGGTTCACTATTTGCAACATAAGTGTAATGATACTCTTTATAACAAATACACATGGTAATCTTTATTCTTGTATTTAGTCATGTAGTTTTTTCTTTAATTTTTTTAAAAACATTCTCCTTGTCAGGTACTTAGGTGTTTTTTGTGATCTGAAGTGTCTGTAGCTGATTGTTGAATCGCCGATGTCGTCAGTTGAAAGAGTTACAATACGCTTTTATCACGCACTCATTTCAAACTGTCTTGAATGAAGGTACGAACCATCAGAACCCGAGAGAAAGGGTAAAATATTTAGGTATAATAAAAAAAAGCAGTCTGGGCCATCCTTAAATGCATAAAATATGCATAAAAGTGAACATTGTATGGCCTGATGTAATTGAAACCCAGCGCCCATAATAATTAGTCTAAAGCACACAATTGATTACCACGTAGAAGATGTTCAAATGTTTGTATAGCTTATGGGACTTAACTACGGGGTCATCAGTCCCTAAACTTATAAACTACTTATGAACTAGCTAACACTAAGGACTGCACAAATATCCATGCCCGAGGGGGGATTCGAACCCCCGACCGTAGTGGCCGTGCAGACCGCGACTGACGCGCCGCAGTCCCCTCGGCCACCGTGGCCGGCCGTAGATAATAACTTTAAACTTCTATATAAGACTTCTGATATATAGTCATAGTAGGGATTTTTATAAAACCGGAATTGGAAGTTATTAATGCCGAAGGAAGGAAGCTTAGGGTTTAACGACCCGTCGACAGCGTGGTCATTAGAGACGGTGCGTACGCTCGGATTTTTGGGGAAGAATTAGGGGAGGAAATTCGGCCGTGCCCTTTGAAAAGAACCATCCCGGCTTTGCCTAGAGTGATTTAGGGAAAGCACGGAAAGCCTAAATCAGGATGGCCGGAGGTGGATTTGAAGCACCGTCCTCCCGAACGCCAGTCCAGCGTGTTACCACTGCGCCACTTCGCTCGGTTTATTGAAACCGACGTTATAAGACGCATTATAAATTGAAGTATAATTTCAAGCATAAATTACCATTAATATCTGATGACTTATTTCAAGCATAAAATAATCATCAAATTATCCAATAATTACGCAGTAACATGCATTACGATACTATATGAAATGCTTTGATTAGTCGGGCCCCTGACAGAACTTCCCTTACATTTCAGAGTCGTATAAAACATTATGTGGAAAGGATACGTTAGCGCCAATAAAAGATCAGGAATTCATAAATGCTGTCAACATTGATGGTACCGCGTTTGCACTCGTGTAACTTATAGTCACGAGTGCTGCTGTGGTCGGTGGCTGATGATTAAGTACTGATTTGTGTGTGTTGACAGATTGTAGTGAAGTGTCGAATTTTTAATTTGAACCGTATTTGGTACTGCCTCTCCCAGAAGTTGCAAGAGAGTGGGCTGGGGTGCTACCTGGAAAGAGTCAATATCGTTTTCTCGTATATAATGTACGATGCTATTTTCACGAATAAAGGGATAATGGTGCCCCTCTTACACTTTTCCCGATATTCGTTGAACGAGTAGCTGCTAGTCTGAAAATTGGAACGCCGTCTGCGAAGAAAATAACGAGGCTGGAGTGTGCTGGGGACCTACAGGAACCAACTGCTGCTCTTTCGACTTTACCGAAATCCATAATACGAACTGCTGAAACGACAGAACTCAGAAAATTTCAAGGTGACACAATTCAGCAACATACCTGTGAAAAGAATATTGCATCGTGTAATGTTACTGTTCTAATTATAATTTTGTGTAATTTGTTGTCGTTATGTATACAGCCACATTAACAGAAACAGTTTGTTTTGCCAGCAGTCTGCACTTCTGTTATAGGCTGAAAGAAGAAAGAAAATTATAGGATAACTTGTAAATAATTTTTGAAAGATATTCGTCGCCGTGTTTAATGCACGTTCGTAGATCTTCTTCGTTCAGCGCCATACTCACGCTGCTGACGAGGTCTTCTGTAACTTGCTTCAATAAGGGTATCTACAATACTGGATTATGTCTCACCTACATCAAATACCTGAAGTGGTCCTCTGTAGTTGTTTGTATACTTATCATAGTAAATGATTTCGCAGAGTCTCATTAATTTCAGATAAATACTCATTTATTGTTGCTTCGTTAATAATACTTTTTGCCTAACCAAACGTGCATTCAGTACAATAACAAGGCCACATCATTTCTTATACAGTTGTAATCAACAACAAGAGAAAATATAAAATCTCTAACAAAGCACTACACGAAATATATTAATGAATATCTCTGCCACTGCGTATTCGAAATGTTACTGCCACTTGAATTACTAAATGTTCCACTGCAACCGTCAAGAAAGCTATGTCTCTTACTACTATTTAGCAGGAAAACCCAGTCTTTAATTGCTTATTTATTAGAATGACACATTGCATCGTTATATCCTATTTGACCCTCTCTGTCCACATTAAATTCAAGTGTTCTGATCTTTGTCCCCAGAGCTTCTCGATGTAATGCAGCTGCTTTGTTTTACTCTCTTGTTCTTCCCCGCCTGTAACAGTTACTGTTGACAGTGTCCAATAGCTCAATATGTGCTGCTTTGCAATCATTTAAAGTGTGTGTAAGCCACCCATTAAAGTTCATTATTTGATTTAACCTTTGTTTTACAAAAAAATATAAAAGAAGTGACATTCTTCTTTTGAACATGGAATCTAATATATTGTTTACATGCTGTTATATTTAGTTTTTGAGTCGTGATGTGTTCTTCTCCTTTGTATTTTCGTTACCTTGTTTCACACATTGTTGGGCTAGCTTTAGTACTTCCGCACCATACAGAGCTCCTGATCTCTTTAATGAATTATAGCGTTTCATTTTAGTGTCCTATGATAATGTCTTCGTTTTGTAAATGTTTCTGTTGATCTGGAATGCAATTTTTGTCTTCATTTCTATTTATATTTAGCTGGACCCCGTCTTTTACCAGACTCCCTTCCATGGCAAGGCAATTGGGCACTGGGAGTCAGCTGCGGCCAACCTGCTACGAGCTTTCACCGCACTCGTGAGACTCGTAGACCCGTAACGCTAGCAGGAAGTCGCAGGGCTGTTTCCTACAGAGCAATGACGACGAAAGAGAACATCTTGTGAGTGACTGCTGGACAAGCCTGGGACAAGCCGTGGTAGTTCCCGCTGAGATAAGTTTAAGACATTTATTGTGATATTTCGGCCAGGGACGCTTTTGTTTGGTGACTTTTCTGATGTAGGCATTCGCGCACATCGGGCCATCCTCCAGCCTGGAGCGCCTCGCGGGTCTGGGGAGCGACGGAGCCAGCAGGAAGCAGCCCACCTTTCACCTTCGACACCAGCCGCCGCCCCGCATTCTCCCGCTGTAGGGGGAGAACTGCTGTGGCTTTCTCGTAAGGATGAACACGGCGAAACCAGCCTCACTTTAGGAACGTCCAGATAAATTGCGACAGCGAATGCAGGGAGGAGAGGCCCTTACAAATAAATGGAAACTATAGTGCGTGTGCGGAGAAAGCCCTTATTGCAGATACCATAGGATTCGTTTCCGAAAAACAGCGAGGGCATCGCAGATAAACTGTAGGCCCCTGCAGACGGGAAGAAGGCAAGCAAACCCCCTGCAGTGCACACGAGCGTGAGTGGGAGAGAGACTTCTGTATAGATAGAGTAGTTCCACCAAACCAATATCAGAAAGGCCTGACACAGCTGCCACAAAGACCTATTTTTTAGAACTAAGAAGGGATGCAGATGATAAAGACGACACGCTTGAAAAGACGCCAGTTCACAAGTCTCATCTCAGCCCACAGAAAAATTCAACGGGACTGAGAGGCGTGGTCGTGAAAACGGCGATCAGCTATTTGATGACATTGCAAAACCAACGATCCAATCACAGAGCCAAAGAGACGCAAAATTCGAGGAGAAGCTGCAGCTGGAGACCGAGGGGCACCTTCTGAGAAACCACCGAAGAAGAGACTTGGTGCGTCACCGAAGAAGCGAGAAGACATGCAGCCAGCTGCCGCCTTAGCAGACGAGGGACTTTGACGGGGGTCGCACCTCGCCACACAGCCGCAGAGCCCAGGATCGGAGACCAGACGCGTGTTGAGCTATGCCGCCGCTACCGCAACCGCCACCGCCGCGCAACCACACCGCAAAGCGCCGATCCAACGCGTGACGCCCACATCACGTTAATGCTGATGAGGCAGGAAATTACTCATCTTTCCCGTTCATATCTGAATCGTGTCCATGCCCAGTCAAATCGGCCCTGAGAACTTATAATCTTTCAAATCTTTTAATAAATAAATGAAATTACATGTGGTAATCCTCTGTGTAAACTGTTACGTTCTAAAATCAATCCACTGCATGAAATGTCCCTAGCAGCCTAGTTCCATAATTAATCGTTATATTTTTATTTAATTTTTCTGCATTTGGGAGTTATTCAGGGAGAGGTTTGATTTAGCACAAGTCAGACTATTTCTAGTAAACAGTACTATTATACATTAATAAAAATGTAAACACAGCTAAATATGACTTTGTAGGCGTCAGGAGCCTGTCATATAAAAGTTTTTTTAAAAAGAGATACTGTTTTGCAATTCTAGTTATAAATAAAACTGAATTTCATGTGGTAATACTTTGTGCAATATATTCCGTTCTGAAATGTATCCCTTGAATCAAATGTTACTAGCAGCCTAGTTCCATAATTAAACATTACATTTTCATTTAATATTTCTGCAGTGTGGGAGTTATTAAGGGAGAGGTTTGATTTAGCATATTAATTAATTAGAAATTTGTGTCATTCCATGTTATATGTGCGAGGTGCCCACTATAATATGATATTTTTCTGACGTTAATTCTTATAGCCATTTCAAACCAGAGTGCTGGAGATTTATTTTCATGTCACTATCTTCTAAACAGCTACACGTTAAAACTTGCAGTGACTATGATATTATAGTGTTTTTTTTTTTTTTTTTTTTTTTTTTTTTCGTGGCAATTTGGAACCTGTCATTGGTTTCAGAAAGTAGATACCAAGTTCTTTAATGTGAGCATATTAATTCTAAAGTTAAAGAAACGATTAACGTTAGATTGCCAGAACGTTGGACTTTCAAATTACAAACTATAACAACTGTAACATTTTCTTTTCGATCTTAGTCTAATTTAACTTGCGTTCACATAAAGTTAAAAGCTCAGTCTCAGACAAATATGGATATTGAAAAATAAAATAAACATTTAATGGAGAATAATTTTTTCGGAGAGAATTAGAAAATTTCTTCGATTCACTGGAATTTGAATCATAGTTTTTATTTACTCAAGGTAGTACCCACGAGATTTCAACTTGGAAACATATGGAAGTGTTGATCATAATTTTCGCTTTAGTTTTACTTCATTTCTATTACTGAAAACATTGCCTCATTATTTTAAATAGATATAAGAAAGAAATACGACCTTTCGTCGACAGATCAGATGTTCATTACCGCTATAGATAGTGGCAGAAATGGATATTTGTAATTCTGTGCGTTATAGCCCCATACCAATCGTATACAACCCCTTGCTCAGCGAAGATTACGTACCCAAAGACTAGAAAGTTGCACAGGTCACTCCAATATTCAAGAAAGGCAATAGGAGAGATCCGCAAAATTAAAGGCCTATCTATATAATTGACATCGATTTGCAGCAGGATCTTAGAACATATACTTCCCTCAAATATTATGAACTACTCGAAGGAAACGACCTATTGACCCAAAGGCAACACGGAATCACAGATTATCGTTCTTGTGAAACACAGATATCTCTTTACTCAGACGATGCGATGTGTGCTTTTGACAAGGGATGTCAAACAGAATGCGGTTTTCTTGATTTTGAAACTATACCTCGCAAGCGTCTCCTACTCAATTTGCCTGCTTATGGAATATCGCCACAGTTTTGCGATTTGAGTCATTATTTCCTGCCAGAAAGGACACAATATATTGTAATTGATGGTAATTCATCGAGTAGAACAGAAGAGATATCTGGCGTTCCCAAGGAAAGTGTTACAGGATCCCCTACTATTCCATATTTTTATAAACGATTTAGGAGACAATCCTCAGTAGCTGTTTTAGATTGTTTGCGGGTGATGCTATCACTTATCGGTTAGTAAAGTCACCAGAAGATCAAAAGCAACTGCAAAATCATTTAAATAAGATATCTGTATGTTTCAAAAATTGTCACTTGACCCTTGATAACAGTGAGGTCATCTATATTATTACAAAAAGATATACGTTAAACTTCAGTTACACAATAAATCAGCCAAACCTACCAGCTGTCAATTCTACTTAATACCTAGGAGTGACAATTACGAACAACTTAAATTGGAAACAACAATCAGAAAATATTGTAGGAAAGGTGATCCGAGGACTACTTAGAACAGGGGTCGGCAAGTAATCTTAGATGGAGTCCGGATACTTCTGAAAATTTTATCGAGGACCACAAGTAAAATATTCCCTATTAATTTTTTACTACAAATTTCATTCGCAAAAATAATATGAAATACAATAGACAGGCATATTTGTAATCAAAAATCTAGAAAAAATACACTATGGGACTTAACTACGGGGTCATCAGTCCCTAAACTTACAAACCACTTATGAACTACTTACGAACTAGGACGGCACAAATATCCATGCCCGAGGGGGGATTTGAACCCCCGACCGTAGTGGCCGTGCAGACCGTGACTAGAGCGCCTTAGTCTCCTCGGCCACCGCGGCCGGCTATTTTTAATTATTTTTTTTATTTTAAATTTTCACTGCCAAACTAATATGAAATACAATAGATGTGAAATAGAAATGCAAAAAAACATCCAGAAAAACTTGTATTATTTTGCAAAAAATAAATAAATAAATAAATAAATAAAAAAGTGTTAACTGGATATTCCCTGACGGCTTAGATGTGTCAGAGATTGTCAGAGTATGAAGTCGATTTATAGAATTTCCTCGTTCATTAAATAAAATTCTTGTGCTGCATTCGTGTGTACGGAGCTTTTATTCGGATCACCGGCCAACTTGCTTCGTTCTGCCGCCGCTCGTCAGTGTATCTCCGGCGTTGCACGTTATTTAATTTGCTTGTAATAATCATTGATGCTTCTAATTATTCAGCAGTTAATTGTAAAATTCTATAATAAAGACGTATAAAGGTGGCTCTCATACGAATTGTTATCTAAGGAAAAAGTTTTTTTTAAAATAAAGTGAATTTGTAACTAATAATTTCAAAATATTTTTGGCGGTCCAGTTTTTGGCCTTCCGCGGTCCTGACCTGGACCGCGTTCCGCTAGTTGCCGACCGCTGACTTAGAAGATGCCACAGTTGTACTACAGAAATTGCTTGCACTACACTTCTGCGCCCTATTTTGGCGTATTGCTGTGCATTTTGGGATCCATAGGAGGTGGCACTGACGAACGATTTAGAGAAAATTCAAAAAAGGGCAGCTCGTTTTGCATTATCGCGAAGTAGGGGAGACGGTGTGACGGAAACGATGTACGAGTTGTATTGGAAATCATTAAAAGAAAGGCGAAAGCTATTTGCGAAATTTCTTTCACTAAATTTATCTTCAGAACGCGAACATATGTTGTTAGCGCCCATCTATATAGGTAGACATGATCATCATCATAAAATAAGAGAATTCACATCGTAAACAGAAATATTTAGGTGTTCCTTTTACGCAGGAGGTATTAGTGAATGGAATTATAGAGAAATATCATAAAAGTGCTTCAAATGTTCAAATGTTTGTTAAGCTTATAGGACTTAACTACGGGGTCATCAGTCCCTAAACTTACAAACTACTTATCAACTATCTTATACTAAAGACGGCACAAATATCCATGCCCGAGGGGTGATTCGAACCCCCGACCGTAGTGGCCGTGCAGACCGTGACTGGAGCGCCTCAGTCTCCTCGGCCACCGCGGCCGGCTAAAAGTGCTTCGATGAACCTTATGCCATGCACTTTAATGTGACTTGCAGAGTATCTATATGGATGTACAATGCCGAAGGGGTCTGTTGTAATGTATCCTTTGCCACACACATTTTTCTGTAGAATTTCTGTAAATTTTTCTCTAAATGTACTGGTGACATTTAGAGACATTGGACGGAAAATGTTGTGATTCCGGTAATATCGACAGAAAATACTGAAGTCAATTTTGTGGTAAAGGGTACTATTATCTATATCTATAAATGTGAATGTCTGTCCAGTGTACGTTTATCAAGTCTGAAGCACAAGACATAAAGAGCTAAAAAATTGTACAGTTGCTAATGTCTACCTGGGGAAGGCTTTAGGCACGGTTTTATGGCGATCGGCTATCTATCTATCTATCTATATATATATATATATATATATATATATATATATATATATATATATATATATATTAATGTGAATGTCTGTTCGGTGTACGCTTATCACGTCCGAACGACATGACGCACAGACTTAAATATCTGAACCGTTACTAATTTAAACCAGAGGAAACTTTTAGGCGCGGTTTTATAACGATCTGATAGATATTTAGTAAGTTGAAGACTATAACGCGAAAAGCGATACAATAATTGCTCTTTGAAAATGGTTTTATTGGTTGCATTGTTGCTTGAGGGTTGATAATGATAAAAGGGTGGAGTATATTGGGATGGAAAACTACAGAACGCAAACGAATGGTCTGTGTGTAATTGTTGTTCGAAGTCTCCTGTTGTACACCATAGCCGATAGCTATAAAGGGGGTGGAAGATACGGTGGTAGAAAGTCGTCAAATTATAAAAACATTAGGACCGAAGGCCAGCGATGGGTTTGCGACTCTAAAGCAAGGAGGTTACATTCAGCCAAACGTGATGCCACAGACCATATATTTGGTCCATGCGTGCTACAATGTCTGCAGCTCAAAAAATGTTCAAATGTTTGTAGAGCTTAATGGACTTACCTGCGGGGACATCAGTCCGTGAACTTACAAACTACTTATGAAGTAGCTTATACTAAAGACCGCACAAACATCCATGCCTGATGGGGGACTGGAACCCCCAACCGCAGCGGCCATGCAGACCGTGTCTGGCACGCCGCAGACTGCTCGGCCACGGCGGCCGGCTGTCTTCAGCTCTTTCTCTGTAAGGATAACCATACCAATAAGGAAATATAAGAATAAATAAATAAAGCAGTAAAAAATAAATTTCTTTTAATACATCTCTTTTAAAAAAATCGATTTGACGTTTCGCGCATTACATCAAGTGATCGATCTGTGATATTAATAGAATCATTATTGTTGAATTTCCTGATTGTATTATTCGAAACGAGTGCATTTTTACGTGTGATTTGATCTACACTACTCACATTCCAGATAAACGGTAAGTACATAGACTTCTGCAATCTGATAGGAATATTTTTCAGTTCCTTCAAAATCAGTTTCATAGCACACTACTGAAAGATACCTTATCGATCATAATCAGCCAAAACGCGAGCGGAGACGTGGTTTAAGCTAGTACATTAATAAAAACGTAAACACAGCTAAATATGTTCCCTTGTAAGACTAAATATATTACTTGTAACAGGTATGAGCAGATCGACATCAGAAGTATCAGACTAGCAGACAACCAGAGACAAAAGATTGCCATTCTGTATCATCTAGTGTAGCGATATTGTACTTTCATTACCTCTCCCAACGTTTATGACTATTCATCCATTTTCGTTTGTAACATTTATTATCAGCGTAGTTTTAAACAGAAGGAACATTTTCTCAAGAGTTTTCTTTTATAACACACAATACAGCTGTTAACAGTTTATCATGTTAATTATTATTATTCTTTTGATACGCCACATTCCAATAGACGGTAGACCAAACTTTACCAAGTTCGCCAGTGAGCCCCTATGTTCGAGCAATGAACTGCACAATGCGCCACTCTCGACAGCGGCCGCGCTTACGAGTAAAGAGCGAGCTTGTTGTGCATACTGACCGACTCTACATTCTACCATACCAGGGCGCTACAATGCAGACAGAACCATCTGGCGGTCAATCCCAGAACTTATTGCTTATACCACGTAAAACTTCTACATTAGGTAATAACATTCACATATCCTGATATTGAAATGAGCAGCGATGGAAATGCCCAAGAGAAGGTTAGACAACATGCATCAAAAGTCAACAACCTCTGTGTTTTAAATGGTTCAGTGTGGAGAGGGAAAAACACACGAAAATTTCAAAGACAAAAATTTACAAAATAACGCTCCCGCGTGGTAGCGCAGAGAGACAGGGAGAGAGAGAGAAGCAGAGAGAGAGAGAGAGAGAGAGAGAACTGAATTCATTTTTAAGCGCCGTTAATGGTTGTCTACAAGAACACAGATTGAATGTACCGAAGACAGGGGCATGGCTTAAGAACAGAAGTAGAGCGAAATACATCAGTTAATATAAGATATAGAGGTCTTCTAAGGAAATGTGTGAGTGACAGCTTCAGTGTAGTGTGAGTGTATGTAAGGAGAGTAGTTACAACAATAAAAACACTTCATAGAGCCATTACTAATTAATTGATCACTTTGTAGATACCGACAGTGGAGTGCTACCGCAAACTGTTTTATATGGCATAAAAATGGTGATATCACTGTGCTAATATACTAGTACGAGGCGTGTCCAGGAAGTAAGTTCCGTTTGGTAATAAAATGAAATTGTACACAGATCCAGAAGAAATTTTTATTGCACAAAATTGTACTAGTCTTAAACTACTTTTCCACATAACTGCCGAAATGTTGTAGGCACTTGTCATAACGTGCCACAAGTTTTTGCATGCATCCTTCACAGAATGTTGCCGCCTTTGTTTTCAACCATGTGGGAACAGCTCTCTATCATCGTTGAAGTGTTGACCACCAGGGACAGATTTTAGGTGTAACAAGAGATGAAAGTCGCTAGGAGAGAGGTCCGAGCTGTATGGAGGATGATCAAACAGGTCCCATTGAAATTTCCGGAACAATTGTTTGGTCACATTCGGTGTCTGAGGCCAGGCATTGTCGTGAAAAAAAATCTTTTGACAGTAATCCTCTTCTTGCACCTAAAATCTGTCCTTAGTGGACAACACTTCAACGATGATGACGAGCTGAAAGAACATGTTACCACATGCTTGAATACACAGGCGGCAACATTCTATGAAAAAGGCACACAAAACCTTGTGCCATGCTATGACAATTGCCTACAAAATTTCGGAAGCTATGTAGAAAAGTAGTTTAATAGTTGTAGATTTCTATACAATCAATATATTTTCTGTAGCTGCACCCGTTCGTTTTATATAACCAAACGGAACTTACTTTCTGGACGCGCCTCGTATATAGTATATTAGGAAACGATGCATATCTTTCCATCATCATGAGAATAGGTGCAGTTACAGCACATTGTCATTTATGATTTTTGTCAACATGTCTGCGACTTTATTAGGTGAAGGAATAGAATTTTTTAATATGTCGTACCCATAAAACGTAAGAAACATACTAGCCTTGACTGTAGTCTTGTTAGCAGAAGCTGCACTTGGCGTATATCTTAGCTTGTTATTTGGCTAAGAAGAGGCTATGAATGAACGTGATATCGTGCTTTATGATTCAAACTTACGATAACGCGGAGCGCAGCGGCATCGACGAAGTTAACGGAGTGGAATGATTAAGAACAGTCGTAACGCCGGGGGGCGCAAAGCGGAAAAGGAACAATTACTGCAATCGTAGCAGTGGCAACGAAAGCATTAAACGCTAAAAACCAGCCACAAACTGGCTGTTAGAATTACGGCCCCTGAAGATACTGGTAACAAACCGTTTACGCCTGCTATAGACTTTTCCCGAGCTTAGAGCTTGGTAGTTTTCGCGAAATGTCTGAGGAGCATGTAAAACAGCAGTAAATTTTTCCTTTTTTTATTTTTATTTTTTTTAATAATGCAATAATTCCATATTATACAGTAGAGCTAATGGTTTTTGCTGTAAGTGATACGAATTTGAAAGTAAGACTATTGTGTAACGTAGAACTGGTTTACAAAAACTAGATTTTTTCATTGCGGAGTGTACGGAATCATTAATCATATAGGAATAATTTCAGATTCTTGAGAATCATTGTAGGACTGTATACTACATACGCCAAAATCTAACTTCACTTTCCGTCTAACAGATAAGGCCTCTTTTCCTTAGCAACCGATAGAGTTGTCACAAAAATGTTCAAATATTTGTAAACCTATTGCACCAAACTGCCTTAGACAAACAAAGTAAAATCAATCAATAAAATGCAGCAACCAGTTGCTTGTGACATTCATTAAGCAACAATACTAAAATAGACCGAAAGAAGGGCACTCAAGCGCCCGAAACCGGTCGTCAAAAATAAATAATCACAAGCAACTGGTTGCTGCATTTTATTGATTTATAACCTGAACAGTTGCTGAAATGGATAGAATACTTCAACAATCAAAGTTCTTATACTGGCTTAGACTAAGGACAAACACACAGACACACACGCACATCCGTGCCGGAGGGAGAACTCCGGCGGGAATGACCTCCCAGTCCGTCACATGACGCCTTAGACCACGCGGACATTTCACGTGACGATTTGTAGATGCCAAGGTCTTTGATCCCTTGGCTGTGTACAATATTTAAGCTACCAAGTCCAGCAAATCACAAGGCATGACTATTTATTTGATACATACAAATTCATTAACAATATATATGGTACCTCTCACTGACGTCAAATCATGAAATTTTGTAAGTATTAACTTATCACCGAAAAACCAAAACTTATTTCTATCATTACAAACTTCCATAGTGTTGAGTACTCGTCCAGATCTAGTTGTCATGAAAGGTACAGTGAAGGATGCTTGTTCATCTAGAACAGTTCTATAGATTATTAACAAAAGTTTTACTGACTGAAGAATACAATCCTCTTCTATCAGTTCTTCTCCCTTCTCGCGTCGTCATCTGCTGTACGGTGCTAGCTAGGCTGAGACCTAGTTACTTCCTAGTTCGTAGCCAAGTTCTGACGGGCCTGTCCAGTCCCATGTTGGTCTAGATATAGCAGCTTGTAGAGGGCGCACGTCTACGGATATTACCTACAAGAGGCGCGGCGCCGGAGTGCGATAGGCTGCTGTCTTCTCCAGGATCGGTTTCTTGCGACTGGCGTGTGGCGCTGACATTACGCCACAACACATATTATTTGTCAAGAAACGGAGGCGATATGCTATGAATTTTGATCTGATTTTCAGTACTACGAAGAGTAATTATCGAAGAATACTTACGTACAAAGGCATCAAAAATGTTGCATTATCACCATTCAACAGGTTCATGACGCCTTACATAAAAATGGAGTAGAGATATACAGAAACAACACTTCAGTTATGTCAAGAAAATTTAAAAGTTGTGCGACAATAGCACAGACTCACTTTTTGTTTGAGTTGACAGCATACATCAATAACCTTAATACTCCTAACACGTCGTCCTGCACTAATGCATCTCGGCATACTGTCTAGTAGTCCATCAAGGGACTGTTGGTCTAAATTGTCCCAATCCTCAAAGATGATTCAGCATAGATCTCTCAGATTGGTTTATGGGTCGTCTCCTCAAACAACAATCCTTTGAATGTAACCAAAGCATTTTCATGAATGATGAACTTGCTAACCCTTCTAATATTGCAATATCCTCATAAAGGAATACAGTCACAAGTACAATGAGCTTGAGAATTTCCGCCTAAAGAGATACATCCACCACCTGAATGTCGCCGATATGATTGCACATTACGTCGCAGGATATCATCCATCTACCATATAGCCGGTAGATTACAACAACCACTGCCACGTGGGAGTAGCTGAGTGGACTGGAGTGCCCCGTTATGGATCGATCGGCTTCCCGCGTTGGGGGTTGGAATCCTCCCTCAAGTGCTCAAACGTTTGTATGGCTTATGGGACTTAACTACGGGGTCATCAGTCCCTAAACTTACAAACTACTTACGAACTAGCTAACACTAACGATGGCACAAATATCCATGCCCGAGGGGGGATTCGAACCCCCGACCGTAGTGGCAGTGCCGACCGTAACTAGAGCGCCTCAGTCCCCTCGGCCACCGCGGCCGGCAATCCTCCCTCGGGCTTGGGTGTGTGTGTTGTCCTCAGGTTAGTTTAACTTAGTGTAAGTAGTTTGTAAGTCTAGGTACTGATGACCAACGTAGTTTGGTTCCATAGAATTACAAAAAACAACGACCACTAGTGGTGTACATTGTCACCTCTTAATGCCATCCAAAAAGCTTCATGGAACCACTATCTTGCTGTAGTCAAAGGACAGCTGTTTAAGATCTAAAGGCTGATCACGCTGCCACTAAAACGTGTCCAATGATTGGGTGGTGGTAGGGAGGTGCTACTCTCATCTGATGTCAATTCTGACGACTCCATTCAGCATACTGTTGGGCCCATCCTTACTGCACGGTATGGTGTCAAAGCTGGACCTCTTCAATAACATCGGGAGTGAAGTTGCATGTCATGCAACCTATTATGTACAATTTCAGTAGAAACATGACGTCCTGTGGATACATGAATATCATTAGCCTCGTCACCTCTGAAGTGAGGTGAAGGGAGATTGCAAAAGATTGGCAGCCTTTTGTAGGGTAGCGAACCTTGTTGGAGAGGGACTCAGCAGAGACGTTTAACTGTAAGGTCAGTGAGATGTTGATGCGGATGGCGTATCTTTGGGTGCCCACAAGTTGGTGGCAGAAACGTTACTACAGCAGCCAGTGGGAACGCGTCTTCTTCGATCTTTTGGGAAACTGAGAGGCTCAGCAGGATGATCCGCTGTAGTTGCAGTGTTAGACCAGCGCTCGAAGGATAAGTGCGAGAGAGCGTGGAGGTAGATGTTGATAAATCTGGGCGGAAGTGGCGATTTCTCTCCGTAATTCGTGTGCAAAATTTAGTGTTACTGTAGCTCATACGAGGTAATTAATTGGTCTCGAAATTTTGATCATATTTTGTAATTTACAAGAGAGCGACTTGGTTTTCTTAACAGAACACGGTGTACATGAGCCATCTGCTCAGTGCCCATCAGGTTAAATATTCCGTCTAGTAACCAGGGGAACAGTTGTAGAATGAAGTCAGAGAGTTTGTGATGTTCACTTTGTATCGATCGTTAAATTAGTACAGGATTTTCTTCTGTAACGTGTAGCCGCGGTGAAGTGGCCGAGCGTTCGAAGGCTCCCAGCTGCGAAGCGCTCCGCTGTCCGCCGTCGGAGGTTCGAGTCCCCCCCAAGGGTATGGCTGTATTTCTTGTCCTTAGTATAAGTTAGATTAAGTAGATTAAAATTGTATGCCGGGACCGAGACTCGAACCTGGGAACTTTGCCTTTCGCGGGCAAGCGTTCTACCACTGAGCTATACCGACACCGCGCAGAGCTCCCTCACACGACTTCAATTCTGCCAGGAGTGCTAGTCCTGCAAGGTTCGCAGGACAAATTTTGTGAAATTTGGAAAGTAGGAGGCGAGGCACTGGCAGAATTGAAGTTGTGTGCAGGAGCCGTGAGTCGTGTTCGAGTAGTTCAGTAGTAGAGCGCTTGCGAAATGCAAAGGTCCCAGGTTCGAGTCCCGATTCCGACACGCAATTTAAATCTGGCCGGATGTTTCATATCAGTGCATACTCCGCTACAGAGCGGAAGTTTCATTCTAGATTAAGTAGATTGTAAGTCTTGTGACTGATGATCATAGTAGATAAGTCCCAAAGATTTGTAAACCTTTTAACATTTGTAACTTGTGACGCAGTCGAGTTAGTTATAAGTTGTAACTTCCTTAGGCCCGATACTAGCCAGTTGAGCACTTACAAACGCCACTAATTACGTTTCAGAATTGTTTCTGTCTTGGTTAATGTGCCAGGCCATGTAGAAACGCTTAAAATGCAATGTATGCTTAGTGATAGTGGTTGTGTTAATCAACAGATGGAATCGAGTACTTTCCTACGAGGTTGGATTTCTGCCCGCCAAACTATATTCCGGGGACTTTTTTCCCCTTGAATAATGTTTTGCTGGTGAGCAAAGTAGCTAAGTAGCTAGTTTTAACTTGAATGATAAGACCTGTCCTGTCCTAAAGTGTCTCTCCATTTTTCTTTCCGCGGTTAGATCAATATTTTTACGGCAGTTTCATGAATTCCTGTGATGTTGTTAAATTTGTTTCTTTTGATCTGGTTTGATTTAATGGTAAGTGTTGTGGCGTGAGGTTAGCGCCACACGCCAGACGCAAGAGAACGATCGTGGTGAAGGCAGCGGATGACGTCCGGCAGCCTGTCGCACGCCGGCGCCGCGCCTCTTGTAGGGAGTAACGGATATGCGCGCGCCCTACAAGCGGCTATACCTAGGCCGATATGCGTCTGGACGGCCCGTCAGAACTCGGCTACGAACTAGGCAGTTACTAGGTCTCAGCGCAACTATCATCGTACAGAAGACGACGCCGCGAGAAGGGAGAAGAAACAGACATATGTTCTAAAGTTGAGTATTGTATGCTTCAGCCAATAAAATTTGTATTAAAAATTTGTAGAACTGTTTTAGCTGACTACGTATCCTGCACCATGTTTTTCCTGACAACTAGAGCGGGACGAGTACAAAACAAATGGCAGCGAGAATGATGCAACAAATGTAGACGTGTCTTCAACAGTAAGAACAAGCACCGGAACACGAAATCGTAAGCTTAGCATGTGAAGTCGTCCACATGACTACCAAAAGGAATCCGTTTACAAGATAAATCAATCAAAAGTGAAGGCCGTAAACTGCACAAAATACCTAGGAACTACTATTACTTCAGACTTAAATGGAAAAGAACACGTAGATAATGTCGTGGGAAAGACGAACCAGAGACTGCGTTTTATTGGCAGAACTCTTAAAAGATGCAACAGAACTACAAAAGAAACTGCATACACTGCGATTGTACGTGGGATCCTTATCAGGTGAGTTTGACGGAGTACATTGAAAGAGTCCAAAGAAGGGTGGCTCGTTTCGTATTGTCACGATACAGGGGAGACAGCGTTACGGAAATGATACAGGATCTGGGATGGGAATCATTACAACAACGGCACTTCTCGCTGCGGCGTGGGCTACTTACAAAACTCCAATCGCCAACATTCTTCTCCGAATGCGAAAATATATTGTTGATTGCCACTTACATAGGCAGAAATAATCATCAGAATAAAATACGAGGAATCAGAGCTCGAACGGAGAGATTCAGGCGATCTTTGTTCCCGTGCGCTATTCGAGAATGGAATGGGAGATAAATAGTATAATGGTGGTTCGATGAACCCTCTGCCAGGCACTTAAATGCGATTTGCAGAGTATCTCATGTAGATGTAGTAATCATGTTGTTTAGTTTTGTTGTTCGTTAGTCTCGCTATAACTCGAAAACGGCGGAACCGATTTGGCTAATTTTAGTCTTGAAATATTTGTGTAAGTCCAGGGAAGGATTAAACGGTGATAAAATATGGAAATATTGTCCGGGAAAGAGGAAAATCGGGAAAAACTGAAACAGATTTTTCAAGTGAGCCATCAATACCGTTCGTCGAATTGCGATAAAATTTTGTACAACTCATGCTGCATCAAATAAAAGTTTTTATAAGTCGCCCGTAAAGTAGGAAAATTTTGGAAAAACGGAAGGCAGTTATTTTCTATGCATAAAAATCAATTGCCGCATGATTGTAATTGCATTAGCTGAGTACGGCTTGACAGGGCAAGGTTTTCGGAAAATCTACCGGAAAACTAGAAAATTTGAGAAAAACTTAATGTGCATTTTTCAATGTGTTTTTGATTGAATTCAGCACTATAACTGACTATTTGCACGATGGAGAGATGTAATTCTTTATTTGTTCCGTTCATTTTGGTCTTGGAAAAGTTTTCAGTATAATAATTGGGACAGTTGAAAAGAAAACTCACAAAATTCGAACCAATTCCTTCTTCAATGTGTTTCTAAATGTACTCACCACTATAAGTTGAGACCCGTTCATCCGATAGCGATAATATTTTGATCGTTTGACGTTCACAGCAGAGTAACGTTGTTATGAAATATAAACTTGGAAAAATTTTCCGGCAAATTGAAAAATTCAGAAAAAAATAAAGAGTTTTTTCTATGAAATATCAATATTATTAATCTGTTTGCGATAAAATTTGGCACATTCTACGTTCAAAGCGAGAGGAAGGTTTGAGTGAAGTAAGAGTATGGAATAGTTGGTCAGAAAATAGGAAAATTTGTGTAAAACTGAAGAGCTCTTTTCTTTAGGATAACAATATCATTCCTACGATTGCGATAAACTTGTGCACATTTGACGTTCAAAGCAAATGCGAAGCATTGCCGGGTCGAATAGTTAACCATAAAAATTTAAACATAATCGAGTTTTGGCGGGAGCTCGAGTATCAGTTAGATCCACAGTGCATCATTTTGTGCCGTGAATTTGTGTACCTTTCACTGATTACCACTGCCTTCCGAATCCCTGCATGTCGTTTTGACCGTGAGAGATCGAGATCTAGTTCGGCCTCCACTTGTGTAGAGTTTTAGCTGTCCTGATTCAAGCATCTAGAGGAGGGAGACAAAGTGCTCACACAAGACCTTAGAGTACTAGGTGACTAACCCCACAAAAACTGAAGTGACAGCTATCCACCTCAACGACCAATTAGGCAACCAGCCACTAAATGTCACCTCATGTAACGAATCAGTTTAAAACAACCCTCAACCTAAACACTAACCTACAGGACTCACCTCACACCATTAGCAGAAAAGTTAAAGACCAGAAACAACATTATCAGGAAACTAGCTGCAACTTCCTGGGGTGCAGAAACTGACACTCTCCATACAGCGGCCTTGTCTCTTGTGTACACTGCGGCTGAAATTGTGCACCTGTCTGGTACAGGAGTGTAAATGCCAATAAGTTTGATGTTCAGTTGAATGAGACCACGAGAACTGTAACGGGCAGCCTGAGCTCAACCCCACTACCTTGGCTGCCTGCTCTCAGTAGCATCGCCCCACCACACTTGATTCGACAAGAAGCAGCGACCCGCGAATGAAAACCGTGATAAACGTGAAGCTTTCCCAAAGGTTACCCGCCAATGATATACTGGTCAATCCATACTGCATGCGTCTCAAACCATTCTGGGCAGCTCCAGAATCTGAACCATTCGAGATTGAAGATGTGTGGAAAGAGGCATAGAAAAACAACACAAGCAAACTTCGCCGTGGCCTCGAAGACCCTACATACATACCAGGCTTCCAACCTCCTACATCTACATCTACATACATACTCCGCAATTAACCGTAAGGTGCGTGGCGGAGGGTACACTGTACCACTACTAGGCATTTCCTTTCCTATTCCACTCCCAAATTGAACGAGGAAAAAAAGAATGCCTATATGCCCCCGTACGAGCCCTAATTTCTCTTATCTTGTCTTTGTGATCTTTACGCGAAACGTAAGTAGGCGGCAGCAAGATCGTACTACACTCAGCTTCAAATTCCAGCCCTCTAAATTTACTTAACAGAAATTCACGAAAAGAACGTCGTCTTTATTCCAGCGATCCCCAATTGAGTTGTCGGAGCATTTCCGTGACACTCGCGCATTGTTCGAACTTAGCGGTAACAAATCTAGCTGCTCGCCTCTGAACCGCCTCTATGTCTTCCTTCAAACCGATCTGCTGCGGGTCCCAAATACTTAAGCAATACTCAAGACGTGGTCGTACAAGCGTTTTATACGCGGTCTCCTTTACAGGTGAAGTACATCTTCCCAAAATTCTCCCAATAAACCGAAGTCGGCTGTCCGCCTTACTCACAACTGTCCTTACATGCTCGTTCCATTTCATATCGCGCTGCAATGTTACGCCTAGATATTTGAATGACGCGACAGCATCAAGAAGCTCACTACTAATGCTGTATTCGAACCTTATGGGATTGTTTTTTCTACTCATGCGCATCACCTTACATTTTTCTACATTGAGAGCTAGCTGCCATTTTTCGCACCAACTAGAAATTTTGTCTAAGTCAACCTGTATGCTATTACAGTCAGTTACAGACGACACCCTCCCATACACCACAGCATCATTATCAAACAGCCGCAAATTACGACTTACTCTGTCCATCAGATCATTTATATAGATAGAAAATAGTAGCGGTCCTATCACACTCCCCTGGGGAGTCTCTGATGAACACTCGCCGTCGAGAACAACGTACTGCGTTCTGTTACTTAGGAAGTCTTCCAGCCAGTCGCAAATCTGTGAACCTATTCCATAAGCTCGTATCTTCGTTAGCAGTCTGCAGTGTCGCAGCTAGCACCTGGTGTGCAGTCACCAAGATCCGTTGTGGAGGTGGAAGAACTAAGTCCATGACGTACAAATGGCGACTCTCAGACTATCCGTTGTGCGACTGTGGAGCAGCAGAACAGACTGTATAGAAATTTTAGTGGATGATGGAACGACATAATGAACGCCTCACCAACAACAATGTGGTGAATACTCCTTAGATATCCGTTACCAAATGGCTTGTACATATCTTTTGTAATATATGAATATGTATTTTTATTTAGTAACTATCGCTGTAAGTTGCATGTATATTTCCATACGATAAATAAAGAAACATTAACTGCGTTCGGGAATTTTCTGATGTTTTCCACGTGAGGTTAACTACCAGTTGCTTGAATTACATTGATAGAGAGAAAGTGCACGTTGAAGTTGTCTGTGAACATGGCGCGACTGTGAAGTTTTGTAAGAACCGTTCACTTTTGCATCCCATCCTTCTTGCTGTACTAAAGTTCATATTAGGAGACCTGTAGCATAAAAGATGTCATTTAGCCAGAAGGCACAATCCATGGGAGTAATAATATTGCTAAAATTAATGAAGCATTACGAGAATCAATAAGATTGTAAAGAAAAAAATCTTATCCATTTTCTTACCAGAAGAATCACAATCCTGTTCTTGCTTCCAGCGGTCAATTACAATAATAAGTATGCACTGTGAGCTTGGCAGAGTACGTGATAAAATACAAGTAAAGCAAAAGAGAACGAACTCCCTGCGTTTTACCAAAAGTTTTGGCTCGCGAGTAATCGTTTCCGTTGCGACATAATTATTTTTTGGACGAGGATGATTAGATGCCATGCATTACATTTCGGGTAAAATAAAGTGATATATTTGTCTGTGTATCTTGAGAGGCGAAACAGCAAGTTGGAGAGATATTTTTCAATGTTTGGATGCATGCAAAAATATATGAAGTGTTGAGTTTTAAAATAAATTCATATATATATATATATATATATATATATATATATATATATCTTCGTCAGTTTCATCTGACTGACGTATGAAAAAGACAAAAGAGAACAACATAGTTAAAGCGATAAAAATGGATAAAATACTAAAAACTGGTCTTTTCGACTTGTCTTTTTCATACGTCAGTCAGATGAAACTGACGAAGAGATGTGAGGAGAAGGTGTACAGGACGAGCGTTATGAAGCAATCAACAGAGACAGGAAGGATGTGAAGATACACCGAAAAGGATGATAGAGAGGGGGAATATCGAAAGGGGTGAGGAGAAGATGCACATAGGGAGGACGGTGGAGGATATGGACAAAGAGAGGGAGTTGAGTACAGGTGCAGAGGGAGTGGGACAGAGAGTATGGGTGAATTAGGTGTGTTTTCTCTTTCCGCTATTTTCCATTTAATCTGTAACAAGCAGCTGCAACGAGTGGCAATGTACTGCCAGTCCAGGAAAGGTCGTCAATACGAGTGTCGGTAGACATATATCGTCCTCAAAATTTTCTGTCATGAATGAAATGATATACGTGCGACGTAACAAGAAATGTTTGGTTAGTCGAATATAGCTTTACGCGCTGTTATTAATGCGTTAATTCAATATTGCAATCCAATTTACGTAAATCGTTGCAATAGCTATTCAGAACGGAATGGTTATCAGCATGCTTTCACATCCACCAGCTATAATTATTTCGTGTGGATTGCAACGTATTAATTGAGGATTCTGTAATTTTCGGTTGGTACTCCTTGCCGAATTGAAAATCCGTATCTATTACTTTTCGCAGTCGGTTGTATAATTTCTGATTGCATTTCGAAGTTAATGGAAACCAATTATGTGACTTTTGCTATTCTGCCATTGACTGTATGACACTGATTTAGTTTTAAAATTTCTTTCGATCTCTAGAAAAACACATAAACCCTAATATCAAAACGTGTTAAATGTACGAAGCCCCTTTTTTTCAGTATTCAACGTAGCTGTTAAGACAGCAACCGTTCTCGAAAGATTAATATTTAAAAATACAGCTCGGCGGTTGTAAATCTAGAGGTTGATTACTTAACCACGGTTTCGGCTTCAACTAAGGAAGCCTTCATCAAAAGTAATTTTTTTTTTTTTTTTTTTTTTTTTTTTTTTTTTTTTTTTTTTTTATGTAAATGAAATGGACAATGGTCCTTGAGCACCAGAGCTCAAGTTCAAGTTACAAACATAAAATTACGTGCGTCAGAATTAGAAAGCAGACATATTTCATGTAACTAAAACGCGCCTCTATGGTTCCCGTTTTAGTTACATGAAACTTATTCTGCTTATTTAATCCTGACGCACGTAATTTTACATTTGTAACTTGAACCATTGTTCATTTCATTTACATACAAAAATAAAAAATATAAAATAAAATAAATTACTTCTGATGAAGGCTTCCTTAGTTGAAGCCGAAACCGTGGTTAAGTAATCAACCTCTAGCTTTGCAACCGATTAGCTGTGTTTTTGAATATTAATCCCTTATTCGTATTGTATCATAGCTTGTCATGTACGTACCTTTGCTTTCGTTTTACCAGCTTAACGAAAAGAATTCTGCTAACCGATAATGGAGGAAATTCTTATTATCTTAAATTGGAATTCATTGCAATCCCTCGAAAAAAACAAATATACTTTATTTAATGGGTATTTTGTATTAAGCTTTGATTGCCAGTGCATGGCACAAATACAACTCACATCAGGAATCATATGCGAAAATGAGAATCATGTTCCCATTCTACGATTCTAACAATATACTCCTGAGACCTGATGTCTATTATAATAGACATACAAGTTTCTGCCCTCATATCGTTTTCTCTCTCTGTACAGTCGTAATACCTACATTCCATTTCAATGGACAGAACTTTGCTGCTATTTCGAAGGAGAAATGGTTACTATGATCACTTAGTACCAAGAAAGCTGCTTTCTATGCGTGTTAGCATGCCAGGTGAGTATTCCTCACTTAAATTTTTCGAATTTAATTTCGTGAGAAAGATACATTCGATATATGACTAGAAAGTCTTTTATGTAAGTACCAACGTAATGGTTTTTTTACATTTTTACATTTCCTTCATTGCTGCATTATATGTCACAACAACTCACTTGCCATAGTGATAGACACATTTGAAAATCACGAATGTATTTGGAAAAAATTCAAAAATGTTTATGAATTCCCTTTTTCTAGCCTCTCTGAACATGTACAAAAGCCGGCCGCAGTGCCCGAGCGGTCTGCGGCGTGCTAGTCAAAGTCTGCACGGCCGCTACGGTCGGGGGTTCGAATCCCCTCTCGGGCATGGATATTTGTGTCGTCTTTAGTACAAGATAGTTCATAAGCAGTTTGTAAGTTTAGGAACTGATGACCTCGCAGTTAAGTCCCTTAAGTTTAACAAACATCTGAACATTGTTGAACTTATTTCGAAAAATATTGTACTAGTGGCCACTAGGTCTCAGGGAGATATGAAACATGTCAATAGAGCATATAACAATACAAGCCAAGGGAATACACGCCTGTATAACGCCAAACCGTTAAAACAGACATTAAATGTACACTTCTGTCTAATTGGTTTCGAAATTCATAATTGATTCAAGCAGGATTGTTGTTGTTGTTGTTGTGTGTTTAAAGGGGACTCAACTGCTGGGTTATCAGTCCCCTCCGTTCAAGCAGGATTAAGACCCAAATGACATTTGTTAACACCTAATTTGGAATAAATATGAGAACAATTTCATAGTTTCCAGAACGAAACTTTCACTATGCAGCGGAGTGTTCGTTGATATGAAACTTCCTGGCAGATTACAATTATGTGCCGGCAGCGGGAGTCGAACCTGGGACCTTTGCTTAACGCGGGTCACATCCTAACATAAGCCGTTCAGAAGTTATAATGATTTTAGTTCACAGACTTAAATATCTGTGACCCCGTTACAATCTGACAGTTGGTTTTACGCTACGTTAAAATGTAATCAGCAGAATCGCACAGAACGGAGTAAGGACGTGGGGTAGTTTGTAATTGCTGATAAGGCGAATAAGATATGCGTAAATTACAGTAATTTGGAGTATGCTTGATGGCTACCATACACTGAATATTTAGAACATACGGAGTTCAGGGCATTGAAGAAGTGATACTTCTGAACAGAGGTTCGCTTCAACACTATACGGAATATGTTTAATTGTAAACGTATTTCATGAAATTAACCTGTCAAGCTGAAACATCCGGGCTATTTGAGATCTACGTGAGGGAAGATTTATTCCCTAAAACATTTTCTGATTAGTACAGTCTATGTATTTATGACAGTGGGCAAACAAAGACACACACAAATACAGGGTGACAGTTATTGAACTACACGAAAGAAAACGTAAATTAGTTAATAACTACTGCACACACACTACAGATATTCGGAACTAGGATATGATTTGTTCGAGATGTTTATGAAATGTTCGAGACTCCGGCCTTCCGTGACGACGAAGTGTCGCAGAAGAAAAGCGAAACTCTTAAATTACCCGCTGAAGTGTAGGAACCGATTCTGTCGATGACCTCCTGAATCGCTGTTTTCTGCATAACAGTGATTTCCGAGCTATTACTGTAAACGTTGTCTTTAATTCACGTCCGCAAGTACGGAGTTAACATGTGTTGAGATCCGGGGATTATGGCGGCCAATCGAGGCACAAGCTAGTCGCCTCCTAGAGCCAGAAAGCGGTTCCCAAACTGCTCCTCCAGAACATCACTCTACTACTTCGATGGGGTTGAGCTCCATCTCGCGTTTACTACCGTATTTGCCGGCGTATAAGACGCACTGCCGCGCGGGAGTAGCCGAGCGGTCTGGAGCGCCACGTTGAGGACCGCGCGGTCTCCCGCGTCGGAGGCTCGAATCCTCCCTCAGACATGGATGTGTGTGTTTTCCTTAGATTAGTATAACTTAGTATAAGTAGCATGTAAGTATGGGGACTGATGACTAACATAGTTTGATCCCATAGAATTACAAACATTTGAATAAGAAGTAACCTGTTTTCGTACAAAAATTGGTTCTAAAACTAGATGTGTCTTTACGCCGGTTGCTAGTTAAAGTAGGTACCTACAAATTCGATTTCTTTCACGGGTTTAAGAAAATGGTGTAAAATGTGGGGAATAAAATTTTAAGCGGGAAAATAATGTTTTAAAAGGGAAAATTTCCATTTAAGTTTCTATCTTATATTTTCGTAGTTTTCATTTTATATGTGTTTATAATATGCACAAAAATACCCGTCAGGAGCTATATTGTTTAATAAAGATTTTCTGAATTTTGTACTATTCTTATTGCCAAGCGTAACTGAAACGGGATCATCATAGGAAGTAGATACTTTCGACGAAATTTCATTCATCATAATCGATTTTTGCGGCAACCCTGTGTCATTCATTATTTAAATAATGAAACACTGCTCACTTATTTGTCCATGTCTCGCCTGACGATATTTGAGAATTTATTCGCTAAGTGCAAATATGTACGCAAGTAGTTTTTGTGATGTTTGTACAGCTTCTGCGTGTCACAATTGTTGAATTTTAGAGTTATAACATGCTGTGCCCCATACAGTTCGTTGACCAATACACAGACGCAAACCGTCCTTCATACTCACAGTTTAAGGAAAATCACAAAAATACTTATACAAATAATTGCGCTTCACAATAAATTCTCAAAAGGCGTCATTTTAAACCCCCTGCGAAATTGGCGAACTGATACTCGACGCGATGTCTGATCAGAGCAGTGGTAAGCAGAGCCATCTACGTGTCAATGTCGTAAGTCTTTACGACGCTCTCGTCAACCATCGCTCCATATAGTCGGCACGCACTGTAAACAAGATAGACGAAATAGGCGCTTGAATATGCGTAAACTGTGAAGAACGCAAACTGCGTTGTCTCACGGGACTTGGAAACGCACTTGGAGAGGAAAGTATTGACGTCGCTGCGTGGAATTCCACGTTCCATTACCCTGCGAACCGTGAATTGAAGGATGTGACATGTTACATCTTTGCTTGGTGGAGTGAAATGTAGCCATTGAGAAGCGACCTAATTTTCACATGACAAGCAGAGCTTTTGAGGCGCCATATTGCAAACGGAACCTCCGTAATTCGTGCCTTCTTTCCTTTTAGCAAATGTTGTATCAATTAAGGCTTTTTAAAAAATGTCAGAAAATTAAGGAACTTTTGAAAACTCAACATATTGGATATGATTTGTTACTATAAATTACCGAGAACTCATTTTCATAGCTTTGAAGGTTATCGTATTAAACGTGTGTCACTTTCATAATTTGTATAACTTGAAAATATCGTTGCTTTGCTACGGTATAACGCCCTCCTATGAACGAAGCGTCTTTGTAATACTGTGTCATACAAAAAAAAAAAAAAAAAAAAAAAAAAAAAAAAAAAAAAAAAAAGTATCGTATGTTTTAGATGCGTGGTATACCTAGAAAAATGGTGCGCAGAAGAAGTGCAGAAATAGCCTTTTTGGTTGCAGCGCAGGATGCGCTGTGGAGATTACAGGACACCGCCTGTTCGTATGTGCATACTTCTGAAATATTTTTCCTTTTTTTTTTCTTAAGGTTTGAGTTTCTTTCTTGTTAATTTAAGTATAGTATCCGATATTAATTATTACTTCTTTTTAAGTCGGCGTATTAGCGTGGTGGTTAGCGTTACAAGCTGTGGAGGAAAAGAGATGTAAATAACAGGTTTGCATCTACACTCTCCCTCATATTTTTAAATTTGGTTTAATCACGGTGTTTGTAACTTATTTGGTAATTTAATACAATTATAATATCCGGTATTCGACATTATTTATTCGAAACAAGAACGAACTCTGTCTACGAGAGACTTCGTTGAATTTTTCGTGCTAGGGCACATGAACCAAAATATTCAAGACTACCGTATGTCAGTCGGTTTTGCCCATGTTGTTTTAATTCTGTTTCGGTTGCGCAGTTCCGTACAGAATTGGAATAGTTCAGTTTCACAGTACAAAGAGAACATGGCTTGTCGGTGGTTACAGAAGCAGACGCAGTGAAGGAAGAACAGTGTTTACGTACAGTACTATAAGCAGAAATTATCACAACGAACATTGTCGAGCTGAGGCGTTGTTCCGCGTCTGTGAACAAGTAAAATGTACCAGGCAGAACTTTTTACTACCGAAGGAGAGGGCAAAGTAAACATTTGAATATGCAGAATATCTACAACATGGAAAATGAGAATATTAGAGCAATAGAAGTGGAGTTGGTGCAGATGATGTATTTCAACATTGACAATTTTTTTTTTTTTTTTTTTTTTTTTTTTTTTTTTTTTTGCCAAACTTGATTTGGTCGTACATTTTGTTATCATTCTCAGCTGTTTTCTGATTAATGTAACGTCTTTGTGTTTATAAGAAAAAATACAACTCCTGGAAGAGTATTGCATGTCATGCGCGAACATATAAAGCCACAGTTTCAGGTCCTTTTTTTAGATGATCGGAATAGAGCTACCGTGTAATTTTACGCACATGCAACTTTGTAAGCACAATGATTTACGAGCCAGCCCGCTACGGGCGATGGAGGGTGCTACGGTCGCAAATCACGATGAGCAGCGCGTTCCGTCGGATATAGCAGTTCGTTTCAGAACGTGTAGTTGCTTGATAGACAGCACGTGTGATGTCTTACGTTGGGAAAACACGTCCCGTGTGCGAACGGCTTAAGGATTGTCCGGCGTACTCGCAACATATTTAGGGTTTCAGTTATTTTGCACTCGCTCCAGCTACTTTGTAAAATGATTTTCAGTATCCCTCAAAATATGTTCACATGTTTCTTAAGCTTATGCGACTAAACTGCGGGGTAATCATTCCCTAAACTTACGAACTACTTATGAATTATTACTAAAGATAAGACAAACATCCATGCCCAAGGGAGGATTCGCATTCCCGACGGGAAAAGGCCTCGCGCATCGGAGCATAGCGCCTCAATGCGCTCGGCCACCCCTTCGCGGCACAGTACCCCTTACTGAACATTTCCAAACATCTCAGTTCACGGTTTTATGGCGAAGCAATCAACTAATCGATTGAAACTTCCTGACAGATTAAAACTGGGTGCCGGAACTGGGCCTCGAACCTGGGACATTTGTCTTTCGCGGGAAAGCATTCTACCGACTGAGCTATCCCGACACGACTCACCTTCCCGCATGACAACTGTACTACCGCCTGTACCTAGCCTCCTACTTTCCAAACTTCACATAAGCTCTCCTGCGAACCTTGCAAGACACAATTTTAATCTGCCAGGAAGTTTCATATCGGCGCACACTCCGCTGCAGAGTGAAAGTTTCAATCTGGAAACATCCCTTAAGCTGTGGCTAAGCCGTGTCTCCACCGTATCCTTTCTTCCAGGAGTACTAGTCTTGCAAAGTTCGCAGGAGAGCTTCTGTGAAGTTTGGAAAGTAGGAGGCGCGGTACTGGCGGAAGTAAAGTTGTGATGCGTGATCGTCAATCGTGTCTGGATAGCTCAGTCGGTAGAGTGCTTGCCCGCGAAAGGCGAAGGTCCCGTGTTCGAGTTTCGGTTCCGGCACACAATTTTAATCTGCCAGGGAGTTTCATATCAGCGCACATTCCGCTGCAAGAGTGAAATTTTCATTCTGGAAACTAATCGATTGGTTGAAGCTCTTTTGTGGCCTCTGTGCTATCTTTTCCCATGTTGATCTTTAGCGGCGAGATGTTACTTGGAAATTTGAGTCTCATCCAGATTATCCATGTTTTAAGTTTACGATACTTTGACAACATGATTCACAATTAAAATTAGTTGCTCCCTGAGACTGAATCCAGGTTCGAAGGAGTCCATTGGTTATGCCTTAGCCAGTCTGGTCTTCCGGTGAACCTCATTTTTCGGCCGTCTGCACTCCCTCTTGAACGCTTCTCTTGCTGATGTTTTATATTTTTCCTTTTCACCAATACTTCCTGTGTTATCAAAGGATTTCCAGGCCTTGTACTAACATGACCCTTTGCAGCCTTCCCTGCTGCGTCTGTAAAAGCGACCATTTCTTCTTCTAATGAATTACTTTCCCCTATTTCGGCCAAACCTTGAGTAATACACCCTATGAAACTGTCAACATCCTCTCGTTCCTTCAATTTATCCAATCTTCTTAATTTTCAAACTTTCTCTAGTCACTCAATTTTAAATCTAAACTTCACAACCAATAAGTCAATATCTCTCCCTGCATATATTTACAGCTTAAAACCTGGCCTCTGAATCTACGTGTTACCATTATTAATTCAGTGTGGTACCTTCCGGTGTGTCTTAGTCTCTGCTAGGTGTACAACCTTCCTGCGTGGTGCTTCAACCAAGTGTTTCTTATGATTAAAATGTGCTTTGCGCATAATGTTACCAAGCGAATTCCTCTTTCATTAATTTTCCCTAGTCCATAATGCTTTTACTACTACAGAATTCCAGTCCCCCAATTTGTATTTATAAACCTGCACTAATCTGACAAGAAATCCTGTGCATCCTGCCAAGAAACTTCGTTAATCAACACCATATCTAACTTCAACCTGTCCATGTCTCTTTTCAAGTTTTCTAACTTAGGTAAGTTTACAGTGCCTGGAACGCCTTCTCGCAACATTAATAGCACTTTTGATACCAAAATGTCATAATTTTTTGAGTGCATCTCGAGAACTAAAGAGTTTCCAAACAGATAATATGTAATTCGTAAATTTCCAACGACTATATTTTTAAAATCTGAGACATTTACTAGGGTCAGTTATTTAGATATAATTGGGCCACGATGCAAAACATCAATATGAGTTATTGTAATTTTTATATGTGTATGGTCTCTTTGGACCTGTCGACTTGGATAACAAATAAAAGGTGGCCGCGTCTGAGTGGTCGAGCGCATTAAGGCGCTACGCTCCATCGCTCTAGGCCGTTCCTCGTCGGGGGTTCGAATCCCCCTTCGGGCATGGATGTTTGTGTTGTCGTTAGTATAAGGTAGTTCATAAGTAGTTTGTAGGTTTAGAGACTGATGACCCCGTAGTTAAGTCCCATAAGCTTAACAAACATTTGAACATTTTCACACAACAAACAATTACTAAATGACCAAATAAATATTGGAAACCAAATATCGTATAATTGAAAAAATCAAATAAAACATTCCCCTTCATGCCCGTAACTATCTCAGACTACTTCCACATCTCATTCCAGATACCACTACCAACAATCCACAGCTAAGGTCAAATAAAATCACATACCCACCTCTCCGCTAAACACGAGACTCTCCGAACGTGTCATACGTATTGATATAAAACTCCCAAAATTTCTCGCTCCCTGCTAACAAACACTCAACCTCGTTCCTCTCACTGTTACCCTACATCACATACCAGATTCAACAAAAAGCACAATCCCCCCCCCCCCCCAAACACACACACACACACACACACACACACACACACACACACACACACACACATGCACACTACTTGCATTACCAGCACCCAGGAGTTTAATATTACTGCACCACACCTCATATCCATCACTTTTGTCATCCATCTCACTTCACATCACACTTTACCACATCCAACCACCATTCAGTCATCTTTCCCTATTACTCAACCCCCCACCAATAATAACAACAATTATAATAATAAAATAGTAATTAATAAAGAAAATATTAAATAAAATAATAATAATAATAATAATAATAATGTTCCCATTAAATATATACATATATTATTCTGCCAGTATTCCAATCCGCTTACATCAAAACTAAATACACCGAAACATAATTTATTATAAAACATAGAGAAAGAACTACATTTGTGAGGTTGGCAACACTCCAATAACACACTGAGCAGAATCAGTAAAAACAAAAACAAACACTTCTGATCTGCGGAAAACAACTATGAACAGTGAAACGGTGACAGTGAAAGTAGTGAGAAAACGACACAGCATGAAGAACCGGCGGTATTGCATTAAACAGATCGGCATTCCATGATGTGAAGCGAAAAAAAGACAAAATTTCCGAAAGTACCAAACATTAGGCCTACTTTTCAGAGTCCATTTAAGAACTGTTTTCGATCTAAACACAAAACAAACTGTAGATTTCTATTATTACAGACCACTGAAGATATTTTACATTCAATAAAACTAAACGCGTCTGGTGAGAAAAAATGGCATTTTTATTGTAGTTGCAAAGACGGAAAATCACTGCTATTCATAACTATGAAAGCAACTACGGACATTACGGCCACACAAACGAAGAATTGAACAATATTTTGATTGATAACTATGTTTGAAAGGCAGTTTTCTATTAAAAATACTTATTACGTAGTGCAAAAATTCGAACATGTGCTAATACAAGCGGAAGTATTCAGGCATAGTTAACTTGTTTGCCATTGTTACTGTTAAGAAGAAGTTTATTAAACTTGGACATTTATCCATAACTGAGACTGACGATTCTCTTGAACTTCTGGACCTCTTGGTATTATACAAGATCTCATCGTGTTTAATGGAATTCTTTCAGACAACATGATGGGTTAGCTATGAGTTGTTGTCTTTCTGGTCCACTAACAAACATATTTATAAACTAAGTTGAGGAAAAATTGTTCAGACGACACCAAGAAATGAACGATTTGATCATATATTACAACCAGTAGATTGATGACACAATGTCATTGTTTCAAGATGACAATGGGAATAACATGAATCAAACGATACAGTTCACCTATGAGAAGGAAGAGAACTATCTGATTAATGTTCTAGATATCACTACACAAGATTAAACATTCTGCGTTCAAACAGCGCTTATAAACGACGAAAGACAGTGACAGGTATTGAAGTGAAACTTAAGGTCTTACATTCTGTAGAGAGGAGCGGAACGATAGATCTATGATTTAAAAATATTCGTCGGTCCACAAAAGGAAGCATTCATATTAGTAAATTAAGAAACGGAATCTATAAACAAATCATTCTTTGTTTGGTTTCGTAATTTTTATGCGCTCAGAACTTGAAGCACATATTTTGTACAACGACGCAAGTTCCATTATTTAGGTCATACCGTTTATAACGTTTTACATTGAACAGGCTTAAACGCTTTCTTATTCTTTTCTTATTACCTAAGAAGTTTATACACTTAAACTTCCCTATTGTTATTTTACAATAAATGCATTACTCTCTTAATATTATTACGCCCTGTTTCTTGCGCACAACTTTATTGCGGCAGTTTTCTGTACGCATGCTTCACAACCAGTATCGATACAAATCTACACCTTTGTCACCACATTGATTATGTGTTTGGGCCGTTGAATTGCACAGTTAGATGAGAATGGTCTGTTGATATCTGATAGAGCAACTTCATTTGGCGGCTAAGTGCTATTACAGCGTTATTTGTGGGTTTCGATCAGATTGTTTTCGTGCGCTACACAGTAATACTTCTTCAACCTGTTTAAATTTTACTGGTATAAAAGATGCTTCTACATAATATGAGATCATATATATGGACCCCCGTTATGTGATAATAGTCAACTAAACAAGATGAGTTGCCGTCTTCATACGTTTGTCTACAATTTATTCTACTTTTGTAACTTAAATCTACATTCTCAACTGGCTTTAAATGTAGATAGTATGTTATTTGTAATGTTCGGTATTATGACTTAGAGGTAGTTACTTTTTACGTGGATTTTTTGTTCATAACAAGACATTTCCATTAATAAGTTGCAGGTAGTTTGTTTACTACACTTATACGATGTATATAATGGTGAATTAGTTTCATCTGATACTTTTGAAAGTAAGCAAGCACAAGCTAACGGCGATACGCAAGAAATGGGCAATATCTTATTTTTCGTTCCCCTTTTATTACATTTTACTATGTGGTTCATTTACTTAGCCATGTAGTTCGGACCGCGAATTATATAGCGTCTTAACACATATTTTTTAGGTTCTTCACTTAAATATCTGGCACAAATAAACAAGTTGTTATTATTTGATACGGGTGTTTCGTACATTGCTATGTCGATTCTACTGCTATCACTGGTTGTGAGTTACTATTTTCCTCTAAATTATTACAAGCTGTGGTGGATTCGAACTAGTATTTCACTTTAGTACAATGTCCAGATGCACACCCCCTGTGCCCGCTAGATAACCCGCTTCCAACTCCTATTTCCGTCATAATATACGACTTCTACACCTTTAGTTTGATCTCACGACATGCGACCTAGGCCCTCTCTTATGCTGGTTCTGCACTAATTAATAATATTTATGATCTGTGCTACTTATCATTTGCATTTGTGGTTTTGATGCTGTATGAGACTCGTATTCCGGTGTCTTTTGCTGTGAACATGTTCACTAATCTGCTTTTAGGAAAGCACAGATCTTTACCATAGTTACAACACATCTTCCTCAAGTATCATAAACTTAATATACAATACGTGCAATATTAAAATCATATTTATTAGGATTCTGTTATCTGGTATTAATGGTGTGCTTATTTTTAAGACGTTTATAGTTCCATGCTAAATCAATATATCCTACGCCAGTGGTTTTTCTATCCTTTGCTTCATTACCAGACATTTTATTTTCCTTTTACATACATTGCTCATATATCAAATAGGTAGATATGTCATGTCACCAGTTGCTCCACGATGAACTTCTACAAATAAATTTAATTAATAATGTAATAGTTATAGTTGTCTATATCGCAATGTGATATATATTTCATTATGACGACCGGTTTCGACCAATAAATATCATCATCAAATTATGTACTTGGTCCATCTCTTGAGGCGCATGATTGAGCAGTGCTGCGCCTCAAGAGATGGGCCATCTCCACAGCAAGGAAATGGAGGATGATCGTTATTGATCGAAACCTATCATCAAAATAAAATAATTATCATAATGCGATATAAACTGCTATTATTTTTATTATATTATTAAGAACATTTTTTGATCGATGTTACTTTCCTGGGAAGAATATTCCATAAATATTAAATAAATAAACTGTTGAATCTTGACTGACAGCAACACTTTTCCGGTACTTTATTGTAAGAAAAACATCAGTTAAAGAGTACTACATAGTGGAATTTTTTTCCGTGTGATACATAGGTTGGCTTTGTGTACACTAATGCTCTGCTTCTTGTTAATAATATCTGATTAATTAACAATAACAGATGAGATTTAGCCCTCCACCCCACATTGTTCCTCAATATTAGATGATACCGGATAAGTGCAAGATTATAGTCACCATCCTAAAATTTCACGATATTTTGTACCAATGTACGTAAGCTGACATTAAGTATCAAGTCACTATAGTTACTACATACATTGTGTACGTAATTTATTCTTCTGTTCTGTACACTACGTTGTTATACCTGTCATTACTGTTGTGAAGGTGAAGACACTATTAATAGAAAATCAAATGTTTGTTAAGCTTAAGGGACTTAACTGCGGGGTCATCAGTCCATAAACTTACAAACTATTTATGAACTACCTTATACTAAACACGACACAAACATCCATGCCCGAGGGGGGATTCGAACCCACGACGGTATTGCCCGTAGAGACTGTGACTGGCGCGTCGCAGACCGCTTGGCCACCGCGGGTAGCTACACAATTAATAGAGAATAATTATGAAACCGTTCACCAGTTTTGAGAGGATCAAAAATATAATATTTTCGAAAGCCTACAAAGTCTCACATATCTTTCCAATTCCCAATGTCATTGAAAAAGAGGTAATGAGTAAGTTCATCAATTTCCTGTTGAAAGGATATTTTCAGATTTATTGTAAAGCCTATCACACTTGACCCTCTGCATAGAGGAATGTGGCCTACTGTTATCCGTACAAAAACAATTTCACCGTTCATCAAAGAACGAATTCGCTGATTACAATGTCCTGACAGCATTACTGCGAAGTTATTTAAAGCAGTTAGGCTTGAAAGTACACAATCATCGATAAATATAGTAGTAGATACTCTGAACTTAAACACATTAGGGTATTTAAGTTTCAAGAAACTCTTTGAAGCAGTCTATCATAAAATATTAGTCCATTATGACAAAGGACACTTTGGATTACAGAAAAAACCATGTAGGCGGAATAAAATTAGAAAATAAATACCCCAAAGTAAATTAGGACGTACTGTGCCATAACGTTAGCTACAGGTTACTTATACCGAAGGTCAGTTCAAAGTGGTGTAAATTAGCAATGCAATGCCATAAGTAAAATTGAAAGAGTTCATATAGTAGCATGACGGGACAGAGGCCTTTGCCTAAAATGTAACCAAGACGACATGGTACCTCACAAATTTATGAGTCAGGAACGCCTCGATAACTGGAGATGGAGTAAACAAATAAATGTGTTAATAACAAGATATATCGCAGAAATATATCCCTCTGAAGTTATTGTACAAAACGGATGAAAAGTACCGTCTACATACGAGTTACGTAATTTAATGAGGTATGTGGCGGTCGTTATATTGAATTTCTGATGCACATAAAAAAATAATACAGCAAAACGTCTACATAGGCAATCCTGCGGTATGTAAATGAGTTAAAAGTAGTTTTCAACAGAATAGAAACTGGTTCTGACGTCACAAAATGGTATGCACCTTAGTCTACTACTGAAATAAAGTAAACCTGCAATTTATAGAAACATGAAATTCGTTGGAAAGGAGGAGGGGGGGGGGAGGTGTACTTCCAGTCTCACTGGTAGAAATAATCTTCGCGAAACGAGTATTCAGATGTGCATCTTCATGTTTTCGCGGCGCAATGACTGTTCAAAGAAGTTTCGGGCGTGCAGCCGCATAAAGTTTATGCGGCTGCACGCCCGAAACTTCTTTGAACGAGTATTCAGATGTAACACAAAACTGATTCTCAAACTACTTTTACGTTGCTGCAGTAATCTCTTAGATATCAAATGCAGATTATTTATTAAAATTTCACTGCATATTTCAGGCATATCCCATCATCTGATGATCGTAATAGCATACACACTTTACATAGGCTGTTACGTTTCCCATAAAAACACAAAATGTCAGCTGATTTACTTCTTACGAGTAGCCACGTGATGCTGAGCATCAAATGAGCCAGAAATATGTTGTGAGCCATAATAAGTAATCTACGTTGAACAGCCATAATATTATTGCAGCAACCTGAAACCATTTTTGTATCATTTTTATATTTTCAATCATGATGGTTCCATTCATTTACCAAGACTTTCAGTCTGTATTTCGCTTATGCAGACATAACTCACAAATGAAAAAGCGTTATGGCAAGTTTGAAGCGAAACATTTCAGCTAGAAAGCAAATTATTTACGTTTTGGAAAATAATTGAAATTGAAAACGTCCGTACATTTCACCTAAGGATATTCAGCTACAGAATAACATTCCGTTTTATACAAATGAATTACAACTTTTCTTAATTAACTGAAAAAGAGCACACAAAATTATTCTATTTTAGTTTTTCCTTTTCTCACAGAAGTTTGTTCATGTTTGAATTCTTCTCATTATAGAAGAAAAATTTAACATATCTTTCAGAAAATGTATAAGGGGATTTGAAGTTGATAAACTCGTAACAACTGTGTAGGTAACGAAACTATAGACGTGATAAATGAGTTCTGTTACTAGGCAGTAAGATAATATTCTATGTTCGCAGTGTGGAGGATATAAAATGCAGGGAGGCAGTGGGAAGAAAAGAGTTTATGAAAACGAGAAATTTGTTTACAAGAAATATTAATTAAATTATTAGGAATTATTTTCTAAAGACATTTGTGTGGAGTGTTGGTTTGTACCGCAGCGGAACACAGGAAGAGGATACAAGGCATTGAAATACGATGCTATCGAAAAATGCTTAAGATTAGGCGGGCAGATCGTGTAACTAATGAGGAGGTACTGAACAGTAAAGGGCGATGGAAAAATACCCTAGCAAAAAGACCAAATCGGTTAAAATGATCTAATCTGTTCTGAGGATTTTTGGGTTGCCTCCAACAGCTGTGTATCTGTAGTCAGTAAAACTAAACGTATATCGCATATGTATTGCAAGCCATCCATACTACCACCTCCTATTTCTCCTGAAACATCCTGAATTGTGAGGTTACACAACTCCCTCATATGCGTGAATCAACAGCAGCTATCCGAACACTGTTACGAACAAGACTACAAAATTAGGCAGCTATCTAGATTTGTGCTTCTGGTAGGGCTCCGCGGAGAGGAAAGCTTACGCAAGTAATAGGATTTGTAAGCCGGTTTTGATATGCAGAAGCGGGACGCCTACTTAATGCTGCGGAAAGGCAAAGGGAGGAAATTGCTCGTGATACGGTGGTTTAAAAGGGAGCCACTTGCTGAGAAATTCCCCCCTTAATTTCAGAACTGCCCTCCCAAGAGTAAACATGCGGCTAGTGCGCTGCGCGGACCGGGTCTTTGACAGATGCGACACTCGGCAGCACGCCCTCTTATTCCGACAATCTCGCTGCGTCACATCGCGGTAAAGTATGACATTCTGGAAAGCTCCGCCATAAAAACCTGCCACAGAGTACCCTGTTAGCAGTAATGTTGACACCGTCCTTAAAATTACGACCGCCTCCAAAGGAACGATACTGCCAGAATAACACGTACAACCCTCCCCCCCACACAGCCAGCCAGATATAATGACATAAGTTTTAATTATTCATGATGTGCAAGTATGTACATGCAAATTAGTGAAGTGCGGAGTGTGGGAAGAAGGGGCTCGGGTGGGAAGAGGGTGGCGAGTGCAGTTGCGGGGTGGCGGGAAACATTTCAAGTTTTATCAGCAGACGCAGCACAAAGATGTGCGTCGTGCATAATGCATGAGCATCGCTGGTAGGGGTGGTCGGGTGGTCGGGTGGTCGGGTGGTTGCGCCGTCTGCGGCCGTCCACACGGAGGGCGGCCGCCCGGAAAACCTGGTCGATAGCTGCTGGTGGGGATGGGGGGGGGGGAGGGGGAGGCAGCTGTCCTGCCGGGCCGGCGCTAGCCTGCAGGTGGCGCGCCTCCCCCAGCCCGAGTCAGCTGACTGGCTGCGCACCCTTCTGAGGCCAGGATACGTGAAAGGTGGGAGGCAGACCGTTCCAAACATGGCGGTGCACGGGAATTCTGTCGCTGGATTTCCCTTCAAGGTGATGGGAGTTCGCGTTCCCGATCGTCAACCCTTCCTCCAGGAGCAGAGAGGTCAAACGCCGAACGATGTCTACAGCTACATCTACATGCGATACTCTGCAAATCACATTTAAGTGCCTGGCAGAGGGTTCATCGTACCACCATTATACTATTTATCTCCCATTCCATTCTCGGATAGCGCGCGGGAAGAAATAACACCAGAATCTCTCTGTTCGAGCTCTGATTTCTCGTATTTTATTCTGATGATCATTTCTACCCATGTAAGTGGGAGTCAACAATATATTTTCGCATTCGGAGGAGAATGTTGGCGATTGGAGTTTCGCAAGTAGCCCACGCAGCAACGATAAGGGCCTTTGTTGTCATTATTCCCATCCCAGATTCTGTATCATTTCCGTAACGCTGTGTCCCTTGTATCGTGACAATACGAAACGAACTGCCCTTCTTTGCACTCTTTCGATGTCCTCCGTCAAACCCATCTGATAAGGATCCCACACTGACCTGCAATACTCCAAAAATGGACGGACAAGCGTAGTGTATCTACATCTACATCTACATGGGATACTCTGCAAATCACATTTAAGTGCCCGGCAGAGGGTTCATCTAACAACCATTATGCTATTTATCTCCCATTCCATTCTCGAAAAGCGCGAAGAAAGAACACCAGAATCTCTCTGTTCGAACTCTGATTTCTCGTATTTTATTCTGATGACCGTTTCTACCTATGTAAGTGGCAGTCAACAATATATTTTCGCATTCGGAGGAGAATGTTGGAGATAGGAGTTTCGCAAGTAGCCCACGCCGCAGCGATAAGCGCTGTTGTTGTAATGATTCCCTTCCCGGATCCCGTATCGTTTCCGTAACACTATCTGCTCTGTATCGTGACAATACGAAACGAGCTGCCCTTCTTTGGACTCTTTCGATGTCCTCCGTCAAAGCCACCTGATAAGGATCCCACACTGGGCAGCAATACTCCAAAAAAGGCCGGACAAGCGTAGTGTATGCAGTTTCTTTAATAGTTCTGTTGCATGTTTTAAGGGTTCTACCAATAAAACGCAAACTCTGGTTTGCCTTTCCCACGATATTATATACGTGTTCTTTCCAATTTATGTCAGAAGTAATAGTAATTCCTAGGTATTTTGTGGAGATTACGGCCTTCACTTTTGATTGATTTATCTTGTAAACCAAGTTTAACGGGTTTCTTTTTGTAGTCATGTGGAAGAACTCACACTTCTCATTATTTAGAGTCAACTGCCAATTCTTACACCATACTGATATCTTATTCAGATCGTTCTGCAGTTGGTTTTCATCTTCAGGTGACTTTACTAGACGATAAATGACGGCGTCATCTACAAACAACCTAAGAGAGCTACTTAGATTTTCCCCTAAATCGTTTATGTAAATAAGGAACAGCAGAGGACCAATAACACTACCTTGTGGAACGCCCGATATCACCCCTGTTTTTGTCGTTGCCTTACCATCGATTACTACGAACTGTGTCCTCTCTGACAGGAAATCCCATATCCAATCGCAAATTTGGGACGATATACCATAACCACGCAATTTGATTAAAAGCGGTTTGTGGGGTACGGTGTCAAAAGTTTTCTGGAAGTCAAGAAATACGGAATCGATATGCAAACCCTTGTCGATAGCATCCATCACTTCGTGTGAATAAAGAGTTAGTAGTGTTTCTCATGAACGATATTTTCTAAATCCGTGTTGACCTGTTCGAGATAATTCATAATATTTGAATACAGTCTCCAACACTGCTCGAAGCTCAAAAGCGTCGTCAATTACGAAAGGGCAGAAGCAGTGAACGAGAAAATATTCCATTGAAAATTAAGCGCGTATTTTACGAGTACAAAAATTTTGTACAATAGTAATATAATTTCAGTCAAACAATAAAAGAAAATCCCTCTGAAGAGAGTACAAAATGTGCTGAAACCTGTTTGGGAAACGAAACAAACGACTGTGAAAACTCGGTCGCCACGCGACAGGTTACGCTACAGCTTCATAAAATTTATCTGAAAATGCGCAGCTGTCCCGAAACCGCTCATGTTATAGAAGGTGAAAGCGACATGCAGACTGATATTCAAGAATTTTATGTAAAAATGGAAGTGTCTTGCATACGGCGGAATATCCTCACCATTATTTAAGCAAGCACGGAAGAAACAATAGTACAAAAAAAAAAAAAAAAATATCAACGCCCAGCCGGGTATTTTCTTCGAAACTTTTCAACACTCCAGAAGATCGATATCAAATTACAGAAAAGTATGCTCAACATAAAATTCAACAATATATGTTTAGTCAACAAAATTGTGCCTAGCTATGAAAATGTAACTGTAAACAACATCCCATTTGCAGCACGACAAACGGAACTCAAAGCCGAAATCATGCGGATAAAAGAAAAAAAAAAATGAGAAAAAATGGAGGCCTGCTTCCATTTCAACGCGACAATATTAAAAGATAAAAGCTCCCGTCTCATCATTGCTAGGCAACTTGCAATCTGGTTCTTAGTGTATTACATTGATAAGCAGCAAATAATATTGTTACGAACTACTATAATCTAATGAAAATGTTCAAACGAATCCATGACCTCAGGAGAGGCATTCAGAGTAGAAACTGAGAAACAATTGGGAAAAAAGACCAAATTTCAAGTGATAGGGTGATCATATAGAACACGAAATGTAAATTAAGTGAAATGTAATTAATTGCGGGACAAGGTGTTATACGTACATGAAAGTGTACTAGTTCAGGATATATGTCAGGACTAATTATAATTAAGATTTAGTATGACAGCATGATTCTACTGTTATTTTCTAATCGACACAAGATAAAAGAAGAATGTTATAGGTACCAAATGCAATACAGAATAAAAGAATGAATTGTGAGAAATAGTAGATTTCAAGTAGTTTCACTCATCACTTTTCTGCAGAGGAATAAATAAAGTGTATATAAAATGTAATACTATATTCATATTGCTTGAACAATAAATATTAAAAGGTAATGTAAGGTATGACGGGCGGTAAAAGGGTTGGATAGAATTCAATAAGAAGTAAATCCAGTCTGTAATGATGGAAAGTTTCTGGATGAAATGAGAGAGACAGTTTTAAGAAGTGGGTAACGTTGGGTGGAATTTTGCGTTTGACAGGTTCTTGAATATTTTAGTAAGATTTTCAAATATCATACACTGGAACGTAAGTGGCACATTGTCTAAGAGAACATCCGAAGCTGATGTTCAAATATACTAGCAGAAGGCAGATTACTATTCTGAATGTGGTGAAGAAACTTATTTAACTATTATAAAATTTTAATACATAGAGTAAGAGAAAATCCTTTCCTGTAAAATCTGGGAACTTTATAGATACACAATTTAAAGTCAATTTAAGTTAGTTTAAGTAGTTTTTTTAGCCTGATATCCGCAGCAGCCTGATAACCGCAGCAGTTAAGTGCCTTAAATTTACAAGCATTTGAACATTTTTTAATACGTGCATCAGCTATAGGAAAAGAATTTGGGGGCATTGGATGGCACGTGGTGGCACCAGAGACAATATCGTCCTGCCCAAGGAAGACGAATTTCCTCCTCTCCAGTTAGTGTTATACCTGATTTTCTCTGTGATAGGTGAAACAACAAACGGATAGATTAATTGGCTTGGTAGTGAAATTGTTTCCCGTGCGTAAGCACTGGAAATACTGTATTTCTCCTGATTTACGAAGTGTTGGACGATGAGACTCATCGGCAATATGCTATTTACAGGAAGAAAACTACATCTTATTCCAACCTGCTGCTGGAAATATGTTTGTTGACTTCCTGATGGCCGTCCGCGGTGGCCGAGGAGACTAAGGTGCTCCAGTCATGGTCTGCACGGCCACTACGGTTGGGGGTTCGAATCCCCCATCGGGCATGGATATTTGTGCCGTCCTAGTTCGTAAGTAGTTCATAAGCAGTTTGTAAGTTTAGGCACTGATGACCCCATAGTTAAGTCCCATAGACTATTCAAACATTTGAACTTCCTGATGTCAGTATGATTTTCTTAAATTTCCTGTTTGTCTTTTCATGACTTGTGATGATAAAATTGTTATTGCTTTTATGTGCCTTACTTCTTTCAGCCTTTTACTCCAAAAAGTTCAAATGTTTGTAAAGCTATAGGACCTAACTGCGGTGGTCATCGTTCCCTGTAGTTACAAACTACTTAAACTAATCCAGACTAAGAACGACAATGAGGGAGGACTCGAACCTCCTACAGGTTTCGACCGCACACTCCGCAGCAAGACGCCTTATAGCGCACGGCTATTCACGCGCCAGTCTTTTATGTTTCATGCCTATTGTGATAGTGATATGCTTAATTTCTGAAACACTTTTAATTTCTTTATTGAACAAGTACTCAATACTTAAAAGATGCCTTATATATTATATTTTGAAGAGAAACTCTGAAAGTTTGTATAGGGGCTAACATGGCTTTGCCATGCAGTTACTGCAAACGACTGAAAGCAAGGGGATACTACAGTCGTTACTTCTCCCGAGGATATGCAGCTCTACTATATGAATATATGATGATGGCGTCTTCTTGGGTAAAATATTTCCGAGGTAAAATAGGCCCCCATTCGAATCTCCGGTCGGGCACTACATAGGACGATGTCATCATCAAGAAAAACAAAACAGACATTCTATGGGTCGGAGAAAATCTATTGGGAATACAAGTAGTAGTAAAGAAGTAGTAGATTAAAACTTGGTGCGTGATGGGGCGGTTTTCTATGAAAGTTACTGTTTATTTGCTCATATCTCATGGACTACGTGTCGTCCAGTGATACGATTTGGATGGTACATGCAGCATTATGTTTGTATACTGTGTGTGAAATTTCTTTCGGCTACAATTCGTAGTGTAGAAATTTTAAATTGTAACGTCATACCGAATGCCGTAGTTTGTTAGTCCATGAACAGCGAAACGTTACTGTTTATCTGCTCATATCTTATGAACTACGTGTCGTACTATGATACAATTTAAAAGGTACATTCAACTGTATGTCTATATACTGTCTGTAAAATTTCCTGTGGCTAGAATTGTAACATCATACCGAATGCGTAGCTTTACTCCATGAACAGCGGAAAAGTATTAAGCGAGAACTTTTTCTCCTTTCATAATTTTGCCATGATTGTCAGCGAGAAAAAGTTTAATAAAGGATTGAAATTATGTTTAAAGTTTGTTGCAAGTCGCTAAGTACTGTAGTTCTCATACAGTGTATTTCGAAAGTCACGCCGCATTATATGGAATTTTTTTTGCGATTTCTATTGGTTATGACGTAATATCTATTCAACCATCTGCCGAATGTGATTCTTAACCATGCAGCAATTGTTATCTCATGGTAAGGAATGTGTGTACCAAATTTGGTTGAAATCGGTCCAATGATATAGGAGAAAATGAGCAGCATTGTCGCCAAATGCAGCTGTTTTTCGGGCATATTGTTTATGACGTCATATCTCGTGAACTATATATCGTATGTCATTCTTACACTTACGGCGACCGTCCTCATCGATTGAAGCTTACGTGTACAAAATTTCATAAAGCTTGGAACAAAACAGTAGATCTGTATGCAACACGTATAAACATATGGGCACTCTGCTTTATATATTAGACTAGCTGAAAACTCGGCGTAGCCCGGATATTAATTTCTTCATTCCTGTCATATGTCAGATATATATTCATTTGTATAAGGGCTGTATGTCTATAAAATCTCTTGGGAATACAATTAGTAGTAAAGATTTAATAGATTAAAACTTGGAGCGTGATGGGGCGGTTATCTATAAACGTTAGTGTTTATGAGCTCATATCTCATGAACTACGTGTCGTACTGTGATACGATTTAGAAGCTACATTCAACTATATATGTGTATACTGTCTGTAAAATTTCCTGTCGCTACAATTTGTAGCGTTCAAATTATAAATTGTAACGTTATACCGAGAGTCGTAGTTTTACTTCATAAACTTCCTTTCATCATTTTACTATGGTTGCCAGAGAGAAAATGTTTAATAAAGGTTTGAAATTATGTTTAAAGTTTGTTGCAAGTCGCTAAGTACTGTCGTTCTCATACAGTGTATTTCGAAAGTCACGCCGCATTATATGGCATTTTTTGTGATTTCTATTAGTTATGACGTAATATCTTTTGAACCATGTGTCGTATGTAATTATTAACCATGCAGCAATTGTTACCTCACGGTACGGAATGTGTGTACCAAATTTGGTTGAAATCGGTCCAGTGGTTTAGGAGAAAATGAACAGCATTTTCGCAAAATGCAGCCGTTTTTTGCGCATCTCATTGTTTATGGCGTCATATCTCGTGAGATATATATCGTATGTAATTTTAACACTTAGTCCTCATGGATTGAAGCTTACGCGTGCAAGATTTGAAAAGTGTTTGATCAAAACTGTAGATTTGTATGCAACACGTACACACATACGGACACTCTGCTTTATATATTAGATTTTGCCCTGATTTTCTCTTATGCAATTCATTGGTATTGTTGCACATAGTACGGAAAATATATTGCTTTTATTGGTTGTTGAATTTATCATCATCTTGTAACATGAGAAGTTTTCCTGGGGGAGTTTGTGAAAAGGTTTGATACTCCCTTCGCTACGCGTGGCGCTGTAAAGTGGCATGTAGCAAGCTGGCCAGGCCAGCTTGTCCAGTACAAGCAGCCCCCTGTTAGGGACTTGGTAACTGAGTTGGGTGCTCCTACCTGCAGCATCGGCTCCCTTTGTTCAAGGCAGGCAGGCACAGAAGAGGAGCGGCAGTGAGTGGACAATTCGGGCAGCAGGGCAACCCTTGTCTCAGTTAGTGGACGACCACAGCGCGAGGGCACTGTGCATTTTGTATTCGTGAAAAAGGCCTTTTGAGGACGTTAATAAAGTACTTTTTAAATACAGATTGTGTCTATGTTAATCTGAATGGAAAAAGGGGGGGGGGGGGAAGAAAAGAAGGAAACTTAGGATTTGACGTCCAGACGACATCGGTTCATTGGAGACGGAACAGTGGAAAGAAGGTAGTGCCTGCAAGGGAAATGAGTACAAATTGTGCTGGTCTACTTTCGTTGCATATTGCAAAGAATTTCTGCTCTCTCAACTATTTTTCTTCGATTAAGAAACTAGAAGGCGCTTAGTAATTTACTTATAGAATTTAATATAAGAGGAATTTGTGGAGAAGACAGGCAGGACACTGTTAGCTTATTACGAATATGCGGCCGGCCGCGGTGGCCGAGGGGACTGAGACGCTCCAGTCACGGTCTGCACGGCCACTACGGTCGGGGGTTCGAATCCCCCCTCGGGCATGGGTATTTGTGCCGTCCTTAGGATTAGTTAGTTCATAAATAGTTTGTAAGTTTATGGACTGATGACCCCGTAGTTAAGTCTCTTAAGCTCTACAAACATTTGACCATATGAACGAATATGCGTCCAGGTGCGCCTGTTTCACCGCGTGTGACTTCCGTTTCCAACAGACAAGAATTTGAAGACTAAGGGAAGAAATAAAGAGAGGCAAGATGAACGGCAATACTGAACATGAAGATAGGTTCGAATTTGAAGATTCAAACACAGAAGAAGGCACCCCTTGTCGGAATATAGAACCGTATTTATAATCGTATATTTGCCTGCAGGAGGGCAATGAAAATTTTTGTGAGGATGCAGATATGCCCCAGACGCCTAAAGATAATACAGTTAGAGCTACGAGCAAGGGAAAGTAATGGGTAGGGTACTACACCAGTAGTGTCCGATTAAACGACAATTTTAACACCACAGGAAGCCTTCCTGGGTGGCTTAATCAGTTAATAAAATTTGGTTAAGGCGACGGCTGGTACGAAGCGGGAACCCAAGTACAAAATTAGGTTTAGTACCAATTTCAAACTTCTTCATTGAATTTATTTTGATGTTCTGTAACAGTCGAAATGTTTGTATATTTGGAATTCAAAATATTTCTTTAGTTCATAACGATTACCTTTCGCAGTTCTACACATGCAACAGTATTGATCTATACGCACTAATGCAGTCGCAAACCACTGTACTGTATCGATGCACTGGGCAACATGGCAGTGATCATTAAAAGTCTTGTTCCAGCACCAACGGGCCGAGTTCAAAGCAACTTTTCTTTATTAAATAGCTTTTTGAATAAGATAAATTGCCAGCCGTAGTGGTTTCCAGGTTATCTACCTCAAGCATAAAAGATGAAGGTGACATTTTCGTTCCAGTCTTTCTGTATGTTTCTCTACCTGCAGAAAAAAGTTATGAACAAAGTTGCAGAATTTTTTTGAAAATACCTCGTATTGTCTACGAGTACAGAGTCGTTGTGGTATAATAGGCCAACACAATCATGCGCAAGTTGTTGTGCTATTGGTGAAGTTGTAACGTTCTAGCGATCGAGATAGCGAAGTGGTAACACACTGGACTCGTATTCTGGAGGATGGTGGTTTAAATACACCTCCGGTCATCCAGATTTAGGTTTTCCGTGATTTCCCTAAATCACTCCAGGCAAATGCCGGGATGACTCCTTTCAAAGGCAACTGCCGATTTTCTCCCACATCCATACCAAAACAACCCGAGCGTAAGCTCCGCCTCTAATGACCACTCTGTCGACGGGGCGTTAAACTCTAATCTTCCTTCCTTCCTTTTTGGAACGTTCTGCGGTTCATGTTTGCAAAGAGAGTGACAAGGTTACCGACCGATGAGTTATCCGTCTAAAGTACTAATCTGCTGCTGGAGAATTTTGTGGCAGTTCGCTAAATATCGGTTACATCAGAAATACCTGAAACGAGAACCCGCATTACCGAAAAAAAACAAATGACTTACAAAACAGGAGGTGATGGTATCTTTGATATGTTTGTTAAGAATCAGCAGAGAGTATCACAGCGACAAACCACAAGCTGAGCACACAGGTCACACACAGTTACCATGACAACTTAGCTAATGGAATATAGTCTTTACATTGCATCGTTTGTGTGAAATAAAGAAAAATGGAATAAATCCTACAAAAGATGATTAAAAATAACGAAAGCCCATCAGGAAACGAATAAACAGCATATTCCATAAACGAGAACACGAAGCAGGTCGACGATAAATGAAAGGCAAACCATCAGATATATGCATAATAATAGTAATAATAATAATTAAAGATTCCGCGATAGAAGTAACACACTACCGTGTCACGAAAATATTAAGGGAACACATAAATATAATAATCAAGAAACAAAGCTAAATCCGAAAAAGTGTCCACGAACAACAGAGTGGGAAACAATAACACGGAAACGAGACCACTCCGTAAAATGGGCACGTAACCACGAAACGATGGAAACCACAGATGATACCACGCAAGACCTTAGTATGAAAAAGAATTAATAAACATCTAGGCGTAAGGACATCTATTAAAAGGAACAACAAAATGGATACATCTGAAAAATACGAAGAAAAATAGAATTTCACCTTTGGTTGAGAGTCTCTCATCGGGGTTCTCCCCAGATGACGTACAGACGATTACTAACTACATGTAGTGGGCACGGGGTCATACACTGCTCAAATTCGTCTGCCAAGGTGAGATATCATACACAATATACCAGTATAAACGATAACGTATTTTTTTAGATCTTGATTACAATTGTAATTTGTGTGATACAGTACGATATTGATCTATCTCAACTATTAACTTGATGTTTACATGCCGAGGCACCATGTGGTTCCCATAATAGTGAAAAAGTCTTTCTAGTTGCCTTAGATTAGGGTGTTTAATCATCTCGGACCGTGGTAACCTCGGAAAGTTGCACATCTGTGTGGCATGGAGAGTATGAGGTTATCGATCAGCTCTTGAGGGATTTTTGGGCATTCTTCCATGAGTGCAACAACCAGCTCTGTTACCGTTGTGGAAGTTGCTGGTCTTGCTGCAATTCGTCTGCCAAGTGCACACATACTAAATCGTGTTTAATCCAGGTGAACCAGCTGGCCACTATATTCCCTCAGCTTAGATTATGTTGTCCACCAGGTAGCTCTGTGTGGACGAGCTCTATTGTCCACCAGACGGAATCCATCTCCTATTGCACCAGCATGGGGAACAACTAAAGATCGAAGGATCTCCTTTCTATACCTCTGACCAATCAAAACGCCATTCTGAACGACATAGAGGTTCGTACGTCAGCCAATACTGACTCCTGCCCACACCATTGGTCCGCCACTGCTCGGCTTATATTGACTCGTCTGTGAACAGAACTCGGCCCCATTCGTTACGACTGTAATCCTGAAATTATTCCGCCCATTTTTTGCTAGCTAAACGGTGTCATAGTTTGCATGGGAAATACACCACAGGCATCCGACCGTAGAGGCCACATTTCCGAAGGCGAATTCTGATTGTTTCTGTTGATATCGCACATCCTGTCACTGCCGTCATAGCGACAATGGTGACCAAAGGCTAAGAGCGTGTTTTTTGTTAGAAAGAGCCGATTAGCCTGTTAGCATCACACTTAGAAAATGAATGGATATTTCAGTGGAGGTTCAGTGTAGGTAGAGGACTTATGGATTAAAATACATGTTAAATAATGGTTAGAGAAATATGTGTAGATAAAGTCGATTAATGATGAAATAGACCCACCGTGTTGTAATAACAATATTAAAAAGTTACTGAGAGAGTAAAGACCGTTGCACTCTTGCTTCAAAATAGAACACGCAATTCAAGACGGACTAAAGTTAGTATAGATTCATGCGTCTATATAAACGATGAGCGAAGCATAAAATAATTACCAGAGCAATACCTTTGCAAAAGATCTATCTTTCGATAAACTGGTCACTCGTTGATCATTCCGGGACAGTACTAGCAGAATGCAAACGGAAATCTGAGGATCTAAATTTAAAAATCATTCATGCAGGAGGACCATGCAAACGTGCCATCATTTGATCAACGTACTAACTCCCAAGTGGAGGACATAGTAATAGGTATATCCGTTGTAGAGAAGCATTTGAGAGACGTGAATAAAAAATACCTGGTCCGGAAGAAATACCAGATTAGTTTTACAAAGAGAATTCTGCGGCATTGGCCCCTTACTTAGCTTGCATTTATAGCAAGTCTTTAATTGACCGCAAAGTGATTGGTAAAAAGCGTAGGTGACTTTCTTTATAAGAAAGGTAAACGAACTGAACCACGTCATTACAGGCCAATATCGTTGATATCAGTTTCCTGTAGAATTTTGGAGCGTAATCTCAGCTTGAATATACTAAATTTCCTTCGGAAGAATCAGCTTCTTTCTATGAATCAGCAAGTGAATAGGAAACATCATTCGTGTGAAACACAGCTTGCCCTTTCCCCACACGACATCTTGCGAGCTATGGAGGATGGGAAACAGGCAGATTGTGTTTTTCTCGATTTCGAAAAGGCATTTCGGTGCTGGACAACAGACTGCTAAAGAAGATACGAGCATATGGAAAATGTTCGCAGATTTGTGACTGCGTTATAGAAGACAGTACGTTGTTCTCGACGGCGAGCGCTCATCAGAGACGAGTGTATCGTCAGTTGTGCCACAGGGGAGTGTGGTAGGACCGCTATTATTTTCTATCTATGTAAATGACCTGATGGGCAAAGTAACTCGTAATATGCGGCCGTTTGCTGATGATGCTGTGGTGTATAGGACGGTGTCTTCATTAATTAATTACTCAGATAAAATTTGTAGTTGGTGTGAAGAATGGCAGCTAGCTCTAAATGTAGAAAATGTAACGTTTTACACATGAATAGGAAAAAGTACCCCATAATGTTCGACTACAGCATTAGTAGCGAGCTTCTGGCTACAGTAGCGTCGTTTAAATTTCTAGGCGTAACATTGCAGAGAGATATGAAATGGAACGAACATGTAAGGACTGTTGTAACTCGGAAAGCTGACTTCCGTTTATGGGTAGAATTTTGGGAAGATGTACTTCATCTGTATAAAAAGCTTGTACGACGACGTCTTGAATATTGCTCAAGTGTTTGGGACCCGGAGACGACATGTACACAATTCGTAACTGGTAGGATCGACCAATGTCACAGAAATGCTCCGGGAACTCAAACGGGTATCGATGGAGGAAAGACGACGTTCTTTTTAAGAAATTCTGTTCAGGAAATTTAGAGCGCTGGAACAGAAGTTAGCTGTCATCTCTTGCTGATGCTACCCGTGAACCCCTTGGCCTTGTCTTCTTCTAACGGTTCCTGTTGTCTGAAATCGCGCCCGGACCCTGGAAATTACACTTTGGGACACTCCAATAGCTGCAGCCCCCTCCCTCCATGAATGTCCCGCTTCCAACCTTCCTACGACTGTCTACTCCATAGCTTCGGGTAAGTCACGTTGTTGCATTGCAGCAAATTCATGTTGTAACTACTGTCTCGTATGCCGTAATGGTGTTGTCCACTCTCCGCTGAACCGACGGACAGACGTCAAACAATTTCAATTCATTCTGTCGATTACAGAACTTTAGAACTTAGATATCTCGACTAAACCCGTATTTTTTGACCAGTATAAAATTTTCGGGGTGGAGCAAAATTCTTAGCTGCTACCTTGAAGTTAGATCTGGCTTACAAAAGGCTAATGATTAAAAGTACCTGGTCTTTCAGGTACGCAGATGATGCAATGGGCCCACTCGCAATTGAGCAATGATATAAGACCGAAGATGAACCACTCGAATGGATTAAATGGTAAACGGATAAATTTTCGGTAATAGACAATGAAAACTGGAACATGGAACATTGAAACATTAAGGAATAAATTAGGGGAAATAAAAAGAGACTTACAAAACAGAAAACAGTAAATTATTGTGTTATCAGAACGAAGAACGAAGGGAAGCGACATTGAAAATAAAGAATAGTATATTCACTTGTACAGTGTGGTTCGAAAATATCAAAAGGCAAAGTGTCGATATTGAAAAAGAAAAAATTACAGAAAAATATTACAAGTTTGGAATATATTGACGAATATTTGATTAAAGTAAAAGTTGGTATGAATACAAAACTACTACAATAAAAGTCAATACAATATGTTAGGCTGAACCAGATCTTACCAAGTAACCAATATTCAATTAAATGATTGAGTTAGTGGAAAGAATGGGAAATAGTAATAGAAAAACAAATCGACAGGTAGGACATAAGGAAAGCCATAAATACACCTGGCATCAGGAAACATTCCAATTAAACTCAATAATTGAGTAGATAATAATTCAACAAGATAATGCCTTAAAACACAAGAAATCAAAGCTTACGGAAGAGTAACCATCATCTGTTACACTCTAAAATTTTGTTTCCGTCTATAGAAGACAATGAAAATATGGAGAAAGATTTTAAAACGAAAATAAAATTTTAAAAGCGTAATGTACTCACCATATAAAAGGAAAGTACAATGTATCTATAGAAAGAGTATTAGATGAGAAATAAACAGAAACATATTTTCGGAATACACATAAACAAATTAAATATCGTAAATACTCTGCATGAAGCAGTCAAAGGAGCACTGGGTGAAGAAATTAAGTATCAGAAGAAAAATCTTATTAATACTTTGATACAGAAGTTGAGAAAGAAGTGCAAATAAAGAAATAAATTTTATTTAAATGGTTGAATATAAAATGTATCGAGGACAGCATAAAATTACGCGTACAACAAGCAAAAATTGGGAAAATATTTATGCTAGCAAAACTACGAATTGGGAAACCACTGTTATAAAGTGGATAGACTAGTTGGAGGTTACAGAAGTTCTGAAGCATGGAAAAAATTGAAAAACAGAAAAACGAAAAAAAAAAAAAACCAAAAAAAAAAAAACTTGGAAATTCAAACAGTTTAATTACATTAGTATCCAGACTTTCGAAAAATACTTTAAATAATTATTGACTAAAGGTAGAGAAGATTTTTTGGATATACGCAACTAATTATAAAGGAAACAGTAAAGAATGGCAGCATTTCACTGGACATAGAAAAAATAATACTTCGACTAAAACTTTGGAAAAAAAAGGAAGTGCTATTGGAACTGGATGAATACCAACAGAACTGGTGAAATATGGCATAGACAAACTACCTGAACTTGGGAGAAGTCTTTATGAAATCCAGCTACCCCCAAAGTTTACAATTTGGCACTTTACTCCGATACCTGTGTGAATATCAGTGGCCAGTTGTGTGCTGAATACTAACTGTCTGGTCTCCAGTAATGTAATGCTAGTTGTGTAGCATTTGGTGGCCGGGCAGACACTGTAGCGTGTCTTGGGAGAAAGTCGTAGAGGCGCTCTCAGCGGATTACAGTGCTTCTCGCTGCCGCTAAGCCCCGATGAGCCGGATGTGGCGCCACAAAGTGAACGGCGGAGACGGAGAGCATCTTAGTTACGATTTCACTGCTACAGAGTGTCTGTATAACTAAAAAGGTAGACCAGTTCTGTCCGTGATGGTCATCTTCAAGGGGAAAAAATATGGTGTTGGGGGTTGGCGAGAGCGGGTGGGCGAACAAAATACAACTAGTAGACAATTCACACCGTATAACACAGAACATTCATACTGAAAAACGTTACTGTCATACATTTAAAAAATATTCTTAAACCGTAATGGAGCCTGCTTACTTTTTAAGAATATCTGCTAAAACAGTGAAGCCAATAGTCACATCGTCAATAATAAAACACAAAATGAGCTCAACGTCTTCCGGTTCAAGATGCAGTGTGAACTAGGCCAGAATGCAAGGTGAAGCAATCTCATACTGGAGCTACTGTTCGATACAGACTGTAATTCAGAAGACACATATTTCACTAATTTTATAGGGCGTTGTATGTCGCTGCTGTGTGCTTAACCCAATTAGTCACTAATATGATTATACAGCAATAATAGAAAAATGCGATATAAAATACGTTAAAATACTCAAATGAGATATTGTCATTTAAGATATTTATTTTATCCATTATCTGAAGTTTTACATTTTCTTTACTTAACCTGTTTCATTTTCATACTTTGATAACTTATACGAGGTGTGAAGAGATTTTATTTTGCACTTTCGCATCATTGGTGGTTTCCTTGGACGTCCAGTGCGTGGCATTTCCACCACATAACCAGTTGCACTAAATTTCTTCAATAGTTTGGATATTGTCGTATGTCAAAAGTCATTTACTTCAGGAGGCAGGACACTGAAGTGAGCAACACTCCCTCCACTACCTCGTCCAGCACTCATAATTTCAATGCATTCCTATTGTGAACGTGACGTATTGGACAACTCGCAGCAACAAACAGAATTGATACCTCCTTTCAAAATCAAACTATGACTGACGGATATCATTCTGATTGACGTGTCACACATAATTCCATTACCATTAGAGAAACGTAAGCCAAATCCAAGATGGTGGATTTTAAGGTGACTGCTACTTTCTCCAAACCTCGCCCAAGTTGCGCCCCACGCCGGACTCTATTATGATACCTCACATCGGTCAACTTTTAATTGGATATCTCTAGACCTTTGCGTCACTAAAAATTGCGAGCGTATTATTAAAACGAGGTCACTATGGTTATTATTTCTGTTAGAAGTAGATACTTCAAACGTTGTCGTGACATATTATATAACTTTCCAGGCATCAAAATACGAATACCAGAAACATCTACATCTACATCTACATGGATACTATGCAAGTCACATTGAAGCGCATGGCAGATTGTTTAACGAACCATTTTTATGGTATTTCTCTATAGGTCCATTCCCTAATAGCTCGCGGGAAAAAGAAACACCTAAGTATTTCCGCTTTCGATCTGATTTCTCTTATTTTATTATGATGATCATGTCCCCCTATGTTGGTGGGTGCTAACAATATTGGGACTCATTCTAAAGAGAAAGTTGGTGAAAGAAAATTCGAAAATAGATTTCGCCGCAACAAACAACGCCTTTCTTTTAATGATATCGACCCCAAATCGTAAATCATTTCCGTGACACTCTCTCCCATATATCGCGATAATACAAAACGAGCTGACATTCTCTGAATTTTCTCTAAACCGTCCGTCAGTCCCACATGCTGTGGATCCCACAGTGCGCAGCATTACTCCAAATTGGGAATCACAAGTCCATATTATCGTATGTGAGAAATATATGGCAAGGATTAGGAAAAGATTCTTGTCTAGTAGTCAAAATATAAGAAGAAACCATTGCATGAAGTTCAATGTTTAAAGCAATAGCGCACTTTATTATCGGTCAATAGGAATGAAATCATCATAACCTCAAAACGCACCAACTGTTAAACTGATTACATTTTCACGCAATTTGGGTGCATAGATCCTGAAAAATCAGTACCCAGAACAACCACAAATGGCCGTAATAACGGCCTCGATACGCCTGGGCATTGAGTCAGACTGAGCTTGGATGGCGTGTACAGGTACAAATGCCCAAGCAGCTTCAAAACGATACCACAGTTCATCAAGAGTAGTGACTGGCGTATTGTGACGATCCAGTTGCTCGGACACCATTGACCAGACGTTTTCAATTGGTGAGAGATCTGGAAATGTGCTTGCCATGGCAGCAGTCGAACATTTTCCGTATCCAGAAAGGCCCGTACAGGACATGCAGCATGCGGTCGTGCATTATTCTGCTGAAATGTAGATTTTCGCAGGGATCGAATGTAGGGTAGAGCCATGGGTCGTAACACATCTGAAATGTAACTGCTACTGTTCAAAGTGCCGTCGTTGCGAAGAAGAGCCGACTAAGACGTGTAACCAATGGCACCCCATACCATCACGCCGGGCGATTCGCCCATATGGCTATGACGAATACACGCTTCCAAAATGAGTTCACCGCGATGTCGCCAAACATGGATGCGACCATTATGATGCAGTAAACAAAACCTGTATTCAGAAAAAAATTGCCATTCGTTCATCCAGGTTCGTCGTTGCGTATACCATCGCTAGCGCTCCTGTCTGTGATGCAGCGTCAAGGGTAACCACAGCCATGGATTCCGAGCTGATCATGTTGCTGCATACGTCGTCGAACTGTTCGTGCAGATGGTTGATGTCTTGCAAATGTCCCCATCTGTTTACTCAGGGATCGAGACATGGCTTCACGATCCGTTACAGTCATGCGAATAAGATGCCTGTCATATGGAGTGCTAGTGATACGAGGCCGTTGGGATCCAGCACGTCGTTCAGTTTTGCACTCCCTACCGATTCCATATTATGCTAATTCGATCGCGACCAACACGAGCAGCAATGTCGCGACACAATAAACCGCAATCACGATAGGCTACAATGCGACCTTCATCAAGGTCGGCCGGCCGCGGTGTCCGAGGAGACTGAGGCGCTTCAGTCACTGTCAGCACGGCCACTACGGTCGGGGGTACGAATCCCCCCCTGGGGCATGGATATTTGTGCCGTCCTTAGTCTTAGTTTGTAAGTTTAGGGATTGATGACCCCGTAGTTAAGTCCCATAGACTTTACAAACATTTGAGCATTTCATCAAGCTCGGAAACGTGATGGTACGCATTTCTCCTCCTTACACGAGGCATCACAACAACGTTTCACCAGGCAACGCCGTTCAGTTGTTGTCTGTGTATGAGAAATCGGTTAAAACTTTCCTCATGTCAGCACGTTGCCATCGGCGCCAACCTTGTGCGAATGCTCTGAAAAGCCAATGATTTGCAGCATCTTATTCCTGTCGGTTACATTTCGCGTCTGTAGCACGTCATCTTTGGGGGAAGCAAATTTTAGAGGTGAATCGACATGAATTTTAATTTAAAATTGACAATTATCGCTTTGAGATATCCATATTTCTAGATTCAATCCTGCTTGTGTAAGAAAATGTGAAATGCAGTAATTTACTACGTTCTTCAGTTATTTTTTGTTAATGCAACTGTGGTACTAAAGTCTTTGTTTTATCCATGTTAATCATTTCATTCGTCACTCACGTGCTTTTTAGAGGTGTTGTCGTACAGACTGTTCCAGCCCACATACTCGCTTCTGTTGTGGAATGCCTGCTCGCAGAGAAACAGCCTCCTCCGACAAACTTAGGCCGTCTCGCGTCTACACGCACTCTACGTCACAGGAAGAGAGGAAGTGAAATGTAATGAGGCATCCTGATTGGATGCATCAGACATCTCAGCAGAGAAAGTGTCGTCTTTGAGAGAATATCTGAATTGCTGATGTAATCGCACCACTTCGCGCCTGCTACAGAAATTCTAAAGTTTGTTGCAGGGAAATTTTGGAATATCGTCGCTTCCACGCCATAGCGTCTCACATCAGGCGTCCTTACGATTGAAAGGGCGCAAGAGCTCCACGGAAGGTACGGGGCTTGAGAAGAGGGTCCACTGTAATGCTGTGTCTATGTGCTAGATTACTACCCCCGGAGAAAACGTATCTACACCAATCAGAACTGCCGACTGATGTTGTAATTGGTTTCTATATTTCTGTATTTGTAGTATGTAAAAGTTACATTTAAATCTTTTGTTTGAAAAACGAATTCAAAAACTATACATCCATGATGCACTACAACAGGAAAATACCTGGCGGATTAACTAAAAACACTTGTGAAACGTGCCACTACTGTGTGTGTGGTAATTGGGGTGTTGCTACGGAATTATCAGTGATACTACAATGTACACACAAATCATTGGGACAGCCAAGTAACTTAAAACGTGCTAATCGCTGCAAAGACAGGTTTGGGTCATCGGAGTACCTACGTGATCTAAAGCGTCATCCTACGGAGATTCGACTCTTCCTTCGGGCATAGGTGTGTATATTTTCCTTGGTGTAAGTTAGTTTAAGTATCACCTATGTCCAGGGATTGATGAACATAGTAGATTGGTCCAATAGGATTACAAACATCTGAACATTTTGAGTTGGCACGTTGTGGCATCTACTCTACAATCAAATGAAGTGCGCATTTCACTTACGTGCAAAATTGCAATTAGTAAACCCGTTTATTCCATAATGTAATTTCCAAGTATAGGAGTATTTTAGGAGAGTCAATAAACATTTTAGGAGGGGCTATCAGAGACGAATTACAATAAAAAATCCAATATAACATGTGTCCAATTTGTTTTGACTCCAGCGATGCAGATTTTTTTTTCTTTTTTTTCGTTTCGTTTGATAGTGTACCGGTTGCTATGTGTTTCGTATGAGCTTATTTATGGAATATGAAAAATACTGGTGCTTTAGTTCAATTTGAAGTTTACATTTTTTTTACATTCTTGTAAACATGCTCTACGTATTTACACATGCCGATATGCCGTATGTTATCTGATCATCGGTTTTGTAATGCAAAAACTGCTGTTGCATGTAAAGAATACGGCTTACGATGACCTAACCACGGACTAGGAGATTGAAGAATGTGTACTCGAGTGTCCAACACACAGTGTGTGTGACTCTAGTATAGTGACCAGCAGTCATATTGCATCTAAATGTATAAATGAACAGATCATGGATGAAGCAGAAGACATTATTTACTCGTAGAACGAAGTCCTTCAACAAACACACATGTAAATTCTACACAATCGGTGTTCCACATACATGGGTTTGATAGACATCAACTATGCATGGATCACTTCCACCTCTTTCAAAATGTTTGAGCAAAAGGTGACGACAGACGACTGTAATTTTGTCGTTGGATACATGAAGTTTGCCGAGTAATACAAATTTTCAGGTTCAGTGATGAAACCTCTTTCAGTAGTCAGGCGTAAATAACATTTGTAATTCACATCTGTGGTCCGACGAAATCATACATACCATCGTGGAGAGACATTTTCAAGGTAGACAATTTGTTGATTGGGACTGTTGGACCACAGCATCGTCTTACAGAAGGAATTTCTTTGGCTACAAGAATGCCTATGTCGATTCAGAACATAAGGGTTCCCAAACATTCCAGTCATTACATGATACATTTAAAGCTAACACTGCCTGGAAGATGGAGCGGTAGAAATAGCCAGGTTTCTTGGCCACATACATGAACGTAGAGGACCTGGTGTTATCGAAAGAAATCAACAGTGAAGTAACGTTGCTGTTGGTATCCTTGAAAAAATCGCCTTTGAACGTTCTCATTTGGCTTTACCATACTTAGCTGTATCTCTGTAGTGAATTAAAATTACACACATGTCGCATGATATATTAATTTTAATTCTACTACGCAGTTACCTACTAAATTATTTATAATGCCTCCTGATACACCCCGTTTTTCTATGTTAAGCACGTAATCGAGAAAAAGTTTAGTAGTGGTTCAGAAACGTGTTCAAAGCTAGTTCGAAACCACTAACTGCTTTATTTGTCGGTTAATATACGGTGATTTAAGCTCTGTTTAAAGGAAAATATAGTGTGGATGACATCATATCGCGTGAACTACGTATGTGTCGTGATTGCATCACAGTACGCGATACTTCAAAATGTGTGTTTGTGTGTGTTCGTGCGCAATTGTTTGTGTCATAGGAATTGCCTTCAAAGAGTTTTTCGAATTAATTTATGAGTTACAGGTAACAAATTTTAATTCTTTGAAAGTTACTAATTTTTTCCGCATAAACAGCGAAAAAAGGAGGAAGCAATTAACCATTTTCCTTTCATCATTTTGATGAGTGTAATAGTACAAAGTATTTCGCAAATATTTGCAATTATAAGTACAATTTTCTGAAAGTAGCGAAGTATTCTGAATTTTGAAAGAATTAATATGATAACTTTGATAATGGTGAGCTTCAAGGTAAATAATTTTAGAAAGTATACTGGAGACAAACAGCGATCTTCATACAGTAGTTAAAGTTGAATTTAAAAGCAGTCCAGATCGCAAAATTTTTAGTTATATTTCATTACGGTTGCAGTCTATTGTAGACTTTCTTCAGATTTATACCACAATAAAGCGAAATAAAAGCAATTAACCTTTTTCATTTCATCATATTCAGGATTGTAATGGTAATAATGATTTCGCAAAGTTTAAATATATTAAATGAAGTAGTTACAAATGTCAGTATTTATTAGGACAGAAATATGCCATCATAGGTACAATATTTTGTATATTGATTCTAATTTTATATGTCCCTCTATCATATGTTTGTTTTTATTGTATATGTCTCCTGAAAGTTTAAACTGCTTCGCAGGGGTATATAGTTGAAGATGATCTACAATAGACTGCAACCGGTAATGAAATATAACCTACAGTTCTGTGGTATGGACTGTTTTTAATTTTAGCTTGAATCAAGACAAATACTCAGTTTCTAAAAATAATACTTGTCTGACCATGTTAATTTTTAGTTACAGTCGCACCGCTTAATGAGTAGTATATGACCTCATTTTAGTTCTTTCGTTTATCAACACTCGTAATTACGCGAATTATTGAATATCAATTTTTCCTTGCTCTTGGAAGTCGTTAGATAACATTTTACTTACTTTATTTTGTAAACAACATGGAAACACACTTACAGTTATTATATTATAAACTTCCAATTTTCCTGTGAGCGAATGTGAAAGTAAAGCAGTGAGCCGCAAAAAATGAATTATTCATTTACAGAGCTCTGTATTTTTCCATACTATTGCATGTACAAATGTGTTTGATGCATAAATAAACCTGTAAAGGCACCAAGTTCATCTACATACATATTCCGCAATCCACCAGTCTGTGGGTGATGTAGAGAAGTTCGTAATTTTGTATCGACATATGTGCTATGAGTGCCACTTTAGTCCTGCCAATCACGTCGGAGTGGTAATGAAGTTCGCTTCATAATTCATGCAGCGACAATCTGACAGTGTTCATCAAAGGACCATTGATGAGTTCTCTGAACTGTTTATTTGTTCTTGGGATTAGTAATCAGTCCTCCATGTCCCTTTCAAAGAGAAACGTCACAAGGCTAAGGGAAAAGATACATCAGTTTACCAATACGCACAATAATCCTGCGATGTTTTAGTCGTTTAGGAAGGTGCTGACATCGACGCTCTAGTGAGAGGATGCTGCGACTTGCTAAAAAATTAAATCATCAAAATCGACGACCATTTGTGGAAACAGCCACCGTTACAACGTAAGTCTAGGAGACGGTGGTTAGACTTTTCACAGAACAAAATCACCTTGTCTAACTTATTCTGCAATATTCAGAATATTTCGTTCGTGCTCCACGATTTCGTCCGGATTTTCGGTCCGTGATTCTCAGGACGAGGTTTGCATAAGAAAAAATTTTTCGGAACTCCCCTGGAATATTAAAAAAAATTGAGAAAAACTGGAACTGCTTCTTTTAAATGTCCGTGTACTTCTATTGCATGCAAACCTATAGTTTTGTTGCGGTCTTAATAATATATTTCCACATTTGACGTTCAAAAGAAGAGACTCATCACTTTATACATCAAAATTTCGTGTGCTACATGGTGGAATATACTTTACTTAGGGACTTCAAAGAAATGGTTGTTCTGCGATATATATGAGTTTTCCTAAATTTTTGAGGGGATGGAGAACCAAGAAGCGGGAGAGAAGTGATGGAGTAATCAGATTAGATTAGATTAGTACTTGTTCGATAGATCATAAATACATTTCAATATGATGTAGAACGTGTCAGATTAGTAAATGATGTCTAGACATGACAAGCAATACTTTAAAGATTTCTTATTTTTTGTAGGTTTTATTTATTTATCTTTGCGATAAGACTAAATTATACCTAAGAATTCATCTAAAGTGTAGAAGGAGTTGCCATTCAGAAATGTCTTTAATTTCTTTTTAAATAGTAGTAGGCTATCTGTCAGACATTTAATGCTACTTGGTTAGTGACCAAAAGACATTTGTGGCAGCATAATTCACCCCTTTCTCCTAGTGTTGTAGCTATGCATGCTGCTATTACTTTTGAATTTATAAGTGAATAACTATATCGTGAAGCTACTGTGAAGATACGTATATCGTTAAATAAATATCTGCAGCATGATTTTGGGTGGGCCCAGCAGTTATTCTGATTACACGCTTTTGTGCAATGAATAGTTTTCTACTCAGTTTTTTGGCAGCGGTGGAGTAGCCGAGCGGTCTAAAGCGTCTCGCTGCAGAGCGCGCGGTTGGTCGGCGTGCAGGTTCTAGTCCTCCCTAGGGAATGGGTGTGTGTGTTTGTCCTTAGGTTAGTTTACCTAGGTTTAAGTAGTTTGTAAGCTACGGACTGATGACAACGCAGTTTGGTCCGATAGATTTACAAACATTTGAACATTTCTACTCAGTTTTGAATTGCCCCAGAGTATGATCCCACACGAAAACAGTGAATGAAAACAGGCATTGCAAACTAATTTATAGACATGAATATCACCAAATTATGCAATGAACCTGACAGCAGAAGTAAGTGAACTCAAACATTTCAGCAGATCTTCAATGTGTTTCTTCCAATTCAATGCCTCAACACTGCAAACAAGAAACAATTTTGAATATTCTACCTTAGCTACTGATTTCTGTTCAAAGTCTATATTTATTAATGGTGTCATGCCGTGTACTGTAGAAAATGTGTATACCGGTTATTATCAACGTTTAATAAGAGTCCATTTGTAGAGATGCCCCTAAGAATTTTCTGAAATACCTCATTTAAAATTTATCAGTTAATTCCTGTTTGTCAGGAGTATAGCTATGTTTATATCGTGAGCAAAAAGAACTAGCTTTGCTTCTTCGTGAATATAGACTGTTGTTGTTGTGGTCTTCAGTCCGCAGCTCTCCATGCTAATCGTCCTGTGAAAGTCTCTTCATCTGAGAATACGTTCGGCAACCTACATCCTTTTGAATCTGCTTACTGTTATCGTCCCTTGGTCTCCTTCTACGATTTTTACCCCACACACTTCCTTCTAATGCTATGTTGACGATTCCTTTATGTCTCCGAATGTGTCCCACCAACCTATCCCTTCTCTTAGAATACGCTAGAAATTCCTTTTCTCCACAATTCTGTTGAGCACCTCCTCATTAATTACGTGATCTACAAATCTAATTTTCATCATTCGTCTGTAGCATCACATTTCAAAAGCTTCTATCATCTTTTTGTCTGAACTCCTTATTGTTCACGCTTTACTTCCATACAATGCTACACTCCAGACAAATGCCTTCAGAAGGGACTTCCTAAGATTTAGACTAATATTGGATGTCAACAAGTTTCGCTTCTTCAGAAACGCTTTTCTTCCTATAGCCATTCTGCATTTTATATCTTCTTTACTTCGGTCATCAGAAAGTTATCTTGCTACCCAAGTAACAAAATTCGTCTACTACTTTTATTGCCTCATTACCTAATTTAATTCCTTCAGCGTCGCCTGATTTTCTGACGCTATATTCCAGTATCCTTGTTGTACTCTTGTTGATGTTCATCTTATAACCTCTTTTCAAGACATTGGCCATTCCATTGAAGTGCTCTTTCAGATCCTTTGCGGCCTCTGATAGGATTACTATGTCATCGGCAAACCGCAAAGTTTTTATTTCTTCTCCCCGCACTTTAATTCCCTCTCCAAATTTCTCTTTGCATTCCTTCACTGCTTGCTCAGTGTACAGATTGAACAACAATGGCGAAAGGCTACAACCCTGTCCTACTCCTTTCCCAACCTCTGTGTCCCTTTCATGCCCTTCGACTCTAATAACCGGTTTGGATTTTGTGTAAGTTGAGTATTGCTCTTCGCTCCCTATATTTTACCCTTGCTACCTTCAGAATTTGAAACAGTGTATTCCAGTCGACATTGTCAAAAGCTTTCTCCAAATGTACAAACGCTAAAAACGTACGTTTGCCTATCTTCTAAGATCAGTCGTAATGTGAGTACTGCCTCCCGTGTTCCAACATTTCTCCTAAATCCAAACTGTAAATTATTCGTGTCAGTATTTTGCAACCATGACTTATTAAACTGATAGTTCTGTAATTTTCACATGTGTCTGCACTTTCTTTCTTTGGAATTGGAATTATTATATTCTTGTTTAAGTCGGAGGGTATTTCCCCTGTCTCATATGTCTTGCGTACTAGGTGGAACAATTTCTTCATGACTGGCTCTCCTAACGATATCAGCAGCTCAGACGGGATGTCATTTATTCCAGGGGCCTTGTTTCTACTCAAATCTTTTAGTGCTCTGTCAAATTATTCTCGCAAAATAGTATCTTCTCTCTCATCCTCCTCTACAACATCTTCCATTTCTAGGATACTGCTTTCAAGTTTATTTCCTTTGTACAGACCTTCTATACATTCCTTCCACCTTTCAGCTTTCCCATCTCTGCTTAGTACTGGTTTTCCATCCGTGTTCTTGATATTCATACCGCTACTTTTCTTGTCTCCAAATGTCTCTTTTATTTTCCAGTAGGCGCAATCTATCTTTTCTCTATTTATACATTCTTCTACGGTCTTGCATTTCTCCTCAAGCCACTCCTTCTTAGCCAGTCTGCACTTCCTGTCAACCTCATTTTTCAGACGTCTGTACTCCCTTTTGCCTTCTTCATTAGCTGATTTTTTATGTTTTTTCCTCTCATCAATTAAGTTCAGTATATCATGTGTTATCCCAGCCTTCACTAGCCTATCAGAGCTACCCATTCTTCTTCTACTGTATTACTTTCCCCCGTTTCAGCCAATCCTTGCCTAACGCTTCCTCTGAAACCCTCCACGACCACTGGTTCCTTCAGTTTGTCCAGGTTCCATCTCCTAACTTTTCTACCTTTTTGCAGCCTCTTGAGTTTTAATCTGCAGTTCATAACTAATAAGTTATTGTTAGAGTCTATATCTACCCCTGGATATGTCTTACAATTTAAAACCTGGTTCCTAAGTCAATGTGGTACCGTTCAGTGTCTCCTGATCTCTTCCAGGTATACAGCCTTATTTCCTGAAGTTTAAACCAAGTGTTGGTGATCATTAAATTGTGCTCTGCACAGAATTCTACCAAGCGATTTCCTCTTTCATTCCTTTTTCCCAGTCCATATTCACCTATTACATATCCTTCTCTTCCCTTTCCTACTACCGGGTTCCAGTCCCCCCATCACAATCAAGTTTTCCTTAACTTTCTGAATGATTTCTTTTATCTCCTCATACATATTTTCGATATCCTCATCATCGGTCGTGCTAGTTGGCATATAAACTTGCACTACTGTGGTCGGTGTTGGCTTCGTGTCCATCTTTACCATAATTCGTTCACTATGCTGTTCATTGTAACTTACCCGCGTTCCTATTTTCTTATTCATTATCAGACATACTCCTGCGTTAACACCAACTGATTTTGTATTGACAACTCTGACCAGAAATCCTGTTCGTCCTGCCACCGAACTTCACTAATCCCTACCATATCTAACTTTAACCTACCTATTTCTCTTTCCTAATTTTCTAGCTTACCTACGAGATTAACGGTTACAACATTCCACGCTCCGGTCCGTAGAATGCCTGTTTTGTTTTTATTGATGACGACGTCTTCATGAGTAGTACCCGCCCGGAGATCCGAATGGAGGCTATTTTACCTCCGGAATATTTTTACCCAAGAAGACGCCATCATCATATAGTCATACAGTAGAGCTGCATGTCATCGGGAGAAGTAACGACTGTATTTTCCCCTTGCTTTCAGGTGTTTGCAGTAACTGCATGGCAAAGCCACATTAGCTGATGTTACAAGGCCAGCTTAGTCAATCTCCCAGACTGTTGCCCCTGTAACTACTGAAAAGGCTGCTGCCCCTCTTCAGGAACCACACGTTTGTCTGGCCTCTCCACAGATACCGTTCCACTGTGGTTATACCTACGGTTCTACTATCGGTATCGTTGAGGCACGCCAGCCACCCTACTTCGGCAATGTCTGTGGTTCATGGCGGTGGACTGCCAACTGCCATTAATCGGGTAGTGAAATCACGAAAACTTCAAAAGGAATTACAAAATGAATTAGATATCTGCATGGTGCAAAATAAATAAATAAATAAATAAAATGTTCAAATGTCTGTAAATCTATCGAACCAAACAGCGTGGTCATCAGTCTATAGCTTACAAACTACTTACAGCTAGGTAAACTAACCTACGGACAAACTCACACATGCCCCAGGGAAGACTCGAACCTCCACGGCGAGCAACCGCGCGCTCCGCAGCGAGGTGCCTTAGACCGCTCGGCTACTCCACTGCGGCCTGCATGGTGCAAAAATGGCTATTGACCCAATACTGACATCTACATCTACATAGATACTCTGCAAATCACATTCAAGTGCCTGGCAGAGGGTTTATTAAACACTTTCATAACTTTTCTCTACCATTCCATTCTCTAATAGCGCGTGGGAAGAAAGAACACCTAACTCGTTTTGTTTTCGATCAGATTTCTCTTATTTCATTAGGATGGTCATGTCTCCCTAAGTAGGTGAGTTCTAGCAAAATATTTTCACATTCAGAACTAAAAGTCGGTGATTGAAACTTCGCAAACAGATCACGCCGCAATGAATAACGTCTTTCTTTTAATGATCTCCACCCTAATTCGTGCAACATTTCCGTGACGCTTTCCCCCCGTAATTTGATAGAACAAAACGAGCTGCCCTTCTCTGAAACTTCTCAATGTCTTCCGTCAATCCCACCTGGTGAGGGTCCCACAAGGGGCAACAGTACTCCAGGAAAGGACGCACAAGTGTGATGTAGCCAGTCTCTTTGGTGGAGCTGGTGCAGCTTCGAAGCGTTCTGTCGATGAAACGTAACCTTTGGTTCACCTTCCCCACAATAATTTCTATGTGTTCTCTCCAGTCAAAGTTGTTCGTAATTGTAACTCCTAGGTATTTGATAGAATCTACGACCTTAAGGTTTGACTGATTTATCGCGTAATTGAAGTTCAGCGGATTTCTTTTAATGGTCATGTGTATTACTTCACACTTTTATTTATTTAGTGTCAATTGCCAATTTTCGCACCATGCAGAAATTTTGTCTAAATCGCTTTGCAGTTGCTTTTGATCCTCTGTTGACTTCACTAACCGATAAACGACAGCATCATCCGCGAACAATCTAAGGGAGCTATTCAGATTGTCTGTGTGAAGTCATCCATATGAGCAGTAAAGGAAATAATTTAAACTTCATTTACAGGATAAAACAGTCCTAAATGCCAAAAATTCAACTAACTACCTAGTAATGAAAATAACGAACATCTGAAACTGGAAAGAAAAGATAGAAAATATTGTAGGGAAGGCAAACCGAAGGAACCTTTCAATGGCAAAACAGAAGATGTAAAATTTCGATTAAAAAACCGCCTACACTATACTTGTGCGTGATATTTTGGAGTATTATTGCCCATTATAGGAATCACACCAATCGGGAGTGATGGAGGACGTACAGGAAATTCGAGGAGAGGTAGATTTTTATAATAGCATTATGTGGGAGAGAGTGTCATAGAAATTATGCACGAGTTTGGGAGGAAATCATTGAAAGATAGGCGTTTTTTCTTGCGGTTAGATTTATTTCCCAAACTTTCTTTCATCAACTTTCTCCTCCAATTGCGAACGTGTTTGTTAGCACCCAACCTTACAGGAAGACACGATCATCATAATAAAATAAGGAAATCCGATAGAACACGGAAAGATTCAGGTGTTACTTCCACACGCGTGCTATTGGAGAATGTAGAGGTAGAGAAATGAAAGCGGTTCGACAAACCCTCTGACATGCACTTAAACGTGATTAGCGGAGTATTTATGTACATTTAGTTAACACATATATAAAAATGCAAAATATTTATGTATTATATTAAAGTATTGAATATATGCTTACAAGCGCGCTAATAGAGAATGGAACGGTAGAGAAATATCATGAAAGCGGTTCGATAAACCCTCTGACAAGCACTTAAACGTGGTTAGCGTGGGGTTTATGTACATTTAGTTGACACACACATACACACACACACACACACACACACACACACACACACACACACACACACACAGAGATCACCAGTGAAAATTCGTTGAGTAGTATTGAAGATATGCGTGCTCAAACAGATTAACGACAGAACTGGGGTTTAAAGTTTTAATCCATTAAAAAGGTATTGTGGAAAGATATAAAAAAAGCCAAGATCGCTGATCATAAATTTTTATTTAAGACGACCGGTTTCGCTGAACTGTGTCAGCATTATCTGGTCCAATAAAATCATTTTACAAGGCCATAATCTTGTAATGTCAATCAGTTGCTATATAACATAATTTACTGTGCATAGGTGCACTATGTTTGCTGTTGTTACTCACTGTGATAATTATGTATATTATAATGACATAGTGCAACTATGCACAGTAAATTATGTTATACAGCAACTGATTGACATTACAAGATTATGGCCTTGTAAAATGATTTTATTGGACCAGATGATGCTGACATAATTCAGCGAAACCTGTCTTCTTAAATAAAAATTGATGATCAGCGATCATGGCTTCTTTTATATCTTTCTACAATATTATAATTGGATCGCCTCCTAGAACATAAACAAACCCATTAAAAGGATTAATATTATGTAAAATTTTTGCTTAAATTGTGAAAACGTAATTTAGGTCATTGGGTTATTCTGGTATTTATTTTTTTCAACTGAATAAAGTGTAAAAGAAGAATGTATACAGTTATAGATTATGAGTCAGACGGATGAGTGGCCGCCTTACAGACTTGTATAGCTGGATGGTACGTATATAAAGGATGAAGAAATGACGTATGCTGGGGTGATTGCGTCACGCCTGGCTTCTGATAGCGGATCGGCCTTTCGCCAATACCCCGTGTGGGCTGGTGCAGACCTGTGTGGACTAGCAAGTGCGTCCGTTTCCACGCCCACACGCCGCGTGCGCCATTCACTGCCTCCCGTCTGATAGAGCAGGCCCCACCAAAGGTCTACGGCTGAAAGGCACATTGAAGCCGAAGTACCGGTCGCAGAGGGTGGCGAGCTTAAATGGAGCAACACGGCGTCAGTAAACCTCGTGACGACGTCTAAACTTGTACGAGGAGTTGCGTGGCGATAGCGTAGAGGATCGTCCTATCCACGGCTGAGTAGAAGACCGTTAATCCTTAGTGAACGAACAATTAGATCAATGGATTAACTTTCAGTTCATTTCTTTTAAGCTAACTGACTCCTTAACTACAGGCAATACGTCCTAGTTATGTCAAGAGAAAACGTCGCTACGCCCACAAAAATTAAGTTCTGACATTTTCGCGTCACGTAGTTGCGTAGGTATGTGCATATGTCGAAGTGCGCCCAATTTATGTAAATTAGTGAACGATCATGCTGCTGATGAGGTATTAAAAGCAAATCATCCTTCCTTCTTGCTTCGTAACCAAGTGCGCGCGACATAAGTGTGTCTTGACTCTTACTGTTGTTGTTGTTGTTGTTTGGATGTTTTAGGGGGACAAAACTACGAAGGTCATCAGCCCCCCACTCTTACTGTTGTTTGATTACTATATTCAGGTGTACTACAATTTTTTGCTAATAGATTGACCGTGCAAACGGTGTCAGCAGTTCAATAACTGAACATAATCCATGAGCGCATTTTAATTACATTAACTTTACTTAATTACTATTTTTTATTATTAAAAATAACGGAATGTTCAGGTTGGAATTCAGTAATATAATAAAAACAGTTTACAAGTCACGAAAGACGTCGACGAGCTGGGACTGTCACATAGAAATACAAAAATTAAAAAATAAATAAATTAATTAAAAACACTTGCCTACAACACCTAAGTTATCGGCCATTAGCCTCCTTCAGAATAAATAGCTTTCGCACAATTACACAGATGCAGTCACACAACCTTTATCCCAGCGGTCTGGAGCGCCACGAGCGAACCTCCCGGCCTCCCGCGACGGAGGTTCGAATCCTCCCTCGGGCATGGATGTTTGTGTTGTCTTTAGTATAAGTTATTAACTAACTTGTACTATTATTTAGTTTGTAAGCTTAGGGACTGATGACCACCCAATTAAGTATTATAAGCTTTACAAACATTTGAAGATTTGAACAATCGTCACCTCCGTCTGCCGCACTCCGAGTTATTATTATTATTATTAATACTATTATTCACGAAATGGGCCAATAAGACCACTACAAGTAAAATTAGTCGTCCATTTTGGTACTTGGTCTTCTTTTGTGCCCAAATTGTTTCATCCTCTGAGCGCGAAGGCTCTCTGTTTCATCAGGCAACTGTCTCCAGTTCAGTTTCTAACTTAGCTCTGATCTTCTTTCCAATCATATATATTTGTCCTAATATTTTTCTATCTGTAACGCCTGCCTGAGGAAAGAAAGCAAGTTTAATACACTCCTTAATTGCAGCGATCAATTTAATTGGCTCAGATTTGCACTTACTTCTGTTTTTCTAAAATCTATTCGTTTTGAAAACCTAGTGGGTGCCATTCCTTCAATGTGCCCATGAAACTGAAGTCTCCGTTTATGTTCATTTTCACCGTGTAAGTCTGTGTACTCTTGTATTTCCTTATTTCGTCTTTTCAAATATTTGTAAGTAGTAGGGTTGCAACTTAAATAGTGGCATCACTGCTGTAGAGACAGTATGCAATGGAATCTACTATTGTCGCTGATAGCACACATTGCTGACATACCTATAACCGGTGTGCACACAATCTAGGGATACACAGTCACTTGTGAGCGAGCGGTCTAACGCAACGGTGTGATTATGTTTTAGAAACAGGAACAACGCAGTTGGATCAAGTTTGAATGTGCCAGAGGACGTACAACACGACAGTGCCATCAAGGTCTTCAAGTGCGTCAGAGCTCTAGTTTGGTGAAAGTTATGGTGAGTCTCGTGTGCGACTGTAATGCTGTTATCCTAACGCATTACGTTCCTTCACGGCAGACCGTCAATGCACAGTATTCCTGTTCGTTCTTGAAGCATCACCTGCGTCCGGCTTTGTGAAAGGAGGGCCAACACTTTCTGTGCAACCGATCCATCATTTTGCACGACAATACGGAGGCGCATATTGCTCAAGCTGTGTGTGCTCTTTTCTGTCGCTGGGATTGTGAAGTACTGTACCATCCACCACACTCTTTGAGACTTTGATTTGATTCCGAAGGTGGCATTCGCTTCAGAACTGTTCCAGAGATTCAACAGAGCAGGCCCCTGCGTTCACACCATCAAAAGAACAGACTCTTCTGATGGTACACTACGCCTTCCACATCACTGGCAACAGGTTCTACACAAAGATGATGCTTACTTTGTAGGATAGATACCGCTACAAACATTTAACGCTTTTCTATCGGTAGTGAATAAATAGTTGCCACTATTTAAGTTCCATCCGTCGTATATGGGGCTCAACAACTTTGGTTATCAGTCCCTAGGCTTACAAAATACTTAAACTAACCTAAGGACAACACACTCATACACACACACACACACACACACACACACACACACACACACACACACACACAAATGGCAAAGAGAGGACTCGTACCTCCGACGGGGAGCCACCATGCGCTCTGCAGCAAGGCGCCTACGATCGCACGGCTACTCCACCGCGGCCCTTATTACTTCTCAGCCTATGAACTCTGTATCAGATTTTGGGGCCTAATATTTTCATAATAATTATTTCTTTCGTTCTTTAATATGGCTTTTTTTTTTAGAATTGAAGTTTCTGCTCCATAAAAAAATTCTGATTTGATTACAGTGCTGTAATGGTTAAATTTACTGACTTTAGAAAGTTATTTTCGTGTTGGTTTTTTTTTTTTTTTTTTTTTTTTTTTTTTTTTTTTTTTTTTTTTTTTTTTTTTTTTTTTGAGCTGTGGTAACATCCACAGTTAAGATTGCCAGATCATCTGCGGGGTTAAGTGAAACTCTTTTATTGCCTCCGAGGCAACTGAAATTAGTAGTTCTGCAGTTAAACTGTCACCTTATAATTTTAAGTCGCTTGCACTGTTTACTTCTTCCGATTTCTTCATGTTCCTTATAGATGGGTAGGTATTATTGATGTAGTTAGAATTTATCTACAGGTATGGACAGTTAATAGTTTTTCAAAGTGTTTAGAAAGAACCCTACAATTTGCCGCGCCGTTATGAGCCAAACTGACAGTTTCATTTTTGATGCGAAGACTTTGAGGTTCTCATATATGTTTTATAAAATTTAAGGTGTTGTTATTTAGAAAAACTTTTTAGATTTTCAAAAGTTGGTCATTTTTGTAGTTTCATACAGTCAGGAAGGTGGAGTACATAATTTTGGTTTTATTACTTTTCCAACGTTCGAATGCCTCTTCCTATACTTAACTGCTGTTTCACAATTCCACTTCGGCCAAGGTAAGAACGGATTTAAGTGTTGTGCTGTTTTGATCACCTTTTCTTTTAGGTTCTGCTAATTGTCTAATTGTTTTCCTCAAGTTAATACTTTAGTGTTTTTGAGGGTGATCTCTCACTTTTATTCTTGCTAATTAACAGAATCAATATTAGCTCCTTTCCTAACTTGCATATGTGAAATATATTACCACTTGTTGTTGAAATCGCTGTATGATCGATTTGAAATTCCCCAACAAATGTATTGAGTGTCAGAAAAGTTTTTTGTCTAGAAGAATTCTTTCATAAATATGTCCAATTTACTTAAAATTAATTTGTTGCATTCTCAACAACTCTTTAGCCATTTTCATTTGTCAATTTATGTGCAGAAAATCCCCCCCCCCCCACCATTTTTGTACTTTTTCTCTTTATGTAATTGAGAATTAAAGTCACCCATTCAAATTTTAATATGGCTTGAAGGAATTTTCTACATGATGCTTTATAATGATTTCCAAGCTTCATTAACATCTTCAGCTTCCTTACAGTTATCCCCTTGACTGTCATTTGGACATTTATTAAAAGTTTTTGATTTATATGCGTATTTAAAAAGAAATTGTCGTTGGTCTATTATTAATGGGTTTTACCTCCATTGTTGAATTTACAACATTTTTGGAGACTGCAAAAGCAACTCTCAGGATAATAACACATTGAATATAAATCTCATATACCTGGAGTTTTGTACTGTAGCGGCATTCTTAGACTTTTTCTCTTCTACGAGAACTGCTCTCAGAAGAATAATATATTTGATCATCTAGGTAAATATGCAGCTTATAAAAGTTATCTTATTTTCCTATATTTTTATTCTCCTGTGATTTATCATTGATCACTTAATCGTTATATAACTAATGTAACAGATTGAAATATCCTTATCTTCGATGTCCTGACGAATTCTCCTCAGCAAATACATTTTTTTTTTCTATTTTAAGATTGGTTATAGTTTGACATAATTGAAATTGATTGGTCCAGAACACTGTAATTTATTTTTGTTGAATTATTCACTAGATATATCTTTAGCCACAAGTGCCGTTGTCAGGTGTCATTGGTACACAAAGATTTTAACTGCTTTAACTGACTATTCGATGTTTATGAGATGTTCTTTTAATCTTGTACTTCCATCTACGTATTATAGAGAGTTATCTATTATTCTTAGGCACTAGGGCACTCTCATATATATCGAACAGTCAGTTAAAACAATTAAAGACTCTATATACCAAAGACACCTCACGACTGCAGTTTTGACGGAAGATACATTAGGTGAATAAATAAATAATATATTACAGTGTTCTGGAACAACCAATCTCAGTTATGTCAATCTACGATATCTCTAACACTGATATAACAAGTGGTAATAGGGTTTATTAACTACCTTATTTCAGTACTTCTCCAACGTTAAGTTTACCATTACCTGTTAATGGTCATATTAGAGCCGATGGAATGCTAAGAAGTCTGTAGGATTGAGATCAGGCGCCTGTGGTGGCTGTCCAAGTTGCGCAACCCTGTTTTTTTTTTTTTTTTTTTTTTTTTTTTTTTTTTTTTTTTTGCCAGTTTGACGATATTGGCTGTGTTTTGCGAGCGTTGTCTTGCAACTGAACTTCGACCATACTCGCCGGATCTCAGTCCTGTAGACTTCTTCCTATGCCATCGATTCAACTCGCTGTGAATGGAAATGGATTTCACGAAATTCCCTACATCCAATGAAACGTGATGAAGCTTTTGAAAACATATCAAAGAAAGACTTCATACAAAGTTTCCAGATCACGTATCGAAGTGCTCAGCAATGTATACTTATAGCAGCTATTTTTTACTAAGGGCAGTAACGTAACCGGAGTTTATAGTTCAACTATGTTAATGTTACACGACTATCCACAGAAAGTTATTGTCAGAGGTTGTATTTTCATCACAGTGCCATTACAGTGCAATCTTTTTCAGCCGCAATGATCTGAACGACTTGCCTCCACCACGTAAATTATTACTGTTGTAGATTACTTAAGGATGAATAGATCAACGGTTTTCTCTTTCTGGCAGAACGCAACAACTCGTTTTTACTAAAACATGCGTAGTTGTGAACAAAATTCAGTTTGTCACTTGCATGATATTCATTCTTTTTACTTTCCGTGGCAATGTAGTAAATACGAGGGTAAAAATGAAATAATTTTAAGTATGTGTACATCTCATGGCTTCAATAAACCCTCGTATCCCTGTATTCCTCAAATATATCTCACTCTCCTATCCAAACAGCTTCCACTACAAATTGCGAAATATATAGTTATTTCCACAGTCGAATAACGAATTAAAGCTTCATCAGTGATATTGAAACTATCAAGACCCAGAATTAATGTGTATCAAGTCATTATTGCTGTCCAGTCGATGCGTAGTATTGCAATAATGTGTTCAAAGTTTTTCGATGATTTTGGAACGTGTATTATTCAGAATATCCAGTATGCACTGATATTCATTTGCACTACCTGCAAAATCTACAAATCTATTATGTGGTGGCTCTTCTATACCTCCACTCCCAGTCACGTTCATCGCTAAGATACGGGATGCACGTGTCCTTAATCACAATTATTGAAGTTTCCAACTAGTAAATGTAAAACACACAATTAAGAAAACCAGTTTTCACCTTTAACTTACGCATTTGGCCACATTGCATGGATCGACGTACGACGCTACAATCGGTAGCAGCGTCACCTGAAGGCAGACACACGAACTATACATGTAGTACCTGTGAGCATGATGTCCGTGTAATAAAATAACCAGTTTCAGCTTGGTGGACAATATGGAACATTTATTTTACAAAATTTCACATATAGATTTCGTTCCTATGATGGAACATCATCGGTTCAGGATGAATCTGCAGTGATTATGTTCCATCATAGGAACGAAATCGATATGTGAAGTTTAGTAAAGTAAGTATTTCCTATCGCCCACCAAGATAATTCTTCTTATTTTGTTGCAATATTGCGGTGGGCTGGCAAAATCACCGTTATGGAATCAAGTTACAAGTGATGTCCGTGTGTAATGAAGGAGGCCACCGATTGATATGAGTTTGACCGAAAGGCTTTGTGATGGCTCCGAGGATCAGCATGAAGATTTCGGAAATTGCATGAGTTGTCGGGTGTTCGAGAATTCCTGACGTGAGTATCTTGAAAATGTGACGAAACCAAGTTGAAGCCATGACCAAATGCCGACGGATTGGGCTGCCAGACCTCTTTACAGATGGAGGACGTCGTACACTGGATTGACTTCTAAACCTGGACGGCCGGTGAAGTGTGTCGGAAGTAACATCAGACATTAATGCTGCACAGAGTACAAGGGTGTAAGAACACTCCTAAGGGTAGGCCTCCATAGACGCCGGTTCACATTCCAATGTTAACACCATGACATGGGCTACTACACTACTGGCCATTAAAATTGCTACATCAAGAAGAAATGCAGATGTTAACGGATATTCATTGGACAAATTTATTGTACTAGAACTCATATGTGATTACATTTTCATGCATTGTGGGTGCATAGATCCTGATAAATCAGTACTCAGAACAAAGCTTGGATGGCGTGTACAGGTACAGATGCCCATGCAACTTCAACACGATAACGCAGTTCATCAAGAGTAGTGACTGGCGTGTGGTGACGAGCCAGTTGGTCGGCCACCATTGACCAGACGCTTTCAGACGGTGAAAGATCTGGATAATGTGCTGGCCAGGGTAGCAGTCGAACATTTTCCGTATCCATAAAGGCCCGTACAGGACATGCAACATGCGGTCGTGCATTAGCCCGTTGAAATGTAGGGTTTCGCAAGGATCACATCTGAAATGTAACGGCCACTTTTCAAAGTGCCGTCGATGTGAACAAGAGGTGAGCAAGACGTCTAACAAATGGCACCCCATACCATCACGCCGGGTGATATGCCGGTATGGCAATGACTAATACACGCTTCCAATGTGCCAAACACGGATGCGACCATCATGATGCTGTAAACGGAACCTGGATTCAGCCGAAAAAATTACGTTTTGTCATTCTTGCACCAAGGTTCGTCGTTGCTTACACCATCGCAGGCGCTCCTGTCTGCGCAGCGTCAAGGGTAACCGCAGCCACGGTCCAGGACGGCGTCCCGTATTGCCCTTCTGAACCCATCGACACCATATTCTGCAAGCAGTCATTGGATCGCAATCAGCAGCAATGTCGCGATGATAAACTGCAATCAAGATAGGCTACAATCCGACCTTTATCAAAGTCGGCAACGTGATGGTACGCATTTCTCATCCGTACACGTGTCACCAGGCAATGCTGGTCAACTGCTGTTTGTGAATGAGAATTCGGTTGGATACTTCCCTAGTGTCAGCACGTTGTAGGTGTCGCCACCGGCGCAAACCTTGTGAGAAAGCTGTGAAAGCTAATCATTTGCATATCACAATATCTTCTTGCTGTCGGTTAAATTCTCGTCTGTAGCACGTTAGCTTCGTGGTGTAGCAATTTTAATGGCCAGGAGTGCACTAATGTAAATGGCATGTGACCATCACTGGATGTTGGAAAACTAGCGGAACGTTGCGTAGTGCGATTAATACCAATATCTTCTTCATCTTGCCGATGGGACTGTGCGAATCAGTATTTATCCAGAGGGGCTAATCCTTGACACCAGTACTGCGTGAAATTTAAATGGCCATTCATTAATGTAGTGGAGCTCATGAGGGCCAATAAATGTCGTACATTGGTTCCAGACCACGTACCAATGGCAGTGAAATTTTACTACAAAATAATGGGGTCCACTACAAGGCTAGGTGTGCAATGGAGAGTTTCGAGATACACAGTGGTAATAACGTGTGCCCCCCCCCCCCCCCAATCACCATATCTTAAAACGATGGAACAAATCAGGTTTGTGATTGGCTTCATTGCTCATCACCATCCACCACGGAATTCACGGGAACGGTGTGTGTGTGTGCCTAGGTGTGTTCCCAACTCCCTCCAGCGACCTACCATAGCCTCATAGCTTCCAAGACCCGCCGCCACCGTTATCCGTCCCAAAGGTGTCCATAATGTTCTGGCTGATCACCTTGTGTCAACTCCAGCTGATTTCGTACAGTGTTATAAATCTGAATGAATGCAATGGTTTTTCTAAATGTTTGTGATTTGTGTAACTGATCCGGATCTTTGGAACTATTCCAGTATGCACCTAGTAGAATGTGAGTAGCCGCGAGGATGCACACGCTGCTTGGCCAGCACACCAAACCATAACTGGGTGCGGAATACCTTCGAGTCCTGTTAGGCAACGCCTTAAACTACGCGGCTAACGGGTAAGGTAATAAAGTGAGTACCTGAAAAACAGTTATTACATTACCAGTCTTTGCTTTGCAGATCTCTAACCATCTTGAATTTATAAATATCCTAAAATTTGTGAGAAAAACGGGATAAAAAATACGGAAGTTGAAACTAACAAAAAAACGTAATACTATATAGTTGATGATATTTGACATATGAAAAACGAATAGATACAAATAGCACAAAAAACACGTGTTGTATTCAAATAAACTAGGAAATTTAAAATATTTAATTAAATTGATGTTTCACCGATAGGATCCATTATGAACACATCATCTGAGCTAGAAGCATGCCAGCAAGGTAAAAGCATCATCCTGATGAAATGGTTCACACAATTGAACAGTTTAAGCACAATTATATGTTTACACTTAGTGGTGTTGCTGTGGAAGTTCCGCAAATATCACGATCACTAATTCACGAAATTTTTGCTGAAGAACTGAAATTTCGAAAACTTTGCCCACGTCGGGTACACAAAATTCTTACTGAACAATACAAAAGTAACGCATTGGCAGTGAACTTCAGTTTTTGATACCGTACAATAAAGGAGCGATAGATTTCCATCTCGGATAGTCACGGGGGATGAAAATTAGGTATCTTACGACACCCCTGAAAGTAAACAACAATCATTGGAATGGAGGTACACTTCATTCCCAACGAAGGTTACCCCTAAGCAAATCTCAAAAAGACATGAGCACCGTTTTCTGGAACAGAAAATACATTTTGTTGATTGATTTCTTACTACGAGGTCAAACAATCAATGCACATGATTACTGCGAGACCATTAAGAAATTGTGCCGCGCAATACAGAACAAGCTTCGAGTATTACTGTCAAAAGGTGTTCCTCGCTCCTAGCGACTTTCATCTCTTCTGTTCTTGGTGGTGAACACTTAACGACAATGACAAGCTGATAGCACATGTTACCCCAAGGATGAATACACAGGCGGAAATCTTCTAAGAAGAAGGCATAGAAAAACTTGCACCACTCTATGACAAGTGCCTACAAAACTTCGGAAGCTATGTAGAAAAGTAGATAAACAGTTGTAGATTTTTGTACAGTAAATATTTTTTCTGTATCTGTAAACGTTAGTTTACGGAAGTTACTTTGTGGACATACCTCGTATTATTGCAATTATTATTTATTATTATGCCATTACGTTCCAAATTATTTTCACCTCTTCTATTCTGTCTTTCCTTGCTTTATAAAACTTCTGCTGTCCCGATTTCCTTTTCCAACTAATGATCCTAACACAAAACCGGGTAGTTCCTGAAAAATAATGAAAATTTTACTCATTTACTTGTACAGCTCATACAAAACAAGTACCTGAAGTTTCCCTCTGTCACATATACATTCCAACTTCCTAATGCTGATCCAGTGGAAAAAAAAGAAAAAAAATGAACATAGAATCGATAACTCGAAGTCGACACTTCAAAATTAGTAAGTACCACATTTGCAGTTACACCTCCAACAAAAGACTGTGAAAATCCAATCCAGTTTTGTGTAGTACGTATTATATCTGAAGGCCGAAAGTGTCGCAAGAGGTACAAAAGTGAAAGAAGCTCGAACATTTCCTACTGCCGTTGAAACATGAATATAAGGGCTGCGAGTCAGAAATATTACATATAGTACGAAATGAGCTCGAAGATTTCGTACCACCGGTCTAACATATTTGTCAATAACCGAACAACTGTCTAAACACTAAATTTTATTCATTTATTACGTCGTTATTGCATCTGCCATCATAAGGTATGTAAGTAGGATGAAAGGAATTTTCAAGTATTGGTCGAACAATCGACCTCCATAGAATTTTTCAAACACAATGTAGAAAATAAAAACTTTTTGGAACGTATTTAAATGTTCATTGATATAAAATACCATGAACCTCCAAATCAAAATTCATTTTCAAGGGGGCATCATCTAAAATGTTAATACTTTTAATGGGGTTGGCGTTTTTAATATAATTACTGTTACTTTTAGGAGATTTACCGAAAGTTGAAGTTAATAATCATCTCGTAATGCTAAATATTATGCTGACGTTGCAGTAAAACCAGTTAGCCAATAAAATGTTAGAAAGATTTAGTTTTCACGAATAATACATTAACAAACAGTACTATATCAACCGAATTCAGTAATCAAACGCCAGTGGACAGTGAACACCTAGTTAGTTTACTCGCAATTAATTGGTTCACCAATCGTGCCCACCCCTGCATAGCCACACACCTATATGACCCACATATGTCGCAACATAATTGTAGTGGGCGGGGCGGCGATGGTATTGACATAAGTAGTGGGTACCTAACTAACGATTAAAGGAATTAGAGAAAGCCAAGTTGAAGATACATTAACGGTTTTAAAATTAAAGTTAACCCACAACTGGAAAAGTTAATGGACTAATAATCTTGTGCCCAGTTATGATACTATACAAATATGAGTGGCCTTTCCAGAATCCCCATTTCGCTTCTTGTAGGATAGTATACGTTCTTAAATAAGTGAAATGTTTCTAGTACTTGGAGGCTATAGTTTTGGAGGCTTATTCCTCTATAACTTTCGCAAATATAATATAATATGATGTAACACTTTAATTATTAGACTAACGTATCTTGAAAGTTCCATAGTATTATATTGTATATATGACTACCTACCGTTTAAAACTATTTTCATTTTTTCAGTTGTGACTGAATACGTTTCATTCTAGGTTGTTCCTTGACACATTTTTAAAATTAAATTCGTCCTATTTAGGCTCGTCATATACATTTAGTTCAGAAATTTAGCATTTTATGCTTTGTTCCAGTTTTTCATTAGTTTCAGTAGAATTTAGCATGGTTCAATTTTTCTTATACCGCGCTTATAGTTCCTTGTGTGTGATTCAGCAGGGATTTCTGTCTTTCTCTTCAACGACTTTTGTGACATTTTCATTCCATACTATTAATCCTTCTTTTCTATTCTTATTTCTCCATAATGCGTTACTTACCGCTGTTTCTGTGTATTATTTAACATTTTGCCTTTTTACACTATATACCAGACAAAGTATATGCATTGTATTTCTGTAGCTGACATTGATGAAATTTGAAATACTTTCTTCATCTAAAACGCACCTCTTAAACACTTATTTAAAGGTAGTTTGGCTACTTGGCTTCCATTTAGATAACGTTGCTGCTTTTGTTACACATTATCAGTCTTGCTATTCCTTCATTGGTGTACATGCACACGTGGAACCTGATTACATAAATTGTCATTTCTATTAAAAAGTCTTCTAAGGGTCAATAAGCTATCTACACTTCACATTATCGTATTTCTCTCTTCCCCAATAAATTTTTTTTATCGAATGCTGGGTGAAGGATGCTGGCTGAGATCTGAAACATTTATGTTTTATTCTCCAAATATACGTACAGCTTCTTAGATAGGTATGTTTAAATTTCCACTAATGAATAACTCTTCTTATTTAATTGATTTGCAATTCACCACAGAACCCTTCTTGTTTTTCCCCTTCTTGTGATGCATATTCATCTGTAATGGCTGAATTTTCATGCAACACAGGTTTCATTATTATTATTTTTATTGTGATCATCGCACCTCGCCCGTGTGTTCTTAGGTAATTCGATGTATACCACTTTCTATTGACGGAGATATATTGTGTCTTTCAGTTTCTTGTAAGTTTCTGTTCTAAGAGTTATATCAAAATACAGGCTGTATGTCTCAATTTATCATATGGCTCTTTGTTTTCAGTCTCCTTTCAGTTTTCCTGATTGGGACTCGAAATATTCTAGTTAATCTGGCGAGTGGAAAGAGATAATTTTTGTTTTACTTGGAGCTTTTTATAAAGGTTTAATGTTTCGCCAAATTACACAATGCAAATTACATAAGTATATCCACGTATTCTGTTTCGGAAACAGAAGTTTTAATGTCAATAATAATTCTAATTTTCTCCTACAGTTTCAGGAAACCATAGTGTTCAAATAATCAGTACAAGATCAGTTTAGTTTTGCGCCAAAGATTTTTCTGACTACCGTGAAAGAGGCTACAAAAATTTCTTTCCGTTCATCTTTCGATATTAGGTTGATGAAGTGCAAATATTTATCTGTGCCTCAGAGACCATCTCCAACTCTGCGTTACTATTCTCATAGCAAGGCTTTGTTGCTGTGAAATGTAAACCTCCTGACTGATTTTTCCTTAACTGCGTTTTCTGAAAAGACAGTTTTTCCATTACCACAACGATACGAAAGAATATACCGATAGCGTGATTTTATCTGGAACTCGGGACGTATTCTACGGCGGAAATAGAGAAGGCGCCTTGAAATGCTACGGAAGTTGTCACTCGAGTTTGTGGATGATAAAAAAAGTGTCGCCTTTTACTGCTCTTGTAGACGATATTTACCACAGGCGGCTGCAAGGAAGGAGGAAGAGAGAAGGCTGTTGTATACGTCGGAACTACCGGTGTAAGGCAGGGAGGGAAATTGTGAGTAGCGCAGTCAATCTACCGGTAATAAAAAGGTGTTTGATTGTTATGTACCAACATTGTTCTACATTAATACAGATATTAGCCAAAGGTGAATATGTTACACTTGTGGAATAGGAGAACCATCTACCCGCTTCAATAGCATTCAAATAAACAAAATAAATACTCGCGTTTATGTAAATTAACACGATGTCAGGCTGAATAATCTAAGACTTGCTCCGGAAATACGACGTAACTGAGACTGATATATATTTTCACAGGACAGATTGGTAGTAAGGGGTTCGAATTGTAACCCATTAACATATTTTAATAATATATAGAAATTGTGCGAACGTACACTTTTTATATCGGATCAATGATTATTGATATTAACAATCGAAAAAATAGGGTAAATTAGAATGGTGAAGCGTATTACATGATCGTATTGCCATCCGTTTAGGAGCTATCATATTGTGTAAATTTTGCAGTCCGATTCTTCTTTCCCCATGCATGCTGCGTATTTGCTAAGAACGATATTGTTATGTTGCTTACATTTCGCTTGTGTATTCGTTGAGAGCTTTGCGACTTGCTAATCAGTTAATGCTGAAAGAAGCAAGTTGTATTTTCTATGAAATATCTCGGGCAGCAGAGATCTATAAATGCAAGTTAAGACGCTCACTGCTGCTCTAAATTACTTTACGGGTGGCCACAGTACTTGCACAACGGAAATTCATCTAACTACTCACTCCTTAAGGTAGCAACCAACGTTTTAACAAAAATAATATATATAAAATGGAGTAGATAATTAAACATGGGACGGGGAGCATGAAATTTTAAAGCAGACGTTTGATACTTTAAATCATCATCTATTCAATAAAATGAACAAGCAAATAAATGTTGGGCGACCAAATTAAGCACAATAAATCACACACCTTGTACAAAAGTAAATTAAATCATACTGCCCATTATAAAAATGTATCTGTTCGTTATGAATATGGAGGTAATGTGGCAGGAAATTTGCAAATACACAGGGGATAGAGGACATTCATTCACTCACAGACACGTGCATAATGCTTGCGACACATTACTCATGCAGCAACACTTCATAGCAGCGACAAAACGAAGCATCGGCGGCGTTTTGACGAGATGGCGGGTCTTCAAGCACAATTAAAATCAAACTATGCTCCAAACGATTTCAATTGCGGGGAGGCAGCAAAATACTATCTTTGTGTACCACGTGGTGTGCGACCACGGTGGATAACAATAGAATTTACAAAAAGAAATTAATTTAGAATAAGCAAGTAAAGCACATGCGAGAATGCATATAGAAGAAAGCTACTATTAGTGAAAGCATGGCTGAAGGCCGAAGTAACGACCGTTATGAAAGCACGTTGTGCACTCGGTGATACCAACACTGGAAAGACGGAATCAATCCAGAAAATCTGAGAAAAATTTAGCTTACTCGCACGTACAGAAAAGACGCGAAAACGTTAGATAAAAACAGCAAGGAAATTAAAACATAATTATTATACACAAAGGCTGAAGGCCACATACGTGTATTACAACTTGAGAAAACCGGACACAAAATCATCACTGGAATGAAATTGCAATTATATAATTTACACTGAATTATTAGAGTTCTGTAAATTAAGCAACACTTCGCCTCTCATAGCGAAAGAATTACTGGAGAAAAACTATCACTGATAAACCAAGAATGTCTGGTCACAAACATGCTATCCCGACGATATACTCACTTCGGGAGTCACGGCAAGAGTGGAGCCTCGGGCCATGCGCAAAGCCTTCCCCTCCATGCACCAGATGTAGGGCGCGATGCATAATGCGTTCAGAGCCGACTGTCTGCGAACCCTTGCTACCTTAAGAAGATAACACCCTCTAACAGAGCTCCAGAGAGGTCTCTTCTGTCACCTCGTTCGTCCATGATTATGTTGGTACTACACTAAGAGCAGCCCACCTCGCCAACATGCCCAGTAAGCTTGTATCTGGCCACCCAGCAGACGCAGTGCAGACGACATACGAAGCCATGCGTTCTTAACTAAAGTAAACGAGGACTAAAGCGTGAGGCGGCGACTGTAAGCCCTTGTGCGGCAGTCAGTCATTACAGTCATTATTAAAAGCAACCTCCCACATTCATACGATCACACAAATTCAATCACACGAGTGCAAAGGTATATAAACATGGGACATTGATCATTAATAAAGGAATAAAATAATTGACTTACTAATAGACAATATTAATGGCGGAGAAACACTTTAGAGTAATGAATAACTCAAAATGGAACACGACCACATATTCAGTAGACGTGTTTCAGTGTGTGACAGTCTTTACAGTAGGTTGTGAGTGGTCGATGAGATTTACCAACGCAGAGAAGGCAGACATGCTCATTATGTATGGAGATGTAGGAAAAATGTATTTCGTGTTAGTGCAATGTATACAGAAAATTATTCCAATAAACATCACCTATCGGAAGCTATTTATCAATCTCTTCGTCCATTTATGTGTGGTAGTGTGACACCTAGACACCGTCACTAAAGTAAAGAAGGGACGACAGGAAGTGGCAGAAATCAATTTGCAAGTTAGTTCCGGCGCAGTTGCACGAAAAAATGGTACGAGCCAGGCAAGTGTGACCTCTTTCGATCCTTGAAGCACTAAATGAATTACTCGCTGTCTCCTCTCATGTATGCACCTCAAGGACTTCATGTACCGAAACAATTCTCCACAACTGCTAGCATTAGCGTCTTAGACCTATACGAAGACATACACATGACGGTACGTAACAGCCGAAACGGTATGTAAAAGCAATAAATTTGCAACATATTGCAAATTTATCATGAACTACTTGTTATAAAGACATTGAGGGAAAAATAGACCAACATTTACACCTAGCCATTATAATTGCTACACAACGAAGATGACGTGCTGACATGAGGAAAGTTTCCAACCGATATCTCATACACAAACAGCAGTTGGCCGCTGTTGTGATGCCTCGTGTACGAAGGAGAAATGCGTACCATCACGTTTCCGACTTTGATAAAGGTCGAATTGTAGCCTATCGCGAATGCGGGTTAGCGTATCGCGACATTGCTGCTCGCGTTGGTCACGATACAATGACTGTTAGTAGAATATGGAATCGGTGGCTTCAGGAGGGCAATACGAAACCCCGTGCTGGTTCCCAACGGTGTCGTATCACTAGCATTCGAGACGACAGGCATCTGACCCTCATAGCTGTAACGGATCCACGTCTCGATCCATGAGTGGATTTTGCAAGATTTTGACCAGACGTTTTCAACTGGTGAGAAATCTGGAGAATGTGATGGCCAGGGTAGCAGTCGAACATTTTCCGTATCCAGAAAGACCCGTACAGGATAACAAACGTCTGCACGAACAGTTCCAGCTGCATGGACTATCAGCTCAGAGACTATTGCTGCGATTACCCTTGACGCTGAATCACAGACATGAGCGCCTGCGATGGTATACGCAACGACGATCCTGAATGCACGAATGGCAAAACGTCTTTTTTTTCGGATGAATCCAGGTTCTGTTTACAGCATCATTATGGTCACATCTGTGTTTGGCGTCATCGCAGTGAACGTACATTGGAAGCGTGTATTTGTCATCGCCATACTGGTATATGGCCGGCCGCGGTGGCCGAGGGGACTAAGGCGTTCCAGTCACGGTCTCCACTGCCACTACGGTCGGGTGTTCGAATCCCCCCTCGGGCATGGATATTTGTGCCGTCCTAGTTCGTAAGTAGTTCATAAGTAGTTTGTAAGTTTAGGGACTGATGACCCCTTAGTTAAGTCCCATAGACTATACAAAAAATATACTGGTATATGACCCGGCATGATGGTATGGGGTACCACTGGTTACACGTCTCGGTCACGTCTTGTTCCCATCGACAGCACTTTGAACACTTGCCGTTACATTTCAGATGTGTTACGTCCCGTGGGCCTGCCTTTCATTCGATCCCTGCAAACCCTACATTTCAGCAGGATAATGCACGACCGTATGATGCAGGTCCTATACGGGCCTTCCTGGATACGGAAAATGTTCGACTGCTGCCCTGGCCAGAACTTTCTCCAGATCTCTCTCCAATTTAAAACGTCTGGTCAATGATGGCAGAGCAACTGGCTCGTCACAATACGCCAGTCACTACTCGTGATGAATTTTGGTATCGTGTTGAAGCTGCATGGGCATCTGTACCTGTACACGGTATCCAAGCTCTGTCTCAATGCCCAGATGTATCAAGGCGGTTATTACGGCCAGAGGTGGTTGTTCTGGGTACTGATTTATCAGTAACCACGTGTCAGTTCTAGAATAATATATTTGTCCAATGAATACCCGTTTATCATCTGCATTTCTTCTTGGTGTAGGAAATGTAATGGCCAGTACTATAATACCGAATACTAATTTTAGTTTATGGGAGTGTTTTTTGAAGGCATTTTTGTGGACTGTTGCCTTGTACGAAAGTGAAACATGTCCAATAAATAGGTCAGACAGGAAATGCGGTGTTACAGAAGAATGCTGAAGGCTAAGTGGGTAGATCACATAGTTACCGAAAGGGAGACCAAGAGACAACTACTGTAAGCAGATTCAAATATATGTGGGTTGCTGTTCTTATGGGACGATCAAGAGGCTTACTCAGCATGGAGTAGGCTGGAGAGCTGCAACAAAGCAGTTTCTGGACTGAAGAGTACAACAACAACAGCAAACATAGCACAGTGTATGATAACATGTTGGATATCAGTCTAGATGAATAACATATTTCCAAACACTTTTGACGAAGGAAATAGGGCAGAAAGTAATGAGCAGGGACGAAGGCTGTATTCCTAACAAACAGATAGTTACTTCAGTTAGATAAGCCACAATTTGAGAAAAAAAAATGAACGTTTTCACCTCAGCATTTGACAGAAGAGTTTTTAGGGGAACTGTTACAAGTCTTTTGTTTGACAAGAATTGGGAGACTTGCAAGCCTGCGATGATTACAGCACGTTACACACAATTCCCTTACTGGAATTGAACCAGGGGCACCATCGTGCTAACGATGTGAACTACGGTGATTGACTTATTGATAACGAAAGAGACTGCATAAAAATAAGAATTACATCAATTAATTTCACATTTTCTCGTGAGGCTAATAAGACGTAATTACATTAATATATGTAATGTTATGTATACGATATTTTGAACTTCGAAATTAACATATGGAGTTTCCGCTATAATAAATGGTATTAATTATTTACGTATTTTGCAATTATTTACTATTAAGCTGACAGGTTTTCTGCAGTTTGATCCGTTGTGATATTAGATTCTATAGAAAGCTTTTCATATTTTATAGAGATATGAACAGCTCCGACAAAGATGAAATTGACTATGTTACCAGAGATGTTTAATATTTACATTGGTTGGAGAGGTTATGTTTCTTAAGCTATCCAGGGTCATGCATCATACCTATAGTTCTCGCATTTTTCGTCGATAAAGTCCATAAAATTAACTATATAATTTATATGTTTGAAATCGGTGTGTTCATTATTTCATTTCGATAACTTTTATGAGAATATATATTCTAATTTCCTCCAGAGTACTCATTTCTAATCCCTTTGGAATTAAATAATATCGTTAGTGCATTTTCGATGTTGAGTGCTGAGTGGTTTTCATTTCTAAGCTCTATATAGAAACTTGACTCTCTTCGCTTATTCTTCACACTATTAAATTCTCACTATAAATAATGTAAATTAAATGTTTAATGAACACACTGATTTCAAACATACGAATTATATAGTCAATTTGATTGCCTCCATTGATGAAAAAGGCTGAGAACCAAGGCTATGAAAGATGACCAGAGATAGCTAAAAAAACATAATCAAATGTTTGTTAAGCTTATGGGACTAAACTACGGGGTCATCAGTCCCTAAACGTACAAACTACTTATCAACTACCTTATACTAATGACGGCACAAATATCCATGCCCGAGTGGGGATTCGAACACCCGACCGTAGTGGCCGAGCAGACCGTGACTGGAGCGCCTCAGTCTGCTCGGCCACCGTCGCCGGCAAAACATAATCCTCTCTAACCAATAAAACATTAAATATCGTCGATTATTGTCTCTGTCTCTCTCTTTGTATACATATAACATCCTTCGCAGATCTGTTGAAAATTATGAAAAGTAATCCATGCAGTTTAAGATCATAACGGTTCTACCTGCAGAAAACCTGGCAGACAGAGCGTGTATAATTGCAAAATATATGAATAACTGGTAGCAATTAAATAATCAGAAAGAACAGGTGTTAGTTATGAACGTCAAAACATCGTACACCTAGAATAAAACTTTCACTTTGCAGCGGTGCAACTCACATATTGTAAGCAAGAGAGAAAGTCATAACAAGTATAATAAAAGTTTCAGAATCACTGCTTGAAGTATTTTATTTAATTCTATATAGCTGCTTCAGCACTTTGCCATTTTCGAGAGGCTGCATATAAATAAGAATTACATGAACTAACTTTGCAGCGTTGTGTGCGCTGACATGAAACTTTCTGGGATATTAAAATTGTGTATCGAAACCGGGACTCGAACCTGGGACCTTTGCTTTTCTTGGGCAAGTGCTGTACAGACTGAGGTTGTCTAAGAAATGCAAAGGTCCGAGTTTCGATCCCGGTACCGGCACACACTTTTAATCTGCCTGGGAGTTTCATTGTAGACGTAATTCAAATTTTTTTTATTAAAAAGAAGTTATATGTAATTTCGTCGAATTATGCTCATAATATGTTGTGAAATTAATTAATTTAATTCTTATATAAAAACAGGTCTTGGAAAAAGGCAGAGTACTGAAACACCTGTAGCGTTAAATAATAAATTTCAAACAGTCATTCTGAATCTTTTATTATAATGTGATTCAACGACAACTGCCGGCATAACAATAAGACACTCGTAAGGAGTGGCTTCAATGCAGTCTGATGAATCAGAACAATAAAAATTGCAATATTTGTACGCTGACAAGTACAACGTAAGGGAGTGGCTAGAGGGGGGAAGGGCGGCAGCTGGCGAGGACTGTGAGCAGCAGGGGCGTGGGAGCGGGTGTGACTTGCAACTTTGGGCGGAGCGGAAATTTGTGCGACGCCGTCCCGGAAGAGGGGCAGCTGGGGACAGCGGTGCGCCCTGGCGTCTCGTAAATCAGTCGCGGACTGCGAGCTGACACGGGAATTAATGAGGCGGCGGTGGTGGCGGCCACGCCCCGCAGACAAATGCAGCACGACAGGTGGCCGAGCTCAGGTGCGGCGCGGGCTTTTAGCGTGCCGCCAGGCGCGGGGCTGGAGCGCATGCCGGAAGCGCGGCTGAGGAACAGTCAGGCCCAGAGGCGGCGCCTCCTGTGTGTTCACCGGTTCACTGAACCCTCGGAGAAAAGCTCGCCGTGAAAACTAAGTACATGAATAAAATAAACAGTGTTTTTAAACCAGGGCCGGCGCAAGCATGGTGCGAAAATTGGCAATTGACACTAAATAAAGAAAGTGAGAAGTAATACACATGACCACTAAAAGAAATCCGCTGAACTTCAAATCAGTCAAACCTTAAGGTCGTAAATTGTACCAAATACCTAGGAGTTACAATTACGAACAACTTTGACTGGAGAGAACACATAGAAAAAATTGCGGGGAAGGCGAACCAAAGGTTACGTTTCATCGGCAGAACGCTTCGGAGATGCACCAGCTCCACCAAAGAGACTGCCTACATCACACTTGTGCGTCCTCTCCTGGACTACTGTTGCCCCTTGTGGGACCCTCACCAGGTGGAACTGACGGAAGACATTGAGAAGGTTCAGAGAAGGGCAGCTCGTTTTGTTTTATCACGTTACGGGGTGGAAGCGTCACGGAAATGTTGCACGAATTGGGGTGGAAATCATTAAAAGAAGGACGTTATTCATTGCGGCGTGATCTGTTTGCGAAGTTTCAATCACCGACTTTTAGTTCTGAATGTGAAAATATTTTCCTAGCACCCACCTACTTAGGGAGACATGACTATCCCAATAAAATAAGAGAAATCAGATCGAAAACGGAACGATTTAGGTGTTCTTTCTTCCCGCGCGCTATTAGAAAATGGAACGGTAGAGAAAAGTTATGAAAGTGGTTAATGAACCCTCTGCCAGGCACTTGAATGTGATTTGCAGAGTATCTATGTAGATGTAGAAGCCCAAGTGCCGCCCCGTGTGAGCTGCTAAATTGCCGCCCTCCTTTATTTATTTACTGGCTTATATGCCCGTGCTTCGCAACGGTTGTTAAAGAAGGGCCTGTGTAGATCATGGTTTTTAGGGTTTCGGCGCTATGTCAGTAAAAACAGAATCCTTGTTGGATCGTTCTGTCAATAAACTCAGTTCTCCTAGCTAAGATGTCAAATTTAAGTAGAAGTAATTGTCAAAAACAATGAATGTTCATAACGTTTTTCATACAAAACGTGAAATTAAGTCCGCCTCCGGAACGATATAAATTCAATGTTATGTTGTGTTCATAAAGTTAACATTGCGGTGTGTAATTCTCTGTTTGAAGTAAACTTCTGAAAACACTTCTATCGTTGAGATGAAAAATAGTAATAATTAAATCACCCACACTAACTAATTGAAGTACGACTGTGACTTTAGTGTAGCGCTCTATTATTCATTTGTTAGCCTATCTGCATTTTCAACTTTGTCTCTGTCGATCGTCGGTAAAGTATTGAGGAAAACGCGCCGAGAAGTTAAAAACTTATATATTTGATATTATACGTCGTTATTCTCAATTTTGTTACATATTGCAACAGCAGCGCCGAAAGCAGCTGGCAAATTACATTTCTTAAAACGATATTAGATAAGTGTGAATATTGATTTGTAACAGTTTTCACTTGAATAGGAATTTGGAATGAATTGTAAGACTCTATACAAAAGAGTTTCGCGTGAATGTGCTGGTCATAATGACATGTGACAACAACGGATGTATCTGAATCGGTAAAATTTTACTTTCTATCCTGGCGGCCTCGTGTTTTTATGTTGCCAACATCAATAGCACGATATAAAATCGTTGCAAAGATGACCGAACCACATAGAGTGTAGATAAATACTGCTGTTCTTGCTGTAAGCTTGATTTCACGACAAAATATTTGCGTGTCACGCGATTGGCTTATGACGATGTCACATGATTCTCGTTATTCAACATCTGTTGCCAGCATTATCACAGGAGGCCACCGGGATAAGAGTAGGACTACGTCGCATAGTTTTTCTTGAGCCAGCTGTCAAACGATTACACCTTTCACATCAGATAGTGTCGCGGCATTGATCTCTATACTCTCTGGATGTTGAACTTCAGTTTTCTTAGCATGCCAGCCATATATATTCATATTTAGTTTCTTGCCAAATTCAAACATGGCTGCTAAGAAGCATTTAAAGAAAAAGAGAAGAAAATATGTTTCGATTTCGTTGCCATATCAGCCTACAACATCGAATATGGAATTAAATTCCAAATCAAGAGGTAAGCAAGCAATTCTTTGTCACGTAATAACCGATGGAAATTCGTTTGCCAAATTTAAACATGGCGGACAATGCGAAATCGTTTTATTGCATATTTTGCGAATTTTTGCTCGTCACACTCACCCACTGCCACGCACCGCGACCAAACTCCCTTACTAACATCATTAGACCAAGGGCTATCTACCACCACAACCACGAGTGGGTGGCAGTATGTGGTCATGGAGGAAAGTCTGTCAGCACGTACACACACAAGCCTTTTATATATAGATATAGATTTACTTATTTTTTTTTAGAAAACGTTTGTGGAATTTTATTTAAACAAATGTGTAGGAAATATCAGCAATCAATTGCAAGTTTTGTTTTTACTTTTCAGATCTACCTAGATTCGGCCACTGAGTGGCCAGTCCCAAAGCTTCTAATATGTGCTTACATCTAAGCCGTCATGTTGACAGTTACGTTAAGCGTGGCGGTATAGATGTAAACATAACTGGAAGCATTGATAATAGCTACACTGTGTCCCAAATCTATGTATATCTGGAAAATTGCGACTGATTGGTGCCGTTCTCTACAGATTAGTACAAAAAAGTCGTTGGGCACCAGCTCAAAAATGGAATTAAACCTGATTGAAGAAATCTAGCTAATTTTAATAAGCCTTGTGAATTTAAAAAATGTTCAAATGTATGTGAAATCTTATGGGACTTAACTGCCAAGGTCATCAGACCCTAAGGTTACGCACTTCTTAACCTAAATTATCCTAAGGACAAACACACACACCCATGCCCGATGGAGGACTCGAACCTCCGCCGGGACCAGCCGCGCAGTCCATTACTGCAGCGCCTTGGACCGCTCGGCTAACTCATCGCGGCATGAACTTACAGTTTCCAATGGTTGTGAACAGATAATGTATTCAACGAAAAACAAATTATATTTACAATTTAACGATAATTTTGTTTGAACAATAATATTTACAATAACTATTCAATGTTGAACAATATAAGAAACAACACAGTGCATAATCAAGATACTGATCATAATATAAAAATTAGAAAAAAAAAAATACTAGACAAATGGAGCCTTCCTGGCTTTTCCTTGTGCAAACGTTTTCACGCTATCTGTGTAATTTAAGTACTCTGCAAGCTTGTGCTCAATCGATATTGTTGCAAGATCATTCAAACGTGTTTGGCTCATTGTTGATGGGAGTTATATCTTTATCGATTTCAATTTTGAGAAACTCCTGTCTCTCACTCGGAACTGTCTCTGGGAGTGTTAGGAGAATTCTGAGAGCAATGTCAACATTAGGGCAATAGGCTGCCAATGTTCCAGTCATAAGGATACTGGCGTGTACGGCAGACTGCTTCCTCCTCTCTGTTCCTCCGGCGTAAACTCGATGGTGCTGCCACAGTGGCGAGGAAGGAATTAGACCTCCTCCATCCTTTTGTTCAACAGGGGCGCCTCGCCACGCCACAGTTCCCAAAGCCGCCCCCTCCGAGGTTTGGTTTCGAATCCCCTCTTGGGCATAAATGTGATTCTGTTCTAAAAGAAAGAAAGGGAAAAAGTGGGGGGCGGCAGATTTGCCGCCGTTCGGAAAGTGCCGCCGTGTGCGGCCGCACGTTTCGCACGTGCCTTGCGCCGGACCTGTTTTAAACTATAATTTTTCGTGTCGTTCTTCTATCAGATCATTTCTATATACACATTCAAAGTATTTTTATCGCATGAGCAACGTTCCACGTCGCGGAGACAGCACGTATACGAGTCGAGTCGTAGCGCGGTAGATTAATATAGGCGGCAGAGGCCGCAGTGTCGCAATGCGCATGCGCGGCTAAGGTTCAAATTCTCTTCTGAACCCCCTGGAGGCAGCATATGGGCGCTTCCGCCGCAGGGAGAGGCGAGAGGAAACACCGCTTTTAAGTCCGCGTTCAGATTTGCAGGAAACGCGCGGTTTGAACCGCAAATGACGGGCTGAGTGTTCAGACAGGTGCTGTCCAGCCGCGGTTCGTAAGCGGTTGTCCTTCGCAGAGAGTAGCGGGAACTGACAGTGTCAAAATGGAAGTCGAAGAAGAATAGTTTACTCTGGTTGCTTAAAAGAAAGAAAGGAAGACAGAGAGAGAGAGTAAGAAAAAGGCAGTATTGGGCGCATTCTAAACTAAGCGATCGTGTCGTACGTGGCCAATTCGTAACGTTGTATCCTATATCAAGAATGTATGGACAAAAATTCTTGGACTATGTCAATAAATTGTTTTGACAAGGTACTTCAGTTAGTCAGGAAAATGTTTCAAGTTCTGAAGCACACACGAGACAATAATAAGATTCTATGCAAATTCATTTTTATTCAATAACACCTAACTTACCTAAAACATATGCTTTTATTCGAAACCTATCTTCATTTCCAAATGTATCCACCAACTTTTGTGAAGCTTGTTTTTTTGGTTCTTTTCTTGGAATATTCAGCGCTCTTAAGACCCCGTAATGTATGTCGTTTCTCCACTCGTCAATAAATAATTCGGTCTTGAAGCGATCCGTTGCAACCTTGTGGCACTGTAAGTCCGAATCTCGCTGTGCTCGCAACTGAACTAAATGCTCCTATAGTATTCCACAAAAGTACAACTGCGCGGGCGCCGCGCGACTGTATTTTCCGGCGGTTGAAATACGGCTACCGCGCAATTGGACTAGCCGCGCTGTCACCCGTGCACAGTTAAGACGTCACTCATGTAAATAAAACCCGAACGATTCTCTAAGAGCGCGATTATCTCCGTATCTGAACACGGCCTAACATTGGCGTTGGAGCTGGTAAAGGCATCAGCACCTGGCTACTCGAGCTCTGGCGGTTGCGTACGAATGGTAGCAAGACATTAACAAAGGAGCTTGCACGTCGCCTTGCGCATCCATAAATCCTCCACGAATGCAACATCCGACCTTCATATTTGTTTTTTGGGCCATTGATGATTCATGTCATATTTGATAACATACAGGGTGAATCTAAATTCGCGCACTCGGGCTTCGCAGTGTGACTCCTCACCTGCCAACAATAAGAAATGTGTCCCATAAAATTTCATCCTGTGCGTATTTCCGCCAGTAAACGGACGTCAAAGACTGAGATGGCTGTGTGTTCCATACGTCAGTGTGTTTCACAATTACACCAACAAACTGGTAAGTAATGTATTAGGTGTCTTCAGGAAGAAAATAAGCATAGAAACCCATGCTCGGAAACGCCATTCGACGCTACACCTGCTCCTGCCGCTAGACATCCCCTCCAGCAACTTGACGCTCTGTAGCGTCATTGGATGACATCTCCGGGTATGGTTTTCTATTCTTTGTTCCTCAAGACACCTCCCACATCCCCTAGAAGTTTGTTTGCGTAGTAGTGTAATTCTGAAAATCTCAATCTTCGACGTCCGTTAACTGCCGGAAATATGCGCAGGACGAAATTTTCTGAGAATTATTTTTTTTTTTTTTTTGCTAACATGAGAGGAATCGCGCTGCGAAGCCCGAGTGCATGAATTTAGATAACCCTGTATAACTATAAATTAAAGACGCATCAGCAGTAAAAGCCTTCGAAGGTTCGATCCTGAATAATAAAGTCACTGCTCTCCACCTAGCAAGAATAGTCTTGTGGTTAACGGCGACGATGTCGAATGTAGTGGATTGGAGACCGACTGCAAGCAATTTTTTTCTAAACTGAATCTTCTTTTTAGCAGATCGGGAACAACAATGACTTTTGTATTGTTACTTGCCACATATCTTTGGACGTTTTTGCGAATGTGTCGCGATTTTGAGGGTAAATGACATTTATACTCTTCGTTATAACACATATTTATCTGTTTGAAATGAGTTTGGGGAGAGCAGCTTTTGCACATACGTTAGGAGAGAGTGCTGCTTCTAGTGTCACGTGATCCAAATGGAGCTTGTGTTTCCATCGTAACAGATTCATTGAAGCTTCGTAGACGGACACTTGTGCTCGAGTTGAAGCACGCGAAACAAGCCGAGGTAAGACATTCTGCAGATCTTTCTACGAAAATATATCTAAACGGTGTGTGTGGGGTGAGGGGGGTGGAGGGGGGGGGACCGGGTCGTATTTCCCCGGCCCCAATAGCAGACGTGCACCAAGTTGTCTCCGACGCGCCGACCGGGGCTGGGGGGAGGTCAGTGTCACATCAAAATTCGGCACTGAAAGAAGTGAACCCCGTTCATCTGAACCACCAGGACACGCTCTGGGATTTGTCGACCTAAGAAAATCGTTGCATAGTGGCAAATGGTGCAACAATTCTAAATTCTGATAAATACACTAGTTAAAAGATTTAGGGGATCAGTTGAGATACCTAGGATCATTGTCATCGGCGGAATGAATTAAAAAGGTTCTACGTCTTTCTGTCGGTTCTACGGTCTGGAGACAACAAAATTATGGAAACCGAGACACTTGTAATGCCAGATACTTGTTGCAGAGGGAATTGGTGAAGTCGTGCGTTTACTCTACCGAAATAATTACATTAGCAGTTGGGCTCCAGATAGTGTAGTGAGCAGGTGGTGCATTGCAACAATTACGTGACTTACTCGATGAAATGGCGTGAAGAGCTGTAGGAAGGTCCAAAGCGGGACAAACCCAGAGAGTGGTCGCTGCAGCTATTGGAGAGTCCCAATGTGTAATTCCCAGGACCTGGACGCGATTTGAGACAACAAGAAACGTTAACAGAAGGCAAGGCCAAAGTCGACCACAGGTAACATCAACAAGAGGTGTCCGTTAGGTCCGGTTAACCACCCGCCCAGACAGGAGACTGAATGCAGCTCCACTGTAATACACCCTCCCGTGACGCGCACATTAGTAGATACAGTGCGAAATCACTTTCCGGAATGTGAACTATACACACGAAGACCCATTAGAACAAGGATACCAATTACGCCGCAGAATCTGGGCGGAGGATCATCAGGATTGGAGTAATAACGAATTTCTCCGGGTTCTGTTCAAAGATCAGTCAAGACTTTTTGTTCAGACGGACAATCGTTGATGCCTTATCTGAAGAATACGTAGTACTCGAAACAATCCTGCCTATGTGCAGGAAACATAAACATATCATGGTTGTGGACGGATGGCGTGGGCAGAAATGAGTATTTGCAGGACGTACAGACTTCTGTGTCATTCAGAACAGGGCTTATGTTGTGCCCTACGCTGGTGCCATAGGAGATGGGTTCTTTCTTGTGGACGATAATACTCGTCCCCATAAAGCTGCGTCATTGGACAACATGCTTGTAGCTGAGGGAATTGATCGAACTGGCACCTTGTTCACCGGACTTAAACCCGACTGAGCAGACCTGGGATGCACTTGGCAGACGCGTTGCAGCGAGACCTGCGCATCCCGCAACGGTTGCGGTATTGGGTATTGCACTTTTGCAAGAATGAGCGATTAACCCTCAAGAGCTGATCGATAACCCCCTACTGTCCGTGCCACGCAGGTGTTCAACTTTAATAGCCGTCCGAGGTGATTACACACCCTATTAGACGGAAACGAAGATGAGTTTTTCACTATTATAACAGCCGCTTGGTAGTAACTCACTCTAAGTAAACGCCTTGTAAACCTCAAGTAAGGAGCTGAGGCAGCAAATTATCATACTGTATAACACTGTATTGTAACCAATATCTGAATAAACAACGTTACTATATGTATGCTATCTCACCTCATCCTGTAATTGTTTTCAGCTGTGTGGCATTGGCTATAACGAAATAGGAGCAAAGGCAATAAATAAGTTCCAGATGGGTTAATGGGGTGCGACCGACCACTGTGTCATGGTCTGCCTCTGTAGTTATTTTAGGCTTCATCTGTATTCTTGATTTGAAGCCGGCACTGCTTGCTTAATTAGCTCCTTAAAAGTGTCTGTGGCACTGCAGCTTCGGATTTAAGGTATGGTTATCACAATCCCCGCACTTGACTCCCATAGACACTCTGTTCTGGTGCTATGCTATGGCCGTACTGCGTTCATACCAACGACATTGACCATTTGAAGGAAACAAGCTATTCACTCCGCTACATTTGACGTTCTTCAGCGTTTGTGGAGTGACTTAGAATAATGTTTACATGTGCCTATAGCGACAAACGGGTAATACATCTAACTGAAAAGTTATGAAAACTTGTGGAGTTTTCTTTCATTTGATGAAGGTTTCACATTTACAATTTCTTTTGTTGCATTAGTATGACTTTCGCATGACTTTATGGACACACGCAGTTTTTTTTTTCATTTCATTTATTATTTCTAATGTTATTGTTGTGACGATAACCGGTTTTGGCACTTAATAACACCATCTTCTGGTCGAATGTAATAGGACAAGCAGATGGTATCTTTGTGTGACGAAACTGGATGGCATTATATACAAAACTACTATTGTGATCACGACAAAGTATTATCTGGTTGCAGCTTAATTGGTAGCAATATATATTGTTAAGAAAGTAGGTTACACAGATTAACTGCAGAGAAAAATGTTGCTGGTTCAACAGAAATTTTCAAGGAATGGAACTGAATTACAAACAACTGAATGCCGCATCTCATTCCCTCCGAAGATTTATTCCAACGAGCAGGTCTAGATATGAGAGTATTGCCTGCAAAATCCTCTTTTATGAGATGGATCGAGAGAACAGCTTCGAAGAATCACAATGGAGTATACAATATGGCTCTCTGGTGTTATGAATCTATACCGAGAACAGGTAAAAATTTAATCCAGTCGGAAACAAAGCAAGCACGTAATTCTTTTCTTGAGTTGATGGTCAGCGTAATATTTGCTATTATCATCCTCCCGTTTCCACTGCAAGACATTTGAAGATACTTCCCTATCTCCGTTAACGCTTTAGCCAAGATCTGCAAACACACTTTGATCTTAAGCATCTATATAAACCGAATTTTTGTCTGAATCTTAAGATGATACAAGCACAGGGATGTCTGTAGAATAATATTCATACAAAATTTAGTTTGCTGCACGTATATTGCTATTTGTATTATTGCCTCCAGATAAGGGAACGCGATATATGCAGTTCTAATTTGCATCTGCATGTGAACGCTTCCGGTGAATAGTAGGAAAGTTCCAATTTAATATTACCTTCGTCACTAAATGCGACGGAAAAATGGTTTCAAAAAAGAGATTACGACTTGTTTCCAATTGCACTGCAACGTTTTGTAGCTATCGTTTTCGAAGGACTGACAATGTGTGGGGAATACAAGGGCTACTCGTTAGAAGTTTTTCAATAATATTTGTATTACGTGGTTTTGGACCTATTTAATTTGAAATAATGTATAACATCATTATCATCGGCTCATCGCAGTTTCTTTTTGTACGCTCACCTTCAATAATATAGATGGCTTGACATTATTCCCAGTCTTTCACATTCTAACCGTTCATCCGGTAGACATTCTAATATAGTTGGTGGCGTAATTTGTTGCAATCCTTTCTTCCGGGAGTGCTAGTCTTGCATGGTTCGCAGGAGAGCTTCTGTGAAGTTCGGAAAGTAGGAGGCGAGGTACTGGCGGAAGTAAAGTAGTGAGGCGGCATCGTGAGTCGTGTCGGGATAGCATCGTCGGAAGTGCGCTTGTACGGGAAAGGCAAAGGTCCCAGGTTCGAGTCCCGGTTCCGGCACACAATTTTAATCTGCCAGGAAGTTTCAATGAAGGATATTAAAATTCGTTACTTTTCTTTTATTACTTTCTTTCTAGTAGCCTTTATCTTTATAAGTTTTATGTAAAACTACTGGTAACCTGCGAATTTCATGTGATTCTCACACAGCATTTTTAAAATCAGATTTAAGAACTGCAGTTTCTGAAACTGTACTATACAAACATGTGACCATTCATTTTTGTCTACTCTCAGTTGTTGCGTTCTGCCTCGTGATTTTCATGGATTGTTAGTGTAAGACTGTAAGGTAACGGAAACTTGTACGTGGCAGAGAAATGCGACCTATTTGTACGACGTGAACAACTTCAAAAACTACGCTCACATATGAATGAACACTCGGCACATACATCAGCGAATGTCAAATGGTCCATAGAACTATTTTTACACTATATCATGTAGTGATGCTTTGGTCTTGCAAAGATTTGGATTAAATACTGTTTATAGAATTGAATGAATTACTGAAAATCTACAGAAATTAAAATTTTTGAAGTTGACATCAGACTAGAACAAGGATCATGTTAGCCTTAAAAAGTTTCGGTAGGCATTGTTGACGCTAAGTAAACACCTGAAAGCACCACTACAAAAGAAAGTTTTCGAATAGTTACCTTTACTTACTGAATGCGGTGTGAATCAGCTGTGGACATTATGTGCTGAAATAGAAAATGAAATTAAACTGTCCGCCGTATGTCGGTGCTTGGTGATCTCACGTTTCACAAATAACAAAGTTTGACGATACTGTTAAAATTCTGACGCAATAGGGAAATAAACACCAGGAGAATATAAAATACCATGTGAGTGTGGCTGCTATTATATTGGACAAACTGCACGCACTGTGGAGCAACGCCGAACAGAACACGAGAGGTGATTACGTCTTCACTACCCGGAAAAATCAGCCGTGGCAGAACATTCTTTAGAAAATCGAAACCGAGTTCTGTTCCACGAAACATCTGTCATTGCTAAAACGAAAGGATGTTGGGAGAGCGTTATAAAGGAAGCTATTGAAATCAAAATATCTGAGATCACCATTAACAAGGACGTCAATTTGCAGCTCAGGACAGCGTGGGACCCGGCCATAGCGAGGTTGAAGCAGACGCGGCGGACACGGGACGAAGAAGCGAGCCCCAGTGACGTCACAGCCAGCACCAAAAGCGGACGCAGCCGACTCAGGATGTAAACATTGCCTTATATGGCGAAGCAGAAGGCTCCAGTGACGTCACAGCCAGCAACGAGGCTATATAACGGCAAGGCGACGGCGATACGGCAGTCATTTTACCACTTGACAATGGCCGAGGAGAACTTGGCCGAAACGTCGTGAGTTCACAACCACTTGAGGCGGCTAGAAGCTCAATAAGATTTTATTTAGGAGAACCAAACTTGCGTAATCGCGAAACGAATCATAATAATGACCAAGAATTATGCCTTTGGTTGAAGATTGCTGTTGGAGCTCCAACGTTAGGCGGGTGATAGAGCCCCTTAGGAAAATGGCTGCTAGGGAGGGGAAGAATTCCAATGTGCACTCCGTGAGCATACCGGGAGGAGACATTACAGATGTGGAACGGGTCCTTCCGGATGCCACGAAGAGCACAGGGTGCAGCCAGTTGCAGGTGGTGGCTCGTGTGATGTGTGTCGCTTTTGATCGGAAGAGATCCTCTCTGGTTTTGAGCGGCTATCAGAAGTGCTAAGGACTGCCAGTCTTGCTTGGAAGATGAAAGCGGAGCTCACCATCTGCAGCATTGTCGACAGGCCTGACTGCGGACCTTTGGTTCAGAGCCGTGTGGAGGGTTTGAATCAGAGGCTCAGACGGTTCTGCGACCGTGTGGGCTGCAGATTCCTCGATTTGCGCCAAAGGGTGGTGGGTTTACGGGTTCCGCTAAATAGGTCAGGAGTCCATTATACTCAGGAAGCGGCTATACGGGATGCGAGGGCTTTGTAGCGTGGACTGGGCTTTTTTTTTTTTTTTTTTTTTTTTTTTTTTTTTTTTTTTTTTTTAAGTTAGGCGGCCTCGGGAATACACAAAATGGGTTTCAGTCTCAAAGGGGGCAGTTCAGCTGAACACAGGAAGAAAGCAGATCTAGAAACCATTGGTGTAACAGTTGTAAATTGTCGTAGCTGTGTTGGGAAAATTCCAGAGCTCCAAGCGCTGATAGAAAGTACTGAGGCACAAATCGTTATAGGTTCTGAAAGCTGGCTGACGCCTGAGATAAGTTCGGCCGAAATTTTTTCAAAGCGCCAAATGGTCTTCAGAAAGGATAGAATACATAAAAAAGGGGGTGGCGCGTTTATTGCTGTTACAAACGGTTTATCCTGCAGCGAAATTGAGGCAGATACTTCCTGTGAATTGGTATGGGTAGAGGTTATACCTGAGAACCGGAATAAATTAATAACGGATCTTTTTATCGGCCCCCTGACTCAGACAATGCGATTGCCGAAATCACATTTCAAATAGGTATCCGAAGCATACTGTTATAATTGGTGGGGACTTTAATTTGCCCTCGATTTGTTGGCATAATTACGTATTCAAAACCGGCGGCAAATATAAAACGTCATCCGAACTAGTTCTGAATGCTTTTTCTGAAAACTACTTCGAACAGTTAGTTCATGAACCCACTAGAATAGTAAGTGGTTGCGAAAATACCCTTTATCTCCTAGCAACAAATAATCCTGAGCTAGTAAAATAGCATCAAAACAGATACAGGGATTAGCGAACATCGAGTTGTAGTAGCGAGACTGAATGTCGAAATTCCCAAATGCACCAAAAATAAACGAAAAATGTATCTAATCAATAAAGTAGATAAAAATTCGATTCACGCTTTCCTGAGTGATAGTCTCCAGTCCTTCAAAACTAAAAATGCGAGTGTAGATCAGTTGTGGCTTACTTTCAAAGACATAATATCAGTAGCAATCGAGAGATTTATACCAAATAAATTAATAAAAGAGGGGGCTGACCCCCGTGGTACACAAAACAGGTCAGATCACTGTTGCAGAAACAAAGAAAAACGCATGCAAAATTTAAAAAGACACAAGGCTGGCTTTCTTTTAGTGAAACTCGCGGACTTTAATGCGAGAAGCCTATAGTAGTTACCACAACGAAATCCTGTCTCGTAATCTTGCAGAAAATCCAAAGAAATTCTGGTCATATGTGAAGTACACTAGCGGCAAAACACAAACAATACCTTCACTACGCGATAGCAATGGTAATAGTACCGACGACAGTACTGCTAAGGCAGAATTACTAAACACAGCTTTCCGAAATTCGTTCACCAAAGAAGACGAAGTGAACACTCCAGTATTCAATCCAAGGATAGCTGCCAGCATGCGCAACTTAGAAGCAGATGCAATAGTCAGCTTCAGTGCAACACGCACAACCGAATTGATACATATCTGATGTTACATGTTATGCCAAAGGTAGAGCTACAAAACATAGAAGATATTCCTGCAAAGAAACTTATAATGTTCCAACACTTCAAGCACTACTAATTAGAATTCAAACAGGTGCCGAAAAGGGGTTTCTGAATTAACCTTAACAGTAAAGTTCACCCCTAGTAGAAACATAAGGGGCCGCTGTGGAGTGGCCGAGCGTTCTAAGGTGCCTATCTACGATACGAGTGATTGCTCACCGTCAGAGGTTCGGGTCCTCCCTCGGGATGGTTGTTCTTAGCATCAAATAGTTTAACCAGTTTGGCACTCTGGAATGTCTTATATATTTTGTAGCTACGCCTTGGGGCTTGACATGTAACGCCAGACATGTATCAATTCGATTGTGCGTGTTGCACGGAAGATCAATATTCCACAGTCTAAATAGATTTGCAATAAATAATTTGTATTATACGGTCAATGCTGGAAATTCTTTAGTGTTTCTCATTTTAAGGTTTCTCGTGGTGCACACCGATCCTATTGGAGTCATCATTTCATAATTTACAAAGCGTTTTCTGTGAAGAGGAGTAACATTAAATTTCAAAGCTAACAAGGAAAGTACTTGGACTCAAACGAAAACATATACACCAAAATCGTATGAGAGATAATGTAAAGATCCCTTATTACACTAGTGATACTACCGCATCTGCAAAACTCTGCAATCGTCCGTTAGAGGCCTCTCCGTGTACCATTCCACATTGCACTTTGACCTGTCGGTTCGCCAGTAGGGACGGTGCAGTGTGCCTTCGAAGTTGCATTTTGTGACCTTATTTGTGTGGTGAAGCATCAGATGGGGTGGCGATTGGTAATCAATCCTGCTAATGTATTGCGATTGATTGAAATGAAGTTACGAAGAACCCTTCTTCGTGACGCCTATGGCCAGGTACGAACCTAACTTTTGGTTCAAGTTATGACTTTGATTTCCTCCCCCCTCCCCATCCCCAAGCCCTCCACCCCAAAAAAAAGACCGCTCAAAATGGGACTCAAGGTCCTGAAAGCTTTGTTGGCTTTTGTGATTCTCCCAAAGGGTATCGTCTAGATGATGTTGGCACTTCATCAGGAGTAGAGAAGTTTTATTTTCTTTTTTATAAAATGCGTTAAGCTGTGATATACTTTACTTAAGTTATGCTTCCGAGAGAAGCATAATCCCATTTGAAGATATTAAGACAGTAGAATATGGATGAAATACAGGAAACGTGTATCTACAGGTGAGACTTCCAAGACAAGTATGACGATATTACTGACCACCAAGCAGCTATCCATGCCCGCGGTGGAGTAGCCGAGCGGTCTAAAGCACCTCGCTGCGGAGCGCGCGGTTACTCGCCGTGGAGGTTCGAGTCCTCCCTGGGGCATGGGTGTGTGTATTTGTCCGTAGGTTAGTTTACCTAGGTTTAAGTAGTTTGTAAGCTACGGACTGATGACCACGCAGTTTGGCCCGATAGATTTACAGACATTTGAACATTTGAACAGATATCCATTAGGATGAATGGCCACCGCCAAACTGTGGCCAAAAACAAGGTGGACCACCCTGTGGCACAGCATGCAGCGGAGCACATGCTTGATTTCAATGGCTGCTTCACAACCCGGGCCAGCTGGATCCTCCCATCCACCACCAGCTTTTCTGAACTGCACAAATGGGAGTTATCCCTACAATACATCCCTACAATACATTCCTGAAATCAACTAGGCCTCAACCTACGATAATTTCCCTATTTCTTCCCCATACCTTACAGTTCCTACCTCTTTATCCCAAACCTCACCTATTTTGAGTGGTGCGTGAATGTTCGATCGGATGTGTGTGTATGTGTGTGTGTTTCTGAGAGAGAGAGAGAGCACGTGCGTGTGAGCATGTGTGTATCTGAGAGCACGCGTTTTCGCATGTGTGTGTGTGTGTGTGTGTGTGTGTGTGTGTGTGTGTGTACGCGGTCTTGTGTTCTTACAGTGTGCACGCTTTTTGTATGTTTATTTTATGTTACTTTATTTTGCTTATTTTATTAATTTTTCTCCCCTCTTCCGCCTCCCCACACCATTCCTAAGCTGCATCTTGTTATTCCCATCTACCCCACCCCACCACCGTGACATAACCTTCCTATCCCCTCTCCCCTCCCCTCCCCTCCCGTTCCCGATTCGCCGCCGAGCGTGGTTCGAAGTGCGGAAGCCGGAAGGGATGGTTGTATAACTGCGTTGTGTGCCTATGTGATTGCGTTAGTGTTCTATTTTCTGAAGAAGGCCATGGCCGATAGATGAATGTGTTGTATGTGTGTGTCTTTTATATGTGCCTGTCACAGCTCGTAGCCACGCCTTTGCGGTGAGTTGTAAACTGTCCTTACTATATTATTAATTCTAACCTGGACTTTCCATTACGATATTACTGACTGCTAGTCAGACGATGATGATGCATATATATCTGATAAAGGGATATCTACAGATACCTTGGTACAAGATTACAACATACGTCCACGAAAACGAATTATTCACTACAGAGAGAAAGCAGGGGACAAGTTCAGTTTGTTTTGTCCAGTTCCATCTCTGAATGACCCTCAGACTGCTGAAAAAGCTGTATCATCTTCTCATGGTGATAAGTGGAAGAAAGCCATGGATGAAGCATATGATTTCTCAAGGAAAAATAAAATTTGGTCAGGTGTTCCGAAAGGCAAAAGTGTCTTATCTCTTATGTGGGTATTTAATACTATGTGGGTATTTGATACTAGGCAAGTTAATTTGTGAACAGATCTGATAAAAGAAAAGGTGCTAATTATTATGTCTGCTCGCCAGTTGTATGGTACGCCTAGGTTCGTTAAGTATTTGTTTTCGCTGCTGAATATGACCCAGGAGTTGATCAGATGCATGAAGTAAGTGCATTTCTGCAGGGAGACATCGACACTGAAATTTATGTCACAACCAGAGACGAAGTCTGAAGGCAACCAATTGTGTTTATTACGTAAGTCTCTTAGGCTACAGTGGAATCTAAAACTGATTTACAGATTGCTTGAGATAGAACTGAAAAGATGTATATATTATTGTTGATAAATCAGTAATGTTATTTCTTTCTGTGTTAGTGGATGATGTACTAACTTTTGCTATTGTCAGCGAAAGAAACTAGAAATTAAGGAAAAACAAGGAAAAATTTTGCATGAAAGATATTGGTAAAGTGAAACATTGTGTTGGCATGAACATAACTAAAAATCGTGAAACTGGTTTGATTAAGCTAGATCAAAAGAAGTATATCATTAAAAGTATTGGATGTCTTTGGAATAACAAACAGCAAACCTGTTCGGACTTCCATTGAAGTGAATGTAATATTTGATAAAAATATTACTGAACGGAACGACAACATACTCTATAAACAAGCGATCGGATGTCTGCTGCTTTTTGCACAAGTTACAAGACCGAATATCTGATATGCTGTAAACAAAATAAGTCAGTACTGCAACGATCCACAGTCTAAACACCGGCTTGGTGTGAAACGAGTACTCAGATATCTTCGGGGAAATAAAACTCTGAAAATATTATTCACAACAGAAGATTTCGCAGAAATAACTGGATACTGTGATGCGGATTGCGCCAGTGATCCTACAGATAAAAGTACAGTGCTGGATACGTGTTTCTATTCCAGAAAGGCAGCATTGCTCGGAATTCGTGCGAACAGCGGACTGTAGGGCATTCTACAGCGGAGGCAAAATATGGCGATGGTGGTAGCAGCTCAGGAAGCTTTGTAGCTTCAGAATCTGCAAACTGAACTCGGTCAACAAGAAAATAACGCGCTAGGTACAAACTGTGACATTCAGAATGCAATAAAGTTTGCGTCTACAGACTGTTATCATCCAAAGACGAAACGCTGACATTCGTCTGCATTTTCTCAGGGAGAACGTTTGGAGAAATAAGATAAAGTTTATGTTTCTTAAAGGATATGAGATCGTAGCTGCCATCTTAACTAAAACATTTGTACTGTGTAAATAAAAAGGGTTTGTATTTTGGTCACGATGTTGGACATGAGAATGCAAACTGCTGTGTGCATTCGCGATCATTTTTGATATTGCAGAGAGATTATATAAGTATTCTCTGTCAATTATGCCACCTGTTACTTATGAATAGTCTTTGGCGTAAATAAAGTTACGTTTCTCTGTCCTACTTTTTGCCAGTTAAAGGGATTTAAATCATGAATTGCAAAACGAACATATCGAATTTATTACAACAGGTCGTCTAAACAAATAATCTAAGATATATTTTGAGAATCCGTATGACTGTTTGAAGACCATGATGTTAATTACCGTCTACCGAACGTCGATGGCAGTGCCGTCTATAATGTCATGGGCCGCTGATGGCATAGCTGTTGAACCTCTAGAACGCTAATCAATCAGTGAAATGCCGTGCCACGGATGGTGCGGCCGCTTCAGCCAGGGGTTCGAGTCCTCCCTCGAGAACGGGTGAGTATGTTTTCTTCAGCGTAAGTTAGTGTACGCATCTAGGGAACCACTACCTAAGCGATTTGGTCCCTTAGGTAATTAGGAGAAAGGGAAATGAAGTCTAGTGAAGTCACCACAATATAAATGCTAATAGCAAAATAACGTAGACGAGATACCTTTTTGGTGTGAAAAGTTTCAACTGATCGAAAATAACGAAAAATGCAAGGTCATTCAGAAAAGGAGCATACAAGAAGATGTCCGTGAAATGAAGGTTACTCCGTAAATCGCATGAATGTTCAGGACGTCAAACGAAATAAATACTTTTGTTTGTTGTAAACCTATTGCACCAAACTGCTATTGTCATCAGTCCCTAGACTAACAATCTATTATACGCTATTTTATTACGCTAAGGACAACACAGACACCAATGTTCGACGTAGGGCTTGAAACTCCGGCGGAAACGGTCGCCCAGTCCGATCACCACTTGTCTCCTCAGATTGCGAGTTTTGTTTGCTCCATTTACGTCGGGAAATATTATCATTACAATAAAATAAAAGCTGCAAGCGAAGATTTAGGTGATAATCTTTCCGCTCTGTTAGAAATGGGAATGCATTACATTAAATATTTTTATAAAAATTACATCTGCTACGCTTGTCGCTTGCGTATCCCATCTCACTTCAGTAGATCTTTGTTTTGCGATTATAAATTTTTTAAACCAGCCTGGAGAAAGAACGGAAGCGCTCTTCGTTTTTCTGTTCTCAACTCTTGTACTGATCTGACTCCTCTTCATACCATCTGTTATTAATATATGTCAGCTTCCATTACTCATTATTCTTGTAATAAGGCCCCAGTTTAGTTTCAAATATTTTTTAATTCAAAATGACCTTCTATTGCCAATAATTTTTATTTTTTGTTTTCAGCAATCTTCAACCAAACGCATATCTACATCTACATAGATACTTTGCAAATCACATTTAAGTGCCTAGCAGATGGTTCATTAACCACTTTCATAACTTTTCTGTACCGTTCCATTCTCTAATAGCGCACGGGAAGAAAGAACACGTAAATGGTTCCGTTTTGATCTGATTTCTCTTATTTTATTGGGATGGTCATGTCTCCCTAAGAAGGTCGGTGCTAGGAAAATCTTTTCACATTCAGAAGTAAAAGTCGCTGATTGAAACTTCGCAAACAGATCACGCCGCAATGAATAACGTCTTTCTTTTAATGATTTCCACCCCAATTCGTGCAATATTTCCGTGACGCTTTCCCCCCGTAACGTGATAAAACAAAACGAGCTACCCTTCTCTGAACCTTCTAAATGTCTTCCGTCAGTCCCACCTGGTGAGGGTCCCACGAGGGCAACAGTACTCCAGGAGAGGACGCACGAGTGTGATGTACGCAGTCTCTTTGGTGGAGCTGGTGCATCTTCGAAGCGTTCCGCCAATGAAACGTAACCTTTGGTTCGCCTTCCCCACAATATTTTCTATGTGTTATCTCCAGTCAAAGTGGTTCGTAATTGTAACTCCTAGGTATTTGGTAGAATTTACGACCTTAAGGTTTGACTGATTTATCGCGTAATTGAAGTTCAGCGGATTTCTTTTAGTGGTCATGTGCATTACTTCACACCTTTCTTTATTTAGTGTCCATTGCCAGTTTTCGCACCATGTAGAAATTTTGTCTAAACCGCTTTGCATTTGCTTTTGATCCTCTGTTGAGTTCACAAACCGATAAACGACAGCATCATCCGCGAACAGTCTAAGGGAGCTATTCAGATTGTCTCCTAAATCATTTATAAGCACGAGGAAGAGTAGGCGATCTATAACGCTTCCCTGTGGAACGCCAGATATCACGTCTGTTTTACTCGATGACTTACCGTCAATTACAACGAACTGTGTCCTTTCTGATAGGAAATCGTGAATCCAATCGCACAATTGGGGAGTTATTCCATAAGAACGCAATTTCATAGGAAGCCGCTTGTGGGGTACAGTATCAAAAGCGTTCGTGAAATCCAGAAATATGGAAACGATTTGAGATCCCTTGTCGATGGCACTTAACACTTCATGTGAATAAAGGCAAGCTGTGTTCCGCAAGAGTGATACTTTCTGAATCCGTGCTGACTATTGGTCAATAGGTCGTTCTCTTCGAGGTAGTTCATAATATTCGAACAAAGTATATGTTCCAAAATCCTACTGCAAATCGACAATGAGATTGACCTGTAATTTTGGGGATTACTCCTATTTCCTTTCATGAATGTTGGAGTAGCTTGAGCAACTTTCCAGTCTCTGGGTACGGATCTTTCGCTGAGTGATTGGTTGTAAATTATAGCTAAGTACGGAGCTATTGCATCAGCATACTCTGAGAGTAATCTAGTTGGTATACAATCTGGTCCGGAAGATTTGTTTTTGTTTAGTGACTTCACTAAATAAATGGTAATTTACGACCAATGCTGAAAATTTTTTTTAAGCCTTGTAAATGCATAAGCAAATCTGGAAACTATCTCGTGGCTGTTGGCAAAGCAATCGTTTAGCTGTAGAGATTTTGGTGCCATGAAAGCAGTGCGACGCCCAGTCTACCAATACCTGTGGTCGGAGGTGTTTTCTCACCCTTTTTCGACAATGCAGGGAGCTTATATAGGCTAAGTATTCTTTGCACCAATCGGTTAGGCAGGTTATCTGGAAATAATATAAGCAGCTATTGCTGTTGCCTCTGCCCAGAATTGTTCAGCTAAAGCAGCGTCAAATAACATACACTCTGCCCATTCCACTAGCATTCTGTTCATAAGCTCTCGGAGTCTATTCTGTTGAGGAGAGTACGGAATAGTCGTCTGGTGTTTATTACTATTTTCGTTCAAGAAGTCTTCGAATCTTTTAATACAGCACTTTTGTTTTATTAACTACTTCATGTTCTACTAGATTTTTGTAAGTCTTGAAGGCTCCCACTATACTGAGATTGTCTTTTAAAAAATACATGTGAACATTTCTGGAATAATCATCTGTGACAGTCACGGTCGCTGCGGTCGGGGATTCGAATCTCCCCTCGGGCATGGATGTTTGTGCCGTCTTTAGTATAAGCTAGTTCATAAGTAGTTTGTAAGTTTAGGGACTGATGACCCCGTAGTTAAGCCCCATAAGCTCTACAAACATTTGAACATTTGAATCATCTGAAAAAGTAAGAATATATTTGATACCTCCCAATAATGCAGTTTCTGTACGACCATATACGTCCCTGTAATGGCTCTAAAGCTCTAGAACCAGTATTAAAGATGGTCTGGTTTGCTTAGCTTCGAGAGAGGTTGTGCATTTGACGGGTTAATTACTACCTGTAGGAAACAAACTATCACCTTTTGCACATTCTGGTAGAAAATTTACATTATTAAATTTCAAATATCACGTACCGCGAGGCCACAGGATAACGGAATTTCAATTCGATCGCACGTTAGCATTCCGTGTGTGTTTAATATATGAGGTGCTCACAATACAAGTGGTGTAAGTCCACAAGAATTTTTTTTTATTAAAAAGGCGTATTACACTCTGAATTAAGGGCACTTTTCAGGCGACCTGAACTTTACTTGGTAACTGAAACATCTGTTAATTATTTCAGAGGACAAGTGAAGCACGTCCAAGCTGCATGCTGTGTTTCAACGGTGTGTTGTTCTAATATACGCAATAATCATTACGTTCAGAGGAAGCTGGAGGTAAAATAATGTATTATAGAACGCACTGAGAGACAAAACACACTTTTCTATTACGTATACTATTTTTATATAAGGTTTACCGTAAAATGACTTTTAATGAAACCTCTAATGAAATAGAATCCACTTATTTTTCACTGATTGTCTTGGTGCTTTGTAACAACCGGTTTTATTACAGTTTTTTGTCATCGGGCTCCGAGAGGGGATCGTAGAGAATAGTCCGTCACGGTTGAAGCAGAGACGAAGAAAACGCACAAGACATGTAGAAACCTTGGAGAGAAGCAAAAGGAAAATTCTCCGACGTTCCGGACAAGAGTATACAAGCAGAAAAGAAAACCTGGTTAAAGGAAACGTTATTACCTACAGAATGTTCCCCTGTCGGTTAAAAATGTTCTTCACGAATCACTGAGGATGAGACTAGGGTATTATTTGATTCCTTCTAGAATCTAGCAGCTACCAGAAGAAGACAGTCTCCTCAAGCAGCGACGTGTAGTTACAGTCGCAAGGAAGAAGGATGTGTTGCATTTACTTCCTTTTGTTCCTCCCATTCACCACCGTTTCTTCAAATATATCCCATGTGTTACAAACACATGCCAGTCACAAACTGCTGATAATGACGCTATTCCTGAAGACAATGATGAATGTTTTTATGCTTGCTTACGTTAAGGTAATGTAGCGTATACTGAACTGATTTTGAGATATAAGAAATAGTAACATGTTACCCATTAATGTATTTGCGCTTATTTTAAGGGGACAACTGAAGCTAGTCCAAATGTTTCGATTGCAAAATTGATGCCGTCACAAATAGTTATTCCATGTACTTCATTTTGCATGGACAACATGACGTGGAATGTCCTCTTTCACAATAAAGTAAATTTACGTTTCTGAAGTTTATGTTGAATTTATTATTTCGTTATATCTTTATCCTCCGATATCACAAACACTTTCTCTGGACTTACACCTCCTGTACTTTGAGCGCCTCATATACAAATTGTTTATCAGTGTCTCTGAACACACAAACTTCCCTTACATATATATCACAGCTATCGTGCCTAAAATTTAGTTGGCATCCGCTTTTGAGCATAGCACTATCAGAAAGAAAGTGAGCAGCAAGTTTTGGAACATATAATACATCTCTTACCTGAATTCTTCTTCTCTTTTCTTTACCATTCAGTATCAAATTGACATTTCCAGTACTTTTCAAATTCAAATGTTCAAATGTTTGTATAGCTTATGGAACTTAACTAAGGGGTCATCAGTCCGTAAACTTACAAACTACTTATGAACTAACTAATTCTAAGGAGGGCACAAATATCCACAATGCCCGAGGGGGGATTCGAACCCCCGACCGGAGTGGCCGTACAGACCGTGACTGGAGGGCCTCAGTCCCCTTGGCCACCGCGGCCGGCCAGTACTTTTCAAAGGAAACGTTTTCTTGTTGGCACCTTTTATTTAGGTATCGCTGGACTTAAAATACTACGCAAGCTCTGATACAGTATGAGAAATTCCATATGACTATTTTGCAATTAATGTTAAAACACCTTTATAACTGGCAAAATAAATCACAGACTTACGTAACTTTATTGACGCCAAGGACTATGCAAGTATAACAGAACGTATAACTGTCAGAGACTACTTAGCCTATATAAGCTCCCTGCATTGTCAAAAAAGGTCGAGAAAGTACCTTCGTCCATAGATATTGGTAGACTGGGCATGGCACTGCTTTCATGGCACTACCATCTTTACAGCTAAACGATTACTTTGCTAACAGTCACGTGGTAGTGTCAAGATTTGATTATGCATTTACAAAGTTTAAAAGAATTTTCAGTATTGGTCGCAAATTACAATTTATTTAGTGCAAATCGATTTCGGCTATGGAATAGTCATCTTCAGTTCAACATGCGCAATCGAATTGATACACATCTGATGTTACATGTCATGCCCCAAGGCAGAGCTACACAATATGTAAGATATTCCTGCATATAAGAAACATATAATGTTCAAACACTGCAAGGACAACTAATTACAGGTCGAACAGGTGTCGAAACGGGGCTTCTAAATTAACCTTAACAGTAAAGTTCACCCCTAGGAGAAACATAAAGGGCCGCGGTGGAGAAGCCGAGCGGTCTAAAGCAGCTCGCTGCGGAGCGCGCGGTTGCTCCCGTGGAGGTTCGAGTCCTCCCTGGGGCATGTGTGTGTGTGTGTGTGTGTGTGTGTGTATGTGTGTGTGTGTGTGTGTGTGTGTGTGTGTGTGTTTGTGTTTGGCAGTAGGTTAGTTTACCTACGTTTTAGTAGTTTGTAAACTACGGACTGTTAACCACGCAGTTTGGTCCGATAGATTTACAAACATTTGAACATTTTTTGGGCTTGACATGTAACACCAAATATGTATAAATTTGATTGTGCATGTTGCACTGAAAATGAATATTCCATAGTCGAAAACGATTTGCAATAAATAAATGGTAATATAGGGCCAATGCTGAAAATGCTTTTAGTATTTCTCATTTTATGGTCGTGGTTCACACCACTCCTCATGGAGTCTTCATTTCATAATTTACAAATCGTTTTCTGTGAAGGGGAGTAACATTAAATTTCAAGTCTAAGTATTATCAATTTCTTGAAAACTGCTAAGATGTTTTTTGTATACGGCTAACGTCTTGGTCTTACGTTGTTACCACGCCAAGTGTGTAGCCACTCCGTTGTTTGCCCGGTCTACTAATACCTGTGGTCGAAGGAAAGCACACAGTAGTTGGTCTACGTCCAACACGTATGGTATTTCTTTAGGGAACGCCAGTTATCAGTTGTATTTCAATTGATGAACTTGCTAGGGAGTGATTCAGAAAGCTACAGTCCATAATGCTTATAAACCTCGTCTGTAAACTAATGTGCACTCCGCAGTGTGCGGCAAGTTCCTTGTAGCCACCCTACCAGTGATTGGCCGACTACTGTGACGAGGGTACGAAACCAAAAGTTCGTCTATCCCAAATGTGTATCTATATGAAAGCGAAAGGACACCCACTCACTGACTAACCACGAGATTTCGAAAACTGCATCATCTATTAAGCTGAAATTTGGCAGGAATGTAGTTTATAGGTAGAAGACGTTCAGGTAAGAAAGGATTTTGAGATAGGGCCCATAGGTCAGGAGATATGACGTCATAAACAATGAAAACTTCCCCGTCTTGCGGCACGTGATAGTCCACTATTTGAGAATGAGAGCACTTAGCTTCTTGCAACAAACTTAAAACGTCGTTTCTGTGCGATTGTGGGATTATGATTCGTCTACGTTTATCGATGAGATCTTTGATCCATTTATTTATTACTGAGGACTACCAGCCCTCTCACCGAACGCACTGAGCTACATATATCAAATAGCAATTTAATTTACCGTGACATACTATCATACTACCTAAGATACTGAATATAAGGAGAGGAGTTGAATTAAAATTTATGATAGGGCCAGGACTCGAACCCGGGGCTCCCCCTTGAAAGGCAGGTGCTTAACTACTTCTTTTTCTCTTTTCAGTTATACCAATGCTTTGAGGTCGTTTGTTCATGTTTGTTCTGCGTTGTTCGGTGAGGTTTTGGCTCAGTTTCTTTATTACATAAAGCATCGAGCCCTCTGACAGGACGCGCTGAGCCATCGCGCCCGGCACACACTCAGCTATCTCAACCTTACGGATACCGCTACAGCACATGCACTCTTAGAGAATGTCTACCTCTACAACACAAATTTCTACCTAAATGTTCCCGTATGTAATTTTAATTTATCGCCTTTCCTTGTATTCAATATCAATGGTATTACGATACTTCATATGTATAAGGGAAATGAATTGCTTGCTACATATATGATCGACGCCTGAGGTGGAAGAGAAAACTGATCCCATTAACTTTGCTTTCTGGATATTGGGAAGTCTCGTCAACAATGATACGTATTGCATAGGAATCATCGAGGCGAAAATTGTGTTGAGGAGGGAGACGTGCTCCAGGACAGTCCGAGTAGGCGCGGTACGGACATGGCTGCAATAGCTGAATGGTTCAAGCATCTGCCCATTAAGCAGGAGATACTGGGTTTGAATCCAAGCCGCAGCATATATTTTAATTCGACGCCTCTTGTTCTGTTCAACAGCGGAGAGGTACGTCGATGGCATATGTAGTTTCCCTGACAATTACATCATCTGGACACACGCCTTCGACCGTCGATTGCTGTTGTTGTTTCTACCAATTTCGGTGACCACGAACGGAGGAGCGAAGTGCTCTCTTGCGCGGGCTTGTCGTATACGGGTAGCATATGTCTTCTGTTGGGCATTAGCCCCTACGGCTAGCCTTTTCCTCGTAACTTCGCAACACTGTAAATCTTTGGCACATAACTTATTTGTTTATCAGTCCCTAGGCTTACAAACTGGTTAAACTACCTTATGCCAAGGACAACGCACGCAACCATACCCCAGGGTGGGCTCGAACCTCCGACGCCGAGCAACTGCGCGCACCACAGAGAGGGACCTTAGAAAGTTCGGTCACTCCACCGCGGTCTTTTATATTTCTCCTAATTGTGTCTTGCAGTGTTTGAACATTATACGTCTCTCTACTTTCTTTCAGTGTGTGGTACGAGGATAACACCAGGGGGTGCCAACTAGGAGTCGGCATGTAGCCCCAGCGGGACCTCGAGCTGAGTCTACCACTGCTGGTATCAGGCCCCTGCTGTTATGTTTCCTGTCGGCCTCCCCTGGCCAACTCTTGTTTCCTTCGACCCCAACAGTATTATTTCTTGCAAAAAATTGTCCAATAGCCGTTCAGTTATAATTTTATTTAGGCGACTAGTTTCAGTACATCAGTTGTACCATCTTCAGGCCCCAATAGTAAATATTTGGATAAACTCCTCCAATTCATAAGGTTGACCTCAACTAGCATCCGTTTTACCAACCTCCAGTATGTGTCAACGCTGCAACCATTAGATTCGAGGCTGGAAGCTGTCTTTGATTTTCCAAACCCTTCTTCTACAACTGGAGAGTAAACTCCAGAAACAAAAAATCCTGATCCTCCAGGTTTTGAGGGTTGGTAACAAGCTACCAATCTGTACAGAAAACTAACAAGGTAAAAACGATATAACAAGGCCTCGGATAAAATGAATGAATGGAAATCGGACCAAGTGAACGGACAGAATACTGGACTACAAACTGGAACCTGGAATGTTACAAGCTTGTTTCAAGCAGGAGCAATACAGAGTATGACAAGGGAAGTAGAAGGGTACAAAATGGCTGTATTAACTATACAAGAAATTAGGCGGACCGCAACTGGCTCAATTGAAGAAGAAAACTCAACAATTTTGTATGGAGCTTCAGAAGCAAACTATACACTTGGTACAGGTTTTGTAGTAAGGAAAGCCTTATGTAACCTGATATTAGACTTTCAGTCAGTAAACTCAAGAAACTCTATTTTGACTAGAGAACTGGGGAGGCACAAGCTTGTCCTGATTAACTGTCACTCACCACCGGAAGACAGCGATGAAAATTCGAATGTCGCCGTTTATGCTGAGCTGGAAACTGCACGCGACATATGTCCCAAAGGATCCCTGTAAGGTGCTGTTAGGTTACTTAAATGCCAAAATCGGTAAAGAACAATTTTTTCTTGGGACTATAAAGATACTTAGCCACTGTGATGTAAGCAATGACAATGGAATAAGGTTCGTCAGCCTTTGCACTTCAAAAGGACTGTACATAAGTAGTACCTGTTTTGAAAGGAAAAACATATACACGGGCACTTGGGTATCTCCTGATGGAAGAACTGTCAACGAAATTGACCATGTGGCTGTTGAAGACAAGTTAAGAATAAATAAAAAAGGATTACAAACGTTAAAACAGCAAGGGGGCAGAGTGTGGTTCCGATCACTTTCTGGTCAAAATGGAGATATCGTAGGATGCCAACCAAACTTATCTAAGGAATTACAAAAGTCATCCATTTCGATTATAATAAATTATTAACAAACAAAGGTTTACAGGACAATTTTAGGATTAATCTGACTAATCGTCTTGAAACCCTGGCCAATATTGCTACAGGTAGTCTCGATGCTGGACGTTTTTGGGAAGAAATTAGAGCTAACAGAAACTGCAAAGGAGGTTATGCCAAAGGAAATGAACAGAAAGAAAGAATGGTTTGATGAGGAATATGAACTAACTGTACTAAAAGCCAGAGAGCAAAACAAGTATGGATTCAAAATGCAAGAGGAAGATATGAAGAAGGAAAAGAACGATTTGATGAAGCACGGCGCCGAACCCAGGCTACACTCAGAGGGGTCAAAAGAAATTACTTCAAATAATAATGGTTGAAGCACAGTAAGACTTTCATGGCAACTAATATAAGGAAGTATTTAGGAAAGTGAAGGCGACTAAAGGGGAAGAAAGAAAACTACTTTGGGTCTATAAAAGATAGACATGGACGATTTCTTACAAACAATAATAACATAGCAATTAGATTGATGGAGTATTTTGATAAACCCCTAAACCGTGAGGAACCTAACTAAACTTTGGAACTTGAGGAACATGTAACAGTGGACCCTCTAACATTCGCATTAAAAAAAAAAAAAAAAAAAAAAAAAAAAAAAAAAAAAAAAAAAAAAAAAAAAAAAAAAACATGTAAAACAACTAAAGAATGGCAAAAGTGTTCGAAAAGATGGTATCGCTGCAGATATGCTAAAATCTGGAGGTGACTCTTGTACATAGAACATCCACAAGTTAGTCAGAAATATATATCAAGAAGAAGTGATAACTGAAGATTGGAAAGTGGCTCTTATTTGATCAAACCATAAAAAAGAATGACAAAATGATATGTGACATTTATAGGGGGTAGCATTACTAAATATTTCTTACAAAGTGTATTCAAAATGCGTACTCTCACGAATTAAATCACTGTCAGAAGAGCAAACTGGCGACTACCAAAGTGGGTTTCAACCACGGAAGGCAACAACTGACCATATATATTTTTCATTAAGCAAGTCTGTGAAAAAAATTATGAATATAATAAAGAAATACACCTTCTGTTCGATGACTTCCGAAAGGCATATGCCAGTATCCCCAGAACAAGTTTGTTTAAGGCCTTGTTCGAATTTGGTGTTGCCAAGAAGACTTGTATCACTATGTCTGGGTGGCACAAGAGCAAAAATTAAAGTGGGGAATAGAACTACGGGTAGTTTTACGGTAACCACAGGACTAAGGCAAGGAAATAGTTTCCACCATCAGGGCATCCAGGTAGCAAATAGGAACATCACCCATCTAACATAAGCAGATGATACAGTCTTAATGAGACGCACAAAAGAAAATTTGAAGATGCTAATGACGACCATGGAAAGCATAGCAAGCATAGCAACTAAATACGTGATAGTTGGAAGATACCTACACCCAGAAATCCAGGAATTAACTGTGGAGAATAACACGTACAAAAGAATAAATGTTTTTAAATATCTTGGAAGGATAATTTCAGAAATTTAACCGGCTGAAATAAAGGCAAGAATTCAAACGGGAGTAGATGCACACTACACATCGTTTTGACTTCCCGGAGCATATCAAGAGCCCTCAAACTAATGTTGTATAAAACATTAATTCTTCCTGTCATTCTATACGGGTGTGAATGCTGGAGCACTAGAGAACGGGAATTAAACAGGCTCGCAGTTTTCGAAAGGAGATGCTTGAGGAAAATATTTGTACGAGTTAAAGACATCATAGTAGGAGAATGGAGGAGAAGGCACAATATAGAATTAGAACAACTCTATACTGAACCGAACATTGTGGGCTTGATGAAATGTAGAAGATAAGAATGGGCAGGGCATGTGGTACGTATGAATGAGGAGCAATGGTCTAGGATGGCCATGGAGATGATACCAACAGGCAAAAGACCACTGGGACGACCAAGGAAGAGGTGGATGGACGGGATAAGAGAAGACCTGCAAAAACTTGAGACCTGGAAGAACCGGAAACAAACAGACAGCGAAGATCGCAATGAATGGAGAGCCTTGATTATATCATCGTGCAGTCCACTGGGCCTGATCGCGTAAAGGAGAGTAAAGTAATTAAGTAGTAAAGTGTGGAACGAGAATCCGTTGTGTGTTAGGATGCAGTTAAAAATGTTTACATGTTTGCAAGGCTATGGGACCAATCTGCAGTCGTCCTCAGTCCCTAGACGTACAAATTATTTGAACAATCTGCCAGGAAGTTTCTTATTTAAACTTACTTTACTAAAGCAACACGCACACACACACCTATTGGCGTTATAGAGCGCACGGCCAATCAGGCGCTACGGGGTGGAGTATCAACTGAAATAAATTTCATTAAATTATCATTAATTGACTTACAATCTATGTCTCTTAAGTCAGTAATTTCAGGTATACAGTTTAGCAAATCAGTACTTGTAACCTTGAAATTTTATAGGTGCGGTAACGTGCCAGTTCAATCATTCGCCCACGCCCCCGGCCAAAGATAAAGGCCTTTGATAAAACTTACAAAGTACAGTTCTGAAACTCAAGTTTTTAAGCCATAATATCTTATAATATAAACATTAGGAGCTACCGCCTACCGTAGTACCAGTGTCACTTTGCTCCGTAATTTAGCTTCCCGTGATTGACATGGTTTCAACTGTTGCCAGCGGCATCGTTCGAACAGATGCTTTGTCGTTTCTCTGTGAACTCATCTGAATGACGATGAATATACTCCTGCTCCATCTGGGTGTCATACAATTCCGATTTCTAATGTCTTCCTTGTGACTTTTGTACCATAGCAACTGATGGGAGAGTCACGCTTCAGTTGATAACAATGCAGGAAAAAGAGAAAATTTTCCCCCGATCTCCCCTCCTCACCACGAGACTGCCACGATATTCCCCCTTACCTCTGTTCCCTACATCATGTGACACTGCCATCAGACAAGACTTACGTTATGTTCCTCAGTCATTGTTATTTGAAACATTCATGTTAGCGAGTGAAAAAGAAATCAGAAGTTTTATGGATACTATAAGAAAAAGTATGAATCACTTATTTCAAGAACATCACACTTATAATAAATTGTATTCAGCGCCACTTTTGACATTACATATTTCTAGTCTGAAATATGAGGTTAATTTCCCTTCACTCATAAAAAAATGTCCTGCCAACACGTGTATATATTGTACCGTTACCTGGTCGTAGATAGATGGTTCCCGATGTTGAAGGTCGTGGCTCTCGGTAGCTGAAATCTCATCGGGCGAGAACTAATTCAGTAGAAATAACGTAGGCAACGCACATAATTGTAGTTTCTTGACTCTTTAACGATTTATTATTAGTGCCCAATTGTCCCATTTAGGCCGGCCGCAATGGCCGAGCGTTCTGCGGCGCATCAGTCACAGTCTGCACGGTCGCTATGGTCGGGGTTTCGAATCCCCCCCCTCGGGCATGGATGTTTGTGTCGTCTTTATTATAAGGTAGTTCATAAGTAGTTTGTAAGTTTAGGGACTGATGACCCCGAAAGTTAAGTCCCTTAAGCTTAACAAACATTTGAACATTTGACCCATTTATGGCCAGTTTACAAGTCTCATTAATTACAATTAGTGTGACAGGTAATGCACATTCCACACATCAGTAATACAATTTTACAATACATTTCGTGTGTGGAATACAAAAGTTCGAGGTGTACATTTTAATGTGGCACGAATATTACTAGTCCATTCATTATACCGGTAGAAACACTGATGATATGTAACCGTCACAATTTAGGGACCATCCTGAACTTATGTTGCGTATACTGTACACACAGACACACACGCACAGTGCGTCGCTCCGCCGGTGGAACCATTGATACCTTCACTTGTGCTGGTGCAGCGGCAATTAAAGTTACTTTTTGTTTTAATACACGAGTAATGTTTGAAATCTCCGTTGCCGACTTGTTATTGAGTGAGGTGCCGGAACGCGTTCCTGACAAAATTAAGTCTTGCTACTACCTTTAATTAATGCCAAGCCGTTAGGGCTTATCATCAGGTGCGTCTGTGATTTTTATAGATGTTTAAATGCCTGGGCGTATTAAAGTGTGGTGCGCAAATAATTCTGGTGCAGTATGATAATCGTCGGTCCTGGAGCACATTTGTATGTACAAATAATCATCAATACTAACACCTCCCATCTAAAAACACATTGTGTTACAACAGAAATTGAAAGACTGATTGCCTTACTATTCCACAATGTGCCTCAAGATGGGAAGAGTTTGTGTTGATGACTATTTATACATACAAATGTACTCCAGGACAGACAATTATCATACTCCACCAGACTTATTTGTGCACCACTTTTTAATACGCCCAGGCCTTTAAACATGTATAAAAAGTCATAGAGGCACCTGAAGATGAGCCCCCAGGGCTCGCAATGCATTGTGTACAGTAAAATACAATTTTGTGACTGAAGGCGAGTTCATTTTTGTTTACTGTCACGGACATACCACTGACAGTAGTGGACAGAATTAAAGTATCAGACTGGTTACTTTACGTAAGACATTGGGCTAGACATTTTCACTCTGAGAGGAAAAGGAAGTGGTGGGTGGCAATGGGGTGATGGCGGTAACGGCGTACGGCCCCCACATAAAATTTACAACGGCAAAACCGAAGTAACATCCGAGACTAAAGACAATAGAAAGAAAGAAAGTGTACCAAGAAAAGCAATGGAAAAAATCGCACTGACGTGTTTTACGGCCCACTTTAGATTTGTAGTTTTATAATTTTTTGCACCACTCCCATGAACCACAGACATTGCCGAGGTGGGGTGGCTTGCGTGCCTCAACGATACAGATAGCCGTACCGTAGGTGCAACCACAGCGGAGGGATATCTGTGGAGAGGCCAGACAAACTTGTGGTTCCTGAAGAGGGGCAGCAGCCTTTTCAGTAGTTACAGGGGCAACAGTCTGGATGATTGACTGAGCTGGCCTTGTAACATCAGCTAATGTGGCTTTGCCACACAGCTACTGCGAACGGCTGAAAGCAAGGGGAAACTACAGCCGTTACCTTTCCCGAGGACATGCAGCTCTACTGTATGAACATATGATGATGGCATCATCTCGGGTAAAATATTCCGGAGGTATAATAGTCCCCCATTCGGATCTCCGAGCGGGGACTACTCAGGAGGATGTGATCATCAGGAAAGACAATACTGGCATTCTACGGGTCGGATCGTGGAATGTTAGATCCCTTAATCGGGTAGGAAAATTAGAAAATTTAAAAAGGGAAATGGATAGGTTGAAGTTAGATATAGTGGGGATTAGTGAAGTTCGGTGGCAGGATGAACAGGATTTCTGGTCAGGTGAGTACAGGATTATAAATACAAAATCAATTGGGGGTATCACAGGAGTAGGATTGATAATGAAAAAGAAAATAGGAATGCGGGTGAACTAATATGACCAGCACAGTGATCGCATTGTCATTGTCAAGATAGATAAGAAGCCAACACCGACAACAGTAGTACAGGTTTATATGCCAACTAGCTCTGCTGATGATGAGGAAATCGAAGAAATATATGAGGAGATAAGGAAATTATTCAGACAATTAAGGGAGAGGAAAACTTAATTGTTATGGGAGACTGGAATTCGGTAGTAGGACAAGGAAGGGAAGGGAAGATAGTAGGTTAATATGGTCTGGGCAAAAGGAATGAAAGAGAAAGCCGCCTGGTAGAATTTTGCACAGAACATAATTTAGTTATAACAAGCACCTGGTTCAAGAATCACAAAAGAAGATTGTATACGTGGAAGAGACCAGGAGACACCGGAAGGTATCAGATAGATTTTATAATGGTAAGACATAGATTCCGGAACCAGGTTTTAAACTGTAAAACATACCCAGGGGCAGATATAGACACTGACCATAACTTGTTGGTTATGAACTGTAGGCTGAAACTAAAGAAACTACAAAAAGGTAGGAAAATAAGGAGATGGGACCTGGATAAATTGAAGGAACGTGAGGTTCTTAAGTATTTCAGAGGGAGCTTTAGGCAACAATTGACAGAAACAGGAGAAAATAAAACAGTAGAAGAGGAATGGGTAAAATTGAGAGATGAAATAGTGAAGGTAGCAGAGGACAAAATAGGTAGGAAGGCAAGACCTACAAAAAATCCTTGGATATCACAGGAAATACTAAATTTAATCGATGAAAGGAGAAAATATGAAAATGCAGTAAATGAAACAGGCAAAATGGAGTACAGACGACTAAGAAATGAGATTGACAGGAAGTGCAAAATGGCTAAGCAGGAGTGGCTAGAAGGCAAATGCAAGGATGTAGAAGAATGTATAAATAGGGGAAAAATAGATACAGCCTACAGGAAAATAAAAGAAACACTTGGAGATAAGAAAAACAGCTCTATGAATATCAAGGACACTGATGGAAAACCAGTTCTCAGCAAAGAAGGGAAAGCTGAAAGGTGGAAAGAGTATATAGAGGGGCTCTACAAAGGAGACACTATTGTAGGAAGGGAAGAGGACGTAGATGATGATGATGAAATAGGAGATACTATACTGAGAGATGAATTTGACAGAGCACTGAAAGACCTAAGTCGAAACAAGGCCCCTGGGGTAGATGATATCCCGTCAGAGCTACTGAAGTCTCTGGGAGAACCAGCCATGACAAAATTGTTTCACATTGTGTGTAAGATGTATGAGACAGATGAAGTACCCTCAGACTTTAAGAAAAATGTTATAATCCCCATTCCAAAGAAAGCGGGTGCAGACAGGTGTGAAAACTACAGAACCATCAGTTTGATAAGTCATGGTTGCAAAATATTAACACGAATTATATACAGAAGGATGGAAAAGCTGGTAGAAGCCGACCTCGGGGAAGATCAGTTTGGGTTCAGGAGAAATGTAGGAACACGGGAGGCAATACTCACTTTACGGCTTATCCTAGAAGATAGATTAACAAAAGGCAAACCTACATTTCTAGCTTTTGTAGATTTGGAGAAGGCTTTTGACAATGTTGATTGGAATAAACTCTTTCAAGTTCTGAAGCAAGCAGGAGTAAAATATAGGGAGCGTAAGGTTATTTACAACTTGTACAAAAACCAGACAGCGGTTGTCAGAGTTGAAGGGCATGAAAGGGATGCAGTGGTTGGAAAGGGAGTAAGACAGGGTTGTAGTCTTCCTACATTGTTATTCAATTTGTACATTGAGCAAGCCATAAAGGAAAGCAAGGAGAAATTTGGAGAAGGAATTAAAGTTCAGGGCGAAGAATTAAAAACATTGCGTTTTGCCGACGACATTGTAATAATCTCAGAGACAGCAAAAGACCTGGAAGAGCAGTTGAAGGGAATGGACAGTGTGCTGAAAGGTGCATATAAGATGAACATTAACAAGAGCAAAACTAGGGTAATGGAGTGCAGTGTAAGGAAATCAGGTGATGCTGAAGGAATTAGATTGGGAAACGAAGCAATAAAGGAGGTAGATGAGTTTTGTTATTTGGGCAGTAAAATAACAAATGATTGTCGCAGTACAGAAGATATAAAATGCAGAATGGCAATGGGTAGAAAAACGTTCTTGAAAAGAGAAATTTATTAACATCGAATATTGATTTAAGCCTAAGGAAGTCTTTTCTGAAGGCATTTGTATGGAATGTTGCCTTGTATGGGAGTGAGACATGGACGATAAACAGTGCGGACAGGAAGAGGATTGAGGCTTTTGAAATATGGTGCTACAGAAGAATGCTGAAGATTAGGTGGGTGGATCGCGTAACTAATGAGGAGGTATTGAACAGAATTGGAGAGAAAAGAAATTTCTGGCATACCTTGACTAAAAGAAGGTATAGATTGGTAGGACACATTCTTAGACATCAAGGAATTGTGAATTTAGCACTGGAGGGAAGTGTGTGGGGTAAAAACCGCAGAGGAAGACCAAGAGATGGATACAGTAAGCAGATTCAGACAGATGTAGGTTGCCGTTCTTATGTGGAGATGAAGAGGCTTGCTCAGGATAGGGTATTGTGGAGAGCTGCATCAAACCAGTCTCCGGACTGAAGACCACAACAACAACAAATTTTTTGCAAATATTTTGGTCCAAAATAATAATGTAAATAATTAAAAAAAATAATAAGTGTGTCTGAAACCCTTTTAGGAAAAATATTACGTAGTGGCGGGTTCCGAACCACTGACCTTCAGCATCATAGTCCAACGCCTTGACCACTACGCTTCGGATCTCAATGAAAATGTGAGACCTTTTATACTATTGATGGGCGCTGTTAACTGATGCTAATATGGCATTTGTAGACACTAGATTATCATTTATCGTACGAAGAAGCATGTGTTTTGTTAATTATTCAGTGCGCCATTGCTTTGAAATGACAACGTGTAAGTTACAATAGGAAAATCATCAAATACACAACGCAAGATGGCGTATGCCACAGAGAGTTCTGGGCGAGGAATGTCACGTGACATCTGCGAACGGCTGGTTTTCGTTAATTCAATGGAGGGTGCCAAATGTCCGTTATTTTTGCAAATATGTCTCAAACGATACGAGATATGAAAAAAACATAAGGGAGCTAAGTTGTAGAGAATTTTCTCCCCTACGAATTAGGTTATTCAATTTTCGTGTCAGATGAACGGTTAATTTGCAATTACAATTACATTACAAACGGCGCTTTTTGGTATTACTACCGTATTTTTTTTTACCGAAAAATTCCAAAAAGGGAGGTTCTGGTCTCTGGCGGCCTACAATAAGGTCTGTAAAATTTGGTGCTGATCGGTTCAACGGTTCGTCTTAAAAATAGGGAACACGTTACGGACAGACAGACATACATCCCAAAATCGACGTTATTTTTGCAAATATCTTTGAAACGCTACGAGATATGAAAAGAAAAACATAAGAGAGCAAAGTTGTAGAGAATTTTCTCCTCTACGAAATCGGTTACTGAATTTTCGTGTCAGATGAATAGTTAAACCGTTATTTTCGTTTAAATTTCGAGCTGTCAAAAGACGATCGCAAAGGCCCACTTTTAGTGTTACTACGGTAACCTAAAGTGGGCCAAAAGATTCCCGTAGAGCACACCCCACCCAAGCCCGCCACCCTCCCGTCCTGGTGACCCTGTTTTCCATTGGTCATATACTTATATTTATCTATAACGTGCTCTCGTTCGTGACTAGTGGGGTTGTGAACTTGCACGCGGTAATTTCGTTTTGCTTTGTCGCTCTCTCTCCCGCTGTGCGGAAGGCGGCGAGTTCATAAAACTTATATGAAAGTACCGGGAGAGGAAATAAGGCTGAAGGCTGGCACGAGGTGCGGTAGAGGGGAAGGGGTGGATTTAAGGGGTGGGGGAGGGAGCAGATGGGGTTGGGAGTGGGGGTTGTGCCGGCCTGTGATGAGTAGGCCCTGCTGTAATGGACGCCCCCCCCCCTCCATCTCTCTCCGCCTTTGGCGCTCTCTGATTTACAGCGAGCAGGGAACGCGCCCCCGTGGAACTCTTCCGGACGCCATAGTTCGCCCCGCCGACAGAAGGAACGGCGGTCGGCATTTTCGGCCCCGTTTTTGTCTCCGTTTTCCGGGGTCGAAGGGGGCGTGCCTGTCGGCACCCGTGGCCAGGCAAAATGTGCCCGAAAACACGGAGTTGTGACTCAAGTTTAATTAACGCCAAGATTGCAGGCGCCGCGGCTCGCGGCAACTTTGTCGCAGCCTCCGCATCAGCGTGGAAACTTTGCTATCTCTGACCTGGTATCACAGCGTACGTGACATTCTTCGCAAACGTGCCGATTTGCGATGTAGCAGTGTAGACAATCCCTGGATCATATATGTAGATTAATTGTATGATTCGTTGGTTTAAATTTCACAGGAATTACACAGGAATACCTAAAGAATACAGATGTGTAGCATTGGAGTTAATTCGGATCTTTCACTGTGTCTTAGGAATAAAATGATAGATCAGAAGATGGCAGTTCAACTGCCGTAACCGATAACCTACATCAGTGTTGGAGCTTCATGGCAGATTAAAACTGTATGACGGAATTGGGATTCGTACATTGGTCCTTATCTTTTGCCTCTGCCTTAGATCAGACGGTTGACTGCTTGCCTGCGTAAGGCAAAGGTCCATGGTTCGAATCTTCCGTTCCGGCACACAATTTTAATCTGAGAGGAAGTTTCATTCTTTAGACTTTAACTGCCAATCCCGTCAATTGACGGGATACAAAAATTTCCGTAGACTGCCGATCCCGTCAATTGACGGAATTCGATTTTTCATGTTTGTAAATACGAAATCCCGTCCATTGACGGTCTCAGCATCTCTTCATTGTGCCGCAAGGGGTAAGTAGAATGTTACAAAAGGAGAAGACAGGCCTTGTTCGAACTGTAATGAAAAATAGGAAGGGAATGCCTCAGGCTTTGAAATCACTCAACATACAAAGAAGGGAACAGATATTCCGGAGGATTGGAAATCTTTTGGCTGTGTGCTGGAAAAACAAAAGATATGTATATATGCTAAGTACAAGACACAGGGCAGAAATGATATAATTATGTAGACAGAAGATGTAAACAACAAAACAACAAAAAGAAGGTCGGGGTTGATCTGTCCGATCAAAGGATGTCATACAGGACTTTCGAACATAGAACAGTGAAATGGTGGAACAAACTTGCATTTCACTGTCTCCTTATGGTGTCTGGTATAACTGCCAATCCCGTCAATTGACGGGATACAAAAATTTCCGTAGACTGCCGATCCCGTCCCGTATTCTCCATAACAAAATAAAAGCTGAGGAGATGCCTGTATCCAAGTTCATAAAGGTGTCGTGTGCAGAATTACCAATGTGTGAAGACGGTACTCCCAAACCAACTTCCGATAGAGGCCACCTGAGTAGGTTATCTGCAGGAAAGCATTTTCTAGAAAATAATCCACCTCCCACAGGTAAAAGTAGAATTCAAAGGATGTGCAAAGTATGCTCAACCAGAGGAAAAAAGCAAACTGAAAAGACAGTAAGAAAAGACACATCATACCATTGCAGTGAGTGCAAAATCGCAATGTGCAAAGAACCATGTTTTACATTGTATCATACGAAATAAAATATAAATAAAAAAATTACACTGTGTGAAAATAATGCGTGTATATATGTAATAAGTGTTTTTATCAGTGTTTTATTATTGAAAGTAAAATAAAAGCTTTTCTACTACGACAAGCATGATGTAAAAAATTTATAGTTTCCGTAAACTTTTTTTCTTTTTCCCAAAAAATGACGTTGTATGAAAATATGTGGAAAAGGAAGTAAACATTCAAAGAAACTGAAAGTAGGTAATCAGGTAGAAGTCCAAGGCTTTTAGAAAAGGTTCTTACCACATTTAAATGATGTCTAGTTTTTCTAATACAAAATACTAAATATTTCTAAAAACACTTGGCAGTCTTAGAAATAGCACAGTTTACAGGGACGGCAATCAAAGTGTTAAATCAGTGAAAGTTTCATTATAAAAACAGTGTTTTTCCGACCTTTGTGAACCCGTAACCCCTTTTCAGAGAAAGACTGTCCGGTGACACCCCAGCCCTGTAATAAAGCTGTGTCAGTGAGTCCAAACGCAAAGTATTTAAGTTACTTTCTTAGATGTATCTAAGATTCACGTGTGGTGATAGTTGCAGTAGTGGAAACGAAACAAAACTGAAAAAAAAAACTTTATGACTACAAGTATTCGACGAATGGTTTACTGTCGTGAATAATAAATTTGAATGTGGCGACCAGTTCTCATGTACGAGTATGAAACCATCAATGCTGATGAATCACTTCTTAATACTTGGAGGTATCGCTGTGGTTAGTACACTTGCCTCGCATTCGGGATGATGGGGGTTCAAATCTGACTCCTGGCATCCAGTTTTAGTTTTCTTGTGACTTTCATCATCTATAAAAAGTGTTACCCGTCATTCAATAATATTTTCTGCATTCATAACACGAGGTATATGCAGAAATAAACAAAATCGACGTATTAAAAAGAAATACATTACTATGTTGGCAAGAGTTCCAGTAATGTTCAAATGTTTGTTAAGCTTAAGGTACTTAACTGTCGGGTCATCAGTTCCTAAACTTACAAACTACTTATGAACTACCTTATACTAAAGACGGTACAAACATTCATGCCCTAGGGGGTATTCGAACCCCCGACCGTAGCGGCCGTGCAGACTGTAACTGGGGCGCCGCAGACCGCTCGGCCACTGCGGCCGGATACGTCCAGTAATGTTTGGGTCACTTTTTACATAGCCCTTTCAGTCACTGCACGCACAATTGTGCGGTTCTGTTTTTTTTTTTCCGCTTTATTTCTTTGTGCTTCACGCTAGGAAGTTCGGGCCTGCATCACACTATCGTGCATGGACTGTGGTAACGTGCGAAGCGTGTTTCAGTTCCATGTTTCTACACTGGGTGACACCAGCAGTCGGCGAAGTCGGCAAACTTCCAGTATATTTACAATGGAGGCAAGAAAGACTTGTTGACAAGATGTTCATATCCTTGTTTTGACATGTGAAATCAAATGTTCAAATGTTTTTAGAGCCTATGGGACTTAACTACGGGGCCATCAGTCCCTAAACATACAATCTACACATGAACTAGCTAATACTATGGACGGAAAAAATATCCATGCCCGAGGGGGGGATTCGAACCCCCGACCGTAAAGACCGTGCGGGCCGTGACTGGGGCGCCGCAGGCCGCTCGGCCACCGCGGCCGGCTGACATGTGAAGGTCTAAGTATCTAACAGCCAGTGCATTTTATATGATCCTGTGGTGTTAACATGTCACTTCTATCAAAGGCATGTTACTATAAGATGATGTAGATCATAAAAAGGCCAAAAACAGACAAGTGTTTGGGTGCAAAGTTTTTGAAAATCAATTTATTTTCTTTTTCTCTGATGAAATACTGTATGTATTTTGTATCTTAAACGTTCCTCTTTATATTAATATCACATCACGTGCAACAATGTGTCTGAAAGGGTTGGTCAAAAAAGAATTTGTTAAGTACAACAGCCCGGATCGCTTTTAACTTTTTATTCATCTAGATCTGTGTTTTTCAACCTGCGGGTCGCGATCACCTGGAGGGTGACAGGTCGCAATGTCTTGCTCGAGGGGTCGCGGTTGCAGGGGCATGCAGTAGCAGCCTGCTCAACAGCTAACTTACGCTTCGTGACTTTTCAGCTATTTTGCAGAAGTGCCACACGGAAGTGACAGGGTTTCGTGAAAGTCACTCAGTTAGAAAGTCATCCGCGGGAGGAAAATTGACATTATTGTGACATGTTTCAAGTGACCCTTAATCAGACAACAAAAGTATCAGAGGTATATGATGTACGTATAGCACTTTCCAATTTCTGATTGTGAGCCGACCGAAACGCGAAAAAGTAATCCAATTTTCCACCTCATGATGACTTGTTCATTCAGCGAATCAATAGTATTTGTGCAACACTGCTACAGTGATTTTTAATGATCGCTTGCTCCTTGTATAACTGTTACATGTTTAAATATCGTTATGCCAGGGAAAGAAATAATCACTAACGTAATGCTATTCGTAGTCAATACATAACAATACCATTTTACTACTGGACCATATTTTTCTGCTGATTAAGAGTTTTCAATGCAATATTATTAATCAACTAATAAAAATACCATTTCCTTACTGGATCATAATATTTTGCTGTTGGTTAAGATTTATCAGTATCTTTTCTAAGAAATCGTAAGTTATGAGCAACCTTTAAGTATTAAGAAGTGATTCATCAGCTTTGATGATTTCATACACTCACATGACAACTCGTCGCCACATTCAAATTTATTATTCTCGACAGTAAACCATTCGTCGAATACTTGCAGTCATAAAGTCTTTTTTTTTCAGTTTTGTTTCGTTTCCGCTACTGCAACTATCACCACCCGTGAATCTTAGATACATCTAAGAAAGAAACTTAAATACTTTGCGTTTGGACTCACTGTCACACCATTATTACAGGGCTGGGGTGTCGCCGGACAATTTTTCTCGGAAAAGGTGTTGCGGGTTCACAAAGGTCTAAAAACACTGATTTAAGAATGAAAAATTCACTCTGCAGTGGAGTGTGCGCTGATATGAAACTTCCTCTCAGAAATTCCTCCTGTGTCTGAACAGGGGATTCGAACCATAAACCTTTGCCTTACGCAGGCAAGCGATCAACCGTCTGCGCTAAGGCAAAGGCAAAGGCAAAGGCAAAGGCAAAGGAAAAACACCCATGTACGAATCCCAATTCCGTCATAAAATTTTAATCTGCTATAAAGGTCCAACACTGATATTTCATTTTATTCCTGAGACACAGTGAAAGATCCGAAGATGGCACTTAAACCACAGATACCGGTAATCTAAATAAAATAAAAATTAAAAGCGATCTTAGCTGTTGTCCTTAGTAAACTAAATGAAGGGATCTCCCACCAAATATATCAAAAATAAACAAAAAGTAATTGATACACTTGACACATCGTGGGACCTAGTTTTGTATTTTTGCCTCATGGAGGTCTGACGTCAGCGAATGAAACCAGCGTGTGACAGTCGTGTTCAGCTCTTGCTGCGGACACTGAGACGTGCCATTAAGAAGAAGAGAGGCGGAATTCTTACTGCGGGTGCTGTCCAGCTCACTGTCAGTGCTCGATCCTACACATATCCGTGCACAGCAGCTGTTTTGTAGAAGTTACGATGGAAGCGTATTGTCCATCCATCACTGAGCCCTGATCCTGCTTCCAGTATCATTTTTTTAACCTCAAGATATTCTGAGGCAAGCGTTTTGACAATGACTAACACACGCAGGTGTCACATGTATTTTATTTGTATCTGTCTCGTTAAAACGCAGAACAAACAATATAAACCACAACTATCCAACTCATCTATACCATACTATATGTTATAATATTGGCCTTACATATCAAAGTGTAAAACGAAGCTGTAATAAAAAATAAATAAATAAACATTAAAATAAGACAAAGACACTGATGCAGTTGATACCAGGTTAGTCGAGTGGCCCACTACGTGGGCTTACATTTAATAAAAGCTTTTATTTAATAAATTATCCTGGAGCCCCCAAGGATCTATCGAAGGTGCGTGATGTATTATAGGCACACTGTCGTTCCTTCTACCCCTGGCTACCATTCCATATATTTGCCCTGATCTGGATTAGATGTATGTCGGTGTTTAACGGTTGTTGCTGCTGAACATCTCCATTGGCTTTTGGTCTTTCGTTTATATCGAATCCAGTCTTTGGAGCAGACCTTAAATGCCAGTTCATCGTAATAAGTAGGTATGCAGCTTGAGCATTCTATTGGTCGTGTCATAAAAACTGTGTAGCGATATTTTGTATACATTAATAGTGTTTGGATATATTTTATACATAGAAAATATGTAGTAATTTGAATTTAAATGTGCTCTTTTTATTAAAGAAGGTTAAAGTCCGGGATATTGACTTGTTGTACCCTGTTCATTATCGTTTTAAAAAGCTATTTAAATTTGGCGTCTTCTTTTAGTTGTTCACCAATATTTGTAATATGCATTGGATTAACACGGTTTGATAAAGGCTAACGGATTGATAATGGACAGTAGAGTCCGAAACTAGTCACTGACTTAAAAATTGTGCAAATGCGACGGACAAATTAAATTGTTTTACAAACTTTTATATTGTTTTTCAATACAAATCTGAGGTCTCAAATAGTAAAAACACATCTCTCGCTTGTGGGTACAGCAGTCGTTCTGTTTCAAGAGCTCAATGGGATTGGTCCATTAGCCTTTACATCTCGGTGGTTCGTAGGTCCTGAATGTTTGAATGTTCTGTGTTTGAATGTTAAGCTTTATCTGCCCTTATAGCTCTTGAGAAATACCAGTTCTACCTAGAACACCGAGGGTTTGATTTCGAGACATGATCAGACACTCGGCAGGAATTTTGGAAGACCACAACATTTTAGGGAGTTACTCTTGGGGCATCAGCATTTCTACATTCCATTTTAAGGTCCACCACATTCATGGCACCGAAAATCGTATTGTGGACACTCTTAGGCACGTGGCCAAAGAGAAACACAGGGAAGAAGTATTTGTCGTTGCAGGGGTCGATGTTGTCAGAGGTTCCCCAATTATTTGCCAATCTTAAGGAAGAACAGAACTATGATCCGAGATGGAGTACCATTAAACAAAGATTCAACGACATTCAGTAGGTTTCCATGTTTTCAATCAGACAGGGAGTCCTTTGTAATTAGGTGGATAAAACTGGTGCACTGAAGATGTCACCAAACCCAACCAGCTGATTTTCATTATTTTCACGACTCTGAGGTGGGGGAGAACATTCGCATTAATTGTACCTGGACTTCATGATACCGGGATGTCTGCAGTTTCGTAGGACTGTGTGACGCTTGTACGATAGGAAAACTCACTTCGACCGCAGTTGTTTGTCTATTACACTCACACCACGAGAAATACTCTACGGATGAATTATTCATTGATTCCATCAGGCCACTCACCCATATTAATCAGGTTAATTGCTAACCTTTCCTCATGTGGTTGCTACCCACATGAGGGATAAAAGCTTCCATTAGTATTCGTGGTTTGGGACCCCAGGCTGTTGTTTTGCGATAATACCACGCCGTTACCTGCAATCAATTTAGGATATTCTGCTTCAATAATGAAATGGCATGTCATACCACCTCGTATTACCCCCGGGCTTCCGTTTTTGAAAGGTTCAACCACAATCCAAAGGCTGCTCTCATCGTTTAGCGGTTGATGGGTCGCCAAACTTCCGTCGCTCAATTTAGCTTTTAATGATGCTCAATGTCAGACCCCCTCAACCCATCTATTGAAGCTTAACTGCCACTCTTTCACCTTTGGAACACTAATGCCCTGTTACCTGAGATGGATGGAGGTTGACGCAGGTTGCAGATGTATTCTCCTGCTGCCAACCTACATTTCTCGTAAAAACCACAAAGATCTTTGAGATTAGGGCTTGTGTGTATGCATAAAAGCAGTCATTTTCCCCTCGTTTTATATTGGTGAGGAACAGGAAAGCTAGTAACTAGTAGTGGTACTGAGTACCCTCCGCGATGTACCATTTGGTGGAGTGAGGTGTATGTATGTAGATGTAGGATTACTCTCAAAATCTTAAGGGAGGCCTGTGGTTGGGCCAGGTGGAATATTCAGCATGTGCATAGCCAACAAGGGGTGTGCTACAATTAGAATAGGTAGCCTTTTACCCATATATGCTGGTGATATAGTTTTCATCAGGATTTTTTCTGGCCTATGAATGAGGTGTGGGCCAGCAATCTGGTTAAGCCTTTTCAGGACCCATAATCCATTCTTCATATCTGGAACCCTGACAAGTTTTTGTGAGGCAGATCCATCTCAATCAGTTTAAACTGGCAAGCTATGCTCTATTAGATTTTGTGAGAACAAAGTTGAGCTGTGGATTTCTGTACTTCTCATCTAAGTATCTTGTTGTTGTTGTTGTGTTTGCTAGTACTGATATTCCTCTCTTGTTATCATATCACCGATAGCGCTAAAGTCAGGCCTGTAGGAAGCCGCTGCCTTAGGTAGAGGTATTTTCAGGATTGTGATGGTTGGAGCCCCATAGAGCTTAGAGGCCTGGGAGCCTCTGGTTGCCTGCGGTCGGATTCGATGACTTGGCGCGTGGGGAAAGCCTCAAAGTTCACCTGCTAGTTTTCTGATCAATGTAACTGGAATTGCTGTTTACCCTTTGTAGAATAACTCAGGTCGAGTAAGCTACACCTTACTGACTTATGTTGAAGTTGCTTTATGAACATACAGGGTGTACAGAAAAGGGCTCCCTGATTTCAAAATTAAATATCTCGAAAACAAAGATCGATAGAGGAATGCAGTTTATTGCGAAAGCTATAAGAAGTTTATACAGCAGTTTGAAATAATAGTTACAAAAGCTGCTAACAGATGGCGCTGTACGATGTACAGTTCATATCAGCATACATAAGTGAAATAATCGTATGAAAACACTCTTTGCAAACAATCACATCACAATGTTTTCAAAATGTTCACCATTGGCACTATAGGGTTGGCGCAAACGAAGAATGAAATTCGCCATGCCGGCCGCGGTGGCCGAGGAGACTGAGGCGCGCCGGCCGCGGTGGCCGAGGAGACTGAGGCGCTTCAGTCACGGTCTTCACGGCCACTACGGTCGGGGGTTCGAATCCCCCCTCGAGCATGGATATTTGTGCCGTCTTTAGTATAAGGTAGTTCATAAGTAGTTTGTAAGTTTAGGGACTGATGACCCCGTAGTTAAGTCCCATAGACTATACAAACATTTGAACATTTTTGAAATTCGCCATCACATTTCGTAGTGTCTCAACCGAAATGGATTCACATGCCACAGATATCGCCGATTCAAGCTCGTCCAGCGTGGCGGGATGCTTCGGGTAGACCATGTCTTTCACTGTGCCCCACAAAAAAAAAAAAAAAAAAAAAAAAAAAAGTCACAGGGAGTCAAATCCGGTGAATATGGAGGCCAATCCATGCCTGCACCAGTAAATTTGGAATATTCCAAAGCAATGACTCGATTCCCGAAGTATTCCTCAAGAAAGTGAAACACTTGTTCGGTCCGATGTGGTCGGGCTCCACTTGCATAAACCATTCAGTACCTGGTCGATCTTCTAACGCTTGCTGTGTGGCTACAAATTGTTCCAAAATTGCAACGTAACGTGCACCAGTGACCCTTTCTCGAATGAAAAACGGACCAATAATGCCTCAGCTGCATACTGAAGCCCACACAGTAAACTTTAGGAGAATACAGGGTTTTCGCTTCACACTAATACGGCTTTTCGGAAACCCAAAATCGCCAGTTCTGCTTATTTACGTATCCATTCAGGTGGAAGTGTGCTTTATCTGTAAACCAGATGCAGCCAACATCAAATCCTTCACTATCAATCATTGTGAGCATCTGAAATGTAAACGAAGTCCCTTCTTATGACTTTGTCTGTTCGGTTATTGGTGAAGGTTTCCTTGTAACATGATTATCAACTCCACTTAATAGTTGTGACTCGCCATTTATTATCCTGGTAATTTTATCTTAACAGTCCTGCAAAGTGTTCTTGCTGTGCCTTGCTGCATATAAGGGGACGAATGCATTCCTGATGTCAAGGACACTCTTTTATACTTAAGCAATTGGTTGTACATACCGTGTAATAGAGTCTTTGTGGGCCCTAAGCCGAGCCAGCCAAGTTAAATTTTGATTAGTATTGTATTTTTTTTTCACTGTAAGGGCCCCGCCTCAGTTTAAATGTTTTAATGAATGTGTTTACAATGTATTCTTATTGTTCCACATTCTCAACTCACCTACGGTAGGTTCCTATTATTGTCTATCTATTAGGCGCGGTTTTAGGGCGATCGCATAGCTACATACCATAGCAGTTGTTTACGTGTTCGATAGTCCGCTTATCTTATTTATTTCTTTTAATGCGATATTCTCAATGTGAACAGGGCAGAGGGCGTGAACGGGCGACAGTTCGCGCTGGCTCGCTATTAAACTGTATCCTTGTGTCGCGTGGTCACCTCTTCACCTCTGACCTGCAAATTAAGTATTTCCTATATTTAGGTAAATTGTCGGATCATAATAATAATTTCGTGTGACTCGTTGGCCTGGTGCAAGTCTTTCAATTGGACGCCACTTAGGCGACTTTCGTGTCCCTAGCCTACACCAGTTATCCAACCGCTGGCCTTGCGTTTATTACTTAATTCTCGAATCAATTTACGGACTTACTGCTCACACGATACAAATCATCGAGGGTAAAGGCGAGAACTCCTTTTGGTAACCTAGGCCCGAAACCCCAGTCTTCAAATGTTTGTATAGCTTATGGGACTTGACTACGGGGTCATCAGTCCCTAAACTTACAAACTACTTATCAACTAGCTAACACTAAGGACGGCACAAATATCCATGCCCGAGTGGGAATTCGAACCCCGACCGTAGTGTCTGTGCAGACCGTGACTGACGCGCCTCAGTCCCCTCGACCACCTCGACCGGCCCCCAGTCTTCCATTAGAATCACATAACCTCGCCGCTGGGCTCGAAAATTGTGTAATATTTTGTTCACTGGTTGCACCTTGACCTTTATTACGCCTATTTATAAGTGTGTCGTGCTAAGATGAGCATTGAGACCTTAAAAATTGTGTACTGCTGGAGTAAATGGCGGCGGGCTGGGGGGGGGGGGAGTTCAGTGCATGTGATTGCCTTTATTCTCTTTTTTTTCACAGAAATTTTGAAAGTATTTCTGGATACCTACATTGATGGATTGTTTGATATACCTACCAAGCATCGAGCCTTGAAATATGTTGTACTGCTGGAGTACATTGTGAGGTGCCCTACGCACGTGGTTGTTCTTATTACATTTCCATTCAATTTACATGTTTGTAAAAGTTCTTATTTATTCATTTACTAGATGACCCGGTGAACTTCATATTACTTACATCTTAAAATAAACCATATTAATTTAAATCCAGTAGCTTTAAAAACGCATCATGAGATAGTCTAAGTATCGGCTCGGTAGTGGGCGGAAGGAGTGGGCACAAATCAAGCTCACATGTTAAGTATAATGCTCATGTCTCATTCGTGTAAGTTCAAGTAAGATTAAAGCGGTGAGAAAATATGAAAAATCTTTATCGTAATCAGATGAATGGTACTGATATTTTATGGAAAAATCTCTTTCTTTTTTAATGTTCCATTTTTCAAGAATACCAAATTTTTATTTCATAAGAACGTTACTGTTGCTTTGAACGTCAAATATGAACACTTTACGGCATTCAGACAAATGATATTGATATCCCATTGAAAAAAAAAAAAAAAAACAAAAAAAAAACAAAAACAAAAAAAAAAAGAAAACAAAAAAAACAAAAAAAAACTCTCAGTTTCTCGCGAATTTTCAAATTTTCTGGGTAACTTTCCCAAATTTTAAGTTCGTAAGAACGTTTATTATTTCGTTGAACGTCAAATAATCAAAATTTTATCGCAATCGGATGAACTGATCTCAACTTATGGCGTTGAGTACATTTAGAAACACATTGGAAAAGGAATTTTTCGACTTTCCTTTCTAAGTGTCCCCGGTTTATATATATATATATATATATATATATATATATATATATATATATATATATATATATAAACCTTGTCCTTTCAAGCCGTACTCAAGTGATGCTTTTACAACGATGTGACAATTGATTTTTATTCATAGAAAAAAGTCGCTTTTGGTTTTTCTTAAATTTTACTATTTTCTGGGAAACTTTTTCAAATTTTTATTTGTTGCGAATCTTCCACTTGCTTTCGGCATGAAATGTACAACATTTTATCGCAATTGAACGAACTATATTGATAGCTCACAGGAAAAAGTTGTTTCAGTTTTTCCTGAGTTTCCTCTTCTTCTGGGAAACCTTAACCATATTTTATCACCGTTAAAATCTTCCTTGGACTTAGACGAATATTTCAAGACTAAAATGAGCCAAATCGGTTCAGTCGTTCTCGAGTTTTAGCGAGACTAACGAACAGCAATTCATTTATATATATAACCCGGTGAATTTCGTATCACTTCCCTCTTAATATAAACCATTTTAATTTAAATCATATGTATTTTAGAACCAGTAGCTTTATAAAGGCATCATCAAATAGTCTAAGTATAGGCTGGATAGTGGGAGGAAAGAGTGGGCAAATCACGCACACATGTACAGGATAATGTTCATGTCACATTCGTGGAAGTTCAATGAAGGTTTAAACGGAGAAAAAATATGGAAAAATTGCGAGGAAATTTTAGATTTAAAACGTGTAAAATAATGACTTGGTTGTTGTATTGGGTGCGTCCAAAAATATGCTTTCAAAGAGTAAAGTTCGCTTTACACAACGGCTGAACCAATTTCGCTGTAAATCATTACATAAACCACTGAATCTATTGTGATGAAATCTGCACTGAAGTACCGGATAAAGTACTTTAGAAAGTGTGTAATTCATGGTTTTTTTTTTTTTTTTTTTTTTTTTTTTTTTTAGATTTGAAGTACATAAAGCGAAATATCGAGTTATAATTAATTTCTGAAAAAGCTATTTACTCTCTGACTTCTTAACTATTTTTCAGAAGTTATAATTAACTGCATTGTCCTTTTTGTAAAAAAGTGGATAGAACGGCAGGACAACAGAACTACCTGTCATCATTTTTTATGTTTTAACTCTAAATTTTCATTGTAATTTTTCCATATTTTCTCACCGTTTAAACCACTGAACTTCCACGAATGTGACATGAACATTATTCTGTACATTTGTGCGTGATTTGTCCACTCCTTCCGCCAACTATCGAACCGATACTTAGACTATCTGATGCTGCCTTTATAAAGCTACTGCGTCTAAAATACATTTGATTTAAATTAATATGGTTTCTATTCAGAGGTAAGTGATACGAAATTCACCGGGCCATCTAGTCGACCTGTCAATGTTTCGCATTTGTTAATATGTGTGTACTCTTGCTGTGAACGTCAAATGTGCAATATGTTATCGCAGTCATATGAATATTATTGATATCCCAAAGAAAAGAGCTTCTTCAGTTTTCCTCAATTTTTCCTATTTTCTGGCCAACTATTCGAAACTTTTACTTCACTCAAACCTTCCTCTCGCTTTGATCGTCGAATGTGCAAAATTTTATCGCAATCAGATAAATGGTTTTGATATTTCACATAGATCATAAGAACATCCACCCCCATGAACCACAGACATTGCCGAGGTGGGGTGGCTTGCGTGCCTCAACGATGCAGATAGCCGTACCGTAGGTGCAACCACAGCGGAGGGGTATCTGTGGAGAGGCCAGACAAACGTGTGGTTCCTGAAGAGGGGCAGCAGCCTTTTCAGTAGTTACAGGGGCAACAGCCTGAATGATTGATTGAGCTGGCCTTGTAACATCACCTAATGTGGCTTTGCCACACAGCTACTGCGAACGGCTGAAAGCAAGGGGAAATTACAGCCGTCACCTTTCCCGAGGACATGCAGCTCTACTGTATGGAAATATGATGATGGCATCCTCTCGGGTAAAATATTCCGGTGGTAAAATAGTCCCCCATTCGGATCTCCGGGCGGGGACTACTCAGGAGGATGTTGTCATCAGGAAAGACAATACTGGCATTCTACGGATCGGAGCGTGGAATGTTAGATCCCTTAATCGGGTAGGAAAATTAGAAAATTTAAAAAGGGAAATGGATAGGTTGAAGTTAGATATAGTGGTGATTAGTGAAGTTCGGTGGCAGGATGAACAGGATTTCTGGTCAGGTGAGTACAGGATTATAAATACAAAATCAGTTGGGGGTATCACAGGAGTAGGACTGATAATGAATAAGAAAATAAGAATGCGGGTAAACTACTATGACTAGCACAGTGATTCATTATCATTGTCAAGATAGATACGAAGCCAACACCGACAACAGTAGTACAGGTTTATATGCCAAGTAGCTCTGCCGATGATGAGGAGATCGAAGAAATATATGAGGAGCTAAAGGAAATTATTCAGACAGTTAAGGGAGAGGAAAACTTAATTGTGATGGGAGACTGGAATTCGGTAGTAGGAAAAGGAAGAGAAGGAAAAATAGTAGGTGAATATGGACTGGGCAGAAGGAATGAAAGAGGAAGTCGCCTGGTAGAATTTTGCACGGAACATGATTTAATCGTAACAAACACATGGTTTAAGAATCACAAAAGAAGGTTGTATACGTGGAAGAGACCAGGAGACACCGGAAAGTATCAGATATATTTTATAATGGTAAAACATAGATTCCGGAACCAGGTGATAAACTGTAAAACGTACCCAGGGGCAGATATAGACTCTGACCATAACTTGTTAGTCATGAACTGTAGGCTGAAACTGAAAAAACTGCAGAAAGGTAGGAAAATAAGGAGATGGGACTTAGAAAAATTGAAGGAACGTGAAGTTATAGAGGAATTCAGAGGGAGATTTAGGCATCAATTGACAGAAACTGGGGAAATAAAACAGTGGAAGAGGAATGGGTAGCATTGAGAGATGAAATAGTGAAGGCAGCAGAGGACAAAATAGGTAGAAAGGCAAGACCTACAAAAAATCCTTGGATATCACAGGAAATACTAAATTTAATTGATGAAAGGAGAAAATATAAAAATGCAGTAAATGAAACAGGCAAAATGGAGTACAGACGACTAAGAAATGAGATTGACAGGAAGTGCAAAATGGCTAAGCAGGAATGGCTAGAAGCCAAATGCAGATCTGTAGAAGAATGTATAAATAGGGAAAAAATAGATACAGCCTACAGGAAAATAAAATAAACATTTGGAGATAAGAAAAGCAGCTCTATGAATATCAAGGACTCTGATGGAAAACCAGTTCTCAGCAAAGAAGGTAAAGCTGAAAGGTGGAAAGAGTACATAGAGCAGCTCTACAAAGGAAATGAACTGAGAGACGATGTTGTAGGAAGGGAAGAGGAAGTAGATCAAGATGAAATAGGAGATACTATACTGAGAGATGAATTTCACAGAGCCCTGAAAGACCTAGGTCGAAACAAGACCCCAGGAGTAGATGACATACCCTCCGAGCTACTAAAATATCTGGGAGAACCAGCCATAACATAACTATTTGAACTGGTGTGTAGGATCTATGAGACAGGCGAAATAACCTCAGACTTTAAGAAAAATGTAATAATCCCCATTCCAAAGAGATCAGGCGCAGACAGGTGTGAAAATTACAGAACCATCAGTCTGATAAGTCATAGTTGCAAAATTTTAACACGAATTATCTACAGGAGAATGGAAAAGCTGGTAGAAGCTGACCACGGGGAAGATCAGTTTGGATTCAGGAGGAACGTAGGAAGCCGGGAGGCAATACTTATCTTAGAAGATAGATTAAGGACAGGCAAACCTATATTTTTAGCTTTTGTAGATTTGGAGAAATCTTTTGACAATGTTGACTGGAATACACTCTTTCAAATTCTGAAATCAGCAGGGGTAAAATACAGGGAAAGGAGAGTTATTTACAACTTGTACAAAAGCCAGGCCGCAGTTACTACACTCGAAGGGCATGAAAGGGAAGCATCAGTTGGGAAGGGAGTAAGACAGGGTTGTAGCCTTTCTCCGATGCTATTTAATTTGTACATCGAGCAGGCGGTGAAGGAAAGCAAGGAAATATTTGGAATAGGGATTAAAGTTCAGGGGGAAGAAATAAAAACACTGCGTTTTGCTGATTGACAAGCAAAGGACCTGGAAGAGCAGTTGAATGGAATGGACAGAGTGTTGAAGAGAGCGTATAAAATGAACATTAACAAGAGCAAGAGCTTGGGTAGTAAAATAACATGCGATGGTCGCAATACGGAGGATATAAAATGCAGAATGGCAATGGGAAGAAAAGCATTTTTGAAAAAGAGAAATTTGCTAACATCGAATATTAATATAAAAGTGTAAGGAAGAGGATAGAGGCTTTTGAAATGTGGTGCTACAGAAGAATGCTGAAGATTAGGTGGGTAGATCGCATAACAGAATTGGTGAGAAAAGGAATTTTCGGCACACCCTGACTAAAAGAAGGGATCGCTTGGTAGGACACATTCTTAGACACCGAGGAATCGTAAATTTAACATTGGAGGGAAGTTTTTGGGGTAAAAATCGCAGAGGGAGACCAAGAGACGCGTATAGTAAGCAGATTCAAGTGGATGTGGGTTGTCGTTCTTATGAGGAGATGAAAAGGCTTGCTCAGGATAGAGTAGGGTGGAGAGCTGCATCAAACCAGTCTCCGGACTGAAGACCATAACGACAACATAAGAACATTCATCTTTTGTAGAACGTCAAATGATCAAAATTTTATCACAATCAGATGAATGGTTCTGAACTTATAGTATTGGGTACGTTTAAAAACACATTGAGAAATGAACTTGGTTCGAATTTTGCGACTTTCCTTTTTAACTGTCAATATATTTTTTTTACTGAAATCTTTTCCAAGAACATAATGAAAAAAATAAAAATAAAAATATTACCCCTGTTCGTCGTGCGAATAGTCAGTTATAGTGCTGAATTCAATCAAACACACATTGAAAAACGCACTTTAAGTTTTTCTCAAATTTTCCATTTTTCCAGTAGATTTTCGAAAAGAAAAATGCATACAAACCTTGTCCTGTGAAAATCGCTTTCGGTTTCCTACATTTTCCTACTTACCCGGCGACTTTGCCAAATTTTTATTTGATGCGAACCTTCCTCTCGCTTTCAACATGAAATGTATAAAATTTTCTTGCAATTGGAAGAATTGTATTCATAGCTCACTGGAAAAAGCCTTTTCAGTTTTTCCGGATTTCCCTCTTTCCCGGACAACTTTTCCATATTTTATCACCGTTTAAACCTTCCCTGGACTTACACTAATATTTCAAGACTAAAATTAGCCAAATCGTATCTTAGCTTGGCTAATTTTTGTCTTGAAATATTCGTGTGGGGTGTAGGATTTACATAAAGAAAGCAATCGAACCCAGCATAATTTCAATAACGTATGGAAATGAGATAGAAATGAGCGTATGGCTTTCTTGGCCGGGAGAACCCCTGCGGGTTTGTTCGGCCGCCTTAGTGTAAGTTTATTTGATGCCGCGTGGACGACTTACGTGCCAATGATGATGAGATGATGATGATTAGGACAACACACAACACCCAGTCCGCCACTGGGAATCGAACCCAGGTCTCATGCGTTGTAGTCAGCGACGCTACCGCTTAGCTACGGAGGCGGACTTCAATAAGGTATGTAAATGAACGACAGATGTGGATAGATTTGCCCATCTCCAGCAAAAATATTAGAATTGTGGCAGTGTATTCTCCCTGCGAAGGGACAGAACAAGGTGAGATGGACATATACAACGCACGTAGTGAACGCACTTAGTGATGTAGTTGTTAGAGTGAAGGATAAGGAGAGTGTATTACTCGTTTCAACGCCAGGATAGGAAATCGAACAGAAGGTTATTAAAAGGTTATGGGTAAGTTTGGAGAGGATATGGAGGCCAACAGGAACGGAAAACAGCTCTTGGATTTCTGTTCCAGTATGGGCTTAGTTAAAACAAATTCCTTCTTTAAGCATAAGGACATTCACCGCTATACTTGGGAAGGAAGGGGAACCAGATCTATCATCTATATCTATAAATGTGAATGTCTGTTCGGTGTGCGTTTATCACGTCTGACCCACAAGACATAAAAAGCTAAAAATTTGTACAGTTACTAATGTCTACCCGGGAAAGGCATTAGGCGCGGTTTTATGGCGATCGGATATATATATATATATATATATATATATATATATATATATATATAAAATTGTGAATGTGTGTTCGGTGTACGCTTATGACGTACGAGCGACAAGATGCAGACACTTAAATATTTGTACAGTTACTAATTTACTAAGTTTTATTAGGTTTTAGGCATGGTTTTATAGCGATCTGATACATATTTAGTAATTTGAAGAATATAATGCGAAATGTGGAACAATAATCACTCTCAAAATTATATTCACTCTTTGAAAATGGTTTTATTGGTTGCATTATTGCTTGAGGGTTGATAATGATAAAAGGGTGGAGTATATTGGGATGGAACGTTATCAGTGTATATAAAATTCTACGTGTGAGTGAGTTAATATTTCGCTCTGCAGCGAAAACTACAGAAGGCAAACGAATGGTCTGTGTGTAATGGTTGTTCGAAGTCTCCCGTTGTACACCATAGCAGTTCCATGCCGATAGCTATAAGGGGGTGAAAGATATGGTGATGCCGATAGCTATAATGGGGTTGAAGATATGGTGGTTGAAAGTCGTCAAATAATAATAATAAAAAAAACCGGACTGAAGGCCAGAGATGACGTTTCGACTCTATAGCAAGGAGGTTACATACAGCGAAACGTGATGCCACAGACCATATTTTTAGTCTATGCGTACTACAATGTCTTCAGCTCTTTCTCTGTACGTAGACTGTCAGGCAGCAGTTAGAGTAGATGGCAAATTAAGCTCATGGTTCAGGGTAGTTTCATGGGTAAGACAAGGCTGTAACCTGTCACTACAGTTGTTGATACTATTCATGGATCATATGTTGAAAACAGAAGACTGTCAGGGCGGGATTAAAATAGGTGAAAACAAAAAGAGCAGTCTCGCATATGCGAATGACTTAGTTGTAATGGCCGATTGGATTGAAAAGTTGCAAACTAATATTTCACAGCTCGATCAGAGGTGCAAGGATTATGATGTGAAGATCAGCATCTCCAAAACGAAAGCAATGTCTGTGGGAAAGAGATTCAAACTGATTGAGTGCCAAAAAGGAGGAACAAAGTTAGAACAGGTAGACAGTTTCAAGGACCTGGGATGTATTTTCTCACAGGATGGCAACATAGCGAAGGAACTGGAATCGAGGTCCCGCAAAGCTAATGCAGTGAGTGCTCAGCTAAGCTCTACTCTGTTCTGCAAGAAGGAAGTAAGTACTAAGAGTAAGTTAGCAGAGCACCGCTCTATCTTTCGACCAACTTTGTTGTATGGCAGTGAAAGTTAGGTGGATACAGGTTACCTTATTCATAAGGAAGAGGTTACAGATATGAAAGTATGATTGCAGGTACTAATAGATGGGAGCAATGGCAGGAGGGTGTCCGTAATGAGGAAATCAGTCATAGATGAAGCAGTTAGAGCGAACAGACTGAGATGGTGGGGTCATGTTACACGCATGGGAGAAGCAAGGTTACCTAAGAGACTCATGAGCTCGGCAGCGGAGGGTAAGAGGAGTCGAGGTAGACCAAGAAGAAAATAGATTCGGTGCAGAATGATTTTGAAGTAAAAGGCATAACATCAGACGAGGCATCAATGTTAGCATAGAATAGGGGATCATGGAGGAATTGTATTAGAGGTACTATGCTCCAGACTGAACGCTGAAAGGCATAATCAGCCTCTAATGATGTGATGATGATGATGATAAAATTAGCCAAATCGATTCAGCCGTTCTCGAGTTTTAGCGAGACTAACGAACAGCAATTCATTTATGTACATATATATAGATTGTTTGTTATAAGTGCCAGGTTTTGACCCGTGAAACTTCTGCTGTGCACGTTATACCTATTATTAAATTTCTGTTCTATATTAACTTATGGATATATATTTTTAGGTTTGTGTGTTAAATAAAAGTTAGATCGAACGAGACGCCTCGTGAGCTCACATATTGTCTCTTTCTTTTCTCCTCTACTAACCTGGTATCATTCACCATCCAGAAATAATGGCGAATTATTCAAAGTGGTGGAGACTCAGTGCTTTCTATGTCTTGTAGATTAACTTGTCTTCTCTACGATTGTCAGCTAAAGGAAAAGTGCTGACAACATCTTAACGCTCTTCGCTGCCTGAGCAGCACAAGCTGGGTGCCACTCCTCTGAGGCTCTAAAAGCACTGTAAAGAACCTCTCTAGCTACGTTGTGGGTTGTGGACCCAAAACTCCACAGCAGTTTTCCATTGTGACGGCAGCATTCCGAACACGTCATGTGGAGTTTTGAGTCCCTTCAGTTCCAATCCGGTGCCAGCTGCTTGCGAATTGTATCACTCACATTGATAACAAACCAATAATAAAATTACCAACTCCTTTTCCTAGACACTGTCGTCCCTATCCCGCAACGACGGCCTGTCTCAGGAGGAACGATCACATTTCCTGTTGGTTCCCATATATGTGAACTCGGATATTGAACAGTACAACCGCTGCTCTGGAGCCAGTCACGTACATCTCTCAGGTGCATATCTCGGACCAAATGTCCTAGTGGACTGACCATGAGACCCTAAGGATTTTTCACGTTGAGGGCCTCTGTTATCAGTTTTTGTACATTATAGACGTGAGCAAGGGCTCCAAAATAGTTTACTCTGAGGTACAAACGTCGATGGCACCGTCGGCTTCCCACATTCTCACGCAGAATATTATGAACAGCGTTCATTACGAGTTTATTGCTGTGTTAACACTGTAGTGTTCGTAGCCAGCTCATGCGCTCTTGAGCACATCCGTCCCTTCTCAGGTGACTTCTTCTTCATTTCTAGTGACTACCTCAGCAACTCAGTTATCGGCAAATATTTGTCGGCCTCGCCATGATTTGATTATGACTACCCAGGAGCGAGCGAGATGGCGCAATGGTAATACACTGGACTCTTATTGGGAAGGATGGTGGTTCAAATCCACCTCCGGCCATCCAGATTTAGGTTTTCCATGATTTACCTAAGTCACTCCAGGCGAATTCCTGGATTGTTCCTTTCAAAGGGCACGGCCGATTTCGTTCCTCCATCCTCACCCAAAAAAATTCGAGCGTAAGCTCCGTTCCTAATGACCACACTGTCGACGGGACGATTCCTTCCTTCCTACTACCCTGCAGTCTGTGCATGCTCACGATCGTTCTTCGACTGGAGCCTAAGAATCGTCCGAATCTTGGGGAATGAACTCGTTAACAAACGGACCATGCTGGCAATCAATAATTTGTTTCTGCAAACTGGCAGTCTGGAATACCGCTAAGTGTCTTAGATCTGCAAATCTGAATGGTACACTCTGACTGTGACAAACCAATTACGTGCAATTGAGGAGACTACGAATGAATGGAGGTCGCACATTCAGGCCTGTAACAAGGTCTCCGTCGTCGTTTACGTGATCTTCATTGCCTATACTTGGCTAATCATGGTGATATCCTCCGTCAAGAGATCTTCAATGTAGTAGTGGTTTGCGGTTAACAATGGACCACATCTTGCTGGTATGTCCTTTTTTAAGCCCTGTGGCAGAATTACTATATTCTTGAACGACTTTCACAATTCCTAAACAGCTGTATCAGTTTTGTATTATTTACAACGGTGAATTTTATTAATTTAGGGGAGGGTACCATTGATTGATTTCTCAGGCCCCGGAAATTTCACCCGTTATTCCTTTTCAGTGTGTTCTACATAATTTTATGCAATGGTCGGACGTCAGTCTAATCTTGCAGCTTGTAGAAGTGGGTCTATTGCAGAAAGGCTGCTTAATGATTCTTTTTTATCTTCGCAATCAACCTAACACATTCTTCTTCTATGATTTCTTTCTATCGTTCTCCCACTTTCCTGTAACATCTGTGTTTGTCTTCCCTGGCGTTGTCCATTGTGGCCCACGTTGCCTTTCACATGCGTTTCGTAAGATAGGTTACATTGTGTATGGTTTTATGGCGATTAGTGGATCTCTCGAACAATGGACCGATGACTGTAGTAGTTTGGTCCCTTAAATCACAAACCAGCCAGCCAACCAACCTGAAAGCGGTGTTAGTGCAAATTAATGTATGTAATGACAGCTTGTAGGATCTAACCATGTTAATGTGTTAACATGTTATTGTACACAAGACATTAATAACTATATTTTGGTGTATTGGAGTATTTAAAGTGATACAGGTCAAGATAAGACAGTCATATTATGCAACTCATAACCTGACCCTCAAAATGATTTCCAGCAGTCTCCACATACGAAGAATACGTTTAGATCCCCCATAAATATTTTCAAATGGATATGGTTTTTTTTCAATAATTTACCATTAGAATAATCAGTGACATTTCTCTCTGTACTCCACTCTCCGTCTTTGTCTAACGTGTGTGTGTGTTTGTGTGTGTGTGTGTTTGTGTTTGTGTGTGTGTGTGTGTGAACCATTTGCTTTTTTTAAGTTATCGACAATAACGAAGACGTCCACAGAATGCTTGTAATGTCTGTCTCTCAAGTCAAGGTTCAGAACGACTCGTTAATTCGAACACTAGCTTAACCGAAGGAGCTACGGATATGTGTAGCCTCTGAAGGTAAAGTTGCCATTTGCATATGGAAGAATCCTGGGATATTTTTATTAAACCTAAGGCTATTTGAATAATACACGAAGGTTCAATACACTACAGCCCAATCCCTAATACCGGTTGGCTATCTCACACCCAAGTCAGAGGATATCAAACCAGACCTTGGTTACTAAAGCACCCAGTTCGTCTTCGAACTGACAGCTACCTTATCTTTACACTGTAGTCCTGGTAGTGGCAGGCAAACAGCACAGATAGAGTTTAGTGTTGGTCAGAAGTTCCTATGGTTTTCAAGTCACGGCGTCTCCAATACAGTACAGATACCACACAACATCTCCAACAAGTGTGATAATTGGTAAACCACTATCATAATGTGGATGGGACAAATACGAGTACTCAATGATACGTCTCATTCTACAAGTCACCAACAGATTGAGTTGCGATAACAACACTCTCGATATCTCTGCAAAGAAACGTATGTTGTGCAGCTACCACTTACATGGACGTCAGTGCTTCGTTTGATAATTATAGCAGCTGTACTCCTTTAAAAAAGCTTAAGATTGTTGCTTCTGTTTCAGACAACTGCACACTCGCCGAGGCGGATTAGCCGTGCGTACTGGGGCGCCGTTCTGCGGTGCGTGCGACCGACCGCCGTCAGGGGTTCTAGTTTAGTTTACCTTCGTTGAAGTAGTTTGTAAGGTACGGACTAATAACCACGCAGTTGAGTCTGACAGATTTACAAACTGCACCTTCGCGGTAGAAAGTGTGGCCGTCGCATGTAAATGATGCGTCAGTGTACTATACGTGAATTATATAAAACAATGGTTCTAATTATGTGTGTGTGTGAATTAATTAAAAATAACATCAAATTCTTATGTTTCCCTCTACTTTCGTCTGAGACTCTGTCATGCGGAAACATATGGCATATCACAACAACATTCTCAAATTTGTTTACAGGGGTATTGTTGTCTAACTCTCAAAAATGTTCAAATGTTTGTTAAGCTTATGGGACTTAACTACGGGGTCATCAGTCCCTAAACTAACAAACTACTTATCAACTACCTTATTCTAAGGACGGCACAAATATCCATGCCCGAGGGGGGATTCGAACCCCCGACCGTAGTGGCCGTGCAGACCGTGACTGGAGCGCCTCAGTCCCCTCGGCCACGGCGGCCGGCTGTCTAACTCTCACATGGAGCACTTGCATCTGTGTAAGTAGTAATACCACAACATACATTCATCAAAGGAGAGATATGGTGTGTAGTTTTTGTAACATGATGTCTTGGTGGAGTCAGACAGTATGACTTGTCTGTAAATATATATTCGACATAATCACATTGTGATGATCGTTGTATCGATAATCACACTGATGAAGTGTAACGAGATTATTAGAGGTGGGGTGTGTAAGATTTACTGTATCGGTGAGGAATTCGCTCAGTAACTCACAGTGGCGTAACCAGGGGAGTTGCTATGGGACCGTAACCTGGCCCCATACCTTTTATTCTGAAATAAATAAATAAAATAGATACATAGAGTGAGAGAGAGAGAGCCTGGGTATTAACACATTCGATACAATAGATTATTAAGAAACTATCTTATATTATTCTAGGATATTTGAAGACGGCATGATGAAACAAAAAAGTGACAAAAATGCTCAGCAACCCCAAAACCGAAATACTCGATTCGCCACTGGTAAGTCATATCCATCGTTATACACTGTTGGTGCTGATGGCCAGGGACTAACGGGATAAATAGATTGTACGGCCACTACTGGAAGGCTGCAGTCTAAAAGTAAGGTACTGTAATAAGTAAGGCCTTCCTTGATGTGGTATGATTTCCTCTGACTTATAGCTTGAGTTAACCAACTGGTATTAAATGTGGGGTTGAGATGTATCGCAGATTTTGAACCTCTGTTTTGTTTGTCACATACTGGTAGATAACATACAAACATCCCTGGATTCTTCCATCGACAGTCGATCAATTTAGAAGGTGCGCAAAATGTGCTCGACCTAAAGGAGTTACGTTAAAAGTGGAAATGAATGATAGAGAGATAACACATAATTTATTTAAAGTTCTATGGTGAAGTCTGTTGCAAATTATTTTGTGGTTAAAGAGATTTTGGGTGCGGGATCTCTAACACAGAGAATGTCTACAGCCTTACGTGTCAAGCACGTAATTAGTGTGAGTATGAAACCGTTATCACGAAGTATAGGAATACTTAATGGTTAATATACTACTATGTTAAGCTACATTTTTACAATTTTTGTTAATATATTGTGCAAGATGCCTCACCGACGTAATTGGGATATGTAATAAGAGTGCTTTCAGAAAGTTACTTAATCTGCCAGCTTTCTGTCTTCGTTATGCGCTTTTGTGGGCGAGTCCTAACGTGGTAATACGTAAGAGTTATTGCTGTTATTCTCAATCTCTGCAATAACTCTGCTGTACTATGAGATGTGATCGTATCATAAACACTCGCATGGCCTTCTTCCAGATCAGAAAGTATCATTTTTCTCACATTTGTTAATAATGTATTACCACTTGCCAATTTTTGTGATGATGCATTTATCAGTTGTCAGCGGATTTCTTCCTCGTTACCTTTGAACACCCAATTTATTACCTTAATTATTTCTCCCGACGGTAAGTGTGGTGGCTGCCTCACACCATACTGCAGTGGCCACACCGTTTCCTGCTATCTCGCTGAAGTTAAAGCACTGTGGGGCTTGGATAGTTCTTGGATGCGTTGTTGGCATGCAGGGTTCACTCAGCCCTAGTGAGACACTGGAATTTCCTGCTCGACAATCCCCGTGCATATACCGCGATCCGCGTGCGCCACTTTCTCGTTAGACGCAAGGTCACTGTGCTTCCACACAAAATTTTGTGGTAACAGAAGAACGTTTTTTATTAGTGTCACGATTTCGTGAATTATCAAAAGAAATACTACATAGTAATCTATTACAGCTATCAGAGAATTCAAGTAATTACTTTATGAGCCGTTCCGGCTCGCATGTGATGCTGGTGATGTAGCAACCTGGACCAGGAAAACAGTACCAATGGATGGGAGTGTGGGGCGCTGACAATGTCCATCCACCACACTGCATTTGTTGACGCCTTTGGAAGGAGAATGACAAGGCCGTCAGTTGGAACCTTTTGGTCTTTTCGAGGGCTGATGGATCGAATTTTTAAACTTTTTAAGTGTATTGTGTAGTACCTAATTATTTTATCACCAGTAGATATTTGCTTCAGATATTCTTTGTAGCATAAACCTCATGATATAGAAAAAGTTTTTTTTGTCACTCCTCATTCTGATAACCAATAGTTGTGGATGGGAGTAGCATATCATATTTCAATAACATGTGGGTTCCTATCTGACTTCGAAGGTGTACATGTAACAAAAATAGTTTGAACATACTAGCAAACTGCAGTATTAATTGTAACCCACTGTGCATGAGAATTATGGAGTTATCTAATTGAGACTTAAATCTGGCCAACTAGAAACAATTTTCAAATTCATAGGACATATGACATCAACTGCGATTGGGCAAAGCTGAAAATGTGTACCCAGCTTTGCCCAATCGCAGTTGATGTCATATGTTCTATGAATATTAAATAATAACAACTGCAGGATCAGAAGTGACGTCTGTTCTTTCGGAACAGACGCCACATGTATATAAATTTTTGATGGTTGTTCAACTGAGATGTAACTGATCGAACTGGATGGTTTGGGCTGTAACAGAGTCATCCAAAGGTAAACATCAAACATATATCACAAACGTGAGTCTCAGTGTGTGATACATTCATAACCAGTTACTTTACCAGCCACCAATATGGACGTGAACTGGTTTTAATCAAATATATAGCCCAGTTAGAATATATGTCCCACTGGTTAGATACTTCCAGTAAACATGTTTGATTAGTCATTAGCGAAGTGGCATCAAGAATAATTTTTTCTATTTGAAAGCAGGATAATTTCCACAAATGCACTCTATTTCTGTGAATCTGTGGTCTACCAATAAGCAAACACTCTCTGCAATGTGAACGTTTGTAAATAGAAGTGTGTGCATTGGTAAAGCAATCTCACGTACGACCGGGAGTCTCATTGTTTGGGGAGATAGGTACATATTCCTTTCGTACCTATCTGACACAGTTATGTTCTCCGGACTGGATCCTAAAAGTGAAAGTTGATTTCTAGGCTTAGATTTTCTAAATCAGCACTCAGGATGTATCACGTCTTCTTCTATCCAGATTTTCGGAAACGTCTTTCGGTTTCTATAATTGCTACGTTTCAATTTAGCTGTCACCCAACTGTATACCCAGTTTATCTCTATATTTTCAAGCATTAGTTTCGTCGTAGGAACGTTACCACAACTCTTGTATTTATCTCTTACAATCTATTGTATTATTATACACCTGACACCAACAAAATTATGGTCTGAGTAACACCCTAGATTGTGTAGCACTGATTGTCTTTATAGTCGGTGGAGCAGTGCCGTTGTGGTAAGTTAGAGCGATGCATGTAATGTGGTTTGGGTAGATGAGTACGTTAGACTAATATATATATATATATATATATATATATATATATATATATATATATATATATATATATATATATATATATATACCAAGGAGATAGAGATATGGTTTCTTACAAATTTGGCTCCACTGCAATGAAAAATAAGTCATCAGCTATGGTATTCTTGTAATATATTCAGGCGAAAGTTGAAGGTCTGATACCATTCTGGGCCAACATCTAGAATAGGAGAAAGAAACAGATTTTCGGCTGTATAGTGACAGCTAGAGAATTACGATCCACAAATTTCCTTGCGGTATTAATTCTATGCATGATTGCAAGGGCATGAAAGAGTAAAAATAATAGTTAATCGTAACCAACGTGACCTACATATGGAGAGATGGCTCGCCCAGGTATGGTGAGATGGCTGGAAACAGCCAAGACATTGGATCAGTTGTTAAAACACAAGAATTTTGTAATTATATCATACATATCTTTCATCCTGTATTTATAATAGCAATGAATATTACTTATCATATAGCAAAATTGTGCATACTTGATACTAGAGTGCTGTATATCGCTGGTGCTGAGAGCACGTCCTGGATATCAGATTTGTTCTTGCAGAAATGAACAAACTGTGGAAAGAATTCTCAGGCTAGTTGTTGCAGCGGGGTGGATCTCCGCTCAGAATTTTTTTTAAACCTTAACTAAAGCTAGAGAAATGGTTGATACCAGCCAGATACAGTGATTACAATATTAGTAATTGATATCACTAGTACCACACATGTTTTTGTTCCTGTAACAAACATTTTGTATCGCAAATCAACAGAATCCATTATACCGAAGGTATGTGCAATAGGTGTTAATTACCGATGCCACTGTGAGGATTGGATGTATTGTTAAAGAAATCTGATAACAGTTTTTAGGGTACATCTTCTGGTAACTTAGCTCCACTGTGTAATAAACAGTAGGTATAGGAGAATACTTTTGATACTCAGCATTAGAAAAGGACGACAGTTTATGATTTATATCATATTAAAAAAGACATATAATTGGGTAATTAATATCTTCTGTTTTTATATTGTACAATTTTACTAGTCGGAACAATTATGTAATCAATTGAGGTATCTAGGTTCAGAAATATTGTCATCTTTTGAATGAACCAAAATGGGTCGACGCCTGTCAGTTCTACAGAGTGAAGACACCAACTTACCGCAGAGGGGGTTAGTTTCGACCTGTTTTTATTCCACCAAATGAATTACACAAGTAGTTGGGTACAAATAGTGTAGTGAACAGATAGTGCAATTCAACAACAAAGTGACTTACCCAAAGCTGTAGCACAGAGAGTCATAAGAAGTTTTGGAGCCCGCACAGACAAAGAGGGAGTTGGAATCATCCTGCTTATGTATTCAGCCGGAAAATCATTGTTCCCTCATCTGGAGAGAATGTAGAATTGAGAACAATCCTTCTTATGTGCAGAAAATATCAACAAATTATGCTAGTGGACGAATGGTGTTGGAGTTATGACGTACGGACCTCTATGTCGTTCAGAATGGCACTTTAACTGCTCAGACGTATAGAAACGATCTCCTTCGACCTTTTGTTGTGCCTTACGATGGTGAGAGAGGACATGGGTTCCTTCTGGTGAACGATAACGCTCCTCCCCAAAGAGCTACACTGGTGGACAACATGCCTGAAACTGAGGGAACTAGACGAATAAAGTGGCAAGCTTTATCACCGGACTTAAATTCAACTGAACATGTATGGGATGCACTAGGAAAACATCGCAACCCGACTAGCACCTCCCACAAGGGATATAGAGCTGTATTGCACGGAATAATGGCCAAATATCCCTTAGGAACTAATTGATGACCTCATACTGTCCCTAACACGCAGGTGTACAACTGTACTGACCGTCCTAGGTGATCACACACAATGTTAGAGGGCAACGAGAATGACTATTGAACTATTATGATACTCCATTGGTGGCTCGCTGGAAGTAAACGCCGTGTAAACCTCTCCTGGGAGAGCAAAATGTCTTACCGTATGACATACAAATTACAATTGTAAACATATGTATAATGTCTACGATGTCTCACCTGATACCATAATTGTTTTGAGCATTGTAGAAGAGGTATTTTCATGCATAATGCTTATAGTGAGTAACAGCATGGTTAATGTATCGTTTAGCACCATGATATGTTTTTCACGCGACACTTACGTTCTCGTCCTTTAAACACGAGACTTTCACACCGTAATTTTCAGCATCGTTGTGTGTAGGACGATATCCAGATGACACATTGGTATGCAAGTGCGCGTTAAATCGTTGCTTAGCCATGCTGCAGGCGAACTTTGGCCATCACATGTACTCCCTAAGCGTTGAATTTCTTTTGTTGTATATTGATGTATACTGATTTCCCCCCCCACCCTCACCCCCCCCCCCCCCAAAAAAAAAAAAAAAAAAAAAAAAAAATCCGAAATGTACACAGTACCGATCGTTTTCATTGATCGACAGGATTCATGTCAAGCGATTTGGATGGATGATTGATATGCTTCAATTTCATAAAACCTGGAATAATTGTGGCCTGTCGAGAGAGAGAATTCTTATTTATAAGTAATCCAACGTTTTATGAGAACATGACGGTCATGAATGGCAGCAGATTGTCTCCAAATAACGGTAGACAAGTACATTCATTTGGCTCCTAGGATCTGACAATTACATGTATAAACAGCCCACACCATAATGGAACCAGCACCAGCGTGCACAATTTCCTAATGGCTTCGAATCTCCATCAGCTATTACCGACAGAAATAGGAAATGATCTGTCCCTGCCATCGTTTCTCTGTCGTGATGTGACAAGCCCAGTGGAGGCACTGCGGACGATGTGCTGTTAGCAAACGCACTGGAATAGGACGTGTTTGACCATTAATACCTAACTGCGTTACAATGTCCCTACGGATACATTGCTCCTACGATCCACATTTATTTCTGCGTTTATCTGACGCAGTGTTGTTTGTCTGTTAGGAGTGACTTCTCAGTTCAAACGCCGCAGCTGTCTGCCAGTCAGTGAATGCTGGCGGTAGCTGTATTTTCGTAGCGAGACGAAAAGCCAGAAATTTGGCTCTCTTGGTAAACACTTTACAGCTGAGATCCGATATACTCAATTCCGAAACTATATCCGAAATGTAATGTTCCACACGTCTAGCTCTACCAAAATTTCGGTAACGTCGGAAACTTTTCACATAAATCACTGGAGTGGAGCCGGCCGCGGTGGCCGAGGGGACTGAGGCGCTTCAGTCACGGTCTGCGCGGCCACTACGGTCGGGGGTTCGAATCCCCCCTCGGGCATGGATATTTGTGCCGTCCTAGTTCATAAGTAGTTTGTAAGTTTAGGGACTGTTGACCCCGTAGTTAAGTCCCATAAGATTTACAAACATTTGAACATTTTTGAACTGGAGTGGAAATGACTACTATGCTGACGCACCACTCCTTTATACCGTGTGTATGCAATACTACCGCATTTCACACTGTCCTATCGTTTTTTTCATGTCCATATAAGGAGATATCGCTTCCCTCTCCCTCTTCCAGGGATCGTTTCGCCAGTGTCTGCCACTATACACCATGATAACGGTGCGTTTTCTGTACAGCTTAACCGTACTTGAGTTTGTTAATATAAATAATACCAAAATGCTGCTTTACTTGGTAGATATTATTTAATGATTATAATTGTAGCAATAGGCCTATTTCGGCTCTGTGGCCATCATCAGGCTATGTCCATATTGCACCATGGAGGTATAATTTTGTTACAATTACTGCATATAATTCCAGTCTGAATGTTCTTTAGATGGTGTATATATTATTTTATGCTTGTCACGTCAATAATTTATTACTGCTACTCTGAGAGTTATGCTTGACATATCCTCCATCGCTATATATTATTTTATGCTTGTCACGTCAATAATTTAGTACTGCTATTCTGACAGTTATGTTTGACATATCCTCCAGCGGCAGAGAACAGCAGTAATAAATTAAGGACCTGACAAGCATAAAATTATATATATATACATATACCACCTAAACAACATTTCAACTGCAATTACATGCAGTAATTGTAATAAAATCATTCCTCCTCGTTGCAATATAGACATAGCCTGATGATGGCCACAGAGACGAAATAGGCGTATTGCTGTATTTTTAGCATTAAATAACATCTACCAAGTAAAGCAGAATTTTGGTATTATTCGTAGTAACAAAAGACATACACAATGTTGCAGGCCCAAATGAAATTAAATCATACTTTCGTTGTTAGGTGTTATTTTTGTCAGTGCTTTTAATTCCGTTAGTGGGTGGGTGGGGTGGTGGGTGGGGGGGGGGGGGGGGGTTGAGGGAGGCGCAGGGTGATTGGATGGACCATGTTAGATATGCATAAACATGGGCAACGTATTATTCATTTTCCGAATTAAAACAATTATCTGATTGTCATATGATTTGATCCTTCCGTCGAGTACTATTTCGTACAAAAGTAGGATCGTGGGTGTGCTTACCATTAGTCGCCAAACATTAAGTGGATCACAATCTCAGTTCGATAGCGTTTAATGTCCATTGTCGGTCTCATAAGAGCAACCCCCAGTTTTGGAGCAGGAATATCACCGTACAGTCCAAACAACGAAGGAGAAACTAGTAAAATACGCTATTGAAATCCCTCTAACACAAAAGCGCGGTAGAGCTATAATACCTGACTTTGAAAAATCTGAGAGCCGAGGGCCGTAGTGCTTGGTTCATATTTCACACAAAATTCCATTGGTCACACCAAGAAATATTTCCTTCCCATCTGTACCCAAAAATCCTACCTTGAGCACGCTGTCAACGAGTCGTAGTATCCTAACCTCACTCCTCCTTCCTTTTGCTAGAATTATGTAGCGAAAAGTTCTCTCTCCAGCTCTTAGCAACACCAATTTGTATTGTCATAAATATATCCATACAATTAGCACAAGTTCAACGACAAACCGAAGATAGAACCCAGACAAATTATAAGAAAAGATTAATTCAATAAAAATGAGTAAATAAGAAAATAATAATCAAATAAAATGTTCAAATGTTTGTATAGCTTATGGGACTTAACTACGAGGTCATGAGTCCCTAAACTTAGAAACTACTTACGAACTAGGACGGCACAAATATCCATGCCCGAGGGGGGATACTTACGAACTAGCTAATACTAAGGACGGCACAGTCCCCTCGGCCACCGTGGCCGGCAAAATAATAATCATCGACTCAAATCAATGTTAAGTAAATGGCACCATTTTTATATGTACCGGTGGAATTTTACGTGCATCACTTAAAACTTCTCCTCAAGATTATACGTAAATCCATACAGTCAGACAGAATTTTTTCATCCTACTATTCTCTGTTGGCGAGATGCGATTTTTTGAATTTAAGCTACATTTTTTGCTTCGTTGTTGAAGGACGAACCGGAGCTGGCGTCCAAGCGAATAGTGACGATTGATTAATTGCGTTTCCAAATGAAGTAAATTGTACTGAAATTGGCGATCAGCTATTGCCAGAACTTTTTGTGCTCTGTTGGGAATTTCTTTTACGTAAAAAGAATGCTGATGGTTTTTGAAACACGTCATTTCTAAACATTCTGTGAATCGGTTCGTATTTTGTGAGACGTTAGATACATAGATCAAGCAGAACGAATTCTCTAATCGAATTATCATTATCTGTTGCTGAGATATACTTCTTTGAAGTCAAATCTACCATCTTCTAAGACTCGTTTAACGATCAGATAGGAACAGTAAGTGAACCATTGTTCCTTTGTTTATAGGTTACGTTAATTGCAGTAAGTTTTAAGTACTACAGTAAATGATTGTAAAGACGATGTTTCCTTAATATTTTATAAGTTTGAATACTTCCAAAATTATAATCTCTGTCGATTTCGAAAGTTAAGAAAGACATAATGAAATTTGCTCACCAAAATTAATAATGTTCCTATCACAGCACACAAAAGACGAATCTAATCTTGCCAAAGTCCAAGATGTAAAAGAGAAGAACTAGTTTCTCGACATACCTGCAACTTGAAAAAATTCAAGTAAAACAATCTTGGCAAATTTGCGTTTTATTGCGTGTTAACCTTAATTCTCCACGGCGTTGATCTCTCTAGGGGGGGGGGGGGGTATCGATAACAGAAAATATGTCAAAGTGGGTGTGAATTCATTAGAATGTTATGGATAACGTGACTCCACGTGATACCTAAGATAACATTAAAATTATAAACAGTGTTTGCATACATTTGGGCAAATCTAACAGTATGTTTTATTAAAACATTTTTCATAATACCCCAGACCTCCGTGTAGGTTATGATTGGCTTTGTGTTGTTATAGATGGATTTTCATTCTGATACCGTAATTTCTTATAATAACTGTCAATACTGGGTCAGTGTTGCTAACTTCTGTTTTATATAACACAAACAAGATATTTTATAGCGAAAATATTCTTTTGATATTAGAGTTTTTAATTTAAAACTGAACTGTACTCCACTAACTAACCTTGAAAATCAAGTGTTCTCCACAATCATTGAGGTATTCTACAATATATTCTAGTATGTTACTACACTTCGAGTAATTTGGTAAAAGATTATAACTCTCGAATGACAGTTGTGGTTATTACTTGGCGAGTGAATATGTAACATGTTGTTACTGCTCATTGTAGGCCTAACTGCCTCATTGAAAAATATTTCATCACGTACAATGGCACCATCGCTTCGCTAAGTGTGCAGCTGTCTCACATACTTTTAAAGTTACTTGTGATTACTGCGTCTATAGTATTAATGACATGTGTTATTCCTGCGTTATTTATTTATTAAGCTTCAATCGTCATGCAATAAACTACGTACTGATTCCACCTTAATAGTAATATGTGGCTATCGAATTTAACGTATCCATACAACAACAGTGCTACCTGAAAATTGAGGAAAACCTTTACTACCTCGCACTGGCGCAAAGTCTATTAATCAGTAGTTTTGCAGCAAAAAAATCCCCCCCTTTGCCGGTCAAATGCTAGTCTACGTACCAGCAGGATTCAAACCAAGTGGAGCGCCACCGAATGTATTAGATACTATGTCTAAGAATTCGTGTGAGGGAGAAACACAGTTAATACGCTCATACAATGAAGTCTCTTACATTAGCCCACTGAATTTAACCATAAATATTATCAACAAACCCTCAATATAAAATCTAGTGTTCAATCACCATCACGAGTATGTACATACTTTAAAGTAGTTCCTTAACACATGTTCGGAAATGTTGACGTAAAATAGACGCACAACGTATGATTGTTGTCGTTGTTTGGATGTTTTAGCGGGACAAAACTGCAAGATCATCAGTCCCCCCCCTCCCCCCCCCCCCCCCACCCAAACCACGTAAGAACTTCCATCAGTTTCGAAGATGAAGTCGAGGAAATAACTAGATATGTCATACTTACGTATTTGGTTTCCATACGCTCAGGTATTGGATCAAAGTGAAACACTTGTCCATGTCTGTATTGAAGTTATGGTAATCAACGGTTGGCAGTGTAAACACAACACAGGATGTGAGTGCAATACGGTAGCAACAAAAATACGTGACATCGGTATACACATCCCACATTCTACCTCGAAAAATGAGCTACAATTTTATCTAGCCTTTTTCATAACGCAGTGAAGTTGCGTTGCCGTAAAATTTGGTGGTTCTTAATTATACATTAAAACTAAGATGTAAAATGTGGCTTATATTTCATTTAAATGAGTAAATTGCACATTGATCATCTTACTTACTTCATGTGTGTTTCCATTATAATAAAGAAATCTTCCTAAAGATTTTCATACACGTTGAAAAATAATACCTACAGCTAAGATTAAATATTGAGGTAATTGTACGAAAATGCAGGTTTTCATCCTAATGATACGGTTGCTAATCAACTGAAACATTACCTGTGTTCGACGACGAAGGAATCTGGGTTACGCCCAGGTTTATTAACAAATTCGATGGGGAAATGTTAGGTGATAGCTAATAATTCGTAGCCCACAAATTTCATGTCAAGGCTACATTATCAATTTTAAAGACTTCTTCTGTGATGAGTGATTGTGCTGCTGCTCATAAATGGGGATTAGTGTTTGATAGACATTCCACGGATTTCATTCAGGGGAACCACAATTAAAGTCAAACAGTAGTGGTTATTGAGTAAACAATTTCAACATTGACTGGAGATAAATTATATCAATATATAGCATTTCTTGTTTATTTTATATTTTAAAATGCCCAATTTCGATAGTAAAAGGAGATGATTTCCTTTGTAGATCGAATCTCGTTATCCTAAAATAAAAAATTATTGGTAGCACCACTGTCTATATTGCAATAATTGACATCAGCATAATTTCATGCTCCCTAGGAACAATATCGTAAAAATATTATTTGACATGATTTATGATAAGGGTATAGCTGGAAGGGTATCCAAACCAAAGTTTACCTTAAAGGTAGTCCACCACATCAAAACTTCGCATGAAGTTCATCCAGCGCTCTAGCTATGATATCTTCCACGTACGTATTAAGGCAAACTGAGAACCTTAGAGATCAATAGTGGGACAGTTTTAATAGAGATGTTGAGAGCTGAATTAATTAGAGTTAGGTTTTGTTTCTAACATGAAAGAGTGAAACTATTATTCAGTTCCACGATGAGTGATTCTAGATTAATATTTTTATAGAGTGTTGCTTACAAATTCCAGCTTCTGGAAACAACTGGCTCATAGTACATGTGACTCTTTGTATTTAGCAGGGAAATCGATGCAGGTTGTTGAGGAAACAGCTATATAGTTTCACGAATCTTAAACATGGAAATCAATTACAGGTCACGTACCAAAGTCTAGAGATGACAATTTTCTTTGTATGTGTTTCATTGTAGCAGTCTATGAATGATACTACTAAAGAATGAATAAAATTATATGTTCAGTCAATTATCAGTTTTTTTTTCAAAATGAATGAAATACATGTGTTACGTAAGGTTTTAAAATGGTGTTACACTCCATAATTGATACAAAAATAATTTAATGTCTCACGTTCACTACAATCCAGAAAGTCACTAAAAGAGATGTGCTCCTTTCCTTCGATGGCTGAAACGTTGTACTAGACGAAACCACGAACCAGCGTGGATACCATTACGAGTCCAGTCTGCCACACCAGCCACGAGGTCAGAAAATGGTTCACAGGAATATCTCTCATAGAATACGTACACACGTAAGAAGTAACGTATTTTTGTTTAAAAAAAGAAACAATTAATTTTTAATACATTTTAGTTCATAAATATAGTCATATATCTTTTAAAAAGACGAAGTCCAACGGATGTTGTTTTTAGAGTACACAATAACATTTTATAGAAGTTTTGATAAGAGGCACAGATTTTCCCTTTTGCTGCACCAGTAAAACATTCACTTGTCATAGTGGGAACATCACACACTGTTCAGTAGTCCATTTCCAGGGGCAGTGTTATCGAAAGGAACAGACATGTACATATTTAGCCTTTGATTGCTGAATATGAGTATGACACTTTCCAGTACCGTGTGATTCCAGTGTTATACAAATTTACCTCAGATGTATTCACTACACTTGTTCTCAATGTAATCTGTCAATTGATACGTATGAAAACACGTCACTACTTGGACTACTAAGACTATGTTCATAACAAGAACAACCACTGAAATTTGCAGTGGGCAGGTATATAACTGAGTACCATCTCAGCCGACGATTTTAAAGTGTGTTAATGTAAAGTTCACAAAATTTACACATGCTTTTGTAATATTTTGATACGAAAATAATTAGCAGCTGGAGATAGAATATGATAAATTTCTGTAATTTCCTATGCAAGACAATTCAAATGCAACTGAAAATGGTTTGTTTCTACAACTGGCAACCTCACAATTTTCAATCATTTTTTCTATTGTTTTGTGATTAATCGAGACAGATGAATTAAATACCTATCGAAATTAATCAACTAGGAGTTTTGTGAATTCACTGTTTAATGTAACTGTTACTTCTAATAACAAGTGTCGGATATTTATCATCAATATATGGACTAGCAACATAAACGTGTCCGTTACATTTATTCAGTTCTTTCAGCGAATATCGATCGTTCTTCTTTACAGAAACGTCTCTTTTAAAAAATGATTTCCCTTGTGGATATTAATTGAAACTAGTCAGGATATTAACAACTGCAGTTCGTAAATGGTCCCACGAATTATTTGCATTTCGGAATACCCTTACCATTTTCCAGTTTAATTAATTTCGTTATTTTTTGTGCCTTATTACTACTTCTAATTCCCACAAGAGACACAGTCATCAAAGAAAGATGAAGTGTTATTCACATTTCGCAGTATTTTCAAAATTTCAGTACGAAATAATTAAATAATTTTGTGATATTTTAATTAGTGCCTTATAACTCTAATTCCCACGATAGATAAAAGCATAAAAGAAAGATGAATATTAACGAAATTATGTCGTACAGTTCTCGCGAATTACTCGGTATGATAGCAAGTGAAATCATTTCAAGAATCAAATGGATATAAGTGGCAAAACGTAGTTTCCAATCAATTTCGGCGTTGCAGAAGATATAAAGTAGTAGAAAATGCGAAGTAATAAGAATCTCACGTTGAAACGAATCAGGGAAGATACGAGACCGAAACTTCTATTACAGTTCATCTTCTTTTTATCTTGCCTGAGCTGTTGTCTTCTTTCGAATATTGGAATTTCACATTTCATTACTTTTCTGATCGTGAATGCGGGTGTATTAAATGTGTACTGAAATTTCGGTAGATATGCACTTCGTGGTTAGTTGACGAAACTAAAAACCATCCCCGTTGAAGGGCGAAAACTAAAAGTTTTAGATACTTCCTGCTTTATTTACGTAAGTCCCCCACTGAAATAAAATATTTAGAGATTGTAGTCTCGAAGACTGATGAATTTGGAGAAGTAGAAGCTCGAGTATGATATTATTTCTGATTCGTAAACTTCATTCATGAAGTAAACACTAGTGCCCTGAAGTAATAATCTTGCACTTGTACTCGAGAGCGACTAGTTTCTTTATAGTACCTACTACACTCTCCAGTTCACAAAAGTTGTCAACATATGCAATAGGAAACATCTGTTTGATAGACGAGCTGATAACGGCAACAGGAAGAATCAGACAGTCCTTCTTCGAAATACCATATCCAGCAATGGAGCTCAAATTTATATGTAACTCCTCTAACTACATTTACATTCGCCTTGCGTATTTCTTGATTATTCCAGTGACATGGAGCCTAGACACCTATTTGTCTCCCGCATATCATTTTCTTGGGGTTATCTTTTCTGGCGCCAGAAGGCAACATTCGCGAAACGCCACTGAAGGTGCTGGGTCGGCGGTCGCCGTTGGTTGGAGATGGTGGCAGATGTCCCGCTGAGCTTCCGGTTTCTGGGATCCTGTACTCCCGCAGCGGCGCCCTCGGTGGAGGCGAGGAAAGCGCAGGCGCGACCAGCAAGTTGTCCAACTGCTCGGTGTTCCCGGCGGTGCTAGCAGGCAGCGGCCGCCGCCAGAAGCAGCGCCATTGGCAGCAACTGCACGTGCAGCACACGTGCCCTCGGCGGCGCCTCGCTGTGTTGCATGGCGGCAGGCGTCTGATCTGGTGACAAACGAAACAAGACTGTGTACTCCATGTTCAAATGTTTGTAGAACTTATGGGACTTAACTACGGGGTCATCAGTCCCTAAGCTTACAAACTACGTATGAACTAGCTAAGACTAAGGACGGAACAAATATCCATGCCCGAGGGAGGATTCGAACCCCCGACCGCAGTGGCCGTGCAGACCGTGACTGGAGCGCCTCAGTCCCCTCGGCCACCGTTGTGTACTCCATGCACAATGTACGAATGAAACTGATGGGAGGATACGGGAATTAATCTTTCACTCTGCATTGGGGTGTGCGCTGATATGAAACTTCCTGGTAGATTAAAATTGTGTGCCGGAACCGGGACTCGAACCTGGGACGTTTGCCTTTCGCGAACAATCGCTAAACCGACTGAGGTATCCCGACACGACTCACGATGCCGCCCCACAACTTTACTTCCGCCAGTACCTCGGCTCCTACTTTCCAAACTTCACAGAAGTTCACCTGCGAAACATGCAAGACTAGCACTCCTGAAAGAAAGGATATGGTGGAGACATGGCCTAGCCACAGCCTAAGAGATGTTTCCAGAATGAAACTTCCACTCTGCAGCGGAGTGTGCACTGATATGAAACTGCCGGCCGCGGTGGCCGAGGGGACTAAGGCGCTCCAGTCACGGTCTGCACGGCCACTACGGCCGGGGGTTCGAATCCCCCCTCGGGCATGGATATTTGTGCCGTCCTAGTTCGTAAGTAGTTCATAAGTAGTTTGTAAGTTTAGGGAATGATGACCCCGTAGTTAAGTCTCATAGACTATAGAAACATTTGAACATTTTGATATGAAACTTCCTGGCAGATTAAAATTGTGTGCCGGAACCGGGACCTTTGCCTTTTGCGGGCAAGCGCACTACCGACTGAGCTATCCCAACACGACTCACGATGCCGCCCCACAACTTTACTTCCGCCAGGACCTCGCCTCCTACTTTCCAAACTTCACAGAAGTTCTCCTGCGAAATATGCAAGACTAGCTCTCCCGGAAGAAAGGATATGGTGGAGACATGGCTTAGCCACAGCCTAAGGGATGTTTAACCCTTTTTCTGTCCATGTTTTCTATTGGTTTCGTTCAAATTTTTAACTGTTTCAGAACACGTTCGAGCTTAAGGATTATGAGCCCGAAAATTGTTTCTTGCCAGTATCGCAACCAATTCATAAAGAAAATATACTGGTGGTGGGCCTCTTTATTGTAATTTAATTGTGCTTTTGCCTGCCTATGCAATTAGATGATGTAAGTTATATTCATTGATTCTATTCTTTCTTCTCTTGATTATGTTTCATTCTATTTATCTATGTCTAAGTCTACATGAAATGCATGGCACAGGGTTCATCGAACCACTTTTATCATAGAATGAAACTTTTCACTCTGCAGACGAGTGTGCGCTGATATGAAACTTCCTGGTAGATTAAAATTGTGTGCCGGAACCGGGAATCGAACCTGGGACCTTTGCCTTTCGCGGACAAGCGCTAAACCGACTGAGCTATCCCGACACGACTCACGATTCCGCCCCACAATTTTACTTCCGCCAGTACTTCGCCTACTACTTTCCAAACTTCATAGAAGTTTTCCTGCGAAATATGCAAGACTAGCACTCAAGACTGTGCCGGAACCGGGACTCGAACCTGGGATCTTTGCCATTGCGGTTTCGGCACACAATTTTAATCTGCCAGGAAGTTTCATGGGAGGATACGGTTTACCGCCTCTCAGTTGCTATGATCGTTACAAAAGGAATCCTACAACAAACAGAAAGCATTTAGACATCAAGAAATTTTGTAGTGTTTCGTATCTTATCTAAATCATTTTGTAGTTGATCTTCTGGTGGCTGTACTAACCGATAAATGACAGCATCATCCGCAAACAGTCTAAGAGAGCTACTTAGATTCTCTCCTAAATCGTACATAAAAATAAGGAACACTTCCTCGGGAACACTACATATCACTTCTACTCGATGACGTATCGTCATTTACAATGTATAGTGTCCTTAATGAGAGGAAATCACGAATGCAATCGCACAACTGAGGCGATATCCACAAGAAAGCAATTTGATTATAAGACGCTTTTAAGTTACAGTGCCATAAGCCTTCCGGAAATCCGGATATACGGAATCTATTTGACATCCCTTATCGACATCACTCATCACATCTTGTGAGTAAATAGTTGTTTGTGTGTTTCACAAGACCGATACTTTCTGTATCCGCGTTGACTATAAATAAATAGGTCATTTATTTCCAGGTAGTTCATAATGTTTGAGGAGCGTATAGTTCTAAAATCCTGCAGCAAACTGACGCCAATGATATACTCGTAAGCCTGTCATTTGCGGATAACTTCTGTTGCTCTTCTTGAATAGTGGAGTGACCTGTGCAACTTCCGGTCTTTTGTACGGATATTTCACAGAGAGAACGGTTGTTCTCAATCTAGACAAGTAGATTTGCTTTTGTTAAGTGATTTAAGTTGCTGTAAAACTCCAGGGATATCAAATTCAAAATTACGCTTGCTAGCAGCTATATTGATACGAATTTTGGAGTATGTTACTCCTCTTCTTTGGTGAAGGTGTTTTAGAAAGCTGTGTTTAGCTATTCTGCTTTACCAGAACTTTCATCAGGAGCTTCGCCTTAGCTATAGCTTAGTAAAGGTATTGTGTTTTGTCGCTAGTATACTTTCCTTAAGACCTTTTATCATTTGGATTTTCTAGCAAATTACGTGACGGGGTTTCATTGTTGAAACTATTAAAAGGTTTTCGCTTTGAATTTCGTACTAAATTGCGAGTTTCTGTAAAGTATTTCCAGTTTCGTTTTGTTAATTTAATTTTATTTTTTATTTTGCAAGAGAGATGTAATACGTTCTGTGCACCACGACGTTTCAGGCCACTCTTTAATTGGTATAAATCCTTCAATGGCAGTCGATATTACTCCTTTGAATTTGATTCGCATCTGATTTACATCCACTACGTCAATTTCGAAAGACTGGAGACTGTACCTGATGAAAACGATAAGCTAATATTTATCTGCTTTCTAGAATAAAACTATTTTTCGTTTCATTTTGGAGTATTACCACGACAACTCAGTAGTCACAACTTAATGCGTCTGTTTAGAATCTCTTTATTAGCTTCCGATTATTTGTTGTAAAGGGTCAAGTATGTTCTCACAGCCATTTACTATTCTATTAGATTCGTAAACTAATTGCTCGAAATAGTTGTCGGAGAGTTTTCGGTAGAATTTCGATGTTTTACGCTTGCCTCCAGTTTTGAACATGTATTGTGCCAACATATCGAGGGTACGTTGAAGTCACCACCAATTACAACTGTGTGCCTTGGGTACGTTTTTTTCAAATTTGATCCAAGCTTTCTTTGAACAATGCTGCAGTCTAATCGTGTGTGTCACGAGTTCGGTATAAAGAACCAATTGTTAATTTATTCCTGTTGTCAGGAGTAACCTCAATCAATATTTACAGGAGTCAATCTACTTCAATTTCGCTACAGGATAAACCACTTCGTCAGCAATAAATACGCCACTTGATTCAATCTATCCTCTCTGAGCGCCATTTCTCCCTTTGTAAAAAATTTCTACGGAACTTATCTTCGGCTTTAGCCAGCTTTAGGTATCTGAGAATAGTTATACCCTTTGAATTGTTTAACTATACTACTGAACCATTGATTACCCTATCTATATAGGACTTACATGTAGATGTAACAGCTGTGTGCCATTTGGAGAAGGCAGGACATTTACGAGGAGGTCTTTAGTTTTTATTCAAAATCTTGTTGGTCCATTGAAACGGGGGGCGTTTATTAAAATGTATAAATTTATATATTTGAAGGAATGGTATTACTTGTGTATTGGATGTTACAACAAAAATAATGTTCAAATGTTGTAGAACTATCGGACCAAATTGCAGTGGTCATCAGTCGCTACACATACAAACAAACTTATGCTACGGACAAGACACACACCCATTCTCGAGTGAGGAGTCGAACCTCCGACGGGGAGCAGCCACACAACCGCAGCAAGGCCTCGCAAGACCATTTCCAAGTGGCGTTACAAAAAAAGAATATGTTGAAATAACCTGTGCTGAAAGATGTTTTCCGGAAACCTAGACTAGTTCTTCCACGTCCTGGCTGCCATTGTTCTAAATAAAACATCTGACGTGGCGTTTCACATATATTATCATGCAAGTAGACAGGTGGGTAAGAATGACTTTACAGGGACTATAAGCAATGTTCCTCGACGTCGATAACCCCAATGTTTGCAACTGTCATAGTGGGAAACATGGAGATGTTATCGGGGTCTGGTCAAAGCTTTCGTGGAGCACTGTGGACTATTTGATGCATATGACAAACTACTCCTATATAATGATTGATTTTATAATAATTGTAGAAAGAGCCCAACAAGCTGCACTTTTTAGATACTTGATCTAGATTTGGGCACCAAATAAGGAATCCTTCGCCGGCCGCGGTGGCCGAGGGGACTGAGGCGCTTCAGTCACGGTCTGCACGGCCACTACGGTCGAGGGTTCGAATCCCCCCTCGGGCATGGATATTTGTGCCGTCCTAGTTCGTAAGTAGTTCATAAGTAGTTTGTAAGTTTAGGGACTGATGACCCCGTAGTTAAGTCCCATAAGCTTTACAAACATTTGAACATTTTTGAAGGAAGCCTTCATCTGAATTATTACTCACATGAGACGTAAACGTACGAGCAATATGCTCAAGTCCAAAAGATAAAAACACTGGAAACATACTGGCCAGAGGCTAGTAAGTAAAATTTCACAAAAAGCAGCGGCTGGCCGTTGTCGGTAAGACATGTTTAAAATCGATAGTTATTAATAGTGGATGAGGTCAGCCCTGTGATTGTAGTCCGAAGTAAAAAAAAATCATTTTATTATGTGCCTTTGTACCTAAGCACTACCTAAAATTTAATATCTCCTGAAATTCTCTTTTTATTGCTGTTGACCTTTCATATTATACAAGCAATGTAGGTAGCAACTAGTCAGTTTCTTATTTTGTTACTAAGTTCACACATAAGAAACGTGTAATGTCTCTTGTCAGTTAACCTGTCTTAAAATTAGAAGGATCGTGCTCAGGTTTTATGTGTCGCTGTTTGCCACAGTGGCTTGGCGTTTGGCAATGCGTGCAGAGATACTTAGCGACGATGTCGCCACACACAGAAGAAGCATCGGCGATGGCGCCATGCGAGGCGTCTCAGGGGCAGCGCTGTTTTGAGGTAGCCTGTGCTGAACGGTAGCGACACAGACAGATTGAGGGGTGCTTTCATCTGGACCACTTGCTTTGGAGCCTCGCGGCGCCGACCGATGAATGGGCACCGAGTCAAAACAGTCGCCAGCGGACGGCCTCGCTCTGTCGTCCAAACCACAGAAAAGGGTCACGCGTTTCAGGTCAGTGGGTCAACGCTGATCACTCCCTGAACTACGGCAACATTCGCGTCAGTCACGAGAAAGCCATAGCACACTGAGATGACGGCTGGGGGTACCTGCTGCGTTATCGTCCCTCCTAGTGTTACCCTGCAACTACCCGTGCCTCTCGCGATCTTTCTACAATCTCTGATATCCGAGTTTGCCCGCCATGGCTATCCGCGTGCGACTTTCTCTCATTCCTTGGACGTTACAGAGTAGCGTATGTTTCACTTAAAGTGGACAATTTTCCTTCTTAAATCATCAGTAAAAGATAGTCTTGTTTTTATATTGTTTCACTCGTGTTTCTACGTCATTGCATGTTCTTCATTATTCTTGACCCTGTCAAACCTTTACATATGCAGATATGTATTGTTGTAATATATGTTGTAGAGTCTGCTTTCCCTAAGCATGTACATATTCTACCTCTGTTTTTTTTTTTATGTGTTCAAATGTCAAAGCTTTGACCACTGTTCTTTTTCTTCTTTTGAGTTTCCCCTGCGTAGTACGTCATGAATTTTTGGCTCACGGTTGTCCGGTGAATAAGAAGTATTACCTTGACGTTATGCGCCGTTTCCGAGAAGCAATAAGCAAATGTGTCTGGAATTCTGTAAAATCAATTCATGTCTTTCGCATCACGATAACGCACTAGGTCATTCATCGTTGCTTGTGAGTGACTTTTTGACAAAAAAGATGACAATTATGCTTCAGCCACCATATTCAATTATTTTGTCTCCCTACGACTGTAGAGACTTATGAAAGGTGCTTCTGAAAATTGCTTCAAGGACTGGAAACGCCGTTCGTATAAGAATCGAATAGTATCGACAGTTTCGGCGTTACGTTAATCGTGCCTTATGAGTGTACGTGCTTTTCCGTAGTTAATCAGATATGAACACACTATAATTACCTGATGTACACAAAGGCACAAATTCCTGTTTTATATTTTTATATGTTTTAAATTTATATTTTGGTTTGTATACGTTTCCTTTCTACATTACTCATGATAGTTTCTCATATGCACGTAAATACCGATTATTCTTCAAGTGGTCCAAAGGTAACACTTGCACCACAAATATTGGTAGGAAAAGACTCATATTGTTAGACAATAAACAGATTGTAAAAATGAAAACGAAGGCTTTCGTGGCCGTTGTCGTTGTTGATAAAAGTCTTCTAGGTATTGGACCGCATCCTCAATATATCAAGTATTTCACCGACGTTTCTACCACTGTTGCAAGTGGCATTCTTCTGGGTGTTATGTTTACGAAACACCCAGAAGAAGACCACTTGAATCAGTGGCCTAAACGTCGGTGAAATACTTGGTATATTGAGGATGCGTTCCAATACCCAGAAGAGTTTTATCAGATTGAAAGGGTACTTTTTATGCAAACATACAATTATTCAAATAGAACAATGGTTGTTTCTATCATGCACTGGAATTCTTGACACCAGCTGTGTACAAAGAATTTTGAATGACATTTTTATCACATTTAGTTTGGCAGCTACAATTCTTCGAAGTTTCTGGGGCGGAGGCTGCCACAGCGTAGCTGACTGGGCGAGTGGCTAGCCCCTGGAGCACGACCACCAGCCAGTCACTACGGTGTCGTAGCCTCCGCCCCGAAACTTTGAATGGTTGTAGCTGCCGAACTAAACGTGATAGAAATTTCATTCAAAATTCTTTGTACACAGCTGGTGTCAAACATTCCAGTGCATCATAGAAACAAACATTGTTCCACTAAAAAAACTGTATTATTGCATAAAAATATACTTTATAAGTAATATTGCAATCTGTTCGCTGGCTAAATGTACGAGCACCTGACTAACAATCCATTCTGTGAAAACCGCACATAAATCGTACTTTCCGTTTCCGCAATATTTGCGGTGCAAGCGTTACCCTGTATACATCTAATTTTTAAAATTTTGCCGGCCGCGGCGATCTGGGGGACTGAGGCGCGTCAGTCATGGTCTGCACGGCCACTGCGGTCGGGGGTTCGAATCCCATGGATATTTGTACCGTCCTTAGTGTTAGCTAGTTCATACGTAGTTTGTAAGTTTAGGGACTGATGACCCCGTAGTTAAGTCCCATAAGCTCTACAAACATTTGAACATTTTAAACTTTTATCGCACATTAATATAAGTCCTGGTTTCTCCGGAGAAATAAAAATTTCCTTTGGTTGTGACTGTGGGGCTCTGGGAACATATTTCCAGCCTTACTACTGGCTGCACAGCTTAGTTCGGTTGCTCATTGTCGGTGTGTGCGGTGTCTGAGGAGCGGTTACGAGGTCTGAAGAATGCTACAAGAATTTCTTAAAAGGGCCTCTCGTCAGCACTTTCGCTCGTGTGGAATTTTGTTTGCTCTTAGACTTCGGCCACACGCCAAGAGCAATTTGAATATAGCCTTCTTGCGATCGTGACCTATTTTCCGGGCCTGCTCAACGTAAGGATTGGGTGATTGCTGCCAGCGCTTTCCCGTTAACGACGACAAGAAGGAAGGAAAGAAGGAAGCTGAGATTTTAACGTTCCGTCGACTACGTGGTCATTAGAGGGGAAACTCGCGCTCGAATTTTTGGATATGGTTAGGGAAAGGAAATCGGCCTTGCCCTTTCAAAGGAACCGTCTCTGGCAGATAGAAAGGTAAGTCCAGTTTCTGTGTGCTCGGCGATTTTCTATCATTATAAAAGTGCAGCAAAGAATTTGATATTTTGTGTTAAAAATGAAATCAAGTGTTCAAAAATACTGTTTACAGTGGCATACAGGGAGTCTGCTGTAGGTTATATATATAGTACAAGCTCTTCAAAGATGGTACAAAAAATGCTTTGCTCACAGTTAATGTTGTTCTTTTAAAATATCGCTGCGTATCATGCATTTTTTGCCTCATGGTTGTACGGTGAATACGAAGTATTACCTTGACGTTTTGCGCCGTTTCCGAGAAGCAATATCCAAATATGTCGGGAATTGTATAAAAACAATTTAGGCCTCAGCCACCTTATTGAATGTATTTGGCTCCCTGCGACTTTCTCCTGTCGTCAAAAGCTGAAGAGGCCTAGCAAATGTCGAAGATTTGCAACGATCGAGGAAATAAAGAATCTGTGGATGTACTAAAGGCTGTACTAAAATGTGCTTCTGAAAAGTGCTTCGAGGACTGGAAACACACTTCGTCTAAGAATCGAATATTATCGACAGCTTAGGTGTTCCGTTAATCATGAGTTATGTGTGTATGTTACCCCTGTATTGTATACTGCCTACCACGTTGCCTACCATAACAGGGCCCTGTCTGTGAAATGCAAGTCCGGAGGTTCGAGTCCTCCCTGGGGCATGGGTGTATGTGTTTGTCCTTAGGTTAGTTTACCTTAGTTTAAGTAGTTTGTAAGCTACGGACTGATGACCACGCAGTTTGGTCCGAGAGATTTACAAACATTTGAACATTTGAATTTGAAATGTCTGTCCCTCCCAACCGCACCGCTCTAAGAAGAAGGAAAAAGGGTTTACAAGTGGTACAAGCTCCTCATAGATTTCTAAGAAAATTACGATCACGAATGTCGCTCTGGATGCCTCAGCACTTCAACAACAGTTAATAACCTTGCAGACACGAAGAAAATTGTTTAGGAAGGATCTTAGCATACGGGTCGGCTCTTGTCATCCAACTTCATAATTTAGGACAGGAGAACCGTCGCATCAGAATCGCTCAAAAGCTGTTGAATGATGTCAATGATGATCCTGATTTGTTCAGAAAGGTCTCAACTGGTGACTAAACATGACTTTTCGATTATAACTTCGAAACCAAGGTCCAATCGTCCCAATGGAAAGTTTTTTTTCAATTTATTGATAATTTATTGATTTATTTGTAGTGGTTTTTTTTTTTTTTTTTTTTTTTTTTTTTTTTTTTTTTTTTTTTTTTTTTTGTCAAATAGTAGGCGTAGTGCACTTTCGAATTTTCCTCGTGGTCGTATGGTCAGTATGAAGTATTACCTTGACGTTTTGCGCCATTTACGAGGAGCAATACGCAAAAAACTTCTGGAATTGTCAAAAACAAGTAATGGCTTTTGTATCACAATAATGCAGCTGCTCATTCCTCATTAGCCTAAGTGTGATTGACTTTTTTTTACCAAAAACAACACGACAATACGGTATGAGCCGCCATATTCACTGTACTTGGTCCCCTGCAACTTTTTCTTGTTCCCAAACAAAGGAACCTACGAATGAAAGAATTTTTGCAATGACTAAGGAAATAAGAAGTGCATCGCAGAAAGTACTCGGGGCTTTACCAGAAAGTACCTATGAGAAGTCCTTCGACGATTGTAAAAACATTGGTACAAGCTTATCGTATCAGACGGGGATTACATGAATACGATGAATAAATGAATGTTTTTCATGAAAATATAAAAACACCTTACTTTTGGTACATTAATTTGTAAGATACGTAATGTAGGGCTAAAATGTCTTGTTGGCTGGCATTTAGAAAAGCCGTTTTCGTTCGTTATTTGCTGCTGCTGGTAAAAACCGTGAGAGGTCGCTGATCCAGAACGGTCGCCATTTGTGTAGACTTTTCGCCGTCCTTTTTTCGAAGGACGTTGCCCGTGGTGTACCATCTTGGAGGTTGTCTACACGCAACACCTCAGGCTACAAGTGGATTCAAGATCTGGACATTGATGTGTAGCCAAAAGCTTGTCTCACATGACACATGTAATTCCAAGTGTTCCGCCTCGGTTGCACAGTGGTAGAGTGCCAGACTACATATCCAAAGGTCGCGGGTTCGATCCCCGCCAGGTCCTCGGATTTCTATCTGTCACTTTCCACTTCTTTCACCTCTGGCAGTGTTGCTCATGTGAAAAATACCGAGTAGCACCGTGGTTCGGAACCCACGTTAAACTGTAGGTCCCCCTATAAGTGGCTGGGTAAGTCAGTTCGAAGGTCGGAGGAAGGCAATGGCATACCACCTCCAAACAGGACCGTGCCTAGTAAAGCACTGTGGTGTTCAAACCAATCTTCGGATTGTTGACTGCTTTACTTACTTTACTGTCATAATATATCATTGATCACTCACATGTACCGAAAATGAGCCCTTGTACAATCTTTTACTGATATTTGTATATATATTCGTGTTCTTTGTTTAATTACATTTGTATATATGCTGCTGTCATATGCCTTACGATAAATAATAACAACATTTTGAACACACGTGATATAATTATTTTCGAATATTATCTATAGCTTTGGTGTTACATTAATCGTGCGTTATTTGTGTACGTGACACCTGTACTGTGCATTGCCCTCCACGTCGCCTACCATGATACGGCCCTCTCAGCACAGTGGCAGTCCCTCGCCACTGCACCGGCCGCTTGCCGCAGCGGCCAGCCAGCGCTCGTGCAGCGCAGCCGGCTACCTGCAGCGGTCCCGCAGAGATCCGCAATACCGCGCCACCGCCTGCAATAATAATGTCGACGGCGAAATTCTTAATCCTAAGCAAACTTCCGCGACTCGTCTGGGAGGCGGCCCGGGCAGGGGGAGGGGGAGGGGGAGCCGGGCAAGGAGGAGGGTATCGCGCAGCCCACGCACGTACCTCCGGCTGCGCGTGTTGATTCAGCGCGAGGCGGCGGGAGAGGGGCCGTATTAAAAACTGGGCGCGGTGCAGCGAGCCACAGCCCCACCCCAGGGATCAATTACCCAGCGCTGACCAGAGGGCTGTGGCACCAGCCTCCAGACTTGTTATTACGCGCTTACCCTCAAATGAGGTTGTGGGGTTTTATTGATAAAGCGAAGTAGACTGACAAGGAAAGTACTTGGGCTCGAAGAAACACATATACACCAATGAGAGGTAATGTAAAGGTCCTGCATCAGCTAAACTCTGCAGTCGTCCGTTAGAGGCCTCTGCGTGTGCCATGCCGCATTGCACTTTGACCTGTCGGTTCGCCAGTAGGGACGGTGCAGTGTGCCTCCGAAGTTGCATTTCGTGACGTTATTTGTGTGATGAAGCTTCAGATGAGGCGGCGATTGCTAATCAATCCTGCTAATGTATTGCGATTACTTGAGATAAAGGCCGGCCACGGTGGTCGAGGGGACTGAGGCGCCCCACTCACGGTCTGCACGGCCACTACGGTCGGTGCGTTCGAATCCCTCCTCGGGCGTGGATATTGTGCCGTCCTTAGTATTAGTTAGTTCATAAGTAGTTTGTAAGTTTAGGGACTGATGACCCCGTAGTTACGTCCCATAAGCTATACAAACATTTGAACATTTTTGAGATAAAGTTACGAAGAACCCTTCTTCGTGGAGATGGTATTAGTGTAGAAGATGAATCATTTGCATGCCTTCTAGTATCTGTTATGGTACAGAAATACGAGCATATGCTAGATACTGTTGTTACAAACTCATAATAATGATAATAGGGATGATAATGACGACCAACTCATTGCAAGCGGTAGAGCTACGGTTAGTGCGGGAAGAGGCGATGGAAGCAGTGGGAGTGAATACCAACAGTCGTTCGGAAGGTTAAAGTTGCAACAATCATCACGGCTTCTGATGACAATCTGCTAGAGAACATGTACGTTGATTACTACATAAGTTATAGTTAAGATATCTGCATTACGTATGGCGTCTACAATTACAAAAATGTTCAAATGTTTGTACAGCTTATGGGACTTAACTACGGGGTCATAAGTCCCTAAACTTACAAACTACTTATGAACTACTTACGAACTAGGACGGCACAAATATCCATGCCCGAGGGGGGAATCGAACCCCCGACCGTAGTGGCCGTGCAGACCGTGACTGAAGCGCCTCAGTCCCTTCGGCCACCGCGGCCGGCCCTACAATTACATCTACAGTGCTATCTAGAGCATGGTTGCAGAGCTTTGAAGAAAAACGACACCCGCCAGCACATTGAGGTGTACGTAGAGATCCTGTAACCAAACGTTCATACATATATGTTTGTTCGAGCCCATGTACTTTCCTTGTGAGTCCAAAATGCGTATCATTTCTTCCTTTCTTTTCTTTTTCATAGATGCCTGTGTGAATGTTTATTTATCCTGCACTCTCGTAGTCCACATCCCCTTTTCCACTCTCTCTGTTCCACCTCTCTGTTCGTTTCCACCTTTCCCTCTCTCGGCAAAGTTTTCTGCAAGGTACCCTCCGTCGTGAACCATAAAAACCTTAAAAACATTCCTCTTGGTTTAATGGTCATGTGTGCAAACGTTCATAAAGATCGGAGCCAAACTCGAGCAAAATTTTATACAGTGACATTCATCTTGTTTTTAAGGTGGATTGTGCAAAATTGCATCAATATCGGAACGAAGCTATGGATTTCTATGCACTAGAAACGCAGCATCACATTGAAATACAGACTTTGTTGTTCTCAAATATTCCAATTTTACTTCAAATAATCCCTGTTCCCAGAATAACGAAAACAACAACAACAGCAAAGGTTCTGTGAAATCGGTTGAGCTAATCTCAAATAATGGCATTTAGGGATCCATTTTTATATTGAAAAGTACCCTCCCCCATGTGCCGTGTGAAGCTTCAGGTAAACGGTAACCTTCCTCTTGTTTTTAAGGTCAAGCGTGAGAATTTCGTGAAGATCGGAATGAAACTGTAGATATCGTAAGTCTGTAGGACAAGTATGTTCCGCCATTCACCTATCACAAAGTACTTCCTTAGCTGACGTTTTCTACCTATGAACTACATTCCTGTCAAATTTCAGCTTCAGAGGTGAAGTAGTTTTCAAGATTTCGTCTTTAGTCAGTGAGTGGGTGAGTGTCCTTTTCGCTTTTATATAGATAGAGATTAAGATTGCAGATTGCTTAATTTTGGATGCAAGAGAATGAAGGGAAACTTGCAGACAAAAATAAATAGTAACATGCAGATCTGTAATGCTAACTTTATTTTATACAAGGTCATGCCTCATGCAACAGTTTTAAGCATCTACAGCGACTCTGTTGTGAGCGGTGGTCTTCGTTTTGTTTCATCATTTTGTGGTTGGGTGGGGGAGAGGGGGGAGGGGTGGAGGGGAGGGGTCAGTTACAAAACGCTTCATAAAGTCCGAAATTACTTGCAAACTTCGTTTCAGGTCCCTAGCTACTACCCATTTTCCAATAATTTACGCATAAATATGGGATTCTCATACGGTGGCCTCTCGTTATTTATGACGTCATATGTGTCGTGCTCCTTTGTTTTTTGGTTAGAAACCTTTGTGGACGTACGGCGATCAGTTCGCCGAAGTTTCATTGCAATCGAATGAATGGTTTATGATCACATAGAGAACATACAGACAAACAATCATTTTTATATATATAGAAGATAGATAACGAAATACACTGTGTCACCAATAGTATCCGGACATCCAGGTTTCTCATATTAGGTGCACTTCTGCTGCTACCTACTGCCAGGTACTACATATGATCGATTTCAGTAGTCATTAGACATTATCCGAGGGCAGAATGGGACCATCCGCGGAACTCACGGACTTCCAACGTAGTCAAGTAACTTGGTGTCATTTGTATCAGAATCTGTACGCGAGATTTCCACACTCACAAATTTTCCTAGGTCCACCGTTTATGATGTGACAGTGAAGTGGAAACTAGAAGGAACACATAGAGCACGAAAGCGTATAGACCCTCCTCGTCTGTTCACTGACAGACCGATGACATATATCGTTTGTTTGTAAATCTATGGGACTTCGCTGGCAATCAGTCCCTAGGTTTTCAATCTACTTAAAACAGCCTTAAACTAACCAAGCCGGCTGCGGTGGCCGAGGGGACTGAGGCGCTTCAGTCACGGTCTGCGCGGCCACTACGGTCGGGGGTTCGAATCCCCCCTCGGGCATGGATATTTGTGCCGTCCTTAGTTGTAGGTAGTTCATAAGTAGTTTATAAGTTTAGGGACTGATGACCCCGTAGTTAACTCCCTTAAGCTTGACAAACATTTGAACATTTTTGAAACTAACCAAAGGACAACACATACACATTTGAGTCTCCAACGACGAGCAACCGCACGCTCCGCAGCAAGGCGCATTATAACGCTCGGTCACTCCACATCTGCAGACCGCTGACAGTTGAAGAGGGTGTGCCGTGTCATGTAATATGCAGACCACCACACAGGAATTCCAAATTCCATCAAGTTCCACACCAGCTATCCGATGCCCGAGAGATTCGAATTCTCTCTGGGGCATGGGTGTTTGTGCTGTCTTTAGTAAAAGTTAGTTTGTAAGTATTTTGTAAGTTTAGGGACTGACAACCCCACGGATAAGTCCCATAAACAATCAAACAACTAAACAACAACACATCAATTATATGACAATTTACCGGCAGGTGAAATAACGTGGATTGCATGGTCGAGCGGCTGAACATAAGCCGCAGTTCAAAGCCCACCTCACTTGGTGTAAGGCGCGTAAAGATTCGGACGATTGAACAGTGGGTAAACTATAGACCATGTAGCGATCCGATGGCAGGGTGTTGGTATGGCGAATACCCGGTGAACGAATCTGCCAGTGTGTGTAGCGACAACAAGAAAATTCAGAGGCGTTGTTATGGTGTGAATGTGTTTCTCATGGAGGGGGCTTGCAGGCCTTTCGTAGTACGTCACACTATCACAGCAAAGGCCAACATTGATGTTCTCAGCTCCTTCTTGCTTCCCACTGGTCGACAGCAATTCGGGGATGGCGATTGCATCTTTCCACACGATCGAGTACCTGTAATGACGGCATGTGGCAGAGAGGTTACACGACAATAACATCCCTGTAATTGACTGGCCTGCACAGAGTTCTGACTTGAATTCTGTAGAACACCTTTGGGATGTTTCCGAACGCCGACTTCGTGGTAGGCCTCACCGACCTCCATCGACACCTCTCCTTAGTGCAGGATTTCGACAACAATGGGCTATCATTCCCAAAAAAAGCCTTGCAGCACCTGATTGAACATATGCTTCCGCGAGTGGAAGCTATGATTAACGCTAATGGTGGGCCAACACCATACTGAATTCCAGCATTTCCGATGGAGGGCGCCACTAAACTGTAAGTCATTTTCAGTTGGATACTTTTGATCACATATGTAAGTTCATCAACAACAATAACAAAGTTAACGAAAGCGAAACGTATAAAAACCTTCCCAAAAATAATCGGTCCTGTCTTTTTATTATTATTATTACAGAGTGGAAACATTATTTAAATTAAGAAATATAATTGGTGTGGTTTTTCTTTCCTGTTACTATAGCTTTTATTCGTTTGAGTTGACTGCCCTAAACGAGGACGGAATTCTTATTCATCTTGAAGTTCTTGTGTTTCTTGCTATAAATGTGTCTTCTTCTGATTTTAACTGGTAGTAAGACAGCCCTCTGTCGTAAAGATAAAGTACATCTTACCTTGGTTTCGGAAACTATTATGAGTACCGTCATCAGCAGTCACATGATAAAACGTGATAAAGTTAAAGTCACATTTCGTAATAGAATAATACAGCAGGTTAGCCAGTAAGGGTTCCTCACGCGTATGAAGGAAGTATCAGAGTGTAATGCTTCTCTCACACGTGTGAGCATTCCTTAGTGGCTAGCCTGCTATATAATTTCATTAAGAATTGTGACAAACTTCATCACTTACATTTCGTTTTCTCATAAGACATGCAATTTCAGAAATTTTTTGAAGAAGACTCTCTAAGCAGTCGCCGAAATGTAGGTATTATACACTTAATCTTTGCGACCGAGGGCTGTCTTATTACCCATTAAAATCGTAAAAGATCACCGAAAAAACACAGTCATGTTTAAACCTTATACTGTTATCTTCCAATACTTTGTATAGGTGTTCAATGGGATTAATTTTGGGCACTGAAGAGGTGTGTTTGGTTGCTTCTGTATAATGTACAGCAGCTATGTGTAGTTACTGTACAACAGTATGCTTCGAATCGTTGTGTTGTAGAAAGATGTAATACCCTTAGAGACCTAATTTAGATTTTCCTTTAAGATGTTGATAGACACTTTGTGGTCCATGGTACCGTCTATAAATATAATTACCCATCACTTGCAGAACTTATACACCTCCACACAATCGGGGGGACCGACACTGTGTTTCACCGCTGGCACAAGGTACTGCGGCAATATGTCATTTTTCTTACGCCATACCCTACCCGAATGCGTTTAATTTGCTTTCATATGAAAATATTTCCTCACTCGTGAACTATCCCCATTTTAATCTATGTTCCTCGGCTAATTTCTGACGTGTCTCCCGATTCTGTTGCTAAGCCAAAATTTCTTGATACCATTATTTGTTGATGGTATTTCTGATTGTGTTGGCACATACTTTAATGGGCCTAGATTTTAAGTCCCAAGACAACTTTAACGCCTAATTGTTTTGTCTTGATTTCTCTCATGCTAGATCTCACATCAGTCCGTATGCGATGGCATCCAATACTTGGTCGGTATCTAATTGTTTTCGTTGTCGATAACTGATCCGTTAACAATCGGCAATATGGGTGTACAAAGCTTTTCTTTTTTTCTTTTTTTTTTATCCTTGACTATCATGTATCAGTTTGCTATTGCCACTCACTGTTATAATTATGTTTTATTATAATGGCATAGTGCACCTATGCACTGTAAATGCTGTTATATAACAACTGATTGACATTACAAGATTATGGCTTGTAAAATGATTTCATTGGACCAGATGATGCTGACATAGTTCAGCGAAACCGGTCGTCTTAAATAAAAAATTGATGATCAGCGATCTTGGCATTTTAATATCTTTCTACAATACTTTATAAAACGCGCTAGAGCATCTACACTGATTGTCCAAGCGGAGATAAAGTATCCTTTCGGTCAGAGTCGTCTCACTACCCTTAAGGCCCATGAATGCACTCTATCGGTGCCGTCCAAATCAAAAATAGGCGATAGACTGGGGCTACATTTGGTTGACACTAGTATGTCTGAGTTATAGTTTAATCACTGGACGCAGAGCTTAGACACGTTCAGATGGCGGAAAAATAATATGTTATGAAGTATCTCTTATATTATTTTTTTCCATTTTCTTAATCTTCTTCTCGATTAGAATGCTTATTTACTTTAGTTTTCAATAAAAAGACTTACCGAGGTACTTTTTTGCCGGCCGCGGTGGCCGAGGGGACTGAGGCGTTCCAGTCACGGTTTACACGGCCAATACGGTTGGGGGTTCGAATCCCCCCTCGGGCATGGATATTTGTGCCTTCCTTAGGATTAGTACATAAGTAGTTTGTACGTTTGGGACTTGATGACCCCGTAGTTAAGTCCCATAAGCTATATAAACATTTGAACGTTTTGAATCAAGGCACTTTTTACTGGACTGACTTCAGTTTTTCCATTTCACGTGGAACAGACACAATAGGCTAAAAAAATATTTTACTAAACGTATACTACTTCACTCACTGTAGGTACAGTTTAAGAAAATGTTACCACAATTTTCGTAACATATTCAATCTATTAAAAACAAATGGCTACTCAACTTCGGGTGCTGCAGAAGTTCAAATGTTTGTAAATCTATCGGACCAAACTGCGTGGTCATCAGTCCGTAGCTTACAAACTACTTAAACCTAGGTAAACTAACCTACGGACAAACAAACACACCCATGCCCCAGGGAGGACTCGAACCTCCACGGCGAGCAACCGCGCGCTCCGCAGCGAGACGCCTTAGACCGCTCGGCTACTCCACCGCGGCTGCAGAAGTTCAATCAAACCAATATTGCGCGTTATCTCCACAGTGCCTTTGGTGCCCGTAATGTTTGTGAGTAACGATACCTGTACAACCATTAAGGCACTGAGAAACACTACATCCGCAAAACGTAGCATTTTATACTAGACGATGGTACAACGTCAACTTGATCTGTGAAAACTGAATAGAATCAAACTCGCTGAACACACGATGAACACTATCTTACAGGCAGTATGTGACATCTATTTAACTATGTATTGGCCTTAATGATAAAAATTCTTCTGGCTGTTACCCAGTCCTTAGGAAACTGACCGAAGTTTCAGCCACTGTTGCAAGTAGCCTTCATTTGTGATTTCGTCAGACTGCTGAATGAGTGAAGGCTTGGTTCTTACAAAATAATTCAAATAGTGGTTTGAGGAGGAGGCGGGGGAATGTCAGGCGTTATTTATTAGTATTTTCAGTATTCTGGGCCATTGGTGGAAAATAGCATTGTTGATTGGTATCTCAATGGAGCGTTTTTCTTGCCACCGAAGATTCATCTATTTAGTCTCATTGGTACAACTAGACGACGTCAATTGGCGTTTGCACTTTTATTTATTTATTTTTATTTTTTTGTGTTTTTGGGATCAGTCGTCGCGTACCGCTTTTTAGGAGGTGTCCGTTAATTACCTGAGGTGAGCGGCGACTTTTTTACTCCCCTCCTCCACCACTGTGGTGAGTTGCCGTGCAATATTGCTCCAGTCTCTACCCCACTAATCTTCGTCATATTTTTCAAAATGAGTATTTTGAGTGTCAATAAGTTCATTTGTACTTGATTCCGTTTGGTTTATTTAAAATACACACATATGCGTAATGCACTATATTTTCACTAGTCTTATACACAGAATAAATAGATGGAGAGAATACTTAAATAAAAGGAACTATTACAGTTCGTTAGTCTCGCTAAAACTCGAGAACGGCTGAACCGATATGGCTAATTTTAGTCTTGAAATATTCTTGTAAGTCCAGGGAATGTTTAAACGGCGATAAAATATGGAAAGGTTGTATGGGAAAGAGGAAAATCGCAAAAAAACTGAAACAGCTTTTTCCAATGAGCTATCAATATCGTTCGTCCAACTGCGATAAAATTTTGTACTTTTCATGTTGGAAGCAAGAGGAAAGTTAGCAGCCGCGGTGGAGTAGCCGAGCGGTCTAAAGCGTCTCGCTGCGGAGCGCGCGGTTGCTCGCCGTGGAGGTTCGAGTCCTCCCAGGGGCATGGGTGGGTGTGTTGTCCTTAGCTTACCTTGGTTTAAGTAGTTTGTAGGCTACGGACTGATGACCACGCAGTTTGGTCCGATAAATTTACAAACATTTGAATTTTTCAAGGTTAGCATTAAATAAAAATTTGGAAAAGTCGCCCGGAAAGAATGAATGAATAAAAAGAATGAATAAAAATCAGTTGCCACATGGTTGTAAGAGCATCACTTGTGTACGGCTTGACAGGACAAGATTTGTATGATTTTTTTTTTTTAATCTACCGGAAAATTCGAAAATTTGAGAAACTGAAAACGAGCTTTTTTAATGTTTTTGATTGAATTCAGCACTATAACTGACTATTCGCACGACGGAGCGGGGTGATTCTGTTTTTGTTTTGTTCATTATCGTCTTAGAAAAATTTTCAGTAAAAAAATAGTGACAGTTAAAAAGGAAAGTTGCAAAATTTGATCGATGTTCCTTTTGAAGTGTGTGTGTACTAACCACTATAAGTTGAGAACCGTTCATCCTACTGTGATAAAATTTTGTCATTTGACGTTCAATGAAAGATGAACGTCTTATGAACTGAAAATTTGGGAAAGTTACCCAGAAAATTTGAAAATTCGCTAGAAACTGAAAGAGCTTTTTTCAATGGGATATCAATACCATTCATTCGATTGCGATAAAATTTTGCACATTCGACTTTCAAAGCGAGAGAAAGGTTTGAGTGAAGCAAAAGTTATGAATAGGTCGCCAGAAAATAGGAAAATTCCTGGGAAACTGAAAGAGTTCTTTTCCTTGGAATATCAATATTATTCGTACAATTACGATAAAATTTTGCACAAAAAAATGTTCAAATGTTTGTTAAGCTTATGGGACTTAACTACGGGGTCATCAGTCCCTAAACTTTCAAACTACTTACGAACTACCTTACACTAAGGACGGCACAAATATCCATTCCCGAGGGGGGATTCGAACCCCCGACCGTAGTGGCGGAGCAGACCGTCACTGGAGCGCCTCAGTCCCTGCGGCCACCGCGGCCGGCTAAAATTTTGCACATTTCACGTTCAAAGCAAGAGTACATGCCTATTAGCAATTGCGCAGCATTGCCGGGTCGACTATATGATTAGATGACCCGGTGAACTTAGTATCACTTACTTCTTACCATAAACCATATTAATTTAAATCATTTGTATTTTAGACTCAGTAGCTTTATAAAGGCGTCATCAGATAGTCTAAGTATCGACTCGATAGAGGGCGGAAAAAGTGGGAAAATCACGCACACATGTCCAGGATATTGTGCATTTCACATTCATGGAAGTTCAGGGAAGGTTTAAACGTGATAAAATTAGGAAAAATTGTGAAGAAAATTTAGATTTAAAACATGTAAAGTAATGGAAGGTACTTCTGTTGTTCTACCGTTCTAACTACTCTTTTACGAAAGGAACAATGTATTTTTAAAACCTAATTATAACTTCCGAAAAATAGTTAAGAAGTCAAAGATTACATTGGTTTCCCAGAGAGTAATTATTGTTCAATATTTCGCTTTAGATACTTAAAATCAAAAAATATCTTGAATTACACACTTTCTAAAGTATTTTATCCGATACTACAATGCTCAAACTATATCCAAACCAGATATCATCAGAATAGATTCAGAGGTTTCTGTAATGATATCTAGCTATATCGGTTCAGCCGTTGTCGAGTTTTAGCAAGACTAATGAACAGTAATTCATTTTTGACAGTTCAAATACGGGTTCAAATCGTGTAAAGTATATTTCTGAACCCACCCAACACAACAACCAAATCATTATTTTACATGTTTTAGATCTAAATTTTCCTCAAGATATTTCCGTATTTTATAACCGTGTAAACCTTCCCAAAACTTCCATGAATGTGACATGAACATTATCCTTGATATGTGCGCCTGATTTGCCCACTCTTTCCGCCCACTATCAAGTCGATACTTAGACTATCTGATGATGCCTTTATAAAGCTACTGGGTTTTGAAATACATATGATTTAAAGAATTATAGATGGTGTCCATAAAAGGGCTCCCTGATTTCAAAATTAAATATCTCGAAAGCAAAGATCGATAGAGGAATGCAGTAAACGGTATGAAAGCTGTAGAAAGTTTATACTGAAGTTTGAAATAATAATTTCAAAAGCTGATAACAGATGGCGCTGTACGCTATACAGCTCATATCAGCATGCATATGTGAAATAATCGTATTGAAACACTCTTTGCACACAATCACATATGTTTTCAAAATGTTCACCATTGGCACTACAGAGGTGGTACAAACGAAGAATGAAATTGGCCATCACATTTAGTAGTGTCTCAACCGAAATGGAATCACATGCCACAGAGATCGCCGATTCAAGCTCGTCCAGCGTGGCGGGATGCTTCGGGTAGACCATGTTTTTTTCTCTGTGCCCTCCCCCCCCCCACCCAAAAAAAAAAAAGTCACAGGGAGTCAAATCCGTTGAATATGGAAGCCAATCCTTGCCTGCACCAGTAAATTTGGGATATTCCAAAGCAATGACTCGATTCCCGAAGTATTCCTCAAGAAAGCGAAACACTTGTTCGGTCCGATGTGGTCAGGCTTCATCTTGCAAAAGCCATTCAGTACCTGGTCTGTCCTCTAACGCTTGCTGTGTGACGACAAATTATTCCAAAATTGCAACGTAACGTGCACCAGTGACCGTTTATCGAATGAAAAAAGGACCAATAATGCATCTGCTGCATACTGCAGCCCACACAGTAATATTAGGACAATACAGGGGTTTCACTTCACACCAATATGGCTTTTCGGAACCCCAAAATCGCCAGTTCTGCTTATTCACGTATCCATTTAGGTGGAAGTGTGCTTCATCTGTAAACCAGATGCAGCCAACATCAAATCCTTCAAATGTTTGTAAATCTATCGGACCAAACTGCGTGGTCATCAGTCCGTAGCTTACCAACTACTTAAACCTAGGTAAACTAACCTAAGGACAAACACACACATCCATGCCCCAGGGAGGACTCGAACCTCCACGGCGAGCAACCACGCGCTCCGCAGCGAGACGCTTTAGACCGCTCGGCTACTCCACCGCGGCCCAGAAACTGTGGCGATATTTTCAGGCATAACTGCGGTTTGCTTGCAGCCAACATGCCACACTAGATCATCAGTTACGCTGCCTGTTCGTTGAAATTTTGCGAAGAGCGTACGAATGGTCACATCGGGTGCTTTTGGAACATTAAGTCGTGCTTGAAAACTTCGCCTTGTTGCCGTAGGACTCTCTTCTAACCTGTGGTACTCTAGCAGCAGAAAAATGCGTTGTTCAATGGAGTACATAGTTTTAATCTCTTCCTTCGATACGCTAACCTCCTTTCACGTTTCAATAGTGGAACTGATCGCTCTGGGCTTCGGATCACTATTTATACTAGGCATTACGTATGGCCATTTGTTAGCAGCTTCTGTAACTACTATTTCCAACTGCTGTACAAACTTCTTACAGCTTTCACAATAAACATACCGTTTACTGCATTCCTCTACCGATCTTTGTTTTCGAGATATTTAATTTTGAAATCATGGAGTCCTTTTCTGGATACCCTGTAGTTTATATTAATAGATAAGTGATATGAAGTTCACCGGGCCATCTAGTGTTTATTAAAATTCAGTTCACGGGGACGCATGTATGGTCTCAAGACTCATTACTGGAACCGACATATCCGTGTGATGTTCAATAAAATCTTCCACTGTTTCCACCACAGTCTGACTCAGCCAACCAAACACGTTCTCGCTAGCACACAGAAGTTCCGTGTGTCACGTGTGCCCACAGGTAACAATCACTGTCACTGCCGCACGTGTAAAGAAAAGTCGTGAATCAATCGAGGCTCTAGTCTGTTAATGTGCTGTTTGCATAACCGCGATAAAATTTTGTGTAGGGGATTTAGCCATAAATGTTCAAATGTTTGTTTGTTAATCTGCGTAGTCATCAGTCCCTAAACTAATGAACTACCTTATCCTAAAGAAGACACAAACATCCATGCCCGAGGGGGGGATTCGAACCCCGGACCGGGGCTTTGTAGACCTACATTTCAGCAGCATAATTCACGACCGCATGTTGCAGGTCCTGTACGGGCCTTTCTGGATACGGTGAATGTTCGACTGCTGTCCTGGCCAGAACATTCTCCAGATCTCTCACCAACTGATAAGGTCTGGTCAGTGGTGGTCGAATAACTGGCTCGTCACAATACGCCAGTCACTACTCTGGATAACTGTGGTATCGTGTTGAAGCTGCATGTGCATCTGTGCCTGTAGACGCCATACAAGCTCTGTTTGACGCAATGCCCAGGCGTATCAAGGACGTTATTACGTCCAGAGATGGTTGTTCTGGATACTGATTTCTCAGGATCCATGCATCCAAATTGCGTGAAAATGTAATCATATTTCAGTTCTAGTTTAATACATTCGTCTAATGAATACCCGATTATCGTCTGCATTTCTTCTTGGTGTAGTAATTATAATGGCCAGTAGTGTATTTGACTACAGAAAATATATTTAAAAAATTGTAGAAGAAAACGGGTTTCATTTTCCGAATGACGGTATGTACTGCCATTGTTGTTGGCGAAGTGTTTATTCCTTTATCGATACTGAAAGCATCGTCGTTTTCGAGAGACTAGGCGGTTTATAGCTTAGTGCCTATGCGAGGGATTCCTGCGAAAGGCAAGAGTAATCTGTGTTTTGTGTTACAGGTATTGTATGTGGAGAGATGCGAGTCGCCGCGGCTATGAGTCCACTACAAGGAGAGCCTTCTGAAAGGTTGCTTATCGTAGGCCATCAGCAGAGAACGGCCTCGAGTTGCGAGTCGCCTCGTCCCTCCCCTCCTCCCCCTGCCCCTCCCCCCAATCACCCCTTCCGCGCTATAGCGACCTACGGCCCAGCGGTCCCCTATCGTCCTTCACGGGCTATTGGGATCGGCCGTATCCCTAAACGGCGGGCTTTATTGACTTACTGACCCACTTGAATGAAGTTGGCCGATCCCATCACTTGCTAACTTACCCGATAACCAGCCAGCGGTGGCGTGTTTACTGCCGCAGCCGACTGTATGCCGTGCCTGTTGTACACCGAGGATTGTGTCAAAGGATTGTTGTACATCAGACACAAAACAGTAAGTGTTGCAGCTGTATCACCTGTAAACTCGTACGTCATTACTTATCGCTGCTGTCATTGTACTTCCGGTCTCATTCCAGAAGGAAAGGAGGGAAGCTTAGGGTTTAACAGCGTGGTCATTACAGACGCAGCTCATTCTCGGATTTTTTGTTAAGGGCGGGCAAGGAAATCGGCCGTGTCCTTTCAAGGAAACCATTTCAGCATTTGCCTGGAGTGATTTAGGGATATCCGGAAAACATACCAGTGACACATTTCTTTTCCGTATCGCAGGCATCTCATATATATAAATAAAAAATAAATAAAAACAGGATGATTTAACGGTCAGAGATGAACACCCTCTGTAATAAAACAGCTGATCCAAGAACACATCGAAAAAAAAAAATAGCATAAGTTACTTTAAGTTAGTGTGAGTGGTTTTTAAGCATATGAAATAATGACCAACTTACTTGAGACCCTTAGATTGACGAACATTTTCGTGACTTTCAAACATAAAATGCAGTTATTAAAAGTAACAGGATATTAATCCATCTACACCCACATAAATAATCCGCGATCCACCGTAAGATTCGTGGCGGAGGGTATACTGTACCTCTACTAAGAATTTTCTTTCCTATTCCACTCCCAAATAGAACGACGAAAAAAAGAACGCCTATATGCCTCCGTACGAGTACTAATTTCTCTTGTCTTGTCTTTGTGATCACTACGTGAAATGTTAGTAGGCGGCAGCAATATCGTACTACACTAAGCTTCAAATTACGGCCCTATAAATTTCTTGAACAGAAATTCACGAAAAGAGCGTCGTCTTTCCTCCAGCGATTCCCAATTGAGTTCCCGGAGCATTTCCGAGACACTCGTGCACTGGTCTAAACTATCAGTAACAAACCCTGCTGCTCGCCTCTGAACTGGCTCTATGTCTTCCTTGAAACTGATCTGCTGCCGGTCCCAAACACTTGAGCAATCTCAAGACGTGATCGTACAAGCGTTTTATACGCGGTCTCCTTTGCAGATGAAGTACATCTTCCCAAAATTCTTTCAATAAACCGAAGTCGGCTGTCCGCCTTACTCACAACTGTACTTACATGTTCGTTCTATTTGTTTTTGCTCTGCAATGTTACGCCTAGATATTTGCACCACGAGACTGCATCACGAAGTTCACTACTAATGCTGTATTCGAACATTATGAGATTTTTTCCCTACTCATGCGCATCACCTTACATTTTTCTACATTTAGGGCTAGCTGCCATTCCTCGCACCAACTAGAAATTTTGTCTATGTCGTCCTGTCTGCTATTACAGTCACTTAAAGACGACACCCTGCCACATACCACAGCAACATCAGCAAACACTTGCAAATTACAATTTACTCTTTCCATCAGATCATGTATACAGATAGAAACTAATAGCGGTCCTATCACAGTCCCCTAGGGCGCCTGACGATACACTCGTCTCTGATGAACACTCGCCGTCAAGAACAACGTACTGCGTTCTATTACTTAAGAAGTCTTCCAGCCAGTCACAAATTCACCATAGTTATATTTAATTATATCATTGTAGACACTACAGGTTCAGAATATTACCAGTATCTTTCTCGCATGATATCTTCCGAGTAATGGGTGGCAGGAGGCGGATAAATTATTTCCGAAAGCAGTTTGTCACTGCAGACTGCAGACTGCCAACGAAAACCGGAAAATATGAAATAGGCTCCCCGATATGTGAATGACTCGGAAACTTCTTAAGTAACTGAATGCAGCACGAAGAGTGCTTATCTGGGAGAAGGGTATCTTCAAGAGCGACGCAGGGAAATGTCGCAGGGCCGTTACTACATTCATAAATGATTCGAGAGAGAATGAGTAGCAATATACGGGTGTACGTTGACGATGTGTGCTACGCAGAATGAGTCGTCATTCAATGACTGTAGTAGGATACGTGATGACGTACACAAAATTTCAACTATTTCAACTAGCTAGAGGACGATCAGAAGTGTATGTAACGGCTTTTGATGAGTCTCGGATATGTTTTAGTGGAACATACCCTCAGTATGAGGCTATCCCCTTTTTCAGCGACGGGCATTGGTTTTCGAGAAAATTAAAGTTCACTGCGCGCTGTAAGACGGGTAACGTTAGCCATGTTCTATTCAAGTTACGATGGCGCAGCGGTTTAGGGTTACAGATACAACGCTGGAAGTACCGTGTTTGGATGCTCTACGTGAGTTTGCTTCTTTTTTATCAGAATTATCAGATATTATTCCATTTTAATTTACAGAATATCAAATAGTGTGAAATTATAAAGAGGCTTAAAGTGTATAGGTTCGATCAAACAAAAAGCGGACTGTCCGCGCGAACATCCCGTTCGAACCCTTCTGTATTGTGACAGTATATCGCCCTGGTCACTGCCTTTAATTTGTCCACGGCACTATAATTTAATAATGCACGCAGTTCGCACGGACAGTCCTCTGTGCATTATGGACATGTAGCACTTTGGTCAAACAAACGGCGGTGACCCAGCTCCTAAAACGATAGTTTGCATTTGCATTCAATGTCCGTTGCTCGCAGTGCGTTTTCCGTGCCGTGCGTGTTCGAAGAATACAGTGAAATGGACGACCCAAGTGTTGTTACAGAAATGCAGCCACGTGAAGATACAGCGAAGGTAGAGCAGTTGAATGAACGAACGAGAGGAGAAATCACTAACACCATCACATACTCAGAAAAGTGGCGAAAAATGTTTGACTATTCTGATTATCAAAAAACCAAAAACAAGGAGAGGACTCGAACATGGAACTCCAGCGCTGTAGCTGTAATCCTTATCCACTGCACCACGCTCTCTTTGTTGGAACATGGCTAACCTTACGCGTCATACAGCGTGCAGTGAACTTCAATATTAACTTTCTCGGAAACCAAGGCCCGTCACTAAACAAGTGGATAGTCTCATACTCGGGGTATGTCCCTCTACAACATATCCCAGACCCATCGAAATCTATTTTCTGGTGGGCCCCTTGTAGGTGTGAGGTTTGACAGCTAGGTCCAAATTTTAAAATGCGTAATATGGTCCAGATTATGAAATCAATACACTATGAGTAGTGTGCTGCTTAATACAGTCGTTTACATTAAATATGTAGGCTCAGAGTTGCAGTACGATGAGAAATGGAACGAAGATGTAAGGTATTTGTGGGGAAGACTTGGTTCGTTACTGTAGGAACGAAACTGGTTGCCAATAAAGAGAGCAGCAACTTGCGATCTGGACTATTGAATTTTAATTATTAAATATTGATAACTTGAAAGGCGCATGGCCTATCAGATCACGATATGCAGCTCCTTGTTTTTGGTATAGATTCTAAACAGATTATGAAGACTGCGAAAGGTACACACAGGAGAGTAGTCAACCCACCAAAAATTGTAAATTTTAGAAAACTCCTCAAAGATATAAACTGGAAAGATGTATGTAGTGCTCATGGCATGAATGAAACATATAACGTATTCATTAATAATGTTAGTATCAAGTTTGAAAACTGTTTTCCTCTAAAAGTAACTCGAATTAAACAGAAGTCTATAATAAAACCATGGATTACACAAGGAATAAAGATTTCATGTAAGAAAAAAAGGAAATTGTATCTATCAGCCAAGAGTAGTTGCACTGATGATGATTTAATTAAATATAAGGAATACTGTAAAATATTAAAACACGTTATTCAGGCATCTAAACAAATGCACTATGAAAAAAAGATAGCAACATCAGGAAACCAAATAAAAACAATATGGGATATAGTGAAAGAGGAAACTGGTAGAACCAGAAAGGAACAAGAGCAGGTAGCATTAAGAATAGATGAGACATTAGTAACTGATGGGCATAGTATGGCAAATCTATTTAACAAGTACTTTATATCTGTTACTGATAATATGGGATTGTCTGGGTCAGTAAATAATGCATTTACAAATAACTTTTTGTACATGAATATATCACTCGCTTCACCACAAGAAATAACTTCCATAATAAAATCTTTTAAAACAAAGCATCCTAGTGGTTATGATGAAATATCAACAAAGTTAATTAAAGCGTGTTCTTGTGAACTTAGCACAATTTTATTTGTGTAACCAGTCTATTATAACGGGAACATTTCCTGATTGGCTAAAATATGCAGATATTAAACCTCTATTCAAGAAGGGGGATAAAGAGATATCATCAAACTACAGACCCATTTCACTTTTGCCAGCATTCTCAAAAATTCTAGAAAAGGTAATGTACAAGCAGCTTCTCAACCACTTAACCTCAAATGGCATATTGTCTAGAAGACAGTTTGGATTTCTGAAAGGTTCCGATATCGAGAAGGTTATTTACACTTACAGTGATAATAAATTGCAAGCAGCAAGTATTTTCTCTGATTTGCCAAAGGCATTTAATTGTGTGAACCATAGAACCATAACATCCTTTTTAAGGAAATTAGAATTCTATGGGGTCATGGGAAATGCTGCAAAATGGTTCAAGTCATACCTCACTAACAGGAAACAAAGGGTGTCAGTGCAAGTGACTAGAGAATTAAGCCAACAGTCGTCATCGGATTGGGAAGAAATTACATGTCGTGTCCCACAAGGATCCATCTTAGGGCCATTGCTTTTTCTTGTGTACATTAATGACCTCTCATCAGTTACCAGAAGCAGAGTACGTTTCGTTTGCAGATGATACAAGTATTGAAATAAAAAGTACGTATAGTTACAGAAAGGTCTGCTAATGATAATTTCATGAACATTAATAAATTGTTTAAAGCCAATTCATTGTCATTAAATTCCTGGGATTACAGCTTGATAATAAATTTAGTTGGGAGGAGCACCCCACAGAACTGCAGAAACGATTCAACAAATCTGTATTTTCAATACGAGTGTTATCAGACATAGAAAACATAAAAATAACAAAGCTTGTATACTTTGCTTACTTTCATTCCCTAATGTCATATGGTATAATATTTTGGGGTAACTCTTAAGTCAGTCAAAAATCTTCAGAGTCCAAATACGTGTAATACGTATTATTTGTGGAGTAAATTCACGGACGTCCTGTAGAAGCCTCTTCAAAGAACTGGGTATATTAACTACTGCCTCTCAGTATATTTATTCCTTAATGAAACTTGTCATAAATAATATATCCCTTTTCCCAACAAACAGCTCAGTTCATAAATGCAGTACTAGAAATAAAAATGATCTATACAAGGACTTAAAAGCACTTACTTTAGTTCAAAAAGGGGTCCACTACTCAGAAACACACATTTTCAATAATTTACCATCAAGTATAAAAACTAAAGATAAGTTTAAGAGGAACCTAAAAGATTTTGTAGTGGCCAACTCCTTCTACTCCATTAGTGAATTTCTAAATTGTACCAAATGATGCATGTACTCATACTATATTAGTATGTTATCAGCTACAAAAATCTTTAAAATGTATGTATCTGTATTTATATTATTAGTATTATCTATTAGTCAACTTGTAAATTTTGTTTCTTGACATGTTCCACATGCACGAGGATTTCCTCAACATGGATCTACGGAACGAAAAACTAATCTAATCTAATCTTATCTGTTATAAATTTTCTGAGCTGTGTTTTCAATATCGATACATCCGACTATTATCAGTGTGTCACCGAGATGCACTGTAATGTATTTCGTAGCTTTTCTGAGAGTATAGAGCAGGGTCTATGCAAGTCCGTGAACAATGTGCATGAGAAGTAGTTGCAAAAGATGTAATCTTTCTTTCCATTTTTTTTTTTTTTTTTGGTGATAGAATCGAACATACTGTGGTCAGAAGTGTTGAACAGTGCAGCACATGAGCTTCTTTGTTTTATTAACCAGTAACTTTTATATACTCCTATTTTCGTAATGGTTCCAAATTTAAACAGATTAATTACTACACCACAGTGTTATATACATCAGTGATTGTTCAAGTTTTATTGCCATAAATATTTCCTTTTTAATTACCTTGAAGTTTTTGGGAAGTTATGATAACTAATGTCGCAGATTAAAATTGTGTGCCGGAACCGAGACTCGAGCCCGGGACATTTGCCTTTCGCGGGCAAACTATGTTTAAAGGTTGTTGCAAGTTGCTAAGTGCTCTCCTAATCAATATAATGATTTTTATTTGTATGAACTAGGTTTCGGTCCTTGTTTGCAGTCTTCAGGATTGCAACTCCACTGATGTCGTGGAACTGGGCAGATGCTTGGGAGCCTTCCAGAGACGCAGTGGAACGCTCTTAGGCACCTGCTCAGCTCCACGACATCAGTAGAATAGCAATCCAAAAACTACTTATGAACTAGCTAATACTAAGGACGGCACAAATATCCATGCCCGAGGGGGGATTCGAACCGCCGACTGTAGTGGCCTTGCAGAACGTGACTGTCGTGCCGCAGACCGCTCGGCCACCGCGGCCAGCTGCAATCCTGAAGATAGTCCAAAATGGGACCGAAACTAGTTGGTACAAATAAAAATCATTGCACTCTAGACGTTTTTTATGTATAAATTAATTTACGTTGTTTATATGTCTAGGGAGAGATGACCACAGCACTTTGTTCTGGTAGGTTTACAAACATTTGAACAATAATAGTAATTGGACAAAAAAGGAACGGATAAGGACTAGAAAGCACCGGTTCGTAAAAGGAAAAGATCATCAGTGATCTGGTTCTAAAGAGTGAGCTAGTGAGTGTGTTGTGTACTGACCACTGAGGACGTGTACGCGCGCGCTGTCCGGCGCGACGTTGGAGGGCGTGCAGGTGTAGAGGCCGGTGTCGGCGGGCACGGCCTTCTGGATGAGCAGCCGGCTCGTCGTGGCCGCGCCCTTCTCCGTCACCAGGCTGACGCCGCCGCGCGGAGAGTCGAAGCTGATCACCTGCCGCACACAACAAGGCGCTGCTTCTCACCTCACAACTTCACACAGGCCAGCAAAGTTCCTGATGCGCTGGACACCGGCAGCAGCACTTCACGGACAGTACTGTGCCAACGCCGCCTAGACGGGCAAGCGCTGTGAGCTACCTGCTAAGAGTAGTCATAACAACAGCAAACAGTTTTCTTTATTAATACATGCTACAAAGATATTTCGTTTTATTTATGTGATAAAAAAAGCTGGAATATGTGCTGGTAGCAGACAAAATGCTTAATATAGAGATCAATATAGTTAACATGACTTACTAATACATACTAAGGTAAAAGGTTTTGGATTTGTAGCCTGGCACCCTACCACTGTGCAACCGAGGCGCACCTGGTTACATACAATAAATGCGAAAGAAGCTCTTTCTGTTGCGTTTTCGCCACTAAACCGATTTTGATGAAATTAGTTATGGAAATAGCTTGAACGCCGAAGAAGAAAATAGGCTACTTTAGAAACTGTGTAATACAATATAGAGGGTGTACATAAATTGCGGGAACTGTTTCAATTATTGCAGAAGATCCAAATATTATACAGATATCATACATACGTCATTTTGACGAGAAACTCTGAAAGTTTCTTTTCATGTACACCACCACAGCGTAGACTGGTAATTTGCTCATAGGCTAGTTGCTAAAATAGCGAGTTCAGGTACGGAGCGAGTTCTCCTCAATGTTCGAGTTCGAAAAAAACGGATGTTTAGAACCAAGTAGGGTAAGAATCCACAAACAAGGAAGGCCGTTTACCACTGGCACAAAAAATTCGTCACTTCAGGTTGCTTGTGCCAGGCATAGAGAAGCGGACGACCCTGTGTCAGTGTAGTGAATATGGAGGGCGTACGAGAGACATTCACAAGGAGTCCAAAGAAATAAGTGAGTCTTGCATCCGGTGCGTTCGAAATGGCTCCAATGACAGTGTGGAAAGTCCTGCGACAGAAACTGTCTATGAAACCATTCAAGTTCATTGCAGAAGTTCAATAACGACGACCAAGAAAATTTTTTGAGGTTTGTACGCAGTTGCAACATTTGAATGAGGATGGGGATGGCATTGTAGACCACCCAATTCTTAGCGATGAAGCAATTTATCACATTAATGGGAAAGTGAACAGGCATAATTGCCGAAACTTGAGTGCAAAGCATCCAAAAGAATTTATTAAATTTAAGCTTCATTCCCCAAAGTTATTTTTTTGTGTTCTGTCACGTAGAAAACTTGTACGGCCCATTGTTCTTCACCGAGAGCACTGATATTCCTACTTGGACATGTTGGAGACACTTCAGTGTGTTTTCCATTACACCACTGTGTCATGAGTTTTGACTGTCGATAGGGGCTGCTCCGTAACCGACATAGCATCCGAACTCACCATGTTCGAAACTAACGCTATCGACAGATTACCAAACAACACTGTTGCAGTATACATGGAAATAAAATCTTTCAAGATATCTCTTCAAAATGAGATGTGTATGGTGTCTGTACAACGTTAGATTCTCGTGCAATAAATAACTGAAAATGCTCACGGACTTTATCTACAGCCAGTTGCTCAGTTATTGTAAGTAAACCGGCTACTTACTAGAAGACAGTTATTTTTATTTCGTGCGTGCTCCAACTTTCGTGTGCTCGAGTGTTTATTTATTCAGAATCGCGTATAGTTCACAGAGCAGTGTTGTTATTTCCTATATTAGCTCGCGTATATATTTTTCAGATTCGCCTTTAATAAACAGTTTAGTGTTAGGTACATTTTTTCGAAGTTCACTGTATATCAAACTTTTGTGTTCTCTATCGTATACTTAGTCAGCTTCGCGTAAAGAATTAATAGTTGGATCTTTTTATTGGCCCCCAAGATTCAGTCGATTCAGTTGCCGAAATGTTCAAAGAATCCTCTAATCACATTTAAAACAGGCATCCGAAGCATACTGTTATAAACGGTGACGACTTTAATTCATCCTCGATATGTTGGCATAAATACGTAGTCAAAACCGGGAGCAAATATAAAACATCGTCCGAAAAAGTTCTGAATGATCTTTCTGAAAACTACTTCGAACAGTTAGGTCGAGAACCGACTAGAATAGTAAATGGTTGCGAAAATACCCTTGATCTCCTAGCAACAAATAATCCTGAGCTAGTAAAGAACATCAAAACATATACATGGATTAGTTAACATAGAGTTGTAGTAGCGAGACTGAATATCGAAATTCCCAAATGCACAAAAAAATACTTAATAAAAAAGTACGAAAGATATATCTATTCAAAAGAGCACGTAAAAACTCGCTTCACGTTTTCCTGAGTGATAGTCTCCAGTATTTCAAAACTAAAAATACGAGTGTAGATCAGTTCTGGCTTCCTTTCAGAGTAGCAATCGAGAGATTTATACCAAATAAATTAACAACAGAGGGGGCTGACCTCCGTGTTACACAAAACAAGTTAGATCACTGTTGCAGAAGCAAATAAAAACCCGAGCAAAATTTAAACACAGAATCCCCAAGACAATCTTTTACGCTAACTCGCAATATAGCGCGGATTTCAATGCGGAAAGCTTATAATAGTTTCCACAACGAAATCCTGTCTCGGAATCTGCCAGAAAATCCAAATAAATTCTTTCACAAAAGAAGACGAAATGAACACTCCAGAATGTGAACTAAAAAGAGCTGCCAGCAGGCGAAATTCAGAAGTAGATGATCCTGGAGTAGTTAAACAACTTAAATCACTAAATAAAAACAAATCTTCCAGATTGTATACCAACTTGATTCCTCCCACAGTATGCTGATGCAATAGTTCCATTCTTAGCTATCATATACAACCGATCTCTCAGCGAAAGATCCGTACCCAAAGACTGGAAAGGTCACTCCAATATTCAAGAAAGGCAACAGGAGTAATCTCCAAAATTAAAATCCCATCTCATTGACGTCGATTTGCAGTATTATTTTAGAACATATGTTCGAGCATTATGAACTACCTCGAAGAGAACGACTTATTAACCAATAGTCAACACAGATTTAGAAATTATCGCTCTTGGTAAACACAACTTGCCTTTTATTCACATGAAGTGATAAGTGCCATCGACATGGGACCTCAAATCGATTCCATATTTCTGGATTTCCGGAAGGCTTTATCACTGTACCTCACAAACGGCTTCTATTGAAATTGCAGGCTTATGGACTATCGCCCCAATTGTGCGATTGGATTCGCGATTTCCTATCAGAAAGAACACAGTAATACAGAAGTGATATCTGGCGTTCCCCATGGAAGCGTTATAGGTCCGCTACTCTTCCTTGTGTTTACAAGCGATTTAGGAGACAATCTCAATAGTTCTCTTAGACTGTTAGCGGATGATGCTGTCGATTATCTGTTAGTGAAGTCAACAATCAAAAGCAACTTCAAAGCGATTTAAACAAAATTTATACAAGGTGCGAAAATTGGAAATTAACACTAGATAACGAAATGTGTGGAGTAATACACTAAACGAAATCCGCTGAATTTCAATTAAACGATAAATCAGTCAAACCTTAAGGTCGCAAATTCCACCAGTTACCTAGGAGTTACAATTACGAACAACTTTGATTGGAGAGAACAGATAGAAAATATTGTAAGGAAGGCGAACCAAAGGTTCATTGGCAGAACGCTTCGAAGTTGCAACAGCTGCACCAAAGAGACTGCCCAGTGTGGGAACCTCACAGGTGGCACTGACGGAAGAAATGTAGAATGTTCAGAGAAAGGCAGCTCGTTTTGTTTCATCACGTTACAGGAGAGAAAGCGTCACGGAAATTTTGCACGATTTGAGTTGGAAATCATTAAAAGAACACCGTTATTCGTTGCAGCGAGATCTATTTGCGAAATTTCAATTACGGAATTGTACTTCTGAATGTAAAAATATTTTGCTAGCACCCACCTACATAGGGAGACATTAACATCCCAATAAAATAACAAAAATCATATCGAAAATGGAACGATTAAGGTGTTCTTTCTTCCCGCGCGCTATTAGAGAATGGAACGGTAGAGGAAGGCTATGAAAGTGGTTAATGAACCCTCTGCCAGGTATTTAAATCTGATTTGCAGAGTATCTTTGTAGATGTAGATGTATTCGTTGCTTTTAACTAAACAACTCGAAATATGAAACAACTAAGCATCAACGTTTCTCTTTTAGCTTTTGAGATACTTAGAGACTCCTTGGAAAAGCTACTTATTCTTTAACTTTCGGAAATTTTTACATTTACTAAAATACTTTTCGTAATTGATATCTTGTACCTAATACTATTTAACATAAAGAATACAACGCTTACACAAAACGTCAACCTCTTCAAACCCAATTATATGACATTTGAAGACTGCATAATTTAATATTTAAACCTGAGAACGTGAAACGTTTCTTTTATCTTGTTGAACGAAGCTGCGAAATTATTGTAATTTCGATGCTCTTTGTGACATATGCAGTGACACCAACGCGAGAGAAGCCGCGGGTTACCATAAGAAAAATCTGATACCACACAGTGCAACTTTCACTAACTGCAAAACTCAACAAACCCGTAGACAACAATACCTATTTGCTGTTGTTATTATTACTCTTGGCAGGCAACAAACAGGCCTTGTTAATCTGGATGTTGTTGACAGTGGCCGACGGCCTAGATGTAATGGCCGGAGATAACGCGATTGGGTAAAGTCGACATGTTCCGTAATCTGTGTTGGTTTGATGCAGGATCGTAAAACGAGCTTAGTTCGGCGATCCAACCATTGGCCATATTCAGGACAATGCCGTTCCTGGTTATTCCCGTTTAATACTGATGCCAACATTGCATTTTCATCACCCCAATTAGCCCTCTGGCTCGTATACAGCTAACATGCCACCTACCACACTCTCTGACTCCTAGACTCGGATGATGGCACCGCCCCCAGTTGATAAACTCTCCATTTTTTTCGAACAGTCTTTAGGATCCGGATGCAAACCCGCAAAGTTTACAAAAGAATTACGGCCTCTTGAAAGCCGTTGATGACACACAGATTTCTCGTTGGAAAAATGGATGGAAAAACAGAGAAAACGTTGCACTACGTGACATCTCTGAACAATTTAATTTGAGCTGTACGACAAACATAGCCATTGCTTTGGTTCGGAGCAGTTGATCGAAAATGCATTATGGAGAGACGATCCCCTCGATTATCGCTTGGGGCAAATAGGCTCATCCCTGTGGCGGCTGAACCCCATACGACTGGAAAACAGCGCAGGAATGGACTACGCTCTGAGGTATCACGGATCGCGCGGTCACTCGATTCGGAGGTGTACGTCTTGTCATTGATATAAGTTAGATTGAGAAAATTTCAGTAAGTAATAGGGCCCGATGAGAATAGTAGTTAGGTCCCTTAAAATTACAAACATTTAATATAGCATAATACTTATGTAAAACAGTTCCTTTATCAGATAAGACCCTCTTCTTACATTCTAAGAACAGAAAACTGCGTTAGTGTCTGCTGTATATGCCATGAAGCCACGGGGTAAGACTGCCACAAAGACACTGTAATTCATGGATTGGTAATGAAGTGACTCAGTCTTTGCCTCAAATGTTCAAACAACTTACGGGTATGCTGCCGGATGACGTCGACCACCGCCGATATTTCAAAAGGAGCACACCCAGCGTTTCTCCAGGCACAACTGCACCAAAGGAAGCAATGTGCAAGCGATTTTAGTAACTCGGTTTGCAAAAGGTAAACAAGGGAGATAACGGAGACAAGCTTACAGAGTCAACACAACCAGAGATGCCCAAACATCAAAACTATCGAAGAGACTATTAACAGGTGAGACAGAATTAATTCTGCCCCTCTGTTTTTTGGCGAGAGACAATTTCCGGATTCCAAGCACAATTTAAACAAAAACCATCATATCTGTTTATAAGTTCGCATGCTGGTTTAATTTGAACAGCTTCCTTATTAACACTACAGGTGGAAGTGCATGCCAGAATTTGTTCTTGAATTCCATAAGATGATCATCGCCAAGATAGTGTACTGCAACAGCGGATTTGTTTGGCTGTTGTAAGGGTGCATAGCGTTTGTTTTCAATACACCGGTCATCCACAGTCCTGACTGACAAATATATGACATGCCACAACTGCATGGAACACGATAGTCATCAGCCTTACGAAAACCAAGATCATCCTTTAGGGCCCTAACAGGGCCTCTATCTTAGAAGGTGGTCGAATAACAAATTTCACATCTTATTTCCGAAAAAATACTACCAATCTTGTGGAAAATGCTTCCCGTGTAAGACAAAAAGCCCATACATATATATTGCCATTCCCACTTCGTTACTATCGTCACTCATCCGTCGCACAATAGGCTGATAGCGCAACGCACGTTTTATCTGCATCTCATTACAACCATTATGACGAAAGGTGATCTCGAGATGGGCTAATTCAGTTGACAAACTTTCAGGGTCTGAAATGACATGGGTCCTGTGAAATAATGTACGAAATACTCCTACATGCTAAGCTGGATGGTGACACCTACCTGCTATCAAATACTAACGAGTGTGAGCAGGTTTGTTATAGACAACACGACGTCTTGGAAAAGAGAGAAACTTTAAACGGCTTTTTGGAACAACTGAATTCAATCGAGCCGAATATTCATTTAACTATGGAGGTGGCAAAGAATGACTGTCTTCGCTTCCTTGGCGTGTTGGTATGAAAGCAGATTGATGGGGCATTGGGACATACTGCTTCTAGAAAGCCTACTCCCACTGATTTATGTCGTGAATTGATAGTAGTCACCATGCAGCTCAGCGTGAAGGAGTATTTCGTACATTGGTTCACAGAGCCCATGTCATTTCAGACCCTGAAAGATTGTCAGCTGAGTTGTCCCAACTCGATGTCACCTTTCGTCATAATGGTTATAGTGAGAGGCAAATAAAACGTGCGCTGCGCTAGCAGCATACTGTACAAACGCGTGAGTGACGATAGTAGCGAAGTGGCACCTAAATCTATGGCTCTTTTACCTTACCCAGGAAGCTTTCTCACTACGATTGATCGTATTTTGCAGAAATAAAACGGGGAAATGTCTTTTTCGACCTGTTTCTAAGATAAAGGCTCTGTTGGGGACCGTAAAGGATGATCTTGGTTTTCGTAAGGCTGGTGTCTATCGTGTTCCTTGCAGTTGCGACATGTAATATATTTGTCAGACAATCAGGAATGTGGATGACCGGTGTATTGAACACAAATGTTACACACGATTACAACAGCCAAACAAATCCGCTGTTGCAGAACACTGTCTTGGCACCAGTCATCCTATGGAATTCAACAACACATTCTGGCATACACTTCCAAGGAAGCTGTTGAAATTAAATCAGCAACCTATCTTATAAACAGAGATGGTGGTGTTTGTTTAAATTCTGCTTGGAATCCGGCACTGTCTCTCGTCAGAAAACAGAGGGGCAGAATTAATGATGCATCACGTATTGATTACTAGTCACTATCGATATTTCTGATGTTTGGCCAATTTTGATTGTGTTGACTCTGTAATCATTTGTACTGTGTGTGTTATCTTCTTTGTTTACCCTTTGCAAACCGAGTTATTAAATTCGCTTGCAGTTGTGCCTTGAGAATGGAAGGGTGTGCTCCTGTCGAAATATCGGCGCCGTCGACGACGTCACCTGGCAGCATACCAGTAAATTTAAAACTTCATTACGTCGGGAAATGTTACTGTTTCATTTTGAGTAAAATTGTTTATGTTCACCTACTTGGGAGACTTCGGATCCGATTTACGGTACATTTAGACCATTTACAGCCATTCATGGAATTATAGATTCCAAGTAAAAGTGAATTTATTTTGGATGACATTGCGACGTATCACAGTTGCCCATAGCGATTTGCTACTGATTTTAAGAACATTGTGAACAACTGCATCAACTAGTCCGTCAATTCCACATTATCCGACATGAATCCAATCAAAAATTACTGGGAAAAATTGAAGTACAAGTTCGTGCATAAATTTCCTCATCGATAACCCTTCGCAATATAGCTATACAAGCCGCGTGATTTAATATTCCTGACTCGAGCCGGAAACCGACACCTGAATAGGAGGTATGCCATGACTTTTGTTACGTCAGTGAAAATCTGTGAATAGAGAAGGTGAGTTTTATCGTGTTGGTTACATTCTACATCTATATCTACATAACTATATACTCTGCAAATCACAGTTCCTGGAAGAGAGCTTATCGAACCGCTTTTGTGATGTTTCTCTACCGTTGCATTCTTAAATAGTGCGAGGAAAAAAGGAAATCTTTCCCATGTTAGATTATTCAGATATGTCCCCGTATGTAGGTGGATACTAACAAAAATGTTTGCATTTGGAGGGGAACGTTGGTGAGAGACGTTCCGCAAATCGGTCTCGCCGTGACGAATAACGCCTTTCCTAAAAAGATTTCCAGGTAACTCATGCACCAGTCCTACTCTCTCTTCCGTATGGCACTACTAATAAACGAGCGGTCCTTCTCTAACCTTTTGTTTTGTCCTCCGTCAGTTCCTATTGTTGAGGATTCAAAAACAAAATGGGCAGCAATAATCTAAAATAGAACGTACGAGTGTAGTTCAGTCAGTTTCTGTAGTAGAACGTTTGTATCTTTTAGGTATTCTGACAATTGAGTGCAGTTTTTCGTTCGCCTTCCATACATTAGTGTTCTCACCAATGAATGTTGATCTTAATTGTAGATCCTATGTATTTGGTTGAATTTATCGTCTTTATAATCGACTGATTGATCATGTAAAAGCAGTTTAACGTACTTCGTTTTAGAGCTCATATGGATGAACTCATTTTTTTTTTTTTAATATTTAGCGTAACTGCCTGTTTTCCAGCAAGCTGATATCACATTCTACATCTGCATCTACATACTTCGTAATCCACCGTAAGGTGCGTGGCGGAGGGTACACAGTATCACTACTAGGCATTTCCTTTTCTATTCCACTCCCAAATAGAACGAGAAAAAAAGAATGCCTATATGCCTCCGTACGAGCCCTAATTTCTCTTGTCTTTGTGAACACTACGCGAAATATAAGTAGGCGGCAGCAAGATCGTACTACACTCAGCTTCAAATTCCGGGCCTCTAACTTTCCTCAACAGAAATTCACGAAAAGAACGTCGTCTTTCCTCCAGCGATCCCCAATTGAGTGGCCGGAGCATTTCCGTGACACGCGCGCATTGTTCGAACCTAGCTGCTCGCCTCTGAACTACCTCTATGCCTTCCTTTAAACTGATCTGCTGCGGGTCCCAAACACTTGAGCAATACTCAACACGTGGTCGTACAGGCGTTTTATACGCGGTCTCCTTTGCAGATGAAGTACATCTTCCCACGCGAAATACCCTGAAATCATCTTCCTGAAACGAAAACAAAAAACACTTTCCTTCACTTACTTCTCGCTAAGCAGTGGTTTGTTGAATGCATGACCATTTCGATTTGAATGAAGTCTCTACGCTGGTGACCCACATAACACATGTGGAGGGCTGTAGAATTCCTGTCTTGAATCAGGTATGTCTACCAACTGCTAAATGAATTTATGAACAAGGTTTTTTTTTATTTTTTTTTTATTTTTATTTTTTTATTTAAGTATTTGTGGTTGAATAGTATGGCACGATACTGTAAAGGGTCAGTTTACATATACTTCCTTTGTTAATGTTTACAAAATTTATAGTACGTCTTTTCTCCTGAGATTACATTTTAGAAGATGATGTGACGTAATGTTTACTATCTGTTTATTACAGTAGATAACAGTCAATGTGTCAATGTGTTTGCTACTATACAAACCTCTAATCTTGAAATGCTATCGGTGAACTACTTCTTTGTGAAGTGCGATACCGTGGTTGTGACACTTCTAGTGTTTGATGTTGTAAAAAACAGACACTGTAGTTCCAATTTGTACTTGAAAGTTGCATATTACTGTTGCATGTTATTTTGATATTTCAAGAGTACTTATTCAGACGCCAGTGAGTGTTCTTAGTACAAAGCAGCTCTACCGCATTTCCATACCTCCAGAAGAAGACAAAGAAGCCAACTACAAGACTATAAGCCCAGTAAAAACTGTATTCTAGTTACGTGAACACAATCATAGTAAATAAATTTAATAGTCCCTGTTTCTTGTTTTACTGGTACTAGATATTAGATATGTGTTCCTGCAGACAAGTACCGAGACCATATAAATACATGTTAGGAAAACTGCGACAACGGCCATCGATGCGTACACTTACAGATATTAATACTTTTCCCAAACCTTGTGTGACGATTCGGTTATGAGTATTGCAGCTGCAGCGGATGTGAAAAGTATCATAGGAAGGGTGGGACAAGCATTTAGTCTCTCACAGTCCCATATAAAAGTCTCAAGCAGTTCGATCTGGTGACTGTCGAACAGCCGCTTGACAGGTCAGCATCAAAACATGCACGGTTGAGTCATCATCACCCTGACTAATAAATATAAATCTAACAGATATAAATATACCACTAATAAATATACCACAAAGGAAAACATATTTTAAAAATTAAGTGGAAATAGTTAAAGATGTAAAATACAGTAATGGCTATCGCCGTACCCTAATTGACAACACAGTCGAAAAAAAAGAGAATAAGGAAAACAGCAATTCTTTGTCGTCTGCAGAAAGCACTAATCCCTATTCATACAAACAGGAACCATGCTATATGTAGGGAAACCTTCAATGGTACTTGCCAGGAAACTGAAACTATGAAATATATTCCAGTTTTTCATACTAAGAATAGTTTCAACATTAAAGACAGAATTCCACCTTTATAATGGAGTGTTGAAGAACATACTGCTGGAATATTAGATTTGGTAACGATAGCATTTCTTCCAGAAGCCATCAAACCTAGCTTGATTCGAAGAAATATTTCTCCTTTTAGATTTCCTTGCATATCAATTGTGCCAGATCTTTGTAAAACCGTTTTAGACAAGTGTTTTTCAACTTTATTTGCCTTCAGGTTAAGCACTTGTTATAGTCAGTATTTGTTATGGACAGATTTTAGAGGTAAAGCATTACGGTACAACGACTGCCCTACTTATATGGGAATGACTATGGAAAGGGCTTGAACACACAAAGCCCAGTTATGTAAAAATGCTGCAGAACTAAAGAGCTGTAATAAACGTATTCAGAGCCTAGCTGGTACGTCACGGGGAGCTGACGTCAACACGTTGAGAACAACTGTTGTGGCAGTTGTACATTCTTCAGCAGAGTACTGTTCTGCGTATTGCAAAGTCTTGTCGATTTTCAGCTGCGTCACACTATGCGATCGCAACTGGAACATTACCTTCTACTCTAGTTCAATGGCTGTCAGTTCTGAGTAATATACGAACTTCTGTTGCTAAACGTTAGTATTAAAATAATTAAACACAGTGAACTTCACACACACCCACAGCTTTATTTCGACACCTCCATCTTACCGTCGTAAAAACAGTCTGAAGTAAATTACAACACTCCCTGCTGAGGGCAGCACCGTCAACACAAGTTACAAAACTGTCAGTAGATGGCGTAAATGTCCATTCTCAACCCGCAACATCCTCCTCACCCTCGTCTCTCTCCCAGGAGATTACCAGCTGAACCGATCGACAGATCTTCGTTCCATCGGGCTGTCGGGGAATGATGCATCTGATTTTGTTGTCTCTGCCAAAACGCACATCTTCCACCAATGCTCTCTTCCACACGTGTCGGGGTTTCATAACCTCCTGAAGCAGAACAATCTCTTCTATTCTGGGTAATCTTCTTGATGGGTAGCCTTTCACTTCACGGTAGTTTCTTAGTAGCAAGAGGTATTCGTTTATCCATCTTCGCCAAAGATCTTCATAAAACTGCTGTCTGCGTCGGAACTCTGTGACCAGATCCTTCCTAGCTGCTGGTTCCGGCCCATATGGAATAGTGACTAGTTTGTCACCGGTTACGAAGTGAGCTGGTGTCAACGCCATATCACTTTCTCCTTGGGTGATGGGTCTCAAGTTTATTGCGGCTTCTGTTGAAATCAAAATGGTGTTCAGGTTTTCTTCATCAACTTCAGACCGACCAAGTACCTTCCTCAAGCAGCGCTTCACAGAGCCAATCATACGTTTCCACCAACCTCCCCACCAAGCCGCACGTGGTGGTGTGTACTTCCAAGTGATTCCGTGGTGGGCACAGTAGTGCTGTAGAAATCTGCGCTCCACCGGCGGATTCGGTCCTTTCGTGAGCTCAGGGACGTCCGCGGGGCCTTCGTCGAGCTCTACAGCTATCTCCGATGGCAGTGCGGAAGATATCGGCGAGAGGCGCTCCCGAAGTCAAGAGACGACACAATTCGTCCGGTAATGGAAAAAGAATAAAGTATTCCCGGGTTTCAGCACCAAATGTTGCTACACGCTAGTATTAAGAGAATTGAACATAGTGAACTTCACACAAACAGCTTCATTTCGACACCCCCATCTTACCGTCGTAAAAACGGTCTGAAGTGAATTACAACACTCCTTTCTGAGGGCAGCACCGTCAACACAAGTTACAAAACCGTCACCAGATAGCGTAAATGTCCATTCACAACCCGCAACACCTTCTCACATCAGAAGAATACTGAAGAACATGGCAGAACCAATCAATGAGAATGTGAATCATATAACATTTGAAATCCCGCAAACCAGCATATAAATCTACTACGGAATTGCTAAGCAACACTGTCAATCCCAAAGACAACTGGCGAAGTGAATGGATAATTTCTACCCCACAGGGCATCCTGAAAAAGATCCAAAAGTGAAAAATCATATACCTGGAACAAGCTTTACCGTATCAGATGTGGCGTTGGAATAACTGCCTCGATTCTTCGTAAATGTGGCTGGATTGACAGCGCATTTTGTGACTGTGCTGACACTCTACAAACAATGAAACACGTAGTTGTGGATTGTCACCTTCGTGCTTTCACTGGAAATCTAGAAGAGCTGTACATGGTTACCTCCATAGCGGTGGATTGGATCAACGGATTTAAAAACCTAAACTTTCAATTTTCGTAATATATGTAAGATATGTAAGTAAAAAATTGAAAGTTTCATATTAAGGCTCACTTTTCAAACCTGGATGTGTAGCCCCTTACATTAGATTTAAGTCGTGCTATTAGCAAGAACTGCTACGTTATCTGCACAGTAGTAAGTGTGGTTATTTTTCACAGATTCTAATTCCCCTCTATTGTCAAATAATTCAGGACACAGCAATCTCAAAGACAGCTGTAAATAGTTAATAACGTGGCTACGAAAATTAAGGAATCAGGTGCTGAATATTAACGTAATAGATGAAGGACGTTCCGGACAAAGTGGAAACACATATATCAGCATAGTAAATTGAAACAACAGTATTCTATGAAGCTTGTAGGGTGTCCGATCTAATTTCGTTAAGCTATTCATAACGAGCAGCAGCTTGGGTGTTTACCTTTCCGTTGTGCGTCCAGACCATGTCGGGAGGCGGGTCGGGCGGATAGGTCACCAGACACGTCAGGTTGATGGTGCTGCCCGCGTCGATGAAGATGTCGGGTCCGCCCAAGATCTCGGAGCGTGGCTCTGCGAGCAAACAGACCAAGCTTTGTGACAAACACGGATCACACTGCAGTTACAAATGGCTAGCGGAAGTGGTCTACACATTTATGAAGTCCAGGCTCTTTTGCTGATGATGCTACTTGTAGTTAAATACAGATGAAATAGTGTTTCACAATCATTCGGTTATTTAATGCACGACATTTCCATAATGTAACAACTTCTACACATGCAATAAACGTGCTACCTATGCACATGTGATTAAACACCTGTCAGTCAGGTGATAACTTCCGTGAGCTGTGTGGGGAACAGCCGCGTTCCGGGACAAGATATGACGTGGGTCGGTATGCCGGCCACCCTGGCGAAGGGGATTTTGATCGGTTTACCACATTCCTCCAGGTGAATAGCGAGTTGGTGCCAAAGACCACCTCAGTTATACGATTCGCTAACTTTTATAATTTTCTCGTGCGCTTGTAGCCACGATTGTCTGACATCTTATATGTTTTATAATAGATTTTCATATCTTTGTCATGAGCGCTTCCTATAGTCAAAAATGTCGAACTCTGCTAGCGGCCATCTCACGATAGTATATGACAGTTACCTGCAACAACGAACCATGTTTTTATGTGTTATTATTAGTCGCAATGTACCATGGAATTTTATTCGCATGTAACCGCGTCTGGCCTGATGTTGCATTTACTTTGTACAGGTAATCTATACCTTCTGTTGGGCTATCCTGTACTTCACACTGTGTATTATGTTCTCTCCATGACCTTAGTAGTTTATAATTCTATTACCGTTGTTCGCTGTCTATCAATGAGGGCTTGCTTCGCACTAAAGCAGTGGTGTGTCTCCATTGTATTTTTGACAACACTTATTATTGTATATCTTTCACTTAACATCAAGAGAACCACCATTGAACATGTAACAACAGCTGATTTGAAGTTGCCAGCAGCAATTGTAGGACATGTGCAACAGTTGCCTCACCCCCCGCCCCCTTTGCTATTGGTCGGCCATTTGGTAAACCACGAATTCGAGAAGTCTTTTCCTGCACATGTGCACTGTAGTTTTTAATGTAGTGCCTGTCACTTGATAATGGCAACAAGTATTGCCGAAACTAGTAGTGAAATAAAGTAATTTTGCTTTAAATGTGATCTAGGCTACTCTTCTTTAAGAAGTGTTTCATTCTTTTCTGAAAATGGTCACTTACTTTGACATGTACACCACTGTAAGCAAACAGTAATTTGGGATGCACGTAAATCCTCAGGGAAAGTAATGGGGTGGCAGCAGAAGGGCGTCTGGCAACCCCTTAAAACTAACAATACTAAACACGTAACTAACGACACCCACCCTGCGCATGCGGTACAAAGGCGTAAGAGTTTGAAAAAGAAGATAACTAACGTTTGTCAAGGCATTGTCAAGTATAAGAACGTTATATTTTATCGTCTATTCGCAAGTAGATGTTCCGCTTCATCAGTTGCTCCTCTAGAACATAAGCGGTTCTGTTCAAAGAAGAAGTAACTTTGATTTGTTCAATAAATCCAACACGACCTCGAAACATTTTTACTAGAAAATACTTTACATTTTATATTATTTACAGACGTATTATCACTTTCAACAATCGGCGATGGTTTCGTTATCTCGTATTTGAAAATCAACTTATTGTGTTCCACTGTTCACGTTTTCATTGTACTCGATGTTTTACTTCAGTTCACATTTGATGTATTGTCCTATTAATTCTCTCACGACAAATGAGATGTCTTCTTCATCTGTCGAAATTATTAGTGAATTGCGGTCTAACTGAATACCCATTCTGTTCCAATGAAATTTCAAATTCTGCATGCCGATTTGTAGATACATTTATAAGAATGTTCGAGGTAAACAAAAGTCTGGTATTCATTTGAAAGATTTAAAGATGATAGGTTTTTCCAATTATTGTTTTCTGTATATTAAATGTGTTTACAGTATTTCATATGTTTCTCTTTTCTGTTAAATGGTATATGGAAGATATATTTTCGTTACATGATCTTTCTGGACTAAATTATCTTTGTTATTATTATAACACGATTATTAGAATCTTCTTATAGCTCTTGACGATTCTTCTTTTATAAAGAATAATGGCATTATTCCCGTGAACTATTACTTTTTCCACTCCGTCAACATAAATGTCTTCCGATGTGTAGTGGACTTATTACGTTTCATTCATTTTAATTGTTCAGTCTGAATATTTCCCCTTTTTTTGTAATTTGTTCGCGTGGCAGCTGACATGCTCATTTGTGTTCTCCCTCATTAGTTATTTCTAATGTCCATGAGACCCCTGTGCACTAATTACTAGGAAACTAGCTCCATCTCCTCTATCTCCTCAGATTACCTATTTATCTCGTCTGACCTTTTCTTGTCTTTGCAATTTCTGTTTTTAACCTTTCTGTAGCTTTTCGCAGAGTTCTTCCTAATATAACTGTCCTGCATGACGTACAGATTAGTTGCTTCTTCTTATTCCATTTCCCCTGTTGCCCTTTGTACAACGTTGCGGATTCATAATTTTAATTAGGATGTCCGGTTAATTAAGCTGTTAAATGTAAAGATAATTTGAGAAGCACAGTGACCACAGATACGCAAGAAATATTAAGATTAACCTTCATCACGTTGCCAACAAAACGGAATCAAAGTGAAACCCAATATATTTAAAGTAATTATTGATCAATTGCACGATTCGGATATTCGGACGATTTTGTTGGAGAACCGCTAGATTACTGAAGCTATACAATTGAAAGGGCAACAACAACGATTTCAGAGCTGTAGCTTGGAACAAATGAGGTGTATTGTGAATAATACAAGGATAACATAGCATGGTGGAAGAAACAGAATTCACATAATTTATGGTTGCAATGAAACATGCCGGCCGCGGTGGCCGAGGAGACTGAGGCTCTTCAGTCACGGTCTGCACGGCCACTACGGTCGGGGGTTCGAATCCCCCCTCGGGCATGGATATTTGTGCCGTCTTTAGTATAAGGTAGTTAATAAGTAATTTGTAAGTTTAGGGACTGATGACCCCGTAGTTAAGTCCCATAAGCTTAACAAACATTTGAGCATTTTTTGAGCAATGAAACATAATACCGTTAATTCAGTATGAACCGGCAAACGGAAGATGCAGTGGAAAACCACGACCTTAATGTGTTCGAGGTTGTCAAGGATTATGACCAGTATAGCCAAATACACAGATATCATCGGCCAATCTACCACATGTGTCGGCATCCCACTTATCTTTACTAGCATGTCCATTCATTGTTTGCTGAGCTTCCCAATTAAAAAATATATACGAGGGTTGGAACTCAAAAAGTGGCAACTATTTCTTCACAACCGATACAAAAGAGTTAAGTATTCGAACCTGTTACAGTACATCAAAGTAGTCACTAGTGTTCTGTAGAACCCGTTGCCAGCGACGTGGAAGGCTTGATCTGTTGATGTTGCTAATGCAGCGGTCTACTGCCTGTGCCTGTCGATCTCTGGAACACTTCTGAAGCGAAGGTCACGAAGTAGTTTCTTCATATTCTGAATCAAAGTCACAAGGATTTAAGCTTTGCAAAAGATTCTGCGCAACCCACCCATTATTTTTCACGACAATGCGAGGGCGCATGTTCGGTCGATGGGGCTGGAAAGTACTGTACTATCCACCATATTCCTCGGACTGTAGTCTTTGTCACTTTTATCTGATGGCGGGGACAGGCCAGGTACAATAGCTGTTACCTGTACAGTCTTTGAATTTGTTCACCCGACTACTGTTTCGCTGTTTTTACTTCAGACAGGACTCCATGGAGAGCAGACGAGGTATTAGTCGTCTGAAAAACTTTGTGCTCATTGCAGCTGCTGTACTTGGTCACCTCGAGTTTGTTTGTAAGACTAGGTGCATTTTGAAGTGTGAGCCAGTAGTTTTACTGTGTGTTGTGATGAAAGTTAATGGCGGTTCACAGGTAAATCGGATGCCGTGAGTGTCGGGACTGGTACCTTGAGTAATTGAACATACACTATTTTTCACTTAAGAAGTAAAGGTACCGAGGCCTCTAAATTGACTTTACTGTGTGGGACGATGTAAGTCAGAAGCGGATCACATGTATTTTTGTCTACTATATGCATTTAGATTTTTTTGATAATAATTGTGTCATACACATATTCGTTAAGCAAAGATATAGCTTAAGCGTAATTTATTAATTTAATTACAATGATATACATCATTGCGATGGCGTGAAAAGTAACTTGATAATATTATTCGTACCTTTTCTATCATTTACAAATAACGCTGTGTTAGCCAGTCAATGAAAATTGCGGTCATTTGATGATTTGATAATGATCAGGTAGACGATCTATGATACAAAGAAACAGGTTCACCAGAAAAAATAAAAATATAGATACAACTAATCCAATGCGCGAAATTTTAAATATCCCAAACCGTTTTGAAACAACTCTTGCACCTCCATGTTCATCTGAATATTAATCACTGCTGATATCCATAATCAGCCAATCGAAGGAATTAAATGTTCTGTATGGATCGGTTTATTATATTCAACGGTCCCTAACCTTCTTAATAGCTAGTGTACGCCACGCAAACATCGGAAGCAACAGCCAATAAATAATGATATATGAGTTTGTCGTGCTGCTAATTACATTAACACCACTTAGTTCCATCGTCCACTGCAAACGAATTCTATAAAAACAATAATTTTCTTCGGCATGAATTCATGTTTCTGCTATTAGACTGTGCATTTTTTGAATTTTATGTCTTTTCATATCATTAAAAACAGATGAAACGTTTTCACTGTTCCGGTTCGTCTGTACAGTTTCACTTTAACTATGGCATTTCATTTGCAAATCTCAGAGAGCGTGACATGATTTCCATATAAGGTGGAGGACGTACATGGAAGCGAAAACAAGGTTCTGTTATTCAGTTCGCCACTGCAGGGCAGAAATGAAATTAAACTGAACTTCTGACTACATATGAGAGTAACAAGCACACAGAAGTAACAAATGTATGAACAAGCAAAGCTACGTGAAATAAATACGTAAAGTTTGGCATTTGTCGTCCATGCAAGTGGTTCAGCGGATTTGACATGTAGTAACGATACATGTTTACAGTAATAAAAGTACCAAAAGGAGGAAAAGTTGTTCTTATGTACACGAAAGGAATTCTGGATTTTTTAATTGACCTATGACCGACTTCTAGTGCATTTATACTCTTGATACGTTCGATATTTAGCAACTGTCTATAAATTATTTAATCTTAACTGCACTAGCGTAATGTTACTAGTTAATTTTTATAAGTTGAAAAGATTAAGAAAACCTCGTATTACGCAAAACTACAAATCCGATAATAACTAGTATCAAATTAAAAATAAATAAAATGATACTGATAAAAAAACTTCCAAAGGAATATATATTATTTCTTACATTTAGACAAATCAGTGCACAAAAGAGGTTTCACCATTTGTTTTTTCATTTTTACAATGTATGATCTTTATGCCACCTACCTCAGTTTACTGGCATCTTTTGTTGTTGAAATGTGCTGAATTCGATTATAGATTATTAACAGCCAAACATCACACAAAATGCAAATTTAAATATGCGTAACAGTTAGGCCTTCAAGAGACAATCATTTCGTAACAGTAGCTGTTTGTCAAGTATTTAAATTTTCTATCATACGGCAGTTTCTTCATTTTCTGAATTACTTTCATGCAATCAAACCTGAATATACTGCTAAGACGTCCCGCTGGAGGCATTGACAGCGAATACGTTAATTACCATGTTTTGTCCGACTCCGTAAACATAGAAAAAATAGTCAACAAATCCTAGAAGTTATTTGTAAATACCTTGATTACTTTCAAGAAAATAAAGCCAATTTGAAAATTTTTGAAAAATATTGCTGTCTCACGATGATCCATTTCATACCCCATTCGTTACTTTTCTATTTTTCGATTGAGTATGCAAATTTGGACGTAAACTCTTTATGTAAATAATAGGGAATCTTATTTTTGCTCCGCACATCCATTTGAACAGTAACATTTTTCCAAGAATATCTGCAAGGGCTTGAATAACATACACTATTTAAAACTGAACCCGTCTTCTTCACCTAATATCTTCAGTACTGCAGACAGAGAGAAAAAATTGAATGTCTATTTCTTGAAATTTTGACGCCTTAAGAGAAATCAGGTTGTATGGGATTTAATATGAAAGCGTGTAGTTGTGTGTAGTATCGGAAATGATATACATTTCTTATACTTTAATTTTTAATAATACAGAATACTAAATAATGCAGAACTACACTCTGTGTTTTCTTTGAAGCATTAGAAAATTAAATAGCAATATTATCATATTAAAAAAAACTGAAGTCGCTCACGAAATAAAAGCAAAATTGAAAAATATGTGCTCCATGCACTTCTGAGTAACACGTAGATACTCCACGAATCCTAATTCTCCAATGCGACAGGATATGCTCAGTACCTACTCACTGCAGGTCTGTTGAGAAATTTTGCAGGGTTCTTCTCTATGGTGGCATTCCTGAGAGCTTGAATCGTTACTGTAGGATGTTGACAACTAGAAATCAGTCTTTTGCGAACGGTACACGAAGAGTTCATGCAGAGCATATCTGGTGAGCAAGATAGCCAATCCATTCTTCGGATCACATAGTGATACACACTGCGAGTACGACGATATCTGGAGTTATCACTCTATAGACTGGCTGATCCCTTCGCCACGTTTTAGTGCGTAGTTACGTCTCTGCTTTCTAATGGACGGTGACAATGAGTTTAGAAGGAGTCCGTTCCCATTTTTGCAAGAATGGGAAGAACAGTTACTTTTATTTTTTTTCCTTGATAAAAATTAACTACCTGTTTGTCTTATGTGTCATAAAGCTCTGAATACGAGTAAGGAGTTAATTTACAGCGTTCTTAAGCGTCTGTCCATGCGACGCACTAGGATGAACTGGACAACAACGCAAGTCATTGTTACACTGGATTGCCAAGGTCTACAACAGGTATATCAGATGCAACGAGCGTCTTACTAAGAAAGCCTTGAGCGATTTGACTACTTTCCGATATGCTACACGACTGGCTGGTGCTGGCTTGTTAAATTCTAAGGAATCGCCTAGAACACGAAAAAGTCGAAAAAGGTAATATTGTATAGGCATCGCAACTTCGAATTAGATTCGTATTTTATGAGTTGCCATACTGACCATCCTATTTCGTAAACAGAAACTGCACACTTGACAATTTATAATTGATCAGATATTTTACTACTTTCAGTTTAGCACATGGTTGCTTTAATTGGTGGCTATAAATCATAGCGGAACGACTAGCGTTCGCCGCAACTTCGTCAGTCAATGTTACAATGGAGATCACTCCATATGTTGCTGTAATCTCCTGGGCGAAGTTCCTCCAGCATGCTTGGTTTACGTCGATAGCCGTTATCTTTTATAGTTCCCCACAAGTGGAAGTCTATAGGTGTTGGCAACGTAGAGGAAACTCAATGGGCTCTCTTCGTACAATCCAATGTGCCTGAAAATGACATCCAGGAAAGCTCGTACGGCTGGGTGGTAGTGTGGTGCCGCCCGTCCTGTTGTTAGAAGAGCTCTTTGTCTCCATACTGCTAAACCCCACTTCACGTGCACATTACATAGCAGAGTACTGTGGAGAAGTAACAAACGGTTCTAACACAACAGCCGACGAAGCAGGACTTGTAGCTGTACGCTGTTTTTCTGATCTTCCTTTGTGATCACAAATCGTTTCATACGATTTAAACTTCTCAATAATGCCTTTAATTGTTAGGCAAGTTGTTGATTTTGTTTCATACTCCCGCCTCCACTGACGTTGCACTTTAACGGCATTATCAAACTTGAAAAAGCACTTTGTGACGTACCCAATTTATCGTTTATTTTAGTTAAAACTCCTCTTTGCCACTGGGCTGCCTACCCAAGCACTGGTTACATTCCATGGGGCTCCCACCAACTAGACAAGAATGAGTAGGCCCTACTGTGGGATGGACTTGTTATTTTGGTAGGCTTCACACTGCAGAAACGTTTATAGTGGTACCAGAACAAAAACTGACAAGGTTGAAAACTAATTGAATTTGTTAAACACAAGCAAATAATGATAGCTGGGAACGGATAACGCATCTGAGGGGTAATGAGGAACCAGCACATATGCTTTGCAATAAAGTATATGTCCAGTTTTATAACCCAGAGCAAGTTATGCCAACATAGTTCAACATTGAACAATGTTATTTGAATGCAATCCGAAAAAGGGGGAAGCAAGAGGGGTTTAATTATTATTAAGGTACAAGTACGATACGTTGATTAAATGTGGATTTCTATTCTACTTCAACATACATTTTCATTAACAGACACACATAGTTACTGAACACATAATGAATGGGTCAGTTTTGAAACTCATAAATTGAGTAAACGTTGGTTTGAACACCCTCTAGATTCTCAAAGCAAAAAATTAACATGTTAACAGTGAACAGATAACATTTTAAACAAAATTCCATCAAATGTGATTGTTTAGAATTTATAGGACTTCTATTAACAAGGTAATTGGTAGCTAGTGGTATTCTATGTCACAAAAGGGATAGTACATAGGAACATAATCAAACAGTATTATATGCGCATGCAATTGCTTAGTGGCATGAGATTTACATATCTACATGCATATTATGCAAACGCTGGTGCCACTGGTCGGATATTTGACCAACGGACGAAATAAGAGGAAATAAAATACTTTTGCTTGATGCGGTCTATGATAATGAAAATCATGGTGCATATGCTGCTTTATCTCTCATAAAGGAAAGAGTAAACGATCGTCGAACGTGAATTAACCATCAACAAATACACGTGCACCGTGACCCATCAGCATAACACAATTAAATGTATCTCAAAATCTTTTAAAATTTTTGAATATAACTACACACGCAGAAGCTTCAATATGCAAAACAAATATGACTGCTGAGCATAGGTACTACTCAACACGTGACTGACCAAACTATCTCACAATGAAAACGAACAAAATTCTTGACAATACCTCCTTGAAAATAATATGAAACGAAAGCACACTTAATTTTATTTCCCAACAAAAATACGTTAGCACGAAGGCAATGCAAAATCCCATCTAATAAGCAATAGATGAAAGCTGTAACTGAAAACGGGAAGACTTGAGAACGACTTGAGCCTTCATGACTTGTGGAAAAGTTTCTCTTTTCAACCATTTCTTAAAGACTTAACAAATTAAAAAAAAAATAAAAATAAAAAAAAAAAATAAAAAAAAATAAAAAAAAATCTGTCAACATATTTATCTTCAAATGTTTGTAATTCTATCGGACCAAACTGCGTGTTAAACCTAGGTAAACTAACCTAAGGACAACACACACACTCATGCCCCAGGGAGGACTCGAACCTCCACGGGGAGCAACCGCGCGCTCCGCAGCGAGATGCTTTAGACCGCTCGGCTACTCCACCGCGGCAACATATTTATACCTTTTCTAGTAAAACCTGCTGCGTGACTACATTCTGGGCCCACAATTTCTTAATTTCTCGCTTTTCTTATAATATAGCAGCTAAGCGGCGCTGCAATCACCACCAGAGTATGGTCGTCTCCAGAGATTACCACTGACTAGACTTAAAAATGGCTACCCGGCTCCCCAACCGCCGGTGAAATTCCACCTGCTGAGGAAGACGCACACTGATTGTCAGGGACCTGGGGCGTCCTGCAAGCAACTTCATTTCGCGATTTCGTGAGTCCGACCTATCCAAGATCGACCAGAGGCATGGCTTGAGAACTCTTTGTACTACTCACCAATTTTAATCTTTGCTGGCGAAAAGTAGAAGGCTGGAAAATTACTACCTCAGCCAAATGGCTATCCACTCTATCACCCTACCGATCTAAATACACGAAACCACTACCTCACACCCGCTATGGAGGGAAACAAGAAGTGTGTTAAGCTTTCTCCAGCTATCGTGTCTTCTCAATACCGAGATCACTAACATCTGTTGAGCCAAAGACCATAATTACACACACACGTAACTCAAATCAAACAACAATGTGGATATCTCGATAAAGTCTAACAAATAGTGTATACATTTTTCTGGTGGAATCTGTATTTATGTTTTATTCAACATGTTGTTGTAAAGAACTGGCTTCTACATTGAAGAGAATAAAAATTGCAGAAAGGTCCCAGCTTAACGACAAAATCTGAAGAGTATTCCGAGTTCTGTGACAGCTCGAGGACTGAGACCCCGTCGTCCATCGGGAATAAACATAAATACATGTTTCACAATACACTCAACCATTTTTGCGTTCCCAGAATGAAACTTTCACTCTGCAGCGGAGTGTGCGCTGATATGAAACTTCCTGGCAGATTAAAATTGTGTGCCGGAACCGGGACTCGAACCTGGAGTGAGTCGTGTCGGTATAGCACAGTCGGTAGAGCGCTTGCCCGCGAAAGGCAAAGGTCCCAGGTTCGAGTCCCGGTTCCGGCACACAATTTTAATCTGTCAGGAAGTTTCATATCAGCGCACACTCCGCTGCAGAGTGAAAGTTTCATTCTGGAAACATCCCTTAGGCTGTGGCTAAGCCATGTCTCCATCATATCCTTTCTTCCAGGAGTGCTAGTCTTGCACGGTTCGCAGGAGAGCTTCTGTGAGGTTTGGAAAGTAAGAGGCGAGGTACTGGCGGAAGTAAAGTTGTGAGGCGGCATCGTGAGTCGTGTCGGGATAGCACAGTCGGTAGTTCGCTTGCCCGCGAAAGGCAAAGGTCCCAGGTTCGAGTCCCGGTTCCGGCACACAATTTTAATCTGCCAGGAAGTTTCATTTTTGCGTTAATTATCAGTGACCCTGTATTTCTTCGTACGTGGTCTCCTGGCTAGCCAGTGTTTTGTGCATAGTGCTGCCTGTGAGCTGTTTGTCCTCCCTGTTGACTGTCTGTTTGCTCGCTACTGCCCCAGGGCGCCCGGCTGCCCGCAGCTGAGCTGTCTCGCTGGAACAACTTGCTATAGAATGAGCCCTGCTCCTACAGTAGCAACAAAACCGCCGACTATGGCTCGGACAATATCGTGACCATACACTCCAGTAGTCACGTTACCTTCACTTTAAACTAGTGTATGCGGCGTCCAAACATGGAAACTTGTTTTCCACACTCGTTGAGAGATGATTGCTTTTCCCTGTTCGCCGCCATATGCGGAAAGGGTTGTCATTAGGGTACTGGCATATTCGCACTTCGCCAGGGGAAGAACGGTTTGGTCCCTTTGCTCTAGCCGACGTAATGCGGAGAGAAGTCTTGAGACAACGCTAGCTGTACTACTATCCATGTGAGGTCTCTAGCGGAAAATTTGGGTACTTATGGTAACCCCTGTGGGTAGTGTAATTACTATATTTCTAGGGCGTTGCCGTGTAGAGATCGTTGCATACTGCTTCACTGCTGAAGTTTTGCGTGGTCGACCTCCGCAAAGTCCATTCGGTATTGGATGTGTTTCCTGGTTATTTTTCCATAGTCTAGAGATAATCAATTTGGTGATTTGTGATGCGAGCCCATTCTGATGCATTGTACTGCATTACGACGCCCACAGAGAATCAGCTGAACATTTACAAGACCTCATCTCTGTTGTGCTGCGTCTGCCTGCACACGGCTCCTGCTAAGACAGAGTGGCAACGACGGCCGCGTTTGCATTATCTGAACAAGCACCTTCCAAATGTTCAAATGTTTGTTAAGCTTATGGGACTTAACTACGGGGTCATCAGTCCCTAAACTTACAAACTACTTACGAACTACCAAGCACCTTCCAACTACATTAACACAGCTTTCGCGTTATTCACATGAAGTGATAAGTGCCATTGACAAGGGATCTCAAATCGATTCGATATTTCTGGATTTGCGGAAGGCTTTTGACACTGTACCTCACGACCGGCTTCTAATGAAATAACGTGCTTACGGAATGTCGCCCCAATTGTGCGATTAATTCACGATTTCTTATCAGAAAGGTCAGATTTCGTAGTAATGGACGGTAAGGCATCGAGTGATATCTGGCGTTCCCCAGGGAAGCTATGTAGGTTTCCTACCATTCCTTGTGTCTATAAACGATTTAGGATAAAATCTGAATAGCTCCCTTAGACTGTTCGCGGGTGATGCTGTCGGTTATCGGTTAGTGAAGTCAACAGAGGATCAAAAGCAACTGAAAAGCGATTTAGACAAGATTTCTACATGGTGCGAAAATTGGCAGTTAACACTAACTAAAGAAAAGTGTGAAGTAATACACATGACCACAAAAAGAAATCCGCTGAACTTCAGTTACACCATAAATCAATCAAATCTTAAGGTCGCAAATTCTTCTAAATACCTAGGATTTACAAATACGAACAACTTTGACTGATGAGAACACATAGAAAATATTGTGGGGAAGGCGAACCAAAGGTTACGTTTCAACGGCACAACGCTTCGAAGTTGTAACGGCTCCACGAAAGAGACTGCCTACATCACACTTGTGCGTCCTCTCCTGGAGTACTGTTGCCCAGTGTGGGACTGACAGAAGACATTGAGAAGGTTCAGAATCGGGCAGCTCGTTTTGTTTTATCATGTTACGGGGGGGGGGGGGGGGGAGCGTAACGGAAATGTTGCACTATTTGAGGTGGAAATCATTAAAAGAAAGACGTTATTCGTTGCTGCGAGATCTATTTGCGAAATTTCATTCGCCGACTTTTACTTCTGAATGTCAAAATAGTTTGCTAGCATCCATCTAATGACCATCCCAATAAAATAAGAGAAATCAGATCGATTTAGGTGTTCCTTCCCGCGCGCTAATAGAGAATGGAACGGTAGAGGAAGGTTATGAAAGTGGTTAATGAAATCTCTTCCAGGTACCTAAATGTGATTTGCTGTGTATCTATGTAGATGTAGATGTAGAAAGGGACTATTGGTGGATAATTTGGAGAAAAGTTTAAGACGTGTTTGTAACTATATGGGACTTCACTAATCTGGTCATTAGACCCTAGGCCTACAAAATACTTAAACATGCTAAGGACAACAAATATTTACATGGCCGAGGGTGGACTAGAACCTCCAACGGCGAGCAAACCCGCGCTGCGCAACTGGGCGCCATGGAACGGTCGACCACTCCACCGCGGCGGTAATTTGGAAATATGTTTAATATCTTTGATGTGTGGTTATTTATAAATGAATAGGTACGATGTAATCGTGTGTAGAGACGGAACAACTATGTAGGATCAACTTACCATCACTTGCAAGCAACCATCCTGTCTAAATGTTAAAATGTTTGTTAAGCTTATGGGACTTAACTGCGAGGTTATCAGTCCCTAAACTTACAAACTACTTATAAACTAACTTACACTAAAGACAGCACAACACAACCACGCCCGAGGGAGGATTTAAACGCCCGATGGGGAACGGCCTTGGGCATCGGAGCATAGCGTCTCAATGCGATCGGCCACACCGCCGCGGCACTATCCAGTCTATAAATGCTGAGAAACCGCTGGTCTTCTGCAAAATGGAGTGCCTTAATGACACATGAACTGTTCAAGTGTACGGCATGACGAATATGTCTTGCTAACCAGGTCACAACCTTTGGAGCAACAGTCATCTACGTACTCTTTATGGTGATGTGCAGAAAAATCAGCATGTTATTATTTTCAAACTGTTGGTTTCTGTTCTGCTTTATATTGGACTCACATGTAATCAGCATCAACGCAATCATTACCTCGGCAGATGACTGATGTATCGGCATTTATTGGAGTCACTGTCGTCGCACGATCTAGGCAACCACCGACCAATCCATCGACATCTAGGGCTTATTACAGCGGCAGCAAGACGTCGCAAGATACTAATCACGTGCCCTCGCGGCAGCAGTATATGCCGCGTTCACTGCAGCAGGCAGTTCAGAGTGTGTTACGGACGGACAGTGGAGCTGCAGCTGATAGTTGGACACCAGATGTTGTTGAAGTATTGTGGACGGTGTGTTGGAACGGACAGCAAACTTTGGCAAGACTTTCTTTTTCACCTACCATCTATCTTTCATACTGTTACAGCGCAAAATGTTGGCAGAGAAATTTGATACACTCTTAGATTGCTCAAGCGATGGCCAGCGAAGCGGATCATTGTCTGTGTTGTAAAACCGAGGCTAGTCGTTGGGTGACGACAGCAGACTCTGCGTCGGCGAGTTGAAAGCCTACAGTCAGCGGTCTGTTGACTGAGACAGGCGACCATCAGAGCGAGAGGCTATATTCATTAGCTTGTAAACATTTCATAACTACACGTAAGTTACAGGAGTGAATAACACCGAGGATACGTCAGTGGTTAAAGGGCTCATTGAGTGAACGATGCACACACGAGTACGATACATTCGGTCATCACAAACCGTCCCATACAGCATAGCTCCAGCCAATTCAATATATAAACTCCCGCTTTTAGAAGTGTACTAACTTTGGAATCTGAGATGCTCAGTACAGTAATTGTCGATCTAGTGCTCTAATCTATGCTTATGTGTCAGATAAAGCAGTACAGACTAATAGCCACTAGCCGCAATGAGGAGATGGAGATAACTATTACGCTTCGAACTGATCATCATCCATGGAGATGGTGAACCGTTGTCTACCGTCTTCACTATGGTGAAAATGGTTGCTGCTTGATATCCGCACAGTCTTCATTGGTTGGTTTCCTAAAGGCCAATGATCCTGCCGACGCGCTAGCACTCTGGTGCTAACACTGCCGGCTACAATCAAGAGCACAACTGTCACTACGACATCCGACTCCAGTGGTTTCTAGCACGGCCCCACAAGCAACTGCATAAAATGGAAGAGGGACAGAGGGCTCCACCTGACAGTCCCTGCTTCGAACCCCAGACGTAGCAGCACTGACATATTCGTCCGAAGCATATAGCAGCCGGCCCATACAAGACGCGGCCAGACGGCTAGCTAACGCACCCGATGGCGACGTCACATGTTGATCTAGCTCCTTCCGACCTAACACCTACGCCACAGAATCTTATATTCAGTTCAATAAACTTGTAAACACTAATACTGTTTTACTAGCGTCCTCTGGCGCTCCACCAGGTTCCATGCCTCATCCTGACACTAAGCTAGGAAGCTACTGCTTGGCCCCAGCTATACCATGCATTTTGGAAGAATTGTTGTTTGTTGGTTATGTGATATTGTTTACCTAACTTGCAATCTAACTTTGACGAAAATATAGTCCTCTTGCAGACAAAACAATGATTATATTCAAACGTAAATTCTAGTGATAGGTAAATTATGTTAAAGCAATTGCAGTCAATGCGTTTATGAAATAAACAATCCAAACGTTTTACATCACCTGTTATGCCATAAACAAATTTCTCTTGGACACTCGTTGAGATGATTCAAAAGCTTGGTCCTTGCAAATACCATAAAATGCAAAAAAGGGCCAAAACACCGTCTATCGAGAGCATACCAAATTCGTCGAACCTAGATGACGCAGGAATTAATATTTGTACTGTCATTCAACACTGCCGGAACAGTATACGGCTTTTGTAGACGTTGTATGGTCTTTCTCAGATGACGAAAAGTAGGTAATCTACAGCAGACGAATGGTTGCTGTCACTTTTCGCCCTAAGAAATCCCGAGGAGACAGCCACAGCGATAAACTATGCCGTTGTGTGTGGTACCGACAGGCAAGTGTGAAACGGGTGTGTGTGCAACTCTCTGCACAACAAAGATACCAGAGGCCTTTCCCGGCCCAGCGCTTAAATAAACACGATGAGCTGCACAGTATAAGTGGGCCGAGAGTCGCCAAAAATGGTCTATATAAAATAATCGATTTCACCGGCATTTGTAGGAAGAACTCTAGCATATGAACTAACGAGTCCATCGTTCAGGCATTGTCTATGATCAGACGTGTTGATATTGTATGACCGGATTGGCCTGCGTATTTCTTCGATATGAATGTGGGTCAATGTCGAAAGAGCTGTGGTTGCACATTCTGATCAACCATGACATATACTGGAGTTAAATATCTTTGTCAGTGAAGAATTGGATAAATTAGACTAACAATGGTTAATTTAATTCATGGGCAGCATTCTACTAGGGGTGCAGGTTTGAATTCATGCAATGGGACACGTAACCGTTTTTTGGTTTGATAAACAATTGGTTTGATAAACAACTGGCTTACCTTAAGAAAAGTAATTTTAGTGTGTCATTGAATACTAAAGTCATTCACTTTGTTTGAACATAATCGGAAGGTGTATTATTTATAAATATCATTTCTCTATAGGATGCAGTACAGTAAAACTTATGTTCGATGAATGATGTGCATTTATTTGATGCATATGACTACTGCCCGAATAAAATATTTTAAATATTGTCCAACAGGTAACATTTTTACTTGTCTATTGGCAAGTTACTACAATGGAACCAAAAATCATCAATAAACGAGGTTATCCCTAATTCCCAGGATGAAGTCGTATATCCCGAAAATTTAATATACACCAAAATGCCCAGCGATTTGTTAGTGATAGGAACATGTAACACTATAGTTCTTCTACCTATTACCGTTTATTGCTTTTATGTATTCGATGAGAGAAGTATCGATTATGAATGTAACATATGGATGCAATTTAATATATGTATTAAGATCTTTGTGGCCATGTATATAATGTAAAGATTTTGTGTAGTGAATTGTTACTTATTTTTGTAATATATATATATACTGTATTGCGCCTGGTAGAAACGGAAGTGTGGGTGCGCGCGATGTAAATGGTGGGAATTGGCGAGAGACTCTTCGAGTAGCGTGGTCTGTAAGTGAAAAAAGAGGAATTCTGGGCAGCGTAGAGGTAACACCTCCGTGACGAACTATGGGTTGTTGAGACATATATTTCTGGAAGTAACCGCAAGTTTGTCTTGGATGTCACCGGAGTTGTCCTATTTAAGCTGGCCGTTTAATATGGAGCTGAAAAATGCATGTTTCCAACGCCAAGAAGAAGTTTTGTTAGCTCAAAGCTATTATGGAAGCAGGCCACGCTTACGGCCAAAAAGCTGTTACCATCAGAAACTGCGACGTCTTCACAACCATGACTACAGGGCAAACAAGTAAAGTTTTTCTTAGCTTGTACTGTAATGAACCAGCAAAGTGTTTAACTAATAATTATCTACATTTACATCAACTTTGTATCAAGCACCCTGATTTATCCTAATCACTGTTCCTAGACAGGGTCCTTTCCTAGTGAATACTTTTCCGAGTGTCCTATTTTTAAAAATTGAAAAGTGATTTTAAATAGTGCCATGGGAAGGATTTTTTAAAAAAAAAAATAGTGTCATTTATATAATTTAGTATGAATTTTTGATCATTTTAGAAAGTAGGGCTATAGAGACATTTACTTGATAACTTTTTTGTACAGCAGTCAGTTGCCATTTCATCTTATTATTATAGTATTGGCAACGTTTTGCTTTAGCTGTTGGTTAAAGATAATAGGAGAAATAATACGCGTTTAGCTAAATTTCAATAGTTTTACATACGAAGTTTCTTGCTACCAAAACTTATACTGCTGGCAGTAATATTTATTATAAAACAAAAGGAGAGTATATTATCATTCATTGCAATGAATCTATTACTATAACTTATGACTAAAGCTGTTCATCAAGGTAAGGTGTGTGTGTACATTGTTTTTGATACTGCTGAACTGTTTTGTGAACAACACTGACACTACGCATAAAAGTTAAGTTCTCCCCTAAAGTGTACATATTATCTGTGAATATTTCTAATTGCCTTTGGTCAAACCCCCTTAACAATCATTCAGTTCAAATAGAAACGAAAGTATTATTTCAAAAGATAAATTTCAGAAACTTGATCTTAGATTTCAGCAATAGGACAGAATCTTGTTTCCCTTAACTTGATGCACAAAGTTTTTAGATTACCACCTTTGTCAAGCAATTCACAACAATCCAAATTTATTATCTTTCCATAGTTCACTGAAAGAATTGTTTGTATTACAACTCTCATACTTAATCAGACCACAAATCTTGAAAACATGTCAGCCATTATAAGTGAATGCTATTTATTTACAAAATCTGTTGAACCACTTAATTGCGTAGCCAGTGATCTAGCTTTTGTGTGCTTGGCGATTTACTTAACTATAGACGGTCCATTTTCAAAATTCCATGCTCTTCAGTATCAGGTGTAGGCTTAAAACGAGAGTGCTTACTACAGTTAGTTGCTGATACATATTTGCCTAATTAGGATGGCGTCATTCTTTAATAACTGTAGTTATCTTCTTTATTTTACATCGTGCCTGGTGACATTAACTCTGCATATCTTTTACCTGTCAAAATTCAAAATCTTCGGAAAGGCAGTCACATAAACGATTCCTTATCCATTAGTGCATACTTCACGGTCTTAACAAAATCCTGTAAAAGGGTGTAACATTAGAAATTGCGTTTCGCAGTTTGGTGAGAGGTTTCAGACTTGTTCTGTAATTCCTTGCGAATTGCGAGTCGTAATTGTGGGTGTTATAAACTGTTCACTGGTCATATAAAATTGGAGAAAAATATTCTATGTACTTTGAACGCTGTTGTTGCAATAAGAAATCTGAAGTTGGAGCTTTCTCTTAAAATAAGAAAGTCCAGATCACCGTCACTGACCAAATAACCCAAATGTTGCTACAAGGAAAAGACCAGTGTAATTCTTCTGTAACTCCTTGACATGGCAGTGACAAAGTACTGTGATACCAACATAAGGGAAACAGGTTCATTCTGCTGCTTGCTGATGAAGCGAAGAAAAAAAAAAGGAAAAGAAAACTCAAGGACGACAGTCCCCTCGACGACAGCGGGCAGAAGAGAGGAAGTTGGAGCACAAAGGCTAATGAGGAGCAGAAAGGAGGGCCGAATCCACCTCTGCAAAGGCCTGCGAATTCTGCAGAAAGTGCGACAAAGCCGTGTTCGCCAAACAGAAAGCTCGTGTGCGAGAAAGCTGAAGAAAAATACACAGGTTGCAAAAATAGCTACTCTTAAATGTGCATAGTTTTACCTAGAAACGTTAAGGCATCCACTTCTTAACCACTGAATTTTTAAGATAGCTGTATAATAAGAAGGAAACGTATATATCCTAGAGATCAGTAGCTCATATTTCTTTCAGATGTTCAAATGTTTTAAACCGTAGCGACTAAATAGATGTGGTCATTGATCCCTAGACTTAAAATCTACTGAAAACTCAAACAAGCGCTGACGTCCGTCGAGACGAGTCGGTTTCATTTGTCTTTATCGTCTGTCATTATTACAGTTTAGACTTCGCGCACAGTGTTGTATTTAATTTACGCTAAAGACAAAAAACACACTCCCTTTATCAAGGGTGGACTCGAACCTCCGGCAGGAACGGCCGCACAATCCTTGACGTGGCGCCTAAATCCTCTTGGTCACTCCCGCGTGACGACCTCACTGTAATGTTCTGATAACTACACGACAAGTTTGTAACAGTATTGAGAACTATTATTTTCTTTATAACTGTTTTGGTGAGAGAGGTACTCGTAGTTACACACCTTCATTGTAATATCCGAGAAAGTATCTCTCTTACATGAGCGTCTATTCCTTTCGATCGCCCTATGGTTTCGTTGTTGTCCTATTTGGTGTTACATTGGATCCTTCGTCACAATAGTTAAGTCCCATAGATTCACAAACATTTGAATATTTTGAAAAGCACAATGCCACACCACTGCTGCAATCCAGGACATATTATTCCATTCGTAATGGGAGATATTTTGGAACCTCCAGTTGATATGAATCCCTGTGACAACGATCTCCTTACCAAATTGTATGAACCACTACGAGAGATCATGTATAACTATGAAGATATTGAATATGGCATAGGGTGGTAAAAATGGCACATCAACAGGTATTAAGGTACAGATGGTATACGACGCTATAAGGACCTCCGGCAAATAGAGGTGTAATTATATGTACCTCCGTGAATTAAAGTCATTTCCGACGAATACGAGGCGCGTCCAGAAAGTAAGTTCCGTTTGGTTATATAAAACGAACGGGTACAGATACAGAAAAAATATTGATTGTACAAAAATCTACAACTGTTAAACTACTTTTCTACATAGCTTCCGAAATTTTCTAGGCAATTGTCATAGCATGGCACATGTTCTTTCAGCTCGTCATCATCGTTGAAGTGTTTTCCACCAAGGACAGACTTTAGGTGTAAGAAGAGGATTACTGTCAAAATAATTTTTTTTTCACGATAGTGTCTGACCACACACACCAAATGTGACCAAACAATTCCTACGGAATTTTCAATGGGACCTGTTTGATCATCCTCCATACAGCTCGAACCCCTCTCCTAGCGACTTTAATCTCTTCTTACACCTAAAATCTGTCCTTAGTGGTTAACACTTCAACGATGATAAAAAGCTGTTACCACATGGTTGATACACAGGGGCAACCTTCTGTGAAGGATGCATGCAAAAACTTGTGGCACGTTATGACAAGTGCCTACAAAATTTCGGCAGATATGTGGAAAAGTAGTTTAAGAGGTGTAAAATTTTGTGCAATAAAAATTTCTACTATATCTGTATACCATTTCATTTTATTACCACATGGAACTTACTTTCCGGACGCCCCTCGTACAATAGTTTTCATTACTTTTTACTCATCCCACGTATTACAATTTAAACAACACACGAATACTGTACTTTTTTAATTTGTTAGTTCAAATGCTCAAGGCTTGAAGTATGGAAATAATATGAGTCATTTATTCAATTCAAATCATTTCGGGGTAATTTACAGGATTATCTGCTGTTTCATAAGCTGACTCATTCAAATGCATGACTTCATTGTCACGTAAAAAATTTGAAACCACTCTGAGACACAAATTCAGACTAATTAAGTAGTAACGTCTGACTCGTTTCAGGTCATGCAAGACAAAGTTTGGATAGAATTCAAATGAAAATTTTTGGTTGGGTCTAAAAGAACCATTCTTACTGAGTTAAAGCTATGTATCTCCTAAATTATTTTAGAGTTTGAAACAAAATTTAAGTAGAACATAAATTATCACATTTCTTGTGATTGCGTAAGATCCTGTCACAAGTATTGTTTGGTGTGTTTATATTAATTTTAATAAACAATTTGGTCATTCACAACAGGCACTTAATATCAAATAAATCGAGAGACAGATATAGCCAGTATGTTTGATATGTTTATACTTCACCTGTATGAGGCAAGTGGATTCATTCGAAATTTATTCGTCGATTCACTGCAGACAGTAAAAAGGATTGAAAAAACTTCCAACACTTCAGGTGCATTCACTCTTAGGAAGCTTGCAACTAGTGCCGGCTGTGGAAAACTTACAGAGGTTCAAGCTTTATACAGAAACTCACACTTGAGATGGGAATACGAATAGGTGATATTACGTACTGGGCCGATATTTGGGACACCTACTCCACCGATTTCTTGTTGTTGAAGCGGAGCTACTAGATTCAGTTTGCCGAAATTCGTGGAACAAAACATCTTCACCTCTGCTGACCACTATCGTTATCTAATTGAACCACTGAAGTTAGTGATGGAAGTCGAGTAACGGACAGAGTGGCCTACAAATCCACCTCCACCGTTAAGAGCAAGGTGTACATAATAAATATACTGTACGGTAGATTACTGTATTTTACGTGTCCTACGATTGTTTTTGGACAGCGTGCAGAACTGTGGCTACTGTCATCCCAGATATGGTACTTAGTCCACGCATAGGTGATTGTTTTGATGAAGAACTTCGCAATAAAATTCTTATATTAATAGGGAATCTCAGAAAAATTTCCGAAGAAAAAGCAGCAAAATAGTATCAGGAAAGTATTTCCAACCACCTCTACGTACCAGGGAGGTGTAACTTTGGTTCCTTGTGGTCCACAAATGAGAATAATGTGGTTAAACGAAAGTGTAGAATGCACGGTGACTGTATCCTCTTCACCGAAGCGCGTAATAAACCTGACGAAATACAACATTACAGCCAAGCGGAAGCCTCAGTTAAGGCAACAGATAAACTCAACAGCACTGCAAAGGATAAACCAGAAGATGGCTTGTTTGATGTCATATTTGTTAGTTCTATATTGTGCTATGTATTGCTGAAATAAATGCTTTTCTGTCATTAAAAAACACATGAGTCCAGAGAAACCATAAAAATAAGTTTAGAAGGTGGTAGGTTCCAAGAGAATGTGGATACGAGCTAACGAAACAAATGCAAGAGGAAACAATAACCAAAAGACTTCCTAACAAGATTAAATTTTGGAGCAAAATAACAGAACAGTGACTGGTGCAATGACAGTGAACCCAAGAAAGACCGAAGGACAAAACTGTAAAAATGTCAATCTCTACTCTCCAATAGCATCGAAAATATTTTTACCAGTACTAAAAGAATTGCACAAGTTAATTGGATTAGCATAGAAATATAGTTCAATATACTTTTCGAAGTTAAATTTTGCAACTGAATTAGAATTTAATAAGAATTAATCTAAAGTAAGTGTTTTTCTGAAAAGCTCTCTTGAAGTACCATGTATGATTTCTTTTTTCTCAATCTGAACTTTTATAAAAAGTTTTTGGTAATGATGATAAATTCCGTGTCTGTTTTACTACAGGAAATTCACATGAAGAACATAATTTGAAGTACCATCTGTAAATAAATATGTACATTTTTGAATAGCAGGTCTCACTGAGGCAATCACAATATCTGAGTTTCTCACAAAAAAATTATAGGGAGATTAATGTCACCTAAGGATGAGGTACAAGGCACGATTCTTCCCATTTAAGTTCAATACAGAAGTGCTGTTGCAGTATTGTAAAGCGCCGAAAACATTGATACCAGTTACGTAGGTATACATCGAGGCCCAACTGAAGTTTGTGTTGTAGAGAAGATGTGCTTAGATTATTTCGTGCATTCACTTTGTCCATAATGCCACAGTGGCGGAATAACCGGTGCGGTAGCCCAGCGCATTCGACCAGTGAACAGTTGGCTTTAAGCCGTATTCGTAACTTGTTCGGCTGGCAGACTAACCCCAACGATCGTGATATGTCACTCTATACGATAAGGATTCCCAATTGTACCGATAATATATGCTTTCGCCTTGGAACTATAGTTCTGTTGCCTTTGCCAACGTTTGAAGGCGTTGACAATTGATGGCTATCGATTCTGCTGCACAGCCTTTGCTGACGATTTTGTAATATTCACGCATTATTTTGATGAGGTCCGGGCAGCCTTGAAATGGGTCACGATATCTAGTGAGGCATCGTGTACTTTTCTCACCGTCTTTAAGTTACACGCTATGGGTGCAGGCTTCCAATCTGGATGCTTTGTATCCCTCGTCGCAAAAGATACCATCCGCTGTTTAGTTATTGACTTTTCCGATGAACTCCGACTTTCGATCGCTTTTAACTGACGACTGTTTGAAGTACTGTCCATACCTGAACTTTACAACGGTATACGCACTTATTACGAGAAGCCATGACTAAATACCCGCGTAAAATAACAATAAAACGTATATTCTAATATATAAAGTGGAGTGTCCGTGTGTTTGTGTGTACTTGTTTCATACAAATATACAGTTTTGTTTCAATCTTCGTGAACTTTTGTACACGTAAGCTTCAATCCATTAGGACGGTCGCCATAAGTGTACGAATCACGTAAGTACACGAATAAGACGTTATAAACAATGAGATGCGCGAAAAACTGCTGTATTTAACGAAAATTCTGCTCATTTTCTCCTAAACCACTGGACCAATTTCAACCAAATTTAGTACACACATTTCTTACCGTAAGATAACAATTGCTATAGGGTTAAATACTACATACGACACATGGTTCAGAATGTATGGCGTCATAAACAATAAGAATCGCATAAAACTACCACATGATGCGGCGAGACTTTATAAATACACTATATGAGAATGACAGTACTTAGCGACCTGCAACGAACTATAAATATAATTTCAAACCTTTATTAAACTTCATCTCGCTGACAACCATAGCAAAATGATGAAAAGAAAAAGTTGCTCGCTTACTACTTTTCTGCTGCGTATGGAGTAAAACTACGGCATTCCGTATGACGTTGCAATTTACAATTGGCAAATTACAAATTGTAGCCGCTGGAAATTTTACAGACAGTATACATACATATAGCTGAATGCACCTTCAAAGTTGTATCACAGTAAGACACGTAGTTCATGAGATATGTGCACATAAAAAGTTATGTTATTTGAAAACCGATCTATCATGCACCAAGTTTTAATTTGTTACTTCTTTACTCCTAATTGTATTCACAGCACATTTTACAGACATTTAGCGCTTATACAAATAAATATATACCTGATAAATTATACAGTTGTACAACATATAACTCAATAAATATGAGATCGTGCGAATTTTATATTCCATTTGTATTTTGAATACTATCTTTCTTTGTTTGGATACATTATGCAAGACCGTCTTATTTCTTATGTATTCTCCGATACATATACCATGCTTTTAGACAAAAGGAAACGCAAAGAGAGAGAAGGGATAGGAGAAGTACTAACTCAAGGCAAGAAGAAATTATATACCCGGGCAACGCCGGGTTTTCAGCTAGTAATTATATAACAATAACCTGCCGCGGAGGAGTGATCGAGCGCATTGAGGCGCTATGCTCCGATGCGCGGGGCCGTTCCTCGTGGGGGGTTCTAACCCTCCCTCGGGCTTAGATGTTTGTGTCGTCTTTAGTATCAGTTAGTTCATATGTAGTTTGTAAGTTTAGGGACTAATGACCCCGCAGTTAAGTCCCAAAAGCTTAACAAAAATTTATTTTTAGTGTTAATCATAACAATAAAAATAAAGGAAGATGTGATACTTGTCTTGTTCGTGCTTATCATTTACTTTCTTCTATATACTTAGTCTCCTGGAGTACTTTTAGTTAAACGTCAGCGCCTGAAGAGATTGAGATTCCTCTTTCTTTTCTTTTTTTCCTAGTATCAAAGTGAGGACGAAAATTTAGTTTCGTTTTCTTTTTTCGTAGTTCCTTTTCCCCTTGAGAAGAGGGCTCAAAAATAGAAAGAGAAAGCTCTTGCCCTTTGGAACAGAAAGCTGAGCCAACATCGATTAGCACAGAACAAACACGAACCAACGTCCGCAAAGGACCGAACTTACCGAAGAAGGAAAAAGCGCGTGCGGACGTGAGAAAAAGATAGAGGGGTTAAAGCGGCTGCTTAGTAAGTAGGAGATCAGGCGTTCCAATCTCGACAGTGGCACGAATTTTAGTTCAATGCCTCTTCTTATAAAGTTTACTGAAAATAACTTCGTTTATACATCCAGAAAGTGGCTTAAACAAGGTTTCCAATCACATTATTAATAGTGAGAGGAAAGATATTTCAAGCAAACTCATAACTATGTACTGTATAGAACTTAATCTTTATCCCAGAAATATTACGAAATTTGTACCAGCCATCCCACTGTTGTACAAATAAGATGGGTTGAAGGCGTTGTCAGGATGGAAGGCGAAGAGGTTAAGGCTTGTGGGCGCCCTAGGGAATGGTGGCTAACTGGCAAATAAAAGATAGAATTCAAGTTGATATTGGGATGCATAGCGGGACTCGCCCTGAGTACGGATGCAATGAATGAGTGGCAGTCTAAGTTAGCGGATTGGAAAAAGTATTGGTTATGGTTCACACAGTTGGTGGTTGATACCGAAAAGCCGCTAGGCGGGAGCGGACGCCACAAGGCCGTTCGCCCCGCACAGAGGCTGGGCTTCCGGAGTGCGTCTGTTCAGTACGAGAACTAGAAATGAAGAGAGCCAAGGAACTGATTCTCGCACCTCTGAGTCCTTCAGCAGTAGCTCACGTCATCAATAGTGGGTGTCTGCTATTGGCTCACACATTGTCATCGAAACGTATTTTCAGCACAGATGTCAGAAGGGTGCCGTGATTTTAGAATCAACAGTCAATACTGATTCTGGCAGGCTCTATGCTGCAAGGTGAAGAAGCTTGATCACATTTTCATGGCATATGTTGCACTGGGAAAATTCGTGTAAAACGTAGGCGAAGTTTTGGAATAAAATTTTTGAATTATTTCCCTAAACTATTTTAGACTGGCTGGCCATCCTGTAGAGTATGTGTTGATCGAATTGTCTTCCAAATATCTCCCATCAAACAGATGCCTTCAGACGACCTACTATAATTTGTTAGCCAATCCCTGTCACAGTTTGCTCATGATTTTTCTAAAAAATTATTGTACTTTACTGAGCTCCTCATCTGCTTCTATCTCACTTCACCCTGTATTCTCCACTGATGGCATAAAAGCTGAAGCAAAATTTCAACCAGCATCTCACGAACTAAAGAATGTGGAAAGTGTTTAGTTGACCAACTCTCCCTACAATAAAAAGTAGGAAGGCTTTTGTGTTTCTAAATGGACAAACAATTCCATTGAGACTTGAAAAGCTGAGCAATACGAAAGAGGAAACAAGCTAGTAACACTGGAAGTAAAGTTAAAAGAAATGTAAAATATCAAGTTCTTCCAACAGTGAAAGTTCACTTAAAACACCAAGGTCAGTCTAAATGTAGATAACCGTTCTCACGATGCTAGATGTTCCATAGGCATTTTGTAATACTTTTCCGGCAATTTTAGTGTAGAACAATGGCTTCTGTGTTTTTCGTGTTTCAAATGAAATGCCTGAATTAAGAACCCTTTTTTTTATAATACTGATGAAAACAATCCGATCAAACTGTACAATTGTGTTGTAGTTTTCCAAGATATTCTAAAGCAATTTATTTGGACTAGCCTTTAATTGAAATCTTTTCTCACACAATCAGGTTCAAATAAACTTTCAAAAGCTAAACCAAAATGTAGTGTACTGGTGCTCCTAACTTAGTAGATAAGGTCTTTATCGCTTCATGGATATCATTAGGAGCCCGATCTCAGAAAATTACCTCGCAAAACAGTCTAATCCCCCCAGACTAAGTTGGAGAGGCATAAATTCATAAAAAAATTTGACCCTTGTTAGATAAAGGAGGGCAGCGCATTAAAGTTTGCACTCAATTTATAACTTTCGAAAAACTTCACGATCAACTGCAGAAACAGATCCTCCAGTTTAGTATGCTTACCGCTCGGTGATACTTCCAACATACACTACCGCTCATTAATTTCAATACACACTGGTATTTCAGATTTACAATACAAATCAAACTTTATTTCTCACAAAATGTAATTATATAACTGAAAAATATATAATATAATCAGCATCATTTTATTTTACTTTCATCATAGTATCCTCTTTTGGATTTAATGACTTCTTCACAAACTCGAGGAATGCGGTCAGTCAGTTTTTGTAGGTATAGTGAATCTATATGATTCCACACATCTTCAACAATATTCCAGAGATGTTCGTTGCTGGATGTATTAACTTCCCTGATACGTCTGTCCACTTCATCCCATACCATTTCAGTGGGGTAAAGGTCGGGGCTTTCAGTACTTTCTATTTTTCCTTTGATCAAGTTGAACCCTTCCCCTATTAAGCGCAATCCACTTGGTATTCTACGATTTTGAAGTATGTGGTGGTACTGTTTCTGATCCGTACATCCTTCTATTTTCAAAATGTCGCCAAATCTATCTCCAGCAAAACATCCCCAAACCATAACAGAACCGCCACCGTGTTTAAATGTAGGTAGAACACACTGCTAGACTACCCTTTCTCCTACAAATCGGCGAAGAAATGTTCTTCTGGTTCCAAAAATCTCGAACTTCGCTTCGTTGGTGAAGAACACCTTTCTCCACTCTTCCGATGCTCTTTTAGCCCATTAAAATTTATTCTGTTTATTTATGGGCCTTAGAATCGGCTTTCTTGCTGTGACATAACCTTTTAAGCCGGCTTCAGTTTGTCTCCTTTTTACTGTTGCAACAGATATTTTTGTCGCGTTCATCTCTACCAATTCTGCACGAATTTTGAGCGCTGTTTTGAATCTATTTCTTTTACTGGTAATTATGATATCAATTTATTTGTTTTACGAGTTCGTCCTGATTGTGGAATGTCCGTATTGCTGCCGGCCGCGGTGGCCGAGGAGACTGAGGCGCTCCAGTCACGGTCTGCACGGCCACTACGGTCGGGGGTTCGAATCCCCCCTCGGGCATGGATATTTGTGCCGTCCTTAGTATAAGGTAGTTGATAAGTAGTTTGTAAGTTTAGGGACTGATGACCCCGTAGTTAAGTCCCATAAGCTTAACAAACATTTGAACATTTGAACATTTTGTCCGTATTGCTACCTGTTGTCTTCTGGCGGCGAAGGGTGTGTTGCACTCCTTCTATGGACACACTACACTGTTTCGCTTTTTGGCGAATAGATAAATCTGCTTGGCTAAGTGCTACAATTTCAACGCGTTTTTCTATGGATATCTCCACTCGTGGAGTCATACACTTGAGTCTACACTTCAAATATCACGTAGGATCTGAGATGCAGGAACCAGATGTTGTATGTCGTAGCAATGCTTGACGTTCGCTGCGGACACCACATCACTACAGGGAACAACACAGGTGTAGCAAATGCGGCACCCCTCGGGAAACATATAGGTAAACAAACGTATCAGATAGCTATATAACGTTTATGTACACAACATTGTTTGTACGATACTATTGTATCTCGATGACCACAAACAAATGTCATGATATATGGACAACTGTTATACTATTTCTTTGCCTCCTCAACGGTGCCCACGGTATTAGATCTTATCTGCAGAGAACTAGATGCCAATTATGGGGTGCATTGAAATTTATGAACGGTAGTGTATTTCATCAGCTTCATGGGAATGCATATTTTGTAACTTATTTTTTTAGTTAGATAACGGTCCGCACATTTAATTATTAGAAGAACTTATATTCAAGAAATACCGCCGTGATATTTTATGAACGTCATTGTTAGTGGTCTCGTGTGATGGAAAGATTTGGATATCGTTAATAACACCCTTGCAGCTCTAAATTTACGGCTGTCAAGGTTTTTATCACCACGCGAGGCAAGTCACTCTAATTACGCCTGTTTAATTTCAGTGCGATAATAAATCGATAACAACAGTGTTTCTGTCGTAGACAAACTGCCACTGGCCTTTGGCTACATGAAGGTGGTGAGCAGAGGAAAATTGCAGTAATAAAATGCTTAAACGAATCTTGATGGTTACGAGAGGAAGTAGCAGTACCCACAGAAAAACCACTGAGTTGTTTCCAAGAATTGTTAAATTGCTGTAGTTTCGTGTACGCAGTGTATATTATTGGATTGACGTTCACAAAAGTGGATTGGGATCAACTTCAAGTTCTATTACAAAGGGAAGCTGAATAAAAAATCGAATGAAACATCATATATGTGCCTACTCAACAGCCCATCTACCATCTTCAGGCTGTTTGTGCAGCGAAACTTCGACAAGTGGTGAGGGAGTGACGAGATAGTTTAAAAAGCGCAGACACGTTTCTTGACACAAAGTGTTATCACAACTACTTCCACTGTGCTCTTTAAGTTGTTACAAGCCCAACTACATAAAACTCGACAATACTACAAAATCTCGAAGGCGAGCTCAGCTAGGAGTAAGCTGAGGATTTGTGAAACCATGGGGTTGAGAACGTCCTAATTACAACAGGTTACTAATCGAGGCTCTGTTAATATTATTGTTATTATTATTATTATTATTATTATTATTATTATTATACGAATTATCTAGTGTCCCTGAACGTCGTGTGGAAGACTTTCTTGAAGTTCTTTATCTTCTTAGTGTGATTAAGGACGATTATTGATTACCCAGATGAAGAACTAGTGGAATGACGCGATGAATTTTCGAAGATCACTATGGATTAGTTAGTTGTATAACAAGATAATGCTTTCACTTTCAGTGAAAATTATTAAACAAAAATGAATAGAGGTACCTTATGATTATCGTTTTTTAATTTCCTGCAAGTGTGTAATGGCATGGTTTAATAGTTAGGTTAGCCTAATCAATATTGGTTCGGCCATAACGTTGCATCCATCAGATGAAAGTAGTAGTTTCCAAGTTACTAATTCGTATCGTACTAGAAGTCATATAGCATAATGCTAACAGAAAGTTAACTAAGATAAAAAATTGGCTAGAACTTTTTTTCATTTATTCCAGAAAGTGCTGATAGCTTGTACAGTCATAAGGGAAAGGCTTTTGTGTGTATGCGAGTGTCATCCGTGACAGCCCCCAAAGATATACAGGGCAAGCTGGACGCTCTATAATTTATATATCAGGGAGCACCTAAATCGCACATGCCACCTGGAACTACTATAAAACCATTAGAAAAACTTAGTCATGATCTGTTGTAAATGCAAATAAACTTGCATATAGATAGCAGACCCACTTCGCTGAATGTAGGCGAGTCTTTGACATTTATTACTGTAGAATTCCTCGCACTGGGATACACTAGCGACATTTGATAGTCTTGCAGGGGTATCTGCGCTAGGGGATGCAGTGTCGATGTATTTGCGCTGAGAGATCAGCACTCGTACCTAATATACATAAATGATTCGCAACAAAGGAATTTTCATCCGAGGAATGAAATGTACCCTCACTCTAGTGGAAAATTACTCAGCTATTCCAAGCTACCTCTATGTTTTCAAGGTTGCCCAGAAAGAATAAAGTCGAATTTTTTATTTTAGCAGACAACGATCTTGCTATTGCGGGACGTTCCGTATAAATTATTCGAAGTTTCCTGAGGGTATGCCCAGAGTTTCTGACTCTTCCGACAGTGTAGCTGCAGAACCGTTTCAAAATGGCGACTGTGACTGATGTGAGTTTCAAGCAATGTGTCGTCACTGTACTACTCTCTGCAAAGTCTAACCTTGCCCCATCGTTTGTAGCGTTGGATATTCCATCAAATGTATGTTTTAAATGATTTTAAACAATGCTGAAATGTTATTCAGTTTTATGTTTATCATAGAGCAGATATATGTTTTCAGATGGGACCAAGTAGAATTTGTAAGTACTGGCCATTAAAATTGCTACACTAAGAAGAAATGCAGATGATAAAGGGGTATTCATTGGACAAATATATTTATACTAGAAGTGACACGTCATCACATTTTCAGGCAGTTTGGGAGCATAGATCCTGAGAAATCAGTCTCCAGAACCACCACCTCTGACCGTAATAACGGACTTGATACGCCTGGGCATTGAGTCAGAGCTTGGATGGCGTGTACAGGTACAGATGCCCATTTAGCTTCAATAGGATACCACAGTTCATCAAGAGTAGTGACTGGCGTATTGAGGCGAGCCATTTTCTCGGCCACCATTGACCAGACGTTTTCAATTGGAGGATGTGCTGGCCAGGGCAGCAGTCGAACATTTTCCGCATCCAGAAAGGCCCGTACACGACCTGCAACATGCGGTCCTGCTGAAATGTATGGTTTCGCAGGGATCGAATGAAGGGTAGAGCCACGGTTCATGGCACATCTGAAATATAATGGCCACTGTTCAAAGTGCCGTCGATACGAACAAGAGGTGGCCGAGACTTGTAACCAATGGCACCCAATACCATCACGCCGCGTGATACGCCAGTATGGCGATGACGAATACACGTTTCCAATGTGCGTTCACCGCAATGTCCCTAAACACGGATGTGACCTGCATGTTGATGTAAACAGAACCTGGATTCACCTGAAAAAATGATTTGCCATTCGTGCACCCAGGTTCGTCGTTGCGTATACCATCGCAGGCGCTCCTGTCTATGATGCAGCGTCAAGTGTAATCGTACCCATGGTCTCAGAGCTGATAGTCGTCGAATTGTTCGTGCAGATGGTTGTTGTCTTTCAAACGTCCCCATCTATTGACTCACGGATCGAGACGTGGCTGCACGATCCGTTACAGCCATGCGGATAAGATGCCTGTCATCTCGACTGCTAGTGATACGAGGCTGTTGGGATCCAGCACGGAGTTCCGTATTGCCCTCCTGAATCCACCGTTTGCATATTCTGCTAATAGTCATTGGATAGCAACCAATACGAGCAGCAATGTTGCGATACGATAAACCGCAACCGCGATAGGCTACAATCCGACCTTTATCAAACTCGGAAACTTGAGGGTACGCATTTCTTCTCCTTACACGAGGCATCACAACAACTTTTCCCCAGGCAACAGCTGTTTGAGAAATAGGTTGGAAATTTTATCATTTCAGCACGTTGTATGTGTCGCCACTGGCGCCAACTTAGTGTAAATGCTCTGAAAAGCCGATTATTTGCATATCACAGAATTTTCTACCTGTCGGTTAAATTTTGAGTCTTTAGCACGTCATCTTCGTAGTGTTGCTATTTCAAAGGCCAGTAATTTCTCCTAGTACTTTTCTTCGGTCGCGTTGTTGTTGTTTGGCATACTTGTGTAGAACGGTATGATTTATGCTTTGGTAAAAAGTAACGTTTTACGACATAAATGACTGGGAGACCCCGAAGGGCAGATTTGGAAAGTTTTTCCCTATCCTTCGCGTCGGCAGACACTTTCGCGAAGTGTGATAACTACGTGTTGAAGTGTCTATGTTAGGCGTAGGTGGCTGTAATTGATGCATGACTATTGTAGTTTCGAGTTCGTATTGAATATGGTGGGAGAACAGGGTGAAACCCGGTGCCGGCACACTGTCCCATGGCCTCGACACTCTATGATACATTGCGGAGAAGTTTAGAATTTCATACAGGACATTGGTGCAAACACTGGTGTTCAAGGACTTTGCACCACCTGTCATCTCTGCTGTAAGTCAAATGGAAAGTTGTCAACTGCACTTGAAGTTCCCGGTCGCTTACCCGTACAAGTACAGGCCACGCCCGGCAGTGCTTGACTTCGGTTATCTGGCGGGAACCGTACGGCAGGCGACATTTTTTAAATATCTACGTCTACATCCATACTCTGCAAATCACATTTAAGTGCCTGGTAGAAGGTTCATCAAACACTTTCATAATCATTCTCGACCGTTCCATTCTCTAATAGCGAGGGGAAAGAACGTACGCCTAAATCGTTCCATTTCTGATCTGATTTCTCTTATTTTAATTGGGATTGTCATGTCTCCATATGTAGGTGGGCGCTATCAAAATATTTTCACATTCAGAACTAAAAGTCGGTGCTTGAAATTTAGCAAATAGATCTCGCCGCAATGAATAACGTCGTTCTTTTAATGATTTCCTCCTCAAATCGTGCAACATTACTGTGACGCTTTTCCCTACGCAATAAAACAAAACGAGCTGCCCTTCTCTGAACCTTCTCAATATCGTCAGTCTCACCTGGTGAGGGAACCACATAGGGCAACAATACTCCAGGAAAGGATGCACAAATTTGATGTAGGCAATCTCTTTGGTAGAGTTGTGTATCTTCGAAGTGTTCTTGCAATGAAACGTAACGTTTGCTTCGCCTTCCCCACAAAATTTTCTGTGTTCACTCCAGGAAAAGTTATTCGCAGTTGTAACTCCTAGGTGTTTGATAGAATTTTCGACCTTAAGGTTTGACTGATTTATCATGTAACTCACTTTAGGTGTTTTTTTTTTTTTTTTTTTTAATTTTTTATATTATTAATTTTTTTTAATTATTATTATTATTACTTCACACTTTTCATTATTTAGTGTTAATTCCACAGTTCGGTCTAAATCTCTTTGCAGTTGATTTTGATCATCTGTTGACTTCAATAACCGATAAACGACAGCATCACCCGCCAAAATTCGGAGGGAGCTATTCAGATTGTCTCCTAAATCGTTTATAAACACAAGGAAGAGTAGGGGACCTGGGAAACGCCAGATATCACTTCTGTTTTACTCGATGACTTACCGCCAATTACAACGAACTATGTCCTTGCTGATAGGAAATCGTGAATCCAATCCCACAAGTGGGGCGATATCCATAAGCACACAATTTCATTAGAAGCCGCTTTCCTGTCTTTGGGTACGGATCTTTCGCTGAGTGATCGGTTGTACATATAGCTAAGTATCGACTATTTTATCAGCATACTATTAGATGAATCTAGTTGGTACACAATCTGGCCCGGAAGAGTTGTGTTTGTTTAGTGAGTTAAGTTGTTTTACTACTCTAGGATCTACTTCTAAGTTTCGCATGCTGGCAGCTGGTGAAAGAATTTCGGAAACCTGTGGTAAGCAATACTGCTTTAGCAGTACTGTCATCGGTAGTATTACCATTGCCATCACGTAGTGGAGGTATTGTTTGTGCCTTGCCGCTAGTATACTTCACATATGACCAGAATTTCTTTGGATATTCTGCCAGATTACAAGACAGGATTTTGTTGTGAAAACTATTATAAGCTTCTCGCATTGAAATCCGCGCTAGACTGCGAGTTTCTGTATCGGTGTCTGTTTAAATTTTGCATGCGTTTTTCTTTGCTTCTGCAACAGTGATATGACATGTTTTGTGTAGCACGCGGGATCAACCCCCTATTTTATTAATTAATTTGGTATAAATCTCTCGATTGCTACTTATATTATGTCTTTGAAAGTAAGCCACAACTTATCTTTACTCGCGTTTTTAGTTATTAAAGACTGGAGATTGTCACTCAGGAAAGCGTGAAGTGAATTTTATGTGCTTCTTTGAATAGATATATCTTTCGTTTATTTTTTGTGCATTTGGGAATTTCGATATTGTCTCGCTACTACAACTATATGTTCGCTAATCCCTATACCTGTTTTGATGCTCTTTATTAGCTCAGGATTATTTGTTGCTAGGAAAAGTATTTTCGCAAACATTTATTATTCTAGTGGGTTCATGAACTAACTGTAAGAAGTAGTTTTCAGATAAAGCATTTAAAACTAGTTCGGACGATGTTTTATATTTGCCTCCGGTTTTTAATACGTATTGAAGTCAACACATCGAGGGTAAATTAAAATCGCCTCCGATTATATCAGTATACTTCTCGTACCTGCTTGAAATGTGATTCAAGCTTTCTTGAACGTTTCGGTAATTGCATCGTCTGAGTCAGTGGGCCGATAAAGCGATCCAATCAATAATTTATTCCGGTTCTCAGGTATAACCTCTACCCATACTAACTCGCAGGAAGTATCTGCCTCAATTTCACTGCAGGATAAGCCGTTTGTAAGAGCAACAAACACGCCACACCGTTTTTAATTTAATCTATTCTTTCTGAAGACCGTTCCGGCTTTGTAAAAACTTCGACCGAACTTATCTATGCCGTCATCCAGCTTTCAGAACCTGTAACTATTTGTGCCTCAGTACTTTCAATCAACGCTTGAAGCTCTGGAACTTTCCCAGTACAGCTACGACATTTTACAACTGCTACACCAATGGTTCATAGATCTGCTTTCTTCCAGTGTCTGTCCTGTACCCTTTGAGGCCGTAACGCATTGTGTGTGTTCCCGAGACCATCTAACCTAAAACGAAAACGCCCAGTCTACTGCACACAGTCTCCGCTACCGGTGTAGCCGCTTCCTGAGTGAAGTGGACTCCTGACCTTTTTTTAGCGGAACCTGACACCTACCATCCTGTGGCGCAAGTCGCGGAATCTGCAGCCCTAATGGTAGCAGAACCACCAGAGCCTCTGATTCAGACCCTCTACTCGGCTCAGAACAAGAGGTCCGCAGTCAGCCCTGTTGACTATGATGCAGATGGTGAGCTGCCTTCATCTAGCGATCAAGACTGGTAGTCTTTACCACTTCTGATTGCCGCTCAAAACCAGAGAGAATCTCTTCCGATCCAAAGCGACACACTTCGTTGGTCCCGACATGAGCCACCACCTGCAGCTGGTAGCACCCTATGCTCTTCATGACATCCGGAAGGACCCGTTCCAAGCATGGAATTACTCCACCCATTATGGACACGGAGTGCATATTGGACTTCTTCCCCGGCCTCGTAGTCATATCCCTAAGGGGCCCCATTGCCTGCTTAACTTGGAGTTCCCAACTATTAACAAATCTACCCTCTGTGAGTGCCCGGATGTTCCAGGCAGAAGGGTGACCACATGGCAAGCGACACCATCTGCGTCAGGAACCTCTGCCACAGACAGCGCCTCGAATCTGTTCGTAAGAGTAACCGGGGAGGCCTCTATTTCGGGCCCCCGGGAAGTCTTAGTCCGCCTGACAAGCGCTGAGGAAACTTCCCAATCCACCACGGATTGTGGGGCGACCCCCTCGCGGGCAGTGACCAGGCTGGCCACAGCCGCAGGCCGATCGGAGGGCACAACAGACGCACACGGTGTCGGCTGGGGCCTTGAGAACGGCCAACAGCAGCTGCGCCCACCCATCGCAGGGAACCGGTAGAGAAAGGTTATGAAAGTGGTTAATGAACTCTCTGCCAGGCTCTTAAATGTGATTTGCAGAGTTTCGATTTTGATGTAGTCTCAAGCGTTTCCAGCGAAGCCAACGCTGCCTAAAGCTGCAAGTGAAGAGTCACCAACTCCACCTGCATCCGTACACAGCAGTCAAAGTTTCTAGTCATTCTAAAAACCTATGTCTGTTCCAAATAAGTACGAATGTTGTAATTTAAACTGAGGGAGAACACAACCGTGACTTTGACGCGTATCTAAGTATACGCAAGAGGACAATAAGCTGTTCCTTTGACGCGAAGCTGACTAAATATACGATCGAAGAGACAAATGTTTGATACACAGCGAGATTTAAGAAAATATGTATCTAACACTAAACTGTTTATTAATGAAGAGTCTGAAAAATGTATACGCGAGCTAATAAATCAAATAACAACACTTATCTATCAACTAAACGCGATTTTGAATAAATAAACATCCGAACACACGGAAGTTTTATGAACTGTAAGAGAAAGCATACGCGAAATGAAAATAAGTCGGTTTTAGTAAGAAGCCGGTTAACTTACAGTGAGGAGCTGCTGGTGCTGCGCGACACGCGTGTACTCGCCTGCGGTAACTGAGCAACTCAATATCCATTATCATTTTCCCTTCTAATAAAACACGTTAAACAAATCAAACACTTCTACGCCACGAAAAGCAACCGTGCTGAACTTTACAACATTTCACTACGGCATATACATAGGAACTGAGAGTGAGAATCATCTGCTCCAAAAAGACATCAACGCTTACCAAAGACTTACATTTCGCCAAAGATAATAACCACAGACATACAGTTTAGGCCTAAATGGTCATACATAAATTTATAGTTCTTCATAAAAGGTAAAAAATTAATAAAATTCGATGCCATGATAGTGCGTCTTTATTCACAATAGCTGTATATCTACTCATTAGGTAGTATTAGAATCTGCCTCGTATGCTGCTACATGTGTCACCCTTTTGGTATCGCATATCATGAAAAACGATAATTTTCACACCAAAGACATAAACTGTGGGAAATAGTGACAAACGTTTGTACAGAGTCAGACAGCAGTACTGCCGGTTATTGGGTACGGAGGGTGAGGACTTCAGAAGGTCTTATTGAATCCATCATTACTGGTGGATCCGGGACTGCCGCTGGTCAAGTGTACCGTATGTTTAACAGACATATTTATTCTTTCACTACCAGTTTCGGCATTCCATTATGCCATATTCAGGTCTTTCCATCCCAATTTCATGGATATAGTACATCGATATAGGGACCTGAAGATGGCATAATGGAATGCCGGAACTAGTAGTGAAAGAATAAATGTTGCTGTTAAATATACGGCTATTTGTATCCTGCTTCCTACGTGCTTGAGGAAGGTGGTTCGGTGGACCTCCAGGATATGCTGCGTTCGAGAAGGCCATCCACAGATCACACTTGATATGTCGATGCTGGCGATCACGAAGACGGAGGCTTTACGACTCGGCCATTGGTGTTGCATCTGTCAATCATCAAGTGATGTATTGATTGGCGAGGCCTAAGTGAACCGAATTATGACAGCTGATGACACTTGTAGATGGTTCACACAGTGAAGAAATGTCTCCGTGACCAAAACAATGATTTTCACCGGCTGGACATCACACCTCTCATTAGTGTTGGAGGAAGGTCATAGAAGATGAAGGAGAATATGAGGAGATGAAACATCATTTCATCGGAAACGTTATTCTTATACTGAACAATAACTAGTGTAGATAAGAATGTCATGCTTTACTTTCTGGAATACACTGGTATCAATACAGAGTCACTGCTTCGAACCCTTCACTGCTGTCTGAATGTCAAATCTCTTGGCATATCCGCGGTCAAACTTAACCGCAAATATACTCACTATTGCTATGGTGTGATATGTCGAGAATTTTAACAGGACGGAAAGCGTGCGTGGATAGCTCAATTCGTTAAGTCGACCACTGGCCTGAAGCGGAAAATCCGTATTCGAATACTGGACCAGCACATATTTTCTTCTTCGCAATTGAATTTATTTCACTGTAGGGGGTAGGGATAAGATTTCGAATATACTCACTAAGATCTGGCAACTTTCTTGTTCCGCGTGTTGAATTATGAAGTACCACTTCTCCGAAGCTTGCCCCCAGCCTCCGCCTTCCAACCTTCCGGAGTTTGCGTCGCTGAGGTTTGCAAACTTCCCTAGGGTAAACGCAGACGGCACGGCTGTGTCCGCTACTGGCTAGGATACGCGAGACGTCCGCCGGGACTTAAGCAGCGTCACTGACTCCTGAAACTTCTACTGCTTGCTGAATGGCTCGCTCTTGGAATACATTACATCTGCCATCACGACCAAACCACAACTTAACGGGAGCCATAATTCCACGTAGTAAATAGTAACTATATGTTTATTCTCAATCCGGCACTACAAGGTATGCGACGACTCTTTCGTTCTGTAGATTTTATTTGAGCACAGTTACGAATTTATATATTGTGTTATCTTACTTTTGTACAGACAATTTCTAATGCACAGAGACATTGGCGGACCAGAATAAACTATGACTGACATCTTGAAACACGATACATACATGACAGAGGTGCATATTTATTACTAAAGTGGTATAGATTTCACCGTACTGAAAATCAGGTTGACGGACATAAGTAACGTTAGAGTTTGACACAGGCCAGTTTCCCGTATGGGACGCTCAGTAACGAGTAGTCCCTCATCGGGAGTTAATGTTCATGTTGCAACCGTTAGTCATGCTGGCAACCAGTCTATTGAGAAATCCTTCAGGGATATTGAACCGCTCATCTCCCAGGATGTTTTTCAGCTTTCTTGCCGTTTGGGCAGGGAATTTTCGTTTAGAAGCACGTCTGTTAATAACATCTCGTCCATACTCTGCAGGGAGAACGCAGGCCATACTACATTTCCAGTATCTTCACTTTCCTTTGCGATTCCGGGTAAGCGGGCAGCATTGTCCCTAAACAGGAAGTCGAGACCTACCCTAACGTACCATATAGAGACAGAATGATTGAGAATCATCTTCCTGCTGTATCGCTATATTGCATCGATACTGAAAATATTTGCAGTGGTGTTCAATTATAGTGTATAATGCTTCTACACACCATTAAGCTTACGCTACGCCGAAAACGTTCCTGAATATTATGCGGAGAGTGACGCTTTTACCTTTTCCTTCTCATTAACTGGTTGTCCGACTCAGTTGCCACAATGACAAAAGATTCTTCGAAGAACATCAATAAGAGCCACTGTTGCTGCTCGCAGCCAACAGGAATTTATTCTCGACAATAAGTTAGTTTGTGTGCCATTAAGAGGTTTGCAAGCAAACTGATTTACTCAGAGTGTAATGACCCTGGCAGCAAACGAAAGACCCACAACGATCCGTTCAGGAGTGAGATGTCCGTTTCTTTACGCCATTAGAACTACGTGTCGTACCTGTTGAAGTGTAGAGATTCCTCTGCAGCCACTGGCTTATAGCCACGTAACATTACTGCTTCTAATAATCACTGTACGTCACTCTTGGGCAATGTGGCCACAGTAGTGCGCTCTTAAAAAATTGTAAGCACTCAGTTGATATCTCTGGCAGACACGTTGTGGTACCACAGGCAGTTTTAGACTAACTGCTTCCTCAGAAACCGTCGTCAAACATTGTATCGCTTGAACTGTCGAATGCAACCTGAGTATTCGTGTACAGACTGCGCTGTAGTTACCACGTCTAGTCCCTTCATTTAGTTCTCAGTGTTACGAGTTCCATTCCGTAGCAGACAGCGGTTGTTTCGTAGCAGCTGTCAAGCAATATGTTAATTTTAATACACGACGAAGACTACACAACGATCATGACTATAACTTTGGAAATAACCGGTTCTTGGATTAGTAGAAAGAATTTGAAAAATACCACGTAAAAGGAAATTTTAAAATAAGTATTACATTATAATGATTGTATAGTTTATGAGACTAAACTACGGGGTCATCAGTCCCTAAACTTACAAACTACTTACGAACTAGGACGGCACAAATATCCATGCCCGAGGGGGAATTCGAGGCCCCGACCGTAGTGGCCGGGCAGACCGTGACTGGAGCGCCTCAGTCTCCTCGGCCACCGCGGCCGGCATTACATTATAAACCGACAAAAATATGTGAATGAAAAATGGTTGAAGGGTTGACCTGCTGACATTATAATAATAAGAATAATGTTTCATTGTTCTGCTAATAAACAAGTATTAATACATGGATTAATCTGCTATTCAAATGAAAGTGCTTGTTAGATCCGGCAAGACATCACTTCAGAATTCTCACTTTTTGGACTTTTTATAGGTTATCTTCTAGACCGCTAAGAACATCAAGATAAACAATTTGAGCCTCCAGTTAAGGAGTACTTCCAGTTTGCAGAGCTCTCAGTTGGAGAAACAGTTAGTATTAGAGGATGCTTAGCTAAATCAGTTTAGAATAAAAGTGTATACGTTCAGAGGGTGGCTCAAAATGCATTCCTGCGAATGTATTGTTTATCAGTTGAAAGAACGTGTGGAGAAAGAAAAATTCTTTCGTTCTTCCTTTATTGCGATTGTCGTTTCTCACCATGTAAGTGGGGCCCGACAAGAGATTTTGTTAAGAATTTATACCAAACTTTCAAATCCTCTGAATCAGGAGTGCATTTATTTTTTATTTGATAACTAGTTTCGGTACTACAGAGGCATCTTCATACCATTAAAACACCCTTGATCAGTAAAATCGAATAGTTACCACAACGTCATTTTTTATGTGAAAACATCTTAGGAGAGCTAGAAGGTAAAACAGTTGCCTATCGTCGCTACTCGTCATGTGGCAAAGGAAATTACTTCCCATTCTGGACGACTGTTGTTAATTTTAAAAGAAAGATTGTAATTATATGTTATTCTGTTATAACGTTTCACTAATGAAGAGTGTTTTAATAATTGCAAGATGGTTCGATACACCTGAATAGGCATCAAACAGATATTAATTTTTGCGATCTTCACTTAGAAAAACTTGATAGTAAAAATTATGACATACCCTCTATCCAATGATGACAATAAAAGGACTATGATAAAAACAATTTCATGTTTGATTTTCTTTTAAATATGTCGTGCCAATGAATAATACTTTTTTTGTTAATCATTGTGTGTCAAGTAGTTTGTCCTTTCGACAATCACCTACCTATTTCGTGCTAACACAAAATCAATCTTCTTGTTATGTTCTACCACCGTTTGTAGTGAATATTAGTTATTAATCAGCAATCAACGATTAACAAGCGTAGTGTAAGCAGTTTATTAAGTGGATATGTTACCTTTTATTAACGTTCAGGCAATAATGAGTACTTATTGCTGTACTATAAATATCTAATATACAAAAATGAATGTTTGTGTGTTCGTATTCGATGCATGGCCGTACCGTTCAACCGACTGTGATGAAACTTTATTAATATACTGTTTGCACTTTAGCAATGGTCATAGGCACCATTAAATGACTGTACGACAAGTAGTTCAGGAGATATGACGTAATAAACAATTAAATGCGCGGAAAAGTGCTGCATAATGCGACGTCTGCTTCTAAACCACTGTATCGATTTAACAAAATTTAGTACACAAATTCCTTCCACGAGGAAACAATTGACATAAGGGTAACAACTACTTACGACATGTAGTTCAGGATATATGACATCATAAACAATTACAGGGTTGAAAACTTGTGGCATCATGCGACACACGAATAAGGACGCATTATTCAGCTTAAAACCTTCATGACATTTTGGACACTTGACCTTCCAAACAAGATGAAGGCCACTGACACATAAAATTTTGGATAGTGCATGACGGAGGATATTTTACATATGGACTTCGTCAGGTTCTACAGTTGTATTCTGATCCTCATAAAACTTTTAAATATGATAGAACAATTTAGTTTATCAGTGCAGTATTAATATATATAGTTTACCTACAATCACTTAAATTAATTAACGTGACTAAACAATTAATTTTCAGATTTCGGTTCAATTGAGATAAAATTTATGAAAATTCTAACTGGAAATGACAATACATGTTTTAGGACAATTATCATCAAAGAAACATTTAAAACATAAATATTATTCACAACGTGTGAATTTTATGTAAGCAATTTAAAGTAAGAATTTTTTAAAATATGATCAGTGGAAAGCAAATTTCATTCAAATTTTTAAACGACGGGTTTTTGGCTGTTAGCTTTGATGCATACCAAGCGTGCCGAATCAATGGGGTGAAAACCGCCAGCAGAGTAATTTGTTGTTACCAAGTATGGTTTTAAGGCGAATCTGAAAATAAATATGCGCCGAGTACCGGCTACGTGAAACATAACGTACGCTCCAGTATGACGTTGACGAATTGGTCTGCATTTGCATGCATACACTCTATAATTTCTTCTAATATACTGTATAAGGTTGATTGATTAGTTTAGGGGGGGATGGGGTGGGTGGATTAGGATGAGATTTTTAAGGAACGAAATTACAACGGTCATCAGTCCAATATGGGTAAGGAGTGCGAAGGAAATCGGCCGTGCCCTTTCAAAGGATCCATCCCGTCATTTGCCTGGAGTTGTTTAGGGAAATCATGGAAAACCTAAATCAGGATGGCCGGAGGTGGATTTGAACCACGATCCTCACGAATTCAAGTCCGTAGCGTTAATTCTATTGCGATGAATCTTTGTCAACATATCGCTTGGACATTCGTGAAGGATTAGTTTGCGTAATATTGAAATGATATTGGAACGTCATAATGGGATATTTGAACAGTGGACGTCATTCATCCACCAATCCTCATGAAATTTTACATACTTAATTGAAGAAAAGAATAAGGTCACAGTCTACATAAAATTTTGTATGGTACGTCGCAGAGAATACTTAACCAATGGACTATGGCAAAATCTACATTTGTATTGTGATCTTGATAAAATTTTGCATACTTGAGCTTCCAACTATGATGAAGCTCACTGCGTGTATGATATTTTGTATGGTGTATGGCGGAGGGTACTTTACTCACGGACCTCGACAAAATCTACGGATTTATATAAATCCTGATAAAATTTGGCACACTGCACCTCCAAAACAACACTTCATTGTCTATTTAAGATTTCATTTGGAGAGTAATTTACAGTGAACTTCACTGATCACCATTAACATTAACAGATTTATTTAATTTTTCACTGATAAATGTAGGAGAAAATGGGCTGAATAGGTGGAGAAAGAGGCCTTTTCCGGCAGATAAAAGGAGGGTGGAGTTAGGCGTTCACGATGGAGGAGGAGACGAACAGAGAGAGAGGACAGAAGCAGATGAACGACGAGAGCGGAGAGGAGGAGATGGACAAAGCAAAGAGGAGGCGGAGGGAGAGAGAGAGAAAGGATGAGGATGTGAAGATTGGAATAAATGAGTTTTGAGCAACACCAGGTTTTCAGCTGATAATACTTATTTTTAAGTTGTACAGACTGCGTGTAACTGAATCTGCCGAATCTAAATTAAGCCAACGTCTTCATTTTGAGAATTGTTCATTTTTCCGTTGCATCGAATCAGATCAGCCTATACTAGTCGCTTAACGTCCATCGCTACGCTCTTTAAGGTTCGTTTTAAATTCCACACATCCAAGAGAGAAAAGAAAATGTTTATTCCACCTTTTATAGAATAGAGTATTACAAACTGGCCAACTGCCTCGGTCTTTGAGAAGTGTAACGTAGATTGGGGACCTGGAAAAGCCTAGCGCCGGGATTGAGCCAGTATTTACCTGCCAGAGATTTTTTGCTCGTTGCGTTGCTAACTGAGCAATAATGGTGGGAAAAAAACCTTTAATCAGTGAACCCGGCGTGAGCACTGGGATAAGAAGGGAAAAATACGCGCAGGAATTCTCCAGGCTGAGCGAGATTTCTTTGTGAGAGATTAGAGTGTCGGCGGGGAGCGAACGAAAAACCAATTTAGGCCGGCAGGAGGGAGCAGGGCGGGCGGCGAAAAGCGATGTAAATAGCGGCAGGTCGAGGGCTGTGGGGCGAACACTTTGCGGCTTAGCGGCGGGAGTTGGCCGGCGGCGAAGTTGGCGCCCGGGCCGTAAGGAACGAACGGCTAACCGATATTTACTCGCACGCGCGCCACTGACGGGGCCCAGGCGCGCGCGCATGTGGCCAATTACCACCACCGCGGGCGCCGGGCACAGCGGAGCAGTGGAGCGGCGCCTGCAGCTAGGCAACTGGGCGCTGCAACGTTGCACACACAGTGCCGAGCGACCGGCGCGAAACAGGTCAAGAGCTGCGCACTCTGCCGTGCTTCCTGTTGCCGCGCTTTTACCGCCAGAGGTTAACCCTATCTGGCGCTTCCAGCTGCTTTGTTTTTGTCCGACACCCTACCCTGCAAACCCTCACTCCACACCGTTCTGAATGTGGGCTTTTGCTCGTACGCCGTAAATCGAATTTCCGCCAACGATATGGGGTCAGACGAACTGTTGTGTGTAGCAGGCTTCGCATTGCCAGGTTTTTTTCCTTTCAGATTTTTTGTCTGTGTGAAAAATTTTCAGAGAAGATGGAGCCGCTCGGGAAATTTCACAGGCGCTATGATCTGAAGAATGTGTAGGAATCAACCAACGGGGAAAAGAGGTAGCGTTTCAGTGAAATTTAGGAACAAGCATGGCAAATCAGATTTAACTGTGTTCTATTAAGTTTCGGATGTGCAGCCGCAAGAATTCTAATTCTCCTTCTAATATTTCGGCTGTGTAACGTTCAGCCATCTTCAGAATGATTCGAAAGTCTGACGCTCCAGTTATTTTTTTTTTTCCTTTATTGTGTTTCACACCAGAGTGACACCGGTAGGCTGGCAGCAGCACCATAGGCTGCTCTTCAGCCGAGAGAAATTAAAATACATAGATGTGAGAATTAAAATAAATAACAGGATATAAAACAACGGAAATGCAATAACATAGGCAAGGCGACAACTTAAAGTATTATGAAACATCTGTTCCCAAGGAATAGACATTTTTATGGCACCGCAGCCGTATATATGATATTAAATAATCACTTATTTCTTCACCATTTGCGAATTCTGCCGACAATAGCTGCATTCTTAAAGATGTTCTATTATTTTGTGACAAATGAAAAGTTGTGCCGGACCGGGACTCGAATCTGACTCGAGTCCCGGTCCGGCACAAATTTTCATTTGTCACAAAATAATAGAACATTTTGAAGAATTCGCAAAAACGTTTGAAGTACATTAATATAGACAGATGATTAAAACCACGTTTAGTCAGTTAAAAATGAGGAGCCACAGTGACCTAAAAAACTATGTATGGCGACAATAACACAGGACGGCGAGTACACGGAGACACTAATTAAAACATACGGTGCGACGCTTGTCTCTTTGCAGTGGACGTAGTTAAAAAACATACACTTCACTGGAGTACTGCACAGAACACTGAACGTAGCAATGATAAAACTGTCGGTCCAGGACCGCGTGGAGGGGGAGGGGGGAGGGAAGCGCGGGGGAGAGAAAAAACGGCGGCGAGGGAGGCGGTAGGGAGGAGCCGTAGGGACTCCAGGGCGGTGAGGCGGTAGCCAAGCGGGGGGGGGGGGGGCTGGGGAGGGGGGAGAGAGGGGATCAGGGCTGGTAGGACGGGTATATGTCAGAGGGGACATGGTGTGGAGATCAAGGAACGTGGGTATAACGCGGTACAGGCGTGGCAGAGGCCCAGGGTTGGTAAAGATGGGGTTGACTAGGGAGTTGCGGGAGTCTATTTTACGGGTGGTATAGAGGATACGGATATGCTGGAGGTATTCAAGGAGGTGGGGAAACGGGATCAGGTCATACAGGATCCGCGTAGGGGAAAGGAGCCGGATGCGGTAGGCGACTCGGAGGGCGTGGCGCTCAAGGACTTGTAGAGTTTTGTAACATGTTGTGGGAGCGGAAATCCAGGCGGGATGGAAGCTGCAAAGGACAGGACGCATGAGGGAGTAGCAGGTGTAGCGGATGGGACGCTCCCGTGTTCGCTTCGGCCCTTCATACTCGCGTACCGAGCGACTGCGCATGCGGCTACAGATACATATGCGCCATAGTCGTTGATCGGCAGCAAAGACGTGCATAATGCACGAGTTGAATATATTACCCCGCAGTCGATCGGTGTTATGTCGATGTATCACTGTGAGCTGCACTGAGACGACGTCTTTGTTAGTTTATTACAGAAAGTGCCGGATTCCATGCTTTAGCTAGATTGAAACCACTACCTCTATTAATTAAATTCGTCGTCATGCGAATTTCAAATATTGGAACTCTTTAGTGAAGGAGGACATTGAAATTCGCTTGACGACGAATTTAATAGAGATAGCGGTTTCAATCTAGATAAAGCATGGAATCCAGCACATTCTGTACAAAATCACAAAGATGTTGTCACAGTGCAGCTCACAGTGGTACATCGACAGGCCACCACCAAACGACCGCGGAGTCTTAGATTCAACTCGTGCATTATGCAGGTCTTCGCCGCCGACCAACGTCTCTGGCGCATATGTATCTGTGACCGCATGCACAGTCGCTCGGTACGCGAGTATAAAGGGCCGAAGCGAGCACCGGAGCGTCAGTCTTTCGGCTCACTCTGAACATGGCTGAACGTTACACAGCCGAAATATTAGAAGTAGAAGGCGAATTATTGCGGCTGCACACCCGAAATGTAATGAAACAGTCTTTGCGCCGCCAAAACCTGAAGATTCACAGATTACACTGTTCTTGTCAATAATTAAGACAACAGTTTTAGTACTCTACTGGTCACCCCTAATCCAGATAAAGTGAAATTTGCAACAAACCTAAATGCATACGATTACCATGTCATGATCGAATGCATCAGAGGCACAATATTCTCCTATTTAAAGACCTAAATAAAAGAAAAGCAATATTTGGCGCTTCCAGTTGCTTTGCTTTTTCCGACACCCTACACTGCAACGCCTCACTCCACACAGCTCAGAATATAGGCCAGACCTTTTTCTCGTATGCCGTAAATCGAATCCCGCCAGAGATACGGGGTCAGAATTGTGTGGAGGAGACTGCACATTCCATATATGCGATTGCCACGTTTTTTCCCTCTCGGATTTATGTCTGTGTGAGATATTTTCAGAGAAGAAGGAGCTGACCGGGGAACTATGATCTGTAGAATGTGTAGGAGTCAACAAAGGGTGAAAAAGCGTTGCAGTGAAATTTATGAACGGGCAAGGAAAATCAGATTACACCTTGTCGATAACTAAACCAACAATTTTAGCACTCTACTGGTCACGCCTAATGCAAATCAAGTGAAATTTGCAACAACACGAAATGCATACGATTAGTATGTCATGATAGCAGTACATCACAGGCACAAAATACTATGTGATTCTTCCAGCTGCTTTGGTCTAACAACCTACACTGCAAACCACTCACTTCATTCCGTACATAATGTAGGCTAAGAGAACTTTTGCTCTTACAAAAATGTTCAAATGTTTGTATAGCTTATGGGACTTAACTACGGGGTCATCAGTCCCTAAACTTACAAACTACTTATGAACTGGCTAATACTAAGGACGGCACAAAGATCCATTCCCGAGGGGGGATTCGAACCCCCGACCGTAGTGGCCGTGAAGACCGTGACTGGAGCGCCTCAGTCCCCTCGGCCACCGCGGCCGGCGTGCTCCTACACCGTAAATCAATTTTCGCCATAGGTATGGGGTCAGAAATACTGTTGTGTATAGCACGCTGCGCATTCCATACGGGCGATACCCGGATTTTGTCGTCTCAGATGTATTTCTGTGTGAGAAATTTACAGAGATAAAGGAGCCCGCCGCGGCGGAGCGACCAGAGTGCATTGAGGTGCTATGCTGCGTTGTGCCAGGCCGTTTCCCGTCGGGTGTTCGAATCCCACATAGGGCATGGATATTTGTTCTTTCTTTAGAATAAGGAAGTTGATAGGTAGTTTGTACGTTTAGGGACTGATAACCCGCAGTTAAGTCCCATAAGCTTCACAGACAGTAGAACAGTTGAAGAAGCCGCCCGGGAAACTTTAGGGCCGCTATGATCTGTAGAATGTGTAGCAGTCAACAAACGGTGAAAAAAGTAGCGTTTCAGAGAAATTTAGTAACAAGCAAGGCAAACCAGATTACACTGTTCTAGTCAAGAAGTAAACAAATCATGTTATCACTCTACTGGTCCCCCGTAATGCAGATCAGGTGAAATTTGCAAAAACGCAAAATGCATACGATTAGCATGTGACAATGAAGTACGTCACGGGCACAAAACTCTCCAATTTCAAGCATAACAACCTACACTGCAAACCACACCCTCCATAACGTACAGAATGAAGGCTAAGAGACCTTTTGGTCGTGCGCCGTAAATCTAATCCCGCCAACAGAAGGGCTGGCGCACTGTTGTATTTAGATGGCTGCGTATTACATACAGGCGAGTGCCAGGTGTTTTCCTTTCAGGATTTATGTCTGTATGGGGCGTTTTTATGGAGGAAGGAGGCGCCATGTTAGTTCAAGGGCCCTCAAAAATTCAGAGGCTCTGTGATATGAGGAATGTATAGGAGACAACAAACGGGGAAAAGGGTAGCGTTTCAGGGAAATGAAGGAAGAAGCGAAGAATTAAGATTGCAGTAATGTTTCCAATAACTAAACCAACAATTATAGCACATGTTCTACCGGTTTCGGTGATTGCTGCCATCAACAGGAAATCAACAAAATATTTTACATCAAAGACAATAACATTGTTACTGAGTACAGCAACGTCCAAGTTATAGTAAAATATTGTGATAGTTTCTAAACGCACTTTCATTTTGCATCGTCTAGAAGGTATTCCTTTAATTTAATTTTACATTCCCACCTAAAAACAAATGACAGCACTCTTTTCGCCACTCTATAGGAAGTACAAGATCAGGTGAAATTTACAAAAACAGGAAGTTTAAGCGATTAGCATTTTACCTTAGGAGTACAGTAAAGGCATCAAATACTACACTATCAAGACCTAAAAACAAGATAAACAGATTACCTGACATAGTCAGGTCTGGAGGCGATCTAATCGTTTTACAGTTTTCAAAAATGACAAGCCAAGATCGCACACTAACAATTTATTAAATGACGACCGGTGTCGGTGCACTGTGTCACCATCATCTGGTCACATATATGTTATAATCTGGTTATCTTGTTAAAAAATTGGGTATAAAATAACAAGTGCAACATTGCACTAAGTCACTATATAAAAAATACATATGTTAAAAGCATATATTACAAATATTTTGTAAGCTGTCACGCTTTTAACTTGTGTATTTTTTATATAGTGACTAAGTGCAATGTTGAACTTTTTATTTTATACCCATTTTTTAACAAGATGACCAGATTATAACATATATATGACCAGATGATGTTGACACAGTGCACCGAAATCGGTCGTCATTTAATAAATTGTTAGTGTGCTATCTTGGCTTGTCACTTTTGAAAACTATACAAGACACACAGTATAGATGTACTGGGAGTTTTGTATCATGCAATTTTGTAAACATATCCAATAAGCCTTTTAGTAGATAGCGTGCGTTCTAACGCGCCTTGCTGTGGAATGTACGTTTGTTTCCCGTCGGAGGTTCTAGTACTCCCTCGGGCATTAGTGTGCGAGTTAGTTAGTTTAACTAGTTTGTACGTCTAGGAACAGATGACCGTGTGCCTGTCGAGAAAGTTGAGTACGCTGATAGCAGTGTGCAGAATGGCATAGTCGTGCATGAAATTCCACTGTCCACTCCGGTAGAGTTCTTGCCGAGCCCGCCGGATGCGTTGCAGTCGCCGTTTCAAAACTCCCTCGTTAAGTCGTTGAATGTACGACCCTCGGGGACAAATTCATGATGCATCAAGGCCTTTGCAATCCACGTTACTTTTCCAAGAGTTCTCACACTGACCCTATTAGTTGGGTCGCAGCGTGTACCACCGCTTCACTGCATAGCTTAGCATTATAGGGGTCGCTTGCTGACATGTCCCTCAATGTGTATGCGCGGGCATCTCATCCTCGCCCCGCGCGGTTTGTAAAATATGGCACCATTCACAGAACTTCTCAGACCCACCTTGCATTGAACGGCCATTAAAGGATATAGTTATCCTTCAGTAAATATTAATTCTTAATGTTTACATTTATTTTTTAAGTGCTCTTATGGAATTATTCTTCAATGTTATCCGAGTCGCATATCTTGTTGCAGAGCAACAGACGCATATACGGAACACAGATTCTACGTTTCTGTAGCAAGTATGAATTGGTTATCTTTGACTAATGAACTACTCGTACAGTAGCTTATTTTGATACTGCGTCGGCTGCGGTTTAATGTGATATTATTTTCATTATTGACAAACAGCACAGCGGTCCTGTAAACTTCGGAAATTATTAACGGATTTATACTTGCATTTATTTCGAAACAATGAAGTGTTTTTAACAGTAAAATACTCCACGCATCATATTTCAAGAGAGAGTGAAACAGAAAGATAATACTGCTGCGAATAACAAGCAGGACGGACAATGCGCTATTTTCGATATTACTATAAAACACGCAGTTTTGCGTTTATATAAAATCAGAGCAGGCATAAAGAGGAAAATTATAAATGCATGTAACGCGTTATAACTTTCCTGCCTTGTATCCTAACGAAAGAGTGTATTTTGCATACATTATATTACCACGTCAAATCAATTCTCACTTATAAAGCCGAATTCGACGTTAGCCACGTTCCATTCTGTACTCCACAAACTAAAGATATGGTGAACGGATTTTCGTAGAGTTTTCGCCAATGAGCGATGAGATTCATGAAGAAGGTTTGGGTGTACAATTTATTAAGGTGTGTGGCAGTGGGGTGTGCCTAGCAAAACTCCGCGATACTGAGACTTAGGAAACCAACCGTACATGTAATAATGCGATTGCTGTTTGCATAGAGAAATATTAGATGCTAAACAATATACATGAACGTCTCGAAAAGTCTATTTATTTTTCAAACAACCTACTTATCTCTTGTTTTTTTCCCTGAAAAATGTAGAGAACACTTACTATGAGTTCATAGTTTCGGAATTATTGTCACATAGTCGCAACTGCAGTTATGTTTTATACGTTGATATTTACAAAATTACAAAGTAAATAAGACGCAGCATTCAGAAGGCAGTAATTCATTTCATTTTATTGCCAGTTAGCATTACGCATGTTTTAAATCATTAACATTGTTCTGTACCACTTTTCACTTCTATCTCTCTCACTCTTAAATGTTCAAATCAATCTCTAATAAAAGTCTTCTTTGAACGGTTTATTTTTACAATGTAGTTACCATTTCTGTTAGACAAAACTATCCAGCATCAATTACTAAGCGTGTCCAAGTAACGTTAATAAGATTTATATAATGCCAGGAATATTGGTACTAGTTATGGACAAATTAAAACTGCGGACGAATCCTGTTATGACTGACTCTTTGAATGGCACTAGAACGTAAATCTTTTTTAGTACAAAGTACAAGGCAATTTCCTTACTGTTAAGTGAATATTGAATAAAAAGTGTAAAAAAATTATATATGTAACGTCTTATTTCCTTTTTCGTATTGCCTGGTGTACGCTGTTTAGCTGTGAACTGTTTTGACGATTTACGTGCTCGATGTATGAGGTACATAACTACATAACTTCGAGATAGAGCGTGTACAAGTAAATTCCCGTCGTGATGGCGATAGACAAAGAAAATGGCGGGCGTGTTTTTTGTGCGATGTTACATAGAGCATTAGTAGCAAAAGAATCAGTGACTTATCGAATTTAAACTACCAAAGTTAGGTCCAATTTACCAAATATGAATTTTATTGTTCGAAAGCAATCAGAATGACTGTGCAAACTGTTGGTATGAGAGAACGTTCACGTAGTTTACGAGCAGTTGGTAAGTATGCGAATGAAGTGTCAGGTTCACCTCTTCAAGGTCCATCTGATACGTGGCTTTAATCTGGTAAAAGAGCTACCTACAGATCACGTCACAATATATTCGTCATAATATAACAAGAAAGAGTCTATCAGGAACTGCTCCAACTACCGAACTATTGCACTCATATCTCACGTAAGTAAAATTTTATTTACAAATTGAACCAACGTTCGAAGCCGTACATACAACCCCACATATCCTCAGACCAAGCAGGTTTTGTTGAAGGGAAAGGAACTCGTGAACAGATTCTCAACGTAAGACAAATAATAGAGAAATCACGAGAGTTCTGTGTTCCTGTTTTCATCTGCTTCCTTGACTGTAGGAAAGCCTTTGACTGTGTTATGTGGGAAAAGTTGTGGCAGGTACTTTCAGAGATGGGTGTCCCTCTCCACTTGACAGCATTGATAAAAAATCTTTACAATGATCACTCCGCAGTTGTAAAGACAAGTGCTGGCACGTCTGATTCCTTCAGAGTTTCAAAAGGTGTGAGACAGCGTTGTGTTCTAGCCCCACAACTGTACAACATCTATGCAGCACACGTCATTAGGAGAGCTCTTTATGGTTGGACCAAATGCATCTCAATTGGCGGAAGAACTGTCAACAACCTCCGTTTTGCTAATGACACAGTACTTTTAGCCAACAGTGAAGATGAACTTGCTGAGCTACTAACTACCAAAAAACTGCACTGAAGGCTTGGCCTCCCTACCTCTCGTCTCCCGAAAACCTGTCAACAAAGATTGCGGGCGACTGGCCAGAAATACATCTGTTGTTGCCAGAGCCAGATACAAAAGGGCAATATGCGTAAGAAGCGTGGAATGCTTTTCCCCATACACACAATCCGAGCGTCTGCGATTCAGTTCCGAAGGACGTAGCAGCGGCTACAGCCTTCAATGATGGCAGTAGTAATTCGCATTGGACAAAATTCTTCAGTCATTTAATCTTAAGGCAACGTGATCCTTTACACACTGCCTGAAGTGAAAATAAAACACCCTCTTCGAATTTTGCAATGCATTCAACATTTATTGTTGCAAGAGTGCGTAACTAATGCACAAAGGTATTACATTTACACATCAATAGCTCAAACGGTGCTGACGTACCAGCTGTCGATCAACGCCAAAGTTCCCATATTAGTGTCTGGTGTATTCTCCATTGGTCGGCAATGCAGGCGCTGATTTGGCATTGTTGAATAAAGGACGTACATGTGTAGTTTACGCAGTTTCTTTGATATGACTGTTGCATCTTCTAAGTGTTCCGACTACCAAACGTAGTCTTTCGTTCGCTTTCCCTACAAAATTTTCTATGTTTTCTTTCCAATTCAAGTTGTTTAATTGTTACTTCTTGGTATTTAGATGAATTTTCGGCACTTAGTCGTTACTGATTTATCGTGTAAATGATGTTTAACGGATTTCTTTTAGTGGTCATATGGATGACTTCGCACTTCTCATAATTAAGGGTCAATTGCCATTTTTTTCACCATGCTGATATCTGAAGTATATCATTTTGCAGTTGCTTTTGATCTTCTGGTGACTATGTTATGAATGTTAATCAATGTTCCACTATTGGCATCTGTTAGAGACTCTGACGAAAGAATTTGCACATTTGAAATAGTTAAAGATTGATTAAAGGAACACCTACTGCATGATGTAAAATGGAAGGACTTTTAGAAAAGATCGCAATATTTTATTAGACGTTGGTGTACTTAGTAAAAATATTATCTTATTGAGTTTGATGTGAAATATTTTGTCGATTTTCTGTTGACTAAAGTAACTACAAAACTGGGAGAATATAACAATGAAAACATTTACAGCCTAGGCATAAGAATGATTTTTGCAAAGTATATAGTGGCTGTAGATTGCCACAAGAAAACAACATTATGTACTAGGTGATCAAAAAGTCAGTAAAATTTGAAAACTTAATAAATCACGGAATAATGTAGATAGAGAGGTAAAAGTATACACACATGTTAGGAATGATGTATGGTTTTATTAGAAAAAAAAGTTCAATACTTTCTGACAGATGGCGCTTCATCTGATCAGAAAAGCAATAATTTGCATAACAAATTAAGAAAAAGCAAAGACGATGTTCATTACCGAAAATGCTCAATATGTTCACCATCATTCCTCAACAATTGCTATAGTCGAGGACTAATGTTGTGAACAGCACTGTAAAGCATTTCCGGAGTTATTGCGAGGCATTGGCGTCGGCTGTTGTCTTTCAGCATCCCTAGAGATGTCGGTCGATCACATTTGCGACTTCAAGTAACGCCATAGCCAACAATCGTACCGACTGGGGACCTGGGAGGCCAAGCTTGACGAAAGTGGCGGCTGAGCATACGATCCTCACCAAACGACGCGCGAAAGTGGTCTTACACGCGTCTAGCAATATGGAGTGGAGCGCCATCCTGCATAAAAATCGTACATTCCAGCAGGTGTGATTCCTTAATTTCTCCTGGCGAATAACAACTTCGAAAAAGTTACTGGTATGCTGCCAGGTACCAAAATCGACGACGGCCGATATTTTGGCAGGAGACCACCCTGCCATTTTCAAGGCGAAATTGCAGTATGGACGTGCAACGATCTTTAAAACCTCGGTTTTCAATGAGTAAACAGAAAAGACAACACACACCGAGCAAGCAAGCACACAGCGCCGACACGGCCAAAGATGAAACCGGTCAGAATATAAACATCAGTTCTCGACAGATGAGGTCGGAATAGTTTTGTCCCTCTGTTTTTGATAAGTGAGAGAGCAGGATCCCAAGCAGAATTTAAACAGAAGCCACCATCCCTATTCATAAGTTTGTCACCTAGTTTTATTTCTATTGCTCCCTTGATGAGAAAGTCCCAGTAGTTGGAAGTGAGTTCCAGAATTTCCGTTTTGTTGTATTCCATAGGGTGACCTGCGTCAAGACAGTGTTCGGCCACAGTAGATTTGTTTGGCTGTTGTAAACGTGTGTGAGGTTTATGGGCAATACAACGGTCCTCAACAGTCGTAATAGTTTGACCAACATATGACATGCCACAGCTACATGGAATACGGTAGACACACACACCTTGCGCAAACGGAGATAATCCTTAAAGGATCCCAACAGTGCCTTAATTTTAGAAGGTGGACGAAACACACATTTCACTTTGTTTTTATGCAAAATGCGACCAATCTTAATGGAAATGCTGCCAACGTATGGCAGAAAGGCCACGGACGTGGGTGCCGACTCAGTGTTATCATCACTAGCCCGATCCACATGTGGTCGATAGCGCAACGCTCTTTTATTCTGCATAGCCATTCTGTCGAAAAGTTACCTCCAGATGGGACAACTCAGTGAGATCCTGCTCTCTCACGGCGAGAACTAATGTTTATATCGATATTCAAAACGTTCAAACGTTTGTATAGCTTATGGGACTTAACTACAGGGTCATCAGTCCCTAAACTTACAAACTACTTATGAACCAGCTAATACTAAGGACGGCACAAATATCCATGCCCGAGGTGGGATTCGAACCCCCGACCGTAGTGGCCGTGCAGACCGTGACTGCAGCGCCTCAGTCCCCGCGGCCACCGCGGCCGGCTATATCGATATTCTTAAATGTTAGTAAATCTTAAGGGACTCAACGTCTGTGGTCATCAGTCCCTAAGCTAACAAACTACTTCAACTAACTTAATCCTGATGACTACACAGACACCCATGCCCGAGGAAGTAGTCGAACCCCCGACGGCGAGAAACCATGTGCTCCTCAGCATGGAACTTTAGACCGCTCGGGAACTCCACCGCTGCTCAAATGTTCAAATGTTTGTACATGTATCGGACCAAACTGCGTGGTCATCAGTCCGTAGCTTATAAACTACTTAAACCTAGGTACACTAATCTAAAGACAACACAGATACCCATGCCACAGGGAGAACTCGAACCTCCACTGCGAGCACCCGCGCGCTCCGCAGCGAGACGCTCTAGACCGCTCGGCTACTCCATCGCGGGCCACCGCTGCCCAGAGCTTCCTTACTGCGGTTTCGCCTTGAAAATGGCAGGAAGGTCTCCTGTCGAAATATCAGCTGTCGTCGATTTTGGTACCTGGCAGCATACCCATAGGTTTTTCGAAATTCTAGCAGGAAGGAAGGAAGGAAGGAAGCTTGGAGTTTAACGTCCCTTCGACAGCGTGGTCATTAGAGACAGAGATTACGCTCGGATTGTTTTGGTAAGGATATGGAAGGAAATCGGCCATGCCCTTTGAAAGGAGCCATCCAGGCATTTGCCTGGAGTGATTTAGGGAAATCACGGAAAACCTAAATCAGGATGGCCGGAGGTGGATTTGAACCACCATCCTTCCGAATGCGAGTCCAGTGTCCACTGGTACCGCTCGGTATTCCAGCAGGTGTTTATCAGCCAGACTGGGTATGATGCGATTCTGTAACATATCGGCGTATCTCTCACCCGTCACGGTAGCAGTCACTGACATTTTGCTGTCCAGCGCCATCTGTCGGACTTTTTTTTCTGATAAAACCCCACGTCATTCCAAGTGTGTGTGTAAATTTTTACCTCTTTATATACATTATTCCGTGATTTATTAAGTTTTCAATTTTATACTGACTTTCTGATCACCCGGAACATTGGAAGGAGTGTGTGTAGTCGGTTGTACGACGGACCTATTCGCGAACTTGCCGTAACAGGAAAGTCAGGTTTACAGCGGAGGCCTGTAAGTGAAGGGAGGCCGGCGTGATGAGATTGGAGTGACCTGGGGGCAGGGCGCGGCATGTCAGGGCGGCGCGTCGCCTCGGCCCGGCAGTCATTCAATCAGCCGCCAGCCTGCGACACAAGCGCCGCTACTTGCTGCTCCTCGCTCGCTGCTCGCTGCGCCTTTATATCGTGGCTACGGCCGCCGGGGGGCGGAAACTTTTACGGCCGAGTCCGCCTTCTGGCGGCCCTGAGCCAGCCTGTCGCCTCGCAACGACGATTCTAGTTTCATTCGCGACAGTAAAACGCTGAAAATGACTGGCGCCGTATTGTGTCCCAACTGACAGCGTAGCCTCAGAGATGTCCGGGATCATCTCACAGCGACACTGTCATTACCGAATGGGAGACCAGCAGTAAACATCAAGAGGAACGACACGAGTAATCTTTCAGTTTGGTACTCAGTGTCGGGGGTTAACGCCGGAACAACGCAAGGTCTCCAGAATGAAACTTTCACTCTGCAGCGGACTGTGCGCAGATATGAAACTTCCTGACAGATTAAAATTGTGTGCCGGAACCGGGACTCGAACCTGGGACCTTTGCCTTTCGCTGGCAAGCGCACTACCGACTGTGCTGTCCCGACACGACTCACGATGCCGCCTCACAACTTTACTTCCGCCAGTACCTCGCCTCCTACTTTCCATACTTCACAGAAGCTCTCCTGCGAACCATGCAAGACTAGCACTTCTGGAAGAATGGATATGGTGGAGACATGGCTTAGCCACAGCCTAAGGGATGTTTCCAGGAGTGCTAGTCTTGCATGGTTCGCAGGAGAGCTTCTGTGATGTTTGGAAAGTAGGAGGCGAGGTACTGCCGCAAGTAAAGTTGTGTGGCGGCATCGTGAGTCGTGTCGGGATAGCACAGTCGGTAGTGCGCTTGCCCGCGAAAGGCAAAGGTCCCAGGTTCGAGTCCCAATTCCGGCACACAGTTTTAATCTGCCAGGAAGTTTCATATCAGCGCACACCCCGCTGCAGAGTGAAAGTTTCATTCTGGAAACATCCCTTAGACTGTGGCTAAGCCATGTCTCCACTATATCCTTTCTTCCAGGAGTGCTAGTCTTGCATGGTTCACAGGAGAGCTTCTGTGATGTATGGAAAGTAGGAGGCGAGGTACTGGCGAAAGTAAAGTTGTGAGGCGGCATCGTGAGTCGTGTCGGGGTAGCACAGTCGGTAGTGCGCTTGCCCGCGAAAGGCAAAGGTCCCTGGTTCGAGTCCCGGTTGCGGCACACAATTTTAATCTGCCAGGAAGTTTCATATCAGCGCATACTCCGCTGCAGAGTGAAAGTTTAATTCTGGAAACATCCCTTAGGCTGTGGCTAAGCCATGTCTACGCCATATCCTTTCTTCCAGGAGTGCTAGTCTTGCATTGTTCACAGGAGAGCTTCTGTGATATTTGGAAAGTAGGAGGCGAGGTACTGGCGGAAGTGAAGTTGTGAGGCGGCATCGTGAGTCGTGTCGGGATAGCACAATCGGTAGTCCGCTTGATCGCGAAAGGCAAAAGTCCCAAGTTCGAGTCGCGGTTCCGGCACACAATTTTAATCTGCCAGGATTTTAATCTGCTAGGCGTAACATTACAGAGCGATATGAAATGGAACGAGCATGTAAGGACAGTTGTGAGTAAGGCAGACAGCCGACTTCGGTTTATTGGGAGAATTTTGGGAAGATGTACTTCAACTGTAAAGGAGACCGCGTATAAAACGCTTGTACGACCACGTCTTGAGTATTGCTCAAGTATTTGGGACCCGCAGCAGATCGGTTTGAAGGAAGACATAGAGGCGGTTCAGAGGCGAGCAGCTAGATTTGTTACCGGTAGGTTCGACCAATGCGCGAGTGTCACGGAAATGCTCCGGCAACTCAATTGGGGATCGCTGGAAGAAAGACGACGTTCTTTTCGTGAATTTCTGTTAAGTAAATTTAGAGGGCCGGAATTTGAAGCTGAGTGTAGTACGATCTTGCTGCCGCCTACTTACATTTCGCGTAAAGATCACAAAGACAAGATAAGAGAAATTAGGGCTCGTACGGAGGCATATAGGCATTCTTTTTTTCCTCGTTCAATTTGGGAGTGGAATAGGAAAGGAAATGCCTAGTAGTGGTACAGTGTACCCTCCGCCACGCACCTTACGGTGAATTGCGGAGTATGTATGTAGATGTAGATGTAGATGTAGAAGTTTCAACGCAAGGTCTGTTTTACAAGTCCCTTGTCGAATATGAGGCACATCCACAAAGTGCTTCCATATCTTTTCCTAGCCAAATGCAACATAGTAACGTAAAAACTTCATTCGCAAAAGGTACAACAATTTGCTACATAGTCACCAAAAGAGTTTCAGGCACCTGTCAAACCAGGGGTTAAACTCTTTTACACCTTATTACAAATATTAAATGAAGCAGCATTGGCAGTCAAAGTATTTTGCATTTATTGTCGTAAATCAATCTCATTATTAATCATAAGGAGAGGCATTGAATTAAAATTTGTTCGGTGGCTGGGATTCGAACCCGGGACTTCCTACTTCCTAGGTAAGCACTTTAGACCACAGCGTTGCAGACAAAGCGACTACACGGACTTTGTTAAAGCACGTCTCCCTCCACACCACATACTTTAATTCTGCCTCAATGTTACCAGCGAAATGCGCATTTCACAGGGAATATTGAGGCTGAATTAAAGTATGTGGGTCGGCCGCGGTGGCCGAGGGGACTGAGGCGCTAAAGTCACGGTCTGCACGGACACTACGGTCGGGTGTTCGAATCCCCTCTCGGGCATGCATATTTGTGCCGTCTTTAGTATTAGCTAGTTCGTAAGGAGTTTGTAAGTTTAGGGACTGATGACCCCCTTAGTTAAGTCCCATAAGCTATACAAACATTTGATTTGAAAGTATGTGGTGTGGAAGGAGACGTGCTTTAAGACAGTGCGTGTAGTCGCTTTGTCTGCAAAGCTGTGTCCTCTGAGCGCTCTAAAGCACCTACCTAGTAAGTAGGAGATCCCGGGTTCGAAACCCGGCCACAGCACAAATTTTAATTCACTGCCTCTCCTTATGTTTAATACCTTTGGTATAACGAGACATTGTGGTCTCAAGGAAACGTATTATTGTCGCTTTCAGTCACTTAGTATCAATCTTCAGTGCAGATGCAGAAATTCGCAAGAGATGTTACATGACTTATAACATTACTCGTAGATCTGACGTATTCCATAACACAGTGTCAAGATAATGCAGGATAATCATTTTGTGTGTCAGGTGTACATTATACTCAAAGTACACCTGATACACAAAATGATTATCCTGCATTATCTTGAGACAATATTATGGAATACGTCTACGTGTAATGTTATAATTCATGTCACATCTCTTGTGAATCTCTGCATCTGCACTGAAGATGGAAACTAAGTAACTGAAATCGTTGTACGACAATAAATGAAAAAGATTTTTACCGACAATGCTGCTTCATTTGGCACGCAATCCAGGCAGCGTTTTGACAACGGCGAGGATCTGAAAATCACAATGAAATACTTCTACCACACAAAACAAAGTCTCACGATATTTGTCAATACGATTGGTGACTATGTCGAGAAATAACCCAACTGATGCTACATATGTTGCCAAAGACGTTCTGCTGTTTACATCTAGCTACAAAACCGATATCCACCCAAATTTGAGTGGAGGGCGGGAGTACTCAGTACAACTACTATCTTTCTTGTTCCACTCCCTTAAAGAGCGAGGGAAAAACTTATACTTATATGCATCTGTTCGACCCCTAATCTCTCTAATCTTATCCTTGTGGTCCTTAAGCAAAATATTCTGAAAATTAGGGGAGGGACATACTTCTGCACTTCTTTGGGTATATGATAGTACACAACCGTTTTGGGAAAAGTTAAATACTGAGTTCGGGAAATGTGACCACAATGAAATTTATTACATCGGTTAGTGTCGTGGTAGTTCACAAATAAGTTTGTTATAGTCTTCAAAATGAAATGCCAAGATCGCACATTAATAATTTATTGACCGACGAAGTGTGTCACAATCATCTGGTTACATATATATGTTTTACAAGCTGGTCATCTGTCAAAAATATAAAAGACATGCTAAAAATGACCTACAAACATAAAAAATGAGATACATTTGGGATTACGAGGCACTAACCCTACCTTATTGAAAAATGGATATAAAATAATAACTGCAACATAGAACTTAGACATTATACAAAAAAATACACAAGTTAAAACATGACAGCTTACACAATACTGTAATACTAGTATAGATCTTGGCGCAAGGTGGCAGTACCATAGCAGGATGCTGTTTGTAAGCTAGTTTCACAAAATTTATTTATTACATAAAACCACGTTGTGGAGTTTCGTACTATGCTGCTGCCACCTTGCGCCAATATGTATACCACAATCCTCAAAGCCGTCAGTATTGTGTAAGCTGTCATGTTTTAACTTGTGTATTTTTATATAGTGACGAAGTGCTTTGTTCCACTTACTACTTTATATCCATTTTCATATGGTATGGTTAGTGCCTCTTAATCACCCCTCGTATCAACTCTGATCCTATCCCCGTAGCATCAGCGCCCATTCTCCCCATCCCCTCCTCCTCCCTCTCCCCGCTTGGCCTTCCCCCCTTCCCCACCCTGGAGTCTCGATCTCACCCGTCTTTCCTCTCCCCCCGACTGATGACCCCGCAGTTACGTCCCATAGACTATACAAAACATCCTCTCCCCCCTCTCTCTCTCCCTCCCTCTCCCTCTCTCTCTCTCTCTCTCTCTCTCTCTCTCTCTTTTCAACCTTCCCCCGCGCTTCCTAACCTTCCCCTCCCTTTTCCCTGCGGGGGCCGCAGTGACGCATTTTAGATCCAGTGTCGTCTAGTGTCTAGTGCATCCATGTCTCCGTGTGAGTTTACAGTGCGTCGAACAACAACATCTCTTCACCTGTGTCGTCGTGTTACTTCTTCGTGTGTCCAGTGATGTTTCTCAATGTGATTTTATCGCCACCGTGGCACAGACTTTTTTTAACTGTTTATGTGTCTGTCTCTCTCGCCTGCACTATTGTCTCCAGTGTCCAGTTTTTAAAGCTTCAATGTTTTTTCTTCATGCCATATTTTTTCATCCCTTGTTTTTACTCTCGTGACATTGATTTATTTTAATCTGACCTTGTAATGTGCATGTACGCTCGGCTGAAGAGCAGCACCTAATGCTGCTGCCAGCCTGCCGGCTCTGTCGGCGTTAAAATAACAATAAAAAAAGCATCTTAATCCCAAATGTAAATTATTTTTTATATTTGTACATTTTTAATGTCTTTTATATTTCTCACCGATGACCAGATTGCAAAATTTTATATATGACCAGATGATGGTGACACAGTTCACTGAAACCGGTCATCGTTCAAAAAATTATAAATGTACGATCTTGGCATTTCATTATGAAGACTAAAAACTAACAGATCGCCTCCAAAACCTGGGCTCTGTTTAAAGCGGGAATCTTCACTCAAGACAATCATCATCCAATGTTCTTGATCACCAATAGGATCTTTATACAGGCTCACTTTATAGCGTTGCGTTATCTACCTGACTGATTGTGAAGATGAAGACAATGGCGATGATGATCATGCTTTCATATTAAGGCCGAGAACTTATTTACATTGAAATCTACCAGAACGGGTCGCGTGTTGATGAATTCATAAGGTCTTACAACACGTTCCTGTAATCATTAGATATCAATAAAATTATTAAAATAAACCTTAACATGCTATCCAAGAAACAAAAAGATAACATTTACAAAGTCAACATAGGGAGATTAGCAACAGGGAGATACGCCAAGATGGCGCATAACAATAATAAAAATACGGCCTAATCTTATGTTGAGGTAATTCCAGAGGAGCGTGTTACAAATTGACTTCTACCAATGTTAATCTGTGTATTCCGTGTTTTCTCTAAATTATTCCGGACGACGGGCAGAATGGGTTCCTCGATAAAGTCAGCGGCTCCCTTACTGTTCCTACTCCTCTTAAAATAGCGTCCACGCAATTCAACATTTACTGAAATAATATATAAGCGACGAAAGACATTACACACTTGCTGAGTAAATGTACCATAAATGAAGAACCGAGGAAATTGTTAGTTTTGTTATGTTCTCGCCTCCGTGTCGCTGCACCGGTGTAAATGATATCGGCAGTTGAATTGGAAAACAGATCGAAGGGAAAATAACTTTAAGCTGTGGACAAGTACTGAAATATAGTCTCGCCTTTCTCTGTATGATGAGACGCAACACATAGTCAAAAGTGGAAAAAATGTTTCAACAAATCAGAATTACATCAGAAGGACCCCAAACTGTATGGTAAATAGGAAATCCATACAACTACGCTTTGATACCTATGGTCTATGTCTCAACCTACCGCCATTTTACAAATTCTTTGCGGCGTAGAAAAAGCTTGTCAGACAGGTCATTGTAATCACGATGTACCACACTCGAACACTACAAATGGGCTTCCAGCTATTCAGTTTATGATGTGGATTCTCTAACGACTCATTTAAACATAATACGCTCTGTCTCTCTCTCTCTCTCTCTCTCTCTCTCTCTCTCTCTCTCACACACACACACACACACACACACTCACACACACACGCACACATATATATATATATATGCAACGTCCACTCATTCTCTCTCTGTCTCTCTCTTTCTCTGTCTCTCTCTTTCTCTGTCTCTCTCTTTCTCTGTCTCTCAGCGTTACACACACACACATACACAAACACACACACTCTTACACGTACTCGTACAACTGTACTTCCACACCCAGGTTGAGAGAGAGGCGATGATAGATACGTGCAGAGGGGGTATCTACAACGTTCGATGAATGCCATCAGACGATAAACAAAACAAAATATACACTCAAGTGTTCATTACTGCCTTTAAAACTTGTAGCCACCCGCGACAAGACACTTTTGACTATGTTGATTACACGTTGCTCAATTGCGCTCTCACAATGACTACGTTTAACTGCTCGCAGTGTGTTTACATAGTCACATGTAGTGCAAGTCTCTCAAGACCCATGTGAATGCACACACACTTGCACCAAGTAGTCGTTCTGATATCTTTTTAGACACACAACGTGTATATACACTGCTGGAATTAAAAATTAGCACAAAAAGATTTCATATTTTCTGTAGATATGTTGTTGAAACAGTTCATATGAAATGATTAGAAGAAATAACAGAGATAATAGAGATAACAGAAGAGGCGTTGTTAAGGTACCAGGTGTAATCTTTGATGATAAAATGTTGAAATGTTTGTTAAGCTTATGGGACTTAACTACGGGGTCATCAGTCCCTAAACTTACAAACTACTTATGAACTACTTACGAACTAGAACGGCACAAATATCCATGCCCGAGGGGGGATTCGAACCCCCGACCGTAGTGGCCGTGCTGACCGTGACTGGAGCGCCTCAGTCACCTCGGCCACCGCGGCCGGCAATCTTTGATGAAATACCCATACTTGTACCTGGTGTACCTCCACAAGCAGCAATGCTGGCGTTGATCCTGGCATACAATCGATCATACATACAGTATAATACTGTCTATGGATACGTAATTCCACACCTAATCCACCTGTTTACGTAATTTTAGAATGGTTGCGGGTTGATGAGTCTGACAGGTCAGTTGCCACATCATATCACGGCGCGGTCAATGTTACATGAATTATTGATATAGTGGCTATTCTTTCGGTGCACCTCGGTTGCACAGTGGTAGACTGCCATACTATAAATTAAAAAAATCGCGGGTTTGATCCCCGCCTGGTCCTGGGGATTTTATGTGTCACTTTCCACTTCTTTCACCTCATTGCTCATCTGAAAAATACCGAGTAGCAACGTGGTTCGGAACACACGTTAAACTGTAGGTCCCCCTATAACTGGCTGGGTAAGTCAGTTCGAAGGTCGGAAGAAGGCAACGGCATACCACCTCCAGACAGGACCATGCCCAGTAAAGCACTCTGGTGTTCAAACCAATCTTCGGATTGTTGACTGCTTTACCTATTCTTTCGATCATGTCCGAAATAACGGACTCCAATTGTTGACATTAACGACGGTAACTGTATGAATTCGAAATAAGGAAACATTTCGACCGTTTCGAGACGTTGAAATAAATTCAACGGTGAAGTTGAAAATGCGTGCTCGCGGGGATTCGAAACCGAATTTCTCACTTCGGACCATCGGTTGCCTCAACCAATGAGCCTATCCAAGCAGACTTCTCCTCCAACCTATTTTCTTACCTTCTAGTCCTCTTCCCATTGATTCTTCTCGATCGCAGGCAGTGGATTTCCACGAGGGTTTGAATGCATCCGCATTGAAACTGAAAATTGCCAGTTGGTGCCTGCCTGGATAGGCTAATTGGTTAAGACGACCGCTAGACCAAAGTTCGCGAAATCCGGGTACAAATCCCGCTCCAGCACAAGTTCTCATCTTTGCCGTTGAATATTTCTACGCCCCGAAACGGTTCGAAATGTTTCAATATTTCTATTTTGTAAAATTACGGCCGTTAACGTTAACAATTGATATCTGTTATTTAGTACATGCCCGAAAGTACAGACACCATATCAATGATTGTAAAATATGCCACCAACAGGCAATTTACAGTTTCAATGCGGATGCAACCCACAGCCTGCGACCGAGAGGCATCAGTTGGCAGGGGGCTAGAAGTTACTAGATTGGGTAGCCACCTTAGTTAATGCGACTACTGGCCCGAAGAGAGAACTACAGGTTCGAATCCCAGCCCAACACAAATTTTCAACTTCGCAGTTGAATTTATTTCAACGCTCCTAAATGGTCAAAATGTTTCAATATTTCGAATCCGTAATATTACGAGAGTCCATAGCTATTGCTGGTCATGCAATCTGCCGCACGTCTTAAAGAGCACGTCAGTTTCCTGCGGAGTGTGTGTGCCGCTTTATCCTGTTGTAAAGAAAACACACCATCTTTCTCTTGCAAGATACACGCACGGGTCTTAAGGTATTCTGCACGTTCCAACCACTGATCAGCGCTCCCTCCATAGACAAAGGTGAACTACAGTTGTATCTCATCGTAACGCTGGCCCTAAGACCGGGATGGGTCCACTGTACCTTGCAACAATGCAGTCTACGAGGAAACTCTCGCCAGATATACGCCAGCCGCGATGGAGTAGCCGAGCATTATAAGGCGCTTCGCTGCGGAGCACACGGTAGCTCGCCGTCGGTGGTTCGAGTCCTCCCTGGGGCATGGGTGTGTGTTTTGTCCTTAGGTTAGTTTGCCTAGGTTTAAGTAGTTTGTAAGCTACGGACTGATGACCACGCAGTTTGGTCCGACAGATTTACAAACATTTCAACATTTGATTTACGCCTTACGTGCAAACGACGTCCTCTTGCGCACGGCCGGAAACTGCTGTGTCCGCCGAAGACCACCGCCTGCTGTTCTACAAATCAAATGTTTGTAATTCTATCGGATCAAACTGCGTGATCATCAGTGCGTAGCTGCTGTTCTACCTTCCTACTGGTTCCCTGACGGCACGAGTCGAGCTGTGCTCGGCGAAGCTGTGACGTGATTGGAAATCGGGTTAGAGGTGTGCGTGCTCGAAGTGCAACTGCAGTTAACCGGTTGGCAACAGTTTACAAACTCTCTTATCTTGGCTGTGTTGGATGTGAAACCTCTCACTGCTGCCCTTACAAAACGACGATTTTTCCGTAGCGTTTAAGCAGCGTGGGTGTCGTCTACTCTGGTTAGGATGTCCACGTGACCATTTCTTGAAACAACATTGCACATCTCTACCATCACGTCCTACTCGTGTGGAAATTCTGCGGAAGGACCATAATGCCATGCGGAATGCTATACTCCTGGCTATTAAAATTGCTACACCACCAAGATAACGTGTTACAGACGCGAAATTTAACAGACAGGAAGAAGATGCTGAGACATGCAAATGATTAGCATTTAAGAGCATTCACACAAGACTGGCGCCGGTGGCGACGCCTACAACGTGCTGACATGAGAAAAGTTTTCAACCGGTTTCTCATACTCAAACAGCAAATGACCGGCGTTGTTGTGATCCCTCTTGTAAGGAGGAGAAATGAGTACCATCACGTTTCCGACTTTGATAAAGGCCGGACTGTAGCCTATCGCGACTGCGGTTTATGGTATCGCGACACTGCTGATCGCGTTCGTCGCAATCTAATGGCAGAAGAATATGAAATCGGAGGGGAGGGCAATACGGAACGCCGTGCTGGATCCCAACGGCCTCGTATCAATACAAGTCGAGATGACAAGCATCTTATCCGGATGGCTGTAACGGATTGTGCAGTCACGTCTCGATCCCTGAGTCAACAGATGGGGACGTTTCCAAGATAACTACAATCTGTACGAACAGTTCGACGACGTTTGCAGCAGCATCGAGTATCTGCTCTCAGATCATGGTTGCGGTTACTCTTGACGCTGCATCACAGACAGGAGCGCCTGCAATGGTGTACGCAACGACGAACGCTACAACGACATTTTTTCGGATGATTCTATTTACAGCATCATGATGGTCGCATCCGTGTTTGACGACATCGCGGTGAACGCACACATTGAAAGCGTGTACTCTTTATCACCATATTATCGTATCACCCGGCGTGATGGTAAGGGGTAACATTGGTTACACATCTCAGTCACCTCTTGTTCGCATCGACGGCATCGATCGGCACAACAGCCGTTACATTTCAGATATGTTACGATCCGTGGCTCAACCCTTCATTCGATCCCTGTGAAACCTCACACTTCAGCAGGATAATGCACGACTGCATGTTGCAGATCCTATACGGGCCTGTCTGGATACGGAAAATGTTCGACTTCTGCCTGGCCAGCACATTCTCTAGATCTGTCACCAATTGAAAATGTCTGATTAATGGTGGACCAGTAACTGGCTCGTCACAATACGCCAGTCATTACTGTTGATGAACTGTGGTATCGAGTTGAAGCTGCATGGGAATCTGTACCTGTACACGCCATCCAAGCCCTGTTTGAATCAATGCCCAGGCGTATCAAGGCCGTAATTACTGCGAGAGGTGGTTGTTCTGGGTACTGATTTCTCAGGATCTATGCATCCAAATTGCGTGAAAATGTAATCAAATGTCAGTTCTAGTATAATATATTTATCCAATGAGTACCCGTATATCATCTGTATTTCTTCTTGGTGTAGCAGTTTTAATGCCCAGTACTGTAAATGTGGAAACTCTCACTGCTGCCCTTAAAAACGACGATTTTCCTGCATCATCTATGCAGCTCGGGTGTCTTCTACGCTTGTTAGAATGTCCAGTAACGATTTCATCAAGCATCATTGCACATTTATACCAGTACGTCCAACTCGTGTGGGAATTCTTCCAAAGGGTACCATAACGCCATGCAGAATGCTATAATTTTACCGTTTTAAACTTGACAAGATGGCTGCAGCAGGCATGCTTTACAATTTGATATCACACTGAGCCTTATAGCTACAAACCCTTCCTGAGGCGTTTGGCAACTACGTCACTACGATAGCTATTGGTGGACGTAGTTGAAAACATTACCAGTACATTCATTATAACCCAGAAATCATTTGCCGACATCAGATTTTAATCGAGGTGTACTATTATTTTTTCGGCAGTACATTTAGAATTAATTTTGAGTAACCAATCGTTTCCATTCGTGATTTGCTGATCCATCGTTACGTCATTATTTTCCGTTTTATACAAATTAACGATTAAGTGACACGAAACAAATTTTAAAACATCGTGTAATCGAGCACTCTTTCTCATGTCTGGTCTGGCCAGTAACATATATTATACGAGCCGTTTAGGAAAGTGCATGAATCTAAGATTTATGAAGTAGATTTCACGATTGAGGCACACCGTGATTATAACGCGCTCTGTAATTCAATCATGATACTGGTATCCTAATATTAAAGTGTTTTCACATTCAGGTCGTCTGAAATTTTGGATTGTACTATAAGTAGCTTAAAAAATTCCTGTAAAATTGAACGATTCTAAAATTTCAAAATATTTAATTTAAAATTGTTTAGTATGTTACTTTGCTATTGTTGAGTGGTTAGTTTCTGCTACACTGCATACTCCCGTCTTATATACAAGGGTTCGAATTTAAATAGTGGCAACATTGCTGTGGAAATATTGCCGTACAGATCAGTGGCACGGTAAGTAAAAGCCTTCAACGAAGGTCGGCAAACTGTGGCAAACATGCATCGGACAGGTCGTCCAAGCGCCTCTGAAGAAGAAGAAGTGAATACTGTTGCTGCGTTAGTGGACAGTGATTGGACGATTCGTGAGCTCGCCCATGAAAGCGGAATGGCGCATACGACTGTGCTTCGCATCGTGAAGGAACGCCTGGGTATGCGGGACATTTCATCACGATTGATTCCGCATTAATTAATGGAAATGCAGAAATAAATGCGTTAAGACGCTGCTTAAGCGCATTTGAAGCGCTCTGAGCGCGAAGGAGAGGCCACTAGACCGTGGCGAGGGATAATTTATGATGCCTCTCGAATATTCTCCGCAAAGGTTCGCGGAGATCAATGTCAGGCCATATGGATAGCCAAATCATTCGTTGGAATAGTCCATTCTTCAAATCAATCGTGAACAGTTGTGCTCCGGTGACCTGCCGTATTGACATTCATAACAATTTTATTTATATATAAATAACAGTCTAGAGTGCAAAAAATTATATTTTTTCGACTAGTTTCGATCTTATTTTAGACCATCTTCAGGAAATTAAGCTCCATTGATGTTGTAGACATGGCAAGAAACTTGGAGCCTTCTAGTGCGTGACGCACTAGTTGCAAAAAAATTTAATTTTTTTCACTGTAGACTGTTGTTTATTTATAAATTTAAATAAGAGTGCTGTTTCCCATAAGTGAAACAAAAATGTTTCCAAAAATATGTAAATCCGTTATTTTTGGAGTTCCAAATAGTCACTTGGTGGCCGATTTTGATCATTTTCAATAATTGATCGTTTCAGTTTTACCAGAGGACCCAGTCTATTCCACGTAAAAAAAGAAATTCATACCATTATTGAGCCAGCACCACTTAGCATAGTGCTTTGTTGGCAACTTAGATCTACGCAGAATTCGACCTTTACATTAAGGCTGGCAAAGCCTTATGAAGCCAATTTGCGCAGCTCTGTTCTAACAAACTGCAGAAAGGTACCCGGGCGGAAATAGCCGAACAGCCTGGAACGCCACGTTGCGGATCGCGCGGCCTAACGCGCCAGAGGTTCGTAAGTTCATAAGTAGTTTGTAAGTTTACGGACTGATGATCCCGCAATTAAGTCTCATAAGCTTTACATACATTTGAGCATTTTTTGCAGAGAGGTAAATGAGTAAGGATAGAGAACCTCTATAAATTGAAGGAACCAAAGGTTGTCGAGAGTTTCAGTGCCAGTATAAGTCATGGGTTGACTGAAACGGGGGAAATATACAGTAAAAGACAGATAGCTTTGAGAGATATAAGTAGTAGAGGCATTAGGGGATCATTCAGTTGCAGATGTTCAGGCAACCGCATCGTATCAAACAGAAATCGTTGGATATAAGATGAGATACTGAACATAAGTGATGAAAGTAGAAAATATAAAATGCGACATCTGAAGCAGTGAAAAGGGAGTAGATAGCTAGAAAATGAGGACGACAGGAAGTGCAGATTGGTTAAGCAGAGGTGGTTAGAGGACAAATGAAAGGTCATAGAAGAATATATAATTAAGTAAGATATAGATACTAACGACAGGAAAATCGAAAAGACAAGAAAAGCAGCTCCATAAATAACAAAGCATCATATTGGAAACCTTCAATAGGCGAAGAAAGGAAATCTGAAAGGTGGGAATTAGCTAAAGGGGCCCTATTCAAGACAAAAGATGGCAATATTGTAGAATTAAAAGAGGAAGGATAAGTGATACTTTACTGAGACGAGAATTACATAACGCACTAAAAACTTTAAGCCAAACCAAGGCACCTCGAATACACGATATTTCCTCTGAATTTCTGAAATCCTAGCAAGAGCCAATGATGAAAAAGCTGTTCCTCTTGCCACGGAAGGTGTATGAGAGCTGGTAAATACCCTCAAAGTTCAAGAGAAATATTAAAATTACGACCCTAACGAAAGATAGTGCAGGAAGTATGAATAATACAGATATTATCGGGGCATTAAAACATGGGTGCAAAATTATAACACGAATTATTTACAGATAAATGAGAAATCTCGTAGGTTCCTACCTCAGGGAAGATCAGTTTGGATTTAGAAGAAATGTAAGAACTGACATTACGACTTATTTTAGAAGTTAGTCTCAGAAGATATATTAATGAAAGGCAAAAGTACGTTTTCATCTTTTGTAGATTTGGAGTAAACTTTTGACAGTCTTGATGGAACACACTATTTGAAATTTTGAAGGTAACAGGGTAACGAAAAGTTATTCAAGTTTGGAAAAAACCAAGGCAGCAGTCATAAGGAAATGAAAGGGTATCAGTGAAGATTAACCAGAGAAAAACAAGGGTAATGAAATTTGGTCTGAGGAAATCAGCCAATGCTGAAAAAATCAAATTAAATAACGAGGTAATAAAGGTAATCGACGTCTGTTTTGTTATTTGTGTAGAAACATCTGATAGCCGAAGTAAAGAAAGTATAACATGCTGACTGGCTACATGAAGGAAAGCACTTCTGAAGAAGAGAAATTTGTTGACATTTAAATTTTGAAAAGTCTTTTCTGAAGGCATTTGACTGAAACGTGGAGGACCGTAGATTCGCACAAAAATAAGTAAATAAATAAATAAAAATATTGCAGAAACTTTTCATATGAACGCTGAAGATTAGTTGGGTAAATTGTGTAGCTAATGAGGATGTACTGAACAGAATTTTGGACAAAAGAAATCTCTGGCATTTCTTGACTAAGAGAATACATTAAGCTAGTTCACTCCAAACGAGGCTTTGGAGCGAATATAACAGTCCTCAGGGATACGATTCGTCGTTATGTCCGACAATGATTTCTGCGGTAATTTCACGCAGTGTTACTTGTCTATTAATCCTATGAATTCTACGCGATGGCCCCTGCAGACGCCCATGAAGTTTAGGCCGTCGTTCACTTCAATGTCCTGGGTGAAACGTAGTGTAGAGCCAACATGTATTCCGCAAACATTTTAATTATAGTTGTGTGTTCATAATATATCGGAAACCCTTTCATGTAAACAAAGTGAGTACAAATGACTGCTCTGCAGACGCATCGACCTTCTATACCTTGAGTTTTCGATATTACCGGCATCTGTATCTATGCACATCGCCGTTCAGTAACTTTTGTCACCTCGGTGTGGATTGAACTCCTTTTAATTTCACTCGAATCGTTATTGTTAACCCAAGAATAACAAGAATATTAACGTATTGTATTAGACAATACAAATAAAACCATCAAATCCCTGCCTTTACTTTTTACGACGTTTTGTCATCTGCTGTTTTAAGTTCAGTGTCAATAATAAAATCTGTATCTGTAGGGGAGTCATTTAGTTTCCTTTCTTTTCTCTTTGATACGCTTCTTCAGTCGGAGTGAGAATGATCTGCAGAATCTGAGTATTGTTCCGTCAAAAATGATTCACTAATTACCTTTTTGTAATAGTTTGTGCTTCTCGTTTAAAAGAGTTCAATAACAATATTTTTAGGTAATTGTAGCATTTTTATTTATTCCTTTATTACACGGGTAATTAAGCACTGTAGTAAATCGTCCAGTAATCTGCATCTCCGCAAGTGTTTCCTTGAGTTCTGGTCATCTTACAGGACGATATACTTCTTGATCTGCATGGATGAGTGATTGTTGACACGTATTGATGAAAATTTTGTGTCCCCACTTGTCAATTGCATAATAGGATAACCTATCCTATTTCGTTAAATTTTTCAATACCTTGTATGTACTATTGTTTGTGGACCCTCTACAACATATACAATGTTAAATAATCATCTCTTCCATTTCTTACAAATTCAGTATTGCTAAGTGTCTTAAACTATAATGAAATATTACATTTTATACTCATCTCATCAACGATCTTCGCGACTCATTGGGTCTCAGTAAACCACGAAAGCTACCTTCTAACGTCATTAAGCATAGCCCTCACTTAGATACGTACAAACCTACCGTGTATTTCCTATATTCAACCGAGTATAGTTTGAAGCAATTAATAAACCTAAACTTACAAACGTGTCTCCAAATTCTATTATGTTGATCAACGTTAACAAAACATGAAAGAATGTCAGATAAAGGTATTAAATGAAAACTTGCAGGTATAACCATTCCGGTGACGAAAATATGCCATTAGTATGTAATTAGATTCGGGGTTCTCTGATTGGAAGTATTTAATAAGAGATAACCAGGACATACGTTTCACGCACTGAATCATAGAGTGAAGTTCATGAGTTACGTAAGTACCAGTCTAGGGCAGCAATAATAAATGTTCTAAATTTCACCAAGATCTAAATAAAACAGTAGAATTCTGTTTATATCCATAAGTTAAGTACTCTTCGCCATGATGCGTATATAATTTTATGTAGACAGCCCCATTGAAGGTCAAGGTGCCAAATTTTATCGCAGTCGGACAAAGTGTATGAAATCGCATAAAATACGAATCTAAACCAAAGTGGAAATGCACATCCAATATTAACAGTTGTTCCTTTGTGTTTTTCATTTCTTCCTTTTTCTTTATATAACACTCGTACATTAATGCGAAAAATAGGAAAAAATCGAACAGACGTGTTTTACGGCCCACTTCAGATATGTAGTTTCATAAGATTTTGCAAACATATTGGACCAAAATAATAATGTGAACAATAAAAAATTAATTAGTAAGAGTGTCTGAAACCCTTTTAGAAAAGAAAATTTCAGTTAGTGGCGGGTTTCGAACCACTGACCTTGAGTGTCACAGTCCAACCCATTGCCTACGATGCTACGGCCAACATTTAGAAGACACGTTCTTTAATCTTATACTATTGAGAGCCGTTGTTAACTGATGCTAATATGGCATTTGTAGAGACTAGATTATCATTTATCGTACGAAGAACGACGTGTTTTTGTTAATTCTTCAGTGCGCCCTTGCTTTGAAATGACAACGTGTAAGTTAAAATAAGAAAATCATCAAATACGCAACGCAAGATGGCTTATGCCAGAGAGTTCTGGCCGAGGAATGTCACGTGACATCTGTGAACGGCTGGTTTTCGTTAATTCAGTGGAGGTAAGTCAAAACTCTGTTATGTTTTGCACATATTTGTCAAAAAATACGAGATATGAAAAAAAAAAACATAAGGGAACAAAGTTGTAGAGAATATTCTCCTCTACAAATTCGTTTATTCAATTTTCGCGTCAGATGAATGGTTTATATGCAACTAAAATTACATTACAAACGGCTCTTTTTGGTATTACTAACGTATTTCTTGGACGAAATATCTGAAAAAGCGAGGTTCTGGTCTCTGGTAGCCAACAATTATGTTTGTTTGTTTGTTTGTTCGACCTAAAAAGTGGGAACACGTTACAGCCAGACAGACATCGTCAAATCACCGTTATTTTTGCAAATATCTCTGCAACGATGCAAGATATGAAAAAAAAAAACACAATACAGCGAAGCTGTAGAGAATTTTCCCCTCTACCAATTACGTTATTCAATTTTCGTGTCAGATGAACGATTCGTTTGCAATTACAATTATATTACAAACGGCTTTGTTTGGTATAACTACCGTATTTTTTGTCCGAAAAATTTGAAAAAGGGAGGTTCTGGTGTCTGCCGTCCTAAACATATGTCTGTAAAATTTGGAGTTGATCGGCGGAACGGTTCGTCTTAAAACGTGGAACACGTTACGGACAGACAGACAGACAGACATCTCAAAATCGCCGTTATTTTTGCAAATATCTCTCAAATGATACGAGATATGAAGAAATCATAAGAAAGCAAAGTTGTAGAGAGTTTTCTCCTCTACAAATTCGGTTATTCAATTTTCGTGTCAGGTGAATGGTGAAGCCGTTATTTTCACTTAAATTTCGAGCTGTCAAAAAACGATCGCAAAGGCCCACTTTTAGTGTTACTACCGTAACGTAAAGTGGGCCAAAATAATTGTTGAAATCTGGAAGCCAATTCTGAATTTTAGATAGACTAATACGGACGGATGACCACGCAGTTTGGTCCGATAGATTTACAGATATTTGAACAGATAGACTAACATATGGCAACTGACTTTTACACATAGAGATTTGTTATGAGAATTCATTCATATAACCGCTAGAAAATGAACAAGATGCTGATATGTTCGTACAGAAATAGGTACCTAATTCAGGGAGCAGAGAAGATGAAGAGGAGGAATACAAAGCGTAGGAACAAGAAAGAATTGTGGTTATTAAAGCTGCTAGCAGACTGAACGGATCTGATTTGGGAGGTGCGTGATCTGTGAAATGAGACTTCGGAAATGGTTTCACCGGACTAGAATGAAATGAATGTACTTTGCATTTTATAGCAATAGGAAAGTGCGTGTTATTGAGGGGCCTCTTTATCCACACGGAGCTGGATGGCGGCGGCACGCGCCGACTGGGTCCCCGAGACCCAATAGTGCGGACGTGCCGCCACTGCAGATGCCGCCGCTCGTTACCTGCGCCGAATATCGATAAGGCCACACTGTCTTAATTCCCACCGCAAATACTGCCGGCGTAAGCGCACGCTGTCCGGCAGCGTGGCGTGCTTTAAAATCCGAACGACTGTTGTGGAGATTCCCGTAAAGTGTGTAAACAGCTACAGTGTGCTGGTACTATATAAAATACACCCATTCTCAAGCATTTAGTTAAACAGCCTTGTATCAGGCCTGGACATTGTGATACGGACCACATAATAGTGAACCAGGAAAAAGAAAGTCTGATCACTGATGAACACTGCTGAACAAGTCTTCCGAAGTAAAAGTGATATTCCGGTGTGCCACAGGGAAGTGTCGTGGGTCCGTTGCTGTTCATAATATATATATATATATATATATATAAATGACCTTGTGGATAACATCGGAAGTTCACTGAGGCTATTTGCGGATGATGCTGTAGTATATAGAGAGGTTGTAACAATGGAAAATTGTCTTGAAATGCAGTAGGATCTGCATCGAATTGACGCATGGTGCAGGGAATGGCAATTGAATCTCAATGTAGACAAGTGTAATGCGTTACATATACATAGAAAGGATGATCCTTTATCATTTAACTACAGTATAGCAGATCTGCAACTGGAAGCAGTTAATTCCATAAATTATCTGGGAATTGGCATTAGGAGTGATTTAAAAGGGCTCACTCCGTTTATTCTGTCGAGGAACTCCTAGAAAAGTTAAACAATTAAGCTAATTCATTTTCTTTCTTTATTGATTATTTACACTTAGTCTTAGGACTATCGTGCGCGTAGGACTACTTAAAAATTTTCTATTACCATTCTTGAGTTAAGCTTCATGTATTGACTTGTCCCATGACCATGGAGTCTTACTCCTCAATCAAGTCGTGCGGAACGGAAGACCATATTATTATTATTATAACGATCATATAAAACCAATCGTCGGTAAAGCAGATGTCAGACACAGATTCACTGGAAGAATCCTAAGGAAATGCAGTCAGAAAACAAATTAAATAGGTGATAGTATACTAGTTCGCCCACTGCTTGAATACCGCTCACCAGTGTGGGATCCGTGGCAGGTGGGGTTGTTATAAGAAGTAGAGAAGATCCAACGGAGAGCAGCGCGCTTCGTTACAGTATCATTTAGGAATAGTGAAAGCGTTACGGAGATGATCGATAAACTCCAGTGGAAGAGTCTGCAGGAGAGACGCTCTGTCGCTCGGTACGGGCTTTTGTCGAAGTTTCGAAAACATATCTTTACCGAGGAGTCTAGCAGTATATTGCTCCCTTCTACGTATATCTCGCGAAGAAATCATGAGGATAAAATCAGATAGATTAGAGCCCACACAGAGGCATACTGAAAATCTTTCTTTCTGCGAAAAATAAGTGACTGGAATAGGAGGCAGAACCGATAGTGGTACTCAAGGTACCCTCCGCCACACACCGTGGGGTGGCTTGCCGTGTATAGATCTAGAACAAAAGGCCAAAGTCGTTTAAATGCCATAATGTCACCACAAAGGGATATTTACTGTTTCAGATGTCCTCCACCGTCCTCCCTGGGAAATTAGGGTTAACTACTAAGAGCACGTATATATGTAAATATTCCTTTATTTTAATGTGCAGCTCCTAGATGAATCAAGAAGATTCACTATGTCATCAAAAGTATCCGGACACAATGAAACACATACGTTTTCCATATTAGGTGCATTGTGCTGCCACCTACTTCCAAGTACTCCATATCAACCACCTCAGTAGTCATTACACATCGTGAAATAATAGAATGCGTCCCTCCGCGAAATTCATGAACGTGGTCTAGTGATTGAGTGTTACTTGTGTCATAAGTCTGGGCGGTCGCGGTGGCCGAGGGGACTGAGGCGCTCCAGTCACTTTCTGCACGGCTACTACGATCGGGGGTTCGAATCCCACCTCGGGCATGGATATTTGTGTCGTCCTTAGGTTTAGCTAGTTCATAAGTAGTTTGTAAGTTTCGGAACTGAGGATCCCGTAGTTAAGTCCCATAAGCTTAACAAACATTTGAACATTTTCATAAGTCTGTACGCGAGATTTCAACACTCCTAAATATTCCTAAGTTCACTGTTTCTGGCGTTATAGTGAAGTGGAAACTTGAAGGGACATGTACAGCACGAATGCGTACAGACCGATCGTACAGTATAAGCGTATAGGCGTCAATGCAGACCATCGCACAGGAACTCCAAAGTTCATTAGGATGCACTAAAAGTACTACTACAGTTAGGCGGGAGGTGAGATAACTCGGATTTCATGGTCAAGCGGCCAAACATCACGCAGGTCAACGTCAAATTATGTCTTGCTTGGAACATTTAACAGAAGTTAATCATTGTGTGAAGTGATTAATCACGATACTCAATGTGTGATCCGATGCAGGGTGTTTGTGTATGGGAAATGCCCGCTGAACACCATCAGACAATGTGTGAAGTGCCTACAGTTGAATACGGAGGCGTTGGTATTATGGTGTGGTCGTGTTTTTAACGGGAGAGGCTCGTATCCTATATTGTTTTGCGTGGCACTATCACAGAAAATGACTAAATTGATATTTAAGCCCCATCTTGCTTCCCACTGCTGAAGAGCAATTGGGGTGGCGTTTACCTCTTACAATACGATCAGTTTTGGCGAAGTGGTTAAAATATATCTGTATTGGACTAGCCTGCTCAGGATCCTGACTTGTATCCCATGGAACTCCTTTGGGAAAATTTGGAACGCCGACTTTTTGCCAGGCCTCACTGACCTTCTCGATATCTCTCCTCAGTGCAGGGAAAAGTGGGCTGTCATTCCCCAAGAAACCTTTCAGCACATTGATTGAACGTATGCTTGCGAGAGTCGAAGTTGTCATGAAGGTTACGGGTGGGCCAACACTACTGAATTGCAGCATTATCAGTGGAGTCATTGACAACCTGGTTCACATGGTGTAGCTCTTCTCCTAAACATCTCTGACTATGCCACATTCTCCTTGAAAGAGGTAGGCGTATTGAACATTCTAATTCCCCAATTTTATGCTACCATCGAGCGAGGTGGCGCAATGGCAACACACTGGACACACAATGGAGAAGACGGCGGTTTCCGTGATTTTCATAAATCCCTCCAAGCAAATGCCTGAGTGGTACTTTTGAAAAGGCATGGCGGATACAATTCCCAAAATAAGAATAATCCGTGCATGTCCTCCGTCTCCATGGAACAAGACTCCCAAGGTATTTCAACCCTAATCTCCCTTCCTTTTTTTATACTACCGCAGGATCTATGTGCAAAGTTAAAAGATTGTGTAGGTTACGGGCTGCAAGATACTACAACGAAAATATGTATCTTGCGCATAAAAGAAAATGAGAACTGTGTACATAAAATGGGTGAAATTAGTTTAACATTAATTTGATCACAGTCGACATCGTTATACAAAAATAATTATGGGTTACTACTATTGGCATGGATGCCATCCCCGGTGCGTTTTTTCGAAAGAAAGGTCTGCTATAGTTGGCACGGCTTTAAACCATCATATATCGACGACAGTTAATGATTATTGGATAAAAAATTTCCTTTATCGCCCTTCGTGCAAAGTGTGTATCATGATGTAAAAGTTAAAGGGTAGAAATGAAGTACTTCTAAAGCCTCCGTGGAAATTTTTTTTTTTTTTTTTTTTTTTTTTTTTTTTTTTTTTTTTTTTTTTTTTTTTTTTTGCAGGACAGTGGAGAGCGAAGTCAAAACGTCGTTGTACGTCTTGTGGTTCAGTTTTCTGTACGGTATGCGACCTGTATGGAAACCATTTGCGAAAGGTACGAAGCACTTACAGTGGACCGCGGGATGTTCAACTGTCGTGACATACCACGGGCACTGCTTGACGATCGGGATTTGCGCACAGCATTGCCTGCAATAGCAAAATCGATTTCATGAACCACCAGTGGTCCAACCGGTAGTCATCCTCTTTCCAGAGCGACGCCAAAATACTCCATTTAATTCGTACTTCTTCATCATGCTCTGCACATGATGTGCAGAAGGATGACCATATCCTAGTCCTTTCAGCCGGCAATATTTTCGAAACGCAGCTGCAGAATTACTGTTATGTTGCTTAAAGAGCTTCATCAATAATGCCTTCCTCCTATCGTCCAAGCTCATGTTCAGACGTCAACAGGTGCACTGCGACTGGTCAGGTGTGTGAAACTATGAATAACGATCTACATCGACATCTATGTGGAATAGTCTGAAAATTAAGTGCCTGGCAGAGGGTTCATCGAACCACCTTCATATTATTTAACTCCCATTCCAGTCTCGAAAAGCGCGCGAAAAGAAAGAACACCGGAATATCTCCGTTCGAGTTCTGATTTCTCGTATTTTAATCTGATGATCTTTCCTAGCTGTTTAAGTGGGAGTCAACAATATATTTTCGCATTCGGTGGAGAATGTTGGTAATTGGAGTTTCGTAAGTAGACCACGCCGCAGCGATAACCGCCGTTGTTGTAATGATTCACATTCCAGATCCTGTATCACTTCCGTGACACTGTTTCCCCTCTATCGCGACAATACAAAACAAGCTGCCCTTCTCTGGACTCTTTCGATATCCCCCGTTAAACCAACCTGATAAGGATCTCACACTGGGCAGCAATACTCCAAAAAAGGACGCACAAGCGTAGTGTATGCAGTCTCTTTAGTAGTTCTGTTACATCTTTTAAGGGTTCTGCCAATAAAACGCAGTCTCTTTTTCGACTTTCCCACGACATTATCTACGTGGTATTTCCAGTTTATGTCTGACATATTAGTAATTCCTAGGTATTTTGTGGAATTTACGGCCTTCAATTTTGACTGACCAAGATTGAAGGATTTCTTTTCGTACTCATGTGGACGACTTCACACTTCTCATTATTTAGACGTAATTGCCAATTTTTACACCATAGTGATATCTTATTCAGATCATTCTGCAGTTGGTTTTGATCTCCAGATGATTTTACTAGACGGTAAATGACGGCGACATCTGCAAAAAACCTAAGAGAACTGCTTAGATTTTTCCCCAAATCATTTATGTAAATAAGGAACAGGAGAGTTTTGTATCCCATCCTCGTCGCCACTTTTGTGTCCCGTTTCCGTTGTTTGTCGTAGGTGTCGGTGGCCGAGTAGAAAGAGACCGACACATTAATAAAGGATGCACGCGTGTGCAGGTACGGAGGTGACCAGCCAGTGGGACAGCAGAGACTAGAATCACTAGAGTAAATTAGAACGAGATATATATTTCACAGAATTTATACAATACTTAAGTTGGAGAGCAGCAGACTAGTAGAAGGTTGATACATAGTTTAGAGGCCTGCCTAATGATGATTCCTAGTGCCTATCCTAGTCTTAACAGGTGCCTATCTCATTCCAAACTGAACGATGTCATTCAGTGATGGCCACGAGCGGGATAGCAGCAGAGGGCGCTCGTGGCCGACGTCGTAAGAACGCCGCGCCGTGCGTGCATGGCGGCGCGTGGCGAAAGTACGTGGCCCGCACTTTAGACTTGTGCGACACCACAGAGAGTACTAATATTATTACGCAGTGGAACGCCGGATATCTGTTTTAGTCGATGCCCTACAAGCGATTAATACAAATTGTGTCCTCTATGACAGGAAATTTCCTATCCAGTCGCAAATCTGGAGCGTTATTCCACAATTTGATTGAAAGCCGTTAGTGAGGTACGGCGTCAAAAGCCTTCTGGAAATCAAGATATACGGAATCAATTTGTGAACCCTTGTCGATAGCACTCATCACTTCGTGCGAGTAAAGAGCTAGTTGTGTTTCGCATGAAACCAATAGATCATTCTGTTCGATATAATACATAATATTTGAATACAGGATATGTTACAAAAGCCTATTGCCATTCTTGAATATAGGTGTGACCTGTGCAACTTTCCTATCTTTTTGTTCAGATCCTTCTTTGAGAGAGCGGTAATCATTGTTGTAACTGGAAAGGAAACCGAGCTATGAAGTTTTATACAGGGAAAGTATAATTATAATCATTCTTTGTATGAATTGAGCAGTAGGACCGAAAGACTGCATCGTCTTACACACAGTTTAATCGTACCACTGCATTCTTGGTTCTTGTACATACCATTTATTACCCGTTTCTCTCTATAGGTTTTCTCCTATTTTTATATTAATATCGATACCTTACACCATTTTACTTTATAGACAGCCCCTTCTAGTTCGACAAATTCTTCTCTGTGTCATCCATTATCACGCGTAATGCCAGGACAGACTCTATGGTGCCTTTACCTTTCTTACAGACAAACTCATCGTCCATATCATAAATTTCCCACTCTTATGTACATTATTCTCATCAGTATATTGTATGCATGAGCTATTTGTGCGGTGCGTCTGAAAATTTCTATGAATGGACTCAAGAAATATGGGAAAGAAGAGTTACAAACAAAATAACTTTACTGGCCTTCAATGTAATCGCCATTGGTTCCAACACTTCTGACATCGGTTGTAAAGCTGTTGGAAACTATCTGTAATCGCTTCTTGTAGAATTGCTCAAAGCACTAATCACGTTTTGTTGCACCTCCTCAAGCATTCATACACTTTTTCTTGCAGACTGATTCAACACCAAACGCTTCCAGTAATATCCCATGGGTCTACGTCGCCGTTTTACCTAATCTAAAAAAAAACCTTGATGTTAATTCATTGCTCCGCTGTTCCATTCCGCGCTCCACGTTGCAATGAGACGAGTTCTCACACTCACTCTGTTACTGGGTCGCAGTGTGTACCACCGATTCACAGCAGAACTTTGGACCCTAGGAGGAGCTTGTTGGCGTGTCCCTCAATGTGTATACGCGGGCACATCGCCCTCGCCAGCGCAGTTGGCAAAATATGGCACCATTCACCGAACTTTTCAGACACACCTTATAGCCTTTATCTTCCCTTGCTATCTTCTGAGTTGTGTGGCTGATATTTTCCTGAAAGTCTTAGCGTCCGTTCATGCTGCCATGTCGCAGCATTTACCTCGCTCCGCGCTGCTGGTGCATCGCAGCTCGTCGGGAGTTTTGTGCGTTTACGCCGTTCCGTCGCTGCAGGCAAATCGCTACTCGCTTGCAGTCGGCGGTAGTTGAACTTTGTTGCAGTTCATATGTGTTGCAGTCGTGTAAAGCAAAAAAGGAATAATCTCTGCAGCGTCTGACGACAGAGAAAGCATTCGTTCGCCGCTAAGATACAGTTATTGTAAAGAAAAAGAAGTAGAAAGAGGAAGTATGTTGTGTATCCAATGAATTTAAAACATTCAAACCAAGAAAACTCAAAATATATCCACAACGCTTCTTCAGGCAGTTGCGAATTTCTCAACAGACTTTTCATTGTATATTAAATATTATCGGACCAGAATTGTCTAAACGGATGAAAATTCGAACCAAAATTATTGATTCAGTTTCTGCGACGAAGGAAATACACATGGAGTTTGTTGGTTTTAGCACCAGAAACAACACTTTACTCGCTCAAATATTCAGTGTTATCACTTGATTCCACCGTATTCAGGCTTCCACTAGCTGTTCTAGTTTCAAAATTATCTCTTTGAAACAACATAGACTCTAAATACAGCCGCCATAGTACTGGATCTGTGTGAGCAGCATCACGTGACGTTTATTTCGTACGCTTGTTCAATCTCTCTCTGAACTGCTGCCGAAGAGATTCTCAGTTCTCATAACAGCGCATTTGCTGAAAGTAGCAGCATTACCGCACCTTCGCGATACGTAGCTGGTCTCACTGAATCTGCTCACTCACGTGAATAGTCGTTTTGTTGCCATTGCTTCACCCCCCTTTCCCCCAATGGTTTAAAAAAATCTGATGGTAGGTCACATATTCCTTCTACTAAATTTTATTTTAAATTCTGACTGTAGTAATGGATCTCCTATTATTATTTTTTTTTTAATTTTATCAAAGCCAATTTCTTCTTCCAGAACGTCATCAGCTAGGACTAAATTATACTCTTCCTATCTATATGCTTTTACAATGACACAATTAATGTTATCACTGTTACTTTCGTTTTCACCAAAGGCTATATTGACTTTAACAGAACTTCATCTTTTGAAGACTTCACTTTAGAGTGACCTGTCAATTGTAGTGACCATTGAGGAGCGAGCTCTGTTGCGTTGTAGCACACTTACTTCTTGCTATGAACGGATCGTATTTTATGTTTTTGAAGACTTCTATTGTAATATTAGCAAATAATCTAACGTAATTAAAGTGTTTCTCATCTAAGTTACCAGTTACTAGCATACTGCTATTTCACAGACGCAGCGGAGAGTGATTTTTAATGAAAAACTTCTGAAGCTGTCTGCAAATAGAACGTCGGATTCTTTGCTTTTGAGAGTAATTTTCAGGTGAAAGCACCATCCGTCGGAGCTGCCGCTTTAGAATGGGATGGAGAGTTTACATTGTCGAAACTACTGCAAATGGCGATAAAACCGTGTGCAGCGAAGCTCTATCTTTGTTTGCTGAATACCCAGCTACACCAACTTACTAAATATTTTCTCATCTCGTTTAATAGTTCTACTTCATTGTTAACTCTGAAATTAAAAATCTCGCTGATGTTATTTCTTAAGCATTTCTGTCCGATAAGCAAAATTTCCATTAAGTAGTTTTGCGAACCTTAGTAGTGATTATAGTCCTCACTGCACACCTATTTCTAATCTGTCGTTCTATAACAGTTATTTTCATTATTTCTTTAAATTTCAATAATTTATGTACCGTACACCTATTAAAATTTATGGTTGTTTTTTATTGTACTAGCGGACGCGGTAGTGATTGGCAAATGCTGAATACATGTGATAATTGGAGGCATATTCTACGCTCCTTCCTCTAACCTTATCTGCGTCTTTCATCCTTTTCCTACTCCATCTACGTTCCGCTCTCCTCCTTTCCTCTGCATAACCTCGTCCGGCTTTTCTTGATCTTATTCTTCCCCTTTCTTTTGCCATTTACTCCCACACCACCCTCTCTGCTCGGTCACTAATCCCCAGTCTTATATCTTGTTGTCGCTAAATAAACTTAGTTTGGTAAATGAAGTCGCCTAAAATGAAAATGTAAATCAAATGTTCAAATGTTTGTGAAGCTTAACGGCGGGGTCATCAGTCCCTAAACTGACAAACTACTTATGAACTTCCTTATACTAAAGGTAGCACAAACATCCATGCCCGAGGGGGGATTCGAACCCCGGACGGGGAACGGCATTGCGCCACAATGTGCTCGGCTGCTCCGCCGCGCCAAAGGTAAATCAGTTGCGATCATTGGCATATGAACAATCGGTCATCGTGTGTGCAGGAGTATCATTATGACTGTTCGCTGCATTCACACACACTTAAAGTCAGTTCCACCAAACTTCGCCGCTTGGCATGTTTCTGCCGACGTACTACGTTGTATGAGTGGAGTCCGCTCAGTAACTCGACGTTTGAATGTGTATTGACTTCGGTTTCACCACTCGATGACACCCACCACAACCTTCCTCGAATATTCGAAAAGTATAGCAGTTTCCCTGCCGAGCCCCCGAGCCATTGAAATGTGTCCTCTGGAACGAAACAATATTTCCTCCTCTCTCTCTCGGCGCCGATTATTTTTTGTTGTGACTGGAGAGGAAGGGAAGCTTTCTTTTATACTGCCACATCGTTCTGGGTCTCCATGTTGACAGGAAGATCTGCCGTTGCGAATTTCTTCGAATTCATCAAATTGTGTGAGTGCACTTGTAAGTCACTGTGTAGTAGCCGAGCGGTCTAAGGCGTCTCGCTGCGGAGCTCGCCGTGGAGATTCGAATCCTCCCTGGGGCATGGGTGTATGTGTTGTCCATATGTTAGTTTACCTAGGTTTAAGTAGTTTGTAAGCTAGGGACTAATGTCCACGCAGTTTGGTCCGATAAATTTACAAACATTTGAATTTGAATTTTTGCACTTGTAATTTGAAAGTTAAATCTTTTACAATCACATTCACTAAATCTGTACCTTTTTCGATAGTAGTTCCGACTTGGATGCCATTTTCCTGGTTTGTTTGGTTTAATGCCGTCATTATATACGAAATCAGTTATTCTCTTTAGCTCCTATTATCAGTTTTTAGAACATATAATGTGGACCTTACTATGTTTGGTTATCGCCGGCCGCGGTGGCCGAGGGGACTGAGGCGCTTCAGTCACGGTCTGCACGGCCACTACGGTCGGGAGTTCGAATTCCCCCTCGGGCATGGATATTTGTGACGTCCTTAGTTGTAGGTAGTTCATAAGTAGTTTGTAAGTTTAGGGACTGATGATCCCGTAGTTAAGTCCCATAAGCTACACAAACATTAGAATTTGTTTGGTTTCCCGACAGTAGTGGATGCTACGATGCATTTAGTGACGAAATACAATCTTTATGCACAATACTTGCGGTCACAGGAATTGACCCAAATCCTTTTCTTTCAAATCATTCCAAAATCGTAACGTAACGGCTGATTATGCGCTCGCTTTAAAGCTTATCTTATTAAAAAGAAACATTAAATCTTGCAGTAAGTATGTAATTCCACGACTTCAAGTGTTACTTCCCTCGATCCTCCCGACTTCTCCTATCATTTCATCTGCAATTAGTTCAGACCATATAACGTTTCCATCAACAGGAATTTCAGTGTCAAATTTCAAGAATATTTATTTCGTATGTGTATATAGGCAGGTAACATTACGCCTTGAAACATCCTGGCAGATCAAAATTGTGTGCCGAACTGGGATTCGAACCTGGAACCTTTCCCTTTTACTGTACCGACTGAGCTACCTGGCACGCTTCACGGTCCGTCCTCGCAACTTTACATCCGCCAGTACCTCGCCTCCTACTTTCTAAATTTTCACAGATGTGCTATTCCTGTTAGTTTCGCAGGAGAACTTTTGTGAAGTTTGGAAAGTAGGAGGCGAGGTACTGGCAGATGTAAAGTTGCGAGGACGGACCGTGAAGCGTGCCAGGTAGCTGAGTCGGTAGAGCGCTTGCCCGCGAAAGGCAAAGGTTTCAGGTTGGAATCCCGGTTCGGTACACAATTTTAATCTACCATGAAGTTTCATATTACCGCACACACCGCAGCAGAATAAAAGTCTCATTCTGGAAACATCGTACCTTATTAAAACTCGGTTTGATCCTGTGCATTCTCTCTATATACATGTACACCACGCTAATAGTAAATTTACGCTGGTGACACTGCTGTCGTCTGGTAGACGGGTTCTCATCTAGCTCGGTATATTACATACATAACATATACAGGGTGGGGGAGATAAAATTAGTCGCAATTAGCTTATACGATTGCACGTGAATAAAAGTATACAACCGCACCCTATGACGAACACACCACGAATGCACCTGTCACGTAGTGTGGGCTATAAGTTTTTTCATTGTAATAATAGGGAATGGCCTGGACATGAATCAGTTCTTTATGTGTCATTAATCCCGGATTCACCTGAGTTGTTGTGTCAAGTAACAGAATCACTGGTTCTAATCAGCAGAGATGCCGCATGACTTCTATGATATTTCATTGGGCAATTTGAGAATTGCGGTTTGGTATACAACATCTACACGCCGCATTATTGGTCCAATCTTCTTTCATCAAATACTGACTTCATCCTTTTCGTTGCCAAATTTTTCAAATCATTTGTGGCAGCATTATTGGAAAAGACCTACAGTATGGAGCAACCGCCAATGAAGCCGTCCGAAACTATCCAGGTGGTTAACACAAACTTCACGCGCCATTGTGCTCTCGGTCCTAACTGGCGACCCAGGTCATCAGAACTGTCAGTGTGCGATAGCCGTATGGGGAACCCTCAAGCGTAAGATGTATCGCAGCAACCCTTATACTAAGGCGTCCCAAACTGATATGATCATCGGCCCCTAGACTAACAAATTACTTAAACTAACGTATACCAAGGACAAAATGCACACACACACACACACACACACACACACACACACACACACACACACATACACAGACTGAGAGAGGACCGAACCTACAACGCGAGCGGCTGTGGCCTCAGTAACAGGCGCCATTCTCGCGTAGCCCTCATAATATTTGAACTGTACTCGTGTGACCAGCCGGATACGGTCGTTAAACGTCCACGCTATTTAGGAGAGTAACCGTTCCGTCATCGTCAGGTGGTGCTTGTGTGTGTGTGTGTGTGTGTGTGTGTGTGTGTGTGTGTGTGTTGTGTGTGTTTGTGTGGTTTAGGGCTCAAAACTACTGAGGTCATAAGCGACCATGTCAGAACTTTATGGACTATGTAAAGGGAAGGGGAAATAAAAGGAAAAGGCCCTTAGAAGTCGTTCAGTGTTGTAAAAGGAACAGGTAAAAACAAGACCATGGCTACGTAGATATCTCATTAATGCCGGAACATGGCTGGATTCCTTGGCTGGGGAATGTTAAATTTACTTGGGTATATTGTTACGGCGGATAAAAAGAAAAAACGCGATCTTCAGACCGCTTGTCCACTGCTAAGATATCGGGCAACTCAGACGGGAAACACAGATTGTGGCGTAGACACTTAAAAATCGGCGTTCAACAGGAGAGTAGCGTACAGTCAATTCACTTGTTGAGAATAGTGGCCGCATATAGGAGCAGGGTCACCACTTAGTAAGTGGCAGTAGCAGAAAAGGCGGTGTCCTATACGTAACCGGGTGAGAAAGATATCGGGGCGAAAGGGCCGGGTGGTCGTCAACAAAGCTGTAAGAAGAGGTTTAATGACGGGAGTTGGTCCACTTCAAGGAAAGTCAATGGGAACGCCAGAGCGATATCACTCGCCCAGAGACGCTGCGCGAAGATCATCCTAGGAATTGAGTAGGAAGCAGACCGGGGGAGGATGCCGCCTCACATGCAGCAGCATCCGCCATCTCCTACCGACATGGCCAGGAACGCACAGGAAGTGAATGCACGCCTGGAATCTTTGTCCCATGGGGTGTACTGCATGTGACACACAAATACTCCGGAAGGCACTAAGAGAATCTGAGCAGACAGCGCTATTAGAGAACTCGTGTCGCTTGAGGTACGGCAAAGAGTACCGTAGTAAAGATTGGTCAGGAAGACGATACTGGAAAGATTCGTCGCCGAGAACACCCAACATCATGGTCGTTGTTGTGTGCAAAGGGCAAGGAACTAACTGCGATACATCGAACCAGGGGTAGTGTCTTTCAGAAATGAATGGAATACGTGGTTAACACAGACTTCGGGACGAAGCCAAGGAGGGGATCGACCCACGCCTGTCGAGAATGTGACAGGGAGTGGTAGTAAAACCGCCAAAACAGCAACCGAATGCGAACTCCGCGAGGTAGAAGGGAAGACGGACTGGATGCTCAGTGACGGTCCAGGAAATCATCAAAGAAGACGGCATAAGATGGACGACCGAGCAAGCACAAAGAATAAAGACAGCTGATGCAATGGTTTGTCGGTTGTCTGCGTTAGTATTTATCCCACATAGGTCCCGATGTTGTTCCCTGCGCCGATGGCCCGCATAACGTCCTGGGGATGGGAAAAATCACAAGGAGACGGCACGACCGTGGGGTCGGGGATTTGTCCGAAATTTTGTGTGGTGAAAGAGGAACCGTAACACGTCACGTGGTTAAAATATTAGGACGCACTACTCCGAAAATCCCGAGAAAAATCAATCCGAAGTTCTTTAGGTGCCTTATGAGTATAAAATGTTAGCAAATTGCCGAGCTGCCGTCTGTCGTAGATGGTTAGGGCTCGGACTCTTACGCCAGAGGTCTATGGTTCGATTCTTCCTCCGGCACCTTTTTTTCTTCTGTTTCACTTTCTTTTTGGATTCCATCAATTATAAATTGTGTAAAAATTCATTCTATAATACACTATATATTATCGTCACCAATATTCCGAAACATGATTCCATATGTCTGGTTTGCCTCAAAATTATCAGAATCTCGAAACACTTTCGTAAATGTTAATGGAGCATGTTTTTGTACAGATTTATTGCAAACGCCCGGTGATTGTAAAAAATCCTCTTTTATATCTTGCGCAAGATGTAGCAAAAATAATTGCTTCGTATGTTTTTACGATAATTACCACTGTGGCTCTTGTTTGTAATTATCATAGGTATAAAAATTGAATGTTTCCCAATTAATTTTGTTATTCTGATTAAAATCCTATACAATGAAATGATACAATGAAAAATGGAAACCCACCGCCATGAATTGTGTTGTTGGGCAAAAAGAAAATAATTTTTATTCAGTAATGTAACTAATTCGTTAAAGATTATGTAGGTTTGGGAAAGTTTCTGAATTGGTGAGTAACGAAAGAAAATGAAGCAGAAGAAAAAATGGCGGATTACGAATCGGACCCGAGACCTCTGGCATAAGAGTCCGAGCCCTAAGCATCTAGACCAGACGGCGGCTTGCCAATGGACTAACATTTTATACTCATAAAACACAAAAGAAACTTGGCATCGATTTTTCTCGGTATTTTCCGAGTAGTGCGTCCTAATATTTTAACCACGTGAGGGGCTAGGGGTGTTCTCTCGCCACACAAAATTCCGGACAAATCCCAGACCCCACGGTCGTACCGTCTCCTCTGTCAAGGAGAAACAGTGAAAGCAGACGCGAGGTCATTCGATCACGGCCACCGAGGAGGCACTGCGTCCCTCACGACCTTCTGCAGACTCCCCTAACATCTTATGAGCAGAGGACCGACGACGCAGGAAATCGAATCAGGACCTGCGAGAGATAAATACTTCCGTCAGAAAGGGGACACAATATTGCATTAGCACCACCTGACGATGAAGGAAGGAACGACAGCCTCACGCTGTACACCTGATAAAACAGCAAATACTCCTGAAAAACCTTCATGAACTTCCGCTGTACTTTTTGGATGAGAAAGGAACAATTCCTGCAGTAAACCTTCGATCCGAATACAGCAGCTTGCTTGGCGACCAGACGCCAAAAAAAAAGCTATGAGGTGAATGATGGTCACTTTAAACGTCTGCTATAGTTATGGAAGTACCATATTTCCTTTGTAATCTTTCTTTGTACCCTTTAACTATGCTCTGAGGGAAAATTTTATTTTCCCCTCCCTGCAAATATTCTTGGAGTGAAATCCATGTTCCTCGTTGCGTTGCAAACCCTGGCTACGCGTTAACACTGAGACGCGAGCGCAGTACGCAGTTAATGCAAGAGGTCTTGGATGTAAAATGTTCAAATGTTTGTAGAGCTTATGGGACTTAACTACGTGGTCAGCAGTTCCTAAACTTACAAACTACTTATGAACTAGCTGATACTAAGGACGGCACAAATATCCATGCCCAAAGGGGGGATTCGAACCCCCGACCGAAGTGGCCGTGCAGAACGTGACTGGTGCGCCGCAGACCGCTCAGCTACTGCGGCCGGCCTCTAGGATGTCTATAATAGCTCTTTTCCTGCGACGGTCGTCACAAATGTTCAGTGAAATGCATAATCTCTCAGACATCAGAAGAGGCTAAATGAGTAGTGCGCTAGAATGAAACTTTTACTCTGCAACGGAGTGTGCGCTGATATGAAACTTCCTGACAGAAGTTTGGAAAGTAGGAGGCAAGGTACTGGTAGAATTAGAGTTGTGAGTACGGATCGGGAGTCGTGTCGGGATAGCTCAGTCGGTAGAGCGCTTTCCCGCAAAAAGCCCCAACACTCACTTGAGATATAAAGTTTTCATGATATCCGTGTGGTTGGACGATAATATTCATGGAAGGGCTGCTGTTGCTAATCCCTTAGTAACAAGGCAACGAGAAGGTAGTCACTGTAATAAAACCTGGACATTTGATTACTTTAAGTGTGTGTTATGGTCCAGTGGATCAAAGTTCACATTGCTTCCTACAAACTACCGTATTTATGTATCCACAAACCCAAGAAAGCCTATGATACGGCGTGTCTGCACGTTTCTTTCAAGAATGGCGGAGATTCTGGCAATATATAGGCATCTACATCGTTGTATTTCCTTCACTGGTCGTATATCTCTGACAATAACATGTTTACATATTGTTATCAAATACTGTCATATTCCAAAATAAGCATCCACCCACACAGCCAAATATATTCTAGCGTCCTTTGTACAACATACCTCTTTCCTGGACAGCAAAATCGCCATGTCTCAGTATAGTTGAACTCTAACATGGAGTTTTATAGGACAGAGTGAGGTCCAAATTTACGTGTCCAGCCTCATTAAATTAATTGACAGATAATTTGGTACAAGAATGGCTAACATCCTGTTGGAAACTATGAAGATACTTAATGAATTTGTCCCTCTAAGAGTTGCAGCTGCTTGCCCAACTCATTTTTAATTAATAAATATTTTGCCTATGGTAGGTGTTCGTATCATTTCGTTTACCCACTGTGTATATGTAAGCAGGGTGGGGAAAGTCAAAGTTCCTTGGAGAACATATTTCCACGGGAGAACGTGACAGCCGCGGTGGAGAGGTCGAGCTATCTAAGGCGCCGCTGCTCGCCATAGTAGGTTCGAGTCCTCCATAGGGCATGGATCGAGTTGTCGTCCTTGGCATAAGTTGCTTTAATTGGTTTGCAAGCCTAGGGACATATGACCAGTGTAGTTAAGTCCCATACATTTACAATCTTTTGAACATTTGCAAACAAACAGAGGAGATTAAAGGATTTAAAACGTATGTTGAAAGTGACCTCCATTCATTCTTGGCACCTGGTCAGCAAGTAGCTGCATGATTATCGACGATGGACTGATGGAATTGATGCTCTCTCGTCTGAAGTGTTCTGCTGCAATTCTTGAAGACAATGATTGCTACGATGCACTTTAGACTCAGCAGCGCTCTTCCTCTAACGTTTCTCGTGGCCGCGGTGGCCGAGGGGACTGGGGCGCTCCAGTCACGGTCTGCACGTCCACTACGGTCGGGGGTTCGAATCCCCCCTCGGGCATGGATATTTGTGCCGTCCTTAGTTAGTTCATAACTAGTTTTTAAGTTTAGGGACTGATGTCCTCGTAGTTAAGTCCCATAAGCTATACAAACATTTTGAATTTTGACTATGTTATTTACGTAAGTTAAAGCATAAATGTACATTTATGAGTCTTCTGTTTTAATGTACTGTAGTATGTACCATGGCTGTTGAAAACTAGAATAAGTTATAGGATACAGGTCGTTGATTTATGAATTTTCCCTTCTGTTTCTTGAGGAAAAGTCCAATTTTAAGATAGCTTTAAACAAGTCGAGATTTTCTTTTTTGTTATACATGACGATCCAGCACTTTTTACTAAGTGAAGTGTATTACAACAGCAGCTGTGCCTGATATTTGGTAGACAAGTGCACTTCCATTCCCTGTATCCCTCTGTCTCTCTGTCTGTCTCTCTCTCTCTGTCTCTGTCTCTCTCTCTCTCTCTCTTTCTTTCTCTCTTACTTATTTACTACTCCTTCCATTTCTCATCCTTCTCTCCGTCTGTCATTTAAGTGGTATTTCATCCTGGCACAATTACTAATTATAAATACCGTTTAGACATTTAAATGGTGTTCGTGACTCGACGCTGGCGGTTATTATTTTGTGCTCTGTGGCAGATGCGTCGATCCGGAAGGCTGAGCAAGGCGCCGGGAGAACCACTCGGCATCTTTGTGAAATATAGAAGACGGCACGAGCTCTTTAATGAGACCTTTAATCTCTGTGGCGTGACACTAAAACGTAATGGCCCCCAGCAGCACAGGAGGAAAACGTTGCCAGAACTGTAGAGGCTGCTTCTGTTGCCTCTTAAAGCCGAACGCGTCGAGAAAGTATCGGGTGTGTGCGTGAAAAATTTATCAGATAGAAAGACTTGGCGCCATGAAATACTCAACCAGACTACGAATGATTCGACAGAACGTCTGAGACTCTAAAAGCCGTAGTAGGACGTCCACTCGTACACGTACGAGGCTGCGTAGAGATCTGCCTACTTGCTTTCTGTCTGCCGTTATTGCTCAGCCCTTCCAACAATTGTGGGTTTCAATTTGAGTCAGTGAAATGGACACATCCTATGTATATGCGACATTTAGCTAAGCCTTCGAGACATTTATATTTGTTAAAGATATTAACCGAAGGAGAGGCATTGAATCAAAATCTATGCCGCATCCAAGATTACTAGACAGCCGCCATAACCACTAGGCCACCGAGACTTAATTGATATGGTGACTGCTCGGACACGTTTTCCTCCACTACAGGAAGCAGAATTGAAGTTAATGTAGTGGCGAGACGTGGCTTAAGACAGTCCGTGCAGGCGCCATATCAATTAAGTCTCGTTGGCCTACTGGTTTGCGAACAACACTACTCCTAGCAAACATCACATTCATGTTAACGTGTACTTCAACTGCTGCACACGTGATAGACGACTATCTTGCTGTGAAAATGCTGATGAACTTCTTGTCCTGTTTGGCATCCCATTTATTGTTACTGCTGCTTCAGTCGGAGCATGTGAATGTGCAACCTTTCTGTAAAGGATTCCTTGGAAGAACCACCATTACAGTTCATTCAACAAGATTCAAAGCAAGCTGTGATACCGCAAGGTCATTAACCGGCAAGAATCTTTGTTTATTTCTTACTATGAAAGCAGCAACTGCTACATATAGCTTCCTTCGCCAGACTTTGACGAATGATCCCAACAGGGCAAACGTAGAAATTGTGAAGCCATCATTATTTTCTCGTCCCTGCGTGGAAAATAAATGGGAATACACAGCAATGACCAGTGATATACCAGTCTACTGCCATGAAGGAAGATTGGTTGACTTTGTTAATGTTGAAGGAGAAAACCTGAAAATAATCTTCTAATATATAAAGCAGAATGTCCGTATGTCTGTACGTGTTGCATACAAATCTACAGTTTTGTTTCAATCTTAATGAAATTTTGTACACGTAAGCTTCGATCCATAAGGACGGTCACCGTAAGTGTAAGAATCACATACGATATATAGTTCACGATATATGACGTAATAAACAATGAGATGCGCGAAAAACTGCTGCATTTTGCGACATTGCTGCTCATTTTCTCCTAAACCAATAAACCGATTTCAGCCAAATTTGTTACACACATTCCTTACCGTGACGTAACAATTTCTGCATGGTTAAGAATCACGTACGGCACATGGTTCAAAAGATATTACGTCATAACCATAGAAATCACAAAAAAATGCCATATATTGCGGCGAGAATTTCGAAATACACTGTATGGGAATGACAGTACTTACCGACTTACAACAAACTTTAAACATAATTTCAAACCTTTATTAAATTTTTCTCGTTGACAACCATAGCAAAATGATGAAAGGAAAAAAGTTTCTCGCTTCCTACTTTTTCGCTGTTTATGGAGTAAAACTACTGCATTCGGTATGACTTTACAATTTATAATTTGTACACAACAAATTGTAGCGGCAGGGAATTTTAAAAGACGCATACAAACATATAGTTGAATGTACCTTCCAAATTTTATCACAGTACGAAACGTAGTTCATGGGATATGAGCACATAAACAGTAACGTTCCACTGTTCATGGACTAAAACTACATCATTCGGTATGACGTTACAATTTATAATTTGTACACTACAAATTGTAGCCGTAGCAAATTTTACAGACATTATACACGCATATAGTTGAGTGCACCTTCTAAATTGGATCACAGTACGACACGTTTTTCATATGAGCACATAAACAGTCAAGTTCATGGATAACCGCTTCATCATGCACCAAGTTTTAATCTATTACTTCTTTACTACTAATTGTATTTCCCAGAGATTTTACAGACAAACAGCCCTCATGCAAATGAACGTATATCTGAAAAATGGCATGAATGAACACATAAATAAATACCCGGCGACGCCGGGTTTTTAGCTAGTTTCTATATAAATAAGAAATTCCTGTAAGTTTTTATTTCTCAATAGAGACTTTTGCATCAAATATTGAATGTAAACTAATAGATTATGAACATAAACTAACAGGTTGTTCAACAAGAAAATTTAAGAATTGGTTACAGCAACTGCCTAGGAAGCAGGAGGTTTCGGGTTCGAATCCCGGCCGCGACATAAATTTTAATTCAATGCCTCTCCTTCACTTTAATAGCTTTACTCGATATCGAGACAAAACAAGATTGTGGACATTGTTTACTTGACATTTATTTACATTTTTGTTATCTACTTCTCAAATATGATTGACCAAATAAACAGGTGCCTAAATGTAGTATACAATCAAAATACACATACTGATTAATTTAACTGCTGATACACTCAAGAGTCCAAACCCTTTGCATGAAATCCAAGGTCAACACGGATTTAGAAAAAAATCGTTCATGCGCAATACAACTAGCTCTTTACTCACAGGAAGTGATGAGTGCTATCGACAAGGGTTCTCCAATTGATTCTGTATTTCTTGATTTCCAGAAGGATTTGACACCGTACCTCTGACACGGCTTTTGATGAAATTACGTGATTACGGTATATCGCCCCAAATTTACGACTGGATGGGGTATTTTCTGTTAGAGAGGAGTAGTTGTAGTAGTCGATAGTAAGGGACCGGCTAAAACAGAGGTGATATCGGGCGTTTCATAGGGTACTATTATTGGTCTTCTGCTGTTTGGAGAAAATCTAAGCAGCTCTCTTCGGTTGTTTGCAGATAACGCCGTCATTTACCGTCTAGTAAAATCGTCCGAAGCTCAAAACCAACTGCAGAACGAACTAAAAAAGATATCACGTTGCCGTAAAATTTGGCAATTGACTTTAAATAATGAGAAGTGTGAAACAGTCCACATGAGTAAGAAAAGAAATCCATTAAACTTTGTTTACAAGATAAATCAATCAAAAGTGAAGGCCATAAACTCCACAAAATACCTAGGAATTACTATTACTTCAGACTTAAACTGGAAAGATAATGTCGTGGGATAGGCGAAAAAGAGACTGCGTTTTATTGGCAGAACCCTTAAAAGATGCAACAGAACTACTAATGAGACCGCATACAGAACGCTTGTCCGTCCATTTTTGGAGTACTGCTGCCCAGTGTGGGATTCTAATCAGGTGGGTTTGACGGAGGACATCGAAAGAGTCCAAATAAAGGCAACCCTTATTGTATTGACACGCTACAGGGGAGACAGCGTTACGGATATTATACAGGATCTGGGATGGGAATCACTACAACAACGGCGCTTATTGCTCCGGTGCGGGCTACTTACGAAAATTTAATCGCCAACATTCTCCTCCGAATGCTAAAATATATTGTTGACTCCCATTTACATACGTAGAAAAGATCATCAGAATAAAATACGAGATGTCAGAGCTCGAACGGAGAGATTCAGATGTTCTTTTTTCCCGCACGCTATTCGAGAATGGAATGGGAGATAAAGAGTATAAAGGTGGTTCGATGAACCCTCTGCCAGACACGTAAATGTGAATTGCAGAGTTTCCCATGTAGATGTAGAATCCAGAAAAAGGCGTTGAGCAAAGGGAACATGGCCACGTCGTAAGCGATGTACGTTGATACGATGTAGGTATGGCGAAACAGGCACCCATAGCATTAGGCAAACATTCAGGGCCGACTCCCATTACCGTATCAGGTTTCAAGTGCGGCCGTTATCTTCTCACACCTGTTATATTACAGTGAGATCACAAATTCTCTTTAAATTCAGTTGCTTCCCAAGCTCTTGGCGTCTAAGGCAGCCGGCACTGTTTCCCGCCAGTTAGGTATTGCAGTCTGCTGCTTGTTGTTTGTAAGAGAATTCTGTACTCATAGCGACCAGAAACTAGCTGGAGCTTCAAAATTCAAATGTTTGTAAATCTATCGGACTTACCTTCGAGGTTATGTCCGTAGCTTACAAACTACTTAAAATAAACTAACCTAAGGACAACACAAACACCCATGCCCTAGGGGGGACTCGAATCCCCGACGGCGAACGGCCGCGCGCACCGCAACACGGCGCTCCAGTACGCGCAACTAATCCGCCGCGGCCTAACTGGAGCCACTTCCGACACACACACACACACACACACACACACACACACACACACACACATATATATATATATATATATATATATATATATATATATATATATATATATATATGATGGATGATCCTATTGCAGAACGCAACATATGTCTGATTCTTACAGACACAGTGTGAAACCGTGCACTTACACGAAGGACAGTACGTCACGACAACATTCGTCGTAACTCACCTGAAATGTATTTCGTAAACGACTACTTCGATTAGCCCTAACCTATCCCTGATTAACACCGTTAGTTGACTCTCCCAGCTATTTCTGCTGCCTGACTCATGAACTTCGAAAATAGTACTAAAGTGAAAAATCGAACAGATATTCCACGTATAGCTGTTACACGTGATATGAATATGTTTTGACATGTAAATGATGTCACTATACAAAGAATAGCAGCCTGTAAAAGCTGCATGTACCGGAAGCCACTGTATTAAGGACACACGTGTATCCATGGCTTATATGGAACGTAATTTTCGAACAGAAAGAAATCACCAAGTTCTCTCCATTTCTACAACTTTCCTGAATGGTCCACCATTCGTATGTCCGGGAGGGACCTACCATGTGGGAGTTAACAGTGGCAAGGGACTGAATAACCCAACGAAGTGGTGATAACATTCTGCGAGTTGGAGTATGGAACATCAGAAATTTGAACAGAGCCGGAAACCTAGAAAATCTGTAATGGCAAATGCATCCAGACACCCACAGTGTAGGCGACAGGTGTCAATTGGAAAAATCCATCACACGAACAGGAGCATCACAGGAGCAGAATGTGGTATAACGGAGGTAGGATCGTTGTGGACAGGAACGTAAGACAGAGAGTTACTGTAAAGAATTGAGTGATAGAGGTCTTCTCATTAGAATCCTCAACAAACCAACACAGACAACGACATTTTAGCTATAAATGTAGTGGTCAAAAGAAGAAGATTACCAGCCGGAGAAAATAAATGAGGACTCAGAAGAGGCATATCGGTATGGAACTCCAATAATTACGGGAGATTGGAACGTCATAGGAGGGGAAATATATAGTTTTATGCGTTGTGGTGTATAAGATGAATTCTATTGGTTAAATAGCCTGAGTATTTTCTGCGCATCTAAAGTTCTAATTACGCTTTGTACTGCGTTTAATGGCTTTTTGAAAATGGGTAATGATGATCCACCCATTAAAAGTTAACTGTGTTTAGGGGTTCAAGTAGCAATAAGCTGATATAACGAATTTTTTGATGCGATGGATAACGCTTTAATAACTATCCGCCACAAAAACGTGTATACGGAAACTAAATCGACAGCTAAATTTTGAAGTTCTACTTACGGTCATATGACCGGCATCGTCCTCTCTCATATCTACGATCAAAGTAGGTGATTGCACTACTAATGCCTGGTCTTTCTCTTTACTTTGGGAAAAATTAAAAGATTGAATAGTATTTGAAATACTCTGCTGAATACAGCCAGGTTCTTTTCTTATAAGACACATACGGGTTTATTTGAGTTTATGAAGTTTATTGCAAGGTATACTTCGCATTGGACCATGAAGTGGTTGTGGATTGTTAAAGATTCCCTATTAACATACACGTGCCAATAACAATGATAATGGTTCCAATGGTGTCTGAGTCTATTGTGCTATTCGCTGTGAACAGTATGAGACCGTAAGGAGACATCAAAATTATTGTCGTTTTGAAAGTCCAGTGTGTAAAATTTCATGAATATTTGAATAAGACGAATACGTTTGAAGTCCATTTTAGGGTAAACCTTTGCATCTATTGTATGGAATAATGAATATAAAGAAAAACAATGTACCGTAACTGAATTAATTTAATGAATGATTCGTGAAAGCATCGCCGTGGTAGACACTGATACTTCCCTGTTTGATAAGTGTGGTCGGGTGTTAGAGGTGTGAAGTTCGCGCAAGTATTTTTTTCTTAGAAAAAAAAAAAAAATTGTGAACAGTGAAACTGATACAAAAGATCAGGGGTCCATACTTGAGATTAGTTTACTTATTTTTACATTAAACTTGCCGCGCGAAAATATGCACTACAGGTAGCAGTAACAGTCCTCTTATTTTGAAAGTCAAGTGTTCAAAACTTAATCTACATCTTCAAATATACTCCGCAATCCACCGCCGTAAGGTGTGTGGCGGAAGGTACACTGTACCACTACTTGGCATTTCCTTTCCTATTTCATGCCTATAGGCCGCCGTACGACCCCTAATTCATCTTATCTTGTCTTTGTGATCACTACGCGAAATGTAAGTAGGCGGCAGCAAGATCGTACTACACTCGGTTTCAAATTCCGGTCCTCTACATTTCCTCAACAGAAATTCACGAAATGAACGTCGTCTTTCCTCCAGCGATCCCCAATTGAGTTCCCGGAGCATTTCCGTGACACTCGCGCATTGGTCGAACCTACCAGTATAACAAACCTCTTAACTGCTTCTATGTCTTCCTTGAAACTGATCTGCTGCGGGTCCCACACACTTGAGCAATACTCAAGACGTGGTCGTACAAGCGTTTTATACGCGGTATCCTTTACAGGTGAAGTACATCTTCTCCAAATTCTCCCAACAATCCCAAGTAGCCTGTCCGTCTCACTCACAATAGTCCTTACATGTTCGTTCCATTTCATATCTCTCTGCAGTGTTACACCTAGATATTTGACCGCCGCGACTGCATCAAGAAGCTCACTAATAATTCCGTATCCCAACATAATGGGGTTGTTTTTCCTACTCGTGCACATCACCTTACATTTTTCTACATTGAGAGCTAGCTGCCATTCTTCGCACCAACTAGAAATTTTGTCCAAGTCATCCTGTATGCTATTATAGTCAGTTAAAGACGACACCCTCCCATACCACAGCATCATCAGCAAACAGCCACAAATTACATGTTACTCTGTCCTTCAGATCGTTTATATAGATAGAAAATAATAGCGGTCCTATCACAACCCCTGGGGCACGCCTGATGATACACTAGTCTATGATGAACACTCGCCGTCGAGAACAACTTACTGCGTTCTATTACTTGGGAAGTCTTCCAGCCAGTCACAAATCTGTGAATGTAATCTATAAGCTCGTATCTTCGTTATCATTCTGCAGTGTGGCACGGCATCAAACGACTTTTTGAAGTCATAATCTTGTAATGTCAATCAGTTGCTACATAACATAATTTACAGTGCATAGGTGTACTATGTCATTATAATGAAACATAATTATCACCGTGAGTTTGCTATTGTCACTCACACTGATAATTATGTTTTATTATAATGACATAGTGCACCTATGCACTGTAAATTCTGTTATGTAGCAACTGATTGACATTACAAGTTTATGGCCTTGCAAATTGATTTTATTGGACCAGATGATGCTGACATAGTTCAGCGAAAGCGGTCGTCATAAATAAAAATTGATGATCAGCGATCTTGGCTTTTTTTATATCTTTCTATAATATCATAATTCGATCGCCTCCTAGAACATAAACAAACTCAATTGCTTATCAGCTCTTCCCAACAAAAACAAGCTCGTAGCCTTCTTGATTGGTTTATGAACTTTGGTCGCCGTCGACGCTATGACGATATCATGATCACTAATTCCTGTCTCTACACAGCCATCGTTGATGAGTTCAGGCCCGTTCGTGGCCATAAAGTCTAAATTATTTCCATTGCGGGTGGGTTGCTGATTTAACTGCTGAAAACAGTTTTCGAAGAATGTGTCCAAAAGTAGCTCGCAAGACTGCTTGTCTGTACCGCCTGAAATGTAACCAGAGAGGTCCCAATCTATACTCTTAAGGTTTAAATCTCCCCGATTAACATTACATTACACTACCTAGTGTAGACTTTCTATGAACGACTCTAAAACTGCTACAACAGCACTGGCGGGGGGGGGGGGGGAATCGGAAAAAACATCCAACTATTAACTTTACTTCTTTTAGACCTGTTATACGTGCCCAGATAACTTCAGTGTTACTTTCAACATTGATCTCAGCAGAAACAATATCATTATCCACAGCGATGAACACCCCCCCTCTCCAGTTGTGTCCGATCTATCTTTCCGATATACATTCCACACCTCGTTAAATATTTGTGAACTTGCCACATCATGATTTATCCAGCTTTCCGTGCCTAAAACTATCTGAGCACAATAATTTCCTTGCACTGCCGCAAATTCGGGAACTGTAATACTTTGAAAGTTAGCGGCTAATATTTTTATAGTCGAATTTTTTAGAAGAACGCGAGTTGAATATGCTGTCTGAATGTTGACTGGCCACTGATCATCAACGTTAGCACCTAGCCTAAAAAACATGTACACTCCTCAAGTACTCTTCTACCCGAGTATCCGTTTCCTTAGTGTACTGCTCCCATAATCTATCTAGGGGCGTCCTACAATTCTCCACCCAGTAACGCAGATCCAGAAATCTGCAGCCACTCCGATCTACCCTGGGAACAATAATACAAATCGACAGCGATGCTTGCACCCCGCGTGCGAGTGCAGCAGCCTTCTACAATTCCGCCAGCCGCCCGTAGGAACTGAGAATGTCCTCAGAAGCAATGCGACATGCGTCATTGGTGCTGACATGAGCCACGACTTGCAGTCGACCGCACCCCACACTGTCGATAGCCGCCGGCAAGGCCGCCTCCACATCTCGGATGAGGCTCCCCGACAGACACACCGAGTGCACGTTGTACATCTTTCCGGAACCCGACGCTATATGCCTAAGGGGCTCCATCACGTACCTAACATTGGAGTTCCCAATAACTAATAATCCCCTCCCCCTGTGCACCTGCTCGGACCCTGCTGAAGGAGTGGCCACACGTCCACTCACAGGACGAACGGCCAGGCTCCACATTAGGCTTCTGTTTCGAGCGACGCGAACGCCGTTCAAACCGCCACTCCCCTTGCGGAGAGGGCGGCTCGACCACGTCCGGTACACCTGATGGTGCCTCGATAGCAGGGACAGAGGGCGAAGCATGAGACACCTGAGGTGTCCTACTCGACGCACCAACCACCCAACCATCGCTGCACCACGGGACAGAAGCAACACCACCTAGAAGACAAGGCCTTACAACAGGCCGTGCCCAGGTCACACTTAGAGGCCCCGGCCGCCACCTCACTGGCTGGCCGCTGGGGCACGTCTACCGCCGCGCAGGTGGTGCTGACAGAAGCCTGAAGACGGCTGACCGTAGCCAACAGCACGCCCAACTGTTCGCGTACTGTGCCAACTGCTCCTGCGTCCGTATACAGCTGGCACACATCCTGTCTATCCTATCGATACAATTAACTGCAGAAAGTAGAAAACTAAATAGTCAACTTTCAACTAGCCTAGTACTGAGTCCGGCAGTTTTGAAAATAAACAAGAAAATCTATGGAATACACTGTTATCAAACGCGTGGGAATAAAAGCTTTCTTAAAGCAGAACACGAAATAAGAAAGTGACAATATGACACATCACGTAGTTTGCACAGTCAAAATGTATACACACGGTATTTATCAAAACACGCGAGAATAAACTGTTAAAACAGTAGTACAAACGAAATCTGCCAGGTAGGTGTCAAGAAACCTCTTAAAAACGTAATCAGTATCGAAAATTAAGAAATTAACTGGCAACGAATTATCACGCAATTAAATTATGATACTTAACGCTCTGAGCGATAAGGCAGTGACAACGGAATAAAACTGCAGTGTTGTACGAATTAGAAGCAAACAGGCAGATCATCTTCTATAGATATAAGAATATCATACCCCAGAGGAAGGAAGCAAGATTTCACGAAATTGTTTCGTTCGACGAGTAAGCAGGGTTATAGTATAGGGGTCATTAGATTATAGATAAAATTGTTTGATATGGTTACAGTAGCACATCTTTGAGTGGATCCCTGGATGGTTTGGATTTACAATTGTTCACCGAAGGTGCTCTGAAAATTGAAATATTTGAAATTCCAAATGTGACATGAAGTCACCAATGAGGTGTGCGCCCATTTTCAGTTTTCGTTACTAAGCAGTGGTATAAAGGATGAATAAAAATACAAAGGTGACGGATGGTGATGCGGCTGTTATTTAAGCGTTTCGAATTAGTCATCATCAGAATCTAAAATATTGGGTAAATTTACATCAGTAACTTTGCTTTATCATAGTTTAGCAGCGAAATGACGTTATACTATTGTATGAAACCTTACCCAGATCTTAGGTTCTGAAGATGACAAGTTCGAAACGCTTAAATAGGCGCGTCACCACTTGTTGTCTTTGTATTTTACGTTTCTTATAGCATTGCCTAATAACTAAATGTTCAAATGTTTGTAAATCTATCGGGCCAAACTGCGTGGTCACCAGTACGTAGCTTCCAAACTACTTAAACCTCGGTAAACTAACCTAAGGACAACACACAAACCCATGCCCCAGGGAGGACTCGAACCTCCACGGCGAGCAACCGCGCGCTCCGCAGCGAGACGCTTTAGACCGCTCGGCTACTACACCGCGGTGCCTAATAACGCACACTGAAAATAGGCACGTACCTCATTGATCGCTCATGTCATATTTGGAATTCATGGTGCCTAGCTGGGCAAAAGGAGAAGTTAAGTAATATTTAAACTTGTTAATGTATGGATTAGATCTATATTTTATGATCTGTCATACCGTTTATCTAACTGCGATAAAATTTTGCAAACGTGACCTCCAAAAGAATAAAAATGACAGTGTCCACACAGTATTTTGAACGATGCATGGTGGAGAATACTTTACAAAGGACTTCGACCACAGTCTACAATTTTTCCCGATCGTAATTGAATTTGCACATTTCAACTTCAAAACAATACAAACACCAGTGACTACAAAACATGATTTCTTATCGTGCATGGAGAACGGTGTCTTGCTGCAGACTGCATTTGACAGAGCACCATTAAAACTGGAAGATAACGCCCATCTTCATGTACATGTGAGGGGGGAGGATTTAGAACGAGAGAGGAGGCAGGAGGAGATTGGCAGATAGTGAGGGAGGTAATGATAAAATTGAGGGTGGAGGGTGAGGGGAATGGAAAGAATGGGGTAGAAATGGGAGGAGGAGTTGGAGGTGTCAGAGAAGGGGAAGGAAGAGGAAGCGGAGGAGGAAACGTGAAGGGACGAAGCAGGAATTGGAGGGGGTGAAGGAGGAGGAGTAGGCAAAGGTTTATAGAGGGATTGAAGGGAGATCAAGGGAGAGAGAGGAGGTGTTGGACAGGGAGAGGAAGGACGAGCACATAGACTAACTGAATACTGAGTTAAATAATAAGCTTTTAACGCCAGGTTATGAGCTGGCTAATGTAGATATGGCATCAGAGGACAGAGTCGATGAAAGGGGAAATGACGGGCAGAAAAATTATGGGAAGAAATGTAGGCTTGTACGCAATTCCCGTAGATATTTAGCAATTCGGATCCTTTGTACGTATATATTTTTAAACAGTGTCATATATTTCAATTAGCTTCAACCTGTATGTACGAAATTATGATAATATCCTAATGTCCTGCCCATATGGGCGAAGGGAATAATAAAAACTGAAAAATATGTCTTTATCAGTATTGATGGCTCAGCTGAGGATGACTGGCTGGTGCCCAGTTGACAACCAGCTCCTATGTCGAAATATCTTCGAAGATTCACCTCGGCGGTAAAATTTTAAATTTCACACAAGCTATGGAGTGGTCCAAAGAAGGGTCCAAAAATAAGACCTTGAAGGAACAGTTAGAAAGTTCTCTGATTTATGAAATAAAAATTTTGTCACAATTGCGTCCGACTTCTGCTCAGCAGAAGACAATATCCTGTTTTTAAGAGACGTTAGCGAGGTCTCACGACGGAAGAGAGCAAACACGCCGAGAAGCAAACAGATGGTGGGAGCGACATATATCCACACGTCTAATATCGGGAGACAGCGGAAGCGACTCTGTACGAGGGGGGGGGGGGGGAGGAGGAAGACGGACGAAGGAGGGCGAGCGTCCACACAGGCCGGCGAAAGGAAGAGCGAGTTACCGGGCCGGATGCGCGCCGCCGGATAAAGGCAGGAAATTCCAGCCGGCCGGCGGGCGGCGGCTTTACGGGGGCAGAATGTCAATATCATCCGGGGCGGCGGGAGCGAGGGCGACAGGCGGACACTGCGGCCGGGGGCGCCTTCCTGTGGCCGGGGGAAGGCAGCCGGACACTTGTCACGGACAGGCCCAGGACCCAGGAGCTGCCTGTCACCGGACGTCCCGAACCACCTCCCACAGGGCGGGGCGGGGCGCACAAGTGCTCTCTCGTCTTCTGCACCTGCAGCGGAACACATTACGTCCCGCAAGTGGACGTGTCTACCTTTAGAGTGGTTCTACACCTTTATATCGTATGAAACACTTCTGCCAAAGGAACAGAGGTGACGATGTTCCACTGCTGATTGTTAAATATTCAGATTAAAAAATACTTTTTGACGAGATGGCAGAATTAGTGCCGGCCGCGGTGGCCGAGGGGACTAAGACGCTCCAGTCACGGTCTGCACGGCCACTACGGTCGGGGGTTCGAATCCCCCCTCCCCCTCGGGCATTGATATTTGTGCCGTCCTAGTTGGTAAGTAGTTCATAAGTAGTTTGTATGTTTAGGGACTGATGACCCCGTAGTTAAGTCCCATAGACTATACAAACATTTGAACATTTTTTTTGAGCAGAATTAGTCTCATTTTTAAACAATCGCTTTCGGCAGTCGAGGGACCATCTTTGCAAAATACAATGGATACATATTTTGAAAACAGTTTTGTTTCTCAAAACTGGATTTACGAGTCTCGAGGGAGTTTTCGCGATCGTCATCTGAATAAAATAGTTCAAAATCAAATTATTGTAAACCTATCGCACCAAACTGCGTGGTCATCAGTCCGTATCATACAAACTACTTAAACTAAGGTAAACTAACCTAAGGACAACACACACTCCCATGCCCCAGGGAGGACTCGAACCTCCGACGGCGAGCAACCGCGCGCTCCTCAGCGAGGTGCCTTACACTGCTCGGGTACTCCGCCGCGGCAATAAAATTCTTGAATATCCGTCTTCAGATCGCTTTTATTTTCTGTTCAAATGTTCAAACGTTTGTAGAACTTATGGGACTTAACTACGGGGTCATCAGTCCCTAAGCTTACAAACTACTTATGAACTAGCTAAGACTAGCACAAATATCCATGCCCGAGGGGGGATTCGAACCCCCGACCGTAGTGGCCGTGCAGACCGTGACTGGAGCGCCTCAGTCCCCTCGGCCACCGCGGCCGGCTTATTTTCTGTAACATGACCAGTTTCGGGACAGCTGCCCATGTTCAGATAAATTCTGTGAGGTCACTGAGTAACTTGTGGCGTGATGAACGTCGTCACTCAACGACTGTGAACACTCGTTCATCACGCAACAGATTGTAATTTCATAGAATTGATATGAAAGGGGCAGCTGTGCCGAAACCGGTCACGTTATAGAAAATAAAAGCGATATGAAGACGGATACTCAAGAATGATATGTTTATATTATAGTTACCTGACATTATTATTCACGTTTAGGAGATGATCTTAAAATTGGTGATGATTTCTTTATATCATGCCACAGTGTTGCAACTTTTAAACATTTTATTATGCCTGTACAATTAAGATTCGAAAATGGCCCTTTAATGAGATGAAACTAGTCGTCAAGCAATTATGTAAATAAGCGATCTGGGCAAATTATATGTTTGTTTCTATTGTGAAACAGCGCTCTTATGATGATTTTTTTACACATAAAAACAGCCTAACGCGCAAAACTGCCTTTTTAAAATTATCGTATAATTTCGACTCAATGTTGGGCATCTTCAGGGTGTTGTTTCATATGGTATGGAGCGGAGAAGATGCTTCTGGTTTCTCAAGTGCTGTCACTGCAGCGAGCGGTCGTCTTAACAACCTCCATCCGCATAAGCTTCTTGGAACGAAGCATCATTTGACACAAATTGATTGTCCATCTTTAGAAGTGAATGTGAAGTCGAAAGGTATACGAAAATTACGAATCCTTAACTGAATATATTTAATTCAAAGAATCTTCCTGTAAGAGTTCAACATCGTCGCAATTTTAGTTTTCCAATTTTATTTACATCCCGTTGTAAACTTACCTAGCGTTTCCAAATTCCTTCATGATTTATTATTGAAACAGTGCATATGCAAGGTATGAAACTATTGCATAAAGCGATCGGTATTGATATATCAGTTGTCAATCCATGCTGAAACTCTGATTTCAGTACTTGGTGTAGTGTCTTTTGAGAAGACCATCTTGCAGGGGAAAATCGAAGGCAGAAGCCCACGAGGCAGAGCAGCAAACAGATGGTTTGATGAAGAGTTGAAGATCACCAGCCTCACATTATATTAAGATAGGCTGTCGATGGAGGCTGAATTTTGAACTGTCTCATAGTGAATGGGGAAATGAGGTCACAACACTCAGCAATGAGTAAAACGACTAATGAGATAGCGTCTATGAGTGTCTATGCAGATGGGGAATGAAGCCATGGGATATGTTAGTCACTGGCTTCACGATCTGTTCACGTAGTTGACGAGTCGTAGGAGTTAGTTGTCGTCCAGTCATATCCCACATTTGCTTGATTAGAAACCGCAGATCGTATACGCCAGGGAATTTTCTCAACGCCTTGCAGAATGTTCAAATGTTTGTAAACCTATTGTAGCAAACAGATATTGTCCTCAGTCACTAGATTTAGTTTATAAGACCACTGAAATTTTGTCCCGTTGCTTGAAAACAGTTGGCTGTAGGAAGCATAAATGATTCACCATAGCATATCACCTGTTTGCTTCATATGTTGGTATCACACTACCCCTTATGGCTGTAAACATTTCCTATTAAACGGTATACAAAGACAGCCCTGTGACAGCTGTGTCACTATGTCACTACGTCTACACAATCTCCCAGGTGGCATCTGCCGTTATCGGATCTACATCGACGGCGTTTTACATAGGTAGAATTCTTTCCTCATGTCGACGAAAATGCATGCTTCTTGGAGAAGGAGGTACGATGATTAAGTTAGATTTAGTGTAATTATTCACAATTGTTACTCTCAATGTTTGAATAGACCTCTCCAATTTTTTACGACTCTGTCGTTGATTTGTTCACTTTGACATCATAGTATTTTAGTGTGAAGGAGAGCGACGGCGTCTCGGAAGGCCCATTAGTCCCTGTTATAGCCAATGTGTTGTAGAGTGCTTTGAGAACATCTCCCGGATCAGGGCTTCTGCAAAGCCCGGTTGCTTTAGTCGTTACAGCGTTGACACGTTCGTTATCTGATACCGTTGACGTGAAAGGCTGGAGCACATCAACATCATCCATGCAATTTATCAAGTTCACGATGGAGATAGAGACGGATGGAACCTTACGTTCCTCGTCCGCCGTGATGCAAAGGGGTATCTAAGCTACAGTGTATAACGGAAGCCCACCCACATGAGCCGATACCTGCGTACCACCAGCGTCCATAAGAGAAAAGTCGAGCGGAAACCGTCTCACACAGTGGAAACCTACCGGAACACAGCTACAAAAATCCATCTTTCAGAAAATGTAAGCATAATTCCCCAAAGGGGACAGGAGGAGGCTTGCGTTTAAAACTAATAGGCTATAAGAATAATAATTATTTTTCCTTCTTTAATCAGCCATGCAATTTCATATTTCCTTCTATCTGCATATGCATATTTTGATCACGCGGTTGTGCGCATACTCATTCGCCCTCTTGGCGCCAACTATGCAACGTCCACCGAAAGGAAAGACGGACTGTAAACACACTGAGGCGTGAGGTCAGTGGTGAACAAAAAGGAGTCGCTCACTCAGTGTAGACTCATCTGTTTCTGGTGTGAGGTCGCAGTGTGTTTTGTTACATAGCAGTGATATTTAAAATTATTTTTTAATAATGTATAAACTGTGGACTTCTGAAAATTGCCGAAATCTCCATATTCGCTTACGACAAAAAGCACTTCGTCAATTGTTGGCAATTCGTTACGAAAGAAACATTCATCTACTTTTCTTCGCATAAAATTTCTTTCAAAGTCATAATCACTTCCTAGAAAATTCTTTTGTGATTATTTATTTAATTGCAGGAGAGCGTGGCTCTATACTTATTTCCCACCCGATATACTGAGGAGTGATCATTGCCGGCGGATGCAGTTCTTTTTCTCTCCAGTGCAGGTGTCTGTTCTGGACACCATAGCTCCGTTTCATACACAATAAGAACTACAGTTTCTGTGTAAAACTTAATTATTTCTTCTTTAAACGTTCTTAGGTGGATTCAAAATGGAGGATGATCTAATGAGTTCACTCGTACGTGATACTATTGAGAGAGAAAAAGAGACACAGAAAGTGTGAATGCTGAATGTGATTACAGACACTAATGCTGCCGCGGTGGAGTGATCGAGAGTTCCAAGGCGCCTAGCTGTAGAACGCGGCACTACTCGCCGTCGGAGGATCCAGTCCTCTTTCGGGCATGGGTTGTCCTTATTATAAGTTAGTTTAAGTAGTTTTTAACCCCAGGGTCTGATGACCAGAATCTTTGTCCCATAGACCTATAAACAATTCAAAACTAATCCTTCCGTCACTTTTCAGCAACAGGTCCTTCAAGCTGAATTTTACAGTCACCATGTAATATCACCGCCATACAATCACAACACACACACACAGACAGACACACACACGCAACGGCTTTAAAACTGAAGCGGATTAGACGACACTGAGCGAGTGCCTCCGTTTTGGCCACCCGTGGTCACGCGCCCATCTGTTTACAATCCGTCTCTCGTTTCGGTGAACGGAGTATAGCGCAGCTGTGTCACTGGTGTCCCTACAACTGTCAATAAGCGGAGCTCACTTGCATGTCTGCGGCATTACTCCACAGTTTGAAATTTGACATTCTAGTTTATCTTACAGATTTTAACTGTTTGTCATGGAGTAATGATGCACTACATTAGAGCATTAACATTTTGTTTTGTTACAGCAACTTTTACATGATTAGTGAGTATATTCTCATCAATAATGTATTATTGTAATAGATATTTTCAATTGTTATTTATTTTTTTAGGTATTATACCTTCTGTGTTGTAAGGCCGTGTTCTTGGAATCTTGCTGCTTCCTGACGTTTCGTACGATGCTACGTCGGACTTCTTCGGAGGCTGACCGTCTGTTGAGTCTTGCCGGCTGGTAGGTCGGGGTCTGAGAGCTTTTTAAATACCGTCTAAAAGGGGACTTGGCTAAGATCCACGTGATAAGCAGAGATGATCCTTGTCAAAGATAAAACTATGCAACCGAACAATGTCAAAGATAAAAACAGTCATCGATTCTGCAGAGCCACAGTCAATATATCGTTGACTTTCATAGACTTTGACATGATTCGATTGTATAGCTTTATCTTTATCATCTCTGCTTATCACGTGGATCTTATCCACGCCCCTCTTAAACGGTATTTAAGTAGCAAGACTCAACAGACGGACAACCTCCGAAGAAGTCCGACGCAGCATCGGACGAATCGTCAGGAAGCAGCAAGATTCCGAGAACACGGCCTTACAACCCAGAAGATATAATACCTACAATGTCAACCGGTCGTGTAAACCTTCACTCTATTATTTTTTATACTTTTCTGCCAAATGTAAATTATTGTTTGGCGTATTGCTGTTCTTCTGAAGAAGACAACATTAATTTGGTCGAAACCTAGGTAAAGGGTTTAATTATACCTTTTTTAAATGCAACTGTTTGTCTGTTCTTTATACATTCTACCGTTACTGAATTGCAGCCGCATTCAAGATTTTGGGGCTATAATAAGGCCAGATATCGAAAGCCGTCTTTCCGTAATAACGCAAGCAAAATGTACACCGCGAGGATAAGAGGAAGATCATGCTATTGATGTACTGTGGTTTATTAAAAGGAAATATGAGACTACTGCTGAAGAAGAATACAATCATTTCGATCTTCAGCAAACTTCTACAACTTTAGAAGCCTGTGATAGACGGTAAGGGCTAAGAATGACAGAAGAATATAAAATCCCGTGTAGTTGTGGATAATTTTATATCGGAAAATCTGTATGTACTTACTGCGTCGTATAGAACACAGGAGATGTTGCCGCCTGCGGCACCCACAAAAGTCATGGTAACAGAAAAGCCTTTAGATACTGGACCCCGAATAGCATTCGATGAAACCTATGTTTAAGTACTAATGATTTCTAAGTTAAGTAACAAAAAACTTCATTAATTTCGTATCCACTTGGCAGTCTTTAGTTCTTACAATTTGTAACGGAAATCTGCGTAAGCAGAGAAGCTAAGATCGCTTTTTTTTTACCAGTTTTTGAAAGTGTACGTCGCAATCTGCAAGCCATTTACACAGGGTGAGGCATTTAAAACGGTTTTCGGAGTATTTAGAAAAATACAAATCGTACTAAGAAAAATTATAATAAATGTTGTTCACCTCGAAGAGGGTCATCTATTAACATAAAGCTCGACTCCCACTTCACCATCTCCAGGGCGGTAGGCGGGGGAAGGGTGACTTTTAAGTCTTAAATAGGAACTACTATTTTCACCGAACATTTAGATTCCGCGTGGAAAAAATTGTGACTTTTGTATGAAATATTTATTTCGTATCATGATAGATGGCGCTGTAATCGGCAAAAATAAAAATGAGTGGAACATTGTAGAAAAACGTTAATATATCAAACATTTGAAAAATGGAAAATCCGATAGGAATGTCAATAATGGATGACAGTAACAACTCACCTTAAAGAGGCTCGCTGAGCTGTTGACAGACGCGAAAATAGATAATCATATTCAGACAACTTAAATTTTCGGCTATGGCCTTCGTCAGAAAAAGAAACACTTTCATTCACACAATCACTCAGACTTTGCCAAACTGTGGCAAAACGCAAGATGGACTACCCTTTGGTACAGCATGCAGCTGTGCATAGCAATATGGTGTTCAATGGCTCCTTTACTATCCAAGCCATCTGGATCCTCCCCTCCATCACCAGCTCTTCTGAAGCTCACAGATGAGAGTTGTACCTTCAACACATTGTACGGTCCCGTAACGATCCTGGCTTCAACCTAACCTCTGACCACTGCACCTATGTCTAACAGCTTTCCCTCCCATTTTCCTTCCCCAATCATTATCCTGTATCTCATGTCTTCCTTGCAACTGTATGTTACAACTTACAATAGCCCCTTACTTAATTATTTTTTATTTTTACTTTTGTTCCTTTTTCCGGCCCTTCCCTTCACTGTATTCATTGACGGAATTCAAATTCCCGCCTATAAGAGCCTTTAAAATCTATGATGCAACGGGAAGCTTTCCATCCTCTGCTTTACCCGGCATCCTACCCCCTCTATTCCCCACCTCACTCACAATCTATAGTCGGGCCGAAACACGATGATCCGTAGCTCCGCCTACTGGGCTGGAAGACCGCCTCGACCGCGGAAAAGGAATCCAACCATGTTGACAAGTGGTTAGTTCGCTGCCGCCCAGTTGCCACTCTGTTGTGTGGCAGAACTGGCAAAAGCGAACAGCGCATTCGGACGCGCGCAGGCGCAGAGCAAGGTTCACGATTGACTTAGTCCAATGTTCTGCTGCCGAGCCGGTGCTCAAAGCTGATTGGGGTAAGCGCCAGGAATCATCTCGTACTTCGGCTCGACTATAGATGCTTGTGCCGCTGCAGTGACCGAACATGAATGTGTGCGTATAGTTGTCTGAGTGATGGCGTGAATGTATGCTTTTTTTTTTTTTTTTTTTTTTTTTTTTCTGACGAAGGCCATAGCCAAAAATTTAAGATGTGCGAACGTGATTAATTTCGTGTCTGTCAACAGCTCAGCGAACCTCTTTACGGTGAGTTGTTACCTATCCTCCATTAATATCTCAAACAAATAGGTATCGAACCCTTTGTCTATTTTTCACAATTCCAGATGCAGCTCAAAGTTGGATAATACTACGAAAAGGCGTTGCAGAAGGAACGTTCGTCTCAGGCACTTTTGACGAGCATCTTCAACATTTCTATTAGCATCAAAGTACGAGGAAATATTTAACATAGTGGAACAACTGTGTACAGTTGTTTACAGCCCTTATCACTGAAGTACAATGACCAGCCTGACCATGGACTGAGAGCATGATTACAATCTGTTCTTCATTAGAATGTGGGAGGTATCACATGATCGTGTTACCAAAAATATCAAAAACCGTACTTCGATTTTGCTAATCTGATGTGTATTTATATGAGATATTACAGTTTTTCTTAAATTTAGTTTCATTTATAACAGTTAGACATGTCTGAGTCCTGATCCGTACTCAGACTCACACACACACACACACACACACACACAAACACACACACACACACACACACACCCACACACACACACACACACACACATATATATATATATATATATATATATATATATATATATATATATATATATATATATTTGCACCGCAAATATTGCGGAAACGGAAAGCGCGATTGATGTTCGGTTTTTATACAATCGATTGGTAGTCAAGTACTCGTATTATTAGCCAATAAGCAGATTTAAAATAATATCTAGAAATTGTGTATTGTTATGCAAAAATACAAATTTTCAAGTGGAACAATGATTGTTTCTATCATGCACTGAAATTTTTGACACCAGCTGTATACAAAGAATTTTGAATGACATTCTTATCACGTTTAGTTTTGCAGCTACAACCATTCAAAGTTTTGGGAGCGGAGGCTACGACAGCGTAGCTGACTGGCTGGAGGTCATGAGACAGTTGGCCGTGCCCCAGGGGCTAGCCACTCGGCCAGTCAGATACGCTATCGCAGCCTTCACCCCCGAAACTTTGAACGGTTGTAGCTGCCAAACTAAACGTGATAAAAATGTCATTCAAAATTCTATATACGTAGTGGTGTCAAAAATTCCAGTGCATGATACAAACACCCAATGTTCCATTTAAAATACTGTATGTTTGCATAAAAAATACACTTTCTAAGCAATATTACAATCTGTTTGTTGGCTAAAAAACGAGTCCCTGACTATGAATCCATTCTGTGAAAATTGCACATCAATCGCATTTTCAGTTTCCGCAATATTTGCGGTGCGTGCGTGCGTGTGTGTGTGTGTGTGTGTGTGTGTGTGTGTATGTGTGCGCCTCTGTAACTTACAAACTAATAGGTAATGAGAAAGTATATTGCAGTAGGTCTACATAAGAAATGCTGCATGATTTGCGCAACTCCGAGCTTATATAACTTTGTTGTTTTCCAGAGTTTTAAGGTATAGAGATACCATTTTCAAAGCAAGCAATATCGATTTCTGTCATGAAATTGAATAATTTAATCTAGCTGTATACAAATGATTCTTCAAACATTCAGGGGCTGTAGATAACCCAGTGTGCATTTTAAAGAAACTGCAGACGGCGCACGAATAACCTCGAGGTCTGAGGCACCATGTTACCGTTTTCGCGGTCGCATCCTTCGTAGCTTCAAGTCCTTCTCGGATATGGGTGTGGGTGTTTTGCTTTCCATAAGTTGCTTCAAGTTAATTTAATATAAGTAGTTTATGTCTAGGGACCGATGACCTGAGAAGTTTGGTCCCTTGGAACTACAGATATTTGAATATATGAATATTTGATTTATGGGCGAAATGTAATACCACAGGTGACACGGAGCAAAAAAATACACTCGCTCGATGCGCTTTTAGACTGACAGCTGCCGCGTACGTTTCAATGAAAGGTAAATTACACACGGAGATCTAGGTCTTCACATTCTTCCTCCCACAGCCGGGAAAAGTATTCCACTCTCCTAAATACTGGCCTGTCAGCAATCCAACCATGAGTCTAATCTCTCTCCTGTTCAGGCCCAGGATTGCAGAGCTTCTTTTAAAACATGGCTTTGGCATCATTACCTTGCCATGTTTTTGTTGATGGACTTTAGTCCAATATTCTACGTGCTGTCTTCTGAGCCAGTTACGTAGCTCCAATTTTATCATTGCCTTGTTGATTGTCAGGAGAGGTTCCAGTCCAATAAATGGACTCTCTGCCCCATGCTTTCTAATCTGTCGGCATGTTCGTTGCCACTGATCCCCGAGTGGCCAGGGACCCACAATAGGTTTACTCTATTGCTTTCCCCTAGCTCCACCAGAACTCTGTGACATTCTGCAACAATTTTAGACCTTGTTGCAGGATCTGCCAGTGATCTCAGGGCTGCCTGGCTGTCTGAATAGATATACATGCTACGATCTTTGTAGCACCTACGCAAGTTCTCCTCCACACATGCCCTGATGGCAGTGATTTCGGCCTGGAATATTGAGGCCAGTTTCCATAGAGAGATGACGCCCTCCAGTCTTGGCTGCACCCCATATACCCCGGCCCCAACACCTTGGTCTGATTTTGACCCGTCAGTGAACCAGACAATATCCCCCATACGGTGTCGAACTATTTTCTCCCACTGCTTCCTGCTTCCAATTGTAATATTGAAAGGCATGTTGAAGCAGTATGCGGTTATAATATAGTCGGCTGGCATTTCCACAACCTTTCCTATATTTTCCTCGCTCACTATTTTAGTGTGTGATTCTGGATATCCGAAAGAGTTCCAGTTGTTGCCAGCTTTGAGTCTGTATGCACCAGCCGCTGCCTCCATCTTGACCCAAAGGTGTAATGGGGGCATATCCAGCATGGTTTCCATCCCAGCAATTGGTGTGCTGCTAATTCCGCCTGTTGTGGCTAAGCAGGCTAATCTCTGCACCTTACCAAGCACCTTAACAGCAACCCACTGTTCTACCTTCTTCCACCACACGACCACCCCATAGGTGTTCCTGGGTCTAATAACCGTGGTGTATATCCCCTTGAAGCAAATATTCCTAATTTGAGGGGTCCATGTCAGTTTCTCATCTAGGGTAACCCCTAGATATTTCACTATCCTCTTCACATGTAGCGCTTCATTGAAAAGCTTTAGATTCCAACTTGAATGTTGTATATGCTTCTTTGTGAATGGAACTCCACTCTCCTAAACACTATTATATGCGCGGATACTTCAAGGTGAATGATTTTTTCTGTGTGAAATTTGGTGCTACCGGCATTTATGTAATTAAATTTTACCCCACACTACTATCTTACAGCTACTACGTTTTCAGCTCTGTTCTTTCCAGTTTACTCACAGCGATCTCGTAACGTAGCAAATGGATTTCCATTTAGGAATGTTCGTTGAGCACAGCCAGTCCGGGACTACGCTTTACAACTAACGATAAATTCACAAAAAATGTTTATCGTAGCTAGTCTTTATATTCACCATAAAACAAAGTCAACATTCGATGCAGTTTCATTTACAATAAGGTGGATGCTTTATGTGGGTGTGCCGTTTTGGGACATGAGATTGACGAACTTCATTTGCTTGTTTTTATACAAACACAGGTTGTAGGAGGCACTACTTTCTTGATATGAACAGAAACGTTAAGCTCTCAGATCCACGATTATCGTGTTTAACTTCACCTAATAGTGCAAATCGACCCGACATCCATTCGCAGAAAACTGTGTATGGAATCCCTTTCATCATTTATTACACAAAACAGATAACGTGGTGAAACATTATCAGCAATCAGAGCAGTAAACGCTTCGATAATATCCGCACCTCGTAATTAAATTCAGATTAACTGTTAAAATCGTTGTTATAACTGTTCACCAACTTCACCGCACTTGGCTGTTAGGATACATGCACTTAGGCCCCACACCACTGGGGATAATCACCCAGCCTAATGCAGTTTTGGTTCTTTAGATGCTCAATAATTTATTGAGGATTCTGTTCTCATAAATTAATTACTAAATTTTCTTCATGTTGTGATTAATGTGCCTTCGACTACTGATGTTACGCGGGACTTTGCATCGTAGAGGGACTATCTACAAGAAACAAATAGGGATTACATCTAAAGAATCTAAAATATCGATTTTCGTATTTTTGTGTTGACACCACCACTTCGGCTTATTTTCGTATTTCATATGCTGCAATACCGATCCGTGTACGATAAGATTTTGTATACTTGAAATTTAAAACATGAGGAATGACACTGTCTACATAACTTGTACGATGTATGGAGGAGGGTACTTTACAACATACTCTGGCACTAATCTACTATTTTATTTCGATATTGACGAAATTTTGCACACCTGACTTTCAAAACAAGAGGAACGTCACTGTCTATTTAGCATTCCGTACAGTGCACACGGTACTTTCCATCGTACTTCAACATCAGCCTACGGTATTATCGTGATGAAATTTTGCAAATCTGTCCTTCGGGAAAAAAGTAGCAACGCCACTGTCTAGAAATCGTACGCACCTTACACCAGTCTTCGACACCGTTTAACCAATGGACGTGAAATTTGGCAGACATACGCAATTTTCCACGTACAGAAGGGGAAGGAGATGAATAAAGAGAGGGATAAGGGGGTTGTAATAACGCAGTTAAATGAATAGGAGGAGGTACACTGAGACAAAACCAAAATGGTGGAGGAAATGGACGGAGAAAGGATGGAGGAACAAAAGTGCTGAATATTGGACAGCCCATAAACGCCGGCTGTACAACTAGATAATACAGAGAGAAGCTGGGATTCATAGATGGGGGAAGTGGGACAATGGAAGATTAAAGGAAGGGGTATAGCACGCATATACAATCCCATGGATATTAAGTAATAGCGAAACATTGTCGAGCTGGCTATAATACAATAACACTGTGCAGGAACCTCCGTGCGCTCTAAGACACTTTGCTGCAGAGTGCGCGGCCGTTCCCCGTCGGTTGTTCGAGTCCCCGGGTATGGGAATCTGTGTAGTTCTTAGCATATGTTAGTTTCAGTTTTATGTATGTCTACGGAATTATGGCCACTCCTATTTGGCTCCATATCTTCCAAAACATTTGAACAAAATGGTTGAGAAAACTATAACAATAATTGTCGGCTGGAAATTTTAGGCACGTGTTATGCTCATCATTCTGTGCTGCACTCTCGTATTCACGCGACGCATTTACAGGACTAACTAATCTCGTACTGATTGTACATATGGAATACGTATTGTATGTAGCTACAATCTGATTTGAAGAGTAAACAAGGTTGTCTGCGGGAAGGTGAGTACCGGACAACAATATTACATAAAATCGCTCATGAATATCTCCTAAGCTTAAAGTCAGTTTCAAATGCACACATAATTTTAATTTAGGTTAAAATGAACTCGTATGTGAGTTCTGTGGCCATCTTCATCTTGTACTAAACGACACAAATATTCCAATCTCCTTCGTCACCCTTGGTTTTTAGAATGTTCAAATGTTTGGGAACCTTTTGGACGAAACTGATATGGTCATTTGTCCCTACACTTACAAACTATTTAAACTAACTTACACAAAGGACAACGCACACACCATTGCCACAAGGAGTACTCGAACTTCCTGCGAAAACGAACGTCCATCTTGGTTATTTTACATGACATGAAACGATTTTTTTTAATTATTTATTTTTTAATTAACCCATTACCTATGTCTAATTGGGTCCTAATATTCTACTTTTATTTCTAATTTACAATTCTTTATTATGAAAAAGTTGTTTCTGGGATTGTTAATTTATTAACTAATACTATATTTACTTACAGAATATTCTTAACTTTAATTTAGGAAGCAGCTCTCCCACATAACTGTTACTGGTTTATTGGTTCATTTCACTGTTGTGCGTCACGGTTTTCATTTCCATTGTAGATGCATCTAATAATGGACTGATATGTTGGTAACGGAAGGAGAGGACGGCCTTCGCATAGTGTGACACATACGCGCCAGCGTTTGGTAACATTGTGGTGAATTGTGATGCCAATGGGACGTCCACCTTAAAACTCATTCCAATTGCGAGCTGGCTTTTTATCCGGATTTTTCGACAATGTGCTATTTTTAAGGTCGTCAAGCCAGCGGTAGACGATACAGTGCACTGTACATTTCCACCACTAAAAAGGTGTTGGCCATCTTTCATCCCAAATTACGTGGTACCGAAAATCTGATCTCTTGTCTGTGTTGCGAAGTGTGTATTGTATGCGGTTCAGCATGTTCAGGTTTCAATCCGTGTTGTTTAGTAACAGCTTTCAAGAACTATTCCGAACTTCGTTCGGTAACGCAGTTACATTTAGCCGCGATATTTTTCACTATACGCGTCTGATTTTATTGAACATATATCATCTTCGGTGGTCTACAATGAAGATACATGCTGTTTGATCAGTTTCCTTAGATCGGGAAACACTGCGACGGAAAATTTTCGAAAATGTCAAGTCAGATTTTTGTCACACCATGAAGTGCCGGCGTGTTGCACAATTCTTGGTAGTTTTTTTCCAGTACCAAAGTTTTCCATTGTAGGTCGCGCTTCACTACAGAACTATTGCTCATTTCACTTTTTTTTTAATTTATTTATTTCATTTGTCGTGTGTCTTAACTGCTGCGTTAGAAAACAGATTATCCCTTTACAGGTTAAAGGTCATCATATATATACACAACAATTACAACAAAATGATCGGGCCCGGTGGTCTTGGTTTAAAGCGCTTAATTGGAAACCCGGTCGCACATCTCTCAACGATATGAGGAGTCGCCAGGAACGACACGTGGTTCGGATTCCACGTTAAGCTGTAGGTCCCCTTTCACCGGTTGGATAACTAGAGTAGGTAGGGACACGCAAATCGCCGAAGTGGCATGCAATTGAAAGACTTCCACCTGGCCAATGAGCCAAACGAAATTATAATTATTATACAACTAACTATCTTAATTTTAATATCTACGTTTCTCATCCAGGTCAAGATGCAGGGTCAACCCTTATGAAATGTCTTCAGGGCGCTTGGAAGGCTCGCACAGGGCACTCTTCCCTAATGTGCCTGATTGTCTGTTCCTAGGCTCCACAGTCACATTCTCGAGACTCCACAAAACCCTTTATGCAGAGAGTCCGCACTGCGGCCGTGTCCAGTAAACACTCTCTATAATTTCACCAAGAGGTTCCTTCCTAATTCTTCGCCGGCATTGCCGTGATTATAGTCCTAAAACCCTTTACCCATTTTGAAGTTTTCGTTGGATGGATACTTCTGCCTCCACAAATCTGTTATTTTTATGTTGTCAGATGCTAGCTTTTCAGACTTCCTCAGCGTTGGATTTATTGAGTGGACTATATTTCGACGCAGAGCCTGCTTGAATAGGCAGGTCCACGTTCTCCTGAATCTTCTGGAATTCTCAAAGTAGTACCGAAGTTCTGCGGATCACAGCAAAGGAAGCCCCTTACGTAGGTGTTGACCTGAAGGTACCAGATATAAGGCGCTTCTATTCAGTTGAACAGCCATAAGGTTGCTATGGCAGCTGTTGATTCAAAATGGAGGACAGTATTCAGTAACTCATAAAAACCAGCGCTCTTGACGACATTCGCAGGGTAGCCATCGAAGCTCCCCGTGTCGTGTCGCATAATCTTGACAGCTGTATTTTCAAGGTGTTTTCTGAATGAAAGAGTGAGCTCAAGGGTAATTCCAAGATTTTTGGAAAACTGTTATGATATACTACAGTTCCATTAAAGAGAACTTGAAGTTAGTGTGCGCTTGCTTATTGTTTAGATGTAATGCACATACTTGTGTTTCGGTAGCGTGATGTTTCAGTCGACACTTTTTAATAAACGGCTTGACCTTCTGTAAGCTTTATTTGGTTCAGATTCTTTGCACTAGTTGCAAGAGCGATATCGTCTACATAACACAACTACGTCGATGTTGTGTTAGGTATATCAGAAATTTACAAGTTACAAAGAAAATGGGCAAGGACTGAGCCCTGAGGTAGGTCATTACATAGTTTTCTCTCTTTACTCACATTCAATCCCAGACAGATGCGACAAATATCTACTGGTAACCATGTTAATGAGCGTGTAGAAATTTGACACTTTATTGCCATGAAAAATTAGTTTGTAGGTCCTTCCATATAGTGTCTAATTCTGCAGATATATATAAAGCCTAAGTTCGTCTTAAGATTCTATTGAAATCCAACTGATATGGCAATGGTTAGCGTGACCTACTGATCACAGCAATTTCTGTGAGACCTGATGAACTCGTATACGTTGCGATATGTGGCCAATGATTCTCTGTAGATAAGTATTTCTAAGAGCTTATAAGTGCAACTTACCAAGAAGTTTGGTCTAAAATATTGAGGGAGATCAGGTGTTTTGCCCGGTCTTTTGATGACAACTATTTCTTGTTTTATTAAGCCCATAGGAAAAGTATTCCCTAGCCCAACATTTTTGCGAAGAGCCGAACAGCCAGGTTTTTGCAAAATTACAAGAATTTTTTAAAAATTCAAGATGGGTTTTATTCAATAAAAATGCCTTACCAAGTTTAATTTCCTTCAAGCTTCATACAATTTGGTGTCTGCATACTGTGAGAAGAAACTGGATATTTTCGGGCATTGGTCTTTAAAGGACGACTTATCTCTTTATTCTGAAGGATATAATTTATCACTGGAGGCCCTGGACGTTCCTACTACGTAGTTCGAAATTTTGTTGACTGAAAACGAGGATTTTACCCGTGTTGGCTAGATGCTTCACCAAATTTTCGTAGTAAGTTTCTTGAGTTGAAATCCTGCATATTCAAACCAATGCTCCGTCCTAACAAAGTCGAGGTTGTGGAGGGGGTGATCTGTGATGTCACTATCTCCACGTTTACTATAGAGTTGTAGAATGCACGTTCCAACCAGGTATTTATTCGTTCCCGCTACTTGCGATTTTTAATACTCAATGCACTACTGTCACGGTATTTGTAAATTTTCTTGCGTGTGCGACTGTATCGTCAACCCATTTTTTTTTTTTTTTTTTTTTTTTTTTTTTTTTTTTTTTTTTTTTTTTTTTACTGTTGATTCGATTACAATTTTTCTTAATTTATAATTCCCCATTTTTTATATATAACTCTTTGTTATCTATAAAAACGAAACGAACGGGCAACGGTGAAACTGAATTTCTTGGTTTTGAGAGAGCGGCTATTCCCGCGCGGCGGAGGGGTCGGAAGGTGACTGCTCAACAACAGGTGTACGGTATAGGAATGTTATGGGATGAAGAAAGTGAGGTGGAGAACGGAGTGAAAGAGAAGAGATGCAGTGCTATTGATGGTGCTAGCTGGGGGCGGGGGGGGGAGACTGAGTTGAGGGGTAAAAAGTACGGTTTTAATTTTTTACTTACTTATTTATATATTTATTTTTTCACATATTGTGTTTCTTTGTAGTGTATGGGTGGGAGGTAGTGTCTTTCTCTGCTTATTCTATGATTCTCAAATCTGTTATATTTGTGTTCCTGTTTAGACTAGTCTGTAAATGTTGATTGATGGGTACCATTTCCGCTACACGTACGTGTTCCTTAAACTGGGAGTAAATTTTGACAAACCAGAATAACTCGAAAAGTAAGTTTCACAGCAGTAAATGTGTGGATTGCAAAGTTGATTTATTTTCTAGGGGGACATCTGCTAGTGCTAAAATTAACCGGCCACCCGAGCACCCTGGTGGTGGGGCGAGAGGAAACTTAAAAAATTCAAATGAGAACCCAAAATTTTTATTGAAAAATCAGATTCTCCATAAAAAAGTAATTACATTTTGTCTTAAACATTTGTTTTGATTCTTGGTAGTTGGCGTAGTAGATCGATAAAATCTATATTCTCAGTTTTCCTTGGAAAATGGTTACAGATGAATAAAAAATTACTAATTTACTTCGTAAATTTTTTTCGCTAAACCTAAAACTCTCCCAATAGGGGGGAGTTTTGCTCGCTTCCAGTCGCGTTTAACGCGGGGTTCGTATTGCTATGCAGGGTTAAAGTTTCTGTGGAAGGAAGGAAGCTTGGAGCTTAGCCTCCCGTCGACAGCGTGGTCATTGGAGCTTACGCTCTGGGTTAGGATGTAGAAGGAAATCGGCCATGTCCTTTCAAAGGAACCATCCCAGCATTTACCTGAAGTGATTTAGGGAAATCACGTAAAACGTAAATCTGGATGGCCGGAGGTGGATATGCCGAATGCGAGTCCAGTGCGCCACCTCGTTCGGTAAGAGTTTCTGTGAGCGAGAAGCTGCCCGCCTTCCGGAAATCTAGAAATACGGAATCTTTTTGGCTTCACTTCTCCGTAACATTTATAATATCATGTGCGTAGAGAGCTACATGTGTTTCACAAGAACGCTACTTTCTGAATTCGAGGTACATAACATTTGAGGAAAGTATATGTTCCGAAATTTTGCTGCAAATCGACGTCAATGATATAGGCCAGTAATCACTGCTATTGCATTTCTATAATATTCGCGTGACCTATGCAACATTCCAGTGTTTGGGTATGGAGCGTTCGCTGAGCGAGTGTTTGTAAATGATAGCTAGGTATAAAGGCTATTGCATCAGCTTAGTCTGAAAGGAACCTCATTGGCATACAACTGCGACCGCGGGACATTCGGATATCTCATTAACGTTTCGATACCATAAAACCAACGCACGGTGTCATACCACCAAGAATACCATGCAATCTTTTTTCCTTTAGTGATATTTCATTCCTCTGATGGGGCGGGATGGCAGCGCTTAAGGCGTTCTTTAGCCACCAGAATTAAAACATAAAAAACAGATTACATAAATGGAGCGAAACAAGAACACATTATTCAGAGAAAATGTGAAGTTAATACGTCTTAGAATTGAGTGAAATGAAGGGTATACAAACGTACATGGCGACGATGATGGAGTAACACAATACTGGTGCACTGATTCCCAGGGACATTTAAAACACATAGGCGTCGGCTTCGGGGAAGCCATTCGCAGTCTTTTTTAATGAACATGATATTCACTCCGACAGACCACGGTTCACACGCTTACGTTTAATGGATTTAGTGAATGATGATGGGGAAGGAGCAAGGGCAGGAGCAGGATGGGGGCAGGGAGCGATGGTGGTGTAGCTGGGGAGGGGGAGGGGGAGCAGGAGAGAGGAGGGGCCACAGAGCCATATGGAAAGGGAGGGGGGTGGGATTCCTCAGGAAGCAGTAAGGAGCAGCAGTGGGGAGGGGGTACCGAAGGGACTGGTAGGAGCAGGGAGGGAGCGGGGCCCTCATAGGGGGATCAACGAGAGGGCAGGGTGAGGAGAAGCAGGATCAGAGTTGGTACGAAGGGTAGATGTCTGGGCGGAGGGCATCGTCAGGGATGGTGAGCGACGGGGGGGGGGGGGGGAGGAGGAAATACACTGGTAATGGCGCAACAACAAACTGGTGTTCGCGAGGAGAGGAAGGACAATAAGGTGAGGGGGATCTAGTTTACGGTGGAGAAAACGGCGGCGGAGGTGTTCAATGGACTAGGCGGGGGAGGTGCCGCGTGGAGGATGGAATGTAGAAAGGCGTATAGAAAGCGAGGTTGCGGGCGTTGCGTTCCAGGATCTCCAGGGATTTGTAGAAGGATGGGGGAGGTTGGATGGGAGATGCAGAGGATGGGGCGGATGAGGATATTGTAGGTATAGAGGACAGTGGAAGGGTAGTGGCCCCAGGTTTGATGAGGCAGAGCCGGGAGCGAGCTTTTTCTTGGATGCTGCAGAGCTTCAGAGGTCAGGAGAGGATGCAGTCGTCTGGTGTAGGTACTTCAGAGTGGGAGTAAGGCGGATGGGACGGTGATGGGTGTTAAGTAGATATCACAGGGAAGGAAGGAAAGGGTGGTGCGACCTACAATGATCACCAGGGTTTTAGCAGGATTTATTGATGGGAGCGGCTGGTTGCAGCAGTTGGTGAGAAGGTCAAGGTGTTCTTGGAGAGAGTGGGTTTGAGCAACAGTGGGATAAGCAATTAAAGACTTTAAAACAACCTGACAAAAGCAAGCAAATTTAATAACTGCACCGCCAAATAGTTTTAAAGAAAACAAAAATTAACCTTTAACTCATGTAAGAAATAAGCCATGTCTCTTAAGCACAAGCTAGGCCCACGCCCAAACTCTTCACTGTACTACCTATTTAGTAATTCCTGTGATACATTCGTCCTGCTGATTATTTGACGATACGCTTCTGCTAGGGCGAATCACGACATAAAGCATAATAAACTACTCTGAAACTAAGACGGCTTTTATTTCAAATAAAATTTGCCTTAGGTAAGTCCTGATAGAAGAAAGAAGCTGCAGTGAAGCGAGTGGTGGCTCTGGCGTGTTGTAGAGCTGGCGGCGGAGCGCAGCGCAGCCTGGGGCAGGCGACGCGAGTCAATTTTCGAATGTCGCTGGCAAGTGGATTTTTCCCCCGCCGTAAAAGAAGCGCCGCCGTTAGAGGCGTGGCGCGCTATCGAGAGCCGTCTGCGAGGCCAGGCCAGGCTTTCGCTGATTGCCCTCCAGATATTGGAGCCCGCCCGCTGCTGCTATTAAACTCACGGCGATTATTACTTCTGCCAGTCCGCAAGAGCGTCTCCACTCCAAGCACTTTCTTTCTCTGCTGTCCTTCCTACCGATCTGACAGCGAAGGCGACAGCACTAGAAAGGATTGACACTACGTTCCATTGTGTGTTCCTAATTGTTTTTTGCACTTGGGCATTATTTTGGTACTGTCATAAAATGTGACGTTCATGATCTGCGACTCGGTAGTGAATAGAGAACACTAACCGGTTGTCTTTATTTACGTAGATGGTCACAGTGTTTGTCACAACCGGTCTGCCGGCCGCGGTGGCCGAGGGGACTGAGGCGCTTCAGTCACGGTCTGCACGGCCACTACGGTCGGGTGGTTCGAATCCTCCATTGGGATTGTGCCGTCCTTAGTATTAGTTAGATCATAAGTAGTTTGTAAGTTTATGGACTGATGACACCGTAGTTAAGTCCCATAAGCTCTACAAACATGTGAACATTTGAACAACCGGTCTCAGTCTCTTCACATCTGCATGAGAGAATGAACAATAAACGGATGCACTACAAGATAGTCTACGCCTTAAAACGCTGAAAATTGTAATAATGATCTGTACACCTTATAAATTTGCAAATATGACTGTGTGTATGTTCGACATCTCATCCTAAACTGAACCGATTTGGTGCACATGTTACTTGCTATCAGGAAACAAATGCTATCGGGGTAAGAACCACGTATAAAACGTACATCAGGAGATATGACGTCGTAAACAATGACATTCATAAATAACGGTAGCATCATGCAATAATATTCTACATCTGCTCCTAAACTGATCGCCGCGGCGGAATAGCCGTGCGCACTGAGGCGACGTGCTGCGATGCGCGAGTCCCATCGGCGTCGAGGGTTCGAGTCCTCCCTCAGGCATGGGTGTTTGTCTTCTCTTTCGGTTAGTTTAACTTAGTTTAAGTATGCAAAAATAAGCTTCCGCGGCTGTTGTCACCATCAATAAAATTCTTCCGGGTATGAGACCGCAACTGACACAGACCCTGATGAAGGCCGCCTGCAGCAGTGGCCGAAACGTCGGTAGAGTTTATAAAATGACGACGCGGTCTTATATCCGGAAGAATTTTATTGTTAGTTTAAGTAGTTTTTAAGCTAGCGACTAATCATCAAGCAGTTAAGTCCCATAGAGTTACAAACATTTGAACATTTAAACTGTTCTACATCTACATGGATACTCTGCAAGTAACACTGAAATGCAAGGTAGAGGGTTAATCGAACCACTTTTATGATATTTCTCTCTAGTTCCATTCTGTAATAGCTCGTGGGAAACAGGAACATTTTGATCTTTCTGTTTTCGATTTAATTTCTCTTATTTTATAATGATGATCATGTCTCCGTACATAGGTGAATGCTAAAAACATATATCCGCACTCTGAAGAGAAACTTGGTGAAAGAAATTTCGCAAATAGATCTCGCCACAAAAATTAACGTCTTATGTTATAGTCTTATAGGTTTTAATCTTCTTGGATCCTGATACAAGCAGAGACCTTTGCTGTGTCCATGGGTAAAACTTGACCTGCTTCCTGCTTGAATTCGTGACATTATTTACTGGTCTATCTCGTTCCTTTCATTGATTATTACACCAATATATTCAAAGCTTTTCCCCTTCCAAATACTATGACATCCCTATGTATAAATCATATTCTCTTCTCATTAAAAGATGTAGCTTTATGTCTATATTCAATTTCAGACCTTTTCTCTGAACACCTAAGGAAAATATTAGTTTATTATTATTTAGAAAATCATTGCCTTTGAAAACAATTGCAACTAATCGAGGGAGAGATTAGTATAATGTATTTAGAATTTCCAAGATAAAGTTATCCACTCTTGTACCAAAACATACGTCAAATATTTCAAAGATGTGAAACGTAAGGTTCTCCCGGCGCATCCAAAACACTTACCTGTATACAGCCGGGTGAAATCATCGAAGACCGGCGTCATTTCGGCTGGAGGACACCAAGCCGTTTTTAAGGCAACTTCAGACGAAACGTTTCAGTGACAAAAGTACACATACTATACACCGGACGTGTAAGCAACAGAATCAAAGATGTCAGATGAATTGAAAGTAAATACACTACTGTCATTAAAATTGCTACACCGAGAAGAAATGCAGATGATAAACTGCTATTCACTGGACAAATATATTATACTAAATTTGACATCTGATTACATTTTCACCCAGTTTGGGTGCATAGATCCTGAGAAATCAGTATCCAGAACAACCACCTCTGGCCATAATTACTGCCTTGATACGCCTGGGCATTGAGACAGAGCTTGTATGGCGTGTACAGGTACAGATGCCCATGCAGCTTCAAGACGGATACCACAGTTCATCAAGAGTAGTGACTGGCGTATTGTGACGAGCCAGTTGCTCAGCCACCATTGACCAGACGTTTTCAATGGTGAGAGATCTGTAGAATGTGCTGGCCAGGGCAGCAGTCGAACATTTTCCGTATCCAGAATGGCCCGTACAGGACCTGCAACAAGCGGTTGTGCATTATCCTGTTGAAATGTAGGGTTTTGCACTGATCGAATGAAGGGTAGAGCCACGGGTCTTAACACATCTGAAATGTAACGGCCACTGTTCAAAGTGCCGTCGATGCGAACAAGAAGTGACCGAGACATATAACCAATGGCACCCCATAACATCACGCCAGGTGATACGTCAGTATGGAGATGACGAATACACGCTTTCAATGTGGGTTCACAGAGAGGTCGCCAAACACGGATGCGACCATCATGATGCTGTAAACAGAACCTGGATTCATCCGAAAACAAGACATTTTGCCATTCGTGCACCCAGGTTCGTCGTTGCGTACACCATCTCAGGCGCTCCTGTCTGTGATGCAGCGTCAAGGGTAATCGCAGCCATGGTCTCCGAACTGATATTCCATGCTGCTACAAACGTCGTCGGACTGTTCGTGCAGATGGTTGTTGTCTTGCAAACGTGCCCATCTGTGGGATTGAGACGTGGGTGCACGATCAAAAAATAAAAAAATACATAAAATAAAAATAAAATAAATTTTCAAATGTTTGTAAATCTATCGGACCAAACTGCGTGGTCATCAGTCTGTAGCTTACAAACTACTTAATCTAAGGTAAACGAACCTAAATACAACACATTCACCCACGACCCAGGGAGGACTCGAACCTCCTACGGCGAGCAACCGCGCCCTCCAAAGCTGGGCGCCTTAGACAGCTCGGCTACTCCACCGCGGTGTGCACGATGCGTTACAGCCATGCAGATAAGATGCCTGTCGCCTCGACTGCTAGTGATACGAGGCCGTTGGGATCCAGCACGGCGTTACGTATTGCCCTCCTGAACCCAACGATTCAATATTCTGCTAACAGTCATTGGATCGCGACCAACGCCAACGTTTTGTGAATGGTCGGAAAAGTTAATCATTGGCAAATCACATCATCTTCTTCCTGTCGGTTAAATTTCACGTTTGTAGCACGTCATCTTTGTGGTGTAGTAACGTTAATGGCTAGGAGTGTATCATTGATCAAGTCAATGTCCATCCGATTTTAGCAAGAGCCAGATCAGGATTTAATGATATTTTCTTGTTTAATTTCAACTGTTCAAGTAATAATACAATCCCAATAGCTCGATAGTGGATGCCGTAGTCGCCGTGTTGTTTTATTCCATGTTCTGCATTAGCCGATTTGGTAATTTATTGTAAACATGTGAGGCGCTTATGTTCAGTCCATCGTTCCTCCACAATCATGCTAGTCTGACCAACATATGACGTGCCACAACTGCATGAGACACGATAGACTTTGCCTTACGCAAACCAATATCATGTTTCACGGATCCTTAAGCAGTTTATGGTCGGGAGTGGTGACACACTCATTCACTGTTATTCGAGGAGAAACGATAGAAACATTGGAATACCATGATATGGATGCATAAATCATGACGAAATCTCGCCCATGCTTGACTTCAGGAAAGAGGCTTATTTGAACTTCATTTGGTTTTTGGGATACATAAATACTCGTTCGGTAGTATCTAGGAAGCAATGTAAACTATAATTCAATCTCACCATACGACATACTTGTAGTCATCAAGTGTCCATGTCTTATTGTAGTGGCATCACTTCCTTGGTAGCTTTGCCTTGACTGGTATTAACTTTCCTTTCCTGAATGTTAAGCTACATCTACGCAGTATTACTTTAATTAAGTTAAGTTTTGCATTCGCTTTGGCAGTGGTAGATTTATTTTATACGCCCACAATTGTTGGTCGATGGCTGGCATTTAATTTTCGTTTTCGTCCATTATTTCTATTTGCCGGTGATGTTTTGTATGTGCTGTCATTCCCAGACGATGCTGTCGTTAGTGAAAAAAAAGAAGTTCAACTGCTTGTAAATTTGTCGGACGTGACTACTGTGGTCATCTGTTCCTAGTCTTACAAACTAAACCAATTAAACCTCTTCTAAGGACATGCATATCGAACGGAGCAGCCCTGGAGGGCGACATAATCAGAAGTGTACACGTTCACAGCACACACGCACACAAACAAACACACGACACTCGCCGATCCGAGGCAGCCATCACTGATAAACTCTGCATTTCCGCTGCGTTGCTATTATGTCCATGGCACTGCCGTTTCACCTACAAGAAGGCGATCTGAATTTGTTCCCTTTAGTTCAGGTCCAGATCTGTCGTGCAATACCACTAAATACAGAGTGTCGCATTTACGTGATGACCGCACGCGCGGCGCGCTAGATGCCGGGAGGCGAGCGCTCCGTTTCGCGCCGATTCATTGTCGCGGCGTGGCGCCCATCTACTGCCACCGCAGTACTAAATGTAAAACATGCCCAAGTAATTTTATACTCACGCATGGCATGCAAGGACATGCTAGAACTTTTTGCCATTGTTTTCGAATCATTTTTAGCGTCGAATCAAGAAATTGTTCTTCACCGTAATTTCCTTTGAGAAATGGAATTAACAGACTCGCTGATGTCATCCTTCAGTTCCTGTAACTTATGCGGATGTTTTGTGTACGCTTTCTCGTCTAGTGCTCCCCACTGATAGAAATCACACGGGGTTAAATTGGGACTTCGAGTGGGCCAGATAGTATTGCTGATGACTCTGTCATGGAACACTTCACGAATTGCTTGCAAAGAAATATTGGCTATATGAGCCCTTGCTGAATCATGTTGGAAAAAAGAGAGAGAGAGACTTCGTTCTCTTTCTCTAAAAACGGTTACAAATTTTTTTGCACATATGTTTCAGTGTGAATCATGTCATTACAGAATTGGGACTATTATTCTTTCACCAGTAACTGCATATCACACCTTTATTTTCTGGTCGTAAAGGGGTTCCCCGTGAAGCCGAATTTGTCTTTCGGCATTCCAATGTCCAGAGTTTGAGAGTTAACATACCCTTTCCTGAAAACTGAATGAAGTAGGGATCCATTTCACCGTCATGCGCTTGTTTCAAAACCCATCCGCAAAATCCAAGCCTGTGCGCGGAATGACAAATTTTAAGTTTTTGCACTACTGTTACTTTATACTAGACTTACGCATAATAGTTTGCGATCGGGAGCGCTCACTTTAGTTCGCGGCAGAGTTAGTTATTTTAGTTCGTCCGCTCCCAGTGACGGCCGAGCGGCGTGGTCTGTGCATGCAGGTGGAGGTAGAAGTTCCCCACCTAGCTGCTTCATGCGCTTGCTGCTTGAGCCGCTAACAATATCACGTAAAGCAGAAGAAACAGTTTGTGGATAATTTCTCGTGTTTAAGTTTAGAATTATCTCAATATCTTGGTAATATGGAATTTGTTAGATATTGCAGAGTGCAGAATACTTCAAAACAGAAATTTTGTAGCACTGAACTTTGTAATCTAGCAGGCAAACGCTCACCTCTAAATGGCTCTCACCATTAGAAAGCAAACACGTGATTTTTACTTCTGCTGCGCACCCTCTCGCTATTACCCGTCGGTCTTCGGAAAAGAATCCAACGAAGTTAGAAGTGAAATACGTTTGGCATAATAGTTTGCGACCGATAACGCATGTTTTAGTTCGCGACCGATTGCGCATATTTTAGTTCGCGACCGATCGCGCATATTTTAGCCGGTAACTCTCCTTCTTGGTCGCAGCTCGGCCGCGATGTAGGACGTTCTTTTCAGTTCGTCCGCTCTTTTAGGCTTTTGCTACAGCTACATCTTTACACTATGGAATGAGGGTTATATTTAGACACAGCTGAATACCTTAGAAAATAAACTTCGTGGCAGTGATGAAACTACAACTGAGCTGCATCTAAGCTCGAAATGACGGTAACTAGCAGAAGGGAATCAAGCGATTCTGCGTGCTCTCGCGTCCTTTCCATGTTCCCTTCCAGTCTTCGGAAAAGGAGCGGACGAACTAAGGGCCGAGGGATCTGCGAACTAATTCACATAGTTCGCCTGTGGGAGCGCTCTTCCGAACTAGCTCGTTCGCGAACTACACACGACTACTTTATACGGCCCTAGGCCAAGTAACTTATCAGCTGATTGTACAGAGCAGCGAGAATTTTTTCCTTTCAGTGAAAGATGTTTCAGATATGTTTTAGGGTAATTTTGCAGGCACTAAGTTATATCATTGAGCAGAGGTTCTCAGAGCACAGTACGTAGTCGTTTAGACTTCTTGTCACAAACAATTCCCATTTCTCGAAATTTATTCACTAATTTGTGAATTGCATCACGGCCTGGAAATTTCTGTTCAAACAGCCTGTGGACCTGCCGACTCTGTACGCATATAAGAATCGTAAATAAACAGTCGTTGTGCCCCGCAATAATTCTACATCTACATCTACATACATACTCCGCAATCCACCGTAAGGTGCGTGGCGAACGGAACACTGTACCACTACTAGGCATTTCCTTTCCTATTTCACTCCCAAATAGAACGAGGAACAAAAGAATGCCTATATGCCTCCGTTCGAGCCCTAATTTCTCTTATCTTGTCTTTGTGATCACTATGCGTTTTATACGCGGTCTCCTTTACAGATGAAGTACATCTTCCCAAATTTCTCCCAATAAACCGAAGTCGGCTGTGCGCCTTACAACTGCCCTTACATGTTCGTTCCATTTCATATCGCTCTGCAACGTTACGCCTAGATATTTGAACGACGCGACAACATCAAGAATCTCACTACTAATGCTATATTCGAACATTATGGGATTGTTTTTCCTACTCATGCGCATGACCTTACATTTTCCTACATTGAGAGCTAGCTGCCATTCTTCGCACCAATTAGAAATTTTGTCTAAGTCATCCTGTATGCTATTACAGTCAGGTAAAGACGATACCCACCCATACACCACAGTATTATCAGAAAACAGCCGCAAATTACAAGTCACTCTGTCCATCTGATCATTTATATAGATAGGAAATATTTGCGGTCCTCTCACACTCCTCTGGGGCACGCCTGACGATACTCTCGTTTTTTATAAACACTCGCCGTCGAGAACAACGTACTGCGTTCTATTACTTAGGAAGTATTGCAGCCAATCACAAATCTGTTAACCTATTCCATAAGCTCGTATCTTCGTTAGCAGTCTGCAGTGTGGCACCGCGTCGAATGGCTTTTTGAAGTCGAGAAAAACAGAAAATTAGGTTTTTTTGAGGTTTGATTCCATTTACAGGATGGTGCTCAACGACCACACAATGATGAACACGGCCGGCCGCGGTGGCTGAGGGGACTGAGGCGCTTCAGTCACGGTCTGCACGGCCACCACGGTCGGAGGTTCGAATCCACCCTCGGGCATGGATATTTGTGCCGTCCTTAGTATTAGCTAGTTCGTAAGTAGTTTGTAAGTTTGGGGACTGATGACTCTGTAGTTCAGTCCCATAGACTCTACAAACATTTGAACATTTGATGTATTGAGCAGCATTGGCCGTTAATCTTTTATTTATAAACCACAGATCGATTTCAATCACATAGTCACCATCACCAGTGTATCCTTCAAACAAGCGTTGTGAATGCACTGAATGTAACTGCAACTGTGTCGAAATAAGTTTCGGCAAACATAAAATTGTATTTCGACATAGTTGCAGTTGCATTCAGTGCATTCACAACGCTTGTTTGAAGGATACACTGAAGATGGTGACTATGTGATTGAAATCGATCTGTGGTTTATAAATAAATCATTAACGGCCAAAGCTGATCAATACATCTGCAGTGTACAAAATTAGGTGCTGCCATCGTTGTGTTCGCAGACTTGACTCACTGTTTCTTCACTGGGTGCAAGCAGGGCACTCAAGGTTGCCAACTTTCCCATAAGGTCATCATCAGGTAGACGCTAGACCCATCCGACCGGACAGTGCGGCAGTAAACGGGCGACGCATTTGAATCGCCTACCGGTATCTGGTGCAACGCGCGTGCCGTCATCATATAAATGGGGACACCTTGAGTCTTGGCAGCATTTGATGATCCTGGAATATATAAGCTCTCCAGAGACTGCATTAACCATTATCGAATTACAAGGAAAGGCGAAATTTCCGGGGCAGACTACCGTAGGCTTCGTCGTGTTGATGCTCGTTTTCATAAGACAATAACAACCTTCTTTCCCACAACAAGTGATACAATGGTGAGTGATACGACGGACGAGTGATTAGAGTAATATGGGTTTTTTTGGTTTCAGACCTTACTCACATGTCCCAAGGAAGATTTTCCTCCTGCAGATTCTATGAGCAAAGTACCAATGAATTAAGAACTTTAACTTCCATTGGGAACTGAATTAAATCATTTAAGAACGTTAAAAATTTGCGACGGACCGGAATTCGAACTCAAGTTTTCTTACTCACTAATCACATGGGCTGACTAGCATACCATACTGCACTGAATTAGCAGTGCATGAGTAAGCTGATAAATTCTGTCTGACGAGAAGCGTTCTAGCGTGGTCTGTGCCGTTTGGTGACCACCGCGACCGGGTTTCAGGAGGCAACTTTAAAATTTCAAATGGAAACCCCCATTTTTTTATTGCAGAATCAGATTCTGCATAAAAATCTACGTACATTTTTGTGTTAAACATTTGTTTTGAGTCTTGGTAGTTGTGGCTGTAATTCAAGAAAATCAATGTTCTCGTTTTTGCGTAGAAAGTGGTTACGGATACAGAAAAAAAGAAGAAAAACTGTTTACTCCATACATTTTCATTCGCTAAAACTAAAACTCTCCCTGTCCCCGCATAGGGTGTGGTTTTTTTCACTACCCGTCGCGTCTGACGCGTAGTTTTGCAAGGCACGGTTAGAATTTCTATGAGTGAGAAGCAGCCCGCTCGGTGGAATTCTGCCTACCAATACATTACTAACTCTACGTCAAACGCGACGGTAGCGAACAAAACCCCACCCTATGCGGGGACAGGGAGACTTTTAGTTTTAGCGAAAAAAAATTACGAAGTTAATAATTATTTGTTACTCATCGGTAACCATTTTCCACGCAAAAAGGAAAACATGGATTTTCTTGAATTACAGTGCCAACTACCAAGAATCAAAACAAATCTTTAAGACAAAATGTAGGTAATTTTTTGTTTAGGGTCTGATTCTTCGCTAAAAAATTATGAGTTCCCATTTGAAATTTTAAAGTTGCTTCCCACCTGGGAAGAGGATTGGGGTGGCAGGCTTATTTTAGCACCAGCAGATGCCCCCCTCGAAAATAATCAACTGTGTGTTCTACACATATTTTTGGGTGAAGCTTAATTTTCGAGTTATTCTTGTTTGTCAACTTAAAATTTACGCCCTGTATACGGCCATTTAAACAGTTTGCTTGGAAATATGTTATGACACAGGATGAAGATGGTATTAGTGTAATACCGAAACCGTTCATTCAGTAAAATAAAACAACATAAACTTATAAACTTTACGGTTGTTGGTGAATACATTAATTATTTGGAAATGAAGTTATTTGGGTGTGACACATCTCGTCAAAGACCAGGAAGGCACTTACACCGGTGAAATATTAGAATAAATTCCTGTTTGCAGTCCAATTTCAGGGTAAATGGATGACCACTGGAGAATTTGTATTTTTGCTCTCTGACCTTATCTCTGACAGATATTCCAGTGCAATGAATTTTTTGCAATTTGTTTGTGTGACTCACGTCAACACATATATTCGTAGGAAAAATCTGGTGGAATGTTCAAATAAAACTCTAGCTGACGTAAATTGAAGTTTAACACTAATAGAAATCGAAGGTGCTTCTGAGTAGTCGTATTTGTGGCTAAATTTAAAAGGTCAAATCACTGCGAAACTCTGGTTAAATTTAAAATAAAATCTGTATTTTTTGGACATCTTTAGCAATTTTCAACCGAAAAATTACATAAGCTGTCGCTCTTACTATTACTCGCACGAGATCGAAGATGAATATGGAAAAAAAACGCAAACTATGATAGCGTGAAACAAGACACTGTATCTGGGTGACGTTCGTAGTGCTTTCGCCACTTTATAACAAGTCTAACCCTTTCTTTTATTGGAATTTAATTAAAGAAGAACCATTGAAAATAAATTTTCAGATAGTAATTTGCTTTGAATGAAGGGTTAAAATGCACTCTCGCAGATAATGTAAATACCTCAATAACGTACGTAAATCATTGCATGCTTATTGTTAAATACAATTTTGGCCGGCGCAAGCCGAAGTGCCGCCCCGTGCGAGATGCTAAATTGCCGCCGCCCCCCCCCCTTCTTTTACAAAATGTTTGTGAAATTTTATTTAAACAAATATGTAGGAAATGTCAGCAATCAATCGCAATTTTTGTTTTGACTTTCCAGATCTACCTATGTTTCGGCCACTGAGAGGCCAGTGTCAAAGCTTTTAAGATGTAAACATAACTCAAAGCACTGAGAATAGCCACACTGTGCCAGAAATATATGAAGATCTGGAAAATAAAACCGAAATTGGCGACTGATTGGTGACATTCTCTACAGATTTGTACAAAACAGTCGCTGGGTACCAGCTCAAAATTGGAGTCAAACATGATTAAAGAAATCTAGCTAATTTTAACAAGCCTTGTGAATTTACGAAAATGTTCAAATGTGAGTGAAATCTTATGGGACTTAATTGCTAAGGTCATCAGTCCCTAAGCTTACACATTACTCAACCTAAATTATCGTAAGGGCAAACACACACACACCCATGCCTCATTGAGGACTCGAAGCTCCTCCGGGGCCAGCCGCACAGTCCATGACTACAGAGCCTTAGACCGCTCGGCTAATCCCGCCCGGCATGAACTTACAGTTAACGTAAATAAACAATTTTCAGTGGTTGTGAACAAATAATGTATTCAATGGAAAAAAGTATAAAGTAAACAAATGTTGGCAAAGTGATAGTGTGCGAGTAGTATTGTCAAATAAAAGTGCCAGTTAGAGTTTAATTGTTGTTCATGCGGAGAGAGGCGTTTCATGGATCAAAATCGAAACGTCCGACTGTCACTCAAAAACAAATAGCAAAACTTTTGAAAAATACATCGATACCTAAGTGATGCCATTGAAGAACTTAGCAAAATTGCTTTAGGCTCAACAGATAATCGCAGTATTGAACATTGCATTCGAATTTCCAAATTAGATTTCGTCTTCTGCAAAATTAGTTGTGAGTAAACGTACGGCGCGTAACAGGCTGGCAGTGCTCCACTCAAATGAATACTGGCGTGTACGTCAGACTGCTTCCCCTTCTCTGTTCCTCCGGCGTAAACACGACGACGCTGCCACAGTGGCGAGGAAGAAATTAGTCCTCCTCCCTCCCCTTGTTCAACAGGGCGGCTGGCAGGTAGTAGAGGCGCCATACCACAGTTCCCGAAGCCGCTGCCTCAGAGATTTGGTTTCGAATCCCCTCTTGGGCTTGAATGTTGAGTTTGTACTAAAAATAAATTAAAAAATGGGGGAGGGCCGGCAGATTTGGTGCCCCTTGGAAAGTGACGCCCTTTGCGGCCGCACGTTTCGCACGTGTCTTGCGCCGGCCCTGAGTACAATACAAACAGCGGCATTTCAATTGGTTACATTTCTACGAACAATGAAATCCTGTATGTCAAGACGTAAACGATGGCACTAGCTGGCAATGGAGACTGAATTACATCAACAGCAAAAGTCAAGTGTTTGTGCTGAACCAATGATCGATCCCGGGTATCTCACCTGCCGGGCATTGCTCATCACTACGCCACCCGGTCGCGGTAGTCACCAAACGGCACTTATTAATTGTTATTACTTATTTTCACACTTGCTGTCACATGCGTGAATTAACACGCGTTTATTCATCAGCTGGGATTTATTAAGTAAACCGGTATATGCGGCTATTTCAACAGTTTACTTGGTTATATATTATGACATAGGCTGTAGATGGAATTATTGTGATATAGAAACGGATGGTTCAATAACCATCATCTGTTTAGCCGCCTTCACACAAGATTTTCACAATTATTACTGTACTTCACGTATCAGTTGTCAATAATAAAATTTATATGTCAACACGACATGTTTCGGGACGACATTATCCCATTATCAAGTTCATAAAACTTATCTGCTGCTAGGAAGCATCGTCAAACAATAGCTGTGTATGTACATTGTCAAAAATAAAACTTTGCGCAGTACCACATCAGACAAACATGTGGTACTGCGCAAAGTTTGATTTTTGACCTTGTACATATACAGCTGTTGTTTGACGATGCTTTCTAGCAGCAGATAAGTTTCATGGCTTGATAATGGGATAATGTCGTCCCGAAACATGTCGTGTTGACAGTTATATTATATTATTTACAACTGATGCGTGAAGTACAGTAATAATCGTTCAATAATCCTTTCAGAGTCTCTGGCTACAATTGTGTAACTAATTTTACAGTGTCTAAGATATATCATAAACTTTTTCTCAATTAAAACAACATGTTTGACTATGAGTGTTCAACCTTTTCATCGTGCACACTTACTGCCAACTGCGGAAGATCACTATAAAAATACCAAGCAGTTAGTGACGCACTGCGCAGTAGCTTGTGAACTCCAAAGAACACGCAAGTTGTGGGTTACTTGTTTCCGTCTGTACAACTCAAAAGTAGTAGTAATTACTTTGCATGGCAACTATTGAATGATCAGTTTATTTAGTACAAACGTTAGTGCTACAAAATTAATTATTTTATTCCATAAAAAGAAGCCTTGCTTTTCAGCATATGCGAGTTTGTAGTATGTAAATGCATGCATACAACGCCGTAAATCTTGCTTCTAAAATCATTAAAAACGTAACTTATGAGAAATGCAGCAAAAAAAAAAAAATCATTCCTTCCTCCAGAAAACAATCAGGTCAGAAACAGTAAAATAAATAAATAAATAAACATAAATTTTATCCGCTGTTGGTGGACACATTAATTACGAGGTATATCCACAAAGTAACTTCCGTTTGGTTATATAAATCAAACGTGTAGAGATACAGAAATCAATGTTTATTGTGAAAAATTTTACAACTATTAAACTACTTTTCTACATAGCTTCCGAAATGTTGTAGACACCTGTCATAGAGTGGCAGAAGTCTTTGTATGCCTTCTTCGTAGAAGGTTGCCGCCTGTGTATTCAACCATGCGTTATCTTGTTCTTTCAGCTCGTCAGCATTGCTGAGATGTTGACCACCATGGACAGGTTTTAGGTGTAAGAAGAAAGTCACTAGGAGCGATACTGTACGCAGGATGATCAATCACGTCCCAGTGAAACTCCCGTATGAGTTGTTTGGTCACATTCGCCTTGTGAGGTCTGGCGGCAACGTGGAGGGCAGAAGAAGACTCCTTTCACCTCTTCTTACACCTAAAATCTGTCCTTGGTGGTCAACACTTCAACGACGATGAACTGAAATAACATGTTTGCCACATGGTTGAATACACAGGCGGCAACCTTCTATGAAGAAGGCACACAAAGACTTGACCCACGCTATGACAAGTGCTTACAAAATTTCGGAAGTTATGTAAAAAAGTAGTTGAACAGTTGCAGATTTTTATACAATAAATACATTTTTTGTATCTGTTCACGTTTGGTTTATATAACCAAATGGAATTTACTTTGTGGCCATACCTGGTATTTGGAATTAGAACTAGACCAGCCGCAGTCGCAATTCCATTATAAAATGGAACTACGTCAATCAAATAATTTCATTTCATATTAAATACGTGATATGAATCTGTAAAATAAAAGACATAAAAACTTTTTTAGCCTGTTATAGAGAGCCGCTTGCCTTATTAAAGACACCAAAAATATATGTTGGTACCAAGTTCTCCTACCTTACGGGCAGCCACGATACCACCCCGTCAACTTGGACGAGTTAGTTGCACCAAATGTATAGACACACTAAGAGAAAGGAGACAACGTGATCAGCTGCAGCAAACGGCTTGGAAGACCCGATGAAACTCACCCACGATGTTGAGGTAGACCTGGTGTCCGATGGGCGGCGTGGTGCTGATCTGGCACTCGTAGACGCCGGAGTCCTTCTTCTGCGGGTAGCGGATGCGCAGCACCCAGTCCTCGGAGTGGGGCGAGTGCACGGCCTCGAAGCGCTGGTCGCTGGTGTACGTGTACCGGCCCACCGTCAGCAGGTGGATGTCGCGGTGACGAACCCACGACACCTGCAAGGGAGAGGGGGGGTGAAAACACGTAAGCGCAGGCGTCTTGTGTGGCTGGCGTAGGGAAACTTTCGTGTTACAAACTACGTTGTGAAATACACTATCTTTGCTGATAATCGATTTCACTATTTGACCCGACCATTTTCGGTCCTCAAATGGAAAATTCCTGTAAATTTCTACAATGCAATAACATACCCGTTTTGTACAATGTTTTCAAGGGTACAGCTATGTTAACATTACCTGACATGGCAGGTTGTGGAGGCGAACTGTTATATTATCTTCAAAATTAGGAAGCCAATATCGCAATATAATTATTTATTCTATGACGACCGGTTACAATTCGCTATGCCACCGTCTTTGGAGAATGTCAAGTTGTACTCAGCTGCTTATTTATTAGTCCACAGTTACCGGTTTCTGTTTTTACACCATTATCAAGCATCAGCCGATCTTAACCAGTAGATTAATGTGACATGTTACAATCATGAAAAAACTGAACAGAATTATTTCGCATTATACTTGACTTGCTACATGTATGACTGCTCATTACAATGTAATGACAAGTCAAGTATAATGCGAAATACGAAAGTCACTCCAAAAGAAATGCTCACTATTTTTTTAATACAGTTTTTATTCTACACGTTTGAATGTTTTACAGTATTTAGATACATCCTTTAGGAACAATATGTTTGCCAGCGTGCTCAAGGGTGTCATCATCTTTAAACCTTGTTCCACAGTCTTTCAGTTTCCCCCTAAGAGATGATAGTCACATGGAGCCAGGTCAGGACTGTAAGGCGGGTGTTTCAGTGTTGTCCATCCGAGTTTTGTAATCGCTTCCATGCTTTTTTGACTGACATGTGCCCGTGCATTGTCCTGCAACAGCAAATCATCCTGCTTTCGCCGATATGGTCCCAACGCAGCGTGACAATTCGTTCACTGTGCTGCATCGGTCAGCAGTCAGCAATTCGTTAACTCTCTGTACATTGTTTGGAGTGTGTGCAGTACGAGGCCTGCCGCTTCTAGGACGATCCTCAATATTGCCGTGCCTGCTTTCAACACGATACCTGCTTGCCGACCGACTAACAGTACTGTCATCGACAGTAGCATCCGCATACACTTTTTTCAACTTCTTGTGGACGTTTTCAACTGACTCGTTTTCACAGCACATGTTTTCAATGACGTTGCTTCTGACGAACGTCAAGAGTAGCAGCCATCTTGAAGTCATGCTGTGACGGCGCCACTCACGGGAAAAGATTGAACTACGAAAACAAGCGGGAAGGATTTATCTACACACTGTAAAACTTTCAGATGTATTTAAAGAAAATAGTGTGAATTTCTTTTGGAGTAACCCTCGTATACATTTTTTTTTTTTTTGAGATATTAACATGTCACATTAAGCGACTTGTTAACTGCTGCAGGCGCTTGATAATGGTGTAAAAACTGAAACCGATAGCTTTTGGCTATTAAATAAGCAGCTGTGGTCAACATGACATTCTACAAGCATTAAATGCTGTTTAACCCCATCCTTTTCAGTTTCGTACGTCACCATCATCTGGACATATAAAATTTTGGTCATCTTTTAAGAATGCAAAATACATGCAAGAAGTGACGTAGCAACTAGTACAAAACATTTACATAGGAGAGAGAGGCACTGAGATTACGTTAACTGAAAAATGGATTTTACATTGACTGTGCAATGTAGCACTTGGTTGAAATATAAAATACATAAATTAAATAATCAACAGCCGCGTAATTCACAATACAGTTTCTAACATATACCCGAGCTGTTGCCGTAATATCAATAACAAATTACGCTACCTCTTAATTAGAGCAATGCTACATCGCGAAAAACGAACTTTTTTATTAAATATAATATAGAGAACGACGGCAGAATATATAGAAATTAGCGCAATTATCGATCAGTCTACATCTACGTAAATAGTCTTCAAATCACAATGTAGTGCATGGCAGATGGTTCATCGAACTGCTTTTGATGATATTTCTTCTACCGCTCCATTGTTTAATAGCGTGCGGAAAATAGGAGTGTGTAAATCTTTCAATTTTCTGTTTCCTCTTATTTTGTTACTATGATAATGTCCTCCTATCTAGGAAAGTGCTATCAAAGCAAGTTCGCATTCGGAGGATAAAGTTGGTGTAAACATTTTGCAAATCTCTCTGCAACGAATAACACCTTTCTTTTAATGACTAGCTGAAAACCCGGCGTTGCTCGGATATTTATTCCTGCTATTTTTCAGGTATTTTATTCATTTGTATAAGAGCTGTATGTCTGTAAAATCTCTTGGGAATACAATTAGTAGTAAAGGAGTAATAGATTAAAACTTGATGCGTGATGGGACGGTTTTCCATGAACTTTACTGTTTATGTGCTTATACTACGTGTCGTACTATGATTCAATTTGAAGGTACACTCACCTATATGCTTGTATACTGTTTGTAAAATTTCCTGCGGATACAGTTTGTAGTGTAGAAATAATAAAGTTTGACGTCATACCGAATGCCGTAGTTTTACTCCATAAACAGCGGAAAAGGAGTAAGCGAGAAACTGTTTTCATTTCATCATTTTGCAATGGTTGCCAGATAGCAAAAGTTTATTACAGATTCGAAATTGTGTTTAAAGTTTGTTACAAGTCGCTAAGTACTGTCATTCTCATGCAGTGTGTTTCAAAAGTGTCGCCGCATTATATGGCATATTTTGCGATTTCTATTGGTTATGACGTAATATCTTCTGAACCATGTGCCGTATGTGATTCTTAACCATGCAGCAATTGGTACCTCACGGTATGGAATATGTGTACCAAATTTGGTTGTAATCGGTCCAATGGTTTAGTAGAAAATTAGCAGCATTGTCGCAAAACGCAGCAATTTTTCGCGCATCTCATTGTTGATGACGTCTTATCTCGTGAACTATACATCGTATGTGATTGTTACACTTACGGCGACCGTCCTCATGGATTGAAGCTTACGTATACAAAATGTCACAAAGATTGGAACAAAACTGTAGGTTTGTATGCTACACGTACAAACATACGGACACTCTGCTTTATATATTAGGTTTCCACTCCCATTCGTACATCATTTCCAGGACACTCATCCCTTATATGGAGATAACACAAAACGAGTTGCCGTCCTCTGAACGTTCTCTATATCCTGCGTCAATCCCACCTGATGCGGCTCCCACAGTGGGCAGCAGTATTCCAAATTAGGACACACCGGTGTAGTTTAGTGTAGAGTACTGCCAATGAAACGTAACCTTTGGTTCGCCTTCGCTACAATACTTTGCATAGTTCTTCGCAATTTATCGTGTTGGACATTGTTATTAATATGTATTGAATATACGGCCCGTAGATTTGACTGTTTTATAGTGTAAATGAAGTTTAACACATTTCTCATGGTGATTAAATGGATGCTTTCACACTAGTTATTTTGGAAGCACTGCCAATTTTTAACCCATGTATATATCGTGTCTAAATAATTTCGTAGTTCCTTTTGATGTTCTGCTGACATTACTGACCGATAAACGACAGCATCATCCGCGAACAGTCTAAGAGAGCCGTTCTTGTAACACTTAGCTTGTGAATGCCAGATATCACTTCGGTTTTATTCGATGATTTCCCGTCAATTATTACGTACTCTGTTCTTTCTGAAAGGCAAACGCGAATCCAGTCGCACAACCGTGGCACTCAATTTGATTAGAACAACCTATGACGTATAGTGTCAAAAGCCTTGTGGATATGTGGAATCGATTTGAGATCCCTTGTCGATAACACTTATCACTTCATGTGAGGAAAGAGCTAGCTGTTTATTAAGTTTACTAGGGTGCGTTAACGCATTTGTATTGAAGTTGATATTGGTCATGTCTCTCGCCAACAATGATGGCAGATCATGCTGGGGAGTAGGAGCTGATTGAGAGTTACGGATATACGGCCATATTTTATAAATACAAGCTTTAGTTCCCGGGATTGTCCTTGTGTCTATTTGTTCCTTCAATCCAACTCCTTGTTTTCTCCCTCTCTCCGTCTTATTATACACTACTCACTGTGCATTTCAGTTTTTTTTTTATGCAGCATGTTGAACAAGTAAATTTCAACATCATACCGAATTTTGTATAGTGACTGTGTCAACACCCGAAAAGTAGTAACTGATAAACATCTTTCTTTTCATCAATTTGTTGAGGTTGTCAGCGACAAAACGTTTCTTTCAGGCTTGCAGTGCACTAACTCTCAAATAGTGGTATTACGAAATCGACGATTGAAATATCGTTACTCACATATAAGAATATTAAAGTGTTGGCCGTGAAGTTAGAAGAATCGATATTTTAGTATAACAGAGTTGTCCTACAATTGCAAGTGCCACATAACTCATTGTTGATGCAGTAATGACGATAGCGAAGACACGAAGTACCTAAGATTACGTCGATTACAGAATGAATGTTAAACTAATCGATGACGAAACAGCTTGTGTGCACAATACCTCTAAGGTCGGTATCTGTGCCTATCGCAATCCAGCGTTTTTTGCCATCTCAATGTGTCGTCTTAGATGACGTACTTCTCGTCTTCTCATCCAGTACCTACACATTTTCTTCCTCTCTTCGTGCTGTTCAATATGAGGGAATAAAATGCAGAGGCCGCATTGTTTATTCCCTTTAACATATCCACAGTGTTGGCTAGCTCTTTGTGTGTGCAGTTTGACGTGTGCTCTGTGTTGTGGCTAACCAACCACAAGCGAATTCTCCCTTACACTTTGGTGCCACATTCTAGTGCGCATTAAGGAAAGCGTAATGGGGCGCTTAGGAAATTTTTCAGGTACACAGTTAAGAAGAACCTGTAATAATTACACAGATAATAAATAATTTGAATAAAAATACAACGTCGCCAAACTTACTCGACATTTGTACAGAATAAATTTGTGAGAAAATACCGATCAAAGATGATTACACAGTTGTCTCACTCGTCTCCTTCTTGAGAGTGTCTCTACAACGAAATGTTATTTGTCCAACGCATGAGAATAATGTAATGTGCCACCGATGATTTTTGCAGCATGACCAATTAGCGTATTTTACGATGGAGTTTATTACTGCATTTAATTTTTCTAAATTTTCTAATGACTGAATTCTTATCGATTCTCTTTGACGGTAGGCTTAAAATTAAGCCGCTATTAGGTTAAACTAGTAAAATCCGTGATTCTATATATAGAGTCTAATTGCCACGTATAGAATTGCTACAAACGTATTATAGTCGTAAAAGTAATGAGTAAATGTGTTAAATATTTGACTTTAAGCGTGTAATCGAAAATTGAAACTTACTGGATATCACAATATGCTCTCATTGTCAAATACTTGATGCGTAAAGGATAATTTGTGTTCCAATTTAAGTGAAATCAGTTATTTAATACTGCAAACCAGTTTATTTTCTTTTAAGCTGATAATAGGTTAATCCTTAACCCGAAACATCTCTGAAATGTGCGTAACTAGAAACATGCGGTCTCTCAGACCACCTAATGTTTTTATATCATCGACCTCCACAATAGTTCACAGAAATTAAGTAAAGAGTCAGTTAATTCATATTCTAATTAAATTTAATACTTTCTAGTCGATATTAACACATTGTTATTTACATTATATAAAATAAAGATGAAATATCAGTAAGTGCAGTCATTCAGTGTCAGATTTCAAATAATTTTCACCGCTGTTACACCAGACAATATATTCCTGAATATAAATGAAATATTGCAAAAAATGTAAATAAATATAATAATCAAATTAATTGAAATATTAAATCACAGCTCTTTCGCACAGTCGACACACACCTTTCTGCTACATTCCAGACAAACTGGCTGACCACATCTGATGCACGTACACGCCGTTTTCCTCTTCTTGGATGCAGGACACTGCATACACGTCTTCCTTTTGTCAGTTCTATCACTTGGTATTCGCTTGATTGCTGACTGTCTCCCAGAACTTTACGGATCATTCCCTTGATATCTCTTGGTAAATTTGGAATTTCCAGGCGTCTTCTTAGATGTGGCTCTATCAGCTCCATGGCCAAACTTCTGGTGAATTTCAGACGAGTTATCATGGGGTTTCCTCTGTAGCACAAATACAGAACGAAACCGTTCATGCAACTGATATTTACAAGTGTATAAAAGACTGCCATTGGCCACCGTCTTGTACGTCAGTTTGACGAATAATTGGCGCATTTCATGTCGAGCAGATCTACTCCAGATTTTGTACCATTGTAGTAACAAATGATTTCTGTCTTGTTTCTTATGGTATCATTTTCAATAGAATGATGCATTGAAGACACAAGAATCACTGCCTTGTTTCTCTTAGGAACAAATGATACCAGTGTTGTATTCTCAGAGAATCCATATGAAGCTTCCAACTGGCCTACTTTTATCAGCAAAAACTCAGGAGGAATTTTGCGTTTGTTCTATCTGACTGTTCCTACGTATGGTAGTCCCCTTTTTCGTAGCTCACGAACGAGTTCTATAGATGTAAACCAGTTGTCAGCGGTTATGTTTCTGTTACTTCCTTCTATCGCTTTGCACAGACGTAAAACCGCCTGAGATGGTTTGGCAAGCTGTTTCTCTTCTTCTCTCAAGCCACATCCGTCACTCTCTTTCCCTGTATATAAATATAGTCATTGAAGAGATAAGTGCTTCCAGAATCTGCTAGGCACATAAATTTTATGCCGTATTTGGCCGGGTTGCTAGGCATATAAACGCGGAAAGGACATTTTCCCCTCAATGGTACTAACATTTCAGCACTGTAACGTTGGCTTTTACACAGTATAATTGATGAGAATTAAAAATGAATTTATCAAAAACGTTTGATATTGCAGCTGCGCGATCTGACTTTTTTCTTTCCTCCCTGGTAGTCACATCGTCAAATCTCAGGCTGCTTAGAAGTATTTCAAAGCGCTTTGCCGACATTGTCACCATAAATATAGGACGTCCGGTCAGGCCTTTTTCGAAAAGAGAAAACATATCTTCATGAGACGATTTGAATATTGATGTCATTATTAGAAGACCTATGAAAGCTTTGAGCTCAGTGTTGTCAGTATTTCTGTAATTGGATAGATTAGTTGTTGTCTGCAACTTTGCCCTTATAGTATTCAGTTTCACTTTTCTATGTAAAACTATTTCATCTATCATGTCATCATCAAATAAATTGTTCCATTATTGACATTTAGTAGGACTTTGTCCCAAACGTCGACTCTTGGCTGTTAGTCCAGGAATTCCTCCTTTGAGAATGTTGTGCTCGGGTGTTCTTCTTGTCCTGAAAGGCTCAGAATGTTCCCACTTGAAATTGTTTTTACCATAAAAGAACTGTTTCCTGTGAGGTATTATCTGTAGTACAGACCACTCCAGGCTCTTCTTACAATAAAACATTTTCTTCACTAGTATCTATGTTTCATGGTGGCTCTCACCTATCACTAAATCTGGAACATCATCAGAATCATCAAATGTGTCATCATTGTTCACATTTCCCTCTTCATCTAAATCCCGTAATTGCGCTTGCACCCAAGCTTCCAAATCTGGATTAACTGCAGATATGTTACTCTTCGTAGAAAGTCGATCCATATTATACCTAAAATATAACGTATATTCACGCATAGAAGAAAATGGTACAAAATAACAACCACTGAAATCAGACTATGTCATAATTAGGAACATGCGGTCTATTGGACCCACCAAATTCTTGTACGTAATACGAAACATGCGTTACATCAGGCACACAACTTGGCGCACTCCTCTAAACAATACTCTGTATCTCTTCAGTGACGAAGCAAACCTGATTGTTGACTGTTGCTTTATACGCGGCAAGTATTGCGCGAAGGTACTGGGAAGGGGGAGCCGCGCTATTTTGCAGTGCTGCCACACTAGACTTTTAAGATAAACGAGGGGTCTGAGAGACCGATGTTTCGGGTTAAGTGTTAAATAAATAAAAATTAACTTGAGGAACATACAAAGATTGTGGTTTTAATTCAATATATCATACTAAGGACATATGAAAGTAAGGGTAAAAATGACCTTTTTTGCCTTCGATTTATATTTGTTTTCCTTACATACCAGTAACTACATCTCCATACTCAGTAAACTTGGACACATGTTGTATGATATTTTTATCGGAATTCGTCTACACTACCAGCTCGTAAAATTATTTACTTTTCTTCTTCAAACACTCTATATGTGCAACTTAAATCAGTAAAAGCAAACATCTTTATTCGTAGCAGTTTTGTACACATATGATAGCTAAAAGGGAAATTACTCAAGCTTTTTAATATATGTTTGTTATCGTACATAGGTGCAATAATCCATTTTTTCGTGGCAGTGTTTCAAGTAGTTGTTCAGCTATTCGAACTCAGTGAATAGGAACGTATATCACAACTTGAGCTTAAAATAAAATTTAAAAAAGTCTAATGTCCCTACAAATCCTATAATTACAGTACCGAGAGCAGAGGTGAAAATGAGGTACATTGAGTGAAAGCGCTGTCAGTCATATTTCCTGTCATCACGTACTCAAAATACATTATGGAACGCAAACGTAAAATTCATGTTGATAAACACACAGCCAAGCTACAGTATTACAGAAATGCGAGAATAAGCTGGATTTTCTCGCATTTTGCCCACTTTTGGTTGTGTTTATTATTATTATTATCTTCATTTGAATGCCCCAGTCTCAAATAATCCAAGCTGATTTTCTCATAACTTTATGATGAAGTCATGTTATTGTTTATACATGAGGGCTCTACGTCCTTTTTACCCTTTCATCGTGGAATTTTCAATTTCGGCAGCGTCAAGCTTATTCCACGTGAAATTTTATTCCATCTACATTATTTGCAGGTTAATGTGTTTTATTAACAGGTCATGCTTTTCGACTACTTTTATAGATTACTTTGAAGTATTCAGTTGTCCATTAATCGGTTGCTTTTGTCTACATACCTGTGCATTCTTACAGGACTGAACCCTCGTTCAATTTTGTTTATTGCCTGACTGTTTCGTTGAACGAGATCAAAGCATTAAAACGTGATTGAACCTTTTGGGTGTATACTTACAACCACATACGGATGAATGATCGTATTCTAAATTTTCTAATACAGTTTTCAACATTGAAATCTGAAATTGTTAGAAGAAAGACAGTCATGTGATTTGTTAACGGCTTTTTAAAAATCTATTTATCCTAAATCCTAATATGGCCAAGAGCGCACAAAAATATTAAAATTTTTAACGTGCTGACCAGTTTCGACATCCAAATACAATAATCCTTTTACCATACTAATAAACTGTAGTTTGAAAATATACATATGTATTTGAATTTAGGCAGTAACGCCTATGTCAATATGTAAAACACCGAAGCCTTATCTTGCAAAAAGGAGATAAAAGCATTAGTTTCTCTTGCCAGATGCAATCATTAAAAGTTTTGGCCACCCAACACGTAAAATGTTAATACCGATAGCATAAAATGTTTAATGCAATCAGATATTCTACATTCATAGAAAAGGCCGTATTCCTTTATGTAAGATTATATTGTTTAATTAGCTTTTACACTATTTTATCCATTATATTTGTTTATTTATTTATTTTTATAGGACCCTGAAGATGGTGTTGGTGAGGCACCGAATCATGAAAACTTCATATTTCGGCTCCCAGTGTCCTATAAATCATTGATTTATTTTATCCTGTGATTTCATATTCCACTATAATGAACTTGACCAATATGATAAGATCGCATCACGGGGTTGTAAACCACGCTTCATATTGCATTTCCATGTTTGGTGAGATGTTATCTACGATTGACATGATCTCGTAAAATTGTATTTTCTTCTGCTGTATCCATTTAAAAATAGTTTCACCATGTAAGTGTTCTCTATCGATATAATATCCTCTAACATATATACAGTTTGATTACGTTACTAGAACATTTCATGGGCCAAGTATTATGAATGGGATGTTTCATAGGTAGTCCGTTTTTCAGAAATAAGAGTACTCCAACAGAGTACACAAACATCCTCAAGCAACCAACGAAAGCACAACGGAGCTACTGCTGAGCTGAGATGCAGATTGGTAATACGTGGTGGGCTACAACAAATTATTCTAACTCCAAAAAAAAAAAAAAAAAAAAAAAAAAAAAAAAAAAAAAAAAAAAAACTTTATGAACCGTACATTTTAACTGCTTGCATTACGTGCAGGTAAAAACCTACTTGATACACTATAAAAGATAGAAAATATTGTAATACTTGGAGATGTATGAATGGTGTTATGAGCAGTAATAACATGTTCAGTCCCTAATTACGGAATTAATTCTAATATGAAGATGTATGACGGTAAGTGGAGGTATTTAGAAAGAGACAAATGTTATCAGTTTGGTTTCAGAGCAATTTATGTGTAATAATTACCGCATGTCATTCATTTATTGGGGAAACTGTGTAAATGTTGTACGATTGAGTGTGTTTCAATTGGATAATCTCTTGACGATAACTCTCGCTGTTGCTGTATCAATGCAAGAGCTTTAAAATATTTAAGTTAATTTAAAATTTATAATTAAAATTATAATGTTGCAAGAAATAAGATAAAAAGAGAAAAATATGTCGTAAGCAGTACAACTCGGACACATGCCTGAGAACTGCCAGTCTAATCCATTTCTCATTACGCTTCGCATCCCTTTATTGTAGTTTTCCTCAAACTATATTACACTGTAATGGGAACTATTTCGCGAGTGTATTCTGTTTTACTATTGCCCACTTAAGCGCTATAATTAAGGAATACAAAGGTTTATCTACCTGATTCTCTCCTGGTTTGAGTTAGATGGTAAAATTTTACTTACGGCAGCAGCAGGGGTAGTATGTGATCAATGACGGTAGAATGATCGACAAAAATGTACTTATGGCCGCGGCGGGGTTGTGTGCTGATGGTGGAAACGACCGCTGCTCGCATTGTCGAAACTTAATCACATGGAATCAGGAGGATGATCTTTCATGTTGACCATCAAATAAATAATTAATGCTCTTCCTGCTCTATGGTGGACAGGTTCTTGTACACACTCTTCTCAGTTCAGTAACGTATTATTTATCACTGCTATCTGTTTCCGTAGGCATTATTCGCTTAACTAGTTTTTTGATATTAATAAGTGGTCATTTTAGGATAAGAGAGACGTAAGTACAAACCATGTCTTAAATCAAGTTAAATGCTTTGTTCCAAAGACGAAGTACTGTCTAAAAGGTCTTTAAAGAACTTTAAATTGTACATAAAAAGTTTTCTACTACATCTTACATGATGTAAACAGTAAATGGTAGTGTAAAATTTAGTTGCGTCTGTCTGATCCAAAATGAGCGAAGTAGCAAATAAAAAAGTCGTCGATATCGTCGTAAAGTTTCGTTATTATTTTTAAAAATTTCAATTGGATTACAATTAGGAGAATGAAGGAGAGTATAACGGAACGACATTTTGTTTCTTTTGCTTTAGTCGCTGAAATTAGCTTCGGTTCATAAAAACTTTCGTTTCCAACCATAGTTTTTAGTGGCAATCGCTTCGCATTTACTCTCTTTCAATATGGCGTCGAAAGGAACGCTCGACTATATGCACATCAAAGTGAGCCGTACGCTGCTTTCTCTTATTTATACTTCCTATCTGTGGTACAGGTACATCACTTATTAAAAATATTTTGGTAACAAGATATACTTCGACGAGAGAAAATAAATTCATATCTTCGTGAACCCATAAAATTTTCTACACTATTTTTTACGTGTTCTCGGCCAATGGCAATAGCTCTTCCTTCAGCACGCGTACACACATATACTATAATGTAGCGCATTTATGGTGTTTGGTGGGAGTCGTTAGCTGAAATATTATGTAGTGAACTGGGAATAAATGGAAATGTCAGATTATGATAAACATGAATAAAAATTAAATTAAAACGAAAAGAATTAGAACGACTGTAAGGGTAAAGATGAGCGGCTTGTACATTATAAAAAGAAGACGATGTTACCTTCAGTAAGTACCATCACGATGTGCAATGATCGTACGTCAGGGATCTGTAATCAAATATTACATAATTAAAGGTACACACCGTCGTGATCGGGAATTAGAGGTATTAATATCTGTTAATGTGCAGTGGTCCGTGTGCTAAATATTAGTTGTGGGCTTCGCGTATGCGGTTGGCTAGATTGTAACAAAAAGGGAAAAAAAATTCGGACTTCATTTTAATAAGTAGCTACACAAATTCGACTGCAGGTCCTGTAATCATCACTATCTTTGATGTAGGAAATATTGGAATAGAAAAAAGCAATGAAACCGATTTAACAATTACTGCACTGATATAGCCGTAATGGCGTCCAATTCCTTCACACTTAAAGTTCACGCCACTCGAGTGAGAAAGGGCAGTTACATCAGACTGCCATTTAAAATTTTAGATTGATGTATTTCAAGTTAAAAATCATAATTTACAGGTGCGGCACTATACTTACACAAAACTGAGTATGACCCGCGGAGAGCTGCATCGAATACATCTTATCTCCAGAAAGGCGATACCAAGACAAAAAAAGTTAATAGTTGTTCCTTCTCTCCCGCAGTAAAACAAGGGAAGGTGGATCACAGATAATTTAATGGGAGAGAAAGAAAAACGATCTTTTGCCTACTCGAAATTTGTCTGATTCATGGCATTAACTTTTTATTTATTTATTTACTAGCTGAAAACCCGGCGTTGCCCGGGTATTTATTTATTTATTTATTTGAACCTTGGGTTAGTACTTTTCCTATCCACTCTCTGTCCATCTCCTTTTTCTAAAAACATGTTACATTTATCAGAGAATATATAAGAAGTCACAGGTACAAAAGCACTCGTTTCGAAGAAACCAATCACGAAATTCAACAATAATGATTGTAATAATATCACAGATGTTGCACTTGATGTAATGCGCGAAACATCAAATTTATTTTTTTAAAGATCTGTATTAAAAGGAATATCTGTTTTACTGCTTCATTTATTTTCCTTATTTGTATGCTTATCCTTACAGAGAAAGAGCTGAAGACATTGTAGCACGCATACCAAAGATATGGTCTGTGGCATCACGTTTCCCTGTACGTAACCTCCTTGCTATAGAGTCGCAAACGTCATCATTGGCCTTCAGTCGGAAATTTTTTATAATTTGACGACTTTCAACCACAATATCTTCCACACCCTTATAGCTATCGGCATGGAACTGCTATGGTGTACAACGGGATACTTTAGACAACAATTACACACACACACCATTCGTTTGCGTTCTGTAGTTTTCGTTGCAGAGCGAAATATCAACACACACACGTAGAATTTTATATACAACGATAACATTCCATCCCAATATACTCCACCCTTTTATCATTATCAACCCTGAAGCAACAATGCAAGCAATAAAACCATTTTCAAAGAGTAATATTTTTCCGCATTTCGCGTTATATTCTTCAAATTACTGAATATCTATCAGATCGCTATAAAACCGTGCCTAAAAACTTTCTCAGGTATAAATTAGTAACTGTACAAATGTGTAAGTCCCTGCGTCTTGCACTTTGGACGTGATAAGCGTACACCGAACAGACATTCACATTATTAATATACAGGTAAATAGCTATCCGATTGCCATAAAACCGTGCCTAAAGCCTTCCCCGGGTAGACATTAGTAACTGTACAAATTTTTAGCTCTTTATGTCTTGTGGTCTGCCGCGGTGGCCGAGGAGACTAAGGCGCTCCAGTCACGGTCTGCACGGCCACTACGGTCGGGGATTCGAATCCCCCCTCGGGCATGGATCTTTGTGCCGTCCTAGTTCGTAAGTAGTTCGTAAGTAGTTTGTAAGTTTAGGGACTGATGTCCCCGTAGTTAAGTCCCATAGACTATACAAACATTTGTAACATTTTTTTATGTCTTGTGGTTCAGACGTGATAAGCGTACACCGAACGGACATTCACATTTATAGATATAGATTTATCTATTATTTATATTGTGTCATTTCAATACACACACACACACACACACACACACACAGAGAGAGAGAGAGAGAGAGAGAGAGAGAGAGAGAGAGAGGAAAAGAGGGAGAGACCAAGAGCGTGTGTGTGTGAGAGAGAGAGAGAGAGAGAGAGAGAGAGCGAGAGAGAAAGATACCTACACGTCAAAATTCATACGGTTTCAAAACAGTCTGCTTCATCGTTGACTGAAATAATTGAGAGATACATGAAAACATCTTTAGCTGAATATAGACCATTCGTAACACAGTATGTTGCTTGCGCCCGACAGCTGTACGCGATGGCCCGAAAATTCCAGTTTTTTTCCGAGCGGATGCGACGATCGTGCGACTGGTCACGTGACAACATGGAGAAGACCAGGGGGTGGGGAGTGGTCCGCAGCATCCGGCTGGGACAGCGCAGCGGCTATTAATAGCCCCGCTGTCAACGGCGGTTGGATAACGCGCGCCAGGTGCGTTTACCGAAACGTTACGTGCCACGTCAAAGCCTGCCATCGATAAACGTCTGTCCGCAGACAAACGAATTTAATTTAAATTTAATCAACGCGGACTCCAACCGAAAAAAAGGAAGAAAAAAAAGTATACACATACATATCTGATGCCGGTTTCCTGTTCAATACGTAATATCCTGTATGAAACAGAATATTTGAAAAATTAAACGCGCTGTGGAATACTCTGCGCAACGAAAATGAAAGAACGTCCAGAGCATACACACATTCTCACTCTCCACATCTCACACCCAACCATTTATTCTTTCTCGTAGCATCAGTGGTGTTTTCCTCGATGAATTTAAAGTTGTAAAATTAAATTGCCCACATCGTATAAGGTTGTTGAACCCTGTTTCCGAAATTCTGTTTCTGATATTTACGATGAATAGAGACAGTGCCACCAAAGTTTTGAAACGTAACAAAATGAAATACGTAATTTTAACCCTACACTGCATGAACTTTTATTTTGTGTGTGTGTGTGTGTGTGTGTGTTAGAGAATATTCACCTATGCATGGAAAAAATACTGAAAAATTTTGTATAACTCATTTAACAATGCAAAATTCATTATTTACCTGTTGCCATTGTCAACATCATGCATTTAGACATAAGTCACTCTGCAGGAAATGTAACATGTTTTCTACTCCGATTAGATGTCTGTAACATGATTTTTTTTATTTTTTTTATTTTATTATTATTATTTTTATTTATTTATTTTTTTTTTTTTTTTTTGCGTGACAGAAGTCATATCAGTTTCTAATTACATTAAAGCTCATCAGTGAGCAAAATCCGCTGGAGCCCTCGTTGTTACATTTCTTCTTTCTTCTCAATTCTAGAGCCCAATTCATGACTGCGCTGCCTTCTATGGAGGAAACGATCAATAAAATGCTTAGAACAGACTCCAATGTATACGATATGCATGGTGTTGACATCTTTTAACAAGAAGTATGTCTGAAAAAGTAACGAAAATTTGCTTTGCCAAACGGCAACAGCATGCAGTGTAGTGTTAAGCACAGTGACATTACTGTAGGTACCAAAAGATTATTTCTAGCAAAGATCAGGTATTATCACTTTTGGAGTCGCGTGGACAAATTTCACGCCATGTAGCCATAAGCGCATCGACAGGAACGTGTTGGCCTCAAATAATCTTGGTCAACTAGTCGACTGTTGATTAACACACCTTTGCATGGTTTGTCAGAAGAAACGTCGGGGGATGATGTAGGATCTCTGGCGTCAGAGGTAGCTTTGTTATGAACCCACAGCCCCACATTTGTCCCAATTGCCTTGGAAAGCTTTAGATCTAATATAAACAAAACAGCTGAGATTACATTAAATATTATTATAAACATGGGGCAGTAGTTCCGCCTGTCACCACTATGTGGCAAAAGCATCGTTTTCGCAGCGAGAGGGGAGTCACTTCATCGTGTATCACCAGCGTAAATTTGTAGACGACCATTCCTCGTGAAACACTACACATGTAACAGAGAAACAACCATTCTTACCTCACGAAATAGAAATATTTAAACATTTAACCGTTTCAGGACATTGAAATAAATGTCCGAAAAGAATAGACACCATATAAATAATTATTACCGTAGCTCACGATACTTCTGACGGCGAAAGACATTTAAATTTTTCATGTGTCTACAAGTTTATACAAATAGGAGAAAGACAAGGAAAACGTAAGTTAAAACGAAAACAATAACACCTTAAATACGATCCATGTCAATATAACCAGTTTTTAAGACGGGTTCGCTTTCGATAATAGCAGACACACTTTTGTATCACTTTTCTCTCAAGTTACTGGAATCTGCTAGACGCACTTAGCACATGTGAATTCTGTTTTACGCGCTCATTTTTCGCACACGGCTTTGTGGCACTTTCCCCAAAATCAAGCAGAAGTGCCAGAAGATTACATTGCATGTACTCGAATTATGTCTGAAGTACTGTTGAAAGAAACTGACAACATTCGAACCCCCGACCGTAGTGGCCGTGCAGATCGTGACTGAAGCGCCTCAGTCCCCTCGGCCACCGCGGCCGCCGTTTTAGGAATGTCAGAAACTCCGCCGTTCTAGTGTTAAATAGTCGTTACTATAAAAGATAGAAACTTAGGAATTTAATCCTATTCATGTTATGTAAAACGTACTTTCTTTTCAAAATTCCCGGGTGTATGACAACGGTAAGTAGTTGCAACCCTACATTTACTGATGAATGATTTTGGGAGTAAATTTATAGTTACATTGACTTTTGATTGCATTGACAGAACTTCCTGTACTTCCCACTGCCAAGGGTCCAGAGAACTTAATATGAGACGGGTACGAAGCGACTAATTAAGTTAGCTGGTTCTAATGGACGTTGGTTGCCGTTCTTATGATGATACGAAGGGGTTTCTGACGATAGAGTGACGTAGCGAGCTGCATCGAATCGATATCTGAACTGAATACCACAACAACGACGACACAAGTAACATCCGTCTGGGTTATTGTGATCTTGCATATTAATTATGTGACACACAGATGTTCAGATTTTGTTGCGTGATATATTTTGCAGTTGTGTTTCCTTTGAACAATGCTTACGCTGTTTAAGGTTACGGGAGAGCCGCGAAAACAACACTGTGGATGTTATAATTCTCTACCCAGTGACCGTAAGGATTAAATGGATCATTAATCATACGATATTGCCTGAATTTAATTACATGTGTCAGCTACATTAATAAAACAGGGGTGAACGAAATACAAGGTGTTTCAAAAGGGACTTTACAACGGTGAAAATTCACATTAATTTATTAAAAGAGGCAAAGAGCTGGTTTTACTGTTGTTTCAATGGGAAACATATCAGTTTTTACCTTAAACTAAAAGTGTTCGATGTGGCTTCCTTTGATTACCCTGCAGACATCCCATCGATAATTGATTTCTTCCCAAACTCGCATCAGCATTGCCGGTGTAACTTGCTCAGCGGCGGCGTAGATTCTTGCCTTAAGTTTCGGTAGATTGGCCGGCAAACGAGATACGTACACTATATCTTTCATGAAGCCCTAGAATAAAAAGTCTAGCGGTGCCAGGTCTGGGGAACGGGTAGGCCATGCAATTGGTGCAGCACGGCCAATCCATTTACCTGGAAAACGGTCACTGAGAAAATCCCGGACGTCAGTCAGATAGTGTGGTGATGCGCCGTCTTGTATGAAGTAAACATTTCGCTCTCCGTCGATCTGTGGTATCAAAAATTGTTGCAACATATCCAGGTACACTATCCCGTTGATGGTTCGTTCTTGGAAAAAAGGGGGGGGGGGGCATTCTTCTAGCTCAACGCACAAGGAACGTTCACCTTAGGGCTGTCACGAGCATTTTGCAATGCTTCACGTAGATTTTCAGTGCCCCAAATCCTACAGTTATGTGTGTTAACCTTGCCACTAGTCGACTCGTCAGGAAAGATTATGTCCAAGAAATGTTCATCGTCCCCTCGGTAAAATATCCGCACAGAAGTTCTACTGGGCAATCTTATCGGTGTCTTTAATTGCTTGTAAAAGCGACAATCTGTACGGTTTCAAATGCAAACTTCTTCTCAACACACTCCAAATTGGTATATGCGGGATGTGAGATGCACGCCGGGTCGATTTCATAGGGCTGTTGACAAAACTCATTAGCTCAACGTCTTCTTCAAATGTGCTTGGACGACCTGGTACTTTCTTATATCTTACTGAGCACCCCGTTTCTACAAAAAAATTATGCGACTCATAAATTGTAGACCTGCTGGGAGGATCTTTAGCATACTTGCCACGAAATTTACGCTGAAATGTTGTCTCTCGAGTCCAGTGAAGGCAGCCATCTTTAACGTAACTGCCGCTAGCGCTTGTTGCAGCGCGATTCTGCACTAGCGAACTACGCGTGATTTCCGTCGAAACAACACTAAAGCCATCTCTGTACCTCTTTTTAATACATTTTATATTAATTTTCGAAGTTGTAAATTTCCTTTTGAAACACCCTGTACACACAGAACACAAGTACTTTAAGTCGCAAAAGCAATGAAAACAGTATGTTCATCCACACCGTGGAGAAAATACCATTAGTAAATTTGGATGGGAAACGTTAGAATCAGCACAACATTACGCGAAAAGAAGTAAATTCGAATAAGTTATAATAGCAACTTCTCATTATAAGAGATCAAGGAAGGGTAGAACAGAAAGAAATACATGCACCAACTAAGGTGTGTGTTGTTCCCGCGACTTATTACAAGTTTTGTTGAAATTGAGACGTGGAAGACTTAACATTCTTAAGTCAAGGTGCTGCTGTCCTCAACACTGATGTAGCGGACGCTGCGTCGGTATCTGTGGTGCCTGCAGAACTCCTAAGTTAATTGTACCGCATCCCCTCACTCTCTGAAATCGAGGAGGCTCTCTTGGTCGTTTCATGTTTCAAGTTTCGGATGAAGTCCTTCTGACTCGTGTTTCCCGAAATACGTTAAATGTTCCGATACCTTTTGTCAGCGCGTCTCTTGTGGAAAATTTGAACACCAATTAAAATATATTTCTTTTGTTTGCCGACATGATTATCGACAAGGACATCGACTATAAAGTTTTACATACTGTTCACCAAAATTATATTTTACCCTTGACAACGTAATATAATATTTGACTGGTATGTAGTTTCGCGTATCCAAAGATATAGAGAGTACTTCATTCATAACTATACAACATTTTATGAAATGCCAGAATAAACTCCACAATACAACTGACTTAAAGTAAGGGTCCATAAGCTACGATACAAATTCATGACCTAATGAAATACAACAATTACACCATTTTAAACAATCTGTAGCTTGAATTCTACGTTTTTCACAAAAAGGGAGTGACACAAGACTAACATACAATCATTTTCTATTAAATACTTGTAATTAGTGTTGCCTCAATCACGGTAATTCTCCAATAGGTATCCATTACTCACATTTGAAAATTGTCGTCGTACATCGAAAATGTCACGTGGGAGTTAAATCCTCATAGGGACTGTGCACATTATCTCAGAGCACAATATTCAGATCACCTACACTAGGAATTTTCAGTCCAGATCTTATAATATGTGACTGATATACTAAATTGTTCGATATTCGTCTTTAAATATGTATAGGACTAAATTTCCCAAGTACCATCACACGTAAAAATTGTGACATATAGTAGCAGCAAAATGCTGTCTGCTTCTTAAGAGCTAAAATGAACCGCCTCGCAATTTGTAAAACATTTTTGAAAAAAAAAGTTCAAATGTTTGTATAGCTTATGGGACTTAACTACGAGGTCATCAGTCCCTAAACTTACAAACTACTTATGAACTATTATTTTGACTGATTCTTCCGTCGCTTCTTGGTAGAACATAACCAAATAAATTAAAAACACAATTTTGTGTGTGTTCTACAAGTTTATTTTTGCTTACTTAACCGGTTTTCGGCTTATTAGGCCATCTTCAGAGTATTTACTGCTGTGGCAAAGAGGTTACATAGTTTAGATACAGTATGGGAAGAGATGACAAATGACTACACTTAGATCGACATACATAGTATAACACTTCTTTGACATTGTGTTATTACAGTTATGAACTTAAACACTAAACTGTAGTACAAGAATATACAATGTGTGGAGGATAAAACAAGGAATAAATTTAAATATAACTAGGGAACTGAAACTACCTGCTATTACGAACAAACTGATAATGCTGATAATCTATCACCTTTATTGTTTTGTTACCTGATCAAATTCCTTCAGCATCGCCTTAGACCGCACCCCATTATACTTGTTTCGTTGTTGTTAATCATAGCCGGCCGCGGTGGCCGATTGGACTGAGGCACTCCAGTCACGGTCTGCACGGCCACTACGGTCGGGGGTTCGAATCCTCCATCGGGCATGTATATTTGTGCCGTCCTTAGGATTAGCTAGTTCATAAGTAGTTTGTAAGTTTAGGGACTGATGACCCCGTAGTTAAGTCCCATAAGCTATACAAACATTTGAACATTTTGTTAATCATATAAGCACCTTTCAACACACCGCCCATTCCGTTTAACTGTTCTTCCAAGTTATTTGCTGTTTTTGACAGAATTACATTATTATCGGCAGAACACAATGTTTTTATTTCTTCACCGTGAACATTATTCCTTCTCCAAATGTCTTCTTGCTTTCATTTTTAGCTAGGTCAATGTATAAATTGATTGCCTGAACTTTGATAACTGCTGTCCATTTTTTGTACAAGTTGTAAATAACCTTCCGTTCCCTATATTTTACTTCTGCTTGGTTCAGAATTTGAAAGAGTGTATCCCAGTCATCATTGTCAAAAACTTTCTACAAATCTACAAATCTTGGTCTAAGATAAGCCTTAAAATGAGTATTGTCTCCCGTGTTCCTATATTTCTCCTGAATCTAAACTGATCTTCCTCGAGGTCGGCTTATACCAGCTTCTCCATCCTCCAGTAAATAATTCGTGTCATTATTTTACAACCACTACTTATTAAACTGATGGTTCTGTTATTTTCATACCTGCCTACCCTTGATTTCTTTGGAACTGAGATTATTACGTTCTTCTTTAAGTCTGAGGGTATTTCCCCAGTCTCATACATCTTACGCACCAGGTGAAATAGTTTTGAATGGCTGGTTCTCCCAAAGTAGATGTGAGTGGATGTCGTCCACTCCATGGTCCTTATTTCGACTTAGGTCTTTCATCTCTCATTATAGTATCTACTATTTCATTTTCATCTATTTCTTACCTTCCTATAATATTGTCTCTAAATTTATTCCTTTGTATAGTCCCTCTATATAATTTTCCACCTTTCAGCTTTCCCTTCTTGATTAAGAACTGGTTTTCCATCTCAGTTCTTTATATTCATACAGCTATTTTTCTTGTCTCCAATTGTCTCTTTACTTTTCCTTTAGGCGGTATCTGTTTTGCCCTTATTTATTTATTCTTCTACAAACTTCCATTCTTTTCAGCTATTTTGCACTTCCTATCAGTCTCACTTCTTAATCGTCTTCACTATTTTGCCTGTTTCATTTACTGCATTTTTATATTTTCTCCTTTTATCAATTAAATTCAGTATTTCCTCTGTTATGGAACGATTTTTTTTTTCATTTTAACTATTTTGCCCTCTGCTGCCGTCATTATTTCATCTCACAATGCTGCCCATTCCTCTTCTACTTCCTCTGAAATTCTGAAGTACTTCAAGTTCCTTCAGTTTATCGAGGTTCCATTTCCTTATTTTCCTACCTTCCTGCAGTATTTTCAGTTTTGCTCTACCATTCATGACCAATAAGTTAGAGCCTATATCTGCCCCTGCATATGACTTGCAGTTTAAAAGCTGGTTCCGAAGTAAATGACTTATCATTATAACATATATCTCGTATCTTCCGGTGTCACATGGTTTCTTGCAATTATACAGCCTTCTATCGTGATTTTTAAACAAATTGTTTTTTATGATTATGTTCCGTGCAAAATACAACGAGGCGGCTTCCTCTTTCATTCCTTTTGCCTAGACCATATTCACCTAATATTTTTCCTTCCCTTTCCTTTCCTACTACCGAATTCCAGTCTCACCACGTCACAATAAGTTTTCCTCTCCGTTAAGTGGCTGAATAATTTCCTCTGCCTCCTAATACATTTCTTCGATCTCCTCATCGGCAGTTCCGGTTGGCATGTAAAACTATTCTACCTCTCGTGACAACGATAATGCGATCACTGCGTTGCTCATAGAAGATTACCCGCAGTCAGGTTTTCTTATTCATTATCAGACCCACTCCTGTAATACCCCAACTGATTTTGTAGTTGTTCCGCCTGTTCCTATTCCTCTTTCCACCGAAGATCCGAACGGGGACTATTTTACCTCCGGAATATTTTACCCGAGAGGATATCATCATAATATATCCATACAATAGGGCTGCATGTCCTCGTGAAAAGTAACGGCTGTAGTTTCCCTCGCTTTCAGCCGTTCGCAGTACCTGTGTAGCAAAGCCACATTAGCTGATGTTGCAAGACAAGCTCAGTCAGTGATCGAGTCTATTGTCCCTGTAACTACTGAAATGGATGTTGCCCCTCTTCAGGAACCACGCGTTTGTCTGGCCTCTCCACAGATACCCCTCAACTATGGTTGCACCTACGGTACGGCTATCTGTATCGTTGAGACATGCAAACCACCCCAAGTCGCCAATGGCTGTGGTTCATGGTGATAGTCTATGCGAAAGTACTCTGTCACATCTGTTCAAAGGAAAAGTTACTTCTAATTTGAGGGAAATCCTAACAGTTTTAGAGAGTTACTCTTGCTGAGACGACGTCACTGTTCGCATTATTTAGAGTCAATTGCCAATTTTTACATCAAACTGCTAACTTACTTAGATCGTTCTGCAGTTGGTTTTGATCTTCAAATTTTACTAGACGATAAATGATTGCTACATCTACAAACAACCTAAGAGAACTGCTCAGATTTTCTCCCAAACCGTTTATGTAGATAATGAACAGCAGAGTACCAATTACACTACCCTGTGGAACGCCGGATATCACGTACATCTACATCCACATGGGATTCTCTGCAAATCACTTTCAAGTGCCTGGCAGAGGGTTCATCGAACCACCGTTATACTATTTATCTCGCATTACATTCTCGAATAACGCGCGGGTATAAAGAACACCTGAATCTCTCTGTTCCAGCTCTGATTTCTCGTATTTTATCTATGTAAGTGGAAGTCACCAATATATTTTCGCATTCGGAGGAGAATGTTGGCGATTGGAGTTTCGCAAGTAGCCCACGCCGCAGCGATCAGTGCCGTTGTTGTAATGATTCCCATCCCAGATCCTGTAGCATTTCCGTAACGCTGTCTCCCCTGTATCGTGACAACACGAAACGAGCTGCCCTTCTCTGCACTCTTTCGATGTCCTCCGTCAAACACACCTGATAAGGATGTCACACTGGGCATCAATACTCCAAAAATGGACGGACAAGAGTAGTGTATGCAGTTTCTTTTGTAGTACTGTTGTATCTTTTAAGGGTTCTGCCAATAAAACGCAGTCTCTGGTTCGCCGTTCCTACGACATTATCTACGTGTTCTTTCCAGTTTATGTCTGATGTAATAGTAATTCCTAGGTATTTTGTGGATTTTACGACCTACACTTTTGATTAATTTACCTTGTAAACAAAGTTTAACGGATTTATTTTCGTACTTCTCATTATTTAGAGTCAATTGCCGATTTTTATACCATAGTGATACCTTATTCAGATCGCTCTGCAGTTGGTTTTGATCTTCAGATGATTTTACTAGACATTAAATGACCGCGTCATCTGCAAACAATCTAAGAGAGCTACTTAGGTTTTCCCCTAAATCGTTCCTGTTTCAGTCGATGCCTTACCATCGATTACTACAAACTGTGTCTAACAGGAAATCCCCTATCCAGTCACAAATCTGGGGCGATAATTACATAACCACGCAATTTGAATCATTCACTGAAATTGTCAAAATGTTCTTCAGTCGGGAAGAATTATGGCCCGTTGACGTTACCAATTGTCATTCGAAAACGATACCAACGTTTTTAGAAGTACGTGAATAAGTGTCAATGACTTCCAGGTACCCCATCATGGCTGTTTCCAATAAAAAAATCCGGACTGTTGGACCAGATGACGGAGACCAGTCACAAGTAGCATATCACGTGGGACTATGGCTAAATGGAATCTGCACCACAATTGAACCCCGCCATCACCTTATGCTAACGTAAATTGAGACTTATTAGAGCAAACCGATATGGATACAAGCCCAAACCAGATGCTGTTAGCAATAGTCTGTCATCTGGTGCCAATGTGCATAATGCCAAGCTACCGAGTACTGACCTAACAGTTACGTTCGTTGTACGTCCTTACTTGGTTTTTGTGGTTAGTTGAAGCATTGTTGCTCCACGTTTAGTATGGAAACTACGCAAACGTCACTGCTCATGGTAATTAAGTGCAGGTAAAAGGTAATGACTTAAATTTGGTGTTCGGTACACTCTGTAATGGAACAGAACAGAGTAGGTCTCATTTATTATCTAGGAATCGCCTTTTACGGTTGTAAATATGACATTCGAAGTTAGTGTTTGCCATTCAGTGTTTCATATACAGACTTTTCTTATACACCTTCAGTATTTATAGGACACGTAACTTCATCTCATTAACTCCATTCTCATATTTAAACACTGAGAAAAAAGCTACATTGTTTGAATGAACTTATGTAGTATTGTTTCTTTCAAAAGTTTCGACATTATTGAAACAGCATTAAAATATCTCCGATGATTACTAAGGGAACCTATTTATATAAAACTGTAATTGTTGAGGTGTCAAAATCCCTGAAGGTTTTTCATACTGGAATGTTTACTAATTGATACTAAAATATTGTATTTAATATGAAAAAGCATCTCACCAGATTATCGAATTTGGATAAGCAGGATATTTCATAAAACCTAAATGTAACTATGAGATAGCTTTTTTTCATTAGAATTCGCTGGTAATGTTTATTTCATGTATTTAACTCATTAAATAGTTAATTATAATCATACAACAGATATGAAAACCACAGTTTTGTATGTTTACAAGATTGTATTGTAAATATCTACATTTGCAAATTACGTACACTTAAAGATGTATAAGATGTATTTATCCCATTAATCATCTTTTTCTAATTTGTACTGTGAGTGAGTCATTTGTCAAGTTGTGAGACATTGTAGTGGTACTATGTATTCTGTGATTTGTTCAACTGAATGTCATACGGAATCTGAAACTATGAGGTTTTATTTCATTTTATTTTTTATTTTATTTATTTATTTATTATTATTTTTTTTTGTTTGTCAGGTCACCCTATTGTATATTTTCAGAAGCCGTGAAATGTTGTACAGCAACATCAAAGTGCTAGTTACAATTAACAGTTCAACAAAGTATATAAAGGTAGGTATCACTACATGTAGAGCTGACGGTATCTGGTACAAACTTAGCAACTCATATTACTAAAAATCTGTTAGTCATGGAATCATGCTTTCCGAAAATAATACTCAGTAGAAGGCAGAACGTAGAATTCGGAATACTGAATACCCCAACTTTTCCGATACGGACTGTCTACAGATCTGCCTTCAACTTCTGTTCTGTGTTAAAAGCATGTTCATTCCAGTGGTACAGCCAGAACCACGTTGGAAATCGTTTCGCACGAATGACAGGATATCAAATGACAGCTCCGCCATTGTACATCTCTTTTATTACCAACATGCCTGTGCGTTTTGCTATCGTATAACTTATTAATGTATTCGTGCTTTCTCGTCGTCAGGCAGTTCCTATTATCGTTCTGGCGTGGATTGCTTACTGGCAATTTGAGGAAGGTGCAAGTGGCTGGAAAGGGCGCTGGATGAGACACGATGTACTCAAAATAGCACTTTTATTTTACACAGAAATTCTTCCATAGTGGAAAGGAAAGAACATAACAGTACTTATCTTTTCACAGTCACTGCTGTATCATGAAAACAGTAACAAAATTCAAACTTGGTACAATGTCCTGTTCATGTCTAACTGAACATTCGGTAGTAGAAAAGATCTCCGTGACTTGAGTATATACAATAAAACTTAAAACAGTCTGCAGCGGGCCACATACTAATACAGACAATCTTTCCTGTAGTCCACTCTTCCAGGGCACGTCTACCACACAACTAACTCTTCACTTCACGTAGCTTCCTTAGCTAACGTCGGTTGGCGGTGGCGCTGAGAACTTCAGGAGGGCGTGGCAGCCACCTTGCGATCTCATTGGGGTCCGCTGGCAGCGACCGTCTCTTACTTCTTTTTCCGTTGTGTGGTGCCAACCTTTCCTTGGTGGTTAGGACACCACACTTATGTAACTACAGTGTATTTTTGATTAGATGGTTTTAACATATTAACCGAGTTTGTAGAAAACTATCAATAAACGCGGTCGGGAATACATATTCTATTTTCTTTTAGTCATTAAGTCATACGAATTGCTTATTCGATTGATTCTTTTACACAGTGAGTCAACAACATTATAAGAGGTACTAAGATTAGAGTGCTATTTTTCGGTGTTGAAGAAATGTGTGATCATTTAATGTCACATAGTTTAGAGACGGTTACATATATGTAACACATCTTTTATTGCGTTCATTGTATAAACCAAGATTAAAACAATTTGGAATTTTAATTCATTGATATTTCTGAAAATACAACCATTTTGTCACTAATAACTAAGTCCTTAAACAATTTACACCCCTCCTCCTCTTCCACCTCGAAATTGTGTTACAGACAGAGAATAGAAAGAATAGACGACCTTCAGCAGTGATACTAATTCAGGATTTTATTTATTTCCTCATTTTTAAATCAGCAATCTTACGACTGGTTTCGCTGCAGCCCGCTACTAACTCGTCTCCTGCGCCACCGTCTTCACCCTAGGTCCACAAACATTTGAGAATCCGCAGTAAGACCAATTTTGTTCACGCACGCTGCTTATAGCTACTAATACCTCGACTTCTTGATGTCCTACTTCCTATTTATCCATTTGATAAAAATAATTAATTATTCGCGATTTTTCGCAAACGTTACATTACGAGGAGTATTTGAATGAAAAGGTACGAAACGACACTGTGGTTGCAATTGAAGACTTTGTTCAAGAATAATTACCAGAGGCCTGAGCACAACCATCCCACAGTTTAACATTCCGAAGGATTCCCTGTTCAAAGAATTCATGCGGCTGTGACGAGAGGCTGTCTTCTACGGTGTCCTTCAGTTCGTCGAGTTGAATTGCTTCCCTCTGAGATGTTTTCTTTGAGGACCAAACAGATGGAAGTCACAGGGCGACATGTTCGGCCCGTAGAACGGATGCTGAAGCTGCTCCCACTGGATCTTGGTACACTATGTGTGAGCAGCCCAGGCCGTTTGCTTTTGATGGGGTAGCGTAGGCTACGGCGTGTCTCACAGTACACATAATTATTACTGATTTTTCGTCCTCGAAGAATTCGATGAGTATCGGACAAAGGACATAGAAAAAGAAGGTGAGCATATTCTTGCCTGCTGAGGACACAGCCTTGAATTTTTTTACGGGAATGTGACGCCGCAATGTTCGCGTCCCTAGGTGTCGCACTGTGTTATCCCAAAGCAGTATATTCAAATTTCAACCGTTTTGGTTGATAAGAAATTTCGTATCTTTTCATTTGAAGACTTCTCGTAGTTCGATGTAGATTTCAGAATGTTAATGTTATACGAAGATTTACGGCATCTGTTGCATGGAATGAGTCATCTAATACGTATAGAATGTGAATTATAGTCACCTGCGAAAACGACAAAGGTAATGAGAAGTAGTGGGAATTAAAATAGCAAGAAACTTATGAATATTGAATAGAAAAGCTGCTACCGCGGAAGCAGAAGTAACAGTTCCTTTGAAAGACATGAGTAACTGTGTCGAACGAAATATGCCACGTATTACATCATATAGATCAGTCGCCGAGAGAGAGAGAGATAATTAATTAATTGACATTATACATGTACCAAACATTCGCGGCACTCCGTTTTATGTGCGCATATGATAGGTTGTTCGTCAACAGATTCGCAAACACTCAACGTTCCAGTGGCGGCATTCCAAATGAGTGAAAGATAAACAAAGATGTCAATTTACTTTGTGGTACAAGAAGTGCGTGAATTTCCATTAAAGCTCTGAAAGCTTTCCATCTCTTATATCCGTTGGACACACAGACAGCTGCCGAAAACTGAATCAGTCGAATGTAAATAATTCATTTGACTACCAATAACAATATACATTATAATATTTCCATAATTAACAAACGTCACATTATATGACTAGCTGTAAACCCCGTTTTGCCCGGGTATTTATTTATTTATTCGAACCTTGAGTTAGTATTTTTCCTATCCACTCTCTCTCTGTCTACCTCTTTTTTTCTAAAAGCATGTTACATTTATCAGAGAATATATAAGAAATCACAGGTAAAGGTGCACTCTTTTCGAAGAATCCAATAACGAAATTCAATAATGGTTGTAATAATATCATAGATGGGTCACTTGATGTAATGCGCGAAACGTCAAATAGATTTTTTTACGAGATGTCTTAAAAGAAATTTCTTTTTTACTGCTTTATTTATTCATACTTATATTTTCTTATTCGTATGCTTATCCTTACAGAGATAGAGTTGAAGACATTGTAGTACGCATAGATCAAAGATATGGTCTGTGGCATCACGTTTCCCTGTACGTAACCTCCTTGGTATAGAGTCGCAAACGTCATCGCTGGCCTTCAGTCTTTTTTTTTTTTTTTTTTTTTTTTTTTTTTTTTTTTTTTTTTTTTAAATAATAATTTGACGACATTCAACCACCATATCTTCCACCCCCTTCTATCTGTCGGCACGGAACTGCTATGGTGTACAACGGGAGACTTCGGACAACAATTACACACCATTCGTTTGCGTTCTTTAGTTTTCGCTGCAGAGCGAAATATTAACACACACACACCGAATTTTATATACTCCGATAACTTTCCATCACAATATACTCCACCCTTTTATCAACCCTCAAGCAACAATGCAACCAATAAAACCATTTTCAAAGAGTACATATAATTTTCAAGGAATCATTATTGTTCTGCATTTCGCGTTATATTCTTCAAATTGCGAAATATCTATCAGATCGCTATAAAACCGTGCCTAAAACTTATCTCAGGTACAAATATTTAAGTCTCTGTGTCTTATCGTTTGGACGTGGCAAGCGTACACCGAACAGACATTCACATTTATAGTTATAGATTACTATCGAAATTATAATTAGGTCTCGGAGAGTTCTACATTATTTGAAGAAACACGATCTATTTATAGTTAGTACTGAAGATATCCTTGTAGTCCAATCCAGTAGTTAATTTTTAAAATGTTAATTCTATACCACACGTCAGGATTAACAAGGATAAAACGAAAATATTTTTCCCTAATGATTATCAATCCTTTAATAATTTCTTTTAGGTTGATTTTGTGTGAACTCCACTGATTATTTATACAAGGAACGGCATCTTTGCCATCACAAATGAGAGCTTCCCATCTGATAAAATTCCGAGCTCTGTGAATCGCTGCGGTAGAATAACCGTGCGCACTGAGACGCCGTGTTGCGGTGCGCGCGGCCCTTCGCCGTCGGAGGTTCGAGGTCCCTCGGGCATGGGTATAACTGTTGTCCTTCGTAAGTTTAAGCTAAAGTAGTTTGTAAGTTGGGACTAATAACCAAGCAGTTAAGTTCCATATATTTACAAAGATTTGAACATTTTCCTGTGAATCCTATAAAGGAACTTTGATGTCTCAGTTATCAAAAATGCCACAGTCAGTGTAATGTTACGGCGTAGATGATCTGCACCTTATCTATAGTAAATACGGTATTCCTTCAAAACTGTTGTGAATCACTGCAGTTACTAGACTATCACTAAAATTCTACCTAGCACTTATTCTGATGAGAGGGAGGATCGTTTTAAAAGTTTTAATTCATCAAGTTCTCGGAAGGTCTACACTTTCTTCATCTACATAAATACTATGCAACTCACATTGTAGTGCATATCAGAGCGTTATTGGACCACTTTCATGATATTTCTCTAAAGTTCCATTCTCTGATAGTTCCCTGATTATAATCATGCATCATATGTTAGTTATATGTCCAATTGTTTAACATCGCTCTCGACAGAAATAGTATGACGGACATTCAGCTGTGAAAGATTTAGTTTGATTATGCGTAAGACGTGTCATTTATTTTCTTATGAGTGCTGTGGTAAATTCATTTACGTATTGCATAATATAGCCGCGAGTCTTCAGACGGAACGGGTGGTGCAGTGGTTAGTATCGCAGATCCCGACACGGGCAGAAAAAATATTTATTTGTGTTTACAATTTCTAATGTGTTCTGCATGTTTCTTACGTTTGTTGTTCTTGAAAGTTCAAGAAAATTCTTTCTGTGTATAAATAGTGGATCACTCCAAGCAGGAGGCAGTCTGTACTGAGTGTATGCTCGTGTTAGCAATACACCAGTTCTAATACTAAAGTATTGTGCTCTATTAACGACCAGCCTTTGAATTCCGAACCACCTGCAGTTTTCAACGTGACAACATGGAGGTAAAATATATTAGTATCCTTCCATCCATGATATTGTCCTGTGGACCTACAATATATTCTAATATTCAGAAAAAACGAGCACCTTGAATGACTGCAAATACGGAGATCTTATAAACAAGACATATACTATCACACGCAGAAATGTCCGATTTGAATAGCGTTGCATACATCCCTAATAACGTAACTTTCTTTGGGATACTCTAATCGCTTCCACATGTAAATTAATACCACGATATTGTAAATGAAAAGGAACAAGTTAGTTTTCAACGTTTGTTAAATCCACATTATTACAATACCGTAAATCTCGAAAAGAATTACTACATTAATCACAGTCTCGTATAACAAACTCCGTCACTTAAAACATTCAGTAATCCCAAACAAAATTTAATATTGTTGTTGCTTTTGATATTGTGGTCTCACTTTGGAGACTGGTTTGAAGTAGCTCTCCAACCTAGTCTATCCTGAGCATCTCTCTTCATCTCCTCGTAAGAATGGCAACGCAGATCCATTTGAACCTGCTTACTGTATTCGTCTCTCGGTCTCTCTCTGCTCTTTTTATCCCACTCACATCCCTCCAATGCTTAATTTACGATTCCTTGATGTCTAATAATGTATGATCTTACAGTCAAGGTACACCAGAAATTCCTTTTCTTATAAATTCTGTTCAGTACCTCCTCATTAGTTACACGATCTACCCATTTAATCATCAGCATTCTTCTGTATCACTACATTTCAGAAGTCTCTATCCTCTTCCTGTCTAAACTATTTATCGTCCATATTCCAATCACTTCGAAGGCAACACTCAAAACAAATGTCTTCAGAAAAACTTCCATACAATTAAATTAATATTTGATGTTAAAAAAAATCTCTTTTTCAAGAACGTTTTTCTTCCCAATGCCATTCTGCATTTTATATCCTCTGTACCGTGAACATCATACGTTAGATTACTGCCCAAGTAACAACACTCATTTACCACTGTTATTGTTTGTTACCTAATTCCTTCAGCATCGGCTGATTTTCTTAGATTACATTCCATTAACCTTTTTGTTTGTACATGTTAATGATCATTTTATAATTTCATTTCAGCACACTGTCCATTCTATTCACTTGCTCTTCTAGATCGTAGGCTGTCTCTGACAGAATTACAATTACAATTACAATTACAGCGAAACTCATGTTTTTATTTCTTCACCTTGAACGTTAAGTCCTTCGCCACATTTCTCCTTGCTTTCGTTCGCAGCTTCTTCAGTGTTGAATGTGAATAGCAATGGAGAAAAACTACCAACCTGTCTCACAAACAACTCAACTAATGCTTACCTTTTATGACCTGTGACTCTAATAACAGCTTTTTGGTTAATGTACAAGCTGTATACAACCTTCCGTTTTGTACAGTTTACCCCTGCTTACTTCAGAATCTGGAAGAGTGTATTCCAGTCAACATTCTCAAAAGCTCTCTCCAAATCCACAAGAGCTAGAAATAACATTCCTTACTTCATGTTACAAGTAGTAAGGTGAATATTTCCTCTCGTGTTCCTACATTTCTTATATATCCAAACTGATCTTCCCATAGGTCATCTTCTCCCAGACTTTCCATTCATGTTTAGTTACTTTGCGTTAATATTTTGTATCTTAACTTATTAAGCTAATGGTTCTGTAATATTCACACGTCTCTGCGCTTGCTTTCTTTGGGATGGGGATTACTACATTTTTCTTAAAGTGTACGGGTATTTAGCCTCTCTCATATATCTTACACAGCAGGTGAAATGGTTTCGTCATCGATAGCTCTCCCAAAGGCTTCCGTAACTCTTACGGAATGTCGTCTACTCTAGGCGCCTTGTTTCTACTTACACCTTTCAGTGCTCTGTCAAATGCGTATCTTAGTATAGGATCTCCTATTTAATTTTCATGTATTTCCTCTTCCCTTTATATGATATTGTCTCGAATTTCATTTCATTTCACTCTTTAATCAGAATTGTTCTTCCATCTGAGTTCTTTTTATTCACATAGCAGCTTTTCTTGTCTCCAACTCTTTTATTTTCGTGCACGCGGCATCTTTTTCTCCTATAGTTATAAATTCTTCTACAGACCTATATTGGCTCTGTAGCCACTCCTGCTTAGCCATTTTGCACTTCCGGTCAATCTCACTTCTTAGCCCTCTACAGTCAATTTTACCAGTGTTATTTATTGCAATTTTATATCTTCTCCTCTCTTCATGTAAGTTCAATAATTATTGTGATATCCAACAATTTTTGTAGGTATTTTAGGTCCGCTGTTGCCTTCTCTGTTTAACCCTCAAAGGTGTCATAATCTTCTGTTTTATTTCACCCCCCCCCCCTCCAACCCATGTCTATCAATTGTTACCTACAGCTCCCTCTGAAACTTTCAAGAATCACATATTCCTTCAATTTATCTAGGTACCATCTCCTTATTTTCCTTCCTTTCTGCAGTTTATTTAGTATTATTCCACAGTTTATAACAATAATACTCTTATGGACAACATATTTTACGATAGTATCAGAATTCCCAAGGTGTTACGAAAATCGAAATACTTCTGCTCTATAAATCGTTTTCTCACAACTGCGTAACATCGTACGGGTTGCGAGCGGTTGTTAACCGATTATTGAAACAACCAGATAATAAAAATTCGATTAACAGTATCAAATGCTCTGTGGGAACTACAATATGAACTGCGTATCACAACAAATTCTCTGTTCTCAAATCTGAACAAATATTTGTAAACATCTCTGAATTTGCAATGATATCACGAACTATCTTGTTCTGGAATCACACCAAGGCATAAAAATGTGTGAAATGGTTTTATCACCGCATACTCTCATTCATACAGTGAACAGTTACTCGTTAAACACATACGACCTTCTTCAGCTGCTGCTTTCCGTCCGACCTCAAAACGTAGCAGCTGGAGATGACGGTTGTGTGTCTGCGACGTGTGCTTCAGTGATGGTGTGAATGAGAGAAGGCGTTTTTCTACTTTATCCACACCTACCGCACTCTGGTTTCATGACAGCAACCCCGCGGCAAAGTAAGGGACAAGTACCATCTCTAAACTCCATCAGCGAAAGGCCTGATATTAAAATAGCTGTGACACACAGTTACGATTACGGAGCTTACACATTCCCTTGGGACAGACACAGAGAAAGCAGCAGACTTCAAACCGTATCGTTTATTCCGTTTGAGCACAGTTTTATCCTAAGGCAGCAGAGATCAAACTCGAGAACTGGAGGGAGCTGCTGCTCTCTTTGACGTCTCTTCCTCCGGCTAATTACTGGGATCAGGGAACCGCACTCGAATTTCTTTTGAGATACTTTCTTTAATGTAAAATATCTCCACTCTGACAGCTATCTGAATGTTTCATAAAGGAAAAGGCTAAGCCGTTATTCGCGGGCAGCCAAAGGAAATGATCTGCTTAGCGAAGTAGAGGATTCTTAATCCTCATTCTTTGTACGTGGACGTTTAACAGTCTGCGTTATAAGAGGAAACAGTTAGGCAGTGTAGTGACCAGTGAGTCGACTGTATTGACCAGCGTTTGATGTTCTTTTACATTTGTGTGCTTAATGTTTTCTAACATACATAACCCAATAAATGCCAGACAGCACATCCCAGTAAACACTAATATTCTCTCCAAAACGACCACTATTCTGCAAAACGTAAATGACATACGAATATGAAAATTCAGTAAATTCCACATTACGAGATCTGCTGTTTCTTGTGATGTAGGGTGTTTCTCTCTGTCTCTCTTCCCTTTTTTTATTTCTACATTTTGTGTATGTGTGTGTGTTGTGTGTGCGTTTGTGTGTGTGTTTTACTTATGAGGGGCGTTTGAAAATTCCGTGTATAATACGAGTGATGCCACCACCGGTGCGTATCGAGGTCATGTTTAGATGGTAGCATCTTTGGAAAGAACGCACACCACGTTTCAGCCATATTTGTGTGAATCAAGGAAATCGAGTGTTTGTCAAACAATGGACGAAAAAGAATTCCATGTGGTGATTAAACGTTACTTTATGAAAGACAAAACGTCTCGGGAGACTAAAGAAAAGCTTGATAAACATTGTGGCGACTCTGCACCTTCGATTACAACAGTTTATAAGTTGTTTCAACTTTTCTGAGTGGCCATATGGGTTCAATTGTCCCTAAATGTTCTGGACGCCCTATGGCGGTTACGAATCCAGAAATCATTGATAAAATACATGATATGGTGATGGATGACAGAATTTAGGTGCTTGAGATTGCTAGTGCTGTGGTCATCTTGAATGAACGAGTGCATAATATTTTACAAAAATATTAGGACATCTATCCGCAAGATGGATGTCGCGATAGCTCACGCTTGATCGAAAACGGAACCGTGTGAAGTGTTGCAAGTAAAGTTTTAAACTGTTCAGGAGGAATCTTAAGCGTCGTTTCGTCACTGTGGATGAAACATGGATACATTACTATACTCCTGACACCAAATAAAAATCTGCACCAAAAAAGGCGAAGACCGGTCCTTCGGCCGGAAAGGTTATGGCGACGATCTTTTGTGATTCGCTATGGATACTCCTCATAGATATTATTTATCGTTATTGGACCTTTTGAAAACCGAGCTGCAGGGAAAATGCCGGCGATTTACCCACAAAAGTCCATCACGAAACTGCATCATCACACACCTCAGCAGTTGTGGTGGGAAAATTATTAGAAATAGGAATCCAACTCTTTTCACATCCACCCTATTCTCCAGACCTGGCTCCATAGGACCAATATTTGTACCCCAATTTGAAGAAATGGCTGGCGGAGCGAAAACTTCATCCATACAAGGAGGTGACTGAAGAAACTAATAGCTATTTTGCAGGCTTGAACAATTCCTATTATTCGAAAGGGATCAACAGATTATCTTGAACGAAGTGTACAAGTCGAAAAGCAGACTATGTCGAAAAATGATAATGGTTTTCCCCAAACACTTTCGTAATTTTTATTTCTGCATTAACTTTTCAATCGCCTCTCGTATATGACGCTGCTAAGCACATTTTATATCAGTTATCTAATAACCGTCAAAATAATTGTCGAAATCAAATTACTGATTACCCTCAATTCTCCTCACAAGACTAGTCACTCCAATCAACAGAGCCTGCAATTCTTACTGAGAATAGCAATGTCATCGGCGATTGTTGTCACTGATATTCTTTTACCCCTGAAATTTTATCCCACTCTCCAAATTTGTTTTTAATCTCCTACATTCTTTGATGTGTGTATTGAACAGTGCGGACGAATGACAGTATTCCTTGCACTCTTCTTAATTTGAGGACTTCGTTCTCAGGGTTTCAGGCTCATCGTTTTGTCTTGTTTCTTGCACAGCTTTCGTGTTAGTTGCCTTTCCCTACAGCTAATACCTATTTTCTCAGAATTTCGAGTATCTGCACAAGTTACATATCTGAGCGCTTTTTCAAGGCCTACAATGTATTTGTCTATCTCAGTAACTGTGCTTAATTTTAGTTTAGATAAGACATCAAGTATTTGCAGGATCATGGTTTATATTTACAACCCGTTTCGGGCAGTTATTGGCCTTCTTCAGGTGTACAAATTGCGCTATGTTCGATCTGAACATGATGGAATGACACTGAAGAGCGAATATCCAGGCCACAATTAGTACACATGAGGAGGAAATAACTGCCAGAAATCGATCGTAAATCAAAATAACTGCAATGGAGACTTTTTTTTTTCTTTTTTATTAAAAAAAGGTAGAAGAGCTGCGGTGGAATGGCCTAAGTCGTAAAGTGAGCATTTCTTCGCATGTTCTACCATTTCTCTTAGATCCACATTAATCTACCCCAAAGTGGGATTCCACCAGTTTTTGCATTCTTTTGTAAGTAATTCATGTTAGTATTTCGCAACCACGACTTTTAAACTGATACTTATGTTATCTTTACATTTGTCTGCACTTGCTTTCTTAGAAATTGGAATCACTATATTCTACTTGAAGTCTGAGGGTATTTCCCCCGTCCCATACAACTTGCATACCAGGTGGAAAAATTTGTTCACGACTGGCTCTCCTAACGATAACAGCAGTTCAGACGGGACATCATATACTCCAGCGGCGTTGTTTCTACTTAAATCTTTTAGTGCTCTGTCAAATTCTTCTCGCAGTATAGTATCTCCTATCTCATTATCCTTTACTTCGTTTTCCATTTCTAGAATACTGCCATCAAGTTTATATCCTCTGTACACACTTTCTATACATTCCTTCCATCTTTCAGATTTCCCTGCCTTGCTTAGTACTGGTTTTCAATCTGAGTTCTTGATACTCACAATGCTGATTTTCTTATATCCAGATGTATCTTTTATTTTCCTGTAGGCGGTATCTATATTTCCCCTATTTATACATTCTTCTTCGGTCTTGCATTTCTCCTCAAACCACTCCTGCTTAGCCAGCCTGCATTTCCTGTGACTCATTTTTTAGACCTCTATACTCCCTTTTGCCTGTTTCAATTAATTCATTTTCATATTTTTTCCATCGTTTAAGTTCAGTTTGTCGTGTGTTAACCAAGGATTTTTATTACGCCTTGTTCTTCTGCCTATACGATCCTCTGCGGCCTTCACTACCAGTCAGAACTACCCATTCTTCTTTCAATGTATTACTTTCCCCCGTTTCAGACACTACTTGCTTACTGCTCCCTCTGAAATTCTCAACCACGGCTGGTTCCTTCAATTTGCCCAGATTCCATCTCCTTAATTTTCTACCTTTCTCCTACCTTTTCTCTTAAGTTTTAATAAACAGTTCGTAACCAATAAGTTGCGGGCAGAGTCTATATTTGGCCCTTGATATGCCTTGTAGTTTAAAACCTGGATTATAAACCTTTGCCTTACCATTATAAAGTCAGTTTGGTGCCTCCCAGTGTCTCCTGGTCTCTTTCACGTTTATAATATCCTTTCATGATGTTTTAAGTGTTTGTGATTATTAAATTGTGCTCTGCACAAAATTCTACCAGACGATCTCATCTTTCAGTCCATATTCAGCTACTACAATTCCTTCTCCTTCCTTTCCTCATACCGAGTCCCAGTCCCTTCTCCTTTAACCGTCAGAATAATTCCTTCTATTACCTCATAAATTTCTTCGATCTCCTCATCATCGGCAGAGCTAGTTGGCATTTTAACTTGTAGTACTGTGGACAGTGTTGACTTCGTGTCTATCTTTGCTACAATAATGCTTTGACTATGCTGTTCATAGTATTCCTATTTTCTTATTGATTATCAGACGTACTTCTGCGTTACCACTAATTTATTTCGTGTTTTTAACCCTGTGCTCACCTGACCAAAAATCCTGTTCATCCTGCCACCGAACTTCACTGATCCCCACCATCTCTTACTTTAACCTATCCACTTTTCAAATTTTGGAACATTACTGCATGATTAAGGATTAAAACTTTCCACGCTCTGATCCGTCGAATGCCTGTTTTGTTTCTCTTGATGACGACATCCTCCTGAGTATTCCCTGCCCTGAGATCCAAATGGGGGACATTTTACCTCCGGAATATTTTACACAGAGTATGCCATCATCATATATTCATACAGTAGCTGCATGACCTCCGGAAAATTAACGACTGTGCTTTCCCCTTACTTTCAGCCGTTCGCAGTAACTGCATGTCAAAGCCATGTTAGCTGCTGTTACAAGGCCAACTCAATCATCCAGACTGTTGCCCTTGTAACCACTGAAAAGGCTGCTGCCCATCTTCAGGAACCACACGTTTGTCTGGCCTCTACACCGCTACCCCTCCTCTGTGGTTGAACCTACAGTACGGCTATCTGTATCGTTGAGGCACGCAAGCCACCCCACCTTGGCAATGTCTGTGGTTCATCAGGGTGGTTTGTAAGCCTAAACTGATAACCACAATAGTTACGAGGGTGACTCAGTGATAATTTGCAAACGGAGACAGACACGCCAGTACTGCGTTTAAAAGCCTGAAAATTGCTTTACTTTTCAGCTGACTCCTCCTGTAAATTTAAACACTCGTCCCATCGTTCGTGAAGGCTTTAAAAGCCTGTAGATTGAAATTGTTTTTAGTCTTTTTTATTCTGAAAGTGCCACTCTTGAGCTGTAACTTTCTTTAGATCCTTAAACTGCTGCAACCCAGTAACCCCACACAGCGTGCAGATCTGGCATGTGTAACTCAATTTGTGACTTATTTACTGACTCACTCTCGTAAGTTCTATAGATTTACAAACATATGAACATTTGTAGAAGAAGAAGAAGGAGCTCTAGTGGGCGCTTTTTACTCGGTCACACAATTTTCAACATGGTTCGTTGCGTGCGTCTGCGGTATCTGCATATTCTTATAGTAAACGTTTTTTCGTTCAGTTGACACAAATATGGCGTATACTTGACACTTAGTGATAATAGGTACTGTGAGATTAAAACAACGTATAACACTCATTTCGAGCGCAAAGTGCTCTAGTTGGACAGGGGAGAGTCGAAATTTGCGACGAATCAACTGTCGGGCGCCGTGGCTCAACGTGCCCGGTCAGGGGGCTCAACGCCCTCTGTAATAAAAAAGCTGGATATGTGACAAAAGCACCCAGTGAATTTGCACCCAACCCCAAATCTGCGACATTTGCACCCAGTCTGACCTGTTTACTACGTCACGGCCTACCTGCAGCCCGTACCCTCCCTAAGCCGTTCCTGTTTTTGCGGTAATGCCACGCCGCCCAGTCCTCGCTCACCGGAAACGTTCTCTCGACACAGTCTGCCTGCAGTCCCGAGGTCCTTGTCCACCTCAGCGGATGACTGCTAACTGTCAGTACGATTATGAAGATCGTAGTATTCGGTTCGTGCAATTTGTGTATTTGTGCCAGCTGGGTACACATTTTCAGCTTTGCCCATTCGCAGTTGTCATATATTCTGCGAATATGGTTTTTTTTTTTTTTTTTTTTTTTTTTTTTTTTTTTTTTTTTTTTTTTTTTTGTAACGTAACCACACGTTCGCAAATTATCACTTTTTCGGAAATAAAACCCAAATATTAGTTTCTTCCGTTGTTTTCTAAACGTAACATACAATACTGTAGAACATCCTTTTCATATACAGTAAAAAGGCTTAGAACCAGAATTTAACGGTGTGGATAGTTTTCGACTGCTATCACCGATACATAAGCGATATATCGATGTTCAAACCATCGCTGTTAACATCGATGTTTTGGGGCAAAACGTCGATGTTTTCAAAACGTAGATTTATCGTTTGCATCCCTAGTCATCAGTCTTCTGACTGCTTTGATGCGACCTGCCACCAAATCCTTAGCCAACCGTTTCATTTCAGAGTACCATTGCAGCCTACATCCTCAATTATTTGCTTGATGTTTCCATTCTGTTTTTCCCCTAGTGATGTAAAATGCCTCGACATTTGCAAGTTGGGGCAAATGCCTAGAATGAATTCTTGGGCAAATGCCCAAAATTCATAAATACCCAGGCATTTATGGCTTTAAAACATAAACTTAAAAGCAGTACCTACAAAAAAAAATTACGTGATATTTTGTACAACTCCATAAACTACAAATCAAGTGCTTCAATTCTCTTCTGTTCTCATTTCCCAGCAGTCCAAGTTACATACAATGTTATACTGCAAACTTATGTTCTGCGAAATTACTGCCTAAAGTCCAGGGCGATGTAGTAGATTTCTCTTTCCCGTGAATGCCCTCATTGCTTGTGCTAATCTACTTTTTTTTTTGTCCCTGTTGCTTCTTCCGTCGTGAGTTAGTTTACTGCAAAGGTAGCAGAATTCCTTGTCTTGGTGTACATTGTGATCAAATTCAAATGTTTGTAGAGCCTTATGGGACTTAACTAAGGGGTCATCAGTCCCTAAACTTACAAACTACTTATGAAGTAGCTTATACTAAAGACGACACAAACATCCATGCCCGAGGGGGCATTCGAACCCCCGACCGCAGCGGCCGTGAAGACCGTGACTGGTACGCCGCAGACCACTCGGCCACTGCGGCCGGCTACAGCACTGCATTGTGATCACCAATTCGGATGTTATTTTCTCGCTGCTTTTATTTCTGTTACTTCTTATGACTTTCATCTTTCCTTGGTTTACCTTCAGTCCATGGTCTGTGCTCATTACTCTTTTCATTCTATTCAACAGTCCCTGTATTTTCCTTCACTTTCACTGATGATAGCAATGTCATCAGCAAATCTTATCACTGATATCCTTTTACCCAGAACTTTTATCAGAGCCTTGAACATCTTCTTTATTTTCTACATTAAGTCTCTTCATTGTGCAAGTTGACAGTCCACAACCTTTTCTTACCCCCTTTTTAATCTGAGCATTTCGTTCTTGACTTTCGACGCTTGTTGTATCGACTTCGTTCTTATACAAACTATGTATTTTCCGCCTTTCCCTACAAGCTTACTCCTATTTTTCTCAGAATTGCGAACATCATGCAGACCTTACATTATCGAAGGCTTTTTCCAGGTCACATATCTTATGAATATGTCTTGGTTCTTCTTTAGTACATTGCAGCAATGCTATTGCGGCCACGCATTGCCAAAAGTACGGCCCGTGTCAATGCGACCTCACAGCCCTCGGCTTTTCTACCTGCCGAGCAGAGACCGGACGGGGAGATTAGCTGCCCGCCCCTCGACCAGAACTGGGTGCTTTTGTCACTGGGTGCAAATGTCACTGGGTGCTTTTGTCAGGACACCAAAAATGCTGAGCCGAATATGCAATGAACAACCAAGAACGAACCAAACGAACGACCGCAGAACATAGATGTAACTGAATAATCACAAAAAATAGGCAATCAGACGATGCGAGGAGGTAAGCCTCGCTCAGCTTCGCTTCGGCGGGCAGAGATCACAATGAATAGCACGCTCGCAGATGTGACGTCATATACAAGTGCCTTTTTTCCCGTCGAAAAATAGCATTATTTATAGATATTACGCTGACACTATTAGAGTTACAGACTAGCACGGAGAAGCAATTGGAAGAGGAGAAGTGTGCGATTCACATGATGTGTTGACATCATTTATATTAATTTTATTTCGAAAGTTATTCAGAAAACTAATATTTATGCACTTCGAAAATTCCAGAGGCTAAAATAACTGAAGAACACTAACGAACGAGGGCTCACATGAGAGGTTTCATCGACACGCAATGTTTGGTATAACCATATTATCTGCAACATTTATATTGCGCATAATAATGCAGTTTTAACGATGAACAATAGTTATTTGTTAATAACAATTAATACAACACACGTACAAGAACAACGAGGCATGTGTTATGACTTGTTTAGAATATATTATTTTCGTTTATTTAATATCTTGTCTTTGTGTAAACTAAATTATTTTGTTTATCGACTGTAATTTGTTTAAATTTATGAACACAGTTATTATGGATTAATGAAATGCAGCAACCAGTTGCTTGTGGTTATTTATTTATTTATTTTTTTAAACAAATATGTTAAGTAACAGTACAAAAATAGACCAGAAGAAGGGCACTGAAACGCCAGAAACCAGTCGTTAAAGTTAAAAAATAAGCAAATGGTTGCTGCATTTCATTAATCTATAATCTGAACAGTTGCTGAATGGATAAAATACTTCTACAGTTATTATTATCAGTGCATTGGAAAGAGGACTGGAATATATACCTCAAAAACACATTACTTAAGTGTTCGACGGCTGAAATATTTATTCGTCGGTCATTCTCAACATATTCATTTGTTTGAATTTAAGATATTAGGGGTATTATAAATGTCTGAAATTAAAGTATCTATTTGCATTACAATCTTAGCACGCATCTAATGATGCCGTCATATCAACTTTTCAATAATTATTTAAAAATTTTGTACACTACTGCGAAAACTACTGGACCTCATTAGGGGTACGTTATTAATGGAATGAAGTTGCAGATCGTATATAAGGGGGTGCCGGGAGTGGCCATGCATCAGTCTACGAGTGAGACGATAGGTGTTTAACATAGCCTCAGAATGCGCCGCGCTGGACTCTGAAATGTTTTCGTACATGGGTGGACTTTGATTTTGAACAGTAGTTGAAACTCAGAAATTGTTCATCACTTTCTTTGGGATAGAACAATGGACATAAATACTAATCAGCTTAGGAACATTATCTAAATGATTAAATAATCATATAGTTATTGTGGTGTCGCACAAGTCTAAAGTGCGCGCCACCTACTTTCGCCGCGCACCGCCATACACGCACGGCGCGGCGTTCTTATGACGTCAGCCACGAGCTCCCTATGCTACAACTCCGCTCGTGGCCACCACTGAACAACATCGTTCACTTGGGACTGAGATAGGAACCAGTTAACACTTCGGAATCAGATAGGCACTAGTGAAGACTTGGCTATCGGATAGGCACTAGGCAGGCCTCTAGCTCAACTATGTATCACCATTCTGCAGTACTGAGCTATGTAAAAGTTAAGTATTACTAAGTCTCTAAGAAATATATATTTCGTTCTAATTTACTCTAGTGTTTCTAGTTTCTGCTGTACCACTGGCTGGTAACCTCCTACCTGCACAAGCGTGCTTCCTTTATCCCATGTCGGTCTTTCTACTTGGCCACCGACACCTACGACAAAAGCGGCGATGAGGCAGGGTCACAAAAGTGGTGACGAGGAGTGATAGAAAAAGCGTGGACCAGCCCGCTTGCAGCAGCCAGACAGCAGCAGTCGGAGCACACAGACATTGCTCCCGTCCACCCACCCTTATTATAAGAATTTTGGGGGAAGATATTTTGTTACGTGTTTTGTGGACTTTTTTGTTGCAGAGCATCCTCTTTCATATTGCATTTGTGTTTTGTTGTAAGTTACTTGTATGCACGGCGCCTAATCGGTCAGCATGGCTGCTAACCCGAACCCAAACTTAATGGAAATTATTCAGTTACAGACGGCGCAAATCACGCAACTACTTCAAGCTGTGTCCCAGTTAACAGCGCAAGCAACTAACCACCAACAGCCATCGCTTCAGCAGCCCGCACCTGCCACTGCACTGCTCCCTACGTTCCGCCAGTACAGCGAACGTGAGGAAGAATGGAGCGACTACTTCGCCCAATTTCAAGAACTCGTCGCAGCTCATCAACTTACAGGTCAGACCGTGAAACATTTCTTCCTATCCATCGTGGGCACTCAAACCTTCGTATTACTGCAGAAACGTTTTCCCCACGCATCTCCTCGTGATGTAGACTTTGATCAAATTGTAGAAGCACTGAATGCTCGTTATGAGAGAAAAGTTCTCGTAGCTGCTGCATGGTACCGATTTTTCAGACTGAAGAAATTACCACAGCAGTCACACCAAGAGTGGATTACAGAATTGAAGGGCTTAACCCGCAAATGTCAATTTACTTGTTCTTGTGGACTTTCTTATAGTGACGTTATGTTGAGAGATGCGATTACACAGAACATTCAGGACACCAGAATTAGGGCAGCAATTCTAAAACAGTCTGACCCCTCATTAGACAGTGTACTGCAGCTTATAGAAGCGCATGATACTTTTGAATTAGCAGACGTAGATATGCAAAGCCACAGTGTAAATTCAGTGCGCCGTAACGCACGCTTTCCTAGCCATAGTTCTCAGTCTAGCCTTAGTGATTCTTGTAATTCTACCGGCTGTGCTGAACAGTCAGTGAACAGTAGCCAGTGTAAAAGTGCGACACAAAGGTCGCCCCCGTCGTGTTAGAAACAGTACTTTGAATAACGGGCGCCAACGCTCATTTCAGAAAAATGTTCGAAAGTCTTGCCCTCAGTGTTTATCTCGCCACAAGCGTGCGCAATGCCCTAGTCACGTCGCAACCTGTTATCAATGTAGCAAGTCGGGACATGTGCAGTCAGTGTGTATGCAGAATGTCAATTCAAAGAACAGTAACGTTAGAAACAGTGCTTCGCAAAGTGCGAGAACGGTGCATGCATTGAATGTCATACACGCTGTGGGCTTGAACAGTGCTTTGCTTGGTTTTCAAATGCAAGGCACTTATTCTGCGCCTACGGCACAACTATGTACTTAGCCACGTCGCAAGCGTCGACTAGCGTGTAAAACAGTGCAACGGAAAAGGGTTCGGGACAAGCGAAATGACTATGTACAGTGTAATCCTGTAGTGAACCTAGTGCCTTCTACAACTTCTCCTTGTAAATGTGCTCAGTACTGTGTAGCTACTGACAGTAGACTTGATGTAGCTACTCAAGACTTTAGTGCAGTGGTTAGTGAATCTGGAGTAGCTTCGCAAGATTGTGCGGACGCCGATCCAACGATAGTGCCCTCTAGGGAGAGTGTTATTAATCTATGTGCCGATTCTGCGCCGCTTCCTACCATACGCAGCCCGCACATGCGCAACCGTAGTAAACAAGTTCTATCAGACGTTGCCCACATTCGCGCACCTGTCGAGCGCCACAAGCAAAAGCTTTTTGTGACTCTTTTCATAGACAATAAGACTGTGCAATTGCAGCTTGACACTGGTTCCGCTGTCACATTAATAAATAAAGACACTTACGAACTTCTGGGTTCGCCAAAATTATCGCCGTGTCAAAAAGTGCTAACGGCGTACACAGGTCAAAATATTCCTGTGCTAGGAACGTGTAGCCTGCCTGCCTCTTTTCAAGGTGTTACAAAAACAGTTGCTTTTGTTGTTCTTCAGGCCAAATCTACACAGAACATTTTTGTACTTGATGCACTCGACTTGTTTGACTTATCAGTTCAAAGAGATGTGCTTCAAATTTCGTCAGTAGTGCCTCAGGACAAAATTAATGCATTGTGTGAAAAATATAGTGACTTGTTTTTGCCGGAACTAGGTTGTGCAAAAGACTTCGTGGCACATGTAACTTTAAAAGAATCTGCAGTTCCAAAATTTCGTAAAGCTAGACCAGTGCCTATCGCAATGAGTGATACAGTTGCCGAAGAACTTAAACGTTGGCAAGATAGTGTTTCTGCGAGTCAGTGGGCCTCGCCTTTAGTAATTATACCCAAGCCGTTGGGAAAACTTCGTCTCTGTGCGGACTTCAAATCAACAGTTAACAGTCAAACAATTGTAGACACATACCCTCTGCCCAGACCTGAGGAACTGATGGACAGATTAGGACAGTCTCGCTTCATTTCTAAGATTGATTTAGCGGAGGCATACTTACAGATTCCGCTTGATGACGAGTCAAAAAAGTTTTTCGTCATTAATACTCACATGGGTGTTTTTCAATTTCAACGCCTACCCTTTGGCAGTTCTTCCGCCCCGCTATTTTTCAGCGCTTTTTGGAACAGCTGACTGTTTCTGTACCGTGTTGCTCGAACTATTTAGATGATATTGTGGTATCCGGACGTACAGTTGAAGAACAATTAGCAAACCTGGAGTGCCTTTTCAAAGTTTTGACTGCGGCAGGTCTACGTTGCAATAAAGCAAAGTGTTCGTTTTTCCAAACTGAAATAGAGTACCTAGGCCATGTGATTAATGCGCAAGGAATCCATCCCTTACAGTCACATCTTCGAGCAATCAAAGACTTGCCTTCTCCTGTGCAGGAATTGCAAGCAGTAATGGGAAAGCTTAACTATTATTTCAGGTTTATTCCTAATGCGTCTCAGATTGCAGCTCCACTGCATCGCTTACATAGAAAAAAATGTTCCTTTTGTGTGGTCTAAAGATTGCCAGGTTGCCTTTGACAAATTAAAGTCTGCACTACTCAGTGATGCATGTTTGATTCCCTTTGAACCTCAGAAGCCTGTAGTGCTAGCAGTTGATGCCTCGTCGTACGGTCTGGGTGCAATATTGTCACATCGTATTGGACCTCACGATCGTCCTATTGCCTTTGCATCCAAGCTACTGACGCCAACGCAACAGAATTACAGTCAGGCCCCAAGGGACCATGGCAACGTTTACACATTGACTTTGCCGGACCTTTCTGGAATACACGCTGGTTAATAGTTGTAGACGCTTTCAGCAAGTTTCCTTTTGTGATTGCCATGAACTCAACGACGGCGTCTAGTACAATCAGTGCCTTAACATCAGTGTTTTGCATCGAAGGTTTGCCTGAAACTATCGTCAGTGACAACGGACCTCAGTTTGTTAGTGCGCACCTTTTCACCCTCTGTCCAATGGTGAAGCAGAACGTTTCGTTCGAACATTCAAGTCTCACATGGAGAAGATGAAACGTCAGCACTCCAGGCAGCAAGCTCTTCACATTTTCCTGTCTACGTATCGGTGCATGCCACGTGACGGCGCGGCTCCAGCCGAGCTGCTACACGGCCGCCATCACCGCACTCTCCTTCACCTGCTGCAGCCTCCCACGCACCGAGTCGGTTCGTATGGCGCTTCGCGTTTTCAGGTCTCTACGCCGGTGCTGTACAGGGTGTTTGCTTGGAAGAAGACATGGATCACGGGCACCATTCAGCGCGCGCTCGGTCGCAATATGTATGTTGTACGTTCTTCCACAGGATCGAAGCTGCGGCGTCACGCAAACCAATTGCGCCTGTAAAGGCCGCGCGATCCTGTCTCGGGTTTCATGATTCCAGACCCAGTTCACCGCCAGGGAGCACAGCCACATCGTTCGCCGCCGGGCACAGCATCCCCGGACTACGAGATCCCCATGGAGGTGGACGCGCCTCCTACGCAGTCGGCCCCTCCACCTCCGTCGCCGCCTCAGCTGCCAGCGTCAACGAGAGGGACTCCGGGACCGTGCGTGCCCCCGCCGCCTGGGCCACGCATCTCAGAAGAAGATGACCTGCTCCCTCTAGGCGGAGGCGTGCGCACTTCCCCAGGTTTTTGTGGGTTTCCCGGGGGATCGCAAGGTGGATGCCGGGGCGCGGATGGCGTCTAGATCCCAGCCTCAGCTACGACGCCCGTCCCACCAGTAACGCCCCCGCCCAGGCCCTCCTCCCAGTGCCGTCGCCGTGGCCCTCAGCCCTACGCCACGACGACGCGGCGGTTTGGAGGGGGAGGGGTGTGGTGTCGCACAAGTATAACGTGCGCGCCACCTACTTTCACCGCGCGCCGCCATGCATGCACGGCGCGGCGTTCTTACGACGTCAGCCACGAGCGCCCTCTGCTACAACTCCCCTCGTGGCCACCACTGAACGACATCGTTCACTTGGGACTGAGGTAGGAACCAGTTAACACTTCGGAATCAGATAGGTACCAGTGAAGACTTGGCTATCGGATAGGCACTAGGCAGGCCTCTAGCTCAACTATGTATCAGCATTCTGCAGTACTGAGCTACGTAAAAGTTAAATATTACTAAGTCTCTAAGAAATATATATTTCGTTCTAATTTACTCTAGTGTTTCTAGTTTCTGCTGTCCCACTGGCTGGTCACCTCCTACCTGCACAAGCGTGCATCCTTTATTCCAGTGTCGGTCTTTCTACTCGGCCACCGACACCTACGACGGAAACGAGACACAAAAGCGGCGACGAGGCAGGGACACAAAAGTTATATTGTTAGCAATATTGGGGGCTCGAGCTAATCATATCAGACGGAGTCTAACGAATTTAGTGGTCCTGGCCAGACGAATCATGCAATGGGCAATTAACGATTTTAGTAAACACATAACCCACATGTTGTAGTCAGTTATTTTGTAGATGCCGCCCTAGTTAAAAATTCCCTGACTTTGAAATTGAAAGTTTAGGTTTTACATATAAATGTATATGTGTCCGAACAGCAACGAGCCTAAGGTAGCAGGAATTAAGTATCCCCTAAGACCAAGTTAATTAAGGGTCCGTACCGTTACAGTACTCTCAATAAATGGAATTGAAACTCGTAACTTGTGTTGTGCGTATGCCATAAATTCTATTATTAATGCATAATTCTTTGACTGTGCACTACAGGATCGCAAGATGTCATGCACGCAAGTCAAATTTGTCACAGTGCCATGGACATACACTAACTGCGATTTCTGGTTGTTACCACTGGAATCCCTCAAAATAAGACCTTCAGTTGACGCTGTATGTCTTACAGAAATGCGTTTATTGTAATGCTGTTCCTCTTCCTGCGGTGAACCAAAATGCGAACATCGTTTCCAATAAACAGAATTTGTATACGTTCGGAAACACTGTCTGATGCAATTCCTGTCCCCAAGTGACATCGTTTCATTCACTATTGACATCTGGCATGTCTCTGCACATTAGTCAAAAGTAGGAGGAGTTAATGTTCTCATAAACCATTCAGTAATAAACGCCGAATAGGCCTAAGACCCCTGATAGTGCAGGATGAGCCATAGACACAGATCTGTCCTATAATGCTATGCACACTATGGTAGCATTCATATATTTACGCTTACTAATCACTCCTCAGGTTGCCCTACGTATACAACAACCTGCACTATGCCACTAAGTAAAAGTTTTAAAAAGTTCCTATACAGCTTTCTGCTTAATTTATAACCCATGTTTCTGAATGTACAATGCATATTAATAACGTTTATTCTATTTAAATTAATTTTATGTGTCTCCTTTGTAAAATACTTCAATATCAAATCAATGTTCATATCTCTTAACGTTCAAATTTACGGTAAATTGTGACAATGAAAATATTCGTTCGTGGCAGTACCTCTGCTTCCATTGTTGTCCAGTGTGAAGTTATTTGAAGGCCGATCCAGTAAGAACGTACCAGGAGAGGTTATTATGACCGATATTAATAAAATAATTCTTTCATTATGAAAAATCGTAGATGACAGATTCCAGAACACAAACATCAAACTACAAAAAACTATGCTCAATATAAAATTCAACAATATATGTCTGGCCAACAAAATTGTACCTAACTATGTAAATGTAACTGTCAACAACATGTCATCTGCAGCACAACACACTAAACGAAAAGCCGAAATCATGTGGATAAGGGAAGAAATTCGATGTCTTTATGCTAAAAAACAGGAATTGAATACTGAACTATATCAACTTCACCTAGAACTAGCAAACCATGTAAAGTACCAGCCATTCTTTGAGGAACTAGCACACAGGGTTAGAACATACACAGAGGCCATAATAGAGAACAAACAGAAAACACAAGAAAAGAAACTCACCAAAATGTTAAACCAAAAAGCATCCAACACAACACAACATCAATACAACGAACACACATTTCACAAAAGGTTGATCAACATGACAAACATAACATTAAGTAAACAGGAAAATAGCCTACTTGAAAAGGGTCTGAAGCATAACATAAACACTATGGTATCTCAAAAAACAATAGAAAACATCATTACAGAAACCGAACACATCATAAAGCAACAAGAAAGACTAAACACACCTAACTTCAATGCCAACCTAACCAGAGAGCTTGTAGCCAAGGAAATAAAAGACATAATCAAAGAAAACAGAACCAGCATTCAAAACAATGAAACCACTACAGAGGAAAAAGCCCACAGAAAACTGCAAATAAAACTGAAACAAGAAAATGCTATCCTTACCAGAGCAGATAAGGGCAACACACTTATAATCATAAATAAGCAGATTTACATTGAAAAAACACTGGATTTCATACATACCAACAACATCACAGAACTTTCAAGTGACCCAACAAGCAGATATCAAAGAAATGTAAAAAAGACTTTGAAAAGTTTAGACTCAATCTTCACGGATATGCAGATCAAAAGAATGATACAAAAAAATCCCAAGGCTCCCACTTTAAAATCACTACTAAAACTTCATAAACCACAGATCCCGATACGCCCTGTGATAGCTTGCACAAACTCACCAACTTTCCACCTAGCCAAACAAACACACAGTCTACTACAGAAAACATACAAATACACAGAAAATAGAAACCTAAAAAACTCAGATGATCTAATAGAGAAATTAAAAAATGAAACAATACCAGACACAGCAACACTAATCTCATTCGATGTAACTTCAATGTACACACACATCCCAACACAAGAAACCATCCACATAATTGAAAGACACCTACAGTCACAAGGAGACATGCCTGCAGCACATATACAAGAAATATCAACCATTCTCAAACTTATCACAGAACAAAATTATTTCAGTTTCAATAATAAATTCTATTCCCAACAAGAAGGACTACCAATGGGATCACCAATAAGTGGCCTCCTTGCTAACATATTCATGAACCACATTGAAAAACAAATATTTGACAAAATGGTAAAGCCAAAACAATACAAGATACAATATTGGTACAGATATGTAGATGACATAATTTGCCTAGTAGATGAACCACAGACACGCATAAACGAACTGCACAATGACATAAACACCATCAATCCACACATACAATTCACCATGGAGACAGAAACAGATCAGAAACTAAATTTCCTTGACCTCACAATACACAAAGAGAAACAACAAACATGAATTTAGCATTTAGAGAAAGCCAACAGTGACCAGCACAATCATACACATCACTCTAATCATCCAATCACACACAAAGAATCCAGCTTCAGATATATGCTTCACAGACTGAACAGAGCTCCCATGAATAAAAAAGACTACACAACAGAACTAAACACAATAAAACAAATCGCACATGAGAATGGCTATAACACAAAGAGAATAGATAGATTACACAACAAAATTCAGAAGCAGACAACACAAAACCACAACATCCAAACACAGCCAAACCAAACACAGTGCACAGAAAATCAACAAACAGAGAACAACAAATGGCACATAATGACATACAACAACAAAACCACACACAGAATAGGAAACATATTAAAAAAACAAGGACTCAATATAGGATACAGAACAAACAACACAATACAAAACAGAATGACCCAAAAACCAGGCAATATTGACAAATACAACCAATCTGGCATCTACCAATTAACATGTAACTGCTGCCAGGCTGTATATGTGGGACAAACATGCAGGAACTTCAGAACCAGATACACTGAACACTTAAGAGCACTAAAAAGTAATAGTTCTCACTCAACCTTTGCAGACCATCTAATATCAGAAAATCACCACCCCACAAACATAGAGAAAGACCTAAAAGTTCTTAAGACCAGCAATAGTTTATACCATAGATTGACAATAGAGGAAAACTACCACATACAAAACGCAATAGCACAAGGAAAAACTGTACTCAATGAATACACGTCACTCTGCAACAAAACACTATTTAGCACAATAGAGAAGATGTACAAATAGTCTTCATAATAGTACTCTGATCACTCACTCCTATCCCTAATCCCTGTCAGACACACATAAAACCTACATATACACTCCACTAACACACATCACATCCGCCTCAGGAAAAAATTAAAACGAAAATACCAACAAACACACACATACACACACACACACAGCCAGATGTATACGCACATACTAAATGCAAACAAGAAGTAAACACATCCACAACACTGTTTTCACTCCAACATTCCCCATCAACAGACGAATATAACACGACACAAACAGTAAAACACTCGTATTTCGCGCGCAATTTCTTCAAAAACAAAACACCAAAAGAACAAATGAACAGCTTCCAGCTGTATTCATACGCCGCCGGCCGCGGTGGCCGAGATGACTGAGGCGCTCCAGTCACGGTCAGCACAGCCACTACGGTCGGGGGTACGAATCCCCCCTCGGGCATGGATATTTGTGCCGTCCTAGTTCGTAAGTAGTTCATAAGTAGTTTGTAAGTTTAGGGACTGATGACCCCGTAGTTAAGTCCCATAAGCTTAACAAACATTTACATTTTACTTATTCATACGCCAAATATTACCACTGGCGTAATGCATAGCACGAAAAACGTAGAAATACGAGTGACATACACATTCAAACCAACAGCAACAACCAAATTACAACAGAAAAGGAAAAGAATCGTAAGTAATATACAGAAATAACGCGTTTTCTCGGACTGAAAAATAGAAAGCAAGAAATCGTTTAACTGCTTGTTATGTTTGCAGATGACAAGTGTGTACCAAAAAAACAACAAATAAGTAAGCTACTTAAGGAGTTTTATGTAGCCTAATGTAAAAAAGGTATGTAAGAAATGTGATACTCATATATCTAGGCCTAATATTAACTAAAACTGAAATAGTTTATATAGTCAGATAACCTATGTAAAAAATTTAAAAACGAATGAACCTAGAAGTAACTGAAAAGACTATTGTACAATAAACATAATTTCAGGACAAAAATAAATCATCCCACTGATGATAGCACAAAATGTGCTGAAACATGTTTGGGAACAATTAAAAAATCAGGTGTCTTGCATACGGCGGAAAATCCAAACCAATTGATGACAGGAATATTTGAGGTGGGAGCTTATGCGATAAATCCTGTATATCGGCCCCAAAGCCTGATAAATGACAGAAATTCATAGATAGGATTTTTGTGAAAATTTGTGCGATACGACATCATACACTCACCTGAAACCGCACAAGCGTCGAAACTATTTTCTTTGAAGCTTCTTTGAGTGCAAGTGCAATATTACAGAGGATGGCCCAATTTCGAACTTCTTAATCACGATGGTTGATGGCAAAGAATCCACGAAAAATATTCTCGCAACTTTCTGCGCAGTTTGAATTGAAATTGTGATATAGTTTCACTCTTAATACACAATAAAAACGGCACCTAGATAAGGACAGGGTAATCACATCTGGAAAGCGAGAACGTGATAATAAACTGCAGATGATTTACCACAAAAACTTGATAACAAACTGCTATTCGAAAAAAAAAACGCCCGATCATGGTTTTTGTGTGGCTACAATTCTCTGCACATCTATTACCTTAGGACGCCTTTCGGATGCGAAATTGGTCCCAGTCAGAGGGTAGCATTTCGAAATATTTAGGACCCCCCCGACTACACCTCCTGTAAACTAAAGCACACATACTCTAAATAGAGCCGAATTTAAAATTTGTGTGAAGGAACACTATCCCACCTACCATTTTAACTCGGTCTCTGGAAGTGTAATTGTACTATATTACCAGCATCTGTTTCACCCGAACTGATCAGATTTAGAGAACAAGTTGGCCCTAGTGTGCCGTTGATAAAGTCGCAAACTAAGATCGTTACAGCAGTTTGGTCCTACCTGTAGAAACCACGTACCTCAAAATTAACCAATGGAAATATGTTGAAATGCTCAGCAGAAAACGGGAACATGTTAGGTATTTTATATTTATAAATGTTATCGAATACGTTACTTACAAACCAAGACTCAAAAAAAAAAAAAAAAAAAAAAAAAAAAAAAAAAAAAAAAAAAAGTAATGGTAAACAGAATCCTCTCCAGAGTTGCTATGGTAATGCTAAATAATTGACAATTTATCTTCCAACTCGTGCCATGATAAACAGTTACCCTGTTATACTGTGGCTGTCCCACCAACGTTCCTATAAAACTGAGGATTTCTTCCCTCATTTCTTACATTGATTAAATTTACATTGTTGGTAACAGATTCTGGAGGCGTAAATGCATACAGGAAGTGGATGTTTTTTTTAAGCACGTGTATAATTTTGCAGCTACCCAGAAAACAAAACAATGGAAAAAATTACGTTTTTTATCCAGAGAATCAGGGGACCTGATATAAATGCCACAATTATAATATTGAATTTATGCAACATATGAAAATTCGGTTGTATGACAAACTTATACATGAAATACAACTGTTATTTGGAAAAAAACATACAGTCCTCTATAGGTTTTCCAAGTATTCACTGTGACCTGGTTTGTTTAGGAATAACCAGTGATAATCGTTATGTTACAAAAAATGATTCCAATACGGCCGCAATTATCTAAGCAATGTTGACCATCTGTTAAGTGGTATTCTTTTTTTTGCGTGCTTATAAATATATTTATTTATTATAAAAATGGAGAAATAGAAATATACATTACGAAACGCCGTTGCTATATACTTGGAAACTGCATTTAAGGTTCAAATTTCTCAGCATCTATGCAAACAAAAATATTTGTAAAAAATCCAAATATTTACATTACACTCAATCATCTACATCAGTTCCTGAACTGACAGAGCAAGCATCATGTCTAAGATAAAGTGTCGTGTACTACGCTTTTTCCGATCAGAATTGTTTCGCACAGTGCAAGAATGGTCGCGCGGTTTGAGGCCCCATGTCACGGATTGCATGTCCGCTCCCGTCAAAACTTCGAGTCCTTCCTCTGGCATGGGTGTGTCCGTGTCATTCTTAGCACAACTTAGTTTAAGCAGTTCGTAAGTTTAGGGACCACTGGCCTCATAAATGTGGTCGCTTAGGTTTACATACATTGGAAAACTGTCGGATATATTAAAGGAATCTACGAAAACTAACGTTAGTCAGCCAGACCAAACTACCCGACCGATTTCCTTCATTTTTGTTTTAAACGAAGGGTATTCATCCATAGATTTGTCATCAAGTATCAGAATTTACATAACTCTCGCCTTCCTTTTTCTATACTCAAACGCGCTTTCGTTCTGTACATTACTTATGGGGATTTCCTTGCTGGAAACTAAAGTCAGTCGGTCACGTCTTTCTTTCCGACCGAATTCTTTCATTTTCGCTTTAAACGAAAGGTATTCATTCACAGATTTCTCATCAGGTATCAGAATTAACGTAAGTCTCGCCATCCTTTATTTTTATTCAAACGCGTTATCCATCTCTTAATCGGTTTGTTTTACGATATCGTCAGTTCTAATTAAAGTACGCAGTTCTTTTTGACCTAACAACACTCAGCGGATCAAGCTCTTTTATTTGTGCTTTCAAACATTGTCGTTGATTCAAAATGTTCACATGTCTGTATAGCTTATCGGACTTAACTAAGGGGTCATCAGTCCCTAAACATACAAACTACTTATGAACTAGCTAATACTAAGGACGGCACAAATATCCATGCCCGAGGGGGGATTCGAACCCCCGACCGTAGTGGCCGTGGCTCAGGCGCCGCAGTCCCCTCGGCCGCCGCGGCCGGCTGTCGTTGATTGATTCTGAAAAAAGCTATGCGTGAACATTTAAACATTTAACTTTACTTCCATTTTTCCCAACATTCTTGTTATTCCAGTAACGGTGCGAAGTATTCGCACGGGTCCACTAGTTAAAATTATTTCTCGAACGTAATGAACTAAAAAGAAAAAAAGGTAACGTTTAGACACGTCGCTCTTTCGACAAAAAGGGTTTTCTACCGCGTCATGTGAAAACGGCAAGTGCAGTTTAAATTCCATAGCATGTCCTATGTTCGTCGTTTCATGATTCCATATAATATACCACTACAAATTTTATGCAAAGCGTGTAATACGGACGAAAAAGCGCTTTGAATGGACTTAAAAATTCTTCACTAAATGCGTTTTGCCTCAGCTGCCAAAAACCCGTCGCTTTGCATGGAAATGCAGCAAATGCCACCCTCAGAATCTCCTCCCCTCCACTCGCCCAGCCCCTCCCCCAACCACTACCACCGCCCACCCCACTCATGAAAGTCTGCTACAGTACCGAATGAGGAGTATTATAAATTCGGGGCCAGGCTTCTTAATCCTCGCTTTCTCGCGAGACGCGTGAACTGAAGTTCCAAGGAGTTTAGCACGAGGACAGGCCTGAAAGGAAGCCGAGAAGGCAATTTCCTGGAGTGTTCCCCAGAAGTTGCGCATGGCACGGCGTCAACCCAGATACGGCACATTGTGAGCTTATCGCGGGGCTCCGCAAGGGATCCAGCGAGGCTAACGCGTGTCACTGATTTGTCGGAACAACATGTATTCTCGGCGGCCACTGGATACCACACATGATTTCTATACAAATGAGAAGTTTGGTCGACTTTTATAAACGAAAGAAGTTCATCTATATCTATAAATGTGAATGTCTGTTCGGTGTACGTTTATCACGTCTGAACCACAAGACATAAAGAGCTAAAAATTTGTACAGTTACTAATGTCCACCCGTGGAAGGCTTTAGACACGGTTTTATGGCGATTGGATAGCTATTTATCTGTAGGCCTATCTATAAAGGTGAATGTCTGTTTGGTGTACGTTTATCACGTCTGAACGACAAGACGCAGAGACTTAAATATTTGTACACTTGCTAATTTATAACGATCTAATAGATATTTAGTAATTTGAAGAATGTAACGCGATATGCGGAACAATAATTACTCTTTGAAAATGTTTTTTTTGTTGTTGCATTGTTTGCTTGAGGGTTGATAATTATAAAAGGGTGGAATATATTGGGGTGGAAAGTTATCGGTGTATATAAAATTCTACGTATGTGTGTGTTAATATTTCGCTCTGCAGCAAAAACTACAGAACACAGACGAATGGTGTGTGTGTAATTGTTGTCCGACGTCTCCCGTTGTACACCATAGCACTTCCATGCTGATAGCTATTAAGGGGGTGGACGATATGGTGGTTGAAAGTCCTCAAATTATTAAAAAAAATTAGGACTGAAGGCCAGCGATGACGTTTGTGACTCTATAGCAAGTAGGTTACATACAGCGAAGCGTGATGACACAGAGCATATCTTTGGTCTATGCGTGCTATAATGTGTTCAGCTCTTACTCTGTAAGGATAAGCATACGAATAAGGAAATATAAGAATAAATAAATAAATCAGTAAAAAAGAATTTTCTTTTAATACATCTCTTTAAAAAAATCTTTTTGACGTTTCGCGTATTATCTATCATAATCAACCACCACGCAAGCGGAGCCGCGGGTTTAAGCTAGTGCTATATAAATCTCTCGCTATATTTCTGAAAATTGCTTACTCTCTTGGATTTTCGTAGTATCACTTATATTCCTTTAGTACCTGTCCTCGTTTCGATATGGCTTGATCCGAATGGCCTAATTACGAAACTAAAAAATATAGTTACTGCAGATATGGACGCACCAAGAAAATAGATCAATCAATTAATACCTTGTTCTGCGTTAACATAGCTACGTGGATAGAAAAATGTATTCTCATAGAAAAATAAAAAAAAAAAATTAATAAAAATAAAATAAAATAAATTGTAAAGTCAGTTGATTTACTACTTTTTAGTTAATCGTTACCTGTACAGTCACACATATCAGTTGGCCTTGCCCTCCAGAAAAACAGTCGTTTGCTACATTGTGCCCATATATTCCTCATCCCTTCCCTCTAATCTTTCTATTCATCTCCTCTTTATCCTGTATCTCTTCCATTGCTCCTACCTCAAATCATCATCCTTCCTTCTGACTTCCATCTTATCTTGCCTTCTTTCCTCAGCATCTCCGCCTCTGCCCTATTACATTTCCTCTTTCTCACCTGTTTCTCATAGTAGCTATTTAAATTAAGAGATTAAAAATTAGAGACACACAAATTGTTGGTAACGTTGACAAACGATCAGAAAGTTATTCTTACAGGGAATTAATTTAAATAATGAAGCCAATGTCGAACATTATTACGTAGATTAAACTACGGTTCCGTTTCCACAGTCCACTGCTGACAAGATCAAGATCCTAGAAGTTGTGGAATTTTCGTTTCAGGCCCTTGGTGCAAAACTTCATATGAAGCATTTAAATAGGAACATCCCTAGATACGAAATGATGGTAGTGCGTCAGTTTTGCCATCGCACCTGATCGGTAGACAAGAAATAAATTGGTAGTTCTTCCAATTTCGACGTTCACGCACTGTTATTGGAGTTCTCAATGTGTGATAGTGAAGCAACATCAGTGCTACAGAAATGAAAATATCTACAGCATTTTACCTCTCTTAACGGCTACCTCAAAACACCATTTTTATTTTGTTGATATCTGTGACAAAGAACGTTCCGAGTTACAGAAATTTGACTGGCGTCGTTCCATAATTAATATTAAAAACCGGTATTTCAGTTTTCGCTTATTAATGTTATCCTTAGATACAACCGCCCACTCTTCGTTGTGACTCTGTCTGATTTGAAATGAATGAGGAAGTGAATTAAATAATTCTTGTTAACACAGACATTCCAAGAATCACTACAGCGATCAATTTAATACCCTGCCTTGTATTGCTGTGGATATAGGAAATAAAAGAAACTTTAGAAAAAAAATATCGTTTCAGAAAATTCATTTTAAACCAAGAAGATATATTAAATTTCTCCTGCATTTATCATAGAGATTTCATTCTCTCATATCCTCCGCCCCTCTAGCTCTTTCCCCTCGTCTTCCTTCTCGTCTCCTATCCAGCCCTCTCTGTCCATCATCCCTTTCTTCAAATTCCTCGTCCCTCCTCGCTCCGAAGATGTAATACAGCTTCGTTTCACTGTCCTATTCCTCTTTTCCCTCGTCGTAGTTATTTAGACATTATAAAATAAGTGTTACGAGAAAGTTACTCTTACAGGGAAGTTAGTACAGAAAGTAAAGCAGTAAACAGCGTCATTCATTGACAGTGTTTCAACGATGTCTTGACTTTTACTGTTCATAACTTCATCAACGTTGCAGTTATTGGGCTGTAGATACACGGCAGGTATTTGTTACTAAAATTGAAGAATTTAGGTATGAATGTGTATAGAGTGTGCTTTAAATAATTTTTTTCTTTGTCATGAACGGAGTGTATGTGGCTTATAAAAACAGGCAAAGTCCGAATCTTGTCAACCTAATAATAAATATGCACCTTTGGTACAATTAATAAAAAATGCCTTGTCTTCAATTAACGGTACATTCTGCTCGTAATGGAGCATGCTCTCCTATTTAAACAGCCACCGTTTATTTCATTACAGTTCTGATTGAACTTCTCTATCTGGCATATATCGACAGGTCGTAGTGTTGGATTGAATTTTTCGCTTGGTTTTGTTACCATAGTATCTTTTGCCGCACGTCATAAGATTCGTTGCCGAACCTTCAGTAAAACTTCTAGTTTTTGTTTCTGTTTGAGAAGGAGTTGCGGTGGAGTGTGCGAGTTGTGCCGGTCGCCGTGGCTCAGCGCGCGCGGTCAGAGGGCTGAACGTTCTCTGTAACAAAAAGCTGGGCCAATAAAAAGTAGAACAACAACGAACGACCAAGATCAGCGACCGCAACGAACAGAACTACACCTATAACAAAAAAAAAAAAAAAATAAAAATAAAAAAAAAAAAAAATAAGAAAGTGGTCTATAAAGCGCCTCGCTGCGGAGCCCGTGGTTGCTCACCTTCGGAAGTTCGAGTCTTCTCTCTGGCGTGAGTGCATGTGTTTGTCCTTAGTTAAGTTAGTTTAAGCAGTTTTTAAGCCTAGGGACTGATGGCAGAGTAGTTAAGTCCCAAAGATTAAAAAAAATAATTAAATATTTTTTGACAAGATTGTATCCGTTTCCTGGCGTTTCTGTATTAGGAGTGTTGCTTTGTTATTCTAAGGCTTCCTTTTAATCTATGTCTAGTTTCATGTATATTCTTTTGCCATAGTCTTAGTAGTTGGTGACGGCTGACTTAATCCAAAAGGTAACTGTGACTGATTTATGTTATCTGATACATACTACTGCTGATATCCAGAGTGCTATTCCATTGGCTCCATTACGCGCTACGTACGTCTTCAAAATGTTCAGATGTATATGAAGCTAAAGGGACTTAACTGCGGAGTCATCAGTTCCAAATCTTTCAAACTTCTTATGAACTACCTGATACTGAAGACGACACAATCGTCCATGCCCGAGGGGGTGGGAGGATTCGAAACCCAGACGGGGAACGGAATCGCGCATCGGAGCATATCGGCCGGTGGAGTTTGTAGATGAGGCTATATTATCTTCGCACTGTTACCTGAGCCTTGGGCGATCGGCAGAAGTCAGCTGCGTTCGTGTAGTTCCGGAATGCTTATGCTCTGTACCATCCTTACCGACGTAAACAGCAGTATGCGCCGTAGCCATTGTATCTTTATTGTTGATTCGTGAGTGTTGTTCGCCATTGTGTTCTTATAAAAATTCTTTCCTTGTAGTTTCATAAGTAACAGTTATTATGTAACAGTTTTATACCAATAAGTTTCCGTTTTCGATTACTCAAACAGAATGGAACGACACAACACAAACAGCAGCGGACGATAAGGTGTGGAATGACCTCATAATTTCGGAAAGTTTTTACTTGTAGTGTTTATAATCAGTAGCATAAGTTTATGTTTTCGATTAGTCGTACATTAAAATGATGTTTAATTTCGTGTTCCTTCTGCAACACATTAAAAGCCATTACACTTCCATTTAAAAGCTGTAAGCTATACGGTATGAGCTGGCTGCGCTGGCAGAAGGAGGCGGGGCCTAACCTAACAGCCAAGGCGTTACGAGCTGAATCGAGCTGAATGTTAACATCCACTCCCAGCAGTCTTCGCTCAGGGCTCAGGAAAAAGTGTGAGGATAAAACCCCCGTTTTTATAGTGTTTACAGAATCAGTTCTGTCTTTCCTTACATTGAGATCACCTGCGAGGATTACTCAGTTGTCGATCTTCTTTTCTGTTAGTGCTCCACAGTCACTCTTCGGAAACACTTTTCTTTCTCTTTCGTCTTTTCCCCGCTTCATGGTAACCTATGGATTTGGCTTCGTGAATTAAGGGATGGCCAGATGCCTTTCCTTTCACCACCCAAATTTCCTCTGCCTGCTGTATAATTTTAAATATGTGGAAGTGAGAGAAACTTAATATATATATATATATATAAGTATTGTATTCAATGTAGGTTTCTTTCATTCAACAATCACTGATTTCACTCTAAATCTAGTGAAGAAAACTTGGCGTTTCTGAGTGGAAAACCGATGTCCCTCTGGAATAAGTCAAATCATCTGTAGTTCATTACCAATTTTTTGTTCGAAATTAAATGTCTCAGATTTCGAGAGAAAGTTAAGTAAACTGTCCTGCAATGTACCGTTTCATATCTTTCAATGTTTCTTTGGAACTGTAGAGCTTTTTTTGTAGGTATTACTGATTTTTAACGCGCTACATATATCCCTATTGTAATACTTTAAAATCACTTTAACCAAAACTATTCACACACAGCCGAGATCGTATTCAGAAACGCACCTTGCCGGCCGCTCTCAGCGCTGCTATCTTACGAGGAGACGACCGGGGTATCGGATTTTAGAATTTCTTTATATTTGTGGTACGTGAAGTTCAGAACTTCAATAACAATCAGCCAAAGCCATTCGTCCAAACTCTAAAAAATTCTAGAGAAAATCGGCTTTGACATTTTGCAAAGTGCACGTAATTACCAGTAACTAGAACGGTTGCTGTATCTGTCGGTTTAGCTCAGATGGTAGCGTACTGCCTTTACAACCATAGAGTCGGAGTTTCGATTCCCACTGCATTCAGTTATATAAAACATTTTCGGATCTCTAATTCCATGTGTTGTGTCAATATGTTTATGAGTAGGTAGACGAGTCATGTAAAATGGTGGTTGAGTAGGGTAGCTTCTTGGACAGCCATTAGTAGATCGGAAGATGATTGTCCAAATACAGTGCCATAGCTCTTCATAAACTAAACAATCAAAGACTACCGTCCTCAACTAATAGTGAACCCATTACTGTAAAATATGTAGCTTACGTTTTTTTAACTGATTATCATTATTAACAATCTTCCATAAAATATAGAAAATTACGAATAAACAAAACTCGTGCACTTTTCGCAAAAATTACCATTAGATATTAAAATTGTGTAAGTATTCGAATACAACGGTAAACAGTATTCCAACCACTGATCGTGAGGTTGGGAAGCCACAACGCTACCACCCTATCTACACGCATAGATGTAGCAACCGCTTTAATTATTGGTACTTAATACTTACGAGTACTTCGCGAAACTTCAGTCAATTTTCTCGAACATTTTTGAGAGTTACGTCGAATGGCTTTGGCTGATTGTTATTTAAGTTTTGAACGTCACGTACCATAAATATAGAGAAACTCTAAAATCCGATACCCGTATGGTCTCCTTGTTAGTGTTCAACAAAAAATGTCAGTGGGAGTGTCTTGACTGTGTATGATAGACTGAGGTATGATTGAAGAAAGTTATAATCATATGGCAGCAGAGAAAGAAACGTCTCAATAACTTTTTAAAGGTTTTCACTATGAAAATATATTTTTCTTTTCAGGAGGAACAATGAACGCCACGGCGGAGCGCCCGAGAGCATTGAATCCCATCTCGGGCATGAATATTTGTGTTGTCTTTAGTATAAGGTAGTTCATAAGCAGTTTGTAAGATTAGGTATTGATGACTCCGGAGTTAAGTCCCTTAAGCTTAACAAACATTTGAACATTTGGGCCGCGACGGATTAGCCGCGCGTACTGGAGCGCCGTGTTTCGGTGCGCGCGACCGTCCGCCGTCGGGGGTTCGAATCCCCCCTCGGGCATGGATGTGTGTGTTGTCCGTAGGTTAGTTTAACTTAGATTACGTAGTTTGTAAGTCTAGGGACTGATGACCAACGTAGTTTGGTCCCATAAGAATTACAAACATTTTGAACATTTGGTGACAATTACGAGCAACTTAATTTGGAAAGAACATGTAGATAATATTCAATGGGGGACGAATCAAAGACTACGTTTCATTGGCAAAACACGTAGAAGCTGCAACAGTTCTACTATTGAAAATACCAACATTACACTTGTGCGCATTGTGGGAATTTCACTAGGTGGGACTAATGGACGATTTAGAGACTATTTAGAGAAGGGTAGCTCGTTTTGTATTATCGTGTTATAGGAGAGTGTGTCACGCAAATTATGCATGAGTTGTGGTGGAAATTATTAAAATAAAGGTGTATTTTTGTTGTGGCGAGATATATTTGCGAAATTCTGTCACAAACTTTGTCTTCAGAATGCGCACATATCTTGTTAGCACCCACCTACATAGGGGAGGCATGATCACCAAAATAAAATAAGAGAAAAAAAAACAATTAAAAAATTAAACACTAATTCTTCCCACGCTCAGTTCGCGAATGAAATGGGAAAAAAGCATTAATAAGGAGTACAGAGAGACGTACCCTCTGCCATGCACTTCACAGTGGTTTGCAGTGGTTTGATGTAGACTGACGTCACAATTAACCGCAACATCATGTAGGTATTTTTACTAATTCATATAAGTAATAAAAAAAAAAAAAAAAAAAAAAAAAAAAAAAAAAAGAAAAAAAAAAAAAAGGGCATTGGATGAAATTCGGAATTCGGGACTACAAACATTTAAAAAGGGACTGTAGTTATAGCGTACTTGTGGACGCCGGGTATGTAAATCGATACCTTTGCAACTGATCAAATACATTTGCAGGGGTGATATTCATCGAAGAAACAGGGGAAACAATAATTTTGACCGCATCTTGTGCACGTTACGAACGCCCTCTTTTGCAGTTACATGGTTTTAAATAATGACGTCCCATGTTGGTGTTGTGCGGTTAATTGTGAAGTCATTGTGTACGCATTGATAAGGAGCAAAATAAATATTTCGGCCGGAGAGAATCGAACCCGCGAACCTTTCAATAAAAATCCTTTATCTTATCGCTGAGACGAACAGACTCTCACAGAGACAGTTGATAAGGTGCATATGGTGATTGATTCGTATCAAAATTATTTTTATGTCCTGAACGCTTAGGCATCTGGAGTTCCCACTTGGTGCACTTCCATATTTCACCACGTGCTACATGTACCATAAATTTGGACGAATTCGGCGGAGTAGGCGTCCTCTCCTCGTCAATTCTCATTACCACAACAGTCGTAACAAATAAACTTGACACGAAACGCTTTAATGAGGCACCATGAAGCCATCAATGGTTGCTTGCTGCCGTGCTGAGAGCGGCAGCCAGCTGGCAGTAGCGGCTCTGCTGAACTTCCTACTGTGTCTGCACCTGTGAAAAGCCGGTTAAAGAGGCAAGACCCCCAGCAGGTCGATGGCACAACCAAAATATAACGACGCAACATCCTCCACTTAAAATGTTCAGCAATAAAATTTAGAATATGTTGTCGGACCGTGATAGTGCAGAGCAAAATGACAACAAATTTAATTAATGACTATTGCGCTCGTAATTTGTTGGTAATTAACCTCATGACGGTATGTTATAACGAAAAATTAAAAAAGAAATGATCTTCCGAGAAATCTTATATTAAAGACTGTAAGCCTCTCCGAAAAACTTTATCTATGCCTGCAGTTAATATTCCTGATGTACAAATTGTGTCTGTCCATTGCTGCCATTGAGTTAACAAGAGGAAAAGAAAATCTCAGATTAGATTGTTTTCCTTCATACCTTGCAGGAACTTTCAACCTGTGGGTCGCTACCTCCTGAGGCGTCACACGAGGAAGTACTTGTACCATAAAGTAACCAGGGGTTCAGTAAGACAAACACGTATGCCCAAGTGAGACGAACTTGATATTCAATTGAGGAGTTCCTTTAGTAAAATTCATTATAAAATGTTTTATAGTACAGTGTGCTAATGATTAATAAGTGTGAAGTCTGAAAACTGTTTTCAGGAACCAGACGATAAGTGAAAAACTTTATACAATAATTAATTATGAAAAATTCGAAAAGAAGATCTACTATTTTACTAATCTTCTATGAAGTGGGACCTATCGTAATGAGAATAATTCGCTTCTGAGTGTTGCCTAAAATGAGAAACAGCCGTTAAGAAAAAAATTATTTTATGTTGGAAATCATGTGAAAATAGGATAATGTGTTCCACTCCGAAAAAATACACAAACAAAATCGTCCAACAATTTAAAAGAAAGCTGAAGCGAAAGAAAAAAGATTAAATTTATGTTCTTTGAGATAATATAGTTTTGTTACGGTTCCTGAGGAGGGGGAGGGTGCGAAAATATGGCAGCATATTCGAAAAAGTTGTAAAACACTGCCATACAGAGTCTATATAATGAGAAATACCATCTGTCTTCCATGATAAAATACATTGCTTAATAAGTACATAAATCATTGTCATTTGTCATTATTTCTTATTACTACTACTTATTTTTATTTTCTTATTTTTATTTATTTGTTTTCTTAGCTTTGCAATTTTTATTGACATCATTGTCGATCAAGTGCCGGTCCACAGATAAGTAGAAATTAAAAAGACTGGAAAAAATGAGTAAAAATTAAAAATAAACAGCAACATTTCAATGATTTGACAATAGACCTACTCTGCTGCAGACTGGTAATCTCATTCTGAAACGACATTTTACTCATCGTTCCAGTCGCAAAATTGGAAACGTCGGAAGCGAAAATTATGTAAAGCTTCAATCGTTAAATTCGTTCGGCATCCGATCCCGTACATTTTAACATGTTCTGAATCGGATGAAAACTTGTAATCAGTAGTAACGTTTCGCCTCCATAGCAGGCAACGATATGTAACAGACAGAAAAACCAAAGGAAATCCATTCAGTTATCAGGACATTTGGATATAAGCGTCGAAATCCATCAACGATTCCACAACGATTATCGAATCGCGCGAACATTTAAGCGAATCTTTCTGCAGCCGCCATGGCAGTTAATTCGCTAGATATGAAAGCGCACTCGTCGTGAAATACTGTACATTGAAGTAATTATGGCGTAAACGGCGGCTGCCGGATATGCGGACGTACACACGACGGAGTTTTAATTTTTTCCCCCACCCCAGGCGGGCGCTCTCGCGGGAATCGTTTTAACGCAGCGAGGGCAGTTGCACCGGTTTGAAATTCGCTGCCACTGAAGTTGGAAGCAGCGCGGCTAATGAAATTCGAGCAGCCGAATAGCAGCGGGCCGCGGGCAAAGCGCCTCTGGCCGAAACAGCTGCCTAACGACGCGCAAAGTGGCTGCGGGGCCACACGTCGCCCGCCCGCCAATTACCAGCGCAAACAAAACTCATTCCGATAGCATTTATTCTATAGGTGTCCCTCCTACGCTGTCACCTCTTCAACAAATAATGTCAATGTTCACATACTTTTCACTAGCCTGACAGGGAAAATGCATTATTATTTCACGTTGAACTTCATAAGTCAGTGTTATTGTTTGCATGTAGATAATGAAAATTGTCATTTTCATTCTGTTTAAAAAATGTTATTAGACAAATAGCACGCACTTGCTACAGGCTACGTCACATTAGTTTTCCGCTTGTTCCTATGTCAATAAATGACAATGCAATTGAATGAAAGAGGTCTGGAAGTATGGGTGTTACTGTGCGCCGACATTGGCCAAGGGGACAGATCGGCAACAAGGCAAAAGTTCGTTACCCTATGCCAACTAGCCACGGTACATAATACCGTCCAGCAATAACGGTACGTGATAGATGTGAGCAATGTACTGTCATTGCTCGCAGTGTCATGCAGACCGTCGCTTGACGCTACATGCCTCGCCTTCTCTTGAGCGGCTAGACTACCTACAACACTCGCATGTTGTGCCCCTGTTGCCGATCTGTCCCCTTGACCAATCAACATTGGCTAAGGGCGCACAGTAACATCCGAAAGTCTACTATACATTTCCTGATTTTTAGCACTCAATTGCATTGTCATTTATTGAGATAGGAACATGTGGAAAACGAATTTATGTTTGCAGCTTAGTGTGTTACAATTTGCACGAAATATTTTTCCTCATTTATGACACACCCTATAGATATTGCAGCTCTCTATGCTACCCTATCTCCTGCAAGCCTTTGGCAGCTCTCATCGCTACCCTATGCTATCAAATGAAACTGCTTACTGCATTCGTTTCTCGATCCCCCTCTGCGAATCCCCCACCCTTACCCAGTGACATCCCTCTGAGCTCCCTCCCTCCGAATGTGGGACTATTTTACGTCCGGAATATTTAACCAAAGAGGACGCCATCATTATTATGTATATTTTCATACAACAGAGCTGCATGTCCTCAGTAAAAGTAACGACTGTAGTTTCCCATAGCTTTCAGCCGTTTTCAGTAGCTGTATGGCGAAGCCTTTGAACTAATGTAACAACAATAGCTCAGTCAGACTACTACCCCTGTAGCTATTAAAAAGTGTGTTCCACTTTCCCAAGAACCACAATTTTCTCTCGCTTCTCCTATGGTATCGCTCCACTCTGATTACAGTTACGGTATGGCTGTTTCAGTCGCTGAGGAACTCGAGTCATCCCAACTCGACAGCGTCTCTAGTTCACCGAGTCATCTGATGTACTATAAATCTCTCCTTCGACAAGTCTAAAGGGTAAGAAAAGGTTATGAACACCATACAGTATACTACACTGCTCAAAATTATTAGGGGATCAGGTGAGATAGCATACACAGTATACATATCGTAATGTATTTTATTTTGATACTGGTTACAATTGTAATTTGCGTGTTATTACGGTATTTTTCTGTATCTACTCTTTACTTGACGTTTCCATGTCGTTTACGTAGACAGAGGCACCATGAGGCTGCCGTAATAGTGAAATAGGTTTTCTCGTTGTCCTCTAATATATGTGCTAGTCCAGATGCACATATGCGTGACATGGGCAGTATGAGGTTATCAATCAGCTCTTGAAAGATATTTGGCTATTATTCCATGAATGCGATATCCAGCTCCTAAACTGTTGTGTGAGATGGTGGTCTGGTGGCAATGCGTTTGTCAAGTGTATCCCAGACATGCTCAATCCGGTGAACAAGCTGACCACTCAATTCCTTCAGTTTCCTGAAGCATGTGGCCCACCAGTCGAGCTCTGTAGGAATAAGCGTTGTCGTGCACCGAAGGGAATCCATCTCCCGTGGCACCAGCGTAGGACAGTTCTGAGCAGACAAAGTGCCATTCTGAACGACAGAGGTCCGTACAACTCCCGCTGACTTCAATGCACACCATTCGTCCACTACCATCCACATAAGGAGGACTTTCCGAGTTTCACGTTCTCTCCAGATCGGGGAACCACGAGTGTCTGGGTGAAGACAAAATCAGACAGAATCCGGCGCCATTGGTTACGACTGCAATCCTGACGTTCTTTCACCCACTTTCTGCGGGCTAAACGGTGTCGTCGTCTTAATGGGCCACGCACCATAGGCCTCTGTAAGTAGAGGTAACATTCCCAAAGGCGATTTTCGGCAGTTTTTGTTGACACTGCTCGTCCTGTTGGTGCTTGGAGGGTGCGTTGCATCTGAGTTGCTTTCAACCTTCGGTCTCGGCGGGATGTTAACCGTAGTTAACTGTCATCTAATGCTGATGTCACACGAAGGCCCCCTTGCACTTGCCATGTTTTAACGCTTCCTGTGTCTGAACCCGCGTCCAGGTGCTGCAAATTACAATTAGGGACACTGCAAGAGCTACAGTCATTTCCATCTTTCCCTCTTCCAACCTTTCTATGGCTCTCCATGCCATATCTTCGGGTGAGTCACATTGTTGTTGCATTGAACTACCTGCTCACTATACTGTTGAACCCATCTTGTATATTAAAAGAATCTAGGATAACTAAAGTCAGTCGGCCAGACCAAACTACCCAGGAGATTTTTTTAATTTTCGTTTTAAACGAAAGGTATTCATTCACGGATTTGTCATCAAGTATCAGAATTTACTTAAGTCTCGCCATCCTTTATTTTTACTTGAACTTGGTATGCGTCTGTCCTTGCACTGAATATTTTAGTCGGTTTGTTTTACGATATCTTCTGTTCTAATTCTGGACGCCAGAGGTAACCTATCGTAAGTAACATTTCGCTGACTTTACAGGAGAGCAAAAAGAAGCTGCTGCGACTCGGATTTTGCTACCTGTAGAATAAGTCAAATACACAGTCATGAAGAGCTCTAATTTTCATATCTCTTCTAGTTAGTCTCTACATGTACTTCGTTTTTAGAAATATTTTATGAAATGTTACGGGAGAAACAGCACTTAAGATATTTTACCTCACATATATATATTTGTGAAGCCGTCTTTATTTACACATACGATATTGTCAAGGTGCTTATTACATTAGGTTTGCTGTTCATTTGCATGCTTTTTTATGTTTACAAACATTCTTTTTTCATGTTTATAAATGTTTATTATACAGGATTATTCTACGAAATACGAATAGGAATATGAGAATTATTGGTACTGAAATTAAGAAATAGGGGCATTCATTATTATTGAATACCAGTGGATTTATTAAGAGTTATAATTTTATCCTTTCACAAAGCCAGTCACAAATACTAGTCACTCAGCAAAGTTAAAGTAAACATTTTTGTCCAAATTCAGCATATATTCATTAACAAATTGGGGACAAAATTCGAAATTTAGAAAAAGGATTCCCTTGTGCATTTAATTGATAACAACGTCATCATGTTCCTTTTCAGTTTGTGTTGACAAAATCTGTGGTATATTTTGGTAGAAATAGTGAAAAGATTCAAGCACCCATCCAAGCAGCTTTTGTAAATCTTTATACTTCTCTGTAGCAATAGGTCTGAGAGTATTTCGTATAGCAGGAAGCTCTTCCGGCCATACTGCCCCTATTGTTCGCTGTTGCACATGAATCTCTTGAAATTCACTATCAAATGCTATTTTGTAGAACACAGAACCTGAATTCCCTGCTCGTACTTGTAGATGCACAACTTGGCTAACCAAAAATTTTCCATACAATAAACTTTTGGTTGTCCGTTTAACTAAAGATGACGATGATCCTTTCAAAAGACTTTCAAAGTCTTTGAAAACTGCCATTTGCAAGTCACATACTTCAATGAGTTCTTTGAATCTGCACTGGCGAAAAAACTGTTGCCAATCCCAAGGAGTTGCAATTATGTCATTTGGGCTCAGTTTATTTTGGCACGTTCAATAACAGCATGTACACCATCTACCTCCATATGAGTGTTTCCCTTCAATAAGAATTTATGGTTTATCACTTTAAGATTAGGAAGACACCTAAGAATCCAAAAATATGACATAATCATGGGGAAGTTACGATTCTAGCCTCCACAGTTGCCAGTCCATATCGTAAGTTCCTCAGTTTGGGTTTTTGGCAGGTTACCTAAGGCCCACTTTAGCAAACAAGATTACACTTCTTTAGGTCCACGAACTGCTTCTGTTTCATCCCACATGCAACAATAGGATTTCTGCTCTGAAGCATCAAGGATTGTCAGATTATACGTCCAGAGCTTTCTTAGATAAAACGCACTGGAATTAGTAAGGTGAGGTGTCAGCAAACATTTCTGAAGATCGAACATGACAACCTTTGCTTTTGATCCAGGTTGCTTTGACCGATTTTTGTCGAAGGTCTTGTTTTTATATCTTATATCTGCTTCGACAAGTGGACATCGTAATCTGATTTAATTTGGACTGCTTCTTCAGCTGTTATATCATTTTTAAGTTTCACCTGAAACTCATCATAGTCATCACACGTATCAGTCGCAGGTTCCTTGAATTCTAAATTAAACTCAATGTTAAATATGTCACGGTAAAGCCACTGCTTTGCAATTAACTCTTGCTTCATTTCATTTTCCTTGCAGTGCTCTACATACAAAAAATACATTTTTGATATATTGAGATGGCTGCCAAGATACAATCTACCTGTTTTCTCTCTGCTGTATGGACTCTCAATTGTGGGGAACATCCTGATGTGGTTTCTGATACCGTCCCTTATTTCTTCATCCAACTTCTTTCCTCTCTGGTCTGGTTCAATAAGTCAACCATTAATTTTTTTGGACAAAGCTGTCTTTACATACATTTCGGAAATACTCAAAATATTTAAGAAAAATGTTTTGCAAACTTGTAGTCTCTGACCACGAACTTCAAAGAAGTAATGAAGTGTCACATTACGCCTGAACTCCCTCTCTTGAACTACTTTTCTACTAACATTTATTGCAATTACATGTGAGGCAACATATAATCTCTTCAAATCATTATTATTCCCTTCTCTCCAAAAACTTGAAAATATGCTGCCTATCTTCGGAGGTAATGTTTTCTGAACATTTTCTTTTGCATTAAGATTTGCAGGCAGGCTTAATACATTTTGCCGGACCTACGGTTCCGGTTGTAGATGTATACTCAGCACCAGCCTCTCCACATCTTTTCCTTATATTGCACTTCCACTTATTTTCTTGCCGCACTCGCTTCCGGCCTCTTGTAAATTCTGATTCTAGTGTAATGAATGTATAAATGTCATCCAAGGCATTAGATGCAACATTTGATGAAGCAATCACGCCTTTTCAGTCCTTGGATGTGATTGAAGATTCTCAATGTTACAGGGAACGCCACCGACAGAATCCATTTTAATCTTAGAGTCCGTCATAAAATGCTCCTCCTAACATCACAAACCACAGCACACTGCTATTCGACCGTGATTAACAATGTGTATAACAATATGGAAGTAACGTAACACTTAGAGGTAAACCATCGTAACAGCCAATACGATAAAGAGCTTGGCGGTCTATATTCAGGTCAATTGTCGTATTGTCATTTACCATTGTTTACCACTGGTTTCAGATTGCAAATACGATAGTATCGTATTGCTAAAATTCTTTTATGTAAAATATATGCATACAGAATTCTACCCATAAGAAGGTATGACTTAAACAAGCCACATACGATAAAAACCTCAAAATCGTCATTTTTGCACTTACGATAGGTTACCTCTGACGTCCAGAATTAAAGTGCGCAGTTCTTTTTTTTTTTTTTTTTTTTTTTTTTTTTTTTTTTTTTTAGATAACAACACTCGGTGGATTAAGCACTTTTATTTGTGCTTTTACAAATTGCATTGATTGATTCTGTATTTACTTTCATTTTGCCCAACTTTTTTGCCATTCCACTAACGGTACGAATTATTCGCACTGTCCTCTAGTTAATTTGATACACTAAACACAAGTCAACACCAACTCTTTTGCCGCAACTTTCTGTTAATACCACTATCTAGGTTATCGTAATGTTGTTATCTCCATTCCGTAGAACCGACAAAAAGTCGAAACATTCTATATTTCGGGCCACGGAAGAACGGCCAACGGCATTGAGACGCTATGCTGTGATCTCGAGACGTTCCCCGTCTGGGGTTCGAATCCCTCCTCAGGCATGGATGTTTGTGTCGTTTTTAGTATATGGTAGTTCATACGTAGTTCGTAATTTTAGGGACTGGTGAACTTTTGAACATTCTATTTCATTCTGCTGATGGCAATACTTCAGAACCTAGATATCTCAACGGATCTCCTAATTTATTTGACCAGTGTACAAGCTGTTACAAATGTGCACAAATGCGTGCAACTTGATACTGAGGCGCTACTGGAATGCACAATTGACGAAGTCTTGGACGATACTTTTCAGTAGGCTATTTTACACGATTGGTGTGTGCTTTATCTCTCAGACTTCTAAAGGGGCCAACTCGATGGTGATCAGTTAGTGGGAGCATCTGTGACGTGAACGGCTGCACTGTTTTACGTTTCACCAATTACAATATGACGGATAACGACAGCATACACAATACAACGTAAAATACCTTTGGCGAAGGGAAAAAATTGGATGAAACCCGAATTTAACTGTCAACGACAGAGCAGCATTTCAGAAGGGGTTGTCGCGCGAGATGGCAGCCCGATCAGAGGCGCCACGTCACGGAATGCTAGGACGCTGCCGTCGGAAGTTCTACACCTCCGTCGGTTATGCGTTTGTGTTTGTTCTTAACATACGCTAATTTTAAGTAGCGTGTAAGTCGAGGAACAAATAAGGTTTGTTCCGTTACATTTACGTGTATTAGAAAATTTTTAATAACTCTTGTGACCAGACAGTATTAACTTTCATTGCAAAAGTGAATTCAAAATTCAACACTCACGTGAGTAACAATAAAACATTCATGGAAGGTCTGCGACTACTAAATCCTTATTTAGGAAAGCCAACGCAAATCTGTAAAGAATGTGATGCCACGATCATAAAACACTTGATATGGTTTGGTCCGATGAATAATTTTTTTGCATTGTTTTCTATAAACAATCGGATTTATGTCTCTAAAACCCCAAAATAATCTTCAGAAATGTATGGGAGAGGTCCTACCATCATTTTGGTATTCAATGTTTTTTATTATCACCCTCACTAGTTACTTCGAATGCATATTTCGCCATTGTCGACAGCAAATTCGTTACTATGATTAACAAATGTCTAAAAAACATTACCATATTCAAAAATTATAATACGCTCACCCACACAACTAAAGAGATTCGGGACTTATTTTTACAGAATCAGAAAACTATCAAATATTTCCTCTGCTCTGCAAAATCGCAATGTCTCAAACTAACTGAGGCATCACTGGAAGTAATAGAGAATGAGAACCAAGTTCAGAGCTCCAACATCGTTGTAGTATTAGCGGATAAATTGGAAGAAAAATGTATAGTGTTTAATTCAATCTATAAAAACACTTTATGAATCTGTTCCTCATAGAACTGGAGGATTTCTCGAAGTCGATAGTCAACACGGATTCGGAAAGTATCTGTCATGAGGAACACAGCTATCTCTTTACTTATATGATATGATGAGTGGTGTCGACAAGGGATAACAAACAGATGCCGTGCTTTTAGATTTCCGGAAGGCTTTTGACATTGTACCTCATAGAGCGTCGTCAGCAGTTTCAGCATGGATCGATCGATACTTAGTACTTCAGACCGCTTTCTGTAAATGTAATGTTTTTAAGTACTCTTTCAACTTGAGTGAACTGGGAAACTAAGATGCTGAAATAATTTTTTATTTTCATAACTGTATAATTTAGATGACCCAGTCAGTGTTATATGAGCATAGTGTCTGCAACATATATCGTAAATAAGTTCCGTTTACTTATAGAAAACAAAAGTGTACAGGTACAGAAAAAATATTTATTGTACAAAACATTACAACTGTTAACCTACTTTTGTACATAGCTACCGCAATTTTGTAGGCACTTGTCATGCCATGTCACAAGTTTTTGTATGCCTTCTCCATAGAAGGTTGCCGCCTGTGTATTCAACCATGTGTTAACATGTTATTTCAGCTCGTCATCATCGTTGAAGTGTTGAGCACCAAGGAAATATTTTAGGTGTAAGAAGAGATGAAAGTCGCTACGAGCGAGGTCCGGGCTGTACGGAGGATGATCAAACATGTCTCAGTGAAATTCCCGTAAGCGTTGTTTACTCACATTCGCCGTATGAGGTCCGACATTAACGTGAAAAAAACATCTTTTGACAGTAATCCTCGGCGCTTCTTGCGTACTGCGCGGCGCAATTTCTTAATTGTCTCGCAGTTACCATGTGCATTGATTGTTTGGCCTCGTGCTAAGAAATCGATAAAACAGAAATGCCTTTTCTGTCCCAAAAAACGGTGCGGATGAAGTGTGCTTCCATTCCCTTGATTGCCATTTTGTACCAGGGGCTTCTGAGTTGTTCAGTAAGAATTTCGCGTACCCAACGTGAGCAAAATATTCGAAATTCAGTTCTTCAGTAACAATTTCAAGAATTAGTCCTCGTGAGATTTGCGCAACATCCATAGCAAGGGCACTAAGTATAAACCTACAGTTGTGCTTAATGATCTGTTCAGTTGTCTGGACCAGTTCATCAGTAACCACAGACGGACGTGCACTTTGTTTTTCATCGTACACTTGATCACGTCCTTCATTCAACAGTCTGACCCATTTTCTAACTCATAGCATTTTGTCCGTAAACATCGCAGATTGGCCGATGAATTTCCTTTGGTTAAACATTCTTTGCATTTAGAAAACCAATCACTGATCTGATTTCACAAGCGGCGGCATTTTCAATTACGGCTGACATTATAAAGAAGTACTACAAAGGAAACGTCAGCAGCAGCGATCTGAAACTGGCGTACATGTCCTCCCCTTGAGTTAGAGTAACTCCCGCACATGCTGGGAAGCAGTGGCGGCTGGTGACCAGAAAAGATGGTAGTGCACTTTTGTCACCAGCTGCCACCTCTCCAATATGGCAGCTCAATGCATTCGGGAAAAAAATGCTGTTGAGCCAAGATATCATTGATGTAGATGAATAAAAAGCTGCAAAGCTGCAAAGTCTCTAAATGTGCTATAAAATCCCAAAATCTTTCAACTGGTCTTCCCTTAATAATGCACCTATATACTATAACCATCTGGAAAACACAGACTCCATCGCTGGTGCCATCAGCTATTACAACCAGAAACTCGGCGCCCTTCATTTCGTTCCTGATTTCCTCTTGGCAGACTTGAAGCATGCATCGGAGGAGTTCATTCTGGATCGTTTTGAAGTACCTTTACAAACTGTGGCCTTTTCCAAATGCGATTTAAAAATGAATCTAATTCTGCACTAAAATTAATCAAGGTGATAAACGTCAGGATTGGAAGATGATTCGGTCTCATCGTGTCCTCTGATGTTCCGAAGAACCACAGGAACGAATACAATTAATTATTAGATTTAGTGTGTACCTATTATCTGTAACCTTTTGCTAGTGTAATGGCACGGACTTTCTGTATCCCTGAGTAATCTAGTGGCTATATTTGCATTGCCTAGACTTGTCAGATTCAAAACATTATTCACATGGACCGAAGAAAGTTCGTGTTTCCTTATTTTATCGTGAAGGTGTTGAATGTCAATGACTCCTTGTTTAGTCCAGGAAACTCTCCTCCAAATAATAAGCAAGGAAAACGAAATTAGGCGTTTTCACGTCGCAGCCACACATTCATACTTTCTGTACAGTTTCGAGTCAAATTTTATGTTCAATTGACGACTTTCCGTTTTAACTGTTTTTGAAATTGTCAAACTAATAATCGGTCTACCTAGCCTCTTGATTTCTAATTTCTATTCAAACTTGTGTAAATGGAAGCGCTCAGAAAGCAAGGAAATTACGTGACTCATTATTTCACCTGTTCACTTGAGCCTCGAAACTTACTATAAAACACGCTAAACAACGGACGTAACACACAGTTACTTCGCTTGCAGCTACACGTGAACTGGTGAAGGAGTCGCGAAAAGCCCGCTTCGTTCGAAAGGCGGACGACTCCGGTTGTGTTCGGGACAGTTGGGACTCTGTTTCTGCGGGTGACAGGGTGACTCGGCCGCGATGTGTATACACTCGAGGCGCCTATAGGGGAACACTTTTGCCAAGCGTTGCCCCCGCACCCCGCACACCCCCTGAGACACCCTAGTCGGCGTTTGCAGGCCGGCTGCAAACTCAGCCGCTGTCGGCAAAGTTCGGTCCACTCGGGAGTGATCAGTGCGTAGCTTTTTCCTTACAAGCTTTGCCTTTCCTGTGAAAAAATAAAGTCTACTTTTCATTCCGCCAGAGTTTTTTAGTTCCGTAACGCTCCTCCCTCGCTTTTGATGAAAGTATGCGGTTAAAAAATCTGATTTTTGCACACATTGTAGTGAAACATATTACGTTTCAAATGAAACGTTCACCTTTTCGTAATTCGTAACAGTCGTTTTCAAATAACGCTATTTTTCAAGTATGTGCACTTGATTTACAAATCGTGTATGGAAAAAGTTCGATAGCGGGCAGCTTAATGTTCTCTGCATTTTAGACCATATATTAAAGAGAGTGAAATAGAGCTAAAAGAACAAAAATGTTTTTGAAATGGTAGTCGCACTGATATCTACCTCCTTTCACAAGTAATTGCGATTTATCTGAGCGGCGTCATGCCGCGATCGCAAGCCTATGAACTCGGCTGCTGTTGAGCGGAGCGTGAAGCACTGCAGTGCCGAAAAATTTGAATTGCTGGCTTCGTTTGACGGTCCCTCGTGATGTGTTAATTATCCGTAACCAGAAAACAATTATGAACCTATTTTCTTTGGTGGCGACCGATTCCAATGGACAACGATCTGCTACGGTTTTACATCACATCAACATACATACTGGTTTTTTAACCACCTGGAATATATATTTCGTGTTTGGAACTAGAAGATAAGAACAAATTAATGTAAACTGGGACTCTGCTGCTGATGGACTGAAATAAAATTTTCTGACGTTACAGTTAACGACTTTTTAGTTGAAGACGAAAAAGCCCAAAACATATTTATAGTTCCATCTACACCTAATACACAATATATACCTTTTAAAAAAAAAATTCTTTTTTTGCTTTCGGAAAATGTGTACCACAAAATGAAAATAGTTGTATAACATTTTATAATTTTTTGGGGTTGTCAGCGAGTAAACGTTTCGTTAAGTATTGTAATTACCGGTATGCGTAAAGTTTGTTGCAAGTCGTCGAGTGCTCTACTTCTCAAATAGTGAATTAATTTGGTGATTCACGAATGATGGGGCAGTTTTCAGTGAATAAGACAACCTAACTCCTGAACTATGTATTCTAGACGACTTTTAACTTAAAAACCTTTCATTCCTAACGTTAATGAACATTTGTACTAAGTTATGTTGAAATCTGTCCATTAGGATAGGAGAATATATAGAATATTGTCGCATTTGTCCAGTCGTTTGGGATGAGATGTGGAATGTATATACATGCACACACACATTCATATTAATATTTTTGAAATACGAATAGATATCGGACAAAAAATGAAACAGTTCTTAATCTTAACAAATCACAACAGTCTTAATTTGAAATTTCATCTATACATTGCTACTAGTTTCCAGCGCCTTCCAGAAACAAGGAAAAGGCGTTTCTGAACATTTTTATCCATCGGTCATGATCTCTCAGGCCAGACGTTCTAAAATAAAGGTATAGTACAGAGGCTAATTCATCTGCCAATGGAATATTCGTGATATGGTAACGACGTTTGTGTGAATGATAGTAGTTACTAGGACACATAAGAACCTTCCGCCTCTTTAACTGTTACATCAGCAGAGATAATATGGCATCTATGACCTTTTTTTTAAATAAATATAAAAAATACTTCTAGTGGCATTAGAAATCACGATTACAGTGATGTGCTCTATTAATCTTGAAACTTTTCGGGAAAACGAGAGGTAGTCTGAAAGAGAAAGCCACGGAAGTTTGAGTCAGCATTTGCATAGTAAACACAGCCAGGTGGAGCCCTAGAACCACACTCTAAATGTTGATTTTCAAGTGAAAATATATGCAGTTAAATTGTTACAAACAAGGCGTTGAAATGAAATTTAACGAACCGATGCTAAGGTTGGTGGGTCATGGATTGAACATACACAAAAGAGAAAGCAGATTCGTTAGCAACCTGACCGGCTGACAGTTAACATTGGAAAACTGCTGCAAAGACGTCCATCGATCTGTAAACAAAATTGTCCTTTTAGCAGCTATGATAACTAGTGGTCTGACTGTTGTGCATGTTTAAAGGTATCGTTAGCACACTGAACACAGTCCAGTGTAAACAACAGAAAGTAAAGAACTCCGCTGAGCGGAAAAGCAAAGAGTACACTACAGTAAACGCTTTTAATCTCTGAACGATATGCCTTCTCACACGCCACAGCTCTGCTTTCTGTGCTAATGTACACATATACAAAAGAATGCATACGCACGACTATCGATGATACCAGTTCCGCCCTCGAAAGCGTCGTCAAAAATAACACACAGGATCAACATGAGAGCGCGCTAACACAACACAAAGGGACGCGAGAAAGCAAGGAGCGCGCGTTTGTTTTTATGTACATTCTCATTGGTATTCCGCGCACATGCGGCCATCAGCGTATTCCCGACGGAATTCGGTAAGCGACACCGACAAAGGCCATCTGTGGCGTCAATACAGCAGATGAAATTTCTCTCACATTTACATCTTAACCCGATACATCGCAGATAAAGGCGGTCACGGGATGCGTTGCACTGAATCGATGAGATGTAAAACCGGTGATGGACTGAAAATTATGCAGGAGAGCATTCCTCATATCCATGATGTCCCACCGAAATGTGCAACCTCATGTAGTTCAGAAATGAAACAAAATATGGAAGTTACAGTTGTACAGCTGCTCTTATATCAGGAGCTCATACAACGAGCGTCACTTTAAATAAAACGTTTACTTATTTATGTTACTGCCACATATTTGTTTTTGTCGTATAGAAACGAAAGGTACTGGAACAATTTAGTGACAAGACGTGGTTTGCGTTAGCCCTCTTGTGGAGACTGTGAACAAGCGAGCGCTGCATGTATTGTAACAGTACCTCATTGAAAAACTAAAGTCTGTTCACGTAGTGCGAGACGTCTTTAACATGGTGTCGTCAATTTGTGAAACATTCGCACTACACGCTGTGTATTGTGATTGAGGTCCTTCGTGAATGCAAGATTTAACGTGAAAAACTCGCGAATGTGCTATAGATTTTGTGTGCCTTAATAAAACAACTCAATATTATTGCCTAAGAGTAAACCAAATCATGACCTTTTCGAGGAACTAACATATTATCTTGTCTGGTTTGTATAAGACAACAGAATTCCATGCGCTGCCTTTTGAAGAGACTCATTTTTCTCACATTAACGTAGCTTACAATTCCTCTCTTTTTGTTGATAAGCACACGAAACGTTTTATAGTGGTTCTACCGGTAGATGTCACTCTAAACGACTGCGTACAGTCTTGATTTTTTATTTGTGCACATCTATGGCTAAGTAGATTAAAGAGATGTGTTCTCGTATAGATGCATACAAGCAATCGTCCTTCCCTCGTTCTAAATGCGATTGGAAGAAGAAAGCAATAACTAGTAGTGGTTCTAGGTACCCTCCGCCACGCACCTTTTGGTGGTTCGTGGCGTATGCATGTGGCTGTAGTATCATGCTTGTTGACGAAGATACATAAGCTAGGCATAGTACCTAAACCGCCAAAAACCGAGGGTCCTTAGTCCTATACCTTAATTCCCTTTGTCTCCTTGGGAAATGTTCAAATGTTTGTAAATCTATCGGACCAAACTGCGTGGTCATCAGTCCGTAGCTTACAAACTACTTAAACCTAGGTAAACTAACCTAAGGACAAACATACACACCCATGCCCCATGGAGGACTCGAACCTCCACGGCGAGCAACTGCGAGCTAGGGAAATCAAAATATCATTAGTGTAAGATTAATATACATATATAAATAAAAAAATATAATATATAAAAAATGAATAATAGTAAATAATAAGTTGCAAGGTAAAGTTGACCATGCTTGTACATATGTTTTGTGTTATTGAATAGTTATGTATATTAGAATGCTTATAATGATGCAAAATTATGTTGCCTACGTTCCACAATAATGATTTAAAACTTTAACATGTAGCTCTTTCATATCTGTATTGTATTTTCAGTTTGTTACTGTACAATACTTTTATGTTTTTTTTATTATTTTTTGCCTCAGTTACTAGAGGAAATTTATGTTTGATACACAGGGGCCTGAAGATGGCATAATGTAATGCCGAAACTGGTAGCCAAGAAATAAATATTTCTGTAAAACATACAAGTGAGTTAAGAGCTAGCTGTGTTCCACAAGTAAGTCGCTTTGTGAATCTCTATTAATTACGCGTCAATCATTACGTTTACATGCAACACGCCGGCCGCAGTGGCCGAGCGGTCTGCGGAGCGCTAGTCGCAGTATGCACGGCCGCTACGGTCGAGGGTTCGAATCGTCCCTCGGGCATGGATGTTTGTGTCGTCTATAGTATAAGGTGATTCATAAGTAGTTTGTAAGTTTGGGGACTGATGACCCAGCAGTTAAGTCCCTTAAGCTTAACAAACATTTCAACATTTGAATTTACATGCAACACATCTTCCGGAAGACGAAAACTGAAATTCGCAAACTGTTTTTCGCTGTCGCTTTTACATGTGATAGCCTGAATCGGATTTCCTAGCCCACTTAATATGGCGGCTGAAAAACAGCTGATTCAGTTCCTGATTTAGTCAGAGCACTCGCTATTTTTCTTTACTTAAATACACAGATTTATGATCACTGTGTTACTTAAACTATTATTTCACATTAGAAAGTGTCCATATCTACCGAAACTTTTTAAACGCAATCTGACCAACCAAGAACGCTTCAGAAACGGTTGCGTTTACACGGGCACAAAAATCGATTGTCGGACTGGAAAACCGGTTTACACAATCGATTTCTGAATGTTTACTGTAGTGGGACAAACATTGATGAGTCCCACTTTCCTACATCAGCCCTGTTTTGAAGAATACGAATAAAAAAAGTTTAATTGTTGTATGTAAATACTATGAAATTGTATGTATTGGTGTATAAATGTTGTAATGCCATGATGTGATACTTATAATGTTTTTTTGTGTGTTTTGTTTCTGTTTAATGAACGATCGAGGTGTTGCAATGAACAAGGGCAGTGTCGTCGGCGCCGCAGCCGACTTTGCTGTATCTGTTCACTATCGACTTTAACCGACGACTACGGGGCTACGAATCCAGCTGCGCCTTTTCTATTGCCACGCGTCGATCGTTTGCAAAGAGAAAAATGAAATGTCAGCACAGTCTAACATACACACTCGCGGAACTCACTACTTTGAAAGTTGTTACCAACTGATAACTGCAACGACACTGGCGCTCCTAGTGGTGGGCCACGTACCGTAAGAGAAACGTTTGTTTGTAATTACTTTTCCATGTAACCAAATAGTTTCTGTAAGTTTGGCGTTCAAATATTAGTAAAATATCGATAGACAGAAATATTCGTGAAATAAATGTAAGAAGAGCAGAATACTCCTTATTCAGGATGTATTACAACTATTTAGTCATTAAGAAATACTTACGAATATGTGCACATTTTGTACCATACTCCGCTGAAAGTGAGAGAAACGTTAATTCCTGTTGTGGTCTGTTCCTATATGACAGGAACTTTATTTGGCGTGTAAAAATTCAATATGGAAAGCACGGCCGTTTGTAATTTACGCTTCGAAAAATTTTACACGTCATACGTCTTTGTTCTAAGTCCATATATTTTTGAGTATAATTACTTTTGATTATAAAGCGAATGTCTCCAAGATTCTTGAGGTTTGTGGTTCAGATGAAGTAACAATTGTGGAATTCGCTTCTGCTCTGTTGGGAAACTGTGTTTCTGCTTTCGGTGTTTTATTGTCATGTTTGAGAGGAAGTCCCTTCAGCTATAGCTGTAGTGGTTGATCTGGTACATTTAATAAAGTAGGTAATGCACTTATATAAGTTTATATTCAACATTTACTCATTTGACTTGAATTGTAGTGAACAAACGTTGACGTTTCCTAGTAGAAAACCGACGGCTTTCTGTAGATTGTTGAATCTCTGTAGTTTATTGGCAATTTTTTGCTCTTAATAGAAAGTGTTGATTAATAAGTTGTAGATTTCAAGATAATCTTAAATAAACTGTCTCGCAAAGGACTATTTCATATCCTTCAATGGTTCTTGGAATTTTCATAATGACAAATGTGGAGTTATTTTCTGGTTATTACCTATTTTTGTGTCACTACGTACCATCCCCGTTGTAAAAAGGTGTATTAAAATAAATTTAAACGATGCTATTCATACTCATCCGATACAGTATTCAGAAATGTACCTCACCAGCCGCTTGAAACGCTGCTGTCGCGGAGTATAACAAAAACCAGTGGCAGTGTCATGACTGTACGTGTTAGACTGTGATGTTACTTCATTATTGTCTGTCGTTATGAGTTAAGGTTTCATACGAGCATTGCTCTAGCTAACATGCATTATATCAGACAACAAAAGTGGATGCGTTACTTTGGAAGTAATTTTGAGTTTCTTATGAAATTCTATCTAGTGTGTATATTTTTATTGTAGGAAGATGATTTTGATCTGTTGAAAGTGTTTGATATCATCAAGAGGACAAATGAATGGCTATTGATTTTTAACATTGACTTATCTCCAGTTGTGGCAAGATGAAGTATATTATCTATTAATACGAAAGTTCACTTTATCAGTCAGTGAAATTCGATGTGTGAAATTCTTTATTTATTTATTTTACTTTTTTCAGTTTTGAACATAGCTGTTATTGTCAGCGACTGTTACAGCGTCAAAGGATAAAAATGCAGCCCTCTGTGGCAAAATTATTTAACCTGGTTTCGTCAGTAACTATGATTTCCTTCATCAGAAATTATAAATAAAAACAAATCACATGATAAAAGTTACAAAAGCTTAAGTCACAAAATTTAAAACAATTTTTTTTAGAAAAAGCTGGCCACTATGGGCTGCACACCTGCACGGAGGCTTAAAATTTTTCGATGTGTGAGTTTAGAAAGATCGATGGCAGTTTATGGTGCTTCTTACTGATATTGAAAGTGAACTTAAAGTAACAGTTATAAATTAGTTATCCTGCCCTGCTCGTACAAGGATCTCATACCCTATTTTGATATAGTTAACTAAAAAGAAGTCTTAATTTTTTATTTCATCATCGGAGTAGTGCAGCAACTAAAATCACTTAACAAGAACAAGTCTTCTGGTCCAGATTGTATACTCATTAGATCTGATTATGCTGAAACGTTAGCCCCTTACTTAACAGCCATATACAACCGCTCTCTCTGGCCGAGGGGAATGAGGCGCTCCAGTCACGGTCTGCACGGCTACTACGGTCAGGGTTCGAATCCCCCCTCGGGCATGGATATTTGTGCCGTCCTTAGGATAAGCTAGTTGATAAGTAGTTTGTAAGTTTAGAGACTGATGACCCCGTAGTTAAGTCCCATAAGCTATAAAACATTTGAACATTTTGAACAACCGCTCTCTCAAAGAAGGATCTGTACCAAAAGATTGGAAAGTTGCACAGGTCACACCTATATTCAAGAAAGGCAGTAGGAGTAACCCACTAAACTACAGGCCTATTTCATTGACGTCAATTTGCAGCAGGGTTTTGGAACATATCCTGTATTCAAATATTATGAATTATCTCGAACAAAACGATCTATTGACCCAAGGTCAACACGGATTTAGAAAATATCGTTCATGCAAAACACAACTAGCTCTTTATTCACACGATGGGTGCTATCGATAAGGGTTCGCAAATCTATTCCGTATTTCTTGATTTCCAGAAAACTTTTGACACCGTACCTCACAAACGGTTTTTAATCAAATTGCGTGGTTATGGTATATCGCCCCAAATTTGTGATTGGATAGGGGATTTCTTGTCAGAGAGGACACAGTTCGTAGTAATCGATGGTAAGACATCGACTAAAACAGAGGTGATATCGGGCGTTCCACAGGGTGGTGTTACTGGTCCTCTGCTGTTCCTTATTTACATAAGCGATTTAGGGGAAAATCTAAGTAGCTCTCTTAGGTTGTTTGCAGATGACGCCGTTATTTACGGTCTAGTAAAATCATCTGAAGAACAAAACCAACTGCAGAAAGATCTGAGTAAGATATCACTACGATGTAAAAATTGGCAATTCACTCTAAATAATGAGAAGTGACAGGTAGTCCACATGAGTAAGAAAAGAAATCCGTTAAACTTTGTTTACGAGATAAATCAATCAAAAGTGAAGGCTGTAAACACCACAAAATACCTAGGAATTACTATGACTTCAGACTTAAATTGGAAAGACATGTTGATAATATCGTGCGAAAGGCGAACCAGAGACTGCTTTTTATTGGCAGAACCCTTAAAAGATGCAACAGAACTACAAAAGAAACTGTATACACTACGTGTGTCCGTCCATTTTTGGAGTATTGCAACCCAGTGTTGGATCCTTATCAGGTGGGTTTGATGGAGGACATTGAAAGAGTCCAAAGAAGGGCAGCTCTTTTCGTATTGCCACGATACAGAGGAGACAGCGTTACGGAAATGATGCAGGATCTGGGATGGGTATTATTACAACAACGGCACTTATCGCTGCGGCGTGGGCTACTTACGAAACTCCAATCGCCAACATTCTTCTCCGAATGCGAAAATATATTGTTGACTCCCACTTACATTGGTAGAATTGATCATCAGAATAAAATACGAGAAATCAGAGCTAGAACAGGGAGATTCAGGTGTTCTTTCTTCCCCTGCGCAATTCGAGTATGGAATGGAAGATAGATAGTATAATGGTGGTTCGATGAACCATCTGCCACGCACTTAAATGTGATTTGCAGAGTATCCCATGTAGATGTAGATGTAATTTGATTAATTATTTTTTATATCTTTTACTAAACTAAACTCACCACATTACATGACCAACCAAATACGGGATTGTAAATCGGTTTACGAAATCCAGTTTTGGGAGTCTATGTAAATGGGATGAATAGGTCGTTCTCTGCGAACACAAATACTGGGCCAAACATAAATCACCTTGGTGTTTTCCTGGCCGCTCTCCTCCAGCGCTTTATCGCACTCAACTTGGTGGATCCCCTCCCTCGCGCAGAGCAGTGCAGCTCCTTAGAACAGTCGCCTGTTTTGCGGGTAGCGCGCAGCTACCGGCGGCTGGGAGCGCCTCCTGGTAAGCACGCCTCCTGGAAAGCAGACGCGCCGGCGGGAGGCGTCGGGAGGCGCGTGGCAACACCGCGGGCGCCGTCCTCGCCTTTACACGGCACGGGCTCCTATAGCGCGCCGGCACTTCCTGCTGAAAGGCCCCGCGCTGGCGAGCGCGATAAAATCGCACGGTTGACAAAGTCTGCGCGCCGCCCCGGGCCTCGGCGCGCTGAATGGAGCGCCGCCTCGCCTCCCAGAGTCCTTGCCTGCCCATCCCTCGAACCTCCCACCACCGGCCCGTCCGCATTCCGAGCACGGCGCAGAGCGGCGCCACGCGCCGATTCCCCCGGGCGGCCGCTGCATACAGTCCTCCTCCTGCTCCTCCTCCTCCTCCGCGGCGCAAAGAAAAAGACGCCGACGGCTCCTCGTTTGTTGGTCTGCGCCGCTGAATCCACTGGCGGATCCGCTGACTTTGCTCGTATAATTCTGTGATTTTTCTTCTAGGAGCGCCGGCAAAGAACGGATTTCGAGAGGAGAAGTTGTCGTTCATTACCTGGAGGAATATGTGCTGTATTTATGGTTACTCTAAGTAAATATTCCTATTTCGGTTCTCACTCACTTTCTTTGTTAGTTTTTAACACATCACAAAGCGTTACGAGCGTGTCTCGCTCATCATCAGGCACTTTTTATACACACAGACATGGCCGTCTTCACCAGGCGATGCAAGGTGTGCTGAGCAGCCCAGTGCCGGTATCCAGGGGTGCCAGGCACACGGTGTGCGCGGATGGCCGCATGGTCTAAGATGCCACCAGCGGTTCGAGTCCTCCGTCAGACATGGGTGTGTCATCTTTATAATAATTTACTGTAAACAAGTTTAAGTGGTGTATAAGTGTAGGCACCGATGACCTTTGCAGTTAGACTCCATAAGTACTCACACACATTTCGAATGCCGAAAACCTTATACCATATGCAGTCCGCCAGTTTTAAAAATTACTTAATAAGCATTTAGTTTACCTGAAAAATTTAGGCACCTATATTGTCTACAAATACGTCTCATGCAGCTTTCGACGCTTCTACTTTCATTATAAGTCTCTCTCTCTCTCTCTCTCTCTCTCTCTCTCTCTCTCTCTCTCTCTCTCACACACACACACACACACACACAAAGGCAGGCTGCGGTGGCTGAGGGGATTGAGGCGCGTCAGTCACGGTCTGCACGGCCACTACGGTCGGGGGTTCGAATCCCTCCTAGGGCATGGATATTTGTGCCGTCCATAGTGTTAGCTAGCTCGTAAGTAGTTCGTAAGTTTAGGGAGTGATGACCCTGTAGTTAAGCCCCGTAAGCTATACAAACATTTGAAATTTTTTTCACATGAGCTCATATTATATCCCAGTAACTTAGTTTAGAGTAAATTTGTTGGTCATTTTCCAAACTGCAAATAATAAAACAATTATTTACCATAAACTATGACTCAAGATAAACTGACAAATTTGGGCATCATACTTATCAAATGAAAGGTTTATTTCAAAACAGATGATACAGTACCATTAAGAAATTGGCTGATTTAGTAGCCAGAAACACTGAATTCTGTGTCTGAAAGTCACTGTATTTTTATGTAAGCATTAAGTAAAAGAAATAGAACATAAAAATTAATTTTTTCCCTATCAGTGGCAAGTACGGGGCGGCCGCTACGTGATATTTCGTACCCCAGCGCCCAATATCATTGAGACGGGCCTGCATACAGAAATGCTTATGTTACTTCTAATTTACATACGTAAAGCTCTTTTGTTATTATTGGTGGTTCTGGGTAGTGGGCGTGGGTTGGCAGTGAATGTGGTATTCCTGCATGGTGCAATTTGTTTCACCACGGTTTTCGTGTTCAAAGATTTCTTCTGCTTCTCCGGTGCACTGGTGGAGCAGCTGAATATTGATCTTCTTATACATTGTTCCTTTAACACTGATTATTTCTATCACTCACACTCACACGTTGGAGGCCCATGGATGTATCACCTGTTATAACTGCTATTTTAAATTTTAATGTAACCAGTGATGTTTATTAACAGATGATAATGTATAAGATTTTATTAGCCATTTATAAAATGCATTGGATTATCACGGTTTGAAAAAGGCTAACGGTCGGTAGAGTCCGAAACTAGTCACTGACTTAAACATTGTGCAACTGCGACGGAAAAATAAATTATTTTACAAAGTATTCCTAGTTGCTGATCCTAAACCATCTTTACGATGAATTTTTATATATTTACAATTATTTATGTGACGTTTGTTCTTTTCCGACCAGTAAGTCTGCGTTGGAGCAGGTGTATCTTCAATTTTCTCTAAGAGACTGTGTTTCAATGGGTCTACATTACATGCGCTACATTTGCATGCACGCAGAGTCTGCATTCATCGCTAAAGATCACGTCCAACCTTTGTAAGTTTCATATGTGTAGTTTCTGAAATAAACGATTCATTTGTAAAAGAAGTTTGTCAATTATGAAACTAGCAGTGTCAATCCTGTAAACATCATTTGAAGTTTCCAAAGTACACGCGTAAAATTTCTGTCTTTTCCGACAGCACAGCGGCAGGACCGTAACAAAATGGCGCCTCAAAGTTACGTACGTTACAAGATACTTACCGTCATAGAATATCTCATTGCAATTCAGGAAACTCTGAAAATATTCACAATCGTTTGCGCAAAGTGTATGGAGCATCTGTTGTCGACAGGAGTTCAGTTAGTTACAGAGCTCGGAGAGTGACGTCATCAGAAGGACGTTCGGCGGTACTGCGAGATTTTCAGCGTCGGAGAGGCCATCCACGGCCGTCACAACGGATATGTTGCAGTGTGCTGATGTTATTTGCAAATTACAGGCATCTTACGACTCGGCTGTTTGCGCTAAATCTGCAAGTCTGCAAAACTAAGAGAAGATGCATTTACCTGCACTCACAGATAATCGAAAGAGCGTGCAAGACGGCTCCCGCAGTGTACCTCATATGGCACAGAAAACATTCTGTTTTTATCTGGAATATTTTGCCACATGGAGAACGATCACACAATGTTTATAATGTAAACCTTCAGCAGCTCTCAAACGTTCACTACATACGGACAATAATAATGTCAATAATACGTTGTCAAATCTTCAGTGGTTCTCACTCCGTCAAAAATTATTGTCATTATTTTGAACTGATGATACGATTTCTTGCAGCCAGTATGACGGACTGTGAGTAAGTGTGTTCGTTAATCGTACGGCGTTGGAAAAAAAAAAGAAACAACCGAGAATTGCGGAAAGGGGAAATGGGTTTGTGAGTGTGTAAAGGGATGACTTTTCTCATGTCGATACATTACGCGAAAGATTTCTTTAACTATTTTCGAATGAGCACTGAATCATGTACGATGATACACACCAAAATCGAACAAGAAGACAATTATGAGAACTGCAATTCCGGTGCGTGAAATATTAAATGTGATCAACTTCACGACTTTTGGTCGCAGGAAGTTCACTTGAATCTTTAAAGTTCCGTTCAGATTTGTCCGCTAATACAATTAGTAAAATTCTCGAAACCTGCGATTCAATCATACGGTTTATTTTCCTTTTAACGTCCTCGATTTTTCCTTCAGTATACTGTAGGTGATAAATTTCAAATAGCTCCTTATAACAATTAAGTTTCCGGTTTATATCCATGTAATCACCTGATTTCTATGTCCATAGACCTGAATTGCTCCTAAAACATTCTATAAACTGTACCATGTTTACTGACTGATGCAAATTTAGAGCGTGCAGAGAAAGGAAAGGCAAATATATACCATAGACGCTAGCACCATGAGACTGTTTCGCGAAACACTACAAACATCTGGGCAACGAATATTGTCAAACCCGAAAATATTTTTGGGCACATCAAAACTGCTCTGTCAATTTTTACTGTATTGACAATACGTCAATACCTACGCGTAGATGGTGAATATATTGTCGCATTGTCAATATACTGGCAATAGTATTGAAGGTATGAGTGCCCATTCATGTAAAGCATTGTTAGGTTTTGCCGCGGTGGAGTAGCAGAGCGGTCTAAAGCGTCTCGCTGCGGAGCGCGCGGTTGCTCGCCGTGGAGGTTCGAGTCCTCCCTGGGGCTTGGGTGTGTGTGTTGTGCCGGCCGCGGTGGCCGAGGGGACTGAGGCGCTTCAGTCACGGTCTGCACGGCCAATACGGTCGGGGGTTCGAATCCCCCCTCGGGCATGGATATTTGTGCCGTCCTAGTTCGTAAGTAGTTCATAAGTAGTTTGTAAGTTTAGAGACTGATGACCCCGTAGTTAAGTCCCATAAGCTGTACAAACATTTTTTTTTTTTTGTGTGTGTGTTGTCCGTAAGTTAGTTTACCTAGGTTTAAGTAGTTTGTAAGCTACGGACTGATGACCACGCAGTTTGGTCCGATAGATTTACAAACATCTGAACATCATCTGTTAGGTCATGATCGCAGGTTAATTTCTTATTTCAATTACAAGATTACAACTTATGCAGTTGAAACTGTTTATTAAAATAAATGAATACTTTTGAATTAGGCCTAATAATTCTTTACACAAGTTGTGCGTATTAGAATATCATTTGTTCTGACTGATTATGGATTGTATTTAAACAATACGAGTTATTTGGTTCTTGTCCTCGACTGTCACAGGCGAGTAAACCGAAGTTCTCCATATTGAGCTGGAATTAAACTGGTTTCGTGACCAGAACAAAGATTGGTACTGATGTAGCACATAATCCCTTATTTCGCGCTGGAGGAAGTCCTAAACAGGACGGAGGTTACCGCGAGTTAAGGGTGTGTATACGACAAAATTAAAATCCTGTGACCGTTATAGAAGCACAAAACTATTCTGAGAGGGCATCTACGTTTCAGTGAGATTCAGCAGCCATAACGAAATGGCGAAAGGAATGACTAAATGATCATGGATAGTCTATAAACAAACTCTGCTTCACGATACGAGTTATTTGGTTTTTGGAATGCTAACAGTAGATCACGAAATTTGCTGCTTGTAGTTCTGTAGCTTGCTGTGTCAGGTACACCACAGTAATGTTCTAGTAAGCAGCGCCGTATTTTAGGCGCTTCATCAGAAACAATTGACAGCGGAAAAAAAGACATTTGCCGCGACTAATTGCAGTGCATTAGCTCTGCACTTCATGGCAGGCAACGGGATTAATTCAGAGGTGACTGCACTGCTGCGTTGGAGTATCATTTCATTGTGGTTCTGTCATGGTCGAGCAGCAATAACACCGGAAACGTATTACACACATCCAGCACGACGGACGAAACAATGTTAAAAGTAACAGGTCCTAATAGCAACAGTTTCGGGGGTGTAAATGTTAGATATTTAATACTAACACAATGTGAAACTAGACAGACAATGATGGGCGGGGGAACTGTTTGTGAATAAACGGATATATAAGGTTGGATGTGAACCAAAAGTTCCGCGATACGATTAACAAGAAAGCACAAAAAATAATAATGTGCAAGATCTGTCAGAAATCTTAGGAACATTTGAAGAAAGTGAACGGTATATTTACATACCACAGCCTGTCAACAACAAACACCTAGCTACGCACTTAAAGTACAATCTAAGTAAGGATTGCACAAGAAATCGCCCCGTTTTAGAAGATCGTTATGACACAGAGAAATCATGGAAAACTTAAAGCAGAATTAGTTGGATGGTCATTTAGACATACGAAACCAACAACATTGTCTTGCTGACGCACCAACTTGTACAGTGATTTTGAAAGACGTCTCCCTTTATTCACTTCGAAAGCTAACCTTTCCCAGAATGAGGTTGGTTCGTAAGTAGGTCTTGACCCACTTGCTTTTGGAAAGAACGAACAGGCGGTAACTGTTATATAAAAAAAAAGCGGGCAAAGCGAAAGAACCCTGATTTTAATGTGAAATTTTAGCGTTTAGTGGAAATGTTCGAAGGTACCTCTGTCATTTTGACTCCACACAACAGCCAACTTACTGGTCAATACGGTCCAACCGCTTAAAGAGGAGACGTTGATGAAAGAACACATGATTACAAAAACGCACAAAATCCACAGTTTTGGAGTTATGGGAATGAAATTTTGTATCACGCTTTACGTGAAAGTAACACATTTACATGTAAAATCCTAAATTCAACTCTTTTAATGAAATTTGAAATTTTATTTATAAATAATAATGTAAGTTCCTTTTCATCAGAAAGTTTTCAAGTGATTCCTACAAAAATTTCTCTATTTCTTTACATCATGTAAGCTTTTTTCATGAGGCTTTTGAAATAGGTGAAATAGGAGAATTTTCATAATTTTTTGATTATAATTCCACAGGTACAATTTTAAATTCTTGCAAAATTTGAAGCACGTTGCTCCATATCTCAGCTTGCAATCAGAACTTGAAAATTTGCTCTCGAGACAACGTTTATTAGCATATAGTCTTCACGGATTTGCCGCCGGATAATGTACTGTAAATCCCACAATATTTCTTCGGCGCAACTGAAGGACATCTTCAGGTGGTTGCAACTTCCTCATGGCCAAGTACGACTGACGGTATCTGCATACGGGCGCCGCTGTATATAGAACACGCTCGCGAAGACTGCGCAAACGCGCAAATTATTCATGCACAATGATTTGCCGATAGAGGGCGTCGATCTAAAGAGCCATCTGCAGGGAAACACAGAGCGGCTATTTTTCGCGTGCGCTGTTTTTACAAACAATACCGCCAATTTCACTAGAAATAAACCAATGTATGGCGGGTCCGTTATCGAAAGGTTTTGACTTCCTTGTAGTGATTTTATAGAAGCCAAGGCAGGGTACCACGCTGCGCTCAATTGAAACCCCTTAACCCGCTTGATGAGATTATCAGATCTACTGATATGTATTGCATCCTTAATGACGCAATCCCAAGAGGATGAAGCCGAGACTTCATTTACCTTGTACCCTCCCACCCCCACCCCTTGCCATCAGCAAGGTGCAACCACCTGAAGCTGTCGGACAGTTGATCCGAAGAAATATTGTAGGTTTACACAACGTTATCCGGCGGCAAACCCGTGAAGACTATATGCGACATTTCCGCCAAGAAAGCTTATTAGGTTTACAGTACTATGTGTACAAAATTTCATAATTCTAGGTTTACAGTAATATGTGTACAAAATTTCATAATTATAACATTCATATAATCAGAGGAAAAGCTACAAAAACTTTAAAAAAAAAAAAAAAAAAAAAAAAAAAAAAACTTTTCAGGATACGCAATTTAAATTTCAATCTCACTTTCTCCTTACGTCACTCCTTCAGAAGGTACCACATTTGTATTCTGGATCGTCCTACTCTTCAATTCTTTTGGTTTCTTGTACCCATATTCACTTTAACAAGTATTCAACTGCCTTTTCATCTGCAGACACGCGCTGTAAATCTATTTTTCTCGGTATAAGTAAAATTTTCTTAATACCTTCATCCTCCCGACGTTACCATCATTAAATACAAGAACTACATTATAAGTTGCAATTCTGTCAATTGTAGCTGATGCAAATGTGGTTTGAGGGCATCGTTTTCATATGAGTGACTTTAAAAACGCATTTGAATTCTGGGTTTTGGTTTCCAGGCCAATTAATTTTCTGTAAAAAAAATAATCGTTTGTGTGGATTTGCAAATTTCCACTTCTATTGTCGAAATTTTTACGATATGCCCGAGGAAGCCTTGACAGTATTTTCCATAATACTATCCGTTACCGAGATCCAAAGGTCCCAGTTACCGTTCATATGCGCTTCAAATATGCACATAATACCCGGTCTGATATGAAATTATGATTTTAACGAGCATAGCGAACGTACAGTATGGGTTCTTGGTTCGGTAGTCACGAACCTTCGTTTGCAGTCACCGTTTACTCACCGATAACATTTATAAGAGTCACAAATCATCGTAAATTCTTGTCTGTAAAAAAATAGTGTTGGGCGATATTAACTGTAATAGCTACAGGGACATTAAACAACACAACACTATGGAAAAATGCTTGAAAGCAACCTATGTGATGGTAATCAAAGAAGAAGAAGTCACAAATCGCCGTAGAATATGTGTGTGACACAAAGATTTTACACTATTTGGGTATACCCGATACATATTGCTGTACATTGTGTCTGTGAAGAATCATTCTGCAGTTGAGACGTTATACGCGTTACACATTGACTTTAATCGAGGCTGCATTGAAAAACTTTGCAGTTTCCGTGACAGGTATATCCATAACTTAATGCCATTAACTACTTCTAACAAAAAAGGCCTTTGCGATGAGTTTCCACTCCAATTATGATTTCTTTCTTCAAAGAAAGGTTAACGTTGCTACCTTTCCTGCATTCCACGAGCTACACATTCAGATGAACGTTAAACCCGCTTAAGAACTTTAAAGCACATTGTTAATTATATACGACGTTTGTATCAACGTAAATAAATAAACTATCCAAATTTTACTCGCCATTGATTTCATATGATATAAGCAGTACACCCTGGTATAACAGGAAAAAGACGGGAGCTTGGAAAGAATGTTACCAATGGAGCACGAAAAAGGCGATGTTCTCCGACAGAAAAGTGTGGAACAAGCTAACCCAATCCTTATTCCGACATTCTCGCCAAAATTTTGGCATGCTTTGACATTCTTTGTGGACTTTTACTTATTTATTTTTATTTTTATTTTTATTTATTTACTTGTTAGCTGAAAGTGAGTAGGACAGAAGAATTGCAAGAGGGAGAGGAAGAGGAGTCAGGTATGATGGAACATCGAAAGTGGCAGTTCAGGAAAAAGGCATATGCGTGGAGGCAATAGTATGTCCTTGTGTACTTTTAATTAATGTGCAGTTTTAGTAAGATACAAGCTTAATTCCCGCTGCTTTGCACGCGTAGACTGGATGGTTTGAATTGGTTGTTTCTACATATAAATATAAATTTTCATAGATTTAGCTTTAAAAATACTTTCCTTATCAAGCATTTTGAAAGAATTTACCACCCCCTATTGCACCATTGAAGGCAGTATTTAAAACATCCCGAAACACAATTTTAATTTTTATATATAAGGAACTCATAGTTCTATTGGGCGATCTATAATTGTTTAATAATGATTTTGAAGCCAAGATCGCATTTTTCATCTGTTATGTTACCGGTTTCGGCGTGCTCGACGCCATCTTCAGACTTGTCTTAATTTACATAACTTCACGACATTTTTTTTATATACTAAAAGAGTACATCCAGGTTGACGCCAAATGTTTCTAATGTTTGTTAAGCTGAAGGGACTTAACTACGGGGTCATCTGTCCCTAAACTTACAAACTACTTACGAACCCCCCGAGGGGGGATTCGAACCCCCGACCGTAGTGGCCGTGCAGACCGTGACTGAATCGCCTCAGTCCCCTCGGCCACCGCGGCCGACCGTTGACACCAAACATAAAATTACTAGTCACAAATAAAATAGATACATCCATCTTCTAATGGTTCTGAAGCGAGATACTTCAAAGTCAAATATTAATTGAAGTCCAGTATAACACTAACTTAGACTGAAGTATCTCGCTTCACAACCATTAGAAGATGGATGTATATATTTTGTGACTAGTAATTTTATGTTTGGTGATGCCTCAACCTGGATGTACTCTTTTAGTATATAAAAAAAAAAAAATGTCGTGAAGTTATGTAAATTACGACAGGTCTGAAGATGGCGCCGAAAACGGTAACATAACAAACGAAAAAGGCGATCTTGGCTGCAAAATCATTATTAAACATTTTTAATTCAAAACATGGTTCCAAATCCAAAGTTTCGTATTTATAGTATCAAAATAGTCTTAGTAGCACCGTTAAAATATTTTCTCTTATTTCACCCGTTTAGTGGTTGAAATTCGAAAAATACCGACACACGTGGTTTGAAAATACCAGTCAAAAATCTAAATCTGATGTTTTGTATTTCTTGCTTCAAAATTGCCTGAATGACAACGTATTTTCAAAACACCATTCATCCCCTATTCACCCCCTTAGGGGTTGGAGTAACGAAAAATCGCTGATGCCTGCAGTGTAAGATAAACATCGTCTACAAATTTCAAATTTCTATGGATTGTAGATTTAATATTCCGAGTCGTTTTCTGTCTTTTAGGAACGGATCGAGAACGCAAAATTTCTTTCTTATGCCTTGGCATCTTTGTTGGTTGTTTTACTTTTCAAACTGCAGTATGTACTTTTTTCTTCTTACGCTTGTTGCAGGAAAACAATTGAAGAATGTACATCACATTTCGCTGAATATACGCTCCTTGCTATTAGAGTGTTAAATGTCATCGATGGTCTTCAAATATTATCACAGACAAACATTAACGTATGTCTACAGTATGTGTATTGCATTGAGCTCAAAGATAATATGGAGATTGGTATTATGTATTATGAAACCGTGACGCTCGATGTATATTTGTCTCTCTAATCCAGTTGTCGGTATTTTGATCCTAAGCACTACAGTTGTCTTCCAGTGTTTATATTGAGATCATTGGTATATTGCTAGTGTAGGTAATGCTCAGTTAATGTATGACTGTGTTTCCCGGTGTTTTATCTTTGAGTCTTTTTATCTTTGAGCGTCTGTTGATCGTTGTATTTTCCACATTTTACGCATTTCTATTCGCCACACTCACCCACCGCCACACACCGCGATTAAAACACCATCGTGCACACCGCAAACTTAAAGGCTACTCTCATGCAAAACCGCCATTGGTCTGCAGTGAATAATTTTGGTTACCAAGTGAAATATACGGACACAAGTCCCACGTTCCATTTTTATATATGTGCTAGCTGAAAAACGGGCGCTGCCCGGGTATTTATTTATTTGTTCCTGCCAATTTTCAGGTATATATTCATATGTATAAGGGCTGTATGTCTGTAAAACCTCTTGGGAATACAATTAATAGTAAAGAAGTAATAGATCAAAACTTCATGAGTGTTGGGGCGACTTTCCGTGGACGTTACAGTTTATGGGCTCATATCTCATGAACTGCGTCTCGTACTGTGATACAATTTGGAAGGTGCATTCAACTATATATGTGTATACTGTCTGTAAAATTTCCTGTCGCTACAATTTGAAGTGTTGAAATTATAAATTGTAACGCCATACCGAGAGCCGTAGATTTACTCCATAAACAGCGGAAAAGTAGCTAGCGAGAAACTTTTTTTTCCTTTCATCATTTTACTATGGTTGCTAGCGAGAAAAAGTTTAATAAAGGTTTGAAATTATGTTTAAGGTTTGTTGCAATTCGCTAAGTACTGTCATTCTCATACAGTGTATTTCGAAAATCTTGCCGCATTATATGGTATTTTTGCGATTTCTATTGGTTATGACGTAATATCTTTTGAACCATGTGCCGTATGTGATTCTTAACCCTGCAGCAATTATTACCTTACGGTAAGGAATGTTTGTACCAAATTTGTTTGAATTCGGTCCAGTGGTTTAGGAGAAAATGAGCATTATTGTCTCTAAACGCAACAGTTTTTCGCGCATCTCATTGTTTATGACGTAATATCTCCTGAACTATGTATCGTATGCGATTCTTACACTTACGGCGACCGTCCTTATGGATTGAAGTTTACCTGTACAAAATTTCATAAAGATTGGGAGAAAACTGTAGATTTGTATGCAATGCGTACAAATATACGGACACTCTGCTTTATACGAGGTGTGTTAGAAAAGTAATGAGATTGGCAACACTGCGGGAGATCTGGCAACGTTGTGTCTACCGGCCGATGCTAAATCTGATTGTTGATCCCTTCCACTTCCTCAGTCCGAGTTACAACTCCATGTAACATCGGAATTTAGAGCAACGTTGTGCAATAATGTTTTGTGTTATACTTCGTGAATCCGCGAGTGTGACTTTTGAAATGTTGAAACAGGCCTATGGGGAACAGTGCTTATCGAGAGCAGAAGTTTTCTGCTGGCACAAATCATTTTTGGAAGGCCGAGAACACGTTGAAGATGAACCTCGCTCAGGGAGACGTTCGACTTCAAAAACTGTGGAAAACATAATCCTGTGAGGGGTCTTGTGAGATCAGTCGTTTAACAATAAGGATGATCAGTGAACAGCTAAATTTAAACACTTTCACCGTGCATCAAATTATGACAGATGATTTGACCATGCGATACGTTTGTGCCAAATTGGTGCCGAAAAATCTCACAACTGAACAGAAGGACATTCGAAAAAACGTGTGCGTTGATCTTCTTGAGAGGGTTGCTAATGACCAAGAATTCTTCAATTGTGTGATCACTGGTGATAAATCCTGGATATCTGAGTAAGATCCTGAAACAAAGCGGCAAAGTAAAGAATGGCACACACCGTCATCTCGTCTGCCGAAGAAATGTCGAATGAGCTAGTCAAAGATCAAGACCATGCAGATTTTTTTTTCTTTTACAGGAATGGTATCGTGCACAAACAATTCGTTCCACCAGGACAAACTGTGAACCAAGTATTTTATAAAAGTGTCCTTGAAAAGTTGAAGAAAAGAGTGATCCGTGTGAGACCAAAAATTGCAGACAAGTGGATGCTTCACCATGACAATGCTCCGTGTCACACGGCCATTTGCATCCGTGAATTTTTGACCTTAAAACGCAATTACTGTTGTTCCTCATCCCCCCTATTCACCTGATTTGAGTCCTTGTGACTTTTTCCTCTTCCCGAAATTGAAACATGTCCTAAAAGGACATCATTTTGGAACTCTGGGGAACATTCGAAAGACAGTGACCAACCATTTATGACCCATACCAATGGAAGACTACCAGCGCTGCTACCAAGAGTGGGAACGACGACTCCGCCGATCTGTAGCTGCCCAAGGGAGCTACTTTGAAGGGGATAACATTGTTGTTTGAAAATAATAAAAACTTTTCTCACACACCTCGTATATTAGATATTCATTGAAAAAATCTTATTACTTGAACTGTGTCATTTTTGAAGGAAAATAAATTAGTAATGTTATTTGGCACTTGAATTGATAGTCTTGGCCCATTCATTCCTTCCCTATCTGGTCACTGGTGGTGTCTTTTCCCGCGCCACACTCTGTGACGTATGAATAGTGGTAGTCGCTTTAACCGTGGTTCAGGTAGAGGACTGCTATGCGCTGGGCGTGCCGGTGGTTCCTCTGCGGACAGTCGCGTGACCAGAGCTGATGCTAGAGCGAGACGCAGACCGCAGACCCACTGCCGCTCTATCTGGGCCGGTGGCGTGGCGTGCTGTGGAGGAGGCCGGATTTGCCGGCCCTGGGGGCCAGTTAGGCGCCGCGTCCTGACGAGCCGCGACCCGTGACCTTTGCCGGCCGGCCTGCTATTGCGCCGTCTGCCACCCGCGCTCTCATTGCGCGCCATTAACATTCCTCCCACAGCTGCACTCCCCAAAGAAACGCCGTCACCAATACTGCCGCTATGCCAAACTGTTTGGCCACCTGATTGCCAGTAAACGCGCAAAAAAGAAAGGGAAGGCGAATCAGTAAACGGGTCTGACAGGGGCAGTTACGTGGCGAGCGCCGATTGGCTTCTCGGGGATTCCCGCTCTAGCTGCTGATTGTAATAGAGCCGGAGAGGACACTGCAAGGTCGTTACCACACGCGTGTTCCCGGAGTACGTGTTCGTCTCAGGATGTTAAAATGTTCAAATGTTTGTAGAACTTATGGGACTTAACTACGGGGTCACCAATCTCTAAGCTTACAAACTACCTAAGACTAAAGACGGCACAAATATCCATGCCCGAGGGGGGATTCGAACCCCGACCGTCGTGGCCGGCCGGCCGCGGTGATCGAGGGGACTGAGGCGCTTCAGTCACGGTCTGCACGACCACTACGGTCGGGGGTTCGAATCCCCCCTCGGCCATGGATATTTGTGCCGTCCTAGTTCGTAAGTAGTTCATAAGTAGTTTGTAAGTTTAGGGACTGATGACCCCGTAGTTTAGTCCCATAAGCTTTACAAACATTTGAACTTTTTTTTTTTTTTTTTTTTTTTTTTTTTTTTTTTTTTTTTTTTTTTTGTAGTGGCCGTGCAGACCGTGACTGGAGCGCCTCAGTCTCCTCGGCCACCGCGGCCGGTCTCAGGATGTGGTGCCGATGTATTTCCTTACCTACAAGAAATAACGGACGGGAGGGCAAAACGGAAATAACAAAATACTAACCTAAAAAATGTTCATAGGTTTGTAAATCTATCGGACCAAAGTATGTGGTCATCAGTCCGTAGCTCACAAACTACGTAAACTAAGGTAAACTATCCTAACGACAAACACACACACACACACACACACACCCATGCCCCAGGGACGACTCGAACCTCCGACGGCGAGCAACCGCGCGCTCCGCAGCGAAGTGCAAATAAAAATGTTTGTAAATCTATCGGACCAAACTGCGTGGTCATCAGTCCGTAGCTTACAAACTACTTAAACCTAGGTAAACTAACCTAAGGACAAACTCACACCCATGCCCCCAGAGAGGACTCGAACCTCCACAGCGAGGAAACCGCGCGCTCCGCAGCGAGACGCTTTAGACCGCTTTTTTTTTTTTTTTTTTTTTTTTTTTTTTTTTTTTGCGGATCTCCTTCCTCCCCTTCAACCCGTCCTTCCACTCGCCTTTAAACGAAATAATTCTTGAAAGTGAAATAAAATTCATGCTTCTGTATACTATCCGTTGCCATGTTTGTTGTTCCGGTATTGTATACCGGTTTTATCTGAACTCAATGAAAATTGTTGTAACATGAATATAAAATGATGTAAAATAAATCTCTCTACTATCTTTTCGTGTTTGACAAAAGCAAAATTAAGATTTCTTCCGGGCACGGAAATTAACTTTAAGTAACTAAATAGGTCTTCTTTGAAAGAAACATAACACCTGTACATATACCTACATTATGTAATTGTAACATCATAACTGAATGCGATATTAACATAAATGCCTTCGTCGGCAAACAGTATGCCCCTTAATTTTTTTCTATTGTGTTCTTGTTGTTGTAAAAAGGGAAAACTTGGAACGTTAACAAAATAAAAGAATATCTTCCATGTGTATTCCTTATTGCTTAAACATTCTCCGATTGAGTGTTCTGTATGTGTTACATTATAGTTTTAATCAGGAAGTTGGCATAACGCTCCTTGTATTTCTTCTTTCTTCGTATCTGGTCGTGTTGCATTATCAGGTAGTGGATGAAGTCCTCCTTCCTCTTTGGTTCTGTACTGAAAATATACTACACGTTATGACCCATTATCCAGTTTACCGGATTTCGTTTTGTCTTTGGATATGGAATTGTGTCGGGGTTGAGGCCATCGGCTAGTGTTATTGTATTTGGTGAAGTTCTTCTGACCTGCGCCAACTTTTGCCTCGTGTACTCCCATATTTCTTTATTGATACTGCAGACGAATCGGTGTTCGTCACTATCGACTAAATTACATGTGGGGCACATGGGAGAGTCTTTTATATGAATTTTATGTAGCCTGGACATCGTCGGAATTTTTCTGTGGATGTTTTCCCATGTTGCTTTCCAGTCATTCGGAAATTTCCATTCTATCAAATTTCTTTGTTTGTTTAACAATAGTGCCTGGTATATTTCCTTAACTGTTGTCATTTTTCTTTCAGGAATTCTCATTCGTATGTAACTGTAGTCGATAAGAAAATCCCTCAAGTTCTGCAAAGCGTGTGATAGATGACTGACATTGATTGGCGGTCGTAGGTCTAGTGGGGCAATTTCTTCCAACAGGTGACTAGTCAATGTGTTGGTTGACAGCTTCCATTGTTTATACGTTTGGCACACGTAGAGTGCTTGCACCTTCTTGTGTATATCAACGAGATTCAAGCCACCTAGTAGCAAAGCGAGAGTCAGGGTGTCGTACTTGATTTTGAAAATATGTGCTCGACATACGAAGTGTCCAAGAGCTGCCAGCATTCTTTGCGCTATGTCATGAGGTATCGGCAGGACTTGAGCCACGTAGTTCACCTTGGCCGTGATGTATGTATTCGCCAGCGCAACTTTTTGCAGCTCATCTAGTTTCCTGACACAGTGCAGTTGTACACACGCCCGTATCTTAGCTAATAGCTGTTTGTAATTCGCGGCAACGGTTTGTCGGATTGTTTTACGAAAATCGACACCAAGACATTGCAACTTGGACACCTCTGTCAACTTGCGACAATTGGGCAAGCCTATTCCCTTGCCTATGTTCATGATGCTCGATTTTTGCCAATTTAACAGTGCACCGGATGCCTTTTCATATATCCGTATTACCTGAAGTGCGGTGTCTACCTCATTTGCGTCGTTGACCAGGAAACCAACGTCATCGGCATAAGCTCGACACGCTAATTTCCGACCGTGAATCTGTATTCCTTTTAAACGCGCCGTCAGTGTGGATAGCAGTGGTTCTATAGCGATCGCAAAAAGTGTCGCCGAAATGGGGCACCCTTGTCTTACGGAGCTTTTTACCGGGATTATGTCACCTGGTCTTCCATTGACAATCACCAGTGATATGCTATTTTGTAATAGATTCTTTATTACACTGATGAAATTCAGGGGAAAACCTAGCGACCGCATGGCGTTGAACAAATATCGGTGGTTCACTCTATCGAAAGCTTTATCAAAATCCAAGTTTACTATTGCACACTTAATTTTGCATGCGTCTGCCACCGATATTAGATCGCGGTAGTCAACTAATGTTTGATAGATGGATCTATCTCTCCCGACACTGGTTTGATAAGGTCCAGAACTGTATTCATTACATTTTTCATCCTTTTTGCAAGAATAAGTGCAATCGGGTAATCGGTCTTAGATTCGAGATAGCATTACTGTTTGCGCGCTTTGGGACTAAGACAAGTCCTTCACTGAATTCTTGAGGAACCTGTAGATCCGGTTTCATTAATTCTGTACATATCTCTAACAGTTGTGTCTTCATTTGCGACCAAAAGGCTTGATAAAACTCCACCGGGAGTCCGTCACTTCCAGGAGATTTGTTCTTGGGACTGTGGAACACCACATCTTCTAACTCGTCTTCTGTTATTTGTGTTAGAAGTTCATCATTTTCAGAAGGGGTAAGTCTGTTCGTTAAATTTTTAGTCATTTCTTGCAAGGCGATGTCATCAATCATTTTCTCAGACATTAACTCCTTGTGGACAGTCTGAATCTCATTTCTAATACCTTTCTGTTGAGTTAAGATTGTGCCGTCTCTATTTTTTAGTTCTGTGAGTATTTTCTGTCGTCCTCGTGTACTCTCACGTGCCAGATGGTATATTGACGTCGCTTCATTGTGTAGCGAGTCCTGGATTAGAGAACTGACTTTCAAACCTTCTAATGGTTTCCGTTTAAGAAGCAGTAATTTAGCTTACACTTTCTTAATTGCGGCGTAGTTCTCGATTACTGTTGCATCCAGTTTGTATAGTTCCCTTAGACTTGAGTAGTGAAATTCCATGGTTCGCTTAAGCCACCAGTTCTTCTCCCTTGAGTAATGTAGCATGGCTTTCCTTAATTTTGGTTTAGCACATTGTAGCCACCATTTGACTGCCGAATCACAATTCCTATACTTGGCGAGACTTTCATTCCACGCATGTGTGAAGGCATCCTTACATCCTTGATCATTTAAATGTGAGACATTAAGTTTCCATGACCCTTTACTACGGTACGTTCCCTGTTTCTGCATGTTTAAAGTACAAATATAAGCAGCATGGTCCGCGAAAATAGTTGGCCAGACCTCGCAATGTATAATTTGGTGTTTAAGAAGTCTGATACATATATCCTGTCTAATCTACTTGCCGAATGAGATGTCACAAACGTAAAACCAGGTGTTGCTCCATACTTATGCTCCCAACTGTCTGTTAAAAGTAAATCCCTTACTATCCGTTCCAATTCCACGGTTTTGTTAAAATTAGGTATCTGATCTTTAGGGTGTAGAACACAGTTAAAATCTCCCCCGACGATAAGCTGTTCATACGTTGATGTAAGTAGCGGAAGAATCTCTTCCGTGTAAAACTCCGCTCTGCGTCGCCTATTATTTGATCCTGAGGGGGCATAGATGTTTACAATTCGAACGTTATTGATGGTTGCGGCGATCCCTCAATTGTTGACAAGCATTTCAATGTTTTGCGCCACAATTCCCTCTCTTAATAAGATAGAAGTCCCCAAATCCGCACCACGACCTGGTTTGCTATGACGTTGTATCCGAAAATTTCTTCTAACTTAATGTCTGCAACCTCCTGTAGCAAAAGAATATCAATATCGTCAGAATACAGAAAATCTTGAATGTGACGGAGCCTAATGGCGCTGCGACTCTTATTGATGTTTAACGTTGCAATTTTATAGGCTTGACGATCACACATGTGGGTTATGAGATGATAATTGCCTACAGTTAATAGAACTCAGAGTCCTTTCTCCGCTTCCGGTATTTCGATTGCTTCCGTGCTATTTTTATTCTCCACCGCAGCAACAGTTGGTAAAACATGTCCTGCGTTTCCAGAATCCTCGGAAGCGTCCTCCATGTCTACCTCCTCTGTCCAGTCGACGCCAGTGATAAATTTGGAAATCAAAGTATTTTGTTGTTCCTGGTTCTGCACTGGGTATGCATGTTCCGAAGTTATGTTGTCGGACGCCATATCTACGGTTTCCTTACTGGGCATGGTTGACTGTTTCTGTTTAGCTGAACCATCTGGTGACTTTCCATATATTTTGTCCTTCACTTCTTTTGCCTTTGCTCGTCAAGGAGCAGCCTTCTCTTCTGCCTCTTCGCGAGTCAGTCGTCGTTTCTTGTGGGTTCGTGGTGACTTTGCTGGAGAGTTAATCTGCCATTCCGCGAAGGTTTCAGGCTCACTTACTGGTGTCTGGTTGTCAGCTGTTTCCTGCTTTTCCGTATCCCCTTTACGTACCGGTATCTCTTCCGCTGATTGTGGAGGAGACTGTACAACGGCTTCTTTCTGCGGTGCCTGTTCTGACGTTCTCTCCAGGATGTCCATTTCAGTTACAATGTCTTGCACGACGTCGTCAGGTGGGATATTGTCTACAGGAACCTCACTAATCAATGGCTCTGTCAGCTGACCACGTGCGACGGCTACATACGTAGCTGGCAAGATATATTCGGGGGCTCAACTGTTTCACTGGTTGGGAGCTGGGCAATTCGTCGTTTAATACAGTCAGCGCGAACGTGCCCTGGTAAATTACAAATTGCACAGGTTTTCGGTTGACCGTCATACATCACAATGCCTCTAAAACCGCAAACATTTATATATGACGGTATATGTCGGCACAGTTCAACCTTCAGTTGCCTAACACCATTCAACACAGGCAATTTATGTGCGCTGGACCATCTCTCGGCAAAATTGCTGAGTACTCTACCATATGGAGCAATTACCGAGTTTATTGCTTCAGCTGGAACCTCTAATGGCAACTCAAAAATCCGAACAATTCTAACTCCGAAACCAACATGATCAACAGTGACATTACCTATATTGCCGTCTCTATGATTAAATTTCAATGAACCACCTGTGTCCTGCACTACTTTTTCACATAATTCGGCAGATGCCAGTTTCACATACATGACACTATTGATAATCGACATATGATATCCTATTATATCTTCGAGTCGGATCTTAGCAGCTTCTATGAGCCAATATTCAAATTCAAAGAACGTTGGTCGGACAAATTTTCGTTCGAATGTAAATTTCAACGTGTCTCGTCTACTAATATTATCCATTACTGCGTTTTCATCTTCACAAATACACACTACAGCAAACGCTGGCGCAAGCGAACAGACTTACCCGACGCGGAAGTAAACAAACCGCTGCCGCAGCGAGGCACCGCGCGACCTCCTTACCCCGCCGCTGCCGCAAGCAGACTGCGACCGCTCGGCTACTCCACCGCGGCCAGCGAAGTGCCTTAGACCGGTCGGCTACTCCACCGCGGCAAAATTCTACCCTTGTGAGAATGTGCTGTGTCGCGACGAATACAGAAACTGTCCACTATCGAGAAAGTAAATATAGTGTTCAGTTGCGATCACAACATGGAAAATCGTTAAGTTTCTTCTCTACTGGTCCCGCAGAATACACAAGGTCAAAGTATGATATTGAACTGTTAATGAATTAATCCAAGTTTGCTGCAATAATATTTATTCAGCTTGTGCTGGTCATTTCGACTACAAGCTTGTCTCTGCTATTGTCATTATCAAGTGGACCTGGATGTTTTAATAAAATAATAACCTACGTCTATGAATTACAATTTTATATAAGAATATGTCACACGAACACACTCTCTGAGCAACAAAGATATAATTTAATGTAAACATAAAGCATAAAAGGAGTAAAAAGAGTCTATTTTTTAATCAAATAAAGCCAATAATTGACTTCAAATCTTGTCGCAAAACAGACACTGACTCTAAAATGTCAGGACAACTAGAAGTAAATAAATTTGTAACGGAACCTTTATATATATATATATATATATATATATATATATATTATAGACGTAGGAAATTATTTTATTAAAACATTGATAGGTCCACTTGACAATGACAATAGGGAAACAGTGGAAATAACAAGCACAATTTGAAGAAATATTATTTCAGTAACCTTGGATTAATTCTCTATTACGATAAAGGTAAAAGTTTTTAAAAACTTCAATTAAACATTATTCATATGATTGACGGCGAGATGAACATTTATATTTAATGGCAAGATGGAAGAGTTTCCGTTTGTCTACGATGTACCATTTTCTTAATTTGTGACTTTTCCGATTAATAGCGGTATTGTTTTTGTTCCTAAACTGTATTTATACAAACGGAAGATAATCGTTTACATCGTATGTGATCTACCCACGAAAAATAGTTTCTTTACTAAAGATTACATCATGATTTCTTTTTTTTTTTTTTTTAAATAAAAAAAAATAAAATAAAAAAGGGATGCCTGGAACCAAAAATCTGAGAGCTTACTAGTTCGCAAGTCAGATAAATAACTGAAAAGAAGAATGAGATAAGTAAGAAACTACAATTAGACGTAAACCACAATGTCAAAGGAATAATATAAGCGAAGACAAATAATACAGGATAGGATTTAAAAGAGAAAGGAAAACACTAAATGAAAGTAAAAACGGACAGAAAACTAAGCAGATATTGGAAACTGAAGAGCAATCCAGTTAAGTAAATGCGTTTTACCTACTGTGCGGTGAACTACGATCCTCCCAAAGAAACTGGTTATAATGTTCATCTTCTCATAGTTATGCACATGTGTCGTGCGCAAATACTGGAAAAGGTTGTTTGCTTTGGGTCCATTGTCAAATGTAAGAGTATCTCACAAATTCCCACTTGTCCAGTCAAGGTTCGCATTTCGCCTTCTGGGTAATGGCAAGATGGAATTTCCCATAGTGTAAGTTTAAGAGGAGTCTAGTAGGTCACCTATCACAACTGATTAAATATTGCCGCGAGACACCACGTACACCGACTGCCGGCGTGGCGCAGGCGATAGCGTCAACTACTGCTGTGCTGAAGGTCACCGGTTCAATCTCGTCCACCGGCAAAAATTTATTTCTTTGTAATTAAGAATAGCAGACATTTCTATGTCTTATGTTCACTTGTAAATTCTACTTTTTTCTTATGTTAACTGTTCTTCTGCCTTCGAAGTCAAGCCTGCTTCCATTTCAACGCGACATTTTTTGGTGGAGGCGCCGGGTATTCTGTGCAACAGCTGCATCACCGTGGCTCCGATTAGGCAACGTAAGAGCCGTCGCTTACACGGACTGGAACCGGAATACAAGGGATATACCGAGTACATCCTTCCAAAAGTCCGTATCATCAGGAGAACCATGGACACGAAATGAACGTTAAACTAGCTGCACATCAGACACCCGTCGGTGTTCTCTGGAGACTCTGGACAGGATCCCAACGAATCGCTAAAAGGGTTCGACCGAGTCGCCAAGTACGATGGGATCATACGATGTGCTTGGCCAACGTTTATTTCTACCTGGACGGAACAGCCCAGCAATGGTTCGAAAACAACGAAGACCAGTTGAAAGACTGGGACACGTTCCAGGAGGAACTTAAGAAAACGTTTGGAGACCGCCAGCGACAAATCCCGTCGGCGGAAGAACAACTGAAGAACTGGGCCCAACGACATGGTGAGCCGACACAGTCGTACATACTGAATGTTCTGGCCCTGTGTAACACAGTGAATCCGAATATGACTGAGGCCGACAAAATCACGCACCTGATGAAGGGTATTGCAGAAGTCATCTTCTGATAAAAGACATCGCTACGACGGTAGAGTTCATTATGTGGTGCCAGCGTATTGAAGAGATTCAACAAAGGAGGGTTGGACGCAAGAAGTATGACAGACTCCCCAATGTGGTCCCTATGGCCGTTCTGGAAGACCAGCATGACTTCGCTTCTCTCATACGATACATTGTGAGAGAAGAATTACAACAATTTATGGCAGCCGGGGCTATTAGACCGAGCGAGCATCAGATCATGGCCATGCATGTAAGCCCTGTAAGTGACTAGGGAGCCGATGCCGCTGAGGAAGAGGTATTTCAGGCAATAGCTCCTGTCTGCCCCGCCAATCGCACCCGACGTGATGAATGGCGTCGCCCTGCTATGACTTACGCTACAACCACCAAACAGCAGCCCATGAACCGGTCGACGCGGCCACAACCAACTCCTCCGGTAACTATGACGCCCCACAGAAGAACAGACGTCTGGAGGACAAAAGACAACACTCCACATTGTTTCCACTGTGGGCGCCCTGAACATGTCGTACGCTACTACAGAGAGAGAAGGCGAGTATTCGACGATTATTTTGCCGCAAGACGTCAGCCATCAGAGCAGTTGTAACCCAGGCAATCACCTGCTGTCGAGTTCAGTCGACCTATGGGAAGAAGCCCATCGCCGTACCCTAGACGAGGTCGCTCCCCGATGCGCCGCAGCCGTTCACCATCGCCGTACGGAGGTACAAGCCGCAGCCCCTAGCCGCCGCGCCCAGGAAAACTAAGCGAGGCGACCATTCTCCATGGACGACAGTCGCTAAGCAGTCGGGAAACATCACCGACGTCATAATCGACGTCCAACCTGCTTCTTCGTCGCCAAAGAGACAAAAATCCTGGGGCACCTAGTCAGCGGAGATGGTGTCCGTCCTGATCCAGATAAAGTAAGGGCAGTCACAGAATTACCAACTCCTCAGCACATTCGTGAGACGTTTTCTCGGGCTGTGCTCATACTACCGACGTTTCATAAAAGGATTTTTGTAACAAGGCACGTCCATTACAAGAACTTCTACAGGGAGACGCCAAGTTTTACTGGGATGAGGCAAAAGAAAGAGCTTTCCGGTCACTTACGGAGGCTCTAACTTCCGCACCAGTACGACGAGAATGCGGAAACGGAAGTTCACACAGACGCCAGTGGTTCTGGGATTGGTGCAGTGCTTGTACAAGTTCAGGAAGGTGCTGAAAAAGAGATTGCCTATGCATCATGTGTACTCTCAAAGTTCTAGATAAACTACTCTACAACTGAGAAAGAATATCTCGCAGTTATCTGGGCTATCAACAAATTCCGGCCGTATTTATTCGGCAAACCATTCACCGTCGTGACAGACCACCATTCTTTAGTTTGAAGGATCCATCAGGTCGACTAGCAAGATGGGCACTAAGACTCCAAGAGTACGATGTTACAGTGATATTTAAGAACGGGCGCAAACACAACGATTCCGACTGCCTTTCGAGAAATCCATTAGTGGAACACAACAGCATGGATGAAATTCCAGGCCTCACTGAATTAGATGACGTTACAGCTGAACAGAGGGAAGATCCAGCACTATTAAAAACCATAGAGGTCTTGGAGAAAGGAGAACCGACCAATGGGGAGATCCAACTTATAAACGGAACACATGTGCCGAAATTACCTCCAGGACATCTCGTACCGCGATTACGCCGGCAGCAGCTCCTTTCCACCGAGTTGGGATCGATCTTTTAGGGAGGTTCCCGAAGTCGACAACCAGCAGTCGATGGATAATAGTCTGCACTGACTACCTCAAACGTTATGCTGTCACCAAACCTGTGCCGATTGCAGATGCTCCAGAGGTCGCAAAATTCATTGTAGAAGACATTATTTTGAAGCATGGAGCACCACGTGTCATGATATCGTGGAAAGGTATTCCAGTCACAACTAGTATCAGAGGTAATGTCAGGATGCGACATTGTCCACAGAATGACAACCGCATACCATCTTCAGACAAACGGTCTTATGGAACGTTTTAGCAAGACGTTAGCCGATATGCTGTCGATGTATATCGATGTCGAGCAGAAAGATTCGGATACAATTGTGCCAGTCGTGACATTTCCTTACAATACCGCAAGACAAGACACCACAGGCTTCACGCCGTTTTTCCTGCTCCATGGCCGTGAAACTGAGACGACAATGGATACGCTGTTCCCGTTCCAACCGGATGACACTCAGGATGTTAAACAACTCATCACCAGGGTCGAAGAAGCAAGACAGCTGGCTCGCGTACCGATACTGGACGCCCAGGAGAAGGACCGTCAGCGGTATAACGACAGGCACCGACCTGTTGTGTACAGCCCAGGAGATCTGGTATGGATTTTTACCCCTGTACGGAAGATTGGACTGTCAGAAAAGTTATTGAAGAGGTACTTTGGTCCGTATCGTGTCATACGCCGCCTGTCAGACGTCACGTACGAAGTTGAGGATTATGAGCCGTCGTCGAAACGACAAAAACGAAGAGACATTGTTCACGTCCTGCGCATGAAGCCTTACTACGATCCTGAAGAGCAGGTAGGCGACAACGGCTTCTTCTTCGAGGACTCTTACTGATGAAGCCACGACAGGACCGTCTGTAGTCGATAATCGTGCAGAAGTAAAGGATTCTCCAGAACTGCCATACAGAGGACCCACGACAAAGTCAAGATCCAGGACATTGCAGCTGGCTCCACAGGGATCGTAACAGCGGGTCGCTGTTTCTCCAGGACAGGGAGCAATGCCGCGAGAGACGACAAACACTGACTGCCGGCGTGGCGCAGGGGATAGCGTCACCGACTGCGGTGCTGAAGGTCGGCAGTTCAATCCCGACCATCGGCAAATATTTATTCCTTTGTAATTAACAATTCTAGAAGCTTCTACGTCTTTCTTATGTTCACTTGTAAATCCTACGTGTTTCTTATGTTAACTGTTCTTCTAATTTCTGGTACATTCTGTCTGTGTATAAATAGCAGAGCACTCTGCCCGAGAGGCAGTCAGTGCTGCGTGTATGTTAAGTTCGTAATAAACGTGCTTTCAGTATAAGTGCTGTGTTCAGTTGCCTTCGAAGTCAAGCCTCCTTCCATTTCAATGCGACAATATTTAAGCATTTTGCTGTTAGTACATCGTTAAATTAACACTTCTATCTTGCCCTCCCTCTCCCTAATCGTCCAGATGTAATGTATTTGCAGTTAGGGGCGATCTTTAATTTCAGTTGAAAGAAAACTCCTTAGCCGAGATCGAAATATTACACTTTTATTGGAAATGAGAAATTTCTGTACTCATATTTACAACCATTGGATTTATTTTATTTACATTACGTTCTGTACTTATTTGTTCCTCAGCAAGATTGCGTAGCCCAGGTTTCTCACAAATCTCAGTCAGAACCTTGGTAAAAGGAAGCACCAGTGGCGCATACCAGAAATCATTATGGCTAAATCTACCGCTGCACCGTTGAGAGACCTCGGTCACCTCAAATAATTTTATAGTATTGCGACCTTGGTCACACAGTGCATCTTCAAATGTTGTTACAAACTGATATTTTGAACAACTGCCATATTCGAATATGCGACCCCCTTGAAAATAATAATACTATTTCATCTCAAAGGAAACAAATGTAATCTTTTTTGCTTCAGATTTCTTTAAGATTGTTGGACGAAGGTTGTTTTTTTCCTTCTTTTTGGGAAATTTTTCGGAATGGAACACATTGTTCTATTGTTACATGATTTCCAGCAGGAAAATATATTTTGCTAAACGACTGTGTCGCATCTCAGGCATGACTCAGAATGGAATTATACTCAGTAAGAAAGGTCACACTGTATAACAATTCGTAAGGAAGATGTCTTTTTTTAAATTTTTTAGAATTACTTATTGTTTCAAGTACTTTTCCTTATCAATTGGTTCCTGAAAACAATTTTAAGACTTTTGATTTAACCACCATTAACACACAATTATAAAACAATATATGATCTGTTCAATTCGTAATGAATGTTATAGATGAAACTTAGTAATTTTGACATTAAATATATTTCACTATGGCTTACGATTTGTAATACTGAACTCCTGATTATTTTGTGGTGACGGCGAACAAAGCCTTCGCTACAACTCTGGGAGTCGCGACCCATAGGTTAAAAAACACTGGATGCTAGGATAACCTGCCATTCTTATTACATACTGACGTGGATTAGCTTTTATAAACAGTGTATATATCAAAGGAAAACACCCCTTTAGAGTTAACAATTTCTTCATAATGGATTCACTTTTCTGCTAACAATATTATTCTGAGCTTACACTTATATGGTGAGAGCTTGAATAGGACACAGTTCCAAGATCATTGTCGAACATAATCGTGATCGTTATCGCGGTCGAGATTACAACAACCTAATTTGCGACAACAGATTTCTACTGCTTCTATTCTTCCCTGCCAAACATACGTTAGGCAGCCAGGAAAGAGATCCATGGCATGATTTTGGACATGAAAACCATGTGCTGGAAAATATCTGGATCCATATACCCCAGGAAAAAATGTAAGTGCTATGCCGAATAAATCCCTCGACAGAACAACAGGTAAACTATCATTTTACTAACTTGTTTAATTTGTAAACCTCTTTCTGATTAATAAATCATCCAATTTTTGAGACTGTGATCATTTGTTCGTCTGTCAAAAGTACATCACATCTACCAAGTTCCGTCCCATTTGGCTAATTCCTCCTAAAACAGATGGAGCTATAGAGGAAAATTTTCCTTCGAGTGTGTATTTATATAGTAATCAACTAACGGTGTCTGTCTTTTGGAATGAAATCACCAAACAATCATTTTGTGTTTTCACAAAAATGGTAAAAATATTTTATATTGGAAATTGTAAAGTCGCACAGAAGGGAGGTGACGATAATGAAATTATCGGTAGTACCGCAAAGAGGCTGCAAAGGTAACAGTAATTGAAGGCCACACTTCAGGCACAGCGTTACTTTAATATGACGCGTTTTCAAAATATTTTCGTTAATATACAATCTTTTTTTTTAGCAAGAGCTGCGCATAGGTTGATGTAGGTATATAAGTGTTACAGACATACGCTCGTGTATAGCATGTAAAAAATAAAAACAAATTTTTGAAAATATCTTTTGAATGAGAAATTGTATCATTACTCTCTTACCATAAACGCTTTATGCGTACGTAAAAGTAATGTTGTAAATGCGATATCACTCGTCGAAGAGGCAAGCGACCATGATGAATGTAATTGGTAGTGATGCAGAAAGCTGGTTAGGTCGAATTTTTTTTTTTTATTGCGGGCCACACTTCAATTACGCGCTTCTGTATTACCATCACGTAGCCACACTTAGGGAAATACATAGTCTGCAGATATGTGTATCTGGAACAACTTTCTTAAATGCATATATTTCTGTAAGTGTGGCTACGTCACAAAGGAGATATTAATCTGATGGTGGTAATGCTGAAACGCGTCACTGAATTCGCCCCGTACAAGAAGTATGGCCTACAATAAAAAAAAATTGTGACCTAACCAGCTTTCCGCAGCACTACCAATACATTCGTAAAAGTAATGGTTTATAACCTCATTGTGTCGCATGTACCACAAGGTCTAGGTATCATTCAGATCGGAAATGCAATCGACTGCAATTTAGTGGTAGCCTAAAACGTGATTACAAACAACAAAGCGTTCTCTCTTGAATACCAAAGAGAACTGCAGTGTCCACAAAACGCTGTCTCCTAGTTTGAAAGAAAGGGATAAAGCAAAAAGTAGAAAAAGCAAGACAGACCGAAAGACAAAATGCCAGTATGCAGTATGCCAATAGCAGCTGCGTACCTCTTCTAGAAACTACGAATCGAATGATGGATTGTGGCATGTTCTTCGTGCGAAAAGATGTGTATTTTAGAGTGCCCTACTTCTATCACATAAATATTTCTTGAATTATCTGCCAAGAGCGCAGATGTGCGGGACATGCAAAATTGCTTTCCGCGGGCACTGGAAAAAAACTAGCACAGGAACGAAAAAACGTAGTGACTTTTCAACCAAACTGACTCCGTTTGTGTTTCTTTTGCTTCCATTCCCTCAAGTGAATATATTTCACTCGAAATAAAAAACTATAGCTTCCTGCACACCTGTTTGCTGGCAGTAGTAATCACACACCTTAAATTTTTAGAGGCGTTCGTCTGTGTATAGCAAGTACAGAATCGTACATAATCACATTGGTATTAGCGTACACTGTGTGCTACATAGTTTAGTTCTTAATCATCGAGCTTCTGAAAAATGATGGTATGAAACCGAACGCACTAAATCCTGTTAAAAAGGGGTAAGGAAACAATTTCATTATAAGATTTTAGTGGTATGGATTCTCGTAGTACAAGATTTTGCTTATAATTAATGTTTTAGATATTAAAAAACATATATTGTGAATTAAAATACGCCGGCCGCAGTGGCCGAGCCGTCTGCGGTGCGCCAGTCACAGTCTGCACGGCCGCCACGGTCGGGGGTTCAAATCCCCCCTCGGGCATGGATATTTGTGCCGTCTTTAGTATAAGTAGTTTGTAAGTTTAGGGACTGATGACCCCTTAACAAATATTTCAACATTTCGCAAGAGCGATACCTTCTGAATCCGTGTTGACTTAATAGGTCGTTATCTGCGAGGTAGTTAATAATGTTCTAAAACCCTACTGCAAATCGTCTTCAATGAGAGAGGTCTATAGTTTTGGGGATCACTCCCAATGCCTTTCTTGAATATTGGAGTGACTTGGGTATCTTTCCAGTCTTTGGATACGGATCTTTCGCTGAGTGATCGGTTGTATATGATAGCTAAGTATGGAGGTCACCAAAATTTAACTAAATGTATTTATTTGTTTTTAAAGTTCAAAATACAAAATGTTTCGTGTCGTGGTACCTTAGGGACAGGGGGAATGTGTTTAAGGTATAGACAGCAGATGCAAAATATTTTCGATGTATTTATTTCTCTACTACCTTTAAGAACACCTCATGACTTGGTACTTGGGTTTCATACAGCCTCATAATTTATCCTACAACTCGGTTTTAACCTCTATACGAGGAATATTAGACGTGCATTTTGATAGTCCTGTGATTAAGCATTACAAAATATTACGGAAGTGACAGAAGTGGGAAGGAAGGAAGCTTAGTGTTTTAACTCCGCGTCGACAGCATGGTCATTAGATGCGGAGCTGACGCTCGGGTTGTTTGGGGAAGGAAATGAGCCGTGCCCTTTGAAAGGAAACATCACGGCATTTGCATGGAGTGATTTAGGGAAGTCACTGAAAACATAAATCTGGATGGCTGGAGGTGGATTAGCACCAAAATCCCCCCTACTGGGAGTCCAGTGCGTTACCACTGCGCCACCTCGCTCGGTGACAAAAGTGGGAGTCTCGGATGGCGTTAAAAAAAAAAAAAAATAAATAAATAAATAAATAAAAATAGTATACTAGGTGCGACACTGTCCATGTGTGAAACTTTTATGTTATCGCAGTTTCCGCGTAGTGGTTGGAACGGTGAGGTTACAAAACGGCATTGCAAGCGTCGTGGGATTACATCTCTAGAAGGAACCTTTCATTTCTATTTTGAGGCTTCACTCCACTGAGATAGTGCAATATAGCACGATATGTATTTATAAGTATATTAATAAAAATCATCGGAAAGCAAAGGAAAGCTTTATAAAATATTCAACGAAGGGGATACATGGACTCCTTTATTGTTTTACATCTCATATTTTACACGCATTGGCCTCAGTTTGAACGTAAAATGTAGGGGGAGCAGTAACTTCCTCGCCATATTTTAGACGTCATAAACGCAGCATTTTTACAATCGTGCTCTTGCTTTAAGGTTTCAGTAGAAACACAGAGCTGCTTTATATCCATGAAAGGCTCTCTCTCACCGCACAGTTCTGCAGTAAACCATGCGTAACGCAATATTGTGCCAAATATTGGCGACACTTTGATGACGGACTGTAGTAGTACATTAATGAATTTTTTTTAATACCTTGAGCGATGCTTGTCGCTGACTTCTGCCCTCTCTCTGCCAGCGTATCGATAAACATTTGATGGTTGTCACGTTCAACTTGTTTTGCAACAAGGTAAAGGGAAAGAGCGGAACTGTTCGTCACTTACTGTCTTCTCCTCGATGTATTAGGACGTGTTCCAGGATTTTGCTATTTATTGTAAGTGTGAGCTTAGTTGCTTTTTTATTAATTTCAATAAACCCCCACAGTTAATTCGAAATATCTTACTTACTTACAATCCCTTTTCCATTCTCACTAATTTTAAAGTTATTTATTTTCAGCAGATCCAGTACTTCATAAAGTGATGCTCGGGTATTGTTGCGATTTGTTCCGCGATTGTGCTCGAACATTCTCTGTGCAACTTTTATTATTTCCTGTCTATGTATGGTTTATTACATTTTAATGCCTGCAGAAAAATCTTCGCGATGTTTATGAAGTCCGATAATTTTGTAATTTTTGGCTACTATCATGATTAATTTTCAACACGGTCATAGAACAATAGTAAACGAAACGCATAATCCCAGCATCAATTTATCTAAGTAATATTCCAGGCATCAAAGCTAGAATCACTACAGAATATGACCGAAATATTAGTACGAGCTCTCAATAAGCTAAAATTTAGATTCCGCCGACTTCTTCTGTAATGCTGCTTTCTGGTGTTGTATTTGCTACCGAAGTCACGAACGCTACCATTTAATGGCGAAATCCAATAATTTTGTTTAAACTGTCCCTTCCTTGTCAAAATTGCTCAGTATTTTCATTTAAAAATATTTCACTACCCGGTAAAATTTCATTTGCGGTCCCCAACTTCAACTTTAATACGGTACACCCATTTTCATAGGAAATCAGCATTACAGGACATTAGAATCTATTCTCATGCAGTCTTTTAGGTATCTCTCTTGATGAAATAACAGCAGTTTTAATGCTTTTTCATCAAATTATTTACTTGACAAAACCAGACGTCGCAAGGTTCCAGCAGCTGCTGATTGAAATATACGTAATACGAAGAGCTCCTCGGAACATTATTTGCAAAGCTTTCGTGCACGCATTAGTCATCTTCTGCAGGAAATTTTTCTTAGCTTCCCCTTTTCACGCATTTTATGAAAACATTACTGTAGATAATACGTTTACCAATATTTCTATTAATTTAAATGACTCACAACGTAAAAATTTACTCGACCTCGTACTGATGCGCGATAAGACCCCTTTTAACACGGGTGGTAGAGTTTTCCTGGAAATAGAAGACATTACACGGTGTTTTTTTTTTTTTTTTTTTTTTTTTTTTTTTTTTTTTTTTTTTTTTTTTTTTTTTTTTTTTGTCTGCTCGTTTACTCGCTTTAAATTCCACAGAACGGTTCTCTGTTGCTGTCATATCGATAAGAACAGATTGTTCGTAAAATTTGAGGAAGAATACCCACCTCGCAGAATGTAGCACAGGTAAAGAATGATACAGTGAAAACTTAATCACTAGAAACGTGATGCCATTCATTCATCACAATCTCCAAATGTTTTCCTGTAATTCTCTCAGCGTTGGGGCAGTGTGTATTACGATCCAGACATAAAAGATCAGTTCGGACCTTAAGAACTTCCTATTCTTATTCGCCCACACATATTCTTCAATATTCCACACTGCTTGTTTATATTCTGCCAGTGAATCTTTTCTGTTCATGGATTCGGCTAAACATATATTATCCTTTCAAGGGTCAGCTATCCACTGTTGGCCACACAAATTGCAACACTGAGAAGGATCGGAGATATCACAGCGAAATTATTTTTTTGGGAGATAACGCCTTGTACGAACACCACATAATGGAAAATACGAGTGAAAGGGAAATGAGAAGAATGTTTATCGTGTTGGCAAATTACTGCTGGACGCTTGCAGCGTTGGAACTGCTTTCCTCCAATCAAAGAGCTCCGATCCGATTGCCACAACTGGTCAACTCACATCCAATTCATTGTCTGTATTTCTTTATTGATGTGTTTTGTTCAAGATTAATAGGTCTGTCCCATTAATCTCCCGTCATATATGATAACCATACCAAAAACAATAAATCAGTAAATGCACAGGAATGCTAACGAAATACATACGTTTTATACACAACACTAACTTTACTGGAGCCGGCCGCGGTGGCCGAGGGGACTGAGGCGCTTAAGTCACGGTCTGCACGGCCACTACGGTCGGGGGTTCGAATCCCCCCTCAGGCATGGATATTTGTGCCGTCCTAGTTCGTAAGTAGTTCATAAGTAGTTTGTAGGTTTAGGGACTGATGCTCCCGTAGTTAAGTCCCATAAGCTTTACAAACATTTGTTTTTGAACATTTTAACATTACTTGATATGGATCCTTCCGCACAAGCTGCGCTATGGCGTCAGGTATACAGGGATTAGAATCATAGGGATCGCTTACATTATATGAGCTTCGTATTACTTAAATGAAGATTTATAAAGCTACGATTGCTTGACACGGAACATAGGAAACATCATATGCTATGCTGTGAAGTTTCCACAGTGGTAACGTTTTTGTCTCCTATGCTGGAAGTGCTACGTTCGAACCTCACAGGCGGGAGTATCTTTTCATTTTCTTTTCTTCTTCTTCTTCTGCTTCTTCTATTTTATTTTTTATTTATTATTTTTTTTAATCAAAATGGCATTGCTATTTGTGCTCAATGAATTGCTTAAATTATATTGTTTCAAATGTTCAAATGTTTGTAAATCTATCGGACCAAACTGCGTGGTCATCAGTCCGTAGCTTACAAACTACTTAAACCTAGGTAAACTAACCTACGGACAATCACACACACCCATGCCCCAGGGAGGACTCGAACCTCCACGGCGAGCAACCGCGCACTCCGCAGCGAGTCGCTTTAGACCGCTCGGCTGCTCCACCGCGGCTTATAATGTTTAATTTCTCATACATGAACATGTAATTTTCATAATCGTGTTGACTTTTGTTCTTCATCTGTTCTAACTTATCTTACTGTCATTGTTTTATCTATTTGGACCTGCCGGCTGCGGTGGCCGCGGGGACTGAGGCGTTTCAGTCACTTTCTGCACGGCCACTACGGTCGGGGGTTCGAATCCCCCCTCGGGCATGGATATTTGTGCCGTCCTTAGTCTTAGTTAGTTGATAAGTAGTTTGAAAGTTTAGGGACTGATGACCCCGTAGTAAAGTCCCATAGACTATACAAACATTTGAACATTGGATTTGGATCTGCCTGTGTTGTCTATAATCCCGAACTGAATGTCAACGGAATATGTTCATCAGTTTTGACACAGTAGTTTGTTTTACACCCCAGCCAACGTGAGGATATTTTCAGTAACCAATGATAGAGAGATGGTTTTTAACGCTGAATGTGCAAGTCTTCGACCTGAGTTTTTTCGTAGAGGTAGCTTTAATCGCCGTGAAAGAAGCGTTTGTTACGTTAGTTCAGCCGCAGATTTTTGACCGCTCTTTTCTCTGATACATTGAACATCGCAAGATTGTGGTTAGGGTGGGAGATTAGTTTAAAAACCAATGCTACAAAACACGACCTCTATTAAATTGGTCACTTAAAATGAGCTGAATAATTGGTCCCTTAAAATCAGCTGTCGCCTTATAAACATAACTTTCGCCTGTCGCTTCGAACATTGCACCGAGTTACACGTCTACAGTTACTAGCGATGTGAACTGCCGTGTTTGTGGGTCGCGTGTGACAATTCTGTAGCGCCACGTGACTAAAGTCAACTAGCAATTAATTTTAATCGCACTATATAATGTTCAAATGTTTATAAAGGTTATGTGACTTAACTGCGGGGTCATCAGTCCCTAAACTTACAAACTAGTTATGAAGTAACTTATACTAAAGAAAACACAAACATCCATGCCCGAGGGAGGATTCGAAACTCCGACCCGGGAGGCCGCGCGATCCGTAACATGGCGCTCCAGACCGCTCGGCTACTTCCTCGCGGCAATCGTACTATAGCTAAAACTACCTTGTAATTGAAGACCTCGGGGGAAAATAATGATAACCCTCATTTGTAAAGGTCTGAGATATGATTAATTCTATGTTTGAAAAATATTTTCTTTTAGATGTTTTAATATTTATAATTGCCATCTCTCTGCAAATTCATATACTACTTGAAGAAAACGAATCATTCTGTCGGATATGATTGTTTGCACCAAATACCTTAAAAATAGAAAAGTTGAGGGTTATCACTATTTACCTACGAGGTCTTTAGTCAATGACCCTGTGTTTGTCGATGGTGAATAAAAGCCCCTGCTGCTTGCACATAGTGTCAAAGATGATCCGCTCTAGCAGAAGGTGGTGTATTCCGGGCCAGTAGTTACGAAATGGTCTCGAAGTCGTTGACGACAAATGACAGAGACAGAGAACAGGGAGGCAATTGCAGCATTGGAATACCATAGTGGACGAAGAAGACTCGAATATTGCATGCTACTTATTGTAGCGCTTTATCTTGTTACAATGTGGTCGTCAGCAAGCTCAAAAGTTATTGTGGGGAGTGATCCAACGCGTAAAGCACCGTATGACGATGCATAAGGCAAATATCCAAGATTCCTTCAGCACGATGTCTCCAGATAGGAGACAGTGCCGACTGCGGTGGCCGAGGGCACTGCGGTGCGCCAGTCACGTTCTGCATGGCCACTACGGTCAGGGGTTCGAATGCCCCCTCCCCCTCCCCGGACATGGATATTTGTGCCGTCCTTAGTGTAAGTTATTTCGTAAGTAGTTTGTAAGCTTAGGTACTGATGACCCCGTAGTTAAGTCCCATAAGCTATACAAACATTTGATGTGATGGACAGAGTAAGTTGTAATTTGCGGCTGTTTGCTGATGATGCTGTGGTGTGTGGGAGGGTGTCGTATTTAACTGACTGTAACAGCATACAGGATGACTTAGACAAAATTTCTAGTTGGTGCGAAGAATGTAGAAAAATATAAGGTGATGCGCATGAATAGAAAAAACAATCCTATAATGTTCGAATGCAACATTAGTAGTGAGATTCTCTATGGTGTCACGTCGTTCAAATATCTAGGCGTAACATTGAAGAGCGATATGAAATGGAACGAACATGTAAGGATAGTTGTGGGTACGGCGGACAGCCAACTTCGGTTTATTGGGAGAATTTTGGGAAGATGTATTTCATCTGTAAAGGAGACCGCGTATAAAATGCTTGTACGACCACGTTTTGAATGTTGCTCAAGTGTTTGGGACCCTGAGCAGATCATTTTAAAGGAAGACATAGAAGCGGTTCAGAGGCGAGCAGCTAGATTTCTTACCGGTAGGTTCGACCAATGCGCGAGTGTCACGGAAATGCTCCGGCAACTCAATTGAGGATCGCTGGAAGAAAGACGACGTTCTTTTCGTGAATTTCTGTTGAGTAAATTTAGAGGGCCGGAATTTAATGCTGAGTGTAGTGCGATCTTGCTGTCGCCTACTTACATTTTGCGTAAAGATCACAAAGACAAGATAAGAGAAATAAGGGCTCGTACGGAGGCAGATAGGCACCTTTTTTTTTCTTCCATTTGGGAGTGGAGTAGGAAAAGAAATGCCTAGTAGTGGTACAGTGTAAAAAAATGTTCAAATGTTTGTTAAGCTTATGGGACTTAACTACGGGGTCATCAGTCCCTAAACTTACAAACTACTTATGAACTACTTACAACTAAAGACGGCACAAATATCCATGTCCGAGGGGGGATTCGAACCCCCGACCGTAGTGGCCGTGCGGACCGTGACTGGAGCGCCTCAATCCCCTCGGCCACCGCGGCCGGCGGTACAGTGTACCCTCCGCCACGCACCTTACGGTGAATTTCGGATTATGTATGTAGATGTAGAACATTTTAGGACACAGTGGTGCAGTTGGGATTCGTCAGTAAACACAATGTTCTTTCATTCAGTTCTATATGTCCGACGTTCACCGTACTATTACCGGCGCAGAGGCCTGCTTGTTGCGCCACAAAAAATAAATAAATATAAATAAATAAATAAACAAATAAAAAATAAAAAAGTAAAAAATAAATAAATAAAAATAAAAGGAGTAAATAAGTATTAATACAAGACCGGCACGCGTACATGTACCTTTGATCACTTATAGTGGTACTAAGGTGCGGATGCTATAGGACCCGTCAGTCCATCATTCCCTCTTGCACTCAGCGATTACAGCTCTACGTCGCGGCACGGTTCTTTAGTTACATACGACATGATTACCGATTTATTTGGAAGATAATCAGCAATCCCTATCGTGGCTCGATCGATATGTGAAGAGTGCTAGAAAGATACTCCATGACTTATAGTGAAGCTGAGGTCGTAATTAATAATTAAAAAATAAGAAGACGAAATTGCAGTAAAACTTACAGACTATCGGGGTAGATCTGGTTTGATTTGGTATGTGGATTGCCAAGATCGCTTTGTTGAAAGTATTTTCAATCATACACAGTTTCAGCAGACCCGGCTGCCATCTTCAGCACAAATAAATCTGACATAAAATGGTCACGTCGAATGGCCACGTGTGCTAAGGCGTCATCCGACGGACTGGGCGGCAGGAGTCTGTGTGTGTTTGATCCAGCAGGTTTACCATTGCGGGGGAGGGGGGGGGGAGTAACTTTACGTGAAGCCGACGTTCAGCTAGCGTTTTTACTGAATATATTTCAGTGCAATAGAAGCGATGATGCCATACTATGGAAAATAAAAGGGAGAAGTGTGGTGACAAAAGGCTTCCCCAGCTATTTTGAAATACCTGTGATTACACATTTTCCGTACTCGGAACGCAAGTCTATTAAAAAGGACATTACGCTGCCCACAAATGTCAAATTCCGTTGAAGTTTTTCCCCAGTAGCCACTGTAATCAGCATAATGAAATCCGACTGACATAAAATATCCACGTTGAATGACCTCGTGGTCTTTGGTGTCATGCTACGGACGGGCGGCAGGAGGTTCGAGTCCTTTCTCGGACTTTGGTGAGCGTGTGTGTGTGTGTGTGTGTGTGTGTGTGTGTGTGTGTGTGTGTGTGTTTTGTCCTTTGTGTTGATTTAAATAGCATGTAAATCGAGAGACTGATGAACATAACAGTTTAGTCCTGTAGCTTTTCAAACATATGAACATTTTAATAAAGATAAATTTTAAGCTTGGAGGTGTGATTTGAAATATTTACATGTAATTGAACATCATCAGTGCTGTGTGTGTGTGTGTGTGTGTATGTGTTTTTCTTAGTTTAAATACTTTGTAAATCTAGGGACATAGCAGTTTGATAGAGTAAGTTTACAATTATTTCAACATTTAAATGAAAATAGCAAATTTATAGCTTGATTGTGGTACATGAAATATTGATTTATAAAGAGAAACACATATTGATTTCGTTCATGTTACTGGACATCATTTCTGTTGTTGAAACAAGTTCCACGAGTCAGACAGTAAAACAATGTTGAAAAAGCTCGCCACGAATATTGCAAATATATAAGGAAATTACATACAAGATTTCGAGTCATGAAGACACATGTACTCTGCATAAAACAGTTAAGTCAGATCCGTCTTCCCAGTGAATATTACAAGTCTAAAAAGGCGTAGTTGCTTGCATTCATCTACGTAACTTAGCGTGAACTCCTTATTCATTTAATGTTATTTGCATTTTCCAACTGTAACAATGTAACAAACTTCTCGAATAAAAGCGGTGCTAGGAACCAACTGCTTGCAAGCTAAGCTGAGTAGGTGAACGAAAGCAAGTACCCCATTTTAACACGTTGACTGGCGCGATGACGTCAGAGGCGCGCTAGAGCAACACCGTCTAGATACAAGGCCTCACAACGTCCGTATCACGCCACACCTATAGGCTGACCATCCAAGTTCACTGGCTGGCCTCTGGGGCACAGCCCACTGCCTCGTAGCTTCAGCCAGTGAGCTTGGATGGTCAGCCTATAGGTGTGGCGTGATACGGACTGGTTGTGAGGCCTTGTATCTAGACGGTGTTGGCCAGAGCCTCCTACTGAGGCACCACCACCTAAGGAGAAGGCCGCGGCACTCTCGTGTGACGTCAGGCAGAATAGGTTGCGCGCGCATAGCTGACTGCTTCGTTGCTTCGAAATAGTGGGCCGTGCCCCAGCGGCTACCCAGTCAGTAATGCGCGCGCAACCTACTCTGCCTGAAGTCACACGAGAGCGCCACGGCCTTCCCTCTAGGTGGTGTTAAGGCCACTGCACGTGGCGTGCGTGTCTGGATGCACGCTACGCCGGCCACGCTAGCCACGTACCATTTCACACAGCGGCCACAGTTGCCATGCTATATCGGCCACGTTTTTTCCCAGTATGGAGAAAGATGTCAGCTCCGACGGTTCCGTGGTGTCAGTCTGGCTTACCGTGGTTTGATGACACCAGTAGCAGCGACAGTAGTGACGATGAGCTGGTTTTATTGTATTCTGGGCTTCAATGAGTGACCTTCTTCTGTACTGCCCACTTGATGTTAATATGCAAAGTGCAAGTTTTTGTGGGCCGACAGGGCTTGGATTCTAGCGCTGAAAATGGTCAGACACTGACCGAAATCGGTCTGTATTATATATAAAAAATAAAGATTTCAATGCGGCCAAAGATGGTTCTTGCAATTTTAAAGTAGTCGCTCTGCACCAGACTCCGGATGGAATCGCCTACATGACAATTATAATTAATAAGTACAGTGAACAATTATGGTGACTGGATATTTACCACATTTATCAAATTTGTCGGTTTAATAAAAGATTGTGAATTTTTTTTTCTAAGATATTTAATAGTATTACCGCAGGATATATATGTACTTACTGTCTTCGGCAAATTCATCCCATGCTTTTTCTTTCAAAGTTAAATCTCTGTAGATTTCGAATGTTGTGTGCCAAATGACAGGATGAGAGCGTATTTGTTCAATTACCTGCTCCATTTTGAGCCTAAAACGCTACTGGAACACACAATGGCACACCAACTACTTGTAAATCAACAACAATAAACGCAACAGCTCAGACAACAAAGTTGACGCGCTGTGTAGTGTTCGAGGCTGGGCTTGCACGAGGTGTTACCTTCGCTCTGCGCTTGCGCGGACTGAAAACGTCCCCGGCCACGTTTAGAAAGGTCGCTCAGAGAGCGAACGGAAGCCACGCGTGGCCAGCGTAGCTGGTGTAGCTCGTGGCCGTGGCCTGCAGTGTGAACATTCTCATTTGATAACATGAGAAGCCACATTTTTAAACGTGGCTGGCGTACGTCCGGACACGCACGCCACGTGCAGTGTGGAATGGCCTTAGCTGTGGCCGCCGCCGTCCACACGGCAGCCAAGGTATTAAACTTGTAGCATGCACTAGAAAGACCTGATTATTTATATGTTTTACGTATCTGACTGTTTTATGCGGAGTACGTGAATCTTCATTACTCTAAACCACGTATGTTATTTCCTTATACAGTATATTTGTAATATTCTTGGAGTGCTTGTAGCATGTTATTTTAATGTCTTACTCTTGCAACTTTCTTTTACATCACTGATGATGTTCAGTAATATGAACTAAATCAATGTGTGATTTTTTAAAATAAATATTTCATATCACACCTCCAAGCTAGAAATTTATCTTTATTAACACGCGAGAACTAGCGCCTTTGAAGTTACGCTATCGTTCGTGTGTATAGCATTTTTTGACAGTCAAATAACAGTTTGTAATGTACTTAATATATCTAAATAAGTATTTCTAGTAGCGTTTATAAGAAAAGACGCATATTTGACTATTTAAAATTGGTAAAATGTCGTTTTGTTTTAGAATTACTGTAATCAAAATGTTCACGCGCGAATGCTCGTGGGTTAAAATGTTCAAATGTTTGGAAACCCATTGGACTAAAGTGTTATGTTCATAAGTTCATAGATTTACAAACTATTTAAACTAACACAAAGGACAACACACACACACACACACACACACACACACACACACCAATGTCTGAGAAAGGGCTCGAACCTCCTGCCCAGTCCATAGCAAGACGCTTTAAATCACTTGGCCATTCCGCGTGGCCATTTTGATTCCAGTCAGATTTCTTTGTGCTAATTAGTGTGGCTGCTGGGAAATACTTCAAAGGAATATTAAATCTGTGGGTTGTGTAATCTCATTTCTGAGTATAACTGCCTTCCAAGTACAGAAAACGTGAAAGCACATATTTTTGTCCAAGAATAGCTAGGAAAACCTTTTGTCGCCACACTTGTCTCTTTCAGTTTCCACAGTACGGCTGGCACTTGTGGCTTCATACTTTCTATTGCAGTTAAATACATTCAGCAGCAACCCGAGATGAACTTCGGCTTCAGGTAAAGTTAACCCCTCGGGGGTGAAAGCGCTCTCGCGCTGTGAAAGCGAAACGGCTCGAAACGGCGGTGTTGCACGCGTCCATTTCCTGCAAGGAAGCCCGCATAAAACGTAATGAGGGCCGAGGAGGCGTTCTCACCGACTAACTCCTGCTATCAACGCAGTAGCCGAAAAGCCGGTTCTTAAACGCTGCTACGCCATTTGCAGCGCGGTATCGTTTTCTCCAATTGATCTTTAAGACACTCGGAATATGGCAAGCAAATTTTTAGCTGTTTGAAAATCTGAGGGAAAGAAATGAATGCGTCTTTGCATCAGCATTACACAGCTTCATGCCCTACTGGTTTAAAACAACGATGTTTACTGATACTTTCTTTTTCTATTTCAGCTACTCCTACAATACAAATATACGAAAATTTATGCCGGGTCAGGATTCGAAACCAGCACGTCCTCTTTACTACGTCTCTGCGATTACCTTCTGCACCAACCGGGGCATATGGGCCTAACCCTGCTGTTATCTTCGGGTCATTATTACCCTAAAAGGAGTTTGTTCTATCATAGCTTTTTAATATTTAATATTCAAACTTGATGACTTTGTTTTCCGAGACACTGCAAATACTACAATGTTCAAATTAAAAACAATTTTTACTCCTTCTTCCTAAAACTAAATTTGTTACACTTATGTTCTTCGGGTCAATGTGACCTGGGAAATTATAATATTGTAAGGGGACTACTGAATGGAAATCTCGAATCTTAAGGTTACGCTTTATAGGTTGGTAACAACTTATACAGTCATCTTTGTTTCGGTGATGTAAGATTATCTTTGCGGCCGGTAGGCAATGGTTTTGCCTTTGAGTAAGAAGGAGTAGCAGTATGGAGTGCGTCGGGGAAGGATAACGTCTGGTACCCAAGCGAGAGGATCGGGTGGTAGATGGAGAAATTGAAGCTGGCACCTGATGAGGTTTGGAATCTATCAGTGCAAGGTAAGTATTAATACATTTACTTACTACTTTAATGAATTTTTGGGTTTGTTTTTCTATTATTATTAATATAGATTTCCACCCAGTGGGACTCCATTTAATTAATTTATAACAATGATTTTTGAGCGCGATTAGTATAAAGAAAAAGGGGTTGAAAGTATAATAAGCTATTCATTTACATATCGACGTTGTCAATTCTAATACCGCTACCTGGGATAGGGTTTCCTTAAGTTTCGGAACATCCTCATTGCACACTTCGCAATAATACGCACATTCTTCGTTTCTGTGGTTTGCGATAGTTAAGGTGAATTTATTGCTTATTATTCTAAATATTTCACACAAGGTGAATTTAATTATTTTCATTTATTATTTCTTTTCGAAAGTAAAGGTGGGATCAAGCTTAGTATTACATCGATTTATAGCTTAGTGATAGTTGAGTGCCATATAGAAATTCAGTGTCATGAACTAATTGAAGTGAAGAATGTGAAGTACTGCGAAGCGAGGTGTCACTTTCCAGAATTGAATATTTGCTTCATTTATTTCATTGTTAATTGAGAATGGTGTGGCTGGATTTAATGCAGAACATTGCTTATAGGTATTTTGCCTTTATACAACTTTTGTTAGTAAGACAGTCAGATAGCGTTTGCCAGTATATAAAGTAACTAAATCAATAAGTGACCACCCGTTGCTATTATTGCCAAACAACTTAACGTACACTCATCACCTAGCCGCCCGTTGCAATACTCACAGAACGGACAGATATCATAGTAAAGTTTTATTTCTGCATGCGTGAAGCATGCACATAACGGGATTTGTGACAAACAACTGATTCTTTATTGATGAAGTGTGTGAAGGCCATGCAGCAATGTAAGTTACTGATTGCGTTCATATTATTGTACCACATTATTGCCCACATTTGATCGTCTATTGTGTGCGGACGCAGATCGTATGTTTAAACTTGCCACGTTTGTGTGGCTATCACGACAAAACGAGTTCTTTCTGATGGGCAATTGGAAGCTTTAGTAAATGCGTGTAACTGTAATGAGGACATTTATTAAGAAGAAAGTCACACCAGTGATGGCAACATACATCCCTCGTCTGGACCGAGAGACGTGGCGCAGTGGTAATGCACTGAACACGCATTCGGGAGGATGGTGGTTCAAATCCACCTTCGGCCATCGTGATTTACCTTTTCCGTGATTTCTCTAAATCACTCCAGGCAAATGCCGGAATGATTCCTTGCAAAGGGCTCGGCCGATTTCCTTTCTCCTCCTTATCCAAAAACTCCGAGCGATAGCTCCGTCTTTAATGACCAAGCTGTCGAAGGGACGTTAAAGCCTAAGCTTTCTTCCTGATTCCTTCCTTCATTTGAATCAGAAAAAAATTATGATAGCGACTCATCAAATTACAATGTGCACACTGTTCAATTCATTCAGGCCGGCCGCGGTGGCCGAGCCGTCTGCGGCGCGCCAGTCACATTCTGCACGGCCACTACGTCGGGGGTTCGAATCCTCCCTCGGGCATGGATATTAGTATTAGCTAGTTTGTAAGTTTAGGGACTGATGACCCGTAGGTAAGTCCCATAACGTATACAAACATTTGAACAATTCATTCAGTCTAAAGGCAAAGAGATCACATGGATCTTGGTACCTTTTTCGCAAACTGGAAGATTCTTCTGCCGTCATTGCTTTTTCGCGTCCGAGAGAAATAAATCCATTATGGTATAAATGTTCTTAACAAAAGAAGAATATTTTTGATTGACTAGGAAGAGTCCTAGTTTCTCCTTACGTTGAAGTTACTTAAACGCTGATACGTGTGACGTCCTTTTGTTTGATATTTTGGTTGGTGGTGGAAATTTATTTGGTTTTTTGTAGTGCTTCGGTATGATAGAAGCGACATCAGCAGTAGTGCAAGCTTCCGTCGTCTTCACATGAAGATTCAGTAAGCACGTAAAAGTTTTATTTGAGGCATACGTTGGTTACTTAAGTTGGTAAACCTGATAATATTTCATATATTCAGTTACCAATGCCTCTGCTTTAACTTTCCGTAGCCTAACAAAGTTTATGGATTACATTTTAACTGATGAACATGTACTCTGTGATCTCAGGGGCTTGTTTTAAGAATTATAAATTCTGTTTGTAATATAATCTTTTCTTTGCTGGTACTTCCATTTAACGAAACACGTCACATAAACATTCACTAGTCTTTACTTATAAAAGTCATAACATTTTAATTATTTTAATCTTTGATTTTAATCTTTGATTCACAGATAATTCAAAGATGTTATTTTTAAAAGTTCTTCAATTATCAATCGAAAAGTCAGGTGCTAACTACGATTGATGTGGTCGACACAAAATTTTAAATTAATATTTCTCTTATATTTCACCTTAAGCACAGATTTACAAAACACTGTCAAAGTCACATGATATATTTTAAATAGCAGTTCTCTATAGTTCATTTCACAACATCGCAGTTTGATATTCTTGGCAAAGTCAATATTTAAAATTATTCCTTTATTTTGGAAAGTTAAAGTTATTTGATCTAATGTTTGTCAATGAAGAAAACCTTTTTAACAATGATTAATATTTTCTTGACTATTACGTTCTTATCGGGAGGCAGAATTTTTCCAAGTCCGTAGCCTATCCCGAATTAAAGTCCACAGATATTATTTACGCACTCGCGTATAAGTTCGATTTAATTAAGCCTTTCAAATAAATTCAATCATAGTAAACCAAAAGTTCGGAAATTTTTTTTGCACCTGATTATCTATTTCAGATACAACCACAAAGACTGAGTGAGATCTTATCGTTACGAGAAACAAATTCTGAGAGCTGTTAACGTTGGGAGAAACAAAGACTGAGAGAGCGAGTAGCTATACTGCGGAACTATTTATACTACTATTGCGACAAAAGATTACTCTTATTTACGGTGTTCAGACGCGGTTACTCTGAGACTGTACTGTTTCGATACTTCAAAGATATATTGACTGTTACTGAAATTTTGACAAATACGTAAAAATTCTGCCTCTTACAAATTATTAGAATTGAATCTGGATGAAGATGGCTAGTCTGTGCTGTGATTGCGAAGTATTGTTACGTACGAAATGAATAGTCAGCGGTAATTCTTAGAAAAATACAAACAGGAACCAAAATTCCAACCGTTTCAGATTGATATTCTGTCCATCGAGTTGCGACAACAAGATACCAATAAAATGTTCATATTGTAACAAACACTTTTCATAAACACACGTTAGATACCACTGCCGAAAGTGTGAAAAGTAAGACTCTGTTGCCGGCCGCGGTGGCCGAGGGGACTGAGACGCTTCAGTCACGGTCTGCACGGCCACTACGGTCAGCGGTTCGAATCCCCCCTGGGGCATGGATATTTGTGCCGTCCTTTGGATTAGCTAGTTCATAAGTAGTTTGTAAGCTTAGGGACTGATGATTCCGTAGTTAAATCCCATAAGTTCTACAAACATTTTAACATTTTTAAGACTCTGTTCTAATATTTATTTCCTCGTGATTGATAGTTTATACGCTAGGTAAATCTGTTGTTCAACGGTTCATTGAGGGCGGAACTTACTTCATTGTTGATATTGTTGGCAATTAATTCTCTAGAATTTATGAATATTGTAACAAATACACCTATATTAAAAATATAATAATTTTAACAATTTATTTTCTTTATAATTGTTCAAATGTTTGTATAGCTTATGGGACTTAACTACGGGGTCATCAGTCCCTATACTTACAAACTACTTATGTACTAGCTAACGCTAAAGACGGCAGAAATATCCATGCCCGAGAGGGGATTCAAACCCCCGACCGTAGTGGCCGTTTAGACCGTGACTGGTGCGCCGCAGTCCCCTCGGCCACCGCAGCCGGCTTTCTTTATACCCTTCAAATACCACAATGGGTCATTATGACCTGAATGACCGTATGTATATACCATTTTTAAGGGGGACAGCGTGGTTAACACACCTACATGGAATAATAAAGGACGTAGCGAGCCTACCCTAAATGTCGTATGGCCTCGTACTTTCTCCGGTGTCTCAGTTACCGCTGCAGGACGTGTATTCCTGCAGACCATATTTGCTGGCGGCTTAGGAGCAGAGAAAGTGACATTCTATCGCCATAAAATTTCAAGTTTAAAACATTATTTTAAAACCATACTAGTACTGCTGCAGCTCAGTACGTATGGCTCTCTATTATTTTTGCATGTTACCCGGAACGTAATTATTTCGGTGTCGCAAAATGAAATTTACCTCCTGAGACACTTTTCCGAAAAAAATAGGCACAGCGAGTTGACTGTCAATATATGTAGCACATGTTGTAGAAATTTGTCAATAGCATCTCAATACGTGTGCACGTGTATTTACATAAACAAAACCAACGGCTCTTTCGCTTTACTTGTTCCTGTTTTCTCCTGTGTTATATGCTAGGAAGACTAGTTACATAAGGACTGAATCTCTTCCTGTGAAATTTTCTGCTAATACAAAATTATTCGTCTCCTTTGCAACTTACTCCCACAAAAACAGACAATATTTGTGCTATTCTATTCTATAATAACGAAAGGGTTACCAAGCTTTAGAATTTCCTACTCACTTACTGATAATCTCTGATTTATTTTGATTAACTTAGAATAATAGTAAAGATTAAAATGTGACTTTCTATCGTGGAGAAGATCATTAGAACCACAGACGAATGTGAATTATAGGAACACGTTCATGACTGACAAGGAAAGTACTTGGGCTCGAACAAACACATATACACCAAAATAGTATGACAGATAATGTAATAATCCGTTATCGCACCAGCGATACTCCCGGATCTGCAAAACTTTGCAGTCGTTCGTTAGAGGCCTCTGCGTGTGCCTTGTCACATTGCACTTTGACCTCTCGGTTCGCCAGTAGGGACGTTGCAGTGTGCCTCCGAAATTGCGTTTTGTGACGTTATTTGTGTGGTGAAGCGTCAGATGGGGTGGCGATTGGTAATCAATCCTGCTAATGAATTGCGATTGGTTGAAATGAAGTTACGAAGAACCCTTCTTCTTGAAGATGGTATTAGTGTAGAAGATGACACATTCGCACGCTTTCTCGTATCTGTTATGGTACAGAAATATGAACATAAATTAGATACTGTTGTAACACCAATGATGATAATAGGGATGATAACGACGAACAACTCATTGCACTCAAGCGGTGGTGCTACGGTAAGTGCGGGAAGAGGCGATGGAAGCAGTGGAAGTGAATACCAACAATCTTCCGAGAAGAAGGTTAAAGTTGCAACTATCATCACGGGTTTTGATGACAATACGCCAGAGAACATTTTCGATGATTATTAAATAAGTTATAGTTAAGATATTTGCACTACGAATGGCGTCTACAATTACACCTACAGTGCCATCTAGAGCATCATTGCAGAGTTTTTCATAAAAACGACACTCACCAGCACATTGAGGAGTACATAGAGATCATGTAAGCAAACGTTCATACAAATTCGTTTGTTCGAGCCCATGTACTTGTGAGACGTGTTGCATTAGCAAACCATTAACCATAGATTTCGTAGAATGATTTCATTTGTCACCATAGGGAATAAAATCAGTTATTGTTCACAGTCTCTACGACGATCACCTGCAATCGATGCTGTCGATAGTCGGTAGCAATCGTGTACACGTACATGTTTACTATCTCGCAAGGACAAAATAAGAATATTTTCTGATTTTTTTTTCTTTCCCGTATGTATTACATCTTAAACATAATCTTCGCCGGCCGCGGTAGCCGAGGGGACTGAGGCGCTCCATTCACGGTCTGCACGGCCACTACGGTCGGGGGCTCTAATCCCCCCTCGGGCATGGATATTTGTGCCGTCCGTAGGATAAGCTACTTGATAAGTAGTTTGTAAGTTTAGGGACTGATGACCCAGAAGTTAAGTCTCATATGCTATACAAACATTTGAACATTTTGAACATAAGCTTCATTACTTGATATCAGCACAGAAACACACACTATTCAGCAGTTCTGTTAACAAAGCTTTAAAAATGTTATAAATTGGAAATATGAGGCACTATGCGATCATAGTATACAAAGACATGATTAGCCGTAATATATGAGGACTTGAAGGTTTGTGTCAGGCGTTAGTAACATAAACTTCAAGGACGTACAAGTGCTCTCTAAACAACCATTTAAAACGAAGAGAAAAATTCTTGAAGCAATCGAGATCAGTAAACACCCCTAAAACATGTACAGAGAAGACGATTACAAGCCGACCGTGGTGACCGAGGGGACTGAGGCGCTCCAGTCACGGTCTGCACGGCCACTACGGTCGGGGGCTCTAATCCCCCCTCGAGTATGGATATTTGTGCCGTCCGTAGGATAAGCTAGTTCATAAGTAGTTTGTAAGTTTAGGGACTGATGATCCCGTAGTTAAGTCCCATAAGCTATACAAACATTTTAACATTTGACGAGTACAAACTCTCACCGTCTTGGCTTCCGGTGTTGACAACACGACGACGTTTCGCGGCGAGCGGTACAACGGGCCCTCAGGCCGCAGATGGGCGTTCCTGACAGCGTGGAAACTTCATCCCTACCCAGAACTACGTTCCGTTGATGGCCAAGAGCGCGCATTCGTACAACTTCCTGTTTGCCACCAATAGGAATCACCTGTGCAAACACCAATGAAGCTCATCTTCCTTTTCTGATTCCACCATCAGAAACGCCAATGCAAACACCAATCAAAATTAAACTGTTAGGGCAGTACACGCTTTATAAGACCAGCACTAGGAGGAAACAAGTTAGTATTTCCTGAGGAAGACTCCTGTAATGGATCCGAAACGTTGGAAAGATTTTGTTATCATTACGCGGCAAAAAGCTCATAAGATTTTAACGTTCTTACTTCTACTTTACTAAAAGTCATGTTTCTTGTGAAGGAAAGTTAGTAGCAGTCATTAATAAAGAAGAAGAATTTTTTGTTTTGTTATTGAAGTCACATCTTGGAATAAACTGCAAACACGCAGGGATAACAACGAATACAGGAGGCAACACAAATCAGACAAAAGAAGCTACTTCTATTCAATTTATTTCAAGGTAGCCGATTATTCATCATACTTACAAATTCTCACACTCAGAGCATTAGTTACCGGCTAATATGAACACACATGACTGCATTTCGTACAGAGATGAGATATTTTACGTTAACGCTACAATTTGCACATATTTGCCAACATCAGGTTCTTCACAGCTGCTTCTCAGTATTCATATATTTCTATTATTGTAAAAAAAATCCTAATATTACTGTAAAGAACTATCTTTGTATTGTTTGTGAGTGATTAGATTCTATATTTGCGAATATCACTACAAGTAATAAATTAAAAGGTAGTGATAAAAAGCGCCAACACGGCTAAAATTGTAATGGTAAGGAGAAATTATTTTTTTGTTTGTTTTCCGACTCATAAGTCAGTATATAAAATCCTAGTTGAATATTCCTCACTCAGACATCTAACAACGCATCTCGATAAATCTAGTTTTTTACAAATAGCTGTTTACCTGTACTAACGTTTCGAGTCGCCCTACTATCGCTTATAATGTAATTCATATTTTTCAGTAGTTAAAGCCCAGAAAGTAATAAATGATCAACAGAATGTTCTGAATTGGACGTTAGATTTCCAACCAGCGAGCTATTGACGATTTTGCGTTCAACCTTCTTTGTAAGTATTATGATGTTGGGTCGTATATTTGCGTCAGCACTTACTGAGTATAGAAAATTTCAGTTTCGGAAGTCCACGCTAACAGTACTTTCAGCGCTAAAAAAAGCTTTACCTGGCTTTATATATCTATTCAAAAACCTACATAAAAATTATTTCATCTGACGTTTCATTATAAATGATGTGACGAGATGTTACTCCGTGGACCGTCGCGGGAACCACAAGAAGAAACTTGCAAGTCGCTAGCTTTCCTACCGTTTCCTGGAAGTATTTCATCTAAAATAGGAATGATTTTGAAAAGATAAGACATCCAATGCATTTTTCTTCCACCTGCCAAGGTTAGAGCGCTCCTGGGCTCAGTAAAAGATAGGATTGAGGAAACCCGGCGTATACAAAATTCCTTGCCACTGTGGAAAAGTTTACATCGGCCAAACAATTCAAGATCGATGTACTGAACACCATCGACACACAAGATTGCTTCAACCAGAGAAATCTGCAGTAGCTGAGCACTGTCTTACTGAGGGACATAAAATGAAATATGATGAAACACAAATGGTTGCTTCCGCGTCTCGCTATTGGGACTGCATTTTTAAAAGAATCGATTGCTATTCGTCTTTCTGACAATATTATAAACCGAGATAAGGGTTTTCCTTTGAGTAAAATGTGGAACCCTTTATTGTTTGATATAAAAAAAAAACAACGGTCTCTACTGAACAGCGATCTATCGTTTACTCCGGCTTCTACCACTGGCGGCGCTGAAACGTAGAGGGCAGGCGTATATAGGGGCCGCCGCTCGCGGCTTGTGCTCAGTCTCGGCGAGTCGGAGTACCAGCACTGTCACCTGAGGATGGCGGCCAGGTGGACTGCCGAAATATTGTCAATATGACGTTTTGATCCGGCAGGAAACCCGAGAAGAATATTATGAAGCATTACGCCGGGAAAGCCTACGTAGTCACATCGTTATTATATGCTGGCCCTTGTGTTTCTAAAGCGCCTTGTTGCAGAGCGCGCGCTTGCTCGCCGTCAAAGGTTCGAGTCCTTTCTAGGGCATGGGTGTGTGTGTTGTCCTTAGGTTAGTTAACCTAGGTTTAAACAGTTTGTAAGCTACGGACTGATGACCACGCAGTTTGGTCCGATAGATTTACAGACATTTTGGCCTTGTGTTTGTTTCTTAGGAACCCAGCGAGCAGTTACTTTACGCGGTTTCATTGAACAATATTTTATACTGGTTGAAAGGAAGTGTGTGATACGGCTCGAAGCTCCACTCCCCGGTCGTTCAAAATTGCTGCTTCTATGGCTCCGACATCCTGAGAATCTGATGTTTTCACCGGAAGCCTAGAGTGTGGTGCGAATCACGGACCTCTTAAAGAAATGAACATTAGCTTTAGTCATTGCTACGTCCTCGTAAACACCAAGCATTTCTCTCTGAATCTCACTCGGTTTATGCCATTTTGGCTACAAATATGAAACTGATTGAGGACTGTAGCACTAACGGTGATTTTTCTATAGTACTTCAACTTCTCTCACTAGAAAACAAAAACCCCCTGTAGCACAGACTTCAAACATTATCGTCGTGAAATTTCAACTTTCGAGCTAGAACACTATGAAAGAAAAAAAATTGTACTTCCTTCCATGTCCACCCTCATACAGATTATAAGGTCAGAGTAATCACTGTTTTACCATATTTTATTGGACAAATTAAGGTAGATACATTCATTTAATTATCTGTATCTCCTAAGCGGAGCACAGGGCATCAACGAACTTCCGCCACCGTACTTGTTCTACGCCAGGTTCTTGATATCACTCCAGGTCTTCCCTCCATTCTCGGTCCATTCTGCTACTATACACCTCCTCTATGTATTCCTTTGTCTGCCTTTTCTCCTGCTGCCATGTGGATTCCACTCTAGGGCTTGGCTTGCCACGCTGTCTTTGCCACGCCTTAATATATGACCAATCTATTTCCTACGGTGTATCTCAATATCAATGGATGTTTCATGAGTTCTTCTCCAGAGTTCTTGTGGCCACCATATCCTCAAGATATTCCTCGAGCTGCTATTCACAAATATTTGGTCTGCTAATCAGCTGTTTGTTGGTTTTTCATGATTACCACCCATAGAGCAGTACTGACGTGACGTTTGTATTGAATGTGCGTAGTTTTGTATAGCTGTTAAGTTCCCTTGATTTACAGATTAGTCTCAGTTTTGCAAATGCCCCTTTAGCCTTATTTATTCTGTTTCATATATCTTCGATAGTTCCTTCCTCAGAGATGACTAAACTTCCCAGTTAGCAAAACTGCCTGAATTGCTTGATATCTTGGTTTTCTAAAAAAAATAGTGCTTCATTTCAGTTATTACAGCGCATCTCCTTAGTTTTCTTTCCATTTATCTTCTACCCCACCTCTGATGTTTAGGTTTTTAAATCATTCAGCATTGCCTCCACATCCTTGTAACTGATGGCTAGCAAACAGAGGACGTCTGCAGAGTACAAATCCTCCAACCTGCCTGTCAATCCCCATTGCCTTCTGCATCACAAGATCCAGCACCATCAGAAATAGAATTGGTGACAGCAAACATCCTTGCTTAACTCCTGTGTCTACTGGGATGGGTTCCGACAGCATCCCTTGATGTAAAACTTGACATGTGTATTTCTCATTCATTTCTTGGGTTATCTTTATAATTTTTTTAGCGAACTCCAAACTCTTGCGTAGCTTTTCACATCTTCTTCCTCATTACACTGTCAAAGGCCTTTTTAATGTCTACAAAGAGTAGATACAATGATGATTGCGGCTTTGTGTATTGTTCTAAAATTATGCGCAGTGTGTTGAGCACGATGTTAATTTCCAATGACCAGAACATCATACTCTGACCTTAGGCTAATGTTCCACTTAGACCCCAGACCACATATTTGTTTCAACGCAGAGATAGATTTGTGATGAACCTGCAGTAGAATTCCTTCTACGGGCTGTGGGACCAACGTCGGATTGATGTCGTCTAATCATAGTTACTTGTTAGTCTTTTTCCTACAAGGAACTTCTTCAGAGGTTCGAAGTCATGGAAATCAATAGCGGCGAGATCTGGACTGTTTGGTGGGTGGTCCATAATCTCCCAATGAAATGACAGAAGCTTGTCGACAATTTTGACTGCTATGAGGCCCTGCGTTTTCATGGAACAGAAGCACATTGCGAACACCAAGAATTCCTCGGCGCGTTGTCCTTTCGACCCTAGACGTGACAGTGGGGAACAATAGTTGTTGAAATTGATGCTTACACATGTGGCATTAAATCCAGCAGAAACGGTAAACGACTATCCCAGAGGGCCGTAAAAATCATTTCACAAACATTTTGCGCTGAAGGAATTTTTTTTCTTTGTTACAAGCAGTTTCTACACCATGCTCTGCTACTTGAATTCCGGCGTAAATGCAATTTCACTATCCGTAATAATGTGGTCAATAAAAAAAATGGAAATGAGCGAATGTGGTTCTTGCCCGGGAGAACCCTTGCGGGTTTGTTCGGCCGCCTTAGTGTAAGTTTTTTTATTTGACGCCGCCGCGTGGGCGACTTACATGCCAATGACGATGAGATGATGATGATTAGGACAACACACAACACCCAGTCCCCTGCCGGGAATCAAACCCGGGTCCCCTGCGTGGTAGTCAGCGACGCTACCGCTTTTTTTTTCCTGCTGGTTGTTTAGTTCATTGCAGTCGCTTATATTTGTTCGTTGTTGTTCGGTGCATTTTTGGCTCAGCTTTTTTATTACAGAGGTTCCCCGCGCTGAGCTACGGAGGCGGACATCTGGTCAATGAAATTTTCTTAGACTAACTCTTGGAAGTAAGGAACTGTGAAATATAACCACTATTTATAAAAACTGACAGCGGCGGATTCAGCGCCAGATACGGGTATGTACTGCTCGAAAAAGAGACGTCCAATGCTATGAATGGATTTGTTTACTTCGAATTTACAGCCGTGCCTTCGGAAAGTTTTACCCTGGCACGGTTTTGCCCTCCAGGTCAATTTGACATATGTCGCTTGTCTAGATATACACAGATATTGCATCACCACGGATCTAGGATCCATGACCCTTTACATAAAAATGGAATATATACATATAACAATCCCATTTCAGTTCCCTTTGATACTAATGAAAACAAATTGTTTTGTGACAATAACCTAGAAATTTTGAATATGTGTTCTATATTGCAGCATAAACCAGGAAAAACGTCCGCTTGTAATGATCATGCCTATATGCGGCGTAGTATACCATCCACTTGACCATGAACTGTTGGTCTGTTTGTCCCTATGCTCAATGGTGACTGGGAGTAGATCACTCAGAATGGTTGATGGGCCATCTTGTCCTAAACAGCCCTTCTGAATGTATCGATAGGTTTCATGCCGGCCGTTCTAGTCTGCCAATTTCTTTATCGTGAAGGAACGAATTCGCAAGTTGTGCATGACCAGCACGAGAAATGCCGTCCATTAAGAGGAATCTCTTAGAAATACTGTAGAAGTGGTTGCACTATACGTTGATGGATATTATACCTGTATTACTTAGCCGTTTGACTGCTTCTACGAGTACAGTAGCGTACGATGCCCCACATAATGCCACCCCCAAAACATCAGTAAACCACTGCCTTACTGTACTAGTTAGACGGTGTGTCTTCGACGTTCATTGTGGCCAGAATACGTCCAATAACTTGTGCTACGATTGTCAGGCAGATACGAATGTCATATGTGAATTGCACTTGATACCTATTCTGACGAGTCAATTCAGCGCTCACTTGGGCCCATCTGTATCGTACTGCATGGTAGAAGGAAGGCTAGCGATTCACGTACCGTCGACAGCGAGGTCCTAGGAGACGGAGCACATCCTCGGATAGTTTTTGTAGGCATGGGAAAGGAAATCGATCGTTTCCTTTGAATGGAGTCTCAATTTGCATGGAATGATTTAGGCAAATCACGAAAAACCTAAATCAGGATGTCCGGAGGCGTGTTTGAACCGCCATCCAACCGAATCGCGCTACACGGGTCAAAACTCAACCTCGCCATCGACGTCATGGTGAAGTTTCATATCATGGAGTCTATTACGTACATTAATACGCATTGTAGAGTTCATCTAAGGGCTCCTCCGAGCTGAAATCCGTAAGCAGCGGTCATCAGGATGTTTTTGTAGCCTTTGGGCAGCCGGAGGGAGGCAAGTCATCGACAATTTCTATATCTCAGTACATCCTCCTCTTCCGAACAACAGCATTTTGTTTATGTCCGAGACATCTAGAAACTTGAAGGAAATTTCCACACAGCTGCGGAGTATGCGCTGATATGAAACTTCCTAGCATATTAGAAACTGGTGATGATTCTCCTGTGAGATTTCTTTATTTGCCCAGATCGCTTATTTACATAATTGCTTGATGACTAGTTTCAACTCATTAAAGAGCAATTTTCGAATCTTAATTGTCGAGTTATAATAAAATGTTTAAAAGATGCAACACTGTAGCATGATATAAATGGCATGCAACACTGTAGCATGATATAAATGGTATGCACTTATTTATCCATCTAATGTGCCTCGGTGTCATGTTCTATTCTTGCCTACAGTTCGCTTTCCCACATAAATAGGCAGCATATCATGACAGGAAACGTTGCTGACAGACTGATAGATTCAGTTTTAAACAATTGCGTGTGCTTATCTGCATATTTTTCACTTCCCCACATCACTAGACAGCGTATTATGCCTGCAAATGCCGCTGATAGACTCTATATATTCTGCATTTGCAGGCATCACTGTCTAGTGATGTGGGGAAGTGAACTATATATATTCTGCATTTGCAGGCATAGTACGCTGTCTAGTGGGGAAGTGAACTATATGCAGATAAGCACACGTAAGTGTTTAAAACTGAATCTATCAGTCAGTCATCAACGTTAGCAGTCATGACATGCTGCCTATTGATGGGGAAAAGCGAACTGTATACAAGAATAGAACGAGACACCAAGTACATTGGATGGATAAATATGTGCAAACGATATCATGCCACAGTGTTGCATATTTTAAACATTTTGTTATGCCTGGACAATTAAGATTCGAAAAGGGCTCTTTGATGATTTGAAACTAGTCATCAGGCAATTATGTAAATAAGCGCTCCGGGCAAATAAAGAAATCTCAAAGGAGAATCATTAGCAATTTTTGGATCGCCTCCTAAACCTGAATTATAATGTCAGGTAACTATAATATTAGAAATGGTGTGCCGGAACCGGCATTCGAAACTGGGACCTTAGCCTTCGAGGGCAAGCGCTCTGCCGTCTGAGCTATCCTGGCACGCTCCACGGTCTGTCCTCACAATTTCACTTCTGCCATTACTTCGTCTCCTACCACTCCTGCAAGGTTCGAAGGAGAATTTTCGTGAAGTTTGGAATGTAGGACGCGAGGTACTAGTAGAAGTTGATAGGACAGACCGTGAAGAGTAGTGGGATAGACGGTATAGACAAAGTTCTCAGGTTCGAATTCCGATTCTGACAAACAGTTTTAATGAGCCAGGAAGTTTCATCTGAGAGCGTTCCTTGAGAGTTCCTCCTGACACTGTGAGCCGGATTTCACTCCAGAATTGACATTCTAGGCAAGGCAGAACAACAGTCAGCACAAGCAGTGTACTTCCTTTCTGGTGTTATGACTGGAACTGATCGGCCGTGTTAATTAATCCGTCGCATTGGCTCTGCTCATATGTTATTGTTTACATCTTTGTACGGTTTGAGTTACATCTATGGACAATCTAAGGAACTGTGTACATGGTGCAATAATACATATCCAGCGTTAGTCATCAGGATATCTTCTAATAGAGGTAACAGTGTGTTACAAGAAGGTACAACTTTCCGGAAACATTCCTCACACCCAAAGAAAGAAAATATGTTATGTGGACATGTGTCCGGAAACGCTTAATTTCCATGGTACGGGTCATTTTAGTACTTCTAAATGTTTAAATGTTTGTTAGGCTTATGGGACTTAACTACGGGGCCATCAGTCCCTAAACTTACAAACTACTTATGAACTACTTACGAACTAGGACGGCACAAATATCCATGCCCGAGGGGGGATTCGAACCCCCGACCTTAGTGGGCGTGCTGACCGTGACTGGAGCGCCTCAGTCACCTCGGCCACCGCGGCCGGCGTACTTCTCTTCAAATCACATGAATCATGGAATGGAAACACACAGCAACAGAACGTACCAGCGTGACTTCAAACACTTTGTTACAGGAAATGTTCAAAATGTCCTCCGTTAGCGAGGATACATGCATCCACCCTCCGTCGCACGGAATCCCTGATGCAGCCCTGAAGAATGGCGTATTGTATCACAGCCGTCCACAATACGAGCACGAAGAGTCTCTACATTTGGTATCGGGGTTGCGTAGATAAGAGCTTTCAAATGCCCCCATAAATGAAAGTCAAGAGCGTTGAGGTCAGGAGAGCGTGGATGCCATGGAATTGGTCCGCCTCTACCAATCTATCGGTCGCCGTCGTTGAGAAGCGTACGAACACGTCGACTGAAATGTGCAGGAGCTCCATCGTGCATGAACCACATGTTGTGTCGTACTCGTAAACGCACATGTTCTAGCAGCACAGGTAGAGTATCCCGTATGAAATCATGATAACGTACTGCAGTGAGCGCAGGTGGAAGAACACGACGCACAATCAAGGCATCACCAACAATTCCTGCCCAAAAGTTCACAGAAAATCTGTGTTGATTACATGATTGCACAATGGCGTGTGGATTCTCGTTAGCCGATACATGTTGATTGTGAAAATTTACAATTTAATCACATCGGAATGAAACCTAATATGAGTTCTAACATGAAAATTTAGCGTTTCCGGACACATGTTCACATAACATATTTTCTTTCTTTGTGTGTGAGGAATGTTTCCTGAAAGTCTGCCGTACCTTTTTGCAACATATATATATTTTGTTTGTTTGCCTTTAAATCTATCGGACCAAAGTGCGTGGTCATCAGTCCGTAGCTTACAAACTACTTTAACGTAGTTAAACTAACCTAAGGACAACACACACACCCACGCCATATATATATATATATATATATATATATATATATATATATATATATAAACTATGTGTGTTTCCCTCTGTAACTTATAAAATAATAGATGACGGGAAATTTTAATGCGGTAGGTCAACACAAGAAATGTTACACTTTCTGCGGAGCTATGAACATAGTTTATTGTATCATTTCTCAAAGAGTTACAGCACAAAGATGTAATTTTTTTAAATGGAACAATAGTTTTTTATATCGTGCATTGGATTCGTCGAAACCAGCTGCGTCCAAATCAATTTAAACTACATTCCTATCACTGTTAGTTGGGAGCTACAACCCTTAAAATTTCCGGTGGCCGAGGCTGCGATAGCGTAGCTAACTGGCCGAGTAGCTATCCCCTCGGGCACGGCCCACTGTCTCATGGCCACCAGCCAGTCAAATACGCTGTCGTAGCCTCCGCCCCCGGAACTTTGAAGGGTTGTAGCTCCCAAACTAACAGTGATAGGAATGTAGTTTAAATTGATTTGGACGCAGCTGGTTTAAACGAATCCAATACACGATAGAAAAAACTATTATTCCATTAAAAAAAATATATCTTTGTGCTGTAACTCTTTGAGAAATGATACAATAAATTATGTTCATAGCTCCGCAGAAAGTGTAACATTTCTTGTGCTGACCTACCGCATTAAAATTTCCCGTCACCTATTATTTTATAAGTTACAGAGGCAAACACACTTAGTGAAACACCCTATATATATATATATATATATATATATATATATATATATATATATATATATATATATATGTTTAACGAAGGTATAGTTACCGGATATGAGGGAGGCACAGGTATGAGCCACACCTGAGACATACTAGCAACTATGGTGATTCGAACGAGGCGGGGTGTAGCGGCAGGTCAATATCGGCTGGCGCAGTGCCTGAGCGCCGAAAAAGTTTATCAATAACGACTGTCGGCAGCGCCAGCGCCAGCGGCGGTGGCGTCAGCGACTTGGCGGATGGATGGGCGGCCAAGTTGTGCCCTGCGTGGTGTCGCTGGCACGTGCCGCTAGAGGGATGCCTCCGGAATGGAATGGCCGGCCCTCAGCACCAGGGGACCCTCCCGTCCTCTCCCGTTACGGCCACTTCGGCAGGCCGGCAAAGTCCGCCGCTTGTGACGTGAATGCTGCCATGGCCCCGAGCTCACAGTGACCTACTTAGGCTTCTGTTGAAGGGTAGAGAAGTACTTGCCGTAAACAAGTAACACATGTTACATATTCTCAATTCGAATATAGTAAATTTCCTTGAAACGGAAAAGCTTCTTTCTATGAATCAGCACAGTTAGGAAACATGGTTCATGTGAAACTCAACTATCCCTTTTCTCACCTGACATCTTGCGAGCCATGGATTATGTTTCTCTCGACTTCAAAAAGGCGTTCGACGCGGTGCCTCACTGCAGACTGCTAACGAAGATACGAGCTTATGGAATAGGTTCACAGATTTGTGACTGGCTGGAAGACTTCCTAAGTAATATAACGCAGTACGTTGTTCTCGACGTCGAGTGTTCATCAGAGACGAGTGTATCGTCAGGCGTGCCCCAGGGGAGTGTATTAGGACCACTATGATTTTCTATCTATATAAATGATCTGATGGACAGAGCAACTTGTAATTTGCGGCTGTTTGCTGTGGTGCATAGGAGGGTGGTGTCGTCTTTAACTGACTGTAATAGCACACAGGATGACTTAGACAAAATTTCTAGTTGGTGCGAAGAATGACAGTAGCTCTCAATGTAGAAAAATGTAAGGTGATGCGCATGAATAGGAAAAACAATCCTCTACTGTTCGAATACAGAATTAGCTTCTTGATGCTGTCGCGTCGTTTAAATATCTAGGCGTAACATCGCAGAACGATATGAAATGGAACGAACATGTAAGGACAGTTGTGAGTAAGTCGGAGAGCCAACTGCGGTTTATGGGGAAGATGTACATCACCTGTAAAGGAGACCACGTATAAAACGCTTGTACGACCATGTCTTGAGTATTGCTCAAGTGTTCGGTACCCGCAACAGATCAGTTTAAAGGAAGAAATAGAGGCAGTTCAGAGGCGAGCAGCTAGGTTTGTTACTGGTAGGTTCGATCAATGCGCAAGTGTCACGGAAATGCTCCGGCAACTCAATTAGGGATCGCTGGAGGAAAGACGACGATCTTTTCGTGAATTTCTGTTGAGTAAATTTAGAGGGCCGGAATTTGAAGCTGAGTGTAGTACCATCTTGCTGCCTCCTACTTACATTTCGCGTAAATATCACAAAGACAAGAGAAATTATAGCTCTTACGGAGGCATATAGGCATTTTTTTCCTCGTTCTGTTTGGGAGTGGAATAGGAAAGGAAATGCCTAGTAGTGGTACAGTGAATTTCCGCCACGCACCTTACGGTGAATTGCGGAGTATGTATGGAGATGTAGATGTCCTCAGCCCAAACGCAATGGAAATATTTTAGATATTATAGCTACATACAGACCAGACTTCGTCAATGACGTCACTGTAGACACCGGGGTTAGTGAACATGATGTCATAGCGTCAACGGCCTCCAAAGTTAATAAATCGCTGAAGAAGGCAATGAGAGTGTTTGTGCTAGAAAGACCACATAATCAATTTAATAATACAAAAAATATAAATATTTACAAAATTGCTTGATGACTAGTTTCAACTCATTAAAGATCCATTTTCGAATCTTAATTGTCCAGGCATAATAAAATGTTGAAAATATGCAACACTGTGGCATGATATAAACGGTATTCACATATTTATCCATCCAATGTGCCTTCGTGTCACGTTCTATTCTTGCATACAGTTCGCTTTCCCACATCAATAGGCAGCATGTCATGACTGCTAACGTTGCTGACAGACTGATAGATTCAGTTTTAAACACTTGCGTGTGCTTATCTGCATATAGTTCACTTCCCCACATCACTAGGCCGCGTGTTATGCCTGCAAATGCCACTAGACCTATCACGCAAGTGTTTAAAACTGAATCTGTCAGTCTGTCAGCAAATTTGCTGTCATGACATACTGCCTATTGATGTGGGAGAGAGAACCGTATGCAAGAATAGAACGTGACACCAAGCACATTGGATGGATAAATATGTGCATACCATTTATACCATGCCACAGTGTTGCATCTTTTAAACATTTTATTATGCCTGGACAATTAAGATTCGAAAATTGCTCTTTAATGAGTTGAAACTAGTCATCAAGCAATTATGTAAATAAGCGATCTGGCCAAATAAAGAAATCTCACAGGAGAATCACCACCAGTGTAAAAATAATTTATAATTATTGTGTTATTAAACATGTCTCTTAAAGATATACTGTACACTTCGGCCCCAGAGAACGGAAATTACACAATCAATTGTTCGCGTTCCAGTTTACCCTTTGTGTCACAGTGGTTTCACTGCGAAATCACTTTTGGCGGTACCGTATCCCATGTGGAACCACTGTCTCACCCTAAAGCCCTAAAAAAAAACTTTTGGATTGAAAATCTCTGTGGACAATATTTGCCTGTTCATAGCAAACATGACCGATGTCGAACTGTTGTTCAAAAGAGAAGCCACATAGGTCGACATGGTCATGCAAAGTGCGTCACGTCGGATTGTGCCTAGTTGATAAAAAAACTGATATTTGGAATATCGTGAGAATACAAAGATGTCTTGTATGTAATGTACTTTAAAAAATTTCTCATAAAACGGAAAGAAATTGACTTTAGTTTCAAAAATTTGAAAAAAAATATGTTAGTGAAAAAATAAATCTTATAAATTCGAAATTAGTGGACTCATTGAAATACATTGAAGATCCTTTTTTGACAGTGGGTTCGCAGTCAAACCACCTCCGTATATTTTTATAAAAAATGATTTTTTTAAAAATTGTAATGTACTCCAGTAACGCAATAAAGATGGATTAATCCAGCGACTCAAAGGATTAATGAATGATTGGACATCATTTAGTTCCGGTATGGTGATCGTAGAGGAATCATGAGAAAAATGTAATTGAATTGTAAATGAAGTACTGGATCAATATGTGCCGGCAAAATGGTGGAAGGATGGGAAACAACAAGCATGGTTTATTAATAATATTCGAAAAATGCTGAGAATGAAAAGGCATTTGCACTATCGGGTCAAAAAAAGGTTAAGCAAATCAATTCAGACAAAATTTTGTGGTGGAGAATGTTGCGTAAATAAAGAAAGCGATGCGAGAAGCATACAATAACTACCAGCGCCATACCTTACCAAAAGATCTTGCGGATCAAAGATCTTTATCCAGTCACTCGTTGATCATTCTAGGGTTGTGATAGGAGACAGCAAAATGATGACCGAACTTTTACATCAAGCGTTTAATAAATCATTCATGCTGTAAGCCCAGGCACATATATTTTCATTTGATGGTCGTCTAAAGCCACATCGCATGTCGAGAACAGCTAAGAGAGTTGAAAACAAACAAGTCGTGAGGTCCAGATAATGTATCGGAATCTCTAATACAGCGTAAAGGTCCAAGCGACTGGAAAAGACGCATCCTGGAATACCCAAACGGTTCTTAACACGTTGTCAAGCTCAACCAATTCACACAGTTAAGGTAAATTACATCTTTATACCGTGCCCCCACATCCTCAAGATGAAATTTAATTTGGAATGTAACGCTCTTGCTGTGGTTGTTTACACCAACACCAACAACAGGATCTGCCACATGCTGAGTCCAGTGCAGTTTTCATTTTCACGGAGGCTTTTCTGATTTAAAATGAAATGATAACCTAATATTTAAAATTCAAATGTTTGTAAATCTATGGGACTTAAATACTCTGGTTATCATTCACAAGGCTGTTCATTACTTGTACTAACGTAGGAAAAAACACAAACACGGACCCATTTTCGAAGGAGGACTTGAATCTCCGAAGGGAAGAAACCACGCGCTTTGCAGCAAGGCGCTTTAGAGCACTCAGCAGTTCCACCTCGGTTCCAAGATTTCATTTTCTGTGCGTTATGTCTGTGTGTGTGTGTGTGTGTGTGTGTGTGTGTGTGTGTGTGTGTGTGTTTTTTTTTTTTTTAATTTGACGATACCGAAATTTTTTCCAGTGGAAGCTCTGTTACCGTTTGTTGTTATTCTTACCATTTTGTTCCAGGACAAGACACTTTCTTCCAAGCAATTCACAGCACATACAAACGAATCCTGGCCAGTGCTTTTATCTTCAATTGGATGCCTAGCAGTTCTTTTGTTATGACGAAATGTTCATTAATTACACGGATAAAGATGAGTACATGTGCAGTGTCTTAGTTACCTCCGTTCTCCTCCTTTGCGAAGGAAAACGAAACAAATTTCTTATTCACAATGTTCAGTAGTTCTGAAAGTTAATTATGTCATTGCGCAATACTATAGTCCTCCTTTACAGTGAAATCCTTTCAAATTTTGTTTTAACATCGTGATACAGTATGCTTCCACATTTTACCATACACTGCTTAAAACACGCCATCCGAAAAGGGCTTGTTACGTTTAGCAAGGTTATACGCAACCACGAAATCGGCATCTACAGCACTGTTTTGAAGAAATGTTTGCTCTGTAAATAATGCTTGTTACTTTTTCAACCTTTTCAAGCACTCCGCAGCTTTTATTTTGCGTTCTACATCGGAACGTGTAGTCTGCCGTGTTTTGTTTCGTGATATCGTTTCAAATTGTACACACTGAATAAGGCTATTGTTTCAAGACACAGTAAACATACTCCTCTGTTCGCTGTGTGAACACAGCAATATTTGTTAGTCAAGTCTTCGTTAAACACACGACACTCATCAATGACTTTACGTTCCTACTAACAACCGCGTTGAGCTTAAACAAAGTTGCGCGAATAGTAGGATTCGCCGTGCCCGTGGTTAGCGGATGGGAGTGCACCCATAATCTACTAAGATGAGGACAAATATGTCCGCGCTAACAGAATACGCACTGCGCTTGCATATGACGCCCATCCTTTGCTTGCGCGGGGATTTGAACCTCGTTTATCGGAAGATTTTTGGCGCTGTATTGGAGGATCGCAAATAATACTTTGACGGAACGCTATTGGGCACCCCTGACCAAGTATAATTATCTCTATAATTAATGCCTTTGATTACAGCTGAAATTTTGTGTTAGACTGAAGAACATACCAGCAGCTGTGTTTAAATTTTTTTAATTGAGTGAGCGACCGGTTTCGGTTCTTCACTAGCACCATCTTCAGACCCTCGTTACGTAACTGTCGTTGTTAACACTGGGTTTGAAATTGGTGGCATTTCCAGTACCCGTAAATTTCTTATTTCAGGCATGACTGATCACAGTTGATCAGTTGTCGTTTGATACTGGTCATGAATGGACTAAAAATTTACGTAATTTGGCCGTGAATGTGGTGCTACAGAAGCACTAAAGCCGGTCGCTTAATTAATTTAGAAAAATTAAACACAGCTGCTTGTACTTTTTTCAGTCTAACGCAACGTCATGAAGTAGGTCAGGATTGGTAACATCAGATTTTTAGCTGCAATATAGACCTCCACGAATTTTCTAAGTAAGTAACTGTTATCTTCTACATCTGCATCCATACATGCACCGCAATCCACCGTAAGGTGCGTGGCGAAGGGTACACTGTACCACTGTACCACTCCTAAATAGAACCAGGGAGAAAGAATGCCTATATGCCTCCGTACGAGCCCTAATTTCTCTTATCTTGTCTTTGTGATCATTACACGAAATGTAAGAAGGCGGCAGCTTCAATTTCCGGCCCTCCAAATTTCCTCAACAGAAATTCACGAAAAGAACGTCGTATTTCCTCCAGCGATTCCCAATTTAGTTCCCGGAGTATTTCCGTGACACTCTCACATTGCTCGAACCTATCAGTAAGAAACCTAGCTGCTCGCCTCTAAACAGCTTCCATGTCTTCCTTTAAACTGATCTACTGCGGGTCCCGAACACTTGATCAATAATCAAGACGTTGTCGTACAAGCGTTTTATAAGCGGTCTCCTTTACTGATGAAGTACATCTTCCAAAAATTCTCCCTATAAACCGAAGTCGGCTGTCCACCTTACTCAAAACTGTTCTTAGATATTCGTTCCATTTCATATCGCTCTGCAATGTTACGCCTAGATATTAGAACGGCGCGATAGCTTCAAGTTCACTGATAATGCTGTATTCCAACATTATGGGATTGAATGCTTTGGTAAGACGAGTGTCAACATGCATCTTTAAAACCAAGGTGTTTTTTTTTTTTATAAACATTCGATGGACGATGCATTCTGGGATTGTTTTTTCTATTCGTGCGCATCACCTTACATTTTTCTACATTGGTAGCTAGCTGTCTCTCTTCGCACAGCTAGAAATTTTGTCTAAGTCATCATGTATGCTATTACAGTCAATTAAAGACGACACCCTCCCATACACCACAGCATGATCAGCAAACAGCCACAAATTATAAGTTACTAACAGATCATTTATATAGATAGAAAGTAATAGCGGTCCTGTCACACTCCCCTGGGGCACGTCTGACGATACACTCGTCTCTGATGAACACATGCCGTCGAAAACAACGTACTGCGTTCCATTACTTAAGAAGTGTTCCAGCCAGTCACAAATCTGTGAACCTATTCCATAAGCTCGTACCTTCCTTAGACGTCTGCAGTGTGGCACCGCGTCAAACGCCTTTTTGAAGTCGAGAAAAACACAATTCACCTGTTGCCCTTCATCCATGGCTCGCAAGATGTCACTTGAGAAAATGGCAAGCTTTCACATGAAGGATGTTTCCTAAACCCGCGCTGATTCATAGAAATAAGCTTTTCCGTCTCAAGGAAATTTACTATAGTCGAACGGGAATATGCTCAAAAATTCTCCAGGACACTGATGTCATCGATATTGGCCTGTAATTATGTGGGCCAGTTCTCTTTCTTATAAACGGGAGTCACCTGCGCTTGTGTCCAATCACTACGAACTTTGCGCTGGATTAAAGATTCGCGATAAATGCAAGCTAAGCAAGGGGACAATTCCGCAGAATATTTTTTTGTAAAACCGAACTGGTATTCCATCCGGACCAGGAGACGTTATCGTATTTAGCTCTCTCTCACCTGATTCTCTACACCAATCATACCTATTACTCTGTCCTCCGTTTCGAAATTAGTAAGTTGATCAAATGATGGTACATTTGTACGGTCCTCCTGCGTGAAAGATTTCTTAAAGGTTAAATTTAGAACTTCAGCTTTCCGTTTTCTTTCTTCTATTACTGCCCCGGAATGATCAACGAGTGACTGGACAGTGGGGTTTGACCCGTTTATCGATTATTTTTTTCGGGTTCTAGGAAAGATATTTTGCTAAGTTATGGCTGTGGTAATTATTGTATGCTTCGCGCATCGATCTTTTTATAGACGCACAAATTTCTACTATCTTTTGCCAATCATCATTTGTGTGTTCTTTTGTGAACCGAGAATGCAATCGTTTTTGCTTTCTCAGTAGCTTTCTAAGTTTATTATTATACCACGGTGGATCTTTTCCATCCTAAATCGACCATAAAGGCACATATTTCTCTAACCCGTTTTCTACAATGCATTTAAATTCAGTCCACTATTCGTTTACATCCATAGCACCGGAACTAAACAAAGCCCATTAATTTTCTCAGTGCGAAACGGACAATTCCTTATCGGCTCTTCCCAACATAAACACGCTCTTAGCCTTCTTGATTGGTTTATGAACTTTGGTCACCATCGACCTATGGCGATATCATGATCACTAATTCTTGTCTCTACACAGACATCGTTAATAAGGTCAGGCCTGTTTGTAGCTATAAGGTCTAAAATATTTCCATTGCGCGTGATTTGCGTTTTAACTGCTCAAGACAGTTTTCTAATAATGTGTCCAAAAGTAGTTCCCAAGACTGCTGGTCTGTACCACTTGAAATGTAACTAGATATGTCCCAATCCATACTACTACCGTTCAGTTAGTCCGTTGATACTGCTAAATGTTTCTTTAATATCAAGCATGAGTCATCTATTTTAAGCGGAAAGCCCTGTACATGAGGACAAAGATATTTTCGGGGGATGCATGTTTTGTAGCACGTTCGAAAAGGAGTACCTGAATAGGCAGCAGAATAGCCCGCTACATATACCGAATTACATACGCGCCTAAAAGCAGAAGATTTTTTTTAATGCCGATGCAGTTTGTTCTATGGATAAAATTCATTGTCAATAGTAGTGGGTAGGAACTTTGGGAAAGGTTGTAGCATCTTGTTCGTCGGACCAATATCGAATGCGAAGTATCAGACCTCTTCACGCCATGCAATTGACACTGCTGACAGTGACCAGATGCCGGCCGCGGTGGCCGAGGGGACTGCGGCGTTCTAGTCTCGGTCTGCACGGCCACTACGGTCGGGGGTTCGAATCCCCCCTCGGGCATGGATATTTGTGCCGTCCTTAGTATAAGGTAGTTTGTAAGTTTAGAGACTGATGACCCCGTACTTAAGTCCCATAAGCTAAACAAACATTTGAACATTTTGAACAGCGACGCGATGGCCACATATAGACATTAGCTTCGACAGGCCTATGGCTGTCGTTTGAAATATTATTACGTCCAACTACTACCCGACGGATGGAAATTAAGATTTAGGACTGGTGCAGGAATTCGGTTACATGCGTTCCACCGTGTCCAGGGTTGATCTTGAATGGTAAGATGAGAGTATCAAGCAGACGAACTGCCGACCGTCCAGTCATCCACGAAGACTGTAAAAGGCGACACCTGAGACGGATCGTCAATCAGTGACAGAAGGTCAACACTTTAGTCAATCTCAGCCAAGTTCAACATACGTCGTGCTAAATACACCTCCAAGTGAACAAGCAGCTAGCTATGAGTGTAGAAAAGTGTAAGGTGATGCGCATGAGTATGAAAAACAATCATATAAAGTTCGAATACAGCATTAGTAGTGAGCTTCTTGATGCTGTCGCGTCGTTCAAATATCTTGGCGTAACATTGCAGAGCGATATGAAATGGAACGATCATGTAAGGACAGTTGTAAGGCGGACAGCCGACTTCGGTTTATTGGGAGTATTTTGGGAAGTTGTACTTCATCCGTAAAGGAGACCTCGTATAAAACGCTTGTACGACCACGTCTTGAGTATTGCTCAAGTATTTGGGACCCGCAGCAGATCGGTTTGAAGGTAGACATAGAGGCAGTTCAGGGCGAGCAGCTATGTTTGTTACTGGTAGGTTCGACAAATGTGCGAATGTCACGGAATGTTCCGGCAACACAATTGGGGATCGCTGGAGGAAAGACGACGTTCTTTTCGTGAATTTCTGTTGAGTAAATTTAGAGGGCCGCAATTTGAAGCTGAGTGTAGTACGATCTTGCTGCCGCCTACTTACATTTCGCGTAAAGATCACAAATACAAGATAAGAGAATTTAGGGCTCGTACGGAGGCATATAGGCATTTTTTTCCTTGTTCTATTTGGGAGTGGAATAGGAAAGGAAATGCCTATTAGTGGTACAGTGTACCCTCCGCCACGCACCTTACGGTGAATTGTGAAGTATGTATGTAGATGTAGATGTCTTCCAAGGGTTTATTGAAGCCGACGCCGCACACAGACACCAGTGCTCACACGTTTTTGGACCCTAAGGCTTGCATTCCTTGCCACAGGGATGGACACTGATACAGCGGTGTAATTTTACACGTACTAAACAGGATTCCAACAACACCACACCGATGGGACTCACTAAGGCGGTGCATGAATCGATAAGATACATTTGCCAAGCCTCTTACATTGTATCAAAATATTCAATTGATATTCATTTCTGATTTTTTCTCGTTGGTCACACCCTAACAGAGACTTACGCAGAGGATGGAGTATAGCAATTGGGTGAAATATCAAACGTGTTTCTAAAGAGATATCAGGAGCGAGTTTTGTTGAAATGCGCACTACTTGCTGTTTATAATAGCATTAACAGCGGCTCCCTTTGAGGCTGGGCTCGTGGAGAGTAAACCGCGTTTGAATTCATTAAGTTGAGGAGAGCCGAGCTTAAGGGCATTGTTTGCGGGAGACCATGGCGCTCGCGTCGGGATTTAATGAATTCTGACGGAGGCGCAGAGACACTTTACGGAGAGAATAAAGGGTGCCGAGCTGAGAAGTTGCCACCGGTGCTCCTCTACAAACGATAAAATCAGTGTTGTCCTGTTGTGATACCACATTCCCAGATGTCTTTACTGTTTCGTTTGTTTCTTTTCCGTTTAGGACTGCCAAAACATACAGAATGACCAAATAAAAGGGTTGCCCGCATACGAAATCGGAACAAGGCTGCTGAGGCAATTCTTATTGACATAACAAATAGTAAACTAAAATTTCATTTATCAATATGCAAAATACGGATCGATTCTCGACCTCAGATCCAATGGTGCACAATTTTTTTTTTTTTTTTTTTTTTTTAAATGGATGTATTTTTCTATTTTTCATGTACTAAAAACGAGGCTCCATGTAACTGATTTGCAATATTCTATTGTGAGTGTATAATTATTTAGAAAGCATTAGGAGTATTGTATAGTTATTAACACCAGTGCCTCTCAATTGTAGTAACGTTGATGGTGCTACCTTTCTAATACCTTGTGAAGAGGGAAAAATCAGTGTGATAGTTCAGAACAGGATCCAAGGTAATGTTTCATGATTCATGTAATTATAGTAATATGAACTATATTACAATTTAACTACCGATTCTTCGTCAACATGATTTCTTAGCTTTCTCCCCAAAAAACAAAACTGCCTCTGACAATAAAGTTCGGTATTGAAGTCAGAACGGTCGACCGGGTAACACAGACGAATCACAACGCTGCACCTCCGTAGTGGCCGGTGTTGACGACAAATTTCCCACATCGAAGTTCAGTTGAGTATCGCGAGTGTTCCTTGTCAGACCTTTAGCACGTAGTGCTTGTTTAGTGTATTGCTTCTGAACTGACAACAGGACAATGAAAGAGCAAAGTTTCCTTTTAGGCTTGGAAAGACATCTACATGAATGAATGCGATGTTGGTACAAGTTTCTGTCGATGAATTGTGTTTACGAGTGGTTCGTTCATTTTGGATGCGGCCTGGAAAGTGTTTCGACCTCCATTAGAGACGACAACGTTGAGGACGTGAGAACAATAATCACATAGATCGTCGATTAAATACACAATTGGCCATTAATATTGCTACACCAAGAAGAATTGTAGATGATAAACGTGTATTCATTGGACAAATATATTACACAAGAACTTAACATGTGATTACATTTTCACGCAACACCTCTGCCCGTAATAACAGCCTTGACACGCCTGGGCATTGAGTCAAACAGAGCTTGGATGTCGTGTACAGGTACAGATGCACATGCAGCCTCAACACAATACCACAGTTCATCAAGAGTAGTGACTGGCGTATTGTGACGAGCCAGTTGCTCGGCCACCACTGAAAAGACGATTTCAGTTGATGAGAGATCTGCAGAATGTTCTAGCCAGGGCAGCATTCGAACATTTTCCGTATACAGAAATGCCCGTACAGGACCTGCAACATTTGGTCGTGCATTATCCTGCTGAAATGTAGGGTTTCGCAGGGATCTAATGAAGGGTAGAGCCACAGGTCGTAAAACATGTGAAATGTAACGGCCACTGTTGAAAGTGCCGACGATGCGAACAAGATGTGACCGAGACGAGTAACCAGTGCCACCCCATACCATCACGCCAGGTGCTACGCCAATATGGTGATGACGAATACACGCTTCCAATGTGCGTACACAGCGATGTCACCAAACACGGATGCGGCCATCATGATGCTTTAAACAGAAACTGGATTCATCCGAAAACATGACGTTTGCCATTCACACACCTAGGTTCGTCGTTGCGTACATCATCGCAAGCGCTCCTGTCTGTGATGCAGCGTCAAGGGTAACCGCAGCCATGGTCTCTGACCTGATAGCCCATGCTGCTGCAAACGGTGTTGAACTGTTCGTGCAGATGGTTGTTGTCTTGCAAACATCCCCATCCATTGACTCAGGGATCGAGACAAGGCTGCACGCTCCGTTACAGCCATGCGGATAAGATGCCTGTCATCTCGACTGCTAGTGATACGAGGCCGCCGGCCGCGGTGGCCGAGGTGACTGAGGCGCTCCAGTCACGGTCAGCACGGCCACTGCGGTCGGGGGTTCGAATCCCCCCTCGGGCATGGATATTTGTGCCGTCCTAGTTCGTAAGTAGTTCATAAGTAGTTTGTAAGTTTAGGGACTGATGACCCCGTAGTTAAGTCCCATAAGCTTAACAAACATTTGAACATTTTGATACGAGGCCGTTGGGATCCAGCGCGGCGTTCCGTATGCCCTCCTGAACCCAACGATTTCATATTCTGGGAACAGTCATTGGATCGCGACCAGCTCGAGCAGCAGTGTCATCTACTTCGGCCATCGGTGGTAATTTTGGTATCAAAATAACAAGACTCATTTACTAATTTTATTACCTCAGTACCTAATTACTTCAGTATCGCCTGATTTTCTGACATTGCATTACATTACTCTTGTTTTCAACTTGTTACTGTTCATCTTATATCCTTCTTTCAAGGCACGGTCCATTCCTTAGCTGATTCTCTGACAGAATTACTATATAATTTGGAAACCGAAACGATTTTACTACTTCTCCTTCAACTTTCATTCCTTCTCCCAATTTCTCCTTGCATTTCATCGCAGCTTGCTCAAAATATAAACTGAAAAACATCGGGGAAATGCTACAACCCTGTCTTCATCCTGTCCGACCAGTGCGTCCCTTTCATGCCCTTCGACTTTAATATCTGCTCTCTGGTTCTTGTACAAACTGAATGTAACTCTTCGCTCCCCATATATTACCCATGATAGCTTCAGAAATCAGAATCACCCAAATTTCCTTAGACAGCGGAGCTGTAAGAAATTCTCTATTGCCAATAAATATTGAAAATAAAAATTAATCACTGCAATTCGTCACGGTGAAGTAAAAACGAAATGCGACATCTTCAGTGTTTTGCAATGACAGAAATCTACGTTTTTTTTTCTTGGATCAAAAAGACTTTGTTTGCAGAACGTGTAAAGTACTGATTTGGTATTTACGGAAATTTTGTCTTGGTTCTCGCCTCAAATCATGGAGTGACGATTTGTTTCATGTTGTACGGCAGATTCTTCATTCTGCATCACTTCTTGCACTACTTTCCATTTCACTGACTATCCTTAATTATGTTTCCAGACACAGATTTATTTGTACTGAATGACTGAATCTCCACAATGTATTGTTGTAGTGTTTATTGAAGTGTTGCCTACATCGGACAGTTCAAATAACTTACGAGCCACCGACGGTGGTCGACTACGTCACCCGGCAGCATACCCCATAAGTTATTTGTGTATTCATTGCGTATGGTCGGGGGTTCGAATCCCCTCTCGGGCATGGATATTTGTGCCGTCCTAGTAGTAAGTAGTTCATAAGTAATTTGTAAGTTTAGGGACTGATGACCCGTAGTTAAGTCCCATAAGCTGTACAAACATTTGAACATTTTATTCATCGCGCCAGGAAAAGTTAAGGTTTGACATCACACGGTTGGCTGCCACAATGCTAGCAGTTTGGTGTCAGATGCGTTCAGAGAAATAAGGGAAACTTGTCGGCCTTTACAGGCATGGGTGGAGAACCCATGCCCTGTTAGGTGCCTATCATATGTCATCTGCTGTCAGTATTCTTATAAAGCAAGGAAAATGGATCATTATTATATTTTAAAAGAATCATTTGTTTATCAATATTTAAATCCTACGATGTTGGCGATGTGGGAGACTAATGACTTCATTCTCGAATTCTCATACATTTACATCATGCTTTGAATCTATTAATACCTTATATGTCATCATTAAACGGAACATAAAGTAGTAATTCGGCATGATCTTATACAGTATTGTAGGACTGCGATGTAACTGCAGTAGACTAGGTAAATCTGATGCCGCGTGAACCGGGAGAGAAAGATATATCAAGACTAATGTCCACGGGATGTAAAACAACACGTAACTGAATAGTTATATTTTCAGGAACGTCGACAGAGTTTGTATACACTGGCAGCTGCGATCACTGTTATTTCTTCGGAATAAAATATACGTTCGGGCAATTAGTGAACTCGATATTGAAATGACAAATTTTACCTAAAGCAACACTACGTTTCCTTTTCAATGGTCTATTTGCTCTCTACTTTTTTTATACATTTGTTTGGAGATGTAATTGAGACCGGTGTCATTTCAAATCGTTGCACTCATGGGAACTTCATTATTTAAATATTTCAATATTGGCTTAGAAATAATGAACTGTACAATAATTTGAAACATATATACACGTCGTTACTTTAAACCGTATGTACAATGATTCCTCTAATTAGCCATAAATGTTTTTATTTCAATGAAACTAAAATTTAATAATTGCGCACTTTTATACTGACATCTAAGGCTGAGGAACATTGTGAACTTACACAGAAACATATTTTGAGTCCTTATACAAGTAGTTCGTATTCCGCTCAAGCTCTGAAGAGGTAACGCAGAAGCTCCGAATCTGGATCACTGCTATATGGCACGGCTGGGCAGATTTACATGCTTGCTAGACCTCCCTTATATTCGGCAGCACACAGGGGAAGTTCCCACTGCTGTAAGGAGAGCGCAGCAGTGCGCTTTAGTAATTATTCATCATGTTTATGCGACTTCTGCGTACAAGCTAAGAGCGTATCTTTTTTTCCCCTTCGGTTTTTTTAGAGCCTTTGTGCTATCATTGCCATGACAAAGCTGTAGGGGTGCAGTGGTCCTGTTAACTTTCCTCTGCTCTCTGTAGTGCACTCTTTATATAAAGAGGGCTCTTCGTTCGTCGCACTGCTCCGCGAGTAGTACTCCACTGCAAAGAGCACTTTGCACCTGCCTAGATCACTGCATGTTTGGGACGCGTCTTTACCTGGCTACTAGGAGACTACACCGACAGTTTTCATGTGAACCATACGCCTGGAAGCTGCCGTTATGAAAGTTACGCAAAAACCTAATGTAGCAGAAAACTGTTTTGTAAAAAATGATTATTCTCAATGCCCGCTCATTTGATTATCCAGGTGGCAGTTCCTAGGCACGTCCATTGACATAGAATCTGAATTTGTTTGGAATATAACACAAGTGAAAATACATCTCTATGTGAAATGAAGACGCTGATGGAAACAATACCGAATTTTAACGGCTTTGATGACTATAACAAAAGTGTCTGGATGTGTTATTGGACATAACAGTCTATGTTTCTTCCACTGACGTACAAAGGGTGATACGGGATTTTATTTATTTTATTTTATTTTTATTTTTATTTTATTTTTATGAGGCTGGCGTCGGGGAGGGATTGCAGTCTGCATCAGTTTCAAATTTCTGGTATTACAAACATTGCGACACAATAAATGGTGCTTTCTTTAGCACATATTTTAAATACCTTGTTCTCTGAATATAACAAGTTACGACGACAAGTAGTTCACAGAGATTCTACAATTAACTGATTGTCTTAGAAAGTTGAGAGCTTAATCCTGTACATACCATAAGGCAAGGAAAATGGATCACAGTATGTTGGGATTAGATTCTTCTGCAAACGTTACGTGTACCTTTTAAGGACACATAAGGATGTGTGTACGGTTTTCGTCAGCTTCTACCCACATAAAACTTATGAAAATCATGGGAGATACATTCTTTCAGATACCAGGGTTTCAGTGGTTTAAAAGATTGTGATACTTCTTATAAACTGCTTCTCTTGGAACTACAGAAACCAGGAGTTCTTCAAACTCTGTTCCTTCGAAGATATCTGTTTTGGTATTTTAGAAGACGCCAACCATGAAAAAAATTGTTTATAGATTATCCGGATCAGCTACATCAACATCGACATGGGATACTCTCCAAATAACATTTAAGTGCCTGGCAGAGGATTCATCGACCACCTTTATACTATTTATCTCAAATTCCATCCTCAATAGTGCGCGGGCAGAAAGGACACCTGAATCTCTCCGTTCGAGCTCTGATTTCTCGTATTTTATTCTGACGATCATTTCTACCTATGTAAGTGGGAGTCAACATACATTTTCGCATTCGGAGGAGAATGTTGGCGATTGAAGTTTCGTAAGTAGCCCACTCCGCAGCAATAAGCGCTGTTGTTGTAATGATTCCCATCCCAGATCCGTCACGCCGTAACGCCGTCTCCCTTGTGACAATACAAAACGAGCTGCCCTTCTTTCAACTCTTTCGATGTCCTCCGTCAAACCCACCTCATAAGGATCCCACACTTGGCGGCAATACTCCAAAATAGGACGAACAAGCCTTGTGTATGCAGTTTCTCTAGTAGTTCTGTTGCATCTTTTAAGGGTTCTGCCAATAAAACGCAGTCTCTGGTTCGCCTTTCCAGTTTACGTTTGAACTAATAGTAATCCATAGGTATTTAGCGGAGTTTACGGCCTTCACTTTTGATTGATTTTTCTTCTAAACAAATTTTAACGGATTTCTTTTCGTACTCATGTGGACGACTTCACACTTCTCATTATATAGAGTCAATTGCCAATTTTTACACCGTAGTCATATCTTATTTAGATCGTACTGCAGTTGGTTTTGATCTTCAGAAGATATTACTAGACGGTAAATGACAGCGTCATCTGCAAACAACCTAAGACAGCTGCTTAGATTTTCTCAAAAATCGTTTATGTAAATAATGAACAGTAGAGGACCAATAACATAAACCTGTTGAACGCCCGATATCACCTCTGTTTTAGTCGATGCCTTACCATCGATTACTACGAACTGTGTCCTCTCTGGCAGGAAATCCCTTAACCAGTCACACATTTGGGGCGATATGCCGTAACCACGCAATTTGATTAAAAGCCATTTGTGAGGTACGGTGTCAAAATCCTAATGGGAATCAAGAAATAAGGCATCAATTTGAGTTCCCTTGTCGATAGCACTCATCAAGACGTGTGCGTGTGTTTTCTAAATCCGTGTTTACCTTGGGTCAATAGATCATTTTGTTCGAGATAATTCATAATATTTGAATACAGGATATGTTCCAAAACCCTGCTGCAAATTGTCGTTAATGCAACTTTCCAGTCGTTTGGTACAGTTCCTCCTATGGGGAAGCGGTTATATATGGCTGTTAAGTAAGGAGCTATCGCTTCAGCACATTACGATCACATTTCCTAAGTTGGTGTCTTGTAGAAATTCAACTCGTAAGAAGATTTGTATGAGCTGCTGAAGTTGCAAATTAAGAAATCTTCCATAAACATCTTTAAGTTTCTACAATGAACCAAAACAGTTACAAACCTTCTTGTTGCCCTCTCAGTAACGTCTTATGAGAGGAGCTTTCTGGAAACTCATACTAATTAAAAATTTTCTAAGGTTTAATACCAATCAAGCAAGACTCTCTAAGCTTAATAACTGAAAGTAGTATAGCTAGGAGTATCTATTTATATGGCACTATTTCATAATTTGTTGATAATTTAGAAGGAAGACACTGAAACGGATTCGAAGTGCTGTGAGTTTGGTCCACTGACTAAACCAATTTAAGACAATCACTTCTGTGGCTTTTCTACCATACACTGGGGACGTGTTTGCCAAGATACAAAGGGACTTGAAGAAAGATGAAATCAGATGTATTTTACGTCCGCAAGCTGAAATTAGAACTCTTGTTGGCACTGTTAAAGACGATTTAGGTATGAGGAGGTCTGGCGTTTAGAAAATACCATGTGAATGCGATAAAACATACACTGGTTAAACTATTCGGACCATAAATGACAGATGTGTTGCGGTGGCTAAACACTGCCCTGCAGAGGGACAAAGGTTGCTACACGATAAGACAAATGTTGCTGTAAATGTTACTGGGATTGTGATTTAAGAGAATCTGTTGAAATAAGGCTAATCGATAATATCATTAACCGAGACAGTGTATACCCGCTAAACATGCAGTCTTCTTACATATGAAAAACCATCGGCATCTGAATCGGACATCCGCGAGAGACAAACTTTAGCCATGTTTCGTTTTCTGACAGAATTCACTTTCGGAGGTGTTGAGGCTGATCTTGCGCCAGGGGGCAGCAGCTACGAGTAAATATATTCAGAATTACTGGCGCATGCGGTTTCGGAAACTGACTGCATATAAATATTCTGTCGTTTATAATTTCTGTCAGTCACGGCGGAAGCGGCAAAGCTTTTCTCACATGACGGTGGCGGACAGGTGGCTCTCAGAAATTTTGTATGAGATTGCAGTTTCATCCGGTTACAGACCCGACATGAATATGAAGACACTAATCTACAAGCTCAAATCACCCAATATCTCATGTTACTGTCTTGTTTATTTTTATTAGCAATCAATGTAAGTGAGATCTTTATAATACACGTATTACTTAGTTGATCCCAGGCAATGATCAACATTTAAAAGTATACTTTGTCTTTATAAAATGTCCTGGGAACGAGATGATGTGAGGTGACAAGTTAAAGCAAACGTGCGACAACTATCTGGCTACGCCACCGGATGCTTCTAAACGTTTTCAATATTGCTCGGATGTAATTGCAGTTGATGTATTCCGTGAATCCATTTCTCAAACAGCGACCAAATGATGTATTTCTATGAGCGACGAAGAATTCTTGTACATTTACGTGTCACATTTGGTGGCGCATCACCGTGTAGCGATGTGAGCAAGTTCTAAAAGTATGAGAGGACAACAGGCTCTCAGCGCTGCGTCTCGAATCTGACCACCGTGATGTCACAAATAGAAATTGAATTCATCGGTAAAGACAGTGTAGCTCCAACCTCTGCACTAATGCGGTATGAGAGTCTGCTCAACTGTTGCCTTCGCGTCGCCTTCTTGGCCCTGCTAGCGATAGTTTGGTTTGCGATCGTCTTTAATTCCACTCCCGCTAACTTCCACGTACACACTGCCTGTATGCTAACCAGCCAGCGTCACATGTCAGTGTTGGAGCCAGCTGCCCTCCTATAACTTTGGAGGTTGCCAACGGTCGCATTGCCACATGATTATGGGAAAACACATGTGGCACGAAATATTCATGACTTTCTCGTCAGCACTGCTGACTTAGCCGCCCTGTGCTCCCAATGGACCGTATTAATAAAACAGAGTATCTACTTTATACTGGATTCCCAGAGAACATGCTCCGGTTAGCGTGAATAAAGTGAGTCAGAGAATATACTTAAATCGAGTATTTTATCATTGTGAGTAAAAGGTAGGGGGAATTTGCTCACAACAGAGAACATTGTTTGTAGAACTATCGGACCAAACTACGTGGTTATCAGTCCGTAGCTTACAAACTATTTAAACTACGGTAAACTAACCTAAGGACAACACACACACCCATGCCCCAGGGAGGACTCGAACCTCCGACGGCGAGCAACCGCACGCTCCTCAGCAAGTCGCCTTAGACCGCTCGGCTATTCCACCGCGGTCAAAGAACATTCTCCAATTTCGTATGAATAAAACTAGAGAAGTTTCTGACGACCGGAGAACATTCTCCGCTTTGTGAATTGAGCTCTCTACCATGCTTCGAGCTAACCTCTATTACGGTTACATTTTACTGTGATTTATGATAAACATGACAAAATTTGTTTTGCTTAGGAAGCAGAAAATGCTCCTTCATATGTTGTCTGAAGAAATACGAGAGTAACTAAAAGGTTAATGCATATAAAAACATTTAGTTGATGAGCGCTTCCTGCACAAAAAGTGTAACACTTCAAGCATATTATATAGTGACGAGAGTGATGTTGGAGTTTTCATTACCGATATAGAAATGAAAAACGAGTTCATGCGTGTCTTACCCGTTTGTTTGTAGTGCATATTTACAGTTGTAAAGAGCCAAATAACAAAATAATATTGAATGTTTTTAAATAGGGTCTATCAATAAAGCTTTGTGCTGTTAATTACAAATAAAGTGCATGCCAGGGCTGCAATACCGGCTACTGAAGTATTGCTTTTTGTACTGCTCTTTTTCACTTTACCCAACCCGGTTGACCTATTTAAGACGATTTTTCTGACTTCGTAATCGTATCTTTTGTTAGACGTAAGTAGACACGACAATAATATTAATAACTAATTTTAACGAAATTGTATGGCCTTCCCCTTATGAGTATAGCTTTGGGTGTCGTATTTAACAAAAAAGTATCTCGTGTTAGATAGCTCTCCCAGCGTTCCATATCGAAACAGATGAAAATGTGATGCATTATTAAAATTTCGTTTCAAATTGCGCTAATCTAACATCAATAACAAAAACGTTTCTCGAATGACGAAAATCTTGTAACACTGCAGAAGAATACTTTTCATAAGAAGTCCATATTTAGTCTTAATAATATTTTACTGCATAAGAAACTAATATCTAAACTTAGTATAGTTCTTGCTGAACACATAGATGCCTACTCCATATTTGTACACCGAATAATTTGCCTGACTGGGCTAGTTTATGAAATATACGATTGAACAGCTTTTCTGTGCTGGACATGACACATGGAGAACTTACTCAAGGAAGAGGGGGCTTGCGAGGAGGAGAAGCATAAGCTTCGAAGGTTTTATTCATACGAAATTGATAACTTATTCACAGAACCTCCATTTGCACTGAGAATCTTCTCTGGAGCATTTACTCTTTCCTATTCATATGACCAAATAAGTAGTTTATGAAAACTGTCTGGTCGATAACGAAGAACGACTTACCGGCTGCTACACTAAATCAAATTCGGTAAAATGTCGAAGCAGAACAGAAACACTTCCAGACCATTCTGGGTTCAATGCTTAGGCCTATATCAGCATATCTAGCCAGCAATAGCGGCTACACACGGTACTTACTTCCATCAGTGACCTATTTTACAGTGTGTTATGTCCCAAATGAATTCGGCTTTTATATCTCCGGTCCATCCTCATGTAGCCTTTTGGATGGTAATCCATGTGTAGTTGTACTACAATTATTTGAAAATAGAATCCTGATAAAACTCTAGGGCTGCCACAGTTTTGTTAACATCATCACAATGTCATGACGATGAGAAATGGCTCACGTTGTAGTCTGAGCAACACGTAACTGGCTTTCTAATGACCTCATCCGAGATGCCTATGACAAATCATTTCTGGTCTTATTCTTTACTCGCAGTGCAGTGTGGTATGTGTGCTTAATGATGACTCGGAATATGAGACTATCGAAATTACTGAAGTGTGGTAACTTGTGTTGAAATGTTCAAATGTTAGTAAATCTAAGGATTTAACTACTTTGGTCATTAGTCCCTAAGCTTATAATCTACTTAAACTAAGTTACGCTAAGAACAGCAAATACACCCATGCCCCGAGGGAGGACTCGAACCTCCTATGGTCAGCAGCGGCGCGCTCAACACCCAAGGCGCCAAAGACAGTTCGACCACTCCTCCACGCTTATCTGTTTGGCACGTTGTGTGTTGATCTGGACATTGCTTTGAGTCTAGCTGACGAATATATCGTGTATTTATTCTTTTATTTGTAGTTTCATGAAATAACGCGTGTTTCGAACCTCCACTACTGGCATTAACGGCACGCAAATGTTTCGTCAAACTATTAATCTATTATGCTGATCCGAGTGCCAAAGACGATTGAACTACGATTACCACGGTCTAGTAATAGGTACTTAAAACTAATTTTAGACAGTGCATTGAATATAAAACGTTACGGATTGTGAATGTAAGCATAATAATTGGCAACTGTAAATAGATTTTTAAAAAAGCTCACAATCACTGTTACAGAAGTATAAGACTTCAGAACGACGAAGTTGTTTCCAAACGGATCGTGTACGAGGGAAGCAGACACATGTTGCTTGCTGCCTATGGATTCATTTGAACTTGGGCGCTGCCAAAACCGTCGAACTGACGTCATTCGCACATGCCCCCGCTAAACAGAATGTACTCCTTCTCGCTGTTTAAAATGACTCTAAGAAACATAAATGAATTTTTGGATTCTGAACAGAATGAACACAGTGTACGTAGAGTGGAGCAAAAGTTCTGTTTCCTCCGTCCTCTCCTCAGAAGAAGGAAGTTACTGCTTGTATATTTTTTCCTTAATATTTTTTTTTTTTTTTTTTTTTTTTTTTTTTTTTTTTTTTTTTCAGAAATGAACGCGGTCTTATTGTGAAAGCATTCAGTGTTACAAAGCATTTAGTATTAGCCTGTTAGACACATCCATTATTCTTCACCTTCATCTATTTCTAATATTTCATTGCACAAGTATTTGCAGTTTATTTGTCTTTTTGAAAGAGGTTCATTGATTTGAGCTTCACTATGTTTATTTAGAGAACTAATTTTTAATTTTTTAGATTTCTTATGCAGGAGAGTATGGTCATTACCTTCGGGCTGCCGAAAAATGGGTGCAGGATAGGTTTTTTTTTCGTTGTTGTAACATGCTGTACTGGAGGTATATTTCAATTTGATAGCTGTCACGTCACGAAAACAGGGTTCGGTATCTTAGAAACCCATATTACTTCAAAGTTTTTAAAGCTGTGGGACCAAACTGCAGTCGTCATCAGTCCATAGACTTACAAACTACTTTAACTAACTTATGCCGAGTACAACAGACACACCCATGGTCGTGGAGAGAATTCGAACCTCCGACGGGAAGCAGCCGCGCACTCCGCAGCTAGGTCATACCCGCACGGCGCCATATTACTGTCCAGTCATAAACACAAGCTAGTAGCTTCGTGTTACACTCTTCTTCTTGGGTTAAATTACAATACTTTTGTTAGGTTTTCATCAATTAATAACGACTCTTGCAAAACGTTTTCGTTGTGGGTTTAGTTCCAAAATTCGCTCAAAATTTACTTTATAACTTTGTGTTGAATCAAGTTCTGTCGAGGATTGCTTTAGTGTACTTACACGCCCCTGACCAACAAGGCATGACACTCGCGTGGCCAACATATTATCGCATACGCAGTTGCACTGATCGTTTAGTTTTCTAATCATCTGCTGTCCCTTTGGTTCCCTTTTTAAATAGAACTTCTGATGGTGACTCGCTCAGTTAGTCGATCCCTTTTTCTGTGAAGCGATGACATGAAATGAAACAATTACATTGCAGTACGAAAAATATGTTGATAACAGGCATATGACTAATGAGTGCAAAAGTCGATATGAGTTTGTATGTGTATACATAAGTTCCTTTTGGACTCCAAGATGGCTGGAGAAAATTTGATCAAATCTTCGGCTATCCCAGTAGGTGATCCTGTGAAGTTTTGTGGCGATCGAGATGTTTATTGGTTTGTTAACTTTTATAACGCGAGTATGAAACAATAATGACTGTTTGGAAAATCTATTTACTCTTTCAGTTTTCAAGTTCGCCGATATCAGGAAAAGTTTATAATGATTGCTATTGACCCATATTCAACAAGAAATCAGACTGTGTCGTTCTTGTGAAACACAGCAAGCTATTTACTCACATGATGTGATAAGTGTGATGTCAAATAGATTCCGTATTTCTAGACTTCAGGAATGCTATTGACACTGTACCTCACAGCCGTCTTCTAATCAAACTGCTTGCTTATGGAATATCGCCACAGTGGCGCGACTGGGTTTCCTGTCAGAAAGGGCACAGTACAATGTAATTGACGATAAGTGATGGAGCAGAACAGAATTGATATCTGGCATTCCCTACGGAGGTTTATATGGCCCCTACTGTTCCTTACTTTTATAAACGATTTAGGAGGCAATGTGAGCAGCTACCTTAGACTGTTTGCGTATGATCACTTATCGGATAGTAAAGTCGCCAGAAGCTCAAAAGCAACTGCAAAATTATTTAGATATGATATCTACATGGCGCAAAAATTGACAGTTGAATCTTAATAGTAAGAGGTTTTAAGTCATCCACATGACCACTAAAAGAAATCCGTTAAACATCAGTTACACGATAAATCACTCAAATCTACCGACCGTAAATTCAACTAAATACATAGGAATAACACTTACGAAGAAAATGCTGTTGGGGACGCGAACCAAAGGCTACGTTTCATTGGCAGAACACTTAGAAGATGAAACAGCTCTGGTAAAGAAATTGCCAACACTACACTTGTGCAGCCTATTTTGGAGTATTGCTGCGCACTATAGGATCCTTATCACGTGGGATGTGTTTGCTTGTCAATTTCTTACAGGGCTGCAGCATATAAGCATTTCAATTCTCTTGCGGGGATATTCGTCATATATTTTTGCATTGTTTCTTCTTGTTGCTTTTGCAAAATGTCTACCCCCACTAACACCAGCATCCTTGCCACTACGCCGCAGATTCCTGCGCACGATGCACAGCAGTTGATGCAGATGTGTCAGTTTCAGAGTCAACAAATCGACTCCTTGTTGTCAAACGTGCAACAACTTCTGGCCGGACCTGTGAAACAAAATACTCAAGTACCACTGCAGCAGCTACCACCTCCACTAATTCCGCAATTTCGCCAGTATGACGAATCACGAGAGAAATGGACAGGATGGCTGCTACAGTTTGAATCCTACGTCACAGTGCACAGGACACGAGGTGCTGTCTAACACTATTTCTTGTTATCGACTGCAAGCCCCACAGCGTTCCGTGTTGTCAGACAACTGTTTTCCACCGTGGAGCCTTCTGAACTTTCTTTAGTTAAGTTATAGGTGCCATCAAGTCATATTATGAACAGCAAATCTATGTAGTGGCTGCTAGATATCAGTTCTTCTGCTGGAGGGACAGAGAAAACCAAACATACTGGCAGAGGATGACAGATCTTCAAGGTCTTCCTAAAAATGCAAATTTAAATGTTCATGTTGAGCTTTGTATTTGGGTGTGATGTTACATGACACTATTGGTCTATAATATATCTGATGACCAACTTAGAGAACAGGTTCTAAAAATGCCAGATCCACATTTCCATCAAGTAGAACAGATTTCTGAACAGTATGATTCAGGTACTCCAGCAAATCAAATGTTTGTACAGCTTACAAACTACTTAGGAACTACCTAATACTAAGGACGGCACAAATATTCATGCCCGAGGGGTGAGTCGAACCCCCGACCGTAGTGGCTGTGCAGACCGTGACTGACGTGCCTCAGTCCCCTCGGCCACCGTGACCGGCGTAACCCAACAGAGGAAAACGTTTATTCAGTTTCACTGTGTACTGTAGCAACATCACGTACCGGCAAGCATACTCTTCCACCTGCCCACGCTAAGTGTAAACAAGTTGATAAGCAGAGAGCCATGACCGCTAAGGAAGTGAAGTCTTGCTCGCAGCACAAAAGGCAGAACTGACCGTCCCGGTCAGCGAAACATTATGCATGCAGCAAGAAAAGTCATATAAAAGCAGTCTGTTTAGAGCAAAAGAAACTGAATTTGCCTTCCCGGCCCAAACAGCGATAAGAAATTACTTATTCAATAAATGCAGTATTTTCAAAACCTGCGGCTGCCCCTCACAGCATCCAGGTCATGAAAGTAGCACAAGTTGTTCGTCAGGTCAGAAAAATGTATGTCATTTTTCGTGTTAATGACGTTTCTGTAAAATTTCAACTAGATACCGGTGTATCAGTCACATTGCTCAATCGCAAAACTTATGAACAGTTAAGATCGCCGCGCCTTTCTCGCGCTAGCACATGGTTAACAGCGTACAATGGCAACGAAATTCCTGTACTAGGACAGTGTTCACTACCTATAGAGTACCATTCGCAAATGCGCACAGTGACATTTCAGTCTTATGAAGGAGAGAATATTATTGGTGTAGATTCTTTTGATCTTTTTGGTTTTACTGTGCAAGACAATGTTTTAGTTGTGAACTGTTTTGATGCTAAAGACAGTGTAAAGTTGCTGAAAGACCTTCTGGAGCCGCAGTGGAGTAACTGAGCAGTTGCCGTGCGCCTTGGCTCAGCGCGCCCGGTCGGGGGCTAAACGCCCTCTCTAATAAAAAAGCTGAGCCAAATATTCCGCGAACAAACAAGAATGAACTAAACGAACGATTGCATTAAAAAATAAAAGTCTAAGGCGCCTCGTTGCGGAGTGCGAGGTTGCTCGCCGTCGGAGGTTAGAGTCCTCCCTGGGGCATGGGTCTGTGTGTTGTTCATATGTTAGTTTACCTTAGTTTAAGTAGTTTGGAAGCTACGGACTGATGACCACGCAGTTTGGTCCGATAGATTTACAAACATTTGAAGATTTAGACCTTCTGGATGTATTTCCTGCTGGGCTAGGAAAAGCTAAAAATTTTGCTGTGCACATGACTCTAAAGGAAAATGTCACATCAAAATTTTGCAAAGCTCGTGATGTACCGCTCGCTTTTCTCGATAAAATAGCATAAGAACTTCGCACATTGCAAGAAAATGGTGCAATTGAAGCAATAAAAGCTAGTCAGCGGGCGAGACCGCTTGTTATTTTGTCGAAGGAATGAGGTAGCCTTCGCATGTGTGTTGATTTCGAGGCCACAGTAAATCCACAAACAATTGTAGACAGTTACCCTTTGCCGAGACCAGAAAATTTAATGGACAGATTAGGTGTAGGGAAATATTTATCGACGCGGTGGAGTAGCCGAGCGATCTAAAGCGTCTCGCTGCGGACCGTGTGGTTGCTCGCCGAGGAGGATGGAGTCCTCCCTGGGGCATGGGTGTGTGTGTTTGTCCGTAGGTTAGTTTACCTAGGTTTAAGTAGTTTGTAAGCTACGGACTGATGACGACGGAATTTGGTCCGATAGATTTACAAACACTATCTTTTAGATAGATCTTTTAGAAATATTTAGAAATATATCAGTACGAGATTGTGTACACACCCACAACTCGCCATAGAAATGCCGCCACACTTTCCCGTCTTCCGATTGGCCCTGATAAAGACTGACGATTCTGAGACGTCTTTTTGTCAGATAGATGCACAGTTTCATAAATCTCCTTGTTGCTTGTGATTTTTAAACATCTGCTGTTTGTATTGCACTTTTTCTAGTTATCGGTCTTTCAAGAACCTCTAGACGGTCCAGCTTATAGTTAGTTAAGTACTAAATTTCATCTAAGCTACCCGGTCTTACTACAGTGGCATAATGTTTCAGTTTATTTTTCATTGTTATGCGTTTCTTATTGTAGAGATATTTGTAAAGTCAGATGCAGTTTCCATTTTACAAACTCGTACATCTATTGCAAACTTTTCTAATCTATTCTGTTGTACAATCCTCAATGGTGGTTAGCACACTGACACTTGCTTATAGCCCAGCAATGAAATCTTCAGCAATTTGGGAAAGGGTTGCACTTGTGTAGCGTTCAAAGATTCTCTTCAATTATCGTTAGGCCAATTCTTTCACGGACTGTTTCCGACCAAATCCATGTTGGATATTTAATGATTTACCCGATTCTCGATATTCACGTAGGATTCGTGAATCTGCCACTGTAGTACCAATAACCGACCGAATGCATGCGCCAACCAGCTGTTGTCTTATTTAGGCGTTGCCGAGCTCAGCGCCGTCCTTTGTATGTTCAAATGTTTGTATAGTATATGCGACTTAACTACGGGGTCATCAGTCCCTAAACTTACAAACTACTTATGAACTAGCTAATCCTAAGGACGGCACAAATATCAATGCCCGAGGGGAGGGATTCGAACCCTCGACCGTAGTGGCCGTGCAGACCGTGACTGAAGCGCCTCAGTCCCCTCGACCACCGCAGCCGGCGTCCTTTGTATATACATCACTGTGCTTGGCAGTTCAGTGTACATTGTGTCTGTTCTGTCACATATATAACATTAAGGACAATAAAGTATAATGATCCCTTCAGTAAACATGTACATAATGCTCTACTTCTTACACGCATATGCAAACGCCGCTAATATCAAGGATAGTGTTGCGGCACTACGCTACTTGTTTCTGCGTAAGTTGGAAATTTTAGCTGATGGAAGGCGTGCAGCGTAGTCCGTGCAGTTGTGGAGTCCACTTTGACCGGATGACGTAGTTGACAGCGAAACTGTTAGGAAGCAGGACAACCAGGTTTGAATTCAGTTCCGGCACAAATTTTCAAAAATGGTCAAACGTTTGTGAAGCTTATGGGACTTAACTACGGGGTCATCCGTCCCTAAACTTACAAACTACTTATCAACTACCTTAAACTAAGGACTGCACAAATATCCATGCCCGAGGGGGGATTCGAAACCCCGACCGTAGTGGCCGTGCAGACCGTGACTGGAGCGCCTCAATCCCCTCGGCCACCGCGGCCGGCCACAAATTTTTAATTTTCACCACTGGACGAAAATGACATTAATTCGTTTGTTGTGGTGATTTATAACATAGATCGATTTATTGAAATATTGAATACTACTGTTCATGTCTTACAAGGAAAGTATATGGGCTCGAACAAACATATCTGTATGAACGTTTGCTTACAGCATCTCTACGTACACCTCAATGTGCTGGTGAGTGTCGTTTTTATGCAAAACTCTGCAATCATGCTCCAGATAGCACTGTAATTGTAACTGTAGACGCCATACGTAACGCAGATATCTTAACTATAACGTATGTAATAATCATCGTACATGTTCTCTAGCGTATTGTCATCAAACACCGTGATGATAGTTGCAACTTTAGCCTTCATCTCGGAAGACTGTTGGTATTTACTGCCACTGCTTCCATCGCTTCTTCCCGCACTTACCGAAGCACTACCGCTTGCAATGGGTTGTTCGTCGTTATCATCCCTATTATCATCATTATGCGTTAGTGTTACAACAGTATTTAACTTACTCTCATATTTCTGTACCATAACAGATACGAGAAAGCATGCAAATTATTCATCTTCTACACTAATACCATCTTCACGAAGAAGGGCTCTTCGTAACTTCATCTCAATCAATCGAAATACATTAGGAGCATTGACTACCAATAGCCACCCCATCTGACACTTCACCATGCAAATAACGTCACAAAACGCAACTTCGGAGGCACACTGCACCGTCCCTGCTGGCGAACCGACAGGTCAAAGTGCAATGTGGCATGGCACACGGAGAGGCCTCTAACGGACGATTGCAGAGTTTTGCAGATGCGTGAGTATCACTAGTGTAATAAGGGACATTTAAATTATCTCTCATACGATTTTGGTATTTATGTTTTTGTTCGAGCCCAAGTACTTTCCTTGTTAGTATATAATAGTGTGAATGTATATTTTAGTATATAATAGTGTGAATGAGGTCCGTGTATTCCCGCGAACGATTAACATCGGTTCGTGTGGAACTGACATCATTCACTTCGTCACGCAACAGTGTAACCCTTTCTTAGTCAAATTTGTAGCTTAATTATCTGACCTTTCTTGTCATGTTATCACACGGTGTGCAACAAAAGCAAAGCATTAACGTATGTGCATGGAAATCCAGCCAGTATGTCAGTGTGACAGATGCACAGCGGAATTACAAGGTCCTGCTTGCCGAGATTCTTTCCTTATTTAGTACCCTTATTTCTACTGATTCATTACAACCCCTCTATTAATCGTTTGAAAAACTCAGTCTCTCGTCATTTAGTGTATTGATGTCCGATACCGTTGCACAGTAGACAGCATCGCTGACTACCACGCAGGGGGCTCGGGTTCGATTCCCAGCAGGGAACAAGTTGTTGTGTTCCTCTCAGGATCATTTTCATCATCATCGACAAGCAAGTCACCGAAGTGGTGCCAAGAAAAGAGACTTCCACAAGGGGGCTGAACATTCCCAAACGGGATCTCCCAACCAAAAATGCCATGCGATCAATTCATTTCAGTGTATTGATTTAAATTTCGCTGTTCTACTATCAGGGAGAGAGTAGTGCTAGTAGTGGTTCATGAGTGCTGGAAATCATTGTTCAAATTTCTAATGCTACTAGTCAGTATGGTAATTTCACAGCACAATTCTTCCGTTTTGTCTCCATTTCCTGTAATTTTTATCGATATCTGTATACTGCTTTCCGCATCATTGTATAACCGAAGTAGAAATTATGTGGCTGATAGTAACCCCTCGTAGAATACTCTTGTTTTAAATCATTTTTCAATATTTCATGCTATCGTATTTCCATGTTATACACCCTTTGTGGTTTACAATATCCTCCCGTAGATTCTTGATATTCTAATTCGTGTTATTGCCATCGCTGCCATCGATATAATTGGTAACACCGTATTCGAAGTAATAAATACCTTAAATATTTAGTTTTATTATTACAACACTCTGTCGAACGACAGATATAAGATTTAAGACATATGTCATTTGAGAAATGATTCTAGATGTTGAAACGCAGGTATGCAAAGTTAATAACGCTGAATGTCTGTAAAATCATATCTTTGGCTCCGCGAGGACAACTTTGGTGTACGCTGTCCCGCGTTTGAGATTACTGACTTTGGTTGCCGGCTTCCGACAGTTAAGCAGGGGTAGTGCTGTGCAATCAGCCTCGGAATGAAGTCACAATTTGCAGTCTGAGCTTGGATCATTTGAATCTGTTTTATGTGTGATAATGTTGTGAAATATTTGAATTCTGTTCTGAAATTATGAATAATATAGGTTAGCGTAATTTTAGTGCCTTTCTCTAACAGACATTCAACATGAAGGGTTTAACTTTCGTCTTTTATGTCCATTTCAAAAATAATTAAAAGTATAGTGCGTGAATTTAGTATGTTTTATAATGTACCAAAAAAAAACCGGAGGAAGTGTGATGTAGATAATTTCGATTTTTTAATTTAAATTGTATAAAGTACTAGTTGATTTTTTTGTTGTTGGAAATGACAGTAAACGTATGAGTTCCTGGAAAGTTTTGTGTAAGACATTCCCAAGTCGTTATCAACATTTTTGTGCAATATTGTTTATGTTCAACTTCTCCCATGAACCACAGACATTGCCGAGGTGGGGTGGCTTGCGTGCGGAGGGGTATCTGTGGAGAGGCCAGACAAACGTGTGGTTCCTGAAGAGGGGCAGCAGCCTTTTCAGTAGTTACAGGGGCAACATTCAGGATGATTGACTGAGCTGGCCTTGTAACATCAGCTAATGTGGCTTTGTCACAAAGTTACTGCGAACGGCTGAAAGCAAGGGGAAACTACAGCCGTTAATTTTCCTGAGGACATGCAGCTCTACTGTATGAACATATGATGACGGCATCCTCTCGGGTAAAATATTCCGGAGGTAAAATAGTCCCCCATTCGGATCTCCGGGCGGGGACTACTCAGGAGGATGTGACCGTCAGGAAAGACAATACTGGCATTCTACGGGTCGGAGCGTGGAATGTTAGATCCCTTAATAGAGTAGGAAAATTAGAAAATTTAAAAAGGGAAATGAATGGGAGTACAAGATTATAAATACAAAATCAGTTGGGGGTATCACAGGAGTAGGATTGATAATGAATAAGAAAATAGGAATGCGGGTAAACTACTATGACCAGCACAGCGATCGCATTATCATTGTCAAGATAGATACGAAACCAGCACCGACAACAGTAGTACAGGTTTATATGCCAACTAGCTCTGCCGATGATGAGGAGATCGAAGAAATATATGAGGAGGTAAAGGAAATTATTCAGACAGTTAAGGGAGAGGAAAACTTAATTGTTATGGGGGACTGGAATTCTGTGGTAGGAAAAGGAAGGGAAGGGAAGATGGTGAATATGGTCTGGGCGAAAGGAATGAACGAGGAAGCCGCCTGGTAGAATTTTGCACGGAACACAATTTAGTTATAACACACACCTGGTTTAAGAATCACAAAGGAAGGTTGTATACGTGGAAGAGACCAGGAGACACCGGGAGATACCAGATAGATGGTAAGCCATAGATTTCGGAACCAGGTTTTAAACTGTAAAACATACCCAGGGGCAGATATAAACTCTGACCATAACTTGTTGGTTATGAACTGTAGGCTGAAACTGAAGAAAGTACAAAAAGGTAGGAAAATAAGGAGATGGGACCTGGATAAATTGAATGAACCTGAAGTACTTAAGAATTTCAGAGGGAGCTTAAGGCAACAATTGACAGAAACGGGGGAAAGTAAAACAGTTGAGGAGGAATGGGTAAAATTGAGAGATGAAATAGTGAAGGCAGCAGAGGACAAAATAGGTAGGAAGGCAAGACCTACAAAGAATCCTTGGATATCACAGGAGATACTAAATTTAATAGATGAAAGGAGAAAATATAAAAATGCAGTAAATGAAACAGGCAAAATGGAGTACAGACGACTAAGAAATGAGATTAACAGGAAGTGCAAAATGGCTAAGCAGGAGTGGCTAGAAGGCAAATGCAGGGATGTAGAAGAATGTATAAATAGGGGAAAAATAGATACAGCCTACAGGAAAATAAAAGAAACATTTGGAGATAAGAAAAACAGCTCTATGAATATCAAGGACACTGATGGAAAACCAGTTCTCAGCAAAGAAGGGAAAGCTGAAAGGTGGAAAGAGTATATAGAGGGACTCTACAAAGGAAATGAACTTCAAGACAATATGTAGGAAGGGAAGAAGATGTAGATAAAGATGAAATAGGAGATACTGTACTGAGAGAAGAATTTGACAGCCCTGAAACACCTAAGTTGAAACAAGGCCCCTGGAGTAGATGATATTCCCTCAGAGCTACTGAAGTCTCTGGGAGAACCAGCCATGACAAAATTGTTTCACCTGGTGTGTAAGATGTATGAGACAGGTGAAGTACCCTCAGACTTTAAGAAAAATGTTATAATCCCCATTCCAAAAAAGCAGGTGCAGACAGGTGTGAAAACTACAGAACCATCAGTTTAATAAGTCATGGTTGCAAAATATTAACACGAATTATTTACAGAAGGATGGAAAAGCTGGTAGAAGCCGACATCGGGGAAGATCAGTTTGGATTCAGGAGAAATGTAGGAACACGGGAGGCAATACTCACTTTACGGCTTATCCTAGAAGATAGATTAAGAAAAGGCAAACCTACATTTCTGCTTTTGTAGCTTTGGAGAAGGCTTTTGACAATGTTGATTGGAATAAACTCTTTCAAGTTCTGAAGCAAGCAGGAGTAAAATATAGGGAGCGTAAGGTTATTTACAAGTTGTACAAAAACCAGACATCGGTTGTCAGAGTTGAAGGGCATGAAAGGGATGCAGTGGTTGGAAAGGGATGTAGCATTTCCCCAATGTTATTCAATTTGTACATTGAGCAAGCTATAAAGGAAAGCAAGGAGAAATTTGGAAAAGGAATTCAAGTTCAGGGTGAAGAATTAAAAACATTGCGTTTTGCCGACGACATAGTAATTATGTCAGATACAGCAAAGGACCTGGAAGAGCAATTGAACGGAATGGACACTGTGCTGAAAGGTGCATATAAGATGAACATTAACAAGAGTAAAACTAGGGTAATGGAGTGCAGTGTGAGACAGTCGGGTGATGCTGAAGGAATTAGATTAGGTAACGAAACAATAAAGGAGGTAGATGGGTTTTGTTACTTGGGCAGTAAAATAACAAATGATGGTCGCAGTACAGATGATATAAAATGCAGAATGGCAATGGGTAGACAGGCGTTCTTGAAAAAGAGAAATTTGTTAACAGCGAATATTGATTTAAGCGTAAGGAAGTCCTTTCTGAAGGCATTTGTATGGAGTGTTGGCTTGTATGGGAGTGAAACATGGACGATAAACAAAGTGGACAGAAAGAGGATAGTGGCTTTTGAAATATGGTGCTACATAAGAATGCTGATGATTAGGTGGGTGGATCGCGTAACTAATGAGGTACTGAACAGAATTGGGGAGAAAAGAAATTTCTGGCATACCTTGACTAAAAGAAGGGATAGATTGGTAGGACACATTCTTAGACATCAAGGAATTGTGAATTAAGCGTTGGAGGGAAGTGTGTGGGGTAAAAACCGCAGAGGAAGACCAAGAGATGGATACAGTAAGCAGATTCAGATGTAGGTTGCCGTTCTTATGTGGAGATGAAGAGGCTTGCTCAGGATAGGGTATTGAGGAGAGCTGCATCAAACCAGTCTCCGGACTGAAGACCACAACAACAACATATATATATATATATATATATATATATATATATATATATATATATATATATATATATAATGGTTAAGTTAAGTTCAACCTCAGGTCTGTTTCGTCTTGTTCTTCCCGAAACCCAATTAATTATTTGTTTTAAATACTACAGAGAGTGAAAAAATTAGTATTTGTGTAGTTAGTGGATTCGCTTTGCACTCCTGCGAATTGTGTTATTAGTTTTTGACCTGGAAGCAGTAGTATTTAGCAGTAATTCTGAGGGCAGTTGCACACGTAACCTTGTGATCAGGTAGGCCATAAAATCAGTGTAAACTTTTGAGTGAGTTAATCAGGAGTAAATGTCGAACTCAGATCTGTCTGCCTATCAGTCACTTCTGCAGCAAGCTGATGTCCTATTGTTCAAACAATTGATACTTTAAATGACATAGGTTAATTTCTACCGGAGGTCATACTGACCATTCTATGAATAAAGTCACAGCGTCAGAATTGGTTATTACATATTTGGTTTTTGTTCAAAGTCATACTTCACTAATTGAATTAAGTATTCAGTCAGATTAGTAAGTTTGAGTTAATTTACAGCTACCCATGCATCAGCGAATACAATACAAAACAGTACTATTTTAATTACAGTACTAATCATTATAGATTTATTTTATCAATAACAATCATTACAATATTTTTATTATTAACAACTGTCAACGTAACGCGAAACCAAAAATGACCTGCCATGGTGTGTCCTACTTTCGAACGTTACATAACTCGCCTAGGTAAAGTGGTAATGCTGCCCTAGCAGTAACTAACTTGGTCACATGACAAGGTGTAGCAATAATCGGGTTAAAGTGGCGTATGTGCAAGCTTGAAAGGCGCAAACGGAAATTGTCTTCACGAGCAGGTACGGCGGAAAAGGGTTAATGTAATGAATTCACTCGATTGTGAGGAAGAGAACAGATTTACCGTACCTGCTGGGAAGACGACAGAATGTGAAGCCGAAATTTTGAAGTTAACTGGATAGTTTGAAAATTACGTAAAGAGGGACACAAACCTACTACAATAGAATTCAGATCTTTAGTCATAGGAAGAAGATGTAATATGTTCACAGTAAGTATTCGACTGACTTTATGTGTAAATGTATTATCAGGCAAAAATTTTTACTTTTGTCAGGAATCATGTAAAGTAATATGTACTTTGCGGAAACTTCACAACTTTTGTCGAACAGAAATCAATTTATTGGCTAGCACGACGGAAAATTGTTTTGTCTACAGGATTTAGTAAATTTTATTGGGACAATTAAATATGTTATTACCTATTAACGTAAGGACATAATTGCAAAGAAACGTATGTTACCATATTAGGTTTCTGGAGAAGAATGAAGAACCGATATGAAATCGGCCAGTTGTTTACTTGTAAAACACAGTGATTTATACACCATACCACGAATAAGTGTTACCAAAGTGACCTTGAGCAACAAGAATTGTCGAATATAATTCAGAGGCATTATGTATTTGTTCTTCATGCAGGAGATTCCAAGGGTTTCATTGCAGGCTTACATCTCGTATACCGAAGTATTACTCAGAAATAGTTACAAAACATTTTCAAAAACGCGGACAGTCCCAAGTCGTAATAGGCTTACTGTCAGAAATATTTTCCGCCGGCTGCAGTGGCCGAGCGGTCTGCGGCGCGCCAGTCATAGCCTGCATGGTCGCTACGGTCGTGGGTTCGAATCCCCACTCGGGCATGGATGTTTATGTCGTCTTTAGTATAAGGTAGTTCATAAGTAGTTTGTTAGTTTAGGGACAGATGACCCCGCAGTTAAGTCCCATAAGCTTAACAAACATTTGAAGTTTTTTAGAAAAATTTTCCTTTATGATAGTGCCTCATACCACAGTAAGAGAAAGAATAAACCAATAATTACTGTACCCAGGTGCATTTAGTGGCAAAAGCTCTTGTTCATAATCATTTGCTGTTAATCATATATTCTGTAATTCAACGGAGTGCGGGAAAAGCGTGAGAAGAATGGAATTGCCGTGGCGGAATGGCCGTGCGCACTGGAGCACCGTACTGCGGTGCGTCCTGCTTTCGCCGTCGGGGCTTCGAGTCCTCCATAGAGCATGGGTGTATATGTTATTCTTAGGTTAGGTTAAGTAGTTTATATGTTGGGAACTAATAACCAAGCAATTGAGTCCCATAGATTTACAAACATTTGAACATTTGAAGAATCGAATTTTGTAATAATCTGTAAGATAGTTGGCAGTCCAGTGCCAGCTGCCACAACTGTCATATCGTCCAGTGCCAAGTATAATAATTTTTTTTTTTGCGAAATTGAACTTGCCAATTTCGTCACTTAGTTTTCGTTAGTGCTTCTGTTCTAAGAGGTTTACTCTCGCGTACTTGGCAGATTTCGACTGTGCTACTGTTTTAATAGTTTATTCTTGTGTATTTTGACAAACAATGAAGTATATAGTTTTCGTCTGCGACGTATGTATTTCAAAACAACTCAGATACAGTTACCACGGTAAGTTATCAGTCCAGAGCCAGCGGCTGCCAGTCTCACAGCGATCAGAGCGCTAAGTATCATAATTTGTGTGAAATTTCATTGCCAGTCAATTTCTTCATTTTCACTAGTTCTTCTATTTTGAGAGGTTTACCCTCGCGTATTTTTACTTATTTGTTTGCTGAGCAGCGTTAATTATTTATAGACTCGCGTTAGTAACAAGTTGTTACTTAACTCTCTACAGTCAATCGTTGATTTGTTAGGACGGATAGGATGTGAGCCTGCTATGTACAGGCGAAGAAGGAGCTGGCCGCTGTTCGCGAACAGTTGGCTGTTGGCTGTTGGCCGCAGTCAGTCGTCTTCAGGCTGTTGCGGCAGTAAGGGATCTGGTGCGTTGCATGCGACACGTCAGGTGTCCCATGCTTCACCCACGGTCCCTGCTGCCGGGACCCTTCGCGCCTGCCGGACGTGGTTGAGCCACCCTCTCCTCAAGGGGTGTGGTGGGCTCAATGGTGTTCGTGTCGCTCGGAGAGAAAGTTCAATGTGGAGGCTGGCCGTGCAGCGTCGTCCGTTCTGCCTGTAAGTGGTCCGAGCAGGCGCACGGGGGGGGGGGGGGGGGGAGGGGAGAGTATTAGAGTATTAGTGATTGGGAGCTCCCATATTAGGCGGGTGATGGGGCTCCTTAGGGAGATAGCGGAAAGGTCGGAAGGTCGAGGAAAAAGGCCAGTGTGCACTCTGTTTATTTGTCTGGGGGTCTCAGTCGAGATGTGGAGGAAGCATTTCCGGCGAAGATAGAGAACAATGGGTGCACCCGACTACAGATTGTTGCTCATGTCGGTACCATTGACCTGCCGTCTGGGTTCAGAGATCATTTTCAGTTTATACGGGCGATTCCCTCGTGGGAATCTCTTCGTGGGAATCGTTCCCAGAACCAATCGCAGTCGAGCCGAGTGGAAGGCTTAGCCCAGAGGCGGAAATTTGGGATACAACTTTCTTGACCTCCGCTATCGGGTGGAGACATGTAGGATCCCTCTGAATACGTCAGGCGTGCACTACAAGCAGGAAGGGGCTACAAGGGTAGCGTAGAATGTGTGAAGTGCACATAGGGGTTTTTTTAGGTTAGAGAATTCCTTCCCTAAGCCCGACAAGACGCCTTTTGAGCCGCGACAAGGTCGCAGTAGGCAGAACGCCACAAGGAATGATAATATCAATGTAGTATTAACTGCAGGATCATTTAGTAATCGTGAGAGTTACGGATATGATCGATAAACTCCAGTATAAGACTCTGCAAGTCCCTGTAGCTCGGTACGGGCTTTTGTCAAAATTTAGAGAACATACTTTCACCGAAGAGTCTAGAAGTACATTGCTCCCTCCTACGTATATCTTGCGAAGAGATCATGACGATAAAGTCAAAGAGATTACAGACCACACAGTCATATCGACAATCTTTCTTTCCGCGAACAAAACGTGACTGGAATGGGTAGAACCGAAAATGCTACTGACGGTACCCTCCGCCACACACCGTCAGGTGGATTGCGGGCTTTGTATGTAGATGTAGATTAAAATACTGTTAATAACACGATTTAAATGATTAGAAATGATATAAATAACTAATTGAATAAAAAGTAATACCAATAACGGGTTCATGGGATCCGACCTCATATAACCTTTTTTGTCATTTCTGCACTTAGAGCTCCTTCGCACAAGAAAATCGTTCATAATATTCTACTGTATTCACAAGAGTATCGCGTAAAATACAGTTTTTTAATCATGCGCTATATTTCAAGTACCAGACCTTTGTGTTACAATGATGTTCCAACAGTGAGCACTTAACAAATAATTTACATAATGTTCATGATCTGGTGGAAATAGAAATCTCGGATCGATATTAAAGTTAAAACACTCCATTCAATAGGTTACATTCTGGTGTACGGAAAGCCTTGCTTATGTTATATTAACTGCTGGTGATTTAATTATGAGGGACATAGGATCCAGAAACAGTCGTGCGACATAGTGATTACACGAGTAAAAACCACGATAGGTTTAAATTGAAAATCTCGGTAATATCGGATGTCTTATAGTCCTATATTTTAATTTTCTTTTTCCGGATAGAAACATAAATTTTGCATGATAACAACAGTACCAAACTGCGTTTGGGACAAATGGCGAAAGTAAGTTAAAAATAAATAAATAAATCATGAAATTGTGGTTTTTTTCGCTAACTTACATTTACGTGTTTTACAGAGCATACTAAACCTTGCCTGAGTCCATCAATCATGCCATTAGTGTCAGGAATCGGGCCCCTTTCAGGCGTTTCCCCACGTGGGAGTTACTATTGGTCATAAAAGCGATCTGATCTTCTGGAACTTGGAATGAGTTTCTGATGGCTCCCCAGGTGCCGCCAGCGGTACTACGTGCACTGAAGAAGGGTGGAAGCAAACTTTTCAAAAAATTTTCATGACTTAGTCCTACACTATAATTTACTGGCGGGGAAAACATGAATTCCTTCTCTCGTCAAATGAGCTCATAACAAATGCTGATGTAATCTATAGATAAAAGAAATCGTCTTTCACTTGATACTCTTTGAGATAGTGATTTTCTTTCTCTTTGAACATTCATAATTTCTTGGGCTTAAGTATTTGTAAGAATTTCAATATATAATATGTATGTCTCTGAGGATAAATCGTTTGCCACCTGTTACCAACATTATGATGAATGACATGTATATTAAGTAATTACCATACGTTTCCTGTAATTACATTTATAATTCCACAAGTTAACAGCAAGAAAACACCAATAGACCAATTTCTTAATAGTATTCAAACGCATCTAATTATTTTGTGTTGTTGACATACATGATACGGTTACACTGATATTTAATTTACATTCGATTAGATGAAGTAAAAAAAAAAAAAAAATTAAAGTCACCAACGATACTGAATGTGTTGACAACATAGACACTAAAGCTCTATGCTGCCATATTATCATCACTACCTCAAAAAATTTGTGTACAGTGCTTACAAGAAGGGGAGATTCTAACCTCCTTGGCTATTTATACGAACGTTTACAAGATGGCTTAAACAAGCTATGCAGATTCGCCAACATTTGTGTAAAAGTTGAATAAAAAAATATAAAATCGTTTTAAGAAACGAACATCACGTAACGTATGCACATGTTCAAAGCAGATTGCAGTTTTCAGTCTAAATAATAACATTAAAAGCAATAAAGACTATCGTTATCGACGACAAATAATACAATCAAATTACAGGAGTAGTGTTATAGCGAGCGTAGGGTCAACTATTTAAGAAAAACCGGTTGATATAAATTGGAAACAGCTAAATTTTCGCCATGCAAGGCGCATGAATTGACCAATAATTCTGTAGTTATATCAGTTATTTCCTATTTATTGTCAATTGTTTTATCCCTAAACACGTATATGTTTACACGCCCATTAAAATTGTATCATGGAGGCGAACGCAAAACGGTTTTCAGTGACACCAACTATAATTTATACGATACTGTCAGTCTAGTTCACAACATATATCACTAGACTGGTAATGACGTATCCAGTATCATGTATGAAAAGGCGTAACGTCGCGTGTCCACAAGAATGGAACGTTTTATGAACCAAGTGGTATCCAGTATCATTGGTATCACTGAAGTGTCGCCGCAATATTTCTATCCTATAAACTTGTGAGCAGTCGTGTGTGGAATTACAGAAAACAGTCCTAAGAAACGGGTAACTCTTATTCTTTGATCTCGACCGTATGGTTCTTATAAAAGTGTCATTTATCGTTCATAACAACGGTCGTCATTTGTATGACTGTTATTACAGAAACTACTGTATGCTTTGCTTATAAATGTTTGTAAATCTATCGGACCAAACTGCGTGGTCATCAGTCCGTAGCTTACAAAATACTTACTAAGGTAAACTAACCTAAGGACAACACACACACACACACACACACACACACACACACACACACACACACACACACACACACATACGACCCAGGGAGGACTGTAACCTCCGACGGCGAGCAACCGCGCGCTCCGCAGCGAGGCGCCTAGACAGCTCGGATATTCCACCGGGTCTATACGCTTTGTCACATACAGTAAAGAGTCGTATTAATTTGCTGTTTTCATAAATCTGTTATCACTTTCGACCAAATTCGGCCTTTCTTTGATTATAAATGTTGTTTGTCGCGGATAACAAGTTTTTTTTTTTTTTTTTTGTTTTTTTTTTTTTGTTTTTTTTTTTTTTTTTGACAACACATTTTCCTTAAAACGTTCCTATCAATTGATCATTTGCACTAATGCACCCTTCCATTGTGAAACACATTATTTTCTGACATACAGCACGTAACTATAACAATTGTCGTAAATTGTAGCATACAGAGTTCTCGTTTGTTGTTTTAGGTCGATTTTCCTCCTGAATTTCACTGTTGTTCGAAAATATCAATCAAAGGTACTTCCACGTTTGGACTCTTAAAATTATCAACGTCTGCACCCTTAGCGCTCTTTCACTTCCTTAATTAAAGAATACCATATAGTTTGACTTCTCATCGGTGAACAGTAAGTCCTACTTGCCTCTAGCAGAAGTTAATTCGTATCTACTGTCCCCGCATTCGCCAATAATCAGCACATCGTCTGCAAATGCTGGGATCGTTCAACCTCCACGCCATATTACGGTCAAATTTTCACCTCACTTACTCCAACACAGTGAACAGAACTGTGAGGATCGGGTTTCTCAGGCGATTGTGAACAGTGAAGCGTGCCGACAATTCATTTGAAGAGAGTACTTGACAACTTGATCCGCTGTAACAGACGCAACCTATATAATTCCCCGTTATTGACATTCTGAGCCTCTTCATTATTTTGCAGAGTAATGGACGATTAATTCATGCTGGAAGTCAATTAATATAAGGTGCAGGCCTATGCCGAATTAGGAAATATCTCCCTCATTTGTCCTTACGGGTATTCAGCCAGGTATTAAAGTCGGTGCCGCGTCCGAGCGCATTGAGACGCTATGCTACGTTGCGCGAGGAAGTTCCCCGTCGGCGGTTCGAATCCTCCCTCTGGCATGGATGTTTGTGCCGTATTTAGTATAAGGTAGTTCATAAGTAGTTTGTAAGTTTAGGGACTGATGACTCCGCAGTTAAGTTCGTTAAGATCTACAAACATTTGAACATTTTTTTGAAGTCGGCGTCGGCCAATATTTCGTCAGGAATTCACCTTACCAGGGAGCAATGTTCGTTTAAAACGGTTCTCCGTGACAACAGAAAGTCAACACATACCGAGCAAGGAAGCACACAGCGCTATCACACGACCAAAGATGTAAACCAACAGAAATGTCAATAACAAACCAGATTTCAGCGGGTGAGCTGGCATTAATTTTGTCCTCTGTTTCCGGACAAGTGAGGGAGCAGGATTCCATGCAGAATTCAAACAAAAACCTCCATCCCTATTCGGCAGGTTATTTGCTAGTTTTATTTCAATCACTTCATTAATATCACAATCCTAGTAGCTGCAAGGGCATGCCAAAATTTCCGTTTTGTTGTATTCCATCGTGTGACTTATGTCCAAGCAGTGTTTGGCAATAGCAGACTTCTAGGTTGTGGTAAACGTGTGTGACGTTTCTGCTCAATACATCGGTCCTCGACGGTCCTAATTGTTTGACCTATATATATATGGCATGTGTCTCTGCAGCCTAGCTTGTGACGTTCTACACTATGTGTCGTTTTCAATAACTTGTCTACAACGGATGTAGCATTTGCTAGCATGTGTGAAGCCCTTGCAGCCCTTTAAAAGTCTAAATATAGGAGAAACCAGATTTTATTACTTCGATAAACGACCTGCGGAGTTTACTGACACTAAAAATAGGAGATACCAGAATTACTATGGCTAAGAGTTGACATTGACACTCCTTGTGTGGCATCCAACTGTGTTGAATCTGTAAGGTTTTGAAGTGTATATGTAATAGTGTACAATGGGTTGGGTTTCCTTGATGAAGAGCAATAAATCACAGATTAAACTATATTTGCTATCAATGATTGACTGCATAGATGAAGTGAACAAGCAATTTACTCTGGTTTAAAAAGCATGTGGCATGAATTGTACAGTCTGACAATTTACAGCTAACTGTATATTGCGGAAATGGCTTAATGTTCACAGGTGCAGTGACACAGTTAGTGATAATATACGCATTGTGACACTGTATCCTAAGTATGCAGTACAACCGCACACAGACTGAACAACGGCTTTTTGTAGAGAAAACGAGAAATGTGGTGTCCTAGGGACAAGAAATGTTTCATAAAAACAAAACTAAATGATTTCTGCCATTGGGTATCCAGAGATGTCGCATTAGAAACCGAGAGAGCGAAGAGAAATACGCATTTTCTACGACAATAGCTGACAAATTTACAATATCTTGAGTAGGTAAATGAAACTCAAAAGAATTTGCCGTTGCCGATAAGTTTGTCCAATTTCTGTCCATTATTCGTGCTTCATTTGCATGGTCTTTGAACGACATTGTATAAAAGAATACTTACTATTCAGATTTGCCATCAATGAAAGCTAAAGTCAATTAGACAGGCCGTTCTTTCCGGTCGATTTCCTTTATTTTTCTTTCAAACGAAAGGTATTCACCCGCAGATTTGTCATCAGATTTCTGTCTCGCCTTTCTGTATTAACACTCAAACGCGAATTCCTTATCTTCTTGCTGTGAATATTTTAATCGACTTGTTTTACGATATCTTCGGTTCTAATTAAGATACGCAGTACTTTCTCGCCTAAGAACGCTCTGCGGATCAAGCTCTTTCGTTTGCCGTATCGGTCAAAACATTTAAACAACTAAAAGTATAAATTAAACGTAATGGTAGAAGGAAAGATAACATTCTCTTGCAGGATGTATTGTAAACAATAAAATGGTTCAATGAAAATATTATTGCGGGCGTAAATGACTCTACATTGTTAACCACTGACAGCAGCTCTTTTTTATTACAAATACGCCACTCTTGCCACATCTACGAGACTTCGCTGCCCCAGCTTGAACCAGCATACATGGCATATCGCAGCCCCCCCCCCTAACGAGGGAGGGGGAAGCGTGAATCGGCAGATTACATGGAATAAATATAAAGGATGTAGAGACCTAAGTCAGTTCTTATTCTGGTTGACAAATCTGCGAAAGAATTCATTTAAAGCAAAAATGAAGGACATCTATCGGATAGAACGGCCTGAATGACTGACTTTAGTTTACAGCAATGACATTCTCTTAAGAAATATACAGAAGGAAATCGCTTTTGAGTTAGAATAAGAAAGGCGAGAGTTACGTAAATTCGGATACTTCATGACAAATCTATGGATGAATAGCTTTCGTTTAAAACGAAAATGGAGGAAATCGACCAGGTAGTTTGGTCTGACCTTATTTTTCTCAGATTTTTTAATATATAAGATTACAACAAATACAATGGAATGCACTCTGGATACGGTTAAAAAATTTTCTCTTAAGAATTAAAAAAACTTTATTGCGTCCCAAACTAATCTGTATGCACCACAGAAAGGTAATCACAAGTTCAATGTTCCTGTGACGAATTATGCACTGTCCTCGGAAAACTGATTAGCTCAGGAAATTACAGATTGCCAAAAAAAGAAGTATTAATTCGAAACATTAAAATATGTAGACTGTCAGAGCATTTAAATGCATTCCACGGCAAAATAGGAATTTTGTGCTGGACTGGTATGTGAACTCGGATTTCCCGATAACCAATGATGCTCTCCAGACAGGATTCCCGTCCTGCCCAAATTCTCAACATAGCACACTACGTTGAGAGTGCCACCTGGCCCTGCCAATTTTTAACTTTGCCGTTGAATTCATTTCAATGCTCTGAAACGGTCGAGATTATTTAACATTTCTAATTCGTAACATTACGGCCATTAATGCCAAACAATACCGTCTGTTCTTCTGGACATGTCAATAAAATATTGTATTGGAAGGAAAAAACTGACTGCAACGTAGCTTAAGTATTAGAATCAGTGAGACGAAACAAGATTTGAAGAAACCTTGAGATATACACATCTGAAAGCAAGACAAACATCAATGAAACTAGGTTTTATGAAGTAAGGCCACTTGCCAACTTTCTCAATGACGCTTTCAAACAAATTCCCTCTGACCAGTGTGTATTGAGGAGACTACAGTACCAAATTACGGATGGCATGTGGCTAGAACATTTGTCAAAGGCAAGGCAATCAGATTTGATTTCAAGCTATGGGTTTTGGGAAACCCTGATGGCTACATTATACATATAGAACCTTACTGGTCTTGGCCAGTGTAGCTCACTGGCTGGTGATCATGAGACAGTGGGCCGTGCCCCTGGGGATAGCCACTCGGTCAGTCAGCTACGCTATCGCAGCCTCCGCCCCCGGAACTTTGAAGGGTTGTAGCTCCCAAACTAACAGTGATAGAAATATAGTTTAAATTGATTTTGACGCAGATAGTTTAAACGAATCCAATACACGATAGAAAAAAACTATTGTTCCATTTAAAAATTATATCTTTGTGGTGTAACTCTTTGGAAAATGATACAAAAGTTACAGAGGCAAACACAGTTAGTGAAACACCCTGTGTATGTCAGATACCGGATTGTTTAGATGGATTTCACAGATTTTGAAATATATAGTACCTAGGACGAGTAAGGGACAAATGTTAGATATGGAAATTTTTCTTATGATTCATATTTGATTTCACATCCTTCCATACGTTTATAAAATGTAATAAAATTGTTCGAAAAAATAATAAAATAATATAATAAAATAATAATCAAATAATAATAAAATAAATAAATAAAATGATAATAAAGTAATAATAAAATAATAGTAAATCTGGTAACTCATTTCATTTCTAAGCCTAAATTCCAATCGGCAACTTAAGTTGCCATCGAATTTCAGGACTTATAGTTAAAATTTACCCCTTACTGCATACTGTGCATACTGTTTGTCTAACGCCAGCGATGTGGCATATATATTACGTTGCAATATACCATACCTAGGTTTGACGAATCAAATTTTCATTGTTACTCAGCCTTTCTTGTTGGACTGATGCTAGGCAGGATCGTGGACTCGCTGGTGGAAGATTCCCAACATTGGCAAGCCATTTGTGCTCATACTTGGCAATGTTCTTCAGCTGATGAGAGTACGTAACCCTTAGGGATTGAGCAGACCAGAAGGCCAATGGCAAGCCTGACTGGTGATCACCTGGGGTACGGTATGCCGGGACCCGAGAGACGGTGTGTTGCACTCTCGTCCTCTTGGTCTATGGCTGAGACGTTCACCTACCGACGATACTAGAACCTTACCCACTTCAACTATTTAACTTCTAGTATAGCCTCTAGGTGTCATCTACTCTTGTCCATCCAAACACTGTGTAAGTTTAAAATTAGCAAACCGTCTTAACTTTAGCAGCAATTTCAATATGTTCTCATTAACAGCTCAATGTCAACATCTCGACACTGATTCTCTTTACATAATGAAACTGTGATGGCAGTACTAGAAAACGGTACAAAAATTTACAGTAGCTTTCGAAAATGTTACAGAAATGAATGATAAACTACACAACAGAACTGAACTGTTGGCCCACAAACGTAACTCACCGTAACCAAAAGGAAACAGAAACAGTGTACTCTTCCTTTTTACGAGGGACATATCAGTAAGTGCCACATCACGCGAAAATCTGTGCAAAGTGTGCATTTTCCGTCTGATATGGCACTTAACTTTTATCATGGTATAGGTCAAATAAACAAGATGTCAACCTCCATGTTGACATTATAATATGTTTTTGTCCATGAAGTGAACTACAGCATGAAACCTTTCTGGACAGTTCTTTCCCAGATTGTTCACATTTAAATGATATTTGCAAGATAACTTATTTTTGTTGCTAAACTTTCCACACTTAGATTGTACATAGGTTCCTGATCCCTTCAATACTACTTTACTACAGGAAGAGTCTAGTAACAGGAATGATTTCACCATCTTAGCTCTGAGAGTCGTCACAATAAAACGAACTACAGTGTTAAGAAATGAAGGTCTTATAGCTCACTAGCAGAAAACCCGGCGTTGCCCCGGTATTTATTTATGTATTCATTGGAGTCCTAGCGTTCGTACATCTCCCTCTGTTAACCTGTTCCTCCCCTTCTCCTCTCTCCCTTTCTCTGTCCATTTTCTCTTCTACCTCCCTACCTCCCTCTGTTCATCTCCTTTCACCTGCCTGTCACTATCTGCTCCTCCTCTCCCCTCTCTCTGTCCGTCTCCTCCTTCGCCTACTCCTCTTCCTCCTATATATGAAAACATACATATACGTGCCATGTTTCATAGTGACTGTTTAGACGGTGTCAAAGTTGCTATATACCCTCCGCCTTGTCGAATTCACTGGCTTGCAGATTATAAAAATCTCCTCCATGAAAACACACGTGCTGACTTTCATGGAAATTTGGATGTTTGTTGTAACGTATCCTCCGCCATCCACCTACGGGAGATTACGAAAGGTAACCCATGTATTTATTCCGGGTATAAGCTATCTTCATTCCACGCTTCTTTCAATCCCGTTCAGCTGTTTCAGGGTGAAATGTAATAAAACTGTTAACCCACTGTAAGGTACTTCCTAAAGTTAGCTCGTGCATTAATTCGTCTGCGTTTCAAATTTCATTCAAATCCTTCCAGCTCTTTCAGCGTGAAGAGAAACAAACGTATTAACCCTTTGTAAGGTACTCTCTGCCATGCACCATACGGTGGCTTACGAAAGGTAGCCCATGTATTAATCAGTGTCTAACCTACCTCTGTTGCAAATTTCATTCATATTCAGCGCGAAGGCGTAATAAACGAATTAACTAATTGTAAAGCACCTTCAGCCATTCACTATACGAAACCGAGCGAGGTGTCGCAGTGGTAACACACTGGCATTCGGAATAATGGTAGTTCAAATCCACCTCCAGCCATCCAGGTTTAGGTTTTTTAAATTGCTTAGATAAAATTCACAAGGTGTGAAAAATATTTATGTCTTAAATGTTTCTTTGATGATTATCACCCTGAAAAATGTAATTTTCAGAGAGAGTTGCTAGAATTTTCATAAAGTTTATTTCATTCGAAACTTCGCCGAAATCTGAAAATTTTGAATCACGTCAATGAACTTAAATGATTGTAGGTAATATGAATATATTAATATTTCACTGATAAACAGAATTATTCAATCATATTTAAAAAGTTCATTAGGATCGCAATACACCTGTAGAATCTAACGGAGCCCATATCTATAGTATCCTCCGTCATGCACCATCCAAAAGTTTTTGGCAGTAACCTTCTTCCTGTTAAGTCATGATGTCTTTAGGATCAATAAAGTCTCCTTATTCGCATGTCGCATTATGCCACAGGTTTTCAACCATGTAATTGTTTATGACGTCATATCTCCTGAAACTGTACGTCGTAAGCAGTTCTTACCTCTACGCCAATTGTTACCTCATGAAAGAAATATGTGTACCAAATTTGGTAGAAATCGGTACAGTGATTTAGAGGCAGATGTCGCATGATGCAGCAGTTTTCTGCGCATTTCATTGTTTATTACGTCACATCTACTGAACTATTTCTCGTACAGTCATTTAATGTTGCCTATGACCATCGCGAAAGTGTAAGCAATATGTTGACAAAGTTTCATCACAATCGGTTGAACGGTACGGCCGCGCATATAATACGAACAGACAAACATTCATTTTAATATATTAGAATGCGAGAGTGGACAACCCTCAACATTGTACTCATTCTGGCTCAGTTTGTCATCTCTATTGGACACTAGGAAAATACATTAAGAAGTAACAAAAGCAGTGTAGATACTTCTGAACCTGTGGCATAGATGTAACTAATGACGTCATATATAGGAACTGTCGAGGTATAATTCCATTTATGAAGTTAGAGATTGTAAGGAGTCAGTAGTAGACGCACAAACTTATCCAATGAGAGAAGCTCTGCAAGATTAAGTGGGTTAGGTGCGGGCGACTCACCGTCCGGTTGCCGAGGTTCTTGACGCGGCAGTTGAGCTCCGCCTCCTTGCCCACGAGCGACGTCAGGTTGTCGGGCACCGACGTGTCGAACTGCGGGCCGGTGGCGGGCGTCGGCAGCTCGTGCAGGAAGTCCGTCAGGAAGAACGACCCCGCCCAGCCTAAACACACACAAGAGGTGCCGCCTGTAACAGTCTGCCAAGCTACATCTCACAGCAGTTTTCAGGCAATACTTCCGGGCTGAGAGGCCGTGGTCGATGAATAATTCTTCCCCTTGGCGTTCGATCTCCATCTAACGGCTAGCCGGTAGACCACAGAAGACCTTATATGGTGTCTCCAGCAGGCGGACCGTCAGGTAGAAGTTTCATTTATCGACCATGGTCTCTCGGCCCGAACGTTTTACCGAAGATAACGACTACCGTGAAAATTACATTATTTATCAAAATATTCGCTCTTGACGTTATTGAGCCAATATCTCCAATATCGTTTTATTTACCTGTATTTACCGGTGTTTATATACTAGCTGAAAACCCGGCTTTTCCCGGATAATTATTTATTTATCCCTACTTTGAGTTAGAACTTATCATATCCTTTCTCTGTCAGCCCATCTCCTTTTTGCTAGAAATATGCTATATGTATCGGAGAATAAATAAGAAACAAGGCTGTCTCGAATAATGTACAAAATTGTAAGTATCCAAACAAACAAAATAGTAATCAAAACACAAATGACATATAAAATGCGTACGATCTGATATTTATTGAGTTATATGTTGTACAATTGAATAATTTTGCAGGTATGTATTCATTTGTAAAAGTGTTGTATGTCTGTATTAAAAAAAATCTTTTTTACTGCTTTATTTACTTATTCTTATATTTTCCTATTCGTATGCTTATCCTTACAGAGAAAGAGCTAAAGATATTGTAGCACGCATAGACCAAAGATATGGTCTGTGGCATCACGTTTCGCTGTATGTAACGTCCTTGCTATAGAGTCGCAGTTTTTATAATTTGACGACTTTCAACCACCATATCTTCCACCCCCTTATAGCTATCGGCATGGAACTGTTATGGTCTACAACGGGAGATTTCGGACAGCAATTACACACAGACCATTCGTTTGCGTTCTGTAGTTTTCGCTGCAGAGCGAAATATTAACACACGCACATGTAGAATTTTATATACACCGATAACTTTCCATCCTAATATACTCCACCCTTTTATCATTATCAATCCTCAAGCAGCAATGCAACCAATAAAACCATTTTCAAAGAGTAAACATAATTTTCAAAAAGTAATTATTGTTCCCCATTTCACGTTATATTTTTCAAATTATTAAATATCTATCAGATCGCTCTAAAACCGTGCCTAAAACCTTACTCAAGTATAAATCAGTAACTGTACAAATATTTAAGTCTCTGCGTCTTGTCGTTCGGACGTGATAAGCGTACACGGAACAGACATTCACATTAATATATATAGCTATCCGATCGCCATAAAACCGTGCCTGAAGCCTTCCCCTGGTAGACATTAGTAACTGTACAAATTTTTAGCTCTTTATGTCTTGTGGTTCAGACGTGATAAACGTACACCGAACAGACATTCACATTTATAGATATAAGGCGTTGCATCCTTCTGAAGATGGTGTGTATAACCGAAACCGGTAAAGACTAATAATACGAGTATTAAACCTTCGAAAGAGTAGAGAAGACCCGGAAGAATTTGTTTCATACAATGCAGAGGATGGCGGTGTAGGCCAACGGAGCAATTGGAAATGTGAAACTGCCTCCCCCTCCTCTTCATTATTTATACAATTCTCACTCGTGTATACATTATACATAATCCGGAATCCCCAGAGTGGTGTAGGGTGCAGTGTGCCGTCTATAACGACTATTATACTGAATAATGTCTCTATTTTGATAATTTGGCACCTTTTTTGAAATAGACTACTTGGCACGTTTTTGAATACGTCATGTAGCTCCTGGCTGCCAGTTTAACAGGGTGCGGTAAAACGTTTTAAAGTGCAAATAACACAAATGTTAAGATTGATAGAAATGTTTCATTGGTTATTAAAGAATGGTGTTAATGGAAAGTAAAGAAAATAGTATTGGAACAACCGATTTCACCAGTTTAATATTTGAAGGAGACGCCCTGCAAATGGTGTCCTATGACGAAGCACTTCTCCATTCACGCACTATAACTGTCGAACCTCTTCCCTAAAATTTCAGAAGACAGGCTGTCAGTTTCTTGAGTCATGGCCACCTTAGGTTCACCCAGTGTGCGGTGTCTGATTATGTATTTTCATTTCATAAAATCCCACAAGAAAATCACAAACGTCTGAATCAGGGGAACGTGCTGGCCATTTAGTATCTCCGAACCGCGAGGGTATTGGGCACGTAACTTAATTTTCAAAATGTCCATCAACCCATCGGCTGTGTGGTCAGTTGCCCCGTCCTGCTGGAGCAACATTCTACTGCGAACTAAGCCTTTTCTCCGAGGTTCAGGAGTCAGGAAATTTTGTTCAGATCAAATGTTTCTAAATCTGCGAGATTTAACAACTGTGGCTATCAGTCCGTAGCCTTACAAACTACTTATGCTAACTTAAAGTAACCTAAGGACAACACATCCACCCATTCCCGAGGGAGGAGCAACCGCGCGCTCAGCAGGAAGGCGCCTTAGATGGCTCAGTCATTCCACCGCGGCAGGAACTTTTGTAACATCAGCAGATAATGTTGCGAATTGATCGTAACAGTTCGACCACTCGCTTCAAAGAAGTATAGGCCAGTCACACAAGTTCTTGTTACAACGGTTACACCACACAGTGAGGAAGTTCATGCAGTGCTTCAGCATTTGCAGCCGACTAATAACTAATGTTCTGTTTAATCATAACGTGTAGGCTTTCACGGCCGGCGTCTTCAGTAATTAAAACTTCCTGGCTGAGATGCCGTGGTCGAACAGTAGAAATTTCTTCCCCTGACGTTTCGTTGCCGGCTGCGGGCAACATCTTCTGAGGTGAGTCGACGACTGGCTGCTGGGCCGTGGAGATCCTGCATATATAGAGGGCATAGAGGGCGCGTGATGTCAACAGTAAAACTATCTCTGGCTGGCGTCATTACTCTCGATCGAAGGTAATCGATTGTCACATTTTTGGTACAAAGTAGACCGCCATATCTTGTCTAACTTCAAGCCTTCTTCCTTCCTGTTAAAAGGACAGATAAATTTTTTGGACGTTACAGTGATTAAACGTGCAGATGGGACTCTGGGTCATAACGTACATAGAAAAGATACGCACACCGATCGTTATCTTCACAAAGATTCGAATCATCATCCCAGGCAGAAGAGAGGTGTTATTAAATCATTAGTGGACAGGGCTAATAAAATCTGTGAGCCAGCTTATTTGCAAGAGGAACTCGATCATTTACGAACCGCATTTCAGAAAAACGGATACAGTGATAAGGAGATAGATCGAGCACTCCAGCCCAGAAGACAAATCTCTGCTAACGTCCAACAACAACCTTTGGCGGGGAACGTGTTTCTCCCATTCATCCACAATATCACGGACTGCATTGGGAAAGTACTGGCCAAGTTTAGAGTGGAAACAATATTCAAACCCACCAAAAGGATCAGTGAATGCTTTCGATCAACGAAATATGCGCGACACCCTTTGGCTACACCAGGTGTGTATAAGATTCCATGTAGTTGTGGGAAGGTTTATATTGGAACAACAAAAAGAAGTATCAATACTCGCCTAATTGAACACAAAAAGAACTGTCGACTGGGACACACGGACACACGGCCGTAGCGGAAAATGTTTTTGAAAACGGTGACCACAAAATAAAATTTAGTGAGACAAGCGTGCTAGCTGAGACATCGCATTATTATGCACGTATGAATAGAGAGACTATAGAGATTTTTAAACACCACAATAATTTTAACAGGAAGAAAGAAGGCTTGAAGTTAGACAAGATATGGCGGTCTACTTTGTACCAAAAATGTGACAATCGATTACCATCGATCGAGAGTAATGACGCCAGCCAGAGATAGTTTTACTGTTGACATCACGTGACGAGTGGTGGTGCCCTCTATATATGCAGGATCTCAACGGCCCAGCAGCCACTCGTCGACTCACCTCAGAAGATGTTGCCCGCAGCCGGCAACGAAACGTCAGGGGAAGAAATTTCCGGCACACAATTTTAATCTGCCAGGAAGTTTCATATCAGCGCACACTCCGCTGCAGATTGAAAGTTTCATTCTGGAAACATCCCTTAGGCTGTGGCTAAGCCATGTCTCCACCATATTCTTTCTTCCAGGAGTGCTAGTCTTGCGTGTTTGCAAGAGAGCTTCTGTGACATTTGGAAAGTAGGAGGCGAGGTACTGGCGGAAGTAAAGTTGTGAAGCGGCATCGTGTGTCGTGTCGGGATAGCACAGTCGGTAGTGCGCTTGCCCGCGAAAGGCAAAGGTCCCAGGTTCGAGTCCCGGTTCCGGCAAACAATTTTAATCTGCCAGGAAGTTTCAAATTTCTACTGTTCGACCACGGCCTCTCAGCCCGGAAGTTTTAATTACCAATGTTCTGTTTGCTTACATTACCATCCGTATGGAAATGCGCCCCGTCGCTCATCGTGAAAATTTTGTCGTCTCATCAGTCATTTCGTCTGAAATTCTTTTCTATTTGCATATCAGTGGGGTTTAACTGATAAACAATAGGCATTTTGTGCGGATGGAAATGCAGATCGAACTGCTAAATTCGCCTTATTGAGTGGTCAGACATATGCTACGCAAGCGCTTGTTTACGGGTCGCCGCCGCAGACTGGCTTTCAAAATTTCACTTACTCTATCGATATTCTCTGCCGTCCGGCGTGACCATGGACTGCCTTTCGACTTCCCTTTCAATGCTGACCGGTAGATCTGAAGTTACTCACCCACATCATTATTGTGTTGGGTGTCGGAACTTTTCTTCGTGAGACTAAACCGAAACGCACTCGGAACTGCCGCTGCACAGCAACACGAAATATTCACTTTTAAAAAACGCATCGACAAGAAAAGTGCTCCATGGCTACTTAAAATTTCAACTTGTAGGCTCCGAAAGGCGCCTGTCGCCACCACCGACCACCACTTACTCGCTCAACCGTTCGATCATTTTGCAGAATGACCTCACTGATATTCTGTTAGGTAGTGAGGCGGCAATAACAAGCCATGAGTTTTTATTAAGACAGGGATAGACAATGGTTGTATGAGATGTTTTCGTAGGGTGGTGGTACGTTTTTCTCTGTCTGCTGCAAGGGCTCACCGTAAGCTACAGCAATAGGCAACGAGTTTTTATTAAGACATGGATAGGGAATACTTGTAATGCTTTCGTAGAGTGGCAGTCGATTTACACCAACCTTTAATATTTTATAGAACATTGTTCCTGTCGAAATTAAGGCAGTGATAAATAAATTTTGGATAATACAATAATTACAGCAGTCTAGATCGCAATATGATATTAATTTTATTATGACGACCGGTTTCGATGAATAAAGACATGGTATGAGGATGATTGTTATTGCTCAAAACCGGTCTTCATAATAAATATCATACTGCGATTTAGACTGCGGTAATTATTATACTACACCACCATTTTAGTTAAACGGTTCGATGTATCATACGAAAAGCGTAAAATTTATGTATTTGAAATACCAGCTGAGAAATACTCCTGCCTTGGACCAAAAAGGAATATGTGTGTCTGTTGAAACAACACTGAAAAGTGAATAACATTCCGTCTTACTCACCAAATATTTTGGCATGCAGGGATGATACACGATCGTTTAACATATAACATCCTAAATCACTTTACCCAGTTTCCGTCGTAAAGAAGGTTTCACAAACAATATTTGTCACTGCCATGGTCTTGCTATGTCCCTCTCTCTCTCTCTCTCACCACTGTCTCGTTTTACTTATATTAGAACTTTCTTATATTAGAACATCGTGACTCTCCGTACATAATGAAGGTGAGAATTCAGGAAGAATAACATTATCAAACTCTCATCTCATCTAATTATTCAAGAATGTTCCAGAAATATCTGAAGAACGAACAGCTTGCAACGGGCCAGGTCGTTGTATGGGTTGGGGCTGATTGAGAAGTGTGTGTGTGTTGCTTTCAGTACTAACATGGAACTACAAAAATGAAAGATCGTATCGGGCTACTAAACTTATGGATCTGACTGCAGTACTACTAGGAGAGTAACTTGACAATTAGTGCGCAACGTAATGCTGACCTATGTAAGGCAAGTTTGGGCAATCGAAACTTACGTTATCTGACTACAAATTAGAAGGATTACAAAGACGCAAAATCTTGGTTGGCTAATAGTCACTTTCGAAGACAATAAAAGAATGTCGTACTTTGTTGTACTTGTTGGCTCTGTCTTAGTATTACTATACAATCAGTTTGCAAGAAATATTATTTTGTTGTAAAAAGGGAAGTGATACCTCGCTTCACACCTACACACATTCCTCACTTCATATCGTTCATGTCACCCACTTGTTACAATGTACATAATTACCATTAACTTACAATCAAAGCGTCAAGAGTAATCACAAACAAAATTAAACCAATCAAACTGATTAAATCTGTATTAAAGGAAATCAGAAAATTAGCAATCAGCAAATTCGACATAAGTAACATAAACTATAAAAAATGAAGAATGTACATATTATTGCGAAGTCGTGCAATGAGGCAGTTTCTAAAATAGGGATGCAGCCCTACTTTCAGGAAAGGATTAATTATAAAAAGTGAAAATGTCAAAAAGTGAAATGAAATGCTTTTCTATTATTTTTACGTTTGGTTAATGCCCTATCTTCGTTATGACAATAATTACCGTGACGAGCCACGGATTAATCAAGGTTGTGTATAGGTTCCTACTGATTGGAAAGTGACATAAAGTGAAATCAAATGCGATGGCCGACCTTGCGCAATGCAAAAAAAAAAAAAAAAAAAAAAAAAAAAAAAAACATTAAATTACCAAAAAAATGGCACCTTAATGAAGAACTCCGGGCTGTGTCCACCGCGAGCTCCAGTGCAACCGTCACGCTCCGCTACTACTCTCCCACTCTCCTGCGGCTACACTCACCAAAAACCCCGCCTACCGGCCGCCAAAGATAATCCTTGCGGACCCAACAAAGATGTTTATATATATGTTGTTGCCAACATATATAGTCCCAAAACTTAAGGTAGGAAATTTCCATTCAGTAGTCACCTTAAAAGCTGGAAGGCAGATCTAATAAGAAACCTGCAGCCATTTCACTCCGTCCGTGTTTATTTATTTATTTTACTGATGATGAGCATCTCCGTACGCGGACAACAGTTTTCTCGGGCATAGATATAAACATCTTATTCACATATTGCAGTATTTTTCAGGACTTACATTCATGACACAACAATTAATGTGCATTTGTGTGAACACACAAGGCGCATATAAAACCATGTGACACTCATTGCTGTGACTGTTGTTTCTTCCTGACAGTTGCAACAACACTAGCGCTCCTAGTGGTGTGCAACACGCCGTAAGAGTAATGGTTGTTTATAATTACTTTTCTACGTTATTAACCTAATAGGTTTTGCGTCTCAAGCCTGAACAAAGTATCGAGAGACAAACGGTCATGAAATAAACGCAGAAACAGCAAAATTTCACACATTCAGTGATACAAACAACTTATTCATTAGGCAATATTTACGAATATTTGCAGCTTATTTCGCTGAAAGTAATTGAACATAAACACACGAGAAACATACATTTCTGTTACGGACTGTCCTTACATGAACGGTACTTTATTTGGCGCGTAACAATGCAGTAGGGAGACTAATGATTCGAACATTTTTACACTTCACTCGTCCTTCGTTTAAACGCATGTGGTGTTGAGTGTGGTTACTTTTGCTAATAAACCAAATGTCTTGAAGATTCTCGAAGTTTTGGTTCAGATGTATCGATAACTGTTAATTGGTTGCTGCTTTCTTCGTTGTTTTTTTTCTGCTTTCGATATATTGTTGGCACATTTGTGTCTAAATCTGTGGTGGCTGTTCTGGTGCATAACGAAATGTCGATTTTGTGTTCCATATGAGTTTCTTACGTTCAAAACGTACTGATTTAAGGGGACTTGAAGACTAAGGAATCCTTGACATTGTGACTGCGTGAAGAGTATAATTAACCTTTACGTTTCACAATATAAAACCGATGTCTTTCTGCAGAAGGTCAGTTCTCAGTTTTTTTATTAAACATTTCTTGTTCTTAATAGAAAATGAAATTCTTCATTGAAATGTAGTAGATTTCATGGGAATATTTAATACCTTACATTGGTTCATAGGAAATCAAAGAAAAATGTGGAGTTATTTTGAACTTATTAGCGATTTTTATGGAACTACATACCTTCCCTATTGCAGAAAGTATATTAAAATCAATTTTAACGACAGTATTCACACACATCCGATATCGTATTCAGAAATGTACCTCGGCAGCCGCTTGGAGCGCGACTGTCGTGACGTATAACAAAAATCACTGGAAGTGTCGTGACTGTATCTGTTGGACTGTGGTTCTATGCTCGTCCTAACAGTTATACTTCCACGTAATATAGCGATCACTGCTCCGGATATATTGTCGTACCTCTGCACGTACTTGCTTTTGTATGATCTTTGACTTTAGAAAAGGTTCTGATGTTGATGTGTCTAGTTACTCTTTATTCGTACAGCTACATCGAAATTTTTTATCCTAATGAGCGAATTTCTGTGAACATTTCCGCCTCCATTAATGAGACGAGCAGCCACGTAATCACATGAAGGTATGAAGAGTATTATTACGCAGTATGATCACGCTTTCGAAAAGGTTTTCTATGTTCTCCGAGTAAAACTACAAGCCTTTAACATCGAAGATTTTGATATACTCAAGATCTACGTAGAGATTATTGTTCTTTCCTGTTGAATTACGCGCTGATTTTGTCACTATTCTAATGTAAACACAAAAGATCGACGTAGGTAGTAATTGTTTTGTCTGATTGAATTCCGCTCTACTTTTGCCACTATTTAGATGTATCACTGAAGATCGACGACTTAGCTACTAATTGTTGCTATACGTGGTTGAATTACGCTCTGAGTTTTGTCAACCTCAGCTATAAAGTTTTCGTTCTTTTTTATTTGTTCGCAACGAGTGTCTTAAAATGATTAAGTATGTCGAAAAGCTACCTATTCTAAAAAGAAAAAGAAAAGTACTCGATTTATTACTGCAATCGAACGCGTCTCAGCTGGGACACCACTCTCTCTTATTAAACACTAAAGGCTCGTCTAGAGGAAATGTTATCAACTGATGGAGGAGAAAATACAAGACCATTTCTCAGAAGAGGATTTCAATACTGATACAATCTCATTTGAAGATTATACTGATGGAAGCGCGCCCTTCTCATCGCGTCCGACAGTATGGAAAGGAAATTCGCTGAATTCATATCTAAATATAAACAGTGAGGTCTCTCTAGATAAAACAGTTATTATCGGTGTCCGTTAAATTAAAAAACGTCTGGGAAGACGTGGAAAGAAAGGGGAGAATTTGGGAACAGCTGGAATCTCAGTGGACAGTGACCCATTTCGACTATGGTTAATAAGTATGTCTTCCTACGAGACTTATCTCGGCGAAGAATCATCAACAGTATTGCTGTGACTGCGAGTGTGAGTGCAAAAATGATGCTACAAGGCTTACGAGTTCCAGCAACTCTCTCCATTAAAGGACGGCTTCCTTTCTACAACTACTTTAATCACTCTTAATTAAATATGAGCATTTAGGTTATTTGAGAATAGTTCATTTGTGATGCCGAGGAATCATTTTTATTATTTATAAAAGCTCTCATTAAAACTGCAAAATATTTCTTTGCCAACGTCCATTTCACACGCCTCCTAATTTGGCACATTCATTAATGAGTAAATAAATCATTTTGCTTGCCATTTCGTAAGTGCTTTCAGTAATACACTAATCAAATTATGTATAAATGTTTCTGACATACTCTGAGAACAACAGTTGGAGAGAAGCATTTTGTTTCACTCATATCTCTTCATTTGTGAATGGAAGGTGTCAACTACATTCTCATTATCATCATTTGATGTCAGACCCACTTTTACATTTTTCGTCTTCCGACCCACTGCTCTCCCAACCTATAACTCCTTATACTTGTTTAAATAGACTTTTTTTTTTTTAAGAGCTGTCCGCCATTTGACTGAAAGTTTTGTTTATTGTCACTACCTGGTTTCAGCCTTAGGCCATTTTCAAGTTCTGTGATGAAAGTTGTCACATAGGTTTCCTTAGGTCATAGTAATAATAATAAAAACAATAAAATATTCGGAATTGAGTCCATGTAAACTACGAATATTTTATTGTTTGTATTATTATGACCATGACCTAAGGAAACCTATGTGACAGCTTTTATCACAGCACTTGAAAATGGCCTACGGCCGAAACCAGGTAGTGACAATAAACAAAACTGTCAGTCAAATAGCGGTCAACTCTTTTAAGAAATTTATATGACCGAGGCTCCTGACGCGTACAAAATCAAACATAGACTTTGCTTTACTGATCACCATACAGAGAGAAGTCAACGTCTACAGCAGACATTTCGGTCTCAGGTGCACTGAAAAGCAGTTTTTTTCAGTTCTTCTTTTTATTAGGAATGCTACTTTTATTAACTTCAAAATGACTACACTGAAAGTGATATTATGTACCATAAGCGTCGTTACTGCATTGCGAAATTTACAAAAAATATTTGTTACGGTGCTACTTCTTTTCCCTGTTGTAACTGAAAATGCGTTCTCAACGCAGTCCTGAGTCAGCCTTCTGGTGAACACAAACTTAAAACCAAATCTGTCACTTAATTCTTTCCACACTAACATTAGAGTTGTGACGTTATCTATTCACCCTCTTATACACTGTTTATGAAACAAAATTATACGCGTTGGAGGTTCGAATCCTCCCTCGAGCATGAATGTTTGTTTTGTCTTTAGTATAATTTGGTTCATAAGTAGTTTGTAAGTGTAGGGACTGATGACCCTGCAGTTGAGTCCCATAAGCTTTACAAACATTTGTACATTTTGAAAATTATTCGAGTAGGCTTAATGGTACACTGCTTAACCTATGAAACATACATCGCTCTATTTTTAGACCTAAACAATGGTTCCGGATTCATATGCTGTTTGTAGTTATTACAACAGCATGTAGCACAAATATTTCCGTTTTATTAATAACAGCCGACATTTGTTGGTAGGAGAGTGATCTTAAATAGTTAGAATGAAACACTTCTTAAATAGTAGCCTAGATCACATTTAAAGCAAAATTACTTTATTTCACCACTAGTTTCGGCAATACGTGTTGCCATTATCAAGAGACAGGCCTAAATTAAAAACTACAGTGTACATGTACAGAAAAAGACTTCTAGACTTCGTGGTTTACCAAACGGCCGTGAGACAACTGTTGGACATGTCGTACAATTGCTGCTGGCAACTCCAAATCAGCTGTTGTTACATGTTCAGTGGTGGTTCTCTTGATGTTAAGAGAAAGACACTCAATAATATGTGTTGTCAAAAATAAAATGGTGACATACCACTGCTTTAATGCCAAGCAAGACCTCACTGACAGACAGCGAACAACTGTAATATAATTATAAAACACTAAAGTCATATTGAGAACATAATACACAGTGTGAATTACAGGATAGCCCAACAGAAGCTATAGATTACCTGTACACAGTAAATGCAACACCAGGCCAGAAGCGGTTAAAATGTTCAAATGTTTGTAGAGATTATGGGACTTAACTACGGGGTCATCAGTCCCTAAACTTACAAACTACTTATGAACTAGCTAAGACTGCAGACGGCACAAATATCCATTCCCGAGGGGGGATTCGAACCCCCGACCGCAGCGGCCGTGCAGACCGTGACTGAAGCGCCTCAGTCCCCTCGGCCACCGCGGCCGGCCAGAAGCGGTTACATTCGAAAAAAAGGCCATGGTACATTGCGACTAATAATAACACATAAAAACATGGTTCGCTGCTACAGGTGACTGACATACTATCGTGAGATGGCTGCTAGCAGAGTTCGGCATTTGTGCCTATAGGAGGCGCTCATGACATGATATTAAAATCTATTATAAAACACCCCACGTTTGCTATTGGTCGGCCATTTGGTAGACCACGAAGTCGAGGTCTTTTCCTGCACATGTGCACTGTAGTTTTTAATGTAGGCCTGACAATTGATAATGGCAACAAGTATTGCCGAAACTACTAGTGAAATGAAGTAATTTTGCTTTAAATGTAATCTAGGCTACTCTTCTTTAAGAAGTGTTTAATTCATTTCCTTTTTATATAAAGTAAGCTGAGGATTCAGTTAATTTTTCTGAGCCCCACAATGTAAATCGTCTGTTCATTGTCAGTTTGCTTATAAAATACTCCGCTGGAAGGTTCTCCGGAGTGCTGTCGCATGTTTTAGGGAAGACTTTCCGCTGTTATATTTTAAGCTAATAACAAACTTCCCCGCCTTTGCACGGGTAGCAATAATAAGCATAATCATTTTTTTATGAACTTTGACGAGGCCAGTTACAACTTTTTTTTCGCCTTAAATGATTTTCTACAAGCAATTATGATTCTGCAACTGTGAATCAATATTCGTGAACTGCTTGTATTGCACTGTAATGACAGTCTATTATTATAGGCCGGTATTAATAGGAATATCACTTCAAATATTTTTTCCTATTCGTGTTCGAAAATTTACCAGACCATTTTGTGACATGAAAAATACGGAAATAAAAGCATTAAAACAGCAAGGTGTCCATTTGTTTGACGCCATTTTTCTGTTACTTCAGTGCTTCCAGTTGGATTAGTATCGCTGTTTCCGCGACTGTTCGTGATAGATTGTGCATTGATAGTGTCACTACCAACGGTTGGTTCAATTCACGCTAGGGACTCAACTGTCGTTAGTCAGACGTAATCTTTAGCGTATGCATCCGATTGTTATAACTTTATGTAAATATGGTTTAAACAGACTGAGGATTGTATAAACGTGTTACTGTTTTTGTCAAGTCATATGACTCAGATCATAGCATTCTATATAAGCATTTACTGAAATAAAAATGAGTTGAAACCGCAAAGAGTAAATATTGTTTCATACTTCATCTTATATTTTTCAGATCAATAAATACTTTTTATTAAAAAGTAATCACCAGAGCCACTTCCATTAACCACAGACATTGCCCAGGTGGGGTGGCTTCCGTGCCTCAACGATACGGATAGCCGTACAGTAGGTGCAACCACAGCGGAGGGGTATCTGTGGAGAGGCCAGACAAACGTGTGGTTCCTGAAGAGGGGCAGCAGCCTTTTCAGTAGTTACAGGGGCAACAATCTGGATGATTGACTGAGCTTGCCTTGTAACATCAGCTAATGTAGCTTTGCCACACAGCTACTGCGAACGGCTGAAAGCCGTTACTTATCCCGATGATATGGAAAATGGTCAAATGTTTGTAAATATACTGGGGCAAACTGCGTGGTCATCAGTCCGTAACTTACATACTACTTAAACTAAGTAAACTAACTTAAGGACAACACACACCCATGCCCAAGGGAGGACTCGAACCCCCGACGGCGAGCAACCGCGCGTTCCGCAGTGAGGCGCCTTAGACCGCCCGGCTACTACACCGTGGCCCGAGGACATGCAGCTCTCCTGTATGAACATATGATGATGGCATCCTCTAGAGTAAAATATTCCGGAGGTAAAATAGTCCCCCCATTCGGATCTCCGGGCGGGAACTACTCAGGAGAATGTGATCATCAGGAAAGACGACACTGGCATTCTACGGATCGGAGCGCGGAATGTTAGATCCCTTAATCGAGTAGGAAAGCTAGAAAATTTAAAAAGAGAAATGGATAGGTTGAAGTTAGATATAGTGGGGATCAGTGAAGTTCGGTGGAAAGAGGAACAGAATTTCTAGTCAGGTGAGTACAGGATTATAAATACAAAATCAGTTGGGGGTATTACAGGAGTAGGTCTGATAATGGTTAAAACAGTAATGCGGGTAAACTACTATGAGCAAAACTGTGATCTCATTATCGTTGTCAAGATAGATACGAAGCCAACACCTACCACTGTAGTACAGGTTTATATGCCAACCAACTATGCTGATGATGAGGAGATCGAAAAAATATATGAGGAGCAAAGGAAATTATTTAGATTATTAAGGGAGAGGAAAGCGTAATTGTTATGTTAGATTGGAATTCGGTAGTAGGACAAGGAAGTGAAGATAGTAGGTAAATATGGTCTGGGCAAAAGGAGTGAAAGAGGAAGCCACCTGGTAGAATTTTGCACCGAACATAATTTAGTTATAACAAACACCTGGTTTAAGAATCACGAAAGAAGGTTTTATACGCGGAAGAGACCTGGAGACACCGGGAGATACCAGACAGATTTTATTATGGTAAGAGATGGATTTCGGAACCAAGTTTTAAACTGTAAAGACATAGCCAAAGTCAGATATAAACTCTGACCATAACTTATTAGTCATGAATTGTAGGCTGAAACTGAAAGAAATTGCAGAAAGATACAAAAATAAGGAGATGGGACCTGGATAAACTGAAGAAACCTGAAGTTCTTGAGAATTTCCGAGGGAGCATTAGGCAAAATTTGATAGAAACGGGAGATAATAAAACAGTAGACGAGGAATAGGTAGATCGAGAGATTAAATAGTGAAGGCAGCAGAGGACAATTAGGTAGGAAGGCAAGACCTAAAAAAAATCCTTTGATATCATAGGATATACTAAATTTAATCGATGAAAGGAGAAAATATAAAAATGCAGTAAATGAAACACACAGAATGGAGTACAGACGACTAAGAAATGAGATTGACAAGCAGTGCAGAGTGGTTGTAGAAGAATGTATAAATAGGGGAAAATAGATATAGCCTGCAGGAAAATAAAAAGATAAGAAAAACAGCTCTATGAATATCAAGAATACAGATGGAAAACTAGATCTCATCAAAGAAGGGAAAGCTGAAAGGCGTAAAAGAGTATGTAGGGATGTTCTACGAAGGAAATATTGTGGGAAGGGGGGAAGAAGAAGATGATGATGAAATAGGATATACTATACTGAGAGATGACTTTGACAGAGCACTGAAAGACTCAAGTCGAAACAAAGAAGGCCCCTGGAATAGAAGACATCCCCTCAGAGCTACTGAAGTCTCTGGGAGAACAAGCAATGACAAAACTGTTTTACCTGGTGTGTAAGATGTATGAGACAGGCGAAGTACCCTCAGACGTTAAGATAAATGTTATATCCCCATTCCAAAGAAAGCAGGTACAGACAGTGTGAAAACTAAAGAACCATCAGATTAATAAGTAAAGATAGTAGGGTTTGGAGGTGATCTGATCGTTTTATTGTTTTCAAAATAAAAAGTCAAGATCGCACATTAATGATTTAATAAATGACGGCCGGCTTCGGTGCACTTTGTCACCATAATCTGGTCTCATATATGTTATAAGCTGGTCATCTTGTTAAAAAATTGGGTATAAAATAACAATTGCAAACTGCTCTTAGTCACTATATAAAAATACAAAAGTTAAAAACATGAAAGTTTACAAAATTGTGAGGTACCAATTCTGTAATGGCAAGAACCAGGTACGACACATGGTTCAGGAGATTTAGCGTCAAAAAGAATATGAGTGGCAAGAAACTGCCACATAATGTGACGAGACTTTATGAATACAGTATATGAGGACGAGATTACTTAGCGACTTGCAACAAAATTTAAATATAATTTCAAACATTTATTGAAATATTTCTCGATGACAACCATAGGAAAACTGTGAAAGAAAAAAAGTATCTCGCTTACTACTTTTCCGCATTTAATGGACTAAACCTACGGCATTCGATATGACGTTGCAATTTATAATTTCGGCACTACAAATTGTAGCTGTAGGAAATTTTACAGACATTATACGCACATAGAGTTGAATGTACCTTCTGAATTGTATTACGTACGACTCGTAGTTCGTGAGATATGAGCACATAAACAGTAATGTTAATAGAAAACCGCCCCATCACGCACGAAATTTTAATCTATTACTTCTTTACAACTAACTGTATTGGTAAAATATTTTACCGATATGCAGCACTTATACAGATGAATACATATCGGGTGATCAAAAAATCAGTATAAATTTGAAAACTTAATAAATCACGGAATCACGGAATAATATCGATAGATAGGTAAAAATTGTCACACATGCTTGGAATAACGTGGGGTTTTATGAAAACAAAAAAAAAGTTCAAAAATTGTCCGGGTTACGGCGCTCCATCTGCTCAAAAAGAACAATAATTACCATAACAAATTAAGACAAAGCAAAGATGATGTTGTTTACAGGAAATGCTCAATATGTTCACCATCATTCCTCAACAATAGCTTTAGTCGAGGAGTAACGTTTTGAACAGCACTGTAAAGCATGTCCGGAGTTATGGTGAGGCATTGGCGTCGGATGTTGTCTTTCAGCATTCGTAGAGATGTCGGTCGATCACGATACAGTTGCGACTTCGCGTATCTCCAAAGCCAATAATCGCACGGACTGAGGTCTGGGGACCTGGGAGGCAAAGTATGACGAAAGTGGAGGTTTAGCACCTGCACCTAGGCTCTTCAGTAGTCGCTACTCACCTGAAGATGGCCGGACATTTACAGGTCGAAATATCGTGTCAGAATGACGACAGGATGCGGCTGCACACCCGAAAGCTACTGGAAGAAGAAATGCCCCGGGAAAACTTCAGAAGTCACTGGAAGGAGTTTGTACCAAGAAGTACACCAATGTTGAGTATTTGTATCATTGTATTAAAATCCTGTGGACTTCTTCAGTTGCAGACCTTGTCGACATCCTTGCTACATCGACATCTACATGGGATACTCTGCAAATCACATGTAAGTGCCTGTCAGAGGGTTCATCGAACCACAATTATACTATTTATCTTCCATTCCATTCTCTAATAGCGCGTGGGAAGAATGAACAGCTGAATCTCTCTGTTCGAGCTCTGATTTCTCGTATTTTATTCTGATGATCATTTCTACCTATGTAAGTGGGAGTCAACAATATATTTTCGCATTCGGAGAAGAATTTTGGCGATTGGAGTTTCGCAAGTAGCCCACGCCGTAGCGATAAGCGCCGTTGTCGTAATGATTCCCATCCCAGATCATGTATCATTTCCGTAACGCTGTCTCCCCTGTATCGTGACAATACGAAACGAGCTGCCCTTCTTTGGACTATTTCGACGTCCTCCGTCAAACCCACCTGATAAGGATCCCACACTGGGCTGCAATACTCCAAAAATGGACGGATAAGCGTAGTGTATGCAGTTTCTTTTGTAGTTCTGTTGCATGTTTTAATGGTTTTGCCAATAAAACTCAGTATCTGGTTCGCCTTTCCCACGATATTATCTACGTGTTATTTCCAATTTAAGTCTGAAGTATTAGTAATTCCTAGGTATTTTGTGGAGTTTACGGCCTTCACAGTTGATTGATTTATCTTGTAAACAAGGTTTAACGGATTTCTTTTCGTACTCATGTGGATGACTTCACACTTCTCATTATTTAGAGTCAATTGCCAATTTTTACACCATACTGATATCTTACTCAGATCGTTCTGCAGTTGGTATTGATTTCAGATGATTTTACTAGACGGTAAATGACGGCGTCATCTACAAACAACCTTAGAGAGCTACTTAGATTTCCCCCTAAATCGTTTATGTAAATAAGGAACAGCAGAGGATCAATAACACTACCCTGTGGAACGCCCGATATTACCTCTGTTTTAGTCGATGCCTTACCATCGATTACTACGAACTGTGTCCTCTCTGACAAGAAATCCCCTATCCAATCACAAATTTGGGGCGATATACCATAACCACGCAATTTGATTAAAGGCCGTTTGTGAGGTACGGTGTCAAAAGCTTTCTGGAAATCAAGAAATACGAAATCGATTTGCGAACCAGTCCACCACCTTCCGAACCTACAGAAACCCGAGGACACAACACTGACTCTCCAGAACTGTTAATAAAACAACGATTTTATGTGGTTCTGAGCGTCATGCATTCAAGTGTCGTCAGATGCGGTGGTTTCTTACGGATGACGCAAGAGAAGTTTCTGCTGGACCCAAAACATGCTACCTAAATCAGTTGCTACTAGAATTATGCCACACGCCCCCTAGGTACAGATTCATTCCAGCAGATTACTCGATGGCTCTACAATTCCTACAACCATATTAACCGACAAATTGCTACCACTCGTTATCGTCCGCCCTCTCCACTTGAAAGCCGCTTAAGGGCGCCGCAAAACTCCGGGAATTAAAAGCTGTCCTTAGTAGAGGGACGCGGCGGATAAAGGACGGCCACCGCAGCCTGCAACCTTGAGCCGCGGTGCTCGTGTGTCAGCCCCCACCCCTCCACCCTCCCCTAGCACTTTCCCTTACGGAGCTCCCTCGGCACGCGGTGCCGCCTGCGAGCGCGGCCAATATCCGGCGCGCGTGCAGCCCCAGGGGTTAATTGCAGCGGCCGCGCATGCGCACGCCGAATCCCGCCTCTAAACTAATTTCCTCTTTATCCCCGGACAATGAGGCAGCCGCCTACTTCCGGCGTGCGGCCTCGTGCGTTAATCTGCGCGGCTCGTCTGCGGCTGGGACGCCACCCTTCCCGACTGCCGGCTGGCAGAAGCTGCCTCAGCCGTGGCGCGAATTACCGCTCTGTTTGCTCGCGACTGCACTTCGCGCCCTCGTGTGGCTGTACCGCTTGTAACCTAAAGAAGCCAACACACGTTCAGTATAGCAAATCTGAATACAGGGTGTTACAAAAAGGTACGGCCAAACGTTCAGGAAACATTTCTCACACACAAAGAAAGAAAATATGTTATGTGTGCATGTGTCCGGAAACGATTGATTTCCTTATAATTAGAACATTTGCACTGAAATGTGGAACGACACATTGTTGGATGAACCATTCGCAGAAGTGTACCCATGGACACCAATCAGCTGATGATAGTGCCTGCACACGCTGTACATCTACATCTACCTACATCTACATTCATACTCCGCAAGCCACCTGACGGTGTGTGGCGGAGGGTACCTTGAGTACCACTACCGATTTTCCCTCCTATTCCAGTCACGTATTGTTCGTGGAAAGAAGGATTGTCGGTATGCCTCTGTGTGGGCTCTAATCTCTCTGATTTAATCCTCATGGTCCCTTCGCGAGATATACGTAGGAGGGAGCAATATACTGGTAGACTCCTCGGTAAAGGTATGTTCTCGAGACTGCGACAGAGCGTCTCTCCTGCAGAGTCTTCCACTGGAGTTTATCCATCATCTCCGTAACCCTTTCACGATTACCAAATGATCCTGTAATGAAGCGCGCTGCTCTCTGTTGGATCTTCTCTACCTCCTCTATCAATCCCACCTGGTACGGATCCCACACCAGGGAGCAGTATTCAAGCTGTGGGCAACCAAGTGTACTGTAACCTACTTCCTTTGTTTTCGGACTGCATATCCTAAGTATTCTTCCAATGACTCTAAGTCTGGCATCTGCTTAACCGACGATTCATTTTATATGGTCGTTCCATTTTAAATCCCTCCTAATGACTACACCCAGATACTTTATGGAATTAACTGATTCCAGTTGCTGCCCTGCTATAGTGTAGCTAAATGATAAATGATCTTTCTTTCTGTGTTTTCGCAGCACATTACACTTGTCTACATCTAGATTTAATTGCCATTCCCTGCACCATGCGTCAATTTTATGCATATCCTCCTGCATCTCAATACAATATTCCATTGTTACAACCTCTCTATATACTACAGCATCATCCGCAAAAAGCCTCAGTGAACTTCCGATGTTATCTGCAAAGTCATTTATATATATCGTGAACAGCAACGGACCCACGACACTCCCCTGTGGCACACCTGACATAACTCCTACTTCAGAAGACTTCTCTCCATTGACAATGACCTGCTGCTTTCTGTTATTTCGGAATTCCTCAATCCAATCTGATAGACCATATGCTCTTACTTTGTTCATTAAACGTTTGTGGGGAACTGTATCATACGCCTTGCGGAAGTTGAGAAACACAGCATCTACCTGAGAACCCGTGTCTATGGCCCTCTGAATCTCATGGACGAATAGCGCGAGCTGGGTTTCACACCAATGCCTTTTTCGAAACCCATGCTGATTCCTACAGAGCAGATTCCTAGTCTCGAGAAATGTCATTATAATCGAACATAATACATGTTCCAAAATTCTACAACTGACCGACGTTAGAGATATAAGCCTATAGTTCTGCACATCTGTTCGAGGACCCTTCTTGAAACCGGGGATGACCTGAGCCATTTTCCAATCTTTCGGAACTATATGCTGTTCTAGAGACCTACGATACACCACTGCGAGAAGGGGGGCCAGTTCCTTCGCGAACTCTGTGTAAAAACGAACTGGTATCCCATCAGGTCCTGCGGCGTTTCCTCTTTTGAGCGATTTTAATTGTTTTTCTATCCCTCTGTCAGTTATTTCGATATCTGCCATTTTGTAATCTGTGCGGCAATCTAGGGAAGGAACTACAGTGCAATCTTCCTCTGTGAAACAGCTTTGGAAAAATACATTTAGTAATTCTGCCTTTAGAGTGTCATCCTCTGTTTAAATGCCATTTACGTCACAGAGTGTCTGGACACTTTGTTTTGATGCACATAAGACCAAAATTTCTTAGGATTTTCAGCCAAGTCAGTACAAAGACGTCTACTTTCGAATTCGTTGAACGCCTCTCGCATAGCCCTCCTCACGCTACATATCGCTTCGTGTAATTTTTGTTTGTCTACAAGGCTTTGGCTACGTTTATGCTTGCAGTGAAGTTCCCTTTGCTTCCGTAGCAGCTTTCTAATTCGGTTGTTGTACCACGGTGGCTCTTTTCCATCTCTTACGACTTTACTATGTACACACTCATCTAATACATACTGTACGATGGCTTTGAACTTAGACCACTGTTCCTCAACACCATCTGCACTTAAGATAAAACTTTTGAGCCCTCAAGTACTCTGAAATCCCCCTTCTTGTCACCTTTTCCGAACAGTAAAATATTCCTACATTTTTTAATATTTGTATTTACGGCTGAAATTACCGATTCTGTAACCGCTTTATGGTCGCTGATTTCCTGTTCCGCATTAACTGTTCCGAATAGTTCAGGTCTGTTTGTCACCAGAAGGTCTAATACGTTGCCACCACGAGTTGGTACTCTGTTTAACTGCTCAAGGTAGTTTTCCGATAATGCACTGAAAACAATTTCACTGGATTCTTTTGTCCCTGCCACCTGTAATAAACGTTTGTCTCCCAATCTATATCAGGTAAATTAAAATCTCCTACCAAAACTATAGCATGATCGGGAAATCTACTCGAAATATCTTCCAAATTATCCTTCAGGTGCTATGCCACAACAGCTGCTGAGCCAGGAGGCCTATAGAAGCATCCGATTACCATGTTCGAGCCTGCTTTAACAGTGACCTTCACCCAAATTATTTCACACTTCAGACCTCCGTCTATTTCCTTCGATACCAGTGCCCTTTTTATCGCTATAAACACGCCTCCCCCTTCACTGTCCAGCCTATCTCTGCGGTAAACATTCCAGTCTGAGTTTAGAATCTCATTACTGATTATATCCGGTTTCAGCCAACTTTCCGTCCCTAGTACTATGTGGGCGTTGTGGTCGTTTATTATTGAGACGCTCCTGCAGTTAACTACTACCACATTGATCAATACCTACACTGCTGTGTTCTGCATACCTTGTCATGGCTCAGGAGGCAACTTGTCGGGCCTAGGGAGGAAATTCTCTAACCTAAAAAAAGCCCATGTGCACTCCGCACGTACTTCGCTACACTTGTAGCCGCTTCCTGCGTGTCGTGCACGCCTGACCTATTCAGGGGAACCCTACATTTCCCCACCCGATTGCGGAGGTCGAGAAATTTGCAGCCCAGATCTTCGCAGAATCGTCTGAGCCTCTGGTTTAAGCCTTCCACTCGGCTCCAAACCAGAGGACAGCGATCGGTTCTGGGAACGACACTACAAATAGTTAGCTCAGATTCCACCCCGCGAGCGAGGCTTTCTGCCTTCACCAACACCGCCAACCGCCTGTATGAACTGAGGATGACCTCTGAACCCAGCTGGCAGGAGTCAGTGGTGCCGACATGAGCAACAATTTGCAGTCGGGTGCACCCAGTGCTCTCTATCACTGCCGGAAGTGCCTCCTCCACATCTCGGATGAGAGCCCCCGACAAGCAAACGGAGTGCACACTGGCCTTCTTCCCCGCCCTTTCCACTATCTCCCTAAGGGGGCTCCATCACGTGCCTAACATTGGAGTTCCCTATCACTAACAAACCCCACCCCCCGTGTGCCTGCTCGGACCTTGCTGAAGGAGCGGCCACATGCCCACTCACAGGGAGAGCGGGCGATGCCACACGGCCAGCCACCCCTTTGAGCCTCCGTCTCGTGCGACGCGAACGCCGTTGAACCCACCATTCCCCTGGGGGAGAGGGTGGCCCAACCGGGTCCGATACACGCAAAGATGTCTCGACAGCAGGGACCGTGTGTGAAGCATGTGGCACCTGTGCGACGCACCAAACTCTCCACTGACGCCACAGTCCGAGGCAGCAGCCTGAAGGCGGCTGATCTCGGCCATCAGCACGCTCATCTGTTCGCAAACGGCGGCCAGCCCCTCCTGCGTCCGTACGCAGCAGTGACACAACCTATCCATCCTATCCATCCTAACATTCGCGATGAACACTAACAAGTTGATGCTACGTACTGATGTGCTTGATACTAGTACTGTAGAGCAATGAGTCGCATGTCAACACAAGTACTGAAGTTAACATTACCTTCCTTGAATTGAGACAACTGGCGGTGAATCGAGCGAGTACAGTACATACTAACTAAACAATTGGGTATTTTGACAATTGTCTGCACGAATTATTTCAATTATTTAAAGAGAAATACTAAAATGAGTTCTAAAATGGAAATTAAGCGTTTCCGGACTCATGTCCACATAACATACTTTCTTTCTTTGTGTGTGGGGAATGTTTCCTGAAAGTTTGGCCGTACCTTTTTGTAACGCCCTGTATAAGGTAAGGTAAAGCAGTCAACAATCCGAAGATTGGCTTGAACACCACACTGCTTTACTAGGCATGGTCCTATTTGGAGATGGTATGCCGTTGCCTTCCTCCAACCTTCGAACTGACTTACCCAGCCAGTTCTAGGGGGACCTACAGTTTATCGTGGATTCTGGACCGAAGTGCTACTTGGTATGTTTCACATCAGCAACATTGCCAGAAGTGAAAGAAGTGGAAAGTGACATGTAAAAATCCTAGGATTGATAGTCTGACACTTTACCACTGTGCTACCGATCCGCACTTATATAAGCAGGCCAAAACAATTGGGTAAGCAATATTATAATAAACGAGCTGAAAACCCGAGGTTGCCCGGGTATTTATTTCTGCCTTTAGTGCTTCTACTATCCCTTCTGTCCGTCCATCTCCTTTTTTTTTTTATAAAATCACGTTACATTTATCGAAGAATATGTAAGAAATAACGCTGTGTTGCATAATGTAGAAAATTATAAGTGCAGTATCCAAACAATAAAATATAGTAGTAAAAATTACAAAAAACAATATAACCCGCTCGATATATTTATTGAATTATATGTTGTACAAATGTATAATTTGTATGTACTGGGTGATCAAAAGTCTTATTAATTTGAAAAATTAAAAAATCACGGAATAATGTAGATAGAGAGGTAAAACTTGACATAAATGCTTGGAATGACATGGGGTCTTACTAGAACAACAACAACATAAAAAAAATTGCTAGACGCGTGAAAGATCTCATGCGCGCGTCGTTTGGCGATGATCGTGTGCTCAGCCGCCACTTTCGTCATGCTTTGCCTCCCAGGTTCTTCTTGCGCATGTCAACAGTACTGGTATCGTTTTGCGCATGCTTTAGATGTTGTCCTGCGCGATACGGCCGAGTTGTATGTGCTGCCCTCGGTGATGGAAGAGCAACAGTCTTCTAATCATTGATAATCGATTGATGGCGTCGATTACGTTGTGACTGGATAATATTAATCACAGGATTCCAGTTGTTGTCGAGCTGAAAGCCCAGAAACTAGAGACTGGATTTAAAATTTTTGTTTTAATATATTCCATTGTGTGTGCCATGGAAATGCAGTGTCCTGCTACTGCTGATTTTCATGGTTGGAGTAGACGAGTGGAGATTGAAAAAGACGGGACTTTACCCTTTTTAGATGTGCTGGTACAAGAAAGAATGACGGATCACTTGGTCACTCTGTGTATAGAAAACCTACGCACACAGATCTATATTTACAGGTGTCAACCTGCCATCACCCCGCTCAACTGCAGGTGTCCTCAGCGTATTAATACATCGAGCGCATATAATACCTGACGAAGATAACCTCCACGTAGAATTAGAACATCTGGAGAAGGTTTTCAAAGTTAATGGGTATACTTCTCGCTAAATAAAAAAGCCCATGTACAACTATAAGAAGAAGAAGAAACGCACAGAGGACACTTAAATGTTCAAATTTTTGTAAATCTATACGACCAAACAGCATGGTGATCAGTTCGTAGCTTATAAACTACTTAAACTAAGGTAAAATAACACTCGAACCTCCGACAGCGAGCGACCGCGCGCTCCGCAGCGAGGCGCCTGAGACCGCTCGGCTACTCCACCGCGGCACAGAGGACACTGATGACGACTACAAATCAGTTGCTTTCATTCCTTTTGCCGGAAATGGGTCCTCCAAAATAGGCAGGTTGCTTAGCAGAAATAAAATCAAGGTTATCTTCCATCCACCTGCGAAGAGCTTGGCCTTAGTAGGATCCATCAAAGATGAACTGCAACTGAGAAAACCGGATGTTTACAAGAATCCCTGTGAGTATGGTTCCGCATATATAGATCAGACAATACGAACTGTACGGGAACGACGTCAAAACACGAAAGATACAACCGTCTACTCCAAACATCAAAATCGGCAGTAGCAAACCGCTGCAATTCCATGGGACACACAATGGATTACAGTAAAATAAAATTTTTAGCTCAAGTCTCCAGTTTCTGGGAGTCAGTTATTAAAGAATCGGTGGAAATTCGTCTTGCCGACAATCTTATAAATCCCGACAAGGGTCTTTAACCCGACAAAAATTGAAATCCTAAGATTAATATTATCCAATCACAACGTAATCAACGCTATCTATCGATTATCAATGATTAGAAGACTGTTGCTCTTCTATCATCGAGGGCAGCACATACAATTCGGCTGTATCGCGCATGACACCATCTAACCCATGCGCAAAACGATACCAGCACTTTTATCATGCGCAAGAACTACCACTTGCAGCTGAGCAGTGGAGGCGTGCGCATCGTCGGTGCAGCGCGCTCTGTACCAATTGCCTGAGAGCTGCTAGGAAGTCCGTGCTGTGACGGGAAAGTGAGGAATTGTCGTTTCGTTGTTCTAACTACGAAGCAAATTGTCGTGTTCTCCCGCACGATAGCATGGTGAGGAAAGTCGCGCAGCAGAAGAAACCTACTGCAGTGAAGGGGCCGTCGATCACGCAAATCATTGAGTCTGCTGATCACGGTAAGAAGACAGAAGAAGATCGTGCTCCACCCCCTCCCCCACCCTTGTACATCTCGTGCAGAGGCGCGTGGGCGGAGGTGTACGAAACCATAGTCGGCTGCTGCAGGAGAGAGGTCGGCATCGTGACGGTCGACTCGGATGCCACCATATCACTACAGGCAGCGACGAAGGCAGATCATAGGGCCCTCAAGAGCGTTGTGGCTGCCTTCATAGTCGACGCTCCTCCCTTGAAGACAACTATTGAAGGGAACCGAGAGAAGTTCACGAGGGCGCTCCTGAAGGGCCTGCCATGGTGCTGCGATGAGGCAGCAGTCCGGGAAGGGCTGCAGCGAGCTGGGTTCGGTGGTGCAACTGTAAATTTGCACAATCGGACCAACAGGAAGAGGCCACTGCTCTACGTCGTCGCCGCGCAAACGGTCGACGAGGGCACAGAGTAACATATACAGAGAAGCAGCCTCCCCTAAACCAGTGTCCTACGCTCCCCTCGTAGTTCCATAAGATGCTAGCAGGTGTTCTCTGGCTTAGTACCGGTAGACCCCACTAGAAGCGCTTTTGAGGGTAGCGTGGAGGGGATGCTGAGGGGCGAGCTGGTGCCGCCTGCCATGAGGCCAAAGCTGTGTCCAGCGTGCCGGCGTTTGAGGGGAGTTGGTGGTGGGGACAGTTGCTACCTCCCACCAGCTCTGGCCAGTTTAAAGGGCTGCTTCTGCCCGCAGCGCCATCATGGGACATCTTACGGAACCTTCCCTCCCCGCACCCCTGAGCGAGGGACCGCGTTCTTACGGAGGTTTCCCGTCTGTACATATTTGTCTGTGACGAGGGGGGCGACGTCCGCCTTGCGGAAGCTCTTGGGCTTTCCTGTGACGATGGAAGCTTTCCCCGCCGAGATGGACCCTCTCTCCTAGTGCTTCAAGTGCCAGGGAGTGGGCCACGTGGCCAAGTACTGCCGCAACGCAGCGCGGTGTGTCAAATGCTCCGGAGAGTATTTCACGCGAGACCGCGTATGCGGCAGAGAAGAGGTGACGACTTGCGCGAGTTGCGGCGGTCCTCACGTTGCCAACGGCTTTTTCTAGCTGAAGCCAAACCGGTGGTGGCAACGTCGGCGGAGACACCGGCGACGACGAAGGGACGACGCGACTGCTGCCCCCCTCCCTGCCCGCGACCGATATGAAAACCCCGCCAACGGCGGCGCGGACCGGCCGATAACGGAAAGGGGCCCCAAGAAGATGACGCGGACCGGTGCGGACCTAAGCGCTGCCGCGGAAGATGCAGCAGCGGATTTCAAAGCCGCCATCGCAGCTGAGCGGGCGGCCTTCCGAGCCGAGCTCGCTGCTGAGACGGCTAGGGCCTGCCGACAACTTCGGCAACTGCTCGCCGAACTGGCGCGCAACTCCTGGGAGGAAGAAGCTGTGGATGCTCCAGCGCCCGCCCCTGCGGCGCAGCGCTCTGGGGCGACCAGAGACGACAGGCGCTCCTGCGGTTCCAGGACCGCAGGACCGCAGAAGCAGGCGACAGAACTTCAAGACCGCGATGAAGGAGCAGCACTGAAGGAAGTATGTGCCATGCAGTGATGACCGGCAGCAGGAACATCTTCGCGCGCAATCGTGCGAACTGAGGACGGAGGCCGCCGCTGGAAGAATAGGCGCATCAGCAAATGTTGCTGCCAAACTCACCGGACTGATCTCTTTAGGACAACCATTAACACTAAGAACGGTATCCTATGCATGATACCATTACTAGCATAACCCTACCTTGCATGAGCTGTCGCGGTTACCATAAAACCGCTACTGCCCTTGCAACCTACCCCACTGTGCAGAGCTTTTTTTTCCCCCTTGGCTCTTACCTCGGCACTTTTTCCCCTCTGCCATTACATTCCTTTACCCTTCGCTTACCTTCGACCAATTCTACCTACTGATGTACCGTATTAATGGGTGATCGTCCCCAGATGTATGGACAACATTGCGGTTCCCACATTCTGTATTCCACCTTAGCGAACTAACCAAACATGTAGACGACAGTAGAACTTTTGAGTTGGTCACCACGTCGGTGTGGGCATGGAGGGGCAACCATCCTTTCTTTTCTTTCCTTTAAAAATGGGTTCTTCAGTACTCGCTACTCACCTGAAGAAGGCCGGACGTTTCCCGGCCGAAATATCGTCTGAAATGACGACGGGATTTGGCTGCACACCCGAAAGCTACTGAGAAATAACTCCTTCATAATAGACCGTTCTGCTTTGCTTCTCTTACTTCCTTTAAATAGCAAATGATGCGGCTTGTATTAAGACTGCTGGCTCGGGTGGATGGCACTCGTACTTCCTGGTACAGACTGGAACTGCCACACTCCTCCGTAAACCTGCACTGACTGCCATGGCTGTGGTTTTCCGGCATATCTAGGCCAGTCGCCTTCTCGCTATTCGCCGAAGAGCTTAACAGGCAAAGAGATAACGTGACCAAGATCCGAGGAGCGACTTACCGCCGCTTCTTGAAATTGCGCGGCGACTTGTGTAGACCGCGGGGTTTGAACCGAATAGCAACGCCACAACAGACAACGATCTAATTGATTTCAACCAGTCTAGATCGCATTTGTTCGTTTCTTGACTAAAGATTTAGGCTTCTATAAGACCATCTTCAGACCATACTGGAGCAAGCAATGCTAGAAATGCGATTACCATCGATTTTGCACCGTTGCCTACCCAATCATGACTTGAAGACGATCCTATAAATGTTTCACTGAGATCCATTTCTGTCTAATCACATCTTTTCAATAGTGACAAATTCTTTAAAAAAATAATAAAGTACTTCTGACAAACTATAATGTAGTTACATTTTCAACAATTTAAGCTATGTCGTTTCAACGAACACAAGTGCTCATCTCTGTCATTGTACTTCGTTCAGGGACTCTACACATTTCAGAAGCGAACTAGAATGGTTTGCTTCTTGATCAGTATTGTATTACGAGGGTAAGTCAATTATTATCCGCAATTTAGTTATATTTTTGTTTATGTTGGTAGTACTGTTGTTTTACGCTACTGACGCATGCTTTGTTTATTTGTTGTTATATCTTTACAATTTTCAAGCTGCTACGTTAGTTTCGTTGTCGCTGCCGTGCTGTTAATCTTGGCGTCTCCACTGTCTGTTTGTACCAAAGAAGAGCAACGTTCAGTGACACGTTTTTTTGTGGGCGAAAGGTGTATCAGGGGCCGAAATTCATAGAAGACTTTCAGTACAGTACGGGAGCAGTGTTTTGCCACAACGAACTGTGTACGAGTGGATTAAAAATTCCGAAATGGTCGCACGAGTATTAAGCATGACATAGGTGCCGGACGACCGTTTACCGCCATAAATGAAGAAATCATTGAGCGATAACTTGAAATGATTCTCTTAGACAGACGATTAACTATTTATGAAGTGGCTCATCGTCTTCAGATTAATCATGGTTCTGCCAATGAAATTATTCACAACAGGCTTGTGTTTCGTAAAGTTTGTGAAAGATGGGTCCCAAAAAAACTCACACATTTGCTTAAGCAAACGCGCCTCGACATCTGCGAAAAAAAAAAAAAAAAAAAAAAAATAAAGAAATATAAATAAATAAAAAAATTAAATAAAAATAAAAAGAAATAAAAAATAAAAGAAATAAAAAATAAAAAAATAAATAAAATTGTATCGCTATGGTAACGAAGGGGACAACTTCTTAGAAAGAATCATTACTAGTGACGAAACATGGATCCATCATTAAGAGCCGGAGAGTATACGGCAAAGTATGGAATGGAAACATCCGAATTTGCCGTGCAAGAAAAAGTTCAAAACCTAACCGTCCGCAGGAAAACTGATGCTTACGGTTTTTTGGGATGCACGAGGTCCTGTACTGGAAAATTATGGTGAAAGGGGCACAACAATAAACAGTGTACGTTACAATGAGATGCTTACTGACAGGCTAAAGCCTGCAATTCGAAGCAAACGCCGAGGATTGCTGTCAGAAGGTGTTGTGTTGTTGCCCGTCCGCATACTGCTGTCCACACTGCTGAAACGCTCCAGAAACTCAAATTAGAAGTACTGGATCGTCCTCCATATAGTCCCCATCTTGCCCCTTCTGACTATCACTTGTTTGGTCCACTCAAACAGGCATTAAGGGGTCGTAGATTTGACTCGGACGAAGCAGTGAAAGAAGCGGTGCATTCCTGGCTCGCAGCTCAACCGAAAACCATCTTTTATGAGGGCATAAGGAAGTTTGTATAGCGATGGACGAAGTGCATTGAAAAGCAAGGAGACTATGTCGAAAAATGATGTTCTTTTAAGTTTCGTATTTTATTACAATAAAATTTTACAACTACTTTGCGGATAATAATTGACTTACCCTCGTATTAACTGTTTCATGTTGTATAAAGTAACTAAATACTCCGAAATCGCCACGAGTTCGAAAATAAATAGCCAAATATTTACGTTACTATTCATTCAATAATCAAGAGGAGTAGCCAGACCAAAATGAAACTTTTAAAAGAAAAATAGTTTGCAAACCGAGTATGGAACCCAGTATATCTCACAAACGAGTCCAGCCCTCTATTGCAACATTATCACGCTATTACAATTACAATAAAGTGAGCCGATATTATTCCACCAATCGTTATGAACATACTAAAACGTAATACTTAGGTATATTTGAATTTTTATTTCAATTAAAGCATAAACACTAACTAAATAAAAAAATTAGTTTCTATGTGTACTGGAAGTACCTTACAATTTTGATGATTGGGGAGTGACATAAACAACGACTTTCGACAGTCTATATTTTCGTAATCAGCTTGTGTGATAGCGTAGAATAGTACATATAGTAGATAGATACTCTTTACCCACAAAGTTCGGATTTATAGCTGCATTCAGCGGCGGGGCAGGGGGGAGAGGCGTTGAAAGTGCTATGAATGGCTTAGAAAAAAGGGTGCTATGACTGTCTGACTTGGAGGGAGCATTCCCATGGCCCCAGAAAACACGTACACCTACATTCTTTTCAACATTAATTTATTCCGTTTTTCCACATAAGTTTCGATAGTCCGAGTTTACAATATTACTATCGAACACGTAATGTACTTTAATTCTTGTGTGATTATGTTTTGTTATGTAAAGAATATGGACTGTTGAGCTTTCATACTATAAAGTCGACATTCGTTAAATGTAATCCGCCTAACGTTTCACCCACTGTACAGCTGACCGTTTGTGAACACGTAAGAATCTGTCAGTGCACTGATTGCACCCACAGTTTAATGTGTAATTCGAACCACATGTCCTTTCTGACGACTCTACACACAGTAAAAATGTGACGGCTTGGTTATAATGAAGAGTAAAAACATATTTACTCAGCGGAATTGAATCTCTGATCTTTCCAACGCCATGGTGTAGTGGCCAAGCCTTCCAAAGCGCTGTAATGTGCAAGTCCTACTCTGATATGATGAGCTTGTCGGACCAGAGGAAATCGCGACCGTCTACATTAAACCAGTCATAAGTCTAAGAATAAATTCTATGTTCAATATGTGGTGCTCAGTGCCTGTTTTCTAATATGTAACAGATAAGTACGGTCAGTGGTACATATTTGCATTAATGGAGCTGATCTAAATTTCAGTCGCCGTATGACCATTATCATTTCTTAAATGTAAAAGATGGAACAGTATGGCAACACGGAGAGTATGACTTATAAGTAAGCGTTCATATGTGCTGCATACAGATTGGGATGATGGCTACAGCACATTTTAGTGAAGGCTCTGAGGCATGTGCACAAACCACCGCTATAACAACAACAACAATAATAATAATAATAGAGTGATCAGGTTTGTGGTTATGATATAAAATATTTATCTGAAAATCTTCCATGTTGATATAGTTTATTGAACGATCATCCTCAGAGGACTTTCAAGTCTAAGGGACTAATAAACGTAGCAAAAATTGTTTTACAACATGCACAGAACGACATGCAAACGTGTGCATTATTTTTTCAACTCCTTCATATCTAGTGAAAAGGTTGAAGTGTCATTTTAAGTGTTTTAAATCTTAAAAGAAGGAGAAGAAAAAGAAAATGGTGTGTACTTTAGTCCGTGGACTTAATATCGCAGTGAATATGTTCATTCAGTGAACGAAATCAATAGTCAAGAGTTTGAAGTAAGTATTTTATATTGTAAGCACCAAACTGAAATTTATATTAAAATGTTGATGTACAGCAGTGTTGTACCTAGATGGCAACTCTGTGTACACTCTTCATAGTATTGAAGAGATTTTAATTCGGAGAAAACTGGAACTTACATCCATAACTACCAGTGCTGTTTACCTTGGACTAATCTGGCAGAGACATTATATTGTTACTACCAGCAGCCTTCGGTGTAAAGGGAAGATATTCACAAATTCGGTGTGCTGTGCTTTACTAGAGATGAATGCAAATGGTATGTTGACCTCCTCTCTGTGAGTTACGCAATCAATACAAGCAGTAGAGGCTACGATGTAGCGGTGATTTGGAAACATCTGTATTTTATTTCCATTGAAAGCGGTGGCGTATAATCATTCTGGGAGTTTTAATCTTCAGTCACTTTAGAGGCTGAAATTATGCTAATCGTCGATATGAGAGACAATACTGGCGGTATGTCAGGATGGATGTTATTCCACGGAATGCTAATAACATTTGTCATACGCTCAGAACAAACGTAGAGAGTAATATGGAGAGGAATGTGCATGGATAATTGCCTTTTAATATATTCCTAGAATGCTGGAAAACATAATCTCCATACATGATGATAACATAGCTGTAAATTTTTCCTGCATATATGTGGTGTGCTTCAAACCTTTTGAGAATGTCTCCAGCATAATTTGCTCTCACTTGAATTATGAGTATGGCTATGCAATTGTCGTAATGGTTACTGAAACATGTATTGGTAGTAATATTAAACAATATTGCAGTTAATATCCTGTGGAAGCACTGTACACTAAGCTAAATACCGCTAAATTCTGTAATGGATATGTGACAGGAGTAGTTTAAAAAAGTTACATGAACTGCTTGTTTTTGTGCCTGTTGCGACATTGGTCGACGAGTCTTAATTTGGTTTTGTGTTGGAGTCGTAGTTATTACTCCAAGTGTATAGAGAAGCATATAATTTTTTAAATTTCAGTCGGTGTACTGCTTGTGCTGTGTCTTATCTCGCTCTCGGGATACATGGTATGATCCCATTGTTGACGCTCACTTAGTCTTCGTTACAGAAACAAATTCGATGGCAGATATATAAGTACAAACTCGTAACTTGTTTGTTAATGAAGTATTAACCTACTAATCAGTGGACACCATTATCAGCTTGTAACGTTTCTGCTATGTTGCAAACTCCTAAAAATCAGTTGCCAACATAGAAACACGAAATATCTGACACCTAAACTAAAACTTCATTGCCGGACATGTGATATTTCACATTTTCGCCTTCAGATTGAAATTCTATTAACACTATTAGTAAAATACCTTTAAGAAATAGTACGTTGATTTAAATATAACTTTGGCTGACCTTTTTACGTAATTTTCAGTTTTTAATACTTTCGTAAATAATAGCTGCAAACACTAAAAATGCATTACACTTAGTTTCGGAAATTGCTGAACCTATGTAGATACTAATTTGTATAAAAACAACAATACTACATGTTATAACTATTGCACAACATGATTTCATATATACCTTTTGTTTAAATAAATTAGGGCAGGCCATGTTTTATATATCACTGGATCCTAAATTAAATACTGATAATTTTTCATGCACTAAAATTAAAAATCCGTTTGGTACTAAGAAACTATCTTCGAAATTTACAAAACTATGACAACCATATACAAATCCGTATTAATAAATAATTTGACCGCAAAGTGAAACTCATTAAAATTCCATATCACAATAATATTACGGCTACACAATATTGGCAAAACAAAATATGTGTGCACTTCGAAAACACACATAATGTAAATAATTTGAGCACAGTAAACACTAGTCAAAAGGATGATTTTAAATTTGTGTACCACATTAAATTCAAATTTCATGAAACAAGTACATACATTGACATAAATAGTCAAAGCTTAAATGTAATGTTTTAATTTCTGTATTTTGGCATATTTAATGTAAAAGAATATTGTTTAATTGTGAATTACAAAACTTGGTCATCAATCTTATTACGTGGTTACGTAGAAAGATGTTTGAGAGAAACCATTGTTTAGTTAGTTCTATAGAGTCTTCTATAGAGTATTCTAGCGGCCAGAAACCTGTAAGCAGCTCTGTTGGCTTACTGCTGCATTTCTTGATTGTGCAATGTTTAAGTGGAAATAAAATCGTTTCCATATCAACTGACATGGTTTTAATTTACGAAAAGATCCTGTAAAATCAAATGCTTTAGTAAATGCCGAAGACAGCTCACAACGCAATGGACCTCAGCCAGCATATAAGATAAGTTCAACTTCACCTACAGTGGAATGACTTTGTTATAAACTGTGAACTAACAAAACTTTCCGTAATTCCGGAAAATATTAGGGCTCAGTTTGAGTCATTCCGAAAAGGGGTGATGGACGTTAGAAGCTGTGTGCACACGCCGGCCGCAGTGGCCGAGCGCTCTGCAGCGCGCCAGTCACGGTCCGCACGGCCGCTACGGTCGGGGGTACGAATCCCTCTTCGGGCATGGATATATGTGCCGTCCTTAGTCTTAGCTAGTTCATACGTAGTTTGCAAGTTTAGGGACTGACGACTCCGTAGTTAAGTCACATAAGCTATACAAACATTTGAACATTTTTTTTTTTTTTTTTTTTTTTTTTTTTTTTTTTTTTTTTTGTGTGTGTGTGCACGTATTTCCTTGAAACCTTGGCGGAACTTTCCGAGTACAGAGAACTAAAGTACAAGCGAACTGACGCTCCCAGTCGGAGGTTCGAATTCTCCCTCGGGCATGGATGTTTTTGCTGCCTTTAGTATATGTTAGTTTATAAGTAGTTTGTAAGTTTAGGATCTGTTGACCCTCAGTGAAGCCCCATAAGCTTCAGAAACATTTTAACTAGCGAGCCATTAACGTCATGATTTCGGTTAATGAATTTTTACAGGGGTGGGGGGGGGGGTGTTACCCTTAATTCGTTTCTACTTTGGAGAGGCGCTACAATTGTTCATAGTAACATTATCTTCAATCATGACAAAAATATGTTGAATTATTTTGAGTAGTATTTATTATGGGCACTCCACGTTCATCTAGACGATAGTTATCGCAGAAGACAGTGGCTTCTCACAAGTTGGTATCATCTGCATTGGTTCATTACTTAAACACATATCTGGCTTAGTGCTTGTATATATGAAAGAAAAAGTTCACTCTTATCTGCAACCTGTGGTATTAATTTCAACAGAACATGTGAGAGAATCTACCCGATGATTAAATTTGATCAACCAGACACATAGTTTTATCAAACTGAAGAAACCACACAACAATGCGAAGCGACAGAGACTGGTGCCAAATAGCCCCGACTGTAGTCTTCCACTATTAATTATTATTGACTACACCGTGTAATAATAGCGATCTTAGTAATTAATTCATACAAAAGTCAGTCTAAATCGAAAATATTTTGTTTTGGTAACCAGTTTCGGACACACAAATGGACATCTTCACATCACAACCGTTCTACTCAGGTGGAAGTGTCTGTAAGATTTAATGTAGACATTTAATCATCTAGACAGTTCCAACTGAATACAACGGGTGGCTAAAACTGTAGTTGTGGTCTTAAGATCACCATTTATGTGACCGAAACGGGTTACCAAAAGAATAATAATTGCGATCTAGAATGTCTTTTGTATGAATCTACCACTATTAACTACTTGGTAGAAACATCCAGATTTATTATTACTTAGCGGAGGTGGTGTTACGAACATATCTCTTAATTTACAAGCAGGATAAAACTCCTTTGTTGGGACTGTGAAAGACCACAGACCCAAGATAATTCCAAGTCTCCATAGTCTGTAAATGACATGATCCATTGCAAAGTAAAGGCAGCTGTATTTTATGGAAGATGGTTGGTTTGGTAAAAGTGGACTATTTAGAAAATATCATGAGGATGTAATCGTTCTCGAGGGTTGACTAATGTGAGCGTCCTGACTTGTGGGCAGCTGGCCATTTTTTTTAACCGTTAACCAGCAAATCCCACTGTTCCTGCCGTGAGTCACTGCTTGCAGGCGTCTGTTCTTCAGAGAAGAGGCCTGAAGATGTATTTTGACAGTGGATTTCTGTAGTACATATTCTAATTATCATCGACAATTTGTAGCTACACCTTCCTTCTTCTTGATTTTCTGAAATCGATTAAAATTTTTGTAATTTATTCCACTGTGTACCCAGTGTTTCATTATGCTTTCTACCAACGATTTTGTTACGTACGTGACAACGACAGTCATGGATATCTACAGCATACGGTATTATAGCACATATTCTTACTGTGAAAAGTGGGACAGATATATACTACAGTATCTCAGACTGTCTTGAGTGCTTGTGTTGCATTGAGGAATTTATGTGCAGAATAGGTAGACTGGGACATTGGGAATTTCATTCCAGTTTCTGCTTATGAGTTCGAGACGTTGGGGGTTAGTTACGCATTCACCTACAGATCAGGTATAAAACTGAACCCCAAGCAGGACAGTTAACAGCAGCAACGATATGCGATATGGGGTCAGGAAGGGGGAGGGGGGAGAAGCGTAGTCAGTACCTATGCCTGTTGGAGTAGAGAAGTTGTTCTACATATAGAAAAATGAGGAAACTACATAAAAATGGGAAGCGACCACGACCATCGTCAAACAGGGCAGTTTGCACTCTAAGCTTCGACGTCGACGGTCGTAGAAAGGTACGTTCGGTTTACACAATGGTCTGCAGTTGATTCATGGCAGAAAATACTGCTGCCCTCCGCCCACATACAAGGAGGTGGCAGACAATAGGCTAAACACCAAATTGATTGTTACAAAGAAATAAATCGGCAATTAAAATATCATACTCATACATGTACATGTATTAATTACTCTTAGATTAGATCAACTCCCACAGAATTCATTGAGAATAATTTTTTAGGCAATGTGTAGTGATGTTCACTAACTGGGTTGAAATTGTGAAAACATCCCAATGAAAGCTTCGCCTACATGGCATGTGGGGAAGTCACATTTAGATCTATTAGGCAGAATACGTAATTTCAATTTTGAAAATAGTGATCGATGAGGGTAGAGGGTTATACAAGGCTGCTTGTTCTCAGTTTAGAAATGGAAAAAATGCAGTAGGATATGGCGAGTTTTGGTGGACAAAGATGTAAGAAATCATAAAAGTGAACCTTGGATAATAATATGATGACGATGATATCTCTGCAAAACCTTACAATGTGAGGAAGTGGCATAGAGAAGCACATCACAGAGTAAGAGTGGAGGCGTAAAACCGACAGTTATAAATACAAGGTATAACGAAATAACGGCACTCAGAACCAAATTTATATGACAGGAATTCATGCGGGAACTTGGCTGGGTCTATATTTCGCGTTAATCTGAGTTTGATTTCGAGCAGACAGCGGTATTTAGAAATTGCAAGTTACAGAAATTTAAAATAAAAATAAAACGGTCGTTAATATTTTCAAAAATACAAATGTACCTCTTTCAAATGACGGATCAGGAGCAGAAACAGATATTCCAATCTCAAGTCTAGCTCTCAAACGTTAGCATAATCTAACGAGAAGGGGGAGGGAAAGTTGATGAGATAAGTGGGGATGACAGCTACATGATTTCATAGCGGGATATTCGGCAAAGATATCACCTAAAGTACTGAGATAAATTACAGTGTGTTTCGCAGCTCTAAACGTCACGAATAGTGCCTGATGGTTAAACAAGATTGTTTCCAAGGTATGTAATGGGCAGCACACTGATCTTGAGTTGTCGATGCTTCAAGGCATTGCAGCGGAATTGGGTTGGACAACTGCTGTACAGGCTATTTAAAGACTCTGTCGAAAAACTGCAGAGCACCTTCGCGATATACTACAAGTTCATTGTCGCCAACCTAAATGAGGAGGGAGGGATGACCAGTACTGCTGTTCAGGCCTCAAGCTGGATTACCAGAACTGGCGAGAATTACCTGAATGCAAAAATCTCTACCAACTGTCGGAAAATTTCGCCATCTTAGACAGTTAAATTGGGAATGTCAAGACAATCTTGTCCCCTCCATTCTGATGTAGACAGTGGCTCTGTAAGTGTTCGCGTAGGCTGCCTCGGGAAATTAATTTAGTGGCGTTAATGGAGTAATTCATTTTCAGAGAATTATTAATTACCGAACCGATCGGTCTGAGTTTGCTATCAATTTACTCGGAATTTAATTTGGAGTTAGAATACGCGATCGGAATTAAAGAACTGCTCTCATAACTCTCTCTTTCTTTGCAATAAAGTTTATTCTGGACAAATGCTGTAGCCTCACCACATGTCCTTAACTGGTTCATTAAATTACGGCGTTACCCACTATTCCCCATCGCCTACAGTCAAGTGTTAAAGTTTTTTGGACTAAGATTTACGAGCAAAATCAATATATCCGCAAGGAGGTGTAAGTGGCTATGCCGGTGATGGAAAATCGCGAGAAAATTACATAGGCAGTGAGAGTGGAAGTTAAAGTGCCAGTGGGTGAAAAAGGAGACAACGCCAGAGAGAGATTTGTAAACAGTAGACGTGAAATGGAGATGCTGTATTTGAATACTTTATTACGTAACATGTTATGGAATAGAAGAGTGCCAATTCTTTCTGAAGACAAACTTTAGTGAGGGAAGCAGAATGATAATTGAGGCAGCTGGTTCCTCAGTTTTCTGTCGCAGAACTTAAATTAGGAAAATATGTGCTTTTTGCGTACACTGACAGGACAATTTGTCAACTGGTAAATTCTTCCGGATTATGAAGAGGTGATTGTACGAAATTGTGAGTGACGGGGTTGTGTGTTATCCACAATTATCTTTAATTTAGACATAAAAGAGGCACTTAAAATAAGGAAAATTAAAAGGGACTCTAATTCGGGGCCCAAAGATAGATGTGTTACCATATGCTGACGAAATTGCTGCCTTAGCAGAGAGTGATGAACACCTTATAACACTTCTAAATAGCCGGGCGCAATGGCCAAGCTGTCTGCGGCGCGCCAGTCACGGTCTGCACGGCCGCTGCGGTCGGGGGTTCGAATCCTCCCTCGGGCACGGGTGTCTGTGATGTCCTTAGCGTGAGTTAGTTTAAGTTAGTTAAGTAATTAGTGTGCCAGTCTAGCGACTGGTAACCACGAAGTTTGGTCGCATACGGCCTCATACACACACACTGCTAAATAGGAGTGACAAAGTTACGAATTTAATTTTATAATACATAAATAAATAAAACAAAGTTATTAGAAAAGAAGGGCGAAGCTAAAAGCCAAGTTCATGATGGTAAGGCTTTATTTGAACAAGTTGATAAATTTACTTCGCTAAGGAGTCAGATGACTAGAAATGGAAGAATCAAGGCGGAAGCAAGAAACAGAATTGCTCACGCAAAAGCTGCCTTTAACTAAACGAAACAGATTTTGAGGTCATGGAAAGGTTTCTAATGTGTGGATATGCTATGGCTGTGAAACATGGACTCTCATAACTGACGAAGAGAAGAAGCTACTTTAAATGTGGTGTTTTCGAAGCATGCTCGAAATAAAATGGGTTGTCAAAGTTGCAAATAAAGCTGGCTTGTAAAAATCTGGGGGAGAGAGTGGGGACTGACGCTCCTGGAGCCTGACTGTTAAAAGAATTAAATTTACAGGCCATCTAACCAGACTTCTCCGGAATAATATGCCGTAGGGAAAAAGAACGAGACGATGTCCACAACTGAGATACATGGACCAAATCATGAAAGATGCGGGACGCAAGACGTATGACGAAATGAAGAGGACATGACTGCTACCAACACATCCTTGAATTGATCACTACAGAGAGCAAGAAAGAGGAGAGAGAGAGAGAGAGAGAGAGAGAGAGAGAGAGAGAGAGAGAGAGAGAGAGAGAGGAGAGAGAGAGAGAGAGTTTCCATCCGGCAACTGGCATTCGAAGCACCCAAGTCTTGCCCTACGCCAGTAAGAGAGAATGTATTCCCCTTGGAAAAAATCGTGAGCGAAGTTAGGTGGAGTGATCCAGTGCCTTTGCGTTACATTTCTAGCTGCAAAAGCCGTGCCTTGCCCGCAGAGGTGTTGCGCTTATTCGACAAGTAGGATATAAGAAACTGCTATTTGTTTAAGACTAATGATTTAGGAAGACTAATCCTCCGTTGGCAGGCCTCTGTTAAACAGAACCACGTTTACAGATACTCGCTCAACATTTCCTAAAAATGGTTACGAACAGTGGTGGTAAGTCTAGCGTTTTCAGGTGGTCGTTAAGGTCATTGATAGTGTTTATTGTGAAATGTAGGGGTGTATTTAAACAAGTATACACTGTTTCGTTCTTGTTTCCGAGACTCAAGGTATCTTCTGGATCTTTGTCAGCTCACGAGTGTTGCTGTAGCAAGACAAAGCAAGGGTAAACGTTGCTTGTTACGTGTGTCTTTGAACTGTTAGAAAAACCAGCCATAAAGCGGGTGAAACTGGCCACCCTTTAAAGCGGATTGATGAAGACCTTAAGATTTTGCATAGACAGGATAAGGGAAGAAAGTTAGATCTGCTAGAACAGCTGGAGATTATAATACATAACGCTAAAAGCGATCCTTCATTAAATGAACAAGTTCAAGATAATACATACAGCTTTTTTAAAAGCTATTATAACAAAAGTAGGTTTTGTTAAATTTCAAACTCTGTCATCCAGTGAAAATGATTTCGCGACACCTGAATGTACCCACTACCTTGTGGACGATCTTTGGAATTTGGAGGTCTTTGTTTTCATGTGCATGCGTGCGCCCCAGTCGTGTTGTTGACTTGGTTCATTTCGGTTGTGTTATGCGCCGCCAGTGTTGGGGACTGGTATGAATTCTGTCGTAGGACAGTGTGCCGAGGACCTTTCTTCGTAGACACGGTTAGAAGGGAAGTAACCACGTTTTCTTTTATTACGTTTTATATTTTTATTGGTTTTCGTTTTAAGATTCTTGAGCAGATTATCTGATGGTGAGGGCGTGACCGTCATATTGTAGTGTTTTTACACGATTTGTGTGGTTGAGCCTACTTGACAAAATAATTCCTCTAGCCATCTTCTCTCCAAGCTTGGCTTTCACTCCCCCCACCCCGCCAAATTCCTTTCGCTCCAATACACTTCTAACCCCATACCTCACCCTCTCCTCCCGCGACTCTCACCCTCCCCCCCCCCCCCCCCACACACACACACCATTCTTGCAGGGTCTTTTCAGTGCCGCTATTTGAATAGTGTATCGTGTGCATTGCGTCTGAAGTGCTCAATCCATTCAGTATTGTTTCATTCCGTTGCATACGTCTTGCGAGCTACTTTTGGACACATTCTCCGAAAACTGTCTTGAGCAGTTAAACCGGCAACCCACGCGCAATGGAAATATTCTAGACCTTATAGCCACAAACAGGCCTGACCTTATTAACGATGCCTGTGTAGAGACAGGAATTAGTGATCATGATATCATCATAGCGTCGATGGTGACCAAAGTTCATAAACCAGTCAAGAAGGCTAGGAGCGTGTTTTTGTTGGGAAAAGCCGACAAGCAAATGTTACGATCTCACTTAGAAAATGAATGGGCATCGTTTAATTCTGGGACTATGGATGTAGAGGACTTGTGGACTAAATTCAAATGCATTGTTATTGAAGGGTTAGAGAAATATGTGCCAGTAAAGACGATTAAGGATGGAAAAGATCCACCGTGGTATAATAATAATGTCAGAAAGCTGCTGAGAAAGCAAAGGCTGTTGCACTCTTGATTCAAAAAAGAACACGCAAATGATGACAGGCAAAAGTTAGTAGAGATTCGTGCGTCTATAAAAAGATCGATGCGTGAAGCATACAATAATTATCACAGCCATACCTTAGCAAAAGATCTTTCCGAGAACCCGAAAAAATTCTGGTCCTATGTAAAATCGATAAGCGGGTCAAAGCCCACTGTCCAGTCACTAGTTGATCATTCCGGGGCAGTAATAGAAGAAAGCAAACGGAAAGCTGAAGTTCTAAATTTAACATTTAAGAAATCTTTCACGCAGGAGGACCGCACAAATATACCATCATTTGATCAACGTACTAATTCCGAAATGGGGGACATAGCAATAGGTATTTCCGGTGTAGAGAAGCAGCTGAGAGAGCTAAATACGAAAAAGTCTGCTGGTCCGGATGGAATACCAGTTCGGTTTTACAAAGACTATTCTGCGGCATTGGCCCCCTACTTAGCTTGCATTTATAGCGAGTCTTTAATTCAGCGCAAAGTTCCTAGTGATTGGAAAATAGCGCAGGTGACTCCCGTGTATAAGAAAGGAAAGAGAACTGACCCATACAATTACAGGCCAATATCGTTGACATCAGTTTCATGTAGAATTTTGGAGCATATTCTCAGTTCGAATATAGTAAATTTCCTTGAAACGGAAAAGCTTCTTTCCATGAATCAGCACGGGTTTAGGAAACATCGTTCATGTGAATCTCAGCTTGCCCTTTTCTCACATGACAACTTGCGAGTCATGGACGAAGGGCAACAGACGGATTGTGTTTTTCTCGACTTCAAAAAGGCGTTCGACACGGTGCCACACTGCAGACTGCTAACGAAGATACGGGCTTATGGAATAGGTTCACAGATTTGTGACTGGCTGGAAGACTTCCTAAGTAATAGAACGCAGTACGTTGTTCTCGACGGCAAGTGTTCATCAGAGACGAGTGTATCGTCAGGCGTGCCCCAGGGGAGTGTGATAGGACCGCTATTATTTTCTATCTATATAAATGATCTGATGGACAGAGTAAGTTGTAATTTGCGGCTATTTGCTGATGATGCTTTGGTGTATGGGAGGGTGTCGTCTGTAACTGACTGTAATAGCATACAGGTTGACTTAGACAAAATTTCTAGTTGGTGCGAAGAATGGCAGCTAGCTCTCAATGTAGAAAAATGTAAGGTGATGCGCATGAGTAGAAAAAACAATCCTATAATGTTCGAATACAGCATCAGTAGTGAGCTTCTTGATGCGGTCGCGTCGTTCAAATATCTAGGCGTAACATTGCAGAGCGATATGAAATGGAACGAGCATGTAAGGACAGTTGTGAGTAAGGCGGACAGCAGACTTCGGTTTATTGGGAGAATTTTGGGAAGATGTACTTCACCTGTAAAGGAGACCGCGTATAAAACGCTTGTACGACCACGTCTTGAGTATTGCTCAAGTATTTGGGACCCGCAGCAGATCGGTTTGAAGGAAGACATAGAGGCGGTTCAGAGGCGAGCAGCTAGATTTGTTACCGGTAGGTTCGACCAATGCGCGAGTGTCACGGAAATGCTCCGGCAACTCAATTGGGGATCGCTGGAAGAAAGACGACGTTCTTTTCGTGAATTTCTGTTAAGTAAATTTAGAGGGCCGGAATTTGAAGCTGAGTGTAGTACGATCTTGCTGCCGCCTACTTACATTTTGCGTAAAGATCACAAAGACAAGATAAGAGAAATTAGGGCTCGTACGGAGGCATATAGGCATTCTTTTTTTCCTCGTTCAATTTGGGAGTGGAATAGGAAAGGAAATGCCTAGTAGTGGTACAGTGTACCCTCCGCCACGCACCTTACGGTGAATTGCGGAGTATGTATGTAGATGTAGATGTAGATGTACGTCACCACCAGTGGAACAACTGTTGACTCTATGTTTTAACAACTTCTCGGTCTTCATGTTCTGTAACTGTGCCAGCCTTTGCCAGCCTTTTTTACAATTAATTATTTATTAATTTATTATTTATTTATCTATTTTTCTTCACCATGGTAGCTGTTGTAAACTGACTACATTAGTTTAATCTCACCTTGAATGGTTTTATGATCTCCAACTGTCACAGGTAGTAAATTTTTAAACTCAATGTTCGTCACTCATCACCATTTTATTGTAAATGCTTTCGACAGAAAATAGCGACGTTAGATGCTGCTGCCGGCCTGCCCGTATGGGATTCAAAAATAAAAAAAATAAATAAAAAAAGTGTAGTCATGCCGAAGCATTTACTCCATGTAAACAGTTAAAATATAAAATGTTGAAATTGCAATTCCTAAGTTTTAAAGTGAGGAGCAATGACGCTCGGGGCCAATGAATTCCGCAGAGTGATGGAGGAGGAGTACAACATTATGAGCAAGTGTAAGCACAGTCTTGTAAGCAAAATATGCATATGCAGATAAATGAAGGAGAAATATAAAAATATTACGGAAGAAGATGCCCGGGTAAAGTAAGATGAAAGACATCTGATTAAATAGGAGAGTAGCGACATGGGGTATAGCGGTTTCAGCTAGGTGTGTAGCACGCTATATACGTGTGTAAGAATGTAAAAGAAAATTAATAACTGATTGTCTAAACTGGATATACCACACGGAGAACTCGTGTTGTGAAACGCCACAACTGACGAACACAAAAAAAAAAAAAAAAAAAAAAAAAAAAAAAAAATGGCACATGAACACAGAAAAGAAGATGAGTGCGTGGGTGGGTGGTTGTGAGGGCGGAGGGGGGGGGGACAGAAGCAAAACATAACATTGTGCATTACAAACCAAATAAAAACTTGCGTAGTCTAGATTCTGAAGGTATCAGGCATAATCAATGTTGAATAATAACCAGTCTACACAAATAATAAAGATTTGAAGCCTTATAGGTACTGTCTGCTTGCTAGTTGGACATGGTTATTAAGAATATTGCCATCATTAACAGCAGGGATTTCCTTCCATAAATGTTATTACCTTCATTTAACGTCATTGTGTAAGATTATTGTATCCTCCAAACCCTTCCGTAACAAGACTAGCAATAAGAAAATGCCGAGCAAAGGGCCAGTTATGCACATTGGCATCTTTATTGTCTTACAGATGTTCTTTGTATCTCACTTCAACAATCCTTCCTCTTTCTTCTATATACACTACTGACCATTTAAATTGCTACATCAAGAAGAAATGAAGATGATAAACGGGTATTCATTGGACAAATATATTATACTAGAACTGACATGTGATTACATTTTCACGCAATTTGGGTGCATAGATCTTGGGAAATCAGTACCCGGAACAAGCACCTCTAGCCGTAATAACGGCCCTGAGACGCCTGGGCATTGAGTCAAACAGAGCTTGGATTGCGTGTACAGGTACAGATTCCCATGCATATTCAACACGATGCCACAGTTCATCAAGAGCAGTGACTGGCGTATTGTAACGAGCCAGTTGCTCGACCCCCATTGATCAGACGTTTTCAAATGGTAAGAGATTTGGAGAATGTGCTGGCCAGGGCAGCAGTCCGTACAGGACATGCAACATCGGTCGTGCATTATTCTGCCGAAATGTAGGGTTTCGAAGCTATCGAATGAAGCCACGGGCCGTAACACATCTGAAATTTAACGTCCACTGTTCGAAATGCCATCGATGCGAACAGGAGGTGACCGAGACGTGTAACCAATGGACCCCGTACCATCACGCCGGGTGATACGCCAGTATGGCGATGACGAATACATGCTTCCAAATATGCGTTCACCGCAATGTCGTGAAACACGGATGCAACATTCATGATGCTGTAAACAAAACCTGGATTAATCTGAAAACATGACGTTTTGAAATTCGTGCATCCAGGTTCGTCGTCCCGTACACCATCGATGGTGTTCATGTCTGTAATGCAGCGTCAAGGGTAACCGCAGCCATGTTCTCCGATCTGATACCCGTGCTGCTGCAAACGTCGTTGGACTGTTCGTGCAGATGGTCGTTGTCTTGCAAACGTCCCCATCTGTTGGTTCAGAGATCGAGACGTGGCTGCACGATCCGTTACAGCCATGCGGATAAGATGCCTGTCATATCGACTGCTACTGATACGAGGCCGTTGGGATCCAGCACGGTGATCCATATTGCCCTCCTGAACCCACCGATTCCATATTCTACTAATAGTCATTGGATAGCGACGAACGCGAGCAGCAATGTCGCGATACGATAAACCGCAATCGCGATACGCTCCAGTCCGACGTATATCAAAATCGGAAACGTGATGGTACGCATTTCTCCTCCTTACACGAGGCATCACAACAACGTTTCACTAGGGAACGCCTGTCGACTGCTGTTTGTGTATGAGAAATCGGTTGGAAACTTTCCTCATGTCAGCGCGTTGTAGGTGTCGCCACCGGCGCCAACCTGTGCGAATGTTCTGAAAAGCTAATCATTTGCATATCACAGCATCTTCTTCCTTTCGGTTGAATGTCGCGTCTCTAGCACATCATCTTCGTGGTGTGGCAATATGGCCAGGAGTGTAATAACACAGGGAGTCCCTGCAAATTAGCTAATAATCTCCAGAATTGGAGAAAGGGTGAGTTTATCCGCAAAAAAAAAAAAAAAAAAAAAAAAAAAAAAAAAAAAAAAAAAAAAAAAAAAAAAAACATGCTGCTATGTTTTATTGACCTCCTTTTCTGTACATCATTGTTATCCATATTATTTTCAACAGGTCCGATAGCTTCTGAAGTAGACGTAATTAATTTTGGAGAAACCTGGTCAATATTCAATAAACACCTATTGAATGCATCTGGTTGGCTTTTATTCTTCTACTATTGAACGCAAATTTATTTTAAAAAATGCCTCACACTGTTTCCCTAATACTAATAGTTATACTTTTAGTTGGATTTGCAAAGATGTAACCCTTTTGACGGAGATTTAGGAACCCTCTCACCAGCTCAGCCTGCTACCTATGTCCGCCCTGGTTAGCAGACTGTGCCTTAAAACCTGGCGGTTGGACGCCCAACAGCCTTCTGTTCAAATTCCACCGCTGTGGCCGATCCCTATTGGCCGTTACCACCCATCACCAGTGACTGACCTACCAACATATCCTCTTGTCATCCAGAGAGCACACTTTACTAAACCTGAAGGGAACCTTATTACTGAATCCGCTAGAAACACTGGCGCAATCCTCCAAACTTGCCTGCCGTCTCTACCTACACGTGCATTTCTGCTACACACTCCCTCATAAGCAAGTTCGCTAACGCGCACACACAGTGAGGCATGAAAAGATGTTCTGAGCGTGACATGAAAGGGAATCAAATAAAATGAACAAGGTCCCACTTGTGGTAATTCTTTCAGAAATCAGTCGTAAGAAATATATATTTTTTATTTGTTTGCAAATCTAGATTTCGAACACTGTGTGGTCCTTATCAACGCTTAAAACGAATTAAAATACTTAAAACATCTGACAGCTGCGTCAGTACGAACGCAACCTCCAACATGGAGGTCGAAATGTTTTAAGTATTTTAATTGGTTTTAAGCATTGATAATGACCACACAGTGGTCGAAACCTAAATTTGCAAACAAATATATATATATATATATATATATATATATATATATATATATATATATATATATATATATATATATTTCTTACGACTGATTGCTGAAAGAATTACTACAAATCAAATACAGTCATGGAGCACCAATTCCAACATTGAATTAAGCCTGATAAGGTCCAACTTGTTGGTCATATAAGGTTAGTGTGTATGACCTGTGGAACCATTGGTATAGAGATTGTTACATATGAAGCGTACAATCAGAATGATTTCTTACTTTCGCATTCACAGGTCGTGCGGAAGGCATGCACACTATGTTGCGAAATATGGTAACTATAGTTAAAAGAAATTCTTACTTTTACTCTAGCTAATTCCATTGGAAGCGTTTCTCGCCATAGTGCATTCTGTCCAGTATGTAAAGTAAATTTCATGAGTGGGCAATATTGTGGAATTGCAACCATATTACAGCAGAAATGGTTAACGCTTTGATTGTGCATGAATTGTAAATAATCGTTAACGAAAAATTATGGCATTACTATATTGTTAGACCTTTCAAGGAAAGATACCACGATGCACATATCTCTTTTCGCCTGTAACAAGAACGGACGCTTAACTGTAAAATTTTAATGTAAAGAATTGTTTCTAGAATTTCATTTGCAAATGCGCGTAGAAATGTCAGATGGTGCAACAACTGTTCTGTAATTTGCAGGTTAATTGACAAAAATAGAAGCTGATTACAGAAGGAAACTGTCCATTGCTTACCAGAACAACAAAGGAATTAAGATTGCAAATCACAAAGAGGTTAGAAGAGAAGCATTGTGCTGTGCCAAAGTAATTTATTCTGTATAATTTGTAAATAATAGTTACAGTTTTTTTCTATGGTCACCGGCGACTCTCATTCTGTGTAATTTATATATAAAATTTTAATTAACGTAGCAGTGCGGTTTTATTTGAACACTTATAAAGAAAATATTGTGCGACACGTTTTTATAATGTGCACTAGTTAATTGGAGTAGTAAATTTAATTTTCCATGAGCCCACATAACTCGCGTGCTTTGTGAAGAATTTTTTCATACGTTCTGTTGTTATTCGTGATGATTACAGTGGTACGATACTGATTTTGCATTAGCCTGAAATAATTGGATTTGTGTATTCGTTTCGTTTTTATAGTTGTAAATTCAGAATCGTCTTCAGAGAAACAAAGATTAATAAGTGATGAGGTATTTCGTTAGTTTCTGTAAATATTTATGTATACGATGATGTATTTCCATCTTTTATGCGCACAGTGGAAAAGAAATTAGCGTTTTGTAAACGATTTTTATCGAATACTAGGAAATATGGGCCCTCTTAGTCACTGTTTGTTGCTTGTTTGGAAACTCTTTAGTTGGGAAAAGAGAAGACGGAAACGTGATCATGTGTAACATAACAAATATAACAAAGTGAACAGCCCTTTTCTTTCATTCGTGACAGAGTACACTAGCTGTGGAGGAGTTCTGTACTTGCTGCTGAATAAATATATTCACATAACAATTAATGTTTTCATACCTACAAAAGTATTGCACCAATAGAAACAGAAACGTTGGCCTAGTGACGAACGTTTACGAAAGTATCGAGCAAAAGAATCTATGGTGGATTGTCGCTGCTCGGTGGTTGGTGGACTGTACGCTAGTGGAGGCTCACTGTGCGCAGGCGAGTAGTGTACGAAGTTATTTCTTTACGTAAATGAGAATACTGACTAACAGCTATCCAGAGTAGTAGTGTTCATTATTAACAGAAGGTTTAATTGTAGAACTTCTATACTTGTACATTTCTTGTCAAGCTAAAGCTAAGAAAACAATTTTTCAAATTTTGACTGTAATTTTACATTGACCTTCAGTTACCTTTCAGAGTCGTCTGAATAAATGAACATGATTACTTTGGTGATTTGTCTGTTGCTATTTGAAATTCGGTTGCGGTACGACTACAGCGATCTATGTGAAATGTAACGAAGCACTGACATGCTCCGTTACGTGTGCGCACATACAGGCGAATACAGCAATGTCAAGTCGACGGGAAAAGCTAAAAACCTAGTTGGAACGATCTTCAAATGCATTGAAACAAACACATAAAACCCCTGGAGCAATGTTAATAAAATTCTCCAGAGTGCGAAACCGCATTGTCAGGCTTTAGAAACAGATTAAAGGATTTAAAGATTCACAATGCGGCGTCACACCGTAAAAAATTTCATTGACAATGACAACAGCCGCTAAAGCCTACACTTCTAGACACATGGGGATTGAGTAATATGTGACGAGTTATGAATACCATGTGATTTATGCAGAGAGCTGATTTACGTAAACCGTAAACATATATATATATATATATATATATATATATATATATATATATATATATATATATATATATATATATATATTTTCAGTAAATGCGTAAAGCTACTTCATCGAGGCTTGGTATTCTCTTAAAGGACGGTAAGAAGAGATAGTTTCCATCCATTGTTTTACGATGAAACGTTCATCCCCTACAGCAGCAGCTTACTGCCGTGTAATTCAATTACCTTTTCGAATGTGCGTCTACCCAGGGTATCAAATTACGGAAGTAACTGGACGTATGTCCAGATGAGGTAGGTTACTGGATTCATGGAATGGCAACTGACTTTGAACATAAGGAAAAGCAGCCTACTGGGACTACATAGAAAGAAAGGTCTCATATTGTATAACTAAGGTTAGATTCCGAAGTTGTTCAGGTATGTCTTCCTTCGTCAGTCCCGCTCCTTCTTCCATATACTTCCTACCTTTCGCTCCACTCTCTGTCCATTTAAACTCAGCTCTTATGACATCATATCTCCTGAGTAATATGTTCCACAATAATGTAATTATTAGAAAATATCTGCAATGTGGTGGGAACAGAATTCGAAGTAAATTGATAAGTTATCTCCTCATTTTGTGGTGTCGCACAAGTCTAAAGTGCGCGCCACCTACTTTCGCCGCGCGCCGCCATGCACGCACGGCGCGGCGTTCTTACGACGTCAGCCACGAGCGCCCTCTGCTACAACTCCGCTCGTGGCCACCACTGAACGACATCGTTCACTTGGGACTGAGATAGGAACCAGTTAACACTTCGGAATCAGATAGGTACCAGTGAAGACTTGGTTTTCGGATAGGCACTAGGCAGGCCTCTAGCTCAACTATGTATCAGCATTCTGCAGTACTGAGCTATGTAAAAGTTAAGTATTATTAAGTCTCTAAGAAATATATATCTCGTTCTAATTTACTCTAGTGTTTCTAGTTTCTGCTGTCCCACTGGCTGGTCACCTCCTACCTGCACAAGCGTGCATCCTTTATTCCTGTGTCGGTGTTTTTACTCGGCCACCGACGCCTACGACGGAAACGAGACACAAAAGCGGCGACGAGGCTGGGACACAAAACATTTAACTGTTTTTGACATGTTCCATGAACCGTGTGTCGTTCTGTGATATAGATTCGAAGATATATTCACCAGTATATGTACATACTGTCTGTAAAACATGTCGCGAATAGAGTAGGAAGTAGGGACGTAATAAATCGCAACTCACGCGTCATGGGGCAGTGTTTCACGAACCAAACTGTTTATAACGTCATATGTAATGCATTGTATGTCATACTATAGTTTCAAGTCTAGGGACTGATATCCATGGTATCTGGTCCAACAGGTTTACAAAATTCGGTCTCTGCAGCCACAAACAGGATGCCACTTTCTTCACCACACGCGTTTAATTTTAGTGACAACATGTTTATACAGCTTATGGGACTTAACTGCGGGGTCATTAGTCCCTAAACTTACAATTTACTTATGAACTAACTTATACTAAAGACAACACAAACATCCATGCCTAAGGGAGGATTCGAAACTCCGACGCAGGAGGCCACGAGATTCGCAACGTGGAAAACATCTTCAGTGGGCTGCAATGATATATATGTACTTTGGTATATATACCTGACTTTTGGTATTTGTCTCTATTTTATTTTAGTTTGAGGGTGTGTTTTTCAATAAATCTGACGGTTACTACAGTTTTATATAATAAGATGAAGCTTCCTCAATTGGAAATGCTTGACAAAGTGGCGAAAATTCTTGTGTGGACACCAAATTTATTCAGAAACACACTCCAAAACTACAATCAAAAACAAATGCCGACAATCTGGTATTTACACCAATTTACATACGTTTATATCTACCATTACAAACCAGTGAAGATATCTGGTGAAAAAAGTCACATCTTATTTTCAGTTGCCATGCGGGAGTGGATACGTCATCTAAGAGATCATGCTACTGACCGGGCGTCCGTTCCCGCCGGATGTTCGAGTCTTCCCTCGGGCATGAGTGTGTGTGTTCTTATTAGCGTACATTAATTTGTTTATAAGTTTAGGTACTAATGACCATAGCAGTTTGCTCGAACAGGTTTGCAGACATTTTAACATATTGAATAGAGGGACAAAAATTGCCCATCAACATTACAAAAAATTGCCTTGACGTGTTTTACGGCCCACTTTAGATTTGTAGTTTTATAATTTTTTGAATACATTTTGGACCTAAATAATAATCTAAATAATAATTGATTAATTCATAAGAGTGCCTGAAACCCTTTTAGAAAAAAAATAGGTAATGGCGGGTTTCGAACCACCGACCTTTCGCGTCACAGTCCAGCAACTTGCCCACTACGCTATGGCTATCAATCAAAACACGAGTTCTTTAATCTCATACTATTGTTGGTCGTTGTCAACTAATGTTAATTTTGGCATTTGTAGACATTAGATTATCATTTATCGTACGAAGAACGATGTGTTTTTTATTAATTCTTCAGTGTGCCGTTGCTTTGAAATGACAACGTGTAAGTTACAATAAGAAAATCATGAAATACGCGAGGAATGTCACGTGACATCTCCGAACGGCTGGTTTTCGTTAATTCAATGGAGGGTGTCAAATCTCCGTTATTTTTGCAAATATCTTTTAAACTATACGAGATATGAAAAAAACATAAGGGAGCTAAGTTGTAGAGAATGGTCTCCTCTACAAATTCGGTTATTCAATTTTCGTGTCAGATGAATAGTTAAGCCGTTATTTTTATTTAAATTTTGAGCTGTCAAAAGACGATCGAAAAGGCCAACTTTTAGCGTTACTGCCGTAACCTAAAGTGGGCCAAAACAACTAAGGACGTGATGGCTACACAAAACAATTTTATAGTATTTTCATTTTGTTTAAAAGTAAAAAGCTTAGGGAGATGGGCGCCGGCATTTGTAAGAATATCACTCCATAACCCGCAAGAAAGAAAGACGCATAGCACTGCAACATGTAGTGTGGCGTTGCAGCAAGTACTGGCGAAAAGCACCGAGCAGAGCCGAGATCGTCCGATCCTCACTCGGTCTGCTGTTGGCGCGGCTGGCTGGCCCGCGTGTCATTTGTTATTTTGTGGCCGAAGTCCAGACACGCCATTTTATTACAAATGGTGGCTTTCATCTTCGAAATGCTGCAGTAGTGCAAATGAGAGGTCCAGTTATTTTTAGGGTTGTTTTTATGTGGTGTGTTTAGTGGGATGCAGGTGGGGGTCGACCCGAATCTAACCAAATCCTATGTAGGGGAGAAGTGTCTCGGCAAATTTCACTTTGCTTTTATTTTCCGTAAGAGCAGTACAAGACTGCGAAATGGATAAATTAGGTATAACATGTTTCACGTCTAAAATATGACTAAATAATGCTTATGAATATTCATCATGGTTATTAAAACATCCCATCGTAACTCAGTAGCCCATCAGCTCATCGATTTTTCGTCTAGGCAGTGTCTTTCAACACAAAAGAAGAATTTTAGAGTATTTTTACCACTTCACAATATTAATCGCCACTTGAGTGACTCAACACATCGATACTTAATCCAGACTTAGGGACGATAGTTTTAATGCTTTTATAAAAAAAAATAAAACACCCCCTCCCCCCCCCTAATGCCAAGCTCTCGTGCAAATTTTAATTCTTTCTTTAACTCACCGCATTATTAAATTAGCATTTTTACAATTTTAATTAACATTTATTTTCACGATCTCCAGTAACTGAATCCAACTGCATCCATGCACATATAGATCGTATAATTTTTAATGCTTCTTCAGTGCTTTTATACAATTGTTTCGCACTTCACACCACTATGATCGTTTAACTTCCTTATGCTGCCCTTACTACTCTACAACACAGACATACTCTCCACTTCGAGCTTTTTCCGACAGTTTCGGTCGATTTTCTCTTGTAAATCATAGCCGCTCACACGAGGTACGCAGGCGCTTACCAGCGCCCCCTGCCGGCGCTCCGTATCGGCCTCAGCTCCTCGCACCACTTTGCCTCCAGCCGTCCGCGCACCACCACCTGTCTGGCTAACGCAGTGCATGCAATGTATTTGAAATGTGAACGCGGACCTATCCACTGCAGTGCTGTTTATGTAGATTTCCTTTCATGTTGACGTTTGACGCGGGATATGCCCAAGCCTTTGTTTTATTTATGACTAATGATGTTTACTATCGTGTATTTTACTAAGGAATGCAATCTTGCTGACCGTTAGTATTCTGATGACGCGCCAAAAGCGCGAAACGCGTTAATAAACAGCATTAATTTGCAACAGAGACTGTCATTATTACAAAAATGGATTTACTGTTGCTGCGCCAGGCCAATCAAGAGTGTAGTAATATATATTTTCATTTTGTTTAAAAGTAGAAAGCTTAGGCAGATGGGCGCTAGAAGTTGTAAAAATATCACTCCATAACCCCCCCCCCCCCCCCCGGGGGAGGGGGGATCGCAGAGTCTTGCTCGGAGGGTCGCCGTCACAGGAGGAAGTACTTGCACCATAAAATAACTAGCGGATCCCGAAAACAAAAATGTATGCCTAAGTGAAATTATTTTAGTTAAAATTACGTAGTTCCTTGTGTAACATTCATTATGATCTGATTAAGCAAATATACGTATTTTTCTGTTGAAAATCCTGTAAATATAGGATATTGTTTTCCATTCCGAAAAAGACAACGAAAACACTCATCCAGGAATTTTAATCAAAGTTGTAACAAAAGAAAGAAGATTAAATCGTTTCCTTTGAGATATCGTAGTTTCCTTACGGTTCGTGAAGCTGTGGGAGAGGTCGCCATAATATTTTGAATTTAAAGGGAGTCGCGGGAAACTTTTTATTTGCAAGGAGGTCGCATATACGTAAAGGTTGAAAAAAAAAAAAACTGTACAGATTATTGTCGGAGTTCGAACGCAACACGACTAGAAGCAACAGTGCTTGACATCCGTGGTGACACCTAGAGGTAAAGAGGTTCGGTGTGCTAACGAGAACGGGTTTGATTGTCTGAGTCAGAGGAATTTAGAGGGAGCATACAATTTTATTGAAAATCATATGGAAGCACTGGTTCCAGTAGTGTCTTGACACTACTTATGCACCCCCGTGGACTGAATTTGAATGGAATTGTTGCACGAATTCTAATGGTTCATTTTGATTTAGTATTTACTTGATCCATTAATTCTAAGACTCTTATGTTCTGTGTTAAATACAAGTATTCAGTAGTTCAAAGTTTAAAAAAATGTTAAATAAATGCACCATAATTAAACACAGATTGACGTATTAACAGTATAACAGGAATCTTGAAAATTCGCATGATATTGGGGGAGAGGGAGGCCGAGAAATATCTCGCCACATCTCACCAGGAGGGAGGCCTACTGGAGAAACGGGAAAATCGCCCTCACGTAATCAATAAATGGCCCGTTCAGTAAGTGTATTGGTCGGACTGGGCAGCTGCATCGGTTGCGCGCGCCGCGGGTTGCCTGCGACGCAGGCGGACAGCTATGGGATGAGTAGCTGTGGCTGCCGTCGCTCCTGAGTTTCTCGCCCTGCCGTACATCAAACGATCTCATCTTCCGAAGCGCTCAGGCATCCGCGCTAGCCTTTCTGACAGCGATACAGAAATGTGATAGGTTCTTTGTTCGTACAATCCGTTTAGTAACGGAGGTTAAGCCTGCTGATGTACTCACATGTCAACGTAAAAAAAAAAAAAAAAAAAAAAAAAAAAAAAAAAAAAAAAAAAAAAAAAAAAAAAGAAAGAAAGAAAGGCGTTGGAGGAAGAAATTCCAGCAGACTATGAAGGACTAACTTATGTAGACTCTCCCTCCCCACCTTCACTGTCTTTATTTTCTCTCCATTTCATGTTCACTCCAGAGTCGGACATAAGAGTCACGAAACTCCTCCGCCGAGGGGACTGAGGCGCTCCAGTCACGATCTGCACGGCCACTACGGTCGGGAGTTCGAATCTCCCCCTCGGGCATGGATATTTGTGCCGTCCTTAGGATAAGCTAGTTGATAAGTAGTTTGTAAGTTTAGGGACTGATGACCCCGGAGTTCGAATCTCCCCCTCGGGCATGGATATTTGTGCCGTCCTTAGGATAAGCTAGTTGATAAGTAGTTTGTAAGTTTAGGGACTGATGACCCCGTAGTTAAGTCCCATAAGCTATACAAACATTTGAACATTTTTGAAACACGAAACTACCAGTAACTTTTGCAGCTTCACGACTGCAGCGCTGCCAAGCGGCTGAGTCGTAAAAACATACCGCGAAACGACTAAGTAATCAATGTATATTTGGACTGAAGCAGCACAATCAAAGTACTTCATATTTAGGAACTTTTGCGACGCTATAAATTGTAGCAACTATCAAAATTGTAATTCGGAAGGATGCTCAGAAGTAACAGAATAATGTTACGAATAACAAGTGTTCGTTTACAGTTGTTGGCTATACTTTTAGGTATAGAAGTAAATCTTTAATTAATTCCCTTCTGAACTTCTGCTGTTAATCAGAATCGCAAATACTTGACCACTATTTCAGCACTACTGCTGTATAAAAGTCATGTCTGAACGCTTCCAATGGCAGTTACCTATTACAACAGAGCCTGCTTATTTTCGTACCTCGGTTTCACAAAAATAATTAGCCTGTATACCAGCATATTATAGCGGTTACCTACAAGTTTGATAAAATGAATCCGTAGCTTCAACTAATTAATATCTCCATATATAAACTGTTAATATTAGCGCGTCAAATTCTTTAAAATATTCAGTTTGATACCTACCAAGTAGCTAAAAATATTATATTAGGTACAGGAAAGGCACAGAAGCAAGGAAAAGTTGAAAAGAGGGTTTAGAGGCGATGGAGAGTCTACTTGATCACATCAGGTTGCGATTCATTTCTACTTTAAAAATGTTTTTGGACGATATGATTACGACTCAGGTATTGTGAACTGTATGAATTGCACTGCACTGACAATTCGTTATTATAGACTGCCATGAACAGAACCAGTGATATTACTTTAAAGATATTTTCATATTTGTATTATAAAGTTCACAGCAACGTTCAGTGACTAGGAAATATAAAAGCAACAGCATAAAAATCTTCTCAGTTTGTACCACACCATTCTTCTGTTACTCCATTCCTCTGTTAGCGCTTGGGGCGCTAGTATCGCTTCAGTTGTCATTTTTTTTTCCCTAGAGAGTTTCGCGACTGTCTGTGATAGACTGTGGTTCACTCTATCGTATACTCTCAGTTCCATAGAATTCACCATTACTGCTGCCCTCATTTTCACAGTACCGGTGGCAAATGCTATCGGGTAGGACCCCGTGATCAAATAATGATGAAGGAATACTACGTAAAATGGATTCGACTAATGTCTGAAGTGAAGTGACACCATGCATCCTGCACGGCTGTTCAAAATCCGTACGAGTATGATGAGATGGTGACCTGTACAGCACGTCACAAGGCATTCCATGCTCAATGATGTTCATTTCTGGGGAGTTTGGTGGACAGCGGAAGTTTTTAAACTGGAGCCTCTCTATCGAAATTCTGGACGTATGGGGTGTCACATTGCCCTGCTGGAACTGCCGAAGTAGGTTGGAATGCAAAATGAACATCAATGGTTGCAGGTGATAAGTCACGATGGGTACACACATGTCACATGTCAGATTTGTATCTAGACGTATCGGCGGTCTCATTGCACACCAGGTGTTCACGCCCCACACACTTCCAGAGACACCTCCAGCATGAACACTTCCCTGCTGACATTCAGGGTCCGTGGGTAATTGTTGTTTCCATATTCGTACCCGTGCAGCCCTTCGACACATTAGGATACGATACTAAAACCACGAAATAAGTTTCCAGTCTTCATCAGTCAGGCAGAGCGCAAGTCTTTGCTTCTTACAGTTAGCATGGGTTCACGCATGGGCCTTCGGCTGCGATTGCCGATATGGATGATGTTTCGTTGAATGGTTGACAGGCTGACCCTTGTTGATGACCCAGAATTAAAATCCGCAGTAATTTGCGGAACGGCTGCAATTCTCTCACGTTGAACGATTCCTTTCAGTCATCATTTGACCCTTTCACGCAAAATCATTTCCGGCAGCAGCGATGTTGATGTTTCACCGGATTCCCAATATTCATGGAACACACCTGAAATGGTCGTTGAACAGAATTAACACTATATCCCACAGGGCAACATCCAAGAGCTTTCTAGATGTTTTAAAATGTTCAAATGTTTTTGAAGCTTAAGGGACGTAACTGCGGGGTCATCAGTCCCTAAACTTAAAAAGTACTAAATAAACTACCTTATACTAAAGACAAAACATACAGCTATGCCCGAGGTGGAGATTAGAAACCCGACGGGGAACGGCCTCATATGTTTTCGGTGACAGCATTGAAGAAAGTGTCGTTGCATCATGTCAAGAGGAAGCTAATCTATTAATTTTTTGCTTAAGAAACTACTTTACAGTATCCAGCTTTGACGATGCATGACGGAAAGACATCGTAAATGAAGTACTCTAGTATGTCGACGTTTAAAATTTTCAAGATATATGTAGTCGAAAAATCCCCTAGAGGAGATGATATTCCCTCTGAAATGACATCGTTGGGAGAGCCAGTCATGAAGAAAGTGTTCCAGTTTGAGTGTAAAATGTATCTGACATTTCAAAAGGAACATAATAATTATAATTCAAAGAAACCAAGTGCAGAAAAAGGCTGTAAAATACTAACACAAATTATGTACAGACGAATGGAAAAACTGGTAGACTCAGACATAGGAGATATACAGGAATACGCGAAGAAATACTCACTGTACGACTTATCTTAGAAGATAGGTTAAGAAAAGGCAAACCTACAGTTTTAAGTTTCGTAGGTTTCGAGAACGCTTTTGACAATATTCACTGGAATATTTCAGGTTTCCAGTGTACGAAACGAAGGGTAATATATAACTTGTACAAAAACCAGACAGTAGGGCATGAAAGAAATGGAGTCGTTGGGAAGGAAATAAGGCAGGGTAGTAGCTTTCCCCAATGTTATTCAATCTGTACATCGAGCAAGCTGTTGCGGAATCAAAGAAATTTGGAGAAGAAACAGAAGGTCATGGAGAAGAAGTAAGACCTCTGCGGTTTGCCGATTCCGTCAGAAACATCAAAGGATCTGGTGGAACAATTGAAAGAAATAGACAGTGTCTTGTAAGACACAGAAGCAGAACAATTGTGAAAGAGAGTAGTCTAAGAAAATCGGGCGATGCCGAAGGAATGAAATTACGTCATGAGACAGTAAAATTTGTAAACGAGTTTTTTTTATTATGGCAGAAAAATAACTTCTAATGGTTAAAATAAAGAAGATATGAAATGCAGAATGGTTACGGCAAGAAAAAGTATTTCTGAAGAGGCAAAATTTGGTGACATACAACATTAAATGATAGGAAGCCCATTCTGAAAATATTGGCCTGGAGTGTAGCCGCGAGGTTACAGCTAAATTTCAGATGGTAGAAAAATTTGAAATGTTGTGCTACAGTAGAATGGTATGCTGCGTAACTAATGAAGATGTGTGTAACAGAAACCGGGAGAATAGAAATTTCTGGCATATCTTGATTAAGAGAAGGCATTGACTGGCGGGACACATTGACTTCGAAATGGCTTGGTACGCAAACCCATACTAGTCTCATGTGTGCATCTTCATTCTAGCTTAATAACGAATGTTTTTCTAGAAATTGTCAGACCACACGTGAAAGAGATTTAATCTGTGAAGACTGAGTGTTGCCGCTGGGTAATTTAATTACATAAGGGCAGAGACTCAAATTTACAGGGCTTTCCACTACGTATAAATTAGCGGAAGGCAGAAGCTTTCGCTTTGTAGAGAACCATTTATCCTCCGGGTGCCATCCAGAAGTCTTTTGCCTGCGGCTGGTGCTCGTTTCGGAGTATTTAAGAGGCGTGAGATAACGTTTTCACATTAACGCGTAGGAATTGTTTTAATTACGGACGCCCGTTCGCTGTCTTCTTTTCCTACTGCCAACTCGCCTAAGTATCTGCCCGTGGTATTGTCGACAGTTAATCAAGATTCATTAAACGGCTCAGTTCCAATGTTGAGTGGAATCTGAGAAGGCTCGAAGCATCATTGAACGCCGCGAGGATACCCCTAAATTTCACGTCGCGCGTTTTATTGTTCGTGTCTCCAAGAGTTTGTTTATATTCTCTTTGTTTCATCGTTTAAGGGCATCCTGAAAGATTATTGCCTCCTATTATTTTCCGCTAAAACCCTTCACAGGTTAAAATTTTTATATTCACAGAATACCTGACATCAAGCTGAAAATGTGTACACAGCCGTGACTCGAACCCGGCTTTCACGCTTTCTAGGCAGTTGCGTTGACCACTACACCACTGCGGACACAGTGATCTCCGCACCTGAGAGGACTACGTAAACACGCCTCCCGTCAAATTCCCAGCCTTATCCTGCACACAGTACTCAAATTCATAGTTTCAGAAACGAATTCCTGTATGAGTAAGGGCCCCAAATTTCCCTATCCCTCCCCACTAACAAAAGGATCATTGCCCGTTACCGGCATATTATATATATACTTGCGTGTGGTGTCTATTCCGAAAGAACAGACGTCACTTCTTATCCTGCAGTTGTTATTCTTTCATATTCCCAGAATACGAGGCGCGTCCAGAAAGTAAGTTCCGTTTGGTTATATAAAACGAACGGGTACAGACACAGAAAAGATACTGATTGTACAAAAATCTACAACTTTTAAACTACTTTTCTACATAGCTTTCGAAATTTTGTTGGCAATTGTCATAGCATGGCACAAGGTTTTGTGTGCCTGTTTCATAGAATGTTGCCGCCTGTGTATTCAACCATGTTGTAACATGTTCTCTCAGCTCGTCATCATCGCTGAAGTGTTGCCCACCAAGGACAGATTTTAGGTGTAAGAAGAGTACTGTGAAAAGATTTTTTTTCACGATAATGCCTGATCTCACACACTGAATGTGACCAAACAATTCTTACGGAAATTTCAATGGGACCTGTCTGATCATCCTCCATACAGCTCGGACCTCTCTCCTAGCGACTTTCATCTCTTCTAAAATCTGTCCTTGGTGGTCAATACTTCAACGATGATAAAGAGCTGTTACCACATGGTTGAATACACAGGCGGCAACCTTCTGTGAAGGATGCATGCAAAAACTTGTGGCACGCTATGACAAGTGCCTACAAAATTTCGGCAGTTATGTGGAAAATTAGTTTAAGAGTTGCAGGATTTTGCGCAATAAACATTTCTTCTGTATCTGTGTACAATTTCATTTTATTACCAAACGAGACTAACTTTCTGGATGCGCCTTGTATATGAAATCACCTGCGAATGGGCAAAGATGATGTCATATATTCTGTGCATATGAAAGAATAACAGCTGCAAGATCAGAAGTGACGTTTGTTCTTTCGGAAAAGACGCCACACACATATGTACAGAGTGACTCACCTAACACTTGCACCGTCAATATTGCGGAAACGGAAAGTGCGATTGATGTGTGGTTTTCAGAGAATAGACTGGTAGTCAAGAACTCGTATTGTTAGCCAATAAACAGATTGTAAAAATATATATAACTTTTATTACACATTGTTTTCATTACAAGAAAGAACAACATTTATTACTGCTGTCGATACAATGTACGTACAAACTTTTCATTCTTTTATGTGTTTCAACAATGACAAAAATTTTAGCTACCTTTTGTGAGTGAGAGTGAAAAGTTCGTTAAGGACATTGCGACCGGTGATTAAGGTGGGATTCACTACTTAGATTTCGCGGAAAAAAGGGAAGCAATGCTATTCCGTCACAAAGGTTTAATGACCCCTAAAGTTTGAAGACCACGCCAACAGCGGTCAGCAACTCAATGTCAGCATGCTGTTTCGCATATACTGACGTAGTCACGTTACACATCGGCCGTGCTAGCATTCTATCAAGCTATGTCTACGGCGACTCTGTTTTTCGATTACAGATGTAAGTGTCTAGATAGAACAGTACCAGAATGTTGAATATCAGTGTAACAGTATGTCTATTTTTATTTTTATTTTTCTTTGTTTTTTTTTCTGTTCCATAGGACCCACTTGAGGAGTAAGACTCCATGGTCATGGAACAAGTCAATACATTGTTACACAAAAATGGTAATAGAAAAAATTTAAGTAGTCCTTTGCAGACGACAATCTTAAGACAAAGTGAAAAGAATCAATAAAGAAAAAATGAATTAGCTTAATTGTTTAACTTTTCTAGGAGTTCCTCGACAGAATAAAAGGAGTGAGCCACGAGGTAACTCTTCAGTTTAGATTTGAAAGCATGTGGATTAGTGCTAAGATTCTTAAGTTCTTGTGGCAGCTTATTGAAAATGGATGCCGCAGAATACTGCACCCCTTTCTGCACAAGTGTTAAGGTGGTGTGGTGCAAATGTAGATTAGACATCTGTCTAGTATTCACCGAGTGAAAGCTACTAACTCGTGGGAATAAGCTGATATTATTAACAACAAACGACATTAAAGAAAAAACGCATTGTGACGCCAGAGTCAAAATTCCCAGACTACTGAAAAGGGGTCGACATGACGTTCGCGAACTTACACCAGATATTGCTCGAACCGCCCGTTTTTGAGCCAGAAATATCCTTTTTGCATCAGGCGACTTACCCCAAAAAACAATGCCGTACGTCATAAGTGAGTGAAAGTAAGCAAAATAGACTACTTTTCGTGTTGAAAAATCACTTATCTCAGATATTGTTCTAATGGTAAATATAGCAGAATTTAGTTTTGGAACAAGATCCTGAACATGGGCTTTCCATGACAGCTTACTGTCTACATGAACACCTAGAAATTTGAACTGTTCAGTCTCACTTATCACATGCCCATTATGTGTAATCATAATGTCAGATTTCGTCAAATTATGTGTTAGAAATTGTAAAAACTGAGTTTTACTGTGATATAACATCAACTTGTTTTCTATTAGCCATGAACTTATCTCTTGAACTGCATTATTTGATACTGTGTCAATATTACGAGCAACATCCTTCACTACCAAACTGGTATCATCAGCAAACAAAAATATTTTACAATCACCTGGCATATCATTTATATAAATAAGAAACAGCAATGGTCCCAAAACAGACCCCTGGGGCACCCCATACTTAATTGTGCCCCATTGGGATTGCACGTCATAGCCATTTTCTACACTGCGGAGAATTACCTTCTGTTGTCTATTATTAAAGTAAGAGGTGAACCAGTTGTGGGCTACTCCCCGTATTCCATAATGTTCCAACTTCTGCAACAATATTTTGTGATCAACACAATCAAACGCTTTTGTTAAATCAAAGAAGACGCCTAATGTCCGTAGCCTCTTATTTAACCCATCAAGTGCCTCACAGAGAAACGAAAATATAGCGTTTTCAGTCGTTAAACCACTTCTAAAACCAAACTGTACGTTTGACAGGAAATTATGTGAACTGAAATGATCAATTAATCTTGAATATACAGCCTTTTCAATAACTTTGGAAAAAAACCGATGGCATAGAAATAGGTCTATAGTTGTCTACATTATCCCTTTCTCCTTTTTTATAAAGCGGTTTCACTACTGAGTACTTTAATCTGTTAGGAAACTGACCATTCTGAAAGGAAAAATTACAAATATGGCTTAGTACTGGGCTAACATATGGAGAACAGTACTTTAGAATTCTGCTAGATACCCCATCATATCCACAAGAGTCCTTAGTCTTTAGTGATTTAATTATTGACTCAATCTCACCTATGGAAGTATCATGAAGGATCATTTCAGGTAACAGCCTCGGGGACTGATGACCTAGATGTTTAGTCTCCTCAATACCCAACAACAACAACAACAACATAACAGCCTCGGAAACGCATTTTCTAAAAACGTTATATGATTACCTGTAGAAACTAGAGCTTTGTTTAGTTCCTCTACTATATTCAGAAAGTGATTATTGAATATTGCACATATATCTAACTTGTCAGTAACAGAAACATTCCTACTACGCACTGACGTTATATCTTCTACCTGCTGCTCCTGACCAGACACTTCCTTCACGACTGACCAGATAGTTTTAATTTTATCCCGAGAGTTTGCTATTCTTTTTGCGTATCACATACTTTTTGCATTCTTAATGACATTTTTTCAGAACCTTACAGTACTGTTTGTAATGAGCTACTGCATCTTCATTCTGACTGCTTCTAACATTTTGATACAACTCCCGCTTAGTTCTACATGATACTCTTATCCCCTTTGTCAGCTACCCTGGCTGTCTGTTACTGAAAGTACCCTGTTTTGAGCGTTCTAGCGGAAAGCAACTTTCAAACGGCATAATAAATGTGTTCAGAAAAGCATTATATTTATCATCTGCATTATCAGCACTATAAACATCCTGCCATTCTTGTTCCTTAATTAGGTTTAAAAAGGTCTCAATTGCAACTGGATTAACTTTTCTGAGTAGTTGATATTTATGTTTAACATTTGTTTGAGAACAAATACTTTTTAGAATTAAAAGTTGGGCATCGTGGTCTGATAGGCCATTTACTATTCTGCTGACAGAGTGCCCCTCTAATAATGAAGAATGAACAAAAATATTGTCAATGGTAGAACTGCTATTTCATTGCACTCTCGTTGGAAAAAATACTGTTTGAATCTTGTTATAGGAATTAAATAGATCTAACAGCTGACTTTTCCTTGAGCTATCACCTACACAATTAATTTTGAAATCTCCACACACAATTAAATTTTTATACTTCCTATACAATGAACCCAGAAACAATTCCAGCTTGGGCAGAAACATTTTAAAATCTGAGTCAGGGGATCTGTAAATAACAACTATTACTAGTTTAGTTCCATTAACATTAACAACTCCTGCACAACATTCAAATATCTGTTCTGTGCAGTGTTTAGAAAAATCGATTGACTCCGATGAAAAATCGTTTTTTACATACATGGCCACTCCCCCACACTGCAAGGAACTCCTAGAGTAGAAGGCAGCTAATCTGTATCCTGGCAAAGGAAGTCTCTTAATTGTCACACCACTTTAAAAGTGTCAGAATCAGTATCAGTATCAGAATCAGTATCAATAAGCATTTCATTAACTTTATCTCTGATACCCTGTATATTTTGATGAAAAACAGTAATTCCCTTATTACTTATATTCTTAGACTTTGTCAAAGGTGGTTCATTTCTTAGAGGGATTTCCTTTAAGCAGGAATATCTATCAGCTGTCTTCAGTCTAAAAAAGGTGCAGCCCTAACACCAACTACTACAGGACTTTTTCCATGAGTGAAACCCCCACCCCCTACTACACTGTCACCTATGAGCTTTGCCAACCTCCCCTTCCCAAACATATTGAGGTGCAGACCGTGCCTAGTAAAATCCGAACTTTGGATAGTCTCAACTGGCACCACTGCAATGTGATCCATGCCCTCCGTCATCAGCGCCTTCTCAAGCCCCATGGTAACACGGCTGACAGCCGTATTAAGACAAGGCCTATCATGACGCTCAAACAGCTGCACGAAATGCACATTCGTGCCACCAGTTTCAGTTGCTATCCTTTCCAGATCACCACCTATATCATATTCCCGGTCCCTATCAAGACTATTCCAGGCCCCACCAACTATAACTACCTGATCCTCTTTTGAAAAATTCCTACATAAGTCCCCTATGTTACAAGTGACCTGAGCTAACCCTGCACTAGGCTTCACTATGCTGGTGACCTGGTACTCACTCCCAAGTACTTCCTGCAACTGTTGGCCAACACCTCTGCCATGAGAACTACCTAGCAGCAGAACCTTCTTCTTCCTAAGAGACCTCTCTACAGATTTCGGCTTACCAAAAGCTGAGGTCTGCTGCGTACTTCCTACACCTACAGCTACAGGAGGTTCATCTCCACTCAACTCTGACAGTTGGTCAAACCTATTTGCAACTTGCAATGTAAAGCTATCTGAATACCATCTCCTAGCTACCTTCTTGCCAACTGCCAGTTCCCATTCCCCAGCCCCCCTTCCCCTCCTCAACCTACCTAGTTCCTCTTCAGCGTTTTTCAACTGCACCTGAAGGGCGCAGATCAAACGCTCCTGCTCCTCTATCAACTTATTCCTGCTGCAAATCCTACAGTTCCAGGAGAGAACCTCACCACAATGCCCACTGTCTTCCCCACTGCACTCCCCCCCATGAAAATACTTACTACAAATCCCACACTGCAGCCCACTACGCACAACCCTACGACAGAGCCCACACTTTTCACTCATGGTAAAATTTTACAATAATTTGTTAAGAAAAACTAGACGTCTACGTTATGAAGTTAAGTTTCTACAAAATAAGTAGGAAGTACCTCTTAACTACAGCAATCAACAAACCTCAGTCTCTACAAATCAAGTAACAACAACTAATAGTATCAGAAAAGAGCAAATAACACTACCACAGAAACTTTACACTGTTGCTTGTATAAACAAGTTCAAATTCAAGCGTCACTAATAAAATAACTAAATACTGTGAGAGTACAAGAGTTATCAAATACCGTAACTTAAAGTTTCCCATCCTCAACTACGTTAAAACAGCAAGTCACCTGTTGAAAAGTACTAAAGTTAATAAACAACTAGCGCGATAACACCTCCTGAAATCTAAAACTTTAATAATTCAACTACAATACACAAACACTTATTGGAACTTAGCTTTCGGAGACCGCTACGGCTGGAACCACTCGCCACCAGATGTAAACAAAGCGGTAAGACGTCGATGCCGGCGCACACGCGAACACAAATAACACCACTTAAAGCAATTACGGCACAACAAACGCTAAAATAACTGACGATCCTTTACTAGAACACCTCTAGATTGAATATTGTCACGAAATAACAATTAAAATAATTATATTAATCCTAAAATTATATAAAAAATCGAGAGCGATGTGCACAGCAGTCCAGCACTCGTGACGTCACGCCATCTTGTACTCATAAAGGAAAAAAAAAAAAACTTAAAATAAAATAAATAAAAAAGAAACGTAAAATCTTACACAAACATCAACACTTGATTATAACGTTTCACGCTTATTAAACGCGTCATTGCATCAGTTTCGGATGTTGCGCTATAACTGGTATACGCACATATGAAATATAGCCCCACTATCAACATTGCTAGTTATTTTTCCCACTACGTTGTATTGAAGGAAGGTTCAGATACCCCTTTCAACTTGGTCCACCAAAACTAGTTGCCGGTAAATTAACAGATGAGTCCACAGCTGACGACGTTCTTTTATTTAACACTTGCTTAATGTGTGTAGGTTTTATTTTTATATCAAGTAGGAAACAAGTTTACTCTACGGTACACAGAGTAATAATTGCACAAAGACTATTTATACCAAAATTCAAGCTTTAAATACTCTCTGATTTTACGTTACTATTAATCGGACGAGAGTGGTCGTGAAATGGAGATGAATAAAAATAATAAATTTTTTGCTAATAAGATATATGCCAAAATCCCTTGTTGAATATTTATTGTATTTTAGGTAACTGGTTTCGTCAATCTTATTTATCATCTTCAGATCTCTTAATTAAAAAAAATAGCACCTCATATGACACAGTGCTTGATGTCAAAATTATAAAAGTCACATACATATTTCAAATACACTGTGTTAATTACATATTAACTAAATGTGTGAAATTTAAAGTTTTCAACAATGTTAACAAGTGAGAAAAAAATATGTTGTCTGACGAGTTAAGGGATGTAGTTTGAAAAGTGACACATCTACTTTATATGTACATAACACAAAACATTTAAAACATGTGAGTTACTATTAAAGCTTAGACATCAAGCACTATTTCATATGAGGTGCTTCTTTTTTTTTTTTTTTTTTTTTTTTTTTTTTTTTTTTTTTTTTTGTAATTTAGAGATTTTAAGATGTCAACAAAGATTTTCGAAACTGGTCATCTAAAATAAAAAAAATAATATTCAACAAACGATCTCGGCATATATACTCTTATCAAATAATTTATATCGCTTAAAATTGTCAATCATATACAGTAATAACAAAACGTAATTCTGTATAAAACATCCTTCAAAATATACACCAAAGTGAACCCAAAAGCACAGACGTAGGAGAATCGTAAATTACTAACCGTGTCAGCAGCCGTGAAATAGTTTACAAAATGCATCTTAAACCATCAGCTTTTTTATTCATTCCTTAAAAAACGACTAGTTTCCGTCCTAGACTTAAAATGAAATTTTTAGTGAAATTGACTTCTAGTGTTATCAGTCAGATTTATGTTATGTAATGCATTTTAATAATCTCTTTTAACACCTTTTTATCAATAATGATTGTAAAAGAATTAACAAACAGTTTATGTTTAAGAAGCATTTTCTAAAGCTGAAAGGCACAACTGGCGAAGCAACATATGTGAAAGGAATACGATCAATGTTAAAGTTTTCTTTGAAGTTGCAATACAATCTGGTACAGACGAGAAAGATTTTAAATTCATTGCGATATATTTAAAATGAAATTACTTTCCTAACTTGAATAAGAACATGATGACAAATATGGTGAAAAATGTGTAATTGTTACTACGAGTACTGTGCGAGTACGTATTGTAAAACAATAGATAGGAATGTAGCAAAGTATCGTATAAGCTACATAAAAATGGGAAGGGAAGCAAGAAATAATGATGTGAAAATTTCGGCAAGACATGGCTCCTCGTGGTACATAGACTTTTAGAAAAGAAATTACGGAGAAAGATGTACTACAAAGTAAATATTACCTCAAATGTATTTCTAATGAGTAATAAGATAAGAAGAGGGGCAGAACTACACGTGCGGTTTATAAACTTATTCTATTTCGACTCTTCTCAAGTTGTTTAAAAGTTATTGGTTTCACTGTTGTAGCAAATATGGTGATTTTTCTTCACACTTTGTGATGGCAATATAGTACTTTAATTGCACTAAAACTCCATGCTATTGATCTTTGGCTTGTGAAACTTCAAATGTATCTTAACTTGCTATGAATTAGCTTCGCAGAATTTTATCTATTTACCGGTTTTCTTTACGTAATAAGTCTTGTAATGTTTAACGAAAGAAAGAAAAATCAGCTTGAGTAATAACTCATGAGAGAATTTCACAAGAGAATTAGTGAAGTTGAGTCTGTTGTGTGAAGTTTGAGATTGACATCACGAAGCAAATCTTGCTTGCTGAACACTGAAAAACAGCAGGAACACCCATCATGTAAGCAGGTTGCTGCACGAGACAAACAATGCTCCAATGAGAGTTTTCCAAGGATGGTGTAATGGACTGTTTGATAAACAATATGAACCTACAAATGTAGAGAGTACGCTTAAATGTCGAGATGGATATGATTCATTCCGAAATTTTAAGAGACAGAAAATTTTTTACAATAACAGGTCCTAGTACAAAGAAATGTAAAACGAAAGCATTGTTTATCTTACGTGTACAGTTAGGTAATATGACCGAGTTATTTCGTGAAATATTATTTACCTACAGAAGTTGGAGTTATTGTAGAAAGATATAAAAAAGCCAAGATCGCTGATCATCAATTTTTATTTACGACGACCGGTTTCGCTGAACTGGTCAAATAAAATCATTTTACAAGGCCATAATCTTGTAATGTCAATCAGTTGTTATATAACAATTTACAGTGCATAGGTGCACTATGTCATTATAATGAAACATAATTATCACAGTGAGTGACAATAGCAAACTGATACATGATACAAGTCAAGGATAAAAGAATAATTATCCTTGACTTTTATCATGTATCAGTTTGCTATTGTCACTCACTGTGATAATTTTTTTTATTATAATGACCATAGTGCACCTATGCACTGTAAATTGTCATATAACAACTGATTTACATTACAAGATTATGGCCTCATAAAATGATTTTATTTGACCAGATGATGCTGACATAGTTCAGCGAAACCGGTCGTCGTAAATAAAAACTGATGATCAGCGATCTTGGCTTTTTTATATCTTTCTACAATATTATAATTGGATCGCCTTCTAGAACGTAAACAAACTCAGTTGGAGTTATATTTGGAATTTAAGGTCGCAGAAAAGAATAAAGAATGGCACTTCCCGCAGTCAGCCTGACGTCAGCGCAGCGAGACTTGGCGCTAAACAAGCGGAGACGGCAACGCCTGCTTCGGCCAGCGACTATTTGTCGGCCGCTGAATGGCTTCATCAGTTTGCCAATTAAGTCGTCGCCTGTCAGCGGCGGGAGGAAGCCAATATTGGCGGAATAGCAAACAGAGGAACGCCGCCGCCGCCGCCGCAGCCGCCGCCTCCGACGAAACGGCTGCGCACCGCCCCGCCGCTGGCCTGCTGCCAATAGCGGCGACTAGAGAACAAACGCCGCTCTTCTTGGCGGTACACGGCGCTCTCCAGCAGGGCTGTCTGCCACGCCGTCACTCCCACGGGACCCTTAGTCAATTTTATGAACGGCAGGGTGGGATCAAACACTCAGAATAACATGACACTATTCAGTTGCTAAGTGTCATAAGAAAATAAGTAAGTGTGGGGAAAATACAAACACCTACGAGGTACATTTTATATATATATATATATATATATATATATATATATATATATATATATATATATATATATATATATAGAGTCATCACTTCACCAATGACGACGAGCTGAAAGAAACTGTTTCCAACTGGTTGAAGACACAGGCGGCAGACTTCTATGAAGAAGGTACACAAAACCTGGTACCACGCTATGACAAATGCCTGAAAAATTTCGGCAGTTATCTGGAAAAGTAGTCTAAGAGTTGTAGCATTTTGTGCAACAAAAATTTCTTCTGTATCTGTGTACAATTTCATTTTATTATCAAACGGAACTTACTTTCTGGACGCACCTCGTATACTGCTGAAACTGGTTTCAATGTCGTCCGCAAACGTATAGCGTAGTGACGTCTCTGGCAGAGCGCCAGTTGTGTACAATTTAACAGGACAACACCGAGGCATCCATGTGGCGAAAACTACCATGACATCTGACCTATTTCACAAAAGTAGAGCGTACCTCAACTAAAACAGAAGTTTAATACAAAGTATTTTTAACTATCAGCCGTTTTATTAAATTCTTAAAGCTGTCAAGCGGTATCTAATGGTGGATCACATATCTCACAAAAAAAAAAAAAAAAAAAAAAAAAAAAAAAAATAGAAAAAAAATAAAAAAAATAAAAATAAAAATAAATAAATAAATCAAATAAAAAAATGGCATTGATTTCTTGCAATGTTTCGAAGCTGAGAGGGAGGTCATTCTGGAAGACTTTTGAGGATGACGAGGATGCAATTAAGTCTTTGACCAAAACGTGGACTCGAAGCGACCGGGAATACTGACAATACTGTTTCGTGTAAAAGGAAGGTCTGAAAACGGGACTGAGATTACATAAGATGTTTCATGGCCCAGTAGTGTGTGTAATTCTCACTGTGCGCAGTGAATCAGTGACGAAGAAAAACTCTGAAGCATTGCTTTCCTGGTATTCTGAATTTTATTCAGAAAATACGGATACAGTAATAGGAAGTACTTGCCGACGTGAGTTTTGCTGCTTTATAATCATTCTTGTGGTCAGAGAGATGCAGTAGCTGAAGCAACTAACGAGAGCACATTTTTCATTAGTACTCTTAGTCGCGTGAGCTGCTTTAAATGCGCCGTATGATGACCCTCTTCCTAAAATAGGGTCGAAGCCTGATACCACATTAACATTCTCTGGTAAGCGGTAGTTAATTTGCGTTTTATTAGACGTCACGTCCCACAGACAAAAACCTGCTTCCATTAGTAAAAATCTGAAGCTACCTTCATGCACTCTGGGAGAAAATTAAGTAGACGTGGGCTCCCCGCCAGTTGCACTGTCATCCTCCCACCCGCGAGAGAAGAGAAAAGACTGCGAAATTACGTTTTGAGATATGATGAAGGAAGAGAGAGAGAGCCGTCTTTGCATTGGTCCCTTTCGCAGAGGAAAACACTTCCGCCTTTCTCGTTAAGCAGTGGACGTACTCCACAGTTTTTCCTTTCCGTAACAGTGATGTATTACGTTCGTAGCAGAGGTCTGCTCTACTGCCACATTGCTGCTTGGTTTTAATTAAACTTGGTCAAGCGTGGATTCGAAAAAATTTCAGGCACTACTTCCCGAAATAAAACAGTACAATTATTTGCTGCCGCTCTCGAGGAGTTTATTTACTTTATCGTTGTACAATATCACTGGGTATTGTTTGAATGTGGAATTCACAGTCTCTCATTTTTTTTCTTTCGCGTTCTTTCAATGTTCCAGTGTTTGTAAATCTATGGCACTTAACTGGTTATCAGTCCCTCGGCTTATAAACTATTTAAACTAACTTATTCTAAGAGCAACAAATACACCCATGCTCGAGGGAGGACTCGAACCTCAGACGGCAAGCATAGGCGCGCTCCGCAGCTAGGCGCCTTGGCCTTCTCCACCGCGGCCACGTTCTTCCACACTTTTCACTGTTAACACGTCCTAACTGCTGGACCGGCGCAATGAAAATACGATTTTATCGTCATCCTATTAACGGGGAACAGAAAGCCGTTTAGATCATGTACTTTTGGGTTCTGTAATTATGTCCTACATATCTTACAAGGAGACCACATGGGTATCGGTTTTTAAAATATCTCTGTTGGACTTGAATAAACAAGTTATGTTCAGTATAATTTTGACTTGCCTATAAATTGTAGTTTTCGAGCACCTTCCCGCTTTTTCATTTTATATTGTTTTTCGCCAGTGCTGAGAACAAGCTCAGATGTAATTTTTTATGTTTAAGTTCCGTTGCACCATAAGTGTTTTCTTAGCCACCTTTGTGAAATAACTTTAATTGTTTATTAATGTCTGTGTGTAATTTCGTGTGAGCTGCTAGGTATATTGGCCACTGTGTCATTAACATCATGTTATTAGAGTAATTTGAACCAAGTCAGTTCTCAATTTGCAGCAAGGAGTAGCCAGTACCTCACACGGATCTTTTGCTAATTTTACTTATCTGGATACCTCCTCCCAGAATTAAGCTTTTATTCCGTACTGTGGCCTACTTTTGGAATTGAGGCACTTCCGGTTGAGATGTAGGTCACAGATAGGAGTCACAGGAGTTTGTGACACTTGCGAGGAGTGACACTTGCGCGGAAAGGGAATGTGTAGACACTTGCGCGGAGACCCGGACGCTGCAGGTAGTGAACAGGGTGTTCCAGAAGTAGAGATACACCACCCCTACTCCTCGCCCTCCAGCCGCTACCTGTGCCATATTCAGGGAAAGGCCCACCGAGCGAGGTGGAGCAGTAGTAACGGCCCGGAGATATCACAGCCTCATTCAACAGGGAGATAACACGTCATACAAATATCACTCGATTGACAATACAGCACCATGTGAAGAGGAATGTGATGAAATCGGAATTGAGCGCAACCGTTTCTAACTACAATTTCGGATTGACAGCATTTTGAGTCAGAATTCGCATCTATAGTCGCATTTATCGCAAATGCGAATTTTTCCTGTCTCTAGTAATACCTGTAAAAATAAACAGCTGATCAAGGCACTAAAAGCAAGGGCAGATATTTGGGTGTATTACTACAAATAACTAAAACACAATTTGATCGTGGAATTATATACAATCTCATTATAAAGGTTTTTTGTAGGTGGTTGTGAGCAGCTTTTAAATACGTTAGTAATAGAATTATGAAATATAGACAGCCACACCTTATGTTTATTATGAGATATCGATTTCGGCTAATTTCAGGTCATCTTCAAGTCTCAAACAATAAGTGTTACTGATGCATTTTTCCAGTGGCACTCATAACCTTTAACTGTTTACACACGAGGTCTAACGTTGTTAATCGCGTTAGCGATGAAAACAGAACACAGAATCTTTGCGTCTAAATGATACATTATTGGTGTGAGTCTTATTTCGAAAGAACAGACATCACACCAATACATATATAGCTCTCGGTAAAATGGAACGGTACGATGTCGTTACATAGCACAGCACTGCCGACTGGAAACGCAGGAGAAGTGCAAACAACGTTCTCTCCTCAGAGGTATGATTAGGTTCGACGTAGACTTCTACAACATACAGTCTACACGGCGAAGATTACGCCAAAAAAATTAACGTTTCGTCTACTTTGGCGATAGCAACCAAATTTTAAAATCGTGTCCACTATGTAAACATGTTGCAACACAAAACGCTTCAAGTCCAAAACTTCACTGATTTTTGAGTTCTGAATTTTTAATATGTTTTTAATGTTATTACAGAAAAAACTCACACTACAATTTTCATATGGCAGAATTTGTAGGCACATTCACAAGACATAAGTCAACGGTTGTGTGCATACATCTTATGAGATATATCAATCATTGGTTTTCAGTGTTTATTTCAAATTTCTCTTTTAAGTTTCTTTAATTATTAGTAATTAAATGTGGTTATGAAATAAATAAATTACGTGTATATGTGTAGTCTTATGCGGCCAAACTAATTAGATCATTGGTCGCTAGACTTACACACTACTTAATCTTACTTAAAATAACTTAGGCAAAGTACAAACAAACATACCTATGTCCGAGGAAGGACTCGAACCTCCGACCGGACCTGCTGCGCAATTTGTGACACATATTACTTGTTTGATAATATTAATGCATAGAAGTATGAAATCACGTCAAGACTACTTGCTGCAAAAATTTCGACAAAAAAAATTGGCACTGAGTTTAGGAAAACAAAATTCTGGTATATTGGATTTTAACATTTTATCAAAAAATGAATGTTACTACAAGAGATACAGCCATTCAAATTTACGGGCACCATAACGTTTTCCCTTCCTGAGTAAATGAGCTGTTTCTTATAGTTTCAACACTTTTTTCTTGAATGTTCTGAATATAAATCTTCAAACAGACTTCTTGAGGAGGAGAGTGATACGGATATCTGATTGTAAACCACTGCCTATTACCTTAGACCTTCTTGACTGTACTGAACAGTAGTTCGCGTATTCCGTAATTTATATTTATACAGTTAACAGGCAATGTAATTTATAACCAACTATTGGCTGCCAATTTCGCTTCATTTTTCCTGGAAGTCTTGCAACTTGTTTCTCCCTGTTGGTTTATGCCAAGTTCGGAGTAAAAATGGTTCTGTATGACGGTGATGGAAACAAGAAAATAGAATTTATCTTTAGCATTTTTCGGTGTGTGACTATTCCCTTACACATTCCGTATTTCATATATTTCTTAGATGTATTTGTAATTCGAATAGAGCCACATCGTTTTGGGGTCTACGAATAAACGCTTTAAGTATGTAAAATACTCATTGACTTATTATTAACGTTTTTTAATTGAAGGTTTATGGTTGCGTCTCCTATTAAAAATCATAGTAGCTATTTTTAAAGAGATGGAAGTTGCGTGATAGTGGGGTTAACTACATAACGGTCAATTACATCAACGTATCTGTGCAGGATGCCTAATATATTTATTGCTTGCACAGGTGTCTCGAAATGCTTAGTGTTCTGAATAATATGCTTTTAGGAGGTATGACTGTGGAAAGTCATCGTCTTGTAGTAGCAGACAATAACTCTCCAAACATTATCACTATTAAAATACCTTTTTGTTTACAGGAGGAACACTCAACGGATTAATATGTAGTTAGAACAAGTTACTATAGTAACTTGCAGCTCGCAAAGGGTTGTGCATTTTCACTGAGTTTCGTGTTGTGTTGACAGTGTGGACACTTGACAACAGCAGTGCTAGACTTCTTGGTGTGCCTGTACCCAGGAAAAGCCATTAGCCGCCCCAAGGGCCCCGGGTTCCGCGCAAGTGTCACTCCGCGCAAGTGTCACTCCGCGCAAGTGTTCCAACCCCAGTCACAGTGCTACAGTCAGGGCTGTAGGGCGGATAGTCAAGCTGACCCCATTTAAACTTGTCCAGTACACTTTGTGTGACTCTGGAGACGTGTGGACGCGCGTTATCATGGAGCAGAATCACTCCCTCTGTCAGCAGACCAAGCCGTTTGTTCTTGATTTACTTACGTAGGTTACGGAGTGTCTTGCAGAACACTTCACTGTTAATGGTTTTCCATGCTCCAGGAATTCGATAAGTGTCGGACCTCGGACGTCGAAACATACAGACAGCATTACTTTGCCAGCTGAAGACACAGCCTTGAAATTTTTATGGGGAGGTGACGAGGTATGCTTCATAATCTTAGCTGACGCACTTCGATATCCCAAAGCGGCATAATCAAACTTCAACCGAGTTGGTTGTTAAGACGTTTCAAACCTTCTCGCCGGCCGCGGTGGCCGAGGATTGAAAAATCAAATGTTCAAATGTTTGTATAGTATATGGGACTTAACTACGGGGTCATCAGTCCCTAGGTGGCCGAGGAGACTGAGGCGCTTCAGTCACGGTCTGCACGGCCACTACGGTCGGGGGTTCAAATCCCCCCTCGGGCATGGATATTTGTGCCGTCTTTAGTATAAGGTAGTTCATAAGTAGTTTGTAGGTTTAGGGACTGATGACCCAGTAGTTAAGTCCCATAAGCTTAACAAACATTTGAACATTCAAACCTTCTCACTTGAACACCCCCCCCCCCCCCTATATATATCCACGGCGTGGACTAAATATGTATCATCGTCTTGTGAAACGTTGCATTGATAATGTCTAGTTACTAGCCGAAATCTGCATCTGCTTAAATTTCAACGAGCACGGATCGCTTGACTGATTTCAACATTTTCACATATAAAAGTATTCAAATGATTCAAGTTCACACTGCAATTTGCGATTACATTCCAAGGCTGCTTCCACAACACTACTCCTGTACACCTGTCGGAGGACAGCAAACAAACTCAGTAAGCTCAAACGCGGGATATCGCACAGCAAAGATTGTCCTCGCGGAGCCAAAGATATGATTTTACAGACATTCAACGTAATTAACATTGCATACCTAGGTTTCATACGTTGGGCAAATAAATAACGATTGTGGAACCATCTAACTTTCAGATACACCTCACTCTCTTAACAGGAAGCGTGTTGGGGTAGTCCGTAATCTCTGCGCCCAGACTGGCGCAACACGAGGAGTTCTTGCCGGCATAGTTACATACCGCCGTATTGTTCTCTACAATTCAGAGATTTCTGGTGGCAGAGGATTGAAAATTCTGTGGGAAAAGATAAAAATGGCCGGATTCATTAGGGTTGCGACACATGGGTACGTTAACGGCTGCTAAGAAGAACGATATCATTGTGTGGTTGTAATGGATAGGCGGCCGTACTTGCTGGTGGTAAGTACAACGCGACACAGAACTTGAGGTCTGGCAGAGGTAGATACAGCGCGTTGGTCAGTCTGGGCCAACAGCATTCGCACTGTCGGCTGATAAGCTGGAGGGAGCATCCAATTTCCTCGGAGGGGCGGGCGTCGCGGCTTTGTTCGCGCAGAGTTGCGGCAGAGGGTCGCCGAGGTCAGCCGGGTTGTGGCCGGCTCCGTCTGGGCCTTCAACAGAGGCGGCGTCGGGTGTCCGCTGCTGCAAGGACACTCTGCAGCCGAGGGCGCGCCCTCGTCTAGGCCAGCTGCGCTGATTGCTGCCGACAACCGCCTGCGCCTTAGTGGGACACTCAAATGCTAAATACAGCTGCCAGGCACATTGCAGTTTCGCTTTAGGTGCCGCATCCAGTGCCTCAATTCTCTGAGACGACGAGTTAATACGAGTAATGTGATTACCTAAAAGTTTGTCGTTTCGTAGGCTTTCGCGGCGTAATAGTTCTTCATAGTTTCTTCGGGTTTGCTGCCGGATTTTGAAATCAAACTGACCCAATATTACGGCGGTACACCTGTCCGCCATCCTCAGGGGAACTGCTGCTGCTGGACTCGCCGACAACTGATGCTGAGGGCATGGAACGCCGTCCTATATAGGTCCTATATAGGACTGCGTTCCATGCCCTCAGCATCAGTTGGGGAGTCCAGCAGCAGTAGTTCCCATGAGGATGGCGGACAGGTGTACCGCCGAAATATTGGGTCAGTTTGACTTCAAAATCCGGCAGCAAACCCGAAGAAACTATGAAGTACCTATAAGTTTATTCCAAGACACCAAACATTTAAAGGGATAGCTGCCAGTTGGCATTGAATTACATCAATGGGGAAAAAGAAAATTATCATTTCTGCTAGACCGGGATTCCAACCCGAGTCACCTGTGCTGTATACTGCGCCAGTCTGGACGCAGAGATTACGGACTACCCCAACACTCTTCCTGTCAGATCATATTTCTCAAACTACCCGCATAACTGACTTCTAACATAATACTTCTTGCTATCTACAACTACATATACAGGATGTTTCACTAAGTGTGTTTCCCTCTGTAACTTATAAAATAATAAATAATAATGGTGACGGGAAATTTTAATGCGGTAGGTCAATACAAGAAATGTTACACTTTCTGCAGAGGTATGAACATAGTTTATTGTATCATTTTCAAAAAGAGTTACAGCACAAAGAAATAATTTTTTAAATGGAACAATAGTTTTTTTTTTCTATCGTGCATTGGATTCGTTGAAACTAGCTGCGTTCAAATCAATTCAAACTACATTCCTATCACTGTTAGTTTGGGAGCTACAACCCCTCAAAGTTTAGGGGTCGGAGACCACGACAGCGTAGATGACTGGCTGGTGGTCATGAGACAGTGGGCCGTGCTCCAGGGGATAACTGCTCGGCCAATCAGCTACTCTATCGCAGCCTCCGCCCCCGGAACTTTCAAGGGTTGTAGCTCCCAAACTAAATGTGTTAGGAATGTATTTTAAATTGCTTTGGACGCAGCTGGCTTAAACGAATCCAATACACGGTAGAAAAAACTATTGTTCCATTAAAAAAGACTTTATCTTTGTGATGTAACTCTTTGGAAAATAATACACTTAACTATGTTCATAGCTCCGCAGAAAGTGTAACATTTCTTGTGTTGATCTACCGCATTAAAATTTCCCGTCACCAATTATTTTATAAGTTACAGAGGCAAACACACTTAGTGAAACACCCTGTATACTCCGCAGTCCACCCAAAGGTATGTGGCGGAGGGCACCTAGTACCTACCACTAGTTACTGCTTTTCCTTTTCCACTCCTATATAGAACAAGGGAGAAACGAATGCTTCCATGCATCTGTGCCAGCCCTAATCTCTATGATCTTGTATTTGTGGCATTTATTAATGACAACAACCAAGAACGCCTACACTTTTTATTTGCAGTACCGGTTTTGGTAGATTGAACTGCAATCTTCGGATCTTTCATATCATTCACCATATCACAGTTAAAGTTTAACCTGCCGAAACCGGTAATCTAAATTAAAATTAAAAACGATATTGTCTGTTGTCTTTAATAAACTGATTGAAAGGTTCGCCACCGAAATATGTCGATTTATATTTGTGTCTTTACGCAAAAAGTAAGTTGGCGGCAGTAGAATCGTTGTGCAGTCCGCTTCAAATCCCGGCCATTTAAATTCCTTCAACACCGACTCTCGACAAGGACGTCGCCTTCCCTCCCAAGACTCCCACTTGAATTTCCAAGTATCTCAGTAACACTTGTACACTAATCGAAAATACAAGCAACAAACCTAGCAGCCCGCCTCTGTACTGCCTGTAAAATGTTCAAATGTTTGTAAACATATTGGACAAAACTGCGCTTAAAACCTACTTAAACTAAGGTAAACTAACCTGAGGACAACACACACACACCCATGCCCCAGGGAGGACTCGGTCCCCCGACGGCGAGCAACCGCGCGCTCCGCAGCGAGGCGCCTTAGATCGCTCGGCTACTCCACCGCGTGAACTGCCTCTATGTCCTCCTTTAAACCGATCAGGTGGGGATCCCAAACGCTTGGGCAATACTCAAGACGGGGTCGCACAAGCTTTTCATATGCGGTCTCCTTTACAGACGAATCACTTCTTCTCAGAATTCTCCCCAATAAATCGAGGTTGACAATGCTCCTTCCCTACGTCTGTCCTTTTATGTTCGTTCCATTTCATATTGCTGTGCAGCGTTACGCCTTGATATTCAACTGACTCAGTCAAGCAGCACATTACTAATACTGTATTCGAACATTGCGGAATTGTTTCTCCTACTCATCTTCATTAGCTTATATTATTCTACATTTAGAGCTAGCTGCCACTCCTCACGCCAGCTACAAATTTAGCCAAGTCATCCTGCAGTTTTTGAAGGAAGACACCGTCCCGCACATGACAGAATCATGAGAAAACGGCCGCAGAATCAAATTTATTCTGTCCGTCAGATCATTTATACAGATACAAAATAGTAGCGGTCCTATCACACTTCTCTGGGGAACCCATGACGATGACCTAGTCTCTGAATAATACTCGCCATCGTGGACATAATACTGGTATAAGTAGTCTTGCAGCCACTCACATATTTTAGTACCTATTTCATATAATCGTATCTCCGGTAGCGAGCTGTAACGAGGCACCGTATCAAACGACTTTAGAATATTGACAAATATGCAGTTTTCCCGTTGCCCTTCATCCATTGCTCACCAGATGTCATGAGAAAAAAAGGGCAAGCTGAGTTTCGCATGTTTGGTGCTTCCTAAAGTCGTCTCAAGGAAATACACTATATTAGAAATTATTGGTAATATGATCAATAATTCTACAGCAAATTGATGCTAATGACATTCGTCTGTAATTATACCTTTCTTGTAGAAAGGAGTCATCTGCACGTTTTTCCAGGCACTTGGAACTTGGCACTCGATCAAAGACTGGGCTCAATACCGCAGAATTCTCTTCGTAGAACCTAATGGTACCACATCTTGACCTGGTGTCTTGTTTTCAACTCTCTCAGCTGTTTCCCTACACCAGCTACGCCTATTGCTGTGTACTCCATATCACTGTCAGTGAGATCAACAAATGAACGTATGTTTCGATGGTCCTTCTGCAATAAAGATTTCTTAAAATGTTAAATTGAAAACTTCGTCCTTCATTTTGCAGTCTTCTTTCTCCAGCCGCGAACTATTACCATGGAATTTTTGCTGATTCCCGTATGGGGTAGGGTACGGGCATATTACAGACAACATTTCGTTTACAATCTACTACCAATATGAAAGATATTAGCTGCTAGAGGGCATGGAATTACACAAGCGGAGAAAGTAAAAGACGTCCAATCATCCCTTAAGTGTAGATGCTCTCCGTGCCGGAAGTGTTGCAGGAATCGGAAGTTACAGTAATAAAGACGATGGGAACGGCCATTATGTCTTTAACTCATCCCACATCTAAAATAAAAATATATCCACTGACGTGTTTTGGGCTCATTTTAGGATTTCCTGTGGTTTTAATATTTTTTACAAACATTTCGCAAGAAATTTAAATAATAAAAAGTTTTGGATGCTTACGTCTCTACTATTTCGATAATAGTAATATTCTCGCTGGCCGTATTTTAACAGACAGCCAAAATTATTTGATATTTCAGTTCATCTGTTACAGACTTTTTTTAAACTTTTACGTGTTTAAACTGTTATTTTAATTTCTCTCCCATACTTTCAGTATATTTTTCCGTTAAAATTTCATCACCTGTCTGGCCGTGTTAGTTTATCCTGTTTTTCAAGTTTATTTTCTTTGCATGTACTGGTTTACGTAAATTCAAGTAACGCCGCTAAATCGCCGTTATTGTTGTAAATATACATGAAACGATGCAAGATACGAAAGAAACTTAAGAGAGCTGAGTTATGGAAAATTTTCTTCCCTACAAATTCGTTTATTAAATTTTCGTGTCCGATGAACGGTTAAGCCGTTATTTTCATTTATACTTCGAACTGTCAAAACGCGAACGCGAGGCCCACTTTGCCGTTACTACCGTACTCTAATGTGGGCCAAACAACGTACTTGTCCCAATATTAAGCAGCATATGCATGTAATTACCGGTAGAGGAATCGGTTCCGACAAGTAAACTTTCGTTACAACTATGTACGAGATATTTGTGGCGATTGCAACACTGCACATTCTCCTAATCGAAGCATTCGATGACGTTACCGGCCCAACGGAAGACGCTACATATCAGCAAGACAACAGTTTTACACGAAGCAAGTAGCAGGCCGCGGCGGATTAGCCGTGCGTACTGGAGCGCCATGTTGCGGTGCGCGCGGCCGTTCGCCGTCGGGGATTCGATTTACGCCTCGGGAATTTGTGTTAGTGTTGCCCTCAGATTGGTTTACCTCAGTTTAAGTAGTTTGTAAGCTACGGACTGATAACCCAGAAGTTGACTCTGATAGATTTACAAAAATTTGAACATTTTTTTGCGAGTAGCAGTATTCCCATCATGCCTACCAAGAGTTGTATATTCGCAACGTGTTAAATTGACTTCCTCTGTTCGAACAGTTGCGTTTAATACTGCACAGGAATCAATTCGCAAAAACTTTTCACATTGGTGAATCACAGAATGTAGAGTTCTGTGCGGTCATTCTGGGAGTGGAATTGGAAGATAATTTCAAATTTAGTATCCAGTGATGAGTCTGCGTTCCATTTAAATGCAAACGTGACCTACCACAACCTAACCATATGGTAACACTGTAGCCAAATAAAAAAGCAATTTCGCGGAAGAGACTCACTTTCAAAAGTTTCATTTTTTGACGCCATTGCAAGAGGAAATTATTTGGGCATTTATATTTTTGCGGTAAATGAGGTTACTGGGGTGAAGTATCTAGATGTACTTGTTGTATGGCCTTTTTAAGATTTACGAAATCCTGCTGAAAATAATATTCAACAATCCGTTTTGCCATACCAGTGTCTCAGAGTATTGCTTCAGCAAAGAATCGACATTGGCCACCAAGGTCGCCTGATATTTAAGTGTTTTATTTTTTTTTATTTATTTATTTTTTTTATTTTTATCTTTTCAGAAAGGATAAGGTAAGTTAGACCTCTATAAGCGGTTCCCTCATTTTACATTTAGTTAAGTATGTAGCAACAGCACAGTTTGTGCAGACGTGTTCGTAAAATTGTATGACACTGATCTGAATGTGTGTCGGGAGTCTACTGAAATGCTACGAATGTTACAGAATGCATGCTGTCGTATTTCTAAGTAACCTCTAGATATATGCATGTAAAATTTACATCTTTCCAAAATAAAACTGTTTTAGTTCATAGCGAATGTTTAAGTTTAGTGCGAATACGTCGCATGAATCCCTTTGAAAATTCAAGTTATCACGTCTTTTTCAAAGATTATTATCAAGATTAATTACACCTTATCCAACCTCAAGTCTCCGTGCATCTCTTATTTGTGTCTTATAATGATCATACGTTATCTACTATGGCTCCTACATCTCAGTTTAGTATAACTGCATGTTGTTTAGAAGTAACTGTCGATTTCTGGAAATGATTCCGTTATGCTGGATTCCACAAATTGACGACTATAGTGATGTTATCAAAATGAGTCGTTGGTACTGTAAAACCTCTACACGAAGTAGGGATAAAATATTTGAGATGGCTGACTTTCTAAAGACGCACACTGACTACTTCAGTAACAGAATCACACACAGGCACTGTCCTTTTTCCTAATAAGTAAGCCCCTGCGGGAAATAGTCCGTCTCTAGTGTGACCCTACGGTGGTAACATTACTTCACACCTACATGTCTCTAGTTATTACTACGCGGGCAGCAACTTATTATATAAAAGTGCACTCTATATTTTTATACATCGATGAAAAAACATTGCAATAAAATATCATAGTAATAAATAATCATCTCCAAACAAGAAAGACACTCATGCAATAAGGATCGCACAAAATAATAATCTTGCCAGCAGAGGGGCTTATAGTATTGCATTCTCTTCACTCGAAATTTAACCTCATACCACACTCTCTTCCACCACACGCCATGTTAAAGATAGTCACACAATCAAATATGGAAGTACATACGGACAGCACGAACAAAACGAAGGACGAATGAAAAACCGGCAATGACAACTGGCAGCTGCATATACACTTGTCAACAGGAACATTACGATCACCTACTTAGTACTGAGATTAACCTGCAGAGGCAAAATCAGCGTCCCCTGACGAGTAACTAGTAGACACTCGCACGGTACATGTATAATCGAGCTGGCTGCCTGCATGTAGAATATGGGTGGATGCACTATCTGGGTTTGACCTGAGCGCAGATTGTGTTGGCCCGTAGACTCGGCACAAGCTTTCCGGAAACTGTGCCACTTTTAGGCTCTTCTAGGAGTAATGTGGCGAGTGTCTTTAACAAATCAAGGCGAAAACAACTCAATGAGTCGAGAGGTTGGTTGACCACCATAGATGTCGGAGGCAGTGGCTGGGCTGATTAGTAACATAGACGGAACTGACTTTACAGCTGGGGAAAGTCTGACTGAACACACTGCGCACCGAACGCAACGCTATGTAGATTGAAAGGAAGTATCTGCATCTGTGTTTAGATTTTGTAATTTATTAAGCGACCGGTTTTGATGCTACATTGTCATTATCTTCAGGTCCCTATTGCGTAACTGTCACAAGTAATAGCGCACATAAAAGGGCATGTCAGGTATCAAACTATCACTGATGTACAAGGTGTACCTAGATATACCTATTACACCTGTTGTATACCTAGTACTTCAGTTCTTATTTGATATCTGACAATTAGACGAAGAAATTTACGGTTACCGGTGTTAACGGGCCATCCATTTTCAGTGCACTATTACTTGTGACAGTTACGAAACGGGGGCCTGAAGATGGTGCGAATGTAGCACCGAAACTGGTCGCTTAATTAATTAAGAAGTCTAAACACAACTGCTGGCACTTTCTTTCAATCCACCATTTATCTGCTCTCATCCCATCCCATTAATGATAGAATTAATCTCCTAACGATTAGTCCCCACATCATGCGACCCATGCAAGTGTCAATATCAACACGACGATATCGGCAACTACGAATAAATTGGGAACACAACCTTAGCCAGTGGACGTAGCGGCAGTGGCGGAGCGCTGTATGTTTAAATGAATCCCTTTACCTGCTTTATCAGGTAAAGGGATTCATTTAAACATACAGCGCTCCGCCACTGGCGCTACGTCCCTTACCTGCTTTATCCCACCCCCATGAACCACAGACATTGCCGAGGTGGGGTGGCTTGCGTGCCTCAACGATGCAGATAGCCGTACCGTAGGTGCAACCACAGCGGAGGGGTATCTGTGGAGAAACAGACAAACGTGTGGTTCCTGAAGAGGGGCAGCAGCCTTTTCAGTAGTTACAGGGGCAACAGTCTGGATGATTGACTGAGCTGGCCTTGTAACATCAGCTAATGTGGCCTTGCCACACAGCTACTGCGAACGGCTGAAAGCAAGGGGAAACTACAGCCGTTACTATTCCCGAGGACATGCAGCTCTACTGTATGAACATATGATGATGGCATCCTCTCGGGTAAAATATTCCGGAGGTAAAATAGTCCCCCATTCGGATCTCCGGGCGGGGACTACCCAGGAGGATGTGATCATCAAGAAAGACAATACTGGCATTCTACGGGTCGGAGCGTGGAATGTTAGATCCCTTAATCGAGTAGGAAAATTAGAAAATTTAAAAAGGGAAATGGATAGGTTGCAGTTAGATATAGTGGGGATTAGTGAAGTTCGGTGGCAGGATGAACAGGATTTCTGGTCAGGTGAGTACAGGATTATAAATACAAAATCAGTTGGGGGTATCACAGGAGTAGGACTGATAATGAATAAGAAAATAGGAATGCGGGTAAACTACTATGAGCAGCACAGTGATCGCATTATCATTGTCAAGATAGATACGAAGCCAACACCGACAACAGTAGTACAGGTTTATATGCCAACTAGCTCTGCCGATGATGAGGAGATCGAAGAAATATATGAGGAGCTAAAGGAAATTATTCAGACAGTTAAGGGAGAGGAAAACTTAATTGTGATGGGAGACTGGAATTCGGTTGTAGGAAAAGGAAGAGAAGGAAAAATAGTAGGTGAATATGGACTGGGCAGGAGGAATGAAAGAGGAAGTCGCCTGGTAGAATTTTGCACGGAACATGATTTAATCGTAACAAACACGTGGTTTAAGAATCACAAAAGAAGATTGTATACGTGGAAGAGACCAGGAGACACCGGACGGTATCAGATAGATTTTATAATGGTACTACATAGGTACCGGAACCAGGTTATAAACTGCAGGACATACCCAGGGGCAGATATAGACTCTGACCATAACTTGTTAGTCATGAGCTGTAGGCTGAAGCTGAAAAAACTGCAGAAAGGTAGGAAAATAAGGAGATGGGACTCAGATAGATTGAAGGAAAGTGAAGTTCTGGAGAATTTCAAAGGGAGATTTAGGCAACAATTGACAGAAACAGGGGGAAATAAAACAGTAGAAGAGGAATGGGTAGCATTGAGAGATGAAATAGTGAAGGCAGCGGAGGACAAAATAGGTAGAAAGGCAAGACCTACAAAAAATCCATGGATATCACAGGAAATACTACAGTTAATTGATGAAAGGAGAAAATATAAAAATGCAGTAAATGAAACAGGCAAAATGGAGTACAGACGACTAAAAAATGAGATTGACAGGAAGTGCAAAACGGCTAAGCAGGAGTGGCTAGAAGCCAAATGTAAATCTGTAGAAGAATGTATAGCAAGGGGAAAAGTAGATACCGCCTACAGGAAAATAAAAGAAACATTTGGAGATAAGAAAAACAGCTCTACGAATATCAAGAACTCAGATGGGAAACCAGTTCTCAGCAAAGAAGGGAAAGCTGAAAGGTGGAAAGAGTACATAGAGCAGCTCTACAAAGGAAATGAACTTAGAGACGATGTTGTAGGAACGGAAGAGGAAGTCGATCAAGATGAAATAGGAGATACTATACTGAGAGATGAATTTGACAGAGCCTTGAAAGACCTAGGTCGGAACAAGGCCCCAGGAGTAGATGACACACCCTCAGAGCTACTAAAGTATCTGGGAGAGCCAGCCATGACAAGAATATTTGAACTGGTGTGTAGGATGTATGAGACCGGCGAAATGCCCTCAGACTTTAAGAAAAATGTAATAATCCCCATTTCAAACAAATCAGGCGCAGACAGGTGTGAGAACTACAGAACCATCAGTGTAATAAGTCATGGATGCAAAATATTAACACGAATTATATACAGAAGGATGGAAAAAACTGGTAGAAGCCGACCTCGGGGAAGATCAGTTTGGGTTCAGGAGAAATGTAGGAACTCGGGAGGCAATACTCACTTTACGTCTTATCTTAGAAGATAGATTAAGAAAAGGCAAACCTACATTTTTAGCTTTTGTAGATTTGGAGAAAGCATTTGACAATGTTGACTGGAATACACTCTTTCAAATTCTGAAGTCAGCAGGGATAAAATACAGGGAAAGGAGAGTTATTTACAACTTGTACAAAAGCCAGACCGTAGTTATTAGACTCGAAGGACATGAAAGGGAAGCATCAGTTGGGAAGGGAGTAAGACAGGGTTGTAGCCTTTCTCCAATGTTATTCAATTTGTACATCGAGCAGGCGGTGAAGGAAAGCAAGGAAAAATTTGGAATAGGGATTAAAGTTCAGGGGGAAGAAATAAAAACATTGCGTTTTGCTGATGACATTGTAATTCTGTCAGAGACAGCAAAGGACCTGGAAGAGCAGTTGAACGGAATGGACAGCGTGTTGAAGAGAGCGTATAAAATGAACATTAACAAGAGCAAAACAAAAATAATGGAATGCGGTCTTAGAAAATCAGGCGATGCTGAAGGAATTAGATTAGGTAACGAAACAATGAAGGTGGTAGATGAGTTTTGTTACTTGGGTAGTAAAATAACATGCGATGGTCGCAGTACAGAGGATATAAAATGCAGAATGGCAATGGGAAGAAAAGCATTTTTGAAAAAGAGAAATTTGCTAACATCGAATATTAATTTAAGGGTAAGGAAGTCTTTTCTGAAGGCATTTGTGTGGAGTGTTGCCTTGTACGGGAGTGAAACATGGACGATAAGCAGTGCGGACAGGAAGAGAATAGAGGCTTTTGAAATGTGGTGCTACAGAAGAATGCTGAAGATTAGGTGGGTAGATCGCATAACTAATGAAGAGGTACTGAACAGAATTGGTGAGAAAAGGAATTTTTGGCATACCCTGACTAAAAGAAAGGATCGCTTGGTAGGACACATTCTTAGACATCGGGGAATCGTAAATTTAGCATTGGAGGGAAGTGTGTGGGGTAAAAATCGCAGAGGGAGACCAAGAGACGCGTATAGTAAGCAGATTCAAGTGGATGTGGGTTGCCGTTCTTATGAGGAAATGAAAAGGCTTGCTCAGGATAGAGTAGGGTAGAGAGCTGCATCAAACCAGTCTCCGGACTGAAGACCATAACAACAACAACCTGCTTTATCATGCTGAAGGAAGGGTGCAAAACGCCGTCTTTCTGGAGAACAGACCCTTGACACCTGTACTGCGCCACAGAGACTACCTGGCGGCAGCACCACTATCCCCGGGAAACATTCATATGGGAATCCATGGGCTCTGTGGTACCATGACACCAAGAAGTACATCGTGTGTTGGTTTCAGTCCACGTAGACTCCTTCATGGCGCACTATGTGATCAAACGTATCTGGACATTTGACGGAAAATTACTTTCGCGGTGCCCTCAGTCGGTAATGCTAAACGTCAATATGATTTTGATGACAGTTTCCAGTCGAGAAGGCATATGTTCATCAGGTTCTGGAGGGTTTCTTGGGGAATGGCAAACTATTCCTCACGGAGTGCTGCTCTGAAAGAGGTATTGATGTGAGCCGGTGAGGCCTGACACTAAGTCGGCAATTTTATAGGATTCAATTCAGGACTCATTGCAGCCCAATCCATTACAGGGATGGTACTGTCGTGAAACCACCCCGCCAGCTTATGACCAGGTGCTCGATCGTGTTGACAGATGCAATAGCTATCCTTGAATTGCTCTTCAACAGTGGGAAGCAACAAAGTGCTTAATACATCAATGTAGGCCTCTGCTGTAATAGTGCTACGTAAAATAACAAGAGCTGCAAGCCCCCTCCCTGAAAAGACCACACCACTACCTGCGAATTTTACTGTTGGTGATATACAGTCTTGCCGATGACGTTCACCCGGAATTCGTAATACCTATACCGTGCCATCGGATCGCCTCATTGTGTACCGTGATTCGTCGCTCCACACAACATTTTTCTACTGCTGTATCTTCCAACGTTTACGCTCCTTACACCGAGAGAGGTATCGTTTGGCTTCGACATGCCAGATGTATGGCATCTGGGCAGCCGCTCGACCATGAAATCCATCTCGCCTGCTTACTTACTAGGAATGGAACCTGATGATTTTCGAATTCCTGTGTGATGGTCTGAGTAAATGCTTGCCTATTAGAATGTACCAACCTCTTCGACTGCCGGCGGTCTCTGTCAGTCAAAAGACCAGATCAGCCTGTTTACTTTCGTGCTGTTCATGTCCGTTCATGTTTCCACTTCACTACCACATCAGAAGCAGGGGACCTAGGGATGTCTAGGACTGTGTATTTGTAACGCACAGACTTCTGTTGTGTGACACACAAACACCTCACCACATTCGGTCTGTGAGTATCGCGGGGTTGCTCCCTCACGATATATACTAAGGTCACCGATGGAGTACCTTGCAGTAAGTGGCAGCACAATGCATATTACTTGAGGTGTCCGGATAATTTTGAACAAATAGTGTATTTCCCTGTCGAAGTTGCATTTTTCAACAAGATAATATTTCAAATCAAATGTTTGTAGAACTTATGGGACTTAACTACGGGGTCATCAGTCCCTAAGCTGACAAACTACATATGAACTAGCTAAGACTAAGGACGGCACAAATATCCATTCCCGATGGGGATTCGAACACCCGACCGTAGTGGTCGTGCAGACCGTGACTGAAGCGCCTCAGTCCCCTCGGCCACCGCGGCCGGCAAGATAATATTTAATGGCACGAGACAAGAAGTTTGATGGAGTGGTTTAAGAGTAGCAATTGAAGTTTTGGGGGCGCAATTTACCATATCTGAACTCGACCGAACACACCTGGATGAGATGTAACGTGGCGTAAGTGCTCATCAAACTCGTTCCAAATGTTCAAATGTTTGTAATTCTATCGGACCAAACTGCGTGGTCATCAGTACGTAGCTTAAAAACTAATTAAACTAATCTAAACTAACCTAAAGACAATCACACACACCCATAACCCAGGGAGGACCCGAACCTCCACGGCGAGCAACCGCGCGCTCTGCAGCGAGACGCTTTAGACCGCTCGGCTACTCCATCGCGGCAAACTCGTTCCCTTAATTTACAGATTTAGGTGACTTGTGTGAGCAGATGTGGGGACAACTCTCTCCATACAGTGCCTGAATGCTTCCCTGAAGAAGCGCGTCGTCGCTGTTATCTGTGCTAAAGTTTGGCACACCTTCTGCCATGGTATAAAAGAAACGAATTTCCTATATGAGCCCACGATATCAATGTTTTGGCAATAAAAATAAAAACCTGGCGGATCGCGGAAACTGTATTAGTGTATAAGTTTCTTCCGGCATTCACCATCACCAGATATAAAAACCACTTACTACGTACAGATTTTATTATTAATACTGAACTTTGGTTTGCAAGATCAGAGGTCTTTAGATCTGATGATGCCAAATGCCAGTTGCCGAAACGACTTAATAACAAAATAAAGTTCTGGTGAATTACACGGTCTTTATAATGTTCTGACATATAAGTGTACATTCGACACACGCAGAGAACACGCAGTGAGTGTTAGTTGTTCAGATATTACCCGTTTGAAAACGTCGACAGTAAAATGTCTTGGTAAGTAAAAAGCAAATAAATCTACCCCTAAAATACACAAATGGAATAAGAAACTCATTGTTGATGTAATAATTTGACGCAAGGAAATTTCCACCCCAAAAAGCGATTGTTGCCTAAACAAAATTACTATTTATTGTATGACATCATAATTGTTTACATGAAAAATGATATATTATAGGGTACCGAGCTTCTGGCTATACGTCTTTTATAAAGAAAATCGAAATGCGTTTACCAGGTTGTGCTATATAAAGCATTTATAAATATTATAAGTCTTACATATTTTAGTGGTTGCGTAACATATATAACATGTGAAAGTTCCCCGCCTGTTACTGTAAATCAGTTACAGATTTTCATTGTGAGTTAAATTTTGATTATTTTCAAATCCAGTTACAGAACACACAAAAAATGAACGGTATATCTTGAGGTATAATTATCTTGTACGTTTGAACGGAAGCTCTTGCGTAATGGAAAGCGTGATTTTTGAAAGTGGACGCAATTCCTATAACGTCTTTAGCACTTAACCTATCCTGAAATTGAAAAATTTCAAAACGTTTTCATATTGTAACTAATTTTTTATAATACTTCTTTATATGATTTCACTTACTGTTTACTAATATGAAGCAGATAATAATGTTGTACATAGGCTAATATAAGCCTGAAGAGATTTTGCCGATCGCAACACTAATAAAATTTGAATAGACCGTGCGTACCTTGGCACAAGACGTAGCCTCAATTTTTGAAATTTTAGGGAGTCATTGTTGTTATTTTTGGAAGAGGAAAATGATGTAATTTCAGAACGGAATAAATATATACATTAGGCTTATGTTTTGCAGCGCTGTCTATATGCAAAAAGTCTCTTGAAATGTGTTCCATAGCGTAGCTTATGGGTTGGTCTGGTTTGTTTTGTGCTTGTCTTTATCACAGTAGCGTCTTTGTCCACCAGTTGAATATTTAGTGCCCGCTAAATCTAAAGGGTGTACTCACGCAACTGCTTTACGGTAGACTCCCTTCCGCTGGAACAAACAACTGCCAGTTAGGCGAGTTGCGAAGCTTTGTGCATAACAAATAGATGCAAACGCTGGCTGCGTGCAGCCAGTAAACACCACTCGACGTACACCAGCGCACTAAGACTGCAGCACATTCTGTGCGCACGGGCGTCAGGTTGCATGAGAGTCAGCTTTTAAGACTTCGCCATCCTTTCAGGCAATGTCAAAGATACAGGTTTATTCTTCATATTTAAATTTTAATCATAACAACCACTCATTGCAGAAAGTTTCACTTATTACCTGACTAGCTGAAAATCCGGCGTTACCCCGGAATGTATTTATTGATTTAGTACTGCTCATATCCCTTCTCTCTCTCTCTCTCTCTCTCTCTCCCTGTCAATCTCCTTTTTCTTAATAACATGTCATACTAATGGGAGGGTATTCAAGAAATAAGGCTTTCTAGTATAAAGTACAAAATAGTAACTGCAGTATCCAAACAAAGGAAGATAGGCATCAAGATGCAAATCATATGCAACCTTAGAACATTCATTTAAATCAAAATTTGATTATAAACAATATTTATGGTTACTTGTCCAAAATCTAATATGAATAAATTCTTTGGAGAGAACATCCCTGAGCAAGGGACATGTTCGTGTGAGAAACATGTATATGTCTAAAAACTCCTGTTATTTATTAGTCGTAATAGAAAATGTAAATCTCACTGGAGACGACAGTCTCTTGAAATTAAAATGTATATCTGCCAGAAATAATAGGTAATCGTTGGATGTACACTGTTTCATTTTCCACCTTTCCCTGTAACTTTATAGAAGTTTCTTACAATCGCCTACAGCGGAGAACGATTCGCAGTTGGCTCACAGTTGACAACAGTACATTCAGCTTTCCCAAATTTATTTCAGCTGACTGGAATACAGGAGTGTCTTGGCAGTAAATACGTAAATGTAATAAAACGTGGTGCATGATGTTAAAGATTTTTACCCACAATTTTATCTTGTAAAATTGTATAATTTTGTAAGTATATTTTTACTGTGTAAGTGATGCATGTCGGTAAAATGTGTTACGAATACGGTTACTAGTAAAGTAGTAATAGATTAAAACCTGGTGCGTATTGGAGCAGTTTATGTACTCATGTCTCATGAACAACGTGTCGTATGTGATACTCAAGGCGCATCCCGGTACATGTCTGTATATTGTCTGCAAAACTTCCTGCGGCTACGATTTGTATTGTAGAAATTACAAATTGAAACGTCATACCAAATGCCGTAGTTTAGTTAACGAACAGCGAAAAAGTAGAAAACGAAAAACTTCTTCCTTTCATAATTTTGCTGTCAGCGAGAAAAAGTGTAATAAAGGTTTCAAATTATGTTCCATGTCTGTTGCAAGTCGCTAAGTACACTCATTCACATACAATGTATGAAAAAAATCTCATCACATGGTGTGGCAGTTTTTTGCGATTCCTATTATTTAAGACGTTATAACTCGTGGACCATGTGTGTACGTGATTCTTATCCCTACAGCAAATGTTACCTCACGGTCCCGTGGTTTAGGAAAAAATGAGCAGTATTCTCGCTTAATGTAGCAGTTTTTCGGTTATATTACTGTTTATGACGGCATATCTCGTGAACTATGTGTTGTACGTAATTCGTACACTTACTGCGAACGTCCTCATTGACGGAAGAATACGTGTACAAAATTTCATAAAGATTGCAACAAAACTGTAAACACAAACAAACAAACACTTTATATAAGATATCTCAGGTAGTACTAATAATAATAATAATAATAATAATAATAATAATAATAATAATAATAATAATTCCGTAAGGTCGCATGGTCTGAGGCATCATAATATGGACTGGGCGGCCGGAGGTTCGAGTCGTCACTCGGGCGTAGGTGTCTGTGTTGTCCTTAGTGTAAGTTTCATTGTGTCTAGGAAATGATGATCATAGCAGTTTGGTCCAATAGGTTTAAAATTTATACCAAATACAAAATACTACATACATACTCGGCAAATCACATTTTTGTGTCTGGCACCGGGAGCGAAACGTTTTTATAATATTTCTCTACAGCTAGTGTCTCTAATAGAGCGAAAGAAAAGGGAACAACCAGCTAAAAACCGGTATTGCCACTGTATTTATTTATTGCACATGCTTGTATCCATCCTCATCTGTCTTCGTCCATTTCCTCCCCTCCCTCTGTTCATTTCGTCCTTTCCCTCTTTTGGCCCGTCCCTTCACCTCGTTCTCTGTCCATCTCCTTCGCCTGTTTCTGTGCAGCTTCGCTTCCTAAGTACAGCTCGTTCTACCCTCTAATCTTCTTTCACTTGCGCCTTTTCCCGCTTGCGCAGGGTCAGCGTGGTTGACTATGGCATTGGTATGGTTAATTTTAAGTGCTTATGTACCCATCACCTTTCGCGGTTTTGTTAAATTTATTTCAATGTACCACCTGCCGAGCAGTACGCGACAGCATGCTGAAGATCAGAATAATAATGTAAGACTGCCGACTGTCGTCGCACACGGCCGTATACCCGACAGTTGGAGGCACACAAACAACCGGGGCTCAATATACCACAGTTACTGACATCGGATGACGATGGCATACACGAACAACAGCGCATCGAGGAAGCTTCTCGCTCCGTGACACCGGCGACGTTACAGCTCGGCCGCACCACATTTAGAAGGCTCTTTTGCATTATGCGCAGCGCTTGTAGTATCTGCCCCTGAAACTTTGAAGTGTTGTAGCTCCCAAACTAACAGTGATAGGAATGTAGTTTAAATTGATTTGGACACAGCTAGTTTCAACGAATCCAATGCACGATAGAAGAAACAAATTCCATTAAAAAGCTTATATCTTTGTGCTGTAACTCTTTGGAAAATGATACAATAAACTATGTTCATAGCTCCGCAGAAAGTGTAACATTTCTTGTGTTGACCTACCGCATTAAATTTTTCCGTCACCTATTATTTTATAAGTTACAGCGGCAAACACACTTAGTGAAACACCATGCTGTGTGTGTACTACTGTATCAAGATTTATTTTTTGCAGCGTGTGACGAGAGAAGGAATAATGACTTAATGAAAAGTTTACAGTGATTTTAGCAAACATTCAGGAGAAGCACAGTATCTGAAGAATATTGCCCTCGATAGAGTTCTAGAAAAGTATTTTGCAGCGAATGATGGTGATGATACTTATCCTCTTCGTTCGTAAGCGCTGTTGCAACACTACTTTGTAACCTAAAGGAATCAGAAGTTTGTTATTAATTAAGATGGTTGCCCATAGGCGACGTTTTGACAGAAAGTATACAATACATAAAGCTTTATGTGTTCATCTTCTTCGTAGTGAATGATGAGTGAAGTTGAATAAAAGGTGAACAGGTGGGGTTTAACTGCTTTAAGATAATTGCAAAATGACATTTTGACAATAGCTGTTATTTTCTATCTCAATGATACCGGTTTCGGTTAGTTTACCATTTTCAAGCGTTAGCAGAGCTTAGCTAATGTTGAGCTATCAGCTAAACTCTGCCAACTCTTGAAAATGGTAAACCAACCGAAACGGGTAGCACTGAGATAAAAAATTAGCAGTTACGGTCAATATGTCATTTTACAATGAAGTTGAATGAATTATCTGAAATTCAGAATTTTGTTGTGTAATAAGTTCTGATGTTTTCATAGTACACGTCTGTTTACCTTGGTTCTTGATGTGTACTTATAGGATTGCTCTATACTTCGTAACGTCCAGAAATTGGCAGCTATCGTGCAAAATGATGAAGAGATATCACACATACCGAATGGAAGTAATGCAAGAGAGGATGACTTATTGGTTGAAATGAATCAACAGCCTAATAGTTGTGACTGAATGTGATGCTAATGTAAAAATTGAGCCTCAAAACATTGAAGATTTAAAGAATGACGGTGTTAAAATTCCATAACAGGTTTGAGGTGAAGAGCTAATTGGATAGTATTGCTTTTACTTCGAAAAAAATTATTTTTGTTTGTTTCTTTGTTTGTCTGTAAGAAAATATGTAAATTGTCAAAAAAAAAATGTTCAAATGTTTGTTAAGCTTAAGGGACTTAACAACGGGGTCATCAGTCCCTAAACTTACAAACTACTTATGAACTACTTACAAACTAGGACGGCACAAATATCCATGCCCGAGGGGGGATTCGAACCCCCGACCGTAGTGGCCGTGCTGACCGTGACTGGAGCGCCTCAGTCACCTCGGCCACCGCGGCCGGCTGTAAATTGTCCATCAGATTCTAAGAAAAATGTTTTTATGCCAAACCATAATTTCTTCGTTTCCATTTAAGCATGCCTGAAATCGAACCATCTCTGTAGAACAAACAGGACAGATATTCCAATGGATCTAAAGGAATAATGGAATCTTTCATGGAATACTTTCCAGCTTAATTTTGGGAGCTTATGGCATATCAGAAAAGTCTGAAATCTGTTTAGACTACTTCACTTACTCTGAAGAAATCAGCATAAGAAATTTTGAATTATATTTCGATTGAAATTATCGTGGAAATTTATACAAAATAATCTGGAAGTAATAAATACTTGTAAAATTTCTTATTGTAAAAATGAAGATTATTACAAGACATAATAGTGTAATTAATTTTACCTTCAAATACAGTAGGTCCTCATAAGAAAACCCAAAACATGAAAATTCCTGGCAGATTAAAACTGTGTGCCGGAACCGGGATTCGAACCTGGGACCTTTGCCTTTCACGGGCAAGCGCTCTACCGACTGAGCTATCCCGACACGACTCACGATACCGCCTCACAATTTGTTCGTTTCCATTGAGCATGCCTTAAATAGAACCATGTCTGGAGAACAAACAGGACAGGTATTCCAATGGATCTAAAGGAGTATTGTAATCTTTCATGGAATACATGCCAGCTTAATTCTGGGAGCTTATGGCACATCAGAAAAGTCTGAAATCTGTTCAGAGTACTTCACTTAGTCTGAAGAAAACAGCAAACGAAATTTTGAATTATGTTGTGAGGCGGCATCGTGAGTCGTGTCGGGATAGCTCAGTCTGTAGAAGGCTTGCTCGCGAAAGGTAAAGGTCCCGGGTTCGAGTCTGGGTTCCGGCACACTGTTTTAATCTGCCAGGAAGTTTCATATCAGCGCACACTCCGCTGCAGAGTGAAAGTTTCATTCTGGAACGTAATACATGTTTATGATTGAAATCCAAGGTACAAAAATGTGTACCAACAACTTTTACAAAACGAACACTTTCTAAATTGCGAAACTCAAACATCTGGTCCATAAGCAACCCAATAAACAACCAAAAAATACATCCAATTTCAAGATTTTAAATTAACATTCGTACTTGTAAAGTGGTTAAATGGTATATTTACTAAAAACTTTCTTCAAGCGTGTAGGACATTGTCCCTCATCTGCCCTTGTTAATAACAGTGGAACTGTTCCATATGTTTAACTATATCAATTTACATTTTTATTACGAACATGGTAGTCATCCGTCTAATTGCCGTAATAAGAAGTAGTTTGCTTCATACAATAATAACACTTGCATAGGTTGCTAGCAATTCATAAATCCCTCTAATCTCAATTAAAAGACTGGAGCAGCCTTCATTAGGTGGCCAAATACTGGCAACGTAAATTTCTTTCACTGTATCGGACGGAATAGCTTCATCGCCTGCGATAGTATTAAATGGTGTGCATTAGCAGTCATGGATGTGGATATGATTTCACATAGCAGTAAAGTATTAGAAGAAAGACAAGGTGAGTAGATAATATAATTAAAACTTGTCCATCAAGAAATAAAAGAGATTGTAGGAATACGGTTATCGGAAAACCCGATTCAATAAAGACGGAACACGAAAGACTTTGTGGTGCATATAAAACTAATCAGTGCGCATCGTACAGGACGTAAATTGAAATTCGTTATTTACATAACAATCACATTTTGTGTAGAGAGATGGAATTTTCGAGAATGCTACAGAAACAGTTTATTAATTTACGTTCGTAATAAATATTTTACAGCAATTATATCGGTTAAAAATCGTTTGATCTGATGAATTGGCATTTATTTTTCAGGTTGTAAGTTTCACTGTATAAAGGCCCGTCAAAGTGCTGCGTATTCTGCTGTCACCCAGCACATATTGCACGGCAAGTGAAACAATAAAAAAAAAGTAATGCAAACTCTAAATTAGATGTGTAGCTCCTGATTCATAAGAAGTAGGATACCTCGTCGTACACTGATTGATTGAGGTTACATACGTTTTGCACTTGAACTTTGCACGTTTTGAAATTGGAGAGCGACAGAATAACTAGCCACTAATTTCAGCAACTGTTGCAGACCTGCTGACAGTAGTCGAGGCTACTGATGGCACAACTCTTACTCAAAGGTTTGTCTAACAAGGAATCAGATTACTACTAAATATGTTGATTTCTAAGAGAATTTCAGGTAAAAATAATTTCTGAAATGTCCTTTTCTTAATTCTTATGCAGTCTTTTTGTTTAAATTAATATGCGTTTTGTGTCCCAGCCTCGTCGCCACTTTTGTGTCTCGTTTCTGTCGTAGGTGTCGGTGGCCGAGTAGAAAGAGACCGACACAGTAATAAAGGATGCATGCGTGTGCAGGTACGGAGGTGACCAGCCAGTGGGCAGCAGAAACTAGAACACTAGGCTAAATTAGAACAAGATATATATTTCGTGGAGCCTTGGTAATACTTAACTTTTACATAGTTCTTGACTGCAGAAAGCTGATACATAGTTTAGTTAGAGGCCTGCCTACTGATGATTCCTAGTGCCTATCCTATAGCCAAGTAGCCAAGTCTTAACTGGTGCCTATCTGATTCCCAAATGTTAACTGGTTCCTATCTCTGTCCCAAGTGAACGATGTCGTTCAGTGGTGGCCACGAGAGGATTTGTAGCAGAGGGCGCTCCTGGCTGACGTCGTAAGAACGCCGCACAGAGCGTGCATGGCGGCGCGCGGCGAAAGTACGTGGCGCACACTTTAGACTTGTGCGACACCACAATGCGTAAGCACGTACCCCTTACTACTCGACTATTTATGACATTCAGTTTGCTGAAGAAAGTTCCAAGTTTTGCTGCTAAGTCACTTCGGCGCCTTGCCATTTTCAAGAGTCCTGCAGATATGTAAGTAATGTTTACATAGTATTTCGTGTTTTTAATTATAAATGTTATTCTGAAAGAATATAATGGGTTTTCACTTACATCTAGATAGAATGACGTACATGTATCATCGTATTGGACTGTCTGATGTTTGTCAATTACCCTTTGGTGTTGTAAAACCAATTGAATTTCGTTTAACATTTTGACAGTTCCGATGATATATGTTTACGGATTATCGTTTAACGGTGACAAAGATGATGTTTATATCGCTATTTGTTGTACTTGCGGTCCCTGGTTGTTGCAATGCACTTACGTGCACCGACTTTATAATTTATATAGCTGTAAACGTCGTAAAATCGGTGAAATCTAGATGTTATTGCTGTCATATAATTCTGTATGTAATCTTTTATCTTAGTTGAATATTTTGGTACTGTCGTTTGATGATATAGCAACGTTATTATTTGTTTAAGTTGCTGTTTTATTTAATGACTTAGATATTTTGATAAGGGTGATCTATGGTTGAGCAACGGAGCAATGGCTATGTAACTTTAGCCTTTTTCTTTCATGAGAGTTTCAATAAAGTTTTTAATGTAGTGTTGGTGTTTAACCTCTGTTTGCTCATTCGGAAATTCTTGTTGTTGGTTTTCATATGGACATAAATTTCAAGTCCCTCAAGAATGGTCATAATAGGACCTATCGTGATTTTATGTAGTATGCAACACACTCTCATTTTCACTTACAGCTGCCCATTCCGTAGCATGATGCCTGAAACCACGCGGGTACTCCTACGCGGCCTCAAATATTTCCCCTGTTACTCTTGCTACAGAAAAGTGTGCTGATTATACCAGTTTAATTCAAAAGATGTGTATGTGCTTAGATAAATTAATAGTATGGATATAACCAATAACAATAAAACTATCATATCTCGGGATATCAGATGGTACGATGTCCAAAATCAAATATTTTGACAGATTTTTTTATAACATTTTATGACATTTTTTCCTAACGCCTGTCAATCCCATTGGGCAAAAATGGGCAGAGGGTGCATATTCGATAGGCGGATTGGAAACCAGGATCTCGAGAATGCAAAGAGATGTAGTTCTTTTTCGTACAATGAATTTGTTATTCAGTCTGTCTCAAAATAAACATCGTGTGTGACTATACCAATAGTGACTACCAAGAGATACGTGATGGTTGTCAGTGACATTATTGTGTTTATTTCAGATTCATTACCTTACTTTTATAAAAATAATAATGTTCATGTGGTTATTTGCTTGATTCATTTTGTCTGAGAATATTCATTCCTTTTTATTTTATTTATTTCATCTTTCGAGGTCAGTAAAAATGAATGCATAAATAGTTCTTTATTTCTTTTAGACTGAGGGTAGATTTTGTTGACGCACAACTTATAAACTTATAAATTTACTGATGTTAGACACTACCGACGTATTCAGCAGACAAGACCACAGAGCGAACGGATGTGTCTACGTGGCATTACATGATTATATTTGTCTTTGCGTGGTGGTATTATTTTTGCGATCCCTGCAATTGCGTTGTTTATTCAGATAATGGGATGCCTGAGGCGTTGCCAGAATTAAATTCATTTTCGTGTGCACCGCAAATTCCACTGCTGTAATAAATCGCTTTAAATTGTTCTTTCAGCTACCTGTAGATAGTAACATAGAAATGGCAATTACCTCTGTTAATAATAACTGCACAGAGAGCAAAGCAATTTATCCTAAAGCTGTCAGCATTACTTTTACTATATTCATCTCTATCTTGAACAGAAGTATGCAGTAGAAAACTGAATCTTCCTTAAACAATACTGTATTAGAAGAACGGCGCTTATCGCTGCGGCTATGGCTATATACGAAACTCCAATCGCCAACATTCTACTCCGATGCGGAAAATATATTGTTGACACCCACTTACATGGCTAGAAATGATCATGAGAATAAAGTACGAGAAATCACAGCTCGAACGGAGAGATACAGGTGTTCTTTCTTCCAGCGCGCTTTTCGAGAATGGAATGGGAGATAAATAGTATAAAGGTGGTTCGATGAACCCTATACCAGGCACTTAAATGTGATTTGCAGAGTATCCCATGTAGATGTAGATACAGAATAATTTACGAACGACCGAAATTTACTTTCTACAGCATCACTATGAACGTTGTAAGATTGTAGATACACCATGTCCACAAGTCAAAGGCCACCCAGCAAAGTATCTGCAACTGTTTTGTCATCATAAATACAGATTAGAAGAGAACTAGAACAAGTATCGTTGGACATCAATATCTCACTAGTTCCATTATGTTTTATATTTACTCGCACACCAAGTGAAAACAAACATATTGTGTAATTTGTCTACTGAGAACAACGTTATTACAATAAATACTCTAATTATTATTCTCTCCACTCACTAACACACATTGTTCTACTAAAGGTTGTACGACACCTGTTCTAGAAGATACCTACACCTCTTTTACAGACCTGCAGCCATCAGCTGCGACCTCTCTTCCTTTAATCATTTTAATCTAAGGAGAGTTGTGGTGTACAAAAGTTATATTTAAAGGTACAATGTATAGTACATCATGACGGATCATAAAATCTATCAGTTCCTACTACAGTCCAGAAGCTCTAAGTATGACTTTCCGAGCACTTACGAACGGGAATTGGAAAATACGTTTCCCCTATTGACTGTGGTCAGACATTGGTTATGAAAGGAAAAAAAAAAAAAAAAGATATATTAAAGATAAGACATATCTTTATTTTTCTACGTAATTTACAAGTACATTGAGACATGTGTCATCCCGCTTTATAAGCTTCAGAAAGCCTTCCAGGAAAAATTCAGGGCGCTGGATACGGAAGAAGCGTTTAACGGCTTGTTTTACGTCAGAATTGCTTGCAAAGTGCCTTCCACTGAGAGTCTTCTGTGGAAACAGATGGATGTCACATGGTGCGAGATAAGGACCGTATGGCGGATCGTGTAGGCGCTCCCAACCAAGAGTTGCAATATGGTTCTGCGTTACCGTCGCCGAGTGTGGTCTCGTGTTGTCATCCAACAGGAGAATAGTGTATCGGTGTCTTAGACTTGTGCGGTCGCCTGCTGTATCGTCTTTCGTCCATAGCCATTCAACGTTTCTTCTGTAAGCAACGTCCTGTTCTTCTCATGGACGGATCTTTGAAGCTTATAAAACGTTTGACAAATATCAAATGTCTCATGCATTTGGAAACTACGTAGAAATATACAGACATGTTATATTTCATGTCTCTCTGTCTCTCTCTCTAGGTTTTTTTTTTTTTTTTTTTTTTTTTTTTTCCACGCACATCTCTGCCCACAGTCGACAAGGGACAACTTATTTTTCAACTCCCCCTCGTAGTTTAGGTATTAGGGCGCGCAGTTACTGTGGTAGCATTGATGTGAGGTTTGGGTTGGACCAGGACCGCGGAGCTGCTGCCTGCGGAACAAAGGCGAGAAGAAGCGCCTTTGGGCAATCTGTAAGACTTCTGATGAAGAATTTTTATATTTATTATACTTTTCCTGAGAAGTGATAGATGTCATTGTTTGGAACTCATGTGAAGTTATATGATCCTACTTGATGTAATGTATTATACAGTAATATACTCTATAATGTTTGTTTTCGATTTTTATTCGGTAGTTAGAAGAAACGAGGTAAATATCTGGCAGTAGCTGTGTTGTTGTTGTGGTCTTCAGTCCAGAGACTGGTTTGATGCAGCTCTCCACCCTACTCTATCCTGAGCAAGCCTTTTCATCTCCTTATAAGAACGACAACCCACATCCACTTGAATCTGCTTACTATACGCGTCTCTTGGTCTCCCTCTGCGATTTTTACCCCATACACTTCCCTCCAACGCTAAATTCACAATTCCTTGATGTCTAAGAATGTGTCCTACCAATCTATCCCTTCTTTTAGTCAAGGTATGCCAGAAATTTCTTTTCTCCCCAATTCAGTTCAGTACCTCCTCATTAGTTACGCGATCCACCCACCTAATCTTCAGCATTCTTCTGTAGCACCACATTTCAAAAGCCTCTATCCTCTTTCTGTCCACACTGCTTATCGTCCATGTTTCACTCCCATACAAGGCAACACTCCATACAAATGCCTTCAGAAAGGACTTCCTTAGGCTTAAATCAATATTCGATGTTAACAAATTTCTCTTTTTCAAAAACGCCTTTCTACCCATTGCCATTCTGCATTTTATATCATCTGTACTGCTACCATCATTTGTTATTTTACTGCCGAAGTAACAAAACTCATCTACCTCCTTTATTGTTTCGTTACCTAATCTAATTCCTTCAGCATCACCTGATTTTCTTACACTGCACTCCATTACCCTAGTTTTGCTCTTGTTAATGTTCATCTTATATGCACCTTTCAGCACACTGTCCATTCCGTTCAATTGCTCTTCCAGGTCCTTTGCTGTATCTGACAGAATTACTATGTCGTCGGCAAAACGCAATGTTTTTAATTCTTCACCCTGAACTTTAATTCCTTCTCCAAATTTCTCCTTGCTTTCCTTTATAGCTTGCTCAATGTACAAATTGAACAACATTGGGGAAAGGCTACAACCCTGTCTTACTCCCTTTCCAACCAATGCATTCCTTTCATGCCCTTCAACTCTGACAACCGCTGTCTGGTTTTTGTACAAGTTGTAAATAACCTTACGTTCCCTATATTTTACTCCTGCTTGCTTCAGAACTTGAAAGAGTTTATTCCAATCAACATTGTCAAAAGCCTTCTCCAAATCTACAAAAGCAAGAAATGTAGGTTTGCCTTTTCTTAATCTATCTTCTAGGATAAGCCGTAAAGTGAGTATTGCCTCCCGTGTTCCTACATTTCTCCTGAACCCAAACTGATCTTCCCCGAGGTCGGCTTCTACCAGCTTTTCCATTCTTCTGTATATAATTCGTGTTAATATTTTGCAACCATGACTTATTAAACTGATGGTTCTGTAGTTTTCACACCTGTCTGCACCCGCTTTCTTTGGAATGGGGATTATTACATTTTTCTTAAAGTCTGAGGGTACTTCACCTGTCTCATACATCTTACACACAATGTGAAACAATTTTGTCATGGCTGGTTCTCCCAGAGACTTCAGTAGCTCTGACGGGATATCATCTACTCCAGGGGCCTTGTTTCGACTTAGATCATTCAGTGCTCTGTCAAATTCATCTCTCAGTATAGTATCTCCTATTTCATCATCATCTACATCCTCTTCCCTTCCTACAATAGTGTCTCGAAGTTCATTTCCTTTGTAGAGCCCCTCTATATACTCTTTCCACCTTTCAGCTTTCCCTTCTTTGCTGAGAACTGGTTTTCCATCAGTGTCCTTGATATTCATAGAGCTGTTTTTCTTATCGCCAAATGTTTCTTTTATTTTCCTGTAGGCTGTATCTATTTTTCCCCTATTTATACATTCTTCTACATCCTTGCAATTGCCTTCTAGCCATTCCTGCTTAGCCATTTTGCACTTCCTGTCAATCTCATTTCTTAGTCGTCTGTACTCCATTTTGCCTGTTTCATTTACTGTATTTTTATACTTTCTCCTTTCATCGATTAAATTTAGTATCTCCTGTGATATCCAAGGATTCTTTGTAGGTCTTGCCTTCCTACCTATTTTGTCCTCTGCTGCCTTCACTATTTCATCTCTCAATTTTACCCATTCCTCCTCAACTGTTTTATTCTCCCCTGTTTCTGTCAATTGTTGCCTGAAGCTCCCTCTGAAATTCTTAAGAACTTCAGGTTCCTTCAATTTATCTAGGTCCCAGTTCCTTATTTTCCTACCTTTCTGTAGTTTCTTCAGTTTCAGCCTACAGTTCATAACCAACAAGTTATGGTCAGAGTCTATGTCTGCCCCTGGGTATGTCCTACACTTCAAAACCTGGTTCCGAAATCTATGTCTTACCATTATAAAATCTATCTGGTATCTCCCGGTGTCTCCTGGTCTCTTCCACGTATACAACCTTCTTTTGTGATTCTTGAACCAGGTGTTTGTTATAACTAAATTATGTTCCGTGCAAAATTCTACCAGGCGGCTTCCTCTTTCATTCCTTTTGCCCAGACCATATTCACCCACTATCTTCCCTTCCCTTCCTTGTCCTACTACCGAATTCCAGTCTCCCATCACAATTAAGTTTTCCTCTCCCTTAACTGTCTGAATAATTTCGTTTAGCTCCTCATATATTTCTTCGATCTCCTCATCATCGGCAGAGCTAGTTGGCATATAAACCTGTACTACTGTTGTCGGTGTTGGCTTCGTATCTATCTTGACAATGATAATGCGATCGCTGTGCTGGTCATAGTAGTTTACCCGCATTCCTATTTTCTTATTCATTATCAATCCTACTCCTGTGATACCCCCAACTGATTTTGTATTTATAATCCTGTACTCACCTGACCAGAAATCCTGTTCATCCTGCCACCGAACTTCACTAATCCCCACTATATCTAACTTCAACCTATCCATTTCCCTTTTTAAATTTTCTAATTTTCCTACTCGATTAAGGGATCTAACATTCCACTCTCCGACCCGTAGAATGCCAGTATTGTCTTTCCTGATGATCACATCCTCCTGAGTAGTCCCCGCCCGGAGATCCGAATGGGGGACTATTTTACCTCCGGAATATTTTACTCGAGAGGATGCCATCATCATATGTTCATACAGTAGAGCTGCATGTCCTCGGGAAAAATAACGGCTGTAGTTTCCCCTTGCTTTCAGCCGTTCGCAGTAGCTGTGTGGCAAAGTCACATTAGCTGTACCAGTACAGAAATTTTGGCAGAAGAACTATGAAAACAAGATTCTAGGGTGGTACAGACCACCATGACATGACCAACACCCACCAGAAGTTTAAAGAAAAAGGGTATTGCATGTCATTCAACCCGACGCTAATAAGCAATGTGGTGTTTTAATGTGATGCGTGGGCGACAGTAAAGATAGCCCATCGCCATGTCTCCTCTTGTCCTAATACAAACTCTATACTACAAAACGTATCATGTGGAGTGTTCAAATGTTAAATATTTGTAAAGCTTATGGGACTAATCTGCGGGGTCATCAGTTCCTTAACTTACGAACTACTTATGAACTAACTTATTCTAAAGACAACACAAACATCCATGCCCGAGGGAGGATTCGAACCTCTGACGTGGCAGGTAGCGCTATCCTCAACGTGGCGCTCCAGAACGCTCAGCTGCTCCAGCGCGGTCATGCGGTATGGGTCAAATGGGGATATCATGGACAGAGAGAGAGGTGAAAGTATTTAACTGAGTAAAGAATAGTTGCCATTTCAAATAGTTCGGACAGACAATCAGAGAGATGTCAAATATGTACTATACTAAAGTGAAGGAGTAATTTAAGAGTGTTATAAATCACTTTTATACCTTTCGCAATGCTGTTATAATGCTTTATTTATTTACTATGAGCTCATTTCGGCTTTATATTTTCTGTAATATAAACGAGATAATTTATAACAACAGTTAGGTAAGGTGGCATATATAAATTTTTTGTGGCTAATACATTTAATTTACTTACATTTAATGTCCTTTTTGTTTCTGTCCTTTTTGTTTAAGATTATCCTGATTTTACTTAAATTATGACTGGCTTATATGCCTGTAACAGATTTTTTATTTTCTGCCTGATTAAAAAGACAGCTATTTTCAAAGTGTTTTAACGACATTATATGTTTACATGGTTACTCAGAGATCATTGTAGTTATCAGCTAATTTATTTTCCTTGGTATTATAACTTTGGTTTTTAGCTGATCTCTGAGTAACCATGTACACATATAATGTCGTTAAAACACTTTGAAAATAGCTGTCTTTTTAATCAGGCATAAAATAAAAAATCTGTTACAGGCATATAAGCCAGTCATCATTTAAGTAAAATCAGTATCATCTTAAACAAAAAGGACAGAACCAAAAACGACATTAAATGTAAGTAAATTAAATGTTTTAGCCATAAAAATTATATATGCCAGCTTATTTAACTATTGCTATAAATTATCTCGTTTATATTACAGAAAATCTGATGAAGACAATATAAAGCCGAAATGAGCTCATAGTAAATAAATAAAGCCGTATAACAACAGTGTGAAAGGTATAAAAGTGATTTATAATTATGTCACTCAACGACATATTCCATACTGCGGGCCCCAAAGTAAAGAAATTCAATTAAAGAGTGCTTTAGTAACTAGAGATAATGGAAGTCGCAGATTGCCCTGTAAAATATAAGTAGTGGAGCGAAAATGGTTAGAAGTCATAATGTGATATTCGTTTCATTTATAATGACGTACAGACATATACCTTACTTGGCGCAAGTTAAGAATTCTGGGACAATATTTCCAAATAAGGAACACTTGTTCCCCTAAATTGAACGGCCTATGCGACCAGAGAGATTTGGCCTTTGAAGACGCCGCCGCCTGTTAGCAGCCGTTCAGGGAGGTGGCTATAATGTCCCTGTGGAGCAGGCGGTGGCTTTGTGTCGCGCGCACTAGGTGTGGGTTGGCAGCCCTGCCGCCTCACCCACTTGTTTTTGGGCTGCGCTCCGCACAGTGGTCGTCGTTAGCCTTTGATTGCCGGAGGAAAAAGGCCTGCAATCAGACCTGGCGGAAATTTCATTACCACCGCCCCAGTTGTGGTCGCCCTGAATTTCTCGCAGAATTTCCGGCAGGGCCGTGAATGGCGTACTCCGTAAGGGGGTTAGCCATGAGTTTTACCGGCGCACAGCGAATATGAGCCAGAGATATTCTCGCTTTGGAATTTTGTTCGTCGTAATCAGACTGTATCCTAAGCCTCTCAACAGACATACCTTGAAAGGTACAATGAATTCTTCGTAAATGTGCTATACTGCACTACACGGAAAGGATTAATAATTACAGCGTATCAGTATAACAATGTAAAATATAAAGTGGATGGAGCAGGCCACAATGCTTACAAACGACTATTTTAGAACTAATGATAATAAATTCGAATAGGGTCACTAGAATGAAGCTGTATATTTGTTGAAATGTTTGTATAGCTTATGGGCCTTAACTACGGGGTCATCAGTCCCTAAACTTACAAACTACTTATGAACTAGCTAACACTCAGGACGGCAAAAATATCCATTCCCGAGGGGGGATTCGAGTCCCCGACCGTAGTGGCCGCGCAGTCCGTAACTGACGCGCGTCAGTCCCCTCAGCCACCGCGGCCGACAAGCTGTGTATTTCTTTCCAAAAATTTGACTGTTTTTAGTGTGGCCGGACAGGACTTTACACTCTTGTGGAAACCAAAACTTCACAATCAGAGTAGCGTTTGCACCGAAGTTCAAATGTTTGTAAATTTCTGAGACTTAACTGCTCTGGTTGTCAATTTCTAGGCTTAGAAACAAACTTGAACTAACTTAAGGACAACACTCACACACACCCTTGCCCGACGGAGGACTCGAACATCCTAGGGGGAGCAACCACATGCAAGGCGCTTTAGAACGCTCGGCGCTCGGCCATTCCACCGCGGCTACACGTAAGTCCTGAATTATTTATTGAATTTTTACTAGTCTTTCTTTTTCTCTACATCTTTCTCTGGTAACACGGAAGTTATTTTCTGATGTCTTAAAACCTGTCCCGTCTTATTTCAATTTCTTCACTGTTTCTATGGAGAGGAAGATAATTTCTCGTCTACTACGTTGCCATTAGAGATGCAGTACAAGCTCATTGTTTTGATAAGGATAAGGAAGGAAACTGGCAGTTCCGTTCCGAAGGTACCATCCTGACATTTATCTGCAGCGATCCATAAAAATCATAAAAAACCGAAATCCTCCAGAATGAGATTCCATTGTGATAGCCACAGCACCACCTCTGTCGCCGGGCAATTCTGTGGACAACCATTTTCTTAACAGTTAATTTTATATATTCTTCTATACTACCACATCTCAGACGTATCAGTTCCTTCCGCTGCCGGTTCTACACATCACTGTGCCTGGAACATTTATTCCTAGAAATTTAGTCGTAAAATTGATACATGTGTTGATACTGTTAGACATATCTTGGGTATACTTGCTCTTTCTTTCCGGTAGCCTGTTTACGATGTGTTCCTTGCTTTCTCGTTGTTACTTTGATTCCGAGGTATCAATTCCTTTATTGAATTTCAACGCTCCAGATGGGGCAGGCTGGAAACTGCCTCAGCGTCACTCTGCAGCCGAGTGCGTTGCCAATTGTCGAGGACAATAAAGTAAATACATAAAGTGAATAGGCACGGAGGTAGCGGCACACAAAGGAGACATGGGCGAACAAATCAATTAAAATGGTGCGAAGTACATACATATTCAGTTCAAACTGTGCCACGGTGGCTAAAAGCACTGAAGATAAAAGCAACACTGAAACGGTGACGGAAACGGAGACACTGAGTAAAATATCACAAATAACACTGTTTCTTCAATATAACTGCGGTTGCAGACATTTAAAAAACAATGAAGATAGTAGCACATCACTGTTCGCTGCTAAAACTGGCGTAGGTTAAAATGACGGACCCAAGAACCCCGCAGGGGATACGGAGGGAGAGGATGAGCGGAGAGGCATGGGGGAAAAGCGGAGGAATCCTACGGAAAAGGTGGGAGAGGGACACCAAGAGTGGGAAGATGAGGAGAGTTGAGGAGGCAAGAGAGACCATTAGCTTAATATGCTTCGTAGTTACACATTTTGATGAGTTCTTCATTGATACAATTTGCCATACTTTTTATTTCGTCTTGCTTCAGTGCGATGCTCAGTAATGTGTGCTCAATAACCAGTAAATTACACTTAAGAGGTAGTTCTTGACATTCATAGTGATGATAGAAACGTCATCAGTGAATCTTATCACAGACTTGCTAATCCCGGCCAGTGTTCGCGGTCTCTCAGAGACAAAATGAAAGGAAAAGTGTGGGGATATAGACACGCTGATAAAACACAGTTGTTTCATGTTGAATTAAAAGAAAAAATGAAATAATATAAAATATTTATCTACAGATATTCAGTATTTATAGTAAATCGAAGAGAGTATTTTTTCCTTTGTCCTGTTTTAAGAAAACGGGATGATTAGACTGTTGATTGGGTCTGAGACATGCGACTTATAATTGCCCATGAGAGAAGCAGACGTTTTCTACATTTTGCCCATCTCCTCCTACTCTTCCTCCTCCCTCTATAAACATACCTTGACTATACATCACCACTCCTGTCTTGCATGTCCTCCTTCCACATACTTTTGTCCCCCTCCTTATAGAAATTATCACAAAGCTATGATAAATAAGATTGGAATTCACAGTAGAAGAAGAGCGTATGAACGTTTAGAAATAATTCAGAAAATTTCCAAAGTAATGGCATACAGAAGGATAACAATCTAGCACATCGTCAGACAATGCTATTCCATTCTGTACTTTGCAAGACGAAATCAAAAATGGCAATAATGATTTAAAAAAAAAAAATGTTTCTTACAACGACTGACGGGTAGACACAAGGAGTGAAGATATTCATGTGGAACTTAAAAGTTGGTTTCCATCTTGACATTCGAATTGCATTTGGTATTTAGCAACAGTTTCCCCTCTCAAAATTTACTTTTTCTCATTTCATTGGAATCCATTAAAATTTTTTGCAATACTGTTTGTACAGCAAAAAATAAAGACCTATATTAGGGCCAGTCAAGTGGAAACCATTCGAAAATGGTTGCCACCCGCATAAAGACATTTACCCCGCACGCAGATTAGTCGAACAGTTCCTGTTTCGTAGAAGGCGTTCGGCCTCTGGTGGATACGCAACCACACTTACTCCGTCACCCCACAGTCGATTGAAACAGACGTCAACGCATCTCATTCTTCCGGTCGACAAAGATGTAGCAATCACATAACAGATGCTGGTTGCAAGGAGGATGTTACAGTGATTCCCAACAAACTGCGTGGCGTTCGTCCGGAAGTGAGGAATGAGACGTAATCGCGCCATCGAAAGTTTCCTTCCTGTGTCATTCGTGCAAGTTTACACTTCGTAGCACTTCGCAGTTTCTGCAAAGTTTAATCGTGCCGCTGAGCTTCGATTTTGGTTCTAATTTACGAGAGAAGCCCACATCACCAAACTAACAACCCCGTCCCTTCAGTCGGTAATCATCTTTCACGAAACAGTTGATAGTCTCGTTTCCCACTGTGATCATTTTCCTAACGCATTTGGTGTTTACTTTCAAATGATGCAGATAATGAGAGTGTTGATTTGACTTTTTCTTATAAACTTAAAGGCCAAAGAAACAGGTACACTTGCCTAAAATCGTGTGGGCCCCTGGGACAACGTAGAAGTTCCGCAACTCGACGTGTCAGGGACGTGACTACTCATATTCACAGAATATATGACATCAACTGCGAATGGGCAAAGCTGAAAATGTGTATGGGGTACCATTGGTTATACATCTCGGTCACCTCTTGTTCACATCGACGGCACTTTGAACAGTGGCCGTTACATTTCAGATGTGTTACGTTCCGTGACTCTACCCTTCATTCGATCCCTGCGAAACCCTACATTTCAGCAGGATAATGCACGACCGCATGTTGCAGTCCTGTACGGGCTATTTTGGTACGGAAAATGTTTGACTGTTGCCCTGGCCAGCACAATCTCCAGATCACTCACCAATTTAAAACGTCTGTTCAATGGTGGCCGAGCAACTGGCTCGTCAGAATACGCCAGTCACTACTCCTGATTAACTGTACTATCGTGTTGAAGCTGCATGCGGATCTGTACCTTTACACGCCACCCATGTTCTGTTTGACTCAATGCCCAGGCGTATCAGAGCCGTTATTACGGCCAGAGGAGGTTGTTCTGCATACTGACCTCTCAGGATCTATGCACCCAAATTGCGTGAAAATGTAACCAAATGAGAGTTCTAGTATAATATATTTGTCCAGTGAATATCCGTTTATCATCTGCATTTGTTCTTGCTGTAGCAGTATTAATGGGCATCAGTGTATAATGCGATCTATGATGTAATGACTTTTTTTAGTAATTTGATGAAAGGATGTCTTTAAATTCAACGTTTGGGTATACCTTCCTCAAGTAACTTTGGAATACTATCTGATTTTATATCTTTTTTCTGTTAATGGTCTAATGCAGTGTTATTCAACCTATGGGTCCCGACAGCCAGGAGGGGAGGGGTGGGGGTGGGGGGTCGAATGTGTTGTTCGGGAGGTCGCAGGAAGAAGTACAGTGGTTTCACTACGTAACAACCAGCCTAGATCATGCCTGAGTCCTAGTTGTTCCGTAATGAGAAAACATATGCCTAAGAATAGTGAAATGTATATTACATTACTATACGTCAATTCGTTGTTGATCATCAATTCAGTTGCCTAAACAAATATTTTTTACAATAAAAAATGTTAACGGCAAATAAACGAATGACCTGAAACATCCTTTCCGGTACTGGGCTATAGTTAAATTTACAAGAAATAATACGCGATTTTTCAGAAATTCAACTTTTCAGATTGACTATGCCAAGTGACCCAACTAAAGGAGCATAATTCTATTCTGAGTTTTAGCTGCATTGCAGATATTTATCTGTTGGAAATGTAATTACAGGATTTGTTCCATTCAGAGTAATGGACTACTGTACATTTTTTATTTCCACAGCAAAGTTGTATCAACAGAAGAAAATTGAAGTCGTTGCCTTTGAAATTTCATACACATAGTTGTGTCATGTTTCGGGGAGAGGGTGTGGTGTCACTAAAATATGTTTAATTAGAAGAGGGTCTCGTATAGAAAATGGTTGGGAAACACTGGGCTAATGAATATTGTTGGCTAGTAATCTTCTCAAAAGTATTGTGCTTGGTAGCAAATAAATGTACAGATCTAAGCCCGAACTCTGTGCGTAGGTGCATACAAAGGTAGCCCAGTCCACTTTTCAACCCCTTGTTGCAATACGATATTCTTTGGTTTTTTCCTTTTCACTATTCTCTTCGGCATATGCAATAATTACAGTATACCGTTGAAGTTACACCAGAAAATGTTAGTGAACTAAGAGGCGACCTATGCAAACTAATTATGCAAGGACTGCCAGCTGACCCCAAACATGAAGCAGATAACAGCATACAAACAAAGCCATTAGTGCTTCAGTACGCTTTTGCCGATAATCAAGTAGTAAGCATACAGCTAAGGTGCACTGCCTACGAAAAAGTTATTTGTAGGAAACCGTTTAATATACTGGAAGAAATTTAAAAGAACGTAGGTCACAGTCAGGGGTACATAGTCGCTCGACGTAATTATGTGTTTTGCACACAAGTCTGGGACCATTAAAGTGTTGGATTGATCGGGAGGAACCAACGAAGAAAAGCCCATCTTCGCACGGAATCACGTAGTAGACATCAGATGTATAAATTGCTGCTTTACACACTCGACAGGAAATACAAATGAAAGGTGTACATCGTTGAATGGCTTGCTTTTCCAATCCCGAGATCATGTACTGGAGAAATAATTATAAAATTACCTCCTCCGCAAATATCGAACGATTAGAACGTGAAAATTAGGAGGAATTGATGACATACTTTACACGTACAATAATGGGGTGAAATACGAAAGGGGTAAATTACAGTCGTAGTAGAAGTGTCGTTCACTGTACTCGTTAAGGTAGCTTACGGGAAGTAGACGCAGATTTAGTTGGAGACGTACGTCGTTGCACATTCGTAGGGTAAGTGATTGTTAAGTAGCTAGATTCTTGATTGCAAGTGAAATCTGTTCCAATTCTTTACCGCTATTTTACTCTACCCCCATCCGTAGTGTGACAACACGCATTTCCAGCACAATTATCTGATATTACCTATATTATCAACATCAGTAGTTTGTTACGCTATACTGTAGATAAATAAGTGAATAAATCCAACATCTTCGATTAAATTCCTTCTCCTACTATAGGCTCCTTCCACCCCTCCACACACTAGCGCCCTTTAAAAGCGACCTCTCGCCGCTAGGGCGAATGAACTGCTTTGTTATAGAAGACTAACAAGGTAAAGCTTTAATAAGAAACCTAGCCCCAGAAATGTCATCCACCGATGCTATGAACTGAGGAAGAAAGCTCTTTTACGGCTACCTCTTTTATTTACCAAGGGAGGTTGCACAGAGGTTAGCACACAGACATCGGGAGGGTGACAGCTCAAAACCGCATCCAGCCAATTCTCGTGGTTTTCGTAAATCATTACAGGCAAACGCCGGGATGTTTCATTTCAAAGGCCGAGTCCGATTTCCATTACCATCGTTAGAGAAACAATCTGAGCTTGTGATTCAACTGCAGACAGATAGTGTCAGATAGACACTACACCTACATCGAGACTCTGCAAATTACATTTAAGTGCCTCGCAGAGGGTTCGTTAACCACTTTCATAAGCTTTGTCTACGGTTCCATTCTCTAATAACGCAGGAGAAGAAAGAACATCTAAATCGTTCTGTTTGCGATCTGATTTATTTTATTTTATTGGTATCGTCAGGTCTGCCTAGGTAGGTGGTTGCTAGCAAAATACTTTCATATTCAGAAGTAAAAGTCGGTGATTGAAATTTCGCAAATAGATCTCGCCACAAACAAATAACATCGTCCTTTTAATGATTTCCACCTAGAATCGTGCAAAATTTCCGTCACGCCCCCCCCCCCTCTCCCTGTAACGTGATAAAACAAAACGAGCTGCGCTTCTCTAAGCCTTCTTAATGTCCTCCGTCAGTCCCACCTGGTAAGGGTCCAACACTGGGCAACAGTACTCCAGGAGAGGACGCACAAGTGTGATGTAGATAGTTTCTTTGGTGTATCTGTTGCATCTTCGAAGCGTTCTGCCAATGAAACGTAACCTTTGGTTGGCTTTCCCCACAATATTCTATATGTGTTCTCTCCAGTCCGTTGTTCGTAATTGTAACTCCTAGGTTTTTGGTACAGTTTACGACCCTAAGGTTTAACTGATTTATCGTGTAATTGAAGTTCAGCGGATTAGTTGTAGTAGTCATGTGTACTACTTCACACATTTCATTATTTAGTGTCAAATGCCAATTTTCGCAATGTGTAGAAATTTTGTCAAATCACTTTGCAGTTGCTTTTGATCCTCTATTGACTTCACTAACCGATAAACGACAGCACCATCCGCGAACAGTGTAAGGGGCCTAATCAGATTGTCTCCTAAATCGTTTATAAACACAAGAAAGAGTAGGGGACCTATAACGCTTTCTTGGGGAACGGCAGACATCAATTCTGTTTTACTCGATGACACCGTCGATCACTCCGAACTGTGTCCTTTTTGATAGGAAATCGTGAATCCAATCACACAGTTGGGGCACTAAATCCTCATCTTTCCCTTTCGTCTTACCTCTCGGAGTACCAGATTTTAAGAAGAGTTGGTATCCGTCAAAACAAGAAAAACTCTTGCGGCAAAAGTGGATTATGGAAGATACACACTAAGAGGTAAGATCACATGAATAATGGAAGACATGTCTTCGACAGTACCTTAGTAAAGAAGGACTCATACACCTTTAGATTCCATGTTTACCAGACTTTTGGAGCACTTTAGGTTACGGCACTAATACTGAAAGTGGTCCTTCGTTCCTCGTAATTTAAATGAAAATAACGGCTTAACAGCTTATCTTAGACGAAAATTTAATAAACGAATTTGTAGGGGAGAAATTTCTCTAAAACTTTGCTCTTTATGATTTACCTCTCACCCTTTCAGAATTATTTGTAAAAGCAACGGCGATTTGAAAATGTCACTTGATTTTACGTAAACCTGTACAGACAAAAATAATGAACTTGAAATGGTGGACAAACTGCTACGGCAAGACAAGTGATAATATTTTAACGAAGTTCAGTAAGATAATTAAAATATAGAAAAGATATTGAAATAATAGTTTAAAGAGGTAAAAGTTAAAAAAAAAAAAAAAAAAAAAAAAAAAAAAAAAAAAAAAAAAAAAAAAAAACGGTATGTTTGACAAACTCTGAAATATTACATAATTTTGGCTAAGTGTTAAATTCGAACTGCCATAATATAAATTTACTACCCTAACCTAATTTTATATCGTGTGATTCTTAAGTTTCTTCCGGGGTATTTGATAATCAAAATATCCACTGGTGTACTGCCGGTCTATAGTGTCCAAAGGGGACAATATTTCAGCGATCATACATGTCACAATCATAAGGTGAACTGACGGACTGAGCTCCTGGAAACGTGCCGACACGGAGATCCGCACGCTACGGCTGCTCGAGGTGAACTGGGTTCTAGCCCGGTAGCGGGCGATTTAAATACCCTCGGCCCGCGGAGCGACCCATCCGCGGTCCGCGCCCCCGCGCCGCGGCCGCGCAGTGGAACCGATTGCGCCGGCGTCTGAGATGACGTCGGTGCGAGGGCTCTGTCCGCCGTGGTCGTCACTTCGTTACGTTTGCTAGATTTACTCTTAATGAACCCAATCGCTGGTTCCCAAGCTTTGCTAAGATTTTAGCCACAGTCAAGGTTTATGAGGTCGTCACTTGTGCGAATTTCAATGGCCTCTCTAACGACGCAGTCCCAGTATCTCGACGTCTGTACCAAAATCCTAGTGCGTTCATACTCCATCGCATGATTCCCTCACACCGACGTCATCTCAGACGCCGGCGCAATCGGTTCCACTGCGCGGCCGCGGGTATTTAAATCGCCCGCTACCGGGCTAGAACCCAGTTCCCTTCGAGAAGCCGTAGCGTGCGGATCTCTGTGTCGGCGCGTTTCCAGGAGCTCAGTCCGTCAGTTCACCTGATAATGGCGACATGTATGATCGCCGAAATGTTGTGCCCTTTGGACACTATAGACCGGCTGTACACCCGTGGATATTTTGATTAATTTTATATCATTTGTAATTTTATTATTTTAGTCCGAAATATTTGAAAAAACCCTCAAATTACATTAAAACCTAAAATGGACTGTAAAAAGCACCAGTGAGACTTTTTTTTCTGTTTTCTTTCGTACTGCCTCCTATCAACAATATGGAAAGCGAAGAGCTGCAATTGAACAGCTTTGTTTGACGGTGTCGAAAATGAAGCACTGCTCACAGTGTTGTTGCATGACATTTCCGGACGTGGTTTTCTTATAAAAACTGAATGAATTAAATCACCCGTAAAATGCTCCAAATTTTGAAACGCCACTCTGAAATACTCATTACAGCTTTTGAAGGGCAGAAAATGGAAGCTCTGATCAAAGTTTTTATTCCAAGGAAACCTCTGGCAAAATCTATGACAACACTTTACACTTACTTCATCATATGTCGAATGGTAGCACGGTATTTGCAGAAATTATGAACAACGTGTTAAACATTTCCCAGTATCATCAACTTATTAGTCCTTCATCATTACGACAAAGGTAGTGGAAGCAAGCAAAACCCATTACATATAATCTGCTTATAAGTACACGAAGAATAAGTTAATATGTTACCTTGGAGTGCTTACCCAGAAATGATGCAATGAATTTAAGTTTAGTAATTTGTTTCTCAAGTGAAATTCATAAAATGCATTTAGTGAAATCGAAATTCAGCTATCGTACTCCATTTATGTTCAACTCTCGTTCCATTAATAGTACCTAATAAAACAAATTCTTGTTTTAAGTGTGTAAAAAGGTAAGCATATATAGCTTTCAGGCAATGATAAGGAGAGGCTTCCTCGCCAGCAATAAGAAGTGCACCAGTAAAAATGCAAAAAGGTATTGAATCAAATATCTGCATTCCATACCTCACACTCGTTTGATATATTCTAAGCAGGAAACGATCAGTGCTGGTTCAGTAAATGTTTTAATACATTGTACGGCCTAATAAAGAAAGCGGTGTTAATAGTCAATATCCGTAGACGTTGTTGAGATTATTTTGAGCTTTCATACAACAGAAACAGAAAGGAAACGGCAGAAGTAAGTCTGTAGCTCTCCGTACCAATTTCAGTATGTTTGTGAGAGTTTAACGAAAACGACATCCGTTGCCCAGCAAAGAGATTCAGATGGTCGTTCAAAAGAACGACCCGAGCGTTATGATGAGCAATTAACGCTTTTAAAGGGGCGATCGAGTTAAGGGCTATCTACGTTATATAAATGGAGAACGTTTAATGAGTTTTCTTTCGCTGCTAAACGGAGTGTCGCCTGAAATAATGGAAACGGGGACTGTTTTTACTTAACAGTTATCCGTTCGTTTCGATGTAACCATCCTTCTTTTAAAATAAAGTTCTTAAAATGGTGTTTTTGAGAGAATATAGAAGTGTAGCGTGGTGCACAGGAGACTGGCAGTCAAATATTACGTTCAGTAGAATTAATACACATTCAACAGTCCTATATGGTTGTAGTGTGGTAAGAAATATTCTTAACGCCTTTTCCGATTTAATTGGCATTGAAGTCAGGCTGTCAAAACACATGCCAGCTACTTTGTCGGACACCAAAAAGGATGATTTTTTGTCCTATTATAACAAGTGACGGAAGTGAAAGCCATTGTAGCTTCTATACAAAATTTATCTTCGAGCAAATTAATCAACAGGAAGTTCGCTTACACGGTCATGTCAGATGTGTAGTTTTAGCTTCGATTTTACACGAAAGAGGTATGGAGGCCCACATAATTTAAAGAGTAAGATATCTTAACCGTTTTATTCCGTAGAGGAATACTTATGTAATGGTCTATAGATCAAAATGCACCAATTATTTTGCTGTTAATAACGTTGGACGACATTGCTACGTGAAAAGTCTGAAGATCTGGAGGCACGGTCGTACCATCCTTTTCTCGAAGGAGTAGACGGCAATTTCGAACCGAAGCCTAGAAGCCTGAATTTTCGGCTACCAAGAGTATCTACCGTAACTAACTATATTTTCAAATTACACAATTCTACACCTTATAGTTTACGAAAATCGCTAATTCTGTCACTCACTGACTCACAGATAATCAAAATTCTAAGATACTTCTTGCAGACACACTAACATAAGATTTTGTATTTACATAGTGTTTAGCCTGTAATTGAAGGAAAAATTTAAACATATGTAAATATTAATTCCGCTCACGAACACATTTTCACTTGGTGGAACAGTATATGCTAACTTGGCGTTTCCACTACCGTATTCGTAATGATCTACAGTTCAGAAAGTCTCCTTAAATACCTTCCTGACGTTCAAGAATAAGAATAAAAAAATCTTTTTTTAATTTTATTTATAATTAAGAGAAATCGGTAAGAATTCAAAACGCAACGTTAGGATGGGACTTTTTGTTTCTTCGGTTGTCAATTTGTAATGAAAACAAAATACATCAAGTTTCAATAAAAGAACACATAACTTCCTTTTTTTTTTAGAAAAAAAAGTGGTAGAGTGATGGCTTCACTCCGAAAGGTCGCGGTTTCGATTCCTTTTTTTTTATTTCTTTTAACTTTTCATTTTAACATAGTCGTACCTTTGTACTATATGAAGAGTCGTTAGAAATGACATGTGGCACCTAATTGGAGAATGAGGAATGACTGTAAGATATAATTTAAATTGCTGTAAATAGAAACAGTACCATTGACGCCAACATTCTAGCTTCAGTTGTAAATAAGAAAAATGTTGCTCGTAATGTCGAAAATTCCGTCACAAGACGCGGGGCTAAAACGTTAGACCGGGAGCAAAAACGTTAGATATTGGTTTCAAACCATAACACGGCAGAGACAGGAGACACCTTTGTATGCAAACTTGAAAATTGAAGTACAGATTTTCTACGATAATTTCATCAGGAAGCCGATAACATTTATATAAATCGAATGATGGTTTGCTATAGATGTGCACACTACAATAATCATGAGTGTACATAGCTATGAAGAGTGGTAATACAAAAAAGATTATTTGACGATTTAAATTCTCCATCTCTAATAAAATGCGAACATCGAAAACTGAAGTGCTACCAACTACTGTCCTAGGGATGATCGATATTAGAAAAAAGTCGATGGTAATATCAATGTCAACATAAGTTCAAAGAAATCGAAGTACGCTGAACATCGAAAGGAGGACATCGATGTCCGAGAATATTAATGTTTTAGGTGCCAAAACAAACAAACCTCGGCAGAACCAATAGCACCGAATACAGTATTAATGGTCTCCCTGTCACTTTAAACAACGTATCAACATTATTCGTGTTCGGATGCAGCAGTCTTAAGAAATAGGGATAAAGTGATATAGTTACGCCACATTTAGAGTTTTGACGTAAAGGCTAAATTTTACTTACGGCTTTTGTGTAGTGTGCAAATGTTGGCAATGAAATGTTCTTTTTATAAGAGGCACATACAAGACCCTGTCAACTACATAGCAGGAACAGAATTTATTATTTACTTCATGGTCAACACGAAAGACTATGTCTCTCATTCTACGTGACTGGTTTTCCGAAGTGTCTCATTCGTCGTCGCTGCCAACATCAGTACATTATGCCGCCACTGCCGTAAGTAAAATTCTATCGTGTTCTAGAGAAAGATGTGGTTTACAAAACAGAACATACATTTATATTCGCCTATCTCGTTCGTGGTTTGGCATCTTAGACCATTTTTTATTTCGTCGTGTTTTCAGTAGGTAAATATCGATAGTCCGATGTTATCATACCATCGATGTGTCACAGATATACGGCGTGTCCCAGCTATCTTGTCCACCCAAAATATCTCTGGAACAATAACAGCTATTGGAAAACAACTTTCACCGTTATCAATGTACGGCTAGGGCCCATGAATGTACATATTTGGAAACATTCTAAAACGAAAGCAAATGTGTTTTTAAAACAAACATGTTTTTTTTAAATGGACACCCTATATTTTTTCTTCAGCATTCCATAACATGGCAAATCACATAAACAATGGCGTTGATTGCATCGCAATATTCCAATTACATCCCGAGATATTGCGACGAGAAATTGACACTTGAAAAACCCGAAATGCGCTGCTAGCGCACGTCCTGAGACTCAGGCGCGAACTCCATGCTGCTCATGACGTGCGCTAGCCACGCTTTTCGCGTGTTTCAAGCGTCAACTTCGAATACCTGCACAATCTTAATACCTAACGGTAATTTTTATGAAAAATTAACTTTTTTATTCGTAAGTTTCTATATTTTATAAAATAATGATGGTTTCAATTGAAAAACATACGTTACTTTTTTACAGTATCGTCTTCACTATTAGTTAACGACGTTGTCTTTGATTTGTAAGTTTATGAAGAGCTACGACAGAATTAGAGATCCCTGAACATTGTAGGTAACTGAATTGGAAAACGACAAAAAAATACGTCTGATAACCTTAACAATCAAAGACTACCTCGTCAACTAACAGTGAAGCAGATACAGTAAAAAAATGTGACGTATGTTATTTGATTGAAACCACCTATTTTATAAAATATAAAAAATTAAGAATAAATAAAACACGTCAATTTTTCATAAAAAGATATTAAAATTGTGTAGTATTCGAAAATAACGAAAAAAAAAAATTCAAATATAAGTCACTCCTTGCAGTAATCGAACCACAGACTATATGTTTGTGAGACCAAACCGCTACTACATGAGCTACAGCAACAGATGGTGCAACTGCTTTAGTTATTGGTACTTACGTGTTCCTGTAAAACCACAAAGTCGATTATCTCGAGAATTTTTGAAAGTTTGGCTTTCGCTGATTGTTATTTAAGTTCTATATTCCACGTGCCGAAAATATGAAAAAAATTCAAAAATTCGACACCCATGTGGTCTCCTTGTTAGAGGTAACACGTACGTTCACGTCTGGTGTATCACACGCATCCAACGTGGGAAATTTAAGCAGGATAATGTAACGTCCAAGACGTCCATAATATCTAGAGGGTGGCTCCAGGAATCAAGAGTTTAATCCTTTCATTGCCAGTGTTGTTCCTGGACAACAATGTATTAAAAGTTGATTTATACCGTATTTTGTGCATCAATGCTTAAAGTTGCATTTTTTTAATGAAAAACACGCTTCTAGTACGACATTTTGCCACTTGGTACGGTGTGTAGCCACTTCTGGGGCATTAATGTGTCCACCTTGGCGGTTGTGTTGCGTTGCCGTCTGCACGTGGCTGAGAGTGTGAGCGTGAGTGTGGTTCGTTTTCTTTTATTCCAACAGTGAAATTTCTCGTCGTTGGTGCTGTGGCGAAGATTATGCTAGCATTATTGATCTGGCAGTGTTAACTGTCAACAAAATAACGTGCAAGTAATAAAATACTTTCAATACACACTGTGTTGTGCATGAAATACATGACATAAAAAATAATACTTCGACCAAAAATTTAAAAACACGTACTATGATGTTTACTCCACTGTATTAATATAGAAAACACTGAACTTTAATGTTTCAAAGCTGATTTAATAATGCGGGGTTGAAAGGGTTAAACACCTCTGCTGGCTACCAACATCAGTAGAAATGAACATAATTGAGCACATCTAGGATTCCCTGCAACGCGCTGTTCAGAAGAGATATTGACCCCAAAGTACTCTTAATGATTTAGGGGTAGTCCTACAGGATACGTGGTATCAATTTCCTCCAGCAGACAATAAGACGTTAGTAGAATGCATGCTCGAGGGGCCCTACATAATCTTAGGCATGTGAAACAGTTTCGTTGGATCATCAGCGTATGTTATGTCTGTATCTTCATTTAGCCTACAAGTTCGGTAATTACCCGATTTCTGGAATTCAGCGCATGTATTTCCACAGGAACTGAACAGAGGTAAGTCATCATTAAGCAGGACGTATTTCCACACACATTTAATAAAATGAAGATTGAAAGGTCTTACTACTGTAATTATCTTCCGAATAATAATTAAGTTCCTCTACTAAGCACTAAAGAAAGAATTAATGCACTCTAGCAGACATCTAAGAAAGGTAGGAACATACACGTTAGGTTCGCAGATGGGTGATTAAATACACAGTGTGTTGCCTTCGACCACCAGTGGTCATCAGAGAGAAGGACATCGCCATGAAGAGAAGTGCTATAGGACTGATACTAATCACTATCTACGTTACTGATTATACGGATAGGACGATTACCAAAATGTGGAGGTTTCGGAAAGAGTATTAAATGTTCTCACAATGTACGTTTTTTTCTGATATGTTAAGTAACTTATTTTATTTAATTACAAAATGTTTTGTCCATCCTATAATAATCTAAGGGCGTGCTAACAAGCAATGCTGTCATTGAAGTTCGCGATGACGAGTTCACAAATATCTTCAATTGCTGTATTTGCGGTTTGTTCATGTACGCTTTTTTCTATCTGAAAAATCTCACAATAAAAGCCATACGGCGTACGATCGCACGATCCAGCAAGTCAACTGTGATTGTCAGGAAAACTTCCGAATGGATGGTTTGCTTGGAGTAGCTTTCCGTCCGAGTACACCATTCAATTCACGAACAGTGTGCAATAAGACTTCCACTGTTCTTGTAGTATTTGAGGGCGGGGGGGGGGGGGGACATGCGGTTAATCTCTAAAGGGGACCGCGTATAGAATACTTGAGCGATCCTTTCTCCTGTAGTGCTCGATTCTTTGGTATAAAGCAAGGCATGTAACCTGACTGTTAGATTAGTTACCGCTAGAACCGATCTACACGTGGTATTGAGTGGAAGTTTTCGGAACCTAAATGGTAATATCTGAAGTGACGGAGTAATCATTTTGGAGGTACGCTGTTGAGAAAAAACAAGGGGTTGACATCTGAAGGTGAACGATTCTTCTGCCACCAACTTACTATATTTTCTCTTAAGGATCACAGACAAGAGATATATTAGTGCCAGTACGGAGGCATATTAAACTGGGGATTTTTCTTATGGAGCAATGAAGGGAATGACTAGTAGTGGTAGTGGTGCGAGGCTAATACAAGGTGCGTATTGAAAGTTCCGTGAATGGTCACGTATTTTTACAAACCGCCCGTCGAGGATGAGGTGTCCTCGTATACACATTGAAGGACATGTCAACAATCGCCCCTTGTAGTGCAAAACACTGTAATGAATTGGTGGTATATGCTGGGACCCATCTAACAAGGTCATTGTGAGAACTCGTGACATTACAACATGGCACGCGAAATGAAGCAATTTTATTTCAAATTAGGCAAAACGCCGACGGAGACCCATGTATGTTAGTGCCTATGTATGGTGCTCAAGCACTGAGTAAGAAGTATATGTGTGAGTGGTTGCGGAGATCCAACAACGCGTGACCTCAGTTTTTCGAGAGACTCCGCAAGAAGCGTTTGCTAACAGTTTCCAACAGCTGTACAACCAATGTCAGAAGTGTATTGCAGCCAGTGGCGATTGAAGGCCAGTAAAGGTATTTTGTTTGTAACTCTTCTTTCCTATTTTCCCTGAGACCATTCACTGAACTTTTCAATCGTATATTTTGTGTAGACAGGTTGTGGAATTATATAAAATTGGCAAGAAAAGTTAAATACTTGTAATAACATGCGGCAGAGTTCTAAATGATCACATAAACGGAGCATGAATAAAACGTCTTAATGTAGCAGGATGAAAATTAACTACTGGGTAGTTTGAAAATTCCAAAATGACCCGAGTATCTTTTTCTGATGAGCTGAAATAAAGTCTATTTCGAGAGAAAGAAATTGAGAACGATACAAGAAGCTCAGAAATATCCACTGAGAGGGACGTCGTGATGGCTCAATGGCTTCCTTTAATTATTAGTCCTTTTTTTCTTTAACGAAATGGTTCTCAGGGGATATAGACGAGCTGTGTGACCAAACAACGTTACTGTGATATCCTTCGTCAGCATTTCATATTCGCTCTACAGGAGAAAGACGCAGTGGACAATTGGAAACGATAGAATTATCAGCCGATCGTTTCCGAAAACTTGGCCAGCATGATTACCTAAACTCAGTCCCTGTGATTTCAGGTTGTAGGGTTACCTGAAGATCAGGGTTTACAGGGGAACAATCACAAATCTGCTGATATGCAACACAACGTATCGAGAGAGGTAGCCAGCATGACTAAGGACAGAATGCAAATCCTGCGCTTCCAGACTCTTCTAGACAGTGATGGGCGCCATAGTTACCCCCTTCACAGCAGTAATGGCACCGGTATGTAATGTACGATGTACCATAGCACCACGATGAAAAATTCAAAACTGAATTAATCCTACATTATTTATCTTTCGCACGTCATTAATACAACCGGCTTGGTTTCCTAAAGGTTATTAGCGTCCTCGTTATAACCTGCGTCACCTCGCTCGGTCTTTTTTTAGTATATAGTTCTTTGAATTTCTGTAGCTGATTGATATTCTTCTACCCGGTGGCGCGGTATGTTGTTGTTGTGGTCTTCAGTCCGAAGACTGGTTTGAAGCAGCTCTCCACGCTACCCTGTCCTGTGAAAGTCTCTTCATCTGAGAATACGTTCGGCAACTTATATCCTTTTGAATATGTTTACTATATTCGTCCCTCGGTCTCCCTCTACTATTTTTACCCTACACGCTTCCTTCTAATACTAAGTTCACAATTCCTTGATGCCTCAGAATGTGTCCAACCAATCTATCCCTTTCTCTTAGGATATGCCAGAAACTCCTTTTCTACCCGATTCGGTTAATCATCTTCTCATTAGTTACGTGATCTACCCATCTAATTTTCATAATTCGTCTGTAGCACCACATTTCAAATGCTTCTATCGTCTTTTATCTGAACTCCTTATCGTCCACGTTTCACTCCCATACAATGCTACACTCCAGACAAATGCTTTCAGAAAGGACTTCCGAACATTTAACTTTGGGTATTAACAAGTTTCGCTTCTTTAGAAACGGTTTTCTCCCCATAGCCATTCTGCATTTTATATCTTCTTTACTTCGGCCATCAGAATTTATCTTGCTACCCAAATAACAAAACTCATTTACTACTTTTATTGTCTCATTACCTAATCTAATTCCTTCAGCAGCGCCTGATTTTCTGACATTGCATTCCATTAGGTTTGTTTTTACTCTTGTTAATGTTCGTCTTATGTCTTTCTTTCAAGACACTGTCCATCCCATTCAATTACTCTTCTAGATATTTTGCGTTCTCTGACAGAATTACTATGTCATCGGCAAACCGCAATGTTTTTATTTCTTCTCCCTGAACTTTAATGCCCTCTCCAAATTTCTCCTTACATTCTTTCACTGCCCGCTCAGTGTACAGATTGAACAACATTGGAGAAAGGCTACGACCCTGTCTTACTCCCTTCCCAACCTCTACGTCCCTTTCTTGCCCTTCGACTCTAATAACCGCGGTCTGGTTTTTGTATAGGTTGAATATAACAGTTCGCTCCATACATTTTACCCTGATACCTTCAGAATTTGGAATAGTGCATTCCAGCCGACATTTTCAAAAGCTTTCTCCAAATCGACAACGCTAAAAATGTAGGTTTTCCTTTCCTTAGCCTATCTTCTAAGATAAGTCTTAATGTATTGCGTCCCGTGTTTCTACATTTCTCCTAAATCCAAACTCATCTTCCCACAGGTCGGATTCCACATGGCGCGATCTACTAGAATGTAATGGAAATATGCGTAAGCAGAGAAGCCAAGATCGCTCATTTAAATTTTGGTTTCGTTGAAAACGGTTCTGGCACGTCTATGATCCGATAAAATAATCTAAATAAGCGAGAAAAGTTACTATGTCGGCTTCTATAACCGCAGAGATTAACTTTCTTTCCGGAAAAGATATTAAGCTTTGGGAAGGTTTGAGTATTGTGGTGTTTGGGAATATATAGAAGCTCTCCGAAATATTTGCTTGCAACCCATGACAGATTTCTTACATTATTGTGTGAATCACGTTGAGAAAGGCGGATTATTCACACAACGATTGGCTAATGACCGTTCCACAAATTTTATTCGTTAAATTCCTTTAACTGTAGAACGATAATGTATTCTTTTCACAAATAAATAAATCAGTACTCGCTGAAAATACTACATTTGCTGGAATAATGTTAAATATACAATGTTCGGATAGAAATTATATGACGGTAACAAATTAAGCCATACAATCAATTGATGGACGGTAAACATAGCAATTGAAGTAAAAAGTGCGATGTTGCACTTGCCGTTGTTGGCAACTATAACGAATCATTGTCAGAAATTGTCGATACTGCTGTGAAAGTATGGGCGGGTGTTACGAGGAAGTGAAAATTTTTGGATAAACTCCGTGTAACAGAGAGGGATTATATATGTGTCGGAGAGAGAATAACAGCAGCAGCCTGTTAGTGAGATGGAGTGGGAACATGTGGAAACGAGAAAATGTGGCCGTTTTTTCCACACTCTCTTGCACTCATAAATAGCAGTTAAGAGTGCTATTAATAGTGAGCTCAGAATGGAGGGTCTCAACAGACCGGAAATTTACTGGCAGCTTCTGCAGTACGTACTCTGCAGAAACTTTATGGCAATGTAGAATGGTGGGAAATTCAGGAAAGAAGGCATACTTCACTATGAAATCTTTAGCTCTGAAATGCGGAGGTAGTTTCCATTGTGGCGTAATTCCTCTAATTCTACTAGCAAATTCCAGTCAGTACTACAAATTATAATTAATAATTTTGACTGTTTTAAGCACCAGCACTACATTGCGTACGAAATGATACCGCGTGTTAGTAAGAACCGTGCGTAGCAAAAGCGCTATACAGGTGATTGAATTGTCGTATTCTTCTGCTTCTTGAATTTTAATTTCTTTTTTTATCTTGTCGGAAGAATTTCATCTTGAAAAGAGGACTGGAAGGGTCTATATATTAATTAAATTTTGGTTGTTTAATTACACACGTATTAGTAACCCCGATTAAAGTATTGATTCAGTTTCGGCCTATATACGCAGCAAATTTTGAATTGTCAAATGAAATCAACTTACTTATCCTTCACAACACTTTTATCTGAAAGCTTATGTTTTATTATATACAGCAGGCAGTTAATTAAAATAGCAGGAAAAAAACTTTCACTACAACAAATGCATGAAATGGAGGGAACTCTTATAATTTTTTCCTCAGTCTATACTCATCCACGATAAGGTTATCACCAGAAGGGGAGTTGTTGGGGACATTGTGGTATGCAATTCGAAGGTGTGTTACATGTCAAAGAACTTCGTCTTCCTTTGAAAATGGGACGTACACCTCTCGTGTGCTTCACACTTTCAGTCCATGTGGTGAGTTGGGTGGCTGTGGAATGAAAATACCTGAAAACTTACGACTATATACCACAGGTTCATGTATTGGGTGTCTTGGATGTTGTAACGACTATTAAATTTATATAGAACACATATTTTTCAAAATGTATGGTTTTGTTATGAAACGTTATCTTCTTCCATTCATTTACAAAAGGAATTATGTGCCTCATATAACAATCTAACAGCGTGCTAACAAGCAATGCTGTCATTGAATTTCACGAATATCTGGTGGGATGCCGTAAGAGACCTTTTCAATTTCATCGTTAAATTGCTGTACTTTGTTCATGTACACTTTTTATTGTAAAATATTATAAGGTGTGGTATGAAATGATCTGGCAGGCCAATTGTTGTTGCCAGACAAACTTTCGAATGCATGGTTTGTTTGAAACAGTTTTTCGTCCTCTTATCACACCCAATATTCACGAACGGTGAGCAGTGAAACTTCCACTGTTCTTATAATAACCCGTAGCTTAGAATTATCTGCCCTATGGCGAACGAAACTAAACATCAATCAGCAATACTTACCGTACCGAGGCTACCAGGTTACTAATGGCAAGGATCGCAGAAAACAAACATGAAACGGCCAAGGCTGCCGACAGAGAGAGAATGGTGCAATATTCAAATTCCTCCTTAATTCCCGGATACCTTCTAGTTCCCAACAACTGAAAGACAGTTCCAAAAGGATAAAAAAATTACGAATTAAATCGAAGAATTATTATGAAAAGGGAAACATTTGGTTGCGTTTAAAAAAAGTTTTCAACCACCAATAGGTCCTTACTTATCGCTGTATTTGATTTCCTCTCTGTTCTTGGATACGAAGTAGTAAATTACAGCAGCAACCCATTTCGCATAACCGTCAGTAATCATAAAAATTTTATAGTCAATAGTCAAGTGCACAGCACAGTTAAGCAGTCGACATACCGACAGTGGGACATCTTAACAAAATGATCACAACTGTGGCGGGATGGTCATTCGGAGAACTGCCACTCAAGCTGGACGTGCTGCGGCAGATGTGCAACGATGCTGGATGCAATGTTCACATGAACATTCTCTATCCTGTAGACCTGATTATAGACGTCCACGCAGACGTCCGCCAAAACTGTCTTATTGTTACGGTAGCAGTGCCAGATTGTAAATCTACCATAGTACCGATAAAAGGGTCTGTGAGCCCAGAAGTGTCAATAAGAACTGCTACCAACTGTTAGCATAGGGACTACGGGCACAGAAACCTCCAGCCTGTTTTCCACTCACGTCACAGCATTACTGTGCGCGGCTCGAGTGGTACCGTCAGTGGACTTGCAAGATGGAATGGCCGTTCGTTGTCTTTAGCGATGAATATAAATTCTGACTTGACTGACAGTCAATTGCACGTGTGACGTACGCCTCGTGAGCGGTCTGTCATATAGTTCATTCATCCAAGGTACGTTGGTCTCGCCTCAGGAGCTATGGTATTAAGTTCGCTAAAAAAAACAACTCTCATCCGCCTTAGCTGTTTGTAGCGGGAACTCTGGCCAGCGCTTGGCACGTGTGGAATGTTGTAAGACCCGTTATATTTTCTTGCAACAAGAAGGTGATGTGTCGTTCAAAAAGGATAATGCTCGTTCACAAACTGTGCGTGAAAGAAAAGGAATTCTGCAAAACGTGCAACAACGTTCCTCGCCAGCACCATTTCTAAAAACATTGAAGTTTTGCAAGTATATCTGGCAACGAAAAATTAAAGCAATTGAAGCTACTTTTCGTGTGGCTCGGGGCTGTTAGCGTTCTTGGCTTTCAACCATAGACTCGATGGTTTGAATCATGCCGTGACAGTTTTAATATATTTTCTCGTTTTGTTCGAACCTATTACACAATTTTAATATCTAACGCCAATTTTTTTACGAAAAGTGCACTTTTTTGTTTATTTGTAATTTTCTTTATTTTTTAAAAGGTTATAAATAATGATGGTTTCAATAAAAAACGCAAGTTACAGCTGTTTACAGTATTGGCTGCACTATTAGCTGAAGATGGTAGTCCTTGATTGTTCAGTTTGTTTTTGGAAGTCATCTCTATAACTAGAAATTGCTTTCCGAGCAGCTAACCTACTCCACCATCGTTTTAGGTGAGGACAAGGTGTTCAGTTCGTCTACATACACATAAAACTGACACAACACGTGGAATTAGAGATCGCAAAATGTTTTATGTGATTGAATTTTAAAAGGAAAAAAATTCTGTCACATCGGGATTCAAAGCACGGTACTATCTTTGCGAGCCCGGAATGCTACTACCTGACTTTCAGCCACAGATGCTGCAATTGATTTAATTATTCGTACTTAAGTGTATTTCCAAAACTTCAAAGTCAATTTTCTCGAGAATTTTTTAGCGTTTTGTCGAATGGATTTCGTTAATTGTTATTTAAGTTATGCACTTGACATACCATAATTGATTTGGTTAATTGTTATTTAAGTTCTGAACTTGACATAACATAAATATCAACAAATTATACAATCCCATGCTCATGTGGTCTCGTTGTTTCTGACACACTGTCAGAAATCAAAATAAGTACATTCTTTTAGAACCTTCCAATCCACTCATTATTCATTGCGGAAACAGTGAAGATGCAGAACAGGAATTGATTAACTTTACAGATCTACAGCTTAAGCAGTACTAAGGTAGGAGAAGTTGATCCATACTGTCATCAGTATCAGTAGCCTCCTTAGGAGGCCATTTAGGCTCTGTTTTTAACATCTGTTCCACGATACAGATGGCGAATACTTTGTTGCAATACATTACTCGACGCATGTTCGACTAGCTCACGGAGATATGGAGTGGGTTGACGAGTCGGTCCTGTCCCTTATCATCCCTCCATATAAAACTCAAAGTCGATTGAAGACCGGAAATGGTGCTGGCGAGGAACGTTGTTGCACGTTTTGCAGAATTCCTTTTGTTTCACGCACAGTTTGTGAACGAGCATTATCCTTTTTTGCCTGCATCTTACATGATTAAGTTGCTTAGGTAGTTTACAATTCTAGGGACCAATCACCTCTCAACAGTTTGGTCCCTTATGGTAATAGACTTTGTCTGTGATATGGGCACGGTCACTTCCACGAAAAACGGAGCTATTTCTAATGGATAGCCTTGCTCTGAGTTTATTGTTTACAGCTACACGACATTAGTAATTTACATCTTCTTTATTGGTGTAGTCCATAACACAGTGAATTGAGATATGTCACACAATATCTCCTACCATCGTGTGGGACCTTCTTTCGGGCAGGTAAGTGCATCATCTCGATGTGGCATGGACCTAACAAGACTTTGGAGCCCATGCATATATACTGACCCACGCTGCGTCTATACCAGCCGATAACTGGGAAGGTGGTGACGGTGTAGACTAAATGACCCCTGTTTATGTTGCATAAATGGTGTCAATGATGCTACGCGATTTGGGCTGACAAATAATTCTGTGTAATTGTCCAGAATGTTCTTCAGAATCATAGCGAACAATTGTGGCCCGAAGCAATGGTACATTGTCATCAATAAAATTCAGTTGTTGTTCTGGAATAGGAGCAAGACCCAATCCGAGCCAATAATCGGTTCAGTTGGACCAGAAGAACCAGGTAATTCCATTTAAAAACATCCCACGGATTTATGGAGCAACAATGTGGCTGCACACTTTGTTCTTGACATGATCCTGGCTTCGTGGTGTCTCTCCCTCTTTTTTTTTTTTTTTTTTTTTTTTTTTTTTTTTTTTTTTTTTTTTTTTTTTGTGGAACCCTGAAGAAAGACATTCATCGCATCGGTATGATTCGGACGAATAAGTGGGCAAAAACCATGGTCCATGGTCCTGCATGTACGAATTGACCTTCTTGTCACGCAGAGGGTTAAATATAATAACAGTTGTGGTAAATACTGCTGAAGTATTTAGTTCTTTCTGAGGTATCTTATTTTAATTGTCTCTCCCCTACAGACGCGTGTGATTTCCCTGTTTTCCAATAACTACGAATGTAGGAACAATTCCTCGCTCAATGTGCCCATGGTAAATAACTATAAGGAGGGGTACTAAATTCGCCCGGATATTCTATGCAAAAATGTGACCCTGTCAGGCCTTGGAAGTCCATTGTCTTGAGAGTTGAGTTATTTTCCAACACCAGTATCATTAATGTCAGACGTATATTACGATGTCGTTTAGCAATATTTCTTGAGGTTCCTATGTAAACGAATCAAGGTTCCCGTCAATATGTCGTTTTGCAATTTTTCATTGTTAGCTTTCACGTAACGGAAAAAATTGAGTTTTGGAGTGCTTCTTTGATAATGCTTCAGAAGTTACTGGAAGCTTCACGCAATGTCTTTCTGATGGCCATCTGTGTTTCAAACCACATTTTGCTATATTAATGATATGATTTGCCTCGTTCCTATTTCGGTGAATACAAACATTCTTTTTATCCATACCGTGTCGCGTCCGGTGCTCTCTGGCCGCTCTGGCGCATTGCTCCTCCCTCCTCAGAAGAGCTGTTTAGTTTCAGTTTTGGACGCTTCCGGCGTTATTTTGATTTTTAAAGGAGACTGTTATGATTGAAAAAAAAAAAATGGTGGTGTCGTGGGGTAAAGTGCTCGACTAGAAACTGAAGGGTTGCTGGTTCGAAACACGGTCGGACGTCGGATTTTTTCAGTCTGCACTTTAACCCATCCTTCACCTCTCAATGATGTGAGGAGTCGCCAGGAACGATACGTGGTTCGGATTCCACGTTAAGCTGTAGGTCCCCTTTCCCCGGTTGGATAACTGGGGTAGGCTAGGGAAACGCAAGTCGCCGAAGTGGCGTTCAATTGAAAGACTTGCACCAGGCCAATGAGCCACACGACATTATTATTATCAATACCGTGGGGTATCGTATAAAGTACTTTGGAATTGTATATATCTGGTGTTGGCAACTCTATTAAGAGTATACATTATTACAATGTCCATTCACTGAAAACCCCTTCCGAATTCATATACTGGATGCGCCTATGCGTACTATTATATGTTATCAACTGAAATCGGCAATAATCTATCCAAGCTGCGCTTTGTATGGTCCGTTCAATATGGTGACGATCCCAGGAGATGCACTGTATTTAATGTCGTGCACTCGAGTCAATTCTCTCAATCAGTGGCGTAACTATGGGGGGGGAGTGAGGGGGATAGAACCCCACCCCCGCCAGAAGCCCTTCTCCAAAAAAAAAAAAATAGAGGGGGGGGAGAAAAAGAAAAAAGAAATCGTTTAACAGCAATCTGGTAAAGGTAAAGATTGGAGTCTTGGGGTGTTTTACCATAAGCTTTCATTGGATGGGAGTGAATTAGTTTCTTCAACGGGAGTAGTAGATGGTTGTCTGGAAACTGACTAAAATTTTGCTCGTCAAGCAGATCTATCCCCCCCCCCCCTAAAGCCAAGTCCTAGTTACGCCACTGCTCTCAATGTTCCGATAAAACGCAGTGCCGACAACACACAATACATAATTCCTACTTTGCAAGCAGCCTGAAGTGAGGCGTACCGGTTTTCTGAGCGACATTGATTGGAGAACATGTCAGAATTAGCCTCACCTCCATCCGCGCGAGACCCGCCGGCCTGCGGTAAGGGGCCCCCTCGGCTAGACTAGGCCAGGGTGCCGCGGCTAGCGCGCTGTTTGTCTCTGGAGAGCGGCGGCGGTCAGGGCGGGGGCTGTCTTTTCAGGCCGGTGCTGCAGTGATTAATGGACGCTGCCACCGCCGCTGCAGTTTGCCGCTCGCACACCCTTTGTGCGCCTGCGCGCCTCTGTGTGTGTGTGTGTGTGTGTGTGTGTGACTGCCGTTCCCTAGCGCCACGCCTTTTTTCTTCGTTTCTGTTGCAGCAACTTTTTTTTTTCGGATCCTGTAAAAATGGACGGCCAAAGCTTTTGGGCGACGATACTACTACCACACACGGTGCTTGCGAGGTAATGCTAGTGGAGGTTTTGCATGCCAAAGTCTCCCCCACGACCGCAATTATTTCACGTTTTACCGTAATCAGTCGGCTTTTTTTCGTCCGACTCACGATGCCAATAGAAAAAACTAATGACACATATTTTCTGCGTTCTACCGATTATTTATTAGGTAGAAGGGCTTGATACCAACTAATTGCCCGGCCGCGGTGGCCGAGGGGACTGAGGCGCTCCAGTCACGGTCTGCACGGCCACTATGGTCGGGGGTTCGAATGCCCCCTTGGGCATGGATATTTGTGCCGTCCTTAGACTTAGCTAGTTCGTAAGTAGTTTCTAAGCTTAGGGACTGATGACCCCATAGTTAAGTCCTATTAGTACCCAAAAAAAAAAAAAAAAAAAAAAACTAATTGCGTATTAAATTATTCATAAAAGTCAGGAGTTTATAAAAAACCATTATAAATATTCAATATGTTCTCCATTGGCGACATCTAGCCGATAGCCGAATTCATCCCAAAGTGAGCGTGAAGATGCAGCTGGTTTTCAGCTCATCACTGTCATGAGGTAAGGGAGGAACGTAAACACACTATTGAACATATGCCCACAGAAAAAATCACATGATGGTAAGCCAGGGCACCTACAAGGTTAAGATTGTAAAGCCTGGTCTCGCGGTCCTGTACGCCCTATCCAACGTTGGGGATCGTTGGCCTTGTGGAAGCTGCGCTCGTAACGACATCTAGCGGATTTTTTCTGAAACTCTACATCACGCCGCTTACATCTAGCGCTGTTTCAGTTACAAATGTTCAAATGTTTGTAAATCTATCGGATCAAACCGCGTGGTCATCAGTCCGCAGCTTACAAACTACTTAAATCAAGATAAACTAACCTAAGGACAAACACACACACCCATGCCCCAGGGAGGACTCGAACATCCACGGCGAGTAACCGCGCGCTCTGCAGCGAGACGCTTTAGACCGCTCGGCTACTCCACCGCGGCGTTTCAGTTACCTACTGACACTTGTCTCAATATTAATATAAAATCGGGTCATTCTTCTTTGTGTTATCGAGACGTGACCTATGGAAATGCCATTTCTTTTTTTACACCATGTGATGTGTAGATCATTAGTCTTTTGGACTGTCAGGCTGTATCAATTCATTTCAAGTACTAAAATAAACTCAACGGCAAAATTGAAAATTTGTGCCGGACCAAGACGCGAACACGGATGACTCGCTTCGGGCTGGCAGTTACCTTAACCTACTATGCTATCAAGGGACGCATCCCTTCCTACCCAATTTCTAAACTAACAGCACACTACGATGCTAGTGCTACCTGCTCTGCCAATGTTAAACTTTGCTGTTTAATTTATATCAGTGCCCTAAAACGAAATGTTTCAATAATTCGGATTCATAAATTTGTACTATGTTTCATAGCATCTTCAATGGTCACTTGAACGGGAACGTTTTTCCTACATACTTGTTTCCTTCGTGAACAGATCCCCTGTTATCTCTTTGTCCCAGTATTAACAGTATTCGCTATTAATGGAGATTTTTGTTCATTGCATCCATCTTCTCCTAGATGCGTGTTGGTGAGAAAATGATGCTCTACACGTATACCGGCCCTACATGATCAATTATTTTTCTACACATTCCACTTTTCGTTTGTTTTATTTCTATGTTGAGGGCTGCGTTAGCTACTTGTTGCCGGGCGGAATGAACGCGTCGTTTAAGGCTTCATGGTTTGGACTGGGCGACCGTTCTCACCGGAAGTTCGAGTCCTCCCTCGGACGTGGATATGTGTGTTGTCTTTAGTGTACGTTAGTTAACGTAGTACGTAATTCTAGCAAGTGATGACTATAGCAGTTTGGTCCAACAGGTTTACGGACATTTAAACATTTGAGGCCCTTGGTTCCTCCTTAGTATGCCCAATGATTGCTTCTCTCTCTCTCTCTCTCTCTCTCTCTCTCTCTCTCTCTCTCTCTCTCTCTCTCTCTCTGTCTGTGTGTGTGTGTGCGTGTATCAATCACCTCGTGTGTTTGTGTTTTAATAAATATGCATACGCCACTTGTTCAGTATACATTAGACATGCAACATGGATCAGAATTATCTAGAGTGACACCTATATTCAATCGATTTTACTATCACATCAAAATGTATAATTTTTTTCTTATAGATTTTTTCCCAGTCATATAAATATAAGTGAATATTAGCATGTAGGTATATTTTTGTACATGAAAGCTCTTTGAACGTAGTTGAATATCTGTAAAAATTTGTATTAATGTACATCAAAACCATATTATTAACACATACGAAGTATTATATAATTTTATTGTGAATTTGTATGGAAATAAAGTAGTAGAGGGTCTGGAACTTAAATAGTGATAACTATTTGTTCATAACAGATACAAAAGCGTTACATGTTTGCACCTGTTACGGTCCTTCAAAGTAGTCACCAGCGTTATGTTAGGTTAAAGGAAAAGCCTGTGGGACGCTGTCCAAAATGGAAGGTACGTACGTGGAAGGAAAAGGTGGTGAAAGCGCTCCAAAATAGTGATCTTGTGTGCCACAGAGCGAGCAAGTAAGTTGCTTGGGTCTAAGCTACAGATGGGTTAACAGTGTGCAGTGGAGACAATGTGGTTGTAATACCAACGGCGGTATTGAAAGAAGTTTATTAAAATAGCCTCGGATGACGGGCACTGCATGTTGTAGTAATTGCTGGAAAATCTGGTGGCTTAATAGTTACAAATTTGCGACTCTAAGAATAGTTTATAAGGCATATCACTGGGTGCACCAATGCTCAAACATCGCAACAGCGAGGCAAGTACCGGCACTTCGCTATGAACACAGCCAAAGGAAACTTTTTTATTCAGGTATTCAAAGCTAGAGGCTCGCATTAGTGTGTGTGTTGTTAATAAAAACTAAGTTTTAATTTATCCTATATCCCACCTGTCATTTTCCGTGATACTGACCTATGTAGGGTTCAAACCTTGATAGTGAGATATACATTATCCGAGTATCCTTAACCTTTGATACCTAAGTAAAATTACACTCGAGTTTTCAGATAATTGACATTAATTTTCATAATGGTGATATGAACCGATTTTTGTGTGAAGTTTATATAGCACTGTAATCTCTAGTCATAATGGTTATTTCATAAAAAGTAAATGCGCGCGAGAATAAGTTACCACATACAATAATCTGGCTAAATGAGATAGTGTCAGGTTTATGACCATGTCATAACTTTGTCAGTCAGCACAGTGTATTTTTCGTGCTCACTGATTCAAAACGGTAATTCAATCAGCTTTGAATATTTCATACAAAAGTAACCACATAATAGATTTTTGTGTCTCAGAATCTGTTTAATATTACATAAGAGTGAGCTTTATTTCTGATAATTTTCTTGCACTATAGTTATTAAAACTGCGTTTTCTGCTAAGTTAATAGTAGGAACAATTAAAGATAATTTCTGGTTTATGCTGCAAACATCTTTACAGACTAATGACCGCATTATTTAATTAGACAAAGAAATGTTATGCTTACATTTTGTTTCATGAAAGTACGCAGGCAATGTAAGGAAAGTGTTTTGCTACATAAATGTATAACATATAGAAGAGCATACAGTTACTTAAACCAGTAATACAACAGGTTTGCTAGCAATTATAGGCCTATAATATACAATTTTTTATTTCTTACAAACTTGTTAGATTCACAGCTAGATATTTGAGGCAACATCACATATCTAAGTAGATTGCTGTATAATCTATTTTCCACTATCTGAATATAATATTTATAAACCAATTCATTTATTTGCACAATTACTATCCATGCAGACTACAAGTTTGGAGAGTAATTTGCTCTTTCGTGTGCTTAATCCAAAGTCAGACAGCCATTCATGTAGTTAATGTTACAGTCTTTATCAATCCAAACATTATTAAGCCTAATTACTGTGGCGACCGTTGTTATTTCTTAATTTTTGTTATATTAGTAAAGCAGACATCAATTTTCACACCAGTAACTTTATGGTACATAGTTTGTCTCCAAATATTAAATCTTCAAAAGACGAAGGTAAAAAGTCTTATACGATTATCCATTCCCAATATGGCGGTTCAGTTATTTAGTCACATGCTACAACAGGACACTCAATAGAAAAGATGATAAAAGTTTTGTCCAGATGCATCCAGAAACGCCTGGCATTGGCACTGCTGTGAACGGCGCAACATTTCGAATATAACTGGTGTGCCTCGAAGAAATCCTGCTGCGGTAACAATCCTGCCTACTAGCTAATACGACGATGTATCAAGTGTCTCACACACAAGAGCTTTCAGTTGTCCCCTCTATGGGAAATAATCAATTGGGGAGATAAATCGATCGTGACGACGAAGCGACTGGGCTACTGTCACTGTCATCAATCTATCTTGTTTGCGATTGTTCACTCACGTGACAGGTGAATTACGTGGGACCTCTGTCGTGCTGAAATCAAATGCGACGATGATTTGCCATGCGCACAACATTCGTAATGTCCGTCAGAAACTCTTGCAGGAGTACGAGATACGTGCGAGCATCAAGTCGCCATATGAAACAGCCTCTGTCGACGCAGACCCACACGTAACCCTAGCGGCCTTTCGCAGTGTTCCTATTTGATGAGCAATTTCAGAACAGTTTTTTTAAGTACCATGTGTTCTGCCGGTTCCAAGCTTGCTTCTGATGTGCCGGCAACACACCTTACAGGTAGGCTGAGCAGGTTGCGCATACAGCATGGCAGCCAGACGAGACAACCTGACTACTCAAGGAGAACGCAGACAACACCAGCCAAGTAAATAATCCAGACTCGCGCCTCTTCTTACATGGGCCTGACCGAGGCGGGCGGCAGTATTCCTACGCAGGCGTGTGATTGGCCGGAACGGCTTATATCTTGATATTCGGTCGGCACCAAGGCCACTTCCACTTCAGTCGACGCCTATGGAAGACGTACCGGAACCACTGCACCATCACTCGTCTTGCCTGCTGCACATGCGAGTTTCGTCCCGCCTCCTGGACTTCGGACCTCGCTTGCCTTCGGACTTAACCGCTGGACGCTGCTACGACTGGGACGAGTACGGATAGTGCTCGGTATGAGTGACTGACTTTCATTGGTCACTCGACTCAGCTAGCAGTTTGGCTTTTTTCAAGTAATAACGAAATTTATTTGTATTTTAACTGAAAGTCTTTTTATGTGACACAGACTTAAGAACTAGTAGCTACCGGCTTACCTAAACTTCCTGGAAATAAATTGTGTTGAAGCAGTGTTATTCGATCACAACACCCTGTATATCCATGTGTGTTTGACGGGAATAGAATCTTTAAAAGTCTAAAGGTAAAATATAGGGAACGAAATGTTATATACGATGGTAGGAACTTAAATAGTAACAACTATTTATTCATAACAGATACAAAAGCGTTACGGTCCTTGAAAGTAGTCACCAGCGTTATGTATAACCGGTTGCCAGTGATGTATAAGGCGTATTGTACCGTTAGCAGAGCCTGTTCTGTTGATGGTGCGAATGGAGTGACCCCTGCCTGTCAAATCTCTGGAACATTTCTGAAGCCATTGTCACAAATTGGTTCCTTCATCTCCGGTATGAAATAAAAGTCAGATGGACTTTAGTCCGGGGATTATGGTGGTTTAAGACAGCACTTTCCCCTTCCATCTAGAGTTTGCGCTATATGCGCCTGCGCACTGACGTGCAAAATGATTGGTGGGTTGCGTATAAAGTGAATAAATCCACTAGACCACAGAATAATAGCCCGGAAATTTTTAGTAATTTTGACCATTCCGGCCGTGAAAGTTTACATTTTACAATGCATAGAAAGTGTTGACGCTTCTTTCACAAAGCGGGTCGCGGAAACAGTATGCACTTCTTCAGAAACGCTTGGAGGACCTGCTGCCACAGTTTGCCGACCTTCGTTGAAGGCTTTTACCTAACGTGCCACTGTTCTTTACAGCAATGCCGATTCCCCGCACGCGTCTTGGAAACCTTGATGACACTGTTACCTCTGGCACTGTCAATCTTGATCCAACTCCTTTGTTCCTCTTTCTAAAACATAGTGATTCCGTTACGTTAGACCGCTCGCTCTCAAGCGACTGTGTTTCTCTCGATTGTGCACACGCCGGTGACGTGGGAGGGGGAAGGGGCGAGTCCATTTGCTCGGGGATAAGGTAGGTATGTTAACAACGTGTGCTATCAACGACAATAGTAAGTTACATTGGGTAATGTCTCCACAGCAGTGTTGCCACTATTTGTTCCAGCCCTCGTACAACCTGCAAAAATCCAGAAGGCTTTACAATAGAAGGTATTAAAAGGGCTCAGTGGTTGAGACGGGGGTAAGATACGGTTGTAGCCTTTCCGCAATGATATATGAACAATGAGCAAGCCTTGATGGAATGCAAGGAGAAATTTAGAGAAGGAATCAAAGTTCAGGGATAAGAAATAAAACTTTGTGATCTGCCGATTCATTGTGATTCTGTCAGTGACCGCAAAGGAATTGAAAGAGCAGTTGAAGGGAATGAACAGTGTCTTGAAAGGAGATTATAGGATAAACATTAATAAGAGTGAGACAAGGCAAATTGAATGCAGTCTTGGAAAATGAGGCGATGCTGGAGGAATTAGATCAGGTAACGAGAAAATATAACTTGTAAACGAGTTTTGTTATTTGGCTGGCAAAATAACTTCTGATGGCCGAAACCAGGATGATATAAAATCAAAATAGCTATAAGAAGAAAAACATTCTGAAGAAGCGGTATTTGTTGACATCCAAACTCAATATAAATGTCGGGTAGTCCTTTCTGAAAGTATTCGTCTGGAGTGTAGACTTTTATGGGAGTGAAACGCGGGAGATAAGGACAAAAAGATGATAGAAGAATTTGAAATGTGGTGCTACAGACATACTGAAGATTATATTTCCTTTTATCACTCCATGCAAATGCTTTTATCGTTCCTTTGAAGGAACACATCCGACTGCAGCGCGCCAGTCACGGTCTTCACGGCCACTACGGTCGGGGGTTCGAATCCCCCCCTCGGGCATGGATATTTGTGCCGTCCTTAGTATTAGCTAGTTGATGAGTAGTTTGTAAGTTTAGGGACTGATGACCCCGTAGTTAAGTCCCATAAGCTCTACAAACATTTGAACATTTTGAACACGTCCTATTTCATTCCCCATCCTTAAAAATGTTCAAATGTTTGTATAGCTTATGGGACTTAACTACAGGGTCATCAGTCCCTAAACTTACAAACTACTTATGAACTATTTACGAACTAGGGCGGCACAAATATCCATGCCCGAGGGGGGATTCGAACCCCCGGCCGTAGTGGCCGTGCAGACTGTGACTGAAGCGCCTCAGTCCCCTCGGCCACCGCGGCCGGCCCCCATCCTTAACCCAACTGACCGAGCTTGAGCTCCTCCCACTCTGTCGATGGGGCGTTAAAGCACAAGCTTCTTCCTTTGCACTGCATTCCGTACATTGCAGACATCCGCCTTACGTGTGGTTGGAGCATCTCGACTTTCTTTGTCCTCCTCCTATCTCACCTGCTTTTCTCTTTATTTTATTGTATTGAAGCATCCTTACGTCGAAGGTTATTGCTATTTTTCTTTGTAGTACCTTTAATTTCACTAGCAACTAACCACAGAAATAAGCAGCTGTTAATAATGCGTTGTCTTGGCAGATTAAACTGCGTGTCCGCGGAGACTCGCATTGGAGACTACTTTCCTGTTTTCCAGGAGCGGCAAAGTTCGCACGGGAGCTTCTGTGGACTTTGGTATGTAGGATACAAAGTACCAGGGGAAATGAAAGCTGTGCGGGTGCGTTATGTGTAGTGCTAGGCTGGCTAGGGCGATAGAGCACTTACCAATGAATTTCAAAGCTCCCAAATTCAGTCTCTGTCCCGCACGCAGTTTTAAATTTCCAAATCAATGTACACTCCGCTACTGAATGAAAAATTTGTTCTGGAGGTGGCAATAATGATTATCAAATTGTGACGGGGGAAGGAAGGGAGGGTATTAAAGGCCTTAAAAATTGTCGTCTGATGATTATTGTTATGAAACAGCGAGGATCTATCAACGGACAGGAAGTTTTACTCCATTGAAGTTGCTGAAAAATACGAATTTGAGGAGTCCAAAAATTCTGATAACCTGTTATCTTCCACCTCAGATATATTAAGGAATCGAATTCCGAAGTATGAAATATATTTCACGTCTCGTTATGTTTATGGAGGCACATTTCTTGAACAATGCGTACTATAATGATATAACACTGTAGGTACATTAACTGATATACTGCAAACGTCTGCCGACGCATTTTTTAGTAAAGCAGTAACAAGTTAAAAAACCATACCTCCTTATGAGCTTTCCCCTTACGAAGTAAGTGATTATTTTTCTCTTTGCATGCTCCGTTCCACATAAAATGTAATATTACACAAATAAAAGTATGGAAGATGTCACCGTATGTATGGAAACTGTTAATGGGGTAATCTGAAACTAGAAATTTGACCTGATGAGAAGAAGGAAGATTACCGTTTCACGTCTTTCGACAATGAAATCTTCATAGACGGAGTAGAAGTTAATAATCTGTTTTGTTAAAGAAGTGGAAGGGAATTAGCCATTTCCTTTCCATAGAAGCATCCTGGCATGTGTCTAATTAGTATTATGGATTCACACTGTAAAATATTATTGTATGTACTTTAATAAGAAATGCATGTAAAACTGATGTACATTTATTTCATAGGTATTCACATTTATCACTTTGGTCTGCAGGAACTGATTTCATTGTGCGTTTTACCAATATGAATCAGAATTAACTGCATAAAGCTATAATTTCGTTCATATAAAGTTCGATGTAATTCTGACTTTATTTCAGACAAAGGTCGTTTTCATTACTGTACCATTACTGCACCCTTGTTTTTATGGACGCAGTAAATATTTGTAAATCAACATTTCGTATGCATTCATTTCAGACAGCTGTCAACGTTTACACAAAATAACAGAACATGTCACAATAAAAGTAATTAGGTGCGTGACAGCACTCTTTCATTTTTTGAAACGAGTGTCGCCTGCGCCACGGAGTCTGCCACATTCCTGTCCAGTAAACACCGGTACAATGGAATGCACGTTGCATCGGATAACTTCATTGTCGTAATCACACATTTCTCACTAGCACTAGTAACATTCAGCCGTTTCGAAGATATAATTCTCAGTAGCCGCAAACGAAATATTGCACACAACTGTTTACCTTCATACGACATGTAATTTATTCCGTGTAATATACAAAAATTTTAACCAATTTTGTACGATAAGCATGGTGGCCTCGATATCTGCTTTTCTATTTTTCGGTGTTGGTAAAGAAGGAGACTTTCTTCGTATTCATCTTCGAATACAGATGGATATTGTGACATCTGCATAACTAAACTGGTTAATATAAAATATTACAATCAGTAAGAAACAAATTCAAATTTACCTTTCACGTAGGAAGAGATACCATTTCGTTATATACGTTAAACGTAATATACCAGCAAGGTAATCTGTTCTTCATCTATAAATACATACATGCTCCACAAGCTCAAAATGTTGCGTGTAGAAGGTACTCCTTATCATCATTGTTCATTTACTTTGCTATTACACCAACACACTGGAATACTAGAACGTTGTAAATATGCAACAGCATCAAAACATCATTTTTCTTATGTTGCTCCTTCTTACGGGAAACGTAAGTTAGAATCAGTAGAATTGTTTCGCAGTCATCTTAAAATGCCGTTTCTCTAAATTTTCTGTTCCTTTCCACGAAAAGTCTTACCTACAAAGATTCCCATTTCATGTCCTAAATCATCTTCGTAATACTCGTGTGTATCTAAACTAGCGGTAACAGATCTACTAACACGCATGTGATTGGTCTTCCTTCAATTCAACCTCGTGTGGATCCCATATTGTCGAAAAGTACTTGTGTTCTATACGATGTCTCCTTTACAGATGAATCAAATTTCCCCAGATTTGTCCTAAAAGTTCGAATTCGACCATCCGCCTTCACAACGACCATCAGTAAACTTTTTTTTCTTATCGCTTTGCATTTTTATGTCCAGAGGTCTAAGTGACTTGAATATGTCGCTCGGTACACTCTCTCTTTGCCCCTTTCCCGCACAACCAGGATCGAGACTGTGTTATACGCGGATATTGCGTCTGTTAATAATTACAGGGTTGCCGGATGCCCTTCCTGCCGCCATCCCATGCTCCCCGGGGGGAAATGTGTACCCCAAATGTCTGCGTATAGTGTTACACGTGTGAAAGTGTGAAGTGTTACGAAATGTTTGCGAGTCATGTAACTGAGGCGGGAGTGGGAACCAGCCCGTTATTCACCTAGGGGGAAGTGGATAACCGCCTACAAACCACATACAGGCTGGCCGACCTCTTTCGTTAATCCGCCGGGCGGATTTGAACCGGGGCCGGTACGCCTCCCCGTCACGGAAAGCGGTGCGTTAGACCACACGGCGGGTACACCGAGCGGGTACTCAGTACACTATTAATGTTATATTCTTATACTTATTAAGTCCCATTGACCTTAACTTCGGACTAGCCGCCATTTATCACACCGACTGCCGCTACATCTGCATCCATATTTCGCAAGCCATGTGGGGGAGTGTGGCGGTTTAGTGTACCGCAGCCACTTCCATTCCTATTCCAGTCGCGTATGGTTCGGGGAAATACGATTGTCGGTATTCTTTATTGAGGGCTTTAACTCCTATAATTCGATACTTGGGGTGTTTTCCCATAATATACGTAACAGGAAGCAAAATATTCGTTGAAGCCTCGAAAATGGTATTCTCTCGGTACTTTCACAGAAACCAGAGCCCCGATACAGAACGTCTGTCTTGCAGCGTCCGTAGCTGGTGCTTACCGCTTATTTCTGTACAGCTTCCACGCATACTAAATATAAAGAAATGGGCTACTCTCCGTTGGATGCTCTATGTCACCCCTACCTGACGCAGACCCCGCACTGATGAGCAATACTCAACGTCCTTCGAACTAGGGTTTCGTAATCTACGTCTTTGTAGACATATTACATTACCTGAGGATTCTTGCAAAGAATCTCGGTGTGGCATCTGCCATACCCACGATTAATTTTTTATCGTGATACTTATGTCTACTCCAAGTTATTTTATGGAATTAACTCCTACCAGTTGCTGGTAGAACTTCCGCGTTGGTTCACAAAACTTTGCAGCTTTTCCTAACGTTCCGTCCAGAGCTGCGCCGGACAACTTCGGAGGTCTTCCTACTTCCGCTGAGTCGGCAAGAGTGTTGTCTTGCTACTGCGTGATTAGATAGTAAATGACCTTTATTTCCATGTAAACGCAGTACTTGCCATTTATGTTGAGATTCATTTGTCATTCCCTGAACGATGAATCGATTGACTACCGATCTTCCTGCACTTCGCCACACTTTCCGAATGTTGCAACATCTTGATATACTACAGCACTAGCCGTGAAAAAGTTTTTTGTACAACGCCACGGGATCATTACGTCAGATGCTGCACTTTAGATGTCCCAAGCTGCAATGACAAGCATCAGTTTTTCACTCGAATGCAGTTGCGGGTCAAGATGACGAGTTTGAACCGCAGGGAGCGTGGTCCAGCAGTATTTAAATGAAAAATGTTAAAAATGAAACTTTGGTAATGTGGCAACATAGTTTTATCAATTTGACATTACGTCGATAGATTCTTTGTACTCTAAAGATTTAACGAAGGTAGAAAATAGCGGTAACGTGAAGATGACGATTTATGTTGTTGAAGTCGGTAATTTCAATACATAACACATCCTATCTTGGCTTAAAGACTTTAAGAAGAAGGTGTAGACAATCAATGAGATTGCTCTTCTGAAGGGAAAACATGCCAGATGATTATATGCTGTCAGTTTGAACAACAGATGTGAATCAGTTCTCTTTCCTTTCATGTAAACAGGAGTCACCTACGCTTTTTTCCAATCACTAGGAACTTTGCGCTGAACTAAAGATTCGCGATAAATGGAAGCTAAGTAAGGGGCCAATGTCGCAGAATACTCTTTGTAAAACCTAAGTGGTATTCTATTCGGACCAGGAGAGTTGTTTTGTATTTACCTCTCTCAGCTGCTTTTCCACACCGGAAACACCTATTAGTATGTCCTCCATTTCGGAATTAAGCGTTGATCAAATGAAGGTAGATTTGTGCGGTCCTCCTGACTAAAAATTTCTTAAAGGTTAAATTTACAACGTCAGCTTTCCGTTTGCTTTATTGTATTTACTTCCTCGAAATGATCAAACAGTGACTGGACAGTGGGCTTTGACCCGCTTATCGATTTCACATAGGACCACAATTTTTTTTCGGATTCTCGGAAAGATCTTTTGCTAAGATATGGCTGTGCTAATATTGTACGCTTCGTGCATCGATCTTTTTATAGACGCACGAATTTCTACTAACTCTTTCCTGTCATCATTCGCGTGCTTTTTTTTTTTTTTTTTTTTTTTTTTTTTTTTTTTTTTTTTTTTTTTTAAACCGAGAGTGCAATAGTCCTTGCTTTCTCTGTAGCTTTTTAACATTATTTTTATACCACGGTGTGTATTACCCGTCGTTAATCGACTTTAGAGGTACATATTTCTCTAACCCTGTATTTTCAATGCATTTATAGTGAGTCCGCAATTTCTAGAATTGTTTTTTTTTTTCAAAACGACACCGGCCGTGTAGGCACAAAATTGGTTCGGATTAAATTGTACGAAAAAGTTGTTAGGCACTGAACAAAGTTATTCATTGGCAGAAATTATTTTCATCTACATAGATACTCTGCAAATCACATTTAAGTGCCTGGCAGAGGGATCATTAACCACTTTCATAACTTTTCTCTACCGCTCCATTCTCTAATAGCGCGCGGGAAGAAAGAACATATAAATCGTTCCTTTTTCGATCTAATTTCTCTTATTTTATTGCCGCCCGCAGTGGCCTAGCGGTCTGCGGCGTGCCAGTCACGGTCTACACGGCTGCTGCGTTGGGTGTTCGAATTCCCCCTCGGGCATGGATGTTTGTGCCGTATTTAGTATAAGCTAGTTCATAAGTAGTTTGTAAGTTTAGGGACTGATGACCCCGCAGTAAAGTCCCATACGCTATACAAAAATTTGAACATTTTCTTATTTTATTGGGATGGTCATGTCTCCCTAAGTAGGTGGGTGCTAGCAAAATATTTTCACTTTCAGAAGTAAAAGTCGGTGATTGAAACTTCGCAAACAGATCACTTCGCAATGAATAACGTCTTTTTTTTTTCATGATTTCCGCCCCAATTTTTGCAACATTTTCGTAACGCTTTCCCCCAAGTAACGTGATAAAACAAAACTAGTTGCCCTTCTCTGAACCTTGTAAATATTTTCCGTCACTCCCACCTGGTGAGGATCCCACAATGGGCCAACAGTACTCCAGGAGAGGACGCACAAGTGTGATGTAGGCAGTCTCTTTGGTGGAGTTGGTGCATCTTTGAAGCGTTCTGCCAATGAAACGTATCCTTTGTTTCGCCTTCCCCACAATATTTTCCACGTATTCTCTCCAGTCTAAGTTGTTCGTAATTGTAACTCCTAGGTACTGGTAGAATTTACGACCTTCAAGTTTGACTGATTTATCGCGTAAGTGAAGTTCAGCGGATGTCTTTTAGTGCTCATGTGTATTACTTCACACTTTTCTTTGTTTAGTGTCGATTGCCAGTTTTCGCACCGTGTAGAAATTTTATGTAAATCTCTTTGCATTTGCTTCGGATCCTCTGTTGACTTCACTAACCGATAAACGACAGCATCGTCAGCGAACAGTCTAAGGGAGCTATTCAGAATATCTCCTACATCTATATCTATGAATGTGATTGTCTGTTCGGTGTTCGATTATCCCGTCTAAACAACAAGACATAAAAAGCTAAAAATATGTACAGTTACTAATGTCTACCCGGAGAAGGCTTTAGGCACGGTTTTATGGCGATCGGATGTATTAATGTTACTGTCTGTTCGGTGTACGCTTATCACGTCCGAACGACAAGACGCTCAGACTTAAATATTTGTACAGCCACTAATTTATACTTGAGGAAGGTTTTAGGCTCTGTTTTATAGCGATCTGATAGATATTTACTAATTTGAATAATATAACGCTAATTGCGGAACGATAATTACTCTTTGAAAATTATATTTATTGTTTGAAAATGGTTTTATTGGCTGCATTGTTGCTTGTGTGTTGACAATGATAAAATAGTGGAGTATATTGGGATGGAAAGTTATCAGTGTGTATGTGTGTTAATATTTCGCTCTGCAACGAAAACTTCAGAATGCAAACGAATGGTCTGTGTGTAATTGTTTCCCGAAGTCTCCCGTTGTACACCATAGCAGTACCATTCCGATAGCTATAAGGGGGTAGATGATGGTGGTGCCGATAGCTGTAAGAGGGTGGAAGATATGGTGGTTAAAAGTCGTCAAATTATAAAAATAATTCGGACTAAAGGCCAGCGATGACGTTTATGACTCTATAGCAAGGAGGTTACATACAGCGAAACGTGATGCCACAGACCATATCTTTGGTCTATGCGTGCTAGAATGTCTTCAGCTCATTCTCTATAAGGATAAACATACGAATAGGGAAATATAAGAAAAAGTAAATAAATTAGTAAAAAAGAAATTTCTTTTAATACATCTCTTAATGTATTTATAAATGTCAGGTAGTTGGCTTGAATTTTAACCTCTACAAAACTAAATTAATGTCAACAAAATGGGTCCCAGCTGGTGATGTGAAAGTCAAAAACAGTCCATTAGAAGAGGTCAGTGAAAATATCTACCTTGGCCATATTATAAACATGAAGGGAGATGTAAGGCCCGATATCTATCGGCGCATCAAGCTTGGCTGGCAAGCATTTGGGAGGAATTCTACAATATTCAGATCAAAAATGTCAGTAAATCTGTAGAAAACAGTGTTTGATCAATGCATTCTTCCTGTGCTGACGTATGGCTGCGAGACATGGACACTGAACTCATTTACAAAATGGAAACTTAGGACAGCACAGAGAGCCATGGAAAGAGCAATGCTGGGCTATACAAGAAAGGATAGGAAAAGGGCAGATTACATCCGATCTGTGACCAACGTTAAGGACATCTTAGGGTCCGTAGGCTCCTTGAAATGGCAGTGGGCTGGCCACATCGCGAGAAGAAAAGACAACAGATGGACGAAGATAGTACTGGAGTGGAGTCCGAGAGAGCACTGGAAGCCAAGAGGAAGACCACCGGACAGATGGGACAAAGATATCAGGAAGATCGCTGGTAGCACCTGGCAGAGAACTGCTCAAGGCCGTTCCACTTGGAGAGGACTGCTGAAAGCCTACCTAAATCCACGACTCGAAGAGGGCACATCATTTAATGATTGAAATGGCTGATGATGATGGTGATAATTATGACATCTCTTAAAAAATCGATTTGATGTTTCGTGCATTACATCAAGTGATCGATCTGAGATATTATTACAGTAATTATTGTTGAATTTCGTGATTGGATTCTTCGAAACGAGTGAATTTTTACGTGTGATTTGATCTACCAACACGCGAGCGGAGCCGCGGGTTTAAGCTAGTCGTTGATAAACACAAGAAAGAGTAGGCGACCTATAACGCTTCCTAGAGGAACGCCTTTCACACACGCTACAATGTTGCAGCTGCGCCGAGTATTTGTCCTGGAAATTTCGCATGGCGTGTGCTCAGCACGGGTCTGAGGCTGGAACTGTGGCGATCACGTATGACAAAGCGGCGGCGCTCGGAATTGTTCCTCGGTGGGCCTTCGTCGGCTGTGGCGCGGCGCGGCAGGAATATTTGGGTACGTGACGGGCTGGCGGCAGGCGGCTGCGGCAGGCGAGCCTTTCATTACAGAACGCGCAGACACGTGCGCCGAGCCGCGCCGCGCGGGGACACGGTCGGACGCGCGCGTCTGCAGCCGGAATTGGCAAGTGGCGCAGCGTGGGCTGCGCTCACTGTGCTCTGTGTACCCCACACCACACCCACACCTCCAGCCAAATACTTGTTCACCCGCACCTCACGCCGAGATCTCTGTATACACACGGGAGCCGAATGGTTTCCGCCTGTTTCCGTTCGCTACCGACTGGTGGCACGCAACTGCAATTACATCCGTCGACTGATTCTACCTGCACAATACTGACAGAGCCAAACAGAATGTTGGAATAGACCGCTTCTGCGGTTGGACGTAAAGAGTTGAAGAGAACTAGTTCCACTTTTGCAGCTACTGCCCTTAAAATGCGGCAGAGTGGTGATCAGCTCTGACTCCAGGTTCAGTCATATCTCAGATGTGTTCCATCGGGCTCAGATCTGTTGCGTTGGGAGGAGGGAGGTCGTAGGCAGCACATCAATCGGAAGTCGAACCATTCCATCAATTGATTTAAAACATCTCCCATAGTTGAGGTAAGAGACCATTCAGAATTGGCATTTATTGATTAATACCCTACCAAGGCCATATCGCTTCAATACCATGACTCTTAGTCGCTGATACACGTACCAAAGGTATCAACCTTAAAAAGTTTCTTTACGTGTCTGATATTAATTGGGGAGGTGATGTTCATACCAAAATCACTATCATGTGAGCTCATTTCCGTCCTGAAAAACTTTGTCTTTCAGATATTTTATCAATGTTGTCCTGTAAATTTAGCAGAAGAAAATATTTTCTGAAAATTCCATTGACAATTCTGTACGATTACACACAGAAATGGTGTAACAATGGTTGGTACTTTACATTGACTTGGGTTACAGAGTAATTATATAAAAATTATACTCATTGTTTGAATAGACAATTTATTTGCGTCCCCTTTCTTTTGTAGCCAGTATAGGGCGTTAAAGCACACTGTTCAGCTAGTCACAGTTATTTTGAGAAATCAAATCCGGTAAGCTTCCGAGAAGCAAAGGCTAAAGGTTTTCTTTGGTCCCGATATTCTTGCAAAAGAACGGCAGAAATGCCCAGATTGGAAGAATCCGTCTGCACGATAAACCTTTTACTAAAGTCAGGAACTCCAACAACAGGCAGGTTGCAGATGGCAGACTTAATAGTACCAAAAGCATCTTGCTGGTCTAGGCCCCAAACACTCTTAACTCCTTTGCACCTTAAATCATTTAGGGGTGCTACAATTTGAGCAAAATTTGGTACAAACCTCCTACAATAGTTTGCCATGCCGATGAATTTGGCGAAGCCTTTTTTGTCGACCGGAGGTTTCAGAGCTCTAAGGGCCTTGGTTTGTTCTTGATCAATGCGAACACTGGTGCCAGAAACTCAATGTCCTAAACATGACACTTGATGATGGGCTAAGGTGACTTTAGATGGTTCAACAGTAAGGCCTGCAGCTTGTAGGCTATTAAAAACTTGTTCAATATGGTGGAGACGCTCGGGAAAGGTTTTGCTGTAACGAATTAAATCATCCAAGTAATTGTATACGCAGACCAATTTCAGATCACATAGGATATTATCAAGAAGACGAGTAAGAACCCCTGCACCTGTAGCTAGTCCAAAAGGGATCCTATTAATCTCAACAAGGTTCCAGTCGATACAAAACACGGTTACTTGTTTCCAGGGCTCGGTAAGAGGTATTTCATAATATGTCTGATTTAAGTCAAGGGCAGTAAACCAATTCGCTCCAGTGAACCACGTGAAGGATTTATGAAGTTCGGGCAGGGGCACTGATTCAAGAATAACTTTTTTATTAAGACATCGGTAGTGGACTACTGGGCGATAGTCGCGACCCTGATCTTTAGGCACAAAAAATATGGGAGCAGACGTTTTGATCTGTTGTAAATGGTGTTAGGATTTATTGACCCTAAATTCGTGTATTTATCTGTTGAACAATGAAAAACTAACTCTTGAATAATTAGTATCTGAACCGTGCGGTTCGATTTTCGAGTTCCGCTCCGTGGAATTGAGATTATCGTTGCCATTTCCGCTGATATATCTCTGTTTCATCAAGTGGGAAGTGTGGTGATATTTCGGGGCGAAGGCGTGTGGCCGTTGGAGACGTAGCACGCACCAGGGGCCAGTGCCTTCCGTGGGCCGGGCGAGTCGGCATGCTCGCGCAGGGTGTCAGATGACGGTGGATTGCGGCGACAGTTACACCTACCTGTTGGCGGTTCTGTGCCCCATGGTTCTCTAGCAAGGGAATGTGGAAGTCAAGTTTGGTATCGGAGTGTGACACCAGCGGATGTTTGAGTGCTGTACTGTAATACATCTGTCTGTTTCAGAAGTGTTGTGTATTATTTAAGTCGCCAAGTGTCTCGCAAATAATTTGTACATCGTGGATGGAGATGCCTGTTGTTATTGCCGTGTGATATTGTGTGGCTGGCATAGAACCGTGACGCCTCACCTGAATACGGCACTAGTTAGTTGGTGATGCACTTGGTAACAAACTGATTACAAGTTGGTAAGCTTATGATCGGTGGACTTTAGGTAATATCATTTCCAGTAAGTTGTCACAAGATCTGTAAGATTATTAGGTGATAAAGCGCTTTCGAACATTTGTGTCTGTGATACTATTTTATATTTTATGTGCGCCGATGTTGTGAGCCCTTATATTTGATATTTATTCATTACTGTCACTCTACGCTACCTTCCGTGGTCCTTAAGTGTAGGCGACTATTTAACGCGGGTTGCCAATGCCTATGTTGGCGCATTTTCTTCCACATTGGGATTAACGATAATCTATTGCCCCGTAATATTTAAAAAATTTTGTAATGTGTTTGATGACTTTTAAGTTGTTGTTGATTTATGAACACTTTTAGTAATTGTTTCCTTTATATTTGTATGTTCCAGTTGTGCGTTGAGGTTCAAGATTTGTAGTCTGGCGGCCGGACCCAGCGGACAGGGCCCGGTTAGGTTTCCATTCCAGTGGTGTGTGGATTCCTGCACTTAGTGTTGAAACCTAGTATCTGTAATTGGTTTCACGATAGCATTCTCCTTCCGGGATCTTGCCCACTGCGGTTCGTCGTTAAGTTAAATTCTTGTCCTGGAAATACTGGTTTTCTTAAGTTCATTTCCTGGTTTTTGTTTTTAAAATGGGTGCTCGCTAGCATTTTCCTTGTTTTTAAGTGTCAATCATGACTTTGTTTTAAATTGTTCCTATTGTTCCAGTAATATATATATTGTGCAGTTTCCTTAATTAATTTTGCTAATGTTCCTTCCACGAAAAAAAAGAGGGTTGTAAAGGGTGATCTGTTTGTTAGCAAAATCTATCTTGTCTTGGGGTTGTTAATCGTATTTAGCCCATCTGTCTATTTTGCTTGATTCTCTATTGTCGAGATTTGTTTATAGAAGTAGCTATTCAGGGGTCCTTTAAATAAATTGTTCTTTAAACTGGCAAATGTTGTTACTTGGGGCTACCGTCAATACCACCCTCTTTCAGTATCAATGTTTTCCTCGTGTGTAACGTTTTTCTGTAACCAACACTTGTTTCAATAAAAAAAATTACTGTAATCATTTAGTTATCTGCAAGCTAAGAGTAATTAAGTCCTTATAAAACTAAAAAGCGACATCACTGCTCCAAAATACAGCTGCAAGCCAAATCTGATTGTTAATCTCACTACTGCGCAACTTGAGGTTGCTAACACTAGTATTTTCAAAAAAAGTGGAGTTTCAAAATATCTTAAAAATGACAGGGAAATAAATCATGTACGCTACACTGGATGGCTTAGACTTTAAGTCATGAGGTGTATTTTCGTGACCTGGAAGTTTGCACACAGCATGAACAATTTCTTCCCCAATTCCATTTAAAGTGACACCACACATATTTAATCAAAACATTCAGAGTTAAAGACAATTTAAAAAATCATATTAGTTTCCCAAAATAGCAATGTCTTAATCTTATTATTTATGTACGTTTCTGCGTGAAATGCACAAAAGGGACCTGTCCGTGCTGTTAACAATGGCTGTTAACTAGTTAACGCTCAACCCTTGTACGTTAAACTGGCCAGCGTATAATTTGCTTCTGCGTGATCCCGCGTGCCGAGCCCGTTGCGATTACGGTCGGAGAAATGCACGTTTGCTTTGGTGCCGATAGCAATCAGGTGGCGGCCGGTGACTGCATTAGGGGAACATTAACACTCGGCATCTGAAAGGGCCCTCCAGACATAAATCAAATTTGATGGATCGCCTGTCGGCGCCTTCCTTTTCCTGTTTGCCGCAATCTTTCTACGAGGCAGATGATAACTAGTGCATTATGCAGAAGGAATCTCTGGTGTCCGCGAAATGCGCCGCCGCCTTTCGGGCCCCCTCTCCGTGCGCGGCCACCCATTTGTTCTCCGTCGGAAGTAACAACAATAAAATGGCCCAATTGCCGCGTATTATGCTCTTCGCGTCTCGCTCTGACAACTTGTTTGTTATTATCTCACCATTACTCGGGATTCTTCCAGGAGGCGCAGACGCTTCCACAACACGTCGATCCATCAGAATTACGGCTGTGGTTCCTGTTTCACAAAAACAGAGCCGTTAGGTACCGCGAGCCATCTATCAATTATCTTTCTTGCCTTGTACACACGTACGGGAAAGGATCTATCAGCTACGAACACAAGCTATGTAGGTAATTTACTACTAAAACTCCTGATTCCACAAAGATTCGAAATCTCTGGTCTAGAACTACTTACATCGTTAATTACCTTTCAGACTGACTTATGTAATATCGTGATTTGGTCCATTAGAAAATAGTTTTCTTGAAAGCTTTCGAGCCGGCCGCGGTGGCCGAAGGTACTAAGGCGCGCCAGTCACGGTCTGCACGGCCACTACGGTCGGGGGTTCGAATCCCCCCCTCGGGCATGGATATTTGTGCCGTCCTTAGTATTAGCTAGTTGATAAGTAGTTTGTAAGTTTAGGGACTGATAACCCCGTAGTTAAGTCCCATAGACTCTAAAAACATTTGAACATTTTGAAAGCTTTCTACTGTGAAGTCGATGGATTTGATTATATATAAAATACTGCTACCAGTTACGATTTTATTTTTATTTAGTACGGTTTGTGTGAGGATATAAAATGCAGAATGGCAATGGGTAGAAAAGCGTTCTTGAAAAAGAGAAATTTGTTAACATCGAATATTGATTTAAGCCTAAGGAAGTCCTTTCTGAAGGCATTTGTATGGAGTGTTGCCTTGTATGGGAGTGAGACATGGACGATAAACAGTGCGGACAGGAATAGGATTGAGGCTTTTGAAATGTGGTGCTACAGAAGAAGGCTGAAGATTAGGTGAGTGGATCGCGTAACTACTGAGGAGGTACTGAACAGAATTGGTGAGAAAAGAAATTTCTGGCATACCTTGGCTAAAATAAGGGATAGATTGGTAGGACACATTCTTAGACATCAAGGAAATGTGAATTTAGCATTGGATGGAAGTGTGTGGGGTAAAAATCGCAGAGGAAGACTAAGAGATGGATACAGTAAGCAGATTCAGACAGATGTAGGTTGCCGTTCTTATGTGGAGATGAAGAGGCTTGCTCAGGATAGGGTATTGTGGAGAGCTGCATCAAACCAGTCTCCGGACTGAAGACCACAACAACAACAACGGTTTGTGTCTGGTAATAATTCCATTACCGATGCTATATCATTTTATTTAAGATGTTTCCGGTTTGTGAGTAATTACATAATTCCTCTGTCCTTACTGTAACGTACACACACACACACACACACACACACACACACACACACACACTCGCGCGCGCGCCTTTGCGCGATTTCAGTTGTTACTTGATCTTCATAAATTTGCAATATATCACAGGTGCTGGCAAATATCTTCAAACAAACCACAAAGTAAAAACTGGCTTATCCGCAACCAACAAACTGCAACAAAGCTAATATAAAAATTTACATGCAATCATGAACCATATTCCGACATCGGCTTATACAAAATTAACGTGCCACGAACGTTTCATCTTGTACACAGGACAAATATGCCGAAATATAAAACACCCGATCTGCAGAACACATCAAAGCCTACACACAAAAAAAAAAAAAAAAAAAAAAAAAGAAAGACCACACACAGCATACACAGTACAGAGTGGAATGGCAAAGTACTCCACAGACTATACAGAGGTTATAAAATTAATCTGTTTGAATAACTGGAAGTGTATTCGTATGACAGGAAATATCAAAACAAAAAATAAAATTAAAGACTTTCGATAATGTACTTCAACAAAAATATTAACAAATAGGAATCAGCACCATTGTAAATATACACATGAAAAATAGGACCAAGGACACAAGAAACGTTTCCTCCGTTTAAAAAGTAGGATAAGTGGAAAATTTTACTTTCTAAAACAAAACATAAGATTATCTTTGTAAATGTTTATCGAGGTACTCTTGTGTTTGAATTCCGATGTATACTATGCAAAAATGTTATATGTGATGTTTAATATGTCAGATTCGCTACAAATCGACCACATGGAAACTATATGTAGAAAAAAGTACTTTCCAACTTTCTCTCTTAACCCCATTTGAACTCATATGGTGTTTTTATACATTACATTTAGGAAAGCAGAATGAATCAGTAACTCATAAAACTAAAACATCACAAATAAAATTATATAAAACAGAATAACATACTTGAAGAAGGAAATTATTATGCGAAATAACAAAATCGTGACTAGTTGCAGTAGTTTCCTAAACAAATACATTAATTAATGTTCTATTTATATAATCGAGAAGAATTAGTTGGTAATTGTGTTAAGAGGTTGTTGGGATACAAAGACATTACCCAACGCTGGGTAAACAACAGTAACTTTTTGCATCATTTTAGGAAAAACGTCGCTCTTCGTGCATATAAATGGTTATGACGTTGTATCACCAGAACTGCGTGTCATGCAGTGACACAATTCTGCAGGAACATTCAGCGACGTATGTACATACAGAATGTAAAATGTTGCTGCAAATAGAGTTAGTAATTTAAAAGTAATAAATTAAAACGTCAAAGCAGATTATGGCCGTTTGAACATCTAAAGTGTAGTAAGTGATGAAATTTTATGCGTCCATTAAAGTGCAACGGGTGTCAGCGCGATGATTTTTGTATAGGTTCGCTTTGTGAATGGCCACTTCAGGAAAATGAGATCCAGACACAGGTTCTTTTCAGGCGTATTTTTTTTTTTCCGATGAGTGTACCTTCACAAATCCTAGTAGCGTTAACTGGCGCAACATGCATTACTGGAGTGTGGACAATCCCTACTGGTTACAGAAGATGACCGTCAAAGCACTTGGTCGATTAGCGTATGTTGTAGAATCATGGGTAACAAACTCATTGTCCCATATTTTATTGATGGCACGTTGGATGGACGCAAATACTGAACGTTTTTGCAACAGGAACTTTCGATAATACTTCACGATGTTGCCCTGGACGTTCGGCAATGTAATAGGAGTAACTAAGCAAAACGTTTATTGTCCGCTTCCGGAAAAAAATTGAGTTTGATAAGGCTTTCGTAGGTATTTTATGTACTCTACAAGCTCCTGCATTCACATTTAATCTTTTTGTATATTTTAAGACTGAAATATGTTGAAAATGCATGGTTAAAACCAATCGTATATTGTCCCCATCACTGAATGAATCCGAACATATAAAGTCATTTAAGTTTTCATTTTGCTTTCCTTTCCTACAATTTGGCAATACTGGAGAGTTTAACACTTGTCACGGGTTACAATCAAAGCATTATAGCCTATTGCATTGTCACCTTCTGGCATTGTTTGACACTACTTGAGACAAATCGTTATTGTTAGCAGTGCACAGCAGCAGTGTAGTGTTGTGGTTCGTGTGTATTGATCCCAATGAATTTAGAAAAAGAATGTGTGGTTGTTGGGAAGGATGGTATAGAGCGTGGGACAAGAAAAAAATGAAGAAGAAACCGAAACGAAAAATGAAAACTAAATCAGGTAAATCACCAGAGTGGAAAGCAGAAAAAAAAGTTGACCTGTTGCAAAGTATATTATAGTCAGTACCTCAATAAGGGTTTAACTGTGAAAATAGCTTAAAATTTCACATTAAACGTTTTGATTAGTTGCTACTCGTATGTGGTTTCAGCACGATGGCTGTTCAGAACATTAGACAAGTAAAGAACGCGAAGTCTTAGACCATGTCTACAATGTTCGGTGGATGGGCAGAAGTGGCCCTATTAATTAGACTGCTAGTTAACCGCCGGCCGCTGTGGCCGAGGGGACTGAGGCTCTCCAGTCACGGTCTGCACGGCCACTACGGTCGGGGGTTCGAATCCCCCCTCGGGCATGGATATTTGAGCCGTCCTAGTTCGTAAGTAGTTTGTAAGTTTAGGGACTGATGACCCCGTAGTTAAGTCCCATAAGCTTAACAAACATTTGAACATTTGCTAGTTAACCCGATTTAACGCCACTAGATTTCTGTAGGGATATTTAGAAAGTAACGTGTTCTAGCAACTGCCAACTGGTCGTGAAGACATGATGATTTCGTGTGGTATTTCTGGCCGTTAGACCCGAGCTGGGATCGTGTTCGGCCTGCCTAGTGCAAGTCTTTTACGTGACGCCACATGGTCGACTTGTCCGTCGATGATGATGAAATGATGATAACGACACAACACCCTGTCCCCAACTGGAGAAAATCTCCAACCCGACCGGGAATGGAACCCAGGCCCCCTGCGTGGTAATCTATCACGCTGTCCACTGCACTACTGAGGGGAATATGACGGACCGCATACGTAACGCTTGTGGCGACAATTCCGCAGAAGTACTTATACCCTATGTACAATTATTTGCACAATGGGTCAGTGCGTGTAATGTAGTTAAACGTGATACATTTGGTTATTTACTGGGATAAACAGGGGAACTTTCGCTTCAAGGACTGGACACAGAGGTGCATCAGTAAGTCCCCTGATCCACATGTCGGAGGTATACAACGTTATGTGTGGACTTTACAAAAGACAGCCATGAAGTACTGTCCTGTCCTACCGTCGAAGAATGGAGTAGGGTACCACGTGCCATAGAATGTTAAATGGAAATTGAGGTACAGGTTTCAAATTACAATTTTGGTGTCATTTCGATCCACTGTTTACATCGCCACCTGTGGAGAAACGGAAAAATGTTTTAGACAAAACGTATGTAGTTTTCGCCGTACAGTCGGAATCTACGATAAAAGTAGGTGTTTCCGATTCATGATTTCAAAGTTCCCCCTGTAAGTCTCGGATAGGGTTGGTCGGGGGATGAGGCAAGTTACAAATTGATTTCGTGATATTTGATTGTCTTCAATTAAAATTAACACCCTGTACATAAACTTAAATTTCATATTACCTCCATAGATTTTTCTGCAACAGCACACGCAATCTGAATGATTTTTTATTTTTCGTTCTGCAGCAGAATGTGCGCTGATATGAAACTTCCTGATAGATTAATACCGTGTGCCGGAACCGTGATTCCAACCTGGGACACTTAAGTTTCGCGAGCGAGCGTTCAGCTGACAGAGTTATCCCGGCACGCATCAGGAAGTTTCGTATCAGTACGCACTGAATATAACATTCTGGAAACATCCCACAGGCTGTGTCTAAGCCATGTCACCACTATATTCTCTCTTCCAGGAGTGCCAGTGCTGCACGTTTGTCAGGAGAACTTCTGAGACGTTTCAGTAGTAGTAAACGAGGTACTGTCATCATTGAATATAATCGCCGCGTATTTCTGGATTTCACGCGTCGCTGAGTTCAAAACTGAGAAGGAACCATTAATTTGGGAAAAGGAGGAATTTGACATGGTAGGGTACCAGAAAATAAATTCAGAATTCATGTTCCAAACATATCACCCAGTGCTACAAATGAAAAGTTGAGGCTACAGTGTATGAGCATGTATGTGTTCAAATAAAGGTAAATCACACGTCAGTTTTCGCTGTCAGATCCCGTACATTTGACTTCCTGTTTGTGAAGTATGTGACAGCACAACGTAGATGTTAGATACTTCCATATATATGAAATACATCGTGAGTAGATCCTCACAAACAAGATCCCAAAATGCAACTGTACAAAACTTTTATCTTCTGTCACGTAGAGTTTAATGATTGCGTGGACTGCTATTTAAAGTCAACGACAAAGTAAATGAGGGAGGGTGGTGAGTCGTCATCTTAAATAAAGACTGAAATTATCTGAAAATGATTATTTAGAGCTATTGCGCGTGTTCAAATATGTACATGTAGAAGCTAATCTCCATCATGAAGATGTACCATTTTCATCTGTTTATGCACGTTTTGCCACAGTCCAGTAATGCAGATAGACTGTAAAGTTATAGACGTTTTAATTTCGCAGTCAGTCTGACTCGTCGACACCTCATTTTAATCTTCAAGCATCGAATCCTAACTCCTCAGTCCATCTTCGGAGTCATCCGGTGATCACCGTTGGTTAAAACTTACAGAGAACAACTCATAAGCACATAAATAATTTTGAGCTTTTATTTTACAGTGCTTTGTCATTGTCACATACTACCATATTTTCTATTTAAATTTCAGACCAACCGCAATTACGTTATTTATAAACTCCCCTAGCAACGTCAATCAGAACTCAGAGGACGGAAGTGTTGCTTTAGATTCGCTCTTTCCTGTAGCCCCAGGAATGCCATACGTTCATTAAAAACGGTAGTGGTAGTCCATCATCCCCATTTGCACTGCTAAATCAAATTATTTTCCAACATGGTGGGAGTACCTAAATTTTTCGTTACAATAAATATGGAAAGCCATTATTGAAACGGAATCACTGCGCATGCGAAATCTTTGCATTTTTGTGACAGTTCTTTCGCTCGGTTGATCCTGTATACAGATTCTGCACGCCGACGTCCGACTCTGGGCGTTTCACTGTAGATGCCTTCGAGCAGTAATTTGTCGAATTACGAAGTAATATAGCAATTTTTCTAAAATTGGTGAAAGACTACTCGACCATATTTGTCCTACATAATCTGAACAAAACAGTTTGATCCGATCCTGACACTTCCACAACACATACCGTCTTGATGTTAGATCAGAACTGCACAATTTGAGTTAAAAATGTAACATGAAGCGCAAAGCGCGAAAAGAACGACAAATGTGTAGCTCACGGGATATCAAGTGGCTCTATTTGTATTTGAATAGGTACTACTTGTACATTTATTGTGAAATCCCAGAGAGAAAACAAATCTTACTTTCCATTAGGAAATGCGCTGTTCTGCTTTCAAAATACAACTGCTTCACGGACGAGAAAGAAAAAATTTGAAAGGGAGGACTCAGTGCCAAATCTTGTATTCACTGGGACGGAAGTATGGCAGTCGCCTACCGAAGGATTCACCACGAGGTTTTGCGTGCCCATGCGAAGGGTTCGCACCGATTTCCTTTCGGGGCGCGCGCGTGACACCATTGATTAACGATATAGTGGCTGTGATCATGAGATACAGGGTGATCAGTGAAGGAATTGCCGATTTCACAATTAAATAAGTCGACAACAAAGATCAATGTATCAAAAACAATTATGTAGCAAACGCAGTAAGAATTGCTTTAAAGAAGTTGAAGAGAAGTCGAATTAATTCGAAGAGCTGCTGACAGATGACGCTTTAACCGACTTATGGAGTGCCTTGTAACAGTGCTCTTCAGCCCCAAGCGATCAGTTCTACCTTTGCAACATGATCATCATTGGCAATCACTCGCGAGCGAATATGACACTCTTATTTGTTCTATTTTTCTTCAGATGGCTTATCAGTCCAATCCTCGCGTTGCGTGCTCTGCCGCAGTGGTGACAGACGTATGTTGAGGCACAGTGGCCCGGTGCAAGTCTTTTAATTGGACGCCACATCGGCGACTTGCGTGTCTCTAACCTACTCGAGTTATCCAATCTGGGAAAGGGGAGCTACAGCTGAACGTGGAATCCAAACCACGTGTCGTTTCTGGCGACTCCTCACATCGTTGAGAGGTGAAGACTGGGTTAAAACGCAGACTGAAAAAAAAAAAAAAAAAAAAATTCTGGTCCGACCAGGTTTCGAACCCGCGACCTTTCGGTTTCCAGTCGAACGCTTTATCGGGGACCACTTCTTTTCAGGTAGATCTATGCTTCGATGTGTTCCTGGCTCAGCTTTTTTATTACTTAGGGCGTTTAGCCCCCTGACCAGGCGCGCTGAGCCACGGCGCCCGGCAGACCACCAGGCCACATTGATTTTGACATGTTGCCTGTGTATTGTCCTCGTCTCACACGCATATAAGAGAGTCGGTATGACATACCAGTAGTTTGATGCGGCAGCTGATGTCATTGTGTTGTTGAATATTCTTGGTCAAATGTTTGTAGAAATTATGGGACGTAACTACGTGATCATCAGTCCCTAAACTTACAAACTACTTATGAACTAACTAATACTAAGGACGGCACAAATATCCATACCCGAGGAGGGGATTCGAACCCCATTACGTAGTGACTGGAGCGTCTCAGTTCCCTCGGCCACCGCGGCCGGCTCGGAATGCAGTCCCAGTACAATTCACACAGTACTTGATTTCTGCATCAATGCTGCCTTCGGCGGGGGAGATGGCGGCCAAGATATGCGAAACATTCGACAATCTCGAGTGGCTGGAGGTTTATCGTTATTTTAGGGCTTGTGGAGACGATCCATGAGCTGATTGGAATAAAATTTGGTGTTCTGAGTTTGAGTCCTAATTTCTGATATGCACCAATTAAAGAATTTAAAATGAGTTGAAGGACTTCTTCTGATTGGGACAGTATAGCATTGTCGTCTGCATATTGGAGCTTCATAGTAAATGTTACAAATATCTTGGTACCAATCTGGAGCGTGCTATGGTTAAATAAAATTCCATAGCTCGTAACGTACTAGGTAGTTAGTGAAGGAGGAGGTTACAGTTATGTATTCCATTGTACCACTCGTTTTTCCTGTATTGGGTTACCACAGGCTACAAAAATGTTTGTAAATCTATCGGACCCATCTGCATGGTCATCAGTCCTCAGCTTAAAAACAACTTAAACTATGGTATACTAACCTAAGGACAACCCACACACCCATGCCGCAGGGAGTAATGAACCTCCGACGGCCATCAACCGCGCGCTACTCAGCGAGGCGTCTTAGACCGCTCGGCTACTCCGCCGCGGCCCACAGGTTACAACAAAGTTCTACGGCGACAAGGTGCAGTTTTCGACCACTGTGTACGACGCGGATTTATTGCTATTATTTCCGTAACTCGCGTGATGATTTTGAGCCACTTTCCACGGCCAGAGCAGTGAGGCGAGGTCCACGTGCCGCGTGATGCTGATGCTGCGGTCAGCGCTGGTGTTGCGCCGCGGCCCAGACGAAAAATAATTGCTTTCGGATGTTTTAGGAGGAAGGACGGTTGGAGTTTAACGTCCCGCCGACAGCATGGTCATTAGAGACGGAGCTTAGGCTAGGGTTTTGGTAAGGATGTGGAAGGAAATCGGCCGTGCCCTTTCAAACGAACCATCCCGGTATTTGCCTGGAGTGATTTAGGGTAATCACAGAAAACCTAAATCTGGATGGCCGGAGTTGGATTTGAACCACCTTCCTTCCGACTGCGAGTCCAGTGTCTTACCACTTCCCGCCTCGCTCGGTCGGATGTTTTACACTGGTAGCGGAGCCACGAGCCGCTCTCTATGTTACTAGCTACGTCTGATCGGTCAAGATTACCGCATTTCCTTCCTCCCCCCTCCCCACCCCCATGTAGGCCCCTGTGTTCCGTTTCTTAAATAAATCACTTCAGTGTCAATCGTGACTAATTTATCATCCTGATATTCAAGACCTATCATGTAGCACATAACCCCAGCTTGGTTGTTCTGTACAACTGTTCAACGTATCAAAAGGACCCTCTCAGAGTATGCTGATGCAATAGCTCCGTACTTAGCTATAAGTTACAACCGTTCTGTCAGCGAAAGATCCGTACCCAAAGACTGGAAAGTTGCCCAAGTTACTCCAGTATTCAAGAAAGGCAATATGAGTGATCCCCAAAATTACATGCCATTCTCTCTGACGTCGATTTGCAGTAGGATTTTGGAACATATACTTTGTTCGAATATTATGCACTACCTCGAAGAGAACCACCTATTAACCAATAGTCAACACGGATTCAGAAAGTATCGCTCTTGCGAAACACTATTCACATAAAGTGTTAAGTGCCATGGACAAGGGATCTCAAATCGATTCCAAATTTCTGGATTTCCGGAAGTCTTTTGACTCTGTACCCCACAAGCGGCTTCTAATGAAATGGCGTGCTTATGGAATATCTCCCCAATTGTGCGATTGGATTCATGATTTCCTATCAGAAAGAACACAGTTCGTTGTAATTGACGGTAAGTCAGCGAGTAAAAAAGAAGTGATATCTGGCGTGTTCCTCGTGTTTATAAACGATTTAGGAGACAATCTGAATACCTCCCTTAGATAGTTCGCGGAAGATGCTGTCGTTTATCGGTTAGTGAAGTCAACAGAGGATCCGAAGCAACTGCAAAGCGATTTAGACAAATATCTACCTGTTGCGAAAATTGGCAATTGAGACTAAATAAAGAAAAGTGTGAAGTAATACACATGACCACTAAAAGAAATCCGCTGAACTTCAATTACGCGATAAATCAGTCAAACCTTAAGGTGGTAAATTCTACCAAATACCTAGGAGTTACAATTACGAACAACTTTGACTGGAGAGAACACATAGAAAATGTTGTGGGGAAGGCGAACCAAAGGTTACGTTTCATTGGCAGAACGCTTCGAAGATGCACCAGCTCCACCCAAGAGACTGGCTACATCACACTTGTGCGTCCTCTCCTGGAGTACTGTTGCCCCTGGTGGGACCCTCACCAGGTGGGACTGACAGATGATATTGAGAAGGTTGAGAGAAGGGTAGCTCGTTTTGTTTTATCACGTTACGGGCGGGAAAGCGTCACGGAAATGGTGCACGAATTGGGGTGGAAATCATTGAAAGTAAGACGTTATAAATTGCGGCGTTATCTGTTTGCGAAGTTTCAATCACCGACTTTTACTTCTGAATGTGAAAATATTTTGCTAGCACCCACCTACTTAGGGAGACATGACCATCCCAATAAAATAAGAGAAAACGGAACGATTTAGGTGTTTTTTCTTCCCGCGCGCTATTAGAGAATGGAACGGTAGAGAAAAGTTATGAAAGTGGTTAATGAACCCTCTGCCAGGCACTTAAATGTGATTTGCAGAGTATCTATGTAGATGTAGATGTAGTTGCAAATAAAGCCATCTGTCATGCTCTTCGCCGAATTCCATCGGCCAGGCAACATCAATGATGACCTGACAGGTAATGTTGGCCGCGGGCTAACGGTACTTACTCCTGCAAATGTCGCCTTTTTTTCTGGAATTGGTCAGTTAATCCTAGAAAATTCGTCGAAGGAATTCCGCCAGAAGCTGGTTTGAAGTACTGCAGCACGCGGAAACCACCGAGACACAGCCTATACCTGTTCCATTCATATTGCAGTGCCACTATGCCGCGAGCAGTGCGGAAGATAGCTGGCTTTGCGAAACAGATTCTCACAATGGTTGATGAAAAATAATTGACAGGCTGCCTCTGATTCACAGATGAAGCAGACTTCCTCATGAATGGATCCCTGAATTAGCAGACGTGCAGATTTTGGGGTTCTAAAACTGTCAGTTTGTGTGTGTGAAACAAAACCACTGTATCAGAGTCTAACGTAAGAGTCGCGAAACTCCTAGTGAATTTCTTCGAGTTAGCGACTGCAGCATCGCCAAGCGGCTGGGTCGTAACACCACACCGCGAAACGATAGAGTAATGCATATGTGTTGGAACTGAAGCAGCACATTCAAAATACCTTCGTATTTGGGAGCTTTTGTGGCGCTATAAGTTCATGCAACGAATAATTCGGAAATCTCTCATTTGCAAAGAATGCTCAGAAGTAAGAGAAGAGAAAGTTTTCATTTACTGCTGTTAGTTATACTTTTAAGCATAGACGTAAATATTTAATAATTCATTCACGTGCAAACTTCTCCTCTTAATCGGAATCTGAAATACTAGACCACTATTTCATAACATTTCTGCTATATAAAAGTAATGTCTGAATGCTTCCAATAGCAGTTAATCAATTATTTCAGTAGAGCCTGTTTAGTTTCGTACCTCAGTTTCACAAAAATTGTAGGCCTATACACATCTCTTTTAGTGGTTACCTACTAGTTTGATAAACTAAATTTGTAGCTACAAATAAAAATTTTAAACTGTTAATATTAGCGCGTTACATTCTTGAAGACAGGCCTACTCAGTTTGATACTTGACAAGTAGCTAAAAAAATTATGATAGGTAGACGAAAGGCACAGAAACAAAGGACAAGGTGAATGGAGCGTTTATAAAGCGATGTAGAATATAGTCTCCTGTAATGTAAAAATCGTATGCAGATTTGAAAATATTACAATGTCAGAAACCCGATAATACAAAACTCCCGTAATCTGACAGTACGCACTGAGCACGCCAACGTAATCATAATCAGTCGTTTTATACTTGAGTACATTTCTGTTTTCAAAAAGTTTTTAGACGATATGTGTACGACGCAGCTATTGTGAACTGTATGAATTGTTATTATAGATTTCCATTGACAGAAACAGTAATACTACTTTAATGACATATTTGTATTAGAAAGTTCACAACAACTTTCAGTGACTACGAAATACGAAAGTAACAGCATTAAAAACAACTGCTTGTCAGTGTCATGGTATTCGTCTGTTACTCCCTACTGGCCGCTTGGAGCACCAGTGTCGCTTCAGCTGCAATTTTTTCCCTACAGAGTTTCGCGCCTGTCTGTGATAGACTGTGACTGTATTCTCCCACAGTACCTGTGTGGACTGCGGTATGCAGCAGAAGCATCATTGGCCCATTGTCACGCAACGAACTATCATTAGTAGATATTATATTACAATTTTTGAACAATTTTTCGACTCTAAGGTATCGTTGGAGGATTGACCAACCACCGAGTCGTTCTTGTAACTTGTTACCAGACGAGATCGCGCCGAACATGTCTAGGCTCATGAGTTGTCTTATTGCAAGTTTACTGGCACAAGGGTATACGAGTACATTTTTAGGGCACACTGAAAGATGCTGTCTACTTGGACCATCGGATAAAGCTGGAGGTGCTTGTATCAGCGATCTGTGCGGCATCCACACTACAGGATGTGATGGCAGTTTTTAATTGTACAATTGCGCCATTTCCGTCTTGCGGGCGGTGTCACTTGGAAACGATTGTGATGTGATCGGAAAGGCGGCTTGCGACGACCAATTTCATTATGTACGCTGATACCGTACGTGTTGCGCTGTGGACAACACCGTCGGTTATCAGCTTTTTGAACTATTCGAATCTTCAGCATGACATTATTACAGCTTTCACAATAGAAAATACTTTTTGATGCGCTGGTCTATTTTCGAGATATTTATTTATGAATCAGGGACTCCTTCGCTGGGCTGTGTAAGATAGAAGGCCCTTTTCTGTTACAACAGATGAAAATTTTATTGTAATTGTAACAAAATTCAGTGATAGCAATATCCAGCAATGTAAGACGAAGATCAGATGTATCAGATTTCACACTTTTGTTACTGGTTGTAGGAATCCTAATTCATTATTGGAGTCAATGAATAATCCCCCACGTGCAGATATCTCGAACGGAATCAGCGTAAATGATTTACAACTACAACGAGATATATAATCTGCAATCCACTGTACATCTGCAAATGTACTCCGCAATCCGTGTCACGGTTTGTGACGGAGGACATTTTGCTTATGGCTGTAACTTTTTCTTTTCCTGTTACAATCGTTTATGGTTCGTGGAAAAAGCTTACAAACAGCTGAACACTCTTACCCGATAAATAACAACAGAATAAGGTAGCTATGGGTTTTGCGAAAGGTTTGGAAAAGGAAGGAAAAATTGAATCTGATAACACCCACAGTAACAGAATATATCGCGTCTAATAAGGAAATGAAAAGTGGAAAAGTAATAAAAAATTGAAGAGAATTTGGTTTACTATTTGACAGTGGGAAGGTTGACGGTATACATTAGTTTTGCCGAAACTGTATAACGTTGACAGAAGTAATGTTTCATCTGTTACTTAAACGTAGCAGCGCATTGAATTGAGCGAAGAGAGCAGGGCCGCTTCCTTCAGAGGTGGAACCAGCAACATCGAAGGGGATGACGAATATTTTTGTTTTATGAACGGCCACACATCAGACCATATGGTTATATAATACGCCACGAAGCAAGGTACTGGAGTGCTTGAGCACTGAACGGCCGATGTTGTAGGCACATAATGTGGTAATCTTGTAATTTTTATAGACGCAACCATCCTAACTGGGCCTACGAAGCAGCGGCATGGTCATATCAAACACTATTTTAGATGCAGCGCACACATGCATTTTTTGGTTTACGCTAACCGTCTTGTGGTTTCGCTAATTGTACCACATTAAATTATATCACAGTAACCTGCTTATACGCCGTAGTACGATTGTGTACTGAGTCAAATCAGGCACCAGCTGTCAATTATATATATAATCTCGCGATTATTCTATTAAATTTTCGTTTCTGAACAGTATATTACATGGATTTGGACAGACGTTAATGCATGGATTGGAGGAAAAATCACAAAGCCATTTCGTGTTTTCGATCTGACAACCCTTCATTTCCGAGAGGTGGGATTAACGTGTTAAAAAATGACTATGTTGGTTAAGATTGATATTAAGGGACAGACAACACGTTTATGTTAATGTCGTCGTTGTCTATCGTTATTTTACACATAAAAGAAGGTAACATAAATAGCGAAGAGCAAAACACGCCATCAGACGTACTCTTCTCTATGCATTCTAGTTTCTGAAGCTTCTGATTACCACTACAATACCTGAACTCTCCCCCCATTCCTTAACCCCTAGAACCGTATATGTTATTCCTTGATGTCTTAACACGCGTTCTGTCTCTACTTGCCCCTTCTTAATCCACATTCCTTCCTTTGCAGAATTCATGGAGGAATCGTACAACTAATTGGAGCACAACAAGCGTAATAGTTAGGAGTAATGGGAGGTAATTAGTGACTCACTTGATATCAGAAATGCAGCTCAACGAATTTCACCTGCCTCTTCCTATGTCGAGTTAATTAGTGAGGTACTTGTAAGCAGAAATTACGCTCTACAACTTCACCTGACTGTTTATTTACAACTTCGTGGAAGGGGAGAATGTGACCGCGAGAAAAGAAGGCCGTCGAAGAAGACGAAAGTTACATGGTGGCTACCGAGACCTGAATACGTCTATGGCTCTCCTGCCAGCGGCGAAATAAAGATTCAATGTAAAGCAAAAGGAAGGAAGATTACTGGCCGCGTGGTCTAAGACATCACGTTTAACAGGTTTGGCGGCCGTTCCTCTCACGAGAATGTGTGTGCGTGTGTGTGTGTGTGTGTGTGTGTGTGTGTGTGTGTGTGTTTTGTGTGCTAGTATAAGTTAGTTTTAACAGTTTGTAAATCTACGAACTGATGACTGTAAGAGTTTTGTCCAACATCAACAACGAATATTTGAGTTAAACATCTCGTCGACAGTATGGTCATTACAGACGAAATGTACATCAAATGATTTGAGTTCTATGCATCTGAAACAAAAGTCGTACTGCGTGAAAGGAGCATCAGCTTAGAGACTTGAGAAAAAATTGGATAAACAGTTTTAAACATAAGTGCTTGTGATATGCATAAAAATTTTAGAAATGTCTTACAATGCGACTAAGACATTTCAAAAAAATTTTATGCATGCCAACGTATGGTTGCTTTTCCGCAAAAAAAATGTAAGGTTTTATGAACCAAGTGATAAATGCTTGTGACATGTCTATGAGTGTTATTATTAACTGCACAGTTTCCACTCTATGATAGATTCTAGGCTACAAGTTCCTCTCATTGCTACTGTTATAGTTTGTCATTCTATGACTGGATGTCATACTCAGTCTGTATCACTGTAGTAATCTAAACTTTAATCTTTAATTAACTAATAGACACATAATATTGTCCAGTGTTTTTATTGTGTCATACAATTACGTCATTCCGCTGCTATCGGTCACTGTTCGAGATTGTGTTTCACCCACCCATTATCACATTTTAATTTTGAATATCAAATTTGTGTTAAACATTGATCAGTATGTAATTTAAGTAATTAATAATTTGTCTGTTTGATTAACGAATCGGAACTTGAATTACAACCGGGTTGTCATTCATTGTTTAACCAGACTCGTGTTCTGGATAGTTAAGCGCATTAACAGGGCCATAATCATTGCTATCAGTCAATGCCAGGCTGATTAATTGTAACATTTTCTCTTACTCGATATTCAGGCATTCAGATAAGTTTTTATATTCACAGTACTGTACTAATGTAGATAGGTAGTGTTCTATCTGCACACGAACCTTCCACACAAACACACGCGCTAGTTTTACTCTCCGATCTCGACCATACTCATTTATTTATTTTAATTTTATTTATTTTATTTCAACACATAAGTTTCAATACCAGTACAGCTTTCCAATGTATTGCAAGGGGTTTTGCATCTTTCTTTGTTAGTATTAATATTCCACATTAGTATTAGTCTGTACTCGGTCTTTATATTAATACTTTATTTAAATGTGATCACTACAATTGAATATGTTTAATTTCACCGTTTTTCATTTCTTGTGCATATCTTCGATGTGTTCTCCAATGCACTCCACCTACTCCCTCCCATCCCATCCCTCTACTTTTTCGCTATTTGTTTATTTAGTTATAATAGTGTCCCAGGTTTCTAATATTTATTCTGTACTTCTTAGGTTATGTGTCACCTTGTGCTTTGAATAATCCTTCAAACTTTAGATTCCTGTTTAATTTAATTTTATTTACTATTGCCAATGTTGCCGCGGAATTGTTATATTTGTAGTGTTCCTCGATGTATAGCATCACTGTTTCCTATTTTCAGTATTATTAATTTACAAATTTCATTTAAATATTTATTTACATTTTAACTGTTTCATCAAACCTGCTAATTTATTTTTCTGCGTGTTGACAACGCCAGTTCTTTGACTGAACTTCAGTAAATATCTTATGATGGCATAATATGCCGAAAATCGATTCACATAATAAACAGACCAGTAGAAAAAACGCAAAATTTTATATATTAATGTTCAAAAACTTTTTAAGCTTGTGAAACATGCAGTGTTCGTGGTATGGACCAGGAGAATGTGCATGAAACTACGTCTGTATGGTTGTTTGCCGATGCGATTCAGTGCCAGAAAACCGATGGTAGCGCAACGAAATATTTCAAAATGTTCGAATGTTTATAAGACTATGGGACCAAACTGCAGTGGTCATCATTCCATAGACTTACAAACTACTTAAACTAGTTTACGCTAAGGACATTACTCACAGCAATGCCCGATGGATGACTCCAAACTCAGACGGGGAGCAGGCGCACTCTTCGCAGCAAGGCGCCTTAGAGCGTACGGCCATTGCCGCGTGGCCGAGGTATTTCCATTAAATGGATAAACAGCCTCATTGTTGAAACAGTTGTTTAGTATAGTTTTCAATGGAACTACACAATGAAATATTTAAAATGAATACAACATTTAAGCCCCGTTATTTTCCTGTTTATCTTCAGGTTAAAACTTTACGATGGCCATGATTATCAGTAGAAGTATTAGGACCACGACAATGGCTTTGTGTTCCACAATACGATCTGATGCGCTTTGTAGCGTTTATTTCCCAAACACCTATGGGCATACTGTTCTCTTGGGTATCGATCTCACTGTTTTTAACCGTCTGAACGCTTTGCAAACAGAATACTTAAAGAAGATAATACGAGGGACTAAGGTAACATTTGCTGATTGTTCGTACCATAGAGTAGTTGGTACACAAGTGCACTCTTGGAGTAGCAGTGATAGGTCACTAAGTCACTGGCTGCAGAATGTAGCACAGGCCAACGATAAGAAAACTTTTTCAACACTTTAACATTTTTCTTTTGTATTTGAGGCTGCTAAACGTGGAAATAAAGTTAAGATTATCATACCATCGATTCTTAGTTAACAATTCTAACATCTGTTAGTCCCATATTTCTTGAATATATCTATAATTGTAAATAATAAATATTTTTTCTTTACATTAATATGGTTGACAAGCACTTTATAAGAATGAGATTTAGAAGGCAGAGATAACAAGAAACCGCGAGGGCCTTTGATTAAATTTTGTTTATTTTACTGCGCGTGATATAACCTCTTTTCTACTTCCTATTTGAAGTGTAATTTTACAATGTCCAGTTGCGGCTACAAAATCTTTCCTGATAATTTCTGTTTCATATATGGTATGTTTGTGATTAAAAAACATTGAATATATATGACTTTGCGAAAAAAAGTGTACTTTTCATATTTTGGTATGAAGTTGAGAATCAAAGTAAAGCATGGGTACCACACAACGATTGTTATGTGTGTGTTGGAGATTTAATAAAATGGTCAAAAAGTGAGAAGAGAGCATTTAGAATGGTATCTCAATTATATGGGCGGAGCTAAAAAATTACTCCAAAGGTTATTATTTTTGCAGTTCTTCGGTAAGTAGTTACATTTTCATTGGATCTACGCCCTGTAAGCCTTGGTCCAGGTATTCCTGTTTCTGAGACAGTAGAATCATTAAAATTAGCAGTGTTGGGTCTAAAGACCATGATCGTGACGCGTTTCGGTGTGATACAACAAACGTAGAACCTCAAAAGTTTCCTCACACTAAGTTACCTGACTTGCTAAGAAATTTGGGGTTATCTAAGGAAAACGCTGAGCTTCTTGGCTCTAAAATAAGAGGAAAAATACTTACTACCTAGAAGAACATCAATTTTTGTGCACAGAAATAGAAATGAAGGTTTTCACAGTACTTTACACAAAAATGAATGATTTAATATGAGCCGGATGAGTGGATACTATTATAGATTATTCAAAGACGACCTTAAAATCAGTGATATTAGACAATAGAAATGTGTACATGCTTCACTTCCAGTAGGGCACTCAGTACATCTCAAAGACTCATATGTAATCAAATACGTAACTCATGGTTGGAAGCTGTGTGTTGATTTACAGGTATTATGTATGTTTCTCTGCAGCAGGCTGCATTTACGAAATTCCAATAATTCCTCTGTGAATGGCATAGTTGAGCAAGTGATGAACGCTAGCATAGAAAAAAATTGGCGACCTTGGGACACCTTAGAGTGTGGACGAAGAACTTGATTAGTCATGGTATTGATTGCTGATGAAATAATATAGGGTATCCATTGAAATACACATTAATTTGTGTTAAATACACAAGTGCTTTCGTTTTAGAATGTTTCAAAATATTTACATTCATGAGCTCCTGCCTTACATGGATACCGATGAAAGTCGTTTTACAATAACTGTTTTGTTCCAGGTATATTTTGGGTGGTGAAGATAAATACGACACCTGTATAGTATTGGATTTTTGTGTACGACCACAAAGGCTATTTCAGAAACGAGTGTAAATATTTTAGGAGGTCTTTAGTACAGACGATTTGCAATAAAAACGCAACATGAGGAGTATCCAAATTATATTGTGTATAGAGATACATTCGTTACTGTGTAACGCATACAGACTTAAAAACAAAAGAATCTAAGGATATTTACACTCATTCCTCCGTCGTTTCTTGCTAGTAGATCACTATATTCAATTAAAATCACAATTTGGTGTATAATCCATAAGTTTATTTTTATTAAATCAACCAGTTCTAAGTTTACGAGGCCATTTCATACTTTATATTCCACCCAAGTCTGAAGATTGCCTTGTAAGCAGAATAACACTAAATTGTGCTTTTAATTCAATATTATGATCTTCTACCAAGACACAACGGATGAATCAGTGTAAATGTTCTCAGATCCCTTTGTTCAATGTTTGCTTGGGTTACACACTAACAGCTATCTCTATATTAGTCTGTTCCTCCTGAAATACCCCGTTAATAAACTATTAGATAAGGGGCAGAAAAAAGAGAACCCAAGTCACTGAGATACTATTGAACTAAAATAAATATAAATTCACAATTTAATACTTCTGTAGCAGCGTAACATGAAGCTCACTCGAAATAAAATAGTCGACTGCTCTGTCCTAAGAGCAGTGACGTCATATACCTGTTATCGCATACGTGTAATTATCTTGGTTATACTACGTATGCGAGATTCGCGTGCTGCGCCCGAAATTGAAATTGGACAGGCTGTTAAAACAAAGAAACGAGTCAAATAAGAGCGGTGGTAAATGACACGGGTTAATGCGCACAGCTTGCTGTTTTTCCCTCGGAGGCTCGGAGCGCACCGAAATTAATTTATGGACGAGGGTCTGGCTTCAGCCGTATTTGCAGAATAAACAATGTAAAATAAACTCTGCCGCTGAAACGCTTTTGGTGTACCGAGTAACAGATGTTACCAGCTTGTCGACGTGCAGGTAGGAAGGACCAGAATATCTAGCTGCTATTGACAGTAAACATACTACCCCCTGTATCAACATGAAATTAATGTTTACTTTTCCAAAGGAAAATTAACGGGAACTATGTCTGCAGGAGACTAACATTTCATAAGTGTTTTCTTTCTTTCCAAAATACAGATCACCGAAACTCAACTAGTGCAATGTTTGCTGAGATTTTCAAAATGGTTTTGAGCTACTGATAATCAAATGGAACATAAATTCTCATTGAACCATTCATAAACGTGTTCCATGAAGAAATTATTAGGTTTATTTTGCCTCTTACAATAAGAATCAACCCTGAATGCCAGATTACTGTATATTGATATTAGCTGGGATATAACTAGCCACGGAGCATGAAAAACGGAAAATACTCGTCGAAATCATGTTTCATCACGGATCTAAGAGATGCACTAACACATGTTTATGGAAACGAAGTCCCTTCTCGAGCTGCGATGTAGGTAGTATTCTTGATGTTTAAATGCATTTGTTAAAATTTTACAGCAAAGATAATAAGTGGTTACTCTCACAATGTATACAAGCCTAAGTAGAAGTCGAGTCAGCCAAAAAAGTTCAAATGTTCAAATGTTTGTAAAGTCTATGGGACTTAACTACGGAGTCATCAGTCCCTAAACTTACAAACTACTTATGAACTAACTAATACTAAGGACGGCACAAATATCCATGTCCGATGGGGGATTCGAACCCACGACCGTAGTGACCATGCAGACCGTGACTGGAGCCAAAAAAGTAATAAAAGAAAAAGAATGTTTTCATTTGAGCCCTGATACAAACTAAGCTGAAGGATGTGACCTGACTTCCACGTTTTCTCATGAACATTAACGAGTCGGGACATTATGAAAGACTCGTGTAATCCTTCAAATGAAATTATGCTGATGTTCAATTTACAGTGATAAAATATTGTGGCGCTTAAGCTTTCTGAAAGTGTTGAATTGTGGAAAACTTGATATGAGTGCATGCGAGATCACACTTGAAGGAACTGCATAGCTTCGTCGATGTTAGAAGTAATACGTACAATAAATTGAATTCATGCTCAACCAAAAGTATTTCTGGGATCTTCGTGAGACTGTAGTCGAAGACGCAGATTCAACGAAACAAAGTTTCGTCGTAGGGGGTAATAAATTATTATTTTTGAAAAACGTGGTAGACTATCAAGAAATCTATTAGTCCCATTCGGTATTGAGCTAAGACAGACACGAAAATATGCTACAAAAAGAAAGGGGGTGCTTTAACAAAAAGGAAAGAAGAGTGGATTTTAGCGTCCGGTCAAAATCGTGGTTATTGCGGACGGAGTACACGTAAGAATTGTTTCATGCTTTAGGTGGGGAAGGCCATTTTATAGGTAGTATCCCGACATTTGTTAGAGTGATACAGGGAAATCACAGAAACACTGGATGGCCGGAGGCGGATTTGAAGCGGCATCCACCTGAATGAGGATCCAGCGTGTTACCATTGCACCATCTCGATCGGCAACACAGTTCTGTTTTTATATTCCAAACACGATAACAGAGATGGGCGCTAATGTGGCTTTTAGTTTCTCCTGTTCGGTAAGCATCTCCTAGCGTAGTACTGTAATACAAAATTGCTTACCTGCATCCAAGGCCATGTGCATGGTAAACCATCAATGTCCATTCATAGACGTCGTCTGAAACGGATGTAACACTTTGCCGTACTCAATACGTACGTATTCCGGAGATTATGACGACATCATAGATGCTAATTCTTGTCATCCCAATTCGCATAAACTTGCATACTTCCGTTCATTGATTAATAGATTAGAAAAATCCATACAAAAAGATGTAGACACACTTCGCTACATAGTTCACAAAAATGTTTTCGATCCTGAAATAGTCACAAAATTATTCACTGCACAAATCAAACCGAAACAAAAGAATTTTGTACATACTGAAATACGCCTAACAAGAGAAACACCACCAAGACAAAAAATAAAATACATTCCGACAATCTGGGTCATTATTCAAAAATAGTAACATCCAATTTGCATTTCGAACTAACAACAACCTACGAATAAAACTGAGGCACATCTATAACGTCTAAATATGATAATCGAGTAACAACTGCAATAACTATTATATCGGCCAGAGAGGACGAAAATTTAACGTCAGATTTAAAGATCATATCAGAAATAGCGACAATAATCAATCTAGGTTTTTTTTTGTTCATCTGATAACAAATTGCCATACAGCCGAGAAAATTGAAAACACGTTATACACGGAACATTCTTGAAGAATTTGAAGTCAATATACCCATGAAGAACTATACAGAACTTACATTAAACGAACAAACAGACTTCAAACTTAAAAAAAAATTGACATAATAAACAATAACGGCTGATTAAAAATATAATAATTAACAACCACAGATTTATTTATTTGGCCTTCATATTAATCAAATATAACCCCAACCTGGATGTGGATTTTAGTCGCTGCTCCCCAAGTCTCACAATTTTCAATCATTTCGTAACATTTTATACTTTCCACGTATGACATTTGTGGGTATACATTACCTCCCGGGGAGCATGGAGTGGCGACAGGAAGGGCATTCGGCCACCCCGTAACTAGTAACACGCAAATCCGGTTAACAAAGCCGACTTTGCATGTGCGGTAACGTGGCTCAAGTTCGTTTTATTACGATGGAGATTACCTATATTTTTTATGTTAAGATATCAAGCAATACCCCTAATTGCACTAGGGAGCTGTAGCGGGTAAAAATATTGGAATAAATCGAGCTAATGATGGAACGTACAGCGCAAGAATAAGAGCATATACGTATAGGATTCCTGTCAAAAAATAAATTTCAACGTGTATATAAAGACGGACGTGTTTCCTTTATTTCAGTTTGCAGCCTAAACTATTCACTGAAGACCAGTGGCGCTTATGTATGGCAGTATCCATGATATCGCATTGTTCACTCGGGTGTTTTGGTTGCGGTCCGTGGCAGTAGGTGAAATTGCCCAGCACAAATCCGTGAAATATGAGGCAATAAAACGTCTATAAAAAGTTAAATACTATAGTAATAGACCGAAGCCGGGCATTGCAGCCTTCAGTGTCACATTGTGGTGATTTATCGAGACATGGATGTAAGTGGATGAAATCTTACAGTTTGTCGCTATTTCTTACAGTCATTTAGCGTCAGCAATTGTAATACTGTAAAAAAAACCGAAATGTCCTGAATAGCGCATCTTTCACTGATCAGCTGCTATGACATTTGACATAGATATATTTCGTGATAATGCGTTACAACATTATAGAGGTAGTTAACCCTGGAGTGGGCGCGTGGGGTACCCCTGTCACCCAGCGGATTTACATTGCAATTATTTCCGTTACGGTTACAGTTGCAGCGTTCCCGCGCTCAGTACCTTTCAAACAGGTTCATTGTTGAAGATTCGTTTTGATTTAACCTCAGTTGCGCAGCTAAACTTGTAGCAGCAGGACGTCGAAATGAGCTGGGGTACAACTGTCCACCACGCGCCTAACCACGTAACATTTCTTAAGGTAGGCATTCTCCTTTTTTTAATACTGATTTCATACTAAATGCATTGAAAGTACAATATTTGAATTATTTTTATTAATCTGGCATATAACTACGTTAACTGATGTCAGTGGGACTCACCGAAACATTACAGGTGACAATTGGTTCAGCAGTATACCATTAGCTAAGATGCTACTTCAAGACAAGGGACTGACATACGTTGGAACACTCAGAAAAAAACAAGAAGGAGATCCCCAAGGAATTCTTACCTAATAAACAAAGACATCAATATTATTCTATTTTTGGCTTCCAGGAGAATTGCACCCTAGTTTCATACTGTCCTAAAGTGTACCCAGCTGTCCTCTTGATATCTACATTACCTCATGATAATTCCATTGATAAGGATTCAAGAGAGTCACTGAAACCAGAAATTGTAACTTTTTACAATATGACAAAGATTGGAATTGATTTACTTGATAAACTAATTCAAAAAAATGTTTCCCGAAACACTCGTCGGTGGCCTATGGTTGTTTTCTATGATTTACTGAATGTCTCTGCCATGAACGCACTGTGCATATACCGATAAAACTGTAGAACACCAAAACCAGTGAAAAGAATGGAATTTCTGCAGAGGTTGGCCTGGGAAATGACGAAGCCGCAAATTCAGTACCGATCTGCTATACCTCAAATTCCCATCGAATTACGGCTGTGTGCACGTGCTCTACTGTGCATAAATTCAGAAATTACACCTCAAGACAATCCCACACAAGGTTCCAAGGGACGGTGTTACGAGTGTGGAAGGCAAAAAAATAAGTCAACCAGAAAATGGTGTCATAAGTGTAAAAGGTGGATGTGTTTGGCTCATTTGTATACTGTAGGTGTAAACTGTGTCTGAAATAAATAATTGAAATTTTGTTTAGAAAATGAGTGTTTTATTTCCATCCTCATACTTGTACAAAGGCAGAAAAACATTAAAAACTTAATTTGATAATTTCTTCGATGCGTATTTAAAAAAATGATATGGGGTACAGGAGTACCCCGCGCGCCTAACCGTGTTACAATAATCCACGCGCCTACTGCAGGGTTAATAGTTACCAAATGACAAGCCAAGATCGCACACTAACAATTTATTACGTGACGACCGGTTTCGGTGCACTGTGTCACCATCATCTGCTCATGTATATGTTATAATCTGGTCATATTGTTAAAACATTGGATATAAAATAACAAGTGCAACATTGCACTTAGTCACTATGCACTTGTTATTATATACCCAATTTTTTAACAAGATGACCAGATTATAACATATATATGACCAAATGATGGTGATACAGTGCACCGAAACCGGTCGTCACTTAATAAATTGTTAGTTTGCGATCTTGGCTTGTCATTTGGAAACTATAAAACGAATTGATCGCGTCCAGACCAGACGATGTCAGGCAATCTTACAGGTAGTTAAATTTAGGTGATCTGAAGTTTAGTGCACCTGCGCCTCTTTCTGTTAATTTGCTCCTTCCCCTGTAAATAAAAAAATTACAAATATCTTCTAACTTTGATTTAGGAAAAGTTAATTTTATTGCAGGGTACTCTCCCCCATGCGCCGTGCGCTGCCTTGCGAAATTCGTATCTGTGGGACCGTATATATATATATATATATATATATATATATATATATATATATATATATATATATGTGACAAACGGCATCAAAGTTATTTGTACGATACGTCCTTCATGCAGCGTACGAAATCATACCTAGACAGTGATCTTCCCATTGTTTTGATCCCCATGAATAGGCACTATGCGCAGGAAGCGGTTACTAAGGTACATGTGGAGTGCACCTGTATAGGTATTTTATGACGAAGAAATCTCTCCACAAGCCCTTTATGACGCTTACTGATTCCGGATAGAGCAGCATTCGGAACAACAGAACGGAGACAGAAATGGTAAATTGAGTAATAGTTAACTGCAGGAGCGTAGGTGGAAAGATCCCACTAGTGCTCTCAATTTTAGAGAGTCATATTGTACTGAGCAGGGAATGCTGACTCAAACCAGACAGTAGAAAAAGAATCCTGAACTAAGACAGGCTGAAGGGGGAGACGTGTTTATAGCGATGAAGAATACGATTGTATCGAATTAAATTAATCCAGATACGGAATGCGATATAATTTGGGAAAACGTAAAAAATGGCTCAACATGGTCGTTGGATGTTTTGATAGAGCGAAAACATGGAAAGTATCTCATAGATTCCCAAGTCACGTTAGGTAGAGATTTTAAATTACCGGATATATATACTGGCAGACGTACTTAATACTGGTGGCATGAGAATCGAGCAATATCGTTGTGAGTCTTGTGTCTGAAAATTATATCGAACATTTGAATAGAGAGCCGACTAGTGGAAATAACGTGTTACACCTGCAGATGACAAATAGACACGAACATTTCGAATCAGTTAGAATCAATAAATACAGGTATATGTAGAAATGTCAAGAATAGCAGAAAGATCTTCTTATTTATCAAAAGCGAAAAGGGTCAGATTTGGAGTATTTGACTGCATCTCTAATGCTGACTGTCGGTGAAGTTCAAGTATCTCGTATAATACATTATGAGAGATGGGAAAGGTCCACTGTAGTTGAGAAACCGAGTTAGTAAAATGATAAGAAAGCAATCATAACTTTACTGCAAATATAAACGGCCCCAAAGTCTTGCAGGAAAGCAAAAATGAAAATTTTGCCAAAATTAGCGGAGAGCAGTCTTGCGAGCAGCGGTCAAAGATTTTGAGAACAACAAATTGTGAACCGACATCACAGAAAACCCTGAGAAATTTTGCTCCTACATAAATGGGTCGAAACCAGGTATCCAGACACAGAAAAGACATAATAGCTCGGGCCGTTTGTGTATCAGAGGTTGATACACAAACGACCGAAGCTATAATGTCTTTTCCAAAGCTCTTTCACAGAGTAAAATTGCACTGTATTGCCTCCTCTAAAGCAACGAAAAGACACAATGGCGAATCTAGAAATGTCAGAGATAGAAAAAAATTGAAATCGCTCAACAGAGGAAAGTCCACTGATCTGATGGACTACAAGTTCGATTTTACACGAAGTATTCGGAAGTACGCGAAGCAACTCCCCCCCTCCCCCTGCCGCATCTTTCTTGCAGTAGAGTATTGAAGGTCACTAGAGGAGCGAAGTGTTCCTCAGGTTTGCAAAAAAAGTGCAGGTTATTTACGTTTACAAGTACGATCGTCAATCAGATGAGAAAAACTATAGGCCTATATCACCGTCGTCCTTAGTAGCAGAATTTTTAATATATTTTATGTTCGCGTATTTATGGTTTCCGAAATCGATGATCATGCGAAACTTGCGCTGCTCAGCCACGAAATCAAGATGGCAGTAGATCCAGGGTCGCGGATCAACGCTGTATTCTACATCTACATGGGATACTCTGCAAATCACATTTAAGTGCGTGGCAGGGGTTCATCGAACCACCGTTATACTGTTTATCTCCCACTCCATTCTCGAATAGCGCGCGGGAATAAAGAACATTTGAATCTCTTCGTTCGAGTTCTAATTTCTTGTATTTCATTCTGATGATCATTTCTACCCATGTAGTTGCGAGCCAATAATATATTTTTGCATTCAGAGGAAAATGTTGGTAATTGGAGTTTCGTAAGTAGACCACGCCGCAGCGATAAGCGTCCTTGTTCTAATGATTCACATCCCAGATACTGTATTATTTCCTTAACGCTGCCGGCCGCGGTGGCCGAGGAAACTAAGGCGCTCCAGTCACGGTCTGCACGGCCACTACGGTCGGGGGCTCGAATCTCCCTTCGGGCATGAATATTTGTGCCGTCCTTGTTCGTAAGTAGTTCATAAGTAATTTGTAAGTTTAGGGACTGATAACAGTAGTTAAGTCCCACACAAAATACTAACACGAATTATTTACAGACGAATGGAAAATCTTGTGGAATCTGACGTCGGGGAATACTCCAAATGAGGACGGACAAGCGTAGTGTATGCAGTTTCTTTAGTAGTTCTGTTGCGTCTTTTAAGCGTTCTGCCAAAATAAAAACGCAGTCTACGTGTTCTTTCCAGTTTAAGTCTGATGATATAGTAATTCCTAGGTATTTAGTGGAGTTTACCGCCTTCACGTTTGATTGATTTATCTTGTTAACAAAGTTTAACTGATTTCTTTTCGTACTCATGTGGACCACACTTCTCATTAGTTAGAATCAATTGCCAATTTTTACACCATCCTGATATTTTATTTAAATCTTCTGCAGTTGGTTTTGATCTTCAGATGACTTTACTAAACGATGAATGACGGCGTCATCTGCAATCAACCTAAGAGAGCAGCTCAGATTTTCTCCCAAGTCGTTTTTGTAGATAAGGAACAGCAAAGAACAGTAACACTACCTTTTGCCGTACCATCGATTACTACAAACTGTGTCCTTCCTATCCAGTCACAAATCTGGGACCAAGCAATTTGATTAAAAGCCGTTTGTGAGGTACTGTGTCAGAAGGCATCTGGAAATCTAGAAATACGGAATCAATTTGAGAGCCGTTGTCGATAGAACTCATCAGTTCCTCAAGGCGTTCAATTGACATTCCAAACCGTCGCATGATGAACAAACTGCGATCATACGGAGTATCAGACCAGGTATTTCATTGGATTGAAGGGTTCCAGAATGAAGCATGTCATTCTCAACGGAGACAAGTCTTCAGACGTTAAAGTGATCTCAGGCGTTCCTCAAGGGAGTGTTCTAGGATCTCTGTTTTTTATTTTTACATTGTATATAAATGACCTCTTAGATAATATCGGAAGTTGAGTTTGCTTTTTTTGGAAAACGCAACACTGGAAAACGGTGCGAAACGCAGAAGCTTTTGCAGCGTATTGACGCATGGTATAGGGAATGACAACTGAGTCTCAAAATAATATAAAGTGATAGGTTTACATAGAAAGATCCTTTATTACATAACTACGCAATAGCAGGTCAAACACTAGAAGCAGTTACTTGCGTAAAGTTCTTCGGGGTGGAAATAAGGAACAATTTGAAGTGGAACGACGATCAAAAATTACATATTTTTGGAAACATTTTTTCACTTTTTGGGATAGGAGCACTCTTATTTAAATATATGTATAAAAAACTTTGTCGAGTGCAATGATTTCTATTTAATCAACTAGTTTCGGTCCTATTTTTGGCCATCTTCTGGATTGTAGCTCCATTGTTGTCGTGGGGACTGAAAAATGTGGATTAAATAAAATTCATTACACTCTAGGCCGTTTTTTAATATACAAATACAAAATTAATTGTGATTAAAGCGGATGCCTGACTGTGATTCACTGGAGGAATCCTAGGGGAACTGTACTCCGTCAAAAAATGAAGTAGGTTCCAAAGCTCTAGCTGGGCCAGTGCTTGAGTATTGCTCGTCAGTATAGGATCCTCACCAGTTAGGGTTAATAGAAGACGCAGAGAAGTGGTAACGGTCAGCAGCACGCTTCGTTACGGTCTCATTTAATAAGCGCGAAAGAGTCACGGAGATAATTAGCGAACTGCAGTGGCAGACGCCGCGAGAGAAACGTCCCGAATCACGGTATAGGCGTCTGACAAAGTATATCTCTGAAAGCGACCACTAGCGTAAGATCAGAGAGATCAGGGCCCACAGGCATAGAGGCAACAATTTTTCCCGCGCACCATACGCGACTGGAATAGGAGGAAGTGACAATGGTACGCAAATACCCTCCACCACACACCGTGGGGTGACATGTGGAGTAGTGGTGTACATATAGAAGATCAGGTGTGAAATATTTAATAAATATAGGAATGAAACTTTGAATTTCTACGAATTAAAACAAAAAATTTTGTAAGTTGTGAAGTGATGATACTAGAGCTTCACTGATATGCATTCATATTTATTGCTTCAGAAACTGTAAGAAATTTAACACCGTAATATGCATTACAAATATGATTCTTATGATTTACTACAAACAATGTTATTCAATTTATACATTGAGCAAGCTATAAAGGAAAGCAAGGACAAATTTGAAGAAGGAATTAAAGTTCAGGGTGAAAAAATAAAAATCTTTCGTTTTGCTGATAACATTCTAATTCTGTCAGAGACAACATTGTGTTGAAAGGAGCATATAAGATGAACATTAACAAGAGCAAAACAATGATAATGGAAGTCAGTCTTGGAAAGTCAGGCGATGCTGAATGAATTAAATTAGGCAACGATTCTATAAAAAGTGGTAAATGAATTTTGTTATTTAGGCAGTAAAATAACTGATGATGGTCGCAGTACAGAGGATATAAATGCAGAATGGCAATGGGAAGAAAATAGTTTTTGAAAAAGAGAATTTTGTTAACATAGAATATTAATTTAAGCCTAAGTAAATACTCTCTGAAGGCATTTGTGTGGAGTGTTGCCTTGTATGGGAGTGAAACATGGACGACGAACAGTGCGGACAGGGAGAGGATAGACGCTTTTGAAATGTGGTGGTACAGAAGAATGCTGCAGATTAGGTGGGTTTATCGCTTAACTAATGAGGAGGTACTGAACAGAATTCGGGAGAAAAAGAATTTCTGGTATACCTTGACTAAAAGAAGGGATCGATTGGTAGGAAACATTCTTAGACATCAAGAAATTGTGAATTTAGCGTTGGAGGGAAGTGCGTGGAGTAAAATTCGCAGAGGGAGACCAAGAGATGAATAAAGTAAGCAAATTCAAATGGAAGTAGGAGATGAAGATGCTTGCTCAAGATAGAGTAGGGTGGAGAGCTGCATCAAACCGGTCTCCATACTGAAGACCATAACAACAACAAAACTCCAAACACCAGTAAATATCACTGTGACTTTGTCAAAGCATAACATTTGTTCTTTCCTGTATATTGTAAGATAAAATGTAAAAAAGTACCAAATTATTTCAAAATGACCACTAATTCCGTACAAACTAGGAATCACAAATGAAATTTAAAGTCACTGGTTATAGCGACTGTATTGATCAATAATTTGTTTTAATCGTTGACTCTGTACAGATTGTGATGTTAGTCTTTTTATGATCGTCAGTAGAGTGCATAGAAAAGTGTGATTAACGAAAACGCGCTGAGGTTAATAATTTATCTCGTTAATATTACATGTGTTGTGCTGTACAAATGAGATAAACATTCATTTTTATGTATATGATAAAGTCAGTAAATACATAGATTTTATGTTTCCTCCATACTTCACTAATTTTGGCTCTCCACAGACACTCAATGCTTTTCGCCGTGACCAATCTCACTTATTAACGGCATGGGATAGGGGCTGCGTGTCCCCACAACCTCGACTGAGTGGCAGAGAGCAGTTGTGGAGAAACGTCTGTCACTCCGCACACACGCGAGCCTTTTACATGTATTAGTGGTAAATACAGCAGATGCAGGTGAAACCGTATGCTTTGCCGAATATGTAGTTTTCCAATAATCGTAAAGAGCATTAGTAAATTAATCACCGCGCTACGGCGCTGTCTGCAAACGACCGTTCCGTTTTATGGTGCCCTTCACTAATCAATACTTTATAACGTTGCCTGCTACTGCGCGTAGGATACTTCGATAATACGATGGCAACAAGAATGACGAATTTTACGTAATTATACATATTCGTAACTACTATAAAAGAATATTTAATATTATTGAAACACTGTTGTGTTAGTTTATAACCACTGAATGTATTTCATCGATAATAACACATATTTTCTTTGGAAATGGTTTATTATCTGATTATCAGTCAACAGTTACGAATGGCATTTTTACATTAACATGTTTCCATCCTTCTGATTCACATTCATAATCTACAACAAAGTAACAAACTAAATATGTACTAATTGACATTTTTACAATAATGTTTTTGTATAATGGATAGAATTTACGGTTACTATAATTGTATATAACTGAAGACGCTTACATTGTAGTTGCGTTTGCAACCCGTCTCGTCTCTGTTTTGATAAGTTGTGTGGGTTAAGAGTGAATTTACAATTTATTTATATCGGGTAGAGGTAGGGGAATGTAGAGGGGAGGTACAGGTGAGAAAAGCGAGAAAATGCGAAAATGAGAGGAAGAGAGGAAAGAAGCAGGGTGTTCGGGTGGGGTAATGATATTTAAGAAAATATGGTTTTAACCGATTTTGCAAAACTGAGTATTTCATTTTGTTAGAATATAAAAATTATACTATAAAAACCATAAAAAACCGTGATAATATTATAATGAGATAAATAATTAAAAATTGCGTTTCGTTAAAAAGTCACTGGAGGTGGAAAACAATAAACAACAAAATTATAACTGTCGTAATATAGAAGTGAAAACGTAAATTTTTTTCTAATGGTCGAAAATTTAAAATACATGCATTGAGTGTGTTACGGAAATTAATTGTTGTAGCTTATGCTTGGTGCTGTCGACTATAGTAAAAACATATTGGCCCACTTTGGGTTACAGTAGTAACACTAAGAGTGGGCCTTTGCGATCGCTCTTTGACAGATCGAAATTTAAATGGAAATAACGGCTTAATCGTACATTAACACGAAAACTGAATAAACAAATTTGTAGAGGAAAAAATCCTCTAAAACGTTTCTATCTTATGTTTTCTTTATAGCTCGCGCCTTTACAGAGATATTTGCGAAAATAACGGCGATTTGACACTGCCTCTTGATTTTACGTGAACCAGGCGTTACGAAATGTCACGTGACTTCATCACCCAGAACTCTCTCTGGCATACGGCATCTTCTATTCCTGTTGATTAAAGGTCATGCAGTGGTTAATACACTCGTTAACCAAAACATTATGACCACGAAATATCGATCGTCCAGACGTTAGTAACGTCATCTAATGAGAAACGATTGCTAGTCAGACACACGCTCGATTCATACTGAACTAGTCGGCGTGCTATCCACGTATATCATTTGTTTTTCACCAGGGTCAGATAGCTGTGATACGAACATTTCGGAAACCGCACGATTTCTCGGTCGTTTGATGAGTGATTTGCTGTTTACAACACGTGTCCAGACAATGTGAAACTACATCCAAATCTCGAGGTCCTTGGTGCCCACCCTTCCTTACAGGTGTCTGACGTTGCAGGCACGGCAGATTGGTAAAACAGGCCGGCCGCGGAGGCCGAGGTGACTGAGGCGCTCCAGTCACAGTCAGCACGGCCACTACGGTCGGTGGTTCGAATCCCCCCTCGGGCATGGATATTTGTGCCGTCCTAGTTCGTAAGTAGTTCATAAATAGTTTGTACGTTCAGGGACTGATGACCCCGTAGTTAAGTCCCATAAGCTTAACAAACATTTGAACATTTTTGGTAAAAGAGGACGTGGCTAACTCTGGTGGAACCTACATTCGACATCAATGCTGAGCAAAGCAGGGGAGACCGGGGCACGTTGGCCACAGTGGCAGGATGGCCCAGTCTAATTAGTTCATACAGCAGACGCTAGATCGTCTTAGGAATCAACCACAAAGTAGATAGCACTGCCCCTCTCCTTATACAGGGTCAATATCGCAGGCGGCGAAGTTTTGAACCAGCTGTATTCCTTAATTGTTTTTGTGCGTGTTTCAGTAAAATTCTACTCGTCGGTAAATGTGTGTTATTTAACTTTTGCTTGCTTTAGTCGCAACGGGGGTGAATAGTATAATAAAGGGTCGTACTTTATGGATTACTTCTATGTGGCATACAGACTTAATTGCTTCAGTGAGTTTTCTAAAGAACAGAATTTATCGTAAAGATGGCGATGGGCAGGTTGGCCCAGAGGGGTCGGGGCCGGATGGCCAGCCGAGACAACCTGTCACATATTATAGGAGCTACAATTTCTTAAATTCGATGGAAGTTTTTTTTACTTTTAATGATAACAACGTTTATAATTCTCAGAGTTTATTAGATTATTAACATAACTGTTGAAGTTAAACATATTTTGATACGTTTCAGAGGTCAAAAGATCGTCATATTCACGAGATAAAAAGCGATGAACAATCGCCAACCAGTAAATTTTATTTTGATCTTAAACAGTGATCTGAGAAGTCAGAATCTCGTTTATTTCCATTCTTGTGTTACGGCTCTATAAAAGAATGAAAGGGGAGTGATTTCTGAAGATACGATGCTAAGAGCAGTTTTAGAAGTAAAAGAAAAGGAAAGATCTGCGAGGACATCGAAAATACAGACAGATCTCATGTCAGTTTGCACAGGTAACTGAAACTCAGGAAACAGAAATTGAATTTCAACACTTCCCATTGGACCAATGCGTTGGACAGAAATACTGAATAAAAATTAGATCACGGGCTAGAAAAGCACCTTTCAGAAAGGAAAGATGGTGATAATGATGACGATGAGGAAGAGTCACTATGGCTTTTTGAAACAGTCAATTGGACAACAAGTTTCAAATGTTCAAATGTTTGTGTAACTTATGGGACTTAACTACGGGGTCATCAGTCCCTAAACTTACAAACTACTTATGAACTAGCTAATCCTAAGGACGGCACAAATATCCATTCCCGAGGAGGGATTCGAACCTCCGACCGTAGTGGCGGACAACAAAGAATTCAGGTTCACTAACTGTAAGCGTTGGGTGCATAAGAGATGCGTGAAAAATGAAATCTGTTAAAACTTTGCTGATCCTTGGAGCTGAACATTGTCTGGTATGTATAAAGACCTGTCCTATTGTTATAGACCTCAATGTTATGCATTTAACTCAATATTCAACTTGATATTATGTACATTAAAGTATATTTCTTAATAGCTGTTAGTTTTATTTTGATTTCTTAGTTATACTTATCAAAAGACAACATGGGTCAGCGTGCCCGAGGCCTCTGGGCCAACTTACCCCGAGGTAGGGGCAGATTGGCCCACTTCACATATGTGCAGCAATTAATCTTTTTCTAATACTTTAACTAATATTTTCAACTTTAGTAACTGCATTCCAGATTCAGTAAAGACCTATGTAATATTTAACAATAATTTCATAAATTTAAATGTGTCAAATAAATTAATATTAAGAAAAATAAAAAAAATTATTGCCTACGTGCATCGGTCTCTCCTACAAATGGGAACATAGAGTGGACAGAACACTGCTAACGATTGGCCTCCGCAGACGCCGACCCATGCACGTGCCAATGTTAACACCGCGACAACGAAAACTGACATGGCCATATCGCCATCATCACCGGAAGTGCCCCACTGGCAGAGCGTTGCCCGATGTACCCCCATACCCTCCCTAAATTCCGATGGGAGGGTCCAGATCCGTCGACTTCCAAGCGAGCATCTCCTTGTTACCTGCACTGTGGGCCTGAGATGAGCTGGCAGCCTTTCAATTATGCGCTGGGCAACGTTCAAGTGGTATCCATTGACACCATGGAGTTCGTACAAGGCACCATGACAACCGAGCAGGTATCTTACAAAGGTTGCAGTGCACATACACCTGTTCTGTCGATAATGTTTACCAATGGCAGTGGCTTTTGGCGACACTGTGATGAAAATGTCCGAGGAACACAGTTTAAAATGTGTGCCCCCCCCTCCCAACTTGCCTGGGCTGAACCTGATCTTACGTATCTGCGATGTGATTCAACGTGGCATCGTAGGATATAATCCCCTTCCAGGTATTAACGGAAATTAGATATCTTTTCTGTGTTGATATGGTGCCAACTCAAAAAAGGTTCAAATGTTTCTATTGCTAAAGGGACTTAATTGTGGGATCATCAGTCCCTAAACTTACAAACTACTTATGAACTACCTTATACTAAAGACGACACAAGCATCCATGCCTGGGGGGGGGGGGGTGTATTCGAATCCACGACGGCGGACGACCGCGCTTTCCGCAACACGGCGCTCCAGCACGCGCGGCTAATCCGCCGCGGCTGGTGCCAACTCCATTCAGCTCATTCCAATCTAGTGACACGTTGCCACCCTTATCAGCATCCAAGATGCACATGTTGACTATTAGTTTTCAGCATGCCGCGGCGGAGTGTCCAATCGCATTGAGGCGCTATGCTCCGATCCTCGAGACCGTTCCAAGTCTGGCGTTTGAAATCCCCCTCTGGCATGGATGTTTGTGTCGTCTTTAGTATAAGGTAGTTTATAAGTAGTTTGTAAGTTTAGGGAGTGATGTCCCTCAAGCTTCACACACATTTGAACATATTTTTGTTCAGCGATGTCGTATGAGCAGAACAAAGTAGCGCCCCATTCTTCTCCTCTGGGTAGCTTCATTTACACGTATGTATTAAAACCAACTTCATTCACGATCTTTCCCGACCATTTCCTTCCTCAGTGAATTCTTCTGTTATTGTTCCAACGATGTTGTGCCTTAGAATGTGGTCTACTAGTTTTTTTGTCTGGACGTGATTCCACATACATCTAAAAAATGAGATTGACAGGAAGTGCAGACTAGCTCAGCAGGAGTGGCTAGAGGACAAATGCAGAACCGTAGAAGAATGAATAACTAGGGGAAAGGTAGATAATGCCTACAGGAAAATAAAAGAGATATTTGGAGACAAGAAAAGCAACTGTTTGAATATCAAGAACTCAGACGGAAAACCAGTACTAAGCAAAGAGGGGAACGCTGAACTATGATGGAATGAATACATAGAGGGCCTACATAAAGGAAATAAACTTGAAGGCAGTGTTCTAGAAAGACGAAGTAAAGGTAGATGAAATAACAGATATCATACTGCGAGAAGAATTTGACAGAGCGCTGAAAGATTTGAGTGGAAACAAAGCCCCTGGAGTACATAATATTCCGTGTGAACTGCTGATGTCGTTAGGAGAGCCAGTCATGGAGAAATTGTTTCACTTGTTATGGAAGATGTATGGGACAGGGGAAATACCCTACGACTTCAAAAAGGAAATTGTCATTTCAAATCCAAAGAAAGAAGTGCGGACAAATGTGAAAAATACAGATAAGTCTAATAAGTCATGGTTGCAAAATACTAACACGAATTATTTACAGACGAATGGAAAATCTTGTGGAATCTGACGTCGGGGAAGATCAGTTTGGATTTACGACAAAAGTAGGAACACGGGAGGAAATACATTACGTCTTATCTTAGAATAGGTTAAGGAATGGCAAACCTACGCAATGAAGGAATGCAAGGAGAAATTTGGAGTGATAATTAAAGATCAGCTAGAAGAAATACAAACTTTTCGGTTTGCCGATGACATAGTAGTTTTGTCAGAGATTGCAAGGGATCTGGAAGAGCAATTGAAAGGAGTGGACAATGTCTTGAAGATACAAGATGAACATCAACAAGAGTAAAACGATTGTAATGGAATGTAATGTAAGGAAATCAGGTGATGCTGAAGGAATTAGATTAGGTAATAAGATAATAAAAGTAGTAGATGAGTTTCGTTATTGGGGTAGCAAAATAACTTCTGATGGGCGAAGTAGTGAAGATGTAAAATGCAGAATGATTATGGGAAGAAAATCATTTCTAAAGGAACGAAACTTGTTAACATCTAATATTAATTTAAATTAGGAAATCATTTCTGAAAGCATTTGTGTGTAGTGTAGCACTGTATGGGAGTGAAACGTGGACGATAAAGAGTTCAGACAAAATATGGTAGAAGTTTTCGAAATGTAGTGCTACAGAGGAATGATGGAAATTAGGTGGGTAGATCACGTAACTAATGAGGAGGTGCTTAACAGAATTCGGAAGAAAAGGAGTTTCTGGCATATCCTGACTAAGAGAAGGAACAGGGTGATGGGACACATTCTGAGACATCAAGGAATCGTCAATTTAGCATTAGAAGGAAGTGTGTGGGGTAAAAAATGGTAGAGGGAGACCGAGGGACAAATACAGTAAGCAGATTCAAAAGCATGTAGGTTGCCGAACGTGTTATCAGATGAATAGACTTGCACAGGACAGGGTAGCGTGGTGAGCTGCATCAAACCAGTTTGCGGACTGAAGACAACAACAACAACATTATTGCTGGTAAGTTCTTTGTCAAATTAAATGCAATTTTATCCCAATGTATTCTGTTCACCTTTGCCTCTGTCTACGAACAGTTGTGATTTTTCTTCATAAAAGCGTCTGCTCTGGTATGGTCATTTGCAACGTATTCCAGGTACAAGATGGCCAAAGAGAATATTGCAATGGACTCCTGACCAAAGAAAAGGCGTGAAAGAACTGTGAGATGCTGGAAAGATGACGTCGGCAAAAAATGCGGTGAGAAGTCTTAATGAAGGATACTGGAACGGCCAAAATCGATGGGGAATCGGTACATTCCTCTGTCACGTCCAGCTTCCGATTTCCAAATCTTATTCACAAAGGTTCAGTACTGCAAACTATCACTTAAGTCCTTTTTGTTGTTTATTCTCTTACTATACTAATTACATAATATCCTTTCCGTTGTTTGAGGTCTTTCGCTAATTCATCTTTTGTCTCCTTGAACACAGCAATCCGGGAACGTATCATGTCGGTCATCTAAGCCCATTAACTTCAGTCACTCACTGTTATTAGGTAGGTCATGATAATGTTCCGGATCATGTGCTCCTAAGTCAGAACCACTTAAGTTTCCCAATATAGCATTATATTTTTTATGTTGCTGCTTGAATATTTGAGGTGTCTTCCACCTTGCTCCCATTTCCAAAATAAACCTCAGAAAGAAAGTTGTGCGAAACTTGAGACTCTGGTTCCCACAGAGTTGGAAACGATTTTCGCCTCACGTCAAACACCGAACCGGCGGGCGATCTCCGGTGCGAAGGTGCGAGGAGATGACAAACACAAACAAGTTTCCGGGGGCTGGCTGTTGTTTTCCTCTGGGGCGTTCGTGGCTATGTGTGCGGCGCAGGTAGTCGCTAAGGCGGCGAAAGACAAACAGTTTGGCTTGGCGGTGGTGGAGGCGCCCCCAGGGAGGGCGGCCAAGTGATTGCGACCACCGAGCAGCTGACCGGGGGAGGGGGGGGGGGGGCAGAGTTATCCTGCTCCGCACGATTGCCCTTAGATTTCCGCCTGCCGCTTTCACAAATGAATGGGAGTGGTACCATTTATCCACAAGGACAAATCAACTAGCGGCTCAGGGAATCGATGTGAGACACCGGGTACTGGAAATCAAGGTTACCTCGCTCGGGAACACAAAACTTCGACATTTATTGGAGCAACCAGTATTTCTCCTAACAAATCAAAATCGTAACTTAATTTTATTTCTTCTAATTAAATTTTTTCGTTCTAATTCGTAAGAGATAATCTTCGTTCCTGATATACGTCGTATTTTTCGTGAAGAACCTTATCGCTCTCTTTCTGTGAGAGTGTGGTGTGAAAGTTCGTCAACAAATCTTTAACACACACACACACACACAAACACACACACACACACACATACCGGATGATTATAATTAAACTGCGCTGTTCTGACTGCTACGGTACGGGCTGTGTACACCGCAGGTATGTTCACTAATCGGTGCGCTGTCTCAATGTGAGGAATGTACTGATGAAATATGGCGTTGTAAGCGTAATTTGTTTTCCATACAGGCATACATTACTACAATGGCAAACTTGCCCCTGCGACTGAAACCTGAAGCTGCTATCTTGCCTCAGCTCACGTCAAAAAGCTTCCGTAGTTGGTTTGAACAGGATTTTCATTTGAGCTAACACTTCCGCCATAGTTTAAGTTAACACATAGTCACGTTCTGCACGGCCACTACGGTCGGGGATTTGAATCCCCCCTCGGGCATGGATACTTGTGCCGTCCTTAGGATTAGCTAGTTCATAAGTAGTTTGTAAGTTTAGGGACTTATCAGCCCATAGTTAATTCCCATAAGCTCTACAAACATTTGAACAATATCGCCTAGTTCTGTAATAAAATTGTAATAATAGTATTTCACTTTTTAATCTACTTACATTAAAATTTTGAACATAGCTGCTATTGTCAGCGACCATTAGAACGTCAAAGAATGAAAATGCAGCCCTCGGTCGGAAAAATAAAATTATTTAACCTGGTTTCGGCACTTACTACGATTGCCTTCAACGGAAATTATTAATTATACAAGTCACATAATAAATGTTACAAATCAGCGGTAAAGCTTACGTTACAAAGTTTAAAAATAAATTTTTAGAAAAAGCTAGCCTCTATGACCTGGACGCCTGCACGGAGGCAACAGAGGCCAGTAAAGAATATGTATACGAAGTTTTGTTAGTGTAGGGAGAAGCTGTGGAAGTTTGACAAATTATGAAGCCATTTTTCGTACATGTCAGTATTTATGACAGCATATCCTCGGAATCATGTATTAAATGGGTGTCTCACGCACACAGCAATTGTTGTCTGAGGGTAAGAAGTAAGTTTACTAAGTATGGTAAACATCAGTGATGTAGTTTAGGAGGAAAACACACACGCACACACACACAGTCACATACATTCATTTTCATAATATTCATAGATTATACTTTCCAAATTGGTATCCATACTGATCATTTTATTGGCTTCCTATCATATCTTACGATAAGTCTATGACAAACGTCATCACTGCGTCGTCTCACTTCTTCCAAGTTTCTTCTTTTTTAGATTGATAGTGAACTGCCCGAAAAAAAGCTAGAAGTCGAGTAAATGCCATGAATGTGAAATTTTATTATCAAAACATTTTGCCACTAAACATACTACCGAGAGAGTTGGCGTTCACGTGCAATCACATATGAAGATATGCAATTCATGTAAAACAATACAATAGTATACTACCAACCTTAGATGATAACCTAATACTAAACTGTACTTAAATATATGAGGTAGTGACATGGATGTACTGAGCAGCTCCTGCGTTCATGCTTGGTCCCTTGTAAAAAAATCAATACGCAAATGTGATACAATGTCGTGTCTGTAGTCTAATACTGTAGCGGGCTCTCCGATACACCTAGCGATAAAATAAAATTTTGTATGCAATAACTAGTAATGAATGGTGTGGCACAGGAATCCATGTAATTATAGTTTGTAATAAAAACCGTCTTCATTTGCACTTTCCAACCACGAATGTATTTACTGCACGATGAAAAATTCTTCTATTTTCTTGGGATTAACAAATGGAGATGAAGTTTTTTCATACTCTGTAGTTTCAGAAGTAGCGTTGGACACTCACTGTTAAAACGTTTTCGTCTAATAGTCCTAATGTCAAAAAGCACCTGTCCTGTACAAGGATCTTCATCTGAGAATAAAAACAGCAATCTACATCCTATTGTATCTACTTACTGTGTTCGTCCCTCGGTCTGCCTCTACGATTTTTACCCCACACACTAACTTCTAATGCTAAGCTGACGATTCCTTGATGTTAGAGGATGTGTTTCACGAACGTATCTCTTCTTTTAGTCAAGATTTGCTCCGATTATCTTAAGCACTACATCGTTAGTTACGTGAATTTATCTTCATCATTCGTCTTTAGTATCACATTTCAAAAGCTTCTATCATTGTTTTGTCTGAACTCCTTATCGTCCACGTTTCACTCCCATACATTACAGACATTACAGACAAATGCTTCCAAAAGGACTTTCTGACATTTAAATTAATGTTTGATGTCAACAAAATTCGCTTCTTCAGAACCTTTTTCTTCCCTCAGCCATTCTGCATTTTATATCTTCTTTACTTCGTCCACCAGAATTTTTTTTTTTTTTTTTTTTTACCCAAATAACGTAACTTATCTACTACTTTTACTGCCTCATTATATAATCTAATTCTATCAGCATCTCCTGTTTTTCTGACATAACATTCCATTACACTTGTTTCGCTCTTGTTAATGTTCGTTTAATATCCCCAATTCAAGTGGTTATGGCACCTGTCTTGTAAGCAGAAGGTCCAGCGTTCGGATCCAGGGTGCGGCATAAATTTTAATTCAGTGCCTCTCATTCAGAGAAATATCATTAATTATCTATTCCATTCAGTTGTTCTTCCAGGTCCTTTGCGGTTTGCTGATGAGACAGTAATTATGCCACAAACAGTAAAGTTTTTATTTCCTCTCTGAACTTTAACTCCTTCTCCTAATCTCTCCTTTCATTTCTTCACTGCTTGCTCAATGCACAGATTTAACTACACCGGGGAAAGGCTACAAACCTGTCTTACTCCATTCCCAAAACTGTGTTCCTTTCATGCCATTCGACTATAACAACTGTTGTTGAATATAAATATTCGGTCATAATATTTTACGCGTGCAAAGTTCAGAATTTAAAAGAGTGTATTACAGTCAACACTGTCAATAGCTTTCTCCAGATCTGCATATGCTAAAAACGTAGGTTTGCCTTTCCTTAACCTATCATCTAAGTTAAGTCGTAATATGATTATTGCCTCTCGACATAGGTGCAAAATCAAGTCAATTTAAACCAGAAAATTCACTGATTGCGTTACATATTCCGTATTCTAAACGTCCATCATTCAAGATTCAATGTATTTGCTCCATTGAGTACGTAATGAGAAGATAATGCAGCTGGGAGAATATACAATACACTACTTCGTTAAGAACTGGTGTACTGCACAAAAACAAGCTGTTTAGTGAAACCTCAAGCTACCATAGACAAGGAACGTAGACATTGCAGTTGTCTCTAAGTTAAATGATTTAAACATCGATTGTAAGAAATATAACTAGATACTTTACGTTTCAATCGTTAGATCCTCGTTGCGATAGACGAGCAAAACAGATCGATTATCAGCAAATAAATTTTGCAGAAACCGAACTAAAAGTATATAAACTACTGATGTCACCAGATGATAATGCAAATCAAATGATCTTAACTCCGAAGGACATAAGCAGAAATCATGAAAATATATGTGAGCACGACGTTAAACTTCGAAAATGCGGACATTTTCGCATAAATGCTGATGTCTGGTAACCCTACGTGATGTTCGGGGTGAATCACCTAACATTTGCACCGCAAATATTGTTGAAACGGAAACTGCGATTGATGTTCAGTTTTGACAGAATAGATTGGTAGTCAGGGGATAGTCTTTTTAGCCAACAAACAGATCGTAATATTACTTAGAAAGTGTATTTTTTATGCAAAAATAGTTTTTTTAATGGAACGGTGGTGGTTTCTATAATGCACTGGAATTTTTGACACCAGCTGTGTACATAGAATTTTGAATGACATTTTTATCACGTTTAGTTTGGCAGCTACAACCGTTCTAACTTCCGGGGGCGAAGGCTGCGATAGCGTAGCAGACTGGCCGAGTGGCTAGCCCATGGGGCACGGCCCACTATCTCATGACCAGCAGCGAGTCATCTACACTGTCGTAGCCTCCACCCCCAAAGATTTGAATGGTTGTATCTTCCAAACTATACATGATGAAAATATCATTCGAAATTCTTTATACACAGCTGGTGTCAAAAATTCTAGTGCGTGACTGAAACAACCATTGTTCCATTGTAAAAAAAGTATGTTTGTATAAAAATACACTTTCTATATATTTTTACAATCTTTTTATTGATTAACAATACGAGTCCTTGACTACCAATCCATTCTGTGAAAACCGCACATCAATCGCCCTTTCCGTTTCCGCAATATTTGCTGTGCAAGTGTTCGGTGATGCACCCTGTATAGTTGTATTTGTATTCCGTGCTCTCAGTAATCCGGTACTGGTGCTAATGCGGCATACATGAGTGCCAGGAGTAGCCGGATTACCGGGAGTCTATGGTAGTTTTGCCCACGAGATTAGACACGCGCTATCGCCTTCGTAACACGCGCCCTTCTGACGGAAACCCAGGACATGCCGTTGCCAACTGCAGTGTTGCAGCGGCCGCCACTGCGACTGCAATCGGTAGTGTGTCGCTGGAGCCACACTAACTGCCACACTACACATACCACACAAAAGTCTTGCGTGCCTGAATCCCGCCACGCAAGTGAACTTCAAAACCAAAGAAAACTGGCGCACCTTACCCCTACCATGCATGTGGTTAGGTTTACCAGTCTGAGGGTTACAAGCGTGAGCAAACCATCCACATAGCTATTTTAGTAGGAAGACTTAAGTATGTTTAAAAGTTCCGAAACTAATTGTACCAAAGTTGTTATCAGTCCCTAAACTTACAAATTACTTAAACCGCCGCGGTGAAGTAGCCGAGCGGTCTAAGGCGCCTCGCTGCGGAGCGCGTGGTTGCTCGCCGTCGGAGGTTCGAGTCCTTCCTGGGGCGTGGGTGTGTGTGTGTGTGTGTGCGTGTGTGTGTGTGTGTGTGTGTATGTGTGTGTTGTCCTTATGTTAGTTTACCTTAGTGTAAGTAGTTTGTAAGCTACGGACTGATGACCACGCAGTTTGGTCCGATAGATTTACGAACATTTGAAGTACTTAAACTAGAAGCGGCGGAGTGGCCGTGTGCATTGAAGCGCTATGCTCCTATACGCGAGGCCGTTCTTCCCTGGCGGTTAGAATACTCCCTCAGGCATGGATGTTTGTGGATGTTTGTGCTGTCTTAGTTTATAAGTAGTCCGTAACTTTAGGGACTGATGACCCCGCAGTTAAGTCCCATAAGCTTAACAAATATTTGAATTTTTTTTTTTTTACTTAAACTAACCTCTTCATCCACATATATACTACGCAATCCACGGTAAGCTGCGTGGAGGAGGGTACACTCTACCACAAATGGGCATTTTCTTTCCTATTCCACACCCAAACAGAACGAGGGAAAATGTCTATATTCCTCGCCACAAGCCCTAATTTCACTTTTCTTGTCTTTGTCATCTTTACGCGAAATGTAAATACGCGGCAACACGTTCGTTCTGCAGTCAGCCTTAAATTACGGCCCTCTAAATTTACTGAACCGAACATCTGGAAAAGAAGGTAGCCAGTCCTCAGTCCCCATTTGAGTTCCCCGAGCATTTCCGTGACACTCGCGCGTTGGTCGAACCTACCAGTAACAAACTTAGTTGCTCGCCTCTGATCTGCTTCCACGTCTTCCTTTGAACTGACCTGCTGCGGGTGCCAAACACTTGAGCAATACTCAAGACGTGGTCGTACAAGCGTTTTATACGCGGTCTCCGCCTTACAACAGTCCTTACAATTTCGTTCCATTTTATATGCTGTGCAATGTTGTGCCTAGAAATTTGAACGAATCAGCTGCATAACCAAATGCTACATTTAAACATTGTGGGATTATTTCTCCTACACATGTGCCTCACCTTACACTTTTCTACATTCTTCTTACCAACTATAAATTCTGTCTAAGTAATCCTGTATACTATTACAGTCAATTACTGACGACACCCATACACCACAGCATCATCAGAAAACAGCCGAAAATTATAAGTTACTCTATCAGATCATTTGCATAGACAGAAAATAATAGCGGTCCTTTCACACTCTTCTGGGGCACGCCTTACAATAGACTCGCCTCTGACGAACTCTCACCGTCGAGAACAACGTACTGCGTTTTATTACTGAGGAAGTCTTTCAGCCAGTCACAAATCTGTGAACCCATTCCATATATTCGTATCTTCGTTAGCAGTCCGCAGTGTGGCACCGAATCAAATGCCTTTTTTAAATCAGGAAAAACAGAATCTGCCCGTTGCCCTTGATCTATGGTTCGTAATATGTCATGTGAAAAAAGGGCAACTTGAGTTTCACACGAAACAATATTACCTAAACCCTTTCTGAGTCATAGAAAGAAGCTCATCCAAGGAAATTTACTGTATTCGAGCTGAGAATATACTCCAAAATTCTACAGGAAACGGAGGTCAACAATACTGGCATGTAATTGTGGGGTCAGTTCTTTTACCTTTATTATAAACGGGAGTCACTTGCGGTTTTTTCCAGTCACTAGGAACTTCGCGCTGAATGATGTGCAATGTTGCACGTTCTGATTAACCTTCTTTATTAAACCAATTGACCTCATTAAAGAATTTATACTACCAGATGATGAATCCGGCCTTCAGTAAATAATTAATTACGATCTTGGCGTTCTTCATTTGAAGACTGTATACCGCCTCAATCCTTCGATGTCAGATACTGTTAGCTTTAGGTTCTTTTTTATAATTTATTTTCTATTTTTCATTCAATCTTCTAGCCAGCTCCTACCTCCCCTCTCCGCCAGTTTTACTCGCGGTTGCTGTCTTCTTCGTATGTCAAGCCCCTTTTCATTCGTCCTCCCCCTCCTCGGTCCATTCAAGTAGATTTCGTGTAGAATAAATTTTGTGTTTTTAAAATACTTAAACTGTGGCCGCTATTACTTCATATACTTTTCGACTAAATATACTCGCCCGTCAGCCTGCCATATCAATGTTTTTATGCAGTGGAACATGCGTGTGATCGATCACCTGTCTCGCACTATACGCGTACTCCATTAAGTTGCGGTAAGTTCGGATGACAACATTTGACACGGTTTTAATAATCCCCCGTTCCCTCCATTTTGTAACAGTCAATCCGAGTTACGTTACTCAATTTATTGGTTTCACTTCCCATTCGAAATCATTTTAATGCATAGACGGATGTGGTCACTTGTGTAATCGCCCTCATTTTATGTTTTACAAATGAATAATGCGTTTTTCGCAGTTTCAAGACAAGTACCATATTTCCCTCTTTTAAATTATGTGTTAACAAATGGTTCTAGGCAGGTATGCGAGGTTGTGATAAAAGCTTTTTGTAATCTAAAAATGTATTTTTTCAGAAATCTGATAATACTCAGAAAGCATGAAATGCGTTATTAAGTAATAATTTGCAACAGAGATGTCTTTACTTGGAGTTCCTAGTATTCCTACAAGAGTATTCTTAGGTGGCATTGTTTTACCTTTTCATCCAATGAAAATCGAAAATATATATATATATATATATATATATATATATATATATATATATATATATATATATATTTCTGAATTGAGTTCATTGACGGACTTTCCACTTAAAATACTACTATTCTAGACACCATTGCAAGAGTGTATAAAGTTAAAATGGAATCCTAACAAATGTAGTGAATATGTAAAACATCTCTTAGACAAAAAAAAGCTGCCAAGAACGCTATTCTGGTTTTTCTTTCGAGATTACCTGTTTCGAAAAGCAGAATTACCATCGTCTGATATCTTTCTCACTTATGTAAGAGTAGACTAGGTAGGTCCTGCAAGTTATTTCCAGAAATACATGCCCGGCCCCCGTTTATCACTCTCAAATGTATCAATAATGACATGAATCGCTAGCAGTTCATGCCTAAGGTAATTAGAAAGTCTACCATAGCTACCATTGTAACAGATGTTGTTGTGGTCTTCAGTCCGCAGACTGGTTTGATGCAGCTCTCCCCGCTACCCCGTCCTGTGCAAGTTTCTTCATCTAAGAATAATTTTAGCAACCTACATCCTTTTGAATCTGCTTACTGTATTCCTCCCTCAGTCTCCCTCTACGATTTTTACCCCACACAATTCCCTCTAGTGCTACGTTGACAATTTATTGAAGTTTCAGAATGTGTCCAACCAATCTATTCCTTCTCTTAGTGAGTATATGCTGGAAACTCCTTTTCTCCCCAATTCGCTTAAGCACCTCCTTATTAGTTACTTAATTTATCCATTTAATTTTCATCATTCGTATGTACCACCACATTTCAAAAGCTTCCATCATCTTTTTGTCTGAGCTCCTTATCGTCCACGTTTCACTCCCATACAATATAACACTCTTCACAAATGCTTTCAGAAAGGACTTCCTAACATTTACATTAATATTGGATGTTAAAAAATATAACTTATTCTGAAACGCTGTTCTTTCCATAACCATTCTGCATTTTATATCTTCTTTACATCGACCATCAGAAATAACAAAACTAATCTACTACTTTTATTGTCTCATTACCTAATCTAATTCCTTCAGCATCGCCTGACTTTCTGTCGCTACATTCCATTATCCTTGTTTTACTCTTGTTGATGTTCATCTTATACCCTCTTTTCAAGATACTGTCCATTCCATTAAATTGCTCTTCCAGATCCTTTGCGGTCTGTGAGAGAATTACTATGTCATCGGCAAACAGCAAAGTTTTTGTTTCTTCTCGCTGAATTTTAATTCCCTCTCGAAATTTCTCCTTGCATTCCTTCACTGCTTGCTCAACGTGCAGATTGAACAACACTGTGGAAAGGCTACAGCCTTGTCTTATTCCCTTCCCAACCTCTGCGTTCCTTTCATGCCCTTCGCCTGGTTTTTGTATAAGTTGAATATAACTCTTCGCTCCCTATATTTTATTCCAGTTACCTTCAGAATTTGACAGAATTTATTCCCGTCGACATTGTCAAAAGCTCTCTCCAAATCTACAAATGCTAAAAACGTAGGTTTGCCTTTCCACGGCCTATCTTCTAGGATGAGTCATAACGTATTGCCTCCCGTGTTCCTACATTTCTCCTAAATCTAAACTGATCATCCCCAAGGTTGGATTCCACAAGTTTTCCCATTCGTCTGTAAAGAACTCGTGTTACTATTTTGCAACTGTGACTTATTAAACTGATAGTTATGTAATTTTGACATTTGTCTGCACTTGCTTTCTTTGGAATTGGAATTACTACATTCTTCTTTATATCGGAGGGTATTTCCCCTGTCTCATATATCTTTCATACCAGGTGGAACAATTTCTTCGTGACTGGCTCTCCTAAAGATGTCAGCAGTTCAGACGGACTATCATCTATTCCAGTGTTTTTTTTTTTTTTTTTTTTCGACTCAATCTTTCAGCGCTCTGTCAAATTCTTCTCGCAGTATGGCATCTCCTATCTCCTCTTCCTCCACTTCGTCTTCCGTTTCTAGAATACTAACTTGAAGTGTACTCTTTTCACATTTCAGCTTTCCTCTCTTTGCTTAGTACTGGTTTTCAGTCTGAGTTCTTGATATTCATACAGCTACTCTTTTATTTTCCTGTTGGCGGTATCTATCTTTCCCCTGGTTATACATTCTTCTAGGGTTCCGCATTTGTCCTCTAGCCAATCCTGCTTATGCGGTCTTCACTTACTGTCAGTCTCATTTTTCAGACGTATTAGTCCCTTTTGCCTGCTTCACTTGATGCATTTGTATGTTTTCTCCTCTCATCAATTAAATCCAAGGGTTTCTATTAGACCTTTCACTATTGTATCTCTCAGAGCTACCCATTCTTCTTCTACTTTGTTACTTTCTCCAGTTTCAGTGAATCCGTGCCTAATGCTCTCTCTGCAACCCGCAATCACCTCTGGTTCCTTCAGTTTGTCCAGGTTCCATATCTTAACTTTCCTACCTTTCTGCGGTATCTTAATTTTTAATCTACAGTTCTTTACCAGTAAGTTATGGTCAGAGTCTATAACTGCCCCTTGGCATGTCTTACAGTTTAAAACCTGGTTTCTAAATTTATTCCTTACCATTATACAATCTGACACCTTCCAGTGTCTCCTGGTCTTTTCTACGAATACAGCCTTCTTTCATGATGTTTAAAACAAGTGTTGGTGATCATTAAATTTTGATCTGCACAAAATTCTACCAAGCGATCTCCTCTTTTGTTTCTTCTCCCCAGTCGGTATTCACCTACAACATTTCCTTTTCTTCCTTTTGCTACTACCGAGTTCCAGTCCCCCATTACAATCAAGTTTTAATATCCCTTAATTTTCTCGATAATTTCTTTCTTCTCCTGATACATATCTTTGATGTCCTCATTATGGCACGTAAACTTGTACTACTGTAATCGGTGTTGGTTTTGTGTCTAACTTTGCTATCATACTGCGTTCACTGTGCTGTTCATTGTAACTTACCCGCATTCCTATTTTCTTATTCATTATTAAACCTACTCCTGCGTTCCCACCAACTGATTTCGTGTTTATAATCCTGTACTCACCTGACCAGAAATCCTGTTCATCTTGCCACCGAACTTCACTAATCCCTACCATATCTAACTTTATCCTAGTCATTTATCTTTTCAAATTTTTAACTTACCTACGCGTTTAAGTGTTAGAACATTCCACCCTCCGATTCGTAGAATGCCAGTGTTGTATTTCCTGATGATCACATCCTCCTGAATAGTCCCCTCCCGGAGTTCCGAATAGGGGACTGTATTACTCCCGGAATCTTTTACCCGAGAGACTGCCATCATCATATGTTCATACAGTTGAGCTGCATGTCCCCGAGAAAAGTAACGGCTGTAGTTTCCCCTTGTTTTCAGCCGTTATCATTAACTGCGTGGCAAAGCCACATTAGCTGATGTTACAAGGCCAGCTCATTCAATAATCCAGACTGTTGCCCCAGTAACTACTGAAAAGGCTGCTGCTCCTCTTCAGGAACCATACGTTTGTCTGGCCTCTCCACAGATACCCCTCCGCTGTGGTTGCACCTTTGGTTCGGCTATCTGTATCGTTGAGGCACGCAAGCCATCCCACCTTGGCAGTGTCTGTGGTTCAAGGGGTAGTAAAATTTGTGATGCGGTCAGGATCACCATATATTCCTGACAAAATTACTGACTGGCAGTTACGCGATAATTGGAAAAATCAAATCAAGAATCAGCAATATTTCATAAACCATTTTTAATAGCCCATATCGCGTTTTCTTTAGTGTAACTTGTTTCTACCATGTCAGATCACTTTTAGACTGTCCTATGGGAGGTGGGTGAAGACTACCGGCATACCACGAACCGTGTAGAAGGACATCCCGCCGTCTGCGCCTATCACACATGAAGACCGTATGAAGATATTACATAAACGAAACCGGTTCAATAAACGTAAAAAAATTAAGCAACATTGACTGTTTAAAAATATATTACAAAAAATTAATTATATTACTGGTTTCCCAATATGTTTTCCAAGAAAAGTCAGTAATGAATCTCCCTGGCAGATTAAAATTGTGTGCCGGAACCGGGACTCGATCCTGGGACCTCTTCCTTTCGCGTTCAAGCGCTCTACCGAATAAACTATCCCGACACGACTCACGATGCCGCTCCACAACCTTACTTCCACCAGAACCTCGCCTCCTACTTTCCAAACTTCACAGAAGCTCTCCTCCGAAACGTGCAAGACTAGCACTCCTGGAAGATGGATATGGTGGAGTCATGGCTTAGCCACAGCGTAAGGGATGTTTCATATCAGCGCACACTCAGCTGCACAGTGAAAGTTTCATTCTGAAAGTCAGTAATGTCGATCATTATAAATTTAGACATCATCTACATGATCTTGTACAAGTCCACGTGACCGACTGGTGTACTTATAACATCTTGGAAGTAATCACTTTATGCCTAAATATTTACGAGGTGTGGGCCACCACATTGTAAGAAATATTGATATTTCTGCCCAACAGTGCCACAGTTAGCCACTGGACAAGGCAGAAGCAAACGTCATTAGTGTTTTGTATTCAAAGGAAAACACTGCTCTAGTAATACATGCTAAGTTCGTTAAAGCGTACTGTAAGGATGTGTCATCATATGATGCAAGACGTGAAACGTTGCTAACGGTGCAAATCCTAGATGGTGATCCAAGATGACTGATTTTGGTTTACGGACGCTGAGTGCAAGTTGGTCAGACTGTAATTGCCAGGAAATGTTGCGGCGCTAGAGGTCGAAACCCGCGTATCGTAATCCAGTTCTGGTAAATGTGATTGTGTGGTTGTATGTTCCCCGACTGTTTACTAATGTTCCAAGAGTCTGCGAACCGCGGCAGTAGCGGAGGCCTTGCAGGTGTTCGAAGCCATTATAGACGTCACTCTTAGTTTCCTGCTCAACCTTGATGAGTGACTCTTTTACACTGCTACCAATAATTAATTCTGACTACTATCTCACAAATACAGAAACCTCAGTGCAAATGGCTCGCTAAGTTGTTGACAGGCACGACAGGTGTGTATGACATTCTAATCGAATTTTCCATTGTTAAATAGAGAAACCTGTCTTGAATGCATCATCTCAATTGGAATACAGCTAAGTGAATCAGAAGGGTTTGGCTGCTGAAGAAGCCAAATACAATCCAGAAGCTCCTACTTCTGAAAACTGTAGCTAAGAAGAACAAGTTCCGTCGAGTGTGCGGCGGGCTGAGTATCAGAAACTTGCCAGTGATGTTTGCAGCACCAGTTCTTCAGAAGCTAGTTCCAATATCAGTGCAAGTAGTAAATAAACGACTAATTCAACGTGAACTTACACGGTTAATGAGTATGAATCATACGAAAGTATGAATTGGGCTTTGAAAGGCAGCGAATTTATCATAAATCTTGCATAAAAAGATTTCTTTTTGGCTGCAATACATTGGTTTGTAACTTTATCAAAATGAGACGATTATTGCGTTTTAGAATTCTGAACCATTTCATTGATTGGTGGCAGATCTACCATATTATAATTTGTTGAATTTATTTAAAAACTAATTTTCAGGTTCAATTTATTCATCAAAATCTAAGAATTAGCTATCTACGGTTCAGTTCAGGTTCACATATTTTATATTCTGTTTTCCAGGTTTTCCACCTAAATAAAACTTCAACTAATCCGACTTGTTTAGTGTTTGTTCGAAAAAAAGGCCAGTAGAAAAGATATTGGAAAAATATAAGTAAAGTAAGCATTGAAAAATAATTATTGATTACGATCGAAAAAATTTATATCCTTTATGGCTTGGTTATGCTGAGCGTTTCCTGTGGACTCTGATTCTCAGAAAGGGCAAAGATTAACAAGAACCTGCCACTTAAACCTCCTGACGAGATTATGGAAGGTTGTTTAGAAGAAACGTATTCTAGAAGGAGTGTAGTAGTGAGTTGTGGGAAATGAAGTGATGCAGTGTGAAGCAAACTATGAGAAACAGTTGCCCCTGTCGGCCTGTTAGCTCTCCTAAGGTCGATGTTCTGTAGCAGTTGCTACTGAGCAAGTTGGCAACGAAACATAATGCTCCATCTGCATGCGCAGAGCTGCTGCTGATGCTTTATAACAGCTCTTTCGATGAGCAGTTTGCTGGAACTGGTAGCTGCTTGAACGAACCTTCAGTGTAGTCTGCTTTCATTCTCAAAAAGCTGCACGTGAGCGTTTTGTAATGGATTTATTAAAGCCACGTCACCATCGGTAGCGTTTCTTACAATTAAATGTCAATCAATGACACAATGGCTGTAAAAGCTGTCGCAGATTGTAAAAGCGGTCACAATTGTCCACTGACTAAAGGTAATCAGTAGCGATGTATAGTATGGAATATGGCCGAGGGATTAACATAGAGTAGTATTTTAAATGCAGTGATCGTTGGTTCGAACCCTGGTATGCGTTAATATTTTTGTGTCTCAGTTTCCTGCATGTAACAGATTCTGGGACCAGAAATGACATTCATATTCTTACTTGTCACAAGTATTTATCCATTTTTTTCCGAGTATGTCGGGACTTCCGAGGTCGTGCTGAAGCAGGAACCTAACAATAGAATTTAAATAATAATTCATCACTTCTCATAAATATATCCTCTTTATTTCTGAAAAATATGTGATAATATTGAACTGAAAGGGAACAGACACTGTGGTGTCTAAATCAGAAATCCGAGCAGCTAATTTCCAGATGGCGTTTTCAATCGATCCAGCAAAACCGTATCTGGCCCTGACATGTACACACGACAGTGAAAAAGGGTTTCCGAAATTCAGTTTTCGTGTTTAGGAAGTTGGGTCGCATGTAGAAGAAGCAAGTATTACTGTGTTAGTTAGGCATTGTTGGCTGCGGTGTTACTCTGTTGTACATCTCCGTAGTTCCTAATGTTTCCTTTTCTTGCGATGAGTGTACGTAATTGCTGCAGTCCGGATCAACATTAAACATGCCGATGCGTACGAGGATTTCAGTCTCGTTTACATATTACATTTAACCGATACTTTATTTCCGATCCTCCCCCCCCCCCCACCATATGTATTTATGTTAGTGATAGGGTGTCGCGCAAAACTTTAAGCTATAAAAGGGTGTCGCCATGAGGGAAGGTTTGGAAACCACTGGTTTAACTGCTAGTACGTATATCATCGACTTCCGTCTTGGATGCAATTGCAGAAATGAGAATTTAGAAAGATGTAAACATAGTGTTTGATTGGGAAAATCCTAATCATAGGATTTCGTTGGTCTCACGGTATTTGTTGCTGAAGGAAACGAAATAACATCTGGTGGGTTGATAACACTTATAATTAGCAGTAACTAAAGGTAGGATTAGGAGACAAAGATAGACCAGTAAATCGATTACATTTACAGATCGGGCATGTACGGAGATATAATGGGGCAACATCCTGAGAAACACAGAGTATGTCCATCTCAAGTCCATTTTAATATAATGGTGTTACAGTTCTGCGTAACTAGAATTGCACTTCAGGTATCAGCTGTGAACAACATTGAATTTTAAACTCATTTCCTTGTAATACTACTTATGTCAATAGGGGAAAAACGATAATTTTCTATGTCATCTAAGTCTCGTCGAAAGTTTTTTTGAAAGCCAAGAACAAAAACAATTTTAATTAAAAATGCAGGAAAGACAGTTACAAATGTACTGGTATCATCGATTGACTCTACAGACGGATCTGGGCACTGGGCTGATGCGTCCAAGTGCGACTGGGTTCATGAAGTGGCTACAAGAAGACAGATGACCAAGTACAGCCGATTGGACCATCCTCATCAGGAAGTATCTTTTGTTCGACGCCCTGTTCTAAATTTAAGAGGAGAGGATCTACTTGAAGCTACAGTGTCTGTTTTAAGTAAAAGGCTACATTTCCCCCCACTCCAAAGACCTTGCCAGTACCATCTTTCATCATTGCTATTGAAGAAGCTGTTCGGCCGCTATCAGAGGAATCAGCTGAAGACATTAGACGTGAAAGCTACCGAGAAATTATGGAATATAATCCACAGAAAAGTAATATTTCTAAGGAAGAGAGGTTAGCCATACGAAAACTCCGTGAGGACACTGACACTGTCGTTCTACGTGCTGATAAAGGCAATGCTACCGTCCTACTGCTTCAGTTTATATTAAAAAATATCTTTTATTTACCAAGTTCTGGCGCATATCGGAAGGTAAACAAAGACAAAACTAGCTAGGTGACAATAAGGACTGCTTCCTTACTAAACGCTTCATCACTAGAAAATGAAGTTATAAGAAGTTTAAAAGTGCTAGAATCAGTACCACCGAGATTTTATGGGCTTCCTAAAGTCCATAAGTTAGATAAGTATGAGCGTCTAGAAGATCTGCCAATGCGTCCAATAACTAGCACTATTGTTTCACCAACTTAACTTTCTCCCAAGTATTTGGCTTCACGATTAAAACCATTAGTGGGGAAATATAGTCACCAAAATCGTAATTCAATAAATTTTATTCAGAGGATTAAGAGCGTCAGGCTTAATAGTACGGAAGTGTTCGTTAGTTTTGACGTGGTATCATTATTTACCGAGGTAGCTATAAATTATTATTTGCCTCTTATTGGCCAACACTTTGACCAGGACATCACAGCATTATTTGAGCACGTACTGCGATGATCCTATTTTTTGTTTCAGGGTGAATTTTATGAACAATTGACGGAGTTACCATGTGAATCCCTCTCTCCCTTCTGGTGGCTAACTTTTTTATGGAAGACTTCGAGGACTTCGAGGGAAAAGTATAGGACTACGCAGTGGCGTAAGTAGGACTTGGCTTTGGGGGGGGGTGGAATAGATCTGCTTGCCGAGCAAAATTTTAGTCAGTTTCCAGATAGACTACCATATACCACTTCCGTTGAAGAAACTAATTCACTCCCTTCCAATGAAAGCTTATGGTAAAACACCCCAAGTTTCAAATCTTTACCTTTACCAGATTGTTGTCATACGATTTCTTTCTTTCTTTCTCTCTCTCTCTCTCTCTCTCTCTCTCTCTCTCCTTTTTTTCGGGTTCTGGGGGAGGGCGTTCTATCCCCCCTCATCCCCCCCCATAGTTACGCCACTGGGACTACGCAAGTTCTAAACCTACAGTCTTCTGGAGATACGTGGACGAAACGTTTGTAGTGTAGCCTCACTAAAAGGATGAATTACATCGATTTCTTCATCATTTAAATTCCATCAACGATATTATTAAATTTACTGTGGAAACAGAAAAGGAAATAGAACGTCCTCGTTCGCCGTAAAACTGATGGCACACTAGGACAAGCAGTGTATCGCAAACCGACGCACAAAAATAGTAAACAAGTTTATTTAGTAGAGTAGTGGAACCAGTGAATAGCCTTAAATCGGACAGAATCCTGAGATTTCATTAATATATAACATTTAAGTGTCGGTATCGAAAAATTTGCCGGACTTTGAAATTTTATTTAAGAAATAGACTCTTATAAACAGTTACATTGTTATATTTGTTCCAACTTTCAGTTTCAATTCCTGCAAGTATAACTAATAATAGCTAATAATAAAAATAAATATGTTTAATATCAAACAATATTACATGGTAATAGTATAAAATGAGCGAATATCTCATTTATATATGAATACCTTTTTGTCAGTCTGATTCATCAAGTTGATTAAGGATAGAAGCTATTAATTTATCTACTAAAACATGTAAAACGAGTATAATGTGACGGTCAGTAGACAGATAATTTTTTGTTGAATAAAATTACCTTTTATTTCTACCAGTGCCACTAATCGGTTTATAAAATTCTATAATTTTTTATTGTGCACCTGGAAGAGGATAGTTTATATCATTTTAGATTATGAGAGCTTTTGAGGTGGTCTTCATCTCTTAATAAAAAACCGTGTGCTAATTAGTACATCCACTGTGCTGTGCTTTTTAGGACCCTAGCCTGTAATTTGTATTTCGGAGAGCTCCCTTCTTCTTCAAACAAGGCTTTAATTTTGTGCCTGCCTGCGAATACAGGGAGCGTGTGACTCTGTGGGCTGGAGGTTCGTGTGAATGAATGAATGAATGTCTGTGTTTGTGTATGCGCGTGTGTGTGTGTGTGTGTGTGTGTGTGAGAGAGAGAGAGAAAGAGAGAGAGAGAGAGAGAGAGAGAGAGTGGATGCATGTGGGCATGCACGTATGGGTTCGTAATTTTCTGTATAGCGAAGACATTTCTTCGACAATAAAGTGAATATTTTAGAATAGATCGGATATCACATTCATAAGAACAAGTGAGAAGAAACATAAAATGTGTTATTCGATAAATTTCTTCATCTCCTTTCATCGATGGGAACATTCAGATATTATAGTATCATTGACCTCTATACCTATCAGTTTCGATTTTGCTGTGTTTCGTTCTTACGGAAAGAAATAGAAGATGGCACTACATACACATGAAAAAGATGGAAATGATTTATGAGATGATAGATGAACTAGGAGGGGAAAACATTAGGTCGAAAAATTTGTAGTTTCTGAGAAGGAATATCATACGAAATGTAGTGGTGTGAAAAGTTTTTGTTACTGCACGAAAATGTTCCTTTCATGAAAATTAGATTAAAATATGTTAGTAAAGATACTTTGAGGTGTACTATAAAAGAGATAGTTATTGGAATTTTTCAGAAATCAGTCGTAAAAAAAATTATTTACTTGCAGATCTCGATTTCGACCACTTTGTGGTCATTATGAAAGCTTAAAAAACAATTGCGTTCGTACTCCACCAATCGTTTTTTAAGCGTTGATTGTGATCACACAGTGGCCGAAATCGAGATCTGCAAATGAATAAATATTTTTATGACCGATTGCTGAAAAATTCCCACTAGTCAAATACAGCCGTGGAGCACAGATTCCACCATGGAATCATGCCTGACGAAAGAGAGTGTTGGAAGGAATGTAAAATTATAACAGTTACGTGTAATTTAGAAGAAGTAAGCTATATCACTCAGACGCAGATGGAACAGGTTGTCTGAGCAGGAAAATATTCTTATTTATAAATTCACGCTTGCTGAACCTACAATGAGAGGCACAGCTACATCTGGAGTCCCACGTCCTCCGCTTAACAAAAACATAAAAATATTTTGAAAGAGCTTTTAATCCACAATCATCAGGCCTACAGTCCTATTTTACTAGTAAATCACAGTGGCCTAATACTATCTCTCTTCCAAACTCTGTTACGCAGATACACACACAGAAGGCTTAAAAATACTGAAATGGACCAAACTGTTAGACTAACTTATACTACAGACAAAATACACACACACACACACACACACACACACACACAGACAGAAGCGCGCGCGCGCGCGCGCGCGTATGCGTACCATACCCAACGGGGAACCTGGTTTCTTATTAGACTGCTCGGACATTCCAAGCCGGCCGCATTGGCCTAGCGGTCTGCGGCGCGCCAGTCACAGTCTGCACGGCCACTACGGTCGGTGGTTCGAATCCCCCCTCGGGCATTGATGTTTGTGTCGTCTTCAGTATGAGGTACTTCATAAGTAGTTTGAAAGTATAGGGACTGATGACCCCACAGTTAAGTCCCTTAAGCTTAACAAACATTTAAGTATTTGGTTTTGGACATTCCAACGCGCCACAGAATACTTCTTTCTATAACTGTTCTGGACATTGCAAAATATTTTAGCGCGTTATTAAATTCGCTTGTTACATAATGATGTCCAAAGAAGCTAAAGCCAATTATGACCAAATAAATCATATTCTATTTTTCAGAAAATTTTAGATTTGTTCCCATTTACTGTTGTACACGTGTTCTGTCAAGCTCTCACAGGAAATTCTGATAAAAGTAGAAAAAATATTTTCTTTTTCTGTAGCGACAGTATTATTTTGTCAAAAGATTATTGGTTTCAGTATCAAGCCTCACTAAGAGGCTATCTGATGCCGCCCACATGTCGAAAGCGTTAACCCACGGTCAAATTACACAACGATACAGATATATTCCACTGTATCTACGTAATATGACTGTGGGTCATCCTGACGTCAGTCCTATTTTGGTTATATGAGACGTACATTTTCTCGTCTTAGACATACAGTAACTCTGCCGATAGTCTGTTGACATAAGGATGGTAGGGTGTTCTAAACGCAAAATCGTTTTCCAAAGAATGCACTGGATAAGGAGTTATTCAGTGCTTTTAATTTGTTTACACTTGGATAAACTTTAAAGATACTGTTGCTCAAACTTAGGTAGCTGTATTGTACCTAGTTTTAGTTAATTCCAGTCATTTTTATCAAATTCTATGTTTGTAGTTTATTATACACACGAGTACAATTCCGTCACTTACAACACATATTTTGCTAATCTGGTATCGCCAATCAGGTGTAAACAGTTGTCAGAAAATGTAGATGTAGAAAATTATTTATGCATGTATTGTTAAATGTTTTATCCATTGCAGCAACTGTGTTTTATACTTTGGAAAAGTAAACAGCCACCAACTGAAAGGTTGCAGAAATATTTACAACAGGTTGTTTGTCAAGCTTTAAGGGACTTACCTGCGGGGTCATCAGTCCCTACACTTACCAACTACCTGTGAACTACCTAATACTAGAGACGGCACAAATATCCATGCGCGAGGTGGGAGTCGAACCCCAGTCAGGGAACGGCTTCGCACATCGTAACATGGCGCCTCAATGCGCTCGGCCGCTCCGCTGCGGAATATACAACAGGTGTCGAGCAATTTTTGCCGTTCTTCAGGTATATAAATTGTGCCCTATAGGTTTGTGGTCCAGTGTAATGACAAAATGCTCTGTGTAAACCTATAGGGCATAATTTATTTACCCGAAGAAGAGAAATAATTACTCGAAACCGGTTGTAAATAAATATGCAACCTTGCAACTATTGGCTGTTTACTTTTACAGCACAGATTGTTATACGTGATGCAGCCGGTGCCCCATTACGTACAGCTAATCCGCCGCGGCAATCTACAAGAGGCTACGAACTACGACCAGCTACGTCACAAGCGATATAGGTCTACAGTTTTGCACATCGGATCGACTAAACTGTCTTGGAAACGGGAATGGTGTTTGCTTGTTTTTCCCCCAAACTCAGTGAAAGTGATTAACTGGACCAGCTTACAATAATTATTTATTTCTTTTTATCGTCCTGGCGGTTTGTTATGCCACCAAATTTCGGTTCTTGTTTTGTCTCTTGCCTCTGCCTTAGGCGAAGAAAAGTAAAAAGGTAATTGTGTCAATTGTTTGGCGCAATTGTTTAATTCGCTCTCTATCCTCTCCTATGGGGAGAGTCAGTCAAGTGTATAGTTCCCTGGATTCAAATTCCCCCCGGTACTCGTCAGAGAGACTGCGTCCTACGCATGTTCCGCTACCATCTTAACCATATATTCGTTGGGGCAGGTCAGTCACGAGCGATGGCAGTCGCCCCCCGCAAAATCCCCCCTCCAGGTTCCCTAGCAGACCGCTGGACGTTGCTGTTTGAAACTGGCACTCTGCCTTTGGTCGTCTGGTGAGTAGACACGCTGCGCTCCAGCCTTCTCTGTTGGGATTTTGAATTTAGCCAAGTGTCACCTACGTTTAATGTACGCATGGGTTGACCTTAGGCCAATATCGTGAACTCGAGGAGAATGATGCTCAAATATTTGTACTACTTACCGGCTAGGCTCGTTTCTGACCAGCTCAATGTTTACAATTCTTCCTGTAGAGTTATTCGAATTCATAAACTGTAATGTGATTTAGGTACCCGTATGTATTAATTGGTTTGCTTTCGTAGTACCTGTTGCCTTTCCTCTAACTAAAAGATGCGAAATGTGTCACTCATCCAGGGAGGTTTCATATTTCAATGTAAAGTGAATGTAATTTGTATTTTGTAAAAGGGGAGGCTGACGATTAATTTCCTATTAAAACTGTCCTGTTGGAACTAAATTATCTCCATGATTGTCCCTAAATTGCACTGCCAAATCCCGCTACTGGTCATCAAATGAGTTACCTGCTGTGACGATATGTTTATGTTTTTATACAGCCCATAACGACATTCCTTCTCGCTCTGCCGGCCGCGGTGGCCGAGGGGACTGAGGCACTCCAGTCACGGTCTGCACGGCCACTACGGTCGGGGGTTCGAATCCCCCCTCTGCCATGGATATTTGTGCAGTCCTTAGTTGTAAGTAGTTCATAAGTAGTTTGTCAGTTTAGGAAGCGATGTCCCCGTAGTTGAGTCCCATAGACTCTACAAACATTTTAACATTTTAACATTTGATTTCTCGCTCTGCATGCTCGATGAATCTATTTCCTCAAATTCATTATCCGTTGCCCTAATAATTACTTTCCCTCTTACTGTTTTATGTTCGTGATCGCGGACTCATGATCCGTGTAAGACACCTCTACCAAGCATGGGACGCAGTGAGTGAGAGATGTTGGTATGGAAACTAATTCAAGACAAGCAGCAAGACCTATTATCATGATTCTAGATACCAAACTAAATTCCCTAGTCATTGCCTGAACGAGATAAACAATATAAAGCAGAACACTTTCGGTAGTCCATTCCACCCAAAACTGATAAGCAACGAGAAGGCGGGATGCTCTCATTCGGAACATTTATCTCCTCTAGTATCAGTGGTACTGAAGGGGACAGGCTCCTTCGTATTATCGGTGTAAAATCGATTTCTAATAAAGAGCACAGATTAAGTACTTTAGTAGTATATGTTGTTGGGATTGTCTTTCTTTGTACATGTGGTTGGGCGGGTGAGTTTTCGGGTGGCTGTGTGTGTGTGTGATTTGTAAGAGAGAGATTGAGAGATATATGGATAGACAGTAACAAAATATCGTCAAAGTATATCGCACGCTAAATACCGCAAAAACTAAATTTTTGCAGAAGTGGTATAGGAAGAGCGAAGCACTTATCTACACTATGTCTATGAATTTTTGTAGTTGTAATCGACCAAACGGCTAAGATCATCGGTCCGTAGACTTACAACGCACTTAAACTAAAACTATGATAATGACAACACACACAACACACACACACACACACAAACACAGACCAATGACCGAAGGAGGACTCGAACCCGCAACGACGTCGCCGGCCGCATGCGTAAAATGGTGACACTTACTTCGGGATGCTGTACGTATGACGCGACACAAAATCCCCAAGACCGGCAGTCCTTTACAGAAACTCGAAATTTAGCACGACCTTCAGTACGAGCAGCTTATAATAGTTCCCACTACTAAAATCTGTCACGTAATTTGGTAGAGGATCCTAAAAAATTCTAGCCGTATGTAAAGTACACTGGCGGCAAAAAACAATCAGTATCTTGAATGCGGGACAGCAATGGTGCTGCTACTGATGTCAGTTTTGCTAAAGCACAATTGCTAATCACAGCTTTCCGAAATTCTTTCAACAAGGAAGACGAAACACGTACTCCAGAATTCGTATAAAGATCAGCTCCAGCGTGCGTGTAGTATTAAAGCAACTTATCACTTAACATAAGCAAGTCTCCCGTTCCACACTGCATATCAGTTCCGTTGATTTCTGAGTATGTTGATGCAATAACCCCGTACCTAGTTATACAACCGCTCTCTGTGTGAAAGATCCGTACCCAAATATTGGATAGAAGCATAGCTCACTCCAATATTCAACAATGGCAATAGAGTGATCCGACAATTTTCAGGCCGATATGAGTGACATCGGTTTACAGCAGGATTTTAGAACACATTTTTTCTTAAACTGGGCGAGTTTACGTTCCAAGAGTTACGTATTTTGGTAAACAATTTTATAAATTCATCTTTTAGGTTAATTTTTAAGAGGAAACTTGCGGCTTCTGTTTTATGGAAGGCTAGAATGTCTCAAGAAATTGAAAGGTTATTATAGGGTATACCAACTATTGTATATCAAGGAAACGGAAAGGTACATTTATGACAGAGAGATTTTAAGATATACATTCATCTGCTGGGGATATCCACTTTATCCACTCAACACAATTAAGTTTCTTTGTGAGTTACTCTGTGTTGTAGCTTTGCGATTTATTTCATTTTAGATTAATGTAATTGTGTATCGAGTTTAGTGTCACCACCTTTATATCAGTTATTGTAGATGAAGTATGTTTTACCACCAAGAATCGAAACGGATACCTCAATATACGTCACCACCACACAACCGTTTCTTAGTGATAACGTTTTCCTTGGATGAAGGCGGTTAACAGATAACACACACAGAATTTTATCAGGGTTAGTTTGGCCTGCAGTAATCATATAAATTGAAATGTATGTAAGAAATAACGATAACTGTACAGTTTTTATGGCTTCTGGTTTTCCTTCCACGAATCACGTAAGTTCCTTATGATACTGTAAGTATATTCGATGTATGGTTATTTCAGCACTTGGTAAATGTGACATTCCAATCGGACGTTGAATGAGTTATGTGAATGGCGTTAACTGTATTCTAAATACTATATAGTTAGGAGTATTAATTTTTATTTTTAACACACTTTGCATCATAAACCTTAATTTTTGATAAATCAGTGGAATGTAAGTAATACAGGCGTGTCAAGAGAATAAGTTTGCTCAGAGTACGTACGAACAGGCATGTACGCTATTAGCGTTTTCTATGACATAGGATTTGTCCGGCATTATGACGAAATACCAAAGAGAAAGAAAAAGTAACATTAAGGCCTCTTGCTTACTATGTGTCACAAGTGAATTATTTTCACACGTGGTTAACAATATGTTCCCCCTCCACCTGCAAAAATTCCATTTACATAGGAATAGCATGACTGGATATTTAAAGTTAAGGATTACTGAGGTGTAGACGCCACACCACCACAGAGGAAGAAGCGGACGGCAATGCCCTGTAATCATTACACGCATCCGTGATGGCGCTAATTATGCATTATAACGCGTTTATGAATTATTCAAACCCATTAGCTTACGATTTATGGCCGCCTGATTAATAACCGTTGACAGCAGTCTGCTTATATACATCCCTCAGTTAGACAACTGTTGACTAAGATTGATTGCCGGACTATTAAGCCAGTCAAGAAATTCCCTTTTAGTAGATCTGCACTGCTAACGTCATTCTATATAACCCTCTTAACAAATGGTGTCTGAATATACAGTGTGTTATTTGTGTCGGTAGGGAAATAAATGTCTCATCTCTGCTTTATCTTAATAATTATGGCCAGCATAAAATAGTTAACAGGCGAATATACGAAGAAGACTGTGAAGGGAAAAAGTTGTTATCAATATCATCGTGTCACTGATTGTTTCCCCGTTTAATAACGTTTAATATGTACAAAATTATTATCTGACTGTCAGCAAGCAGTTTCGAATGGTGTTTTTCATTTACATGATTCAGTCCTTCTGAATCATTTTCGTCATCTTGTAGTTGCGTCCGCAACCCGTCTCATCTGTGTTGTGACAAACACTATCTAGGTGACTTGGAACGACCTTTACTGACAGAACAGTCCATATCAGCACTGTAAAAGATGTACAGTGTTATTTGGCCATAAAAATCTGTATTGCAAAACTGGCCGCTGTGCACACATTCCACTGGTTGCGTTGAAATATAAGATTCTGTATCAGGTCTCCAAAATATACGAAATGCTTAGTAAATGAGTTATTATTGACCTTAGGGAGCAGATCACAAAAATTACGGCCTAGTTCATACTAAGGGAAAGCCACTCTTCTGCACACACATTCGCACAGTCACTTATGCAGCCTGAATAAAATTATCAAATAGTCACCAAATAATCAAACAGTTTGTGCTTTGAACAAATTTTCTCGTTCGATTATCGTGAACTTCAATTACTACTCGAATATTCTTTTTTCAGTGGAAGATTGCACAACATGCCACGCGGATTTTTAGGTTCTTCATTATAACACAGTTCACTTAACAGAAGTCGCAATTTTTCACCTCTTGAACATACACAAACACTCAACAGCTTCAAGTACATCTCCATCTATATAATTTCAGTTTTATGCGAAATCACAAAACACCTCTCTAAGCTTATGTCTGTCTTTGTCCACCACTGTCCCCTAAACCAACTCTTTCTCGCCTATACCAAGTCTGATTCTTCTAGAAAATATCAGCGTCTTAAATTAATTCTCATTGGCTGGAAACAAAACCGGCACCAATCAGCATACGTTGACAACCCGCCCTCCATCATCAACCAATAAATATCACTCGTTCTTTCAAGAACAAACGACATATATAATCTATATTACAATTACCTTCAAGAATTTTAAATTCACATCACACTTCATTCACTCCAGTAATTAACTCACATAAATTAATAACTAATAATAAAATACAAAACATTTACTAAAATCATGTTCTGTCAAACGTACATCTCGATTGTCTGTGCGCTAGTGTCATCTGTTGGGCGCTGAAACAACTACCAGCAGCGTATCTAATATACAAGCCATCTGACGCATCAGCTTGCTGGCTTCCGATATAAGAGAGATGTAAGGCACTACGTCTCAGACTGTCGTTTTGTGTGGAGAAATCGAAGGAGAGTTCCTGCAAACTTGACCGGATTCTAGTGATATTTATTCTTTATGAACAACTGAATTACGCCGCCCTGTTGGCAACGCAGTTCATGACTTCGCTTTCCAGGAGAGTGCAGGATGTCAGAGCCGGTTCGAATCAACCCGGCGATTTGGTGTGCCGACCAGCCTGGATGAGGTTTTAGGCATCTTCCCGCGTCCCACTAGGTGAACACCGGACTGCTACCCAAGTCCTGACTCAGTTACACGACTCGCAAACATTCTGAAAACTTCCGCTTACGAAGAAATATTAAAATGTTTGCCAGTCTATCGGACGAAAGTGCATGGCCATCAGTATGTAGTTTACAAACTACTTAAAATAAGGTAAACTAACCTAAGGTCAACACACCCATGCTCCAGGAAGGACTCGAACCTCCCGACGGCGAGCAACCGTGCTCTCCGCAGCGAGGCGCCTTAGACCGCTCGGCTCCTCCACCGCGGCCTTCCGTTTACGGTCATAAGTATTTCACCATGCGAAGTCAGTTGGGTTACATTCATTTCCTCCCGGGAGGCAATGAAGGTGCCACATCCTAAATCTCCATCTTCAAAAAATGTGAACAAAAAGAAGATATTGTACTGACCTGTGGAGGACATTTTTGGAGTACTGTTGAGCTCGACTATACAGAACGTGTGTGGTGGGAGGCTGAAAGTATACGGCTGAAGACTTACGATACACATTATTACTACTTGGTTTTCTGAATGGAAAATTGCCTCAACCTCGTGTATGGAAGAGAATGAGAAGGAACGGATTTAATAATTTTAATAGTGGTAGTAAGCTACTGGTGTTCGCAAAGAAGCTATTGTGAACGATTCTTAAACTTGGCCTCTTTTTTTTTTTTTTAGATTTGCAGAAAATTTTATAGCTCTGATACAATAATCTTGCTTGATTGTGAACAAGATCATATTCAGAAATATCAGATACAATGTCTCGATTGCAAAATAACAATGACTATAAATGTTGTCCCTATCTTCTTCTGAATAATCTTAACACATTGCGGTCTAGCTGCGAGCTATGCTCGCAGTGACATATAAAAATGCGCAGAAAACCAACTATGGGCTATACCCGCAGTTCGTGGGTTCTGTTATACAGTTTGATGGTTTAGTTATGCGAAAACTATAATACGCAGTCTGGTGTGCTAGAACCCCGTACTAAGTCCCAGACCTTAAAGTGTTAAATACGCCACTGCCAGTGTGCATAAGAATTGTTACAATCGTGGTCTATATAAATTTATTTGCGAAGAATAACACATATTTCAGATAACGTGGCTTTAAAGAACATAAAATGGGTGTTACATTAACACCTTATGCAAAGTAATTATTCAAAAGGGTCAGTACCAGAAAGATGTGATATCGCCTGAAAAGGAAATCTTTTATTTGACCGTGTACAAATCAATATTTATACTCACCATTAAGCCCAAAACTTCGTTATACGATAAAATATATTTGTGGTCTCCTACATAGTGTTGAAACTTTTTTGTTACTCAAAATTTTTAAGGTCCACGTAGTTTCCGTCAATGTCTCATTTATTCGAAGGAAGGAAGATCGGAGAGAACGTTCCGTCGTGGTTTAACGTTCTGTCGAAAGCGTGATCGTTAGAAATGGAATAACATCTGCCACTGTTTCATTGTGGATGGAGGAGCAAATCAGCCCATTGAAAGGAACCACATATTACATGCCTTGAGTGATTTAGAGAAAATATCGGAAAACCTTCATCTGGGTGGCCGCGGACAGGTTTGAACCACTGTGCTCCAGAAAGCGACTCTGATGTGGCCTGATAACTTTTCTATATGTCGATGTTATTTTAGCACTTTGTCTTTGTAATACATCATCTCTTCTACATCCTGTAGTTTTTAATTATGAACTTTTGATCAAAGGTCTTCTTGGCATCTTTGAGCAAATAAATTTTTATTTCTATATGTTCGAGTATTTTAATTCCTACACAATTTGCAAGCTAGAAAAGACAAAAATATCTCTGGAAATTATTTCTTTTTAATACTACATTAATTTTTTTACATCATTGTAAGAGGCTAATATATGTAAATATGTTTATAACCGACATATCTGCATTTTTTGACATCCTAATAAGCGGGAAATTGACTCAGTTTGTTGCTCCATAAGAACAAGCTTCGATGTCTTGGAATCCATCGTACGTTCTGGCGTCCTTCAGCAAAACAGCTTTCAATGGACGTATATCTAGCTACGTATGAGACCATCATCATTGGACTTCGAGCTCTCCATCTCCGAAGCAAAAAACGCTACATTGATCAACTTCTATGATTTCGTCTTATGATAACAGTTAGATTCTACACTTATAGCTACTTCTGGTATTTGCCGCGTACGGCAAGTTTGACTTTAACCCATTAATCTCCACGACAATTCGAAAAGTAATTTACATACTTATGAATTTTTCCTTTTGCATCTATGTTTTCATTATCCATAATATTTTTCAATAAGTCTTCCATAGTAGATTTATGCATTTCCTATTTGTGGAAGTTTATTTAACTTTCTTCTCCTGCAATTAAACCCTTTCAGCCATAGCGTACTAAATGAAGTACAAAACATGTTCACATCCTTATATCCTTATGAAACAGTAAAAAATACTTGAGATACTGAGTACTGAATATAAAAAGTTTTCCACTTCACGTACTGAAAGTAAAAACTGTAGTTATATAGTGACTGTGCTGAAAACTCTTGTAGAAGTTAAGATGGTCGTTAGAAATGTAGCTCCTCCTGGTAAGCGTGTTGTTTTTACCGTATATTGACGAGTATGTACGTTTTATTAGCAATGTTCGTTTGATTAACACAGGTGAGAGGGTGACACAAATCTATGACAATAATGAAAAAGTGCTTACTTGTAACTATTTACTCCATTTGACCCCTGTTATATTATTTAAATTACGTACTATAATTTTTAAAATGTGAAGAAATATATTTTTGTACATTTTATTGTAAATAAATTTATTATAATGCAAAATATAGGCTTTCAAACAATTTTTATGGAAGAAGGAAAAAAAATGCACGGCTGGAAGGGTTGAATTGTTATTTACATGTATTTACCAGTTATTATTCACTTCCGTCATTTTACTTGCGGTTTCTACGGTGTTATGAAGGTTCCTACAGTATTTTTGTTGTCATCGCGTTTGTTTATAGAAAAAGGAAGACAAGAGTTATGTAAAGTGTGATACATGATGACATTTCTGTGGATGAATACTTTTAGTTTAAAACAAATATTAAGGATATCGGCCGGGTAGTTTGGTCTGGCCGACTGACTTTTGTTTTAGTAGTTTCTTTTAATATATAAGATTAAATATAATTTTTAAAGGACCTGCAGCGACATTAGATGCAGAGACCTAGTGCTTGTGAAACGAAGCTCATACCAACTCAGCTGCGAAATTACTCGAACAACAGCTATTATAAAAGTAAATAACACGCTTAAATATTTTATAATCGATTTTGACGAAAACTGTTGAGAGTTTTGTGGTAATTATTCAGCAATCAGTCGTCATAAATATAAATTCTTTATTTGTTGGCAAATCTGGATTTCGACCACTGTGTGGTCATTATCAATGCTAAAATAAATACAAAAGGGCCAGTTAGAATAACATGCATGTTAGATTATAAGCTAATTGTACAAGTTTCAGTTATAGTCAATGATAAAAATACATACCTTAAAATAAATTAAGATACTTAAAATATCTCGACCTCCATGTAGGAGGTTGCGTTTGTACTGACGCAGCTGTTACAATATTTACACAGTTGACGTCAGCATGGGTCATTTGTGACTAAGGCGCCCTCTTTAAAGTTTCATATAAATAATAATTTATATGATGTATATTTATGGTAGAGAAAGTTACATTTTATTGTAATTTTAGTAGGCATTTTAACTTTAAACTGTTCTTTATTAATGAGTCTCGTTTACTGTTTACATATAATTAGTAGTAAAAATGTGTACTAATTGGCGTCTTATAATATATATATATATATATATATATATATATATATATATATATATATATATATATATATACAGCACCTCTTTTAAAATATTTTATATAAAACTGATGATCTGTTGATAATTTGTTCACAGTCAAAATCATAAAATCAAATGATGTCAATTTTAAAAATCAAATGATGTCAATTTTAAAAAATAGCTGTGGTAGTAAGTACAGTCGTCAGATGGTGCTAACCAACATCTATCCCAAACTGTCTTAGATCGTTTATATTATAAAACATGCTTGTCTGTTAGGTTTTCATTAAAACATGTAACAGATGTTTTAGTCTAGTGCTAAAAGTACTGTATATTCCTATTGTATACATAAAAATACTTGATGGGTACAATATTTGTCACTGTATGAAAGGTACTCGCATGTGACAGGTGGGAAGTTTGGATGTAATTATCGGCCGACCAGTGCATGTGTTGGTTTCAGCTTTATGTAGCTGGACTCAACTGATTTTTGAATAGCTCCCAGAAATGGGAACTTTTCGATATCGTTTGCTCATTGAGCAGTGTCACTTTATTAGAGATCTGATGGCGATAGATCTCGAATTCTTCCCACAGGTCCATGCGTTTACCCTTTCCACATGTATGGAGCAACTGCATGTGGGTTGTTATAACAGGCGGCCTGTGTCTACTTACTATCAGGTGGGCCGCGAAATTTGACTTTTCTGCCACACTGTGCCGATCTACCGCGATGTGTTCACTGAATCTGGTTTTGGTTTCCGGATTTGCCAACAAATAAAGAATTTATATTTATGACGAATGATTGATGAATAATTACCACAAATCAAATACAGTCGTGGAGCACCCACTCCAATATGGAATCAAGCCTGTTCAGAGTTTGTTTCTTCTAACACTCACGTATTTCGAGGTGTGCCGTAACACAAACACTGCCAAGAAAACAAGTCGCCTAGAGCAAGTTGCAACGTTTCACTGTGCCAAAAGGCCACTGTGCCTTCTGGATTAATCTATACGGCAGCTCCGCACGCGACTACGGTGAATACTTAAAAGGGAGTGCGGGGCAGGAGGGCGTAACAACTTCCCAAACTCTAATCATATCGAACTGAAGCACCGCTGAATACTCGCCGATACCTTGCAGAAACGGCACACGTAACTTGACGTCAGAGAAAGTTAACAGTATAGTAGTAATTAATTCCACTTATAAGTTTCACAGGTGGCTGCATTCAACACCCTTGTTCACAACTGTGTATCCAATCAACAATATAAACATAATGTAGTCGCACAAAAGTCCAATCGTTTCCGTTCCGATAGCCCTGATTCGTAGAAACCCTCACAGTGCCACTGGCAGCAGGACGTTTTGCCAGGAATACAGTCTCGACTAACGTCTTTCGCATAAACCCACAAGAAGAAATTAGATAGTATTACATCGCGTTCGAATTTATATTTCTTAATTTTTTTTCATGGAACATATTGAAGAGGCAAAGAAACTGGTCCGTAGTCCATTTCATAATGATTGACCCCTGAATTTGAGCTCGTATTATGGCCACATCGCACAATGACCATCGATGTTTTATACCTCGCCGGAATCGTTGAAATGTCTACTTTTATTTGGTGTATGAATATTACATTTTATTTGAAAAGGGGACGACATACATATTTGAGTGAAAGCTTGCTTTCTTTGGCTTCTTTCGGCGAATGTCAAATTTAAGAATGCACAGAAATCAGACAGTAATTACGAGAAACTGTTCCTTTGCACAGTTTAAGATCCAAACAAGTTTTCTTAACAGGTCTTTCGTATTAGTCGTATTAGTCGTTTCGTCTCTATAACATAAAACGCAAGACGCTGCGATTAAGCTTACCGTTTCAGCTGTTGAGACGGCGAGGGCATTGCTGTTAAGCTTGAACTACTGTTTATAACATCAGATGTCATTACTTATATATTTTCTCCGTGTTTGTCAGTTAAGAGTTTGTAAAGCAATTGCGTTAGCGGCTGCAGTATATGCGACCCTATGGCGGGGCGTAGTTGTCACACCAGCGCGCCGCCACTGTTGGAATGCGCCAGAATTGCTTATTCAACTGCGAAGAACGGCAACACAGCACACACGAGCGCGTAGCACATAGGCTCGAAAAAGCAAATAAATTAATCATATGATATTAGCTCCTTGGTGTTGATTTATGGGCATGGAAATATAACAGCTGTGAAAGGCAAGGGCAGAGCTTGCATTTACACTTTTCATCTTGTTAATACGTATCATAATTGGGAGAACTGCAGCAGTCTACGCCTACCATTGTTAGGACGAAACGACTAATCTAAAAATAATGAAACTCCGTCTGTAAATAGAACAAGATCTTATCTTTAAACTATGCGAAGGAAAACGTTCTCGTAATCACGGTCTGATTTTTGTGCATCCTTAAATTTGATATTCGCCGAAAAAAGCCAGAAAAATCACGCTTTCTCACAAATATTACTGCGTATGTCGTCCCCTTCTCAAATAAAATGTAATATTCATATACCAAATAAAAGTAGACAGTTCAACGATTCCGGCGATGTATAAGACATCGATGTTCGTCTTGCGATGTGACCAGAATATGAGCTCAAAATCAGGGGTCAATCATCACGAAATGTACAGTAGGCATGCACATGCAAATATAGAAATATGTAAACTTTCAAAGGACGTCGCTGAGTTCGCATCGCCTACGTAAGGCAACAGGTGTTGGCGCAGGCGTTGTATCGGTTACTGATACAATGGTTGGTTTTCACAAGTGAGTTTTGAAACTGGTGTTTCAGTCGGCGCAAGAGAGATGGAATACAGCTCCGAGCTAGCGATGAGGTGCAAATATGCTACAAAGTCGCTCCAGGAATTCTCTTCTGGGTTAAGCATCTCCGTTGCCGCCAAAATCCCGAACGTGAATATTATTGAACATATCTCGGATGCCTGGCAACGTGTTGTTTGGAAGAGATCTCATCCCTTCGTGTTCTTACGGATTTATAAACAGCACTGCAGGATGCATGACGTCAATTGCCTTCAACCTTAATCCCGACATTATTCGAGTCCATACCAGGTCGTGTAGCGACACTTCTCAGTTCTCGCGGGGGCCCTCCGTGTTATTAGGCAGGTGTACAAGTCTGTGTTGTATAAAATTTTGATTCTGATTGGAGGTTTCTACTTTTTGGCCCACTTTGCAATAGTCTGGAGTGTAGCATTGTATGGGAGTGAAACGTGGATGATTAGGAGTTCAGACAAAAAGATGACAGCAGCTTTTGAAATGTGGTGCTACAGACGAATGATGAAAATTAGATGGATAGATCAAGTAGCTAATGATGAAGTGCTTAACCGAATCGGTTAGAAAAGGAGTTTCTTGCATATCCTGACTAAGAGAAGGGATAGATTGGTTGGACACATTCTGAGACGTCGAGGAATTGTCAATTTAGCATTAGAAGGAAGTGTGTGGGGTAAAAATCGTAGAGGGAGACCGAGGGTCGAATATAGTAAGCAGATTCAAAAGGATGTATGTTGCCGAACGTATTCTCAGATGAAGAGACTCGCGCAGGACAGGGTAGCGTGGAGAGCTGCATCAAACCAGTATGCGGACTGATGATCAGAACAACAATCGACCATTCTACCACAGACAAAATTTACACACACGTGTACTTTCTTGCCGCCGAGTAACGTCTTTGGCGCCTTGTTGTATGTGTGGCCGCATGCACACTAGCGTGGTCTGCGCTTTTGTAAACAGGAAATGCGTGCTGGAGCGTCTGTCTTCGACTCTCCATCTGCAGATGGTTGGACAGTACTCAGCCGAAATATTAGAAGAAGTCTACTTTATGCGGCTAGACTTCCGAAACGTTTTAGGTCATTGCGCCGCGAAAATATAAAGATGCACAGACAGAGATGTGTATGACATTTCACCTGATTCCTTAATTGTAGATTTAATGACATTGGCCCACTTTAGGTTACGGTGGTAACACTAAAAGTGGGCCTCTGCGATCGTCTTTTGACAGTTCGAAATTTAAATAAAAATAACGGCTTAACCATGCATCTGACACGAAAATTGAATAACCAAATTTGTAGATTAGAAAATTCTCTACAACTTTGCTCTCTTATGTTTTTCTCATATCTCGTATCGTTTGAGAGATATTTGTAAAAATAACGGAGTTTTGACACCCTCCTTTAAATTAACGAAAACCAGCCGTTTGTAGATGTCACGTGACATTCCTCGCCTTGAACTATCTCTTGCATACGGCATCTTGCGTTGCGTATTTGATTATTCTCTTATTGTAACTTACACGTTGTCATTTCAAAGCGATGGCGCACTGAAGAATTAACAAGAAACGTCGTTCTTCATACGATAAATGATAATCTAGTGTCTACAAATGCCATATTAGCATCAATTAACAACAGCCATCAATAGTATGAGATTAAAGAACGCAATTTCTAACTATTAGTCGTAGTGTAGTGGGCGATGTGTTGAACTGTGTCGCTGAAGGTCAGTGGTTCGGAACCCGCCAGTACCTAATTTTTTTCCTACAAGTGTTTCAGACACTCTTATCAATTAGTTTTTTTATTTAGATTATTATTTTGGTCCAAAATGTTTGCAAAAACTTGTAAAACTACAAATCTAAAGTGGGCTGTAAAATATGTCAGTGCGATTTCGTTAACCACGCATATAGTGGATTAAGGTTGGCGGATCGTTACCCATGACGGTAGCCCGTCAGTTCATGTAGAACCAATCGAAGACTTGACTTACGGCCCTCTCTCATGGCTGGTGCACTGCCTCACATGAGAAGCGTCAATAAGTCAGCAATTTATAGGAGGCCGCTAAGCGAGCAGCGACCGGGCGGAGCGGGTCTGAAGTGCTCCTAATACGGCAGCCGGAAGACAGACGGCGCGGCGGTTTATTCGCATCGGACGAGTGTGGGGCACGCGTTGCGTGACCCCGCGCCATGAAGCGGCAGTTGCAAAGGGCATGCCGATAGGCAGCCGCACAGTGGCAGCGGCAGCCGTAGGGGATGGCTGCCTGTGCCGTCGCGGGTGCAGGTGCGCGCGGCCCAGAACACTTGTCGAGCCGACACCTCGCTTTATCGCGTCACCCGACGCGGTATAAATTGGCGCAAACGTATTAGACGCCTCTTCGCCTGCTTTCCGTGCTTTGCCGAAATAACTTGCAGCTCACGCAAACCCCAAAGTACCGAGCAAAGGCGAAACGGGCTTTGTTACGAAAATTGGAGGTGTTTGCAGGAAAGCTACGGCTGCGGTTTTCGAATTAGCCGCGATTATGTAGTTACCGGTGCCGGAAATATTTCGCCGAACTACCGTGGTAACGGCAATGAAAAGATTAAAAGAAGAGGCACTGCTGTGCTGCTGCGAAAGGGGGGAGAAACTGTTGAACATATTGTTTGTGATGAACCAGGTGCATTCGACATATAACATTTACGACTTCTTTTTCTTGCAATAAAAACACACGCGACTTCTAGTGTCACTTCTTGACGTAATCTTCCAGCACCTATAAACATTTTTCCTAACGACTACCAAATTCTGTTCTGAGTTGCTGACAAATCACTCTGTCTTAGGGTCAGAGAGACTTTCAATAATAAAAGGAGGATATCTCATGTACATCAAGTCCGTTAAAAAAAAAATTCACAAAATTGAAAAGTAAATGGACTTCTAAGTGAAGAATCCAACGTCGCATCTCACACGCAACCCCTCTTTGTAGCGTACTGCCCCCCTCCTCCCCTCCCCCCCCCCCCCCCCCCCCGAGACATTTCAGTGCAACACAGTGTGAATTAAAACTCAACTCCGTGGTGATTGATATAGTGTTTCTTCTTTACGGACATGTCCAAAACAAAGAGACACCATATCGATAATAGTAAATATGTCCACACCAGGCAATGACAATTTCAATGCGGACGCACTCATACGCTATATGCCTTGCGGGAATCCAGTATAGACTGCGAGCAAGAGGAATCAATTGGCAATTTGAGTTGGAAGGGAAGCGAATCTGGATAGCCTAATTGGCTCAGGCGACCGCTGGCCCAAAGCGGGAAAACCGGGTTGGAACCCCGGTCCAGCACAAGTTTTCAACTTTGTTGATGAATTTATTTCAACTCTCCGAAACGGTCGAAATGTTTTAATATTTCGATTTCGTAAACTCCATGACGTGGGACGTGTCAACGCCCCACACCGCCGGCCGTTTTGTCGGGTTTTCGTGACCGGAGTCGCTACTTCTCGGTCCGGTAGTTCCTCAGTTGTTCTCACAAGGGTTGAGTGCAGTAGCCGAGCGGTCTAAAGCGTCTCGCTGCGTAGCGCGCGGTTGCTCGGCGTGGAGGTGTGGGCATGGGTGTGTGTGTTGTCCTTAGGTTAGTTTACCCAGGTTTAACGGTCCTGCAGTAAGTACAAACATGAAATGCTGGTGAGAACGATAGGGGTATGATTTAAGTACTTGATGCTCCGCCCACCACTCAAAATGCATTGTCAGTCACACATAGAGCACGTAAAAAGTATTAAATAAAATTTAACACTTGCTATACAGTGGTAAAATACTTTTAAAGTATCCTGAACTTCAATAATTACATGCCAGTTATAGGGATTAGCTAAGAACATTCAAATTTCTACACAGTAGTTCACACAAAAATAACCATTACAGTCGGCGGAAGATCCAGAGATTGCTATCTATGCTTGTTTAAGGAACATTCGGGTATTATTTTTATTTCAAAGATGAATGTTCCAAGACGCTGTAGATTTCCGAGGTGATGACGTGTAAGAGTCAATAGGCTGGGCTAAATGAAGACGATGTCAAAGATGCGCCAATATTTGGACACTTTAGTGTGCCAGTAAACAGTGAAAGTGGTTGTGAATATGCATTAAACCTGCCGGGTGCGGTAGCCGAGTGAACTAAGGCGCCTTGTAGCGGAGAACGCCTCTGCTAGCTGTCGGATGTTCCAGTTCACCCGCGGACATGCATGTGTTTCTTCTCGTCAGCGTAAGTAGATTGTATGCCAAAGGCCTGATGACCAACATAGCTAAGTCACTTAGAATTACAAACATTTGATTTATGTATTCAAGCTGCCCGAGTAAAGTTACGTTTTAGCTGACAAGCTGATTTGTGACAAAAGTAAATAATATGGTTGTAATTTGACTCCATAATAGATATTTCTTGATTGTAATAAAATAATTTTGTGTACATAGTAATAAAATGCATAAAATACCAGTAGAACAATGGTTACTGGCACTGGATTTTCAGTAAAAACATTGTGTTACGTAGACATTGCCGGTTCAATTAATAACAACAACATAAACGTCAGTATTTTAAAACTGGAACTGATCAGTGTATAAAGTTACATTGTCAGTGTCCAAGTAGTTCAAATGTGGTAGTCTATGGGACTTAACTACGGGGTCATCAGTCCCTAAACTTACAAACTACTTATGAACTACTTACGAACTAGAACGGCACAAATATCCATGCCAGAGGGAGGATTCGAACCCCCGACCGTAGTGGCCGTGCAGACTGTGACTGGAGCGCCTCAGTCTCCTCGGCCACCGCGGCCAAGTAGTCATAAAGGTAAAACTATAGTACATGATGGGCCGTGGACGGAGCATCCAGTACTTAAATCATAGCCCCAATGTTGCCAACACCAATTCACGTTAGTGCGGCCTGCGGTGTTCATCATCACCGCCTCCCATCATAGGTATTTTTATTGTTATTTCAGATGTCCCTCTATCATATTTTTACCGTTATTGTGTATGTCGCCAGAACTTTTATATTGATTTACAGTGGTATTCATCTGAAGATGGTAAACAATTTCACCCTGGGAAGAATTTACAGTTGGTAGTATGGGTATATGTGTGGGACTAGTTCACGATCCAGTTAAGGAGGCGGTTGAAATTTCATTAGCGAATATGTTAGTGTGTAGGCCGCTCTGAATGGCCGTACTGTCTGGAGCGTAACGTAACTGATCACATCGTCGTTTGCATCGGAGGTTCGAGTCCTCCCTCGAGCATGAGTATCTGTGTTGTACAGGAAACATCGTTCATGTGAATCTCAGCTTGCCCTTTTCTCACATGACGTATTGCGAGCAACGGGTGAAGGGCAACAGGCGGATTGTGTTTTTCTCGATTTCGAAAAGGGGTGCCACACTGCTAACGAAGATACGATCTTATGGAAGGGGTTCACAGATTTGTGATTGGATGGAAGACTTCCTAAGTAATAGAACGCAGTACGTTGTTCTCGATGGCGAATGTTCATCAGAGACGAATGTATCATCAGGCGTGCCCCGGAGGGGGGGGGGGCTGATGGGACCTAAATGATCTGATGGAAATAGTGTTAATTTGCGCCTGTGTATGCTGTGGTGTATGGGAGGGCGTCGTCTTTAACTGACTGTAATAACATATAGGATTTCTAGTTGGTGCGAAAAATGGCGGCTAGCTCTCAATGTAGAAAAATGTAAGGTGATGCACATTAGTAGGAAAAACAATTCCATAATGTTCGAATACAGCATTAGTAGTGAGCTTCTTGATGCAGTTGCGTCTTTCAAATATCTATGCGTAACATTGCAGAGCGATTCGAAATGGAACGAACATGTAAGGACAGTTGTGAGTAAGGCGGACAGCCGACTTCGGTTTATTGAGAGAATTTTGGGAAGATATACTTCATCTGTAAAGGAGACCTCGTATAAACCGGTTGTACAACCACGTATTGAGTATTGCTCAAGTGTTTGGGACCCGCAGCAGATCAGTTTAAAGGAAGACATAGAAGCAGTTCAGAGACGAGCAACTAGGCGTGTTACTGGTAGGTTCGACCAATGCACGAGTGTCACGGAAATGCTCCGGGAACTCAAATGGGGATCGCTGGAGGAAAGACGACGAACATTACGTGAATTTCTGTTGAGGAAATTTAAGAGGGCTGTGATTTTGAAGCCGAGTGTAGTACGATCTTGCTGCCGCCTACTTACTTTTAGCGTGGTGGTCACAAAGTCAAGATAAGTGAGTTTAGGGTTCATACAGAGGCATACAGGCTTTCTTGTATTCCTCGTTCTATTTGGGAGTGGAATAGAAAAGGAAATGCCTAGTAGTGGTACAGTGTACCCTACGCCAAGCACTTTACGGTGGATTGCGGAGTATGTATGTAGATGGAGATGTAGTATTAGTTCAAGTAGTAACCCAAGGGACCGATGGCTAGAGTAGGTTGGTCCCCTGGAACTACAACCATTGGAACATGTTTTGTAGATGAAGGAGCGGTAGTATGTGTAGTCAAAGCGCGGCCACTTGCTAGGATCGGAAAGAAGGGGGGATACGATAGGACTCTTGGTGTCGAGATTACGGATGGTAAAGGATGTTCTGGGGTTTTCAGTGTGCTGTGAGAGCGGGTGAGTTGGTGTAGAATCCTGGTGGGAAACTACAACGAAAGCAAGAGACGTTACACACGGAATAAATATGAGGAGAAGCACCATCCTGTATGTAAGTCACACCTTCCAGCAAATTTCTGTCAGACAGTAATGGGCTGATTTTATACACGACTCTCATTCGGCGTTACTGACGTGATGGTGACCAGCGCCGTCTTTACATCTTTTTGTGCACTCGTTATTAGTTTGAATAAAACCCCAGGTCACTTCAAGCATTTGTTATGACGAAAACGTTCGCCACACGTGTAGTTTCAGGGTGTATTTAACTGTTAATAGACTTGCGGATCACCCTGTATAAATCAGAAAAGTTGTAGTAGAAGAACGTTAAATTCGCCTAACAGAAGAGCGAACGTGTTAGTTAAACTGGAAGGAGTAGTGGTGGGGTAATTGGTAAATATAACGAAGACTAGAATAATTAGAATTGTTTATAAAGAAATACGGAAATATACTTTTGTTCTGATAAAATGTTGATGCAAGATATGCATAATTAACCAAGAGAAACGCAGTATTTGCTGAAGATACTACCGCAAAGATGTCACTTCGTTCTGGCGAATCCAATGAAACAAGAAATTTCATTCGTGGTACCTTCATCATTTCTAGTATAGTGTGCGTCTGAGTTACTTGAAAGATAACACTTTGTATGTGAATTGACGTGGGCAACGAATCTGATAACTCGAGCATAACTTCAGCTACAGTGGTGGTTAATGTACGTATTTTACGCATATTGAAATTCGATGAGTAGCTTCTGTAGGCTATTTTTAGAGGGTAATGGTCTGTATCGGCAAGTTCAATATTTCCATGGAAACCAAAGCCGACGTTCCGATCAACTTTTCCTTCTGGATGCAGTCTGTCGATTCGCTGTTGCCGCTAGATTCTAGAAGCAGAACTATACACAGTGGGTCTCGTGAAGCCCACGGGTGTTGTTTAGTACTGTCAAAGGTGTTGCAAGGCTAGGAAATTGTGACGGTAAAGCAAATCCTCCGTATAATACAAATAACTTTCTGAAAAGGGCAACAACAGCTTAAATACTTGACAAAATTCAATACAGAAACACCACAAAATCTAAAAATTAAGTTAACTTATAATATAAAGTCCTGGGTGCAAATGTGTAGAGAAATTCACAAAGCTGTTAAGACATGTTTATTTAGACACAACCATTTTCACATCGGTATAGAAGCATCTTCAGGTGACATTAGCAAAAAGATTACATGATATTTAGAAAACAACGTCCAGCTTTCAGGAGGACTTGCTAAAATACTCTCACAATAGGATGTGCTCTTTATTTGATAAATAACATCCACGATTTGTACATTACAAAGAAACCAGAAATGTGTCAGGAAACAGACGGCATCCACACGACCAGGAAGTGCTGCAGCCACGGTACATAACAAGTGCATACCCATACTAAAGTGCTGAATGTGTGATATGAACCACACATTTAGCATTTGCATTGGTGTGTACTGTACTTAGAAATGAAAATAGTTCGTATTTCTTTAAGGTATCATTAGCTTAGACCCGCGGCTCCGTTCGTATATTCGTAATGATAGATAAGCTGTCTTTCAATAATGTGCTATGAGATTGGAGAAAGAAAGGAAATACAAAACCTTCTTTAGCAACAAAAATTTTAAATCAACATTTAAATGAAAAAGTATGTCAAGTGCTTAATGAGTTTCAATAAATCAAATATACACTATTCGTAGCAGCCTTGTTGCTTTATCTCAACACGTATGCTGAGAGTAATGTTCAAATTGATTTTCATATCATTTTGAGGCATTCTGATAAACTACAGGATTTGGTATACTGTTTGTAGCGTAAATTAATAGGTCTTTTTGGGTTACCGACGTATAATTGACCCTATGATAAACATTAGGATTGTAAACGGATTCTTCAGACGTTTAATGATTGTCGCTGTGCTTTCTTTTTGCCTATATTTCACACTTCAGCCAGAACAATACGTCGCAAACGTTCTTGACTGATTGCAAATAGTCCATGACTTGTATCCTATAAAGTCACCAGTGTGGTAAGCTCTGAAGCTAAAGTATCAGAAGCAAAAGCGTTCATTTCAACAATTCTTGCTCAGGTACTTTGGCAAGGCAGGAACGTTCTAAAAAAGTTACATACAACAAACGGAAAGAAATTCCCCCTGTATAAAGGACTAAGCCTTTATGTTGGTAACCTCAGTCTTTTACAGAATTGTTAAAGACTTCGTAGCAACTTTTTTCACATAATCTAGGAAGATTAGACAGAGTGATAAACCTTTCAAATACTTTCTTTGAGAACAGGAGCTGAAATTGCTACTGCTAGCTTTAAAACGCGAGGTTGCTGCCAATATCTCTGTAATTAATATGACTACAAAAATTTGAGAATTAGTCAGTGCATTCTTGGAACGTGAATGGAATTCAAAATAAACAGCGTTAGTTAGATGTATAATACATCAATCACTGCAATGTAATCCGAACTAAGTGGCAACCGTTTAAGCACTGCCGCGCTTTGGCAACACTTTACGGGCCACGGGTCTGATCTGCTCCCTTAGTTTGGGAGCTACAACCCTTCAAAGTTCCGGGGGCGGAGGATGCGATAGCGCAGCTGACTGGCTGGTGGTCATGAGACAGTGGGCCGTGCCCCAGGGGATAGCCACTCGGCCAATCAGCTACGCTATCGCAGCCTCCGCCCCCGGAACTTTGAAGGGTTGTAGCTCCCACACTAACAGTGATAGGAGTGTAGTTTAAATTGATTTGGACGCAGCTGATTTAAACGAATCCAATACACGATAGAAAAACTATTGTTCCATTTAAAAAATTATATCTTTGTGGTGTAACTCTTTGGAAAATGATACAATAAACTATGTTCATAGCTCCGCGGAAAGTGTAAAATTTCTTGTGTTGACCTACCGCATTAAAATTTCCCGTCACCTATTATTTTATAAGTTACAGAGGCAAACACACTTAGTGAAACACCCTGTATGTCGGTAACGGATAATCCTGGTTTAGTGCTGAGACGTTTCCCAGAGGAACCCGAACGTGCCAGTGTGCCACATGGTCCACTTTATGACAAAGAGAGCGTTCTTTGATTAGTTATTAACTAATTTTCCTGGCAATCTAATGTTACACGATACTTGCCACCTTCATCTGGTGGGGCGGAGTATTTTTCCGCGTCCAAAATTATCATTATAATTTCGTAATATGACGAACAGCCACAAAAGCTGATCAAACCGTTATTTTGTATGGCCGTGGGACGTAAGGTAACCACTCTGACTTCGACGTTTCCGACCTATGCAGGACAGCAACATAAGAAGCGTCCACCTTGACAGCACAGGCCGGAACGTGTTAGCTGGTCCTCTGGAGCGGTTGGCTGCAAGTTTCTAATATTGTTCGCAGTCGTATACTGCAGATCAATGTACGATACAAATAAAGTATTCTCGTGTTTATCTGCTCGGTAGTGGGCCCAATGTGTGGTTTCAGCTGTGCAATAGGTTGGCTAAAAGATTAGTATTCTCCATACGTACATCCACTGTCATCTAGGGCTGGACGAGTTAATTAAATCATCGTTATCTAAATACGTGATTTCAATTGTACCTTTTTCTGTCGCAAGACGTTCTCGGTGCCAGGTTGTGTTTACTGTCAAATGTATCAGCTTCCTCACATTTCAATCTGTCAGTTTCAGGAAGTAACCACCATTTAAACTAAACTCTTCGACATCTAGATTGTAGTCTTCCCCTGATGTTATCATTTTTATTCAATAGATAACAAAAGCCCCTGCTGCAAGAGAAGAGGTTCGATGCTGGCAACGGTCATGCCAGCATTAGATTCTCAGGTAAGGTTACATGTTAATTTGGGAGCAGAAGTTAGGCAGGTACATTAATTCTAACAGTTTCGTACTTTGAAGAGTAACGAAAGTCTCAGCCAATGCATTATTCAACACAACAGTATTTTGATTTCATCCATTAACCTACCTTCGTGCAAAGTTTGAACCAATTTATTCTGATTTGTAAAGTGGAACTGACGCGTTGCAAGCGTTGCTCATGAAAAGTATATGAGCAGCACGTACAATAATGACCCAAGTTTCCAATATTCCGAAAGTATTTGTTTCATGAAATAATCTCAGCAGACAGTTGTTTGGAGTTAGTTCTTAAATGAAGCCAAATATGTACAGAAAATGTTCTACAGATCGCGTTTAATATGATAAAAACGTAATAACTAGATCACAACTGATTTTGAGCAAAGACAACATTTTTATAACAACTGTTCTACATGTCGGTCGACATTAATAACAATACCACCTGCTGTGAGACAATATTGTGAACAACTCTATACAGCAGATCAGCTGGCATAGTGATAAATTGTCGTCGGATATTGTTTTATAGCATGTCTAGTGTGATAGGAAGAACGCGGTATATTTCCGGAAAGCCACTATCATTAATCACACATATTATCGTGTCCGACCCTGGAAGGGGTCCTGTTTTTTTTCTGTTATTTAACCCCCCCCTCTCCCCCGTCAAATGGGTGATGTGTATTGGCCGAGCGTAAAGGGTCTGACAGTCAGCGGTACAATAAACGCTCTCTTCAGCCAAAGGCAATAAGAATTAAAATAATGATAAGTCAGTTAACAATGTTAAAAAGAAGAATCAATTTAGTGAAGAAAGACATTTGAACAACGGAGTATTTGAAGACTGGAACTATAGTACGATGAAAGTAACACTGATAGTAATACGGGGCCTTTCCACTTTCCCAGATTTTAAAATTTGATCTTAAAACGATAGTTACAATTAAAATTTAAAAGTTCAGATCACAAAATTGTTGTTTTATATTCCGTTTCCGATTTCGGTCTATTGTAGGCCATCAACAGGTGGATATCAGAGTGGAGCAATATAAAAGTTCAGAAGACATACATAACAACCGATATAATATGATATAGGGACATCTAAAAAAGCATTATAAATACCAAAGATTATACCCATGATGGCAGGTGGTGGGCCTGCAACATCGAAAACGATTTACCCGAATAGGGCCACACTTGGAGGACATGGCAACGGGTGTGCAAGTGATACGTTTTGCAGCTAGATCGGGTAGACGTATTCCGAGCAGTGTAGTCGGTGCAGAGTTGTCACACAAGTTGGTAACAATACAGTGAGTGCGGTATGCTTCGTAGATGTCAAAGGGGTCCATAACGGCATGTGAAAGATTTCGAACGGGATAGACTTATTGATATCCGGGAAACGGGATAGTCATACTGTGACATTTCAGCTGGCACAAGGCACACTGATACGACAGTGATGTGTGTGTGGAAGCAATGGTTACAAGAAGATCGTACGCAGCGGCGAGCGGGAACTGGACCACGGGACATGACCACAACACGGGATGATCGTCATCTTGTCCGCATGGCCATAACATACCGTACATCGTCATATAGATAGTTGGCTCTTCGCTGGAGCTCTGCAGCAGGTGTGAAGTTGTCTGAATCGACGGTTTGTCGCCTTCTGCGGCAGGTCGGACTGCATACCAATTACACCGACTTCCATTACCCAGAACGACAATCTTTTCCCAACGCAATGGGCACATGAACACCGTCAATGGTATCGTGAATGTCAAAATGTAATGTCTTCACATGTATCCCGTTTCGGCGTGCCGTAAAGTGATGGCCACGTACGTGTCCGGTGGTACCGTAACAAATATATACAGACGGGAAACCTCCGTAATGGCCCGGTCCCACGCTCAGGGGTGCGGGGCGGGGGGTGCTGAAGCAGTTCCGTAAGATGTCCCATGATGGCGCTGCGGTCAGAAGCAGCCCTTTAAACTGGCCAGAGCAGGCGGCAGGTAGCGGCTGTCCCCACCACCACCTCCCCTCATACGTCAGCAAGCCGGACACAGCCATGGCCTCGTGGCAGGCGGCACGAGCTCTCCCCTCAGCTTCCCCTCCAAGCCACCCTCTGACGTGCGAGAGGCACCCTCAGATGTGCCTCTAGTGTGGGCAACCGGTACTAAACCAGGAAACCACCTGACACCTGCTAGCATCTTACGGAACTACGAGAGGAGCGTAGGACAGTGGTTTAGTGGGGGCTGCTTCTCTGTATATGTCACTCTGTGGTACCGTGTTGACCGCAACCTGGGAGGATGCGGCATAGCGGACAAACACACTCAATATTGCCTCCTACGTAATGAGGACACTTAGAACAGCAACCGGTACGGTACGTTTGTTGTGGATCCTGAGTTACTTCCCAAGCTTCAGGTATCTCCTCAGGCCACATTTCAACAAGACAATGGGGAGTGGACAGCCTTTTTTCGAAGAGCGACGGCTACCACTGTTTCTTTGGCCTGCACATTGGCGTGACATGTCACCCATCGAACTTGTTTGGAAGCTGGTTGGTCGGCGCCTGGTACGCCATGGTCCTCCAGTAACTAGTGACAAGCATTTGTGGGCTCGGATACAAACTGTATGGAGGGAAATCCATCAGGCTCATATTCAGAACCATATTGATTCAAAGCCACGCCGTATACATCAACATCTGCATCTACATAGATACTCTGCAAATCACATTTAAGTGCCTGGCAGAGGGTTCATTAACCACTTTCATAACTTTTCTCTACCGTTCCATTCTCTAAAAGCGTGTGGGAAGAAAGAACACATAAATCGTTCCGTTATCGATCTGAATTCTCTTATTTTATTCGGATGGTGATGTCTCCCTAAGTAGATAAGTGCTAGCAAAATATTTTTACATTCAGAAGTAAAAGTCGGTGATTGAAACTTCGCAAACAGATCACGCCCCAATGAATAACGTCTTTCTTTTAATGATTTCCACCCCAATTCGTGCAACATTTCCGTGACGCTCCCCCCCCCCCCCCCCAACCGTTACGTGATAAAACAAAATGATCTGCCCTTCTCTGAACCTTCTCAATGTCTTCCGTCAGTCCCACCTGGTGAGGGTCCCACAAGGGGTAACAGTACTCCATGAGAGGACGCACAAGTGTGATGTAGGCAGTCTCTTTGGTGGAGCTGGTGCATCTTCGAAGCTTTCTGCCAATGAAACGTAACGTTTGGTTCGGCTTCCCCACAATACTTTCTATGTGTTCTCTCCAGTAAAAGTTGTTCACAATTGTAACTCCTAGGTATTTGGTAGAATTTACGACCTTAAAGTTTGACTGATTTATCGCGTAATTGAAGTTCAGCGGATTTCTTTTAGTGCTCATGTGTATTACTTCACACTTTTCTTTATTTAGTATCAATTGCCAATTTTCGCAGCATGTAGAAATTTTATCTAAATCGCTTTGCAGTTGCTTTTGATCCTCTGTTGACTTCAATAACCGATAAACCACAGCATCATCCGCGAACAGTCTAAGGGAGCTATTCAGATTGTCTCCTAAATCGTTTATATACACGAGGAAGATTAGGGGATCTATAACGCTTGCCTGTGGAACGCCAGATATCACTTCCGTTTTACTCGATGACTTATCGTTAATTACAACGAACTGTGTCCTTTCTGATAGGAAATCGTGAATCTAATCGCACAATAGCAGCTCTAATTGCAGCGCATTGTGGCAACGCGACATAGTGAATAGGAGGGCTCAAATTAAATGTCCAGATTTTAAAATGTAATAATATTTTACTTCTCACGTACCTCTTCGGTGATATTAAATTCATTGAATATATGATTTTCCTTCTTGGGATTGCAATTTGTACAAACGGTAATGTAGAAATATGTTTTATCCTCTACTGTTTCATATAAATTTTTAACCCTTAGATATATGAGTATAATTACGTTTTTTATTATACTAGCTCATATACATATGTATTAGTTCTTCACTCCTCCCCTCCTCCTTTCCGCCCCCAACCCTATATCTGCTTTCTTCTTCCGTCTCTTCCCCCGCTACTTCAAATACGAAGAAAAAAATTACAAAGATCGACACGTCCGTACGACAACTTCTGTAACGGATTACTTACATTTTCTCTATTATGTAATGATATTTTTAACTTTGTCTATAATTCTTATATAAGAAATGTTCAAATGTTGTAAATATATGGGACTTAACTACTCTGTTCATCAGTCCCTACGAACAACGAATACACCCATGCCCGAAGGAGGACTCGAACCTCCCAGAGCGAGCAGCGGTGTGTTCTGCAGCTAGGAGCCTTAAAAAGATCGGCCACTCCAACGCGGATTTTATATAACATGCCGATAATTAACCCTAAATTATCAAAATGTGTCAAATTACTGAACAATTTTTAAGCCTTTTTACGTCTTTTCGTTGGATACAATAGGTTAACAGACATTCTATACACGTTTTGTAATGCCACCTAGTAACAAGAAATATCTTCCTCGTCAGTTCCTGTTGTAATCACGGTTGTAAGCTGCATGTGTTTACCTATAGCTTTTTAAATCCATGTATGTGGCCGTACCACAAAACAAGTGTGACATACTGAAAATCACCACATTTTTAATATTACGATAAGAAACTTACTACTTCAATATGTCATATGAAAAAGTTTACTTTTTATGTGGTTTTTTCCTTAAGTTTTTTAGATGCTAATCTGATGATGGTCAATCAGAAACGCGTCATAGAAGTCACACTGTACATGAGGTGTGACTTGTAATAAAAAGTTTCGGTAGATAAGCAGCTTTTCTGCAGCACTACCCATTCATTTAAATAAGCCGCGGTGGAGTAGCCGAGCGGTCTAAGGCACCTCGCTGCAGAGCGCACAGTTGCTCGCCGTCGAAGTTCGAGTCCAACTTGGAGCACTGGTGTGTGTGTTGTCCTTAGTTTAAGTGGTTTGTAAGGTACGGACTGATGACCACTTAGTTTTTTGTTGTTGTTGTAGTTTGTAGGGGACCAAACTACAAGGTCATCAGTCCCCCACTTAGTTTGGTCCGATAAATTGACGCCGGCCGCGGTGGCCGAGGAGAAGCCGGGCGCCGTGGCTCAGCGCGCCCCGTCAGAGGGCTGAACGCTCTCTGACAAAAAACTGAGCCAAAGAACACGTAGAACAAACACGATTAGCGTTCCCAAAGATAACAACTACCCATACGGTCTGCACGGCCACTACGGTCCGAGGTTCCAATCCCTCCTCGGGCATGGATATGTGTGCCGTCCTTAGTCTTAGCTATTTCATAAGTAGTTTGTAAGCTTAGGGACTAATGACCCCGTAGTTAAGTCCCAAAAGTACTACAAACATTTGAACATTTTTAAAAAATTTACAAAAATTTCAACATTTTTGAAAGTATTTCAAATGTTGTCAGCTACGTGAAGAACCTTTATCGTTTGCATCTTTATCTGATGCAAAAGAAGCATTCTTCATTCACGTTTATCAATAATTATGGAAAAAGTCATGTTGAAAGTGTTTTCTAAGGCGATTAATTTTACCAGATGACATCATTTTAAACACAGACATTCTTTAATTACATTTTATGTACTTTTCAATTAATTTTAATGCATAATTGAATCTGAAAAATAACTGAAATAATGTATCGAAAATGGATAATGTAACAATAAATTTTCACGGGAATTACATTTTTCTACTTCTTGCAGCAGATTGTGTGTATAATCGCTATTACCGCTCTCATCTCTACAAATGGAGTGATTAAATGAATATAATTAAATTTAAATGATTTTAAATGGACTGATCAGAGCAGATTCAAGTACTTAATTTATTTTTAATGAACCACAAGTCATCAAAATGCGAGTAATTACTCCTGTTTCATGACCGTGCTCCCATTTAGACTCAATGCGGAGTAATAAAAGGCACTCGGATACGTATCGTGTACGAAATAAAAAACACATTCAGAAATCTTCGACAATTCACTACTGATAAACTTATATATTTTATGGGATGCAGCAGTATACGAAGAACAAACAGGGACGCTAGTAATATATTTTGTTCACTATTATCCTGCAGGGTTTAACTTATTATATTTAAGTGCTTTATGAACTATGCCCATTGACTACAGTTGAAGGCATGTCAATCTATAGGCCTACAAACTCTGTAGGGGACACTAAAACAAATATTTTTCCCTGATGTCATTTTTTCCTATGAGGAGTATTTAAACCGGTGGAGGCGCTATTACATTGTTCTCGCCAGAACAATGCCAGAATTGGTGGAAGACGTCCCGCTCCCTACAAGACAACGAATGTGGTTCCAACATGACGGGGCGCCGGCACATTTCATTCATCGTGTGCGTCGATTCCTGGACCGACGGTTCCCAGAAACGTGGACTGTAAGAGGTGGTCCCGTACCATGGCCTGCTCGATCCCCAGACATGTCCCCTCTGAACTTCCTTGCGTGGGGAGAGATGCACAACCTTGTTTACGCAACTCCTGTTGTATCAGAAGAGGATCTGGTTGCCTGGATAGTATCAGCAGCAGGAACAGTTCAGGATACTCCTGGGCTTTTTGCCCGTGTCAAACAGAACGTGATCCGACGGTGTAACCTTTGCCGGCCGCGGTGGCAGAGGGGACTGAGGCCACTACGGTCGGGGGTTCGAATCCCCCCTCGGGCATGAATATTTGAGCCGTCCTAGTTCGTAAGTAGTTCATAAGTAGTTTGTAAGTTTAGGGACTGATGACCCCATAGTTAAGTCCCAAAAGCTAAACAAACATTTGATTTTGTAACCTTTGTTTACGTGTCAATGGAGGCATTTTAGAAAATCTACTGTTACTGTAATTGGGTTGTGTTAATGTATTGTCTCCTGATAATTAAAAAGAAATGGAAAAGTGTTTGTTGGATTAATTTGCCGCCAGATATATCTTCCACTACCGGTTTAAATACTCCTCATAGAACAAAAGACATTAGGAAAAAATATTTGTTTTGATATGCACTACAACATCGCAGAGTTCGGTTGTTTAAATACTTTTATATCTGACGTCTGTCGTTAGTAGGATTTTGCAACAAGTTTTATGTTCGCGTATTACAACTTTCTGGAGAGCAGAAATCTCATAAATTATTTTCCGAAAGCAGCTATCATCTGAAAGTATCCACGAGACGCAGAGATCATTGCATAAATGACCGAGGTAGACACCGTGTTTCTTGACTTCCGAAAGGCGTTCGATACGGTTTTGCACAGTCGCCTGATGAACGAAATAAGAGCGCAAGGACTATCAGACGACCTGTGTTACTGGATGGAAGAGTTCTTAGCTAACAACAAATGGAGAGAAGTCTTGAGGTGTAAAGGTTATTTAGGCTAGCAGGAAGGGTGTTATCAAACCATTTCTTTTCAGAATACACAGGGTGGTCCTAAAAATACTTCAAAATGAAACTTTCGTTAGAGGGGATAGGAATAAGTAGATTTCGTAGAGGAATGTGTGGTCGGTAATGACGCCTTGTGCCGGTAGACAGCGCTGAAGAGAGCGCTGTTTACAAGAGCTTCGCCACCTGGAGTCATTATTTCAAAAAATTGTGCAAATGTTTGTATAGTTTATGGGACTTAACTACGGGGTCATCAGTCCCTAAACTTACAAACTACTTATCAACTACTTACGAACTAGGACGGCACGAATATCCATGCCCGAGGGGGGATTCGAACCCCTGACCGTAGTGGCCGTGCAGACCGTGACTGGAGCGCCTCAGTCCCCTCGGCCACCACGGCCAGCAGTCATTATTTCCCGCATGGATCTGGAGATTGCAGCATGTAGAGCTGACCGACATGCATTTCATGTATGGGGCTGCAAAAGGAAATGTATTGGCTGCTGAAAGGATGTATATCCAGCTGATGCCTATCATCCGGTAATTGCTGCAAGTACAAAATTTGATAAGCCAATTCTATTGTCAAGAATTGCTTCCGCTAATCATATGCTACCGAATTCGAAGAAAGAAGCTACGGCATTACAAACACCTCTTCGCTACACAAGGGATGTAGAGCGATTTACACTGCAGGAAAATAATTCTACACGTTGAGAGACGACATTCAGTTAGGTCCGATGGCAGAAGATGCCACATCAGACATGGTAGATGTGCTGTACTGAAATAGTAGCCAGAGCACACTTTGTGTGTACTCTTTAATGGTTACAGTCCAAAGTGTAAACCAAACAGGTTGCCATGCCGCGGAGACACACTCGTGCTTCCTACAGCCGGCTGAGCGAGTTTGAAAAGGGTCAAATTGTGGCCTTCCTAGTGACGTGATGGTCCTTTCGGTTAAATGCGACATAAGTAGTTGTGTAATGGTCATGTGAGCATTCTCACACATGCGCCCAAGGTCCCTGTAAAGGCAGCTCTGATAGATCATACAATTACTACAGGGCAGATGGGGAAATTTTTTCTCAGCTATCAGTAATATTATTTCTTAACAGATCTAGGTTTCAGCCACTGTGTGGTCAATATCAGTGCTTAGAATAAAACGATTAAGCATTGATAATGACCACACAGCGGTCGAAATATAGATCTGGTAATAAATAATACGACTGATTGCTGAGAAAAAAATTTCCACACGTCAAATTACAGTCGTTGAGCACAAGTTCCACCATGGAATCAAGCCTGACAGATAAGAGGGTTTGAGAATCAACTGGTTACTAGCAGTAGGTCTAGGGGCACGAACACATAGCCCGCCTTCCACTCACGCCACATCGTCGACGTCCATGGCTTGACGGTGCCGTCACTCGATCACTCGGACTTGCGTTTCGTAGTCTTATACACAAGTGATGGTGGTTTCCGCGTACGACGAACTGCTGGCGAGCGCTCCTGTCGTAAAGGGCATTCGCTCAGCACACGTTCCAGCACAGGCCTCGGGTGCGATAAGCGACAAATCCAGTTCAATTCTGGTTTTTGTGTAGGAAACGCAGTCCAGCGCACGGTACGGGGAGAACGTTGCAAGAACCGTCTTGTTACCATTCTTGAAACAGGATGGTGACATGCGGCTCCAACAGGATAGTGCTCGACCGCACACTGCACGTGGAGCTCAGCGTGCTTTGCAAGACGTGCAGCAACTACCCTGGCCAGCACCATCTCCCAACTTCAATCGAGCACGCGTGGGATATAATCTGACAACTCAGGTATTCGCCATAATTAATGACTGCGTTGCCGGCCATAGAGGCTACGTCATGTACACTATGTGATCAATATCTGGGCATCCCAAAAAACATTTCTTTTTTACATTAGTTGCGTTGTGCTACCATTTACTTTAAGGTACTCCATCTCAGCGGCCTCAGAAGTCATTAGACATGGAGCCAAATGAAGCTCTCCGCGGAACTCACGGCCTTCAAAACTGGTCAGGTGATTGGGTGTCATTTGAAGTCAGACGTTGGTACCCGATATTTCCATACTCCTAAACATCCCTGGCCCATGGCTTCTCATGTGATAAGCGTGTAGCGTAGGCTGGAAAAACGATATTAATAGTAAGTGACGCCGCATTAAATTCTAATCGAAAACGTAACTTTAATTACGATTTCGCTCCACGTCACAAACTTTAATTCAGCTTCTGTTTTCCAAAGATAATTGCCACTACTGCCAAGGCTCTACATGCAGCGGAATAGCACAGGATTGTTCCAATATGTGCCGAGGTGCTATTCCGCTGCATGGAGAGCCTTGGCAGTAGTGGCAATTATCTTTGGAACACATAAGCTGAATTAAAGTTTGTGACGTGGAGGGAAATCGTGCCTAAACTCTTCCGAGGCGCCTTAATCGTTAGTGGTGTGGCGGTCTAACGGTAAGACGTATGTCCAGTAAGCATTTAAACGAAAGTGCTGTGATGTTAAAGTTAAAGTCTTACCAAGGACGTCAATTAACCTTTTTTGCAACAAAGAAATTTTGATATCGTCATGAATGTTCTCTGAGCTCTTTCTTCGAGTTCTATTTAAACAATTGTATGATGTGTAATCTTTCTTGTCTTGTCTCGTACTGTTACTCGTAATTTGAATGAACGATATATTATCATAATAATTACTATAAATTAAAGCTTAAATATTTTAATTGAAAAGTTCCTCGGATAATGCTTGAAACCACTCCCTGGGATTAACAGTCTCATGCTGATCCGACTGTCTTTTCCATTCACCTGCTGGCAATCAAACCAAATGTTGGTATAGCATATGGGATTTAACTACGGGGTCATCAGTCCCTAAACTTACAAACTAGTTATGAACTAGCTAACACTAAGAACGGCACAAATATCCATGCCCGAGGGGGGATTCGAAACCCCGACCGTAGTGGCCGTGCAGATAGTGACTAGAGCGCCTCACTCCCCTCGGCCACGGCAGCCGGTCTTGCCGGGAATCCGACCTGGGCTCGTTGCGTGGTAGTCAGCGAGCGGAAACGTAAAGGGAAAGCGTACAGGCTAACCACATCTGTTGACTGACAAAGACCGCCAACAGTTGATGAGCATCTATCAAGATTATCACACAGGAATTCCAAACTGCATCACGATCCGCACCAAGAACTATGACAGGCGGGACGTTAGATAACTCAGATATCATGATCGAGGAGCTGCCCAGACGTTTCACATCACGCAAGTCAATGCCAAACGACTCCTCGTTTGGTGTGAGGAGCGTAAACATTCGACGACTGAAGAGAGTTATCTGCCATATAGTACCAACAGTAAAATTCGGAGACTGTGGTGTTATAGCGTGGACGTGATTCTCATGGAGGTCGCTTGTACCCCTTGTTGCTGTGCCTCGCAATATCACAGTATATGCCTACATTCATGATTTTTAAGCACTTTCTTGCTTCGCATTGTTGAAGAACAATTTGGGGATGTCAACTGCAACTTTCAACACTGTTCACAATGCACGGCCTATGGCGGAGTGGTTACACGATAATAAAATCCTGTAATGGATTTGGCCTACACAGAGTCCGTACTTGAATCCTGTAGAACAGATTTTAGGATGTTTCGGAACGCTGACTTCGTGCCAGACCTCGCCGACCTGCATCGATATCTGTCCTCAGTGCAGCTCTCCGTCAAGAATGCGCGGCCCAAGAAACCTTTCAGCACCTGGCTGAACTAGTGTCTGCGAAAGCGGAAGCTTTCGACAAGGCTATGCCGTCTTCTCACGGGACGTGGGAACGCACGTGGAGGAGGAAGCGGTGACGTTGCACCGTGGAATTGCACGTTGTACTGCCCTGCGAACCGTGGAATGAAGGATCTGGCATGTTAGATTTTTGCTTCGTGGAGTGGAACGTGACCAGTGAGAAGTGACCTGGTTTTCACAGTGACCAGCAAATTGCAATAGAACGCCTTTCGTGCCTTCTTCCGTTGTGGCGTATGATGCATGAATATAAACTCTTTAAAGTACAATAAAATTGAGTAACTTTTGAAAACGCGTCAATTTGGTTATGATATCTAAACTACATTTTCATAGCTTTAAAAGACATAGTATTTACCATGTATCAGTGATGTAATTTGTATATCGTTCCTTTGCTACGGTATAGCGTCTTTGTGATGCTGTATCATAGATCTCTATCATATAACATGTTTTGCATGTGTAGTATATCTGGAAATTTGATACACGGAAGCGATGCAGCATTAGCGTTGTTGGCAGCTTCGTGGGCAGCGGTGTAGAGGTTACAAACTGATCCGGTTCCTGTTAGCGTATTACCCAAATATTTTTTTCCCCGTTTTGTTTCCTTAACGTTTCTGGTTCTTTCTTGCTAATTTAAGTATAATAACCGATATTCGCAGTTATCTCTTTTTAAGAAAAATAGATGGAAATATCACGTTTGAATCTACACTCTCCCAGATATATATAACGATTTGGTTTAATTACGGTTTATGTAATTTACTTGTTAATTTAATACAATTATAACAATCAATATTTGACGTTATCTATTATAAACAATAAAAAAAACTCTGTCCCCGAGAGAATGTGGTGCTTTTCGTGCTAGGGCACAGGAACCAATAAATTTCAAGGCAGTACCCCACATGACTTGGTTGTCCACACAGTGTTTGAATTCTGTTACAGTTCAGTAAAGTGCGGTCACGGATGCAGATACAGTGAAGGAGGAACAATGTTTGTATATGTTCAAATGTTTGTAAATCTATCGGACCAAACTGCGTGGTCATCAGTCCGTAGATTACAAACTAGGTAAACTAATCTAAGGACAACACACAAACCTATGCCCCAGGGAGGACTCGAACCTCCGACGGCGAGCAACCGCGCGCTCCTCAGCGTGGCGCCTTAGACCGCTCGGCTACTCCACCGCGGCGAGGAACAATGTTTACGGACTACACTAAAAGCAAAGATCATCACATCGAACATGCTTGAGGCGTCGTCAAGCGTGTACGAACGAGTAAAATGTATCGAGCAGAACCTATTATCTTCGGACGAATAAACATTTGAATATGCAGAATATGTGCAACGTAGAAAATGCGAATAAAAGAGCAAGACCTGTGGAGCTGGTGTAGTTCATTTATTGCACTGTTGATATTTTTTCTTTTTTGCCAAAAGTTATTTCGTCTTACATTTTATTGTTCTTAACTGCTTTATAAATGTGCCGTCTTTGTGTGGTGCGTGGCGGAGGGTACACTGTACCACTACTAGGCATTTCCTTTCCTATTCCACTCCCAAATTGAACGAGGAAAAAAAGAATGCCTATATGCCTCCGTACGAGCCCTAATTTCTCTTATCTTGTCTTTGTGATCTTTACGCGAAATGTAAGTGGGCGGCAGCAAGATCATACTACACTCAGCTTCAAATTCCGGCCCTCTAAATTTAATTAACAAAAATTCACGAAAAGAACGTCGTCTTTCTTCCAGCGATCCCCAATTGAGTTGCCGGAGCATTTCCGTGACACTCGCGCATTAGTCGAACCTACCGGTAACAAATCTAGCTGCTCGCCTCTGAACCGCCTCTATGTCTTCCTTCAAACCGATCTGCTGCGGATCCCAAATACTTGAGCAATACTCAAGACGTGGTCGTACAAGCGTTTTATACGCGGTCTCCTTTACATGTGAAGTACATCTTCCCAAAATTCTCTCAATAAACCGAAGTCCGCTGTCTGCCTTACTCACAACTGTCCTTACATGCTCGTTCCATTTCATATCGCTCTGCAATGTTACGCCTAGATATTTGAACGACGCCACAGCATCAAGAAGCTCACTACTAATGCTGTATTCGAACATTATAGGATTGTTCTTTCTACTCATGCGCATCACCTTACATTTTTCTACATTGAGAGCTAGCTGCCATTCTTCGCACCAACTAGAAATTTTGTCTAAGTCAACCTGTATGCTATTACAGTCAGTTACAGACGACACCCTCCCGTACACCACAGCATCATCAGCAAACAGCCGCAAATTACAACTTACTCCGTCCATCAGATCATTTATATAGATAGAAAATAATATACTCCCCTGGGGCACGCCTGACGATACACTCGTCTCTGATGAACACTCGCCGACGAGGACAACGTACTGCGTTCTATTACTTAGGAAGTCTTCCAGCCAGTCACAAATCTGTGAACCTATTCCATAAGCTCGTATCTTCGTTAGCAGTCTCCAGTGTGGCACCGTGTCGAACGCCTTTTTGAAGTCGAGAAAAACACAGTCCGCCTGTTGCCCTTCGTCCATGGCTCGCAAGATGTCATGTGAGAAAAGGGCAAGCTGAGTTTCACATGAACGATATTTCCTAAACCGGTGCTGATTCATGGAAAGAAGCTTTTCTGTTTCAAGGAAATTTACTATATTCGAACTAAGAATATGCTCCAAAATTCTACATGAAACTGATGTCAACGATATTGGCCTGTAATTGTATGGGTCAGTTCTCTTTCCTTTCTTATACACGGGAGTCACCTGCGCTTTTTTCCAATCACTAGGAACTTTGCGCTGAATTAAAGATTCGCTATAAATGCAAGTTAAGTAGGGGGCCAACGCCGCAGAATAGTCTTTGTAAAACCGAACTGGTATTCCATCCGGACCAGCAGACTTTTTCGTATTTAGCTCTCTCAGCTGCTTCTCTACACCGGAAATACCTATTGCTATGTCCCCCATTTCGGAAGTAGTACGTTGATCAAATGATGGTATATTTGTGCGGTCCTCCTGCGTGAAAGATTTCTTAAAGGTTAAATTTAGAACTTCAGCTTTCTGTTTGCTTTCTTCTATTACTGCCCCGGAATGATCAACTAGTGACTGGACAGTGGGCTTTTTTCGGGTTCTCGGAAAGATCTTTTGCTAAGGTATGGCTGTGATAATTATTGTATGCTTCACGCATCGATCTTTTTATAGACGCACGAATCTCTACTAACTTTTGCCTGTCATCATTTGCGTGTTCTTTTTTGAATCGAGAGTGCAACAGCCTTTCCTTTCTCAGCAGCTTTCTAACATTATTATTATACCACGGTGGATCTTTTCCATCCTTAATCGTCTTTACTGGCAAATATTTCTCTAACCCTTTATTAACAATACACATAAATTTAGTCCACAATTCCTCTACATCCATAGTCCCGGAATTAAACGACGCCCATTCATTTTCTAAGTGCGATCGTAACATTTGCTTGTCGGCTCTTCCCAACAAAAACACGGTAGATCCTCGTCAGTGCATTGTTTCGTTTAGTCTGCAGACGATGTGGTTGGGTGTTCGCAGCGTTGTCCCACGCCGGACACCCATAATCCATGACGGGTGTGATAAACATTATATAGATGCATGGTCCATTATCGAGTGATAACGAAGAATTCTCTTTTATGATTGGGTACAATGCTTCCAACCACTGGTCCACTTTGCGGCGCACATCTTCTACATGTTGTATCCATATCAGCTGACGATCTAGAGTAACCCCTAGATATTTAACAGACGTCGTCCATGGTATGATATCTCCGAAAAGCCGTACCGGTTGGTTGTGTGGTTGTGTCTTCTTTCTGGTGCAGATTATTGTTTGGTTCTTGAGTACGTTAAATGTGACTCCCCAGAGCCCAAACATCAAGTTCCGAGTAGGCATCGTGGAGGCGACGAAGCATCGCTTGGAGCCAACGACTTGTTCTGAAAAGAGCCACATCATCGGCATATAAGGCGCGCTCGACACGTAGCTGCGTCGGTAGATCCGAAGTATATAGCGAATACAGGGGCGGGCCTAAGACCGACTCTTGTGGTACGTCGGCTTGAATTCGACAGTGGCTACACTATCGGCGACCCGAACGAAGAAAGTTCTTCCATTTAAATATGAATGAATCGGCTTGACCACTGATCGAGAGAATCCTTGCAGGTGCAGCCTCCGCAGAAGTCCATATTGCCAGACGCTATCAAAGACCTTTGTGACATCCAGGAATAGATTTCCGCAATATTCAAGGTTAAATCAAGGAAGACTTTCCTACAAACAACCTAATCAACTCTTCTATCACCTAAAGCACGACGAGAGGAACTGTGACGAGACTTGGAACCAGAAAGACCAGGGAAGAGCCCCAGAGGAGAACCTGCAGCTGGTTTTGAAGTCCCATACACGATCTGGAAAGCACCGAATAGTCTACCAACGAGAGTATGACGGTGCAGAGTTAACACGAAGAAATGGGAATACAGCAGCGCAGAAGATGCCTGCGAGTGTGGAGACCCACGACACCTGCTAGTCTACTGGAAGCTGGACGAACCGGGTACGAGAGAGTGTTTACTCACAGGAAACAACAAGGCCATTTATTGGGCTTCATGCGGGATATGAATTTTGAAATCCCTGGTAGAATTAAATCAGCTCTTTTAAATGTTTCCTTATCTTCTGATTTTTTCACTTATTTTCGATATTATTGCATGTAACTTTAACTTCACTACTATTAAGTGTTATAAATGCTTTATATGCTTCTCCTCTGTCGTAAGATAATTATTGTAAGATATTTATTATAATTATGGTATTGTACTATTGTAAGATAAGAGATGTCTTGGATACGATAAATAAATACTGTTGCTAAAGGCCTTCAACTACCCTTATGAGCTGAAGAATAGTCGAATGTCCGCTTCTGAAGCCGAACGGTAACAGTTTCCTGCGGTAGATGATTATTCGCAGTCGATGTTTCAGAAGCCTCTGGAAGGTCTTACTGATCTGTGGTAGTGTGCTGATAGGTCGATAATGTTGTGGGTTCTTCCTGTTTTTGCATGGCTTAGGAAAAGCCACGATAACTGCTTGCTTCCACTGCGATGGGTACTTCTGCAGTCGGAGAAATTGAATTGACACGGCTGCTGCGGTCGGGGGTTCGAATCCCCCATCGGGCATGGATATTTGTGCCGCCTTGTATAAGCTAGTTCATAAGTAATTTGTATGTTTAGGGACTGATGACTCCTTAGTTAAGTCCCATAAACTCTACAAATATATGAACATTTTTGAATCGAACTGGAAAGTGCTATAAGTAGACGAAGGTCACATACGGTAGCACGTTATGTTCCTTGGGATGTAGCAGGACGTTTCAGAGCGAGCTGTAGCTGGACAGACAGCCCGTCTGTCCTGAGCCATGTTGGAACAACACGTCCCGTGTGAGGACGGCTTAAGGGTCGGCCAACACCATACTGAATTCCAGCGTTACCAATGAAGGGTGCCACGAACTTTTATGTTATTTTCAACCAGGAGGCTGTATACTTTTGATTACATAGGGTACTTTACATCCCCGTGTCTCAGTCGACAAAGCGCTGATTACGACGCAAGGGGACCTGCGATTCCCGGCATCAGTTTCATCATCATTGCCATACAAATCGTCTAAGTGGCGTAAAGTAAAAAGACTTGCACTTGGCAGCTGAAAAATCCCACACGGGATGTCCCGGCCAAAAATGTAATACCACCATTTCATTTGTACTAATGACATATTAAATAAATCCAGGTAGCTGCTTAACTGATGTTATTATAGTGTATTGTGCAATAGATCTATTTCTGCAGAATGCCATTTTCACGCTCTTGCGAATTATAATGAACAGTATTGTTATTTATCTATTTACAGTCATATTAAAGCCTACTGTGATGGTTTTATGTTTCCAAAAAAATTTTACTTACATTATTTTCTGATATAATGTACATAATTCATCTGGTGCGGCCACTGTCGTAACAAAAACGTCGAAAAGTCCCATTTATTTAGACGTTTCCACCGTGAAGTTATGAACGTTTTTATACTGCATTTAATGTGACAGCAATTTTACAGCGCACCTAAGATGATTTATTCCGTTTACTGCTGATATATATGTTCCATTTTCAGATGTTAGTACCTTAGCTATAACATATATCGCAGGAATTTAAATGTTTTTAAATTTTTAACAGGCGTCTAGATGTAAATGACTAATAAAGTTTACGATAAACTTGTGATATGTTTATCGTTGAGTATTTTATTTGGGTGCTTTTGTGCATGTATATAGACTTCTATTTCTTCCAAAATGTTCATTGTAATTTAGCTTGTTCATAGCTTCATTAATATTACATGTTTTATGGTATTCGTTTTTTAAGTGTTCTTAAAATGTGGATGTGTTCTTTCCCTATTTCTTATGTGTTCATTGTGTCTGAAGGTGAAATGACGGCCTGTTTGTCGTATATAAAATTTATCACAGTCTAAACAGTTTTATTTATAAATTAATGCATTGGTGTATATTAGTAATTGTTTTATCAATAATGAAAGGAGCAGGATTAGCCGTTAAATCTTTTGCTTTATTCAGGCAAATCGATTTCGGTTTTCCAAGAAACCATCTTCAGTCCTCTCAGCAAGTTCAAAACAGCATTTTTGTGAAATGTACAATGACATTTACGTCTAACATATCCGTTGACAACGTAGCTACATACAGATGATATTATCTGTTGTCATACGAAGCTGTTTTGAACTTGCTGACAGCACTGAAGATGGTTTCTTGGAAAACCGAATTCGATTTGCCTGAATAAAGCAAAAGATTTTACGGCTAATGCTGCTCCTTTCATTATCGATAAAGGTGATTTTGTGGCCGTTGAGCACACCCCTACAGATAAAGGAATCCAGTTTTAAAAAAATGGTAATTGTGTTTAATCCCAGAAGAGTAGGGTTTTTATATTGTGTGCTGTTCTATATGCAAATTTTACTGTTGTGTTTGTTAGAAGTCTATTTAATTTATCTGATGTTGTCCCTGTGTAGTTTATTGGTATATAAGTTATTTTTTGTTTTGGTGTAGAATCTCTTCCTAGAGTGACGGCATGCTGCAGTGTTTTATTTCTTGGTGTGGTATGTTTTTTATATAGTTTTTCTGTCAAATTTGGGTTATAGTTATTTTGTTGTGAGATGTATTTTAAAGATTGTAATTCTTATTGAATTACATCTTATTTTAGTGGTAAGTGTATAAGCCAGTCAATCATAGTATTAAAGAAAGCATGTTTATGTATTTCCGGATGGCAAGTGTTTGCATTTATGATGTTGACTGTTGTGGTAAGTTTTCTGTAGATTTCGACAATGGATAAGTCGTTAGTATTTATGACTGTTAACTCTAAAATGTTTATGGATTTGTTACGTTCTATCTCCATGGTAAATTTCATATTAGGGTGGAGTTTGTTAAGGGCATCATAAATTGCCAAGATATCATTCTGATTACCATGAATGAGGAGGTTAGTGTCATCTACATATCTATAATAATAATATATAATTTAGGTTGTTAGTAGACTCATTGGTTGAATGAATTTTTTCTTCTAATGAGTTAAGAAAAGTATCTGCTGCATCCCATAGCCACACCATCGTTTTGAGAATAAATCTCATTTTTAAATTCGAAATAATTTTGTGATAATACCAGTTGTAAGAGATTAAGTATTTCATAAATTACCGGCTAATGAAATGTTCATGTGTTTCAACAAGTTTTCTTGTCTAATATTTGTGTCATGAATTGGTATGTTTTATATAGATTGGTTATGTCAAAGCATACAAATTTTCGTGACATTTGTATTGTAATGTTTTTCTTTTGCTTTGTTGACCAATACTCTTGAATTTTTTTATTGTGTATGTTTTGTGGTATGTATAATATTTTGTTAGCAGTTTGTTTAATTTTGTAATAATGAGGTAGGTAGGGCTATCTCTACAGTTGACAACAGGTCGTAGAAGAATTAGGTTGTTGTGTAGCTTATGTTGGCCACGCAATTTTGGTTCTTCAGGGTTCATGGTAATGAGTGATTTTGGATCACATTCTCTTAAAATGGTATGACGGGATGTTATTAGTTTTTCAGTTTGTGCAGAAGATTTGTTGGGTTCCTAGTAATTTTAGTGATATTGTTTGCGTTGCAGAAATCATTAACTTTTGTTATGTACTCATTTTGGTCCGGGAAAACTAAACAATTTCCCTTATCTGTCTTTAATGCGATTGCATCATTGGTTGTAAGTTTTTGCTTCAGTTGAGGTTGTGTTCTGTAAAGTGAATGCGATAAGATTGGTCTTTCTGATTTCAGCGTCTAGTAAATTTGCCACTTTTACTGTTATGGCGTGGAAATTTTGCTTTGTCGACAGCAAAGTTTGTAGATGATATGGTGATTTTTATTATATTAGTGTTTTTTTGGTGGTGGTATGTTATATTTTATGCCTCTGTGTAAGAGATTGTCTTCTTCTTTTGTAAATATACAATATGTTAGATTTTTTATACAATTTTCTGATGGCAGGGAGCGATCTTATAAATGTATTTTGTAAATAATCAAATGCCAAGATCGTGGTATTTCGTCTTTATTTATGAGAGACGACCGGTTTCGATGTACCTAGACATCATCTTGTGGTCTCTGCATTTCACAGTAACATTATTACTTAAATACATATTGTAGCCAGTTGGATTGTACTGGTGGGTTGTCACACATTAAAATTAGTCGTTTGGTTGTCAGATATAAAACTCGTATAGTCATATATAAAGAGCCACCATATTGTTCAGTTGTGAGTGACAACAAGCTACTAGCAGGGGGCGTGGTGGCTCTTTATTTATGTATGACTATACGAGTTTTATATCTGACAACCGAACGGCTAATTTTAATGTGTGAAAACCCACCAGTACAATCCAACAGGCTACAATATGTATTTCAGTAATAATGTTACTATTCAGTGCAGAGACCACAAGATGATGTCTAGGTACATCGAAACCGGTCGTCTCTCATAAATAAAGACGAAATACTGCGATCTTGGCATTTCATTATTTACAAAATATGTTAGAATTTTGGTTCTAAGATGGAATTGAGAAGGTGATGTATACTTGTTCCCAGACAGAGTTCCGCACAGACACTCTTATTAAATAATTTATTATTATTTTTGTCCAAAATGTTTGCAAAAACTTATAAAACTACAAATCTAAAGGTGGCCGTAGAACACGTCAGTGCGATTTTTTTCTTTGGGTGGGGATCTCGCTTGGCATCTGGTCTGCTGAGGTCTCCATCTCGTCTGCTGGGGCCTTTGGAACTCGAAAGCTATTTTTTCAGACTGTCCCATGCCTCTCGTCCTGGGGGGGGGGGCCTCCAATTCATTTTTATAGTAATTCATAGCGGACGGGGGGGGGGGGGAGGAGGGGGCCTCATTTCGTTCCACCACCAACCTTACTCCGCCACTGCATTTATGAATGACTATTGTGATCACAGTGACCAACGAGCCTGTGCTATGTATGTTGATCGTTATCCCGGAGGGCATGCTAGAGGTGAAGTAAGACTTCCCAACGTCATGGTTGTACTCTTCTTCAGCAACTTGAAATGTACGAAAAGCAATCACATCTCTGTTATTAAAACTCTCCAATCCACCTAATCGTAATAGTACCACCATCGTACCGTACTATAGCAACAGTTATACATCAATTGCCATGACTAGGTGAATCTTTCTGAGAAATTGTGAAGTTCAAAACACATAAAAAAAAAAAAAAAAAAAAAAAAAAAAAAAAAAAAAAAACAGACGCTGCCTGAAGAGCAATTAGTCCTTCAAGACCTGATGACGTATTAATTTCCAAATTATCAATTCCCTTGAAGACGCGAAAGCCTGAATCTCCTCCTTCTGAACTTCATAATTTCTCAGAAAGATTCATCTAGTCATGGCAATGCATGGATAACTGTTGCTATAGTACTGTACGATAGTAGTACTGTTAAGGCAGTTTCTGGATTGGAAAGTTTTAATAACAGAGATGTGATTGCTTTTCGTACATTTGAAGTTGTTGAAGTGCCTTTTGCATTGAGGACGAGGAATCATCGAAAAATTAATGAGCAAGAAGGTGCTTGTATCTGGGTGACAGGTCATGATAAAAGTTACAAAATAAAATTGACTGGTGATCTTGTATATTATTGTTGTTGTTGTTGTGGTCTTCAGTCCGGAGACTGGTTTGATGCAGCTCTCCACAATACCCTATCCTGAGCAAGCCTCTTCATCTCCATATAAGAACGACTACCTACATCTGTCTGAATCTGCTTACTGTATCCATCTCTTGGTCTTCCTCTGCGGTTTTTACCCCACACACTTCCCTCCAACGCTAAATTCACAATACCTTGATGTCTAAGAATGTGCCCTACCAATCTATCCCTTCTTTTAGTGAGTGAAAGTTTCATTCTGGAAACATCCGTTAGGCTGTGGCTAAGCCATGTCTCCACCATATCCTTTCTTCCAGGAGTGCTTGTCTTGCATGCTTCGCAGGAGAGCTTCTGTGAAGTTTGGAAAGTAGGAGGCGAGGTACTGGCGGAAGTAGAGTTGTGAGGCGGCATCTTGAGTCGTGTCGGGATAGCACAGTAGTGCGCTTGCCCGCAAAAGGCAAAGGTCCCAGGTTCGAGTCCCGGTTCCGGCACACAATTTTAATTTGCTAGGAAGTTTTATGTATAATTGTGTTTGTGTTGTCAGTTGGTATTCGACCTTCGAGCTATTGATCCGTCATTGCAGTCTTGTCATGTCATCCCTATGCAATTTCAATAAATTGGAAAGTAATAGTTTTGTTGGCGCCACGCAGGCGTGGCCCAGTGCAGATGTAGGTCGCGCACAGCTGCACCTCCAGAAGCTGGCGGGGACAGCGCGCCGCGGGGTGCCGCCATGTTGATTTCATACCCAATTAATTTTTTCGGACAGCCAGCGAGGCGCACGCGGCGTGACTGCTGGTCGCCTTTGACACGCTGCGGCTGCGGTGTATTCTGGGGCCCGCGGCGCGCTGTCCACGCGAGCGGAGAACAGCACGGCGCCGAACCCCAGGCGGGTAGCATCCGCGCGTGGGCGGCCAGCTGCTGCCAGCGCGCAAGCGCACACCGCCCGCCGCCGCTCACAGCCTGCTGCTGGCTGCTGCCTCAACTACAGTCGATGTGTTTATTTTCTTCGTGTGGTGAATACTGCTTTGCTTTTGAAAATTAAGTCACTTTTTTTTATCTGATGTACAGGGTAGTCCATTGATAGTGACTGGGCCAAATATCTCACGAAATAACTTTTCTAGCTTGAAGGGGGAAAACAGATGGCCCTATGGTTGGCCCGCTAGACGGCGCTGCCATAGGTCAAACGGATATCAACTGCATTTTTTTTTAAATAGGTACCCTCATTTTTTATTAAATATTCATCTAGTACGTAAATAAATATGAATGTTTTATTTGGAACACGTTTTTCGCTTAGTGGCTGTAATAGTCACAAACGTATACGTACGTGGTATAGCGAAACATTTCGCCAGTGTTTCATGATACATTAATCGTGTTAAAATGGACCGTTTACCAATTGCAGAAGGAGTCGATATAGTATTAATGCAGTGATGGAGTAAGAAAGGGGGGGAGGGGCGGACCGCCCTCGGTCTTTTTTTTTTTTTTGGGGGGGGGGGATCTTGCTTGACATCTCGTCTGCTGGGGCCTCCATCTTGTCTGCTGGGACCTTCGTTTCTCGAAAGCTATTTTTTAAGACTCTCCCGAGTATCACGTCCTGGACGGAGGGGGGATCCAATTCTTTTTTATAGTAATACATAGTGGACGGGGTCCTCATTTCATTCCACCAGCAACCTTACTCCGCCACTGCATTTATGTATGGTGATTGTGATCACAATGTCCAACGGTCCTGTGCTATGTATATTGATCGTTATCCTGGAAGGCATGCTAGGGGTGAAATAAGACTTCCTAACGTCATGGTTGTACACTTCAACAACTTGAAATAAACGAAAAAATCACATCCCTGTTATTAAAACTCTCCAATCCAGAAACTGCCTTAACAGTACTACCATCGTAGCGTACTATAGCAAGAGTTATCCATCCATTGCCTTGACTAGGTAATAATAATAATAATTTCGTGTGGCTCATTGGCCTGGTGCAAGTCTTTCAATTGGACGCTACTTCGGCGACTTGCGTGTCCCTAGCCTACCCCAGTTCTCCAACCGGGGAAAGGGGACCTACAGCTTAACGTGGAATCCGAACCACGTATCGTTTCTGGCGGCTCCTCACATCGTTGAGCGGTGAAGGATGGGTTAAAGTGCAGACTGAAAAAAATCCGAGGTCCGACCGGGTTTTGAATCCGCGACCCTTCGGTTTCCAGTTCAGCACGTTACCCCAAGACCACCGGGCCCGCCTCCAAGACTAGGTGAATCTTTCCGAGAAATTGTAAAGTTCAAAAGGAGGAGATTCAGGCGTTCGCGCCATACTTTCTTCGAGGGAATTGATAATGTGGAAATTAATACGTCATTAGGTCTTGGTGGACACTTTTTTCCTCAGGGAGCGTTTGATTTTTGTGGAGATGTTTTGAATTTCACAATTTCTCAGAAAGATTCACCTAATCATGACAAAGGATGGATAACTGTTGCTATAGTACGGTACGACGGTAGTACTGTTAAGGCAGTTTATGGATTGGAGAGTTTTAATAAAAGAGATGTGATTGCTTTTCGTACCTTTCAAGTTGCTGAAGTGTACAACCGTGACGTTGGGAAGTCTTATTTCAAATCTAGCATGTCTTTTACATTGAGGACGAGGAATCATCAAAAAATTAATGAGGAAGAGGGTGCCTGTATCTGGGTGAAAGGTCATGATAATTGTTATAAAATAAAATTGAGTGTGATCTTGCATATTATTATTTCAGAAGTTAAATAAAGCTTGTATACTTGATCCTTTTTCTTGTTATTTAAAGAGACAGGACGTGTTCAGCCACAAGTGGAACGTCAACCACGACCTGCAACAAATGATGATGCCCAAGTAAAAGTTTTAGCTGCAGTTGCGGCTAAACCGCATATCAGTAGAAGACAAATTGAGCGAGATTCTAGAATCTCAAAGACGTCGGCGTTCAGAATTCTACATCAACATAAATTTCACCCGTGCAATATTTCTATGCACCTGGATTTGTATGGCGAAGAGTTTGAACGTCGTGTACAGTTTTTTCACTGGGCACAAAACAGATTAGGGGATGATGAAAAATTTTTTCCACGAGTTCTGTTTAGTGACGAAGCTTCATTCACAAACAGTGGTATCGTAAACCGGCATAATACGCACTATTGGTCAACGGAAAATCCACGATGGTGGATCATCAGTGATCTTGGCAGGTTTCTATATGGTGCGGCATTATGGGAGGAAGAATAACTGGTCCTATTTTATCAATGGCAATTTAAATGGCACAATGTATTATAGATTATAGATATATATTGCTGACACAAAGACCACAAAGGTCAAATGAGGAAAAATACCATAGCAGCTCTAACCATATAACATCATTGACCATCTGTGATAACAGATAGCTGTCAAATCTGTGGATAAAACACCAAATAAAAATACTACGAAATGAAAGTGTGATTCTAAAGCTCAACGTATTGTTAAATGACGGCGTGACATTTCCTAATTGATTTGACGTGGACGGAAGTACAAATTTTGTGTGTCGAGAAAACGACTGTCCATAAGAACAAAACGGTAAACATGTTTCTTCTTTGTTGTTTTGGCCTCCTTCTCTGCAGTTCTAGTTAGAGATTTTGTATACGTTAGAATACCGTCTTTTTAAAGTATAAAACTGAGTCTAATTGAGACCAGTCGCGTTTTGATTTATTTCAAAGCATTTTTCGTGGTCACCCGTACAGGAAATATTTTATGTTTTACATTTTTGTGTGATTTTTATTGAATTTTATCATTAACAGTTCTCGTGCTATGAGTTTATTTTATTCCGAATAAATTTATCTGTTGACGTAGCTCACGTTTTTATGTTACCCTCTTCTTATGATTTTTGTAGCCCTCAGATTGCCACTTATATTGTAATTGCATTTTCAATTAACCTTTTTTACAAAAGTTGGCAAATACTCGCGATTTCTGTAGCCGGGCGGTATGTGTTTGTCTTTTTCTTTTCTTTTTTTTTTTTTTTTTTTTTTTTTTTTTTTTTTTTTTTTTTTTTTTTTTTAATTATCGTCGGTATGCGAGGCTTCTACAAGGACGTTAACACATACAGACACGATATAAATCAAACAAAAGGCATGAACATTCCGCCAGGCTACAGCAAAGGCGAATATTTTCAACTTTCGTGAAAAAAGTTTAATTGAAAATAAAGTGACGGCATATGTGGAAATGTGAGTGCTGCTAAAATATAAGAAGAGGGTAACATAAATACGTGTGTAATCTCAATAACTAATTTTATTCAGAATAAAATAAACCCGTACGCTGAGAACTGTTAACGATCGAAACAGTAAATACCAAGGAAAGATGCAAAACATAAAATACTTCCTTTACGGAAGATGCTTTGAAATTAAGGGAATCGCCTCTGGTCTGAATTACATTAATGTTTAGAGTTGCAAAAGAGGGTAAACTATGCTATACAAGCTGCATTACGGTATATTTTGCAGATTGTCTGAAGATGGCACCTTATCTGAAATGGATTCATAGCAATGGACATGAGCCAACATAAGATTTCTATCACTGGATTTCTGTAACCTTTGTAGCTGATCATTTGGGGTACTATTATACATCCATATTTCAGACATTATGCCTTGTAACGGTCCCACCTGGAGCCTTTATGCGTAAGCGATTTGGCAAGACAACTCGTTAGACATAGGTGATTGGTAAACAACCATAAGTGATTGGTAAACATTTTGAGTGATTCATCCGCCAACTCCCATGTAAAAGATGTAGCCTCATGGGGTCACAATTTCGTAGTTTTGGACAACTACTGTCGTTGTCGCATCGTAGAGGTTTTTATGGTTACTGTCGTCCATTATCGTCCATTACTCGATCTTCTTGCTGCGCACATTGATGTCAACTGAAGTCCCTCACTGTTAATTTTACGTTATTACTGGAAACGAGTACAGTAAGCTAATGGTGTTGAGTTCTATCATTATGTAGCGCCCAGTGTCTTGAGCATTAGAGACACTATAATACTGAAATCTGTTTCAGGAAACTCTAAATATAAAATTTTATATGGGATACCCTACCTCTAATACCTCGCAAAAAAAAAAAAAAAAAAAAAAAAACACTCCTAGTTCTCAGTCAAGGGGTTAAAAATAGCCGGCCGCATTGGCCGAGCGGTCTGCGGCGCGCCAGTCACAGTCTACACGGCCGCTACGGTCTGGGGTTCGAATCCCCCCTCAGGTATGGATGTCTGTGTCGCTTTTAGCATAAGGTACTTCATAAGTTTAGGGTCTGATGACCCCGCAGTTAAGTCCCTTAAGCTTAACAAACATTTGAACATTTTTGGTTAAAAATATATCTCATTGCTCAGATTGCAATACTTTGCTTTAACGAAGAGAAGCTATTGCTAATACTCCGCAGAGGGCGTGCATTTCATAATATTATACTGTAGTACATAATAATAATATTGCACTATGTAAAAACGTTCTTACCGGTCTTACTATGTACTATTTCTGTTATTTAGTCTATGAGTGATTGGTAGTAATATTATAGGATAAACCATATTAGACATTGTACTGGCGCAAGAGGTTCCACTTGAAAGTGTAACTTCACTGCTACCTGATCCAATAGTTATTGTCTTTCAAAACCTGCTTCGTTTGGAATAATCATCTTTCGCGTTTAAAAAGGCGTACTTTTACTGTGGAGTATTGTGTTTTCCCGGTAGGTAAAACTTAAAAATAATTAAATAAAAAAACGTAATAAAAAATCTGAAAATATTGATTGTCAAGTATAGACAACATTTACTAGACTGACACGTTCTACATCATTACGAAATCTCGTATATATGAACTATGGAACAAGTATTAACCTAATCTAATCTGGATTAGGAATTACAAGCGTAAATACATAAATGCATATCCTAAAAGGGCTAGCGGCTGCTTGTTTTTAAGATTGCAACAAAATGTAATGCGTACTTCTCGTGAGAAACTTGTAAATTGACTCATACTCTTCAACAGACTTGTGATTTCGCATCTTCGAAATTATTGAAAAATGAGGAATGTGTGTTCAAATTACTGTTTACTTTTTTCATTAATCTGTCTGAATTCCGTATTTTCTCATCAATTCGTCAGACAACACATGGTATAATAACATTTACTTGTGGGAAAGAGCTAAAGACTCAATTATCAATTAAAATTAATTTGATGAGTACTGTATGAAATACTCTTGCACAACGGGTGTGGTATTTCCGATTGACGTCCAGAAATACTTTCCAATATCGAGAAATCTCTTCACATTTTGACACTGACAATTCCGTTATCGTTCATGAAAGAATATTGCTATGTACGCAATACTGTCAGATTTAGAAGACCACAGCTTTAGTTTGTTCGTGGGGCATTATGAGATGCTTCAGACGGAAGAGGGCTGCTCCCGGAAGATGGAAGCGTTTTGAATCTGTTATAAAGGATCTTTTCATCGCACCAACCGTCAAGGAATGAAAATTTAATTCTGTCTCCTTTGTTTCCGGTGCAGTCTTTTTGCCAGGAGGAAATTTCACCTTTCAGGCTGAATTTCCTTGGGATCGAATGAAGACTTGAGTCATTTTCCGTAACCATAAATTTAAAATTTAACTCGGGCGCTAATTGCATGATGCGCGTTTTGGCCCTCTTTCACTGCTCTCCAACTATGTCATTAAAGCTCTCTTTGCATCTAGTAAACATTTAAACGTATCAACACGACGATTTGAGATTTAATGTCCCTAGTCCTACATCTTTCCTTCATATTTAACCTCCACGTGCTTTGTCTTTGTGGAAGCAAGTTATTGTCTGAATTTGTGGTAGTATACAACATTTAATCCGTAATAATCGTAAATCTAGATGATATCTGCTTCCTGCTAAAAACAGAGCCATAAAAACGTGTACTCGGTGTAAATGAACTATATGTGGTGCAAGGCGCTTTTGAAGTGAGTGAGCTTACTTGGAATTAATAACAATAATCTTAACGTTGTGTTAAATGTTAGTCTAATTTCCCGTCTATGTCTTTATAACAAGTAATTCTTGATAAATGTGTAATATATTGCAAATTTCTTGTTTTTACATGCCGTTTCGGCTGGTGCATCATCATCAGGGAAACCTATCGTTTATAAGTCGTATGGGAGAGTGCAGTGCACATATAAGACGCTAATTCTAGCAATTGTAGAGAATCGTTTCGGTACATGAAGTCCTTGTATAGCACAATTGAGAGGATACAGCGAGTAATTTATTCAAGTGCTTAAAGGATCGAAAGAGGTCACACAGTTATAACAAAAATATAAGAGGTGTGCCACATATACTTCTACAAATATACTCCGCAATCCGCTCGAAGGCAAGTGGTGGATGGTACTCAGTATCACTACAAGTCACTTGCTTTCATGTTCCACTCCCTTATAGAATGAAAGAAATGCGAATACCTGTATGCATCTGTACGAGCCTAATCTGTGTAATCTTTGTGGTCTTTACGCGATATTTAGGTTTGCGACAGTTAATATTTCTTCAACCGCTTCACATACGAGCCTTTTAAATTTCTCAGTAACGCAAACTGATCGAAAGTACCATTAGCAAACCTAGTCGCCCACATCTGAATTGTTTCTACATCTTCCTGTAAAGTGATCTAGGGGTCACCCCAAACTCTTGAGCAATAACGAGAGGTCGCACAAGCGCTTTATATATGTGGTATCCTTTACAGACGAGTCACATTTACCAAAACAGTCCCCCAGTATACCGAAGTCGAACATCTACCTTCCCTACGACTGTCCTTATATGCTCCTTCATATCGCTGTACAGCGTTACATCTAGGTATTTAATTGACGCGACTCTGTCAAGCAACGCTCTACTAACGCTGTATTCGGACATTACGGGGTTGTTTCGCCTACTCATATGCATCATATATTTTTCTACATTCGGATCTAGTTTACATTCCTCACACCATCTATAAATTTGGCCCAACTCATTCTGCATCGTACTACAGTCATTCAATGACGACGCCTTCCAGTACCCCACAGCATCATCAGCAAACAGACGACGATTGCAATTCACTCTGATAACGAAGGTACCAAAATGTATGAGTGTTTCGAAGACAAGTTACAGTATCCAGTATTTGTCCTCTCTAGTGAATGTTCATCGGATACTAGGGTATTGTAACTTATCTTCGAACCACTCACGTATTTTGGTACTTATAAGCTCGTACCTTGACTATCAGTCTGTAGTGCGATACCGTGTCAAACGCCTTTCGAAAATCGAGAAGTACGCAGTCTGCCTGTTGCCCTTCATCCACAGCACGCAAGCTGTCATGAGATAAAAGGGCAACCTCAGTTTCTGACGATCGATGCTTCCTAAGGGCGTGGTGATTCATGGACAGAAGCGGTTCCTTCTCAATGTAATGGACTGTATTAGAAATGACAATATATTCTAAAATCTTCAGCAAAACTAATGTTAATGATATTGGTCAGTAATTATGCGGGTCCGTTGTTTTGCCTTTCTTACACAAGGGAGTCACCCGCGCCTATTCCCAGTCGCTTGGAATTTTGCGCTGGATCAAAGATTCGCGATAAATGGAAGCTAAGTAAGGGACCAATGCCTCAGGGTACTCTTTCTTAAACTCGGATTGTTACCCCTTTTGGATCTATCGCCTTGTTTGTTTTCAACTGTCTCAGTTGCTTCTCTACACCCTCTACGCCTATTACAGTGTCCTCCATTTGGGAGATAGTGCGATCATCAGATGAAAGTATGTACGCATGGACCTGCTGCTGATATCTTAAATTTATTGAAGGCAAGAAGCAAGATCACTAAAGATCACTTTCTCTTGTTTTTTTTTTTTTCTTTTTTTTTTTTTTTTTTTTTTTTTTCCTCTCTATAAATTAAGATTACCGCTTTCAGCAATTTAACTGCCATCTTCCGATCTTATATTTCATTATACACAACATTATTATTAACAGCCTTTAAAAACATTTACTCGCCAACTTAATTGTTGGCAGTTGTGAATAATGAAATTTAAGATCCGTAGATAGCAGTTAAACTGCCGAAACCGGTAATTTTAATAAAAAATACAAAATAAAAGCGATCATAGCTCTCGTCTTTAATCAATTACTTGAAAGATCGCCCCCAAACATGACAAACCTTTATGATATCCTAAATGTTAAATTCAAGACTTCCGCCTTCATTTTGCTGTAAAATGGTTTAGGATTGTATTTAAGCTTCTTAGAAAAACACATTTCGTGTAGTTTAAAACTTTCCTCGTCACTCCACAGTATCAACTTCAGTGCTCGCCAGAAAGCCAACAGCAAACTCAGAACCTTGCTGCGGTTCATAAGGTTTCGTTTGCTATGGTTAGAGACGTTTGATCCGCTTACCCATTTTTACATAGGACCAGAATATTGTCGGGTTCTTCGCAAGATGATTTGCTAAGTTATGACGGTGGTACTTACTGTATGCTTCCCGCACGATCTTTCTAAAGACGCTTGAATCGCTACTAACTTTTACCACATTTGATTTGCTTGACCTTTTTTTAACCGAGAGTGCAACTGTCTACTTTCTCAGCATTTTTATAATATCATTATTAAAACACGTTTGGTCTTTCCCATCCTCAGTCCATTAGCCGTCATATATTTCTCCAGCGGTTTATTTACAATGCAATTAAATTTTTCCCATAATTCCTCAAAGTCCACCGAACCAGAATTAATCTATGACCATTCATTCTTTAAGTGGAACGCTAACAACTGCTGAATCTCGTAAAAATTAAGAGGGAACTTTGGGAAAAATATAGTGGATCCTATTAATCATTTGCTAAAATGAAATTGAATGACTTCGAATACGTCTGTGTGACATAATCAGAAGAAGAAAGATTACGGCAAGTGAATCTACCAAAGCGTATTGTGATTGTATACATTACGACCTAAAATCTACCATCCTAACTTTTTCTCTCGCCTTATAAACAAATTTTACAGGACAGAAGATCGGCTGCTCCGTTTGCTGCATATGAATTGTACAGTACATATACAGATGTAAGATTTCGTGAAGTCGCTAATGATTGCATCAGCAATCATACTATGCGCGTCAGTGCACTGTAGTAAAATATTGGAAGCCGCTGCTAGCGAAAATGCGTTTTTCTAGGGACCCATATGTCGTGTTTATTGCATAAAAGGGGTACATTGTTTTCGATAGCCCTCGTCTTATTCATCATTCGTATATCTATCAAAAGTATTGGACTACTGTTGCTGTCAAACGGTACTGAGCCAAAATTAAAAATAAAAAGAAATAAAAATAAAGACTTCCGCTTGCCAAATCACACTGAGCTTATTAGTTGATTTTTGAACATTAAAAATGGTCTTGGGCTGGATTTAAGCTTCTTAAAAAATCACAGTTCGTGTAGTTTAAAATTTTACTTGTCACTCCGCAGTAAATTGCTTCGGGCACATATCATCAACTTCGGTGCTCGCCAGAAACCCAACAGAAAACTCAGAACCTTGCTGCAGATCATAAGGTTTCATTTGCTGATACCATTGTCAAATGAACCGCAAAAATTTCGGTACTTTTGACAATGAGATGGGCTTCCCCCAGTCAGTGTTCTGGATTTCATTATCATCTTTAAACCACCTGTTAGTCAGCGATACCCTCTCATTACAGCCAATACAGTCGCCGCCAATCGTATAGTTTCCTTGACGTTGCAGTAAACGTACTGATCACTCATATAAAGGCATGTCAAACGAGGGAGTGGCCATCATTCTGTCATACACTTGAGCAGCGCAAGGTTTACATCTGGCTGCTGCAATTAACATAACTTTTTACAGCGTAAATCAATTTCTAATTAACTCATTAAAATGCACAAAATTCCGCTGTGTAAGTGCTCGGAGTTTATTTGTACGCAGTCGGTACATTCTTCCGCGAACGTCTAGAGAAGTGGCGCCAACGCATGATCACAAACTGTGCTCCAAGACGTCCTACTGCTCCTCCGGCAGCAAGCAGAAGAAACCGTTTGCATTTCCACAAAAATGTTTTCGTACATACCATTTGGTTTAGGGGGAGACACTGTAGTGCTGTGTCTGAGGTTACTAAACTACGTCGAGACGCTCTCTCAGTCCCATTCCTCTGCATTTCCTTGTTGACTTTGTTATAAGTAGTGCTTGGAAACTGCCGCTATTTTGCTGTACATACGTTGGCTTCTATCGCCTTGTAAGCACCCATGTGCAGATTCACTTAGCCCCAGTCAAAGTGTTTACGGTAGAACGTACGCGGCAACTTTGTATGTAATTAAGATGCAAATACGCTGTAGACACCACGAACAACCAGGATTAAGATTCCGCTCATGCCATAGCGACAAGTTCCTCACTTTATCCCTGTCTTCATATTACATGACCCATGACGGCAAAATAGTTTCTTACCCAAAAAGCATCTCAGTTTTTCCTGTTACCATTCTCTCTACAGGGACTAAATGCGTAATTGATGTCTCTTTTTTTTTTATACACCGATAAAAGATGTTTGTTTGACTATACAGTGGACAATTTTGTTAGAAACTTAGTGATGGTTTTATAAAAGGTGTCGCACGTTAGGATTCGTACCGACATAACGCGACAATGTTAAATTTGCTATATAAATTCCCCGTTTTGTCAGGAACTGTTTGTTGTATATAAATGCAGTGTTGTTATCACATATTCACGCACGTTTTGTTACTACATTGTTCCGCATTCACTTTAAAAGCAACTAGAAAAAGTTATGATTTTTTTCTTAAACATGTAATATTTTACTGTGATTTTCAGAATTTTAATCTCTTAAATTTTAAGTATTACATTAAATACTGCTGCAGCAGAGCTACACCATCATTGTACTATATTATTTGGTACATAAGTCATTGGTGTACATTCCGAAGTTCCTGAGAAAAAGGGGCATTTATACTGAAAAATGTCATTTTGAGAAAACTGCTTTTAATGAAAACATTTTAATATACAGCCAACTGATTCATAAAAAAACAATATGTAGAACCCTCCTTGGTGATAGTCCTCATCTTGCTCTTCATCTCCCTCACCTAGTGCTTCCCTGCTCTTGGATGCGGCTTTTTTGACATATTATCTCTGCCTTCATGATTCACGGTTGGTCCAAGACCATCACACTTTTAGTGGTGTTGTAACCTTTATAAATTGCAACATATTCCAAAATCTGTAATTTTCCAGAATAGCTTCTACAGCTCAAACACATTACTTGAAAAGTGCATAATAAAGCGATAACATCAGAAATTTAAATTTCCTCTTCACATTATGTCAACACACTGTTTCACACAGAGCTGAAATAAGTATATGGAGATTAATTCTTATATTGCAGTTTGTTTCACTATCTGAAGACGCGTTGTATTTTATATCATTTCCCAGCAGTTTTTTCTTGGATGCACTCGGACGATTTAAGGACTATTCACCACCAAATTATCACGTCCTTCGGCGCTAAACACTCTTTTTATTGCAGCTATGTTTGCTCTATATTATCTTTTTTCTTTGTTTCGTATAAACACACTTTTTCGTTTACTGACGATGAAAACTATCACTGGAAACACAGAAACTAAAACACCGCGAGTGCCTAACTGTTGTTGTGAAACAGAAGCAAATGTACAGTTGAAAGAGTTTACTGCAAAGTAGGCAACTTACGAAACGGACAGTTGTCTACAGAACAAAAGAAACCACAGCCTTATAGACGATATACTTCAGGAGAAAAATACCTACATGCGAAGCGATGGAAAACAAAATTCTCACAAATTGCAATATTTATCTAAAATAGTAAATAATCCATTATTTTGTCAAGTAGACTCAACCTCAGAAATCGTGTAAAAACACTAAAATATGACGCGTTTCTGTAGTTGAGCCTACTTGACAAAATAATTAAGTAATACAACCGCGACCTCACATCCATTACGGATACAATTAAGTAAATAATCGAATATTGCAGTAAATCCAACACCAAATTAAGCATAAACATCGATGGTTTCATAATTCGCATAAAAGTACAAATGTGAAATTTTGTCATTTTGTCCCTTTACATTTTTCACCTCAGATATCTCTGGAACAACGGTAGCTATTGAAATACATTTTTCACAGACATGACCTTACGGCAGAGCCTTATGAAAGTAAATACTATAAGAAACAAATATTATTTTCAACACAAACAAATTCTTTAATCAGTCAGTGGCATGAAAACTCGCAAATGTTGGTTATACAGTAATACGTCAATTACATCTGTGGATATTTGGAAGAAAAGATGATGCATAGTCGAGACTTAAGCGTTAACCTCACTCGGCCTGTAATCGAGCGCTATGAGCATGTTTCGTTTATTTTAAGCGTCAAACTCGCATCTCACTATGACGGAATGTAATTGACCTTTTGCGAAGTAACCAACACCATTCGTTTGGTGTTTCTTCATGCTGCTGACTGGAAAAGGGGGAACAGGAGGTTGTAACCCCTATCCCCTTCCCAGAGTCCTGTCCATCAATTATTTTTCTTTCCTCGCTCGCAATGCAATATGTTTTCCATTTTTAACTGTTCAAATGGTTAAATACCTGTACTGAACACCCCTCCCTCCGGAAGGAGATGTCCCCTCCCCATCCTCGCCGTCAAGGTGAAGACTATTGCCCCCATAAGAATAAGGTACTAACGGTCCTGTATCTAGACGATAAAGGATGATGTCGAGGACGGTCATGGGAACAGAATATTTTGCAGGTGGGATTGCTTTATCTGCTGGTAGGGAGACACCGTACCCTTCGTTTAGATTCGATAAACGCATAGTCCCAAACTCCAGGATGTACAACGTCGTGTGATGAAATAAATCTTTCATCTTCTTGACTTTCTGTATAAAGGACTTCCCTATATCAGTCCGCAATCTTCACTCTTTATCAATAAGAATATAATCGTCAAGGTTGTAAAATTGTATTTATTTATGAAGTCGTTTCCGTAATTACCATCATTACTCTTATTTGTTCCTTATTGTTATTGCCTTGACTGCAGCAGGTTAATAATCTACATGCATAAAATGTGTGTGTATGTATTTATGTATGTAAGTCATACGAGAGGGAATTGGAAAATAAGATTCCCCTGTTGAATGTGGGCCGAGGAAATGGGAAAAATGGAATGAAACATTAAAAAAGACATATGTTTATTTTTCTTCAGAATTTCCAAGTACATCGAGGCATTTGTCAAACTGCTTTATAAGCTTCAAAAAGCCGTCCAGGAAAAAAAATCAGGGCGTTGCATACGGAAGAAGGGTTCAACAGCTATGGACTGGAAACATCCGTCATCACCTGTCTGAAAGAGATCAAAACTACTACGTCTGCAGGTAAAGTGCTACTCACTGTTTTCTGGGACACCCAAGGAGTTTTGTTGCTGGACTTTTCGGAGAAGCCAAACATAATTGCTGCGTGGTGCTGTGAAAGAAATGGAAAGAGGGGATTTGGAAAAATCGGCCTGACCTTCTTAGACCTGGCGTTCAGCTGTTTGATGACAATGCGAGACTACACGCGGCGACGACAATGCAAAACCATACTGCAAATCTAGGTTGGGAGCGCTACACCATCAGGCATACCGTACTGATTTCTGAAGCTTATAAAGCGGTATGAGAAATGTCTCAATGTACTAGGAAATTATGTAGAAAAATAAAGATATGACATATATTTACTGTCTGTCTATTTTATTCCTTTCATACGCAACTCTGGCCATAGTCGACAGGGGAAACTTATTTTCCAACTACCCCCTCGTATGTTCGCTATGGACTCAAAACCGCTGGGATCAATTTTGATGAAATCCTCAGCACTTAATTTACTAATCATATGGAGCGATTTTGTTGTATTAGTTTAAAGAGAAATGCAAAGATGGCTACTTTTATGTTTTATTTACGTAAGACGAACGGTTTAAACACTCAATGGTGCCATATTCTGGTCACCTACAAATGGCATTTAATCGCTTATTAAACCGGCCGCCTTAAATAAACGAATGAAAATTGCGATCTTGGTATGTTCCTTCATATTATATTTCTCAGGAAATATTCATATTAGCCAAGCGAGTGATAAACTTTGGTACGGATCAGAGCAAGATATTTACTGATTTGAAGAATAAAAGGCGAAGTATGGAACAATGATTACTCTTTGGAAAAGCTATTTATTCATCCACTTTTCAGCTTGACCATATTTCAGAGTTACTACGTTCTACGTAACATTTTACAGCACAATTTGTACTATTTGAGCGTTTTATACCACAGGCTGATTATTACGGAAAAGCTTACGTATGACAGTAGCTTCCTTAGCGGAGAAAGAGCCAACTGTAGCGACACTGTCAAGGCAGAAAGCGATGCTAGCGCTCCAAGCGACAGAACTGTATTAGAAGAAGGATGAATTGGTACCAACGGAGAAGTTGTTATTTTTCATGCTGTTATTTCCATATTTGCCGATCAGTAAATATATTGCATATAAAATACGTAAAAATACTTCAAGTGCAAAGCCGGGACGGAGGTTATTTATGAATAAAATAATTACGACAGCTGTGATTATGTTTCTTTATTACAAAAGCAACCTGTTTCGATATCAGTGTTCACTTGTCGTTTGATACTTTAAGTGAACACAGATTCTTCAAAACGTCTACGGTCCATAGCTACTGTGCCGCGGCGGAATAGACGTGCGCTCTGAGGCGTCGTGCTGCGGTGCACCGTCGGAGGTTCGAGTCCTCCCTCGTCATGGATGTATGTATTGTCCGTAGGTTAGTTTAACTTCGTTTAAGTATTTTGTAAGCTCTAAACTAATAACCAAGCAATTAAGTACCATAGATTTACAAACATTTGAACATTTGATAGCTGCTGCCATTCAATAATGATACTGATTGAGATTATGATCAAATCCATGTCGGTGGCCTGAGGATGGTGTCAGGCACAGAAAGCATACCCACAGCTGTTGGAGTTCTTTTATTGCTAAATGGATTGTTCTATCTGTCATTACGTCTGAGGTTCCTGTTGGTGCACACAGGACACTTGTTAACGACTCATTTTCCATGGTTTATATTTTTTTTTATCGTCACGATCTTTCCGCTTCAGGATCATTCACTAATTTCGACATACACCACGAAAAGCCATTAAAGGCAGAGATATCCACGCTTTTTTGAATCGATTAACTCGTAACTTTGTTCTCTCGGGCCGGCGAGGCGTGTTTGTGAGCTACGTCACTGGCTCAGCGCCGTTATTAGTTTCTGAGGCCTCGTGCCGATGTTGTTAACTGTAGGGCTAATGCCCCGACATTCGGCGATATCGTAAATATCCCCCGAGTGACAGATGTGATCGCAGCAGTAGGCGGGCTATGGTGGGGGGAGAGGGGGGAGGGGAACACTGCCAGAGAGAGAGAGAGAGAGAGAGAGAGAGAGAGAGAGAGAGAGAGTGCAAATTTGCAAAGCGCGTGCAGCGGTGCGGTGCGGCGGCGCCAGATGATGTTGCGAGTTTGGCGGCGTCACAAGCGCAGCCTTTCGCGTAGGAGCGGGGGAGGGAGGGGTGTGTTTCATAGGGGCGGGGGATATCATTAGCGCAGTGGAGAAGTTCTCCCTCGTTGGAAATAACGCACACGCTGTTTTCCAGACTGCGCTGCACCAGCGCGGTTTCATGTCGAGTTTTAAGTCTACGGCTAATTAATCTGGCGCAACCAGCCGAGGCGGAACCGTATTGGGGCTGCGCCTGCGTCTATTAATGCGGCTGCGTGGCCCGGAAGGAGCTTCACAACGAATGCGACGACAGCGGTCCAGAATTGACATTCCGTGCACACAGTGGGTATAGATTTTTTCTCCGTTCATTGGTGTGTAGGCCCTTCAGAGTCTGACAGGAAGCGTGGGAGGAGGCATTATTGGCAAAGTGGATGTATGTGAGATCGTACGTAGATATACATCTGTAAAAAGTTGCTGGATGTAAGATGTTCGCCCACAGCTTGAATACTGTTCACCGGTTTGGGATCCGTACCAGCTGGGATTGATAGAGGAAGTTGAGAAGATCGAACGGAGAGCAGCGCGCTTCGTTACAGCATCATTTGGTAATCGTGAAAGCGTTACGGAGATGATCGCTAAACTTCAGTGGAAGACTCTGCAGGAGAGGCGCTCTGTCGCTCGGTACGGGCTATTGTCGAAGTTTCGAGAACTTACCTTTACTGAGGAGTCTAGCAGTATATTGCTCCCTCCTACGTATATATCGCGAAGAGATCGTGAGGATAAAATCATAGAGATTAGAGCCCACACAGAGGCATACCGACAATCCTCCTTTCCGCGAACAATACGTGACTGGAATAGGAGGGAAAACCGATAGTGGTACACACCGTCTGGTGGCTTGCGGAGTATGGTTGTAGATGTAGATGTTTGCAGCCCGGAATGGCAGCTTGGTCTAAGTTAGCATGCTACGGACTGAGTAATTCGTCCTCCTTTGGGCATATATATATATATATATATATATATATATATATATATATATATATATATATATATATATATATATATATATGTGTGTGTGTGTGTGTGTGTGTGTGTGTGTGTGTGTGTGTGTGTGTGTGCCCGAGGGAGACGAACAATTCAGTCCGTAGCTTGACAACTTAGATCAAGCTGCCATTCTGGGCTGCAAACATCTTACATCCAGCAACTATTTACAGCTGTATATCTACGTACGATCTCACACACATCCACTTTATCAATAATGCCTCCTCCCACGCTTCCTGTCACACTCTGAAGGGCCTACACACCAATGAACGGAAGCAAATCGATACCCACTGTGTGCACGGATCTCCGTATATGTGTGTGTTTTCCTTAGTGTAAGGTAGTTTGTTTGTAAACTGAGGGACATGACCGTAGCAGTTTGCTCCAATTGGTTTAAAATCTTATCTTGTAAGTTTTTTGAAGAACTTTAAATAGGTTCGTATGTAGAAATAAGGATGGCCCTTGACAGTGGTACTACATCATGTACTTCACTGTGTTCTATAAAAGTTGGCATTAGACGGTGGTCCTAGATGCCACAAATTGAATGTTATGTTGGTACGCCTCCTTATGTTCTCAGTAAACGACAAAGATATACACGTACCTTGTTATCTGTTGTTCCCGCTCTTAGCTGTAGCTGCGAGATGGGACAGTATTTCTGAGTTGTCTCTGAAAGTGGAAGGACGCAGGTCAATTTTGTCAATCTCCCCCCCCCCCCCTCCAATGGCGGCAGATGTTGATTATACTGAGGTAAGGAGTTTGTTGAATTGCTTATTGAACAACAACGACTGGTAGTATCTTTGTTGCTTGTTCTTGAATCAAGTTTTTTTATAAGAAGTATATGGTTATGCTTCCAACACTTTATACCTACACTCTTGTATTCTGTTTGAAAGATTATGCTGCAGGATAAATGATTTTTGAAGTGTGATGTATCTATGGAAAAGTGTCAGAAAGGCAATCGTCACGTCAGTGTCCTTTTTGTGAAAGAAAATATGGCAGTCCGTTGCATAGGAAAGAAAGGAGCTGAAAGGTATTAGAACAATGTGAATTAGCTTATTTTAATTCATTTGCACCAGAGTGATTTGCTGTGTTTCTTATTCTACATATACATGGGATACTCTGCAAATCACATTTAAGTACTTGAAAGAGGGTTCATCGAACCACCTTTATACTATTTATCTCCCATTCCATTCTCGAATGGCGCCTGGGAAGAAAGAACACCTGAATATCTCCGTTCGAGCTCTGATTTCTCGTATTTTATGTTGATGATCTTTTCTACCTATGTAAGTGGGAGTCAACAATATATTTTCGCATTCGGAGGAGAATGTTGGCGTTTGGAGTTTCGTAAGCAGCCCACGCCGCAGCGATAAGCGCCGTTGTTGTAATGATTCCCATCCCAGATCCTGTATCATTTTCGTAACACTGTCTCTCCTGTATCGTGACAATACAAAACTAGCTGCCCTTCTTTGAACTCTTTCGGTGTCCTCCGTCAAACCCACCTGATAAGGATCCCACACTGGGCAGCAATACTCCAAAAAAGACGGACAAGCGTAGTGTATGCACTTCCTTAAGTAGTTCTGTTGCATCTTTTAAGGGTTTTGACAATAAAACGCAGTCTCTGGTTCGCCTTTCCCACGACATTATCTACGTGTTCTTTCCAGTTTAAGACTGAAGTAATAGTAATTCCTAGGTATTTTGTGGAGTTTACGGCCTTCACTTTTGATTGATTTATCTTGTAAACAAAGTTTAATGGGATTTTTTTTCGTACTCATGTGGACGACTTCACACTTCTCATTATTTAGAGTCAATTGCCAATTTTTACACCATAGTGATATCTTATTCAGATCGTTCTGCAGTTGGTTTTGATCTTCAGTTGATTTTACTAGACGATAAATGACGGCGTCATCTACAAACAACCTAAGATAGCTACTTAGATTTTCTCCCAAATCATTTATGTAAATAAGGAACAGCAGAGGAGCAATGACACTACCCTGTAAAACGCCCAATATCACCTCTGTTTTAGTCGATGCCTTACCATCGATTACTACGAACTGTGTCCTCTCTGACAGGTAATACCCTATCCAGTCGCAAATTTGGGGCGATATATCAATACCACGCAATTTGATTAAAAGCCGTTTGTGAGGTACGGTGTCAAAAGCCTTCTAATGGTATTCTGATTAAGCAGTACTATCAAATGCGGAGTAATAATAAAAGGGTCATTATTATGCGAGATCTTGTGATGTAATAAGGAGCTGTGACGATTACATTTTATGAGCTTGCACGTTTATTTGACTATAAAACAATGCAGATGTATTTAACATTTGTATTCAGTACTTTGATTACATGTATATGACATTACATTGCTTTACCTTGATAATACGTAAGTATAAAAGCCTTCTAATGGTGTATTACGTCGTCAGAATAGTTTTACAACAACAGTAGTATATTACGTAGTTTCACATTTTACAAAGTTTCATACTGAGTAACCTATTATTGGATCCAGGTTTTGCCTTATGCTCTACACAAATTATCCCCATGTGTACTTTGAAAATGTACAGCAACTTATATTAACCGAGCTATTATGCACATAAAAGTCAGAGCATGAGCTTCGTCTCTAGAGTAGTTCTTGTTCCATAGATCATGAACACGACATATCGTAATGATGTGGAACTTGTCGGGTTAATAAAAAGTCTGTTTCCATTAGAGTGGTTCCTCGCGTGGTTCCTCGCTGTCAGAAGTTCGAACTTCCCTTGAGCATGGGTGTAATGGGTGTATGTGTTGTGCTTAGGTTAGTTGTTTATAACTGTAGCGACTGATAACCACAGCAGTGTACAAACATACCTCTACATGATGTTTGAAAACATGCATTATTTGATTTTAAATTTTTTTTATCATATCCAGACAAAAAACCTCCTGCGGGTTTCTTAATTTATATTTAAATTGATATTTATAACTTTTTATAATTAATAATTGATATCTAAAAAAATATCTACCTGTCAGCTATATGTCAGAATTTTGATGCTATTTGGCAAGTGACCCGAGACTTTTGTGGCAGCATAATTCATCCCATTCTGGACGAAATGTGGACTTAAGATCATCCCTTGAATATGCTACCCTAGCTGCAGATTCTGCCCAGTCTATGTTGATTAATGGTGTCATGTCACTTACTGTACAGAACTGTGTATGCTGCGTTTGATCGAAATTTAACGAGAGCCCATATAAAGGGAACTTCTTAATGATTAGTTACCACGTTCACAACGGAACGTTAAACCGCAATTATTTTTCCTCCGCCTCGGTTGCACAGTGGTAGAGTGCCAGACTACAAATCCAAAGGTCGCGGGTTCGAACCCCGGCAGGTCCTGGGATTTTTATCTGTCACTTTCCACTTCTTTCACCTCTGGCAGTACTGCTCAGGTGAAAAATACCGAGCAGCACCGTGGTTCGGAACCCACGTTAAACTGTAGGTCCCCCTATAACTGGCTGGGTAAGTCAGTTCGAAGGTCGGAGGAAGGCAACGGCATCCCACCTCAAAACAGGTCCATGCCTAGCAGAGCACTTTGGTGTTCAAACCAATCTTCGGATTATTGACTGCTTTACCTTTTACCTTAGTAACTTGGACATCAGAGAAAATGGTAAAAACGGTATTTGTTTCCTTTTCTGTCTTACATTCTGCGAAAAGTAATCGTTCGTACGATAACAATTAGCTTCAATTATTTAATCTGTGATCAAATGGCACTGTCTTCTTCGTTGACTATTGTATGTCGTCTTTTTAAGTAATTCCACACAGTGAAGGTAGTATGTTTTTACATAAGTCTTTATGGTGGAGGGACATATATGTCTGTTTTCACAAGAATTACGTAAAAATGTCATTCCTAGCCATTTCAGAGAGCTTCATTAATCAACATTTAAGTAATTTATCAGGTTTTGTCAATCAGTTTTTTTTATTTACTTACAAATAGTAGCCATATTCTTGTAAAGATAATATTCAAAAGATTTCAGTAAACAAAAAATTTCCTCTAGTCTTCTTTTAAGTAATACCTCTTGATGTAATTTCGAGTGGATCCTCTAGCAGAATGGCATGAAAAACCATCAAATGAAATGAGCCTAAAAATACGAATTCGTACGAAACTCTATCGTTGTCGTGTGATTCTGCATCAAAGCCAAACACATTTCCGTAATGCTCGTTTCGGAAGAAGCAGCAGTTAATTAGGTAGGTAATACAGAACAAATCGTGATAGTAGGGGCTTCGAATGTGTTTTAAATGAGTTACATAATGTTACCACAAGCACTGGACATTTATGACAGTCCGGTGTGCAGGAGACGCAATTTAACGGTCATTCTAGGTCAACGGTGTTACGTGTCGGGCCCGGTGGTCTTGGGGTGAAATGATCGGTTGGAAACCGAAGATTCGCTGTTTCAATACCCTGTCGGACCACGGACATTATCAGTCTGCGTTTCAACCCATCCTTCACCTCTCAACGATGTGAGCAGTCGCCAGAAACGACACGCGGTTCGGATTCAGGCCGTCACAAGGCTGCCTATGCGAGCTGTAATGGCTGACGATCAAATTCGTCATATGACTTCATATTGCAGTCCCCTTTAATCCTCCCCATATATATATATAATTGCAGAACGACATGTTGACAATAGCTGTTTAGTAATTCTCAATGCCACCGGTTTCGGTTATTTACCATTGTCAAGCATAGTCTGTAGCAGTCAGCCACTGTGACAATAACTAGAACAATGACAACGAATACTTGTATTACAATTTTGTATTTTTGTATTTCGACATGTTAAGCTATTAGCTAATCTTTGCTAACGCTTGACAATGGTAAATAACCGAAACGGGTAGCATTGAGAATTAATAAACAGCTATGGGCAACATGTCGTTCTGCAATTATCTGAAAGCTGTTATGCCCCATCTATTCACCTTCATATATATATACTCTAACACGAAAATTGTGGTACAGATTACTAATTTATTCGTACAAGAAGGCCAATGAAAGTTACATAATTCTAAAGATTGTTTGTCGTAGATTTCACGAATATAAATATTATGTGTGCATTTAGCCATTAAAAGTGGTAAAAGGAAGTAGAAATTTTCCTATCTACAGCTTGAATCAACTTCTACATCCCCCAACAATCCGCTCACTGATTGGCTATTCGCCTCGACCAAAGACGCTGTCATGCAGCGCATCTGCAGTATTAAAATAACGTATTAAAATAAGTGAATATCGAAACATGGAGTGCTCCCAACTCACTTTCTTGTGCCGTTCAAATGCTTCATGCTTCATGCAGTGATTAAGAGTGGTTAAAGGAAATGGATGTTTTCATATGAATGCCGATATAAAAGATGATGCGCCGGGAGAGGCATCTGGCGGTGCTCGGGTGGAACTACGAAGTCGAGAATGCCGATATAAATGAAATGCGCCGGGAGAGGCATGTAGCGGTGCACAGGTGGAACTACGAAGTTGACATGTGTTCAGCTCTGGAATTCTGAATATCGCACTATCGAAATAACATTAGTTCTTGGCGTTATATAAATATACGAACACCGAAATTGTAGTTTCATTTCAAATATTAGGCTAATGAAAGTTATATAATTAGAAAATGGCATGAGAAGTATATACTTCCGTTTTTATTTGTTGTTATTGTGTCAGGCATTTTCCTTAACATGTAAAAGATACCGTTTCATACCTGCCAGTGCCGTTTAAATTTTACCAAATATCCCAGCGGCCTCCTATGATAATTTTGGCAATAGATGCTGTATAGTGAGAATACTGTGAGTCTACATTTTAGTCAATCGCTTGACAATGCTAATGTTTTCTCATGGAATCTTCGCTTTACGAGGGTAATTATTTTTACTGCGTGGACGAGGGAACATACAAGAACCTGTCAACCATAAAGAAGGAACAGCATTATTTGTTTACCTCATGGTCTGTACGATACACTAATCGAGTCATTCTATGTGGTTCGAACAAATGGGCAAAAGTCTAACGTACCAACTCTTTGTCTTACTATAGACAAAAAATTCGTTTTATCTTATACTGTCTACTGTCCCGCCAAAAATGTTAAGAACCGGTCATCAATCACTGAATTTTAAGGAAGTACAAAAAAAAAAAAAAAAAAAAAAAAAAAAAAGAAGGTATCTTACCTGTTTATAAAGCAGTTGATACTGTGGACTTTACACCTGGGTCTGATGGATTGACTACTACTGCACAAGAAGTGTTACATGGTCCTATTACTTTTGTTGGAGCTAGATTTGATTTCAGTATTAAAAGTACTGAAGTTTTTGGTGGCTCTGGGTGGCTTACTGTAGCCATTGTTCGCTGTAATAATGCGAGGCAAGGTGGCCTTGAGTCTTTTTCCGAGAGGGACATTATATGTTTTCGTACTTGGAGTATCGGAGAGGTATCTAACAAGTCATTTGGTACTTCATATTTTATTTCTGATAAGCCATTGTGTTTGAGAACAAGAAATCAGCGATATATAAGGCGTGTTTCCGGTTAGACAGCGTCAGTCGTCGTGTAGCTGCCGCACAGGCAACAGCATTGAACGGCTCCAGAGATGCCTCGCTATAGGAGAAGATTTCGACCAGGGCAACGCCGGGTATGCAGCTAGTGCATATAATAGCACTGAAAAGTGTTAGGTTCAGAATTGATCTAGTAATTATGATAAAGACTAATTCTGTTTAAACATTTTTAAATATTTTTGTCACCATCTCGATGTAGAGTGAGGTTACTGATCTTCAACCGCATTGCTCCAGACAGTAGAACGTCAGTAAGATTACTCCTGACCTTCAGGTTCTTTAACATCAATATAGAATAAGAAACATAAAACACTTCCACAACTCTAACAGCTAGTCAAAACTGCTGCCGTAATTCTTCTAGAAGGAATTTCTTGTAAAATATTTATATCCTCTAATTAATTTTGTGCTTCCAAGAACGCCAAGCACGCTTTGACACGGTCGACACCATTCAATTGGCGAGAAGTAATCAGGTACTTATAAGCATTCTCTCGCATTGTTAGCAGACAGGTAGAGGGGGAGTTCGCTGTCGGCAGTGCCTGGAGCACAGACAAATACATGTTACTCTGTGCCTGGAGCCAGCAGTGTGAGCGCTCGCGGCCACCCGCGCTCGCATATTGGATTTGGCCAGCTGTGATCTAGGCGAAGTCTCCGAGTAGGGCAACGCAGGACATCACTGGTCGCGAGATAAAGTACGTGCGGACGCAAACCGCGAGCGGATTAATGACCGGTGGTCTGGATCACCGCCATACGGCCTGAGGTTCCATTCTTTCTCCCAGCAGACTGCCCACGGCTTTATATCAAAATGATGAATCGGTTTCCCAATTCTGCTCTTGGCACGCAGCACTCGTTGTTGTTGTGGTCTTCAGTCAGAAGACTAATTTTACGCTGCTTTACCAGCTAGGAAGCCTTATCGTTACTGTCCCACTAATATAATATAAATACACTGCAGACTGCCTTTTGTAGTCTCGGGTTTGCTTTATTCCAAAAATTTAATCACATATTTCTTTCGATAGACAAACATGTCCATTCGAGCTTCAAGTTCGACACAAATTTTTCGCGTCCACGATTGTATACCTTTTCACTAGTGCTCCAGTCTCTCCTGCATTCTTCTGTAAGATCACGAGTTCGTCATCGTTACGTGTTTTGCAGCCAGATAACTGAAACCTATCAACTACATTATGTTTCCTTTCCCTTACCTCAGCTTCGCTTTTTTACATTCCATACCGCACTATCTTTGTTTTGCTTTTGTCAACTGTACACATTTTAGCCAGTATACTAACCATTTCCTTCGAGCGATCTTCCAATTAGTGCACTGTATGACTGCGCTGTCATGCCTTAGGGGTTTTCTTTCTTCCTTATGAACCACAATTACATTTCCAAAAATACCTTCAGTATTTATTACTGATTTAATAATGTAATGGTTGAATAACATGGGAGATCGTAAAAAGGTAGTGACTTTTTCCGATTCTTTATATCAAATACATCAGACAATTGTTGCGAAATATATGTCAAATCTCTGATCAACATTTCATTCCGGATTACCGGTTTCGACAAACCTATTTGTCACCTTCGGAAGACTGAAGTCTATAAAATCTCAGATTAAACAATGGTGATTGTTGCATGGAACCGTTATTGCGCATGGCAATCTTTGGTACAGAATTAGTTACCAAATGAATACGAAATTCTTTTCCACAACCTTCATACATTAAAAATTGATTACATTCCTCGCAAATTTGTAGAGTTTAGAGCATCTTCTGTATCCTTTTTTTCGATGAGATTCAACCATCGCTATTCTGGGGAGTGTTAAAATTGATTATGGTAGAAATTGCATTAAACTTAGGGGAAACATATCGACTCAATTCAGGGATTACCTACCTCATTTAAATGGATATCTTAGCATGTAACATGAAGGGACGGCAATCCGCATTTGTGCATCATTGGTGATTGTTTGTTCGGAGAAACCATAGTCTCTATGAATTTATGGTGCACAGTAGGTAACAAATAAAGGTGTGGGGCGGTAGCGCTATCTTAGAGTCCCAGAGTCTGAATCGAAAGATCGTGGTTTCGGTCCCCGCCAAAAGTCTGTCTCTTTCCACTTCTTTCACCTCTGGCAATGTTGCTGAAGTGAAAAATGTCGAGTAGCACCGTGGTTAGGAATTCACGTTAAATTGAAGGCTGGGTATATCAGTTCGAAGTTCGGAGGAACGCAACGGAACCATTTCCAAACTAGACAATGACTAGTAAAGCGCTGAGCTGTTCAAACCAATCTTCGGATAATTAACTGCTTTACCTCTTACCTTGATAATATAAAGTACAAAAGAGTGGTTAAAGCAAACTGGACTTAATTTATCTACATACAGTAATGGAGGAACGCCATCGTCTTTGTAGTAGTACAACGTTTCAGAGTGGTATTTAAATGTTCCATGATGTGTCTTAGACATGTTGATGTAAAATTAACACAGTTTACAGACATTTGTTTATCTAACCGATATCTAGATTTACTTACGGTCATAAATATTGTGCGAGGCTTCTTTTTGAAGTAAGTACCTTTTTGAAATTAAACACAGACGTGCTAAGATATGTCAATAATGGTTATGCGCACTGGGTACGTACATCTGTTGTCTACATCTACATCTACATAGATACTCTGCAAATCACATTTAAGTGCCTGGCAGAGGGTTCATTAACCACTTTCATAACTTTTCTCTACCTTTCCATTCTCTAATAGCGCGCGGGAAGAAAGAACACCTAAATCGTTCCGTTTTTGATCTGATTTCTCTAATTTTATTGGGATGGTCATGTCTCCCTAAATAGGTGGGTGCTAGCAAAATATTTTCACATTCAGAACTAAAAGTCGGTGATTGAAACTTCGCAAACAGATCACGCCGCAATGAATAACGTCTTTCTTTTAATGATTTCCACCCCAATTCGTGCAACATTTCCGTGGCGCTCCCCCCCCCCCCCCCCCGTGACGTGATAAAACAAAACGAGCTGCCCTTCTCTGAACCTTCTCAACATCTTCGGTCAGTCCCACCTGGTGAGGGTCCCACAAGAGGCAACAGTACTCCAGGAGAGGACGCACAAGTGTGATGTAGGCAGTCTCTTTGGTGTAGCTGGTGCATCTTCTAAGCGTTCTGCCAATGAAACGAAACCTTTGGTTCGCCTTCCCCACAATAATTTCTGTGTGTTCTCTCCAGTCAAAGTTATTCGTAATTGTAACTCCTAGGTATTTGGTAGAGTTTACGACCTTAAGGTTTGACTGATTTATCGCGTAATTGAAGTTCAGCGGATTTCTTTTAGTGGTCATGTGTATTACTTCATACTTTTCTTTATTTAGTGTCAATTGCCAATTTTCGCACCAAGTAGAAATTTTGTCTAAATCGCTTTGCAGTTACTTTTGATCCTCTGTTGACTTCACTAACCGATAAACGACAGAATCATCCGCGAACAGTCTAAGGGAGCTATTCAGATTATCTCCTAAATCGTTTATAAACACGAGGAAGAGTAGGGGACTTATAACGCTTCCCTGTTGAACGCCAGATATCACTTCTGTTTTACTCGATGACTTACCGTCAATTACAACGAGCTGTGTCCTTTCTGATAGGAAATCGTGAATCCAATCGCACAATTGGGGAGATATTCCATAAGCACGCAATTTCATTAGAAGCCGCTTGTGAGGTACAGTGTCAAAAGCCTTCCGGAAATCCAGAACACTTCAAATGAATAAAGGGCAAGCTGTGTTTCGCAAGAGTGATACTTTCTGAATCCGTGCTGACTATTGGTTAATAGGTCGATCTCTTCGAGGTAGTTCATAATATTCGAACAAAGTATATGTTCCAAAATCCTACTGCAAATCGACGTCAATGAGATAGGCCTGTAATTTTGGGGATCACTCCTATTGCCTTTCTTGAATATTGGAGTCACTTGGGCACCTTTCCAGTCTTTGGGTGCGGATCTTTCGCTGAGTGATCGGTTGTAAATTATAGCTAAGTACGGAGGTATTGCATCAGCATACTCTGAGAGGAATCTAGTTGGTATACAATCTGGCCCGGTAGATTTATTTTTGTTTAGAGACTTAAGTTGTTTTACTACTCCAGGAACATCTACTTCTAAGTTTCGCATGCTGGCAGCTGTTCTTGGATTGAATACTGGAATGTTCACTTCGTCTTCTTTGGTGAACGAATTTCGGAAAGCTGTGTTCAGTAATTCTGCCTTAGCAGTACCGTCGTCGGTAGTATTACCATTGTTATCGCGTAGTGAAGGTATTGTTTGTGTTTTGCCGCTAGTGTACTTCACATATGACCAGAATTTCTTTGGATTTTCTGCAAGGTTACGAGACAAGATTTCGTTGTGGAAACTACTATAGGCTTCTCGCATTGAAGTCCGCGCTAGGTTGCGAGTATCAGTAAATGATTGCCAGACTTGCGGATTCTGTGTCTTTTTAAATTTTGCAAGCGTTTTTCTTTGTTTCTGCAACAGTGATCTGACCTGTTTTGTGTACCACGGTGGGTCAGCCCCCTCTTTTATTAATTTATTTGGTATAAATCTCTCGATTGCTACTGATATTATGTCTTTGAAAGTAAGCCACAACTGATCTACACTCGCATTTTTAGTTTTGAAGGACTGGAGACTATCACTCAGAAAAGCGTGAAGCGAATTTTTATCTGCTTTATTGAATAGATATATTTTTCGTTTATTTTTGGTGTATTTGGGAATGTCGATATTTAGTCTCGCTACTACAACTCTATGTTCGCTAATCCCTGTATCTGTTTTGAAGCTCTTTACTATCCCGGGATTATTTGTTGCTAAGAGATCAAGAGTATTTTCGCAACCACGTACTATTCTAGTGGGTTCATGAACTAACTGTTCGAAGTAGTTTTCAGGAAAAGCATTCAGAACTAGTTCGGACGATGTATTATATTTGCCCCCGGTTTTGAATACGTAATTATGCCAACATATCGAGGGTAAATTAAAGTCGCCACCGATTATAACAGTATGCTTTGGATACCTATTTGAAATATGATTCAAGCTTTCTTTGAACATTTCTGCAACCGCATCGTCTGAGTCAGGGGGCCGATAAAAAGATCCAATTATTAATTTATTCCGGTGGTCAGGTATAACCTCTACCCAGACCAATTCACAGGAAACCGTTTGTAACAGCAATAAACACGCCATCCCCTGTTTTATTTATTCTATCCTTTCTGACGACCATTTGGCCCTTTGAAAAAATTTCGGCCGAATTTATCTCAGGCGTCAGCCAGCTTTCAGAAACTATAACGATTTGTGACTCAGTACTTTCTATCAGCGCTTGGAGCTCTGAAATTTTCTCAACACAGCTACGACAATTTACAACTGTTACACCAATGGTTTCTAGGTCTGCTTTCTCCCCGTGTCTGACCTGCCCCCTTTGAGACTGAAACCCATTTTGTGTATTCCCGAGGCCATCTAACCTAAAACACCGCCCAGTCCACGCCACACAGCCCCCGCTATCCGTGTAGCCGCTTCCTGAGTATAGTGGACTCCTGACCTATTTAGCGGAACCCGAAAACCCACCACCCTTTGGCGCAAGTCGAGGAATCTGCAGCCCACATGGTCGCAGAACCGTCTGAGCCTCTGATTCAGACCCTCCACTCGGCTCTGAACCAAAGGTCCGCAGTCAGTCCTGTCGACAATGCTGCAGATGTTGAGCTCTGCTTTCATCTTGCAAGCAAGACTGGCAGTCTGAACCACTTCTTATAGCCGCTCAAATCCAGAGAGGATCTCTTCCGATCCAAAGCGAGACACATCATAGGTCCCGACATGAGCCACCACCTGGCGCTGGCTGCACCCTGTGCTCTTCATGGCATCCGGAAGGAGCCGTTACACATCTGGAATGACTCCCCCCGATATGCACACGGAGTGCACATTGGAATTCTTCCCCTCCCTACTAGCCATTTTCCTAAGGGTCTTCATTACCCGCCTAACGTTGGAGCTCCCAACTACTAACAAACCCACCCTCTGTGAGTGCGCGGATCTTGAAGGCAGAGGGGCGAGTACAGGACAAGCGACACCATCTGCGTCAGGAACGTCCCCTGCCACAGACAGCGCCTCGAATCTGTTGGCAAGACTAACCGGGGAGGCCTCCACTTCGGTCCTCGGGAAGTCTTACGCCGCCTGACGCTGAGGAGACCTCCCAATCCACCACGGATTGGGGGGCTACCTCTTCGCGGGCAGTGAGCGGGCTGGCCACAGCCGCAGGCCTATCGGAGGGCACAACAGACGCACAGGGCGTCTGCTGCACCCCCGCGAGCGGCCCACAACAGCGGCGCCCACCCACCGCAGTCTCAAGCGTTGCCAGCGAAGCCAACGCCGCCTGAAGCTGCGAGCGAAGAGTCGCCAACTCTGCCTCCATCCGTTCGCAGCAGTCACAGTTCCTAGCCATTCTAAAAACCTTTGTTTCTTCCAAGTAAGTACGTCAGAGGACACAGTAGTTTGATAAACAGTAAGCTTTGCAAAATATAAACCTAACGCTGAACTGTTTATTAACGGCGAATCTGAAAAATATATACGCGGGCTAATAAATAAAAGAAAAATCAGTAACTGAACTGACAAATAAGCGCGATTCTTAATAAACAAACACGCGAGCACACTAAATTATAAAGAAATGCAAAAGAAAGCACACACGAAATGTAAATAAGTCGCTTCTATTAAGAAGCCGGTTACCGTAAAATCTAGAGCTGCTGCTGGTCACGTGTGCACTGGCCGCCGGTCACTGAGCAACTGACGCCATTACAGTCTGATTCTTCCTTGTTTACGTTATGTACTAAGTGTCTAAGATACCTCCAATAATCATGAGTCCCGCCGACTGTGAAGTACCGCCTGTTATAAGATTTCTTAGTGCTAAAGGCCTCAAAACGCTAGATATTCATCGTGAGATCTGTGCAGTTTACGCATAAAACATTATGAGTAATGGAATGGTAAGAAAGTGGGTAAGAGCATTTAAAGATGGCCGCACAAATGTGCATGATGAACAACGGAGTGGGCGTCCTACGATCGTTAATGAAAGTTTGGTCCAGGAAGTTGTCAATAAGGTGAGAGAAAACAGAGGCTTTACGATTTTCTCCTTTCGGTATGTTCAAATGTTCAAATGTTTGTAGAGCTTATGGGACTAGTGGGTCATCAATCCTTAAACTTACAAAATACTTATGAACTCGTTTATACCAAAGACTGAACTAACACCCATGCCCGAGGGGTGATTCGAACCACCGACGGGGAACGGCTTAGCGCATCGTAGCATATCGCCTCAATGCACACGGCCGCTCCACCGCGGTCTTCGGGATGACTTTCCTAATGTTTCTCGTAGTGTTTTGTATGGCATAGTGACAGACTACTTTCTACAAAATTTACTACAGTCGAAGGGCACATCCATTACCCATATGAAGATATACATAGCCGCGATACAGTGGCCGAGCGTACTAAGGCGCCTTGCTGCAGAGCGCGCGGGTGCTCGACGTAGGAGATTCGAGACCTTCTTTGGGTGTAGGTGTGTTTGTTTGTCCTTAGGTTAGTTTAATTAGTTTAGTGGTTTGTAAGCCTAGAGACTGATAGTGATGAAAGTTAAGTGCCATGCATTAAGCAACATTTGGACATTTTTTTGAAACATACATACGTCATCGACGCGTGGGAACGGGGTGGGAGAAATACGAGTTCGCATTGCACAGAATTGATTACCTTCGCCCGACGTTCATTTATTTACACGTTAGAGATATCATTTCGGAGCATGTATTTTAACCCTGTAGTGCCGTTAATATCAAAAAGAGTTTCTTCTAATATTTACAGTGTAATTACTAGCTCTTCATCAACCTAAGGTTAAGTCATAGAATCAGCTCACTTGCTTCCTACAGTGCTGAAGACGCTATGTTGATCATCTCTGGCATCACGTTTTCTGTTTCCGTTCTTCTGTAAATTATGTGTCTTAGATTTAGGCAAGCGTAAGTCAGGATTCGTAATATTTTTATCACACCCTACCCTATTTCCATTTGGAAATATTACTTTAACATCTGAATTACTTAGCTGACTTTCGCCTGTTCCATTAATATGTTAAAAAGCCCGATCGTTTTGGGTGGTACAATTCTCGAAAGAATGTTAACTCTAAGACAGTGGTTCAGTATGGCTCTTTATACTTACCTTAAGTACTTGATGACGTATTTTATCAAGCTAATATGTTACTAATTGGGTCTCTTGTTTAATAAAACTATCAGTTTGAAAACTGCATCTTCCATTTCATTAATGTTTTTCTTCCTATGCATTGTACGAAGTATAAATGACACGAAGATTGTACAACTAATTTCAAACTGTGACATCCATACTATCGTGTGGCCCATTGGCCTGGTGAAGTCTTTCAATTGGACGCCACTTCGGTGGCTTGCGTGTCCCTATCCTACCCCAGTTATCCAACCGGGGAAAGGTGACCAACAGCTTAACGTGTAATCCGAACCGCATGTCGTTTCTGGCGACTTCTCACATCGTTGAGAGACGAAGGATGGGCTAATATGAGATCCGACCGGGTTTTCAACCAGCGAACTTTCCGTTCTTATTCGAGCGCTTTACCCAAAGACCACCGCGCCCCACGGTAATGAAATGTTGCATACTACCACACGCGAAATGTTGATATTGGGAAACAAAGAAACAAGACTCCTGTATCATGAATGAAATTATATGTTATTCAATGACGTCATAGTGCCATTACATGTCCAGCCAACAGTGCGAAAAACCTTTCGCTCTAACAAGTAAGTTGCAACAGTAGCGCAAAACACATGGTCCTGCATCCTAGTCGAGCGGGAAGGGCCATGTGATGTGGTTCTAGTGCCTTGTAAGGGACAGTACGGTCGCTCCCGTTAAGTACGAGTCCTCTCTCTGGCATGGGTTTGCGTGTTGTCCTATGTATGTACAAATTAGTTTTCGTTTAGAAATGCAGGTACTGATGATCACAGTAGTTGCTTTCGTGGGTTTACAGATATTTGGATTTGAATACATACTATACACACGTGTTAGTGCTTGTATTAGTTCTCAAATTTCAGGTACAGAATTTCGATAAAGTTGATAAAACGAAGTGGAATAATTTGCAAACTTCACAAAATTCATGTTTTTATATTCTAAATCACCTTCATTTTCAATCAGTCTGTAATATATTAACACTCATTAAGTACATTTTCAAATTATAATATGCCTATGTCAACGGCATAAACTACCTATTGCCATGCTCATTAATTCGTAGGTTTATACTCTGGTGCATAATATCGAGTGTAAATCACAGAGTGATGTTTGTTAACAATATATTTTCCACTTTGATACAATCACTTCATCGAAATGCTGCATAAGCACTCTATAGACTAATGTAAACACTATCGCGTATGTATCCGCACTTTAATAGAGTAGAAGAAGGTGTAATACGTAAAACACGGAATACTCTGTATCATGCACTTCACAGTGATTTGCACAGTATCGATGTAGATGTAGTTGTCAAAGAAATTATCTACGAGAAGTACGAAAATGATCGACATTAATGAACTTTAAATGCAAATGGCAAACCCAAACTTACGAAAGAACAAAACTTTTGAGAAACAGAAGTTAAAAGCCCATTCTAAGAATCCATAGATGCTGCCAAGTGCCTTCTGTCACCTACCTCTTGTTTCAGTTAATTTTCTTTTTTAGTCACGTTGCAAAGATAAACTTTAATTCAGCTCAATACAGATATGATCATATGCAACCAAAAAAAAAAAAAAAAAAAAAAAAAAAAAAAAAAAAAAAAAAAAAAAAAAAAAAAAGGCACAGTGAATTCATTTCATGTAAATGAACCTGATGTTATAGGAGGCATGCTTCTAGAAAATGTCGTTATGAGAGAAAACGCTCATTAAAGGTGATAACGTGAGCAGCGCGCTGCCAACCTCATGCAATATCGAGGCAGGCGGGATAGACAGGTCGCTGTGCGCGCGTCAAAGGGATAGCCCTAAACGCGCTCGCTCGCTCAGTCCTGGAGGGCAGCTTTTGTGAACCTGATAATGCGTAGTTGCGTGTCAACATGCAAGCAATGGCTACGCGTTTTACTTGGTTCCACTAATGCTAGTATCTAATGCAACCTATAGTCTTTATGTGGAAGGTACAATAAACGAAATTAGTACTAGTTCTTCAGGAACTTTCACATTAACACGGCATTTTACACTAATATTTGATGTGGTACTTACCTCCACAATAAATTCCGTGGTGGTATAGACTCAGGTCACAGATAACATTCAACATATGCAGACATGAGCGAGCAAACGCGTTAAGCCCTACTCTTGCGACGTGCACACAACGGCCTGTCATTCCCATCGACCTCATATTATTTAAAAGGCAGAGAACATCATGGACCGAAATCAATTAAAATAACGTGTCAACCAGAGAAAAGGTAAAAACTGCTACAGTCCAAAGAAACTGACACATTTAGTTGTAGAACCAATGGAGCAAGGAAAGCAAATCACATTTTAATGTACCGTAGACATAAACATTCGTGGAGACGCAACAGATATTCGGACGAGGGAAGGATGGCGAGGGAAATCAGTTCTGTTCTTTCCGATCAACCAAATCGTATTCCTCCACCCCGTTCCCACGCGTCGATAACGTAGGTATATTTGAAAACATTGTCCAAATGTAGCACTCTGATGCCGACAACGACATCGCGTCCTGCCCCAGCTGTCTCTTCTGGAGGTAAAGTGTCAGTACGCTAACACATTTTTTAATCTCCTTTTACCCCCTGATGCGGCTTTTATGCTGAGTACCTGTCTCATTCTAATGTTTTATATCAGATGTATGCCAATGGCTGATAAAAATTTACTGTTTTAGGATTAGGATTTTATTCAGTTTTTAATACATATTTGACGGAGCTCCACTTTTTGTACAAAAGGGATCTTATAGGTGGTTTTATAGGCAAGTTGGTGATCAGCTACTTTGAAGTCTATGTAACGTATGGTTATTACGTAAATGAAATGAGTACCTGATGATGTAAATTTAATTTGCGAAACCGGTTGTGTGTTCTTAATAAAGAATTTATAACCGTCGCAGCATTGTGTTGTCAAGAAAGTGAATAACTTTGACTGTGGTTCTCCGATGAATAAAGTATTGTTTTGAAATGTATGGGATTTAACTTCCATCATTATCAGTCTCTTTGCTTCCAAAATACTTACACTAACGTAAGGAAAAACAAACACACCTATTCCCAAAGGAGGACTCGAACCTCCGACGTCGAGCACCAGCGCGCTCCGCAGCAAGGCGCCTTAGAACGCAGCTTTGTATGCCTCCATATCGGTAATGGATGTTCCCTACGACTAGTAAATTTTTTACAAGGTAGTCAGCAGTGGTCACCCACGGTGGAAATATAATATTTATGACCGTTATTAAATCCAGATATCGGTTAGTAGACAGCCACTCGCAGTGCATCACAAACATGTCGGTGTAAATGTTTCACATTTCGTACTTGAGTAAAGCGTACACAAATGTGCGTGAACTGTGTTGCGTTTACACCAACATGTCTATTATGAATTTTTAAACACCACTCTGAAACGTTGTACCATTACGACAGTGGAGTTCCTCATTTATTGTATGTGGATAAATTTGCTTTAACCAAACGTTTGCTCTTTATACATTGAAGGTAAAAGGTAACGCAGTCAATAATCTGTAGACTGGTTTCAACACAACAGTGCTTTACTAGGCATAGTCTATTTTGGAGGTGGTATGCCATTGCCTTCCTCCAACCTTCAAACTGAAATACCCAGCCAGTTACAAGGCGTCCTACAGTTTAACGTGTATTGCGAACCACGGTGCTACTCGACATTTTTAACTTCAGCAATCTACCCAGAGATGAAAGAAGTGAAAAGTAACAGACTTTTGGCGGGGACCGAAACCACGATCTTTCCATTCAGAGTCTCGGACTCTACCATAGCGATACCGCCCCACACCTTTATTTGTTACCATGAGCCATAAATCCATAGAAACTGTGGTTTTTCCGAACAAGCAATCTTCATTGACGCGCAAATGCCGATTGCCTTCCTTTCATGCTACATGCTAAGAGGTAGGTAATCCCTGAATTGAGTAGATGTGTTTCCGCTAATTGTAATGCGATTCCTACCGTAAACAATTTTATCACTCCCCAGAATGGCGATGCTTCACTTGGTTCGGTTTAACGTTTAGCCTTAATTTCGACTCTCATCGATAAAAAGAGTACACAAAACGCTCTAAACTCTTCAAAACTGCCAGGAATGTAATCAATTTTTAATTTATGATGGTTGTGGAAGAGAATTTCGTATATGTTTGGTAACTAATTCTGTACCAAACCCGCAATGACCGTTCCATTGTTTAATCTGAGATTTTATAGTCTCCAGCCTTCTAAAGATGACAAATGGGTTTTTCGAAACCGGTAATCCGAAATGAAATGTTGAACAGAAATCTTGACTTATATATTTCTCAACAATTGTCTGTTGTACTTCATATAAAAAATCGGAACAATCACTACCTTGATGCGACTCGTACGGAATCAGCTTCGTGAGGGAAACAAGATTGCGTGTTTGGTGTCTAGTAAATTTGGTGTCAGTTTTAAAATATGTTCTCGGGTTTGTGTGCAGCGTTTCTGGCAAGATTAATTATATTTCTTTCATAAACCGGAACAATTTTGCCGGTTTTTACGATACATATTTAATGTGCGATTGTGACGAGGTGATATATCGAACAACCGACTATTGACATGTGGTATTTACGATAATAGTATTAATTTACTCACCGGAAAAGGGAACATCAACAACCTGCAATCACAGATCAGGAACATAAAAATGTTCAAATGTTTGTTAAGCTTAAAGGACTTAACTGCGGGGTCAAACTAAAGACGACACAAACCTACATGCCCGAGGGGGATTCGAACTGGCGACCTAGCGGCCGAGCAGACTATGACTGGCGCGCCGCAGACCGCTAGGCCACTGCGGCCGGCCGATCAGGAACAGCCTTCATGGTTATGTTCATCGTAAATTCTCTAACTATTAATAGTATGTGAAAATTAGAGCATGTGAATTTGGTGAAAGATAATGCTCTCGGTTTGACCCTCAAACCACATGAAGCGAAAAATACGGTGCAATGGTTTTGTAAATTGGTAAATTCCTGCAGCATTCCCGGAAAATGTTCCGAAATTGTAAAAGGATAGTTTCGCGTTAAATATATGCAAACAACTCATTTTGGGCACAATTGGGTTAAGCAGTGCAGCTATGTAACGAAATATCTCTCGGAGAACAATGAAAATAAAGTTCGCGTAGAGTCCGGAACGGTCAGTGTGGTTTTTATTCTGTTTTTTTGGCCGAAAACAGCTGAGATAATCGTGGCTTTAAACGGCGAGCGAAATTTGTGTGTGAGGGCTAACGACTGCCACAAAACTAAGTCAGCCACAAAACACGGAGTGCTCTGTGAGGCCGGCGAGAGAATGAGGCGGAAGAATCCTGGCGGAAGCAGCGACCGGCTTAGCTTAGCCGGCTGGCGGAAAATGCGCAGTCGCCGGTAGGCAGCGCCGCGCCGCGGCGAGCCGGGCACACTACACGCGTCACAAGTGGCGAGCGCGGGGCAGCCGCAGGGACAGCCAGTGAGATCAAAGATTATCTGCAGTCACTACTGTCTATTAGGCCGGTATTACACTATCAAATTATTGGACAAAGAATTGGACGAAAAAATTTGATGATATATTGGTCATGTTTTTTGACAAAGAAATTGGCTGAAACGCAAAAGGGGGTATTACACTATCATCCAATATTTTGTCAAATTTGCTTCAAAATGGCGGTGTAATGCTCAGCTATTGTTTATACTACAGTTGCGTTGTGTCTGCATTTAGAAGAGGAGGAGGGAAAAAAACAAAAGGAAACGCACTTGGATGAAACCATGGGTGTCAGAGCGAGATAAATAAAATTTGTTACGGGACCGAGAGGATTTTCCTTTTTTTATGCCGTCGGCACAACAGCCAGGCCGTTCACTGCTAATTATTTTGTCGCTCTTCATTTTTTTTTTTATGGGTCTTAACTACGGGGTCATCAGTCCCTAAGCTTACAAACTACTTATGAACTAGCTAATACCAAAGACGGCACAAATATCCATGCCCGAGGGGGGATTCGAACCCCCGACCGTAGTGGCCGTGCTGACCGTGACTGGAGCGCCTCATCCCCTCGGCCACCGCGGCCGGCTCGCTCTTCATCCTTCGCAGTTTGCAATAGAGTGACAAAAAGGCTGACTCAGTGTATACGAACAAGATTGTTAAGTTGATAAAGCAAGTTTCATTAAATAACGTTTTAAATGGAAAATGTGAGCACTGACAAAGAGGATAATCTAAATTGTTTATGACGTTATTAACAATGTAAGGGGGGGAAACATTGCTGATGAAGTAAATAGGCTCTATTTATTTCCTTACAAAAAATGGCTGACGTATTTATATGTACATAGATTCGCTTGCAAACAGATGTCGATGTTTTGAAAGTTGTTTCATTTCCCAGAACTTAGCACACCACATTACCAAAAACATACATTCTAAAATCTGCTTCTGCCGTATTAAAATTTAGAGGTATTACTTCTTCAATTCCGATAGTATATAATGACTTTTTTACATCACAGATTGTAACTCAACCTTACTTTCGTTGCAGGGTATTGAGCTACGCGAATTGACGTGACGGACAGTGAATTGGCCTTGTCACCTGTTATACAACGCCCCATCTGATTTTTTTTAAATTTTGTTGTTGCTGGAAAACACTACACAAACATTCCACTACTAGCCATGTTTACGAGTACGAAAGTTATGTATAAGAAATGTCAGATATTGAACCTCCAAATAAAACAGCTGTAGTGGCAACGAAGCTGTATACTACTAGCGCTCCAAGCGGTCACATTTCTCATTTCTTTGATCAAATCTACGCCGAGGCCTTAGATTGGATGAAATATTGGACGATGTTCCCATTACACTTCGTCCAATTTTTCTTTGTCCAATTCTTTGACAAATAATTTGATAGTGTAATACCGGCCTTAGGGCTAGTTTACACGACGACACTAAGTTTCATGAAACTGCTCTACTGGCCAGTGCGCATGCGCGGCAGGCGTTCGCGCGAAACTAAACAGTTTCGGCACCTTCCAACTTTGGCGAAACTGATTGCACGTGTTTTCAGGTTAGGTTATAACCAATACAGATCAAAACACAACATAAAGGGGGGAACGGATGAAATAATTCGGTTTTTGAACATATATGAGATGCGTAGGTGTTTGTGCGATTTTTAACGATGAAACTTTCAGGAATAAGCAGCGGCATGTTAGTGCTCTTGAAGCAATTATTCGCGAATTAAATATTGATGGGTTTACGATTAGTCAATTGCAGACTAAAATACATTCAGTTCCAAATACCTATACAAACGGACTATGGCAATTATGGATTTGGGAACACGGTACAGGTACTGTAGAGAAGAATATCTACTTGACAAGAAACGTAATACAATTTGTAATTTCAGTTCTGGTAACAACGCTTCACGCATAACAGTATCTTGTTTATTTATTGCATTACTGACTCTGTTTAAAAGGAACGTAAACTGCTTTGGTGACATTCTAAGTTGGTTAAAATAGCTTCTAGGGTCTTCAGATATAATTTCTTTCAGCAAGGTCACTAAGCAACCGAGATGACGTCTTTATTTTTAATCCAGTCACAAATACAAACAAGTTTTTCGTTCTTTTTATGTTTAGTCTTATGCAGCGACTTTACACAGAGAACCAAGAGCTCAACCACAATTCTTACAGCTACCAAAACTTTCATTCTACGGCGAATACGGCACTCACAAAACAATGAAACTGAAGTGTGTAGTATTGGCGCTGTATCTACAGACATACAAGAAATCAGTTGCGCGCAATTCATTTCATGAAACCAGTGTCGCAACCTAGTGTCGTCGGGTAGACTAGCCTTAATAGTCTAGTCTACACGATGACACTAGGTTGCGAAAATCGTTGCATGAAATGAATTGCGTGCATCTAGTTTAGTGTATGTCTGTAGACACGACGCCAATACCATATACATCAGTTTCGTTGTTTTGTGAGTGCCGTAGTCGCCGTAAAATGAAAGTTTTGGTAGCTGTACGAGTCGTTGGAAATCTATTGCTTGTCTGTGTGATGTCGCTGCATAAGACTAAACTTAAAAAGAATAATAAACGTGTTCGTGACTGGATTAAAAAAAAGACGTCAGCTCGGTTGCTCAGCGACCTTTTTGCTGAAAGAAATTGTGATTGAAGACCCTAGAAGCTATTTTAATCAACTTAGAATGTCATCATAGCAGATCAAGTTCCTTTCATACGAAGTTAGTAACGCAATAAAGGAACAAGATACTGTTATGCGTGAAGTATTATTACCAGAACTAAAATTACAAATTGCATTACGTTTCTTGTCACGAAGACATTCATATTGGTCTCTGCAGTACCTGTACCGTGTTCCTAAATCCACAATTATCGTAGTTCGTATGTATAGGTATTTCGAGTTGAATGTAATTTAGTCTGCAATTCACTAATCGCCAACCTATCAATATTTAATTTCACAAATAATAGCCAGAAGAGGACTAACACACCGTTGAAATCGTACAAACACATACGCAACGCATATATATTCAAAAACCGTATTATTTCTCCCGTTCCCCCCTTTATGTTGTATTTTGTTCTGTATTGGTCATAATCTAACCTAAAAACACGCGCAATCGGTTTCACCAAAGTTGGAACGCGCTGAAACTATTTAGTTTCGTCAACGTGTTGCGCGGACGCCTGCCGCGCATGCGCATTGGCCAGTAGCGCAGTTTCATGAAACCTAGTGTCGTCGTGTAGACCAGTCTTTACGAAAGCGTGACGTTCGGCGCCATGTTGGTGAACGTGTATCTGTCGCACTCTAACTAGTTGTTAGTAGTATTTGCTTACACAATATTCTGACATTTGTAATCGTTAGTTCTAGTTGCTTTCGAAGAAAGCAACACAAATGCCAGGATAACTACTTCTAAAAATTCTAATACTAATCACAAAATAGTTGGCACGTGGAATAAACCGTGGGCCTACTCATGAAAAGAAACAGCAGTAAACGGCATGTATAACACGTATAAGTGAGTTATATAAACAGGGTGTTTCACTAAGTGTGTTTGCCTCTGTAACTTATAAAATAGTAGATGACGGGAAATTTTAATGCGGTAGGTCAACACAAGAAATGTTACACATTCTGCGGAGCTATGAACATAGTTTATTGTATGATTTTCCAAAGAGATACACCACAAATATATATTTTTTTAAATGGAACAATACTTTTTTTTCTATCGTGAATTGGATTCGTTTAAACCAACTGCGTCCAAATCAAATTAAACTACTTACCTATCACTGTTAGTTTGGAAGCTACAACCCTTCAAAGTTTAGGGGGCGGAGGCTGCGATAGCGTTGCTGACTGGCCAAGTGGCTATCCCCTGGGGCACGGCCCATTGTCATATCTCTGTGCTGTAACTCTCTGGAAAATGATTCAATAAACTATGTTCATAGCACCGCAGAGAGTGTAACATTTCTTGTGTTGACCTACCGCATTAAAATTTCCCGTCACCTATTATTTTATAAGTTACAGAGGCAAACACACTTAGTGAAACACCCTGAACTAGTGTTTCTACCACATTGCGTTTAACGAAGAAAATTGCTTTACTGTAGAAAGACAAATAAAGGTGTAAAAACGACCAATTCGAGGTGTCTGCTATAAGCATCATTTTCCGTTCATTAATTTCCAGCCAGTGAGCTGAAACGAAAATCTTTATAAACAAGAGATGAATATAGAACTGAACACAAGAAGTAGCGTCTACAGCAGTGTAATTTATTCGTTAAATTAACTGTGATAGAAACAGTTACCGACTGACAGCAGTACAGTCCAGCCCAGCCGAGTGCAGCACTGGTCACATGGGCTATTTGTAATTCCGAAGATGACCTACACCAGGTCGAAACCGGTTAATTGAAACTGTTAATTTCTGCGATTAAGACTGTTTTTTGTATATTGATCATACCAAATAGATCGCTGTTTTTCTCCTGACAATGTTGTCATAATTAAATAGAAATACTATACAGTTCTGAATAAAAATATAGTTCATCTATAGATCTGAACTCTGCTTCGTTTATTTTTCGTTCTCTACAACCATAAACGACTCAAACTTTACCATAATGCATTTATGAAAGTGATTAATTGTTTTAACTTCATTTTAAAGGACGCAGAGCACAAAAGTACAATACAACCTATAAGTACGGAGATGCCAACATTGCGGAAATAGTGTGTCATGATTTTCACAGATTCAAAGGACTACAGTTGTGTATTCAGTGTTAAGAATTGAGATCACTGGATACAGCCAGCGCGGGCGATATTCTACCTCTGGCCGGCCCTGGAAAAATAATTACTCCGATGTGTCGCTTAACGATGGAAATTTGATACGTATATCGCCCGTGATAATCCAATGATGGTCAACTGAAATTGCCGTAAAAATCGACGAATACGGGGGTGATTGAACTACAGCGGGGTTTTTACGAAATTTTATCTCAATTAAAAAACAAAAGGGGGATGGGAGTAGAGAGGGTTGGGTTGGAGGAGTTGCCATATGTTTACAGTTAAACTATTAAGAATAAAAATTTTGAACATCGCTGCATTTTTCAGCGACCGTTTAAATAGTCAATAGTGATACAGCCCTTGGTCGCGAAGAAAAATAATTATTTTACCAGTTTCGGTAATTACTAGGATTGCCATAATTAGGAATTTTTTGGCCCACCTTAGGTTACGGTAATAACAGTAAAAGTGGGCCTTTGCGATCGTCTTTTGACAGCTCGAAATTTAAATGAAAATAACGGATTAAAAATTCATCTGACACGAAAATTGAATATCCGAATTTGTTTAGGAAAAAATTCTCTACAACGTTGCTCTCTAAAGGTTTTTTTTTTTTCATATCTCGTATCGTTTCAGATATATTTGCAGAAATAACGGCGATTTTGAGATGTATGTCTGTCCGTCTGTAAAGTGTTCCCTGTTCGTAAGACGAACCGCTCAACCGATCAGCACCAAATTTTGCAATTGTAGGCCGTCTGAGACCAGAACCTCCCTTTTTCAAATTTTTCGGACCATAAATACGTTAGTAATACCAAAAAAAGCCGTTTGAAATGTCATTTTAGTAAACCGTTCATCTGATGTGAAAATTGAATTACCAAATTAGTAGACGAGAAAATTCTCTACAACTTTGTACCCTTACGTTTTTTCATATCTCGTACCGTTTGAGAGATATTTACAAAATGAACTGAGTTTTAATACCCTCCATTGAATTAACGAAAACCAGCCGTCCGAAGATGTCGCGTGACATTCCTCGCCCATAACTTTCTCTGGTATACGCCATCTTGCGTTGCATATTTGATCATTTTCTTATTGTAAGTAATACGTTGTCATTTCAAAACAATGGCGCACTGAAGAATTAACAAAAACATGTCGTTCTTCGTACGATAAATGATAATCTTGTGTACGAATGCCTTATCAGCATCAGTTAACAATACCCATCAATAATATGAGATTAAAGAACGCAACTTCTAATTGTTAGCTGTAGCGTAGTGGAAACTACGTTGCACTGTGTCGCTGAAGGTCAGTGGTTCGGAACCCGCTACTACCTAATTTTTTACTAAAAGGGTTTCAGACACTCTTATTAATTGATTTTTTATTACTTAAATTATTATTTTGGTCCAAAATGTTTGCAAAAAATTATAAAACTACAAATCTAAAGTGGGCCGTAAAACACGTCAGTGTGATTTTTTTTAATGCCTGTGTCATAATTTTTTCTTTATTTTTTGTTTTGTTTTGTATTTTTATTATTATTTTTTTTCAAAAGAGACGCCAGACACTAAAGGCTGCTCGCTTTTGCGAAGGAGGCTTCGGACTAGTTTGTGCGCAGTAGAGTTACAGACAAGTGAACGCTACATCGGTGGAGCCGTCTGGAAGCCGCAATTATTAACAGGCTACTGTAAAAATTGGTGTTTTCAGAAAGAAATGTTACAAAGAAATGTATCTAATGAATAAAAGTAAATGCTTGTTTGTTTGTCTTTTTGATCGTATTTTATGCACGGCCATATCGTACATTCGATTGCGATTAAACATTGTCAACTCATTGCATGCAATTTGCGCGAAGGTTATAGGCATACTAATATATACTTCGTATGGTCATGGCGGAGGGTGCTTTACAATTAGTTAATTCGTTTCTTACGATTTCATGCTGAAATGGCTGGAAAGATATGAATTAAATTTGGAATGGAGGTAGCTTATACCTCGCATTAATACATGAAATCTTTCGTAAGCCACCGTATGGTGCGGGCCGGTGGGTAACTTACAATGTGTTAGTACGTTTGTTTCTCATCACGCTGAAACAGGTACGGATTAGAATTAAATTTGGAATGCAGATAGTTTATACCCTGAATTAACGCATGAGCTACACTTAGGAACCCACCGGGCGATACGTGGCATATTTAAAACCGAATATGTTGACATATAAGTTTTCTGGGTGTTGTACGTCGTTATAATGTAAGAAGGATATTACTTTAATAACCGACGTTGCGGCCAACGTTACAGTGGCCTTCATACACAGACGAAGGCCACTATAACTTTAATAACCGTTACTTTAATAACCCTTGCTTTATTAACCGTTGCTTTAATAACTGTTACTTTAATAACCATTTTACATTCTGACGCGCTACAACACCCAGAAAACTTTCATGTCATCTTACTGTGTCCGCAGAAGCCTACGCAAATATATAAACGAATATGTTGTTTACATGTTTGTTCGTATTTTATGCGCTTCAGTACCGTTCATACGATTCTGATGAAACTTTGTCAACATACTGCTTGCACATTCGCTTAGGTAATAGGCGTATAAATATGACCAATAGTTCAGTAGATACGATGTTATGAACACTGAGTTGCGTGAAAAATTACCACATTATGAACGTCGTTTGAATTTGTTACACTTTTAGACCACTTAGATACCAGTTCACTGATCACAGATGGAAGAAGCAATGGACTAAGGAAGCGGAGGAGGAATTCGACAGAGAAACGAGGAGATGAATGTCAGAAAATGTGTAGATGGGCAGAGAATGCGATAGTAGGAGATGAACAGAGAGAGGGGAGATGCCGATACAGAGAGAGGGGGGAGAGGGGGAGATGGACAGAGAAGGAAAAAGAAGGTGGACAAAGAGGGAAAATGGAAGGCGATATGGACGAAGAGTGGAATAAATAAGTACCGGAGCGACATCGGGTTTTTAGCTAGTTTAACATAAATAAGATGGGTAAGTCGTCATTTTAGTACAAAAATTGTTGAGTGAATTACCGAACACATAAATGTTATAAACATGAAGCATAGTTAAAATGGCCGTTTCGAAAAATTTTTTGGGATCAACTCGAAAGAAATAATTCCCACAGTGCACGAAGTAAAAAAAATCAAAGTCCGAGTAACGGCTAAATACCGTCGAAGAAGGTTCTATTATAAACTGCTCGTCTAACAAGCCTGTTATTACGAGAAAGATGTCTGAATATTTTTAATTCCTAGAGCACGTCTAATCTGCGACCTACCTTCTCAGTGTGCAAAATATCCACGAATGGCTTTGGTTGCGTGACCTGCAGGAAGGTGCAGGAAGAATTCAGGGGGCTAGTGCCTTATTTTTCTCGAAAGATGTTCCTTAAATCTGAGTTTAAATGCATGTACTTTTTGTCCTTTGTAGTAAGAAGAGCAAGTATCACAAATAATCTCATAAACAACAGAAGTATTCGAACATGTTGATTTTAAATTCTGAATCAGTTTCTTTTCAATCTGTTATTGGTACAAAATGCAAAGATACCGTTTTATTTGTTACGAAGTAGCCGTTCAATTGGATAGGAGATGGGCCCCAGAAAAGGAATAGAAGAAATTTTTGGTCAGTGGAGTAGCTCTAAGTTTTTTTCTAAGGATGTTCTCAAGTATGGCGGTATCTCATTCGTTATTAACTGCTATGGTTTTGGTGAAATGTATCTCATCCTCGAATTTTCCTTTTGAGATTGGAATATATATATATATATATATATATATATATATATATAGCTCTGCGAATAGCAATGTGAAAGTAAGCGTTTTTATGACAATGAGGGTGCATGGAAGAAGCAGGTACAATTTTGATCAATATACGTTTCTTTGCGATAGATGTTAAAACAGATTTTATTTTCTTCTGCTATCCTACGATTTCTATCTGTCACTTTCCACTTCTTTCACCTCTAGCAATGTTACTGATGTGAAACATATCGGGTAGCACCGTGGTTCAGAACCTAAATTAAACTGGATTGGTAAATCACTTCGAAGGTCGGAGGAAGGCAATGGCATACTAGCTCCAAACAGTATAATGCCTAGTAAAGCATTGTGGTGTTCAAACCAATCTGGTATTGTTGACTGCTTTATCTCTTTTACCTAATGTTAAATCAAGAAAATTCACGTGCCTCATTCTCAAGATGGATGTCATATTGTCGCAAGACCATCTACCTGCTCGTACAGTTTTCCATTAAATTGAAAGGAGGTGTAATTGACTAAGACACTAATTATATGCAAAAAGTAAGTGATTTGCTCATATCAAAGTTCTTTTTTGAAATGACGTACGTTCTTTTCTACAATTTTAAGCGTTTCATGTGTGGGGACGTTCGCGTAAACAGTCTTGATATCTAGTGAAAAGAGCTTCGTATCTGGGATTAAAAAAAATTTATGTACTAATACGTGACTATTGGGGACTGAATAATTATTCTGGAAGACGAAGAATTTTTTCAGGGTTTAATACTGAAATATAGCTAAATCGAGGTAAGCACTATTCATACTGTTCGACATTAGCCGGACTGGATGATAAGTCTTGTGCACCAAGAACTGTGAACGAAGGTGGTTGAGGGTTCTTGATAACAAACGCTTATTATGGAAAGTTTGAGTATATAAAAAATGTTCAAATGCTTGTATAGCTTATGGGACTTAACTACGGGGACATCAGTCCCTAAGTTTAAAAACTACTTATGAACTAGCTAAGACGAAGGATAGCACAAATATACTTGTCCGAGGGGGGATTCGAACCCCCGACCGTAGTGGCAGTGCTGACCGTGACTTGCGCGCCGCAGAGCGCTCGGCCATTGACTAAATATTTTTGCGTCACTGACGCCAGACCTGAATTATTTTTTGTCGGATACCCGTGAAGTGCCGAAATACAACACTGTAATAAAAATATGCTCGTAGATCAGAGCAGAATAATGCCTTTCAAATGTTCAGATGGTCGTAAACTTTTGGGACCTAACTACGGTGATCATCGGTTCCTAATCTTACAAACTACCTAAAACAGCCTAAGAACTACACACACACACACACACACACACACACACACACACACACACACACACACACACACGAAGGAGGACTGGAACCTCCGACGGCGAACAGCCGTGCGCATCGCAGCAGGAAACCTGCGTACGACTATTCCACCGTGGCAATATTGCCTTTGGCATAGCTAACATCATTAGTAAAAGTACAGTTCATTTTCAAAATGTTGTGCACAACATAGGAAATACATCAAGTCTATAAATAATAAGCTTAAAAAACTGATGCATTAATAACCTAATCTGACAAAAGTTGTTCTTTTGTTTTGGTAGCAATTCCGAATATGTTTCTAAAACCTTGGAGTTCTAGAATGAAAAGAAGTTTCTTTACTGTTTTTTCGAAATATGTTAAGAAATAGTAAACCCACAGTCATTTTAGACACCAGTAGCTACCGTCTAACAATTAAATCTCACAGCGACAAAAAGGCCATTTGATAACTCATACAGCCCCTTAGTTTTTGCAGAATGGTTTGAGTAACCATTTCAAAACCACGCAAGAAATACAAGGTTAAGCAACACCAACAGCAGTCAGCCAGCCAGCAGCCTGCCGACTATCCCAGCATTGACAACTAGCGGATGGCCGCGGTGGAGTAGCCGAGTGGTCTAAAGCGCCTCGCCGCGGAGCGCGCGGTTGCTCGCCGTGGAGGTTCGAGTCTTCGCTGGGGCATGGGTGTGTATATTGTCCTTAGGTTAGGTTACCTAGGCTTAAGAATTTTTTAAGCTACAGACTGATGACCACGCAGTTTGGTCCGATAGATTTACAGACATTTCAACATTCGATTTGACTAGCGGATGCAGCTAACGCATGCGCAGACTCGGGCACCCGTAGGCGTTGCCCGCGCCTTAGCCTGTGTTTAGCGGGTTGCATTCTGCAAGGGGCTACGCTGGATGTAAACCAGGCGTGGGCACGGCAGATGCCCGCCACACTGCCAGCGCGCTGTTTTACCGCCGTGTGGGCGCCACGTGAGCTCAGCTTTCTATCAGTTACTCACGAACACCGCCGAAGGACTGCCGATAATACACGATCGACAGCTGACGCGCGAGTTTGTAGTAGCATTAGAAGTATTCTTTGCACTGTTATAATTCAGATATTCAGATGTTCGTAAATCTGTCTGAACAAACTGCGTGGTCATCAGTCCGTAGCTTAAAAAACTACATAAACTAAGGTAAACTAACCTAGGACAACACACATACCCATGCTCTAGGGGAGACTCGACCTCCGACGGCTAGCAACCACGCTTTCCGCATCGAGGCACCTTAGACCATTCGGCTACTGCACCGCGGCCTGTTATAATTACTACAGTATGAGAATGCAATGAATTACATGCTGTAAAAAGATACTACAGAGCCACCGCCACTTTGGTCATAATACAAAAGTAAACTTCTTCACGCGTTAGCGCCTAACTACCCCTGGAAACTACCTATGAGGGTCTTCCACAAAGTAACTTCCGTTTCTAGTTATATCCATAGCAGAGCCGCGATCGCAGTTCCGAGCGGCCATTACTCTGACACAAATAGAAAAATGTATGTCATTTTCAGATCGCTGGTGGCGACGTGTGCTTTGTAATGCTCCTTTATAATGTCAGCAGTAATTCAAAATGCGGCTGCGCGTAAAATCAGATCTGTGATTCGTTTTCTAAATGCAGAGAAAGTTAAACCAAGGAAATTCATCGGCGAATCTGCGGAGTTTAAGGACAAAATTCTCTGAGTGATTCAAAGGTCAGAAGATGGGTCGAACTGATCAATGAAGGACGTGAGGAAGTGTACGGTGAAGGACGAAGTGGATGCATGTCTGTGGTTGCTGATGAACTGTTTCACACAATTGAAGAGAAGATTAAGGACAACCGTAAGTTAGTGCCATTGCTATGAAGTTTCGCAAATCTCACGATCACTATTTCATTAAGTTTTAATTGAGAAACTGAAATTTGGAAAACATTTCTCACTTTGGGTGCCCAAAACTCTTACTGAAGAACACAAAAATTCAACGGATGGGCAGTGTACTTCAGTTTTTGATACTCTACTTTCATCTCTTCCTTCACCTAAAATTTGTCCATAGTGGTAAGCACTTTAGCCATGATAACTAGCTAAAAGAACATATTGCCACATGATTGAATACACAGGCGGCATCCATGAATGACGAAGCCATACAAAATCTTGTGCCACGCTTTGACATGTAGTTATAAAATTTCGGAAGTTGTAGATTTTTGTTCAATAAAAAATTTCCTCTATCTGTACATGTGTACGTACTTTGTGGACATTCCTCGTATATAAGGAAAATGAAACCAAGGAAAGTAAGAGAAATGAGTGGTAAGTACGAAATAAACAAATAATATCATTTTATTTTTATTATTACAATCATTTTTTTTTTTTATTTCTTGTGAGTTATAGAGCTTTATGTGCGTCGTATGGATCGGAGGATCTCGGTTAACCGCGTCTAGTAAGGTTAGTCACAGCTTCTCGTAGAATGTGTATACCATTGAAAAGTTAGGGTTTGGACAGTAGTTCTCCACTCTAGACTGAAGACATTACAGCTGCGGGGAAAGTCGTGGAAGGTCCTCCCAAGGTACTTTGAAAATCAAATGTTTGTAAAGCTTATGGGACTTAACTACGGGGTCATCAGTCCCTAAACTTACATACTACTTATGAACTACTTACGAACTAGGACGGCACAGATATCCATGCCCGAGGGGGGATTCAAACCCCCGACCGTAGTGGCCGTGCTGACCGTGACTGGAGCGCCTCAGTCACCTCGGCCACAACGGCCGGCTGGTACTTTGAGAAATATTGTCTGTATTTAGGCTGACGTACAACATAATGGAGATCCATGAGACAAGTCCAAAAGTCAAGTTTTGATGTTGAAGTATGTCCAAGAAAATTGTTTGCGATGGCCGCGGATCCAAATGACAGCATTGGTCTTAGCCTTGGGAAAATAACCTCGATCTGGAAACAACAACGAATGGGGAGTAATACTCGTGGAATATTCCTCGTGAGGAAATCTGAGATGCAGCAAATCAGATGCCAAACCTCGCATGTTCGTCAGTGTCAGTCACCGCACACCTGGGTCAGAGAGGGGATGCGCTGAAGAGGATGTGATGAAGGCGAGATCGGCAAACATGCTTAGCGATTGAACATCGGAATAAAGGGAGGAAGCAGACACCGTGCACCAGATGGAACGCCAGTCTATATGGGGAATTTTTGGTCAATCGGGTTTGATGGTAGACGTCTTTGTAGAACATCACAGACAGCTTTAGATTTAAAGTACGGGCGGACAAGTTGAGGTGGAGATAACTAAGCTCGAGATGAAAATATCTGATATAATGGAAAGGGATTGGAGTAACCATGATCGGTGATGACATAAAAGCTGGCGGAGGAGTCGACAAAAGGAGACCAGTAAGGCTCGTTGGATAAGTGTCCATATCATTAAAGTATTGATATGCCGAGATCGCATTAATTAATTTACTATCCGTCGGCCGGTTTCGGTACTCTTAGGGTACCAACACCTGGTCACTTGTGTCCTATGCTTTCCATTTCGTGGAGGCGCACGGGATTATAATTATACGACAATCATAAATCTCTTTTATAAATGGTATGTCAAAACATAAAAACAGTTAAAATAAAATACAGTCTCCATTGTGTGTCACGTTGACAGAGTTGTAAGAAAGCGCTACGACTGTATACATGGCAGATAATGGAGAATTTCTTTAAACATTTTAACTGTTTTTATGTTTGACATACCATTTATAAAAGTTAAAAAATATGTGATTGGCGTACCATTATAATAACGTGCGCCTTCACGGAATGGAAAGCATAGGACACAAGTGACCAGATGACGGTACGCTATGTGTATCGAAAGCGGTCGTCTAAAAGTAAATTAATTAATTACGATCTTGCATTTTAATACTCTAAAGTAAGAAGATCGCCCATCCTACCATGGAAAAATTAAACTTGTCCAATTCGTCATCTGGGTGCTAACAAAGAGGGCACGAGCTCCATCCAGTACATGATATAGACCTAACGAAGAAAGGGTGAGTGATTCAAAATTAACTTCGAACAACAAGTAGTTGCTTACGAATGTCACTTCGGTGAATTGCGCGTTCCTAAACAACTCCATCATCCGACCAGGAAAAGGGAAACTACAGTTTAACGTGGAATCAGAACCACGTATCGTTTCTGACGACTTCTCATATCGTTGAGATGTTAAAACGTGGACTGCAATGCACTCGGACCCAACCGGGTTTCTAACTCGCAACCATTTGGTTCCCAGACAAGCACTTTCCCCTGAGACCACCAGGCCCGACTCCTACTGCATTAAAGACCACTCCTGTGCCGTAGACACGTGCCCCATGGAAGAGAAACTACTTTAACCTTATAAAAATTCTATAATAATAATAATAATAATAATATGGTTTTCTGTTTCGCAGGACCTCATTGAGGAGTAAGACTCCATGTTCATGGAACAAGTAAATACATGAAGTTTGACGCAAGGATGGTAATAGAAGTTTTTAAGTAGTCCTATTCATACGGCAATCTTAAGACTAAGTGAAAAGAATCAATAAAGAAAAAAATATTCTTAATTATTTACCTTTTCTAGGAGTTCCTCGACAGAATAAAACCGAAAAAGGGAACTATATCTGTCCGCAAGAAAGAGTAATAACCCAGAAACAATAAAATATTATAAAAGCTACTGTGCTACATTAAGAAAAGTTATTAAAAAATCAAGAAGCATGTGCATCATGTCTGAGATTAGCTCCTCTGATAATAAAATTAAAACAATTTGGAATATTATTAAAAGGGAGACAGGGCAACCAAGAGCAGAGGAAGAGGGTATTACCATCAAAACAAATGAAAACTTTATCAACAAAAAGTCAGAAGTTGAAAACATTTTTAATGATTACTTTTTAAATGTTGTGGAGAAAATAGGATCTAAATGTTCATTAGAAGGAGCAAGGCAATTAATGGAAGAGGCCATACCCACACAATTTGATACAATTGAAATTCCACCCACCTCACCTTCAGAAATTAGGAAAATAATAAGCTCTCTCAAGAGTAAACGGTCATATGGAATTGATGGCATTTCCAGCAGCGTATTAAAAACTTGTTCCCAGGAGATAAGTAGGATTCTCTGTCATATTTGTAATAGCTCATTAAAGCAGGGTATTTTCCCAGATAAACTGAAATATGCTATCGTTAAACCTTTGCATAAAAAAGGGGATACTTACGATGTCAACAACTACCGGCCCATCTCACTTCTGACAGCTTTATCAAAGATTTTTGAAAAAGTTATGTATTCTCGAGTTGCTTCACATATTGGTATAAATAAAGTTCTAACAAAATGTCAGTTTGGTTTTCAAAAAAGCTTTTCAACTGAAAATGCTATATACACCTTCACTGATGAAATATTAAATGCTTTGAATAACCGGACATCACCAGTAGGGATTTTTTGTGATCTTTCAAAGGCTTTTGATTGTGTAAATCATGGGATTCTTCTAGATAAGCTTAAGTATTGTGGTATGAGTGGTACAGTGCACAAATGGTTTAAGTCATACTTAACTGGAAGAGTGCAGAAAGTTGAAATAAGCAGTTCACATGATGTATATGAGACAATTAATTCTTCTAACTGGGGAGTTATTAAAAATGGGGTCCCACAAGGTTCGGTCTTGGGTCCTTTGCTGTTCTTAATATATATTAATGACTTGCCATTCTCATACATGAAGATGCTAAGCTAGTACTTTTTGCTGATGATACAAGTATAGCTATCACACCTGACAAACAGGAATTAACTGATGAAATTGTAAATGATATCTTCCAGAAAGTCATTAAGTGGTTCTCTACAAATGGACTCTCATTAAATTTTGTTAAAACCCAGTATATACAGTAAATGGCATGACACCATTAATAAATTTAGACTTTGAACAAAAATCTGTAGCTAAGGTAGAATATTCAAAATTTTTAGGTGTTTGCATTGACGAGGGACTGAATTGGAAGAAACATATTGAAGATCTCCTGAAACGTCTGAGTTCAGCTACTTATGCTATCAGAGTCATTGCAAAATTTGGTGATATAAATCTCAGTAAATTAGCTTACTACGCCTATTTTCATTCACTGCTTTCATATGGGATCATATTCTCGGGCAATTCAACATTGAGTAAAAAAGTATTCATTGCACAAAAGCGTGTAATCAGAATAATAGCTGGAGCCCACCCAAGAGCATCCTGCAGACATTTATTTAGGGATCTAGGGATACTCACTGTAGCTTCACAATATATATATTCACTCATGAAATTTGTTACTAAAAATCCGACTCAATTCAAAAGTAATAGCAGTGTGCATAGCTACGACACTAGGAGAAAGGATGATATTCAATATTCAAGGTTAAATCTAACTTTGGCTCCAAAAGGGGTGAATTATGCTGCCACAAAAGTCTTTGGTCACTTACCAAGTAGCATCAAAAGTCTGACAGATAGCCAACTAGTATTTAAAAAGAAATTAAAGGAATTTCTGAATGGCAACCCCTTCTACAATGTAGATGAATTTTTAGATAAAACATAAAAAAATATATAAAAAAATTTAAAAAAAAAAATAAATAAAAAAATATCAAAAAAAAATTCTTAAAATATAGATTGTCAAGTATAGACAAAATTTACTAAACTGACACGTTCCACATCATTACGAAATGTCGTATACATGATCTAAGGGACAAGTATTAATCTAATCTAATCTAAAAGGAGTCAGCCATACGTTTAGATTGTAAAGCGCGTGGGATAGTTCTAAGTTTCCTTACTTCTTCTGGCAGCTTATTCAAAACGGATGCTGTAGAATACTGCACACCTTTCGGCACAAGTGTCAAGGTGGTGTGATGCAAATGTAGATTCGACTTTAGTATTCATCGAGTGAAAGGTACAAACACGTGCGAATAAGCTGATATTATCAACAACAAACGACATTAAAGAAAAAATGAATTGTGACGTCAGTGTCAGAATTCCCAGACTACTGAAAAGAGGTCGACGTAACGTTCGTGAACGTACATCACATATTGCTCGAACCGCCCGTTTCTGAGCCAAAGATTTCCTTTTTGTATCAGTCGAGTTACCACAAAAATAACGCCGTGCGTCATAAGTGAGTTAAGGTAAGCGTAGTAGACTACTTTTTCTGTTGAAAAATCACTAATTTCAGATATTGTTACAATGGTAAATATAGCAGAATTTAGTTGTGGAACAAGATCCTGAATATGAGCATTCCACACCAGCTTACTGTCTTTATGAACACCCAGAAATTTGAACTGTTCAGTCTTACTTTGCCAATTATGTGTAATCAAAATGTCATCTTTCGTCAAATTATGTGTTAGAAATTGTAAAAACTGAGTTTCACTGTGATTTAACATGAATTTATTTCCTACAAGACATGAACTTATCTCTTGAACTGCATTATTTGATACTGTGTCAATATTACGAACAACATTCTTCACTACCAAGCTGATATCATCAGCAAACAAAAATATTTTACAATTATACTCGAAGGAATATCATTTATATAAACAAAAAACAACAATGGTACCAAAACAGACCCCTGACGTACCCCACACTTCACTGTGTCCCATTGCGATTGGACGTCTTAGCCACTTTCAACACTGCGGAGAATTACCTTCTGTTGACTATTATTAAAGTAAGATGTGAACCAGTTGTAAGCTACTCCTCGTATTCCATAATGCTCCAACTTCTGCAACAATATCAACTCAATCAAACGCCTTTGTTAAATCAAAGATGTCTAATCAGATAGAGGAACACTAACGAAAAAAATATTTCCATTGCCTGATGCTGTAATGAGTAAAGCAGAGTCACAAAATAATACTTCGCAAAGGTTGACAGCAGTTACGTTGGAAATTGTCTACAAGGTCATTAGTAAGTCAGGGGAGGGAGACGGCCGAATCAATAAAGCTGAATAAACTGCCATATTCGTCGATTTACTTTTCTGGTCGGAAAAGCAACACAAACTTAAGAAAAAGGGATACTTTTATTTTGTAAGAATATTTTAATTACTATATATGTATTATTACTGAGAAGTGTTAAGATCAGAATTAACGTAGTACTTAAAAAGTGAAAGAATCGTGTGTTTTCATCACTCTGTTTCGGTTTGAATATCTTTCTTATATACTTTTTATTAGCATCTCGATGTCCGTAGTGACATTACTGATTATCAACTGCATTAATACAGTCAGTTGACCGTTGATCTTCTATTTCGCTAATTTTATTTCGGAATAAAGACTTTAACAGAAATATTTAGTTAAGAACGTACTGCAGATTAAAGCTGCGTTGCTAAAACCTGCGTGCAGGAAGTTCTTTTAAAATACTTACTTTTTTCCTCTTTTCATTTAAGTAATATTTTTTCTACCACGAACGGCACGCAGACTTGGACACTGATAACAATATTGTAACTGCAGAATGAAGTCGCTCAGTGGGTTAAGCAATCATGTTCAAATTAATTGGCAATGCTGCAAATAATTTGGTTAGAAAGCAAGAAATTTTTACAGGCGACTCTTCAAGCACGGCATGTTCGTTTCACAGGCATGTACGTACATCTATCAAACGAACATCTATTCTATATATCTCTATCTACCTACATCTGTGTACGTGTTGCCGCCGTCACAGAACAGATGTGTCTGATGTAAATTTCTGAAACGCGTAATTAAAGTCAAGCTGTGCTTGAAGCGTCACCTGTATAACATTTTTGCGGCCTACACAATTTTTCTGCAGCACTGCCAACTAACCGATATCACTTTACACACGCTCACACCAGAACCTGAACAATGTTAGCAGGGAGTTGGAGGGAGAACTCGTTGCTTTTGCAAATTATTGATAAAGAAGGGGAAGGAAGAAGGATTGGGAAGGAAAGGAATGACAGTGGCTGCATTAAGGCATTGAATGGAAGCCATGGCGACAAGTGAAAATGTGAGCCGGGCCGCGAATCGAACCAGGGTCTCCCGCTTCCGGCCAGCGGTCGCCGTAACTACTTGGCTACCCGTGCTCGCCTGCCGTCCGTCTCAAAATCCCACAAGTCGCAAGCTATCGCTGTAGAGCCCCTATTATCAATGCCCAATTACACTTGCCGTTACGGATTTCCGTGCGAGGTCGAACGAATGACCGCATCTGCGTTGAAGTAATTGATGCCAACGGCGTCTTCGCGTGTGTATACTTACATTGGTATGGCGTCTGTTCTTTCTGACATAACCGAAAGAACAGAGCCTGCCGCAGTGGCTGAGCGGTCTGCGGCGCGCCAGTCATATTCTGCACTGCCACTACGGTCGGGGGTTCGAATCCCCCCACGGATGTTTGTGTCGTCTTCAGTATAAGGTAGTTCATAATTTTAGGGACTGATGACTCCGCAGTTAAGTTCCTTAAGCTTAACAAACATTTGAACATTTTTGAAAGAACAGACACCACACCAATATAAACATCACAAGAACTCGTAGCTGTCAGTGCTCTCGGGAAAGCACAGTTCCAGACGTAACGTAACGTACACTGATTAAGAGTAATATCACAGTTTCCACATTTTATTCAGGTACTGCCCACAACCCGCACACCGGGAGAAGACGCCACTTCTCAAGAGCCAAAATGGTAACATAATCCGTAGCAGTATGGACCTTTCAGTGTAGCCATGAGGCCCATCACATACCTCAATATGGCTGTTAGAACTGTCTCGTAATGCTTGCAATTATTTCGGTTTTGATATGAAATCTCTACCGTTAGTTGTGAACTATGGGTAAAAAGAGGCACCCGACAGAAAAACTGCCTTCCATTTCTTCATATTCAAACATTATGGTTACAGCTCCACGTTTCCCTATTATTAGTGCTGGCATTAGTTCTGTAGAGTTCCGTAATTCCATCTCGCACTGCAAATCCGCCCTTATGGATTTCCCTTAGGGTTTTTCAGATGCTGACGGATTTCGCTCGAGTTACTTCATATCTGTGGTAACTTCTGCAGCTGACGTCTTCTTATATTTCGCCATAATCTTCTTCAGTAGACATTCGTATAGACATTTGTCCGCGTTGTAACTTAGCAAATGATGTTCTTTCGTTTACCATCATGCTGTATAAATCTTCCATACGGTGCGTTTTGAAATAACTACACTACCTTGATTGCTGAAGCAACCTACATACGAGCACCTTCATCAGCTTCATTCAGCACCGACATGCTGCACTGTGTTATTGTTAATAAAAAAAAAAAAAAAAAAAAATAAAAAAAAAAGTATACGCTGGGCCTCGTAAATTGCAGAACCTGTAATGACCATTGATAACGAAAGTCATATTACACTGCTTATAAAAATTACATAATCGAAAGTAGAGTGTCATGTGCAATAATGGCTGCCACAATTGCTGTCTATAACCGTTACAACACGTCATAGAATTGAATCAAAGAGACTCTGGATCTGCCTACTCCATTCCTAAGCTGCATCTCTTTCCATCAATTTAGTTCTTACATGCACCATAAGGTCATACTATATCCACCGCTGCCGCTGCAACCAACACCACTAAACAATGATTTAATTCTTTTTCGTCATTTCACGTGGGACTGTATTTTCAATCACGTGATCTTTCTCCAGCGTGTTATTTGGCTATGAAATCCATGGTCTTTGTTTTTGTTGAAATTGTGATAGGTGGTTATTTTAAAAACCCCAAGAAAGCAGTGAAAATGATGAACATACCGACATGGGCACTTCATAATCGATAAATGGATTTTTATCGTTGGCTAGTAACAATTGATAGTCGAGTTCTATGACTGGCAAAGTTTATCTCAGCCTACAAGTTCAAATTTCACAAAGTGGTATTTATGTCGCTCTCCGACGTCTGCCTCGGCAGACAACATGACTCAGTGTAGCCAGGAGCACCTTCGAAGATGTCCAACGCAGCTCTGAGCGAATGACAGGAATGGCCGATAACATCGTGATGACTCAAATTCAAATGTTTGTATAGTCTATGGGACTTAACTACGGGGTCATCAGTCCCTAAACTTACAAACTACTTATGAACTACTTACGAACTAGGACGGCACAAATATCCATGCCCGAGGAGGGATTCGAACCCCCGACCGTAGTGGCCGTGCAGACCGTGACTGGAGCGCCTCAGTCACCTCGGCCACCGAGACCGGCACGTGATGACTCACCAGTAACGGTAACACCCGGTCGGGCCTTCAGTGTATAGCCGCGTGTGAGTATATTACTGCATTTGCAGTCGGTTTCTTCCCCAGAAAGATTCTCCATTTTTTCTTCAGTTTTCCTTATTTCAGATTTCCGTCAATAAAAAGGACTGGTAGAAAATGAAACCATTTTGATACCTTGCTATGATACATAAAATCCATATTTTTTCGAAAGTTATATTAAATTAACTTTCCTTAAGAATTGTAATGATGGGTGCGAAGCCTTTCGCGACGGATTCCTTGCATAAAAAGTTAACTGCGTAAAAATAGCCAGACAGTCTTACCCAAACGACGTCTATGGAGAATGTAGTTGAACGATTAGGCTCTTACCTGTTTTTGATACGGCAAGGAAACCGCGAATACTATATCCAGTTTTATTATGTTACAACCTGTTAAAAAAGTCATATATCAGGTGAGCTTTAGTCATTGATGGCAATAACGCTGCTACGGTAAAATGGTAATGGAGCTGGTGGATGAAAGATTCATGGAAAATGTAATATAAACATACAGACTAATATTTTTACCTTGCTATGTTACTAGTTGACAAGAAAGTATTTTGAGTTTTTGGCTTAATACAATTCATTGTGACGTATGAGAAGTGGATGCGTTGGTACAGGAGGCAAATAAAGTGAGTGTGTCTGTTTTCCAGGATTTCGAATGCTTTGTAGAATTTTGGATTTTCCGAGTTCAATGTACTGTTGCAATATGTCGAGATGCATACTACAATCGTCTCTCGGTTTTACATCGATAGATTTTTAGTGATAGGCCTCTTTTTCGATACACAAGTTTTGTACTTCCGTCCATATCACATCAGTAGCAGTCATATAACAATAAGTTGAGCATCTGTTTCATACTTATCTTTCGCAATATTTTATTTGACGTATTACCAATGGATTTGACATCTTGCTGTATTGACAGTTGGCCGAAGATTGTATACGCTTACAGTTGCTACGATACTTTTTGTTATTTTCGACTATATGATCTACTAGCTTAAACCCGCGGCTCCGCTCGCGTGTTGGTTGATTATGATAGATAATGCGCGAAACGTCAAATCGATTTTTCTTAAAGAGATGTAATAAAAATTTCCTTTTTTACTGCTTTATTTATTTATTCTTATATTTCCTTATTCGTATGCTTATCCTTACAGAGAAAGAGATGAAGACATCGTAGCACGCATAGACCAAAGATATGGTCTGTGGCATCACGTTTCGCTGTATGAGAAGTCCTTGCTATAGAGTCGTAAACGTCATCGCTGGCCTTCAGTCCGAATTTTTTTATAATTTTACGACTTTCAACCACTATATCTTCCACCCCCTTATAGCTATCGACATAGAACTGATATGGTGTACAACGGGAGACTTCAGACAACAATTACACACAGACTATTCGTTTCCGTTCTGTAGTTTCCGCTGCAGAGCGAAATATTAACACACACACATACATGCACACACACACACACACACACACACACACACACACACACACACACACACACAAAACAAACAAACAAACAAACAAACGCGTGCGTGTAGAATTTTATATACAGCCTTAACTTTCCATCCCAATATACTCCACCCTTTTATCATTATCAACTATCAAGCAACAATTCAACCAATAAAACCATTTTCAAAGAGTACATAATTATTGTTCCGAGTTTAGCGTTATATTCTTCAATTTACTAAATATCTTATCAGATCGCTATAAAACCGTGCCTAAAACCTTCCTCAAGTATGAATTAGTAACTGTACAAATATTTAAGTCTCTGCGTCTTGTCGTTCAGACGTGATAAGCGTACACCGAACAGACATTCACATTAATATATATCGTCATAAAACCGTGTCTAAAGCCTTCCCCGGGTAGACATTAGTAGCTGTACAAATTTTTAGCTCTTTATGTTTGTGGTTCAGACGTGATAAACGTACACCGAACAGACATTCACATTTATAGATATAGATTGGTTGCTTTGTCTGTAAGAGTTATCTCAATACTATCTGGATGTTGAACTTCAGTTCTCTCAGCATGCCAGCTATAGATGTTCATATTTCGTTTTATGCCAAATTCAGATATGTCTGCTATGAAGTATTACAAGAAAGCGAGAAGAAAACAAGAGCCGCGCGGGAGTAGCCGAGCGGTCTGGAGCGCCACGTGACGGATCGCGTGGCCTCCGGCGTCGGAGGTTGGAATCCTCCCTCAGGCATGGATGTGTGTGTTCCTTAGGTTAGTTTAACTTAGTTTACGTAGTTTATGAGACTAGGGACTGATGTCCAACGTAATTTGGCCCCATAGAACATTTGAACATTTTCAAATCAAGAGGTAACAAGCAATTCTTTTGTCACGTAATAACTAATGAAATTCGTATACCAAATTTAAGAATGGGGCCAACGCGAAAACAAGTGGAAAACATTTGAATGTGCTGGCAGCTGCAGTTCTATACTCAGACACCAGAGTTACACATCCAGTTTGTGTAGAGATCAATGGTCTGTAACATATAACTGTGCTTTCTGGGTGGTTACGTTTCTTCGTTATCGTTAAAAAGAAAACTGTTTTGACAGTTGGCCAAATGTGCTATATTTGCTATGGAAATTTTCCAGTGATCTCAGGTTTCCTTGCTATTTACAAATGTATGAATGATCTTTATGGTCGACATGTCTGTAAGGTATATTTGTGGTCCGTGGTGGTTGTATTTATCCAGTATCATTGCTCAGAAAAAAAACTGTAAAATTAATATTTTTGGAATCAGATTGTTCATTTAAAATGTCGTCAGGGTTTTGTGTGTATACATATTTCTATTTCTACACGAATTTTCATTTTACGCATAATTGCTAAAGACCTATTAACAGTCTTGAAGAGATAGAAATGTATCTACACCCAACACCCTGATGACATTTTAAATGACATACCTTATAGACATGTCGACCACAAAGTGCACTCATAAAAATGTAAATAGAAACGAAACATACCATAGCAGCTGTAACCGTATAGGATCTATGGTCAACTGCGAAAGTATAATCATTATCACAGATAAAGAATAAAAGAGATGACAGTTATATATTACAGACACAAAAACCACAGATATCGGATAGTCAAAAATAACAAAAACAACTACGTAGCAATTCTAATCATATACACCTTTGGTCAAATGTTAAAAAAAGAAAAACAAGCCGAGAAAACCGTTGTAAAAACATTAAATAAAATATTAAGATACATGTGTGTGAAACCGAAGGTAACCTTATTCTTATATGACTGCGTAAAATTGTCACTTTCGTATATGGACGTAAGCGTAAAATTTTTATGTCGTAAAATAGGCCTGTTACTAAATTCTATCTACATAAAAACAAAATGGTAAATGTTATTTAAAAAAAGTTATGTATATTTCGAGATGGTACCTTGTCTCAAATGGATCCATCACAGTATAATAAAAAAAACCGCAAGAAATACCAGCACATTGGGAAAAAAAAAGCGATTAAGATGGTGCTTTCAATTTAATTTGTCAACGGAGTTCACGCTTCCTGAGACATAACACCATTTATGACACGTTATGTAAGTTACACTGCAGTAATTTAAAATATTTTGGAGACGACAATTTCATTTGTTTACTAGTGTTAGTAGAGCGTTCAACACTTCGTCACTCGTGTGTCGTTCCTCAGTTGTTTTCCAATGAATATACCAAAGGAAACATTATACAGCACATGCCTTCAGTTTGATTTATGAAAATTTGTATATAAATCTATATATCGATGTTAAGAGTGGAATCTACGAAACAGCTGTTGACAAGTATGAATACCATAGAACCGTTAGTTTAGCAAGTCATCGTTCCAAAATTCTGGCAATACTATCATACATACTGAAGATCGTGTGTTTTTCCTTTATATTCAGGAAAGGGGCTGACATTGTGAAATATATAATTTTTTTGAAGTTTTAGAGGTAACACGTATAAAATACAGGAAACGATTTGTTACTTGCAACTTGGCTGGAAACCAAGATGCAATTAAAATAGCCGAAGGACACGAATGAAATCCGGAGTAATACAGAATTATTGCCTATCCCCGTTCATCTTCAATCTTTAAACTGCGAAAGAGGAAAGGAGATTTTTGAAAGGGAATTGAATTTAAGGGAAATTTAATAAAAATTTTAAAGTTTACTGACGAGACGGTACAGTTCTCATATACGGCAAAGGACAGTGTCTCATAACACAACTATGATCTAATATCAGCAAAGTACAAGCTATATAATTAATAATGCGATACTGAAGAAATTAGACTGGAAAATGTGGCACTGAATTTAGTTCATTGTTTGAGGAAGAAAATAAATACCAATGTTAGAAGCAGAGAAGATATAAAATAAGGGATACGCATTTTCTAAAAGAAAATACGTATCAATAATTCATTAATATAAAATGTAAGTGGAAGTGGTGTACACCATTGAGTATAAACAAAATGGGAACAATCCCTATTGATTAACAACGTTGAACTAAAGTATAATCAATTAGGATGATTAACCATTACTGCTATAGGACACAGGAATCAAAAGTAAGGATATTACGCAAAAAACTACCCCTTCGATTCCTTTAGGTGTCTATAAGCAGAGAGTAAACAAAGAGAAAAAGATACTTTTCACACTCCTCTCCGGACGAAATAGTTCAATATTTGGTAATGTACTAGGTCCTTCGATTAGTGGATTAGTTGGGCATAGTAGTTATTTTGCGGTTGATCGTAAACGACTAAATTCACAAATTATTACTTCAGAAGTAATAAGTTACGAAGCTACAACTTACTTCTTTATATTAGAACAACGTAACCATAAAAATATCTGTCGACTGATGCGGTTCATTTTCGTTACTTATGTTTATCTTAGCGATTCAGAAGATAAATTCTTGTTGATCAGAGGTATATAAGAAAATTGAGGCATAGTGTGAAATTTGAACCGACGCCTGGATTAAAACTCGGGCCTCCTGCTTAATAGGCGGTTTCACTCACCACTAATCCTTCCTGGCACGGCGGTTTCTCAGAACCGCACCGATTTAGCCTCGCAAGCCTCCTTCCTCCGTCTAGATTCTCATCTCTCCCTCGGTCTACGTGAAGTTCCCCTGAGTGTAGAGGCTCTCACACAGAACGAAACGGAAATCCAGAAATCCAGTCCTATGTGTAGGTACACAAATCAAAAGAAATGATTCAGGAACATCAACTTTGTGTGAAACTACCAAGGACGGGATTCGAAACAGATGGTGCTCTTACAAAGCGATATATTACAGAGTAGCACATTTCTAGAATCATAACTAAACGTGAACGTTAACACCAAACAAAGCGAAGTGTGACTAAATAATTTCGTGTTACCGAGACGGAATAACTTAAACTGGGTATAGCGATTATATTGGTGTTCACTACCAACAAGCAGATTAAGAATGCGATATTTTTACATTAAACTGTTAAGAATCGTCTTGCAGGCACAATTCATGTTCAATCTACATACAACTACACGATCGTTCGTACATTTTCTCTCCATACTTTCTGTACTGAAAAAATATCTATACAATCACATATATATGAATTAAAATACATGGATACATAAATTCAAGGGACTACAAACATGTTAAGGAAACGAAAAAGTAATTGATTCGTGAACTTAAAAGGAGCATTCTGTCACGTTATGTACTTGACAGCAAATTCATGTGAGATTTTAACTATTATGTAACATTAGTTCACTGGAGAAAAGACACTCGTCAATTGCCACGCGATTATTTTAGGTCCAAATGCTGCTGAAAGCAAAATTCAAATTTGCCTATGACATTGTAGGTAGCTGTCTCCAGTAACATTTTATGCAAATGAGAAACATGCAGTTTTTAGATAAATTTCATCTATGATCGTATCCCTGACGTACGTCACAATTACGACAAACTACATTGCGAATACGGTGATAGAAAAAAAGTATAACTCAATGTAGTTGCTACTTCATTTAAACGTATAATGAAAGTTATCCGACATTTGTAGTTACACCAAATACTGATTAGAGATGTATTTGCACAATTGTGGAATTATTATTTCGACAGAAAAGTTTATGTTATTAATGATGCAGGTCAATTTGTTGGTCAACTGTTACGACCACAAAGAACATAATTACAAAAGAAGTCATGCGTTTATTAGAATAAAGCATCTTGTAACAATACTTATTCGGAAGAGTTCTGCACTCAGTTACAAGTGGCTCTGTTTATTGGACGTCCGTATTTACAGTTGAAATTAAATAGCAAAGTAGAGTGCCACAGGAAAATATATATGCATGGACAGTGAAACAAAAATAACTGACATAAGCAGCTACCTAAACTACGCGTATCTATTCGCTAAAGTTATACTTGATGCTGCCGTAATTTTGTAAAAGCAATATGTTAAAAATTAAGGGTTGTAAACAATAAAGATCACATTAATCTGTCTTACGGAAATGTGTCCAAGAAGACAAATGTAATATTTTCACTAGATTGATAAACGACGGAAGGAACACATATCTACGTCCACATTAACGTGGGATATCTTGCAGATATCATTTAAGTGCCTGGCAGAGGGTTCATCGAACCACCGTTATACTATATATCTCCCATTTCAATCTCGAAAAGCGTGTGAAAAGAAAGAACACCCGAATCTCTCCGTTCGAGCTCTGATTTCTCGTATTTTATTCTGATGATCATTTCTACCTATGTAAGTGAGAGTCAACAATTTATTTTCCCATTCGGAGGAGAAAGTTGGGGATATATGTTGACTGCTATGACTAAATTAATGAACAGTTAAATACACGCCATTAGCTAAATACAGATCAGAGAAACACAGTACACGAGATTTTTTTGCATACGTAACATTTGCAACCCGTTGCTACTAGCCAGAAGTTTTCTTTTCATTTGATATATATATATATATATATATATATATATATATATATATATATATATATATATATATATATATATTCATCATTTATTTTTATATATTTTAAACTTCCTCTCTTCCTCTCAATTAAGCAACTTGCCGAAATGTTGCTAGAGAAAGAGTCACTCACTCGGCTGTCAACCCGAGAAGATTTCCTCATCTCGGTTCACGTTTCGAAACTAAATCCACAACTGCTCTCAAAAGTATTTCCCACAAAAGGCTTGTAAGTTAATACTTACAGATAAAAATAGAGTAGTACATGATTTGCACTCATTCGCCACAGAACATCTATTTTGTCACGCTTTCGTGTCATACTGTGTTCCGCGTATAACATGCTGCGTGGATATATATATATATCCACGCAGCATGTTATACGCGGAACACAGTATGACACGAAAGCGTGACAATATATATATATATATATATATATATATATATATATATATATATATATATATATATATCCACGCAGCATGTTATACGCGGAACACAGTATGACACGAAAGCGTGACAAAATAGATGTTCTGTGGCGAATGAGTGCAAATCATGTACTACTCTATTTTTATCTGTAAGTATTAACTTACAAGCCTTTTGTGGGAAATACTTTTGAGAGCAGTTGTGGATTTAGTTTCGAAACGTGAACCGAGATGAGGAAATCTTCTCGGGTTGACAGCCGAGTGAGTGACTCTTTCTCTAGCAACATTTCGGCAAGTTGCTTACTTGAGAGGAAGAGAGGAAGTTTAAAATATATAAAAATAAATGATGAAGCTGATGTACATTTCACTAGAAAATTTCGTGACTAATCCAAATTCGTAATGGTAAGGTAACAACAATAAAAGTAACCATAAACGTGATACGGAGTAAATTCAATCACCTAAATATTTAGCGTTAATTAATAATCGTTTTCACTTCTCGCATATCAATAAGCGGCTGTGAACATTACGAAACAACCTCCTGCGGACATACGCTGAAAAACTGATGATGGCTTGGACCTAGCTGAATTGCATTTGTAATTATAATTAAATAAATAAAAATATTTTACCGTCGATTGCTGTTTTCATCTTACAAATAATAAAAGAGTTTCAACGTAATCCTTTCATAAATGTCAGAGTAGCACGTTAAAAAATATTATGATGTTTCTGACACAGCTGCAGGCAAGTGGTAGACGTGACGTACGTAGGCGGCCAAAATGTAGCAATACCTTTTAGATCGATGCATAATATGAGAAGTACCTTGTAGTCTTACCACGAAATGCTAACTGCAAGTAAGAGAGACAGGAATATTCACAACAATTGAGGGAGTTGTATATGATATTATAATTTTATTTGATTCAAATAGTTACGGAAATACTGCTAGAGATAAATACATTACAAATAATACAAGAAATCTTACACGCGGAAAATTACATGTTTGGAAGACACAAAATGTAAGTTATCACGCTTTATTAACATACGGATTTGAATCACCGGCCCTCAATTATAGGAAATAGTTTCGGAGACGCGTTTCTTCATCCTCAAACTGTGATTTTGAAAAATATTTCACGTTTTCGAACGCTGTTGTAAATTTCTAGTACACTAATAGGTATGTACCACACATCAGTGAAATGTAGGAGTAAATTTCAACACGGTACAAACACAAATGCAGAAGCCTTTCGCAGATCACACATCTCACACAGGTCTCAATAATTATCTTCTATTGCTTGTAACGAAAATTGAGGCGTAAGATTATTGTGGAGACACTGCTATAATTCGTCAGATGAACTAGATCCATAAGTGTCGTGAAAGAATACCAGCTTTAGAGTAAACATTGCTAACGTTGCTAGTGTATGTACGATGAGGTAAACCGACTAACAGCAGCAAAACTGCCGGCCGCGGTGGCCGCGGGGACTGAGGCGCTTCAGTCACGGTCTGCACGGCCACTACGGTCGGGCGTTCGAATCTCCCCCCCCCCCCCCGGGCATGGATATTTGTGCCGTCCTAGTTCGTAAGTAGTTCATAAGTAGTTTGTAAGTTTAGGAACTGATGACCCCGTAGTTAAGTCCCATAGACTATACAAACATTTGAACATTTGAGCAGCAAAATTATGGTGAAAAGAGTTATTTTGTAAACACTGCACTTTCGCTGTTTTTCCTAACCATATATTGTTTCCCATTCTTCATATACCATTGTGTGTATTTGCCACCAAATGTTCGTTATCTTCCGTCCTCTATTACAAGTGCTACATCAGACGATTTGCTACCGGTCATTATAAACTACGGTTTGAAGAAGAAATATGATTAAGTAATAAAGCATACAGGTAGCTACAATAGAACTACATTTGGTGAGCACTTACGAGAGAGCAAAAATAATTCCAAGACATTCTACAAAGTATGAAGACATAAAGCGCCCAAAGGAAAAAGAATATGTAGATTTATAAACATTTAAATCGTGATAAGTAAAATGTTCTCAACGAGCAGCTGGAGATGGGGGATAATAACTTTTTTTAGTATGCCTGATAACGTGTTGTGAAATTAGGAATACCGCTACCACGATTAGACGCTGTTGCCGTAGGTAATGTGTTAGTGAACGCCATTTATCGGTCTGTGTGGTAACTGCTTTCCATAAGTTTGACGTGAGCCCGCGCAGTTGGGTTTATTGTGGTGCGAGACGCATGTCGAAGGCAGTGTTTTTTGTGGGTGACATGATTGATTTTATTGTTATAATATGCAATTGTCTGTATCTGACAAACCCACAGAACGCTACATAGTTACTGCTATGATAAGATGGACGACAGTCCCACAGGTATTTAGATATCCAAAATAAAATGTATAAGCCATGATATTTAGCATTCGTGTGTAGTACAGTGGCAGGTACGTTGATTGATCTTTTCCCTTTATAGGTCTGCTGATAACTGCAAGCTCAGTCGAAACCGTTTAATCTGGTAGATAGGAAAGCGATCTTGGCAAAACAATAACAAGGTTACATAAACAATGAAAGTATAGAATAGAAATTGAAGTGTTACACTGAGGTTACTCTTCACACGTAAAATGTAATTCCGGTATGGCGCAAGAGTGTGTAATAGAACTATTACGTTTCTCAATATACAGGAGGTACACAAAATAATATGAACACCACGCAAGATACCATACTTTGTTGCAAGCGGACACCATTGCCTACGTGTGAAGAGCGAGACGTGTCCGCAGGCCACATTTGACGTACAAAGTCTTGCGCGTTGCCTTGCTGTGTATTATACGTTTCATCATGAGATGCTGAACACAAATGATCGGTGAAATGAGTGGTTTGTCAGACTTACAAAGAAGTCAACTGGATGCGGCGTACTTACTGGGAGCATCTGTGACGAAAAGGTCTGAACGAAAACGTTTAACTAGAGACAGTATTCTCGGTAATGGCAGCGTACTTCAAAGAAAGTACGACATCATTTAAGTAAATAGTCGGTGAACCTTATGTTGAATTAAAAACGGTCGGAGCCAAACAACAAAACTAAAGCCGCTAAACTAGCTGCAAAGTTCAACACTCACTTGAGTGATTCTGTTTCCATTAAAACCGCGCGGATGGAGCTCAACGTTCATGGAAAGGCTGCCGTGGCTAAATCCTTGATAATGGTAGTCCACGCAGAGCTGCGAAGGAAGTGGTGTTACCATCATAAGACCTGATTTGGGCATCTATATTGTAGCATTCAAATGATTGTGATGTGAATGAATATGTAATTACTGTGGACAACGAACTTCTTACTATGAGTAAAGTATTGCCACCTAATTCAGCCATAATAGAAAATGGTGATCCGCCAGCATACACAGACAAAAGGAATCACGCATGCTTTGTATAGCATGAGAAAATTATCAAACTTCCCCAAAGGACAATAAAATTGCCATGACTCAACATAATTGAAACGCAATGGGGTCTTAATTTACTGCGCCAACAATACTGAAATAACTGACGAATGTTTTGTTATAAGAATGGAAATATTCTATTGTAAACTACAAAAGACACTTTACAAATTTGTCCCTTTCACAGTTGCATCTGTTATCAAAGTGAGTGGCGCATCAGCTCATTACTAATGAAATAATGTCTTTGTTAGGTGTTCATATTATTTTGTTCACTCTTTGTGTGTACTGCATAATGCATAAAGTTGAAAATTTTATGAGGCTTTTCTCAACTGATTCTGTTATGAAGAAAGAAGAACAATTTCAAGTAAATAGACGTTCACCTACAAAGTGCTAGATGGTAGGAATGGCACTAACCATCAACATAAACAGAAGTGAAATACTGAGAATATACAATGAGCCTCTTTTGTACGATTACACGATTTCACAAAGATCACTGCATGCATATAGTTCCGTAATAAATCTAGGAGTATGAAGTAATTTGTAGAAGAATAATCAGTGGTGGGAAATACTATTGCTAAATAAGCGTCTCTGGAAAAATCTACAGGAGATGTAGTGCAGCAACAAAGGAAGGAGCTTACACATCATTCGTCAGCTAGCGAAATACAGAGTGAGAAAGAGGTGGGGCGTCACATTTTGTTACAGGTTTCATTCTGTATATGCGAAAGGTTACGGAGGTGGTCGACAGTTAAAAAAGCCTACAGGGATCTGATAGTATATTGACTCCTCCTACAGTAGGGCAAATTCTATGAAAAATAAGAGAGATTAGATCCCACACATAGACTTACCAGCGAGCACACGTGACTGTAACTGTATAACGCGGAAGTGACACTGGTGCAGGAAGTACGTTCGGCCATACACCGTATGCTGACTGGCGGAGCACAGAAACTGTCGTGAATGTTGATGCACCTTCGTTTCGGTTTACGTACCGATAAACATTCCTTGCAACTCACTCGTTTTCACACCAACTTCGATGTCCTGTACTAAATGAAATGGCAATTGAATAAATAGTCACAATGACATAAATTTTTGCAGTAAGGCATCAAACGAGAGCACTTCATATCAGTCGCTGACTTCAAAGAGTGAAGGACATATAGTGGTTTCCACATATTTCCTCTTACTGCGTTCGAAGTTTTCAAGATATTACCGTGATCTCAGAAGATCTGCATGTAGTTTTTCCTCTTTCTCCCTTTTATCCTTGCGCCTGTCCTGCCATGGGAAACTTCAAAATCAAAGCATATTCCCTGCACAATGCCCTATGTGTTTTGTTTGTTTATCCACGATAGTAACTGTAGACGACAGTAATCCACATTTCATTCGTCACTATATTCCTCATTATAGAATTTTCATGCAGCATAAGTCGGCTCTGTATTGTGTTCGTTGCATCTGAGAATTTCAGTATGCAATGTTTCGCGGTTTATGTATTAGTGATTTCATATTGTAATTGTTTCGTTGTTTGGAATGAATTTTCAAAGAAAACAAGGTGAAACAGTCATCGTTCTGTTGTTGTTGTGCAACGACGCACCTGAGACCACAAGTTCCTTATAAAAATATTTAAACAACGTGCTGGAATTTTTCTTGTTTGAGTTCGAGTTTACGCCACATAAAATGACGAGTTCACTTTTCCAACACTGTAGGAAAACCGACCTAGCAGTCCTTTCTTGGGATTAGATTTCACTTCTATATATGCAAAACTGACCATTTGGACAACACTGATCGAAGCTGTTTTCAGCAGCTATGTAATAGGGCTATGCACTACGCGCAACTGTAACCAGAAGGAAATTGGAACTGATTGTCGAACAGGCTACTATAGGAAATGCGGTATCATAAGGTCCACGTAAACTATTAATGCAGTAACATATCACCTTTCCTAATCGTGGAACTTTCCTTCATACTAGTATTTATTAATAACAAGATACTTTGATTGTTACGACGCATGCGTATTCGCCAATAAGTCTTGACGTCCTTTCTCAGAGTGACGAGAAACATGAAATTTGCTGTAAACTCGAAGTACTTCGGTTCGGATTTCCTTCACTGTGTATTCAACACCACACAATTTTTAATTACCGGTAAAATCGGCTCTAAAGGCAACAATGAAAGAAGCTCACCACCAGCGAGATACACATAGTAATCCTTTTGTCTATCTCAGACGGTGCTGGTCCAATATACTCGTAATTGTATGCGCTGCTGTAGGTGGTAAAGTGATACTAGCATCAAGAATAATAGCAGTGCGCCTTTTACCAATGATACTGTAATAAGATATACATGATTTACGTTCGCTATATGACCACAGGTTATAATTTCGAAACGCGACTGGAAATTAAAAATATTCAGTGGTTGATCCACTGATTTGTCGTAGCAGTTCTCCGATTTGAAATTCGGGTCAGAAGTAGTTTCTTCTCTGTACAGTGTTGTACATAGGTCACTTAATCCAACTCGAACGAAGGCACAAGGAAAGTAAGAAACCTTTAGTTTCCGTAAAAAGTTTTATTGTAGCTACTTTCAGTACGTATTTGATCGGTACATCATTCAAGCTATTTTTCGACATAATTTCCATACTAATTAATTCATTTTTCATATTGACTTACACATTTCTAAATCTCTTCTGCGTGAAAGTCTACCACCATTGAGTGTATCTACCCAGTATTAGTCACACACGCGCTAACCAAACTGTGGACAACCACTCGGAATAAACGTCGTGTTGAATTACAGCATTCTACATCTACAGCTTTACACGTTCTGCGAAACACACGGTAAGGTTCGTAGCGCGTTTTACCACTGCTAGTAATTTCCTTTTGTATTCCACTCCAGATCAGGGCGAAGGAAAACAATTGTCTATATGTAGCTGTACGAACCCTAATTTATCTTATCTCTTTTAGTCTTCACGTCAGTAGAATCGTCCTACACTCAGCTTCAATTTCCGACCTTCTAAATTTCCTCACTAATCCACAGATCTACTGATACCCACTTCAATTCTATAACCATGTCTAATAATGGAAAGTCTAGGTTGGAATTAATCAACATAACAAGGACAGTTTATGAATCACTGCAATGACTTGACGACGAGCTGCGACACACACATAAAAAAGTCACAAGAATAAAACACTTAAGCTGTCGACCATGGCCTCCATCAGAAAATAGAACGTTTACGCAATCGCAGTCACACACAACCGTCATCACTCCGATTCGGAGTGCGGCAGCCGGAGATAACGGTTATGTGACTGTGTTGTGTGCTGTGTGATTGCATGAATATTCTATTTTCTGCAAAAGACCATGGCCGATAGTTTAAATGTATGTGCGTGACTTTTTTATGTTTGTGGCGCAGCTCGTCGTCACGTCTTTGCGTAAGTTGTAAACTGTTGTCATTGCATTGTGTAAAATCATGCCTGTAATACCCGCGCGTTTATCGATCGCATTATATTGTTCACTTAATACGCCTCAAACAGAGGTGTTGTTACGAACCGGGACAAGGCTCGGCTGCTTACTACCATACGGACTCAAAAGTCTCTTGCGACTACTCTTGTGGCAGGTGTTTCCGCATTCACGTAAAGTCCTGTCTTTTATTCCACACATAAATGACTAAGTGACGAAATTAGCAAATCGCCATGTTAAATATTTCGAAGAAATAATTATGGGATATTGCTTCATTTGTGAAATATATTGAGTTTGTGGATCGCCAACAATTCAGATTATTATTAAAATCATCGACGGGATAGCAACTGTTTCAGGCGGACGAGGAACTCGTTGGGAATGTCAATGGGCGTTACGGTCGCCAGAGATTTACGCAGGAGGTAATTCCAAGTTTCTGAAGGAACTTGATAAATGTTTGGATGTGTATGAACTCCATTTTAAAACGTCTTAAATTTTACACTGTTGGGGTATGTAGTAGGTCCCCACATTAAAATCTTGTACGAGAAAGTAGTGGTAACTGACTACCCGAATTGTCCTCGTAACATTCAGCAGTTTGTAATGGGAGTGCGATGTATGGACCTGTTACTGTTATCCGTCATCACTAATTAATAATAAAATTTAGAACACATAACTGTATTTAATTGCAATTGTTATTGAGAAAATCGTTCATAATAATGCTTCAGAGAGTGTTGGGGGTTTCGCTATGTAGTAGCACTACATACTGATTAAAGATCAACCAGGTATGCAAATCATATAAACGGATACTGGTGAACCATTCTTATAGAAACACTATTGCGATTAAGACTAGATACTTGAGAATGAACCAACAACTCCGAGACTAGTCACACTAGTCACTGACTTTAACATTGTGGTGAAAAAACTGATAAATGTTACTGGTCAAGTTCGGGTTTGCCCCGCATACACTGATGTGTTTCCTTTAGCAAAACTACAGGAAGACCGGCTCAACAGTCCTTTCTTGTGCATTAAAGATAATACGAGTTTTCTGTTTTACCCTGCAAAATTGACTATCTGGACAACAGTACTGGAACCATATTTTTAACAGAATGCAGCAACTGTGATATTTACTGCTCTGTATACTAGCCGGTACGGTGGTATCCTAGTGCCGGATGAACAACAACAAGAAAGACAGTAACAAAAGGCTGAAAAAATTATCGACTGTAGTAATTGCCCTATTGTTTTGGTCAGTAAAATATAATATTGTTTAAAAGAAAGTTCCACGTTTTGACTGTATAATTGTTTGTTGTTATTGTATTCACGATTTCGTAAGTAACACAATGTTAAAAATTGGACGGAAACCGTGATCATTTATTGTTTTACCCATTTAAACAACAGTAACAGATTTAAAAAAAAAAAAAAAAGGTAGCAACCAGTTTCACAGCTTGTCATTTACGGGTATTGGGAAAGCCTTTGCTATCCGGACACTGGATACAGAAATGATCAAAAGAGGGCCCAAAAGCGCTAAATTAAAAAAAAAGTGCAACTATTTTTTTTTAAATCAAATCTGATCATATTTAAGACTGAGGTATTTGAAAAATTGGCGAAAGTTGAAACCATGTTAGGGTAATATGCTAAATTGATTACACTGTCGAATGGTGCACCTTCCCTTTAAACTTGCATGCTGTACTGCCAAGGGTATTTGAGATTTAAGAGTCATACGTGAACATAAATTCTTTCTTTCTGAAGATAACAAAAAACATAAACGGCACAGTCACTTTCAATCTCTCGGGTTTAGTATTCCGTCCACACCTGACGCTTTACTCGTTAAAGCGGCTGTGTGGACAACAATAATAGAATCATGTAACCAGCGAGACACACACGCAGTATTCGGTTAGTCCATCTCAAACGCTGCTGGGTGCAATATTGTGCATGCGCTGCTGTAAAGCGGTACTTTTGTTGGCCAAAATAAAGTCGACAAACAGTTGCTTTGCCACCCCGTATTGTTGTAGAGTGGCAGGTAATCACTAACAGGCTGTTAGAAAGTCTTGCCACAGGATAAGCAGTTTCTATACTCGAATGTATGAACGTCCCTTAACACTTGTATGTGTTACTACCAAACGACTGTGATATTCAAGACACATACGTAATTACAAATAATGCCTCGAAGTTGTTTCAATTCCCGACGATAAGTATATGAAGATATCCTTCAGCATTCTTCACTATATATATTAGATGTTTTTTATTTGCTCGTAATAGGGGTTCTGAGGACAAGAATAACGGAAGGTACACACAAATAATTCATTCAGTCCACCGTAAATGCAGTCACTGCAATATATCGCGATATTGTTGATCGCAAAACTAAAGTCGAAAAGAAATTGTTTGACACCGAGTATTTCGTAGAAGCTCCAAGTAAACACTTGCAGGTTGGTAGAGGAAGTAACATTAGTGGTCGGTATGTACTGGAGCACAATGCGCGTTCGTTTCGCTCACAAGAAGAAGCGCGCCACTGAGCCACAGTTACGAAATAACCGAAGCTGTTCGACGACTAAATAAGGGTAGAAGTCTTGCAGCAGTAGTTTTCAAAATGACAAGGCAAGATCGCACAATAACAACTTATTAAGTGACGACCGGTTTCGGTGCACTGTGTCACCATCATCTGGTAACATATATGTTAAAATCTGGTCATCTTGTTACAAAAAAATTGGGTGTAAAATAACAAGTGCAACATTGCACTTAGCCACTTTGCAGAGTCCACCCCGCGGTCGGAACAGGTAGATACAAATGATTCATTCAGTCCACCTTAAATGCAGTCGCTGCAATATATCCCGATATTGGTCATGGCCAAAACAGAGTTGAAAACAAATTGTTTGTCACGCAGTATTTCGTAGAAGCTCCAAGTAAACACTAGCAGGTTGGTAGAGGATGTAACAGTAGTGGTCGGTATGTACTCGAGCACAATGCACGTTCATTTCGCTCACAAGAAGAAGCGTGCCACTGAGCCACAGTTACAAATTGTTTGACACCCAGTATTTTGTAGAAGCTCCACGTAAACACTAGCAGGTTAGTAGAGAAAGTAACAGTAGTGGTCGGTATATAATCGAGCACAATTGCACGTTCATTTCGCTCACAAGAAGAAGCGTGCCACGTAGCCACAGTTACGAAGTAACTGAAGCTGTTCGACGACTAAATAAGGGTAGAAGTCTTGCAGCAGTAGTTTTCAAAATGACAAGCCAAGAGCGCACACTAAAAATTCATTAAGTGACGACCGGTTTCGGTGCACTGTGTCACCATCATCTGGTCACATTCCCGACGATAAGTATATGAAGATATTCTTCAGCATTCTTCACTATATATTCCATGCTTTTTATTTACTCGTAATAGGGGTTCTGAGGACAAGAATGACCTAAGATACACACAAATGATTCATTTAGTCCAGCGTAAATGTAGTCGATGCAATACATCGCGATATTGTTCATGGCCAAAATAAACTCGAAAACAAATTGTTTGACACACAATATTTCGTAGAAGCTGCAAGTAAACACTAGCAGGTTGGTAGAGGAAGTAACATTAGTGGTCGGTATGTACTCGAGCACAATGCGCGTTCGTTTCGCTCACAAGAAGAAGCGTGCCACTGAGCCACAGTTACGAAATAACCGAGGCTGTTCGACGACTAAATAAGGGTAGAAGTCTGGCGGCACTAGTTTCCAAAATGACAAGCCAAGTTCGCACACTAACAACTTATTAAGTGACGACCGATTTCGGTGTACTGTTTCACCATCATCTGGTCAGATATATGGTAAAATCTGGTCATCTTGCTAAGAAAATTGTGTATAAAATAACAAGTGCAACATTGCACTTAGTCACTTTGCAACGGTACACGAAACTTGGAGTCCACGCCGCGGTCGGAACAGGTAGACACACACAAATGATTCATTCAGTCCACCTTAAATGCAGTCGCTGCAATATATCCCGATATTGTTCATGGCCAAATTGGAGTCAAAAACAAATTGTTTGACACGCAGAAGCTGCAAGTAAACACTAGCAGGTTGGTAGAGGATGTAACAGTAGTGGTCGGTATGTACTCGAGCACAATGCACGTTCGGTTCGCTCACAAGAAGAAGCATGCCACTGAGCCACAGTTACGAGAGAACTGAAGCTGTTCGGCGACTAACTAAGGATAGAAGTCTTGCAGCAGTTGTTTTCAAAATGACAAGCCAAGATCGCACACTAACAATTTATTAAGTGACGACCGGTTTCCGTGCACTGTGTCACCATCATTTGGTCACATATACGTTAAAATCTGGTCAACTTGTTAAAAAAAGTTGCGTGTAAAATAAAAAGTGCAACAATGCACTTGGTCACTTTGCATCAGTACACGAAACGTTGAGTCCACCCTCTGTTAGACGACTAAATAAGGGTAGACGTCTTGCAGCAGTAGTTTTCAAAATGACTAGCCAAGATCGCACACTAACAAATTATTAAGTGACGACCGGTTTCGGTGCACTGTTTCACCATCATCTGGTCACATGTATGTTAAAATTTGGACATCTTGAAATAAAAAAAATTGGGTATGAAATAACAAGTGCAACATTGCACTTAGTCACTTTGCAGCAGTACATGGAACTTGCTGTGCACTCCGCTGTCGGAATAGGTAGACACACACAAATGATTCATTCAATCAACCTTAAATGCAGTCGCTGCAATATATCCCGGTATTGTTCATGGCCAAAACAGAGTCGAAAAGAAATTGTTTGACACCCAGTATTTCGTAGAAGCTGCAGGTTGGTAGAGGAAGTGACAGTAGTGGTCGGTATGTACTCGAGCACAATGCACATTCTTTTCGCTCACAGGAAGCCACAGTTAAGGGAGAATCGAAGCTGTTCGACGACTAAATAAGGGCAAGAAGTCTTGCAGCAGTAGTTTTCAAAATGACAAGCCAAGATCGCACACTAACAACTTATTATGTGACGACCGATTTCGGTGCACTGTGTCACCATCATCTGGTCACATATAAGTTAAAATCTGGTCATCTTGCTAAAGAAAAAAAATGGGTATAAAATAACAAGTGCAACACTACATTTAGTCACTTTGCAGCAGTACACGAAACTTGGTTTCGGTGCACTGTGTCACCATCATCTGGTCACATATATGTTAAAATCTGGTCAACTTGTTAAAAAACTTGGCTATAAAATAACAAGTGCAACATTGCACTTAGCCACTTCGCGGCAGTATACGGAACTTGGAGTCCAGCCCGCGGTCGGAGCAGGTAGTCGCACAGTGTGTTGGCAGCGCGGCGGCAGAGCGGGCTGACCTGCGTGCAGACAGAGGAGCGCGAGCAGCAGCGGCAGGCGGCTCATGTCGGCGGCGGCGGCCGGCGTCGGCCCATGGGCGTCGCTCGTCTGGCCTCGGCAGCGGCCGGCGCGCGAGTGGCGCGGCGGGCGGCAGCGCGCACGCGCACTGCCCCACCCTCCCGAGCCGTCCCCGCGCCCCGCCTGTGAAAGCCGAGTCCATCAGCCGCGACACACCTGAGGACGTCTCGCAGCCGCACCGCAAAAAGCCGCCGGGGACGTCTCCACTCCGGCCACCGAATGGTGCGCCGTGCCCTCCAGGTGGCACAGGGAGATGCCAGGTCCCCAGACAAATTTTATTAAAAATGAAGTTATTAAGGCGCGTGTAGCATAAGGTAAAGGTTCAGCCAGACACTGCCACGCGCGCTTCTCAGTCTCGAGACTATCTAATATACAGAGTGTTTCACCAAGTGTCCTGGCCTCTGTAACTTATACAATAATAGGTGACGGGATATTTTAATGCGGTAAGTCAACACAAGAAATGTTACACTTTCTGCGGAGCTATGAACATACTTTGTTGTATCATTTTCCAAAGAGTTACAGCACAACGATATAATTTTTTTTAATGGAACAATAGTTTTTTCTATCGTGCATTGGATTCGTTGAAACCAGCTGCGTCCAAATCAATTTAAACTACATTCCTATCACTATTAGTTTGGGAGCTACAGCCCTTCAAAGTTTCAGTGGCAGATACCACACGTTGTACATAATACATGGCTGTATGGTGGGTGATGGATGTTTTGGCGGTGGGAAGTTGATTTACATGAGATGTTCAAATGTGTGTCCATGTTCCTCAATGCATAATGCAATGCGCCGTCGAAAGAATCTGCGGACGAGAAGTACCATCGCCGGTGTGACAGAGCGACATGCGTCCTCGATGCGCCGTTTTCGATCATCTGGGGATGTGGGTTCAGTGACATAAACACGATTCCCAAGACATTTTACACAAATACAGCAGTTATGCAAATGAATATATACCTGAATAGTGGCAGGAATAAATACATAAATACCCGGGCAAAGCCGGGTTTTCAGCAAGTCTTTTATAATAGAAAGCGTACTTACTTACTGCGTTGGTCACACAGACCGCATTCGGTCTTTGACCTCACTAATCAACCTCCTCCAGCGCACAGTGGGACTTAATCCCCAAAACGTGGCCAAAACTCCAAGAAGATGTTTAATTCAATCAAAACTCATCACTTGGGGGCTTTTGAGGTCGCTGATTACGAATTTGGTGGTGAAAATTGTATAAACAAAATGGCAGAGAAAATCCATAATAATTTATGAATAATAGCGTATACAGGGTGTTACAAAAAGGTACGACCAAACATTCAGGAAACATTCCTCACACACAAAGAAAGAAAATATATTATTTGGACATGTGTCCGGAAACGCTTAATTTCCATGTTAGAGCTCATTTTATTACTTCTCTTCAAATCACATTAATCATGGAATGGAAACACACAGCAACAGAACGTACCAGCTTGACTTCAAACACTTTGTTACAGAAAATGTTCAAAATGTCCTCCGTTAGTGAGGATACATGCATCCACCCTCCGTCGCATGGAATCCCTGATGCGCTGATGCAGCCCTGGAGAATGGCGTATTGTATCACAGCCGTCCACAATACGAGCACGAAGAGTCTCTACATTTGGTACAGGGGTTGCGTAGACAAGAGGGTCGAGGTCAGGAGAGCGTGGAGGCCATGGTATTGTTCCGACTCTACCAACCCATCGGTCACTGAATCTGTTGTTGAGAAGCGTACGAGCACGTCGATTGAAATATGCAGGAGCTCCATCGTGCATGCACCACATGTTGTGTCGTACTTGTAAAGGCACATGTTCTAGCAGCACAGCTAGAGTATCCCGTATGAAATCATGATAACGTGCTCCAGTGAGCGTAGGTGGAAGATGAGCTCTAACATGGAACTTAAGCATTTCCGGACACATGTCCACATAACATAATATTTTCTTTCTTTGTGTTTGAGGAATGTTTCCTGAAAGTTTGGTCATACCTTTTTGTAACACTCTTTATATAGTTTATACGGGGGGGGGGGGGCAAAGAAACCGGATTTTCTCATAAAAAATTTATTGATGTACCTTTTTACTAAATTACTTCAGTCACCTTGAAAATTCCATTACATGCGATGCACTTGTCAAGTCTCTTTTCCCACTGTTGGAAGCATGTTTGGAACTCTTCAAGTTTTATATTGTCCAGTGCCCTTTGCGAAGCTGTTTTTACCGCCTCCACATTATCATAACACTCCTCTTTTAGCGTTTTTCTCATTCGTGGAAATAGGAAAATGTCGCACGGGGCTAGGTCCGGCGAATACGGAGCGTGGGGAACGACAGACCACCTCTGAGATGCCAAATAGTGGGTCATTCGTAAGGCTGTGTGTGCTGGAGCATTGTCGTGATGCCGAAAGCAGTCCGGGCGTTTCCTCCCCACATCGTTACGGAGACGCCTTAAAACATCCAAGTAGAAGTGCTGGATGTCTGACCAGAGGGTACGAATTCCCGATGCACAATTCCACGAATTTCGTCCAGAACGAGCTTGGTCTTCAACACTTATCTCACCACACTTAAAGCTTCCAAACCACTCGAAAGTCTGCGTGCGTCTCTTAGCGTCCTCCTGGAAAGCTTCCTGAAGCATTTGGTGTGTGTTGCAGTTTCTTTAAGCAGGAAACAAAATTTGGCACACACTCTTTGTTCTTTTAAAGTTGCACGTTCAGCTCTACACTGACTCCGTCTGCACAGCTGTTTCATGAAGGTCTCTACTAACGCCATCTCGCGTGAGAACCCTGTACTACGTCTACGAATGGCAGCGCCCTCGGAGTCCGGTTTCTTTTAGTGCCACGCCCCCCCCCCCGTACACATTAATAATTAATGTAATGCACGCTGGCCGCGGTGGCCGAACGTTCTGCGGCGCGTCAGTCACAATCTGCACGGCCACTACGCTCGGAGGTTCGAATCCCCCTCGGGATTAGTAGTCGTTAGATCATAGGTAGTATGTAAGTTTAAGGACTTATGACCCCGTAGTTAAGTCCCATAAGCTCTACAAACATTTGAATTAATGCACTGCCAGAGTTGTTTGTTTATTATAACAAAATAACAATATTTGCCGAAAATATGTCGGAAATTGTAATTCGATAATATAATGAAACAATCTTAAAAGTCGGTGACAGCACACAAAGAATAAATGTAATATTATAATCAACGATTGAAGTAATAAATGTAGCTAACAAAGACAGTCGTTCTTAACATTCTAATATTAATATGATTGAAGATGATGTTGTGATCCATACAAAATGGTATGTTTTCTTTTATATCTAGCAATTAGAGTCAGTATCGCTCTCGAAGTTCTCGGGATCAGAATCCATATCGGAATTTTCAATGGGCGATCGTGTGTAGTCTAAATTAAAGGGCACAACAACAGCTTTATTGCCTCCTTTGACAAACTTTTCACATTGGTTTGTGCAGTTTTCTAATACTTCGTATGTATGGATCCGAAGTTAGCAGAAGCCCTTTAAAACGTCTTCTATTGTTTTTACACGTGAACCTGTGTGAAAAATATTACAGTAGCATTAGTAACACATTATGTGTACACAAATGGTCAAATACCGCAATCGTGTGGCACGGAAAACATGCAGCACCGTATTTTACGCGCGCTGTATCGACTATGTAGAGCTACGAAATGTCGGTCGCACGGGCACCTCTAAATATTCATTATGCAAGAAAAAATGGCAGATTTTGGCAGCCGATTCTTGTCAATTCCATTTGATAATTAATGAATCTATAGTCTGGGAGTTGAAATTCCGCGGTATATGCTACTTTTTCTCTAGTTGAAAATGTAAGTTCGGCAAAGCATGGTCTTTTTGCACAGGCATCGGAAAAAATATAAATAGGATAACCACGAAATTTATACCGATTAAGTGTACGAACATTTTGTACATACCTGTAGCAACCGATTCCATCTTGTAGAACTGAAATTCTTCACTACCAAAATATTCACTCATAAAGCAAGAGTAAATTTGCCTTGCTTTCTCAGCGCCGCTTATGCTCTCGACGAACGTCAGTTTTGAAGTAAGGTAAATCGACAGGTAACAAAGGTGACGACCTCTCCTTCTGGAATGACATGCACCAATCCTTCCCCTACCCAACACACCCATCAAAATTCTGAGAATCTAAAAGTCTTTTTTCGAGTCTTTGGACACGTTTTGGGGATTCCGTTCCACTGTGCACCGCCCTCGGTCCATATAATCTTCTTCAGACAGTCCCATCGTACTCATATCCTCTCTGATCTGGTCAGTCCATCGCAGTCTTGGTCTTCCCCTTGATCTTCTGCCTTTGGTGTCCTCTTCCACTACCTGCCTGGTGATCTGGCCTTCTGGACATATTATGTGTCCATACCTTTTCAGTCTTCTTTCTTTGATTACTGCCATGTCCAACGACCTGAATGACTCCTGTAATTTACGGTTCTTTCTTTCCCTCCATTTGTCTCCATCCTTCACTGGCCCTAAAATGTCTGAGGATGGTATTCTCAAATATCAGTCGTTTTCTTTCGTCTTTCGTGTAACAGCCAAGGTCTCTGCTCCAAATAAGACTACAGTTTGTATTATTGTCTTGTAGATGGTAGTCTTTGGGGATCTCGATAGTAGCAGGGACTATGGTAGCTTTCCCAGAGCAAATCTTGACCTGTTTCCAGCTTGTATTCGTGCAGTAATTCCCTGGTCTATCTCGTTCCTCTCATTGAGTATTGCCCCAAGGTATTTAAAGTCTTGTAGCCTTTCAAAGAATTGGCATCTAGAATGAATCTTCACTCTGCAGCGGAGTGTGCGCTGATATGAAACTTCCTGGCAGATTAAAATTGTGTGCCGGAACCGGGACTCGAACCTGGGACCTTTGCCTATTGCGGACAAGCGCACTACCGACTGTCCTATCCCGACACGACTCACGATGCCGCCTCACAACTTTACTTCCGCCAGTACCTCGTCTCCTACTTTCCAAACTTTCCAAGGTCCCAGGTTCGAGTCCCGGTTCCGGCACACAATTTTAATCTGCCAGGAAGTTTCAATTGGCATCTACATTTAGTGGTCTGTAATCAATTTCTCTGCTAACTACTAGGTACTTGTTCTTATCCAAATTCACCTTCAGGTCTGTTCTCATTGCATCTTCTGTTAATGCTCTTGTCATCTGAACCAGGTCTTGCTCTCTCTCTCTCTCTCTCTCTCTCTCTCTCTCTCTCTCTCTCTCTCTCTCTCTCTCTCTCTCTCTCTCTGCTAATAGAACATCATCAGGGTGTTGATCCTTCTTCCCAACTTTATTCCTGTCTAAGCTTGCCCCTGTTCTCAGAGTTCTGTCAAGTACCAGGTTAAACAGAAAGGAAGGGGGGGGGAGAGGAAGTTTTCTTGTCGTACTCCTAACCTTGAACTTCTATGACATGTTTCCGTTCACTTTCACCATGCACGTTGTTTCTTCGGTGCATACTTGCGTCAATTTTATGAGTTTTCTGGGTACTTGCGCCCTTTCAAGTTCTTGCTATATTGCTTGTTTGTTGAGACTATCACATGCTTTTTGGAAGTCTACAAAAAGGCAGTGAACGTTTTTGCGGAATTTGCAGCTCTTTGATAATACTTGCTCTTCTGTATGTAGATGATCAAGAGTTGACTTTCCCTTTCCGAAGACCGCTTGTTGGTATCCCAGAACGTTCTCGACATGTGGTGTCAGTCGCTTCAATAACAACTTGCTCAAGACGTTATAAACTGTACACAGTAGGGTGATTCCTTAAAAGCAGGCTGTTACAAAAGGCTGCTCCGCGAGCAGGAGCGCACACGAGCACTCACTGCCCAAGCTCAGAGCTGCGGTGGAGGGGGAAGCTGACGTCATGCACGCTAGTACTCGGTGGCCCAAAGGAAACAGACGCGTTCGTTTAGTGTCTCTGAGGTATTAAAACATGAAGGAAGACACCTTCCATCGGTTTCATAGGAATGTTGGTGCCTTCGTGTGCATGTTTTGGCCGACGTCGTGAGCAGGTATTCTCTGTCATGAACAGAAAAAAGCAAGAAAATACCACTGATTCAGAACCGTGCAATGAAGAGTATACTGCGCATCACTGCAACAAACAAGATAACACCAGATATCTGTTTACTTAACGAAAAATCTTTGCAGACGAAAAATAGTAAATTAATCTTTTGTCAGTTGTACAAATGTCAATTTGGTCTAATTGCCACTTCCACATAGCCAGGTCATGATGTTACATTCTTAACGCCTGACTATTAGTAGGCCGAAATTTGACCTATTGCACTCAGATTTTTTTTAAGTGTGTGTGTGTGTGTGTGTGTGTGTGTGTGTGTGTGTGTGAGAGAGAGAGAGAGAGAGAGAGAGAGAGAGAGTACAGCCCTTTTCTTTGCTTGTGTGTCTCACAATTTTTATGAGGAAGCAAATTGGTTCCGTATTTTCTGGCACTGTTTTTCTAAATTGAAAACCTTAGTATTCGTTCCAGTTCTTGTGATAAATGCTGGACCGGCCGTTATGCCACTTATGGCTGCCACTGTTTAGCGAGTTGCTGTATGTGAACATCTAAGGCAGGCGTCGCTTGGTAGGTCTAGTTATTGGCAATTATGATGGTGTGTGTTAGTAATTTACATGAAGTAATCTATTATACCTAAACTCAAAAGTATAATTTCTTTGAACTTAAATAAAAAAACATACCTTCGTCGAAGACATGAATTACTTATGAAGTATGCTGTGGTATTCACATTTTCATATTCACGATAAAGATGGAAACTTGGATGGGGTTGAGCGTGATAAATCAGTCAATTATAATCTGATTCTCTAGCAACAACTTCTAAACTCAATGACGTCTTCATTAACAAAAAATGGGAAAATTCGTTATAGAATTCAAAAGAAATACTCCGTACGTTGGTTCCATGAAACAGACATTTAGAAATGTAAAATATTGACACCATAAACATGCTTCATTAAATTACAGTCATGCAATAAAATTATTGATATTCAGGATCATAGAACTTTCATGGAAGTTATAATAACGAAAGAATGTATCATCATCGTTGAGTACTGACCAGGTGTCACGTGTCGCATTGCGGCGGAACGAACTTTTTGTGCGGCGGAACTGTGCTAAAACCTTATCTTCAAAAGCACTCGTCTTGTATGATTAGGGTTGAATGTGGCCGTATCAGACTTCGTAATCCTTGAGGTGTCCACTCGCCCATAAAAATTTTTATAAAATAAAAATAAAATATGTTCATGTAAAATCTTTATACGTTGCAAAATTTCAAAATCAGATTCTTGCGCCGAGGGAAGAAGTCTTTAACAGTCACTCTTGTTAAAATATTTCTAAGCTCTCTCATAGATAAGACGGTCAAAAGAAATTCTTCAGTTTGTGGTCGTTGCTATAGCCACAGATAAAAAAATAATATTTCTTCAATGATTATCGATCAATGTGTATGATCTATTAACCAAAGTTATAAAAGAAACATTTATCGAAGTCTTCTTGACGTAACTTTTCCACCAATAAAGATTCATAAAAAATTCTTCCTTCACATTGAAGAATAAATTAAATATTCTCCTCGTTTCATTAATATATTATTTATCGTAAAATAATTCTTCATAAATGATTTACTCTGACACTTTCGTCAAGTTTAAACACGATAACATTTATTGATTTCTATGATATTACATACGTAGTCATTGACAGACAAAAGTGAACTGACTTTTAAAATTTATTGTTTGATCATGAGACGTCGTTAATAATGTCAACTCTCGCGACAACAACCACAGAGATCAACATCTTCTTGCCTCGTGGCCGTCGACCCGCGACTTGATGTAGCCGGATATTTACTCCTTGGAATCGGCATCGAAGATGTTGCCCTCGTAGGTTGACTTGCCTCACAGCACATGAAACAAACAAAAAATATACAAAAAACATCTTTAAGAATCATAACATTCAACATTTACATAAAAATCATTTAAGAACACAAATATAAGTAAGTTATCCTGCACAAACTGAGCTGACATGAGATATGTAGCGGAGACAATAATCCGTCCCACTACAGCATGTCCCGCATTTTCATGCAGAAAAATGGCAGTCTATTTTTTGTATATATTTCAGAAACAGTCGTGCCCGTGTCGAGAACTGCAGTGCGGTTGCAGTTGCTCGTGACGTCACAGGCCAGCCGGCTGCCTCGCCTGCACACTCGGTCGCGCTGCCTCAGCCGCGGGCCGCATTGCCCAGCAGCTGACGGTCGCTGAAGCGGCGCCCCGAGAGCAGGTGAGCGCTCACTAGCTCGCGGTGGAGCGCGCGGCCTGCAACAGCCTGCTCTGTAATAGCCAGGCCAAAATATCTTGGGGTAGTGAAAACGTAGAGGACACGAGCGGCGACGACGAGGCGGCGTAAGAAACGTTCTACTTATACTCCGTTCACCGAAACGTGAGACCTATTGTAAACACACTGAGGCGCGTGACCAGGGGTGGACAAAACAGTGTCGCTCGCTCAATTTCGCAGCATCCGTTTCAGGTGTAAGGTCGTTGTGTGTTTTGTTATATAGCAGTGCTATTAGAAGCCAAAAATTTAAATTTCATTTCTTTTAATACGTTATAAAATGTGATTTTCTCCGAAAATTAACCAAATCTACATTTTTCGCTTACGACAACAAGAACTTTGTTGAGTGTTAGAAATTTCTTGCGAAAAAACTGTCCTTCGTATCGTATTTCACTCAAAGTCATCAAGACGTTCTGACAGGTTTGTCGTAATTTTTTTTAAAGACTTCAAAGAGTGCGTGGCTCTTTATTGACTGTTTTCGTAACAATAGCAGTCATTGAACACGACAACTGCGTTTTATACACATTAGGAACCATGTGATTCTCTAAAGAACTTTATTACTTCTTCTTTGAATGCTTCTTAGGTGAATTCATATTGGAGGATGACATAGTGAGGTTACCCTTACGTGATATCAAAGAGAGCGAAAAAGAGACACAAAGACTAAGAATGCAGAATGTTATTGTAAAAACTTATTATTCAGCAACTGGTCCTTTAATATGAAGTTGACAGTCAACACCTATTGTCACTGCTGTATAACAACAAAAACACAACGACCTGAAACGGATACAGCGATCGACCCTGATTTTTCCACCGCTGGTCACGTGCCTCAGTGTGTTTACAGTACGTCTGGCGGTGAACGGATGATTGAGGGACACGTACGTGGGCCTTAGTTCCAGAACATTCTAGAAGGCTGAAAAATAAACCAGGGAAAACAGATGGGAAGCAGTGCGTGTGAGAAGAGCAGCCGTATATATGTGCATCCATGAGCAGTCAGAGGCAGCGAAGCAGCGAGACAGCGACAGTACCGCAGCAAGAGTGAGCAGCCTAACCTAAAGGGTAGCGGCCGCTGTTGATGGGCCGGTGACAACTTCCACAACAGGAAGACGGTGATGGTCGCGTGGTAGCCCTGGTGGACTTCGACTGTTCGTTAAGTAAAACGAATTTTCTCTGGAATAGTTTTGAACAGAGACAACCTGCATCTGTCTAAAATAGAATCTGGGAAACTTGTATCAGTAGTCAGTAGGAACATGGCACGGTCTAGTGCTTGTCTCCTGGTATAAAATAATGTCTGCAAGGTGTGTCCGAATACTATGAAATCAGTTGCGAAGGAGGCAGGAAATTAGATTCTGGCTAGATCTATCTTTTCATGCGGTAAAGGGAAAGGTCTAACACGTCGCATATCTATTGTGTTATTATTTTAAATGAATTTAGGGAAGCACCGAGGAGGTTGCGACTGCCTCTCTGAGCTGGCAGCGCTCGCTTTATGGTAGCCGCGGTCCACATTTGACTGCTTCTTGGCAGTGAAGATATACCTTCGTTAGCGATGGTGCACAATCCCCTAGTGTTAAGGCCAAATTGGAAGCAAAAATTCTCATTCAATAGAGCGGCCAGATAAGGTGCACCATCACAAGTGAAGATATACCTTCACCGGAATTTCCAAATTTACTATAACGTATAGATATAGATAGGTGAACGGTTTTAGCACCGGTATCAACTGAGATATTGGAACAAGTACTTTTTTTAATGGAACCGCTTACTTTCTTTAATTGAATGAGATAGGTCTTGAGAAGACAATTACAGAATATAGTGTTTGTTAATATTGACGTTGGAAACCTATTATAAAAAATTGTAGAAATGACCTTGAAATTGAGGTCTCGGTGGCCGAAATCGGCGTAGGCAGTTCAAACACCGCCAAGCGAAGCTCCCCTGCTCCTTACCGTCAGAATTTCAGCACGTTTCTAATCGTCTGCACTGCAGGGCTCCCAATTTCAATTCAACATCCACTGCGTGCAAAATTGTACACGAATGTTGAGAAGTTTGATATACTACCTTTATATGGTGAATTTAAACAAAATATGAGAGCCGGCCGCGGTGGCCGAGGAGACTGAGGCGCTCCAGTCACGGTCTGCACGGCCACTACGGTCGGGGGTTCGAATCCCCCTCGGGCATGGATATTTGTGCCGTCCTTAGTCTTAGTTAGTTCATAAGTAGTTTGTAAGTTTAGGGACTAATGACCCCGTAGTTAAGTCCCATAGACTTCACAAACATTTTTTGAACAAAATATGAAAAATCCATATGAAAATAACGCGAAAAATTATTTTGTTTTATCTGACTATGTGTGTAGCAGCAAGCATAACATTTGGTGTCACATGTGTCAATTTGTTCGACAACACTGAAATGACCAGTATTTGTAACTCTATATGTAAAAAGACATGATCTTAAAAGCAGCACTTTTGTGACGATTTGAAAAGCTATTCATTTCTGCCTAAAACGATTTGTATTTTCTTCTTAATTCAATATTTAGTATACTTGAAACAAAACAAAACGCATTTACTTGCAACCTTCTTCTGCCTGCTGTCCAAACATATATTGTTTATGTTGTTTCAATAAATTGCCTTCAACGTTCGGTAACAACGCTTGCGTCAGATACTGTAAAACTGATTACATTGCATTATGTTACGCTGAAATAGATCTGTTCAAACGTTGATATTCCCTGAATATTAATTACACTGATGTATTCCACATTTACTTGCTAATATTGCGATACAGAAAACTCAATCACAAACCTACCTTAATCTCGTTTATCAGCCTTTACAAGCCGATCTGTTCTATGTGAATAAAAATGCCATACAAATGGATAGCACGCTTATAAACCCGTTTCACCATTACCGTAGATGTTAGATACAGGCAGAAAACACCGTATTTTCGATTCAAAGCTTTTTTGTACAACATCGGTTTCCTCAAGCCGTTACTGGTCTACAGTACCTTTACTTTTATAGACACTTACGGATCATCAATAATATTTCTAGAAACACATTCCACTACAGTATCATCAAACACATTATATACAATTATATTAAATACGTGCAATTTGCATGCATAGATGGCCAGCAGTCTTATCTAGGGCAACGAAAGCTGCCTACCGTATCGGAGAAAAGCAAATTTTTACAGTTTATTTATTTATACGAATGTTTTCTGTCATAGAGTGTAAATAAATAATGAATTAATTCTGTGCCAATTAACTAAAAATTACAACTAGGAACTTCAGCGCACTAAGTGGTATTGTTTGTCTACGTCTGAGGAAAAGATTTTGTTAACACACTTCTACCTTATGTTTACTATAAAATATTTATCCTGTCTTTTGCGTAATAAATAAATAACTCTTCAAAACTATCGTTTCTGTCAATAATGTGTTAACAAAGCCGTAGCTACATCACAAAGCGGTATCAGTAAGACTAGCTGATAACCCGGCGTAGACAGCTGGCGGATTATATCAAAACTTACAATATCAATAATAAAAATCAATCAGGCTTCCGAAAGCACCACAGTACAGCAACTGCATTAATCAAAGCAACCGACGACATTAAACACGCTGTGGACAGACGCAAAACTACTATCTTAACACTGCTTGACTGTGATAAGGCTTTTGATGTGGTTGAGCCGCGGCGGAATGGCCAAGGGCATTGAGGCGCTATGTTCCGATGCGCGAGGCCGTTCCCCGTCAGGGGTTCTAATGCCCCCCTCGGGCATGGATGTTTCTGTCGTCTTTAGTGTAAGGTAGTTCATAAGTAGTTTGTAAGTTTAGCGACTGATGACCCCGCAGTTAAGTCCCTTAAGCTTCACAAACACTCTTGATCCAACCATGGTCGTATCTGCTCTCGTCCGCTATGAAAATTATTCTAAGTCACGTCTTGGTCTTAGATGAAATCTGAGTTCGGGTACTTACAAATATTTTGCTGTTGGGGGACTTCGACTTCAACTTAGAACGAAATTGTGTGAAGAAAGTCATCAGACCAGAACTTGAAGATTATATTGTGGTGTCCATACGAATCTATCTGACGCTTAGAAACTTTTTGTGTTCTGATGATTGTGAAGATATACTTCGTGATTTACGTGAAGTTAGGTGCGATTTGGATTTGACTTCTCTTGAGATTAGGTACACGGGTTCGAGCTTTGAATTCTCACATAGAGACAGGTTTGGAGTTATGTGTTTTCTTGAAGTTACGGAAGTGAAGTTGAAGATTTGGCGCTTCTTGTTTATGCTCATTTACGAAGTGGACAATATTTTTGACGAAAAGTTTTGGACAAGAATCGTGTAAGCCCAAACTGAATAAATCATTATTTGTGAAACTATAATTTACGTAGGCTTGCCTTGTAGGGAACATTGTTTTTATTTAACTCAACTTTTCTTTGTATTTGTGTGTGAACTTAATTTTTATTTGGGCGTTAAAGCGATGAGTGAGCAGTCGGCCCCTACACAAGGAAACAGTGCCAACCAAAATTGTGAAAACCGGCTGATTCACTTTGCCCCAGATGTTGTAGTGTTTACCTGTGACTTCATTTCAATCTGTTGCACATGCAGTGTGCTGGGAGCTCGACCCAAAAGCTATGAACAGGAGTGGTGGACACGTTAGAGGTAGGCACGCCCAAAGACAGTGTGATACAACAGCACACGCGCGCGATTCGCGTCCTACATCGCATTTGACCGTCGCACTCTAGAGTTTCCCAAGGCTCCGTCCATGGTCCTTTACTCGTTTCCTGTATATCAAAGACATTTCTTCAGTGATTCACTCTTGCAACTACCCTCTGTATGCCGACAACATCCAACTGTACCTAAGTGCCAGCCCTAAGAACATCGATGATGCAGTAACTGGTATGAATGCAGATCTTTGTTTCACGATGGGCACAAAAACTAGGTCTTAAACCCCCAATAAATTCCAGGTCATCCTCAAATCTCACCCAAATCTAATCAGCGGGTATTTTTGTCATACAGTTTCTGGAATACACCACAATGGTACCCAATTACCATAACAAAAAACAGTTGGATACCTTGAGATAAACTTGGATGAACGCCTAAACTGGGAAGAGCAAACAGTTGTAGCTTGCAGGAAAACGCTCGCATCCCTTTATTCAATCCAAAAATTTAGAAAAGTATTTCCAATCCAATTCAAACAGAAGTTAGTTCAAACACTTGTCTTGCCAAATCTTTACTACTGTGATGTAGTTCAACACGCCACAAATAATGAAAATTCGAGACGCCTCGAGCTAGTGATGAATGCTTGCGTTAGGTACGTGTGCTGTATACGGTTGTACGATCATATAAGCCCTTCTTATTCCCAGCTAGGTTGGTTGCGCCCACATAAGTAGCGCGACTTTCAAACGCTGTGCTTACTTCATTAATGTCTCGGCCACCAGTGTCTCCAGTAACTGATCTTCTCACATTAAACAGCTATCGTCATTCCACAACTGTAATAGCACATCGGATACGTCTAGCATCTTGGCTGTACCTTCACACAACACTAAATCTTTCTCCGTGTCGTTCTCCGTCTCAGCAATAAGACTATGGAACACACTGCATGTGATCCACGTCTTAACGCAAAACCACTCGTCATTCAAGAGGAAACTCACAATTCACATATTAACGACGGCATAGCCTCAATGGTTAGGCTCCCCTCAGTTCTTTCTATCTTCTCTCCACCATAGTCTTGAATCTTACCATTTATTTCTCTTCCTCTAACCAATCTACCACTTCTGTTATCTCCCTCATCATGTTCTATCGTCTTATTTCTCTGCTTGATGTGAGAACGAGGCAATTCCTAAATTGTATTAGGCCTCATGTTCACAATATGTAACATGATTACTGTCCTTGCAAAGTCATTATTATTATCATTATTATTGTCACTATTTTCGTTATTATTATAATTTTTGATTCTTATAAATTATCTAATTATTATTGTTACAATTATATTCTAGCAATAATCTGTACTTTCCTCCTTTAATACTTATATTATACATTGTCTGTAATGTACTAAAATTTGTCACCTTGCGTAAGCCTGGTTAGGTGTGGGAGGGCCTGAAAGCCCTAAACTTGCCAGGTAAAATAAATGCATAAATAAATAGATAGACCGATTATTTATGTATTTCCTTATTTCGTTAGTCTCCTTTTCTTTCCTATATCTATACCCTTTACCCACTCTCTGTCCACCTCGTCCAGCGTATCTCGCAGTCCATCGCCTCCAACTGTCGATGAAACATAAAGTTAATCTACCAAATCTCATGGTATGGTCTCGACGTTTGCTACACTGTATCCTCCTTCATGCACCATATTGTGGCCTGTGGAGTATAAAAATCTTCCCCCTGAAATAATACATATAAGTGCCAACTTTCATAGTAACCCGTCAAACGATGTATACGTCCGTCCTGAAGTAACCTCCACCTTGCGTCGTTTAATATCGTATGGAGACAGTGATTTTCTTTTGAAGGTCAAGTGCGCAGAAATGCTTCAGGGTCGCAGTAAAACTGTAGACCGTTCTCGAAGTCTACTGTAAAGCAACGTACAAAGTTACATGGAGACAATGGCTTGCTGCACGATTTGAAGTTCAAGTGCCGGCAATATAATCAAGAACTGAATAAAACTGCACATTTATATTAATTACACACAAGTGAAACATGGACACTTTTCTTTTTATATAACCGAAGAAGAAGGAAAAAAATGATTTGGTCATTTTTACCTTTGAGTCATGTGCTTTTATCTTCGTCCGCAAACCATGCCTATTCATACTAGCTAATTCCGGCCACGCCTCGCTGTTCCTCAATCGTTTGTATAATGTATGAGCAAGTATTTGAGTCTTGAAGCATAGATAAATTAACCGAGAAAATAATAAACTATTGACAGCATTCTTTTGGCTATGTGAAATGAAAAGAATGTTATAAAAGATGATGATTTCTCGGAACTCATTGTAAAGCTAGTGGCCTGAATCGATTTTTTGTCACGTTTCTTGATAAACATAAGTAAAAGATAAGTTTACTGTCTCTCAAGAATGCGAAGTATTGAGAAACAAAATTAATTGCTACATTAGGTCCATCTACTTCCCTCCCTCCCCCTTTAAATTTCTCTTACATTTCTTCTTTGCTCATCGCAGCTAATGAAAATGGAGAAACTACAAACAAGGAACTTCTATTTGCTTAATAATGGTACAGTCACCATAAAAAATTGTCATACAGAAATCGGTGACAACATCAACAAATCAAATCAAATGTTTGTTAAGTTTAAGGGTATTAACTGCGTGGTCATCAGTCCCTAAACCTACAAACTACTTATGAACTGCCTTATACTAAAGACGACACAAATATCCATGCGAATGTTTGTATACTCTTTGGGACTTAACTACGGGGTCATCAGTCCCTAAACTTACAAACTACTTATGAACTACCTGCAACTAATGACGGCACAAATATCCATGCCCGAGGGAGGATTCGAACCCCCGACCGTAGTGGACGTGCAGACCGTGACTGGAGCGCCTCAGTCTCCTCGGCCACCGCGGACGGTAATACCCATGCCCGAGGGGGGATTCGAACCCCTGACCGTAGCAGCCGTGCAGACTGTGTTACTGAAAATGAAGCATTTAAACATGAGCGTCCGTAAAATACGAGGGCCATCCGGAAAGTGGTACCCATTTGTGCAATAAAGGCACAGAAGTAAATATTAAGACATATAAACATTTTTATTGGATAGAGCGTACATTACATAACTTCTCCGCATAATCTCCAAGCACATTTGGGCATTTGTCATAACGTGTGACGAATCCATGTGTCCCAGCGTCATAGCCCCCCGAACCTTTTTCCGCCAGAAAGTCTTTTAGTTTCGGAAAGAGATGAAAATCCGCCGATCTTTACTGACGCATTCGTCTGCGGAGCGCAGCAGTTTGTCTGTAATGACAGATAGTCTCCCTGGACGCTGCTCGTCGTGTGTGTCCCCTCTCGCCAGGTTGAAGTTGCGACACCAGCGCTGAATAGATGACTCGTCCACCACATTGCCTCCATACACCTCCTTTAATTGGCGATGAATTTCACAAGTTCGAACATTTCGTGTATTAAGAAATTTATATTCACAAAATATATTACATTAATTTCGAATCGTCAAAGCTGAAAATGTGTACCCAGCCGGGATTCGAACCCGGGTCTCCTATTTTCTAGGCAGTTAGCTGACTACTACACCACTAGGGACACAGTGATCAACAAACCTGCAAGGACTACCTAACCACACCTCCCGTCAGTGGTGTACTGGTCAGCGCAACTGCATAGAAAGCAGGAGGCCTGGGTTCGAATCCTGGCTGGGCACACATTTTCAGCTTTGCCCATTCGCAGTTGATGTCATACATACTGTGAATATGAAAGTATCACAACTGCAGGATCGGAAGTGACGTCTCTTCTTTTGAAACAGACGCCACATGTGTACGATGGGAGACCCAAAGAAACCGGACTCCAGGGCGTTGCCAGTCGTAGACGTAGTACAGGGTTCTCAAGCTAGATGGCGTTAGTAGAGAACTTCATGAAACAGCTGTGCAGACGGCGTCAATGAAGAGCTGAACGTGCAAGTGTGGTATTGTATTTTTTGACTGTTGGCGGGTTACCCCTGTGAAGTCGTTATTACAACTTTAAAAGAACAAAGACTGTGTGGATAATTTTGTTTCCTGCTTTAAAACACTGCAATGGAGACACACCAAATGCTTCAGGAAGCTTTCCAGGAGGACGCTATGAGACGCAAACAGGTTTTCGAGTTGTTTGGACACTTTAAACGTGGTGAGATGAGGGATGAAAACCAAGATCGTTCTTGACGCCCTTCAACATCGCGAAACGAGGAGAACATTGGAAAGGTCCGCCAAAAGATCAACGAGGATGTGAGGAGGAATCCCCCGGAACTTTGGCGATCAGGTGACTGGTTTCTACATCACGACATCGCTCCAGCACACACGGCCTGACGAGTGACCCACTATTTGGCATCTCAGAGGTGGTCTGTCGTTTCCCACGCTCCGTATTCGCCGGACCTAGCCGGGTGCGACTTCTAGGAATGGAAAACAAAAACGCTAAAAGGGAGCGTTATGATGATGTGGAGGCGGTAAAAATAGCCTCGCAAAGGGAACTGTACAACATCAAACATGAAGAGTCACAAACATGCTTCCAACAGTGAGAAAAGAGGCTTGACAAGTGAATCGCATGTAATAGAGAATATTTTGATGGTGACTGAAGTAATTTTGTAGAAACGTTCATCAACAAATTTTTAATGACAAAAATCCGGTTTCTTTTGGGTCCTCCTTCGTATGTGTATTAAGAAATATAGTCACTGCCCTTACTTCGCAACTGGCGGGGTTTTTAATTTGTTTAAACAGACCCAACAGAGGCAACACAAGGGTCACGCAACCTCGCACAAAGTAGGCCCACATGCCACTGACGCGGTCTGACCTTGCCCAGCGGCCACACGAGTCGTCAGCGCTTGATGCGTTGCTAACGGTTACGACTTTCCGGGTGGCCCTCGTACATACCACGCATTTCTACCAAATACCCGACTGGCTCTCCGAAGTTGGTAGCAACTGATGTTCACGAGCTAGAATAATAATATAATTATCATACTGTAATAGTAATACGACAGTAGTTGATTTTAAATCATGGTAGGGAAGTACTATTAGACACTTAGATATGAAAATAAACTATTGCCACTGTGTATGCGTTGTGAGGTACGGTGAAGAACTAGCCCATCCGCAAGCCCCTTGGCTAACACGATCGAGCCAGTACATTGAGGCACAGTTGCCAGAATTATAGTGAAGTCCTCAATGGCAGTTGAGAGGAACATATAGGTCATCGCTACGTGCAAAATGATGCACGGGGCAGCTTGGTTTCCAAGGATCAAATAAAAGCTCGACGTGCTTAACCGCCTCCGTGTCTGGAATCAAACGGTTAGTGGTTTGATCTCATACAACTAGCTGTTTCGATCATTACACGTTCTTTCATCTCACAAGGAAAGTACTCGCGCTCGAACAAACACATATACACCAAAATCATATAGGAGATATTGTAAGGATAACGTGTTGCACTAGTGATACTACCGCATCTGAAAAACTCTGCAGTCGTCCGTTAGAGGCCTCTGCGTGTGCCATGCCGCATTGCACTTTGACCTGTCGGTTCGCCAGTAGGGACGGCGCAGTATGCCTCCGAAGTTGGGTTTTGTGATGTTATTTGTGTGCTGAAGCGTCAGATGGGGCGGCGATTGCTAATCAATCCTGCTAATGTATTGCGATTAGTTGAGATGAAGTTACGAAGAACCCTTCTTCGTGAATATGGTATTAGTATAGAGGATGAATCATTTGCATGCTTCCTCGTATCTGTTATGGTACAGAAATATGAGCCTAAGTTACTGTTGTTACAAACTCATGATAATAGGGATGATAATGACGAACAACTCATTGCAAGCGGTAGTGCTACGGTAAGTGCGGGAAGAGGCGATGGAAGCAGTGGCAGTGAATACCAACAGTCTTTCGGGAAGAAGGTTAAAGTTGCAACTATCATCACGGCTTTTGATGACAATTCGCTAGAGAACATGTACGTTGATTATTACGTAAGTTATAGTTAAGATATCTGCATTACGTATGGCGTCTACAATTACATCTACAGTGCTATCTAGAGCATTATTGCCGAACTTTGCAGAATAACGACACCCACCAGCACATTGAGCTGTACGTAGAGATCCTGTAATCAATCGTTCATACAGATACGTTGGTTCGAGATGTACTTTCCTTGTCAGTAATCAAGACGCAAAATTGTGATCTCACATAGAAAATTGACAGAAAACGAATTTTATCTGTCTATACTAATAATAAAGCCGTAATTGTAGGCATGTAGTTGTACACTAAAAGCTTCAAAACTGTTATACAAAATTCTGTCAGAAAACATGATTGTATAAAAATTGGATCACAGAAAAAGATAGTAATTTAGACATTTTTATCTACGACCGACACATCAGTCTCTCTTTTTGAACACGTTAATCTCAGAAACTAGTAGTTGAATTTTCATGTAATTATCACAGGTAAGTTGAGCATATCGTGTGTTTTGATAAAGGCTTCGTTTCATCAGAATCTGGAGAAAGTAAGTGTCCAAAACAACAGGGTGTCTATCTGTACAATCTAATCTTCAAAAGAAGAATACAAAAATTTCATGGAGTGGCGCAGGTAAATTGGGAGTAGGTTGGGAAAACGTATAGCCGTAATTTCAGCAAAATGGGACAGGGGAACAAAAGAAATAACTTTAATTGTTATGTGTATACTGTGTATGTAAGTATGGTGTAACAAAACTGTAAAACTGTAACGATAGTCCTTAGCATTTATCGACAGGTTTCATTTACTAAAGAATTTCTATGAAGGGCAATTGAATTTATGCATTGTACGTAATTTTTACAGTTCGAAATACTTCTGTTTACGAATAACGATGCCTAGAAAACGATTCAGAACGCTTAAATGCGCTGATATGTAGCAGCCTTTCTTAAACCCTTACGGTGCAAAGGGGTAACGGGGTTGTGGGAATCTTTGCACGTACCTATTGTAAATATTGTAATTTCTGTTGATGTTTCATAGTTTTAAATTCTGATAAAACATTTATTGTCATTCGTTATTTCCTGTATTATTTTCAGTAAACGCAATTCATTAAGTTTTCTCTAATGACAGTCGTCATAAATTTTACCTCCTTGGTAATAGATGTGCCTTGATGGTGAATGTCTTATTTCGTAAATTATAACACTTGCACAGTACAGGCACTCTAGGCATTGAGTTCCTCTCTTTGGGTAGCAGCAATGATCCCAGAATTGATTCATTTCTGTTTGGCTACTGATTGTTTCTTGTTATTTCTTACTCTATGCCGTTCAGTCCAGTTTTAAAGACAACTTTGATTAAAAGTATTAGACTTTTTAGAAGAATGTACAGATTCCGTAATTGAATTACGTGATCATTATCAAATGAGGAGCTAAACTCAAGAATAATGCGTTGCTTACGTGAATGTGGATCATAAGGGTGTACAATCAGCTTCTTAAGACGAACTCTGGGTACCTGCAGCGGACGATAATACAGTTGATGAAGTCCGTGTGAAGTGCGATACATCCACTGGAAAAGTTTTCACGTCCAAACCTCGATCTATCATAAGGCGAGTAACACAAAACAAATTGAAAGGCCGAGAAGGCGTGAGTAGTGAAGCTAAAGTAGGAACAATGAGAGAATCATCCGAATTACCTTTTTCTCGAGTATTTTCAACATAATAATAAAGCACCAATAAATGCAACTGGAGCTGGAATTTCATTAAATTTGAACCACAGTTGCGGGAACAGCAACCATCCAGTGATGGAGAAACTAATAATAATAAAGCATACCAATGAAGAAACGTAGTGACACAAGTCACGAAAACTAGACACACTTGAATTCAGGGCATTAAAAGGTGTTGATGGGGAGTGTACATAATGGGTGGGTTTCGCCAAAGAAAAGGTTTATGGAGAGTGTATAACAAGGAAGGGAATAGGATACTAGTGTGGGATCACTTTATATCAAATGATAGTAGTGGCTAAACCTCCAAAAGCTAATTAATTGGACTCTAAGAATAAAATTCAGCTTTAAAGCCCTTCCAAAGGATAGTGATAAAGGAATATAACTAAGCTGAATAATGTCAAGATTTGTAACTCAAATGACGTTTATTCAATAAGTAATCTTATGAACATCAGAGTGAAAGGCTATATATATATATATATATATTGCTCTCAACTACACTCCTCTTTTACAGAGGTGGTATATTTTCTATATTTAGAACGATAGTAACTTACTGCCAATTATTTACTTCAAGAAAGAACAGTAATGATGAAACAGATCTTAGGTGACCAGCCTGGTGTTTGTGTGTGCATAGGACACAATATTTCGGCAATCGACCATGTTGTCATCATGAGGTGTGCTGATGTAGTGCTATGGGGGCGGCCTCCTTTCTCCTCTGGGCGCTCCGTCTTAGCCCATCGCGATCCGCGCCCGGTCCACGGTTCGGATCCCGCCTCTTCTCGTCCGTCGTCTGGGCGTTCCCTCCTATGTCTCCAAGTTCGCGTCCAGGGGAGTCCGCCGGCAGAGGCGTTTCATCTGTTTCTCCCCCCCCCCACCCACCCACAAATTCAGTACATTATGGGATGTTTTATTCTTAGTCTTAATCTGGGTAATAGTTGGTATCCAAGTTTTGCTAAGAAAATAGCCGTTTTCTCGATTCAGTTTTGGTTTCCTTTTTCTGATCTCTATAGCCTCTTTGACGATGCAGTCCCGGTATTTCGAAGTTTGTGCTAGGACCTTGGTCTGGTCATAATTCATACCATGGAGGTACGACAGGCAAAGCTCGGCGATCATCGACTTATTCGGCTTTTGTAATCTTTTGCGCCTTTGGTGTTTGCGACATCGTTCTTCAATGGTACGAATAGTCTGTCCTATGTATTCCTCGCCGCATTGGTAAGGTATCTTGTAAACTCTTGTATTACGTAGACGAAGGTCGTCCTTAACACTACCAAGAAGAGCTCTGGCTTTTATCGGAGGGCAGAAGATGGTTCTAACTTGGTATCTGCATAAAATACGTTCAATTTTTTCGGATAAAGTCCCACAAAACGGAATGAAAACCATGGACATATGTTCCTCAGGTTCACCAGTTTCCGCTCGTTTTGCTGTGGGACGTAGAGCTTTTCAGATTTGCCCTTCCGTGTAACCGTTCTTCAGAAACGCAGACTTCAGATGGTCCAATTCTTGTTGGATACTGTCCTTGTCAGACGGACCGTTAGTTCTAGGAATTTTGTGGTGTCTACGAACAGAAGAGCAGCTGGTCCGAAATGTAGGGAAGGAATGAGTAGTGCATACAGACCGACTTCTCTGTGGAGAAACGAAAGTCGTGTTGATGCTCCAGATGTAAAGACGGTCGACACTGCTTAAGACGCCGTTCAAGAAGACAGGTCCGTTGAGAGCTGCAATAAATTGCAAAGTCATCAACGAAGAGAGAAGCTGAGACGCAAATAGAACGGCACTCAACGCTGAGCGTTGAGGTTCACCGTTCCCCTGCAGGAAAGTGCTCGAAAGGGCTGAACCAACACACACCGGAAAAATACGGCCTTTTAAGAACTCCTGAATAAAGACTGGCAAGCGATCCCAGAGATCCCATGTGTGCAGAGTTTGAAGGATACCCATCCTCCAGCACGTGCCATATGCCTTTTCCAGATCGAAAAATACGGACAGTGTTTGACGTTTCTGCAGAAAATTATTCATAATATGAGTTGATAGGGTGACTAAATGACCGACTGCTGAACGGTGCTTACGAAAACCACATTGTGCATTGGTGAGATTACGAGATTCGAGACACCATACCAATTGACCATTAATCATACGTTCCAACACCTTTCAAATGCTGCTGGTAATGGAGATGGGAATGGTAGCAGCCAGGTTTGTGCTTTCCAAGTTTAGGTAGAGGAATCACGATGGATTCACGCCACCACCGAGGAAACGTGCCTTCCGTCCAAAAGCGGTTGTACGTTTTAGAAAGAAATTGCAGGCCTTCAGAATAAACGCTTTTTATCATCTGTACATGGACACTGTTGGGCCCGGGAGCGGAGGACCGTGATGCAGAGTGTGCATGTTGAAGCTCGCTCATAGTGAAATCGGTGTTGTTACATTCTCGATTCTGAAACGAGAAAGAGAGCAATCTCGCTTTCGCTGCCTGTTTCCCAGGTGGGAAAGAGGGATGATAGCGTGAGGAGCTCGAAATCTCGACAAAAACCCGGTGTACAGTGTTGGAAACATCAGTGGAAATGTTCAAATGTTTGGTAAGCTTATGGGACTTAACTACGGGGTCGTCAGTCCCTAAACTTACAAACTACTTATGAACTACTTACGAACTACGACGGCACAAATATCCATGCCCGAGGGGGGAATCGAACCCCCGACCGAAGTGCCCGTGCAGAACGTGAAAACATCAGTGGAATCCACTATGGTATCATTCACTATGGTTAAACCCGGGATCGGGGAATGAGCCAAGATCCCTGAAAGTCTGCGAAGATTACCCTAAACAACACAAGAGTGGGTAAAACTGATAAACGAACTAGTAAAGAAAAGCCAAAGTTCGTTTGCTCTCCCAGAAAAAGCGGCGGTATTGTGCACGCAAATGTTTGTAGTGAACACAGTTTTCCTGTGTGGGATAGCGCTTAAAGATTCAGAGAATAGTAACAAATAATTTCTCTACTACCGGCATCGGAATCTGGATTGACTTTTCCTGTTTATTCGATACTGGGGATAAAGAACATTGTGTGCTCAAAGGCCGGAGATGATGAAAATGTGAACGACAAAAGGAGAACGAGACCAGACCGAGCTGTGCGTCATCGGAAGCGGCCTGGTGGAGCGTTCGCAGAACACGCGCGCCAGGGGCTTCGCTTTGCAGTTTCCGCGTAGCGAGACGCACAGGAATTGTCGCCGGCAGCAGACCTAGATTAATGGCTGCGTTTTGCTGTCTCTGGGTCCGTGGGAGCCGTGTAGCTGCAACACGAAACACCGGCTGCCAGAGGCATAGCTTACCGCGGCACCGGCGCCAGCTGGTCCGCGCGCAGCAGCCGATACGCTCAGCGCACACCACATTACTGCTGTATAGAGCAATGAATAGACATAGCGAAAATTACAGCAAACCTGTTAGCACATAGCGCTGTCCATTCCGCATATGAAGAATATGTCTAAAATAGTTTGTGAACGAGATTGAAAGGCTAATTGGGGCTGCTGCGTAATTTAAAATCGATAACACTGCTTTACCTGTTAAACAGTTCTCGGGTATCGAACCTAGTTTTATTGTAATTCTTCCACGATATTTCGGCAATCGTACATGTTTCAGATGGTACCTGACAAGTTTTTTTTTTCTTTTCTCTCCATGATGGGAAGAGGGGTGCACATGGAGGGCCTAATGCTCTTTGGTGTCATAATATGTAATGCTGTTGGGTCACTTTTTATTATTCATATGGGGGACCTTAGAAGTTAGCTTTAGTTTGCTATAATCAATTCTTAATTATGTTTCCGTTCCTATTCTTTTGTTTTGCTATGGAGGATGTGTAAGACCCCGGAATTCGCCCTACTGCGAGAGGGAAAAACCTCCAAAAACCTCCGCAAGGGTCCGTTCGTGTACAGCTGGTGCGCCTGATTTTACTCTGTGGTGAGAGTCCTCTTCTTGTGTTGTGTTGTGAGTACTTTCCTGATCCTTATCCTCTGAGCTCTTTGGTGTGTGGGCTTCTTTTGTTGGAGTTCAAATTAGGTGTGTTATTTTGCTCTCATCTATATCTGTTTCTTCTATTGCTTGCTGTGTCTGCGTTTTCGTGATTTTCATACATGTCTTGATTACTTTCGGTGAGTACGGGTACTTGATTTTGGGATAATTAAATTCTAGGATTTGTTCCTCAAGTATTTTAGCTGTGTGTGCTTCGTTAGCTAGTCTGTTCGCTCCGATTTTGGCTGTCAATTTAATCCATCTTTTGTTGAGAGGTTCTATATCTGCTAGTCGGTATACTTCGGCGTATCTTGTTTTATAGTGCATCTTGGTAGATACTCAAAAAATGTTCAAATGTTTGTAAATCTACCGGACCAAACTACGTGGTCATCAGTCCGTAGCTTACAAGCTACTTAAACCTAGGTAAACTAACGTAAGGACAAACACACACACCCATGCCCCAGGAAGGAGTCGAACCTCCACGGCGAGCAACCGTGCGCTCCGCAGCGAGACGCTTTAGACCGCTCGGCTACTCCACGGTGGCTTGGTAGATGTTCTCACTATTCTTCCTTCTGTTCACAGTATTTTCGTGAAATTATTTTTGTTACCAATCCAAACAGGTGCTGTATACTCCAGTATAGATCGAATGAAACATTTGTATGTGTGTATTATAGTTTTGTTTGAGGCTCCTTGAGTTCCTCCTCTTAGGAGTTTTAGTAGATTCAGTTTTGTCATCGCTCTGGCTCTGATGTTTTTGCTGTGCTCATTCCAGTTCTTCGTTCTGTGTAGTGTGAGACCTAGGTATTTGGCCGATTCTTTGGCTGCAATCTCTTCTACCCATATAGTGACTTTGGCGTCTTTGGTCTTCTGTTTCCTATTTGGGTTGCATCTTTGTAGTTGAAAATTATAAGCTGTGCTGCTCCTCTCGGCGCCCTATATATATGCTCGCTGTTACCCCCATCCACCGCTCCTCTCGTGACATCTTTGGTGCGGGCGCCGCGGCGGATCTTGGTGGTGACCGAGCGAGGTGGCGCAGTGGTAACACACTGGACTTGTATTCGGAATGATGGTGGTTCAAATCCACCTACGGCCATCCAGATTTAGGTTTTCCGTGATTTCCCTAAATCACTCCAGGCAAATGCCGGGATGGTTCCTTTCAAAGGGCACGGCCGATTTTCTTCCCCATCCTTACCCAAAAATCCGAGCGTTAATGACCACGCTGTCGACGGGACGTTAAACCCTAAGATTCCTTCCTTCTTGGTGGTGGTGGGGGAAGCGGCGCCCGGGTCCGAACTCTGACCTGCAGTCTCCGCGCTGCCGTCGTCGGGCGCGGATCTCAGTCTGCGAGAACGGTTTTTCTTCTCCATGTGTCAAGGAAATTGTTTCAGGATTTGTCAGACGCAGATCTCAAGTGTCGCTTAGATGTGAATTTTTCAAACCAGAATTGCAGTATCTAGGATACATGATAAACAGTCTAGGTGTGCATCCAATGCAATTACATTTGCTTTCCATTCGCGACATGCCAGCAACAAAAGATGTGAAAGAATTAGCGTCAGTCTTGGGACAGTTAACGTACTATATTCGGTTTTTCCAAACGAAGCACAAATTGCAGCCCCTTTGCATCGGCTACGGCGTTGAAATGTTCGTTTTGTTTGGACAGACGAATGCCAACACCCAATTCAGCAGTTAAAAGATTCTTTGCTCAGTGATCTATGTTTGGTACACTTCGATCTAGAATATCCAGTTCTTTTGCAAGTGGAAGAGCTATCGTTTGGTCTAGGATCAGTACTGTCACATAGACATGGGATACGGACCGTCCGATAGCATTTGAATCCAAACTTTTGACAGACACGCATTGCCGCTGTTCTCAGATTGAGAAGGAAGTTTTAGCAATAGTGTATGGTGTCAGAAAATGCCATGACTACCTGTATGGGTGAAAATTTTATTTCATGACTGACCATAAGCCTTTACAGTCATTGTTTCGTCCAGCCAAGAGCCAAGCCAATCCTTACGTTCACGGCACACAAATTGCAGTATCATTACTCTCCATGGAAATGCCGACGCACTTTCCCGTCACGATAAACGACGCTGCTGAGATGTCTTATTGTCAGACATATGCACAGGAAGATAGTTTGTTGCAATTCTTCCCGCTGGACTATAGGAAAATTGTTCAGACCACAGAAACAGACACCGATTTACGAGTTCTGCTGCGCTACATTCGCGAACAATGCCATCGTTCACAACGTGACATTGAAAATTCATTGGTGCGTCGCTATTTTGCTAGAAGAAATGAACTTTCAGTGCATAGAGGTGTCATTTTAGTTTCCAGTGACAGTGGAAAAACGCGTGTGTTGATTGCACAACGTTTGCAGAACTTATTACTTCACCAAGAACATTGGGGAATGTTTCGCACTAAGCAATTGGTACGACGACACTGTACTTGGCAGGGTATGGACGCCCAAATACAAAAGATGTGCGCTACCAACCGGTCCGCCCAAACTCAGAAATTTTTTGCCTGGCCAAAAGCAGGTTCACCATAGGAACGAGTGCATATTTACTATGCTTGTCCCTTCTGGAACACTTAGTGCCTTATTGAGGTAGATGCTTTCAGTGGTTACCCCTTTGCAGTGCCAATATCTTATACGACTTCTAGTAGCACGATTAGGGCGTTGTCTTCAATTTTTTGTCTGGTAGGTCTCCCTGAACTGATAGTCTCTGACAACGGTCCTCAGTTGACATCGTAAGAATTTCGCTCCTTTCGTGAATGCAGTGGCATTAAGCATCTCACATGCACCGTTTCACTCGCAGTCAAACTGCGCTGCGGAATGCTTTGTCCAGACATGTAAGCAGCAGATGTTCAAACTCCGTTCGGAGCACTCACGGGAGGCGGCACTTCAACAGTTCCTCGCCTCCTACCGCTCGCATCCACGCGAAGGATCATCGCCGGTCGAAATTCTACACGACCGCCGCCACCGCACTCTGCTCCATCGGCTTCACCCACCGCGCCGTCCAGAACAGCAGCAGCTGCCGACACGCAAGTATCGCTTCGCTCCGCGTAACCCAATCGTTTTCAGCGGTCACAGACGGTGGGAGCGGGGCGAGATCTTAAATTTTTCGGTGCTCACTTGTTTGAAATTTCAGGTCCCGATGGCATCGTACGCAGTCATATTGGTCCTTGTCGTGTACCCTGTGATCCCCCTGCGTTTCTCTCGGCAGATTCACGCAACACGCAGACCGCGCGACCTTCGCCGGCTGCACGACCTTGGCGGTCGCCGCCGCCGCAGATCTCCACGGCACGGCGGCCCGACGTCATGGAGCCGGAGCTCTTGCAACCTCCGCCTCACCTGGACATCCCATGGACAACAAACAAGACGCCACGCAGCATCCGACGCCGACGTCGCCACTGACGTCACCGTCTACGACATCACATGGGCCACAGGTCGTGAACGTGGGCCCTTCGGAGGTTTCCCCAGAGGACGATCCCACGCGACCTCAGGCTCGATGGTGGGGCTCAGCCGGTGGTCTGGCGATCTCTGCAGCTACAGACTCCAGTCAATCACTACATCCATGAACCTGCCCTCCTCCCCCGTTGTCGAGCTCAGTACAAAACATCGGTTTGGCATTTTAGGAGAGAGGGATGTTGTGGCGCAAAGTGAGCGGCACAAGCCAGACGTAAGAGAACGATCGTGAAGAAGGCAGCGGACGACAGAACGCCAATCGCAAGCAGGCGCCGCGCATCATGGAGGGAGTAACCGAAGATAAAACGTGTAATACTAATCTCTATAGAAATGTTTTAGCTGACCATCGATGCCTGCACCAGTACCTTTCCTGATAACTAGACCGAGACGAGTACTCAACAAAAGACGACGAGGTCACAAAAGCAACTAACCGTTTTTTCAATAAAAATTGTGTTATTTAAGGAAATTTATTTCAAATATTTTCCCTTATGCAGTCTGAAGCACATGTTTATAGCTATGTTACTTAAATTTAAATTATTGAGTTACAACGGGCTGCTGCACCAGCGTTAACAATAGACAACGGGGTAGCAGCCATTATGTGCGGGGTTCCTGAATATGCATGAACAATTACGATTGTCACCCTTGCATTTTAAATCTGAAATCATAGATAGTTTTACAATAATGAATGAGCGCAAAGTCTGAAAACTATTCTCAGGAACCAGTCGATAGGCGAAATACTAAGTAATTGGGAAAAATTAAAACAAAAAAGTGACGATTGTTATCCTTGAATTTTAAATCTGATATCATAGATAGTTTTACAATAATGAATGAGCGCAAAGTTTGAAAACTATTCTCAGGAACGAATCAATAGGTAAAAGAACGTAATACACTAAGTAATTCGGAAAAATTAAAACAAAAAAAGGGTCTACTTTTTTACAGATTGTCTATACAGAGAGACCTTTGTTAATGAGCTTAATTCGCTTCTGAGTCTTGCCTGAAATGCGAAAGACTTGCTAAGCATAATGTTATTCACGAAATTTAAGACATTAAATGCAAATGTGTAAATTTGAAAATGTGTAGCTACCCGGGATTCCAACCCGGGTCTCCCACTTGCTAGGCATTGCACCCAACCCTACGCCACTGGGGACACAGTGATCAAACAACTGCACGGATTACTCTGGCTCGCCTTCCGTCAGATACAGATTATCAACTTTTCCCTGTCAATTATTACTCAAACTTGATTTATTTCAAACAGATTGCGTAAGATTAAGGATGTAGAAGTGCCTACGCAGTAAAGAAAGGATCATTGCCCGATCTCGGCTAATTATATACAAAGTTCCACTACCTACAGTACACTTCTGAAATCGGTTATACAACTGTTGGAAACTGTAAGCAAACACTACTTGTGTAATCGTACGAAGGACAGAGGTCACGCGTTTTTGGATCTCTGCAACCACTCAAACACACACTTTATACTCACTGCTTCAGCAACATATACTTGCAGCGATATCTCACGAGTGTCCGTTGCCGTTTTGTGCAATTTGAAACAAAGCTTGATTTTAACGCGTTGCTCCAATGTTCCATTTTGCGCTCCGTGTAGCAATTACACAAGTTCTCACAATGACGCTGTTAGCTGGTTTTCCGCGTCTAGCAAGGCAGTGCTTTGAACGATAGGGGTAGCTTGTTGACATGCCCCACAATGTGTAGGCCACGGCACCCCATCCTCGCCAGCCTGTTTTGTAAAATATGGGACCATTTCCGGAATGTTTCAGACGCCCTTATAAGTTATATCCGATAGAACAGACACCACACAGGATAAATCATTTAACACTTGCGAGGCAAATATTATGGAAACGGAAAGTGCGATTAATGTGAGGTTTTCACAAAATGGATTGGTAGCAGGGTCTCGTATTTTTTGTCAACAAACAGATTGCAATATTATTTAGAAAGTGTATTTTTATACAGACATACAGTTTTTTTAATGGAACAATGCCTGTAGACATTAAGAAACTAAAAGTAGGTTGTACTAGAATAGCTGTAATGTTTGTCCTACAATACCTGTGGTAATATTAAAACTACGAGCACCTGACTACCAATCCACTCTGTGAAAACCGCACATTAATCGCACTTTTCGTCTCTGCATTTTTTGCGGTCCAAGTGTTATGTGATCCACCCGGTATAATTCTTTTGGAAATCTTGTGAAAATAGGACGACGTGTACTGAATATTACAAAAAAAAAAAAAAAAAAAAAAAAAAACCTTCTAACAATTTAAAAGAAAGCTGTAGAAAAACAAAGCAGATTAAATTTGTTTCGTTTGAGATAACATTCTTTGTTAGGATGGGGATTGGGGGATGTCATAATATTTTTCTGGGAAGGGGGTCCCATATTGAAAAAAAAAATAATAATAAAATAATTCGCACTGACGTTTTTTACGGCCCACTTTAGATTTGTGGTTTTATAAGTTTTTGCAAACATTTTGGACCAACATAGTTATCTAAATAATAAAAAATAGATTACGACTCTGCTATTGTGGTAATATCTATGCAACCAATACGTAATATTCTTTTTTGGGCGTATTTTAACAAACAGCCAAAATTATATGATGTTTGAGCTTACCTTCGACAAACATACCCTTTTTTGAAATTTTACCTCTTTGAACTATCTTTTGATATGTCACTCACATTTTCTTTATAGTTTTCCGTTAAAATATTGTCACGTGTCTTCCCTTGGTAGTTCTAAGTTAATTTTCTTTGCCTGTACTGGTTACGAATGTCTAAAGGCTGGAACGAACGTAGCGTACACATGGCGTTCGGACGAGTGACTATAGCCTGGATGGAACACACCGTACATTTGTTTTTCCTAAATCAGTCACGTGACATCCCTTGCCCCAAAATATCTTTGCGTACGCCATCTTGCTTTCTCTACTTCATGATTTCCTTATTATAATTCAAGCGCTGTCATTTCAATGGCGCAATAAAAATTAACAAAAACACGTCATTCTTAGGACAATGAATTATAATCTAATGTCGGTTAATTAGTAAACACCTGCCATCGATAGTTCGAGAATCACGGATTACTCTCGTAGCTGCTCGCCATAACGTAATAAGCGAGGAAATAGTTTGTGATGTACGAACATGTTACACGGTGGTTCGGATCTAGCTAGGGCGCGGTTGCTCAGCGCGATCGGTCAGAGGGTTGCAGGCATGGTAGCTCGACGCGCTCTGTAAAGAAAGAACTGAGTTATCCGAATTGATCAAAACAGGATAAAACAAACCAACGTCTACAAAGTATCCGTTCAAACCAATGAAACAATCAAAAGAGAGAAAACGAAAGGCGGTTCAAGTAACAACATCTTAACATAAGGCCTGTGCACTGCTGTGCCACGTCACATCACGCAGAGTAGCTCGCGATCGCGTAGCTCACTGGCTGGCCGCTGTTAGGCGGAGGGCTGTGCCCCATCACGCAGAGTAGCTCGCGATCACGTAGCTCACTGGCTGGCCGCTGTTAGGCGGAGGGCTGTGCCCCATCAGCCAGCCAGTGAGCTACGCGATCGCGAGCTACTCTGCGTGATGTGACGTAGCACGGAAGTGCACAGGCCTTCTCTTCAGACGGTGTTGGTTGAACGCCATCTGTAATTTAAAAAAACTGAGTAAAATTCTCAACGAACAACCCGTTATATATTTGTCCCACTTTATTTGTCCTCTTGCTTCCTAAAAGGTTTTCGCACACACCTGTTAACTGAACGCAACTGTATTCGGCAAGATTCTGAGTTGTTCAAAGGTAACAGCACATTCTCTGAAAAGCTCTTTTGTTCTGTTTCGAGAGCATGCCATGAAATACATAGCAACGAATTGTAAACATAGACTTCTTTACCACTTGTACATAAATTGGGGAGATGCTGTTACAATGACTGTTGTAAATGACGTATTGATAGCACTAACTTTGTATATATATATGGAGTTAACTTGAATGCAGTATTACCACACTTATTCCGTTTGTGATTTTAGCTGTAAAAGAAAACGTAATCACGGTTTGAAATAGAATATTTGACCTTCATTTTATTGCATAACAGTGTAACATGAACGAAGTTATATCTAAACTACAGGAAAGGTAATACCATCTAAAGCGTCGATGGCAACCTTGTCAAAGACAAATATTTTAGTAGATGCATTGGTTCTAATTAATGACTTTCAACATATTCCATAAATAGTGAATAAACACTTAGAAAAAATTAAACAAGTAATTTGTTGCAATGTACACACTTCCCTTCTGTTTGATTAAGGAACTTTCCACAGATATGTGGGATATCCTTTATATACGAAACTACCTGCATCAGCACTTTGTGTAGAATGTTCATTATTACACTATCCTCCCAGTTTACGTGCATATGCTTAGGAAGACCATTGTTCAGTTCGATGTTACGTATTTCACGGCATGTTCACGAAATAGAACAAACACCCATTTTAGAGGGAGCATTCTTCCACATGCACAACTCAAAACATTGAAGAACATAGCTCTATTTAATTAATAAGAGTGTCTGAAACCCTTTTATAAAAGAAACATTATTAGGTAGTACCTGGTTCCGAACAACTGACCTTCAGCACACAGACCAACGCATTGCCCACTACTGTACGGCTAACAATTACCAGATGCGATTTTCAATCTTGCACTATTGATGGAAGTTGTTAACTGATGTTGATATGGCATTTTTAGACAATGTATTATCATTTATCCACGAAGAACGACGTGTTTTTCTTAATTCTTCAGTGCGCCATTCCTTTGAAATGACAATCATCAAATACGCAACGCAAGATAGCGTATGCCAGAGAGAGCTCTGGGCGAGGAATGTCACATAACATCTCCGAACGGCTGGTTTTGGTTAATTCAATGGAGGGTGGCAAATCTCCGTCATTTTCGCAAATATCTCTCAAACGATACGAGATATGAAAAAAACATAAGGGAACAAAATCGTAGAGAATTTTCTCCTCTACAAATTCGGTTATTCAATTTTCACGTCATATGAATGGTTAAGTCGTTATTTTTATTTGAATTTCGAGCTGTCAAACGACGATCGCAACGGCCCACTTTTAGTGTTACTACCGTAACCTAAAGTGGGCCAAAAGTTGAAAAAAACTGACCTAGAGGACGAGAATGGGATAGTGCGTTTGTGTATTCGGCAGCAGGGTGACCGTGTTTTACCATACAGGAATTTATCGGCTCTGCTGTCAGTAGTTTTCATCACCTAATTTAGCCATTCCATGGTCTCGTTGGTGCTGGTGTTCGGTTTTCATTTCGTGTCATTCGTATTTACATACGTCTGAAATGTCAGCGCTTTGGAGACAGTCTGTGAAGGAAGCAATCAGTTGAGTATTGGACGGAATTGTGTGGGGGTGGGTACAACTGTAGAGGGAGACTAGGAGACAAGTACAATAAGCAAGTTCATATGTATCCACGTACTGATATCCAAACATGGCTAAGTTCACTTTCGATGTTTTCACAGGAGAGGCAAAAAACTGAAAAGCACATTAGCAAAATAGCCACATTTGTGATAACTTCGCATGTCCTGTATTTTATGTCAAAATATGACTTTCAGAGCCAAATTAAAGTGAAGTGCACTTTAATATATTTTGGAAACTCTCATCAGTTCTCAACTAGTAAATCCGAGAGCTCAGAAAGTGTATAATAAACAATTCTGAATGAAAATTCAAAATTAAAGTAATATTTTCCAGCTCAGGATAATATTCATATGACAGTTTTAGTACATTAAAGCAATTTTTAGCAAGTTCCAAATTTCATGGAAAAAATAACTTATACAGCAACCTTTGATATAGTGAGGTTGATTTTCAAATTTTACCTTCAATCTCTTCTATGATCATCTGTGGAGAGTGGTGTAAGAAGTAGAAATTAAGTACTTCAGTACAACGCCATGGAGTCACGAAACGGCTGCTGTCACTCACCATCAGTCTATTTTCCACTGCAAGTCACGGTAACCAAAGCGCCATACGAGCTTATGTACTTTATATTTTATTATTATTCCATGTTTCATTGAAGAGAGTCAAGGAACATTTATCAATGTTAATGAGAAGAATCGGAAACCTGTACAGTTTAAAAATTATATTATATTTAGGAGTCTAGATACTGGCGGAAGAAAGCTGTGGGGATCGACCACGAAGAATGTCGGGGTAGCTCAGTCGGAAGGAGCGTTTGCCACCGAAAGGTTAAAGTCGCAGATTCGTATCCCATCTCCAGCATACAGTTTTAATGTGCCAGGAAGATTCACATTTCCGTTGAATACACTAAGAAACGGTTATTACATTTGATCATAGAAGGCTTTCAGAGCAGGTATTGTCATCACTTAAAAATAAATTCCTCTGACGTTTCGCCTTCGATTGCGGAACGCATCCTCAGAGGCAGTACGCCGCTTAACCTCGGAGGATGCTTTCCGCAGTCGAAGGCGAAACGTCATGGAAAGTTATATGTATGGACCACGGCAACTCAGCCCGGATGTTTTACGTGATACTTATTACACTACTGGCCATTAAAATTGCTACACCAAGCAGAAATGCGGGATGATACACGGGTTTTCATTGGATAAATATATTATACTAGAACTGACATGTGATTACATTTTCACGCAATTTGGGTGCATAGATCCTGAGAAATCAGTACCCAGATCAACCACCTCTAGCCGTAATTACGGCCTTGATACGGCTGGGCATTCTCAAACGGAGCTTGGATGGCGTGTACAGGTATTGATGCCCATGCAGCTTCAACACGATTCCATAGTTCATCAAGAGTACTGACTGGCGTATTGTCACGAGCCAGTTGCTCGGCCACCATAGACCAGACGTTTTCAGTTGGTGCTAGATCTGGGGAATTTGCTGGCCAGGGCAGCAGTCGAACATTTTCCGTATCCAGAAAGGCCCGTAAAGAACCTGCATCCTGCGGTCGTGCATTACCCTGCTGAAATGTAGGGTTTCACAGGGATCGAATGAAGGGTAGAGCCACTGGTCGTAACACATCTGAAATGTTACGGCCACTGTTCGAAGTGCCATCGATGCGAACAAGAGGTGACCGAGACTTGTAACCAGTTACACTCCTTACCATCACGCTGGGTGATACGCCAGTATGGCGATGTCAAATACACGCTTCCAACGTGCGTTCACCGTGATGTCGCCAAACACGGATGCGGTCATCATGATGCTGTAAACCGAACCTGGATTCAACCGAAAAAATGACGTTTTGCCATTCGTGCACACAGGTTCGTCGCTGCGTACATGATTGCAGTCGCTGCTGTGTGTGATGCAGCGTCAAGAGTAACCGCAGCCAAGGTCTCCGAGTTGATAGTCCGTGCTGTTTGTACAGATGGTTGTTGTCTTGGAAACGTCCCCATCTGTTGACTCAGGGATCGCGACGTAGCTGCACGATCCATTACAGCCATACGAATAAGATGCCTTTCATCACGACTGCTAGTGATACGAGGCCGTTGGGATCCAGCACGGCATTCCGTATTGCCTTTCTGAAACCATCGATTCCATACTCTGCTAACAGTCATTGTCTCGCGACAAACAAGAACAGCAGTGTCACGATACCGCAATAGGGATAGGCTACAATCCGACCTTTATCAAAGTCTGAAACGTGATGGTACGCATTTACCCCTTCTTACAAGAGGCATCACAATAACGTTTTACCAGGCAACGCCATTCAACTGCTGTTATGTACGAGAAATCGGTTGGAAACTTTACTCATGTCAGCACGTTGTAGGTGTCGCCACTGGCGCCAGCCTTGTATAAATGCCCTGAAAAGCTAATCATTTTCATATCACAGCATCTTTTTCCTGTCGGTTAAATTTCGCGTCTGTAGCACGTAATCATCGTGGTGCAGCAATTTTAATGGCCAGGAGTGTACATTTTTCATTATTGTTAAGCAATTTTTTACCTTCTTTAAAAACATACATCTATATTCGTAGTTCACTGAAATGCGAGATATCATTACTTACACAAAAAAAAAAAAAAAAAAAAAAAAAAAAAAAAAAAAAAAAAAAGTATATTCTTATATATCGTCTGATTACAAGTAGACATCCCTAAACCCGTTGGTTGATTGCCGTGTGGCCGCCGCCGACCACAGCAAGCGGCTCTGTTGCGCCTGTGACGTCATCGCGGCACTCAACGTGTTAAAAGAATTGTCTGTTTTTTCTAGTGCAAAGGTGTATATGCATTAGGAGTTTGCGTCAATTCCAGCCTGTTGAAAAGAGATTTTGTCACAAAATTGCTGAACAAATTCATAACATGACGATGTAAACGACTGTTACATGTCATTAAAAGAAGAATTCTATAGAACTATATCACAGTCTCTGCTACACCCAATTTCTTACAAAATTGTAATATTGCCTGTAAGAGGTCCACACAGCAGCAGTAAGGAATCAGGTAAATAATTTACTATATTTTTCATGAAAAACATCTTTTCCGTGAGCTGGATACATTTCTGTGTTCATGTTCTAACACATACACGAAATTTATTTAGTGTATTTTCTGCAACTAGTGTAATTAATTAAATTTCTATAAAATGCTACTCCAGCCTAGATTTAAGTTTCATATACCAGGTGATCAAAAAGTCTGTATAAATTTTAAAACTTAATAACTGGCGGAATAATGTAGATAGAGAGGTAAAATTTGACACACATGTTTGGAATGACATGGGGTTTTATTAGAACAAAAAAAAAGGTCAGAAATGTCCGACAGATGGCGCTTCATCTGATGAGAAGAGCAATAATTAGCATAACAAATTAAGAGAAAGCAAAGACGGTGTTGCCGCGGTGGAGTAGCCGAGCGGTCTAAAGCGACTCGCTGCGGAGCCGTGGAGGTTCGAGTCCTCCCTGGGGCATGTGTGTGTGTGTTGTCCTTAGGTTAGTTTACCTAGGTATAGGTAGTTTGTATGATACGGACTGATGACCACACAGTTTGGCCCGAAAGATTTACAAACATTTGAAAGGCGATGTTCTTTACGGGAAATCCTCAATATGTTCACCATCATTCCTCAACAATAGCTGTTGATAATCCTGTGAACTGCACTGTAAATCATGTTCGGAGTTATGGTGAGGCATTAGCGTCGGATGTTGTCTTTCAGCATCCCTAGAGATGTCGGTCGATCACGATACACTTGCGACTTCAGGTGACACCAAAGCCAATAATCGCACGGACTGAGGTCTGGGGACCTGGGAGGCAAAGCATGACAAAAGTGGCGGCTGAGCACACGATCATAACAAAGCAACGCGTGCAAGAGATGTTTTCCGCGTCTAGCTATTTTTCCCCTAATAAATCCCCATGTCATTTCAAGCATGTGTGTCAATTTTTACCTCTCTATCTACGTTATTCCGTGATTTATTAAGTTTTCAAATCTATACTTACTTTTGATCATCCGGTATGTTCGTGGAATATGACATCTTTATTAAGTTTTTGCAGTGTACCTAGAAATAAATTCGACTTAGAACTTATTTCCCATTTTTTGCTCCGTGTCAGTTTAATTCAGTTTTTTTTTTTTCCCCTCGTGTCGCTCGTGTTTCCGCGGAAGGCAGGATTAAGGTAGACGGCTTTAATATCGTCTGTTCGTAGCGAAGAGGACTACGGATATTAAAAGGCAAGATTTCTCTGATAAGACGTGCTTCTGGAAGCCTTGTTTTGTAAGGAAGGTATTTGTTGAAAGTTCTCATCGATGCAAAGCTGTCATCGGCAGATGTCTTCAGCCATCGCTACAAGTTGAAAGTATTTTGAGGCTTAGGACTACTGGATAGAGTTTCCTACAACATGCGTAAAACATTTTACTATCTCATTTGTTACAAATATGTAAAATTGTTTATTATAACTTGTTTCTTTAATCGCGTTTTTACAGCATATGTATTACTACGATATACTTATATATCACACAAAGATAGAGATAAAACGGAGCTTTACCTTTAAAAAACTTTTGCACATTTACAGACCAAGCGAAATCACATTCATATTGACATAATATATGAATAAATTGCGAATGGGCAAAGATGAAAATGTGTACCCAGCCGGGATTCGAACCCGGGTCTCCTGATTTCCAGGCAGTGCAAATGCGTAGATAGCCGGAGACCCGGGTACGAATCCCGGCTGAGAACATATTTTAGCTTTGACCATTCGCAGTTGATGTAATGTATTCTGTGTATATGAAAGAGTTACAACTGCAGGAGCAGAAGTAACGTATATTCTTTCGGAACAGACGCCACATGTATATAGGAATCACATTGTCACTGGTAAGGTTCAGTGTATTGACACACGACTGGTTTCTATTGATTTAATAACCAAAAATTAGAGGTCTGCTGATATCTTCTCTCGCTCGGAGCTCATCTTCTCAAACTTTTACAAACACTACTTCGTCGTTACAGCCTACTCTGGGTCGTTCTGCTGGTATTAAAATGACCTTTTCCACTTCTGACATTTGTCATTGTCAGTTCTGATTGCTTGCGTGACCGCTGTCGTGACGATTTGGTGCCCTAATCTCTGTAATTTCCGCCTGCTGTCGCATAGGGTCTAGTCTTCTCCAAACTGGTTGCGTATGTTCTGTGGAAAATAGTGTCCTGCGCCACTACCTGTTTGGAAATGCTGCAAACGTGCACATTTGCCTTGTTTGTTGCGGTTATCATACCATCGCGATGTTCCACAGATGGTACTTTAAAATTAAACATCTTATTTTAGTAAAAAAAAAAAAAAACTGGCGTTGTCCTACTGAACTGCCCGAACCACTCACCGACTTCAAACCAGTTTTAGCTTATTCACTGTTTTCATTCAGTTCTTCCTGACTGTAACTCCTGTGTTCCATTTAATCTGAAATCAGTGGATTATTGATTGGTTTTTCCTGTTCAATCTGAAAGACGACCGTCTGTAGCCTTTCATTATATTTCTGTAAAGCTATAATTTATTTAATGTCGCTAGATTATCATTTTATTAAAACTTGAACCCCACTCTTTTCAAGGCTTGAGGAATAGCATTTTTATTTAATGTGTTAAAATATTAGTTAATATTGCTAGGTTTTTCTTATTTTGTTATGTTAATAATTAATTATTATATTAATTAATGTGGCATAAGAACGTCTTCTCTGCTACGCCACTGTCCCTGTGAGAATGTGCAGTTCTTTTACTTTTAAGCGGGTGCGAGAATCTATGACTGTCTGAATGTGAGTAGGAATAGCTCGCTTTGCAGCGTTCTCTCTGGCTCATAGTCGACACCTGCTGAGGCTATCAAAGAGGTTTCTACACACTTTGGCTACAGTCCAGTAGACGAGTCTTCTCTAGGGCGAGTCTTTCCGTCCCTACCGCCGCTGATCTTGGATTTTCCGGCTTCCGGTGGCTTTCCGCGTCTCGTGGCCGCTCGGTCTGGTGCTGGTCTTCTGGTGAGGTAAGTTTGGTTCTGCTCTTGTGTTTGGAGATGGTAGCGTTTCATTGTCTAGCACATTTAACTTACACTCGTGAACATAGAATAATTTTTTGGAATATTTTCACCGATCGTATGCGGAAATGTGTTTTTCAATTCAGTGATTTCCAATAGATAAACGTGGTGTGTTTGATTCTAGTTGCAGTTTGATAACGGTCTGATATGTTAAAACCTTTTGTGATCATGTGGCGGTGTATGAACTCTGTGTAAATACTTTCTTGCTTTGTGGGGCCCGATTTCTAATAGGTTACGTGTTCATTTTTGTACAGTGGATGTAAAAATCTTCTCATCGTTTCCTTCCGTGAGTGATATGTGTTCCACGTGGTTGGTTCATAGAACAAAGCCTTCAGCTTCCACTCTTGTTTGTTCCATGCCCATAAGGCAAGTAACTATTCGGGTATTCTTCTGATTTCTACAAATATTTCGCGATCTTCTCTCCCCGCCTTAATTTTGCTGTTTCTTCTCCTACGTGTAGTAAACACTCTGTCTTTGTCAGTAATTCTCTCTGTGCCTTGTACAACCTCCTTCAATAGTTTCCTTATGTAATTCCAAACATTCCTATGGGTTGCATGCTGTAATTCTTAATTTTATTTTTCCGACTTTGTAATTATTTCAACTTTGCGAGTTTTGGAGACTGGACTTCATCCGTCTTTGTAATCGCCCCCTATCGCGTGTAGCTGCATTTCTTTCACTTCCTCATATAATGCTAAGCCTTTCTAAGAGTTTCATACTATAGTTAATTTTCTTGATTTTTCGGAAACTGAATTTATTCAATTTTATCGGTTTTCGGAACCACGGGTGTCCGATTTCCGAGCCGGCCGCGGTAGCCGAGGGGACTGAGGCGCACCAGTCACGGTCTGCACGGCCACTACGGTCGGTGGTTCGAATCCCCCCTCGGGCATGGATATTTGTGCCGTCCTTAGTTGTAAGTAGTTCATAAGTAGTTTGTAAGTTTAGGGACTGATGACCCCGTAGTTAAGTCCCATAGACTTTACAAACATTTGAACATTTTCCGAGTTCCGATTTCCGGGGTTTGCAGCTAGTCACCTGAATTCACGCCACTTCTCATATAAAACCAGTACATTGATCGATTTCTAACAGACTGCAACTTAATAATCCACCATGATTTTGGATAATGAATTCGATTTTCAACCACTTCACCTTCAGTGGAGAGCGTTCATGTAACGTAGCCGTGCTTTGCCGTTAGCTTGTTTGCTCGCAGTCCAATTCAGAGGTAATTTAACTTGGCTACACACGCGCACAATCCCAAAAGAGGCACGACGGACCAGACCCAGCTTCAAAGTGTTTTTGTGTATTGTGTTTTGTGCCACCTCCAACTGAATGTACCCTACGATAGCGGCGCCTGCATCCGCCTCATCTCGGCACGCTGATTTTGGTGAGTTTCGCTGTGGCATTCTGTGTGTCTGAGAGAATGAGTGTTGTTTGTGAATCCTTCCCCTCAGTAGCGTTAAATCATGTATAATTTAGGCTGGGCACTGACCGCATTAATCCATGTAAGAGATGCATTTTATTTTATTAACAAAATTGGTTCCCCATTTTGCTTGTTTTCTATCTAAATAAACAAGTTTAAGTTCAGCATAATCCGGATGTTGTCTATAAATGGTAGTTTTAGAGCACCTTCCATCTTTTATTTAATATTGTTCTTCACAAGTGCTGAGAACAAGCTCAGATGCAATTTTTCTAATGTCTAAATTCCGTTGCGCCATAAATGTTTTCTTAGCCACCTTTCTAAGATAACTTTAATTGTGGTGGCTTGCTGATTAATGTATGTGTGTAATAACGTGTGAGCTGCTATGTATATTGACCACTGTAGTATTAACTTCCTGTTATTGAAGTCATTTGAAACGAGTAAGTTCTCAGTTTGAGCCAGGGAACAAGGGAGTAACCGGCAGTTCACACTGACCTTATTTGCTAATTTTAGTGATAAAACAAAGCTATTGTTTCGTATAATGGTCGTCTTTTAAGACACCAACCCATTTCACTAAGCAGTTGTAGCATTCCTTTGCAAAGCAGTAATTTATACGTTCCGATTTTCTCTTGTACTGAACATAAATTTAGGTTGGGAACACAACATTGTACAATCGTGAATAACAGTTTGCAAGGCTCCCTGGTGTCCCACTTAAAATTTTAATTCCTTAAATCTCTGGAACAACAGATATCGAAATACGACTTTCCCAGGCATGAACATAGGGAAGGGGCTTATGAGAGTAAATAGTAGACCTATGAGACATTCTAAAACGTAAATAAGTACTATTTTCGACTCTAACTTAATATTACATTCTCGGTCATTAACATGATAATTGGAAAAGAGATTATCGTTCGTTCCATCGCAATACGTCAATTACATCACGAGATACTGAGTACGGGATCTGACGCTTGAAATACATGAAGCGAGCAGATAGCATACAACTACGGCCAGCATGAGGATCACGCGTGAATTTTGAATCGTGCGGCAGCTTCGCGCTTAATGTAGGGCTAGCGTAAACCTCGTTTCTCAGTATTCGGGATGTAACTGACGTATTGTGATACAACTAACGTCACTCTTTTTGGCGATTTTTCATCCTATTGAATCCATTGTATACATTAAGGGGTGATTATTAAAATATATGTTTGTAAAATATTTACTTCATAATTAAAACTTAAGCCCCCGTCACTACCTTTATTAACAAAACATAACCAGTTTCGACAGATAAAGCTGTCATTTTCAAATGCAATTGTGTTACAACGAAAAACGATGAATACTGGTTACATCGAGCTTTTTGACAAAGCAATAAAAGAATTTCATAGTTTAGAGTATGAAATATGACGTCCGAGTAAATGGCATTATATATTCCACGTTAATTTAAACGTTTTAGTTTCACTGTAAAAATGTATACACTCTAACAAAATAATTAAACCATTTTACTTCATACTCATCTACTACTTTTATTGTCTCTTTACCTAATCTAATTCCTTCAGCATCGCTTGACTTTCTGACACTACATTCCTTTATTTGTTTTACTCTTTGTTAATGTTCATCTTATACCTTCCGTTCAAGATACTGTCCATTCCGTTTAATCGGTCTTTCAGGCCCTTGTGTATCTCTGACAGAATTACTACGTCGTCAGCAAACCGCGAAGTTTTTATTCCCTCTCCCTGGACTTAAATTCGCTCTCAATTTCTCGTTGCATTCTTTAACAGCTTGCTCAATGTGTAGATTGAACAACATTGGGCTTACAACCCTGTCTTACTCCCTTCCCAACCACTGCGACTACATTTCGTATAATATTTAATGATTACAGTTTAGCCTTCCACATCGGAGTATAAACGAAGCACCCCTTCCTTGTAGCACAAATTTCGGGATCTGTATTTGATATGTAAACGGTTTATACTGAAATTGGATCTTCTAGCTTTTTCCTGATTCGTATTACGTAATCAGAATGAACTATCGCCATAGGAGGCAAACATGTTTCTTATCTATTGATATTAAGTTACTTGCATTCTGTCGACTTTTGCGTTTCACTTCCACTCTAAGACCATGAAACTATGCAACATGGAGATATTAAGGGAATTGGTAGCAAAGTAATATTCATAGATGTATCGCTTGAAAATGTAAAAGTATATTGTTTGCGCCAGATGGAAGCATGTGTGTCGCTGCAGCTCAGTTTCGCAGTGTAGCTGATGAGGATAATAAACTACGACAACGAACCAGGGGATAAACTTTCTCTGAACTTTATTTCGTTTACTCAGTTGGACGGCAACTATGGCCCGGTACAAGTAGATGTCAGAATTTAGGAGAGGATGTATAGTTGAGCCAAAAAGAGCATATGGAGTAACCAGTTGATCACTCCACATTTTAATAGGAATGATGTCGCTATTCGACGATGCTGGAAGGAATGGCTAAACATAAAGAAAGGAGTAGTCAAACTAGAGAAATGACATAATGTGAGCACCAACCACTCATCAGACCAACATTCTGATCCCAGATTCATGGTGTAACCGGTGCTTCACTGACCACGGTAAATAGGTGGCTCACAGACTACCGTTGACGTCTGTAAGCCAACAAGCCCGTTTTCAGTGGTCTCGGGCATATTCTGCATGAAATATTTTAAGAATTAGAATTCTTTGCAGTGATGAGTCCTACTTCTAAATTACGTTCAATGCCCAGCTAAGATACATCTGGAACTGCGCAGGCACTGGTGGGATATTAGCCCATTTCTTGCCTGCCATACGACAGGAGTAATATTTCTGGATGCCATTTCGTATTACAGCAGGACTTCCTTGCCATCAGAGACACCCTTACAGCACAGCAGTACGTCAATGATATTCTATGTCTTGTTCTGCTACCATTCATGACATGTCATCCTGGGACTACATTTAAGCAAGATAATACCCGCTCACACATGACGAAAGTTTGTACTATTGGTCTTTCTCCTTGCATTCCGACGAACTAATGCAGCAATTGGACAGAATTTGACTTGATATCCAGGAATACAAACTCCTCCAAACAATTCTAAGCCGAATAACTTCTTGCATTTGAGCCAAATAGAACAAAAGTGTTATTGCTCAATTTGTAAAGCTATTTCTCTCGAATAAATTATCCAGTTTGTAACATAACTGTGTCGTAGTTTGGTGATAATCTTTGCCTCTCGACGTTTAGTGTAATTGTGGGGGCAACACTCCTATACCACAAATAATGTAGCTGACAGTTACGGATTTTAGTTAACAGACACTTTGATGGAAATACAAACTCCCAAAATCTCCTTTTTATGGCCAGCGTACAAGTGTCATTACTAAGTGCATCAAAATACTACAAAAAGTACGTACACCATAGTCTCCCTCCGTAGTCTACTGGACAGCGTGGTAGGTTACCATGTAGGATGCCTGGGTTTGATTCCCGGTCAGGTTGGAGATTTTCTCCACTCGGAGACTGGGTTTTGTGTTGTCCTCATCATCATTTCATCATCATCGACGCACAAGTCGCTCATATGGCTTTACCTAAAACCTTGCATTAGGCAGTCTGAACACGAATTCATCACCATCATCCACACCACAATAGTTCTTGAGTGGAATAGCCCTAATCACAAAATTCACTCCTGTTATAAATAGAAGTGTGGCACAAAGTTTAACTATGCGTTCACATCAGTCTAACGAACATATTTTTACAGAATAATACATATATAGCTCACACGTATATAACAAGAGTCCAAACTAATGGAAAGTGTAAGTCCAACCATGGGCTAATTCAAACTTTCTATATATATTTTACTCCATTCCTGTTGGGAATGGCGGACTCTTTGTCGAACATTAGCTGAGTTCGTTTTGGGCAAAGAAGGTAAAACTTATGTTATGATGTAACTTCTTTTGTAATAAGATGGGAAAGAATTATTTATCTTTGATATTATTTCCTTACATTTTCCATAATCACTTGCTTGTTGAGGTAGGTTAACCTTCTTCCATCTCTGCCTGAGGAAAAAGGAGCTCCAAAAAAAAAAAAAAAAAAAAAAAAAAAAAAAAGTCTGAGTGTGGGGGGATTATATATATACATGTGGCGTTCGTTCCGAAAGAACAGACGTCACTTCTGATCCTGCAGTTGTTATTATTTAATATTCATAGAATATATGACATCAACTGCGATTGGGCAAATCTGAAAACGTGTGGGGGGATTCATTTGTGTAAAATATAGAATTAGATAAAATTCAATTAAACCAATTAAAACCAGTAATCAAAAAATACTCAGGACACGCAATTTCCATATTCAAAATGTTGATATAGGATGTTGTTGATCTAAGGATGCGGTACTAAAGACCTTGTCAGAATGTGGTATTGAGGTGATCCTTATTGGTGTGCATTTTCAATGGTTGGCCTAAGGATGCGGTACTGAAGACCTTGTCAGAATGTGGTATTGAGGTGATCCTTATTGGTGTGCATTTTCAATGGTTGGCCTGATGTGGCTGGAGTACATATACAATAAAGATGAAGTTGAGGTTCTATGAACCCGTCCTTTAATCAGTTTAAATAGGCCTAATCTCCTTCTCGCCTTCATTATCAGTCATGATGTAGCCTATTTGTATGTTAAAGTAGAATCGAAGATTATCCCCAAATAATTGGCGTGCTTTGCGGTGCAATCTGTTTGCCGCGCCAGAATAGCCGTGCGCAATAAGGCACAGCTGCGATGCGCGCGACTGTTCGGCGTCGGGGTTTCGAGTCCTCCCTCGGGCATGCGTCTGTGTGTTGTCCTTAGCATAAGTTACTTTAAGTTAGTGTTAGCTTAGGGGATAATGACCCTTGGATTTTCAACATTTTGAACATTTTTGCAAATCTGTTTAACCATAAACTAATGTGTAAGTCTTTGATGTTTTATATTGCGTTAAACTCCTGTGGTGGAAAGCTGTGAGTTCGCTTTTATCTGCATTACGTCTGATTCTCCATTTTGCTAGCCATGGCTGATGAGACGACTGATTTTTTCTGCCGTGGGTGAATGGCACCAATACCCCATATCATCCGCATATAGTGTCAATTCTTCGTTCCATTTAGTTGGTAATGGAATATCCGCAGAATAAAGAGAACTTAACAACGGGGATAATATTGCACCTTGTGGTACTCCGCCATTTGGAAAGAATGGTGTTGTGATTGGATCTTTTACATGGATCCTTTTTATTCTTTGTTCAAATGTTTGTAGAGCTTATGGACCTTAACTACGGGGTCATCAGTCCCTACACTTACAATCAAATTTATGAACTAGCTAATACTAAGGACGGCACAAATATCCATGCCCGAGGGGGGATTCGAACCCCCGACCGTAGTGGCCGTGCAGACTGTGACTGGCGCCCCGCAGTCCTCTCGGCCACCGCGGCCGGCATTCTTTGTTCCAAACTACTAACAATCAACTTAACTATATTATTACGAAGTTACATTTTAATAGCTTCTAATACAAGCCTGAGTGCCATACTCTATCAAAAGCGCGTTCTCTGTCCAATATCAATGCCATAGCGCAGTCACCCAAATTAATTGCCTCATAAGTATTAGAAACAATAATGAGGATTGGATCCAATGTTAAATGATTTTTTTCTAAAACCAGCTTGAATAGTTGGTAGTAATTGCCTGTAAACAAATTGTAGAATTCTTGGTCTTAGTACTGAATAGAAGGTCTTCCCAATCACCGATAGTGGGGTAAGGTTGGGGCAAATGGACACGCTAAGCTGATTTATTGAAATAACTATTACATCTATCTAATTCAAGATGTTTATTTTATATCACTAAGAAGCTTAAACCTTATTTCAAAGTAATATGTATATAATTAATGTTTAAATTTTATTTTCAGCCCAGGATAATTGATACAAATGGATGGTGCGCCAATGTCCGTTTGCCCCCAATTACGTGGGCAAACGAACACTCCATATTGTCGCGTTGAAATGGAAGAAGGCTTGACTTCGAGGGCAACTGAACACAGCACTTACACTGAAAGCTGGTTTGTTACGAACTCAACATACACGCAGCACTAACTGCCTCTCGGACAGAGTGCTCTGCTATTTATGCACAGACAGAATTTACCATAAATTAGAAGAACAGTTAACATAAGAAACTAGTAGAATTTACAGGTGAACATAAGAAGGATGTAGAACCTTCTGGAATTGTTAATTACAAAGAAATAAATTTTTGCCGGTGTGCGGCATTGAACCGGCGACCTTGATCACCACAGTCCGCGACGCTATGCCCTGCGTTACGCCGGCATTCTGTGTAAGTGGTCTCTCGCGGCAACATGGGCAATCGGACGCTTTACTTTGTAATCCCTGTCATTGTTGCAATTATGGCAAACAAAGTAAGGATCATTTCCATTTGGAACACACACAACATGAAACCAGAAAGAACAGACTAGACACTACACCCAATATTCACCATCTTTGTATATTTTTTACACACATTGCACCTATCATTTTTACGGTTAACATATTTGGTATTGTTCGCTGCCTTCTTGTTTGCTGCCCTGGACTTTTTCCCTTTTAGATCAGAAATAAAACCATCATCTGTCAGAATGGATTATGTTCCCATCTCGCGTTTGTTTTTGGCAGATTCTGAAGTCGATGGTATACCACTGAGGTCCTGGAAACTTATCTCATTCGCAGTATGTTTGGTGACCCTTGTTGTTGGCTGTGGTTGCAGTTCCACCACTCGATTTTCTGGGACAGTTGTCATCTGCACGTCTGCTGTTTGGTTGTCAGGATTTCAAAAATGTTCAACTACGGGGTCATCAGTCCCTAAACTTACAAACTACTTATGAACGACTTACGAACTAGGACGGCACAAATAGCCATGCCCGAGGGGGGATTCGAACCCCCGCCCGTAGTGGCCGTGCTGACCGTGCCTGGAGCGCTTCAGTCACCTCGGCCACCGCGGCCGGCTCTCAGGATTTCCTACTGGATTATTAATGGGGTCTTCATACACAGTTGCGGGATCAAACACGAGCAGAGGCAAGCGATTGGGGTTGAAGTGATGAATCCCACAAGCACAGCGTTCCCGACTGTAGCTGCGCAGTTCCATGCTTCAGCAAAAACATCTCCAAATGCCATTTTATTAATTCCTTTCCCTGGATTTCTTCTGACGTACAACCTGCAGGCTTCACTGTAAAATGTCATTAGTGGAGCAAAGAAAGGGGCTATAGGGTGTGAGTACTGTGTGGGGACAACTGTTGATTGCGGCCTTCTATTTGTGTTCCGTTTACGATTACGGACCATTCTGTAAATAAGAATTGTATTCAGTTACAACTACTGAGATTTACTAAAAATATAATTATTAGCCAGTTAAAGATAGTTGTTTTATTAAGAAAAAAACTAATGTGTCAGTTTTATTAAGAAAAAAAACTAATGTGTCCGTTTGCCCACACAAACAAGTGTCCGTCTGCCCCACCTGAGCAATATTTGAGTTAGTGTCGTAAAAATACAACGGATGGCACCACCAAGGCATATCGTCATACTGGCACGTGAAGCAGGAGCCCGCGGCCTGACCAGAATAGAACCTCAGTGAATTCATTGAAATACCGACAACCCTTATTTCCTGAACAATATTCTGAACAAATTCATTGCCTGCAGAGCATATGTTTCTTACCTGTGTTAGTATACAAGCCACAAGGACGTCCTGAATAGGTTATTTCAAACAATACTTATCACAATCACTCGTATACACCACACTGCAATAATCTGTGTCACAAGAACGGTGTTGCCAACTTCAACGAGGTAAATACACCACATTTGCTTACGTTCTATCCGTTTGCCCCAATCTTAGCCTAAGGATAGAGGTCGATATGACCTGGATCATTTCACAATTTTCTTGGTTTCAATATCATTATTACCTTAGCTGTTTTCCAATTGTGTGCGACCTTTTATTTATTTGTCAGCATATTAAAAATTTTCCTCACTGATGTAAACAAATCGTTCGGTGCCAATTTCAGCATGCTACTAACCAGCAATTCTTTTTACCATTGGTTATAGCTAATATTAATTCATCGTCTGTGATTTCCGCTATTAAACGGGACTAAATTGCATGGCGCGAAAGCTCCACCATTTATTCATCCAGAACAATGACCCGGAAAATTACATATATAAATTACTTTTCACGTTAATTAAATCAAATAGTTAACCATTTTAATAATCTAGATACAGGGAAAGTTTGTGTGTATTCTACTGCTCAAACTGAGATATTAATCTGTACCTAATAAATACGATAGAAAGCGAAATATAATATATTTGAAACAATGCTTACTGCTGAAGTGGTAATTACTCCGAAATTAATGAATATCAAATGTTCCTAATATGAATTGGAAATCGTAGTGGTAATTACTTTATTATTGTGCTAATTGATTTCTGTAACTATCAGGAACATGAATGTCCATATTACCTATAGTGTATCAATCCATTGTAGCACGGCACAATTAACAACTGTTAATTGACTAAGCAGTGCACAGAAATATGAATGTACACGTCTTAAGATAAATAAATTAGCGAAACAGAATGAACAGGTTTTGGTAATGAACGTTTTCGTACGAGTTACGATTATAACAATTATTATGTAGCACTGGTATCGAGTAGTACAGTACTGCAAGCAGGTGGGAACAATTCTCAACATCAGGTATTGCAATCATTTGTTTGTCTACAAAAGTACATGAGATCTACCGATTTCAGTTTCATTCGGATTATTCTTGTTTGGTGCATTTGAATGTCTTTAGTGCATTTTAATACGCCGTGATAACGTTTCACTGCATATATTTAACTCCCATGCTTACGAGGGTTGGGGGCAAAAATCATGGCAACTATTACTTTTTTTCCCTTGCTGATACCAGTCCTGTTGGAAAATGTGACGTATACACACAGTAGGACAAGGCGTTAACTACGTGCGTGGACAATAAGTAGCACTGAAGGACCGTAACACACTAAATTATTACGGTAGTAATCAGGGCAGTAAGGTCTTCACTGAACACAGTAAATATACAGTTGACATGACAAACCTGGGCCTACATACCCTCAAAGCAGTCTTACGTCACCACACGCTGCCAACGACATGGGAGGCGCTGAATACCATCTTCCTCACCATTTGCCGGAACATGTCTGAATCGGATAACCTCTTCGCGCACATCATTAGCAATGTCGTCTCGTTTTGCAAACCGCCTACCACATATTGGTTCCGTAAGCTGTGGAATAAAATCACCGTCACGAAATGTGGGGAGAGTACGGTGATTGCTCCAGTTATTTCATCCCCCATCAACAAACTAGCTGTCCTATGGTCGGAAAATGCTGAGGCAGATGGTATTCAGCGCTTCCCACAAGGCGCCAGTGTGTGGTGACAGTAGCAGGTAATACTTTTTGTCATGTCAGCTATAAGGGTACTGTGTTGTCATTATTTTACACCGTGAAAGTCATAATGTCCTGTATACTGCCGTAATAAATCAGTGTGTAACGATATTGCTGTGCTGTTCAATGAACACACATGAAATTAACCCATTTTCCTTTCTTCTGTAAATGTCACATTTCCAACCGGACTGGTATCTGCAAGAGAAAGAAAGTTGCCATGAATTTGCCCCAACCCTTGTATATTCTCCTATTGACTCCCGATACGTTCTAAAATGATTTACAGGAAATATAGGAATGATAACATTCAGTAATTAAAAATGAAATTGATACACTACGTTTCATAACTGGTAGGCTGATTAGTAACACAGTCCGTCCCAAACCTAAATAAACATTCAAATTGAAAATTAAACGTTGGCAATACTGCAGTAATTATAACATCAGATCAAAGGAAAAGTTCACCTTCAGGGTTTAATGTAACACAATGCTCTCTGTCTAACCTCTCTTCAAACTTCACAACTTTTAATAAAATATTTTGCCATATCTTCGCACACTTAAGTTTCAAAAATAAAAATAAAAATTAAAATTCTGACATTTATTAAAAAAAGGAACCAAATGGTATATTTCTAAGAAATGGTATTGGAATAGTAGTGGCATGAAGAAGTTGACTAAGTGTATGTAGATAAAAATGAATACCAATTTAAAACTAAGTTTTCATTAGAATACCTCTTTCTGCATATATAATATGTATCTAAGACGTGTAATTTTGTTATAGTCATTACAGATGTTGGTAGATAACTAATTAGGTAAAATATTGTGGCTTGATGTTGATAACGGATTTGGTTTCCCACGAGATATCACGTCTTTTCAAATGCTCAAATGTTTGTAGAACTTACGGGACTTAACTACGGGGTCATCAGTCCCTAAGCTTACAAACTACTTATGAACTAGGTAAGACTAATGACGGCACAAATATCCATGCCCGAGGGGAGATTCGAACCTCCGACCGTAGTGGCCGTGCAGACCGTTACTGACGCGCCTCATTCCCCTCGGCCACCGCGGCCGGCTCAGGACTTATGATGGTGGAAGGAATTCGTCTCGAGACGCATTATTTTTACATTTTATGATTGTGATGGGATATCATTTCTTTTTTATGGTAAGCCTTTTCTGTAAAATGTTTTGTACATCAGCCATGGAGTTTCTTTAAACCCATTATCTGTCTCATTGGTTTGTCTGGTTTCGTTTTATTTGATGTACCAGTATTTGGGAAGTCTGGAAGGTCGATTATATATCAAAAAGATTGCGAGTAAGGAATACTTTCCTGTGTAAGTGAAAGTAGTAGTTTTTATTTTGCCTCGTATTTATTGAATGATGAGTTTATTTCTTACAACAGTTAGTAATTCAAAATTAATTATTTTAGTTCATAAAAAGAAGAATTTTTATAGTGCAGACGATTGTATGGCATGAAAATGTTTAGAAATAAGCATAAAAACTTTCTCCTAGAAGCAGTATAATTAAAACTTGATAAAATCAAGCCTGATAACGTTAATAATAACTATTAAATGAAAGAGGGAATTCTTTAATTTCATCGTCGTGGGTTCCAGCTGGAAGTGTTTTTGAACATGAAGATGATGTGCGTCATTTTTGGCCGTTAGACCCCATCTGAGATTGTGTTCGGCCTTCTTGGTACAAGCCTTTTGGTGACGCCACTTAAGTGACTTGAGCGTCGATGATGCAACACTCAGTCCCCAAGTGGAGAAAATCTCTGACTGGACCGGGAATTGAACCCGAGGCTCCTGCGTAGCAATCTGCCATGCCGTCCACTAGACTACGGAGGCGGACACTTTTGGACAATATGCTTATTTTGACATAAGTATTTAGTAAACTTACAATACAATGCACGGTACATCACTTCGTTATTTCATTCTCCACATTTTTCTGAGATACATCTTAATAACTCATATTTCAAGAACGTCTATTTCTTTTTGGAGACATCCTCTTTCTCTGGTATCATTAGCTGTACATGACCCACAGATTTTCTTAAAACCCACCCCCTAACTTTTTTTCAGATTTGGAGCAACAATTTTCAGCATACATATTGACAGCACGTTGGCGCTCGCACTAACATCTATATTAAAGTAATTGTTTTCTTTAATAAAGACGCTTCAGTCAAGCTAGAAGACAAGGCCTCACAACTGGCCCCAGCTCACTGGCTGGCCGCTGGGGCACGCTCACAGCCGCGTAGCGGCCGGCCAGTCAGCTAGCGTTCGCGGACTTCAGCTGTGACGTAGGCACGGCCAGTTGTGAGGCTTTGTCTTCTAGCTGGTGTTGCTTCAGAACGCTGGCGCTCGCACTAACACCAATATTGCACCAATCTCCTCGACACATTTGTCCAATATTTTTTGATGAAAAATCTTTAACTTGATGTCAAGGCCGATCCATAGAGTACAAATATCTGTGGAGTGAACATAGCATTCAGCGCATGTTGTCAACATTAAGCCGGAATTGTTACTTTATCTAGGGACGACGCTGTTCGTTAATTCACACTAAGCATCACGACACGTCTCGTCATGTTAGGGTTTTGGTGCAACAAAGTTGTAACAACGTCGTCGTCTGGTGACATCGACATCTATTTTCGCCGGACTCTATACTGTGATAGTAGCTAATTTAGTTGTTACTTAATTTTCAGTTTATATCTGTGATTTGTTTCTGTAGTGATCTGCAAATGTATCATTACAAATTGAATTTTTTTCCCATTGAGTGTTATTCCAGAAGCCATGTCGGAAAGTCACATAACTCAAAATGAGAACTTCCTGCGGTGAACAAAGTTGAGTTTTGGTTTATGTGTTTGAATATTGGTCAATTGCTTCAGTAGAAATTGCATGTAGACAATCTGAAATAATATTTTGCTTCTCAGCACTTTCCCAAATACAAATGATCGAGAACATAACCTTTACTATGTTCATTAAATAATCTCATCGCTGTTATTTTCTCATACCTGACACTATGCTACAATTTCTTTTTATCACTATAATGGTAGTTATACCTCCACTTCCATAGGGCTAAGCAAGTTGACGCGACGTATTGTACAACGTGACTCGACGGCCATTGCGAATTAGCCTTTTGCTTTCCACAAAGTTTAAAGGTTATCCTATTTGTCCATTGTCCTTATTTTTCCATACACTTCTGAAGGCACAGATTTACTCTCAAGCCATTAAGCGAGTCGAAAGGACGAAAATACTGTCATCATTTCAAACCGGTGGCCGAGGAGACTGAGGCGCTTCAGTCACGGTCTGCACGACCACTACGGTCGGAGGTTCGAATCCCCCCTCGGGCATGGATATTTGTGCTGTCCTTAGTCTTACCTAGTTCATAAGTAGTTTGTAAGCTTAGGGACGGATGACTCCGTAGTTGAGTCCCATAAGGTCTACAAACATTTGGACATTGGACATATCATTTCAAACCCTTTCCATATTTTGGTTACGTCGGACTATATGAGGGTGAAACGTAATAACTCAGTTGAGAATTGATGAAGATCACGAATTTGAATGTCGAATCGAGTCTGTTGCAAGTGGTTGAGATATAGCATAGCCTACGTTCACGACAAAGTCGGACACACTTTACCAAATGTGTAACAGTAGTCCATTCGTAACATTGATTTTTCTGAAGTACTGTCATTCACAGGTAAATTAAAACACTATGATTTCTTTCTAGCACTTTTCTCATTTGCATATTAGCAGCTTTAAAATACATAATCAAGCCTTATAAATAACGATACAAAACTGTAAAATATGGAATAGTTCTGATAAGATAACATACATTTAATCCTTTCCAATCGCTTAATGATTTTAACTATATCAGCTACTGTTCAAATTTTCAATTCACATACTTCACAGGCAAGAACCTATAACTTTCGTTACACTGACACAGTTTACCTGAACAGAAATTCTCTTAAATTTTTTTACTTATGGCTTCGGCCACGTAGTTACGTAGAATGAGAGGCATAGGCTTTCGTGTTGATAATGAAGTAAATAATTCTGTTCCTGCTCTGTAGTTGACGGATTCTTGTATTACCCCCCCCCCCCCATAAAGAGAATGTTCGTTGCCAACATTAGCATACCACGCCACCGCCGTAAGTAAAATTTAGCCTTTACGTCAAAACTCTAAATATATCAGTTTATCCCTATCTCTTAGGACTGTTATATCGGTACACAAATAACTGATACGTTGTTTAAATTTACAGGGGGACCAATATTACTGTATTCGGCAAAGATAGTCGAGTAATGTGTGTCATTGGTTCTGTCAAGGTTTTTTTTTTTTTGGCACCCAAAACATTGATATTCTCGGACGTCGATATTTTCGTTTCGATGTTCATCGTACATCGATTTCCTTGAATGGATGTTAAAAGTGATGTATTTCTAATATCGATTATTCAATGGGAAATAGCTGGTAGCATTTCAATTTTTAACGTTCACTTTTTATTACATTCAGAGAATTTAAATCGTCAGAACATGTATTGCGTCTAACCACTCTTTTCTGCTATGTGAACTCATGATTCATGTATTGTGCACGTCTAAAGCAAACCATCTTTCTAATTATGTATCATTGGCTTCCTGATAAAATTATCGTAGAAAATCGGTACTTCAATTTTCTGTTTCGCATATTTATATAATGATATCCCGTGACATGTTGATAACATCAGCAGAACCAGCACCTCCTACAGAAGACCATAAATAACATAGACTGCGTTCTCCCAGATCAGTGGCGTCTTCTATCTCTGCCGCGTTCTGGTCTGAAACCAATATCAAACGTTTTTGCTTCCGGTCTAACGTTTTTCCCAAGCGTCATATGACGGAATTTTCGACATTACGTGCAATAGTTATCTCATTTATAGCTGAAATCGAGCTAGAAAGAAGGTGTCACTAGTACTGTTTCCATTTACAGCAATTTAAGGTATATCTTCAAAGTTATTATTTATTCTCTAATCAGATGCAATATGTCATTGCTGACGACTCGTCACTTAGTAGAAAGGTGACGTCACCAATATAATGAAAAAAAATGAAAAAGGTGACGGCACCAGGAATCGAACCCGTTAACTTTCGCACGTGAACCCATTTCTCTACCACCAAGAAAATTCTGGCTACGCAAGGAAAGCATATACTCTCCGGTCAAGCGAAAATATGTTCGTGAAAGGAATTAATATTTACAGATGTTTGAATTTTTCCTTCCATTACCGGCTAATCACTATCGAAATTCAAAATTTTACGTTTGTGTGTCTGCTAGAAGTACCTTAGAATTTTGGTGCTCTGTGAGTCAGTGAGTGGCAAAATTAGCGATTTTCGAGTTATATTGTTTCGTTAACTATCAGGTGTAGAATAGTATAATTAACAAATATAAATAGTTATAGTAAATATTATTAGTAAACGAAAATTCAGGCTTCTAGGTCTAACCGCAACGGAGATACAGGGGGTGGTGGGGGTCGAAAGTGCCTTCTACTGCTTCGAGAAAAGGATGGTACGTCCGTGCGCTCGACTTGGCGGGAGCGCTGTTGTGCAACCAGATACGAAATGTGATGAGATTTGAAAATTCAAGGTATCCTCCTCATATAGCGATCTCTAAAAAGGAAAATTTCGTTTCCACTACAGCTTTCAACATCTTAAAACTACGTCAAAATTGAAACACATGAGAAAAAGCGTTGATAAAGTGAATGAAATCTTGGTATACCACAATAAAGGAAATCTATGCGACTTCTTCTACATGTTTGAAATCGGCTGTTCAGCTCAAAAATTTCAGTATGGAATCAAATTTGTTATAACCATAAGCCTACTTGACTAATGCAGTTAAAGTTGAAGGGGTGTAATATTTAGTTGTATGGAAATAATTGTAAGTAAACACAAGTAAGCCTGAAGTAAACACGGATATCATTATACTGTAGTACTGTAGGTATTTGTGAGTGTGGGGGGAGGGGGTGTTGTCTTCTATAGGACACGCTTAAGATAATCGATGAAATGTCACGAGTAATGAGTGAAAATGGGCAGAGGTCCTAAGGTTGTACTTTGTGGATAAGTTGAAAACTTGAGCCGGGGGGGGGGGGGGGGGGGGAAGCGTGTTAGGGTAGTCCGTGATGCGACGTGTGCGCTAGCGGTGGCCCTACACTTTATTAGGCAGGTGTACCAGTGCAATTGCCTGCTGACTTAATTTATTTCAGAGATTAGAATGCCGTTCAGTAAGGTTAATATAGTACAAGTTGAAACGGGCGTGTCAATTTGGGGTAATCATTTTGCCTAATTGGGCATACAATGTGTCTTTGGAGGAATTCACTGTGTATCTTTAGAAATCAATATATCTGCATTTCATGTCAGTTGATATTCGCGAGCAAAGGTAAAGCCCAATAAACAAGAAACTTTTAAGTCCGTTTTTGGACAGTAAGTTGTAGCAGTAAGCAGTCTGTGTCGACTGAATGAGTCAGAGGCAGTCATGGAAGATGACAGCTAGTATCCTGTAAGGGAGGCATATCTCATTACGAACAATTTTGTAAACGAAAATTTTCGTAAGAAATATGGTATATACATTGATGAGCCAAAGAAATTGGTGCACATACGTAATATCATTTATGGGGTCCCGGGAGACGCAGAAGTGCTTCATCACCACATGTCATGAACTCGACAAATGTTTGAAGTAGTGTTGCAAGCAACTGATACCATGCACCCTGCAGAGCTGTCCATAAATCCTTAAGAGTACAAGGTCTCCTCACCTCTCCTGAACAACACGGTGAAAGGCATCCCAGATCTGCTCAATAATGATCATATTTGGGCTGTTCGGTGGACATCGAAGGAGTTTAAACTCAGAAGAGTGTTCCTTGAGATACGGTGTAACGATTTTGGACGTTTGGTTAGTCGCATTATCCTGTTGGAATTGCCCAACTCCGATGCAGGTGATTAACCAGGATGCGTAAGTACGTGGCACCTGTAAGAGCCGAATGGTCGTAGGTAAACGTATCAGACCTCTCATATCATTCTACTGCACATGCCCGATAACATTATAGAGTGTCCAACAGTCTGAACAGTCCCTGCTGGACTCATGCAGTTTTATCCATACCTGAACACGCCTATCAGCTCGATACTGTAGGAAACAAGGATCGTCAGACCAGGCAACATGTTTCATCGACAGCCCAATGTTGGTTTGACGGACCCAGCCGAGGCGTAAAAATTTGTGGCGTGCAGTCAAAAGGGTACACGATTTGGCTTTCGGCTCCGAAACCTATTATCGATGATGTTTCGTTAATGGTTCGCACGCAGACAGCTGATAACGGCCCAGCATTTACGTGCACTGTAATTTTTCGGAAGGGTTGCACTTCTGTCACGTTGAACGATTCGTTTCATTCTCGTTGTTTCAGGATCTCTTTCAGGCTGCCGCGGCTGAGCGGCTGAGCGCATTGGGGCGCTATGCTACGATGAGCGAGGCCGTTTCCCGCCGGGGTTAGAATCCCCCCTCGGGCATGGATTTATGTCTCTAGTTCGTAAGTTTAGGGATGATGACCCCGCAGTTAAGTCCCTTAAGCTAAACAAACACTTGAACATTTTTTCTTTCCGGCTGTAGTGATGTAGGAAATTTGATGGTTTAATGGATTCCTGGGAATGGCGGTAATACTCTTGAAGTCTGTGTAGGAATATCCCCACCTCATGGCTACCTTGCAGATGCTGTGTTTCATCTGTTGAGTGAACTGCCATTATAACAGCAGTGACCGATATAACGCTTGCGCCTGACACGTGATTTCTTATATAGAGTGTTACAAAAACGTACGACCAAACTTTCAGGAAACTTTCCTCTCACATAAAGAAAGAAAATATGTAATGTGGACATGTGTCGGGAAACGCTTAATTTCCATGTTAGAGCTCATTTTAGTATCTCTCTTTAAATGTAAATTGAAATAATTCGTGCAGACAAATTTCAGAATACCCATTTGTTTCGTTAGTATGTTCTGTACTTCCTCGATTCAACGCCAGTTGGCCCTATTGAAGGAAGGTAATGTTGACCTCAGTGCTTGTGTTGACATGCGACTCATTGCTCTACAGTACTAGCATCTAGCACATCAGTACGTAGCATCACGAACGTGGTTTTGCAGTCAGTGCAATGTTTACAAATGCGGAGTTGGCAGATGCCCATTTGATGTATGGATTAACAGGGGGGAATAGCCGTGGTGCGGTACGTTTGTTTCTTGATTGGGCCTCATGTTCTTCCACCTAAGCTCACTGGTGTACGTTATCATGATTTCCTACGGGATACTCTACCTGTGCTGCTAGAACATGTGCCTTTACATGTACGACACAACATGTGGTTCATGCACGATGGAGATCCTGCACATTTCAGTCGACATGTTCGTACGCTTCTCAACAACAGATTCGGTGACCGATGGATTGGTAGAGGCGGACAAATTTCATGGCATCCACGCTCTGCTGACCTCAACCATCTTGACTTTCATTTATGGGGGCATTTGAAAGCTCTTGTCTAGGCAACCCCGTCTTCGTGCTCATATTGTGGACGGCTGTGATACAATACGCCATTCCCATGGCTGCATCAGCGCATCAGGGATTCCATGCGACGGAGGGTGGATGCATGTATCCTCGCTAACTAACCATATTTTGAACATTTCCTGTAACTATGTGTTTGAAGTCACGCTGATATGTTCTGTTGCTGTGTTTTTCCATTCCATGATTAATGTGATTTGAAGAGAAGTAATAAAATGAGCTCTAACATGGAAATTAAGCGTTTCCGGACACTTGTCCACATAACATATTTTCTTTCTTTGTGTGTGAGGAATGTTTCCTGAAAGTTTGGCAGTACCTTTTTGTAACACCCTGTATAGGCGTTGGCAACCGCAGATCCGTTCTCCGTGTACGTATACCTACAAAAACTTCATTGACTCTTATGTATATTTAATTATGTGGATGAAAAAGAAAAAATAGCTTGGAGTATGAAAGGTAAACCAGTTCAATTTTATAACTTAGCTACACTTTACCAGTTCAGCAAATGGAAGCAGTTAATTACATTATCTGGGAGAAATCATTAGGAGTGATTTAAAATGGAACGACCATATAAAATTAATCGTTAGTAAAACAGACGCCAGATTGAGATTCTTTGGCAGAATCCCGAGGAAATGCAGTTCGAAAATAATGGAAGTGGGTTACAGTACACTTGTTCGCCCCCTGCTTGAATATTTCCAACTGATATGGGATCCGTACCAGGTGGGGTTGACAGAGCAGCGCGCTTCGTTACAGGATCATTTGGTAAACGTGAAAGTGTTACCAAGACGATCGATAAACTCCACTTGAAGACTGTGCAAGAGACACGCTCTGTAGCTCGGTACCGACTTTTTTTTCGAAGTTTCGAGAACATACCTTCACCGAAGAGTCAAGCAGTATTAACTCCCTCCTACGTATATCTCGCGCAGAGGTAATGAGGATAAGTTCACAGAGATTACGGCCCACACAGAGGCATACCGACAGTCTTTCTTTCCGCGAGACGGGAATAGGAGGGAGAACCGATAGCGGTACTCAATGTATCCTAGGCCACACACCGTCAGGTGGCTTGCGGAGTATGAATGTAGATATAGATGAACGTGTCATTCTGTTCTCAGTATTACTCGGTAGCCCAGTGGATGCCGGACCCAGTGATCAGCGAGCTCGGTCAGAGAGCTTCCCCCCCCCCCCCCGTAATAAAAATAGAGCCAAACAGTCAATGAACAATCCTGAACGAAGATGAACAAAAAGACCGCAAAGCATCGCTGTAGCAAGGGAAATAAAAGGAAGTGGTAGTTTTCCAGACTGTCAACCCAGAGGTAGCGGGTTCGATCCCGGCTAAATCGTAGAATTTCTCATCCGCCCCCCCCCAACCCACCCCTCCAGGTAACTTGCTGGGTCAATCAGTTCGAAGTTCGGAGGAATGCAATGGCATACCATCTCCGAAGAAGACCATGCCAATTAAATCCGTGTGATGGTCAAAACAATTTTCGAATTGTTGTCATCTTTACTTTATTATTTTTGACACTTTGTTGTTGTTGTTGTGGTCTTCAGTCCAGAGACTGGTTTGTTGCAGCTCTCCACCCTACTATATCCTGAGCAAGCCTTTTCATCTCCTCATAAGAACGACAACCCACATCCACTTGAATCTGCTTACTATACGCGTCTCTTGGTCTCCCTCTGCGATTTTTACACCACACACTTCCCTCCAACGCTACATTCACAATTCCTTGATGTCTAAGAATGTGTCCTACCAATCTATCCCTTCTTTTAGTCAATGTATGCCAGAAATTTCTTTTCTCCCCAATTCGGTTCAGTACCTCCTCATTAGTTACGCGATCCACCCACCTAATCTTCAGCATTCTTCTGTAGCATCACATTTCAAAAGCCTCTATCCTCTTTCTGTCCACACTGCTTATCGTCCATGTTTCACTCCCATACAAGGCAACACTCCATACAAATGCCTTCAGAAAGGACTTCCTTAGGCTTAAATCAATATTCGATGTTAACAAATTTCTCTTTTTCAAAAACGCCTTTCTACCCATTGCCATTCTGCATTTTATATCATCTGTACTGCGACCATCATTTGTTATTTTACTTCCCAAGTAACAAAACTCATCTACCTCCTTTATTGTTTCGTTACCTAGTCTAATTCCTTCAGCATCACCTGATTTTCTTACACTGCACTCCATTATCCTAGTTTTACTCTTGTTAATGTTCATCTTATATGCACCTTTCAGCACACTGTCCATTCCGTTCAATTGCTCTTCCAGGTCCTTTGCTGTATCTGACAGAATTACTATTTCGTCGGCAAAACGCAATGTTTTTAATTCTTCACCCTGAACTTTAATTCCTTCTCCAAATTTCTCCTTGCTTTCTTTTATAGCTTGCTCATTGTACAAATTGAACAACATTGGGGAAAGGCTACAACCCTGTCTTACTCCCTTTCCAACCACTGCAACCCTTTCATGCCCTTCAACTCTGACAACCGCTGTCTGATTTTTGTACAAGTTGCAAATAACCTTACGCTCCCTATATTTTACTCCAGCTTGCTTCAGAACTTGAAAGAGTTTATTCCAATCAACATTGTCAAAAGCCTTCTCCAAATCTACAAAAGCTAGAAATGTAGGTTTGCCTTTTCTTAATCTATCTTCTAGGATAAGCCGTAAAGTGAGTATTGCCTCCCGTGTTCCTACATTTCTCCTGAACCCAAACTGATCTTCCCCGAGGTCTGCTTCTACCAGTTTTTCCATCCTTCTGTATATAATTCGTGTTAATATTTTGCAACCATGACTTATTAAACTGATGGTTCTGTAGTTTTCACACCTGTCTGCACCCGCTTTCTTTGGAATGGGGATTATAACATTTTCCTTAAAGTCTGAGGGTACTTCTCCTGTCTCATACATCTTACACACAATGTGAAACAATTTTGTCATGGCTGGTTCTCCCAGAGACTTCAGTAACTCTGACGGGATATCATCTACTCCAGGGGCCTTGTTTCGACTTAGATCTTTCAGTGCTCTGTCAAATTCCTCTCTCAGTATAGTATCTCCTATTTCATCATCATCTACATCCTCTTCCCTTCCTACAATAGTGTCTCGAAGTTCATTTCCTTTGTAGAGCCCCTCTATATACCCTTTCCACCTTTCAGCTTTCCCTTCTTTGCTGAGAACTGGTTTTCCATCAGTGTCCTTGATATTCATAGAGCTGTTTTTCTTATCGCCAAATGTTTCTTTTATTTTCCGGTAGGCTGTATCTATTTTTCCCCTATTTATACATTCTTCTACATCCTTGCATTTGCCTTCTAGCCATTCCTGCTTAGCCATTTTGCACTTCCTGTCAATCTCATTTCTTAGTCGTCTGTACTCCATTTTGCCTGTTTCATTTATTGCATTTTTATACTTTCTCCTTTCATCGATTAAATTTAGTATCTCCTGTGATATCCAAGGATTCTTTGTAGGTCTTGCCTTCCTACTATTTTGTCCTCTGCTGCCTTCACTATTTCATCTCTCAATTTTACCCATTCCTCCTCAACTGTTTTATTTTCCCCTGTTTCTGTCAATTGTTGCCTGAAGCTCCCTCTGAAATTCTTAAGAACTTCAGGTTCCTTCAATTTATCTAGGTCCCATCTCCTTATATTCCTACCTTTCTGTAGTTTCTTCAGTTTCAGCCTACAGTTCATAACCAACAAGTTATGGTCAGAGTCTATGTCTGCCCCTGGGTATGTCCTACACTTCAAAACCTGGTTCCGAAATCTATGTCTTACCATTATAAAATCTATCTGGTATCTCCCGGTGTCTCCTGGTCTCTTCCACGTATACAACCTTCTTTTGTGATTCTTAAACCAGGTGTTTGTTATAACTAAATTATGTTCCGTGCAAAATTCTACCAGGCGGCTTCCTGTTTCATTCATTTTGCCCAGACCATATTAACCCACTATCTTCCCTTCCCTTCCTTGTCCTACTACCGAATTCCAGTCTCCCATAACAATTAAGTTTTCCTCTCCCTTAATTGTCTGAATAATTTCCTTTAGCTCCTCATATATTTCTTCGATCTCCTCATCATCGGCAGAGCTAGTTGGCATATAAACCTGTACTACTGTTGTCGGTGTTGGCTTCGTATCTATCTTGACAATGATAATTCGATCGCTGTGCTGGTCATAGTAGTTTACCCGCATTCCTATTTTCTTATTCATTATCAATCCTACTCCTGTGATAGCCCCAACTGATTTTGTATTTATAATCCTGTACTCGCCTGACCAGAAATCCTGTTCATCCTGCCACCGAACTTCACTAATCCCCACTATATCTAACTTCAACCTATCCATTTCCCTTTTTAAATTTTCTAATTTTCCTACTCGATTAAGGGATCTAACATTCCACGCTCCGACCCGTAGAATGCCAGTATTGTCTTTCCTGATGATCACATCCTCCTGAGTAGTCCCCGCCCGGAGATCCGAATGGGGGACTATTTTACCTCCGGAATATTTTACCCGAGAGGATGCCATCATCATATGTTCACACAGTAGAGCTGCATGTCCTCGGGAAAGGTAACGGCTGTAGTTTCCCCTTGCTTTCAGCCGTTCGCAGTAGCTGTGTGGCAAAGCCACATTAGCTGATGTTACAAGGCCAGCTCAGTCAATCATCCAGACTGTTGCCCCTGTAACTACTGAAAAGGTTGCTGCCCCTCTTCAGGAACCACACGTTTGTCTGGCCTCTCCACAGATACCCCTCCGCTGTGGTTGCACCTACGGTACGGCTATCTGTATCGTTGAGGCACGCAAGCCACCCCAACTCGGCAATGTCTGTGGTTCATGGGAGTGGGACACTTTGTTTTATTACACAATATTTTGTGTATATTACACAATATAATTCATATGCCTATTTATGAATACTGATAAAGAAACCTGTGTTGCCCATGTATTTCTTTGTTCTGTATCAAGGTAGTCCATCCTCCTCTCTCTCTCTCTCTCTCTCTCTCTCTCTCTCTCTCTCTCTCTCTCTCTCCATAAATCCAATCCTCTGCATGTCTTTGTTCATATTCAACTTCTTCTCTGTCTGTTAATTTCCTCCACTTTCCCTCCTACCTTCCGCTTCCATGGTCCATATCGTCCAACCTATCTAGGAAATCCTATATATCAAACATTTTTCACGGTGATCAATGAAACACTTTTACAATGTATCCTCTGCATGCACTATACAAAAATTTATCTCACCTGTGACTATCCGCTTCATATAAAAGGGAAGTGTGAAAAATTCATGAAGGTCGAAGCAAAACTATGGATTCTGTCTAAGTCTGTAAATGAAGTACTCTCCAACATGCACGATACGTAGAGTCTGCTGACTCTTGTTTTCAAGGATTATTATGAGAAATTTCATCAATATTTACAAAAAAAGTACAGGATTGTATGCAACGGAAACACACGGTCACTTTGAAAACCGTACTTTTAATTTTCCTCAAATTCACCAATTTTCCGGTAGTTTCCCGAAATGTTTTATTTCACACAAAGTTTTTTTTAAGAATTACAAGCACAACAAAGAAAAAAGCAGCAAAATTAGCAAATCTCAAGTTATGGCGAGGCCCAGAGAAAGAGCGATTCATTTCTATATATATACAGATTTCAATACTTCTGATATATACACTTATTTATTTACTTACTCTTTTATTCTAAAATTTACAGTAATCGGAAACAGTATGGTGGAATAAGACTACTCATGGAAGTAAATCTTACAGCTCCCTAATCGTCCATGGAAATTACAAGAACAAAGATCGAATAATGTTACTAAAGCCAAACCAGGAAAGGTTTACTCCAGTGTGTAGTCCCGATCTTGAACCTTAGTATAAATTTTTTTTCTGACTTGGATTTAATAACTGTATTGGAGCTTAATTCTTATAATGTTATAAGTATCTTTCAATAACGTCAAAGTCTATCAGAAGATTCGAAATTATAGTATCCTGTAAATGCTGTGTGGGTTTAAATATTAAACAGGTTTGCTTTTCTGCTTTATAGTTGATGCTTTAACGCAGGATAACCTATCCTACCGAAACTATTTCAATCCTTAGAAAAAAATCAAGTAACTGAAACAGAACGGCAGAAATTTTCGACTAAGGAGCACCTTTTTAAAACGCATTGTCCACTGGTGCACAAAATTGAGTTTGATATGGAATCTGGTATTTATTACCCGCTCCACACTCTCCTGCAATCAGATTGTGTCAAAACGCATTTTTACACCTTCAAAAAGAGCGCTGAAAAGTAGCAGATGCAACAAATAGCATTTCGTCCTCTAGTATGATTGAATCAAACTGCATTAAGTCCAACAGTGGCCTCTTTTTTTATTGAGCTATGTTGGATGCAATGTGAGGCTCGTGGACTAAAGCGAAAGCCGGCCGCGGTGGCCGAGGTGACTGAGGCGCTCCAGTCACGGTCAGCACTGCCACTACGGTCGGGGGTTCGAATCCCCCCTCGGGCATGGATATTTGTGCCGTCCTAGTTCGTAAGTAGTTCATAAGTAGTTTGTAAGTTTAGGGACTGATGACCCCGTAGTTAAGTCCCATAAGCTTAACAAACATTTGAACATTTGAACTAAAGCGAAACCATTTAACTGACCAACAATAATCAGTTAATATTTGTTTTCAGTATTACAGCATTGTTGTGTATAAACGTTTATCATTCTGTCTGTTAGGAAGTCAGGCGTAAAATCATTGTTGTGCTAAGATGGAGAGTATTATAGCGAGTGAATGTCTGACTGTTGGAGAGGAAATGAAACGTGGAACGAGAAAACGAATGAAGAGAAAATCAGAAAGGGCAGATTGTGCAACAGAACGTAACAAAACCCACTTTTGTCCATCACTAAAGTGCTCATAGCTTGAAAGTATAATGACACGTTTTCCTTTCCCCGATATTATCAGAGAAAGTTTTGTATTTTTATATTATTTCGGCATGTTAAAATAATTATCTATGAAAGTCAGAGAAAGAAAATTTAGGAACAACACTTTCAATTTTTTTTTTGTTGTAAGAAAGAAGACACTCTTGCTTTGTACTTCGTAGCGATAGCATCTTGCAGACTGGAGCTGTACTTTAGTATTTTTTATGTGGCCGCTATTATGTACATTCAGGTAAATATATGTGATGTGCGCGAATCTTAAATTTATAAATAAACCCCCACCTCTCATTTAAGTTCACACTTATGAATTTTTATTAATAATTTTGCCCTATCCTCCCTCCGCCCATAATGTCTTTTTCAGCCTTGTTGAATCACCGCAACAATGGATGGCATAGTTTTTAGTTAGTATTGAATGGTGATATTTCGTGTAGCCTGCCAGTCTTGTTTAAAAATTTATTCCATAATATTATCATTTACTGGCAATAGAACCTGCAGTCGATTTTCTTGTAAATTTTTAGAAGTCCGATGTGTTTGACTTACGTAATATTCCTATCCGATTTATATCATGCCACTTATCTTACTTTACTGTTTGCTACACGAGTCGTAGTTTAATATTGACGAACTGCCATCCACTGTTCGGCGAGTGGTTATCAAATTATTAAAATTACATTTACAGCCAAATTTCAACCACCGATGGATCTATTGTTAAAGGTAACTGCTCGTCGATTCTTTTTGTAATGTTCTGCCTGCACAACACTCTACCGTTAATTAGCTTACCATTTCATTTAAATGCATGTAATAATTTTCCCCGTAATTTACCGATTGGGATCTTTCATAGCTTCTAACTTCAAACCACTTCCTTCTGTAAATTTGTTAATCTCAAAAATTAATAGCCAGGCTGGAACATTATAAAAGTATAAAAAAAGCCATTTCCTTGTATTAAACACATTTGGATCAAAAGCCCTACGTATGTGGTGTAAAATTCGGAATAATTAATCAAATATTTTTTGCGGTATACGTTTCTCGCTTCTCCTGAAAAATTTACTTTTTGGGACATAATGCGTTTTGAAAAGTAGCTCCTCGATAGAGAGTTGTTAATAGGGATGTTTTGTTACAGTTAATTATACGATATTTTGCTTCGATAGAGAGTACTTTTTGAATCTCTAAAGTCTTTCGTTACTTATTCGGAATCACAAGTAAATTATTTGTATTGAATTGTAACCTAGCTTGAAAATAGATATCTATGAAGTTTACAAATTGCGTATTGAATTAAATGTAACTGCAATGATAAACAGTACTGCCGATAGTTCATTTTGTAACTGGTTTCGGATGTTAGTATATGGTGCAATTCAACAGGGAACACTTTTGGCACAGAAGTACTCTAATAACTGAAATAGTGATTGTCTGGGATTGAACAAATTACTGGCCAACTGGTTCAGTCATGAAATTCGGAAGATTTAGAGTTATTAAAGCCTTCTGAAAAAAAAAAAAAATAAGTTTCTACATAGGAGTATGTGATTATATCTAAAATTTTATAAAAGGTAATTTTTTATAATATTTTAAATATTTTATCAGTCTTACCAGGTGTCAAAAGTAAAAGTACATTTTAAAAATAGGTTTGCAGCCAAGATCGCTATCTTCATTTAATTAAATTACCGGTTTCGACGTGCTAGACGCCACCTTCAGATCTGTAGTAATTTTACACGAATTCACTGCTGTTACAACAATTCTTTACATAGTAAAACGGTGTACATCCACCTTGATGTGTCATCAGCATAAAATTTACAAGTCAATAATAAAACTTTTGAACTCATATTTCTTATGGTCATAACCAGAGGCACTTCATAATCCAAGTTCAATACCGACTGAAGACAAGTTCAATATTTACTTGTAAATTTTATGCAGATGACACATCAATGTGGATGTACACCGTTTTACTATGTAAAGAATTGTTGTAACAGCAGTGAATTCATGAAAAATTACTACAGGTGTGAAGGTGGCGTCTAGCACGCCGAAACCTGTAATGTAATTAAATGAATATAGCGTACTTGGCTGCAAACCTGTTTTTAAATAATTCTAGATCTCTCCAATAATGAGTGCCTTATATAAAAGTACATTTTATTATGAGAGCTGAATAGAGGCAGCGATTACAGAATGAAATGTACTTAGGGGCATTGCTACTCTCCTAGATCCAGGGTCCGAAAACCTCAATTTCTAAGATGCAGCAGCATGCAGGTTAGCCGTACTAAAATTCAGCAAGAAAGTGTCCTTACTATGTCAGAGAAAGATGCTGCAGCTAACACAGGAATATGACTGCTGGAAATATCTAAAATCAGCTCTTGCACTGCCACAGAAATAGAAAGGAAACAATCAAATGTGACTGAATTAGAGGCCATGAACTAAAATGCATGCCGCGGACGAGACTCCAACCCGGGACCTCCTGCTTACTCGGCAGACCCCACAGTCATTTCTTAATGCTTTATGGGTCGTTCTGTTCTTTGTGTCCACTGCTCCTGTTTGTTCGTTGTTGTTCTATTTATTGTTGGCTCAGCTTTTTTATTACAGAGAGCGTTCAGCGCTCTGAGCAGGCGCGCTGAACCACAGCGCCTGGCTAATTATTAGGCCACCGAAGCTTAATGATTACAGTGACTGTACGGATAGTCTTAAGGAGCGATCCCCTCCATTACATAAATTTCAACTCTGCCTTTTGTTTCCCTATTAATACGTATCAAATAGTCAAGGCTCTCCAAAAGCGGAATAGCACCACAGCAAAGAACGTTAGCGGGAAATCTTACCTTATACCTCAGACACTGGAGATATATAAATATCAAATAGACATTTCCCAAAGACATATTTTGTTTCTATATATATTAAAGACGTTAAACTGAATCAGAAGCATTGAATTAAAATGTATGTCGCTGCCGGGATTCGATCCATGTGCAGTCATTGTAATCATTAAGCCTCGGTGGTCTAGTGGTTAGCCGGGTGCCGTGGCTCAGCGCGGCCGGTCAGAGCTCTACGCCCCCTGTAATAAAAAAGTTGAGGCAAGACCTCATCGACCAAGAACGAACAAACACGATCGACGTCCGCAACAAAGAGAACAACCCATAGTGTGTGTGTGTGTGTGTGTGTGTGTGTGTGTGAGAGAGAGAGAGAGAGAGAGAGAGAGAGAGAGAGAGAGAGAGAGAGAGAGAAGGTGGTTATGGCGTCTCCCTAGTAATCAGGAAGTCCCGGGTTCGAATCCCGGCAGTGACATAAATCTTAATTCAATGCTTCTAATTCAGTTTAATATCTTTAATAGATATCGAGACAAAATACTTCTTTCGGCGATGTTTATTTGATATTTATATAAAAAGTGAGGAAGTTTCTCGCTATCTAACCGTATAAAATCTTTAAAAAAAAAAGTCGCTCCTTCGCCAAGTGAGATGACATGAAAGTTCTTTTTAATTATATTTGTATATATGCTCGATAATGCCAAATCGTTATTTACATCACCGGTGCCTAGTAAATCTTTGTTTTCCAAATCTTGTGCAACTCACAGCAGAAATGTCTTCTACATACATTTTTTAGTCAACACTACGCTGTGCCAGACCACCACAATATCACAATATAAGTGACAAATTTCGAACTTGGTGGTGTGATATGAAATATGTATTTTAAAACAACATATACCAATTTCGTTCAAATGATGGAATATCGTCACTGCAGATTTCGAATCATGAACGCTCATGTACTTAACATAAAACATTTAACAAACATTTAATCTGCCAGGAAGTTTCATTTAACAAACAGTTCTCATTTTAAACTTGTAACATGCACTAGAAAGACTTTCTATTTAAATGTTTTATGCGAATTACATGCGACCTCATGACTTGTAATGTGCACTTCATGCGAAGAGAATCTATATGTGATTTTTTAAAATAGAAATTTCATATCACAAAACCGAGCTGGATATTTGATATTTTTATTTTTCTAAATATTTGAAGTAATCACCAATTTATGTGGCGATTAATATGGAAATGGAACTACGTAATATATTTTGATAGGCTATAAATATTAAGTATTCAAGTATACTATCATCTGCATTCATTATTACTAAATTTGCATAAAAAATTAAAAAGTGTAGCTTATTTACACATGTAGTAACGAAACAGGACGCCATTGATCTGGGAGAACACTGTCTAACTATGATCTTCAGTGGGAGGTGCTGGTTCTGCTCATGTTATATCATTATATAAATACGCGAATCTAAAAATTGAAGTACTGGTTTTCTACGATAATTTTATCAGGAAGCCAATGATAGTTATATAATTAGAAAGATGGTTTGCTGTAGATGTGCACAATACATCAATCATGTGTGCACATAACAGATAAGAGTGGTAAAACAGAATCGATGTTTTGACGATTTAAATTATCTAAATCTAATAAAATGTAAACATTAAAAATTGAAATGCAACCAGCTATTTCACCTTGAATAATCGGTATTAGAAAAACATCTCTGTGAACACCAGTTCAAGGAAATCGATGTACGATGAACATCGAAAGGAAAACGTCAGCGTCCGAGAATATTTTTGGTGCCAAAACAAAATAATCCTCGACAGAACCAATGACACAAATTACTAGACGATCTTTGCCGACTGCAATATTATTGGTCTCCCTGTCACTTTAAACAACGTATCGAAAATTATTCGTGTACCGATACAACAGTCCTAAGAAAAATTAAACTGATATAATTTCACCACATTTTGGAGTTTTGACGGAAAGGCTAAATTTTTCTTTCGGCGTTGGCCAATGTTGGCAACGAAACGTTCGCTTTATGAGAGGTAATACAAGAATCCGTCAACTGCAGAGCAGGAACAGAATTAATTATCTACTTCATGGCCAGCACGAAGACTATATCTCTCATTCTACGTAACTACATGACTGAGGCCATAAGTAACAGATTTTCTGTTCAGGTAAACTGTGTCAGTGTAACGAAAGTGACAATTTCTTGCCTGTAAAGTGTGCGAATTGAAAATTGGACATTATATTGTTTAAGCCATTAATACTTGTTCTTTGAGAAGATATCGATTCTGTTGCGGTATCGGAACACCGCCAGGCGACTGCTGCGCGCCCCTGGCAGCTAGACTCTCCCGCGTCGCAGCCCCTCGCGGGCCGTGCTGTTCGTCTGGCGCCGGGTAGTCGGATCTTTCTTCGCCGCTGCCAGCCCGGATCAGGCGGAGAGCGAAAGTTGTCCGCCCGGATCCCCAGCTCGTTCGCCCTGGTGGCGGGGAATTGGAGGCGATACGTTGGCGAGCCTGCCCGCTCCGTGTGCGCTCTCGTTCACCCGTCGCGGCCAACGGCTACATTACAACGGGAAGTGCCTGCCGCCTATCTGTCTGGAAACTAGTGAAGAAAGAACTGCAACATGGCAAAACAGCATACAAACGTAACTTGAATGAATGCAAAAAAAAAAATATATCTGTACCAAATTAATTGCAAAAAAAGTATAGTAGAAAGTTCGGAATGGATGGTCGTTCGTATCTGATTCTTATATTTAAAAGAAACAAGCAGGGAAATGAATCGGTGACTTCGTATGTTCTCTCAGAGAACTAAAAAGGAAATTTGAAGTTTTAATGAAAACAAGTTCATCTGTAACGTAGGTAAAAATTAGTTTTACAGAAAGCAACCGATTTGCTTGCAACCAAATTGCAATAAAGCTATATAAATTATTCACAGTAGAAGCTATTCTATAATATACTTTGTTTATAAATTAAATTATGATAGTAATGGCATTAGAAGTGACACATTTAACATCAGTTCACACTGCCAGACTAAAGCTAAACTCATAACTACCACAGCGAATAATACAACGTTTAATTTGAAGCAGTGAGTGGTCATCTTGACGAACACTACGATGAAACACCTAAGTGCAGTACTATCATAAACCTGCATGAGATTTGTAAGGCGTTAGTCGAAGCTTTCATGATAAACACAATCGATATCCCACGTGTAGAGCTACTTAAAACGTCTGATCACCTTTCAAATGAGTTACTGTTCTTATTATTGAACTTTAAGAGTGTATCCCGGAAAAAGTTTTTAAAAACTTTAAAATTGTGCATGTATTTTGTTTGAAGTCCACTGCTGCTCCCGTTGTTAAACATTCCATTAATTTTGACTGATTTACGCTCCAATTTTGTCATAAACTAATTTTTCATGCAGCTTTATGCTTATAATGTCATATCTGGTAAACGTGTGATGTGACATCATAACTACTTTTTTCTATTCCGCCTCCTGTTTTCATTTAATTTAGGTTTCATTTAATTATTGTAATTATTATTTGTGGTAATATGTACTCTATACGTTATTTGTTGGTGTTTTTTCATTTATCTCTGCCTATTTGGTGTCTGTATTGTTTCGGGGGTTCTCTTATCTTGAGCGTGTGTGTGCCGTGCATCTGAGTTGTGCATTAAATTCCACTGGGAGCAGTTGGAGCTGTAATAGTTTCCAAAAGCTAAGTAATGAAATGATGTTTGTACATTAAAGTAAGCCGCGGCGGAGCGGTCAAGCGCATTGAATCGTTATGCTTAGATGCACAAGGCCGTTCCCCGAGGGGGCTCGAATATCCCCTCGGGTATGGATGTTTGTGTTGACTTTATTACAAGGTAGTTCATAAGTACTTTGTAAGTTTAGGGACTGATGGCCCCGCAGATAAGTCTCTGAAGCTTAACAAACATTTGAACATTAAATTATTACATTCAGTAGTTTGTAAAAGATGTTTTGGCAGGAAGTTACTTATTAAATGTATTAGTCTTCAACCGGTATTTACTGCTATTTAAGTCATAATAGCTGTTGGGAAACATTCGCTTGCAGTCTTTGGTAAATTTTTGTTAATTGTTTTCTCAGTTTTGTTAGTGTATGATTGTACGCTTCTCTTTGAAACTTTTGTGGTAGTGCTATTTGTGCTGGATTTGTGATTTCTCCAGTTACTTTAAATAATTGTTTAATTTCAGCAACACAACAGAAGAAACAGACATTTCGTTACGTAATTGGTAACTGTAAAAATTTTGTTAGGGCGAAGTGAGAGGTGCCCGTCGTTGGTACGTGAATAGTTGATTACGGTTTGTTGTGTGCACAAAGTATTTTCTCTGACGAGAATGTATTGGGGAGGCCAGTGGGCATTTTAATGTGGTCCTCCACAGGAATTGCAGGATATGTTTTGAGTATACGTAAGTAAACAGAAGAGCGTTAGCATTGGATCTGCAGTTACAAAATGCAAAGGATAAACTAGATTAGATGACGAAGGAAAAGAAGGCTGGAGAATAGGTCATGGCAGTTGGTAACAAGGCAGGCAGAAGAAGATGTTCAGATAGTTGCACTTTTTGTTTTACTGATAGATTTGACCACTTCGAGAATTCAGTGGAGAGGAACCTTTATCATCTTTAGGTGTAGAATGTATCCACCAAACGTCAGCTGTCATGGACCCCTTAAGCAGTTAAGTCTAATAGTAGGAAGAAGTTCTGGACACGACATTTGTTTTGTAGACCAGCAGTTGCAAGATGGGTTCAGAAGTTACTTCCTAGTCAGTGGCATCATGAAGCATAGTGCATTGTTGGCTGAGGCAACTGTCACATAGGTGAGATCTGTTAAAATTTTTTCAAAAGATAAGGTAATGTAAGGACGTGGTGTTGAGAATGTTCTTGATACGTGCTCTCCTGGAAGAGACCGGTACTGAAATTGGAGGTAAAAGTGTGCGGTCTTGTGCATCTGTTTCATTGTCTTGTTCGGCTTTATGCTTTAGGAGGCATTGTGGGCGGATATCATAGCTCAGACTGTAGTGGTCAGCCGAGTCTCTCAAAATGTTGGGTTTCTTTGAGGTTGCCACGGCTTATAGGTAACAGCATAGTGGGGACATTTGGGGGAGGGGGCTGTGCAATCAATCACTCATGTCAAAATTATTAGTAGATAAGCAAAAAGTTTCAGCTTGGTGGGCGATATGAAATATTTATTTCACAAAAATTCAGACATCGATTTCGTTTCTACGGTGGAACATCATCAGCGCAGTAAAATCAAGTTTCTCCAGTCAGACTTTAAAACAACATAAAAATATAAATACCAAGAATGTCACAATTGCATAACGAAATTACATACCATATTGTAAATCCTGATGAGTCATGTGCTCTGCATAAAACATTTAAAGGTCATATCCATAAAATAACTAAAAACGTCTTCCTCGTATACGTCTATTATGCAGCTTAACCTGCAGGCAGTTGGTAGCTGGCGCCCTCTTTATTTGAAAAGTTCATTACATTGTAAGATTTTTTGAAAAAAAAAAGATTCATATTATTAAATGTATAACAAGGTGTACACGACAAGACAAGGTGGAGTTTAAAAAAGTATATATTTAAAAAAATAAAAACTATACAGATTAAGCGGTATTTCATGAGAAATAAAAGTGAAATCACCAATGTTCAGCGCCTTCAAGCGACTATCTGTTACATCATATCTTAAAAGATAGTATTGGCCTACGTTAAGTATTACACCTTAAGATTGACAGGATATCAGATACAACATTCTATCCTTTTAAAATTGAATTAAGATTAGCATAAAAAGTTCAAGAATTTTCAGAGAATACTATTGTGAGCGCAACGCAGTATACGCCATCTGGCATTGTTTTATTGCAATATTTTGCAAAATATAACAATATTAATTATAAAACAACGCCAGATGGCGTGTAATACGTTCCCTCTCACATTAGTAATCTATGAAAATCGTTGATTTTTTTATGTTCCTCTTAATTCAATTTTAAGAGGAAAGAATATTGTAACTAACATTCTGTAAATCTCAGGTTTTAATAGGTTACATGGCAAATTTGCATGTTTTTCTAGTTGCTCGCCTGAAGGGACTGAAAACTGGTAATTTCGACAATATATTTTGCGGAAATACTGTTTAATCTATGTACTTTTTCTACACACACACACATATATGAGGACAGTTTACAACTCACCGCAAAGACGTGGCGACGAGCTGCGACAGGCACATACAAAAGACACACACATACAACACATTCAGCTATCGGCCATGGCCTTCTTCAGAAAATAGAGCACTCACGCAATCACACAGGCACACAACACAGTCATACAACTATCACCTCCGACTGCCGCACTTCGAATCACGAATATATATATATATATATATATATATATATATATATATATATATATATATGCCTGCAGGTTAAGCTGCATAACGGACGTGTACCAGGAACATGTTTCTAGCTATTTTATAGATATGATCTTTAAATGTTTTATTCAGAGTACATGAGTCATCAGGATATACAATCTAGTATGTAATTTCTTTATACAATTGTGAGATTATTAGAATTTATATTTTTACGTAGTTTTTATGTTGTCTTAATGTCTGACTGAAGAAGCTTTGTTGTACAGCACTGACGATGTTCCATCATGGGGACGTAATCAATATGTGAATTATTGATAAATAAATATTTCATATCGTTCATCGAGTGGAAACTTCTTACCTTATTGTAATATGGCAGTGAGCTGGCACACTCTCCATTATGGAATCAAATTACAACTAGTAGTTAGTGTCAGAGCTGCACCTTGTGTAGATTAAAGTCGGCTGACAGGTATTTCTGTTTAAAGGACCTTTCTAGAGCAAAAGACAATATTTTTTACAAAGGTCAGGTATGCAAGTAAGAAAGGAATTATCTGGGTAATGAAGGTATTAAACATACTGAAGTAGACTCTGTCGTAATTCGCTTTTCAGTGGATTTATTAAATACTTTGATAATTCAGATGGTTCCTTTACGAGGACAAAAATTCGCTGCTGTTTTTCTAATAGCTCTTTGCAGTGTTCTGGAGTGACTATGTACCTGGAAAAGTACATTTCATGTGAGTCACTCGTTGTTTTAAAACATTTCACGGAAAAGATATTTGAATACCGTGCAGGTGAAGCTGAATATAATGGAACAAAATTTCTTAATGATGTTATTTGTAGGTTCCCTGACTGTAATTTAAAAACATTTGTAATCAAGCTAGAGAGGGTTCCAGATTTATTTAGTAGGAAGAATAGACAGCTTATGTGGTGTTCTCAATATTAATTGTGTAAGTGAACGTGCAAATAGGACGCTAATGGATCTCTTTAACTCTTATGATCTTACACAAACTGTATTCTTTCAAACGATGGCGAAATGGAAAAGCAGCGAACCACAGATGGCATTTTTCTTCATTTTCATTATCTGTTGGAAACGCTGGTTGCTTTTCAGAGTCTGATAAATGATGTTTTTATCCTAACGTTCTTCGATCTCAAACATATGTTAAAAGTACTTATCCATTATTCAGAAAAGTTAATCCAACTGCATTAGATGCCTTTTTAAACTGCATTAAGGAAAGACAGTGGCAGAATCTTATAATACTGATAATCTAGACGTTAAGTATAATGCTTTCTTGAACAGATTTCTTATGGTTTGAATGTATCTACATCGAAATTTCAAAACATGGCACTACCCTAACAAGTACATTGGGTGGCTGACAAGGGAGCTAAGAAAATCTAGGGACCTTCAGATCTCGGACGTGCGGGAACATCGTCGGTCAACAGAGATTATAGGATAAACGACCTATGTCCATCATGAGTGCAGTTACATACTTCGAATTTTCTACAATATGAAGAACTCCTTTATTAGCATTTGTATAAATTTTCTCTTTCTAATGCCATTAGTTCCCTGCAAAAGGTATCTCCTGAACTTTGGCCAATAAGTGTAAAAAGTAAGTAGCTCTTTATAACTTTTATTTGATGCCGGATCTTCATTTTTTCGATTTATGATTACCACTGCGCTATAATATTTCCAAACGACCTTTATCCTGCTTATTCTAACGGATTATGTGATTTTGTCCAATTAGGAACTATATTTGCCTCGTAAGTCGTACGACCTCAATGTAAGAGCCATAGGGACCAGGTCACCAGTTTTGAGCTTGGAGGTGTTGTAAGGTAAACCTACATAAGATCGCCGAATCCGTTGTTCATTTGTCTTTTCAATTGATTATCAATTTTAGTACCTATGTTGTAATCAGTAAGCAGGGCGTTTACCAGGTATTCAGCTGAGCCCTCAATTCAGCTGTGAATGAGCAATCCTCACTCTAGGAATCATGTTCATGACAGTATGCCACAAACTTTTCGGCCAGTTACTTTCTGGTCTTCTCCCTATGTCAAATTTCTAATACCCTTGTAGAAAGTCCACCAGTGCATCCTTTTGTTTCGTAGCGTTTCTTAATTGCACCATCTCTACGGAGTATTGCAGTTAGCTCTGATTTCCGTTAAACGTGTTCATTAGCTCTTTCTCTTCATCTTCGCCTTAAGTTCTGGATCCCGCGTAACTACTGTGTACGTAATTTTTTCTTACACGTTTATATTCCGCGCTTATTGCTAGAGTCCAATTTGTAGCTGCGCTCCCATGTCTTTATATATCGAAACCGACCCCACTAGAAATATTAGTACCCAAGGATTAATCCGGATATCCGAAGCCTGCATAACCGGTGATGGGTTTCAATTGCCGCCCTCCCGCATGCAAATGCATTACTTAATGTCGTACTAACGTAACTACAAGGGTCTCCTCTTCGACGCCTACTACGTATCTGTTTCTTCTGACTAATAACTCAGTTGATTTTAGAAACCTGTCCTTTATGCTTCTGCTTTGCGTTATATTCACTGTTTTACTACCAGGTGCAAGACAATCAACAGGGCATCTACTCTTGTATCGCAATCTGCTTTCTGGATCTTACAGACAAACACGTCATGATACTTGACGCTATTGTGATCAGGTTTTCCAAATCGAAATGCATCGACTTATGAAAGCGATTGATAATAAAAAGCGAAAGTATCACACTGTCATCATTCCAAGCCAACATGGAGCTCATATCAAAGAATAAAAGAAGACGTTGTTCATGATGATATGGATACCACAACGACAGTACCTGAAGACGCCGATGTATCTTAGGCGATTTCAGAAGGTCTTCTACTTTCCATTGATGTGGACTGTGACCATCATGATAATGCTGATAGACATAAGAAGAGCGAAACGGTGAAATATAGTGATGGTTATAATTTTCATTCTAACATAACAAATAATTATCAGGTTTAGGATCGAAATAAAATGGAAGTTAATTACATGCAGATAAAATTTTTAATACTTTGGAAGTACTGTTAAATCGTTTTAATGATTTCAGTGGAGTCTAATGTTACTCAAAACTATGTTACCAAATTCGGGCATCCCACAAAGAAATATATTACATTTATCAAACCGGGTAGTAGACAGGATTCTTTTTAGAGTGAGTAATTGACCAAAAAGTGTAAACAATTACGTGATATTGAACGGCGTGTGATCACAAGGAGATGCCTGAGTACACTTTACAGTCCACTATCCGACGTCAGAATCTTTCTCTAACCATCCAGTTGGAACGTTCTGTATGTCTAGGTCTTCAATTGTCTTTACACCTGAACAGTCTTGGAATACATTACTACACACATGGTCGAACTGTTCAGTTGTCTTATATCCCACACGTGCTCTAATGGTGTCCAGAAATCCGACTGACAATCTATGTTGACGCTTGTCTTACAGAGCACGTGAAACTTTACCCCCGACTACATGACTTGATAGCGGTACCTCTAATGACTGCGATACATTGTGTTGGACCTTAGTTTGTTACTTTGGTTCATGAACATTTGTTTGATTGCTATCATCACTATAATAAATAATAGGCACAGGTACTAATGTTGTGCACCTACCGAAAGTTTCCACCTCAAAGTATAGCCAACTGTAAGCTGATTAACACAGAGTAAATCTTAGGCTGTTATGACCTGTGCATGAAGGACAAGTAAAATTATAATAATTTTCCAACGAATCACACTAAAGGCGCTAGTGTAATATAATTATATATTATACGCCTTGCAGATGAATAATTTTCCTTCCAATATTCTAGTAAAACAGTGCAAAAAACAACAAAGTAATTGTTTAACTATGATTTCATATTATCATCCTGATTATCATCATATTCCCGCACAATATCATAAGGAATAAATGGAACTAAGTAAGCCACTCAAATAACATGTGACTTCATTTATTTATACCTTCATTTTAGTAGAAAAGTCATTGATATCATGTCACAGAATGACGGCAAATACACCATTACTGAGCCCAGTAAACAACCTTAATACGCCTCCTATCAAACAATATTCATCGTAGCGACAAGTTTCACAAACATTTCTGTGAGGAGAGATTAATAAGAAACACTTGTGACAACTAATATAATGCTTTAAAATTTGGGTCTCCAACGACACGCAAAATTTGGCACACTATGAGGAATAAACCATTACCGTTATTCTGATTCTCTTATGCAACTGCTTACAACACACTGTTCCCCGTAATTATGCATTACCTACTGTGCTATTTCCTTCCAACCACTGGGATAGGTGGATGGTAAAAGGAAAAATATAGTAAACACTCGAAAATACAAAAAAATATTATTGTTGTTACTTAAATAAATACAAACATAATGCCATTTAGAACGGCAATTACCCTCACTAAGCATGAAGCACAATGTCTCCCCGGCCATTTCCATGCACGTGGCTCAGAAACCAGAAAATATTGTCACTATTGTAGTACTAAAGTTGATACTAGGATGAATCTCTGTTAATACGTTGTTCATCGTTACGTTTCGTTATACCGATATTAAACAAGTAATAATGGTGCGAAGGTTATCTTACAAAGATAATTATGTCAGTAAATGAATTTCCCGCCACAAAAAGTTACCCAGAATCCTTCAGTTTCAACTTCTAATTCCGTTCGGATAGTGGCATTTTCAACATTGCCTTTCATTATATGAACGACCATTATTTAGAAATGGTACCCACTCCGTGGTCGTAACACCAACTCTGCACCGCAAAAATCATTCTTTCACTGGACTTCACGGTATCGTAATTCAACAGAATGCTCAATACAAAGAAACTCTTAGATTTACACCTACACAACCTCCTGTCTTACTTGGAGGTCAATATGGTGCGACCACATGGACTAAAGAAAGCACTAGGAATTTAGTCAAATTATGCGTAAATTTTTGCCCAGTGCAACTCTTTATCCGTATCCTAAATACTCAACGCTTAGCTCACAGGCAAATATTGATGATGTTGCTATCGCTACTACTCGAGAGATCCAATACCTAACTTCTCATTTTAATAGGAAATTACTATCCAACAAGCCGACAAACCACCATGCATCTTAACGAATCAGTCACACAGTCGACTACTATACAGAGTGATTCACACGAGACGTAATATCCCTTTCATTTCGTGAACGGTTACACGTATCGAAACGCGGTTTTCGGCACATGCTAGAGCGTCGACGGACACAAATCGTTTTCGATAGTTCTTAAGGAGGAAACCTGTCGTAAAAAAATCCAGAAATGTCCTAGTATTTGAGGTCACGGTAGCATCAATCGCTGTTGGTAGGGAAAACACCACCAAGCGGAGCTCTCGCGCTACGGAGCTTCAGAATGTCAGCACATTTGTGTGCCAGCAACTCGTTTCCGCTTCAACATCCACTGCCTGCAGATATGTTCACGAACAGGTTGAAACAAAGATATATAAAGATAAGAATATAAAGATAAGAGGATAATTGCGATTACTACCGTGTATTTACGCCTGCGTCGAATTAGTTTTGACTCATTCATATACGGAAGCTAGAAATTACATATATTCCAAATTGTAGGATATTGAATCTATTCAATTCTCAGACATTTCAGCCAGGTTTTTACCAAATTCTGTTGTGACAGGTTTCGGTCAATATAGTTTAGTCTCAAACGCTGACTGAACACATAAGTTTGATCGAGCTTCACCAGTAATGTCCGAGAAACAAAGAAACATTCTCATCTTCCATAATTGGAGAAATATTTGTACAAAAGTAGAGAATTTCAGATCGGACGCAGCTTCCAGTTTGAAAGCAGAAGTAAGAGGACTAAAAGCGTATTGCCAGCACAAGCGCGTCTTGGAAACGATTCTGCATACACCTGACATGTTGTATATGCAATTTAGGCTCAAGGTTGTAGCTGACGTGACATTAATATAAAGAGCGACGTTTAAGATCCAAAATACATACTGTAATTCATTAGAAAAAGAAAGTAAATTGACTTTCAAAATTTTGTACCAACACAATTTTCTGTTTTGGTTCTTCACTACAAATTTTAATGATCTGCGCCTTCTTACAGTAACAGGCCTTTGAAATAAATGACATCATAACATCACCGGATCATATAAGCCGGCCGCGGTGGCCGAGGGGACTAAGGCGCTCCAGTCACGGTCTGCACGGCCACTACGGTCGGGTGCTCGTATCCCCCATCGGGCATGGATATTTGTGCCGTCCTTAGAATTAGCTAGTTCATAACTAGTTTGTAAGCTTAGGGACCGATGACCCCATAGTTAAGTCCCATAAGTTCTACGAACATTTGAACATTGATCATATAAAAACAACTGGCTGTCAGATTTGATAGTTTCGCATGTCAAAACAAGGACATCAACACCTTGTAAATTGGTCTTTCTTGTCGCCATTGTCAGTGTACCGGAAGTTTGCCGACTGCTAGTACCACACAGTGAAGAAACATTGAACCAAAACACGTTGTGCACGGTACCACTTTCCATCTAAGGTTGTGTGATGCAGGCCCGAACTTCCCAGCGTGAATCACAAAGATATAAAGCGAGCAAAACCAGAACCGCACAACTGTGCAAACAGGGCCTGAAAGGAATAGTCCGCAAAAAATCGTTCCATTAAGTCATATATCTATGTCTGTAAACGATGTAATTATACGTTGTACTTCGTGCCAGGGTGTAAAAATGCTTCAAACAATATAAAAAGGAGTAAATAATTTATAAATTATTGACGATCTCTTTACGCTTAAGTACTTGTAATATCAACATGTTTCATGCATATGCCCTGGCGCATAGTGTCGTTGCTTAAAACTTCGTATTCCGTGGCAGAATAAAGACAAAATATATGTGTAAAGGCAGTATGTAGGTCAACGTTCTTCATTGTTGCTTTGCGTACAAAGAGTTCACTTTCACTTGTAATTGTAATTATACTCCTATGTGAATTAAACTGCGACTCCCGTGCCCATATAAAGACACTTAATTAAACAGTTAATTAGCCCAGGCCGCTTGTGAGTTAAACTGTGTAATTCTTTTCTCTACCTTCCAACTACCACCGCGAGCACAAAAGCGACATAAATTAATAAGAAGAGGTGCAAAAAACGTAATAACGCCCAACTGCACAACAAAATGCTCTACAAACTTGAATTCAGTAAGAAAGCATTACTAATAAATCACTGTAAATAGTGACACACAGCGAATGGATGCAACCCATTTAATAATAATTATATAAGGAACTCATTGTTCGATGGGGCGATCTATAATTGTTTAATAATGATTTTACAGCCAAGATCGCATTATTCACGCTTCGGCGTGCTGGACGCCATCTTCAGACCTGTCGTATTTTACATAACTTCACAACATTTTTTACATACTAAAAGAGTGCATCCAGGTTGAGGCGTCACCAAACATAAAATTTCTAGTCACAAATATAATATATACATCCATTTTCTAATGGTTCTGAAGCGAGTTATTTCAAAGTCTAAGTTCTATATTGATTGAAGTCCAGTATTATAAGTTCTATATTGATTGAAGTCCAGTATTATAATGGAAGTCCAGTATTATAAGTTCTATATTGATTGAAGTCCATTAGAAAATGGATGTATATATTATATTTGTGACTAGAAATTTTATGTTTGGTGACGCCTCAACCTGGATGTACTCTTTTAGTATGTAAAAAATGTTGTGAAGTTATGTAAAATACGACAGGTCTGAAGATGGCGTCGAGCACGCCGAAACCGGTAACATAATAAATGAAAAATGCGATCTTGGCTGCAAAATCATTAATAATAATTAGTTTAACGAAAGGTCTGCAACTATCAACAGTTACACTGTTTTGTGATTTCTATGTAATAACTAATCTCTTACACAATTTAATAAATAAAATAAGTAACGATATCAGGAAGTTATAGTTAGATGTTTTCTTGTAGCCTTCCTTTAATGTCCATGATCTCGCTGATAGACTGTGATCTTCCTTCCATTCTATCAAAATAATCTGCCTTCCTGTTACTTGAATTACTTATCGTGAAGTTTTCGCTTCCAAATTACGCTACACTTCATAAAATACTTTCTAACGAATCCTTAACACTGCTTGTCTTCCTAAACGCAGCACAAAGAAGGACCGAATATAATAGATCCAAGTTTATTTGAAATGTTACACAATGAACAAAGACCGCCATTTACAGCTATAGCTGCTGCTAAACCCCTCGGCCTTGGATCCAAGAGGCTGTGGGTGTGTTGCTGGGCTGCAGCAGTTCATCCTGCTTCCCCATATTACAAGGGTTGATCCGCTGTAACAGCGGGTAGAGAAACCTGTGCCAGTCTTCTCTGCAATCACCTACCAGTCATTTTCGATAGCCGAGAGATCGTCAGAAGAATTAAGCGATCCGGTGGGCCACGAAGAAGTCTTGAACAATGCGTGCCACTTGTGGTGGTCCATTATCCTGTTCCAGTGTGGCCGGCTGGAACCTCCGAAGAAATAGCACGCCGGCCGCGGGGAATGGCCGTGCGGTCTAAGACGTCTTGCCACGGATTGCGCTGCCTTTCCCCGTCGATGGTTCGATTCCTCCCTTAGAAATATTTGTGTGTGTGTGTGTGTGTCTTGTTTTTGGCATAAGTTAGTTCATGTTATTTTAAGTGGTTTGTAATTATAGGAACCAAAGACTGGCCCTTTAAGTTTTCAAACATATGAAAACAGAACGTGCGAGCACTGCTTGATGAGCAACAGACCGAATTTGTTGTGATACTGTTCGGAAGTAAAATTCCCGCAACGAACCAAAAGCCTCGGAGACTGTGGCCTGTGACATTTTTCCAAAACATATACAAACCCCAAGCCTCCAGATGCCCGACAGTCAGATCGGTACCAAACGTAATATATCGATGGCATAACGACCAAAACTTCGGCATAATTCGTGCTGTGTGCTGTCGTCCAGGAGAACACATGACTTACAGAGTAGAATTAACGCATAACTGTTTCTTTGTCGAGCTCATGTAGGTAAGTTGATAGAGCATTAATTTCTTATACTGAGCATCCCGAGTTCAAGCCGTGAAAGAAACAAACCAGTAATAGTTATTCGTTGTTTCACCGAATAAATAAATACAATCGCAAGAATAAAGAAACAACTGCATCACACTTTCAGCAGCATTAATAGTAACAATAGTAACAACAATAATAATAAAAGGACAACCACAATTAAAGTAGAATGAAACTTTCAGTCTACAGCGGAGTTTGCGCTGATGTGAAACTTCCTGTCAGATTAAAATTCTGCGCCGGAACGGGGATTCCAACCTGTAACCTATGCCTCAAAGGCCTCATGTTTAAATCCCGATTCCGGTACACAATTTTAATCTGTCAGGAAGTTACTTATCGGCGCAAACTCCACTCGAGAATGAAACTTTCATTCTGGAAACATCCCTTAGGTCGTGGTTAAACCATGTCTCCACCGTACCCTTTACTCCAGGAGTGCTAGTCCTGCAAGGTTCGCGGGAGAACGTCTGTGAAATTTGGAGATTAAGAGGCGAGGTTCTGCCAGAAGTACAAAGACGAACCGTGAAGGGTGCCGGAAAGGGCAAAGGTCGCAGGTTCCAATCCCGGTTCTGGCACACAGTTTTAATATGTCTGGAAGTTTCGTAATTAAAGTAATCATAATATTACTGAAAAAACAATAAGTACATAAAGTTGAGGCATTAACACAAACACCAGCAGGTGCACAGTGTCGTTCATTGAGGAACGAAGGCCGGCCGGGAGTAGCCCAGCGGTCTGCAGCGCCACGTTACAGATCGTGCGGCCTCCCGCGGCGGAGGTTCTAATCCTCCCTCGGTCACGGTTGTGTGTGTTGTCCTTAGTTTAATTTAACTTTGTTTATGTAGTGATGACTGATGACTAACGTAGTTTGATCTCATAGGATTACAAACATTTGAACAGGAACGTAGGTTTCAAAATAGTCGTTGTGTACAAAGAAGTGTGCGAATCAAACTGCTTTCGTACATCAAGCACATTTTAGCTAGTACCTCCCCGTGACGATGGGAATTATAGAAACGCAGAGAACACAATTGATTTTATGTGAGCGACTGCAGGTTGAGAAGATTATTGGATTATTGAAAACTAATCTCTTCGGAAAAATCCCGAAACCATCGAAGATTTTACGAACCATATTCTTGTACATTCTGAAAAACTGAAAATCAAAGGTTTGCCACTTGGAGGGTGTGTTCGTTGAAATTACGTTTGTCTTTATTTATTCTGTGAAACTACGAATAAACCCTAAAGATTTGCTACTTTCAAATAAATGAAGCAAAAGCAAACTGCCAATAACACACTGCTATTAACTGAGATCAGTCTTTTGTAAGTCGGGAACACACTGGCCCACAGAACAATTGTCAACATACTGCATCAGAAGTATATCCTTTGAGCGTGGCGTGAACCGAATCCCTCGGTATCACAGTCTACCAACTTTCCCACGGGAGTGTGACGTGCTCACAGTTACGCTTTTCCTCTATTCCGTAGGTCAGGTGTTGTTTATTATTATAGTTAATGCACGTTCTCCTGGACGACAGCACATAGCACTAACTGTATCGGTGTTTTGTTTCATACTCTATCAATATATAACGTTTGGTAGAAATTAGCCTGATAACTGGAGGTGTGGTGTAAGACGGACGACTAGTATCGATACATGTTTCACTCATTTGTGGTAGCTGTGTCAGGCGACGCCTGACCGCCAAATGGATGCGGGTTTATTTCTGGTAGGTAAGAAGCAATGTTTGTCATGAAACTTTCATAAATCGCTACCCTCATTGACACAACATGCATCATTTCAAAGAGTCTTACGTTCATATATATTCTTATATAGGCATTTATCACAGGAAGAGAATATGACGAACGTAATTATAGACAACAGCGTATATGTGCGTCTTAATAGAGCTAAAGCAGTAATTTCGCTCCTTTCATTCTTATTTCGTAAACAGTACGATTCCAGGACTTGATGTAGTCGCCAACCGTCACTGGAGCGTGTTGCGATAGCGTGTAGCACGTCAAAGCACACGTCTCATGAGGGCAAATCGCGCCGTCTCTGAGCGTTCAGCCGCACGCTAGACTCGGCACGTTGACCGCATACGTTCAGACACTCGCTCCGTGCGCTGACGACATAAGATTGAGGGGACACTAACGTTTCAAGCAAAAAGGTGTCATGTAGACTGAGCGACTGAAAGTAGCAAACTGTAGCCTTCCGATTGGCAGGATGATACTTTCGGTGAATTTGCCAACACTGCGTCACTTCGGCAGTGGCCTTTGTTGTAACGATCATGCGTTGTCACACCTGTGGACGAGGTTTTAGACCTCCACGTAGCACAGACGTCCACCAGTCGTATTGTAAAAGCAGCATAGGAAGATCTTACAGTTATCACAGTAAGGGTAAGAGGGGTTGACAGTCCAAGCATCTCAACACGAACTCTTGCCGAACGGTTACTAGCTGTGGGGTTAAAGCCGTCGGCACATATAGCATGTGTCTGAACGTGTGCGGTCAACACGCCGAGTCCAACGTGCGACTGAACACTCGCGATTTGTGCTCGTGTCTTGAAATATAATAGTATTAATATCATCAGAATTAAACAGGAAAGAACACGTAGATAATGTCGTAGGAAAGGCGAACCAGAGATTGCGTTTTATTAGCAGAACACTTAAAAGTTGCAAAAGAACTAATAAAGAGACTGCATACACCACGCTTGTCCGACCTCATTTGGAGTATTGCTGCCCAGTGTGGGAGCCGTATCAAGTGGGTTTGACGGAATCCATCGAAATAGTCCAAAAAAGGGTGGCTCGTTTTTTATTGTAATGATACAGGAGAGATAGCGTGAAGGAAATGGTGCAGGATCTGGGATGGGAATCATTACAACAACGGCGTTTAACGCTGCGGCGTGGTCTACTTACGAAACTCCAATCGCCAACATTGTCCTCCGAATGCGAAAATATATTGTTGACTCCCACTTTCATGGGTTGAAATGATCGTCAGAATAAAATACGAGAAATAGGAGCTCGAACGGAGAGATTCAGATGTTCTTTCTCTCCGCGCGCCATTCGAGATTGGAATGGTAGATAAATGATACAAAAGTGGTGGTTCGATAAACCGTCTGCCAGGCTCTTAAATTTGGTTTGCAGAGTATCCAATGTAGATGTAGATGATCATCACTCATTACGTCAAATGAGAGTTTTCATCGGATTGTACAAATGTTCAAATATTTGTAAATCTGTGGAACTTAAATATTGTGGTTATCCGTTCCAAGGCTTACAAACTACATAACCTCACACAAGGACAATACACAGACACATCTCTACCTGAGAGGGGGGCCTCCGAAGGGAAGCAACCGCGAGTTTCACAGCAAGGCGCCTAAGAACTCTCGGCCATTCCACTGCGGTCGTAGTTTCCTCACGACATAAGGTTGAAGCGAATTTTTGTTCAGACACTACCTGCAGAACTTCCTGTACTGTTTGCAAGCGTTTTTAATTAACAAGATTTTAATCGCTTCTCCGATTCCCTTACTTCAGTTATTTTGTGACTACAGTCAGTTTGACGACATGTTGAACAGTCTGCTGCGGAAAAACCGAACAAATTACAGCTACCTCACGCATCATGTGGTCATGTGCATGGATCATCACTGTAGCCCCCTTCTCAGTCCGTTACTCCTTTTTACTCAATTTTATGTACAATCCACTGCGATACCAAAACGACGAAACATGTGAGATAGCTTTATGCAGAGATACAGTTAGCGGATTATCTCATACATATGGTATAAAATTGACAGAGGAGTCATTTGCAAATAATGTTCACATTTTCGTGAATATGCGAGACTTAACTATTGAGCTTATCCGTCGCTAAGCTTACAAACTACATTAACTAATCTAAAGGAAACATACATATCAATGCCCTAGGAAGGACTCGAACCTCTGACAGGGAGCAAACTCGCAGGAAGCCGCCTTAGTGCGCTTGGATGTTCTACCGCAGCGTCATTTGCACTAAAGTGATTTATGTGTAAGGGTTTCTGACGTTATTATGGTTACACTACGGGAACCAAAATATTTTTATGGTGGAAAGATTGGAGCTGTAAATCGTTAGGGAGTACAGTGTTCCCAGATCCACAGAGAGTAGCAAACTTCAGGCATTACCCCTGCGCACGGACAACGCATTGGGATACGGCATCCACTTCAATAGCCTAGATCAGCGGCATTTGCACAGTTCCCAGTTCTTACCGTCTAGAAACAGTGTACGACGTAATCTCAGAACCGAAGTTGAGCACTTCCGACAAATTGTTGAGTCCGCATTCTGTTGAGTTACTTACTTCGCCGATCAAAGGGATGTCTAACGTCATATTAGTAGGTATGCAATTGTGTCCATAGACAAAAATAACATAGAATATGTATGACCCACGCGGGAATCGCGTTGCGGTCTGGAGCGTCATGTTAGGGATAGCGCGGTCACTCGTGTTGGAGGTTAGAATTCTCCCTGAGGCATGAGTTAGTGTTGACCTTAGTTTAAGTATTAAAAACTTAAATACGTAGTATTTTTGTTGCACAATATTATTTGTTTGTTTGTTATTAGCAGCTTTCGACTTCTCAGGCCATCGTCAGATAACTTCAAAAAATGTTCTAATGTTTGTAAATCTATCGGACCAAACTGCGTGGTCATCAGCCCGTATCTTACAAACTACTTAAACTAACTTAAAGGACAACACACATACCCATACCCCAGGAAGGACTCGAACCTCCGACGACGAGAAACAGAACGCTCCGCAACGAAGCGCTATAGACCGCTCGGCTACACCACCGCGGCAGATAATTTCTTCCTAAAGAGATAGTCCATCGTAACCTCAATGTGGATATGTATATGTAACCTCAATGTTACTTGTGGACTATCTGTTTAGTATGAAGTTTTATGACGATAGCCTAAGTATCCGAAAGCTGCTAATAACATAAATAAATAAATAATAATGAGGAACAAAAATACTACGTATTTAAGTTTTTAATATGTCTTTGTTCCTCCAAGCACCGACGGAATATTCCATAAACATTAGGTAGTTTGTAAGTATAGGGACTGATGACCAGAATAGCTACGTCCCTTAGAAATACAAAAATTGAATGCGCATCACGTAACCCGAAATAGTAAGGAAGCCTGTATCGTCATTTTGAACAATGTGGAGTGCAATATTTTTCAAAAGTGAAACGCCAAGATCACAAAATACTACCTTATTCAATAACGACCGGTTTCGGAGGACTTTGCCACCATCATCTGGTCATATCACATTTTATAATTTTGTTCACTCATAATAAGTGAAGTATAGCACTTAGTTTGCATATAAAATTAAACAAATATAGCACTTAGATTACATATAAAAATAAACAGCCGGCCGCAGTGGCCGAGGGGACTGAGGCGCTCCACTCACGGTCTGCACGGCCACTACGGTCGGGGGTTCGAATCCCCCCTTGGGCATGGATATTTGTGCCGTCCTTAGAATTAGTTTGTTCATAAGTAGTTTGTAAGTTTAGAGACTGATGACCCCGTAGTTAAGTCCCATAAGCTATACAAACATTTGAACATTTTTTTTTTTTTTTTTTTTTTTTTTTTTTTTGCGTAATAAACAAACAACAACATCACACCTTGCAAGATATAGTACCTTGCAGGTTGATGTATTTTTCTATGTAGACTACGTGCTATGTGGCACAGTCGTGCGAAACCGATCGTCATTCAATAAATTAGTATGTCTTAATCTTCGTGTTTCACTTTTGAAGAATATTAAACTATCAGATCCCCGCCAAAATCTGCGAAGTAGTAACGTCAACAGTGAAGTACAGCTGACTATTACTGTTTCTCTCATTAATAGTTGAAGTAATTGATTTTAACAAGGAAAGGACCTACAGAATTCCTATTACACGTTAAGTAGTAAGCTTTCGCCGTGTATACGCTATGGAAGGAAGCGAACAAGTTCGAGTTTCACAGCAGTACATTTATCACGATTTGTTTCTACAAAAGGAAATAAGCGAAACTAAGTCTCTGCTTCTGAATACAAAAGTGATTTCGAAAGTTATCTTACTGCTCCAAGCTATGCTCGTGTCAGTAACAAATGAACTGTTGGATGGGAAGCAACAACATGATTACATACACCATGAATTTTGTCACCGCAGTGTATTTATTTGAAAGATAAATGTCTCTCTGATATTTACTCCACTATTTCTGATGTAGAGTAAGTGCTGGTGCGGTTCAACATGTTACTCAATGACGGCCGAATTCGGGGAAGGGGGGACAGGTAGTAAGGGAATGCAGTCCCCACCCCCAAGGCAAACAGTTTCGTTTAGAAAATTCTGAGACGTCACGGTGATACAAAGTTATTTATTCCATGTTACTTAGTTCATCTCCGTTTTTCCCATATCACTATCCATTTACTCCTTCCCTCTCCCTATCTGGACCTACCTGGTCTCTATGTTTCGTCAGACTTTCAGTCGTTCTGTTTTATTGAAAGAAGTAGTTTTATTTGTAAGCGAAACGAAAGCAAAATGTAATTATTAGGCGCCCAAATAACAAAATAAAATCAGTTTTTCTAGTAAGTAACAAAATATGTGAAACAGAGTAATATTATATGAGAACGAAGTCTTTCGCGACGGCACTCTTGTATAAAATATTCTCGCGTTTCTTACCGCGTCAAATCATGATAAAACCTCAAGATTTCGGCGATTACCTCCATCGACTTCGTCAGTTGAAACTGAGTGGTTATGTAGTGTGTGAGTGTGGAAGCAACTAACAACAATTTTGTGCCAGGCCTGCACATACTGGGATTCTGTAATTAAAGAGGCTGTAGAAATAGAATGTGCAAGGACAGTTTTAACCGTGACAGCGGGTACTATATTAGCGGTGCATGGAAACGGGCGCTCGATACAGTAAAGCGGCGAAGAGATCCCCTACAGCGTCTCATACTATGAGAGCGGTGGCGCCGCCAATGCAGACGTCGACACCATCTGCGACTAACCGCCAGCCAAAGGGAAGCAGACCAATCACAATCTATCTGCTATTTAAGACCACCGCAGCACTATACAACCAGTCAGTTGCTCCTGACGAAGGCGATGGAGGTAATCGCCGAAAACTTGAAGTTTTATCAAGATTTGGCGCGGCAAGAAATCCGAGAATGTTTTATGCAAGAGCACTATTATGTTTCTCATACGCAAAACGAAACTACACTACTTAGAACAATAAAAGGGTCAGATGAAATACCATTCACAATATACATATGGTAACATATTTTATACAGATAGTGGTAATAATTGTAATTTATATTAACACAGTATGATATTTTGCTGTCTCTATATTTGAGGTTTACATTGCGATTACTTAAAGCGAGGCGCCATGGGGCTACCACAAGAGTGACAAAGCCATTCTCGTTGTCCTGTCATATGTTGAGTGATCACCTCGGAAGGCCAGTACAGTTGCACTCCTGCGTAGCATGGGATATTTGACCATTCTGCCACAAGCGCAATATCTAGCTCTGAAACCGTTGTGGGAGGTGGTGGTCTGATTGCATTGTGTCTGCCAAGTGCAACCTAGACATGCTCAATCGGGTTTAAGTCCCTTGAACCAGCTGGCAACTCCATTCAGTTCCTTCACCTTCAAACAAGTTGTCCAGCACTGCTGCTCTATGGAGACAAGTGTTACCGTTCACCAGAAGAATCCCATCTCTTATGGCACCAGGTAGGGCTCAACAAAAGTTGGATGGATCTCGTCTGTATACCTTTCAGCAGTCAAAGCGCCATTCTGAACGGCAGAGATGTCCGCACTTCCGCCAGTACTGACTCCTGTCAACGCCATTCGTCAATTCGTCCACCACCAGCACATAATCAGGATTGTTGCAAGTTCCTCGTTCTCTGCAGGCGAGGGAACGACGATGGTCCGACTGAACACGAAATCTTGAAAGCTTGACTTATCTGTGAAAAAACCCGGCGCCGTTCGTTACGACTCCAATCCTCATGAACCTCCTCCAAGTGTCCGTGGGCGGCCATCTATTTGGTTCTTTTGTGCACTGTAAAACTAGCTGTGCAATCTATCGACGTCTGTACCGTATTCAAACGTACGTGGATAAATTTTTCTATTTGATACTAGCTTAAACTCGCGGCCCCACTCGCGTGTTGGTTGATTAAGATAAGCTATCTTTCAGTAGTGTGCTATGAGATTGGTTTTGAAGGAACTGAAAAATTTTCCTGTTGGATTGCAGAAGTCTATGCACTTACCGTTTATCAGGAAAGTAAGTAGTGTAGATCAAATCACACGTAAAAATGCACTCGTTTCGAATAATCCAATCACGAAATTCAACAATAATTATTGTAACAATTTCACAGATTGATCACTTGATGTAATGCGCGAAACGTCAAATAGGTTTTTTTAAAGAGATGTATTAAAAGAAATTTCTTTTTTACTGCTTTATTTATTTATTCTTATATTTCCTTATTCGTATGCTTATCCTTACAGAGAAATAGCTGAAGACATTGTAGCACGCATAGACCAAAGATATGGTCTGTGGCACCACGTTTCGCTGTATGTAACCTCCTTGCCATAGAGTCGACTTTCAACCACCACATCTTCCACCCCCTTATAGCTATCGGCATGGAACTGCTATGGTGTACAACGGGAGACTTCAGACAACAATTCGTTTGTGTTCTGTAGCTCGCTGCAGAGCGAAATATTAACACACGCACGTAGAATTTTTGTATACACCGATAACTTTCCATTCCAATATACTCCACCCTTTTATCATTATCAAGCAACAATGCAACCAATGCAACCAATAAAACCATTTTCAAAGAGTAAATATAAGGCGAAATGCGGAACAATAATTACTCTTTGCAAATTATATTCTTATAATTACTAAGATATTTTCAGATCGCTTTAAAATCGTGCCTAAAACCTTCCTCAGGTATAAATTAGTAACTGTACAAATATTTAAGTCTCTGCGTCCTGTCGTTCGGACGTGATAAGCGTACACCGAACAGACATTCACATTAATATTTATAGATAAATAGCTATCCGATCACCTTGCCTAAGCCTTCCCCGGGTACACATCAGTAACTGTACAAATTTTTCGCTCTTTATGTGTTGTGGTTCAGACATAACAAACGTATACCGAACAGACATTCACATTTATAGATATAGATTGTTTGTTCCCGTGATTTGCGTATTACGAAATAAAGTCTTTATAATACCACAAAACACGCTCTGGTTGTCGATGAAAATACAGTGAGATGCCCACAATGGGAACAAGAAAAATTTTTCTAATACGACGTAAGTCTACATCGGCAGAGGGGCCACAGCAGCAACTCGCCCCGACAACAGCTGCCTATCTCATACACACAAAAAGTATATTAATGGCTCTTTGGCAAGTGATAATAACGTGATTTAATCGGCTTTGCAGTATTCATTTACTGTCTCGATGTTATTCATGAAATACAGGTTAATTAACTCGCTTGGCAGAAGATGGTGACAACATTTAGTTCCCAATCTAGTTTGCCGTTCACAACCGGCAGTCGGGGCTGATCAGTGACTTCCTGTTCCCTGCGGACCCGCCCGAGTCGTGTAGCAGCGCAAGACGTTGCCTAGTGCAACGCGAAGGAGGAGAAGAACAAGCGAGAGAAGGAGGGCAACTAAAGGTTGCGCGACTTGGGCGGGTGCAGTTTGTTTGCGCTGCAGCCAGACGGTAATAAAGTGTTAGTGGAGGAAATGGGGAGAACGGAGATGATTCAACATTAAAGAGGGAGAGGAATGGCTCGCTACTTTTCTTTACAACAGGTGTAAAGCGTGTACGGCCTCTCAGGAGGCGGGACCCGGCCGGCTTCCGCCTTTGGGGCGTCCGCCAGCTGCCAGCAGCGGGGAGGAGGGGTGGGGGGTGGGAGAACAGACGCTGGCGGCACTCACCGTAATGCCCGCCCACCCCCGCGCGGAGATTAAGGAGCTCAAGCGGGCGAGGCTAGCGCCGCCAAGCGGGCTGGCCGACAACTACGGCCATTACCTCCCCCACCTGTCAGCAGGCGGCCCGGGGCGGGGCACTCGACACTACCCCCGCCTGTCCTCACACCCCCTCCCCGCACTTCATTGTGCACCTCATTCCACAGCCGTCCTCATCCGCCGACTCGTTGACTCGCCTGTAGGTCCGTGACATCCCTCTTTGGCAATTACGAAATAGATCGTGGAGTGCAAGTGAAAATCCAGTGGAAAAGTGTACCTATAATAATTCCAGAATGAAATTTTCTCTCTGCAGCGTAGTGTTCGCTGATATCAAACTTCCTAGCAGATTAAAATTGTGTGCCGGAACCGGGACTCGAACCTGGGACCTTCGAGGTGGCATCATGAGTCGTGTCAGGATAGCTCGGTCGGTAGAGCGCTTGCCCGCAAAAGGCAGAGGTCCCATGTTCGAGTCCCGGTTCCGGCACACAATTTTAGTCTGCCAGGAAATTTTATATCAGCGCACACTCCGCTGCAGACAGAAAATTTCATACTGGAAACATCCCTTACCTGTGGCTAAGCCATGTCTCCACCATATCCATTCTTCTAGGGATGCTACTCTAGCATGTTTCGCAGGAAAGCTTCTGTGAAGTCTGGAAAGTAGGAGGCGAGGTACTGGCGAAAGTAAAGTTGTGAGGCGGCATCGTGAGTCGTGTCGGGATAGCACAGTCGGTGGAGCACTTGCTCGCAAAAGGCAAAGGTCCCAGGTTCGAGTCCCGGTTCCGGCACATAATTTTAATCTGCCACGAAATTTCATATCAGAGCACACTCCGCTGCAGAGTGAAAATTTCAATCAGGAACCATCCTTTAGGCTGTGGCTAAGCCATGTCTCCACCATATCCTTCCTTCCAGGAGTGCTAGTCTTGCATGTTTCGCAGGACAGCTTCTGCGAAGTTTGGAAAGTAGGAGGCGAGGTACTGGCGGAAGTAATGTCGTGTCGGGATAGCTCGGTCGATACAGCACTTGCCCGCGAAAGACAGAGGTCCCAGTTTCGAGTCCCGGTTCCGGCACACAATTTTAATGTGTCAGGAAGTTTCACCTATGATAATATTTGCTGCTGTTATTATTGCGGAAGTGAAGATGAATCGAAGAACCTGTTCAGTTGAATCGAGAGCTAGCTGTAACACCGTAAGAACTATGAGCATTTGACCAGTAGAAGAGATGTGTTCACAGTATGTTACAAAACACATTTTTCGGTCTCGCGGGCATAGACATCATCTTTGGTAGGTAACAATGACCGATCCGATAGATCCCTTTCCCATTTTGATGTCTGTATGGTGCGAAGTATAGCTGTTGACTCTAAATCAATGGCACCGAGCGAGGTGGCGCAGTGGTAACACTGGACTCGCATTCGGGAGGATGGTGGTTCAAATCCACCTCCGGCCATCCAGATTTAGGTTTTCCGTGATTTCCCTAAATCACTTCAGGCAAATGCCGGGATGGTTCCTTTCAAAAGGGCACGGCCGATTTCCTTCCTCATCCTTTCCCAAAATTCCGAGCGTTCGCTCCGTCTCTAATGACCAAGCTGTCGACGGGACATTAAACCCTAAGCATCCTTTCTTCCTCTGAATCAATGAATAGTGTGATGTCACCCATATGAGCACTAAAAGTAATCCAATAAACTTCACTTTCACGACAGGTGGAATATAAATGCGGTAAATTGAATTAGTTAGCTAGGAATTACAATTTCGATCAAAAGGCAAGTTAAGGCTATGTTTCATCGACAGAACACTTTGAAGATGCAGCAGATAAGAAACTGCCTCCATTACACTTGTCCATCCTATACATGTTGACTGCAGAGAACTGTGGTACCCACGCCCAGTGGGCGTGGCCGGTCTGGTTGTATTTTGGAAGGAACTAAGCTGCAACTGTCATCAGTCTCTTCCAGTGGAACTGACTGAGAATACACAGAGTTTCGAATCCTTTCTCGGGCATGGATGTGTGTGTTGTCCTTAGGTTAGTTTAACTTAATATTACAAAAAACAGTGTTGATCGCAAAAATTAACAGTTTTTATTTACCGATTTCGACCTGATGTAGGTCATCTTCGGAACAAAATGTAGCTTATGTGGTCAGTGCTGGACTGGGCTGGGCTGTCCAGGCTGTTCTGCTGACAGCAGGTAACAGTTTCCTGCTGGCAAGTAACAGTACCTGCTGGCAGCAGGCCTGGACAGCCCAGCCCAGTCCAGCACTGACCACATAAGCTACATTTTGTTCCGAAGATGACCTACATCAGGTCGAAATCGGTAAATAAAAACTGTTAATTTTTGCGATCAACACTGATTTTTGTAATATTAACCATACGAAATAGCTCTCTGTTTCTCTCCTTTGACAATGTTGTCTAAATTAATAGTTTAAGTATTGAACCGCATCGTCAACATTTACAAGTGGCCTTCTTCTGGGTGTTGCAACTATCAGTGGCCGAAACGTCGGTGAAATACTTGATATATTGACGATGCGGTACAGTACCGAGAAGAGTTTTTGCAACAATGACAACGGCTGCGAAAGCCTTCGTTTACAATAGTTTAAGTAGTTTGTAAGACTAGGGTCTGATGACTGACGTAGTATGGTCCCATAGAATTACAAACAATTAAACATTTTTATACCGAAAGCTTATAGAAGGGCTGCTCGTTTTGTATTATAGATTAAAGGAGAGAGGTTGAAACGGAAATATGTATGGAAACATTTTCGTTTCCTTTGATAAAACAGCGCCCTTATGATGAGTATATATAAATATAGAGAGCAACATGAACTTTTTACTATCATCTAGTTTCGACGCAATGGTGGGTTACTATAAGGACGTTGCTGCTAGATGGTATGGGGCGGAGAAGTTATTCAGGTGCTGTCACTGGAGTAGCGAGCTATTCCTCTCACAGTCACAGCACCTGAGAAACTCACAGTTCCTGCTCTGATCCACACTATCTCGGAGCAACATCATGAAGATGACCCAACATTGGTTCGAAACTAGTTGATGCCAAAACGTCAATTGTACGGTACAGATAAATTGCGAAAGGGGTTTGATAAACCATCTGCATAGCACCTAAATATGATTTGCTGGGTAAATATATACCTTTAGATGTACTTTCAACTACTGAGTAACAAACCGATAGTTGCAGGAAATCCACCCGCGCGACGTTTTAGTGCCTTGGCAGTGATAAAGTGCTGTATTGATTTGATTTGATTTGTTTCTTTCAGGGAACACAAAACGGTCTTGGTCTAACTCGCCACTGCCCGCACCGAAAAAAAGTTTATTGTGCGGTATCGCTCCCTGTATGTCTAGTAAAGCCAACCAATGCCCTTGAACAGTGCAAGGAGTCCCTTTACCAGTTCTTTATTAGACACAATTTCTTCGGGTCTGGTTGTCCCAAATGTTCTGTGCCTTTTACTCTCCAATGCAATGCATTCGAAGATCAGATGTGATGCAGTTTCATCACCGTCATCACAGATCCTACATTTAGGGTCCTCTTCTGTTATTCCCATTGTATGTATGTGTTTTTTTAAATTCCCTGGCCTGTCAGCAATCCAAACATGAGTCTAATCTCTCTCCTGTTCAGACCCAGCGTTGCAAGGCTTCTTTTAAAACAAGGCTTTGGCATCATTACCTTGCCATGTTTTTGTTGATGGAATTTGGTCCAATATTCTACATGCTGTCTTCTGAGCCAGTTACGTAGCTCCAATTTAATCATTGCCTTGGTGATTGTCAGGACAGGTTCCGGTCCAATAAATGGAGCCTCTGCCCCCATCCTGGCTAATCTGTCGGCATGTTCGTTGCCACTGATCCCCGAGTGGCCAGGGACCCACAATAGGTTTACTCTATTGCTTTCCCCTAGCTCCACCAGAACCCTGTGACATTCTGCAACAATTTTAGACCTTGTTGTAGGAGCTGCCAGTGATCTCAGGGCTGCCTAGCTGTCTGAATAGATATAGATGCTACGATCTTTGTAGCACCTACGCAAATTGTCCTCCACACCTGCCCTGATTGCAGTGATTTCGGCCTGGAATACTGATGCCAGTTTCCCTAGAGAGATGACGCCCTCCAGTCTTGGCTGCACCCCGTATACCCCGGCTCCAACTCCTTGGTCTGATTTCGACCCGTCAGTGAACCAGACAATATCCCCCGTACGGTGTCGAACTATTTTCTCCCACTGCTCCCCACTTCCAATTGTTATACTGAAAGGATTGTTGAAGCAGTATGGGGTTATAATATAGACGGTTGGCATTTCCCAAACCTTTCCTATATTTACCTCACTCACTATTTTAGTGTGTGATTCTGGATATCCCAAAGAGTTACAGTTGTTGACAGATTTGAGTCTGTGGGCACCAGCTGCCGCCTCCATCTTGACTCAAAGGTGTAATGGGGGCATATCCAGCATGGTTTCCATCCCAGCAGTTGGTGAGCTGCTAATTCCGCCTGTTATGGCTAAGCAGGCTAGTCTCTGCACCTTACTAAGCTCCTTAGCAGCAACCTGCTGTTCTACCTTCTTCCACCACACGACCGCCCCATAGGTGATCCTGGGTCTAATCACTGTGGTGTATATCAAGTGCATACCCTTGGGGCTCAGGCCCCAATTTTTGCCACAAGCTCTCCTGGTACTTACTAAAGTACCTTTTGCCTTGGAGCAAATATTCCTAATGTGAGGGGTCCATGTCAGTTTCTCATCTAGGGTAACCCCTAGATATTTCACTGTCCCCTTCACAGGTAGTGCTTCATTGAAATGCTTTAGATTCCAACTTGAGTGTTCGATATGTTTCCTTGTGAATGGTACAACAACAGTCTTCTTAGGACTAACCCCCAGATCCTATTTTCTGCACCAGTCTTGCACAATGTCCAAGGCACCTTGTACCATATTCTTCACTGTGTTAGCAAATTTACCAAGTATTACTATGACAAGATCGTCTGCGTATCCTTCGCAAAAGTACTGCCTAGAGTTTAATTCTCCAATGAGATCATTCACTACTAGATTCCACAATAAAGGGGAAAGAACTCCTCCTTGCGGGGAACCCCTAGTGGTGTTGATTACCATTTTTTCATTCATCACGGTAGCCTCTACCTTTCTTCCACTGAGCATGGCCCTAGTCCACCTACATATAGTGGTCCCTAGGTCATGCACCTCTGCTGCCCTAACCATGGAATCGAAGGTCGTGTTGCTAAAAGCCCCCTCGATGTCCAGGAAGATACAGAGGGCTATCTCCTGAAAGTGAAGTGCTTTCTCCACCTTCCCAACAAGTTGGTGGAGAGCTGTCTCACATGATTTACCTGGTTGATATGCATGTTGGTTTGAATGTAGAGGAGCCCTACTTAACCTCCTTTCTCCAACATGCACAATAACCAGCTTTTCCAATGTCTTAAGAATGAAGGAGGACAGGCTGATTGGTCTCATATCCTTGGCCTTGGTATGATCAATTCTCCCTGGCTTTGGAATGAAGACAACCTTCACTGCCCTCCAGGCATTGGGAATGATTCCTGCTGCTAGGCTAACCCTGAATAACCTGCATAGGAATCTAATAAGATTTTCTCCCGCTTGTTGCATGAGAGCTGGATAGAGTCCATCGGGGCCAGGTGACTTGAACCGTTGAAATGTTCCCACCGCCCATCGGACATTACTGAAATCGACACACTCCTTGGTCAGATCCCAGTCCTCTTTGCGAATGCCTGAGAACCGTTGTCTCTCAGGAATCACATTCTGGTCTGAGTTATCCCCCGGGGTATATTGAGGAAAGTGAGTCTTGAGGAGCAGTTCCAGCGTTTCATGAGCTGTCTTTGTATACTCCCCATCCTCCTTCCTCAATGTTCCTCCTGGATTAATTGGTACCCTAGTGAGGATTTTATGAAGTCTCGCTTGAGCAGCCGTGCCCTCCACTTCCTCACAGAATACCTTCCAGGATGCCTCCTTTGTCCGTCTGATGGCAAGGTTGTAATTGACAAGGGCCTCACGATATTTTGCCCATTGTCCTTTGCGCCTCGCAATGTTAAACAGTCTTCGTACCTGTTTCCTTTGAATTTCCAGGTTATTATTCCACCAAGGCACACTCCTATTTGTGCACTTCTAGGTGATTGAGCAGTTGTCCTGGTATGAGGTCACTATAGCAGAGGTTACGGCCTCTGCTACTTCCTCAAACTCTGCTGGATTCCTTACCGAAGTTTTAATTTCTGATAGGCTGAAGTCAAGGTCTCTCCTATATGTCTCCCAGTCCGTCTTCCTGGGATTCCTATAGGCCATGGTCTGTCTGGTTCCCATTTCAACCTTGAATTTAATATATATGTGATCTGATGAAGATGGCTCCAGGACCACATGCCACTGTTTGACGTAAATTCCCATCATCATGGAACCAAAAGTTATGTCAATTACTTCTTCCCTTCTACTATTCCTGAATGTAGGTTCATCACCCGTATTCAGGATCTCCAAGTTGTTAGATAGGAGTAATTCAAGAAGGTGCTCAACTCTACTGTTGGTGTCCTTGCTGCCCCACGATAGATTGTGGGCATTGGCATCACATCCCACCAACAGTTCGTCACCTTGCCGATGGCAGGCTTCCGTCAGTCTCCTCACTTCCAAAGGAAGAGGAGAGCTGTCTTCGTAAAGAAGGTATGCTGAGGCCAAAACAATTTCCCTCCTGATACCTTCCTCACATTGCCGCATCCTGATGGTCACCAGGTCCCTGGAACAAAAATCCATCATTGGTATGAAAGGTATTCCATTTCTAACATAAATGCATGTTCTGGAGTTTTTTAGATTTTTGGCATAAATCAGCTTACCTCCAGTACCACCGAGGCCCGTTACACCCCCTTTGTATAAATAGGGTTCTTGTATCAGGGCCACGTCCACCTCCTGTCTCCCCAGGCGACGGCTCAGGGCAGCAGTGGCCCCTTTACTGTGCTGCAGGATCTGCAGCACTTCCAGTCCCCATCTTGCTGCCATTATTGCCTTTAAGATATTTGATTACCCTGACGGCGACCTGCGAGAACCCTAAAAACAGTTTCAGGCCTTGCTCTCGCATTGCCTTCAGGGACTTCTCTCCGACCTCCACCACCAGGGTTCGTCCTTCCGGAACGACCTTTTGGTTAATTACCCTCCAATTTAGCCCCGTTTGGGGGTCTTGGGCTCAAGCCCTTTTCATTCCCTCCACTTATGTTTAGGAAGCCACTCTTTTCCTTCCTTTTGCTTCTGTTCCATGAGAATTTTCCTGCTCTGAGCCCCAGACAAGGCCTTAATCCTAATGTGGTCCAACTTCTCTGTTACAGTTCCCACTTCTTGCTCACGTCTAGACCCTGACTGAGAAGTAGGAGTGCACTCCATCGGTCCTGATCCCGATGTTTGAGGATCTGAAGTCTCAGATTGCCCCTCGGATTCTTTTAAAATAATTTTTTTCTCCGTGTTCATCTTAGTCCCACGAGATTTAGGGATTTATATGATCCACGATAACCCCGCGCGGTGCAAGGCAACTTACTCAGGGAGGTCGCCCGGTATCCCTGAGGCTCCGTTCGAGACAGTCCACCCATGTGCCACGCACCCCTCAGCACGGGTCGCACCACACCTTGGGTTGGGAGGCAGTTTAACGTCGTGCGCGGGACGAGACTGCTGTATTTGTATAAGACTTTTATATTTCTGTGTGTATCGTGTACAATTATAGATGATGCAAACGAAATGTTAAAGGTTTTACACCAGACCGAATTACATTCACACAACAAACACTCTCTTTGGTTTGATCAAGAAACACGAAGATGTTACAATCGCTGAATTTCTGAAGGATGAAGATCTGGTGCTCATGCCATCCAAGGGCATTACTAATGTTATATCAGTATATCAGCTTTTTATGTCAATTGCCAATGAATGAAAACATGATGGCTAGTAGCTCAATACGATTATACATCACTTCTGAAGGGTAAAAAATAGGAATACCTATCTCGTTACCAGGGGTACTGTGAAAACAAGGAACAAAACGTGAGAAACTCAGTGTCATATCAAAGAATGTTTGGTCTAGTTTGGAAGAGGCAAGGCTAATCACATATCTGTTGATGATGTTCAAATAAGGTTGTGGGCAGGCACGAAACCTAGAACGCTTGGACTGACTAATCTACCTAGATGTGGACGTTTAAGGCAATTCACAATGTTGTGAGTCACGCTGTTACCCAGCTTGAAACGTGAAAACAGGCTCAAGCGCTAGGAGGCAGAGAGGAGAATTCTGCAATTTCATTTGGTATTGAATTCACGAAGACTATAGTTTCTAATTACTCAGCATCTGAAATTCTGAATACAAACAAATCTGGATTTAATTATTAGATTCACAGTTACCGCACATTATCTAGTATGGGTGAAGGAGATATGATTGTCAGAATGAAATCAGCCTCTGCAGAATCAACATTCACATTATTTCAATTACTTTCCTGTTACTCTTTGTCTTCCGTGACCCAAACGGTTCATTTGGTTCTCTTGTGCAAAAGAACATGAAGTTCCCTACGAACATATACTACATAAGGGCTTCTTTTTTATTTTTATTATTTTTTTTAATAGTCTATGGGACTTAACTACGGGGTCATCAATCCCTAAACTTACAAACTACTTATGAACTACTTACGAACTAGGACGGCACATATATCCATGCCCGAGGGGGGATTCGAACCCCCGACCGTAGTGGCCGTGCAGCCCGGACTGGAGCGCCTCAGTCTCCTCGGCCACCGCGGCCGGCATAAGGGCTTCAAAATCGACAAAGTGGACAGGAGTATTTTTGAGTAATGACGAGTTATCTATTCTTCCCTCAATGTTGGATAAAATGTTATCTGATTCTGGATTCATTTCCACGCTATAGGCAGAATATCTTCGTAATTCCAGACAGTTTATTTAACATTTGTATGTATACGCTTTCCACCATTAGAAAAAAAAATCGGTAAACGGTTTTACCCGATAACATTTTTATTATATTCCAAAGACAAAACGCTATCAATAACCTTCATGCACGCATCCACAATCAGTTCAGTACACCCATATTCATCAAAGTGATAAAGCATGCCTGGAAAAAACCTCCAGTTTCAGTTGATTCAATGCATTTGATGCTCCTGACAGACTAATTAGATTCATTATAGTCAAAACGCACCTGCATAACTTCATTATTTATCCAGATTACAACTCAAGACCAACAAACTTATTACATAATAGATACATACTGTTAAATTTAAGGAGTAAGTAAATAATAATAATAATAATCATTATGCTGTACTGGTTCCTGTGATTCCTATCTATTCAGTATTCATACCTGTAAACGAGACCAACGTCTCTAATTACTGCTGTGAGCAGCTAATATTTGCGTATTAACTATTGATTAAAACCTTTAGTTACCATTATAATTACTATTATTACAGTATCGATGAGACACTTTGCGAGTCTAGCTCTTGAAGTACGCGTTTTAAATATAATGTAAGAATTTTTTGCCGTTATGATGCATGCTACCTCGTTGTAAAATATGGGAAAGCAAAGTGCCTGCAGAGTAACAGACATCATTCACAAGTTAAAAAATAAAGTGCTACTCTCTGGCGCTCCGTACAGTGCTGTTACGAGCAGCAGGTACCACAACACCCAGATCGCCTGAATGAATCAGTCCGTAACGTATTTTATAATTAATTTTTTCACCTGATGATTAATATACCCAGATAATGGCCACTGTAACGTTGGCCGAAACGTCGGTTATTTAAGTAATAGCCTTACATCATGACGCGGTACAATACCCAGAAAACTTTTATGTCATCTGACTCTGGCCGCGGAAGCCTACGTAATTATATTGATATATAATGTTCAGAACGGGAAATGACTTCATAAAATACTACACATAGAACTGAAGCGGAATTTTTCCTCAATAACCATGCCTTTCAGTTGCGGATGTCCTGTTAACCAAATCGTATATAATTAAAATAAATTCATTGACCGTAGAAAAGATTCTTACATTCCAGTGTGATGACGTATTTACGGAACTCGCCTAACCAAGCCCACAAGCAAACGAAAATAATGCGAAAGTGGGGCAACGAACGTAGTTTAGCAAATCAGATTTTATGTTTGGCTTTGAGCGAGAAAGGGTAATTCCTCACGCTGCGGTATCCACCATGTGCCCGTGAATTAGTGGGTAGATTATCTGTCTAATAAACAGGTTACCCAGATTCGATTCCCGGTCTCGTTACAAATTGTCAACCGCATCACTGAGTTTAATGCACGTCCACAATCAGTACCTAAAACATCCGTCACATCCTGGATTGTATTCGAGATTTGTAATGGGAATTTTCGAATCTGCTATATTTATTATGTAAGGATATTACAGTATTTTTTGTTAGCAGTAACAAATATCAACAAGTATTGACCGATGTTTAATTAAAAATGTACATACGTTTGTAAATCTAAGGGAGCAAAGTACTGCGGTCGCCAGTCCTTAGCTTACAAACTACTAAAACTAACTTAAAGTATCCTAAGGGCAACACGCACAAACCAATTCCAGAGGAAGGAGTCGAACCTCCGGCGGGAGCTGCTTCGCAGTCTCTGACATGGCACCTAGAACCTCTCGACCATTCCCGCGGGGCGAGAGGTTAATCCATCGATTACAAATCTACGTAATGTAACATCTATGACGATACGGCACACTTGACGTCCAGTCAACAACGGTGTCATCATTACAGAGGAAAATTAAGAAGACTAACACTTGAAATGCACGACGTCTTGCTTAGCTTAACCTCATCGCGTTCGTTGAAACAAAATGGCACATTGCCAGCATCGCAATAGACTTTAATCAATAGCGACGTCCAGTTTAAGCACATAGTGTGACCATTTCTAACGCCATATTACATTTATATAGACTTTTGAGTGCTCGACGTCCATTATAGGGCACAATATTTCTGTCACGATTCGTAAGTTTGCGCCACTAGTAATATTGTTCTGCAGGCTTTTGTGAAACGGTTAAAAGGTATTGATTTATTTACAGATCTGTTATACATTCCATATGTTTGTTACTTATAGCTGGAAATGTATTGAATAAGATTTTAAATAACAAACCATTTGGTGATGTATATCAGTACATTTTTTAAGTAAGCGAGGTAAAATTTGTGACCTATCTATTAGACCATCAGTAAGTCATTCTGTAGTTATTTATGAATACAGAAAAGTCTAATTAAGAGGTAGTGAGTGACGTGAAATTCACGAGAGAGCAGACCATAAATGGGATATGATTTATTAGAACTTATTTTTTCACATTTCTAGATGTTGCATAAATAAGCAGTATTCAGAGATCTCAAATTGTTCACTAAATCGTCGCGGAAAACTATATTGTTCTACAGCATGTCACCTGTAGAGATTTCTGTTCTGGAAAGGAAACGACTTTTTATTGTTTAATTTTTTATTTTATTTTCCTATTTTATGTTCAAATGTTTGTTAAGCTTAAGGGACTTAACTGGGAGGTCATCAGTCGCTAAGCTTAGAACCACTTACGAAAAAACTTACAATTAAGACGACACAAATATCCATGCCCGAGGGGGATTCGAACCCCCGACGGCGAACGGACTCGCGCATCGTAGCATAGCGCCTCAATGAGTTCGGCCGCTCCGCCGCGCCTCTTATTTTATTTCTGGTCATAAGACGTGAGTTAACGAACACACCCATAATCTTATTTATTTATGTCTGATTAGTAATTGCATGAATATTTCAGTATTTACTGTAACAGGAGTTTTACCTCCGAAAAAAAATTACTGTGAAACTGTTTCACCACGAATTCATTGTTCACCGTTTTCAAATGTCTTTATAGAAGTACGTTTTATGGATTTTCCGGCAATAAGCCTGTTTCTACATGCACAATGATTTAATATAAAATATATTTCACCGAAAAAAACTATATTCACCTTAGAGACTTTGAACCTTAATATTGAATATACCAGTAGGAAACACTGAAGTCAATCGAGAAAGTCTGAAATAATAGAAGCGAAAATCCATTTTCCTGGACACTTCCCAGTAATTCTAGATTTTAAGATTTTAATATACTGTAGAAAATAGTTATAGTAACCGTTAAGTAAGTAGCAGGTGGGAATTTATGGTGTTTTGTGTCAAATTTCCGTCTTGTGATATCCAACAAGTGAGAGTACTCCCCGTACGAAGTAGCATGGACACTCCCACCCTAATTCTCTCTCTCTCTCTCTCTCTCTCTCTCTCTCTCTCTCTCTCTCTGTCTATCTCTCTCTCTCTGTGTGTGTGTGTGTAGACTCTCTAGTTTCAGCCCGCAGCACTGTTGAGATAAGGACGAGTGGAGTCTATGTTAACTGTGATCTGTGCATTCCACTCTGCTCCCTTTACCGGTCTATCCGCCTCCTTTGTACAATGGACCTCTGACCCATTAAGTGGAATCCGTTGTCCCATTAGCCTTAGAGGCGGACTACACGATCACAGTACCGCCTGAGGCACTCATCAGATCGCTCGGCTTTCGACCAGAAGTCAGCAGTCAGCCCGGTCCACGATACTGCAGAGGAGCCCTGCCTTCATTTACAAAGCTAGACTGGAAATCTTTGTCCACATAGCAGTCGAAAGAGAGAGAGATACTCCGTTCAAATCCAAAGCTACACAAGTCGTTCGTCCATATATGGACTGCTAACTGCTATAAATACTGCAACACCATTGCGTTTGTGGTAATTCTATGATTCCAAGACAGGAGTTCATGCTCTCTGCTAAAACAAAGCTATCTAAACATTTATTGTTGTCTTTTATGTGGATTCGAAATACTGATGGAGGCGCTGTATGTGCCACGGTTCCCAATGGTTGATCGAGCGGAAAATGACTAATTGCTGATACCACATTATATAATCTGATACAAAGTGAAAACTTTGCGTCGCCTCCTTCCTTTGTCCATTTCCTAATCACCTCACTATTCATCTCCCCCTTGCGATCTCTCTGTCCATCTCCACATTCCGCTTCATCATTGAACAGGGCTGTCTTTATTGCAAGGTCCCTTCTGCCATGCAGCATACAAAATTTTACGTAGACAGTGACGTTCGTCTTTTTTTGAAGACCAAGCGTGCAACGTTTCATCGCGATCGGATGAACGTAACGTTAGACATAAAATGCGAACGAACATACAAACTGAATTACATTTTTATATTTATTACATAAATGTAACTGAAACAATACACCATTTTTCATATGATTTGAAATTTTGGTTTTTAAAAACTCTGACTCGTTTGATACGCTCAGGTATCTGTGCAAATGTATTCATATTTTTTCATTGGCCTTTTGAGATTACACATGATTTCACCTTTTACATAAATCAGTTCATAACTCCCTCTTCACCCCCGTTAGAAAGGAGAAAAATTCTGTTCACACTGCAAAATGTGTGCGTGCAAATAATGTTGACTCGGATTTTGGTGACTGGTAGTACCTGTTCGCTATATTTACAATCAACGAGAATAGTTATTTGTATATAGTGTAGTTGTAGTAATCAAATTTTTGTAATTTGCGTACAATAATCCACATATCTTCCTGCAGTGATATTAAAGTTATGATATGATGTCGTAAAATTCTGTAGTTTGTAGTCTTCAGTTGATTGACTAATTTCATGCAACGTCTCGTTACTGTATCCATTGAAATCACCTTTCATTTCGAATATTAATCGCAACCTACACGTATTTGAAACTACTTACTGCATGTGATTCTTGAGTTTCTCCCAGCGTGTTTGACAATCAAAATATCCACGAGTGTACTGCGGGTCTACAGTGTCCAACGGGCAAACGGGAAAAGCAAGTAGGTTTCCATTCAGATGATGCCAGGACTTCCTCCTCGAAATTCTCCATGTACAAATTTGCGACCACTGGGCGGAATGGGCTACCCATGCGACTTCCTCCATTTGTTCGTAGTGTTCGCCATTGAAAAGAAAATACGTGGTTGTCAAGACATGCCTCGGTGGTATTCTCGTCAAACGTCTGACCAATCAAATCTAGTGACTCTCGTTGGGGTACCCTCGTAAACAACTAAATGACGTCAAAACTCACCATGATAACAGACTCATCCAGCCTGAAGCTGTCAAGGCGTTGACCCCACAAAGAAGGTGGAGAACAAGACGAGGGCGCTTCTCAAGGACGCGGACTTACCAGAGGGTGTCGCCAAGAAACTGCTACCTCAAGGTGCGGTACCGCAAAGACTTTAAGGACTCCCTAATGTTCACAAAGATAGGGTCCCGTTAGGCCCCATTGTCAGTAACATCAGAGCACCTGAATATTTGTTAGCCAAATACTTGACGGGAATATTAAGTCCTTATGTGGGTAAATGCCCTCATCACATCCGTAATATGGTGTATTTTGCTAAACGCCTTGACAGCTTCAGGCTGGATGAGTCTGATATCATGTTGAGTTTTGACGTCGTTTCTTTGTTTACGAGGGTACCTCTTCGAGAGTCACTAGATTTGATTGGTCAGAAGTTTGACGAGAAGACAATCTAACTTTTTAGCCTTATCTTGACCTCCACGTATTTTCTTTTCAAAACCGAATATTACGAACAAACGGAAGGGTTCGCCATGGGTAGCCCACTCCCCCCTGTACATGGAGAATTTCGAGGAGGAAACCTGGCGTCCTCTGAATGGAAACCTACTTTCTTTTTCCGTTACGTGGACGACACTTTCGACATCTGGCCACATGGTACTGATACACTCTTTGACTTCCTTACACATCTGAACTCCATACACTCCAACATCAAATTCACTATGAAACGGAGGGTAAATTGCCCTTTCTTGATGTCTTGGTCAAGAGAAGAGCTGGTGGCACCCTAGGTCATGGTGTGTAACGCAAGACAAAGAAAACTGACCTGTATTTACACGCAGACAGTTGTCACCACCGTTCATAGAGGACTGGGGTACTTAAGATTCTGGTACATAGGGCGCGCACTATCTCCGCCACCCAGGAATTGGAACACCTGTATTCCGAAAAAGTGTATATTCAGAGTGGCAGAATCAGCGGGCTCTCCGCATAAGCACTACAGCACAACCTGTGGAAACGGATGAAAACACGAGGCAGGAGGCACTGCGTTAATTCCATATACCGGCGCACTCTCGGGGAAGGTCGTCCGCATTTTGAAGAAACGCCACATTGGAACTATCTATTGTCCGCCGAATAAAATTCGTGCACTGGTGGGGAGCGCCAAAGATGATCTCGGTTTGAGGAAGGCCGGCGTGTACCAGATTCCGTGTCATCGTGGCAAGTCGTATATTGGACAGATGATGAGTACCGTCGAGCATCGATGCCTTGAAAACCAGAGGCACACGCGACGGATGTATTCGAGCAAGTCAGCGGTCGCTGAACATTGTCTGTCGGAGAATCAGGCTATGAAGTATGAACGCACTAGGATTCTGGTACAGACGTCGAGATACTGGTACTGAGTCGTTAGCGAGGCCATTCAAATTCGCACTAGTGACGACCTCATAAACCGTGACTGTGTCTATAATCTTAGCAAAGCTTGGGACCCAGCGATTGGGTTTATTAAGAGTAAATCCAGCAAACATAACGTGGTGACGACTTCGGCGGACAGAGTCCTCACAATGACGTCATGTCAGACGCCGTCGCAATCGGTTCCACTGGGCGACCGCGTCGTGGGGCGCGAACCACGGAGGGGTCGCTCCGCGGGCCGAGGGTATTTAAATCGCCCGCTACCGGGCTAGAACCCAGTTCCCTTCGAGCAGCCGTAGAGTGGGGACGTCCGTGCCGGCGGTTTTCAGGAGCTCAGTCCGTCAGTTCACCTGATAATGGCGACATGTATGATCGCCGAAATATTGTGCCCATTTGACACTGTAGACCAGCAGTGCACCCGTGGATATTTTGATTACTTACTGCATGTTTCGGACGCCTATGTCGGTGAAGAAGCCATAGGATTTTGGGTTTTGATTTACCAGATTTCGGTATCATATTTCCTTTTATTTTTGCGCACGCTCCTTGGTTCGTTTTGTTCTTTAGGCAGTAGCTGAAAAATAGTATGAGGGTAGTACTTCGTTGTGCTGTGACGGTCTTCACTAATACTGTGTCGGATATACATTTGGTGGCCGTCATTTGTACGTACATGAGACATGTTGAAAACATCAGATTCGTTGTCTACAGTTAGTCGAAATTGATTTTCGAAGACGTAGTCGTTTGGTTAACGTTGTGTATCTAATAGCACATCTCTGATGCCTCTGCGATAGGTTTGGAGTTAGTGTGGCAGTGTTGTTCATTGTCAGTTTGTAATTTCTGTAGAGTTTGTTCAGTGAGAGTTCTGAATTTAATGCAGAACAATTGTCCTCATCTTTGGTCTAGTTGCTTGCATGTATCGCATTATATCCTACCACCTGGTCCATTCTTCTCAGTGTATGCCACGTATACCATTCCCACAAAGTTCGTGATCAACTCCAATTAAATACATCCACAAATTCGGACCAATTTTATACTAATATTCAGCTCTAAGCAACGGATACCATCAATGTCTATGTTAGTATGCGTTTTGATTCCTCCTTGTTTTGTCCATCATCCGCGACTTTCCTTGTAAGGCAAAAGACTTACTACTCCTTCCTTGTGAGTCGCAATTCTGATATAAGATTTATTACTAATTATTTTCCTCCTGCTCGACATTCCTCTCGTCTTTCTTCGGTTTACTCTCAATCGAGATACCATTAAATGACTTTTGATAGTGTCCTCCGTGGCTATTTTTCCCAAGTATCCACGTACTTTCTGAGTCCAGTAAACTTTGTTCTACTCAGTAAGACTGGTACATCCCATGGGTGATGTGCATTCAAGATGAATTTTAATCACACCCTTGAACTTTTTAATTATTATTTGATGAATTTTCACGCAGGACATTAGTTGATGTAATCTGGATCTCTGACACGCTCCTTTTAATCCTTGCGCTTCGTTCTTGATGTTTTTCCCCTTTCTTCATACTTTTACCAATAATATTCAATATAATAGGAACGGAAACTGACATAGAAGTGCAGCTAAATAGAAATCACCTTAAAAAAATAGAGTCATCAAAAACTTAGAATTAAGCTAATTGAATGTAGTAGAGTTGAAAGAGACGGTACAGAGGAAAATCAGAAAATTTAATTATGCGACCGAAATATAGATTTTGATGGTTTAATTACAGGGAGCATAAAATATAGAGTGGCAATAGAAGGAAAAACGTTTCTAAATAACTTTTTGAGGAAATGCATCCGAATAAAAAATGTTCAAATGTTTGATTAGCTTATGGGACTTAACTACGGGGTCATCAGTTCCTAAACTTACAAACTACTTAATAACTAGCTAATACCAAAGACGGCATAAACATCCATGCCCGAGGGGGGATTCAAACCCCCCGACAGTAGTAGCCGTGCAGACCGTGATTGGAGCGCCTCAGTCCCCGCGGCCTTCGCGGCCGGCCATTCCAAATATATTCACCTTGTACTAAAGTGGGACCAGGGGGATGATTCGATCAGGTAGGTCAATAACTGGAGCTCGGGAAACGTAGTGCCACAGAAAGAAACTGAAGTTGGATGGGAAGAACGTAAAATTGAACAGTATGAATTAAACTGAAAAAATAATGTCCGAATTTAACCACAGGGATCTGTTGGTACGACATGTCGTAAGGCATCTAGAAATAACCAATTTGGTAAAGAAGGAATATACAGGGCTAACATTTTTATAGGAAGATCTGGCAAGCAGCACTTACGGTCTAGCACACACTTTTGCTCACACCATTATACAGACTGAAGCTGACAACAACATTAACGAGGTTTACACGGATCGTTTACTTAAGACAGTGAATGATCATTGAGCTAGTTCGCTGTTCGATCAAGCTTGAGAGCGGAATCTCGATCTCATTTGCCGTGTACGCTAACGTATGACAGTTACTGGCAGCAACTGCGCAGTTTCACAGCCGTTGTTTGCAGTATTTGTTCTTCAGGTGACTTCCGTCACAATTCGTGTTAGGAATTCAAGCAGTTACGTTCACTTCTGCTCCCTTGGCCATTTGTGTTTGAGATTGGATGAAAGACAGAAAACTTCACTGTAAATATAAAAGTAGCCAAATTCTTGCAGACAAGCAAACAAGAAAAGACGCAAAAATTAGCTTAAAAGCTGCCATGGGGGAGACGTTCAACAACTTTGAGAGCAATGTTTTGTGTATTTTCGTCCTACGTCAAATCGGTAAACGGGGCGAAACCATATATACAGACACTCTGTGACCATAAGGTGAAATATTAAATGTCTTTTTTCAAAGCAGTTTCAAAGAGCAAGATTGTACTTCATTCCTTTTCTAGGTTATTGCACGATCCACAACATGGGAGATATTGAAATAAGTATCAGATTGGCAAGAAACAATTTAAATTTCTGAAAAATGGAAAGGACGCATGATCTAATGGGATAGTATTTCGATTTTACAAGGAGAATGCAAAGAAATTTGCTCCCCCCCCCCCCCCACCCCCTCTTCTGTCAGCAGTGTACCGAATGTCATTAGAGGAGCGACGAGTTGCTAAGTATTGATAAAAGAACAATGGTCATCTCCGTTTACTAGAAGAGTCGTCGATCAAATGAGCAAAACTGTTGGCCTACATCTCTGTTATAGGCCAGCTGCAGATATCTGGATCATATTTTATCTTTGAATATTATGTCATTTCTGTGGCTCGGAATTTCCTTTGTTTGGAATGAACATGGATTCCGAAAGCATTAATCCAGTGAAACACAACTCGCGTTGTTTATGCAAGACTCCCAGAGAGCAGTAGATACCGGATCCCACGTAGATGCTGTGTTTCTTGTCTTTTGCAAAATGTTCGATACCGTTTCGCACAGTTACCTGATAAGGAAAGTGCGAGCATATGCAATATCAGACGCACTACGGACTGGATTCAGCCGTTTCTACCAAACAAAATGGATGTCATTGTCAACGAAGAGAAGTCTTCAGTCTTTAATGTGATGTCAGGCGTGCATTCGAGAGATGACCGTTGCTTTTCACTATATAAATAACCTTGCAGATAACATAGGAAATACAATTATGCTTTTTGCGGATGACGCAATAATTTACCGAGAAGTCGCATCACCGGAAAAGGGTAACGAAATGAAGGATGATATGCAGTGTATGGGAATTTGGTGCAGTGAATGGCATCATAAGCGAGTGTAAAATGCTACGTTTACCTAGAAAGAAATATCCCGTATTAGTACAAATAGCAGGAGAAAAATTGTGATTGGAGAGACCACGTAAAGTGCCTCATGGATCTGGTAGATGCCATACTGAGGTTCGTTAGAATAATTCCAAGGAAGTGTAGTGTTACAAAAACTCGATCGTCTTGTGCTTTTCTCATCAGTGTGAAATACGCACCAGGCATAGAAGACATAGAGAAGAACCAATGGAGAGCAGCGCGCTAGTTTAGTAAGCGCGAAGGCGACTACAACGTCAGACGCTGCAAGACGTATCACGATTTGGTCTTCGGTCAAAGTTCTGAGATCATACGTTACATTAAGAGTCAGCCAATATATACGATTAGAGAGATCATGGAAGTATATAGGCAATCATTGTTTTCCTCGCACCATATGCGACTGGAAGAGTAGGAAGTGACGATGGTACGTAAAAGGTCTACCGCCACACACTGTGATGTGGCTTATGGACTATGGATGTAGATGTAGTTGAAGCACACTACCAAATTCTGGGTTTAGTCAGGTAAGGTCTTCCGCAGTTTTAATAAACACCATGTTGAATAATTGTTTAATGAGTCCACATGCTATTTAGGTAATCGCGGAAACACATTTGGCCTTCTTCTCGAAATTAATGCGGTGTTAGTAAACACAAGGCCTTCGTGTCAACTAAATCTGCAACAACTAAGTGAGAAATACATCTTTCTAAGAAATAAAATAAAAATTCCTAAAAGACTATTCTTTCTAAATAGCTATGTAAGTATAGGAAGGTGCGCCTTACGTTCAATCGACAGCAAGTGAGAGACGGAATAGACATCGGAAGTCACAAAATAGAAAAGAACACTGTTTCAGGAGCAACGACGAAAAACGTGCTAAATCTACAAGATGAGAAAATCCCCGTGGGGATTCTTGTTACTTGTGGCAAGAACATATACAATTTTTCATGTGCAATACATATGACGATCCACTTTGGTGATGCAAATTTTCATCTTCTGACACTGTTCTTTTTCTTATATTTCATTTTCACAAGTAACTCTTAATTTTATAGAAAATAGGAGAAGATTTTTATTAAAAATTGTTTCTGAAGATGATGACATAGTTGATCAAAACCGATAAAAAACACTAAAAAATAAACTAGCGATCTAGACTGAGGTAAGTGTTCTTTTTTCTTTTTTTCCCCACGTTTCACGAGAAGTAACGTAATAAGTGAGTATAAACTTTTAAACTTAATTTCTAGCCATAATAAATATAAATAAACAGCAGTAAAATTTACTTGTCACTTTTCTTTCTTGGGTAAAAATAACGTAATAAAATGAGATAATTTACTTTGGTATTACATAATCGTCTGCATATATCCGATAAATGTAAGCCAAAGTTTTGGGCACAACCTTAATTGCACTTTTAAGTTTTTAATTATTCGTATCAAATTTACTAAATTCACCAACTACATTATCTTCGGTCATTTCTGACTGGCCTCAAGATTTCGTGCTTTACAGTTTCAACCACGTATCTTCTCCCCGTTGTAGGTGTGTATTAATTGTTGATAAAGCGGCCAAAAGAATTGGTTCCGTGGATCGATAAGGAAGTCCTTACGAAACTGATTAAAAATTAAACCTAGTGTGTCCTTATGTTGAGAACGATTATATTGCGTCTCCAAATATTTTTTCTTGGTAATTGCTTCTTTTACGCTGAATCTGTTACAGATTCTCAATAACCAATAAATATCCTATAAAGGAACCAATTTCATTTGTACTCTGTCGCTTAACGCTCATCGTAAATCCCGCATCCTCGTCCCTGTTGCAATTACATCACTTAGTCTCTCTAGGACGGTGTAGCAGAGCACTGTAGCAGGTCCATCGGGCGCATATAACGTCTGAGCCATGCTGTGTGACTTACGCGACGCTGATGTAATTGCTCGCTTTTACAGTAATGGCCTGGAAGCCGGCACAGGTTACCTGTTCCGGTCCGTTAATTTAGTAATGGTTTCAATAGACAGAATGCAGTGATATAAAGGATTCTCATATTTACTCTCGCGAACTCAGGCCAATGGACCGGAACGTCAATGGAGGTCGTTAAAACTGAGACCCATTGCCGTTCGCCTCATTACAGTTCCCCAAACAGAATAAATGAGAGTAACGCACTTCATTGAGTTTACTCAACATGCTTTTTCTGGTTTAATGCGTGTCACCGCGAATCCCTCTATCGGATCAACCCCCTTGTCAGAGGGTCGCAGATGCAAATTATTTCCTCAGTTCGAATCCCATCCGTCAGATACAGTAAGCCTTTAATGACGTTGATGTTTATAACGGTTAGTTTCAAAGGAAACAAAGTCTCCAGTGCCACGCAAATTGCGAAGTTATCCGACTTCTGCTGTTGCACTGAAGATTGACTATCGTTCTGTGGCATTCGAAAACTGTGGCGGGCCGAGATTCGAAGCCAACTCTTCCGTTCTTCAAGAATGGTCGCCTTAACCTCCAACCAACAAACTTGCTCTTGGGCCAGATCTATACTTCCATGTATCATACGTTTCTCAATTCCCCAAACGTGTACAGAGAGACCTGCGAAAGGAAGATACCCAATTCAATTACCGTAAGCCTGTGTCGATCTGGTCGGGGATCGTTCACGGGTAGCTTATGAGGTTAAAGTGACCGTTCCAGAAGTGAGGATGACGCAGGTTGTAGTCTCGGTGCAGCACAAATTTTCATGTGTTACAAACGTTTTGCAACGGAAGTTACAAAATTTCGCAAAATTTCCGTCTTGATCATCAGTTCCTAGACTTAACAAACAACTGAAACTTTTGATTCCCAAATTATGAAATCACATTTTGAAAAATTAAAATTCGGTGTTTTCTGTATTAATACAGCGCAGTAAACATCAACATATATGTTTTAAAATTTGTGGTCGAACTATTAATTTTTTCTGTCATGGATTTCACGCAGACGTTTGTATCGAGGTATTTTATTACTTGGATGTTATTTTGTTAATAGTTAACACCAGATACGTCACCGCGACCTGTACCTCACACTCAATTACAATTACAGTTACAATTACAATGAAGTGGTGCTGAACAGAATCGGGGAGGAAGGGAGTTTTCGGCATACCTTGACTAAAAGAAGGGATAGATTGGTAGGACACATTCTTAGACGTCAAGCAATGATAAATTCAGCATTGAAGGGAAGTGTGTGGAAGATAAATCGCAGAGGGAGACCAAGAGACGAACATAGTAAGCATATTCAAATGGATGTGTTTTGCCGTTCTTATGAGGTGATAAAGAGGCTTTCTCAGCATAGAACAAGGTGGAGAGCCGGATGTTACCATTTTCCGGAATGAAGACTACAACATTCCTAGATAGCATGCGTTTAGCGTAGTTACAGTCCTGTTAAAATTAGGCAATATCATCATCAAAATGTTTGGTTTCACTACTACTACTGATTACAGGAGTTTATTATTTTGTTAAGTTTGTTAGACCTAGAGGTAGCTAAGAGACTCCGTATATTTGGGTTGAAGGTATCAGTTTAATGATAAAATTACTGTACTCTATAGAAACAATAGTGTGTCTTCTTCTCCTGTATAGAGTATGCTATCAAGACAATTATTTTAAATGTTACTAGTATTGTCCAGCCTAGAATTATCTGAGGCGTACATATGTCATGGTAATTAGCGAGTATTCCATCCTGGAAAAGCTTAAGACATACCACTTGGAAGACCTCCTTTCTGGTCTGTTAGGCGTACGTCTAGTTAGGGGATACGTTTTTTTTTTTTTTTTTTTTTTTTTTTTTTTTTACTTAGGGGAATTAACTGCGGGGTCATCAGCCCCTCAACTTACAAACTACTTATGAACTACCTTAACTAAAGACAGCACAAACATCCATGACCGAGGGGGATTCGAACCTCCGACGGGGAACGACCTCACGCATCGCATCATAACGCCCCAATGCGCTCGGCCGCTCCGCCGCGGGTACGATTAATTTATGATGTTTGATGTAATATCACTGCTATAGTACTAACGCATTTGCGTTGAAAGATCGTAGTTTAGCGTACTACTATGTTTTAAACCACGCAGGAACAATATGGGTGTGTGTGAATATCTGGTATAAATAATAAATATTTGTCAAGACTTTGTAGGTTACGTTAATACACTGCTAAAAACGAGTGAGCACCTTGCTGGAAATGCTATAGAGACATTATATGTCACAAATATGGGAAATAATTGAGTAAACATGTAGTGTACGTACAGAAAAAATATATGATAATTTTTTCTTACGTAATGGGTGATTAATCATGAGAAGAGACTTTTTCGTATGAGCTACTATTCATCACTTAAATTACATCAGAAACTATCCTTTAGAAGTTTATGGTCATTAGAATTCTTTTGAAAACATGTATAATATCGTTATACATTAATTATAGCAATGTCTTCCTGATGTCAGTGTTACACTCCCTTACGAAGTGTCTTTAACGTCAGCCGATTGTCTGTCACAAATCTGTACAGTGTGTGACTTTTTGAATAAATAATTAACCTCTACCAATCCTCGGTATGAATACCTACGTTTCCATGCTAAAGTAAGAAATATTCTTATTGTAGTATTGCCTGCTTGCCTGGCTGTCTTATTTAATTTTGTTCATTTCAGCGGCTATTATGTCTGTTACACTTGTAAATAGAGGTGATGGGCATTGATTTTACGATAAATTGCGACATTCCATGTGAACATTAAGTTATTTTTTACGAAGTCGTTCGATTATTTGACAAAAATATCTCTCATTATACACGGAAAAACTGTTAATACGCTACGCATTGTGTAAAATAATTTAATGCCTTATTTGTGCCTAGACCTTGTGTCTTTCTTTTTAGTTTTAGTCCACATCATATTGTTTTCTGCTCTCTGCTGATTACAGTAATTTATTCTGTTGTTAGGACAGTTAAGTGTAGTTAGCTAGGGGACGCTGCATTTACGGGAGGATGTAGGCACTGTGTTCATTCCATAAACCGGCGCACTCTCGGGGAAGGTCGCCCTCATTTTGAAGAAACACCAGGTTGGAACTGTGTTTTGTCCGCCGAATAAAATTCGTGCACTGGTGGGGAGCGCCAAAGATGACATCGGTTAGAGGAAGGCCGGCGTGTACCAGATTCCGTGTCAGTGTGGCAAGTCATATATTGGACAGACGATGCGTACCGTCGAGGATCGATGCGTTGAACACCAGAGGCACACACGATTGATGTATCCGAACAAGTCGGCGGTCGCTGAACATTGTTTGTCGGACAATCACGCGATGGAGTATGAACGCACTAGGATTCTGGTACAGACGTCGAGATACTAGGACTGCGTTGTTAGAGAGGCCATTCAAATTCGCACAAGTCACGATCTCATAAACTGTGACTGTGGCTATAATCTTAGCAAAGCTTGGGAACCAGCGATTGGGTTAATTAACAGTAAATCTAGCAAACGTAACGTAGTGACGACCACGGCGGACAGAGCCCTCACATAGACGTCATCTCAGACGCCGTCGCAATCGGTTCCACCGCGCAGCCGCGGCGCGGGGCGCGGACAGCGGATGGGTCGCTCCGCTGGCCGAGGGTATTTAAATCGCCCGCTACCGAGCTGAGCTAGAAACCAGTTCCCTTCGAGCCGCCGTAGCGTACGGATCTCCGTGCTGACGCGTTTCCAGGAGCTCAGTCCGTCAGTTCACCTGATGATGGCGACATGTATGATCGCCGAAATATTGTGCCCGTCGGACACTATAGACCGGCAATACACGCATGGATATCTGATGTATTTTTTTATGTTTGTTATTAATGGACATAAAAAACGATGAGGTTCTCAGTTCGACTGTGACTTTATTTCATGTTTGTTATCTCATAACCTGCGACTGTGTGAAACGATTTTGATTATTCTTTCTGTGTTTGAAAGTTGGTGCTTCCCATGTACTCCCATTTCAATTTGGTCCACTTCTGACAATGCCATCCATAAAAAATCCATATATCTCTTAAATTTGCATTAAGTATGTGCGACAAATAACTCAATATCATGCCAACCGATTTCAATGATTCTTTTTTCATTGAAATAGATGTACTTCAAGGGTAGTTTTATGAGAGTTTAGTTGAGTTCTGATTATGGGTTCCATGACAAAGTAACAGTACTCTTTAATACTAAGGAGCAAATTAACTTTACTTGTCCGAATCCTTTATAGGTTATCCATATATCTGAGTCACCTACCATAACATCGTTATGGACAAGTAATTCAATGTTCAAAACTATTTTCATCTAAAGCCACATTTGTGCGCTCTTCACAAGTCTCATTTGAAATTAACCCCGAGATAGATTTCGTCTGTACAGACCCAAGTTTCTCCCCGACTTAGTTTGTTTCATTTAAACGACTCTGTCGCATATGAGCAGCACGTTTAGTAGGTCTGCTTGTATTCATAAAAATTTGTTAGTCTACTTCGGATTGACTAAATATAAACTATTGCAAAACAAATTAATATGCACTATAAAATAAAACAAATTGACTATTCTCCTACAACTTAATACTCAACTTACTTTTACTGAATATGTAGGTACAATCAATTTGAAACTTCCTGGCAGATTAAAATTGTGTGCCGGAACCGGGACTCGAACCTGGGACCTTTGCCTTTCGCGGGCAAGCGCTCTACCACTGAGCTACCCCGACACGACTCACGATGCCGCCTCACAACTTTACTTCCGCCAGTACCTCGCCTCCTACTTTCTACAATCAATTTGTTTGTCACGCAAGAAGATAGGTAGGTACCTACGCACTTAAAATCTAAACACATACATATGAATAACAAACAATTATCAAAATATTTTTAGAGTTATCTTAAGTAAATTGAAATGAAAAATATTAGATTACTTAAAAATCAATCAAGTTAATACGGTAATATAATGTAGTTACAATTATTGTTATTTCTGGAGTCGATGTCAACCAAGGAAACACTACAATATATGCAGCACATATAATACGAGATTTTTGATACCGAAGTGAGATCCAATGTTTTCTTGGCTGACACCGACTCCAAAAATAACAATAATTGTAACTACACTATATTATCGTAATAACTTCATTGACTTTTAAGTAGTCTAACAATTTTCATTTCCTTTTACTTAGGAGAAATCTAAAAAATAATTTGATATATTTTTTTTAAACGATAGCACAGCACTTGAAAATGGCCTAAGGCCGAAACCAGGTTGTGACAATAAACAAAATAAAAAGAGTATTGACCGTCATTTGACTGAAAGTTTTTTTGTTTATTGTCACAACCTGGTTTCGGCCTTAGGCCATTTTCAAGTGCTGTGCTATCGTTTCAAAAAACTTTATTAGAATTAATAGAAAGTAATATGATATACAAATATAAGGCACATTACAGTGGTATAAGTTAGTTACTTACATACAAGTTTTCAGACAGGTTTCCTTATGTCGTGGTCATAATAATAAAAACAATAAATGTATTCGGAGTTGATTCCATGTTGGAAGTATAAAATGGGTAACACTTTTGTCCCTGCATCTTACTTTAAAATAATAACACAGGTATGTGTTTACCATAAGATCACAAAGGCTACTGGTTGATGAGGACAAAGGATACATCAAAGACTATTACAAAGACAGTATTTGGAGTGGTATCTGTGGGAATATATTGCTGGATACATGAATTATCTTTGGGGGATGATTACAGTGTTGTTGTTTACAGTGAATATGTTTAGGTTACCTACAGGCTACATAGTTGTAAGTCATACTGTCCCAATACAATCATAGTAATATATATTGAGAAGCAATCAACATTATAAAATACTGTCCAAATAATGAATAAATACTACATTGCATCGCCACAAACTACGTCTATACTGATAAAATGTGCCAAACAGGACCCATCCCTCAGGATAAGAAAATGCATATAATATGAGATAGACTTATGGATTAGAATCATGCAAATATCTATATATCCTATGGCGAATTTCTTTATCAATGTAATCCTATAATGTCTAAGTAACATATTTTGTGATTCATGTTCTATACAGTACAGTTAAATATGTGTTCTGAAAATACAGTTAATTACATAAGCTATTCTTTATTGCTGGACTATACGCAGCTTTATTAATTAAAATTTATAGAATGTAAATCTGTTCCTATTGCTCAAGTTTAGATTCATATAAATTAAAATGATTATATTGTATGGTACATTGCTATATTTTAGATTGTTAAAAATCCAGATAAAATGGCACTGATCGCCAGTGCAGCATTTTATATTCATTAATTCCACTTCTAAATATTGAAGTTTCACTTTTTATCAGTATAAAATTTAGTTTTTTGATCATGACAACGGCATAAGGAAACCTGTCTGAAACCAGGTTGTAGCAATAAACAATTAAAACTTTGTCAAATGGCGGTCAATTCATTAAAAAGAAATTATATGACTGAGGCTCCTGACGCTTACAAAATCATAATTTGATACTCATAGGTATATGCTGAGTTAGATTTAAAGTGGATAGGTACCTACAAATCGTATTGCGTGCTAAACACATAGATCTGCATATTGGTAAGTAGAAAAAGTAACTTGATTATTTAGTTGTAGAAGCATATTTTTTTTTTCTTTTTAGTGCATATTAATTTATTTTGGAATAGATTTTTTTTCTCACAGGATGGCTACACAGTGAAAGAACTGGAATCGAGGTGCAGCAAAGCTAATGCAGTGAGTTCTCAGCTAAGATCTACCCTCTTCTGCAAGAAGGAAGTAAGTACCAAGACTAAGTTAGCAGTGCACCGCTCTATCTTTCGACCAACTTTGTTGTATGGGAGTGAAAGTTGGGTGGATACAGGTTACCTTATTCATAAGGTAGAGGTTACAGATATGAAAGTAGCAAGAATGATTGCAGGTACTAATAGATGTGAATAATGGCCTGAGGGTGTCCATAATGAGGAAATCAAAGAAAAACTGGTAATGAACACTATAGACGAAGCAGTTAGAGTGAACAGACTGAGATGGTGGGGTCATGTTACACGCATGGGAGAAGCAAGGTTCCCTGAGAGACTCATGAGCTCGGCAGCGGAGGGTAAGAGGAGTCGAGGTAGACCAAGTACTTAGATTCGGTGCAGAATGTTTTTGAAGTATAAGGCATAACATCAGTCGAGGCATCAATGTTAGCATCGAATAGGGGATCATGGAGGAATTTTATTAGAGGTACTATGCTCCAGATTGAACGCTGAAAGGCATAATCAGTCTCTAATGATGATGATTAGTGCATATTAAATTGTTTTGGAATAGAATTTTTTAAGTCGTTTTTATTTTATTTATTTATTTATTTACTTTATTTGTAAAAAATTTGTTAATTAAATTCTAACTCAAAAGTCACGATATTTAACAGCTAACATTTGTCGTTAGCAGCACTATGCAGGAAACTAGAAACAACCTTACATGATATTACCCCGCATAACGGAATCCTCTCTCTCCCTCCCCTACCCTTAGTCATATACGGAGAGGCAGTGGCGTAACTAGGACTTGGCTTTGGGGGGAGGGGGTGGATAGATCTGCTTGCCGAGCAAAATTTTAGTCAGTTTCCAGACAGACTACCATCTACCACTCCCGTTGAAGAAACTAATTCACTACCTTCCAATGAAAGCTTATGGTAAAACACCCCAAGTTTCAAATCTTTGCCAGATTGCTGTCATACGATTACTTTTTCTTTCTCTCTCACACACTATTTTTCCTTTTCGGGTTCTGGGGGGGGGGGAGGGTGCTATCCCCCTCATCCCTCCCCCCCCCCCTCTATAGTTAGGCCACTGCAGAGAGGTGACTTGTTGAGAATGGATGTCGACGTAGAAACAACGTATTAACATTGTAATACCACTGTACAGCAGTGTTACTAGACACGTCATTGGGATGGGACCGTTGTGTGGCCACTTTCACACCTGGCCAGGTGCCCGCGGTCTCGCCTATCGCTGCCCGCGCGGCCGCTCGCTTTGTGCCATCGACCGCGCGGCCTGTCCCGTCGCGTCGCGTCCCGCGCTGTCACACAGAGCGGCAGCATCTCTGTATTACGCGTTATTTTTGCACGGCGCTCAATACGCCAGCACGTGGAGTCGCCGCTGCGGCAAACACGGGCCTACTGTGCCCTGCGCCGCGCCGCCACCGGCGCTTACTGCGTTTTGACACCGCGCCGGCGCTCTCTGTGTTATCAAAAATGTGGCCCGAGAGCGGGCAGACAGCGCTCACACATTCCGCCGCGGATATAAAGCCTGATGGCCGAAACTAATTACAGTCGCCGCTGTCGGGAATGTTTCCGACTCCCGCGCAGCGCACCGCTGCCCTTTGTTACCTCCCGCGCGGGTGATGGTGTCAACCGAGACTTGCCTCACTGTGCTCTCTACGTATTTTCACGTCGCTAGGAGCATTCCGTGAGATCACCATTTATATTAGTTTTTATGGCGGGCGTGTGCACAAAAGTGACGAAAAGTTTCATTTTCTGCTCTTTTGTCAAAAACTGGAAGTGTGAAAACAGTGGCTGTGGTATTAAAATGTTTATAATTAAAAACAGCGATGATGATACAACGAACGTAAGGATACCTAACGCAAACGTCACCAAATAGTGAACAAAACTTTTTTGTCTATCCTAGGACTGCGAAACTTTAACGGATAAAATACGAGGCTCCAGCTGGAAGGCATGTAAGTATTTGTAAGAAAACCTGAAACTGGTCAAGGTCTAAATAACATAACATTTTATACCATTTTGTGGCAAATATATATTTTAATATTATAAGCATTATTTCACTTCCGATTTTTGTCGCATGCAGTAGTGAAATCAATTGTCAACTAGTTCCCAAAGTTTCTCTTTTGAAATGAAATAGTTAATTATGAAACAAACTGTAGTGGTCGGGATGGATTGAGGCAGTTTAATGATAGTCCCATCAAGAGTTAAATTGAATCTTCCTGGCAGGTTAAATTTGTGTGCCGGAACCGGGACTCGAACCTGGGACCTTTGCCTTCGCGGGCAAGTGCCCTATCACTGAGCTACCTCGACACGATTCACGGTTTCCCCACACAGCTTCTACTCTGCCAGTACCCCGCCTCCTACTTTCCAGACCTCACAGTTCAGCTACGAATCTTGCAAGGCTAGCACTCCAGGAAGAAAGGATATGCTGGAGACATGGCTTTAGCCACAGCCTAGGGGATGTTTCCAGAATGAAACTTTCAGTCTACAGCGGAGTGTGCGCTGATATGAAACATCCTGGCAGATTAAAATTGTGTGTCGGAGCCGGGACTCACTGCGGACGGCGGTCAGCTGTTGTGCTTCGGTGGCATAACACTTCTCGCCGGCCGCGGTGCGGTGTTCGAGGAGACTGAGGCGATCCAGTCACGGCTTGCACGGCCACTACGATCGGGGGTTCGAATCCCCCCTCGGGCATGGATATTTGTGCCGTCCTTAGTGTTAGCTAGTTGATAAGTAGTTTGTAAGTTTAGGGACTGATGACCCCGTAGTTAAGTCCCATAGACTATACAAACATTTGCATTTTTTAACACTTCTCGCTGACGCTGACGCCTTGGCTGTCAGGCCGGGAGAGAGTGCCCAGGGAAAATGGTTCGAACGCTAGTGCCGTCCTCCGATCTGGAACCTGTACGCATCTCGTCGCGTCGATGTTGCTGCCGGTAGCTAGCGAAATGGCTAGCCCCTCACTGCGGCATTACGTCACACCGACCTCTCGAGTGGCCCGTCGTCCGAACTCGGGATATGAACCGCGAACCGCTGACGATCACCACCGAACTGCAACTACTAGTTGCCTGCCCGCTGCTGCACTGGTGTCCTCCGAGCTGAGCTGCGGACTGCGAACTCCGAACTCCTGCTGACTGCTCTGGAAAACACGCTTTATATTCCACTCATTTTGCCGTGTTTGCTAAAAGGCCCCGTTTCAAGTCACGTACAAGTCAACAACTCCGACACACGCCTGGTGTATTGATCTGGTCGTAACACACCTGCGGCTGTTGCTGTGTTTGCAGTTCTGGCCGGCTGCGCCGCAAGAGTCACGTACTTCATACACACAGCTGTCGCGGTATCGGAATGCGAGTCTTGCTTCAACCACAGGCTCTGAACTGGCGCCTCACTGCCTGCTTCTTTCACACCGCAACTTTTCCGTTCATTTGCCTAATATTTCTCCTAAATACTCCAGCGGCGCTAACTGTAAATTCATCAAAAGATGAGAAATTCCGTTGTCAAATGAAATTGTTTTAAATATACTATTAGTTTTGCCTTCGTAATAAAAAATAAAAATAAAAAAAATGAAAGTTCAAATGTATGTAATTCTATGGGACAAAACTACTGTGATCATCAGCCCCTAGACTTCCAAACGATGTACACAAAGTTAAAGTAACCTAAGGACAACAAAAGCCAACCCACGCCTGAGGGAGGATTCGAACCTCCAACGTTGTTGCCATTTTGTGTAATACTTATGGGTCAGATTGTGTGACTAATTTCGGATTTTTTGAGTCCATTTTCGTACACCTAACTTGTGAGATCACTGTAATGTATATGAAATTTACGAACAGTAAAGTCAAGCAAAATTATCTTCCAAAGTTCAAAGATTACAAAATGATTATTTATTTTGTGACGACCGGATTCAAGGGAATATGCCACCGTAATCTAGTCATTTAAAATTACACAAGGTCGTCATCTTACGATACTTATAAAAATGATGATTAAATAGCACGTACAACATAGCACTTAGGGGAAATATGAAATACGTAAGTTAAAACATCAACAGCTTGTAGGTGTCTCCTATAAGGTGTTGATGATCTAACTTATTTTATATTTCGACTGAGTGCTACGTTACCGTTACTATTTACCATTCATTTTTAAACAAGATGACCTTGAGAAACTCTTATAAGCTGTTGATGTTTTAAATTACTTTTTTATACTTCGATTAAGTGCTACGTTGCACGTACCATGTAACCTTCATTTGTAAAAAACGTAAGACTAACACATCATTCTATATGACCATATGATAGTGGCATAGCGCACTGAAACCGGGCGCCATAAAATAAATATATTGCGATCATGGAATTCTGCTTTTGAAGATAATTATCAGATCGCCTCCACAACCTGCGATGTCAGCTAGTGTCATATTCAAGGAAGACTAAGAAAACTGCTGCTGTATATTGAGGCATCAGACACATATTCATGTATTCAAGGCGACAGACATAAATGTTGCTGTACATTCAAGCACCCATCACATATTCATGTATGAGATGGATGCCCGAATATGCAGAAACACTTATGTTTGTCACCCTATTAAATATAAAATTCCTGTAGATAAATTTCATGTATATTACTGTTAAAGCAGAGGAAAATGGAGTGCGAAGAGTCACACAATCTGACCAATAAATGTGCAAGTGAGATGGCAAAAACCAATGGAATATCAAAAATATTGCTGTTGCTGAATTTTTTCTGGCTCGGTCTCGTTTCGCTACTGCTTGACATTCATACTTTTGGGGTAGGACAAAACGACAAGAAGTTTGACCAGTAAACAACATATGATGCGTTTATGAATGCGCTTAACTGAAAACGTTAACCTGCAGGGCTGCTGCAGTCACTTTAACCAAACTGAAGGAAATAGTCATTGCGGTATGCGAGGTTATTTAATGAGGGCTGTTTGTGGAGAATCTTTTATGAACACTATAACAAATTCACTGCACCGCAGCAAAATTTACTTTGCCGAAATTATTTTGAATTGGCCTACCAGGCTATTATTCATTGCATAAAAAATGTTCCATTACTCTGTACCTGGCCGCGAATACTTTGTCTTTATATTCACAGTTTATTTTACAGAAACAATGTTCAAGAACAGATATCGAATGAATGAATGAATGAATGTTATGAGAACTCAGTAACACTTTCTGATAGGATGCACTTTTACAATAAGTTTCCAATGGAAATGTATTGAAGTTATATTGTCTAAACATCACATGCTGCAATATTCAAATTCAACGTAGCACTCGGCAACACATGAAGAAATCTTGCAAGTGTAACAGTAAATCGCCGCACTTTTACACTCTGAAAACATTTAAAGTTTCACTCTTCCGAAGGTCGCGGCACAGACTGGCATAGCTTGGTCGTCATGATGCTAGCCAAACACAGACTGCCCCACGTGGGCCTCCCGCCCTGAGTTCATACCTGTCCACCAGAGAAACCCATACGTCACGAACTTCCCCATTGCCACCCCCTCACTAACGTACAACACTTTGCCAAGTATGCAGTACATTTATACATATAGGTCTTTAAACACAAATAAACGAAAAAATGATTATCATAATTAACACTGCATGTCATTTCATTTCATTCATACTATGGAGCGATTAAATACAATTTAATTATTTAAAGAAATAAAAACATGAATAAGTCAATTTGGGCAATGTGATAGTATGCTATAATCATTTTCTAATACGGCACCTGTGAACAAACACTGCCATGCTGGTCGTGTATGTTATTAAAAATTTATACAACCGTATTATTTTATATCGACTGTAAGCAAATCAGCTGATGCACCTCGTTGAGACCTTTTATGTGAGCCCTCGCTCACATCTGTATCATAAATGGTTCACAAGTTATGAATTTGTTAACTAAACACTAAATTGCCGTATTTTCACTCCATTAAAACTTTATATATATATATATGAGGAGAGAAACTGGGTCGCATTTCTTTGTCTTAATTTTTATTTTTACATTTAACTTTATGGTATGAAATACACTGTCGCCTCGGTAGCTGCGTAGTAAATTCCCTCTGACGTCACGACCCTTCCAAGAGAGTGGAAAGGTCCCCCCCCCCCCCCCCCGCGGGCCGACCGTTTCCTCCTTACACACACCCCAGCTCTCCACTGGACAGCCCACTATTCACGGTTGTTTAACATGATTTTTTCCAAATTACAGATTTATGCAGATAAAACAATATCAGCTGACTACATAGATATAAAGCTACCAAAATCAATAAAAGAAAAGAGAGTAACCTTTTTTTTTCTTTTTGTATTGGCAAGACCAGTGTTTGCAGTGCATTTAATTTATCTTGATAAATTTCTCCAAACATAATGATTGAGTGCTACTCAAGATTTCACCAGCGTTGTGAAATGTCCTCCTTTGGGACGATGATCATCATTTGCCACGGCTCCCGTCACAACGTGATGAGATTAATAAAAAATTACCTGTTCTTAAACGAATTGTAGTGGACAATGGGTCCAAAACAACTGACATCATTATATACTTCACTAGAATATCGAAACAGAAATGTTCTTCAGTGCTGGTGGCTTCCTGGTATCAAATGTTTAAATGTTTGTATAGCTTATGGGACTTAACTACGGGGTCAACAGTCCCTAAACTTACAAACTACTTACGAACTAACTTATACTAAAGACGGCACAAATATCCATGCCCGAGGGGGGATTAGAACCCCCGACCGTAGTGGCCGTGCAGACCGTGACTGGAGCGCCTCAGTCCCCTCGGCCACCGCGCCCGGCTATCTTTTCTTGTTAGTAATTCGTGTCGGCGAGGCATATTCAGTGGCCGCCTTCGCCATGGGTCGCTGTGCTGTATCGCTAGTCAGTATGGCATAATCTAGACGGGTCGCGTTGCGCAGAGGCAGTGCGGGCGGTGCCATTCGGGAGCCCGGAGAGAGATGGGCTGCAGGGCGCATTGGCGGATGTTACACATGACGTCACAATATTGTAGCCATGCTTGAAGCTGACTAAACCTAGCTCCGCCATTATAGTTAGTTCAAAACAGATTTCTGTTGAGCTGCTGTGTAGAGTTGTCAAAGATTTGCAATTGATAATATTCGGACCTGTGAGTCTTTTGAACAAACAAATATGGCTGCCGAACGGCTTGAAACGGCAGTACAGCAGACGTATGTAGTGACATCTCTCATCCTTTCACCTCCATTGAGAGAACGGCGTCATGACGTTGACTTCTGCCTAGCGGCTGTTCGGTATCAGCCTCCATCTGTGTGAACCGTAACCGGTACCTTTTCTGTTTTCTAGTCCGCTAACAGACTGACAGTCATTCACTCCATCCGTACTCTGAACGAGTCCCGCTACGTATACCGTACTTTCAGAATGTAGTCAATATTAACTTCAATCCTACATTTTATTTATCCATCAGTCACCCTATGATACGGCGCCAACAAGCCTTCAGCGCTTCGCCTTCCATCCTTACAACGCCTCCAGCCCACCTTATTTGTACAGCAGTGGGGTGGGTCGTACAACTTTAGTATCATGCATGGGATAAAGGTTACGTGTTGTACATGTTTCTTACAGTATCATATAATAATCTGAAGTAAATCTGTCAATAACGTTCCTATATTCTTCTCAAAAATGGTATTATCCAGTATATTGGGTAAGTACCAAGGTTTTTTTCATTGTTTGTGACGCCATATCTCCTGAATTATGTGTCGAAGGTGGCTCTTACTCCTACAAGAAATGTTAAGGATTATGTACACGAGTTTGTTTCACATTGGTCCAGTTGAGGAGGATATGTGTAACACTGTCGCGTGATGGAACAATTTTTTGCGCTAATCGTTGTTGATGACGTCGTTTCCTGCACTATGTGTCGTACGTTGATATTATTATGCCTATAATCTTTGCAAAGTTGACGCAATCTGTCGGGAGTGCCGTATCGCAATTGGAAGCACGGTACGGCAGCTAGAGCCGGTCAAAACGGCCGCCACTCCCGCTCGGTTCCCGCAGCGCTCGCGCCTCGCTCTCGACGGCTGACGGCGTGTAAAGGGTTGGTAGAGGGGGAGCGATGACGTCACACTCGCGAGAGCGAGATGTTTCGGGCAGGACGAATCACGGTACTCCCGGGTTCACGTCGCGCCCGCCGGGACGAGCTGAGTTTAGCTGAGCCGCCTCAGCCTAGTAGGCGCACGCCGCCGGCTGCGTGTTCACACAACGCGCCGGGCGTACCCGAGACAAAAAAAAGGGGGAAAAACACTTTTTCGATTTTCACGTCGTAAAAATTGTTGATGGTATACACGATCACGCTACATTGTTTTATGAAGTTAGTTTTTCCTCACTAGCTTTGCCTTGCCTGTGAAAAAATAAAAAGGCTAATTTTCATTCCGCACGAGTTGTTAGTTCCGTAACGCTCCTCACTCGATTTTGACGAACGTATGCGTTTAAAAAATCTGATTTTTTGACACATTATAGTAAAACATCTTAGCTTTCGTATAACACTTTCACCTTTTCGTAATTCCTAACAGTCGTTTTCAAATGACGCTATTTTTCAAGTATATGCACTTGATTTACAAATCGTGTATTGAAAAAGTTAGATATTTTGACCGTATATTACAGCGAGTGAAATGGAGCTAAAAGAACAAAAAAGTTTTTGAAATGGTAATCACACTGATATCCGCCTCTTTTCACAAGTAATTGCGAGTTATCTGAGCGCCCTCGGGCCGCGATCACAAGTCTACGAACTCAGCCTTTGTTGAGCGTAGCGTGAAACACTGCAGTGCCGAAAAATCTGAATTTCTGGCTACGTTTGTCGGTCCCACGTGATGTGTTAAAGATCCATAATCAAAGAACAATAATGAACTAGTTTTTCTTGGGTGGCAACCGATTACAATGGACAACTATCTGCTACGGTTTTACAGCAGATCATACTTGACTTTGAGAGGCATACATCTGGTTTTCCACAAATACAGTTCATGGAATTTATATTTCGTGTTTGGAACTAGAAGAGAAGAACAGAGTAATGTAAGCTGCGACTTTGCTCTTAATGGACTGAAATAAAATTTTGTGATATTACAGTTAACGGCTTTCTAGTTGCAGATGAACGAGAAAGTTAAAAGATATTTATATTTATTGATGCATCTACTCCTAAGACACAATATATACCTTTCCGCTTTTGTAGCTTTCGGAAAATGTGTTCCCACAGGGTGAAAATAATTGTATACAGTGTGTCCGACATAAATGCGGTACTTTCACGTCTGAGATGAAAGTAATAATGAACTGAGTTGCTTTTAGTAACCTGTCTGAGACGAACAAAGTTTCTACGAACATTTTGCTGTATCATTTGAAGACAATTTTCTTTGTCTGCAAGATGGTACTTTCCAATCTTCAACATACGCCAGTTTACTTTAGCCTCAGACACTGCAGGACAGGTCAGTAAAGGATGAGAAGCGTCTGTCACTTGTTTCTATTTTTTTTCCGAGGGAAGCGGAGAGAGCTTGTTCCCAGCTATAAGGAATCCCAACCCACTGTCAGCAGAAGATCGATTGCTGGCCAATTCAAGAATCCAGCTAACAGTTCATTGATTTTATTATATATTAAAATAATCTACGAAAACTAAAGTCAGTCGGACAGACTAAACTACCCAGCTGATTTCCTTCATTTTTGTGTATTCATCCACTTTTTCTACTCTCAAACGCGATTTCCTTCTGTATATTTCTTATGGGGATGTCCTGGCTGTAAACTAAAGTCATGCTGTCAGGCCGTTCTATCCGACCCATTTCTTTCATTTTCGCTTTAAACGAAAAGTATTTATTCGCAGATTTGTCATCAAGTATCATAATTAACTTAGGTCTCTCCTTCCTTTACTTTCATTCAAACGCGGTTCTCTTTGACCTAACAACGCTCAACGGATCAAGTCTTTCATTTGTGCTTTTAAACACTTGCACGGATTGATTCTGAAGAAATCTATGCGTGAACATTAAACTTTACTTCCATGTCTTCCCAACGTTTTAGTCATTCCACTAACGGTGCGAAGTATTCGCACGGGTCCTCTATCTTTTTTATATATTAAAATAATCTATTTTATAATCGATTTTAAATAAGTGTTTTGATATGAATTTAAGAAAACACAAGCTTATATAATATTCTGTATACTGTTACTATCTATAATAAATATTTTTAAATGATAAATATTTAATTTTACTTATTTCCATTTCACATGACTGGCCACTAATGCTGCAAAGTATTTGCACAGGTCGCCTAGTTTTATTACTATTGTTCTCACACTGGTGAACCGTCGAATTTTATGAACATAAGAAATAGGTGGTAATGCACTCGTTCCATCCATATAGACTAACATTTAGGAGAGTATTTCCTTCCCTTAACATTCGATATCTTTAATATTCCCGGCGCGAGTCGGCGCCGGCACGAACCGATTGGGGTATGGTGTTACTTCTGCAGCACAAGTATCACAAGTCTCCAGCCTGCTTTCAGCAGAAGCCCCTCTGCATGATTTTTTTTCAATTATACTTATGATAATATGTTTATTTTTCTTCTATTACTATTAATTCTTTAATATGAATTTAAAAAATTAAGAAATGTTTAGTTTTTCACATAAGGAAAAACTCTCCTAAATGTTAGTCGAAATTAATGGGATGCGTCCATACCGCATATTTCTAATGTGTTTATAATTCTATGAGTCACTACAGTGTGCAAACAATAGTAATAAAATTACAAAATCAATTAGTAGATGGCAGTGAACAAGTACTGGTCACACCTGTGTTTCCTTCGATCTTCCACTGACAGTGGGTGACGATCCCTTGTTGCTGGCCACAAGCCCACTAAGAACGAAAAAACAAATCACAACCTGAAACAAATGACACCTGCTTCTCATCCTTTACTGATCTGCTGTGTCTGAGGCTAAACAAAATCTGCGCGTTTTCCTTTCATTTAAAGTGTAAAAATCGAAATGAAAGTACCATTGAGACAGGGAAAATTGTGAGATTCAGGAAATGTTCATAGAAAAGCAGTTCCATCAGACAGCTTCCTAACAAAATAAATAAAAATTCTGAGAACCGTGTAGAGTTCTTTGAAAGTGGAGATGAGCTGAAACATAGTACAGCGTGTACCACATAAATCTGGCACACCTGACGTACCCCCCATGGTCATAAGTTGCAGCATCCCTTATCAGGAGGTAACTAAATGTCTTTAATTTTACTGTTATGTACACCTACTTTAGTCTCGGTCTGCGGGATAGCGCTTTTATGTGAGACACTGTATATAAATTGTTTCACCTTGTGGTAGAACATTTTCTGGGAGTTACAAAAGCGAAAATTTAGAGAAGGTTCAAATGTTTGTTAAGCTTAAGGGACTTAACAGCAGGGTCATCAGTCCCTAAACTTACAAACTGCTTATGAACTACCTTATACTAAAGACGACCGAGGGGTGGGATTCTAACTCCCGACCGTAGCGGCCATGCAGACTGTGACTGGCGCGCCGCAGTCCCATCGGCCACAGCGGCCGGCTTAAGAGAAGGCTAAATTGTGTAATCTTAGGTGTAGATGCATCAATAAACGTAAGTATATTTTTGGGTTTCTTCCGTTTATTATCCTCAACTAGAAAGTCATTGAGTAGAATTTCAGAAATTTTATTTCAGTACATCAACAGCAAATTCGCAGTTTACATTAATTGTTTCTTCTCTTGTAGTTTGAAACACGATATATGTATTCCAATAATTTTACAATGTGGACAACAAACTACTTGTATACCTCTTAAGTGAAGTATTACCTTATATAAAACCATAGCAGATCATTGTCCATTGTAAACGGTTGCCACCCAAGAAAAATTAGGGTATAGCTGTTTTCTGGTTATGAATTATTAACACATCACGAGGCACCAACATACGTGGCCAGCAAATAATTTTTTCGGCACTGCAGTGCTTTACGCCACGCTCAACACACGCCGAGTTCGTAGGCTTGCGGACGCGGCATGATGCCGCTCACATAACTCACAATTACTTGTGAAAGGAGGTAGATATCAGTGCGAATACCATTTCAAAAACTTTTCTGTTCTTTTAGCTCAGTTTCACTCGCTGTAATGTATGGCATAAAATGCATAGAACAGTAAGCTGCCCGCTATCGAACTTTTTCAATACACGATTTGTAAATCAAGTGCGCATACCTGACAGAAAGCATCATTTTCAAACGATTGTTACGAATTTCGAAAAGGTGAATGTTTTATTGTAAAGCTAAGATGTTGTACTACCCTGTGTCCAAAAATAAGATTTTTTAACCGAATACTTTCATCTAAATCGAGTGAGGAGCTTTACGAAACTGAAAACTCGTGCGGAATGAAAAGTAGACTTTTTATTTGTTCACAGGCAAGGCAAAGCTTGTAAAGAAAAAATAAGTTAATAAAACGATGCGATGTGGTCTTATATACCGTCAAAATATCTTACAACTTGAAAATCGAAAAAGTTGTTTTTCCCCCTCTTTTTCGTCTTGGCACATCCCCGCTCGGCTCGGCCCGGCCGGCAGTGTGAACGCACCGTCGTAGACGTGTGCCGGGCGGGCGCAATAATTAACGGCGTCGTGAAGGGGGCTTACCGTGCGCATGCGCACTGCTGTCGGCTGTTCCACATGCCAGTCGGGAGTACCGAGACTTCTCGCTCCCGAGACTGCATTATCGGCACGGCCGGCTCCCGGGTACGGCGGTCTCGCTAGCCGCTCCCTCTGGCGGGAACGAGCGGGAGCCAGGCCGCGTTTTACGGCCTCTAACGGCAGCCCATTAAATATGAACAAAGGAACACTCATTTTTACATATTACGTATAATTCAGAAATTACTTTTAGCTCTAACGTGCAATGACGATGAGGACGTAATACCATTTATTGCCTGCGTCCTTGCCCATCTGATATTGTATACCTATGTCATCAAGTGACCTCACCACCAACCACCGGTGGCGAGCGAAGGGACCCACATCTTTAGATCACAATAAATTGTAACTTTCGTCACACTCCAACCTCATGAGACTGCTGGATCCATTGTTACGCTTTAATAACTTGCAATCCACTTAACAGCACCCTGGTTTTATTTAAAAACCTCGGTACCAGTTACAGGGCGATAGAATTACTATCATCTTGGACCGACTTGCAGTGCAGCATTACAAACGTTTTTCTGTTTTGCTGGTTTGAAAGTCTTTTCAAGTGACCCGTCTAAGCATAAGGCAGTATGACGATCTTACACGAACTCTAACATGTGCGTTGTCTTTTTCGATAATTTCTACCACCACGTTCTTAATACGTGCCCACAAAACAATGGTAGCATCTGGTATTTATGACAGCGTTGTTTGTATGGTTGATTTTTACGGCAGTGGGGTAGAAACAGACGCCATAAGATTCCCACACACCGTCGTCTAGTATCAGACTTTCCAAAGAGCGAAACTGTCTCAGAGATAGCGTAAAGCCGGCCGCGGTGGCCGAGGAGACTGAGGCGCTCCAGTCACGGTCTGCACGGCCACTACGGTCGGGGGCTCGAATCCTCCCTCGCGCATGGACATTTGTGCCGTCCTTAGTGTCAGTTAGCTCATAAGTAGTTTGTAAGTTTAGGGACTGATGACCCCGTAGTTACGTCCCATAAGCTGTACATATATTTGAACATTTTAGATAGCTTAAAACGGCCACTGTTTGATTTCTTTTACGATACTGCTACAGACGGGAACATGCAAGACATGCCACATAGGTCAAAGCAGAAATAGCTACAAACTGCTAGTAACTGCGTGGCAACTGCTCATCAGCGGTTTTAACGTATTCCAATGTTAGGTCATATGATACAGTGAACCAAAAATAATATTTCTCTTAGTATTTCCACTAAACAACTCAAAGTTTATAAAAGACGTATTCTTTAAGACGAATTTAACGGCCGAGTTTTTCCTCTTATCACTCACAAGGTAAGTACCCTACGACGAACGGTAACTGGAAACTTGACATAAAAGATTTCTGGGCGTTGTACCGCGTCATAATGTAAGATGACTAACACTTTAACAACCAATGCTTCGTCCAAAGTTACGGTGTTTCTCGTGTCTTTCTTACTTATGAGAGCTAGTTGTTAAGAGTTACTATATTTGGTCATTACTGTCATAATTTTGAAAAACAACGATGTTATGGGTGATTTTTATTATAATGGGATAATGAGGTGAAGCCGTTGTCTAGTGCCCCTGGCATAGCAATCCATGGTAGACGTCTGCGAATGAGGTGAAGACTGCTACTGGCCGTGTGCCGAACGGCCACAGTTGCTGGTAAAACTCGCGTGTTATGTTGTCAGTGCCGCCTATTTCGCTGTGATAGCTAGCAACAAGGAAGAGGAAACCCCGAAACTTCATTTTGTTACGATGTTTTACAATTCCGATGGCTTCCCTTGTCTTGAGTTTAACCATCCCTGGCTACTTGGCGAGTATTCTGGCTTCGTTAAATTTTATCTTTTTGCCGCAAACATTCTGTTGTTCAGCTACTGCATACCAGGTACCGCGAGGCCGATAGCGCCGAAAGTTCGAGTCCTCCCTCAAGCATGGGAATGTGTCTTGTCCTACTTTGTAAGCCTAGGGGCTGCTGAACACAGTAGTTTGCTCCCATAGATTTAGAAACATGTGAACATTTGAACCTGTGTCTGCAACTATTCACCCAGCAGACATATTAGCAGGGTTTGGAAAGTTACTTTTTTAAAGTAACTAAGTTACAGTTAAAGTTACTTTCGTGGAAGGCAACTTAATTACAGTTATAGTTACTACACATCGAGAGTAACTTATCAGTTACAAGTAACTGTACAGTTATTTTTGTACTTTTACATTACTTTTAAAAATTATAATTGTAAGTCATTTATAAATCCATAATAAGCCTTACTCACGTAGAAAGGAACAAGCTTTAGTCTCAATCAAAAACTAACTCATTAATCCATAATAATAATTGTAATAATACAAAATTATTGCATTATTAAATAAATTGTCCACAGCATGTTCTATCTCACTGCATCTCAATTTCAATATTAATTCATTTTCACCAAATATCTCGTTCGTTGTTCGCATCGCCGTGAAAACTGCCGAATTTGTTGTCTGCTATACATTCGCAGCATCTGTTTACGCTGGAAAGGCAGCAATGAGGAAACATTACAGACTGTGCATTCGCATCGAGAGCTATGCTATGACAGATGAAGAGGAAGAATTACTGATATGGGGCGCTGCAAGCAAAAAACTAATTGTACATGGATTCCTAAGTTCGCATAGGAGTTTCGACTGCTTTAAATTGTTCTCCCACCGCGACACAATTTGCAGCAAAAGGAATCACTTCAACGTCAAATACTAGAACACTTCATCATAAGCTGGCCAAGGCATGCGTGTGTCTTCTTCCGTCTCTATGTCGGAAGGTGTGGAAAATAATGGGAGACTATTTACGTGTGACGCGTCAGGTGATTGTTGTATACTCATTGTTCCGTACATAATTATAAAATAAAAACGTTACGAATGAATGGATACTATTAAATGTTATAACGGTACTAAATATATAACTCATACAGGTCTAAAGAACGTTGTTGAAAATATGTAATTTAGAAATAACGTTTTTTTTTCTCCTCCTTACTAAAATAAGTGTAGTATTCTTCAGTCTTGAGATTTTTTACAAAAAATGTTACGCTGCTAGTGACCAAAAAGTAACTACACTTCCGTTACATCGTTAACCGATAAAAGTAACTTAGTTGCAGTTAAAGTTACTTTACCTAAATAATAAAGCCGTTACCGTCCGTTTGAAAAGTAACTGTTACTAGGAATGGTGTTACAAGTAACGCGTTACTCCCCAACCCTGCGTAATAGAATAATGTAGCCAGATGGTTCAGGGGCTAGCGCACCGGCTTAGAATTCTGGAGAACGGCAGTTCAAATCCACTTTCATCCATGCAGATTCAGTTGACCCGTGATTTTCCTGAATCACAACGGGGTGGTTCCTTTCGAAGAGCATGCCCGACTGCATTCTCAATATTAAGGACAAACAGTTCGAACCTATGCTCCGTCTCTAATGACCACGATGTTAAATTGATGATAAGCACGAGTTTTCTCTTCCTCCCTTTGGATAACTAGGTGTGATTGGCTGATTGATAACTTGTCAGTGAAAGTCCACCACCGTGTTCGGTTAAGATCTTATTTTGGTAACAACAAGTTTCTTGTGTCTTTGGCGAATACAGTTTTGAACATGGCTGATTAACAGCAACTGTAATCCATTTTTTAAAGAATTTTGTTATTTCATTCTTCTGATGAAGTTGTCCTTAGTGGCAACGAAATCTAGGTCAAGAACATGAAAATTAAGCAACCGGTTGGCTGATATACAATACTGTTAAAAAATCTTTGAAAAGTGTTGACAATTAACCGGTGTTAGCGCCTTGAGGCTGTTGTGTCCGGGAACGTGTCATATGTGAAAAATAACTGTTGCATTGGTTTACTCAATGTTTTAAAGGCTACGCACCATTATTATTTTACCTGATATAAGATAGGAATGAAGGTTAGGAAGAATAACACTAAGGCACCTCTTTATTTCTTTTCTGCTATCGCACTTTTCTCATTGTCTTTCATTTACCATGTTTTCAGATTAAATTGTTTTATTTTGCTTTGATTTAAAAAGAAAATAAAAAAAAGTCGATGGCTATTCCTGATATATTGCTCACACAGATACAAAAAGAGAACACAGACTTTATCTAACAGAGAAAATGCGTTTGTCTCTCAATTTTTTTTAAATTATCTTGTGTTTTAGTTTATTCACTTTTTTGTTATTGATTGCTACACTTGTTGTTTATAGTTAACTGTCGTTTAGTGGTCATTGTTCGTAATCCTGATTGGCATCTTCTGTATAGTGCTGGACGAAATCACCTAAATATTTTAAACAAAATTTTATACATGGCTGCAGTTCAGCAACGGTGGAACACGATCCAAAAGTCAATAAAGTTTCAGCCGACCAGTTGCATAAAAATGGTTTACATGCATAAACCTGGACCTAGGTTTCGGCAAAAGTAATTTTGCCTTCTTCAGAAGTATTACATTTAGCTCACATTAAAATAGTTGTTAAATAAAATGTGGCTGACTCCATGTCGTAGAATAAAAAGTAAAATTTAAAACATTTCTACATCATAAAATTGTGGAGCACGGCCACACACAGGTCGAGTGACCACTGCATACTGCCTAATATATATAATTGACTGATTCTGAGTAACACCTTTGATCGCCTTTCAGCAATATTGATTAATCTGCACTTCAAATTAAGGCGTAGAATAATTAACAAAATATGTTCAAATGTTTCTATAGCTTATGGGACTTAACTACGGGGTCATCAGTCCCTAAACTTACAAAATACTTATGAACTAACTAAGACTAAGGACGGCACAAATATCCATGGCTGAGGGGGGGATTCGAACCCCCAACCGTAGTGGCCGTGTAGACCGTGACTGGAGCGCCTCAGTCCCCTCGGCCACCGCGGCCGGCGCACGCGTATAATAAAACTAATATTAGTAGGAGTAAATATTAAAGGACCTTTAGAAATATGTCTCACACCAATCTTTCCGCCAAGCTAGCAACGCTTTGTTTGGGAAGTACGTAATATTCAATAAGAGTATTTACCAATCTGTAATTCTTTTACACACATTGTCACTTATATTTTAACTATAACGTCACCGAACATTTTTATTTTGCTCGGAACAATTTTTATTTAATTTATTCCCGAAGTTAAACCACATTTCTCTCTCAATAAATAAATAAATAAATAAAAATAAAAATAAAATAAAAAATGGTATCATAGTTTTCAGCTATTCGTTTCGGTTTTAACAATTTTCTTTTGTTTCCAACCACCCCTATATGAAAATAAATGCATTATTGAAACGAGTCGAGCAATTTCTGAGTTTTAGCGACACTAACGCACAGAAAATAATCTCTATATATAAAAGGTAATGTCTGGACTGACTGATTGATTAATTGACTGACAGACTCATCATCGCCCAGCCCAAACCATTGAAGATACAAAATTTAAATTTGTAGAGAATGTTGATCTTGCTCTATAGGCGTCAAGGAAGCGATTTTCCGATATAAGGGGCTGAAATAGGGGATGGAACGCTTTTCTGAAAATACGTTGCTACGTAAGCAGTTTTGAAGCTACAACTAGAAATTTTCGGATGTTAATTCAGGGATCGAATTTAAAAGACACGTGTTTCGACATGTTTTGAAATTGAACCAATATGGAGGTAAAATACGGGACGCAAAAAATTTATTTTCAAAATTATGTTGCTGTTCACTCAAATTTTAAGCTAAAACTACGAAACTTCGGATATGGTGTCCTGGTCAGGATTAAAAAACCACGAGTTTCAGTATTTTTGGAAATTCAACAAGTAAGGGGGTAAAATAAGGGATGAAAAATTCTTTTTGAAAACACAGACAATTTTGAAGGTAGAGGTGCAAAAAATGATATTTGTATTGTTGGTTAGAATTTGAAACATACGTGTTTCGGTAGTTTTGTAAATTGGGATGATTTTAAAAAATCTGTTGCTATTTAGGCAATTTTGGAGCTAGAACTACAAATTTTCGTATTTGGATTCGGGGTTCAGATTGTAAAGAAACGTATTTCGGTATTTTGGAAATTCGACCAATATGTGGGTGAAATACGGGATGCAAAAAAGGATTTTCAAAATTATGTTGCTGTTAACTCAAATTTCAAGCTATAACAACGAAACTTAGGGTATGGACTCTTGATCAGGATTAAAAGGACACGAGTTTCGCTATTTTTGGAAATTCAACAAATAAGGGGGTACAATAGGGAATCAAAATTCCTTTTCGAAAACACATTGTTGGCAAGACAATTTTAAAGCTAGAGCTGCAAAAATTGGTATTTGTATTGTTCGTTAGAATTTCAAAATACATGTTTCGGTATTTTTGGAAATTCAACCATCAAGGGGGTTAAATTGGGATGTTTTTCGAAAATCTTTTACTATTAAGGCTGTTTAGAAGCTACAACCATATCAATTAGTATACGTTTTCTTGGTCAGAATTAACAATACACTTGTTTCGGAGTTTTCATAAAATTAATCATTTAGGGGGTGAAATAGGGGATGAGATATTTTTGAAAATACGTTGCTACTTATTCAATTTCGAACCCAGAATAACAGAAAATGTTATTGGCATACCTGTTTGGAATTTACATGTTGAGGTATTTTTCGAAATTAAACTATTAAGGGATGCCATATGGGGTTGCACCATATGGGGTTACAAGTAGTAAAATCAAATCTTCAAATGTTTGTAAATCTTAAGAGACTTAACTACCGGCTCATGAGCCCCTAAGGGTTACAAACTATAATTAAACCAACTTATAAGGGAATGGTCAGACTTGTCATGCCGAAACATGTATTGATTTATTTAGCACTGTTATTTAACATTGAAGGAAGTCATCTACAAAAACCACGAAAAAGGCTGTTTTTCCTACTTGGCGCTTGAGGTGACAGCTGGCTACTCCTGGAAATGGCGAGTCGCGAGCTGTTGTTATGGTGACCGTTGTGCGCATGGTGGGTGGTCGGGAGGTGCGGCCGTCTTATCGCTGTGTTCACTAAAGAGGAATATCGTTGCACGGTTTTGTTGGAAAGGGGAAACAAATATTCGTTTTTGTGTCATGCACTGCCTTTTCATTTCTGGCACGTATTTCGAAACACACCGCCCTGAAAATGGTTAGAGATGTGAAAGGTATTCTGTACATCTACATCAATAGTCCGCAAGACACTTTACGGCGAACATTCAATCTCCACTCACAGTTGATGGCAAACCCTGTAAATGTTTTGCTGCTTGCCGTGGAAATATACCACAGACGTCAAATGAAGCAATCAACAGAAAACACGCTTGAAGACTATGTGACGTGCGATATGGTAGTTAAACTTCTAGACGAGCATGTAAATAGCGCCAACATGTGGCTAGAAGCGACAAACACTCGATATTGCAGACTGTGAATCTACAGACGGCGAAGAAACGGAAGAAAGTTGCACCCACGAAGACTCTTCGAGTCATACTGCCACGTACCATCATCAATTATCTCCGAAAGCAACACCAGGAACAACAATTACATTATCAGACAAAGAAAAAGCAGTTACGTATTGGTTGAACGAAAGTGGTAACAAACGCCTACGTGTCAGAACTGTTCAAAATAGGTATAGCTTTGTCCGTTCTGAACTTGAATTGTAAAGATGGAAAAAAGGAAGTAGCTAGACGACGTAAGAGTCGACTGGAAATTGCGCCGGAGATAAATGCGCGACTTTTTCAGCGATTTACCGATGCCAGACGATAGTCATTGCTTGTCAACGACACAACTTTGCGTGAATGGGAGTTAGAGATTGGCAACGCGATAGGCGCTAAAGAATTTACAGCTTCTCAAAGCTGGATTAGTCGCTTCAAAAGATCACATAAATTGTGGCACGAAAAATAACACAATTTGTATCGAGAAAAAGGTCGGAAAAGGAAATGACTCGAGTGGAAATGATTAAAAATAAGATCGCCGGTTATAGCGAATCTTACGTTTACAATGCAGATTAGTCAGGTTTTCAAAACGAAATACGAGCGAAAAGAACTGTAATTCAAATGGGAAAAACATATTGAGGTAATTGCGCAATCCACGACTGCACTCACCCATTCATAAACTATAAAGCCCATAATTAGTCTGGATGGTTCATTGCTGCCTAAACTATATGTGTATCTTCAAGAAACAACTGGACGTTTTGGACAACGTGTCAAACAAAAAATGTTCTACGCAGACAATCTTGTGGTAGACGCATCGAAGTCCTGAAAAATGGGAAATGATAACGTCACACTTTTCATGCGTCATGCTTTTCTTTCGTTCTACGGGAACAAATCTCTTCTTCTAAATTCGTGGTCAGGTCATAAAATTTCTGATTTATTACAAGCTGTATTTCGAGCTCACCCTGACAAAGAAGTAGAGATACTTCAGATAGCACCCGGCAGGATGAACGTAATTCAACCGTTGGACAGAGAATTTTTCCGCCAGTGGAAGGCATTTTACTGAAAACTAACTAAGAAAATTATTCTGCGCAAATCACTGCGGTTTCCTGTCTAGCACCGTGACAATATTTTCAAGTTGCAATCAGTCGTACATTATCAGTTTTCCTCCCCACGGTTTCAAAATGTGATTAAATATGCATGGCACTCCTCGAAATATACTGATATTAGGCCTTATTCCTTCCTAACACCGGTCGAGTTTTGTCTACGGACGTCTAAGAACGTCAGTAGTTCGCAGGGCTGTAATATGTCGTATTTGCTTGTATGTTCTTGGTGCACAAAAAACCTATGTTTTGAACATTGTATAAATCTTTCGCATTTTTGCGGTAATTACAAGAAATAAAAGTTTTACGTGTTCCAAACAGTATATGTATTTGTGTCTATTTCACAGCTGTTTGGAAATAATGTTGTAGGTAACATATCAGCTACATTTGTCAACGAATTAATTATTATCGTATTTATTAGTTATCGTACGATCGCTTTCACTGGGCGAATCAGCTTTCTCACTGCTGTGGCAGGAGAGCGGCGCGTAGCTAACGCCACTTTGTCCCTGGATGGCGTTGGTATAACGTAGCGAGAGAGGTCGGGGTTGTACAACAGGCAGTTATAAGCGCGGACACCATGCGACAGTAATGTCTTACTTCATAAACGTTTTTACAGACTTCCAGGTCATGTCAACAGCTAACAGTCTGCATACAGACTTCCTTCAATGTTATATCACAGTGTTAAAATAGCAACACAGGTTTCGACATGACAAGTCTCACCATTCCTAGTTACACTAACTTATGCTAAGGACAACAAAAAACACCTATGCTCGAGGGGCTAATCGAACCGCCGGCGGCGAACTGCAGCGCGCACCGCAGCGTGGCGCCTCAATACCCACGGCCATTCTGCCGCGGCTGCAAGTTAAATCACAACATTTCATTACGATAGTACTTAAGCTATATCTATGGAAATTTATATTTTCAGATGGAGAAACAACTGGTGCAGACCAACCAGCCTACGCATGCGAAGCAACGGGTGTTAAACTAATTGTTTGATATTTATAGCTATATAAAACGTTCGAAAGTTACAAAATTCTGACCGATTTCTTTCGTGTTATACGGATTGCTTTGTGAAACCATTTTATTTCCATTCATGAGCAGTTCCAGCAGACCTTGCTGCCATCCTCAGATGCTGTCACTTCATCGTCTTTGAGATGGGACTATGCTCAAGTCCTGGGTCGTCACAAAGATAAAAAATTGAAATAAAATTTTTGAATGCGTTAAAGATACAATCACGAGCTCAAATGGTGCCATTCTTGTACATGTACTCTCGACGTCGGTTGGAGAAGTCTAATCAACATCCTTCCTAATTTCACTATTAAATTTTTTAATGGAATTCTAATCGTCTTGGATAATGTCAACATCGGTAAAATGTGTTCAGTTTTTAATTTTAATCGTTTTCATAAATAACTGACGTACATTGCTTTTTATCTGCATTATGACTATGGCTTTATTACTTAACAACTCCTCATTGATAGCACTGACAGTGTTTATTTCGTCTTTATTCTTATACTGCTGACTAAACTTATTCCTAATAACCTCCCCTATTTTGATTGTTGCGGCCGTATTATCACCTTTTTTTAGAGACGACGAGTTAAGGTAATTGAACATTCGGCAACAGTTTCATTTTATCGTGATTTTATTTAGCTTCAGAGGTATACTGTTTTGTAAGCCACTGTCTATGAACTGTTGTTCTTTAGCTGTGAGGTCTAGTTTGTCATACTGCCGATCCCATCAGGAGACCGAAAGGGACACTGGATGTCAACATCACATTGAAAACACTTTCGTTTACTAAGCGACGAACCTGACCATTACGTGGAACTTCGACTCCATTACCGAGATTGTTCAGTTTCTGCATAAAAATAGCAGACAGTGTACGAAAATGTTCTTCAGAAAGCACAGGCCTTAAAACAGATTCATTCCCTTCCCCCATAGAAGACTTATTATGAACCTGTTTGTAAAAGCCACGTATTTACGACTTTATTGATGTTAATTGAGCTGCTTTCTGTATATGGTGAACAATCATTTAGTAGTCATGAGGGGACTATATCAACATATGTCCTTAATATGGCGTCACATCTTAGTTTTCATTACAGTAGAGTACTAAAAATATTATTTGAACGGATTAAGCAAGTCGGAAGTATGTCTTTTGATTTTGGATGTTTAATGCGTCTAATGAAGTACATCCAGAAAAGCGAGTAGGGCTGCTGAATTATTTTTATCTTCCGAGTGAGTACAATGGAGTAGAGAGCATTTGGTGGAGCGCTAAAGTCAAACAGAGTTCTATGGAAATAATCCGTGGCAGGAGGAGCCGCAAAACCGGCGTAATAGCCTTTCCGTGCGGGTATTAACGTGGAATTTTCCCATTATCAGGAGTCAGATATCTCAGCACCCGAAATATGTTTCAGTACAGCGGTTTTACATTTAGTACATTGTTACTCGTACTTTCTACTAAAGCTTTTAAAATAATTTTTCATCTTTAGTCCCCACGAGATTCAGGGTAATTATGTGTAGAATTCGAGTAAATCTGCTCTCAGTGGAAATGCTGTAAATTAAGACAGTTGAAACTGGCTATTTTAAGTTATCTAAAGTAATATGCATTCAAGTTCATTTATGACATCCCAAATCAGACAGTTGTAAGAGTTATCCTACACGAAAAGCAATTACAATATTAACTGTATAAGCAACTAGTCCGATATTTGCAGCAAATGCAGCAGACAAAACTCGACCGGTGTTAGGAAGGAATAAGGCCTAATATCAGTATATTTCGAGGAGTGCCACGCATATGCGCAAATGGGCAGCAACAAAAGAACGCATTTTCGCTCAATAAGTGTGTTTACTTAAAAGATATTCATCTGATAATATTTATTACTCAGTAACAAAGAAAAATCACTGACACAGTTTTATGTCATTTCTTTTCTGTATTTGTAATGCACACAAAGTGATATATTTTGTTCAAACGTACATGGTAGAAAAAGAAATATGGCTGCAATACTTAAACCGTTATTATATGGATCACTGAAAAAATAAATGTCAAGAAAACAGTAATTCACTTTCTTGACTAGTAGAAACACCACATTCAAACTCATAGACTATAGAAACAGAAAATACCTGAAAATAATCTGTAGCGTATGTTTAATTTCGACTTAATGTCCCATACATCCTTTAAAATTGTAATGTATTAAATTATTAATTTCACAGATTTTTTATTGTCATTTTATTTCTTATGGTAGGAACGTTTGTCGCCGTTAATTCAGCTGTTCTGTAGGCTGATTGGCCGCGATGGAGTGGCCGAGCGTTCCACTTGCCGGGCGCCGTGGCTCAGCGCGCCCGGTCAGGGGGCTAAACGCCCTCTGTAATAAAAAAAGCTGACCCAAATATTCAACGAACAATGAAGAACGAACCACACGAACGACCGCAGAGCACATATCTACCTGAAGGGGGGGGGGGGGGAAGAAAGAAAGGGGTTTTGCTGCAGAGCGCGCCGCTGCTCGACGTCAGAGTTTCGAATCCTCCCGCCGGAAAGGACGTATTTTTTGTCCTTAGCATAGGTTAGTTTAAGTAGTTTTTATGCCTAGGGACTGATGACCAGATTAGTTACGTTCCATAGATTTACAATTATTTGAACATATTTTGAAGAAGTATTTGTAAATCTTCACGTCAGAGCTGGAAACTGCGTCATCGTTTTTTCTCAGTGATGTAAAAATGTTACAGATTTTGAAGTTTTATTACACTTCAAAATCAACCAAGTAAAACCTACAATAACATCGTTCGCTACGTGGTAACTGTTCGTGGGTTGAGGTGTACACCAGTGCCTCAAAGCTCGAAAAAGATTCATTTGACAAAATATTTTACTGTAAACCTTATTTGGTTTAATATGAAAATGAACAAGAACGATCGAAACGGTAATCAAAATTAAGAAAAAGTCCTTCTGTGTGTCATCCACCAATAATTATATGAAGTTTCTCACATAATCGAGCTACTGCCTACATCACCCAACATGATGGAAATAAACGGAAAACATGTTTTTAGTTGATAAGTAGGTCTGCAACGTAAACTACACAACTACTAAGAATGTGATGATCTTAAAATAACATAGTGCTGAAATATAAATGGTTCTGAGTACAAATGATTTTGTAAAAGACAGTAAAATTTTACGTTCGAGTGAACATAATGGGAAGAAATGTTTTCGAGTATTACTCACTGACAGAAACGTCGTCTTTGAGTGAAGTGACTGTCTCATGCAGTCGGTCCCAGAAGAGGATGAAACTGGCTCATGGTCCATACAGAAATTGTTAGTATTGGTTTGGACACACCACAGCGGTTTACGCCAAGATGAAATGTCAAATAATGGTGTCATCGATCAAAAGCAGTGTTTTACATGCACGGTATATATAAGAGACGTTGATATTCTGGCCGGCCGAAGTGGCCGAGAGGGCTACTGCGCGCCAGTCACAATATGCACGGCCGCTACGGTCGGGGGTTCGAATCCCCCCTCGGGCATGGATGTTTTTGTAGTATTTAGTATAAGGTAGTTCATAAGCATTTTGTAAGTTTAGGGACTGAGGACCCCGCAGTTAACTCCCTTAAGCGTAACAAACATTTGAACATTCGATATTCTGACTCTTATACCGTTCTTTTTGCACCTGTTAATTGCTTTCCGTCGTAAGTGTTATTCAGATGTTTCCTTGTTATATCGAAATTCAAATAAAAAGATATCCAGATTGTGTCTTTGACTCTTAACATATTGTTTTAGCATGAAAGTGAAATATCGTTTGACGGCTAAATTTTCATGTTTGCTAGTATTCATACTGTTATTTTTACGTAAAAGACCCGGTTTCCACGTAACACTGGTTACAGTTTCTCCCGTCGTTCACGAAAGACCTTAAATAATTTTTGAAAATGTAATAACGCTCAGTGTATCCCAGCGTAGTTTGATAGATCCTTACCGATCACAATAAATATATATGACGAGGAAGATAAATTCTAGCTCTCGCATTTGGTACGTAGACGATGCCAATGTGTCAAGCTAAGTGGCGCCGTTATTTGCTAAGTTCCAGGAGTAATACTGACAGCCGACCCAAATAATTAGTCTAATGGCCTCACACTGAAAGATCCGTTATCGTTACAGTACAGGATTGACGATCAATCACTGGAGCTAAGTACAACTAGACGTATCTGCCTGAAGCGACGTAAGGTGAACACACAGTATAGATCAAACCGCTTCAGACTTCAGGACGGTTTTCCGAAGATACCATCTCTGCGTGCCTGTTAGTGCTTATCTGTCTTCTACGGCAACAGAATATTTTTGAGTGAATAATAATAACACGTAGACTTAACCTACTTACTATGGGAATGTTGTATCATCCATGTTGCTACTTGTTGACTTCTCGTACCGGTCTAGTTGTCAGAAAAGATACGATGCAGGATGCGTCGCTAGAACAACTACTCAGATTAATAAGCCAAGTTTTATTGACTGAAGAATACAATACTCCTATCTATTCTTCTCTCTTATCGCGGCGTCGTCGACTGTACAATTCTAGCTGCGCTGAGAACTAGTTACTGCCTAGTTCGTAGCAGATTTCTGAGGGCTCGTCCAGAAGCATGTCGGCATAGATATAGCCGCTTGTAGAGGACGGGCGTCTAGTTTACTCCCTCCAAGAGGCGCAGCGCCGGCGGGAGATTGGTTGTCGGTCTACCACTGCCTTCTCCACGATCGTTCTCTTGCGTCTGGCGTGTGGCGCCACAAAAGGGAAAATATTGGGAAGATATATGACGCCAACGATACGGTCACAAGGAAATGAATCAATTGTTGCTTCAAATCGCAATTTATTGAATCAAATGGTAACCAATCTCAAATAACCAAAAAATTAAAAACATTAAAATGTAACTAATTAATTAATTGGAAATAAAATAGGAAGCTGCATTTAGCAAATTTAAATTTCAACTTCACGATCACTCTAGGAATTTTATTTTTGAGAAAGCGTGCTCTCATTTAAGAAACACTTCGTACAGTTTAAATGGTTTACTAGCGTCGAAAACAATTAACAATTTAAACCACTTTGCCCCTTTTGGAAAACTACTTAACTACAGCAAAAATTAAAAACATGTATGATAATTAAATTAATAAATGGGGCAATTTCAAATACACAATTCAAGATCCCGCAGAAGTTAGTTAATACAAACCAAAAATAATCAAAAGTCCAAGTTTCAAAACACGATAAGAAAACAAGAAATATTATAAGGCTCAGTTAAGTAATAGCTTACTGTTCAGTAATAACAACGTGACGCACCAATCGACACAACAGTTACAGGAAAGCATGCTATAGGTACTTAATAAAATACAACTAAGTTCAGAAGGGCTTTCCCCCTTTAGTAATTACAGTTACCAAATGAAATTAAAGGCAAGTCACGACTGTGGCGTAAAACATGCCATATTTTAAGAATAAACAAACATCTGAAGAGCTTATTCTAAAAGAAAGTGTTCTGTGATAACTGACTACGCAAGGAACCGTGTAACGTAAACATGACGAAAGGTAATTTCAAAACAACAACACAATGACACAGGTGAGACAGCTGAGCCAATAACATATTAATTTAAATTCAAACAGTATGTATGGTAACCAACCTTAGTATCAGAGTACTCGCTAAAGACGGGCAACTCACTTGCTAACCAAATCAACACTCCACGGAGTGAAATCCAGAGAATCTGGGAAAACTAAATAACTTGATAGAAAATATACTCAAACAACAACGGTAGGTCTGAAGATACAAAATAAGAAAAAAATTTAACTTAGTGCCAAATAGTCAAAATACGCCTCTTACTTGGGCAGCTACTAGGGAGGGTGGAAAACACATTGGTAACAGAATCACACGCGCGCGCCGAGGAAAATATCCAGCACTCCGATGGCCACGACGACGAGCAAAAATCAAAAGACGTGCTCAAACCACCACTCAGGGAGAGTGTCACAACATGCCATAGCAAGCAGGTTCACAGTGATCACCAATACACGTAATTAAAGGCAAATAGAAACAAAGGGAAGGCGCTATCATAGCTTGTTTTACTTTTTTTAATTTATCTCGGGTTCACACTGAGCACTGTTTGACGGGGAATGTCCGATCACACCTCCAGCTGATGCTAAAGTAGAAGTTAACTTGCTAACCAGCTGGCCAGAAGTGCCAGCCCAAAACTACGCAAGAACCATCTCCCAGCCATGGTGGCACCACCCTCGCTTGAAAGTATCAGCGAGGGCCGGGCTGATGGCGTTACAGAGAGGTTTCTCCTGTGTCACCGCCAAGCGAACAACGAAGCAGGTCACAGATAGTACGTCCATCATTCGGGGCGCCGCGCTCGGGAGGGGAGGAGTGGCGCCAGCACGAAATGAAAACGAGCCGAAACGGCTCAATGCACTTCATCTGCAAAGGATGCCGTGTAAAAACAGCGTCTACGACGATGTCTTGACTATTGCTCAAGTGTTTGGGATCCGCAGCAGGTCAGTTTTAAAGGAAGACATGGAAGAAGTTCAGAGGCAAGCAGGTAGGTTCGTTGCAATGCGCGAGTCTCACAGAAACTCAAATGGGAATCGCTGGAGGAAAGACGATGTTCTTCTCGAGAAATTTTGTTGAAGAAAATTGGAGAGCCGGAAATTGAAGCTGACTGTAAAACGATCTTCCTGCCTCCTACAAAGATAAAAGAAATTAAGACTCGTACAGAGGCGTGCAGATATTCTTTCTTTTCCCTCCTATTTAGTAGTGGAATAATAAAGGAAATGCCTAGTAGCGGTACAGTGTACCCGACGCCGCCACGCATTTACGGTGGATTGCGGAGTGTACAGGGAGTATCACCTAACAATTGCACGGCAGATATTGCGGGCACGGAAAGGACAATGGCTTTGAGGTTTTCACAGAATGGATTGGTAGTCAGGGGCTCGTATTTTTAGCCAACAAACAGATTGTAATATTACTTAGAATGTGTATTTTATATGCAAACATACAGTTTTTAATAGAACGATGGTTGTTTCTATCATGTACTGTATTTTTTGGCACCAGCTGTGTACAAAGAATTGTGAATGTCATTTTTATCACGGTTAGTTTGGCAGCTGCAACCGTTCAAAGTTTCGGGGGCGGAGGCTGCGATAGTGTAATTTACTGGCCGAGTGGCTAGCCGCTGGGCACAGCGCGCTGTCTCATCACCACCAGTCAGTCAGCTACGCAGTAGTAGCCTCCGCCCCCAAAACTTTGAATGGTTGTAGCTGCCAAACAAAACGTGATAAAAATGTCATTCATAATTCTTTGTACACAGCTGGTGTCAAAAGTTTCAGTGTATTATAAAAACAATCACTGTTCAATTTGAAAAATTGTATGTTTGCATGAAAAATACACTGTATAGGTATTTTTACAATCTGTTTATTGCGAGTCCTTGACTACCAATCCATTCCGTGAAAACCATACATCAATCGCACTTTCCATTTCCGCAATATATGCGGTGCAAGTGTTATGTTATCCACCCTGTATATGTAGATGGCCGCAGCGAAGCGACCCAGCGCACTGGGGCGCTGTGCTACGATGCGCGAGGCCGTTTTCCCGTTTGGGTTTCGAATCCCCCCTCTGGCCTAGATGTTTGTGCCGTCTGTAGTATAAGTTCGTTCATAAGTAGTTTGTAAGTTTAGGGACTGATGACCCCGCAGATAAGTCCCATAAGCTTTACAAACATTTCAACATTTGATATTTACATGTAGAAGTCACAGCACGCAAGTTTCCCATAATGTATTCAACTTGTTAACATGATTACTTCGCAACTACCAACAAACGTATTTTTAGGAATAACGATATTTATTTTTTCTGAGACCGCCCAGATAATAGTGTGACGCAAAAGGAAATTTAATACTTACTTCCATTTTTGCTTTTCGTACAGAATAAGTAGAACCCCAAGGATGAAGTCAGTATTTTTTAAATTATTTAAATGTTTGATTTTTAAAGTAATGGCTGTTGTATATATGACTAATTGTTTGAGCGTATCGTGTGCCGGCATGTCACGGATAGAAGTCTGCCTATTTGGGATGATCGATCGAACTCGGTCGAGTGCGCCACGCTCGGGTTTTGTTACTTCCGCTACGAATTCTCGGAGCGGGCAGACTGCGCTAACGCCGTCTATAGACAAGTCCTCACAAATACGTGGGTTCGTTCAAGGAGCTGCAGGGCTGCAGCTTCCTGCAGCAGCAAAGCAGGAACTATCGCACATGCGGGGTACAGATGACGTCAGGCTGCAGGAGGAGATTTTCCCTGCAGCTTATGCAGCCAGGCAGCTGCAGAACGCTGCAGCCGGGAGCTTCCTTGAACAGCCGGTAGGCTGCAGCATGCTGCAGGATTGCTCTTTGAACCGTACTGCGCATGCGCGGTACCAGTCCTGCAGCTATTTGATCGAACCCCGTGTCACATCGTACCAATAGGCCGAGACCGCTACTCGACCGTCTGTACCCTAGCGGCCAGCCAGCCAGCCAACGATCGTGGTATGCCGGCCGCGGTGGCCGAGGGGACTGAGGCGCTCCAGTCACGGTCTGCACGGCCACTATGGTCGGGGGTACGAATCCCCCCTCGGGCATGGATATTTGTGCCGTCCTTAGTATTAGATAGTTCGTAAGTAGTTTGTAAGTTTAGGGACTGATGACCCCGTAGTTAAGTCCCATAAGCTATACAAACATTTGAACATTTGATCGTGGTGTACTCGTTGCAACATGACACGGACTCCGCTGATGCCCAATCTGGCGAGCTGTTCGGTTTGCTGTTGTGGCCGGCACAGCGGCCCTGAGCGTCCGAGAGCTGATGCTCATTTTTATACACTATTCCCACCATCTGATGGAACTAATATTAGTTTTGACATGCGCTAATATTTATGTGTGGAAGACAAATAATAAATATGTACTGACGTGTTTTACGGCCCACTTTAGATTTGTAGTTTTATAAGTTTTTGCAAACGTTTTGGACCAAAATAATAATCTAAATAGTAAAAAATTAATTAATAAGAGTGTCTGAAACCCTTTTAGGAAAAAATATTTTAGTAGTAGCGGATTCCGAACCACCGCCCTTTGGCGTCACAGTCCAACGCCTTGCCCACTACGCTACGGCTACCAATCAAAAGGTGAGTCCTTTAATTTCATACCATTAATGGCCGTTGTAAACTGATGCTAATATGGCATTTGTACACATTAGATTATCATTTATCGTACGAAGAACGATTTGTTTTTGTTAATTCTTCAGTGCGCCATTGCTTTCAAATGACAACGTGTAAGGTACAATAAGAAAATCATCAAATACGCAACGCAAGATAGCATATGCCAGAGAGAGTTCTGGGCTAGGAATGTCACGTGACATCTCCGAACGGCTGGTTTTCGTTAATTCAATGGATGGTGTCAAATCTCCGTTATTTTTGCAAATATGTCTCAAACGATACGAGATATAAAAAAAAAAAAAAAAAAAAAAAAAAGAGGGAGCTAAGTTATAGAGAATTTCCTCCTCTACCAATTATGTTATTCAATTTTCGTGTCAAATGAACGGTTCGTGTGCAATTACAATTATATTAAAAGCGGCTTTTTTTGGTATTACTACCGTATTTTTGTCCGAAAAATTTGGAAAAGGGAGGTTCCGGTCTCTGGCGGCCTATAATCATGTCTGTAAAAGTTGGTGCTGATCGGTTGAACGGTTCGTCTTAAAAACAGGAAACACGTTACGGACAGACAGACGGACAGACAGATATACATACATCCCAAAATCGCCGTTATTTTTAAAAATGAGATTAACGGTTAAGCCGTTATTTTCATTTAAATTTCGAGCTTTCAAAAGACGATCGCAAAGGTACACTTTCAGTATTACTACCGTAACCTAAAGTGTGCGAAAAGATCTTACAGTGGCAGACTCAGGAACAATGTGCAGCATATGACTTAGGTATGTGTTTTTGTTTTCGAGTGTGGCGTATCATCTGATCTGTAATTTTCATTAAAAAAATATTAATGTATCGCTACAGATCATCAGAATAACGTTACAAATTTCTTTACTGTAAATGAAACCTATTCATGATCTGCGTCCCGCAGGTTAGATCATGCCCCTACCCCCACATTTCACGTCGTCTCCTTCTCATAATATCTCGAATTCGTTTCAACAGGATCCGACAGTTACACAGTTTGACACTATCACATGCATTCATGATCAATTAATCATTCAAAGAAAACTATCAGCATCGCTTTGAGATACGACCTGACCCGACATTCACTTTTGCTCTTTGAGAACTCAGACCCATTGTGTATATTGAACTTCGATCTCAACATTATTACTGAAGACCCACATTTTATCTTATCTCTAAAGGAAACACTCGTTATCAGTTGCGCCATTTTAGAGCTCTTCACAGATTGCGACGCGATGGTATTTCTTGTCTTGAATTACAAGTCAAGTTGGGGCGAACTTGGCGGGAGCAAGTTCTGTGTTATGTTTTCATGATGTGACCCAACAGAAATTTAACACTCTTCTGCAGTGTCTCGGACAGTCAAACGGCATCAACAAATTCGTTGACGTTCCTCACATGTGAGTCGTCAGTAGACATCATTAACTATTCGTAACACTGAGTTCGTCAACGCATTAATCATCGTCGGCATCTTGCAGAATTTGGTGTGTATCTGTAAATTTAATGTCGTCTCACGGTGTTCCGCTAACTCTGCAAATACGAAATTAGTAAACCGTTGGACTCAACGCTCTACTCATTGCAGCAGTGAACAATAAGTAACAGACAATAAAGCTTCCAGCAGTTGCACATTCAGAACAGGTGCGAGAATGGATGCCATTCGGCTTTTTGCTCCGATATTCCACTGGATCGAAAGTACGGATTTTCCGGAATTGAAGGTATCTGAAAAATTGTATAATGGCACGAAAGATAGTTGAGGAGATATTGCGTCATGCGTGAAAACTAGATTTTGTTTCCGATGGAGCGTACATCGGTTACGGCTTTCCGTCGATGAAATATGCAGTAGCACAGTATAGAGGGAGAACCGCAGTTAAAAAAGAACAAAAGACGCGTGTGCCGTATTGTGTTTCAGTTGCGACAGGAATGTCTGCCTCGCTTATTCCACAGCTTGCTCTTTATTGTATGCTACCTGTGCAGGACGTTGGCGGATGACAATAAACGGACGGAGAGTGCGCTCGACACTGTGTGACAGACAGACCACGTTGGAAATCATGTCAGACTGTTGTGCTCGAAAGGACCAGAGGACGTCACAGCGCCCACGCCACACAGTGGGACGCAATACCCAAAACGTACCGAAAACCCCAATATCAGAAATTTCGATTCTCGGAATTTTGATGGGTGTGTTGGGTAGGGGAAGGATTGGTGCATCTCATTTCAGAAGGAGAGGTCACTACCTTCAATATCTGTCGAGATACGTCAGTTAAAAGAGACCGTTGAGAGCATTCGCGGCGCTGTGAAAGAAAGGCAAATGTACTCTCGGTTTGTGAGGGAATATTTTGGTACTGAAGTGAAGAATTTCAGTACTATGAGGTGAAAACGGTTGCTACAGATATGTACAAAATGTTCGTACACTAAATCGGTATACATAACGTGGTTATCCTATTCATATTATATGTTTTACGATTCCTTTGCAAAACGTCCATGTTTTGGCTAACTTGCATTTTCAACTAGAGCAGAAGTAGCATGTATCGCAATATATCGCGGAAGTTCCACTCCCAGACTATAGATTGATTAATTATCTGGTGGAATTAACAAGAATCAGCTGCCAAAATCTGCCACTTCTCTTGTGTAATGAATATTAACAAGTCCCCGTGCGGCCGACATTTCGTATGCATCAGAACAAAATATTCAATCATATTAATCATGCAGTGAAGGCTTTCACGACCGGCTGAAATAATTGCTGTTGAATCATCCGGGTTATGTGATCGTGGTCGAAGAAACATATCTGCTCCTGACGTTTCGTCCAGAGCTGCGCTGGACATCCTCAGAGGTGCTACTGGTAGCGGTGAGTCTTGCCGACTCAAGTTTTGAATGTTATGAACAATTCTCTTTATTAGCTACACTTAAATCTTATATTGTTGATTATATTATTACATTTGTAACTTGCATTCTGTTACCAACTTTGAAGATTGTTTCATTATATTATTGAATAACAATTTGTGTGTTGTCGAAGAATATTTTTCGCGGTATATTTTCGACAAATATTCTGTTATTTTGATATTATAAACGAATCACGTTGGTAGTGTATTAATTATTAGTGTCTAAATACTATATACACGCTATGGGTCACGTTGGTATTTTAGCGCCGCCATTTTGTTTAGACAATTTTCACCTTGAAATGCGTAGTCAGCAAGCTCAGAAATATGTGTGTGATGTGTTTTGTATGAATTAAACATCTTATTGGAGTTTGTGCCATGTTTTGGGGATTCCTTCCCACTGTGCGCCGGTTTCATGAAGCGTATCCAATGGATCAGCCATACTCAACCTTTTTTCTCCTCAGGCCAAATTCACGAAAGTGTTATTTCAAGTGGGCCACAACATTATTACAGGACAAAATAACACAGCGAAATGGCTATATCCATTTGTTTTATCATCAAAATCTATTTTGAAAGATAGCTGAACGTTTAATTAATTAATATTTTTAGATTTCGTGCACTTGCTCTTTAGAAAAATCACAATTATTTTCAAAGAATGAAATCTAAGTACTTAAAACTTTTGAGTAGCCATCTGGAACTCTGCTGCAACCTTATGACAGCCCTTTCCAATCAGTTACGTATTTGTTAAATATCTTTGTTCGTAACGTACGTTAATCAATGGAATATGACATTTAGTGATTTTTTTTTCTTTTTCAACAGAGACATAGCGAGTGATTACTGTGAACTGCCACTATGGTACCCGCCAGAGCTGGACAGGAGTTAACCAAAATGTTGACTTCATTAATCATTAACCCATTAATGAAAACATTAACATGGTTAAACGTTAAAGCGTCACTTTACGGAGAATTTGAGGGAAGTTAACGTTAATCGTTAACTAAAAAAAAAAATGTTCAAATGTTTTTTAAGCTTATGGGACTTAACTACGGGGTCATCAGTCCCTAAACTTACAAACTACTTATGAACTACTTACGAACTAGGACGGCACAAATATCCATGCCCGAGGGGGGATTCGAACCCCCGACCGTAGTGGCCGTGCTGACCGTGACTGGAGCGCCTCAGTCACCTCGGCCACCGCGGCCGGCAATCGTTAACTCGGACCTGTATTGTGCACCCATAAAATTTCGCCTTCAGTCTCTGATTTTATATTTGTGTGTAATCGAACCATTGAAAGAGAACAAATTATAAATGTTAATGTCTGTTCGGTGAACGTTTATCACGTCTGAACCACAAGACATAAAGAGCTAATAATTTGTACAGTTACTAATGTCTATCCGCGGAAGGCTTTAGGCACGGTATTATGGCGATCGGATAGCTATATATATATATATATATATATATATATATATATATATATATGTGTGTGTGTGTGTGTGTGTGTGTGTGTGTGTGTGTGTGTGTGAATGTCTTTTCGGTGTATGCTTATCACGTCCGAACGACAAGACGCAGAGACTTAAATATTTTTACAGTTACTAATTTATACCTGAGGAAGGTTTTAGGCACGGTTTTATAGCGATCTGATAGATATTTAATAATTTGACGAATATAACGCGAAATGCGGAACGATAATTACTCTTTGAAAATTATATTTACTGTTTGAAAATGGTTTTATTGGTTGCATTGTTGCTTGAGGATTGATAATGATGAAAGAGTGGAGTATATTGGGATGGAAAGTTATCGGTGTATATAAAATTCTACATGTGTGTGTGTGTGTTAATATTTCGCTCTGCAGCGAAAACTACAGAACGCAAATTGTGTGTAATTGTTGTCCGAAGTCTCCCGTTGTACACCATAGCAGTTCCATGCCGATAGCTATAAGGGGGTGGATGATATGGTGGTTGAAGTTCGTCAAATTATAAGAATATTCGGACTGAAGGCCAGCGATGACGTTTGCGACTCTAGCAAGGAGGTTACATAAAGCGAAACGTGATGACACAGACAATATCTTTGGTCTATGCGTGCTGCAATGTCTTCAGCTCTTTCTCTGTAAGGATAAGCATACGAATAAGGAAATATAAGAGTAAATAAAGCAGCAAAAGAGAAATTTCTTTTAATACATCTTTTAAAAAATCTATTTGACGTTTTGCACATTACATCAAGTGATCGATCTGTGATATTATTACAAATATTATTGTTGAATTACGTGATTGGATTCTTCGAAACGAGTGCATTTTTACTTGTGATTTGATCTACACTACTTACTTTCCTGATAAACGGTAACTGCATAGACTTCTGAAACCTTTAAAAATACATAGTTTTGCTCCAATCTTTATGAAATTTTGCACATATGACCAAACCAAGAGGAAGATCACTTGGTACATAAATGTTTGTATGGTAGATGACAGAGGGTAGCTAGCAGAAAACGTTGCCGAGAGAGGGAAAGGTGGAAACGAAGAGAGAGATGGGAGAGAAAGAGGTGGCTGCATGGAGAGGGGGGGAGGGGGGAAGCCGGCCGCGGTGGCCGAGGGGACTGAGGCGCTTCAGTCACGGTCTGCACGGCCACTGCGGTCGGGGGTTCGAATCCCCCCTCGGGCATGGATGTTTGTGCCGTCCTAAGTCTTAGTTAGTTCATAAGTAGTTTGTAAGTTTAGGGACTGATAACCCCTTAGTTAAGTCCCATAGACTTTACAAACATTTGAGCAGGGAAGGAAGGGGAGGTGGACTACGAGAGTGTAGGATAAATAAACACCCGGGCAACGCCGGGTTTACAGCTAATATATATATATATATATATATATATATATATATATAGCGCTAGAGATAACTGAAGACTTCCGGATACCGATACCTTAGTGTGTATTAATCGATTACAAACCTAGGGCCAGCAGTCGCCTTATAATTTCTTGTATATCCGGAGCGCGTCTCCCGTCCGCTCAAAATTCTCACTAGTCTGACGCTACGGAAGTAGCGTCCCTCGACCACATTCCTCCATCTTTAACATCAGGGATTCCCACCAAAAATGGCACACTTATATACGAACGGATACTTCAGCGCACCGTAAATAACGCGATTGCGAGCGCTGTCCGAGCTGCCACAGCCGCCACCCGGGGAGGACAGGGATGAGGAAAGGACCGGGCCGCGCAAACAGTCGAGTGGGGCTTGCTTCACAACAAGCGACATGCGCTGTGGATGAGTGTGCTGCCTAAAGGCTAGTTTACACGACGACACTACGTTTCATGAAACTGCGCTACTGGCTAGTGCGCATGCGCGGCAGGCGTTCGCTCAACTCGTGGCGAAACTAAACAGTTTCGGCACCTTCCAACTTTGGCGAAACTGATTGCCCGTGTTTTTAGGTTAGGTTACAACCAATACAGAACAAAACACAACATAAAGGGGGAACGGAAGAAATAATTCGGTTTTTGAACAGATATGCGATGCATAGGTGTTTGTGCGATTTTAATGATGAAAATTTTAGTGCTCTTGAAGCAATTATTCGTGAAATAATATATTGATGGGTTGACGGTTAGTGAATTGCAGACTCAAACACATTCAATTCCAAATACCTAAACAAACGGACTATGGCAATTGTGGACTTGGGAACACGGTACAGGTACTGTACAGACGAATATCTACTTGACAAGATTCTATGTCCCAGCCTCGTCGCCGCTTTTGTGTCTCGCTTTCGCCGGTTGTCTTAGGTGACGGTGGCCGAGTAGAAATAGACCGACACAGGAATAGAGAGTGCACGCGTGTGCAGGTACAGAGGTAAGCAGCCAGTGGACAGCAGAAACTAAAAACACTAGAGTAAATTAGAAAGAGATATATATTTAATAGAGTCTTAGTAATACTTAACTTTTACATAGTTCTTGACTGCAGAATGCTGATACATAGATTAGATAGAGGCTTGCCTACTGACGATTCCTAGTGCCTATCCGATTCCCAAGTGTTAACTGGTTCCTATCTCAATCCCAAGTGAACGATGTCGTTCAGTGGTGGCCACGAGCGGAGTTGCAGCAGAGGGCGCTCGTGGCTGACGTCGTAAGAACGCCGCACGCACGGCGGCGCGCGGCGAAAGTAGTTGGCGCGCACTTTAGACTTGTGCCACACCACACAAGAAACGTAATGCAATTTGTAATTTCAGTTCTGGTAACAATGCTTCACGCATATCAGTATCTTACATCTTTATTGCATTACTAACTGGGTTTAAAAGTTAAGTAAACTGCTCTGGTGTCATTCTCAGTTGATTAAAATAGCTCCTAGGGTCTTCACTTACAATTTCTTTCAGCAAGGTCGCTGCTCAACCGAGCTGAAGTATTTTTTTTTTTAATTCAGTCAGAAACTCAAACACGTTTATTATTTTTTTATGTTTAGTCTTATGCAGCTCCGCCACAACTCTCACAGCTACGAAAACTTTCATTCTACGGCGACTACGGCACTCACAAAACAACGAAACTGAAGTGTATAGTATTGGCGCCGTGTCTACAGAGATACAGAAAACCAGCTGCGAGCAAATCATTTCATGCAACGAGTGTCGCAACCTAGTGTCGTCGTGTAGACTAGCCTTAAGTTCAGAGCATTGGCTTCGCCGATTTCGCTGTGCGCCTCACCAATTTTTATCAGTCAGCCATTAGAGATTATTTATTGTGAAATTTTGAATACAGGACGACTAGATTGCCGAGCCACTCAAAAGAGCTCGGCGGGCCACAAATGGCCCGCATGCCGCAGGTTGAGTACCGCTGCACTGGAGGAACGTGCTGAACGTGCTGTGACCTCACGCGCGGTTAATGCAGTCGGCGTTTACTGCCCGCGAGGCGATAAATCCAGGCTACCCGCTGGACGCCGTCGTTAGTTGGGTTGCCTGACAGCTAGGCGCAGCCTTAAGCCGGCACTTGCGGGCGAAAAGGGCGGTGAGTAGAGTAGTAGAGTAGTGTGTGCTGCGCGGTGCGGCGCGGCGGTCAGCGACCGGCAACGCGAGCCGCGAGCCGCGGGCGTCGCTCATCTCTGGTGATGGACGGCGCGAGGCGCAGATAAGCGCCAGCCTGAGTAATGGCTGGCCGCGGGCTCATCACGGCCGCTCCATCTCTGCTGGCCCCAGGCACCGCGTGGCCTCCGCCGTGGACCGCCGCCTCAACCTCTGTCCGTACACTACCCTATAGTGCTGCTGTTAAGGCTAGTTTACACGACGACACTACGTTTCATGAAACTGCGCTACTGGCCAATGCGCATGCGCGGCAGGCGTTCGGGGAAGTCGTTGACGAAACGAAATAGTTTCGGCACGTTCCAACTTTGGCGAAACTGATTGTGCGTGTTTTTAGGTTAGGTCATGACCAATACAGAACAAAATATAAAATAAGGGGGTAACGGGAGAAATAATTCTGTTTCTGAATATATATGCGTTGCGTATGTGTTTGTGAGATTTTAACGGCGTGTTAGTGCTCTACTGACAATTATTTATGAAATTAAATATTGATGTTGACTATTAGTAAATTGCAGACTAAAATACATCCAATTCGAAATACCTATACAAACGTAGTATGGAAATTGTAGATTTCAAATCATATGTTCAAATTTTTGTTAAGCTTATGGGACTTAACTACGGGGTCATCAGTCCCTAAACTTATAAACTACTTACGAACTACCTTATACTAAGGACGGCACAAATATCCATGCCCGAGGAGGGATTAGAACCCTCGACCGTAGTGACCGTGCAGACCGTGACTGGAGCGCCTCAGTCCCCGCGGCCACCGCGGCCGGCTTGTGGATTTCGGAACACGGTAAAAGTACTGCAGAGACGAATATCTACTTGACACGAAACGTAATGCAATTTGTAATTTCAGTTCTGGTAACAATGATTTACGCATAACGGTAACTTGTTTCTTTATTGTATTACTAACTCTGTTTAAAAAGAACGTAAACTGCTCTGGTGACATTCTAAGCTGATTAAAATAACTTCTAGGGTCTTCAACCACAATTTCTTTCAGGAAGGTCGCTGAGCAAAAGAGCTGATGTCTTTTTTTAATCCATTCACGAACCCAAATAAGTTTCTTATTCTTTTTATGTTTAGTCTTATGCAGCGACTTCACACAGACAAGCAACAGATTCTCCACAACTCGTACAGCTACCAAAACTTTCATGTTACGGCGACTACAGCACTCACAAAACAGCGAAGGTATGGGCGCCGTGTCCAGAAACATACACGAAGCTAGTTGCGCGCAATTCATTTCACGCAACGAGTGTCGCAACCTGGTATAGTCGTGTAGACTAGCCTTTAAGGATAGTTTACACGACGACATTACGTTTCATGAAACTGCGAAACTAAACATTTTCGGCTCCTTCCAACTTTGGCGAAACTGATTGCGCGTTTTTTTTTTTTTTTTTTTTTTATTTTTTTATTTTATTTTTTTTTTTTTTTTTATGTAAGGTTATAACCAATACAGAACAAGGGGGGACGGGAGAAATAATTCGGTTTTCAAACATATATATGCGATGCGGTGTTTGTGCGATTTTAGCGATGAAAATTTCAGGAGTAAGCAGAGGCGTGTTAGTGCTCTTGAAGCAATTATTCGTGAATTAAATATTGATGGGTTGACGATTAGTGAATTGCAGTCTAAAGTACACTCAATTCCAAATACCTACAGAAACGAACTACGGTAATTGTGGATTTGGGAACACGGTACGACTATTATAGACACGAATATCTACTTGACAAGAAACGTAATGCAATTTGTAATTTCAGTTCTGGTAGCAATGCATAACAGTATCTTGTTTCTTTATTGCATGACTATGTTTAAAAGGAACGTAAACTGCTCTGGTGGCATTCTAAGGTGATTAAAATAGCTTCTATGGTCTTCAATTGCAATTTGTTTCAGCAAGGTCGCTAAGCAACCGAGATGACGTCTTTTTTTTTTAATCCAGTCGCAAACCTAATCACGTTCCGTATTCTTTTTATGTTTAGTCTTATGCAGCGACTTCACACACAGTAGCAATAGCTCCGCCACAACTCTTACAGCTACCAAAACTTTCATTCTACGGCGACTACGGCACTCACAAAACGACGAAAATGAAGCGTATGGTATTGGCACCGTGTACACAGACATACAAAAAACCAGTTGCGCGCAACTTATTTTATGAAACGAGTGTCGCAACCTGGTGTCGTAGTGTAGACTAGCCTTTACCAAAAACTTGCCGACCGAGTTTGATAAAAGATCATGAGCATAAAAACAGCGAACTTCTAAATTTCAAATTTGTAAATAACGACTGAAAATTCGTACTTCTTCCTTGTGGAAGCCGTTAGCTATACCTCGGGTTTAGTGTTTTAGTTATATAAATGTAACAGATACAGTATAAAACCAAATATCGCCAATTACTGGGTATTTCGCGTATAGAATGAGACATTTGAAGCTATATTTGAAAATTCACTTAAATTGTCAGTAAATTTAGGTTACCGGTTTCCACCATTTAATTGGGCATCTTCAGACCATTACAACAAGGCCACCAGTTGTGTTGGACAGGAGCTAAAGGATTCTAGATCAGTCGACATTTAGCATCTTTTAGCTCCTGTCCAATGCAAACGGCGGCCAACACTATGGTTGTAATGGTAGTTAGATGGCCATTTAAATGGTCGAAATTCAAAAATCAAAATGTTTGTAGAACTTATGGGACTTAACTACAGGGTCATCAGTCCCTAAGCTTACAAACTACTTATGATCTAGCTAAGACTAAGGACGGCACAAATATCCATGCCCGAGGGGGGATTCGAACCCCCAACCATAGTGGCCGTGCGGACCGTGATTGGAGCGCCTCAGTCCCCTCGGCCACCGCGGCCGGCTAAATGGTCGAAACCGGTAAGCATAAAAATTATAAAATGTGAACTTGACTGACATTTAAGTTAGTAAATTATTCTGATCAATGAACCTCAAACCCGTTGCTACACAAGGAAGATATTTATGGAAGAATTAAATTTTCAGAGGAAAGGTTCGTAACTTTTGTATTTAACGTTTATTGCATGGTGTTTTAAATAACGCTTAAATGAAAGAGAAATGTACCTTTAACAGTACATCCACGTCGTTACTACCCAAATGTTCAAATGTTTTTAAACCTATGGAACCAAACTAAGAAGGTCATCAGTCCCTAGTCTTACAAACTACATAAACTAACCTAAGGACAATACAACCATTCATGCCCAAGAGAGGATTCCAACCTCCGACGCGGGAGGCCGCACGATCCGTTACTTTTCTCACAGTTGTTGTTAATGGTTCTTACGGGGAGCAAGAAATCCACGCAACCAGTTTTGATCCCTATAATGGACATAAGTCTCCGATATAGGGGCCTCAATATGGCATAATGGATTGCCGAAACTGGTGGTAAAGGAATAAATGTTTCTGTTAAACATACGTAACTTTATCTACCAGTCCATTCTCGAATATCATACAGGAAGAAATAACACCTTAATCTCTCAACACACACATTCATGCTCGACGGAGGATCCAAACTCTGATGCGGAGCGCCCGGATAATTTTTCCCAATGTAGGTCGGAATCAACACAGTACTTTCAGCATATTACGTTCAGATCTCGTGTGGAAGTTTCATTATTTTGAGTCAGTTGCACCTCATAAATTTTATGTATAAATATCACTCTCGACAAGCCACTCACGGTGTGTGGCGAAGAGTACTTAGATGTACCATTATCACTTTCTCCTATTCCAGTCGCGTATTATCGCAGCAAGAACAATTGACTATGTATCGTAATATCGCTAATCTTATCCTTGTGGTGCCTTCGCGAAGTATATGTTGCAGGAAGAAGTATATTAATTGGCTCTCCATGAAAGGTACGCCTCGAACATTGACAGAAGCCCTTACCTCAATTCACAACGTCACTCTTAGAGCGTCTGCCACTGGAGTTTGATAATCGTCTCCGTGACGCTTTCGCGCTTACTGAATCAGGCCGAAACGAATCATGCTGCTCTCCGTTGGATCTTCTCTGCGTTTTCTATTAACCATACGTGGTACGAATGCCACACTAATGAGAAATACCCAAGCCCTCGCCGAACGAAGGTTTTGTAACATACTTCCTTTTTTTTGATGGACTACACTTCCTGTGGATTCCTCCCATGAATCGCAGTCTGGCATCTGCTTACCAATGATTGATTTTATATGGTCTTTCCAATTCAAATCGCCCCTTATGTTTGTTGTTGCTGTTGTGCCGCTCTCCACCCTACACTAACCTAAGAAAGCCTCTTCATCTTCTCATGTCTATTTGTAACTTCTTAGTGTATTCGTATCTTAGTCTCCCTCTGAGATTTTTACCCCTCACATCTACCTCTAATGCTAAGTTGACGATTCATTTATGTCGGTGTCCTGCCAATCGATCCCTTCTTTTCTCAAGATATGCCAGAAATTCGTCTTCTCCCCATTTCTGTTCAGTTCTTCCTCATTATTTACTATAGATAACCGTATAATTTTCAGCATACGGCTGTGATGTTACATTAAAAAAATTTTATTGCTTTACTGTCTTATCGTCCATGTTTCAGTACCGTACAAAGCAACTTTTTTTTAAACTTATGTGACTTAACTACGGGGTCATCAGTCCCTAAACTTACAAAGACGGCACAAATATCCATGCCCGAGGGGGGATTCAAACCCCCGACCGTAGTGGCCGTGCAGACCGTGACTGGAGCGCCTCAGTCTCCTCGGCCACCGCGGCCGGCAAAGCAACATTCCATACAAATTCCGTGAGTAAAGAATTCAATGACTAATTAATATTAGAAGTTACTAATTTCTCTTTTCCCCATTGCGATGAACGATATGATCTCTCTAACAGATTCTCTGGTGTTCTCCAGAGCCTTTGCGTGCTTCATTTCGTACAGCCCTCATTGACAGTGGAACCAATGTGGAGTTACCTTGCCACGTCAGTGGGTCGGGGAACGAGAAAATTGAATCTTCTGCAAAGGATGCAGCTCTCCTCCCTTAGTTTGCTACCTATTCAGTTCCCTGGGACGATATTGTCATCAGCGTCTCTGGGCAAGTGATAAAGCTCTGACGCTTCAGTTGGTCTTCCCTTGAAGGGAACAAACTTCAGGACATTAAACCTCTTCCAACTGTTCGGCCGACCTCATCTCCCTCGCGAATACTCGCCCGGTTTACCTTACCTTTACCTTTACCTTTACCTTTGCCCTTGAATACAATACTGTCGTTTCAGCCACCGCCACTTACTAAGTGGCGAACCCGTTCCTATTTGTGGTCACTGTTCCCAACAATTGACTGTACGCCATCTTCATAATGAATGCCCATTTTATCAGTTTATGCCGCAGTGTTTCCCATCCGAGTTTCCTGACATCTTAGAAGATGACACATAGTCGGCAGATCACGTTTTACTTTTTATCCGCCGTAGCAATACGGCGAAGAAAAGTTAACATTTCCCAGCCGGGGAATCCAGTCATGTTCCTACAGTAATGAAAAGTGTAAGTAGGGATTGCCTTGTTTCTTAGCTATTCCTTTTAGAAAATTGACTAACTGCAAAGAAACATTTCCTTTTATTTTCCTTTGCCTTTGCATCATCAACTCAGTTCTGAACTCAGCAGTTTTGCGCGCTAAAACCATAAAAAACCTCCAGACTGTCATGGCATGAATGTTATGTCATTCGCACAATTTTCCTTAGAAAATTACTGTTCGAAAATCGTTTTAGAATAATACTGGCTCCACTTCAATCATTAATAATACTTTTCATTTGCTGCTATTACTCTCTGTCTTGTTCTGACAAAGAAAGTTGGGTGAGGTCCTATTAATTACATTGACCCACATCTTTACCTTTGCCCTTGAATACAAATTTACACGGAGTGCATATTACATCTATATTACAGACAAGCGCCGAGGAGACAGCCGTATTTCAACAAGTGTGCCACTTTTGCATCGTAGTTCATGCTTCTGTATCTAGAGTTGCACATGAAAACATAGATCGTAGTAAAATTTCAAATTTACAGTTGCAGTACGACGGGAGAAAAAATAATTGTGTATTACATTCCAATGCTTCCTCGCACATGAATACAGAGCAGTTCTATTCCTCTATTTCACACCTTAATTGCGAGATGCTCGTTCAGCTAGAGAGACTCGGGGGCGTTTAAAGATCTCCGTAGGCAATGTGTGACTATCTTTTTGCGTGCCATGGGTCGCCGTCTGCAGTTCTTCAATGGCTGAAATCAATCGCATGACATTTTCCGTCCTACTGATCCTATATGTGTCCTTTCCCTAAACCACTCAAGGCAGATCCCGGGATGGTTCACAAAAATGTTCAAATGTTTGTTAAGCTTATGGGACTTAACTATGGGGTTATCAGTCCCTAAACTTAGAAACTACTTAACAACTAGCTTATCCAAAGGACGGCACAAAAATCCATGCCCGAGGGGGGATTCGAACCCCCGACCGTAGTGGCCGTGCAGACCGTGACTGAAGCGCCTCAGTCCCCTCGGCCACCGCGGCAGGCCCCGGGATGGTTCTTCTGAATGGGCACAGCCGGATTCATTCGACATACTTACCCATATCTCCGAGGGTATGCTCCGTCTCTAGTGACCCACGTTGGCAACGGGACATTGCGCCGGAACGACCTCTTCGTGCGGCGGAACGTGTGCTAAAACCTTATCTTCAAAAGCACTCGTCTTGTATGATTAGGGTTGAATGTGGCCGTGTCAGACTTCGTAATCCTTGAGGTGTCCACTCGCCCATAAAAATTTATATAAAATAATAATAAAAAAATATGGTCATGTAAAATCTTTATACGTAGCAATATTTCAAAATCAGATTCTTGCGCCGAGGGAAGAAGTCTTTAACAATCACTCTTGTTAAAATATTTCTAAGTTCTCTCATAGATAAGACGGTCAAAAGAAATTCTTCAGTTTGTGGTCGTTGCTGCAGCCACAGATTAAAAAAAATTCTTCAATGATTATCGATCGATGTGCATGATCGATTAATCAAAGTTCTAAAAGAAACATTTATCGAAGTCTTCTTGACATAACTTTTCCACCAATAAAATACATAAAAAATCTTCCTTAAATTAAATATTCTTCTCGTTTCATTACTATATTATTTATCGTAAAATAATTCTTCATAAATGATGTACTCTGACACTTTCGTCAATTTTAAACACGATAACATTTATTGCATTCTATGACATTACATATGCAGTCATTGACAGACAAAAGGGAACTGAGACATAAGACGTTGATAAAATGTCAACTCTTGCGACGACAACCGCAGAGATCAACATCTTCTTGTCTCGTGGCCGTCGACCCGCGACTTGATGTGGCCCGATAATTTATTCCTTGGAATCGGCGTCGAAGATGTTGCCCTCGTAGGTTGACTCGCCTCACAGGACATGAAACATACAAAAAATTTCTTTAAGAATCATATAACATTAAACATTTACATAAAAATCATTGAAGAACACAAATATAAGTAAGTTATCCTGCACAAACTGAGCTGACATGAGATATGTAGCGGAGACAATAATCCGTCCCACTACAACATTAAGCTTCCTTCTTTTTCAATTAAAAACATATTCTTTTCAGTAGAGTTTTCATGTTATAATACAATAATACATAAACGTATCTACGATATTGGCGTCAATGTGTGATTACACAGCGATGTACAGTTCAATATTTGTTGGCCCAATAGGATAAATGAAATTCACAGAGCGAAGAATGGCATGTATTGGGAACAAACTTTGTGGACTCTTGCAGTCTTACAAATCTGAACCTCAGTGATTCGGCACGCCACCCTTCAGAATATCAGAGCAATAGAGGCAGTAATATTGAACTACCAGCGTGAGCTCCCGTCTACCTTCTCGCAGCATTCCGACATTTACTTTGGTGGGTTCAAAGTACTGTTCATGAAAAGCTGAAATTTACTTAAAGGAAATCCTTACCGAAAAGTAGGGTGCTTAATCACCCATCGTTCGGGATCTGACTGTAATAGGATAGTGTAAGCATCACATTACGAATTTGGTAAGTATCTCACTACGTGTAGAGAGAATGCTATTGAAATAGTCTAATATTTCGTAAGTCTTGATGTTTCACTCTTGTGCTCCTGTGTCAGAATGAGATTATGTTTGGTGCTGAACTTATGAACTCATTTCGACCTGAAGTGATTTGTATTACCACATTAGACCTGCTATGCGACAACGCAGTTATGACAGGAAGCCAGTTGTCATCTATTATTGACAAATGTTTTATGTATGACTACGAGCAACATCCTTTGGAGGCAAATACATTGAAACACGTGCATTTATTTAACACACTTGTCCTCATATATGATTAGCTTTATACACCATCTTAATCCAGTCTTATCAATTATTCGTTTTACGCTTGACGTGGAATACCTTCGCTCCTAGCTTAATATGTTGGTTATGAGATGGGTACTTGCCGTTTTGTTTGAAGCCACTGACACTGGCTTGTATCTAAGGTTTGATACATGCAGACATCCGGAAACCACATCAAACCATACCCTGCGAGTTTATCAGCTTAATTAGCCGAACTTCATGTCAATTCACGTCCGAATGATTACAGTGGAAGAAAACATGAGCGTAACGATAACGCCGGCCGCGGTGGCCGAGGGGACTGAGGCGCTTCAGTCACGGTCTGCACGGCCACTACGGTCGGGGGTTCGAATCCCCCCCTCGGGCATGGATATTTTGTGCCGTCCTAGTTCGTAAGTAGTTCATAAATTGTTTGTAAGTTTAGGAACTGATGTCCCCGTAGTTAAGTCCCATAAGCTTTACAAACATTTGAACATTTCGTAACGATAACGAGCCACCGAGGACGTGTGAGTGAATATGTTACTGTAAAACCAAACACTTTTTTGCCTTACAACGAGAGCATTTCGAACAGATTAGGTCTTCTGTAGCTCTATCAAACGAAAAATGTGTTTAGACCACAATACAATAACGGGTACCTTTTAGAATTCTTAAAGGAAGGTGTTTATTGCGTAACAGTGTGTCGCAGTACTTGCAGTTTTGGCGTCTGATTTATTGGTCGCGCTATCAGGACAATTGATGACGGGTGTATTTAGAATAACTGTTACCCGTTCTTATATCAGCTGTGCAAATCTATTTGTGTATGATACGGATGCAAAACATTATCATGTCATCGGTCATCTTGTAGATCGTCGTGACACATTGTGGAATGAACCTCAGGTCATTGAGATACATTATTGGGGAGGCAGCTGAAATTAAATCAGCAAGTGACTTTATGCAGTGTGTGTGTGTGTGTGTGTGTGTGTGTGTGTGTGTGTGTGTGTGTGTGTCTGTGTGTGTTTCAGCGTGCGAGCGTGCGTGCATTTGTGAGTGTGGGTGTTTCCACAAATAGTCAGTCATTCGAGATTCTAAATTATCTAGTGCAGCACTTTCTTGATGCACTTATGCCTTGATGAAGTACCTATGCCTTGAGAATATTTAAACTAGCTATATTACTGTAAGTTATTTGAACATCGAATACGGAGGGAGAAAGTTATCACAAGCGAGTTGAAATAGAGACTTTGTTTATTTACATCTGATTTTTACAAGGGTTAAAAAATTATATCGATTGCACTTCTGCCTCGTCAGTTTCCTGAACAACATCTGCTTTGGTGTCTGCCACACCTGTCTACCAGACAGTTTATCCATATTTGGGAAACAACACTCAATTGTGGCAAAAAATGTTTTGAGACTTGGGCTGTTACTCACAAAGAGGGTAATAGTGGATGTACATCACTACTCCCAGAATTTTAATGTAACAAAAAGTGTCCGCTTTAATATAAAACTAAAGCAGTGATATTTTAGCACTTTCGCGGATAGTTCATCTACAACTCACGAGCCATGAATCATGAACGCTTAGTATTTCCAATACTACCGTACAAAATTAGGTCTTGATGCATGCTGCAAATCAAGAGGCAGCTATAAAGTGTCGAGAAACTGTTCGTACTGAATTAGTGAAGAAATTTTATTGCTGAAGAGCTTTTATCTCCTTATGTACGTACAGTATCTTATCTCCTTAAGTAGGTACCGAACAGTGACAAATTTGAAACTTCCCGGCAGATTGAATTTGTGTTCCGGAACCGGGACTCGAACCTGGGACCGCTGCCTTTCGTGGGCAAGCGCTCTACCCGCTAAGCTATCCCGACACGACTCACGATGCCACCTCACTACTTCCGCCAGTACCTCACCCCCTACTTTCCAAACTTCCAGGAGTGCTAGTCTTGCATGTTTCGCAGGAGCGCCGTGACTGGAGCGCCTCAGTCCCCTCGGCACCGGCGGCCGGCTGCCATTGTTTACGACTTTATATCTTCTGAACTATCGCGCTCTTTTTCGGGTGAAAGTTTTTCTGACGTAGTCACCCAAGTTTCATCGCGAACGGATGAATAACTCGTTGAGGACAAATGCATAAAGATTGATTTTTATGGATTAAATAGATGAATAATTTTCCACTAGTTATGTTTTCAGTTTTTGAATAATTTAGAGCATGTGTTTCCAATCTTCTGGTACCTAAGTGGCTTTAAGCCCCTGACCTCTGTTCTTCCTAAGGGTTAGTAAATAATCGAGTAGAAAGAGATGTGATAAAGCTGTTTTAGAATTGATGAAACTTACGCGTATTTCTGGTGAGAATAATTATGGCTATTGCAAAAGAGAGTCCTGAGACTGAAAATAAATTCCCGTGTCAACAGCTCCGTGTCGTCATGTCTTCGGAAGGCTACCGCGGACAGCATTTCTATGCTCCTGCAGCCTCCGCTAAATCTCCGAATCCAACCTAAATGCCCGGCAACAATCCGTATAAGTAATGGAGAGGCCAGGGCAGCGGAATTACGATTTACCGGGTAATAAATATTTCACAGGCGACGGATTTATAGAGGAGCTTAATACTGCTATCTTACCCATCCCACTGCCCAGATAATGGCTAAGACCCGCTTCGTAATCAATGAAATCCTGCAATCATCGTATACTAGAAAGGGAATGTAAATTTCGGATGTTTATTGCTTACGTAACAGTAAAAACGAGGGGGGGGGGGGGCAGAGGCGTCGCATGAACGATAATTGGAGGGGTTTGGTGGGAAGGTGGAAAGCTGAGATTGGAAATAGTGTCAGAGCCATTGATTGGCATGTACTAGGGGTTCTACAAAGGTTTGAAATAATGAAAACATGTCATCTACAGTTCGATACGCAAACATAACATATTCTATGTCGTTCTAAGTTATCATTCTCTATTTTAGAGAACAAAGTTATATGAATTACGAGCATATGGTAATTAATTACAAAATGCAAAATGACAGGTACTGCGTGTACGTCAGTGTGCATTAACATCATGTTCAAGATCAACCATAGATATATTTCTAACTTATTACTTCGACTACAGAAGTTATTTTGCAATTAACAAATGGGTCATATAAATATTGTGGCGTTGAAATGGAAGCAGGCTTAACAACTGAACACTGCACTTATACTGAAAGCAGGTTTATTACGAACATAACATACACGCAGCACTAACTTCCTCTCGGGCGGAGTGCTCTGCTATTTATACACAGACAGAATGTACCAGAAATTAGAAGAACAGTTAACATAAGAAAAAAGTAGAATTTACAAGTAGTACATTCTGGAATTGTTAATTACAAAGTAATAAATTTTTTCCGGTGGGCGGGATTGAACCGGCGACCTCCAGCACCGACGTCGGTGACGCTATCTCCTGCACCACGCCGGCAGTCGGTTTATGTGCTCTCTCGCGGCAATATCAAATCAACAATGTTCAGAGACATATTTTGTTTCGATATTTATTAGAGGTATTAAACTGAAGTAAAGGCTTTGAAATAAATTTATGTCGCGGCCGGCATTCGAACCTGGTGCCGCGGTGGAGTACCCGACCGGTCTAAGGCGACTCGCTGCGGAACGCTCGGCTGCTCGCCATCGGAGGTCCGAGTCCTCTCTTTGGCAGGGGTTTATGTGTTGTACTTAGGTTAGTTTAACGTAGTTTAAGTAGTTTGTAAGCCTAGGGACTAATAACCATTGTTGTTAAGTCCCAAAGATTTACAAACATTTGAACAATTTGAATTTTCGAACCTGTGACTTCCTCCTACTTGGCAGCCACCAGAACCACTAAGCCACCCAGACCTAATGGATATAGCGACTAAGTAAACTTCAACTCTGCCTCATCTTCCCTTATAAATACGTATCAAATTCCCAAGGCTGTACAACTGCTAATAGCACCCCAGAAAAGAACGCTAACAAAATATCTCCCTGGACATTGTTCATGTGATATTTATGAATCACCTGTGCCTGAAATATAAGGAACGATTTTCCGTTAACGTTCTTTGTTGGGGAGCGTTTTCGTTGTTGGAGGGCCTTGGCAATTTGATGCGTATTAATAACGTAATATGAGGCAGAGTTCAGGGGGACGTGCTGTAAGACCGTCCATGCAGTAGCTGTAGCCATTACGTCTCGGAGGCCTAATGGTTATGGCGTCTGCCTTGTAAATTGGAGGTGCAGCGTTCGAATTACGCACGCGGCATACATTCAATGTCTCTTCTTCACTTTAATACCTTTAATAGAATATTAATAATTTACTTTCGTTAATAAACGACGCAGATATGTTGGTAAGTTTAGTGGGGACAAAAACATCCAGTAAGAAACCGAATATTATCCGAAAAAAACGACGTATTTGGGGATTAGAAATGGGGTGGAAAACGTAAAGACAAAGTACCTATTTATGTTCAATGAGTCTTACATCATGCATTAAAAATTGCACATCATAGGACACAAGTATATTTCAGAATGCACAGTTGTGAAGCAAACAGGTGCCATGCAACTGAGACACACTTGTGCTTCTCACAGCTAAGAGAGCGAGTTTGATAGGCGTCATATTGTCGCCTTCCGATTAGCGGGATGGTCCTTTCGTAGTTCTCAGACCCATAGACGACCTCCTGGACGTTAACGCACTACAGACGTTCGCCAAGAACGTTGTAGTGTATGGGCAGGGGGGAAAAATCGTACAACTTCGTAATCCAATGACGCTACAGAGCGTAGAATTTGCTGGAGGGGATGTCTGGTGCCTTGGACTCTCCGTAGCGTCGTTCAGTGGCGTTTCCGATCATGGGTTTCCATGCTAATTTTGTTCCTCAAGACACCTCCCACATCCCCTAGATGTTTGTTGGTGTAGTAGATTAATTCTGAAACACAATGACGTATGGGACACACACCCATCTCAATCTTCGACGTCCATTTACTGCCGGAAATAATAGCAGGATGAAATTCTGAGACAGACTTTTTTTTTTTTTTTTTTTTTTTTTTTTTTTTTTTTTTTTTTTTTTTTGTAAAATGCAAACTTTGGTGGCTGGAAAGGTCAACACTAATAAAAATTTTCCGGGCTATTATGCAGTGGTCTTATGGATTTATTATTAAAAGCTGACGTTTCGTCTCCAACTGCGGAGGATATTTACAAGGGGGATCGTGCCACTTTTGAATGTCCGAAGCATACCCTGGCTCGCTACTGACTGAAGCCAAACTCCGTTTACGAGGGCTCGCGCGCAGAGGCGTGACGTCAGATGTTTTTGATATGCGCGCGCAATTCGTCGTCCGTTAATATCGTCACATGGTGGAAGAATGTCAGATTTCTTCTTCTATTAAGGAAGTCACCGACCTTCGCCTCAGTTTACGGTGACCTTCTAAATGAACCTTTCAGTTTTTTCTAATATCGTTGCTAGTTACTCAGTAATCTTAGCTTTTCTTTTGTAGTAATCGCCACTTGCAAGGCGCAAGACTGATTTCAGCTGGAAACGTGCACTAGAAATTACCTTCAATTCCGATAACCCGATATTTTCTAGCTGCAGGCTTACAACTACGATAGATAATACCAAGTGTTTACACGGAATGTGCCGCTCTTTATTGTGGAATTACGTCTGGTTGACACAGCGCTATTTGAAGAGAAATCTTGATTCCAGTACAAGTTGAAAAAGTAAGTTCGTATTAGCTTATATTTTGTGGAACCATCATTTGTTTTTGTGTACATTTGTAAGTGACGTTCTAACCGTACTTTGCACAAAAAATGTATTTTGTTATTCTCGCCATGCACATGAAAACGGTTTTGTAAATAGTTTCTTCTTTTCTATAGAGATATAAAACAGGCGACTCTGCCAGCATGAAAGCATGAAAACGTTTGAGGCTGTATGTCGTTTAGTTTTTTAGATGAACATTTATATAGCGTAGACCAGTGGTCAGTAGCAGTAGATACGTATTCAACCATATTGACTGTCAGTCGAGGAAAATGAAAACAGTTTTGTCATGCAGAATATGACATAGATGAATAGGAAACGGTAAATAACATCTTAGAAAAATAGATCTGTGCTGTATTGAATGAAGTACGGGCATTATACAGATACAACGAATGAGACTGCGCGTTTGAATGAAACTTCAGTGTGAAAGACCACCGGTAATTGTAAAATATTTCTAGCTGAGGGGAGCCAGTTAAAAGCTTACTTTAAACATATAACTCTGGCCGTAAAACCAGCTAGTTTCGCGTGAACTACTGACTATTTCCTGCAACAGAATCTTGTTCCCTGGCCCAGAAATTGGAACTGACTCTACTTTAGCAGCAGGAAGACAAGGAGACGGTGGCCAACATACGTCGTAGATCACGAGAATTACACGCAATTATTAATATACAAGCTACCCCGAAGTAAACCATTTCAAGAAGGTGGCTGTGAGAACATTTATGGTGCAATGTAATTAAATATTTGGTAATATGCATCTGAATTTGTTCTCAGCACTGGTGAAGAACAACATTAAATAAAAAAGAGTGGGTATTCATAAACTAATACTCCTAAGAAGGAATAAAATTTTACTGACAATAAATTATTTATTCAGTTCAAACATGAGTAAATGGGGGCAACGGTTTTGTTAAACAATAAAAATGCATCCCACGTTGAAAATTAAGCTAAAGTAATTGAACATCGTCGGAGGATGGATATACAATCAACAAGCATTCAGTCACTCACAGGCACGAAGCAAAGCGAAACTCTTCCACCTCAGCGTGCTGATACGAAACAGAAGCAGGCGCTGCAATCGTAGGCGAAATTCAGCGTACCAGGATGTACCACACTACACAACTTCGTAGGGCGCTCTGGTCTGTCTTTCTTTACTTGAGATGGTACGCGATAATAGCAAGATTAATTTGCATTCAAATCAAACCGTGAGCATGCAGAATTACTGAGACACACGGCAAGTGTCTGCTACATTACATGTTGGCATCCCACTGAAGGCGAAGTGCTTAAATATCACATTCATTTCAACAAAAAACCAACGGAATCACAGATTACGAAGCAAGAATACACAATAGGAAGGCACTGGTGTGTGAGCAGTGGCGAGAACTCAGGTGACTAGCTATAAATCCTTGAAGTAAAATTAAAAAGAAATTCAATTTCGGAAAAATAAAGAAAAGTAGCTACGCCATGCAACACTTAGAGATGCGTAGGATATCATAAGGAAGCTAAAGGAATACAGTTAAACGCGATTGAGAAGGTTTTACACGGAGGGACAAAGTCTAGTCTTCAAAAATCAGAAACGTGGAATAAATTCAAAGTCGGAGTAAACCAACTAAGAAATATGTCTTGCAGCCCCAAGAAATACATAGTATTTCATAAGCAAGCTAATAAAGGGTGTCGTACAAGGCTGAAAGAGAATTTACTGACGGAGTCCGAATGCAAAGTAGAAGTAGGCAGAGAGGAGATCGCGATGTAATAAGGAAGATCAGAAAGATACCTACATGATTCTTGCCTGAAGGGGTAGCTGAAGGCTTTGTTCTAAGAACACACCACGTGGAGTACATATCACTCGCAGAAGGCGAAAACGGAAAAGAATATTTCACATGCACTGTACAGTATAAAAATATTCCCGAATATTTGTCGCATTCCACAAAGCTAGAAAGAAATTAAACAGAGTTCATGCACCACCAGCTAGTCTCACACAGGTTACCGATTTCCAGCCGTTATCAAACGGAATTAGTTGCATATTAACCGAGTATACCAATGCAAAATGACTGAGATGAAATTGAATACATTTCCGTACATGATCGGCGAAAGTAATCCCTAAAAATGAACCTAAGTTTAACGAAGCAGACAACGAATAGCTACCATCTCAAGAGAGGAAAGAAAATCCAGAACTTCCGACTGGCTCAAAGTCACAGAATGTCCAATCGGTCACCATGTCAACCCCTCGCCAGCCGGCGGAAATCGAAAAAAAAAAAAAACACACGAAAAACGAGGTGGGGGGAAGAGCTTAAACTTGCGCGTGCTATCGAGTCTCGCTAAATGGGCATTGCCAACTTCACTTGTAACCAAATGGTGGAAGAACCTCTTTGGTAGAATCAAAAGCAGAGGTTGATAACGGCTACGAATCGACTCGAAGCCAGAGATGCAAAGCGTGCAGCCAGCAGTCGACGAAGAAATTTCCCATACATACACTAAAACTCCCATGCTAGAAGATTCTCATACATGCACATACAGAATAAACTCACAGGAACAGTGGCGTCACGGAGAAACCGTTCATCTTTCCACATTCATAGACACAATGATAAATTATTAGCATAATAAAATCGCAGCAATATTAACACAGTATTACAGAAACTAACATTTAAAAACATGAAGTGAAATTCTATTCCTCATGCCTCCTAACTAAAGGAGTTCTCGTTTGAGAAAAAAAGCCCGTGTAGTGACCTTAGACAATTTAGAAATTTAAAAATCTAGGGAAGACGGCAGACAGCCGTCTTTTAACCTTCAACTAATAACTTCTTTAAGTTGCGTACCTTGTTTACAATCCTTATTACCCACGTTCCACCTTTCTAACCTAAGCATCCCGAGGACACAAAACGTTCCAACTATGAGATTTTCCTTCTTTCTTATTTTTACTTCTTTATTAAATTATTTTTTGGTAATTTGTTTAACTTGTAAACGTAATTTGTTAATGGTTTGGTTCTACATCTACATAGATACTCTGCAAATCATATTAAAGTGTCTGGCAGAGGGTTCTTTAACCACTTTCATAACTTTTCTCTACCTTCCATTCTCTAATAGCGCGCGGGAAGAAAGAAGACGTAAATCGTTCCGTTTTCGATCTGATTTCTCTTATTTTATTGGGATGGTCATGTCTCCCTTAGTAGGTGGGAGCTAGCAAAATATTTTCACATTCAGAACTAAAAGTCGGTGATTGAAACTTCGCAATCTAGTTGGTATACAATCTGGCCCGGAAGATTTATTTTTGTTTAGTGACTTAAGTTGTTTTACTACTCCAGCAAGGTCTACTTGTAAATTTCGGATGCTGGAAGCTGTTCTTGGATTGAATACTGGAGTGTTCACTTCGTCTTCTTTGGTGAAAGAATTTCGGAAAGCTGTGTTTAGTAATTCTGCCTCAGTAGTACTGTCATCGGTAGTATAACAATTGGTATCGCGTAGTGAAGGTATTGTTTGTGTTTTGCCTCTAGTGTACTTCACATATGACCAGAATTTCTTTGGATTTTCTGCAAGATTACGAGAAAGGATTTCGTTGTGGTAACTACTATAGGCTTCTCGTATTGAAGTCCGCGCTAGGTTGCGAGTTTCAGTAAAAGATTGCCAGTCTTGTGGATTCTGTGTCTTTTTAAATTTTGCATGCTTGTATTGTTCTTCCTTTCTTTACACCAAATTTTGTTTACGTATAAAGCAAGGCACACAGTCCACTACGACTTGCTAGTCGTCCCCGTAATTGACCGAATGGCTGTGGCTATGGCGAGACCGTGATGGATGGCGCGATTCGTGTTGCAGGTGCGAGCACTTGCCGGAGGGGAATGGCTCGCTGGCTCCTCCTCGCCTCCTCGCCTCCTGCAGACAGTCTGCGGCTGCTTCCGCATTTCAGAACAAAAGGACGTTCACACCGCTGACTCGCCGCCGGCGCGTCGCTGCTCTGGCTTTTACCTCCCTGCTATGCGGGAAACATTACCATCCAGCTGGTCACAACGCAGGTTACTTCTATTGTGGTGTGACCGAAAACGACAGCAGCAGTGTTTCGTTTGAAACCCAAATGTAGTTATTGGAACTGGGAAAAATAGAGAAGGTATGGAGTGCATCTTTCGGATTCACGTCCTCTGTACAGTAGATAATGCCTCAAGTTCTAGAAAGAGGCCGACTTTGTCTGCAGCGCTGATGCAGAAGCTTATTAATATCATTGCACATTATCAAAGTGGTTAAAAAATGACTAATTTGGAAATACTTATTTTTGTAATACATCATCTCAAATTTTCAATGACATTTCTGTGGGACGATCATCGGTAGCATCATTCATTTCAGGGCGTATTGCACCCGTCTAAGATTCTAATGTTTATTGTGTAATTTTATTATAATTCAGTTGTAACTTATGGTTCACGATTGGTTGAAAATACAGCATGCTTTATGAAACGTTAATCCTCAGCGTTGGCTCATAGGCGTTGAACACGCAAGAGACAGAATATTCTTCACATTGAATATTTAAAGTGATCGAATCACAACGGCGGAGGGAGCAATAATAACAAAAGATTTTCTGTTAGTCTCAAAATTGGTAAACTGACTGCTCATCTGAATAACGATACAGTAGAGTAGATCTTGAAGTTCCCCAATAAACAACATAAAAAAAGAAAATTTTCTTTGACTATGTATCTCTACATTGTAGCTACTAATTATTTTCACTCGTAGCTAATAGTTTATTGCTTAGAAAATTAACATTTTGGCATGAAATGTTGACATCCCTTTACCTGTAACTGCGAACGACCTTGTATTTTCTATCCCATCTTGTAAACAATTGAATAGGGTCACATCGTGTTTCATCATATGTAATATCATTCACTTCCAAAAAACTACTTCTGGTTGGTATTTATATTGGACATTAAAAAAAATTTCAAATGTTTGTAAATCTATCGGACCAACTGCGTGGTCTTCAGTCCGTAAGTTACAAACTACTTAAACTAATGTAAACTAACCTAAGGACAACACACATACCTATGCCCTATGGAAGACTCGAATCTCCGACAGCGAGCAACCGCGCGCTTTGCAGCGAGGCGCCTTAGTCCGCTCGGCTACTCCACCGCGGCTATATTCCACATTGTATATCAAATGGCAGTAAGGATATTTATAATGATGTATGACGATCTCAAAGTATTCTTTCTCGTCGTTGGATGTAAGTGTAGGACTGAAACTGGTAGAACTGAAGGAATTCAACAGAACTGTTTTCACGTATTTCGTGAGACACGTTTATATTGCTGAAAGGCAGCCGAATAAAATATTTCGTGTAAATCTTCTCGAGACCGTACTTCAGCTGCCTGTGTGCTATATTTAATGCGACGAAAAATGGACACCACTACGACATATGCCTAAACGATCACGTGATCCCATGACGAAATTCTCCGCTATCATTTTCGGAGAAAATTTTCGATGTATACTGACAGTATTTTTATTTTCAGTTGTTTGTATTTCTTTCCAAACGACAATAATGCAGGATGAGGATTCTTCTTCATACAGCGATTGAATGCAATGTGATGTGAAAAGATTATAATCCTCGTTCTTGTTAGATATTTAATATCCTTCGCAGCGAATACCTTACACGGCTTTACTTTCAGAACATAGCAAACAATTTCTAATGAGAAGATAAAGAACTGCAGAAAATAAAGTTTAAAATTAACCTCGTCTTTCTCATTAATTTTATACCACAATTATTCTTTCGGGACCCTGAGATTGTAAAACGTGCCTATGGAGTTATCCTTTCATAATGGCCATCACAAATTTAAGCCTCAACGTCATCTCAGCGTTATAATTTCGTAGACTTCTCCGACCAGATTAAGTTAACGTAAAATTTTTTTGGGTGGGTTACCGCCTCATAATCTAAGATGGCCATTACTTTAATAACCAACGTTTCCGCCAAAGTTACAGTGGCCTCCTTCTGGGTATAATCAGAATTTTTTTTTTTTTTTCAGAAAATTTACGAATAAAAAAGTATTATGCATATAATATTTGTATTGGGAAGGAAGGAATCTTAGAGTTTAACGTCCCGTCGACAGCGTGGTCTCTAGAGACTAGAGACTGAGCTTACGTTCGGAGTGTTTGGATAACGATGTGGAAGGAAATCGGTCGTGCTCTTTCAAAGGAACCACGCCGGCATTTGCTTGGAGTGATTTAGGAAAATCACGAAAAATCTGGGTGGCCGGAGGTGAATTTGAACCACCGTCGTTCCGAACGCGAGTCCATTGTGTTACCACACTGCCACCTCGCTCGGTCCCGTGTTTTGTCCCGTGTTTTTTCAGAGATAAAAAATAAAATGCCGCAAGAGGTATGAAACTCTGCCGGATGTGTGACGTTAAATGCAATCGCGTTATGTTGGATCTCGAAGAAATTTTCAGCGAGAAAGTTGGTAAGAAGAATTTGAAATTTATCTTTGGTAGTACCTCAGACATCTTTATCGTGTAGTGACACCATTGTATTTCGAAACACTCCGTGCGCAACAACGCGGAAGTAGTTGTATGCTGCCGCCAACATTCATCCGAAGACTCGCATTAGTAGGACCGAAAATATTCCCCGATTCTCAAAAATTTTCTTCCTTCTTCGTCAAACCACCCACCCTCAAAACACCGTTATTTGTTAAATAGAAGAAAGTGCACATATTTTCTGGCCAGTATATCTGAATTGATAAGGAACAGGGCACAAGGCCTGTTGCCATGGAAGGCTGAACCACAAGTTGAGGAAATAATACAATCTAATATATTAAATAATTTATTTGAAAAAAAAAAAAAAAAAAAAAAAAAAAAAAAAAAAAAAAACACCTGATGACAACGTAGTTACACGCAGCTTCAATATTAACCAAAGGTACATTATCCCTACAATGCTTGTTTTGACAAACTATTTTCCTTTAAAATACAATAGTCCTTTAACCCCTATCTTTAAATAAAAAAGCAGTGTCCAAAATATTAAACAATCAGCAAATATTAAGAGAAAGCCTATAAAAATTTGTCGTCTCTAATGATACACAAAGGTACCTATGTAATTATACAAATTGGAATAATCATATTTCTGAGACTGTCTGATGTGTAACCTGATGAGGCACAAACACTTAGAGAAAAAAACGATAGTGCACTGTTCATTACCTCCAACTAACCAAAGTTAGTTTTACGTAGTTGATGTACATAATTTATCCTGTATACCAAATACTTCTTTACACAGTAAGTCGTTTGGAATCACTAATGCGCAATTATCTAATTCATGCTTGTACAAATGCCAAGGGCGGTAAGATTTGACAATACGTTGGGCTAAAGTCGCCACTGCAGAAGATTAAATAGAATCTTGCACTAACGTGAAATACAGTGAACCACATTCACGTCAGTGTTAATCAGTTTCTCAAAATCTAGTCAATATGCCCGTGACTGAGTCTTAGGATTTAGCAACCATGAGTGTGAGGTGGCCTGAAAGCAACCGACAGCCGGCCGCGGTGGCCGAGGGGACTGAGGCGCTTCAGTCACGGTCTGCAGGGCCACTACGGTCGGGGGTTGGAATCCCTCGGGCATGGATATTTGTGCCGTTCTAGTTCGTAAGTAGTTCATAAGTAGTTTGTAAGTTTAGGGACTGATGACCCCGTAGTTAAGTCCCATAAGCTGTACAAACATTTTTTGAGCAACCGACAACAAGTTATCGCATGACATTAAACATCTGCCGCCCGTCAGAATTGCGTGCGGGAGGCCCACCCTGACAAGGGGCGTTATCCACAGCACAAAAAACAACAGCTTCTAAACTCTACAAATAGAGCAACGTTACAAGACAGATTAATGAAAATAACAGTTTTACTCTCTGGAATGCTGTACATAATAATTAGTTTAATTAACTTAAGAATTACTCGAAAGTGGTAAAGGACGAATTAATTTTAACGTAATTGTTCAAATCGCAGGTCTTTGACAACTCCCCTAATTTACTTGAAAGTCAATAAAATGTGCCGACATCGGTCATTGTCCACGATTAACAGTTACGAACAGTAGATTAAAGCACCAACAATAGCGCAAATCAGTATTTCACCGTAAAAACGAATACGAACTCACTGCACTCAACAAACTACAGAACAAATATAAAAGCTACGGTACGAAGCTACGAAAAAAAAATCAACTGTAAGAAGACTAACCCCACCAACAGCTAACCATTTACGATTTTAATCCGGTGCTGGCCAAACCAACACCTAGACGTTTTGCGCATCGCGAAGATGGCAGAACCACAGTCTAACACGTACAGTCGCGGGGGCCGACGAGGTAGTGTTGTTTGTTTATAATAACTTTTGTACTTAATTAATGAAATATTTAGTATAATTTTTGCGTTACAAGCATTCGTAAAACATCAAGAGTGAAACATAATCAGGAAATTAATGCATAAACAGCCGAAATGAACCGATACTTTGATATAAAGAACAGTTTCGTCATGAACAAATACTTACAAATGTATGTATACTTGCAGCTTATTTCGCTGAAAGTAAGTGGAATATAAACATAAGGGAGTCATAAATTTGTTTTATGGTCTTTTCTTACTATGACAGGCAGTTATTGACGTCTATCGATACGGAGTCACTCGTCTTTCATAAATCCATTTTTTTTTTTTTTTTTAACGCAGTTACTTCCGCTTAAGAAGCCTATGTTTTAATGATTCTTCCCGTTTCTGGTTCAGCTGCAGCAACAATTGTGGAATAGGGTTCTTCTTTATTGGAATACAGTTTGATTGCTTTTGTCGTTTTATTGCCACATCTGCGACGTTTTTCCGTCAGCCACAGCTGCGGTGGCTCGTCTGGTATGCAAATGCTGTAGTTATTGTATTCTATATAGGGTAAGGTGGTACAGTTTCGATCATTTCGGAGAAATGTTGTTGTTACTGGAAATATGTTGAGAAAAGAAATTATTTTAACTATGGCACTTGTTCTTGGATGTTTAAAGAATATGTAACACAAATATTAGACCATTAGAAAGGTTAGTGTAAACACAAAATAAGGTTAAAGAACTGTGAAAAATCGATCGAAAATGTACCACACTAGGTACAATTATGATCACTTCCTCGTAACATTTTTATCACTGGCTTCTTCCACATAAAAAGCATTTGTTCCCTCGTGCACCAACGCATACTTCGTAGTACCAAACATTGCAATAACATAAAATTTGCAAGCACGTGGAAACTAGAAAATTTACAAGAGCGCGTTCGACGAAGTTGCTGCACGTGCCTCTTAATAGAGGAAAAATTATACCTCCGTAGCACAAAGTGGTGTATTCTTGGAAAAGACGGGAGTAGCTGCAGAAACCTGCTACACTACAACGCCACACAAAGGCAAGTGCTACCAACACTACGAGACTGACAAATTATGTTGATCGGCATTGTACCTATCTCGAATTTGTACCACCTTACCCTACGTTTACTACTTTCCACCGTCATCGAATTCACTGGAATTGTAGTGAAGAAATCTTAACTTTCCTCAGTAGAAAAGCGACGTCTCTCTGCCAAAGGGCAAGTCTTCTGGTGTTTCCTAGACATTTTTATTAAGAAAATGAAATTATTCATTTAGGACCTGTATGTTACAAGAGAATTGGAAATAAACTGTAAATAAACCGTTTAGTACCCTGTCAGGGACCTTAGGAATCCTAAGAACAACAAATGTGCATTTATTTTTAAATTATTGCCTATTTTTATAGCACTGTATAAATACCTTATGTAAAAAGTATTTTAAAATCAATAGAAACGATACTATTCGCACTCATCCAATATCGTATTCAGATAAGTAGCTTGCCGGCCGCTTGGAGCGCTACTTCAAATGTTCAAATGTTTGTACAGCTTATGGGACTTAACTACGGGGTCATCAGTCCCTAAACTTACAAACTACTTTTGACCTAGCTAATACTAAGGACGGCACAAATATCCATGCCCGAGGGGGGATTCGAATCCCCGACCGTTGTGGCCGTGCATACCGTGGCTGGAGCGCCTCAGTCCCCTCGGTCACCGGGAGCGCTACTGTCGCAGCATATAACATTGTGTGAGTGTCGTGAATGTGAATGTTAGCCTCTGGCAGAAATCTTAAAAAGAGCGAATGACAGCAAGTGACTACTGTCATTTTTCTAGTTTTTAATGTGTCTATTATAAGACCATCAGTGATGACCATTGCTCTTTACACAGGGACAATAAAATTTATTGGTCATCACTGATGGTCTTGTAGTAGACACATTAAAAACTAGAAAAATTACAAAGAAAAAGGTAAAATATTCCATGAAGTCTTTTCCATTCCATATCAGCGTTATGATACAGTAATTATTTAACAGCAGGCAAGGCGCCCACTCGAAGTTAACTGCTAAATCAGCTTTTTCCTCGCCCTGTTTTGCATGGGAATGGTATAGAATTACATATTTTCCATCTAATGCTTTCGAAAAAGCAGTCGCTAAACTGAGCTCAGCGGCAGGAGAGAAAATAAAAATCATTTATAAAAAAGAAGAATAAAAGTTTTAAAAAATGACACATAGTCTTCAAAAGGTTGCTCTTTGTTAAAAAGCTTTATGAAAATAACCTATTCATTTGCTCGTCTATCATTTATCATTTCTTAGTAATTTAAGTAGTATCAAAAACAAATATTCTATTTCTCTTCTACTAAAATCATGCACACTGATGAATGTCATACCGCTCACAAAGTATTGCAATAGTGACTGCATCCGGTTCCATAAAAATAATCATATAACAAGTGACGCAGTATCTCTGACAGAGTGCACGCTCATTCCAGAGCTGGGTAACAATCTCTGTTCTATCTTAGACATTTATAAGGAAGAAATGGCACTTATATTTTCAGTATAATTTATCTCGGATGCTTGTAACCGTACACTGAAGAACCAAATGGTCATCATCATCCTCATCCAATTCCAATTTCCTGGGTGTGGTATAAAACCGCTACCTCACCTCATCTGAGGCTTGTTTTAAGCTTGAAAGGAGCATATATTTGCTCATTGTGCTACGCCTAAAACAGTTGACGATTAGGGGTTTACTCCCTTAGCTTTGAATATCCCTCTTCTCCACAAGTCAGTGATTCCCTACATATTTAATCGCCAGGAAGGATGATTGCCTCATCTGCCAGCATCGTCTTCTTCTCCTCCGTTGCTGCCAATAAGGACTTCGACAGTAATCGTGGGTTTGTGTTTCGTGTTATACCTCAATGGGGTATACTTAAGTGGCGTAAATGTCAGAAAGAGGAACATGATGAGAAGGTTTGGGATGGGAAAAATGGAGCGATAGGCCGTTGTGTGACACGCTTAGTCTGGCTCTTGCCGTTTGGTCTGTCTGGTAAGCCTCCGGATTCTGAGTACACAGACTTCTTCGCCCGCTGCACAGTGCTATGTTAAGGCGGTGTCCCTTTATGAAACCATAGAAACTAGTACCCTGCCTAATATTGTGTAGGACACCGGGGAGCACGCAGACGTGGAATGAACCCAATGGGCCTCTGAAGTAGTGCTTGAGGGAATTGGCACTACGCGTCTTGCTGGGCAGTCCATAATTGCGCATACAGGTGAAAATGTTTTTTTTTTTTTTTTAAACATATTGAAAGGTATCGCATATATGCTCAAAATTTTTCACTTCTCGGGCGTTTGGTGACCAGGGGAGATGTTTCGACTGACAAGAACGCACAATGGACATACTGCAAGCGATCAGCCATGATGAGTACACATGTATCACCTGTGAGACTCGTATCAAGCTATATCAGGGGTCCGATATCACTCTAGCTGCACACGCGCCACATTATTACACCCTAAGGTTAGATGCAAACTGAGACCCGGCACTCCAGCGAGACACATGCCTTCCACACGCGCTGTGCCGGACGCTTTCGCAGGTAAAGCACTTGTTGCTGTCACAGCAGAGTTTTAAATCAGATTCACATACGTATATTGCTCAATGACGAATAAAAAGTTAAAATCTCTGAACAAATATATTTTGAGTTAGCGGACATGGCGTGCCACTTTGAAACTACAGAGAAGATAGATAATGATTTTACAAATTATTCCAGAATGAACAGACAACAGTTTTCAAAACTGAATAGGAAACTGAAGGATGCCATCGATGCAAATGGATATTCAAATGTTCAAATGTTTCTATAGTCTATGGGACTTAACTACGGGGTCATCAGTCCCTAAACTTACAAACTACTTACGAACTAGGACCGGACAAATATCCATGCCCAAGGGAGGATTCGAACCACCGACCGTAGTGGCCGTGCAGACCGTGACTGGAGCGCCTTAGTCCCCTAGGCAACCGCGGCCGGCGCAAATGGATGCTACAGAGCAAAAACCAGCAGTACGTTTGAGGTGCCCTGTGAGAAGAAGAGTTAATGTCACTCGAAAAACATTTGAATTAATATACATTTGACTTTGTAAGCGATAGGCCTGCTGCGAAGAAAGCAGCAAAACTATAACGATGTAAATAACTGGAAGACAATACCAATAACAAAAATAAAGAGATATAAATTAATAGCCGGCCGCGGTGGCCGAGGGGACTGAGGCACTCCAGTCACGGTCTGCAAGGCCATCGCGGTCGGGGGGTCGAATCCCCCCTCGGGCATGGATATTTGTGCCGTCCTTAGTATAAGGTAGTTGATAAGTAGGGACTGATGACCCCGTAGTTAAGTCCCATAAGCTTAACAAACATTTGAACATATAAATTAATAAACTGCAGCAATCAGTTGCTTGTGATTATTTATTTTTAACGACCGGTTTCTGGCGCTTGAGTGCCCTTCATCTGGTCTCTACACAGACACACAACTGCATTGGTATACAGTAAAGGCTACAAAACGTACAATAGTAGGTTACAGAAATTTGAAGCAGTTTTGAACCAAATAGATTGTAATAAAAGATACGTTCATAAAATGGGATAATATTAACACATTTTAGTATTGTTGCTTAATGGATGTAAATGCTACTAGGAGAATCAAAGCCAAGTGCAGAGATTATTAAATGAATAACAATCAGCTGCTAACAAAGTATCTATGGATGAGGCTTATAGTGAAAGAGTGAAAATGAATAAGGAAAAAAGGGCTATGGGAAAACAGTAATACTCGGTGTAGTTGAAAAGAAAAACATAAAGAGAGGAGCAGGTGACTGATAAATCAGTCGCTTAACAGATTAATATTCAGTAGTCTACGAAGTACAATGATAAGTGGTGCAATAGGCAGAATATTAAGGAACTACCAGCTGGCACAGTAGTAGGATGCTTAAAATGTCACTGTCAGGGCATCTGTCAATATAAAAAATTTGTCATTGTGCCTTTGGCTTCAAATATTAATGGGGATAGATTGAGAAGTGACTATCATACAACAAATACGTTAAGGATGTGAGTTATAAGTTTTAAGATGCGTGAACTAATGTGCAAAGAAATGTGAATGGGTACAGTAATATTAACCTAGTGTTACAATTGGTACTTCAGCTGATAGTTGTGAAATATTCCGCCTATGGCGCCACTTATCGTTGTACTTCTTAGACTACTGAATTTTAATTTGTTAAGCGACTGATTCATCAGTCACCTGCTGCTCTCTTTATGCTTCTCGTTTCAACTACATCGAGTATTACTGTTTTCCCATATCCATTTTCTCCTTATTTATTTTCACTCTTTCACTATAAGCCTCATCCATAGAGACTTTGTTAGCTCAAAAATTTTCAAATTTTTGTGAAGCTTATGGGACTTAACTACGGGGTCATCAGTCCCTAAACTTACAAACTACTTACAAACTAGCTAATACTAAGGACGGCACAAATATCCATGCCCGAGGGGGGATTCGAACCCCCGACCGTGACTGGAGCACCGCAGTCCCCTCGGCCACCGTGGCCAGCTACTTTGTTACCAGCTGATTGTTATTCATTGCATAATCTCTGCACGTAGCGCTGATTCTCCTACTAGCATGTACATTCATTAAGCAACAATACTAAAATGTAAGTGTTAATTTTATCCCATTATATGAACATATCTTTTATTACAATCTATTTGGTTCAAAACTGCTTCAAATTTCTATAACTAACTTTTGTACGTTTTATAGCCTTTACTGTATACCAATGCACTTGTTTGTCTGTATAGAGACCAGAAGAAGGGCACTCAAGCGCCCGAAACTGCTCGTTGAAAGTAAATAATCACGAGCAACTGGTTGCTGCATTTTATTAATTTATAATCTGAACAGTTTCTGAAATGGATAATTGTAAAAAGATATAAAATAGCTAAGATAGCTTATCATCAATTTTTATTAACAACGACCGGTTTCGCTGAACTATGTCAGCATCATCAGGTCAAATAAAATATTTTACAAGGCCATAATCTTGTAATGTCAAACAGTTGTTATATAACAATTTACAGTGCATAGGTGCACTATGTCATTATAATAAAACATTTGCTTTTGTCGCTCACTGTGATAATTACGTTTTATTATAATGACATAGTGCACCTATACACTGTAAATTGTTATATAACAACTGTTTGACATTACAAGATTATGGCCTTGTAAAATATTTTATTTGACCTGATTATGCTGACATAGTTCAGCGAAACCCGTCGTCGTTAATAAAAATTGATGATAAGCGATCTTGGCTATTTTATAACTTTTTACAATATTATGAGTGGATCGCCTCCTAAAACGGAAACCAACTTGAAATGGATAAAATACTTCAAAAATAAGGAGAGCATATGTGGGGAAAATCGAAACACTACTGAATGAGAAAGTTCAGTGTGCAGGTTGTTGAAGGCTCTTCCCTCGCGGCATCGCCTTTCCCACTGTGCGAGCGTAACTCTGGCGCAGAAAAGTATGCCTTGGCCACTACGCCACGCAGCCCAGAGCAAGCGCAGGTCGCGTCAGCGTGGTCCTGCGTGCCAATTTGCGCGGCCCTATTACAATACGTCAGTCACAAACACACGTCCTGTGCAGCGTCACTACGCGACTGCTATACGCGTCTCAATTTGCGCCTAAGCCTAACAGCTTGAACAGTACCGTACTGACATGCAGGATCTATGGATTGATGAGGTTGTCTCCATAGCCGCACAGGTCTATCTGGTAGATACAATTGGAAACAGACTCGTCAGATCAGGCAACGTGTTTCCAGTCTTTAAAGAGTCCAATGCGGGCTCAGCCGAGGAGTAAATGTTTGTGTCGTGCGAATAACAAAACGAATGTAGTACCGTTATTGTCTCTTTACCTAATGTAATTACATCAGCGTAGTCTGATTTTCTTACACTACATTACCCTTGTTTTGTTTTTGTTAATGTTTATCTTAAAACCTCCTTTAAAGACACTGTCTATTCAGTTCAGTGGGTCTGCCTCTTCGATTTTTACCTCATACACTTCCTTCAATGCAAAGTTGACGATTCCTTGATGTCTCATACTGTGCCTCACTAACTAATCTCTCAGGGAACGCCAGAAACTGCTTTTCTCCGCAATTCTGTTGAGCACCTCATTAGTTACGTAATCTACCCATCTAATTTTTATCATTCTTCTGTAGCACCACACTTCAAAAGCTTCTATTATTTATTGTCAGAATCCTTTATCGCCTACCTTTCACTCCCATACAATACTACACTCCAAAAATATGTCTTTCCGTGCAGTTAGACAGGATACAAAGTGGCCCTTCGGCTCCAAAAGAGGTCCTCAGAGTGTTTCCATATCTCTGTGTTTGCATACGCATTCCTATATCAGATTCTATGGCTCTTCAGGATATATATCATCTTCACTGCAAGGTCTGAGATACTGATCTTGCCGGCCGCGGTGGCCGCGGGGACTGAGGCGCTTCAGCCACGGTCTGCACGGCCACTACGGTCAGGGGTTCGAATCCCCCCTCGGGCATGGATATTTGTGCCGTCCTAGTTCGTAAGTAGTTCATAAGTACTTTGTAAGTTTAAGGACTGATGACCCCGTAGTTAAGTCCCTTAGACTATACAAACATTTGAACATTTTAGACTGATCTTGATAAACAAAATTAGAGCTTACTTCATTTCAAAAAGTATTTTTCAGCGGCAGCCAGACTCCACTTATATATTTTACATTATAATAATCAATTGGTGCTAATTTAAAAACATCCAGTCTCTTTTACCTAAATGCTCTCAGCTGTTCTGTTCTTTTACTAACAATAACAATTCGTTTTCATATATTGATCTAATTTTAAGTTTCATTTCATTGTTCTGCTTCATCCAAGACTGTTATATACCGACAGGGAGATTATAGTTCTCTCTATTGCTCCGGTCATAACGCAAGGGAACGTAAAATAACTACCTAAGCTCAGACTATTCTCTCTGTGAGACCAGGGTATTCGCGGCGTAATGCGGCATAAATTCAGAGTGCAATGAAGATTGGCTAATAATTGGTCGCATTAACGCGAAGTTACGACGCTCATTGGAATCGAGCGATATTAAATTCCCAGCGGCGGCGCAATTGTACTGCGGCGAACGTTCATTCGTTCCGCTTGTAATGGCGGCTTAAAGGGCGTCAAGTAACAACATTAATTGCGGCTTACCTACGATCGTGTTCATCGTTTTGTGCCAAAACATTATAAGTAATTTGAATAAAAACGTAAAGGGATTCTCGAATTTCGATAGAAGTAGCATTAATCTGATAAGCTTTTTAACAAACTGCTCCTATAGGAACCTTATAGTCACTGAATCTATTACCAGTAGTTTATTAACATTGACAACATGTTTCGTTTGCGACTGAATCATTTTATATGCTGTACTTATCTGGCATGTTAGGCCAGAAAATACACCTAATTTAGGCTATTATGCCAAAATCGCAAATGAATTTATTCTATTTGACTGGTTTTAGTTATTTAAATCATGATTTTCAGAATAGTTTAAGCCTTCCCCTAGGAGAATATTGCAAATAATAACTTTGTTGTCGAGATATAAATTTAATAACAAAAGATGGTCAATATGTTAAAAATGTATCACGAAAATGGCTCGACATAATAGATTAAAATATAAAATGTGACTATTCATGACCTCAGTTAGTGTCAGATCAGAAATACTCGGATTTTATCTTTTAAACCATTATGACGATCCGTTTTGGTGATGTATTTTTATGATGTTCACCATCTTCGTTATTCATTTTATTTTTACATACGTATCATTTGACATTTTCTCCTAAGATCTAAACTATTCTCAACATGATGATTTAAGTCAATAAAAGCGGTCATTGTAAATAAATTTATTTGCGATTTGGCATAACGGCCTGAAGAAGGTGTATTTTAAATAAAAATAGATGACCAGTGCGACTGAAAAGTAAAAAGAAACAGGGTACCTTGATTAGAACCGATTAAAATATTAAATGCAAGGACAGAAGGATACCGCGTTTCAATAAAAATAAAGGCTTGAGTTAATTCTGATACTTTATGGCAAATCTGCGAATGAATACCTTTTCGTTTGAAGCGAAAATGAAGGAAATCGGTCGAATAGAACGGCCTGACCGACTGACATCCCCATAAGAAATATATAGAAGGAAATCGCATTTCAGTATAGAAAAAGGAAGGCAATCGTTATTTCAATACTGATAGTTGACGACAAATCTGTGCATGAATACCTTTCGTTTAAAACAAAAATGAAGGAAATCGGCCGGATAGTTTTGGTCAGGCCGACTTAGTTTTCGTAGATTCTTTTAATATACAAGATTTTGTATGCTTCGACGATTCATGTATTGCTTGCCATGTGGGACCTACTGATACCTTTATTACTATTTAGTGGCCGTCCGCGGTGGCCAAGCGGTCTGCGGCACGGTAGCCACGTTCTGCACGGCCACTACGGTCGGGACTTCGAATACACCCTCGGGCATGGATATTTTTGCCGCCCTTGATTTGATTTGATTTTCTCAGGGAAGCCAAAACAGTCTTGGTCCAAGCCGCAACTGCCCGCACCGAAACTAAGTTTATTGTGCGGTATCGCTCCCTGTATATCTAGTAAAGCCAACCAATGCCCTTTAAGAAGATACATGACGAAACATGCAAAATGGAAACAGTTAATGGCAGCAATGAAACATGTAACTCGGAAGATAAAAATCATAGATTACGATCACACACAGTTAAAACAATACCAGAACGAACCCAGGGGGGAAGAAACCAAAACAAGAAAACAAAAGGAGAATTATATACAGGGTGAGTCACCTAACACTTTCACTGCAAATATTGCGGAAACGGAAAGTGCGATTGATGTGGGGTTTCCACAAAATGGATTGGTAGTCAGGGGCTCGTATTTTAGCGAATAAAACCGAATTTTAATATTACTTTGAAAGTGTATTCTTTATGCAACATACAGTTTCTTAAATGGAACAATGGTTGTTTCTATCATGCGCTGGAAATTTTGACACCCGCGGCATACAAATAATTTTGAATGACATTTTTATCAAGTTTGGTTTGGCAACTACAACCGTTCGAAGTTCCTGGCGGAAGGCTGCGATAGCGTAGCTAACTGGCCAAGTGGCTACGCCCTGGGACACGGCCCACTGTCTCATGACCACCAGCCAGTTAGCAACGCTGTCGTAGCCTCCGCCCCCAATACTTTGAATGGTTATAGCTGCCAAACTAAACGTGATAGAAATGTCATTCAAAATTCTTTGTACACATCTGGTGTCAGAAATTCCAATGCATGATAGAAACAACCATTGTTACATTTGAAAAATACACTTTTGCATAAAAAATACCCTTTCTTGGTATTTTTACAATCTGTTTATTGGCGAACAATACGAGACCTTGACTACCAAACCATTCTGTGAAAACCGCGCATTAATTTCACTTTCCGTTTCCGATATATATGCAGTGCAAGAGTTTGGTGATTCACCCTGTATATCCAATACATTGAAGGCAAAGGTTTTCTCACGATACATTGGGCAGCAGTATTCTTTTTTTTTTTTTTTTTTTTTTTTTGAGGCGGGGCGGGGGGTTTGTGTGTTGGTTGCCTCGATGTAAGGGTGCTACTCTGGAAATGAGCAAGGAGTAAAAGGTTAGAATCGGCCCAAACAATAAAGGGAGGTGTTCGGAAGTGCAAGAAATCGATGGAAGGGGGAGGCAGCGCGAGGGGGAACTGAAAAGGTGATGAGGGGGGGACGGGGGGGGCGGGGGAAAGAGATGGGAGCACCAAATTTGGCATGAAGGTTAGATTTCAGAGCAGAGCTTACTATGTCGCAGGGAGAATATGTGGAATTTGCCCTTGGGAAGGATTTGGAGGGTGTGTAGTTGGATGGCAGAAGGGACGCTTTGGTAGTTCTCGGTAACGTATCGGGGTCGGTAAGGAGAGGGGTGGGTACAGGACTGAAGAAGTCCAACTTGCGTATGCTGTATAACTTACGGGTCACTCCTTGAGGTTATTTATTTACGACTAAGAAAACGGATTATATCACTTGCTTCGGGCTTAATGAGTAGACGGCCATGTAATTCAATGTCTCTGGATGAGACACGACTCAGAAGACGTTGTGTTTTTTAGTATTAAGAGATAAATCGACCACGATTCTCACTGACTTGTTAGGGTTTGATATCAAAGAGAAAGCCATGCACACATAGATACTGAGAAAATATATCAACGAAATATATGTGTAGCCTTCTTTGCGTTACTTTGGCTACATGAAACGTATATATATATATATATATATATATATATATATATATATATATATATATATATATATATATATATATATATATTTCTCCGATAAATTATTTATTGAAAATAAAGTGGATTGCCAACATTTGTTGTATGTCCGTTTTACGTATAAAGAAAACATAGCAGTTGGATTACCAACTAAGAGCATGTAACGTTTTCGACATTCTGTTCACTTACTCCACACCCTAAATATTTGCCATCTCCTCCTTGTCCTCCTCCTCCTCCATCTCTATCCATACGCCGTCTCTGTCCATCTCACCCTTGTAACTCCTTCTTCTCATTGTCTACGTCTTCCTCCATCTCTCGTATCAGTTACGTCGTTATAGGTATTCAAAATCAAGAAATTAGAGAAACTCAGAACAAAGTTTGAGCAAACAGCTGAGAATTGCCACCGAAATTCCTTAGGGAAAAGAAAACGAGATAACGTCGCAAAAAATTAAAAAAAATACTACGTTATTTAAAGACTTCGTTGTTACAATGTTTTGATTTCCAGTGCTGCCTTCCTAGGAGTGAGTATTGTAGCTGACCTGTATGAGTGTATTACTGTACATGAAACATTTCAACATTTCACGGAACGTTGTTATTCTTGTGCAGCAGTTTTAGAATAGCAGATGACCAGTACGCTGGGTAAAGGTCGGCAGAATTTAAAATTTCGCTGTTCATTTATTAAAAGAGTTGAACAATCCAATGTGTAACTGTGCTTCATCCGTGGCAATCAGTTATTCAGTTATGAAAGTTACTTTGACCTTTTCATTTAATTAATATTAAAAATGTGTCGCTCGTTATTGTGTTCAGATATTCATATAATAATTATCCTCGTAAAATTAATATTAAAAGTCGGTACCACAGTTTTCGTGTTCACGTATTTAGCGTGTTAGATTTCTGCAACAGGACATAGTAGGCAAGGAAGGTTGAAAGGGGAATTCTTATTATTTGTACCAATAATGGTGAGTAGAAAACTGTACTTGAACGATGAAAATTCAAGTTTTCCACAAACCTCGAAAGAAGATTTTTTTCCATTTTAACTTGCGACTATGCTTATATGCTATTGTATAGTGCATGGGCATTTTCATTTTCTGTTGTGTTTTAAATTTAAATTTTAAATATTGCTCATTTGGTACACCCATCGGACCGTTTAACATGCGTCAGAGTACAAAATGTATTCTTTTGTTTCTTCTATTTTCCTGTCTCTTTTATGTATAAAGATCTGACAAATATAGGTACAGTAATAACCTTCCATGATGATCTAACTGCAAGCGGTAATCAAAGGATCGACAGTTGCAGAAGCTACTGCTAAAGAGGCTGCTCTGAATAAAGGAATGTAGATAAGGCTGATGGAATAGAAACTAACAGATGACCCAGGTTTAATAAGCAAATGGAACACTCCATTTACACTCTATTTACAGGACATAGACCCTTGAACTCTGTAACGGCGGAGTGTGTAGCTATTATTGTTCACTTGAAGGGCGATAGCTTTGACACTCTAGTAATACTTGTTTCAAAAATTTTACTTTTTTTTTAAATCAAATTAATGAAGTCCTTTTAAATTTTATGCAATGTGTTTAAACCTAACGGTCAGCGTGACCAAAGTCGTCCATTATTAGAACTAAGAACATGTAAAAAAACAAAATGTTAGCTGGAACATTAAGGACATTGTTACGTGTAAGTGGCTTTGGATTGAAATAAAAAGAGTGTGCTAAGAATTGTTAACTTTTCAATGTGATCGTGAGACTATATTTGCTGGAGGTTATTGTCATGAACTGCACTTAAAATGAAATTTGAAACGGGTTTCTATCTTTTGGTCGCATTACATATAGGTGTCAAGAAAACTTACTTGTTTTACTGCAAATAATTGGCTTATTTAAATGAGATTGACATTATTTGTTAATTGTTCATCGATAATTAGGTAACAACTGCTCAAGGACGAATGTATGTAATTCTGGGTGTGTTTCATATTGTCTATAAAACTTGTTGAAACCTCAGACGCTTATCACTGTAGGATCCTTGTGTCCTGCTCAATGGTTAACTTGATAAGGCAAGTGGTACCATATACATTACAATGAATTACCAACATTATGAGCGTAGATATTATAGCCAAAATGAAAATCTTGTTATCATTGTGTAGTTATTTGTCGAAAACTATATTTTAAAAACTTTTCAGTCAATTGACGCCAATTATCAACTTCAGCCCACTCGACTGTACACAAAATATCTTCTAATGAACAACTGAATACAGAATTTTCAATTTCACGAAAATCATAAATATTTCAAGTCAATGAGTTAGCAGAAAATATGATATTTTCTGCAACCTTAATGTGTAGGCCTACTACAATTACAGACATGAAATTTTTATTTAAATTATTTAAGTGCCGATTTTTATATTACTGTCAATATACATACAAAAGTGCACGAATTCTACGGTATAGTACAGGCTGGAATACTATATGGATAAATTGTAATAGCAATGAGGTAAAATACTTTTTATGCCAATAGCACTTGAAGAAAGCGAAAAGGTAAAATATTTTCTAGAAAATGGGCCGAGGGGTAAACTTAAAAAAATATGATAGAAAGATTTTGAAAGTATTGTTACTAAACGATCTGACAGGGTTTGCGTCTATGACATAAAGCTCGACAGTCACTTTTGCAGATGGTTGCAGAGACATTTTCAAAAAGAGTCTGCGACAACTAGATGAAATCCGGTCATGAACAACAATCTTAAAATTCTAGGAAACTCCTGTCTGTAAGTTGAATATATTCGTATGAAACAAAATCATCGTTGTAAGTAAAATGTTTACAAATTTCCAGCTTTCCCAATATAGTCCGTACCCTTTCATATCATTGTGTGGCCCTACTAAATCATCAAGTTTCCGTTCAGAGTAGATACCAAACGTAGTATTAATGAACCCAAATTTCTTGATTACAATAGCTGTCGCTAGCCACGTGATGCTATGGCTTCTTATATATTACACCGACTCTAACAAAGATCGGAGAGGGTTTATTACAAAGGGTTACTGATTTTCCCGTTGAATTAATATAAGCAGTGCATACGTAAGGATAGACTAAAGCGGGTAGCGTTACATTCAGTATTTAAACACGCAATATTCATTAAAAGCAAACAGGAAACATGAATGACAATGTAAACACGAGCTTACCCATTACTTTGGGTAAACCATTTAAAGATAACCAGGATCATAAAATTAGGCAAGAAAAATTTAAAAAAAGGTTTCAACTTGCCTGAAGTGCAAAAATTAGAATATCAAATTATCATTTGTAATAGGTCTTTGCCAATAACAGTTAAATAAAATTTCAAACCAACAAACCACTTTTAAATGCCAATGCCTGAGAGACAGTGCGCCTTTGTTGCGCAGTGGTACATTGCCACACTACAAATGCAAAGGTCGCGGGTTCGATCCCCGCCAGGTCCTAGGATTTTTATCTGGCCACTTCTTTCACATCTGGCAGTATTGCTCATATGAAAAATACCGAGTAGCACCGTGGTTCGGAACCCACGTTAAATTGTAGGTCCCCCTATAACTGGTTGGGTAAGTCAGTTCGAATGTCGGAGGACGCCAACGGCATACCATCTTCAAATAGGACCATGCCTAGTAAAGCACTGTGGTGTTCAATCTTCGGATTGTGGACTGCTTTACCTGAGAGAGACAGAAGCTTGCTAACGCAAAATTTAAGAAAAGGATTGAACTTGCCTGAATGGCAGCAATTAAGAAAACAATCTTTTACAATAGGCTTTGACAAAAACAGTTAGATAAAATGTGAAACCAAGAAGCATTTTAAATGCCAAATATCTTATAGATATACAAGCTTGCCAACGAAAAATTTAAGAAAAAAATTCAACATCCCTGTAGTCCATAAAACAAAATGTAAAATTCAAATTACCGCAGAGGAGAAGTAACATTAATGATAAGCACTGATCAATTCCCATTGCAGCAAACTCAAAGCAGCAATGTCTTTCCCAGCAAGAGAACGGCGAGTGGCAACGGAGAGGAAACGGAAGGGGTACAATGTAAGGAGTGTCCATACGAATTAAGGAGCTACATTCTTAACCCGAAAGTGTAAAGTCCCACAACATTTCGATAAAAAGCTACGGTTGGCATACTTTTCCCGTAGAAGGAAAACACTCTGCCTATGATTACTACAGTCCCCCTGGGGGGGGGGGGGGGGGGGCACGAGATAACAGTCGGGTAAATGTTACTAGACACGGACGTATGTTGCAACCAGCAAATAGCACTTAAGAAAGCTTATAAGAACAAATTTCGTGGGCGAATAGCTGCTCAAACAGACCTAGTTGCTATCAAGCACGATAACCACTATGGTTCATCAAAGTACATTTATTCACAAGGACATAGGCATGGAAAACCGCTGGGGTTCACCTAATCACCCTGAACTAAGACCTGGACAGGTACGTACATGGCGAGCCACGATGGAAGGCGCCAACTAAAGCAGATAGACATGGCCAAGCGAAGCAACTGCAAAGTTCAATAATAGTTGTACACGACGTGCCAGAGTGTCTCGATATGGTCGTAAGCGAGACCAAGTTGAAGACTCCGGTTAAGCAGGTTGATGACCAGGCTCAAGTGTACATGAGGCCACCGTCGTCACATGGAACACAATAGGCGACACCGCTCGTCCGGTAAGTGACAAACCACTCGGTAAACGCTGTCAGCACGCCCGGCCCATGCCAACACCGTCCAGATACAAGACGTCACGTCACACCGATAAGCTGCCATCACTAGCTGAGTGACTGGCCGCTGGGGCACAGCCCAAAGACGTTGTAAAAATAACTAGACTCCCTAAGGGCGCTGATGACGCGGGATAATTTGAAACTTTCGCCGGCCGCCATGGTAGTGATAAGCGTCTGATAAAAAGAGTGTTGTTAGCAGATAAATCGTGTTTTAAATAGCTACTGCGAGATATATACAGAATTGATCGTCACGTCTTTATTGTTTGATTTTTTTTTTTTGTTCAAATGTTTGTTAAGCTTATGGGACTTAACTACGGGGTCATCAGTCCCTAAACTTACAAACTACTTATGAACTACTTAAGAACTAGGACGGCACAAATATCCATGCCCTAGGGGGGATTCAAACCCCCGATCGTAGTGGCCGTGCTGACCGTGACTGGAGCGCCTCAGTCACCTCGGCCACCGCGGCCGGCATTGTTTGATTATTGCAATGTGCATGAAGCACGATGGTGAAGAGCTGCTCAGCTTTTAAATAAATAAATCAATTTAAGAGTTGAGTCTAAAGATCTAATACTGTCTTCCCATGTATATTTCTCAGGAATACAAGTAGCCCTACTACTTGTGTTCAAAGATAGTTTCTCTTGCTTAAAAGTCTGTTAGTCAAGACAATACAGGATTGAATCGAATAAAAAACAGGCTTTTACAGTACTGGTAGCTCTTTAAAACGATCTACTTTGGGCAGTACTGATGGACAGGAAGTTCAAAAACGCTTCAGTTTATTCATGTGGTGTCGCACAAGTCTAAAGTGCGCGCCACCTACTTTCGCCGCGCGCCGCCATGCACGCACGGCGCGGCGTTCTTACGACGTCAGCCACGAGCGCTCTCTGCTACAGCTCCGCTCGTGGCCACCACTGAACGACATCGTTCACTTGGGACTGAGATAGGAACCAGTTAACACTTCGGAGTCAGATAGGCACCAGCTAACACTTCGGAATCAGATAGGCACCAGCGAAGACTTGGCTATCGGATAGGCACTAGGCAGGCCTCTAACTCAACTATGTATCAGCCTTCTGCAGTACTGAGCTATGTAAAAGTTAAGTATTACTAAGTCTCTAAGAAATATATATCTCGTTCTAATTTAGTGCTTCTAGTTTCTGCGGTCCCACTGGCTGGTCACCTCCTACCTGCACAAGTGTGCATCCTTTATTCCTGTGTCGGTCTTTCTACTCGGCCACCGACACCTACGATGGGACTTAACTACGTGGTCATCAGTCCCTAAACTTATGAATTAACTAATACTAAGGACGGCACAAATATCCATACCCAAGGGGAGATTCGAATCCCCGACCGTAGTGGTCGTGCAGACCGTGACTGGAGCGCCTCAGACCCCTCGGCCACCGCGGCCGGCGGTAATCTGCTTTACATAGGTATAACAACTGAAAGGGGTATGCACAACTGTGTATAGTTCCATATAATTATGAATCACACATAGCCACATTGGATGCTCTTTGTGAAGCTGAATGCGATGACAATAGTTAAAAAATGTACAAATGTTTGTAGAGCTTTGCTATTTAACTCCGGGGTCATCAGTCCTTAAACTTACAAACTACATATGAAGTAGCTGGCACAAACATCTATGCCCGAGGGAGGATTCGCAGCGGCGTCCGTGCAGACAGTGCAGACCGTGCAGACCATGACCAGCACGCCGAAGACCGCACGGCTACTTTACAATAATTGTTGATTTTTTGAACAGTTCACGCAACTGTAAGGTATTTGCCTTAGAACAGTAAAAAATGCTAATACTCTTGCGAGGTACCCTAATGCTAATGTTATACGCATTAGTTAAGAAAAACTAATGACGTACTTCGTATTCTTAAGAGAATTTGGTAGTGATTAGTTGCTGTATTAAAAAGGTAAGAACAATTTTTCAGTTATATATCTGTATATTCAAGAAAGGCAGTAGGAGTAACCCTCTAAACTACAGGCCTATTTCATTGACGTCAATTTGCAGCAGGGGTTTGGAACATATTCTGTATTCAAATATTATGAATTATGTCGAACAGAACGATCTATTGACCCGAGGTCAACACGGATTTAGAAATTATCGTTCATGCGAAACACAACTAGCTCTTTTATTCACACGAAGTGATGGGTGCTATCGACAAGGGTTCGCAAATCGATTCCGAAATTCTTGATTTCCATAAAGCTTTTGACACCGTACCTCACAAACGGCTTTTAATCAAATTGCGTGGTTATGGTATATCGCCCCAAATTTGCGATTGGATAGGGGATTTCTTGACAAAGAGGACACGGTTCGTAGTAATCGATGGTAAGGCATCGACTAAGACAGAGGTGATATCGGGCGTTCCACAGGGTAGTGTTATTGGTCCTCTGCTGTTCGTTATTTACATAAACGATTTAGGGAAAAATCTAAGTAGCACTCTTAGGTTGTTTGAAGATGACGCCGTCATTTACCGTCTAGTAAAATCATCTGAAGATCAAAACCAACTGCAGAACGATCTGAATAAGATATCAATATGGTGTAAAAATTGGCAATTAGCTCTAAATAATGAGAAGTCGTCCACATGAGTACGAAAAGAAATCCGTTAAACTTTATTTACAAGATAAATCAGTCAAAAGTGAAGGCCGTAAACTCCACAAAATACCTAGGAATTACTATTACTTCAGACTTAAATTGGAAAGAACACGTAGATAATATCGTGGGAAAGGCAAACCAGACACTGCGGTTTATAGGCAGAACCCTTAAAACATGCAACATAACTACAAAAGAAATTGTATACATTACGCTTGTCCGTCCATTTTTGGAGTATTGCAGCCCAGTGTGAGATCCTTATCAGGTGGGTTTGACGGAGGACATCGAAAGAGTCCGAAGAAGGGCAGCTCGTTTCGTATTGTCACAACACAGGGGAGACAGCGTTACTGAAATGGTACAGGATCTGGGATGGGAATCATTACAACAACGGCGCTTATCGTTGCGGCGTGGGCTGCTTACGAATCTCCAATCGCCAACATTCTCCTCCGAATGCGAAAATATATTGTTGACTCCCACTTTTATAGGTAGAAATCATCATCAAAATAAAATACGAGAAACCAGAGCTCGAACTGAGAGATTCAGGTGTTCTTTCTTCCCGCGCGCTATTCGAGAATGGAATGGGAGATAAATAGTATAAAGGTGGTTCGATGAACACTCTGCCAGGCACTTAAATGTGATTTGCAGAGTTTCCCATGTAGATGTAGATGGCATATTTCACATTAACAATAGATTTTTAATATTAGCTGTTTCAGGCAGCCCTGTTTCATTTTTTGATGCTATGAAATACATAAATATTGGAGAATACAGCACTAAAGCAAAGACGTAAAGAGTGAAACTCTTCCGAAATTAACGTTTGTACAAAAGTTTCACAATCGGATAATATACTGAGAAAGTGCCAAAAAATCGTGTCTGACGATAAATTCTAAACATATGCTGCACTTAGAACGCCAAAAAACTAAATGTTATAGTTCGTTTTCGTTAGGAGGAGGAAACGCTGTTGGCCAATTTCTACACCGTATGTGGAATAAATTTCCACACAGCCGATTGTTGCTGTATATTCAAGGTGTCTGACGCTGTTTTGTAGTTATATATTTCAATTAGACATAGTTTTCACGACTTAAATGAATACTCTATTTAATCAAAAGAATCTTACGCACATTTAAAGTTGGGACAGATGTTTGGCACCACAATGGCCGCCGAGGCGCTCTTCAATTTGTCTATTGCTCGCATTCGGCCGCTTACGGGATCGCGGGGGCTTGGCACAGCCCTCTGTCTCGCAGCGCCATACAGTCAGCTTGCGATGCGGCGCATCGGTGTGTCTGTACACCGACTTGTGAGGCCATGTCTCTAGACGGCGTTGCCCATGTCCGTTCTGTGTACCGTCGCCAACATACATCACTTTCCGGCTGCAGACCGACAGACTCTTTCTCACTCATCATATAACGTTTCATGGGCCGCCTGGACTTCATTTCAATATTTATTTATTCTGCATAATTAATCTCTTGTATGTGTTACGATTATTCTGTGTATAATCCATGCAAATCATTATGTATCGATCTTATGCAAAGAAAGTATAATGTTAAAAAGCACATTATTAGTTATACATTTACGCTTATCATATGTTTTACTATATAAGAAGGAGCAGCAGTCTCCGTTCTTAGCAATAGCGCATTGCCCTTTGTTTAATTTATCAGAATGATAAATTCTTTACATGCACAAAATGCATGTAAGTGTATGTTCAGCATCTTGAAAATATAGACCGCTAATATCATCTAAAAAAAGTTTGCATTTCTCAATATTTTGTTAATTATTTAAAAAGCCACCTCATTATTCCTAATGGTACAATATTAATGGTGTATGAACTTTTCTTACAGATCACCATCGGCCGCCATTTTCTTGCAGTGTGCGAAATTAAGTGTTGGAACGATGCACAATACTTCATGATAATCTTAGAATCTTTCGTTTGTATAGCTTATAGGACTTAACTACGGGGTCATCAGTCCCTAAACCTACAAACTACTTACGAACTAACTAAAACTAAGGACGGCACAAATATCCATGCCCGAAGGGGGATTCGAACCCCCCGACCGTATTGGCCGTGCAGACCGTTACTGGAGCGCCTCAGTCCCCTCGGCCACCGCGACCGGCTAGAATCTTTTGTTCCGCACCAAACGTTCTTGAGATATACGCCAGTTTTTTTTAGCTAGCCGTGGCCTTATGATAAATTGGTGTTTTACGAGTACGTTTCAACAGTTAATTTCTGTGCAATGTATACGTGGTGAGCCAGTCTTCTATTTCATCAGACAGGATTTTAGGCAGGTTGCTAAAATTAAATATTTCCGGGCCATTTACTACATTCATGAAGTTGCAGATTTTTTTTTTCAGGCACAATATTTTTAACAGTGATATGCAACCCGGTCAATAATTAAAATATGACTCCCGCCGGATTTTAGCGCCCTAGTTCTCGTATCAAAATTTAGAATCAATATCAAACTTCATTTGCATTGATTCTAAACTTTCTTTTCGCGGAACATTATTTTGTCTGGCGCCTTGTATAATTTTTAAGTAATAACTTCATCATTAACATTATTATTATTGCAATTATTTACCAATGCCAATTAAAATATAAGGGAGGATAAATTTCAATCAGTTCGTCTCGCGGGCAACGGAGATAGCCGCAGGTAGACAATTGGATGCGCCGCCGACGGGAGAAATAAAATCGCACTGACGTGGTTTACGGCCTTCTTTAGATTTGTAGTTTTATAAGTTTTTGCAAACATTTTGGACCAAAATAATAATCTAAATAATAATTAATTAATTAATAAGAGTGTCTGAAGTCCTTTTAGGAAAAAAAATTAAGTAGTGACGGGTTCTGAAACACTGATACTTCGCGTCACAGTCCAGCACCTTGCTCACTACGCTACGGCTGTAACTCAAAACACCGCTTTTTTCTTTTCATACTATGCGTGGCCGTTGTTAACTATTGTTAATATGGCATTTGTAGACATTCGATTATCATTTATCGTACGAAGAACGATGTGTTTTTGTTAATTCCTCAATGTGCCGTTGCTTTGAAATGACAACGTGTAAGTTACAACAAGAAAATCATCCTATACGCGAGAAATGTCACGTGACATCTCCGAATGGCAGGTTTTCGTTAATTCAATGGAGGTTGTGAAATATCCGTTATTTTTGGAAATATGTCTCAAACTATATGAGATATGAAAAAAAAAAAAAAAAAATCATAATGGAGCTAAGCTGTAGAGACTTTCCTCCTCTACCAATTAGGTTATTCAATTTTTCTGTCAGATGAACGGTTCGTTTGCAATTATAATTATATTACAAATAGCAGATTTTGGTTTTACTACCGTATTTTTTGTCCGAAAAATTTGAAAAAGGGAGGTTCTGGTCTCTGGCGGCCTATAATCATGTCTGTAAAATTTGGTGCTGATTGGTTGAACGGTTCGTCTTAAAAACAGGGAACACGTTACGGACAGACAGACAGACATACATCCCAAAAAAGCCGTTATTTTTGGAAAAAAAAAAAAAAAAAAAAAAAACATAAGAGAGCAAAGTTGTAGAGAATGTTCTCCTCTACAAATTGGGTTATTCAATTTTCGTCTCGGATGAATAGTTAATCCGTTATTTTCATTTAAATTTCTAGCTGTCAAAAGACGATCGCAAAGGCCCACTTGTAGTGTTACTACCGTAACCTAAGGTGGGCCAAAAATAAGATCGATAGCATTGCGCCGACACTGCTTAACATTATTGACGTGAAAGAGTTATATGAAGATTATCCACGCAGCTTCTCATCTTTCGGTATTTGGAAAATTCGATCGAAGTTATTTTGTATCAGAAATTAATGTACGGTATGTCAATGCGAGATGCGGAATTCCACCTGGTGTTGTGGGTGATAACTGGTGACTCAGCGGCAGCGGTGTGCTGGTGCTGGGCTGTGTTAGAGCGGCGGTGACGAGGTGACAGAGGCGCGCCTGGGACGGGAAACACCTGCCGCCCTGGGGGGAAGTTGTCGCCGCCGCCGCCGCAGCCGCGTGGACGCCCAGCCGTAATTGGCGGCGTCCCACCGCACCCTCCCCCACCATCCCCTCCCCCCAACCCCCAGCGTTTTGGTCGCAGAGGCAGGGGCAGGGTCTCGGGTCGCCCCGGGGGCGTCACCCTGCTGCCTATCTCTCGCCGGCTTCACAGGCCGACAGTTTACCGACCACCAGCCAGCCATCGCAGTCGCTATAGCGCCAACGTTCCACGGCCGTCAGTGTTAAGTGAGGCAGTGCGTTAATTTCACGCGTTGCTTGCTGCCAATGCAGTACAAATATTACTGCGTGAAACCGTTTGTCCTGTATGTGGCTGTTTCCGGCAGTGTGCTAAATTTGCCTTTCACGATCGTGTTAAACTGATAACATCGAAACAGAATAGATGTATCTCTGCATCGATATACAAAGGCGTGTTTGGCTTGGAGAAACACATCAAGCTGATATATTATTGCCATCATTCACTTGAAAGTTACACTTGTACCATCTATCTTCATTCTTCATTGGGTATGCCAGTAGTTGCTTCCAGTACAGTTTGTAACCTTTCAATTCCATCTAATATGTGCATGTTATTCCCTGAGGCCTTAACACATGTTATATTACCGTGAAGTCGTCGGTACTTTTTATATATTCACTCTTTATAGAACCTCATCATTCTTTATAATGTGTCCATCTTACTTTCAACACTCTCTATGGTTATCTCTATGGAGTATACTAGTGAGGAAAGTCGCTTGTACAGTTACACGTATAGGACTGCTCAGTCTTGAGCCTTTACGGTTTGGTATTTCATGCCTACCACTTCATTTCGTTATCTTCGGGACCCGTGACTAGCGTAAAAAATTATTTATTACGCTGAATAACAATGGGAGCCAGTACTTTTCAGCACTTCAGCGTGTAATGTTAGGAAGCATAATCGATAAAAATAGCGATCTTGATATAATTTTAAAAAGTCCAGATCCCCAAACTATCGTTTTTATTTCAAGACCAGTTTCACTCTATAGTGGAATGTGAACAGTTCACATTTCTGCGGTCTGCTGAGGCCAGTCAGCTACGTCACCTTAGAATACTTAAGGTGTAATCATTAATTACTCAACCACTTTTAGCTGCCAATAGGGCCGCATATACCTGTTGGTTAGGGTTAGAGATAACGATGTAACAAGGAGTAGGATAAAAACACAGTTAAAATATAATTACTAATAATAATTATTGAGTAATCCACTTATCTGTTTGTACCTGTTATGAAGAATGCTTGTGACTCAGCATATAGAAATCTGTTTGACAGAAATATAACCAACAAATGCGCACTGGATAAATGATACAGATAGGTAGTATCTGTCGTATGCCAAATAACACTCTTACGAGTTTCAAATTCATCACATGTAAATGCTTTCTTCCAGGCCTGCTTAATCATAGTTTTGACTGTGGGTGTACTGAACTGATTATGTATGATCCAACTGTGGAGTTCAAAATCAATGTTTTCGAACAAATCTCCCCTACAAAAGTATTTAATGAATTTTTTCGACTGACAAATGAAATATACATCCAAAGGTTGAACAAGACACGTTGCAGCAGGTGGAATGATTTTTACATTTATGTGTTTATTTGTAATTATGAACGGATGGTAATGATGGAGTGAAACTGAATCCAAAACCAGACATTTTTTGAACTTTCTATTAAATCCGTGATAGTACGAAAAGCGCTATAATCAACGTTCTTGCATTCAACCATAATCAGTTCAGTACACTCAAATTCAAAATGATCAAGCATATCTGGAAAAACTAAATTTCCATTTGCTTATAATGCGATATCTGGAAAAACTAAATTTCCATTTGCTTATAATGCGTATGATGCTTGACAAAGGGATAAGGCATATCATCCGTTATTCTGGGGTTTCATATATATATATATATATATATATATATATATATATATATATATATATATATATATATATATATATATATTGTAGGAAGCTGTGAAAAATTGTCACCACCTCCTTTGCAACTTTTCGTTGGCTTTCATTAGTAATGATATAGAGACTGCCGCCATACCATGAATGTTAATCTCCAGTTATACTGTTTTCATATAAACCATATAATCGTAATTGATGTAAGTGTTAACTTTCACAGTCACTTTTGTCGCAGTACATTTACCTGGCCACAATCGTTCGTAATGCTTTTTGGTATTTGTCAGTTAACGTGACCACCAAGGTCGGGGGTTCGAATCCCCCCTCAAGCATGGATATTGGTGCCGTCCTTAGTGTTAGCTAGTTCATAAGTAGTTTGTAAGTTTAGGGACTGATGATTCCGTAGTTAAGTCCCATAAGCTATACAAACATTTGGATATTTGTGCCGTCCTTAGTCTTAGGTAGTTCATAAGTAGTTTGTAAGCTTAGGGACTGATAACCCCGTAGTTGGGTCCCATAAGTTCTACAAACATAAAAGGCGATAGCAGCTCGTAAACAGCTGAGTGAACAAACAATGTATCTCAAGGTCATGGACTTTGAATTTAAAGTGACTAGTGTGCATGTCCGGGATTACAACTTTTGAGGAACATTTTTTTATGAATTTTGAAAAACTAAGATCTTTGTATCCTATTAGAATTTGGCCCGGTTTCGAATGTATAACTAAGATTCCAATATCAGGCAAACTCCACGACAAGATGTCACGTCACAGCTGACGCCATTTAACTATGTCATCACATAGGGCACAAGCAGTCTGTTTGGACAATCCAGCAATATATATCAATAAAAGTCACCACCGTCTTTTGTCCATCATAAGCCTTAGCGTAAGGACTAGGACAAAAGATATATCTCCCTAAGAACATACTGTTATTCTCCCATCTTTTTACTTCCTCAGCCTTCTTTCCAATAGACATCCACTCCCGCTACATTACCACTCTTACTCTTCTGTGTGGCTTTCTATAATTGTAGTATAAATGTCTCCTTCATATATTCTTATTCTTCTTCATTATCCAATGTTCCTTCTTGTTCCCTTCGATCTTACTTCTCAGTGAGTTAAACATTCAATAAATTTGATAAGTATCTTTCCCTCTTTTTTCCATAATGTCTTTTATGCAATAAGTCGCCCACTTCAGGTTTTACGAAATTTGGGTTTCCCCAAATTCATCTTTCAATGTAGTCCGCGTCATGTAGGAAGCCGGCCCAGATTTACGCCATTCTGCGCATACCCCTCCATTACTGCACTGGCAGGCAGTGATATTCTTTCTCTAGGTGCATGACTGGCCGTTAGTTACGCAACTTTTCTCCCTCAGGCTCAACTCTTGACTGTTGGCTGTAGATTCTCCCGTCCACGCTTTCCCTGTTGTTCCTCCTCTACGCGCGGAAATGCCTTCCCACATGACGCCAACCACAATCCATATAAAACCCTTTTCCTTCCAATGATATCCTCCTCTATAGTTTCAGTGAAACTGTACGGCTTTTCCTCTTTTCTTCTCTTACAATCCTTTGACATGTCTTCTTGGCTTCTCTATATTTTTGCCTTTTCTCTACATCGTTGTTGCCTATGCTCTTTCCCCATACCATTTTTTTAACAGCTGCCTTTACCATGATGATTCACCAAGAAGTCTCCCTTTCCTTTTTCCTTCCGGATAATCTACAACAAGTGTTTACTGTACACATCACAAATCTATTTCTAAAACGTTTCCATTCCTGTTCAACGATTTTTCTTTCGTCTTTTTGAGTTTAGTTCCCTTTAAACCTTTTCCATTACCTCCTTCTCTTTTAGTTTCCATACCTATCTTTTACTTCCTTTTTTTTTCTACTAGCTCCATGATTTTTCAAACTTTCGTTTTGGCAATCATCTTTTCATTGTCTTCTTCAAAATCTCCTCTGGACATAGCTGTCATGTCTACTGTCTTCGTTTACTTTTTCCTGAAGAATAACGTTAATTATTGACTGCGTCTTTCCTATCCACACCTAGTTACTTTTGCGACTTAGTTTTCGTAAATCAAGTATTTACAACAATTAAATTTCTTTCTTTTCTCCTTTCTGATCCTGATTTCCGTTACTGAGCGAGTCAATAATGTCTTAATTTTCCTGTCAATCTGTTACCACATGTGTACTCCTATATATCACTATTGTCAGTTCTTTGCTTTCTTTACAGCTTTCCATCGCTTCTACAAACTCTTCTCCAAACTTATCTACCTTTCCTGTTTTAGGAGCTTCATCCCGTATAAACCCGTAAGAACCTGTTATATAATCACTCGTTGGGTAAATTTTTTCGACATACTGGTCTAGGTCCTCTCTCCTGAATATGACATCAGTGCCATTCGTTGACTTCAATATAATCTATACCTTTTCCTTTCGTCGCCTCTTTTTGCCTTTTCGATCCTATTTTGTTTCACTCACTCCCAGCAGCGCTATATCTCTCTTCTCCGTATAATAGACCAGTTCCTCCATCTTTCCATTTAAGGACCCTCAGGGGCTCAGAATTAACTTGCTGAGTACGGGCTTGGCGAACCTGGGGTTCCGAGCTGTGGACTGTGTCGCCACACCGTAAACTCTGAGCGTGCTTCAACGGCGCGATGGTGGAACATTGTATGTTTCAGAGCTCAGGGATCGTGGTTTAATCTATCGGGTCGCGAGGACAGTACGAACCTCTAAAAATACAAAAATATAAATAATAAAAAAATAAAATGAAATAAAGTCAGTCTTAAGGTGTGTTACGTACCTAGGAGATGCATGGCTGTTCAGGTTTAACAGTCACTATCGAGTAACCTCTGGGGAACCTGCCGCACCTCAGTTTTATAAGGCTTACCCAGGCATGCAGAGCTCTGACTGGGTGGACTTTTATTTCTTTAGCTGCTCGTGGGAACACCATGAAAGAGCGTGAAACGTTGCGGACGTATAACCGCCGTCTCTAAGCGCGGAAGAGGCGTAAATACATGAATCGCCACCCAGTGAGCCTGACAGCACCATATGCCACTGTGCTTCGTCATCGAACTCCCCAGCAACCAGACCTCAAGATGTGCAACCAATGCCAGCGAGCCCCCAGGCCTGATCACCTGCTACTGTCTCCTTTGGAGCAATTACCAACCAATCACAGGGGACGTAGTTCCCCACCCCACAGCAAGAGAAACAACAGCCTTCTCCGGCTACTCTTTCTCAGAAGGGGTCCCTCGACACACTCCCTACCAAGGATTCTCTCCGTAGTAAAGAGGATCCCAGAAAATTTCTCAAGGATCCCCCAGCTGTTGATCGAATGGCCTCCTGCTCTTTGTCAGCCCCTGATGCCCATCCCAAGAAGCCTCACCCCCCCCCCCCCCCGGCTTATAACACGAAAGAGCCAAGGAGAGGGCAAAAAAAAAAAAAAAAAAAAAGAATAAGAAGAAAAAGGATTCTTCGGTGGCTTCAAAGCCACCCCTACCCCACATCCTCTGCTTCAGAGGATGAAGTCGAGATCCTCAAACCTCCTGAGGATCTCGGACTTACGGTATTACCAGAATCTATTGTTTTAGATTTTGCAGATTCTGTACAGATGCCACCAGATGTTTCTATGGAATGATTTGCTTCCTTTATTAATATTTTATGGCCTTACAGCATGGAGAAACAGTCATTCTCCAGTAAAATTGCAGCGGCTTCTTTAATCACCTGGCTGAGATGCGACAATTATTGTGCCGCTACCATTGCACTTTGTATAGTCCTACAGGCGGACAAGATTTCAAATTAGGCCGTTCCTCTGGAGTACAGACGCTGCTATTGACAGTTCAGATTAGTGTGTATCAGACACATCATTCCCGGAAATAGAACTCAGGTTATAAGTCGTTGAATTTTATAACAGGCCACTCGTCAGACGCCATTCGCAGCCACTGCTCTGAAAAACACACGCTGCTTAATGAAAATATTTCATCCTCTTCATCTACCGTTGGAACATCGTTGCAGTCTTCCGCCTGCAAGTTACTATAAGCTGGCTAAGGTGAATTTTTTTTTCTTTTCTTTTCTTTTTTTTTTTTTCCGAGGAGTTTCTCATCTATGTTATATCATTTGTTCTGGCTTGTGACAGACAGAGTTTGGCTTTGGCGGCGTTCTAAGAGCTTTACTCTCACATATTTGTTAAATTTCTTTAGAGTTTTTGTTTTAAAAGCTTTATTCTCGCGTGTTCGGTAAATTTATCTTATGTTTCGGCAATTGTGAGTATACACCTATGGGTACGGACTGCCCATGTTGTATGGGTTCGGAAGAAGTTGTCAACTGTTCACACGCAGCTAGAGCTATTGGTTACGGTCAACAGTTTCAGGCAGCCTCCCGTCTCTGAGGTTACAGTTTCTGACGTCCATGCGATTCGAAACTTGCCTTCAATCATAGGTTGAGACAATCCTGTGGCGAACCGATGTAGTTCAATATTGTAATGAAGACTGGAATTGTGGTTGGTCGAGTTATGTACACTTCCTCCATATGTAGTTGATCTTCATTGTTTTATGTACGCAACAGATTTCTTTATCACAGTTCTGTAAGCCACAGCAGTAGCATCTAGTCATTCATTTGCATAGTGGAAATAGCAGAATTTACCGGTTTTTCCTCCAGCTCCTGAACAAACATTTCTCACTTCACACATGTGACAGCAGATGTAACACAGTTTTACTGTTTACTGGTAAAGTGAAACAATTTCTTAGTAACACACTGAAAGGTGTCGGTATGAAAATGATAAATAAAGAGAGAAGGCACTGCGAGCGGTTACTGCTAGCAGGTTTCGCCAAATAAACGGTGTATGGAATTTAAAAAACAAAACCGGAAGGAGAGGAGACGTCACAGTCAGATGTGGCTGAGCCTCATAGATTCTCATAATTCCGAACACTTTAAAATTAATTAATAATTTTTGCAGATATTCGATCAAAAACTTCATATAATGAGTCCTGGCTTTGCCCGGGTACTTATTTATTTGTTCAAGCCTTGAGTTTGTACTTCTCCTATACCTTATATCTCTGTCCAACATGTTATCAGAAAAATATGAGAAATAAGGCTGTCTTGCATAATGCACAAAATTAAAACTACAGTATCCAAACAAACAAACAAAGAAATCTAAATACAAATTTAAATTACTGTATGGTGACGAATTACATTGATGATACTAATGTATAACATTTTAGCAATAGTGAATTTTTCTTTACGTCACTGTATAAGGTATGGATGTTCTACCAAATGGTGGCATATGAAAATCTGTGTCGGGTCGGGACCAGAACCCGTGTTTCCCGCTTTTCGCGAGCGGTCGCCTTAACCACTAGGCTACCGGAACACGACTCTAGGACCGACGCAAACTTCCATATTGCACACTGACTGCACATATGAGTCAACTACATTCATCCCTTAGCACTCGCAGCTTAATCTGTATTCCCGCACCTGGAATAATGAAAACAAAGAGGCATTAACCTACGCTGTTATCGTCATTGCCTCGCTTAGACATCTCTTAAATTATTGTATGGTGTCGAATTACAGTTATGATAATATTGTCAAACTTTTTTCGCAATAGCGAATTTCTCTTAGCGTCACTGTATCAGGTATGGATGTTCTAACCGGCACAAATTTTCATATGCCACCTTTTGGTAGAACAGCCATACCTTATACAGTGACGCTAAGAGAAATTCGCTATTGCGAAAAAATATTGATAACAAAAGTATAAATAAAAATATTGATATTTAAGATTCAAAGATTCATTTAATTCAAAACTTCACCATAATCAGCACCGAGCGAGGTGGCGCAGTGGTAACACACTGGCTCCGCATTCGGGAGGACGGCGGTTCAGTCCAGCCTCCAGCCATGCAGATTTATGTTTTTCGTGTTCTTCCTACATCTCACCAGGCAAATGCCGGGGTGGTTCCTTTCAAAGTGCACGGCCAATTTCCTTCACCATCCATACCCAAACAATCTGTGCGAAAGCTTCGCCTCTAAGAACCACGCTGTCGACGGGGCGTTAAACACTAACCTCCCTTCCTTCCTGACTATAAACAATATTTTTTATGAATTGTCAAGGATCTAATATGAATATTTTCTGTGGGAGCCCATCCCTGAGGAAGCAACATGAAGCTGTCCGGGTGAGAAACATGGAGATTTCAAATACATTCCTTGAGTAGACTGTCCGGTGATTTATGTTTCTATGGAATGATTTTCTTCCTTCTTTATTATTTTATCGCCTTACAGCATGGAGAAACAGCCATTCTTCTCCAGTGAAATTGCATATTACAATATGCAAGTCACACTGCAACTGCAGTCTCTTAAAGTTAAAACCCAAATCTTTCGGAAATAAGGGGAATTCGTCAGATGTATACAGTTTCTTTCTCCTCGTTTCCTTGTAGCACTATATGTCTTTTGCTTCTGTCCATAGCGGTATACGCTTCACAGTTCAAAGTTCTCAACAGCACTGTCATCTTTTAGGAATTTCCTTAAGCTCACAGGAATACAGGAGTGTCTTAGCAGTAAATAAGATTTGAAATAAAACGTGGTGCCTGATGTGAAAGGTTTCTACTCATCGCAGTGTATATAATTTCATATTTATTGACTTACATGTTGTACAATTGTATAATTTTTCAGGTATATATTTATTTGTATAGGTGCTGTATGGCTGTAAAATGTGTTGCGAATACAATTAGTAAAAAGAAGTAATAGATTAAAATTAGCTGCATGATGAGATGTTCTTCCATTAACTTTACTGTTTATGTGCTCATATCTCTTGAACTACCTATATTACTGTGATACAATTTCGAAGGTACATTCGGCTGAATGAGTGTATACTGTCTGTAAAATTTCCTGTGGATACTATACGCAGTGCACACATTATAAATGGCGACATTATATTGAACGCCGTAGTTTTATTCCGTGAACAGCGGGAAAGTAGTAAGCGAGAAACATTTTTCCTTTCATCATTTTGCTATGGTTGTAAGCGAGAAAAAGTTTCCTAAAAGTTTAAAATTATGTTTAATGTTCGTTGCAATTCGCTAAGTGTTCTCCTTCTCAAATAGTGGACTGATCATGTCATAAAAATGTTTAAATGTTTGTAATTTTATCGGACTCAAGTGCGTGGTCATTAGTCCGTAGCTCACAAACTAATTAACCTAAGGTAAACTAACCAAAGGACAACACAAACATTCATATCCAACGGGGGGACTCGAACCTCGGACAGCGAAGGGCCGCGCGCACCGCAGGACGGCGCCCCAGTGCGCACGGCTAATCCGCCGAGGCGATGAAGTCACACTATCACGTGATACAAGACGGAGACGTTTTCATTATTTGTGACGCCATATCTTCAGAATGATCGACCCTATCGGAAAATAATTTCTTAACTGATGTCTTCTATCTATAAACTATATTCCTGCCAAATTTCAGCTTCATAGGTAAATTAGTTTTCAAGATTTCGTGTTTAGTCAGTGACTGAGTGAGTGAGTGAATGTCCTTTTGCATGTATATAGATAAAATTTAAAGTACTACATTGGCCCCGTATTACGCTGGAAAATCTGATCCACGGCGTCATATAAATCGGGCTGCTGCAGCCAGTTCCAAAATCAAAATTCACCCCTCCAAAATAAGTGACTGGGTGCTAACTTACGAATGACAGCCTCGACACACGTTTGTGTACAAATTGACTAATTATTTAACGGATCAATGTGATGTCAAGAAATCACGAGAAAAACCAATATAATTATTAAAATATTAGGTAGCAATCAAATATAACAAACACTAATGATTACTCAATCCTACTGCTAGCTGTAAGAAGAAAATTCAATTTTTCCTACACCACTGACCGGCAAATCAGTCCTATTCCTATGATGTTCGCTCTATGTAAAAGCTTCATAAATAGGATGTTAAAATACTGTAGGTCTCAAATATCCAACATGGTGCTCTAACTGACAAAACGTTTCCGAAAACTGAGCGAGGTGACGCGTGGTAACGCACTAGACTCATAGTCGGATGGTTCAGATTCACCACCGGCCATCCAGATTTAGGTTTTCCGTCATTTCCCTAAATCACTCCAGGCAAATGCCGGGATGATTCCTTTCAAATGACACGGCTGATTTCCATTCCCAAATTTACCTGAAACTCAGAGCGCTACCTCCAGTGACATAGCTGTTGAAGGGACGATAAACCCCAAGGTTACGTTGCTACTTTTCCGAAAGGTTACAAAACCATAGCAATTCCTGTTACAGGCGTGAAAAGACGACACATTACCCGAAGTGCTATGGTTAAAAATTTTGGTGATCATCTGTGGGACGGCGTCAACTGCTGACTGCCGAAATATTTGCCACTACAAAACAATGTCTTGCTCTGAATAAAAGGAAGCTGTTACTACTGAAAAACGAGCCGCTGCTTTCCTGGCGGTTCGCAGGGCCAACGACCCCTAACAGTCCCTTCAAAGTCCGTAGCACTTCAGCCTATTTATACTGGTATACATAAATTACTGAAGGCCAAAGGTGACTCCAGAGCGATGAGCAAGTTGTAATTAAAACATCGTTGCTACTACTAAGGCAGGTTGACCTTATTACCACTTCACTAGGAACACAAGTTCCACCTTCAGAGTAAGCTCCGAACATTTCACACAGACTAGAAGCCAAGGAAATAAATGTCCTACGCACCCCAGAGCAGTAGTAACTATTTCTCGACAGCTACATCTACACCTACAAGGATACTCTGCAAGATACATTGAAGTGAATGGCAGAGGGTTCACCAAACCACTTTTATTAATAGTCCGCGGGAAACGGAACACCTAAATCTTTTTGTTTTCGATCTGATTTCCTTTATTTTATTATGATGATCATGTCTCGCTATGTTGGTGGGTGCTAACAGTATATTTATAATGAAATTTTGCAAGTAGATATTGCCGCACCAAATAACTCCATTATTTTTAATGATTTCCACCCCATCTCGTGCATAATATCCGTGACTCTCTCCCCTATATCGCGATAATACAAGAGCTACTTTTCTACGAATTTTCTCATAATCGTCCATAGATCCCACGATGCGGATCCCATGATGAGCAGCAATACTCCAAAGTAGGACGCTGTGAGATTACCGCCCAATAGAAATACTGGTAATTAATAGCATTTGATAATTAAACAGTATGAAGTTCACTGCAAACATTGACCATGCCAATGCACTAAATGTTACACAATTTTAATCTTATTAATTATGGTAGCAATGTATGTACACAGTTGGGTGACAACATTTATAGTTAGGCCATAGGCAGAAATTCTCCACGTTGAGATTTGCTGTGTGCTTGTAGCTGATGGGAGGCCAGCGAGCAGGCCGATGTTGGTGGCTTGTTCCAACTTAGGATTTTACAGTTCGTTTCCGGTGAGGGGAGAGAGGGACAATGGCGAGTGCCAGGCACAGTGCAGTGCACAAATACTGTAATACTACTGGCATTTGAAGTAATACGATGCAGTTAGGAACCTTTAAGGCCCTCATTAAAAAATAGCCTGTTGATAAATAAACAATACATTAGCTAATATAGTCACATCAAACGTAATATATTTAATTGACAATGAAAAGTAATAAATTACCAACGAAGACAAGACAGTTACACAACTAGCATGGCAATGTTTGTTTATAAAAATAATATATTAACTATTTCTCATTTTATTTTCAATTAATCTTTCGTATTTTATCTTGAAGTATTCAGTTAAATCACTTATCTGTGGTATAAGAAATTGCACAATTATGATAAACAGTACAAATGATGTTTATATTAATATAAAAACGTAAGAAAATATTTGTTTAATGTGTAGTGTAATTATTTTGATTTTAAGTAAAGTTTTAGAAATGTATTGGCTGAGCGCTGTACGTTGGCAAATCGGTTACAACAGCTTACATGGGGAAGTTGATGATGTAGGGGAAAAAACCCCGGCAGTTGAGTTTTGGCACGCGCGCGCGCGAGGGCAGGAAGTGAGGACTCCAGAGAGCACGTGGTGTAGCTGGCCGGGCGGGTCGCTCTGCCTCAGTCGGCATGTGGATCTCGAGGTGGTGACTTTAGTTTGGTGTGTGGCAATCGCCACGTGTGGTTGCTCGTCGTAGACTGCACCAAGTTAAATCGAGTGCTACTGTGTGTTTGTGAATATTTAGCCGGTGCAACAAGGTGTGCATCGCATTGAATTAAAGTGACTGTGATTTGTTAATGTAACACGTGTCGTCGCATAGGCATGAACATAAACGGTGTTTGAGACAGCCACGTGGTGTGAAATCAATTCGCGACAAATATTCATTTTGTCTGGGGGCTCACGAGCTATAATTTTATTTGGTACATTTACCGACGTACAGACGCGACAGCCACAGGGTTCAAATATTGTGAAATAAACAACATAAAGTGAACTTTCACGTGTTTTCAAAAATAGTAGTTAGTACACCCTTTTCTCTCATGAACTTGATTTTATTATGAATTTGTTTTGTTAATCATATGCAGGGAAGGAAAGCTGCGAACGTGTGATATCATCCCCTAGAAAACGAGTCAATCGCAATCACAGTTCCAGTGTTTTTGCATGTTTAGGAAATTGGTTCGCAGCTGGTGGTTGTGAGTTTAAAAAAAAAAAATTAAACTTTCTCTATTTTAAACTCTCACCCCGACCTTCACCCTCGCAACGCACAAGTGTAGTGTCGGTTGTTTCTTCAGTATGACTTTAATATCGTCGAAGTGTTCTGTCAATGAAACGAAGTTTCTGGTTCGCCATCCCTACGATATTTTCTGTGTATTCCATTTAAGTCGTTCGTAATTGTTACTCGTAGGTTTTTAGTACAATTGACGGCCTCTAAGTTTGACTAATTTATTGTGTAACAGAAGTTTAGCGGATTTCTTTAAGTAATCGTATGTATGACCTCACACTTATAACGAGGAATGGCCAATTTTCGAGTTTTGCACCATGCAGCTATCTTATCTAAATTACTTTGCAGTTGATTTTGATCTTCTAGTAAATTTACTAACCGATAAATGACTGCATCATCTGCGAACAATGAGAGCTACTCAGATTGTCTAATACATCGTTTGTAAAAATAAGGGACGCTAGTAGCCCTATAACACTTCCCTCTAATCGTCAGATATCACTTCAGATCAACTCTATGACTTACCGTCAATTACAACGTACTGTTTCCTTTATGAGTTTGGTTTCTGACATGAGTGGACTAAGAAATTTACGGCTACCGGTGTTAAATGCTGCCCTTTTTAAATATTCTAGTACTTACAATTACACAACGGGAACCTGGGGATAGTGTGATTATAACACCGAAACCGGTCGCATAATTCAATAATTAATATTAATACAGCTGCTGGTACTTTCTTCCACCTTCAAATTTATCAGATGTAGTCCCAACCCATTGATTATGGAGAGAATAACAGTTATTACTTTCATGTGTAGTGAAAAATAATTATCGTTCCCATCGTCTCTATTCCCATAAAAATCATTTCCATTAGAAAAATATTATTTTAATAGGGCAGATAATAATATGACATAACATTTTAACTGTACTAAAACACCATCAAGAAAAATGATTACGTGCCCCCCTGTCTGCTTGAAACAAGTCACCTAAATTATGTGTAGCCACCAGCAACTGAATTATATTACTACTAGAGAATGTTTCATCCCCGTAATATTAACTACCGTTTTCTGTTCTGTCCGTAGTATTTAAATTGATATCGGAAAAGTTACCATTCTGTTCTGCATAGCAAACCTAACCTTGATAAGCTGTCAACATCTTTCACAACTCACTCGCTGCTTTATACCACCCTATTCAACTGTTACCGTGCTACCCCGTAAGGATAACGATATTGTCACGTAGTACTTTCGTGGGATGTAGCAGACTGCTTAACAAACATTATTTTAAACTCATTGATGAATTTTCAAAGAAGTTTCGGGCGTGCAGCCGCATAAAGTTTACTTCTTCTAATATTTCGGCTGAGAAACGTTCAGCCATCTTCAGAGACGAGTCTCTGAAGATGGCTGAATGTTTCTCAGCCGAAATATTAGAAGAAGTAAACTTTATGCGGCTGCACGCCCGAAACTTCTTTGAACAGTCAATTTGCCGCGAAAACATGAAGATTCACATTGATGATTTATTTAACACTTGCTACAAACGTACAAGATCACAGAATAGGCAGACCCAGCTAGAGGTATAATACACAAACTTCAGAAACATTACTTTTCAATACATCTAGAGCGTGCACTATGTGATCAGAGGTATCCGGACACCTGGTTGAACATGACTTACAAGTTCGTAGCACGCTCCACCGGTAATGCTGGAATTCAATATGGTGTTCGCCCTTACCAACTTCCACTCACGTAGGCATACATTCAATCAGGTAATGGAAGCTTTCTTGGGGAATGGTAACCGATTCTTTACATAGTGATGCTATAGGGCGAAGTATAGATGCAGGTCGGTGAGGCATGATGACACGAAATCGGCGTTCCGAAACATCCCAAACGTTTTCCATCGGTTTCAAGGAAGAACTCTGTACAGGCCTGTCCATTACAAATGTTCAAATGTTTGTAGAATTTATGGGACTTAACTACGGGGCCATCAGTCCCTAAGATTACAAACTACTTATGAACTAACTAAGACTAAGGACGGCACAAATATCCATGCCCGAGGGGGGGATTCGAACCCCCGACCGTAGTGGCCTTGCAGACCGTGACTGGAGCGCCTCAGTCTCCTTGGCCACCGCGGCCGGCTGTCCATTACATAGATGTTATTGTCGTCTAATCACTTTGCTACAAGCCGTCCATTATGAACAGGTGATCGATCATGTTGAAAAATGTAATCGCCATTCCCGAATTGAATTTCAAAAGTGGGAAGGTGCTTAAAACATCAAATAGTGATACTGCCATGGAAAGAACAAGATGTGCAAGTCCACTCCATGAGAAACATGACCACCCCATAACACGACCGCCTCCGAATTTTACTGCCGGCACTACAAACGCTGGAAAATGATAGTCACAAGGCATTGGCTATACTCCCACCCTGCCATCGGATTGCCACATTGTGTACCTTGATTCGCCACACCACACAACGATTTTCCACTGTTAAATAGTACAATGTTTATGCTCCTTACACCAAGCGAGGTAGTGGATACTGACGCCGTCTAGTATTCCTGTGTGGTGGCTTGGGAAGATATTTGCCTACCACCTCTAAACAAGACCAAGCATAGTAAGGCACTATTGTGGTCAAACCAGTCTTCGGATTGTTGACTGCTTTTTCTTATAGGTTCTGAAGGTACGTAATTTTTTACCATTACCTAACTTCGTGTGGTTTAGAGCACTGTAAAAGGTATCTCCTTTTCCATGTAATTTTTCCTACTTGTTTGATCAGGCGATGACAGTATGAATATTTCGAAACTTGTCATCCCGAGATAAACAAAATAATTTTAGGTATTTTGGCTTTTGGAGGCAATCATTTGCGGAAATTGTTTTATCGTAAACGCTGCCGCGGTGGAGTAGCCGAGCGGCTTAAAGCGTCTCGCTGCGGATCGCGCGGTTGCTCGCCGTGGTGGTTCGAGTCGTCCTTGGGGCATGGGTGTGTGTGTTTGTCCTTAGGTTAGTTTACCTAGGTTTAAGTAGTTTGTAAGCTACGGACTGATGTCCACGCAGTTTGGTCCGATAGATTTACAAACATTTTTTTCGTCAACGCTGAAATCTAACTGTATTATCAAGAAACATAGAGAGATAACTCTAATTTGATGGGACGTCGGAACCGTTTGCAAGCAAACTATATAATTACACTTTTCGGGCTGGTCAGTAGTCTATTTTTTTTCCCTCTCAATCGATCCTCATTTTTACGCCCTCCTATTGCACAAACATGCAAACATGTGAAACCTATAATTGCTATCAGTTTCGTGGGTTATTTACTACTATAAATGCCAAACGGATTCGCTTCAATATCCATTGTATGTTGTGATCAGAGATTTTTATAGGTATACTCTGCAATCGGTGTCTGGAAATTGTTTCTCTATTCCTAGTGAGACTAACCATGCTTACAGTCAGGTAATGTAAAAAGAACTGTTTTATACTGTCTTTGCTTTAGATTACACATTTCTAATAATAATACAAAAAAATCTTCATTTTGAGAATACTAAGTTATCGTCGACCCTGTATAGAATGTTTTCGTAACTAACACATATTACCAGCTGTGTGGGGTAATTAGAATACAAAGAAACATGGTTTGACCACCGGAGGAGAGGTAATGTAGACCTGATGGAGAGGCACAGAGCGGCATTAGCTTCCTACTGACCTGTGCGGTCCTCTGGCCTTCTACGGAAGCTTTTTGATGTAGGTTTGGCATCGTGCGTTCTCTGTTACAGTGCAACGACTACCCCTGTGTTTATCTCGGAGGACACACGGTTCAAAGGCGAAACAGGAAGCGAGTGTTGTGTTGCTCTGTTGGGGATCTGCTTAGCACATAGCGTGTGGCTGCAGAGGTGCCACACAACACATTCGGCTGACCCCTCAAAGAGACTCTACCGACCCTGCAACCGTTCGGGCAAAGAGTAATCTTTAAACGATTTCTTGAGCTTACTTGCTGACCTCTGATATTTCCGCGTCTAAGTGAAAGCCTTGGATAATATTCATGGGTAAATTGCAAGATATTGTTATCAGGAAATGATTTCAATATTCAAATGTTTGTATAGCTTATGGGACTTAACTACGGGGTCATCAGTCCCTAAACTTACAAACTACTTATGATCTACCTAATACTAAGGACGGCACAAATATCCACGCCCGAGGGGGGATTCGAATCCCCGACCGCTATGGCCGTGCAGACCGTGACTGAAGCGCCTCAGTCCCCTCGGCCACCGCGGCCGGTGGAAATGATTTGGCGAGCTATAGCTGAGGGAAGGGAATAGAAAGAAAAAAAGCCGCAGCCCTCGCATACGAATACGTACGATACTCTAACAAAAGAAAGAAAGTTTTCACTCAGATGTACTGTTGCCAGTGTGCTAGTTAGTGAGGAGGTAACTTTCTGGATGTCCTACTGTGTAACACATCCACTGGTGTAGCCATGATTTGGTTCTCTGAGGAGAGGGACGGGGGGTCATTTTTTTTTTCTTTTTTAAAATCTTATTGATTTTATTAATCTATGACTAACTTTTACACTTTTTATAATGTAACCAATTATACTACGAAAACAATTGCGTAATACATAAAATGAGTAGGCTCGCATTAGTTTGAAAGTGCGAAAGGAGTAATGTGCTGGAAAGGGAGTTTATAAAATCATCTTGTAAAATAATTAAGCTGCTTCTATGTTACTAGCCAAAGAGAAAGGTCTTTACAGTGTAATTAATACTACACTATGTGTAAAAATTGATCTAAAAGAGCATTATGTTTCTTCATAAGACTCAACTCGGTGGCGCCGCAGACATGCTAATCGGCTCGTAACTTCAGCATAGCAGTAACAAAAGCGGCAGCGTCAAAGCTGGTCGCGGCTGCATTAAACCGCTTTCAGCAACAGCAGCACACGTTCCCAGTGGCGGCATCACGTTTGCGATATATTGTCACTTACACTTGTACCTGGCAAATTATAATTATGATATGATTTATTACATATGTACTATTTCAAATTTCGGGTGCACACCTGTTTAAAAAAAGTAAAAGTAAAAAATCAAAACTATAAAACACAATAAAATTAAAAAATCTTTGGGAGGTGCCAGGGAGGGAGGCTTAAGCCCATTAGACCCCCACACACGTGGCTGCGCCACTGAACAGATTCGATCGTTTCTAAAGAGGAGAAAAAAATGACCAAATCGTTCGTAAACGATTAACAATGTTTCATAATTTTTAAATTTTTTTCCATATTATAAACTTAAAACGAGGGTGTTGTGTAGAAGAATAGTCGTCTCACTGAATCTCGGGGTCTGTTCATCGTTCTGGCACCTGGTAGTATGTAGAGAAGATACCTAGTAGATTCAGTAAAGAGCGACGAAAGTTGTCGCAGCTTGCATTACTTTTTCAATATAGTGCGTTATGAGCACGTCCCGCAGAGGAATAGCCCTGCGTACTGAAGCACAATGCTGCGGTGTGCATGGCCGATCATCGTCGGAGGTTGGAGTCTTCCCTAGGGCATGAGTGTATGTCTTGTCCTTAGGTTAGTTTAACTTACTGTACGTAGTTTGTAAGCTAAGGACTAATAACCAAGCAGTTAAGTCCTATAGATTAACAATCATTTATGAATATTTGATTTTTGATGGGCACGTGTAGTTACCAAGAGGGAAAAGGCATGACGTAGAACGAACTTTAAAGAGTGCTGGGTAACGGAAGGAATGTTTTGAATATACCAGACCACCTTCCCAGATGTGTGGCTGTGAAACAAGCACAAACTACCTCTCATTCTGATCTGTGCGTGCCTCCAACACTGAATTTATCACCTACTATGATCAATTTTCTGAATCCTGACGCAAGTGTAAGCATAACCAAAATTTAAATTACATTTTTCCCATATTACGATAATAGCAGCAAAGCTCATCTATTAATAGAAGCTCTCAAATAGGTGGTAAAATTGCCTGAATAAATAGTTATTAATGAATTTGGAAAACATAGTTTCCTTATTCGGAAGACAACGAACTGGCAATGCTTTAAAAGTTGAAAATAACAGGCAAGTTCGCAAAATTTATTAATTTGTTAGTTCAGGTAATCGTTTTATTTCTCTGGTGAGATGATGCTCAGACCTAGTCGTCTGTAAAATAAAGTAAAGGACAATATGCAATAAACGGAAACAGGTAGACAACTCATCGCTTCAATAATTTACAAACAGGACTACTAAATTAAGTAAAAGAGTATACCTCGCTATTGATGTCGAGGCGATGAGCGTGTGGCAACAGCTAAACAGCGAGAGAACGGTGTGCGTTATACAGGATAAGACCCGCCCATCGCCTGCAGCATCAGGACATCATAAACCAATGAGGAACGTCACACAGTAAAATACAAGAAATGTATATGTATATATAAATAACCCATAATGGATATAAAAAAGTGTTTCGTTAACTGTAAAATATAGTTGCCATGTCATCAACACAGAATAATTGAAGTATTAAACAATCAAAAGAAATTGTCTGTCTAGGAAATACCTGTCATCTATTGTCCGCTGATAACAATAACATTCAAATCGAAGACAGAGTGTAACACCAAGATAAAATACAATTGCTAGTAATAGTATACCTGTTTCCCTCTGTAGCATATTGTCTTTTATTTTATTTTACAGACGACTAGGTATGAGGATTGTCTTACCTGAACTAATAAATTGTTACTTTTTTGGAACTTAAGTGTTACTTTCATCTCTTAAAGAGTTATTAAATTCCACGAATGATCGTCAATTCAAAGTTTTCAAATGAGAAGATAACATTAACCAAATTGAGACGATCTCAGGTAATCATAGTTGGAAATATTGTTCTAACGTTGTTCAATTTGTTTCTCTTAAAATGGAATAAACCGTTCTGTTACATCAGCAGACACGCGTACCAGCCTGAAAAAGGTTACACTGTGAATTATAAAGTGTCATGACCCTAAATGCAAATTTTTGAATAGAGGATAGTGTTTTTAACAAACACTACGAAATAATTACTGGAATATAATTACTGTCGTGAGCGAATGTATACCACCCAACGTATCACCCCCACAGCCTGTCAAGTGCAACACGGACATTATAAGATGAATAACTATTTTACCAACGTTTCGTCTGTTATAATTTACATTCCGAACTGATTTTTATAGCCATGAACTGTACGCACTATTACGTTGAGCACAGTCAGTGTACAATAGAAATACTGTATGAAAGCTTAATATAGCCATCTGTTTTTCAATAACCATTCAGGATCTGTGTAAGTGAGAGCATGATACGGCTTTCCATGTATGTATGCAATGTCACAGTAGTACATATCGTTGTATTCTGTATTAACTATCGCCTCTTCGATCTGCCACTTCATTTCTTGTATTTGGAAACTTAAAGCCACCCTTTTTAAAACTGCGTCAGTATCTTACTGCGTATTCTTTTCTTGAGTATACACCTCAAATACCAAGTAATTTCGATTACCTCTTAATATTTGCAACGCCATTCTCTTGTTTATGAGACTGCCACGGTATATGCACATCCATTCTGGAAGGTCTCATTGTCAACCCGTAGAATGGTAAACTACAAAAAATGCCGATCTTGTTCTTAGTTTAACTGCACAACGATATCTTCGAACTTGCCCAGATGTCGACCATCTATCCGCTGGTATGAAAGATAACTGATCGTCGTATCAAAATGTGCTCCGATCAGTGACTTAAATTCAAAACATTGACTACTAAAAACATCAGAAGTAACAGGTAAGCTGGCATATGTCAAAGACACGGTGGAACTTTCGGTTTGTCAGTATTCCTATCCTGATTTGCTATTTGTAATAATAAACTGAAATATGAAGGAATGTAAACCTGCATTCATCTTCTTGCCGCCTGTAGACTACGAATAAAGAACACCGGCTTATTCAGCTGCCACTCAAGACCTACAAGCACCAATAAAAGCATAAGCAAATAAGAAAGATTCGTCATAACTAGAGGGCAAAGGTGAGAAGGATTTCTGTATGCAGGTGGCACGTTGGCCATAGTTTTCATATTTCTCCTCATATTAAATTTATGACATTATTGTTAAAGTTTAGAGAAATCTTACTAAATCTGGACGTAAATTATTAAGCTTGAAAATATTAGTATTAGAAAAAATTAATTACTTGGTATATTCAAGTGGGCCAATCTACCCCTACCTCTGGGTAAGTTGGCTCACAGGCTGGGGCACGTTGACCTATTTTGATAAGTTAAACTAGTATATCTAGTGTTGTGGGACGGGAATATTCCCAGTGGGAAGGAACTTATAAAATGGAAATGTTGTCGGGGATATTTCTTTGGCCCGGGATCATTGCAAAAATTGGAAATATATGAAAATTTTTAGATTTTGAAAGTTTTAACACTTATTAACAGAACCTTATAACTAGGTTAAGCAAGTACATTCATTTAATTTAATCCAAGATTTTTCATTATTTGCATTAATTTCCTTGCTAATTCCAAGCAGAAAATTTATTACTGGTGAAAGAAATGATTTAAAATATTCGCTAGGGCTAAAATTTTTTGGCAAGTTGAAACCCTAAATTCCTCTGAATGACACCTAAACTTACAAAATATTTCTTTGGAAAAACGAATGACTAGAGGTATTTCACTTTCAGATTTCATAGACTCCTCAAGTCCTGCGATGAATTATTATTTATAAAAATTTATTTTCTAATATATTGCTATCAATTTCAGTTTTAGAAAGTTTAATTAATGTTTTACAATGTTCTGTGTTAATAACATCACTTGTATTTTCAAGTAAATCATAAATCTCGGGCTAATTATTTGATATTTAAAATATTGAAAACCGAAAAATGTGTTTATTTAAAAAAGGAGGTTAAGTCCAGATCCATATCGACCGAAACGTATCCCAATATATTATTTGTATTTTAAAGTAGAACTTAGGAGTGCTCAATTAAAAGAGTATTAAAATTTAAAAAAAAAAACTTAAATTGACCATAACCGTATTTTAGCTCTTAGGGGTACTTTAACCGCGAGCTGTAATGGCTGATCTAGGCATATTTATTAAAAGGAAACTACTAGGCGATGCTGTGTTTTGGGTTTGTTAAACTTATCACATCTATTGAATCAAATGACCCACAAATATATAGAGTTGTCAGAAAGTTAAATGAACTGTAATGATGATTATGACTTCTTTGGAGTTAGAAATGTAGAAGATGAGGCTTTAATGGACATTGAGCGTGAAAGTGAGTAGTGGACTTAAAAAAAAATGAATATGAAAAGTTGCTGTATTGAACTTTTTGCCTTTTAGTAGTTTTGATTTTTGTAACATTTCGCATTCTGGCTATTTTTCTGCCCTTTTTCAATTATAATATTTTTTCAACATATAAGAGTGTTCGTGTTTGTTTTAATAACACAATTACCACAATGACCTATTAGTTTGAGCGATTTCGTTTTTAAAATTATAAACTCCCAAGAAATTTACTTGATTATAATTTTTTTCTTAAAGTATATTTCAGTTTTTGTGATTGATTTAACAATATAATTACTGCCTTAAACCTATTAATTGCGTTTTATTGAGGTAATCCTTGGGAATTTATGAATTTTGGGAATATTGCCGGCAATACTCCCTGGGAATATTTCATCAATTTTAAATTCTCGGGAATTTTACAACAGTAAGTATATCTATAGGAGATCCAAATAAAACTAATAGTTATCAAGAAACATACTATAATGAACATAATATCAACTTGAATTTTGAGTTAAATGCTTAAAATTAAGCAATATTACAACAGAAAGCTTAAACTTATCATTATTCAAAGTGTCTTACTACAAAGCAGTCAACTTTAAACACTGTCTAGATCCAAAGGATCAGCACAGTTTTAGCACTCGTAAAATAGTTCAGGGATTTCGTTTTTCACGCATGTGTGTTGAGCCCAACGCTTGCAGTTTGTGCACCAAATCCCCTGTTCTCCACGCTGACTCTTCGTAAACTGCTTGAGGCTCCTTAGGCACTTTGACTCTTTCTCATAGTCATCACCATCGTCATCTTGGCCTGTTTTTTTGCGTTTTTTTTTTTTTTTTTTGCGTTTTTGGCCTCTTGCATTTGATTTAGTTATTTTCTTTCTATCATTGCTGGTACTTCCTTTTTGATTTAGTTTCTCTTTCCAAGATCTACATCTACATCTACATACATACTCCGCAATTCACCGTAAGGTGCGTGGCGGAGGGTACACTGTACCACTACTAGGCATTTCCTTTCATATTCCACTCGCAAATTAAAAGAGGAAAAAAATGCCTATATGCCTCCGTACGAGCCCTAATTTCTTTTATTTTGTCTTTGTGATCTTTACGCGAAATGTAAGTAGGCGGCAGCAAGATCGTACTACACTCAGCTTCAAATTCCAGCCCTCTAAATTTACTTAACAGAAATTCACGAAAAAAACGTCGTCTTTCTTCCAGCGATCCCCAATTTAGTTGCCGGAGCATTTCCGTGACACTGCGCATTGGTCAAACTTACCGGTAACAAATGTAGCTGCTCGCCTCTGAACCGCCTCTATGTCTTCCTTCAAACCGATCTGCTGCGGGTCCCAAATACTTGAGCAATACTCAAGACGTGGTCGTACAAGCGTTTTATACGCGGTCTCCTTTACAGGTGAAGTACATCTTCCCAAAATTCTCCCAATAAACCGAAGTCGGCTGTCTGCCTTACTCGCAACTGTCCTTACATGCTCGTTCCATTTCATATCGCTCTGCAATGTTACGCCTAGATATTTGAACGACGCCACAGCATCAAGAAGCTCACTACTAATGCTGTATTCGAACATTATAGGATTGTTTTTACTACTCATGCGCATCACCTTACATTTTTCTACATTGAGAGCTAGCTGCCATTCTTCGCACCAACTAGAAATTTTGTCTAAGTCAACCTGTATGCTATTATAGTCAGACGACACCCTCCCATACACCACAGCATCATCAGCAAACAGCCGCAAATTACAACTTACTCTGTCCATCAGATCATTTATATAGATAGAAAATAATAGCGGTCCTATCACACTCCCCTGGGGCACGCCTGACGATACACTCGTCTCTGATGAACACTCGCCGTCGAGAACAACGTACTGCGTTCTATTACTTAGGAAGTCTTTCAGCCAGTCACAAATCTGTGAACCTATTCCATAAGCTCGTATCTTCGTTAGCAGTCTGTAGTGTGGCACCGCGTTGAACGCTTTTTTGAAGTCGAGAAAAACACAATCCGCCTGTTGCCCTTCGTCCATGGCTCGCAAGATGTCATGTGAGAAAAGGGCAAGCTGAGTTTCACATGAACGATGTTTCCTAAACCCGTGCTCATTCATGGAAAGAAGCTTTTCCGTTTCAAGGAAATTTACTATATTCGAACTGAGAATATGCTCCAAAATTCTACATGAAACCGACGTCAACGATATTGGCCTGTAATTGTATGGGTCAGTTCTCTTTCCTTTCTTATACACGGGAGTCACCTGAGCTTTTTCCCAATCACTAGGAACTTTGCACTGAATTAAAGATTCGCTATAAATGCAAGATAAGTAGGGGGCCAACGCCACAGAATAGTCTTTGTAAAACCGAACTGGTATTTCATCTGGACCAGCAGACTTTTTCGTGTTTAGCTCTCTCATCTGCTTCTCTACACCCGAAATACCTATTGCTATGTCCCCCACTTCGGAATTAGTACGTTGATCAAATGATGGTATATTTGTGCGGGCCTCCTGCGTGAAAGATTTCTTAAAGGTTAAATTTAGAACTTCAGCTTTCCGTTTTCTTTCTTCTATTACTGCCCCGGAATGATCAACTAGTGACTGGACAGTGGGCTTTGACCGGCTTATCGATTTTACATAGGACCAAATTTTTTTCGGGTTCTCGGTAAGATCTTTTGCTAAGGTATGGCTGTGATAATTATTGTATGCTTCACGCATCGATCTTTTTATAGACGCACGAATCTCTACTAACTTTTGCCTGTCATCATTTGCGTGTTCTTTTTTGAATCGAGAGTGCAACAGCCTTTGCTTTCTCAGCTTTCTAACATTATTATTATACCACGGTGGATCTTTTCCAGCCTTAATCGTCTTTACTGGCACATATTTCTCTAACCCTTTATTAACAATTCACTTAAATTTAGTCCACAATTCCTCTACATCCATAGTCCCGGAATTAAACGATGCCCATTCATTTTCTAATTGCGATCGTAACATTTGCTTGTCGGCTCTTCCCAACAAAAACACGCTCCTAGCCTTCTTGACTGGTTTATGAACTTTGGTCACCATCGACGCTATGACGATATCATGATCACTAATTCCTGTCTCTACACAGACATCGTTAATAAGGTCAGGCCTGTTTGTGGCTATAAGGTCTAGAATATTTCCATTGCGCGTGGGTTGCCGGTTTAACTGTTCAAGACAGTTTTCGGAGAATGAGTCCAAAAGTAGCTCGCACGACTGCTTGTCTGTACCGCCTGAAATGTAACTAGCAAGGTCCCAATCTATACTCTTAAGGTTGAAGTCACCTCCGACTAATATTACATGGCCCGGATACCTGTGCACTACCAGGTGTAGACTTTCATTGAATGATTCTAAAACTGCTACAGCAGCACTGGGGGGCCGGTAAAAACACCCAACTATTAACTTTACTTCTTTTAGACCTGTTATACGTGTCCAGATAACTTCACAGTTATTTTCAACCTCGATCTCAGTAGAAACAATATCTTTGTCCACTGCGATGAACACTCCTCCTCCAGGTGTATCAGATCTATCTTTCCGATATACATTGCACGCTTCGCTAAATAGTTCTGAACTTGCCACATCATCATTTAGCCAGCTTTCGGTGCCTAAAACTATATGAGCGCAATAACTTCCATGCAGCGCTGCAAATTCTGGAACTTTGTTTGTAATACTCTGTAAGTTCGCGGCTAATATTTTTATGTTCGAATTTTTGTTCCGAACGTGGCCTGAATTCGCTGTTTGAATGCTGACAGGCGAGTGCTCATCAGAGTTAGCGCCTAGCCTAAAAAAAACCATGTGCACTCCTCAAGTACTCTGCTACCCGAGTAGCTGCTTCCTTAGTGTAGTGCACCCCTGATCTATCTAGGGGCACCCTACAATTCCCCACCCGATAACGCAGATCCAGAAATCTGCAGCCATGACTGTCACAGAGTCGGCGAAGCCTCTGGTTCAGACCCTCCACTCGGCTCCAAACCAAAGGACCCCGATCAACCCTAGGAACAATGCTACAAATCGACAGCTCTGCTTGCACCCCGCGTGCGAAGGCAGCAGCCTTCACCAATTCCGCCAGCCGCTCGTAGGACCTGAGGATGTCCTCAGAACCCAAGCGACAAGCGTCATTGGTGCCGACGTGAGCCACAACTTGCAGTCGACTGCACCCCGTACCCTCGATAGCCGCCGGCAAGGCCGCCTCCACATCTCGGATGAGGCCCCCCGGCAGACACACCGAGTGCACGTTGGATTTCCTTCCAGATCTGGACGCTATCTGCCTAAGGGGCTCCATCACGCGCCTAACATTGGAGCTCCCAATAACTAATAATCCCCTCCCTCCGTGCACCTGCTCGGACCCTGCTGAAGGAGTGACCACACTTTCACTCACAGGACGAACGGGCGCGGACGGACGTCCAGCCTCCACATTGGCCTTCCGCCTCGAGCGACGCGAACGCCGTACAACCCGCCACTCCCCTTGCGGAGAAGGCGGCTCGACGACGTCCGGTACACCTGAAGGTGCCTCGGTAGCAGGGACAGAGAGCTAAGCATGAGACACCTGAGGTGTGCCACTCGACGCACCAGACTCCCCACCATCGCTGCACACCGAGACAGCAGCCTGAAGACGGTTGACCGTAGACAAAAGCACGCTCAGCTGTTCGCGAACCGCGGCCAACTCCTCCTGCGTCCGCACACAGCAGGCACACATCCTATCCATCCTATCGATACAATTAACTGCAGAAAGTAGAAAATTAAATAATCAACTTTAAAGAAGCCTAGTACTCTAATGAAGGCGGCTGGCTGCTGACTGAACTGGGGTCAGTGGTAACTACACTGTCAAATCAACAAAACTGAATCCGGCAGCTTAGCGCTGTTAATGATGCGGCACTGGTGGCATCTGGCACTGGACTGACTGATAACTAGCTTAGTAACGGTCTCTGACTTGTTTTGAAATACACCGGTCAAAGACGAAGACTAAACACAACGGTATTTATCAAATACGATAGAATAAACTATTAAAACAGTAGTACAAACGAAATCTGCAAATACGCGGGAATAAACCTCTTAAAACAGAGTACTATCGAAAATGAACTAGACTGGCAAATTAAATTTGACACAAATTAAATTTAGATACTTAGCGCTGTTTACGATGTGGCACTGGTGACAGCTGGCACTGGTGATCCATTGGTATGGGTTGAGCTTAAACTGCAGTTTCTTGAGTTTCATTTGACTGTGCAGACGGACATGAGGTCTGTTTGTACATATTATAGTATTTCCACTAAGTTTTTCTTGGAATCCCAATCTGTTTGCTAACAGCCCTCGTAGAACTCTCTCTATAATTTCGAACCATTTTTATGTAGCTACATATAAAACAAAGGTTTAAACCAGCGCCGTAACTCAGAAAGTAAGGAAATGAACCAGATTATTAGAACTTATATCCCTATTTAAGATTAAAACAAAATTAACAGGTTTTTTATTCTTTTAAAACGTTTTTTATCTCGTGAATATGACGATATCTTGACCCATGAAACGTATAAAAAAATTTAAATTCGACAATTATGTTAATAATTTAATAAACTCGACAAATTATAAAGATTATTATCCCTGCCCTTTAGGACGGGGCAGTTTAGCCCGGCTGGCCATCGTGCCCCGTCCTCTCTGGGCCAACCTGCAACATCGCCATCTTTATAATAAAGTCTGTTAGTTAGAAAAACCCACTGAAGCAATTTAGATTGTAAACCATTTGGAAATAATCCATAAACTACGACCTTTAATTATACTCCTCAGCTGTTGCACCTAAAGTAAGCAAAAGTTAAATAATAGACAACCGACAAGTAGAATTTTACTGAAACATGCACAAAAACAATTAATCACTACAGCTTGTAAATAATTGCTTCGCAGGCGATATTCGTCCTGTAGTGTGAGGCGGACAGAACTACCAACCTGTTGGTTCATTTCAGGGATGATCTAATGTCTATTGTATGAACTAATTCGACCGGGCCATCTTGTCCCTATGGCCAACGGATACCGGTCTCCCCTACTCAGCTATGTTCTCAGTTAATTATGGTGGCTAGCTTTCGCCAACACATTACCGTAGTCATATCAAAATAGAGAAGTTTCTAAAATGTTACTACTGCGTAATTACGGAACGAGGAAATGGATACGCTTGAATGTCACCGCTATCCTCCTCCTATCGTCCTGGATTCGTTGAGTCAGATTAAGACCGCGCTAATGCCATTATAAGAGGTTCTCCTGTTCATTTTTCCCTCCTCCAGCAGATGTAATGTTCCTTTCTTTCTATTTTCTTCTGAAAACCAGAGAATGTAAGTTTTCTATGAAAGGAAACATGCTCGGTTGTAGGATGTAATGTAAGTACAGTTACTGCGTACGACGAACCTCATTTTCTTTTACGTACATCACATTAAGTTTTTCATCATCTGCGTATGCTAGAAATATATTTCTCCGTGGACCTTTGTTGATGTGGCTTAAAGTACTGTGTTTGTAGGCTGCCGTAAGAAATAAACAAACTTGCCCTTAGCCTCATCTATCGCAAATATACATCGTTTCGTTGAATTTAGGTAGGGCAACAACATTGGTATTTTCATTTGATATACAGTGTAGGAACAGAGAATAGGGAGTTTATAGAATTTTTATTAATGTTCTCTGTTGACAAAAAAGAACAATACTAACAAGTCGTCGCATATGAATAGTTCCTTTATGTCTACAAAGACTTTCATCAGGAGAAATTGGAAGGCGAATAGTTGCAAATGAGAGTGATGTGATAGGAACCTGGAATCGTTCATTGTTTTCAAGGCACGATGTCTCAACTGTCCATCTTAAGGTGGTATCATTGGTGATCAATCACGCCTGAACTGAGGAGACACAAGATACGGAGGCTGCTTTATACCCTGGGGTACAGACAACTGCGGAATAGCTTTGCGAAGCGATGAAAGTTGAACGCCGAAGACGGTAGAAATTGACAGCAACGACAACCAGGCCGATGTTGTTTAATATCTATACAAAAGGATTAGATATTTTTCTTAAATACTATCCAGAGCTTATCGTGCTTCAGCCGACTTGTTTAGTACACAGTGCCAAGAACTACAGCCTGGAGCAACAGTTTGCGTCTCTTAGAACGACATGCTATGAACTCAATTAAGGCAATGTTCAGCCACGGAAGGTATTTCACGTTGGAGGCCATGTGTGTGCTGTTTATGCACTGCTGATGAACCGTACGATTTGCCTTTCGAATAAAAGCATTTTCACAATGGGAGTGGCTATTATATACAAGAGGCTTCCTCCAAATCGTTTTTCACAGATCCAAGGAGCGCTATATTATTATTATAATTATTATTTATTTGACTTGCCCCAACACATAGTAAAATAAAATATGTTCAGTCGGTTTCAAAAGGTTTGACATATACAAAGTACATACGATTGATCGCTTTACATAGAAAACCCAAACGAATTTCAAACAGCAGGAAATCTTATTGAATTACAGAAGTTGTAAGAAATCTTTCGTCAATATCTGTAACAAATCAAAATTACTGACGGGCCATTCTCCACCCTTTGTAATTTTTATCCCTTAACTGAGATTGTCAATAGTTTGGATAAGGTAAAGCAGTCAACAATCCGAAGATTGGTTTGAACACCACAGTGCTTTACTAGGCATGGTCCTGTTTGGAGGTGGTATGCCTTTGCCTTCCTCCGACCTTCGAACTGACTTACCCAGCCAGTTATAGGGGGACCTACAGTTTAACGTGGGTTCCGAACCACGGTGCTACTCGATATTTTTCACATGCGCAATACTGCCAGAGGTGAAATAAGTGGAAAGTGACAGATAAAAATTGTAGAACCTGGCGGGGATCGAACCCACGACCTTTGGATTTGTAGTCCGGCGCTCTACCATTGTGCAAACGAGGCGCACACTATATCTCTGTTATATGTGCACGTTCCGTCTTCAGTGAGTTATTCTGATCGTTGATATGTTGATAATAAGCTTTCAGTCTCCCATGACCTTTAATACTGCTGTAAAATGCGGAGACTGGGGTTTAACTTTGTCGAATCGTAGGAAAATACGGTTTAGTGCTTTTCCCGTTTTTTTTTATTTTTTATTTTTTTTATTTTTATTTTTATTTTTTTATTCTTTCTCACTCATTCTTCCATTTGTTCCTAAACTTTTCTCGATGTTTCTTCTTCCCCGCACTTGTAGGTATTTATTGGTAGTGTATTGATTTTCGTGATCAAACCACTCTTTTAGCGAGATTGTCCGCTTGTTCATTTCCCTATCACCCTCGATGTTCTTTACCCCTTTATTACTGCACTTGCCAGTTGTGTGTCTGCAACCTTTGCAACCTTCTAATGTTACATCATATTGTCTCAATCAAGAAGATGTGGCTCTTAGAGTTTCGTAACAAGTCCAAAGTAATCGTGCATTCAGTATGAATTACTGCAGCTCTCAATATTGCTAATGGCAACTTTTAATATCGCATTTGCAGAAAATTCTTGAATGATTGAAGAAACTACAGCCCTCTTGCGATCTGTGAATGATGGAGTACATAAATTATAGTGCGTCTATGGAAATGCATATTTTGGACAGACTATAACGTGGTTATATGCTGCTTCATGTAGGATTCCATTCCAAAGCCGTAAATCGCTCGTCAATACTTTTGGAAACATTCTCTATCTCTAGCACAACACACAAGTCACTGTCTACTGAGGATTCTGTATGAATATTTAAATGCTTCGTGCCTCTAGCAGTTAAATTATACAGTGAAGCGAATGGCAGCCGTTTCGTTCACAGGATGCAACTGCTATCGTCAGCTCATCCACACTATGTTATTGAAGTAACACTGGCATGCTTCGATGTATGTTGAGCACTCATAATTGGAATTTCTCTCTGCAGCGGAGTGTGCGCTGATATGAAACTCAGTGACAAAACTGTGTGCCGGTACCGGGAATCGAATTTGGAACCTTCACATTTCGCGAGCAAACCCTCTACCAACTATCTCGGAATATTTCATAACACGTGGCGGGGATGGGCCGAGAGAGGTGGAAGAGATGGCTAGAATAGAAAATCAGGTTTAGACATGTGACCAGATGAGACTGAGTGATGGGACAATGAAAAAGAAACATGATGTAGGAAATATAACTGTACATCACACCTTGCGTCAGAAATAGGTGAACAGAGAGATGTAAAATTCATATTTTATTTTATACCACATACATAGTGCTCAAACCCCAGTGACGAAGAATGAAAAAAAAAAAAAAATCAACGTAACTAGTTTCAGTGCACTATGACACCATTATCAAACGTTAGGTAAAATGATAAAGCAGTCAACAATCCGAAGATTGGTTCGAACACCACAGTGCATTACTAGGCATGGTCCTGTTTGGAGGTGGTATACCGTTGTCTTCCTCCCTCCTTAGAACTCACTTGTCCAGGCAGTTATAGGGGGATCTACTGTTTAACGTAGGTTCCGAATCACGGTACTACTCGGTATTTTTCACATGAGCAATACTGCCAGTGATGAAAGAACTGGAAAGTGACAGATAAAAATCCCAGGAGCTGGCGGGGATCGATTTCGCGGCCCTTGGATTTGTAGTCTGGCACTGTACCACTGTGCAATCGAGGTGCATTGTATGAATACGAAAAGTCACCAATTGCAAAAAAATAAAAATTCGTTGTCATTGTTATGTAAAAAAATTTTCAAAAGTACAATGATACAGGAACGGAAACGAGACCATTTAAAGGAGTCAAACTGGCCCCCAAACTGACTGCTGTATCCACAGCACACAGCACAAGTTGCCACACCATTTCTGACCGTGTGCAGTGGATACAGCAATCAGTTGGGGGCCGGTTTGGCTCCCGTTCCTGTACCAACTACGCTTTTGAATATTTATTTAGATGACAATGTCAGTCAATATTTATTATTTATTATTTTGCATTATGTGATAATTCTTATTCGTACGTTTTACAATGGTGTCCTACTGCATTGAAAGTAGTTACGTTAATTTGAATAAGAGTTTTCTTCCATTCTTGGTGACTGAGGCATGACCACTATATATGTGGTATAAAATAAAATATTACTTTGTTACTCACACACATTGACATTCAAGTCGAATTAAAAGAAAAAGACGTGAATTTGTTTACATCTTTTCTGCCAAATATTGTTAGTTACTTCTCGTTCATCCATAACTGTTTCCGCGATGTAAGTGAGATAGTTAATGCATAGTTCTGTAACCTTTCCAGTTTCCTACATAACATGGATTTAAGCTGTGCCGGCTCGTTTGTTGCTCTCCCCGTTGAAATATTCCTCCCTTAAAATTTAACTGGGGTTGGTAAATAATTGCAATAATAATAATAATAACAATAATACCTAAAAATGATAAAAGGTAGCGCCTGAGAAAATAATGATCCGCGAAAAGAAAGTTTAGAACCAAAGCAAATGAAGTTGATTTTAAATATTGATACGAAAACTAGGGCGCTAAAATTACGGCGGGAGAAGTACTTCAAATTAATGTCCGGGTTGAATATCATTGTTAAAAAAAAAAAAAAAAAAAGGAAGGAAGGAAAAAAAATGTGTGCCTGTAAAAATTTTCTGCAATTAATGAATATGGTAAATGGCACAGAAATATTTAATTTTAGCAAACTACCTAAAATTCCGTCTGATTAAATAGAAGACTGGCTCACCGCTTATGCACGGCACAGAAATTAACTGTTGGAACGCATTCGTAAAACACCAATTTATCTTAAGTCCAGGGCTAGCCAAATATTAAAATAGTTCAATTTTGATAAACTGGCGTATATCTCAGGGACGTTTGGTGCGGAACAAACGATTCTAAGATTATCATGAAGTATTGTGCATCGTTCCAAATGTTCAAATGTTTGTATAGCTTATGGGACTTAACTACGGGGTCATCCGTCCCTAAACTTACAAACTACTTATGAACTAACTAATACTAAGGACGGCACAAATATCCATACCCGAGGGTTGATTCGAACCCCCGACCGTAGTGGCCGTGAAGACCCTGACTTGCGCGCCTGAGTCCCCTCGGCCACTGCGGCCGGCGCATCATTTCTACACTTAACTTCGCATACTGCAAGAAAATGTTGGCCGATGGTAATCTTAAAAAAAAATGCACTCACTATTAATATATTGTACCATTAGAAATATGAGGTGGCTTTTTAAATAAAAAAATTGAGAAATGCAAATTTTCTTTAAATAAAATTAGCGGTTTATATTTTCAAGATGCTGAACATACACTTACAATAATTTCTTACGTGTATTTTGTGCGCGAAAAGAATTTATGATTCTGATAAATTAAACAAAGAGCAATGCGTTATTGCGTCCGAAACCTATCAATGCTAGACCAGGAAGAAGAAAAATGGAGACTGCTGCTCCTTTTTATATAATATAATATAATATATGATAAGCGTAAATGTAAAGATAATAATGTACTTCTTAACGTTGTACTCTCTTTGCATAAGATAGCTCCATTATCGATACATAATAATTTGTATTAATTAGAATAATCGTAACACATACAAAAGATTAATTATGCAGAATAAATAAATAAATATTGAAATAAAGTCCAGGTGGCCCATGAAACGTTATACCGTGCGTGGGTTTCCACACAGTAAGTGTGGTTGCTACTCCCACTACATCTCTCTTCCCCTCAGCAAGTGGCGCTTGTGTTTCGTTTGACTGGCGCGCCGGTATATCTGGCGTTGACTTCTCCGAGGACAGAGCAGTGGTAATCACGTGGAGCGGGACTGGTGCAACATCATGAAGATACACTTGGGCTGAGGCATGGGATTTGCTGGTAGACGGGTGTTGTTAACGCCGTGACATGGACGTTACGCGGCGAATCGTAGAGGACGATGGAGTTGTAGCTAGCAGGCTACTGTGGCGACCGACAGCCACGTCGCGGGGGGCAGCGAGACGGTGTACGGAAGCGGGCGCAAGAAGGAACGGCGGCGGTGCAGTTTGATGCCACGAACGGCTATGGGCTCAATTACAAGTGTGATTTCTTGATTCCTGTGTGGCTCTCCGAATCTCGCGATATTTTCCTGACGGGGTTTTCATTCCTTGCCGGTTAGAGAGGTGTTTGCCTGTTCCGATGTAGCCATCTGTGCCTCGGTTTCTGATCGTTCTAATGTTGTTCTTTCTGCCCATTTGCGAAGATTCGTTTCGGGTACCTTCGGCGTTTAGCGCCGGGGTTCGCAGAACTTGCTTCGATTTCAGAAACGAGTTATCTTGTGGTCCAGTAATTTAGTTTTTCTTGGGTAAACAGACCACCAGTGCTCGCGTGAGTAAGTAAGGTGGCATTTATTTTCTGCCCTGTTGCTTAATGGGATATAATTCCTCCACCAGTGTAATTTTTTTTATTTATTTATTGGCTGTACCATATCACATGGCTTTTGCTACTCGGAACGTGAGTGTAAATTCTAAATCTTTTTATTTCCCTGCTCAGTGCTGCTTGGGTGGGACTGCGCCGGAATATTTTCACGATCTGTTCTTTGTGAATCAGATTCCGGGCCGCGTTGACACCTTGTCACATATATGATGGGATCTCACGTCGCGCTGACGGATCTTGTTACGTGCCTCTTTCAACCTTGTGTTTCCCACCCAGGATCGACAATTCGATGGAATGTGTGTATGTTTGACACCTTATAAATGACTGATAAATTTGTGTTGCAAACATACGTCTTTTCATAAAATCTGCTCTCCGCTGGTGTTTAATTATTGGGGGAGACCTTCTCAATAGCAATTTTTTTTTCAAACGTTCAAATTTTTGTATAGCTTATGCGACTGAATAAAGATATCCGAAATCAGTAGCTGGCTATGTAATCTCCTGGTGCCTATTGCACTGTTTAGACGCGCCAAGATACGATGTTCAATTTCGAATCTGGGACCTTTTCCATTCGCGGGCAAGCGCTCTAACGCCTGAGCTATCCCTACACGCTTCACGGTCCGTTGTCACAGCTATACTTCCGCCAGTATCTCGTCTGCTATTTTTATTCAGGATAAATCCCTTAGGCTGTGGCTAATCCATGTCTCCAACTTATCCTTTCTTCCAGGACTAATAGTGCCTCAAAGACCGCAGAAGAACTTCTGTTTGGAAAGTAAGAGGCGAGGTAAGTAATTTGTGTGGACGGAACGTGAAGCGTGCCGGGATAGCTCAGACGGTAGAGCGCTTTCCTGCAAAAGAAAAAGGTCCCAGGTTTTATTTATTTTAAATGTGTTTATTTTTGCCGTGTTTTTTTCTGAAATAAAGAGCCCAGTCTCCTTGGAATTATTTTTTACAGTAATAACAAGAAGCCTGTTGTCATTTGCAGGTATCTTTAAGGGGCCTGTAATTGGCCTTGTTTTGGGTGATCTACTTGCCATGTTCGAACTTATTAAACAATATAATATGTGGTTGAAATCTTGCTTCTATTGTGAATTATTTTAAGGCGTTTCCTTACTACATTATCTTTTCTGTAGGAGGTGCCCCGACCTATTAGCACATATTTATATTATACTGCGAAAGTTATTTAACAGACACTGCTCATGCATGTACCTAGAAGGTTAGGTATTGTTATACTTACTGGCTTATTTCATGTTTACAAAGTTTCTTGGTAACTCTAAAAATTTCAACCATTTTCGGGTTTGGTGATTTTATACTCACCGGCCGTGCTTGCTGCCAAATTGGATTAAGACGCAGAGAGTCTACCCCAGGAATTGGAACACCTGAGAACTGTATTTCGAAAAAATGGGTACTCAGAGTGGCAGATTCAGCGGGCTCTCCGCCCAACCACTACAACACAACCTGTGGAAACGGATGAAAACGCAAGGGAGGATGTAGGCACTGCGTTCACTCCATATACCGGCGCACTCTCAGGGAAGATCGCCCGCATTTTGAGAAAACACCAGGTTGGAACTGTTTTTTGTCCGCCGAATAAAATTCGTGCACTGGTGGGGAGCGCTAAAGATGATCTCGGTTTGAGGAAGGCGGGCGTGTACCAGATTCCGTGTCAGTGTGGAAAGTCATATATTGGACAGACGATGCGTACCGTCGAGGATCGATGCGTTGAACACCAGAGGCACACACGATTGATGTATCCGAGCAAGTCGGCGGTCGCTGAACATTGTTTGTCGGAGAATCACGCCATGGAGTATGAACACACTAGGATTCTGGTACAGACGTCGAGATACTGGGACTGCGTCGTTAGAGAGGCCATTGAAATTCGCACAAGTGACGACCTCATAAACCGTGACTCTGGCTATAATCTTAGCAAAGCTTGGGAACCAGTGACTGGGTTAATTAAGAGTAAATCTAGCAAACGTAACGAAGTGACGATCACGGCGGACAGAGCCCTCACACCGACGTCTTCTCAGACGCCGGCGCAATCGGTTCCACTGCGCGGCCGCGGCGCGGGGCGCGGACCGCGGAGGGGTCGCTCCGCGGGCCGAGGGTATTTAAATGGCCCGCTACCGGGCTAGAACCCAGTTCCCTTCGAGCAGCCGTAGCGTGCGGATCTCCGTGCCGGCGCGTTTCCAGGAGCTCAGTCCGTCAGTTCACCTGATGATGGCGACATGTTTGATCGCCGAAATATTGTGCCCGTTGGACACTATAGACCGGCAGTACACCCGTGGATATTTTGATCATCAAATACGCCGGGAGAAACTGAAGAATCACATCATCATAGAAAATTCGGGAAACTAAAACCATCCCTTAGTGCGGGTCTACTAAAGCGGACCATAGATTTATGTTCTATACGAACCACTTGTAATTTTTCTTTAAATCGATCGGATAAAGATAGTATACAAGGTGATCTCCTGTTTCAAGAGATTAACATAAAGAAAGTAAGGAATTTTAAACCAGTCATCAAGGGTTTCATCAAAGATACAGAAGTAAATATCATTATTGATTCTGGTAGTGAGGTTAGTATACTATCTAAAGAATTATTTAAAATCAAGAGGAAATATTGGAAATTTCCAACGTTGCCAGTAAGTAATGTAAGAATTGTAGGGGTTACTGGCAAGAAAAGTCAAAACATCAATGAAGAAGTTTTTCTATCTTTTACAATTAACCAGCAAGCTTTCTCGCATTCATTTCTTGTAGTGCATAAATTAAATGTAGCCTTAATCTTAGGTGTTGATTGGTTATATAAGCATGAGGCTCTCTTAGATATTAAGAATTCCTCTCTTAAAGTTTATGTAGAAAACCGTATAGTAAGATTTAAGTTTGACCACCTCAAAGATGTGGATAATAATTATGAGTCTCTGCATCTTAAATACGTGGATGCCATTAACTTATCATTAGATTGTGAGGAGGTAGCAAAGGAATGTTATCATTCTGATTTCAATGATAGTATTGATAATGAAATAAAAGATAAGTGTTATTCAAAAACATTCCTCTCTCAGCAGGAGAAAGAAGAGCTTGAATTAGTATTATTAAAATTTAAGTCAGTTTTTTCAGACAAACCTGGATATGTTAATGACTATGTATGTTAGCTTAAGATTAAGAACCCAAAACTGTTCTTTAAGAAACCTTATCCAATTACTGTGGAGCTAAAAGAAGCTGCCACAAGAGAGGTAAATAAAATTTTGGAACAAGGTGTCACTGAGAGATCATGTAGTCCCTTCAAAAGTCCATTGTGGGTCGTGAAGAAGATTGGAGGTGGAGTTCGCCTAGTATTAGATTCTAGGGAATTAAATAAAATCATTGAGACGGGAAGGGATAGACCTTTACCTATGGAGGAAGTACTTTTAAGAATTGTAGGATCTCGTTATATGAGTACTATGGACTTAACAGCTGGATATCATCAAGTTACTTTACGTACTGACCCAAGAGAATATACAGATTTTCTCTTTGAAGGTAAGTCTTACCAATTTAAAGTGTTACCATTTGGACTTAACATATCTGTGGCAACCTTTATAAGAGCGTTAGACTCTGCATTATGTCCACAACTGTCCCGTAAGATAATTGTGTACGTTGATGACATCCTTGTTGTTACAAGAACATGGGAAGAACATCTCTCTGTTTGACAGGAGTTGTTCGAAAGGTTGATTGCTAATGGTATCACTTTAAAATTGTCTAAATCATATTTCGGGAGAGAAGAAGTGAGGTTTTTAGAACATATAGTGAATAGTAAGGGAGTAAGACCGGATCCTCAACGTATTGAAGCTATTGCTAAATGCCCTAGTCCTAGGAATAAGAAGCAGTTAAAATCCTTCTTAGGAATGGTAAGTTTCCTGAGAAGATTTATTCCAGGAACTGATATTACAAATCCTAAGCTTTTAGATTTGCTTAAACAGAAGTCTGTGTGGACTTGGGGACAGGAAGAAGATTTGGTTTTCAATAGAATAAAGAATGGTGTAATAAACGCGAAAATGCTGTACCATCCAAAGTTTGAAGAATTTTGTATGTATACAGATGTCTCCGATTACGGAATTTCGTGTGAGATCTTTCAGGGCGAATTAACTGACGAAAATGGATTACATCGTCCTATAGCTTTCGCTAGCAGAACTTTGAATAAACACGAAAGAAATTACTTCGTAACGGAAGAAGAAGCTCTTGCAGTTGTTTGGAGCTTCCAAAGGTTTCGTGGATTACTTAGCGGAAGGAAAACTATTTTGTATACCGACCACCAGGCTTTGGTTTTTCTGTCCAATTCTAGGTTATTACACCGTAGTTTAATGAGATGGGTCTTGTATTTAAAGGAGTTTCATTATGAAATACGTTATATAAAAGGTTCACAGAATGTAGTGTCAGATGCATCCTCTAGGGATGGAAAATATTTCGATCACTGAGGAACCAGGGACTAACTATCATGTGTATTTCCTGACCAATAAAGAAAGTGAACAGGAAATGAAGCAAATAGTAACAGTTATTAAAGTTAACCAACGACTTGACCCTATCTTTTGGTAAAATATTGCAAACCTTTGATAAAAACGAGGACACTTATGTAGTTAAAGATAATTGGTTGTACTTTAATAATTTATTGTATTGGAAAGCGAAACCTGAACATAACTATTGGAAGATTTATGTACCTGAAGCCGTCGTACATGACTTGTTAGTACACATACATGAAGGATATGGTGACTTTGGTATCCACAAATGTGTCAAACATCTCATGAAGTTTTACTATTTTAGGAATATGACACGTATAGTTAGAATTATTATTCGAACATGCGAATTGTGTCAGAAGGTAAAAAAATAGGAAATAGTCCCCATAATTATAAATTATATTCTATAATTAGTGTGCCTTGGTTGCACAGTGGTAGAGTGCCAGACTACAAATCCAAAGGTCGCGGGTTCGATCCCCGCCAGGTCGTAGGATTTTTATCTGTCACTTTCCACTTCTTTCACCTCTGGCAGTATTGCTCATGTGAAAAATACCGAGTAGCACCGTGGTTCAGAACCCACGTTAAACTGTAGGTCCCCCTATAACTGGCTGGGTAAGTCAGTTCGAAGGTCGGAGGAAGGCAACGGCATACCACCTCCAAACAGGACCATGCCTAGTAAAGCACTGTGGTGTTCAAACCAATCTTCGGATTGTCGACTGCTTTACCTTATTCTATAATTCCTCTTGGAGTATGGGATATTCTCTCAATAGACTTTTTCGGCCCTTTACCTCTCAGCTCAGGTGGTTTTAGTTATATCTTTGTAATACTGGAATGCTGGTCGAAATATGTGAAGCTGAACATCTGAAAAAAAGGAACAACTTCAAGTGTAATACGTTGTCTTTGTAGAGATTATTTTGTTAATTGGGGCACACCTAGGAGAATATTATCTGATAATGGTAGTGCTTTTATCAGCAACAAATTTAAAGAGTTGTTAAGGTCATATAATATAAAACATATTCTTATTTCCAAATATCATCCACAAGGAAATCCGGTGGAACGAGTAATGAAAGCGCTAGGTAGACATTGTAGGACATATTGTGCTTCCAGATATACACGATGGGCTAAGTTAATTCCAGAATTTGAAAAGATATTAAATGAATTGCCTCATTTAAGTACTGGTTTAGCACCACTTGAGATCTTAGGTAAACGTATCATAGGAGAACCTTTATTAACTGCTATTCCTTGGCCTCCATTAAATAAAATTAATCCTATACAGGAAAATGATATTAAAGAACAACTGATTAAAAACGCTGAACAACGAATCAGGAAGTATAACGAGCAAGCTAAGGTACCCTGTTACCAGATTGGAGATTTGGTACTTGCTTTGTCTCATCCTAAGAGTCGTAAAGAAAACAAAGAATGCAAGAAGTTTTTCTTTTTATATGAAGGCCCTTATGTAGTATACAACGTTCCTCATCCGAAGGCTGTAGTGTTGCAAGAGCCTTCAACAGGAATAATAAAGGGACTTTATAATGTAAGTCAAATTAAGCCTTTCTTGCCCAAGGAGGGGTGAGAATGCGTAACATAGTAACACGATCATCCAACCGAACGACGAGACGATGACTAAATTTTAAAAGAAGTCTGTTAAGTATAAGTAAGTTTTTATACATCTCACCGAAGACAGATCTTTCATTGTGTATACAAAGGCAACATATATAGTACACTGTACTCCTCAGCGAATACACATAATGAATATGATGTGACTTATTTTGAAGGGTAGCGAGTCTATCCATATTAGTAGATATTCTCTATGTAATAAATTTATTAAAATTCTCTTTTAGTCTTAAGCTATAATAAGACTACAGAGGTACATATGAGATTTTAGCAGTAAATGGCAAAGGAAACTCGGATTGTAATAGGAATGGATGTTAGTTTATGTTAAATGAAATGTGGACCATGAAGCGTCCGAAGCTACGGCATGCGAGAACTTATTGATGTATCTTATATAGAAGTTTGTATGGGCCAAACTTGACACTGTCACAGTTCTCATAGTTAGGTAATACTGCATCTATTATCCTAAAATACGTACGAAGGCCGAAAGGAAAGCGCCGTGCCGATGTTTCAACGACAATGCAAATTAATCTTCTTATGACCTCATGTAATTAAGAAATATAGAGAATAATTCTATTCAGAAGAGAAGACTTAAGTTTTATATATATATGCTCAGGTAAGTACAAAGTGTGTACAAAGATACAATGGTAGAGCCAAGTGAGGGATCTCAACGGGTGACTGGAAAAGTTTTACTTGAGGCGACGTAATGTAGAAAGTTTTATGGTAGTGTTTTAGTCATAACTACCAATTATATAAGGAAGCAAATTAAGAATTGTTAAAGTATATGATATCTTATTAAGACTAGTTCACTATAATTGTGAATTTCCAGTACGAAAATAATAAAAGTAGGTGTAATTTAGAGCAGTTGGCAACACGTCAGAGACGTTACGTTGACACAGCAACTGGTCGTATTATTTCGATAACGTCCATGATGCAACGATTATTTATCGTTTTATCGATAGGTATATATTACGAGAATTATTAAACTGATTAGACTTATAATTTTGTAGGTCAAATAATTTTTTTACGAGATAGTTACAGAAGACATAGTTTATGTACTGTGTGTTCACTATAATAATATGTGGTTGATCCTTTTCTGACCTAACCATATTTCAACAATAAGAAAGATTTTCCTAAATTTGTTTATGGAATAAATTGTATTTTTCGTATTTGAATTGAAATTAATTTAAACGAGCGCATTCTGATATGAAGGGAAGGAATTTATCCCATAGAATATCTAGGTAATAACGTCATGAGAAAATATTTGACACTGATTTATTATCGTTTGGATATTCTGTCAGACAATTATCATATGCACATAATGTTTCATATATATATATGTAGGTATATGTTCATAAGCGTCATACGTCATACATGATTTTAATGCACTATGAAGGCAAGCAAGAAATATGATGACAGTACAATAGTGGTGTAAATAGAATACACAGACATTCAGTGTCTAAACATAAACTTTTTTAAGAGAACAATTAACTATTTTCTTCTTTAAGATAAAAGTTATGTGACATTCAGAATATTACATGGACAATAAGAGCCATGACTATCTAAACCTGTTTGAAATGACTCTCGTAGTGTTTGTGTGGAAACTGTTTAATGAATTAAAGCATGACTCAGATAATTATCACTCATAGCTTATGAAGCAGGTCTTCTTATATTCTAAAAGATTAGCTAAAAGAATTTTATTTCATTCTGATTACCTGCAAAACTGAGCTTGCGGGTGGGGTATGTAGTGGAACGGATTATTGTCTCCGCTACATATCTCATGTCAGCTCAGTTTATGTAGGATAAATTACTTATATTTGTGTTCTTAAATGATTTTTATGTAAATGTTTAATGTTATGATTCTTAAAGAAGTTTTTTGTATGTTTTTTTGTTTGTTTCATGTGCTGTGAGGCGAGTCAACCTACGAGGGCAACATCTTCGACGCCGTTTCCAAGGAGTAAATATCCGGCCACATCAAGTCGCGGGTCGACGGCCACGAGGCAAGAAGATGTTGATCTCTGCGGATGTCGTCGCGAAAGTTAACATTATTATCGACATTTTATGTTAAAACAAAAAATTTTAAACGTCAGTTCCCTTTTGTCTGTCAATGACTACATATGTAACGTCATAGAAAGCAATAAATGTTATCGTGTTTAAACTTGACGAAACTGTCAGAGTACATCATTTATGAAGAATTATTTTACGATAAATAATATATTAATGAAACGAGGAGAATATTTAATTTAAATATTCTTCATTCTGAAGGAAGATTTTTTTATGAATTTCTATTGGTGGAAAAGTTACGTCAAGAAGACTTCGATAAATGTTTCTTTTAGAACTGTGATTAATCGATCATTTACATAGATCGATAATCATTGAAGAAATATTTTTTTTTATCTGTGGCTATAGCAACGACCACAAACTGAAGAATTTCTTTAGACCGTCTTATCTATGAGAGAACTTAGAAATATTTTAACAAGAGTGACTGTTAAAGACTTCTTCCCTCGGCGCAAGAATCTGATTTTTGAAATATTGCAACGTATAAAGATTTTACATGAACATTTATTTTATTTTATTTTTATATAAATTTTTATGGGCGAGTGGACACCTCAAGGATTACGAAGTCTGACACGGCCACATTCAACCCTAATCTTACAAGACGAGTGCTTTTGAAGATAAGGTTTTAGCACACGTTCCGCCGTACAAAGAGGTCGTTCCGCCGCATGGGCAGTGCACATTTTGTTTGCTTCTAGCTTCGTCCGCGAGGTGCAGTGCACATTACATATGTTATTGTCGTTTTCAACCTTGGGATATCTGGAAATGTTACCGTCTGCTGGGCTTCGTCGTTGGATGTGTGCTGCTAGTGGTACGCCTTCGATGTAGGCTGTCAGGAATACTTATCGGTTAAGTGGTTGTCGGCCTATGGGAACTGCCCTAGAGGTCCTACCTTATACACTCCTGGAAAATGAAAACCGCACACCATGAATTCGTCGACTTAACAGAAGGAAATTTAATGACACATTCTTGAGGATGTATACAACACACGATCACACAGATAGAGCGATACACACGTTATTACACTCACCAGAGCAAGCACAATGTAGACAATAGCAAGCTCCAATTCTCCTACGCCGATGATGATAGAGGTACCGAAAGTTGTGGAGTGGCTTACCATGCATTTTCCAGCTGGTGTTTACCATGCAGTTTCCACCTGGTGCCTGCAGACTTCGTGCCCATCGTGCAGACCGCGCAAGATGACGTTTCGTCCGGTGCCAAACAAGTTGAATGGGGGACTGAGCTGAAGAACGTGCTGGCCAGGAGAGTCGATCTACTCCTTTGAAGATAATAATAAATGTTTGTTAAGCTTATGGGACTCAACTACGGGGTCATCAGTCCCTAAACTTACAAACTACTCATCAACTACCTTATACTAAAGACGGCACAAATATCCATGCCCGAGGGGGGATTCGAACCCCCAACCGTAGTGGCCGTGCAGACCGTGACTGGAGCGCCTCAGTCTGCTCGGCCACCGCTCCTTTGAAGAGCACGTTGATAGTACGGGATCAGTGTTCACAACATGAAACGAGGCAGCTATCGTACTCGGACCGTAAATGCGCCGGATTTAAACAAAATTATCTTACTTACCTGTAAATGACCATAATACATAATATTTACTAGCAAATCTGATTTTGTATACCTTATACCGTACTGTAGTCTGTCTCTTGCAAAATATATTACTTTTTCCGAATGAAGAGCGGTTTTTAAAAATCGTTTTATGCGTGACGTATAATACCGTTCCAGGAAAAGTTGTGCGACTGCTCCTGGTTAAATTCCGTTAGATATCTGCTTCAACGGAAAGACTGCGTTTACTTTCTCCTTCCTTCGATTGCTGCCAATGTCACCGATCTAACAGTTGGGACACAATATTTCCGTAACGGAACCAAGTGTAGTTTTATTCCTTGCTAGTAAGTACTTACGCATTTGTTGACGATCGTCTGGGAAACGTGAGTTTAGGAATCAGTGTTAGTTCGGTATAAATCTAAACCTTAGCACCTGATCAGTGCGCCACACGTTAGGCGAACAAGTCGCAAGCACACTATGGATTGTCATCATTTCTGCTCACATGTTCCTTGCAGTTATAACACCTGATCCCTTTCCCTATGATCAGCTACAATAAATGAGAGAAAATAAAAGGGGAAAATGCTGATGGAAGGTATGACACATAGAAGGGAGATGAATTCAACTAATCTTAGAAAATTTATTGCTAATCACATATAGTAATAAACATTTGCTGTACCTCTTTTGCACTCGATAGTTTGAAGCAATTAAGCCGCACGAAACTTTCTGACATTTACCAAAGAATTATGGGCGGAGGTCCAAACAGAAAGTGAGCAAGTTAATCTTACCACTTTTTCGTCATTGCAATCGGCGAAGAAAACGTCAAGTATCGTGGAACCTTTTTTCTCTTCACCACTGACATGAAAACGCATATACATACAAAAGAAAAACACATTATTGTCCCCCACTTCGAATTTTATGAACATGGAATCATTTGAAAGTCACTTAAAAAAAGCAATCTTCTCAAAAAGCTGTACATAGCGCGCCAACATGTTTAATTTATGAGGAAATGAAAAGAAAAGGGAGTGACAAATTGAACCAGCGAAACTTTAACATGCTTGTGTTAATATGCCTATGTATTTTACATTAAATCATACAGAAAACATAAATATTTGTGCAAACCACATCATATAAGCTATATAGCTTTGGCAGCTGTACTAACAATTGTACAACAAACAAGATAATACATATTTTAATGATAACATCAGTCATTATTATTATCGCACTGTCACCGTTTTTAAAACTCAAAACTCGTTAGGCATTAAAATGCTATCAAATTCTTCCACATCCATGGACCCATACAAATCTTGAATTTTGTCGTTGCGTTCAACTGTGGTTTTGTTTCTATACATTAACGCTAGGTTCATACGACTATATTCGTGAAGGTTCATAATTTGTGCTATTTGCGTTTCTGTCTTTCACTCTTTGTTTGGCTGAGACTACACTGTACAATTCACAGTAGAATTCACCATTTTATTCCATGTTTTCGTTTTTATTAAGTTGATTTGGCTAAATACACGTTCACAATCAGCATTTGAGTGCGGAAGGGAAATAACATCCAACACAAAACTAGACAAATTTTTAAAAGTCATCCGCTGATCGTCCTCTTCGCAAGCCATCAATTTTGCCCAAAAAATTTTCAGTTTCAATGTTTTCGGGAGCTCAAACGATGGTAATTGTCGCCACTCATCATCGATTATTTGGTATTTGTCAGAGGATACAACGCGAGCTAAGGCTTCCATCAATGTCAGCAAACTTGGCACTGTATCTCTTGTTTTTCTGGACATTGCATTCACAGGATTCAGGTATGTCACTAGTTTAAGAACGGGATCCGAAAAGTTTAATCATTTCTTAATTTCTTTACAGCCTTCGATTAGAAATTTGACACAAGTTGTTGAAAAATCTGATTTCAACTTTTCATTATTTCGAATCTCAACCTGGTCTAACATTTTCCTAACTTCAACGCCAAAGTACATATTTTCCGGCCGTCTTATTGCATGGATCTAGATCGTCCAGATCAGTGGGAATAAATGTAATCCTTGCACAAGTACGATTCTAACAACTCTCGATAGTTTATGGAGATTCTGTTAAGGAGGACCGTGACAATTACAGACGATGACTGGAAGAGTTCATTTAATCTGGTGAATTTTGGTAGAACATAGTCCAAAAAAAAGTAGAATAGTTTTATTAGAGGATTACTGAAAGCATGGACAATCGGTTCCACAGATAACAATTGTCAGAAGTTGGTCTCTAAAATACAATTCTAGTTCAATTATCCTAGAAACAACTGCTTTTAATGATAACCAGCGGGTTTGTGTTGGGCGAAGAATTTTGTGGACATCAATGTCTAAAAATGTTTGAAATTTTCTAAACAAATTTTGTCGTTTTGCGCTGTTATTAAATTCATTGTAAATATTTCGCGCTAGATCTTCGCAAGTCCTTGGTATTGCTAGCACAAACATGCAGTGAGTGAAAAATACACTTGAAAATATAAATGCCAGGGCATTTTTTCCGGAATCTTGAAGTTACTGAATTAACTCTATCCATCATTGTACTGACTTCATCCGATGCGAAGCCGATGATGTTCGTAAATGGAATTTCATAATCTTCAAAGGATTTTGTCAGTAGATCGAAGATATTTTTCGCTGACGCACATGCCACGTCCGAATTTCTCTCAAAAACTTGGTAGAGATCCCAAAATTTGCTGACCACTCGGCCCTCTTCGGCATCGAAAAACCTGTTTTAAATAGTACAAGATATAAGAATACAGTATGCATAATTATACTTTACAAAATACAGTGAACAAATTAATAATTATCTCACAATGACAAACATCGTTTCCACGCTCCCAATATCAGTGGATTCGTCTCTTAAGACGCTAAACCGACTGCTCTGCAGTTTTTGTTGTAATAGTTCTTTTTCGTCGGAGGCGATCACCTTTTTTATTATTGCAGTTTCTTTTGTAGTCTTTAACTGCATGCTTGTAATAATTTCAGAATCAGGCACAGCACTCTTCAACAATGTTGTCAAGTGATTCAGAGTAGTGAAGGAAATATTGTGTTCAACTAAGAAACCACATAACTTTATTTCCAGAGTTTGAATTGCATTGGTTTTTGTGCTGATTTCATCACTCTTATTAATGAAAGAAGTAATTTTGGACTATGCTGGCACGAGCTTACGAACATGTGCTTTCGATGTCATATAGTTTCTAATCACAGTCAGTTCTGCTTTTATTATTACATTGCATAAATAACACTTAGCCCTATACTGATCTTCAGGCACTTTTCTAAGCCATTGTTTGTAATTTTCGTCTTTCAACCAGGCATCTCTGAATTTTTGTTGACGACGTTCTTCGCTGATTTCGGCGATTTTTCTTGGGGGTGATTCATATTTCTTTCTACACAGAAAAAATCATAGAGTGTAACGATAAATCTATATATAATACGCATCCGAAGAACTAACGTATTTGAGAGATATACTTACTTTTCAAGCCAAAAGCAATCACTCATCCAGTTATAATTTCTTGTGTCAGAATGCCGCTTTGATTAAGGAAATTCGTGAAACGTCAGCACCACTAAGCACGCTTCAAGCACTTTAACGTAACTACGAGCATTGTAACGCGAATATTGTTGGTGTTATGGTCTTCAGCCCTGAGACTGGTTTGATGCAGCTCTCCACCCATCCTCAGCAAGCCTTTTCATCTCCTCATAAGAACGGCAACCCACATCCACTTGAATCTGCTTACTATACGCGTCTCTTGGTCTCCCTCTGCGATTTTTACCCCACAAACTTCCCTCCAATGCTAAATTTACGATTCCCCGATGTCTAAGAATGTGTCCTACCAAGCAATCCCTACTTTTAGCCAGGGTATGCCAAAAATTCCTTTTCTCACCAATTCTGTTCGGTACTTCTTCATTGGTTATGCGATCTACCCACCTAATCTTCAGCATTCTTCTGTAACACCACATTTCAAAAGCCTCTATTCTCTTCCTGTCCGCACTGCTTATCGTCCATGTTTCACTCCCGTACAAGGCAACACTCCATACAAATGCCTTCAGAAAACACTTTCTTACACTTAATTTAATATTCGATGTTAGCAAATCTCATTTTTCTTCCCATTGCCATTCTGCATTTTATATCCTCTGTACTGCGACAATAACGTGTTATTTTACTACCCAATATATAAACTACGCGAATATATGAAGAGCGAACTTCAACATTCAAATTATTCATCCCGACAACGGCACTACATTGTCGCTCACCCATCGGTAGACGCTCGCAGTCACTGAGATTATTAAATCGACGAGCTGTATTACGAAAGCAGCCGTTCATAGCTACTGAAATGAATAAAGTGTCAAATTTAATTACAAAAGTAATTTACCAGTAGGGCTGCGAGAAAACATCTTTGAAGAGACAATGTATTCTTACATTTTATTACGTTCGAAATTATCATACATCTGCGTACGATAGTAACATTCTTTCGTACATTGTTCGCAGGCACGAAATTGTCGTAAATGTACGATAATTATAGTAAGGTTTTGAATACTGTACGGGATACATGTGGACGTGCATTGTCCGGTTGGAACAGCATATAACCTTGTTGATGCATGAACAGTAACAATGCAGGTTGACTAATGCTTTCAGTGAACCAAGCAGTGTTCAATTTTCCCCGGACGATTACCAGAGGGGAATGGCCATTGTAGGTTATGGCTCTCCACACCTTGAAGGACGATGATGAATACCAAGAGGGCCCCTTTCCGGTCACGCTCCGACATCGTCCAGCCCGCCTCCAGTGGTGAAGCGATAGGCGGTTGTCTAAGGACAAATGGAGACATTTCGACTTCAGAGATGAGAGCTGCCTTGGTGTGAGTGACGGTCGTAATCGTGTATGACTTCATTTTGGGGATCGTGACGATGTAGAGTGTATACGACAAAGGCACACGGTGCCGATACCCGACATTGTGTGGGGAGCCATATCCTATTCTCGTTGTTCCCCTCTCGTGATCGTTGGGCAACACTGAATAGGGCACAGTACAATGAAACCATTATTCAACCTAGCATGCTTCCGTTCATGCACCACGCACGCCATATGCTTTTCCAACAGGACTACGCACATCTACATGTATTCCATCCCTCGCAACTTTCTCTTCAATATGTACTTCAAGTACTTTGCCCAGCACGATCCCCAGATCTGTCTCTCACCGAGCATGTTTGGGACCAGATGAAACGTCATCTTGAGGAGTCTGCACTGCCGGCACGAAATCGGGCCCAGATAAGGCACCAGTTGGGAACATCATGGCAGGCCATTCAACAAGACAACTTTCGGCACCTGTTTAATCAACTCCATGGGGGAAATGCAGCTTTAATTTCTGCAAAAGGGGGTATACACGGTAATAGCGCCGACATTGCACACTCTCACTATTCAGGAGCCATATCCTACAGTGATTGTTCTACTCTCGAGATCGTTGGGGCAACATTGAAACCATTATTCAATCTGTCATGCTTCTGTTGCTGCACCACCAACGCCAAGTGCTCTTCCAAAAGGACAATGCACCTCAACAAGTATCCAATTCCTCGCAACGTGCTCTTCAAGGAGTACTTCAGGTACCCTGGCCAGCACGATCCCCAGGTCTGTCTCTCACCGAGCATGTACGGGACCGGATGAAACGTCAGTTTGAGGGGTCTGCACTGCCGGCACGACATTTGGCCCGGCTAAGGCACCAGGTGGGACATCATGGCAGGCCATTCCGCAAGACAACTTTCGGCGCCTGTGCGATCATCTCCACGGGAGAAACTGCAGCTTTAATTGCTGCAAAAGGGGATAAACATGGTACTATCGCCGACATTGCGCACTCTGCTGAATGTAGTCCGGAGCGTATGTCTCTGTAGTCGTGTGTAGTATTCACTCTCAAGAAATTATCAATAACATTTTCATCTGCTGGATCGACGAATTCATCGTGTTCTGGTTTTATTTTTCAGAGATGTAAAATCACCTTGCTTCTCCTTTATACAGACAGAACACTAGGGAATATGTCGTCATGACCTTTTTAACGCCAACTACTACCAAATAAAGCATTATTTTCTTCCTTGCTTCCATACATTTACGCGATATGAGTTTCAGGCTTGGCTACCTGCAATGATATTGGTTGCAGCAGAGGGTCTAGAAATTGCGTTTCATGCAGGGCCCTTCGATCCAAACTGAAGCTAGCAAGTGTAGGCTCGTCGGCCGCGGGCCGTACTCGGTTTAATTACTTTGGCTGGCGTTCTCGGAGCGTGTGCGCCCGCGGACCGTGACAAACGCAGCGGGCAATCTGCGCGCACGGCTGGTGCGGTCGCGGTCGCGGGCCAGACCGCAGGGAGGCGGAGGCGGCGCGTCACACCGGATGGCGGCGAGGGCGAGGCGGGGCAGCAACAGTGGCCACTGTGCACTGTCTCATCAAAACAATACCGACGCTGATGAGCGAAACTGAAATGGGACCGTCACCACAGCACCCTAATAGCGTCTTCTACTCTACAGAGGTCAACGAAGTGCCTCAATTTCTACAAAGGATGTTGGACACTTAGGTTTCCAGCGCAGTAACCGGTGTAAGTACTCGACTGGCCATTAAAATTACTACACCAAGAAGAAATGAAGATGATATATTGTATTAGAACTGACATGTGATTACATGTTCACGCAATTTGGGTGCATAGATCCTGAGAAATCAGTACCCAGCAATATCGGCCTTGATACGCCTGGGCATTGAGTTAAGCAGACCTTGGATTGCGTGTACAGGTAGATATGCCCATGCAGCTTCAACACGATATCACATTGACTTGCGCATTGTGACGAGCCAGTTGCTCTGCCACCATTGACCAGACGTTTTCAACTGGTGAGAGATCTGGAGAATGTGCTGGCCAGGGGAGCAGTCGAACATTTTCCTTATGCAGAAAGGCCGGTACAGGATCTGCAACATGCAGTCGTGCATTATTCTGCTGAATGTAGGGTTTCGTAGGGATCGAATAAGGGTAGAACCACAGCTTGTAACACATCTAAAATGTAACGGCCAAAGTGCCATAGACGCGAACAAGAGGTGACGGAGAAGTGTAACCTATGGTACCCCACATCATCACGCCGGGTGATACGCCAGTATGACGATAAGAATACACACATGCAATGTGCGTTCACCGCGATGTCGCCAAACACAGATGCGACCATCATGATGCTGTAAAGCTGGCCACGGTAGCCGAGGAGACTAAGGCGCTTCAGTCACGGTCTGCACGGCCACTACGGGCCCTCGGGCATGGATATTCGTGCCGTCGTAGTTCGTAAGTAGTTTGTAAGTTTAGGGATGGATGACCCCGTAGTTAATTCCCATAGACTATACAAACATTTGAACATTTGATTCTGTAAAAAGAACCTGGATTCATTCGAAAACATGAAGTTTTGCCATTCGTGCACACAGGTTCGTCGTTGCGTACACCATCGCAGTTGTCAAGGGTAACCACAGCCATGTCTCCATCTGTTGACGCAGGGATCGACACGTGGCTGCACGTTCCGTTACAGCAATGGGGGTAAGATGCCTGTCATCTTGATAAGAGGCCGTTGGAATCCAGCACGGCGTTTCTTATTGACCTCCTTAACCCACCGATTCCATATTCTGCTAACAGTCATTGAATCGCTACCAAAGCGAGCAGCAATGTCGCGACACGATAAACCGCAATCGCGATAGGCTACAATCCGACTTTTATCAAAGTCGGACACGTGATGGTACTTATTTCTCCTCCTCACACGAGGCACCACAACAACATTTCGCCAAGCAACGCCTGTCAACTGCTGTTTGTGTATGAGAAATCGGTTGGAAACTTTCCTCATGTCAGCACGTTGTAGGTGTCGCCACCGGCGCCAACCTTGTGTGAATTCTCTGTAACGCTAATCATTTACATATCACGGCTTGTTCTTCCTGTCGGTAAAATTTCGCGTCTGTCGGACTGAAGACCACAACAACAACAACAGCACGTCATCTACGTGGTGTAGCAATTTTAATGGCCAGAAGTGTACTTCATCCTGAGGATGAAGATTTTTAACATCCAGAAAAATGACATGGGTTCAGTAAATCATTTTTACTACAGAAGCGAACTTCAATTACCGTCCTTGTTTATGCGGCCACATCCACATACATGTTTCACTAATACATAGCACATACCCCACCTCTCGTCTCTTTCTTGATTCAAATGTTTTTTAAGCTTGTGGGACTTAACTACGGGGTCATCAGTCCCTGAACTTACAAACTACTTATCAACTACCTTATAGTAAGGACGGCACAAATATCCATGCCCGAGGGGGAATCGAACCCCCGACCGTAGTGGCCGTGCGGACTGTGACTGGACCGCCTCAGTCCCCTCGGCCATCGCGGCCGGCCCTTTCTTGATCCATCGGCCTATTGCCTCTACCCTTTACCCTGTGGGCAACCTGAGGAGCACAGCGTAGCAGAGGAAGGACTTCTTGTAACAGAGTTCTCACTAGAAGCGTCATACTTTGACTTTTCTGTGAGATACTAGCTTTCGTTTATTAAATTTACTACGTGCTCGCGTGTATATTGGATTCAGATTCACTTTAAGTATATGGTTAATGCATTCTTCCACCGCGTGAATGCCATTAGTTGGAGTAATAACAGCAGTAGTCGTCTTTGTTTACCTTCGTTACTCGCTAAAGTGACAATACTGAGCCGTTTTAGTCATTCGTTTGAGTACTGTAGTCATGGAAAGCGACTGTCACTGCTGTGTGCGGATGCAAACTTAGTTGGCGACGCCTTGCTCCCAAAGTCAGGCTGTGTTAACATCAGTAGTATTTAGAAAGCATGATAGAGAAACAGTGAACTTAAAACAAAGGTTAAAATTAAAACAGTTCAGATCGCAGAACTGTTCAGTCAACGTAGACCTTCTTCAGATAACTAGCTTCATGGTGACAGGTGACGGCGGTGAACACGGAGAACCGCACAAAGTGCAGACCATCTTCAGATTGAAAGTAGGCAGCTGCAGGCTGAAGATTTTTATGTATGGATTTTTCTGTGATTTGTGAATCTGGACGTGTATTTGCCTCACAGCTTTATTTTGTATGTAAAATTCATCTATTATATGTTTCGATAATCTCATTTGATGTTTGTAACCACTGCATACCATAGTATCTTTGTAATTGTGATGTACCATCTGCGCTACAGCAGCATCATTGACCGCTGAGGCGGGCAGTGGACAGTAGGCTAGTTGAAAAGTCGGGTGGAGGCTAGGCTAAAGTTTAGTCGTGTAGTAAGGTTGCGTTGGTCAGCTTCGATTCACGTGCCAAGTTTGGTTAATTAGATTATTTTGCTATGAATGTATCCCGCTAGAGGGCGATGAAACTTTATTTGATATATTATATTGTATGATATATTGTATTGTATGAAGAGGACGAGAATGTTTGTGAGGAATGGAACTGTACCAACCCATTGTAATCACAATCATTGACGACTCAACAAAGGTATGTTTCTTTAGCAAAATAAATAACTCAATGATTACTAATTTTCTTGTTTCAGATCAACCTAGGTCCTCATTTTCCTGTCGCGTTTAAGATTTTCTTTAAATGTAAATATTCCCGTGCCAGTAAAGTAATCAGTTCTTGCCACTGAAACCTAAATTCCAGAAATAGTGCTCACAGAAAAACAGATTATTTGATTAGTATAAAATTACAGGTGGACTGACGCAGAGTTACAGTTCCCATTGTTTCATTTTTTGTGTATAAAATATTATTATAGGGCCTAATTAATTTAGTACATTGCGCATATATGTTTAGAAAGACTGGTGATTTTATAGAGAGTTTACAGGACTATACGTGTTTAATATTTGTTGGGAAACAGGAAGCAAAGAAATAATCCTGTTCCAGCTCTGTGAATGATTTTTGTAAGTTCAGTTAGTATCTCACATATTCATTCAGGCAGATGTAATTAGAACTTTTAAACAGCAACTTTAAAGGAGAAACTATCACCAGTTTTAGATTCAGTCTCACTTGCTTGATTTAATTGACAACATTCAATTAGAGACTTTCAAGATGATTAGCACCATGTTGACAGGTGGTGGCGGAAACACGGAGAGCCGCAAAACCCTAGATCACCATTGTGCGGCTCGCGTGTTTCTGTCACCACTTGCCACCATGATGCTAGTCATCTGGCGATGGTGTACGTTGACTAAAACTTGTCATGAAATGAAAAGTAGCAATTCAGTGATCTGGACTGTGTTAATTTTAATTTTAACCTGTTTTAACATCAGTTGCGCTCCAGGACACCTTTGTTGTGGGCCGGCCGTGCTAATGAATGGACGTCCAGCGTGTTCACCGATCACTGCGCGGCAGCAACGCACTCTGATACTGCTAACAATGAGGCAGACGTCCCACCCGTGGTCGCGTGGCAAGCAGCGAACGTCTTACCGGAGAAACATATCATGACGCCTTCCCTACTGTCTTGCTAACAGGTTTGAGGCGCTCTTTGCACCGGACAATGTTCCTGACCTGAATGCTGCCGCTTATCCTGAGATCACCAGCCAGCCTACAAGATCTGGACTATCACAGTTGGGAGCTCCAACGTTAGGCGTGTAATGGAGACACTTGTGGTTATTGCAGTTAAGGAGGGGAGAAATTGCAATGTTCATTACGTGTGCATAGCGCGTGGAGTATTTCCAGATGTGGAACGAACCCTTCCGGGTGCCATGAAGAGTAACGGGAGTAGCAAGAAGCAGGTGGTAGCCCACGTCGGTGCCAGCGATGTCTTTCGATCTGAATCGGAAGAGATTCTTTGCGGTTTTCACCGGATATTTGAATTGGTACTGTCTGCCAGTCTTGCTTCCAAGATGAAGGCAGAGCTCCCCATCTGAATCGCTGTTCATTTTCCAGTGCTAACAATGTTCCATAAAATATTAATTGCAGCGTAGTTGATAGGGCCGACTGTGGACCTCTGGTACATAGCCGAGTGGAAGGTCTGAATCAGAGTATCATGATGTGCAGATAACTTGCGCTCCTGGGTGATAGAATTGAAGGTTCCACTGCATAGGTCAGGCGTCCACTAGATGCAAGAAGCGGCTACACGGGTTGTGGGGATCGTGTGGCGTGGACCAAACGGTTTCTTGTGTTAGAGGGCCTCAGGAACACAGAAATAAGGTTTCAGTCTCATAGGGGCAAATGGTTTTCCAAAAGGATAGACTGAATAAAATAAGTGGCGGCGTATTTATTACTGACACAGGTAGTTTAACCTGTAGTGAAATTAAATGATCCTGTGAGTTGGTTTGTGTAAAGGTTATACCTGTCAACCAGAAATAATTGATAATTGGTTCTTTCTTACAGACTCCCAGACTCAGACGATTGTAGAAATATTCAGTCAAAGATCGGATCTAATTTCAGAAACGGACCCAAAGTATTCACTTTTGATAGGTGGCAACTTTAACTTACTCTTGATATTTTCGCAAATATAAATGTTTAAAACTGGGGTTAAGAATAAAACATGGAAATTGTATTACAAGTATTCCCCGAAAATTATCTCGAGCAGTTAGTTCATGAACCTACTAGAAACTTAAATGGTTTTGTATACATACTTGACATACTAGCAACAAATAATCTGGACCTAAAAAAAAAAAAAAAAAAAAAAAAAAAAAAAAAAAAAAAAAAAAAAAAAAAAAAAAAAAAAAAGCATAAAAATGACACATGGATTAATCATCACATAGTTATCACAGACTGAATATCGGATTTTCCAAATCGACCAGAATTAAACGAAAATTTATTTATTAGAAAAAGGAGTAAAAAATTCGAATAACGCATTCTTGAGTGAGAATCTCCAATCTTTGGAAACTAACTTTGTGACTGTAGATCCGGTATGGCTTACATTCAAAGAAATAATATCGACATCCATTTGCAGAAAACAACAACTCGTCATAGTAAATAAATAAATGAAGTTAGATCACTCTTGCAAAAACAAAGAAAAAAGCCTAAGAAATTTAAACGAACACAAAATCCTGAAGACTGGCAACATTTTAGAAAAACTTGAAATTTAGTTCGACATTCTAAGCAAGAAGTTTCTCACAGTTTCCACAAGGAAACCTTGTCACGAAATTCGGTAGAGAAACGAAATAAATTATGTTCGTAAGTAAAGTATACTAGCAGTAAAACACAATCTGTACCTACTGATGACAGTTCTGCTGAAGCAGAAATGCTAAACACAGCTTCCTTTACCAAAGAAAAACTAGTAAATACTCCAGATTAGTATCAAGAACAGCTGCTAGCATACGTCATTTAGAAGTAGATATCTCTGCAGTAATATAGCAACGTAAATCATTCAAAAATTAGTTTCTTTCCGAGTACGCTGGTGCAATACCCACATACATAGCTATCATATACATCGGTTTGCCCAGCTAAAGTTCCGTACCCAAGAACTGGAAAATTACACAAGTCACTCCAATAAACAAGAAAGGCAATAGGAGTGATCTGCAAAATTACAGGCCTATATCCTTGACGTCGGTTTACAACTTGATTTTACAACATATGCTTTCCTCCAACATTATGAACTACCTCGAAGAGGACGATCTCCATATTCGGAGTCAGGAATGATCGGTTTTATGAAATTTCGACTGCTATCGACGATTCCACATATTCAGATTCCATATTTCTGTATTTCAAGAAGCCTTTTAACACGGTACCTCAGAAGCGTATTCTAATTAAATTCCTTTCTGATGGAATATCTGCACAATTCTGCGTCTGGATTCGTGATTTTGTATCAGAAACGACACAGTACATTGTAATTCACGGAAAGTCATCGAGTAAAACAGAAGTGATATCTGGAGTTTCCCAGGAAAGTGTTATAGGGCCCCTACTGTTCCGTATATTTATAAACGATTTAGTAGACTACGTGACCAGCTCTATTAGACTATTCGCGGATGATATTGTCATTTATCGGTTATTGAAGTCACCAGCAGATCAAAAGCAATTGCAAGATGATTTAGATAAGATATCTGCATGGTACAAAAATTGTAAATTGGCCCTATATAATGACACTCTTCAGTTACGCTATAAATTACTTTCTCTCCGAATGCGAACTTATTTTGTCACCAGCCACTTACTTAGGAAGACATTACCATCAAAATAAAATAAGAGAAATCAGACCGAAAACAGAATGATTTAGATTTTTCCCGCCTGCTATAAAAGAATGGAACTCTAGAGAAATATAATAAAAGCTGTTCGATGAACCCTCTGCATTTAATGAAACGTGCAGGCAATTTATGTAGCTATAGAATATATTCGGGAAATTTCAATAAATACGTAACATTAATTTCCGCAGCATTCGACTGCAAAATATTTATTTGATTTTTCGGCCGTGTAACGTTTGTTATTAAGTGGACATAATTGTTCCTTACAACATGTCAAATCCACAAATCACAGGCAAACGTAAACAGGTTTCTTTTGTCATTGTTTGGTGGGCTCATGTACATTTGCTCTTCCTTTCGATTCTAAGTAAACTACTCCCTATGTGTATTACGTTCGTGTACCATTTTATCTTAGTTTGCAACGGTTTTCATTTTCGCGCATTTAATGGAGAACTGCATGTCAACAATTTGTAATAGAAGTAGTATGGAATTCTGTTTTGAGTGGTATCGTTTCTTCTCAGTAAACATGCTTTATTCCCTTTTTAACTAAGGCACTTTAACATGAATATATATAAAAAATTAATGGGAGTTATGCAAAAGTCTCCTCCTTCCGTTTTAATGAAATTTTATACACCACTTAAAGCATACTTTTTCCGTGACAAGATGTAAGCAGTAATATTGAACAACAATTCTGTCAACAAATCATAAAAGTTAATGTTCCTTTATACGCGATAAATTACAAACAATGGATGCAACATCAAATGTGCACTGCTTTATATGAAGTACAAACAAGTATGGAATCTTGTACTCTACCGAATATTACCACTGCAATCAAACATCAAGCATAGTACGTCCAACATTGAAACAATGAAAATCAGAGTACAATGCACACACAAAATAGTAATAAAAAACACGGCATTTGCGAATCAATCATCTGTTTGGACCTAAACAGAAAAAAATATGTTGCACCCTAAGTCATCCATCATCCAGGCTGATAAGGTTGCAGCACACCAAGTGAGAAGTGAGTGAACCAACATCGTGTTATCCTACATGAGTTTCACACCCTTAGGAAAACTATATACCTAAGGTTAAAATTTATACTGTTGTTTCAAAAGTTTGTGGTAAATTGTAAGGTGGAAATGTGAGATTTTTATTTAATGCGATCCGTGCGCTGTGGTTGTGTAGAGATATAATGTTATTTAAAGACCGGTTGGATTGCGCTAAGTGCTCTTGAAATGTGTTTCGCTCGTTGGCCACGGACTTCTAACGGCCAACTGTTTGAGCTCTGCACATGCTAATTAAATTACCCGGTCGTTGAGAGTAGCATTTAGTGCCTATTCCAACCACGTTTGCATGCAATTTACCGTTCTAAGCAACTACTTTGAGTTTCGTTGGCTCAAGTAAGGTCGTCTGCTCTTATCTTAGAGTTCATTTGTCAGTTTGTCGTAACCTTCTCATTTATGTAATTGTAATGTTCTGGCTGTAAATTTTATTCTGCTTTCCTACTTGCCTAAGTTACATCAGTAACAAAAGTGATGTCATTTGAGATCTTAGTTCGGCTTTCGGGAATCTTGTGTATTTAGGTTGGCAGTAATCTGCTTGAGGACTGTAACGATATCGGAGCCCAAATGCCAATATTTGTGACATGAAGATTCCCACAAATTGTAGTTTTCTAGTAAGTGCAAATATCTTCTATAATTAATAAAATATTTTGTAACGTTTGTATTAACTCTTTTTGTCGGGAACATTGATATCAATTAATTATTCGTGTTATCTGATTGTTCTGAGCCTCTGGGATTGTAAAAATTCTTGCTCTCTTTATTTTTTATCAATTATTGACTTGATTCCTATAATTTATAATACCGTTAGTAAGTAAAACCAGAGATCCGAACAAATGAGTGTATACAGTCCACATTTTTAACCTTTAGCATGAACGTCCGGTAAAGAAATAACTGAAAGTAGACCTTGCCTACTGACGAGGACAATTGAAATTGTGGAGTATGGTTACAAATGATAGCGTGGAATCAGCATACACATCCATTCTTAGTTCTCAAGTTGTAGAAGCAATGCCGATAGTGCTGACTGACTATCATCGGGGAGTTAAAAGAAATAGAGTATTATGTTCGACAAGACGAGTTATCACGATGACAGAGCGTCCGATGATGAGGCAAAGTCAATGAGTAAATTACATCGCGGAAATTAAAATTGGTACACCCTCTTACAGTTTCCCAAATTAATTCTTCAAACAGTTTATATGGAGTAAATGAAATGATTACACTTACAGATCAACAGCTCATATTTCACTGAGGTTGGTGTTGTTGTCCTCTACAGTCCACAGAATAGTTTGATGCAGCTCTACACCCTACTATATCATGTGCAAGCTTCTTCATCTGAGAATAACAACGGTAAATTACATCCTTTTGTATCTGCTTTCCGAATTTCTCCCTCGGTCTCCCTCAGCGATTTTTACCACACACATTTCCCTGTAAGTTGACGATTCTTTCATATCTCAGAAGGTGTCCCACCATCCTATACCTCATCTTGATCAGAGTATGCCAGAAAATAGTTCTATCCCCAATACTGTAGAGCACCGTCTCATTAGTTATGTAATCTACGAATCTTCTCTTCATCATTCGTCTGTAGCACCACATTTCAAAAAATTCTACTCTTTTTAACTCATTATCATCGACGGTTCACTCGCATACAATGCTATACTCCAGTCTAATGTTTTCTGAAATCACATACAAACATTTAAATTAATGTCTCATGTCAACAAATTTCGCTTCTTCAGATACGCTTTTCTTCCCACAGCCATTCTGCATTTTACATCTTTACTTCGGCCAGCTGAAGTTTTTTATGTACACAAATAACAAAAATTAACTACTACCGTTATGGCCTCATTACCTAATCTGCCGTGCGGGAGTATCCGAGCGGTCTGGAGTGCCATGTTCCGGATCGCGCGGCTTCCCGCGTCGGAGATTCGAACCGTCCCTCGGGCATGGATGTGTGTATTGCCCTTAGGTTAGTTAGTTTAAGTAGTTTGTAAGTCTATGGACTGATGACCATGTTACCTAATCCAATTCCTTCAGCATTGCCTTCATTTTCCGACACTACATTCCATTACCCTGGTTTTACTCTGTTTAATGTTCATCTTATACCCTCCTTTTAAAACACTGTACATTCATTCAATTGTCCTTCTTGATAGAATTACAATTTCATCGGCAAACGGATAAGTTTTCATTATTTCTCCCTGAACTTTAATTCCCTCGCCGATTATATTTTTATTAAATAATTTCAGTATCGCTTGTGTTACCCAGGGATTTACGCCTTATCATTCCGCCAATATGATCCTCTAAGGCATTTACCCATTCTTCTTCTGCTGTATTTCTTTCCCCTGTTTAAGCCATTCGTTGCCTAAAGATCTCACCAAAACTGTTAACCACATGTTTTTCCTTCACTTTGTCCAGGTTCCACGACGTTAACTTTCTTCTTTTCTGTTTCTTAAATTTTAATCTACAGTTCAAAACTAATAATTTGTCTTCAGATTTTATACCTGCCCCTGGATATATCTTACAGATTAAAACTCTGTTTCTAAAGCTATGCCTTACCATTACAAAGTCAATCTGATACGTTCCAGTGTCTCCTGGTCTGTTCCACGTATAAAACTTTCTTTCATGATGATTGAACCAAGTGTTTGCGATGATCAAATTGTGCGCTGCACAAATGTCTTTTAGTCCATATTCAACTTCTGTATGTCTTTCTCTTCTCTCTCTTATTACCGAGTTGGGCCCCCCTTCACAATCAAGATTTCCTCTCCCCGAACTGTCTAAAAATTTCTATTATCTCCTCAGACATTCCTTCGTTCTCTTAATCATCGTAGAGCTAATTGGCATATAACCTTGTACTACAGTGGTGGGTATTGGGTTAGTGTCTATCTTTGCTACAATACTACTTTCACTATGATATTCATATAAACTTACCCGCATTCCTATTTTCTTATTCATTGTCAGACCTACTTGTTCGTTGGCACGAACTGATTTACTCACCTGACTAGAAATCCTACCACCAAAATTGAATGATCCCCACCATATCTAACTTTAACCTATGCATTTCACTTTTCATATTTTGCTTCTTCTAACTTACCTACCCGATTAAGCGAAAGAACATTCCACGCTCTGATCCCTGTAAAGTCTGTATTGCTTTCCTTGATGACGACATCCTCCTTAGTAGTCCCTACCGGAGATCCGAATGGGGGTTTCTTTTAAGTCCGCAATATTTTACCAAGAAGACGCCATCGTCATATATTCATGTAATAGATCTGATTCCTCTGGAAAAGTGACGACTGTAGTTTCCCCTTACTTTCAGCCGTTCGCAGTAAATGCATGCCAAAGCCGTGTTACTTGATATTACAATGCCAGTTCAGTCAATCATCCAGACTGTTGCCCCTGTAAGTACTGAAAAGTCTGATGCCCCTCTTCAGGAGAGAAACTTCAGTCAGGCTTGTCCACAGATAACACTCCGCTTTGGTTACACCTACGGTATGGCTATTCGTATTCTTGGGGCATGCGAACCATCCCACGTCGGTAGTGTCTGTGGTTCATAGGGCTGGCATTACTGAGGTACAACCCTGAGACACTCATATTATTATCTGGTTAGCATCGACGGACGGCAAAACAGGCGCTTGTTCTAGCATCGATTGGATCATAAAGATTGCGAATATTCTTTTGGGATATATTACTACATGCTTACTCCACTTTTTCATGTAGTTCGGCAAGAGTTGTGAGATGATGTATTGCACTTGTCAGATATCGTCCCATCATGTTCAATACGAGCCCGATTGACATGTTCAGTGATCGTGGTGACCAGGGATATTTTTACACATTGAGATTCACGCACAGTGTTTTTGTGGGCGCGTTACCTTGTTGAAGTAACACATCACTTTCCTTCCGCAAGAATGCCAAACGGACGGATGTTACAACATTCTGGACGTATCGAGTGCTAGTCAATGCTGCCTCAAGAAACACCATGGCTGAATGAGAGTTGTAGATCGTTGCGCTCCAGGTGTGCTGTGGGGACTGTGTCTTGGACGTATACGCTCTACAAGACAGCGCACACAAAGTTTACTTACGTGAATTCATTGTTGAAACCCCCATCCCTTCATTGCAAGTGATTCTCTGACGGTACCAATCGAGATGCGAAAGGCAATTCTGTGAAGTGAGTGGAAGACGGACTAGAGGTGTACGTTCCTGTAGTCACACTGCTAGTAACCGGTTGCCAATATTTCCTGTTCACACTTCTGGGATAACAAACCATATTACCTATTGTATATCAGAATGATATTTTGACTCTGCAGCGGAGTGTGCACTCAAATGAAACTTTCTTGGCGGAATAAAGCTGTGTGCTAACTTACGTCGCCGGCCGCGGTGGCCGAGCTGTCTGCGGCGCGCCAGTCACAGTCTCGACGGCCACTATGGTCGGGGGTTCGAATCCCCCCTCGGGCATGGATATTTGTGCCGTCCTTAGTGTTAGCTAGTTCCTAAGTAGTTTGTAAGTTTAGGGACTGATGACCCCGTAGTTAAGTCCCATAAGCTCTACAAACATTTAACTTACGTCGGCTGTCGGCATCAATCGTCGGGCACGTATACAGTAACAGAAAATGAGGTTTCTGGTACCTGGAAACAGTGGTTGGAGGATAGACTAGGAGGAATCTTGTATTGTCTGGCTCTAATACTTGACAATGAGAATAGGAGAGAGGCGACGAACAGCATCGAGAACTAAGAGTCTGAAGTCTTCTTTTTTTCACCTGGCGTCGGAATATCTGAAGCTTCTTCTGGTGCCCTAAAGTTGTCTTCTCCATCCGCTATTATGAGGTGTTTCTCTTTTGAAGCTTCAGATGACTTGCCTGTCTCAAGAATGTCTTTGATGCCACTTCCACTTGTCATGCTAAGTAAAACTCTAGATCTCCCCTCTGCTAGCAGCACTGTACCGTGGTATCTAGAGGGACGAGCCGTTCGTACTGAAAAAAGTACAGATCTTGCCAGTTTGTAAGAGTCACTGAAATGACGCGTAAATCTTCTATGTCCCTGACATAGAAAGAAAATCTGAGAAAATTACCATGCATATTTATCGTGGTATTTCTGAGAATCATACATTTCCTCTCTAGGAATCGAAATGGGCATCGAAAGCAAACCATAGTGTGTAATGCAGCTGTCTCTATTTGCCCACGAGACTCTTCCGAGCGCCATTCCAGTCTATTCCTCAACGTCGCCTAGTAAACTAAACACGAGAATGTCGATCTTCATGGAGAGAAGGCCTCCGACATAGAGTTCTGGTGTAGCCTACTCAGTGTTATGAGGCAATAACTTTTCGCAACACACACAGCTAGCCACAAATATGATACAGTCTGAATGAGTGTGTGTGTGCTGTGTGAATGTGTGTGTGTGTGTGTGTGTGTGTGTGTGTGTGTGTGTATTGGATCATCCTTTGTTGCGGTTGTTTTGTGTAAATCGCTGTTTTCCTATGTTTCTTACGGTCGTTATACGGGCACATATAGAGGTTCGACAGAGAAAGAAGTTGCCTAATCTGGTAGCAGACTCTCCTTCTGAGAAATCAATGATTTGTATCAATGTATCGATATTGGCAACTTTTCTTTCTACGTCGTACTCCGAAACTTGCTCGTAAAACAATCTTCTACAAGCAGGAGAGATAGTGGATCAACGGGACAATTGCACCCACATCAGTCCACTCCTACAAGTGATTACATGCGTAGTGTACGCGTGGTAATGATAGATCGCTCAGTCACCTCACGAAGCAAAAAAAAACACATTCTGTCTATTGCGCAAGAAGCAGACTCCGCTCGTACCATTCGATGTCGTTTGGATTACAGTGGACGTCCAGATTGTGTCCATTGCTGTGCATACAACTGAATGAACACTAGGGCGGCGATAGTGTGATGAAAGGCTGCCGTGGACAACCGAATACGAAGTTAAAAAGAAAGTGTCTCCACTTTGCCTGCACCACCATTAGCGTCTGGAGGCATCGTCGACATGAATATTAAGTGAATTACATTGACTTTGAATGGATGAACAACTAACATAAATATATGCTTGGAAATATTTTTGTTTCCTTTGGGAAAATAACACTTTAAGACTTTCCATTAAGAATTAGTTTCGACCCAACTTTGTACCATCTTCATGGTGTTGCTCGGAATGGTGTGGACCGAAGCAACATCCTGAAGATGGACCACAGTTAGATCGAAACTACGGATGGTGTTCATACGAAAATGTACCAAAATTCCATATCCCAGAAGCCTGAAGACAACAATCCTACTCTTTAACAAGCCGAAGGTTTCCCTGTTCCCAGAATTCCTGTAGCTATGACTGTGTTTATCAGTTTGTCGTCTGAGTTTAAGCTTTTCCTTATGTTTTTAGCGGATCAAACAGATGGCAATCACAGGGTGACATGTCAGGACTGTAGGGTGAACACTGGAGCTGCTCCAACTTGGCCAGCACACTTTGTGCGCGTTGTCATGGAGCAGAATCACTGCCCCATGAGCAGCCCAGGACGCTTGCTTTTGATGTTCTTGCTTTGGCTACTGAGTCTCTCATCACACGATAACGGTGTTTCCTTTATCGATGAATTCGATGAGTATCGGACGTCGAAACTGAGGGTGAGCATCACCTTGACTGCCGAGGGCACAGCATGAATTTCTTAGGGGGAGGTGACGACGCATGCTTTCCATCCCTAGATGTCGGCACTTCGTTATCCCAAAATGGCATATTAAAATTTCAACCCGTTTGGTTTTATGATTTTTCGTATCTTTTCATTTGAACACCACTGTTAGTACACAATGGTAAAAAAATAAATGCCAGAGAAGTGATCGAAGATAATTTGTACGTAGGGCAGAGTTGAAGATTACATATGCATGGACTCAAAGATTTGTAAGCAGCGTAATACAATAAACCTGGAGCAGATTTACTGAAAGGGCCGAAAGTACTAAGATATGAATGGTGGATACTTTCATGTCTGCTCTAGGATTTCTCTTTCCCGACTGTGTTTCTTTGCCTCCCTGGAACTCTGTTCCCCGTACTACTTTTATTTTCTCCAACATACATATTTCCACAGAGTGCTTGATCACTGCGATATTCATTTAGGTACTGAAAATAACTGATGGTCCTTTCTATTATGATCACATGAAATACTTAGCTCTGTCATACGAAATATTTAAGAAAAAACACTACCAACTATGGACTTCAATTATGAGTTCATATGTTCGAGGATATAGTCTTGTCACTGAAGTAACTCCGGTGGTAGACCATTATGTGAGCTGGCTCAGAAGAGATTTGGGCCGGGAGCACCCACCTGATAGATGGTCTGCACGGGAGGAACATGCTCCTGAAAATCTGGCGCAGCTCGTCACTAAATCAGATGGTTGTCTGTGAGATGTTAGAAACACTTTATTCAGGCAACATTACCGATGCTATTTACGTCGCACAAAGTTTCTAAAAGTTATATGCACTTTTATTTACTGGACTTTATGTATAACATAAAAGCAACTACTTGTTGCTTTTAATCTTAAAAAATCGCACCGACGCGTTTTAAGGTCCACTTTAAATTTTGTAGTTTTATAAGTTTTGCAAACATTTCGGACCTAAATAATTATCTAAATAATAAACAACTATCCTGATATGATTACGACACTACTATTGTCGTAATATCTATGCATCCAACACGTAATATTCTTTTTGACCATAATTTAACCAAGAGGCAAAATTATATGATATTTGAGTTTAGCTTTGACAGACACACTCTGTTATAAACGTTTACCTCTTTGAATTATCGTTTTAATATCTCTCCCACATTTTAGTTATATTTATCCGTTAAAATATTAACACCCGTCTTGCCTTAGTGGTACAAAGTTTATTTTCTTTACCTGTGCTGGTTACGAATTTACATCTACATCTGCATGGGATAGTCTGCAAATCACATTTAAGTGCCTAGCAGAGGGTTCATCGAACCATCATTATACTATTAATCTCCCATTCCATTCTCGAACAGCGCGTGGGAAGAAAGAACACCTGAATCTCTCTGTTCTAGCTCTGATTTCTCGTATTTTATTATGATGATCATTTCTACCTATGTAAGTGGGAGTCAACAATATATTTTCGCATTCGGAGGAGAATGTTGGCGATTGGAGTTTCGCAAGTAGCCCACGCCGCAGCGGTAAGCGCCGTTGTTGTAATGATTCCCATACCAGATCCTGTATCATTTCCGTAACGCTGTCTTCCCTGTATCGTGACAATACGAATCGAGCTGCCCTTCTTTGGACTCTTTCGATGTCCTCCGTTAACCCCACCTGATAACGATTCCACACTGGGCTGCAATACTCCAAACATGGACGGACAAGCGTAGTGTATGCAGTTTCTTTTGTAGTTCTGTTGCATCTTTTAATGGTTCTGCCAATAAAACGCAATCTCTGGTTCGCCTTTCCCACGATATTATCTACGTGTTCTTTCCAATTTAAGTCTGAAGTAATATTAATTGCTAGGTATTTTGTGGAGTTTACAGCCATCACTTTTGCTTGATTTATCTTGCAAACAAAGTTTAACGGATTTCTTTTCGTACTCATGTGGACGACTTCACACTTCTCATTATTTACAGTCAATTGCCAATTCTTACACCATTCAGATATCTTATTCAAATCGTTCTGCAGTTGGTTTTGATCTTAAGATGATTTTACTAGACGGTAAATGACGGCGTCATCTACAAAATTCATAAGAGAGCTACTTATATTTTCCCCTAAATCGCTTATGTAAATAAGGAACAGCAGAGAACCAATAACACTACCCTGTGGAACGCCCGATATCACCTCTGATTTAGTCGATGCCATACCATTGATTACTACGAACTGTGTCCTCTCTGACAAGAAAACCCCTATCCAATTTGGGGCGATATACCATAACCACACAATTGGATTAAAAGCCGTTTGTGAGGTACGGTTTCAAAAGCTTTCTGGAAATCATAAAATTCGGAATCGATTTGCGAACCCTTGTCGATAGCACCCATCACTCCGTGTGAATAAAGAGCTAGTTGTGTTTCGCATGAACGATATTTTCTAAATCCGTGTTGACCTTTGGTCAATGGATCGTTCTGTTCGAGATAATTCATATTTGAATACAGGATATGTTCCAAAACCCTGCTGCAAATATTATTGACGTCAATGAAATAGGCCTGTAGTTTAGTGGGTTACTCCTACTGCCTTTCTTGAATATAGGTGTGAGTAGTCCAACTTTCCTATCTTTTGGTACAGATCCTTCTTTGAGAGGGAGGTTGTATATGGCTGTTAAATAGGAGGCTATCGCTTCAGCATAATCAGATAGAAACCTTATGGGTATACAATCCAGACCAGAAGACTTGTTCTTGTTAAGTGATTTTAGTTGATGCACTACTCCGATGATATCTACTTCTACGTTACTCATTACGGTATCTGTCCGTAATTCGAAATCTGGAATACTGGTTGCCGGCCGCGGTGGCCGAGAGGACTGAGGCGCTCCAGTCACGTTCTGCACGGCCACTACGGTTGGGGGGTCGAATCACCCCTCGGGCATGGATATTTGTGCCGTCCTTAGTCTTAGTTAGTTCATAAGTTGTTTGTAAGTTTAGGGACTGATGACCCCGCAGTTAAGTCCCATAAGCTATACAAACATTAGAACATTTTTGAATATTGGTTTCGTCTTCTTTGGTGGATGAGTTTCTAAAAGCTATGTTTAGTAACTCTGCTTTAGTGGCGCTGTCATCGGCAGGATCGCCATTACTATCACGTAGTGATGGTATTGTTTGTGTTTTGCCCCTAGTATATGACAATAGCTTGGAACGAACGTAGCGTACACTTGTCGTTCGGATGAGTGACTATAGCCTGGATGGCACACAGCGTAATTTGGCGTTCGTGAATCAGTCACGTGACATACCTCTCCCCAAAATCTCTTTTGCGCACGCCATCTTGTTTTGTGTACTTGATGATTTTCTTAATATAACTCAGGCCTAGTCATTTTAAAGCAATGGCGCACTGAAAATAATCAAAAACATTTCGTCCTTAGGACAATGAATTATAGTCTGATGTTGGTTAGTTAGTTAACACGTGCCATCGATTGTACGAGAATCACAGATTACAATCGCAGCTGTTCGCCATAGCGTAATAGGCGAGAACATGTTAGATGGTGGTTCGGAACTAGTTAGGGCGCGGTGGCTCAGCGCGCTCGATCAGAGGGTTGCCGGCATGGTAGCTCGACGCCCTCTGTAGCGAGAAAACAGAGTTATCCGAAACGATCAAAATAGGACAACGCAAACCAACGTACTCGTTCGAACCGGAGATCCAATGAAAAGAGAGTAAACGAAAGATGGTTCAACTAACACCATCTGAAGAGAAGGACTGTGCACTCCCGTGCGTCATGCAGATTAGGACGCAATTGCGTAGCTCAATGGCTGGCCGCTGTGAGGCGGTGGGCTGTGCCCAATCAGCCACACAGTGAGCCATGCGATCGCGACCTATTTTGCGTGTCGTGACATGGCGCTGCAGTGCGCAAGCCTTCTCTTCAGGTGGTGTTGGTTCAACGCCATCTGTAATTAAAAAAGGACTAAAATTATCATCGAACAACCCAGAACGAATATGAACAAACGACCGCAAAGTAACGATCTCACTGAAGAAAAGCAGTCCATGTATATAACCACCACAGTCAACTTTTTCGCCCACATTATTTTTCCTCTTGCTTCCTAATAGGTTTTTGCCCACACTTGTAAACTGAATACAAGTATCCTATATTCTGCAAGATTCCGAGTTGTTCAAAGATAACAGCGCTTTCTCTAAAAAAGTGCATTTGTTCTATTTCGAGAACATGCCATGAAGAACAAAGCAACAAAATTGTTAACATAGACTTATTTATCACATGTACATAATTGGGGAGATACTGTTACAATGACTGATGTAAATAATGTATTGATAGTACTAACGTTGAACATATATTAAGTACTAGAGTTATGTATAATTCAGTATTACCACACTTATTCCGTTTGCGATCTTAGCTGTAAAATAAAACGTAATCACGGTTTGAAATGAAATATTTGCTCTCTTTTTTTGACTCAGACAGAGTAATATGGACCAAGTCATATCTGAACTACAGGAAACGTAATACCATCTACGTTGAAAGCATGCATAGCATCCAAGTAAAAGACAAAGTTTTTAGCAGATGCATTGATTCTCATTAATAACTTTCAGTATATTCCATAAATAAACGCTTATAAAATCAAATAAACAAGGTAATTTGTTGCAATGTATACACTTCAGTTTCATTAAGGAACTACACTTGCCACAGTTTACGTGCAAATGGTTCAGAAGACCAGTGTTCAGTTCGTTGTTACGTATTTCACGGCATGTTCACGAAATAGAACAAAGACGCATTTTAGAGGGAGAATTCTTACATAGGCACAACTCTAACATTGAAGAAGATAGCTTTATTTAATTAATAAGAGTGCCCGAAACCCCTTTAGGAAAAAAGGAGAAAAAGTTTTGGTGCTGGTGGGTTTTGAACAACTGAACAAGAGCATTAGAGTCCAACGCGCTCTCCACTACACTACATGCGACCTTTACTCTCGTACTATTGATGGCAGTTGATAAATGATACTAATCTGGCTTATTAGACACTAGATTATCATTTACCGTACGAACAACGACGTGGTTTTGTTAGTTCTTCAGTGCGCCATTGCTTTGCAATGACAATGTGTACATTACAATAAGACAATCATCAAATACGCCACGCAAGATGGTGTAGGCCAGAGAGAGTTCTGGGCGAAAAATGTCACGTGACATCTACGAATTGCTGGTTTTAGTTACTTCAATGGAAGGTGTCAAATCTCCGATATTTTTGCAAATATTTCTCAAACGATACGAGATAAAAAAAAAAAAAAAAAAAAAAAAAAAAAAAAAAAAAAAAAAAAGCGAAAGAGAGCACAGTTGTGGAGTATTTTCTCCTCTAAAAATTCGGTTATTCAATTTTCGTATCACATGAATGGTTTATTTGCAATTAAAATTAGGGTACAGATGGCTGTTTTTGGTGTTACTATCGTATTTTTTGTCCTAAATATTTGAAAAGGCGAGGTTCTGTTCTCTGGTGGTCAACAATTGTCTGTAAAATTTGGCGCTGATCGTTTGAACGGTTCGAATTAAATAGTGAGAACACGTTACGGACAGACAGACAGGCAGACATCCCAAAATTGCCGTTATTTTTGCAAATATCTCTGAAACGATACGAGATATGAAAAAAAGCATAAGAGAGCAAAGTTGCAGAGAATTTTCTCCTATACAAATTCGGTTATTCAATTATCGTGACAGATGAATAGTTAAGCCATTATTTCATTTAAATTTCGAGCTGTAAAAAGACTAACGCGAAGGCCCACGTTTAGTGTTCCTGCCGTAACCTTAAGTGGGCCAATATTGGTCTTCTTCTATTCAATATTTATTCAGTATATTGCTCACAAAATACACTGAACGACATGTTAACTTACATTACAGACCCAATATAATAGAATTAATGATAAAGTGAAATAAAATGACCATACAGTAAAAGTATATTAATCACTCATACATTTAACAGAAGTATTGCAGGTTTAATAAAAGATAAACACGCCATAAAAACGGAGCAATTATCTTTGGATTACTTTTTGTTATTAGAAGACCCCAGTGTCATGGAATTCCGAATTACACAGGTTGCCTTTTTTCTCTCCAAAGTATCCTTTAGATATAACACGCCTTCTTATACACACATACACAGTGAACAAATCCTCGTGCTGAACTTAAGGCAGTTCGTACTGATACGTTTGTCTCCGGCACATCTTCAGGTAGCAAGCATTTCTCTTTCAACACATCGAATTCGGATCTGGTTTCGCGCACGCGCGGTGAGTCGTCAGCGGTGAATAAAGGGGCCGCTGTTACTGTTCCGCCTCAGTATCCGACGAGTAAGTGTAATCAGCGCACTCACCTGAAGATGGCAGCCAGTTGGTCCGCCGAAATATTGCGTTTTGTGCACGATGGTATCCGGCTACAAACACGAGATGAATATTATCAGTTATTACGCCGGGAAAATCTACGCAACCACAAGAAGCTGTAGACTTTGAAAGACAACAGAACTTACAGACCGCGCAACCGTCGGTCAGGTACTCGTAGTCCTGGGTTCATCGGTATTCTGTATCAGAAGTGCTACGGTGCTTCAGAGACAGAGCGCGCAAACACACAGGGAGCTGATCTGAAGGCGCCCCTCGCGACGACCGCCAGCGTGACCACTGCGCACCAGAGCCCGTAATGCCGCGAAGAATCGGCGCGGAATCTTGTGGCCGGAAGTAGAACTGTCTTCAGTGATATGTCTTGTTTCGGACTGACAAGGAGACCACATGCGTATGAGGTTTATATATATGGTATGTGAAGCTCAGAACTTAAATAACTATTATCCACAACCATTCGACGCGGCTTTCACAAATTTTCAGAAAATCTTCTTTAAAGCTTCGCAAAGTTCATGTGAATATGAAGTACCAATAATTAAAACGCTTGCTGAATCTGTACGTGTAGCTCAGGTTGTAGTTTTCTGGCCATCAAACCTCATGGTCAGTGGTTCGAATTCTGCCAGGCCAAATGTTTTTTTTTTTTTTTTTTTTTTTTTTTTTTTTTTTTTTTTTTTTTTTTTTTTTTTTTTCTGTTGTGTTCGATTACTTACTCGAATTTAATATCTAATGGTAATTTTTACGAAATGTGGTGTTTTCGTTTATTAGTAATTTTCTATATTTGTTAATAATGATAGTCAATCAGAAAACACAAGTTTCATTTTTTACAGTATTGGCTTTACTATTACTTGACGACGGTAGTCTGTGATTGTTCAGTTTGTGAAGAGGTACGGCACTGTATTTGGAAAGTCATCTCCCTAGATACTAATGGCTTTCCAAGAAGGTACCCTACTCAACCACCATTTGATGTGACAAGGTTTTCAACTCGTGTACATACACATAAACAGAAATTGACACAACACTTGGAATTGGAGATACGAAAATGTTTTATATAACTGAATGTGACAAAAAAAAAAATGTGTGTCCCAGTGAGATTCGTACCTACCACCTTATCTTGTAACGCCAGTACACAACCAGCTGAGCTAAACCGACAGATGCAGCAACCGTTCTAATTACTGATACTGGCTTGCACCTTGCAAAACTTCAAAGTCGATTTTCTCAAGAATTTTTGAGAGTTGCGTTGAATGGCTTTGGCTGATTGTTATTTAAGTTCTGAATTTCACCTACCATTAACATAAAGAAATTCTAAAATCCGCTTTCCATGTGGACTCCTTGTGAGACCCGAAGACGAACTAAGATGCATCTTTCGACTCCACGGACCGCTGCAGGATACGAATATCACTGTTACCTCCAAACGCACTAGCAACCAGGAGTGATGGTCGGTGATGTAATTTAATGTCACAGCAATATCCATTTGGGTGTCATCTGCGGCAACCACACAACACAAGGGAGCATCAACGACGTTCCCCTACTTCTTGTCCTTGTCAGTGTGTCATCCAGGACAACAATACAATGCAGTGAAAGGTTTTGCAGGTTTTATTTCTGCTGACAATTCTTAGTTTGTTCAGCAATGTCACCTTATCCCTTCAAAACTGACATCATATGTAGTATTACGGGCAGGGCCATACTGTCAATCATGTCGGGGTTTTGACTAACGCGACGAATAACCTATTCAATACGTTCACTGACATTGTCAGTCAGTGACATAGCGAATAGCTGCTTCCATATGGGGCAGGAAGTCTGAATATGGCTTTGTAAACCGAAAGACGATCAACCTAATAAATATTGTGCCCTTCCTTCATAGTGACGATGTTCTACAAAGAACGACAGAACAATTACTAAAAATGTCCTCATTAGCATTTGTTTTATGTATCTTTGTGCCAGATAAAAATTTTACACCTTTTGTATTGCACTTTTTGCTGTCCCCCCCCCCCCCCCGGTTCGTTCTTTGCGTGCAGTCTTACTTTCCCCCTCCCCTCCTTTCCTATCGTCACTCCTTCCCCACCGGGGGACTAAGAAACTTAGTCCCCATATCCCGACCAAACAACCCAACTACCACAACTCGAAGTCTGCTGCATACTTTCTTTAATGAGATTCTCTCATATCACAAAGTAACGATGCGGATTCGATAAAACTTCGGAATTAATCTAGGCCTTGAACAACTACAGTCAACTGAAGCAGGCTACTGCGTTCCTGATGTTATGATTGGAACTGAACCCAGTCCATAGCAGTGGCGCTGCTCGTGGTGGCTTTTTACAAGTTTGTGCGGGCTAAGTGACATCTATGGCCGTTCTAAGGGACTGTGTTCTTGATGTAATATACGCATTCAACGTCAGCGTTCGGGAACTTTGAAACCAAGGTGATCCATCACTTTTTTGATACGTGTTCGTGCTGTGTTTGTGTGTGTGTGTGTGTATTCAAAGCAAATGTTTGTATAGCTTATGGGACTTAACTACGGGATCTTCAGTCCCTAAACATACAAACTACTTATGAACTAGCTAATACTAAGGACGGCACAAATATCCATGCCCGACGAGGGGTTCGAACCCCCGACCATAGTGGTCGTGTAGACTGTGACTAGAGCGCCTCAGTCCCCTCGGCCACCGCGTCCGGGTGTGTGTGTGTGTGTGTGTGTGTGTGTATGTGTGTGTGTGTATGAAAGTGTGTGTGTGTAACATCATTTAAAGTACAATATTATCCGTTGATTGGAGTTTCTATAGGTCAGTATCTATTTTGTTTTACGGTCACGAGCAATTACTTAAATGTAAAGAATGTTATCATCCAGTTTTCGTGGGATGGAAAGAAACCTCGTAGAGATCTGTCAAATTCAAACGTTCAAATGGCTGTAAATCTATCGGACCAAACTGCGTGGTCATTCGTAGCTTACAAACTACTTAAACCTAGGTAAACTAACCTAAGGACAACACACACACCCTTGCCCCAGGGAGGACTCGAACCTCCACGGCGAGCAATCACGCGCTCCGCACGCTTTAGACCGCTCGGCTACTCCACCGCGGCTGAGCGACTTAACTAAGGGGTCATCTGTCCCTTAACTTACAAACTACGTATGGACAGCACAAATATCCACGCCCGAGGGAGGATTCGAACCCCCGACCGTAGTGGCCGTGCAGACCGTGACTGGAGCGCCTCAATCCCCTCGGCCACTGCGGCCGGCTGAAAAACGTATATAAAAGATTCAAAGTAGCCATTCGGTCTTTATGTTTGAATGGGTAATGTCGAATGAAGCTGTTCCACGCAAAGAATGGAATGAAGTTTGTACCTTAGGACTGATATGCAACAGTAGGAGTGATATGTAACAGAGAAGGCAGCTAAAAATGAGAAAAGTGGCTGAGAGGGTGTGTGTGTGTGTGTGTGGTATGTGTGTGTGTGTGTGTGTGTGTGTGTCAGTGACCGAGTGCAGACTGCTGCCACTGTGGCGACGTAAAGCCCATTTCATCACCTGCTGTAAAGAATGCCCTCCCACACACACATATATACATCTAGGTAGAGGTTCGTTGAAAAGGAGACAAGAGGAACGCGGCTTTCTAATAAATTAAAATGCGATACGAGGAATTCATTAACTAATGCGACACGCATCGCCCCGTGAAAAGCAAAACTGATTACGCGGCGAGTAAACAAGGGGGGAAAACAAAGCGGGCGAGCCGGAGCGGAACTAAATGACGCGGCGCCGGCACGCGTGACGTCACAGAGTGGCGCCGTGTAATAACACAGGGGCGGATTGTGCGCCGCACAAAGGAGAAGCCGCCAGCCCCTGCCGTGTGTCCGCGCTGATCTGCCCTAAGTGCCGGCTGGGCCACAAGCATAGCCCCACCACACGCCCCAACTGTCACGCCCGTTGTCGTGGCGGTCACCGTAACTGAACTGCAGCAAAACACGTGTTTCTGGAATTTATAACCTATCAACGTTTAGTTAACGTTAGGTACCAGGCCTAAATGTCACGTGGTCTTCCGTGTCATGTATTAGTTCATGAACCACTCATTAACAAAAAAAGACGAAATCCGTATCCCAGATTTCAAATTACGAACAGAGGCCGTAATGAGTAACGTATAAGTAGATATCATCGGTGTAGTGAAGCAACTAAAATCACTTAACAAGAAAAGTCTTCTGGTCCGGATTGTATACCCATTAGATTTCTATCGCCGGCCGCGGTGGCTGAGGGGACTGAGGGGCTCCAGTCACGGTCTGCACGGTCACTACGGTCGGGGGTTCGAATCCCCCCTCGGGCATGGATATTTGTTCCGTCCTAGTTCGTAAGTAGTTCTCACATCATACACCTTTACGGGGAGGAGATGTATCGCAGCATGAAGAAATTTGAAAAGTTGCGCCACCGTAGATGTCGTTTGCTAAGTACTCTTGCCTTTCTAAAGAGATGTCGTTCCGAGAATGTTGTTCCAAATTTTGCCAAGGTTACGCATCACATCGATTCTGCAGCAGCCAAGAGAATTAGAAAACGGGCCGGCCTCGCATTGCTTCGTGAGAGAGTGCATTTCACCCGCCGTAGTCTTGAGTTCTTCTCTCTGGAACTATTCCATCTGCACTTGTAACTGGCTAGTCACTTCACGTCTTTTTCCTGGGATTGGATTGATGGTGTTACTTCGGTTGCAGCCGATTCCGCCCATAAGAAGGCCACGGGACGTCAAACAGTTCTCACGCCTCCTTGACAAGCCACCTCTGCAGGTTCCGTGCAAGACCGTCATCAATCTGAGTGGCATGGAGTTGAGTGATGATGCGGTCTCAGTTTTAGAGAAAGGACTCAACTTTGCTCCTACCCCCAAGTTCACACCTGTCGCAGAAATTATTAGTGATGTTGAACAGGTTGCAGCTCGACTTCCGCCTGATTCAGCTGAGGAAATACGTCGTGAAACTTGTCGTGCATTGACGAAATCCAAGCCCACGAAGTCAAACGTCACTAGTAAAGAGAGGGCGGCCATTCGTGACCTGAGGGAGCGCCCTGATATTGTTGTCTTACCGGCTGACAAAGGCAATGCTACGGTTGTTGTCTCCCATAAGGACTACACTGAAAAGATGCAGAGCCTGCTAAATGACGATTCCTACCAGAGGATCAGCGTTGACCCTACAAAGAAGGTGGAAAACAAGACGAGGGCGCTTCTCAAGGATGCGGATTTACCGGAGGGTGTCGCCAAGAAACTTTTACCTCAAGGCCCGGTACCGCCAAGACTTTATGGACTCCCTAAGGTTCACAAAGATGGGGTGCCGTTACGTCCCATTGTCAGTAACATCAGAGCACCTACATATTTGTTGGCCAAATACTTGACGGGAATATTAAGTCCTTATGTGGGTAAACGCCCTCATCACATCCGTAATTCCGTGGATTTTTTGAAACGCCTTAATAATTTCAGGCTGGATGAGTCAGATATCATGGTAAGTTTTGACGTCGTTTCGTTGTTTACGAGGGTGCCCCTTCGAGAGTCACTAGATTTGATTGGTCAGAAATTTGACGAGAAGACCACCGAACTTTTTAGGCATTTCTTGACCTCCACGTATTTTCTTTTCAATGGCGAATACTACGAACAAACGGAGGGAGTCGCCGTGGGTAGCCCACTCTCCCCTGTGGTCGCAAATTTATACATGGAGCATTTCGAGGAGGAAGCCCTTGCATCATCCTTATGGAAACCTACTTGCTTTTTCCGTTATGTGGACGACACTTTCGTCATCTGGCCACATGGTATGGATAAACTCCTTGACTTCCTTACACATCTGAACTCCATACACCCCAACATCAAATTCACTATGGAGACTGAAACGGAGAGTAAATTGCCGTTCCTTGACGTCTTGGTCAAGAGAAGAGCTGACGGCACCCTGGGTCATAGAGTATATCGGAAGACAACGCACACTGATCTGTATTTACACGCAGACAGCTGTCACCACCCTTCACAGAGGAATGGGGTACTTAAAACTCTAGTACATAGGGCGCGCACTATCTCCGACGCAGAGAGTCTACCCCAGGAATTGGAACACCTGAGAACTGTATTTAAAAAAAAATGGGTACTCAGAGAGCAGATTCAGCGGGCTCTCCGCCCAACCACTAGTACACAACCTGTGGAAACGGATGAAAACGCGAGGGAGGATGTAGGCACTGCTTTCGTTCCATATACCGGCGCACTCTCAGGGAAGATCGCCCGCATTTTGAGAAAACACCAGGTTGGAACTGTTTTTTGTCCGCCGAATAAAATTCGTGCACTGGTGGGGAGCGCTAAAGATGATCTCGGTTTGAGGAAGGCGGGAGTGTACCAGATTCCGTGTCAGTGTGGAAAGTCATATATTGGACAGACTATGCGTACCGTCGAGGATCGATGCGTTGAACACCAGAGGCACACACGATTGATGTATCCGAGCAAGTCGGCGGTCGCTGAACATTGTTTGTCGGAGAATCACGCCATGGAGTATGAACACACTAGGATTCTGGTACAGACGTCGAGATACTGGGACTGCGTCGTTAGAGAGGCCATTGAAATTCGCACAAGTGACCACCTCATAAACCGTGACTCTGGCTATAATCTTAGCAAAGCTTGGGAACCAGCGATTGGGTTAATTAAGAGTAAATCTAGCAAACGTAACGAAGTGACGACCACGGCGGACAGAGCCCTCACACCGACGTCTTCTCAGACGCCGGCGCAATCGGTTCCACTGTGACGCCGCGGCGCGGGGCGCGGACCGCGGAGGGGTCGCTCCGCGGGCCGAGGGTATTTAAATGGCCCGCTACCGGGCTAGAACCCAGTTCCCTTCGAGCAGCCGTAGCGTGCGGATCTCCGTGCCGGCGCGTTTCCAGGAGCTCAGTCCGTCAGTTCACCTGATGATGGTGACATATATGATCGCCGAAATATTGTGCCCGTTGGACACTATAGACCGGCAGTACACCCGTGGATATTTTGATCAGTTCTTAAGTAGTTTGTAAGTTTAGGGACTGATGACCCCGTAGTTAAGTCCCATATGCTGTACAAACATTTGAACATTTGTTTTTAGATTTCTATCTGATTATGCTGAAGCGATAGCTCCTAGCTCATTACTTAACCGCCATATACAACCGCTCTGTCAAAGAAGGATGTGTACCAAAAGATTGGAAAGTTGCACAGGTCACACCTATATTCAAGAAAGGCAGTAGGAGTAACCCATTAAACTACAGACCTATTTCATTAACTTCAATTTGCAGCAGGGTTTTGGAACATATCCTGTATTCAAATATTATGAATTATTTCTTTAACTGAATGATGTATTGGCCCAAGGTCAACATGGATTTAGAAAATATCGTTCATGCGAAACAAAACTAGCTCTTTACTCACACGAAGTGATGTGTGCTATCGACAAGGGTTCGCAAATTGATTCTGTATTCCTTGATTTCCGGAAGGCTTTTGACATCGTACACCACAAACGACTTTTAATCAAATTGCGTGGTTATGGTATATCGCCCAAAATTTGCGACAGGATAGGGGATTTCCTGTCAGAGAGGACACAGTTCGTAGTAATCGATGGTAAGGCATCGACTAAAACAGAGGTTACATCTGGCGTACCACAGGGTAGTGTTATTGGTCCTTTGCTGTTCCTTATTTAAATAAACGATTTAGGAGAAAATCAAAGTAGTTCCCTTAGGTTGTTTGCAGATGACGCCGTCATTTACCCTCTAGTAAAATCATCTGAAGATCAAATTCAACGGCAGAACGATTTGAATAAGATATCTGTATTTTGTAAGAATTGGCAAGGGAAAGGCGAACCAGAGACTGCGTTTTATTGGAAGAACCCTAAAAGATGCAACAAAACTACTAAAGAAACTACATACTCTACGCTTGTCCGTCCTTTTATGGAGTATTGCTGCCCAGTGTGGGATCCTTATCAGGTGAGTTTGACGGAGGACATCGAAAGAGGGGAGATACACGGAAGACAGCGTTACGGAAATGATACAGGATCTGGGATGGGAATCATTACAACAACGCCGCTTATCAAAAAAAAAAATGTTCAAATATTTGTTAAGCTTATGGGACTTAACTACGGGGTCGTCAGTCCCTAAACTTACAAACTACTTATGAACTACTTACGAACTAAGACGGCACAAATATCCATGCCCGAGGGGGGATTCGAACCCCCGACCGTAGTGGCCGTGCTGACCGTGACTGGAGCGCCTCAGTCACCTCGGCCACCGCGGCCAGCGCGCCGCTTATCGCTGCGTCGTGGGCTACTTACGAAACTAGAATCGCCAACATTCTCCTCCAAATGAGAAAATATATTGTTGACTCCCACTTACATAGGTACAAATGATCATCAGAATAAAATACGAGAACGGAGAGATTCAGGTGTTCATTCTTCCCGCGTGCTATTCGAGAATGGAATAGGACATCAAATACGAGTATAACGGTGGTTCAATGAACCCTCTGCCAGGCACTTAGATGTCATTTGCAGCGTATCCCATGTAGATGTAGATGTAGATGATCCACGGTGAAGATGGGGCCTGTCATCTAATTAAGTAATCCTACCTCTTTGCCAAATATTCAAGACTTAACTGTGAGCGCATTGCCCTATTGTTAGGATGGCAAGCTTTAACTACAAATTAACATTTTATTGTCAGGATAGCATATTAGAAGGAATCTTGTAAACATGTGGGCTGTGGGATCTTCCTCTTGGCTCTGATATGAGGCGTAAATGAAACAGAATTTACGCAAAATACATTTATTAAACAATTAAACCATACATTATTCTCACTTTTGTGGAATAGTGTACGGGACAAAGAAAAAGTTTTGACATTTAATATAATGAAATAAATCGAACAAGTGGTGAGTGGACTTCGGCGGTCGAATAGGGTAGTGTTACGATGGCGTAAGCCGGCAGTGTCGCGAAGCAGAGTGGGTCGGGCTCTCAGCAAAATTAAGTAGCTCAAAGCAAACTTCAAGTGTGTCGGCAGCCGCGCGTGCTACACAACGACTCAGAACAGCGGTGTTGCTTAAGTGAACAAGCAGCCACGGTCTACGTGACCTAAAATAGGACTCGATCACGTGTAGCAAGTCAGCTAACCTACATCGATGAAATGCAAACCAGGGGGGTCAACTCCGGCATACAAATATTGGAGGAAAAGGCAGGCTAGGGAGAATCGGAGTCAGGGAGTCAGCCACGGCAAGAGAGAGAGAGAGTGTCAGCCACGGCTGGGCAGATATCTGCCGCCCGGACTGCACCACTCGTCGCTGCTAATGTTAATCTTGAGTTGAGTTGGGCGTAGGTTGCGAGTTCTGCAATGCGGCGGCTGGGTCGCTGCGGTCTACATGGCTTCCCTGGCGAGAAGTAGAGACTATATGAGGGCGCCGAGCAGAAGAACCTTGACCTCAATGGGGTGCTGCCGGGCATCGAACCAGCACCAGGCACAGCAAGGCGGTTGCAAGCAGCACAGCATTGTCCCGAGAGCGCAGTACATACGCAAGGACGCGGCCGTACTAGCAGCACTCTCGTTACCTGTCCAAGGGCGGAGCAACACCTGGAGGTGAAAGGCGATCAGGGTTCAACACCCGGGCCAAACCTCCGTTCTACGATCGTCGTCCGGCCACGAGGTCGGCGAGGCCAGGCGCAGCAGAGGTGACGTCACTCCGCTGGGCTTCGTAAGCTGCGGCCAGCGAGCTGAGGGGTCAGCAGTCAGCACCCGCCTCCAGCGGGGCAGAGCGGAGTCAGCGGCTTCGTCAGCGATCCCACGGCGCGGTGCGTGACAATACGCGCACACTCTCCACTGGCGTTCTGGTTGGAAGAATATTTCAATAAATGTTTTGTCGAGTACACCGCTGTTTTACTGTCGCCCTTCTCCCAGGTTGAGTAGAGCTCATAGTCCACAGATGAATCGCTATCCTGAAAAAAAAAATGAATAATAATAATAAATAATAATATTTCGCTCTGCAGCGAAAACTACAGAACGCAGACGAATGGTCGGTGTGTAATTGTTGTCCGAAGTCTCCCGTTGTACACCATAGCAGATGCCGCAAGTAAACAGCCTTACAATCACCAAACAACACTACACTGTGAACTAGAAGGCTCAGCGAGTGTAGGCGGCGGCGGTAAGGCGCGCGGCGGCGATGTAGCGCTTCGCAGTGTCGCGGATCTCTAAGCCCAAAACTGTTTGTTGTGCTACGGTCAGAGGTAGTGGCGTAGCGTGGAGGCTGTGCGTCCTTGTCCTGGGGTCTTCCTGCCTTCCGGCTGCAGGTCTTCGAGGAGATCACATGTGACCTTTACGACCAAACTTCATCTAATCGTTCTGGCCACTAATCCTCAGCGAGTACTTCTGTGTTATTTATATCATTCCCAAATGCTGTTACTGGCGACCAGATTTTTCCATCTTCAACTCCCTCATTGTTAGTGGCTGAACATGACTAAAACTCGAACATTTGCAACTGCTGCAGCTACTACTAACGCCGCTACTGCCAATCTGATGATTCTCTCTCTCTCTCTTTCTCTTCCCCTCTCCTTATCACTTTCTGGCGTCATCTTCTTGGCTGTGGTGTTTATTTTCTGGACTTGGCTGGAGGTGAATGATCTTCAGGGTCGTTGTCTTCTGTGATGTTGTACAGTTTCTAGAAACAGCTGGTCATGCTTGACAGTCTGTGCTTACAAGTTAGGTGTTCGGTCGGTGTCTTGATCGCTGAATCGACAGCTTCCGCTGGTGGACTGAATCTGCAGCGCTAGCCGGTCCGCGTACCGTCGGAATGCAACGCAGGTCTGCTGCGATGGGCGAAGGACCCAGGTTCATATCCCAGTATGCCACAGACGCTTAATCAGCCAAGAAGAACAAAACGACCGTTAGTTCCCTGCGCTGCCTCGGTGTGTATCTATGACTTCCCTAAATGTCCACCTCCTTCTCTACGCTAAGATCATCGCCTTCTACACTAGACTCTATGTATTTCAGTTTCTTTTCTATGCAGCTCAGTGTTTATGACATCATATCACCACAAGTATGTGACTGTCAAGATTATAATTTTCATGTCCATAGAGGGAAATATTAGAAAAATGTTTGTAAAATGAGTTAATAAAGGAGTTTGTAGTAAAGACATAATAAATTACATCGTGTGTAATTACGTGAATTTTCATGCATTTCATTGTTTTTGCAGTGATACATTTCAACATTTGTCCTATTATGTTATAATTTCCAACGTAAATTCCATGGTTTCTGTGTGTACTGTGTGTAAAATGTGTCGCGTCATTACATTGCCGTAATTGTACTGCATGATACAGCGATAAAGTACTACACGAAATTTTATTTTTAAGGAATTTACTGGGCTCATTAGCGAATAAGCTCTCTTTGAGGTTTGTCATTTAATGCAAATTTGGTTGCAAATCACTAAGTGCTGTCATTATCAACTAGTATCTGAATAAATTCGCATCATGAAGATTTTTTTTTTTTTTTTTTTTTTTTTTTTTTTTTTTTTTTTTTTTTTTTTTTTTTTTACTGCCGTGGTTCATGAAGCGATGTCTTCTGAACTAAATATGCTAGATGGATTTTACTTATGAGACTAAGGAACATCTGCACCATATTTGGTTAAAACTGGTCTTATTTTAGGAGGATACGTGGAACTTTTGATAATGATGTCTCAGTATGTGGTGGATGTCATTATTATCGGATGTCTCTTGCACTATGTGGTTCGTATTGGTTGTCTGATAGTAAGAAATATGTGTACCAAGTTTGGTTGAATCCTTCCTATTGCTTAGGAGATAATATGGATCACACCAAGGACGGATTCAGGGGGGGGGGGGGGGCGTGGGCACATGCCCCCCCCCCCAGACGGCCCGACGAGAAATAGAGAGAGATAGAGAGAGGATGAGGAAGGGCGAGAGGGAATGAATCTCAGCATTAGAATAATTAACTTTCACTTACGGGGTGTAAGTAATTATGAGTTTAAAAATGCAATATCCCTGTAATTAACACAACGTGATTTGACCTTTTGTGTTATGCTTCTTGCTCTCTTTGTGTTTCCAATAAAAATTAATAAAAAGTTGTTTATTGCTTCGTGATTTCTTCGGATACAAATGAGCTATTGTATAAGTTTTACTCACATGTAAAAGGATTTAACTATGTGAAACAACTGTGAATTTATAGGGCTGCGTTCTGGCTAGTACATTCAGGTGTTTACGGTAAACGATTTATCTCTCTGGATTCTTTCCTAGACACTAAGAATAGTACTGCTACCAATTATAAACAATTTGAAGCTACAAGTTTTGATTTTCCAGTTATTGGAGCAAATTAGGAATTTCAGTCGTGTACAAAGGATTTTAATGGTAGTATAAATTCTTCTTGAAACACAGTCACGTGTAATTTTCAGAATGAAATGTTCACTCTGCAGCGGAGTGTGCGCTAATACGTAACTTCCTGGCAGATTAAAATTTCGTACCGGGAGAGCTCAGACAGTGGAGCGCTTGCCCGCGAAAGTCAAAGGTTGCATGTTCGAATGCCGTTTCTGACAGACAATTTTAATTTGTCAGGAAGTTTAAAGTGTAATTTTGTTGATTGCGAAAGCTTTCTTGAAAACTGGTTTTGCCTAGCAACTTTACAAAGCGTGAAGAAGAAATTGATTCAGTACAACGCGAACACAGGAAATCTGATTTTAGGTTTTGAGAGAATATCAACCTTAGCACGACATATTTACTGGCTATCTGTTTCTGATCCGTAATTGGGCGACCTTTTAAGCCTCTTTTACACGAGCGACTTCCTTGTCTCGGTTGACTACTCGAACCGAGTGTGTCGACTGCAGCGCCACTGATGGTTCCGTGTTTCATTTGTTTTGCGTGATCGTTTGCGTTTATACGATAGCTGCGATATTTGTGGTGTGTGCTGTGTGCTGGGCGGTCTTAGCGCTGTGGTTGTAGTAATAGTACGCTGATTTGCATTTTAATCACAACCTTTTATCGAACGCAGCTAAAAGGATGAAATCCTTGTGGTATTGGCTGCAGCAACGGTAGTAATTGCAGGAAGGCAAAAATAGAGCGCAGAGGCAGGAAGAGAAGCGTTTGGATGCTATCGTGGTTGAAAAGACGAGAAGAAGTAAAGGGGATATACAGAATACTAGTGAACGAATTGCGACCTGAAGACCCAGACGCATTTAGGAACTTCCTGCGAATGAACAAGTCGTGTTTCGACACGTTAATCAAACCACCACACTTTAGGATGGTAAACGTCTGCTGCAGAACAGCCACGTTTTTCGCTCTGGCAAAAGTTTTCTTAACTCCGCGCCGTATTGTGACCACAGAGTACCAATTTTATTTTTACACTCTTCAGCCGTTACTTTCGGACAAACTGCTGATACTTTGTTTGCCAGTATTTTGAGAATTTCTTTCCGTGCATTCGAAAAATAATATAATAATATATTTTGTTTTCAATGAGTATCTGCAGTCACCGTAACACACAAAGATCACAAATAATACTAGAGGAGGGTAAAATTACTTTATTGTGATATAAATGATGTTCTGTATTTACGACTGCTCTCTCCTCTTCATAAGCAGAAATAATAGCCTGAACGCTTTCTTTCGTCCACTCCATTTCTACAAAAAATAAGAAGTAATTCACAATCAGCATGCTTTGTATTATTTCGATGGAAAACGTAAAGTAAAAATGCCAGTGACGGCTCACTAGATTTTTACTCAGTACTATACTACTTAACACTAATGCGAGTCCTCGGGTGAATGTTAGCATCAGCATACAACTACTTCCGCGCTGTTGCGCACCGAGTGTTTCGAAATACAATGCTGTCACTACACGATAAAGATGTCTGAGGTATTACCAAAGATAAAATTTAATTTTTCTAACCAACTTTTTCGTTGGAAATTTCTTCGAGGTCCAACAGAACGCAACTGCATCAGAGACTCCATTTTACGTCACTCATCTGACAGAGTTTCATACGTCTTGAGGCATTTTATTTCTTATCTCTGAAAAATAAATGTGTTTCGACAAAACACGGGACCGAGCGAGGTGGCGGTGTGGCAACACTATGGACTCCCGTTCGGAAGGACGGTGGTTCAAATCCACCTCCGGCCACCCAGATTTTCCGTGATTTCCCTAAATCACTCCATGCAAATGCTGATGTGGTTCCTTCGAAAGAGCACGACTGATTTCCTTCCACATCCTTATCCAAACACTCTGAGCGTAAGCTCCGTCTCTAATGACCACGCTGTCGACGGGGTGTTAAACTGCAAGATTCCTTCCTTCCCAAAACAATTATCACATGTAAACGATTTTTTTTATTCGTAAATATTCTAAAAGAAAGTCTCAGTATACCCAGAAGAAGGCCACTGTAAGTTTGGTGGAAACGTTGGTTATAAAAGTAATGTCCATCTTACATGAGGCATTAACCCACCCAGAAAACTTCTAAGTTAACTGACTCAGGCCGGAGAAGTCTAAAAATTATAAAGTTGAGATGACTTTCGCTACGTTGACATGCAACACATCTTCCGGAAGACGAAAACCGATTTTCGTAAACCGTTTTTCGCGTCGTGAATCGGATATCCTAGCTCACTTAACATAGCGGCTGGAAAACAGCTGATTCAGTTCCTTATTTAGTCTGTACAATCGCTATTTTTCTTTATTTAAAAACACAGATTTATGTTCACTCTAATATTTATACTCTTATTTCACATTAGAAAAATCACTCTTTCCATATGTGTCGAAAATTCTTAAAAAGAAACACAATCCAACAAGCCAAGAACGCTTAAAAACGGCTGCGTTAACATGGGCACGAAAATCGATTGTGGAACTGGAAAACCGCTTTAGAGAAGCGGATTTCCAGAATCGATTTTGGGGTGTTTACATGACCAACCAAAAGCGGAATTGGGAAATCGGTTTACAAAATCCGGTTTTGGGAGCCCATGTAAACGGGGTGTTTGAGACTTAAATTCGTGGCCATTATTAAAGGCCATTATTAAAGGCTTATTGCATATACAATGTAAGTCATGGTCCTAAAAATCATTGTGGTATAAAATTAATCAGAAAGATGAGGTTAATTTTAAAATTTATTTTCTGTTGATCTTTTTCTTCTCATAAGAAATTCTTTGCTATGTTCTGAAAGTACAAGCATATAAGCTATTCGCTGCGAAGGATATTACATATCTGACAATAACAAGGATGATAAATTTTTCACATCACATTATATTAAATCTCTGTATCAAGAAGTAACCTCATACTGTATTACTGTCATTTGCAAAGAAAGACAAATGAAATAAAAAAAAAAACTGTCAATAAAAGTCGAAAATTTTCTCCGAAAAGTATCGTGGAAAATATCGTCATCGAAGTTATGCCTGGACGCTGAAAAAAAGGTTTAGAATAGACAGCATAGTCGACCAGAATAAAAGAAGGGAGAAAATGTAGCGTGCGTACAATGGGAGGGCCCAAGAGGCATAAAAGTGCGCCTCGCCGTATCGAATCAACGCCACTGGCTAAAAGCAGCGTGGGTGGCGCATTCGCCAGCCAGACTCCATTTTCTGGACGGTTCCAAGGGCTCGTTTAGGCAAATGTCGTAATGGTGTCCACTTTTCGTCACGTAAAATATAGCACACAGACAGCTAAAGTACGGTCTCGAGAAGATTTACACGAAATATTTTATTCGGCTGCCTTTCAGCAATATGGATGTGTCTTACGAAATACGTGAAAACAGTTGTGTTGAATTCCTTCAGTTCTACCAATTGCAGTCCTTCACTAACATGAAACGACGTGAAAGAATGACATCGTAATAGATCGTTGTAGGTAAATATCCTTACTGTCATTTGATGTACAATGTGTAACATAAATACCTACCAGAAGTAGTGTCTGGGAGTGAATGAAATTACATATGATGAAACACGATGTGACTCTATTCAGTTGGTTACAACACGGGGTAAGAAATACAGGATCGTTCGCAGTTACAGGTGAAGGGTTGCCATCGTTGTCATGATTATCATTGGATACACAACCGTAGTGCTTTGAATCTGTGAAAATCGTGACACTATTTTTGTTAGGTTGGCAACTCCGTACGTATGGGTAGTGTTTTTTTTTTTTTTTTTTTATTTTTTTTTTATTTTTTTTTTTTTTTTTGTATTCTGCGTCCTTTGAAAATAAGATATGAATGATTAATTACTTTAATATATACATTATACTAAAGTTAGAGTCGTTTATGCTTAAAGAGAACTCAAAGGAAATGAAGTAGAATTCAAATCCATAGATGATTTTTAGTCAGTTCCTATCACACAAAATTTAATAAATAAATTACCCTGTTGTAGACGCTACTTCTCGTGTTCATTTCTCTATTTGCCTCTTGTTTATAATGCTTTCCGTCTAAGCCCGCCGACTGGAAATTACTGCATGAAAAATAACACTTATATAAGACATTTAGTAAGTCTATGTATCAGACACCTCGAACTGATCGTTTTTACTCCGTTTATCTTTCTACAGTAAAACAATTTATCCATTGAACGCAATATGGTAGATACACTACTTATAAAAATATAACTGACCTACACGTTTTAAAAAACCATAACGTTTTCTGGTGTTTATTTTCATGAGTATACCCTTTATTAGATGTCTCAACTAAATTGTGTATAGTATTAATATTTTCATAGATAGCTGCCGTTGTATTTGTGTTACTTTGTTCGGAAAGCAACTAGAACTACAGATTACAGATGTCATAATGTTAAATTCAATGTACGTAAATGCTACTAACAACTAGAGACAGATATACGTTCATCATTATGGCGTCGAGCGTCACGCATTCGTAATACACAGTACTGACGCCAGATTATCTTTGAGCTCACTGGTAGGGAGACGCAACCAGTCTGGCCACAATGCATGCCGTTACGTGGGACGGAGTCCTGTCAGATAGCCTATTGATCCCACCCTCACGCGTTCACTGATAAAATAACCGACAGATATACACAGAGACACAAGCAGTCGACACAGAAACAACAAAACAACACAGGTTCGTAAACTCGGAAAATGTACACATCCGTTCACCTCCGTATCCAACACTCGCCTTTCTAAGGGTAGTTTGTCCACCGTTGTCGCAGTTGTTGCTCCAGATCGCACTTATTGTCGCCGTGACATAGGAGCCTATCAAAGTCATTGCTGTCGTTTTCAATGGAGCTCTGGGGATCTTCCTCGCCACAGAAGGACGTCAGCTCGCTGTACTTACAAGGGAACAGTCCAATAAGACATGTCGAAACATACCCTGAAATTTTTTGCACAGAAAGAAGACAACGAAAGGAATGCACTCCCATAATTTTAGCTGCTAAGAGGCACTAAGTTACGCATTTTTGCCGCGCGATTAACAGCTTATAACAGCGGTTTGTATAACCCTGCCCACTTAGCGCGCAACTCGGCGCATGATGCAACAAAATAAATAAAGAAATCTTTTCTTGTTATTGTACCCTCCTCTCTGGAGATTTTATCATTTTAAATATTCAACGAGAACAGTATTTTGTCTCTTCCGCATTCAACGCTCATGAGCCAATGATGAAGACTGGCGTTTCATAAAGCATGCTGTATTTAATCAATAGTGAATTATAAATTATAATAGAATTATTGGAAAAAACATACAGAATAAATATTTGAACCTTAGACGAGTGCAATACTGCCTTTGATGTTTCCAATGATCGACTCACAGAAAAGTCATTGTAAGTTTGAGAGGATATGTTACACAAATAAGTATTTCCATATTAGTTATTTTTTTAAATATTTTAATAATCTGTTATGGTAGTAAGTATCGTCATCAGCGCTGCAGACTGGATGGTAATGCCACCCAAAGAGCAGTGAGGTAAATGCCAGACCAGGCGGCGGCGAGGGAGCGGTGTGAACGTCCCTTTGTTCTGAAATGCGGAAGCAGCCGCAGACTGTCTGGAGGTGGGGCGAAGAGGAGCCAGCAGGCCATTCCCCTCCAGCGAGTGTTCGCACCTCCATCTTGCCATCCATCATGGTCCCGCCACAGCCATTCGGCCAATTACATGGACGACTAGCAAGTCGTGGGGGACTGTTCGCCTTGATTTATAGGTAAACAAAATTTAGTGTAAAGAGAGGAAGAGCAGTATACTCTACTCTCAACCAAGCCATTAACAAATTATTACAAGTAAAATAAAATACCAACAAAATAATTTAATAAAAAAGTAAAAATAAGAAAGAAGGTAAATCACAAATTTGGAAGGTTGTGTGTTCTCGGGATGCTTAGGTTGGAAAGGTGTTCTGTGGGTAGTAAGAATTGTAAACAAGGTACGCAACATAAAGAAGTTATTACTTGAAGGTAATACGCAACTTTACGTGCAGTGCTTATGGTTGTACAGTTCTGCCTATTATTTAGTACAAAGTTTTGCAATGTTCTCGTCCTGCCGGCCGCGATGGCCGAGCGCTCTGCGGCGCGCCAGTCACGGCCCGCACAGCCACTACGGTCGGGGGTTCGAATCCCCCCTCGGGCATGGATATTTGTTCCGTCCTTAGTCTTAGCTAGTTCATAAGTAGTTTTTACGTTTAGGGACTGTTGACCCCTGACAACCCCTAGTTAAGTCCCATAAGCTATACAAACATTTGAACATTTTTTTGTTCTCTTCCTAGTTACAGTCAGCGATAATGTTGCAGCTCGTTTTAACGTAGACGGCTGTCTCGCTTTTGACATAGCTCTTGGCTGTAGACTCGTAGATTAGTTGACTGGACTGTGGTGGCTGTGGTTCGCCGGCACATCTAGCACAGCCCTCTTTTCCTGATTGGCCGTCGCTCGAAGCAATGCAGAGAGGTAACCATGTCTGGAGGCATCCCCTGCGGCCGAAGTAACATGCGGCGACTTATCGCCTCTTGTGGAAGTGGCGCGGCCACGTGTGTACACCGCCGGCGTTGTGGTGAATGGCTACACGAGAACAGAAGAAATATATGGCGGGAATAAACAAGGGGAATGAATTTGAAGACAGTGTTGTAGAAATGGAAATGAAACTAAGTGAAATGAGATATCAGATACGATCCGGCGTGAGGAGTTTGACAGAGCTCTGTAACACCTAAGTCGAAAAAAATCTCCGGGATTGTATGATACTCCGTCTAAATTGCTGACATCGTTGGAAGAGACAGTCAAGAAGGAACTGTTTTAGAGAGGGGACATACCTTCAGAATTCCTGAAAAATATAATGATTTCAGTGTCAAAGAAAGCAAACGCAGACAAGTTAGAGAATTTGTGCTAAGTTTTATAAGTCGTACTTGCAAAATAATAACACGAATTATTTACAGATAAATGGAAAGTCTGATGGAATCCGACATTGGGAAAGAACCATTTGTATTATAGGATAAATGTAGGAGCGAGTTAATACTGTAGAACTGATCCTACAAGCTAGGTTACGGAAGGGCAAACCTACATTTTTACCTTTCGAAGATTCAGAGAATTTGTATGATTATGTTGACTGAATACACTCTTTCGCATTATGAAGAGGTAAAATGTAGGCAAAGGAAAGTAATATGCAGCTTGTACGAAAACCAGACAGCAATTATAAGAGCGGAAGTGAATGAAACGAACGGAATGAATGGGAAGGAGTGATATATGATTGTAGCCTTTCCATAATATGGTTCAATCTGAACATTGAGCAAATTCTGAAGAAATGCTAGGAGAAACTTGGAGAAAGAATTAAGCTGTGGGAGAGGAAATAAAACGTTTCCGATTATCCGATGACACTGTGATTCCGCCAGAGACAGAAAACGACTTGGAAGAGCAATTGAATGGAATGGATAGTGTCCCGAAGGGTATAACATGAACGTTAACACGTTCGGGAAGACTGACTGTAAACGTTGACCACTGTACGAAACAAGAGCTTTATTTTATCAATAAAATTAGCAAATATGGTCCGTGTGAACTACCGGTTACTCCCTGCTACAAAATCTTGTTCCCTGGCCCAAACTGAGAACTGACTCGTTTCAATATACATAGCAGCTCACACGTTATTACACAAAGACATTAATAAGCAAGCCACCACAATTAAAGTTATCTTAGAAAGGTTGCAAACATTTATGGCGCAATGGAATTTAGACATAAGAAAAATTGCATCTGAGCTTGTTCACACATTTGTGAAGAACAATATTATATAAAAGAGGGAAGGCGCTCACAAACTATAATTTATAGGCAACTTACGGATTATGCTGAACTTAAACTGGTTTATTCAGATAGAAAACAAGCAAAATGGGGAACCAATTTTGTTAATACAATAAAAATGCATCTCTTACATGGATTAATGCGGACATGATTTAACGCTACTGGGAGGAAGGACTCACAAACAACACTCATTCGCTCACACACACGCAATGCCACAGCGAAACTGACCAAAATCAGCGTGCTGAGACGAAGCGGAAGCAGGCGCCGCTATCGTAAGCGAAATTCAGCAAGTCGGAGGTAGCACAAAACACAATATACAAAAACACTTTGAAGCTGGCTCTGGTCTGTCGTGCCTGTTTTGAGATGGTGCGTGTGTATAGCCAAGTTAAATTACATCTGAACTGGACCGCGATCAAACACGCTAACGGCGACACACGACTACGATACATGAACGCATTCCACTGAAGTTGAAGTGGTTCAAATCGGATTCATTATACAAAATCACGGTGGATTCTTAAGTTGCAGTCTGTTAGAAATCGATCTAGGTACTGGTTTTTATATGCGAAGTGGCGTGAATTCAGGAGACTAGCTGCAAATCCCGAAAGTCGGAACTCGGACCCACGTGGTTACGAAAATCGATAAAATTGAATAAATTCAGTTTCCGAAAAACAACAGCATGCAACCCATAGAAATGCTTAGAATTATATAAGGCGGCGAATGAAATGCAGCTACACAGGATAGGGGGCGATTTCAGAGGAATTCGAGGTCCTGTCTCAGAAAAAACACAAAAATGAAATAATTACAAAGTCGGAAAAATAAGAATAAGAACTACGGCATGGAACTCAAAGAAATGTTTAGAATTACATAAAGAAGCTATTGAAGGAGGTTGTACAAGACTCAGAGAGAATTACTGACAAAGACAGAGTGCGTACTATAAGTCGGAGAAGAAACAGCAAAATTAATCTTGGCGGGGTGAGAAGATCGCGGAATATTAGTGGAAATCAGAAGGATACCCGCATAGTTACTTGCCTGATGGACATGGAACAAACAAGAGTGGAAGCTGAAGGCTTTGTTATATGAACCAACCACGTGGAACACATATCACTCACGGAAGGAACCGATGAAAAGATTTTTACATGCACTGTATAATAATGAACATATCACCTATTAGAAATCGGGCCCCACAAAGCAATAAAGTATTTATACAGCGTTCATACACCGCCACATGATCTCAAATTTTTTAACATACCAGGCCGTCATCAATCTGCAACTAGAATCACACACACCGCGTTTATCTATTGGAAATCACTGAATTGAAAAGCTAGAACATATTTCTGCACAACATAGGAGAAAATATTCCAAAAAAAATGATTCTAAGTTCACGAATCTAACGTGCTAGACAATGGCACGCTACCCATCTCCAAACACAAGAGGAATACCTTACCTCGCCAGACGTCCAGTATAGAATGACCAGACCGAGCGGCCATGAGACGCGGGAAGCCACCGGAAGCCGGAAAATCCAAGATCAGCGGTGGCGGGGACGGAGAGACTCGCCCTAGATAATGCTCGTCGACTGGACTGTAACCAAAGGGTGAGGGTACCTCTGCGGTAGCATGAGCAGCTATCGACTCTGAGCCAGAGAGAACGATGCAAAGTGGGCTACTCCTAGATTCAGACAGATTCTCGCACCCACTTTAAAGTAAAACCACTGGACATTCTCACAGGGACAGTGGCGTAGCCATGAAGCCACATTTATGCCATATTAATTAATATAATAATAAATTATGAACATAACAAAATAAGAAAAACCTAGCAATATTAACTAATATTTTAACACATGAAGTAATAATGCTATTCCTCAATCCTTGAAAAGAGTGGGGTTCAAGTTTTAACAAAATGATATTCTAGCGACATTAAATAAATTATGGCTTTATAGAAATATACAAAAAATATATGGAAGACGACAGGCGGTCGTCTTTTACCTGGTGATTTATTTTCAATTGGGCCTGACTTCTTTTATGACGTAAATTGAATCTTAAGTGATCAACAACACGTTACGTACCAAGAACATAATTATATACCACAATATCAGTATAATTTTGTTGTCACTCCACAGTGCCTTCTGCAGGTCCTAGGATAGGTAGTGTCGTTATGCTACTCAAACACGCATAACATACAACCAGTAAAAGACATCTATCTATATCGCAAATTGTTGTTTTTCAGTTTGAATTTATATTTTAAACGGTATATTTTATATTCTGATCTATTTTGAAACGTTACTAAATTGTATTTTTACTTTTTATGGGATACGTCCCATTCAAATTAAGACACGCGAGTTTCAGAAAGTTGGTGACAAGTAATAATCTCTTTGTTTTACAGGAAAATAGTTATGTAAAGCACAATTGTACATACCTCAATAAAAAACAGTAATTGAAAGAAAATCACTTCCACTTACTACTGTACATCTACCTACGTTTCCTTTCTTCAGTGAATACACACGATAATGAAAACGTATTGACATTATAATATAATAATTTATCTAAATGTACAAGAAGAAAGAAACAATTATACTATACGACATACTAGTCCAGGCCGTAGCGCGTGGTGTTTCGACGCCCTCCCCAGTTTCGTCAAGAAGCCCAGGCCCTGGTACCACAGAAAAAATCTTTGATAAGTCCCTGGAAATTGGTCTTATGAGATAATTTACCTTTTAGAACGAAAAGTATCCAGATGGTGGAGTAATGAAGAATATTCGAAAAGATGGATAAAATCATTTGACACTTTAACTCACGGACGAACCAGCCTCAATGACAGCAAACTGAAGGCCTGCCGAGAGTGTTCATTTTAACCTGCAATCGTAACAAGTCTATGAGCCTTGGTCACGTGGGAGTTCGGTGACGTCACACAGACGTGCGGCGTTGGGGATGCAAGGCGGCCCTCAGTCCCCAGTGGCGTGAGCCGTCACGAACGTGTTAACTAGAGCAAGACAATGTTGTGTCAGGAAATCAAGCGATGCTGAAGGAATTAGGTAAGGCAGTGAGACAACAAAAGTGGTAGATGACTTTGGTAATGTGGGTAGCAAGATAACTTCCGATGGCCGAAGTAAAGAAGATATAAAATGCGGATTGGTTATGGAAGCGAAATTTATTGACATCCAATATTAATTTAAATGTTTGAAACTACTTTCTGAAAGCAAATTTTTGGAGTGTAGCTTTGTACGGGAGTGATACGTGTGCGATAAAGTGTTCAGACAATAAATAAGTCATGTTTTTAAAAAACACAGTCTTGGTCACAAGAGAATTTTTATTGTTCTTGGGCAACCAGTTTCAGTCTGTTTGGGAGATCATCTTCTGGCCGAATGCAATACAGTAATGTTACGAATATTAAGAAGGATACGGCATTACATTATTATGAGTCAATGATGTACTTATTAATAATTTTGTTGTTGTTGTTGTTGTTGTCTTACAGGCAACAGTTACGTTATTAAAAACGGGGGATACATATACAACAACATAGAGATTATTTCACTGGTAACAATTTAGAGAAAATCGTTTTGAATAAAGATTAAAAAGATTTGGTTTTATCAATTTTGTTACTTAGGTGCCTTCTATGCGCATTTTTAATATCGTAACTGCAGCCTGTATGACAACAACAACAACAAAATTATTAATAAGTACATGATTGACTCTCAATAATGTAATGCCGCATGTGGGGGGAGGCGAGTTTGACATATATCATCTCGACTGTTACTGCAGTATTCCGCAGTTGATTTCCATAGCCAACGGTTCCCTACCCGCCCACAAGCGGCTTGCCATGGGTGTAACTATTCACATTGTTATTATTTTACTGTTTATTGCGATAATATCGTATTTTTATATATTTCTTAATATTTGTAACAGTACTGTATTTCAGTCGGCCTGAAGATGATGTCACAAGCAGACTGAAACCGGCTGCCTGAGAACAATAACAATTCTCTTGCGATCGATACTGCGTTTTTTCAAAACATAATTTTATTAATGATCGCTGTTTCTGCAGAAATGTATTCTAAAATTATAAATAATAGAAGCTTTTGAAATGTGTTGTGCTCAACAAAATTGCGGAGAAAAACATTTTCTGGCATTCCCTAACTAAGATGAGAGGTAAGTTCGTAGGACACATTATGAGACATCAAGGAATCGTCAACTTAGCATTGAAGGACGTGTATGGGGTAAAAATCGTAGAGGAAGGCCCACTGAACTGAATGGACAGTGTACTTAAAAGAGTTTATAAGATATTCAAAACAAAAGAAAAAGAAAAAAAGAAGAAACATGGAGTACAGTGTAAGAAAATCAGGCGATGGTGAAGGAATTAGATTACGTAATGAGACAATAACAGTACTTTTTGTTATTTGGGTAGCACAGTACCTTCTGAGCCAAGGAAAGAAGTATGGGAAGTCAAACATTTATGTAAAAGCGTAATGTGTTGTCATACAAAATTAATTTAAATGATAGCAAGTCCTTTCTGAAGGATGTCCATTAATGTGTCCTTAATCGGGAATACACCACATAGAACTACCTGGAATAGGTGGGTGTGAACAGTTGCTCGGTTGTAAGTGATCGGCAGGGTGCCGTGGGCAGCGGGGGCCAGCAACAGGTCTGGCGTGCTGGCCGGCCACCGGCGAGCACTCAGCACTGTGCGTCTCGTAAAGCCGCCGCTATACTGGCTAGTGGCCACTGACTGCCCTCCCAGGCTGCCGTAAGCGGCGCGCAGCTCTGCCGGCCGGCAACTGCCGCTGCCGCCACTTCGGTCCGGAGTTACTGCTCTGTCTTCACAGGCGCATCAGCTTCACGCTACTCGCGCCAGGTTCTGCACCTCCTTCCCCAGCCGAGTATGCGTGGCATATTCCGGTACAATTACGCTTATTCTATTGTCTCGCGAGTTAACCTCGGGAAATATCCCTAATAATAATTCTAGAGATCAGCCTTTCATTACACACTTTTCTGTTTCATTCGCAAATCACTTTCTTCGTATTACAGTTTGTTCAAAGGTGCCAACAAAATGGAACATTCATGAATCTAAATTGCCGAAAAAAAAGTGTATTTCTTACACTTTGCATTTATACAGAACTGTGTGAAACGTAACAAATAATTTATTTATATTTATCACCTTGCACTTATGCCGCGCGGGAGTTGCCGAGCGGTCTGGAGCGCGTCGTTACGGATCGCGCGGCCTCTCGCGTCGGAGGTTCGAATACTCCCTCGGGCATCGATGTGTGTCAGAGAGACACAGTTCGTAGTAATCGATGGTAAGGCATCGACTAAAACAGGTGATACCGGGCGTTCCACAGGGTAGTGTTATTGGTCCTCTGCTGTTCCTTATTTACATAAATAAAAATCTAAGTAGCTCTCTTAGGTTGTCTGCAGATGACGCCGTCATTTACCGTCTAGTAAAATCATCCGAAGATCAAAACCAACTGCTGGGCGATCTAAATAAGATATCAGTATGGTGTAAAAAATGACAATTGACTCTTAATAATCCGAAGTGTGAAGTCGTGCACATGAGTACGATAAGAAATCCGTTAAACTTAGTTTACAAGATAAATCAATCAAAAGTGAAGGCCGTAAACTCCACAAAATACCTAGTAATTACTATTACTTCAGACCTAAATTGGACAGAACTCGTAGATAATATCGTGGGAAAGGTGAACCAGAGGCTGCGTTTTATTGGCAGAACCCTTAAAACATGCAACAGAACTACAAAAGAAACTGCATGCACTACACTTGTCCGTCAAATTTTGGAGTATTGCATCCCAGTGTGAGATCCTTATCAGGTAGGGTTAACGGAGGACATCGAAAGAGTCCAAAGAAGGGCAGCTCGATTCGTATTGTCACGATACAGGGGAGACAGGGTTACGGAAATGATAAAGGATCTGGGATGGGAATCATTACAACGGCGCTTATCGCTTTGGCGTGGGCTACTTGCGAAACTCCAATCGCCAACATTCTCCTCCGAATGATGCGAAAATATATTGTTGACTCCCATTTATATTGGTAGAAATGATCATCAGAATAAAATACAAGAAATTAGAGCTCGAACAGAGAGATTCAGGTGTTCTTTCTTCCCGTGCGCTATTCGAGAATGGAATGGGAGGTAAATAGTATGCCGGCCGCGGTGGCCGAGGGGACTGAGGCGCGCCAGTCACGGTCTGCACGGCCACTACAGTCGGGTGTTCGAATCCCCCCTCGGAAATGGATATTTATGCCGTTCTTAGTGTTAGGTAGTTCATAAGTAGTTTGTAAGACTAGGGACTGATGACCAACGTAGTTTGGTCCCATAGGATCAGAAACTTTTGCACATTTTAGCACTTATGCAAAACCGTGTGAAATGGGCATAGGTAATTCATGAATGTTTCTGCTTGCAGATAACCTAAAATGGCCATCAAAAGAGAGCAATACACATTATCATGTTAGCGAGGACTGTAGCGCATTTTACTGGCAGAATCTGTTCAGTTAAGTTTCAAATGTTCAAATGTTTGTTAAGCTTAAGGGACTTAACTACGGGGTCATCAGTCCCTAAACTTACAAACTACTTATGAACTACCTACAACTAAGGACGGCACAAATATCCATGCCCGAGGGGGGATTCGAACCCCCGACCGTAGTGGCCGTGCAGACCGTGACTGAAGCGCCTCAGTCCCCTCGGCCACCGCGGCCGGCCCAGTTAAGTTTATAAGGCAGGACTGATCATATGCAAGGAAGTTCCCAGTGTTAAACTTGTAGGTCAGTGATGAGAAGAGAGTTAAAACATCGCTTTGCACATCTTTGCAGTGAAGGTTTAGGATTATTCATCCTATGGAATTACGAAACTTTTTTATTTTTTATTTTATTTTATTTTATTTTATTTATTTTTTATTACGACAGCAGTGGTATTAGGTATCGAGAGTTTCATGGTACGGTTCTTAGTTTCCCAATTCCAGCTGGAACACCGATCAATTTCTTCGTCTTGTTGACAATTTTGTTGGCTCTGTCAAGGCATTGTCGTGATAGCTGAAACAGCTGGGAAATCACTGTAATGCCAGGAGCAGCTACCAGACTGTTTAGAACCACCCGGTCGGCATATGCATTTTTAAGAATTGCTTCCGAACGCGAACATTGTAATCCATTTGGAATTCGCATAATGGACAAAACGACAACCGTGTCGACGATCCCTCGAAGGAGCTTCAAGAAAAGGACCTCGCTAGGAGGGAACGGTCTTTGCCAAGAGGATTCGTACTTGTGTTGGTCAGAGCAACTATTGGAAATTCCAATGTGGAAAATCAAATGTTCAAATATCTATAAATCTATCGGACCAAACTGCATGGCCATCAGTCCGTAGCTTACAAACTACTTAAACCTAGGTAAACCAAAAGGACAAACACACACATCCATGCCCCAGGGAGGACTCGAACCTCCACGACGAGCAACCGCGCGCTCCGCAGCGAGACGCTTTAGACCACTCGGCTACTCCACTGCGGCCTCGAGTCTGTGACTGTGGGACGGACTTACAATGACCGACATATTAACTACCCATTACGATCAATTTCAAGATCAACGAACTCCATTTAGTCAGGCAGGAACTGTCCATTGGTTAAAGGAGTTGGACGTCGCCCTGTGACGGAGATTCGATTATTTCACTAGTTAGATACTAGTATATTTTACTGAAGTATTGTAATAATTTTACGTAGCTGACATTGTAGCAAACAATATACATATACAACGCTAGGGCCAACGGATTAAAGATGAAGACCATGGAAGTGGTTCGATGCAACTGATCCGGAAAATGTGTCATCCCTGATTTTAGGGGGAATAAAATCACCTATTAGCGTATATTCACCATAGGAGCTTCTGCAAGAAGCAAAGCTTTTGTTTCTTATTGTTAGGAGTGTCCTAGTTTTCTCGCTGGCATTTGCTCTAAAATACTTAGTGGCAGGCTTCGTGCTAAGTCGGCCATAAAAAAAAAAAAAAAAAATGTTTATGGAAACGTTGTTGGTGATCCAGAATGACGTTTTGAACATTTAGGGTTCCATGATTGTATTTTTCGTAGAAGGAGGGGGAGGAAGGAACAAGTCTCCACGAATGTTGTATGGGTTGGATGGCCAAAATACAATCTGTTTTCACTTGCTGCGGAAGGTGCGGTTGATCGGCATGGGTGGTTCGAGTTCTCCCTCGGGCATGGATTGTTTGTCGTCCTCGGTCTAACTTAGTTTAAATAATTAATAAGCCTAGGATCTAACAAGAAGTTTAGTCCTTAGATTTACAAACACTTTAACATTTTGAATCATTGGTTTAGTAAGTACATTAATTTTAACACATCAACATATTACAAGTAAATTTTGTACTGCCACACTTCTTAAATATGAATAAACAGTTCCTTTTCCAGAAGAAACTGGTTTTTAAAATTGATTCAAAGAAAAAGAAACCTAAGTCTTTGTACTTCCTACTGAATCTTTAAAAATTTTATAAGAAAACTATTCATACTAGTTTCTTGACCTAAAATCAAAGTACGCATTTATTGTTTGCTTACGCCAATTTCATTTGCAACAAAACCTTAAAAACTGTAAAATACTTAAATATTTGTTCAAATGCTGATAGAAAATACTAACAAATGAAACCCATTGAACGAATGAGCTAAGAGTAGATACATCATTTTAACATAACAAATTCTGAAGGTCAAACGTCATCGAAACTCGAAAACCGCATCTGACTTAAATAAGGGAAATTATCGCACTGTTTTCCAGCGTTGCCATCTGGCATTGAAACTGGGAGCAAACTGTCTGGCAGTGACAATGACGCAAATAGTTCCTGACGCGGCAAAAATCCAGTTAAACAAACACCAAAGCTCAGTCTCTATTTCAGATATTCGCTGAAAGAACGTAATACCAACACCGATTTAAACGGCTTGCATTAAACATGTTTCCGTAAACACGTACATAGGACTAAGCGTTCTTCAATAAAACTTAACCGGTTCACGTATCGGCGTGATTCCAACTAGGTTAGTTGCGCTAACAACTAATCCGATGAAGCGTACATACACACAAACACGCACGCATACAGAAACACACAAAGACACACACACATACACGCATACACACACTACACTTCACGATGTAAGTAATACCAGTGAAACAATTCTAGCGAGCGCAGATAATGGTTCATGTGGTTTCACGAGCTGCACTCAGTAGAATGTTTAAACATAAATGCTTACCCGTTACAATCACTGCGTTGCGGATTTAACCGTGATGATTTAATTTTCATTTAGACATTTATTTTCAGTAATGCTGCCTGATAGCGACTTTTCACCAAACTAACAATAACAAAACACACTTTGTTCTGTAATATTCTGGAGAGATGATATTATGTCTGAGAGTGGGACATATTGCACTCAAAAAGTGTGTTTGCCTCTGTAACTTATAAAATAATAGGTGACGGGAAATTTTAATGCGATAGGTCAACACAAGAAATGTTACACTTTCTGCGGAGCTATGAACACAGTTAATTGTATTGTTTTCCAAAGAGTTACAGCACAAAGATATAATTTTTTAAATGGAACAATAGTTTTTTTCTATCGTGAATTGGATTCGTTGAAACCAGCTGCGTCTAAATCAATTGAAACTACATCCCTATCACTGTTAGTTTGGGAGTACAACCCTTCAAAGTTTAGGGGGCGGAGGCTACGCAGCGTATCTGACTGGCTGGTGGTCATGAGACAGTGGGCCGTGCCCCAGGGGATAGGCACTCGGCCAGTCAGCTACGCTATCGTAGCCTCCGCCTCCGGAACTTTGAAGGGTTGTAGCTCCCAAACTAACAGTGATAGGAATGTAGTTTAAATTGATTTGGACGCAGCTGGTTTAAACGAATCCAATACAAGATGGAAAAACCTACTGTTCTATTCAAGACACTGTAACTCTTTGGAGAATGATACAATAAACTATGTTCATAGCTCCACAGAAAGTGTAACATTTCTTGTGTTGACCTACCGCATTAAAATTTCCCGTCACCTATTATTTTATAAGTTACAGAGGCAAACACACTTAGTGAAATACCCTGTATATAAATATATACTGGTATGCTCCAGTTTGGTGCTATTAACACTTGGACAGCACACTTTTTTGCACTTTAACGATATATCTTGGTTATGGGCGATATACCTTTTCTTTTTTATCTTGTTTTTTTTCATTTTTTACGTATTAATTAAAAATGACGACCGCTGGGCACTTAGTCCCAGCAAGCAATTGTGCATCACATACAGCCTTCCGCTTAGGCAGCCAAACGCGCACGTCAGTTCCCCGGCAACATAAATGGCTAGGCGGCTAAACGTACGACATACTTACAACCACCAGGGATTCAACTCCGCAGTCGACACCCTATCTAAATCCTATAGAGCGCTCTACCTGTCCGACGAAGGGCTTGTCCAAGTTACCGCGCTGTCTACGCCAACACTGGGACCATTTGACAGCAATGTAAGTCGGACACGGTGCTTCAGACGGCAGTTCTTCCCGCATCGCCACTTGGACGCTGCCCACCTTTGACTGTTGCTGAACACTATTGAAACGCCTTTGAACTTCTCCTCTAACTCACAATCTTGGTAATCTGGGGACTAACACTGCTTTATCTCGAAATGTACTAAACGGTGTGTTACTGGGCTTATTATTGTGCAGTGGACTTGAACCTGGCACATCCGACTTCACCAATGTATCCTGTGAACGTCGTGATACATAAATCTGTGACTGTTGAATCTGTGTTGGTTAGAATATTAACACATATATTTCATTACAGAATTTTAAACAAAATGTCTAACAGAAGTGTCGTCGATGCAGAGAGTGATAAAATGCTAAGTAGTATTTCTGAATATGTTGCTCCAGGCCTCTCTGACGATTCCATTGGAGACCTGAAATTTTCATCTGAGTTTGAGTTCTGACGATGATGACAATGAAGAAGTAAATAATGGAGAATCACTTGATTCTCAGCCCAATGAAGATCTTCCTCTTGCGAATTTTTAAGACAGGTACCTGTACTGGGTAATTTTACTTTTTTTGTTTTCAAACAGTGGTGTTCTGATAGATGTTGTTCATCAGCTTCAAGGACTACTTCCCATAGCACATTTTGAACACTTCATAGATGATAACATTGCGTAAAACATTGCTTTACTCGAGCCTTCAAATGTTCAAATGTTTGTAGAACTTATGGGACTTAACTACGGGGTCATCAGTCCCTAAGCTTACAAACTACTTATGAACTAGCTAAGACTAAGGACGGCACAAATATCCATGCCCGAGGGGGGATTCGAACCCCCGACCGTAGTGGCCGTGCAGACCGTGACTGGAGCGCCTCAGTCTCCTCGGCCACCGCAGCCGGCAGTCGAGCCTTCAAATCAAATGCTAGACAAATGGATTGACACTAACCTTGATGAAATGCGCGTGTTTTTGTGCATATGTCTCTGCGTGGGACTTATACCGTTTCCCAAAATGAGACACTACTGAGCCACAAAAGGAATTTATCAAAATGGGATTCCAAAAATAAAGAGTCGTAACAGATTTTAACTGTTACTCTCAATGTAACACCTCTCAAAGGATGAGGACGAAACAGATCCTGAAGACAGGCTCATAAAAATATCTCGATATTCTGAGTACGAAATTCAAGGATTCGTACACACCAGAAAAAGCTGTTTGTATAGATGAATGCAGCTTACCATTTCGTGGACGTATTCGCTAAAAAAAGACATAAATATGGGATGAAAGTTTTCAAGCTGTTTGTTAGTGGAGGTTACTCATGGTCGTTGAAGGTGTACACTTGAAAAAGAAGAGCAGATGATATGCCCATTTCCTGAGAGAGTGGTAATGAAACTGATGGAGGGACTCTTAGATACTGGTAGAACACTGTATGCATACAACTGGTAAACCAGTGTTTCACTAGCTACAAAAATAATACGACGAAAGCATATTTAGTAGGCAAATTACGCATGAATCGAAACAAAAATCTTCCTGATGTTGTCAAGACAAAACTGAAAAAGAGGATGTTACAGCCCATCAGAATGAAAACAAAATCGTCGTTTTCAAATAGAAGAATAAAAAGAGTCTTGCTTCAGCTTAGTACGAAACATGATGCCTCAATGGCCCAGACTATACAAAGAGGAAGAGAATTACCTAAGCATCTCGGATCAGAAAGAAACGTATGCCCCATACATAAAAAAACTGTAAAATGGTACAAGAGACTTGCCTTCCATAACTTGTACATGTACTCTGAAATGTACAACAAAATAAACGGTAAGAAAATGGGCATCTATGATTTCAAAGAATGTCTTGTAGAAGCACTCGTCTATGCTTCGATGGATCCCAGCCCGATAAGACCTTCCAGCTGCAAACCAAAACATTTACTGAAGGAATATGAGGGACAGAAGAGAGTTACAAGGAAACGGTGCAACCCATGCAACAAACGTGTGTCACGACATAATGCTGCTTATGCTCACAGAAATGTGAATAAAATTAACACGTTTTGAGAGACATGCAACTTACCAATGTGCCTTATTTTACCCCATTTCGTGTGGACATGTATTTCAAATTTGTTTATAAGCAATATGTTATTAGTTGTGTGATCTAGTTGAGAAACCGTATTTGTGTTTGAGAAGCATTTCTGTAACTTTCTGTGTATCATACGTGACAAAATATAAATGTAATTATCTGAAATCCTAGAAAGTTTCAATATTTTCGATCCTCAAAATTCGGTATTATTATACACATTCTGCTCGATCCACATATAATTTCGTTGTCAACTTGGACCAGAAACTCATCTGGTGCGTGCTTATGACATATGAAACGTTTCCACAGGTGTAGACAAATGCTTGAATAAGGCAAAGAGCGTGCCCACCGGTGGACACACGGTGCCAAAATTGTTAACAAAAGAAACGGGGAACTCTACACTGCAATTAATACAGTAACTACTAACATAATCGTTGTCGGAAACATAGATGATTACTTTCAAAGGTAAGGGCCGGCTGCGGTGGCCGAGGGGAGTGCGACACGCCAGTCAAGGTCTGCACGGCCACTACGGTCGGGGGTTCGAATTCGCCCTCTAGTTGATAAGTAGTTTGTAAGTTTAGGTACTGATGACCCCGTAGTTAAGTCCCAAACATTTGAACATTTTTGAAAAATAAGGTTTCTCTGGACCCTAACAGAAACATTGCAGCATCCAAAAGATTTGTCCTCCAAAAACCCCTAGAGTCTTTATTAGTACACCTTTTCTAACAATACATTATGGCTGGACAGTAGTACGCTAGAAGAAAGTTAGCCACAACAGCTTTACAAGTGATATAATAGCATTTACCAAACAAAAATGACTCACCTTTACAAAAAGTACGAGGTTTTCATATTAACAGAAACAATTTACACCACTTTGTAGCCTAAACGACTATGGAACGAAAATGTTATACTAGCATAGTGCGCGGGCGATACGTATGTGCAGATTACTCAGACAACAAAAAAACTGACACACATTCAACATTCGGAACATGTCGTACTGTATTCAGTAACGCACTGCGAGGAACGTTTTATTATTTGCTGCACTCAGTCAAATCCATCGTATTAATTAGTGTTTGCATGTGAAACTTACTCTGTGCGATCATTTTCGTCGTCGCAACCACCGCATAGGAGAAGCATATAGCTGCAGACTGCGGTTTGTATAGAATTAAAAAGAATATAAAATTTTTAATGTGAATAACCATACTTCTCAGATTGTGTTTTATTCAAACAAGGTTTGCCCGACACCATTAAACATACGTCTCTCGTGTAAATGAACACAACGGAATACAAATAGGTAAGCGTTTGACCAATGTAAATCAATGGATCTTAGCTACACAGACCGTTTACATTCTGTTATTCTTGTCTTGAATTATTTTTGCACGTTGTGCATAGAGTCTAACACTCGCTATTCGTAAATTATTTGAAACGCTTTATTTGCTGCATTATTTTACTTTAGAATTACAATAAGAAAAATTTAAAGGTGATTTTTCGAATTTGCTATACCTGCCGTGCACCAGCTATAAATAAAAGGACTTCTCAAATATTGAACAAGATCGCGATCCTTCACATACGATTTTGTTCACTATGTGTTGTAATGGACTCCCGCTCAATAAATAGTCAAAATACCTATATTTATCTTTTACTCATTTATTTAACCTGGCAAGATGAGAGCCTTCAGGTTCTCTTATACACATAAACAGACGGTCCACATATTTTCCATTGCGATTATTACAGTCATCATACAACATATATAACAATTGAAAATTTGAAACACTACAGATAAAAAAACCGTACACACATATTATATTCTAGCTTGATAACAGCAACTAAAATATCAGGTTTACAATACGATAGGGTTTTAATTATGGTTGTTAGCAGCAGTGGCCATGGATAAAGAGGTGGTAAGGGGAGGTGGAGTGTTATAATACACAGATAATATAATGGAAGAGGATGTGGCGTTTATGAGAAAGAAAGAAGAGGATTTCAAATAACGGGAGGACAACAGCATGTGTTTCACTATAACACAGAGAGAAATGTTACTGTATACGTGAGTGTTGGTGAAGGTTGTAAGAGGCAAACTACAGGAAATCTTTCAACTTATACTGAAGGTAGGATTAGACTGAATTGTGCGAAAGGAGCAGGGCAGCTTGTTTTGGAGCCGGATACAGGGACAGCGAAGAAAAAAAAAAAAAAAAAATATATATATATATATATATATATATATATATATATATATATATATATATATAATTTTTTTTTTTTTTTTTCTTCGCTGTCCCTGTATCCGGCTCCAAAACAAGCTGCCCTGCTCCTTTCGCACAATTCAGTCTAATCCTACCTTCAGTATAAGTTGAAAGATTTTCTGTAGTTTGCCTCTTACAACCTTCACCAACACTCACGTATACAGTAACATTTCTCTCTGTGTTATAGTGAAACACACTTACCTAGCATCGTGACTGTATCGTATATATATAATTTTTTTTTTTTTTTTTTTTTTTTTTTTTTTTTTTTTTTTCATGAACGGCAACAGTCACGATGCTAGGTAAGTGGGACGATGCGTTACTTTTATGATGTTCAAATGTTTGTAAATCACACACACACACACACACATACATATGCCCCAGGGAGGACTCGAACCTCCGACGGCGAGCAACCGCGCGCCCCGCAGCGAGGCACCTTAGACCTCTCGGCTACTCCACCGAGGCAATTATATGGTGGCACGAAAGATGTTTCATTTCTGGAGTGAGGGACTGAGCTCTTGCGCAGTCGATGGAGAAGACTTAGCGTGTGGTAGTCCCGTAATGCTCTGGCCTTAGCCACACTAACTGGGTGGGCGAAGCAGTAATTTGGTGAAATCTAGGAATGTTGCAAATGTAGCAGAAACATACATTCACTGTTAACTGTAAAAGTCCTGCATTTGTAACAGTCTTTTGTTTTCGGTACTTGTACCACGCTGAATCATATCATAATAGTGAAGATTCGGTAGACTGTGTTTGTGCCTCACCGTAAGGTGTATGCCACCTACAACCAAGAACAAAGCAAACTGGAGTATAGGAAACCTGGAAAATGGCAATGAATCCGTTACATATCTCAAACGATTACAAGAATTTAATTCGTTGGTTAGCACTTTGAGTATTTGATTTATGGGAATTCAATTTTTATATGGGATTAAGAAAAAAAAATTTATTTGGATATTTATATTTGGAAAATTTCTAAGATAGACATTCGGCTTTGACTAAAGAATATTTAATTTCATGGGGTGCAAAGTGAAAACAAGGGTATCAGCACAGAATATAAATTGTTTCGGATATTTTCTCCGAGTAAGGTGTATATACGCTATATTCCGGAATTGTTACAGATTATCGAACTTTATCAAATGTTATTGAGTGTTACACGTTAAGAAGTGCGTGTTGAATATTTGAATTAGATCCCGATTTAACGTTTGAACGCGAATAAGGAGCGAGGAAATAAATGAAGGCCACTCGTATTAATTTATCGAGAGTGAACATTGTGGTCGATACAGCGGACTGTGTAAAATAGGTGGATAGGCTTATTTCAGAACGTTATTTGGTGGATGCGGTTAAAAGGATATGTTGAGGATAACTAAGTAACTCGAAAGGGAGGTAATTTCATTTTCATATCAATCATTTATCATAAAGTAATTTCAGATTATAAACTGAATTGGACCAGACCTATGAGTGATGATATCTTTGGTGGACAGGACGTTCGAAAGATTATTTGGAAACCTGTGAAATATAATTCATTTATCGATCATTGACGATATTACGAAGTGATTTACGCTCTCTGAACTTCAAAAGATAAAGAATTTTGAGTTATGATCGACATTTTGCAGATTAATGCGTTAAATAGTGTATGACACAATCGCCAAGCAACGAACTGTTTGGTCTTTGGAATAAATAACAAAGTGATTTACGAGAAACTATAAACTTTTAACAGCAATCGTGGTATAAAATGAGATTTTACTACCGGGGAGTAGTCTGTTTTCAGTTCTAAATACAGACTGTGTTATAACCTAGAGAGCCAGTATTGCCGTACAAAATGTAAAGCTTGTACATTAACAGCTGCCGCGGTGGAGTAGCCGAGCGGTCTAAAGCGTCTCGCTGCGGAGCGCACGGTTGTTCGCCGTGGAGGTTCGAGTCCTCCCTGGGGCATGGGTGTGTGTGTTGTCCTTAGGTTAGTTTACATAGGTTTAAGTAGTTTGTAAGCTACGGACTGATGACCACGCAGTTTGGTCCGATAGATTTACAAACATTTCAACATTTTGAACATTAACAGCCGGGTACAAGCGGCATATGATACTGCATTTCTCTCGGTTCAGAATGAAGATGGCTGCTTTCCCTCATGCTATTAACAGAATAGTGTTCCACGACATGCCGGTGCAGTTGTACGCCAGTGGTTGGATGGCCAATTTCACGGTCATTGGATTGGCCGATGTGGTTCTGTGGTCTGGCCGTCCAGATTACCTGATCTCACATGGCTCGACTTATATCTGTGGTAGCCATGTAAAGGAAATCGTATATGCAGAGAAAACAGGAAACAGAATCTGTCTCGAGCAACGCATTGAATAAACAGGTACCATCAGAGGTGAGTGAAATCTTTGGTGAGTGCGAGTGCAAAATGATTGGATTCAGCCATTTCAAATGTGCGTATAGCACCTAAAATGTTAAATATATATGGAGAAAAATCGCGTCTGCATCTTCAAACAAATTGTGTTGTATCTTTTGAGCTACAATTGATACACCAGATCTACTAAAGGAATCAACTTGACAGTAAATGCCGATGCTATTTATCATACGACTCGTTAACCATTAAAATAAAAGGTGACTTGATATAAGATGGTCAAGTTCAAGATTGCGTCCAAGTCCGGCACATATCGTGAAAGATATACCACTTAGTCCACAACTTATTTGAATATTCAGAAGTCTTCCAGATATTTTGAAATAAAAGATTGTACTGCGACTTTTGACATACAGTGTATATTATGCACTTATTTAAAATCTTGGATTTACTACTTAACTATATGGAAGTTAGACAAATCGTGTTTAATGATCGTTATCGTCCAAATTACCCACCCAACACCCCAAACCAATGTTCCAACCTCTTCTAAATTATGCTATCATTACCTCGACTAAATTTGTCTGATTGTAGATGACGTAATACGTTTTCGTTACATTACTTTGAACTACTATTATTCTACAAAGTCTAGTAGCAGGCTTAATTCTGTTTACGAATAGTTTCAGATCCTTCAATCAATTCAGATGAACAACATGATAATAAAACTTTTGCTTCAGAAGAGATGAAAATAAAATATTTTCTCACTAAATAGGAACAACTCAATCTACCAATTTAAGTTAAATACAGGAATTCGCATGATTGAGTGTATTGATGGTTAAGTTATGAAGGCCCTTGTGTCACTAATTACTAAACAATTTGAAACATGTTATTCATAAAATTTTAAAGTCCATAAGGTAATATGACAATCTTGTGGCATTTCAGTCCGAAGTGAAACTGTCTACACAAGAATATTTTATGGTGCTGTGCAGCATTGTCATATTTGGATTTTTTTAACGCCAAGATCGGTGCAGTATGTTATTAGCCTTTCTTGACTAGTTTTGAAAGACTTGCCTTCCTCGAAACTTCACAACTTTCATGTGGTGTGGTATACTTCAGAAATAAACTGACCGATCCCAGCGCGTATATATGTTTGACCTATCTGTTTAGGTTGTTTCGTCATATTTAAGCTTCCATCTACGAAATTAATCAGAACATTTAAATCAATCAATTAAATACTACGTTTGGGTTCGATACAGGTTATAAATCGCACAATAGGATTACATAAAATACAACTGAGCATAGCCCATCAGTCAGCCGCGCCATCTGACAGTAATACCAATATTAATTATTTTTAATTCTGCGGAAGCTCCGATTAATTAATCACGCTCTGAATGAGTTCTGTGACCGCAGTAGGCTTGTTGGATGATGAATGATGAGCCAGAAAACAATCGATATATGCTGTTTCGTGCATTTCTAACTCCATTATTTGCAAACTGGTCACTTCAAACTTTAATGAGGACACAAGAGTTAGTCTTTCTCCCCACAACACAGTCTGCAATGTTTTAAAATACCTGACAGTTTAAAACTGTGAACCGAAGATTCGAAACAAGAGCTTGCGTTTCGCGGGACGGAGACTTTCCTGCGAAAGTCAATTTATCGGAAGTGAAGGAAAGAAAGATTACGGACTAGCGTTCCGTCGAAGGCGTAGATGGTTGGAGTGTTTCAGGGAAGGTGGAGGTAATTGACCGTGCTCTCTCAAAGGAAACAACCGGTACTGGGTTGGAGCGATGTAACCCTTCCCTACCTCTTTGTGGCTGTTTGCTGAAGATGCTGTGGTGTACCGGAAGGTGTCGCCATTGAATGACTGTAGTGAGATACTGGATGATTTAGACAAAGTTTATAGGTGATCTGAAGAACGTCAACTATCTCTAAATCTATAAAAACAGTCCAATAATGTTCGAAAACCTTAATACTATAGTGGAGCTTGAGTAAAATATGTAGGAGATATTAAATACCTAGAAGTAACGCTACAGAGTGGTATGAAATGAAATGGGAAAGGAGGACGGTCGAATCGGGTTTATTGGGAGAATTTTGGGAAGATGTGTTTCCCTGTTATAGAAGGCTTTTCCGACCACGTCTTCAGTATTGCTCAAGTGTTTGGAATACCCACTAGATCCGTTTTTCTGAAAATTTAGAGACGTGCTGGTGGTTACCTGAAAAGTTCGATCAGTGGATGTGTTTTATAGCGAAGCTTCGTGAACTCATATGGGAAGCGCTGTAGAGATGGCAAAGTACTACTATAAAGGAAAAATAAAGAAAACCAAAATTGACAGGGATATGATAAAAGGTCAGAGCTCGTAGACCGGTATAACGGCATTCATTTTTCCCTAGTTCTGTTTGGAATTGAACAGAACAGGAAAGGGATAATAACGACATGCATAATACTCCACCACCCATCTTGCGATCGATTGCGGCGTACGTTTGTAGATTTAGGTGTTATAGAAAATTTGCATACTGTGGGGATGATGTCTTCCAGGATAACGATCAACATACATAGCACATGCCCGTTGGGCATTTTGATCACAATAGCCATACAGAAATATCATATCGACCTTTTCTGCAATTGGTAAATTGTCCACGAGTGTTTTTTTTCTTTATTGTTATTTTTAAACTGAACAATTTACATTTCAGTAGGCTGGCAGCAGCATTGAGTGTTGCTCTTCAGCCGAGAGATTGTAAAATACGTGAACATGAGGAATTAAAACATGAAACGGAGTTAAAACACTGGAGATTTAAAACGTAGACAAGACGATAAAAATCGGAGAAATTACAGTTGTGACAAATGAGTAAAACATACGTAGTCAGTTAAAATAATGAGCCACCGTGACGGTAAAAAAACACAGACAAGATGAAGAGTACTCGGAGACACTGTTACAAACGTAGCGAATGCGATACTTGTCTTCAAGCAGTGGACGCAGATAAAAAACACACACTGACGAACTTTATACACGTCACTGGACGAAGCACTGTTAAAATTGATGGCAGAGGACCCCGAAGGATAGGGAGGGGGCGAGTAGGAAGTGTGGGGCAGGGGGCAGAGGAGGGGGCGGAGAGAAGGCGTAGGGACTCCAGGGGAGAAAGAGGAAGAACCAAACGGGGGTGGAACTAGGAGGGGGAGGGGAGGGGCGCTTAAGCCACGCGATGCCATCAGGGTTGGTAGGACGGGTATATTTCGGCGCAGAGGGCGTCATCTGGGAGGGGGAGGTGATGGAAGTTACCCTGGGAAAGGACGTGGAGAATGTGGAGGTGAAGGGAGGGAGGGATGCAAACACGAGTAATGTATCACGAAGCAAATACCATCCGCACTGGCGAAATGTTACGTGATACCACGTGCTTATACCTTTGTGACTATTAGAGCACCATCTGCCACAAAGCGACAAAAGTTTATTTACGTATTAGACGAATATGTAATAAAACTGGAGGTACCTATTTAAATAGATGCAGTTGATACCCGTTTCAGCTATGGCAGCGCCTTCTAGCGGGCCAACGATAGCGCCATATGTTTTTCCCCTTCAAGCTCGAAAAGTTTTGTTCTTTGTAGATTTTAAGTTTGATGCTTGTTTCGTGAGATATTTGGCCAGGTCACTATCAAAGGCATTAATTTTCTCGCTCTGTGTTTTCAAGAGGGAGACAATAATTCCACAGATAATAATGGTACTTACTTACTTCTTACAGATCTACAAAAATCTTATTGCTCCTCGAGAACTGTATATGCCAAGATCGCTGTTCAGTATTTAATTTGAGATTACCGGTTTCGACAAACTTAATTGTCATCTTCAGATCTGTAGCGCCACGTTTTTTAAAAAATGGCACCTCTCCATAAATAATTTACAAGTACGCATCCTCAGCCACTATACAGTTGCTTTTTAAGTGTAAGTGACGGGCTGTTGAATATTATTTTACATCATGAAGCATCTAGTTTATATGACTTTATAGATATCATAAATGACGATCAGATTCAAATTCTAGTAAATCGAAACACAACAGGAATGAACTGTGCAGTTGTAAATGATGTATGGAGAGGTACTATTAAAAATAGAGTTTCAGGTCTGAAGATATCAACTAAGTTTCTCTAAGTTTGTCTAAACCGCTAACACGAAGTAAAGTATTGAACAACGATCTTGGCGTGTATATTTCTCAGCAAATAATTTGGACCGCGCTCTTACTTTGAATAGTCGTAGACTATATTGAAAGTTAATTTCCTACATTTGGAATGGTTAATGAGCCAGGCAGTATTTCCAAATTTCAATTGTTGTTTACAATTTTTTAAATATTTTAAGGTGGACCTACAGTTCTCGAGGCGCAATAAGATTTTTGTAGATCTGTAAGAAGAAGAAATTAAGTACCATTATTATCTGTGGAATTATTGTCTCCCTCTTGAAAACACACAGAGCGACAGAATTAATGCCGTTGACTGTTGATACCCCTGGCGTTTTTTTAGTTTCTGATAACGCTGCGTGTTACTTAGTTCGTGTTTATTTTTCCTTGACCGAGGTATTAAATTCTGGAGCACAGTGTTTCGCCTCTACAGTTTTCCCTTGAAAACAGCACGGCGTACTGCTACCTAAATATCCTTGGTCGATGTTGTTACACAGCTGCATACCATAAGTTGCACAAACGTATTATAATTATGTCGACCTAATTTATGTATTCACAGATTAAGATATTTTTTTTTTTTTTTTTTGTAATTTCCCAACACATGGCTGAATTCATACTGGTACTTTGCAGCAGCGAAATATTAAATTTGACATCTCTTACTTCCATGTGCTATACTGTGAGCATCGCCTCCTTATGCTCCTTGCTGGAAAGTATATTACAAATTTAAATAAAATGTTCAAATGTCTGTAAATCTATCAGATCAAACTGCGTGGTCATCAGTCCGTAGCTTACAAACCACTTAAACCTAGATAAACTAACCTACGCACAAACACACACACCCATGCCCCAGGGAGGAGTCGAACCTCCACGGCGAGCAACCGCGCGCTCCGCAGCGAGATGCTTTAGACCGCTCAGCTACTCCACCGCGGCAATTAAAATAAAGGTGTATTATCAGGAACTCCTGTAACACCAGGCTTAATTGTTGGGCTAAATGTTCCGCTCTTTAGATTTCTCTCAGTTCAAAAGCTGCCTTACGAGGCGAAAGGAAATTTCATCAAGTTTTTCTCCACATTACAGTTCAACGTGATACAAGTCTCCATTAATACAATACGAAAAGGAAGTTAGAAAGACAGTGCCACTATTTGAACGACTTAGTGGCAGTAACAACTGCTGTGGCCTAACCGCACAATAGGACGTAATAAAATATATTTAATGTAAAAACATAAATGCAAATATAACCAAGAGGCGCAATCAAATTATCGACACATACAAGGCACGTGGTAAAATCATTAAGCGAATTGTGTTTATCCAAAAACATATATACCAATCTGAATGTCAAACTGTCATAAATACCTATATTTGACTTACCTGTTGCAAATAGGAGAAAAAAGGGACAAATTTAAAAATACAAGGCAAGTAATATCCTGCTGACATAATTTTCTCGCTTATTTAGTGCCAATGAATCAGTCTTTTGGTCCCAAAAACTTGTTAGAGCCAACGCTAGAAAGCAGCATCTACCAATTGTTCCACATTCATATCCCTGTAAATTTAAGAAAATAAATTAGTATAAGTGGCGTACTCTCTATGAGCCAGGTAATCATGACCACGTTTCTACTATCGATACAAATCTATCCAGGAGATACCAGCGTTACCTGACTACCAAACACTCAAGCACGGTTCCTATAATGTAAGTGAGGGTGGTGTTCGTGGAAAACACGTGACCGTTCTGAGTGTAGCCGACGGCAGATTCTGGTGGCCCGGAGGCGCAGCACGAACTATTCCGAAACACAGCAAACTGAATCAATAAACAACATCATGTGGACCACAATATACGAAAATTGCCATTCTAGATGCCTTGCAAAATAAGGCGAAACGCCTGTGGCAAAAGATTTTTTTTATTACAGTTGCATAGGCCTTATACACAAATAAATATCTCCATATTGATATAAGAAGCAACTGTGAGAATAAGACAGTAAAGAACTAACAATGTCACTTTTATTAATCTCTATTGAATTCTGATACATAACACAATACTTAATTCATATTCACGGAATGTATGACATTAACTGCGCATGGGTACAGTTGAAAATGTGTACCTAGCCGGTCCAGCTTTCTAGGCAGTTGCGCTGACCGCTAAACAACCGGGGACAAAGCGATCACCCTACGTGACTAGAATTACTCACGTACGCCTCCCATCAGATGCAAATTCTGCAGGTGCAGGTACAGGTTTGGTGACTGCCGTGTCCTCAGTTGTGTCCTCTTGGTATCAGGTAGTTAACAACACAATTGCGACAGTTGAAAAATTACTTCAAATAAGCAGGCACACAACCGATAAATTTCACAAGTCGGTAGATTGATTCGCTGCAACACCGGTTCACCTGTTGTGTACTCCACAACTGGCGATGGGTGAGGGGAAAAACTGGCCTACTTGTCAAAGAGTTCTGAGTCCGGGTACGAACCCGATACACTTACAAGACCCGATGAGGAATTCTATACAACTACCAAGAACAATACAGTGATGTTGATACTAGCTAACTGCGTTCACTACACGATCACAAGGCGAGAAGAAGAAAACTTCCTCAGTTTCATGGCATATATACAGACAAAATTTAGGAGATTACGGCAATCAGCAAACATGATAAAACTCTTGATGATGAGCATCATCATTGAGAGACAAGGTGTAGGCTAAGCATGGATGATATAAGGTTAACGCAAAATGCTCTGTATCGCGATATAAGAACAGGGAGACAATATTTATTCTGGATCTGAAGGTGTGTCACCGGATATAGATCTTTACATTGACAGAAAAGAAATTAGTATTAATTTTATTCTGCTAGAATATATTCATACCTTTTGAGGTGCAAAGGAGAAGATTACTTTTTTTTGTAAATCGTCACTGCAGGGTTCGAGGTAAGATATTTTAATGTTGCATATTATTTAAAGTAGCTGACCCACTGTTCAGCAACATGAACTCTATAAGTTCAATTCTGAAAAAAAGTTTTATTTCTACCATTAATCTATTTAAAGATGTAGAAGATAAAATAAAATAAAATAAAATAAACGTGGTTTAGGGGTCAGTGCAAGTGCCTAGAAATCAGGAGACCCGGATTCGGCTGGGTACACATTTTCAATTTCACCCATTCACAATTAACGTTATACATTCCCTGAATATGAATAGATAACAACTACAGGGACAAAAAGTGGTGACTGTTCGTCCGGACATGTCGGATAGAACAGACACCACATAACTTACACGATACTTAATTATTAAAAGGGTGGTTTTCTGTTTATTTCAATATAGTGTGTTTACATCACATTCTTTTTTCTACGTTTTACAATTTCTACATTTCTAATGTTCTATACGTGATTATCATTGCTTACTTGGTACTATTCTGTTACTGCTAGGTTAAATTCTACATCCTGCAATGTTATGTATAAACATAGCGATTATTTCCGCCTATCCGCCGAGATAATTCCAGCAGGTCGGGTGCTCGTATTGTGGCGAGCTTATTCAACAAGTAGTGAAACCGTGAAAAAACAGCGAGAGAGTTTGCAGTCAACCCTCATCGTTGGTGTCGGACGTCGTAGGTTTGGAAGACTGGTAACAGAGCACAGGCGCTGAAATAGGCGGAGCTAACACCAGACTTTAATAATGGGTAGAGTGCAGGTGCGTCCGAGCACACAGCGCACTGAACAATCCAAACGATAGGCATCTGCCTGCGACGACCCATGCATCGTCAACTACCACCGATACTAGAGATTGGCGCAGTGGAGGACCGATTTATGGTCTGATGAATCTCGACACTTTCTTCATTATGACGACGGGAGTCTGCGAATTCGTCGTCGTCTGCTTTTGGGAAGAGCTCTTTGACATCTGTACTTCAGGACAAGATGCTCTGTAGAAAATTGACTTGGACGTCCATGAGAGCTCTTGCATGACACCATGGCGGCCAAGAATTATCGTACACTACTGGTTGTACACTACGGACACCCTTCCATGACGATCACGGTTACCAACAAAAGCGATATTTTTCAACGAGATAGTGCGCCATGTCACAAAGCCAGAAGTGCAATTAAGTGCTTCAAGGTACACAAAGGAGAGTTCCAAACCATATGGTAGTCCCCTAACTTGACAAATATGAATCCTAACGAACATATCTAAGATGTGATTCGATGCATCGTCAGAGCTCACCTCCAACAATGCCTTCCCGTCGCCTCTCCTCACGCCCCCAACCCACAATTTACAGGGAATACATAACTTGTATATGCAGATATGGCCAGTATGCAATTACACCGTCTGTTAGGTTGCTGGATAACGTTCTGGCTGATCACTGTATGTCCCGCTGGCCACGAAAGTGTTAAGAAAATAGGAGTGATCTGACATCTACCTAATCCCTGCTTATATCGTGCACAGAGTGTTGCGGCTAATATTGGTGCGGATTTGCCCTCTATTTTAGGTAAAGACGATGCTTGTGTGCGCAAAGTTTTTTTTATTTTTTTTTTTTTTATTTTTCACAACTCTAGCCTAAGCCTTTAGGCTGGAGGTTTAAATAAGTTGCAGAGTGGTTGGCTCACTTTTTTATCGCTGTGGTCAGCCAGCCTTGTTCCACTGCTTAGTTCTATTGACTATTTCTCCAGCTTTTCCAATGGGGTACTTTTCCCATCTTCATCTCTACTATTCACCGTTTGTATTTCACTTCAGCTGCACGTGTTACTTCTGCATTGCTGTCCTTTATTTTATCAGTTTCTTTACTGTAAACACTTGTTGGTTCTTCACTTCTTTCATTTGATAGGGCGCTGAAGACCTATACGTCGAGCGCCCAATGCCCTCTATCATCAACATCATCATCATCATCATCATAATTCCTGCTCTCCCGATTACTAGTCTAGTATGCTAACCACTCCGTAATATACCTTGATACAGAAGTACGTTTTAAATTCTTTTTGATCTTATGTTTTGTAGCATAGTTTAATTTCGTTATGCAGAGTAAGTTGCATTACACTAATTGCAATTTTTTAAAGATTTGTGATCCACAATGATCGACAATTCTCTCGAGATATTTGAATAATTAAAAGTTATAAGAAGAAGTAATCGAAAAAGGCGTTAATACCACGGAACATTAGACATTTTGAGACATCTTTAGATAAATAGGAAACCAACTGTAGAGGTATTTAGTATGTGGTTACCAATATTTCAATCTCATTCTGGTATTGACTGCTGTTGACTTCAGTCAAATACGTATTATAATTACCTACCTTTGTTATAACGACATATTAACAAACTAGGCTTTCTAATATGCTAGATAGATGTGTCATCACAATGAACATTCGTTACACGTGTTTAAAGATGGCATCACCTTTCATATGGCAAGGCTCATTTTTTCCGAAACGATGCGGCAGCTGGATACCACTACTGTTACAGTAGTGGCGCAGATTGGTTCTTCACGCTATCCTTTCCTGTGCAAGCCTTTCATCTGAGAATAATAAAGGCAACCAACATCCTTTTGAAACTGTTTACCCTATTCGTCCCTCGGTCTTCCACTACGAGTTTTACCCCACACACTTCCTTCATGCAATGTTGACGATTCCTTGATGTCTCATAATGTTTCTCACCAACTTATCCGTTTTCTTAGGGTATGCCAGAAAGTCCTCTTCTCCGCAATTATGTCGAGCACTTCCTCATTAGTTACGTAATCTACCCATCTAATTTTCATCATTCGTCTGTAGCACCACATTTGAAAAGCTTCTATCGTTTTTTTCTCTGAACCCTTTATCGTCCACGTTTCGATCATATAAAATGCTACACTCAAAATAGGAAAAAATGCTTTTACGAAGAACTTCCTAACATTTAGGCCGCGGCGGTTTAGCCGTGCGCACTGAGGGTCCGTGCTGCGGTGCGCGCGGCCTTTCGCCGTGGAGGTTCGAGTCCTCCCTCGGGCATGGGTGTGAGTGTTTGTTAAGTTAATTTAAATTACTTTCAGTAGGTTGTAAGCATTTAAGTCCCATAGATTGACAAACATTCTTATTCCTAACATTTATATTAATATTTTATGTCAACAAATTTCGCTTCTTCGGAAACGCTTTTTTTTTCCATAGCCATTCTGAATTTATATCTTCTTTAACATCGGCCATCAGAAGTTATTTTGCCATCCAAAAAACAAAACTCGTCCATTAATTTCATTTTCTAATTACCTATTCTAATTCCTTCAGCATCGCTTGAGTTTCTGGCACTAACTTCCACTATCCTTGTTTTGCTGTTGTTAATATTCATCTTTTACCGTTCATTCAAAACACTGTCCATTCCAATCAATTGCTCTTAATAGTCCTTTGCTGTCCCTGACAGGAGTGCTATGTCGTCGGCAAGCCAAAAAGTTTTTATTTCTTCTACCTGAAGTTTAATTCCCTCTCAAAATCTCACCTTGCTTTCATTCACAGCTTGGTCAATGTACGTATTGAACAACATTGGGAAAAGGTTACCAACCTGTCTTACTTCCTTCCCAACCATTGCATGAATTTCATGCCCTTCGACTCTAATAACTGCTGTATGGTTTTTGTACAACTTGAATATAAGTCTTCACTCCCTATAACATAGAGGAACAAATACTATAATAACAAAATAACAAAAAATTATGTAATTAAGAAATAAAAACATATTATGCAGTAAACGTATTCAGTTATTTGGTGGATATATCCAGTAGTTGACTTCCTCTATCTTCCTCTACACATTTTCCGATTACAGTTCCCATATATATCACGGAAGTTATTGATTCATGTCGGAACACATTTAGTATTAATCAAATATTTCATATTATTGTTACTGTTTACCAAAAATTCTTATTCCAATTGTTTGCAAGAACTTCATCCATTCTTACATTATCTCTCTACTCAAATTTCAACTCCGTTTTACAGAAACATAAATGAAACGTTTCTATTCTCTTATTTCTCCGATTTTCGACCGTCCACCACAAGCTTTCATTCAGTGCTGTGCTATCTGAAATTTCTTCCTCATTTCGACGCCAATGATTGACTCTTGTACAGTCTGTTGATAATAAATATTTCTTTATTGATGCAATTCTGATTTTCGTGTCCTACTGGCTTAATCTGTAAAATACTTGCTGTACTCTCAGCTGACAACCAACTGACGTTTAAAGATTTAGCATCGTGTAGCAGGCGCTTATGTGACTTCCAACTTGATGTAACAATAATTGCAAACGAATGCTGGGAGTGACAGGGCCATTCTGCAGTGACTGACTGCGGCCCCTTCTCGACGCAGCGCGTATTTGCTCAGTTGGTTGCTCCAGGGAGCTGAGGGTAGGGAATCTGTGTGAAACTCGTATTCATTATTAACGAAAAACTGAATGGTCTGCAAGTTTCTTAAGCCTTTCGGTGGCCTACAATGCAGAGGACAGCGATACAAGGATTGAATGTCCGGTCGGCAGCGAGATCATTAGATGCTAATAAGCTCGAATTACTTTTGTTAAGGAAGGAGAAGGAAATTGGCTATGACCTTTAAAAGGAACCATCCCTCCATTTTCCTGAAGCTATTTGGAGACTCCCGAATGGGAGACGAGAATACTAGCGGAAAGTTGGTGATATATATTATGGAAATCAATTTTCAGCTCCTGGCAATGAGTTTATATTTTAAGTTAAATCTCTACCTTTCCATTCTGTAAAGAGCGTGGTAAAGAAAGAACACGTAAATATATCCGTTTTCTGATTTCTCTTATTTTGTTCCAGTGATCATGTCTCCGTATGTAGGTGAGTAATAACAAAAAAATTTCGCATTCAGAGGAAAAAAAATGGTGAAATTCATTTCCCAAATATATCTGGCAGCAAAGAATGCTGTCTTTTTTGTAATGAACTCCTAAACCGCTTGACGGACGTAGATGAAATTTTGTTCGTGTGTTAGGTGGTCCCTGGCTTCTATTTATAGTTAGACACTGTAGGTGGCGCTGAAAAAACGAAATAATTTAGATTGGTAATTTTCGTAATTTTTGATTAGATTAGTGTTTTCAAAAATGTTTCTAAGCCTATTCGACCCAACTGACGTACACACTACGTAACTTACACTAAGGACAGCACACGCACAACCACAAAAACACACACATCCATGTCCATGGGAGAACTCGAAACCTTCCGGCGGGATTAGCCGCCCAGTCCGCAGCAAGACGCCTTAGACCAAGCGGCCATACAACGCGGCAATTCGTATTTCATGCGCAACCATACAGTTGAACAGACTGCACACTTGACCTTAACAAACAAGAGGAACGGCACATGGCGGATGATTCTTTTGAATAAGTGTTGCCACGATTTATAATTTCATTCCGATCTCTATAAAAGTTTGCACAACTTACTTTCAGAACAAGTGAAACACCACTGCCTACGACAGATATCTTGTGGTGCATGGTGGAGGGTATATTACTTCACAAGCGACATCTTTTGAGCAATCGCAATCGAATTTTGCAATGTATTTTCTCCTGTGCAGGAGAGATAGCAGGTATAGAGAGGTCAAGGGAAAAGTTAGGTAATGACAAAGGATGGTAGAGAGGCAGGAGCGGACGTAGAAAGGGGGAAATGAAGTGAAAGAGGAAGGAGGAGCACTTGGATTAACAGAATGTTGTAATAAACGAATACCTCAGCAATTCCAGATTTTCACCTAATACAAACAGGCCTAAGTTATCAGCATGGAGGTACTGGAGTTGATGGGTAGAGAGATCAGGGGATGGTATGTTTATTGATCTCCGATTCATATTTAACAATTCCGACGTATTTCTGTGCTGTTTGTCTGCGATGAATTCCGAAACTACTCAAATGAATTTAGTGCAATTACGCACAGTGTATTGTGAGTTTTACCTCAATTAGTAACCTAAATCAGCATTTTCAATGCAAATTAAATGTTTTCAGGCAGATTGGATGAGTATCCAATAGCTTTGGCTTTTATTTAACTCGCAGACTTGGCTGGCAGCAAAGTGCTCTGATGTAGAGTGAAACATACCTGCTCCGAACCTCATTTGGACCACGTTTTTTTTTTCCCCACTTTGGGTTTTAACCACGTGAGGAGTCATCATAAACAACACGTGGTTAAGATTCCACGTTAAAATGTAGATCATCTTTTCCCGGTTCTGTTTTGGAAGTGGCGTAGTTTACGGACATATCAGGACTGATGTGCTGTCCACTCAAACGACTTGCACCAGGTCACTCAGCCACACGAAATTATATTCAATTTAGGACGTTTCTCGGATGCTACGATTTATTTCACGTAACACTTTTTTTTTCAAATTTAAATAAGGCATAACAGTTATTTCGTATATAGTCATAAATTAGGAAAAATATTTCGTGCAAATTGTCACACACTGAGCTAAAAACATAAAGTCGTTTTCCGCATTTTCCTATGTCAATAAATAGCAATGCAATTGAATGATAAAAATCTCGAAATATGAAGTGGACTTTTTGGTGTTACTATGCACTGACAATTACCAAGGGGACAGATGGCAACAAGGCACAACAAACGAATGTTGTAGGTAGTCTAGTCGCTCACGAGTAGGCGAGGCATGCGGCGTCAAGCAACGGTCTGCATGACACTGCAAGCAATGACAGCGTTCACATCTATCACGTGCCGTTTTTGCTGTCCGGTATTAGGTATCATGGCTAGTTGGCATAGAAAAGGAACTTGTGCCCTGCTGCCCTGATACCCTGTTGCGAATCTGTCCCCTTGCTAATGTCAGCGAACAGTAACAACCAAAATTGTACTTCATATTTCCAGACTTTTACCATTCAATTCCATTGTCATCTGTTGACATAGGAACATGTAGAAAACGAATTTATATTTGTAGCGCAGTGGGTAACAATTTGCACGAAATGTATTTCCTCATTTATGATTCACCCTATATATATATATACAACGAAAATTTAAACTTTAGTTGTCATTCTTGGTAGTTAGCGCTATAATTCAAGAAAATCAATGTTCTAATTATGCGTGGAAACTGGTAAAGGATGAATAAAAAAAATTAAAAAAAGGAAAACTTATTTACTTCATACAATTTGATTCGCTAAAACTAAACATTTAAATATTTTACAAATGTTGACCCAAATATTTTTTCCGCAGATTCGGATAAGTTCTGTTTGTTTCGTGGTCATAAGGCCACACAACTTTTCATTATCAGACAAACCATCTGACTAGCTAACGGACTAACCCAACATTCTAGTTACTGACGAGTGAAGTCACCAACTAACAGAGTAAACAAAGTAAAGTAGTAACTGAGGGTAAGACTAACCCACTCACTAACGAAAAATTAACGTATTCCCGTTTAAGATTTGGTGGTCCTGAAAAGGAACGATTGGTGTCATTTTATTGTTCATTATTTGCAAATACTTGCAAGTAAAATAATTTTGGAGTGCTTGTTTCCAGTGAGTCCCCTCGCCTCTCACATGCGTCTGCTTGTTGTCAACGTTTCGAAGATTCTACTTCCTCTCTCTCAAATCCCACCCTATGGGGAGAGTCGTAGAGTTTTAGCTTTAGCGAATCAAAATTTTGAAAGTAAATAAGTATTTTTTATTTATCTCTAACCATTTTGCACGCAAAAATGAGAACATGAATTTTCGTGATTTACAGCGCCAACTGCAAAACTCAAATGCTTAAGAAAAAATTCACGTAATTTTTTTGTGATGAGATTAATACTTGTTCCATAGATCGTATATACGACATTTCGTAAAGATGCGGTACGTGTCAGTTTAGTAAATGTTGCCTATACATGACAATATTTTAAGGATTTTTTATTTACATTTTTTAGTATTCTTTTATTTTATTTTATTTTTTCAATCAAAAAATTCATCAACAGTGTAGAAGGAGTTGCTATTCAGAAATTACATTAATTTCTTTTCAAATACTAGTTGGCTATTTGTCACACTTTTGATGCTACTTGGTGACCGAAGACTTTTGTGGCAGCATAATTCCCCCCCCCCCCCCCCACCCCCTTTAGAATCCGTTTCTGCAATAAAACATGGGGGTTACCATTTGAAATTTTAAATTTGCCTCCCATCCCACCCCTGGGTATGCTGGGGTTGTGAGCTAATATTAGCACCAGCAGATGTACCTCTCCAAAATAATCAACTTTGAATTCTAAACATTTTTTGTGTGATGCCTATTTTTCTAGTTATTCTGGTTTGTCAACTTAAAATTCCAGACTTTCACAGCGTTTGATCATTCGTATGGCAGATACTGTAATGTTTCATTTACAGAGTGTGGAAAGGGATGAATAGACAAACAGGAACAGATTGGCAATGAGTTGGAGGAGGTAATGTCAGGGGTATCAATGGGTGAATAGTGATGAGGGAAGGAGGATGTAGTGGGACGAAATGTTATCCTCTGCTACTACCTTTACGTCAGCTCAGTTTCGCAAGTAAAAGTACATGTTTATATGTTGTTAATAATGTTTAGTCTTAATAGGTTGTATTTCATTCTCAAAAGAAAAATGTGTTGTGTTTATGTTTCTTGTGCGGTGACAAAGGAGCAACCTACGAAAATATCATCTTCTCTGCTGAAGCCAAAGATGATGTACCTGGCCACCAATCGTCGCGGGTCGACGGCCACACGCTCAGAGAAGATCCTGTCGGAGTCCCTCCGTTGCCAACCGTCACAATCATATAAAAAACAAAAATTGAAAAATGTATTGTAATAAAACGTCTTTCATTTTTTATGTTAAAAACAATTTCAGTCTTGATGTTGAATCATTACGAGCAAGTTTGATTGTATGTCATGTATTACGTGGACTTATAACTTACGAAATAAAACGTAAACTATTACTTCCAGTACCAGTGTGTGAAAAATAATTATTGCACTGAATAAGAAGAGAAGATATCTACGTATTGAACTGAATTTATATTTTTTGGAACTTACAACAGAATTTCTCCGATTTTATACCAGTGTAGGGGCTCAGCAATAATTTTATTAACTGGAAGACAGTGAGATCAAGTTTTATGAATCGATATATTTTAAGACTGATTCAGTGAGCAACATCTGTGATAGTAAACTATTATCTTAGTCCGACTAAATCAAACTGCAGCAATTTACTCCTGAATACACAGTTCCGTTATAATCTGAAGGAAGACTCGGCTGTTGCACCACAAGGACGAGGTGAGAGAAGAGACGGTAGATGAGGGGGATCAGATGGATACAGAGAGGATGGGGGAGGACACGGACAAACAGAATATTGGTATAAATGAAGACCCGAGCAATGCTACTATTCGGCTAGCTAATACAAGGAGAAGCCTGAATGGACAAAGAGGAAGCTTAGGGTTTAACGTCCCGTCGACAGCGTGGTTATTAGCGACGGAGCTCACGCTCGGAGTTTTGGGTAAGGATGAGAAAGGAAATCGGCCGTGCCCATTGAAAGGAACCATACCAGCATTTGCCTGGAGTGATTTAGGGAAATCACGGAAAACCTAAATCTGGATGGCCGGAGGTGGATTTGAACCACCGTTCTCCCGAATGCGAGTCCAGTGTGTTACCACTGCGCCACCCCGCTCGGTGGACAAAGAGGAATGTAGGTGATGATTATAGAGATGAGTAAATTGATGGGAGGGAGATTAAGAGAAGAAGTGTGGGATTCTATCACTTGTGGTAGATTACCGGGTTCCCTAGTCACCAACAGACTGTGCAGCTAGTCGCTGAAGCACATAATGTATGTTGCACGAGGGAAAGGGGAGAACACGCCTGCACACATTTCTCGCCGGAGTCGGACCGCACATTTCCGGCTGCGTTTGTTTCGCCGGCTTGCCGCTCGGGAACTTTTGCAGTTGAGAGGTTAGCAGCGACCCGGCGCGGAAACACAGCGGCAAGAAAAATACCGTAGCACTCGTTTGCGGCCGTAATATGAGCGATAAATCAGGGAGGCGCGGGGCCCACCTGCGCTGGCCGCGCGGGCGTGGGCGGCGCGCCATCGGCCAGCCCGGCCGTAAATCACGGCGTTTAATTTATAGCGCGAAATAATTACGCGCGGCTGGCGGCTGGCGGCCGGCGGCGCCTCAGCGCGTGGTCACCCGGCTCTAAGACTGCGGCGGCAGCCGCGGAATTCCACAGATATTGCCGCTGCCGCTGCTCGCACACAGCCAGAGCGCTGCCCAGGCCGCCGAGGAACGCGCTGCCGGCTTCAGTGCACGGCGCCAGGATACAGGGCGCCTCACGAGGAACAGTACACGTTTTAGGAGGTGCCCTGCTGTAGGCCAATGGCAGTTAAAATGTCATACCACAAACTGCGAATTTGTATTGCGTGCAAATATATTTTCTGTTCAGTTGATTAGTGTTTAGCCGGCCGCGGTGGCCGAGGGGACTGAGGCGCTTCAGCCACGGTCTGCACGGCCACTACGGTCGGGGGTTCGAATCCCCCCTCGGGCATGGATATTTGTGCCGTCCTTAGTTGTAGGTAGTTCATAAGTAGTTTGTAAGTTTAGGGACTGATGATCCCGTAGTTAAGTCCCTTAAGCTTAACAAACATTTGAACATTTTTGATTAGTGTTTATTAATTCATGTAACAAGCAGTAACGGCGCGTCGTATGTGTTCAATGCGTCAGTGAACCCCCGGAGGAAAACTCGTCGTGAAAAAAGAGTAAATAAATAAAATAAGGTGTTTTTAGATTATCATCCTTCGTTCTTCTATCAAATCATTTTATAAACAAGTTCAAAGTATTTTTATCGGAACAGAAACGTTTAAAGTCGCGCAGACAACAAGTACACGAAACTTCCTGGCAGATTAAAATTGTGTGCCTGAATCGGGACTCAAACCTGGAACCTTTGCCTTTCGCGGGCAAACGCTCTACCGACTGAGCTATCCCGACACGACTCACGATGCCGCCTCACAACTTTACTTCCGCCAGTACCTCGCCTCTCACTTTCAAGACTTCACAGAAGCAGGCCGGCCGCGGTGGCCGCGGGAACTGAGGCGCTTCAGTCACGGTCTGCACGGCCACTACGGTCGGGGGTTCGAATCCCCCCTCCGACATGGATATCTGTGCCGTCCTTAGTATAAGGTAGTTCGTAAATAGTTTGTAAGTCTAGGGACTGATGACCCCGTAGTTAAGTCCCATAAGCTTAACTGAACATTTGAACACACAAGCTCTCCTGGGAAATTTGCAAGACTAGCACTCCTGGAAGAAGGGATATGGTGGCTAAGGCATGTGGCTAAGCCATGTCTCCATCACATCCCTTCTTCCAGGAGTGCTAGTCTTGCAAGTTTCGCAGGAGAGCTTCTTTGAAGTCTGGAAAGTAGGAGGCGAGGTACTGGCGGAAGTAAAGTTGTGAGGCGGCATCGTGAGTCGTGTCGGGATAACTCAGTCGGTAGAGGGCTTGCCGGCGAAAGCAAAGATCTCAGGTTCGAGTCTCGGTTCTGGCACACAATTTTAATCTGCCAGGAAGTTTCATATCAGCGCACACTCCGATGCAGAGTGAAAGTTTCCTACTGGACCACGTATACGAATCATAGCGTGGCAGTGGCCGCAGCGTTGCAATGCGCATGCCCGCCTGAGGTTCAAATTGTCTCCTGAACCCCCTCGATGCAGTATATTAGCGCTCCCGCGTTAGGGAGAGTCGAGGGATACGCCGCTTTCAACATTGGCATTGGGGCTGGTAGAAACACCAGTTCCTGGCTACACGACCGCTGGCAGTTACGCACGAATGGTTCCGAAGTAAAGATAATGTATCCAGAATGAAACTTCACTCTGCAGCGGAGTGTGCGCTGATATGAAACTTCCTGGCAGGTTAAAATTGTGTGCCGGAACCGGGACTTGAACCTGGGACCTTTGCCTTTCGCGGGCAAGCGCACTACCGACTGAGCTATCCCGACACGACTCACGATGCCGCCTCACAACTTTACTTCTGCCAGCACCTCGCCTCCTACTTTCCAAACTTCACAGAAGCTCTCCTGCAAACACGCAAGACTAGCACTCCTGGAAGAAAGGATATGGTGGAGACATGGCTTAGCCACAGCCTAAGGAATGTTTCCAGAATGAAACTTCACTCTGCAGCGGAGTGTGCGCTGATATGAAACTTCCTGGCAGATTAAAATTGTGTGCCGGAACCGGGACTCGAACCTGGGACCTTTGCCTTTCACGGGAAAGTAGGAGGCGAGGTAGTGGCGGAAATAAGGTTGTGAGGCGGCATCGTGAGTCGTGTCGGGATAGCACAGTCGGTAGTGCGCTTGCCCGCGAAAGGCAAAAATCCCAGGTTCGAGTCCCGGATCCGGCACACAATTTTAATCTGCCAGGAAGTTTCAAAGATAATGTAGCTTCCGCGCAACTCTCCTTGCTGGCCGAAGTGGCCGAGCAGTCTACGGCGTACCAGTCACGGTCTGCACGGCCGCTGCGGTCAAGGGTTCGTATCCCCCTCGGACTTGGATGTTTGTGCCGTCTTTAGTATAAGCTAGTTCATAAGTAGTTTGTAAGTTTAAGGACTGATGACCCGTAGTTGAGTCCCGTAAGCTCTACAAACATTTAAATATTTTGAACTCGCCTTCCGCATGGGCGAATCCTACACGAAGGCAACATATGCCCTTCATATTTGTCTTTGGTGCATTGGAGATGGATCAAAACCGCGTCGTATTTGGTAAAATATCTCATAGCTATAAATTAAAGACGCATCAACAGTAAAAGCCTTCAGAAGAACCGATCGTGAACAATAATAAAGTTCCACCTCTCCACCTAGCAAGAATAGCCGTGTGGTTAGCGGCATCGTGTTGAGCCGTCGAAAGTAGTGGGTTCCAGACCGACTCCAAGCCACTTTTTAAAATTATTTTTTTTTTAAATCAAACATACGGGAACAACAATGGCCGGCTGCGGTGGCCGAGGTGACTGAGGCGCTCCAGTCACGGCCAGCACGGCTACTACGGTCGGGGGTTCGAATCCCCCCTCGGGCATGGATATTTGTGCCGTCCTAGTTCGTAAGTAGTTCATAAGTAGTTTGTAAGTTCAGGGACTGATGACCCCGTAGTTAAGTCCCTTAAGCTTCACAAACATTTGAACATTTGAACAACAATGACTTTTGTATTGTTACTTGCCATTAATCTTTGCACGTTTTAGCAAATCTGTCGCAATTTTGGGAGTAAATGACATTTATACTCTTCGTTGTAACAAATATGCAACTGTTTGAAAAGATCTTGAAGCATTTGCGCATGCGCAAGGTTTGGAAAGGGTGCGGCTTACAGTGTCTGTCACCCGAAGGTATGCTTGTCTCTTCATCGTAACAGATTCTATTGTTACAGTCACCTAATAGTGTAATCGGTTACTTACTGTGTTTTAGAGATTATGTGCATATTCGTATGTTCTTGGTGTTTATTATCAAAATAAAATGAACAACGGTCAGTATCTTTTTGCAACAAATTACTCAGATTTCAGCTAACAATAATTTCGTGTGGCTCATTGGCCTGGTGCAAGTCTTTCAATTGGACGGCCACTTCGGCGACTTGCGTGTCCCTAGCCTACGCCAGTTATCCAACCGGGGAAAGGAACCTACAGCTTAACATGGAATCCGGACCACGTGTCGTTTCTGGCAACTCCTCACATCGTTGAGAGGTGAAGGATGGGTTAAAACGCAGACTGAAAAAATCCGAGGTCCGACTGGGATTTGAACCCGCGACCCTTCGGTTGCCAGTCGAGCGCTTCACCCAAAGGTCACAAAAGAGTGACATAAAGAAGCTTTATAGGCCGAAGCCTCAGCTCGGGTTGGAGCAACCGCAACCGATGTGCGATCTTTTATCGAAAATATCCCTTAGAACCCCGAGCGGGGAAGGGCCGCTGAAACGTCGACTCACCTTGCGGGGAGTGGGGGAGAGGATTGGAGGGGAGGTGAAGGAGGGCGACGCCACTATACATATCCAGCACTAAAAGAAGTGAACCCCCAGTCATCTGAAGCACCAGTTGCCACTGGTAACAAGGCAGTCTAGATCGCAATTTGTTTTATTTCCATGGTAACTTGTTTCGGTCACTTACATGACTATCTTAAGGCCACAGCTGTAATGATACATAATGTATTATTACAGGGATAAAATATTTCTAAAGTGAGTATTTGAAATAAGAATAAAATATACCAGTCGTTATTGTCATATATTTGAACAAAAAAGTTTATATTTCTGATGTACCTTGTAACTTTAGCATATATTTTATTTTATCTCTCTCTGAAGGGCCTCGAGAATAAAACACTTAAAACACAAAGATTTTATGACTTATGTAATAGATACATATGAAACAGCAAACTAAGTTTATTTTAGTTCTAACATAAAGACAATATTTTAATTTATAATCTACTGTAAAATAGTACCTGCGATGTCTGTCTTTCGATTCATAACAAAACCATCACGTGGTTTTTCATGTTTCCGTATGATGCTACATATGTCTTTTATATGACCACATGTACATTTAAAACCTTTCACATTTTTCACCCTGATCAACCATTCTCTATAATGATTTGTTTTGTTGCATTTGAAATCCATTGTTATATAAATGCCGTTAGAACTTACCATAGTCCAACATTTAAATTAGCGGGTGGAGCTTCCAGTATTTACATGATAACAGCACCTACATCTACAGCAGTGAACAATAAACCTTTAGGCAGCTCCAGTTGAAAACAATCGGTGGCAAACATTACAGCTATACTTTATTCTTATTTTAAACACTCAATTTATCACTTTAATAATACATTTTGTAATATTACAGTTGTAGCCTGACGATGGTCATGTAAGTGACCGAAACCAGTCACCAGGGAAATAAAACAAATTGCTATCTACACTGCCTTGTTACATGAATTAATAATTACTGGTAAGATTGCTGTTATCCATAACGTTGTCAACAATAATGATTAGTATTTGCTGAATAAACTAGTAAAATAAAAGCCAGAATACGGAGTGCTCATTAAATAAAGTTACTGGACTAGCGAATAGAATACCGTGTTGACTATAATTAAGGACCGTGGGCCATCGACCAAGTACATTCACTTATTCTACATTTCAAAGACACCTGACCATATGCCAAAAGCTGACGACGCAGCCATCAATACATCGACCAACAACCTCACGTGTTGTGACAACCGCCGAACGTGACCACAGGCCATTGACCAAGTACATTCATCGAAAAACTAACGGGTATGCAGCCAGGTATCAAACTCAACTACGGCCGATATTTCGGCAGGAGACCACCCTGCCATTTCAAGGCGAAACTGCAATGAGAAGCAATGTGCAACGATCTTTAAAACCTCGGTTTTCAAAGAGTAAACAGTAGAGACAACACACACCGAGGAAGCAAGCACACAGCGCCGTCACTACCAAAGCTGTAACCTGCCCGTATATGGATAATAAACATCAGTTATCGACGGATGAGGTCGGACTGGTTTTGCCCCTCTGTTATTTGACAAATAAGAGAGCAGGATCCGAAGCAGAATTTAAGCAGAACCCTCCATCCCTATAGATAAGATTGTCAGCTAGTTTTATTTCTATCGATTCCTTGATAACACAGTCCCAGTAGCTGGAATTTCGCGCCAGAATTTCCGTTTTGTTGCGTTCCATACGGTGACCAGTGTCAAGACAGTGTTCGACCAGTGTTTGGCTGTTGTTGGTGACGTTTATGCTCAATACAACGGTCCTCAACAGTCCTAATCATTTGACGATCATATGACATGCCACAATATCAGCCGTCGTCGAGTTTGATATCTGGTTGCATACCCGTAAGTTTTTCGAAGATTTTATTCGCCAGGAGAAATTAAGGAAGTACATTATGTTTCTAAGCAACGTGATATTTTGTAATTTGACTCAATAATGGAGATTCTGCCGTCCACAATAATATTATAATAAAATAAAATAAAAATACAGATATGTGGGAGATATGAAGTATTTATTTTAAGAATTTCATGTCGATTTCTTTCCCAAGAAAGGAACATCATCAGTGCAGTCATGGAGTTTTACGCAGAGTACATGAGTCCTCATGACTTGCATTCAACGCTGATGATGTTCCATTATGGGAACGACACTGATACGTAATTTTTAAAATAAACATATCGCCTCAAAAGCTGGGATTTTCTTGATTTAGTGACAGTTTCGTTAATCGAGCGAAAAGGGAGCCACCTTTGCAGAAGCTTCACAACGTGAGTAGTACAATCAAATAATTACTGAGATCATGGAAGAGTCGTCAAGTAGTGTGTAGACAAACAGAATGCAGTACGCATTCAACAGTTCACTGTAATGCATTGATTCAGTCACTTAGTATTTCAGTCGTTCTGTCGATAGTTAGTTAGTAAATGATATGGCCAGTCACTCCGTCGCTGTCGTTCAAATCCGTACAACATGACAAGGCCGAGTACCGCCCCTGTCGTGTACTAACAATCAGAAGTGTATGAAGGCAACAAGAAGGCTGTCGTTCTGGAAGAAGATCGAAGTCGCACTCACAGGTGTGGTAGGTAAAGACAATGGGATGCGTTGTACCTTAGAAGTCACCCGTGAACTGGAAGATGGTGGTCCAGTAGCTGAGTACGCGAAGTCTGCAGGTCGCCAGTGTGACCCCTTGACACCTGGCAATGCACGCTGCGCGTCCGGCCGGTCGACGACACATGTTACGGAGGCACACTTCAATCTTAAGGAGGGCAATCACACGGACACTGCAAACGAGGTATTGCTGCTAACATTATCGAGCCGTTGTATGCGACGTCTACATAATTCAGCGCGATGTCCTTCCCCAGCAAAGCTACTAGCGAGCTGCAGAAACGTCGCGCCGGCCGCTCAAGCAACGAAACAGAAGACGCCACCAGGTGCCTGCCACATCGTCACTACGTCTCAAAGTGCTGTGAGGAGGTCGCCTTCGAGACACTGCACTTCCAGCAAAACACCAAGAGAATATCGGTGTCTGTTAAAGATTATTAAATAAATGACTGTAGTGGACAGCCGAGCCGCGGCGGAGTGGCCAAGCCCATTGAGGCGCTACGCTACGATGCGTGAGGCCGCTCCCCGATGGGGGTTCGAATACCCCCTTTGGGCATGGATGTTTATGACGTCTTTAGTATAAGGTAGTTCAGTAGTACGTTTAGGGACCGATGAGCCCGCAGTTAAGTCCCATAAACTTTTTTTTTTTTTTTTTTTTTTTTTTTTTTTTTTTTTTTTTGTGTTTTATCTGATCCAAGGAAGGAACCCACATGTATGTCCACACTTGTAGGAATAATAAATAATCACAGAATATTATTACTGATATGCCAAATCACATTATAAATAGATATTAGGACTGATAGGCCAAATCACATTATAAATAGACACCACTTTACAGTTGATAAATGTAAGAATTTATGTCAACACAGTCTACATTTCAATGATTTTTATTCATATCAACTAGTTTCCGCTCTTTTTTTGGACCAACTTGAGGATTGCAACTCCACTGATGTCGTGGAGCTGGGCAGGCGCTTAAGGAGCCTTTGAATGCGTTAATGGAGTGCAATACTCAAGATGGTCCAAAAGACAAAATAAATAAATAAAAAACAAATGAACCTAAACTAGCTGGTATTAAATAAAATAATTGCATTCTAAACATACACACACACAATAAATAAATAAATAAATAAATAAATAAATAAATAAATAAATAAATATATATATATATATATATATATATATATATGTGTGTGTGTGTGTGTGTGTGTGTGTGTGTGTGTGTGTGTGTGTGTGTGTGTGTGTTCCCAAAAGTATGATATGTAAGAATGAATACGTAGTGTCGCAGTGATAACTCTGATTACACAGTTCCCTGTTTTTCGTCCGCACTGAGTGGTTAAAACTCCACGAGCCTTTGTCATATGGTATCACTGCCTACTGGCTGCTAGTACAGGATTACATACACCAGCTGCCGACTGTGACGTCACTGGTTCCCGTGACATCACTAGATATAGCTTGTACAGTTACTGTTCTATGAGTGCAATTCAATTCTGCAACCGGTGGATTAATGAAATTAAAACCACGGACAACACTTAACAGAGACGACGGTCTGCTGCTCATTGAAGAGTTGGATCCAGTTATCAGCGAGATGAAGTGGGTGCGTCGAATAACAAGTCAAAGCATGCTCAAATATGGAGCTGTTGCGGAGCACCAGTGACACCACAGCCGACAGCTAGTATATATAAGCTGCAACCAGCAGTCACTAGGCAGTTACACCACTTGACAATGGCCAAAGAGCACTTGTCTCAACCTTCGTTCTTTTTTTCTCCCCCGCTTGACGCGGTCTGAAACCCGATAACTTTTTAATACATATGTTGATATAGTAATATGTTCAAATGTTTGTAAACCTATCGGACCAAACTGCTATGGTCAACAGTTGCTAGACTTGCAAACTTCTTGAACTAACTTACACGTTGGACAAACCACAAACACCTATGCACGTATGAGAACTCGAATCTCGGACGGGAACGGCCGTCCAGTCCGTAGCATAAGCATTAGACCACGCGGCCATTCCGCGCAGCTTTATATAGTTGCTCTATTTCTTTCTCTAGCAATATTCGGTAACATGGGCAGCGTGGGCAAGTCGATGAGCAAAATAGGCCGCGTTTTACTTTGGAGTAACCGATACGCAGTCATTGTGCCTTCAAGTCATTAGAACGGTGTTTTATGCAATACGTATCGTTTGGTCTGCCGGTTAATCCTCAGATATTGAAACCATCGGTGACATTTCGCGTGTTTCCATTTCGCGACCTCTTTGATATTTCCCGTGTTGTCATTTCTCGATTCTGTTTAATATGATCCTCTCCATTCCCGGTGTCTTAACTAAACACAACGAGTTCATTAAATGGTGCAGTGTAATAGTATGTGATTAATTTTAATTACACGACCGGTTTCGACAACTCATAAGTGTCATCTTTAGGTTTTCCTCTCGTCAACCCTCCTGTTGTATACATATAGTAATAAACCCACATTTCTTCGGTATTTGTAGCTCCCGAACATACATAAGAATGCTGCTCGCACATGAAACTTTATCTGCGAACAATCGTGTTACACTACTGCTGGAAAATACGGAGCTAAATCTACTAGTTCATAAAATTTTAAGTGTGTTCATTCAGTGTCAAACGTTCATACTTAATGAAATTACTAAGAATTGAAGTTTCTTCTGTTCATTGTTTCCAGTAACGTAGTGCAGCTTACGTCTCGAATATATATACTAACATAATTGCAATTCACTGCAACCGACTATAATATGCACAGCAGGGGAGTCTTAACTCCCCCCATTGATGGTACCCCCCCTCACACACACACATTTCCTTCATTTGTTGTTAGTGAATCAGTTACTGGGATGACTTGCGTAATCGTACATTTAAAAAAATTAAAAAAAAAGAAGACCTATTGGGTCACAGGCAGTGACCCATCCCAAGTGATCCCAGTAACTGATTCACTAACGACAAATGGAGGGAATGTGTGTGTGGGGGTGGGGTGGGGGGGTACGACTCCCCTGCTGTGCATATTACAGTCTGTTACAGTGAATTGCAATTATGTTAGTATCTATGTTCGAGACGTAAGCTGCGCTACGTTAAAGTAGTTGTTACGGTATCGAGGTATTGGCGGCAGATGTGTTGCAGGCGAGGCCCGCGCGGGTCTAGTCTTAGGTATTTGCCTGTTACTAGGAAGATTACCACATTTCAAAAAAATTCTTGTCTGTATTTGGTTTCTGTCACATATTCGTATTTAAACAGGATTCCTTTTCAGAAATCATAATCAATAGTCATCCTTTCCCACATTTAGGTACGTTGAATTGATCCGAGGAGTGTCCTTCCTTCAAAAATCAAATGTTTGTAACTCTAAGGGACTTAACTAGGTTGGTCATCTGTTCCTAAGCTTACAAACTACTAAAACTAACTTACAGTAACTTATGCTAAAGCCACACAAACACCAATGCCCGAGGGAGGATTCGAACCTCCGACGGCGAGCTGCCGCGCGCTCCGCATTAGAACGCTTCGTCACTCCACAGCGGCTCTGTTACTTCGCGATCAGATAGTCAGTTTCCACCACGCAGTGTGGAACGTTATGCCACCAAGATCGTGGCCTTACCCCTGCCCACAGCCGCGACAGGCCAAACGTCTGTTACTTCTGGATCGCCATCTTATTTTGTGGGCCACAAGGAAAAATTTTACCATGATCTCTACATGGTCCAGATTTCCATGCACATTGGTCAAATAAGTACCGAAGCTGTAGTATCTTGACGTTGCAATAAACACAGGATGTTTCATGAGGAATCTGAAATATTTTGAGAGCTGGTGGTACATCTACATGAATGCAACTCACATTGTAGTGCATACCAGAGGGTTCATCAAACCGCTTTTGTGATGTTTCTCTACAGTTCCATTCTCTAAGAGCTTGCGGAAAAAATGAACACCTAAATCTTTTCGTATTCGATCGGATTTGTCTTATTTTATTTTGATGATCATGTCTTCCTATGTAGGTGGATGTTAAAAAAAAGTATGTTCGGTTGCGGAAGAGACAGTTGGTGGATAGAAATTTCACAAATAGATCTCGTCGCAACGAATAACACTTTTGTTTTAATGAATTCCACCAGAACTCTTGCATCGTTTACGTGCCACTCTCTCCCTTATATCGCGACAATACAAAACGAGCTGCCCTTCTCTGTACTTTCTATAAACCGCCTGTCAGCCCACAGTGCGCAACAATACTCCAAAATAGGACGAACAAGTGTGGCAGTTTCTTTAGTAGAACTCTTGCATCTTCTAAGTGTTCTGCCAAGGAATCGTAGTTTTTGTGTCGCTTCCACTACAATATATTCTATGCGTTCTTTACAATTTATGGTGTTTGTAATGAATACTTCTAAGTACTTATTTGAAATTACGGCCTGTAGGTTTGACTGAGTTATCATGTAACTGAAGCTTAACGTTTTATTTTTAGTTGTCATATGGATGACCTCACACTTGTCATTATTAAGGGTCAATTGCCATTTTTTGTACCTTGTAGATATCTAAATTATTTTGCAGTTGCTTTCGATCTTCTGGTGACTTTAGTAACCGATAATTAACAGCATCATTCGCGAACAGTCTAACGGAGCTACTGTAGGGGCCCTATACAACTTTCCTGCATATCGCCAGATATCACTTCTACTCCATGTCTTTCCGTCAACTACAACGCACTGTGTCCATTCTGACAGGACATCACGAATCCAATCGCACAACTGTGGCGATATTCCATAAGCACGCAGTATGATCAGAAGACGCTTGTAATGTACAGGTCGAAAGCCTTCTGGAAATCTATAAGTACGGAATCTGACATCCCTTGTCCATAGCACTAATCACAACATGTGGTACAGACGAAATGCAATAAAATGGCATACAACATGTGTCCAACTTTTATTGTGTCCAGAGATACAGGTAAACTCAAAGAATTTTCGTAATGTATGTTGGTTTATCGGTTTAATGGCTTGCTATTGACGTATTTGTTGAATGTCAGCAGTAAAGTGTTACTGTCAAAGCCCCTATAGATAAATTGCGAAGTGGTTCACCAAGCCGCGTGGTAATAACCGAGTGGTCTCGAGCACCACGTTACGGATCGCACGACCTTCCGCATCGGAGGTTCGAATCCTCCCTCGGGCATGGATGTTTTTGTTGTCTTTAGTATAAGTTACATCATACGTAGTTTGTAGCTTTAGGGAGTGATGTCTCCGCAGTTAAGTCCCATAAGCTTAATAAACATTTGAACATTTTGTATTTCACTAAAATACAACGCCACCCTTAAATATCTAAGTGTGACTTAACCGAACGCTTTACTACAAAGAGCACTGTATGCACACGAAATGCAAAGTAGCTCCTAGAAATAATATTGTTCGCAAGCTTGTAGGCTCCAACTGGGGTGCATAATCCAGTACATTAAGAACTAAAGCTCTGTCCCAACGTTACGCTGCAGAATACGCGTGACCATTACGATTAGATTAGATTAGATTAATACTTGTTCCTTAGATCATGTATACGACATTTCGTAATGATGTGGAACGTGTCAGTTTAGTAAATTTTGTCTATACTTGACAATCTATATTTTAAGAATTTTTTGTTGCTGTTTTTTTTTTTTTTTTTTTTTTTAATTTTAAAATTTTTTTTAAGTTTTATCTAAAAATTCATCTACATTGTAGAAGGAGTTGCCATTCAGAAATTCCTTTAATTTCTTTTTAAATACTAGTTGGCTATCTGTCAGACTTTTGATGCTACTTGGTAAGTGACCAAAGACTTTTGTGGCAGCATAATTCACCCCTTTTTGAGCCAAAGTTAGATTTAACCTTGAATAGTGAATATCATCCTTTCTCCTAGTGTTGTAGTTATGCACACTGCTATTACTTTTAAATTGGGTCGGATTGTTAATAACAAATTTCATGAGTGAATATATATATTGTGAATCTACAGTGAGTATCCCTAGATCCCTAAATAAATGTCTGCAGGATGCTCTTGGGTGGGCTCCAGCAATTATTCTGATTACACGCTTTTGTGCAATGAATACGTTTTTACTCAATGTTGAATTGCCCCAGAATATGATCCCATATCAAAGCAGTGAATGAAAATAGGCGTAGTAAGCTAATTTACTGAGATTTATATCACCAAATTTTGCAATGAGTCTGATAGCATAAGTAGCTGAACTCAGACGTTTGCGGAGATCTTCAATATGTTTCTTCCAATTCAGTCCCTCGTCAATGCAAACACCTAAAATTTTTGAATATTCTACCTTAGCTACAGATTTATGTTCAAAGTCTAAATTTATTAATGGTGTCATGCCATTTACTGTATGAAACTGTATATACTGGGTTTTATCAAAGTTTAATGAGAGTCCATTTGTAGAGAACCAGTTAATGACTTTCTGGAAGATATCATTTACAATTTCATCAGTTAATTCCTGTTTTTCAGGTGTGATAGCTATACTTGTATCATCAGCAAAAAGTACTAGCTTAGCATCTTCGTGTATGTAGAATAGCAAGTCATTAATATATATTAAGAACAGCAAAGGGCCCAAGACCGAACCTTGTGGGAACCCATTTTTGATAACTCCCCAGTTATCATCTACATCATGTGAACTGCTTATTTCAAATTTCTGCACTCTTCCAGTTAAGTATGATTTAAACCATTTGTGCTCTGTCCCACTCATACCACAATACTTAAGCTTATCTAGAAGAATCCCATGATTTACACAATCAAAAGCCTTTGAAAGATCACAAAAAATCCCTTTGGTGATGTCCGGTTATTGAAAGCATTTAATATTTCATCAGTGAAGGTATATATAGCATTTTCAGTTGAAAAGCTTTTTTGAAAACCAAACTGACATTTTGTTAGAACTTTATTTATACTAATACGTGAAGCAACTCGAGAATACATAACTTTTTCAAAAATCTTTGATAAAGCTGTCAGAAGTGAGATGGGCCGGTAGTTGTTGACATCGTATGTATCCCCTTTTTTATGCAAAGGTTTAACGATAGCATATTTCAGTCTATCTGGGAAAATACCCTGCTTTAATGAGCTATTACAAATATGACTGAGAATCCTACAAATCTCCTGGGAACAAGTTTTTAATACCCTGATGGAAATGCCATCAATTCCATATGACCGTTTACTCTTGAGAGAGTTTATTATTTTCCTAATTTCTGAAGGTGAGGTGGGTGGAATTTCAATTGTATCAAATTGTGTGGGTATGGCCTCTTCCATTAATTGCCTTGCTCCTTCTAATGAACATTTAGATCCTATTTTCTCCACAACATTTAAAAAGTAATCATTAAAAATGTTTTCAACTTCTGACTTTTTGTTGATAAAGTTTTCATTTGTTTTGATGGTAATACCCTCTTCCTCTGCTCTTGGTTGCCCTGTCTCCCTTTTAATAATATTCCAAATTGTTTTAATTTTATTATCAGAGAAGCTAATCTGAGACATGATGCACATGCTTCTTGATTTTTTAATAACTTTTCTTAATGTAGCACAGTAGCTTTTATAATATTTTATTGTTTCTGGGTTATTACTCTTTCTTGCGGACAGATATAGTTCCCTTTTTCGGTTACACGATATTTTTATACCTTTAGTAAGCCATGGTTTTTTGCATAGTTTCTTAGAATTAAATTTTACTAATTTCTTGGGGAAACAGTTATCAAATACCCTTACAAATGTATCGTGAAATAAATTATATTTTAAATTAACATCAGGTTCCTTGTAAACCTCATCCCAGTCTAACTGCTGTAGACTTTCTTTGAAATTTTTTGTTGTTAAGTCATTAATCGAGCGCACAATTCTGGTGGACAGTTTTAAATTATTGAACGGAGCTATTTCATATACTGTTACTAGCTGTGCACCATGATCCGAAAGACCATTCTCAATGGGACAAGCATTTATGTTGTTAAACTTATCTTGGTCTATAAAAAAGTTATCTATCAATGTACTGCTGTCCTTTACTACCCGAGTAGGAAAGTTAATAACGGATGTCAGATTGAATGAGCCAAGTAAGACTTCCAGGTCTTTCTTCCTATTACACTCTTTCAGTGAATCTACATTGAAATCACCACAAATAATAATTTGCTTCCCCCTATCTGACAGATAGCACAACAAAGCATCCAAGTTTTCCAGAAATAACTGAAAGTTCCCTGAGGGGGACCTACAATTATAAGATAATCATCATTAAGTTTAAGCTGGCAGGCACATGCTTCAATATGCTGCTCTACACAAAACTTTTTTGTTTCTAAATTTTTTACACTGATAGCTTTTGGCATATATGGCAACTCCTCCTCTTATCTTATTATCTCTACTTACATTTGAGACTAATTTATATCCACTGAAATTCACATTTTCCATACCGGTGACAATGTGATGCTTAGACAGGCATAGTATATCTATTACATTATCAGTTTCTTTACCATCTAAACAAACTAAAAGCTCATCTATTTTATTCTTTAGTCCCCCAATATTCTGGTGAAAATGCTAACATTATTTTTTACTTTACTTTTCTGAGAAATATTTGATTTTTCAACATTTTTAGCACCTGCCTGCCTGAGCTTCTCACTGGACACTGATCTTAGTCTAAAAAAAAAGTACCTTCATGAATTGCAGTGTCCCCCCTTAAGGATTTTGCTATCAATCCAGCTAGTTTCCCCTTCCCATTCCTATTGAGATGCAGGTCATGTCTAGTGAAATCCCACCTATCATTAGCATCCACAGGAACCAAACCTATGTCCGACAGAGTGGCCGCCCTAAGCAGTTGATCAATCTCCATATTGACTCTCCTGACGGAGCGGTTCAATTGGGCTTGATCATGCCGCATGAAAGCAGGCAACAGGCGATATAACTCATGCAACACTAAACAAGTGAGTGGCTCTCACTGAAACTTTCCGCATTGTCACGGGATTTGTAAGGCCAACCCCAGTCAAAAAACTATACTGCCTTGCTGGAATAGCGCCGCCTGAGACTAGAAGCAAAATCACAGCCAGAATGGAAAGATCAAAAGCATTGACACCATCAACACATCGTCTTTTGGTCATCAGCCTGCCCGTAACAGACACAAATCGAAGATAAGCACCCTACTTAAAACGACAGAGCTCGACAAATCACCTGAACTGACCAGGTTAGAGAAATGGAGAGCAAAGATCGGGGTCCCGGTGGGTGGATGACACCACAGAAAGAGTTCCCACCTGGTTACAAGGAGGACTGAATGACGTGGAACTCCCTCAATAGAATGCGGACCAACGTAGCAACATCCAAAGTCAATTAGAGAAGGTGGGGCCTCCCTGACGCATGTCATTTGCTAGTGTGGAGAAGAACAAACCACCGAGCATCTCCTGCAGTGTGAGCTTTGTCCAGCCTGTTGTACCATGATCTGACTGGTGATACCCGTGATTCCTTTGATGTAGCCAGATTCGGGGGCTAGCTTAGTTTAATCCTGGGGAAAAGACTTTTCGACTGTTAAAACAGTACTTGTAAATATGTGCACTATTAATAGATTCATTTTGTATTTGTGTTCAAGCTATGTTTTGTATGACATTTATATGGTATAAGACGCTTCTGATGCTTGTAGAGAATACGCCTGGCCGGCCGCGGTGGCCGAGGAGACTGAGGCGCTCCAGTCACGGTCTACACGGCTACTACGGTCGGGGGTTCGAATCCCCCCTCGGGCATGGATATTTGTGCCGTCCTAGTTCGTAAGTAGTTCATAAGTAGTTTGTAAGTTTAGGGACTGATGACCCCGTAGTTAAGTCCCATAGACTTTACGAACATTTGAACATTTGAGAATACGCCTTACGATTTCATAACCGTAGACCACCAGTTTCAAGAGGGTTTACACGTGTGTTCAGTACACTGTATGACACTGGTACAGTGATCAGAAGTCATATTTCATCTGGACGTGTAAATGAACAGATTGCGAAAGAAGTAGAACGTAGTCAGCAGAATAAAGTCATTCAACAAGCGCATGTTTAATTCCTTCCCGTATCGAGTGTTCCACTTACAAGATATGCACGGGTTTCATCCGTAATATTAAGCCGCGTTGGAGTAGCCGAGCGGTGTAAGGCGCCTCACTGCGAAGCGCGCGGTTGCTCGCCGTCGGAGTTTCGAGTCCTCCCTGGGGCATGTGTGTGTGTGTGTGTGTGTGTGTGTGTGTGTGTGTGTGTGTTGTCCTTAAGTCAACTAGCCTGTTTCTAATCCACGGAGTGATGCCCACGTAGTTTGATACGATAGATTTACAAACATTGGACATTTTTTTCGTAATATTTACAGATCATTGAACACCTTCGAGGAGGAGGTAAAGATGGACTAAATGTTGGTAGATGGACACTGGAAAATTGAGAAGAAATCGCATTTTTATTGCCAACTGATGAAAGCCACGTCTCATGACATCAATAACACTCTTAATTCATATCTCTGGCCCGAAGAAAACTTGACATTGTGGAGACACATTTTCAATAACACTTCTGTGTAAATGTGTGATGTCGTTTGATAGACAATCGATTGGTCACGTTCTGTTGGAGCATCGCTTTATAAAACCCTGTTTTCTCCACTTTATTGAAATGAGTATCCATCAATATTGGAGGAGATTAATTAGGCTGCAAGAGTGCGTACGTTCTTCCACCATGACGGTGATTCTGCAAATTTTAACGTCAGGTAACAGATAATCTAAAATTAATATTCCCCGGAAAATGGATGTGCCACAAATATTGCCGACACAGCCCCGGGACCCTATTCCTTTGTATTTATGCCTATTTGGGTGGTCGAATGGCGAAGTCTACAAAGGAAAAGCAAATGCATAGGCTGATTTGATAGTTCGGATTATCTATAGTACAGCCGTCAGTGAATAACGCAAAAACGCACATGTGGTGTAACACGAGAAATTTTGTATATGCGACATGAATTCGTGAAAGAAGCAGGCGGCCGTTGTGAAATTAAATGGTGGTAGTGCTACAGATAATCTGGCTACGTCACAATTTTTTTACAGGTCCCCCTCAAGCTCAGTATGACTTTCATGACGCGTTTCGTACACGTCAATCATCAGATTTACTTACGCGACGGCAGATACACGTATACAGATGAAGGTACACAGAGTTTCAAGAGTTTCACACACAGGCATATGCATAAACAGGTAAGCTGCATATGTGGTGTACCGAACAACGTTTTTTTTTCAAAATACATGTAACTGCATCTGTATAAGTGTGGTTGTCGTCACAAAAGAGATGTAAATCTGATGATGGACGTATAAGAAACGCATCATTAAAGTTGTTCGAATTTAAAATGTTCAAATGGTTGTATAGCTTATGGGACTTAACTACGGGATCATCAGTCCCTAAACTTGCAAACTACTTATGAACTAGCTAATCCTAAGGACGGCACAAATATCCATGCCCGAGGGGTGATTCGAACCCCCGACCGTAGTGGCCGTGCAGACCGTGACTGAAGCGCCTCAGTCCCCTCGGCCACCGCGGCTGGCATTAAAGTTGTACTGTGCTTGTAGTGTGAAATGTAAAACCTTTTTGCGGCCTAGCTAGCTTATCTGCAGCACCAACAATTAATTGAGTAATAACAGAATTCAAAAGTGAATTGAATTTGATGGTGGACTTTCTGAAAATCAAACTTAAACGTCATTAGATTGAAGCTTTTTTGGGTTACTTACTGACAGCTCTATCTGTACTCAATAAAATTTGGATACATGTTTCATGGCATTTTATTGCAATTAATCTATATTACGTACCACTAACCTAAAATATTTGCAGAATCTCCTGCCTGTAAGTACTCAAACCTTGACATACTAGTCTTTCGAAACTTCTTTTTCCATTTGCAGAGATAATTTAAACGTGTACAAATCATAGCGAAAGTTATGTGTACCATTTCTAAGAAAAACGCTTTTCCCTTGTAGTCCATAAAATGCGATGACGATCCAAGCAGTCACAAAGGTTTCGGCGTGCCTCTCTGGTACTGCAGAATATCAAATCAATGCTGATTGGTCGCCGTTGTTTTATCAAAACAATCTCTTTATTGCCATTTTCGAGTGTGTTCCCTCATCAGGTAATCTAATATATAAGGCAGAGTGTCCATATGTTTGTACGTGTTGCATACAAATCTACAGTTTTGTTCCAATATTTATGAAATTTTGTACACGTAAGCTTCAATCCACGAGGACGGTCGCCGTAAGTGTAAGAATCACATACGATGTATAGTTAACGAGATATGACGTCATAAACAATGAGATGCATGAAAAACTGCTGCATTTTGCGACAATGCTGCTCATTTTCTCCTAAACCATTGGACCGATTTCTACCAAATTGGTACACACATCCCTGCTGCATGGTTAAGAATCACATACGGCACATGGTTCAAACGATATTACTTCATAACCAATAGAAATCGCAAAAACTGCCATACAATGTGGCGAGACTTTCGAAATACACTGTATGAGAATGACCGTACTTAGAGACTTGCAACTAATTTTAAACATAATTTCAAACCTTTATTAAACTTTTTCTCGCTGACAACCACAGTAAAATGATGAAAGGAGAAAAGTTTCTCGCTTGCTACTTTTCCACTGTTCATGGACTAAAACTACGGCATTCGGTATGACGTTACAATTTATAATTTCTACACAACAAATTGTAGCCACAGGAAATTTTACAAACAGTATACACGCATATAGTTGGGTGTACCTTCTAAACTGTATCACAGTACGACACGTAGGCCATGAGATATGGCCACATATACAATAACTTTCATGGAAAACCGGCCCATCACGCAGCAAGTTATAGTCTATTACTTTTTTTACTAGAAATTGCACTCCCAAGAGATTTTACAAATATACAGCCCTTATACAGATGAATATATACCTGAAAAATGGCAGGAATAAATAAATAAATAAATACCCGGGTAACGCCGGGTTTTCAGCTATTCTAATAAAACACTCGTGCGCACAGAAGCCTCGCATAACAAGGCATAAAAATGACATTACAATAACAACATAGAAACTCGAACAATAATCAACTATCAACTAGAGTTACCTCACTGTCCTTTCAAATACCTCCCATAGCTATGCAACGCTGACCTCTGCGATACAGATCCTGGAAACAATGCACTAAGTTCCTTTGAGATGGTGTTCAAAAACCTCGTTACGGTTCATTGGATGTCAGGAATGTCGTCAAACCTCTTTCCTTCCCTAGCTAGTTTGGGTCGACGGAATAGGAGGATTCAGATCCTGCAGGTATGGTGGATGGTCAAGTAGAATCACCCCCTTTGTTGCCAGCAACTGTTTGACAAAATTGGCTGCGTGTATGAGAGCATTATAAAATAATTTTTATAATGCTAGCGCCTATAAGAATTGGTTTAATCTACGGATAAAATTTATTCGAAATTCAAGGTAGTGGAAAATGGTAAAAAAATTGTTAAGGGAATATACTTTTACTCATAACTTCAATTTAAAGGTTTTACATAGGGCGGCTAGTAGCATTATAAAAATTAGGAATGAAGTTACCTCGTATGGCTAGTCGATGCTGGTTCTGCAACACCAATCTGTCGACTAGGCTGAAAATACAATATCTTTTTTATTGGTAACTTATTCCTAAAGTGATTTGCATCAGTTATAGTTGTTATGTCATGCACAATCGGAATATGTAAAATAATCACGATTATGTTGCAACAATGTGAACAAAGAATAATTTTTATGTTCACTTATCGGACTTCGAAAAGAAAAGAAAATGCGGTGCGATCGAATGATTGCAGGCCCTTCCGATACTGTGACTGTGAAGTAAGGAATTGCCGCTATTTATTGACGAATTTATGCAACCGATTGTACATGACTTTTTTTACCATATTGGTGTCCAAATCACTATAAGATTAAGTTCTTGAACATTAACGCCATATGGATAGATATAAAGCTGAAATGACTAAAAACATTTTAGTAAACTTTAACCCTACTTTATTCATTATTTATCTCGAAAAACAAATTACTCACATTAATAGTTGTAGAATTGAATGAGTAGGAATGCCTACGTCCTTCCAAGACAACGTATCTAAAGACCATGAAAACAAGTGATCATCTTTCTTTTCTTTCCAGAGAGGAAATAAATGGTTGATCAGTGAGGTATCTTTGCAGCGGAAAGAATGACGCTGACTTGCAGAAAAGTTATTACTACGACCTACCCGATGAATCGTGTATCGGTTCAACACTCTCTCTCTCTCTCTCTCTCTCTCTCTCTCTCTCTCTCTCTCTCTCTCTCACACACACACACACACACACACACACACACACAAAACTATTTCATACACTAGCTCTTTCAACGTCTCAGTATCGTGTGCCCGCTCCCACTCAGTCACCTCAATTTCACATTCCCCTTGCATACTCTTCTCTTAAAGTACAGATTGAAATATAAATTGCTAGAATATAAGTTAATGAAGGAATGGTTCTGCACACTGGGAATTGAAGTTAGTTTTTTTAAGAGATATGTTTTCAGAAAAGCACTTTAGTGTGCAGCCAGTTTTACATATGTCTCCTGAGTCGCACGATAATGAATAAATATATTTCCTGTATCTTTTTAAATATGAAATCAAAATATTAATTTTAACATTACACTCAACTCTCATCATAAGAAGAAAAGCTTCCAAAAAAATGTTACATATAAATAATTCACATTAAATCGCTAAATATTTAAAGGGATATAATAAATTGCTAACATGCAAGAAAATAAATCATTAACCTAATAGTGCTGTTGAGATATAAGTGTCGAAAGAGCAATGTACTGCCACACAACACAGTTGTGTTTACATTCGCCTCGTGCCCCTTTGACAAGCCTATTGGGATATTCAAATGTTAAAATGCGCACTGAATGGCATTGTTTATGTTTCGCTCATACCGCCCCACACTGTGGCTGCACTGCTAGCCACATAAACAAACCTCTCTCCTCATTTGCAACACCCAAAAAAAAGCAATTGTTATAATAAAAATTACTATTTCTCGAAATGGACAAACAAAACTAAACTAGTTCACTATATTCTGCAATAGCCACCTTCTTTTATTTTGGACAGCACTTATTTTTCTCGTGACACAACAGTGTCTCGCAAATTGCTTGAAGTGTTTTATGTCTACTACATTATAGATGCCTTTCGACATATTCGAGACAGGGTTTGCCAATTCCATCGCATTTTCATGAGTAATAAGGTCGACCATATGCAGGTCTTCATAAATCTTATATATTTTTTTGATCTCGTTGTCATATTAAAACTGGTCTTTATCTGTGTATTGTTGAAGCTTTTTACCAAATCCTCTAACTTTTATGGCCTGTCCATGTCTGGTAAAATTATTACAGTTATTGCCCTAGCATCTAAAGTGACCCTTACAGATCCATCATTCTTCATCACTAAAACTAGTGGACTACAGTATGGACTTTGTGATCTTTCTGTGATACTCCATTCCAACATGTTTTTGATTTCGGTGTCTACTGCCTCAAGTTTTGCAGCAGGGATATTATGTGGTCGTAACTTGAAACGTCTATGTTCTTTAACTTCAAACCAATGAACTTAGTCCTTTCGTAGCCCAGGTGTATCGAAAATTACTCTAACATACTTCCTCGACAACTTTCTAAAGGCTGCACACTCATTGTAAACCACTTCCTCCAGCTTATGTACTCTGTCATTATTGATATCATTACTGTTGTCTGCACCATTACATAATATTTCATTCTCACAGCTTCACTGTGCCATAAATGTAATCGTCGCTGTCGACTATCCCATAGTTATCACAATAAACGATAGTTTCCCTCGGCATCTTAACGTGAACCTCGCTTTGTTTTTCCATTGGGGTTACACACCCTTCTTCCTCTTCTTCATTTCTCTTTACGTTAGCAGTACTTCTCCTAAAATACACTAAAGCACAATCTACCATTACCCTACTTACTCCCAATATAATTTATACACATAATCCTCTAATAATCACTACATTAACTTCGAAATGTTTCTCTTGAATCTAGACTGTTAACATCGATTGCTTTTTAATTAATCTGCTTTTGGCACCAATGGCACCGATTATTTTCACTCCCTACGCAGGAAATTCTGGAATACCATTCCCCTCTATTACTTTCAAATACAGTCCTTCATTAAAAGCACAAAAGTCACTGCCTGAATCAAAAACTGCAGATATCTCTTTAGTGTAAAGGTTAACTCTCATTTACATCATTTTTTTACACCCCATCCCTACCTTCGTAACCTAAGTACTGAATTATCACTCACCCTCTGTCATCAGTGCTAGATCAGACTTCATCAGAACCCGGAATTAGTTTTCCTGTCTCGGCGGATCACATCCCTTGTCTGCCCTGTTCTTTCATTATTTGATGTATACTGCTCACTATTACCTCGCTCAGCATTATAACTATTGCCATGATAATGACGTCCACATTTCTCCCAATTGTTAACTGGAATTGTATATCCTGTCAGTCTCAGTCGGTCATCCATGCTGTTGTCGTTCGTAAAGTACACACAATACATCTAACACTATATTAAATTTCAGATAAAAACTAGGGTGGGCTTTTCGAAAATTGTACCTCAATATTTTGTCTCTCTGTGCTGGACACGATTTTCAGACTGAATTATTATATAAATATGCGAATAAGGAAATTAAAGTACGAAGTTTTTATATTAACACGTTGGATGACTTATGGCCGCCGCCGGCCATAGTAGGCGTCTCTGGTGTTCTGACGTCATCACGGCAGTCGACGTGTTAATTATACAAGGAGGACAATGAAGCAAATATTAAACAATAGATGCCATAGATGTGCACAAAAACCAGTAGTTTAAGAAGCCACTATGACTGGTTATAGGAAGAGGATATCTTTATATCAAAAGGGAATATTACACGACCATACGCTGCTTAGGGAAAATGGCTAGCACAATAGCGATCTAGAGTTATTTTGTGGTAACGGAATAACGTTATTTCTTGGCGTCACTATTTTGCATATTATCGTGTAAAATATCTGCTGCTACCAGATAATTCAAGTAAGTGCCTAAGTTCTGATTACTTCATATTGACTAGTTACGACTCACTATTTCCTTTACTATATGGAAATTCACGGTTCAGGTAGGAACAAAGAAAATGCACACCAATAAATTCCAACTATTTTTAAACAAATGAATTTATTTGCTTTTTATACGCAGTCGGCCGAATTAAGAGCAAAGGCAAGGAAGTTTGAACAAAACTGTGAACTAAAGGAATACTAAAACGTACAATGTTTATCCTTGTTGTGCTATATTTGAAACTCAGTATGCAACGCAATAGAAGATGTGTGTTATCTGTTTGAATATGAATGTGTACCGAAAGTGACCTTTATGTCATACACGCATTGTATAATGTCCGTGCTTTGAGACTGTTGACAGGTGTGCATGATATGTAAATGCTCTTACGTGATTGCGAACTTTATCACAATGCTAATTAATATTTTCATGACGTTTCTGCGACACTTATTTCGTTAAACGTGAAATCACATGACGAGGTAGTAATGACATTCGGCTACGAGCAAACCGCATTGAATCGTATAATTCTATACACAGTCGTTGCTTTCATTAAAACGTATTTTACATTCATATATATAGAAGCTATTTTGTCCTTTGTTGGAGGTAACTTATTTTAACGATATGAGATATCAGTAAAACTTACACAACGCGTTTGAAACTGGATCTACTGATTCACACTCCGATGGTGATCTCTTCGAAAGCAGTTATCTCTCTCTCTCTCTCTCTCTCACTTTCTTTCTGTCTCTCTTTCGGGCGATACATTGTCTACTTGCTGTCTTCCAAGCCTTGTATATACCCGATTTACTGCGTATCATCACATTCTGCGTGCTTACATTCCCCTGTTGCCTCATTCATTGGCGACGTAAATTACTCTAAGAGAACGTATATATCACTGACTTCATCAGTCTCAGTTAGACACTGTGCCAGTCCAGCTGTTACCTCTTTTCTTCAGGACAGGCTAGTGGTACCGAAATATTGAAATGTTTGTGAACCTAAGGGACCAAGCTGCTATTGTTATCGGTTTCTAAACTTACAAACTACTTAAATCAACTTACGATAAGGACAAAACACACACCCATGCCCGAGTGAGGACACGAACCTCCGGCGGGAGCGACCGCGCAATCAGTAACATGGCGCCCCAGAACGCACGACCACGACGTGGTTAAGAGGTATCGAGTTAAATTTATGTCATATATTAAATACAATTGGCCGTGCCTACGTCACACAGAGAGGCCCGAGGCCGACGAGAAAGACACGCCGCTGCGCGAACGTCACGTCACTTGATCAAGTGAGGCCTGAGCCGGCGGTCGCTGAGGGCACACCCACCGCCTGGTAGTGGTCGGCCAGCTTACGTTCGCAGGCTTTGTTGTTGTTGATGGTTTTTGAGGGGACTAAACAGCTAGGTCATCAGTTCCCTGTTCCTAGCTTAGAGTTCACAGTCAATAACGTAAAAAATAAAACAAGGTTCTAAAAATGATAACACTCATAAGGGACAGACTGACAACGGTCAAGACACTAACAACACAAAACGATGAAACACAAGAGATAAAACGAAGTTGGGATCTCTCCTAAAACTGGACAGCAAAAATACACGGGTGGCTGATCACAGAGAAAAAACAGGATGAGCCAGCCATACTGCACACACTAAAAACTCCTAGGTCCTTCACATAAGGACCTGTAAAAATCTGTTAAAAGTGCTGGATTGGTGGTGGCGTAAGACAGCAGGCCACAGCACCCATCTCTAGATAGAGTCGTAAAAACCAACCGCGCGAATAAAACTTAAAACTGCGTTAGCCATAGAGGCGTCGTCGCCTAAAACTAAGGGTAGCACGTCTGGTAGATTAAAAGAGTGCCGCAAGTTAGCTAAATTCGGACAGTCCACCAAAAGATGGGCCACTGTAATGACTACACCACATCGACACACGGGCGGGGACTCACGGCGAAGGAGATACCCGTGGGTTAACCACGTGTGCCCAATACGGAGGCGGCAGAGGACAACCGCCTCTCGGCGGATCGGCCGCAGTGAAGACTTCCACAGGACTGTTGACAGCTTCACTGCCCGAAGCTTGTTTGGTGCATTCGCCATAGCCCACTCGGCGCTACAAGCCTCGCGCACCTTCCGGTGCAACACCAATTTCAGATCAGGTTCCATGACGCCAATATCGAGCGGTGGTTCCATAGTGGCCTGCTTGGCTAAGCGATCAACATGTTCATTCCCTGGGATGCCGACGTAGCCCGGGGTCCACACAAAGACCACAGAACGGCCTGGTCGTCTTAGAGAGTGAACAGTATCTTGGATCGACCGTACCAATGGATGGCGAGAAAAACACTGGTCGATCGCTTGTAAGCCACTCAGGGAGTCAGAGCAGATGACAAATGACCCCCTGGGGCACGCTTTGAGGTGTTGCAGATTCCTGAGAATGGCGATCAGTTCGGCAGAGAAACTGGTACTCTCACCTGGCAGAGAATGCTGTTCCACATGGTCGTCATGAAGATACGCATTCCCAGCATGGCCATCTACTACGGAACCATGTGTAGACGGCTTTTGCGCCATGGAACAAGTCTAGGACTTGTTGAAACTGGCGACGGAGATGTCTAGTGGAAACTGAGTCCTTCGACGTACGGGACAGATCCAGATGGAGCAGCAATCGAGGAATAGACCAAGGAGGGTTTCCAAAGGAATAGTGGAACGTGGTAGGGAGTGGAGAGGATGCGAGGGACGAAAGAAGGGAACGAGCACGGACTGAGTTCGGGTAATCCGACCTAGGCCGTCGTGGAGGAATAGGGACTGCAGTGTCTGGAAAAATGAGTTGGCGGTTCGGATGGAGGGACGAGGCCTGAACATGGGCAACGTATGAAGCCAGCAGGTGTTGCGGAACCGCAGTGGGAGGAAAAGCCCCTGTCGCCAAACGAACACCACAGTGTAAAATTGGGTCTATTGCCTGCAGTGCTGACGGCGCAGCCGAGTCGTAGACTATGCAGCCATAGTCTAGGCGTGACTGAATGAGCGTCTTGTAAAGTTGTAAGAGCTTTGGGCATGAGGCTCCCCAAACAGTGTGGCTGAGACAGCGCAGGATATTGAGGTGTCGCCAGCACTTTTGTTTCAACTGGCGTAGGTGTGGCACCCAGGTTAGACGATCATCAAACCTGTGTGTCTCTTCGACTTGTAGCAGGTCGCCAGCTAAGTAAAGTTCGGGTTCCGGGTGTACTGCCCGGCGTCGACAGAAATGCATCACACGGGTTTTGGATGCGATCTGCAACCGCCGTTCAGCTACGCCGATGCTGGAGGAGCTGTAATACATGCAGAAGTCATCGGCATACAAGGAAGTAGAAACCGATGACCCCGCAGCAGCAGCAAGATCATTTATGGCGACTAAGAATAAAGGAATACTAAGAACGGAACCTTGTGGGACTCTGTTCTCTTGACAATGAGATGAGTTGAAACAAGAACCAACACGAACACGAAAAGACCGCAATGCCAGGAAGTTCTTTATGAATGTAGGACCCCGTAAGCCCCAATCGTACAGTGTAGACAGGATATGATAGCGCCAGGTGGTGTTGAACGCTTTCCGCAGGTCAAAGAAGACGGCAACCAGGTGTTCACGGCTGTACGAATGGCCGACTCCAGTGACACGAGATTGTCGATAGCGGAGCGGCTTTGACGAAACCCACCCTGTTGTGGCGCCAAGAGTCCTCGGTCCTCGAGGATCCACATGAGCCTCCGACTCACCAACCGTTCAAGAAGCTTGCATGGAACGTTGTTGAGGCTGATCGGGAGGTAACTATCACCCACCTGCGGCTCGGCCCCAGGCTTAATCATCGGAATGATAATGCTATCCCGCCAGGAGGACGGAAAAACACCCTCAAGCCATATGCGATTAAACAGGGCGAGAAGTTGGCTCTTAGAGTCCGTTGATAGGTGTCGGAGGAACTGGCTGTGAATGCGATCGGGTCCAGGGGAGGTATCCGGGCATGCATCAAGAGCACTTTCAAACTCCCACTCAGTAAATGGGACGTTATATGGTTCCCGACGTCGTGTTCGAAAAGAAATCTGATGGCTCTGCTCGCTCTTTAACGGCGCGAAAGTCTGCACCATAGGCAGCAGTCTCCGATGTATGTGCAAAATGACCTGCCAGGTGCTCAGCGACGGCGACAGGGCCAGTACACCGCATACCCTGGTCACTGAGGCACGGAATTCCCGCCGATGGGCGGTGCCCGAAGAGGCGTCGAACTTGCGATGACACCTTGGAAGGAGAAGCTTGGGAAACAATGGACGCGACATACTTCTCCCTGGAGGCCTTCTTACTGTCTTGTATCAGTCGCCGGGCCCGTACCCGGAGACGCTTGAAGGCTACAAGATGTTCGACAGAAGGGTGACGTCGGTGGCGCTGTAGTGCTTTCCGACGTTCCTGTATGGCCTCAACAATCTCTGGTGTCCACCAGGGCACCGATGGACGATGGAGCGAACCAGATGTGTTGGGAACAGTGGTTTCGGCTGCAGAAACGATGGCCTCTGTGACCTGCTGAACGGCGGCGTAAACATCTGCTGGAAGGGGAGAGGAAATCACAGAAGCTGAAGAATAAGCTGGCCAGTGAGCCCTACGGAGGGACCAGCGAGGCAGACGGTCGGCAGGCGAACACTGTGGGAGCGACAGGAAGATCGGAAAATGGTCGCTGCCACACAGGTCGTCATGGACCCTCCAGGTGAGACGTGGAAGGAGGCTAGGGCTGCAGACAGACAGGTCTGGCAAAATACGTACCATGTGCTGTGCTTAAGTGGGTAGGAGCACCGGTGTTAAGAAGGCAGAGATTCTGCTTTGACAGGAGAGATTCAACACCCCTACCCCAGGCCGAGGTCTGTGTGCCACCCCACAGAGCATGGTGGGCGTTGAAGTCCCCCAAAAGAAGAAAGGGTGGGGGAAGTTGGTCAAGTTGGGTGACCAACGCAGCGAGATCTGTGGGAGAGATGGCCTCGTGGAAGGTAGACGGAGCTGACGGTAAAATCTTGTACTACCCGGAGTCGAACAGCGACTGCCTCTAGAGACGTTTGAAGAGGCACAGCAGCACTGGGGACAGAGGCGTGGACATAAACGCAGACGCCACCAGAAACTCAGTTGTAGATGGTTCGGTTTTTAAAATAGCCCCGATAGCCTGGGAGGGCTGGTGTCCTTTCGATGGGGAACCATGTTTCCTGCATGGCTAGACAGATCGCAGGTAAGTGGCAGAGTAATTGCCGCAGCTCTGCCAGATGGCGGAAAAAACCGCCGCAATTCCACTGCAAGATTTCGTTTGCAGTCTGCTGAATAGCCATAATGTAAGAGATGAAATGGTCAGCACCTGCTGCCAATTCCGCAGAATCCGCAGGATCGAGAACCATGGGTTCTGGAGATCCTAGGAAGACAAGATCCTTGGGGGATGCAAGGATCTCCACCTCGTTTTCCGTGGCCGAAGATGTGAGCGAGCGCTCCTTTTGAGCCACTGAAGGGTCCTTAGTATTGTCTTTCTTCTTTTTGGTCTTTTTAGTTCTCTCCCGCTGGCACTTTGGTGGTAAGGGCTGGGAGGACTTCCCAGAAGCGACATCAGGGACAGTCGAAGAGCTGGAAGCCCTTTGGTCAGCGGTTGTTGGATCCTTTAGCCAAAGGCTAGGATCCCCTGGTGCACTCTGAGAATCCTCGGAAGGGAGTGTCCCGAGGGACCCCTTCCGAACAAGAGGGGCCGGGGAAGACTGTTTCTTCTCCAGCTGGGGAGTGGGGACAGGTGTCCCCGATGGTGGGGGGGGGGGGATTTGTTCCCACAGGTGTCGAGGGAGCGACAGGCGCGCACCCGTCATGGAAGATTGACGGCCCTTAGGGCCCACAGGAGGAAACAACACTGGTGGTTTCACTGATCTCGAAGAGACTGTTGCTGCTGTAACTGTGGCAAAAGATGTTTCCTCATGGACAGGGTGTAGCCGCTCGTATTTCTTACTTGCCTCATGGAAGGTCAGCCGGTCCAGGGTCTTTACCCCATAATTTTACTTTCCCGATGTAAAACAGAGCAGATCTCGAGCATGACGGGTGATGTTGCCCACAATTCACACATAGTGGAGGTGGGGTACATGGGGCGTCCGGGTGAGGTGGCCGCCCACATTCCCTGCATGTTGGGCTGGAAGTACATTGGGACGACATAGGCCCGAACTTCCAGCACCAGAAACAACGCATAGGGCCTGACTTCACACTGGTAGATCATTACCTTAACCTTCTCAGGCAGTGTATTGCCTTCGAAGGCCAAGATAAAAGCATCGGTGGCAACCCTTTTTTTCATTAGGACCCCTGTACACCCGCCGGACGAAGTGGACACCTCGTCGCTGCAGGTTTGCTCGCAGATCGTCATTGGTCTGGGACAAACGATCACGATGATAGATGAGACCTTGGACCATATTTAATGATTTGTGGGGCGTGACACTCGCCGGGATATCACCCAGCCTGTCGCAGGCAAGTAGTGCCCGCGACTGGGCCGAGGACGCCGCCAGTATCAGAACGGCCCCACTCCTCATCTTCGAAAATGACGCTACTTCACTAAACTTGTCTTCTATGGTGTCGACAAAAAACTGAGGCTTAGTGGAAGTGAAGGATTCGCCATCAGTATGTTCACAAACTAGATATTGAGGTGAGTATTGCACTGATCTATTAAGTGCCCTTCGTTTCTCCCATGGGGTGGCAAGGGACGCGAACGTCTTAGGGTCATAGGTAGAGGCGTTATACTCTGTTTTCCCACGCCTAGAGACGCCGTTTTCGCGACCGGCCACGCTTTTATTTGCTCGTTTCATTTTCGTCCCACGAGCAGCTAGGGAAAAGAGAGCCCCGCTTGCCTGGGGAAGCCTTATACAACTGAGGTGCGGCAGCTTCCTCAGAGGTTGCTCGTTAGCGGCTGTTCAACCTCAACAGCCATCTCCTCGGCACGTAGCACACCTTGAGATTGAGGGATTTTTATAGAGATTTGTACCGTCCTCGCGACCCGGGTGATTAAGCCAAGATCCCCGGGCTCTGAAACGTACAACGTTCCACCGTCGCGCTGAACGATGGTCGTTGAAGCACGCACAGAGCACAGTCCACAGCTCAGGACCCCGGGTTCGCCAAGCCCGTACCCAGCAAATTAATGCTGAGCCCCTGAGGGGTCGCAGGCTCTGTGTAACGTAACCACGGCTAGTTGTAAGGTCTTGTCTTCTAGGTGGTGTTTATATGTACAGTTTCTTTTAAGATTGAAAGAATGGTAATGGACACAGGATTGCACTTTAGAAACTTATGACGTTATTTGTATACTCTTCAGACCGAATACTGGTCTCGATGCTATGCTGCACTTGGCAAGCATGTTTATTTCTGAATAACAATGGCTCCCACATCCATTTGAAACTGCGTACTGAATTCGTTCTTGTTCACGTATTTTTCGCTCGCATTTCCCTCCGGTACCGGATGGACAGTTCTTTGATGGTTGAATAAGTGTCCTAGCAATTAGGGCCGTGAAAGACACGTGCGAAACGTGCGGCCGCACGGGGCGGCACATTATTAGGCTGTCATTAGACAGACAGTAGCAGTGGCAGATACGGCAGTGCTGATGAAGAAGGCGAGGCAGGGGGGAATTCTGTGACAACTCGTTCCTCTGTTTTGAGAGCTGTCGTTTTGGTCTTAGAGGTCCTATGAAATTTATTTTTCAAATCATTGCCATTATATTTAGAAGGGCTATTCTAGCCATTGTTACTTTCTTTACGAATGAAAAATACAGCGTTGGTAACGGAAATTGCTCGATGGGGTCAAGGCCGTTCAGACTCAATTTCATTGTTTTTCCTAATCATGGAGAAAGGGTCATGTCACAGTATATTGTGCAAGTAGCTTGTTAATTTTTTTATTGTAAAATCTTTAGCGGTAGAGATCAGAAAATGAAAGTTAGAACGCTCATTGCTGATGCAAATTACTTTGTTAATGGCCACAGTTCTTGCACAATGGAAATTTATCTAAGTGCTTACTCCTTCAGGAAGCAGCCAACATTTTAACAAACACAAAAATGATATACAAGAAAATAGATAAATAAACACAGGATGAGGAGCATGAAATTATAAAGCAGGAGTTTGATACTTCAGGTTATTATTTATTCAACAAAATAATCAAGCAATAAACGTGGGGAGACGAAACAAGCATGATCAAGCACACACCTTGTACAACAGTGAATTAAATTATTAAGTTACTGCCTGTAATAAAAACGTTTCTGCCATTTCAAACTATGGAGGGAACAGGGGAGGATATTTTAAAATACATTCACTAACAGATACACGCATAATACTTGCAACACTTAATCCAGAGCAATTCGTGGTAGTTGCGGATAGAAACGTCGGTGGCGGTTTGATGAGATGACGGATGTCTTCAAGCACAATTTTATACTATATACGAACGAACTCATGTGCAGGGAGGCAGCAGCATACTAACCTTAAGTACCATGTGTTGTACAAACATGGTGAATTACATACAATGTACGAAAAGAGATTAAAATAAACAAGTAAAGCACACACGAGAATTCAACAGAAAGCAGCTGTTATCACTGAAGAGCATGGCTGAAGGCCAAAGTAATGACCATTACGATAGCACGTTGTGCAGTCGGTCATACCGAGATAGGAAAGATGAAATGAATCCAGAAATTTCGAAAGAAAATGTAGCATATTCACGGAACCAGACACCACACGAAAATGTTAGTTAAAAGCAGCAAGGAATTCAAACATACTAAGTTTACGCAAAGCTGAAGGCCCACATACCTGTATTCTGAGAAAACAAGACAAAAATGATGACCAGACTGAAAATACAATAACTAAATGTACACTAAATTGCTAGAGTTTTGAAAAATAAGGAACACATCGCCCTCAATAGTGAAAGAATTACTTAAGAAAAACTCTCAGTATTAATCCAGGAATGCCTGATCACGAACAAAGTTCTAACAGCATGCCATCCCCTTAGCATGATTCGGCGAAATACTCACATCGGCGGTCGCAGCAAGAGTGAGCTCGAAGGCCACCTGCAAAGTGTTCCCTGGCCGTACCGGACGTTAGGGTGCGTTCAAAGCCTACTGTCTACCAATCCTCGCTACCCGAAGGATGTAATTTCCTCTACTACTATTTCAGGCAGGTCTCTTTTGTTACCTCTTTGGTCCATGATTATGTTGGTACCACACTAAGAACTAGCCACCTCACCATCTCGTCAAATGAGGGTGTCTCTGGCTACATAGCAGACGGCAGTGGAGACGACGTACGAAACCGCGCGCTTTTAACTACAGTAAACGAGGCCTAACGCGCGATGCGGCGACTGTAAGGCATTGCGCGGAAGTCAGTCAATATTAAAAGCAATCTTCCACATTCATACAAACACACAAGTTCAATCACAAGGGTGGATACAAATATAAACATGTGGCATTAATCATTAATAAAGATATAAAATAATTGAAGTATAAGTAAATTAAAGTAATGGTGGAGAAGCTCTTTAGAGTAATGCAAGTAGACCTTTCTAAAGTTCAAAACTCTAAATAGAACACGAATACACATTCAGTGTACGTGTTTCAGCTGTAACTCGCGATTTTAAGCTATACTGAAGAAATAGGGAAGTGATAAATAATTCAGTTGTACTTGCCTGATGGGATGAGTAAAATAGCTGGTAAAAAATTCAAAACGTCAGGATTTTCAAATTACTGTTGTGGTAAATAAATTTTATAAATTAAACTGTTACTTTTTACTTTTCAAATCAACTTCCTACAGAAAATCTAACACTAATGGCAGATAATTAACTTACATTTAATTTCCACGTTACCACTCTTACTTGGTTGTGAATTTCAGAGAGTCAGCCGATAAAGATCCTATAATAGTATTCAGAAAAGTTTTGAAATTCAAATACTTTGCATCAAATTTTAACCTAATCGTAAACTTAGCCTTTATTGAAGCAAGACAAACAGAAATTTTCGAATTTAGGTACCATGAGCATATGTGCTTGGCCACGTTTGAAACCCAAGTTTCCTGCTTACTAGGCAGTCGCGCTGCCCACTACACCATCCGAAAACAGTGGTCGCATCTGCACCAACTTCCCTAGCACGTTCCTGCCAAATTTTCAACTTATCATCACTCTTATTGACAAGCAGTACATACTATTAATATAATTTCTGATACAGAACTTTTCCAGAAGAATTTCGTTACGGGATTGTGTATTATATCAGGAGCCTGGTCTTTGTATGAAATGACGGGAGAACCTATAAGTCCGACCATCTGTAATGCCTAAAAGCAGAACAGTTCATATACGTTGCTCGTAAGTCATGCTTCTTCTTCCTCAAGACTGAAGACAGGAAAAGTTTTCTTTCTTTATTTGAAAATCTAATAAGGCGGAAAAAAGTACGCGTCTCCCAAATAGCTAGAATGGAAAATAAAGGGAATAACAGTGAAGTGATAGGGCGTAACAGTGAAGTGATAGGGCGATGGAGACTAGTCTGTTAGCACACACTGAATAATCAGGAACGAAAGAGCCAATTCATTATAATAATGATATTCGTCTGTCTGTTCTATATAAAGAGCAACCGCGGTGCAGTTCGTGAATATTTTTCTGTCAGTAAAGTCGTAGGGCATGAATTGTCGAGAGACCCAGAAGGGCAAGTTCAGTCGCCTAATTGGAAAGGTATTTCCCTATCATTCGCGCCCGCAGGCACCTTTCCTTCGCGAAGTGTGCGATCTGTGTGCTGAAGTGTCCATGTTAAGTGCAGGTGACTATAATGAGGCCGCGGTGGAGTAGCCGAGCGGTCTAAAGCGTCTCGCTGCGGAGCGCGCGGTTGCTCGCCGTGGAGGTTCGAGTCCTCCCTGAGGCATGGGTGTGTGTGTTTGTCCTTAGTTTACCTAGGTTTAAGTAGTTTGTAAGCTACGGACTGATGACCACGCAGTTTGGTCCGATAGATTTACAAACATTTGAACTATAATGAGTGCGTGCATAGTGTAGTGTCGGTTTCGAGATGGTGGGAGAAGGGAGAGACTTAAGCCCGGTGCTGCTACATTGCCTACTCCTCTCTAAAAGCACCAAGGGTGCCGCGGAGCTTAACGTCCCTATCCGACGGATGGACTCCATCTACAGTGTCCCATGCCCTCACTCCATCATACAACGCGGAGAGGTTTGGAATTTAATCCTGGACATTGGTGAACAAGGACTTTGCACCAGCACCCTTTCGGTTCCTATGCCGTAAACCAAAGGGAAAATCGTTAACATCGCGTGAGTACGCATCCTAGCACTGGCCACGCCCGGCGGTGCTTCTCCTCGGTGATCTGCCGGAAAGCGTTGTATCCACCGCTGCACGGCCGTTGACATACTTTTCATTTTACTCTCCTTTACGTTCTTAATTTCAGAGTTATAAAGCAAAAAGTTATGAAAATGCAAAAGAATATCATCCCATTGGTATGAGTCCCAAGAAATCCTCTCCATATAGCTGTTGATATAACTAATTGTCGTATAGTTTCTGGTACACCCTACATCGGAACAGCAAGGTCAGAAGAAAGTGATGAAAATTTACTGAGTTGAGCTTAATTGAGGCACCCTCTCACCGGGATGCACTTTTCTAAAACGCTTTTTTCGTCGTTGTATGTGCACCGGTAGAGGGAGTGGTAGGACTGGGTTGAGCTGTGAGATGCTTCTGCCCCTCGTAAAACTAATTTTATTTTTAATTTCAAACAAAATTTTGAATTTCTATTATAGCGAAAGTCACAACAATTTTATTCAGCGTAGCGTTTTCCAAAAGGTTAATAGTTTATATTCAATCCACACAATGAATCGTAAAACCTTTCTGTTAATTAAGAAACACATCTTTAAAACTGTTCCATAGTACCTTCTTGCTGTACAATACGGTATTTAATATAAGAAAACCAACTGAACCAACAAGGCAAGCAGTTTCATTAAACAAAATAATTTCATTTGTCAACAGCTGTGCAAGTGGCAGTCTCTATTTTAATTTTAATTTTTTTGTTTTTGTATATATCATTTTATCTTTTTTATTTTTTTAAATAAATAAGAGCACAAAATTAGGAAACGACCACAACCCGGTAGTAAGATTATATTTCCACACTCTAGCACTTAGCTGCCTAAAGATAAGGTTACCAGATTCTGCAAAATTATCAGTTCAGTATAATTTATTTATTTATTTATTTATTTATTTGGACATAACTACGGGGTCATCAGTCCCTAAACTTACAAACTACTTACCAACTACCTTATACTAAGGACGGCACAAATATCCATGCCCGAGGGGGGATTCGAACACCCGACCGTAGTAGCATGACTGAAGCGCCTCAGTCCCCTCGGCCACCGCGACCGGCTAAAATTTTCAATTTACGGACCAATTTCAAATAATATCAGCTACGAGTGTTTATTGTAAACACCAAAGCAAAACACTCAATTAGTTGTGGACTCGCAATTTGAAGACAGCTAACGATCCAAGTACCCATTTAAATGACGCAACGTATGTAGTGCCAGTAAAATTAACTCCAATATCACTGCATAACTACAACAGACTAGCGTCGCACCTTTTGATCTGTGAGCCCCTTTCATTACTCGTAATAGCACTGTAACGACTACAACCAACGAAACTCATGTGTAGGATTCCAAAGACGATTTAAAATCGTTCATGACGTGAGCAACCATTTTTAATGTATAATTATTTCTTAACTCAATGCTGGATGGTTGCAAATTGGTGTACTTGATAATTTTATTACCGGCCATCAGATACACTTCGGTATACAACGAAGAAATGTGTCTTCTCTGTCTTCACTTTTCTTCTTTGTATGCCGAAGTGTATCTGATGATGGGCAACGCCCGAAACCGGTAATAAAGTTATCCATTACACCAATTTGCAACAAATCAACATTGAGTTAAGAAATAATTATTCATGTGTAGGACTCTTAACTACAGTACACTCACACCGGCGAACTTCGCTGTCTACAAAATTCCTTTAATAGAAAGGTCACGGTAAAATAGACTAGTGGCACACTGCGTCCGGCGATATAGAACTCGAGTAGTGTCTTCTTCCGGGCAACTCCTCCCGACGTAGTCCGTCGCGGCGTGCATTTGGATCTGCACCGGCGGTTCCCCCTTGGTAGCTCCAAACTGCCGGCTGTCCACTGTGCTTCCAAACTCCAGACTCCGCCTCGGGCTTGGTCTCCTCACCTGCACGTCTCGTGGTGGCGCCTCCTTCGCGGTGCTCCACTGCATTGCCCCCAAGGAGGTCCCGCAGACGGACTGTGGCGCGGGTTTCAACCATAGGCGGCAACGTGACGTCCCATGACAGCACAGTATGGGTACTCATATCTGTGTGTTAAATGCAGAAAAGTGCAACTAGAAAGAAAGATTGAAGATGATTTTAGTACAAATTTTGTATTTCAAATTTCATTTCATGTACAAGCAGTGTGTGACGAACTCAGGGGACAGCAATGTTTCGGCCCATCTTCTCACTCCATCTCCCGTCAACTGACTGCATTACCTCTTCCCTCCTCTCTGTCTACTTCTGACTGAATGTTCAGTAGAATAGATTGTAAATATTCGAAATAACCGATCGAGTATTTATCTAGATTTGTGGTGACTGCTCTTTTTATTATATAGAGGGTTCCAGAAATTCTCGTTACAAACCTCGAGCGCTGGTAGACGGGGGAATGAATAGATAATAATTTGATAAAAAACACATATCCGAATTTGTCATCCATTGACGGTATGAACAATTCATTTCGACACTGTGAATCAGTATTTGCTTTTCATATTTTAGAAGAAAGTGATGTGGACCAATACAAGGAGCAAACTGACTAGTAAACATCGGCTGCAAAAAGCAACGACTTCATATTCGGTTTTCTTGTGTTTGCATGTTTCTTCTATTAGCCAAGTGCTCACAACTCAAAGTATTCGTTGTACAATCAGTGTTTGGAAATCTTTTCTTTTGGTCCCTGTTAGCTCCACCCAGAATACGGAAGGTAAAGAGCTTGCAATGGAAGAGATTTGTTTTTTAGTGACAGACGTAAAAAGTACAGTGTCACTGGATGAAACTTAGGGGCGTGAGGTCCTTATCAAAATATGCATTCACTCTTCTCTACGAGTCTCGAAATTAACTATGGGAAAAAATTATGGGAAAATTACATCTCATGTCTTTCCGAATGTTCTTCTTTTTTATTTTTTTTATTTTTTAAATGTTCAAATGTTTGTATAGCTTATGGGACTTAACTACGGGGTCATCAATCCCTAAACTTACAAACTACTTATGAACTACCTAATCCTAAGGACGGCACAAATATCCATGCCCGAGGGGGGATTCGAACCCCCGACCGTAGTGGCCGTGCAGTGTTCTTCATTGATTGGTTTAAAAATTTCTAATAACTCGGTCAAGAACATCCGATATTTTCGGTAAAAGCGTTTCCAACATTCTATATCAGACCTACATATAGAATCTTATGTCTTTTATATAACCGTCAAACTTTTTTTTTTTTTTTTTTTTTTTTTTTTTATCAAAACGTGTGAAGCAGAACTATCATAAATATAAACGATTTTAACATTAACAAGTTTTAATCATTAAAAAGAACATTATAGTGGGAGTTCATGGATTTGTTATAACAAGATAAATTAATTAAACAATCTAAGATATTGCGTTACAAACATATGTCGGAACTACATATTACTATTTACAACTGACGAATAAAAAGCGTTGCATTACCCAATTGGTTGTTGACTCACGACCAGTGTCATTTAAGGGATGACTGGTTTTACTCCTAATTCATTGCATAGTACTGATTATCTCTTCCATCCATTTAATAATCCTGTATGTAATAATTATTATTATGCAGGAAACGGCGTCCCCGACGGCACCAATTGACGCCATAAAATGACGACCGCAGACAGTCATCATACACTAACATCTTTGCGGTAATGACATTCCTGAAGACACTAACCGACGCCATCAGATGATGACGCAAATGCTTTCAGCTGTGTTCCATGTGGACAACGATAATCAAATAGAATCGAAATGGCATCATATGTCTACCTAACATATCTCTGATGGTACCATAGATGGTACCATAATTTCCATAAAAACGGTATCCCTGTCGTCATAAACCGTCAACATTAGAAGACGATAACATCGACCTTCGTTTGAAATGGTTTTGTTTTGAGCAGTGTTTGTAAATTTGTGAAAAACTTTTCTGTTTACATTATTAATGTAAAATTGATTAAACATATTTAACTTCATTCGTTAATTTTAACTTACTATGACTGTCAATTCCCTTGTCATGATAATACACGAGAGCGAGTTTTAGCTATTTAAACAATGACAACTCAGCTGCTTGTGACAACCAGCTACAATCATATGGGTCATGCTACGCTTTTTATTCGTCATATGTAAACAGTAAGATGTAGTTTCGACATCTGTTGCTAACGTTCAGCGGATTAAGCTTTTTCATTTGTTAATTTAAACACTTAAATTTATTGATTCAGAAGGAAGCTATGCGCTCACATGCAAAGTGACTTCCAGTTTTCTCAACATATCTTCTCATTCCACTAACGGTGTGAAGTATTCGCAATAGTCATCCAGTGACTCATTAAACTAACGATTCTAAATGTTCAAATGTTTGTAAACCTAAGGGACTTAACCACGATGGTCATCAGTCCATAGGCTTACAGACAACTTAAACTAGCTTATGTTAAGCATAAGACAAACAACGATAACTGTGGGAGGACACGAACCTCCGACGGCGAGCAACAGAATGGTCTTCATCAAGGCGCTTTAGAAAGTTGGGCCACTCCACCGCTGCTTTGATTCTACTGTTTTTTAAGTAATGGTTATAGTTGTTGTGTATGTAACCAAGAGCTATTGATTTTAGAAAGCAATTGTTCGTCCGATGTTGAATGGGTTATCTTTCTCTAAAAGTCTGCTGGTCGGTCGCCAAAGATTCTCATAGACTCACTGGTACCAGTTCTGTAATAAATATCTCTACGACACAGAAATTCAGACGGATTGTTAATTATGTCTATGGCGTTATGTGGTCTCGAATATTCCAGAATTAGGAAACGACCTCAAAATGTAAAGTAATCTAATACTACGATCAGGCCGAAAAAACACGGGTCGTGCAGTTCGCTGACTTGTTACGTTCTTCGGAGCCGATACGGACCATTCAGATTCTGACGTGCACAGCAAATGTATGATACTCTGTACCGGTACTGTTATTGATATTGGAAAACATGATGCCATTAGCAGCTATAAAACAGGGAAAATCGACAGCCAAATAGAATTTTTATGCGGTTCCATTTTCTTCATGCGCCAGGGATTTCTGAAATGCTTTATACACCGTTATTATCATTGTAAACAGAAAACGTCAAAACAATGAGGAAAAACATAAAATGGGTTAAAAAGCTCTGATTTCCTCTCTGTGATTTATTGAAGAGTAGATTAAAACAGAATTTGCGTTAATACGTTTGTGGAGCGCAGTATTTTCGACCATTAGAAATGATAAAAAGCAACAATAAAACATGGGTGTGAAGAACTTTATGTCGTAAAAGGTTTGCGTAAGCCTTTGCGTGCCACTTTCGAAACGTTTGTGATGCAAACTACACGCTGATTAAAGGAGTTAGAGTTCACACATTGTTTTAACAGAGCGGGAGGGGGAAGGCGCGACTGCTCGTCTCATAATAAAACGAGAAAATAGCGTCCAGTGAGGACGAGCTTTGTGAACTGTCTGGCCGCAAGCATCCTTTGGTATGAAACTTTTCCCATTTCTCAAGCTGCTTTGATTCTTCTGATTCCATTAAAGTTAACAAATGAAGGTTACTTCAGCTTGATAATCTGACTTATATTACGTACCTGAAGTATAGGGTTCTTCTTTCAGGTTCTTGCAATTGTATTGCAATTATGAGATATGATATAAAAGGTTTTTCAGGTAGAACAGCACATATTTTAGGAAGTGTTTAATCTGTTCATCGATCAAGGCGTGAAGAAAAGAAAGATAAAATTTGGAGAAGGGGTTAAAGTTCAGGGTGAAGAAATGAAAAGCATTGCGTTTTATTGTAATTCTGTCAGAGACAGGAAAGGACCTGGAAGATCAATTGTACGGAACGGACAGTGCGTTGAAAGGAGCGAATGAGATGAATATTAATAGAAAACCAAGCGTAATGGAATGCAGTCTTACAAAATCAGGCGATGCTGAACGAATTAGATTAGGAAACGAAAGAATAAAGGTGGTAGATAAGTTTTGTTACTCGGGTAGTAAAGTAACATATGACGGTCGTAGTGCGGATGGTAGAAAATGCAGAACTGCAATGAGAAGAAAAGCGTGTTTGAAAAAGTGAAATTTGCTAAAATCGAATATTAATTAAAGTGTAAGGAAGTCTTTTCTGAAGGCATTTGTGTGGAGTGTTCCCTTGTGCGGAAGTGAAACATGGGCGGTAAACAGTGGAGACTGGAAGAGGATAGAAGCTTTTAAAATGTGGTGATACAGGAGATTGCTCAAGTTTAGGTGGGTGGATCGCGTAACTAATGAAGAGGTACTGAACACAATTTGGTAGAAAAGGGATATTAAGCGTACCTTGATCGATTGGCCGGATACATTCTTAGACAACAAGGAAACGTAAATTTGAAATTGGAGGGAATGTGTCTGGGGGAAAATTCGTGGAAGGAGACCAAGAGACGAATACATTACGCAGATTCAAATGGATGTGGGTTGCCATTCTTATGAGGAGATGAAGACGCTTGTTCAGGGTATAGTAAGGTGGAGAGCTGCATCAAACCAGTCTCCGGTCTGAAGACTACAACAAAAAGATACTGACTAATTTCAGTAACATTGCCATATAATATAACTTCGATTTTTATTGAGTTCAGAATTACAGCTGTTAGTATGTAACACGAAGAAACTGAAAGCAAAGACAAATGAAGATATTAAATGTTGATTTTCCAAAATTCTAGCAACAATGTCAACGCACTTTCTACTGCTCTTGATAAAACCAAATGTAGGTCTTCCTAGGTCGGAAGGGTTGCACTACTCATAATCCACAGTAACAAATCGGCTCTTGCGTTTACAAAAATGTACAAATGTTTGTAAATCTATCGGACCAAACTGCGTGGTCATCAGTCCGTAGCTTACAAACTACTTAAACCTAGGTAAACTAACCTAAGGACAAACACACACACCCATGCCCCAGGGAGGACTCGAACCTCCACGGCGAGCAACCGTGCGCTCCGCAGCGAGGTGCTTTAGACCGCTCGGCTACTCCACCGCGGCGCCAATCAAACGTCTTTATTTCTAACGATCCATCTTCCAAGGAATGTTAGGTTTAGATGATGTGTCACCTCACGACTAGAACGTTCAAGGGCTACGTCATGCTTAAAAAGGATAGGCATTTTTGTTGCCAAAGGAATATCTACCAATAGTGCTGAATGCTTTTTTCATGAAACTGTGGATAAGGGGGTCCTATTAGATCATACCGGAACACATATGGCGTAATCAGATGATTGTCTGTCGACCCACACCACACTTTAACAGAGAAGCTTTAGCGTCCTTGGTTGTTACTTCGGTAGAGTAGTTACAGTAGTTCATATAAAACACGCTTATTTCAGCCAAGATCGCTAGTTTGTTTGCTATTTTTTTACCGGTTTCGATTATCTATGTTATCATCTTTAGATTGTTTTACAGTTTTCTCCTACTTTAAATAAAATAAAGGGTTACTTGCGAAAATGTAATATAAGAAAAAGAACACTGTCAAACGATTAAAATTTGCATCAGCAAAGTGGATCGTCATCTGTTTTCTTGCCAGAAGTAACAAGGAGACTCAAGGAGACTGACTATACTGTACTGTTAGTTGAACTGAAATTTTATTAACTATTACGTACTGTATGAAGTTCTGACATTTTCTTAATTGCTAACATATTGCATTAGCCAAAGAACCGATTTTAACAAAAATAATTATGACTGTGCTTTCCCGTAACTATTACGTAAAAGGTTAAAAAACGTATATTGAAAAAAATTAATAAAAGTTTCACGTATCACAGGCTAGTCTCAACAGTAATTACTATAAGCATGAGAATTGCCTATCAGTTATATAATTGTTGTCTACTCAATATCTGTCCTACGCCACAATACAGAAAACACATGACTCCCCTCTGTTTCGACCATAGACCTACGTAAATTTCATTAAGATCTGAATCATGACAATTATTTCACCGCTTTCCAGGATCGTCGTCAAAGCTGAAAAATAATTCTTAAAAGTCATATTTTATTTCAACACCATTCCCTGAATCATTTTATAATTATTTACTTGAATTAAATACAAAATGGCAGCCGTTGATTGCAGTTCAGCGGCCGATATTGAAGATTCTGCAACCAGAGCTAAAGTCCTAAACATGCTTAAAATGCCTTTTGGGTCATGTTATCATGAAGAACACGATGTACTGTTTAACGTTTGTATTTAAGTTCATATCTGACAGTTTACAATCGTTTAACAGACCTTGATTGGTATTTTTTTATTTCTATTTATTTATTTATTTATTTATTTATTTATTTATTTATTTATTTTTATTATGGGACTTAACTACGGGGTCATCAGTCCCTAAACTTACAAACTACTTATGAACTACTTACGAACTAGGACGGCACAAATATCCATGCCCGAGGGGGGATTCTAACCCCCGACCGTAGTGGCCGTGCAGACCGTGACTGAAGCGCCTCAGTCCCCTCGGCCACCGTGGCCGGCTGATTGGTATTCGTAAGAAAAACAATCTAACAGGGGCACTCGCAAAATTATGATAATATCGCCCTTTCAAAACACGACATGACAGATACAAGAATAAGACAAGACAGGATACAAATCGTACAATTGTTTCAACAGCACTCGAAGAAAGAGCTGAGATAACATCCAAGACAATATTAAAATTTCTTTGGTGTAAAAAACAGTTCATTCGCGTCCTTGAGTAATACTTTATCTTTGACATCATGGCGCTAACATTTTTGGTGCGGCATTGCTGAGTATTAATACCGATCCTCCAGGGGACGCTAATAAGCGTTCTTGAAAATGTGGCTCCACAATGTTATGTAGGTTTTGTTTGACCACTGACGTGAATTACTGGTGTTATTGATGGCCTCGCGACTGAACTTTGAAATACGTCCACTACATGTGTGATTGAACTTGTGTGTTCATGTGAATATGGAAGGTTGCTTTTAATATTGGCTGACAACCTCGCAATGGCTTACAGTCTTCGCCTCGCGCTTTAAGCCTCGTTTAGTTAAGAACGCATGGTTTCGCATGTTGTCTGCATAGGCGTCTACTGGGTGGCCAGAGACAAGCATACTTGAAAAGATGGCGAGGTGGCCTGTTCTTAGTGGAGTACCAACATGATCGTGGTCGAAAGAGGTGACGAAAGAGACCTCTCTGGAGCTCTATATCCGGGTATTATCTTATTCAGGTAGCGAGGGTTGGTAGATACGATGCTCTGAGCACACCATAACATCCGGTGTGTGGAGGGGAAGGCTTTTGGGTGGCCTTAGGTTTCACTCTGGCAGCCACCGTTGAAGTATGTACATCGTTGAATTATGCTGAGGGGTTGGCATGCTGTTAAAACTTTGCTTTCTTTGTGATCAGGCAGTCTTGGTTTGTCGGTTTTCTTGAGTAATTCGTTCGCCATGTGAGGCGAAGTGTTTCTTCATTTACAGAAAACGAGAAATTCAGTTTAGATTTAGTATTTTCAATCTCATTTTTTTAACTAACGTGTCTTTATCCATGAGCATGCTAAATATTTCCCAGAAATTCTGATTTGATTCCATCTTTCCTGTCTTTGTATGACCAACTGCACCATGTGCTTTCATAACGGTCTTTACTTCAACCTTCAGCCACACTTTTACTAATACAAGCTTTCTTCCATATGAATTCTCATGTGTGCTTTACTTGCTTATACTACATTTGTTTTAATCCTATGTAATACACCGTGGTCGCACACCACGTGGTATTTATGGATAGTATGCCTCCCCACACATGATTTCGTTTGGTGCATAGTGTTATTTAATGTGTGCTTCAAGACACCCACCATCTCGTCAAAAGGCCGCCGACGCTTTGTTTCGGCGCTGCTATCAAGTGTTGCCACATGAGTAATGTGTCGTAAGCTTTATGTGTTAGTCTGTGAGTGAATGAATGTGCTTTCCTTTATCCACTGTGTATTTACAAATTTCCTCCCACGTTACCCCCATACTCATAAAGGACAGAAATAATTTAAGGGCAGTAACTTCATGATTTTAATTCATTTCTGTACAAGGTGTGTGCATTATTGTGCTTAATTTGATCTCTCCACATTTATTTGCTTGTTCACTTTATTGAACAGATGATGATTTAAAGTATCAAACGTTTTATAATCTCATGATCCCTGTGCCATATTTAATTCCTTTTTTTAACACTTATTTTGTGTTTGTTATAAAGTTGACTGCTCCCTTGAGGAGTAAGCAGTTAGATAAATTTCCATTGCGCAAGCAATGTGGCCACTCGCAAAGTAATTTAGAGCAGCATTTGCGGATCTCAACTGCCCGAGATCTCACATAACTTAACAAGCTACTTTTAATGTGATTCGACAGTTCAGAATAGAAAGTGGATTATTTTGCGATTTTCAGGTATACAACGACAGAATCTGCATTCTCTGGTTGTAGTCGTTGAATGAGCTGTAAATGTTACTGATTGAAGGCGTGCATACGTGACGTCCACCACACTCTGCTACGTGCAAACTCTCTACGTGTGCTTGTTGAAGGATTACGTTCTGCAACTGAATGTCTGCTATGTCATCCACAGTGTTTTCATTTACACATTGAGATGCAATAAGAGTGCTGGGCATTGCACCCGTGTCATGCAGTTTGTTGATCAGAAGAGTAAACACTGTGGAATCTGGTTGTCTCCGATTAGGAAATCGTGTGCCGTTTTCTCTGGAAGCACCATCAGCTTTACCATTACAAAACCCATGCACAAATACCGTATCGGCTTACTGAGCATGTATAAACATGGGCTGCACTTTTGCATGCTACAGTAGAATTGCCAACAAATCACAACGACTTCAAAACTTTAATATCATCACTCTATTACCGACATTTTATAAATACACCTATAGTAACCTGTAGCAACTGCTCAACCGGAAATTGCAATGATTCAGGTGTATCTCTGAACTCAATAAAAATTGGACCCATGTCATATGGTATTTCCCACTGGAATTTGTCTGTACTGCTCCTCCTGAAACATTCTATATTACATAAATGTTGAAACTTGTGGGGAGCATTTGTGAAGACAGGAGGAAACAAATATTCCAGCGACCACAGTGTCGGTGTCAGAGAGGCCTCTCACCTTAAATGTATACGTTAAATTCTGGAAAAATATTGAATACGAGGAGAGGTGCTGAATTTGTAGTGTGGGCCTGATTCGAACGTGGTACCTCTTCATTACTGCACAGACGCTTTAATCTCTGAGCTACAACAGTCTGCCTCAATGCACGTCTCACTCCGGAGCGCATATTTGAATTCTGCCTCTCTGTTCCCGTGTGAAATAGTTATCTAATTGCCGAATCTGTCTGATATTCGCATAGCACCTCACCAAAGAAAGTTAATTTCAAATCAACGCCTTTCCTTGTACTAAAAAAAAACTTCGATATAATGAGAAAATATATGCATCAAGGAATTGAAATATTGTTGATATTTATATCACCTCTGCCTGAGCCAGAAGGTGGGTTTGTTTCCATTCATATTCTCTGATGTGCTATTCCAATGTAGGGGAGTCTCTGAAATCTGATACGTATTATACAGGACACAATGAGGCAGAAGTATGATTTGTGAAGGGAGACATGCCTCAAGACTTTGTAGGTAGGACTATTAATCGACCGCCAGAGTAGATTTTAGTTAGCATAAGGTAATAAATCTCATCGACTATCTTTTTATCATATTATGCTGCGTCCTATGAGCTCCAATGTCAGGCGCGCCGTGGAGCCTCTTAGCAAAATAGCTTTTCAGGGTAGGGAGATCATTCGTGATGTGGGAGAGGCCTTCCCCGCGACATGTCGCCGACAATGACACTTGTCGCTTGGGATCTGAGGCCCTCCTCAGTTGATACCAGCGTGAAGGAATTCGTGAAGATTGTTAGACTCGCGCCCATTTTTACAAGGAGCACTTACAACTTGCGTAGTTATTCCTAGAATTGGTCTTATACCCTGATTCGTAGCCAAGAGGATGGTTTTAGAGGCTTCATCGACTACGTGACAGTTTTCATGGAACTTTTCTGCAACTGCTATATAGAGTTGACAGCTGTAGGATTCCTCTTGACAGGTCAGGTTTGCAAAAGACACAGGAAGCAGTTACTCCAGTAGCACAGTAGCAAAGCATGTTTACAGTGCAAGAGGTTTTCTCTCTCTCTCTCTCTAAGGCAAGGAAAGCTTATAACAGGGCCATAACGGGTGGGGACGGTGGCTGTTCCAGAATCTCCCAAGATACGAAAGGTATGATAATGCACAGCTATTGCATCGCTGCTGATGAGAGATTCTGCAACATGCTCCGCACCTAAACACACATACACACACGCACACACACACACACACACACACACACACACACACACACACAAAACGCTGTTTACACTTACTTTGTCAACTTCAACCAGTGGACGGGATCGGTGCCACACTATGGGGTAGTAAACAAAGAACATCAACAGATCCCCAAGATGAAAAACGACGCCTTCCGTACATTTGGCAGAATGGAATCAATAACGGAGGGGATTATATTTAAAGTGTTCAGCTATAATCTCTTCCAAGTCGTTTGAGACGAACGTTTGCAATTCTCATTCCTTGTTTTACAGCCTTTGTATTAGCAGTACATGTTCAAATTATTCTGCGTTCTCAGATTTTTCTCGGGACAGATATCTGAGTGAATTCTGATGTAAGTGGATCTGACACATTCTAACTAATTAGACACTATACGAAAGAGTGGGAAGCGATAGGGAGAGAATTAAACTGCAGTCAGCGTTCGTATTGTTTTTACTGAGAAAGACGTTGAGTGTGCCTGTGGAGTTATCTAGACAAGTCTTGAAGAAATTAGGTTAAAGGCTGAGCATTTTTACCTGTCACCAGATTGCACCGTGACAGTTTTAGTTATTCAAAGAATGTCAACGCTCTGTGGCATGAAAATACCAGTTCATTTAATACTAAAATGCGACTTTAACGTACCGACTATAATGTTCCAGCCTGGCTATTAATTTTTTAGATTAACAAATTTACAGAAGGAAGTGGTTTGAAGTTAGAAGCTATGAAAGATCCCAATCAGTAAATTACGGGGAAAATTATTACATGCATTTAAATGAAATGGTAAGCTAGTTAACAGTGGAGTGTTGTGCAGGCAGAACATTACAAAAGAATCGACGAGCAGTTACCTTTAACAATAGATCCATCGGTGGTTGAAATTTGGCTGTAAATGAAATTTTAATAATATGATAACCACTCGCCGAACAGTGGATGGCAGTTCGTCAATATTAAACTACGACTCGTGTAGCAAACAGTAAAGTAAGATGAGTGACATGATATAAATCGGATAGGAATATTACGTAAGTCAAACACATCGGACTTCTAAAAATTTACAAGAAAATCGACTGCAGGTTCTATTGCCAGTAAATGATAATATTATGGAATAAATTTTGAAACAAAACTGGCAGGCTACACGAAATATCACCATTCAATATTAACTAAAAACTATGCCATCCATTGTTGCGGTGATTCAACAAGGCTGAAAAAGACATTATGGGCGGAGGGAGGATAGGGCAAAATTATTAATAAAAATTCATAAGTGCGAATTTAAGTGAGAGGTGGGGGTTTATTTATAAATTTAAGATACGCGCACATCACATATATTTACCTGAATGTACATAATAGCGGCCACATAAAAAAAAAATAATAAAGTACAGCTCCAGTCTGCAAGATGCTATCGCTACGAAGTACAAAGCAAGAGTGTCTTCTTTCTTACAAAAAAATTGAAAGTGTTGTTCCTAAATTTTCTTTCTCTGACTTTCATTGATAACTATTTTAACATGCCGAAATAATATAAAAATACAAAACTTTCTCTGATAATATCGGGAAAAGGAAAAATGTGTCATTATACGGCCCCCTTTGGCACGGCTGAGGTATGATACAGAATCCGATAGCCGTGACAAACAAGCATTGTGTCAAGGCTAGTTTCATAGAACACAAATACATCGAATATTACATAAGATAATAATGTAAATTACATATAATCCACTTCACATAAGTACAACATCGGTCAGTCTTTTGCAATATTCGTTTTTCAGAATTGTTCTCTCAAGAACTGATCATTTTTCGTCGTATTACAGTCTATTCACATCGAAGGATGTCTATAGTACAGAAAGTTGCATCAAATTTCATTTTATTGATTATGAAGTTGATTTTTTAGTACTGTCTGTAGGTTGAATTTCAGTAACGGCGGCGACGGCTCGAGGTTGTTGGTTGGTACTGGAGGCGGGAGCGGCGGCAACGCCGGCGGCAGCGAGCAGCTTCCATTATTGCGCACGGAGTATGCGCGTGGACAACAGCGGTCCGTGATGAATCGTCAGTTCAGCACCCCTCGCTCGCACCGTCTCATTGCAATTTTTGCTCATGAAAAGAACAAAAAGATTGGAATTAGCAATATCTACTGCACTAGGATAACTATTAATTTTTTTCCTGCAAAGAATGCACACTTGATTAGTTTCCTTCATTCACACGTTGTCTGGTGCATGATTGTTTTTTGTGCATTCGCAAAAGCTATTACGTGATTGAATTGTGATTATTGAAGGAGATATCTAGGTATATATATGTGTGTGTGCGCTCTTGTGGGTAAAGGATAAAATGAACAAACTGACTTTTTTTTTTTTTTTTTTTTTTTTTTTTTTTTTTTTTTTTTTTTTTTTTTTTAGCATCCAATACAAATTACGTATGTCCGTGACTCTGATACTAGCAGGTTATTTGCCTAGTATTTATCTTACTTTCCTACCTACATATACATTTTGGTGCTATATACATGACTATTTACAGAATGCCTATCATGAATACTAGTCATTGGTCAGAATCATTATTTATGTTGATCGTACATGCGATCTTTCAAGGCAAAAATGTTAGATGTTTCATAATTTACTATCTATCATACATATAAATACATGGGGTCAGAAGAAATGGAGAAATTATCTGGAATATCTTACATACTATGGCATCTGATTTAAATTTATGCTAACATTTTAAAGTATCTGATTTGATTCTATATTAATATTTTTGTTATCGCTGAATAGATTCAGTCTCTATTAATGCTAACGCAGCTTGCTGCGAGTCCATACATTTTTTTCATATTTTTTATTTGATTAATACTGTCCGTTACACGGTGTTGTAAGAACTTTGTTTGCATAGCGCTGTCAACAATCAGTAAGGACGTCACGTCGCGCCACTGGTTCAGCTTCAGTCTGTGCTTACGTTGCATCGTGGCAGGATCGCGCGGTATGACTTCCGTAATTTTAATCGTACTGTTTCAAACTGCAACACATTGGGGATTACAGTGTGGTGTGTTTTTAAGGAAGGAGTGTCTACTTTGCACTCGTCGAGGGTCCACACTTCACACCGGTGGGTGAGTACCACATTACGTTTATTTGTATGTTTGTCTGCAGCAGACGAGGTTCGTACGTGTCGTGGAATTCACATCACCTAGCAGTGTCTCTGAATTATCACACGGCACTGTTCTCTTGTTCTCTTGTTATTAATTGATTCACAGTATGTAAGCACGTGCGTCAATTAAACGTCCTGCGTGCGCATTATACGTCATCTTTTATTTTTTTATGTTTGATTCTCGTGAGCGTTTATGGTGGCGTTAGAATGCGTCTTTATTCACCATCACGCACTGTTCAAACTAATTTATCACTTTAATTTATTTATCGGTCCTCGTAGGCCTGTCTTTTAGTTTTTTTTTAATTGTTCTAAACACTGTTAATTCACTGGACAGCGTCTTTTTGCGGGGTGATAACGTTTGAAATTTGCACTTTCTGTAGCGCGAAGGTCGTTGAACGACTCTTAAGAATAATGAAAGCACTTGTTCGCGTCTTTCACTGCACTTAACACATCTGTGCTTATTGTTGTTTCACACGGTCTCCTAATCCACATGTCCTATTCAAATAACTAGCTTCACTGTTCTTTCCCAAATAGTTTCGATTTAATAAGATATTGACTTAAGGACTGCCTCTCATTAACATTCAAATCACATAAAATCATATCTCTCTTACAAAATTCATTTCATTAGCTATTTAATAGATATAAAAATCTTTACAATTTACGAAATACATAAGCATGCTTTGATATTGAGCATAACATTGACAATATGTGGTTTGCCTATGCTCATGTCAGTTTGTTTTGTGATAATGCTGTTTTCAGCCTTGTTTATCCGATACACTCTGCACGTCGCTTCTATGCTGTATTACATGTCTAAATGTAATTCATTTCAGACTTAATTGTCGCTATGCAATAATGGTTTTGATTTCTTTTTTTTTTAAATGTCACCTATCGTAACGTTTTAAAGTCCGTAATTCGTGTTGTGTTACCCTGGTTTTCATTAATATAAGTAATCCAGACACACATAAAATATTGGCAATAAACATTCATACACACAAAAAAAGATATACAAGTCAAGGCAAGACAAGATCAGGCCCGGCCGTCGTGTTTGACACAAGGTAGATTTCGCACCATTTGTGCGGCAGAAGTACAGTTAAAGAAGAAGACAGGACAGAGTAGTTAGAGGAATCTCGCTAATTCTACTTGCAGAATATCAATTTTATCAGTCTACAATCGTTACAGCAAAGATCACTCCTAACATCAATTCGCGAGCAAACAACATAAAGCATAAATCATCGATCCTAGCATCGTAAAGTCCTCATCTTGTCACACCATCCGTATTCTTCGAACATTCGCGACCATGCCTAATCCTGCCCTTATATGCATAATTTAAATCTGTGCAAAGATAGGTAATTATAAATAAAATTATGGCACTCAGATATGCGTGTGTATTCTTGTATATGTGTCCCTGCGTCGTTCTGTGTTCATGTCAAAAGTTAGTAAATCTTTCATTTAAAATGCACCTCCTGAGTTAGTTGTTAAAGTAAACAATTCCAGCGGTGGCTGCCACACATACTCGTCGTTTCTTCTTGCTGAAATAAAAGTTCTTATATCTAGGCTTAAGTCTACGGCGTTTGAGTAGTAAATATTCCATACCATGCTATGTTGTGAAATTTCATTTCTTTCTCGCAATGTGTGGTTTGTCAAACAAAACAATTGCATAACCTAAGCAAATGATAAGTTTTTCTACCAGCTGCATTACTCAAGTAAATCTTAAAAATTTTACATCAATGAAGTGTGATAAAGGAAAGAAAATATCTTTAAGTGATGTGATAAAGAATTATCTCTGTTAAGTGTCAAACAGCGCTTTATATAGAAATTAAATAGTGTGTACCCTGCATCTTAAATTCTTTGCATAGTCTGCAGTTGTTGCTTACGACATCTATTAAGCGGAGAAAATTTAAGTTCGTTCTTACTTATGCCGATGGTATGCGTGCAAGCTTGTATTGTCATGCAACATGATTCTACGTGTTTTGTTTATTTGTCAGCTGATCATTCGCATAAAAGTTAGCAAAATCTCTATAGCTTGGTGTATCCTTCCCTGGTAGCATAAATAGTTATAGCAAAAATTATTTTTAGTGGGCAAACGAGATTTCATATTCTCCTCTCTCCTATCACAACAAACTACATTACTTGTCCCCGTAAGTGACTATCCAAAATTTGGTCGGGCATTAATACATATAAGTGGTACGTGTGCTTGTACACTCCACGTCCAATGAATAAATAAAGATTCCCGATCACAAACTAGAATAAATCACCTACTTCTTCCAAGCAACACATATATAAATATACACGCAAATATAGAATATTACTCCTACACAAAATATTACCCACGTCAAAATATATGACTATTATGTTTTTAACTGCCCATAACTGTGTAAGTGTGGTAACTTACATCTGTTTACTTATTATCCATTGAATGATTGTGCCAGCTGACAATAAATATTAGGCACTTACCTGCGATCTTGCTCGTCGCTCGGAGAAGTTCTGACGCATGACATACTTGATGCTTACACAAATAAATATAAATAATGCCACTTAATGCACACAGACGTTCATATTAAGCGTGAAATCTTTTTAAATCTTTGTGTGGGTACAGACCTTTAATCTTTCCAGTGTTTATGTGTGCTAAAAGATAACTGCCTCGGTGTGGAATCTGTACAATTCTGTACGGTCCGCTATACATGTGCTGCCACTTCTTATTTTGCTTATGTATAACTGATGCTTTAGGATGTGTGCGAATTAAAACAAGGTCGTTTACCTGGAATCTTTGTATACGTTTGAGTTGTTTATCATAGTATGTTTTCCTTTTAAAAGCCGCATCTGTAAGATCAATCAAAACATCACGTACTTTCTCCTCCAGTGTGGTATTGTTTTTTGGTATCTGCGGTATGGGATTCAGCCATTCATTTGATTCCTTGGTTGCCAGAACCAGATCAGATGGGGTATACGGTGTAGAATAGAGCGGAAGATTGTTCACAACCTGTTCAAAAGAATCTAGATAGTTTATCCACTGAGTTTGTCTATTTGCGACATAGGTTCTGATAAATCTGTTAAGTTCACGGAACATGCGTTCCATAGGGTTAGCAGAAGGGTGAAATTTGGAGATCAGAATGTGCCGAATGTTGTGCTCGTGGATGAAATTTTTCCACGCACGACACGTGAAGGTGGTAGCATTGTCGGAAAGAATATTTGTCGGCTTGCCGACAAAGGGAATGTAGTCCTGTGTTATGCAACGAATTACTGCTTTCGCAGTGGCGGTTTTTAGTGCATAAAATTTAACGAACTTTGAAAATACGTCATACAGGCCAAGAATATAACGAACACCTCCACGACCTATCAGAAGGGAACCGGCGAGGTCGATCGCAACGACATGTAGGGGTTTGACAGGTAGAATGGATTGCAGTTCCATTTTGCTGGATAAATTGTTGGGTTTGCATTTTTGACAAATTAAACAAGATTTTAGAGTTTGATGAATTTTTCGTGCCATGTTAGGAAAGAAACAATACAGTTTCAACTTACGGAGACATTTCAATGGGCCGAAATGTCCCCATAATCTGTGGATATGCCAGATTAGAGCCTTTTCATGAGATGACGGTATGCAAACGCACCACAAGTTTGATTGTGCGTGGCGACGGAAAAACAATACACCTTGGTGTATTCGATAGTGCTCTTTCAGAACAGAGGCGGGGTTTGTTGATAATTTAGTGATTACTTTCTTCCACCGGTCATCGGTGTACTGAAGATCGCGGATGTTGCGAAACAATTCAAGGTAGTACGGGCGGTATTCTGCGTCTTTCATCAACATGATTCGAAATTCGGTGTCGGCCTCTGTGTAATCATCAGAATTAGGTAAGCCTTGCGGAAGACGAGAAAGCATGTCGGCAATTACGTTATCTGTGTTATATGTGTATTATTTCAAAGTCATATTCTTGAAGAATCATTGACCAACGTGCCAGTCTATTGTGTAAAAGTCTGCATGACATGAGGAAACTTACGGCTTGATGATCGCAAAATACCTTGGTATGTTTACCAAAGATATACTGATGAAATTTTTTGAAACTCCAGAGGATGGCAAGTAATTCAAGCTCGGTAGTAGTGTATCGCCTTTCGCACTCGGTGAGTGTACGGCTAGCAAAACTGATAATTTTGATGGATTGTGGGTCAAAATCGTTAGATATCTGAAACAAACAAGCTCCGGCTCCATAGCTCGACGAATCTGTGGATATACAGAAATCCTTTGTCATATCTGGATGACTGAGAATTTCAGAATTTACCATGGCTTCTTTAATTCGTGCAAAATCATTGCGACAAGCATCGGACCAGTACCACGCAACATTTTTCCGTAGCAGTGATAGCAAAGAGGGACTATTTAACAATTGATTAGGTAGAAATTTTCGAAAAAAGGAACATAGCCCGACGAAGGCTTTTAATTGCCGCTTGTTACATGGTTCAGGGAAATATTTTATGGCCTTGATTTTTTCAGGATCGGGTGTGATGCCTACGGACAAGATAATGTGTCCGAGAAATTTGATCTCTGTTTTAACAAATTTTGATTTCTGAAGGTTTGCTGTCACACCTGATGACGAAAACTTTTTTAACACCTTTTCCAGCAAAACGAGATGTTCATCCCACGTTGCAGTGGCTATTAACAAATCATCAACATAAACGGTGAGCTGATCTATTAATTCCGGTCCGAGCACTGTGTCTAGTGCGGTAATAAAAACTCCAGAGCTGACATTCAATCCAAACGGCGAAACTTTGAATTGATAAGACCTCCCTGCAAAAATGAAGGCAGTATACTTTCGCGAGTCTTTCGAAATGGGCACTTGCCAATATGATGATCTAAGATCTAAACTGGATAGATACTGCATCCGAAAAATTTCTGAAGATGTTCTTCAAGACTTTCTGGGCGCGTCCTGACTGGAATGATAATCTTATTTATTTCTCGTGCATCAAGCACTAGACGCACACTATTATCAGATTTGGACACGGCCAACAGAGGACTGGCCTAAGGTGACAAGGAAGTTTCAATTATGCCCCATTTGAGCATTCGGTTGATTTCTGCTTTAACAGCATCAAGTTTGGCCCATGGTATGGCGTAAGTTTGCTTGCAAAAGGTTTCATGTGGTTTAACTTGCATATGATATTCATAGGTTTTGATGAGACCGGGTCTTTTTCAAAAACATGAAGATATTTGTAAAGAAGTTCAACCAGTTGTTGCTTTTGTGTTTGTGATGCATTAGAAGACTCTGAAATTTTTTTAACAATCGATTCGTAAGTCTCACTTTCTGTGTTTACAATCGGTGTTTCTGTTTCTAAGTATGCCTGATTGATGGGTGCAATCACAATTTTTACTGAACCACAAAATTTGCCATGTGAAGCTCTCCTTTTCACTAAGTTCAATGTGCAGATACTGTTACCTATTGTCAAATGACACTTTCCCTGTCTTAGATCAATTATAGCCTCTCTATCTCTAAGATAGTCTAATCCCACAATGCAATCCTCTATTAAGGAGTCAACGACAAGAAATGTGCAGAAATCTGTGATTGAATCAAAAGTAAGTGGAACTTGAGTCTGGATTTTCACTGGTTTATACCTGACACCTGTTGCTCCTATGATCTTGCAATTTTGAACAGGAAAGGTCGGAAGCTTTTGTTGTTGACATATTCTGTGAAATAACGTCTGTGATAGAACGTTAACTGCTGCTCCAGTATCAAGTAATACATTGGTACAAATACCACCAACCACAATGACAACGTTTGCTTGTAAGACTTCAGATAGATTCCTTCTACAAGTTGTGTGTTCTTTCATCAATTCATCTTTAATGTCTACACCATCATTAAACCGCAGCATTTGAACTCTCGAGTATCGTGTGCCCCCACTGGATTCACCGCTCAAACTCGGAGGGCGTGAGAAGAGCGATTTCAGTTTGTTTGTGTACCTGAAGCGGTTTGGGCAGGTTCCGTAACTTCAGTTATTGTCACGGTAGATTGTGGTGGTCCACAAGTCGTTTGTTGTCCGCAGTCAGTCGTTATCCGTGCCACCGGCTCGTAGTCAGTCTGTCGATTGTCACTGGGTGGGGAATGGTTCGGATATTGTCTACCTGTGTACGTGTTTTGTTGTGTATTCCCCATGTTAAAATTCCTGCCCCCGTTTCGATTATTGTTCCAGTTGTTTCCTCTATTACTATACCCTGGATGGTACCTATTGTCTGTTCTTTGCCTTGTTACATTGCCCCCGCTGTATGTTTGTCTGTTAGAATTTCTACCGCCCCCGTTGTATGTTTTGTCTTTGAGCCTGTGAGTTTGTGTCATAGCGGTTAACGTGTGGTGCCAGAGTATTTGTACGCGACTGTTGGCTGGCCTGCGTCGGCGGTGGCGGCATCAGCTGATTTATTCCATTACTGTTGGCGTACCGACTGGCGTTGCCATAAGTATTGTTGTGGTTACCACGTCCGTTCCTAGCTCGATCATCTTCGTAAATTAAGTCAATCGAATCGACTGTCGACAAGAAGTCTTCCAGATTATATATAGGAATATGTACCAGTTGCAATCTGAGGTATGTCGGCAGTCGTCCTATCAGTACTCTAAGTACTTCTCGATGCGACATTGGTTCGTCGAAGAAGCGTGCTTTGTTTAGATATTTTTCAAAGTATTTTCTTAAACTGCCATTCCGCTCATTAAAGGGTGGAGAGTTGTATATTTCATTTTTCACACGCTCCTGAATTCCCACCGACCAGTACTTGCTAAGAAATGCATTTTCGAACACTTTGAGAGTGGCACAGTAGCGGTATACGCCTGAAGCCCAGATATTCCCTTCACCTTGAATATATCCCATTACAAACCTTATCTTCCTACGCTCACTCCAGGTGTCAGGAAGCAATTCTCGAAAGGATTGTATAAAAATGACAGGATGCACGGATTTATTTTCGGGTATAAAAGTGGGAAACTGGTGGTGTTTGAGGAGACTTTCTTCCAACAGGATTGAGGTAACACTAGGACGGGGAGATTGTGAGCGTTGCATAACTGTGCGTCTGTCACTGTCAAACCACTCGTCGTCTACGTCAGTCTGTTTTGCGTCACGGTCTCGGTTATGGTACCTATCTGGAGATGACGTCTGTGGTGTCGCACAAGTACAAAGTGCGCGCCACCTACTTTCGCCGCGCGGCGCCATGCACGCACGGCGCGGCGTTCTCACGACGACAGCCACGAGCGCCCTCTGCGACAACTCCGCTCGTGGCCACCGCTGAACGACATCGTCACTTGGGACTGAGATAGCAACCAGTTAGGACCTTCGTAATCAGATAGGCACCAGTGAAGACTATGCTATCGACACAGGCACTAGGCAGGCCTCTAACAACTATGTATCCACATTCTGCAGTACTATGTAAAAGTTAAGTATTGTTACATTCTGTGCAATATATATCTCTTTCTAATTTACTCTAGTGTTTATAGTTTCTGGCTGCTCCCCTCCGTACCTGCACCAGCGTGCTATTTTTGTTCCTGTGTCGGTCTCATTCCACTCGGCCACCGACACCTACGACGAGGCTGGGACACAAAAGCGGCGACGAAGTTGGGACACAAAAGTGGCGACGAGGAGTGATACATGAACCGTGGACCAGCCCGCTAGCAGCAGCCAGACAGCAGTAGTCGGAGCACGCAGAAATTGCTCCCGCCCACCCACCCTTAATATAAAATTTTTGGGGGAAAATTTTCAGTTACGTGTTTGTGGACTTTTTTTGTTGCAGAGCGTCCTCTTTCATATTGCATTTGTGTTTTGTTATAATTTACTTGTATGCGCGGCGCCTAATCGGTCACCATGGCCACTACCCCGAACCCAAACTTAATGGAAATTATTCAGTTACAGACGGCGCAAATCACTCAACTACTGCAGGCCGTGTCGCAGTTGACGGCACAGGCTGCTCACCAACAACAACAGCCGTCACATCAGCAGCCCACACCTGCCGCTGCACCGCTTCCTACATTTCGCCAGTACAACGAACGTGAGGAAGAATGGAGCGACTATTTCGCACAGTTTCAAGAACTCGTCGCGGCTCATCAAATTACAGGTCAGAGAGTGAAGAACCTTTTCTTATCGATTGTGGGCCCCCAGACCTTCGTACTATTGCAAAAACTTTTCCCTCTCGCATCTCCTCGTGATGTAGACTTTGAACAAATTGTAGATGCACTGAATGCTCATTATGAGAGAAAAGTTCTTGTAGCCGCTGCACGATACCGATTTTTCAGACCTAAAAAATTACCGCAGCAGTCACACAAAGAGTGGATTACGGAATTGAAGGGCTTAACCCGCCAATGTAAATTTACTTGCTCTTGTGGACTTTCGTATAGTGACGTGATGTTGAGGGATGCGATTACGCAGAATATTCAGGACCCCAGAATTAGAGCAGCAATTCTGAAACAGTCTGACCCTTCATTAGACAGTGTACTGCAGCTTATTGAAGCGCATGATACTTTTGACTTAGCAGATGTAGAAATGCAAAGCCAGAGTGTTAATTCAGTGCGCCGCAACAGACGCTTTCCTAGCCGTAGTTCTCAGTGTAGCACTAGTGATTCTTACAATAGTACAGGCCGTGCTGAACAGACAGTGAACGGTAGACATTGTAAAAGTGCGACGCACAGGTCGCCCCGTAGTGTTAGACACAGTAATTTGCATAACGGGCGTCAACGCTCATTTCAGAAAAATGTTCGTAAATCTTGCCCTCAGTGTGTATCTTGCCATAAGCGTGCCCAATGCCCTAATCGCAACGCGACCTGTTACCAATGTGGCAAATCAGGACACGTACAAACAGTGTGTATGCAAAATAAAAATTGCAAGAACGGTGCCTTTCGGAACATTGCTTCGCAGAGTGCGAGAACAATTCATTCTGTAAATGTTATACATGCTGTGAATTTAGACAGTGCTTCTATTGATTCTCACATGCAAGAAAGTAGTTCTGTGCCTACAGCAAAACTATATAGTGCACCACGTAGCAAGCGCCGACGAGCTCGTAAAAATGTGCAACGGAAAAGGGTTCGGGACAAGCAAAATTGCTATGTACAGTGCAATCCTGTAGTGAACCTAGTGCCTTCTGCAACTGCTCATGGTAATAGTGCCCAGTACTGTGTAGATAGTGACGGTAGACTTGCAGTAGCTACTCAAAAGTTTAGTGCAGTAGTTAGTGAATCTGTAGTAGCCTCGCATTGCGCGGACGCCGATCCGGCGGTAGTGCCATCTAGTGACAGTGTTGTTAATCCGCTGTGTGCCGATCCCGCGCCGATTACTTCACTACGTAGCCCGCGCATGCGCAAGTGCAGCAAACAACCGGTGTCAGATATTGCCCACATACGCGCACCTGTCGAGCGCCACAAGCAAAAGCTTTTTGTGAATCTTTCCATTGAAAATAAGACTGTGCAATTTCAGCTAGACAACTGGTTCCTCTGTCACATTAATTAATAAAGACAGTTATGAACTGCTGGGTTCTCCAAAATTGTCGCCGTCTACACAAGTGCTAACAGCTTATACCGGTCAAAATATTCCCGTGCTAGGATCGTGTAGCCTGCCAGCCTCTTTTCAGGGTGTAACAAAAACAGTTGCTTTTGTTGTTCTTCAGGCCAAATCTACACAGAACATTTTTGGACTAGATGCTTTTGACTTGTTTGGTTTATAAATTCAAAGGGATGTGCTTCAAATTTCGTCAGTTGTGCCTCAGGACAAAATAAATGCATTGTGTGAAAAATACAGTGACTTGTTTTCGCCGGTACTAGGTTGTGCAAAAGACTTCGTGGCACATGTAACTTTAAAAGAATCTGCAGTTCCAAAATTTCGTAAAGCTAGACCAGTGCCTATCGCCTTGCGGGATACAGTTGCTGGAGAACTTAAACGTTGGCAAGATAGTGGGGTGATTTCTCCTGTTTCTGCGAGTCAGTGGGCCTCGCCTATAGTAATTATACCCAAGCCGTCAGGAGAACTTCGTCTCTGTGCGGACTTCAAATCAACAGTGAACAGTCAAACAATTGTAGACACTTATCCCCTGCCCAGACCTGAGGAACTGATGGACAAATTAGGACAGTCTCGCTACTTTTCAAAGATTGATTTAGCAGAGGCATACTTGCAAATTCCGCTTGATGACGAGTCAAAAAAAATGTTTCATCATTAATACTCACATGGGCCTTTTTCAATTTCAACGCCTACCCTTTGGCAGTTCTTCCACCCCCGCTATTTTTCAGCGCTTTTTGGAACAGCTGACAGTTTCTGTACCGTGTTGCTCGAACTACTTAGATGATATTGTGGTATCCGGACGTACAGTTGAAGAACATTTATCAAACCTGGAGTGCCTTTTCAAAGTGTTGACTGCAGCAGGTCTACGCTGTAATAAAGCAAAGTGTTCGTTTTTTCAAACTGAAATAGAGTACCTGGGCCATGTGATTAATGCCCAAGGAATTCATCCCTTACAGTCACATCTTCGAGCAATCAAAGACTTGCCTCCTCCTAAGAATGTGCATGTATTGCAAGCAGTGATGGGAAAGCTTAACTATTATTTCAGGTTTATTCCCAATGCCTCTCAGATTGCAGCTCCACTGCATCACTTACGTAGGAAGAATGTTCTTTTTGTATGGTCTAAAGATTGTCAGGTTGCCTTTGACAAACTAAAGTCTGCACTAATCAGTGATGCATGTTTGATTCCCTTTGACCCACAGAAGCCTATAGTGTTAGCAGTTGACGCCTCGTCGTACGGTCTGGGTGCCGTTCTGTCGCATCGTATTGGATGTCACGATCGTCCTATTGCCTTTGCATCCAAGCCACTGACGCCGACGCAACAGAATTACAGTCAGATAGAAAAGGAGGCCTTAGCAATCATTTACGGCGTCACAAAGTTTCATCATTATCTCTATGACAGAAAATTCTATTTGTTGACAGACCACAAGCCTCTCACGTCGTTGTTCTCACCCACAAAGCCAATTCCGCTACGAACGGCACAAAAGCTTCAGAGATGGTCCTTAATACTGTCTAATTATCAGTATGAGATTTTGTACCGACCTACCACTAAACATGCCAACGCGGACACACTTTCCCGACTTCCGGTTGGCCAGGATGTATCATTTGATTCTTCAGAGATGGCATGTTGTCCGATAGACTCCAGAGATGCTTCCGCTGTCGCAGACTTTCCTTTAAACTCTCGTCGGGTTGCACAGGAAACAGCTGCGGATGCAGACCTAAGTGTGGTAGCACGTTTTGTTTGCTCAGAGTGGCCTGCCAGGGCCAAAGACATTGATCGGCCTCTGGTTCGACGTTATTTTGCACAACGTCATGCATTATCTTTATGTCAGGGTGTCCTGTTGTTGCATACCGACAACGACCAAGCAAGAGTGATTGTTCCTCGTTCCCTGCAACGAGAAGTGTTACGCCTCCTGCATCAAGGACATTGGGGCATTGTTAGGACAAAGCAACTGGCCAGGCGTCATTGTACCTGGGTTGGTATGGACGCTCAGATAGAGAGCATGACATCACAGTGTACAGTTTGTGCGGAGCATCAGGCGGCTCCTCCACAGCGTTTCTCAGACTGGCCACGCTCCAAGGGACCATGGCAACGTTTACATATTGACTTTGCCGGACCTTTTTGGAATACGCGCTGGTTAATTGTTGTAGACGCTTTCAGCAAGTTTCCTTTTGTGATTGCCATGAACTCAACGACAGCTTTGTAGTACAATCAGTGCCTTAACATCAGTGTTTTGCATCGAAGGCTTGCCTGAAACTATCGTCAGTGACAATGGACCTCAGTTTGTTAGTGCGGAATTTCAACAGTTTTGTCGTGTTAATGGCATTCAGCATATCACCACCGCACCTTTTCACCCTCAGTCCAATGGTGAAGCAGAACGTTTCGTTCGAACATTCAAGTCTCACATGGAAAAGATGAAAGGTCAGCACTCCAGGCAGCAAGCTCTTCAAATTTTCCTGTCTACGTATCGATGCATGCCACGTGACGGCCGTCTCCTGCCGAGCTGCTACACGGCCGCCGTCACCGCACTCTCCTTCACCTGCTGCAGCCTCCCACGCAGCAAGTCGGTTCGTATGGCGCTACGCGTTTTCAGGTTTCCACGCCGGTGCTGTACAGGGTGTTTGCTGGCAACAAGAAGACATGGTTGCCGGGCACCATTCAGCGCGTGCTCGGTCGCAATATGTATGTTGTACGTTCTTCCATAGGGTCGGAGCTGCGGCGCCACGCAAACCAATTGCGCTTGCACAGGCCGCGCGATCCTGTCTCCGGTTTCTTGATTCCAGACCCAGTTCACCGCCAGGGAGCACAAACACATCGTTCGTCAACGGGTCCAGCGTCCCCGGACTACGAGATCGTCCCGATGGAGATCGACGCGACGCCGCCGCTGTCGCCGCCGCAGATGACAGCATCACCGAGAGGGACTCCGGGACCGTGCGTGCCGCCGCCGTCTGGGCCACGCACCTCAGAAGAAGATGACCTGCTCCCTCTGGGCGGGGGCGAGCGCCCTTCCGCTGGTTTTCGCGGGTTTTCCAGCGGATCGCAAGGTGTATACCGGGGCGCGGACGGCGTCTCGGTCCCAGCCTCGGCTACGACGCCCGTCCCACCAGTAACGCCCCCGCCCAGGCCCTCCTCCCAGTGCCGTCGCCGTTGCCCTCAGCCCTACGCCACGACGGCGCGGCGGTTTGGGGGGGAGGGGTGTGGTGTCGCACAAGTACAAAGTGCGCGCCACCTATTTTCGCCGCGCGCCGCCATGCACGCACGGCGCGGCGTTCTCGCGACGACAGCCACGAGCGCCCTCTGCGACAACTCCGCTCGTGGCCACCGCTGAACGACATCGTCACTTGGGACTGAGATAGCAACCAGTTAGGACTTTCGTAATCAGATAGGCACCAGTGAAGACTTTGCTATCGCACAGGCACTAGGCAGGCCTCTAACAACTATGTATCCACATTCTGCAGTACTATGTAAAAGTTAAGTATTGTTACATTCTGTGCAATATATATCTCTTTCTAATTTACTCTAGTGTTTATAGTTTCTGGCTGCTCCCCTCCGTACCTGCACCAGCGTGCTATTTTTGTTCCTGTGTCGGTCTCATTCCACTCGGCCACCGACACCTACGACGAGGCTGGGACACAAAAGCGGCGACGAAGTTGGGACACAAAAACGTCACCGGTGATGCGTGTCTCGTACGTGCTTCAGAAGTTGCAGTCTGTGTCCGGGATTCCCTTTGTACACTAGCCTTTACATTCGACAATTCCTCCTGCAATGACTTTACAGCGGTGCTGTGCTCCTCATATACTTTTGCAGCAAAGTTTTGAATGACAGAGTTTAAATCACGTACTAGTTTATCATTAATTTGTACCTCGGTCTGCTCCAAAAAGGTTTGAACTCTTGCCTGATTCTCAATGACTCTGGCTTCTGCCTGAGAGGTTATGTGCGTTACGGTTGTTTTTAAATTTTCATGTTCAATTCTGAGTGCTGACAAGTCCTGTGTAATATCTTCAATGGCTGTCGGAAGGGCTTTGGTTGCTTGCGAAACGTTATCAAGCTGTGAAGCAATGTTGGAGACCTTTTCATCAACTATGTTCAAAATATTACTGTTAACTTTGCCTTCTACATCTGCTACCTGTTGTTCAAGATTGCCTATCTGTGTATTTAATTGTCTGTTCACCTCGTCAGAAATGAGAGCTGGTAGGTTTTTCTGTGCTTCCTCGAGTTGCTTAAATATGTTTTCGATTTCTTCCCTCGTTACCATTTGATCCGCGATTTCCTTTTGTTGCTGTTCTAGGCGTGTTAAGACATTCTGTTGAGCTTGGAATTTATTATGTAAGTCCTGTTTTGTGGATTGATAGTGTTCATCAAGTTTGTCGTTAAATTCCTGCTTTTGTGTCAATTGGAGATTTGCTAACTCTTGTTTTGTGCATTGCTAATGTTTATCAAGCTTGTCGTTAAGTTCCTGCTTTTGTGTCAATTGGAGATTTACTTACTCTTGTTTTGTGCATTGGTAATGTTTATCAAGCTTGTCGTTAAGTTCCTGCTTTTGTGTCAATTGGAGATTTGCTAACTCTTGTTTTGTGCATTGGTAATGTTTATCAAGCTTGTCTTTAAGTTCCTGCTTTGTCGTCATTTGTTGGCTAATCATGGAGACTTGCTGCGTTAAATTTTGAAATATTGATTCGAATTTTGAAAACCATGAGGTAGGTAGATCACTATCTGAGTGCACAGCTACAGTAGACGTACCTCCGTCTGCTACGGACGTGTCACTTACGTCCGTAGCAGGCGAAATATTTTCTATCCGCCTGTCTTCCATAACGTTTTCTAATTCCTGCTCAGATTGTCCTACAATGTTACTCGGTTGCATACTATCCATATCGGTAGCTTGTCTTCGCGTCCTAACCATGTCAAAACATACGTACTGTGAATGTAAATACGGATGTCGTGAGCTAACACTGTTTGTTTACCTATAGCCAAAGATGCTAATAACACGGCACTGCAGCTCGCAAAACACAGATACTGCGAAAAAGATGAGGATCGCGGCTACAAGATGGGTTCGGCAGCCATCTTGTGTAATTCTAGAAAGCTCTATTGTTGACGCGGTAACTAATAATGAAAAACTTAGGAAAAATTTGCAAAATACGGAAAAGCTGAAATTGATATTCTGCAAGCAAATAATAGTAAAATAAGGTCAAAAGCGTCTACAGAAACGGTGCAGGCCTGGTCTTACCTTGTCTTTTGTCCGGATGCTGTGGTCCGTCAGTGCTTTTAATTTTTTCGTCACAATTATTTCCATGAAAATATTCGTCCACACTAGTTGTCAATTTTTCTCCAACAATTATTTCCAAAAATAGTAACAGCCAAAATTTCGTTGATGTAGAACATGAAATGAGAAAGACAACTGTTAATACGTGACAATGGAGTAACACAATGATATAGTTTTAAGATCTATTTTAATAAACTAAGAGCAAATTGTACCACAATTCAAGTCATGTGAACGGTCGCCAAATCTTTTATAATGTTCCTGCCTGGCTATTAATTTTTTAGATTAACAAATTTACAGAAGGAAGTGGTTTGAAGTTAGAAGCTATGAAAGATCCCAATCAGTAAATTACGGGGAAAATTATTACATGCATTTAAATGAAATGGTAAGCTAGTTAACAGTGGAGTGTTGTGCAGGCAGAACATTACAAAAGAATCGACGAGCAGTTACCTTTAACAATAGATCCATCGGTGGTTGAAATTTGGCTGTAAATGAAATTTTAATAATATGATAACCACTCGCCGAACAGTGGATGGCAGTTCGTCAATATTAAACTACGACTCGTGTAGCAAACAGTAAAGTAAGATGAGTGACATGATATAAATCGGATAGGAATATTACGTAAGTCAAACACATCGGACTTCTAAAAATTTACAAGAAAATCGACTGCAGGTTCTATTGCCAGTAAATGATAATATTATGGAATAAATTTTGAAACAAAACTGGCAGGCTACACGAAATATCACCATTCAATATTAACTAAAAACTATGCCATCCATTGTTGCGGTGATTCAACAAGGCTGAAAAAGACATTATGGGCGGAGGGAGGATAGGGCAAAATTATTAATAAAAATTCATAAGTGCGAATTTAAGTGAGAGGTGGGGGTTTATTTATAAATTTAAGATACGCGCACATCACATATATTTACCTGAATGTTCATAATAGCGGCCACATAAAAAAAAAAATAATAAAGTACAGCTCCAGTCTGCAAGATGCTATCGCTACGAAGTACAAAGCAAGAGTGTCTTCTTTCTTACAAAAAAATTGAAAGTGTTGTTCCTAAATTTTCTTTCTCTGACTTTCATAGATAACTATTTTAACATGCCGAAATAATATAAAAATACAAAACTTTCTCTGATAATACCGGGAAAAGGAAAATGTGTCATTATACGACTACAAACTAGTTTTGGTTTTGAAACTCTCTGGATTTGTCTTCTTTCCTGTACACAGGTCTCGGGTTCTGTAAATGCAACCTGTGGAGTACACTACTTCGTATCGTTGGGCGTTTGTCTGTGAACTGTAGCTTTCCATGAACAGCGACTGTATCAATTTCGCATGCTAGCTGCGTTCTCACACTTTGTTCCCAGCTCTTATGCTACTGATGACAGTTCTGCTAAAGCAGAATTCTTCAGCAGCTTTCTGCAATTCCTTCACTTAAGAAGACGAACCAAATACTCCAGTATTGCTGTCAACAACAGTTTCTAGGATGCGTACTTTAGAAGTAGATAACCCTGGAGAATTAAAGCAACTTAAATCACTTAAGAGGAGTACGTCTCCGATTCCCGCCAGTATACCAATGAGGATGATTTCAGGGTACGCTGACGTAATACCGCTTTACCAGGTTATCATATACAACTGCTCGCTCAGCGAAATATCCGAAAGCAAAGAGAACTCCAGTATCCAAAAAAAAAAAAAAAAAAAAAAAAAAAAAAAAAGCAACGTGAAGGTCTGCTAAATTACAGGTCTATATCATTAACGTCGTTTGCAGCAGGATATTATAGCATAAGTTTCTCAAATATTATGAAATATTCTTGTGAAACACAGCTAGACCTTTAGTCACATAATGTGATGAGTGCTATCGACAACATTTCTATAAGGCATTTGACACTGTACTTCACTTACGTCGTCTAATGAAATTGCGTGCTTACAGAATATAGCCGCAGTTGTGCGACTGGATTCGTAATTTCCAGTCAGAAAGGACACGATATGTTGTAATTGACGGTAAGTTCAAATGTTCAAATGTTTGTATAGCTTATGGGATTTAACTACGGGGTCATCGGTCCCTAAACTTACAAACTACTTACAAACTAGCTAACACTAAGGACGGCACAAATATCCAGGTCCGAGGGGGGATTCGAACCCCCGACTGTTGTGGCCGTGCAGACCGTGACTGGAGCGCCTCAGTCCCCTCGGCCACCGCGGCCGGCTGACGGTAAGTCGTCGAGTAGAACACCAGTGATATCTGGCGATCCCCAGGGAAGTGATATAGGGCCCTTACTGTTCCTAATTTTTATAAATGAGTTAAGAGAGAGTGTGAGTATCGCTCTGAGTTCTCGGTTAGTAAAGTCAACAGAAACTGAACAATAACTGAAAAATTATGAAGATAGAATATCTGCATGGTGCAAAAATTGGCAATTGGTTCTTAATAATGATAATTGTAAAGTCACCCATATGACCACTAAAATAAATCCATTAAACTTCAGTCAAATATACAGGCCGTCACTCCAACTAAATAGTCAGGAATAACATTTACGACGTAAATAGGAAAGAACACAAGAAAAAATGTAGGGAAGCCGAACCAAATATACGTTTCATTGGCAGAACACTTAGAAGGTTTAACACTTCTACTAAAGAAACTGCGTACACTACACTTGGGCATCCTTTTTTGGAGAACTGCTGCGCATTGCGGGATCCACACCAGGTGGGACTGACGGACGATTTAGAGAAAATTTAGAGAAGGGCATCTCGCTTTTGATTATAACGATATAGACCAGAGTGTCACGGAAATGATGCATGAGTTGAGGTGGAAAAAATTAAAAGAAAGGCGTTATGCGTTGCGGTGAGATCCATTTCTTTCACCAACTTTCTCCCTACATACGGAGATATGATCATCACAATAAAATAGGAGAAGTCAGATCGAAAACAGAAAGATTTAGATGTACCTATATCTCGCAAGCTATTACAGAATGGACATGTAGAGAAATGGCAGAAAAGAGGTTCGATGAACTCTCTGCCATACACTTGAATGCGACTTGCAGAGTATTGATGTAGATGTGGAGCTGTAGAGTGTGAAGGTCAGTGTGCAGAACTATTCTGCGCAACACGAGGAAACGGAACGGACGTCCAGCACGACTTCTCATCTGATTGGTCTGCAGTTATGTCTACACCAGTTACTTGTTTCATCGTGGTTGATCCCGTATTGGTGGTTGGACGGAAGACCTCAGGCAAGTAGGGAATTAGTCCCTGAAGTTCCGAACGTGATGCTCTGCAGGTTCACTGTTCAAATGTTTGTAAACCTATTGAGCTGGTACGGTCATCAGTCCATAGACTTACAAACTACTTAATCTAACTTTCAGTAAGGACAACAGATCTACACCGATGCCCGAAGGAGGACTCGAACCTCCTGCGGGAACGCCTCCCCCCAGTCCGTAGCAAGACGCCTTGGACCATGTGGCCCTGCACTTTCGCTTAGAAAACCGATTTCAAGCGTTTGTGTAGCTGGCTTTATTCCTGCCAGATGCCGATACTTGTCCTGTTTCAGTTTTAGCTCCTGACCCTACAAGATCCAGGCAATCATATTGGGTGGATTTGATTATAGTATGGAGCGCCATGTCGGTCGTGAACTCTAGTCCCTCAGCTTTAAGCTTGCTAAGGAGGGGAAGAAAACCAGTGCACACTAAATATGCATACCAAGAAGAGTCATTTAAAATGTGGACCAAGTCCTTTCAGAAGTGTCTAACTGCTCCTGATTCAGCCAACTATGATCTCGCACGTCATCACTATGAGAGTCGCTTTGAGCCAGAGGAATTTCTCTCTGGCTTATGTCAGCTATTTGACATGGTAAAGACCGACAGTCATGCTTGCAAGATGCACCGTCTAGACGATCTGTTAATTTAGATTTTAACACAACAGTAACCAGATGACATAAAAGTTTTCTGGTTGTTGTACCGCGTTATGATGTAAGGCTATTACTTCAATAACCGACGTTTCGGCCGACGTTACAGTGGCCTTCATCTGGGTATACTCAGTACACCCAGATGAAGGCCACTGTAACGTTGGCCGAAACGTCGGTTATTTAAGTAATAGCCTTACATCATGACGCGGTACAACACCCAGAAAACTTTTATGTCATCTGACTCTGGCCGCGGAAGCCTACGTAATTATAACAGCAGTAACCAGTTGCACTTTTATTTATTTACCCAGTTTCGGATGATTGGTGCCCTTGTTCAGACATATGTGTGAAGATGGGAAGTGTGCCAAAAACTATCAAATGAATAATGAGTGTATCTGGTTTTATTATGTTTTAAAAAAGTAAGTTAGTAACAGCTACTGCGATTAACAAAATGTTATACATGTAACAGAGTCGACAGGACGGATTGTGGACCTGTGGTACAAAGCCGAGTGAATGCGGAGCTTAGACGGTTCTGTGACCATGCAGACTGTAGATTTCTCGATTTCTCAGATTGCGCCATGAGGGTTTTGGTTTCCGCATTACACAAACTAGTTCAGGCATTTACTATACACAGGAAGCGGACGATGGGTAGCGGGAGCTGATGCCATGGACTAGGAGGTTTTAAGGTTACAGGATTTCATGAAAACAATAAATTGGCTTCCACCGCAAAGTCAGCTGGTCGAATGCAGGACGAACGTAGCTCTAGAAGCTATCGGTATGTTGCAGAACGACATGTTGACCATAGCTGTCAACTACTGTGACAATAACTTGAGCAATGACAACGAATACTTGTGGTGTAATTTTGTATTTGTATATTCCGACATGTTAAGCTATTAGCTAATCTCTGCTAACGCTTGACAATGGTACAAAACCGAAACCGGTGGCACTGGGAATTAATAAACAGCCATGGTCAACATGTCGTTCTGCAGTTATCTGAAAGCTGTTATGCCCCATCTATTCACCTTTATAAACACTATCGGTATGTGTTGGTAAGTGTGTAGCGAAAGTAGGGGAGAACGGGGCATGTTGGCCATAGGAGCAGGATGGCCCAGTCGTGTTAGTTCATACAATGGACGCTATATGGTACTAGGATACAGTCAGTCGATTGCTAGCACTCTCCTCCTCGCTCTACAGAAGTATTATGAACGACGGAGTAGTAGTTGACTAGTTATAGTGGTTAATTGTGCGTCTTTCTGTAAAATTCCACTCGTCAGTTAAATTCGTATTATTTAACTTTTGAATACTTCAGGTGTAACAGGAAGGTAGTATAATGAAAGGTAGTAGTTTAAGGATCATTTCTATATGGATTTTAATCTAACTTGCTTCAGTAGGTTAGTATTAATAATTCGGCGAGGTTATTAATATTGTTTTTTAACATATTTTGATACGTTTCAGATGTCAAATATCGTCATATTTACGAGATCAAAGGCGTTTAAAAATAAATCACGAACCTGTAAATGTTGTAATGTTAAATAGCGAAGGGAGTAGTGGTTATTTCCTTGTTTCTAGAACATCTAATTGCGGCCTTTGTTTAAATTATAAAAGAGAAACTGAAAGAGGAAAGATATCTGAAGACACGATGTTAGAAGCAGTTTCAGAAGTACAAGAAAAGCATATATCTGTGACGGCAGAATTTTATGCCTTCCTACACCGCAGATTAGCAAAATCCAAGCAGTGCAAGCAGTATGTCAACTCGAGTTGTGATAAACTCTACGTCCACCACCTCTCAGCCTTGCCTCTCCTTCAACGTCGAAAGAGGGTTTACTATCAGAGGATATTTCACTGGCACCGGAAACCTAAGACCATTTCCAACCACAGAAGTGGTCAGACCTTTTGGTAAGGCAGGTCTCAGAAAAGGTAAGGCTAAGACAGCAGGGAAATGGAAAAGGTTTTCTGCCATAGTGACAGACTATCCAGTGAAAAAAGCCCTCTAGGAATAACAAACTGGTGAAAAGAAAAGTACGCTAAATCATTGGAACCAAAATTAAATCACGTACCAAAAAAGCACATTTTTAAAAAGAACGTACGAGCAATGCTAGAAAGAAATTAACAGAATCAACTGTAGTAGGTCTAAAACGCTAGAAGAAACCAAGGCAAGTTGATGATGATGATAACGATGAGGAAGATCCACTGTGCCTAAAGCGTCTCAAGCCTTTTTCAAACAGTTGACCTGGAGCACAATGGATTCAGTGCACAAATTGCAAGCGTAGGGCTCATCAGTCCCGAGTGAAAAATGAAATCCGTGGACTATTTTAGGAGTATTATAACTGTGCTGATCCTTTGTATTTGGACAGTGATTAAAGTTGACTGCTTTGCATGATGATACTTTAAAGCCTAATAAGTGTAAGCTTTACCCTTGTCAGAATAAAATGTCAAGCATTTAATTCAATATTAAACTTGATTTTTTGTACAACAAATTAAGTTTCTTGATAACTATTGGCTTTATTTTGATTTCCTAAAGTTTTAGTAGTACATGGGTCAACGTGCCCCAGCCTTTGGGCCAACGTACCCCGAGGAACTGGCAGATGGGCTCACTTGACATATTTCCAGCAATTAATTTATTAAACAAACTGACGACATAAAGGCTTTCTGGGTATTGTACCGCGTTATGATGTAAGAAGGCTATTACTTTAATAACCTACGTTTCGGCCAGCTTTAATAATTGCAATCCAGATTCAGAAATACTACTTTACTATTTAACAATAATTTCATTAATTTCATTATGTAAAATAAATTAATATAAGAGAAAGAAAAAAAATATGACCAACATGCCCCGGTCTCCCCAATTATAATTCCAAGAGCTAATAAACCGCAGTGACGCACATATCTCGTAATACTGCCAAGACCGCTTGATATGGCACTGTGCTCAAGTTATGAATTATTTGCTTCGGCACATTCCCATGTCACCGACGACGATGAGGATGAAAACTAGTTCTCGTGACTCTGGTAATTCAATAAAATAAAATTTTTCAAAGTAAGCGGTCAAGGAAGCAATATAATAAGTCATTGCACATCGCCCCAACAGAATGTGTAAGTTACACAGTAGCGCAAATCGTTATAGGGTGCGAAAGCTGGCACACAACGGCATAAATTCAGCACAATTTCTGCAGATCTAGCAATGTTACGGGAAGATAAATTCAAAACATATCAGGTGGTGGCGTTTCTGCCGCTGTCGTGTAGAAAAACTGAAGCTGATAATTCCTGTTAGCTATTATGGGTACAGTTGATAACAGTATTACGTTAGTAAATGGTTCCTTCTACCGGTCTTCCGTCTCAGGCGATACAATACCAGGAAGTCTGAAAAAAAGTCTGAAGATAGCAAAGTAATCTGAAAATCTCTTAATTAAATAAAAATCCGATGATGGAACATCAAAAAAATGTGATTTTAATTCAGTGTAATACTTCGAAGGACAGACGAATGAATCAGTAACTACATCCTCACTTGCCTTTGTTTTAATTTGTTTAGGTTACATAGTAACAGTTGTATCTCTGAATTCAGTAAAACTGCACACGTCTTATACGGCATTTTTATTGCAATTCTTCTGTACTACCACCTCCTAAACCGTATACTGTTGCTCTTGAAACACCATTTATTGCCAGGTTTTCAGAAGGCTTATGACACTGGACCTCATAAACAAACTAATTACTTGCTTATGGAACATAGTTTAAAATATAAGACTGTATTCGAAATTTTGTGTCCGAGAGGAAACCATTCGTAGTAATTGATAAAAATGCATCGACTAAAGCAGAAGTAATGGCGTTCCTCTAGTTTACAGTACCTCTACTGTTTCTTATCTGTTTTAACGTGCTGGAAGAAAATGTGGGCACACCTATTGGATTGTTCGCTGATGACGTTGTCCATTATTGTCTAGGAACGTCACATAAGATTAAAACCAACTTGAAAACGATGCAAATACGTCATCAGCATAATACAAAAATTGGGTTTTAAACATGTAATAAAACTTCTGATTTCGTTTACATGAGTACTAAAAGTAAATGTTCGTTTCCAAGTAAAATCAATGAAATCTGAATAACGTAACTTCAAAATAAAATGAAGGAAATGTATTACCATAGATAATCGTCGGAAACAACGCATAAATAATGGTGTGGGGAAGGCAGATCCAAGACAGCATTTCATTGGCACAAGATGCAACGTAACTACTAAAGAGACTGCACGGATGCAGGATTCTTATGAGGTAGGTTTGACGGAGGATTTGGAAAGAGGACAAGGCCAGTTACTTTCAAATTTTCGCGGTACCATGGAGAGAGTGCAAAAATAATACAAGATTCGGAAAACGGAGAGATATTTTTTTTCACGCCACAATGGAATGTCACATAAAAAGCATGAAAAGTGGTTCACAAACTGTGTAGATATAGATACAAACGCAGGCGATACGTACAAGTAGTCTCATGCAATACTGAAAACTGTGTTCAGCAGCTAAACAATCCATAGGCATTGAATATATATTATATTTCGGAACTACAAACAGGAATGTCCTTCTCGATAATGTCAGTGTAGAGAAATGTCATCTAGAGAGACTGGCGACCATGATATCTCCATAGCTACGTCGTATACTGTGGAGTCCTCCCCTGACCACTGTCCAGTCACTCGTTGATCATTCCGGGGCAGTAATAGAAGAAAGCAAACGGAAAGCTGAAGTTCTAGATTTAACCTTTAAGAAATCTTTCACGCAGGAGGACCGCAAAAATGTACCATCATTTGATCAACGTACTAATTCCGAAATGGGAGACATAGCAATAGGTATTTCCGGTGTAGAGAAGCAGCTGAGAGAGCTAAATACGAAAAAGTCTGCTAGTCCGGATGGAGTACCAGTTCGGTTTTACAAAGACTATTCTGCGGCGTTGGCCCCCTACTTAGCTTGCATTTATCGCGAATCTTTAATTCAGCGCAAAGTTCTTAGTGATTGGAAAAAAGGTGACTTCCGTTTATAAGAAAGGAAAGAGAACTGACCCACACAATTACAGGCCAATATTGTTGACATCGGTTTCATGTTGAATTTTGGAGCATATTCTCAGTTCGAATATAGTAAATTTCCTTGAAACGGAAAAGCTTCTTTCCATGAATCAGCACGGGTTTAGGAAACATCGTTCATGTGAAACTCAGCTTTCCCTTTTCTCACATGACATCTTGCGAGCCATGGATGAAGGGCAACAGGCGGATTGTGTTTTTCTCGACTTCAAAAAGGCGTTCGACGCGGTGCCACACTGCAGACTGCTAACGAAGATACGAGCTTACGGAATAGGTTCACAGATTTGTGACTGGCTGGAAGACTTCCTAAGTAATAGAACGCAGTACGTTGTTCTCGGCGGCGAGTGTTCATCAGAGACGAGTGTATCGTCAGGCATGCCCCAGGGGAGTGTGATAGGACCGCTATTATTTTCTATCTATATAAATGATCTGATGGACAGAGTAAGTTGTAATTTGCGGCTGTTTGCAGATGATGCTCTGGTGTATGGGAGGGTGTCGTCTGTAACTGACTGTAATAGCATACAGGATGACTTAGACAAAATTTCTAGTTGGTGCGAAGAATGGCAGCTAGCTCTCAATGTAGAAAAATGTAAGGTGATGCGCATGAGTAGAAAAAACAATCCCATAATGTTCGAATACAGCATTAGTAGTGAGCTTCTTGATGTTGTCGCGTCGTTCAAATATCTAGGCGTAACATTGCAGAGCGGTATGAAATGGAACGAGCCTGTAAGGACAGTTGTGAGTAAGGCGGACAGCCGACTTCGGTTTATTGGGAGAATTTTGGGAAGATGTACTTCACCTGTAAAGGAGACCGCGTATAAAACGCTTCTACGACCACGTCTTGAGTATTGCTCAAGTGTTTGGGACCCGCAGCAGATCAGTTTAAAGGAAGACATAGAGGCGGTTCAGAGACGAGCAGCTAGATTTGTTACCGGTAGGTTCAATCAATGCGCGAGTGTCTCGGAAATGCTCCGGCAACTCAATTGGGTATCGCTGGAAGAAAGACGACGTTCTTTACGTGAATTTCTGTTAAGTAAATTTAGATGGCCGGAATTTGAAGCTGAGTGTAGTACGATTTTGCTGCCGCCTACTTACATTTCGCGTAAAGATCACAAAGACAACATAAGAGAAATTAGGGCTCGTATGGAGGCATATAGGCATTCTTTTTTTCCTTGTTCAATTTGGAAGTGGAATAGGAAAGGAAATGCCTAGTAGTGGTACAGTGTACCCTCCGCCACGCACCTTACGGTGAATTGCGGAGTATGTATGTAGATGTAGATATCGACTTCACCACCGACCAGACACCTGCGGAGGTTGGCAACGCAAGACACGGAGGGGCCGCGCCTCCTGCCGACTGCCTGCAGCGCCCCCAGCTGGAAGGCTGCGCGCACGGACCGGACAGCCCGTGTGCAGTTAACACCGGCCCCAGCGGCCAGCACGTCAACTGGCCTTTTCTTCCAGGCAGTGCTGGTGCAGTCTGGTGCGGGATCTCGAGCAGGTAGCTTGATCCGCAGATTCTGTTTCACTTTATTCAAATGTCTAGTCTCATTTCTCTTGTGAGAGCTATGTGTGAAATGTGTCTGTCCACATACTATAGAGTATTTTTTGTTGATAATACAATGTCGGTCGTCTGATGTTCTGTATGTTTTAGTGCCGTCTCCTCGGCTACCTAGTCTCTTGAGACGGCACCACAGTTACTGTACTTAATAATCAGTTAAGAAGTGTGGGAGAGTCGTTTTGATAGTAAGCACAGAGAAGCAGTTGCTATCATCCTACTACGACAATGAATGGACACCATGTAGTTTCCATATATGGACGTAAAGGGATCGATGCTTCATTGTTTAAATGCACTGAAAACTGCATTCTTAAAAAGTTACGAGCGCTCTAAGTGGATCAAGGAGCAGTCTAATAGATGATGATGTTAGCAGAACAATATTTTCACTCACCGGCGGAATCTGCGATGATATGGAACTTAATGGCAGATTAGAAGTGTGTGGCAGATTGGGACTCGAAATCGGGACCTTTACCAATCGCAGAAAAGATAGCACAGCTTGACTCTAGTGATTAATTTGTACAAATGCGCTCAGGGCGTCTAGGAAACATCTTGCAGAGAAAATTCAGATCCTACGTAAGATGGAGAAAAGGACGCTTCCAATCACTCGTTGAGTAGTCTGAATTGACAGTAACAGCACAGTAAACTGAACGGTGAATTTTTATATTTGGCGTTTTACGAAGAGTTAACGAACAGGTTCCCGAATGGATGACATATTAGTGGGCATCCCAGGCGAGGAGAGACAACCGAGAAGGTTGAAGACATATATGTCGGCAGGTCCTTACGGAATTACCATTCGCTTTTACAAAGAGTCCTCTACGGTATTCGCCTCTTATTTAGCTTGTATTTATCTTGAATCTGTGGCCCAGCTTAAAGTAAAAAACGATTGGAAAGGGTAAAAGAATAACAAAATTCAGTATGCTGAAAATTCACGAAAAATAGTCTCAGTTTGAATATGGTATACATCTTAGATGTAGAAAAGCCTTTTCTCTTATGTAAAAATAAATAAATAAATAAATAAATAAATAAAAATAAATAAAAAATTAAAAAAAAATCTGCACTGTTTTGGTCTTTATCATTTCAGTGAAACTGCTTATCCTCTTATCTCCTGATTTACTAAGAACCACATTTGACGATAGGAGCAAAATTCATGTTCCTTCAATAACGAAAGATATGGGATACGGTGTGCCATTTGATTCAATTCACTGCTAGTCAGCTGTACTATCGTAAATTCATCTGTGTCTGATTTAAATATACCATAAGATTCTTAATTTCATGACAGCCGACTGTTGGAACAAATTGTGAAAGAGCAGAGTTCACGTAACTGAGGGACTAAACTGATAGGATCATAGTTTCCCAGACTAACGCACTAGTTTAAAGTAACTTATGCTTCGGACAACACTCACACCCACGCTCTACCGAGGACTCGATCCTATAACTGGAGCGAAATGCGGTTCACATCAGTGCACACGCCTGTGTTGTGTGTGTGACTACCGGAAGTTTCACAATTTTATGTTTTAGTTTTTTCCCATTATTTCATCATCACTTTCCGCAGGACCAAACTGAGGAGCAAGTGTCTATAATCATAGAACGAGTCAGTACATCAAATTGTAACAAAAGTAGTAATAGGTAATGTGAAAACGTGTAGCAATCCTACGCACGCTACACGTCTATGCATAAGTAAATGGAACCAACAACATAACACAGAAAGCAGCTCAATGTTGTGTTTTCCAGGAATTTCTTTACAGAATAGTAAGACTAAGGCATGACGAAACCCTTCACTTTAATCTCGCAAGGTTTTGCAACTAAGGGTTTTGGATTTTTGCGGCTGCTTCTTGAAAACTGATACCGCAAAATTCTGCACAGTTTTCTGGACAAGGGTCAAGGGGGTGTGATGTGTGCAGATTCGATTTCTGTCTCATATTAATTAGGTGAAAGCTGCCAACTCTTGGGAATAACGAAGCATTATTAACAATAAACAAAATTATATATATATATATATATATATATATATATATATATATATATATATATAGAGAGAGAGAGAGAGAGAGAGAGAGAGAGAGAGAGAGAGAGAGAGAGAGAGAGAGAGAGAGAGAGATGCCACCATCATAACAGGCTCGATAACGGGTTCGCGAGCTCTCACCACAAATTGCTCGAAGTGCCAGTTTGTGTGCAGCAAATGCCCTTCCACAAAATGAAACCAAGCAAAGTAGACTACTATTCGTGTTGAACTATCACTTACTTCAGATAATGTTCTAATTGTAAAAAAAGCATATTGTTTTTAACAAGATCTTGAATATGGGGTTTCCACAACAGCTTACTATCTATCAATTGGTCACTTTAGTCTCACTTACGCCGTGTCTGTGTCATAAAAGTGTTAGTTTTTGTTGAATTATGTGTTACAAAATGTAAGAACATTGTCTTATTATGATTTAACATTTATTTTTCTCTGCGAGTCTTGAACATTTCTTTAACCTCATTATTTAATACTGCACCAGTATTGCAAACAACAACCTTCACTACCAAGATGGTGTCATCAGTAATCAGAAATCGAAATTTTTGAATAGATCATATTATAAATCTAATGTGTTGATCGCAATTTTTTTAAATTATGGTTACTAGTTTCGGCTCATCTCTGAGCCATTCTCAAATCTGAAATACAGTATTTCGACAAAACAGTATTATGTACACGAGAATAGATCGATATCTTCCTTACAATTTGTTATATACGTTCCATCTTTGTCAATTCGATAAACATTTGCCAGAAAGCAATGTAATCATCCAAAAACACCATGATCAGTTTTATATTCCAACAATAAGCATTTTTTTTAATTTTTGAAAGTAAAATAAACTGGATTCTGGTCACATTGACAAATCCTGTTGAGTTAAACCTTATTTGTTCTGCACAATAGAAATGTAAAATTTAGCCATGCCGATAAAAATTATCACCCAACTGTATGACACACTTTAACCACATTGTCTTACAAGATATGACAGAAATAATATACTGGATGGTATATGGTTTACATACAACCTCTGACATTAAAGTACTGCGAATAGTCCTGTAACATTAACGTAAGTGAAGTATGAGCTGCATTCACCTTAATGTCCTTCTAAACAGTCACCTCTCATAACTGTGCTACGCTGAGCTCTGTGATACGTGTCCTGGATTTAGGATACAGTTCAACGGTGTCGTCACATTTCTTTGGATGTCAGGATAGCTTTCAAATCTGTTTCCTTTCAAAGCCAGTTTGAGTCGAGAAAGTGGAAGAGGTCTGTAGGATTCAGATCCAGGATGTTCAAGATGCACGACAACGGTCGCCCACATACGCCCACGCACAGTTCCTGGCAAAAAAGGGAATGGTGGAAGCGGAACATTCACAACAATCGTCGGATTTCAATCATTCAGACTTCTTTCAAGTCCCTCGGGTTAAACTCGCTTTGAAAGGAAAGACAACTGACGATATTCCTGACATCCAACAAAGCAACAGCAGCCCCACAACTGACTCCATGAGTAACGCTAAGTAACTGTTCACCATTGTGAGTGCATGACATTGCCACTTTCAACACTGTTTTTAAAGTAAGAGGACAACCATCTGTGAGCTACTCCCCTTACTCCATAATATTTCAATTTCGGCAACAATATTTCGTGATCAACATCACCAAACACCTTTGTTTCGCCGTCTTTTATTTTATCTGTACAGTGCGTTCCTTCTGAAACCAAACTATTCATTTGATAACAAATTATGGGTAATGAAATGATCAATTAATCTTGCATGTACAGCCATTTGAAGAACTTTAGCAACTAAACAAAAAAAAATTATTCTGTAGCGTTAGAAATCTTTGACATTTCGATGAGGTTTTTGACTTTCAAATAAAAATTACATTATCGGATATGATTTTCTTAAGTAACATCCTGCTCTCAATTGCGAAATGGCCACGGTGGAATGGCAGAGCCCTCTAATGTGCCTAGCTGCGGAGCGCGCGGTTGTTCCACGTCTGACAAGTGAGGTTCCAATCTTCCGTGTGTGAGATGTCCTTAGTGGTACGTTAGTATAAATAGGTTGTAAGCCTAGCGACTGATAACTTCCATAGTTAAATCCCATATAATTCTAAACATTTGAACAATCTGTGAACCATTCGCAGACTGCAAGGCGATGGTTTTTCTTGCCTTCACTCATGAGCCCTCGGACGAACTTTGGGCAACACAGTGTATTCCAAGCTGCTGTGACAGGATTTCATGACGCGATACAACTGAAGTGCAGAATTCTTCTGCAATCTCTCATACAGTCGGCCTTCCATTGGCGCGTACAATTTTGTTTACGGTATTGACATGAGTATCGCCGGTGGAAGTCGAAGAACGTTCTGAACGAGAGTCACGTTTAACCCTATACTGCATGGAAGTTTTTCTTTTTTAGACACACTTCTTGTTGACAGATGGCAACACCATGTATATCGTATACATTGGAGTCTTTTCTAAGCATTTAGTTGTTTGTGTCCTCCATAGAAGGCAGAGCAGTCATGAACTGAGAAGAAATGCAACAAATAACATTTAGCATTAATGTAATTACAAACTGATACGACTTCTGTCAAGTAAAAAATTTTATCATGTTACGTACATCTAATTGGAATAGAAACAGGATAGATACCAATTTTTCCTGCTGAGTGACTAATTTCTAAATGCATGATGTTGACAATAGCAACAGATAAATAATGATTTTCACATTGTTGAATGAGTTATATAATTTTTCACTATTTTTCCCCTGAATAGGTGAACATTTTCTACCATTATTTTTTAATTTTTATTATTTTTTCTTTCCCCCTCCCTTCGCCCCCTCTCCCTCCCTCTCTCTCTCTCTGGTATATTCTTTTGTGCCAAAATAAAAATTCATTCAGTGTAGGGTTTCGCTGCGTGGGAGCGGCCGAGCGCATTGAGGCGCTATGCTGCGATTCGCGAGGCCGTTCCCCTTCGGGGGTTCTAAGGTTCGAATCCCCCCTCGGGCATGGATGTTTGTGCTGTCTTTAGTATAAGGCAGTTTGTAAACAATTTGTAAGTTTAGGGACTGATGACTCCGCTGTTAAGTCCCATAAGCTTTACGAACATTTAAACATTTCAACTTCCATCGCGCAGTTTTTAAACTTCATCCTCAACATCGAGTACAGCTGATGTACTCGACCCCGTTCTTTATTTGGTGTGTCACGAAAAATGTTTTCTTTAATTTCACACCAAATTTAAAGCAGGCGCGTTAGTCCTCTAACTGCATTCTCGAAATTTGCAAGCTGTGCTTCGCTCAATCCACCAAGAAGGGAACCAAGGAATGGAGACAGCATTGGGAGTGGTGTAACAATTTTAGGGGAGACTGTTTCAAATGACTCCATGCTCAACAAATAGGGGGCAGAGAAAAATGTTTTAACAAAGTTCCACAAATTTTTCGAAAAGACCGACACTCAAATCTGGACTACTGTTCGAAAAACCGGTGAAATCTGGACTATCAATGAAAACCATTTCAAACACTTGTAGTCGCTGAAAACAGAGCACTGTGACACACAACATATCTGTGTTCTTCAAAATTAGCATTCGGCATGCTACGCTACTCTCATCTCTTATGTACCATACTAGATCCGTCACAACGCTGACTGCACTCTGGCTCTCATTCTACCTGTCAAAGAGAATTACAAATCTACTCATTTACACATCTGCCGTAGGTGAGTGCAAGTATGGAGGTATACTTGGTATGGATGTTTTACTTTTTCTGGCAATTTATTTCGCTATATAGAGCATGCTATCTTTAAGTCGGAAACCCTCGTCACAAACAGTTTACTGTTTTCACATGGTCCTCAACTATTTCGAATGGTTACACTGTGCCCAAAGAACTCAGATGTGGGAGTTGGCACCTTTTCAGAGAAACGTGTTAGTATGTGTGTGTTTTCGCGCGCGCATGTGTGTGCGGGCCCATTAAGTTTGCGTGCCAGCTTTTCCTTTTGCTCTTTGCGTCTGCTGGTCTCTCTCTCTCTCTCTCTCTCTCTCTCTCCCCTTACTGCCATGCTGCTGCCTTGCGCCTGCCCTGGCCTTCACATTTCACAGAGGCAGGCAAAGCGAAAACGGAGAAACAGCCGAGGAAAGAATCTCGCCGCAGCTATGGGATTCGTTTGCCTGGAACGCCGGACAGGAAGCACGTCACGTCAGAGCTGCCTCACGCACGGAGCGTCGACGTTCACGCTTGTCTAGACTCTGGGAATTTGCGGCGCAGAGCACGCGCGTCTCGTCTGGAATCCTTTCGGCGGAATGTTTTTGTTCCATTTTTACCTGAATCATCTGTCGGGCTTATAAGCGGTTCGCCACGATTCCTCGTAACGCAGCACCGACATTTTCATGTATTCCTTGAAAAAAAAAGTTCAAATGTTTGTAAATCTATCGGACCGAACTGCGTGGTCATCAGTTCGTAGCTTACAAACTACTTAAACCTACGTAAATTAACCTACGGACAAACACACACACCCATGCCCCATGGTGGACTCGAACCTACGACGGCGAGCAACCGCGCGCTCCGCAGCGAGACGCTTTAGACCGCTCGGCTACTCCACCGCGGCTATTCCTTGAAAATGTTAGAACAATTATTACCTCTTAGCCGACCCTAGAAGTATTTGGGAAATGTTTTGAAGAAAGTAGAACGAATGATATGGAGATCAGTGAAAGAGGAACGCAAGCCCACAAATTCCTGCACAGTCTGTTGATGAGCAAAGATGTACCCTAGTATGGTAAGCAGGTGATACCAGAGCCGTGCAGCGCGCCACATTTTCCCGCCCGAGTTCGCCTGCATCCGGCCGCTGCGCTCTGCTGCCCGCACCGCTGGTAGTCTAGTGGAGCCCCACTGCACCGCTGTACACAGCGAGCGTGCTGCGGTGCGCCCTAGAGTCCCGTGCAACAGCGCTACAGGCGGCGCTGCGAGCGGGGGAATGCAGGCAGTTCTGAGAAAGACGTAATACTCACAGCGTAGCCTTCACGCGCCTATTTATAATTTATCGATCGTTATGTCTGAAATAAGTAGCGAACAGGACAGATTAGGGATGGCGGTTATCGCTGAAACAACCGGTTTTCGGTTATACCGGTTCTCTTCATCTCCAGTTTAACCGCACTGTAAAAACTGCTCAAGATAACCGGGTTTTTTAAATAACCGGTTTTCGGTTATTTGCAGCCGAAACACAAACCGTAATCGAATTTTCGGTTCTTCTAGTTTCGTCCGACACCGAAACTTACGAAATTCAGTAAAAAAAAGGTAAATTTACGTTATATGACAAATCACTAGTCTTTCCATATTTTGCAAGATCCCCTTCCAATACTACGCCTTCCTGAGTGTGTGTAAGACTAGTCAGGAGTCCGCAGAAGACGATATACGCAGCATACAGATTTTTTGGCCTAGTATTTCCATCCGGCAGTTGCGAATATTGAGCCAACCACTCCGTAAGTTGGACTTGTGAGCCACAGCGTACGAATATCTCGTTATATACACAATATAGATATAAGTTACAGTCAGTAAATGAACTTCAGTCAGTGCTGCAGAAGTATTTCGAAAAATAAAGTCACAGTTCCGTCTAACAGTATGATTGCTGTCAGTGTCAGTGGCGGCGCTAGGCGTCGGCGACGTCGGCAACCGCCGACGGCCTCGCGCCTGTGGGGGCCTCGCAAAACATTGTAATTTTTTTTTTTTTTTTTTTTTTTTTTTTTACATTTGACGTTTAAAGGCGCTCTTCAACTGCTAGGTTAACAAAGCTTAACCGATGAACAAACACAGCATCCGTACCCGAGGGTGGGATTCGACCCCGAAGAGAGCGATCGCGCTCACCGTGTATGACGCCTTAGTACGCTCGACCATTCCAGACCCGCAGCTATTTAGTTGTCCGTATTAATTTCCGTATGAGTGCAGTGGTGATGCAATTTTTAGTTAAATACTTGCAAAAACAACTTCTTGAGTACATTTTAGAAAACAATTTGGAGGAAGTATATCCAAATCTAGTCAGTATAGCTTCGGCTGAGAGAAGATTCACAAAGTTAAAATTCATTAGGCCAACCAACCACCTTTTACCTTGCACTGGCCACCTTTCCGTTGCTAGGTACTGCACCCCATCTTTTAACTACAATTACTAGATTTACCCTAACATGAAGCACAATGAGCCAAGAAGCACTATCTGCGTTTTCTGTACTATTAATTGAAGCCGAAATAGCGGCTAGTATTAATTAAGATGTGATCTTTAAATATTCAATGAGATGAAAAGCCGATAAGGTTCTCTATTTTAATTTGTGTTTGTTTATTGTAATTTTTGTCATTACAATAATACTTGTATTTAAACTAATAAAATTTTAGTATAATGATCATTGGTGTATAATTCAGCTCGTTTTATTTAACATTTTCTTCCTCAAGGAAAAAATGAAAGGGGCCTCGCAAAGACGGATTCGCCGACGCCCAATTTTCGTCTAGCGCCGCCACTGGTCAGTGTAAATTTACGCAAATTGGACTAGAAAAGCTGTGTACCACATGATCAAAGACTGTTCTAATGGGTGTGAGTTCTTATGAGACCTAACTGCTTAGGTCATCGGTTCCTAGACTTACAAACTACTTAATCTAACTTAAACTAACTTGCGCTAAGGACAACATACACACCCATGACCGAGGGGGGAGGGAGCACTCGAACCTCCGACTGGAGCAGCCGCGCAGTCCGTGACATGGAGCCTCAGACCGCTTGGTAAATTTGCCTGGGATTTTCAAAGGAAACTTGAGCATAGCTTGGGGGGGGGGGGGGCAACATGCAACAAATTTAATTTTCTCAGAACCGAAAAATAAATATAATAATACTTTTCCTTTAGTTTTAACTTTTAAGTGGCGTAAATAAAATTGTAAGTACTTACAGTTTTTCTACTGGGCAGCTTATACATGGGCACAGCAACTTTAGTGATATGAGAAAACCCCTCTTTCTCCACAAGAGAGTGAGGCAAGTTGTCTTTGCAAACCATAAAAACCAATGCATTGGTAAACTCAGCGTCACTTTTGCTACCCTCTACAAGTTTTTATGTATTACACATTGCATAGTGTTGCTATCTTATAATATTTACATTTGAAACATTTGGTAAAAGTCTGTCTATAATTTTTGTTCTCGTCACATTGACAAAATTGTGACTTACTCTTATAGCTAAAAGTTCTTTCATGGTTTTCGAACAGGGTAATCTGCCTTAATGAAGATGAGTGAGTAGGAGATCTGGATCGAAATGGAGGTGAGGCTGTAGTGGAAATCGGTGTCGTCGTTTCCAGCAAACATGTCGAAGTTGAAGGTGACGGGCACGGCGATGGCGAGAGCGTACGGTCACAAGGTCCTACATCAACACCTTCAGTTGTTATCAATTTTGCTCCCTGAAGCAGCCACAAAATTAATGTCTCGGTTATTATTCTAAGCTTATACATCATTTACATAATATGTATATGAATCTAATTTACCTTCTCTTCCAAGGAACATTCTGGATGCTTTGTCCTTAAATGACTCAGCATAGTTTCTGCGATGACCTAATATTTCACAGTTGTGGAAATTTTAGGAATAGCCCTTAATATTAGGGTCTACAGGTTTTAATTTTTTAAATTATTTATAAAAAACAAATTTTGTACCATTACTACAGGAAGTAGTCTTACCGGTTTTTTTACCCGGTTCTTGGCAATAACTAAAAAAACCAGTTACAACCGACACCAAATAAATACCAAAAAAACCGGTTATTCGAAAGTGAAATACCGGTATCGGTTTTAACCGGTCGGTTTTTCGATCCCTAGAACAGATCGTTCCAACGTGCAAGGAGTAGACGATCCGAGGAAGAAACAAAAGACGTTTCCTGGAAACTCGCGGGGAGAATCTACAAGCGTTTAAAGATATCTGGAGACAACAATGTATGGGAGCTTTTTATGATGACTGTAGGTAATGAAAATAAACCTGTGGGATTTGCAGAGTGTAATGGCTGCCGTAAATTATTGTCGTACCGTGATGGCAGTACCACTACTGGCACCGGAATAGTTGCAAAGCTTATCTGAATACTAATCTGAACGGTTGTAGCAATATTCCTGGATCAGCAAAATCTTTTGTGCTGGAGAAATGTGTAAGAATGTGTGCAATAGATTTGCGGCCCTTCAGCACAGTTGCGGGAGAAGGATTTCAAGACCTCGCACAGACTCTCATGGAGATAGGAGCACAGTACCCCACTGCAAGTTCCAAAGACGTTCTTCCTCATCCTTCAACAGTTTCTAGGAACGTAAAAAGAATAGCAGACGCATACCGTGTTCGCAAACTACTGGCTTTTTAAAGATGTCCTGTTTACCTTGGCAGAATTTTAGCTAGATAATTAGTTGGACAACCTTGAACAAAATTAAATATCACATCATCGTAGGGTATATAATTTTTTGTCACATACATGAAATACGTAGATTTACTAGCAACAATGAAGAGATTTAATGAATAATCTTGATCTTAGAGCCATCACTTAGTTTAACATGAAGTGAAAGTGAAACACAGTGTAAGTAAATACTGAGCAAAGTATAAAACTACCTACAAATTTGTTGGAGCCGGCTAACGCGAAGCCAAGGACTTTCGACATATTTAATATTTCCGGCGCGAGCCGATTCGGCCACATTTTTGCTTCTGCGCCACAAAATTGGACGTTCTGCTTTTACCAGGTGTAATACTGCGCACGTCTATTTCTTTTCCTAGCAACTAATAGTACACTGACAATTCAGTCAGTGAGGAAAAATCCCAAGTGTTTTCAAGATACATGAAAGACTGTCCAGCGACACAAAACTGATAACTGCGACCTTGGATGTCACCTCTCGAATAGTGGTGACTCCCTCGGGGTTTCAGCTACCCCCAGCCAAAGGGAAAAGGGGGAAATATAAAATAAAATAAAACAACAATAATAGTCCAAACGCCTGTATCGAGGAACAGCAATTAGTTTACTTCCCTTGGAGTGGTTAAGTGTAAGCTCTACTTTCCAACATTCTACTAGTTAATCGTTTCTAATGACCTCGATTGCAACTGAACGTTTATTCTTATATTTATTTACTTAATTATTTTTTCTTAGCAGCAAGGAAACATCAAGCAATTTAGCGAAATGTCCACAGAAACGCTGCTCGCACACGCGCTGAATGTGTATACTTGCTATCGCAGCACTGATGCTGCTCATTAACTCGCAATTACTCGTGGTCTGAGACAGCTCTATTACACTCGCTTTAATGTGTGTTCTGAAATGCATCGGTCAGTAAGCTGCCCGCTATCTAACTTTTTCAGTGCATTGAGAGGTAGTAATACTATTTATATTTTCCATTTTCATTTAGTCTGTCGATTTAATTGCATGTTGGGTTCTTTGTATTCTAATTTCTCCAAATTCTTAATGCCTGATGATAGAAATGATCATTGCATGATTTTGGTACATTGGGAACAAGCCACCTAGGTAATTGTTTTTAGGCGCTTGCCGCCACCAGCGAAAAACTTGGGACAGAATGCTGCCCTTGTTTCGTGGCCAGCGGTGTATAAAGATGCGGGGCAGGATGTCGCCCAGCCCCGGGGGTTGGGGAGAGAGAGCCGCCCCGGGCTCGCTCGGTCGTTCCGGGTAGTCGAAGGGAAAGAGTGGCCGGCAGCATTGTGTACGGATAGACCGGAGCGTATTGACGAATTATTACAAAATTTCCACGGAGCGCAAGTTTTTACGACTCTTGACCTTAGGTCAAGTTTCTGGCAGATCGTGTTGGATCCAGAAAGGAGACAGTACACCGCATTTGTAGCATTTGGAACTTGCTAAAGATTTAAACGATTACCATTCGGGCTAAATGTGAGGTGTTCCGCATTTATTAGGGGATTTGACACCGTACTACCTAAGTGGATTAGAGAGGATTACAACGTATGTTGACGACCTCCTTATTGCCGAACCCAATTGGGAACAGCATAACATCGTGCTCCGAGAAGTACTTAGAGTCTTTCGGCAGTTTGGAATAACAGTCTATATAAAAAAGTCATGAATAGGGACCCCTAAAGTGAAATACTTGGGACACATTATTTCTGCAGATGGGATTGCACCAGGCCCAGATAAGATGGAAACCATAGCTAAATTTCCAACCCCGGTAAATAAGAGACAATTAAGAGGTTTTTTTAGGTATTATAAATTATTATAAACGTTATATCTTGATAAAAAAACTGGCTACCCCACGCCTCTGTTCTCTCACCGGAAAGGACAGTATCTGGAATTGGGACGATGAGGCAGAAGCGGAATTCCAGAGTATGAAGCAAGCATTGCTGGAGGCTCCGATTCTGTCTCATCCAAACTTTTCAGAAGAATTATGTATGGCAACAGACAGCTCATACGCGGGTTTGGCCGTCATGATATTTCAGAAATATGTAGATGGTGGGAATCCTGTTTTCAAAATGATTGCATTTGGGAGCAGGATTCTTAACAAAGCAGAGCGTAACTATTCTTTGACCGAGTTGGAGGCCCTAGCGGTAGTATGGGGTTTTGAAAAGTTTCGATACTTTCTGTACGGCCGAAAAACCCGGGTGTATACGGACCACAAGGCATTACAATTTATCATGACTGCAAAATTGAAAAATAAAAGAATTTCTCGATGGCTGTTGACACTGCAGGAATATGATTTCACCATAAAACATGTTCCTGGCGTAGAGAATATAATCGCCGACGCACTTTCGAGGTCACCTGTTGGTTTCGAAGAATTGGGCCATCAGCCACTAGAACAGGAGCACTACAGTTTGTACTATATTAAGAAGGTGGCTTTTGTGTCCCAGCCTCGTCGCCGCTTTTGTGTCTCGTTTCCGTCGTAGGTGTCGGTGGCCGAGTGGAATGAGACCGACACAGGAATAAAGATAGCACGCTGGTGCAGGTACGGAGAGGAGAAGCCAGAAACTAGAAACACTAGAGTAAATTAGAACGAGATATATATTGCACAGAATTTATACAATACTTAACTTTTACATAGTACTGCAGAATGTTGATACATAGTTGAGCTAGAGTCCTGCCTAGTGCCTAACTGATAGCCAAGTCTTCACTGGTGCCTATCGGATTCCGAAGTCTTTACTGGTTCCTAACTCAGTCCCAAGTGAACAAAGTCGTTACTGGTGGCCAGGAGCGGAGTTGCAGCAGAGGGCGCTCGTGGCTGTCGTAAGATCGCCGCGCCGTGCGTGCATGGCGGCGCGCGGCGAAAGTAGGTGGCGCGCACTTTGTACTTGTGCGACACCACACCCCTCCCCCCCAAACCGCCGCACCGTCGTGGCGTAGGGCTGAGGGCCACGGCGACGGCACTGGGAGGAGGGCCTGGGCGGGGGCGTTACTGGTGAGACGGGCGTCCTAGCTGAGGCTGGGATCGAGACGCCGTCCGCCCCCGGCATCCGCCGTGCGATCCCCCGGAAAACCCGCCAAACCGAGGGGAAGGGCGCACGCTGCCGCCCAGATTGAGCAGGTCATCTTCTTCTGAGGTGCGTGGCCCAAGCTTGGGGGGCCCGCACGGTCCCGGAGTCCCTCTCGGTGATGCTGTCAGCTGAGGCGGCGACGGAGGCGGAGGGGCCGACTGCGTAGGAGGCGCGTCGACATCCATCGGGATCTCTTAGCCCGGGGAAGCTGGGCCCGGCGGCGAGCGATGTGGCTGTGCTCCCTGGCGGTGAACTGGGTCTGGAATCAAGAAACCGGAGACAGGATCGCGCGGCCTGTGCAAGCGCAATTGGTTTGCGTGGCGCCGCAGCTCCGACCCTGTGGAAGAACGTACAACATACATATTGCGACCGAGCACGCGCTGAATGATGCCCGGCATCCATAGTTTCTTCTTGTTTCCAGCAAACACCCTGTACAGCACCGGCGTGGAAACCTAAAAACGCGTAGCGCCATACGAACCGACTCGGTGCGTGGGAGGCTGCAGCAGGTGAAGGAGAGTGCGGTGACGGCGGCCGTGTAGCAGCTCGGCAGGAGACGGGCCGTCATGTGGCATGCATCGATACGTAGACAGGAAAATATGAAGAGCTTGCTGCCTGGAGTGCTGACCTTTCATCTTCTCCATGTGAGACTTGAATGTTCGAACGAAACGTTCTGCTTCACCATTGGACTGAGGGTGAAAAGGTGCAGTGGTAATATGCTGAATGCCATTCACACGACAAAACTGTTGAAATTCCGCACTAACAAACTGAGGTCCATTGTCACTGACGATAGTTTCAGGCAAGCCTTCGATGCAAAACACTGATGTTAAGGCAATGATTGTACTAGACGCCGTTGTTGAGTTCATGGCAATCACGAAAGGAAACTTGCTGAAAGCGTCTACAACAATTAACCAGCGCGTATTCCAGAAAGGTCCGGCAGAGTCAATATGTAAACGTTGCCATGGTCCCTTGGGGCGTGGCCAGTCTGAGAAACGCTGTGGAGGAGCCGCCTGATGCTCCGCACAAACTGTACACTGTGATGTCATGCTCTCTATCTGAGCGTCCATACCAACCCAGGTACAATGACGTCTGGCCAGTTGCTTTGTCCTAACAATGCCCCAATGTCCTTGATGCAGGAGGCGTAACACTTCTCGTTGCAGGGAACGAGGAACAATCACTCTTGCTTGGTCGTTGTCGGTATGCAACAACAGTACACCCTGACTTAAAGATAATGCATGACGTTGTGCAAAATAACGTCGAACCAGAGACCGTTGAATGTCTTTGGCTCTAGCAGGGCACTCTGAGCGAACAAAACTTGCTACCACACTTAGGTCTGCATCCGCAGCTGTTTCCTGTGCAACCCGACGAGAGTTTAAAGGAAAGTCTGCGACAGCGGAAGCATCTCTGGAGTCTATCTGACAACATGCCATTTCTGAAGAATCAAATGATACATCCTGGCCAACCGGAAGTCGGGAAAGTGTGTCCGCGTTGGCATAATTAGTGGTAGGTCGGTACAAAATCTCATACTGATAATTTGACAATATCAAGGACCATCTCTGAAGCTTTTGTGCCGTTCGTGGCGGAATTGGCTTTGTGGGTGAGAACAACGACGTGAGAGGCTTGTGGTCTGTCAATAAATAGAATTTTCTGCCATAGAGTTAATTATGAAACTTTGTGACGCCGTAAATGATTGCTAAGGCCTCCTTTTCTATCTGACTGTAATTCTGTTGCGTCGGCGTCAGTAGCTTGGATGCAAAGGCAATAGGAGGATCGTGACATCCAATACGATGTGACAAAACTCCAGCCACACCGTACGACGAGGCATCAACTGCTAGCACTACAGGCTTCTGTGGGTCAAAGGGAATCAAACATGCATCACTGATTAGTGCAGACCTTTAGTTGTCAAAGGCAACCTGGCAATCTTTGGACCATACAAAGGAACATTCTTCCTACGTAAGTGATGCAGTGGAGCTGCAATCTGAGAGGCATTGGGAATAAACCTGAAATAATAGTTCAGCTTTCCCATTACTGCTTGCAATTCGTGCACATTCTTAGGAGGAGGCAAGTCTTTTGCTCGAAGATGTGACTGTAAGGGATGCATTCCTTGGGCATTAATCACATGGCCTAGGTACTCTATTTCCGTTTGAAAAAACGAACACTTTGCTTTATTGCAACGTAGACCTGCTGCAGTCAAAACTTTGAAAAGGCACTCCAGGTTTGCTAAATGTTCTTCAACTGTACGTCCGGATACCACAATATCATCTAAATAGTTCGAACAACACGGTACAGAAACTGTCAGCTGTTCCAAAAAACGCTGAAAAATAGCGGGGGCGGAAGAACTGCCAAAGGGTAGGCGTTGAAATTGAAAAAGGCCCATGTGAGTATTAATGACGAAAAACTTTTTTGACTCGTCATCAAGTGTAATCTGTAAGTATGCCTCTGCTAAATCAATCTTAGAAAAGAAACGAGACTGTCCTAATTTGTCCATCAGTTCCTCAGGTCTGGGCAGGGGATAAGTGTCTACAATTGTTTGACTGTTCACTGTTGATTTGAAGTCCGCACAGAGACGAAGTTTTCCTGACGGCTTGGGTATAATTACTATAGGCGAGGCCCACTGACTCGCAGAAACAGGAGAAATCACCCCACTATCTTGCCAACGTTTAAGTTCTTCGGCAACTGTATCACGCAAGGCGATAGGCACTGGTCTAGCTTTACGAAATTTTGGAACTGCAGATTCTTTCAAAGTTACATGTGCCACGAAGCCTTTTGCACAACCTAGTTCCGGCGAAAACAAGTCACTATATTTGTCACACAATGCATTGATTTTATCCTGAGGCACTACTGACGAAATCTGAAGCACATCCCTTTGAATAGATAAACCAAACAAGTCAAAAGCATCTAGTCCAAAAATGTTCTGTGTCGATTTGGCCTGAAGAACTACAAAAGCAACTGTTTTTGTTACACCTTGAAAAGAGGCGGGCAGGCTACACGTTCCTAGCACGGGGATATTTTGACCTGTATAAGCTGTTAACAATTGCTGTGACGGCGACAATTTTGGCGAACCCAGAAGTTCATCAGTATCTTTATTTATTAATGTGACAGCGGAACCAGTATCAAGCTGAAATTGCACCGTCTTATTGTCTATGAAGAGAGTTACAAACAGTTTTTGCTTGCGGCGCTCGACAGGTGCGCGAATGTGGGCAACGTCTGCTACTGTTTGTTTACTGCGCTTGCGCGGGCCGCGTAGTGAAGTAAGCGGCGCAGACTCGGCACGCAGCGGATTAACAACACTGTCACTAGATGGCACTACCGCCGGATCGGCGTCCGCGCAAGCATGCGAAGCTACTCCAGATGTACTAACTACTGCACTACACTTTTGAGTAGCTACTTGCTGTCTACTGTCACTAGCTACACAGTACTGGGCACTATTACAAGGAGCAGTTGCAGAAGGCACTATTTTCACTACAGGAATGCACTGTTAATAGTCATTTTGCTTGTCCCGAACCCTTTTCCGTTGCACTGTTTTACGCGCTCGTCGGCGCTTGCTACGTGGTGCACTATATAGTTTTGCCATAGGCGCAGAACTACTTTCTTGCAATTGAGATCCAAGGAAAGCACTGTTCAATTCCACAGCCCGTATAACATTTACAGAATGAACTGTTCTCGCACTCTGCGAAGCACTGTTTCTAACGGTACCGTTCTTAGAGTTTTTAATTTGCATACACACAGACTGTACATGTCCTGATTTGCCACATTGATAACAGGTTGCGTTGCGACTAGGGCAATGAGCACGCTTGTGGCGAGACACACACTGGGGGCAAGATTTACGTACATTTTTCTGAAATGAGCGTTGACGCCCGTTATGCAAATTACTGTGTCTGACACTACGGGGCGATCTTTGCGTCGCACTTTTACTCTGGCTACTGTTCACTGTCTGTTCAGCACGGCCGGTAGAAAAATAATAATTACTAGTGCTATACTGAGAACTACGGCTAGGAAAGCGTCCGTTGCGGCGCACTGAATTTACACTATGGCTTTGCATTTCTACATCAGCTAAGTCAAAAGTATCATGCAATTCTATAAGCTGCAGTACACTGTCTAATGAGGGGTCAGACTGTTTCAGAATTGCTGCTCTAATTCTGGGGTCCTGAATATTCTGCGTAATCGCATCCCTCAACATCACGTCACTATACGAAAGTCCACAAGAGCAAGTAAATTTACATTTGCGGGTTAAGCCCTTCAATTTCGTAATCCACTCTTGGTGTGACTGCTGCGGTAATTTTTTAAGTCTGAAAAATCGGTACCGTGCCGCAGCTACGAGAACTTTTCTCTCATAATGAGCATTTATGCCTCTACTATTTGTTCAAAGTCTACATCACGAGGAGATACGTCGGGGAAAAGTTTTTTCAGTTACACGAAGGTGTTGGTGCCCACCACAGATAATAGCAGATGCTTCACTTTCTGACCTGTAATTTGATGAGCCGCGACGAGTTCTTGAAACTGTGCGAAGTAGTCGCTCCATTCTTCCTCACGTTCATTGTACTGGCGAAACGTAGGAAGCGGTGCCGCGGCAAGTGTGGGCTGCTGAAGCGGTGGCTGTTGTTGTTGGTTAGCTGCTTGCGCTGTGAGCTGGGCCACAGCCTGCAGGAGTTGTGTTATTTGCGCCGTCTGTAACTGAATAATTTCCATTAAGTTTGGGTTCGGGGTAGTGGCCATGCTGACCGATTAGGCGCCGCGCATACAAGTAAATTATAACAAAACACAAATGCAATATGAAAGAGGACGCTCTGTAACAAAAAATTCCACAAAACATGTAACAAAATATCTTCCCCCAAAATTCTTATAATAAGGGTGGGTGGGCGGGAGCAATTTCTGTGTGCTCCGACTACTACTGCTGTCTGGCTGCTGCAAGCGGGCTGGTCCACGGATCGTCTATCACTCCTCGTCGCCACTTTTGTGTCCCAGCCTCGTCGCCGCTTTTGTGTCTCGTTTCCGTCGTAGGTGTCGGTGGCCGAGTGGAATGAGACCGACACAGGAATAAAGATAGCACGCTGGTGCAGGTACGGAGAGGAGAAGCCAGAAACTAGAAACACTAGAGTAAATTAGAACGAGATATATATTGCACAGAATTTATACAATACTTAACTTTTTAGCGAAAGTAGGTGGCGCGCACTTTGTACTTGTGCGACACCACAGTGGCTTTCGAAAACTTTATCTCTACGAATTTACGCAGTACTGGCAAGGAACAAGACAAGGACCCGGTCCTATTGAAAATTAAGAAACGAATTAAATACAAGAGCGAGTCGGCTTCGCAAAGGGGTTTTGTTTTACACTTCCGGCAGTGAGTCAGATCCATGGCGTGTGTGCGTGCCTGACGAATTGGTAAATAACGTAATTTCCCAGGAAAGTGTACTTAAAGTTATGATCTCTGTGTCATTTTATCAAAATGGAAAGGAGAATCAGGAAAGTGCTTGCAGTATGCAAACCTTGCCAGAATGCAAAACATTGCACTGTGAATACGCAAGCGCCTCTCCACCCAATTATCCCTCAACGCCTTCGAGAGGTAGCCTATGCAGATTTAATGGGTCCTCTACCTAGGACGAACAGCTACGTCCTAGTTGTGATGGAGCTGGTGTCGAAATTCGTGACCCTAACTCCTCTTAGGAGAGCAACGGCAAGTACGGTTAGCCGGGGTTTTTTGCAAAGATTTTGTGAAACAGGTTGGCAGGGTCTAACGAGTGATATGCGATGACAGACCACAGTTCCGGGCGAAAACTTTGATAGAAACGTTACGTCGGCTCCGGATTCAGCCAACTTTTGCGTCAGCATAGCACCCCCAGAGCAACCCTGCCGAAATGGTAATGCGTAAGTCTGGGAATCTGTGCAGGATATACTGTAATAAGAATCATGTTGCTTGGGACGTATTCCTTAGTGACTTACAAGACATGATCAACAATATTCCGCCCAATACGACGCGTCCAGTTGCCATAACGGTACTCAAAAATATTTAATTTAATTAGAGAAGTCGTGGATATCCCGCCGTCGCGCCGCTCCCGACACAATAAGGTGATCGAGTTGGCCATTCAGCATATCAGGGATACTGCGAATAAAAACAAAGTGATTGTCGACAGGCATGCCAGTTCACGGAGTTTTGTGGCTGGAGAGAAAGTATTGGTAAAACGTTTTCGTCTTTCTAACCAAGGGGCCACTTTGAATAAGAAAAATGGTCCATCCCTGTGCTGCCCTGCTAGAAACCATTAAGACTGGAAAAGCTGTAGGGGTACACCATCTCAAGCCGTTTTTGGGATAGAGGGCAATTTTTAAAAATAGATATTAAATTATTTGATAATGATAATTACCATAATTTATTTTTGTTTTTTATCTTGTGTAGTAGAATAAGAATAGTGCACAAAGTATCATTTTTAATGTTTATATATATATATATATATATATATATATATATATATATATATATATATTGCATAATAGGTATTTTCATGTTATTATGTAGTAATTGTTACTTTTAAGTCATGTGGGTCAAGATGTTTCGTCTGTGTTTGGTCATTAAGGAGAGTATTGCAAAAGGTTCCTGTGGTTCGACGAGAATTGTTTTACATAGCCTTGTCCAGTGTTGCTTTATGGTCCTCAGTTTGTGGTTATGTAGTAATGATTTCTCGGTGTCGTCGTAATCTTGTCTTCTTTTTAATGCCTATGGCATGCTGACCATTAAAATCGTGGTCTGATTGGTGATTTTGTATTTGCTTGCTGCTGTCGTCTTTGCCATTGTGCATAGCATGATGACTTATTGAATTCCATCATATAGGGACTGAATCATCGTTGTTTAGTATTGGCTACTGTGGAGACATTCTTTCTGTTTGTGGTCGCTCTATGGGATTATTGCGTTATTAGGAAGTGCTAATTCTGCTGAGGTGTAGGAACTTGCCACTTAGTGTTTTATATTATTCCTGCGTTGTTGAACGGCTCCCACTGTGGTTGCTTTAGATTGTGGTTTTTTTCTGGGCACGCTATGGTGCGTTGGACCTATGATATTAGGCTGGCTGCGTTTTGTCGCGTGTCAGACCCGAGTGAGCGATAGAAAGGAACCACACTTATTGAAATTGGTAATGTTACCAGAGAGACCATGCATGTTCAAATAATAGTAGAGGAAGATGCGATCTGGAGTGGCAATAACGATTCATATAAGTTACAGATTCAAGACCAGGGCAGAGGCAATGGAGAGAAGAGATGACCTACCCTGTATATTTCAGATATAATTGCAAGGGATGCAGGCAAGGACTAGGAGGCCAGGATATTGAAGGATAGTATGCAATTATCTCTCCGCGGTGGAGTAGCCGAGCGGTCTAAAGCGTCTCGCTGCGGAGCGCGCGATTGCTCGCCGTGGGGGTTCGAGTCCTCCCTTGGGCATGGGTGTGTGTGTGTTTGTCCTTAGGTTAGTTTATCTAGGTTTAAGTAGTTTGTAAGCTACGGACTGATGACCACGCAGTTTGGTCCGATAGATTTACAAACTTTTTTTTTTTACAATTATCTCTTTTATTTGAAAATCCTTTACCTTTCTTATCTCGTCCTGTAGTAAAGGGAGTAAAAAAATGAAAAAAAGTCATTCTCTAAGTAGTACTTCTAGAGTAGTAGTTTGGATCTTTCCTACGTAGTAGTAGAAGACCTGACTGACATCCCTTGAATTGTATAATTAGTCACATATAAGCTATAGTATTGTCAAAGAAAAGTGTAATAATAATATTAATATATTATAGGATAGATTAAAAGTTGCCATTAATGTAAAGATAAAAAAATTGTATATGTATTAGGTGAACTGTGATCTGAGATTTTAGTGCTGTGCAGATGTTGCGGAGGTAACAGTGATTGGGTGGCGCACAATATCATAAGAATACGGGACATGGAGATGCACTGCTCATCGCCACTGGCCGTGGGCAGCAGTGCAGGAAGATGCGCCGAACGCACGCCGCGGTGACCCACATTCTGGAGTTGCTGTGCGAGGATGAGAGCGTCAAGGCGACGGAGAATGAGAGGGAAAGTTCCCACAGGGGACCGTCTGCTTTCTGTTTGCAGGTCTGCTGCAGGGGTGACACACTCGTGCCACTCGCCGGCGGAGCCCATTGAGGGAAGCTACCTGCTGCAGGCCGCACCGATGACCCACTGAGATAAATGGGGCGGCTTACAGACTGGCGCACAAAAGCAGGCGTCCTCAGAGGCAGCAGCACGGGCCAAACAACCACCCAACCCCACTCACCGCGTTCGAACAAGAGCGCTAGACAGCATGTCGCCAGCCGGCAGACATGAGGGGCAGCCTGCTCCTTTCAAATACAGCCGACCGCAGCCCACGAGAACAGACAAATATATACAGACGTGAAACCTCCGTAAGGGCCCGGTCCTACGCTCCGGGGTGTGGGGAGGGAGGGTTTCCAGCAGTTCCGTAAGATGTCCCATGATGGCGCTGCGGGCAGAAGCAGCTCTTAAACTGGCCAGAGCAGGCGGCAGGTAGCGACTGTCCCCACCACCTCCTCCCCTTAAACGCCGGCACGCCGGACCACAAAGTAACATATACAGAGAAGCAGCCCACCCTAAACCACTGTCCTACGCTCCCCTCGTAAGATGCTAGCAGGTGTCAGGTGGATCGCTGGCTTAGGGTGCCTCTCACACGTAAGAGGGTAGCGTGGAGGGGTGGCTGAGGGGAAAGCTCGTGCCGCCTGCCATGAGGCCACGGCTGTGTCCGGTGTGCCTGCATTTGAGGGGAGGTGGTGGTGGGGGCAGCCGCTACGTGCCACCTGCTCTGACCAGTTTAAAGAGCTGCTTCTGACAGCAGCGCCATCATGGGACATCTTACGGAACTGCTGGAAACCCTCCCTCCCCGCACCCCGGAGCGTAGGACCGGACCCTTAGGGCGGTTTCCTGTCTGTATATATTTGTCTGTGGCCGGACACAGCCGTGGCCTCGTGGCAGGCGGCACGAGCTCTTCCCTCAGCCTCCCCTCCACGCTACCCTCTGATGTGCGAGAGGCACCCTAAGCCAGCGAACCGCCTGACACCTGCTAGCATCTTACGGAACTACGAGGGGAGCGTAGGACAGTGGTTTAGGGTGGGCTGCTTCTCTGTATATGTTACTATATGTTACTCTGTGCCACGAGCCACGCGCCTCCCTTGCGGGGAACCTTCGCTCGGCTCTCACTACCCTTGGGGGCCGCCACCGCCGACAGCTTTGCGCCTCTCCACTGGGCCACGAGTTTACGACCGGCAGGGCGTTCGTCTGAGGGATTTTAGACGGAAGGAGAACAAAGGCCTAGGACTGAGATTTGCGGTGCCGCTCAGCATCATCAGAGACCATCAAGATGGAATCGCTCCTGTTCCTGATCGCAGATCCAGGGCTATCCAGCCCACTCCTTGGACCGTCGCTTCTAGAGACACCAATGCCATGGTGTGCACAGCCGTGCGCACAGTGCACCAACGGTAGTTTTTAGAGACACCAACACTGTGGTGTGCACAGCCGTGAGCACAATGGACCTCCAACACAGACAGTAACACATTTCACACAGCACCACTCAATGAACATTTGCATGTGGACACTAAGCAAACTATTGAATAATTTAACAAGGACTCAGAATAATTCTTGTCTGTCATATTTTATAGTTAGGAATTTGCGTATGTTATTTAGGTTTATCATTAGAGATATGTACAGCGTACAAACAATAGAGTTTTTTTTTAGAAAAATAAGAACTTCATATTCTCTTTCATATTCAGTTTACTGAAACATTTGTGCCTTGTCTTTAATTGTGATGTTTACCAATAGAGTTATGATTCCATTAGATTTATTCTTTCACTTGTCCATTTTATACCATAGCGTAGTCTTAGAATATAATAACTTAATTTTTCATATTCAATTTTAATTTACTGCAACATTTTGAACTCGGTTTTTGATTAGTAGTGTGACTTTTAAATTATTTTCAAAGAAACCATTCTCATTTATAGAGCATTCTTACAGTAGAGTATAATATATGTCTATACTATCATCTTATCCTTCATAAGTAGTATGTTTAGCTTCTCTAATTTCTTTTCCACTTTCCCATATTTGGGTTTGAATGTGTTTAATTAATATCTAGGGCCCAGAAGACATACAAAGAAGACTGAGTGATTGAGTTCCAACCAATAGGATTGTAATAATTTGTGGTAATTTTGGGCCTGGATAGCCAGAGCCAATATAACCAAATATAAATCAAACCCTTTGTAACTCTCCTCAAAAAACAGAAAGATAGGTTGACTGAATGGGGCCCTAGAGTATGAGTATGTATGTAGATTTTATCCATATTATTCCACATTTAGGATGTACTAGTATAAAGGTTTTTAATTCATATTGCCTGACTATACTCTAGTATACTTCTATATTGTGAATAGCAAAATGTCTCCTGTTAGATAGCCTCATAAATCCTTGTACGATACTATCCACATCCGAAATTTTAATCGGTTGGGGGGGGGGGAAATGAGAGGTAGTAATACTATTTATATTCATATTTTCCTATTTCATTTAGTCTGTCGATTTAATTTCATGTTGGGTTCTTTGTATTCTAATTTCTGCAAATTCTTAATGCCTGATGATAGAAATGAACATTGCATGATTTTGGTACAATGGGAATAAGTCACCTGGGTAATTGTTTTTAGGCGCTTGCCACCACCAGCGAAAAACGTGGTAGGGAATGCTGCCCTTGTTTCGCGGCCACCGGTGTTTAAAGTTACGGGACAGAATGTCACCCAGCCCCAGTGGTTGGGGAGAGAGAGCCGCCCCGGGCTCGCTCGGTCGCTCCGGGGAGTGGAAGGGAAAGCGGGGCCAGCAGCAAAAGAGATGGTATGGTCATGTCAAGATGGCAAGATCCATGGGATTGACATAGGAGCCAGGAGACCAGGAGGAAGAGCCAAGAGATAGATGGATCATGGAAATAAAGGAAGGAATGCAAAAGAGAGAAAAATGGGACAAAGTGCACGAGGAAAAGTGGTGGCAGGATAGGATAAGATGGTGAGGCCTATGTTCAAAGCACAGTCGAGCAGACGTTGGAAACTTTAGTGGATGATGATGATCTACAGGGTGTTTGAGATGGAATGGGATATAGTTTGGATTAGATGCATTGTGCTGCCACCTACTGCCAGATCATATCATTGACCTCAGTAGTAATTGTGAGAGAGGTGAATGAACCGCTGTGGGAACTCACAAACTTCAAACGTGGTCAGTTCACTGGGTGTCACCTGTGTCAGACGTCTGAACGCGAGATTCCACACTGCTAAACATCTCTACGCTCACTGGTTCTGATGTGATAGTGAAGTGGAAACGTGAAGGGACATGCACAGCAGGAAAGCGTACATGTTGTTGACTGACAGACCGTCGACAGTTGGAGAGGGTCCTACAGCCACGGAGGAATTCCACACTACGTCAGGATCCACTCCAATTACTATGACAGTTAGACGTAAGGTCGACAAATTTAGATTTTATTGTCGAACGGCGGCCTGTAAGCCATACGTCATGCAGGTAAATTCCAAACGACGTATCTCTTGGTGTAAGGAGCGGTAATATTGGATGACTGAAGAGTGAAAAAACGTTGTGTGGAGTTGTAGGTTTGCATGGCACTTTCGCATCACAGGCGAAACACCTTCGTACTTCCCATTGTTGCAAAGCAATTCCCGGATGGCGATTGCATCTTTCAACATGATCGAGCACCTTTTCATAATGCACAGTCTGTGGCTCGTGCCAGGCCTCACCGACCTACATCGATCCCTCTCTTCACTGCGGAACTGTGCGTAGAATGGGCCGCCATTCCCCAAGAAACATACCACCACCAGATTGAGCGTATGCCTGCGAGAGTGGAAGCTGAAATCAGGGACAGCACCGCATTGAATTCCAGTATTACCGATGGAGGGTACCATGAACTTGTAAGTCAGCCAGTTGTCCGTGTACTTTTGATCACATTGTGTAGATGGGAAAAATGGAATGAGGGTGACGTAATGAGGAAATAAAAGGAAAACAGGAAATAAACTCCGTAGATGAAATAGAGTGAATATGATTAGATGGTAAGGTCGTGATACATGGGTGGGAGAAGCAAGATTATCTAAGAGACATAAGTTCAGCAGTAGAGGGTAGGAGGAGGCAGATCATGGAGAAAGAGATGCTTCGTCATTCCAATCATTTTCAAGTAACGGGCTTAACATCAGACGAAGCATCAATATTACCTCTTTATAAAGAAAGGAGACGATCCAGTATTATTTAAGGTTCCTTGATGTATAATGCCAAAATTGCTAATATAAAATTTTATTTAATCTGTTCTATAAAAGTTTATACAGTCGTAATTATACAAGTATGTTTTACAAAAATGACATAGTGCTTCTATGCACATTAAATTATTTCAAACAACAACTGTAATTTTAATGGGCAGGAGATGACGACTATATTAACTTTCATAGACCTGAAGATGATGGCAGAGACAATCGAAACCGGTCTTTGAAATAAAAATATATATTAGCGACCTTTATCCTTTTTGTAACCTAATATTGGATTGCCTCCGTTCATTATAAACAGATAACATTAATGCTTCTTCTGATGTTAAAAAAGAAAAAACAAAACAGCAATGTTAGTATATGATAGGGCATTGATGTGAAATTTTATTGATGGGGGAGGGAGGCGTCAAATTGCTCCAGAGTGTTGAAAGGTTTTTACGGTTTTCAGCCTACAGACTGCTTCGATGCAGTTCTTCCGACTACCCTGTCCTGTGCAAGTCTCTTCATCTGAGAAAACGTACAACTACCTACATCCTTTTGAAGCTGCTTACTGTATACGTTCCTTGGTCTCTACGATTTTTATTCCACACACTTCTATCTCATGCTAAATTGACGATTCCTTGATGTCTCAGATTGTGCCCCACCAACCTGGCCCTTCTCTTAGTCAGAATATGCCAGAAACTCCTTTTCTTCCCTTCTGTTGAGCACCTCTTCATTAGTTACGTGATCTACCCATCTAATATTCATCATTTGTCTGTAGTACCACATTTCGAAAGCTTATCTTTTTGTCTCAACTTCTTATCGTCCACGTTTCACTCCCATACAATGCTAAACTTCAGACAAATGCTGTCAGTAAGGTCTTCCTAACATTTGAACTAATATCGGATGTCAACAGATTTCGCTTCTTCAGAAACGCTTTTTTTACCATAGACGGTCTACATTTCGTATCTTCTTCGGCCGTCAGTAGTGGGGTAGTGGGGATTGAGCGCCACTGAGATTCTACCCAAGATGCATTGCGTGAGTACCGCTACCCCCACCCATTCTCCCTCGGCCAATTGCCGGACCGCAGATCAAAGAATGCCGCCACAGGATGATTGATAGGTCTTCCTGGAAGAACGAAAGGTGATTGACAGTTTACATTTAGGTCCTTTTGATTCGCTACTTGTCCGACCGCTAATCAAAGGTCGCCGCCATAACGCACTTAAGGATCGACAGGTTGCAACACCTCCCTCCGCCACACACAACGCCCCGCTCCCTGCCCCCCCCCCCCCCTCCACCCCTTGGCGCCGCCGCCAGACAAGCGGCATCTCGGACAGGTCCAGACCTGTAGACCCATCGACATGTCTGTACTCGCACCCTCGACCACACACCTGGCTGGTTCGACGCCCCCCTCCACCCCTCGGCACCGCCGCCAGACAGGCAGCTCCTCCGACAGGTCCAGACCTGTAGACCCCTCGACATGTCTGTACTCGCACTCTTTTCCCACACACCTGACCGATACCGCCACCCCAACCCGCTCGGCCGATTGCCGGACCGCCGCCGCCGCCGCCGCCGCCGACAGATGCTACCCCCTCCTCCTCCACGCTCACGACCGGTTCTGAAAGGACGCCGCCACCCGCCCTACCCCGCGAGAACAAACAATACCGCGACGATGGTCTTGACCGCACCGACACCGCCCCCGCCGGCCGACCCATGCGTACTGCATTCTTTTTACGGCGACCGCGCCCCGCCAGGTCAGCCGCCAATTACATTGCATATTTATTATTAAGCGCGCCGCGACGATCCCTACGCCAGATCTCGATTTATGTAACAACAAGTTCCACCGTTTATTATTATTGTTCTCGGAAAAAAATAAAGCTACCATAGTGTTCGTAGTATGTATTTCGGTGTAATGCTAAAAAACAATTTAGAACAGAAATGCTTAGTTGGTCTCGTATACTACATCTTGTAGTAGTAAAATATTAAAACTCGTATGCAAAATTTGCAAGTAAGAATTTACACTCCCATCTCTATCCACGCTCTTCGCATATACTACAGCCGACAGACGTGTTTAATAATAATAATAATAATAGCGCAGGTTACGGTAACGAACGCCACAAACTTACGTATCCTTCTTAACATATACTCTTTCGATATACAAAAACAATTCTAACGAAAAGAAAAGAAATGGTCCGGTTCGGAACTCGACCGCAACCTTAGATCTATAAACGTTTCTCTTTGTGTAGACAATGCAAGCAACAGCCGTCGAACGGAATGTAACTTGTATGCCAACCACTCTTTCGATAAAACAGCAACAACAGCGGCAGCAGAACACGACCTATTGTTTATACAAAAATTCCAAATAACGAGAATCGGCAATGACATCTAACACAACGTCTCTAAATATACATCTGCAAGCACCGTTAACAATCGTCCAGAACGCAGTGCGCTCTCTCAGCAGACTACATAAAAGAAACATATGCTAAGTGTTTAAACAAAAACCTAAGTTACATCTCCAAATGATCAAAACCTTCTACGCAGACGCACCACTCTGACAAGGATATAGCTCGCAATGCATTTATTTAATGGAGCTGAGCCATGCCGAAAGTACCGAAATTTAACACTCTCTCTCTCTTTAGCTATCTTGCCCTGTTACGTTTCCTTCTTAGATCGAGGTATAACTGCGCATTCCGAGAGTTCGGGTACTTTAATTTTACCTCTTACTTCCTTGCTATAGCAGTACACATCCCATCTAGGGAATCTGTATGTCCTGTTACGATGCAAACTACATTTATCTGACACCGATATTCCAGCGCCCCAGAAGATATTTAATCCCTATTATGCAACGGAGAGTCGAAATAAAAGAAAAATACGTGAAATAATTTACCGATTTCCGAACGTCTACACTAAAACCATTCGAAATTAGTGGCCTAACAACACACTTATTCGACAATACAGCAACCACAGAACCGAAGTTACCTGCCCAATGCAACACAGATTTCCAGCTCGACCCGCCCTTTACCCACAAAATTCCTACTCCGAACTAAGATTTATTATTTTTAATTACAAGTAGATGTCTACCGCAAACGAAGACGCTAACCTACACACTGCAACACATGATTGTATATAGGACATGGAGTGTTTACATTTCTTTTTATTACAGTACAACTGAGTACATGCAACGTAATGTTCGCAAACACTTATATCGCAACCAACTCCCGCAGACATCGATCAAAACCTGCTCTCTAAGGAATGGATGGGAGTCACACACAGTACAAACACGTTTGTCGTGTGTTCCACTAATTTCGGTCAATACAACGATGCGACACCAATCCCTCCGCCTGTTTACTGTAAAAGCAAATATTTCTCCCCACACTATCTGTTTAAACCGGGCTTGCACATATACAATAGCCTCCTTTTAAAAGCATGTGTCTTCGCCATATAACCCAGTTTTCGTTTAGCCTTCTTCTTCTTAGGACTTGTGGAATAATGTAGACGATATCTACGTCTGTGGATAATAAAGTCCTGGAATGCTGAAAAAAATATAGCTCCTTGCTCGACTCTACAAGTACGGGCCTTTCTGTATACGAAAAATGTTCGAGTAGTGCCCTGGCCAGCACATTGTCCAGATCTCTCACCAATTGAAAACGTCTGGTCAATGTTGGCCAAGCAACTGGCTCGTCTCAATACGACAATCACCACTCTTGATGAACTGATGTATCGTGTTGAAGCTGCAAGGGCATCTGTACCTGTAGAAGCCATGAAAGCTCTGTTTGACTCAATGTCCAGGCGTATCAATGCGGTTATTACGACCGGAGGTGGCTGTTCTTTGTACTGATTTCTCACGATCTATGCACTCAAATTGCATGAAAATGTAACCACATGTCAGTTCTAGTGTATTATATTTGTGTAATGAATACACGTTTGTCATCTGCAGTGGTGTAGGCCTCTGATTCTCTTGTATCAGTACATTATGTCGCCGGAACTCAGGTAGGCCTTCCTTTATGGTTTCGATACTCCCTGGGCCTCATATATTAGGCCCAATAGGAAGCACCACGGGGCGGCCGTGTTGCTGTTGGGTGCGCCTGCAAGGCGGCGCGGCCCTTTGTGTGGAATGGCCGGCTGGCGGCGCACCTGGCCGCCCTCGCCCAGTTGTTTTGCAAGTTGCCCCATTGTCGCGCCGCCTATTGTGTACCTGCGCTGAATAAATAACCCGCGCGTCACGGCCCGCTGCCCGCGCAACCTTCCGGCCTGGCTACAGCTGGCCTAACAAGTGCGCCGCTGTTTGCTGTTTAAATCGCAGCTTGGCGCGCCGGATAACACGCGGGGTCATAAGCGACTGTCCACATTAGTGCGCCCGTGTTATTTCAGCCGTGCGCCCTCTGCCGGCAGTCAAGGAAATTAAACGTTATCCTATACAGGTGCCAGACAACGTGAATTACGCCGCTGAAGCTCATTAACGTGGTGCCACACTAGCCAGAGGTTGTTGCTTAGAGACTGGCATAAAATTTTTATCTTCTACACTGAATAGCCACAGAAGCGGCCGTGTTGTTGTTAGGTGTACCTGCAAGGTGGCATGCGTATGTCACAACAGATATATAAAGACACAAGAGTACGAAGGTGCGATCCGGTATGCCTATGCAGTGTGACTGTATCGAAAGGGCTATCGACAGTGGCAGCTGGTGCTTCAGATGACTGGCAGGTCACTTGTTTTAGTGCCGGATCTTAATAAGAGCGCCGCCCCCCTCTCGCCACCACCCGCGCTCGGCCAACACCACCTAGAGAGAAGCCCGCGGCACTCTCGTGTGACGTCAGGCAGAGTAGGTTGCGCACACATAGCTGACTGGGTAGCCGCTGGGGCACGGCCCATTTTGCCGAAGCAGTGAGCCAGTCAGCTACGCGCGCGCAACCTACTTTGCCTGACGTCACACGAGAGCGCCGCGGCCTTCTCTCTAGGTGGTGGTGGTTGTGGCTCAGGGCGTCAATGTTTCGGCACCACGCCACTCGCTCCCCCCCCCCTCCCGCCTCGTCGTGCAAAGAGACAAATTGGTGCACATGTCCGAGTGGCGCCGAGGGAAAGCGCCCCGATTTGTACCCCCTTCGCCCCTCCCCTACCATGGTAGATATATTTAAAAGCTTTGCAGAATGTCTTACCTTGGCTTGTTTGCGCTTGCTTCAAGTTGAGCTGAGGCGTCCGCCTACAGAGTTTCTTTATTTCACACTTTTCCTCAAAGCTTAAAGCTGTGTAATTTGGTTCTAAATTATATTGAACGTTGTCAAGTTTTCTTTGATAATAAACACCGAGAACATATGAATATGCACATGGACACTATAACGCGGTAAATGAGTCACTACGCTGTTAAGTGACTGTAACAAAATGAATCTGTCAGGATAAAGAGAGACACAAGGTACCTTCGGGTCACGTGACACTGCAAGTAGCACCCCGTCCTAACCCCACGCATGAGCAAAGGCTGCTCTGCCCCACATCCTTTCAACAGTTAAATATTTTCTACAACGAAGAATGTAAATGTCATTTACCCTCAAAGTCGCGACACAATTGCTAAACCGTCTAAAGACAAGTAGCAATTAACAATACTAAAAACATTGTTTTTCCTGTATCTATTAAAAAGAAGATTGCATTTAAAAAAATTGCTTGCAGTCGGTCTCGAACACACTACCTTCCACGGCGCAACGCGACCCCGCTAACTACCTGATAATTCTTACTACGTGTAGAGTAGTGACTTCATTATTATCCATGATCGTATCTTCTAAAATCTTTTACAGTTGATGTGTCTCTAAATTATAGTTATATTTTACCAAATATGACGTGTTGTTGATTAATCTTCAATGCGCTAGAAATAAATATGAACGGCGGATGATACCGTAACGGAGGATTCGACGATGTGCAAGGTGAGGTGCGGAGTTGCTCCTTGTCTTTGATTTGGGACCATTCGTGCGTAACCGCCAGTGCTCGAGTAGCCAGGAGCTGGTGTCTACCAGCTCCAACGTTAATGTTAAAAGCTGCGTTTCCTCTCGCCCCTCCCTGTTGCGGGAACGCCCATAAGTTTCCTCCAGGGGGTTCATAAGAGAAATTGAACCTCAGCTGCGCAAGCGCATTGTAACGCTGCGGCCACTGCTGCTTATATTGGGCGGCCGCGCTGTCTCCGCGACGTAAAACCTTTCTCATGCAATAAAAGTACTTTAAATGTGGAAATAAAACGAGCTAATAGAAGAACAAAATGAAAAAAATGATAGTTTAAAATACTTTTTATTAATTTGTTTTCACGACGATGTTTTTTTTCTGTCCGCCATTGGGTATCCATTAACCCCGTTGCAGCACCCCCGTACGCGAGAAGGAGGGATGACTGAAATCCGGAATAGGAACCCCTATTGAAACTCCCTGGTAAATTAAAACTGCGTGCCGGAAGTGGGATTCGAAGCTGGGACCTTTACCTTTTCGGGCAAGCGCTCTACCGACAGAGTTATCCCGGCACGCTTCAGGATCCTCGCAGCTTTGCTTCCGCCCCCTCGCGTCTTACTTTCCAAACTTTACAAAAGTTCTCCTGAGAGCCTTCCTGAAAGAAGGGAATGCTCAGTCGGTAGAGCGCTTGACCGCGAAAAGCAAAAGTCCGAGGTTTGGATCACGGTTCCGGCATACGGTTTTAATCGGCTAAGAAGTTTCATATCAGCGCACACATCAGAATGGATGTATCATTCTGAAAACATCCCCTAGTCTGTGGCTAAACTACCCACTGGACCTTTTCAGGCCTGTCGGACGGAGAGAGAGAGAGACAGAGAGAGAAATGTCCCACAACATACATCTTTAAAGTTTAAAGAAGTTGAAGTTTTTAGTAAGGAATAAACGATTGACGAAGTTAGCTTCTTTAACATTGTCTCTGATTGTTACCTAATTTCATAACGGGGTTTCGTGAAAGTACTCATATAGCCACATGTATGTGCAATTTCTGTAGCGTTACAATTTAACTTCATGACACCCATTGTGTAATTGCTAAGGGACTTAGTCACTGCCTTCTTCCAGCTTGCTGGTGTAGCTTACCTTCGCAATGATAATCACGTTACCGGCAAATGTCACTATGACCGCTACCTTATCTTAAAACTTTTTCAATACAGGCAGAAATACTTGATAGAAGAAGGCAGGGCTGCCTATAGAACCCTGTGACAAGACATTGAATTTTCTTTTCTAAGTATTACTTCTTATCCCAACAGAGCTGGTATTTTATTTTGGCGGATTGCTCTTAGAACAGTAGCTTTCTCTATCGTGGGCAGCCCAGCATTGCTGGAGCGTCGAAAAGTGATGATTACTGAAAGAGATAGAAAGAATCGTGATGTCCATCATTATGATTATACTATATGTTTGCAGAGTGTTCATTGCAAGACCCAATGTCGCATTTCCAGCACTTTCTGTTGACTTCTCACTTACGATTTCATAAATTTGGGAATACATTCCTCCTGTAATCTACCAGACAACAATTTTTGCAGTTCTGATAAAGCTACCTTAAAATGTAGTTGTCAGTTTGGAACAGATAACAGCACTTTCACAGGTTGTTGTTGCGGTCTTCAGTCCGCAGGCTGGTTTGATGCGGCTCTCCACGCTACCCTGACCTGTGCAAGTCTCTTCATTTGAGAATACGTTCGGCAACCTACATGCTTTTGAAACTGCTTACTGTATTCGTCCCTCGGTCTCCCTCTACGACTTTTACCCCACACACTTCTTTCTAATGCTAAGTTGACAATTCATTGATGTTTCAGAATGTGTCCTACCAATTTCTCCGTTCTCTTAGTCAGGATATGCCAGAAACTCCTTTTCTCCCCGATTCGGTTAAGCACCTCCTCATTAGTCACGTGAACTACCCATCTAATCTCCGTCATTCGTCTCTAGCACCACATTTCAAAAGCTTCTATCATCTTTTTGTCTAAACACCTAATCGTCCACGTTTCACTCCAATAGAGTGATGACTACTCCAGACAAATGTTTTCAAAAAGGACTTCCTGAAATTTAAATTAATATTGAATGTTAACAAGTTTCGCTTCTTTAGAAACGCTTTTCTCCCTATAGCCATTCTGCATTTTATATCTTCTTTACTTCGACCATCAGAAGTTATCTTGCAACCCAAATAACAAAATTCATCTACAACTTTTATTGTCTCATTACCTAATCTAATTCCTTAATCATCGCCTGATTTTCTGATATTCCATTCCATTACCTTCGTTTTACTCTTGTTAATGTTCATCTTACATCTTCCTTTGAAGACACTGTCCATTCCATTCAATTGCTGTCCCAGATATTTTGCAGTCTCTGACAGAATTACTATGTACTTTTTATTTCTTCTCTCTGAACTTTAATTCCGTCTCCAAGTTTTTTATTTCATTCCCTCAATGTACAGATTGAACAACATGGGGAAGGCTACATCCATGTCTTACTCCCTTCCCGACCTCTGCGTTCTTTTCTTGCCCTTCGACTCTAATAACCGCAGTCTGGTTTTTGTATAGGTTGAATATAACTCTTCGCTCCCTATATTTTACCCCTGCTCCCATCAGTATTTGGAAGAGTGTATTCCAGTCGACATTGTCAAAAACTTTTTCCAAATCAACAAACGCCAAAAACGTAGGTTTGCCTTTCCTTAGCCTATCTTCTAAGAGAAGTCGTAATGTGAGTATTGCCTCCCATGTTCCTACATTTCTCCTAAATCCAAACTGATCTTCCCCGAGGTCAGATTCCACAAGTTTTTCCATTCGTCTTTGAATAATTCGTATTAGTATTTTGCAACCATGGTTATTAAACTGATAGTTCTGTAATTTTCACACTTGTCTGCACTTGCTTTCTTTGGAATTGAAATTACGATATTCTTCTTGAAGTCGGAGGGTATTTCCCCTGTCTCATACATCTTGCATACAAGGTTGAACATTTTTTTCATGACTGTCTCTCCTAATGAAATCAGCAGTTCAGACGGAATATCATCTACTCCACGGGCCTTGTTTCGACTCAAGTCCTTCAGCGCTTTGTCAAATTCTTCTCGCAGCATCATATCTCCTATCTCATCTTCCTTTATTTTCACATAACCAAACAGTATTGTATGACCAAAAAAAATCCATTTTGTTCACGACCTTGGAACTAAAATGATAGTTTTTGACAAAATATTAGGTTCCGTATCTACTGGGATCTGTTTTCACGACGTAGACAGATAAATTCCTTTCCTAAAGCAAATTATTTATTATCAGTTGTTCACCTACTCCTACGTCATCAATTACAGTAAATAACACAACCATTACTGTCGAAAAACTTCTGTTTATTGAGTTACGTGAAACATTTTACAATCCGCTGAAATCGGATAAAATGTCCACAATATAATGGTCATTCATTGTTACATGAACTAAGTATGTCAGTGGCCAAAAAACGGGATCCATTAGGGTCTCATTTACGATCTAAATTCCGGTAAAAGTGTAGCAATCGCCAGGTGAATGTAATAAAAGCCCCCATTGATCGGCAGTGTAATGTCGTTATTTCATTATTTTTTGTTCCGCAGAGACAAGCGCATGCTCTCTTAAATGTGCGTGGATCTGTATGTGCGTGTGCGCGCACGCTAGCAAGTGGCTGATTGCGAACGTTTTACTTTGTTACCTTGCAAACGACCGTGTGGGCGAGACGCATTTGCAATAACAGTCCGAATGTTCCAGCAATACATAACCCGGGCGTTGAGGTTTTTTTAATCAGTCCTGTGGTAGACGTTATTGCTTCGAAACACAATGTTGTTGCACCCGCCGTCAGATTAATAACAGGGCAGTCTGACATTCGTTGCGCTTTAGAGAAGTATAGAGAGCATTTGTCTTTTTATGAAAGTATAGCAGTGATTTGCATCGCCATATTGTGTTTCACGGATGACCGAAAGGAATGCAGGGCGAACTCTGTGGTGAACGAATACGTTATTAAAATATTTCATTGGTTTCAGTTTTTATTTTGATTTTGAGTGACACATATGGGATTACTGTAAATGCTGGTACATTTCCGTCAGGTATAATGATACTTACACATTACTAAGGGGGGAATGTGCAGTGTGCCGCTTGATTCGAAGTAAATTACTCCGAATGATAAAAATATTTTGACGTTTTCTCTATTAATTGATACTGGTTATTAAATTTCAATGAAAGAGGAATGAAATTAATTAAAGTGGTTAAAGCATTATGATCTTGTTGCTGTTGCAGTTTCTTGTGTGACACTATAAAAGATTGTCTATTGTACACTTTTCGTGTAAAGCTGGTTCCATTTCATTTTGGTGGCTGATACAGCAACAGACTCTGAATTTATCTCGAAAATCAGTGTCAGTTGAAAAATTTTCTTTATTTCAATGATGCATATAGTCCTTTTGCGGCGTTAACAGATAGTAGAATGGCAAATAACGCTTATGCTATTGCATTTTGTTATTTTAGTTTCATGATAGATGGCGCTGATAGGGGCTGATAAGTTGTATTAGCCCAGCTTTGACGAGGTTCTTCTAACATTTCTATAAGAGTCAAGATTTGAGGAAATACTATATGATCTCTGTGCAATTTATATATATATATATATACAGTTTTCAAAAAATAACTCTGGAGGTCGGGAACGGGATTACCATCTTTGCTTATTCTATGCTGTACGAACCATATGTTGTAAAAGATTGACGGTTGGAGGTTGTCAAAAAATGCCAAAAACATAATGCGTAATGATATGCTGTAGTAATAATAATTTCGTTATTGAATGTTGCAGCAAATCACAACAACACTTTCGCAGTGAAAGTTAAAATTTTGAATAAATAAAAAATTGATATTAATTAACTTGAAACAGTCACTGTGATAATTAATTAAGCTTGGCCCTATCTGACTTAGCATTGACTACAGCCTCCAACTAGCACCTCTTACGATTCACAAACATCACAACTTCACTAATAAATGTGTCAGATTCAATATGGGAAATGGCGCTACATAAGAAATATGTCTAGCATATAAGAAATGAAAATACGTGAAATGAAAAAATTTAAGACAATATATACATTACGTTAAATCAAAATGTAAGATACAGCCATATGTGTACTCTTACAAAGTGAATTTATATAAAGTAAAAGAGAATAAACTTACGTAAACGATTTGCGGTGAGCTATCTGTCATCATTGTAAAATGAACCATCTACGAAGGAAACCTATCGACATAGTCATTTAAAAATTTAGGCCTGAAATGGGAAAATGCAGGCAGGACCTTCGTGAGAGTGTAGCGGCTGTAACGGTGCCTTTGAACGGCCAAATTGTGAAGAGTTGTGCTAAACAAAGCAAGTATAAATTCATGAATGCAGAGAAATAGTGCAAACGAATTTTTACTTGCTCTGTGGTGCTAGGCAAGTTTGGTCTAATCGTCAATTTAGTAATATTTATATTATGCAGAGTGTTTATTTTAACTGAAGACATTCATATATCACGGAAACGACACTTCGGATCAAAAAAAGATACCATAATAATTTTTTTCGGAGAGCGACATCCGATGATAACTATACTCGCTCCCTCCCACCCAACCCTGTCTTTGGCAGGCGGAGAAAACTTTGAAATCTGCGGTGGGAATCTCTATTTTTTTATTGCAGATTTGGATTTCCCGTGAAAAAATATGCAACTTTTGTTATTTTAGTTTCATGATAGATGTCGCTGATAGGAGCTGACAAGTTGTGTTGACGAGGTTCTTCCAACATTTCTATGAGACTCAAAGTATGATGAAATAATATCTGATCTCTGTGCAATCGTTAACATCGTGGAACAATTGCATGTACAGTGCGAGTCATTGAACTACAATGAATAGTCTGTCCGCTCACTGAGAGCATGGTTGCTTATAGTCTGTGCTTCATTCTTTTGTTGGAAATGTCAGATGATAGAATTATCCAAAGTATCAAAAACAATACTTTGATTATCCTAATGGGTTGTGTATTTGGTTAAGATATCACACCTTCAACAATTTTCATAATCAAAATAACCACGGGTGTACTGCCGGTCTATAGTGTCCAACGGGCACAATATTTCGGCGATCATACATGTCGCCATCATCAGGTGAACTGACGGACTGAGCTCCTGGAAACGCGCCGGCACGGAGATCCGCAGGCTACGGCTTCTCGAAGGGAACTGGGTTCTAGCCCGGTAGCGGGCGATTTAAATACCCTCGGCCCGCGGAGCGACCCCTCTGCGGTCCGCGCCCCGCGGAGCGACCCCTCCGCGGTCCGCGCCCCGCGCCGCGGCCGCGCAGTGGAACCGATTGCGCCAGCGTGGTCGTCACTTCGTTACGTTTGCTAGATTTACTCTTAATTAACCCAATCGCTGGTTCCCAAGCTTTGCTAAGATTATAGCCACAGTCACGGTTTATGAGGTCGTCACTTGTGCGAATTTCAATGGCCTCTCTAACGACGCAGTCCCAGTATCTCGACGTCTGTACCAGAATCCTAGTGCGTTCATACTCCATCGCATGATTCTCCGACAAACAATGTTCAGCGACCGCCGACTTGCTCGGATACATCAATCGTGTGTGCCTCTGGTGTTCAACGCATCGATCCTCGACGGTACGCATCGTCTGTCCGATATATGACTTTCCACACTGACACGGAATCTGGTTCACGCCGGCCTTCCTCAAACCGAGATCATCTTTAACGCTCCCCACCAGTGCACGAATTTTATTCGGCGGACAAAAAACAGTTCCAACCTGATGTTTTTTCAAAATGCGGGCAATCTTCCCCGAGAGTGCACCGGTATATGGAACGAACGCAGTGCCTACATTCTCCCTCGTGTTTTCATCCGTTTCCACAGGTTGTGTTGTAGTGGTTGGGCGGAGAACCCGCTGAATCTACCACTATGAGTACCCATTTTTTCGAAATACAGTTCTCAGGTGTTCCAATTCCTGGGGTAGACTCTCTGCGTCGGAGATAGTGCGCGCCCTATGTACTAGAGTTTTAAGTACCCCATTCCTCTGTGAAGTGTGGTGACAGCTGTCTGCGTGTAAATACAGATCAGTGTGCATTGTCTTTCGATATACACTATGCCCCAGGGTGCCATGAGCTCTTCTCTTGACCAAGACGTCAAGGAACGGCAATTTACCCTCCGTTTCGGTCTCCATAGTGAATTTGATGTTACGGTGTATGGAGTTCAGATGTGTAAGGAAATCAAGGAGTTTGTCCATACCATGTGGCCAGATGACGAAAGTGTCGTCCACGCAACGGAAAGCCGCGGTGGAGTAGCCGAGCGGTCTAAAGCGTCTCGCTGCGGAGCGCGCGCTTGCTCGCGTGGAGGTTCGAGTCCTCCCTGGGGCATGGGTGTGTGTGTGTTTGTCCTTAGGTTAGTTTACCTAGGTTTAAGTAGTTTGTAAGCTACGGACTGATGACCACGCAGTTTGGTCCGATAGATTTACAAACATTTGAACATTTCGTAATGGAAAAAGCAAGTAGGTTTCCAATCAGATGATGCCAGGACTTCCTCCTCGAAATTCTCCATACACAAATTTGCGACCACAGGGGAGAGTGGGCTACCCATGGCGACTCCCTCCGTTTGTTCGTAGTATTCGCCATTGAAAAGAAAATATGTGGAGGTCAAGACATGCCTAAAAAGTTCGGTAGTCTTCTCGTCAAACTTCTGACCAATCAAATCTAGTTACTTTCGAAGGGGCACCCTCGTAAACAACGAAACGACGTCAAAACTCACCATGATATCTGACTCATCCAGGCTGAAGTTGTTAAGGCGTTTAACAAAATCCACAAAATCCTACAAGAAATAAGTGGATTGAATGGCTTCCTGAAAAGCTACAGGGAGACAGGGTGTACATCCTCTATGTCAACTGCAAAAGAATTGATGACATATTTACGATTGGATGCAAAATTTTCAACTCGTCGATCAGACTGAAAACGATCCAGACATTGTCGCCGACGAGAGACAAAAGCAGTATAAAGTCGAAGAAAGATTTAAAATTGAATACTTCTTAGTGATCCTCGATGAAGCTTTGAGTGTCATGAGCTCAAATTTCTAAGAGCTGACTAATTATTAAGAATACTTTGAATTTGTCTTTCACCCCTTCAAACTTCGTGACATGCAAAATGATGAGATTGAAATGTGTTGTCAGAAATTAGTGACCTATCTTCAAGATGTAGACACATCTAACCTCCTCTCAGAAGTAAAACTGCTACGGATTAAGATTACTCCTATAGTGAAGACATGCACTCAAATTGGGTTCCAAAATGGTTTCGTGTTCTTGCTATCATTAAGATTGGTTGGATCTTACTGATGGCAAGAAGTCCACGAAACCAATTTGGTTTCCTATTTAAATGGATGTTATAGTCCGATATAGGAGTCGGAAGATGGCATAATTGTAAAATGTGAAATTTCACGGCCGAAAAGGTCAGTATTACTAGATTATTCCGTGGTCTTATGAAGCCAGTTTGTGCATCGGACATTCAAAAGTGCCTTATCACTCTTGAAAATGTCCTCCGCAGTTGGGGCGAAACGTTGGGTTTCAATAATAAATCCATAAGACCATGGCCTCCAAACACGAGCGTTATTGAGCAAATCACGGATGCCCTGCACCGTGCTGTGCAGAAGATTTATGGACAGCCCTGCAGAATGGTGTCAGACCCCGCCAGCACTACTTCGACCATTAGTCTAGTCCATACCACGTCATGTTGCGGAACTTCTGCGTGCTGCCTTGGGCCCAAGACGATTTTAGCCAGGCGGGACGCAGTATTCATCGGAAATCTGCACAAATGAATCGATATCTGAATTCGAAGATTTGCCATCCACCGCAGAAGCGCAGTGGCGTTCTTAAGCCTGTCGTATGCAGAGGATACTCCGTGAGGCAGATTCATCGATGTATGGAGTTTGGATCGTCCTGGAATTTCGTGAAGAGGGGGATAGGTCTATGGCTTTCATTCCTTATGCACAGGAATATTTTACATGATTGGCAGAATCCTAAGGTCTTTTAATATCCAGAGTGTGTTTTGTCCATCGACGGAAGTTAAAGCACTTCTGGGATCCCTTAAAGTTAACATGGGACTTTGAAAACCCGATATGTACAGGATTCCATGCGAGCGTATGGCCGGGGCGGAGTGGACGAGCGCATGAGGCGCTATTCTCCTAAGCGCGAGGGCGTTCACCGTCTCGGTTCCAATGCTCCCTCGGGTATGGATGTTTGTGTTGTCTTTAGTATAAGTTAGTTTATAAGTAGTTTGTAAGTTTACGGACTGATGGCCCCGCAGTTAAGTCTCATAAGCTTAACAAAAGAGCGAGTGTGGGAAGACTTAAATCGACAGGTCGATCTGCACTGTCCACAATTATGTGTAGCTCGAAAAATCAGCACTGGCGGAACATTCTTTGCACAAGGGACGTAGGACGATGTTTGACAAGACTCTTATAGTGGTCGCTACGTTCGATTTTTCTGAAAATGTTTACATGGAGTCGGTCGCCATTACGTTGATAATTTAATAAACCGAGACAAAGTTTTCTCGCTTAGCCGGACGTGGAGCCCGGTTTTAAATAACATGAAAACCATGGTTCTTTTATGCAACCAGCCAGAATCTTTGAAGACAACCTGTGAGAGCGATACACCGCTGCTCTGCCACCGGCGGCGACGCAAGCCCCGTCGATGTGCAGTAACTATGACGGGCAGCGCATGCGCCATACACAACAACGCGGGCATATGTAGGACGGCGATTGCTGCTCTCGGCGTCAGTCGCCTGCAGGATTCAGCAGCAGCAGTTTCTCAGGAAGATGAAGATGAGATGGATCGACGAAATATTGAGTCAGCTTGATTTCTAGATCCAGCTGCAAACCCGAAGAAACTACGAATAATGATCACCTGTTTCTTCATGTTAGGTGCCTCTGTTGCTTCTGGTGTGAGAGAATCACCCGTCTTTGAGGTAGGTCCTAGTTCCTTACCCAGAGAACGCCCGGAAATAATCATTTACGGAGGCTTCTCTCGTATCCTCTATGTTTTTTGCTTTGTTGATTTTATCTTTTTGTGTATTTTACTTATATTTTGAAAATCCTTTCCATGTCATTGTTTATGTATTCTGCATTTTGCATTCTGTATTATACTTTCGAATACTGTCAGTGGATTTTAAACTCTGCACTTCTGACGCACCACACACACACACACACACACACACACACACACACACACACACACACACACATCTGTTTCGTGTAATTTATCAATGATTGGTAATAAACAACTATTCAGTACCCTATTTAATTTAGATAGGCAGTTTCCATATCTAGATTGCTGTTTGTCTGTTCTCATGATTAGATTTACGAAAATTTGCTTTTACGTGATTTTCAGAAACAATTTGCGAACATTTCGTAGCACGACAATATTGGGCAGCGATACCGCGAAATAGCAAGCATGGTGTCGATCCGAAGCTTTTTATTGCCGGACAATTTTTATTCCCTTTGCCCTGAAATTAGACTGCAAAAGGAAATTTATGGAAACTTTTCACCGATATTGGAACGTCACTAAAATACAAATATGTTGAGTGTCGTTAACTGCCTCCAGCTTATCTTTTGACAGAAATGTGTCACACGCAACCTATAGAAATAATCAGACTACATCAACAAAGTGTCAATACTATGCTGCGGCTTCAAATCCAAAGGGGTGATCTGATGAGAATTGATTAACATGTTAATAGAAATGTTGAACCAAGTGATTTCTGATTGTAATACGATAAATAGAGATCAAAGATAAGAGATGACAGCCCTCTTTCGATGACATTGTCATCTTTCTAGTTTCATTTATCCGAGTCCACAAGGCACTACTTCACAATACAAGTATTAGTACATTAATAACAACATCACACTTTATTGGTCCAGTACTCTACCACAAGAATGGCATTGTCATTGGCAGCGAACAAGTCTTGCATGTTACAATGTACACTAAGATTCTTGCACACAAGAAAGTGTTCGGAGTCATGTCTCTCACCACACTCACAAAGTTCATCGTCACTCATATCTCATTCCTTCATATTACTTTTACACTTTGTCACTCCGGTTCTCAGCCTGTTGAGGGTCTTCCAGGTCGCGTACGGGAGATGGCCTCCTGCTGATAGCTTCTCTTTCGCTATCCACTGTCCTCCTGTTGACTTGGCTCGCCACAGCTCATTTCGACGAACTTTTGCAGAAGTTGGGATTGAAGAAAATGTGAGAAGCAAGCTTTTCCTCGATTTCAACCTTGATGGGAGGGGCTGGATTACAAACATTGGGTGCCTCCGTTCTCGTTTCTTCTTTTCAGTCTCCGCAGCTACCTTACATCTGGCGGTGCTATTCCGATGAGTGGGAAAATATTACTGACAGGAGTTGGTCTTAAGCATCCTGTCGCTATGCGGCATGTCTCATTTAAGGCCACGTCAACTTGCTTAGCATGAGCAGAGAATTACGCCTTACTGGAGCAGCGTACTCTGCAGGAGAGAAACACAGGGCGAGAGCAGATGATAGGAGGACGCTAGGCTGTGCTCCCCACTTGGTGTTCGTGAGTTTGCGATTAAGATTGTTCCTAGCGCATACTTTGGTGGCCATACAGTGCTCTTTAAAAGTTAAAGAGAAATCCAACTTTCCTCCGACGTATGTTGGGTGATCACTGTGATTTAAATTGCGTCCTTTCCAGGTGATGAAGAGCTTTTTCCTTGCTTTCCTATTACGCAGATGGAACGCACAAACCAAGGTTTTATCGGGATTGGGTTTCAGATAGTTGTCATCGTAGTATACAGCGAGTTCTTCGAGAAAAGATGTTCAAAATGTTCAAATGTTTGTAGAGCTTATGGGACTTAACTACGGGGTCATGAGACCCTAAACTTACAAACTACTTATGAACTAGCTAATACTAAGGACGGCACAAATATCCATGCCCGAGGGGGGGGGATTCGAACCCCCGACCGTAGTGGCCGTGCAGACCGAGACTGGAGCGCCGCAGTCCCCTCGACCATCGCGGCCAGCAAGTGCAGATGTTAGCTTGGATTCTACTACTTCGAATGTTGACCCCTGAGCAGCTATAGCCGTGTCATCTGCATAGATGAATAACTTGGTGCCTGTGTTGAGTGGCTGATCGTTAGTATATATATTGTATAGCATTGGGGCCAGCACACTTCCTTGGGGAAGCCCATTTTTCTAAATTCTCCATCGACTTTTCTTATTATTTAGGGCACTGATAAATTATGTAAAGCAGAAGTCCTTAGTTTTTGTATACAGCTTATTTATCAGTCTTTTGTGATTCACAGTATCGTAAGCAGCCGTTAGGTCTACGAAGGCTGGTACCGCTACATGACCAACTATCAACAACGTTAAAGTAAAATCGCATGACATGAATGGCTGGGACATCCCGAAGGGCAGATTTAACAGACTAATTGGGAAGGTTTTCCCTATCCTTCGCGCCCACGGGCACCTTTCCTTCGAGAAGTGAGAGAACTATGTCCTGAATGATTTATATTAAGTGTAGGTGACTGTAATGGATGCGTTTGTAGTGTAGTGTTGGAAAATGATGATACTCCTCTCGAAAGACACCAAGCAGGCCATCAACAGTGTCCCGTGCCCTGTCTCATGCGTTCACACCATCAGCCACTGCGGAGAGGTTTGGAATTCAACCCAGGACATTGGTGCAATGACAGGTGAACCTTCGCATCACCACGCCTCCTGTCCTCTCTGCGGAAGGCAAAGGTAAAATTGTCAAAGCGAGTGACGTAACAGGACTGTTACCCATCAAAGTACTGGCCACGCCCGACGGAAAGCGGTGTATCCACCTCGTCACGACCGTTGACTATCGACTAGGTTACGAGACAGTTTATGCAGCGTCCTTTACAGGGAGTATGTAGTGAAATTTGCCTACTTCGTAGTTCCCATCCAGGTAGAAACATTTGTTCGCAAAGCACAACGTGTTATCGCACCTACTATACTTGACGACTCGATCGTATCCTTTTAGCCATTTGTTTGGATTCTGTTCAGTGTCTACCGAGAACACTTACGAGTGTCTGATGTACATCTGGCTTACCACGGTATTCGTATCCATGGGTCTTTTGACGACACGAACCTTCGGAAGGATGTAGTGAGTATATCCGTTCTATTCTGGTTTTTACTGCTCTCACGCTGCAAAATAGTATCAGCCTTAAAGCTATAATAGTTAATTTCAAAGTCAATAATCAGTTTTGTATTATGGTGTGGCTAGTAATAAAGCCCTATAATTGGCATCCCGGATTTTATACAGATGAAACATCTACCAGTAACTAGTTAATATATTTCAGCTCTTTTAATAGCACTTCCAGCAATACTGCAGTATACTATCCAGCTGCGAAGGGACTACGCCGTCGAGAGCAGTTCCTACAAAACAGGTAGGATGAACGCCTACACGTCGGCTCACAAGTCTGGCTCAGAGTTGGATCAGCTTAATATTGGAGATCCCGGATGTACAGTGTGGGCCGGTAAATTCGCACGCCCCAATACCATCTTCTGTAGACTCCTAACTAAGTCTACATCTTCAAGATAGACAAATCATCTATAGCGAGGTCTGAAGATGATCTAAACCTAGATCGAAACCGGTCACCTATATTAATAAATTGTAAAAGTAATTTGCGAACTGGACTGTTATTTTTATCATTAAATGTCCAAATGTCTGTAAATCTATCAGACCAAACTGCGTGGTCATCAGTCCGTAGCTTATAAACTACTTAAAGCTAGGTATACTAACCTAAGGTCAACAAACACACCCATGCCCCAGGGAGGACTCGAACCTCCACGGCGAGCAACAGCGTGCAGAATGGCGATTTAGACCGCTCAGCTACTCCACAGCAGCAAGATAGATTTAATCACAAGGAGCGGATTCTTGCACAGTATGAGCGATTAATTGTCACTATTCTGTAAAGTCATCTAAATCTTTGTATAAATCATAACGAACGTTCGGCTTTATATTTTTTTAAATAAATGTAAATTAATTTCTTCTGATATATTAATCTTCATATGTCCTTAATTCTGTGTTACCATTGATAGGTGTACAAATACCGCCAAACAAATACCGTGAATCAATATAATTCAACAATGGTATTCTTGAATTTTCCCGAAAATACCGAGAGTGTAATCAAAAATTTACTGTCTACGTCCCTGTTATTATTTATTTCTTTAATTACCAACTACCCAGAGGTGTAGCAACTGATACGTTGTGACTTAAAAGGTGTATCAGGGGAAAATATGCCTTGAGGAATGTCCCTGTTCGTTATCAGGTCAGCGACAGCTATCTCACTTTCAGCAGCAATGTGTACCGGGAGCACGCTGTTGCGCGTAGTGCCGCGCGAATGAATAGTCGACGTGAAAAGCGCTTCCGCAGGTGGCAGTCGGCTTTTCAGACGCTGTCACAGTGCCAGCGGTGACGGCAGGTAGCCGTGGATTACGGAACTTGGTGTGACCTTTCCGTGATACGCTTCGTGGTGGGATTACGACGCCTGGCGTGTCGGCGGTACAATGTGTAATGAGCTGGCTGGCCGTCATAGCTCAAAACTCGAGCGCATATTGCCCGCAGGCGGCTGCAGAGAGGTTTTTTCTTTTTACATTCTAATTTCTTCGTTATGACTGCTTCACGGCAAGATGGTAGTAATTTCTCTTACGAATCCATAGTGAATTCATTTTACATTGACAGATGTGTGTGATTTGAATATACAGGGTGTTCCAGCTATCTTGTCCACCCAAAATATCTCTGGAATCATAACAACTATTGGAAAACGACTTTCACCGGTATCAATGTACGGCTGGGGCCCATGAATGTACATATTTGGACACATTCTAAAACGAATGCAAATGTGATTTTTTTAACACAAACTTATGTTTTTTTTTTTAATGGACACCCTATATTTTTTCCTCGGCAATCCATAGCATGAACAGCATGGGGTTCTCGCCTGAGTCTCAGGACGTGCGCTAGCCGCGCGTTTCGCGTATTTCAAGCGTCAACTTCGCGTCGCGATATCTCGGGATGTAATTGGAATATTGCGATGCAATCAACGCCATTGTTTATGTGATTAGTCATGCTATGGATTGCCGAAGAAAAACTATAGGGTGTCCATTAAAAAAAAAAAAAAAAAAAAAAAAACTAAAGTTTGTGTCAAAAAACACATTCGCTTTCGTTTTAGAATGTGTCGAATTATGTACATTCATGGGCCCCAGCCGTACATTGATACCGGTGAAAGTTGTTTTCCAATAGCTGTTATTGTTCCAGAGATATTTTGGGTGGACAAGATAGCTGGGACACCCTATATATATATATATATATATATATATATATATATATATATATATATATATGTGTGTGTGTGTGTGTGTGTGTGTGTGTGTGTGTGTGTGTGTGTGTGTTTGTGTGTGTGTGTGTGTGTGTGTCACTGTTATCCTATTCCATTACTCCGATTTTGATGAAATTTTTTCGAATTTTTTTGACCCTGCCCTTGAATGGTTTAGTATCAACTTCATGTCGTGGGTAGCGAGGAAAAATCGAGAAAACTTAAATTGGTTGTCTTGTATGAGATCCAACACTTCGGGTAAGGTTGGTAGTTCATGCTCTGCCATACCGTTCGACTGCGATAAAATTTTGCACAGTTTATCTTCAGAACGAGAGGAACGGCACTGACTCAATAGTAATTGACAGCCTTGTCAGTGCTTCGTTCTCCGACAACATTTAGGCAAGTTTCATTCGTGTCTGAAGATGGCGGGATAGAAACTTGCCGAAACCTATGGAAGTTCAAATTCAAATGTTCAAATGTTTGTTAAGCTTATGGGACTTAGCTACGGGGTCATCAGTCCCTAAACTTACAAACTAATTATGAACTACTTACGAACTAGGACGGCACAAATATCCATGCCCGAGGGGGGATTCGAACCCCCGAACGTAGTGGCCGTGCAGACCGTGACTACAGCGCGTCAGTCCCCTCGACCACCGCGGCCGGCAAACCTACGGAAGTCATGGCCACTAAAATGAAAAATATAGTAATTGCATTGTGAATCGCGGAGGGTAGTCTACAAACAGGGACGTATTTAGGGTATGTGACACCCCTGTGCAGCAATTTATTCTTTTACGCCCCCCCCCCCCCCGCACTTGCATCTGGGATTAAAACTGACCGATTTGAAGAAAAAAAACTTAATTTTAAAATTTATTATTGTAATCGAAACTCTTGAACATATTGTCAATAAATTATGGAATGCGCGAGTAATAATTCAATTAACATTACACACTTGGTCCTGAAAATAAAATGAAATACCACTTTTAGAATAAGGTTTCGTATGGCACATGTCGGATGGTACCTGTCTTCAGACTTCCTCTGACGATTCACCTTATTTAGCAGATGAATGTAATTCATCATATACACGGGAGAGAGGACATGCACAGAGAGGCTGGGGGTGGGAGGTGGTGTGGGATGGATATGTGGAATTGGGGTGGAAGTGCAGTGCAGGTGGAAGAAGAAAAAATGATAGTGAAATGGGAGGCGGTCGAGGATGCTGTCGGGAGGAAGAACGGTGGAGATAGAGTGAAGAGGAGCTGGACAGATAGATGAACGCTATGTACATGCATATTTTATAATGAATGAATTCCCGAGCAACGACGGGTTTCATTTAGCTAAGACAGGAAGAGGCATAGAATTAGAAAGGAGAAGATAAAAAGTAAAAAGCAATGAAGTGTACCGGCAGAAGCATTTTGTCATTGTTTTAGGAATTCACGGCGCACAGCTATGTACTGCAGGCGGAGCAGATACTTAGGGACAGTCGTGCGTTGGTCATTCAAGACGGCGGAGCTATGCCGTTGCTGAAGTGATTTTTCAGCGATTTAAAACGTTCGCGTGGATTATGTCCTTAGCTTTCGGACTCTTGTGTAACGTAGTACTTTATAATGAAATGCTATTTGGACATTAACCAAATAGTTGAATATTATAGGGATAGATGGTTTTTCGGCTATATTGGAGGTTCAAGCTAATTTTATTTACGAAATCGTGTGGCTTTAGTGTTTCTCGCCTGTGAGGTTAGTCCTAATGGGAAATAACCTTTATCAGTTAAAATAAAACATATTGTAGCCAATCATTAGATAGCAACAAGCCACAGCTTAGAAGAGGGGTCAACATGTAATACATGCTGTTGCATTCTGGCTACTCATGAGATCTCTGTTACACATACGACATGTGTGTATTTTCCGGTTTGAGTACATTCATTTTTACCTGCAGACAGGTTCTTTGGACGGGTTGAGAGAATAGTGCGCCTAACTCCAGAAATGTATAGTCTAGAGAAGTATATTCACATTTATAATAAAGTTGAAGAAAGCTCGAGTTATTGCAAAAACTGGAAGCTTAACGCTTACAAAAAACTGTCAAAGGCATGGAAAAAGCTTGACGATATCATTGAAGTAAAAAGAATAAATTGGGGAAACGCGAAATTGAATATTGCCAGGGATAAGGATGTAAAATTTAAAATAGAAATTCATTATTACTTTGATGACCCCAGTAAACAACTAGACATGGGCAAAACGTTGACACAAGACACTCTCTGCTACTGAAAGATATATGTTGGCATTTACAAGCGAGTAAGTAAGATAAAAGGGAGTCTGTGAAAACTTCTCAGTTTAAGATTCAGCACACACTGGGAAAAACGACAATTAATTTTTTTTCTTTTCGGCTTTAGATATTCCATGCAGCAGCTTCTCACCTGAACATTGTGATTCCTTACCTGAGGAACCTGGATCGGGAGGAAATGTAGTAAATTTTTTGTACCCAATAATATTATGTCTGTAACTTGTTGTGTTGATCTAGTTTTTCAAAATTGTTAAAAGCTTCATAGCATTTCTTGACATAAATATTAATCTTGTGTTATTGAAAATTATACAACTCATGTGAAGTTCAAGTATCTAAGATAAATTAACATTTTGAAATATAAAAGTTAATGTTTAATGAAGGCGTGTTACTGAAAACCCATCAAAACCTGTGATGTCCTATATGAGGAATCAAAATGTATATTGTCAAAAATATAAATGGATTTTCTGACTTTACTGATAACAATTTGATGTATTGCAAGGTATATTCTAGGTCTGTATCTCAAAACGGATCAAAATTTGAAAGCGACAAAATTTAGTAGTTTAACAGTTAACAGTTTTATGCTTCTCTCGAAAAATTTGAATCAATGGACATAATATGTTTTGATTAGTTGCTCCTCACATATTCTACATACTAAGTCAGTGCTGAAATCTATTGAAAGGCATGATGAAATTGGGCTGGGACATGATTTTTATAACAGAGATATGTTTTCGGAATAATTTCTGCATTTCAGCTGTTATTCAGCAAGGAAATGACCTCAGAAGAGTTTCTTATACAATTTATAGACTTTACTACATTAACAATGGCGAAACAAGGGTAATGGAATGCAGCCTTAAAAATCAGGCGAACCTAATGGAAATAGATTAAGCAACGGAAAATAAGGATAGTAGATGAGTTTTGTTATTTGAACATTAAAATAACATATGATGGATACAAATGCAGAATGGTAATTTGAAGAAAAGCTTTTTTGAAAAAGAGAAATTTGCAAACCTCAAAGTTTAATTTAAGTGTCCTTTCTGAGGGCGTTTGTGTGGAGTGTTGCCTGTGCGGAAGTGAAACTTGAAAGAGCAATAGTTTAGACAGCAAGAGTGTAGAGGCTAGTGAAATGTTGTGCTACAGAAGAATGCTGACGATTAGTTGGGTAGATCACGTAACTATTGAAGAGGTGCCGAATAAAACTGGGGAGAAAAGGAATTTTTTCGGATATCTTGATTAAAAAAAGGATCGATTAGTAGGAAACATCCTTAGCCACCAAGAAATCATAAATTTAGCATTGGAGGGAAGTGCGTGGGGGTAAGAGTGAAAAGGGAGACCAAGAGATGCATATGGTAAGCCGAGTCAGATGATTCTGGTTTGCCGTGAGATGAAGAGACTTATTCAGTATAGAGAGTTGCGTCAAACCCGTTACCGGACTGAAGACCACAACAACAGGCATAACAATATTTTGAAAATATTATGTGGCATTAATTTCATACAATTATAGTGCTGCCTCTCAGAGACTGGTAGGTTAGCCAAAAATCTGTTATTTGGCGTTTTTGAACATTAGTACCAAATTCCAAGCGTAAATGCTACTGAACTCTCAGGCCCTGCAGTAAATTAGACGTGCAAAATATGTACGTTAGTCAGAGGGATGAGGGAGGGAAAATGGAGAGGAACGGCATGATGATAAGCACAGAATGTAGGTAATATGACACCTATGACCTCGTCAGATTCCTATAATTGGGTTGTGTAATGTGATATGCAGGGGGAGGGGTCTTCTGATTGGGACGAGGGCTTCTTCCCCTCCCCTCTCTTTGAAACATGGAGACCGGTGACTTTGATTAATCAGTGTACCTGTAATCACTGGTGACTTTGAAATGGCCAGAGATTTGATGACGTAACTACTCGTGATAACGTTGATCGCCTCAGCGGAGCGGCCCAGCGCATTGAGGCGCTATGCTACGATGCGGGAGGCCGTTCGCCGTCGGGGGTTCGAAACCCCACTCGGGCATGGATGTTTGTGCCGTCCTTAGTATAAGGTAGTTCATAAGTAGTTTGTAAGTATAGGGACTGATGACTTCGGAGTTAATTCCCATAAGCTTTACAAACATTTGAAAATTTGAACATAACATTGATCACACGGGCTAACAAATTTCAAAGGGAGAAAAACTACAGCAACAAGTATAATAGTAAATTTTGATAGTATCTTCCTTTTGAAATTACAAAAATTTCGTTTGAATCCATGGCGTTGTGCAGATGCAGATCACTTAGATAGCTTGCATATTTCTAAGCCGCCCTACCTACCCTAATGGACAAAGTGGACGTACTGTTTCATGCGGAATCTGCACCACATACAATTTCTGGGGAATCGTCACGTAGTTGAGAGCTAGCATAAAATTGAAAAACCAGTGATCTTGCCGAGATACACCTTTCGTGGCAATTACGGGTTTCTTCTATATACTTCACTGTATCAATAAAAAATGTTGAAAGATGTAACTAAATCAAAAGAATAACGTTTACACTGTATAATGTAGAAATGCTCAAATAGCAAGGTTTTAATTAGACACTAAAATATAGAATAATAATATCGGCAGAGTATTTTGTCCACAAGAGCCATTGCTATTCAATTAGTTTGTGAAATAGCAGGAACCAACCATATTGAAACTGGTTTTATTTTAACCGGTTTCGGACACAGTTCTCTTCTTCAGGCATGTATTGCCACGCTTATGTATTTAGAGTTATATGTTGAAAGAAAGACACCAAGTGTCCCAAATCAGATATATAAACTAAGCTTCAGGGTATTCGACTCAAGATGGGCTTCGATCAAAACTTGACACACAATGAACTTCTTCACTTTTTCCCCTGACTATATTTCAAATTTCTTACAATAAACATACAAGCAAAATTATCGTCAAAACAAATCCCGCAGTCGATACTGATGAATTCAGTAAAATGCAACAAGTTGACGGAAAATTCTCCGAATCGGGGCATTTGCGAGTAGAACTGACAAAAAGTCAAATATTACTCATTCCCTTCACCAGCAACCACAAAGATTACAGTGAAAACTCAAGCGGTATTATCACTGTAATTGTCTTCGTAATTGCTACCAAATGCAGTTATGAAAAGTAAGCGGTTTTATAACGGTGATAAAACGGTTTAGGAAACAAAACTATACTGTATGTGCCTCTCGACGCTCTAGCATGTACCGAAAATCACGTTTTGATATGTGTAACCTTTCACGAATTAAAAGTGGTGTTACGTCTTGCGTTACTCAGCCTAGACACGTATACTGATTTAATCAACGACTATTTTCTACCCAGTTGTTATTTCATATTGTTGTGAATGCGTTAAGAAAATTACTTGAATTAAGGTTCTCTGATTTTCAGACTCCACCTAACAAATGTTATCACCTTTTTGCCAACTGTTAGTAGGTCTACAGGATTACGTGAAAGCGTGGAATCTATGCATGATGATGGATAACTGTTGCAACAACGCCAAAACTGTTGTTACATTTCATATTACACGGCCTAAATTTCGGTAAAATGTTTTGAATGTCATTTCCAACTGAGATAGCCTACCAAGTTGCTCTTAATGTACAGCTTCCACACAATCACGGTTTTCTTACCGTAACCTAAAACGGACAGTAGCATTTGGGTGTCCTAGATTGATTGACTTAGTATGGTTGGTAATTTATAGATTTAAATCAGTGATAGGTATGCAGAAAGAAACATACTAAACGCAACATCAGAATTTAACTTTGTACAATTGTAGACCATGAAAATATACCTCCAGTGGTCACAAGTCCCTTGCATTGTCTTAACCTCACTTCACAGCCACCATCTTTATTTACTTCTAACAGAAACAAAGAACTTACACTAAAGACATAATGCATGGAAGAAGGACTGATAAAATGAAGAAGAGTATACAATGCACACTATAAATTAATATATATAAATACACACTATTTGGCGGTTAATATAAAATCTCAAATTTTATACTGACATTGCCATTCACTCAGTAAGAGCTTTACAAAAATATAATAATATGTAGACAGATGAACGGTTATGTTCTAAATGATTATGATCTGATGACAAATATACAATGCAAATTATATATATATATATAATTTTAGTATACACATTAGAAATTATATGTATATACAAAAAAAACTGCATACACTACGCTTCTCCGTCCATTTTTGGAGTATTGTTGCCCAGTGTGAGATCCTAATTAGGTGGGTTTGACGGAGGACATCGAAAGAGTCCAAAGAAGGGCAGCTCGTTTCGTATTGTCACGATACAGGGGAGACAGCGTTACGGAAATGATACAAAATCTGGGATGGGAATCATTACAACAACGGCGCTTATCGCTGCGGCGTGGGCTAGTTACGACACTCCAATCGCCAACATTCTCCTCCGAATGCGACAATATATTGTTGACTCCCACTTACATAGGTAGAAATGATCATCAGAATAAAAAGCGACAAATCAGAGCTCGAACGGAGAGATTCAGGTGTTCTTTCTTCCCGCGCGCTATTCGAGAATGTAATGGAAGATAAATAGTATAATGGTGGTTCGATGAACCCTCTGCCACGCACTTAACCCTACAAGCACCAAGCACGGGCACAAATTGCCCGTACACTATTCTTTTATTAAAAAGTCATAATTAATATCCTTCAATGTTTATGGACTTTTTTCTATTTGTCTCTCACCTTATAAAGTACTACCCTACACATTTACATGGCTACAATTTAAAAAAAAAACTGATAACAAAATTTAGCAATTTTATGCCCAAAGGCACAGTTTGCCCTGGGTTGGTAGTCCATGTGACCATAATTCTTTACGCCCCCTTCAACCTCCAAGCACGGGCAAAAATTGCCCCTACATTTTTCTTATAATAAATTTCGTTTGGCAATATTGATTGTGAGTTTTTCATGTCTTGTTGAGGGTCTGATTGTTGTGTTTGATATTCATTGTTGAGACTAACTATTGTTACTAGCAGTTTGCCACTGTAGAGCAAACGCCTTTATTGTAAAGTACATTTTCTAAAATGACTTGTAGAGGGTTAAACGACACAGAAATTCTTGCTAAACTTTTTTTTGTGTCCCAACCTCGTCGCCGCTTTTGTGTCTCGTTTCCGTCGTAGGTGTCGGTGGCCGAGTAGAAAAGTACCGACACAGGAATAAAGGGTGCACGCTTGTGCAGGTAGGAGGTGACCAGCCAGTGGGACATCAGAAACTAGAGACACTAGAGTAAATTAGAACGAGATATATATTGCACAGAATTTATACAATACTTAACATTTACATAGTTCTGTAAATGCTGATACATACTTGAACTAAAGGCCTGCCTAGTGTCTGTCCGATAGCCAAGTCTTCACTGGTGCCTATCTGATTCCGAAGTGTTAGCTGGTTCCTACCTCAGTCCCAAGTGAACAATGTCATTCAGTGGTGGCCACGAGCGGAGTTGTAGCAGAAGGCGCTCGTGGCTGACGTAAGAACACCGCGCCGTGCGTGCATGGCGGCGCGCGGCGAAAGTAGGTGGCGCGCACTTTGGACTTGTGCGACACCACACTTTTAGCAGACGATGAGTTATCAGATTTCAGTGACTCTGAATCGGCTCATACAGAAGTAGAAGAGAGCTCAAATGAAGAATCAGAGGACGAAGAAGAAACAGCCCATGCAGGTAACGCTCCCAATAAATATGATACTATTTCTGGTAGGGTGTACCTTGCAGAAGCTCCAAGGCATTCTAAAAGAGATTTTGCCAACATAGTTCGTGAACATCAGAGAGTAACTACTGCTGGGAAAGTAACAAGTATATGTGAATCATTCAAGAAATTTTTCACACCTGAAATAGTACAGAAATTGTTGGGCATACAAATGAAGAAGCTGATTGAAAAAATCTCCTGTTGACGAAACTGAAATATATGCTTTGCTGGGACTTTTGATTCTAATGGGAATTTACCAGGACACTAAGAAGCGGCCAGTAACAATTGTCTTTTACATCACAAAGGAAAAACAAAAATCTATTGATGTTGTCAAGACAACATCATGATGCAGGAGTAGATGATGATACACCAAAGAAGAAAACCCATATAAACCTATACTATAATGACACTAAGGGAGGAGTGGATGGCATAGATCAAATGGCTAGGGCGTACTCTACAAAACGGGGGATGAGAAGATGGCCACTGTCCAAGTTCTACATCCTACCTGATATAGCTCCAATAAACTCGTACACACTGTTCAAGATGAATGTGCCTAAGTGGAATGAAGGAAATCAAATGCGAAGAAACTGTATCTCCATGAATTAGGCCTTGAACTTTAGAAACCACATGTAGAAGAGCGATTCAGGGACTTGAAAGGACTCCAGTTGCCCATTATTTGTGCGATGGGAGAGATCCTTGGAAAGAAGCTAGAGATGACCAAAACTGCTGCAGATGAAGAACCAACTAGGTAAGCAAGATGTTACATATGCTTGGAGAGTGCGAGTAACCAGAGAGCCAGGGGCAACATCACAAAACCCAAGTTAACATGTTGTAAGAGACATTCAGAATCAATTATTTTGTGTGCAGGAGGTAAATATCATCTGTAAATGTTATTATTATCTCCAAGTGAAGAGAGGTTTCTTATTTATTCATTTTTTTATTATTTTCAATGTACCTTAAAACATATTTGTACAAGTATTTTTATTTGGGTTTTTGAAACTTCCTGTCAGTAATTAAACTGATGTCATATTGGAAACAGAAATACTTAAAATAACTACATTTTTACAGGATTTACAGCTGTTTTGTGACACGGGCAAAATTTGCCCTTGTTTGGTGCTCCGTGTAACCTAAAATACCTTGGTGCTCCTAGGGTTAAATGTGATTTACAGAGTATCCCATGTAGATGTAGGTGTAGAAGAAACACATTTTTGGGGCGATCTATAATTGTTTAATAAGAGGTTTTCAGCCAAGATAGCTTTCTTCTTTTAATTAGATTACCTGTTTCGGCGTGCTAGACACCATCTTCAGACCTGTAAAAAATTACGACAGGTCTGAAGATGGCGTCTAGCACGCCGAAACCGGTAATTTAATTAGAAGAAGAATGCGAATATATATATATATATATATATATATATATATATATATATATATATATATATATATAAGTGACTGGTAACAGTAATACCTTGTGTTTCATTCAATTTCAAACAACAATCACGGTAAAGCGTATACTAAAATGTTTTCATTTAAAGTAAACATGTTTGCTGTGGAATGTGTCGCACTGAAAGATTTTGTATACTGTGATTATTTCGAAATTATTGTGGTACCTTTTAAATTCTTGATAATATGCATAGCATCGATATAAAAAATGGAGTTATATTGAGAATTTGCAATTACCGTAGTATCGAACTTGCAAAGGGTTTTAAACACTACAAAAATTATTTTCATGTTTCCCTGCCGAAGCGGCAGAGCTCCGGCAACTTAGCTGGCGCCTATATCAAAAACATTTCTTCCATTGACGAGCTGAAGGCTTTTTACGCCCGCAAAGCGACGGGGAAGACAGATCCGCAGCTCGGCGTGCCTGCGGTCTGTGGTCGGCCCGGCGTCCCCGCGACTCGCGCGTTACTTTGTTTCTGGCCGCAACCACTCATATCCATTAACAGGCGAGTGCTCTCCATAATGCATCGGCTTTGAATGCGTTCTTTAATTCAGCCGGTGCGGTGGCGTGGAAGAAGCGCGCGATGGCCGATCGAGCGGCCGCGTTTTATTATTCACAAACGCCGCACGCAAATAACGGCGCCACCGCGCCATCAGCACACGCCCATACAACTTTCCCTTTATTTTTTTTATCGCAGACAACGCGAAAATTCGCGCCTGTCTTTAATACCTTCCAACGTGTTACTAATACTTTCACTGTTTCACATAAAAAAAGTAAACTCACAGACTTTTGCTTTTGCAACTGATATTTCGGATGTCAGTACATCAGGTGGAGAGATTTGTTCAGAATTATAAAATTTTCAGTTGTACGTAGGCAAATACAGTTCTGGAAAATGAAAGAGGAACACCATGAACTCGTTAACACAGCAGGGCGAAATTTTATTGACATATTCCTGAGGATGTACACAAAACACGATGACGCAGTCAGAACCATACGCACTTCAATACAGTCACCAGAGCGTGCACAATGTCGATGCTAGTATCGTGTATACCCTCCTTTTGCAGCAATTCAGGGTGCAACTTTCTCATGAAGATGACTGCAGAGGTTCAGGATGAAGTCTTACCGTATGGCCTGCCATGTAATTTTCATCTGATGCCGGTCGTGTAGACCGCGCCAAGATGACGTGTCATCTGGCCCCAGACATGCCCAGTTGGTAACATCTGGGGACAATAATCGGTAGGGTAGTTGACGAACTTTGGATTGTAGGGGAGATGTGTGCACGTGCACTGTCCTATTGCAAAAGCGCATCGCCTTGTTGGTGCATGAACGGTGGCAAGACGGGTTGAATGATGGTTGCAATATACCGTGTACTGTTTAATTTTTCTACAACGAACTCTAAGGAGAACGGCCAGTGTAGGATATGGATCCCCACACCAATATGGCATGTGTCGACCCCGTTGGCCTCTGTCAGATACACTCCAAATTTTCGCATTCCCTCCACGACACCACACAAGCGTAAGACCATCAGTGGCACCGACGCAGCGACGACTCTCATCACTGAAGACGAATGTCCATTCGTCCATTCATAAGTGCCTACCATAGCTCCATTGGAGTCGCGCTGAACGATGTTGGAACTTGAGCGGACGACACTAACGGAACACACGGCTCACATCATTGTGAGGGGAACGATATTTTACACTCGCCATTCTCCTCTAGGGATCGTCTAGAGAACACTGAACAGTACACGATACACTGAAACCAGCATTTAACCCGTCTTGCTACTACTCACGCGAGACTTGGGTGATATGCTTATCCAACAGGACAATGGAGATCCACAATGTGCTATTCCAGATGTACATCAACTACCCTGGCCAGCACGATCCAGAGATCTCTCCCCTGTTGCGCATGTTTTGGGCCGTATGAAACGTCATGTTGGGCGGTATGCATGATCGACATGAGATCTGGCCCAACTGTGGCACCAGGTGGAAACTGCATGGCAGGCCGTTCCACGTAACCACATTCGGAACCTCTTCGATCGTTTCCATTAATGAATTACAGTTTGCATTGCTGCAACTGGAGGGTATACATGGTACTAACGCCAACATTGCGGACGCTCTGCTGACTGTGCTCAGGTGCGTACGGCTCTACCTGTGTGATCGTCTGTTGTATACAACCTCAAGAATATGTCAACAAAATTTCCCTGTCCTGGGTCGACGAATTCATGGTCTTATTTTTTTCATTTTCCAGGAGTGTATTTTCAATCATTTCTTGCTCGGTTGTTTTCGTACAAATTTAGACTAGAACATATCAACTATGGTGACATATTAGTTTCATTATCTATAAATAACCGAATGAACCGTTTTAAATGGAATTGTTTAATGATAAAGTTATTCTAGTATACTATGTTATCGAAAACTGACATCTTTAGTCGCGGTTGTGTATAACGCACAATCAAGAAAACAGCAGGCAGCCATATTCAGTTATGCTAATTAATAACAAAATAGCGCCGTTACAGGTTTTAAATCATACAGTTCATTAGCGAATGGCTGTTCACGTCGACATATGAATGCATTACAAGAAACGTATGTAGAAGTGAACAGCTGTCTGATGGTGAACTGTAAGGTTTGAAACCGGTAAGACGCTATTTTGTAAGTAAATTATAAATTTAAATGTGCTAATTAATTTTGACAACATTGTCAGAGGCAAAAACAGTGAACTATTTGGTATTATCAATATTACAAAACAAAAAAAAAAAAAAAAAAAAAAAAAAAAAAAAAAAAAAAAAAAAACCTGTCTTGATCGCAGAAATTAACAGTTTCAGTTAACCGGTTTCGACCTGGTGTAGGCCACCTTCGGAATTACAAGTAGCCCATGAAGCCAGTGCTGCACTCGGCTGGGCTGTGCTGGCCTGCCTGTTATGCTGACAGTGAACAGTTGCCTGCTGGCAGCAGAACAGCCCAGGACAGCCCAGCCCTGCCGAATGCAGCACTGGCTACATGGGCTACTTGTAATTCCGAAGGTGACCTACACCAGGTCGAAACCGGTTAACTGAAACTGTTAATTTCTGCGATCAAGACTGTTTTTTGTAATATTGATTAAATGTGCTAGATTTCTATTTTCTTGATTTTAACAATCATCCTGTATTATATTGTAATATATTGCTATAATACGTAGTAGTATATTGATTAACCCTCCGTCGGGTGCAGTCGGCCTCACAGGCCAGCAAAACACTTTTTTGATTCCCGTGCTTAACAGTGGTGGGCCTCTTCGTTTACTCGCGTAACTTTGGGAACCTCACACAGTGCCGATCCGCAGGCTGCCATCGATTTCCACGCGGATCACGGGGAACTCCTTGGGCCTCACAGGCCGACTGCGCCCGAATACGTTATAGATTTTAAGGTGAGATTTTTCAAGATATTTTTATTTTATTACTTCGTTTCAATCAAAGTAAGTCTGTCCTCTGTGATTTTCACCGTTACCTTCGGAAAAACGAAGACTTTGACGACCCTGGCCTTTTAGACTGAGTGCGCCTGATCGAGTTCTAATTTCAGTTTTCCTTTCTTTTCCTACATTATCACATCCATATTTTCTGCTGAAATGTCCAGAAAAGTATATTATGCCTCTAAGCCAATGATCTTGTGGAAATAATGCGCCTCCTCGAGGACGAAACTGCTGAAGATCCAGCCGCACTCGAAGATTTAGTCGAGACACCCACTCTCAGGATGAGGTAGGAGAAGACAAGGAGGACTCAGCAACTGAAAAGGAAGTTTAGGGAACAGCTCGGGAATATGAAGAAGAGAAGAAAATATGTGAGGAGTTTTTATTTTGGAAACGATAAGACGACGAAGTAGTCTAAGTAGATACCTTCTACTATTCATAGTGTGAAGAGTCACATCATTAATACACAACATCCAGTGTAAAAGATATTGCTACAAATGACCCCACCAATTGCAAAACCTTGTGTCATCAACTTCTAATTGGACAATTTAGCCTGTGTATGCTATGAATATATGTGGAATGTCGATTCGGCTGCAAACTCGACTGAAAAAATTTTTACCCCACAAGGAACGGAAAGTTCTCCCACATTACCTCCCTAATGGCTAAAACGTCGACCATGCGTGGCTGAAACAAGAGTTAGGCGGATGAAGAATCAAGAATGTTCAGCTTGTCATCAACTAATCTGCTTGAGCGACATATACGTTCCGTGCCATACCTGTGTTTCAGCTGTTGATTTGGAACTATAGCATCGGTTTTTGGCCGCAAATGTGGCGAGAAAAGATGATTACATGACAGAATAGACTGCTTAATGTCCTTTAAAAATAACTTCATTACTTTTATGGATGTCTGTTCGACCAATTTTTAATGCTCTTTGTAGGAAATTGGTAATTTTGGTCACTTTAGTTTAAGGTGTATTGTGTTTAATAAATCCATTATTATGCTTTAAGTTTGCTGTAATTCCTTCCTTTAGATCCTCTTCAAGACTAGCCAACACGCATTTTGAATTTGATTTAACATGGCGGAGCTAGTCCACAAAATATGTGGGTGGCCTCTCAGGCCGGGTGCGCCTGATTTTGTTTCATCTGGAGGTGCGCCCGACGGAGGGTTAAATGTCCTAATATTAGCGCTGGTTATCATTCCTTTTATGAGATGTTTGATGGTGAGCCGTCCTCGGATACAAACAGTCCTCTGTACCGACCAACGTGGTTATGGTTTACAGGCGGTTCACAACCGCCACTAGGTGGATATCGCCAAGGTACTCTTCTCTGGCGCAGGACCCAAACCTTCCGTAAGCACGTATGTTTAAAATATATCAGGACCCATCACGCCCTCGCCAAGGTACCGTCACGTAAAAGCCCCGAGTTCTGCGCGGTGTTGAAGCTTATGGCTTCAGTCTACTGCAAATAATCCGTCATTTTTGCAGTTACTACGAGCAGAACGGTATAGAAAATGACATTTCAAGAAAGTTTCTCTCTTCCAAAACTAGTAAAGGATAGTATTACGTGATGGACATGCAACATAAGGAATTGAAAAAGATTAAATGAAATTGCCTCCATTAAAAAAAACCGTAGGTATTCTCGAAATTCTGGATTATCAATACCACGAAGAAATAGCAAATGTAAAAATTGAGGGGCTAAAGAAATGTGTTCTGAAGTGCAAAGCAACAGCTGATATATGCGAGGGACCAACAAAACTTGTTTATAGTAAACTGAAAGGAGTACAGAGGAAAGAGGATGCATTGAACTAGTGTACAGCATTTGAAAATCTATTAATTATAAATATCTGAGCATCTTGCTGTTTCAAGGAGTTGAATGAAATTCAACTGTGAATGTCAAAATTTGTGCCCCGCCAGGAATATAACCCGGATTACATGTTTTAAGTCAGTGGTCGCCTTAAACAGTACGCTATCTGAACAAACTTCTCGTTCTACGAAAACTTCCTAACGTTATCGCAAACTACTATTCTAGTGCTCACTGCCACTTATTCCAGTTGTTTCAGCCTTACCTGTAAACGTGCAATGGATCGAACACAACAGGCCATATTAATAAAATTATTATTAATGCCCTAAATCCAAGAAGAAAGTTTGTCTAATCTCCACTCAAGTTACTTAAAAATATTAATTAGATTAATGTTTTATTCTAAACATTAACTGTTAAAATTGTAGAGGATATTCTGCAATATACTGTGACGCAGCAAACTTAGTGTTACATATGTGATGCAACTTTCAAGTACGTATTACAACCTTTATTTGTCTACTATTTATTATTCACAGGCTACTTAATCATGTTTCAACAGTTTTTCACTTGTTGAACAATAGAAAATGCTCCATGTTATCAGTACGTGTTTTTCGTCTGATAAGTGACGACGTTTTCAAGCCTTGTAGCAAGAATTATGGAGGCAGTAAGTAAAGTGTGGGCTGATATAGGAATCCATGGTTGTAAATTTGATTTAACATATACACGAACATTTGGATTTTAAGATGTTATTGATCAACAAATAAAATCCAGAAATTCATCACATATTTTGCTTGCCGATGCTGTATCCTGATACGGTATCCGACTTAGTTGGCGATGGATATCTGTGAAACACATTTTTTGACTGTTTAGCTGATTTGTATTGAAACCGAAATTAATTCTTTTCTCCGTCCACAAGAACAAATCTACTCTGAAAAGAAGAGAGAAATACTCATGTTTGCAAAAGTATCTTCAGCAGTACTATGATGTACTGAAGGAAATTGATGTTCGCACCACTTTTGCAATCAAATCCTCGATCAACAAAAAAAAAAAAAAAAAAAAAAAAAAAAAAAAAAAAAAAAAAAAAAATTCTTGAAGGATCTTGTGGCAAAGAAAATTACGTGAAATTCATTTCCCAAAAGAGAAATAGCACAACAGAGCCTACGTTTGTCTTTCACAGGAAAGTAAACCATTCCATGATTATTTTTTTTTTTTTTTAATATTTCATCACGAGGTAAATCTTGATAATGCGCAAGTACTTGGACGCATATGGTATTCCATTTGACGTATCAGTACCACTCAGCATTAACTTGAAAACTCTGTAAAAACCTAAGAACAGAATTGTTTTACGTTTGCCAAAACAAATATATAATGGTAACATTAAAAAATCTCTTAGCAGAAAACTTTAATGGTACTGAATCATGCCCTGACCTCGTGTAGAACGTCTCTTTCGAAAGTGTTTCTATGCGCAGAAGCAGTAACCGGCGGCAGGTAGTATACGAAATGCAGCTAAATTTTTTAATCTACTCTTCATTGAAAAATAAAGAAAGTAAAAACTAGGATAAAGGTGTTTTAAACTGAAAATTTTTGCTGTAAAATACAATGTCATCTGGAGAGATTGAGATTGGATGGGTCCTTACTGACTACAAGTCATTAAATAAAATAATATAAATAAAATAAAATACAACCCAGGAAATATTCAGTTTTACGGTACTAATGTATTAGCAACAATTCAAGGCAATAAAATTCAAGTTCTGCAGGAATCAATAATTAGCAAGAAAAGGCATTAAGGTTTTACACACAAGTGAATTGTTACTACAGCTATAACGAAACCGCCAGCACATACCATAAGCACAGTCTTCAAGTACATTTTCACAGTATTTTAAAGATCCAATCGGCATAAAATACAATTTACTAAGATTATTGTTCACTTGCACTTCACAAATGTTTGCTATCATAAATTACAGTGTACAACACTTTCCTGCTTGCTAGTAGCACACTAGCTAATCGCCAAGTACCAACAGTCGCTCTGCATGAACGAAAGATCGCGTTAATTGCATGAAACATAGATCGTATGCGTACTTGAGAGAGCTTAAAAAGTTACAATTACTTTTTCGCACATTCCCTTCGATATCGCTATGAGCAGACATTTCTGGTACAGAAATTCCGTCGCGACTCGCTGTAGGAACGTGGAAGGAGTGATGGCAAGGACATTCGCCCGTCACCTGTCACTAACATGTAACACATGGACAGGACGACTAGCGTTCGTTGTTGAACAGTTGTATAGGACTCGGCGTAGACGTCATAGTGGTCTGGGCCGAGGGCTACGAGAAGGACCACGGCTGGGCTACGTTGCACTGTCGTGCTTAAATGACCCTTGCTCAATTTTCTTTCCGTTTTGTTTCGCGCTGCTCTGCGCAGATTAACTTCAGTTAAATACAGCTACATGCTCCCGCCTGATAAATGCGGAACAGCGAATAGCACGGATAGTTGGAAACATTTGCCACGAATTTATAACTCCACGTAGCTGTTTATTTCGTTTCATCCGTATACACACATGGCCCCTTTTCCATATATTTCAACCATGCATTTTGTCCGCCTTTCAGACATCGCAAACTACAAGATTTTACAGGAAACCTCCATTCGAAAGGTGAAGCAGTCACAGTTTTATCCTTACGCACTTCTGCACAAAAACTAAAGGAAGTAAATTGCACGATTTGATTTTACAGGCGAATGGTTTTATTAACTAAAAGAGAAACGTACTTGCCCATTAATAATTACAGCTTTTCAAGAGGGACTCATACGTAGCTGTTGCCGTCTCAAATGGGAATACTAACACACCTTCGTGCACTGCGTATAAAATACAACATGCCAACCAGTGGCGTAACTAGGACTTGGCTTTGGGGAGGGGGGGGGATACATCCGCTTGACGAGCAAAATTTTAGTCAGTTTCCAGACAGACTACCATCTACCACTACCGTTGATGAAAATAATTCACTCCCTTCCAATGAAAGCTTATCGTAAAACACCCCAAGTTTCAAATCTTTACCTTTACCAGATTCCTGTTATACGATTTCTTTTTTTTTTTTTTTTCCTCTCTCTCTCTCTCTCTCTCTCTCTCTCTCTCTCTCTCTTTTCTTTTCTTTTCGGGTTCCGGGGGGGGAGGGTGCTTCTATCCCCTTCATCCCCCCATAGTTACGCCACTGATGCCAACAATACAAACGCTGTAATTAAAAATACCATGGCTAACAGTTATAATTAAAACTTTGTAATATCTCATCTACTGTATTTATATACATACCGGAGGTCTTATTGTCGTGATATAAGGGAGTGTTTTTAGTCAGAAATTGATAATTGAAATATGCCTCATATCTTCTGAAAGAAACTCGGCAATATTTTCCTGGAGATTCAGACATAGGGCTGAGCTGTCTTAAAGTGTTGGTAAATTCTGTCAACGATAGTGAGCTGAGGGCGAACGAATCAATTTGTTTTCGTATTCTTTCAGAGCATGCCTGATGAAAGGGGCTTCGTATATCGTTAAATTATTGACAGGGAAACTGAAAAGTTAACTCAACACTCTAATTGTACAGAGTATTTGAAACAGTTTGCCACATTACATTTGTCTTGGCTGGCTGTGAAGAGAAAGGGAACCATCATTCAATTAGTTAGAATTATGCAAAACAAACAACACTTGAATAATTTCGAGATGTGGGAGGAATAAAATAATTGAAGGTAATACTCACACTTGCGTTTCAATGAAAATTACATAAACATTAACAATAACTTTCAGCCTGAGTGAAACACAAAGGAAGGAAACTCATTAGTTTCAGAGATCATCCGTCATTACTACAGCTTATTCGTATTCTTTGGCGAGAAATCATATTTATATGGTCACCTGCTGCGAGAGATTCACAAGTATTTTCCCCGAAATTGGAAGTTCACTCGTCTTCATAGTTTGAACACTGTCCTCGTATCAGCAACATTCAGCAAGGATAACAAGATCAAGAATTTCTACATTAATTAACCCTCAGAAGAACAATAAAATAACTTAAGTTACTACATCGAAGTAAAAAACAATAACCATACAAGCTGAAAATATAACAGTCTGCGATAAACGTGTTATTAAATTTGAAACGCTTGCGAATATTAAATGAGCACTGAAAAATAAAACCTATTTGAAAATATACGACCTACCTAAAGAAAAAACTAATGAAAACATATTAGAAAAAAACTAGCAGTGGTCGCAAAAGACGAAGTAGAGAAATTTCTTCGAAGAGGTAAAACTCTGCTTTAAAAAGCGGCGTCAACTGAGAAACAGATTTCATCAGTCTACCGAAGTTACTCAACACCTTAGGAAACAGGATAGGTGTATAGTGTATACCAGGCAGTTAATAGACTATGATTCATGTAAACGAAGGCTTCCGCGGCCGTTGTCATTGTATATAAAACTCTTCTGGGTGTTGGACCGCATCGTCAAAATATCAAACACTTCACCGACGTTTCGGCCACTTGCAATAGTGGCCGAAACGTCGTTGAAGTGTTTGATATTTTGACGATGCGGTCCAACACCCAGAACAGTTTTATATACGACTATGATTCAGTTGCGAAATGTGTCATGACGTACGTCACACATGAAAACAATGTAATGGTGTAAACGAGATGTGGGGAAAGTGTGCGCAACCTGATGACCAGCCTAATAAATGTAACGAGGCAGTGTCATTATTGAAAAAAGAAATGGGAAGAGAAAAATTAAGAATGTGTGATAAATTTACTGTTGTATCAACAATAATTTGGTAGGATAGACGATGGAGAGTAAGTGTAACAATGTCAACGTGGAACGCTGCTTCTGTAACTGAACTAAAAGTAGATGTCGTAACACGCAGAACCAAATTGGAACGGATAGCTCCATGTATAACGTGCCTTCAGTGCTCAGGAGCTGGACGCCATCAAACATATTCTTCTCCAAACAATCTACATACTGACCCCGACATACAAATGACCAGCAATGTAATCAAAACGCCTTGTTGCCGAAAGAAATTATTTATTTATATCTGTCACAGTTGTTTTTATGAAACACATGTATTAACATTTTTACTTTTCGAACTGCATTTATTCTTATTTTTACTTATTAGTATGTTTACCCTTACAGAAATGCAACTGAAGATTGAGCATTACGTTTCGCAGTAAATAACCTCGTTGCTATATGGTCTCAAAAGTCATCACTGACCATCGGTTCGATTTTTATATGACATCTTTTTCCCACCGTATCTTCCACCTCATTATAGTTATCTACAAGGAACGGTTGTGGTGTATAACAGGAGACTTTGTACTACAACTAAATTCTGTAGTTTTGATATATGTCTAACTTAATACACGAATTCATTCTGTCCATACACTTTACATTTAGGAATACAGATAGCGCGATATGCAGAACTTTATTACAAATTAAATAATTTTCCTGCTCTGATGTCATACATATAGCGCCAACAGTGAGATGAAATGTTCAAATGTTTGTTAAGCTTATGGGACTTAACTACGGGGTCATCAGTCCCTAAACTTACAAACTACTTATGAACTACTTACGAACTAGGACGGCACAAATATCCATGCCCTAGGGGGGATTCGAACCCCCGACCGTAGTGGCCGTGCTGACCGTGACTGGAGCGCCTCAGTCACCTCGGCCACCGCGGCCGGTAGTGAGATGAGAAGCAGTATATAGCTTCTGGTGTGGAACACTGTTTTTTTACTTTAAAAATTTTTCAAATAGAAGATATTCTTAAATTCTGTGTTTGTAATTTGGAACCAGGTTTTCCATTGCACCTTCTGACGATCTAGTCATTACTAAAAAATTGTCAAACACAAATACGTAAATACTTCCACACTTCTTAATTTTTGTGCATAGATTTCTTTTTTCCTTTCCAGTACCTCCAGTCATCTTCATCGCTAGATAGCACCGATGTACCGGGTGATTCAAAAGTCAGTATAAATTTTAAAACTTAATAAATCATCTTCATCGCTAGATAGCACCGATGTACCGGGTGATTCAAAAGTCAGTATAAATTTTAAAACTTAATAAATCACGGAATAATGGAGAAAGGTAAATGCTTTGAATGACATGGTAATTTATTAGAAAAAAATAAATTCAAAAAATTTCCGACAGATGACGCTTTCATCTGATAGGAAAACCAATAATTAGCATAACAATTAAGAGAAAGCAAATATGTTCTTTCCAGGAAGTGCTCAACATGTCCACCATCATTCCTCAACAGTAGCTATAGTCGAGGAATAGTGCTGTGAACAGCACTGTAAAGCATGTCCGGAGTTATGGTGAGGCATTGGCGTCGGATGTTGTCTTTCAGCATCCCTAGAGATGTCGGTCGATCACAATACACTTGCGACTTCAGGTAACCCCAAAGCCAATAATCGCTCGGAGTGAGGTCTCGGGACCAAAGAGGCCAAGCATGACGAAAGTGGTGACTTAGCATACGATAATCACCAAACGACGCGCGCAAGAGGTCTTTCACGCGTCTAGTAATATGGAGTGGAGCGCTATCCTGCATAAAAATCGTACGTTCTAGCAGGTGTTTATCAGCAAGGATGGGGATGATACGATTCTGTATCGGCGTATCTCTCATCCGTCCCGGAAACAGTTACAAAACCAGAATTACGCATTTCCTCGAAGAAGAATGGCCCGATAACTCCGTTTTTTCTTTTTTCTTTTTTTTTTTTTTTTTTTTCTTTTTTCCCTTAAAAAACCCCAAGTCATTCCACACATGTGTGTCAATATTTACCTCTCTACCTACATTATTCCGTGATTTGTTAAGTGTTCAAATTTATACAGACTTTTTGATCACCTGGTATTTCACACGGTCCATAAATACCGTCATTGCCAATCACGCAGGCCCATTATGCTTCCTGGAACACTGGGGCCACACGAATTGCTTCGGTAAGACTGCCAGCCAATGCTGCCTGGTAATATTTGTGGCAAAATATGTCATGGCCAGGTGTGTTTACACAACGCAAGCTGCTGCCGGGTAATGAATGAAAGCAAAATAGCGATTATTTCCGAAACTAGTGGTCTGATACTGCGTATTAAGAACTCTGAAACGCAATTTTCAAATTATTGTTTGAAATAAATTCATCAAAGAATGAAACACGATTTTCAAAATATTGTTTGTTACAAATTAGAGAACTTATCAAACTAATTGATGTGGATATCAGAGTTCAGATGTAGGTAGCCGTTCTTATGCGGAAATGAAGAGGCTTGCTCAGATTAGGTTATTGTGGAGAGCTGTATCAAACCAGTCTCCGGACTGAAGACCACAACAACAACAACATCACAGTGAGAGAAGAACGAATTTCGTGAATTCATTTCCATAAAGGCAATACTTATATGACTAGTGTTACAGGGCATAGATACACAAAAACAGATTCAGCTGGAAAGACGACATCGATATTAATCCGATGATGGAAGATGCCACCTGTGGGATAGTACATGTACTGATAATGGTCAGAGAGAGTGTAGTAGAGATTCTATCTGTATGTTCCTATTAGTAGGCAATGCTTACAGCCGTATGCCTCAGACTACTATCAGCGTATGAAACAAACAAGTACCATGCCACGAAGACGTACTCGTGGTTTCTACAACCAGCTAAACTTGTTTAAAAGCAAGTCTTGCCTGCACGTATGTAGTGGTCGCTTGCCTGTACGACGTAAACCTGGCGAGCGTTCAGAGTTCATTCGTTGAAGACCCATTGGTCCCATCCCAGGGCTTTGGGTCTGGGGTGTGATGAGCTACAACTACAGTTCACCTCTGCCGTTTGTGGCGTAGACGCTAACTGGCATTCTGTTCGAAAAGAAATTATAAGACCCGTTCATGAGTCATGCTTGCAAGGGAAAGGTTTTGTGTAATTCCAATAGGATAATGCTCCCCACATACACTGCACGTAAAACTCAAAGTACACCAACTTTCCTGGCCAGCACGATCTCCTGCCAATATCTCCAGCCAGAGAACATATGGGGTTTCATGTCTGACAAGTGCAACCCGTTAACCCACAACTCATGCTGAAATTTGTGAACAGGTCGAGCAGGCGAGGAAGAAGTTATCCAAAGAAAGTATCGAACGGATGCATTTCAACCCGTGGAGGCTACACCACGCGTTAATATGTGTGTATTAACGTGGATCGACCGCATCAGCAATGTAAATATGGTCACTTCATGTACTCCATATGCACTGTTTCAGCAATACGTCCTGAGTGAATTGGAAAACTCAGTCGGAGCGCAATCCGGTTAGTGGTAATGAATTCAAACAATGGATAAAAATTGGAAAACTGCTGCCTAATAACCAAGCGTGACAAATATTTAGACGTGTAAGTATATTAATATTATGGTCCACAAAAACAGACCTTCCATTAAAGAAGTAGCACCAACAAGGCCCCTCAGATACTTCTACTTATTTGTATATACACTGGCCATTAAAATTGCTACACCAGGAAGAAACGCAGATGATAAACGGGCATTTATTGGACAAATATACTAGAACTGACAAGTGATTACATTTTCAAGCAATTTGGGTGCATAGATCCTGAGAAATCATTACCCAGAACAACCACCTGAAATAGAGCTTGGCTGGCGTGTACTGGTACAGATGCCCATGCAGCTTCAGCACGATACCTCAGTTCATCATGAGTAGTTACTGGCGTATAGTGACGGGCCAACGAGCCAGTTGCTAGGCCACAACTGACCAGACTTTTTCAATTGGTATGAGGACTGAAGAATGTACTGGCCAGGGCAGCAATCGAACACATTCCGTATCCAGAAAGGCTCGTACAGGACCTGCAATATGTAACGGCTACTGTTAAAAGTGCCGTCGATGCGAACAAGAGGTGACCGAGACTTCCAACCAATGGCACCCCATATCATTGGGCCGGTTGGCGATGACGAATACACGCTTCCAATGCGCGTTCACCGCGATGTCGCCAAACACAGATGCGACCATCGTCAAGGGTAACCACAGTCATGGTCTCCGACCTAATAATCCATGCTGCTGCAGACGTCGTCGAACTGTTCATGCAGACGGTTGTTGTCTTGCGATCGTCACCGACTAAGGGATCGAGACGTGGCTGCACGATCCGCTACAGCTATGCGGATAGGATGTTTGTCATCTCGACTGCTAGAGATACGACGCAGTTGGGATCCAGTACGACGTTCCTTATTGCCCTCCTGAACCCATCGATTCCATATTCTGCTAACAGTCATTGTATCGTGATTAACGCGAGCAGCAATGTCGCGATACGATAAACCACAATCGCGATAGGCTACAATCCGACCTTTATCATGGTCGGAAACGTGATGGTACGTATTTCTCCTCCTTACATGAGGCATCACAAAAGGTTTCATCAGGCAACAACGGTCAACTGCTGTTCGTGTATGAGAAATCGGTTGGAAACTTTCCTCATGTCAGCACGTTGTAGGTGTCGCCACCGGCGCCAGGCGTGTACGAATGCTCTGAAAAACTAACCATTTAAATATCACAGCATCTTCTTCCTTTCGGTTAAATTTCGCGTCTGTAGCACGTCAACTTCGAGGTGTAGCAATTTTAATGGCCAGAAGTATATTTTTTTTGTTTCCCTAGCTTTGGTGGTAGACGTATGTACCGCCTTCCTGAATTCGATGCTTGTTTCGTTTTACATTCATGTAAATGCTCCTTTTACATGTTTACCATCTTTCCGTGAACCACTTTTATGTATTTCTTTTAATTCTTGGAACCATAGCCTGGCTAAATGATTACAAGTACCTAATCTTCAAGAAATAAGCAATATTATTTTAGGTCCCTTGCACGATGCACTGTTGGAGCGAGAAAAAGGAAGCAGGGCTGAAAGTCGAAGGTAAGCACATTGAGACTGGCACTAGCACATTGCATAAGTTTTGCCGCTAACATCACTCTGGCCACACAGAATCTTCAACTAAAGCCTTTACAACGCATTTGCACCCCTTAGCTCAGATTACCTACCAGGTGGAGATCGAATTGCGAGATTAGTGGCCCATTTCTCAACGTACTCTGAACGGATAATTCAGTGGGTTCAAAAGAATACAGAACACAAACTCGTAGATCGGGTCTGTGTGAGATCTGAATGGCGCACGATACGTCCTAACGATGCGTCCCCTGTAAAATGCTTTCATTTTGTCGTTAGGCTCTCTGCGAGGCATCGCGGGTGCTTTGTACGGGACGTGATCGTCATGCTTAATTGTGTTACTCACGGCAGTTATCTGCTACCAACATTGTAATAAAACAGCGGTGACATCACACTGGAGGGTGTTCCACACATTACAACCCGTGTAAATCCAATATTTAGTCACACATCAATGGTGTGAATGTCTATAGAAACTAGACGATAATGGACCACTCCTTCTTAGGTTCAACACCGTTTTTTCAGCAGTGGATCTACAGGACTCAGCTTCAGTGTAATTGGGAGCTACACAGGATTTGCTGGATTAATAATGTACTGCGATAGAGTGTAACTCAGAGGGTGCAATTCTCCCATCCGGCGGTAGCTATTGTTATCTATAAGGTACGTGAACCAAATATGGCCCAACAAACGTTTAGGAATTTTGTATGCAGTATGTGTAAGTGCTAATATTCCGAGATCGTACGTGCAACATCCTACAACTATATTCAGTTCAAAAATAAATTAAAATGGAAAGTTTATGTAATTAATATCATCAATTTAAATAAAATGTTTAACCCCTGCAAATGGTCGTTGTTAGGGGATCCTGTTCCTAATATGGCCCATAGCCACATCTGGTTCATATTAACATTCTGAGACATGTAAATAGCAGGAAAAATGTTGGAATACACTGCAAGATTTGTAATGTAATTTTATTTTCGACATAAGTGGAATGAGACGATACATAGAATTTTATATTTAGATTTTTTTTACAAACGTTACATATAGTACTGTTGGTAACTTAATTACTGGTTATTAACTCTTAAGATCATTAAATATAATCAGCAACCAATATTGTTCTGACTGCAGTAAGTTTCCTTACCGTAAATTAATAGGAACATAAGTCTAATCATTACATCTACTATGGTGGGCCTTATTGGGAACAACCCGTTTAAAACGCATGTGTGTTTATTGTTTGAAAAGAAACGTGTTTTTTTTTTTTTTTTTTTTTTTTTTTTTTTGCGAAGATTATCCTACTATCATAATACAGCACCATTTTCTGTACACATATACATATTTACCAGTAGAAATGATTCATGACCAAAGAGACTGCATTAGATTAAAAGTACTGTGAAAATAACAAGCAGCCCTCCTTCGTTGATCGCCGTAGCACAATTGAAAATAAAATGGGCAGCACTTGAGCGGGAACGGAAGTAGTTGTTGCTTTGTCCACAAGTTGTCACAAGCTATCATTACCAACGACATTTAGCAGTGTTCTCAGAGCGGGCCTTATTAGGCCTTATTTGGTACATGTACCTTACATGTATGATATCTTGAACCAAACCCCTCGATGCGTACGTCCTACATGCATATGATATGTATCATACTTATTACGTGGTCGCAGATTCATCCAAAATGCTCGTTCTCAGCAAATGAGCACAAAAGACAAAATGTATGACAACTTGGCGAATTTGTACGAGAGCGAGAACTTGTATATGGCGTTGCATGTCAACGGGTGAAGTAACGACTGTAGTTTCCCCTTGATTTCAGCCGTTCGCAGTAACTGCGTGGCAAAGCCACGTTAGCTGATGTTACATAGCCAGCTCAGTCAATCATCCAGACTGTTTCCCCTGTAATTACTGAAAAGGCTGTTGCCCCTCTTCAGGAACCACACGTTTGTCTGGCCTCTCCACAGATACCTCTCCACTGTGGTTCCACCTATGGTACGGCTATCTGCATCGTTGAGACACGCAATCCACCCCACCTCGGCAATGTCTGTGGATCACGGGGGTGGATATAGCGTTATATCTACGAAATGAAGGAAACACCAAAAATATTTTAAGTAAATGTAGCGAAGGGTATCTTATGTCCACGGAAGATGATTTCATTTGCTGTACTCCTTCACACGTAATAGAACCATATACACTTCCTGAAATAAAAGCTAGTACATTCTATTAGTTTTCCAAATCACTCAAGAAGTGTAGTTGAATCAGTGCACATAGAGTGCTTGAAATTGTTACATTTACATATCAATTGCGCAAGCGATTCTGAGGTACTAGTTGTCGACCTAAGCAGAAACATCCGTATTCGTATGCGATGTAGACCATACGGACGGCAGCGCAGGCATTGATTCTGGAATCCACTGGATCAAGTTAATATCGCTAAGTTGGATGTACGTGTTCCAATAAGTCAAGTAAAAATTTATTAATCTTTTGATGTTCATTAGCACATTGGTAATCAACTCAGGTAACTAAGATGCATTAATGATAGTTCTAGTCGCGATTATAGTGAACACAAATAGCTATATAAACCAAGTAAGTTAGCTGGAAACTACCTCTATGCTCATAGCTATGAATTAAATGAGTGAAAACAAAACCAAGTCGTTACAATCGTGCTAAAGGCAAAGTTCACCACTGACCGAAGTACCGCTGTACGCGAAATATCGGGTGCGGCAGCGTTCATAGTTTAGTACAATGACGTACTGCATGAATGCGCGCCATCTCGTGTCGCATTCGTGTACTAATGAACTGCCATTTCGAATGTGACAGTAATATGGAACGGTGGAGCGTACAGCATGGTGCATTTGCTGTTGAAAGTTATTTCAAGAATAACAACTCTGTTGTGACTACCCAGCGTCTGTTTCGGCAATATTTCAGATTGGAACGTCAAGGGAATATTCCAGATGGACGGACAAATGCGACGTGGGTACGCGAGTTTCGAAGAACAGGTTCCGTTTTCAATGGCAAGCCAGAAAGAAGTGAAAGGACAATGTAGACACCAGAAACCGTGGGAAATATCCGAGCTGCAATATTACGTAGCCCAAAATGATTTGCTCATCGTCATGCGCAAACTGTTCATATGACCCATCGCTCATTCAGGAGAATATTGCACGAAGATCTCCACTTCTCCGCCGACCGCGGTGGCCGAGGAAACTGAGGCGCTTCAGTCACGGTCTGCTCGGCCACTACGGTCGGGGGTTCGAATCCCCCCTCGGGCATGGATATTTGTGCCGTCCTAGTTCGTAAGTAGTTCATAAGTAGTTTGTAATCTTAGGGACTGATGGCCCCGTAGATAAGTCCCATAATATTTACGAACATTTGAATTTGAATTTCCACTTCTCCCGTATAAGCTGCAGATTGTTCAGGAAATTAGGCCTCGCAATTGGTTTTCACTCGAAACATTCTGCTTAACCATGCGAGATCTCCTTCGCCAAAATCACATCATCGTGAAGCTCATTTAGAGTATTGTGGTTCAGTGAATAAGCAGATCACGCGTTATTGATGTAAAGCCGCATGAGCTGCACATCAAGCCCTTGCACAGTTGTTGTGTCACAGTGGTATGACGCGGTGTGGCTGTAAATGCCACCAGTGAACGCTACATAAAGGTATTACAAGACTTCGTTATTCCCCAATTAGGTATGCTCGATGTCGATGTGGAACATTTACGCTTTCAACAAGGTGGAGCGACCTCGCACACTGCCAGAATTTGAATGGATTTCTTGCAAAAGACTTTTCCCGGTAAATTTCCCGTTTGGTGACTTTCCTGGTCGACTCGCTCACCTGACCTTCCGTAGGAAGACTTTTTCCTTTGGGGCTAAGAAGTGTTCCGAACATGTCGTGCCACCATTCCTGAGTTGGAGGATCGCATCAGAACTTCCTTCGGCAATGTCCCAGGTAATACGTTACCCCGAGTTATGGCAAGCTTCCGACGCCGCCTAGATGAATGTGTTTTGAAGAGAGGGCACCATTTTACATGAGTCATATTCAAAAAGTAATCCACCCAACGGGCAATGAGTTACACTTTAGTAAACGGCATACTTTTAACAATTAATTGACATAAGAGGTAATAAATAAAATACAGCTTCTTCCTGATGGTGTGTTTTTAATATCCTGCTATTAACGCTGCCGTACCCTTTATTTCAAAAACTTATCTATGTACACCGTCCCTGCCGCTATCCAGCAAATAAACCATTAAACCAGAGACATAAGCAAGAATACAAACTCATGAGTTCGTTCTCACCTACCAGTAATCTACTTCTCCAAATCTTGTCACCCCTAACCTAAAACCACGTCATTTATTGGATTTAAGCAATCAGCAGTATATCTATATAACATTTTACTTTTACATTTGATCAAAATTCAGTTTGCGCCATCATTGGTGCACTAAACTCTTCATTAAGAGCGTATTTCGCAATAAGTTTTACTAATATTTTGCCCACAAGTAAAAGTTTATCACTTCAATTTGTTAGTTCCATGGGCGAGTATTGCGATTTCTCGCAATGCTCTTCCCGTTTTTGGTACAAACATAATATCTATGTCATGGTATTTTTCTCCTGTTCCTATTGGTGGTGATGGAATTTAGCCGGCCGCAGTGGCCGAGCGGTCTGCGGCGCGCCAGTCACAGTCTGCACGGCCGCTACCGTCGGGGGTTCGTATCCCCTGGGGCATGGATGTATGTGTCGTCTTTAGTATAAGATAGTTCATGAGTAGTTTGTAAGTTTAGCGACTGATGACCTTTCATTTAAATCCCTTAAGCTTAACAAACATTTGAACAATTGATAAAATTTATGTCTGTTATCTACAGTTAAAATTATGGGCAAAAAATAAGCTTAACATCAGAATAATGTGCTATTCATTCCATCGTCTGCGAACACATATTGGCATCCTGTTTGTATTCCTGTGATCATTCAAGAAATTTTCATTAATGCTTCTACTATAAAGTCTCTCATTGCTTAATTATTCATTTTATTAAATATGTGAATAGTTCCATCCATGATTCTTCAAAAGAGTTAATATTTGAGTGCTCTAACACTTTGATATCGTGAATACTTTTGAAAATATTAATTATTTAGGATTATGTCATGTTCAGTTATATTTATCCCCTCTCGTATCGGACAGCCAGGTCACATATGGATATAATTGTTTGTTTGTTTGTTTGTTTGTTTTCCTTCAATTATTTGTCACTTGCCACCAGGTGGTACGTTAAAGCTGTCATTCATGACGCTCATCCCCCTATTAGACCAATAGGTATGTCTGCTCAAGCGCCACAGTCGCTGACCTCACATCCGCAGCCGGAATCACCCCTGTGCTGGGCATCAACGCCGTAGTGGCCACTATAATAGCTGACCGCTTTCCGCTAAGCGTGTTTCGAACACAGCGCTTAGCCGTGCAGCCATCCAATTCGCAACTATGACTTGCGTCACAATCGCCATGGTATTAAGAAATGTGAAGTAGCAAACAATTTGCCAACAGACAATACCTTGAAATTTGAGGTAGAAAAAATATTAATATTACAGGAAAAGATGTAAATAAGGGCACAACCTTTTGTTTTTGACTTAAATGTACATTCTTTTGTAATAATTGTGAAATTTTACCTCCATTACAGCTATAACCAGTTCAAAAAGTTACGAGAGGCAAAAGAACGATTCATATTAATTGCTTCTACTCGAAAACGAAGATTCACATAAAGCTTATAAAATGGGACTAAACTTTTTTGGAACAAATATGGGCAGCCTCAAATAGGTGAAATAAATCCTTAAATATAATAAAACGGCTTTAAGCAATACAAAATGATAGATTAGTAAAACAACAACTTGCATACATAATGCATCTTCAGTTGACATCAAATTTGAAATTATTTACAAAAATTGCAAATGTAAGTAGCACCTTCGGCGCCAGCACAATCTAAGTGTGCCCACACTTGGCACATAACACATTTGACCCACATCTCTCCTATTGTGTCCTGAGTACCATTTCATCACAAAAGATACGTGTTGCATCGCTTGAGTCAGGTGTGTCCTCATTGTTAATGTCCAGGTCGTTATCACTGTCGGTAAGGTGAGCATTACCAGACAGATGATGAGTCAGATTGTTTAGAGGAAAAATTTTCTTTTTCTGGACGCCGTTACCCCTCCCCATATTGCCCGCACTGCGCTCTCCAGCCCCCGAAAACATTAATGACCTCTTCTTCACGGGACTTTGGTCAAGCGCTTTTGTCAATACAAATACACTTTATATGATGTTCCAGTGACAAGGCAGGTGGAAGCTGCTTTGCAAATGTTCAAATTTATTTGCGGAAACTGCTTTGCCTCCCCGAGTGGTGGTTCTCTTCTTAATGCTCGGAACAGGGGAGATGTGGAATGGCGTGACCGCATTTGTTGAAGTGTCCACAGAGCTTAGTGCTGTTTCAGAGGCCTCGTCAACTGGCAGGGCAAGTGGCTGATGTGACTTTACCTGTGAGTAGATCGAAGGAGAGGCATATGATGTTGAAGGTCCAGGGATAGTAAGTGGAGCAGAAGCACTAGGCCTGACTTTTGCTGTGGAGCAAGACTTTTTGCTGCCAACTCAGCAGCTATGAAGTCATCGTCGGAGAATGATACAAACCTGTCACTTTGAACCTATTTATTGCAATCTCAGCTGTTGGGACGCCAATGTGGACTTGGCCTAAGACTTCATAATGTCGTAAGGTGTGACAGGACGCCCATTCTGCTGAAACCATTCTCTCTGCCTCCCCTCGCTATAGTACGTGTTCAGAGGACCCGTAAACGTCTTATCTAGAGGCTGCAGTTTGTGGGTGGAATGGGGAAAAGTGAAATGATAGTCACAAGTGCACTCTGGGTAAGTCAATCACACCTGGTTTTTGAACATGGATATAATATCCATTCAAGATGAGTAAAACATGAGTTTCTTCAGTAGGGCACGTTTTCTCAATGAAATGAGCAAACCTTTCAATGAACAAACTGTTTTGAATCCATCCCGAAGGATGGGCTCTACCAGTTGTACCAGCAAGACAGCCTCTCATTAAGGCTTGCTACATGTTGCTTTTAGGGGAAATTATCATTGGCGGGACATAATTTCCCGAAGCGCTCAAGCATGCAATAATTATCATTTTATCCCCTCTTTCTGCAGACGTTACAGCTGCAATTTGGTTTTTCCCTTTCATACCTATCACTTTGGGAATTTTGCTGTGGACAATAGACAAGCCTGTCTCATCCACGTTATAGGCTCAGTCTGCTGGATATGAGTGTTTTATGAAGGTATCTCTCAATAAATTAAAAAAAGCTATCACATTCCTCTTATTGAAGCCTAACGCTCTAGCATAGATGTTGCACAAGGATTGCGAATTGACGATCCTTATGTCACTCAAGAAAAAGGTCAGCCCAAGTTCGTCCTGTTCTCCTCCCTTGGGTTTTCTAGTTATTTCTCTAGCTAAGTAAAAACGCCATCCTTCTTAGATCTGCCAAAGTGCATCCAAAGAATTTTTGCTCCATCTGTAGGAGGTAAGAAACTAACTGCTTTTTGAGTCTGCATTTAAGAATGGTTTTCTTCCAAGTCTTGCCCTTTGAACTGCTTGATCAGGGATCTTACAAAGTGTCAGATATCTTTGCAAAGTGGTACAAGACACTTTGAAATTTTTTGCAGCACCTTACACAGAAGCCTCCTTGGCTTTCACAGCTGCCACGGCAGGTATCATTTGAGGTTTATTCCACCGATGTCTCTGACGTTTACATTCATAACGTTTCTTCTTTCTCGGCATTCTGGAACGATTAAGAAAAAACACTAACTCAATGTAAAAATAAATCTATTCTTTTGTTGCTGTGTGATTTGTAAATATCAGCTTTAAACATGATTTGGCAACCTGTATCCCCACAAAACTTACCATTATGTTATGTGTTGTTTCAAAGAAAAGATGGTCTAATTATGCCCCCCCCCCTTAAATAGGGACTAATATTTACACAACATCATTGGCCCATATTTACACTAAACACACGCAACATGGCCACTATCACATCCAAGCGAGAAGCGTCAGTAAGTAAAAACGTACTTGTAAAAGTATCTTAGGATTCCGTTCATCTGAATATCATTAAGGAATAAAAACCAGTCACAACAACATGAAAAGAAAACGGATTCACATACCTGTAATATGTTTGCAGTCCAGAACAAACAGGAAGTGACAGAATAATAGACGCTCCAACCGTACTGCAGGAAACAGTGGTTCCAACTGCTCACTTTTGCCTTCTATCAACAATAGGCACCGTTTACAGTCCTGGTCGCCAAAGTGCAGCATTTGCAATACCCTCTTAATGAGGGCTGTTCGTATTTACAACTGTGTCCATTTTTACACCTTTTCCTCTATTTTTACACTCCTTTTATTTATTTAGGGCACTTTCGACTCTTTTGTAAGATAAAGGTATTCGCTGTCTATCAAATTTCAATGATTTTTGTAAATGTTTGCTTATAATAGACTGTCTCTAAATTACATATTATTTACTAAGGACTATCAGAAATTTTCAAATTTAGCTCTGTGTCGTACGACCATTTTTCGTTAAAACAGAGATCATAAGTTTCATGTAGGTTATTAAGCACTTTTGTCCTATATTTCTTAACAACATTGTGCCTGAATTCATCTCTACTGCAAGGTAAACAAAAACTCTCTTATAAATAATCGTGATGCAAGTGATTAATTTTACCATGCTCATGAAATTCCTGAGACTATTCGAGCTTTTATTTAGGAAAGCTAAAGCTTACATTTCGTAATCACACAAGCGCTAAGAAAAGCTGTAGAGTGACAACAATACATTATAACTTCACACAAAATCTTATTGAAAAATATTGACTGCATGTATCCACTGATCATTGTTACAAATGTAAGAGTAAGAGAGTGAATCGAAAACATTATGAAGCATCTTACCGCCAAATATGAATGAAATTTATCGCCCCTTCACCTTTTCACTTCATTTGTTGCATGTACCTGATGAATATTTTACATAAAGAGTATTTTCGTGTTCACTGAAAGTTGTACCTACTTTATCACATCTAAGATATTAGCAAAACAAAATATAGTTTTCAAAATGACACCTATGTAATTATTTGTATTTCACAAAGTAATCACCACGTCCTCGCTCACGATAAACAAAGGTCATCGTACAAGTACAGTCAGTGGTCAGTAGACGTCAGTAGGGCCTACGTGTCATACGCACTGGGCCCGTTCGTGTAGAATCTGTTCAAACCGTTACTGTCGCTATAAAACACTTATTCTTACAAATGAAACGACCACAACTGTATGATGTGAATTTGGGACAATAAGCATTAATGGGTTAAGGATAACACTATGTCAACAAGACATAGGCACATGAAACAGTTGATTTTAGTTCAAACATTACATTTGTATATGAAATACTTAGTCCATTGCATTTATTGCTCCATTTCAGACAATGGCACTTCCTCAGCCGAAACCAAGCGATGGGCTGCAGTAATTTAGACACCAAACGGAAAGTCAGGATAAGAGAGCGTTAAAAGTGACATCAGGCTTCCCGGAATCAATTTTTAGGAGAGTTCAAGGAAAAAGTGTTTCAATACTGTCAACACTAGTGAGATAGTTTATTTTATCAATGATTACATGTTTGTAAAGCTGTGGGTGCAGTGGTCATCGCTCCCTGCCTTACAAACTACTTAGACAAAGTTACACTAAGGACAACGCACACAATCATGCCCGAGGGAGGACTGAGTCACGGGCAACTGTATGTTGCCTTATCACGAAGCTAAACATTGAAAAGTGTTAAAGTGGAAATAAAACAAAGGGCCAACGCACCGCTAATATTTTGTGGAAGGAAGTATTGTGAACTTAATTTCAGATACTTTACAAAATTGTATAATTACAATTGATTTTCAAAAAGTGTTATCAAATGGATTTAGTGAAACACAAGGTTATATATTCTGCATACTGTTACTATCTATATTAAGATATTTTAATAAGAGGTTTTCAGCCAAGATCGCTTTCTTCTTTTAATTACATGACTGCTATATTAGAAATTGTTGTTACAGCAGTAATGTAAAAAATTACGACAGGTCTGAAGATAGCGTCTAGCACGCCGAAACCGGTCATGTAATTAAAAGAAGAAAGCCATCTTGGCTGAAAACCTCTTATTAAACAATTTTAGATCGCCCCATCAATGTGTTCCTTGTAAGATATTTTAAATGATGAAGATTTATTTTTACTTACTTCCATTTCACATGACCGGCCACTAATGATGTAAAGTATCTGCACCGGCCACCTAGTATGTGATGAATTGAAGGCAGGTAATGCTCTTCAGAAGTACTCCTTGGATTTACTGCGATTCCGCCGTAAAAGGAATCACGAAGTCAATGTGTGTGTCCTCATGTGTCTTTAATCCTTTGGCAGAGAACACTTTGGGTGTTATAGGATGTGACGTAAAATTAGCGAGAAGCTGGCTTGAAGGGGATCCAGGACGCCCTCAAGATTCGTCGCTGAGTGCTGTCGTTCAAAGTACGTAAGCCGGAATTTCTCCAATCGAACCCACGAGTGTTAGCCAATGCTTCTACTCCACAGTAATCGACCGCATCCTACTTAGTGCTGTACTGTGTTTATCACAGCGACTGAGTGGTCCCTGATGTTCTGAATGTGTCATGGAATGGATATTGCTGCAGGTAGTGTTGTTAAGAGGTCTCTCATTTTGGTTTGGATTATGTTTGCCGTCGATTAAGCCTCAGGCTCACGCGGCAGCAAGTTGTTGATAGCATTTTCTAAAAAGCAGTGAAAGGAGATTTCGTAATTAATTGATGTAGTTTGTTATTGCCATTCCTTTTTAAAACACTTACAGTCGTCTCGTCAAATGCCAGTTCTTCTCTCATTTTACTAGTGTGTATTGGTATGTTTTCAATATAGCTTTGGTGGAATTCCCTTATGTGTTTGGTTCTTCGATCCCCGCAGGCTTTGGATCTGCTGCAAACCCTCAATTATGACTGAACTTCAGAGAAAAGTATATAATGCTGCGGAGAATAAGATATAATTTAGCGACGAATAATTAAATTTAACACGAGCTATAATTGCAGAAACTATGGCAGATTAACAGCAAATGATATTGTTATTTAATTAATTTGACAACGCCATAGGCAAAGAACTATTTTAACGAACCAGAAAGCAGAGGCGATAAGAAAATGAATATTTTCAGTTGTCAATTATTTTGAGCTAGCGTCAGGAGCACGGACAGAAGATCGCTCTCCCTCGTTTAGGAGCTTGTAACTTCTCTAGACATTAACAGATTTTCATTTGGACAACATTCTGTCGTGAATGTAAGAATAATTTGTAAAAGATGATTTGGCAATAATAATATTCCGAAAGCGTTGTGATGATTTAAACAACCTTGTTCTTCTTTTCATAATTTTCTGTGATGTTCTATTTCAGCAATGCGCTGACTTCCATTATGGCGCGGAACGGATGCAATTGTTAGAGATGCGTACCGTGCTAAAACCGATTCCGTTCACGGAATATAAAAGAGAATTAACCATTAATAATTCATCATTCCACTGAGATTTGCCGATTTATTTGCATTTTATCAGATTTCTGATTTTGAGCTGGTCCTGGGTTACGTTTAATAAATCGACATTCTGCACTCCAACAGAAGAAACCTACTGATCTTTAAATTGTTAAATTACGGTGCACTGCCTGCCATATTTTGGTATCAGCATTAAACTTCTGAAGCTAACTATTTAATTAAATTTGCGCTGGCACATATTTTACATTTTATGGTAAATGCATTGCCATTACGTGGGAAATGTAGCACTTTGTGGGACACATTATTTCTTTTTGTAAGTATTGCGACGCTTAAATGAAGTAATCCTTGCTCAAACAGGAATTTCGATTAAGTAGAATCATATTTTCAGACTGATTGTTAATGAACAGCAGACTGATTTATTATTTGCAACAGCTTTCTCTTGCATGCAATACATTAAAGATATCTGTCTCTCTCTAGCAAAAATCAAAACATAATAATTTTACATATCAAGTAAAAAAGAAAAAAAAATCTTTTCCTTACGCTGTCACTTCTTTTCGCCAAGGCAGTACGCTTCTGTGGATTCGGAAGTGTTGTTACAATAATAGGTGGTGGTTTGTTGCTTTTTCCGTCACTCCACCACCCTCCTCCGTTAAGAGAAAGCTTTCATACCATATAAGTATGAACCAATCATATCTCCCTGTCCTCCATGAAAAAAGGACGATAAGTTTGTGATTCGTGTGACTGAATCGGTATGCGACGAAAAGACACGTATTCATTGAGTCACATATTTGGAACCATAAAAACCACATCGATGTCACTGGCAGTAATGGAGAACCATGAAATAAAACAGTATCATTAAGGAAAATTACGGAATAAATGGGGAGAAAAGAATAACCACCACAGAGGCTCTCAGGATCACGGAATTGATAGTAATCACAATCCCGTGATCCTGAGTGCCTATGTAGAGGTTGATCTTAGTACTTCGATAGTAGTACTCTGGTGCTCCACTCAGCACAGCAATCATTAATAGAAGGCTCCTAAATAGGGTGATGACCTTAGGGTACCCCTTGTGATGACTACTTTCGACCTCCGCAATCAACAACCCATGTGCAGTGCAGTGGCGGCGCTAGGCGTCGGCGACGTCGGCCACCGCCGACGGCCTCGCGCCTGTGGGGGCCTCGCAAAACATTGTTAATTTCTTTTTTATATATATATTTGATGTTTAACGGCGTTTTCCAACTTCTAGGTTCTGTAGCGACGACCTTCATCTAATTTACACCAGCTTAACCAATGGACGAACACAACATTCCTACTCAAGGGTGGGATTCGACCGCCGGCGAGAGCGATCTCGCTCACCGTTGTATGGTGCCTTAGTGCGCTCGGCCATTCCCAGCCGGCAGATAGCCGCAGTGGAGTAGCCGAGTGGCCTAAAGCCTCTCGCTGCGGAGCGCGCGGTTCCTCGCCGTGGAGGTTCGAGTCCTCCCTGGGGCATGGGTGTGTGTGTTGTCTGTAAGCTACGGACTGATGACCACGCAGTTTGGTCCGACAGATTTACAAACATTTGAACATTTTCCAGCCAGCAGCTATTTAGTCGTCCGTATTTATTTCCGTGCTGCAATTTTTAGTTAAATACTTACAAAACAATTTCTTCAGTACAGTTTAGAAAACTATTTGGAAGAAGTATATCCAAACGTTTATATAACAATCAGAATCATGCTCAATTCCAGTTCAAATGTTTGTATAGTATATGGGACTTAACTACGGGGTCATCAGTCTCTAAACTTACAAACTAGCTAATACTAAGGACGGCACAAATATCCATGCGCGAGTGGGGATTCGAACTCCCGACCGTAGTGGCCGTGCAGACCGTGACTGGAGCGCCTTAGTCCCCTCGGCCACCGCGGCCGGCTCAATTCCAGTCAGTACAGCTTCGGCCAAGAGAAGCTTCACAAAGTTAAAATTGATTAAGACTAACTTGAAAAGCACAATGATCCAAGAAAGACTATCTGCGTTGTCAGTACTATCAATTTAAGCCGAAATAGCGGCTAGTATTAAGATGTAATCTTGAAAAATTCAGTGAGACGAAAATGTGAAAAGTTCCTCTAATAAGTGTTTGTTTGATTTTTGTCGTTGCAATAATTCTCGTATATTATACTAATAGAATTTTAGTGTAATGATTATTGATGTATAATTCAGCTCATTTAACATTTTCTTCATTAATGAAAAAATGAAAGGGGCCTCGCAAAGACGAGTTCGCCAACACTCAGTTTTCGTCTAGCGCCGCCACTGTTGCAGTGATATCAGGCACATTTAGATTAATATCGCACTGTGTAGAGTTGCCTTCATTTTTTCGTCCCTATTCGAATTTTTCCCGATCTTGATTCTGGAGACGTCCCTGATAGTGATTCACGTCTGTCATAGTGTCGTTCGCCCTACGGTCAGCAACCAGAGGTGATGAATTGAGGTGCCTTTTCATTTCAAAGCAGGACCCATTTCGATGTGATTGATGATATTCTACGCCACGCTTCTCTGCCTGAGAAGCCATCCATAGTTTCCATTCCAACAAGGCAATTCCCTCCTGCACAGGAAAAGAGTTGGTTGCGGTGATTGTCATACCTGTAATTGGGCAGAAAGGTCATCGATACCCTCCACAATTGAGAACCTTGTGAGCATTGTAGGCAGGCTTCTCCAACTAACTGGAAAAATTGTCGATCAAATACGATGATATTGCATGACTCACTTGGTTGATTTGTAAATTGACTAAAAGACTGGTGATGAAAAAAAAAAAAAAAAAAAAAAAAAAAAAAAAAAAAAAAAAAAAAAAGAACCCTTACTCTTGTTCAACTTCTACTGGTAAGTATAGAATGTTGGTAACTGAATAAAGCTTAATTTGCAGACGTTTCACGTTTAATTGTACGGAGTAGTATGTCAAATAATTGTAGGTAACGGTATAATTTTATTATTTTCTCTGTATAAATTTCTTATGAGAAGTATAAATGTGGTGCGAGTATTTTTGGAAGGTTGGTTATTGCAAAGTAATATCTGTGAGTGTCATAACAATCGTATCACTGTTTGTGTTAAGTGACCGTGCTCGATAAAATTGACAAAAAAAAAATTCTGTTGTGGCCTTGGCTACAAAATAACTTGACCAAGCAATGAGACTTAGTACCTTCCTTTGCCCTGTTACAATAAATTACAAATGACATGTAATGCAGAAATCTTACGAATATGTGATTTTGTTTTATGCGCAACGAATAACACTTTCAATTTTATAGTAGTTAATAAATCAACTGTAATTAAACTCGGTATTTGTCTACACATTAATTTCGTGTGTGATAAACTGTGAGAAAATGAAATGTTCGGATTGCGTGCACCATATAGTAGTTGCCAGACTACACATACACAATTGACTGCGAGAGTCGACAAACCAGCGTGCTACTTGAATAAATATGATTTGAAATAAACACATTTACGATTAATGGGATACCAAAATCACTGCACTTAATAATGTGCCTGTCTGTACAATAATTACCAAACTGATTCAATGATATCAAAATGTCCTTCAAATCTGGTAATGTTTTCAAAATATCACACAATGCAAATATTACTTTTCTCATTACTTTAAACATGGCTGCAATTCAGCAACGGTGGGACAACAATCCAAGAGTCAACACAGTTTCAGCCGACCAGTTGCATAAAATATTTTACATCTATAAACCTTTACCCAGGTTTCTGCAAAATTAATTTTGCCTTCTTCAGAAGGATACAATAAAGCTCACATTAAAAAAAAAGTTGTTAAAATGTGGCTGACTCCATGTCAATAGATTAAAATTTAAAAACAAAGTGACATTATAAAATTTTGGAGCATGTCCACACACAGGTCAAGTGAGCACTGCGTACTGGCAAAGGCGATAGAGCCCTAGTCATTTTTAATGTGAGCTTTATTGTATCCTTCTGAAGAAGGCAAAATTAATTTTGCCGAAACCTGGGTAAAGGTTTATAGATGTAAACTATTTTATGCAACTGGTCGGCTGAAACTGTGTTGACTCTTGGATTTTTTCTCATTACATGATCTATTTCTCTTCTCATCAGACAAATCACCTTAACTTTAACTGTTACTAACAGTAAGTGACCTAATGATGTGAACTTTCATTAATACTGAGAAAATCTCTATGAACTTCACTGAATTTACGAACAAACTACTTCCTACTCTCATTGATAGACAAATTGATCGTGTCAAAAATGCCTACACTGAACTATTATAATTAACACTTATGAAATTAATAACACTATTGCTATGCAACGCTATCGCAAGAAACAATTATCTCAGTGATCAGATCCGATTGCAAGCTAACTTTCAAATTAGTGAAAAGAAAGAGGAACTGGTAAAATGACTCTGGGTGAAAACATAACTGCAAGCTGCAGTTAACAGTATCCATTAGCAAAAGACAAACACCAGCTACAATACTCCCAAGAACAAGCTATCTTCACAACAAAAAAATGTAGAAGTTTTACCTTAGTTGTGACAGTATTCATTAACATCAGCTTCCTTACAAAAATAACAATCTGCAGGCTTGGCGGCGCCTCTTAAAAATGCCTAAAGCCTTAAACTTTCCGATTGTCTACTCTCCGAGTTTTACACACTGACTGACTTACTCGACAGTTACACACCGAAATCTACTCATCGACTGTACTCCACAACAGTCACACAAAGACGACCTTAACACAACAACTTCGAGTGCAAGACACACTCCAAAGATAAAACATAGTCTTTGATTTACAGCAGATATATACAAATGATTACAGCTTGTTATATCAATTAATTGTAATGATACAAAGCATTACATAAATTTGTTTTCTGCAGAAGTATCGCTTAAGTTTCTATAACAACATATGCTCAAGGCTACATGACAAGTAAAATTAAGTTAAAATTATATTACGTACTCCTTTCATCACCGTTCCACTAAGAGAAAAGAATTTTGCAGTGTGGGTGATGCTGACAAGATATCATCAGTTCAGTGTAGGCATTTTTGACACGATTAATTTCTCTATCAATGACAGTAGGAAGTTGTTTGTTCGTAAATTCAGCGAAGTTCATAGAGATTTTCTCAGTGTTAATGAAAGTTCACATTATTAGGTCACTTACTGTTAGTAACAGTTCAATTTAAGGTTATTTGTCTGATGAGAAGAGAAATAGTTAGATCATGTAATGAGGAAAGTAATATTTGCAGTGTATGATATTTTTGAAATATTAACAGATTTAAAGGACATTTTTATACCATTGAATCAGAAAGATAGACAAAAAATTCTTGACGAAGAAAAAACACATAATTAAGTTCCACAACGAATTCTACTCATCGACTGCACTCTACGACAGTCACACAACGACAAATTTAACGCAACAACTGCGAGTGCAAGACACACTTCAAAGATAAAACATAGTCTTTGATTTACATAAGAGATATGCAAATGAGTACAGCATGTAACATCAATTAATAAAAATGATACAAAACATTACATAATTTTTTCCTACAGAATTATAGCTTAATTTTTTTATAATAACATATATTTAAGGCTGCATGACAAATAAAATTAAGTGATAATTATCATCCGTACTCCTTTCATACTCAACTATGGTTTCGGCTTCAACTAAGGAAGCCATCATCAGAGGTAAACATGTTTTGTTAATTATAAATAAAATCAAAATTATTACAAAGGAAGCAGTATAAATTCCATTTGTTTAAAAACTGAATAATGAACATTAACTTACATGAAATAAACAACGGTTCTTGAGCAACAGAGCTCACGTTACAAATATAAAATTATATGCGTCAGGATTAAAAAGCAGAACATATATTCTGTAACTTAAGACGCGCCGCTATTCATCGCGTGTGTGGCCAGCACTGGGGGTGGCATCTGACTGTCAGACAAATATGTCGTCGATGCTATGACGTGTACACGATACATCGCACCGTTTGTTATCTACCCTAAGAATAGCATACGATACAACAGGCTGTAGCAGGTATATGGATTATCATTTCACATGGATAATTCAAAAACCCACTAAAAATAAAAAGGTTTTGTACAGATTTTCGAAGCCAGCATAATAGTTGAAATTGAAGGGGTTACTACGGGCAGTGTTTTGTTACCTCCGTTACACTGCCGCAAATAAAATGTATTACACCCTCTTGGAGTTTTCCAGTTCACTCAAGATTTATTGCTTAAAAAGTGCATATGAAGTGCATTAAATCATTGCATTTAAATATCAGGTGCTACTGAGATACCAGTTGTCGATCCAGGCTGAGACACCGATATTACGAAAAGGTGTAACCGTCATGCAGTGCAACCGCTGATTGTGCTGTCCTTTCAATCACACGGTTGTCGAGTACTGGCTTGGGACACATTATTCCTCTCCTGGTAGACCCGTACATGCAGTACTTCAAGAGTTGTGGGTCTACCAGTCGTACCTGGCACTTGGCGTTCCATCATATAGCACACAACCTCGAGTCATGTCCGGAGATCGTGCTGGCCAGGAAAGTTTCTGCTAGTCTTTCATTCGTTGATAGTACACTGACAAGGGAACGGTCCAATAAGACATGTTGAAACATACCCAGAATTTTTTTTTCACAGAAAGAAGACAACGAAAGAAATGCACTCTCAAAATTTAGCTGCTAAGAGGCTATGCAAGTATATTTTATTTATTTATTTATTTACTTTTAATTTTGAAGTTCCGCATTTTTTCCAGGCGAAGAACAGCTTATAACAGCGGTTTGTGCAGCCCTGCCAGCTTAAAGCGCAACTAAAGTCTGGTTTAAAATGTAGTGAATGGAAGCGAACACGAACGAATGAGCATTTGCAAAAAATTCATTACCATTCGCTAGTATATGCGTTGAATCGTTTATACTAGAAGGAACGGAAGAGAACACGAGGTAGCAAACATTGCCTGCGAACGGTGTGTTATTGGTTTTTAGTTTTTGGAGGTAATATTCGGCATACAGCATACAACTATACCCTGTTAGAGCCACAGCGCGAAACTTTGCTATTCAGTGAGGATTATTGAGCATGGCGAGCGCACTATTTTTGACGGAGTAAGCAAAATGGCTAAGGAAAGGAAGAATTTGTGTGTCTCAATTTGTAGGGAATCGAGACACGCATTAAGATCGTGCACTTTACACCGAATTTCATCTCCATCTTCCCTTAGCACTGGTCCAAAATTTTCCTTATATGTCGGCTGCAATTTTTCTCTTCTCGTTAGCATTGAGCAGATTTTTATAAAGAGAACACTAATTACCGACGTCGAGAATCATCTAAGGAGGTGACACGGCTGGCGCGAACACTACGCGTATCAGGTCTACTAGCCCGGGCGTCGTGACTCAGCGCGCACGGTCAGGGGGCTAAACGCCTAAAAAAGCTGAGCCAACCATTTAACGAACAACCACAAACAAACTGAATGAACGCCCGCGAACCAACCATAGATCTACCAGATGAAAAAAAAAAAAAAAAAAAGAAAAAAGGAGAAAGAAACTGGTCTAGTGACAAAGTGCGCGCTTCGTGAACCAGTGAGCTCGGAATCAAATCCAGTTCAGACCACAATTTTTTTTCACTACGATTTTTAACCGAGCATTCACTGCTCAAAGATGGTGGAGAGGCTACGAAAGAAATGTAGTTCGGATTACACATTAAACTGCACGTCTCTCTTTTCCGATCAAGTAACTGGGAAAGCTGCAGTAGTGTCTAGTTGAAAGACTTGCAAGAGGCCTACCGGGTACACCAGATAGAATTTTCTTTTGCTCATCCTTGTTTTGTTTGTTCTAGTGACACCTGGCTTTAATAATACAAACATTCTTTTAATAACTTGACAGCGACAGTTCAACTGTTTCACATGAAATTCTGTTAAAAGTGGTTAGCAGAGAAAATAAATTCATGACAGTGTTTGATGTCATAGACGACTTCCGTGAGTGTGGACTTGTCAGTTGTTGAAATGAAGTGTGTCTACCAGTACCACACTTTTTAACAGTACTTTTCGGCCATTCCTTAAAACCATTTTTGAATTTTGTACATTGGACTATCAGTCAAATAGTTCTTTGTTTATTCCATAACAGCAAGTTTCGTTTTTATGTCACTTATGAACTTCTCTTTGGCATTGTCTATAACTGGTAGCTGCTCTACACGTTTACGTGATGTAAACTTGGTAATTTTGCGACTTCCTATTCTGTACAATTTCTTGAACCCTTGTAGCCAGGTCGACGAAGCCTGGAAGTTAACAATTTACTTGTCAGATGGAACTCGGAGGGCCCAGTCTCGTAGATCTCCATATATCCATCGGTAACGGTGCATTGCCTCTCAGGAGGAGTTCTAAATCTTTCGAACAGTTTTTCTTTCATATGTTTTCGAGTTTCCGTTTGGCGCATATTTCTTACTTCATGTAATTCATTCTTCCATTTATAAAGTTCACGCTCAGATTTTACGAAACGAAAACACCTTTGCACACTGCTTAACTTCAAGCGTTTTATTTTTTATTTTTATTTATTTATTTTTTGCTCGGAAGGTATTTTTCTTCAGAACTGTTACTGGCACAACTGACTCGTCCGAGTCACAGTTCGTGGAATCGTCACAGTTATTTCCTATTTCTTCTAACGTTTCCACAATTTCAAACGATTCAAACGAAATGTCGATATCATTCGAGTGAATGTCAAAGAAATCAATCAACAAATGATACATATGTACGTCCTCAGGAGAAGTAGGTGATTTCGGGTGGAAACCATGTTCTTCGTATTTCATCTTTGCTAAATTGAGAACGTTAATTGGATTCCACGTTACTGTGAAACTGGAAGAAGAAAAAAAGATACTATAAGCAGGCGTGCCTTACGAAAGCACAATAAATATTTATTCAGCTTTATCTTTATTGTCAACACTTACCAATACTGCAAAATTCAACTGACAATAGTATATGAACGATAGCCTGAAACGTCCTCTACAAATTACGATCGGGTTGTGTCGTGTTTCCTGTTTATAATATACCGCCGACCTCGACTGTGTATGTGTGCGTATGCGCTGTTGCTACAGTGCCAGTAGTGGTGTACATTTCTACCGCCACCTGGCGCGCTACGAACATGACAATTTTCAGCAATTTTAAAAAAATACTTGCAGTGCCTCTTAGCAGCTGAAATTTTGACAGTGCATTTCTTTCGTTGTCTTTCAGGGTAGGTATCGAAATGTCTTATTGGATCGTTCCCTTGCGAGTCTTATGGCTGAAAGATTTCGTAGTCAAGGGCACTTGGATGTCAGTACGCTATCTGTTGGACGATGACGCTGAAACCGTTATCACTACATAACTAACTCCCAGCAGGCATTTGCCGTCAGCGGATCCATATCGTTATATTTCCAGTTGTACTAATAATTTCCGTCTGGGTGTTTACATAATAGACCTATATAAGGAAATATCTCATACCGATTATGTCGCACCTGGTCGACCGAGAACAGGAGGCGTAGTCATATTCCACTTGAGTAATGGACATTACTGTTTGTCCGCCTACTTACATACAGTATCAACCCTGCCGTCTGCAGAAGGTGTTAGAAATTGGTTCTTTGATGAACAATCAACATAAAGAATCACTTGATTATTATTCAGTCTTAAAATATTATACTGGGAAGCAAGATGGTGAACGACAATACGTCAAGTGCCAGGACATTGAATGTTAACGCATAAAGTTTTATCTACGCCACTGATCTCACCTCCAGGACCCTTGGTGAGACCTTAGAACATCTCAGCGCTGATTTATTAAGTACTCCTGTACGAACCGGTTAAAGACAAATTTTATCAAAAGAAAATGTGCACATTCCGTTTAAAAACAGACAGGACTACAGTAGTGACTTGGATTGCATTTCCACCTTAATTCCTTGCACAAATTATCGCTCTTGACTGTACGCTTATTTTTCAAGCAGCACTGAATAAAATCTTTCTGCAAGAAATAACATACTACACAAAATTACGGGAATACCTTGGAGTGCGGTTAGGCTGCAAGTGAATATACAAGCCCTGTTCGCTATGATTCTGCCCTTGCCAATGCAGTGGTATGCATTTTACTCGATGCCTGAAACCCAAACACTAAAATTTATCTGTAACTTCCGCTCCAGGCGTTAGTCCTCACATAGATGCATGATGAAAGAGCATTACCCTCTGATAAACTCATTATATAGTCACTAGTCTTCTCCTATACAGCATGAAAGCGTGAGAACAAGAGCTAACGCGATCCAATAGACATATTCTATTTACGTAGAGGATTAGAACATCAGTGATTGGCACATTCGCAAAAATTTGCTGCTTGTTTCAAAGAATTATCTGTGAGGGAAATTGTACTAGGGTTGTTAAATCAATCGAAAATTTTTACAAAGGGGGTTATCAAACATCATCAACCCTCTTACTTGTGTGGGATTCAACAAACCAGGGAATACTACGCCAATCTCCTGCTATATGTACTAATGGAGACCTGATGTTCCCAACCTCTTTTATCATTATAATTGTATACCACTGACAAATGTCGTGGAGATAGTCATGTTTGTCTTTATTTGTTCGACGTACCTTCGTGTACGTCAGTGTGTAAGATATCTGTGAAATGTAACACTGCTTTCAGGTTTGAAAAGTACCCTCTACGCAGCCAAAAACAGCAGTACGCCTGGAAACTCGTCGACGATTTTGAAACAATGACAGCAGACGCCTTCTGGGATGCACTGATAATGCTTCCAACGTCCGCCAACAGATAGCCAAGGGACATGGCAGCCGGAGCGCCATCCCAGTGTACTCTTTAATAGGGAATGTTTACAGCCAGGACGTTCTGCGTGAAATCAGTGTGTGAAATAAACAGACGTCATGCAAAACAGACGCACCCGTTACTCCTACAGCAAAATGACAGAGTTTGAAAGGTTGCCTAATTGTGACTTCCGAGTGGCGGAATGGTCCTTTCGGAAAATCGGTACGCAAGTAGGACATGCTGCAATAGTCATTTAACTAGGCTACTTGTAATGGTTATGTGAACATTCTCAAACATGTCGACGATATTCTGCACGTCAAACGCAGACGTCCGCCAATATCGTTGTATTTTAATTGCAGCAGTGGACGGATTGTACAGCTACCACGGCACAGATACGTTGTTTTTTAATCACATAATTGTTACTAGTGACCCCAACCTCTTAATAGGAGTGGGACTATGGACAAGCACACCCGTACATCTACATACATACTCCGCAATCCACCGTAAGAACCGTGGCGGAGGAAACACTGTACCACGACTGGGCACTCACGAATGGAACGAGGTAAAAATGAATATGCATCTGTACGAGCCAGAATTTCACTTGTCTTTGTGATCCTTACGCGAAATTTAAGTAGGCGGCAGCAACATCGTTCTGCAATCAGCTTCAAATTCTGGCCCTCTAAATTTCCTCAAGAATTTCTCCAAAAGTACGTCGACTTTCCTCCACCGATTTCCATTTGAGTTCTCGGAGCATTTCTGCAACAGTCGCGCATTGCTCGAAACCACCAGTAACATAGTTGCTCGCCTCTGAATTGCTTCCATATCTTCTTTTAAATTGATCTGCTGCGGGTGGCCGTGCAAACGTTATATACGCGGTCTCCTTTACAGATGGAGTATATCTTCCCAAAATTCTCCCAATAAACCGAAGTCTGTTGTCCGCTTTACTCACAGCTGACCTTACTCGTTCATTACATTTCATATCGCTATGAAAATGTTACGCTTAGATATTTGAACGGGGCGATTGCATCAAGAAGCTCACTAAAAATGCTGTATTCGAACATTAGGGTATTTTCTTCCTACTCATGTGCATCACCATTCATTTTTCTACATTCTTCACACCAACCAGAGATTTTTTCTAAGTCATACCGTGTGCTGTTTCAGTGAATTAATAACGACACCCTTGCATGCACCACAGCATCATCAGCAAACAGCCGCAAATTACAAGTTACTCTGTCCATCAGATCATTTATATAGATATAAAATAATACCGGTCCTATCACACTCCCCTGGAGTACGCCCGACGACACGCAAGTCTCTGATGAACTCTCACAGTTGAGAAGAACGTACTGCGGTCTACCACTTAGTATGATTAGATTAGATTAGATTCGTATTTGTTCCATAGATCATGAATACGTCACTTCGTAATGATATGGAACGTGTCAGGTTAATTAAATGTGTCTTTACAAATTATTACTTTTTACTAAAAATTACATGGCAATATTTTGTTTTATTTATTTATTTTTTTAATTTTTTTTATTTATTTTTATTTTTATTTTTTTTATTTTATTTTTTTTTTTCGATTTACTCATTTATATCTAAAAATTCATTTATAGTGTAGAAGGAGTTGCCATTCAGAAATTCTTTCAATTTATTTTTAAATGCTAGTTGGCTATCTTTTGATGCTGTTTGGTAGGTGACCAAAGACTTTTATCGCGGCATAATCCAGCCCTTTCTGTGCCAAACCTAGATTGAACCTTGAATGATCTATATTATTCTTTCTCCTAGTGTTGTAGTTGTGCACACTGCTATTGCTCTTGAATTCGGTGGGATTGGTAATAGCAAATTTCATAAGTGAATATATATACTGTGAAGCTACTGTGGAGATCCTTAGCTCTTTAAATAAGTGTCTGCAGGATGATCTTGGATGGGCTTCAGCAATTATTCTGATCACACGCTTTTGTGCAATTGATACGTTTTCACTTAGTGATAAATTACTCCAGAAAATGATGTCATACGAAAACAGAGAATGAAAACAGGAATAGTAAGCTAATTTACTTTGATGTATATCACCAAAATTTGCAATTACCCTAATAGCATAAGTAGCTGAACTCGAACGTTTCAGCAGATGTTCAGTGTGTTTTATCCAGTCCAACACCTCGTCAATACATACATCTAAAAATTTAGAATCTTTTACCTTTGCTACAGATTTCTGATCAATGTCTATATTTATTAATGGTGTCATTCCATTTACGAAACTATATGTACTGTGTTTTATCAAAATTTAATCATACTCCATATGCTGAGAACCACTTAATGATTTTCTGAAAGACGTCGTTTACAATTTCTTCAGTTAGTTCTTGTTGTCAGGTATGATAACTAGACATGTATCATCAGCAAAAAGAACCAGCTCTTCATGGGTATAGAATGGCAAGTCATTAATATATATTAAGAACACCAAAGGACCCAAGGCCAAACCTTGTGCATCCCAGTTTTGATTGTTGTCGAGTTTGATGAATCAGTATTTTGCATATTATGTGATTTACTTTCTGCACTCTTTCTGTAAGATATGATTTCAACCATTTGTACACTGTTCTATTCATGCTGATCTTTTGGTTCAAACCAACTTTCAAATGGTGATCTTTTTTCTCGGTCATTGATAGATTTTTTGATAGGGTTTTTGCTATTAATATAATAATTATTGGTACTATAAATCTAATGATAATTCATGTTATTAGTATTATAATTATTTTTCTTGATATTTTCAAGCTTTTTGATCAGTAGTCAAATGTACTATTTATTCTAGAAAAAGAGTTATCTACCTCCACAATACTTTAGTTTATCTAGAAGAATTCCATGTTTTACACAGTCAAAAGCCTTGGAGAGATCACAAAAATCCAATGAGTGATGTCCGGTCATTCAGAGCATTTAATATTTGATTGGTGAAAGTATATATAACATTTTCTGTTGAAAAGCCTTTCTGAAAACCAAACTGACATTTTGTTAGATCTTTATCTTTACCTATGTGTGAAACTAGAATACATTACTTTTTCAAGAATTTTGGATAAGACTGTCAGAAGTGAGATTGGGCGGTAGTTGTTGACATCAGACGTATCCCCTTTTTTGTGTTGTGGTTTAATAATAGCGTATTTTCTGCTTCAGATAACTATTACAAATGTGGCTAATAATCCTACTTATTTCTTGAGAACAAGCTTTTATTATCCTGCTGTAAATACCATCAATTCCGTGTGAGCTTTTACTCTTTAGAGAGTTTATTATTTTCTTAATTTCAGAAGGAGAGGTGGGTGGAATTTCTATTGTATCAAATTGTGTGGGTATGGCCTGTTCCATTAACTGTCTAGCTTCTTCTAATGAACATTTAGATCCTATTTTCTCCAAAACATTTAAAAAATAATTATTAAAAATATTTTCATCTTCTGGCTTGTTAGTTGTAAAGTTTTAATTCACTTTGATGGTAACGCTGTCTGCTTTCTCCCTGTGTTCTTGGTTTCCCTGTCTCACTGGTAATAATATTCGAAATTGTTTTGTTATCAGAGGTATTAATCTCAGACATGATGCACATACTTCTGAATTTTTAATAGCTTTTCTTAGGGAGCACAGTAGTTTTTATAATATTTGACTGTTTTACTCTTTCTTGCTGTTAGATACAGTTCCCTTTACCGGTTACAAGATATTCTTATTCCTTTAGTAAGCCATGGTTTCTTGCCTAGATTCTTATCATTATATTTAATATTTTCTTGTGAAAACAATTTTCAAATAATCTTACAAATGTATCATGATATACATGGTATTTTAAATTAGCATCAGCTTCATTATACACCTCATCCCAGTCTAATTTCTGAAGATTTTCCCTGATATTTCTAATTGTTGAATCGTTAACTGAACGCACAACTTTGGAGGACTATTCGAATTACAGAGATGAACTATGTCATTTACTGTAACTAGCTGTGCACCATGATCGGAAAGACCATTCTCAACAGGACAAGCATTTGAGTTTTTAAACTTATCTTGATCTATAAAAAGGTTATTTATCAATGTGCTGCTGTCCTTTACTAATCCTAGGAGGAAAATCAATCACAGATGACAAATTGAAAGAACCGAGTAAGACTTCCAGGTAATTCTTTCTATTATAGTCTTCCAGAAAGTCACAAATATGTCTATCTTCGTTAGCAATCTGCAGTGCGGCACCGCGTCAAAAGCCATTTTGAAATCTAGTGGAACAGAATTATCTGATGCCCTTCGTCCATGGCTCGCAAGATGTCACGTGTGAAAAGGGCAAGCTAAATTTCACACTAACGATATTTCCTAAACCCGTGCTGATTAACAGAATGAAACTTATCCGTCTCAGGGAAATTTAATACTTTCGAACTGAGAATATGCTCCAAAATTCTACAGAAAACGGATGTCAATGATGTTGGTATGTAGTTATGTCGGTCAGTTTTTTTACCTTCCTTGTAAACGGAAGTCACATGCACTTTTCTCCATTCACTAGGAACTTTTCGCTGAATTAAATATTCGCGATAAATGTAAGCTAAGTAACCTGTCTTCCACTCACGCTACAGCACTGAAGCCGCCGCAGGATTACTAGGAAGAAAGATTATCATGCCGTTGTCTTCAGCGATGAAAATCAGATTCTGACTGTATGCATGTGATGCTGGTTTGTTTGCACAACTTAGGCTTTCCGTGCACTTTCTCTTAGAGTGCATTGGACCACGTCACACTAGGACCTCCCCGGGGCTCTCGTTTACCATTGTAGAGGGAACATTGACTGTCGATCAGTACGTGCAGAATTACTGAAAGACCAGATCTTCTGTTATTCTAGATACAAGAAAGTGACGTGTTGTTCCAATATAACAATGCCCACGTCAAATGTCCTGTGCAATACTTGCAACAAATACCCTGGCCAGAAAGATCTATGGACATGTCTCGAATCGAGTACGTTTGGTATACTCTGGCAGAGCTATTTGAACAGGTCCATCAGGCGTGGAGTAGACTTGCGCAATACTTCGCGATCGGGAGCGCTCAATTTAGTTCGCGGCCCCACCTAGCCACTTCATGCCCTTGCTGCTTGAGCCGCTGTCGATATCACGCAAACCAAAAGAAACAGTCTGTGGATAATTTCTCGCGTTTAAGTTTAGAGTTATCTCTATAACTTGGCATTATGGTCAGATATTGCAGAGTGCAGTATACTTCAAAACAGAAATTTTGTAGCACAGAACTATGTAGTCTAGCAGACAGCAGAAGGCAAACCCGTGATTTTTAATTCTGCTAGCGCCCTCTCGCTACTGCCCGGTGGTCTCCGGAAAAGAATCTAACTAAGAAGCGAGATATGTTTGGCATAATAGTTCGCGACCGATCGCGCATATTTCAATTCGCGACCGATCACGCATATTTTAGTTCGCGAACGGTAGCTCTCTTTTTAGTTCGGGTGCTCTTTTTAGTTCGTCGGCTCTTTTTAGTTCGTCCGCTCTTTTTGGATTTTACTACCGCTACTAAAAGAGCTCCTTTTGTTATGACAGCTTTTTTATATAATGAATCAGTGTTGCCAAAGCGTGTGCTATTACCCGTATTTTTGGGCAATTAGACATGAAGTAAACCAGTTATTTACACGAATGGGTGATACAATGGTATTCAACTACTTTGCATACAGAATATTCGTAGTACTTTATTTTTAAAATGGATTTCTTGTGGCAGTGAACTATGAAACTACAGCTGAGCCGCATCTCAGCTCTAAATGACGGTAACTGGCAGAAGGGAATCACGCGATTCTGCGCCCTCTTGCGTCACACTTGTTTGCACATTAATTCACGCATCTTAACTTATATAACCACATCCTCAACTTAGTTGTCGTATGAGAATCACTTCTCAATTTATCTCCATTAACATTTGAAGCCATAGCTACAATGACACTTCGCCTATATTGACAGTTGCCCTGCTAGCGGCATTCTACTTGCATGTTAGCGCCTAGTTCCGAAATATTCCGCCTATGTCGCCACTTATCATTGTACTTCTTTTATTATTGAATATTACTCTGTTACGTGATTGATTTATCAGTCAGTTGTTCCTCTTTTTACGCTTTTATTGTCAACTAAATCGATTATTACTGTGTATTATTCCTCAGCTTTAGTTTCGTTATTTATTTTTACTCTTACACTATGAGGCTCATCTGTAGATACTTTGTTAGCAGCAAATTATTGTTATTCTATGCATGATCTCTGCACTTAGTGTTTAGTCTCCTGCTAGTATGTAGTATGTACATATCAAAGCTACAATACTAAAATGTAAGTGTTAATTTTACCCCTATATATCTACAATACTAAAATGGAAGTGTTAATTTTATCCCTATATATCTTCTATTACAATCCACTTGTTTTAAAAAGTGAATGTATTGTATTAGCTTTATGAACTTTCACACTCATGTCGAATAGTTTTATACTCGAACTTTCAAATTTCTGTAACTGACTTTTGTACGTTATGTATGCTTTACTGTAATAGCAATGTAGTTGCTTGCCTGTATAGAGACCAGAAGAAGGGCACTCAAGCGCCTGAAACCGGTTGTCACAAATAAATTATTACATGCAACTGGTTGCTGCATTTTATGAATTAATAACCTGAACAATTCTGCCGTGTATAAAATACGACGTACATCCAGAAAGTAGATTCCGTTTCGTTATATAAAACAAACGTGTACAGATACGGAAAAAAATATTTATTGTACAAAAATCTACAACTGTTAAACTACTTTTCAGCAGAGCTGCCGAAATTTTTTGGGCACTTGACATAGCGTGGCACAAGTTTCTGTATGCCTTCTTCATAGAAGGTTACTGCCTGTGTATTCAGCCATGTGGTAGCATGTTCTTTCAGCTCGTCATCATCGTTGAAATGTTGACCACCAAAGACAGATTTTTAGATGTAAGAAGAGGTGAAAGTGGCTAGGAGAGATGCCCGGGCTGTACGGATCATGATGAAACACGTTCCAGTGAAATTCCCGTAAGAGTTGTTTGGTCACATTCGCCACATGAGGTCGGGCACTATCGTGGAAACAAACACTACCTTTTGATGGAAATCCTCTTCTTACACCTAAAATTTGTCCTGTCAACACTTCAACGATGACGAGCTGAAAGAACATGCTACCACATGGCTGAATACACAGGCGGTAACCTTCTATGAAGAAGGCGTACAGAAACTTGTGCCACGTTATGACAAGTGCCTACAAAATTTCGGCAGCTATGTAGAAAAGTAGTTTAACAGTTGTAGATTTTTGTACAATAAATATTTTTTCTGTATCTGTACACGTTTGTTCAATATAACCAAATGGAACTTACTTTCTGGACGTACCTCGTACTTCAAAGAAATAAATTGTTTCATGCAGTCGTTACCACTGTTTCAATAATAAATATAAAGAGAACTGGAAACTGTGAGGATGTACGAATTATTATTTCCAGCAGTATAGTTACAAATATTAGTAACTACAGTATGTACATGTTTTGCATGGTGGAATTTGATGCTTTGACTCGGTTACTCATACAAATAACACAAGGTAATTGTTAAATGTCATATTAGGCCAGAATTGTCAACAGAGTGGTGTCTACGTCTTTTGATGACCCATAACGTCATTATCCATATGATATATTGTTTAATCGATTCATAAATAAATTTATCCATGGATCTGCAGTAATGAAAATAAGTGGCACATCATTAAGTGTAATTTACGCGATGCCTTTTTTGTACCTCCTGTTCCCTAATAGCAGTTCTAAATAGCAGGTAAATATGCGGCCATTATTCCGTGAACGATGGCCAGCTCGCTCCCATCCACCGTGTTTGGCGTTGTCCTCGCGCTGTCGTCGGCTCGATTACACCGTTTGCGTGTTAAGGTCCCACGCGACGACGCCACGTGTCCAGTAATTCAGAGTGAATGGTGCGAATTATCTCGTTTCCCGTCAGGCGTCCGACGCTGCGGCCTGAATTAATTGCCTTTGAATTGCTGGAGGCAAACAAATATGAGTCCTTATCAGCAGGGAATACATGTCAACGCCCCCTCTTTCAGCGGAAATAAAAACGATGACACTGGGATAAAATTTAACGCACTATGTCGTTCGATTCACACCGTATAAATCTCGCTGCTCTATTGTGCAGCTGAAATTTGATAGTGAGCTTTCGGTCTTCGTTGTAGAAACCAAATCTGAATGCTGAGCATAAACGTATTGTTGGAATGCTGCTATTGTTCTGATCGTGGGAGTAAATGGAGTTGGCAACTATCCGATCATAAAGGGAATGCCTGACTTCCAACGGACTAAAAAATTTCCAGAAAACAAACGTATAAAGACACGGAGTTATTCTGAGTGCTTCATATGAACATTCCAAAGTATGTCTTTTACTTAGAATATTCAGTTTTTAGAGTTACAAATATTAAATGTAATCTGTTGATTAAACACCCTTAGACACTTTAGAATTATTGCGTCCCGTAATTTTTTATATAATGCGCAATAAACCATGTCATGTTTTCTCAGTATGCTATACATTTGTATTAACAAAAATACTGTGAGGTGAATTTTTATTTACACTACAGGAAGGGAGACAGGAGAGAATTAGATTAGAATAGTTGTTCGTTCGCTAGATCCGTATGGAGGAGCTCCTTATGGATGTGGACTATGTATGTCAATATATCACATTCTTTTAACGAACTGAAGTAATAAGTATAATAGTAGGAATACATAAAACACATCATTTGGTTTTATTAAAACATTCGTGAATGAATTAGGAGTGGGCCACTATTACATTTCTATGGCTCCATTTAACCTGATATTTATTTGCAGCAGTTATTTATTTATTTATTTTTGCTGATAAACTATTAAAAATTTGGGTTTCTGAGTAGTGGACCATTTTTTATGTAAAAGAAGTGCATTTAAGTCCTTGTTCTATTGTATGATTTAACTGAGCTTTTAGTTGGAAAAACGGGATGTATGTTAAATTTCATTAAGAAATAAATGATATTGACAGGCAGTACCCGGTTCTACAGGATACGCGCGAATTTACTCCACAAATAATACTATTAAACGCTTTGGTAAAAAACTTGAAGAGTTACCCCAAATTATTAAACGATTATTGAATGAAAGTAATCAAAGTATGCAGGCTTTATTATTTTTTATGTCGCCTACATCTGATAACATCCGAATTGGAAATACAAATTTGTTATGTTTCTGTATATCTGTGTTGTGCTCCTCCAAAATGAATTTATTATCAGGTTGTAAACACAGGAATTTTATATTATCAGCCTCTTCTATCTCCTCTTCTTCATACTTTATGCATTTGATACATCGAATCCTCTTACGTGTTCTGAACTGCATGAACTGAGAACTTTCACACTTTAATGTCAATGAGTTGGCTTTAAACGATTCATTAATGTCCATGTCCAGACATTACTAGAACTAAACTCGAATGCTATTTACTGCAATACTTGTATCATCTGCAAACAAGACGAACTTTGCTTCTGTCAGTGTAACTGACGAGAGGTCATTAATGTACACAAGAAAAAGCAATGATCCAAAGACGGATTCTTGTGGGACACCAATTTCACCCAAATCTGATGAAGAGCGATGGCTTAATTCGCTATTCCCTTGCACTGACACCCTTTGCTTCCTATTATTGTGGTATGACTTGAATAAGTTTGCAACATTGCCCTGGACAACGAAGAATTTTAATTTACCGAAAAGGATATTAGGTTCATACAATCAAATGCATTTCACAAATTACAGAAAATACCTGCTGCTTGTGATTTATTATCTAATAAAATAAGTATGTGCTCACTATATCTGTCAACTATTTGTGGTCAGGTGGTTGAGAATCTGCCTGCACATTTCCTTTTCAACAATTTTGGAGAATGCTGGTAAAAGTTGAATCAGTTTGTAGTTTGATGGTACATCTGTATCACCTTTCATGAATAGAGGTTTTATACGGAAATCTTTGCCAATTAAGAAATCTGCCATTTATAATGGACGGGCTACACCAACACATTAATATTGTACTAAACTCACAATAACACTCCTTAATTAACTATCTTGATATTCCATCGTAACAACTAAAATGCATTGTTTTTAAAGATTGTATTATAGAAATTATTTTTTGTGATTAAATGAGTGAGACATTTATATTGTAAATGCTAATTTCAGTTATTGAAAGGCATTATTTGCTGATACAATTTTTCTCTTCAACAACCCACATTTAGTGTGACCACCGAACCTAAAGTGGGCCAAAAAACATAAGGATTTTATTTGATTCTTCAGTTTCTCGCGGCGTATTTGATAATCAAAATATCCACGTCTGTACTGCTGGTCTGTAGTGTCCAACGGGCACAATATTTCGGCGATCACACATGTCGCCATCATCAGGTGAACTGACGGTTTGAGCTCCTGGAAACGCGCCGGCATGGAGATCCGCACGCACGGCTGCTCGAAGGGAACTGGGTTCTAGACCGGTAGCGGGCGATTTAAATACACTCGGCCCGCGGAGCGACCCCTCCGCGGTCCGCGCCCCGCGCCGCGGCCGCGCAGTGGAACCAATTGCGCCGGCGTCTGAGATGACGTCGGTTGGAACCGATTGCGCCGGCGTCTGAGATGACGTCGGTGTGAGGGCTCTGTCCGTCGTGGTCGTCACTTCGTTACGTTTGCTAGATTTACGTCATCTCAGAAGCCGTTGCAATCGGTTCCACTGCGCGACCGCGGCGCGGGGCGCGGACCGCGGAGTGGTCGCTCCGCGGGCCGAGGGTATTTAAATCGCCCGCTACCGGGCTAGAACCCAGTTCCCTTCGAGCAGCCGTAGCGTGCGGATCTCCGTGCCGGTGCGTTTCCAGGAGCTCAGTCCGTCAGTTCACCTGATGATGGCGACATGTGTGATCGCCGAAATATTGTGCCCGTTGGACACTATAGACCGGCAGTATACCCGTGGATATTTTGATTTTAAGGATTTTAGGTTGGACAATTAAACGACAATTTCAACTGACGAAATTGGTGTAGGATCCATTATTTACAAGAAGAGTGAGCTAGTGTGAACACTTCAATGACAGGGTTGTTCTGATCGGCCGCGTTGGAGTGGCCCAACGTTCCAAGGCCCCTAGTTGCAGAGCGCGCCGTCGATCGCCGTCGGAGGTTCGAATCCTCCCTTGGGCATCCTACCACATGAATAATGAATCGAACAAGACAATAATTATACTGCCATTACATTCAATGGTATAATTAGATACTGTCTGCAGAGGGTATAGTGAAAAGTGTCTTTAGTAAAAAAGTAATAAATCCATAATGCCCCATCTGATTGCATAAAGACGAATTTAATAGTAATTTTCAGATAAAACAGATGTAATATATGGTGTTCCACGGCCTCTACAGTTACGTATCCATACAAACGATTTAGCATTCCTATTAGGCTGCTCAAGGAAAATGTTCTTGTTTATCGCACCAGAGTACGAACAGCAACTTCGAAACGATTTAAATACAAAGTGAATCATCTAACACTTGCACCGGAAATATTGCGGAAACGGAAAGTGCGATTGATGTGCGGTTTTCACAGAATGGATTGGTAGTCTAGGACTCGTATCGTTAGCCAATAAACAGATTGTAAAAATACCTAGAAAATGTTTTTTATGCAAACATACAAGTTTTTAAAAGGAACTATGGTTGTTTCTATCATGCACCGGAATTTTTGACACCAGCAGTGTACAAAGAATTTTAATGACATTTTTATCACGTGTAATTTGGTAGCTACAACCGTTCAAAATTTTGGTGGTGACCGGCCGAGTAACTATCCCCTGGGGCACGGCCCATTGTTTCATGTCAAATTGGCAGTCAGCTACGCTGTCATAGCCTCCGCCCCCGAAACTTTGACTGGATGTAGCTGCCAAACTAAACGTGATAAAAATGTCATTAAAAATTCTTTGTACACTGCTGGTGTCAAAAATACCAGTGCATGATAGAAACAACCAAAGTTCCATTTGTAAAATTGAATGTTTGCATAAAAAAATACACTTTGTAGGCATTTTTACAATCTGTTTATTGGCAGCAATACTAGTCCTTGACTACCAATCTATTCTGTGAAAACCGCACACCACTCGCACTTTTCGTTTCCTCAATATTTGCGGTGCAAGTTTTGGGTGTTTCACCCTGTATATTCATAGTGTGCGAAAATTAGGAATTGACGTGCAGTGATGAAAAGTGTGACATCTCTATCAACGATAAAAGGATGCATTAAACCTCATTTGAAATCAGTAAAATGTAAAGGTCCTAAATTCGACTTATTCCTTTGGAATGAATTACAAACTACTTACATTGTAAAGTACACATAGAATGAAAGTCTGCGTTTCATTGGTTCTTAGAAGATACAACAGTTCAACTAAAGATGCTGCTTCCACTTCTTTTGCTGTGTTCCTCAGTGCGGGATACTTACCCGCTGTGAGTGACCGAGGACATTTAGTTCAGAGAAAGGGCAGATCGTTTTTTACTGCTGTGATGCAGAGGAAAGAGTATCATGGAAATAATGCACGATTTTGGGTGGAAATCATTGAAATGAAAGGAGTTATTCGTTGGAGCGAACTCCTATGTGGATTCTGGAGTACCCATTTAGAAGTAGATTTGATCATCTCACAAGGTTTGGGATGTAACGTCTCAAGGCGGAGAAGTACTGCCGCAATGTATTCTGGTATCTTTGGCAAGTTTATTGTCAAAAGAAAAGATCCTGACTTCAGAAGCTGATCATCAACACTTTTTTGAACCTTGTGAACGTCAATCACCGTCGAATTTTTGCATTCTTTTAGCAGTTCTTTAGTATCGATATCCTTAACGTACCGAAACATAATAATTTTTTAAATCCAGTGTGCAATATCTACCAGACTGTCAGACTGTTACTTCGGTATCTTTCAGAGTCTCAAGTACCGTTACGCTGACTATCGATTAATTTGAGTACCCTGTAAACCCCTCATGGACTTTTTAAATACAGAATGGTGATAACATTTTAAGGAATCCTTCAGCACTTTTTATTACCATTAACACATTATTACAGCAGCATGTCGTCCATTACTGTTTATCTTTGATATTTAGACTAACTCAGGTGGACTTGCCATCAAAGGTCTCTTAATACTACCCATTGCCAATGGACCAGTCGTATGGCTAAGGGCCGAATATTTGTGGCTCATGGTGTTCCCACCAGCACCTAGAGGAAACGGTCAATCCAGGCAGAGCTCGATAGACTGGGTAAGACATAAAACTGAGGTGCCGGTGTTTTCCCAGACCTTGCGCGATAAGGATTGTTGGTGATAATAGCCATGCATCCCATCGGCGCACAGAAAAGTCTAATACTGAGACAGAGGTCTGTAGTACTATTGCGACACATGTGATAAATCCAAGGTCCCCGTTCCCTCTGACACATGACGTTCCACAGTCACTTACAGGGTGTCCAGAAAAGGACTCCCTGATTTCAAAATTAAATATCTCGAAAACGAAGATCGATAGATGATTGCAGTAAACGGTATGTTTATTGTGAAAGCTGTAAGACGTTTATACAGCTGTTTGAAATAATAGTTACAAAAGCTGCTAACAGATGGTAATCGCTATACGAAATGCCTAGTATAAATAGTGATCCGAAGCCCAGAGCGATGGGTTCCACAACTGAAACGTGAAAGGAGGTTAGCGTACCGAAGGAAGAGATTATAAAACCATGTACTCTATTCAACAACGCGTTGGTCTGCTGCTAGAGTACCACAGGTTAGAAGAGAGTCCTACGGCAACAAGGCGAAGTTTTCAAGCATGATTTAATGTTCCAAAAGGACCCGATGCGAAAAACATTCGTACGCTCTTCTCAAAATTTCAACGAACAGGCAGCGTAACTGATGATCTAGTGGGGCATGTTGGCCGCAAGCAAACCGCAGTTACGCCTGAAAATATCGCCACAGGTTCTGGAATTATTCAGCGAAATCCAATGTCATCCGTCCGTAGAATTCCATCTGAGACTGGTTTGAAGCGTTCTAGCACGCAGAAAATACTGAGAAAGAGCCTACACGTGTTTCCATTCAAAATTCAAACGCACAAGGCCATACCCGTATGAGATGTGCAACACAGGGTTGCCTTTGCTAATCAGATGCTCACAATGATTGATAGTGAAAGATTTGATGTTGGCTGAATCTGGTTTACAGATGAACCACAGTTCCACCTGAATGCAGAACTGGTGATTTTGGGGTTCCGAAAACCCATATTGGTGTGAAGCGAAACCCCTGTATTATCCTAAAGTTACTGTGTGGGCAGCAGTATGCAGCAGAGGCATTACTGGCCCTTTTTTTATTCGAGAAACGGTCACTGGTGCACGTTACGTTGCAATTTTGGAACAATTTGTTGCCACACAGCAAGCGTTAGAGGATCGACCAGGTACTGAATGGTTTATGCAAGATGGAACTGACCGCATCGGACCAAACAAGTGTTTCGCTTTCTCGAGGAATACTTCGGCAATCCAGTCGTTGGTTTGGAATATCCTAAATTTACTGGTGCAGGCATGGATTGGCCTCCATATTCGCCGGATTGACTCACTGTGACTTTTTATTTTTTTTATTTTGTGTGTGTGTGTGTGTGTGTGTGTGTGTGTGTGTGTGGTACAGTGAAAGACATGTTCAAATGTTTCTTAAGCTTATGGAACTTAACTAAGGGGTCAGCAGTCCCTAAACTTACAAACTACTTACGAACTACCTTATAGACGGCACAAATATCCATGCCCGAGGGGGGATTCGAACCCCCGACCGTAGTGGCCGTGCAGACCGTGACTGGAGCGCCTCAGTCCCCGCGGCCACCGCGCCGGCCCAAAGACATGGTTTACCCTTACCCGAAGCATACCGCCACGCTGGACGAGCTTGAATCGGCGACCTCTGTGGCAAGTGAATCCATGTCGGTTGAGACACTACGAAATGTTATGGTGAATTTAATTCTTCGTTTGCGCTACCTCTGTAGTGCCAAATGGGGAACATTTTTGAAAACATTGTTATGTGATTGTTTGCAAAGAGTGTTTTCATACGATTATTCCACTTATGCATGCTGTTATGAGCTGTACAGCGTATAGCACCATCTGTTAGCAGCTTTTGTAACTATTATTTCAAACTGCTGTATAAACTTTTTACAGCTTTTACAATAAACATACCGTTTACTGCATTCCTCTATCTCTCTTTGTTTCCTAGCTATTTAATTTTGAAATCAGGGAGTCCTTTTCTGGACACTCTGTAAAAATGCCCAGAGCGTATGAAGACAGGTCTGGAACAGCCATAATAGCAGAGAAGGAACAAGAACTTGGATGAACGAACAGTTAACATTTGCGGCCGATTTATAGTTGGTAACAACTGATTCTTTGGACATTATTGATTGCAAGGACTGAAATAAGAAACTGATTAATTTTGAAGATGTTTTCGGGATGTATTTACTATCTGCGGCTGTTGTACCTTGTGCACATCATATTATGGTTTCAAAAGGCCTTTTGGGACCTAATGCATCATGTCGTGCAGATGTCGACAATGAAGCAGTTGATAGCTTAATTTCGTTCTTATGTGTTTGCGTGTCTGTACGGCATCCGCACTAATACCTAATACGTCAGCGAAACCACACGCAAGAAAACCGTCCGTCAGATGAGGGAATTCGTGTGCGATCAACCGATACGTATAATGAAACTAAATGTTTCCCGCAGTTTGTTATCAGCTGTTTTAAGGTTACGCTTTGTTATTTGAAATACTTACGTGTTCTATCAAGAACAAACACATGTTACATTCAATCTCTCAGTAGGAGAGCGAAAAGTGCATTATTTTAAAACTATGGTACTGGTTTCGTACAAAATCGGAAAAATAAGTCTTATTTCCCCCTAATTCTGTCGATAACCTTCTTATACTTCTAATCTGTTATTATTGGCACTGTGACCAGCACATATCTGACTAATTGCAGTACTGTCAGCATCCGTATTTTTGTGAAGATACCGCCGATTAGAAATGTCGAGAGGTTGGTTTGAATACAACCTTGTACACGTGTATGTGTTTTTGTGGTCGTAAACCAATGCACACGTATGCCCATCTGACTCTGTTGTTCCTTGTTGATTACGGATCGGCCATACGTGGTTGACGTCGAGAGGAACCACCGAATTACCGTTGTCGTGATGTGTTGACAGTGCTCGCCATTCTATCGGACTATCCGCTTTTAGCCTCCTACTGCGCCTGCTTTAATTGTAGCTCAGTGGCTGTCCGTGCTTTAGGTTTTATTCGCGCAGCTGGCTTTTATCGTTCTATTTAGTAGTGGTCTCATTTGCCTGATTTCTCGGCCTCCCACCCGTAAAGACTTTTTAATGTCTCTTTTACGACTTACGTCTTGTTTTTAACTTGAGGATTTTTCAGCAGAGCGGCTGGGTTGTTCCGTCTATCTATGTGATCAGCCAGCTAATGTCTTCTGCTATAATAATTTTAACTCAGTACAACACTTGGTCCCTACTATTTTATATGAGTTCTTCCTTTGTGTTGTCAGTGTCAGGTGCATTGTCACTGAGTACCACTTGTGTGTTTCCCCTCTGGGTGCTGCGTTCCCTTTTTAATTTCTTCCTACTTGGGTGTATCGTCTTTGGTATGAACAGGGGACTGATAACCTTGTAGTCCCCTCAAAAACTTCAGAACAAAAAAACAACCTACGCTCATCTCTTTGTTTTGCGTATGGCTATTACAGACTTGTATGATGATTTTTGATCAAAAACAGGTGCACAATACTCAACACTTTTATTGGCCAAGCCCACATCTGAAGATCGCAGAGTGTTTGCTGAAATTTCAAGGTAGATCCGCTTATGGTGGATGTTGTTCCAGAGTCTTCAAGAATTGAACCATTTTCAGAAGGTGCTGTGCGAAGAAAAATCCAATAGGGCACTGAAATGTTTTGGGTTCCAGTTATGCTCGCCAATCGGTTATGTAAATGGAAGCAAGACATTCCTTCTTCATGATGTCTACGTATGGAGGCGAATCCGTTCTCTCATAGCACAACAGCTCTTTGACACTGGTAGTGTGAGTCGCAGATAAGCTGGCGAGGTTCAGTTATGCTCACGATCTCGTTTTACTCACACTGGGTTGAAATGTCCAGATTTTGTAGTACTCGTGCAGTGTAGACAGGCCTCTAATCAGAATAAGGCAAGCGGTTCTAGGCGCTTTCACAGGGAATGCGAGTACGTTTCCGCAGGAATTTCGAGTTCTCCCTCAGGCATGGACGTGTGTGTGTTATTCTTAGGTTATTTTAACTGGTTTGTAAGCCTAGGGAATGATTCCCACAGTAGTTTGAACCCATAGATTTAGAATCATTTTTTCGGTAGTCTCCATTTCCTGGTGTGTCACAGCTAGAGCAAGGAGATCGGTATAGTAAAATAATCTGGACGAATCGTAAGATAGGTCAGATAGATACAGTAGTGGAATAGAAGTGATGAGAGATCTCATCCTTTAAGCAATCCCTTTTTTAGCTTCTTCCCGTTGACAACGTTCTTCCAGTGATAAACTTTCGATAATTTTGCATGCTCTTATTAATCAGTTGGGCATTCGTTCTGCAATGAATTATGCCAAAAAAAATTAGATAACCTCTTCCCTCTTCACAGTGTCGACGGCAGATCGACAAATGTCACAGTTGTATTTAATTTGAGAACGAAGTCTTTCTCGACGGCACTCTTGTATAGAACATTCTCAGACTTCTTGCAGCGTTAAATCTTGATAAAACTTCAAACTATCGGCGATTACCTCCATCGCCTTCGCCAGGAGCAACTGAAAGCTTGATGTTTTATTAAGCTTTGACGTGACAAAAACTCCTAGAATATTTTATACATGTACTTAATCTGATATCAGCCTTTGAGACGGATATAAAAGACAATGCCTGGTCACAGCTGAAGAATGCTTCAGGACTGATTCTAATATAAAGGATGTAACTTTATATTTGGGAAAGCTCCGGGGATTGATTCGATAAAGTTCCTGACAACAAACAGAACATGTCCTTTACACAAATGGTTCACTTGTTTTCGTTATCGAGTTAAAAGCTTTTGATGTGGTTTGCATAATACAGACCACGTTAGGATGCAGGTTGGTCATATGCGTTGTTACAGTGTAATTTACTGCGTAGTTATCTACGGAGGGTGCTCAAAATGGCTACCGTGAGCTGTAATACACGCATCTGTTAAGATTTCCTGACATAGTCGGGTTTGGAGGCGATCTGATTGTTTTATGGTTTCAAAATGAAATGCCAAGATCGCACCTTAATAATTTATTCACTGACGACCGGTTTCGGTGAACTGTGGCACCATCATCTGGCCACATACATATCACAAGCTGACCGTCCGTCAGTGAATAAATTATTAATGTGCGATCTTGGCATTTCCCATATTCCAGGCTTCTGTCGTCTCTGTTCCTCTATGTTCCGGCACAGAATAGATGTGACATACACAGTGGCATTCAAATGAGGTCCGCCTCTGCAGTGAGCTCGGGTTTGATTCCCGCTCGGGTTGGAGATTTTCTCCGCTCAGGGACTGGGTGTTGTGTCGTCCTCCTCATGGTAGACACGCAAGTCGCCGTAGTGGCGTCTGCTAAAGAGACGCACGAGGGAGACCGAGCACGACCCCAGATGGGTCTAACGGCCGGAAGTGCCATACGACAACCATCATTCAGATGAAACCAGAAGTGGAATTGATTGAGGTCGTGAGAATGAGCAGGCTACAGCGCCAGTCCCTAACGCATCAACCAATTGTTTTGAAATCGCAGTGGACGTGTTCACTTTGTTACGCAACGAATGACACGATGTTTCGAATGCAAAACAAATGCAAACAGGCATGTGGCTGGTGCACCCTACAACCTGCATAGTGAAGTATTCCGTGTTAAATACATCACATCGAATGCCTGTAACACGGTAACAAAAGCGAACAGAGCACAAGTTCACCTGACATGTTCTTCTTTTTGAGCTGTCCTCTACCGAATCCACTGAGTTTTCCCACGTATTTAGATGCATCCTGTATATCAGACTTTCAAAAAGCAGCTTTTCTCGCTTAACATGTGCCTGCTGGCGTGTGCTAAATGATCAACAGTAGGCAGACAGACTATCGCAAGATCTGCTGGCACAGACATATAAAGAAAAAGAAAAGAGCAGCAAATCGGCCCATCACAATCGTGACAAATAAACGTGGAGAGAGCGGAAAATACACAAGGAGTAGGGAAGTGCCAGTCTACAAATCAGTATTGTGGGAAAGATATCACAAATCCGTTGTATTGTACAGGATGAACAGCAAGTCTAAAATAGTATCACGAAATAATTCAAAAATTTGATCTCAAAACATTGCCTAAGCTTTACAAGTGTTCTTCCACTGCGACATACGCCTTGACAATGTGACCAAGGCTGTCCATCTTGCAGGACACAGCCAGCCAGAACCAGCACTGACTGCTGATTCTAAAATCATGGCACCCTTCTGGCGTCCGTGCTGAAACTACTGACGTTTCCATGCTACCGTGGAGCCAATGGCAGACATCCACGATTGATCCCATGTGCTACTGCTGGATAACTCTGAAGTGCGAGAGTCAGTTCCTTGGCTCTTTTCCGTTTCAGTTCTCGTACAGAACAGACGCACTCCCGTCTAGCGGCTGTTCGGTATGAGCCACTATGTGAATCGTAACCTTTACCTTTTCTGTTTTCTAATCCACTAACTTAGACTGGCACTCATTCACTGTTTCCGTCCTCAGGGCGAGTCCCGGTATATAGCCCGTATTTCAGAATATGCCCAATATTAACGTTAACCCTATCTTATTTATCAATCAGCCACCCATTCCTATGGCGCCCATAAGCGTTCACCGCTTCACCATCTATCTTGACAACGCCTCCAACTCATCTTATTTGTACAGCAGTGGGATGGGTTGTATAATTTAGGCCGGCCGCGGTGGCCGAGGAGACTGAGGCGCTCCAGTCACGGTCTGCACGGCCACTACGGTCGGGGGATCGAATCCCCCCTCGGGCATGGATATTTGTGCTGTCCTTAGCTAGTTCATAAGTAGTTTGTAAGCTTAGGGACTGATGACCCCGTAGTTAAGTCCCATAGACTTTACAAACATTTGAACATTTGATTTTGTATAATTTAGGTATCTTCCTTGGCATAAAGATTAACTGCTGTATAGTATCCCCTCCAAAGAAAGGGTAGGTCATAACTGCTGCAATTCATCGTTGTTTTGGTTACGCGTAGTGGCGCCGAGGTGACGTCATAGATACTCTATATTCTATGGAAGGTAGGTCTGGAGATTCGGCCGCCCACTGGATTCTACAGGAACGAATTTACTAAACGAATTATGTAGAATGTATAAGAAAGTTCGTGTTGAGAGTACAAAATATCTTTGACGCACATTTCACTATAATATACTTTTAATTAGGCACATTAATGGAAAGCGTCGAGAATTTGATTGGAAAAAAATAATTTCTGTATTTCCAACGTGTTGTCAGGCAGCACCAACAACTTCGATAAGCTGAATTTCAATTATTGCATCACAGTTGTGTTTTCCTCATGCAAACCATAGTTTCTAATCATAAGGTTTATCTTCAAGCCTATTTAAACTACATCTTATTGGCGACAGAAAATATTACAGATGTTTTAATACATCAAACATGTCTCTTACTTTGTCAAAACAATCTGGACCAGAGTCTGGAATAACTGCTCTATGTATTGGATTGGTTTGACGATGTTTAAGACTTGTGTGTTATTGATATGTGTAATATTACGTTGTTGTCGAAAGGATATATTTAGTGCAGTTGATATAGGCTGGCTCGAAGATGAAGTTTCGAAAGTAGTACCGATACAAGTGAAATATAACTTTAACAGAATTATAAAAACGATTTCGTCGGTAAGTTGTGTTGTTGGGAATCCACATCCACTATACAGGGTGAAGCGATAATCGCGCGTTTGGGCTTCGCAGCACGATTCCTCACTTGCCAGCAATAATTAAAATATGTCTCTCACAATGTATCGTCATGCGCATAATTCCGGCAGTATATGAACCTCGATGACTGAGATGGGTGTCTGTTTCACATGCCAGTGCGTTTCAGAACCACGTAGTTACACCAGCGAACTTTTAGGGACCACAGAAGGCGACTTGAAGTCCAAAATAAGCATATAAACCAGTGCCCGGAGACGTCATCCAACGAAGCTACGGATCGTTGAAATTGTTAGAGGGGTTGTCTAACGGTAGGCGCCGGTGACTGTAACGTGAACTCTACGTAGCGTCTTTGAATGGCATTTCCGAGCATCGGATTCTCTGCTGATTTAGTTCCTCAAAAACGCCTTCTACATCCCATAGAAGTTTGTAGGTGTAATTGTGAATCACACTGACGTATGGAACACACACACGTCTTCGACGTCGTTTTACTGGCGAAAGTATGCGCAGGATAATTTTGTTTTTATTGCTGGCATTTGCTGTAGTGAGTTTTTATTAAAAAATTCTTTCAGAGCGGACTTATTTTTCACAACATTAAAACAGAGTACATAACTAAAAATAGTATGTAGAAAACTATTCACGTGAAGGTTCCCCGGTTTTCATAGAGCATTCCTCACCCTCTTGAGCATCTGCCTCAGTCAATTTCCTCCTCCTAACCCCCACGCACATTTGTCTCTCTGCCAATCTCCTCCTCTCCCCCAGTCACGACGTAATTTCTCTTTTTGTAATACCCTCTTCCGGGCTTACCCCATCCCCACAAACACACCCGAAAAATAAATGGAACATTAGTTATATCTTTAATAGCGGAAGGTAAAACGGCATCAAAATATTTTTCAACGTGCTCTGTACTGTGCACCGTTCGGTGGCTCACGAAAGGCAACGTTTGCGAGAATCCGTCCAGTCCTTGAAGCTTGGAAGACTAAGCAAAAACTGATGAAACATATAAAGTTATAGTTGTTACTTCACTACTAGTTCAGAATTAGATACAATAACAAAAGATTTATTCAAATAGTCGACTTGAAGTTGATGAAAAATATCTGCTGTTGTAATAAAACTGACAAAATAAGGAATAGGAAAGATCAGTCCCTTTCAATGATAAGCAAGATAGGCAATAGAACAAAATGGGAAAAAAATATTCATCAAATAAAAACAATATTCTTCCGAAATATTAATTCAAAGTAAATCTTTAAAACATATCTCAAGACGTCAGTTGCAATACATATCACAAAACTGTGATACCTCTACCTCCTGCATACTAAATCTGTTACCTAGTCTTATCTCAGTGTGAAATGAATTTGCAGATGAGTGACTTACCTTCCAGTCATTCTATAAAATTATACAAATTATCAAATTGTCAACAGCAACATTGTACTATTTAATATATAAAAATCAATGTTTGTGTGCTCGTATTTTATGCGCGGCAGTACCGTTCAATGGATTGTGATGAAACTTTGTCAACATACTGCTTGTTGTTGTTGTTGTTTGTTTAGTCTATGGGACTTAACTACGGGGTCATCAGTCCCTAAACTTACAAACTACTTATGAACTACTTACCCAGATGAAGGCCACTGTAACGTTGGCCGAAACGTTGGTTGTTTAAGTAATAGCCTTACATCATGACGCGGTACCATACCCAGAAAACTTTTATGTCATCTGACTCTGGCCGCGGAAGCCTACGTAATTATACTTACGAACTAGGACGGCACAAATATCCATGCCCGAGGGGGGATTCGAACCCCCGACCGTAGTGGCCGTGCAGACCGTGACTGGAGCGCCTAAATCTCCTCGGCCACCGCGGCCGGCCATACTGCTTGCACTTTCGCCATGATCATAGGAACCATTAAAACACCGTACAACATATAGTTCAGGAGATATGACCTATAAACAATCTAATGCGCGGAAACGTGCTGCATGAAGTGACGTCTGCTTCTAAACCACTGGAACGACTTCAACCAAATTTGGTACAATATTCCATCCATAAGGAAACAACTGACGTAGCGGTAAGAACTGCTTACGACATATATTTCAGCATATTTGACGTCATAAACAATTATATGGTAGAAAACCTGTGGCAACATGCGACAGGCGAATAAGGACCCTTTATTCATCCTTCAAAACAAAAGGAAGGTCACCGTCACATAACATTTTGCATCGTGCATGACGGAAGATACTATTCATGTGGATTTCGTCAGATTCTACAGTTGTATTCCGATCCTGAATGAAATTTTTAAATATGATAGAACGATTCAGTTTATCATTGCATTATTAATATATTCAGATAACCTACTAACATTATAATTAAGTAACGTAAATAAAAAGTTAATTTTCAGATTTCGGCGAAGTTTCGAATGAAATAAAATTTCAGAAATTTCTAGCAGCTCATGTTTCAGGGTGATAATCATCAAAGAAACATTTAAAACATTGCTCACACCATGTGAATTTCATGTAAGCAATTTAAAGTAGGACATTTTAAAGAAATATGCTTCAGTGGAAAGCATATTTCATTCAAATTTTTAAATTACGGTTTTTCTGCTTTCAGCTTTAATGCATACCAAGCGTAGCAGAAGGAATTTGTTGTTACCAATTATGGTTTTAATGCGAATCTGAAAATAAATACGTGTCGTGTGCCAGCTACCTCAAACATAAAGTGTGATATTAGCCTGCAGTTGCATGGATACACTCTAATATACTGTCTAGGGTTGATTGGTTAGTTTGGGGGCCGTTGGTTTGGGATGAGGGACTAAATTACAACGGTCATCAGTCCCATATGGGTAAGGAGAGTGTAGGAAATCGGCAGTGCCCTTTCAAAGGAACCATCCCGGCATTTGCCTGGAGTGGTTTAGGGAAATCACTGAAAACCGAAATCAGGATGGCCGAAGGTGGATCTGAACCACCATCCTATTCCGATGAATCATTGTCAAGATGTTGCTTGGACATTCGTGAAGAATTAGTTTACGTAATACTGAAGTGATATTGAAGCCGCATAATGGGATATTTGAATAACTAGACTCATTTCATCCACCAAGCCTCATGAAATTTTACACACTTGACTGAAAACAAGAGTAAGGTCTCAATGTACATAAAAATACGTATGGTACGTCGCAGAGGTTACTTAACCAATGGACTGTAGCAAAATCTACATTTGTATTCCGATATTGATGACATATTGCACCCTTGAGCTTCAAACTATGAGGAAGGTCACTGCGTGCATGATAATTTGTATGGTGTGCGGCGGAGGGTACTTTACTTACAGACTTCGACAAAACCTATGATTTTGTACCATATCTTGATAAAATTTGGCACACTGTCCCTCCAAAACAACACTTCATTGTCTACTTAAGATTTCATTTGGAGAGTAAATTGCAGTGAACATAGACAACACTTCACTGATCACCATTGAAATTAAAAGAGTTGTTTAAGTTTTCACTGATATCTGGAGGGGTAAAAGGGCTGAGGAGGTGGAGAAAGACACAGAAATGAGGACATATCAGGCAGATAAAGAGAGGGTGGAGTCAGGCAAAAGGAGACGAACAGAGAGAGGAGGAGATGAACAAAGTGAGCAGAAATGAGGAGATGGACAAAGCAAAGAGGAGGTAGAGAGAGAGAGAGAGAGAGAGGGAGAGAGAGAGAGGGAGAGAGAGAAGGGACGGGAATGTGGAGATTGGAATAAATAAGTCCCGAACAACGCCGGGTTTTCAGCTCGTAAACGATAATAAATCTTGAGTTTTCATAGAATCTTCTGTACACACTTATAGGAAATACGTACCTAACATACCTCACTGGAAAAATGTGTCTTAATCCGTACGGGGGGAAAGTAATTTTTTTTCTTTTTTGCAAATTGAAAGACGTTTCTGGGGGACTCATATATTGAGGAACCAGTTGTGCCGGCCGCGGTGGCCGAGGGGACTGAGGCGCTCCAGGCACGGTCTGCACGGCCACTACGGTCGGGGGTTCGAATCCCCCCTCGGTCATGGATATTGGTACCGTCCTTAGTATGAGGTAGTTGATAAGTGGTTTGTAAGTCCCATAAACTTAACAAACATTTGAACATTTGAAACATTTGAACCAGATGCAGATAGTCTATCACTAAAAACTGTAAATACGACGCAAATGGAGCTTTGCCATTAGGTTGTTGCGTAACAACTTCCTCGTTAAGATATTAGTACGAAAACGTAAATTAATTTTGACAAGCAAAATTGTAATTATGTTTAGTGAGTGTGTCACAAGTAGCGATGTCAGTTATAGTCTTCGGTTTTTGCTTAAACACATCAAATCAAATCTTCATACACGGAGTAAAAATAAGGCAACACATTTTATCAGGCAAAATTTTTTGGTTTTCCTTGGTGCTCGTTTGCCAAGACACTTACTATAAGAACCACGCAACATAAAAAAACCATTGTATGAGATACATATCTAAAAACATGGTTCACAGGTATATCTGTTGTGCAGACAGGTGTACATGTTGCAGTGGAAATCGTGTCTGTCTTGCAGACAACTTTCCCACTTACTTATGACGACGTGAAAAACGTTTCGATTCTCTGACGCTCACTCCAGTGTGTCTCTTCTCTGACCGTTTTATAACGAAGTTAAACTACTTTCGTGAACATTTCCAGACTGTTTTCAACGTCTGTAGGTAGAATGAAGACCGAACGTTGACGTAATTCCCGTTTTATGGCTTCCATAAACGTGAAAGCTCACCCCGACGTGCCGCTGTTACTATTACTGGAGGTAGTGTTATTCCAGTGCTGTGTGTAGCAAACGCTGTGAATATTAACTTCGATGTTTCAGAGCGGCTCTCCGCTCTTTTCCAAGTTCTGGGAACTCTAGTTCCATCAAATGAATGCAGTCACACAAGTTTAAGCGCGTTTAGCCTACACAGAAAATGTGAGAGATCTGTAAAATAGCCACAGAAAGTGTTGCATGGATTACTACGGAGGACTGGTAACGTTATTACAGGTTGAAGTTCGTAAAGTTAATATCCTATGTCATTGTCTCCTATTAAATTGGATTACGTCAAACACTCTGCCGTGCACATCAGTTGCGACTTGCAGAGCATTTATGTAGATGTAGACACTTCGAACGTACTTGCAATACGAAATTTCGCAAAGGAACAGCAAATTTATAATAAAATGTAATAAAACGAGAGATGATATTATTATGGCGGTGGGCACTTAAAAATTAATAACTAGAAGTCTCGATTTTGGTTTTCACAAGGAATTACAAGTACAGAATTCTGAATCGTAATTCAGAGTATGAGAGAGCTTCAGAGAAAAACATTATCCTTTCTCGAATTGTATCCCTTTATCGGTCACTCTGTAGAATTTAGCCGCGCCGCAGTGGCCAAGTCAAACTGGCATAATATTTCGGTGAACAAACCTGTTGCCGTCATCAGGTACGCTGATGAACTGACTGCCTCCGAGCCGCGGTGACGCTTTTATCTCCTCCCTCCCTCTGCTGTTTCATACGCCGTCCGCGGCCGGCGACGTCTGCTGGCGGCGTCTTCGTGGTAGCTCGCTCCCTGTGACGTCCGCGCCCAGCGGTGTTCGCTAGCGGTGTCTGCTCTGTAGCCCCGACCCCGGCCGGTGTCAGTTCGTTATGCGACATTTTGTTTCCTAATTATGCTGAGTGCAGGTTTCCATGCTTCACTCAGTGTGTAGCCGCTGTCGCGATTAATCTGCAGTTCCCTCACTCGGTTCTCGATGGACTCTTTTAATTATACAGTCCCAGAAACTGGACGTCTGGGTTAGAACTCTGGTATTCTTGTAGTCCGTACCATGTGATTGAGAAAGACAGTGTTCTGTGGCCACCAATTTTTTGGGCTGTTGTAGTCTCGTGTGTCGCTGCAGTACACAGCAGCTACCTTCGACAGTGGCAACTTCTGACCAATTTAAGTCTCACGACATTGTCATGGGATCTCAAAAACTCCGGATTTACGTAGACCCAGGTCATCCTTAATCCTGCCAATCAAAGCCTTACTTTTAACTGGTGGGCGGAAAACAGTCTGCCCTTGGTGTTTTCGAAGAAATTGCCTTATCTTGCTAGATAGTGCATCGTAATATGGACGAAATTCAGTGGCAATATCGTCCTGAGGTGCTGTCGGTGTGTGACGTAGGACCATTCTGTGTATCCGGATGACAGGTTGGTTGGTTGAGTACACATTAAACGAAGGAATCTACGGTAATTTCTCTCCGTTTTTGAGAAAATCGCCTCTAAATTTATGACGAGCAGTAGACTAAAATTTGATTTCTCATCATCATGTATGAAATCCGGAAACGAATACTTTCCAGTAATTTAACAGTGATCGAGCCCTCTAAGGCACCTTGCTTCCAAAGTTCATGTTTGTCCTTAGGTTACTTTAAGTTAGTTTAACTAGTGTGTAGGCTAGAGACTGATGAGCACAGTAGTTGTCCCATATGTTTACAAACATTTGAACAAACGTTTGAATTCGAGGAAAGAAATATTTACAACTAGTGAACGGTTTTCGCCGAGAGCGCCGACGGCGAAACTGCCGAGGTAACTAGCTGGAAAGCGAAAATCCCGCGTTCGATTTCCCGAGAAAACATGAAAGATACCTTGTTTTCCTTTGATCCGTAATGTCGATTACGCCCTTGAATCCTTCGTATCTGGAGGAATAATAATGTGTACCTTAATAAGGATCACGTTCTGCAACCGTTTTGGGTGGTGGGAATGATTATTGCTTGTGAGATCCTGGTCAGCTGGAATCGCGGACTTTCTGAAAAGAGACGGGAAGTGGAGCCGTAATGGGACTCTCGCACTCCGCCAACACTCAGCCTGCAGAAACGCAGGGCCAGGCGAGCATCGCCATGGGAATTAGCTGGACCAGCAACAGGACCCACCTACAAGTGTTAGATGGAGACGCGCGTCTACTGGGAAAGTTACTGTCAGTATTACGGTTCCATATGAAAGATTGCACGTGGGCCCTCAGAGTTAGCTATGCTTGAAAGGGCTCGGCCCCGCTTTCCTAGGAGCCGCGCCGAGGCCAGCCACTCCTTTCCGCGAGAAACAAAATTTCTGGTGGTGGACCGTTTTCCCGCGTGAGGACGGTGATAAGGTGTATGATTCAGCAGACGCATGTATCTATGCAAGAACGTCCACTCAGGACAATGTTAACGCATCTCACTGGCTGCCACACAAATCTGAGCTGCTGCAACTGGCTAATGAGAACGGGGGGCAGAATTTTCGGGAGACTAAATTTTCTTCGTTATGGAAGAATTGGGATCGCCACGAACTGTGGCAGCGTTTGGCCGTGTCTAGCAAGGCTCCACAGAGTGGGGTAGCCTTAGGAAATTCCTTTAATTGTGCAAGAGCACCGCCAAGTGTATATTCGGTAGGGTGCTAGCTAGTGTAAAGTTCGGAGATTTAGGCTAAGTCTAGAGCCTTGGAACCGCAACGACGACTAGCAGCTCTGTTTGATTTGACGAATCCCATTTCGTCACTCCAAGCTACATTTTCAGTGACTGAACAACCGCACGGAGACAGTCGTTGCATCCTTGGAGCCTAACTGCTCATGTGTATAAACTGGTCCACTGGTGTCGTTAATTGGACAACGCGCTCCATCAGGACTCGTGGCTCTGTTTAACGTCAGGACAGCAGTGTCCCTTGTGCATCTGTTCCGGGATTATATCTTGTTTGACGACTGGTTTTTCAGTCTATGGCGCAACCGATTTCATCGTCGTGATCACCAACCCGACGCAGCTCCTTAACTTTCGGACCACAGACTGGTAAAGTACTGCAACAATTCAGCTACAATATTATTGTTTGTCGTTCACAGAGCCTACGACGGCAACAATTTGTTTTCGTAGCAATGGTCTCAGGTTTTCAGAACTTGCTAATCTGTATCGTGATTTTCATGTGTCAGATTCACAGGAATTATTCTGTGTCCCCTCAACCCCGAGTTTTGGATTTGCAAATATTCCAACATCCTATAATTTTGCTATGTTGCACTAATAAATGTCTATATTGTGTAAAATATTTCATTTGAGTAACCATCTCCTGATATTCGTTATTTTTTAGAGGGGATCGTCAACAAGATATTCCCTTCATATTCAGGGCTTAATAAAATCTACTCCGAAATTGCAGTTGGGTCCCAACCAAGCTTTCGTCAGTTCAGTCGAGAAACAGGCCAGTTTTCCATTAATTTAACATAAAAGAGAGTCGTTCATTTATCGACCTCTGTAGCAGTAAAATTTCATTCACACATAACCGAAAGAGGGGCTCAATATCAACCTATTTCAAGTAATTCTTCTCGTTTGTATTTCTACCATATTTCAGCTGATAGCGATTGGTAGGTTAATAAGGTAAGTAAATCAATACGTATTGAGAACAAGGAAAGCAAATAAATTTCTAAAACCAACTGAACCAGTAAACAACTAAATTGTTATTCCTGGTCACTGTTACATATCCTCATTTTTCTTCCAACAAATAGATGGCTGTCACTTCTATTATAAACATTCGAAACAAATATACTGGCGGTACAAAGAGTATCCAATGAATGAAATATTCACAGGGCCACCGAAGAGTGAGCGGAAAACAAACTATATAAGAAAAAAGAATTGAAGTGTCTGTAAATCTATCGGACCAAACTGCGTGGTCATCAGTCCGTAGCTTACAGACTACTTAAACCTAGGTAAACTAACCAACGGACAAACACACACACATACCCATGCCCCAGGGAGGACTCGAACCTCCACGGCGAGCAACCGCGCGTTCCGCAGCGAGGTGCTTTAGACCGCTCGGCTACTCCACCGCGGCAAACAAACTTCATTCAAATTTAAGAATTGTCTTTTTCTCACATTTATTTTGGCGAGTAGAATGCATACGACGTCATGGCCGTAAAAATCGGTGCCAGAGTTTTATTATGCTGTAAGTAGTTACTGCCTCAGTGCGGTTGTGCGGTACACGCTGGGTTTTCAAAACCGATATGCAATTTTGAACCCTCTAAATAAACATTATAACCTTCCTCTAGAGGCGCTATCGGCTGAAAGCCTTTGCCATGTGGGTACATAACCGGCAATTGTAAACTCTATTTCCTCTATTTCTGGAAAGTATTCGTTTGTGGACCCCATTAGTGATTATGAAAGATGCTATATTTGCAGTTATCTTCGATCCCGTCAATTGTGTGTCGTCTACTTGCTATAATCATTATGGGGATTTTCTCAAAACCGGAGAGATGCTGGGCCAAAATATCGTGGATTCCTTCGTTTTAGGTTGTACACATCGAACTGCAAAATGTGAGCCGAATCTGTTGCTCTAAGGCCTTGCCCTAGTTTTGTGTTCTTTGCCTCCCCTACGGTACTGTCAACGGAGGACAGTATATGTTCATCCTTGCTTCTGTCTCATCTGCTCCATAAGAAAACCTGCATTATGTTGCGCTGTATTTTCAGATATTCTTAGTACTCACATTTTTTTTTTGATTCCGTACGGTTCATTTTGTTTTTGCCGATACATTCTCCATTTGTAATTCATTTTATGACTCCTCTGTATCATTTAGAAACTCCGAATTTTGCAGTAGGCTAGGTTTATTGATTCCCGGACTTACTACTTACACTAAAGGTAACACACACGCCTATATTCACGGGAGCGTCCGCGAAATCTCTAGCATGGTGCTTCCTCTAGCACTCCAAACCCCGCGTTGCTTACTTTTTTTCGTAAGTCGAAAACTATGCAATTCTTTCAGCAGATATATTACTGCAGTTTGTGGTGCCGTCGTTTTTTTTTTTTTTTTTTTTTTTCTTTTCTTTTTTTTTAAATAAATTATCAGATTTTGGCAAAGAAACGCGGAGATTTTCTTGAGACTTCCCTATCTTTGTCTCACTGCTGCATTCCATAGGGCTATCAGCCCCAGAGTGTAATAATCAAGTGAAAAATGAGCATTGGTTGGAAATTGTTTGCTTTTTACTATCCACAAAATGGATTCCAATCAAATAGTGACGATGGTCTGTTCTAAAACATGACAAATCCCTGTGATCTCATGAGAGCAAAATAATAACTACTAATAATCGTGAAAGAAGAACATCGGTATCTGACATGAACAATTCCACTGAGCCATCTATCCGCATTTGAACAACCTACATCGCTGCATACTATGAAAATACATGTTAGTTTTCATGTACTCAAACTCAATTGTTTTCAACGTAGCTGGCCGATAAGAAGTATTTTTACGATTTGCCACAACGTTTATTACCACAAATGAGCAGATGCCTCATCTGAATTGTACTTGTCAGATAAAATGATTTTTCACGACTAACACTGATGTTTGGTATTCTATTTTCTCATAAAAAATGGTTGTAAATCGATCGGACTCAACTGCGTGGTTATTAGTCCGCATCTTACAAATTACTTAAATTAAGGTAAACTAACCTAAGGAACACAAATACCCATGCCCGAGAGAAGACTCGAACCCACGACAGGAAACGGCCACGCGCACCCACGCGACCCAGTACGCACGGCTAATCCGCCACAGCATTTCTCATGAACCCGCTCCCTTTAGTCGTTGTTGACGATGATCAGCCGGCCGCGGTGGCCGAGGTGACTGAGGCGCTCTAGTCACGGTCAGCACGGCCACTACGGTCGGGGGTTCGAATCCCCCCTCGGGCATGGATATTTGTGCCGTCTTTGTTCGTAAGTAGTTCATAAGTAGTTTGTAAGTTTAGGGACTGATGACCCCGTAGTTAAGTCCCATAAGCTTAACAAACATTTGAACATTTTTTTTGACGATGATCACTGTATAATAGGAATAGAGTTTCTAGATACATCAGACATCAAAACATTCCCACTTTCATGATTATCAGTAACCATTTTAACGATTTCCATGATACTATTTGCTTCGAATTTTCACTGCATTATTAAAAGTGGATTATTGATCGTTACTGACCATCATTGTGGCTTAATCCAGAATCCCTACTACATTATCCAAGGCCTTCGTTTACACAAGAATATTGCCGCGAGACCCCACGTAAACCAAATGCCGGCGTGGCGCAAGGGGATAGCGTCACTGACTGCGGTGCTAAAGGTCGCCGGTTCAAGCCCGTCCACCGGTCAAAAAATTTATTTCTTTGTAATTAACATTTCCAGAGTGTTCCAGATGTTTCTTATGTTCACTTGTAATTTCTACTTTTATTCTGATTTCTGGTAATTTCTGTCTGTGTATAAATAGGAGAGCACTCTGCCCGAGAGGCAGTTAGTGCCGCGTGTACGTTTCAGTTCGCAATAAACCTGCTTTCAGTATAAGTGCTGTGTTCAGTCGACAACCCTGCCTTCGAAGTCAAGCTTCCTTCCATTTCAACGCGACATTGTTTGGTGGAGGCGCCGGGTACACTCTGAAATAACTGCATCACCGTGGCTCCGTAAAGGCCTCGCTTACACGGACTAAAACCGGAATACAAAAGACATACCGTAAATCATTCCGAAAATCTGTAATATCAGAAGAACCATGGACACGAAACACATCAGACACCCGTCGGTGCCGGCCGCGGTGGCCGCGGGGACTGAGGCACTCCAGTCACGGACTGCACGGCCACTACGGTCGGGTTGGGCATGGATATTTGTGCCGTTCTTAGTATTAGTTAATTCATAAGTAGTTTGTAAGTTTAGGGACTGATGACCCCGTAGTTAAGTCCCATAATCTATACAAACATTTGAACATTTTTGAACATTTGAATACCCGTCGGTGTTTTCTGGAGACGCTGGACAGGACCCCAATAAATGGCCAAAGAGGTTCGACCGAGTTGCCAACTACAACAAGTGGGGTCATACAATGTGCTTGGGCAACGTTTATTTCTACCTGGACGGAACAGCCAAGCAATAGTTCGAAATCAACGAAGAGAAGCTAAATGACTGGGTAACGTTCTAGACGGAACTCAAGAAGGCGTTTGGTGACCGCCAGCGACAAATCCGCTCGGCGGAATAACAACTGAAGAACCGGGCCCAACTACATGGTGAGCCGACACAGTCAACATACAGAAAGTTTTGGCCCTGTGTAACATAGTCAATCCGAATATGACTGAGGCCAACCAAATCACGCACCTGATGATGGGTGTAGCAGAAGACCAAGCTCTTCTGATAAAAGACGTCGCTACAACGGAGGAGTTCATTAAGTGGGGCCAGCGTACTGAAGAGATGCAACAAAGGAGGGTTGGACGAAAGAAGTATGACAGACTCGAGAATGTAGTTCCTATGGCCGTCGTGGAAGACCAGCATGACTCATACGACAAATTGTGAAGGAAGAATTGCAACAATTTATGACAGCCGGGACTATTAGACCGAGGGAGCATCAGGTTATGGCCATGGATGTAAGCCCTATAAGTGACGAGGGAGACGCCGCCGCCGAGGACGATGTATTTGAGACATTAGGTCCTGTCTGCCCCGCCAGTCGCACCCGACGTGAATAATGGCGTCGCCCTGCTATGACTTACGCTGGAGCCGCCAAACGGCAGCCTATGAACTGGCCGCAGCCACAACCAACTCCCCCGGCAACAATGACGCCCCGCAGAAGAACAAACGTCTGGAGGTCAGAAGACAACACACCAGTTTGTTTCCATCGTGGGCGCCCTGGACATGACGTACGCTACTGCAGAGAGAGAAGGCGAATACTCGACGATTATTTTGCCGCAAGACGTCAGCCATCAGAGCAGTTCTATCCCAGGCAGTCACCTGCTGATGAATTCAGTCGACCTATGGGAAGAAGCCCATCGCCGTACTCTAGACGAGGTCGCTCCCCGACGCGCCACAGCCGTTCACCGTCGCCGTACAGAGGTACCAGCCGCTCCCCTAGCCGCCGCGCCCAGGAAAACTAAGCGAGGAGACCATCTACGGAGGTGAGGCCGCCGCAGATGAAAATCCTCCATGGACGACAGTTACTAAGATGTCGGGAAATCTCATAGACGTCATAATCGACGACCAACCTGTCCGGGCACTGGTTGATTCAGGAGCTTCTTTCTCTGTATTGTCGGATAATTACCGCCGCACACTAAGGAAGACAATGTTCTGTGATGGGGGCAACTGTGCTTAAGGTCGCAAATGGAAAGTACGGCCAGCCAGAAGGAACTTGTGTCGCAAGAATAACCATCAACAACATGACCCAGCTGTTTGAATTTCTCGTTTAACAGAAGTAGTCATAATGTCATTCTCGGATGGGACTTCCTTCAGGCATCCCAAGCTATCATTGACTGTGGAAGATCTGAGCTGCAAATTGAGGAAGTTGCTCCGACGGCTTCGCGTAATACAGAATTTTCTGGGAGGTTATTTTACAATTTATTATTATAGGTGACCAGTTTCGATCTAAGTTTAGATCGTCTACAGCGAGAGGTCTGTAGATGATCTAAACTTAGATCGAAATCGGTCATCTATAATAATAAATTGTAAAAATTTTTCGAAGTAGACTTATTTTTTATCATTAAATCTTAAGAATAAATTGACTGTGATGCATATTATTCTTGTAAAGTGAGTGGCACACGAGGCTTACTCCAACTACCCAGAGGAGTATTACAATACACTCTATTTTATACAACGATTCTGTAAGCACGACTTGATATAATTGAATTAACTGTACATAACTCAATAGTTTGCTTAGATTTTTCATGATATAATTGTTTTATTAAGATGATAATGCATTTTAAATAAGATTCTCCGAATGTCTGGTATTTCTGTATAATGCAGATACCTTAGACAGGTTCATAACGATATTATGTAACAAAGCGAATGGGTTCCTAGAATTATACATTATAATACAGACCTTGGATTACATACCATTTTATCTAAGGCACATATTTATTGTGCTTATGTCATAGGTCTACAAAAATATATCTCAGTATTACCCCGGTTAGTTTAGAGTATGACAACATATTACCACATTCTTCTCAAAAATATATTATTGGTATCCTTTCTTTTATTGTGAACATCAAGCTACTGGGTATATATATATATATATATATATATATATATATATATATATATATATATATATATATATATCAAGGATCAACAGATCAAGCCGACTCAAGGTAATTGTTAAAGTGATGCTCGCTATTTGCTAGGGTTGTTTTGTATGGTTGCAGTATGTGTATGAGCGTGCGTATAATCTATGTTGACTTCTCTTTCCTATAACTAATTTCTTAGCGCCTGTGTCCACCTTTCTATATTTCACTGTGTTATGGCTCCTTTTGTTTCATTCCTATTAAACTTAATATATTGATCTGTAAACTTATTTGTTAAAACTCAGACAATTTTCCGGTCACACATGAATTCCGCAGTGTTAAACGATTTTATTGCATTTGATCTCCTTTTTATAAGTATTGTTTTTAATTGTAACCCATTGTTTAACTGCACCCAGAATTTTCTGGGAGGTTTTTTTTACAATTTATTATTATAGGTGACCAGTTTAAATCGTCTACAGCGAGAGGTCTGAAGATGATCTAAACTTAGAACGAAATCGGTCATCTATAATAATAAATTGTAAAAATTTTCGAAGTAGACATTTTTTATTATTAAATCTTAAGAATAAATTCTTGTAAAGTGCGTGGCACACGAGGCTTACTCCAACTACCCAGACGAGTATTCCAATACTCTCTAGTTTATACAACGATTCTTTTTATAAGTATTGTTTTCAATTGTAACCCATTGTTTAACTGCACTTTTAACTGTGATTCCATTTACAAAATCCTTATACTAATTGTTATCTATCCCCCGAATTTCTGTGTGCTTTGATGAATAAATTGATTTAATTAAGTCAAAAATTTACTTTCCTTTACAAATTCCTAATTCACTATTTTGGACGGGTAATTAGATAGTTAGAGGACTGTGTTTATTATTTCGTGCACTCTGAGCAATTATCTCGTCACTGTGGTTGTAGACGCAGGGTGTTGGATCTTTTTCCATATTTTTAATAAAAAATATGGCGGTGATCCTTGATATTAACATGAATGAAGATTATATTAAAAATTTATTTGCACATCTATGATTTTGCATATTTGCATTCCAGTGGACCGTCTCTGATGAGTAAGAAATATATCTGCTCGGTGCGGTTATCTAAGGTAGATACATACAGGGTGTCCCAGCTATCTTGTCCACCCAAAATATCTCTGGAACAATAACAGCTATTGGAAAACGAATTTCACCGGTGTCAATGTACGGCTGGGGCCCATGAATGTACATATTTGGAAACATTCTTAAACGAAAGCAAATGTGTTTTTTTAACACAAACTTATGTTTTTTTTTTAATGGACACCCTATATTTTTTCTTCAGCAATCCATAGCATGACAAAATACATAAACAATGTCGTTGATTGCATCGCAATATTCCAGTTACATCAAGAGATATTGCGACGCGAAGTTGACGCTTGAAATACGTGAAACGCGCGACTAGCGCACGTCCTGAGCAGCATGGGGTTCTCGCCTGAGTCTCAGGACGTGCGCTAGCCGCGCGTTTCGCGTATTTCAAGCGTCAACGTCGCGTCGCAATAAATCGGGATGTAATTGGAATATTGCGCAATCAACGCCATTGTTTATGTGATTGCTCATGCTATGGATTGCTGAAGAAAAATATAGGGTGTCCATTTAAAAAAAAAAAATAAATAAATAAATAAAAAAAATAAATAAATAAATAAATAAATAAATAAATAAAAAGTCTGTGTTATTGTTCCAGAGATATTTCGGGTGGACAAGATAGCTGGGACACCCTAGAGAGAGAGAGAGAGAGAGAGAGAGATAGTGTTATTATATTTGGCAAATAAGTTCTTTTTTACTATCTTCATGTTTATAGATTAGAAGATGACGGTCTACATAACGTCGAAAACGGTCATCGTAAGAAACTACGAAATGAAAACGCGATCTTGCCTGGAAACCTGTATAAATTGATTTAGATCGCCCTAACGAACCGTGAGTTCCATTCATAACACATTAAAGTATGTATATTTCAAAACTGCATTAAACATTTACCACTGAATGCTTGCTTTTATTATTTTTATCAAACCGTGTCCCAATCGCTCAATAATAATTAAAAAAAAAACCATGCGTTTCCTCTGCACCAACTTATACAAAGAGCGCCACGTATGGTAGAAGCACGCGTCCTGGGCTCTCGGACAATCAGCGGCGATATCACGGCTGACCCTCCGTCCGTATATTCCCTCTGACTTGGAACAGCGGCGAGTGGGGCGAGATCCACCGCGAAGTGCCTCAGCCCCGTGTTGGCCGGTTTGCCAGAGCCCTGCCGTCCTGTCTCGGCCAGAAAGTCCTCCCCCCCCCCCCCCCCGCCGCTCGTCTGTGGGATACTACTGCAGCCACTGCAGCCCGCCCTAACAGAAATCCACTCGGCTCAATCTTTTCAAAGGGCCGGGCGTCATCCCGCGGCCGACATTTCCGTCCCGTCCGCAGCGTTCTGCCGCTGCCACCGCAAGTTTTCCACTTCTGTCTCACCGACGAAACACGTCCGCTCCAGTTGCTCCAAGTCGGATGCTGTGGACATGTTAGCAGTATTGCGGTCCCTTCTTCAAAGCATTGTCAAGCCAACGAATTTGATTGTACGTCTTGACATGACTGTCCAAGAAAGGCATTGTAAATTATTGACACCAAAGACGCTGCTTTTTATTACTTTATGAGGCGCGTCCAGAAAGTAAATTCCGTTTAGTAATAAAATGAAATTGTACGCAGATACAGAAGAAATTTTTATTGCACAAAATTCTACAACTCTTAAACTACTTTTCCACATAACTGCCGAAATTTTGTGGGTACTTGTCATAGCGTGCCACAAGTTTTTGCATGCATCCTTCACAGAAGGTTACCGCCTGTGTATTCAACCATGTGGTAACAGCTCCTTATCATCGTTGAAGTGTTGACCACCAAGGACAGATTTTAGGTGTAAGAAGAGATGAAAGTCGCTAGGACAGAGGTCCGAGCTTTATGGAGGATGATCAAACAGGTCCCATTGAAATTTCCGTAAGAACTGTTTGGTCACATACGGTGTGTGAGGTCAGGCATTATCGTGAAAAAAAAATCTTTTGACAATAATCCTCTTCTTACACCTAAAATCTGTCCTTGGTGGACACACTTCAACGATGATGACGAGCTGAAAGAACATGTTACCACATGGTTGAATACACAGGCGATAACATTCTATGAAAAAGGCACACAAAACCTTGTGCCATGCTATGACAATTGCCTACAAAATTTCGGAAGCAATGTATAAAAGTAGTTTAACAGGTGTAGATTTTTGTACAATCAATATTTCTTCTGTATCTGTACCCGTTCGTTTTATATAACCAAAAGAAACTTGGCTTGTTTCGGCGTGAATGCCATCGTCAGGTGTACCTTGTAAGATCGCTGCTTCTCTTGCCAAACATCGATAACATAAGAATTATTATTAAAAAAAAAAGTATATATACAGCTATGTAAGAGCTATAACAACAGTTCTATGTAAATAAGGACCTATACATATAAGAGAAGCAGCTATCTTACAAGCTACACCTGACGATGGCATTCACGTCGATACAAGCCTGTCGTATTAAATAATTTTACGAAAAGCAGCGTATTTGATATCAATAATTTACAATGTCTCTTAATGACATATATGACGCAGCGGGCCCAGAAGATTATAAATGACCAAGAAACGGTAAAAAATGTAAAAAAATTTCAAAAAAATGTTTAATTGTTGTTGCTTTAAAGAAAAAACTTCTTCTAAATCGTCACTGACATTCTTTGTGTGATAAATACGTTGTAAAATTATGATATTTATGTAATGCCTTTCGCATTTTAGCTTAAATATCGTTTAGTTTTCATATGTGACTAAGATGTCCATCTTCATGTATTATTAAGATTGACTAAAGAATTTAAACGTGGCCTTATATGCAGCACCTGGATATGAAATAATGTCTACAATTGCAGCCCCACAAGTTGCTTTAAAATAATTACAAAAATTCTCTAGACTTCGACAATACTATGGCTGTTATCATCAGATTGTAAAAGTACCACATGAGACTTTTACATAAGTAAAGGAATGCTCTTGTTGTATAAAATATTAACAAAGTGCTAGTTTTCAAGAATCCCTTTATAAGATTTTTATTGCCATAGATCGCTTATGGATCTTATATGAATAGTTTCGACTCAATGAGTCATCTACAGTTTTCACTGTGATAAAATACTACCTAGACATGAAGCACAGTGTAGTACAGGGTCTTGAACACCATGACCCAAATGCATGTTCAACTGATGATGTGCATACCATTTGTAACTTGCCACAGTGATGTTTCACCTGAAGTATATTTCTTAACATGCCTGGGCAAGTAAGATTTGATTATGACTCTTTAACGAGTCGAAAGTAGTCATATAAAAACAATAAGCTATATATGGCAATAAAAATGTTATAAAGGAATTCTTGACTATTACATTAAAAGATCGCCTCCTACAAAAAATTCTGAATAAAATGTCAGGTAATTATGCTAGTTGCTGAATAGCAGTATGAACAAATAATCAGTCTGATGACGCCTTGATCTGTTGGCACATCGGCAGCCCCTTAACGGGTTTTTATTTGTTCGGACTGCTAGCCAGTAACTAGCATATTGTTTTTAATCTTTTATGCAACAAGTACATTCGTTTACTTTTGTAAAAGTTTCATGTCGTAATTTTGCATTTTGGTAATAACTTCCATACTGTTGTCGAAATCAAGGTAAATTCTGTAATTATTTTAAAGCAACCTGTGGGACTCAAATTGTCAACATTATTAACTAATGTGTTGCCAGTTTTTCTAAGATACATTTGCGTATTTCCGATGCATAGTTATTGCTTTCAAAACTGTGGTTCGATTCACGTCAGAAAACCGTTATTATATGTGTTGCTTTTTTCCTTGTTACAGTGTTCCGATGATGTGCCATAAGCGCGATACGTGTTAAATAAGCATTACAATGTTGTAACAGACTGTTATTTATCATAAAATGCATTCATTACCTTCAAACATAAAACACCATCATCGCAATATAATTATTTAATTTACTGATGAACGGTTTTAATGGGCTATGCAACTGTCATCTGGTCGTATAAAAGTCTACAATGTTGTCACTGTCAATTGCTTGTAACTATCTCTTTCAAGCTGTTGATAATTTAAGTTATATATTATATAATTTGACTAAATGTTATGCTGCAGGTTATGTTTAACCTCCAATTTTTAAATAACGTAACATGACCACATTATAGAATTTTATACGACCAGAAGATGGTGGCATTCATTGTTGCTGTTTTCAAACTTATCACTCAAATAATTAATTGGCGATCTCGGCGTTTTTCTGTTTAAGATAATTTATCTAGGCAGATCGTCTCCATCCTGCTGTGTCACGTAGTATCAAAAATGGATTGACTTTTGCTGCGCTAGGGCGATGAAGAGCAGTTGTATTAATCACCAATTAGAAGGGTCTACAATGTGAAAGAAATTCACACACTGTTACAGTTGATTCAAATATTTTATGAGGATAGTTTGCAATTCGCCACAAAGAAGACCGTCGAGCCATGACAGTCACGCTCAAACTCAAGTAACTTAGCTTTTGCCCACAGCCTTCGACAGAAAAATTCACATACTTTCATTCACACAATCATACAGCTACACTTCATAGACACACAAGCGTCATCTCCGGCTGTTGTTTTCCGAGTGTGAGTGTATATATATATATATATAATATATATATATATATATATATATATAAGCGTGTGTGTGTATATGTGTGAAGAGTGTCTTTGTGATTGTATGAAGCAAAGTGTGTGATCTTTCTGACGGAGCATATAGCCGAAAGCAAAATTACTAGTTTAAGAGCGTCTTTCTTTCTTTTAGGTTCCTCTCGTGGTTTGAGAAAATTCTTTAAGGTGAGTTGCGAATTATGTTCATTGTAATATTACATCTAAGTTTTTCATATTTGTGGAGCGACCCTTTCAATCAATTTAAAGGACAACAGACAAGGTCGCTTTTAATTTTTACTTAGATTAGCGGTTTTGGTAGTGCCAAGTTCGGATCTCATTTCATTCCTCACATTACAAATAAATTATTTAAAAACACTTATTCGCCAACATTGTTGTTGGATTGTCATCATACAAATAAATATATAAGGCCTCTTGTTTTAATATGATGTGTTCACTAAATTCAAAGAGAACTGATTAAATTAGCTTTAGTCATTGTAATTTTGATTTAGTGACCGCATCACATTACAGCAGGAGGCTTTTGATATTTTGGTTGTGTGATGACAAACCAAAAACATTGTTGGTGAATAAATGTGTTTTTTAATTATTTATTTGTGATGTGAGAAAGAGAAATGAGAGATCCTAACTTGGCAGTTAAACTGCCAAAACCGGAAATCTAAGTAAAATTGAAAAGCGACGTTGGCTGTTGCCCACAATAAGTAAACTTAATTATATTCTTAACACCCTGTTAGCAATATCAACATAACAGCTAGTATCAAGACAATTTACATTTACCTTTGTTCACTTTCAGTTGCAATATACTTTTTAAAAACTTTCTTCAACATAGAAATACTGAAATTGACATTCAGATAGACCACTAAAATTAAAATAGCTCATTTAGTTTTAACTGGCGAATGAAAACTGTGGCTTGGCGGCGACATGGTTTGGTTTTGTGACTTGGGCGACAGTTGTGTTGACTTCGTTTTATATTAGGGTTTTAACTTGCGACATTTAAGCTGTAGATTACGTCTTAATTTCCACCATTGTATTGGATGTATAGGTTCAAAATTCTATTTGTCACCTCAGTATGAAAATTAAGTTGGTAGATCTGGTACCTCTTCGCAGTTAATAAAATTTATATCTTTGTTGAATTTTTCACTGTAAATATTGGTTCAGGATTTTATTTAAATCTTAAAGACCTTTCTTTAATGTTTGAGCATGAAAATCCGTTCCTCAGGGGCTGATATTTAATAAACCAAAGAATAAAAATTCGAATCATTGAGTCCCGGTAGTTCAGATAATTTGACGCCCATCACAAAGATAATGTTTTTGCTTGATCTTTTTTATTTATAGAATTATTCTTTAGAAATTTTCACCATACGTTTCTCCTGACCACTGGTGTTAGATATATTCCTTCACTTTTAGAATATGCTGGGACAATGTTAGGGAATTAAATACTCGAATAACGTTTAAGATTTTTTTTAAGCTTCATAGATTCTCTATTCTGAAATCAATAGGTACATTCACTACACTTTCACAGTACACACTTTATAAGTTCACAATTCGTTATTTTTTTCATCATGTTTGATTGTATTAATCTCGCTGGAATGTTCATCAGTTTATTACGGGAGGGAGAAGTTTCTAATTCTTCCGTCCCATCCTATCCCGATCGAAGTCCAAAGATAATGTTCGCTTTCGCATATGATCACGATATGAAAGTTTATATTAAAGTTTAAATACGTTTTCGCGTTTTTTCCTATCTTAGAACTTAACCGCGTATAATATTTGAGCTAAGCACTGAGTGCTCGTTACAAAGAGAGCTCAACACATAGAGAGCTAAACACATAGAGAGAGAGTAACTCAACTGCGGGTACTATTTATAATAGCAATCTGACAAATGATCTCTGATATAAGAGATGTTTTGACCTAAGTATTCCCTGGATACTATTACTCTGAATTATGCTGATATAATTTGAAATTACTAAATTTTTTGAAAAATGAGAAAATTCTGCCTCAACAAATTACTAAAATTACGTAACGATGAACAAGGTCGGAATACCGTGATTCTAATACTATGGTCGCGATGTGGTGTTACAAAACACATTCTACAAAGATAACATGAATGAAAATGCAGCCCAATACTGACTGTTGGAGCCACTGCTACCGGTATATTTCATACTGAGTACCATGTTACGGTATTAGTCTGCAGTCTAGGAAACTATTTTAGGAAGCCAACCACCATCCAACCCATATACGCGAGTTTCAGAAGCGCGCGTGTTATCTATCACATTGTGCTATTCAGTTCTTCGTTTGCCGCGCTAAATGGCCTCGTGGTCTGAAACGTCATGCTACAGACGGGGCGGCTGTTTCCGTCGGAGGTTCCTCTCTCAGGCATGGGTTTGTGTGTTGTCCTTAGTGTAAATTAGTGTAGCAGTTCGTAAGTCTAGATGCTAATGATCGTAGCACTTCTGGTCATATAAGGTTACAAATATGTTTCTTTGTTTCCACAACTGACAACTTCTGATGAAGCTAGGTAACAGTAACTAACTAAAGAGTCAAATACCAGAGACCATATGACACATGGCGGGATGTGATTGTTTCAGCAGCCTTTCCACAGCAATGAAGGTAATAGAAATTGGTATAGTGGATGGCAAAAACGTTCCTTATTCTGCGTTAACTGGGGCACGAAATCAGGGCGTAGCTTTTCAGGGGAGTGACGAAGAATTCTTCAACATCGCGTACCATACGTGGTCGCGTATTATCATCTTGCAATGTTACCGTCGGAAATCCTAAAAAAAAAAAAAAAAAAAAAAAAAAAAAAAAAAAAAAAAAAAAAAAAAAAAAAAAAAACAGCATGCTCCAACCTTTCAGAGCAATTCTTACCAGAGGCCATTGGAATCGACGGTGTTTGCAGACTCTAATCAATCATATTGGAGCAAGTGAATCGGGATTTATCAGGAAAAAGGTTCGTTCAAGTCCCGACTCCAGCTGCATCACTACGACATGTCGGGTTACGACGGCCGGCCTTACACCAGATCACTCTGCCAGTATGTGCAAACAGCGGATTCTCTACAACCAGACAACACATCCGGAGACTCTTTGAGTTAATGCCGAGGCTAAGGCAGGTGTTACAGACATTATATGACCCATTTCAAGTGTAGCTGTGTTTTCACTCATTTGATCTTCGTACAACGTGTTTTCTGCCGAATTTGGCCGTGGTTTCTGTAGTCCTTCCTGGTGTTCCAGTAGTGGCAACATTGGACCTACAGCTCTGGTGTCAGATGATACTACTGGACATGATCCTGTCTACGGTTACTACCACACGCTTCGAATTTGGAGGTTCACTAAAACATGAGGTCGATATTTTACGGGTGAAGCGATAATTGCACACACGGCGTACTTTTAATGGTCAAACGAGCTGTTGCTTGGGTAATGTGGTCAAGTGAAGTTGATACCAGACATTAATTGATTAAGCCGAAACAAGTTTGCATGTTATTGTATGACTATTTTTGCAGACATGATAAAAAGAACTTATAAGGAATGCCGTATAGACACCATTTTCCTTTCGACATCCCCAAAACCTTCATTCAGTGCACTGCAAACTTGTCTCCATGAGCCTCTAGTACCATTTCTATGTCCCAAGATTTGTTCTACTAAACGTGTCTCCGTTCTACTACCGAAATAAGTATTATCATTATGTACTTATTAATCCGTTGTAATCATACGACCATTTGTTTAGCAATATAGAAAGAAGTACGATTCCTTGCGTGAATATGGATAAAGCTTAGACACGTGAAATAATGGATAGGAGCCCTACACTAGAAGAACGCAGTAAGTAAAGTATTTGGGCAGGACGAGAAGAGTGAATAGCTTACCGCTCAGAGGACTAGTCGCCCCCTGCAATAAAGAAACGAAGATCTCAAGAACAACAGAGAACGAACATGATACAGCAAGCGCAATGATACGATCTATCCGACGAAAAATAAATAATTAAAGCGACTGTTGCCGCAGAGTGTGGAAATTCGGATTTGACTGACTGTTAGGGACAAACTTTTAATCGCGCCTTTGTACTTAATTTAATGCCCTGCAGCGAATGAGATGAAGAATTTTTATGTTATTTATTATATACAGAACTCACTATCGAATGAATATTTTATATTTTAGTCTAATATGTGCGAAGTAGACTGTATGGCGAGAAGGTGCAGCGAGAACTGAAGATTATTTAAATACGTGCCCTTCTGTATTGCTTGCACCGCACCGGTACACGTGGCCTACAGTAGCAGTGAGAACCTGCTAACCGTCTTTTTTCCGATGCCGATCCGAGATTGGCCAGTCTTCGAGCTCCAATGCCCTACAACGTACAGTGGAGTCAAATCCCAAAAACTGGCTAAATGTAGGAAATAAAATTGCTATTCTAGGGACTTTTAGTGGACACCTAGTATGTATTAGGACCGTAAATAAAAGGGAATCGTCCCTACCTCGCTAAGAAAAGCATTTCGTTTGTGAGCATCGGTGTGTGTGTGTGTGTGTGTGTGTGAAACCTGCCGATGGTATTGCAGCAACACTCGGCCGGTACATCATGGGCCGTGAAACCTGATCCTCCCCTTGACGTAGCATCTACAGTGGAGGCGCACTACTGCCTAACGCCAATGCGCCCGAGACATCGTGGTGGGTATTACTCTCTCTCTCTCTCTCACCAACGACGCCACAATTCAAACAAGTGATGACCTGTAAAATTCCATATCAGTTTCCAGAAGCAAACAATTGCGTGATTTGGTATCAAACTTAGATATGAAGCTGAATAGCCGAAAAGCGTGGAAATTATTGAAGACCCTGAATAATGACTCAACCACCTCTCCTGATCTATAAAAGATAACCTCTGATCAAATTGCTCACCAGCTACTTCTCAATGGTAAGACTAAAGGGAGATCCGGAAAATCTAAAATCATTAGACAGGCAGAGGAGAAGGAGCATCTTGGCACCCCTTTTACCTTGGAAGAGTTGGACACGGTCTGCACGTCTATAAAGAGCAATAAAGCTACCGGCTTAGACGAAATACGGACAGAACAAATTAAAAACTTTGGACCTGCTACAAAATAGTGGATATTAAATCTTATGAACACCTGTACTTCCAAACTGCAAATCCCCAAAGTTTGGCGTAAAGCCAAGGTAATAGCACTTTTAAAGCCTGGGAAAGAGCCAACAGACCCAAAAAGTTTCTAACTGTTCTCCCTCCTGTGTCATCTGTACAAAGTATTGGAAAGACTAATCATAAATCGAATATCTGATGATATTGATAAAATCCTCATAAAAGAGCAGTCTGGCTTCCGACCGGCAAGGTCTTGCTGTGGGCAGATTCTTAATTTGACTCAACATATTAAGGATGGGTATGAGAGAGGTGAAATAACGGGAGTGGCATTTATCGACCTCACGGCGGCATATGATACTGTCAACCACAAAAAGCTACTTAGGAGAGTATATTTAGCTACAAAGGATTACCAACTAACCCAGATCATCCAATTTCTGCTGCAAAAGAACAAGAAGGGTGGATGGAGAACACAAAAAAATGGTCTTCCCCAAGGAAGTGTGCTGTCTCCACTGCTATATAATATATATACAAATGATCAACCAATTAACTCTTCAACTAAGGCATTTATATACGCTGATGATACGGCACTCGCTGCCCAAGGTAGGACCTTTGAGGAAGGAGAGGGGGAGCTGACAACAAGTCTTGAAAGCCTGCCCAAGTATTATGACGAAAACGAGTTGAAACCAAATCCTGAAAAGACCCAGGTCTGTGCTTTTCATCTTAGAAATAGGTATCCCAACAGGAAATTGAACATCACTTGGAGAGGAGAACAGCCACTTAACTGCGAAACTCCTAAATACCTTGGAGTGAAGCTGGACCGGTCCCTCACTTTTAAAGCCCACTGTGAAGAACCGAAGGGCAAAGTAGCCGCGCGAAACAACATCATCCGCAAACTTACAGGAACCGCCTGGGGTGCCCAACCACAAGTGCTTAGAACATCTGCTTTGTCATTATGTTTCTCCGCAGCTAGACAGGTAGATACAGCTTTAAACGAGACAGGACGAATTGTGACAGGTTGCTTACGACCTACTCCTGTCAATAAATTGTACCAAATTATGGGTATAGCACCACCAGGTATTCGTAGACAAGCTGCAGCAGAAGCGGAGAAGAAGAGACAGGAAACCGATCCAAGACATCCTTTGTTCGGACATGTGCCTCAACGGTCAAGACCGAGGCAAGGAAAAGTTTCCTGCAGAAAACTACAGCAATTCGTGTAACCCCTAGAACTCGCAGAGAGGAGCTCTCTGAAGGAAATCAAATAAAGGTCAAGGAGGAACTAGCCGAAGGCTCACACCTGCCATATGGGACCTGGAAGATGTTAAACAGGCTGCGAGTTGGAGGGTCAAGATGCAGAACCTACCTCAAGAAGTGGGGTTTCAGCAGTGAGGATGAAATGTGTTCGTGTGGTGCCGTGCAGGACAAACAACATCTACTCGTCTGCTAGAATCTATCTACCGTCCGCGTGTACAACTGATGACTTAGCAGTAGCCAGTGAGACCGCTGTGAAAACCGCTGAATACTGGGCTGAGCAGAAAATATAATCATCTTACCATCCCACCTAAATGCTTGTAAATTTGTGCTGTGATTAAATACCTAGTTGGTTTGTATTTATTCCATGTCCTGGACAGGAAAAAAATAAAATAAAACCATGACGCCAGCAGCTTTAGAATCCAAAGATTGTACGCAAACAGTATTAATGATGTACTTTGTCGCTTATCGTACGTATAAACCATAGATAGCAACATTAATAATAATATCTGTGACGTACACTAACATTTGTGCAAGTCTTTAAAAATTCAGGTGTCGTACCTTTCAGTATCTTATCGTCGTACTTTTAGGACATATGTTTTTTATTTTGTGTTAGCTCTACTACTTTTATGACGTTATATTACCTTCTACATATCAGGATGTGTATCCCGTCACAATTACTTGTGTGTACTGAAATATATTTGGTTGAATATGACTGTATTTTCGTATTTCATATAAAGTGCTTCATTCAACAAGCTGCATTTTGTTTCAGTGTTCCTATGTTTCGCATGTCATTGTTGAGGAGGCCTAGCGTTGCATATAGGTGTGAATGATTTCAATTTTCGACAAAGAACCCGCATCTAAATTCGATGCCTGTTATTTGTCGAGTCCTATCACGCTGTGCTTATTTGATTTTCAACATTGATATGTGTGCTAAGAAATTTTACATTACAGAGCGGACACGAGTGGAAGCTTCAAAATGTAACTCTTGACATGGTAATGCCGCAAGACACCATAGAAACCAATTGCCGGCGTCTCGCAGGGGACAGCGTCACAGACTGCAGTGCTGAAGGTCGCCGATTCAATCCCGACCCGCGGCAAAGATTTATTTCTTTGTAATTAACAATTCCAGAATGTTCTACATCTCTCTTACGTTCACTTGTAAATTCTAGTTGTTTCTTATGTTAACAGTTCTTCTAATTTTTGGTACATTCTGAGCACATTTGGTACATTCAGAGCACTCTGCCCGAGAGGCAGTTAGTGCTGCGTGTATGTTAGATTCGCAATAAACCTGCTTTAAGTATAAGTGCTGTGTTTAGTTGCCTTAGAAGTCAAGCCTGCTTCAATTTGAAAGCGACAATATTGTTTCCCTTCGTTAAATATAACGCCTTGTAACTCTTTTTCAAATCTAAATGCATTTAGATCGAAACAGTACTTTTTAACAGATTGTTACTCCCGATTTTGTGGGCCCAAATTCGTTTTCTCACTTTCGCAAACAGAATCAACTTCTAAAATTAAATTTTCCAAGGTAACGCGCAAAACGAACACATAGGCAGTATTATAGCTTACCATCTCACTTTTCCTGCTGCTGCTGCTGAGTCTTGCGTCAAGGATCGTCGTTATATACGAAACCCCACTTTAGATGGGCGCGATGAGTCCTCCTTTGCGCGGCCGGTAGAAAACGTAATTATGATCATGCAATGAAGAATTTCGCGACCGGATGTCATACTTGCTGGTAGAACTTCCGGGTTATAAGGCCGTGGTCCATCAAACATTTCAGTTTTTCCTAACGTTTCGTCCAGAGCTGCGCCGGACATCTTCGGAGGTCTTCTTACTTCCGTTGAGTCTTGCCGACAAGAGTCATCGGAAGTAAGAAGACCTCCGAAGATGTCCGGCGCAGCTCTGGACAAAACGTTAGGAAAAACTATGTCTGATGGACCACGGCCTTATAACCAGGAAGTTCTACCAGCAACGTAATTATGATGCCTTGACAACGTATTTAAATATCTAAGGATCCAAAAGTGAACAAAATTTCAGCCAACCTGTTGATTTTTTGTTCACTTTTGGAACGTGTTCCACCGTTGCTGAACTGCAGCCATGTTAAAAAATATTGAATCTCTAAGTAGGTCGACAGGGGTTACAACATACAACAAAAAATATTCGGACACTTAAACAAATCACATTCTTATTTCTGAGACAGACATTCATGACAGTACGGTTACAACAAAGTGTTAAGCGATGACAATGTTATACCAAAGTGTGACACGAGAAGAGAAATATGCATTTTTATTAATTTAATAAACAAGTAATGGTTGCGGAGTGCTCTATATGAGAAACGTTGCATCTCTTCTGCACGCAGGAAAAACGAGGTACCGAAGTACAGTACATCAGCGCATTCAAGAGTAACCGATGGAGTTGTCATCGTGTACTTCGCGAAGTCTTCGGGCCGTTTGATGTCGAAGGTGACTTATATCATCCAGCGGGCGACTCAACATTTTACTCTGAGCCCATCGTGCCTCGTTAACAACGACAGTTTATCGGGAGTATGATTATACATCCTTGTGCAAAGTCTGACCAGTAAGACAGTAAAAAGATCCTCGAAGTGTTTGGATGTAGCTAATGGATACTAGCGATCGTAAACACTAACTGCAACCGCTAAAATCTGACCAAGACAGCCATACCTCGGAGTTTTTGACCCGTGATTGATCGATACTAAGCCTAGGACCTCCTAAAACAAGCATCCTGCCAACAAGGTAGCATTTATGCTTACGTCCTTCGGCATAGGTATCTTTCCTTCCTTGAGACTAATTCATTTTAAATGTTCTCGACATTTTGACCAACTAATTCCGATGTGTAAGACTACTGTGATATTAATGTTTCTCTCCGACATCTTTGCGAGAATAATCGTCACCATATGTAATGCAGATATCGATAAATATATTGATATTAAATTCACGAAATACAAAATAGTGTTAATTGTAGCGAAGGAATCAGCGTTTCACACGAAAATAAATCTGATTTTATTGAAAGCTGTTTAAATCGGTCTATGCAACAACAATAACATGACATTTTTTGTCAAGTTATGTGTTTCATTTTACTGACTGTAAAATATCTTCAGCGATTTGGAACAATAGACATCCACTCTTAAATTTTGTGTCTTACAGCGAAAAATAAAACTGAAACAAGTTTTTTGTTTACATACATAATTTTTAACTTGGATTTTGACCTCAAAGAAAATTTTGTAAACTTACACGTTTCAATGCAGCTTCCTCATTCTGCAGTCACTGCACTGATGGTTTTGGCTCTGTTAGACACTTTTTCGCTACACTATGTATTCCGTACATTTCACACAACACAATAGTATAGTTCCAACTGTGTTTCATACTTGTCGGTTGTAGTAGGTATGTATAGTGTGTTAGTTTTTTGCTGATTTCAACATTTGAATTTTTTTTTTCTATTTCTTTTTCCGTTTCTTGGATCTATTGCTTACTTCGTCTGTGTATCTATTATACCTCTTTTGAGCCACTTCTCTGTGTTGATTTAAATTACGGGCCACTTTCCTTGTCATTTGATCTATAACCGTGGAACGTGACGAGACTCCAATGTGTCGTTACAGGTTCCAATACGGAATTCATAATCGAGGCTTCTATTGCAACAACAAACACTTCACGCAGACAAACAAACAAACAAATCCCCCCCCCCAAACACACACACATACACATATACACACACACAAGTGACGCGCATATTTGGGATGGCGGACGTTGCAGTCAGTTCTCGGAACAAGAGAGTCCGTCATCCCATCAGGGCATGCCTTTTTTATTTATTTTTATCTTTATCGGGACTCGAACCTGGGACCTTTGCCTTTCGCGGGCAAGCGCTCTACCACTGAGCTACCCCGACACGACTCACGATGCCGCCCCACAACTTTACTTCCGCCAGTACCTCGCCTCCTACTTTCCAAACTTTGGAAAGTAGGAGGCGAGGTACTGGCGGAAGTAAAGTTGTGGGGCGGCATCGTGAGTCGTGTCGGGGTAGCTCAGTGGTAGAGCGCTTGCCCGCGAAAGGCAAAGGTCCCAGGTTCGAGTCCCGGTTCCGGCACACAATTTTAATCTGCCAGGAAGTTTCATATCAGCGCACACTCCGCTGCAGAGTGAAAGTTTCATTCTGGAAACATCCCTTAGGCTGTGGCTAAGCCATGTCTCGACCATATCCTTTCTTCCAGGAGTGCTAGTCTTGCGTGTTTGCAGGAGAGCTTCTGTGAAGTTTGGAAAGTAGGAGGCGAGGTACTGGCGGAAGTAAAGTTGTGGGGCGGCATCGTGAGTCGTGTCGGGGTAGCTCAGTGGTAGAGCGCTTGCCCGCGAAAGGCAAAGGTCCCAGGTTCGAGTCCCGGTTCCGGCACACAATTTTAATCTGCCAGGAAGTTTCATATCAGCGCACACTCCGCTGCAGAGTGAAAGTTTCATTCTGGAAACATCCCTTAGGCTGTGGCTAAGCCATGTCTCGACCATATCCTTTCTTCCAGGAGTGCTAGTCTTGCGTGTTTGCAGGAGAGCTTCTGTGAAGTTTGGAAAGTAGGAGGCGAGGTACTGGCGGAAGTAAAGTTGTGGGGCGGCATCGTGAGTCGTGTCGGGGTAGCTCAGTGGTAGAGCGCTTGCCCGCGAAAGGCAAAGGTCCCAGGTTCGAGTCCCGGTTCCGGCACACAATTTTAATCTGCCAGGAAGTTTCATATCAGCGCACACTCCGCTGCAGAGTGAAAGTTTCATTCTGGAAACATCCCTTAGGCTGTGGCTAAGCCATGTCTCGACCATATCCTTTCTTCCAGGAGTGCTAGTCTTGCGTGTTTGCAGGAGAGCTTCTGTGAAGTTTGGAAAGTAGGAGGCTAGGTACTGGCGGAAGTAAAGTTGTGGGGCGGCATTGTGAGTCGTGTCGGGGTAGCTCAGTGGTAGAGCGCTTGCCCGCGAAAGGCAAAGGTCCCAGGTTCGAGTCCCGGTTCCGGCACACAATTTTAATCTGCCAGGAAGTTTCATATCAGCGCACACTCCGCTGCAGAGTGAAAGTTTCATTCTGGAATAAAAATTATGATTGTGCCGGAACCGGGACTCGAACCTCGAACCTTTGTCTTTTGCGGGCAAGTGCTCTACCAAATGAGCTATCCCGACACGACTCACGATGTCGCCTCACAACTTTACTTCCGCCAGTACCCCGCCTCCTACTTTCCAAACTTCACAGAAACTCTCCTGCGAACCATGCAAGACTAGCACTCCTGGAAGAAAGGATATGGTGGAGACATGGCTTAGCCACAGCCTAAGGGATGTTTCCAGAATGAAACTTTCACTCTGCAGCGGAGTGTGCGCTGATAGGTAACTTCCTGCCATGTCTCCACCATATCCTTTCTTCCAGGAGTGCTAGTCTTGATGGTTCGCAGGAGAGCTTCTGTGAAGTTTGGAATGTAGGAGACGAGGTACTGGCGGAAGTAAAGTTGTGAGGCGGCATCGTGATTCGGGTCGGGATAGCTCAGTCGGTAGAGCGCTTGTCCGCGAAAGGCAAAGGTCCTAGATTCGACTCCCGGTTCCGGCACACAATTTTAATCTGCCAGGAAGTTTCATATCAGCGCACACTCCGCTGCAGAGTGAAAGTTTCATTCTGGAATAAAAATTATCGACGATACGATTAAGACTCTACTATTGTACTCTATGCACTCAACACGTTATATTCCTTCTAACCGTATTTAACGAACAGGCAAAATCATTTTATAATTGAGTTTAGCTTTGACAAACATATTCTTTTTCGAAGTTTTACCTCTTTAAACCATTATTTTAATATCTCTACCACATTTTCATTATGTTTTACGTTAAATATCATCACCCCTCTGGCTTTGGTAATTTGTTTTACGTTTATTTTCTTTGCCTTTACCGGTTACGAAAGTAGCGTTCGGAAATCAGTCATGCGATATCGTTCGCCCACAACCCTGCCTGAAACTCTCTTTTGCATACGCCACATTGCTTTGTGTATTTGATGATTTCCTTATAATAACTCAAGCGTTGTCATTTCAAAGCAATGGCGCTCAAAAACCCTTCGATCTTAGGACAATAATTATAGTCAAATGTCTTATAATGCCATGTTAGCAGATAACACCTGCCATCGATGGTATAAGTCTTACGGATTACTCTCACAGCTGTTCAACGTAATGTAGGGGAATTACTTTGTGGTGCACGAACATCTTAGACGGTGCTTCGAAACTTGCTGGGCGTGGTAGCTCAGAGTGCTCGGTCAGAATGCTCGACGCCCTCTGTAACGAAGAAACTGACTCAACGACTAAACGATCAAAAGAAAACAAAAAGAAACCTCCACAAAGGACCGATCAAACCGAAGAACCAATGAGAAAAGAGAAAAGAAAAAAGGGCTCAACGCCGTCTGCAATAAAAGAATGACCCTGAAAAATTATCAATGAACAATCCAGAAAGAACATGATAAAACGACTGAAAAGCATTGATATACCAGAGAAACCAATAAATATAAATAAATAAATAAAATGTCACGCATTTTTTTCCATCTTGATTCCTAAAAGGTACTCGAACTCTTGTTAACTGAATACAACGATATCCTGCAAGATTCTGAGTAGAAGGGTAACAGAGCTTTCTTTCAAAAGTGCATTTGATCTATTTTGTGAATATACCATGAAATACATACCAACAAATTGCAAACAGACTTATTTTCATCTACATCAATTGATGAGATACCGTTAGAATGACTGTTGTAAATGACGTAATTATAGATATAACTTTTCATATAGATTAAGTACTAGAGTTATGTGGAATTCTGTGTTACTACTCTTATTCCGCTTGTTATTTTAGCCGTAAAAGAAATTGTAGTTTGCTCAGTTACAAAGTAACATGAAAAAGTCATATCTGAAATACGGATGTGGTGATACTATCTACAAGCATCCATGGAAACCATGCCAAAGACTAACATATTAGTAGACGCAATTATTGTAATTAATGACTTTTAACATATTCCATATGTAAATGAATAATTGCTTAGAATTGCTAATTTGGTTTAATGTATACACTTCCCTTCCATTTCATTAAGGAATGGTAGTTGCCACAGAAATCTAGGTCTTCATTTACATATGGATCTAATAGCAGGTTCCAGAATGAAAGTTTGGAAAGTAGGAGGCGAGGTACTGGCGGAAGTAAAGTTGTGAGGCGGCATCGTGAGTCCTGTCGGGATAGCACAGTCGGTAGTGCGCTTGCACGCGAAAGGCAAAGGTCCCAGGTTCGAGACCCGAAAAAAGAAATAGAGCAAAGTTGTAGAGAATACTAATTCGGTTATTCAAGTTTCCTGACATTCCGATATTTTCATGTCAATTTCTATCAGCCAAAAGGCGATCGAAAAGGCCCACTTCTAGTGTTACTATCGTAACTTAGTGAGCCAAAATGGGTACAATTCTACTCATTTGATGATTGATAATATTAATATATGAACACCAATATGTAAATTCGGATGTAATCTTACCTTTCTAATATACAAAGAAGAGTATCTCTTTGTATTTTGCGTTTGACTTTATTCAAATCTGCAGCTTCATTCTCTTCGCAGTGGCCGAGGGAACTGAGGCGTTCCAGCCACGGTCTGCACGGCCACTACGGTCGGGGGTTCGAATCCCCCCTCGGGTATGGATATTTATGCCGTCCTTAGTATTAGCTGGATCATAAGTAGTTTGTAAGTTTATGGACTGATGACTCCGTAGTTAAGTCCCATAAGCTATACAAACATTTGAACATTTTTTCATTCTGTTCCTGACGAAATTTTTACACTTTACCTTCAAAACCAGATAAATATCTCTCTCTCTCGCAGAGTGAACTTTCCTTACCGACTTGAAAACATATCTACTTTTATTTCGATCTCAAAACTAACTTTACGCTTATGACTATGAAAAGAAGAACAAGGTCTACATATAATTTCGCATCGTCCATTGCGAAAGGTACTTCACTTATGTGACTTCGATGAAGTCTGCACTTCTATATCTACAATGAAGAACATTTGCACCCAACACCATCATCAAAAATGTGTTCATTACAAATTATTTGGATATAGTTTAATGAATTATTAGAAAGTTTTCTTACGTACGATTGTTTTCATTGAAAGGGCTTTTATAAAACAAGTCAGAGTATATTGTACGGCATAGGCAACCTTGCAATATATTTAGAAAGTGTTTAACCGATATATGTGAGTTTTAGTAGGTACGGGGGAGAGGAGATGAAGACGCAGAATGAAAGAGAGTACGAGGAAATGGTTTGAAAAGGTATCGGAAGAGATAGGCCGTCAGAGGTAATGAGAAAATGCGTAGAGGGATGGGCAGCAAAAAATGGTATTGGAACAGTGATTCACTGTGAGAGTGCGGAATAAATATCAATACTAATGATATATTGAATAGAGGGTCATGGAGGAATTTTACAAGGGGGACTATTCTCTAGAATGAACGTTGAAAGGGCATAATCAGACTTAAATTATGATGAAACGTGATTATTTCAGACTTTACTCCATAATACCGGATATGCCTTAAAGTTTTGTCTTTCGGGTAAATTTTGACATTAACATGTTATATTCTTGTTACGTGCATAATTTTATGCCCTATTTCCACTTTAATAAATGTTTCACATCATGGCAGTATATGTGCAGTCCAGGTAATATGTAATTTTTCATGTGTGTATCTTTCTGAACATTGAAACTTCCCGGCAGATTAAACAAATGTGCCAGAGAACGATTTGAACCCACTGGGTTTCGAACCGGTTATTTAGACTCTCATGGGCAACAGTTTTTCTACTGCAGCCTCATGATCCGTCCACTCACCTGCAGTACCTCGTCTCCTACCTCTGCAGACCATTTTCCTGTGAAACCTGTTGGACTAGCACTCCTGGAAAAAGGGATATCGTGCAGACATAGATTAATCACAGCCTAGAGGACGGTTCGCGTATTAAATTATAATTCTGCGCCGGACTGTACACTGCTATTAAAGTTCCCAGCAGATTCAAATTGTGTGCCAGACAGTGACTTGAACCCTGGTCCTTTACCATTCGCGGGCAAGCATTTCATCGACTCACCTACCTGTGTACGCCTCACGGTACGTCTCTTTTTTGACAATGTTTTTTTATAACGTATCCTCAAACTGGAAATTACAGAGTATAAGTTAAAAACATCTGTAGCCTGGGGTTACATTCCACGTATTCTTCTAGATCTGCATTATGTAGCATCGATTCTGCATTTGGTGTAATGTTTTACATCTTCATATATATTGTTTGGTTGGTAATAATCTACCTCGCTTAAGAGGAATTTTCTGTGTGTGTCAAATATCCCTGTAACTGAGCAAACAATGCCTTACTATCTACATTTCTTCTAAAAGATAACTGTTTCATAATTTCCATTATCACATACAATTACTGCAAGACGTTCATAATGCTACGATTAAATACATCGATGGTTTACTGGTGCGTTTTTGCACGTTTTAATTGTATTAAAGATCGGTCTGTTCCTTAAATTTTAACATTTTAACTGCTATGACTGATTGAAGTGATGCAACCAGAATAATTGGGATTAATGGAACAACATATTAAGAATGGCCATATATGAATAACATTTTCAATGTATTTTTTGTGTTTTAGCTCTGTCTGCTCATTGAGTAAATTTATGGGATTTATGTAGGCATGCGTGTTACCACTGCGAAACCTCGATTTGTTTGTTAGACTGAAGAAATTTATTGCAACTTTATGCGCTGACCTCTTGTATGAATCAACTTTATTGACATTTGCAGCCACGAAAATGGATAGTCAAAAACATGTCACAGATATTCACTCCATAGTAACAACATAAACATCAACCACTAAAGTTATAATATCAAGGAAAATAAATTTGTTGATAACTACAGTGATCTCTGAGTAACTATTTAAACAAATAATGTCGTTAAAACACTTTTTAATCAGGCATAAAATGAAAATCCATTACAGACATATAAGCCAGTATAATTTACATAAAATAAATATCACCTTAAACAAGAAGGACAGAAATAAGAACGACATTAAATGTAAATTAAATGTATTAGCCATAAAAAAATTATATATGCCAGCTTATGTAACTGTTGTTATTAATTATATCGTTTATATTACAGAAAACCTGATGGTGGCAACATTAAGCCGAAATGAGCTCATATTTAATAAATAAAGCATTATAACAGCAGTGTGCAAGGTATTATGCCACATAACGACATATTCCACACTGCGGGCCCAAAAGTAAAGAAATTGCTTCTGATTTTTCTTCCCCACACTCCCATTTCCCCCACTCCCCTCCTGCCGCTCGTCCGTTTACCGATAGCAGTTTCGAGTGGTTGCAAGATTTCATTTGCTGCCTGAGTTGATAAACACAGTGCTTCCAGTTAATTGCCAGTTTCACAAGCAAGCGTCGCTGTGAATAAGAGAAGCCTGTAACAGGAAGACAGGCCGTGTGGAAATGGGAACTGGCACAGCCTCATCAGTTCTCGATCAGGGCAATTACTACAGGATGAAGCAATTACGATCAAATAAGCAAACTCTGGTAACTCTTTCAGGTTCCGTTCAAGGGGAACTGCCACGATACCACACGCTACAATCTGGTATTCGCAAGTATCCGAGACTTTTCCATTTATTTCCAAGGTACCCAGACCTTAGTGATATCGTCTTGCACAAGTAAACAATTATTTAAGCGATGTTCACCTGCGGCACAATCACCAGAACACAGTAGTAAGATCACTGTAATAACTCAACTGCTGGTGAAAATTTCTAATGTGATGCAGGTGTAAACTTCTCATATATTCCTCGTCCCTTATTTAAATTTCTGTAACTATTCATATGGTTTTTAATACTCAAGGGGACAGAATTCGGTAATACACTCCTGGCTATTGAAATTGCTACACCACGAAGGTGACGTGCTACAGACCCGAAATTTAACCGACGGGAATAAGATGCTGTGATATGCAAATAAATAGCTTTTCAGAGTATTCACTAAAGGTTGGCGCCTGTGGCGACACCTAGAACGTGCTGACATGAGGAAACTTTCCAACCGATTTCTCATATACAAACAGCAGTTGACCGGCGTTGCCTGGTGAAATGTTGTTGTTATGCCTCGTGTAAGGAGGAGAAATGCGTACCAGCATGTTTCCGACTTTGATAAAGGTCGGATTGTACCTATCGCGATTGCGATTTAACGTATCGCGACATTTCTGCTTGCGTTGGTCGCGATCCAATGACTATTAGCAGAATTTGGAATCGTTGGATTCAGGAGGGCAATACGTATCGCGGTGCTGGATCCCAATGGCCTCGTATTACTAGCAGTCGATATGACAGGCATCTTATCCGCATGGCTGTAACGGATCATGCAGCCACGTCTCGATCCCTGAGTCAACAGATGGAGACGTTTGCAAGACAACAGCCATCTGCACTAACAGTTCGACGACGTTTGCAGCATCATGGACTATCAGTACGGATAGCATGGTTGCGGTCACCCTTGACGCTGCATCAAACACAGGAGCGCCTGCGATGGGTTACACAGCGACGAACCTGGATGCACGAACGGCAAACCGTCATTTTTCCGGATAAATCCAAGTTCTGTTTACAGCACCATGATGGTCGCATCCGTGTTTGGCGACATCGCGGTGAACGATGTCTTCTCGGCGTAGCAATTTTAATGGCCAGTAGTGTAGATAAATCTTGAAATGAACTGATTATTTGTAATCAGAACCATCCTGCATTGGTAAATTACTTCCCTCCACGGTGGCCGAAACTCAGGTTCCCCAAAAGTGACGACGAATTCTATATATTTATTTTTAAATTTAATAAGCAATGGGAATTTTTGCTATATGTAACGTGCTAGTACCAGCATTGAAGTACTTTTACGTTATTTCTTTGTTTGCAGTGACTATTTAATGCCATTATATTCTGACGGAGCTTCAAGATAGCCATCTCATATGAGTTAACACCCAATGTTCTAGATGTCAATCAAATTGGCAGCAAACGTATATCGATAGGGTATCAACCAAAATTCCTATACATCTCTTGCTATGTGCTGTCGTTAAGGAGAACATGAGTAAAATATAATAAGAACACCTGACCTAAGGAGTAGAGGAAAAGCATAACGATGGCAACGTCTCATGTCGAGCTCTGTAAGGAGGTTGTTGCTTTGTTATAGTGAGGTTCCTGGTTTCAAGCGTTGCTCGTGGCAGAGTTTTTTCAGTATGCTAGAAATTGATACATGGGGCAGATGTGTTCAAATCTTTGTAAATCTATCGGACCAAACTGCGTGGTCATCAGTCCGTAGCTTACAAACTACTTAAACTAACCCAAGGATAACACACACACCCATGCCACAGGGAGGACTAGAATCTCCAACGGCGAGCAACCGACTCTCCGCAAAGAGGCGCTTTAGACCGCTCGGCTAGTCCACCGCGACGCAGCGTGTTCCTGATATGAAATGGCTGTTCGGACAATATAACAGTGTGTTATCGGCAGATTACTTTTGCTTTGCTTATATAAAAGTAGCAAACCGGTATGTTTATTCGTAGAGCCACAGGATGCACAAACGCAATCGCTATATGAGAATAAAGAAACTGCATCACACATGCAGTTTTATTACTGTTATTAGTGTCATTACTATTAATGCTTCCACACCTGTGTTGCAATTTTGTTTTTTATTCCTGAGTTCCAAATGCTTCTCTTTATTCTCTGAAACTACGAATAAACCATGTGTGTTTGCTACTTTCGAAAAAAAAGGCAAACTCCGATAACCCACCGATATCCGAACAATTGTTCTCCGAATGCGAGAATATATTGTTGACTCCCACCTACATAGGTATAAATTATCATAGAATAAAATATGAGAAATCAGAGCTCGAAAGGAGATGTTCTTTCTTCCCGTGCGATATTCGAGAATGGAATGGTAGATGAATAGTATACAGGTGGTTCGATGAACCTTCTGCCAGGCACTAAATGTGATTTGTAATTGTAAATGTCTGTAAATCTATCGGACCAAACTGCGTGGTCATCAGTCAGTAGCTTACAAACTAGTTAAACCTCTTTACACTAACCTAAGGACAACACACATACCCATGCCACAGGGAGGATTCGAACCTCCACGGCGAGCAACCGCGCGCTCCGCAGCGAAGCGCTTTAGGCCGCTCGGCTACTCCACTGCGGCAAATGTGATTTGCAGAGCATTCCATGGAGATGTAGAGATTAGGGCCATCAGGCCCTCTCTTACATCAGTCCAGGTTTTAACACATAGCCTACAGTACTTCTTTACATCTGAGTTACCTATAATACAACAATAATTTTAATAGATAAAAAATTAATAACATACTTTAGACAGATTGAATACATGTAAAAGGATGTAAATAAATACTAATACGATTAATACTGACAGTATCACTGAGAAACCTTCTGCTGATGCTGATGTTATAATGGAAATATTCACATCGATATTAACAGAAACAAAATATACTTTTGAAGAGATAGAGACTGGTTGAGGCATGGCGAATAATGACAGAAAGAAGTTACGAGAGCTGTACCTAGCGAGAGCAGTGGCAATCGGAGAATATCTGGGAGGAGGAATGGATGTGAGGTTGTAACAGGAGTGTAGGGGAATAAAGACGCGTAATTATTGCTTTAGTAAATAATCCATTAACTGTCATTCGGAGCCGGCCGCGGTGGCCGAGGGGACTGAGGCGCTCCAGTCACGGTCTGCGCGGTCACTACGGTCGGGGGTTCGAATCCCCCTTCGGGCATGAATATCTGTGCCGTCCTAGTTCGTAAGTAGTTGATAAGTAGTTTGTAAGTTTAGGGACTGATGACCCCGTAGTTACGTCCCATAAGCTCTACAAACAGTTGAATCATTTTGAAGAAATGAGGGACAGTGTTGGTTGACACTCACAGTTATACTTTTCCTCTAATCCGTAAGTCAGGTGTTAGGCCCTCCGCACACGGCTCGATTCGTACTCGTCGCGACTGCGCACGTAAGTAAATGGGAGGCCGCCAACGGGGAGATTTGCACGCGTCTCGTAATCGTCTCCAAGTCGTTGCGAGCGACTCTCGTCTCTTGCAACCTGCAGTGCACAGAAACGTTCGAGCGTGATGAGTGGATCGCACATCTTGGACGTAATTCACCGTCATTTTTCTGTATTTACAGTGCATAAAACACTTCAGAGCCCAAGAGATCTACATACAATCACTGTAATAAACTTTTAATAAATAAATAACTAAAATTCTATCTATATAAAAGCGAAAGGACAGTCATTCACTCACTCATTCACTCACTCACTGACTAAACACGAAATCTCGAAAACTACGTCACCTATGAAATTGAAATTTGGATGGAATGTAGTTTATAGGTAGAAGACGTCAGCTAAGAAAGGATTTTCCGATAGGGCCGATAGTTTGCGATATATATCGTCATAAACAATGAAAATTTTCCCGCCTTGCGGTACGTGTTAGTGTGACTATCAGTCCACTATTTGAGAAGGAGAGCACTTAACGACTTGCAAGAAGTTTTAAACATAATTTCAAACCTTTATGAGACTTTTCCTCGCTGACAACTCCAGCAAGATAATGCAAGAAAAAAAGGTTGTCGCTTACTTCTTCTTCGGCGTACATGCAGTAAAATTACGGCATTTGGATGACATTACAATTTATTACTCGCACACCGTTAATTGTATTTGCCAGAAATATTACAGACAGTATTTACACATACCACTGAACGTACGTTCGAAATTTTATCACAGTGCGACACATAGTTCATGAGATGTGCAGGCATAAACAATTATGTACTGTACATGAAAAACCGCCTCATTACGCAGGAAGTTTTGATATATTACGTCTTTCCTAACTCGCGACGTATATTGCAGACATTTCAGATATACACCAATGAATGTACCTTCGAAATAATATCGTATTACGTCATATAGGTCAGGTGCTATTGACGTCAAAGACAATGAAATGGATGAAAATTCGCACTAATAAGCATTAGGTTGTAAGTTACTACGTCTTTACTGCCAACTCCATTTACAACATATTTCGCAGGCAGTTTCCTAATATTCTACACTACGAACTGGGAAATAATTGACGGTATGTGGTTTATAGGTAGAAGAAAGTATTTTGCGATAGGACAGAATTAAGGTGCACTGTGAAGGATATTTTTCCTACAGACTGTCAAAATCATTCCAATCTTCACTAAATTGTGTAGTTTGACCTTCGAAACAAGAGGAAGATCACCGTCTAACTAAAGATTCATACGGTGCATGGGGGACGGTACCTTGCACCATTAAAATGGACCCATAAATACCTTGGTCGTATCATAACTTGAGAAAGGCTCGACCGATTTCACATATCCTTTTTCTGTTGTCTTTCTTATTCATAGAACAAGGATTGTATGAAATAAAACTATAATATTTCGAGAACAAAGTGCGGTTTTCAATGTGACCCTGTGTTTCTATCGCATGCAAATCTATAGTTTTGTTCTAATATTGATGAAATTTTGCAGACTTCACTGTACAAACAAGAGGAATGTCAGTGTCTGTATATATTTTCGTTCGGTGCATGACAGATGGTACTTAACGTACGAACTTTGACAAAATGCATATATTTGCTCCGATCTTGTTGAATTATTGCACACATGACCTTTAAACCAAGAGGAAGGTCACTGGGTATATAAATGTTTGTATGGTACATGACACAGGGTACCTTGTAAGAAACTGTGCAGAGAGAGGGAATGATGGAAACGAACAATGTGAGAGAAAGAGATGAATGCAGAGAGAGAGGAGGGCAGGGGAGGTGGTCTACGAGAGTGTAAAATAAACACCCCGGAAACGCCGGGTTTACAGTTAGTAATATATATTTTCAGTATGTCATGTCTTGCAGCTTGCAAATATTTAAAAAAGCTCTATTTTCTTATATCTCAACTAGAGCTACTGGTGTTTACTCTCTCTCTCTCTCTCTTTCTCTCTCTCTCTCTCTCTCTCTCTCTCAATCTCTATTTTAATTTTTTTTTCTTTTTTATTGGCGACTAGTTTCGGGCATATCACATTTTCTCAAGCCACGTAATTTATATTCTGTAGGATGCTAAAAAAATTTATCAGACTCTTTCTGTTCTCTAGCACCAACGAACAACCGATGATGAATATTCCGCTTTATGTATGGATGCTCCCATAACACTTCTTGCGCCGGTACCAGTAAATCATCACAGCGTCCTTTCTCATCACTAGAACTGCCTGTCACAGGGTAATTATTGGAGACAATAACCAAAGCAGCTTCGTAGCTCTCTGTTGGAAGTCGTAAGCAGAGTGAAGGTAATTCACGCCCGCGACGAGTGCCCATGGACCCGTGTGCGGACGGCCTTACTTATTATTACCGTTTATTCATGTTCTTCTAGGCGACAGAATATGGTACGAATTATATCGGAGTTTTGGTCGATAGTCGATCGATATGCAACGTATGGTACCGATCCGGCTGCCTGACGTCTGAATGTTTGGGTGTGGCAGCTTTTATTCCTTTCACTTGCTTCGAAACGTTTTGCTAATGAGTTCAAAAGCAGCAGATACTAATGGAAAAATAACAAATGAAAACAACAAAAGAAGTCCTAATTTGTCTAGAATACGTTTGTTGTCACATAACTTACTGTAAGACTTAATACACTACACATGAATATTGTGTATCTAAGAAAATAGTCTTCTGATGTGTGATTCGCTGCACTTAACGCTACTGAAGCAATCACTCCCCAGATACGTGCCTCTCGCAAAACGCGGTCAGCCGTGCAGGAGAGACTTCGGTTCCGGCCTTAATTGACAGTTATTAGATGAGGTCCTCGGCCAGTGCTTTCGTTACTGACGAGCGTTTGCGCTGGAAACTACGAGTGGAGTGAATGGCGTTCGCTTTGGCGCTGGTCTGTCTCCCGAATCGGCGGCCGGCCTGTGTTCAGCTGTGCGCGACTAATCGCTCAAACGAATTCAGTACTTCGATGAGAGGACGGGCGCAGTGGAGCGCGCCCCCTGTCTCCCGCTGCCCGCAACCCACCACACTGGCCTGCTGCGCAGGATGCGGACACCACAGGGGCCGATTCCGCAAACCCAGATACGGCGTCTTCGTCTTACACAGCACACACATGATGTCCCTGTGATTTCTTAGGTTGTTTGAGAATAAAGCTTTCTTGTGAATCGCTTTATTGGCAGACGTCTGTCAAAAGAATAATAAGAAACAAATGTGCCTCGTTACGAAAAATGTCCTCCGTGGCCTCCGCTGATTTTCTTCTTCTTCTTGTATCATTATTATTATTTACCCATCTGTTTGCGGACGCACTCGACACTCATCACCGACGTTATTTCTCGACTCTACTTTGTCTGACTGTGCTGCAATTAGTCCACACCATCTTCAGCACGTTTCCATTACATATTTTGACAGTCTGTTAACTTCAGACTTCGCTGACTGAGTTAAGCAGTTTACAGTGTTTATTAAATACTAGCTTAAGCCCGCGGCTCCGCTCGCGTGTTGGTTGATTATGATAGACAAGCTATCTTTCAGTAGTGTTCTATGAGACTGGTTTTGAAGGAACTGAAAAATATTCCTATCAGATTGCAGAAGTCTGTGCGCTTACCGTTTATCATTAAAGTAAGTAATGTAGATCAAATCACACGTAAAAATGCACTCGTTTCGAAGAATCAAATCACGAAATTCAACAATAATGATTATAATAATATCACAGATCGATCACTTGATGTAATGCGCGAAACGTCAAATCGATTTCTTAAAGAGATTTATTAAAAGAAATTTCTTTTTTACTGCTTTATTTATTTATATTTCCATATTCGTGTGGTTATCCTTACAGAGAAAGAGCTAAAGACATTGTAGGACGCATAGGCAAAGATATGGTCTGTGACATCACGTTTCGCTGTATGTAGCCTCCTTACTATAGAGTCGCGAACGTCATCGCTGGCATTCAGTCAGAATTTTTTTAACACCATATCATCCACCACCTTACACCTATCGGAATGGAACTGCTATGGTGTACAACGGGAGACTTTGGACAATAATTACACACAGACCATTCGTTTGCGTTCTGTAGTTTTCGCTGCAGAGCGAAATATTAACACACACACACGTAGAATTTTAAATACACCGATAACTTTCCATCCCAATACACTCCACCCTTTTATCATTATCAACCCTTAAGCAACAATGCAACCAATAAGACCATTTTCAAAGAGTAATTATTGTTCCGCATTTCGCGTTACATTCTTAAAATTACTAAATATCTTATCAGATCGCTATAAAACCGTACCTAAAACCTTCCTCAGGTATAAATTAGTAATTGTACAAATATTTAAGTCTCTGCGTCTTGTCGTTCGGACGTGATAAGCGTACACCGAACAGACATTCACATTCATATATATATACATAAATAGCTATCCGATCGCCATAAAACCACGCCTAAAGCCTTCCCCGGGTAAACATTAGTAACTGTAGAAATTTTTAGCTATTTATTTCTTGTGGTTCAGACGTGATAAACGTACACCGCACAGACATTCACATTTATAGATATAGATTATTGTAGCATGGAGGGTACTGGTCTTCCGCGCGAGCACTGCTGGGACAAACCCCAACGAAGTGAGGCTTCTCTGTATATATTCTCTATATTTTGTTGAAGTGATTTCAAGGAGAAAAAAACGCTTGGATAAGCAGACAATTTTGAGCTCTGCAGCTCGAAAATTTAATGATATACTGACGTCACTGAATCACATATAATTTCCCTTCTATGCAACTGATAACCTGTTACCTTGTTGTTTTCGATAAATTCTGGTGAGGCAATTCAGAAGGCCGGAATTTAAAGCCGCTCTGGAGTGGCCGTGCTCATTGAGGCGCTATGCTCCGATTCGCGACGACGTTTCCTGTAGAGGGTAGGGCAAGAGAAGACAGGCGTACTTGCGAAATGCTTTTCTTCAAATAATAACGAGAAAGTAATTTTCAAAAGGCGGGCAAATGTATATAATTTATTTTCCTGTTTCATTTGTCTGGAGTGTAGCATTGTATGGGAGTGAAACATGGACGATAAGGAGTTCAGATAAAAAGATGATAGAAGGTTTTGAAATGTGGTGCTACAGTCGAATGATGAAAATTAGATGGGTAGATCACGTAACTAATGAGGAGTTGCTTAACCGAATCGGGGAGAAGGGATAGATTGGTTGGACACATTCTGAGACATCGAGGAATTGTCAGCATTAGAAGGAAGCGTATGGGGTAAAAATCGTAGACGGAGACCAAGGAACGAATACAGTAAGCAGATTCAAAAGGATGTCGGTTGCCGAACGTATTCTCAGACGAAAAGACTTGCACAGGACAGGGTAGCGTGGAGAGCTGCATCAAACCAGTCTGCGGACTGAAGACCACAACAACAACAATTTCCCTGTCCACCTCCACAGCTATGTGGCAGCATTTCTCACCATTAATGAAACAGGCCCAGGTCCCGTCAGGGGACTATGTATCGTGTGTTTGTCGTCATCATCAGCACTTTCATTATGATCGACACGCAAGTCGCCGAAGTGGTGACAACGACCTGCAGTAGGCGGTCGATGGGAATTTCCCGCCCAATAAAGCCGTTCGATCATTTCATTTCCATCGAACGAGGTGGCGCAGTGGTAGCACACTGGACTCGCATTCATAAGGACGGTGGTTCAAATCCACCTCCGGCCATCCAGGTTTAGGTTTTCCGTGATAGGATGTTTCGTTTCGAAGGGCACGGCCGATGTCTTTTCTCATCCTTACCTAAACAATCCGAGCGTAAGCTCCGCTCCTAATGACGAAGCTGTCGACTGGGCGTTAAACACTAATCTTCCTTCATTTCATTTTTTTTCCAGGTAGGTTTTCAGGTTATAGCTACCAGTAGGATATTGCCGCTCATATATGAGGCACAGCAGACGGGCAAAGCAACTAGCCGTCCTAGCTGACGTCTTTTCCCAATTACCTTGCAGTCCCATTTGTTCTCAGCGAGCGAAGCAGAAAGTGCTGCGCAACACAACTGAGGGTGGAACAGTGAGTCACGTGGAAACATCAGTAACTCTTTATTAGTTACAACGTAGTGTAGAAATGGTGTGGATAGGCACTGAGGAACACTGAGTCGCATACCTGTAAATCTAAGTATGAGAAATAGTGATGTTTATTGAAGACGACAGGCAAGCTATCTTTTAATATTTTTAATCAGATTACCTTCTTTTCACTGTTATATTCAGATCTTACATTTCATTCCTCAGATCATCACAAATAAAAACTTTCAAACCCACACGTCAAAATTGGCGAATTTATGATGATCTGAGGAATTAAATGAAAGATCCGAAGATGTCTGTTAAACTGCCCAAACTGATAATTGGAATAAAAATTTAAAAGCGATCTTGGTTGCTGTCCTTTATAAATTGATTGAAATGGTTGCCCCCTCCAAACATCACAGACTTTTATGCAGTAGTGATGTGTTGACGTAGGATATTACTACAGCGCATCTGTACCATAATCCCTGGTTCCTTCATCTCGAGTACATCGAATACAGGCTTAATGGTCTAAATCTGAGACGTACTCCAATTACCATGGGCGTGTACTTTAAATACATTACATTAAAATTACGGATAGCAGTTTTCAAACTACATTCCAGTGTTTTGCACGGGACCCCTAGAAGATAGAAGCCCTGGACGACTACACCGTTTGCACGTGCCTAATACACCAATCGAGCCGTGCACGACTCTGCTGTGACGTGAATGGCAGACAGGCGAGAACCATGCGTTCGTGCCCGTAGGCCCATTGCTAGTAAATGTTGACCCGTCTGGGCACAAAAACACACTTAGGGCTATGGTAGCTGTACCATCTTCCGCATTACTGCCCTTGCAATTCAGTGCAGTGTGGACGCGCTGAAATCAGTTTACGTTTGTGGCAATATTCACGTGACCATCAGAATCGTGACACACCTCATGACACGAATGGCAAGTATAAATGCAAAATACAAATTGGTACACCACAAAGTGGTGACAAATCACTGACAGTAATTGAGATATTAGTGTACATATGCGGAAAAGCAAACCTAAATGCCGCGTACGATTCATTGAATATACGAAACGAAAAGTCTATTGAAGTACCGAGTGATAAGAAGTCAGTATAATTTTGAAAACTTAATAAATCACGGAATAATGTAGATAGAGAGGAAGAAATGATACAGATGCTTGAAATGACATGGGGTTTTATTAGAACCACATCTACCGTTATAGAGCCTTTTTTTCTTCGAGGAACTGCGTAATTCTGGTGTTGTAACTGCTACTGAGACGGGTAAGAGGTACGCCGGTATGTTACAGAATCGCATCATCCCCAGCCTGGCTGATAAACACCTGCTGGAACGTACGATTTTTATGCAGGATGGCGCTCCACCCTATTTTGCTAGACGCGTGAAAGATCTCTTGCGCCCGTCGTTTGGTGATCATCGTATGCTCAGCCGCCACTTTCGTCATACTTGGCCTCCCAGGTCCCCAGACCTCAGTCCTTGCGATTATTGGCTTTGGGTTACCTGAAGTAGCAAGTGTATTGTGATCGACCGACATCTCTGGGGATGCTGAAAGACGACATCCGACGCCAATGCCTCACCATAACTCCGGACATGCTTTACAGTGATGTTCGCAACGTTATTCCTCGACTAAAGCTATTGTTGAGGAATTATGGTGAACATATTGAGGATTTCATGTAAAGATCTTCAACTATGCTTTGTCTTAATTTGTTATGCTAATTATTGCTTTTCTGATCAAGGAAAGTGCCATCTGCATCTGTCGGTCATTTTTGAACCTTTCTGTTTCTTCTAATAAAACCCCATGTCATTCCAAGCATGTGTGTCAATTTTTACGTCTCTATCTACATTATTCCGTGATTTATTAAGTTTTCAAATTATGGACTATCAACTAATAAAAATCATAGAATCCTTGCTGAAAAACCTTGGAAGGAAGAAAAACCGCTGGAGGAAGCAAAAGAACGGTCTCGGTCAAGGAAGTGTTCTAGCATCAATCATGTTTGACGTATATACTAGTGAACATTCTTGTTCGACTAAAAAACCACGTCCTTCAATTATAAGCATTTTAACAGTGACAATAACGAAACCAACTGAGAAAGGAACTAAACATGAAAGTTCACGTCAACAGGTAACAATACACACACAAACACACACACCCACACACACCCACAGAGAGAGAGAGAGAGAGAGAGAGAGAGAGAGAGAGAGAGAGAGAGAGAGACGCCAACAATACTACTGACGCTGGCTGAGATAAATAAAACAGTGTAATGTTGGGAGAGTTCATTTGAAGGGAAGTAACCCAGGCAAGCGAATAATCATACGGCACGGCTGAGAGACTTTTTGAGCACTCCGTATTTGCTGTCGCACAAGTCGGTATTACATTGATTTACACATTAGGAGAATGAAGAGCATTCCTGAGGGAGAGCGCACAGATGAAAGAGTACTAGTCATGGGTTACGCAAACGATCAAACGGGGGTCGCATCACAGCAGTCTCAATCAAGGAGGTTAGAATATAGGGAGACGGCCTTACGCTGAAAAAGTGAAACCTGCCTCCGCCATATTGCTGAGTCTTGGAGGAGTCTTCATATTGTCCACTTGCTGTTTTACGTCACTTAAAACAGGAATAAAACGTCCCGCGGCTTAGCCGTGATGTACAACGCGTTAAATGAGAGAAAATTAGCGTTAAAACTGAATTACCAAATATCTTCTGATGGGTATGTATTACTATTCATTCAAGAAAGTATATTGTTTGAAAGTACAAATTTGCACTGTCAGACAATTCAATGCATTAAGAATAAGAGGGTTGACTTAACGCATAGCTTTAACGAATAAATAGCATTCCACAACTCACTAAGGTGGCGGACAGGCTTGACGTATGTGTTCGGCATAGATAACGCCACCTAAATGTTCAAATGTTTGATAAGCTTTAGGGACGTAACTGCGGGGTCATCAGTCCCTAAACTTACGAACTACTAATGAACTACCTTATACTACAGACGGTACAAACATCCATGACCGAGGGGGTATTCGAACGCCCGACCGTAGCGGCCGTGCAGACCGTGTCTGGCGCACCGCAGACCGCTCGGCCACTGCGGCCGGCCAACAACATCTCCCTTTATTTTAACCTCCTTCGTCTCAATAGCGGAATACATCGAAACACAATACATCAAGAGTCCGTCGCTGCTGACTAACAGAGACTGCTCTCAAGGTAAGAAGCACGTGATACTAAATGACGAAAACAGCCGCACGCCGTTTCGCGATATTGAAACGCACATAAACTGCAACCTAATTTGGCTGAAGACCTGTTCTTCATGCCACTTAAGACCTGCTAACTCGTGTGCACTTCCACAGTCTGCGAATAGGTCCCTGTACTCAACATTACAGACGGAGTGTGGGTTATTCGGTACAGGTAATCCTAGTTGCGGACATTAGGTAACTTGCGGCCTTCAGGTTGGGTATCCTGGACTGGCACGAATTCCGAAACCTCAAGCAACTCGTCTCCCTCCGCCACCGCGTCCTTCCAACGTCGTTTTGACATAACCGCCAGGAAACCAAACTGGATTCCGCCATGTTGGTTTCTTCCCCCATTCAATCTCCTCTTGGTAGGCAATAAGTTGGTAGAGTCTGACGACCTAAGAAAATCAATTAATTGGAGTTAATGAAGCAATAGAGGATTTTTGATTAATTAATTGATGAGCCTGTTTTAGTTATCAGTTTGCTTGGAATTTAATTTGGAATTAGAAGCTGTGCTCGTAAATAAAATAGTGTTTGCATAGCTCTCATTTTCTTCGTCTGAGGACTGGTGTAGACAGATGCTGCGATCTCGACACGTGTCTTTCATAGCTCTCAAAGGTACAGCGTTAGAGGGAGGAAGAGCGAGCCACGGTCTATGTTCCTGACGCCCTATCCATTTGTTTGTTCTACATCTACATGGGATACTCTGCAAATAACATTTAAGTGTCTGGCAGAGGGTTCATTGAACCACCATTATACTATTTCTCTCCCATTCCATTCTCTAATAGCGCGAGGGAAGAAAGTACACCTCAATCTCTCCGTTCGAGCTCTAATTTCTCGTATTTTTTTCTGATGATCATTTCTACCTATGTAAGTGGGAGTCAACAATATATTTTCGCATTCGGAGGACAATGTTGGCGATTGGAGTTTCGTAAGTAGTCCACGCTGCAGCGATAAGCGCCGTTGTTTTAAAGATTCCCATCCCAGATCCTGTATCATTTCCGTAACGCTGTCTCCCCTGTCTCGTGACAATACTCTTTCGATATCCTCCGTCAAACCCACCTGACAAAGATCCCACACTGGGCAGAAATACTCCAAAAATGGCCGGACAAGCGTAGTGTATGCAGTTTCTTTTGTAGTTCTGTTGCATCTTTTGAGGGTTCTGCCAATAAAACGCAGTCTCTCGTTCGCCTTTCCCATGACATTAAGTATTCTTTCCAATTTAAGTCTGAAGTAATAGTAATTCATATGTATTTTGTGGAGTTTACAGCTTTCACTTTTGATTGATTTACCTTGTAAACCAAGTTTTAACGGATTTCTTTTCGTACTGATGTGGACGACTTCACACTTCTCATTATTTAGAGTCAATTACCAATTTTTACGCCATACTGATATCTTATTCAGATCGTTCTGCAGTTGGTTTTGATCTTCAGATGATTTTAGTACACGGTAAATAAAGGCGTCATCTGTAAACAGCCTAAGAGTGCTACTCAGATTTCCCCCTAAATCGTTTATGTAAATTGGGAACAGCAGGGGACCAATAACAAAAAAAAAGTTTGTATAATCTATGGGACTTAACTACGGGGTCATCAGTCCCTAAACTTACAAACTACTTATGAACTACATACGAACTAGGACGGCACAAATATCCATGCCCGAGGGAGGATTCGAACCCCCGACCGTAGTGGCCGTGCTGACCGTTACTGGAGCGCCTCAGTCTCCTCTGCTACCGCGGCCGGTGGACCAGTAACACTACCCTTTAGAACGCCCAATATCACCTCTATTTTAGTCGATGCCTTACTATTGATTACTACGAACTGTGTCCTCTCTTATAGGAAATCCCCTATCCAATAGCAAATTTGGGGCGATATACCACTACCACGAAATTGGATAGAAAGCCGTTTGTGAGGTACGGTTTCAAAAACCTTCTGGAAATCAAGAAATACGGAATCGATTAGCGAACCCTTGTCGATAACACCTATCGCTTCGTGTGTTAATCGCTGATGTAAAACTACTCTAGCAGCGCGAGCAAAATGAGGCGGTGCTCCATCATGCTTGACATGAGCTCATTTACATCCAATGTAACGCCTTCCAACAATCATGTAAATCATTTATTAAGAAAGCGCAGTATGTCGCTTCTTCCCATTACCATTCTGCATTTTTTATGTGGCAATGAGAAGAAAAGCGTTTTTGAAAAAGAGAAATTTGGTAACGTCGAATATTAATTTATGTGAGATGCACTACTTTCAGAAGGCATTTGTATGGAGTCTTACCTTTTACGGGAGTGAAACATGGACGATAAACAGTTTAGACAGGAAGAGGATAGAGGCTTTTGAAACGTGGTGCTAAAGAAGAATGCTGAAGATTAGGAGGGTAGATCGCGGAACTAATTTGGAGGTACTGAACAGAATTGGAAAGAGAAGAAATGTTGGAATACCTTGACTGAAAGAAGGGATCTATTGGTAGGACACATTCTTAGACATCAAGGAATTGTACTTTTAGTATTGGAGGGAAATGTGTGGGGTAAAATTAGCAGAGGTGAATATATTAAGCACATTCAGATGGATGTGGGATGCCGTTTTATGAGGAGATGAAGAGGCTTGCTCAGGATAGAATAGGGTGGAGACTGCGTCAAACGATTCTCCGGAATGAAGACCACAACAACAACATGACGCTTGTGTCAATATTCCCGGTAAAATTAAAGGACCAATTAATGTGTCATCTATTAATACTGAAATGTTGTTGACATTCCATTTACACAACTTCTGAGATTTTCATACGCCCAGATATGCGTATCGTGAAAGTTCTGCACTATTTTTGTGTTAAGCTTCACTTCATAGGTAAACATAACAACAGAGAGGAAATATTGCTCCTTACCGACGAAATGTCGTAACCAGATATAAAATGCTGCTCTGGATGCAAAGTCAGCTAGAGTAAGACCATGGACCTTTTGAAGGTCATAAAGATAAAGGATCTATTCTGATAGACTCCTTCACACTGTAGTACGACAGCCGCTACTTCCTTGGTGCTGCTATAGTTATTTTCCTCAATTTTGTCCTCTGTCTATTATTTTTGTTCTCCTAGGTTGTCGATTATCTGAAACGCATCTGTCAATCGACCCTTTTTGGAACAGACATGTATTCTTTGGAATAACCTGTCGTTCCATAAACATCTATTAGGACACGTTTGGGCATACATTTTATATGTTGTTAATTAATAAAATAATGTAAGATTGTTATTGATCAAATAAATATATGATAATTGATATTTTAATTAAAATAATAATGATTAGTATTGTACTCGAAGCTTGTCAATAAAATTGCCGGATTCTACTTTAGTGACTTCTCACACAACTGTGTCGTGTGTAGTTTTGTGTGTATGGGTAGCTGTAAATGAATCTCCACTTCAACTCAAGCTTACTAATCTGACTGAACACTTTATCCAATTAGGTAAGCATGACTTAGAACAAAACCCAGTATGTAATAAAAACAAAGTCTGACTCTGTGACTTCATTCATAGAATGGACAATTTCACCTCTGGTAGAAAATAAGATGTCTCATTAAAGGTTACAACTGAGTTCGGCTACCACTCCTGAATTATCTCACTCAACGGTTTACACTGATTTAAGGCCTAACAGTGCGCATGGAAACAACATGTCCTATTGTTCTCAGAACTACTACCGAAAGATGCTGCTGCTCCAAGGTAAAAAACAAGCTACAGAATACCTCCATCACTTTAGTATTTAAAAATATTAATTGGGGTTCGGAATGAATAACTAACACGAAACAGACCTGAGGTTTGAATTTAAATTGAAGCACTTATATTTTTTCATAAAAGGAGAACAAAAGATAGTGATTACTGTGGTGTCGCACAAGTACAAAGTGCGCGCCACCTACTTTCGCCGCGCGCCGCCATGCACACACGGCGCGGCGTTCTCACGACAGCCACGAGCGCCCTCTGCTGCAACCCCGCTCGTGGCCACCACGGAAAGACACCAGTCACTTGGGACTGAGATAACAACCAGTGAGGACCTTCGTAATCAGATAGGCACCAGTGAAGACTTTGCTATCGTACAGGCACTAGGCAGGCCTCTAACAACTATGTATCAACATTCTGCAGTACTATGTAAAAGTTAAGTATTGTTACATTCTGTGCAATATATATATCTTTCTAATTTACTCTAGTGTTTATAGTTTCTGGCTGCTCCCCTCCGTACCTGCACCAGCGTGCTGTCTATATTTCTGTGTCGGTCTCATTCCACTCGGCCACCGACACCGACGACGAGGCTGGGACACAAAAGCGGCGACGAAGTTGGGACACAAAAATTACAATTTGGGAATGCCTTAAACAAAATCAGCAACACTGACAACACCTGTCACTGCACTTGTACTATACGTGAAGTCAATAACTGACAAAACGAGCACTCCACTCTAGCTTATGACCTATGTGGACCTATATACGTTGCCACGCAAAGGACGTACCGTGGCTTTGAATGCAAAACAAATGCACAGAGATGTGAATAGGGACGAAACTTACATGTGGTCTCTGCTGCCTGTACAGTTGACCAACCTACACAGTGAAGTGGCCTGTGTTACGTATACTATAGCGCATGCCTGTAACACGGTAACTGTGTACTGTAGATGAGACCAGCATGTGGAGCTATCAGAGAACTCAGACTACAAAACCAACGGCATTAAAGAAAGTGCGCTATGTAATGTATGATTGTGTAGCTTTCTCCTGATCAGTAACAGCACATTTTGCAACAGTATTTAAAGAATTCAAATGAACCCTTATCAATACATCAACTTAGAGACTGCGAGGAGTACACATAAAATTAAATGAACGCAACAACGAGCAACCCCGTCACTGAATTGGGCGGAGAGAATTCCAACTATGATATATGGGTAACTGCTGTGTAATGGACATTAAATAGGGAAGCTTCTCGGCTAAGAAACCGTGCTGTGTAACAGTGCTAAGATTTACTGTAATTCATGAAACGGTTCGTAATTCAACTTTGAAAGAGCCTCAGTAATCAGACACTGTTAATGCATACCAAAACTAATGAAGTTCATGTTGAAATACAGTGCTCTTTGTTTTCAGTGGTTTCTGCTAGAGATAAGTTGTAGTTGTTGTTGTTGTGTTCTTCAGTCCGCAGACTGGTTTTATGCAGCTCTCCACGCTACCCTATCTTGTTCGAGTCTCTTCATCTGAAAATACGTTCGGCAACCTACATCCTTTTGAATTTGCTTACTGTATTCGTCCCTCGGTCACCTTCTACCATTTTAACCCCACACACTTCCTTATAATGCTAAGTTGACAATTCCTTGATGTCTCAGAATGTGTCCCACTAATATATCCCTTCTATTAATCAGGATATGTCAGAAACAGCTTTTCTCCCCAATTCGGTTAAGCGCCTACTCATTAGTTACGCGGTCTACCCATTTAATTTTCATCATTCGTCTGCAGCACCACAATTGAAAAGCTTCTATCATATTTTTATCTGAACTCCTTATCTTCCACGATTCACTTCCATGCAGTGCTACACTCCAGATAAATGCATTGAGAAAGGACTTCCTAACATTTAAACTAATATTGGATGTTAACAAGTTTCGCTTCTTTAGAAACGCTTTTCTTCCCATAGCCATTCTGCATTTTATATAGTGTCTAATTTGGGCATCAGAAGTTATTTTGCTACCCAACTTGTATTTATTTCGACAAATGTCAGTCTCATTTAGTTATATCTATGATCAGCAGCCATCATCACTGTTGTCAGTCAACTAGTATGGATATTATAACGAAAATATCTCTACGTAAGAATTACTCTGACACTCGAAAAAAAAAGAATTGGAATACAATGTACTGTTCGAAAAGTTCAATAAATCATAAATCTGAATGTACATTAATTTTAGCTGCTACCTTATTTGCATGTATATTGAATCGCACTGACTGACACAAAAGACCTCCAAAACTCATTCCAGCACGCCCTGGGAAATTAAGTGAGATATTCGTCCGTTTCTCATTCTTAAAGGGGAAGGGACAAAAACCTTTGCACTGTCACAATATCTATTTATTAGGAAGAAGTTGGCTGACCATTGGCTTTTAGAACAGCCTCCTCCCCCAATTGGAAGTACAGTATAGGTTCCTCATTTTTCAGTTTCAATCCTGATTTCTCAAAGGAAGAGACTTATAAAGAGGCAAATAATTAGGGCAGGCGACATTTGGGACCCTTCATTTTACATCAGAATTGCGTGCGTGTCATGAGTGCCGATCCATGTGACTGGAATGTTGCGTACATAACACTTACATAAAAAAGATATGAATGAGCAAGGGTGAAAGGCAGCAATAAAGCATGGTACGTCCTTATAGATAAGACTAATTTACTTGCAGTTAAATTTCCTATATGATAAAATAACGACGGTTACCTTTGAACGGTAGCTGTTACTAGTAAAGGGGTGGTCAAAGTAACGTGTTACTCCCTAACCCTAACCCTATACCTGACCAGAATGTTTTTGGGCCTTGTGCCAAATTTCGTGACAGTTCTTTGTGCTGACTATTAAAAACCTTCTCGAACTGAACTCGACAAACTTTCAAGCTTCTTTAGATCTACATCTACAAATCACATTTCCATGTTCATTTACATCTGCAAAAGACATTTAATTACCTGGTATAGTGTTAATATAACCGCTTCCATAATATTTATCTACCATTCCATTCACCAACAGCATGCTACAAAAAGGAATACCTAAATATTTCCGTTTTAGGTCTAATTCCTCTAATTTTATTATGCTGATTAAGACTCCATATGTTTGTGCTCGCTAACAAAATATGTCCGCATTTGGAAAAGAAAGATGGTGAAAGACATTTCGCAAATACATCTCGCCACATTTCTGTGACTTTCCTCTATATCACGATAATACAAAACGAGCTGCCTTTCTCTGGACTTCCTCTATATCCTCCGTACGTTAGATGAGGTGCGGATCCCAAATACACAGCAATACGCAAAAACAGCACGCACAAGTGTGGTGCAGGCAGTATTTTTAGTTAAACAGTTGCATTCTCTAGATGTTCTGCCAATGAAGCAAAGCTTTTGGTTGACCTTCCCGCGATATTTCCTATGTCTTCTTTCCAAATTCAGTTCTTCATCATTATAATTCCCAGGTATTTAGTTGAATATACGGCCTGTAAATGTTATTTAGTCTCTGAATGAATTTTAACGGATTTCTTTTAGTCTTTATATGGATTACTTCACAAAATTCGTTATAAGTGATCTGTTGCCTATTTTTGCTTCTTACGATTTTCTTTTGATGGTTGTTTTGCTTTCGATAATCCGGTGACTTTTCTATGCGTAAAACGACGGCATCAAGCGTGAACAACCTTATAGAGCTGTTGAGATAGCGTCCTAAATCGTTTATTAAAACAAAGAACTGCCCGGAATGGCCGCGTGGTTTAAGGCGTCATGCTACGGACTGGGCTGCCGCTCTCCTTGACCTTAAGCGGTTGTTGTGTCTTCAGTATAAGTTAGTTTAAGTAATTTGTTAGTCTACGGACTAATGGCGATAGCATTTATGTTCTAAAGGTTTTTAAACTTTTGTACATTCAAGACAAGGAACTTAGCCTCCCATAATTGAAAAAACAAAGTACTAACCAAATGTCACTTTGGTTTTCAGAAAGGCTTTTCAACAGAAAATGCTATATAAGCCTACAACAATCAAATATTAAATGCCCTGAATATACGGACATCAGCCACTGGTATTTTTTGTGATCTTTCAAAGTAAATAATGGAATTCTTCTAGATAAGCTTAATCATTGTGGTTTGACTGGCGAAGTGCACAAAGTTGCAGAAAGTTGAAATAAGTGGTTCATATAATCTCAAAACATCAGCCGATTCCTCATACTGGGGGACTATCAAGGATGGGGCGCCACAGGGTTCCGTCTTAGGTCCTTTACTGTTCTTGATATACACAAATGACTTGCCATTCTACATTGATGAAGATTCAAAGCTAGTTCTTTTTGCTGATGATACAAATATAGTAATCATATCCAATCGTAAATAATGTTTTTCGCAAATTTATTAAGTGGTTCTCTGCAAACGGACTCTCATTAAATTTTGATAAAACACAGTATATACAGTTCTGCACAGTAAACGGCACAACTCCAGTAATAAATATAAACTTTTAACAGAAGTCTGTAACTAAGGTAGAATTTTCAACATTTTAGGTGTGTGCATTGATGAGAAGTTAAACTGGGAGCTGGTCTGCTGAAACGTTTGAGTTCAGATACGTATTGCAAATTTTGGCGATAAGATTCTCAGTAAATTAACTTACTTTGTCTTTTTTTATTCAGTGCTTTCGTATGGCATCATATTCGTCATTGAGTAAAAAAGTTTTCATTGCACAAAAGAGTAACTGCTGGAGCCCATCGCCGATTATCCTGCAGACATCTATTTAAGGATTTAGGTCTCCTCACAGTAACTTCGCAGTTCATATATTCACTTGTGATATTTGTTGTTAATAACCCAACCCATTTCAAAAGCAATAGCCGTGTGCACAGCTATAACATCAGGAGAAAGGCTGATCTTCACTATGTCCCGCTAAATCTGAGTTTGGCACAGAAGGCGGTAAATTATGCTGCCACAAAGGTCTTTGATAACCTTTTAAGCGGCATCAGAAGCCTGACAGATAGCCAAATAGCATTTTAGCATTTAAAAACAAATTAAAAGAATTACTGAATGACAACTCCTTCTACTCTTGGGATGAGGGTTTGGATATAAAGTAATAATAATAAAAAAAAGAAAAAAAAACAGGTATCAATATTTTGTGTAATGTAACGTCTTCTACAGACACCTTTCGTTAACCTGACACGTTACAAATCATTTCGAAGTGTCCTATTCATGATCTATCATGATCTATGGAACAAGTAATAATCTAATCTAGTGGCCCTATAATACATCCCTGGGATAGAAATCACTTCTACATCTAGATATTATATATTTCGCAATCCACTGCAAGGGCTTGGCAGAATGTACACTGTACCATTATAGACATTTTCGTCCCTATTCCACTCCCAAACACAACGAGAGAAAAAAGAATGCTCCTATGTTGTACGAGCCCCAATTTATCCTGTCTTTCTGAACTTCACGTAAAATAAAAGTAGGCGGCAGCAAGATCGTTCTGCAGACAGCTTCAAGTTCCGGCCCTGTAATTTCTCTAAAGAACGTCGTCTTTCCTCTAGCGGTTCACATTTCAGTTCTCTATTTATCTCTGTCCTTCTCCTGTTTTTTGCTAAAAACATGTTATATTTATGGCAGAATATTTAATAATTAAGGTTTGTCTTGCATAATGTACAAAAAATATCAGCCGTGCCCAAAGAAAGAAACGGACTCATCACGATATAAATAATAACTAACGTTAATTTAGCTCAAAACTTAATTATAAGCAAATGGATAGTTTTCCAGGAGCCAGTATGAATAAATTCTTTGGTTTGCTCGCCCTTGAGCAATCAACATAAAGTTATCCGTGTCACGCGGGAGTAGCCTAGCGGTCTGGGGAGCCACGTTGCGGATCGTGCTGCCTCCCGCGTCGGAGGTTCGAATCCTCCCTCGGTCACGGATGTTTGTGTTAGTTCATAAGTGTTTGTAAGTTTATGGACTGATGACCCCACAGTTAAGACCCATAAGCTACACAAACATTTGAACATTTTGAAAGTAGTTCGTATGAGAAACGAGGAGACACGAAATCCACTTCGCAGTCCAGAATGAAACTTTCACTCTGCAATGGAGTGTGCGCTGATATGAAACTTACTGGCTGATTAAAATTTTGTGCGCCGGAACCGGGACTCGAAGCTGGAACCTTCGCCTTTCGTGGGCAAGCGTTCTGTCAATTTTAATCTGCCAGGAAGTTTCACATCAGCGCACATTCCGATGTAGAGTGAAAGTTTCATTCTGGAAACATCCCTTAGGCTGTGGCTAAGCCCTGTCTCCACCGTATCCTTTGTTTCAGTAGTGCTAGTCTTGCAAGGTTCGCAGGAGAACTTCTGTGAGGTTTGGAAAGTAGGAGGCGAGGTACTGGCAGAATTGAAGTTGTGAGGACGGATCGTGAGTCGGTCGGGGTAGCTCAGTGATAGAGCGCATGCCCGCGAAAGGCAAAGGTCTCAGGTTCGAGTCCCGGTTGCGGCACTCAGTTTTAATCTGCCAGGTAGTTTCCACTCCGCAGTATTTAATAGACTGCCCTGTGATTTATTAATCGTAATAGAAAATGCTAGACTCACTGGAAACTGCAAATTCTTGAAGTTAAAATGCAGATCTGTCGGAAATAATTGGTTCTCGCTGGATGTACTCTTCATTCTCTTCCTTTCCCTATAACTATATAGAAGTACATTGTTTTCTTCTGCAGCTATGTGTGCATCACAGCTAAAAATTGACAACAGTACTATGTGACTAGGCGGAGACATGGTTTGGTTTGGTGACTGGGACGACATTTATGTTGACTTCGTTTTATATTTGGCTTTAGCTTGCGACTTTTAAGCTTACAATATTTTAGCTAAGCACTGAGAGCTAGTCCCACTGAGAGCTAAGCACGTAGTGAAATCTAGTGACAAAGAGAGCTAAACACACAGAGAGATAAGCACATAGAGAAATCTAAGCACATAAAGAGAGAGTAAACTGCGGGTACTATTTATAATAGCAATCTGACAAATGATCTCTGATATATGAGATGTTTTGACCTAAGTATTTCCTGGATACTATTACTCTGAATTACGCTGATAAAATTTGAATTTACTAAAAATTTTGAAAAATGATGACATTCTGCCTCTAAACAAATTATTAAAATTACGTAACGATGAAAATTGTCGGAATACCGTGATTCTAATGCTATGGTCGCGATGTGATGTTGCAACTGTCAGCTTTCCAGAAATATCCTTTAAAGCTACTGAAATACAGTAAAATTGCACTCGAGTGTTTCATGGTCCACTTTAGATGTGCCTGTAGTTTTATGATTCTTTTGCAAACATTTCGGAAAAAAATAATAAAATATTATGGACAACGCGATTAAGACTCAGCCTTAGTAATAATATGAATACAAACAACAAGTAATATTCTTTCCGATTTTTGAACAATCAGCCAAAGTTACTTGATATTTGACTTTAGCTTTGAGAAACACACTGTATTTTGAACTATTTCAAATTTAAACTATTATTTTAATATCCCTTCCACATTTTCATAATTTTTTACGTTAAAGTAGTATCACATATCTCACGTTGGAAGTTTGTTCTAAGTTTAATTTCTTTGTCTGTACTGCCCAGAGCCTGGAAGGTACGCAACGTACATTTGGCGTTCGGAAATCGTTCACGTAACATCCTTCGTCCGAAACCTCACTCGAAATATTTTTTTTTTTTTTTTTTTTTTTTTTAGTGTTACTAACCACAACGATACATAGCTGTACCGTTGATGCAACCACAGCTGAAGGGTCTCTGTTGAGAGGCCAGACATACTTGTCGTTCCTGAAGAGGGACAGCGTGATGGAATGGAGCTGTCATTGGTTACAAGTCTCGGTCACCTCCTGTTCGCACCAACGGCACTTTGACCAGTGGCCGTTACATTTCAGATGTTTTACGACCCGTGGCTCTATCTTCATTCGATCCCTGCGAAATCCTAAATTTCAGCAGAATAATGCACGACCAGATATTGCAGGTCCTGTACGGGCCTTTCTGGATACGGAAAATGTTCGATTGTTGCCCTGGCCAGCACAGTTTCCAGATCTCTCACCAAATGAAAACATCGGGTCAATGGTGACCGAGCAAGTGGTTTGTCACAATAGTACAGTCACTAGTCTTGATTAACTGTCGTATCCTGTTGTAGCTGCATGAGCCATTCAAGCTCTGTTTGACTCAATACCCAGGTGGATCATAGCCGTTATTGCGGTCAAAGGTGATTGTTCTAGGTACTGATTTCTCAAGATCTATGCACCGAAATTGCGTGAAAATGTAGTCACATATCAGTTCCAGTATAATATATTTGTCCAATTAATACCCGTTTAGCATCAGCATTTGTTCTTGGTGTAGCAATTTTAATGACCAGTAGTGTAGCTGAGCAACGTCCGTTTTTCAGCTAGCTAACAGGCTTAAAAGAAAGAAGAATCTAAGAAGCAAAGGTGGTGTCAGCCGGATAAAGGAATGGCATGTACTATGTTTATTCAGTTCTCATCAGTATTTACCAATTTCGGGTTCGGTAGTATAGGGTAAGGTGGTACAAATTCGATATAGGTACAATTCCGATCAAAATAAGTTTTCAGTCTTGTAGTGTTGGTAGTACTTACCTTTGTGTGGCGTTGTGGTGTAGCAGGTTTCTACAGCTCCTCCTGTTTTTTACCAGACTACATCACTTTGTGCTACGGAGATATGAATTTTCTCTTGTTAAGATGTACGTGGAGCTACTTCGTCGAACGCGCTATTATAAATTTTCTAGTTTCCACGCGGTTGTAAATTTGTAATTGTTCAACGTCTGGTACCAAGAAGTATGCGTTGGTGCCCGAAGGAAAAAGAGCTTTTTATGAGCAAGAAGTCAGTGATCAAAATTGTACGAGGAAGTGATCATAATTGTACCTAGTGCGGTACAATTCTGTAACCTTTTTTTATGTTCATACGAACATTTGTAATTGACTAATATTTGTGTTACATATTCATTTAACATTCAAGAACAAGTGTCATAGTTAAAATAATTTCTTCTCTCAATATATTTGCAGTTACAATAACAATTTGTCCGAAATGATCGAAATTGTACCACCTTACCCTACTACTGTCTGGATGATTGACTGAGCTGGCCTTGTAACATCAGCTAATGTGGCTTTGCCACACAGTTACTGCGAACGGCTGAAAGCAAGGGGAAACTACAGCCGTTACCTTTCCCGAGGACATGCAGCTCTACTGTATGAACATATGATGATGGCATCCTCTCGGGTAAAATATTCCGGAGGTAAAATAGTCCCCCATTCGGATCTCCGGGCGGGGACTACTCAGGAGGATGTTGTCATCAGGAAAGACAATACTGGCATTCTACGGATCGGAGCGTGGAATGTTAGATCCCTTAATCGGGTAGGAAAATTAGAAAATTTAAAAAGGGAAATGGATAAGTTGAGGTTAGATATAGTGGGGATTAGTGAAGTTCGGTGGCAGGATGTACAGGATTTCTGGTCAGGTGAGTACAGGATTATAAATACAAAATCAGTTGGGGGTATCACAGGAGTAGGACTGATAATGAATAAGAAAATAGGAATGCGGGTAAACTACTATGAGCAGCACAGTGATCGCATTATCATTGTCAAGATAGATACGAAGCCAACACCGACAACAGTAGTACAGGTTTATATGCCAACTAGCTCTGCTGATGATGAGGAGATCGAAGAAATATATGAGGAGCTAAAGGAAATTATTCAGACAGTTAAGGGAGAGGAAAACTTAATTGTGATGGGAGACTGGAATTCGGTTGTAGGAAAAGGAAGAGAAGGAAAAATAGTAGGTGAATATGGACTGGGCAGGAGGAATGAAAGAGGAAGTCGCCTGGTAGAATTTTGCACGGAACATGATTTAATCGTAACAAACACCTGGTTTAAGAATCACAAAAGAAGGTTGTATACATGGAAGAGACCAGGAGACACCGGAAGGTATCAGATAGATTTTATAATGGTAAGACATAGATTCCGGAACCAGGTTATAAACTGCAAGACGTACCCAGGGGCAGATATAGACTCTGACCATAACTTGTTAGTCATGAACTGTAGGCTGAAACTGAAAAAATTGCAGAAACGTAGGAAAATACAGAGATGGGACTTAGATAAATTGAAGGAAAGTGAAGTTCTGGAGAATTTCAGAGGGAGATTTAGGCAACAATTGACAGAAACAGAGGGAAATAAAACAGTAGAAGAGGAATGGGTAGCACTGAGAGATGAAATAGTGAAGGCAGCAGAGGACAAAATAGGTAGAAAGGCAAGACCTACAAAAAATCCTTGGATATCACAGGAAATACTAGATTTAATCGATGAAAGGAGACAATATAAAAATGCAGTAAATGAAACAGGCAAAATGGAGTACAGACGATTAAAAAATGAGATTGACAGGAAGTGCAAAATGGCTAAGCAGGAGTGGCTAGAAGCCAAATGCAAATCTGTAGAAGAATGTATAAGAAGGGGAAAAGTAGATACCGCCTACAGGAAAATAAAAGAGACATTTGGGGACAAGAAAAGCAACTCTACGAATATCAAGAACTCAGATGGGAAGCCGGTTCTCAGCAAAGAAGGGAAAGCTGAAAGGTGGAAAGAGTACATAGAGCAGCTCTACAAAGGAAATGAACTTACAGACAATGTGGTAGGAAGGGAAGAGGAAGTGGATCAAGATGAAATAGGAGATGCTATACTGAGAGATGAATTTGACAGAGCCTTGAAAGACCTAGGTCGGAACAAGGCCCCAGGAGTAGATGACATACCCTCAGAGCTACTAAAGTCTCTGGGAGAGCCAGCCACGACAAGGCTATTTGAACTGGTGTGTAGGATTTATGAGACAGGCGAAATACCCTCAGACTTTAAGAAAAATGTAATAATCCCCATTCCAAAGAAATCAGGCGCAGACAGGTGTGAAAATTTACAGAACCATTAGTTTGATAAGTTATGGTTGCAAAATTTTAACACGAATTTTCTACAGGAGAATGGAAAAGCTGGTAGAAGCTGACCTTGGGGAAGATCAGTTTGGATTCAGGAGGAACGTAGGAACCCGGGAGGCAATACTCACTTTACGTCTTATCTTAGAAGATAGATTAAGGAAAGGCAAACCTACATTTTTAGCTTTTGTAGATTTGGAGAAAGCATTTGACAATGTTGACTGGAATACACTGTTTCAAATTCTGAAGTCAGCAGGGGTAAAATATAGGGAAAGGAGAGTTATTTATAACTTGTACAAAAGCCAGACCGAAGTTATTAGACTCGAAGGGCATGAAAGGGAAGTATCAGTTGGGAAGGGAGTAAGACAGGGTTGTAGCCTTTCTCCGATGTTATTCAATTTGTACATCGAGCAGGCGGTGAAGGAAAGCAAGGAAAAATTTGGAATAGGGATTAAAGTTCAGGGGGAAGAAATAAAAACATTGCGTTTTGCTGATGACATTGTAATTCTGTCAGAGACAGCAAAGGACCTGGAAGAGCTGTTGAATGGAATGGACAGTGTGTTGAAGAGAGCGTATAAAATGAACATTAACAAGAGCAAAACAAAAATAATGGAATGCGGTCTTAGAAAATCGGGCGATGCTGAAGGAATTAGATTAGGTAACGAAACAATGAAGGTGGTAGATGAGTTTTGTTGCTTGGGTAGTAAAATAACATGTGATGGTCGCAGTACAGAGGATATAAAATGCAGAAAGGCAATGGGAAGAAAAGCATTTTTGAAAAAGAGAAATTTGCTAACATCTAACATTAATTTAAGTGTAAGGAAGTCTTTTCTGAAGGCATTTGTGTGGAGTGTTGCCTTGTACGGGAGTGAAACATGGACGATAAGCAGTGCGGACAGGAAGAGAATAGAGGCTTTTGAAATGTGGTGCTACAGAAGAATGCTGAAGATTAGGTGGGTAGATCGCATAACCAATGAAGAAGTACTGAACAGAATTTCTGAGAAAAGGAATTTTTGGCATACCCTGGCTAAAAGGAGGGATCGCTTGGTAGGACACATTCTTAGACATCGAGGAATCGTAAATTTAGCATTGGAGGGAAGTGTGTGGGGTAAAAATCGCAGAGGGAGACCAAGAGACGCGTATAGTAAGCAGATTCAAGTGGATGTGGGTTGCCGTTCTTATGAGGAGATGAAAAAGCTTGCTCAGGATAGAGTAGGGTGGAGAGCTGCATCAAACCAGTCTCCGGACTGAAGACCATAACAACAACAACCCTACTACTACAATGCACATTATTCTTTTCTCCCTCCCCACCGTAAGAGGTGTCAGGTAGAGAGCTGGTCAGCAGCAGTGAATGAGCAGCTGCATTGAGTTCCGGAGCAACTCGTCACACTCAGTGTCGGCCCCGCTGCCAGGTACACAGCCAGTAACACCTCCTGCAGCCGTGGGGGCTGCCAGCGCGCTTGTTCCCGCCTTCCGCCACTGACAGACAGACGCCGCGAAAAGCTCCCTTGAGGCGTGCAATCATAATTAAATCACAGCCTTAATTGCGCTTGGGAGTTAACGAAGCTTAAAGCGGAAAATTGTTGCGCGTCTCTCGAATGCGCCGCGCGCCGGCTTGGAACTGTGCGGGGATTAGGCGGCAGCCGTGTGTGGCGCCTCAGACGCCGCCGTCCTAGACCACACGCCTAGCTGAGCGGCAAACGTGCCGCTGCACGAAACCAAATGCTTACCAAGAAATACTGAACATCACAGGTACAGTACAGTTTAGCTGACGACTGTAAGTGCAAAAGGTAGTTTGTTAGTTTCTACTGTGATACGGCTCATCCTCTACAAATCCTCGAATGCCACACGCTCCTCCTCATCTGCTTCATCCGCCTCTCCTCCCCCCCCCCCCCACACCGGATCCTCTATTATCTCCTCCCATTCCCAAACCTCATCCTCCTCCTCCTTCAATTACTAATTTCGTAGCGCGGTACCCGGCGCATTACTGCTGCAGAAGAAATAATTAGTCCATCTTCTCCATTCCCTTCCCTCTGTCCATCTGTTACTCCCCATGTATCCTCCTGTCTCTTTATCTGTCCATTTCTTCATCCTCCTCTCTCCTTTCACCTTTCTATCACCTTCTCCTATTCTCCTCCTCTCCCCTGTCTCTGTCCGTCTCCTCCTCTACGCTCTTTGTCTCCTTCCTTTCCTTTCCGTCCGTCTACTCCTCCATCTACGCCTCTCCCTCCTATACATGAAAACATACATATATGCGCCAAGTTTAATGGTGACTGGGCAAACGATATCAAACCCCCAAGGTCCCTCCGCCGTGCTGAATTCACTGGCTTCCAGAATATAAAAATGATCTTCATGAAAAAATACATTTATGTGCTGACTTTCCTGATGACCATACATACAATGGATGTTGTGGTAACGTACCCTTCGCCATGCACCTGTGTAGGCTTACGAAATGTAGTCCACGTATTAATTCGGGATGTAAGCTAGCTTCATTCCATATTCCATTCATTTCCGTCCAGCCGTTTCAAAGTGAAAAGTAACAAACATATTAATTTACTGTAAGGTACTCTCCGCCATGCACTGTTTGGTGGCTTCCTAAAGGTAGCTGTTGCGTTAATTCAGGATATAAGGTATCTGTATTCCAAATTTCATTCAAATTCTTCCAGCTGTTTCACCGTGAACAGAAACACTTGTATTAACCCATTGTAAGGTACCCTCCGCCACGCACCGTACGGTGGATTACGAAACGTAGCTCATATATTAATGCAGAGTATTAGCTACATATGTTCCAAATTTGATTCATATCCGTCCAACTATTTCATCGTGACGGTTTAGGCACCTTTATCCTTGCACCATAAGAAGTTAATGTTAGTATGCCTATCTATAACCTTCGCGCCGAAAGTAATGAGTTGACAAAGTTTTATCGCATATCGCAATCTTATTTACGGTATGTTCGTGCATTAAATACGAACAGAACGACAAGCAAACAAACGTTAATCTTTATATATATATATATATATATATATATATATATATATATATATATATATATATATATATATATATATATATATCAGCCTCCAAATTTGCGGTATGGTGGTAGAGGGTTGATAACGATAAGGGGGAGTGAAAGATATGAGAGTTCAAAGTTGCCGACCTACATAAAATTCCGCATGTTGGTGTCAAAACTACACAATGGGAACGAACGATCTCTCTGTTCAGTTCCATGTCGATAGCTGTATGAGGGAGGACGTCATAGTGGTTGAATGTCGTCAGCTTATTTAAAATTCGGACTGCAGGCCAGCGATGACTTTTGACACTATAATAGTAAAGAGGTTATACACAGCGAAACGTGATGCACATTCTTAAGTTGTTTTTCCGTAACAAGCGTACGAATAAAGAACAGTTAGTGCATACTGTAGTTTGAAAAGTAAAACTAGAAAGAAAGATAGCAAAGCGTAAGAAAGAAATTTCGCATTCTCGAACCGTTTCTAGAAGACAAAAAACTGAAATGTGTAGACGTTGTTTATCTTACGCTGTAGGCATTAGTTTTTTTTCGGTATTCCCATTCCCTTGTGAAATAGGGGATGAACGGCTTTTGAAAATACGTTGCTATTCAGGCAATTTTGAAGCAAGAAATACAAAACTTCGGATTTAGATTTTTGATTGGAATTTTAAAAACAAGAGTTTCAATATTTTTGTAAATTCAGGCATTAAGTAGGTGAAATAAAGGAAAATCGTTTAAGGGTGCTACAATTTTGATGCTAGAAATGTCAAAATTTGCATTTAGATTCATGGTTAAAATTTTAAAAATGTTTTGCATTCTGCCATTAATAGTGCAATACTGTGATGGAAAGTCAAATCAAAATACTTGTTTATGAAAGCATTTTTAAAGCTAAATCTATGAAAATTTATATTTAGAAGTAGAAACAACCATTGCAGACCTCCAATCTACGCGTGCTAAGTAGCTGGAATTAAGCTATTTTCTTATATATTAAATATACCACCCGCAAGCTAGACTCCCTCAATCCTGGAATCGCCCCTCTACCCACCTGCCCTACGCGTACACATAATCCAGACCCTCTGCAGGGCCACTTCCACCACCTCTCAAAGAGTGAGCTCCGTCCTGCTATCCATCGTGCTAACTTACCGTCACTCCCCACCCCTGTCGCCGCTGTTTCAGTTCCCCTCTCCCCAGCCACGCTTACGCTGAGCTCATGCTATTCTCGGCACTCCCGTCGCTTATCGTGACCGCCTCCGTCCTGCTACACCTTTACCAGGACATTGTCAGAGAGCACCCTCGCCAAGAGCCTCCTCCCATTGTTACAGTGCTGACTGTGCACGGTGGAATGACTAAGCGCTCCAAGGCACCTTCCTGCACAATGAATGGTTGCTCCCCGTCAGAGGTTCTAGTCCTTATTCGCGTATGAAAGTGTGATGAGATTAGATCAATACTTGTTCCATAGATCGTACATATGACATTTCGTAATGATGTGGAACGTGTCAGTTTAGTAAATGGTTTCTATACATGACAATATTTTAAGGATTTCTGAATTTTAATTTTTTTTTTTTTTTTTCATTTTACTTTATTTAATTTTTAAAGTTCTATCTAGAAAAATTTAAAAAAAAAGTTTTATATGAAAATAAAAGAGATATTTGGAGATAAGAAAAACTCAGATGGAAAGCCAGTTTTCAGTAAAGAAGGGAAAGCTGAAAGGTGGAAAGAGTATATAGAGAGGCTCTACGAAGGAAATGAACTTAGAGACAATATTGTAGGAAGAGGGAAGGAAGTAGATGAGGATGAAATAGGAGATACTACACTGAGAGATGAATTTGACAGAGCACTGAAGGACCTAAGTCGAATCAAGGCCCCTGGAGTAGTTGGCATTCCCACAGAGCTACTGAAGTCTCTGGGAGAACCAGTCACGACAAAATTGTTTCACCTGGTGTGTAAGATGTATGAGACAGGTGAAGTACCCTCAGACTTTAAGAAAAATGTTATAATCCCCATCCCTAAGAAAGCAGGTGCAGACAGGTGTGAAAACTACAGAAACATCAGTTTAATAAGTCATGGCTGCAAAATATTAACGCGAATTATATACAGGAGGATGGAAAAGCTGGTAGAAGCCGACCTCGGGGAAGATCGGTATGGGTTCAGGAGAAATGTAGGAACACGGGAGGCAATACTCACTTTACGGCTTATCCTAGAAGATAGATTAAGAAAAGTCAAACCTACATTTCTAGCTTTTGTAGATTTGGAGAAGGCTTTTGACAACGTTGATTGGAATAAACTCTTTCAAGTTCTGAAGCAAGCAGGAGTAAAATATAGGGAACGTAAGGTTATTTACAACTTGTACAAAAACCAGACAGCGGTTATCAGAGTTGAAGGGCATGAAAGGGATGTAGTGGTTGTGAAGGGAGTAAGACAGGATTGCCGCCTTTCTCCAATGTTATTCAGTTTGTACATTGAGCAAGCTATAAAGGAAAGCAAGGAGAAATTTGGAGAAGGAATTAAAGTTCAGGGTGAAGAATTAAAAACCTTGCGTTTGCCGACGACATAGTAATTCTGTAAGAGACAGCAAAGAACCTGGGAGAGCAGTTGAACGGAATGGACAGTATGCTGAAAGTTGCATATAAGATGAAGATTAACAAGAGCAAAACTAGGGTAATGGAGTGCAGTCTAAGAAAATCAGGTGATGCTGAAGGAATTAGATTAGGTAACGAAACAATAAAGGAGGTAAATGAGTTTTGTTACTTAGACAGTAAAACAATAAATGATGGTCGCAATACAGAGGATATAAGATGCAGAATGGCAATGGGAAGAAAAGCATTCTTGAAAAAGAAAAATTACTTAACATCGAATATTTGTTTAAACCTAAGGAAGTCCTTGCTGAAGGCAATTGTGTGGAGTGTTGCCTTGTATGGGAGTGAAACATTGACGATAAAGAGTGCTGACAGGAAAAGGATAGAGGCTTTTGAAATGTGGTACTGCAAAAGAATGCTGAAGATTAGGTGGGTGGATTCGGTAACTAATGAGGAGGTACTGAACAGAATTGGGGAGAAAAGAAATTTCTGGGATACCTTGACTAAAAGAAGGGATCGATTCGTAGGACACATTCTTAGATATCAAGGAATTGTGAATTTAACGTTGGAGGGAAGTGTGTTGGGGTAAAAACAGCTGAGGAAGACCAAGAGATGGATACAGTAAGCAGATTCATACAGATGTAGGTTGCCGTTCTTACGTGGAGTTGAAGAGGCTTGCTCAGGATAGGGTATTGTGGAGAGCTGCATCAAACCAGTCTCCAGACTGAAGACCACAACAACAACAACAATAAAGTTTTATCTAAAACTTCATCTGAATTGTAGAAGGAGTTTTCGTTCAGAAATTCTTTTAATTTCTTTCTAAATACAAGTTAGCTATCTGTCAGATTTTTTATGCTACTTGGTAAGTGACCGAAGACTTTGTGGCAGCTTAATTCATCCCTTTCTGTGCCTTAGATTTAACTTTGAATAGCGAATATCACCCTTTCTCCTAGTGTTGTAGCTATGCACACTGCCATTACATTTGAATTGGGTCGGCTTGTTAATAACAAATTTCATGAGTGAATATATGTATTATAAAGCTACGGTGTTTGTCCTTAGATTACTTTAAGTAGCCTGGGGACTGGTAACCGCAATTGTTAAGTAACATCGATTTGCATACGTTTGGTTTTGCAATTTAAATTTTGTATTCAGTCAAACGGTCAACGGCAAGTATGTTTAATACTGCGGTCCACTGCATCGTGGGAAATCATAAGCAGGCATTGTTCTTTCTGTGTGTCTGTTATTACTGTCTACAATTTTAAATATTCAAATTTATGTGATTTTAACCTCTATGTACAGCTCCGTGTTCTCTCATCTTGCTGTCATTGTGTATCGAGAAGTATCATTACTATTGTATCCATACCTGTTTCATTTTACTTGTGTATGACTGCCATTTACGGCTTTAAATCACAAAATTTATATGTTTTTAAGCTTACACGTACTGTTACCCCATTAAGCGCTATGTTTTCTCCATTTATCTCTGTGTTTGTATGACATATGTTAACATATCCATATATCGCGCTTCTTGTTGGATCTTCAGGTCTTCGATACTGATGATGAGTCATTCTTTTGATTATTGTGCTCAATAAATCAAAATTTAGAATTTCTTCGCGTTTCTGAAGGTCTATACTGGGCGCATTTTAGCAATCTTCTTCTTGACAAGCAATGACAGTTTTCCAAGTTTTAAATACAAGTCAGGGTTTTCTATAGGTGATTAATTTATTGGTATATTCTATTTATGTTATCTCAAGGTTTTTTGGATGATTAGACGCATAACTTTTCAGATGTCAAGACAATATTATTTTAAATCATCTTCGACAATTCCTATGCATGTGGAAAATGTTTCGCTTGTGACGATAGATGTTCTTCTTCACAAGCAGTATGTTCTTCCCACAGACGATATTACTTCTACACAGTATGCATTTTTTAATAATGTCGCCAGGCAGCAGATGAATTACATAGGTATTTCAGGTTTATAGTTTTGTGATTGACACATTTAGTACAACACTTGATTTTGCGCCCTATTTTCATATGTCTTCCTGTTTCCGGATCTCGGGATTGTGATAACGTCGTCCCGAAATATGTCGTGCGCCGTGCTGCAGCCCCCCTCCCCCAACCTCCCGTGGTCGGCACTTCGGCTAGTAATCGGAATCCCCTCTTTCACAAGTACTCAGTTGGCCATAAATGCCGTTAACATAAGAGTGGCGACCTCATCTACTTCGGAATGTCCATATTGTAGTCGCACTATAGACAAAACAACATAAAAATTTTAATTGTCACCCTAGTTATTTCGTAGCTTGGAGAATCACTGGACTTCAGATGCCAGCGTCTTCCCAAAGAATAACAAAATGATTCTTCAAGTCTTTGGGTTGTAATGAGTATCCCATGACTTCATTTCATCACGATATTTCAGAAGACAACCATTTGGCCATCATGAGACGATTTCGACAGTGTGCCCTAAATTCAACAATGGGTGGTCATGCTTGCGGCAGCCGCTGCGCACATATCGGGAAAAATTTTGTGCATCAGCAAACTCAAGAGTAAGAAACTTACTGGCGATTGAAACAGTGTGATTCTTTTGGAGTCGAACTCGGAACCTATGCCTTTTGTGAGGAAGTGCTCTATCAACTAAACTACCTGAGTTCGGGTCACGACCCACCATGCCTGCTTTCTTTCTGCCAGTACTCTCGCATATCTGCACCTTAAGATGGCTGAGCTGTTGTCATCAGAAATGTAGTGCCAAGATTACCAGTTCCATCGACTGTAGAGTCAAAACCTCATGAAACTGTCATTAGAGCAAGTAACCTTCGTGAGTCACAAACCATTACCCGTTGTTAATGGCATGGCTCACGCTAGGCGTATGTCTACTATCTTCACCCAACCAGTATTTTTGCCAAATTCTTAGGACTATCACCAATTTCCACACTTCTACTTCAATTTTCTTTCAGAATCAGTTAATTACTAATTTTTTCCTTTCTTGCTCAGGACAGTTAAATCCTCTAGGTAGGATTTCATAAGTTACTCTTTCAGGACTTTCTGTTAATAAACCATTAATATCATTGGTCATGAACGTTATGAAAATTGTTCAAAATGCACTAATTCAGTCATGATAAATGAAAACAAAAATATATAAAAAAGTAAATCACATCCCTAAATAGGCATCGTGAAAAATTTATTCGTACAGTGGCTATGGGAAGATTCTCCACCATCTTTCTAAAAGTGAGATAACGGGTCTCCATTATACAGAGTGTCCAGATAAGGGCTCCCTCATTTCAAAATTAAATATCTCGATAAAGAGGTATCGATAGAGGAATGCAGTAAACGGTATGTTTATTGCGAAAGCTGTAAGAAGTTTATACAGCAGTTTGAAATAATAGTTACAAAAGCTGCTAACATATGGCGCTGTACGCTGTACAGCTCATATCAGCGTACATAAATCTATAATCGTATGAAAACACTCTTTGCAAACAATCACATCACAATGTTTTCAAAATGTTTACCATTGGCACTACAGAGGTGGCGCAAACGAAGAATGAATTTCGCCATCACATTTCGTAGTGTCTCAACCGAAATGGATTCACATGCCACATAGATCGCCGATTCAAGCTCGTCCAGCGTGGCGGGATGCTTCGGGTAGACCATGTCTTTCACTGCGCCGCACAAAAAAGTCACAGGGAGTCAAATCCGGCGAATATGGAGGCCAATCCATGTCTGCACCAATAAATTAGGGATATTCGAAATCAATGACTCGATTCCCGAAGTATTCCTCAAGAAAGCGAAACACTTGTTCGGTCCGATGTGGTCGGGCTCCATCTTGCATAAACCATTCAGTACCTGGTCGATCCTCTAACGCTTGCTGTGTGGCAACAAATTGTTCCAAAATTGCAACGTAACGTGCACCAGTGACTGTTTCTCGAATAAAAAAAGGGCCAATAATTCCTCTGCTGCATACTGCAGCCCACACAGTAACTTTAGGAGAATACAGGGGTTTCGCTTCACACCAATATGACTTTACGGAACCCGAAAATTGCCAGTTCTGCTTGTTCACGTATCCATTCAGGTGGAAGTGTGCTTTATCTGTAAACCAGATGCAGCCAACATCAAATGCTTCACTATCAATCATTGTGAGCATCTGATTAGCAAGGCAACCCTTTGTTGCACAGCTCGTACGGGTATGGCATGGTGCGTTTGAATTTTGAATGCAAACTTGTGTAGGCTCTTTCTCAGTATTTTCTGCGTGCTGGAACGCTTCAAACCAGTCACAGATGCAATTCTGCGGACGGATGACATTGGATTTCGCTGAATAATTCCATGCGTAACTGCAGCTTGCTTGCGACCAACATGCCCCACTAGATCATCAGTTACGTTGCCTGTTCGTTGAAATTTTGCATCGGGTCCTCTTGGATCATTAAATCGTACTTGAAAACTTCGCCTTGTTGCCGCAGGACTCTCTTCTAACCTGTGGTACTCTAGGACCAGAAAAACGCGTTGTTCTATGGAGTACATGGTTTTAATCTCTTCCTTCTGTACGCTAAACTCCTTTCAGGTTTCAATAATGGATCTGATCACTCTGGGCTTCGGATCACTATTTATACTAGGCATTACGTATGGTGATTACAGCACCATCTGTTAGCAGCTTTTGTAACTATTATTTCAAACTTTTGAATAAACTTCTTACAGCTTTCACAATAAACATACCGTTTACTGCATTCCTCCAGCGATTTTTTTTTTTTTTTTTTTTTTTTTTTTTGGAGATATTTAATTTTGAAGTCAGGGAGTCCTTTTCTGGACACCCTGTATTATTCGATTACTCTTATCTTCTAATGCACTGCCGAAACATTACTTAGAGAATACCTCTCATTGATGACAGTGCATTAGCTTATCGGTGATACGTTAACACCGAACGTGATTTGAATTAGTGATTCCGTTCACAAGCAGGACGGCTAATAATACAAGCAGGATAATTACACAGGGTGGGTAATATTATCCGTGCCGAATCCACACTAATCATGACGACCCGCGTGATAGTCTCCGCATTGTCCTGGCCCACTGTCTCTCCCGCTGTTGCCACATAACGTGCTCCGTCGTCGACGAACATGTATGTGTCGCCGAACTTCGAAAGTTCTCGAGGAATCTGTTGAGCCAAACATTTATTGTGCAATTCTGTAATTTCAGGCCAAAACGCAGTAGCACTGTAGCAAATTATCCATCTTTATCACAGTATACCGTTTTAATTTCCAATAACAGGAAAAAACAACGACTAATTAAATATATGCACTATGGCAAAAACAAACGCTCGTCATCACATTATACATGACACCCTTGTTTTAGTTGAACGAGACATAAATCCACAAAGAGATTATTGATGAGCCACACAGAATTCCTTGTAAATTATTAATTACGTAGGTAAACCCCTCTTTCAGTTAATTTTGATGATCATACAAAACCTCACTGAAGACATAAGGATTTGCTGATGAAACTAACCAGTAGGAGTCTTGACACGTGTTTCTGCCAAATAAAAATTAGACTAGGTTGAGATTGTTCGCAATTAATTTATGAAAGTTGATTCCATGCGTGCACAGGTCAAGCTGGTCTTTACGTTCAAAACTGTTCAAATGTTTGTAATTCTACTTAACTGCAACTACTTAAACTAAGTTAAACTAACCTAAGGACAACACACACACATCTCTCCCCGAAGAAGAATTCGAGGCCGCGCGATCCGAAACGTGGCGCTCCAGACCACTCGGCTACTCTCGCGCGGCTTTAAAATGAGTTACACTAACCTAAGGACAAACACACATAAACTCATGCCACAGGGAGAATTCGAACGTCCTAGGGCAAGCGGCCGCGTGCTCCGCAGCAAGGCGCCTTAGAACACTCGGCGACTCCACGTCGGTTTTTACGTTGTCTAAGTGTAAATATTTTATGTCTTTGTGTGTGTGTGGAAAGGTAAACTAAGTGTAAGTAATTATATGATTGGGCGAAGGAAACGAGGAAGATATCTTTCTCCTCTGAGAATTGTAAATGATACAACGCATATTTTAGTATGAAAGTATGGAGAAGCCGAGCGATTTGGGGAGCCACTTTTCGTATCGTGCGGCCTCCCGCGTCAGAGGTACGAATCCTCCCTCGGGCATGGATGTTTGTGTTGTATTTAGTATAAGTTATTTCATAACTAGTTTGTAAGTTAAGCCCCATAAGCTCTACAATTATTTAAATTACATTTAGTATCAATGACCTTCAATACGCGATCTGTTCAGCACGATCCTCCTTTTCAAAGAGCGGACGGCATTCACCGACATAATGTTATAACGAGTTTCTACGAGGCTTGCATGCTAGAGGGATACTGACTCTGATTGCTAGATATAAAAGCACTACTACCATTTTGTATGCATAAGAACCACGTCTTCAATCATATTGTTTTGAATGTTAAGAACGAGTCTCTATTAGCTACACTTATAACTTCAGTCGTTAATTACACTATAACATTTATTATTTATGTTCTGTCACCGACTTTGAAGATTTTTTCATTATATTATTGAATTATAATGTTTGAGGTATCGAATAATTTTTCTCCGATTAATTTTAACAAATATTCTGTTATTTTCTGATAATAAACAAATTACGTTGGTAGTATATTCATTATTAGCGTCTAAATACTATATGTGCGCCATTATTAATGAATTATTATGGATTGTCATGGATCACGTTGCTATATTAGCTCCGCCATATTGTTTAGATAATTTTTACCATCAAATTGGTAATCAGCGACCTCAGAAACCCCCTTGTGATGAGTTTTGTGTGAACTAAATGTCGTCTTGGGGTTTTGGCCACGTTTTGGGGATCCGTCCCACTGTGCGACGTGAGGACGTGTAACTGAAATAGTCGGTGAGCACTGTTTAATAGGATATCGGTTTGACCCTTGGTATTTTTTGACTGACATTAATGCGTCAAGTCCTTCACGCTCGTTTCGCAGTTGTTTCGTCCGTTTTACACCGACGGAGTCTGCCTGCGGTCATCAGCCCTGCTGGCTCAGCCTCCGCCAATAAACATGTTCAGTTATTAAAAATTAACATCGTCCATTCAGGGAAAGACCTATTCTCAGAAGTAAAGATTAGATTTGAACTAAGTTAAAGTTTTTAACTTAAACCTAAGTACTCGTCTTAAAGTTTGAGCCCGTTCTTATTTCTGTATATGAACGTTTCATGTTCAAGGTACTCAATTCCGTTGAGCGTTTGCTGTAGGGTGCATCGCTGTGAAATGTAAACAATTAACGTGACTGTGTGTTTAGTTTTGTTCAATTAGCCATGCGATCAGCTGCTAAGGTTACATAAAACTATTATCATACTTCTGTTGATTGAACACCCATATTGTTTTATCTAACCTTTTAATTAAATGGGCCATACTTTAGTGTTTGAGGACAGAGTCCTTGTTCATTCTTGTTGTTGTTAGCATCGAGATGGCAAAGGCTGTGGCCCATATTTCAAATCTATAGCTTATTGACCAATAGGTTTGCAAGCTCTTATTGTGCCGATGGTATTTTATAATCGCAGATATCTTCGGAGGAATATGTTACTGTTTCTATATCTGTACTCATTCTGTTTATTATTTACTAGCTGAAAACCCGGCATCGATTGGGTACTTATTTAATCCAGTCCTTTTCTCCTTACATGGCCTCTCTCTCTCCACCTTCTCTTTCTTTCTTTCACCCTCACCTCTGTCTCACTTTTTATCTTCTCATATCCCCTCCCTCATTTTCTACCCCTCTCTCTGCACCTTTCTCTGCACCATCACCTTCTCGTCTCTCTGTCCAACTCCTCCTCCACCTCCTCGGGCCAGTGTGTCCTCCATCTGCAAACAATATTTAATTCTGGTAACTTTCATTTTTGTCAGTCGCAAGGTACCGTCCGTCCAACATGCTTAATCCCTAGCTTGCAAATTATAAAAACCTCCATCATGAAAACATACACTTATGTGCCGACTTTCGTGGTGAACAGTCTAACAATTTGGTTGTTTGTTGTAACGTACCCTGCGCCACACATCTACGGAGGCTTACGAAAGGTATCCAATGAATTAATTCGGGGTATAGGCTATTACCATTCTAGATTTTATTCAATTCCGTCCACCCATTTTAGCGCGAAGAGTAAGAAACACAGTAGTAATTTTTGTATATTAGATTTATTTTCAAATTTGCATTAAAACCATACGTTGTTAACAACAAATGCCTTCTGCTGGTGGTTTTCACCCCAATGATTCGGTACGCTTGGTATGCATAAAAGCTTAGAGCCGAAAAACCGTTATTTAAAAATCTGATTGAGTATGCTTTCCACTGAATCTAATTTTTGAAATATTTTCTTACTGTAAATTGCATACATAAAATTCACATGGTGTTAACAATATTTATGTTTTAAATCTATATCTATATATAAAAGGCTTGGGTGTGTTCGTGCTGACAGACTTTTCTCCATGACCACATACTGCCACCCACTCGTGGCTGTGGTGGTGTATAGCCCTTGGTCTAATGATGTTAGTAAGGGAGTTTGGTCGCGGTGCGTGGCAGTGGGTGAATGTGACGAGCAAAAATTCGCAAAATATGCAATAAATACTCTTCGAAAAGTTATATACTCTGTGACTTACGAAATTTACGGTAAGAGTCAAAATCTGTTTATTCTTTCAATCGTCAGGAAATGCGGTCCTTTCAGACTTTAATAACGACGAGGAATATCAAATACGCAATTTTTTAATAGATCACATGTTTCCGTCAACCACACATTAACGACTATGAACAAAGATAAAAATCCAGATAGACTCAAAGATAAAAATACTCGTGGAACATTGATCACTGTCGTGGAAGCGTGGTGGAAACACAGTCATACGTTAATGAATGTCTCTTAGGCCATAGCTATTGATATGCTTGTGCCAGTAAGCTCACTGGTCTGTGCTAATCAGTGATATCTAATACATATAGCCGCGACACTCTCAGCTGTGATAGGTGTTATCGTTTGACAGATGGGTCAAGAAAAACTATGCGACGTAGTCCTACTCATATCCCGGTGGCCTCCTGTGATAATGTTGGCAACAGATGTTGAATAACGAGAATCATGTGACATCGTCATAAGCCAATCGCGTGATACGCAAATATTTTGTCGTGAAATCAAGCATACAACAGGAACAGCAGTATTTATCTACACTCTATGTGATTCGGTCATCTTTGCAACGATTTTATATCGTGTTATTGATGTTGCCAACATAAAAACACGAGGCCGCCAGGATAGAAAGTAAAATTTTACCGAATCAGATACATCCGTTGTTGTCACATTTTATTATGACCAGCACTTTCACGCGAAACTCTTTTGTATAGAGACTCATGATTCACACAGTCTTACAATTCATTCTAAATTCATATTCAAGAAGATATTAGTGAAAACTGTTACAAATCAATATTCGCACTTATCCAATATCGTTTCCAGAAATGTAATTTGCCAGCCGCTTTCGGCGCTGCTGTTGCAATGTGTAACAAAATTGAGAATAACGACGCATAATGTCAAATATATAAGTTTTTAACTTCTCGGCGCGTTTTCCTCAATCACACTTTACCGACGATCAACAGAGACGAAGATGAAAATGCAGATAGGCTAAAAAATGAATAATACAGCGCTACACTACAGTCACAGTCATACTTCTATTAGTTGGTGTGGGTGATTTAATACTGCTCATAATTGTTATTATTTTCAGTGATATTTCTACTTCATTAAGGAAATGCTTATTACTTATTATATTTCAGCTTTCCATGCCTCAGCCCATTGTTCAGAGATATGAATGATCATGAAATAAATGTTTTAAATGGCGAATAAAACTGATGTATGATACATCATATTCATGAAGATATGCCTATTTCTAACATGTTAAGCAAAAGTATTAAAAAAAAGCGGTTTTCACAGGAAATTTGAGCTACGATTTGGGCAACATAGAGACATGATTTCATCAAAATCAGATCACGGAAGAAAAGATACATAACAATCTTAAGTGTTTTCAGTAGCTGTCTGTTCATCTATTAGAAATACCTAATCTCCTAAACTACTTCACGAATTTGCATGGAGCATCTTCAAAAGGGATATTGTTTTACATGGGTATGCTTGAAGTATCGATTGCGTAATACAGCAAACATGCGACAGAGGCGTTGTAGTGCACCAAAGAACTAATAAACACCGCTGCTGCATACTATGTATGGGGTAGTACATCAAGGAAGCGAACGTGTGTGACAGAATTAAGCAATCTTATGTCTACGAATACCATCAAACAATGAACATAGTGTTACTGATTTCTCTTTGTGTATTAAATACTTAGCGACATTTCTTTGCTTATTTTGGCACGTTTCACTTTGTGTATCAAAAACTGTATGAAGATACATCGTTTCGGACAATGACTTTCACTTACATTTGACATCGAAGCTAGGACAACTGAGTTTATTGACAGAGCGATCCAACAAGGATTCTGTTTTTACTGACTGAGATCCTGATCCCTAAAAAACCATGATACACACAGGCTCTCCTTCAATAACCATTGCGAAGCACGGGCATATAAGCTAGTTTATATATAAAGAACGGTCTAGAGTGCAAAAAAATTTTTTTTCCTAGTTTCGGTCTTATTTTAGACTATCTTCAGGAAATTAAGCTCCATTGATGTTGTGGAGCTGGCAGGAAACTTGAAGCCTTGTAGTGCTCTGGAGACTCTGAAGCGGGTGAACACATTTCGTGCTGGAGGAGTGGCTAGAAGTGGCGAGCGGGTGGCTCCGGAACACGGAAGCAGAGCTCCGGCACGTGATTGGGACGCCGAAGGCCGTCGGTTGCACCGAGGCAATTTATTGGTACGCTTCCTTACTTGCTGAGGTGCTATTCCGCTGCATGGAGAGCCTTGGCAGTAGTGGCAATTATCTTTGGAACAAAGAAGCTGAATTAAAGTTTGTGTTGTGGAGGGAAATCGTACATAGACTATTCCGAGGCGCCTTAATCGTTAGTGGTGTGGTAGTCTAACGGTTAAGACGTCTGCCGAGTAAGCACGGAGGTCCGGGTTCGATTCCCGGCCGCACCACAAATTTTAATTCAATGCTTCACATCTATCAATAATGTCTTTGACATATTTGAGACGAAAATCCGTCTCAGGGATCATTTATTCATATTAATTGATATTTATATCACCATAACGGGATTGTTCCACCATGTCCATTGCTGAGGTGCTATTCCGCTGCATGGAGAGCCTTGGCAGTAGTGGCAATTATCTTTGGAACAAAGAAGCTGAATTAAAGTTTGTGTTGTGGAGGGAAATCGTACATAGACTATTCCGAGGCGCCTTAATCGTTAGTGGTGTGGTAGTCTAACGGTTAAGACGTCTGCCTAGGAAGCATGGAGGTCCGGGTTCGATTCCCGGCCGCACCACTAATATTAATTCAATGCTTCACATCTATCAATAACTGCCAGATTCTTTGTCAAGCCGTGGGTCAGTGTAATTTTGGAAGACTGCTGTAGGAAGGGACAGGCTAATCGTTGTTGGTGATCGCAGGACTTGTTTAGCTGTGCTGATCTGTTAATTGTATTTATTTGTAACCATTGTTTAATGTCCCTGATTGAGTACAGGTTATTGGAGAGATTAAGATTCATGCTTAAACTGTGGTACCTCTCTGTGTGACTGACTATTCTGCTTGCTGTGACTTGCAAAGAAAAGACTCTTGGTAACTTATTGTGTAACGCTTCTGACCATGCCTTGTTCCTTTCGTAATATCTGCTGCCAGTAAGGCAACTTATTCAACTTGCTAAAATATATACCAGATGTGTATTGTAAGGGGAAATCTACCCTTTTCATATTTGTTAAAGATAGAAACTTATATCTGATGTCTGTTCTAAGGAGTAATTTTTTCTGTTGTTTTTTAGCTGTTTGGAAGAGAGGGAGGTGTAATTCTTTCATTTTAGTTTGTCTTAAACATTGCAATTAATTTTACTTAATTCTTCATAGTTTCTTCGGGTTTGCTGCCGGATTTTGAAGTCAAATTGACTCAATATTTCGGCGGTACACCTGTCCGCCATCCTTAGGAGAACTGCTGCTGCTGAAACTCGCCGACAACTGATGCCGAGTGCATTTTTTTCTTTATTGTTATTTCAATTCCCCTAAAAAAGGGGTGGGCCGGCAGCGCTCACTGGCGCTCTTCGGCCTACAGAAATAAAAAATGACAGCGGAGAACATAAAAACACAAAGGAGATAAAATTTTGGAGACAATACAGACATAAAACGGAGATTTAAAATGGAGATTGTGGTGTCGCACAAGTACAAAGTGCGCGCCACCTACTTTCGCCGCGCGCCGCCATGCACGCACGGCGCGGCGTTCTTACGACGACAGCCACGAGCGCCCTCTGCGACAACTCCGCTCGTGCCCACCACTGAACGACATCGTTCACTTGGGACTGAGTTAGGAACCAGTAAAGACTTCGGGATCCGATAGGCACCAGTGAAGACTTGGCTATCGTTTGGCAATAGGCAGGACTCTAGCACAACTATGTAAAAGTTAAGTATTGTATAAATTCTGTGCAATATATATCTCATTCTAATTTACTCTAGTGTTTCTAGTTCTGGCTGCTCCCTTCCGTACCTGCACCAGCGTGCTATCTTTATTCCTGTGTCGGTCACATTCCACTCGGCCACCGACACCTACAACGGAACGAGACACAAAAGCGGCGACGAGGCCAGGACACAAAAGCGGCGACGAGGCTGGGACACAAAAGTGGCGACAAGGAGTGATAGACGAACCGTGGACCAACCCACAGCAGCCAGACAGCAGCAGTCGGAGCACGCAGAAATTGCTCCCGCCCACCCACCCTTATTATAAGATTTTTGAGGAAACATTTTCAGTTACGTGTTTTGTGGACTTTTTTGTTGTAGAGCGTCCTCTTTCATATTGCATTTGTGTTTTGTTATAATTTACTTGTATGCGCGGCGCCTAATCGATCAGCATGGCCACTACACCGAACCCAATCTTAATGGAAATTATTCAGTTACAGACGGCGCAAATAACACAACTCCTGCAGGCTGTGGCCCAGCTCACAGCGCAAGCAGCTAACCAACAACAACAGCCGCCGCTTCAGCAGCGCACACCTGCCGCCGCAAGGCTTCCTACGTTTCGCCAGTACAACGAACGTGAGGAAGAATGGAGCGACGACTTCGCACAGTTTCAAGAACTCGTCGCGGCTCATCAAATTACAGGTCAGAAAGTGAAGCATCTGCTATTATCTGTGGTGGGCACCAACACCTTCGTGTTACTGAAAAAACTTTTCCCCGACGTATCTCGTCGTGATGTAGACTTTGAACAAATAGTAGAGGCACTAAATGCTCATTATGAGAGAAAAATTCTCGTAGCTGCGGCACGGTACCGATTTTTCAGACTTAAAAAATTACCGCAGCAGTCACACCAAGAGTTGATTACGGAATTGAAGGGCTTAACCCGCAAATGTAAATTTACTTGCTCTTGTGGACTTTCGTATAGTGACGTGATGTTGAGGGATGCGATTACGCAGAATATTCAGGACCCCAGAATTAGAGCAGCAATTCTGAAACAGTCTGACCCCTCATTAGACAGTGTACTGCAGCTTATAGAAGCGCATGATACTTTTGACTTAGCTGATGTAGAAATGCAAAGCCATAGTGTTAATTCAGTGTGCCGCAACGGTCGCTTTCCTAGCCGTAGTTCTCAGTGTAGCACTAGTGATTCTTACAATAGTACAGGCCGTGCTGAACAGACAGTGAACAGTAGCCAGTGTAAAAGTACGACACAAAGGTCGCCCCGTCGTGTTAGAAACAGTGATTTGAATAACGGGCGCCAACGCTCATTTACGTAGTGTTAATTCAGTGTGCCGCAACGGTCGCTTTCCTAGCCGTAATTCTCAGTGTAGCACTAGTGATTCTTACAATAGTACAGGCCGTGCTGAACAGACAGTGAACAGTAGCCAGTGTAAAAGTACGACACAAAGGTCGCCCCGTCGTGTTAGAAACAGTGATTTGAATAACGGGCGCCAACGCTCATTTAAGAAAAATGTACGTAAATCTTGGCCCCAGTGTGTGTCTCGCCACAAGCGTGCTCATTGCCCTAGTCGCAACGTAACCTGTTATCAATGTGGCAATTCAGGACATGTACAGTCTGTGTGTATGCAAATTAAAAACTCAATGAACGGTACCGTTAGAAACAGTGCTTCACAGAGTGCAGGAACAGTTCATTCTGTATATGTTATACGGGCTGTGGAATTGAACAGTGCTTTCCTTGGATCTCAGATGCAAGAAAGTAGTTCCGCGCCTATGGCAAAACTATATAGTGCACTATGTAGCAAGCGCCGATGAGCGCGTAAAACAGTGCAACGGAAAAGGGTTCGGGACAAGCAAAATGACAATGTACAGTACAATCCTGTAGTGAACCTAGTGCCTTCTGCAACTTCTTATTGTAAAAGTGCCCAGTACTGTGTAGCTAGTGACAGTACACATCAAGTAGCTACTCAAGAGTGTAGTGCAGTAGTTAGTGAATCTGTAGTAGCCTCGCAATGTGCCGACGCCGATCCGGCGGTAGTGCCATCTAGTGACAGTGTTGTTAATCCGCTGCGTGCCGAGTGTGCGCCGCTCACTTCACTACGCGGCCCGCGCAAGCGCAGTAAACAAACCGTAGCAGACGTTGCCCACATTCGCGCACCTGTCGAGCGCCACAAGCAGAAACTGTTTGTGACTCTCTTCATAGAAAATAAGACGGTGCAATTTCAGCTTGATACTGGTTCCGCTGTCACATTAATAAATAAAGATACTTATGAACTTCTGGGTTCGCTAAAATTGTCGTCGTCACAGCAAGTGTTAACAGCTTATACAGGTCAAAATATTCCCGTGCTAGGTACGTGTAGCCTGCCCGCCTCTTTTCAAGGTGTAACAAAAACAGTTGCTTTTGTTGTTCTTCAGGCCAAATCGACACAGAACAGTTTTGCACTAGATGCTTTTGACTTGTTTGGTTTATCAATTCAAAGAGATGTGCTTCAAATTTCGTCAATAGTGCCTCAGGATAAAATCAATGCATTGTGTGACAAATACAGTGACTTGTTTTCGCCGGAACTAGGTTGTGTAAAAGACTTCGTGGCACATGTAACTTTGAAAGAATCTGCAGTTCCAAAATTTCGTAAAGCTAGACCAGTGCCTATCGCCTTGCGTGATACAGTTGCCGAAGAACTTAAACGTTGGCAAGATAGTGGGGTGATTTCTCCTGTTTCTGCGAGTCAGTGGGCCTCGCCTATAGTAATTATACCCAAGCAGTCAGGAAAACTTTGTCTCTGTGCGGACTTCAAATCAACAGTGAACAGTCAAACAATTGCCGACACTTATCCCCTGCCCAGACCTGAGGAACTGATGGACAAATTAGGACAGTCTCGCTTCTTTTCCAAGATTGATTTAGCAGAGGCATACTTACAGATTTCGCTTGATGACGAGTCAAAAAAGATTTTCACATGGGCCTTTTTCAATTTCAACGCCTACCCTTTCGCAGTTATTCCGCCCCCGCTATTTTTCAGCGTTTTTTGGAACAGCTGATAGTTTCTGTACCGTGTTGTTCGAACTACTTAGATGATATTGTGGTATCCGGACGTACACTTCAAGAACATTTAGGAAACCTGGAGTGCCTTTTCAAAGTTTTGATTGCAGCAGGTCTACGTTGCAATAAAGCAAAGTGTTCGTTTTTTCAAACTGAACTAGAGTACCTACGCCATGTGATTAATGCCCAAGGAATCCATCCCTTATAGTCGCATCTTCGAGAGATCAAAGAATTGCCTCCTCCTAAGAATGTGCATGAATTGCAAGCAGTGATGGGAAAGCTTAACTATTATTTCAGGTTTATTCCCAATGCCTCTCAGATTGCAGCTCCACTGCATTGCTTACGTAGGAAGAATGTTCCTTTTGTATGGTCTAAAGATTGCCAGTTGCTTTTGACAAATTAAAGTCTGCACTACTCAGTGATGCCTGTTTGATTCCCTTTGACGCACAGAAGCCTGTAGTGTTAGCAGTTGATGCCTCGCCGTACGGTCTGGGTGCCGTTTTATCGCATCGTATTGGATGTCACGATCGACCTATTGCCTTTGCGTCCAAGCTTCTGACGCCAACGCAACAGAATTACAGTCAGATAGAAAAGGAGGCCTTAGCAATAATTTACGGCGTCACAAAGTTTCATCATTATCTCTATGGCAGAAAATTCTATTTGTTGACTGACCACAAGCCTCTCACGTCGTTGTTCTCACCCACAAAGCCAATTCCACCACGAACGGCACAAAAGCTTCAGAGATGGTCCTTAATACTGTCTAATTATCAGTATGAGATTTTGTACCGACCTACCACTAAACACGCCAACGCGGACACACTTTCCCGACTTCCGGGTTGCCAGGATGTATCATTTGATTCTTCAGAAATGGCATGTTGTCAGATAGACTCCAGAGATGCTTCCGCTGTCGCAGACTTTCCTTTAAACTCTCGTCGGGTTGCACAGGAAACAGCTGCGGATGCAGACCTAAGTGTGGTAGCACGTTTTGTTCGGTCTGGGTGGCCTGCCAGAGCCAAAGACATTCATCGGCCTCTGGTTCGACGTTATTTTGCACAACGTCATGCATTGTCTTTAAGTCAGGATGTTCTGTTGTTACATACGGACAACGACCAAACAAGAGTGGTTGTTCCTCGATCCCTGCAACGAGAAGTGTTACGCCTCCTGCATCAGGGACATTGGGGTATTGTTAGGACAAAGCAACTGGCTAGACGTCATTGTACCTGGGTTGGTATGGACGCTCAGATAGAGAGCATGACGTCACAGTGTACTGTTGTGCGGAGCATCAGGCGGCTCCTCCGCAACGTTTTTCAGACTGGCCACGCCCCAAGGGACTATGGCAACGTTTAAATATTGACTTTGCCGGACCTTTCTGGAATACGCGCTGGTTAATTGTTGTAGACGCTTTCAACAAGTTTCCTTTTGTGATTGCCATGAACTCAACGACGGCGTCTAGTACAATCAGTGCCTTAACATCAGTGTTTTGCATCGAAGGTTTGCCTGAAACTATCGTCAGTGACAATGGACCTCAGTTTGTTAGTGCGGAATTTCAACAGTTTTGTCGTGTGAATGGCATTCAGCATATCACCACCGCACCGTTTCACCCTCAGTCCAATGGTGAATCAGAACGTTTCGTTCGAACATTCAAGTCTCACATGGAAAAGATGAAATGTCAGCACTCCAGGCAGCAAGCTCTTCAAATTTTCCTGTCTACGTATCGGTGCATGCCACGTGACGGCCCATCTCCGGCCGAGCTGCTACACGGCCGCCGTCACCGCACTCTCCTTCACCTGCTGCAGCCTCCCACGCACCGAGTCGGTTCGTATGGCGCTACGCGTTTTCAGGTTTCTACGCCGGTGCTGTACAGGATGTTTGCTGGTATGAAGAAGACATGGTTGCCAGGCACCATTCAGCGCGTGCTCGGTCGCAATATGTATGTTGTAAGTTCTTCCACAGGGTCGGAGCCGCGGCGCCACGCAAACCAATTGCGCCTGCACAGGCCGCGCGATCCTGTCTCGGGCTTCTTGATTCCAGACCCAGTTCACCGCCAGGGAGCACAGCCACATCGTTCGTCTCCGGACTACGAGATACCTATGGACGTCGACGTACCTCCGACGCAGTCGTCGCCGCCGCTGTCGCCGCCGCAGATGACAGCGTCACCGAGAGGGACTCCGGGACCGTGCGGGCCCCCCCAGCTTGGGCCACGCACCTCAGAAGAAGATGACCTGCTCCCTCTGGGCGGGGGCGGGCGTCCTTCCGCTGGTTTTCGTGGGTTTTCCAGCGGATCGCAAGGTATATACCGGGGCGCGGACGGCGTCTCGATCCTAGCCTCAGCTACGACGCCCGTCCCACCAGTAACGCCCCAGCCCAGGCCCTCCTCCCAGTGCCGTCGCCGTGGCCCTCAGCCCTACGCCACGATGGCGCGGCGGTTTGGGGGGGAGGGGTGTGGTGTCGCACAAGTACGAAGTGCGCGCCACCTACTTTCGCCGCGCGCCGCCATGCACGCACGGCGCGGCATTCTTACGACGAAGCCACGAGCGCCCTCTGCGAGAACTCCGCTCGTGGCCACCACTGAACGACATCGTTCACTTGGGACTGAGTTAGGAACCAGTAAAGACTTCGGAATCCGATAGGCACCAGTGAAGACTTGGCTATCGTTAGGAACTAGGCAGGACTCTAGCACAACTATGTAAAAGTTAAGTATTGTATAAATTCTGTGCAATATATATCTCATTCTAATTTACTCTAGTGTTTCTAGTTCTGGCTGCTCCCCTCCATACCTGCACCAGCGTGCTATCTTTATTCCTGTGTCGGTGTCATTCCACTCGGCCACCGACACCTACAACGGAACGAGACACAAAAGCGGCGACGAGGCCGGGACACAAAAGAGATAAAACAAAGTACATAAAATGGAGGAAAACAGTGGTGACATAAAACACTTGGAACGGCGAAAGTGGTTTAAAAAATGTTTGTACAGCTTATGGGACTTAACTACGGGGTCATCTTTCCCTAAACTTACAAACTACTTATGAACTACTTACGAACTAGGATAGCACAAATATCCATGCCCTAGGGGGGATTCGAACCCCCGACCGTAGTGGCCGTGCAAACCGTGACTGGAGCGCCTCAGTCCCCTCGGCCACCGCGGTCGGCGGCCGAGGGCATAGAACGCCGTCCTATATAGGCCTGCGATTGGTGTAAGGCGCATTCGCGGCCTGCCACAGGTACTGCACACAGACAGGTCTTGCGGAGCTAGCGATATATCGCAGTCATGGGTTGTCTTCCAGTAATATGGTGGGTTGCATAAAAGATCGATGTTTTTTCATATTTGATAAAACCGGGTTCCACGCCCTGCCAAGCGGAAAACCGTAGTCTCTGTTAATAGTTTGACTTCAAAATCCGGCCGCAAACACGAAGAAACTATGAATACTATTACGCCGGAAAAGCCTATGAAACTACAATTTCACTTAATGTTCATTGCTTGTCTAGTAGTAAAAGGGGTCTCGTCGTGCTGGCGCGCAGGCTCAGCGAGGGCATATTCGCAGCGTGTTTAGACGTACAGGGCACTGTAAATTCTGCGAGCCGAGACTTCGTGTGTGTTTGCGCAGCTCGTGGTCCCGCACCGCGTATTTACGCGCGTGGCCTGAGTACTGTGTACCTGTTGTGCCTGCACCCCGACTTGAGAACTCCCTTGTCCCTATAAGGCGAGATTTTGTTATAAAATTGGTTCCATGTGCCTTTCCATAAGTCGCTTATCGTCGCTTTTAGTCTGTTCCAGAATTATGCCGTTCCCCGTCGAAGGTTCGAATCCTCCCTCGAGCATGGATGTTTGTGTTGTCTTTAGTGTAAGTTTAAGTAAATGAAACATCACTTCACTTTTTAAAATGTATACAGATTACATATCGCCTGTTATAAGTGGAATGCCTGTCTGTTTATTTCTCATTTCACTACAGTGTGGCATAGTATCAGTATCAGTAGGATGAACAGTTTCCCTGCACGTCTCCCGCCACACACAAATCTCCATTCGCCACGCTGTCTGTTTCCTAAATCACAGCCTGTTTATTCTATAATGCTCGCAGCCACAATACTGTATTCCCACATCAGGGAGAACAGACCACGAGGTATCGAGACACAATTGTCAGGAGGCCAGCCTCGGCTTGTGTACAGTTATATATATATTTGACGAATTACAGCGTTCAAATGAATGAAATAAATCGCAATTTTCGATGTTATGGCATCACTGTATTAGGTTTAGATGGAATACCAAACTGTGGCGAATGAAAATTTGTGCCCGGCCGGGATTCGAACCCGGGATCTCCTGCTAACTAGGCAGACGCGTTGACTACTCCGCCACCGAGGACACAGTGACCAGCCCGACTGCAGAGGACTCTTCCCTGCACGTATATATATATATAATTGTAAGTTTAAACTCTGAGATCACTGGCAGATCCTTCAAGAAGGTCTAAAATTGTTGCAGAATGTCACAGGGTTCTGTTGGAGCTAGGGGAAAGCGATAGAGTAAACCTATTGTGGGTGCCTGGCCAGTCGGGGATCAGTGGCAACGAACATGCCGACAGATTAGTCAGGATGGGGGCAGAGGCTCCATTTATTGGACCGGAACCTGCCCTGACAATCACCAAGGCAATGACTAAAATGGAGCTACGTAACTGGCTCAGAAGACAGCACGTAGAATATTGGACCAAAGTCCATCAACAAAAACATGGCAAGGTAATGATGCGAAAGCCATGTTTTAAAAGAAGCTCTGCAATCCTGGATCTGAACAGCAGAGAGATGAGACTCATGGTTGGATTGCTGACAGGCCATGGGAATTTCAAAAATCACCTACGTACAATGGGAATAACAGAAGAGGACCCTAAATGTAGGATCTGGAAGATGAAACTGCATCACATCTAATCTTCGAATGCATTGCATTGGAGAATAAAAGGCACAGAATATTTGGGACAACCAGACCCGAAGAAATTGTGTTTAATAAAGAACTGGTAAAGGGACTCCTTGCACTGTTCAAGAGCATTGGTTGGCTTTACTAGACATACAGGGAGCGATACCGCACAATAAACTTAGTTTCGGTGCGGGCAGTGGCGGGTTAGACAAAGACTGTTTTGGCTTCCCTGAAAGAATCAAATCAAATCAAATCAGTTTAAGTAGTTTGTAAGTTTAGGGACTGATGACTTCGCAGTTAAGTCCCTGTCGTTACAGTGCGCCCATTCAACAGATAGGTTTTACTGTGAGAAATCTGTTTAATGCAAGAAGCCTTGATCGTCGGAATAACTATAAAAGAGAACTTACCAACAGTGAACTTCCCAATGGACGTCGCAAGGTGGTCTTCCCTTTAATCACGAGACCCCCTTTGCCCCCCTCCCCACTAAAAGAACTGTTATCCTCGACGCGCAGGAGGGAGCCCGAGTACCCGAAAACATTGGGGGGAAGTGGGTACAAAAAGGCGAGCGCGTTGCGCAAATCGCGTGCAAAATGCAGTGTGTTTAATTTGGTGCTCAGTTAGGCAGTTAGGCGCGCGCCGCGGTTTAATCTTGGCAGTGGCAGGCGCCGCGCCGGCGGCAGTAAAAGGCAGCGGCTAACGGCGCTGTTTGCTCTTACGGCATGCTTCAGCGTCTCATTACCGGGCCGCGCCGCCAGCCAGCAGCCACGAGGCCAGCGCAGCGCTGACGCAGGCCACACCACTGTGCGGTCGCGCATGCGCAGTCCGCTCACCCACTGTGGGCGACTAACCCACTGGCTGACAAGTTTCACTGATTTTCTTCTTCTTTCGAATAACCCATTTGGAGGAAACGATGATTTAACTTTGGCTACGCTCCACTGCATTAGACTTAGTTTCCACTCACAACAATTAGGGGATTCAATGTTTAGTTGTGTGGCCATATTCCGCATATTGATTATAACAGGTAATCTGTCTTATGCTGACTGCAATTAAGAGATTTATTTTACACCAGATGCGTTTCGCTTTTTTTTAATTTTAAAACCATCTTCTGCGGTCTGTAAACGATACAAACGTTTGTACAGTTTGTTTTCGATAAATAGATTAAAAAGAGTTTTTAAAAAACATTTCGCACGTTAGGCCTAAGTGTTATTAACTTAATATTCGGTCTACTAACGTTGTTGATGTCTAATCTTTACATGTTACTCCGTCTTTTTTTTTTTTGTTTTTTTTTTTTTTTTTTGTTTTTTTTTTTTTTTTTTTTGTTTTGGCCGGCCGCGGTGGCCGAGGGGACTAAGGCGCTCCAGTCACGGTCTGCACGGCCACTACGGTTGGGGGCTCGATTCACCCCTCGGGCATGGATATTTGTGCCGTCCTTAGTCTTAGTTACTTCATAAGTAGTTTGTAAGTTTAGGGACTGATGACCCCGTAGTTAAGTCCCATAGACTATACAAACATTTGAAAACTCCGTCTTGTTGGCTAGATTTCGTTTTTTCCTGGCATGTGTTTGAGGGCTGTGCAGCACTTTTCGTGTGTTTTTGTTTCGTTTTTTCCTTTTCATCTCAGCACATTGTGAAACATCTTTGTATTGTGAAACATGAAAATTAGCAAAGAAGAACTGCAACCAATATTAAAAAACCTTCAGAGAAACTTTAGAATAAACTCATGTAAAAAAAATACCGATAGTTTTCTGAATGTCTTCTTATTGTTGATTGCTTCATTACATCTCAGGGTCATTATGTGGTTCACTTTAAGACCTAAGTAATGAACTAAGACGAACTTTTCACTCTTGAGAAAGATTTGTATTTTTCTAAAAACGTTTACATCACAACTGGAAGTTTACAAAAAAACCAAAACAGCTCATCACTTCTAACTGCTCGAGAAGACAAGACAAGACTGACTGCTAATTAACAAGCAAAGATAATGCTCTTCCACTTTTTTCATTTAGTTCCACAGATGATTTTTTTCACAACACTAATTAATAATTGTCTATTATTATTACTAATTTTCTCTCTCTCTCTCTCTCTCTCTTTAATAATAATAGAAAATGAAATTAAATGAAATTAAAATAGAAATTGCTTCTTACTGTTCTGATACCCCAACATTCCATTCCTGGTAACAGCACAACATCACATCACTTCACTTTTTAAAGTGTATACAGATTAAAATGTTCAAATGTGTTGTTAATCTATCGGACAAAACTGTGAAGTCATCAGTCCGTAGCTTACAAACTACTTAAACCTAGGTAAACTAACCTAAGGACAAACACACACACCCATGCCCCAGGGAGGACTCGAACCTCCACAACCGCGCGCTCCGCAGCGAGACGCTTTAGACCGCTCTGCAACTCCACCGCGGCTATACAGATTACATATCACCAGTTATAAGTGGAATGCCTGTCTGTTTATTTCTCATTTCACTACAGTGTGGCATAGTATCAGTTTCAGTAGGATGAACAGTTCCTTTAGAATAAAGTGATAAATATTATGTTCGTAGGGAAACCTACCCTCAATTATAATTTACTCAAACAATCTTACGTGAAGCGCAAATATTTACACAGGCTCAGAGCCTAAAACCTCAATTATCTTAAGAAAAATAAACAGAATTTAATGATTTGTAATCTAATATATAGAAATGAATGTTTGTGTGTTTGAATTTTCTGCGCGGCCGTACCGTCCAACAGATTTTGATGAAACTTCGACAACATATTCCTTGCACTTTCGCCATGGTCATAAGCACCATTAAATGACTGAACGACAAATTTTTCAGGACGTATGATGTAATAAACAGTGAAAAGCGCGGTAAAGTGCTGCATCATGCGACGTCTGCTTCTAAACCAGTGTACCGATTTCAACCAAATTTGGTACACATATCCCTTCCATGAGGTAACAATTCACCTAGTGGTAAGAACTGCTTATGAAATATAGTTCAGGAGTGATGACGTCATAAAAAAATAGTACGGTTAAAAACCTGTGGCATCATGCCACATGCAAGTAAGGACACTGTATTCATCCTAAAATCTTTGTGACATTTAGGACCTTCAAAAGAAGAGGAAGGTCACTGTCTCACAAAATTTTGGATGGTGCATGACGGAGGAAACTTTACATATGGACTTCGTGAGATTCTACAGTTGTATTTAGTTCCTGATGAAATTTTTAAACATGATTGAACAATTCAGTGGAGCAGTGCAGTATATGTATTCAGATTATCTACAACCATTTCAATTAATTAAAGTGATTAAAAAGTTAATTTTCAGTTTTCGGCGAAGTTTCTATTTCTCAAAATTCTAGCAAATCTCTCTGGAAGTGAAGTTATATTTTTCAGGGTGATAATTATCAAAGAAACATTTAAAGCCGCCGGCGGTGGCCGAGGGGACTGAGGCGCTTCAGTCACGGTCTGCACGGCCACTACGGTCGGGGGTTCGAATACCCCCTCGGGCATGGATATTTATGCCGTCCTAGTTCCTAAGTAGTTCATAAGTAGTTTGTAAGTTTAGGGACTGATGACCCCGTAGTTAAGTCCCATAAGCTTTACAAACATTTGAACATTTTGTGCAACATTTAAAACATAACATATTTTTGGGAACATTTTTGTTTCACTTATGGGGAACAGCACTCTTATTTAAATCTGTATATATAAAAGAAAATGTCCCGATTGACTGACTGACTGACTGACTCATCATCGCCCAGCTCAAACGACTGAAGATAGAAACTTGAAATTTGTGGAGAGTGTTGATGTTACTCTGTAGGCGTCATTTAAGAAGCGATTTTTCGATATTCCGTCGGAAAGGGGGTGAAATAGGGGAAGAAACGTTTTTTGAACATACGTAGCTATGTAGGCAATTTTAAAGCTAGAACTACAAAATTTCGGATTTTAATTCAGGGTTCGAATTTAAAAGACAAGTGTTTCGGCAGTTTATGAAATTCGACAAATGAGGTAAAATAGGTGACTCAAAATAATTATTTTGTTTTTGTTGTTGTTTGTTAAGCTTATGGGACTATACTACGGAGTCATCAGTCCCTAAACTTACAAACTACTTATGAACTACCTTATACTAAGGACGGCACAAATATCCATTCCCGAGGGGGGATTCGAACACCCGACCGTAGTGGCCGTGCAGACCGTGACTGGAACGCCTCAATCCACTCGGCCACCGCGGCCGGCAAAATATTGATTTTCAAAAAATATGTTGCTGTTAACTCAAATTTTAAGCTACAACTACGAAATGTCGGATATGGAATCATGGTCAAGATTAAAAATCCATGATTTTTAGTATTTTTGGAATTTCAACAAGTAAGAGGGTTAAATAGAGTATCAAAAATTCTTTTTGAAAACACGTTGCTATTGATACAATTTTGAAGCAAGAGCTGCAAAACTTGATATTTGTATAGTTGGTTAGACGTTAAAAAATACGTGTTTCGTTATTTTTGGAAATGCAACCGTCAAGGGGGTTAAATTGGAGAGGGGTGTTTTTCGAAAATCTGTTGTTATTTAGGCAATTTTGAAGTTAGAACTACAAATTTTCGGATTTGGATTCGGGGTTCAAATTTAATAGACACGTGTTTCGGTATTTTTGGAAATTAGACTAAATACGGGATGCAAAAATTGATTTTCAAAGATATGTTGCTGTTAACTCAAATTTCGAGTTATAACAACGAAACTTAGAATATGGACTCTTGATCAGGATTAAAAAGAAACAACTGGTGCAGACCAACCAGCCTACGCATGCGATCCAGCGAGGGTTCAGCTGGTTTATATATAAAGAAAGAGTGCAAAAAAAAAAAAAAAATAAAATAAAAATAAAATAAAATAAAATAAAATAAAAAATAAAAAATAAAAAATTCGACTAGTTTCGGTCTTATTTTAGACTATCTTCAGGAAATGAAGCTCCATTGAATTGATGTTGTGTAGCGCTCCATCGCTGTCCAAAACAGAGTGCCCAGCATGCTCCAACTACCTACTTCCTCCCGGTGCCACCGGAGGACGCCCGCAACAACCCGCGGTACCAACCTATGTGCGCAAATATAATCGATCGCGTGTTTGGGCAGAACTTGGGTCACGTATTCAGCAAATAATGACAATCGATTTACAAACAGATGTCGATAATACGTAAATTTACAAATCAAATACTCCTCGACGACGAACAAATCTATAAAAGTTAAATCATTGCATATCTTCGAATACTTTTTTATTAATGGCAAAATAAGTGAATTTCCAGCATGAGACAGCAGAAACTATCTTTCCTGTCAATCATATAGGAATATGCACTAATGCTGAGTAAAAACAATAACGACTTGAAAGACTTGACATAGGAAGTTCATATTTACAGGGCATCTTCATTAGTATAATTTGAAATTTTGAGGCAATGATTAACATTTGTGTCACTTCACTAGTGCAGTTGTCCTGTTGATTAATACGTTCAGTTTCCATCGTGGACTGTGATAATTGCTTGTGATATTTAACTTGTAGCCTCCTGACGTGTAGTCATCACGTGGGAACACAATGTACAAGGTGAGCGATTTTAAAGTCTGCCCGCTTGTGGTACCTGTAACCGAATCCGATAGCTGCTTGAAGAAGCAGAATTGTTTCTTTTTCAGTTGCCTGCTCTTCTAAATAACATTGTTACAGAATGATTTGATGAATATTTGGCTGTACAGCGGAGGACTCTCCATGTTCCATTTTTGGAACTTGGTCGAATGAATGACTTTTACTACTACAGAAGTCATCGAACGTGTACTAATATGAAAAAATTGGGTAAAGCGGCAACCCCCTGAAATTCATTTTACTACGTATAGAGGAGCGCGAGATCAATAATCAAGGGCTTTCTTGTGACCTGTGGTAGTAGTGGCAGGAACATAGAAAACAGTAACATACACTGAGGTGCCAGAAATCATCGGATGCCTGTTATTATCATGTCAGATCGTCTTTTTCCTGTCGAACAGTAACAGCTGGACGTTGCACAGTGTAAAAAACAGCTGGATATCCGCGGCAAGGATATTGAGGCACACTGCCTTTATAGACATCCATAAATGCGGAAGTGTTGCTGGTGTAGGCTGTTGACCACGAAAGATGTCTCACTTATGTCTCATAAACGTTGGATGGAATTCATGTCTGCCATTTGTGTGGCCAAGCGATTCGGCGGTTATCGGTTTCTGGAGACAGCGTACTGTTTACATATATACTGTAGCTGACAAAAAACCTTGGAAATATATTTTCAATGATTCGTTTTACCGTTGGTGTCACATATGTGAGGGGCAAACGCCATTCAGAAGTCTGCGGAAGCCATTTCAAGTAATGATTTCCTATTTCAACGTTTCAGACTAGATTAAGTTTGTCGTTCATGCTAGGGGGCCTTAAAATGGATTTAAAGAGATACAGTCGTTGACAGAAGTCGCGAGACCCCTCGCCTAATCGCTATGCACTGCCGCAAAGTTTTGCTGTCTGTCTCGAAACATAAACAGGTAGAGGACACGACCGAAAATACTGTCGATTGCACGTGTATCTGACACTAAATCTGAGAGGAAAACAGCTATCTTACAGAATCACAGTCAATTGTAACATCAAGGACGCTTTCTGCGCGACGTGAAGGGGGCTCCGCAAACGGATTTTAGAAACTACTTTACGTACCTGCCACAGTGTTTTAAGCTATTCGCTACCGGTGCATTCCTTTCCACACTTCTTATAGTTTCAGTGAACGAAGAACTGAGATGCAGCAGGTCGTGAATATTGTCGGACGGTACTGACACATTCGGATGGAAAATATGGATGTGTAACATACAATTAATTGAATTGCAAGACAGGAAGCGAATTATCGACATCGGCCGCTACTTAAAGTAGCTACTTAAATGTCTAGTGGGTGCTATACCGGCAATCCTGGTCAAAACACTCTGCTACGAAGCGCTGTTACTGTGCACCAGAATGTACGGATCGACCCCGTGTTGGTTTACGCCCGCCGCTTCGGTTGCGAAGACGACAAGATCGCTGATGTTTTCGAGAGTGAATGTATCATTCTTTATGTCATTTCTCTTTCGGTTGGTGACGCAAAAAATAAAATAAAATAAAAAATAATAAAGAGTTGCAGAATATAGCGTTGGTATGAATTTTATAAACATGCACATGTAACACAGAAACGAATATTGCGATTGCTCCAGTAAGAACAATAAACGTATCCAAAACTACCAATATTGACAAGTGAATGTGAACATCCTCAACTGCATCTAACTGATCCATATTCCATGTCTCATTAAGATACCTAATTGTAGGCATTCGACCTCATATTTGGCTTTTATAATACCAGATACGATTCTCTTAAATGAATGTGCAGAGAACCAAAAAGATAAGACTATTGATCTCACCAGATGGCCAACTACTGATCAGCGCGCGACAGTTCGATTACTGTCTTTTTCACATTTTCTTCTTTTGTGAAATATGACTTATTATGTTGCTCATGTAACAAAAACAACAGCACATGATAATAGATTATTAATAATCTGTATCGCAAACATCGTACGGAAATTATTGTTGTCAGTCACAGTCTAATTTCGTAACTATGAAAGTATATTGATTATACGAAATGAAACATGTGCAACTGAGAATTGTGTAGAATAAAATGAATTTCTTGAAACTATCGTATCCGTCCCATATTTACCTTTTTATTCCGTATCTTTCGATAACTACGCAAAAGCTACATATATTGTGTAAGCATATTAAATGGCTGTGACATTCAAATCCGTAGTGGTTTAATCTAATCCAGTTTCACTCCAGCCGGTAGGACGAGGACAAGTATTCCGAATAACGTCGAGCCTGCTGTTCGCCACTTAGCGTCCCCAGGGGATAAGGAGATCGTTTGCTGTGCATTTGTCACTGTCGAGTATCGAACACGTGACGCTTCGCATACTAATCAGAAACATCAACCCGCCAAACCACCCGCACCTACGAATACATCATGCAGGAAGTATGATCAATCACCTTAGAATGAAGTCGGCCATCATTTCCAAGTAGCAGGGATAAATTTGATACTGCGAACAGTGAAACGCAGGAGTCGACTTTTCGTGTTTCTTCATCGTAACAAGAGCCTTACGGTGTGAAAATAAGGAGGCAAATGAAGAAAAATTAGAGTAACAGATTCTAACGCTGATCTCTTGAATTTAGAAGGCGACACCGTTTATTCTGATAAAAAATCTGATAGTAGGGCAGCATTACACCCCGGTGGGTTTCAGTTAGTATACGGAATACAAAACCACGGCTTTTCGTCAAGGGGATGCGTGTTTTCTCGATAAGGTCTGCCACTTCTGAGTAGGTAGTAGACCTATGTTCGAAAAAAGCCTGTGCTAAAGTATGTGTTGGCGGCGCCGGCGTAAATGAGTATGATGAAGTTCTAGGATCGAGCCGATAACCGCAACAGGTTAGTTTTCTTATATGGACTCATCTGCACGACGGCACGAGAAGACAATCCGATTATTTCACATACGAAACGTTTCTGCCCAGCAACAACTTTCGAAGAGAATATAGTATAAAAAAGTTTTAACTCTTCACTCAGCCGGTTCATATGATGACTTATAATAACAAAGAGAACTTTTGGATGACTGAACACAATGGACAATCTATTTGCGTACATATGTGCTGAGCAGATTGTCAATTCCACCGGAAGAATGCAACAGAGATCCTATGACTCATAGCGTGAATTTGTTCCACAGACATATAATTTTTGGAACATGCTTCTAAATAAGGAATTTCCTTAAACGATTCAGGGCATGTAACCTTTGCATTTATAAATATCAAACATTATATTAGCCACAACGTATTAGTTGAAATAAGTGCATACTGAAAATCGCTGCCTTTATGTGGGTTCAAAACTTGACAAGCACATACCAAGAGTGTAATAGCTGCAACAACAAACTTCGAATGCGATTGTCTCGACAGAGGCTGATAATTGCCCCTTATGCGTTTGCGTTTTGAAAGTGTCAACAGTAGACATCGCTGAATAGGTCTCACCTACTTGGCCCAAACTGTGCGAAAAGAAACTGAAATATGAACCTTTTACATTCGCAATGTGTCTTCCCTGTGTAGGTCATAGGAAAAGAGAAAACGCCCGCCAATAATTTCCAACTACAGAGGGGCACAATATCAGCTAATCTTGAGGATCAGTATTGCTGATGGTTTTGCGTAGTGGCTAAGCTATTAACCTTTGAATGAAATAGGACAGGTTCGAAACACGCCCCTTCCTAATTATTTTCGTTATATCAGCCCTTTCACTTTTATCTAATAATTATGAAATTTCAGTGCATAATTAATAGATTTGGTTTCGTTATAACTAATTTAATTATATAATATACCTTTTTCAATCATTTGAATTCCACACTACGATGATGTTTTAAATGAAAAGTTGTAGCAGGTATTTATATTACATGCCTTATAGTGTTCATCGTCAAACAAACATAAACATCACACTATGCACACTTTATGAAAGAATTTTAAGCAAGATATTTTATCCGAAGTTGCAAAGCCTACTTCATTCAAGTTTTCACTTTTTTGTCAAGTAAGTGAGAGTCCTTGTCGTAGAACAAGGAGCACTGAACAGATTCTGTACGATTAAATTTGTTTTAATTGAGTATACTTTTACATCAGCTTTCGTGGGACACTGAAATGGTCAAGTAAATTTAAAATTCATAGTTAAAAGATTAACATTCCGACAGGTAATACAAAATGAACAATAACCTAAGAATTACTGGAAATCAAGCCGCAAAATTTGAAATCCTTGCGCTTGTCGACTACGCTACTGACAGGACTCAGTAAGTAGCTTATGTAGCACCTATTTCTCTGCGGGGAAACTATCGCGAGCGTATTCGCTTTCCCTTTGGCCAACTGGGGCGAGATGTTTTCGGAATTTGAAAGGTTCGTCTGCTTCCTTCTTCTTGCAGGGTTTGAACAAAATCGGTGAAACACATTCCGCGATCTACAATTTTTTATGGGACTTAACTACGGGGTCATCAGTCCCTAAACTTACAAACTACTTATGAACTATTTACGAACTAGGACGGCACAAATATCCATGCCCGAGGGGGGATTCGAACCCCCGACCGTAGTGTCCGTGCAGACCGTGACTGAAGCGCCTCAGTCCCCTCGGCCACCGCGGCCGGCGCGATCTACTCTGGTCAGTCACAAACATTATACAGTATAAACTGAATGAGGACGAATCGTTGAGGAATTGTTGTCCGCACATCTCCTTGTGAGTGAAAATTCCAGGAATGAGAACATCCTCGCCCGTAGTACAGAGAATGGGACCCATTATGAATGCGAAATGCAGGGTCCTCTTACAGCTACAGTGGTAAAAACTGTGGGAATAAAACGAATGGAGTCGTTTGTCTCTTTATATTTAAAAAGACACTTTACACTGTCGCTACGAATGACAGAGCAACATAACGGCAATAAATCTAAATCATTAATACGATTGGCGGTATTTCGACTCTATAGTTGAAAGCCACATGCGATAACAGTAATTTTGCGAAAAACTTAGGACACAAAGTGTGGGATACGTATGTTGACCACTCAGGCTTCTAAACAGCCGGCCGCGGTGGCCGAGAGGACTGAGGCCACTACGGTCGGGGTTTCGAATCCCTCCTCGGGCATGGATATTTGTGACGACCTTAGGACAATCTAGTTGATAAGTAGTTTGTAAGTTTAGGGAGCGATGACCCCGTAGTTAAGTTAAAATGTTTGTATGTTTTATGGGACTTAACTACGGGGTCATCAGTCACTAAACTTACAAACTACTTATGAACTAGCTTATACTTAAGACGGCACAAACATCCATGCTCGAGGGAAATTTCGAACCCCCGACGGGGAATCGCCTCGCGCATCGTAGCATAGCGCCTCAATGCGCTCGGCCGCTCTGCCGTCGCAGAAAAAGGTGGTAGGATATTATGACATCCTGAGTTATTATTTAAAAGTCTTACATTACCGGCACACACAACGGAAGAATCGTTTTTGAAACATCTGAGTCAAACTGAATAACAGTTCGTAAGATTTAGCTGTAGTAAGTTGTTGTGTAAGGAACTTGGTTTATACGCGGTCGCCGTGCTCTTAAGGACCCCGTGTAATTCCGTACAGACCTCTGGCTAGCCCCAGGCACTAACTAGAGGACAAGACATTCGCTGCGATTCAGCAAAGTACACGAATGCCTTGCCTTTCCCCGCCTGTTCACGGAAGTTTTTGGACCTGTCTTTTCTTATATAGACAGTCTGCTTTGTGAGGCCATGTTTTGCTGATACCGGTCTACTAATGGATTCTGGTCATAACTTGTATTATTGTGCACTAAACGAAAAACTGCATAATTGGTTGGTTTCGAATAGCCCGTCTGTTAGTTGCCATATTTCGCGGTAAATCTTACATTACTAATCAACAAGTGTATAATAACTTCTTTAACCCTAGCTTAGTAACATCCGTCAAAATGACGGCTATGTTCAAATTGTCAGTGAGCTGTGACGTTTTGGGGAAAAATTTATGAACAAGTGTACATGGGTAGTTTGTTGGTTTGGAATCACACTCGCCGAATTGAAGGGTGTTTCAAAAATGATTCTTGCGTTATGTGTGGCGGTAACATGAAACTGTTAAATAATAACTCAGGGCATCATAATATGCGACCACCTTTTTGTAGTAACTTGACTCGCTTCAGTTATTAAAAAACTATTCTCTTTTCTATACAATCAGAGGAAATACAACGCTAATTGATAGCGGAATGAACACCTCAATATACCGTGACCTTGCATGTGAGTGCTTAGAAGCCTGATTGGTAATCATCGAAAATTTTTCTCAAAATTACTCTCCTGTTATCGCATGTGCCTTTCAAATATAGAAAAACGCACGAGTCAAAATACCGCCAGAAACACGTTCGTATTAATGATTTAGATTTCTTGCTGTTTTGTAGATGTGGTATTCGTAGCTACAGCGGAAAGTTTGTTTATAAATGTAAAGTGACCATTCACTTTATTCGCACAGTTTTTAAGACTGTAGCTATAAGAGAACCCTGAATTTTGCATTCATAACGCGTCCCAGCCCGTGGACCATGAGTGAGGATGTTCTCACTCGTGAAATGTTCACTCACAAGGAGGTGTGTCAACTTTTCCTCAACGATTCGGCCTCATTCAATTTATATTGTATAATATTATGACTGACCAGAGTAGATCGCGAAATGAGATTCACAGAATTGGTTCAAACCTTGGAAGAAGGAAGCAGACGAAACTTTCAAATTCCCTAAATATCTCGCTCGAGTTGTCCAAAGGGAACGCGAATACGGTTGCGATAGTTCCCCACAGAGAAACAAGTGCTATATAAGCTACTTATGAATCCCGATCTTTGACGACTGTCTGTAGCGTAGTGTACAAGCGCTTGGGTTGCATATTTTGTTGTTGGGTTTTTCATTTTATATTACCCCTCGCAATGTTAACCTTTTAATTATGAATTTTAAATTTACTCAAACATTTCAGTGTTCCACGAAAGTTGAAGTCAAAAGGAGACTCAATTAAAACACAATCAATCGTACTTGAATGATGTTTGCTTTGCAACGAAGCATTTTTCGGATTGCATTTCTTGCTTAAAATCCTTTGATAAGGTCTGCATAGTGTGAAGTTTATGTTTCTATGACGACGAACACCCTCAGTAATGTAATATAACTGCGACATGTAAAAACCTGCTATAACTTTTGGAAATATCATTTTCATTTAAAGCATCATCGAAGTATGATAATCAAATGATTTCAAAAGGTATATCAATTAATTAAATTATTTACAACGAAAGCGAATGTATTAATTATGCATTGAAATTTCGTAAGTATTGGTTAAAACTGCAAGGGCTAATATAATATAAGGAAAATTATTTGGAAGGGGCGTGTTTCGAACCCGTGCTGTTTAATTCAAAAGCTAATCGATTAGCCACTATGCAACACCGACATCAGCAATGCTGATCCTCAAGATTAGCTGATATTGTGCCTATCTGTAGTTGGAAATTTTTGGCGGGTGTTTTCTCTTTTCTTATGGCCTACACAGAGGAGACATTGTAGGAATTTAAAAAGTTCATATTCGTGTTTTTTCTCGCACAGGTTGGGCCAAGTAGGTGCACATTCCTAGTTTGCGCAGATGATCGTCATTCTGGAGGACAACAGCACGAAGAACACGTTAAGCGTGGTTATACTCGATATTGTAAGACAGCCACTCTGATGACAGAAAAAGTTAAGTAATTATTCTCTGTGTTAATAAAAGTGATTCCTTAAGGAAGGTGCTTGCTGAAGAAATGCATACACGTCCTCATCCTTATTTGTGTTCTGGCTGCTGTTTCCTTTTCCAGTAGCAGACACAACAATGTTCTACATATTTCAACAGTCGCTCAGCACATCTGGAATCAAACTTGATTTTTTAGGTGTCTTAGTGTTTCAGGACACTATTGAACTTTCAGGATAATTCGATAAGTCCGCCTGCGTAGTCCAGTGGGCAGCGTGGTTGGTTACCTGGCGGGGGGGGGGGGAGCTAGGATCGATTTCCTGTCGAGTGGGAGATATTCTCCCCTCGGGGGACTGGATGTTGTACTGCCCTCCAGGCAGACTCAACACGACCCACTTGGAGTCTAACAGCTAAAGATGCAGCATGGTCATCATCATCTGGTTAATTCGAATGACACTGTGCCAAGCAGATTGACACACTTGAATCCCATCGAATACTTACAGGAAAGAATGTAGAGGTAATTCATGGACAAAATAGAGCACGAGAAACACTTGCGCATTTATGTATAACTGAGTCTGAGTCATGTATTGATTCCGGTGACTGGCATGATGCAGCTCTCCACCCTACTCTATTCTGAGCAGGATTCTTCATCTCCTCATGAGAACGGCAACCCACATTCATTTGCTTACTATATCCGTGTCTTGGCCTCTCTCCTCTACCCCCACACACGTCTCTCCAATGTTAAATTTACCATTCCTCCATGTCTAACAATGTGTCCTGCAAATCGATTCCTTGGTTTAGTAAAGGTATGCCAAAAATTTCCATTTGCCTCCAATTCTCATTAATTATGCGATCTACCCACGTTATTTTGGCGCTTTATTCTGTAGCACCATATGCTAAAACCCTCTATCTTTGAGTACCTGTTCATTTTAGATAAGAAATGTACACATATAATTCTCCTGTCGCATCACGTTTCAAAAGCTTCTATTGTCTTCCTGTCTAAACAATTCATCGTCCAAGTTTCACTTCCGTACAAAGCAACACTCCACACAAATGCCTGCAGAAAATATTTCTTTACAGTGAAATTAATAATCAATGTCAGCAAATTTCTCTTTTTCAAAAACGCTTTTTTTTCCCACTGCACTTCTGAATTTTATTTCCTCTGTACTGCGATCGTCATATGTTGTTTTACTACCCAAATAACAAAATTTATCTATCACCTTTATTGTTTTGTTACCTAATGTAATTCCTTCAGCATCGCTTGATTTTCTAAGACTGCATTCCATTAACGTTGTTTTGCTCTTCTTAATGTTCATCTTATGCAATATTTTCAACACACTGTCCATTCCGTTCAACTGCTCTTCCAAGTTGTTTGCTGTCTCTGAGAGAATTACAATGTCATCATCAAAACGGATTTTTTTTTCACCCTTAACTCTTATATTAATTCTGCAAATTTCTCTTTGCTTTCCTTCACAGCTTGCTCAACGAACAAATCGAATTACAATGGAGAAAGGGTACCACCCTGTCGTACTCCCTTCCCAACCACTGCGACCCTTTCTTGCCCTCTAACTCTAATTACAGCTGTTAATATGCAACCTATAAATAACCTTCCGTTCCCTATATTTTACCTCTACTGACTTCAGAAACATAAGTAGTGTATTCCAATCAACATTGTCAAAAACTTTCTCCAAATCTACAAATGGTAGAAATTTATGTTTGCCTTTCCTTAATCTATCTTCTAAGATCAGTCGTAAGGTGAGTATGGCTACTTTTCTCCGGAATCCGAAGTCAGCTTCCCTGAGATTCTGCAAATAATTTGTGTTAAAATTTTATAACCATAACTTATTAAACTTGTGGTTCTGTCTGTGCCTGCTTTCTTTGGAATTGGGATTATTACATATTTCTTAAAGTCTCAGGCTATTTCGACTGTCTCATACATCTTACTCCCAATGACGTCAGTAGTTCTGAGGGAGTGTTATCAACTCCCTGGGCCTTGTTTCGACGTAGGTCTTTCAGCGCTCGGTCAAATTCATCTCTCGGTATAGTATCTCCTATTTCATATTCATCTGATTCCTCTTCTCTTCCTATAATATCGTCTTGAGAGTCATTTCCTCTGTAGAGTCCCTCTACTTACTCTTTCCAAATTTCATCTTTACCTTCTTTATTTACAACTGGTTTTCCATCTGAGTTCTTGATATTCATAGCCGCGGTGGAGTAGCCGAGCGGTCTAAAGCGTCTCGCTGCGGAGCGCGCAGTTGCTCGCCGTTGAGATTCGAGTCCTCCCTGGGGCGTGTGTGTGTGTGTGTGTTGTCCTTAGGTTAGTTTACCTAGGTTTAAGTAGTTTGTAAGCTACGGACTGATGACCACGTAGTTTGGTCCGATAGAATTACAAACATTTGAACATTTTTTTGATATTCATACACTTATGACTATGTAGGCAAAATAGCACAATATTGCTGCACGGGAAATCCAACGAAGTGTCCGCGGCACTTTGAGTGGAGTGGAGACGCGGTGTTGGGAGGAACCTCGTGACCTTCGGCCACCTGAGTGCGGGTGCAGCCCGTGTGCAGCCCGCGGCTCCACGCTGGACACCGCGGCCCTAGTGTCAACCGCAGCTTCGCCGGCAGTGCTGCGCGCTCTGCGGTGCCCCGGGGTCTGCGCTGCGCTGCAGAGCCGACCGCAGGGAGTTTATCACGACCGTACCGCCTGATAAAGCCCCACCACAGCCACACACCTAATTAGAGGCGACAGCTGGCTACCGCCAGCCACCAGGTCCACACCAAAGCGTAGCTCTGCTAATCAGATTCGGCTTGTGCTCACTATATACTGCACCGCCAAATGAGTTTATATACTTGCTTACTTGCCTTTTATCGGCAGACATTTCCTTGTGAAAACACCACCCAAACCCACCAGTCTCTTTATCCATCTCGACCTCCCTTTTCTCTATGCCCATTTACTATGGGTGTTGTGGCTTTACGGATATAATGTCGTTGTTGTTGTGGTCTTCAGTCCGGAGACTGGTTTGATGCAGCTCTCCACAATACCCTATCCTGAGCAGGCCTCTTCATCTCCACATAAGAACGGCAACCTACATCTCTCTGAATCTGCTTACGGTATCCGTCTCTTGGTCTTCCCCTGCGATTTTTTCCCCACACACTTCCCTCCAACGCTAAATTCACAATTCCTTGATGTCTAAGAATGTGTCCTATCAATCTATCCCTTCTTTTAGTCAAGGTATGCCAGAAATTTCTTTTCTCCCCAATTCTGTTCAGTACCTCCTCATTAGTTACGCGATCCACCCACCTAATCTTCAGCATTCTTCTGTAGCACCATATTTCAAAAACCTCAATCCTCTTCCTGTCCGCACTGTTTATCGTCCATGTCTCACTCCCATACAAGGCAACACTCCATACAAATGCCTTCTGAAAGGACTTCCTTAGGCTTAAATCAATATTCGATGTTAACAAATTTCTCTTTTTCAAGAACGCTTTTCTACTCATTGCCATTCTGCATCTTATATCCTCTGTACTGCGACCATCATTTGTTATTTTACTGCCCAAGTAACAAAACTCATCTACCGCCTTTATTGCTTCGTTTCCCAATCTATTTCCTTCATCATCACCTGATTTTCTTACACTGTACTCCATTACCCTAGTTTTGCTCTTGTTAATGTTAGTCTTATATGCACCTTTATAGCTTGCTCACTGTACAAATTGAATAACAATGGAGAAAGACTACAGACCTTACTCCCTTTCCGACCACTGCATCCCTTTCATGCCTTTCAACTCTGACAACCGCTGTCTGGTTTTTGAACAAGTTGTAAATAACCTTACGCTCCCTATAATTTACTCCTGCTTACTTCAGAACTTGAAAGAGTTTATTCCAATCAACATTGTCAAAAGCCTTCTCCAAATCTACAAACGCTAGAAATGTAGGTTTGCCTTTTCTTAATCTATCTTCTAGGATAAGCAGTAAAGTGAGTATTGCCTCCCGTGTTCCTACATTTCTCCTGAACCCAAAATGATCTTTCCCGTGGTCGGCTTCTACCAGCTTTTCCATCCTTCAGTATATAATTCGTGTTAATATTTTGCAACCATGACTTATTAAACTGATAGTTCTGTAGTTTTCACACCTGTCTGCACCTGCTTTCTTTGGAATGGGGATTATTACATTTTTCTTAAAGTCTGAGGATACTTCGCTTGTATCATGCATCTTACACACCAGGTGAAACAGGTTTGTTATGGCTGGTTCTCCCAGAGACCTAATGTCTGTAGAGACACTTAATTAGTGTAACTCAGGCCTCTCCAACTCGGGTGCTTCGCGAGCACCGGCGGGCTGCTGCAGCTGCTGCTGCGAATACACAGAAAGAAAGATCCTTTATCATTTAGCTACACTTATAGCAGGTCAGCAACTGGAAGCAGTTAATTCCATAAATTATCTGGGCGTAGGCATTAGGAGTGATTTAAAATGGAACGACCATATAAAATCTATCGTCGGTAAAGCAGATGCAGGCAATGCAGTCCGAAAACAAAGGAAGTAGGTTACATTACACTTGTTCGCCCACAGCTTGAATACTGCTCACCGGTGTGGGATGCGTACCAGGTGCGATTGATGGAGGAAGTGGAGAAGATCCAACGGAGAGCAGCGCGATTCGTTACAGGATCATTTGGTAATCGTAAAAGCGTTACGGAGATGATCGCTAAACTCCAGTAGAAGACTCTGCAGGAAAGACGCTCTGTCGCTCGGTACGGGCTTTTGTCGAAGTTTCGAGAACATACCTTTACTGAGGAGTCTAACAGTTTATTGCTCTCTCCTACGTATATCTCTCGAAGAGATCATGAGGATAAAATCAGTGAGATTAGAGCCCAGACAGAGGCATAACAACAATCCTTCTTTCCGCGAACAATACGTGACTGAAATAGGAGGGAAACTCAATAGTGGTACTCATGGTACCCTCCGCCACACACCGTCGGGTGGCTTGCGGAGTATTGTTGTAGATGTAGATGTAGATGTAGAAGTCGGTGTTTTGGGGCAAGAGAGCCAGGTGAACACTGCGCTGTCGTGGCAGTGGTGTCAGAGGAGCGTGCTGTCGAAGCGCTTCGCGCGGAGAGAGTTACTAGAACGAATAATAATACACTACGGCCATTAAAATTGCTACACCAAAAGGAAATGCAGATCATAAACGGGTATTCATTGGACGAATATGTTATACTAGAACCAACATGGGATTACATTTACACGCAATTTGGGTGCATAGATCAGTACTCAGAACATACACCTATGGCCGTAATAAAGGCCTTGATACGCCTGGGCATTGAGTCAAACACAGCTTGGATGGCATGTACCGTTACAGATGCCCATGCAGCTTCAGCACGATACCACAGTTCATCAAGAGTAGTGACTGGCGTAGTGTGACGAGCCACTATTTACCAGACGTTTTAAATTGGTGAGCGATCTGGAGAATGTGCTGTTCAGGGCAGCTGTCGAACATTTCCCGTATCAAGAGAGGCCCGTACAGAACCTGCAACATGCGGTCGTGCATTATCCTGCTGAAATGTAGGGTTTCGCTGGGATCGAATGAAGGGTATAACCACGGGTCGTAACACATCTGAAATAGTAACGGTCACTGATCAAAGTGCCATCGATGCGAAAGAGAGGTGATCGAGACGTGTAACCAATGGTAGTCCATACCATCAAGCCGGATATACGCCAGTATGGGGATGACGAATACACGGTTACAATGTGCGCTCGCCGCGATGTCGCCAAACACGGATGCGACCATCATCACGCTGTAAACAAAACCTGGATTCATACGGAAACATGACGTTTTGCGAATTCGTGCACCCAGGTTCGTCGTTGTTCACACAATCGCTAGCGCTCGTGTCTGTGATGCAGCGTCAAGGGTAACCGCATCTATGGTCTCCGAGCTGATAGTCCATGCTGCTGCAAACGTCGTTGAACTGTTCGTACAGATGGTTGTTGACTTGCAAACGTCCCCATCTTTTGACACAGGGATCGAGACGTGGCCATGCGAATAAGATGCCTATCATCTCGACTGCTAGTGGTACGAGGCCATTGGTATCCAGCACGGCGATACGTATTGCCCTCCTGAACCCAACGGTTCCATATTCTGCTAACAGTCATTGGATCGCGACCAACGAAAGCAGAAATGTCGCGATACGATAAACCGCAATCGCGATAGGCTACAATCTGACCTTTATCAAAGTCGGAAACGTGATGGTACGCATTTCTCCTCCTTACACAAGGCATTACTACAAGGTTTCACCAGACAACGCCGGTCAACTTCTGTTTATGTATGAGAAATCGATAGGAAACTTTCCTCATGTCAGCACGTTGTAGGTGTCGCCATCTGCGCCAACCTTGTGTGAATGCTCTGAAAAGCTAATCATCTGCATACCACAGTATCTTCTTCTTGTCGGTTAAATTTCGTGTCTGTACCACGTCATCTCCGTCGTGTAGCAATTTTAATGGCGAGGACTGTAATAATAATGCTAATATTTGTGTATCAACAGAAATAATAATTTCACTGTGCTCCTTATTTTGCCAAATTTTGACTATTGTTTCTTGATCTTTGATCGCTTTGAAGCCATTAATTTTCACATATTAGGCACAATCGGTTTCGCAGCTGCAATTCGAAATACAGCTTGGAACTCTGCATTAAATTTGAGCTTGTTTTTGTTTCGCTACTATTGACAACTGAAAATATATATTAACAAATGAACGTTGTTCAGAACATCGCAACGCATTTTAGGGCAACGGCATGAATCTTCTCGAATTATTGTTGATCAACGCCTTTAAAGAACGAACTGAAGTCACTATTGTAATGAAAGTAGCAGTCTGTCAAAATTTAATCGTACTGTAGTTCTACCAGTTCAATTTAGATAATTGGGCATCCTCTGGGTGCACCGAAAAAGGCATCAGAAAAACGTTTGAACTAAAGTTTAGATATTTTATTTCTTCAGACATATCTCGAAAATTTTTCTGTAGTTAATAATGTAACTCTTTTGTGAGCTCCCTGATGTGGACATAAATATTTAATTTAATGGCTTTTCAGAGCGAAAATTTTCCAAATTTCCTTCATGAAACTCAAACCTGCAGTTTGCAACTTGCAATAGGCTACTGTCACACATGGTACCTATTAATTTACTTTTACCCTGCAATGATTTATTTACGTCATGTAAATAACCCCTGATGTCTTTCTTGAAAGCGAGGTCAGAACTCCAATTGTTCAAATGTTTGTAATCCTACGGGACAAAACGTCGGTCGTCATCGGTTCCTAGACATTCAAACAACTTACATTAACTTCTACTAAGATCAACACACACCCACACCCATGTCCCATGAAGAACCTTCGACACGAGGTACCGCACGATCACTAACAACTACAATTAAAAAAAAAAAAAAAATAAAAAAAAAAAAAAAAATAAAGTATATTTTTGTTTTCTCTTAAAATAAACAAGACTTACCTCTTTGGATTGTGGACAGTTTGCTTTTACTTTAGTAAACCTATCCATTATGTCTGATCCGACAATCCCCTCGTGTGTAACGGAATGTGTCTTTTCGTAGTGACGGCGCTTTGTAGGTTCTTCGATGTTTACAGTAAAGTGATACATTAGTCATTGAGCTTTCCCATCAGTCTTAAAGAATCTTCCTATTGAGCAATAAAATGGCACACACAAATCCGAACCTATTGTGCTCATTATAAACGTTGGCAGAAAGATTAACAGTGTGCTATTTGATAATATTCAGAACGGATATTTCAGCGCATCCAAGATGACGCGAGAGCGAGCGCTGTCTATGTCACACACGTGCCTGCTACACGTAGGAGGAAAGCACCGGGTCCGCACTGTGCAGCACCGGGCAACACCACATAGAGACAAGGCCTCACAACAGTGAGTCCTAGTTCGTAAGTAGTTCATAAGTAGTTTGTAAGTTTAGGGACTGATGACCCCGTAGTTAAGTTCCGTAGACTATACAAAAATTTGAACATTTCTTATAAAATTATTTACCGTCAACGTTCAAGACCTACGGTTTCGAATGAATTACGAACATCTAATGATTCTAAGAATAATTTCAATGTCTCAAAAATTAGAAAAGCTTATGCCTACTAAATCAAATTATAGAGAAATCAAGCTTAAAATAACCAACTTTTGAATTCGTGATCCAATTTCAACAAACTCTGCATTAGATGATAGCTGATTGTCTCTAGCTATCATCATGAAAGCATCACACTTGTACATTTTTATTTTTATTTTTTATTTTTGATGGTGTTACAAAGTGACTGAAGTACCATCGTCATGGACGATTTACACTTCACAGTTGAGAATATGTGGGTAAACTATAACTTTATTTATGACACTAAACTTTAGGGGTTAACTTGTAAGCGCCTTTATTTTGGTCCGTAAGATACCCCTCTCGATGTATTAATGACAATTTAAATTAACCTTTGTATTTCGCTCTTTTTTTTGGACGGCTCCCATGATAGTATCCATGTGAAGCGCCTCATGGATGTCGGTGTTCCATGTGTACCTGTCTGCTCTGAGGATCCATCGTAAGTTTTTGTTCTGTATCACCTGCAGCCGTTGAATTTGGGTAGCACTGGCCAGTCTCCAGACTGAGCTGCCATAAAGCATTTTCGATAGAACCGTGGCTTTTTACAGGCGTAATTTGGCGCCAGTACTCAGGTCAGTGCTGAAGAAGAAAGGCATTAGGCTCTTCGCCATTGCGTACGCTTTATTCCGCAAGCCGTCGACGTGTTTATGAAGGATGAAGTGCTTATCTAAGGCGACCCCTAGATATGTTACCATATCTCCCTATGGTATGTTTGTCCGTAAAATTTCAGGTTGGTTGGCAGTCGTGGACGCTTCTTGGTGAAGTAGATGGCAGTTGTTTTTGTCAGATTCAGTAGTACTTTGTTGGTTTTGCACCAGTCCTCCATTGCATCCAATTGACTTTGGAGACGTCTGATGTTGGCTTGAACGTGTCGTCCGCTGGTGAGGAACGCTGTATCGTCAGCGAATAATGCTATCTGTACGCCTTCCACCGTAGGTATGCCGTTTGCATACACGTTAAACAGGTTTGGAGAGAGCACCGAACCTTGAGGTAGTCCAGCTAATGCAGGCCGAGTCTCCGAAGATTGTCCGTCCACTGTCACCATCATCTTCCGGTCACGCAGTAACTCTCAATTAGCTTCACTTAGAAGTCTGAGATGGTTGTCTGCTCGTGGAGTTTCCTAATGAGATGGTCTCTCCAGACTTTATCATAAGCCTTTTCAACTTCCAGGATGACTGTTGCAGTCGCCTTGGTCACGTTCAGCTTCTTGGTGATGTGCTCGGCCACTCTTAAGAGTTGTAATTCAGCTGACAGTTTATGTTGGAAGCCGACTTATATAAAGCCAACTTATATAAAATGATAATGCAAATATTAACAGATCATTATATTCTCCACAATAACACTGAAAATACAATCAGCATGATTTACCTATCGTATAGTTCATTTAGCGTGAGCTTTTAATGTACAATTTGCTATTAACTGATGTTAATATTATGTGGCATGTCAGGCAGTACAGAACGACATAGAGAGGCCTTATAACGACAGTGAAATGAAGCCGGCTGAGAGCATGACACCCAACCAACAGGCGGCCGTAGAACATGAATCATCCTAGTGCTGAGCGCCACCTTTCCACACCTGCGAGAACTGGGGAGTTTACTCAGTTCGCTGTCTGTTAATTCGTTTTTCACATATTTTAAGGCATTCCTTTTTTGAAAATGTACTTTTGATATAAATAATTGCAGACTTCAGGTTGGGATAGCAAATCATACTATTATATAAAATAGAAGCACATTTTTCCTCTGTCTCTACCGAACGTATCGTTATGCGTTTTCTTTTAATTTCTTCTTTAGAATCCTGCAATAACCTTGGGAGTATGGGAATGGGGAGGGTACGAGCCCAGACTGATGACGTCATGAGGGCATCATATTACACAAGTGTGGAAGGCCGCCAGATTGCTGAATTATCAAAAAACCTTATTGACGTTGGTAACAACGCAGACTCATAACGTCACGAGGGTATCATATTACGCAAGTGTGGTACGAGGCCAGACTGCTGAGTCATCAGAAAAATCAATTGACAGTGGTATCCGCCCAGACTAATGACGTAACCCATATAACACAAGTGAACTTTAGTCAGCCCTGGAGCCCAAACTAGCAAGAGATAGGGCAGCGTACAAGGTATACAATTGCAGAACTCATAAGGATCTAAAATGAATTAAAAAATAAAATACGCTAGACCATGTGTCTAACTTTTACGAGTTAACCAAATTTATCATTTTTCTCTTCTAAAGCGCTGGCGACAGATGGCTTAAGACTACAAATGTAGTGATTTGGGAGATCTATAAAAGTTAGACATACGATCTTTTTTTAAATTTTTTTCCTTTATTTGTTGATCGTGAACCATGAACCACAGACATTGCCGAGGTGGGGTGGCTTGCGTGCCTCAACGATGCAGATAGCCGTACCGTAGGTGCAACCACAACGGAGGGGTATCTGTGGAGAGGCCAGACAAACGTGTGGTTCCTGAAGAGGGGCAGCAGCCTTTTCAGTAGTTACAGGGGCAACAGTCTGGATGATTGACTGAGCTGGTCTTGTAACATCAGCTAATGTGGGTTTGCCATACGGTTACTGCGAACGGCTGAAAGCAAGGGGAAACTACAGCCGTTACTTTTCCCGAGGACATGAAGCTCTACTGTATGAAAATATGATGATGGCATCCTCTCGGGTAAAATATCCCGGGGGTAAAATAGTCCCCCATTCGGATCTCCGGGCGGGGACTACTCAGGAGGATGTTATCATCAGGAAAGACAATACTGGCATTCTACGGATCGGAGCGTGGAATGTTAGATCCCTTAATCGGGTAGGAAAATTAGAAAATTTAAAAAGGGAAATGGATAGGTTGAAGTTAGATATAGTGGGGATTAGTGAAGTTCGGTGGCAGGATGAACAGGATTTCTGGTCAGGTGACTACAGGATTATAAATACAAAATCAATTGGGGGTATCACGGGAGTAGGACTGATAATGAATAAGAGAATAGGAATGCGGGTAAACTACTATGACCAGCACAGTGATCGCATTATCATTGTCAAGATAGATAAGAAGCCAACACCGACAACAGTAGTACAGGTTTATATGCCAACTAGCTCTGCCGATGATGAGGATATAGAAGAAATATATGAGGAGCTAAAGGAAATTATTCAGACAGTTATGGGAGAGGAAAACTTAATTTTGATGGGAGACTGGAATTCGGTAGTAGGAAAGGAAGAGAAGGAAAAATAGTAGGTGAATATGGACTGGGCAGAAGGAATGAAAGAGGAAGTCGCCTGGTAGAATTTTGCACGGAACATAATTTAATCATAACAAACACGTGGTTTATGAATCACAAAAGAAGGTTGTATACTTGGAAGAGACCAGGAGACACTGGAAGGTATCAGATAGATTTTATAATGGTAAAACATAGATTCCGGAATCAGGTTATAAACTGCAAGACATACCCAGGGGCAGATATAGACTCTGACCATAACTTGTTAGTCATGAACTGTAGGCTGAAACTGAAAAAACTGCAGAAAGGTTGGAAAATAAGGAGATGGGACTTAGATAAATTGAAGGAAAGTGAAGTTCTGGTGAATTTCACAGGGAGATTTAGGCAACAATTGGCAGAAACAGGGGGAAATAAAACAGTAGAAGAGGAATGGGTAGCATTGAGAGATGAAATAGTGAAGGCAGCAGAGGACAAAATAGGTAGAAAGGCAAGACCTACAAAAAATCCTTGGATGTCACAGGAAATACTAAATTTAATTGACGAAAGGAGAAAATATAAAAATGCAGTAAATGAAACAGACAAAATGAAGTACAGACGACTAAAAAATGAGATTGACAGGAAGTGCAAAATGGCTAAGCAGGAGTGGCCAGAAGCCAAATGTAAATCTGTAGAAGAATGTATAAGAAGGGGAAAAGTAGATACCGCCTACAGGAAAATCAGAGAGACATTTGGGGACAAGAAAAGCAATTCTACAAATATCAAGAACTCAGATGGGAAACCAGTTCTCAGCAAAGAAGGGAAGGCTGAAAGGTGGAAAGAGTACATAGAGCAGCTCTACAAAGGAAATGAACTGAGAGACGATGTTGTATGAAGGGAAGAGGAAGTAGATCAAGATGAAATAAGAGATATTATACTGAGAGATGAATTTCACAGAGCCCTGAAAGACCTAGGTCGGAACAAGGCCCCAGGAGTAGATGACATACCCTCAGAGCTACTAAAGTCTCTGGGAGAGCCAGCCATGACAAAACTATTTGAACTGGTGTGTAGGATATATGAGACAGGCGAAATACCCTCAGACTTTAAGAAAAATGTAATAATCCCCATTCCAAAGAAATCAGGTGCAGATAGGTGTGAAAATTACAGAACCATCAGTTTGATAAGTCATGGTTGCAAAATTTTAACACGAATTATCTACAGGAGAATGGAAAAGCTAGTAGAAGCTGACCTAGGGGAAGATAAGTTTGGATTCAGGAGGAACGTAGGAACCCGGGAGGCAATACTTACCTTACGTCTTATCTTAGAAGATAGATTAAGGAAAGGCAAATCTACATTTTTAGCCTTTGTAGATTTGGAGAAAGCGTTTGACAATGTTGACTGGACTACACTCTTTCAAATTCTGAAGTCAGCAGGGGTAAAATACAGGGAAAGGAGAGTTATCTACAACTTGTACAAAAGCCAGACCGCAGTTATTAGACTCGAAGGGCATGAAAGGGAAGCATCAGTTGGGAAGGGAGTAAGACAGGGTTGTAGCCTTTCTCGGATGTTATTCAATTTGTACATTGAGCAGGCGATGAAGGAAAGCAAGGAAAATTTTGGAATAGGAATTAAAGTTCAGGGGGAAGAAATAAAAACATTGCGTTTTGCTGATGACATTGTAATTCTGTCAGAGACAGCGAACGACCTGGAAGAGCAGTTGAATGGAATGGACAGTGTGTTGAAGAGAGCGTACAAAATGAACATTAACAAGAGCAAAACAAAAATAATGGAATGCGGTCTTAGAAAATCAGGCGATGCTGAAGGAATTAGATTAGGTAACGAAACAGTGAAGGTGGTAGATGAGTTTTGTTACTTGGGTAGTAAAATAACATGCGATGGTCGCAGTACGGAGGATATAAAATGCAGAATGGCAATGGGAAGAAAAGCATTTTTGAAAAAGAGAAATTTGCTAACATCGAATATTAATGTAAGTGTAAGGAAGTCTTTTCTGAAGGCATTTGTGTGGAGTGTTGCCTTGTACGGGAGTGAAACATGGACGATAAGCAGTGCGGGCGGAAGTGGATAGAGGCTTTTGAAATGTGGTGCTACAGAAGAATGCTGAAGATTAGGTGGGTAGATCACATAACTAATGAAGAGGTACTGAACAGAATTGGCGAGAAAAGGAGTTTTTGGCATACCCTAACTAAAAGAAGGGATCGCTTGGTAGGACACATTCTTAGACATCGAGGAATCGTAAATTTAGCATTGGAGGGAAGTGTGTGGGGTAAAAATCGCAGAGGGAGGCCAAGAGACGCGTATAGTAAGCAGATTCAAAGAGATGTGGGTTGTCGTTGTTATGAGGAGATGAAAAGTCTTGCTCAGGATAGAGTAGGGTGGAGAGCTGCATCAAACTTGTCTCCGGACTGAAGACCATAACAACAACGTCGTGTGTTCCGTAATTCTCTACTATGTACTTTGGTGCTGATCTGATAGTTCACGCTACAAAGGTCACTAAAGTGCGGAAGTCGTAAACCGTTCTACGTTATTATTTTTATTTCAATTATTTCACATGTTCATATTGACATTCAATATAGCCTACGTTGATCCCAGAATTATAACGAAGAATCTGAAACAAACCGCATCTCTCTACGTTCTCCAGCTCTCGAGTTAAAGACGTTTAAAGATTACCCGTGCAAAACCGGGAAGGCTCTAGTAGTTAGTATTAAAATAAATAATCATAATTATTTAACACCGAAAATTGTATCCCAAATTAAAAATGTTTATCAAAATTGGTCACAAAGTACAAGGTGGTTGGGCAACAGAATCTGTGCTTGCAGGTGTACAAGCTCGCTAAAAGTTACGTGTAACATTTGAAAAGTTCCACCGCTCTATTGTAATTGTAATGTTTGTGAAGCTTATGGGAGCTCTATTGTATCCATATTTGTGAGTAAACCATGGAAGCCATAAAAAAGTTGTTTGAATGAAAAGTTCATTTCATTCTCTACAAATTTCTCGCTGACGAAAATTTCCTGACCACAAGACAAAAAAGTGGCAGGCGATTAACTTTTTCATGTCGCAATTTTTCTTTCATATAAAAGTAATAGTTTCAACTATTATTTTTATACAAACACAATACATATTGTACTTACTAAGAACACTTGCATTCCTTTAGTATTCACTTGTCTGCGTGAAAAATGTGGTAATTTTTTTCCTATACAAAGTGGTTCAAATGACGTTCTAATTGAAGAACTACAATTTTATCGGCCCAACTCGGTTTCTACACCGATCCAAGATGGCTGCGGTGCTTCACTGCCTGTATGCTGATGTAGGCGGTATAGCCTCACTTTGTTATTCTGTGCTCGCTGGGTCAAGCTCACGAAAGCTGGTGTGTCTACTTATGTCAGACTTTATGTAACACTAATTAACAGTCTTTTTTGTGTTTAAATCATATTACATTAGTAAGGAAGTATGCTTCAGCTAGTCAGCCTAATCTAATGTTGAGATGTATACGGTTTTGGAAGGGATAGTGATCAGTCTATGAGGAAGCGCCCGAGGAACAGAATTGGTGGGGAGTGTATGTTTAAGAGTGAGTAGGTGAGCGAAGGGTGTGCGGAAAAAGAAACTTCATGTATAGTCTTGACATAAGAAGGACCCTTCTGGATGATGGGAGTGATTCGATCAGGCAGTCTGTTAAAATTCACGCAGCGAACGGTCGCTTCTCGAGTGCAGCTGACATGTGTTTGTTTTTACACTAGAACTTACAAGTGTGTAAATGCTGTTCGGGAAACTTCAAGCCGGCCGCGGTGGCCGAGGAGACTGAGGCGCTCCAGTCACGGTCTGCGCGGCCACTACGGTCGGGGGTTCGAATCCCCCCTCGGGCATGGATATTTGTGCCGTCCTTAGTATAAGGTAGTAAATAAGTAGTTTGTAAGTTTAGGGACTGATGACCTCGTAGTTAAGTCCCATAAGCTTAACAAACATTTGAACATTTGAACATTTGGAAACTTCAATTACTTTAAACTGTTCACAATTTCAAGTTGAGTGCTCGGTAAATGAACAGAATTCCTGTGTCTCAAAAAGTTATGATTACTTAATTGGGGAAAAGTGCTACCAAATTCTTATCGTAGACAATGATACTGTTTTACCATTTTATTTTATTTATGAATAATAATGCATCTGACCACATCAATAAGACTGAATAAACCTTATTCAACGATATCTCTGACTTTGCGTAGATCATTGCAATTGTTATAATAAAACACGTTGTTTTTATTTTTATTTTTTTTATTAAAGAATCAGTTATTTTATGTAACATTTCTTATGTATTTCGCAAATTGCAGCCTACGCATAGAGCGTTTTTAACTACAGGATCAAAGGTAAAAGATATTATTTGCAACTAAGGTAGTTGCTGTGGCATGAAGGCAGACATGTACCTTACGACCGTAAGATAACATGGAGCCAAACTTCTAAATCAGAACCGTAGGTTCTTACAGCGTATAGTCACAGTAGCTTTAATATTACCAGTGATAAATGCGGCGCAGGGTAACCACAGAGTGTAGAACAGAAGGTTGCTGCTAAGGAGCTTGGTAAGGTGCAGAGATTATCCTGCTTAGCCATAACAGGCGGAATTAGCAGCACACCAACTGCTGGGATGGAAACCATGCTGGACATGCCCCCATTACACCTTTGGGTCAAGATGGAGGCAGCGGCTGGTGCATACAGACTCAAAACTGGCAGCAACTGGAACTCTTTGGGATATCCAGAATCACACACTGAGTGAGGTAAATATAGGAAAGGTTGGGGAAATGCCAGTCGACTATATTATAACCCCATACTGCTTCAACATGCCTTTCAATATAACAATTGGAAGTAGGGAGCAGTGGGAGAAAGTAGTTCGACATCGTACGGGGGATGTTGTCTGGTTAACTGACGGGTCAAAATAAGACCAAGGCGTTGGGGCGGGGATATACGGGGTGCAGCCAAGACTGGAGGGCGTCATCTCTCTAGGAAAACTGGCCTCAGTATTCCAGGCCGAAATCACTGCCATCAGGGCGTGTGTGGAGGAGAATCTGCGTAGGTGCTACAAAGATCGTAGCATATATATCTATTCAGACAGCCAGACAGCCCTGAGATACTGCAACGAGGTATAAAATTGTTGCAGAATGTCACAGGGTTCTGGTGGAGCTAGGGGAAAGCAATAGAGTAAACCTATTGTGGGTCCCTGGCCACTCGGGGATCAGTGGCAACGAACATGCCGACAGATTATCCAGGATGGGGGCAGAGACTCCATTTATTGGACCGGAACCTGTCCTGACAATCATCAAGGCAATGATCAAATTGGAGCTACGTAACTGGCTCAGAAGACAGTACGTAGAATATTGGACCTAAGTCCATCAACAAAAACATGGCAAGGTAATGATGCCAAAGCCTTGTTTTAAAAGAAGCTCTTAAATCCTGTGCCTGAACAGGAGAGAGATTAGACTCATGTTTGGATTGTTGACAGGCCATGGGAATTTCAAAAAACACCTACATACAATGGGAATAACAGAAGAGGACCCTAAATGTAGGATCTGTGATGACGGTGATGAAACTGCATCACATCTGATCTTCGAATGCATTGCATTGGAGAGTAAAAGGCACTGAACATTTGGGACAACCAGACCCGAAGAAATTGTGTCTAATAAAGAACTGGTAAAGGGACTCCTTGCACTGTTCAAGGGCATTGGTTGGCTTTACTAGACATACAGGGAGCGATACCGCACAATAAACTTAGTTTCGGTGCGGACAGTGGCGGGTTGGACCAAGACTGTTTTGGCTTCCCTGAAAAAATCAAATCAAATCAAGCACAGATTCGCAGGTACGACACAAGACTGTGGGTATAAATGAAGTCTTTATTCAAAAGTAACCACCAGCGGCCTGGACACAATAAACCCATTGTTTAACGAGGAGAAGGATTGCCAGTTTCAGAAATTCCTGTGACTGTAACAAGAAACAGTCCTTACACTTTGTCTTTCAGTTCGTCGTCCGAGTTAATGTATAGACGCGTGTTATATGCAGCAGAATCGTTTCCTCCGGGAGCAGCCCAGGCCGTTTGCTCTTGATAGACTTAGATATGCTACGCAGTGTGTCACAGTACACGTCACTGTTGGTGGTTATTGCCTTGAATATTTCATTTGGGTGGGGAGGGGGGTTGGGGATTGGTGGTGACGACGGATGCTTCGCGTACCCAGATGTAGCACTAAGTTACCCCAAAGCGTCATATTCAAATTTCAACTGATATCATTGTTAAGACATTTCGTACCTTTTAGTTTGAACACCCCCTCGTAGTGTTCGTTACTTCTATTCCACTCTCCAACTTTTTCTGTCAATCTACTGCGTATTCCCCTCCATCACCTCCTCTGCTACCTCTATGTTTCAAGGCGTGCCTATACTACGTGTCATGCAGCCGGCCGCGGTGGCCGAGGGGACTGAGGCGCTCCCGTCATGGCCTACAGGCCACTACGATCGGGGGTTCGAATCCCCCCTCGGGCATGGATATTTGTGCCGTCCTTAGTATAATGTAGTTGATAAGTAGTTTGTAAGTTTAGGGACTGATGACCCCGTAGTTAAGTCCCATAAGCTTAACAAACATTTGAACATTTGAACGTGTCATGCAGAGCATCCACAGTTTCGAGCCTTGAGAACCAAGTAGGTCCGTTAAATATGTGGGATAACTCCTGGGAATCGATAGAGGACATGTTCAGTGCATGTATGGTTTACTTGTATTTGTCACCGTTTTACAGGCCAGTGTTCATAATAAAAAAGGCAATTTAATGAGATACGAATATTACTTAGGGTCATCTTTGTATTTAAAATCACGTTTTGCACTCATATGAAGAATGGAAAGAAGCAGTAATCATTTTGGACGATAGCGATGTGGGCGTACCTTATTAGTGAACAATAATAAATAGTTTTATAGCGTGCTAGTGCGAACAAGAAACGTACGAGAAACGTAACATCGATAATAACGCTTCCAATGCGATAATCGATACTGATCCAAACATTAAAGTATGACATGTTGTTTTGCGGATACTATGTTTACATGTTTGTGTACAGTTTTCGTGTGTGTGTGTGTGTGTGTGTGTGTTCAAAATGTTTGTAAAGCTTATGGGACTTAACTACGGGGTCATCAGTCCCTAAACTTATAAACTACACTAAAGACGGTACAAATATCCATGTCCGAGAGGGGATTCGGACCCCCGACCGCAGCGGACGTGCAGACCGTGTCTGGCACGCCGCAGACCGTTTGGCCACTGCGGCCAGCTGTGTGTGTGTGTGTGTGTGTGTGTGTGTGTGTGTGTGTGAACGATACAAGATTCACCTACTCACGAAAGACGCAGTTGAATTAATGGTACAGAAAGTAATACAAGCGAATCACACGATGAATCAAAATGTGTGACAGCCCTACCTGAATCCCACGGAGGTGGCGTTGTAAATCACCACCAACATCAAGACTAGCAGAAGGCACATCCGCACGTCAATTTATGACCATCCATTGCTCCCCTCCCTCCAAATACCCCACGTACCACCTCGAGAAAGATGAGTAACACATGCAACTCTGGAATACGTGATGATATAGTAATGTAAAAGAAAATTGTGTGAATGGCGCCTCATAATGACCAGAACATGTTAGAAAGGCGTTGAATTGTATTAAATTAAAATAAAGTAAATAAAGTCACTGGTGGCACGAATAACGAATGTTCATTAATGTATTGAAGATTGAGATTATTATTTTCAAACTGGAGGCACTAACGAAATGTCATTGAAAGACAAGTTTAACAACTCAGTGCCCGGTTCTGATCCGTGCTTGCTAGTTAAGTATTTGATTTCTATATGATCTGCACACGTCGATCGACAGATTCTATTGTGTCCTATTCAGGAATTAATTATTGTAAATAACGGAGTCCAATTAGGTATTGATGAAGGTATCACAGTCAGCATCCGAGAAATTTTAATATGCTTAAAATGTCCTGTCTTTGTGAGGCTGAAAGATGAAGGCACAGAATACAATTTCTGTATTTTCATGTCAAATTTCATTTTCTAGCACTCCACCACAATATTTCCACTTATTTTCAGTTGTAGTGAACAAAAAGACAAAAAGATTTGTCCAATAATTTGGAATAGTGAATATATAGTTACCGGGAGACTTTCAGGCATTTTATAGCTATGAAAAAGAAAAATGCAACATAGATGAGGTCATTTACACAAAATAAAATAAATTCTATTGATATAATAGGGAATACAACTGTATTCCCAGCCACAGTTGGTTGTTGAAACAAAAATTTTAATATGCACAACCAGTTTTGGTGCATTATGGCATTAATTAAAAACGATGCCATTTGGCATCGAAACTGGTTGCGCATTACATATGAAGTATTAAAAAAAATTTAACAAACAACTGTGGCTTGGAATACACTTGTATTACATATTAAATAAATTATTCCCGTTGCACTCTAAATTGACATTATGTGAGATTATATTAATTCTATTGCGCCTTAAGAACTGGATAAAATTTTGTAAACATATCTTGTTGAACAATGTGCTCCCTCTATTAACGAAAATTAACAGAAAGAAAACCATGAACGAGATTATTATATCACGTAATAGAGAAAGTAAATCGGTGCAGCAGATTTACGTAATCTATTTGTGCTAGAGAAGAGACACTAGCAACCCGATATTTCATTTGTGTATGCAAAACAGACTCAGCCGTCACATGGAAACACGATAGGAACATAGCATTCGGTTGTAGAAATCAGATGTTCGTTTTCCGGAAAATCTATCACCTGTGTACATGGTGCTAGACAGGCGACATGTGACAACGCTGTACATGCATCAGGGTAGAGCTATTCGCTAGTACTGTTTGCTCCAGCCACGATTTTCAGGTATCAGCATCATGTCCACATTACTTGTTCGATTTGCCGATATGCAGAGGGCCAGCGCATAGAGATGATTTTCAGAGCCGTAGTTGGCACTATTCTGTTATTTCAGCACGGCTACTACATGGCATCTTTTTCACTTACTGAATTCGCTTTTAACTAGCATATTATTGGAATTACCTGTTATCTGCAGGGCCCACAGTGTTAGTGACGTCGTACATCGATATTTTAATAATAAGAATTATATAGTTTCAACTCTGTTTATACTTAAATCGTATTAGTTACACTATAAGCTTATTTCGACTTAAAAGTCATGTTCAGGTGTTACGCGTGCAATTGATGTTATGACTGACCGAGTGGCTATCCCCTGGGGCACGGCCCACTGTCTGATGACCACCAGCCAGTCAGCTACGTTGTCGTAGCCTCCACCCCCTAAACTTTGAAGGGTTGTAGCTCCCAAACTAACAGTGATAGGAATGTAGTTTAAATTGATTTGGACGCAGCTGGTTTCAACGAATCCAATGCATGATAGAAAAAACTATTGTTCCATTTAAAACATTATATCTTTGTGCTGTAACTCTTTGGAAAATGATACAATAAACTATGTTCATAACTCCACAGAAAGTGGAAAATTTCTTGTGTTTCCCTAACGCATTAAAATTTCCTGTCACCTATTATTTTATGAGTTACAGAGGCAAACACAGTGAAACACCCTATATATATATATATATATATATATATATATATATATATATATATATATATATATATATAATTTTAATATCTCATAACTTATAACATTTTGTTGTCATGTGAGATCTTTATCAAGTTACGGATTTTGACATTTACTTGACAGCACTACAGAGATGTAGTATGTTTACATTATTTGCACAGAGAATATATATATCGCCGCGGTGGAGTAGTCGAGCGGTCTAAAGCACTTCGCTGCGGAGCGCGCGGTTGGTCGCCGTGGAGGTTCGAGTCCTCCCTGGGGCATGGGTGTGTGTGTGTTGTCCTTAGGTTAGTTTAGCTAGGTTTAAGTAGTTTGTAAGCTACGGACAGATGACCACGCAGTTTGGTCCGATAGATTTACAAAAAAATACAAATATATATCTGTGAGTGTTAATAGAGAGATTATATGATTGTTTGTGAGTGTGGTGTCGATTCTGTGCATTTGAGGGAAATAAATATGTTGGGTTCTTTCATCTTTGATAATTTTGTGGCCATATTTTTAAGTCAGATTAACGATGAGATTGTCTCTATGGATAATCAAGTACTAAATGTTATAATAACTTATTTATTGCAGGCGTAACACCTGAAGATGACTCTTAAGTCGAAATAAGCTTATAGTGTAACTAATAGAAATTAGGAATATACAGTGTTGAAATTATATAATTCTTATTATTATTGGTATTAATTGTAATAATGCAAAACATGAAAGTTTATAGACTCAAACCAAAAAGAAAATAATAAAATAGAATAAAAAAGCTGCGTAATAACGTACAGGATCTCCGCAAACATGCGTGTGTTGTCGTAACACGATTAATGTCTGTGGTAATGCTATAGGGAACTGACACCATGCGTCCACAAATCCCTAAGAGGACGAGGAGGTGGATATTTCTTGTGAACAGCATGTTGTAAGGCATCCAACACATGCTGATTGATGTTCATGTATGGAGAGTTTGGTGGCCAGTAGAGAAAATTTTAACTCAGCAGACAGTTCCTGGAGCCACTCTGTAGCAATGCTGCACACAGACTGTAGCTGAGGAAGCTAACATTGAGGGTTTAATTCTCTAGGTATTCACCTAGAGGGATGAGGAAAACCGCCTAAACATCACATCCTGGCTGGCCGGCATTCCGGCATTCGTTAATGGACCGGGCGGATTCGAACCGGCGCCGGTACGCCGCCCCGTCTCGGAAATCGGTGCGTTAGACCACACGGCTAACCGAGCGAGTCAGTGGCTAATCTTTAATTCTGAAATTAACAATTTCAATTTCAATAACTTTCCCAGAGTAGGCATAAAATTGTTCTGACAAATTCTCAGTTTACCAATTATACGTATTACCAACAATATTTTTATTAATGTTTATTCATAAAATGAGTGCTTACACCACCCACCGGTTATAACATGAAGTGTAGTGCAACCCTGACCTCTTATAAACTACGCACAGTTTTCCCGTCTGTGGCGGAACGTTTCCATGGAATATTTTCTCGCATTCGACGGAGATTAATGCCCTATAGTACGTCAGGTAGAAATGGTTCCCAAATTCATTGAATGTAATATTTTAAAAGTAATGTTGTCCTCTAGGCTCACTCTTAGAATCATCTCTAAAATTTAACTCTGATTCTGATTTCTCTGCTGGTAAAATTATGAGATATGTATGATGCAATACGCAGATAGTCTCGTGTTACGGTCCGTAATAGGGCACTCATGCGATATTGTTGCCAGGGATGTGGTGCACTTAAGTCTCGCAAATGTAATTAGGAGATACAGCTTGGAGAGGCAGGCGGAGGGTCGAGGTAAAATATTCAGAGACAGGCGGCCGCGGCCGCCGGCTGCAGCACTTAGTGGCAGTAGCGACTCGGGGTCGGCGGGACTGGGGTCTTCATCTCGGGCCGAACGCTCACTCGGAAGCCTCGCACAGCCCAGTTCCCAACTTGACGGCCAAGTTACGCTCAGCGCAAACTTGGCTTGTACTCTTCACGACTTAGCGCATAAACGTCATTAAATATTAAATTCCTCTAAACGTTGCAGGTCGTCTTAGACCCTACGATTCATCTCGCGTACCTCCGCTCTTACTCTTATTCTGCTGTTCACTGTCAACTTGCTCGTTCAATCAAGGTATGACGTCAGTAGCCACCGATCGAAGGTTCCAGATAATAGGCTGTCACGCTATCAGTCCACGTGTAGCATTGATTTAAGGCTATGAAATCGCATTCGTTGAAATGTCTGTCCAATAATCATGATAAAGGAAATTTGTGGTTTCTCTATATCACTCCTTATTCAACATGGCCGATATACTTCCGCCGGCCGCGGTGGCCGAGGAGACTGAGGCGCTCCAGTCACGGTCTGCACGGTCACTACGGTCGGGGGTTCGAATCCCCCCGCGGGAATGGATATTTGTGCCGTCCTTAGTATTAGCCAGTTCGTAAGTAGTTTGTAAGCTTAGGGACTTATGACCCCGTAGTTAAGTCCCATAAGTTCTACAAACATTAGATATACTTCCCCATCATTCCTAGTCGGACATGTGGGTCACCGACTGCAATCGAATTTCGCGTGAACTATTTATATTGAATATGTAGAGACAGTAGTTTTAGAATAACTCAACGGATATTGGGTTGAAAGTTGATGACCTTCGCGTAATTAATGTTATTGTGTTTTCGTGCTGTCGCTTGGGTACTCGCGGTTTCGATCAGGGGGCTTTCCGCTCCCGGAGAAAAAAAAAAAAAAAAAAAAAGAAAAAGAAAGAAACATAAGTCAACGACTCCAAGATCTACCTAGGACAAAACGAACCAACGTCCACAAAGCACCGATCAAACGGAAGGTAATAAAAAGAAGGTATTCAGAGCGGCAATTATCAAACCGTGAATCCAGGTTGGAACCTTTATCACGGCAATTTTTGTTAAATGTATTTCATGTATTTGATAATATTCTCATATTAGTAATATCTTTTTTTGCCTTATTCTGAAGTAGCACATCGGGAGAATGTGATTAATATTCCAAACAATGCGGAAAAATAATTGATATTGATTTGGACAAAAGACATCTCTCATCATTTGTGTTCTACATATATTATCCTTTCAAGTGGGTTAAGCGGGTGTAGCTGGTTGTAATTGTAAATTAGTTTTCCTCTTTCATATTTGGAGCCCGTCTCTTTGTCGGCTTCTTATCTTTCAAAGAAAACCTATCATTATCCTAAATTAATTGATTTCCCACACTAATGTGAAGTGTAATTAAAAACGAAAGACAGTCTTCTCAAACTTCTTCATCGCATCAACCTTCTAATAGGTAATATTTAGTATTTTATCGTTTCAGTTCGTCCAACTGAAGGTTGAACACATTTAGGCATTTTAACTTACATTTTGGTAAATAAATTGGAGATAAATATAAAACTCCCGGCATGGAAAGCACGTCAGTTTCCAAAGTGACAAATCATAGACTGGTTACTCTCAGTGAAATCACTACAGTTAAGATGGCAACCGAGCTTCCATAAGTTGCGCAAGGAGCGCTCTAACGCATGTGTTAGAGCTCACTGACATTTAAGCTCGTTGGATAAATCATGTGAAAAACATATCAATGTGCAGTAAAGCTGCAGTTAGGGGATATTTTGGCATTTGCTCGACCTTTCGATGAGACTGCGATCCAGTGAATTTTATTCGCACTATCTAAGGGAACTTAAAGTTTTCATTGATTTGTTAATTTAAAAAATGACAATAATTGTGGAACATTGGGTGAAATATCTTTTATGGTACATGTGAAGTGTTAAAAAGGAAAGTAATCAATATGTGACACAACAACACAGTGACCAACGGTGCTTTCCAGTCATGTGTGCGTACAGGGTGATATATAAAACGATGGTTTATGTATTTTTCCTCATTATTTGTATTTTTTTGTAATTTATTGTGTATTTGCATATTTTGTTTCTGTGATATATTTGCATTGTCCTGCTAATTTCCATATATGTCAAAAATATTGTAAATGTAGTAGACACGCTGGGTTAGCAAGGGCTTTGCTATTGTATAGAATCATCTTTGAGTAGGGAGTTTTTTATCGCTGGTAGCGCAGAGGCGCACACATTGATCTCTATACACTCCGGATGTTGAACTTCAGCTGTATTAGCGTGCCAGCCATAGATATTCATATTTAGTTTCTTGCCAAATTCAAACATGGCTGCTAAGAAGCATTTCAAGAAAGAGAGAAGAAAATATGTTTCGATTCTGCTCCCATATCAGCCTACAACATCGAATATTGAATTAAATTCCAAATGAAGAGGTAAGCAAGCAATTCTTTGTCACATAATAACTGATGAAAACTCGTTTGCCCAATTTAAACATGGCGGACGATGCGAAATCGCGTGCAAAACATATGAATGTGCCGGCACGCTGCAATTCTGTGCTCAGACACCAGAGTTATACATCCAGTTTGTATAGAGATCACTGGGCGCACAGCAAGAAGGAGTCGTTGTTGAGAAGTAGCGGCGGACAGACGCATTGTGTGCTCAGTGGTGTACGGAAAATGTACGTGGATTGGCACTAGTGGAGGAGACGGCGAAGAGGCAATATTATTTATTCATGCGGCCACAGCTCAAATAATAAATGCATCAAGAGGAATGCTGTGGGCCCTAAATTGTAATTAACATTCGTCGCCAAGAAGAGCCTGTGTTTGCCAATTGTTAAGTGCCAACAGTCTTCAATCAGCAGCACCACGTCGCACATCAAATTCAGTAAGATCTGTCCAGTTTGTCTTAGCATGTACAGCTAACCAGCGTATTAGTGATGATTGTTCAATAGCGAACACTGTTACTTGTGAACCTGTGTTTAAAAATCATTACCCATAGTCATTGTCCAGACAGGTTCCTTCCTCATCCATTGTTTTTCCGAGGATATTCACAAAGTTGTAGAAAACTAAAAATCAGAGTCATTGAAGACAATGTGACAGTCGTTAATAAAAAATTTGTTCAGAAAAGTTTTACTAAACGTAGCTTATGCCAGTGTTGTTGATCAATAGGTTTGCTAAGTTGAACGAAACTGTTAGATTAACTTTCAATTTCAAAAGATATTTCAATAACAGTGTAAAAGATTAATTGTTTTCCACTGTATATTATTTTGAGGTAAAGTTTGTTTTAACTTGCAAGTACTGACTAGTGAGAATAGTAATTGTTTACAAGTGTTTGAATGCTAATAATTCCTGGTTAAAGATAGAGCAAAATGGTTCTTTTCTAAATATTCAGTGTTAGCACGACAAGTCATTAATTAATTTTTTGAGCTTGTCATTAGTATAGTTAATAGTTCAGTTACAACTTGATTATTGCTAAAGCGCATGGCATACTCACTGTAGAATAAGTTCTGGTACTTATATAAACAATTAATTATTTGAAGCTGTAAATAGTAAGTATTAAGGTGAGAGTTTTGCATGATTTGCTACATGTTGCATTTGCGCGGCTATGGCTTGCATTTCGCTGTCTTACAATGACCCCTGTGTTAGTAAACTATTTCTCAGTAATTAGTATATTGTCAGTGTCTTTTGTACCGAATTTGACTCGCACCCTCTGATTTTCTGCCCACCCAAATTTTACGTAATATTTCACGTTTTTAATTAACTATTCTATTATTGACATCCCTCGTACATCGAGCTGGCGACCGTAAATCAATAAGTTATTCACTTTTTCCAAATTAATCCCTGTGTTCCGTTTGTTCAGCATTTTTTTTATTTAAACATTGATCATTTTATTCCAAATTTTACCTTCCACTTTCTTTATTCCTATCGATCGTTGTTGTTTACCAAAGAGGTGCAGCAACGTTCCGGTTATAGCCTCCACTACATCATCGGCTTCATTACCGATAGCTTTTCCACCAAATTAAGATAATTAGGCACACGGGTCATTTTTCTAATTATCATATTCTAACCGGTGGTGTAGGACGGGTAGGGTTATACGTGGCGACCGTAGTGGACAGGACAGTACTTATCTCGTCCTGTGTCGCGTAATCTTAGGATTTGAACAAATTGTGAAATTTCAAAGAAAATGCCGGAGCAAACAGTAGACCAAACAACAATATCGAATTCGACAATGCAGGCGGGGCATCCACTACAAAGGCTGGAGCCGGCTTCCGCATTGTTTGGCGGTGAGCCAGACGCCGACCGTAACACAGATTTTAACGTGAAAACAGAAAATGTAGGCGATGTGACAATAAAGCAGGAAATTCCAGAATGTGAGCAGGATACGGATGAAAAATACACAGAGAGTTTTAAGTATACTGTGGGTCTGAAAATGAAACGAGAGCCAACGTCGAATCTACCATTTGATCCGAATATGTGGATGCAAAGGATTAGTGAAGTTATCAGTCAGTCACATCAGTCGTTAGCTCAATCAAACAAAGTGTTAGCTGAAGACATAACTAACAAAATAGATGCAATAGAGCTATCAAATGAAGCTGTAACTAACAAAATAGATGCAATAGAGCTATCAAATAAATCGTTAGCTAGCAAAATTGATTGTTTAGATAACAAAATAGACTCATCAGTTCAGTCTCTGAGCCAAGCGTTTGATAGTAAAATAAATTCTCTGGACACGAAAATTGGTGAACAAATGAAAACACTGACTGAACAGATGGACAGTAAAATAACCAGTTTAGATAAAAAGCTTAATAGCGAATTAGAATGTGTAAAGAAATTAATGACTAATGAAATTAAAAAGCAGAAAGAGTATCTTTATGACGGCGTGAATAATCAGTTAACTGAACAGTTTCGGTCCATGGAAGGGATAATAAATTAAAGTACAGAAGAAAAGGCAGAAAAGATTCGCGAAGAGGTAGAAACTAAAGTTGATCGTGAAGTAAGGCTTGTCAGTAACAAACAAGAGGAAATTCGTACTGAACTGAATCTTTCTGTAAATACATTAAAGGGGCAAATTTTGAAGGTTCTGGACGAGACAGAAACGAAATTACAAGAAACGGTAATTAAAGTCAATGCTGATGTGCAAAATAAGGCTCAGACTTTGGAATCTAACGTTAATAAAAAGCTGGTAGAAATTAAAGAGCAAGTAAAGAGTTTAGAAACCGTAAAGAGTTTGGCTGCCACGTTCACATTAGGTGGCGTGTATCCCAACCATGTGAGCCTGGAAATCGAAAAATTCGACCCGAAAGGTAACGTGCACCCAGTGATTTTCATGGATGCGTGCAGAAAGATTATACCTTCTGCGTTACCTGAGGAAGAGCGTATCAGAATAGCTAGAACCCGATTGAGTGGTGACGCTAGTAGCTGGGTTGTGAATGCGACAGATAATTGTAGGACATTAGAGGAATTTTTGGCAAAATTTGAAGAGAAGTACTGCTCCGTAGAAAAACAGGATGAAGTACTTCAAGAATTTATGCACGCTCCTCCGTACCGACCGGGTAATGATACAGACATGAAAACGTACTGCGAAAATCTGTGCAGGAAAATGTAAAAGGTCAAATGTCCGAGCGAAGCACGATGACCGTGCTGCGCGAAAAGTTACCGTGGAGTGTTCGCGGTTACTTAATGGGCGAGAAAGACAAAGCTTCTTTCTTAAGGAAAGTGGGTGACATGGATGTGTGGTATCGGAGTAATGACAACCGGTACCACAATAACAATAATTCCAATCAAAATCAAAATAATTACGGTAACCCGAAGTATGACAACAACCAGTTTAACGAGTTTGAAGTACAGTGTGCACAAGTGGATAGAGGAAGAGGAAGGGGCAGAGGTAGAGGTAGAGGCACCCATCGCGGGAGAGATTGTCACCACTCATATCCGTGTGACGATCGATTCCCAAAAAACGAGGAGCCGCAACAGTAGAGGGGCAAACTGCTGCGGGTAACGAGGTGCGGCCCCATCAACAAAGGAACGGTTGCTGCGAGAATAATGACAAAGTGTCCGGCAACCGCCTAAATGATATAAACGACAGCGAGCGAGTTCACGCGGAAGGAAATAGGAGCGAACATCTGCGCGAAAGTAATGTACTTCGTACGCATACAGAATCAGATGTAGTAGCTAGCGAAGTCGGGATGTTATCGAAGCGGCAAAGGATGATGCGCGGCAACATAAAGGGCCGGCGCAGATTCCGATGCAGCTTCCGGTCACGAAAGTGCCAAATGCCATGTCTAGCGTGTTCGATCTGGAAGTCGATAACCGGGATTGGCTGATACAAGCTGGTAAGATGTATGAAGGTATAGAAGCATGGAAAAGGAAAGGTAGGAAAGTAAATTTTACAGTAAAGGAAGATGAAGTTAAGCATTGCAATACTGAAAAAAGTTGTTTGAAAGGAGCGGGCACTCTGAGAGAAGTGTCACGTAACATGGATAAAGTTAATGAATGTATAATGGGAAATAATGATGATGTTATTGAGTATAGGAAAGAAAAAGGGACACGGGAAGTGTCGAAAAACAAAGCTTGTATCGATGCCATTCTCGATTGCGACGAAAGCGACCACGTTGGACTGGCAGCCGGAGGTGATGTGTCGGGAGTCCTTGCTCGTTTTGATGACCGAACGACATTAACGAGCGAAACAGATGATTACAATGTGTACGAGGTTAAAGCAGACGTGATACGACCGGACGAAAGTGATAGTGAAGATGAACTCGCTGAATTATCAGAGGTGCGTGACATAAAATGTGTGTTATGTCAGTCTGAGGAAAAAGATAGTAGGAGGCAAAAGCAGGTTACAAAGTTCGAACAGGACGGTTTATTATGGGATAATTTAGACGTGGAACAGGATTTGTTGTGGGAAGACAAAGGTGATGAAAATAAAAGGTACGATCTAATCATGGTTCCGGTTAAAGTTCATGGAACGAACGTACAAGTTTTAGTCGATACTGGAAGCCAAATTAGTGCAATGTCTCAGTCATATTATGAACAATTAAAGAAATTAACGGAAATAGTGGAGATGCCTGTGAGAGGCGTAAAAGTGATAGGTGCTACCGGAGCATGTAGCAAACCAATTAAATCACAAGTGCTGTTACAGTTTTCTATTAAAAGTTGTGTATTTCAACAGGAGTTTTTAGTAGTACCTCAAATGAGTACCGATATGATGGTAGGAATACATTGGATGCTGAGATATAAAGTGACAATTGATTGTGGCAGAAAGGTTATATCGTTTTCTGTGGAAGACAGTAAAATGGAAATAGGTTTTGATGAGATGAGCAGGGTAATAAATAATGAAGATTTGCGGTTGCGTTTAGTTACGTTGCCGTTGTATGGAGGATTAAGTGACGGTTCAGAACGTTATCACATCAGAAATTTAAACGCACTGCAACCGACTGACGATGATTTCAAAACCATAGTAGAAAATGTTTCGGATATTTCATGTGAACAGAAAGCAGAATTATACCAGATTTTGGTCAACAATAGGAAGGTGTTTTCAGAAAAACCTGGTAAAGTACGGGGATTTGAATATAAAATTGAAACTGTACCACATGAGCCGTTTTTTGGACCAGTATATCAGGTGCAGTTAGCTCGGAAGGAAGCGGTACAAAACGAAATAAACAGAATGGAAGAATGGGGAATTGTCGAAAGATATAAAAGTCCGTACAACAACCCAATGGTTTTGGTTTTTAAGAAAGATGGCAGTGTTAGAATAGTAATAGACGCGAGAGAATTGAACAAGGTAGTCAAACGTGAAACTGATCGTCCGGAATGTATAGACGATGTGTTGCAAAAGTTGCATATCCATTTGCTGAGAACCACTTAATGATTTTCTGAAAGACATCGTTTACATCAGGTAGTTCTTGTCTGTCAGGTGAGATAACTATACTTGTATCATCAGCAAAAAGGTCCAGCTCTGCATCTTCATTAATATTGAATGGCAAGTCATTAATATATATTAAAAACAGCAAAGGACCCAAGACCGAACCTTGTGGCACCCCATTTTTGTTTGTTCCCCAGTTTGAGGAATCAGTTGTTTTTTACATATTATGTGAACTACATACGTGAATTTCTGTACTCTTCCTGTTAGGTATGATTTAAACCATTTGTAGTCTGTCCCTTTCATACCACAATACTGTAGTTTAACTAGAAGAATTTCATGATTTACACAATCAAAAGCCTTGGAGAGATCACAACGAATCCCATCGAGCGATGTCGGGTTACCCAGAGCATTTAATGTTTCATTGTTAAAAGTATATATATGGTCGTTGAAGAAACAACACCGCATAAGTAGCAAAATAAGAATTTTTCACAAAAAATAAATAAATAAATAAAATAAAAATAAATAAATAAAAAATTGTAATGCCTAATACACTTCACAGGGGCGCTAAATTTGCATCGTAGCACTACAAGGAAATATCGGATTAAATCAAAATGTGGAACAAAGAAAGCCTAATTACTGCAGATACGCGGAATTCTCTCGGTGTTTATGGCAGAATCTGTTAGTTACGAGGTATTTACTTGTCAGTCTCCCGACATGACTTGGCATATTTACGTTGTATTTGGTGCTAATAAGAACATTAATAATTTTTATTGCAAGATTTCATAGAAACATTTGAAATACACATACTGTTTACATAGTTCCGATAATGTCCGCACAATTTTTCAAGAAAAATCCTAAACGTCACTCGAAGCAGCAACAAGGAGCTACACTGCACTGATACCCCACACAGTTACCACCGAGATAATTTTCATTCATAAGGAATGTTGTCATTCCTTAGGAAGAGCAGCTTTAAGTTGCTGTAAATGATCCCATTTGGATGTCTTGATTTTCAGTCTTTCCTTGTATAGTTTCGGGAATCAAATACCTGCAAGAATATTACTCGGACGTCTCGGTCATTCTTGTCACTACTTGTTGAAAGAGCACTTGTAGTAAGTAAATAATATGATTTGGGCGGTACTGTAGCGCCCTCAGATCGATAATTGTAGGTTCATTTTTTACAGTTCTTCCTGGCCTAATTGAGTCGTACAGCCACAAACTTTTCTCTGCGTAGTAGTGAAAGAGGAATGAACTACATCAGAGTTTCTCAAGCTGTGCTCCGCGGAGCACTTGGTGCTCTGTGAAAGAACTCCAGGTGCCCCGCGAAAGGGTAAGGATATTTAAACTTTTTTAATTAAATAAATGGGACACTGATTTCCTTTTAGCGTTTTTTGTGCCCTTAAGCGGCGTGCAGAGAAACATCAAGCAGAGTTAAGTAGATATTAATATTTAGCTCTTTTACCCGATACTTTTACAACACGTAATGATTTATGTCTGTCCTTCCAAGGGAACCAGTGACTATTATAGATGCTAATGCGAATGTCAAAGGAATTAATAAGAAGGAAAAGTTTTGGGTATAATCACTCAAAAATGGAAGCCTCGATAGTTCTACAATGAGAAAAGTCTTTAGAGATGAACTCGAAATAGAAATTTCTGAAAATATCGTAAATTAGTTCGACGTTAACCAATTATGTTTGCTTCATTCTTTTTAATTCATATTATCCAGACAGGTTCCAAGAAAACATTAAAGAAAATGTTTGGGTTGTAAATGCGTATTCTGTATCAAAATGCCAAGCCTCTTTGACGTCACAGCAGTATGAATTCTTGCCTGATTTGACATCAGATTCCGAGATAACCGCAAAGTTTCAAACTAAGCAATCAGTCCCTGAATTTTGGTGTACGCTAAAGGACGAGTTTAAAATATTGTCAGATAAAGCTTAACTTATTCTTCATCCATTCTCCACCATATATTTTTGCGAATCGGGGTTTTCTGCGTATGTTTCAAATAAAACAAAATACAGATCCCGTCTCAATGTAGAGCAAGATATTCAGTTGCAGATATATTGTCATTGTGCAAATTAAAACAGTCTATTTCTTCTCATTGACATCCTTGTTTTTTTCCTATACTAAAGAAAACTTGTAACTACGTCGTTAAATGCGTATTTATTACTGTTTTTTCTGCGTGCTTGAGGTTGTGTGTGATGTGGAATTGTGGATAAAATAAACATTTTAAGTGATGAATTTTAATGTCTTGTGTGCTTAAATTATGAAATTATCTTGCTTCGTCAATAATACAGTCACTAAATTTACCGAATACAGTATGTACCCGCGACGTAAAATTTAATGCTCCGCCTTTAGATACACTTTTTAAAGATGCTCCGCAGCTCAAAAACGTTTGAAAACCCCTCATCTATATAATAGACTTCGTACGGCTATGGCATTTTTTCGACTCATTAGATACCATAGCGTATTGGCTAGGAAGTGTAACATCACGTCCTTTAAGCTCGCACTCAATGGAACTGTGAACTGAGTGACATTCCATCTGAGTATGGCCTTTTTCCGAATACTTTTGTGTAATAAATACTCCAGTGTCAATAGCTAGTCATAAAAGCCCATTTCATAGTATCACATTTCTGTTCTGATATGTGCAGCCGTAAGAATCCAGAAGATTTGAAATGGATTTTCCTTAATAGTTTTGGATAGGGTGTGCACGATGCTTGAGGCAAAATATGATGCAACCAATTCACCTAGCGTTTCATCGAACCAGTAACATACTGCATCTCGACTTTCTAAATTATACACTGTGAAGTTATGAACAGCCAAATTTGATTTATAATAAATTGCACTTGCACTAAAAAATGTATCTACTTTCACTGCCTGCAAGTCCATGGTGTACACTGAGCAGAGCTTCTGCTGGGATCTATCTTGTCTGCATCTTTTTGCACCCTGGCCTGTTCTTTCCGTTCTATGTGTTGCTTCCGCTCGTCTTCATTCAAGTTTCCAAGCCTGTAACTACATCAATAGTCGTACCGGTCTTTCATAGGGGAAAATAAACTAATATTACCATCTTCTATAATCAAATTAAAGGTAGCCCGACTTAATGGTGAAATTTTCTCCGCATGAAGTTTTTCCACTTAGTGTTCATACAGCTGTGCTTGGATTGTAAAATAGGCTCAAGGTACTATTTCGAGGAGAATTTTCTGCAGTAATGCGACGGAAGTTTTGGAAGAGAGTCCATGAATTCTTTCACGAAGGTTCTCTCATATTTCTTCTTCGCCTGTTTTATTCGGGGTCGTGACGATTCTGAATCAGGACCCATCCCATGTGTGGAATTATCCAGCCAATATAGGTCAGTCCATTCCTTAATCCCAAGATTATTGTGAAACAACCTTTCCCATACTTTACGTTTCCCTAGCTTATTTCTCAAATTATAAATAAGTGCCCCTTTTCTCCTGGATTCGCCAGTGTTCTTTCCTAGACGTTTGGTTGGAATTAGGACCGCGAGGTTGAGAAGGTAAATATTCCTCTAATCCCATGACATCTCTTCCCAAAATGTGTAAAAATACTGACGACACTCCCTTTGAACGGATTTTTGGCACATCTTCGAAGTACACGTTGGACCTAATTTTCGTGTCTCTAACATGAGTGATTTTGACACTTCGACTTCTTTGTAGCCAATATACGCCTATCCACACATTCTGAGAATTTTATTGGCATTTTTCTTTCAAATTCAGGATGTGGTTTAGACTTTCTTTTCTTCTCACTGCTCAACTCACCATAAAATTCTTGGTATCCACATTCAGCAGCGTTATTGCTCTCGTGATAATCTGATAGTTTATCCAGAGTGTTTGGCAAACAATTAGCCCCCTCGCAAAGCAATCAGTGTGAAGTACTAGCTTCTCTAGTGGATACTGTGACTGTGGTTTCATTTTGAGTATTGTTGGATATAGTCACTGAATTTTCTTGATGGAAAAATAATTATAAATTAATTTACCTAGACCGAAGATAATTCTCACATTCACGTACACTTCTGTCCATTATAATTGCTACACGAAGAAGAAATGCAGATGATAAACGGGTATACATTCGACAAATATATTGTACTAGAACGGACATGTGATTACATTTTCGCGCTATTTTGGTGAATGGACCCTGAGGAATCAGTACACAGATCAACCACTCTGGCCGTAATTACGGCCTTGATACGCCTGGGCATTGTGTCAAACAGAGCTTGGATGGCGTGTACAGGTACAGATGCCCATGCAACTTTAAACGATACCACAGTTCATCAAGAGTAGTGACTGGGGTATTGTGACGACCAAGTTGCTCGGCCACCATTGACCAGACGTTCAAAAAAATGTTCAAATGTTTGTAGAGCTTATGGTACTTAACTACGGGGTCATCAGTCCCTACACTTACAAACTACTTATGAACTAACTAATCCTAAGGACGGCACAAATATCTATACCCGAGGGGGGATTCGAACCCCCGACTGAAGCGCCTCAGTCCCCTCGGCCACCGCGGCCGGCGACCAGACGTTTTCAGTTGGAGAGAGATCTGGAGAATGTGCTGGCCAGGGCATCAATCGGGCATTTTCCATTTCCAGAAAGGCCCGTACAGAACTTGCAACATGCGGTCGTACATTATCCTGCTGAAATGTAGGGTTTCGCAGGGATCGAATGAAGGGTAGAACCACGGCGCGTAACACATCTAAAATGTGACGGCCACTGTTCAAAGTGCCATCGATGATAACAAGAGGTGACCGAGACTTGTAACCAGTGGCACCCCATACTATCACACCGGGTGAATCGCCAGTATGGCGATGACGAATACACGCTTCCAATGTGCATTCACCATGATATCGCCAAACATGGATGCGACCATCATGATGCCTTAAAGATTACCTGGAGCCATCCGGAAAAATGACGTTTTGCCATTCGAGCACCCAGGTTCGTCGTTGCCTACACCATCGCAGGCACTCCTATCTGTGATGCAGCGTCAAGGATACCCGCAGCCATGGTCTGCGAGCTGATAGTCAATGCTGCTGCAAACGTCGTCGAACTGTTCGTGCAGATGGCTGTTGTCTTGCTAACATCCCCATCTGTTGACTCTGGGATCGAGATGTGGCTGCACGATCCGTTACAGCCATGCGGCTAAGATGCCTGTCATGTCGACTGCCAGTTTTATGAGTCCATTGTGATCCAGCAAGGCATTCCGTATTGCCCTCCTGAACCCACCGTTTCCATATTCTGCTAACAGTCATTTGATCGCGACCGACGCTAGCAGCAATGTCGCGATACGATAAATCGCAACCGCCATAGGCTACAATCCGACATTTATCAAAGACGGAAACATAATGGTACGCATTTCACCTACTTACACGAGGCATCACAAAAACGTTTCACCGGGCAACGCCGGTAAACTGCTGTTTGTGTATGAGAATCGGTTGGAAACTTTCCTCATGTCAGCACGTTGTAGGTATCGCCACCAGTGCGAACCTAGTGTGAATGCTCTGAAAAGCTAATCATTTTCATATCACAGCATCTTCTACCTGTCGGTTAAATTTCGCGCCTGTAGCACGTCATCTTAGTGGTGTAGCAATTACAATGGCCAGGAGTGTATTTATGTTAATATTGTTAATATCAATAATCACAATAAAATTTACCTGCTTCATTAGATGTTGCAGGAACAGTAACCGAGAACCCCATTACGAAACTAATTCTTCTTCGGTTAATATAATTTCAGTATTACGAATGTTCTCGCCTGTTGTTTTGCGTTTACCTGAGAACCTACAAAAAGTGGGCAGTCTAGAAATGTTTTGCAAAAATGCATGAGTAAAGTAAGGTCTTTCTAGTTTACATCACGATAAGACACTTGTGGGACTAATAACTTTCAAAGGTGAAAAATAAAACAATTTTCTTTCCGCTGTCAGTCACTCTCAGGCACGATTCTCCGCTGTCGTAAGCTGAATTAAGCTGGAAAACGATTTCGTCATAAAACATCGTCGTCTATATCGCTGTCCATCATGATAAATTAAGATCCAAGCATGTAACCACTTTAGAGCACTATTAAATATATAATAAAGCAGTAACAATGTCCTGTGGCTTTGCGCGCTTTTGTATTTACGCGGTATTGTTTACAGTATCCAGATATTGTAGATACTCGGTGTCTCATTCTCTGCAGATCCGCGGTATTGTCATCTATTTATTAGATGTGTCACATACTCGGTATTGTTTTAGATCATTTTTTCATTGTAAATAATTAAAATTTCGGCATTATGACGTTAAGAGCTGATGCGAGTAAAGTTAACATCATCTGACTGAAACACTAGAAATCAGTAATTTGTTTGTTACGCCGTATTGTTTCTTAATCGACGATATAGAATTTTCTGTTGAAAAGCCTTTCTGATAATCAAACTGACATTTTCTTAGAACTTTATTTTTACATATGTTTGAAGCTACTCTAGAATACATTACTTTGTCAAGAATTTTAGATAAGGCTGTCTGAAGTGAGATTGGGCGGTAGCTGTTGACACCAGATGTATCCCATTTTTTGTGCAGCAATAGCATATTTCATTCTATCAGGAAAAACACCCTGCTTCAGAGAACTATTTTATATGTGGCTAAGAATCCCACTTATTTATTGAGAAAAAGCTTTTATTGCCCTGCTGGAAATACCATCAATTCCATGTGATCTTTTACTCTTGAAAGAGTTTATCGTTTTCTTAATTTCAGGAGAGGTGGGTGTTATTTCTGTTGTATCAAACTGTGTAGGTATGGCCTGTTCCATTAACTGCCTAGCTTCTTCTAACGTACATTTAGATCCTCTTTTCTCCACAACATTTAAAAAATGATTATTAAAAATGTTTTCAACTTCTGGATTGTTAGTTGTAAACTTTTCATTCACTTTGATGTAAATGCTTTACAAACTTGGACGTTAAATACGAAGTGGTCCGGAGCACCGCCATGTAACAGGCTCATAACACTTCGAATCACCAGTGCCACAGTACGAGAAAGAGTAACTCACTCTAGGAAGAAACGATGCGTTCTGTAAGGCCCTATTCACACGCTGATACGCAAATCGCGTCTCTAGGTCCCTGACAACCAGGAAACTGGGAGACTGTACGACTCGAGTAGCCGATCACATTCACACTGGCACGACCATAGTATACATAGCCGGCCGCGTCGGCCGAGGGGACTGAGGCGCTTCAGTCACGGTCTGCACGGCCACTACGGTCGGGGGTTCGAATCCCTCCTCGGGCATGGATATTTGTGCCGTCCTAGTTCGTAAGTAGTTCATAAGTAGTTTGTAAGTTTAGGGACTGATGACCCCTTAGTTAAGTCCCATAAGCTTTACAAACATTTTTTTTAGTCTCCCATACTGCCCATCGCTTGCGATATGAAATGCAATTAAAATCAATTCCAATGGTCGAGGGCGACAGAAGCGCCTTTTTTGTGTATCTGCTGACATTAGTACAATATCTAGTGACTAGCAGTGACGATAGTACTATAGTTTTATTACTACCGCCAGCACATGCAGATGCGTCCGAAAATTTGTGCATGTGGATTTTTAACATCTAACTCGATATTAGTAATATTAAAACAAACTTGGGGCACATGCATCAGATAATTGAGATACGAATACTTCATTAAGAGACTTGCGATTTTGTTGCACTGCAAACGACGTGAACTGTTGTGTATTCTAATCAACATCTACCTCTTACGATTATCTGTTCCAAGCACCCATCGTTTTTCGTTTTAAATTGTACAGTTATTGTCATAGCTATTTAAAATTCACAAGCACAAATTTGTAGGACTATCAGTATGGGGTTAGGAATTTGTTATGGATTAGGAGAAATTATACTTTTTAGTCGATTTTAGAAACATATCAATTTTTCTTAAATAAATTAACTAGGTTCTAGTTTTTGGCCTAGTGCATGTGATGTTTTTCATAGATTTAAAACATTAAGGTGCGGTACCGCAGACATGGGGTAACTTTCAGGTTAATTTCAGCTTTCTTCTGTGAGTCAATCAATTTATTACCTTCTTTTGTCTACGATTTATCTCGTGAAAAGGCCGCAAAAGTAAAAACTAAAAAGATTTGAGCTCACATGGAGTTCAGCATTAAACATTTTTATTGCGAAACATTCGTGACAGGAAAAAGGAGATAGAGTAGTAACAGTGGTACAAAAGTGCTCTCGGCCAAACACCAGATGACAAACAGTTTCAACACGTTCTCAGGTATTGAATTGTTCACTTCTGTAAGTCATCGGAAAGCTAGCAAACATTTTATGTCTCTAATTTCAAATTAAACGATTTTTCGTACTTTGCGCAACTAAAGGGAAACAAATCTATGGGACTTAACTACGGGGTCATCAGTCCCTAAACTTACAAACTACTTATGAACTACTTACGAACTAGAACCATGAGGGGGATTCGAACGCCCAACCGTAGAGGCCGTGCAGACCGTGACTGGAGCGCCTCAGTCCCCTCGGCCACCGCGGCCGGCAACAAATCATCTGGGCTAGATTGTATACCAACTAGATTCCTCTCAGAGTATGCTGATGCAATAGTTCCATACTTATTTATCATATACAACCGATCAATCAGCGAAAGATCTGTACCCAGAGACTGGAAAGTACCCCAGGTCACTCCAATATTCAAGAAAAGCAATAGAAGTTATCCTCAAAATTACATTCCCATCTCATTTACATCGATTTGGAGTAGCATTTTGGAACATATACTTTGTTCGAACATCATGAAGTACCACGAAGAGAAAGACCTATTAACAGCTAGTCAAGACAGATACAGAAAGTATCCCTCTTGCGAAGCACAGCTTGCCCGTTATTAACATGAAGTGGTAAGTGCCATCGACAAGAAATCTCAAATCGATTCCATATTTTTTTTGGATTTCCGGAAGGCTATTGACACTGTACCTCAAGAGCGGCTTCTATTTCCTATCAGAAAGGACACAGTCCGTACTAATTGACGGTAAGTCATCGAGTAAAACAGAAGTGATATCTGGCGTTCCACAGGGAAGCGTTAAAGATCCCCTAAACGTAAAAAAACGATTTAGGAGACAATCTGAATAGCTCCCTTAGACTGTTCACAGATGATGCTGTCGTTTATCGGTTAGTGAAGACAAGAGAGGATCAAAAGCAACTGCAAAGCCATTTAGATCAAATTAATACTCGGTGCGAAAATTGGCAGTTAACACTAAATGATGAAAAGTGTGAAGTAATACAATAAATCCGCAGAACTTCAATTACACGACAAATCAGTCAAACCTTAAGGTCGTAAATTCTATCAAATACCTCCGAGTTACAATTACGAACAACTTAGGATGGAGACGAATGAAACTTTCACTCTGCAGCGGAGTGTACGCTGAATGAAACTTCCAGGCAGATTAAAATTAGGTGCCGGAATCGAGTTTCTAACCTGGGACCTTCTCCTTTCGCTGGCAAGCGTTCTACCACTGAGCTATCCCGACAAGACATACGGTGTCGTCCCATAATTTCAATTCTGCCAGTACCTCGCCCCCTACTTTCCAAACTTCACAGAAGTTCTCTAGCGAAACTTGCAAGCCGCGGTGGAGTAGCCAAGCGGTCTAAAGCGTCTAGCTGTGGAGCGCGCGGTTGCTCGCCGTGGAGGTTCGAGTCCTCCCTGGAGCATGCGTGTGTGTGTTGTCTCCTTAGGTTAGTTTACCTAGGTATAAGTAGTTTGTAAGCTACGGACTGATAACCACACAGTTTGGTCCGATATATTTACAAACATTTGAACATTTTGAAACTTGCAAGACTAGCACTCCTGGAAGAAAGGATATGTTAGAGACATGGCTTAGCCAGAACGTAAGGGATGTTTCCAGAAAGAAACTTTCACTGTGCAGAGGAGTGTGCGCTGATATGAAACTTCCTGGTAGAGCGCTTGCCCGCAAAAGGTAAAGGTCCCACGTTCGAGTCACGGTTCCGGTACATAATTTTAATCTATCAGGAAGTTTTAGACTGGAGAGAATATATAGAAAATATTGTGGGGAAGGCGAACCAAAGGTTACGTTGCACTGGCAGAACGCTTCGAAGATGCAACAGCTCCACCAAAGAGACTGTCTACATCACATTTGTGTGTCCTCTCCTGGAGTACTGTTGCCCAGTCTGGAACCCTCACCAGGTGGGACCAACGGAAGACAGTGGGAAGGTTAAAAGAAGGGCAGCTCGTTTTGTTTTTCACGTTACAGGGGGGAAAGCGTCACGGAAATGTTGCACGATTTGAGGTGGAAATCATTAAAAGAACGACGTTACTCGTTGCAGCGAGTTTCAATCACCGACTTTCACTTGTGAACGTGAAAATATTTTGCTAGCACCCACCTATGTAGGGAGACATGTCCATCCCCATAAAATAAGAGAAATCTGATCGAAAACGGAACTATTTAAGTGTTCTTTCTTTCGCGCGCTATTACATAAAGGAACGGTAAAGAAAGGTTATTAAAGTGGTTACTGGACGCTCTACCAAGCACATAAATGTGATTTGCAGAGCAGATGTAGAATGGTACGAACGCAACCAAGCGACTGGGAGACTCCGCGACCAACATGTCGAGTCTCGTACTATCCGAGTCACAGCGACTCTGTGACGCCTCTACTACATTTGCTGCGTTTCTTGGTCGAACACTATCTCAGTCGCTTGGCGACTAGATTGTCCCCGAGTGAATAACGCCTAACTCTGACTGCACGGTGCAGCGCGTACTAGACCGCAGCCTCTGTAACTAAGTATGATTCAAGAAAATGTCTCCAGTAACGAACACAAATAAGATAAATCTTGAGCCTGGCCAAAATTAGCTTTTCTGAACTTACTGATGAGTCCGATCGAGTTCTGGATTGATTCAGCCTACAATAACGCTCTACCTCAGTTCACGGTGAGCCGTTTAACTACCAGTATTCTCCCGCGATAAAAAATTGTGGGTGTTTTGTAGTTAGGCAATCATATCTTATAATGATATATTATGTTAGTAAAAATTTAACTTATTCAGTATTGTAAACAATGAAACGGGTTATCATATTGTTATGCTGTAAAGTTCTATTAATGTGTTTCCTTGAAAGCAAGGAGCTTTTGTTAGTGGGTTTAGGAAACATTGACCAATGGGTAGACACCTTTTCCTGTCGAGTTTGAGTAACTTTATACTGACAACAATGATACTGTTACTTGGAACTGTGACGATACTTTTTGCAGCACTGATTGAAGCTGGTATGCATTCAGGAATGCCAAAATTGAGATACGTAAAGTTGTTCGTCGATTGCAAAAACGAAAGTGAGGAAGGCAATATATATCTCAAGAAAAAAATCGTAAAGGCTACTTATGGAAGTAAACAAATTATTTCATTCTGCGTATTTTGTGTTGTCGTAGAGATATTGAGGGTCCGTCATTTCGTAGCGTGTATTTGGCATGTACCTAAATACTAAAGACTATATTCCTCGAAGAAGGTATGCAGGAGTGTGGAATTTCTGGTAGCTATACAGTAGCCTCGTTAATTCGAGGTGAACAGAACCGGGATCACTTCGAACTATCGAAATTTACCTATGAAAAAGAAGAAAACGGACCTTGAAAAGAATACAAGTGTAAAAAAATGTGACTTTTTAAAAACAATTTTTAAATAGTCATTTACATAGGGAGCCTAAATGCTGTATTCCCTTTTCCTATGAAGATAGTGTAGTGTCGTCGCCGAAAGACCCCTGCAAGACACACGTTTACACGCCTGGTTCATCGTTTGGTAGCGCTACGAGCGGGCTGTACTGCGCCGGCGTTTACAAGCTCCGACGCCGCGAAACCGAGGAACCAATGGCTACGGCGCATCGGGACCCCCGCCTTCTGACGCACGGCGAGCGCGCCCTCTGGATATGTAGCATTTAAGGGCGGCGTCACAAGAAGCGCAGTCACCTCCACAACCACTACGTCCTCTCCGAGCGTGGCTTCCACCACCTACCTCTCTCAGACGACGTTCTCCACAACCGTCCCGACATCTATCCCTCCTTCCAAATTTGACCTCTCCCTGTGGATTATCGCCGCCTCCTCCCTCCCCCTCCCGTCCCCCACTTGGCTCACCCCCTCCTACTCCGTCTCCCCGGGAGTCCTTCCGGTTCCACCCCCCTTCTCCCCTCCCCCCCACCTTTCCCCTTCCCCCGCGCTTTCTCCATCCTCTTCCCCCCCCCCCCCCCAATGAGAGGCCAGTTCAGTGCCAGTGTTTCAACAGTGTTCAGTGGTCCGTGTATCTAGTTTTTCGTCGCTCAGTGTTTTTTAACGTTGTACACGTGCCCATGGGCAACCAGTGTTCAGTGTTTCTTTTACTCTAATGTGACCGTCTCGTTATGTCTAGTCGTCTACAATGTGTGTTTGTTAGCCACCGTAGCAACGTATTTTTGAACAACCATGTATGTCTTTCCAATGTCTGTGCTTTTTATATTCTACAATTTTTCACCTTGTCATTGAGAAAACGGCGTTTAATCACTATGTTTTATATAAATGGATTCTTCCGTCGCTTATTCGTAGAACGCTTTCACATTTACGGTTGAAAACAAACAAACTGTTTTTGTTCTACTAAATTTTGTTTATTTACTAACCAGGTTTCGGCTTATTGTGCCATCGTCTGGTAAACTGTTGACATGCGTCGACAAAGACGCTATTAAAATATCCACGGGTGTACTGCCGGTCTATAGTGTCCAACGGGCACAATATTTCGGCGATCATACATGTCGCCATCATCAGGTGAACTGACGGACTGAGCTCCTGGAAACGCGCCGGCGCGGAGATCCGCACGCTACGGCTGCTCGAAGGGAACTGGGTTCTAGCCCGGTAGCGGGCCATTTAAATACCCTCGGCTCGCGGAGCGACCCATCCGCGGTCCGCGCCCCGCGCCGCGGCCGCGCAGTGGAACCGATTGCGCCGGCGTCTGAGATGACGTCGGTGTGAGGGCTCTGTCCGCCGTGGTCGTCACTTCGTTACGTTTGCTAGATTTACTCTTAATTAACCCAATCGCTGGTTCCCAAGCTTTGCTAAGATTATAGCCACAGTCACGGTTTATGAGGTCGTCACTTGTGCGAATTTCAATGGCCTCTCTAACGATGCAGTCCCAGTATCTCGACGTCTGTACCAGAATCCTAGTGCCTTCATAGTCCATCGCATGATTCTCCGACAAACAATGTTCAGCGACCGCCGACTTGCTCGGATACATCAATCGTGTGTGCCTCTGGTATTCAACGCAACGATCCTCGACGGTACGCATCGTCTGTCCAATATATGACTTTCCACACTGACACGGAATCTGGTACACGCCGGCCTTCCTCAAACCGAGATCATCTTTGGCGCTCCCCACTAGTGCACGAATTTTATTCGGCGGACAAAAAACAGTTCCAACCTGGTGTTATTTCAAAATGCGGGCGATCTTCCCCGAGAGTGCGCCGGTATATGGAACGAACGCAGTGCCCACAACCTCCCTCGTGTTTCCATCCGTTTCCACAGGTTGTGTTGTAGTGGTTGGGCGGAGAGCCCGCTGAATCTGCCACTCTGTGTACCCATTTTTTCGAAATACAGTTCTCAGGTGTTCCAATTCCTGAGGTAGACTCTCTGCGTCGGAGATAGTTCGCGGCATATGTACTAGAGTTTTAAGTACCCCATTCCTCTGTGAAGGGTGGTGACAGCTGTCTGCGTGTAAATACAGATCAGTGTGCGTTGTCTTCCGTTATACACTATGACCCAGGGTGCCATCAGCTCTTCTCTTGACCAAGACGTCAAGGAACGGCAATTTACCCTCCGTTTCAGTCTCCATAGTGAATTTGATGTTGGGGTGTATGGAGTTCAGATGTGTAAGGAAGTCAAGGAGTTTATCCATTCCATGTGGCCAGATGACGAAAGTGTCGTCCACGTAACGGAAAAAGCAAGTAGGTTTTCATTCAGATGATGCCAGGGCTTCCTCCTCGAAATTCTCCATGTACAAATTTGCGACCACAGGGGAGAGTGGGCTACCCATGGCGACTCCCTCCGTTTGTTCGTAGTATTCGCCATTGAAAAGAAAATACGTCGAGGTCAAGACATGCCTAAAAAGTTCGGTGGTCTTCTCGTCAAACTTCTGGCCAATCAAATCTAGTGACTCTCGAAGGGGCACCCTCGTTTCCTTGTTTAGGTCAAGAAAACTAAACCTGTTAGAAGCACTGGAAATAAACAAACATTTAGCCAAAAATCCCCAGCTAGTGCTAAATGACCAGGTACAGTTGAACACATCCCCACTGTTAAGCTTCACATGATGTAAACAAAACAGCTACCTACCACAGACAAACTTAATGTCACAGGTATAGTCCCCATTCCTACCATGTTTACTTTTAGACTTTAAGATACAACAATATATATAATAAATTGCACAGTAATATGTAATGTAATTTAAATATGTGAATCTTGCCAAATGCTGTCAAGTAAGTAAAATGTAAAATCAGTGTAGAAAACGAATTTAATGTACACCTTAAGTGACGATCCCAACATATGCTACAGTGTCAATAATGTTAACATAATTTTTCATTCATTAATATTTGAGATGTAATGTGTTTCACCCTGTTCACTCGCAAATTACAATGTAAAAATGTTAAGGAGGCCACTGATTTCGTGAACATAATTCTGCATGGCAAAAGATATTGTTTGTAATTCCAACAAATGTCATATCCAAAGACCAAGTAATCTGTGTATTGTGTCTTCGTTTTACCATCTTTGAGAACCAAGCAATAGCGTCTTTGTCGACGCATGTCAACAGTTTACCTGACGATGGCCTAATAAGCCGAAAACTAGTTAGGAAATAAAAAAACTTAGTAGAACAAAAACAGTTTGTTTGTTTTCAACCTCACTATGTTTTACTTTTATATTCTGTTGTACAATACTATCATTCGCTCGGCTGTACAGCAGCGACATCGGCTGTTATCAGCCTGCCTTGTAATAGGGCATTAAAACCCAATAAAGAAGAAAAAATAATAATAAGAAGAAGAAGAAGCGCAGGGAGAGTGTGTATGGAATCGGCTAGGAGAAGCTAGTAGTTGGTGTCCAGACCTAACCGGCCACTTCGGTAGACGACACGGGACACAACAGATAGAATGTATCCGCAGTTATTGTTTTATTACGTTCGTATTTATGGGAAAATCGTAATGTGGATACTACAAATATCTAGATTCCACGTAAGCCACCTTTTAATATCCCTTTTTCAGGTTGAAAATGCCACAACGAGGAGAAAAGAATCCAATTTGGAGGTCCTGTAATAAAAGTGCCGTTGCTTTGTCTGACCCTGTTCGCCTCCAAAGCCACCTTCTATGGACTCCTCATTACGCTTACATTCCGGAAGGCTTAATACAGGGATGTGACTGTGATGTAACGTTAATACACATAAATTTTAACTCAATTACGCAAGTTTAGGTTACAGCTTCGGTTTCGGCCACAAATCATGTTTCGGTCGGACTCTGGTTTCTTGCATGGAAACCACGCTTTTCCGGACATAAGTTCGTTAGTCCTGTTTCTTTGCCGTATACTCTCATTGAGCAATTCTTCAACTTCGTACACGATGGAAAAAATCACCCTTTATATACAGTCGAAGCTCCATATGTGAAACGTCACCGCTATTCGCATTAAACGAATGCACAGCTATTGAGCGTATTTTGAATAACTAGTATTGCCTGTGGTCTAAAATCGACCAATTGTGTTTACAATGGTCACTAGGGGTAAAATTTTGCGTATCATGTCGGCGGCCTCGCGTGATTATGCTGGCAACATCCACAACACGATAAAAAATCTTTGCCCATTTGTTTGAACCACATAGAATGACTCGATTAATGTATCGTACAGACCATGAATTAACAAATAATGCTGTTCCTGCTTTATGGTTGACAGGTTCTTGTATGTACTTTCGTCCGGTCAGTAAAAATAATTGCCCTCGTAAAGCGAAGATTCCATGAGAAAACATCAGCATTGTCAAGCGATTGGCTAAAATGAAGACTCACAGGATTCTCACTATTCAGCATTTGTTGCCAACATTGTCATAAGAGGCCACTGTGATATTTGGTAAAATTTAACCGGCACTGGGGGGTATGAAACGGTATCTTTTACGTGTTAAGGAAAATACCTGACACAATAACAACAAAATAAAAACGGAAGTATATACTTCTCATGCCATTTTCGAATTATATACCTTTCATTAGCCTAATATTTGAAATGGAACTGCAATTTCGGTGTTTGTATATTTATACAACTCCAAGAAATAATGTTATTTCGATACGGGGATATTCAAAATTCCACAGCTGACAACATGTCCACATCGTAGTTCCACCCGAGCACCGCTAGATGCCTCTCCCGGCGCATCATCCTTTACATCGGTATTCATATGAAAACATCCATTTCGTTTAACCACTCTTAATCACTGCGAAAGTGAAGCATTTGGACGGCACAAGAAAGTGAATTGGGAGCACTCCATCTTTCGATATTCACTTATTTTAATACTGCAGATGCGCTGCATTACAGCGTCTTTGGTAGAGGCGAATAGCCAATCAGTGAGCTGATTGAGAATGTAGAACTTGATCCAAGCGATAGATAGGAAATTTCTATTTTCTTTTACCACTTTTAATGGCTAAATGCAAACGTAATATTTATATTCATGAAATCTACGATAAACAATCTTTCGAATTATGTAACTTTCATTGGCCTTCTTCTACGAATAAATTCGTAATATATACCACAATTTTCGTGTTAGTGTATTTATACAATGATATAGCCACTTCACTATTTCACGTTTATACCTCTCTAAAATCAATTCACCTTAGACCAAATTAAATTTCACTTCAGTTAATTGCTTAATTTTTTCAGTACCGCTACCATAAGAGTGTTTTGTCTTACAGGGACCTCTTCGCTAAGATAAAGTGATGTTTATGCTAACTGGACGTTGAATTACAGCTGTCTGACACTGCTAAGTGTTGATGCTCATATTTTACTTTTTTTTAAACAACGTCGCTTCTACGCATTATTAGTTGGACGCTAATATAAAGTACTTTAGATTTCTTTCCCTCTTAAGCGTATTTTATCGGTTTCTGACACGAGATTGAGATACGGTGACCTTACTTATCTCCTGAGTTCTTCAGTACTGAAGCCACCTTGTTTAAATATTCTCCCAGTTCCTTTACTGACCGCTTTGTTGTGCAATCTTAGTGATGTCCCAAAGTATTGTCGATCCACCTTTACCGATCATTAGCTCACCATCATCATTCAAGACTAATAGACATTCAGGGTTCACTCTATAGCACAGTAACCCTTACAATATTTCTCCCCTGATCAATGATAACATTGATGCCTCGTCTAATGTAAAGCCTTTTACTTCAAAACCATTGTTGACTGCACCCAATTACTTTCTCATTGGTCTATGTCGACGCCTCCTATTCTCTACCACCCAACATATGATATATCTCTTTTCTTCTCCCCTGCGTGTAAATGGACCCCAGTTTCTTTCATTTCTTCATTATGCACACCGTTCTGCCATTATTCCAATACCTGCAATAACCCTTTTTTATCTGTAATCTCAACCTTATTGATGAAGTACTTGTATCAACCAAGCTTTCACTTTCATACAACAACGCTTGTGTTTAAACTGAACGGTGCACTGCTTACTTAGACTTTTTTGCAGACTTGCTTCTAGCAGAAAAGAGTACATGGTAGGTCAGCACTCTCTGCTTTAGCTTTACTTTGCCTTGATTCAAGTTCTGTCAATATGTTTTCATCCTGAGAGAAAATACATCCAAAGTACTTGAAACTGTCCATCTGTTCTTACATTGTGCCAACTATTAAGCATTCACGTTGTTTAAACCTCTTTCACACAGACATTACTTTCATTTTGGATGTGCTGATCTACATACCGTAACTCTTACATCTCTGACCTAGCTATGAAATTTCAGACTGAAACCTTTCAATGGAAACTACCGGTCTAACGTTTTCATCTTACGATCCATAAATAATATGAACCACGTTGGTGACGGAGTGCCAGCGTTGCGTTGCCCTTGAAACTACCCTGAACAATGAACTCAATTTACAGTCCGCTCTAAATGCTGCCTGACAATCTATGTAAAGTCCCTTATATGCCTGAAGAAGTTTGTCTCCTATTCCATAATCTGGTAGAATTGACAATAGCTTCCTCCTAAGAACACGATCATAAGCATTTTCTACATCTTGAATACATAGAAGCTATTCCCTGTTCCACTCATAGAACTTCTCATCATTTGCCGTAAGCTAAAGACACTAAAGATCTGATCCCGACAGTCTATAAGAGGCCGAAAATCACATTGACTTTTAACTAACCGTCTTCCACTAATGCTCGCACTCTCCTTCCAATAAACAGTATCTGAGATTTTTCCCACATCGATAAATAAAGAGATACCTCTGTAGTTAGTACAATATTTTCTGTTAAAATCTTAAACATAGCTGCAGTTCGGCAACTTCCTCGATCTAAAATTGGCCATAGTAAACGACAGTATAACCTTCGATATTTATCATAAACCAACATACTATGATATGATTATACCAGCTCATCTGCACATCCTTTTTTCATTCCGGTATTAATCGTGCTTTGATAACTCCCTTGTCGCCTGCTAACCTACAAAAGGAAATTAACACAATAAAGTCCATAGCTGTCAATAACGGGTACGATACAGATGTGGTGCTACGCATAGTTGATAATAAGGCCTCCCAACAGTTTTTAGCGTTACTCAGCAGCAAATCCCACGTTGATAAAACTGGCAGTGAAAGATACATTTCTATTCCCTTTTTAGGCAACTTATCATACAGACTACAACGTCTATTGACGAAGAAGTACGACTGCAAAGTAACATTTTCTATTAACAACTTCAAGAAAAACCTCGTCCACACACTGAAGACCTATGTAGACCCTTTCTCCAATTCTGGTATTTTCAAGATAATCTGTAACAACTGTCCTTGCTGTTACATAGGACAGACAGGAAGAGCTAAACTTACAAACTACTTATGAACTACCTTATACTAAAGACGACACAAACATCCATGCCCGAGGACGGATTCGAACCTCCATAGGGGAAATGAACGCAGCGCCTATAATGCCCGTGGCCACTCCGCCGCGGATAGACAATACTTATTCATACGAATACTGCTTGTTGACAATTGTTAAGGCAATATTTGTTCCTGCGCGGTGTTGTCCACAGAATTCTAAGTGTGCATTTGTTTATCTCTTGCTATTGTTCGATGCATGATGTTTGCCCCTCCCCTCCCGCAGGCTTCGTGCTGTTTATTGTAGTTTTCTGCAACATATGTCTGGCAGCGGGTGCTGTACGTATTCAAACATTTCATTCTTTAAATCATTCGTGTATGCACACATATACATCGTGCCATACACATATCTACAGACTTCATTGCACATTAACTCTTATCTCATTTCCCATCTTTGTTTACCTTATTATGCAAGTAATGTTCCTCTCTCTGAACTCTTTCGCCTCCCCGACTGCGCGCACGCCCATCAGTTCTCTTGGCGCCACCTAGTGCGGGCGCACGTCACTAGCGTTCATAAGCCTCTACCAGTACGCAGTGCTCATTCGACCTGTGTGTGGCGTTGCTCCACAATTTTATCTTGGTGACATTTGTTTTAAAACTTAATTCCACGACATGAAGTCAGCCACATATGGCTACTTGATTTTATTTAACAACTATTTTAATGTGAGCTAAATGTAAGTACAGTTTCATCTAATGCTGTAATTTTTATTTATTACTTATTTTAGAAACTTTATGTATGTTACTACCTACCATATGTGTGGTCTGTTATTTAAATATTGTTAGGAAAATCTTCTGAAGAAGGCAAAATTACTTTTTCCGAAACCCGCGTCAAGGTTTATTATGTATATAAACTATTTAAATTGCAACTCTTTGGCTGAAATTTTGTTCACTTTTTGATATTTTCTGTCTTCATGTTTGAAAAGTGGTGTGATTACTGCTTTCGACCAATTAGGTAGAATCTGTGTCGACTCCCATGCCGTTTCAATTATCCAGTGTAACCTTATTAGACCTGACATTCCAGTGTATTTGAAGAGTTCCGACTTAATTAATCTACCCTGCCGATTTATTGCACTGGAATCTATTGACAGTTCTATCCTCTTACACAAATTTGATCTTGTTTCCATCATCATACCTACCCCATTGTACATCTAATTTTGAAATATTACTGAAGGTTTCACCTATATAGAGCGACTCGACAAAATAATCCATTTCCCCAAGGACTCAGTAGCAGCTTCCGTGACCTGTCTGAAGCTCTTCTTAAATATGCACGAGAAGTGGATATAAATCCCACACTCCTTCCCTTAATCTCTCCGCCCATTACTATTCTATGCCTATATTATATGTTCTGTGCCCTCTTATCCTCCACATATAGCTAGATAAAATCCTGGCACTGGTCTGGTACTCATCTCTTTCAACATTCAGTCCTCCCTCCACTCTCTGTCTCCTCATTCCTCCACTCTGTCTACCTACATGTCCCTTCTCAGCTGCCGCCACCACGTACTCGTCTTTCTTCTCTTCTCCCTCCTGCCACATCGCTATCCATCCATCTATCATTTTGCCATTACATCCTCCTGTGCCGGCCGCAGTGGCCGAGCGGTCTGCGGCGCGCCAGTAACAGTCAGCACGGCCGCTACGGTCGGGGGTTCGAATCCCCCCTCGGCCATGGATGTTTATGTCGTCTTTAGTGTAAGGTAGCTGATAAGTATTTTGTAAGATTAGGAACTGATGACACCGCAGTTAAGTCCCTTAAGCTTAACAAACATTTGAACATCCTGCTGTAAATCTCTTCTTGTTCCATCTGTCTGTTCATTTTCCCTCTCCATTGGATATATAATAGCGAAGAACAGATGTTTCTGACAAAAATCCACAACAGTACATGTCATTCGTATTTCATTAAAATAGTAACATTGATGAACTGTTAATGTAACTGTTAAATATGCATGAGCCCAGCATTTTTCGTCTTCAGTATTTACTGCCACACTCCCTGTGGCTCAGTCTGATATGACATCAGTGGTAAAGTAAATGAAAGAAATGTAATTCTTCTTCCTTTCCCGGTGATATGTTCAAATGGGAATAATCGTGTGTCTCGCGTCTCTCTCGCAGCACGATATTTTAATCTCGTAACTCTTTCACGTGCTTCAGAAGACCTGAAAAACACAGTCACGCAGTGGAAATATCACGCGAGAAAAACACGCGAACAATCGGCAGAAGTCCATATCATTCAACATGACAAATGGCGGAATTCTTGCAAACAGACGCAGTGAGAAAATACAGCAATTAAATTAATACCCTGCTTTTCCTTGCTATGGCTACTCAAGCCAGTGGATTTACAAATTATTTTGTTTTTCCTTCGTCTGGAAACAGATAACGGTGCATGTGTAATTAACACTGAGAAAAGTTATTCTTTTCTACATTGTGTCTATTAACTTCTCATACTTTCTTTCTGATTATTTCCTACTCCTCCCTCTCGCTGTTAAGTAGTAACACATGACAATTCAGAAATTAAGTAAGAGCTACGTATGAAGACAATCAACGATATTTACCTAGTTCGATACAATGATGTTTTGATTTCCATTGATGACAACATTATCGAAGTAGCAGTTGTGGCGATACTGTTGCCCGGTATGAGTGTACTACAAATGGACCCTTAAAAATGAACGTCCATATAATGCGATTTCACAAACGTTTTATTTATTTTAATTTTTTTTTAATTTTTTCAAATTACTTTCATGTGTCATTTCTAACTTACCACCTGATCAGTACGCAGCGCTTCAAGTTTCGAATGTAAGTATTATAAGAGGAGCTTTCAGTGCGTGTTACAGAACATAACATACATGTGATAGATATGACAGCTTTTATTTACTTTTACCACTCTTAACGGCCACGTGTAAATATGAATTCTATCTTTCCCACATCTATGACATGGCGTGCTTCGTATTATATCAGGTTCTTCTGCCTCGTTGTTCACTTAATATTTCAAATCGGTGCTTCAGATTTCATGTTGTATTATTCCTAGGAATGTCGTTAAAAATTCACAGGCATAATGTTTCAGGGCTATCTTCATATATAGGTGATATTATTAAAACTACCAGAGTCAGCTACGTATTGTGCAACAGGAGACAGGGTACGCAAAAGAAGCTCGCTATGTACGTCCTTCGCTCAAAGGCTGTGATAATAACTTTTCTTGTTGTTGAAACTGTGACTAGGCTGTACGAGAGACTCGAGTGGTGCCTTTGTAAATGGGATCGACTACTCGAGATGAACAGTATTCCATTCCGCTTATTGCCAGTTAACAAGAGATCAAGTTTGTGTACAGTGATCTCAATACGAACAATTTAGACAACTATAGATCTTTGGAATTTGTGATGGTGTATTATTTGTCAAGTTGGTGACTCCGTACGTTTAGTTCGTATTGTCGTTTTGTGCTTTGCGTCCATTGAAAAATGTGATCAACGCTGGAATACTTCCACACGTTTATATTGCTGAAGTACTGCGTAGCTTAAGGTATGTAGTTCACTTCATAGTTGAATTATATTTTCATTCAGAACTAGTGTTAGCATCACATTCGATAACATGAATGAATTGCAATGGGATAGACGGCATTTGCTTCCTGTAAATATTGGTTTCCGTTTTGAGGTGAATGAATGAATATGTGCGTTGTGAGGAAAACCGTTGATTACGATGGACGTCTCGAATCTATGGCTTTTACACCCATATTTGTCTACAGCAGCGCTTTCCAAACTTTCCCTCGTGACGACACCCTTTTTAAGCTTACAGTTTGGCGCGACACCCTTTAACTAATATAAATACATTGGTAGAATTTAGATGGTTCTAGCGGGGGGTGGGAGGAGGAAAAAAAGTATCGCTTAAATGTAGTTTGTAAACGAAACTGAAATCCTCGTACGCATTGACATGTTTAATGTTGATCCTGACTGCAGAAATTACGTACTTATCGCAAGAAAAGGAAACATTAGGAACTACGGAAATGTACAGCAGAGTAACACCGCAGACAACAATGTCTAACTCACACAATAATACTTGCTTTTTCTACATGCGACCCAACTTCCGAAACACGAAACCTGAATTTCGAAAACCGTTTGTCGTGTGTACATGTCAGGGCCAGACACGGTTTTGCTGGATCGATTGAAAACGGCATCTGAAAATTAGCTGCTCGGATTTCTGATTTAGACAGCACAGTGGCTGTTCCCTTTCAGTTCAGTATTATTACATTATTTTCAGAAATAAAGAGGATGTATTTATGACAGGTAATGAATTTATTATTTAAGTTATTTTGTTTGGTTCTTCCTACACCCAGACCTCGGAAGTCCCCACATATTCGGAAAAAAAATGGATAAATATTTATGATAAATATGAATATGAATGTCAGTTCTGGTAAATGTTTGTACAGCTTATGGGACTTAACTACGCGGTCATCAGACCCTAAACTTACAAACTACTTATGAACTAACTAATACTAAGAACGGCACAAATATCCATGCCCGAGGGGGTATTCGAACCCTCGACCGTAGTGGCCGTGCAGACCGTGACTGGAGCGCCTCAGTCCCCTCGGCCACCGCGGCCGGCGTCAACTCTGGTCCCAGAATCTGTTACATACAGGAAACTGAGAGAAAAATTATTAACGCATACCAGGGTTCGAACCAACGATCAGTGTATTTAAAATACTACTCTCCGTTAATCACCCAGCCGTACTCCATTCTTTTGTGTCCCAGCCTCGTCGCCGCTTTTGTGTCTCGTTTCCGTCGTAGGTGTCGGTGGCCGAGTGGAATGAGACCGACACAGGAATAAAGATAGCACGCTGGTGCAGGTACGGAGGGGAGCAGCCAGAAACTAGAAACACTAGAGTAAATTAGAATGAGATATATATTGCACAGAATTTATACAATACTTAACTTTTACACAATTCAGTACTGCAGAGTGCTGATACATAGTTGAGTTAGAGGCCTGCCTAGTGCCTGTCCAATAGCCAAGTCTTCACTGGTGCCTATCTGATTCCGAAGGTCCTAACTAGTTCCTATCTCAGTCCCAAGTGAACGATGTCGTTCAGTGGTGGCCACGAGCGGAGTTGCAGCAGAGGGCGCTCGTGGCTGTCGTCGTAAGAACGCCGCGCCGTGCGTGCATGGCGGCGCGCGGCGAAAGTAGGTGGCGCGCAGTTTGTACTTGTGCGACACCACACATTCTAAACATCGCTACTAAATAGCTTTAGTTAGTGGACAATTGTGATTGCTTTTACAATCTATGACAGCATTTACAGCCACTGTGTCATTTATTGGCATTTAATTGTAAGAAACGCTACCGAGGGTGACGTGGCTTTGATAAATCCATTAACAAACGCTCATGTGCAGCATTTTGAGAAGGAAAGCAGACTACAGTGAAGGTTCGTTTAGGCAGCTGCCAGTTTCAGCAAACTGTGCATGGGAAGAGCTGTTATCGAGTATCAGCAGAAGCTCTGCGCATGCTTAGTTTGCTGGAATCTGGAAACTGGCAGCTGCTTGAACCTACTGCTGCTGAAGCAGAGCTGCCGCCTAGCGGCTGAGCATGCAATTAATGTAAACCGATCATTCCTTTAATACGTGAACTGTGGTACACTGAATGAAGATAAGGATGATTAGCTGCAGACGAGTCTTCAGAATAGTATGAAGAGAAGGATATTTTGTGTTATGACAAGTCTAAATTTGTTAGCCTCGCGAAACCCTTGATACTACTACGAGACACCCCAGATTGGCGCGACACCCAGTTTGGAAAGCTCTGGTCTACAGCAATGAAATCTAGTAGAGACACTACTTCTGAATAAAAATATAACGCACCTGTACCTTACATTGTTCTCAGGCCTTAGTGCCTCTATTATTTTTATTTTTATGTTATTTTATTTTTAGAACACGGTTTGTTCCATGTCTGTTCTGTTTTGCAAATAACTGTATTGAGATGTACACGTTCAGCAATATGGTCGCGCCATGGCTTACCTCCAGATTATCTGTGAGCTCACTGTTAGACCACCTCCGTTTTAATAGGGCATAAACCGTCGACGCGCTGACGAAATCGGCCAGATATTAGTCTGGCTAGCTGTGTGGGGGATTCCATCCTACATTAATCCTGCTCAATAAAAGGAAACCATCGCATGTTAATAAAAATCTTACTATATATATATTTAAGGAATATGATTTATAACTATACTGTCCTGTTAAAAACAGGGTTTTCTCTGCACTGTCCAGCAAACACATACTTTACTAACGTCTCCTTGTCCCCTCGTAGTGTTAGTCTGTAATGCACCTGATTGAGGAACCCGTAAATGGTGGTATTCGTTACCTGTTTGGCCATCTCCGCTTTCTTGATAAACGTATAATTCTTTTCTCTTCCGTTGTGACACAATTGATACGCATTTAAAAAGCGTTTCTAACGTTACAGAGAGGGCAAAATAAATTATAAATAGTTTCAACTTACTTATGAAAATTCACTGTATAGGTCCTATAATTTTGTTGAACAAGATATCACAGAGGACGACCAAATTGTAACAGCTAACAGGTCGCCTTAATAGAAGATGAAAAGTTAATAAATGGAACATTTAACGGGAAACCAGATCTATTTTATTGAAAAACAACATAGCTAAAAACTTCCGAACGCCGCGTTGGAGTGCCCGAACGCTCTAAGGCGCCTTGCCTCGGAGCGCGTGGTTGCTTGCCGTCGGAGGTTCGGGTCCTCCCTCAGGCGTGCGCGTGCACGTGTGTGTGTGTGTGTGTGTGTGTGTGTGTGTGTGTATGTATGTATGTGTGTGTGTGTGTGTGTCATCCTTAGAATAAGTTACTTTAGTTAGACTGTAAGTATAGGGAATGACAACTGCAGCGGTTAAGTCCCTTAGATTTACAAACAAACAGAAAACCTAAGAAGAAACCTGACAGTACAGATGGTGGGAAAAGTATGTTCGTAAAAACCTTCAGACAATGCACATTATTTTTGGGGAAAGACCGAACAACCTTGTCAGATCCTCGGCTCTTCAGTACATCGTCCTTATCTCCAAACCCCTGCCTCATCATCTACAAAAGCCTCATCTGGCCGCTGTTGGAATGAGTGGTTACTGTATAGGAAAACTTCAATTCATCAGAGCTTTCAAGTCAGTGCAGGGCAGGGTTCAACTAGCAGTCATTAACCTCGCGGCCGGCCGCGGTGGCCGAGAGGACTGAGGCGCTTCAGTCACGGTCTGCACGGCCACTACGATTGGGGGTTCGAATCACCCCTCGGGCATGGATGTTTGTGCCGTCTTTAGTTGAAGCTAGTTCATAAGTAGTTTGTAAGTTTAGGGACTGATGACCCCGTAGTTAAGTCCCATAAGCTCTACAGACATTTGAACATTTAACCTCGCGAACCAACAACTTCGTGAAGTCGCTGACATTGAGCCACTCAGGGGCCGCTTCCTCGAATCGGCGCGGAAGTTTTGTGATATAAATAATAATAATAATAACAATTTTTTTTGAAAAATGCGAGCACTCCACTACAATCGCCCTGGAGTGCTTTTTGCGCCCAGACGTCACATGAACAGATATTCTGCGACAGTTAAACTGAATCACAGTCTCGATAATGGCTGCGGATGGTTGACACACAAGCAGCGATACAATGTCACTTCCTGGAAGTTGGGCATTCTGGTAAAGAGCGTGACGGGAAGCCGAAGCGTTGCGGCGTCTAAACGCGATCGGATAATATTTTCTTTCACTTTGCGTTTTACGCAGCTCTCTCAACATTGAATGAAATCGTCAGAAATGATATGTGGTTCTGATTCTACATAAAACAGTAGTTTCCCTTTTTCTGGATGTGTAAGTGAGATAGGTTAGTTCAAAGGCAACTGATCAGATGAAAGCCAAAAATTCTGCAAACTCAGTGAATAAGCAAGTCTTTGATAGAAAATAGACACAGATGAAAACCCCATTACAACGATCACCGCAAGGTCGGTAGAAAGAAACATATCATCACGATGAAAGGGGAAACCGCTCTAAATCTTTGAAACACAGGGGCCCACTTCCTACGTATGTAGTTACAAATATGGATTGTTTTGCACAACTTCTGTCTTTCGTATTTCAATTCAGCTGGTGTTGATTTTGTAGATCGCTGGAGAACAGTGTGTCGTTTATTTTCAGTGCACTTACCCTCAAAATTTTGTGTTATATATACCCTCCAGCAGTTGCATGGTGGGTAGTCACTCCAGATTCATTGAGTAACAGGACGTCTTACTGTATGTAAATGCGGTCTAGTCTTAACCAGTGGGTAGTAAACACATTTGATATTGTGAGATTACCGCCCAATAGAAATACTGGTAATTAATAGCATTTGATAATTAAACAGTATGAAGTTCACTGCAAACATTGACCATGCCAATGCACTAAATGTTACACAATTTTAATCTTATTAATTATGGTAGCAATGTATGTACACAGTTGGGTGACAACATTTATAGTTAGGCCATAGGTAGAAATTCTCCACGTTGAGATTTGCTGTGTGCTTGTAGCTGACGGGAGGCCAGCGAGCAGGCCGATGTTGGTGGCTTGTTCCAACTTAGGATTTTACAGTTCGTTTCCGGTGAGGGGAGAGAGGGCCAATGGCGAGTGCCAGGCACAGTGCAGTGCACAAATATTGTAATACTACTGGCATTTGAAGTAATGCGATGCAGTTAGGAACCTTTAAGGCCCTCATTACAAAATAGCCTGTTGATAAATAAACAATATATTAGCTGATATAGTCACATCTAACGTAATATGTTTGACAATGAAAAGTAATAAATTACCAACGAAGACAAAACAGTTACACAACTAGCATGGCAATTTTTGTTTATAAAAATAATATATTAACTATTTTTCATTTTATTTTCAATCAATCTTTTGTATTTTACCTTGAAATATTCAGTTAAATCAGTTATCTGTGATATAAGAAATTGCACGATTATGATAAATAGTACAAAGGATGTTTATACTAATATAAAAACGTAAGAAAATATTTGTTTAATGTGTAGTGTAATTATTTTGATTTTAAGTAAAGTTTTAGAAATGTATTGGCTGAGCGCTGTACGTTGGCAAATCGGTTACAACAGCTTACATGGGGAAGTTGATGACGTAGGGGAAAAAACCCCGGCAGTTGAGTTTTGGCGCGCGCGCGCCTGGGCGGGAAGTGAGGACTCCAGAGAGCACGTGGTGTGGCTGGCCTGGCGGCGTCGCTCTGCCTCAGTCGGCATGTGGATCTCGAGGTGGTGACTTGAGATTTGACTGTGGCAATTGCCACGTGTGGTTGCTCATCGTAGACTGCACCAAGTTAAATCGAGTGGTACTGTGTGTTTGTGAATAATTAGCCGGTGCAACAAGGTGTGCATCGCATTAAATTAAAGTGACTGTGATTTGTTAATGTAACACGTGTCGTCGCATAGGCATGAACATAAACGGTGTTTGAGACAGCCACGTGGTGTGAAATCAATTCGCGACAAATATTCATTTTGTCTGGGGGCTCACGAGCTATAACTTTATTTGGTACATTTACCGACGTACAGACGCGACAGCCACAGGGTTCAAGTATTGTGAAATAAACAACATAAAGTGAACTTTCACGTGTTTTCTAAAATAGTAGTTAGTACACCCTTTTCTCTCATGAACTTGAACTTATTATGAATTTGTTTTGTTAATCATATGCAGGGAAGGAAAGCTGCGAACGTGTGATATCATCCCCTAGAAAACGAGTCAAACAGTCGCAATAACAGTTCCAGTGTTTTTGCATGTTTAGGAATTTGGTTCGCAGCTGGTGGTTGTGAGTTTCAAAAATTAAACTTTCTCTAATTTAAACTCTCACCCCGACCTTCACGCCTCGCATTTGGGGGCTCGTCCGGGATAAGTTCACGTTGGACTTGCTCGGACGGAGAGATTAGGATGTGTATAGGACAGTGAACAGTTACGAACAGTTGCAAGCAGATACGCAATCGCGTCGCGCGGTTAACGACGGTTAGTGACGCAGAGTTCGGGCGCGGGCATCCGTAACCGGCGATCGACGGCCCATCGGACCGGCAGCAGTGAGCGGTGGCGCGTGGGTTCAACGCACTCAAATTTCATCTTCTGCAACGGTCGGCAGTGATCGTGGGTACTTCGCAAGTCGCCAACGGAGCGTCGGGGCCCAGCAGCTTCGATTCTACAAAGGATAAGGGATGCAGTGAGGGCATATTCCAGCCACAGCTTCTACAACAGACGGCAGCGAGCGTTGGGGACGTCGCAGCTCTTTGCAGCAACTTCTGGATTAAAAGATAAGTAAAGCAGCTGGCGCTCTAAATTCTTGTGTGTTAATCAAGCTTTCTTGTGGCACACAAAATGGAGCAGGTTTTTAAGAGGTCTCCAAGCGACGTAGATTCAGAGAGTAGCATACCAGAAACTCCAGAGAGGGTAAATACTGGGGGAATTTTGTTGACACCGGAGATGTTAGCAGCCATGTTAGCGAGTTTTAGCTCAAATTTAGAATCAAATTTAAAATCAGAAATACAAAATTCAAACTCAAATTTAAAATCAGAAATGGGAACTGTAAAATCAGAATTGAAAGCTGACTTTAAGACAGACATTGGGGCACTACAAAATTCAATGTGTGCATTAAAGGCAGAAATAATCACAGACATTGACAAAAAGATAGGAAGTCTAACAGAACGGTTTGATAATAGGGAAAAGGAGATACATGCCAGAATTGGTGCTATTGAGACTGAGGTAGGAGACAAGTTAGATGCTGTGAAACAAATATGTGATCACAGGATTGAGGGGACTATGCAGGCGTCGGGTGAGGTTGACAAGAGGATGGTGGCAGGTATTGAGGAAACAAAAACTTTGTTGTCAGGAAAATTAGAGAATACAGAATGTAACTTTAGGAAAAAGATAGAACAAGTAGTGACAGTAAACAATGCTGAGATTGAGAAGGTGAACACTAGAATAAATAATCTAGAATTGGGTACTGCATCAGGAAACACTAATTGGTCCATGGTGCAGACACCTAATGGCAAAAAGTTTTCAGGAGTGGGTAATTATCATCCAGTAGATTTTTTGACTGCATGCAGGGACCAATTTGTGCCTGGTATGTCAGACCAGTGTAAAGTGAAGTTAGCAAAGAGAATGCTTGACTGTTCTGCTCAATCTTGGGCAAATCAGTGTGCTGATAAGTTTGTTAGTTTTGAGGCGTTTGAAAAATTGTTTTTAAATAAGTATTGGGGGGAGGCCAAGCAAGCTAAGATACAAAATGAATTCTTGAACGGGCCAAACTATGTGAAAGGAAAACAGAGCATGAACGAATTTTGTCAGGAGGAACTTGAGAAACTAGTGCATTTAGATACACCTTTGAGTCTTTTAGCAGTAATTTCCACTTTGTGTAGGAGGTTACCTGCAGATTTGCATTGGCAGTTAATTCACCATCCCACAGATTCAGCTGAGAATTTCATTGAATTTGTAGAAAAGATAGACCAGGGTTTAGTTATGGAACGACAGCTCAGGGGAACACAGCATGTGAACCACAATGAAAACAGAGGCAGTAGAAATGTGGGTCACAACCAGGGAAACCACGATAGAGATAGGAATTTAAATGAAAATTGGAGAGGTAACAATATCAGAGGAGACAACTGGGAGAATAGAAGCCAGAGGGAAACATGGGAAAATGATTGGAGAAATCAAAGGCAGGAAGGTGGAAATAGGAATGGGGATAACATTAGGAGAGAAAATCAGAGACAGAATCAGGGAAACTAAGATTTGTCCCAAATGAGGTCCGCTTTGGGACAAGGAACTATTCTAATAACAGGACCAGAAGATGGGATATCAGGGGATCTAATGACCATAATTACAGTAGGAATAGATATGGGGAGAGAAGGGAGGAAAAACTATGTCACATGGACAGAGATGATGATAGGAAAGAGGAAGTAGGAGTTCACAAGGGCAAGGATAAAGAAAAGAGGGAAGAAAACATAAATAGAGTAAACAAGGAAAGGGAGAAAAGAGAGGAATGTATGTGTCAGATGGATGCTGTTATAGGTAGTGAGGAAATTTTTGGGGATTGGTTTATGCAACATGACAAAAGAGAGGCAAACAGGAGGAGAATGGATAGGAATGAGGACAGTAAAGGGGAATATGATAATACAAAATTTATTTGATAATAACATTAAAGAAGATAAAAACAGTGTTGGGTTAGCCTTAGTTTTGGATAGGTCAGAGGCACAAGTGTTGACTGAATGTAAAAGTTTGAATGTAAATATTGATGGTACTGGAGCCAGCATAGATGGTGTTGAGTGTGTGAATGAGAATGAATGGAGTTCTGAATTTCAAAAAATTAAATGTGATCCAGTAAAAACATTAAATGGCACTGGGTCTAGTATGAATAATGAGAGAAATGTGACTGTTTCTGAAGTAGGTGAAATTGTCAATACTGATGTACACCCACCTGTAACTGATGATGTGTTGGGACAGGACAGAGGTATTATTGAGAAGATAAAGTTAATTAGGAAGTGGGCACCAGATGATTGGCTATTACACAAATATGAGTATTTGGACCAACTTGGGAAGCAATGTAATAGGGATCAAACTTACTATAGCCTGGTAAAAGACTTAGTGAGTGGGGACAATGAATTAAGGGGATTAGGCATGTATGCTGTAGACCAAAATGAAGTAGATGAGGGATTTTGTGTATTACAGGAGGGAATAGATAATAATAAGGAGAGTGTACAAACTTTTGTAGTATACAACAATGAAAGTTGTAAGGAAATTGATTGTGATGGGGTAGGAGCAGGGTGGATTGATAAAGAAGTTAGTGAATATGGTCCAGATGATTGGGTCCAACTCCTTAGACATTTAAAATCAGTGGAGCCAGTAACATGGGTAGAAGAGAAATATGGGTATGCAAGGAAACTTGGGGAGTTGAGTGCAATAAACTCAGAATTTGGGAAAGCATTCAGTGAAATATTTGGAAATGATGAGGACATACAACCATATTGTTATGTAGGGAAAGTAAATACTATGGTTAGGAACTGTATGCAAGAAATTGAGGAGGATTTGTTGGCAGAAAATGAACTTAAGGAAGATGTCATTGAAAATGTACAGCCCGTTATAAATGTTAAGGTAGAAGGGGTCTGTGAAACTGCATTGATTGATACTGGAAGTACAATTAGTGGTATCTCAGAGGATTTCTACAATCAAATCAAGAGTACAGGGACAGTAGAGTTTCCAGTCACTGGGGTACGGATAAAGAATGCTACTGGCAGTTATAGCAAACCAGTGAATAAGGAAGTAGTGTTAGACTTGATGATTGAGGATGAATTGTTTACTCAAGGTTTACTTGTCATAAAGGGACTTTGCATAAATTTAGTGTTGGGAAATGATTTTTTGTGCAAATATAGGGCACAACTAGACTATAAGGATAAAGTGCTAGAATTAAGTCTGGAGAGATGCATGAAGAGGGTGAAATTCATAAATTTTATAAGTGATAAAGATTTAATGGCATGTTTACACAAGTAACTGTCATGAAGTATGAGATTCAATGCATTGTAGATAGTAGGTTAAGAATATGTGTATATTTATTCTGTGGTCTGTGTTAGTATCTACTTGTTTGTTTAGATTTAAGCATTGGGGTCAAGTTTACAAGTGTCCTTTGTTGTTTGTGTTAAAACATGTGCTTGTATCAGATTTGCAGTTCAACAGTGGTACATGAGGTAAATATGTATGTATGTATGCCAACACTAAAGGAGAGAGGAAGTGGGAGTATACTGTTTATATGTGTGTATATGTGAGCAGGGCTGAATATGTGGTGCGAGTTGTGGGGTGACTCCGAGAATAAGAAAGTGGTGGTCATTGATGCATGCAGTGGGGTCTGTGGCTTAGATAAATTGTGATGAAAATATCAGCTGACAGTGTTGCATATGTGAGTGTGACTGACCATATGGATCATAAGTGAGGAATGTATGTTTGTTGTGGCTGTTTTGACTAAAGGTGGGTTGGATTGAGAAATGTTTCAATGAGAGAAAGTGTTTGCTCTTTAATGTCTGTATCTTTTGAGTGTTTGGTAGGTAATGTGTGTAATAGGGAATGCTCTGTACTGTTGTATTAAACTGATTCTGATAACACATTTTGGTTTCTTTAATGGTGCTCAACTGTTGACTGAACAATTTCTGCAACAACAGTTGATGAGAACTATTTTTCTGTCTAGCCTGAGTATCAATAGTGTTTGGTGATACTTTATTTAAAAAATGTAGATGTTTTGTGAGAAACTAATTTTGGAATTAGACTTTAACCTTAGATATTTTATTGTGGGGAGTACTTGTGAAAAGCACATGAGGCTGCTGACAGGGATGCAAATTTAATCTCACACCAGCAAAAAATAATTTTTTTGGTGCGAGGGGGTAGGATTTGTATTTATGTTTGTAGGTGTCATTATGATGGAAGAGAAAATTCTCTATGATAACATTCTTTTGGTAGTATTATTTGAGCTTTAAGATATATTTTTGACATGGGGAGGTTTTTTTTTTTTTTTTTTTTTTTTTTTTTTTTTTTTTTTTTTTTTTTTTTTATTTTTTTATTTGATGGAGTAATACTCCAAGTAGGCCACATATTCTCTTGTCTGTTTCATCTGAAGCTATGGCTGATGAGAGTGCAGGCATGGTGGTTTGGGTTAATCTGATAATGACTAACAACAGCCACTTTCAGTTCTTAATTCTGTTGATTTACATGTTACTGTAAAGGTCTCAATGCTTAGTTTCAATTGCACCAAGTCTGGATGGCAGGGGGGTGGGATACAAATCCAATCGAATCCTGGTGTCCAGACAAACTTTTGTCTATGTTGACTCATGAGTGCCTTCTGCTCTTCCTGTTCCATGTAGGGTGCATATGACGTGTGTGAACAAGAACGCTTGACCCAGTGCCATGAATCTAAGCTGCAACAGCATGTTGGTTGAAATGACGGAGACATAGGACCGTACACCATGGACCAGAGTTGCTGCAACGATGACTCTGGGGTTCTCAGTGTCAAAGTGGTGAGAGATTTCCTTTAAACAAGTGCAGTGTACACCGTCAAAAGTTTTTTTATAGTGATTATTCTAGTTTTTCCACGTAGAACAAGGTTCTCTAAAGACTAAAGTTTAATAATATTATAAATTTGGTGCCAATTCTGTATATAAACAACAGGCACACTTAAATTTTATGGATGTAATTAGTTATAAGGCTTCTTTTCGTAAAAATATGCACACACTATAAGTGGTCTTAATGGTACAAATATTGGGAAATAATCTCACTGCCCTGTTTATTTTTTATTTATCTATTTATTTATTTTTTGCATTAGTTGAGGTCATAATTGGCATAGTGTTTGAGCCAATCCGACTCAATAATTTTGTAATTTAAAAATTTTGTTCATTTGAATGTATTAATTTTGGTGCTACTTGCGGCATCCTGCACATGGTTTGGATACCGCAAGTGGGGGTATTGTGAGATTACCGCCCAATAGAAATACTGGTAATTAATAGCATTTGATAATTAAACAGTATGAAGTTCACTGCAAACATTGACCATGCCAATGCACTAAATGTTACACAATTTTAATCTTATTAATTATGGTTCAAGGATGGGGCCCCTCCACGCCCACACCAACGTGGTGACCATCACAAAAGTTCTACTGTCAGCTCCGTAATTAAGTTAGTTTGCTAAGGTGGATCACGGGATGTGGGAACCGCGATGTTATCCGTACGTGTGGGCGCGATCACCCATTAATACGGTGCATCTGGAGATAGAATTGGTCGAAAGGTATACGAAGGGTAAAGGTATGTAAGGGCAGAGGAAAAAAAGTGCCAAGGCAAGAGCCAAGGGAAAAAAACCTCTGCGACAGTGGGGTAGGTATGAAGGGCAGTAGCGGTATGCTATCTGCGACAGGTCATGCAAGGGTTGGTAATGTTAGTGATGGGTATTTTCTCAGTACCATTAACTTTGCTAGGTTCGTCATAAAGAATCAGTCCGTTTTGATGCGAGGTTCTGCTGCAGCTGAGCTCCAATGATGCCTCCTGGGTCGGCTGTGGCAGAATACCTGTAACATAGCCAAGTCTGTCAAAGTAGTTAGGCAGTTCGGTCATAGAACTGGCTAAGTGTGCGGGACTGTTTAGGTTTGTTTGTGTTTAGTGCGATGAATATGGTTTCCCTGCCTTGCCTGTAGGTCGGCTGTGGGCTCAGCTGGCATTGCCAGTCAGATTGCTGTTTTGCAGGGGTTTGCCATGTTCATCGTGTTTGTGAGTTGGTGTTCCCTACGGCCGTAGGTGGTTAGTCTCTGAGGAGAAGTGTTTCTGGGCGATTATGTTTCCACCTATGGTTGTGATCGTAGTTCCCCAAGAGTAGGATGAAGGGGTTGTTCGAGTGTCTCGAGTTTCTGTATAGTCGTGTGGCGAGTTTCTTGAATACCACCGAGAGGCGCTCTAGGCGGTATTCATTGTGAAGGTCCACGGTGCGTGTGTATCGTGGAGCGTTGCTAATGATGCGTAGTACCTTGTTCTGTATGAGCTGCAGGCGGCGCAGCCGTGTTGGCGCCGCGTATGCCCAGCACGGAGCACCGTACGTCATCAGAGGTCTAATATGTGTCATGTAGAGGTTCCTCGACACCCGGCTATTCAGTTTGCTTTCCCTGTTGAGCATCGGGTAGAGTTGTTTGAGCCTCGCGTTTGCTCCGTTGGTCATGTGTTGTATGTGGTCCCCCCATATGAGTTTCCGGTCCAGCCAGACACCAAGGTATTTGACTTTCTCACGGAAGCGTATTGGGCGTGTATGTAGAGTAATTGGTCTACAGTGTTGGTGTTTGCGCAGGTGTTTCGGTCTGCGTGTGAACAGAACTGCCTCACACTTGTCGACGTTGACTTTGACACGCCATTTCTCCAACCAAGGTTCGGCAGTTCTGAGTGCTGTCTGTAGGCGTGAGTTAATGTTTGATGGCTTCCAATCTTGCGCCATGATGGCGGTGTCATCTGCGTAGATTGCAGTCATCGTGTTATGTGTGGATGGAAAATCATTAATGTATAGGTTAAACAAGAGGGGCCCCAGGATGCTGCCTTGGGGTACTCCGGCTTGAATACCATGTCGTGTAGACTGTTTGCCCTGCACGTCAGTGTTGAAGCTTCTGTTGGTGAGATATGAGTGTATGAGATGCACGAGTCCGTCGGGAAACGCGGCGTCGTTAAGTTTGCGTAAAAGGCAGTTGTGCCAGAGACGATCGAAAGCTTTTTCGATGTCCAGGAACACCGCCCCAGTGGCTTTGTTTTTGTTGTAGCCGTCTGTTATGTGTTCAACTACGCGGAGGAGTTGTTGTGTTGTGGAGTGGTGATTCCTAAATCCGAATTGCTCCGGTCTTAGGGTGTCATTGGTGATGCAGTGCCGAGTGAGATGTTTAAGTATTACCTTCTCAACTATCTTACTGAGCGAGCTCAGCAGACTGATGGGTCGGTAATTATGTTGGAGGGAGTTGTCTTTCCCTGGCTTCCTGAACATCAGGACCTTGGCCGCCTTCCAAAAGGCAGGGAAGTGTTGGTGTTGCAGGATGGCATTTGTGATGTGTGTCAGGTACTCTACTGCTCTATCCGTGAACTCCTGGAGAACCCGGTTTTGAATGCCATCATGGCCAGGCGCTTTTCTGGCTGTGGTGTGCTTGATGGCCCATGTGATTAATTATGGTAGCAATGTATGTACACAATTGGGTGACAACATTTATAGTTAGGCCATAGGTAGAAATTCTCCACGTTGAGATTTGCTGTGTGCTTGTAGCTGACGGGAGGCCAGCGAGCAGGCCGATGTTGGTGGCTTGTTCCAACTTAGGATTTTACAGTTCGTTTCCGGTGAGGGGAGAGAGGGACAATGGCGAGTGCCAGGCACAGTGCAGTGCACAAATATTGTAATACTACTGGCATTTGAAGTAATACGATGCAGTTAGGAAACTTTAAGGCCCTCATTACAAAATAGCCTGTTGATAAATAAACAATACATTAGCTGATATAGTCATATCTAACGTAATATATTTAATTGACAATGGAAAGTAATAAATTACCAACGAAGACAAGACAGTTACACAACTAGCATGGCAATGTTTGTTTATAAAAATAATATATTAACTATTTTTCATTTTATTTTCAATCAATCTTTTGTATTTTACCTTGAAATATTCAGTTAAATCAGTTATCTGTGATATAAGAAATTGCACGATTATGATAAACAGTACAAAGGATGTTTATACTAATATAAAAACGTAAGAAAATATTTGTTTAATCTGTAGTGTAATTATTTTGATTTTAAGTAAAGTTTTAGAAATGTATTGGCTGAGCGCTGTACGTTGGCAAATCGGTTAGAACAGTTCACATGGGGAAGTTGATGACGTAGGGGGAAAAACCCCGGCAGTTGAGCTTTTGGCGTGCGCGCGCGCCTGGGCAGGAAGTGAGGACTCCAGACCACGTGGGGTGGCTGGCCTGGCGGCGTCGCTCTGCCTCAGTCGGCATGTGGATCTCGAGGTGGTGACTTGAGATTTGTCTGTGGCAATTGCCACGTGTGGTTGCTCATCGTAGACTGCACCAAGTTAAATCGAGTGGTACTGTGTGTTTGTGAATAATTAGCCGGCGCAACAAGGTGTGCATCGCATTAAATTAAAGTGACTGTGATTTGTTAATGTAACACGTGTCGTCGCATAGGCATGAACATAAATGGTGTTTGAGACAGCCACGTGGTGTGAAATCAATTCGCGACAAATATTCATTTTGTCTGGGGGCTCACGAGCTATAACTTTATTTGGTACATTTACCGACGTACAGACGTGACAGCCACAGGGTTCAAGTATTGTGAAATAAACAACATAAAGTGAACTTTCACGTGTTTTCTAAAATAGTAGTTAGTACACCCTTTTCTCTCATGAACTTGAACTTATTATGAATTTGTTTTGTTAATCATATGCAGGGAAGGAAAGCTGCGAACGTGTGATATCATCCCCTAGAAAACGAGTCAAACAGTCGCAATAACAGTTCCAGTGTTTTTGCATGTTTAGGAATTTGGTTCGCAGCTGGTGGTTGTGAGTTTCAAAAATTAAACTTTCTCTAATTTAAACTCTCACCCCGACCTTCACGCCTCGCAATATGTTGCTGTAGTAAGATTCTTCCGATTGTTTTTCGATACAGTGCGTGCGCATGGAATGTGTGCTAGCGTTTTTGGCTGATCCTCTTTAGCTCCAATCATTTTATAACGAAACGTTTGTGGCTGCAACACGATAAGAGGTAAATATCAGTGGTAAGAAAAGTACCCTCCGTCGCAAAACAGATTGGAAAACTATTACTGATATTTCAGTAAGGAGGTTATATAAGACTTAAATAAATCCCAAAAGGAAATGTAATCAATATCGCTGTCTTACAGTAATTTATTGACTAATCAATAAACAAATGACTGTACTGCCTTTAAGTTCTGAAACCGTTTTACATGTTACAGTTTTTTTTGTTTTTTGTTGTTTTGTGTGTATGTGTGTGTGTGTGTGTGTTTGTGTGTGTGCATTAAATCGACATTTGGATACATTGTTTGGTTCAAGAATTACGTTGAATATCTTAGGGCTACGTTTATTTGCATACCTACATGAAGTTATAGGCAGGATTTATATGTTGCTTTTATTAAGCATTGGGGAGTTTTGTTGAGCTATTCATCTGCAATCACACAACTTTGGATTTCAAAACGGACTGATTTATTATACTTTTGCCTCCATATTATTGTGAAATGTAGTCCTACGTGGCTATTTAGCACCTTTTATTCCTTACAAAGGTACTTTGTAAGAACAAATAGCCACATAGGACTACATTTCATCATAATCCAGTCGAAAGCACAGAAAGGAAAGAAGCTTGGAGTTTAAAATCCCGTCGACAGTGTGGTCATTAAGGACGGAGCTTACGCTCGGAGTGTGTGGGTTAAGGATGTGGAAGGAAATCATTCTTCTCCTTTCAAAGATACCAACCCGGCATTTGCCTGGAGTGATTTAGGGAAATCACGGAAAACCTGAATCTCGATGGCCGGAGGTGGATTTAACCACCGTCCTTCCGAATGCGAGTCCAGTGTCTTACCACTGCTCCACCTCGCGTGGTGCGAGAGCAGAATAAATAAGTTTTATAGTTGCGGATGACTAGCCGTAATAAACGCGTCATTGCTTAATAAAAGCAGTATTTAAATACTGCCAATAATGTCACGTTGGTATGTTAAATGAACGTAGGCGTAATATATTCAAAGCGATTCTCAAATCAAACAATTCATCCAATAACTACACAATAAAAAAAGAATGCATTACGTAAAATGGTTTCCGAAATTAAAAGCGTAAACCCGCAGAAGATAGCACAATAAATGACGCAATATGTTTGGATGTTATAAATAAAACAAGGTGTCTTGCATATGATATACAGTTCAGTTATTATAGCAAGTACGAAGGAAAGAAGATCTACACCATTACAAGATGATCGTTTGTATGAAACATCTGTTCGCTTATTGCGCAACCCAGCGGCACGATAAGAAAATAGCAGTGGTGAGATAAGTACCCTCCGTCATACAACAGGTAGGAAAACTAGTACTTGACAAAATGGGAAGGAAGTGATACGATTGAGTTTAGCAATTCCCAAAAGGAAATGTAGGCAAGATCGCAGTTTTACAGTCATTTACTTACTGATCTACTTTTGGGAGTTGATGTTAAAGAAGATGGAAAAACCCGTTCTCATGTCCGGAACTATACACAATGTTTCAAGTTTATAACTCATCGGTGCGTTACGTAATGAAATCACGTTCTTTAGCCACGAATTTTGAATGAAGCCTTTTTCCGCTTACTGGGCAACCCAGCGGTACGAACGCAGCTGACAGGAAGAGTCGGTGACGAGCACGTAGGAACCCGTAGAACACGGGTGGGCGCCTGAGCAGCCTGAGGGCACGTTTGTCTCCGAGAGGGTCAGATGAGCGCGCATCTCTTTCTCGCGAACGCCGCCACGGCCGAAGACTGCCGATAATACACGATCAGCTGCTGACAGCTGACGCGCGAGGTTTTAGTAACGTTAGAAGTAGAGTTGTGTTTTAACACGACTCGAACTGTTCGAACAAATTGCGTCACAGTTCGGAAAATCTCGGGATATGTTCGAACATTCGATCACGGCGCTATCTAGCGACGTTAGAAGGTACTATCTCCACGACTTACACGATTATTCGTTCACGCCTTCAAAAACCATTTTGGAGCTGTGCAGTAAACTAATTAGTACGGAAACAATGTCATTAATGTACTATGGCTATAATAGAATAGGCTAATAAGTGTGGAATGCAGGCAGTTGTAGTTTCTAGAGTGCAGATCATAAGACAGTTACTAGTGTATAAAAAAGGAATCGCGATTTAAAATTGTAGTGCTTCGATCTACGGACGTCTGTTGGTACTATCTACCCAGCATCTAGTGCACTGTTTTCACGTAGTCACAATTACAGTTTTTTTTAATATGAATTATTTCCTTTATTATATATTAAATTTTGTAGAGTTTCTTTATTTCATCTCTTTTGATCTTTTCGTAAAAGCCGATAAAAAGGTAGTAATTTTTTATCTGTTACTTGTGACTCGTCGAGGGGCTTCAGGTTGGTGTCTTATATTTTGGTTTTAACTTGTGACTTGTAAGCTGTAGATTCGGCTTGACATTCACAGTTGTAGTGGATGGATGGGTTCAAAATTTTATTTGTCATCTCAGAATGAAATTTAAGTTGGTAGACCTGGTACTTCTTCGTAATTAATAAAATTTATATCTTTGTTGAATTTTTCATACTGTAAATATTGGTTCTGCGTATCATTTAAAATTAAAGACTTTTTATAATGTTTAAACATGAAATTCCGTTTCTAAGGGGTTGATATTTAATAAACCGAAAAAAATTGAATCATTGAGTGCCGGTAGTTCGGACAGTTTGAAGCCCGTCACAAAAGACATTATTTGTACCTGATTCCTTTCTATCGAATTATTCTTTAGAGAAATTTCATTAGAAATTTCTTCTAATGAAAACTGTTAGATACTTTATTTCACATATTAACTGATACATTACGAATTTCACAGATATATGTTCACTTTTAGAATCTTCTTGGACAATATTAGGGAACTAAATACTTGAATAGTTGCTTAAGACTTGTTTAACTATCACAGATTCTCTATTTTGAATTTAATATTTACAACAAAAACATTTTCACAGAAAACACTTTATGAGTTCACAATGCGTGAGTATTTTCGTCAAAGTCCCATTTATATTAAAGTCTCTGGATCATGTTACATTGCTTACGAACTTTAACTCTTCCAGATACGTTTTTTAAAAGTTATTTCATTAAACTTGACAATAAGTTCAAATTATAAAATCAGGAATGTTAATCAGTTTATTAGGGAGGCAGAAGTTTCTAATTCCTCCGTCCTAGCCTATCCCTTTCAAAGATAATTTACGCATTTGCTTATGATCACAATATGAAAGTTTATATTACTAAATAAATACTTTTTCTCGGTTCCTTCCTATCTTCGAGATAAACCGCCTATAATACTTCGAAACTAATCACGGAGAGCTATCACACTTCGAGATCTAGTAACAAACAGAGCAAGTAACTTAGAGAGAGAATAATTCAACTGCGGGTACTATATATAATAGCAACCTGACAAATGATCTTTGGTATACGATGTGTTTTGACCTACGTATTCCCTGGATACTGTTATTCTGAAGTACTCTGATCTAAAATAAGAAATTTCTGCCTCTAAGAAATAATTAAAATTACGTAACGATGAAAAACGTTGGAATATGGTGATTCTAATGCTATGGTCGCGATGTTGTGTTACATACTTTACCACATGAGTACGGAATACAATGCCCCTTCGCAAAGTATCTCTTATAATCGCATTGAACGTTAATTTCTACTTATGAACGATTCAGAGTTTTGTAACATATTTTGAAAAACAACATTTATACCTGTGTGAGTTAGTTTTCCAGTGGTTCTGTTATTACAATCAGATATTTTGTTTATCAGTTGATCATATCTTGTAGTCACGTATGCACTGTTTTAAACAAAGTATACACTTGTTGATAAAACTCTTCTGGGTATTGGATCGGATCGTCAATCTATCAAATATTTCACCAACGTTTCGGCCACTATTGCAAGCGGCCATCTTCTGAGTGTTCCAATAGTGGTCGAAAGGTTGGTGAAATATTTGATATGTTGACGATGCGGTCCAATACCCAGAAGAGTTTTATCAACAATGACAACGGCGGCGGAAGCCTTCGTTTACAAAGTATACACTTCTTTCTCATAGTGATGTCGTTCGTTTTTGTGCATGTACTTAAGGTTTTCCTATCAAATAAATTGTGAGCAAAGTGATAGCTGGTATACTTCAAAACATCCAGCGTATCGTGTGCACAGACGCCACGCGCTCGAACAGTTCGATACTGCATCGAGTTCTGCGCTGTATCAGGAAATCTCTGGCATGTTCGAACGCAACTGTTGTTCGCCCAGCCCTAGTTATAAGTATTACTTTCTCTGTAATAATTACTACAGCATAACAATGCAATGAATACTTAAGAGGAATTATAACATTTACATATTATCTGAGGAAGTATAGCCTTAAATAGCAATCTTGTGAAAGGGTGCTATGGAACGAAAAAGAAATTTCAGCTTATAACAGTTCTATCAGACAGAGGTACAACATAACCTCCAAAGAACACATATTTTCATTTTTGGATGCGATAGTGGGTACAGCAGCTACGGAAAAACTTAAGTTGCATAGGATGACAGCAGTTACGTTTAGAATTCTATTGTTTAGCTCATTGGTGAGCAGGGAGAGAGAGAATAAACTCTAACTTCCATCTACTCAATTGTCTGGTCAGAAACACAACATAGGCATAAAAAATAATACCTGCATTGTCTTTATAAACATCAATAAAAGTTGTTAATTTTAGAACTGCGCGTATTTATGAAAAAAAAATTGTTTTATCCCTCTATAATTCTGTTTAATTTTTTTATTAGCATCTCAATGTTTAGAGTGATACTATTGGTCATCAACCGCAATGTAGTGGTCAGATGAACATTAGTTTGATTAATACTCAACAACGATTTCGTTAATCTCGTTTTGAATTACTAGATCATGACAAAGCATTAATATTTACTATGAAATATAACATTTGAATCGTATTTGAGCAAGTATAGCCTTAACGACCAATCTTGTGTTATGTCAAAGCGCTTGTTCAATCTTGTCATTGAGCAAGACGTGAAAGAATGTAAGGAGAAATTTGGAGAAGGACTTATAGTTGAGGGAGAAAAAATAAAAACTTTGCGGTTTGCCGATGATATAATAATTCTGTCAGACACAGCAAAGACCCTGGAAGAGCAATTGGACGGAATGAACAGCATCTGGAAAGGAGGGCATAAGGTGAACATTGACAAGCGTAAAACAAGGACAATGGAATGTGGTGTCGGAAAATTAGGCGATGATGAAGGAATTAGGTTAAGTATCGAAACAATAAAGGTGGTAAATGACTTGAGTTATTCCGGCAGCAAAATAACATATGACTGCAGTACAGAGGATGTAAAATGTAGAATGGAAATGGGAAGAAACACATTTCCGAAGAATCGAAATTTGTTGACATTCAATATTAATTTAAATGTTACGAAATCCTTTCTGAAAGCATTGGTCTGGAGTGTAGCATTGAATGGGAGTGAAAGGTGAACGATGACGAATACAGACAAAAAGATGACAGAAGGTTTTGATTCGTAGTGCTTCAGATGAATGATAAATGTTAGATCGGTAGATGATGTACCTAATGAGTAGGTGCTCAACAGAATTGTGGAGAAAATGGTTGAGAGAAGGGATAGGTTGGTGGGATATATTCTAAGACATCATGGAATCGCCAGCTTCGCATTGGACGGAAGTGTGTGAGGTAAACATAATAGAGGGAGCCGAGTGACATAGTAAGCAAGTTGCCATTGTTATTTGCAAATGAAGAGGCTATCACATGACATAGTACGATGGAGAGTTTCATTAAACCTGTCTACGGACTGAAGACAACATCAACTTCAAGAATTCTTCTGCAGGAAATTTTTAATAATATATTGCAATATTTTCTACTCTTACTAATTTGTCCTGACATAAGAGCCAAGAAGGCTGCGAGAACGATAAAACTATTCTAATGACGCGAACAAGTTTGTCTACGTGCAGTCGCAGCAACCGAACAATGTTAACAGGCGGGTGAGGGGAAACTAGTTGCTGACAACAATGCCCGCGGACAAGCAGTCTGAGCGGTGTCCCGCACCAGCTTTAGCGTATTTGCTGATACATCGCATAGAGTCTAAGCCCAGTTCTTCAGCTTGAAGTTGCATTGAATTTGGCGGTAGCTGTAGCCGTTATATACCGTCGAAGGTCACACGAACTCTGTGGACCAGTGTGTTTGTTATCACTTGCCTTTCTGACAGTTCGAGGCGTGGAGTTACTGGTCCATGTAGTTTGTACAGCTTATGGGACTACGGGGTCATCAGTCCCTAAACTTACAAACTACTTATGAACTACTTACGAACTAGGACGGCACAAATATCCAAGCCCGAGGGGGGATTCGAACCCCCTACCGTAGTGGCCGTGCAGACCGTGACTGAAGCGCCTCAGTCCCCTCGGCCACCGCGGCCGGCCCATGTAGTTTGTCTTCAGATAGAGGCTGTGCTACAGGTTCCATCTGAATTTCTCCGTACCAGATCATCCCAGAATGGTAACTGACCACTTTGCTCCTCCTTCATAGTAAAATGAATACCATTATGGATGTCGTGCAATTGTTGCAAGAAACTAGCAGCTCATCTTAACTGTGATGTCACATTACGCACGTCAACGCATCTGAACAAAAGCGACAGTTTCAATGATGGCGGATTTAGTGCCTATTTCTACAGGTCATTCATGTATGTGTTGGATAACATAGACGCCTCCTCACTGGTATGTCATCAGACTGTTCATAGGATTGTCCATCGTCAACGAAACAAGTAACATGAGCACAGTGACCCGCGATCTTGATGTAGTGATCACATTTACCAACCGTCGAACTCAAAACTGACGTCAAATGTTTCGCAAGCTAGTATCAAATTTCGGCGCACATTTACTAAACTTTGTGCTCGCGTCCATGTATGTTCTTTTCGGTGGGCAGTAGTGATTAGAGTAGTGATTGCCTATTAGTAGTCCTCTGTCACCTTTGTGATTTGTATGTCTATGGAAATATTGCCGCGAGACACCCCAACTGACTGCGTCGCGCAATGGATAGTATCACCGATTGCGGTGCTGAAAGTCGTCTGTTCAATCGCGTCCACCGGCAAAAATTTATTTCTTTGCAATTATCAATTCTAGAATATTCTACATGTTTCATTATGTTCATTTTTAATTTCTACATGTTCCTCATGTTAACTATTCTTCTAAGTTCTGGTACATTCTGTCTGTGTATGAATAGCAGAGCACTCTGCCCGAGAGGCAGTTAGCGATGCGTGTATGTTAAATTTGCAATAAACCTGCTTTCAGTATAAGTGCTGTGTTCAGTTCGCAACCTTGCCTTCGATGTCAAGCGTGCTTCCATTTCAACGCGACAATATAATAGATCATAAACCAACCAATCATTTTTCAATACAAAAGAGAAGTCGACTTCATTGGACAGTTCATGTAGCCCGTATGCTAGAGACCTGACTGCCTTAGGAGACCGTCAGTGTGCATATGAAAACCAAAAGGATACTAATTTAGGCCAAGAAAAGCAAATAAGGTGATGTAAAGAAAGATCAGGAATGTATGACAGTGTTCAGTTCGGGCTAGAATACGAAAGAATTCATTGTTGATTTACGACGCAATGCGTGGTGTATGGGACTGGTCCAAACAGGGTAAGGAAATGTGGTTGAATTACTAATAATTACACCAGTTACGATGCTACTCTTGCCGTAGAATGCAAATTAAACATTTTCAGATGTTTTTCTCAATAAATATTTTAGTAATGCATCCCCTTGGACAATTCATTGTACGTTTTCATTTCTTCGTAGATTTCTATGTTTGTCCTTTCTTCGTAAGAGAAAAGTCAATTTAAATATTAATCCATCGTCTTGCACAAATCTTGTTCGTGCAGTAATTATCAGTAATTATCAGTAATTATTTTCTTATGTTACAATAAACTGCTAAATTTACTTGAATTGTGCATTTTAAATCTTTAGTGCTTTGAACAAATCTTTACAGTGAGCTATTTTAGTTTACGAAAATGTTAAGTTAGACGTTGTTTTCATTTCGTTTCAGATAACTTCGGAAAAACGGTACTTTACAATAGATTTGTATTCTGTGGCTCTGTATGAAAGAATTTTTTAGCGTTTTCTTATTTTCCAAAACTGCGAGGGTATCATGCGGAGCATTCGGGTAAATCTGTGTCTATCGTTAGCAGGCTGTATACTCCTTAATATGCCTAAATATTCAATGCTACATCTACAATTCTCCGATCCCTATGTAAAGCATTTGTGGCACCTTGTCTCTGCTACTTCCATAGATTAATACTCTCCGCGTGTGCAGCATTCAATAAAGTAAGGCATCAAGATTTTAAAGCTGAGCTTAAAATGGAACGCCGACGGCAGAACACACTTCGAAGTCTCTATTTCTGTGTTAGGTTATTATACAAATAGCAGTTATGAAAACTCACGACTAATAATTACGCAGCTAGAGTGTGATATTACATACTACGAGTGAAGACTTTAATCTCGGCAAATAACATAGTACCGTTACGAATGCAAGCGTATTTTCTATCTCGTTCATTTTCCTCGTGAAACGCTTGATGTTGCAACAACGGCAGCAGTGAACTGACGTGTGGTCATGAGAGAAACGTTTTCACATCACCATGTTACTCTTTAATAAGAGGATACATATTCATCAGTTAAATGGAAATGTACCCGAAAATTTCAGTTGCTGGCGGTTGAAGGATTTTCAGCACAGTAGACGGGCAAATGAAAGTAATATTTGCTTAAATGTATTTCCCGATCGATAAAATGAATGACGTGATGCAGAAACGCCGAGATTATTAGTAACTCTTCCGATGTTTGTTTGCTACACACTATGGCTACGCATATTCCTCGTTATGTTATGTTCACAACAAAATAGAGATCGCTGAACGAAACTAACGTCTTTCATCTCTGCTTACTAGCTCTTTGTAATAACTTTGGTATACACAGTTGAGTGGGACGACTGAGTCTGATTCGTAAAAATAGCAGGAGTTGTTAACGTGAGAACTAGCGCTGTTTGCTTAATGTGTAGTTAAAGTGTATCATGTCTTTCGTTTGATCATATTAATATTGCTGATTATTAACATCCGGAGAATCTGAAACTGTGTGGGCACGAAAACTGGAAAAAATTTTCTCTTTCAGAGAAGGTATTAACGTAACGTTAAGAATTTAATATACATTAATTTTATGGATTAGAAAGTGTGATTCATTATGAACTAGGACATATTATCTTCTATATTTCCCCAGTAATGCACTGAGAGCTTCATCGCTTTTTGCATGACTACGGATAGAACAACTTACACAAATCTTCGATGGATTCGGTTTCAGTTTTGCAGCAATGTGACGTTTAAGGTACGTAATCTAATCTGTATTGAAAATTACTTGTTATGTATTTTAGATGCATATTTTTCTTTCTTTTGTTTTCTACTCGATTAAAAGTTGAAACATGCACGTCTACATCATTCATGTATCTACAGGCGACATTAATCTGTCGATCTCAATTGCACTCACTGTTATCTGTCACCGAATTCCATGTGGTGTCCTTACTCTCGTTATTTTGTCGCAATTAATAATACACAGTCATGACCTGTACATTCATGCTAAGCGATCGATCGAGGTTACATGCCAAGATCAACACCGTGTATGTGTGTATAACGTCATATTTGTAATGTATTAAGAGTTATTTTAGAACAAAATGTTATTTGCAACATCTGCGGGAAACAGTAAAAACTGAGAAATTATCTTTAAACGTTCCAACATTAAACTACGTATTTCGTCTTTTCTGTTGCATTCAGAAAATACACGAAGTACATTTGGTAGGCCTACACCACTAATTTTATTTCCTTGGTATAATTTTACTTACGGCAGCGGGGTTGTAATATGCTAATGTTGGCTATAACCGTTGATTTATCTTTGAAAACTAAGAACATAGCCTTAAAAGAACAGTCTCGTAATGACCATGAACTAAATAATTGGTGCTTTTCCTGATCTATTACGTACAGTAGTCTTGCCTGTTCAGTCGGTGAATTAATCACTCTCGTGAAACGAACGTTTCGTTGCCAACGTTAGAACACTACTTGTGCGCTGCCGTAAGTAAAATTTAACCATATTCGTTAATTTTACAGAAATATAAGACAGAGAGTAAAGAATGGATTACTCTAGCTCTCAGAATTATTTGGTAGCGTCTTTCTGTCATTCATTTACGTATTAATTTCCACTTTACAAAAGATTGTGGCACACTAAAATATGGTTTTAATTGGGTAAATTTTAATATAAATATATTTTTTTCAATATTTCGCTCTCTTAGCTCGTCGGTTCAGGGAGATAATGTTGGCAACGGATAGATCTTGTGACGTACGCATTAGCCAATCGGATGAGAGAATGCGGCACCCAATGAGATTCGTTGTATTTTTTCCGCAGAATATAGGAACGTATTTCGTTGTTTGACATTTATGTTTCCTGTAATAACGTGCGCACATTTTGTTATTGTGGAGGAAACGTATCCAACATTATTTTACGTCTTTCTTGAAATATTCTTAAAATTGTATCTTTTTATGCCAATAAAATTTTATCCAATAACAATGGTTTAATCATGAAATCTTTACTTTAACTGTACGGTCAAGGGTACACAAAAGAACATGTCAACTATAGAGGTGGAACATCATTATTTATTTATATCAAGGTCTGTAGTAAACAATGTTTTGTCATGTAATATTCGCCTTACGAAGGCAGTTAACGTTCAATGAACGGACAAAGGATGGTATAAAACCCGTCAACCATAAAGGAGCTACAGAGTTACTTATTTACTGCGATGGCTGCAGGAAACACTTAATATTTTTCTTATAATCTTTGTTTTCGAAAGCATTAACAGTCACTGAACGGGAAAAGGTACATTCAAGAAACTGTCAACAATATAGCAGGAACATCATAATTTATTTACTTCGAGATCTGTAGAAAATCTATTCATGTAATTCTATATGGTTCGGGTTACTATGAATATGTACATGTTGCCAAAGAATTTGCAGCGTCTTTCTTATTTTAATATTCCTCGTCAGCGTTGTTTGTTTATGGAAAAGACTGATTTTACTCTGAACGCTACCTAGTTAGGTTTAAAAAGATTTTTATTTCTCGGACAGTCTCATCGACATTTCTATTTGAGAAATAAGATATTTCGTAGAAATTTAACGTTTGGATAATAACACTGTGTGCATTTATTTGCGGACATATGTAAATACGTGTGATCTGGGTGTCACTAACATGAGATGAATCTAAATTTCAGTTAAAGACGTTATGGGAGATTTCCCCTCCGTATAGAAATTTTAAAAGCTCTTACACATTATGACAATAAACTACAAATATCAATTTGCGAACGAAGCAAGTTGAGAATATTCACAAATATCCACGTTATGTACCGGGACGTTGTGTTCATTCTGTGAACAAAATATTTATTACCGCCTAGAAACTCATTGGTTGCCCAGTGTCTTGTGATTGGTTAGCTGAGTTCCCGTCATTGACGATCCGTTGCCAACATTAACTCCTGTGTCCGTTAAAATTTCAAACGACCAACATTACAACCATTACAATAAGTGGCCTTCATTATAATAAATACTTACAGCTAATTTCTCCGCTCTACACAAAATATTTTGTTTGTCAATAAAGAGACTGATAAGTCTGGATTAGCACATGTGACATTGCTCACAGTACTATATATTTTGGAAAAAGTATTGGTCACGATTGGTATGTTGTGTTCTCCCATTTGAGGTGTAGAGAATTGTTTCTTTTCCCTCTAATATCCACGTCATCAAGGAGAAATTATACGCACTCCGTGATGTTATGAGGGACTGTGAGAACATAGAATATTTGGGATTACTCAAGAACGGCATATAACCCCTCAGCTTTCACCGGTGACTACATAGAAATAGTAGATATTACTGAATACATCTGTTTCACTTACTTTGCGTAAAACAAACTGTTACATCAATGTTGCGTTCTGTCCAAAGGTTGTATATTAACACCATTACTGACTCAGATGATAACATTTTCTGTAAATAAAGAATCAAATACTTCTGTGATAGGCGAAATTTTAATTAGTTTTTGACATTAGAGTTTCGATTATAAAATTAAGCTGTGAAATTATTTATAAAGTAAGAAAATGTTTAATGAGAAATTTTAAAAATTTAAACATGGCTGCAGTCCAGCAACGGTTTTGGATTGGTCTGGTTTGGATTTAATGAGAAATGTGGAGACAAGAACAGTGAAAGCAGACAACTTGCTATCGCTGAGAGAAATTTTTGTCGTAGTAACTGCTGACTCTGATGATCAGTTTCAATGATGATTAATAATTTTATGTAGTTTCAGTTCGTCGTAAGTATAGTTTTTAAATTTCTACAATGAAGATATAATTATTGTGGAATTTTCATAGTGTATTATTCTCGTTATTCCTCAAACGATATAAGAACCAACTTCTGCTTGTTATGAATTCTGTTATTATTCTCAGTTGTTTTATTACGCCAATCGAAAGCCGGTCACGTTACGCAATGGCTCAATCTGATATTAAAGTATGTGAAAATAACTGAATGAATTCTCGCAAACACAGACGCACCGAGATAATACAGGGTGATTATAATTAAAATTTCAAAACGTTGTGAGAATAACACCACTGGACATAATTACGTGAAATTGCAACGGAATATTATTGGAGCATGGGGGAAACGTATGTTAGAAGAAAAATAAAGAGAAAATCGATCAATAGCTAGCGCTCTAAGAATCATAATTTAACAGTGGTCGACTACAAAATACAAATTAATCATACAATATGCCCAAGGTATCAAATAGACGTTATACAAACTGTACTATTCAGTATGCAAGGGTGTAGAGGTGTGATGCAGTTTGTCAAGTAAACCCATCCATCAGGGCTAGGTCATATATCGGATGGGAAAATTCAGCTTTTATATATCCTTAGACCAAAAACAGCACCATAAGCATCAATCAAAATCAAATCTAATTTTTAATTTCTGTGTGACTGGTGCAAAACATGTTCAATGAGCTGTAAACCGTTTTCTGCAACAATTAGAAAACGAGAAACCGAACGTTTTAGAACTGATAGAATTGTTACCGGGGTAACGTTAAGAATATGTTGCTTTCAATGCAGCTACGTTCGCAATCGGTACATTGAACACAACTTCTTTTGATAGCCCCAAAGCCATAAGTCACACGGATTAACATAAAATGATCAGGACGGCCAGAGGGAGATGGAGTATTCAAACGAAACCCACAATGTTAGCTTCCTCAGCTACAGACTGTGTGCAGCATTGCTACAGAGTGGCTCCAGGAGGAACTATCTTCTGACTTTAAACTTCTCTTCTGGCTACCAAACTCTCCATACGTGAACATCAATCAGCATATTTTGAATGTCTTGCAACATGCTGTTCATGAGAAATATCCACCTCCTCGTACTCTTACTGATTTGTTGACGCATGGTGTCAGTTCCCTCCAGCGTTACCACAGACATAAATCGTGTTGCGACACTTACGCGTGTTTGCGGGGAGGTTGTACGTTATTAGGCAGATTTTTAATTTTTCATTTTATTTTATTATTTTATTTTTGGTTTGAGAGTATAAACTTTCATTTTTTGCATTATTACAATTAATTCCAGTAATATGCTACTTAAAAGCGAATACAGTACATGAAAAAGATGGCATGAAGCATCCGTATTGAAACAACAGCGCAGTGCCGACTACGGCTCTGAAAAGCGACCGATAATCCCAGCATTTCCGAAATGGCGCTTCAGCAGCGGCTTAAATGGATTTGCAATGTGTAAAGGGGCGTCGTGTTTCAACCGTACATCCACGCCGCTGGAGAGCTGGAAAGACACTCATAGCTCTTACCAAATCAAATATTCGAATGCTTGTAAACCTATTGGACCGCACTGCTATGGCCATCAGTCCCTATACTTACAAACTACTTATACCAACCTAATGACAACACACACACACACACACACACACACACACACACACACACATATATATATATATATATATATATATATATATATATATATATATATATATATGTGTGTGTGTGTGATATATGTGTGTGTGTGTGTGTGTGTGTGTGTGTGTGTGTGTGTGTGTGTGTGTGTGTGTGCCCGAAGGAGGACTAGAACCTCCAACGGCGAGCAACCTGTCTCTTCGAAAATATTGGCCCAATGATAAATTATGCCGTAAATTCGCATCACACAGTGACTTTTTAAGGATGAAGCGGTACTGATTGATTTGCGTGTGAATTTTCTGTTGACATATTCGACACATCGTGTCAGATGGAAGTAGGCTTTGTCTGCCCTCAAAATCATACACGGCCATTCATCGTCCACGTCCATGCGAGCAACAAATTCCGAAGCAAAAGTGTGTCTTTCTTTCAGGTCTACATGAATCAATTGTGCACATGGGTAATTTTGATTGGATAGGAAAGAAGGTTGTTTCCTAGGATATTACGCACCGTTTGTCCAGTATTAGAAATATTCTCCGCGCACACACTACTACTCGTCTTCTCGTACATTGCTGTGGCTACTTACACTGACGTCGAATCAATTCGACTCCTCAAAAAATGTTCAAATGTTTGTAAAGTCTATGGGACTTAACTACGGGGTCATCAGTCCCTAAACTTACAAACTACTTATGAACTACTTACGAACTAGGACGGCACAAATATCCATGCCCGAGGGGGGATTCGAACCCCCGACCGAATTAGTTGCGATTGTAACCTAGCAGTTGCGGCTCTGTATTTTCCCGATATAAGTATGTTAACACAAATGTACGTTTTAAAAACAAACGTGCTTTTTAAGAGATTTCATGGAACATCGTTACTTTTGTCTCTCATTGCTACTATAACACCTAGTCGGTAAACGGGTCAGCAGTTGGTAGCACTTTTCGATATTTACATTTTATTACTAGAGGCTTCAATTCGTGATAGAGATAAATTCTTCAGTGTTACATCATCTACAGCTTTTACCAATATTGGCGGCTATGTATACGTGTCTTTTATTTTGTCCACATCTATGAAATAGTACTTCTTTAATTAGTTAAGTTTCAGTTGGTCTCTAATAATATTAGAAATTGGATCTTCTGTTGTTGTGTTCACGTATTACTATTATGAATCTCCTTGCATAAACATATCATCTGTTTGAACTGAGATTACTGGAAGAGGACTGCACTTGTATCGAATAACAATGTGATTGTTTGCTATTTATTGCTTACTGCGTCTACCTACTCTCAAAAAGTATATTTTCCGCCACTGTGCTTTGCACTTTCTTTAGAAAATGCAAGAACTACAGCGAGAGACTGATTAGAAAGTTTAGGCCAGTAAATCTCAAGAAGACTTAGTACAGAGAGGGTATCGCGCAAAATTGGGGAGAACTAGTGATTTGTAGTATAACGTAAATTTTAAGTTAATTAAGTAAGTTTCGGTTTCGACCGAAAACAGAAGAGGAGACGAGTATTCAGTAACGGTTTCGATCTTGGCCGCATATCATGTGTCGGTAAAATCTAAATATAAATATAAACAGCAGATGATTTCTGTACAGGTGATAGAGGTTTCGGAAAAAATACTCTCAGAGACGAGTGTTTGCTACACTTTGTAAGAAGCAGCATCCTCCATGGCTCAAACTGCCCTGCTGTTGACTGCGGAATGAACATAATAGTGACAACAAGCTCACGCTCAATTTACTCGCTCACCTTGTTGAAACGCAGCAGTCAGTTTCACATGAAAACTTGAGACGTAACAGTTGTGCCAAGAAAATCCTATGTTAAATCTTATTCCTCCACACCTGCGCTTTGTCCGGATGTAGCCTCATGTCTAGTTTATTTCATTTTAAAATAATCCCAACAAAGAATTAAAATAGATACTCGAAACTTAGTTTTCGCCTCTGTTAACACTCATTCACTCTGGTGTATATGCGTTCTTTTCCTATTTCATTGTTTAAAATAAGGTAATTTATAAAGCAAAAGAAAGCATATTTTCCTTAAGACCAAAATATAAGAATCTTCACAAACACAGTCACTCGCATCTGGAAATTCATTTTTGCATTAAGTTAGTTACGGATATGTAACTTATTAATTCCAAAAAAGATTTAGTTAAAAAAAGAATTCTCCGCCTAAAGTAAAAGTCACTAACGTGTTCAGTAAAATGTTCATGTTAAAACAATAGTTACGAAATATGAACAGAAATTTTAAAACATCTTCCACAGGTAGCGAAATATCATTACATATCGTAATTTTAATAGACACAAAATTAAAAAAAAAAGTGTTTTTTAGTTATTCCTTCAAACTGAAATGGCTGGACGGATTTATCTGGAGCTTGTAATGTATATAGCTTTTACTCTGGATACTACTTCTCGTTTCTCACCGTGAGGGACGTGGAAGAGAGTATCTGACATTATATCCATCAGATTTAAACACTATTTCTCCAATGACCATGAAAGTTGGTAGATATAAGCAATTTTTCATAGATCGAGGGATGTGGACTAAAAGAGATGTAGGACGAGGTAGACAGGTTAGGAGATGGATAGATGGAGGAGTAGAGGGAGGAGGAGGACATAGTCACTGAGTTTACTATCAATCCGCAGTCACTAACATAACATGGAATTAACTTATTTCAGACAGTAAGTGGTTAAAACAGGAAATCCCATGGATTCTCGAAGTGGAATGACAATGGAAAACAAGTCTCGGGTTATAAAAGTAATTTTATAGAATAAAACTTTCTAATTATTATTAGTCAGCAGCAGCGACAGCCATTTTGCACCAACTGTTGCTTAAAAGCCACTTCTGGATGACTGCACTGGTCTTCCGTTAGACCCTTCCATGTTGCTCTGGAATGATGCCCAAAACAATGCAGAATGCTTTATTTTTATCCGTCAATTTACCAATTTTAATCTTACGTTTATGTTTTTTTTTTTTTTTCAGTCACGGCAAGCGGTTCTCAGTAATGACTTTTTCTATTGGCCTCTATGGATTACAGGCTTCTCAGTGGTTTCCCAAATTATGATTCGTGTTTGCCTTCATTGCTTTCTAGTGCCAAAACCAAATAAATTCAAAAATCACAATAAAAATAGATGCATTGTTTCATTTGGCCTCTAATGTGAAACGGACTTTGGTATAATCATTATCAGATGAGAATTTACTATCACTAAAACTGTAATCAACCACTAACACTTATAATGCATGTCAGTGCAATCGAATGTGTTACTGCCACTTTTACCTTTCTCGTCAAGTGGGTATCTATATTCGTCTATACAGAACCTGGATCGTGTTGCGAAATCCAGAATTGCTTAACCAAGAGAAAGAGAACAATATGTTTTAGAGTATTTACAAAAAAAGTGAATGTAAAACCCTGTCACTTTTTAAATAAATTTTTACAAAGAATATTAGTCTGCAAATTACGTATCGTTCACCCATCAATATCTAATTCACGAATGATTGCTTCAAGAGCACCAACACACCGCTACTTATTCAAGTCATTTTCATCATTGAAACCTCATAAACACCTATGCATCAGATATATGTACAAAAACCGAACAATCTCTTCCGTTCCCCAGTTCATTTTGTGATTTGGTTATCACCTAACCTAAAAACTCGCGCAAACAGTTTCGCCAAAGTTGGGAGGAGCCGAAACTGTCTTAATGGAATAAATCGCAATTTACGATCAGTTATGGCTTCACTGCACTAGGCTTCGATGAAATACCCAACTGCGGCGAACGACAATTTGTGTCGCACTTGGGTATTTCATCTAAGCCTAGTACAGTGAAGGCATAACTGATCGCAAATTGCGATTTATTTCAATAATTTGAACGCTGTAATATCGTGTGTGTGTGTGTGTGTGTGTGTGTGTGTGTGTGTGTGTGTGTGTGTGAAACTGTTTTATTTGCGTCAATGAGTTGCGCGTACGCTTGCCGCGCATGCGCACTGGCTAGTAGAGCAGTTTCATGAAACGTAGTGGCGTCGGTGTAAACTAGACTTTACATTATTTTTTCTTATAGAAGTTTTTTTATATCTAGTTTTTAGTGAAAAAGAAAAGGTTTACTGTTACCAGTGACTGTTTATTTACTGACCCAACGCGCTTCAAATGTTTAAACCTCGACTATCATTGCCTTTTATCTTCGTTTTCTGTGTCGCTACGACGTGTCTGCTGAGTACGATTTTTTGTGTCACTGTCTGCAATGATCACAGGCTGCTCTTTCTGCCGTAAAATTTCACATGTAAGGTGTCACAGTAAACGACAAGAGCGTGCAACCACTCGTGTAGGTTACGTTGAAGTTGTAATACAACACAATCATATCACATTAACACACAAAAAAGAAAGACTTATTTGAGGGTAGTTTAAACTTTGGAAACGCTTTAATTAAGCTAATTAAACGGTGAGTGGTACGAGTGAATGTCGTGGTTTCGTTGGTTAATTTCAGTGAGAGTAAAACCTAGCTTAAAGTTTCCATTTAAAGTTACGTCTAGAATGTCGTTTAAATGGAAAAAGTGGTATAAAGCTACGACGTTTGTAGCGCTTCTCCGCGCGTTGTGACAAATGGAAGCCATGTTTTCAGCAGCAGCGACTGTGTCGCTCTTTTGCTGCGCGCGCGGTGCCTTGCTGAGTGGCGTGCGGACGTGGAAGCCGCGGGCAGCTGCCGCGGTGGATTGGAACACGCCGCCCACGCTGTTCGTTTTGTCGAGGTGTAAGCCCCTCGTGCCGCCCGCTCGCTTTGCATCGGCCGCTCATTGCGTGTGTCGCGCGAGGAATCGAGCGGCGAGATTTATGTGCCGCGAACAGAATTAAACCCGCCGTTAAACTGTCCGCTGCGTGTTGTCTCTCACTTCTTCCCAATGAGGGCGCTGACACGGGGCCCACATCATTAACCAAAACCACATGCATTCACCATTACACGCACCTCTACCCGTGCGCAAACAAAACTATGTTTTCACATGCGTTTAATAGGCATATTGGGTTTTACATTAAAAATTACCGTTCTATATTTTTAGTTACCTGGCGTGTTACGCCTGTGGAGAGCGATCAGTTTATAATATTAGTAAAAATGCATCTTCTTCAGGTTGTTAAGCCTAATCTATATCTATAAATGTAAATGTCTGTTCGGTGTACGTTTATCACGTCTGAACCACAAGACATAAAGAGCTAAAAATTTGTACAGTTACTAATGTCTACCCGGGGAAGGCTTTAGCCACCGTTTTATGGCTATCGGATAGCTATACATATGTATATTACTGCGAATGTCTGTGCGGTGTACGCTTATTAGGTCCCAACGACAAGACGCAGACTTAAATATTTGTACAGTTACTAATTTATACCTGAGGAGGGTTTTAGGCACGGTTTTATAGCGATCTGATAGATATTTAGTAATTTGAAAAAATAAGGCGAAATACAAAACAATAATTACTCTTTGAAAATTATATTTACTCTTTGAAAATGCTTTTATTGGTTGCATTGTTGCTTGAGGGTTGATAATGATAAAAGGGTGAAGTACACCATAGCAGTTCCATGCCGATAGCTATAAGGGGGTGGAAGATATGGTGGTTGAAAGAAGGGGGTGGAAGATATGGTGGTTGCCAGTCGTCAAATTATATATAAAAAAAATTGACTGAAGGCCAGCGATGACGTTTGTAACTCTATAGCAACGAGGTTACATACAGCGAAACGTGATGCCACAGACCATATCTTTGGACTACGCGTGATACAATGTCTTCAGCTCTTTCTCTGTAAGGATAAGCATACGAATAAGGAAATATAAGAATAAGAATTTTTTTAAATACATCTCTTTAGAAAATCGATTTGACGTTTCGCACATTATCTATCATAATCAACAAACACGCGAGCGGAGCCGCGGGTTTAAGCTAGTCACCAATAAAATATACTTAATTCTCTTAACCGGTTTCAATTATTTACGAGGCGCGTCCAGAAAGTAAGTTCCGTTTGGTAATAAAATGATACAGAAGAAATTTTTATTACACAAAATTCTACAACTCTTAAACTACTTTTCCACATAACTTCCGGAATTTTGCAGGCATTTGTCATAGCGTGGCACCAGGTTTTGTATACCTTCTTCATAGAAATATGCCACCTGTGTCTTCAACCAGTTGGAAACAGTGAAATTTGGGCGAAGTCCATAGCGAAAGCACTGATTGTAACCCTACGGTTTTCCTGGATCTTGTCATCAATCGCGTGAACCAGTTCTTCTGTAACCAAAGGTGGACGCCCACTTCGTTCTTCATCGTGCACATCACTACGCCCGCCATTGAACTGTCGGACCCATCTTCTCACCATCGAAGCACTCATCGCATTTGGTCCGTGAACATCGTAAATTTTCCGAAAAATTTCACTTGGTTTCACTTTCCTCGCATTCAGAAACCGAATCACCGACCTGATTTCACAGGCGGCGGGATTTTCAATCAATGCCGCCATTTCAAACAAGCTTAACAAAGCGTACGTAACTGACAGCGTTCTTCTCCTTGATACACATCGTCTACAGCGCATGTGTGGAGCTGCAATCGCAGCGCTGCAGCGGAGATAAATTGAAACGGAACTTACTTTCTGGACGCGCCTCGGTTTTTTCGTCGAAATGTGAAATGAGTAAAAATGGAAATGAGCGTCTGGTTTTCTTGGCCGGGAGATCCCTTGCGGGATTGTTCGGCCACCTTAGTGTAAGTCTTTTTATTTGACGCCGCGTGGGCGACTTACGTCCCAATGATGATAAGATGATGATGATTTGGACAACACACAACACCCAGTCCCCAGCCGGGAATAGAACTCGGGCCTCCTGCGTTATAATCAGCGACGCTACCACTGAGCTACGGAGGCGGACGTTAAATGAGTAAAAATGCATAGTCATAGTTAAAATATGCTTCACAAAAGCTGATGGTCGTATCAGAATAAAAGCTAAAATATGAGTGTTTGACATAGTCACGGTGGAGCGGCCGAGCGTTCTAAGACACCTGGCTGCGAAGCGCAAAGCTGCTCGCCGTCGGAAGTTCGAGTCCTCTCTCGGACATGGGTGTATTTATTGTCTTTGGCGTAAGTTAGTTTAAGGGGACCACATCGTGGTTCATGTCGAAAATAATCGATTTTCGGTTTTCATCATATTTCGATAGATTAAGGTTTCATTTAAGTACTTTGAAAAGGATTTTTAAGAAAATGATTTTTTTTCAGTTAATTAAAGAGCATTTTCCTACCAAGTGTGTTTGTGTGTCTCGTCCACTTTTCTGTCACACAGGTTTCTGCATATATTTTAGATCTTCATATCCCCTACATTGCAGGTAATTAATTTGTTTTAATTCCCAAGTGTGTTGACTATCCTTGGAATGCAACGGTCGGTTTTCTTTTGTTTCTGCTGTTTGTAAACAACACGATTTCAAACACGCTGTTAGTTTTTTTCCAAGTGTGATTGCGAGTAGTTGTTATACTTACGTTTCCAGTGCTTGTTTACGTGTGTTTTATTGTTTTTATTGATGGTGATGACGAAACGTAAAGGCGCTTTCAAGAAGCAACAATCCTTACTGATGGTAATCCTAGTGATGAATTGTTTCCAAGAGGAGAAAATTCGTGGTGTAAATACAACAGGGCTCAAGCACTGGAGAATCTTATCCGCACCAGCATTCTCTCCCTGCTGCACATATTTGAGCAATTAAACCTTTTTTCAGAGACTTGGCTGATCCTGACCTTCTAAGGAAATGTCTTCATGGTCAGACATAGAACCGAAATGAATGTTTCAACAGCATAATTTGGAACCGCCTTCCTAAAACTGTGGGCATACATATAATGAAACTAGGTGTTCATGATGCTGTTATTACATTCAAATGTGGTAATACTGGAAAGAGTTCGGCACTGAAAAAGCTGGGAATTAATCCTGGTGAAAATATGATCACTGGGCTGCAACATTGCGCTATAATGAGAATAGCTGGTGCAGACAGGTCTGCATCTAATATGGCCAAGAAAGCGAGACAAACATGCAGCAGGAAGGTGAAAAATAAGCTGTAAGACCTCCTACAGGCCAAATAAGGGCCATAGTATGAAGCAGGACAGTTTGAATTAACTGTAAGTAAGAAATTTCAATTTTTTTTAAGTCAATTTCTCGCAAACTAAAGTTTTCAGTATATAAGCTGCATTAATTCAAAACTATCATGGATAAATGAAAGAAATTTTCAGAGACTCTATATAACATAAAAATCCATCTCTGATACTAAATTCATTAATATTTTCGCATTAGGAAGTTCACAAAAAGTTTTCTGCAGAAAAAACTTAATATTTTTTCAATATTAAATTTAAGAAATTACTCTTAAAAACTGTAAAATATATAAAGTAGATTTTAGTACAGTTTAGTCTATTAGCATCATGTAACACACAGTGAAAATATTAAGGTCTAACATCAAATAGTTTTTTTTTTTTTCAGAAATGGGTCAAATACTTGTCTAAATGAACATGGGTGAGGCCCCCTTAGGGTGTTTCTAAGCCTAGGGACTGATGACTCATAGATTTAAAAACATTTGAACATTTGCTTGGCACGTTAGCATAAGGCAGACTCAGACTGTCTTATACTTACTTGCCAGACAGCCATATTTGATCATTTAGTCTGATATGACAATCCGTCTTCGGTGACGTATACTTCAACATATTTACCATGCATTTTTACTCATTTTACATTTCAGCAGACTCAGTTTGTCTAATACTTACGTGGAACACAGTCATATTTTATCTTTTATTCCGGTATGATAACCCATATTTTAACACGTTGACCATGCATATTTAATCATTTTACATTTCGTCGAGAAACCGTCCATTTCACATGTTCTCCTAAGTGAAGATGTTTCGACCTTTCTGAAGATGTTGATATAAATCGCTGAAACCGGTTAAGAGAGAGAAATATATTTTATTGCCAATTTTGACTTAACAACTTGAAGAAGGTGTACTTATATTAATTTTTATATTTTAATTATTTACTGACTTGTTAAAAAGTGTTTCAAAATGTTCAAATGTTTGTTAAGCTTAAGGGACTTAACTGCGGGGTCATCAGTCCCTAAACTTACAAACTACTTATGAACTACTGTACTAAAGACGACAAAACATCCATGCTCCAGGGGGGATTCGAACCCCCGACCGTAGCGGCCATGCAGACTGTGACTGGCGCGCCGCAGACTGCTCGGCCACTGCGGCCGGCTGACTTATTAATCCAAAAACATTGTAATTTTTCCAGTAACAATGTTAAAATGTTTGTAAACATATTGGATCAAACTGCTGTGGTCCTCAGTCCGTAGACGTACAATTTACTTTAACTTAAACGAAGGACAACAAACACACACCCGTCGCTGAGAGAGGACTCGACGTTCGGCGCGATTTCAATGACGCCTTACACGCTACAGCAGTGGCTCCTAACAATTTTACATATGCATGCCACCTACATTGGTTAATAAATGCCTAGAACTCCTGTAAATATGCAAGGTTTTCTTCCACTGTGTACACACTGCCTGATGAATGAAACGATATGGAGCAAGAAAAGGTTTCATGGACTTATGTCCGCAAGTGCATGATTCACATGTTAGAGACCATTTATTCAATCATATTTTGTTACAGCGACTGCAGTTAACCTGTTCCATTGAGTGACAGTAATAGTATGCATGCCTTCCTCCTGGACGGTGTGCTGTTTCCCCTACGTCACGCCATAGCCCATTCGTAACTGGTAATGATGTTGACTTACCTTGTTGGGGATGTGATACAGCCTTGTGCACAACGGTTCAGTATGCTAATGGAGAGCTTGGCACGAGTTTAATTACGCATAGCAAATGACAGAGGGCGACGTGCAGCAATATTGTATCGAGAAACCTATTACCGCAGACAACAGCCAGAGCATTCATGTGTTTGAAACAGTGTTTCGCCTGTTGTCTGGAAATTCGACGATAACGGAGCAGGAAATCACGAAGGACGTCCCCGAAATGTTCAGACACCATTGGAAGAAAATGTGTTTAACATTGAGGAAGGCGACCGTCGTGTCAGTACCAGGCAATTGGCGCGACAGAACAGACTACTGTGTCGAACATACATTCTCCATGACAATTTGTTACTACCCTAATCACCTATAACGTGTATAGGGATTACATCGGGAACAGAGTCGTCTGCGACACAGACCTGCTGGTTCCCGCATTGCGGTTGCTCGGTGCCCTTAAGTAAGCGTCTTTCTGCCACGCCACAATCAGGTAAGCCACACCACAATCCGGTTGGCCATGTCCCATTTGTCGCAGAGCAGGACTAAGACCGCTTTGTCCTGGTTTACGAGATGTTGAGACCTGCTCGCCTAGATTCGCGGGTTACTGACGATATGTAGTAACTACTGTCTTATGATACCGTCAACGGTTGCGCTCACCCTACAAAATCAAATGTTTGTAATCCTATGGGACCAAACTACGTTGGTCGTCAGTCCCTAGTCTTATAAACTAATTAAACTAATTATTTTTAACAGTTTTATATAACAGCCAACCGGTTGCGTAGTTTTAAGGTACTTGACCTAGGTATCGTTGTCGCTAGGGACAACTTCACCAGAAGAATAAAATACAATTACACGAAACACATGACGTCATGTAACTGTTTTTTATTCTTCTTACCGACGACGAAACCTACGTCAAGTACCTTAAAACTACGCAACCGGTTGACTGTTATATAAAACTGTTAAAAATAATTGGTTTACGGTTGCTGTTAACCAGCCATGTTCAAAGTTGTAATTAAACTAAGTTAACCTAACATAAGGACAGCACACACATCCATGCCCGAGGGAGGATTCGAACCTCCGGCGAGGGGGGCCGTGCAATCCGTAACGTAGCGCACCAGACCGCTCGGGTACTCCCACGCGGCGCTCACCCTACACAGAGGTTCCACTTCTTCATAATTATTTTACCACATATTATCCGGATTTTCTGCAAAACTACCTAAAATAGTTTCTTCCCATTAAGGCGCCTTGGTGCGGAGTGCGCGTTTGCTCCCCGTCATAGGTTCGCATCCTTCCTCGGGCACGGGTGTTTGTTATCCTTATTGTAAGTAAGTTTAAGTAGTTTGTAAGTCTAGGAACTGATGACCATAGGAGTTTGGTTCCACAGGTTTACAAACTTAAAAGTAATCTTTGTACTTTTTACTTCATATTCTAGACATTGATTGGACCTTTGGTGTTGTAATTCAGGCTTTTTAGGAGGAAATTTGTCTGTATGATCCTAACATCCCACTGCATAGTAACAAGATACATTGTTAGTCGTTTATTTCTGGAGAAATATGTGCCGGGTGATCAGAAAGATAGTTTAAATTTCAAAAGTTATCAATCAAAAATTGTACAAATGTTTGTATAGTCTATGGGAGTTAACTACGGGGTCATCAGTCCCTAAACTTACAAACTACTTATGAACTACTTACGAACTAGGACGGCACATATATCCATGCCCGAGAGGGGATTCGAACCCCCGACCGTAGTGGCCGTGCAGACCGTGACGGGAGCGCCTTAGTCTCCTCGGCCACCGCGGCCGGCGTTAATAAATCACGGAATAAAGTAGATAGAGGTAAAAATTGACTCACATGCTTGGAATGACATGGGGTCTTATTAAATCAAAAAGTATTGCTAGGCGCGTAAATGCTCTCTAGCGCGTCGTTTGGTGATGATCGTGCTCTCAGCCGTTACTTTCGTCATGCTAGGCCTCCCCGGTACCCAAACCTCAGTCCGTGCGATTATCCTTCCGAAATGTAGGGTTTTGCAGGGATCGAATGAAGGATAGAGCCACAGGTCGTAACACATCTGAAATATAACGGCCACTGTTTATAGTGCCGTCGATGCGAACAAGAGGTGACCGAGACGTGTAACCAAAGGCACCCATACCATCAAGCCGGATGATACGCCATTATGGCGATGACGAATACACGCTTACAATGTGCGTTTACCGCGATGTCGCCAAACACGGATGCCACCATCAAGATGCTGTAACCAGAACCTTGATTCATACGAAACAATGACGTTTTGCCATTCGTGCACCCAGGATCGTCGTTGCGTACACCATCGCAGGCGCTGCTGTCTGTGAGGCAACGTAAAAGGTAACCGCTGCAATGATCTCTGAGCTTATAGTCCATGCTGCAGCAAACGTCATAGAACTGTTCGAGCAGATGGTTGTTGTCTTGCAAAGGTCCTCATCTGTTGACTCAGGTATCAAGACGTGTCTGCACGATCCGTTACATCCAAGCGGATAAGATGCCTGTCACCTCGACTGCTGCTGATACGTGGCCGTTGGGATCCACCAGGGAGTTCCGTATTGCCCTCATGGACCCACCGATTCCATATTCTGCTAACAGTCATTGGCTCACGACCAACGCGAGCAGCAATGTCGCGATACGATAAACCGCAATCGCATTAGGCTACAATTTGACCTTTATCAACGTCGGTACGCATTTCTCCTCCTTACACGAGGCATCACAACAACGTTCCACCATGCAACGCCGGTCAACTGCTGTTTGTGTATGAGAAATCGGTTGAAACTTTCCTCATATCAGCATGTTGTAGGTGTCGCCACCGGTGCCAGCCGCGAATGCTCTTAAAAGCTAAAATGATCATCAGAATAAAATATGAGAAATCAGAGCTCGAACAGAGAGATTCAGGTGTTCTTTCTTCCCGCGCGCTATTCGAAAATGGAATGGGTGATAAATAGTATAAAGGTGGTTCGATGAACCCTCTGCCAGGCACTTAAATGTGATTTTCAGAGTATCCCATGTAGATGTAGATGTAGAGAAAAGAGTGACACTATACCTCATATAATTGCAATTATTTTGGGAGAGATGAGCCGTCGTTCTACTGATTGATTTGGTGCTGCTCGTCATCACTTACTGCCGGCGCCAACTTCCATACCGCAGCAGTACTTACGCCCCTAAACAGTTCACCTGTTCAGCCCTTGTGCACCGCACAGTCATTTATTTTAATTCGAATTTCTTGAGAATTAAGCTTGCTATTTATTAAGTAATCGTTTTATTGTCATTTTATTAAGCAACTGTTATTCTCTCACGTGGCTACCACCGTAATGTTTTACGCTCTTTATTTTCTGGGCAATGGGCATAAATGTTTGTTTCATATAATGACAATTGTTTGCAGAAATACTCATTTAAATTTACATTTGTATCGCATTTTACACGTGAGAGATACAATTATTTTTTGAGCGGTTAGATTGGCAAAGTCTGTAATCTTTAAGAATCGGGGAGGATGTCAACGACGAAATTCCAAACGTTGTTGGACTGAAAGCAGGTTCTGAAGAAAGGACGAGAGCATGGGTGTATATTTTCTATTAACGAAAGACTTGAAATCCTATGATTTGTTACAATCACGGAACTTCATATGAATCGGCTTCTCTTGTCAAGAAGATGTGAAAGATACAGGAAGGAATTATTAAAGGGATCACAGTGATGAATGAGACTGCACCACCTAGTGACAAGTCTTTAAAAAATCATTATTTCTTCATCCTTTTTGTGATGGGCGATCTCACTGATCATTGATAGTGCTTTATACCTGGAATACCAATATAAAGCAAGAGATGATGCCACAATAAACAAAATCTGCCATGGCGGAGCGGTCGAGCCCATTGAGGCACTATGCTACGTTGCGCGAGGACGTTCCCCGTCGGGGCAAGAATCCCCCCTCGGGCATGGATGTTTGTGTCGTCTTTAGTATAAGGTAGTTCATAAGTAGTTTGTAAGTTTAGGAACTGATAACCCCGCAGTAAAGTCCCTTAAGCTTTACAAACATTTGAACATTTTTGAAACAAAATCTTATTTTTAATTACGGTACTACACATACAAACAGAAATTCGCAGTTGTAAAGTCATATGAATGTTTACTCAGAAATAATCAACTGCAAATGCATCTTGTTACTTTGCAGTGGGATGTTAGGATCATACAGTCAAATTTCCTCCTGAAAAGCTGGAACTGGAACACCAAAAGCTTGTATGGTCCCATCAGTGTGTAGATATTAAGTAATAAGTACAAAGAATACTTTTATCCAAAAGTGAACAAAATTTCAGCCAACCGGTTGCATAAAAAAGCAACTGATAGGCTGAAAATTTGCTCGCTTTTGGATCGTGTTCCACCGTTGCTGAACTGCAGCCATGTTTAACATTTTGAATACTTTTATATTTGTAAAGTATGGGAAGACACTGCGGTGGTCATCAGTCCCTAGACTTACGTCACTTCTGATCCTGCAGTTGTCATTCTTTCATCTTCGCAGAATATATGACATCAACTGCGAATGGGCAAAACTGAAAGTGTTTACCCAGCCGGAACTCGAATCCGGGTATCCCCGTTTCTATGCAGTTGCGCTGACAGCTACACCACTGGAGACACAGTGATCACCGCACCTGCAAAGACTACCTAAGCACGAATCCCATGAGACATGAACTCCTAGGTTCAGAAGTGACGTCTGTTCTTTCGGAACAGACGCCACATATAATATATATAAATACTAATGTTACGGTCTGACATAAACGTGAGTTTGCGAGAGGAACTTGGAACGACTGACGGGCACTGATCCTTTCGTTAGTGGGGAGGGGTGGGAAAGTTGGCGGCCCTTACTCTACGGAAATTAGTTTCTGAAACTACGAGTTTGAGTACTGTGGGCAGGGTAAAGCTGAGAATTTGTGTTTGACGGGAAGCGTGCTCAGGTTGCAGGTGCTTGCAGGTGCGGTGATCACCGTGTCCCCACTGGTGTAATAGTCAGCGCAACTGCCTAGAAAGCGGGAAACTCGGGTTCGAGTCCCGCCGTGGTACAGTTTTTCAGCTTTGCCCATTCGAAATTGATGTCATATATTCTGTGAATATGAAAGAATAACAACTGCAGGATCTGAAGTGACGTCTCTTCTTTCGGAACAGTCGTCATACACACACACACACACACACACACACACACACACACACACACACACACACATGTGAGGAACTTGAGACGACATTACCACCCGTAGTGGAGACAGAACCAACAGTTTAACAGGAATTTCAATTACAAAAGAAATGCATCAAATAAGCAGCATCTTGCTATTTTCAATGCTATCATACATATTTCAAAAATGTTCAAATGTTTGTATAGCTTATGGGACTTAGCTGCGTGGTCATCAGTCCCTAAACTTACAAACTACTTATGAACTACCTTATACTAAGGACGGCACAAATATCCATGCCCGAGGGGGGATTCGAACCCCCGACCATAGTGGCCGTGAAGACTGTGACTGGCGCGCCGCAGCCAGCTCGGCCACCGCGGCCGGCTATTCATATTTCCCACTTATTAAATGTAGTGGTGAATTTCCCAATACGGATAGGGAATAGTAATAACAGTAATGTTAAGCTATATCGACCGTAAATATCAGCATATAGTAATAAAATGCCATTAGAGTTCAATAAATAAGATACATAGACATTGGTTTACACTAACAGAATCGTAGTCGTATCCGTAGCAGATTCAAAGTCGAATACGTACTGATTCCATGCATACCGATGATTCTAGACAATTTACAATTCAAATACAATAGGCTCCAGTTCTCTTTGCTTTCGTCTCTTGGAGTTACCATCAACATAGCACAAAGCCATTTGTTGACCATTGTTAGCTTAAATTTTGAACATTCATGCTTTTCATGCATAGCAAGACATTGCACCTATAAATAAATATCTCTGCTGAAACTATGTCACACTATATTGTCTGTCCATCCAAGAGGAATTACCTAGCTATAGTAGTTACTGCTACTGAAAAGCCAGGGAGATGGGGTGTGAGCTGGTCACAATAGTGAATAACAGAAATCCACAAACAAATCACAAGTAGAAAGCACGCTATAGTACCCCAATGTGGAATGCGCAATTAATCTCTCTAGTGTGAATGGTGAGAATGTCCGAAAACGCCTCCTACATCACTGTCGGTTTTGTTAATTCTTCCTGTATCATGACAGCAATTTGGGTATCAAGGCAGTTGAGAACTGTTCTCTATTCCAGTGCGTGCAAAATGCAAATGGTATTTTTTTAGTTACACACTTTCTTTTAATAGACTGCATGTTTGCTAGGCTGATATCGTCCTTGCGGCTTACTGTGTAACACCTATGTTAAGCACCATCCAGTCTGTGATATCTGTCTTCTTTATATTGTACATCACTATTCCATGGAATACCATGGATGTCATTTTCTGACGACTTTTAACGTTCATGTGCTAATCAGAATGAAAAATGCTCCAAGACAGCATTTCAACTTGTGACGGAAGTCAGAAGTCCTCGTTTGATCATTTGTGGTGTGTGTGTGTGTGTGTGTGTGTGTGTGTGTGTGTGTGTGTGTGTGTGTGTGTGTGTGTGAGTGTGTGTGTGTGTGCGCGATGTGTGTGCGTGTGTGTGTGTGAGTTATTCTTAGCATAAGTTAATTTAAGTAGTTTTTAAGTTTAGGGACCGATGACAACTGCAGTTAGGTCTCATAGCTTTACAAACAGCTTTGATTGACAAAAGTAATGGGTCACTTCCCAATATCTTCTTTGGCAAAGTGAACAATAGGCATGGACTCAACAAATGGTCGAAAGTCTCCTGCAAGAATTCTGAATGGTAACTGTAGGACATTGTTTCCAACGAGATTCCCTTTGGACAATCTGAATTGCCAAACTATTCACTGGAATTGTCCATAATATTCTTCGAACCAGTCGGAAACAATTTTGACCCCTCACATAATTGGGAATATGAACTCCAAGAATGTCTATGGTTTCCCGATAACCTGACATTTAAAGTCGACGATAGATTTTACCACAGAAATCAGGCAAATTCCAGGTAAAACAACAAACAACATTCTGGAGCCATTTCTACCTTAAACAACGCCTTGTTGAAAATTTGGGTTATGACTTTTTGGGGTCTGCGTGTCTCTCGTACCCTACAATTAGAGCTTAATAACTGATATATGGAGTTATTTGACGAAGCCACGGTTTTACAGGTCCCTAGTACACTCGATATGGTCAAGATTCCAAGATTGGCATTTCGAAGAGATGTCATGCTGCTAGTAAAATCACTTGAGTGGCTCATGTGCTAGTCGTCGACCACTGCGTTGTCCGTATTCAGAATATACCCGTGAAATTGTGTATTCTCGGCACGCTTGTGAAACAATAGATAACGTAGTATTGAATTTCCTAACGACTTCCGAAATGAGATGTCTCTTGCCTGTACCTCTAATTAAGTAGCTGCATTAGCTGCATTGAAAACCCTTTAAATTCCGTCGTGTGTCCAAAATATGGTCGGAAACTATAGGAACGGAGTAAAAATAACAGGTCTGACAATGTACCACACAAATATACGTTTGAATGCAATACAACCGTCCTTTGTATTGCTTATCGCTGCCTCGTCACGTCTGTTACGTAAGTGCATAATTGGGCAAAATATTTATAATGCTGACAGGAAACAGTCCCTTTGTAATTCACAGGAGAATTATCCGTCAAAGAAAATTCTGTAACGATTGTTCTTGTGGCGAAACTTACGGTTGCTACCACATTACTACGCATGAACGTCTCTCACGTACTGTGGCCTGAGAATTTCACTGTGTTATTAGTTTCGAGTGTCCGAGAGAAGCATACTTGTTTAGTGGCCTGTTCAGTGAAACAGTTAATGGTACTCACGATAGAACTTCGCGTATTAATTGTTAAGTGGCCTGCAAAGCACGATTCGTGGAAATTCGTGTTGAAACATCTGAAGTGTTTCGGCAAAACCGACAGCAAAACGGACAGCAAAACTTGCAATACAGAAGGTAATGGATCTGAATCGAACAAACACGTGAGCTACTCCCGTGACAGCGATGTTGCAAATATTTTCTGGGCCAGCACAGTTTCGCCCACGCAGTATGAAAGAAACATAATGTTGCTCAGGAAGAATAATGTTTAGGAATACCAGACGTATATTCGAACTCCAGACCACTGGCTCCACAAAAATTAGCAAATACTTTCACGATTCACTTATGCGTCGAGAAACATTGGGATTACAACACGATACCTGTCAACCGAATTGTCATTCCTTGCATACACAAATTCAAGACGAAATGATTTTTAGAGTCAGTTAAATGAACCGAAACTCACCTGGAAGATATTCACGTAGTACTTGCCTTTGCAATACATTAGCAATATATAAATAACAATGATTATGTGTAAAATATTTAAAGCTGAATGGAAATAACTGTACTGTATAGCAATAACAAGCGTTACCTGCACATTTTAGGGCTTTGAAACAGGTGGTTTTTCGGATAAGGTTCATGGTTTATTTGATAACCGGCGATATATCAACAAATAAGCTATTCAAAAATGTCGGTAGTTACCAACTAAACAATGCTTCATTTCTTCTGTTCTGGACATGCAGCATTAACCGGTCAATGTATGACCTTACGGTAATAGAGAATTACTTGAAGTCTGCTGCAATAATATTTATTTAGCTTGTGCTGGTTGTTTCCACTACAAGCTAGTTTCGGCTATTGTCATTATCTAGTGGACCTGTTAATGTTTTAATAAAAATAACTACCTACGTCTATTAATTACAATTTTATGTAAAAAATCGTCACAAATTTACTTAAGTCTATTTGACCTGACGTGCATAAAGCATTTTAGATTCATGCTATTCATGTCACAGGGTGAGTCAGGGTAAAAGGTACATGCTTCGAGGGGTGATACAACTACTGATTCTGAACAAATAACTTCTAATAAACATATGATATTTTGCGAACCGTTTCCCGGCAAACCAATGAAAACAAAAAGAAACAGGAAAATTGTAGGTGACAGTAAATTAAGATACTGTTATGTAATGTTTTGCTTAATTGAGTATGTTTCCTCAAAGAAGGTGTTCGAACAACAGTCCGCTGCCTACTTCAGTGCACTTCAAGATGGGATTATTTTGACTTTTTGATATTGTTGCCCAGGTGGCTGAAGAGCGGAAGGACACCTGGCAACACTGTACTGTTTTCGGTTCGGTTTCGTAGTTGCTGCGAAGAAAAGAAGAATTGTGGTCGCATGCAGTATGTTTACATGTAACACATCTTTCGGAAGACGAAAACCGTTTTTCGCTGTCGTGTTTACATGTCACAGCCTGAATCGAATTTCGTATCCCACTTAATATGGCGGCTGAAAAACAGCTGATTCAGCTCCTGATTTAGTCAGGACAATCGCTATTTTTCTTTACTTAAATACACAGAGTCATGCTCACTCTAATATTTATACTTTTATTTCACGCTATAAAATGTCACTCTGTCCATATGTGCCGAAAATTCTTAACAAGTGAAACACAATCTGACAAACCAAGAACACTTCAAAAACGATTGCGTTTATACGGGCAAGAAAATCGATTGTGGAACTGGTAAACTACTTAAGAGAAGTGTATTTTCAGAATCGGTTTTGGAGTGTTTACATGACCAACCAAAAGCGGATTTGAGATATCTGTTTACGAAATCCGGCTTTGGGAGCCCATGTAAACGGGGTGATGGAGTACCCATGACGAAGTATCTGTTTTTTATTTGCCGCTTTTAAAACTGTAACCCTAGAAATGTATAGTGTAAGACATCATAAAGTGAGAACCACATAGGAAAAGATCCATAAACAAAGTATTTTTTATGATTTTTAATGAAAGAATAATGCATTGGAAATTTTTGCCCATGGTTGGTGCTTGTAGGGTTTATGACATCGCAGGATGACGGCGAACTGCATTGATGAATTATCTCCAAAAGGATAAACGCCAAGATCGCAGTATGACTAACCTAATTAATTGAGTGACGTTCGGTTTCTATGGGCTATGCTATGCCGTCATCTACGATATAGTCATCTTACGATGGACGTTCAACAGAAGTGCAACTTTCACTTACAAGGAAAGTACATGGGCTCGAACAAACATATCTGTATGAACGTTTGGTTACAGGATCTCTACGTACACCTCAATGTGCTGGTGGGTGTCGTTTTTCTGCAAAGCTCTGCAACCATGCTCTATATGTAATTGCAGACGCCATACGTAATGCAGATATCTTAACTATAACTTATGTAATAATCATCGTACATGTTCTCTAGCGTATTGTCATCAAAAGCCGTGATGATAGTTGCAACTTTAACCTCCTTCCCGAAAGACTGATGGTATTCACTGTCACTGCTTCCATCGCCTCTTCCAGCACTTACCGTAGCACTACCGCATTCAATGAGTTGTTCGTCATTATCATCCCTACTATCATTATTATGAGTTTGTAACAACAGTAATTAACTTATGCTCATATTTCTGTACCATAACAGATACGAGAAAGCATGCAAATGATTCATCTTCTACACTAATACCATGTTCACTAAGAAGGGTTCTTCGAAACATCATCTCAACTAATCGTAATACATTAGCAGGATTGATTAGCAATCGCCGCCACATCTGACGCTTCACCACACAAATAACGTCACAAAGCGCAACTTCGGAGGTACATTGCACCGTCACTACTGGCGAACCGACAGGTCAAAGTGCAATGTGACATGGCACACGCAAGGCCTCTAACGGACGACTGCAGAGTTTTGCAGATGCGGAAGTATCACTAGTGCAATAAGGGATCTTTACATTATCTCTCATACAATTTTGGTGTATGTGTTTGTTCGAGCCCAAGTACTTTCTTTGTTAGTCAAAATATATCTTGGGTATTTTATATTTTGAGTAAGTGCAATGGATGGCGTTGTACGACAGAATAAATACACAAAAAATGTAATACAAAGACATTATTGGTAAATCTGAGCTGGCCGCGGTGGCCGAGGGGACTGAGGCGCTCCAGTCACGGTCTGCACGGCCACTACGGTCGGGGGTTCGAATCCCCCCTCGGGCATGGATATTAATGCCGTCCTAGTTCGTAAGTAGTTTGTAAGTTTAGGGACTGATGACCCCGAAGTCCCATAACTATACGAACATTTGAACATTTGATTTGATAAATCTGAAGCATTGACTTAAAATTTGTGGTGCGGCCGGGATTCGAACGCAGACCTTCATGCTTGCAGACGTCTTAACCGTTGTGTGTGTGTGTGTGTGTGTGTGTGTGTGTGTGTGTGTGTTCTATGGTTAGTTCTCTTCGTTGCGGACACTGATCGTTTGTGTTCGTTCATGTTCGGTGTGTTTTTGGCTCAGCTTTTTTATTACAGAGGGCGTTGAGCCCTCTGACCGGGCGCGCTGTGCCACGGCGCCCGGCGAACCGTTAGACTACCACACCACTAACGGTTAAAGCGCCTTGGAATAGTCTATGTACGATTTCCCTCCACATGACAAACTTGAATTCAGCTTCTGTGTTACAAAGATAATTGCCACTACTGCCAAGGTTCTCCATGCAGCGGAATAGCACCTCGGCAATGGACATGGTGGAACAATCCTGTTAAGGTGATGTAAATATAAATTAATACAAATAAACAATCCCAGAGACGAATTTACGCCTCAAATATGTCAAAGACATTATTGATAAATCTTAAGCATTGAATTAAAATTTCTGGTGCTGCCGGGAATCGAACCCGGACCTCCATGCTTACTAGGCAGACGTCTTAACCGTTATAATACAAAGGTACAGTAGAACCTCTCAAACTCGACACAATGTGCGCTTAAAGGTTGTCGAGTTTCGAGGTTGTCGAGTTTTAGGGAACTTAAATAAAAATAACTAGAGTTGAAAAATGAAACGCTTATTTAGAATATTAAAATTGTACATTCATTGATTTATTATATACAATTATATATTTATATCAACATTTATAACTTATAATCAAGAAAACAAAAAAGGAGTTTGAGACAAAAGGCCTAGTAGAATCTGAAAATGCAGTGTTCATTACAATTATAACTGAAGTTGTTTATGATGCTTATAAAAAGTCCATCACAGTTAGTTATGGAAAGTTTTCTGAACACTAGAAGAAAAGTGTAAAAGAAAACTTACTGAAGTCATTTGAAAAACCCTGTGATTGGAGACTGCTTTTCTGTCTCCACACGGCGTCTTGCAGCTTGATCATGGAGTCGCCTGAGGAACAGAATCTCCACTCCAGTCGCTCTCTCACCACGCTCAAGTCTTTTTAGGGCACCAAACTTTGCTTCCATTGACACTGACACTTGTTTCCTCTTCTTCTCCGCCATACTGTCGCTCTATATTCCAGCACAAAACTCGTTTAAACAATTGTCAATCAAAATCAACTGACCACTACTGTGTCTCAACAAACACTAAACTGAACGCCCAGTGACGACGATGTAGCAAGGGTAGTTTATGACCTGCCCGGGAATCGCAGGCCAACGCGCGGCCTCAGGATAAGGAAAGTGGCCACAGAAATCCTCGAACGTGCGCAAACAACAGCCCGCCCCCAGCTGGGCAGGTAAAGGGTGCGTTGAACGACCTTAGAAAACCCAGTTAACCTAGTATGAGTCTCTAGCGCTCTCGGGCGGTCTATGTACTGATGGAAAGTTTTACGTTATGGGCGGTGTAAAAAAAAAAAAAAAAAAAAATATATATATATATATATATATATATATATATATATATATATATATATATTAATTCACCAGCTCTGTCGAGTTTTACGGAATGTCGAGTTTCCGGGAATCGAGTTTGAGAGGTTCTACTGTATAACCTTTGCACTAAATTGTCTGCAGTTATGGCATATCTATTTGATTATCTGATCATAAAATAGACGCTTTTTTCTAGACAGTGCAAAATAAACAACTGTTCATAACGTTCAGTATTTTATAACTAGAGCTTATAGAGCTGCCTCTGTAGCGAGCTAGAAGTGGTAGCGTCGCTGAAAGGAGAGCAAAGGAACCGCCAGCCTTCTGACTGCTTTCAGATTAATCAAGCAGCGGTGAAACGAAATAGCGTGCCCGAGTGCGAAGTTCCGGCCGCACGTTATGTTGCGTGACCCGCATTCCGAGGGCGGCGGCGAGGGCAGGAACAGGAATAGGAATAGCGATGGCGGGCTAACTGAATCTCGCCGGATTCCTGCTGATCCTGCCGTCCATTCTTTATCTGCGCCGGAAGGAGACAGCGGCTGGGCGCCGGCCGCTCCTCGCGCTATGTGGCAACTTTGTGGTTGCCTTCCCGGTCACGCAGGCGGCGGGAAGCACCTGCTACTCGAGACCGCCGAACATCGCGATTCACGACCCACCGCCGAGCCGCAATGCAGTCGTCTAGGGGAAGCACGCCGTCAGGAAGAGCTCCACAACGGTCTAGTGTTGGTGAATGCAGATTGCTGACAACAGTTTATAGCGTACTAGCTTAAGCCCGCCGCTCCGCTAGCGTGTGGCCGAGGGGACTGAGGCGCTCCAGTCACGGTCTGCACGGTTAGTACGGTCGGGGGTTCGAATCCCCCCTCGGGCATGGATATTTGTGCCGTTCTTAGTCTTAGTTAGTTCATAAGTAGTTTGTAAGTTTAGGGACTGATGACCCCGTAGTTCCCATAGACTATACAAACATTTGAACATTTTCTTTCCGCGTGTTGGTTGATTATGATAGATAAGCTACCTTTCAGTAGTGTGCTATGAGACTGGTTTTGAAGGATGAAATGAAATACAATACCTTCTTTAGAAACAAACATTTTTAATCAACATTCAAATAAAAAAATAAAGTTATGGGAAGTGCTTAACGATTTACAATAAGTAAAACATACATTATTCCTTATAGCCTGTGTTGCAATACCTCAACACGTATGGTGAGAGTTGTGATGTCGCACAAGTCTGAAGTGCGCGCCACCTACTTTCGCCGCGCGCCGCCATGCACGCACGGCGCGGCGCACTTACGACGTCAGCCACGAGCGCCCTCTGCTACAACTCCGCTCGTGGCCACCACTGAACGACATCGTTCACTTGGGACTGACATAGGAACCAGCTAACACTTCGGAATCAGATAGGCACCAGTGAAGACTTGGCTATCGGATAGGCACTAGGCAGGCCTCTAGCTCAACTATGTATCAGCATTCTGCAGTACTGAGCTATGTATAAGTATTAATAAGTCTCTAAGAAATATATTTCTCGTTCTAATTTACTCTAGTGTTTCTTGTTTCTGCTGTCCCACTGGCTGGTCACCTCCTACCTGCACAAGCGTGCATCCTTTATTCCGGCGTCGGTCTTTCTACTCCGCCACCGACACCTATGACGGAAACGAGACGCAAAAGCGGCGACGAGGCTGGGACACAAAAGTGGCGTCGAGGATGGGATACAAAAAGAGTAATGTCCAAATTAATTTTAATTTCATTTTACGGCATTCTGGTAAACTACGTTATCTCTATTAAAAGAAATTTCTTTTTTACTGCTTTATTTATTTATTCTTACATTTCCTTATTCGTATGCTTATCCTTTTGACGACTTTCAACCACCATATCTTCCATACCCTTATAGCTATCGGCATGGAACTGCAATGGTGTACAACGGGAGACTTCGAACAACAATTAGACACAGACCATTCGTTTGCATTCTGTAGTTTTCGCTGCAGAGCGAAATATTAACACACACACACACACACACACACACACACACACACACACACACACACACGTAGAATTTTATATACACCGATAACTTTCCATCCCAATATACTCCACCCTTTTATCATTATCAACCCTCAAGCAACAATACAATCAATAATATCAGTTTCAAAGAATAATTATTGTTCCGCATTTCGCGTTATATTCTTCAGATTACTAAATATCTATCAGATCACTATAAAACCGTACCTAAAACCTTTCTCAGGTATAAATTAGTAACTGTACAAATATTTAAGTCTCTGCGTCTTCTCGTTCGGACGTGATAAGCTTACACCGAATAGACATTCACATTAATATATAGAGATAAATAGCTATTCGATCGCCATAAAACCGTGCCTAAAGCCTTCCCCGGGTAGACAATAGTAACTGTACAAATTGTTAGCTCTTCATGTCTTGTTGTTCAAACGTGATAAACGTACACCGAACAGACATTCACTTTTATAGATATACATCAGTATGTATGGTAACGCACTTAGTGTCTGAAGGAGGTTTCAGCTAACACCCGAGGTGATTTCATGATTATGGGTATTTAGCCGGTAAATAAAAAAGCTGAAGATCAAAACCAACTGCAGAACGATCTAAATAAGATATCACTATAGTGTGAAAATTGGCAATTGACTCTAGATAGTCAGAAGTGTGAAGTCGTCCACATGAGCACGAAAAGAAATTCGTTAAAATTTGATTACAAGATAATCAATCAAAAGTGAAGGCCATAAACTCCATTAAATACCTAATAATTACTATTGTGTCACACTTAAACTGGAAAGAAAACGTACATAATGTGGGAAAGGCGAACCATAGACTGAGTTTGATTGGCAGAACCCTTAAAAGATGCAACAGAACTGCTAAAGACACTGCATACATTACGCTTGTCCGTCCATTTTTGGAGCATTGCTGCCCAGTGTAAGATCCTTATCAGGTGGGATTAGCGGAGGACATCGAAAGATTCAAAGAAGGGTAGCTCGTTTTGTATTGTTACGATACAGGGGAGACAGCGTTACATAAATGATACAGGATCTGGGATGGGAATCATTACGACAACGGCGCTTATTGCTGCGGCGTGGGCTACTTATGAAACTCCAATCGCAAATAAAAGATCATCAGAATAAGATAAGAGAAATCAGAGCTCGAACTGAGAGATTCAGGTGTTCTTTCTTCCCGCGCGCTATTAAAGAATGGCATTGGAGATAAATAGTATAAAGGTGATTCGATGAACCCTCTGCCAGGCATTTAAATGTAATTTGCAGAGTATCCCACGTAGATGTAGATGACAGAATAAAATCACAGTAATTAATAATAACATAGTCAGCTGTATTCTCATTTTATTATTGATTGGCAACCAGTTTCAATGGACCGAGCCATCATTTTCAAGCCCTTATAATAGGGTAATCAGTCCTGCATGGACCAATCCATCAGCGTCAGGCTATTACAATAGGGTAATCTGCTATAATCTTGAAACTGGTTGCAGTTTACAAATGTAAGTACGTATGTACATAACATTATTATATTATATGTGTTTTTCTATGTTAATAACAAGGCCTTAACAGCAATTAATTGTAAATATTACTGTTAACAATATAAACTCTGCGATCTAGAGTCCTTAATTATTTGTTCGTCGGGAGTATACAATATAACTGCTACATTACAGCTGAACAGATTTTTTTTCATTCTTATTCTTTCTCTAAATACTCGTTAGCCATTTTAAGATGCGTATTGTCGCTGCGACAGTAATTAGGAGGACCAGAGAAATTAATAAATCATAAACCTTGTAGTCCCTTCCTCGTGGGGAAACTACACGAGCGATCTCTTAGTAACCGGCCCGAGACTATACAATTCTTCGTCACGTTAAAATGAAATTATGAGACATTAGAAAACTGACGGAGTTACGGTTTGCAGCAGACGAAAATTTTATGTTTTCTGAAGATTTCACTCCCTCAATGTACTCGCCTATATTTAATAACACAGAAGTTCCTCGCATGTAGAAAATTCGGTAGCATAAACAGAAATGCATTTTCGTAAAATGTTGATATTTCGTCTTGCTACAAATAATACTCAAATTTCAACACAGTGCTGCTTTTGCAGAATACATTGATGCTAGTTCCATATTTATACTGTGAGTAGTTTCCGAGTTTTGGCGACTTGAATGGAACGTGAGTTAACGCCAGAGTTCCGTGCGGGACGTGGTAACTGTGCTTCGGACCTCTGTGTATTCCTGCAAAATTGTCAATCCTAAAGTTACGTTGAACAGAGTATAGGTCAAGTAATTCCTCATTCGAATTCACAAGGTAGATTGCACCCAGTTCCAGTCCCTTCACCTAGGAAAAATTGTATGTACTATCGGCAATGAAAACGGGGTCTTCCACTTGGTTGCCATCCGCACTGACTACTCTGCTACAGAGACGGACCTCTGCCACGTAGTACCTTTCAAGTTTGTATATTCTTCCGTCACTATTTTTGTGTGTCAACTTATTACTTTTATCTATTGCTACTGATGTTAGCTGGCGGACTGTTAGACATATTCGCTCTTTTCAGATGGATATTTCGTAACGTTGCAGGTGCAGCTGACTGACATCCAAACGCGAATATTAGTGACTGTTTCTCCATTTAACTGAAGGGCATCCCCGTAAATCTTTGTCGAGGGAGATGTATCTGAACTATTTCTATTTATCTGTCACATACTGCTGATCAGCCTCTCTCAGATAGAAACTATGTTTCATGGATAAGTATGGCAATTTGAGTGTTGACTGTGATTGCACGTATGGGTGGTGAAACAAACGGATTTTTAAGTCCGCGAGAAAACCCTTGTTCACGGTAAAATTAAGTCAGAGAACTCTTTGCAATTTGAATCGTTTCATAACAATTGTAATCCTTTCTTTTACCCAATTTTCTAGAAATGGACACTTGTATTCCTAGTTCGACATAGCGTGGAGTGACCGAACGTTCGAAGGCGCCTTGTTACGGATCGGACCGCTGCACGCCGTCGGAGGTTCGAGTCCTCCCTCGGCCATGAATGTATTTTTCGTCGTTAGCATAAGTTCGTTTAAGTAGTTTGTAATATTAGGGACCGATGGTTAGAGTGTTTAAGTCCTGCAGATTTACAAACATTTGATTTTTACCATTCGTTCTAGTGTATGTGGGTTGAATCACGAAACTCTACTGATGCAAAACTATTATTCTCTAAAACGCACGATTCCAACTAGTAACTAGAGAGTCGTATACATTATCTAGTTTTATAGATAACTGAATCACAACAGCATTAGTTATTCTTGATATCTTCTCATTACATATATATGCTGTCACATGTCAATTCATAATTTAAATTGACGCTAATTGGACGTATGTTGCTCTCTAAAGATGGTGTAAGAATCTGATTTCTTTTTGAGAGAGTATTTCTAGACCTTAAACTTTGCTCAGGGAACCCGTATATGTCGCACTGCTGATTTTGTTTTAGGTACGCTACTAAGATAATCAAATATCGCTCCCAGGTTTCTCGCTAACGCTAGAGAAAGATCACTGACGATGCTTCTTGCGTGTGGGAGAAATAAGAATTTGCAAGACTGTGATCGTTGGCGTGGCACAACTGCAACAGTAGTTTACTGTTGTCGCTGAGACACGTTGCATAGCGACAGACGTGAAACATTGTTTGGATAAACGAGCTCAAAATTTGACGTATTGACCGATATGTGGATAACAAGGAAGTTATCTGGAAAAAAATCGGAAGCTAACACCAACACTAACAAAACTAATAACTGTGATGAAAGCCTTAAGCACCTGTCTACACTGAGCACTCATGCCTGCAGCGATAAGGTATGCGATCGTCATTCAACATTACTACAAAATATCAGTAACTTTCATTATTTATAGTATTAAAATTTAAATGTTGGTTTGTGAAACACTGTTAATCTCCGAAAGTTCTTGATCTATTGCTTTAAAATTTTGATACAATGTTGCATTCGAAGACAGGAAGGTTTTTATACACCCATATCCATAATGTATTACCTACAACCTATATATATATATATATATATATATATATATATATATATATATATATGCAGTTTTGTGTAACAGTATTTCCCATTATGCTATTTATATAAATCCATGTATTGTTCACGTTAAAGTTTATATGTATAAAAACATACGCTTTTTACTGTGAAAAACTGTGTCAGAATCTCAGATTTCCCTAAGTTTGCTTGTTCAAATCCGTGATCTCTAAAAGTTTTTGTACTCTACTACTTTCAAATGTTGACACAAGGTTACATTCTAGTGCAGAAGGATTTTTAAGTACCTATTTCTTTAATATATGACGGATAACTTTTGAACACATAACGTTGAGAGTCTACACATTATAAATTAATGTAAATTCAAATATGTCATGTATTAAAACTTTTTTACATTGAATCAAGCATATAAAATAATTGAATATTGTGTCCAGATTTCACAGAATGTTTTTATACATAAGATTTAGAATATAACTCTAACCAAGACACTATTGTTTGATGAAGTTGTTAGAGTAGATACAGGAAATTGATGTAAAGACGTGGGAGAAGGCGATGAACATACAGAGCGAGATGTACAGAGAGAGGGAAGAGTTGGAGAGGAACGGAAAAAGGACGAAGAAGCATCTGATGGTCAAAGAAGGGGGAAGGACACGGATATGTGGATAGGAAGAATGGGAGTACGAGATACACAGGGAGAAGCGGAGGCTGCATATGGAAAGGGAGAGGGAAAGGAGGAGAAGGACAGACAGACAATGAATGAGACAAGGGAGCAGGGAATCTAGTATGTATATCTAATGGCCACTCAGAATGCTTTACGAAATTACACTTATTACATATGTGAGGTTTTCCTTTTTTTCTTCGTCCTTTTTTTTTTTTTTTTTTTTTTTTTTTTTTTTTCTCTCTCTTTCGTTTAACCCACAACAAGCCATACCAACGTGTGACAGGATACAGCTAGTCCTATAGAAATACTACGAGTGTCATATATTACGACCTCCATCTTGCAATACAGCCCTTTCCAGGAATACTAATACTAAAATATGAAGATGGAAGAACAGCACACTGTAAGGAACAATCATGTAAAATAATGTAAAAAAACTGCTTAAAATATTATGAATCCCGAGTAAACCAATAAAAACCATACGTAACTGATTCTCTAACTTCGCAAGAAGTAGAAATATACTTGAAGGTCAAAGAATAACAAGGCACATGAAGGTGATTACGACACATTGTTCAAATGTCCTTACAAATTCTGACTTACAGAACCATTGTCTAAACGTTGTACCGCGATCATCATCGAACGATTACACAACTTCGGTGGTAAGAGCAATATAGACAAATACAGAGCAATATCGCTATACATTGGACATAAAATTCTGTCCAAGGTCCTATATTGAAGAATTAAGGAACAATTACAAAATGAGATAGGGCACTAACACCGAGGTTACACACAATGAGATGTTATCCAAGGCAGATAATCTCTGCATATACTCAGTACTATAAATTTTAAGGAATCTAGGGCTCTCTTCAAAACTAATTCAACCGATACAAGCCTCTTTGTACTAAATCGAAAGTAAAGACAAAGAACTAATTTCTGAAATACTACTTGTAAAAAAATTCTTAAGCAAGGTGACTAACTATCACAATTAATGTTCATTTTTGCATGGAATACACAATAGGAAATTATTAGGACGACAACCTCAAGAACATAATAAAACTTAGAAGTGTTAAAAGTGAAATAAAGTATAAACTGCTTGGAAATTACTTATGAGCTTGCCCTCTCATCCAACACTATTCAAGAATACAGACAAGCTGAATCGCTACAGTAAAATAAGCCACCAAATATCATTTGATAAACCTGTCCAACTCTTGCAAACAAAATTACTATTAAAAGATCAAGAAACCAAAATCTATTACTAATAATAAATCTGTAAATGTAGGCATGTCGTTGTTCGCTTCAATCTTCGAAACTACTAGACGAATTTTCCTGTGGTTTTCACACGAAACATGAACGAGGATTGTTTTAGGATCTAGGCATGATGTCATCAAAATAGACTCAAGAGAAAAAAGATATTGTAATTTTAAGGTTCTTCAGTAACCGTCATGTCTGAATTGTTCATCTATTAAAAACCACTTATCTCCAAAAGTACTTCACGAATTCGCATGGGATTTTCACAGGTAATTTCAGAGTACATTGGGGAAACATAGACTTCGTTTCAGAAAAATTGTATTACCGAAAAAACGAATACCACAATTTACCGTTTTTTATCTAGAACCGACATGTCTGTCTTTCTCTTTCATTGCGTTAATCTCCAAAACTAATAGACGAATTTTTCAGGGTTTTTTTTTTTTTTTTTTTTTTTTTTCACATGTAACGTGAGAATTTCGTGCGATTACATAAACGCTTCATTTCACAAAATCGGATCAGAGAAAGTAAGGCCATTACAATTTAAAAATTTCTCTTGAAAATAATCGCTGGTGCTTATATGTAGAGCATAGTCTAGAAAATTACTACACGAACATTCGTTAAGCTTCACACGAAATTTTAGAATAGCTTGGAGCATAACGTAGGCTTCTTTCATCAAAATCGAATTCGGAGAAGAAAAGATATCGATCGTACTTTGATGTTTTATGCTCACACTATGCTTATAAGCACGGTGTAGTACTGCATATATCTAAATGCACTAAAGGAACATTCGTGGGGTGTCAGATAAATTCAGAATAGCCTGGGGCAACATATAGGCTTCATATAATCAAAATCAAAGCAGAAAAATAAAATATATCGTTATTTGAAGTTTTGTGTGTATTTCATACTTCGAAAGAAACGACGTAATGCAGCAAAAAACCAATATGCGGTGTTTGTTTCATAGTGCACCAGAAAACTAATAGATAACTCTGCCGGTGTTGGTGTGGAGTTTAGTAGCGATCGAATTATCAACCTTTGAAAGAGCTATTTACTCTTTTAATTTTCCAATTTACCATACTTCTAAAAATCGTTTTCTTGTTTGTTAGGTTTTAACGCAATGAAAATAAAACTGACAAAATCCCCGCCGTGTTTAATCCATATTTACATAATTATATCACAGTCTAGCATGTATGTACAACGCTTGGAGCGACAATAGCAAGATTTATGATTGTTTTTAAATGATGTTTATTTCAGCTTTCCAGGTCTCAGTACATTGTCAAGAGATAAGAATTAAATGCTAAAATTAGCGAATATCACAGATGATTTATGTAAGCTACATCATATTCTTGAAGATTTGCTTATTTATAACGCGTTTTGCAAACATATTACAAAACACTATTGACACATTTTCATGCGGTTTTCATAGGAAATTTGACCTAAGATTGAGGCAACATATAGGCATGATTGCAACAAAATCTGATAACGGAATACACACACACACACACACACACACACACACACACACACACACACACACACATAGAAATCCCTTATCACCTAAACTACTTCACAGATTTGCATGGAGCAAATTAGTTTCATAAAAATGGGTCACGGGATGAGTTTTAGATTTAGGCTATGCTTGAAGTATGGATGGCGTAGTACAGCAAAAACATTGACACGACCAGGACGCATTAGTTCAACAACGATGAATTACTCTATTGTTCCAGCATTCGTTGACTTTTTGATAACAGTGAGCACTGCATACAGAATAACTACATTGTAACATACTGATAGTTCAGCATTCACTTACTATGACAGATAGACTGTTTATTTCTACACCAAACAACCAATCTACCTACATCCATACTCCGCAAGTTACCCGATGGTGTACTAAAGGTGCCACTATCGGTTTTCTCTCCTATTCCATTCAAGTATTGTTCGTGGAAAGAAAGATTGTCGGTATGCCTCTGTGTGGGCTCCAATCTCTCTGATTTATCCTCATGATCTCTTCGCGAGACATATGTAGGAGGGAGTAATATACAGCTAGACTCCTCGGCAAAGGTATGTTCTCGAAACTTCGACAAAAGCCCGTACCGAGCGACAGAGCGTCTCTCCTGCAGAGTCTTCCACTGGAGGTTATCGATCATCTCCATAACGCTTTCACGATTACCAAATGATCCTGTAATGAAGCGCGCTGCTCTCCGTTGAATCATTTCTATTTGCTCTATCACCCCCACCTGGTACGGACCCACACTAGTGAATAGTATTCAAGCTGTGGACGAACAAGTCTGCTGTAACCTACTTCCTTTGTTTTCGAACTGCATTTCCTTAGGATTCTTCTAATGAATCTATGTCTGGAATCTGGTTTGCCGACGATTGATTTTATATCGTCGTTCCATTTTAAACAATTTCTAATGCCTACTTCCAGATAATTTTTGGAATTAACTGCTTCCAGTTGCTGACCTGCTAAATGATTTAGGATCTTTCTTTCTCTGTATTCACAGCACATTACACTTGTCTACATTGAGATTCAATTGCCATTCCCTGCCCAATGCATCAATTCGATGCAGATCCTCCTGCATTTCAATACAAGTTTCGATTTTTACAACCTCTCTATATACTACAGCATCATCCGCAAAAAGCTTCAGTGAAATTCCGGTGTTATCCGCAAGGTCATTTATAGATATCGTGAACAGCCACGGAACCACAACACTCCCCTGTGGCACATCTGACATCACTCTTACTTCGGAAGACTTCACTCCATTGAGAATGACATGCTGCATTCTGTTATCTAGGAACTCCTCAATCCAATGACACAATTGGTCTGACAGACCATATGCTCTTACTTTGTTCCTTAAACGTGTGTGGGGAACTGTATCAAACGCCGTGCGGAAGTCAAGGAACACGGCATCTACCTGAGAACCCGTGTCTATGGTCCTCTGAATCTCGTGGACGAATAGCGCGTGCTGGGTTATACACGATCGCCTGTTTCGAAAACAATGCTGATTCCTACAGAGCAGATTTCTAGTCTCCAGAAATGTCATTATACTCGAACATAATACATGTTCCAAAATTCTACAACTGACCGATGTTAAAGATATAGGCCTAAAGCTCTGCACATCTGTTCGATGTCCCTTCTTAAAAACGGGGATGACCTACGCAATTTTCCAATCTTTCGGAACGCTTCGCTCTTCTAGAGACCTACAATACATCACTGCAAGGAGGGGGGGGGGGGGGGCAAGTTCCTTCGCGTACTCCTTGTAAAAACGAACTGGTATCCCATCTGGTCCTGCGGCCTTTCCTCATTTAAGCGATTTTAAATGTTTTTCTATCCCTCTCTCAATTATTTCGATATCTGCCATTTTGTAATATGTGCGGCAATCTAGAGAAGGAACTACAGTGCAATATTCCTCTGTGAAACAGCTTTCGAAAAAGCGCTGTTATTATTATTAGTATATCTGATCCCAACGACAGAACTTTTATAGGGCCTCTATTGTTCTTTATCTATATGAACGATTTAGGAGACATTGTGACAAACTATTTGTTCACGGATGATGCTGTCATTTATCCCTTTGTTAGTTCAAAAACAACTGCAAAATGTTTCGAATAAGATATCTTCTATTGGTGCAAAATTTTGCAGTTGACTCTAAATAATGAATAGTGTGGAGTCATCCATATGAACACTAAACGAAATCCGTTGAACTACGTTTACCAGATAAACCAGTCAAATCTGCAGAGCGTAAATTTAAATAAATACCTAGGAAATACAATTACGAAAAACATAAATTGGAAAGAAGAACAGATAATGTTGTAGGTCATATGAACCAAGTGATATGTTTCATTGACAGAACAGTTAGAAGATGCAACAGTTCTACTAATTAACTGCCTACACTACACTTGTGCTTCTTATTTTGGAGTAATGCTACCCACTGTACGATCTTCAAGAATTGAGACTGACGGATGATGTAGAGAAAGTCCAGAGAAGGGTAGCTCTTTCTGTATTATCGCGATATAGGGAAGAGAGTATCACGGAAATGATGCACGAGTTGGTGTGGAAATCATTACAAGAAAAGTGTTATTCGTTGCGGCTAGATTGATTTGTGAATTTTTTTTCTCTACCGAATACGGATATATCTTGTTAGCATCCACCTACATACGGAGGCATGATCATCGTAATAAAATAAGAGACATCAGATCGAAAACAAGTGTTTTAGGTGTTCCTTGGAGAATGAAACTGGAGAGAAATATCATGTAACCCGTTCGATGAATGTCCTGTGAGACGCACTTCAATGTAAGTTTCATAGTATTTACGTAATGTAGATGCAGATATTCAAGAATACTGAAGCTCAGGGTAGAACTAGTTGGCTTTGATCAATGACGACGTTCAAAACACAGGCAAAACGCTACATAGATATTCCAACTAGCGAAACGAAACACTACCGAGAGAACGATAGATAATAAACGCACGAGATGTAATAGCATAACACTATGGCTGTATTCGTACTTCTGTGTAAAATGTATTTTTAATCTAGGTAATATATAAATTATCATTATCATGGTAAATAAAATATTACATTTCGGACGTTTTCTACGAGTAATATATTGTAAAATCCTGACACACACGTAGAAAATTCGTTAAAAGTTTTCATCAGGTTCAGTGTAACTGTTATTTCTACTCGTTTCATTCGAAGATTAACTAATACTATTCCTACAATATCGTTGACATTTTCTTGTATGTGCCCTTGTCCGTTCACCAATTAAACGCGTAAATTCTTTATTATCCTATACACGACAATAAATATTTTTTATAAATTTACGACATTCATTTATTTCTAACTCCGTTTTGACTTATAGTCTTTAAAGTAATATTTTCATTGTCTATGATTCTGAACTTTTTATTGTCAATGAATAAAATATGACGTTAGCCTTTAACTAGGGATCTGGGGTGTTCACAGCACCCCACTTGCAACGTTTTACTGGTATTTAGTGAAGCCTGTAGGTCACACTTTTGAGCGGCTTACTTCGTTCAAAGGGATGTACATCGTTGCGACACCATCAAAAGTATGTAAGACTATACACAACACGTTTTAAACGCTGGGGTGCTAATAACATCCCACCTTCATAGTAGTGCGACTTTCTGTATTGAGCAGTGCTCATCACGATGTTATATGAGGAGGAGCAAATAATCTAGAAGGGTGTTGAAGAAAGTTTTAAACGAAAATTAAGACCGTGATATTTCAAAATTTGAGGACACGGATGTCAATGAAGAAGGAGAACAGTGCGAAGGAAGCGATCATGCAACTGCAAGTGAAGAAACTAATGACGGTCCTGGTGAACATAAGGGCAACAATACCTCAGGGGTTGCTCTGTTGCAAGTGTAATATATTATGTTTTTAAACTATGCGAAAAACATCTGCGGTACTGGTATCAATTTAGAATTTTCAAGCGATGATGAGAATATTAAGTGTTGAGATATTATTTTTCTCTAGACTTTTGATATGAATGATTGTTTTAAGTAACAGAAATATGTCAGTTGCTTTGTCTGTTAATATCGTTTTTTATTTGATTAATTTGAAGAATAGTCCATATATAAACATATGGAACCATTGCACACTTTTTGTTGATTTATCAGTTACAGATGATTAATCGTGTACCTTAGTGATTAAAACTGCACTTAAATGAATTATTAGAAGACTAAATGCAATGTTTATTGTAAAATAAAAAAAAAAATACGGAAAAATTTAGGCGTTAGTATCGTGTTTATGTTCGGTGTCGGAACACCCCAGTACCTTGTTACGTTATGAATGCTCACTTCTCCAGTTGAAGGTTAGATATGACGTCATTGATCAAAGTCGACGTGTAGTATCTTGTTATTATCAATTCTGATCTGAATAGAACAAACTTCTTTACAATAAAATTACATGTTAACTACGAATAAACAAATAGACTGAAAACTGTTTTCAGGAACTTATTGATAGCTAAATTGAGGAGAGGCAATAAGTAATTTAGTCAAATTCGAAAAAACCTGAGCTTGTTTACAAATTGTCTATACGGTGGGCCTTCACGCGTATATTTCGCTTTCGAATCTTGTCAGAAACGGGAAACATTCGGCATACAACATATATTTTTCGCCCAATTTAATGTTAACATAAGATAATGTGTTTCATTTCGAAAACTAGACTGAGACACTGTCTTTGAATTCACGCACATAGTACGGTGTGGGTGAAGTCGGGGAGATAGGTGACCAGAATATTTTTCTTGGAAGGGGAGTCGCGAACTCAAAAAGTTTGAAAAACAGTGATATACGAGGTATGTCCACAAAGTATGTTCCGTTTGGTTGTATAAACGCGAACAGATACAGAATTATTGTATAAAAATATGCAACTGTTCAACTACTTTTCTACATAACTTTCTAAATTTTGTAGGCACTTGTCATAGCGTGGGCCAAGTTTGGTTGTGCTTTCTTCATAGAAGGTTGCCGCCTGTGTATTCAACCGTGTGGCAAACATGTTCTTTCAGCTCATCATCGTTGAAGTGTTGACCACCAAGGATAGATTTTAGGTGTAAGAAGAGGTGAAAGGAGTCTTCTTCTTTCCTTCACGTTGCCGCCCGACCTCACAATGCGAATGTGACCAAACAACTCTTACGGGAATTTCACTGGGACGTGTTTGATCATCCTCCTTACAGTCTCGCTCCTAGCGACTTTCTTCTTACACCTAAAACCTGTCCATAGTGATGAACATTTCAACGATGAGGACGAGCTTGCTACTCGAGCTCTGGCGGTTTCGCACCAATGGTTCCGAAGCACGACAATGGAGCTACTGCGTACCTGGTCTTGCGCATGCGCAAATCCACCATGAAGGCAATATCCTCCATTCATTTTTCTTTTTTCGTGTTGATAATTCATCTAAAACACGTCATATTTGGTGAAATATCTTAAAACCACAAATTAAATATAGACGCATCAACTGTAAAAGTCTTCAGAAAATCCGAACGCGAATAATAATGAAATCGTTACTCTTCAGATACTAAGAAAAGTCGTGTGGTTAGAGCCATCGCGCTGCACCTTCAAAGATAGTGAGTTCCACACTGATTGCAAGGAACTGGCCAACTAGCCGAGCGGTCTAAAGCGTCTTGCTGCGGAGCGCGTGGTTGCTCACCGTGGAGGTTCGAGTCCTCCCTGGGTCATGGGTGTGTGTGTTTGTCCTTAGGTTAGTTTACCTAGGTGTAAGTAGTTTGTAAGCTACGGACTGATGACCACGCAGTTTGGTCCGATAGATTTATAAACATTTGAAGATTTGAAGGGCAGACAAAGACTGCTGCCACGCTATGACAAATGCTTACAAAATTTCGCCGGCCGCGGTGGCCGAGGGGACTAGGGCACTCCAGTCACGGTCTGCACGTCCACTACGGTCGGGGGTTCGACTCCCCCCTCGGGCATGGATATTTGTGCCGTCCTTAGTATAAGGTCGTAGATAAGTAGTTTGTAAGTTTAGGGACTGATGACCCCGTAGTTAAGTCCCATAAGCTTAACAAACATTTGAACATTTGCTTACAAAATTTCGGACGCTATGTAGAAAATTAGTTTGGAAAACATTGTTTCCTTTCTTGGAATGAACAGCGAACTTATTATTTAATAATAAAAATAACAGTCTAGTTCGCAATGCAATTTATTAACACTGGCGACCGGTTTCGATCTAAGTGCTAGATCATCTTCAGACCTAAAACAGTATACCTCGCTACGGAAGTTCAGGCGGTGAGCTTGCGGTGACTGTTTTAGGTCTGAAGATATCTAGCACTTAGATCGAAACCGGTCGCCAGTGTTAATAAATTGCATTGCGAACTAGACTGTTATTTTTATTACTATGTAGAAAAGTAGTTTAATAGTTCTATAATTTTGTACAATAAATATTATTCTGTATCTGTACAAGCTTGTTTTATATAACCAAATGGAACTTACTTTGTGGATATGCCTCGTAGAAGAAGGCGGACAGCGAGTTAATAGTGTTTAGGCGGGCGGGTGTTGAGGTGTGTAAAGGTCGTCGGTTTCATTTGCAACAGGCTCAGAGCAGCGAGGGCGGCGCGCACGCGGCCGAGGCGTGCGCCGCGGTGCAGCAGATGGGGCAGGCGATGCGCAGCTTCCAGAACAGCACGCTGACGCCGTCGCGGCCGCCCAGCCGCGGACTGTCCCCCAGCCGGCACCTCAGCGGCTGCGCGCCGCCGGTGTACGAGGAGCAGCCGGCTGTTGAGCAGGAGGAGCAAGAGGAGCAGGCCGAGCCGCTGCCGGCGGAGGGTCTGATGGAGGAGCAGCAGGCGGTCCCAGAGGAGGCCGTGGAGAAGCCGGCCGAGCAACCGCCCAGGCCGCCCGACACCTGCCCGCCTCTGCAGCTGCCGCCCAGGCCCTCACCGCTCTCCACGCCCTACGTCGATATGATGGACCAGATCATGAGTAAACTGCTCTAACCTCTAGGTGCCGCACACTTGTGATTCCTCTCCACTGATACCTTCAATAAATACGTTTCATTACCATTTGAGTTTTACGCAATCTCACTTCCATCAGTAAACCTATACAAAACAACAAATTACTGCCGGCCGCGGTGGCCGAGGAGATTGAGGCGCTCCAGTCACGGTCTGCACGGCCACTACGGTCGGGGGTTCGAATCCTCCCTCGGGCATGGATATTTGTGCCGTCCTTAGTATTAGTTAGTTCATAATTAGTTTTTAAGTTTAGGGACTGATCACCCCGTAGTTAAGTCCCATAAGTTCTATAAACATTTGAACATTTTGAACAAATTACTCGTAAAGATTACCTGACATAGATCAATTCGTTTTATAGTTTTCAGAATGACAATCCAAGTTCGCAAACTGCCACGGTGCAGTAGCCGAGTGGTCTAAAGCGTCTCGCTGCGGAGCGCGCGGATGCTCCCTGTGGAGGTTCGAGTCCTTCCTGGGGCATGGGTGTGTGTGTGTGTGTGTGTGTGTTGTCCTTAGGTTAGTTTACCTAGGTTTAAGTAGTTTATAAGCTACGGACCGATGACCATGCAGTTTGAACCGATAGGTTTACAAAAGGAAAAAAAAATCGCAAACTAACAATTTATTAAGTGACGTAACGTGGATTACATCGGACCACTTCCTCGAACTAGAGTCGATAATCGTTACCTTATGGTGACTGTAGACGCTTCTTATCGTTTTGTTTGGTCGTTTCCAATGCATGGCGTAACTGCTTAAATTCGTAAATTGACTGATATATTTGCTCAGTTTGTTCTGCCAAGGGCAACTGGCACGAATAATGTTCCTTTCATTTCTCAGCAGTTCCGCTTCTTTTGCTTTAATCTTACAGTTATATTACTTGCACCTCCTACTAGCCCCAGGGACATTTTTGCCTAAAGGGTATACCGTAATTTAAAAGCGGCGTTGATAATTTTCCATGCCAAATCTCCCAATAAACGTGCTGAAACCATTCCTTGGTTAAACCTAGCCTTCAGTTCCGCCCAACATGAAGCTACCGGTGCGACACTAGGCGCTCTCCTACTGGCGTATCCGTTAAACTCTCGTCTCTCTAATTTAAGAGTCTTTTACCCGCTTCTATCTATACTAAAATTAGTAGATACAATTGGGCACGTGCCCGGAGAAATATCCGCATGGATCATCAGCGTCAGAGACGACGTTATGATCGGGGTAGAACAATCCTTCACGAGAAGGTGGGTGATACTGTTTTCGTGAGAAATACCCCTGGGCGACAGAAAGGTAATACTCCTGGTGGGGGAAAATTAATCCCTCGTTACCTAGGCCCTTTTACCATCATCAAAGTGTCACTATGTAAAAAAATACAGGAGTTAAAAACTTGACAACTTTTTTTTTCGTAAGCTGTCATGTTTTTAACTTATGTATTACCCAATTTTTTAACTAGACGACCATATTATAAAATATATATGACCAGATGATGGTGACACAGTGCACCGAAACCGGTCGTCAGTTAATAAATTGTTAGTTTGCGATCTTGGCTTGTCATTTTGAAAACTATAAAATTACTCGTTGCCAAACACGCCTGCACTGTCAACGATTATACGCTTGTTTTCTTTGCACATGCCTCTTTCCTGTGAAAAATGCCGAACACTCCGGATCCGTTCCTTCTTGTAAAAGCTTTGCTTTTATAAGATCTGGACTGATTTTTATTCCCGACTTTTCAGTATCAATTATCGTTGCTTTTGATTTTTCAGGCAAACCAGCTAACGTATTTTATTGCTCTTTCGGGCATGTGCGAAATAACACACACCACAGCAACATAAAACGTACAATACTGGCCATTAAAATTGCTACACCAAGAAGAAATGCAAATGATGAACGCGTATTCATTGGACAAATACATTATACTAGAACTGACATGTGATTACATTTTCACACAATTTGGGTGCATAGTTCCTGAGAAATCCGTACCCAGAACAACCCCCTCTGACCGTAAATAACGGCCCAGATACACCTGGGCTTTGAGTCAAAAAGAGCTTGAATGGCGTGTACAGGTACAGATGCCCATGCAGCTTCAATACTATACCACAGTTCATCAAGAGTAGTGACTGGCGTATTATGATGAGCCAGTTGCTCGGACACCATTGACAAGACGTTTTCAATTTGCGAGAGATCTCGAGAATGTGCAGGACAGGGAAGCAGTCGAACATTTTCCGTATCCGCAAATGCCCGTACAGGACCTGCAACATACGGTCGCGCATTATCCTGCTGAAATGTATGGTATCGCAGGGATCGAATGAAGAGTAAAGCCACCGGTCGTAACACATCTGAAATGAAACGGCCACTGTTCAAAGTGCCGTCGATGCAAACAAGAGGTGACCGAGACGTATAACCAATGGCACCCCATACCATCACGCTGGGTAACACGCCAGTATGGCGATGACGAATTCACACTTCCAATGTGCGTTCACCGCGATGTCACCAAACACGGATGCGACCATCATGATGCTGTAAACAGAACCTGGATGCATCCGAAAAACTGACGTTTTGCAATTCGTGCACTCAGGTTCGTCGTTATGCACACCATCGCAGGCGTTCCAGTCTGTGAGTCAGCGTCAAGGGTAACTGCAGCCATGGTCTCCGAGCTGTTAGTCTATGCTGCTGCAAACGTCGTCGAAATATTCGTGCAGATGGTTGTCGTCTTGCAAACGTTGACCCATCTGTGGACTCAAGGATCGAGACGTGGCTGCACGATCCGTTACAGCCATGCGGATAAGATGCCGTCATCACGACTGCTAGTGATACGAGGCCGTGATATCCAGCACGGCGTTCCATATTGCCCTCCTGAACCCACCGATTCCATATTATGCTAACAGTTATTGGGTCGCGACCAACGCGAGCAGCAATGTCGCGATACGATAAGCCGCAATCGCGGTAGGCTACAATCCGATCTTTATCAAAGTCAGAAACGTGTTGGTACGGATTTAGCTTTCTTGCACGAGTCATCACAACAACGTTTCACCAGACAACGGCCGACCGCGGTGGCCGAGGGGACTGCGGCGTGTCAGTCACGGTCAGCACGGCCACCACAGTCGGTTGTTCGAATCCGCCCTCGAGCATGGATATTTGTGCCGTCCTTAGTGTTAGCTAGTTCATAAGTAGTTTATAAGTTTAGGGACGGATGACCCCGTAGTTAAGTCCAAAAAGCTCTACAAACATTTGAACATTTTTGAAAAGCTAATCATTTGCATATCACAGCATCTTCTTCCTCTCGTCCGCCTCCGTATCTCAGCGGTAGCGTCGTTGATTACCACGCAGGAGGCCCGGGTTCGATTCCCGGCAGGGGACTGGGTGTTGTGTGTTGTCCTAATCATCATCATATCATCATCATTGGCACGTAAGTCGCCCACGCGGCGTCAAATAAAAAGACTTAACACTAAGGCGGCCGAACAATCCCGCAAGGAATATTCCGGCCAAGAAAGCCATATGCTCATTTCCATTTTTTTTTTCTTCCTGTCGTTTAAATTTCGCGTTTCTAGCACGTCATATTCGTGGTGTAGCAGTTTTAATGACCAGGAGTGTATTTTCACTCGAAAACTGCGTTTGCTTATATTGTCACTTCAGATGCGGTCATACGTTCGACCTCGCACTGGAATCCGTAATGTCGAGTGTAAGAGGGCATGGACAGTAGGGGCGTGCACGAGGAGGCGCCCCCTGGGCCAAAACGGGAGACCCGGGTTCGATTCCTGTCCCGGCTCACGTTTTCACTTGTCGCCATTGTGTAATTTCAATGACCTAACGCTGCCACTCTCAATCCTTCCTCCTTTCCATTCTTCATCAATACTCTGCAAAACCCGCCAACACTAGCGTCCCATCATTAAACAGCTTTGTTAGAGTTCTTCTGTGTATTTGTAACTAGCTCCTACGTACGATGAATTCTAGCTCTTGGTAAGATTCATCTTCGCATAAGCTACAGAAAGCTCATGTAATGCAATAAGATCTCTGTGATCATAACAGAGGTACAGGTACCCTATAGCGCAGCTTGTGCAGTAGTATTTCGTTAGTGCTCTGTACGTAACGCATGTAATTAATTAGTATTGTTATGTGGCTATGGATATTTGTGCGGTTGCGGTGTGTGATGAAACGTGAAATGAATGAGGCCCACAATGATTTCAAATTTAATTATTTAAATGAATATAGTGTATGTTCTTTCGGCCATGTCCGAGATAAAGCACCACATTCGATTTTGCAGATATTATATATTCATATTCACGGTTTGTATTGACAGTATGCGCGAATGAGTAAATTAGAAAAATTGTTCCCACTTGGGATTCGGAGTCGAGTCTTCTGCTTTCTAGGCACTTGTGCTTCACCACACCAGCACGGGTTTACTCATGTACGCCTCCAGTCATGTACAAAATCAAAACTTTACCGTGCTCACTAATACTGAAAATCGTACTTTTTAAAATATGATGTCTATTCTTTCGGACATGTCCGAATCTACTGATTTGAGTACTAGTGGTCAGAGGAAAGTTGTTAATTTCCACCTGACGGGAGTCGTACTTAGTAATTCTGTGCAGGTGTAGTGATCGCTGGGTCCCAAGGAGTGCAGTGGTTAGCACAACCACGAACAAATATCTGCAGCTTGTACTAAAGACGGCAAAAACATCAATGCCCGAGGGGGGATTCGAAGCCCCGACCGCCACGGCTGTGCAGACGCTGAGTGGCACGCCTCAGACCGCTCGGCCACTGTGGCCGCTGCAACGGATCGATCAGACGGAAGAATAAAATAAAAATAAAAATAGGGTAGCGGTAAGCGCAACTGCACAAAAAGCAAGAGACCTGTCTTAGAATCCCAGCTGGGTACACATATTCAACTTTACCCATTTGCAATTGTCATACATTCCGTGAATATTTATATGTATCTTAACTTATGAGCTGCTGACATGATTTTTTTTTACATAATCTTCAACAGTAATACACAATCCGGAATTAGTGGTAATAAGGTCCCTCAGCAACGCATATCGTCTGTTTAAACAGCACTTATCATAAGCTTGCTCCAGTTTCTCCCAGATCTCTTCAGCTGTAGCTGTATTCCCAGAGCTCATTTTTCAGTGTGAAATTGCTTTTGATTTGAAATTGATATGTCTTGTGTTGAATACAGGGGAAAACGATACGGCATACCAATCCACGTAGCCAACAGCTGAAGTTATGTTGTTTGTTTCAACCGAGATTTTTATCATTTATTGTTACAACGGTAATACACTTCGCAAGCTCTGTTACCATGTAGGAAATTCCACACGGTTATTTGTAATTAATGATATAAAATATTAAACTGTAAAATATAGTACAGTAAACGTAACTTTATTTATGCAAAAGACTATACAAATATAACAGAACTCAGAATTGTCAGAGAATACTTATATAAACACTGTGCAATGTCAAATATAGCGCGGAAACAAACATTACTTTGCGTTATAATATCCAACATCTTGTTTCCACTGTAGAAGCCTTTTAATTGTGACTCATAGTGTGTCTCTTTTATTTCCCATTTCGTCACACGATGCAATCCAACGAATTTTCGTTTGTAGGTCTTATTAACAGTTTAATTTTTTTTTAAACCTTTTCGAGACGAAGAGAGTGCCGGCACTCTTCTGCCTGCAACGTTGATTGCTCTGGGACACTCGTAGTCAATTTGTGGAATATGGAGAAGCTTGCCGCTTTCGCTGCCTATGGATTCTAGATGTGCGCTGACAAGCTCGTAATAAAGAAAGGGATAGTTTATAGTTAAATTTGTTAACACCTATAGAATATTTGGTAGTGATTTGTAGAGCACGTTTTTCCGTTTCTAGGTCGTTGCAAACCCACTACATTTGTTGTACTTAATCGTTTGTTAAATGTCATTCTGATACGATTAACAGATTCTAGAACCGTCGTTACGATGTTTTATTTCATTTTATGGCTATTTTTTAGTGTTTGAAATATGGTTATGGGTTAAACAAAGAACTACAAATGAAAAATTTTCCAATACAAACAACTATAAAAGATATCACACATAAATCATCATTTATCATTTATACAAAATTTGAGTGTTGGCTATTTTATAAGTGATTCGAAGACTGCTAGTTGGTTAATTGAAGAACTACAAACTGATATTCGTTCAATACTGATAACTACAAACGATTTTCCACATAAATCAGCTATTAGACTGTAATGTCTTTAAAATGAGGCACTAGCTATAATTTGAATGACGCACAGATTATTTAGTCAAACTACTAAGAAAAATTGTCGAACTACATAGAACTTCAAACGTAGCTCTTTAAGATTGTATAAAAGAAAAAGAATTTAAAAAAAAAAAAAAAAAAAAAAAAAAAACTAGTGTGTTAGATGCTAGGTTACGGCGCCCTGTTGTGTCTTCAGTCCAGCGTTTCCAACCGCATGTAGTGCGACGCGCTCAAAGTTACAAGGTGAGAGATAAGCACATCAGATCACAGCCTCAGACTATGTCCGTCGTAGAAGCCTGGCAACGATAGGCCAAGCCCCTGAGCTCGCACGTTGAAAATTGCGACAGAGACATAGCTCAAGCCAGTCAAACACAGGTTAGCCAGTGGTTGTATGGAAGAACAGTATAATGAAACATCGCCGCTGGCACATTGCGGTTACAAGAAACGCTGAATGGAAAGGCACAGAACCTACAACGAGAAATATATGCTAAAATTGAATGAAATCAAGAGACTATGCATACACACTGAAAATGGAGTAGGTGAAATCTCATACACTGATTAGCAGGATGCTACTGTTGTCAATCTGTAATCCAAGGTTGAATTTCCTCCACAGTAACTTGATCTATTTGCACGCCAACTTATGGCTCACCAACCCACAATTAATTCGAATCCGAACACGAGCAGTGTGAAGGAAACAAACGTGCTGCCTTCTAATCGTTTCCCACAATGATGAATAATAGTCCAGGACCTTTATGCACTGAATAGGAAAATAATTATGGGAGGGATGAAACATTTTGCAGTAGTCTCAGTTTGGTGGTCTAGTTAACACACTAAAAGTCCCCTAAGTCCCCTGTGGAATAATGGTTATGGCGTCATCAATATGGCCGACCTAAGAATTTGTGCTGTAATTTTTAAATGGGTATAAATTGCCACAGAATTAACATAAAAAGGTCCTTTTTGCAACAAATTACAGGGGAAGTGGTCATATATATTATATTCAGACTCCCGTTCCGTAATACAATTTCCCCACACTTTCTCAAGAGCAACTTGAGCTTTACCAAAATAGTGGCATAATGTGAGTGTGTAACCATCATGCAGCCATTAAGAATGGACTCCTTGCTGATTTTTTTGCAGATATGTGGTTCTTGGTTAAGTGTACCAAAAAATCAGACTTGGAGTGGCTACATGGTTGAATATGATACGTCTGCTTTCTCAATCTGTGCTAACTAGTATGGATACCATCTACAGTGCTTTATTATATGCAGCAGATGAGTGTAAATGTCTGCAACATAGTACCTGCATTGTCACATTTGATAAACCTTTGTTTTCGAGGAAACACAAATTGTGGCCGAAAGAGGAAACACAGGAGAATTTTCATCTTGGAGAATCGGATTTCTGTCGGTAATCCGCGTCGTACTAGCACGATATTTCGATCACGTTATTCGCGATCTTCATCAGGTGCTTCCTGAAACTGAATCCAGTGTGGAACGCGTCCAGTATTTATGCCAGTCTTCGGTGACTGGCGTTCTACCATTGGTCGGCGCTGTCGGATGGAGCGCATCCCACGGCGCCGACCAATGGCAAAATACCTAACCACCGCAGACAGGCATAAATACTGGACAAGTTCCACACTGGACTCAGCTTCAGTAAGCACCTCATGAAGATCGCGAGTAACTCGATCGAAATATCGTGCTGGTACGACGCGGAATACCAGCCGAAACCAGATTCTCCAAGATAACAATACCCCGCCGGGAAAGCCTTAAAAGGTACAAAGGAGAATTGCCAAATGTTGTAGTCAGATTTGGCTGATTCCATACACCTATGCCAGTTATGGGCGCAGTTGGATTCATCATGGGTGAAAGCGAACCTAGGGAGTTCATGGTTCATTATGTACGTCCCTAACAGCATTAACAAAATGCTAACTGGACATTTCTTATTAAATATGACAGTGCATTACCTGTTAAACAATAGAAATAAAGATAGTACACAATTTATTTTATTTTTAGGTTGAATTGCGCAATCTCTCAAGCACAGGCTTCTGTACAACTTGGTCCTGGCAAAATGATACATATAACATCATATGTTGTAACACTCTTTTTACCATTTCCAAAATTGTAATGTATCTTACTTTTTGTCTTTACTTTGTACTTTTGTAAAACATTTCTTTACTGTGGAGCACTTGAAAATGATGCCATAGTGCATCAAAAGTGGTTGTGCATTACACATGAAGAATTAAAAAAAAAATCCTTTTTTAACAAGCCACTGTGGCTTAGAATACACTTGTATTCCTCATTATATGAAACCTTCAAGCTATTGAAGATTTCCCCAACATGCCCACGATAATCATGCCAGTGCAGAAGCTACAAAATTTTATGAAGGAAGCAGCACCTAGCTATACGAGTGCCAAATTGTTGGTGCATAATAAGACTTTTTTCCCGTGCTGAACATACAGGTGATTGGGGATTGCATGTAGAAATGGTGAAAAATATGATTCCTTTTTTCCATGCAGCTGGCCTTCTTGTATATACAAAGTTTGCGCATTTATACATACAACTGATGTCAAAACTTCAAGACAGGCTGATACCACACGAGTTTAAAAAATTTGTCACCAAAGGACAGTGTAGGATTAGAGTACCGACAAAAGGTAGGATGGTAATTGGAATGACATGACAATAGAAGATGTATTGATGAGATCTTTCAAATCATCTGGTGCTCTGACATATGGACGTGGGATAACAGGAAGTAGTACCCTGAATCGATGGGTGCAGGGGATGTTTTTATTCAGACTCCTCCAAAAACTTCGATACTCCTCCAAAAACGTTGATATTTAACAGTGACAATGCAAATGCTCAATAAGTAAACGAAGCAAGAGAGCACTTTCTGTTAGCATCGTATTGTGCACCTAAAGGAACTACGTCATTAAATAGTCTTAGATATCAGCGTTTCTTAAAAGCTGTGGCAACCTGTCCAATCACCTCTCAGATAGATCTTGCTTGACTTCCTCTAACATCTGCGGGAGCAAGAGAGCCTTAAAAACATGTTTATCTTCAGGTGTAGCAGTTGAGGGACAAAGAGTTGCTACCCACTTCGTGAAGATGGTTCTCTAAAAATGCTTCTGTTTAGCCAGTTTTAACTCAAGAACCTCCTCGCCCCGACTTCAGCTGAAAGTTAATATCTTGCAAGTGTGAATCTGGATGTGAACGAAATTGTCGTTGTCGCAATGTTGGTTTACAGTATTCTGTTTTGTGTGGATATTGCAGTGGCAGTGAGTGTAGGAACTCAAATATTCCCGATTTTGATGAGTATGATGATCAACCTTCCGTGAAGGGGTGTCATGTGAAAGATGATTCACATGTTTAAGATGTGATTCATATTTTAAACAGCAAATTCATGAAGACATTCAGCTACTTATATTATTACGATTGTATTCGTGTGTGGCACTCCGTATTGCGTTAATTGTTGCTGGTCAAAGTGCACCCTTATTGGTTAATTCAATGTCAAAATAATATCGTTAGTAATTGTTTCTTTTTTACAAAATAATTTACTTTTCTGAAATTATTTTTTTATTTTCTCGTTGCAGTTGCACAATTTTGAGTTAACCATTTGCCTTTGTTTTAAACCATATAAATCCAAATGCATGTTAAAATGGACACTATAATTGTTTTACATTATAAAAAACTTCAAATATATGACTAGTACTCGTTTAAAATTTAAGATGGCAGTTAAAACTGGTGTAACTTCCACGAGACTCAAGTAAGTACTTCCGTGGCAGTAACCCCAGTTTTAACTCACATTTTAAAATTTAAATGAGTACTAGTCATATATATAAAGTTTTTTATAATGTAAAACAATTATAGTATCCATTTTAACATGCATCTGGATTTATTATGGTTTAAAACCGAGGCTAATTGTTTTAAAATGGACTGTCTCGTCCGAAACGTCAATGAAGTCAAAATTGTGAACTGCGAAGAGAAAATAAAAAATAATTCCCCAAACGTTTTCACAGTTGCGGATCCTGAACCATCCTTATGATGAATTTTCATAAAATAATTTACGTCTCACCATTAACGAAGCAGTAAAGATGGTAAATACAAACACATATATGTACATATAAATGAATGAATCCATATCATTCATGTAAAATTTTAATACAAATCAGCGGTTTGTATATTTAGATGTATATTATTTATTTTTGCAGAAATAAATGCTGAGATGTGCACAATATTTATAGAAAAAAGGCGTTTCACTATCTTTTGAGAATATTCACACGAACTTGCAAGTATTGTACAAGTTTTAAGAAATATCTGCTTATAGTTCTATCATGGGGTCTGACTAGTGAACAATCAAAGCTTACAGTAAATAATTTCTGATAACTCCCTTATTATTGATAGGAAAAACATACTACTCTTTAAGTCTCTAAGAATGTGTTATGTAATTAATTTAAAAGAAATCATCGTATCGTTGCATAATTACACAGTTATTAATAGAGACACTTCAAAAAAAAATTGGAAAAAAATGATACTTTTTTCCGTTTTTGTTGTATAACATAGAAGTTATGTTCTACATACATGTGATATTGCTATATAATTATGTCAATCCTGTTACAATTTATAGCTGTTCTAAGATCACTGTACAGTTTCTTAGACCTCCATATTGATGACGTCATAACCGCAATTTCACAGGCCGGAGCTTCGGGGACTACTAGTATGTTAACTAAGCCTTTTTTCCCATAAAGGTCTTGGAATATAAGGGCAATAGAGAATGAAAGCAGTTAATGGTGATTGTGTTGATGTGAGTACTGTGCGTCGTCGGGTGCGTGAGTTTTAAGAATGGTGAGGCGGAGACTCTGGCCTGCGTGAAAAACTGTCGGACGTCCTGTGCCAGCAACCACCGATTCAGGACGGCTACGTAGGGTCCGAAAGTAAAAGGGGAATGTTTTCCTGCAACATGACAATGCCAAGCGACACAATTCGCGTGCTTTCAAAGCAGAACTTCCGAGACTCAATCTCAACCCAAATACGACATATTCCATACAGTCCAGGTTTAGCACCGACTTACATCTGTTCCCCATAATGAAAGGCAATCTGCGGAGATATCACAATGTTTATGATGAAGACGATGAGAGAACTGTGGGACTGTTGTTGCGAAAACAAATTGTCGACTTCTTCCGTGACTGCTTCTGAAAACTTGAATACGTTGGATTGGCTGGTGATTATGTAGAAATAGACAGCATTGGTAATTAAAGATCACATTCTAGGATTATTTCTGCGTTTGATTTATGAAATTATTCTAATCCAAACCCAATTAACGAAGGTGGAGGCATGAATTTTAATTCAACTCTCATACATTGATATTCAGATGTATTGCTTTCCAATATACTAGTTCTAATATTGTCATATAGGTTTCAGGAAATGTTTTGCTTCATAATTGCGTATCTGAATAACTCATAAAATTATGTAAGTGCAATAATCATTACAACATTGCGTATATGTAATTTACCCAATTCGTAAACCTGAACAGAATATTCGTTAGACTTGAAGCAATCACAAATTCCAGATAAAAAAGAAACAGTCATGTACTGTCAGCGACGTTGGTCAATAAGTTTTTTGTACTAGTACACGCCTGCGCACGAAGAAACAGTAATAATGCTCACCAAAACAGAGTGAACCTTGTAATGCCGCTTTCGTATGAAAATGGGTGTTGAGTATTAAAGTTAAGGTTGGGGACCGCAAATGAAATTTTACCAAGTAGTGAAATATTTTTAAATGAGATTACTACGCAATTTTGACAAGGAAGGGACAATTTAAACAAAATTATTGGATTCCGCCATTAAATGGTAGCGGTCGTAATTTCGGTGGCAAATACAACACCAGAAAGCAACATTACAGAAGAAGTCGGCGGAATCTAAATTTTACCTTATTGAGAGCTGGTACAAATATTTCGGTCATGTTCTGTAGTGATTCTAGCTGAGATGATTGGAATATTACTTCGATAAATTGATGCTGGGATTGTGCATTTCGTTCACTATTGTTCTATGACCGTGCTGAAAATTAATCATGATAGTCGCCAAAAATTGCAAAATTATCGGACTTCATAAACATTACGAAGATTTTTCTGCAGGCATTAAAATGTAATAAACCATTCATAGACACGAAATAAATAAAAGTTACACAGAGAATGTTCTAGTACAATCGCGAAACAAATTGCAACAATACTCGAGCATCACTTTATGAAGTACTGGATCTGCTGAAAATAAATAACTTTAAAATTAGTGAGAATGGGGAAGGGATTGTAAGTAAGTAAGATATTTCAAATTAACTGTGGGGGTTTATTGAAATTAATAAAAAAACTAAGCTCACACTTACATGACACGTCCTAGCACATGAAGCAGAAGAAAGTAAGTGACGAACAGTTCCGCTCTCTCCCTTCAGCTTGTTGCCAAAAAAATTGAAGGTGACAAATGTCATATCTTTATCGATACGCTGGCAGAGAGAGGGCAGAAGTCAGCGACAAGCATCGCACAAGTTATAAAAAAATCATAAATGTATTACTACAACCTCATTTGACATTACATATTTTCCAAAAATTTTATTTATGTCGTCCCTACTCAGCCGCGATCGGATATAAATATGTTTTTGACCTCAACAATTATATTTGTAGATGTTACAAGTAACTTCTAAAACATGAAGCATTATTGATTTGTACAATCGTCCTAGTTTGCTTGTCTTGTATGTTCTCCATTTACTTTCCACACAAAAACATACATTCTTATCATAGGGAGCCATTTGGCGCGTTTCTTTGCTGCACACTCCAAAACTAGCGTCTCATTACAACAAGCTAGCAAAAGGTAGATTTCAGTCCTTTATATATTTATGATTATAAATACGGTCTCTCTTCTCCTGAATATGAGTGAAAGCACCATTGGTTGACTCAACAGGCATAAATTTAGGAACATCTAATTTCAGTAAGTTTCCGCTCCAATTCCTTTTAACTTTCAAGAACCACTACCAACAAATCTGTGAAGAACACTATGCGCATAATATTTGCCAATGACAGTTAACTCACATACCGATATAATCAATTATTTTCCTCGCTGCCTTTTGAATACATCGCTGGTGACGATGTGGAACCCTGTGACTCACTTTTGTCTGATTTTAGGTTCTTGTATCATAATCAACCCATTCTGAATTTCAAATAGAGAAAGCATTAATGTTATAATTCTGTCGTAGATGCAGTAACACCGAATATTTAGTAAGGAAATATTTTCTTATCTTTCATAGTTTCAAAATGTTTCTGGAAAGCTGTACGTCGAGTGTATGTCTTTATATATAAACTTCATTCATAAAACAGTTAACAACTTAATTGGCTTAAGTAGTTTAAGAAATTCGTCACAGAATATCTTATAGAAATTTAGCTGTATTTTAACCGTATTTCACGTACAAGAACGGGACCATGATATTTGTAGCATCGTTGCAAGAGTTTTAAGCGCAACATTACTTTCAGCACATCATAAAAAATTAGAACCACAAATCTCTTTATTTAATGTTCCAAGCCTCTTAGTACAAAATTGCTGGAATGAGTTCCCATGAGCTACGCTTTTCCATATAAATGCAGATGAGCACAGAATCGAAAGAAAATGCATAATGAAGGTTACCTTGCTCCATATTCATTGCGTAACACCGGTATTAAAAACGAAGTGTCTTCAGACCTAGCGGACTGGATACGCTTCCTTCTCGTCCGACTTCCACCTTCCCTCTCTCGTAATAAATTCAGCTGCCGTCCCGGAACTTCCTGTTTTCTTTTAAGCTGCGTCTTCCGTACGGTCCACAAGGCCATATCTCATTTACAAAACGTTGTTGACGACGAAATTCCCTTGTTGTTTACACTAAAGTTGCAGAGTTACATTCTCTCAGTGAATAATATTGGCAAAGGTAATACTGCAGTGATAAATAGCTGAATTTCATCAATAGGTATGGTAGAAGTTCCACAGTATATTCCGAGCGTGAATTCCCGAGTATATTCGCAAAATAACAGTCGCGTCGTGAGAGCGAGATCATCCCAAGTGGTTTAATCGTGGTGGTGGCTACGAGTGTTATGATGCTTAGAAACAAACTCAACGCATACTGGCACACACATTTCAATAGTCATGAAATGTTTTTGAGGAAATCTATACGAAAGTTGCTTACTTTGCAGAAAAGGAATATGTTTTCTCTTTGCTGTATACTTTTGAACTTTCCTTAATTCGCTCGATATTCTTTTTCTCTTTTAGCATTAACATTCATAATTAAATCAATTTTTCTTCCACACGGATGGCAGTTCCAAAACAAATGAAAACATCCTGGCAAAATGCCATCATATGGTCAAATTAGTATATTCGATTAAGGCTTCCAGTTATGCGTCACCAATTCATTATTCGCAGCCAATCTTCCCTACACGATATTAGGAAACCCAAAAATCAGTTGTTCACGCAATCTATCCTATAATTAGCGTAAAAATGTAATAGTAAACAAAAAATAATGAGCTCAGAGCAAGTGATTTTTATTAGAGTATGAGGACGCAAAAATAGAACATATGAGCATGAAACAGCTTGAAACTTCAGATTACTTTACAAATGAATTAGTGACTTAAATATTTCACGTTAAGAATTTAAGAGATGACAGGTTTAGAAAAAGGACTAAAATTATGTTAAACGTTTGTTGGAAGTAGCTAAAGACTACCATTATGAAATGCTGTATGACTACAGATTCCAATGGATTCAATTGCTCTTCCAAATAACCAGTAGGGTTACAGTGTCAACGGCAAAACGCAAAGATTTAATTTCTTCTCTGTCGTTAACAACTTTCCAAACTCATTTTCGATTTAACCTTATATCAGTAACACAAACAGCGTTTAACTATATTATTTAATGTCCTCGAAAGATCTAGAAACATTGTGATAGCTCAAGTTGGCGGAAAATTCCTTCCTAAATATTTATTTAATTGAAAGTAGTGTTACTGAAGTACCACCCTCACGTAAGATGTAGTAAAAGCTAAGAAAAAGCTAGTTCCCAATGAATTACGGAGGTTATTCCTTCGCCTTGTAATGTTACTCTTTAGTGTAGCCTTTCTAGACAGTTTTTGTTTTACTGAAAGAGTTGATACGAATTCCGTATCATGATATAATTATGAATAACTAGTGATCACATCCTGATAGCTATGACTACAATATGCGGATAGTTCTACGTAACAACACTGTCTACCAAGGATAACTCGAATTTGTGCTTCGAATTTTTTACTGAGAACAGATATTAAATAATGACATATTTTTAATGGTGATGTTGAAACAGAGGTAGTATTATGCCGTCATATGTTTCTAGCCAAGAATGTTTATAACACGTACGAATTTTTAATGCCATTTCGAGTTAGAAGACTGGAAAGAAGGTTTAAATAATTGGCATTGCTTAAAATCATTCAAGTGACTTGTTCAGGTCGGAAATAGGCCCCACTTGCGTCTATGTTCTACTAGCTTAAGCCCGCGGCTCCGCTCGCGTGTTGGTTGATTATGATAGCTATCTTTCAGTAGTCTGCTATGAGACTGGTTTTGAAAGATGAAATACAATACCTTCTTTAGAACCTAAAATTTTTAATCAACACTCAAATACAAAAAAAAAAAATAAAAATAAATAAATAAATAAATAAATAAATAAATAAAAATATTTCAAGTGCTTAATGATATATCTACAAATGTGAATGTCTGTTCGGTGTACGTTTATCCGAGACATGTTGTCTGAATGTGATCTATTAAAAGTAGATGAACTGTTGTAATATGTGTAAAGTAACGCAATGCACATTTATCTACGAAGTTTAAATAATAATTAAATTAATTTCACTCATTTTTGAGGAATGTAGCTGATAAAGCTGAACTGAAAAATATTCCTATCAGATTTCAAAGTCTATGTACTTACCGTTTATCAGGAAAGTAAGTAGTGTAGATCAAATGACACTTAAAAATGCACTCATTTCGAAGAATCTAATCACGAAATTCAACAATAATGATTGTAATAATATCACAGATCGATCACTTGATGTAATGCGCAAAACGTCAAATCGATTTTCTTAAAGAGATGTATTTAAAAAATTCCTTTTTACTGCTTTGTTTATTTATTCTTATATTTCCTTATTCGTATGCTTATCGTTACAGAGAAAGAGCCGAAGACATTGTAGCACGCATAGCCCAAAGATATGGTCTGTGACATCACGTTTTGCTGTATGTAATCACCTTGCTATAGAGTCGCAAACGTCATCACTGGCCTTCAGTCCGCATTTGTTTTATAATTTGACAACTTTTTAACCACCATATCTTCCACCCCCTTATAGCTATCGGCATGGAACTGCTATGGTGTACAAAGGTAGACTTTGGACATCAGTTACACACAGACCATTAGTTTGCGTTCTGTAGTTTTCGCAGCAGAGCAAAATATTAAAACACACACACACACACACACACACGCGCGTAGAATTTTATATACACGGATAACTTTCCATCCAAATATACCCCACCCTTTTATCATTATCAACCGTCAAGCAACAATGCAACCAATAAAACCACTTTCAAAGAGTAAATATAATTTTCAAAGAGTAATTATAGTTCCGCATTTCGCGTTATATTACTAAATATCTATCAGATCGCTATAAAACCGTGCCTAAAACCTTCATCGGTACAAATTTGTAACTGTACAAATATTTTAAATCTCTGCGTCTTGTCGTTCGGACGTGATAAGCGTACACCGAACAGACATTCACATTAATATTTATAGATAAATAGCTATCCGATCGCCATAAAACCGCGCCTAAAGCTTTCCCCGGGTAGAAATTAGTAACTGTACAAATTTTTAGCTCTTTATTTCTTGTGGTTCAGACGTGATAAACGCACACCGAACAGACATTCACATCTATGTTTCCGTGTACGGCTAAATATGTCAATGACATAGGAGACAAGGTTAGATACTTAGTTGCGACCTGTCTTTCGGTGATCTCTTTCCAAATGCACGGGAAACTTTATGCAAATATAGATGCAGTAAGTCTATGAAACTGTCGACTGTCTACTCTGATTTGCAAGAGTTTAAAACTGTGCTTTATTTCAGTATCTTTATACAAGGGAAAGTCAAAAAGTTGGTATAGGCTTGCGTATGCAAACTCAGAGATATGTAGTCAGTCAGAGAACGACTCGGCGGTAAGCAACGCCTGAATAAGACATCAGACGTGGGCGTTAGATGGGTTACTGCTGCTACAATAGTATGTTATTTAAGTGAGGTTGAACGTGGTGTCATAGTCTGCGCACAATAGATAGGACGCAACATCTACGAGATAGTGACGAGGATGGGGTTTCCCAGTACGATCATTTTACAAGTACACCGTGAGTATCGCCGGCCGCGGTGGCCGAGCGCTCTGCGGCGCGCCAGTCACGGTCTGCACGGCCACTACGCTCGGGGGTTAGAATCCCTCCTCGGGCATAGATATTTGTGGCGTCCTTAGTCTTAGCTAGTTCATAGGTAGTTTGTAAGTTTAGAGACTGATGACCAGTAGTTAAGTCGCATAAGCTCTACAAACATTTGAACATTTTAACACCTTGAGTATCAAACCGGTAAAACATTAAATCTCTGACATCGCCGCAGCCGTGAAAAGAAACCGCAAGAACGGGACCAACGATGACTGAAGAGAATCGTTCAACGTTAGAGAAGTGCAGCCTTTCCGAATATTGCTGCAGAATTCAATAATGAGTCACCAACAAGTATCAACGTAGGAACCATGCAACGAAACACCAACGATATGCACTTTCGTATTTTTTATTTATTTATTGTGTTTTCTGTTCCGTAGGACCCAATTTAGGAGTGAAACTCCATGGTCATGAAACACGTCAATACATGAATTTTTACACAAGAATGGTAGTAGAAATTTTTAAGTAATCCTATGCACATGACAATCTTAAGACAAAGTGAAAAGAATCAGTAAGGAAAAAAAAATGAATCACCTTAATTGTTTAACTTTTCTAGGAGTACCTCGACAGAATAAAATGAGTGAGCCAGGAGGTAACTCTTCAATTTAGATTTGAAAGCGTGTGGGTTAGTGTTAAGATTCTTTATTTCTTGTGGCAACTTATTGAAAAATGAATGCTTCAGAATACTGTACACCTTTCTGCACAAGTGTCAAGGTGGTGTGATGCAAATTTAGATTCGACTTCTGTCTAGTATTCACCGAGTGAAAGCTACTTACTCGTGGGAATAAACGACATTAAAGAAAAAACGTATTGTGACGCCAGTGTCAAAATTCCCAGACTACTGAAAAGGGGTCGACATGACGTTCGTGAACTTACATCACATATAGCTCGAACCGCCCGTTTTTGAGCCAGAAATATCCTTTTTTCATCAGGCGAGTTACCCCAAAAACAATGCCGTCCGTCATAAGTGAGTGAAAGTAACCGTAATAGACTACTTTTCGCGTTGAAAAATCACTTATTTCAGATATTGTTCTAGTGGTAAATATAGCAGAATTTAGTTATGGAACAAGATCCTGAACATGGGCTTTCCATGACAGCTTTCTGTCTATATGAACAGCTAGAAATCTGAACTGTTCAGTCTCACTTACCACATGTCCGTTACGTGTAATCAATATGTCAGCTTTTGTCAAATTATGTGTTAGAAATTGTAAAAACTGAGTTTTACTGTGATTCAACATCAACTTGTTTTCTACAAGCCATGAACTTATCTCTTGAACTGCATTATTTGAAACGTTTTTTTCCATTTTTGTTGTTGTTGTTGTAACCTGCGACTGTTTCTTGAAATTACTGCAACCAGTCGCCTTTTGTTTGTTCTTCATGAAGATTTATTTAAACCAATACCGGTTTCAAGCTGCCTAGCATCTCATCATCAGATGGTATACATTTAGTGCAAGTTACATTTGTATCTATGACAGGGCAGAAAACGAGGAAAAAAGTAAACACTAATTTTGGTGTGCGACACTGAATAATTACAATACTAGTCTGTCTTCAAGACATTACTTACAGTTATGCGTTTCACATTTAATTTGTCCATATTTGGTCGGCTTTTGGATACCATTTCACTACACTTTCCTTCCATCAACACACCACAGCAACTCCACGACTTTCAAGTGGTAAGATTACCATCTGATGATGAGCTGCTAGGCAGCTTGCTTGGCAATGCCGGCTAGTGCCGAAGTGATACGGAATAAATAAAATGTTTTCGGCGCTGCATTGATACCAATGGTCATCACATACAACACGTTCTGTAAATGGACCTATTTGACCTTCGTTGACCTACAAACACCTTACTGTTATCACGGGATTCTACTCGATAGCCGCTGTCAAAAAATAAGTACCAAACAACAGCATTCCATATAAGAAAACAAAGTTGACCTTAATATATCTTAAGCGACGCCACCTAGCAACAAAATACGAACGTCATATTCTAACTCACGTTGTTCCAGGCAACTTCTGTCACATAAGCATTTCAGCTCCTGTCATACTTCCGGAGTAATTGTTGGTGGTAATAGTGACTCAGCGTCTATAATAAACGATCTTTCTTTCTAGGTATTTCCAATATTATATACATATTTATGTCAGTGCGTTGCAGGTTCTCCACTGTTTGCTATAATTTTCCAGCATTGCGATTCTAGATATTGTGCAGCATCATCCTCGAAAAGTGTCATTTAAATTGGATGCTATCTTCGTGCTCCATGCCTCTCATTGTGAAAAGCAACGATCCTGCAACACTTAACACGGACGCGCCAGAAATTTTACGTAAGACCTCTACGTTTAGTTATACATATTGTTTTCTGTGAGCTACAAACTCTTCAATCCAGTCATAAAGTTGGCCTTACAGTCCTTATCAACTTGTTCTGTTCATTACGCGATTGCGCGCACATCATAGAACGTATTTCGGGAGTCATGAAGCACGGCATCTACCTGGTAGCCTGTATCTTCGACTTCTGGATCTGGTGGATAAATAGCTCGTGTTGCATTTCACATGATCGTCGCTTTCGGAAGCCACAAAGAAAATTTCCTGTCTCCGGGAATGTGGTAATACTCGAACATAAAACATGACACAAAATTATACGGCAGACGTAAGAGAGAGACAGGCCTATAGCTGTCATCCACAGTTCAACAACACTTCTTGAACACTGGGATGACCAGCGCTTTATTTTGAATCATTGCAAATGCTCAGCTCTTGCAGGTCTGCTGCTTTGTGCACAATGTAATTAGTATTCCAAATTGTAAAGGGGCCTCTCCTTTGTTGGGAGATTTCAATTGCTTTTTACAAACTGTGTCATTTATTTCGATATCAGCCATTTTGTCGTCTGTGCGAGTATTTAGAGGTGGGTTAGTTTCCAAAAAAGACTTTCAGTAATTCACCCTTTTGTGTGTCGTACTCTGTTTCAACGCCATTACGCTCACAGAGTGTCTGTGAATAAAGTATCGACCTGTTTAACGATTTAACACCAAATTTCTTAGGATTTTCTGCTAAAACTGTCGATGGAACTTTGCTGTAGAAATCGTTGATCGTCTCACGAATGGACCACCTTATTCTAAATGTTGCCTCATGTAATTCGAAATAGTCTGCATCTGCTTGGTAACATTTATATTTCAGGGAAATTCCCTTTGACTTCGTAGCAAATTTTCTAACTCGGTTGCTAAATCGCAGTACATCATTCCCAACTTATAACTTTACTCGGGACATACCTGAAACTTGGCCATTGATGCTCATCGCAGTCAGATCTGGAGACGGAACTTTCATTATGAACCATAAAGTAGACTGTAATCTGCCTCTTGTCACTTTAGCTATACGACAGGTCTTCCGACCTTTCCTAATATTAATATTTACAGCTGTATTCACTGAGGTTGTAATTGTCTAACGATGAAAAATTCCTGTTTTGGGCTGAGTGGAACAGTTAAAGCCGACTTATGGTCAGCATGTAACGCAAAAGTCGTTGAACACACGATGATTTAAAGTAAGTAAATCTGAAGGACGAACGAAGGAATTATTTTCTTCCAACTATTAATAGAATACCACTGTATACAAAAAAATGTGCTTATATAGTTGTCTTATGTACTGCACTTCGAAGATTTTGAAATAACTGAAATACGAACTTATAATGGAGAAACGGCAGAAGTAACAACATCCATAGATCGAAGGAAGGCGCCAGAGCATAATACTGACTGTAAGTAGTTGGGCAGAATAAAGTGGAAATTTCGGAACGCTTGTAGGAGAGAGTGAATTCTAACTGCGCAGAGCCACGCAAACTCAGCATCAAGGGTCGACTCACGATTCGGGTGGCAGGATTCTGTTATCCGCGAAGTTATAATGTGAAACGTTTCACAGATTTTTCCACGTGGTTAATGTAAGAATTTTCTTGGTTCAGATTGGTCTTACAATTTCACTGTATGCTCTAAAAGTAAGAATAAAAATATGTAATGTAGGAGTAACTGCTGAAATAAACATCTAATTGATTCGATTGCGACCTTGAACAATGTTCAGTAATTTTCAAATAGCGATGAGAATTTCACGTTGAGTCTGCGTCCATTAAGGCTATAAGGAGTAATCGTGCCTTTTACTTTAAAAAATTAAATAAAAAAAGTTAAAAAAAAAGGAAAAGAAAGAAAACTTTGTTCCGTTCACAATTACCGCTATTGATGAATCTTCCTGGCAGATTAAAATTGTGTGCCGGAACCGGGACCGAACCTGGGACCTTGGCCTTTCGCAGGCAAGCGCTCTACCGGCTGTGCTATCCCAACACGACTCAGGATGCCGCCTCACAACTTTACTCCGCCAGTACCTCGCCTTCTACTTTCCAAAGTTGTGAGGCGGAATCCTGAGTCGTGTTGGGATAGCACGGTCGGTAGAGCGCTTGCCTGCGAAAGGCCAAAGTCCCAGGTTCGGTCCCGGTTCCGGCACACAATTTTAATCTGCCAGGAGGTTTCATATCAGTGCACACAACGCTGCAGAGTGAAAGTTTCATTTTACGCTATTGATGTTTTGATGTATCAACAATGTACGTTCCTCACCACCACCTTTTTTCTTGACTACTGACACAGTAATAGGCGTTTTCCATTTTTAGACTGTACTGCCATTTATGACTAAGTAACACATACCTTTTTCTCCGAAAGTTTCTAGCCCTAGCTACAGCGACTACGGTTATGTTACAACAAAGAGTGATATGAGTAATAAAAAGAATACGCAACAGTGATATCTATCCTACATAAATTTTAAAGTGTCTGTTCATGAAATGCATAAATTATCACATTTAGTTACACGGAGAAAGGCTATCCTGCGACACGGTCCTTACTTACTTTACTTTATCGTGTCCGGACTATTTAAAGGTTATCGGCCCAGTACTGGGCTACTTCTATTCCATTAGTATTCGCGAGCCACAAATCTTCGAGAGTACACCGGTGTGGACATTTTTTCACATGTAAAAGGTGTTCCATATCTTGACTTTCTCCACAGTTGCAGTTTACGTCGGTTTGGTCGATTATACCCCGTTTTACTTTTACTAGGGCGACCCCCGTTCTGAGCCTATTCAAGGTTCTCCAGGTTTTTAAATTTAGGTTTTGAGCGGTCCATTGAACCTGCGGGAGAGGGAAATTTTCAGGCGTTTCAGGCGGTTCCAAGGAAACTTCTCCTAGACTTCAGTCGCGTCTCTGGTAGCCGAGCTCTGTAGAGAACATGCCGCTCATCTGCGAGTTTTTTATTTTCTCTACATATTCAATAGCGTTTCTGCGAGCTGTGGGATCTGAAAAACCAGCTGCCTTGTATATGAGTCTAGCCGGTCTCTATTCCATACAGGGCAAGCGTACTCAGACGTTGAGAAACAGATCGCCTGTGCCATTGTTCGTAGCATACCAGGACATGCACCCCATTTGCTACCCGTTAGCTTTCTAAGTATATTATTTCTCGTCGTTATTTTCTGTCTAATTTAATGCAGTACTGTTTAGAAGTTAAAGACCGATATAGAATCACGCCAAGATATTCAGGGTGGTCTGTGTGCTCTAAGGTGCTACCGTTCCATGTAATTTGGAGTTTCCGTTTGGCTTATTTCGTGCGAAGGTGGAAAGCACACACTTGAGTTTTGGAAGGGTTGTATCTTAAGAAATTTTGATTATAGTAAGCAGTCATTGATTTTAAGGCATTTTCAAGTTTTCCTCTACTTCTTCAAATCTTTTTCTTTGAACACATATTGCAAGGTCATCGGCGTAGATGTACTGCTTAGTGTGGGCCGGCGTAGGTTGGTCATTTGTGTATATGTTGAAGAGCATTGGAGCTAAGACGCTTTCCTGAGGGAGGCCGTTATTTTGGTCCCTCCATCTACTCATTTTGCCCTCCAACAATACGAAGAACCATCTGTTCTGTAACAATGAATGTATGACCCTAACTAGATGGTAATCACCGAGTGTCTCATAGATTTTATGGAATAATGTATTGTGCCTGATGGTATCGTAGGCTGCTGTCAGATCTACGAAGGCTGCCCCTGTTATGAGCTTCCCTTCATACTTTTCTTCAATATGTTCCGTCAGTGCAAGAACTTGGCCGGGGCAAAACTTGCCAGGTCTAAATCCTCCTTGTTGTGGAATGAGGTGTTTGCCAACATATTTTCCTATTCTGGACAGGATAAGTCTCTCATACAGTTTAAAAAAGTGACAGAGCAAGGAGATGGGTCGGTACCTACTAGGACTTTCTGTACCCTTTTCTGGTTTAAGTAACGCTATTACTTTAGATTTCCTCCAGGGTTTTGGGATTTTGTAAGTTTTGCAGCACGTATTGAATAATTGTAAAATCCAACTTTTGGCCCTTTGCCCTAAATGCTTGATTTGTTCAGTGCATATGTTATCCACACCAGCAGCTTTCCCGTTTTTTAACATGTTCATGCCATCTTCATAGTGAAAGGTGTCCCCAAGTGGTTCGTCTCCCGATTGATATTTCTGGTGATTTTTGGGTCCTTTTGTTGTTTCTTGGTTTTCCCGTTCAACAGCATTTGGATGCTACTTGGTTTGCTGTGACCTTGCAGGTTAATTTTTGTTCCTTAGGATCGCCGCTCAGTTTTTTTAATCAAGATGACGCGCAATAACATAAAGATGACACGGGCCTAACATTTTGAATGTGACCAATGAAACGGCTTCCTCGGTCTAAAAAAATTAATTTTCAATAATTTACTTAATTATTTACAGGTTTAATTTTTAAGACGTACTGTCTTATGTAAAGCTTGAGATGATAAAACAAGTATTACAAATATGTCTGCTTGCCTCGTAGCTGACGGCGCTCAGATATGGCAGGTTGGTTCCTATGTTAGTCCACAAAAATATTGGGAAAAAAACGAAAAAACACTTTATAAAAACTACCGCCTTCTTAAATCGTGAACTGTAAAACTTCATCATCTGGCGTGACCTTCCAATTTATTCCTTCATTATACTTTGCAGAGATTGTTTCAATCAGTCACTGAGTGTAAGTGCGACATTATATTATCTTGCGATTCATAGTTTTGGAAACCAAACCAAAAAATTCGTGTAAAACGAACTTTGGCCTGAGATGGAGCACGAATTACATTATATTCATCCAGTGTTTGTTAAAAAGAGCTCTTTTTTTCTTTCATGCCTTCCACCAATTTTAAAAACGACTAACAATCACATATCTGTTTCTAGATTACATTCTTTTAGATAAATACACTCCTGGACATAAAAATTGCTACACCACGAAGATGACGTGCTACAGAGGAAAAATTTAACCGACAGGAAGAAGATGCTGTGACATGCAAATGATTAGCTATTCAGAGCATTCCCACAAAGTTAGCGCCGGTGGCGACACCTACAACGTGCCGACATGAGGAAAGTTTCCAACCGATTTCTCATACACGAACAGCAGTTGACCGTCGTTGCCTGGTGAAACGTAGATGTGATACCTCGTGTAAGGAGAAGAAATGCGTACCACCACGTTTCCGACTTTGATAAAGGTCGGAGTGTTGCCTATCGCGATTGCGGTTTATCGTATCGCGTCATTCCTGCTCACGTAGGTCGCGATCCAATGAGTATTACCATAATATGGAATCGGTGGGTTCTGGAGGGCAATACCGAACGCCGTGCTGAATCCCAACGGCGTCGTATCACTAGCAGTCGAGATGACAGGCATCTTACCATCGTGGCTGTAACGGATTGTGCAGCCACGTCTCGATCCCTGAGTCAACAGATGGGGACGTTTGCAAGACACGAACAGTTCGGCGACGTTTCCAGCAACATGGACTATCAGTTCGGAGACTATGGCTGCGGTTACCCTTGACGCTGCATCAGAGACAGGAGCGCCTGCGATGGTGTACGCAACGACGTACCTGGGTGCACGAATGGTAAAACGTCATTATTTCGGATGAATCCAGGTTAAGTTTACAGCATCATGATGGTCGCATCCGTGTTTGGCGACATCACGGTGAACTCACATTGGAAGCATGGTTTCGTCATCGCCATACTGGCGTGACGTGATGGTATGGGATGCCATTGGTTAGACGTCTCGGTCACCTGTTGTTCGAACCTGGCTGTTAAATTTCAAATGTGTTACGACCCGTTGCTCTACCCTTCATTCGATCCCTGCGAAACCCTACATTTCAGAAGGAACAATATACGACCGCATGTTGCAAGTCCTGTATGGGCCTTTCTGGATACGGAGAATGTTCGACTGCTTCGCTGGCCAGCATATTCTCAAGATCTCTCATCAGTTGAAAACGTCTGGTCAGTGGTGGCCGAGCAACTAGCTCGTCACAATACTCCAGTCACTAGTCTTGATGACCTGTGTTATCATGTTATCTCTACCTGTACACGCCATCCAAACTCTGTTTGACTCTATGCCCAGGAGTATCAAGGCAGTTATTATGGCCAGAGGTGGATGTTCTGGGTACTGATTTCTCAGGATGTATGCACTCAAATTGCGTGAAAGTGTAAACACATGGCAGTTCTAGTATATGTTTTTCCAATGAATACCCGTTTATCATCTGCATTTCTTCTTGGCGTAGCAATTTTAATGGCAAGTAGTGTATATACGTCCGTAATTAATTTGCAGGTAGTCAGGTGTTTGAAACAGTTCTGTATGTGGGAATTCCATTGATTATGGAATCGAGGGTTTTACTGGTACTTTTCTAAATGTTCAAACGTTTGTTACGCTTATGGAACTTAACTGCGGGGTCATCAGTCTCTAAACGTACAAACTACTTATGAACTAACTTATATTAAAGACCACACGAACATCCGTGCCCGAGGGAGGATTCGAACCCGTGACGGAGAACGGCCTCGGCATCGAAGCATAGCGCTCAAATGTGCTCGGCCACTCCGCTGCGGCAGTAATTTTCTATTCCGCTCTTGAAATAGCCTGTCACACTGCCTGTTGACATAAAATGCAGAACATGAAATGAGTGATCGATTCATTGTTGATCTATGGACGTTTGTTTGCTGAAGTCGAAACTACGGACGATGGGGAACACATGAAGTGTAGTCAGGCTGCAGTCGTATGCTCAGAGGCCAGCGCTCTACGTCCCCGTGACGTTGGGATCACTGATTAGCAGTGTCAAACAGTGGGTCAGACAACTTAGCTGCGATGGAATGGCAGTGCGCTGTAAGGTGCCTTGCTGCGGCGCACGTTTGCTCCTCATAGCAGTGCGAGGCATTGGTGTGTGTGTTGACCATAGTTCAGTTTAAGCAGTTTGTAAACCTAGTGGCTAATAACCACTGTAGTTACATCCCATACATTTACAAACATTTGAACACTAATAAACAACTTCACAGAGCAGATTTCAAGCAGAGAATCGTAGGTACAGAAAGGCAGCTGCTCCCGAAGTTAGTGCTTTGCTGTAATACGGTGGAGCAGACGGCTGCGAGAATCTGTTTCTCTGTTTTGCAAGTTCTACTCGCTGCCTGTCGTAATTACCTGTTCGAAAAATAGTTCAAGAATTACACGGACTAGCTTATATTAATTTACTCCCGTTTTATTAGTAGTTTTCTTCAGTAAAGAAGAATCAAAGCAGTCTTTGAAAGCAATAAACTTCGATTTCATGTAGACCGCAGAGTGATGAAATTCCAGTTATTATTTCTGCTGAAAATTCAAATCCGTGTAAGAAACCAGGGCAGGGTTTATGATTATTATTATTATTATTTTATGTTTTATTTATATTTATTTATTTATTTATTTTTATTTTATTTATTTGTTTATTTTTTTAAAATGCTGTACTGTAATTATGAGTAGATGAATTGATGGCTTTAACCACCAAATTTAGAATGATATTTTCGACTGTTAGAATGTAATACCACCCTCATGAACCATGGATATTGCGGGGGTGGGATGGCTTCCATGCCGCAGATACACTTACAGCTGTAGCTTAGGTACAACTACAGCGCAGGGGTATCTGTGGAGAGGCCAGACAAACTTGTGGCTCCTGAAGAGTGGTTTTCAGTGGTTAATGAGGCAAGATTCTGGATGATTGGCTGAGCTGGCCTTGTAATATAAGCTTAAGTGGCTTTGTCATGCACTTACTGTGAACGGCTGAAAGCAAGGAGAAACTAGAGTTGTCACTTTTCCCGAGGACATGCAGCTCTCCTGTATGACTATATATTAAAGTGTCTTCTTGAGTGAAATAAATATTCCAGAGGGACAAAAGTGCCCCATTCGGATCTCTGTGCAGGGATGTCGTCATCAAGAAAAGAAAAGCAGGCATTTTACGAAAAGGGGCATGGAATGTTCTATCCCTTAATCGGATAGTTAAGTTAAAATTTGAAAAGAGAAATGGAGATGTTATATTTAGATATGGTGGGGATTACTGAAGTTCGGTGGCAGACTGAATAGGATTTCTGGACAGGTGAGTACAAGATTATAAATACAAAATCAGTTAGTGGTAACGCAGGAGTTGGTCCTATAACGAATATAAAATAGGAATGCAGTACATTACTACGATCACCTTAGTGAATGCATTATTGTAGCAAAGATAGACCCGAAACCACCATTAACCACAGTAGTACAAGTCATGAGTACTTCGAAGAAATTTATGAGGAAATGAAAGACGTTACTGCAATTAAAGGGAGGGAAAAACTTAATTGTGATGGGAAACTGAAACAAGGTAGAAGGAAAAGGAAGAGAAGGAAATGTTGTAGGTGAATATGGATTGGGGAAAAGAAATGAAGGACGAGATTGCCTGGTAGTTACAAAGCACAAACATATACGTGGATGAAACCAGGAGACATTGTAAGTTCCTGATTGACTCTATAATGGTAAGCCATAGGTTTAAGAATCAGGTTTTAAACGGTAAGACTGTCCAGGAGCAGATATAGACTATAAACATATCTTAGTTGTTATGAACTGTAGATAAAACTTAAGGGACTGAATAGAGGTAGCAAATTGAGGAGATGGAACCTGTACAAATTAAAGGAACCGGAGGTGGTTGTGAGTTTCAGAAGAAGCATAGGCAAGGATTGGCTGAAAATGGGCAAAGTAATACAGTAGAAGAAGAATTGGTAGGTCAGAGAGATAGAGCAGTGAAGGCCGCAGAGGATCATATAGGCTGAACAACAAGGCCTAATAGAAATCCCTGAATAACAAACTTAATTGTGTGGTGTCGCACAAGTTCAAAGTGCGCGCCACCTACTTTCGCCGCGCGCTGCCATGCACGCACGGCGCGGTGTTCTGACGACGACAGCCACGAGCGCCCTCTGCTACAACGCCGCTCGTGAACGACATCGGTCACTTCGGACGGAGATAGTAACCAGTTAGGACCTTCGTAATCAGATAGGCACCAGTGAAGACTTTACTATTGTACAGGCACTAGGCAGGCCTCTAACAACTATGTATCAACATTCTGCAGTACTGTGTAAAAGTTGAGTATTGTTACATTCTGTGCAATATATATATATATATATATCTTTCTAATTTACTCGAGTGTTTGTAGTTTCTGGCTGCTCCCCTCCGTACCTGCACCAGCGTGTCGGTTTCATTCCACTCGGCCACCGACACCTACGACGAGGCTGGGACACAAAAGCGGCGACGAAGTTGGGACACAAAAAATTGATGAAAGGAAAAAATATAAAAATACAAGTGAAAGATTCTAAAGGGAGTATAGACGTCTGGAGAATTAGCTTGACAGGAGGTGCAGACTGGCTAAGCAGGAGTGTCTGGAGAAAAATGCAAGAACGTAAAAGAATGTAATACAGCTATGGAAAAAATAGATACCGCCTACAGAAAAATAAAAGAGACATTTGGATAAAAGAAAATGTTTGTACAGTCTATGGGACTTAACTACGGGGTCACCAGTCCCTAAACTTACAAACTACTTATGAACTACTTACGAACTAGGACGGCACAAATACCCATGCCCGAGGGGGGATTCGAGCCCCCGACCGTAGTGGCCGTGCAGACCGTGACTGGAGCGCCTTAGTCTCCTCGGCCACTGCGGCCGGCGGATAAAAGAAAAGCAACGGTATGAATATGAAGAACTCAGGTGGAAAACCAGTTGTAAGCAAAGAAGGGAAAGCTGAAAAAAGGAACTAACATATACAGGCCCTTTACAAAGGAAAGAAACATAAAGGCTGTATTCTAGACATGGTAGACGAGGTAGAGGAGGATAAGATAGGAGATACGATACTGTGAGAACAATTTGACCGATCACTACAAGATGTGATTGTAAATAAGGCCTCTGGAGTAGAATATGTTCTGCCTCAGCTTCTGATATCGTTAGAAGAGCCAGTCGTGAAGAAATTGTTCCACTTGGTATGGAAGATGTATGAGACATGGGAAATACCCTGTGACTTCAAGTAGAATATAGTAATTCCCATGACAGCAAGAGCAGACAAATGTGAAAATAAAAGCACTATCATTTTAATAAGTCATGGTTGCAAAATATTAACATAAAATATTTACAAATTAACGGGACAACTGGTGGAAATCGACCTTAAGAAAATTTTGGACTTAGGAAAAATATAGAAACACGGTACGCAATACACACATTACGACTTATCTTAGAAGATAGGTTAAGGAAAGTCAATACTAGGTTGTTAGCACTTTTAGATCGGAAGAAAGATTTTGACAATATTGACTGGAACACACTATTTGAAATTGTGAAGGTAACAGAGAGAAAATACAAGTAGTTAGTAGTTATATTCAACCTGTACAAAATCCAGACAGTAGTTATTAGAGTCGAAGGGCCGGCCGCGGTGGCCGAGGTGACTGAGGCGCTCCAGTCACGGTCAGCACGGCCACTATGGTCGGGGGTTCGAATCCCCCCTCGGGCATGGATATTTGTGCCGTCCTAGTACGTAAGTAGTTCATAAGTGGTTTGTGGGTTTAGGGACTGATGACCCCGTAGTTAAGTCCCATAAGCTTAACAAACATTTGAACAACATTTGAAGAGTCGAAGGGTATGAAAGCGACTCATGGTTGGAAAAGGAGTAAGATAAGTTTGTAGCCTTTCTCCAGTGTTGTTCAGTTTGTACACTGAACAAGCTGTGAAGGAAAGCAATGGGAAATTTATAAAGAGAATTAAAGTTCAGAGAGAAGAAATGAAAACTTTGCGATTGCCGATGACATAATAGTTCTGTCAGAGACAGCAAAGGAGATGAAAGAGCAACTGAACGGAATGGATAGTGTCTTTAAATAAGCGTGTAAGATGAACATTAACAAAAGCAAAACAAGGGTAATGGAGTGTAGTCTAAGAAAATCATGAGATGTTGAAGGTATTAGTTTAGATAGTCAGACAATAAAAGTAGTAGACGATTTTTGTTATGCATAATGGCTGGGGGAAGAAAAGCTTTTCCGAAGAATCGAAATTTTTTGACATCCAATATTAATTTAAATGGACTTCCCAGTCTTTTCTGAATGGATTTGTCCGGAGTGTACCATTGTGTGGGAATGAAACGTAAACGATAAAGTGTTCTGATGACGAATGATGAAGATTCGATGAGTAGATTACGTGACTCATGAGGAGATGCTCAACAGAACTGGGGAGAAAAGGATTATCTAGCTTATCCTGAGTAAGAGAAGGGATTGATTGGTGGGTCACTTTACGAAATGTCAAGGAATCGTCAACATAGCAGTAGAAGGTAGTGTGTGGGGTAAGAATTGTAGAGGGAGACCGAGAGACGAATACTGTAAGCAGATTCAAAGAGATGTAGGTTACTAGTCTTATTCTCATATGAAGAGGTTTGCACGGGACAAGATAGTGTGTAGAGCAGCATCAAACCAGTCTGAAAACTGAAGACTAATACAACAACAAAATATAATGATTATTTTTTGTGTTATAAATGTTCTTAATATTACCACCCTGTTCTCTGTTTATCATACATATCTTTCATTGCAAAAATCATTTAACACAACGAATTTTATTGTTTGATCGTCAAACCTGCTGGACGAATTTTCTTATTGTTTCCATCAATGGCTTGAGCGTAGCTTGGAGCAATATGTAGCATGTGTTCCATCAAAGAAATGAAACAGATGAGCAGCGAATAACACGTTAAGTTTCAGAACTATACAGAGTTATTTTACTGTGAGAAGGCTTAACCGATGAATGACTGGATAGAAACCTTCGGTATTACTGAATCATTCTCATATCGTTGAGGTCCATAAGTGAGCTGTAGCTCACTTCAAAAACTCATGCATTAATGTTGTGCAATGGACCCCCAGATACTGCAGTAAGCTCTTAATTTATAAACACGTTTTACCTGTTTTCTGTGATTATATGCGGTGAGGAAAAATACAATGTAGCAATGCTGGGCACATTGTTATTTTTTGAGTTAAACCATGAGCTTCCTGCAAGGGTCCAGTTACTTTCGATTGTCTCTGTTTTTCCGTGTCGAAAGATGGATATGATTCGTGGGGAGACAACTATTTAGTGTAGCTGTTATTCCAACCTCTTTAGGATCATAACCCATTGACAGCACGCACTTGAGTATTTCTCAAGTGTTTGGAATCCCCACCAGATCGGTTTTAAAGAAGATATAGAAGCAATTCCGAGGCGGGCGGCTATGTATGTAACTGGAAAATTCTATCAATGAGCGAGTATTACTGAGATCCTTCGGGGACTGAAATGCGAGTCGCTGGAGGGAAGCCAACGCTCTTATAGAGAAACACTGTTGAAGTAATTCAGAGAGCCGGAATCTGAAGGGGTCTGCAGAAGTACTCTACTGCCGCCAACCTACATAAATTAGAGAGGTTAAAGGGTCATATAGATTCATTCGTTTTTTCCCTCGTTCTGTATGAAAGTGGAACGGGAAAGCAAGTAAATACTAATGGTAGTAGACACCTTCCGCCGCGCGGGAGTAGCCGAGCGGTCTGAGGCGCTGCGTTTCGGATCGCGCGGCCTCTCGAGTCGGGGATTCGAATCCCCCCCCTAGGGCATGGATGTTTGTGTTGTCCTTAGATTAGTTTAACTTAGTTTAAGTAGTTTGTAAGTCTAGGAACTGATGACCAACGTAGGTTCGTCCCATAAGAATTACGAACAAACAAACATTTTAGATACCCTCCGCCATGAATCTTTGGATGGATTGCAGATTACGTATATAGATGTAGACATCTACTCGAATGAAATTTCTTGCGGATGAAAAGACTTTGGTGTGAAAATAATCAAGGAAACAGGCTTGAACAAGGTCCTCTTAAAATCTTTTGTTGGAATTCGAGTTCAGTCTGTTTATCGAAATAATTCTAGTGAAGTACTATTCTGTGAAATACAAATTAAGGAACATGAATGGCCGCGTGGTGTGGGGCATCATTCTACGGACTGGACGGACGTTCACTCCGCAGTTTTGAGTCCTCTCTCGTGGGGGTGTGTGTCGTTCTTAGTGTAAGTTAGTTTAAGTAGTTCGCAGTTGGGACCAACAGGTATACAAACATTTTAACATTGGGAAAAAATTAATTACGTGAAATTTGAAAGTATTCTCGTAAGATAGTAGATTATAGCACCTAATAATTATTAATGCTTCTTAAGTCTCGGAATTTAACAACGATGAGTATTGTGTGCTGGTTTGTAAGATGTGATCTGAACCGCTGAATCATCGCTCTTCTTTTGAAAGCGAGCTACACGTAACTCGAACTTCCGAGACATTTGTTACAACTATAATGAGACTCAGATGTTTCTATTGTTTTTATCTTAAGCGAAACGTACTTTGCGGCTCCTCTGCACGAAGAAATAGAAATTTGTCGCAGTTATGTCTTTAAGGATGATGAAATCAGTTTTTGAATGTAAAACTACTATGATGAATTGTTACAAGGGGGTCTGAAAATCGAAAACGGAGCAATCAATCGCCAAGTTTGTTTAGTCGTTCCTACTATGCTTTGAGAATGGGCACTTTTCGATACACGCAACTTGTTTCCAGCGGGACATTCTCTATGCAAACAGAGGAGTATTTAATGTGCGAAACGAAGTGCATAAAAATATACAGTAGAAACAAAAGTTAGTAGCAAAATGAATTAGTTTTTACGGAGATATATTCACTACATTCAGTATTGAAAATGAAAAGCTTACGTTTTAATGAGCTCCATAATAATTATGCAGATTACGCATTGTAATAAACTTTAGACCGCCGTAAGTATTAGCGATTTGTGGCGTTCACTAATTAATTACGTAAATCCTATTATATTACTCTAAAACAGAAACAGTCGAATGAACTGCAGGAGCACAGATACAGAAAAATGTATCTTTACAGTTGCATGAAACTGCGTCATAACACGATGACACCAGAGTGATCGATTTACTGATTATGTCTGTGGTATATTTTCTTTCGGACAGGTTCGAGAAAACAGACACCACATCTGGTTATGTAGATATGGTCTTCAGTCCGGGATGCAACTCTCCATCCTCCTCTGTCCTGAGTAAGCCTCTTCATCTCCTCATAAGAACGGCACCGTGCATCCATTTTAATCTGCTTGCTGTATTCATCTCTTGGCCTCCCTCTGCGATTTTTACCCCACTCTTTTCCCTCCAATGCTAAATTGTCGATTTCTTGCTCTCTAAGAACGTGTCCTACCAATCGATTCCTTCTTTTAGTCAAGGTATGCCAGAAATTTCTCTTCTACCCAGTTGTGTGCAGTACCTCCTCATTAGTTACGCGATTCATCCAGCTATTCTCTAGCATTCTTCTGTAGCATCCCAATTGAAAAATCTCTAGCCTCATCGTGTCTGAACTATTTATCGTCCATGTTTCACTCCGCAATAAGGCAACCCTCCATACAAAAGCCTTCCGGAGAGACTTCTTTACACTTGTATTAATATTTGATGTTAGTAAATTCCTCTTTTTCAAAAATGCTACTCTTCCCATTGTCATTCTCTGTACTGCGGCCGTCGTATATCATTTTACTGGCCAAGCAACAAAATTCTACACCACGTCTACCACTCATATAATTAAGAATATGACGGCAAATTATTTTCTTTTGTTTGCTGATGCACTTTAGGCGCTAACTCGTACGGCAGTCTACCACAAGTTGTGAACACTGAGTGGTGGTGGGAATGGGTACTCCGTCACTAGTATGTGGATGAGTTGATGATTTGTGTGTGACGGAAGGCGCGCTAGCCTGATGCGGTGGCTCGTGATGATTATTGTGCTGCCAGTGACGTAGTGACCAGCGCGACTGTCTAGTATGCAGGAGACGTGGTTTCGAATCTTGGTTACGCACAAACTTTCAATATTCCCTTGTATGTATAGAAACGTCAACTTGCAGCTAATGTCGTAAATTCATTACGTTTTAGTGAAAACAAGATATGAATAAATGAATAGCTAACGTCGCTCAGAGAACACATGCGGCGGGACGGGATAATGTTGACTTTAATTTTGTAACTTATGTTTGTAATGGAATGATAAAACTCTTATGTCGACATTAGTTATGAAATCAAATTGCTTTATGCAAGTCCATTTATTTTGTAAGGAGTTGTGCACTTGTAATTCACTGTTCCATAACGACACCAACTGTTAAAAGTTAATCGTGTAATTTTTATTGACTTAGTTCCGTAGTTCCCGTACCACAGCAAGAATCTGAAATAAGAAATAGATTTTTCAAATAGTCTTCAATAAAATAATAGGTTCTTGGACGAACGGGGGCAAGAGAAATGATCTGTAATCGTTAGTTAAATTTAACTCAAAGTCTAACACAGGCACAATGGTTTGCTGTTGATAGGTTTAACTCAAATATTAAAATTCACCACCTGCTAAACTCGTCGTTCCCCATTCACACCCATTATATATTTCTTCTTACAGTCCAATATAAGTCAATGTCAGACTCCACTATTATATCAAATCTATTCTCAAACCAAGTCAGATTAGGCTTCCAGCAAATGTAAATCACACATTAAATGAATGTTGATAGCGTTCAAAATACTTTTAAGCATAATATTTATTTATTTTCTTCTGAAATAGTACAATTTAAAATTAGTAATGCTTGTAAGAAGACATATACTCAGCACGACTAACTTGGAACGACTATTAACAATGTCATCAGTCTATATATACTTCTTTGAAAACGATTGACGCGCAGCAATAGAGAAGGCGCAGCTGGATCCGTAGCCGCCGGTTTAAATTCTGATAGTGGCCGTCTAGTGTAAGGATGCGGTCACACTGCCGGCCAGGCTGAGCCGAGCCGGGATGTGCCGAGCCGGCTGGCGCCTAGTCGGCGCACGCCGACAGAATGGGTGTTCACACTGTGCGCCGGGCCGGGCCGAGCCGAAAAAGGCTGAAAATCAACTTTTCCGAGTTTCAAGTTGTAAAAATTTTTGAGGGTATATAAGACCACGCCACATCGGTTTATCAACTTATTTTTTCCTTGAAAGCTTTGCATTGACTGTGAAAAAATAAAAAGCCTACTTTTGATTCCGTGCGAGTTTTTAGTTTTGTAACGTTCCTCACTCGATTTTGATGAAAGTATGCGGTTAAAAAATCTCATTTTTGGACACATGGTAGGACAACATCTTAGCTTTCGTATAAAACATCCACCTTTTCGAAATTCGTTGTAGTCGTTTCCAAATGATGCTGTTTGTCAAGTATGTACACTTGATTTACAAATCGTGTATTGAAAAAGTTCTATAGCGGACAGCTTACTGTTCTATGCATTTTAGACCATACATTACAGTGGGTGAAATTGAGGTAAAAGTACAGAAAAGTTTTTGAAATTGTAGTCGCACCGATATCTACCACCTGTCACAAGTAATTGCGAGTTATCTGAGCGGCGTCATTCCGCGATCGCAAAAAAATGGATGCAGGATATTGCTCACATACCTGTCAGAATTTTTTGTTTCGTGAAAAAAGATTCGACTACTCATTTCCCAGATTTCGGCAGCCGAAATTCGCCGATTGTTCGCAAATGTGTTCAAATCAAAAATGTTTGTAGTTTTTATGGGACTTAACTATGGGGTCATCAGTCCCTAAACTTACAAACTACTTATGAACTACCTAATACTATGGACGGCACAAATATCCATGCCAGAAGGGGGATTCGAACCCCCGCCCGTAGTGGCCGTGCAGACCGGGACAGGCGCACCTCAGTCCCTCGGCCACCGCGGCCGGCCGCAAATGTGTTCAAGAGATGTCAGGCCGCTCTTTCCATACAGGGACATCATTTTGAACATCCTGTAAATAAAGGTAAGCTTAGGTTACTCAGATGGCAATGTTTTTTACACACCTCAGTGTATGCGCCCGCAGCACAATAGAGTCCGAGAATCGGGCGCTGCCGTGGCCGGTGGATGTGGTGGCGGCGGCCGGGAGCCGTAGCTCGCGATCCGGGGACTCCTGGCAGGCGTCTTTCGTGAGACACCTTTTAGTAGCAATTAAGTGCTGCTAACGCCGGTGTGTAATGAATAATGATTACCGCCCACTTCATTTACATAATTGATTTAATTACATTTGAAATCAAATAAGGGTTTTAAGTGTAACGAAATTAAAGTTACACCAGCAACCTATAAAATCGGTAAAACCGCGGCGGAGTTGCCGAAATTTCTAAGATGCCTTGTTGCAGAGTGCGCAGATGTTCGCCGTTGGAGGTTCAAATCCTTCCTCAGACCTGGGTGTAGTTTGTAAGTCTATGGACTGATGACCATAGCAATTTGGCCCAATAGGAATACAAACATTTGAACACTTCAATATATTTAAATGCGTCAAACATTGGAAAAGAATCCAGTTATATTCAGCACAAGCTAAATATTATTGTCTTAAACACATATCAGTAATACCATTAAACACTACACTTTACGGATATGTCACGGCTATTGCATTTTTCACTATATATTTCAAATCGCCTTCATTCTAGAAGCAAAGCAGAATGCTTTAAAGCTCTCATGAGATTTTTCAAAATTCTGTGATACAATAGCGCAGAAAATTTTTTAAATGCGTGATAAAATTTGTTAATGTCAAGAAATGACCGAAAGTCATTGATTATTTTTGTAATTTTCATTTGGAAAAAAGATGTGGTAACGATGTGATTATTGTCAGAATACATCACGACGATTTTATTGTCTCTGGCCTCTTTTGTTTGTGTTTGGCGGTAGAACACAAACATACGTGCTGGTACTGTAATTCATTTTATCTGCATTAATTGTAAGTCATGCTTGAAGCTGCCTAGCATTTAGTAGCTTTAGTGAAATACCTTTACTTCTTTCTCAGTTTTACAATGAGATATTTCATTAGTGTGTACAGTGAACTTTGTAGAAATGAAATGTGTATTCTTACATAACTTGTGAAACATTCTGGTAACTGCTTTGAAACTGGCTGATTTGTCTTTATTACATGATTAGAGTAATCGTTTTCAATAATTGTCTTGAGAATTACTGCCAGAATAGCATTGGTTTTTGTATAATATATTTTTGCGATTTAAAATTAAATAATAAATAAATAAATAAATAAAGATTGAAATTACTATTCGGTGTTCACGAATTCAATTTCTTACGACGGTTCGCTGGCGATGGGCAAAGGTTATAAAATATTTAACACTTATTACTTTCTACAGAGAGAGAGAGAGAGAGAGAGAGAGAGAGAGAGAGAGAGAGAGAGAGAGAAAGTGAAAGAAGAGGAAAGGAAGGAAGATGAGAATGGCCGTTAGGAATCACCAAGTTTGCAATCTCAGTGAGCATACGACATAAAGAATGTCTTACAAAATCTTACCACTAATGAATCCTGTGACTGTTATGTACCAGTTTTCCAACGTGTAATGAATGATCACAGAATGTTTCGGGATTACGTGCTATAAAATAAGGAATCAAATAAATTTAATGTGAGCTACTCCAAGACGCACTGACGAATAAATTGACGTTGGTTCTGTGCTGCAACCTACCTCGCGCCAATTGCACAGCTTCACAGTTCTGATTCAAACGAGAGCTGTCCGGATTTGTTGTTAATAACGGTACAGCTTCGTGTATTTTAAGTGGATAGACGGGAAAGAGGTTGTCCATGAGCTAACGATAAGTTGTATGGAACACTGTGTAATTTAAACACATCTATAATAACAGTAATTGCAATAAAGATGGCAGTTGCTAATACTGACGTCACACACAGACGTTAGCTGCGTACCTTTGTCAAGTAGGAGGATCACTTAAAGCTATTTACGTTAACAATAACATGGAGTCTGCCATAAGACGTCATCATTTTGACATTTTAGTATTACGGTTTATAAACTCATATAATTGTGATATGGTTTTTCATGTTATGCTTTAAGGTCAAATACTACTTATTTGCCTCTTTTGTATCATTACAGACTGTCACACAGTCTGCTTTGTGTTTACGTTGGAAGTTATTCGCTATTGAATGTCTGACCACACAAGGACCAAGTAAAACATTTGTAAATCTATGGGACTTAAGTACTATGGTTATCAACCCAGAGGCTTACAAACTTGTACTAACGTAAAGACAACACACAAAGACATGCTCGAACCTCCGACGGAAGGCAACCGTTCGCTCCACAGCAAGGCACCTTAGAGAGCGCGGCCATTAAATCGCGGCCGTAGGGACTTGCATCGCTTTGATATGCGTCTGCACTGGGCCAGAGATAATTATGTTTGCGGTCTCAGAGGCAGTTGTGCAGCAATTAGTGCGCAGAGAAACATGTTGGTAGTTTCTTTGATATAACGTGAGGAATTGAAGAGAGGAATGTAAATGAGAAACAAGAATATGAAAATGAAATCTCTTATGAAACATTTTGAGTAATGATATTAATATTTTCATTATTCTGTATGTTGACAGCTGCGCATTATTTTGTCAATCTAGGGTCTAGATACAGACAATGTATTGTAATTAATTCTTTGTAAGATGAACTGTGTATAAAGGTAATGTTTCAAATGATGAGATATTCTGTTTCTTTTTATGAAATACCATGTTAGTTCAGTTTATAAAACACGTTTCTTGTAATGCTGTGGATTTGCTGCTGAAGAATATAAATGATGGATAATGAGAACTATAATTTTCTTTTCCTATGCATAGGAATCAAATGTTTATTCATATCAAAATGAAATGAATTAAATCTGTTTAAATACAACTTCAGATTTTTTGTTTTGCTGAATTAGGGTACTATTGTGATTTACCCGCTCGTTTAGGCGTGTGGTCTAACGCACCGCTTTCCGAGACGGGGAGGCGTACCGGCCCCGGTTCGAATCCGCCTGGCGGTTTAACGAAAGGGGTCGGAGTGCCGGCCAGCCTAGATGTGGTTTTTAGGCGGTTTTCCACATACCCCTAAGTGCATATCGGGCATGTCTCCGGGTCCCGCCTCAGTTACACGACTCGCAAACAGTTCGTAACACTTTCACAAACACATATATAACACTATACGCAGACATTTGGAGTACACATTTCCTCCTGGCGGGCATGTGGTGGCGGTAGGAAGGGCACCCGGCCACCCAGTAAATATTAACACATGCCTAATCCGCTTTAACAAAGTGTCGAACCTGCTTGTGCGGGATAGGGGCAAAGAGAGACAGACAGATGGACAGTGTATCTTGTGATTACTTTTTCTCCCACGTCATATCAAATTATTTCCTTCAGTGTAGACAGTTATCTCTACATTTATATAATGATGAATCAAGATCGGACTGTACCACAGTGAATCTTTTAGTTAATATTATTTCCAGTTTTGGCAGTAGTTCTAAATCACTGTCAAAAATTTGGGAATTATAGCCCATGGCAAGGCCAAAAAATTACATCCATATTGAACACTAACAAAGTGCACTGTCAGTAAACTGTTTCTCGAAGTTAGAAGATATTTGTTTCTCAAAAGTTGGATTTAGACAATACAGACCTTCTGTGTACCAGGAAGCCTCGTTCACCATTTTCTGCTATTTTCTTTAGTATACGAAACTCTGACTCATTCCATTATATATATATATATATATATATATATATATATATATATATATATATATATATATATATATATATATATATATATGTTGTTCTTGTTATGGTCTTCAGTCCGGAGACTGGTTTGATGCAGCTCTCCACCCTACTCTATCCTGAGCAAGCCTTTTCATCTCCTCATAAGAACGGCAACCCACATCCACTTGAATCTGCTTACTATACGCGTCTCTTGGTCTCCCTCTGCGATTTTTACCCCACACACTTCCCTCCAATGCTAAATTTACGATTCCCCGATGTCTAAGAATGTGTCCTACCAAGCGATCCCTTCTTTTAGTCAGGGTATGCCAAAAATTCCTTTTCTCTCCAATTCTGTTCAGTACCTCTTCGTTAGTTATGCAATCTATCCACCTAATCTTCAGCATTCTTCTGTAGCACCACATTTCAAAAGCCTCTATTCTCTTCCTGTCCGCACTGCTTATCGTCCATGTTTCACTTCCGTACAAGGCAACACTCCACACAAATGCCTTCAGGAAAGACTTCTTTACCCTTAAATTAATATTCGACGTTAGCAAATTTCTCTTTTTCAAAAATGCTTTTCTTCCCATTGCCATTCTGCATTTTATATCCGTTGTACTGCGACCATCGCATGTTATTTTACTACCCAAGTAACAAAACTCATCTACCACCTTCATTGTTTCGTTACCTAATCTAATTCCTTCAGCATCGCCTGATTTTCTAAGACCGCATTCCATTATTTTTGTTTTGCTCTTGTTAATGTTCATTTTGTACGCTCTCTTAAACACACTGTCCATTCCATTCAACTGCTCTTCCAGGTCCTTTGCTGTCTCTGACAGGATTACAATGTCATCAGCAAAACGCAATGTTTTTATTTCTTCCCCCTGAACTTTAATCCCTATTCCAAATTTTTCCTTGCTTTCCTTCACCGCCTGTTCGATGTACAAATTGAATAACATCGGAGAAAGGCTACAACCCTGTCTTACTCCCTTCCCAACTGATGCTTCCCTTTCATGCCCTTCGAGTCTAATAACTGCGGTCTGGCTTTTGTACAAATTGTAAATAACTCTCCTTTCCCTATATTGTACCCCTGCTGACTTCAGAATTTGAAAGAGTGTATTCCAGTCAACATTGTCAAATGCTTTCTCCAAATCTACAAAAGCTAAAAATGTAGGTTTGCCTTTCCTTAATCTATCTTCTAAGATAAGACGTAAAGTGAGTATTGCCTCCCGCGTTCCAACATTCCTCCTGAATCCAAACTGATCTTCCCCGAGGTCAGCTTCTACCAGCTTTTCCATTCTCCTGTAGATAATTCGTGTTAAAATTTTGCAACCATGACTTATCAAACTGATTGTTCTGTAATTTTCACACCTGTCTGCGCCTGATTTCTTTGGAATGGGGATTATTATATTTTTCTTAAAGTCTGAGGGCATTTCGCCTGTCTCATACATCCTACACACCAGTTCAAATAGTCTTGTCATGGCTGGCTCTCCCAGAGACTTTAGTAGCTCTGAGGGTATGTCATCTACTCCTGGGGCCTTGTTCCGGCCTAGGTCTTTCAAGGCTCTGTCAAATTCATCTCTCAGTATAGTATCTCCTATTGCATCTTCATCTACTTCCTCTTCCCTTCCTACAACATCGTCTCTAAGTTCTTTTCCTTTGTAGAGCTGCTCTATGTACTCTTTCCACCTTTCAGCTTTCCCTTCTTTACTGAGAACTGGTTTCCCATCTGAGTTCTTGATATTCATAGAGCTGCTTTTCCTGTCCCCAAATGTCTCTTTTATTTTCCTGTAGGCGGTATCTACTTTTCCCCTTCTTATACATTCTTCTACAGATTTGCATTTGGCTTCTAGCCACTCCTGCTTAGCCATTTTGCACTTCCTGTCAATCTCATTTTTTAGTCGTCTGTACTCCATTTTGCCTGTTTCATTTACTGCATTTTTATGTTTTCTCCTTTCATCTATTAAATTTAGTATTTCCTGTGATATCCAAGGATTTTTTGTAGGTCTTGCCTTTCTACCTATTTTTTCCTCTGCTGCCTTCACTATTTCATCTCTCAATGCTTCCCATTCCTCTTCTACTGTTTTATTTCCCCCTGTTTCTGTCAATTGTTGCCTAAATCTCCTTCTGAAATTCTCCAGAACTTCACTTTCCTTCAATTTATCCAAGTCCCATCCCCTTATTTTCCTACCTTTCTGCAGTTTTTTCAGCTTCAGCCTACAATTCATAACTAACAAGTTATGGTCAGAGTCTATATCTGCCCCTGGGTATGTCTTGCAGTTTATAACCTGGTTCCGGAATCTATGTCTTACCATTATAAAATCTATCTGATACCTTCCGGTGTCTCCGGGTCTCTTCCACGTATACAACCTTCTTTTGTGATTCTTAAACCACGTATTTGTTACGATTAAATCATGTTCCATGCAAAATTCTACCAGGCGACTTCCTCTTTCATTCCTCCTGCCCAGTCCATATTCACCTACTATTTTTCCTTCTCTTCCTTTTCCTACTACCGAATTCCAGTCTCCCATCACAATTAAGTTTTCCTCTCCCTTAACTGTCTGAATAATTTCGTTTAGCTCCTCATATATTTCTTCGATCTCCTCATCATCGGCAGAGCTAGTTGGCATATAAACCTGTACTACTGTTGTCGGTGTTAGCTTCGTATCTATCTTGACAATGATAATGCGATCACTGTGCTGCTCATAGTAGTTTACCCGCATTCCTATTTTCTTATTCATTATCAGTCCTACTCCTGTGATACCCCCAACTGATTTTGTACTTATAATCCTGTACTCTCCTGACCAGAAATCCTGTTCATCCTGCCACCGAACTTCACTAATCCCCACTATATCTTACTTCAACCTATCCATTTCCCTTTTTAAATTTTCTAATTTACCTACCCTATTAAGCGATCTAACATTCCACGCTCCGACCCGTAGAATGCCAGTATTGTCTTTCCTGATGATCACATCCTCCTGAGTAGTCCCCGCCCGGAGATCCGAATGGGGGACTATTTTACCTCCGGAATATTTTACCCGAGAGGATGCCATCATCATATTTCCATACAGTAGAGCTGCATGTCCTCGGGAAAAGTAACGGCTGTAGTTTCCCCTTGCTTTCAGCCGTTCGCAGTAGCTGTGTGACAAAGCCACATTAGCTGATGTTACAAGGCCAGATCAGTCAATCATCCAGACTGTTGCCCTTGTAACTACTGAAAAGGCTGCTGCCCCTCTTCAGGAACCACACGTTTGTCTGACCTCTCCACAGATACCCCTCCTTTGTGGTTGCACCTACGGTACGGCTATCTGCATCGTTGAGGCACGCAAGCCACCCCACCTCGGCAATGTCTGTGGTTCATGGGGGTGGTATATATATATATATATATATATATATATATATATATATATATATATACAAAATAATGGTATATCTGCTTTCTGATTACAATATTAAACTGTGTATGAAAATTATTCCACCACAGTCGGTCCTTAAATCAAATTAAAATATATATGAATATTGTAATCGGAGAGCAGATATACGATACAACTATCACACATTATGCAATCAAAAAGGATTATGTGTAATATTCAAATTCCATTGAATCAAAATTCATAATTAATTTTACTATATTGATAAATTTTAATTTTTTAATAGTTCAGCAGTAGCTGAAATCGATCTTCAATCAAGAGATTCAAGTGTTACAACGGCTGCTGCTCTTGAAATCACATGGGCGTACATAATTCATTGTTCTGAGCGGGAGTTCAGTTGCCTCCTGTGGTGAGGAGAGGGGTAGGTGTGGTATCGTTCAGATAAGTATTCGAAGGATGTGCAACTGAATTGTCAAACGTTTCAACTTTTAAATTTGAAATAGTCGTTGCGTTGTGATCGACTAAGGAATTGTCCATGGATAAATGGGTAAATCAGAGAATCTACCGTTGTATACGGTAAATGGCATGACACCGTTGATAAATGTAGTCTGTGAAGAGAAGACTGTAGCTTATGTAGAGTTCACAAAGGTCTTAGATGTTCGCATAGTTGACTAATTGAAAGCAATACATGACATATTAGAGTTCAGGAACTTACGCTTATGTAAATTTTGGTGGCGAACATCTCAGTTAATTAACTTACTACTACAATTTTCATTCACAGCATTAATATGGCATCATATATTATGGTAATTCATCATTGAGCAAACTAGTATTCATCGAACAAAAGCGTGTAACTGGAATAATTTCTGGAGCCCGCCCATGATCATCTTGCAGACACCTATTTAACGATCTAGGGGTGGTCAGATAAGCTTAACAATATATAACCTCGGAAATTAGTTATTAATAATGGAACCCATTTCTAAAGTAATGAAAGTGTGCCTAGGAACAACACTAGGAGAAAGGATGGTCTAACAAACTTTGGCACAAAATGGGGTGAACTATGCTACCACAGAAGTCTTCGGTCACTTACCTAATAACATCTAATGTATGACAGATAGCCCATCTGCATTTAAAACAAATTTAAATAAGTAAAGCTGTGAGGCGGCATCGTGAGTCGTGTCTGGATAGCATAGTCGGTAGTGCGCTTGCCCGCGAAAGGCACAAAATTTTAATCTGCCAGGAAGTATCAAATCAGCGCACACTCCGCTGCAGAGTGAAAGTTTTATTCTGGAAACATCCCAAATTTAAATAATTTCTGAATGATAACTATCCCTACTCAGTAGCTGAATTTTTACATAGAAATTACTAATTTTATATAAATAAAAATGAAAGAAAAAAATAAATTGAAAAAAAAATAAAGGAATGTAGGTCATGTAATATTATCTTTTACCAAACTGACACGTTCTACGCCACTACGAAATATCGTATTCATGCTTAATGAAACAAGTATTACTCTTATTTAATCTATACTCCTCTTAAATCATTTATTATTCAGTTTGTTAAATGACGAATATATTGCTTCGTTGCCTTCAGTACTAACTTGACAACACAAGCGGGAACAGTTTTCATGAGAAAAGAACGGAACATTCTCCATGAGACGTCCATAGCGACAGTGCTCGGCTGTTTGTCCAATTGCAGCTCACCTGACCCAGATTCCGGGAAACAGCCGTATTCCGATCGCGTCCCTGTTCCTCTTGGTCTGGAATCGCGTCACTAGTTGACCAAGAGTGCGCGGCTCCTTCCGTTAGAGGGGGCGATGGAGCAGTAATTATCAATGCCGGCCGGTAGGTGGCAGCAGCTGCGCGGTCCGGCGCCGGTTGCGCACGCCGGTCACGCGCGGCCGATCGGGCCAACTGGTGCGGTGGCCTGGGGAGCAGGTGGCCCTAAGTGAACGCCGGGCCGGGCCCTCCGCCACACGGGCGCGTGACCGCCCACCACCTATTAGCATCCAGCGCCGCTCCCAAAGAGCCGCCATTTGTTGTGCACCAGATCCCCTACACGCGCCAGATTCTACACCTTGAGCCATCTTGTGGCGGGTGCGCCAGTTACGATACCGCACTTTTTCTCTTATCGTATTTTAAGGCCACGAGTGCGGCAGGCTGGCAGCGGCTTACATGCCAAGTCTTCAAGCCCAGCGATATAGCAGTAGTAAGGTGTATTTTATGCACAATATTAATGGAGACAATAAACAATTGAAACTTCCTGGCAGATTAAAATTGTATGCCGGAACCGTGACTCGAACCTGTGACCTCTGCCTTTCGCGGGCAAGCGTTCTACTGTGATGTTTGGAAATTAGGAGGCGAGATACTGGCAGAAGTAAAGTTGTGAGGACCGATCGTGAGTCGTGTCGGGATAGTTCAGTCGGTAAAGCGCTTGCCCGCGAAAGGCAAAGGTCCCAGGTTCGAGTCTCCGGTTCCGGCACACAATTTTAATCCGCCAGGAAGTTTCAGCTAATACCTTTCGTAAGCCACCGTACAGTGCGTGGCGGACGGTACCTTAAAATATGTTAATACGTTTGCTTCAGTTCACTCTCGCTGAAACAGTTGGATGGATATGAATGAAATTTGGAATACAGATAGCTTTTAACCTATACTAACGCATGAGCTCCTATAGGAATCCACCGTGCGGTGCATTGCGGAGGGTACCTTACAGTGGATTAACACATTTGTTACTCTTCACGCTGAAACGCCAGGACGGAATTGAATGAAATGTGGAATTAAGATAGCTATCATCCCGAATTAATATAGGGGTGACCTTTCGTAAGACTCCGTAGATTCATGGGGGAGGGTAAGTTTCAAGAAACATCCAAATCGTTTGACAGATTACCATGAAAGTACTTACATGTATGTTTTCATGAAGGAGATTTTGAAAATCAGCAAGACAAAGAATTTAGCATGGCGGAGGGTACCTTCCTACTTTTACACCGTCTGACCAGACACCATGAAACTTGCCGCATAAATGTATGTTTTTATATACAAGATGGAGAGGAGAAGATGGAAGAGGAGACGTATATAAAGGTACGGCAGAAGAGATGGAGAGAGGGCAGAGGAAGACAATGAGAAAGGGTGATGATGACAGGTGAAAGGAGATGAAGATAGGAAGAGGGAGCACTGTACAGTGGCTTACGGAAGGTATCTCATATATTAACACAAGGTATACGCTGAAACTTCCTGGCAGATTAAAATTGTGTGCCGGAACCGGGACTCGAACCTGGGACGTTTGCCTATCGTGGGCAAGCGCTCTACCGACAGAGATAGCCCGACACGACTCACGATGCCGCCTCACAACATTACTTCCGCCAGTTCCTCGCCTTCTACTTTCCAAACTTCACAGAAACTCTCCTGCGAAGCCGGCCGCGGTGGCCGAGGGGCTGAGGCGCTCCAGTCACGGTCTGCACGGCCACTACGGTCGGGGGTTCGAATCCCCCCTTGGGCATGGATATTCGTGCCGTCCGTAGTATTAGTTAGTTCATAAGTAGTTTGTAAGTTTAGGGACTGATGACCCCGTAGTTAAGTCCCATAAGCTTTTCAAACATTTGAACATTTTCTCCTGCGAACCTTGCAAGACTACCACTCCTGGAAGAAAGGATACGGTGGTGACATGGCTTAGCCATAGCCTAAGGGATGTTTAAAGAATGAAACTTTCACTCTGCAGCGGACTGTGCACTGATATGAAACTTCCTGGCGAATTAAAATTGCCCGCGAAAGGCAAAGGTCCCAGGTTCGGGTCCCGGTTCCGGCACACAATTTTAATCTGCCAGGAAATTTCATATCAGTGCACACTCCGCTGCAGAGTGAAAGTTTCATTCTGCAATAAACAATTATTTTAAACATGGTAAGGGAGACAATATGACAGATACTTGAAAAGTGAGAAAAAAAATACACACAACAAAACACTGGTGGTAGAAGTATACAAACAAGCCTCGGCGTTATGAAATGTACAATGAGGAAACAAACAGTAACGCACAGATGGACACTTACAAAACGCAGGTGTCGATAATCTTTCTCCCGGATTTCGTGGCTGCAACACATTAAAGAAACACGTTTATAGTCGACGACTACCCTAGACACTAATGATCACTGAACTGAAAAACACTGAAGGCAACGGCGAGGTCCTACAGTCAGGAGCTAGGGGAAAGAGAGACGTACAGGATAGGATGAAGGGGGAGATTGGGGGGCGCCTGCGAGGGGATGTAAGGGGCATAATGAAAACTGAGCAAATATACAAGAGGATGGATTACAGTCAGTTTTGGAAGGATAAGTGTCTGGTTGGAGGGGAGGCATCATCTGCGAGGGGGAGGTGACGGAAATTGACAGGACGTAGGATGTGAAGTGTGTGTGGATGGAGGCCATGGGGGACACCGCAGTGGTGACGTGGCACAGGCCCGCGATCGGGAGGGAGAGTATAAACCAGCGGCTACGGGAGTCGAGTTTGTAATGATATATATAGTGTGGACATGTTCAAGAAGAAACAGCAGGAGGTGAGGGAGGGGGACCAGAGTCGGATACAGTAGGTGAGGAAGAATGCGAGTATCTGGAGGAATCTGTAGAAGGAAGGGGGCTTTGATCCAGCCGACATGGAAACAACAGGCGATGGGAGGCATCGGGGAGCGGAAGCTATAAACGACAGTGGAGGCTTGGAGGCCTCCAAATGTGTTCAAATATTTCTAAATCAAAATTATTTTTTTTTATTAATGGCAAAAACTGTGGTTTACAGGTTCAAAAAGAAACAGCCACCAGTTGTTGAGTAGAAGATTTATTCAAACCCGGATACCTTCTTCACGTATCAGTACAGGAAACAGTTACAGAAACACATACAGGAACCAATATTACAGAACATTCGATGCAGAATCTCAAAGTTAGAGGGACATGAGTTGTAGTGTATAAAAAGCTTCAGTGAAAAGTGACGAAATGTGAAACATTAATAAGCTTGTCTGCAGTATTTTGATAAAGTGAAGAAGCGTACAAAGAACTAAGTTCATATATACGAAAAAATTAATTACATTAATTGTGCCCTATATGGTCATTCAGAGCATTGTGTAATATCAATGAACATCAAGTGCAGAGGTAATGCTATAACTAGTAAATTAAGTTGTTAATATGTGCATCTTTGTATAAACCATGGAGTGGGCGTAAAAGACAAAAGTGAAATAAAGTTATTAAGTTGTAAAGGTCATACAATACAGTAGTCTTAGAAGAAAACGGAATGTTTAGTATTGAAAAACCGGCATACTAACTGTCCAACAGTCATAAACCGGTCTACTAACCGCCGAGCAGAGACATATACTACTGTATAAAGGACGATGATATCAAAAACGAGTGGCACCAGGGAACGAAATATTTCGCTATTAACATCTAGCATAGATCTCGAAGGTTAGTATGTGTTAGGAATTGATAATATATTATTTTGTAATGTCTTTGTAAATATCTCTGGATTAATAATTGAATCTCTGATGTAGTTTTATCTTTGAAATACAGAACGTAAACAGTGAATCTGTGTTATTATTCACGACGTACGCTACATAAAAAATTGGTGCCGAAACCCGGGATGAGAACGCAAGAAAGGGAAAAATAACACAGACACAAGATTCAGTGATAATTATGTACGCATACTGCACGCCGTATCAGAGTAATACGGAGCTGTGAATGAGGAATCACGTCACGACTTCGACATCGTTTCAACAGCTGACTGAGATAAGTACAATGACTACTTATTTGTAGCCTTGCTGCACGGCGAGATATTATTGAAGTAGCAAAGAATAGTAGAAGCCTCACAGAAATAAATATTGTTGTAACTTGAATACCATACGTAATAATCTCCGACAGCAGATAGGTATTGCAGTTGATGACGTCACACGCGCTGTCGATTGTTTGTTTGGCATTCACAACAGTATCGTAGTACGAAGTTATTAAAACTAGCGTACGCAACGTGCGTTAATATTTTACGCAGAGTTCTTTGAGTGGTGCTATATTCACTGATTACTACGAAGTAAAGTAAATCTGTTCTGCTTCAGTTACGCATTCCATACATTGCGAAGTACCGTATAACATAGCCAAGATGTCTGACGTCGAAACTGCTGACGCAAGCGCACGTTTGCATCATCTGAAAAGACGACGAACTAGAGAAAGAGCCAATATTACGCGCTTTGTCAAGGAGATGCAAGAATTTTCTGATTCTTCGTCCGTGGAGAACGTGGAGTACTGTAGGGAACGATTAAAGGAGACCTTAGATAAATTGTTACGACTTGATGACGAAATTCACAGCCTTCTTGACGATAATGATTACGCCGCTGACATATCCAAATGCGATGAGTACATAGATACTGCTAAGCGTGTCCTCATACTAACTTCTGAAGAAATGGAGAAAAAATTGTCTAGAGCCATGTCGCATGTTTCAGTTAACGACGCCCAACCTGCAGCCTCTGCTGCTCCAATAACCACAGTTAAGCTTCCCTCCATAAAGCTTGAGGCATTCTCAGGAGATATAGAATCATGGGCTCGATTTTGGGAACAGTTTGAGCAATCAGTTGATAAGAACGCCTCATTGTCAACCGTTCACAAGCACATATTTTTGCGCGGTTATTTAGAAGGGGAACCAAAAGTTTGGTGGAAGGTATCGCTGTGACAGCCGAAACATATGAGGAGACAAAGAAGATGCTTAAGGCTCGTTACGGTAACAAAGATAGAATTATACAGGCTCATTTAGATTATCTCGAAAGTATTAAGCCAATAGAGGTTGTGACTCCAGATGTGCTTAACTCCACCTTTATTGACTGCAATCGCCGTATTCAAGCTCTGCGTGCACTCGGAGAAGATGTAAATGCCTATGGCCGAGTGCTCGCACCGAAAATACTTAGAGCATTTCCAGACGACATGTGTCGGCGTTGGATCATACATGTAAAACGTGAAGGTCTGTCAGAGGGTGATATTCTTAAACTCATTGAATTTATAGGAGAAGAAGTAGAGGCAGCTCTCACCACAGAAAAGATCCGTTGCATGACGCCTACGTCTTCAAGTTACACCTCTACCGCGGCAGCTCTCCATGTTCGCACTAAATCCAAGCAACAGTTAACAAAGGTAACTAAACAACCGGTACCGTTCTGTGTTTTCTGCGAATCACGTGACCACTGGGCTCAGGATTGTAAGACAGTAACAAACGTCGCGAAAAGAAAGGAGACACTAAAAAATTCTAACCGTTGTTTCTTATGCCTGAACAGAGGACATAAAGCAGCTAACTGTGGGAAGAAAGGCAAGGCACTTTGCACTAACTGTAAAAAGTCACATCATAGGTCTTTGTGCACGAATCAGGATACCCTTAAGGCAACAGGGGATCAGATAAATGTCGCTTCTGTTAGTCAAATCGATGCTACGACCAGAAATTTCACGTTCCTGCAAACAGCTCAGGTTTGCATCATAGGGCCGACCGGCCTAAGACGTTTGACTCGGTGTATACTAGACAGCGGAAGCCGAGCTACATTTATATCAAAGTCTCTGATAGAAGAGTTAAAACTACAAATCACTGATCAACATGAGATGACTGTTTGTACTTTTGAGGCAGAGAAGACTTACTCATGTCACCGTAAACTCGTTCGTTTTAATGTTAAAGGAGCCTGGGCAAATTCGACTGTCTCTATTACTGCATACGAAAGTGATCACTCTTTCTCACCTCAGCCAGTGATCTCACAAGACATTGTCACCAAAGTGAATCTTTGCAGAGTTCAGTTAGCTGATCCTAAAACTGGATCTCAAGAAGACTTACCAATAGAGATCTTAATCGGTAGTGACCATTACTGGAGGATAGTCAAGGCTAGTTCACCTGTCCGTATTTCTCCATCGATTGTTCTAATTCCCACCATATTTGGTTGGGTCCTGAGTGGAAATTGTTCGGGAGTTTGTGCTAATTCAGTTGCTGTAAATCTCATCCATGAAACATACTCACCATCTGATGATGAATTAAGGAAGTTCTGGGACTTAGAAACGATTGGAATAACGGCAAACCCTCCTCGAGCTTTGAGTAAAAGTGATTCCGCAGTTCTTGAGGATTTTCGTTCATCCTATTGTGTGCGAGACAATCGAAGAGTCGTACGTCTCCCAAGAAAACAAGATGTTCCGCTGGCAAGTAACAGACTCAACGCAGAACGTCGGTTTAACACATTACATAAAAGACTGAATAACGAAAACCTTAAGGACATGTACTGCAGTCACATGTTGGACTACATTATAAAAGGTCATATTGAATGTGCCTCCACGGAAGATCTTGGGAATGACATATACTATCTTCCACATCAAGCAGTGAAAAGAGAGAAATTTGGTAAGACGAAGTGGAGGATAGTCTTTGATGCATCATCGCATGAAGCCAATACACCTTCTCTCAATGACGCATTAGAAGCGGGACCGAATCATCTACCAGAAATATTCGCCATATTGTTACGATTCAGACTACATCAGATAGCAATCGTCAGTGATATTAAACAAGCATTTTTGCAATTAGTCTTACACGAAAGTGACAGGGACTTAACCAGATTCTTATGGTACTGCGTAATCAAAGACAGTGATGGGAAATACCAGACGACAGACGAAGTAATGACTTATTGCTTCACGAGACTGCCATTTGGACTAACATGCAGTCCATTTTTACTCTCCGCAACACTTAGAGAACTACCTGAAAGACATAGAACTAAGTTTCCACTTGCAGCACCTCTTGTTGAGAGCAGCTTCTTTATGGATGATTTCGTTTCTGGCACGGAGAATGATAATGATGCTATAACTCTGTACTATGAACTCAGCGCAATGATGAAACTACTGAGTTTCGATTTAGCGAAATGGGCCACCAATTCGGATCAACTAAGGACCATATGGAGGGCTGAAGGACAAGACATTAACCCGGAAACGCAAGTTCTTGGTGTTTACTGGAATACAGAAACAGACTGCTTCTACATGAACGCAATGGATATTACTAGTAGGATTCCTGTAGGCCCCACTACTAAGAGGACATTGTTGCAAATTACAGCCAAATTTTATGATCCATTAGGATTGTTCTCTCCAGTGGCTCTTATTGGAAAACTGTTATTTCAGGATACATGGTGCAGAGGTATTGATTGGAACGAGTTGCTGCCACCCGATATTGGGTCTCGATGGAACACTTGGTTTTCTACCCTACCTTCACTGTCTCAAATACAAATTCCACGATGGCTAGCAACTTCAACAAAGAGCAATACTCAGATCCACGTCTTCTGCGATGCCTCTGAGAGAGCATATGGAGCGGCTTTGTATATTCGCACGACCGTGGAAGACCATATTGTTGTTCATTTGGCATGTAGCAAAACCAGACTCGCCCCCATCAAGGAGTTAACTCTTCCGCGGCTTGAACTTCTAGCAGCGTTAATAGGATCACGATTATTGTATTACTACTGCACAGCAACAGGGCATAAAATAACTGAAGCAGTATTGTGGTCAGACGCTATGGTGACTTTAGGTTGGATACGCAGTGACCCAAACAGGTGGAAGACATTCACGCCCATACAAATCCCAGTCAATGGAGACATTGCCCTGGGAGTGTGAAACCCTGCCGACCATCTTACACGAGGACTTTATGGTAACCAAATACAATCTGTGAACCACTGGTGGAAGGGGCTTCCATGGCTTGCACTTGCAGAATCAAGATGGCCATCTGACGCTTCACTCATGACTGATAACCTACCAGAAGAAAAGAAGAACTTACGGCATATGATGGCAGTAGCCACTTCTTCTAACCTTATGGACTGCTCCAAATTCAGCTCCTATTGGAAACTAATTCGCGTAACAGGGTGGATACTAAGATTCATTCACAATATTCGACAAAGTTCGAAACTCGAGGGAGAGCTGAAGGCAGTGGAACTTGCTCAAGCACGTCATTACTGGATACGAGCTGTTCAACAGGAATGTTTCTCACAGGAGCTCCATGCACTCAATAACAATTAACCTGTCCCGAAAGACTCTAAAATAGCATGTTTCAATCCCTACCTAGAAGATGGTTTTCTCCGACTTGGAGGACGCTTACACTATGCAGCTGTCCCTAACGAGCAACGTCATCCATTACTCCTCGACGGTAGCCATCACTTCACAACTTTACTGGTTCAGCAAACGCACATTCGACTACATCATCTTGGTGTGAGAATAGTGTTGGCAGAGCTTCGAAGAGAGTTCTGGATCCTGCGTGCCCGTCAAGTTATCAAGAGAGTTTTGCACTCCTGCCTTCCCTGCAAAATTCTACACAATCTACGGGGCCAACAAGTTGAAGCACCCCCACCAGCCGATCGAGTAAGACCATGCAAGCCATTTTCTATAACTGGCAGAGATTTTGCAGGCCCTCTCTATGTAAAGGTTGGCACTACCATGGAAAAGGCATACATAACACTCTTCACTTGTGCGACGACGGGTGCAGTTCACTCGGAATTGTGCTCTAACATGACAACAGACGCATTCCTCATGGCTCTTCAAAGATTCGCTGGTAGACGTGGACTACCCCATACAATCTACACAGACAATGCAAAGACGTTCCATGCAGCTAATGCTGAACTGTCTGAAATATGGAGTGCGTTATCTAACCCAAAGACTCAGCGTGTATTAGCCAGGGATGGCATTTCATGGAAATTTATAGCCCCCCGTGCGGCTTGGTGGGGAGGGTTTTGGGAGAGGATGGTGGGTACCATCAAACGATGCCTACGAAAAGTACTTGGTCAATCAAGGTTAACGGAAGAGCAGCTCAATACCACGCTGATTAATATCGAAGCCGCAGTGAATTCGAGACCAATTTCTCAAGGAGACGACGATGAACATTTAACACCAGCCCACTTTCTTATTGGTGAAGGACTACTGACAGTGCCAACAGGACCAGAACCGTCGACTAAATCTGTTTTGACAAAAGAATTCAGACTGCAACAGAAGTTGACAGATGACTTTTGGAAGCGATGGACTAAAGAATATCTATTGCAACTTAGAAGCTTCCACGAAGTTCGGGGTACTTCGACAAGACTCATCAAGTTCCGCCCCGGTGATGTTGCTCTGGTACAAGAAGATGGACGCCCGCGCCACCTATGGAAGAAAGCAAGAATAGAGAGACTAGTCGAAGGAAGAGATCAGAAAGTACGAACAGTAATTCTATGCACACCAGAAGGACACCAAATAGTTCGTCCCGTTCAACTGGTCATCCCCCTGGAGGTTGACCAGGGTGGGGAGGATGTTACGAATTGATAATATATTATTTTGTAATGTCTTTGTAAATATCTCTGGATTAATAATTGAATCTCTGATGTAGTTTTATCTTTGAAATACAGAACGTAAACAGTGAATCTGTGTTATTATTCACGACGTACGCTACATAAAAGTATGGAAGTAGCTGATGTAATAAAGTATTTATCATAGCATAGGTGCAGCTTAAGAATCTGTAAACAGGTAGCTCTCCGCAAGTAATAATAAAATCTGTGCGTGAGAATGACAAATCTGTGTTAATATAAGTAAAGTAGCTGTTTGGAACTTGTTGTTTTAGAAGGCTAATTACCATTACTGTTATAATGGAATGGTCTTTTGTATTTTTATTTATTTTTAACTATCTGATTTAAATACCGTGCTTAACAGTACCAAGGCTTACGAACTACTTAAATTTACCTAAGGATAAAACACAAACATACACACACACACACACACAATCGTCAGAAAGGTGGACTCGAACCTCCGACGAAAAGCAACCACGGCTCCTGTATAATGGTCGAACACTCAAAGACGCCTTGTTGCGGAACGCGAAGTCGCTCGCCGTCGTAGGTTCGAGTCCACCCTGGGGCAGGTTGTGTGTGTGTTGGCCTTAGCATAAATTAGTTTAAGGTAGTTTAGGTAGTTAAGTCCTTTAGATTTTCAAACATATGAACATTTGAAAATTTTGAGCAGGTAGGGAGTTTCTGATTGTTGTCAGCATGATTTTCAAACATGGAAACAGAAAAGATTGTAACATCTATCGAGGTATCTCTTTAATTAGCGTTGTAGGCAAAATATTCTCAGGTGTTGTTGGAAGGAGAGTGAGATTATGATTTGCGGACAAGTTAGATGAAAATCAGTGTGGGTTTAAGCCTCTTGGAAGCTGTCAGGACCAGATCTTTAGCTTACGGCAGGTAATGGAAAAGTGCTATGAGTGGAACAGGGAATTGTATCTACGTTTCATAGATCTATAAAAGGCTTATGACCGTGATCCTAGGAGGAAGCTACTGTCAATTATATAAGATTATGTTATAGGAGGCAAACTTCTGCGACGCGGTGGAGTAGTCGAGTGGTCTAAAGCGTCTCGCTGCGGAGCGCGCGGTTGCTCACCGTGGAGGTTCGAGTCCTCCCTGGGGCATGGGTGTGTGTGTTTGTCTTTAGGTTAGTTTACCTAGGTTTAAGTAATTTGTAAGCTACAGGCTGATGACCACGTAGTTTGGTCCGATAGATTTACAAACATTTGAATTTGCAAACTTCTGCAGGCAATTAAAGGGCTTTACGTAGACTGGCAGGTAGCAGTTAGAGTAGATGGCAAATTAAGCTCATGGTTCAGGGTAGTTTCAGGGTTAAGATAAGGCTGTAACCTGTCACCACTGTTGTTCATACTTATCATGGATCATGTGCTGAAAACAGTATACTGGCAGGGCGGGATTAAAATAGGTGAAAACAAAATAAGCAGTCTCGCATATGCGGATGACTTAGTTGTAATGGGCGATTCAATTGAAAGGTTGCAAACTAATATTTCAGAGCTCGATCAGAAGCGCAAGGATTATGATATGAAGATCAGCATCTCCAAAGGAAAGTAATGTCTGTGGACAAGAGATTTAAACAGATTGAGTGCCAAATAGGAGGAAACGTTAGAACTGGTAGACAGTTTCAAGTACCTGGGATGTATTTTCTCACACGATGCCAACATAGTGAAAGAACTGGAATCGAAGTGCTGGAAAGCTAATGCAGCGAGTGCTCAGCTAAGATCTATTCTCTTCTGCAAGAAGGAAGTAAGTACCAAGAGTAAGCTAGCGACGCTCTATCTTTCGACCAACTTTGTTGTATGGGAGTGAAAGTCGGGTGGATACAGGTTACCTTATTCGCAAGGTAGAGGTAACAGATATGAAAGTAGCAAGAATGAATAGATTGTAACAATGGCAGGAGGGTGTCCATCATGAGGAAATCAAAGAAAACTGGGAGTGAACACCAAAGATGAAACAGTAAGAGCGAACAGAGATTGTGGGGTCATGTTACTCGCATAGGAGAAGCAAGGTTACCTAAGAGACTCATGAGATCGGCAGCGGAGTGTAAGAGGAGTCGAGGTAGACCAAGAGGAAAGTACTTAGATTCGGTGAAGAATAATTTTGAAGTAAAAGGCATAATATCAGACAAGGCATGAATGTCTGCACTGATGGAATGATGGAGTAATTTTATTAGAGGTACTATGCTCTAGAATGAACGCTGATAGGCATAATCAGTCTCTAAAGATGATGATGATAATGGTAGGAAGTTTCAGGAAACGATAGTGCACACTGATCCCAGGATATAAATTAGGTGATTCATGAATGACTATGTACCGGGAGCTACAGTAAGAAAAAATGCTACTTTTATCAAAATGACAGGTAGCTCAGGGTTTAGTTCTGTCGACAGCTTGGACATTAGTGACGAAGCACAAGGTTGTTTAGGTACGATTAAGGTAAAGGAAGTCGCCCGTACCATTTAAAGGAACCGTCTCGGAGCGGGTAAGTGCGACGATGGCTAACAAAAATCCAGATGGCCGGCGGCAGATGAGAATGATCTATCCTCTAGAAAGCGAGTCCAGTGTGCTATTTTCTGCGCCACCTCATTGGTTTATTTTTATCAGCTTTTACATCCGCCAGTGGACAGTGTTATGAGATTAGTAGTTGTGATTAGAAACATGCTCAGGATGGTATGTGAATGCACGTGGAATCGAAATCTGACGCAATTCATTCGATTATGTTATGTGCAGATACAGATGGTGGTATGATCGCATACAGTAGGTATATAACTTTGGTACTTTGGCTCAGCTTTCATTCTTTCTCCGGTGATTCCCATGAACACCTACATATTTACTCATATTTTATTATCATAATCATGTCTACCTATTTAAGTATGTCCTAACAAAATACGTTCGCAAACACAGGAGAGACTTGATGAATGAAATCTCGCAAATACACACATAAAAAATGATTGCATCACCATGGTTCCAAGGTCTCCGGAACACTGACGTTGGGTGTGTGTACTGCAACAACAACACAGTTCGTTAGATTGGCCATAGATGTCTCTCAACCCGAACATTGATTCAATGAACCTCGCACGAGCAGCGACGGTGCGCGATAGATGGCCAATAAATTTGAGGCATAACACCAAAAAAGAAGTACACTGCTTGCGTTGACTGTAGTTCCGCCGTACCTAGATGAGTAACGTCTCAAGAAATCCCGTATGCACATTGTTACTTCGTGCCAGGAGGGTCTCTCATCAAGTGAAGTTTCCAGACGTCTCACAGCGAACGTAAATGATGTTGTTCGGGCATGGAGGAGGTTGCGCTGGCACGACGATGTTTGTGACCATACGAGGAAATGTCAGTTACGGTTGCACCGTGGCATCCGATCGTCATCTGTGCACCAACGAAATAAGAACTTGATTTAACTTTTCATGAATACACTGTCAATACCCATTGCTTGGCTCTTGGACGGAAAAAGAGGAACTAAATTTTGGCGAGTTTTATATTAAGTTCTCATGCAGAAAAACTTTCGTAATCAAGCTAGTTGTTGTTTTCAAAGATGTAATTCGCTGCTCTTCTCTAATATCGAGTCAAATAAAAAATCGATTTGTGCACTACAAATCTCAAAGTATCCTTTTCCCTTAAATTATCAGAAATTTTCAATCACTGCCCTCTTTAAAAAATCGTTAAAGTCCAAGTCATGAATTTAATGTATTGTACATCTTCCCTTGAAATAAATATTTTCTATTTAAATGATTATCTCCAGCTGATGAATAACTGTCATGACATTATTTATGAAAACTTCCTGTCAGATTAAAATTGTGTGTCGGAACCGGGACTTGTACCTAGGACTTTTGCCTTTCGCGGGCAAGCGCTCTACCAACTGAGCTATCCCGACACGACTCACGATGCCGCCTCACTACTTTACTACTTAATGATATTTTATTCGTGTGTTAGTGGGCGGCATATCGGAAACGAAGTCTATCCACGGTTAAACAAAGTTTATGTTTGTAGGCCTGCCATAAACAACTTCTATGCTGTCATAGTGAGATCCGTAATTTGCTTAGCAGTAAAAAGAAGTAACAGTTTTTCAGGCAGCCTCTTACCCGGTAAAGACTTATGTTCGCCCGTCCCACTACAAAGGGCACTAAAACACTTCCCTATAAACGTAGATATTACTTCTGTGTTACTCGATGACTTTCCGTCGATTACTAGGTACTGTGTCTTTTCTGACAGGAAACCGCTCATCCAATCCCACAACTGCAGCGATATTCCATAAACTGGCAATTTGATTAGAAGAATCCGTAAATCGTGAAATATTGAATTCATTTGAGAGCCTTTGTCGATAGCACTTTATCTGTTCATGTGAGTAAAGAGCTACTTTTGTTTCACAAGAACGATACTTTCTGAAACCGTCTTGACTGTGGGTCAATATTCGTTCTCTTCCAGGAAGTTCATAATGGTTGAGGAAACTGTATGTTCTAAAATCCTGCTGCGAACCGACGTCAGAGATATAGGCCTGTAATTTTGTGGATCTCCCCTATTGTCTTTCTTGAATATTGGAGTGATCTGTGCAACTTTCCAGTGTTTGTATACAGAACGTTCGCTAAGCGAGCAGCTGTATGTGATAGCTAGATAAGGAGCTATCACATCATCATACTCGGAAAGAAACTTAATTTATATAAAATCTGGATTGGGAGACTTGTTCAAAATGTTCAAATGTTTGTATAGCAAATGGGACTTAACTACGGAGTCATCAGTCCCTAAGCTTACAAACTACTTACGAACTAGCTAAGACTAAGGACGGCACAAATATCCATGCCCGAGGGGGAATTCGATCCCCCGACCGTAGTGGCCGTGCAGACCGTGACTGGAGCGCCTCAGACCCCTCGGCCACCGCGGCCGGCGAAATATCTTTGTGTAATATGTTGAGTGACGTATGCTATGCATTGAAGCATTATTGGGAAATATGGTCTTGCGCCGAAAATGCGTTCATGATATGTGCATTGTCTGAACGTTATGTTTGTTTTTATATTATCACCCTAAAATGGGTGATTAATTTCCGTATATAATTAACTGCTAGATTTTCGGAAACATTATTTCCGTTTGCAATTTCTTGCAGTTATGAATACTAAATTATATGATACTCATTGTCACTTATATTGTAACTGAAAATCTCCCGTGAGCTTTATCTATTGAGGTAAGATATTGAAGAATTTGAAAGTTGCATGTACTGCTTCGTCTCTTTGGGCAAATCAGTGAGATCTATCCTTTTAGCGCACGTCAGACTAGATAAAGACAAATGTTTTGTTACAGTCCGTGTACCTGGCGGGCAGGGAATCTAATGTGGCTAAGGTGAGTAAATTTTGAAACATCACACTTACTTCGGCGGTGATGGAGCCACAGAATTATCTATAGCTGCGGTGGAGGTAGCTTAACAATTTGTGTTGTCTTTGGGCCTCTGCAAAGAGGTAAACGTACAAACTACGTAAGGGTTATTTTAATTAGAATAAATATAATGAGCATTAATGGAATACTTTGTATATGATGAAACTCACCATAGCAGCTGAGGAGGCGCTGTCAAAAAAAAAATTATCTCTTTTCATTCTCCACTCCGAGGAGTGGAGCGGGCTGTTTGAGATCCGGCCCATAAAGAGTCGCGGTTCTATTCAGCCAATATCAGACAAGCTGATAGTGGGGCAAAGGGGGATCCCAATTGGGAATGAGTGGGAGGGGCTTACCAGCTCTGGCATACGCCTTACAACCAAGGAAAACCTCCCGAAAACCTTGGTCGGAGCCGGGGGATTGGGACCAATTTAATTTATCTCCGGGACTTGCCCCGGACAAAAATGGATTATCGAGAGAACACGAATGCACTCACGACAATGAAGGATCGGACCCCCGAGTTACTCTCGTAATCTCGTAGAGATCAGCTCGACCAACAGTGGACAAGCATCCCCCTACAGGAACCGCACCCGTGGGCACGTCCACTTTTATAACTGGTAGTATTGTTAATAACTGCGGGACATAAATGCGACCGTTAAACAGAGAGGTATGGGCAGAGTTAAGCCTGCGAGAATGAGCGGCTTGCCAAGCGGTAGCTTGGTATTATCAGAGATGTTTCAGACGTGGGGGAATGAATCTTTATCATATAAAAACCATTCCATTAATTACCATACCATACCCCTTTAGTCCCTAGTTATTATAGTTCAAATAACCCTTATGTACTTTGTACGTTTACCTCTTTGCAGGGGCCCAATGACAACACGAATTGTTAAGCTATAGATAGTTCTGTGGCTCCATCTCCACCCAAGTAAGTCTGACTTTTCAAAATTCACTCACCTTAGCCCCATTAGATTCGCTGCCCACCAGGTACACGGACTGTAACAAAACATTTGTCTTTTTCCAGCCTGACGATGCGCTAACAGCGTGAAACGCGTAATTGGAGAATAAAATATTGCAACAGAGACTGAGAACCATTTAATTAATCAACACTGTTGCTGCACCAGCCGTCGCCACCACCATAATGGAATGGAATGAAATATACGTACCCTCGTAAGTTTTAATTGACTTGTATTTTTATCAATTAAGAAGTCAAGCTACAAGCTGTTTTTGCTATCGAACTTCACCCCACGGAGGCACATTCCGAAGACATAATGAAGTCACAACTGGTGTTTGCGAGAGGAGTGGATGCCATCAATGATGACAAGACTTTATTGCAACACGCTGCGATGAAAAATGTTCTCATTTCCATCGTGAAGCTGTGAGCTAGTTTTATGATTAATGGCTGCGAATGTCCGTAAGTGGAGAGGTGCAAATGCGACGTGAGCCGGCGGAGGGTGCGCCAGATCCCCTGTATTACTCGCCGAACAATATCTCTCCGCGAGCAGCTTCGAAAGAAATGAAGGGCGACAGGCGATGCTAGCAGCAACCATAAATATTCACAGCCCCGCCGTAAACTGCTGCAGGAACGACTTGCCCCTTCTCCTTGTGATAGAACGTTACCCCCGGGACCGCAGGTCATGTTTAACAAAGTATTGTGTCATCACCTTTTATTTCGGAACACATTCGTAATTTTACTGACGTCATTTGTTAGCGTCGGCCTTACTCTACGTCAGCTAGCTTTCATGCGTATCCGCAGCATTTTCATTACTTTCTCAACGTGTTCATACTATGACACGACAAGCATTTAACTTGGAAGGGACATTTAATTCACTGCGTTCGCAAAGACGGACATATTGCATTACGCGCTTTTGATGACCCAGTACACCAGTTTCCGTAAACAGTAGATGCTAATTAGTTGGTTTCGAATTTCAGTTACTTTATTTAACAGTTGGAAGAAATCATTATATAAATACGCTAACACGAAAATTGTAATAAAATTACTAATTTATTCGTACAAGAAGGCCAATGAAAGTTACATAATTCGAAAGATTGTTTGTCGTAGATTTCACGAATATAAATAGTATGTGTCCATTTAGCTATTAAAAGTGGCACAAGGAAATAGAAAGTTTCCTATATACAGCTTGGATCAAGTTCTAGATTCTCCAACAATCGGTTCACTGATTGGCTATTCGCCTCGACCAAAGACGCTGTAATGCAGCGCATCTGCAGTATTAAAGTAACATATTAAAACAAGTGAATATCGAAACAAGGAGGGCTCCCAACTCACTATCTTGAGCCGTTCAAATGCTTCATTTTCGCAGTGATTAAGAGCGGTTAAAGGAAATGGATGTTTTCATATGAATGCCGATGTAAAGGATGATGCGCCGGGAGAGGCATCTAGCGGTGCTCGGGTGGAACTACGGGATCGAGAATGCCGATATAAATGATGATGCGCCGGAAGAGGCATGTAGCGGTGCACGGGTGGAACTACGAAGTGGACATGTTGTCAGCTCTGGAATTCTGAATATCGCAGTATCGACATAACCTTATTTCTTGGCGTTGTATAAATATTCGAACACCGAAATTGTAGTTCCATTTCAAATATTAGGCTAATGAAATATAATTCGAAAATGGCATGAGAAGTATATACTTCCTTTTTTATTTGTTGTTATTGTGTCAGGCATTTTCCTTACACGTCAAAGGTAACCGTTTCATACCTCCCAGAGCCGGTTAAATTTTACCAAATATCCCAGCGGCCTCTTGTGATAATGTTGGCAACAGATGCTGGATAGTGAGAATCCTGTGAGTCTTCATTTTAGCCAATCGCTTGACAAGGCTGATGTTTTCTCATGGAATCTTCGCTTTACGAGGGCAATTATTTTTTACTGAGCGGACGAGGGTACATACAAGAACCTGTCAACCATAAAGCAAGAACAGCATTATTTGTTTACTTCATGGACTGTACGATACACTAATCGAGTCATTCTATGTGGTTCGAACAAATGGGCAAAGATTTTCTATCGTGTTGTTGATGTTGCCAACATAAACACGGCCGGCCGCGGTGGCCGAGGGGACTGAGGCGCTCCAGTCACTGTCTGCACGGCCACTACGGACGGGGGTTCGAATCCCCCCTCGGGCATGGATATTTGTGCCGTCCTTAGTATAAGGTAACATAAGTAGTTTGTAAGTTTAGGGACTGATGACCCCGTAGTTAAGACCCATAAGCTTAACAAACATTTTGATTTGAACATAAACACGCGAAGCCGCCGACATGATACGTAAAATGTTACCCCCAGTGACCATTGTAAACACGACTGGTCAATACTAGTAGTTATAATACCGAGTAAAATTTGGCACGTTTCGCTGAGCCAGAACTATTTTTCAAATCAAATGTTCAAATGTTTGTTAAGCTTAAGGGACTTAACTGCGGGGTTATCAGTCCCTAAACTTACAAACTACTTATGAACTACTTACGAACTAGGACAGCACAAATAGCCATGCCCGAGGGGGGATTCGAACCCCCGACCGTAGTGGCCGTGCAGACCGTGACTCTAGCGCCTCAGTCTCCTCGGCCACCGCGGCCGGCAGAACTATTTTTCTACCAAATAGTAACTTGCTGTATGTTGCCAAGCTGACGTATAATGTACGTAAGTGTCTTGTCTGGTCCAGGTGTGAAAAATATATCAGGTGCTCGGGGCTAGATAATGGAAGCCAAACATCGAGCGAAATGGAGATTTCTACCTTTTCCGTATCTACTAGGCGACAGCAAGCCAATGGAGAAGCAGTATTTTAAGAAATCAAGAAACAGCAGCACGCACACACACGCACACACACACACACACACACACACACATACACACCGTCGCTATGTGTTGCATCAAGTCACAAGACGTCATTTCTGTGCTTCAGTATGGTAAGCCACAGGCAAGAGGGCGTCTTGCAGGGGAAAGAGTGCAAGTTGTTTGGACGAAAAAATGCAATCTGGAAGTGAAACAGAAGCCAATTGTTCTGATAGTGAATCCTTGTGCAATGTCAGTGTCGTAGATGTGGATTATCAGCTTAATTCAAGTGATATCTCGTCATCATCAGAGGCAAGCATCACCAAAATATAATTATGTGGCAAGCCATATTGTAGCATGTGGCATTGTGGCTTATCATAGCCGAATAGTACGCTTCAAATATTAATATTTAATGCAACCGTGAAGTATAGGATAATTTCAGACATATGGAGCCCATTAACCGTAAATGGTAGTTATTTTTGCGATGGGTGTAGTGCGTGTTGTGGCTTGCCACTATATAGCTATAAAATTGCTGTATTGTTCAGTGTAGCTTTTCGCTTTGTGGTATTTGTGTATTTTTCCTTCCTGCTAAAAATGAAAAGCGTCGATGGCGGCTAAATGTAAACACTGACGTAATCTGGTATAGATATTAATCACACTAAAAGCATATTACAAAAAAGGAAATCTGTTGCGTAAATAGTAGCAATTATTAGTATTATTATTTCAGTGAGCCAGCACAGAATATTTTTATATAATTATTACAACTAATAGATTTTTCTCATAAAATCGTTTTAACAAGAACATGATTCATATTTTAAGGTTCAAGAATATACCACTGATACAACCAAAAGGAAAGTAGCTGGCGGAGAAATGGGACATTCGTGTACCTGCCGTCGACAATGCGTGGAGAAGATAGGAGAAGCATCTTACACAATATTCCATTGCTTCTGGGACTTAGGGAATTTCTATGCGCAAAACAACTACATCTTTTTGTATATCTCAGCAGAACGTCCGAAGCGCTCCCACTAAAAGAAAAGAAAGGAGAAACAGTTTTCTCGAAAAATTAGCTCTACTTGTGTTGTTGAAGTGCTAAGTCTACGAGGTGGCATTTCTCTCCATTTATGGGCTACATAAATGAAGAGGAAGACTGTAAAACATTGTTCAGTAAGTTCGTAGTGGTAAAGAGTTTGTCAAAAAAAGACCAAGGGGGGCACTATGAAACTCATAGGCCAATTCTTTTCCAAGAAACATACCGTCTGACATCATGTGCTGCTTCCATATATACCTGCCGTACAACATGTATATTATTTATGTTTTACTCAGTCCGAAGCCACAGCACCGAAATTGATTGGTGGAAGTGTTTTAAATTATACTGACAGCGACTTGAATTGTGACCAGTGTAGCTAAATTTTGGCACCGAATCTTTGGTACTGTACAATCACAGTACAGTCACAGTATTTTATTCATTACTCAGCCTTACCATTTTTTTTCACTACGTGCAGTACTTAAAAAAGTTTCCTTTCATGACAGAAGAATACCTTAATGTGTGTTATACCTTATAACAGAATAATCGCCTGATTTATGGATTTTTGTGAACTTTCAAATGCCTCTCAAGTAAAGTTTACTTCGTGTGGTTTACCATTATCTAGCCCCAAGCGCCTCATATCAGTTATCACATTCTCGATTTCATAATGTGTCTTGACATATAATTCAGAAAAATTTTGTCCACTTTGTCTTACGATCATGGTATTACCCGAATGAACACTAAAATATCTAATAACCTTTTACAAGTTTGCATCTGTATTAATGACGCTAAGAATCTCAATTTTCAGCGTGCTCCTGTTTACGTTGTGTCACTCTATGCCACGTTGTACAAATTAGCCTATACCATACAAAACAACTGCAGTTTGGTATTTACGTGTGCCGCAGTTTGCCTTCTGAGTCATTAAAATATATGAAAATGGGGTAGTATACAGGGAAACGGTATCTCCAGACAGTCATGAAAAAATGATGACTAACGCAAAATTAAAGTGAGAGGTGAATGCAGGTCATCGTTCTGTACAAAAAGGTGGCATACAAATATCCCCAATTAGCTTGCATTTATAGCGAATCTTTAGTTCAGCGCAATGTTCCTAGTGATTGGAAAAGCGCAGATGACTCCCGTTTATAAGAAAGGAAAGAGAACTGACCCACACAATTACATGCCAATATCGTTGACATCAGTTTCATGTAGAATTTTGGAGCTTATTCTTAGTTCGAATATAGTAAATTTCCTTAAAACCGAAAAGCTTCTTTCTATGAATCAGCACGTGTTTAGAAAAAAATCGTGCATGTGAAACTCAGTTTGCCCTTTTCTCACATGACATCTGGCGAGCCATGGATGAAGGGCAAAAAGGTGTTCGTCGCGGTGCCGCACTGCAGGCTGCTAACGAAGATACGAACTTATGGAGTAGGTTCACAGATTTGTAACTGGCTGGAAGACTTCCTAAGTAATAGAACGCAGTACTTTGTTTTCGACGGCGAGTGTTCATCAGAAACACGTGTATCGTCATGTGTGCACCACGGTAGTGTGATAGGACCGCTATTCTTTTCTATCTATATAAATGGTCCGATGGACAGAGTAACTTGTAATATGAGGCTGTTTGCTGATGATGATGTGGTGCATGGGAGGGTGTCGTCTTTAACTGACTGTAATAGTATACAGGATGACTTGGACAAAATTTCTAGATGGTGCGAAGAATGGCAGCGTAGCTCTCGATGTAGAAAAATGTAAGGTGATGCGCATGAGTAGGAAAAACAATCCCATAATGTTCGAATACAGCATTAGTAGTGAGCTACTTGATGTTGTCGCATCGTTCAAATATCTAGGCGCAACATTGCAGAGCGATATGAAATGGAACGAAATGGAACGAACATGTAAGGCCGGTCACGGTGGCCGAGGAGACTGAGGCGCTCCAGTCACGGTCTGCACGGCTACTACGGTTGGGGGTTCGAATCCCCCCTCGGGCATGGATATTTGTGCCGTCCTAGTTCGTAAGTAGTTCATAAGTAGTTTGTAAGTTTAGGGACTGATGACCCCGTATCTAAGTCCCTTAAGCTGTACAAACAATTGAACTTTTTTTTTTTTTTTTTTTTTTTTTTTTTTTTTTTTTTTTTTTTTTTTTTTTTTTCTTTTTTGAACATGTAAGGACAGTTGTGAGTAAGGCAGACAGCCGACTTCGGTTTATTGGGAGAATTTTGGGAAGGAGCACTTCATCTGTAAAGGAGACAGCGTATAAAACGCTTGTACGACCACGTCTTGAGTATTGCTCAAGTGTTTGGGACCCGCACCAGATCAGTTTAAAGGAAGACATAGAGACGGTTTATAGGCGAGCAGCTAGATTTGTTACCGGTAGGTTCAACCAATGCGCGAGTGTCACGGAAATGCTCCGGCAACTCAATTGGGGATCGCTGGAAGAGAGACAACGTTCTTTTCGTGAATTTATGTTAAGTAAATTTAGAGGGACGTAATTTGGAGCTGAGTGTAGTACGATCTTACATTTCGCGTTGTGATCACAAAGACAAGAGAAATTAGGGCTCGTACGGAGGCATATAGGCATTCTTTTTTTCCTTGTTATATTTGCGAGTGGAATAGGAAAGGAAATGCCTAGTGATGGTACACTGCACCCTCCGCCACGCACCTTACGATGGATTGCGGTGTCTGTATGTAGATGTAGATGTACAAAGAGGAAAGTGGGAATGGAGGATATCGAAGTCAAGAAACAAAACAAAAAATTAAGTGTATCTCTAAATCTGGAGGACGTCAGGTGTTTAATATTTTGTGAGTGTGGGTTTGTAATCACTATGACGTGTAACGTAGCCTCTGCACTCCTCCCTTTCAAACAGTATTTCAGTGTGATTTATACTGTTCTCGAAATTTAATTAGTCTGAACACAAAATACAGAGTATCTAAAATTGTCAACACGAAGATTTGAACGCACATTCATAATCTTAAACTAGATTAGCGGACGAAGCTCAGGGCAAGCAGGAATTCGCTTCTGCTTGGCCCTACAAATCATGGTCCCGCTATTACCCGAAACTGCATCACCCAATTTGATTACCGAAAACAAGTCCTAGCCTGTGGTAGAACATGCAATAACTTCAGTTGAGAACAGTGTACGATTAGCAACTTGCTAGAGCCCTATTACGCCAAAGCAGCAATACAATAGCGTTTCTCTTCCACCTCCTAACAAATATCTTAAGTCGAAGGTGGTGACCTGTAGATAAAGGGCGATCGTTTCATTCGGTTCGTACCTCATTGTTTAGCCAACCATATTTTTAGGCTGGTCCTCTACATGTTTTCACTGTCCAGATTTATTCTTTGCCAACACAGTACTTGTAATTATTTTCCCTATGATGTAGGCAAAAGATGGTGTGTGCCTTTGTATTATCTTTTCCGTGTAATTATGGTATTTTACTAATATTGGTCTCCTCCATATTGTGATTAGCGCGATGTTGAGCGCCCTATAGCTCCAACAACAACAACAACACTGCTCACCGTTGAAGTGTTGCTTTTGTAATTTTAGGTTTGATGTTTTAAAGATTTGGATTAAGTACCGCTTATAGAATTGACTGAAGTTCGGAATATCTACAGATTTTTTTTTCTATTTTTAAGACGATGTCAAACTAGAGCAAGGATAATATCGGCGTTAAAAGTAATGTAGGCATTGTTGAATTTAAGACAACACCCGAAAGCACCACTACAAAAGGTAGTCGGCGAATAGCTACCTTTACCTGCAGGATTCGGTGTGCATCAGCTATAGACATATTGTGCTGGAATATGGAATGAAATAAAATTATTAGCCGTAAATCGATGCTTGCTGATCTCACGGTTCGCGTAATAAAGTTTCACGATAGGGGAATAAAATCGCAAAATATCGGACTTCGCTGAATAAAAACATTAACTGCAGGTTCTGAAAATCTAATCAGTATAAATTGAATGAAGGAGAACCAAACTTATGTAATCGCGAAACGAATCGTAATAATATAATAATGACCAAGCATCTCTTTAAGATTGCTAAAAACAATTAATAAAAAAATTATTGGGAATAATAAAAGGTCATTTGAATAAAGAAAAGGAGTTTATTACAATAAGAATGAATAAAGGAAGCTCACACTTACATTTTAGTAGCAGACATTATGAAGAAGCGTCCGATCAGTACAAAAGTGCAGAACTAAAATACGAAGAGCGCTTCCGTTCTCTCTCCATGCCTGATGAAGAAAGTCGAGAATCACAAAACAAAAAAGTCAGAGGTACAGATTGAAGGGAAAACGGATACGCAAGTGACAAGCGCCGCAGATATAATTTTAGTAAAAATATTGAATGTAATGCTACCTCGTGTAGGCCGTACCAGACGGAAGATGTGGCAGAGTTGTGCTGTGGGGAGCAACACGTGTAAATGATTATCCTGCTGAGAAAATATCAATATCTGCGACCTGGCTCTCTGACTTTCGGTTCGCTGTGATGTCCTACAAGAGCTCTGAAAATCGTGGGGGATATCTGTGTCTCACAATCCCGTTCTTCAAGCGTACCAATTTTAAAAGTCTGGTACACTTAAAGAAAGTGCATGCAAGGTAAATTAAACCCGTAATTTCGTAGTATTGGGCGGCATAATAATTGTTAATTCACTTCGCGATTTGCAGCCAGATTTCATCGGTCTTCTGATACGATATTTCAATAGTCCATCAGGCTGCCACCTTCAGGTGAGATTGATGCACAATCGGCTGAGGACATATAAGGCTATTTTTAAACCCGTGAACAAGCTGCTGCGCATGCGCGGGAAGCGGAAGAACTGCCTACCGCGAAGCGAAGAATATTGCAACGCACCCCTCAATTGTTTGCCTAATAATACCTTTCAACAATGGAGTGGGATTTCGTATACTACCCGTTTCCTTAATTGCAAACCATCTTTTACAAATGCAAGCAGGTCTATAGTTTTTGTCAAAGGAAATTAGACACGTTCAATATTGTATTTTCTGAAGCTTCATGAAGTTTTTGATGAAACACACCCCGAAAAGGGTAAAAAAAGCTACTGATTTAGAAGTGTACACTAGTTGTTCAGATGGTGGTCCAAACTGGTGAGCTCGACACTTATGATGATCAGTAAAGCCACTCTATCTGAAAAGATCCTTAAGATGATCATAATCTTGTGTCAATTTATCAGAATCAGAAATATCGTAATCTCTTTTGACGTGTGTGCGTATATTTCCCATGCATAGTTGTGGTTGATGACAACTAGCACCGTGAAGATAGCGGTCCGTATACGTGGATTTATGGCACACAATGTGTCCCAAAGTCAAATTTATTGTTTGTACATGTGGAATGGAACTGTCTTCATCCACAGATCATATTTTCGATGAAAACTGAATAAGAAAGCAAATGACCTAAAATTCTTTTAGTTCATAAAAAAGAAAATGGTAATTTGGGACACAGTGTTCACCGTAAACTCATGCATATGGGGCGCTATATACACGCTAATTAGTGTCATTCACCACATCAACGCATAGGAGTCTTACACACACTCTCCAAGATATTTTATAATTGTTCTCGTTGTGATGATTTTCTACAAGCAATGGATCAGTTTAACACTGTTTTCAGGCAGAATGATTATACTGATCATCAAATGAGTCGAGCTATCCAATTTGGACCATCATGTGAACCACCTTACACTCTTATGAATAGTTACTTTTTATGAGTTGGATCTTCCTATTGGTATTCACCAATAAGACTTGGGCAATACATAACTCAGGGTAGTAAAAATTTATGACTCGTTGTCTCTGTTTATAGGGGTGAGTTATGTATGTCAGCTTCTATGCCCTAAACAGCTATCCAATATGTTTAAACAAGATCATTAATTAATCTGTAGTTTAGCCAGTCTATCATTATATGATGACGTGAAAATATAATTAACAAACATAAATTAAACCTCTGAATGACAAACAAAATGGATTGTAAGATGAAGAAGTGATTCACTCACGAAGTAATTCTTTATAAATGCAGTTTATTGCTCTTATTAGACATAAAATGCGGATGTGGTCCTACTTTATACATCGGTAAATAATTAAATATTTCCCCAACTATTGTTCATGAGAGGCACAATAAATATCACACGCACTCGAGAGTATAAGTTCCAAATTATCACTCGTAAGTTAGAGTAGTCCATCGAACTTTGCAGTTACAAGTTAACCCGCGATAAAGTATCTGTTATAAAACACAGTTTGTCATCATACGAGTACACGATTACTCAATTATCACAGTTCCACAGCACTACTACCGCTCATAGTTTATTACTTTTCAAGCAGAGACCAAGTTCTGCAGTCACAGTCCCGTAAATTTTCTAAGGCCACACATGCCTATCTCTTCAGACCACAAGTTCGTAATGCGAATTCAGACCATCCAGCGTCACAACCTTTCACCACCACGTCCAAGTTACGAGTCCCTTCCCAAGCGTTCGAAAGCGTGCTCCCTCTGCTCCCAAAATTGGATCCTTCCGCGCGTCCTAACGCCTCATCTTTAAAATATAATTTCCCTTCCAAAATATTATACAGTTGAATATCACAAAATTAAATGCTATGACAACGTCCCTACAAATCTTTTTTTTACATTTAACAAACAAATATATATTTAACAATACTAAAAAACGGTTGAGACTGAAGAAATTTTGATATTAAGCGTGGCGTCTCACTGTTCAAATATACTGCCGCCGTCGAAATTTATTTTTAATTTATCATGGCTTTTTAAGCAAATATATGCAGTTCTTGTCCACAAAGATATATATGCTGCATATCTACTATTTTTAGACGGTCATGAAATATTAAAGTGACAGTCTACATTATAAAAGTCAACGTTCCTAAGAATAATTATTAAATATAATAAAAGACATATATAAATGTAATGTGCTTTGCTGGGTTCATGTTTTGCATTTCTGTGGTGGAAACTATGTTCTGACACAAGAATATTACTACCTCAACGAAAAGCAGAACACGTGAGTAAAACAAAGTTTATTGAAAGAATACGGAAATTACGTGGTACGTCTTTTAAGATAGGTAGCGTCGTACAATGCTGCCCATTTGGTTCTTAAATTGTTACTGATAAACACAACGTATCAATAATTATAAATATAAGTCTCCTAATATTATTATTATAGTACTGAAATTTGTCGTCTTTTTATCTGTAAGGGATATTGAAATTATAATTGCTGCCTTTGATTCTCTCAAGTCTCCTGAATCCATCTGCATAATTATATTTGCCGTATGATTAATTCCTGAGTTTATATGGATTTTGAGAATAATGTGTGTGGCTGTATTGTATTTCAGCTGCATTCTGGGTTAGCCGCCCTCGTTTATTCAGGAGGGTTGCTTCCGGTTTATGACCACATTAGAAAAGACACGACTACCTGCTGTATCCCATTCAATAGTTACAAACTGGTAGCCGGCCGGCTGGAGAACCCAACACCCTGGCAAAACCCGCCTTTCATGTGGAAACAATCAGCTTCCCCCTGTATCTGTAATATCACAATAAGTATGCGAGGAGTTTTTATTCACTAATTTCATGAATCCTTAGAAAATATTAAGAGTGTTATGATTTGAGAATTCGCTTGTCTGTAACAGCAACGGCAACAATTTAATTTACTGTGTAAGGAAATATGCACCTGACAAGTTATTTTAAAATAGTTACATTATATCTAGATATCAGCGCAATCTAGGATGTCTTGATCAGAAGAATAAAATTATAAAATTGGACGTTAGCACCTATGGAATATTATGCACATGTCGTACAAAATTACATTAAGTTTCTTTGTAGAGCATATTATGCACATCTCGTATAAAATGGCATTAAGTTTGTTTGTTTATTCAAGTGCCCCCTCGGGCATGGATGTTTGTGTTGTCCTTAGGTTAGTTTAGCTAAGTAGTTTGTAAGCATCGGAGTTATAACCACGCAGTTGAGCCGATAGATTTACAGACGAGCTTAAACCTAAATCATATATTTCTCAGAATTTCAATTTGTGCCACTTCACATTGTCAGCCATTTGTTAAGGTCAAAGAATTAGTTTGAACCTATCCTCGCCTTTCTTGAATCTATTTTCCATTATTACGATGATTAGATGTTGGTGACAGTAATTGGGACGAAAGCTATAGAAATCCAGTCATAAAACGAAGGTGAAGAGGGATTTCTAACACCTGGAAAAATTATGCATCACAGCTGACCATAACCGATACAAAATTATAAAAGTTATGGATATGCTTGGACGTTTGTACGTGCGCGTGCTTGTATGAGTGTGTGTTATATAGATATATATCCAATGTTTATATATATATATATATATATATATATATATATATATATATATATATATATTGTCACACAGGTGCTTGAATAACAAACATTGGTTCAAATTCATTCAGCACTTGTCACTGAATAGACTAACTCGATCAGGGGACTTACACAGTATAGGTACACTATCAGAAACATCTGGTACATAATACATAATTATGCAACGTATCTAGAAGGTTAATTTCATTCATCATAACGATGTATTTTGAATGCCTCTATCTGTGTTATTCACAATTACCGTAAAGAAAACGTACCAGTTACTATTGGTTATCATTACGTGTATCGAGAATTTATTCCCATCCTCATATGCTTTTTTGTTAGATAATTTGTATTTATTGCGATGGTTCCATTTGTGATGTTCTGTTTCTCCTGCCATGTGGTTCTGCCGTGATAAGGTATTGTTCCTTCTTCACTGCACAGAATCTCAAACATATAGAGAACATCACTACACTGTTCTTGTAAACAAACATGTTTCGTACAAGTTATTAACATAGATGATATATTATAGGTTATATTTTCCGCATAAGTTACTATCATAATGTCGCCCCCTGCACTCGTAGAAATGTTAGAGAAAGAATACACAAAACCACCGATCACCCACAATGGCGTCGATCGTGAATGTGACTTTTCTGTTACCTGAAGTAGACTACATATTTCCTAATTAAGAACTCGTATGAATATGACCATTACTTCAATAAAATGTGTATAAATTAAATTAAACAGGTCTGTCCGAATGCAGGAATGGAGGAACCGCCTCTTTTATTTTTTCTTTCCTTTTATTTTTTATTGTTTTCGTTTAATTTAAGAAAGCGTCTGGCTGGTGGAATCGCCTTTTTTCTCCTTTTACTTTAAATTAACCAAAACATAGGTTTTTATAACACAAATTCTGGTTACCAGGTCTGTTCCCAGACCGTATATTTCCACTATAGATGTGCTGATATTCTTAAATAAATATCAGATATCGAGGCTGTTGGAATTACTCCCCTCAGTGACACCGGTCGATCTGTGGTAGTTGTAGTAAAGAAAGATATGTTGTAATGACGAATTTGTAGCATTATTATTCTATACGATGTACTGTGTGCTGTATTTTCCATTTTGTTCTGTACCATGTGTTCGAGAACGCTGGGTCAACGACGACGACTGGCAGCAGCAAGGTGCGGCAACAAAAGAATCCGGTCCTTATACGCTAGCAGCCGACAGCCATGTCGTTGAGCCAGCGGACTCTATAGATATACTAAATGGGGCACGGTGCTGCGCAGCGCATAAAATACGAACATCCGATGAAATATAAATGGGGTTTCAAATCTTCCATTAGTCCATCCCTTCCTTTCCCTTCTCTCTGTTCACCTGCTCCCACCTGCCCCCCCCCCCCCGTCTCCTCCTGCCCCTTTCTCTATCCATTTACTCCTCCCCCTCCCTCTGTTCATCACCTTCCACCTCTCTGTCACCATCTCTGCTTCACATTCTCCTCCTCTCCCCTTATCTCTGTCCACCTCCTCCCCTTTCTCTCCGTCACCTCTGCCACCTACTCTTCTCTCTCATATACAGGGTGTTACAAAAAGGTAGGGCCAGACTTTCAGGAAACATCCCTCACACACAAAAAAATTAAATATGTTATGTGGACGGGTCACCATGGAAGTCAACACATCAATGTACGTCTTCATGAAGGAGATTTTTATAATCTGCAAGCCAGTGAATATAGCATGGCGGAGGGTACTTTCGAATTTGACACCGTTTGACCAGTCACCATGAAATTGTTATATATATGTATGTTTTCATATACAGTCTGTTAAAAAAAGGTACGGCGAGACTTTCAGGAAACATTCCTCACACACAAAGAAAGAAAATATGTTATGTGGACGGACGGCCGCGGTGGCCGAGGAGACTGAGGCGCTACAGTCACGGTCTGCACGGCCACTACGGTCGGGGGTTCGAATCCCCCCCTCGGGCATGGATATTTGTGCCGTCCTAGTTCGTAAGTAGTTCATAAGTAGTTTGTAAGTTTAGGGACAGATGACCCCGTAGTTAAGTCCCATAGACTATACAAACATTTGAACGTTATGTGGACGCTTAATTTCCATGTTAGAGCTCATTTTATTACTTCTCTTCAAATAACATTCATGATGAAAACACCGTTGTTGAAATAGTTATTTATTTTGAATGTCCTAGCTAGATTTCAGTTTGGAAGTAGATTTGATATTTTAAGCAACCAGAAATGAAATGTACGTGTTACGGAAATAAGGAGTGGGCAAGTAAACTGTGAGTAATTGAATGGAACAACTATTTTGCACAAGAAAGTGACTTTTCCCTTTTCATGACTGGGAACGTCTAGAGAGAGTTTTATTCACACCTGATATTTGGAATTAATTATTTGTGTGTTTTAAAAGTGGTTAAAGGTACAGCAGTGCACCATTTCTGCATTTACATTACATTAACAAGATATGTAGCTATAAGAATAGGGCGCTTGAACAACTTTTTACATGCAAGGTCATCTCTGGATTGCTTTGGTAACGGAGGTTTACAACGAGTGTTTTGGCAATACAAAGTACTATGTTGTTGTGGTCTTCAGTCCACAGACTGGTTTGATGCAGCACTCCACGCTACCCTGTCCTGTGCAAAGCTCTTCATCTAAGAATACGTTCGGCAACCTATATCCTTTTGAATGTGCTTACTGTATTCGTCCCTCGGTCTCCCTCTACGATTTTTACCCCACACGCTTCCTTCTAATGCTAAGTTGACAATTCCTTGATGTCTCTGAATCTGTCTAACCAATCTGTCCCTTCTCTTAGGAAACTCCTTTTCTCTCCTATTCGGTTAACTAACTCTTCATTAGTTACGTGATCTAATTATCACCATTCGTCTGTAGCACCACATTTCAAAAGCTTCTATCATCTCTTTATCTGAACTCCTTAGCGTCCACGTTTCACTCCCATACAATGCTACACTCCAGACAAATGCTTTCAGAAAGGACTTCCTAAAATTTAAATTACTATTGGATTTTAACAAGTTTCGCTTCTTTAGAAATGCTTTTCTTCCCGTAGCCATTCTGCATTTTATATCTACTTTACTTCGGCCATCAGAAGATCGAGCCGGCCGCGGTGGCCGAGGGGACTAAGGCGCTCCAGTCACGGTGTGCACGGCCACTACGGTCGGCGGTTCGAATCCCCCCTCGGGCAGGGATATTTGTGCCGTCCTAGTTCGTAAGTAGTTCATAAGTAGTTGGTACGTTTAGGGACTGATGACCCCGTAGTTAAGTCCCATAGACTATACAAACATCTGAACATCAGAAGATCGCCTGATTTTCTGCATTGCATTCCATTACCTTCGTTTTACTCTTGTTAATATCATCTTATATCTTCCTTTCAAGACAATGTCCATCCAATTCAACAGCTATTCCCAGATCTTTTGCGGTCTCTGACAGAATTACTATGTCATCGGCGGCAGGCCGCAATGTTTTTATATCTTGTCCCTGCACTTTTAAGGCCCTCTCCAAATTTCTCCTTCCATTCCTATACTATAGGCTGACAATTTTAATGAGAAAAGCACATGTCTAATACATAAAGCATAGTGTCCGTATGTCTGTATGTGTTGCATACAGATCTACAGTTTTGATCCAATTTTTTTTTTCAAATTTTGCACACATAAGCTTCAATCCCCGAGGATGGTCGCCGTAAGTGTAAGAATCACGTACGAGACGTAGTTCACGAGATGTGAGGTCATACACAACGAGATGCGCAAAAACTGCTTACTTTCTCCTAAACCAATGGACCGATTTCAACCAAATTTGGTACACACATCCCATACTATGAGCTGACAATTGCTGCATAGTTAAGAATCACATACGATACATGGTTCAGAACATATGACGTCGTAAACAATAGGAATCACAAGAAAACCCTACATAATGCGGCGAGACTATAAATACGCTATATGAGAATGAGAGTACTTAGCGACTTGCACCAATAATAATTTCAAACCTTTATTAAATTTTTTTCTCGCTGACAACCATAGAAATATGATGAAAGGGATAAAGTTTCTCGCCCACTACTTTTACTCTATTCTTGGAGTAAAAGTACAGAATTCAGTATTACGTTACACTTTATAATTTGTACACCACAAATTGTAGCCGCAGGGAAATTTACAGGCAGTATACATACATATAGTTGAGCGTACCTTCTAAACTGTATCATAGTACGACACATAGTTTATGAGATATGAGCACATAAACAGCAACGTTCATGGAAAACCACTACATCACGCATCAAGTTTTATTCTATAATTTCTTGACTACTAATTGTATTCGCAAGATATTTTACAGACATATGGCACTGATACAAATAATTATATACCTGAAAAATTGCAGGAATAAATAAATAAATACCCGGGCAACGCCGGGTTTTCAGCTAGTATAAAACTAAATTTAGTGCCTGTATATTCTTTATTAAAGTATGTTATCCATTTCAGCAACTGTTCAGATTATAAATTAATGAAATGCAGCAACCAGTTGCTTGTGGTTATTTATTTTTAACTTTAACGAGCGGATTCGTGGGCTTGTGTGCCCTTCTTCTGGTCTCTATAAAGACAAACAAGTGCATTGGTATACAATAAGGCTATAGAACGTATAAAAGTCGATTACAGAAATTTGAAGCAGTTTAGAACGAAATAGATTGTAATAAAGATAAGTTCATATAATGGAATAAAATTAACACTTACATTTTTATACTGTTGCTTAATAAATATACATGCTACTAGTGGAATCAACGCTAAGTGCAAAGATTATGGAATGAATAACAATCAGCTGCTAACAAAGTATCTATGGATTAGGCTTAGCGTTGATTCCACTACTAGCATGTATATTTATTAAGCAACAGTACAAAGATGTAAGTGTTAATTTTATCCCATCATATGAACTTATCTTTATTACAAACTATTTGGTTCGAAACTGCTTCAAATTTCTGTAATCGACTTTTATACGTTCTATAGCCTTATTGTATACCAATGCACTTGTTTGCCTGTATAGAGACCAGAAGAAGGGCACTCAAGGGCCCAAAATCGGTCGTTAAAGTTAAAAATAAATAACCACAAGCAACTGGTTGCTGCATTTCATTAATTTATATTCTTTATTATCTAGAAGCTGCACCTATCAACTTATTCTTCGGAAAACTGGGCGGCGAACATTATTAGATGGCTAAACAGAGCATCGCACACTGGGTAGGCCTACCCAGTGGCGTAACTAGGACTTGGTTTTGTTGTTGGGGGGGGGGGGGGATAGATCTGCTTGACGAGCAAAATTTTAGTCAGTTTCCAGACAGACTACCGCTCCCGTTGAAGAAACTAATTCACTCCCATTCAATGCAACCTGATGGTAAAACACCCCAAGTTTCCAAAACACTGTGGTAGAGTGCCAGACTACAAATCCAAAGGTCGCGGGTTCGATCCCCGCCAGGTCCTAGGATTTTTATCTGTCACTTTCCACTTCTTTCACCTCTGGCAGTATTGCTCATGTGAAAAATACCGAGTAGCACCGCGGTTCGGAACCCACGTTAAAGTGTAGGTCCCCCTATAACTGGCTGGGTAAGTCAGTTCGAAGGTCGGAGGAAGGAATCGGCATACCACTTCCAAACAGAAACATGCCTAGTAAAGCACTGTGGTGTTCAAACCAATCTTCGGATTGTTGACTGCTTTACCTTTTCTTTACCTTTACCAGATTGCTGTTGTAGGATTTCTTTCTTCTTTTTCTTTTCTCTCTCTCCCTCTTTTTTTGTGGGGGGGGGGGTTATATCCACATCACCCCCCCCCCCCCCATTGATATGCCAGTGGGCCTACCTGAGATGAGACTGAGGTTAGGATCGCGCCTGCTATTCCGCGCCTCTCACGCCAGGCTCAACCCGCGCCGCCGGCAGCTGCGGCCAACAGCTGCCTCCCCTCCCTCCATCCCCTCCCCTCCCCCACTCGCCCCCCACCCTCGCGCTAACACAGCTGGGTTCTGGCTGGCACTCACTCAGCCGCAGTGGCCGGCACTTCATCCGCCGCTGCCACCCCCCACCCCCTCCCCTCGCCACCCCATCACGGACAGAGCGCTCCGCTCATTATCCGCACCGCCAAACTGCTGCCAGCACAATATGTCAAGCGCTCGCTGCTGGATACCACGCGCTTAACTTTTATCTCTCTCTTCTCTGTGTCTCTAGCCTACGAGCTCAAATAAAAATTTCATGTAATACTAGCCAAAACTCCAGTGTTTTCTAGGGCATTTATTTGTTTCAACACACAGTCTGTATCCTCTTTTCCTCTGATTCTGTCAAAATTGTCCTTCCCCCATTTCTCAGTGCGTGTCTACGCATAAGAAAAGAATCCTCTTCATAAATTCCCCCGATTGGATCTGACCACTCTTTAGGCTAGCAACTTCAAGACTCCAGTCCATCAGTCCGGTAGATTGCGTATAACTCCTGCCAGGAGGAATTCTTGTCACATTTCCCTAACATTTCCGAGCAGTGCGAAACAGGTTTTGAAGCCCCTTCCTACTGCCACACCTGAAGTCTTCAAGGCATGCAAAGTCCACTTTGCCCTCAGCAACGTATTTTGACAATAGCTTCAGAGATCTCAGGATTATCCTTACACCAGTGCCACACAGGCAATGTAGTACAGTCAACGAGTGCTTAATATAGGTGTGTAGAGTGCATGGAATTTGCGAGAGTTTTTTTTACTTCAGGACTTTGTTAGGGATAGGAAGTGAACGTACTTGAAGTCCCCGCACCTGGGGGATGAGCTAAAGCGGGGAGGGGGTTGGAAAGGTACCATTTTTTGGTTTTCTGCTTCTATCTCGATCACGGTCGGGTTTTATGAAAAAAAAAAATGTTCCAACTAAAAATGAAAGATAATCGAATTTGCTATAAGATTGTTTTTATACATATATGTCGAATTCCCAACGGTTTTCGATATATATGTTATTGAAAATCGACAATTTCGGAAAAAATAATCTTTATCTCACTAATTTTGTCAAACATTTACTTCTAGTGACTCACTCGACGGTTTCACAGAAAATTTGTCAAAAAGAACGTTGTAGAGCATTACATTTCCTTCAATTTGATATGCACATTTGCTACCTCATCTTCAGCCAATGAGAAGTTACATCATTTATAACATGTGCGCTCAGTTTCGATATCACTCCAGAAATGAGTGTTTTTAGGGATTGTGGCCTTTTTACCTTATGCAACTTGCTAGCATGGTAAGTAACAATAATCGAACAATGACAAGAAGGTACTTGCAATTGAAACATAACACCTTTTTATAATTGTAGCTTTTATGATAACACTGTGAATAATACAATTAAAGTTCTTACAAGTACTGAAAGTGATTCAAAATGAAAAAAAAGTGCATTCAAAGCAAAAACTTCGTTTTTCTGAGGCGGAGGAGTTGGGACTCGTTTATTGTCAACTGCAGTGGACATTTCGTCATGGTCGTCAGTACCTAACGCCAGGGAGAGGGTTAACGATGGGGAAGCCCACGACGAATATCGAAGGCCTGTCACTGACTAGGGGTGGAATGGAATGTTCTCACTCACTTCTTACTACAGTTCAGTTCAAAAGTTCGCCAACCATAGAGAAAGTTTGTGTGTCATTAATGTGTCAGCTTTTCGAGAGGTAAAAGACGTTTTTTTCCGAAATTTTCGATCTTTATATCTCGAAAACCGTTGGGAATTCGATGTATATGAGTGGAAACAATCTTATAGCAAATTCAATTATCTTTCATTTATATTTGGAACAATTTTGTCCTAAAGCCGGCAGTGTTCGAGATATAAGCGGAAAACCAAAAAATGATACCTTTCCACCCCCTCCCCGCTTTAGGGACTTTTGGTATGTTCACATCTTAACTATCCTTAAGAAAGTCCTGAAAGGTAAAAAATTCCCACATATTCCATACACCCTAAATGCATTCATTGACTGGACTAATGCGCGTCATGCATTGTTACAGTGCAGAATTCTAATGGGGCACTCCACATTTGCGGATATTTTTAATATTCATTTAATACACACTCTTTCATCTATGTATACCGTAAATTCCTATAACTATGGTCCTTAAGCACAACTAATCCCTCTCGAAACACTAAGGGAGTCTGCCGTCCACTAGTAGCGTAATTAACTGCAAGGTCGCGCACGGTAAAGCATCACAGTAGCCAAGACCAACTACAATATATCAGACCTGAAGGCAGAATCCAAGATGGCGGCAGTCTTAGGCCAAGCGAAGGCCTCAAATTTCGCGTCAGTGGCCGTCTGTGAACAGCAGGAAAATTGAATAGCGACTTGTCCCCCTTTATGGTGTAAACTGCTGTGGGAATTTTCAATGTATTTTCATCCATTCGGTTAGACAACCTTCCTTTGAATTAGACCATAAACACAAGTTTACATCTTGTTACATAACAGCACCAAAACATGTTGAAATATAAAGACATGTCCACCAATACTGTCAAAATAAAAGCTACTCAATGCAAAAAAATGTAAAAGCAATGATTACTCTTTCTGAAAATGCAATCTTGACTAACAGGAATAATCCCCCCCTTCCTCCCTCCCTCATTAAGAATATCAAACTTCAACAGTAACATTATCATGTCATAACAGCATGACAATGGCACTTAACCTAGGTGAAAAATAGTTCTATGGGAAAATTTTTTTTTCTATTTCTGAATGAATGAATCAGTTTTTGTATTTAGAAGTTGTACACCCATGCAACACATCTTTTCCATAACTCTATATTATTTTTATATTAAAATTTGTGTGAAAAATTTCCTGTGAAGTGACACTGCACTTAGTTCAATTAATCAAGTAGATATTTCACTTATATGGTGTCAACTATATGCAACAGGGGAAAGGAAGAAACAGGAACAGGTACACACTGATTTTTTTTTTTTTTATCAACAATGCTCGGATTTCCACATCACCATAGAGGTACCGAACCTGACGCGTTACTCATTATTTTACATGGCGTGTTTCCCCTGTAGGTCTAAACCATGTTACATACAAAATAATGGCAGATAATAGCAATGATTTTGTAACAAGCTAGTAGTAATCTAAGTGATTGTTGAATTTGTCTGCTGCTCAGCTTGGCCTCTTTCCTTTTTGTTATTTTTGCTGCAATGTCTTAATGAGGTTTCCTTTGTTGTTTTACTAGTGTTCTAGCAATTTCCTTTGAAATGGTCCAAGTCGGGTATATTGTCATTTTCACACCACTTACTGAAACTACATTCATCACGTTGCAAGAGTTGCTGAAAACGTTCTTTAGGTTTCTTTCCCTTCTTAGGAACTGGTACTGAGTGATTAGATGGTTGATTGGGAAATACGGTAGGATATGCATCATTTGTTAGTTTAGAAATTTTTCGTGCCACACGTATAGGTCCGCCGTTTTCCACAGGAAAAATGTCTTCCCTAACCACAAACTTAGGCTCGAAATACTTAATGCATACCACAGTATTATCGTTCAGTTCGAAATTGTTCCTGTGAATTAAATTAATCCATTTGTTCCTTAACGTTGAATCTTTGGGAAACTTGAATGTTGAGGTATCGTATGTTTTACCGTAGTTGGACTTACAGCCTGGCACACCACAACTACGAACCTTCACACTTTATATTGTAAAAATCTTACTGTAGATTCTAAGAAACAAATCTTAGCGTAGCACTTGAGACGAAATTCGCATCACATCACATAAATACTACGCACAATACTTCGGTTAATAATCGCAGCACATTCACATATACAATGTTACACACGTGTAGGCCTAACGTAAACAGAAGCACGCTGGTTTGTTTCCCCCACGATTGCCGCCATATTGTCGACTATCGATACCTGCCTTCAGGTCTGAGATATTGTAGTTGGTCTTGCAGTAGTCATAGCGATAACGCGAAAAGACTCATATTCAATTTAGTAGTCCTCTCCTGCTGAGAGTAAGGTAGGATATAGCTCTTTTGAATTCTTTGAATATATTTATAGTATGTTATCTTAAGCTCGGTGCTTATCTGTGACGTTTTACATAAATGTGCAATAAAATTAAAATGTGTGAACTTGAGCAAATCTATGTTCCACTTCCCAGGATGGATTTTAATTTTCAGATTCTCAAGAAGACGGTGACCAGTACTGCTAATGAGGATGCAGCATCGTTTATATCAGACGACGATGATAACTTTTTTTTAACACATAAGAAATTGGCGACGTTGTAATGAAGTTTGTTGATGCAAGTGGTTCAGGATGTGATAATTCATAATTAGGGATGCAGGGGGTAGGAATACTGGCCTCGTGGTGTTCTGAATGTGCATAGATCATGAACCACAGTTAGCTGTATGTAGAGAAGTGGGAATTTTTGCTAATGGCGAACTGTAAAGTATATTTTAATGTTCGAAATGTCAGATATTGTATGTAAAGTTGATGTGAATGTGAAGGTCTTTTCAAAACGTTATTTGTACAGTATCCCAGAGCTAAAGACAAGTGGGTGTAAAGGGGCAGTTTGTTTTTCTTATAACATTTTGCCAGTTGTTGTTGGAGAGCCGCGGTGGAGTACCCGAGCGGTCTAAAGCGTCTCGCTGCGGAGCGCGCGGTTGCTCGCCGTGGAGGTTCGAATCCTCCCTGGGGCATGGGTGTGTGTGTTGTCCTTAGGTTCGTTTACCTAGGTTTAAGTAGTTTGTAAGCTACGGACTGATGACCACGCAGTTTGGCCCGATAGATTTACAAACATTTGATTTGATTGTTGTTGGAGACCTTTGAGAAGATGTGTTCTTTACATTGTGAGTTCATTTTTCATTAAAATACTTTCTACATCGTCATGACTGTAAAAAGTAGTGAAATAAATAGTAAAAGTAACGGCAACATTGATCCAACATAGAAAAATCATAGTGGACTATAGTTGGGCACTTGCCATACAACAATGTACAACTTCTTGGTATGAAGTTTCACCAACACATTGACAGTGTTGAGTCCAACTCTCACAGTAATTTAATTTCTTACGTAAACTACCGTCTGTAATAAATAATTAAATAAAATAAAAAATAAAAAAACAATTGTGGCTTTCGGAAATTATACAATAAGTTTACTCATTAAAATATGTCAAAAGCGGTATACAGTTGTGGAAAGTTACGATACCCGATAAGGTAGAGCAGTCAAGAATACGAAGATGGGTTTGAACACAACAGTTTGTTACTAGGCATGGTCCTGTTTGCAGGTGGTATGCCGTTACCTTCCTCCGAACTTCGAACTGACATAACCAGCCAGTTATAGGGGGACCTACAGTTTAACGTGGGTTCCGAACCACGGTGCTACTCGGTATTTTTCACAAATGTTCAAAATGTTCAAATGTCTGTAAATCTATCGGACCAAACTGCGTGGTCATCAGTCCGTAGCTAGGTAAAGTAACCTAAGGATAACACACACACCCATGACCCAGGGAGGACTCGAAAATCCACGGTGAGTTACCGCGTGCTCCGCAGCGAGGCGCTTTGGACCACTCGGCTACTCCACCGCGGCGGTATTTTTCACATGAGCAATACTCCCGTAGGTGAAAGAAGTGGTATGTGACAGATAAAAATCATAGGACCTGGGAGGGATTGAACCCACGATCTTCGGATTCATCGTGTGGCACTCTACCACGATGCAACCGAGATTCCCACAGTAAATGACATACGCTCACGCCTGCCTGTAGAACGCTTGGAGGACGAATCCCGGCAGGTTTCCAGTGATTAAGATGCCATTTGCATTTCTTCTGTCAAATAGGCTCCACTATGAATAGCACTATGGAATAGCTAGTGCGCCTACCATTATTCCGCGGTTTCTTGAAAGCCTCATCTGTAATGTTCCTGGCACAGCCAATTACTCAGACGACATCCTGGTGGCAGGCAAGGTTGCCTAAGACCTGGTCAACAATATGCATTCCCTACACAGTACTCCAGCAAGCCCACCTCAAGTGTAGCAGTGACATATCTTTCTTTTATCTGAATCATATGGAATATATCGGACATCTGTTCAGCGTGACAGTAACCAGATCCATGCCCCAACATGTCACAGCAATTTAACTTCTTCCCACTCCAACCAATGCCATCCAGTTAAAAATCTATCCTTAGGCAACTGAACTACTATCGTACATTCATTCCCCATGTGACAGCCTTTGCTGAATCTTTAGACAGATTGCAGTGAAAAAGAGTAACATGACATGAATGTGTGAAAAGGTCTTTCCTGCACTGAAAGAGGCCCTCCTGCGCCCTACGTGTTTGACTGCATATAATCCTTATCGGTTTTTGATTTCGCGGCCAGTGCTTCCGATTATGGTTTTGGAGTAGTACTTAACCAAATCATGGATGGCATGGAGGGTTCCATTGCATTTGTGTCCAAGTTACTGTTTAGCTTCCAACGCAACTCTGTTTACTGGCGAGGAATGGACAACGATGTCACTAACATAGTCTCCTCCTATCCTATATGTCAAAGTAAGCAAGCAGACCCGCCTAGAAAATATTCTTTTTCTTCGACCTTAGGCCTCGAACCCACGGTGCAGCATATTCCTTAAGTCACAACTGGGTAGTTGTCATTGATGCATGCGCTGTCTCACTAATGTCCAGTATATCCTACAGCTAAACCAAAGAACAGAAGAACACAAAGGATACTGGAGACCTTTGTCATAGACAGTTGACTCCAGTTCTCTTCAACAAATTCACAAAATACAATAATTGGTCGTTTTTTATTAATGTTTTTGCAGATCGATATTATGATGACTGGTGCATTGAGGATGATCACTATGTAATCGAAATCCATCTGCAAAAAACATTAATAAAAAACGACCAATGCTGCATACTATAGTTTTTGTATTTATTGTTTTGTGGTCGCTGAGCACACCGTTCCAAAAAATGGAATCAGACCTCAAAAAAATTCACAAAATGTTACTCTGACAATAGCATTGAACTGCTCCGTATGTTCCATTCCAACCAGCGTCTAATGACCGGTCGAGTCCACAGGGCAGAGCCACCCCAGCAGAGCGCCTATAGGGACGGTCCAACCACTCATTACTGTCTCTGGTGCATCCTTCCCCGGCGGTCTCATCTAAGTGTCGGTCGCCGTTCTAGTCTGTTAGAGGATTGATTTATTCCAAAGGTCGTCCTCGTTGGGCTCTTTTGTCTCCTGCCTACTAGGGCGTTCCATGATATCTGTAAGGTTTCACCTTATGCACTGGCTCTCTCTCTCTCTGTAACAAGTACATCAGCCAGTAGCGGCCACGATATGGGAGGTCGAGTCTCGTGTTAATACTCACTATTATCTTCCAACAGATGGAACAGAAGGACCACCTCTCCAGGGGCTAGCGATGCCGCTCCATTAGAAATTTCCGTTACGGCGCTCGCCCTTGCCCTGCCATGGCCACTACTGGCCCCAACATCTATGGTCGTGGACCCTCTACAACAGATGCTCAGACCGCTCACAGAAGTATGGAGCATCCACAGGACGTCAGGATGAGCTGCACCCTGGTCTCTAATACGGGGATATGACTGGAACGAGTGCCTGCACTTTGGCCACATGGAGTCCGTACCGAGTAGGGACAAAACATTTTCAAATCGCCTTCCAGCACATGGCATCGCCGGACTCCATAGGTGTCACTACATACTGGAACCTAATGTGTCTCTACAGGACACCTGGTAAGGAAATAGAACCATATAGTATCCAACACGTCGGCTTAACCCTCCGTTGCTCACGCGGATGACACTGCTTAATTCCGCTGAAGTTTTTTCTCACTGGGCTCCAATGAGATGGCGCCATTTTCATTAACTTTCCATTAGGCCTTCGTCTCTTGGCTTCAGCCGTTGATGACTTTTATTTCGGAATGACAGTCTGAACCTAAGTAGTATAAGCCTTTATTGCTTTTCTAGTGTCAATGCAGATTTCAATTTTAGACATACTGAAACTGATAACAGTTCATCTCCTGCTTCAGTAATATTCTCTTTACTATTACTTTCTCAAGGGGGAAAATCGCATTGTCGTGTTTAACGGCCCACTTTAGATATGCCTGTATTTTTATGATTTTTTGCAGTCATTTCGGACATTAATAATAAAAATTAAAAAGGAAAAAATTAAGACCGGTAGGATTACGACTCTACTATTGTGATAACATCCATGCACGCAACACTTAACATTCTATCTGAGCATATTTTAACGAACAACAGTAATTATTTCATATTTGAGTTTAGCTTAGAAAAATATTTTATTTTTGAACTTTTACCTCTTTAAACTACTTCTTTAATATCTCTCCCAAAATTTCATTTTCTTTTTCCGTTAAAATGTTATTACCTGTCTTGCTGTGGTAATTTGTGCCAAGTTTATTTTCTTTGCCTGTACTAGTTAAGAATGTCTATATCCTAGAAGGAACGTAGCGTACATTTAGCGTTTTTTTCATAACTCAAGCTTTGTCATTGAAAAAGCAATAACACACGAAAAATTACGACAAAGGAGTCGTTCTTAGGCCAATTAATTATAATCTAATTGAAAATGTCATGTTAGCAGATAATACCGGCCATCGTTGGTACGAGAATTACGAATTATTCTCGCATCTGTTCGGCGTACCGTAATGGGCGGCGAATTAGTTTGTAATATACGAACATGTTAGACGGTGGTCCGAAACTTGCCGGGTCCGGTGGCTCAGCTCGCTCGGTCAGATGTTTGTCGACGTGGTAGCTCAGTGTGCGAGGGCAGAGTGCTCGATGCTCTCTCTAACGAAACAAACTGAGTCAACGACGAAACGATAAAATAAAACGAAAAAACCGACATCCACAAAGGACCGATCAAACCGAAGAACCAATGAATAGAGAGAAAAAGACAGAGGGCTTAACGGCATTTCTAATTAAAAAAATGAGTGAAATACTCAACGAACAATGAACCAATGAATAGAGAGAAAAAGACAGAGGGTTTAACGGCATTTCTAATTTAAAAAAATGAGTGAAATACTCAACGAACAATCCAGAACTAACATGAACAAATGACCGCAAAGCATCGATCTACCAGAAGAACAAAATAAATGAACCCTTTATTTGGCAATGTTGCTCTCAAGCAACATAAGAAATACACATGATTTTCTACAAGATGTTTCGAGTTTCGTACTTGAATTTGGAATAGTGCTTCCAACAAACATTTAAGTTCCCATATACACCAATTTTCCATTATCTTTTGCGAAAAGTTTCGGAATAGTATACATTTTTACCATACACTAAAAGCATACATTATGGTGGTCTAGGTTCTTTTAATTTTCCTCATATTCCTAATAACAATTCGAACATTTTAATAATGATTACCTGGAATTGTCTAGTTAGGACAGTAGCCTTTTCACGTGATATAAGACACTGTAATCGCCATCGTACTACATTAAATATGAACGTATTTAAATGAAATTTGATCAATAAATGTGCGGCAACTCATAAGGCATTAATTCATTAAATGGAAGAGTAATTAATGATGTGTAATACTGTTGGGATGTCTGGAACACAGACAGGATATATTTACAGACCAGTTTCACAGGATCTACCCTGCTGTTTGCCTTAAGCGAATTTATGAAATCGCTGAAAACAAAAATCTGTGTCTAAGGTGGTCTAGTCTAGTCTGGTCTAGTGGTTTATTCACTGCTTCACATCGCAAAGTCTTGGAGACAAAACGCTGCACGTTAGCAAGAGAGCTTTAGTCCAGTTGTATTTGGCGTACCACATAGAGACAAAGTACGTTTTTGTGTTTTCGGAGCATATTTACAATAATTACTACTTGATTTCTCAGTTAGCAATCAGAAAAGATTCAAGCAAAGATAAGGCACTTCCAAAACAAATGGTAACGCGGCATTCGTTCCCGTAACTCTTCCTGTAAATTCCGAAAGCGCACCCGGGCAAGAAGAGAGCCAAGATAAACACATGTGGATTGGTAGCACAGTTACAGGTTGGATAATAAATATTTGTTAGGATTTACAGAAATGTAACTTTCGACTGCATACGTGTCCGAGTCAACACGTCATGACGAGGAAACGTGAAATCAGAAGAGAGGGAAAGAAGTGAGCTCTTCACGACAGCCTGTGTGGATAGGTAGAAGCGGCTTGCGAAATTCCGCCTGTATTTACAAAAGAAAATGCCAGAGTACCGAGAACCGATAACTGTATCGTCGTGTTTGCTTTGGAATTGCTCGTTACATGAAGGCAATATCGCCACCGGCTACGTTACTGCCTGTTTGCCTTGCTGAGGGCTCAGTGCTTCAGCATCAGTCGTGTTTTGTGACGTACGTAGGGAGATGAAAAGGGAAGGAAGATTCTTAACGAAGGGAAAACGAAAGACAGTTTTAGGGTCGCACGATCATGCGTGAGCACCGCGCAACACCTTTGGCACTGACAGCACGACGCTGAATGTCTGCCGTGAGTACCGGTTTCAAACCGCCAGTCAGATATACGAGGCATGTCCACAAAGCTACTTCCGTTTCGCTATATAAAGCAAACGTGTACAAATATTAATTATTATGCAACAATACTAAAATAGACCAGAAGAAGGGCACTCAAGCGCCCGAAACCGGTCGTAAAAATTAATAATAATGATAATAATAATAAATAAATCGCAAAGCAACTGGTGGCTGCATTTTATTAATTTATAAAAATATTTATTGTACAAAAATCTAGAAGTTTTGTATGCCTTCATTATAGTTGGTAAGCCACCTGTGTATTCAATCATGTGGTGACATATTCTTTCAGCTCGTCAGCATCTTTGAAGTGTTGATCACCAAGGGCAGAATTTAGGAGTAAGACGCGAGTAAAGTTGCTAGCAGCGAGGTCCGGGTTGTACGAAGAACGATAAAACACGTTTTTCGCGTTGTGCAATAAGAGTGTTCGGTGCCCAACGTGAGTAAAGTTTTCGAAATTTCAGTTTTTCAGTAACGACTTCATGAATTAGTGATCTTGAGAATTGCGAAACTTTCATAGCAAGGGCACTTCTCAGCAACCGTGTGAACTAGTTCATCAGTAACCACAGACAGACATCCACTTGCCGGCCGCGGTGGCCGAGGAGACTGAGGCGCTTCAGTCACGGTCTGTACGGCCACTACGGTCGGGGGTTCGAATCCCCCCTCGGGCAAGGATATTTGTGCCGTCTTTAGTATAAGGTAGTTCATAAGTAGTTTGTAAGTTTAGGGAATGATGACCCCGTAGTTAAGTCCCATAAGGTTAACAAACATTTGAACATTTTTGACATCCACTTCTTCCTTCGCTGTGCACTTGATCACGTCCTTCATTGATCAGTCCGACCTATATTCTAACCATTGAATCACTCAGAGAATTTTGACCGCAAACCTCGCAGATTTCCCGATTAATTTTCTATGGTTTAATTTCCTTTGCATTTAGAAAACGATTCACAGATCTGATTTCACACGCGGCGGCATATTTGGTTACGGATGACATTATAAAAAAAGCGCTACAAATCACACGTCTGCAGCAGTGATCTGAAACCGGCGTACATGTCTTGTCCTTGAGTCATAGTAACAGCCACGCATGCTGGGAACTGCGAACGTAGCGCTGCCGCGGACAGAAATAGAAACGAAACTTACTTGTGGTCGACCCACACATATTTTTAGAAATATCAGAACATACGAAATCCTTTACATCAGCAACGACTTCACCTCAGAGTAACAGGACCGTCCGGTCCTAATATACATCACCTGTTTTTATATGCTTTTTGCAAGTGATTAACGTAACATGCGACGAGTATAGTGCTCATCCACACAACATCTTCATCTCAATACAATGAAACAAAATAATGGTGAAATACTCGTACAATTGTGGTGAATAAATTACATTTAATATTTTGAAGTTTCGCAGAATTCTACCATAGAAGTTTTGATTAAAATTAAATTATGTAATAATCAAATATTAATGGGTTATGTGTGCGTTTTTCACGGAAAATACGCATTTGTGCTACGTAGGCAAAGAAGAAACTCTACAATGTTACTAGCAGTTCGATAGGCAATATTGAACTCCTCAAGTTTTACTAATAGTCATCTAATCAAAATGAGAACTCATATGACGTGCCTTCCATACCTTAAATGTAGTATTAGTAACATACAAACATTTGAAATTTTAACAAAAGTTTTGTGTCATTAATTTACTTAGTAATGTATTCAAGTTCAAAATCTAAAGGTCTTTGAACTGACAATCTCAGAATTCAGGTTATCCCAACAGTATCTCTAGTTCAGAAAAATCGCATTTCTACTTAACACCCGCAATAAATTGATAGATGGCAATCAAGTATTATTGGTCAGATCATGCACTAACGTGTTTCATCCCTTACAAAACCACACAAAGAGCAGAAAATCATTTGCATAATGTGTGCCTTTCGTTATCGCTAACAGCTTTTCTTAATATTACCTTTACCTATTTCGTCGACGTGATCGATGTTTACGTCTGCAATGACTGCAGACAATATGAGTGGTAGACTCTGAACCATCAACGAAACCATCTTCCCTCCGCAAAAAAGAGTCTTGCATATATTAGTCCCATTCTTCATTTAACTGAATAATTACTAATTTCCCTAGAATAAGACGATAATCGCATTTCGGAGGATTGTTTGCAGGATAATATTGAAATGCAGGATAGTTTTAAGATTTTCTAATCTCTTGGGGGCCGCAGGCTAAGGCATCAAAATAAAAGTGTATCCTGTGAAATGCAGGACACCTCCACACCCTAACTTGCATCTAACTTCCACAATTATAGCTAGTTCATTCAAATCGTGTCTTTCGCTATAGTTGTTACTCTCTACAGCTTTCTCTAGTATCTACTATGCAAGTACATCTAAATACACGTCCTATTAACCTGTTGCTTCATGTGGTCAGTGTTTTCCATACGTTCCTTTCTTTGGCGATTCTGAGGAGAACATCCTCATTCCACGTAATTTTTCACCTTCTTCTGAGCTCCACGTGTCTAACTCTTCGATGCTATTATTACAGCGCAAAACGGTAACAGAGAAACTTGTTAAAATATTATATTGCTCAGGCGATCGCCAGCTAAGCTAGGCGGAAGCAGGTCATAGCCTCTGTCGTAAAAGTGACGTCAGTCATTCGTGACGACAGCAGACGCTGGATTCACGAGTTGAGAGCCTACAGTCAGCAGACTGTTGAGTGCGGCACAATACCAGCAGAGAGAAGGTCTACTCGTCAGCTTGTAAACATTTCATATCTACACGTAACTGTCACAAGAATGAGTAAGATCGAGGATAGGTCAGCCGTAAAAGGGCTCATTGAGTGAACGCTGCACTCACAAGTAGGACACATTTGGTCATTACGAACCATCCCATACGGAATAGTTTCAGCCTATTCTGTACATAAGCTAGCGCATTTAGAAGGGTAGTCACTTGGTCATCGAAGATGCTGCTCAGAAGAGTAGTCCATGATTTCAGCTTATGTCTCAGATAAAGCAGCACAGACTAGTAGCCACTAGGAGCCTGAAGACAACTACTACGCTTCGAGCTGACCATCATCCAGGGAGATGATGACCCGCTGTCTACCGTCATCACTACGCTGAATATGGTTGCTGCCTGAGGCCAGCTCAGTCTTCATTGGTTGGTTTCCTAAAGGCCAATGATCCTGACGACGCGCTAGCACTCTGATGCTAACTCTGCCAGTGTTATTAAGAGGTCAACTGTCAACACGGCATCCGACTCCAGCGGTTCCAAGCCGGAACCCACAAGCAGGTGAGAGACAGGAGGAGGGACCGAAAGTACTGCACCTGGCAGTCTCTGCTTCGAACCCCAGACAATACGGCGCGGGCACATCCGTCCGAACCGTATAGCAGCCGGCCCATAGAAGACGCGGCAAGTCGGCGAGCTACCGTGGCCGAAGGCGACGCCACCTGCTGACCTAGCCCCTACAGAGCTAGCGCCTACACCGTGGAATCCTTTATTCAGTTGAATAAACTTGTAAACTCTAACACTGTTTTACTGGCTTCCTTCGGCGCTCCACTAGGTTCCACGACTCATCCTGACATAAATCTGGGAACCTACCGCTCAGCACCATCACTATTCCATTGCGTTTTTCTCACTGGCTATGGTAGAGATTATTATATAATGTTGTTCTCCAAATGCCATTTTCAGATATCCTGATAAATGACCAAATGTTTGTAAACCTAATGAATCAAGCTGTTAGGATCGTCGGTCCCTAGACTTTCAAACTACTCAAATAAAAGAACCTGGAGGGGGATTTCACCATATGCAAGACATCTTTATCGCCACTTGTGCTACCTTGTGTGTGAATTTCCCTTTATTTTCTACATGAATATAAAGAACAGTATAGAATGCACTAATTTATTTATTTCAACTAGTTTCAGTCTTATGTAGACCATCTTCAGGAATTTGTCTCCTTCGATGTTGTGGAGCTGGCAGGTAGCTGGGAGCCTTCCAGTGCGTTACTGGAAGATTCCCAGCTACCTGCCAGCTCCACAACATCGAAGGAGACAAATTCCTGAAGATGGTTTACATAAGACTGAAACTAGTTGAATGAAATAAATTAGTGCATTCTAGACTGTTCTTTATTAACAAATTTAAATAGAGTGCTGTTACCCCAAAAATAGAGAAACAAAAATGTTTCCAAAAATATGTGATTTTTCTTTTCTTTTTTAAAACATAGTTGTTTTGGCTAAAATTAAATTCGCCCCCTTGAAAATGCATATAGTTGTGTTGCTTTGGAGAGAGGGTGGGGGTCGCCAAATTGTTGATAGTTGGAAGGGGGTCACGTATTCAACAAGGTTCGGAAACAAGGGTCTAGATAATTGAAATTAAATCCCACTTTTCAGTTTCACAATATTTGCGGTGCAAGTGTTTGGTGATTCATCCTGTATACTTGCATCCGTCTTTTCTCTTTTACTATTTTACTATCTGTGACTGATCAATTATTCGCACGGGAGAAAATGCCAAAATAGCAATACTTTGTTTTTATATTTTTTACACAAGACGTTTGCTTTCGTTACTCAACGGTGTCATCTTGTGGTATCTCCATATGTTCAGCGCATTAATAAGCAGATAAATACTAAGTGTAGGAGGTATGTAACCTGTATTTGAAATCTGAGATAATAATTTTCTTTGCTTTATGTAACTAAACCAATTGTATTCATCCTGTAATTATTTTATGTACCTTACGTTTCGTGTATTATCCTCAGTGTCTAGAAGATGACGCACTTGGGTGTGGAAATCAGTCGTCTTGCGTAAAAATTAAGATAAAGATATCGCAATCTTGAAATTTTCTCATTATATTCATCATCATCATCATCATTAGAGACTGATTATGCCTTTCAGCGTTCAGTCTGGAGCATATTACCTCTGATAAAAATCCTCCATGATCCCGTATTCAATGCTAACATTGATGCCTCGTCTGATGTCATGCCTTTTACTTCAAAATCATTCTGCACCGAATCTAAGTACTTTCTTCTTGGTCTACCCCGACTCCATTTACCCTCCACTGCCGAGCTCATGAGTCTCTTAGGTAACCTTGTTTCTCCCATGCGTGTAACATGACCCCACCATCTCAGTCTGTTCGCTCTAACTGCTTCATCTATGGTGTTCATTCCCAGTTTTTCCTTGATATCCTCATTATCGATATCCTCTTGCCATTGTTGACATCTATTAGTACCTGCAATCATTCTTGCTACTTTCATATCTGTAACCTCTACCTTAAGAATAAGGTAACATGTATCCATCCAACTTTCACTCCGATACAACAAAGTTGGTCGAATGATAGAGCAGTGCACTGCTAACTTGGTACTTACTTCCTTCTTGCAGAAGAGAGTAGATCTTAGCTGAACACTCACTGCATTAGCTTTCCTACACCTCGATTCCAGTTCTTTCACTCTGTTGCCATCCTATGAGAAAATACGTCCCAGGTGTTGGAAACTGTCTACCTGTTCTAACTTTGTACCTTCTATTTGGTACTCAATCTGTTTAAATCTCTTTCCCACTGACATTACTTTCGTTTTGGAGATGCTGATCTTCATATCCTAATCCTTGCACCACTGATCGAGCTCTGAAATATTAGTTTGCAACCTTTCAACTGAATCGGCCATTACAACTATATCATCCGCATATGCAAGACTGCTTATTTTGTTTTCACCTATTGTAATCTCGCCCTGCCAGTCTACTGTTTTCAACATATTATCCGTGAATAGTATGAACAAAAGGGGTGACAGGTCTTATTAGGGGAAGGTCGGGTAGCCCCGGATGGCGGGTATTCGCGGACATTTCAATTTCTAAGAAACCAAGCACGTTGCGCTGGCAAGAATGCATTTGAAATGCCCGTCCTGTGGAGTAAAAACACGTTCAAGTCAGTTGTGGCATAGGAACCGAGTGAGCTACTCGCGAAAAAAATTTTCGTCATTCCTGTTGGCCGTTTTCACCCAATAGAAGAGTTTTTGAAATTAGCATTTGATCTTGCAGAAGCTCTGAAAATCCCTCATAGATTTAATAAAGAGAAGGGTCATCTCCATATAAAAAAAGGTTTAGAAGAGAGACAGAAAAGGAGATGTAATAAAAAGGACAAGTCGAAAAAACAAAAAACGCAAATTCACTAAAGAAACGTTCATGGCAAAGACAAATATTCGGGCCGGGGCATATGGGGTGCAGCCAAGACTGGAGGGCGTCATCTCTCTAGGAAAACTGGCTACAGTATTCCAGGCCGAAATCACTGGCATCAGGGCGTCTATGGAGGAGTATTTGTGTAGGTGCTACAAAGATCGTAGCATCTATATCTATTCAGACAGCCAGACAGCCCTGAGATCACTGGCAGCTCCTGCAACAAGGTCTAAAATTGTTGCAGAATGTCACAGGGTTCTGGTGGAGCTAGGCGAAAGCAATAGAGTAAACCTATTGTGGGACCCTGGCCACTCGGGGATCAGTGGCAACGAATATGCCGACAGATTAGCCAGGATGGGGGCAGAGACTCCATTTATTGGACCGGAACCTGTCCTGACAATCATCAAGGCAATGATTAAATTGGAGCTACGTAACTGGCTCAGAAGACAGCACGTAGAATACTGGACCTAAGTCCATCAACAAAAACATGGCAAGGTAATGATGCCAAAGCCTTGTTTTAAAAGAAGCTCTTCAATCCTGGGTCTGAACAGGAGAGAGATTAGACCCATGGTTGGATTGTTGACAGGCCATGGGAATTTCAAAAAACACCTACGTACAATGGGAATAACAGAAGAGGACCCTAAATGTAGGATCTGTGATGACGGTGATGAAACTGCATCACATGTAATCTTCGAATGCATTGCATTGGAGAATAAAAGGCACAGAATATCTGGTACAACCAGACCGAAAGAAATTGTGTCTAATAAAGAACTGGTAAAGGGACTCCTTGCACTGTTCAAGGGCATTGGTTGGCGTTACTAGATATACAGGGAGCGATACGGCACAATAAACTTAGTTTCGATGCGGGCAGTGGCGGGTTGGACCAAGACTGTTTTGGCTTCCCTGGAAAAATCAAATCAAATCAAACAAATGAAGACGAATATTCAGTCTCTCCGAAGAGGATCAAGGAAAAGAGGCAGAATGCATCACATGTGGAGAAATATTCGAAGAAGACTGTATTCAGAGCTATAGCTGCAAGGACTGGTACCATGAAAACTGATTTTATGTAGATGCTTGAGGTATTTATTACAACTGTATGTTTTCAAGGCCAAGACACTAGTGGAGTAACACTGAATGCTGTGTCCGGGGCTACCCTCCAAATTTTTTAGTGCCCATAAACTGATTCAAAAGTGTATTTAAGATAATTCATAAAAAATATTATCTATGGTTAGTTCTAAGTGATATGACTAAAGAAGTTACTGGTTTCATTTTACGATGAAAGTTAACACAGAAAAATTGTTTATTGTTGCTTTATTAGCAATTCATTTTTGTGTCCGGGGCTACCCGACCTTCCCCTATATTACAAAGGCCAAATGGTTTCGAGTGTCACAGAGCTCCACGGTCTCCTAGCGTCTGGACGGAATGCGTTGCTCCGGAGCCTCTGCGGGTCATTAGGCTCGGCAGGCACCGGCACCATTTGTCCTCGTGTGTCAGTCCTTGGGGAGCAGATAGGCGGTGGGCGGCAAATAAGGGCGAGCACGTCGCGCCGGCTGTGCGGAAGATGAGTGCTGGTGACAGGCGCCGGCATAATGAGGGGGTGAGGAGGGGGGCGCTGGTGACCGCGCGGCATTTGCATTTATATTGGGAGCGGCCCAGGGGTCAGCGCCGCCCACCGCCCACCGCCGGGTCCCGCCGGACACCGCTGCTGGCCCCCAAGGAGCCGGGTGGTCACCTGCGCTCGCCTGTCAGCCGCGAAATGTCCCAACCAGTGGTCACCTCCAGGCTGACAGCCATCGTCTTACACCGAAACAGCTGTAGCTTGTAAATGTCACACCTGTCATAATCTCTCGCATTAGCTCATGTGATCCCACAGGGCGATTAGTATTCAGGGTGTTTCACTAAGTGTGTTTGCCTCTGTAACTTATAAAATAATTGGTGACGGGAAAATTTAATGAGGTTGGTCAACACAAAAAATGTTACTCTTTGTTCAAATGTTTGTAGAACTTATGGGACTTAACTACGGGGTCATCAGTCCCTAAGCTTACAAACTACTTATGAACTGTAAACGAAGGCTTCCGCGGCCGTTGTCATTGTTAATAAAACTCTTCTGGGTATTAGACCGCATCGTCAATGTATCAAGTATTTCACCAACGTTTCGGCCGCTTTTGCAAGCGGCCATCTTCTGGCCAGAAGATGGCCGCTTGCAATAGCGGCCGAAACGTTGGTGAAATACTTGATACATTGACGATGCGTTCCAATACCCAGAAGAGTTTTATTACTTATGAACTAGCTACTACTAAGGACGGCACAAATATGCATGCCTGAGGGGGGATTCGAACCCCCGACCGTAGTGGCCGTGCAGACCCTGACTGGAGCGCCTCATTCAAAAATTCAAATGTTTGTATAGTCTATGGGACGTAACTACGAAGTCATCAGTCCCTAAACTCACAAACTACTTATGAACTACTTAAGAACTAGGAATGCACTAATATCCATGCCCGAGGGGGGATTCGAACCCCCGACCGTAGTGGCCGTGCAGAGCGTGACTGGAGCGCCTCAGTCCCCTCGGCCACAGCGGCCGGCCAGCGCCGGCAACCACGACCGGCTGTTACACTTTCTGCGGAGCTATGAAGATAGTTTATTCTACCATTTTCCACAGAGTTACAGCACAAAGATATAATTTTTTAAATGGAACAACAGTTTTTGTCTATCGCGCATTGGATTCGTTAAAACCAGTTGCGACCAAATCAATTTAAAATACACTCCTATCACTGTTAGTTTGGGAGCTACAACCCTTCAAAGTTTTAGGGGCATATACCTCAGGCTGTACTTAATACATGGCTGTGTGCTGGGTGATGGATGTTATGGCGGTGGGAAGTAGATTTACATGAGATGTTCAAATGTGTGTCCATGTTCCTCAATGCATAATGCAATGCGCCGTCGAAAGGATCTGTAGACGAGATGTAACATCGCCGGTGTGACGGAGCGACATGCGTCCTCGATGCGCCGTTTTAGATCATCTGGGGATGTGGCCTCAGTGACATAAACACGATCCGTTAGATATCCCCACAAAAAAGAAATCTACTGGTGTTAAATCGGGCGACCTTGCGGGCCATGAATGAGGACCATGGTGCCCCAACCCCACCACACAACTATGTATTATGTACAGCGTGTGGTATCTGCCCTTGTAACTTTAAAGTGTTGTCGTTCACAAACTAACAGTGTTAGGAATGTAGTTTAAATTAATTTGGACGCAGCTGGTTTCAACGAATGCAATGCACGATAGAAAAATGATTGTTCCATTTCTTGTGTTGACCAACCGCATTAAAATTTCCCGTCACCTATTATTTTATAATTTACAGAGGCAAACACACTTAGTGAAACACCCTGTATATAGCGAGCATCGGGGTGAACTGCTGAGGTGTCGCTTACATTTTCCGCAGAATAATTTTTACAGTCAAAAAGCTACTACGCGTATTACATCAACATCTACCGGGGACGATGGAATCACTATCCAAATGATAAGCTGATTATTAATCTACTGTTGCCCATCTTGACAGATATATTTAACCAATAGTTACACACAAGTGTTTCTCCTCATGCATGGAAACGTGGATTAGTTAAGCCACTGCCGAAAAAGGACATTGCCACAGCACACTATGATTACCGACCTATCTGCATTCTTCCGGTACTATCCAAAGCCCTAAAATATATTATAGTACATGATTAGCTAACCAGCTACTTATTAATAACATTCTTGACGAACACCAATCAGGTTTTCGCAAATATCGCACCACATCTGCTTTGATAAAAGTAACAGAAGACTTGAAGCAGACAATGGATAGACAAGAGGCGGCTATCATGAGCTTCTTAGACTTTAGCAAAGCATTCAACACTGTGGACTTTGATATTTTACTTGCTAAACATAGCAACCTGAACTTTTCTCAAGGTGCAGTGCAATGGTTTCGCTTATGCTTGGCACCGAAAAGTCACAGTGGAGAAAGGTACCATCAGGCGTACCACACGGTTAGGTATTAGTTCACTTCTCTTTTCATTGTACGTGAGTGACGTATCATCTGCTTTGTCCTTTTGTAAATGACACTTGTATGCCGATGACCTCCAGTTGTATCTTAGTGCAAAACCAAAAAACCTGGAGACAGTAATCGAAAATTTTAATTCTGACCTATGCGCACTATCAAAATGGACACAAAGTACAGGATTAAAGCTCAGTGGAATACACGAGTGTCTTACCATTAAATAAGATATATAATGAATGCCGCGGCGGAGTGGCCAAGCGCATTGAGGCGCTATGCTCCGATGTGCAAGACTGCTCCACGTCACGGGTTCGAATCCCCCTCCGGCATAGATGTTCGTGTAGTCTTTAGTATAAGGTAGGAAAATAAGCAGACGGGTCCTGGATAAACTGAAGGAACCTGAAGTTCTTAAGAATTTCCGAGGGAGCTTTAGGCAACAATTGACAGAAATGTGGGAAAATAAAACAGTATAGGAGGAATGGGTAGCATTGAGAGATGAAATAGTGAAGGCAGCAGAGGACAAAATTGGTAAGAAGGCAAGACCTACAAAAACCCTTGGATATCACAGGGCATACTAAATTTAATTGATGAAAGCAGAAAATATAAAAATGCAGTAAAAGCAGTAAATGAAACAGGCAAAATGGAGTACAAACGACTAAGAAATGAGATTTACAGGAAGTGCAAAATGGCTAAGCAAGTGACTAGAAGGCAAATGCAAGGATGTAGAAGAACGTACAAATAGGGGAAAAATAGATACTGCCTACAGGAAAATGAAAGAGATATTTGGAGATATGAAAAACAGCTATATGAATATCAAGAACGCAGACGGAAAGCCAGTTCTCAGCAAAGAAGGGAAAATTTAAAAAGTTGGAAATGGTATATAGAGAGGCTCTACGAAGTAAATGAACTTAGAGGCAATATTGTAGGAAGGGGATAAGAAGTAGATGAGGATGAAATATGAGATACACTACTGAGTAATGAATTTGACAGAGCACTGAAGGACCTAAGTCAAAATAAGGCCCCAGGAGTAGATTACATTCCCTCAGAGCTACTGAAGTCTCTGGTAGAACCAGCCATGACAAAACTGTTTCATCTGGTGTGTAAGATGTATGAGACAGGCGAAGTACCCTCTGACTTTAAGAAAAGGTTATCATCCCCATTCCAAAGAAAGCAAATGTGAAAACTACAGAACCATCAGTTTAATAAGTCATGGTTGCAAAATATTAACACAAATTACTTACAGAAGGACGGAAATGGTGGTAGAAGCCGACCTCGGGGAAGATCAGTTTGGGTTCAGGAGAAACGTAGGAACACGGGACGCAATACTCACTTAACGGCTTATCCTAGAAGGTAGATTAAGAATATCTAGCTTTTGCAGAAGGCTTTTGACAATGTTGATTAGAATAGACACTTTTAAGTTCTGAAGCAAGCAGCAAAACTTGTACGAAAACCAGACAGCGGTTGTCAGAGTCGAAGGGCATGAAAGGGATGCAGCGGTTGGGAAGGGAGTAATACATGGTTGTAGTCTTTCTCCAGTGTTATTCAATTTGTAAATTGAGCAAGCTATAAAGGAAAGCAAGGAGAAATTTGGAGAAGGAATTAAAGTTCACGGTAAAGAATTAAAGACATCGCGTTTTGCTGACGACATACTAATTCTGTCAGAGACAGCAAAGGACCTGTAAGAGCAGTTGAATGGAATGGACAGTGTGCTGAAATTGAATATAAGATGAAGCTTAACAAGAGCAAAAAATGTTCAAATGTTTGTTGAGCTTTATGGGACTTAACTACGGGGTTATCAGTCCCTAAACTTACAAACTACTTATGAACTAGCTACAATTAAGGACGTCACAAATATCCATGCCCGAGGGGGGATTCGAACCCCCGACCGTAGTGGCCGTGCAGACCATGACTGAAGCGCCTTAGTCCCCTCGGCCACCGCGGCCGGCTAACAAGAGCAAAACTAGGGTAATGGAGTGCAGTCCAAGAAAATCAGGTGATGCTGAAGGAATTAGATTAGGTAACGAAACACTGAAGGAGGTAGATGAGTTTTGTTACTTGGGCAGTAAAATAACATGCGATGGTCGTAGAACAGAGGATATAAAATGCAGAATGGCAATGAGTAGAAAAGCGTTCTTGAAAAAAAAAAAAAAAAAAAAAAGAATTTGTGAACATCGAATATTAAGTGTAAGGAATTCCTTTATGGAGGCATTTGTGTGGAGTGTTGCCTTCTATGGGAGTGAAACATGGACGATAAACAGGGCGGAGAGGAAGAGGATAGAGGCTTTTGAAATTTAGTGCTACAGAAGAATGTTGAAGATCAGGTGGGTGGTTCGCGTAACTAATGAGGAAGTACTGCACAGAATTGAGGAGAAAAGGAATTTCTGGCATACCTTGACTAAAAGAAGGGATCGACTGGTAGGAGACATTCTGACACATCAAGGAATTGTGAATTTAGCGTTGGAGGGAAGTGTGTGGTGGTAAAAACCGCAGAGCAAGACCAAGAGATTGATACAGGAAGCAGATTCAAACAGCTGTAGGTTGCCTTTCTTTTGTGGAGTTGAAGAGGCTTGCTCAGGATAGGGTACTGTGGAGAGCTGCATCAAACCAGTCTCCGAACTGAAGACCACAACAACAAACAACATTTTTTTAATTTTTTGTACAACAACATCTACATCTATAATCCATATACTTCCATATTCCTCTAATTTATGTCTGAAAACTCGATCGTTTCACATTCATTCTTCTTCATATTACCTTGCAGTGGTTGTGCGTGTTATTGTAGCACAACTCCCATTTTTTAAAACTATATATGTCCATTTTTCTGATATATTTTTCGTTTAGAAAGTCATACCTGTATCATTAAATATGTCATGATCACCTACTTTTGTTCGTACGACGTCCTGTTGCTCCGTAAAGCGCCTAAACCGCTGCTGGCGTCATGATCGGCTTAGGGGTTTACACACGTCCTGCAACTCCATGTCGCACAGCTCGGCCCATAATACCTTCGGCAGCGGTCAGTCCCAGGCCAGTCCTGACCGCGGCACCTCGCGACAAGCTGACGTCACAGTGACGTCACAAGGAATTGCAGACTGCCTGCGTACCTCCCTGGCCAGAAGCAGTTCCCAGCGCTTCGCAAGGTAGCACTTCTGTACACAGGACACTTTTCCCGATGTTTCTCCCAGAATTCTTTCTTCTCGGATGTGTCACTAAGCCACCTAGTACTAACATATCAACAGCAGTCGCAATCATTTTGCTCCACTCACAAATTTCCTATCATTTTGAATCATTTAATCGTGCTGTTAGTAAACAACAACCGAGGGAAGGTGTTGGCTCAGTGTTCCAAACCGCCGCGGCAGAGTGACCGTGCTCATTGATGCGCTATGCTGCGATGCGCGAGGTCATTCCCCATCGGGGGTTCGAATCCCCCCCTCGGGCATGGATATTTTTCTGTCTTTAGTATAAGGTAGATCATAAGTAGTATGTTAATTTAGGGACTGATGACCCCGTAGTTAAGTCCCATAAGCTCTACAAACATTTGAACATTTTTAATTAGCAGACGACTTATACATTTTTATCGATAAACAAAGAGGACGGCTAATTTTCAGTACAGCCGAGGTAACAATTAGTGCTCTTTTAAATTATAATGTATCATGATTATCTTAATTCCTATTTTTTAACTGACAAATGAATATCATTTGGACAACAAGTGTAGCTACAGCCTCCTACTGGATTACGTGATGTAGCTCATTACATAACGATTATTAATAAATATCAATTTAATACAAATAAACAATCCCTGAAACGGATTTTCGTCTCGAATATGTCAAAGACATTAATGATAAATCTGAAGCATTGAATTAAAATTTGTGATGCGGCCGGAAATCGAATCTGGACCTCCATGCTTACTAGGCAGACGTGTTACCGTTAGACCACCACACCACTAACGAGTAATACGCCCGGAATAGTCTAAGTACGATTTCCCTCCACGTCACAAACTGTATTTCAGCTTCTGTGTTTCAAAGATAATTGCCACTACTGCTGAATTAATGTTTGTGACTTGGAGGGAAATTGTACTTTGACTATTCCGAGGCGCCTCAATCGTTAGTGGTGTGGTGGTCTAACGGTGCCGGCTGCCGTGGCTCAGCGCGCCCGGTTAGGGGGCTAAACGCCCACTGTAATAAAAAAGCTGAGCCAAATATACAGCGAACAACCAAGAACGAACTGAAACAACGACAGCAAAACTTAGATCCATCTGGGGAAAAAAATAAATAAATAAAAAACTGTAAGACGTCTGCCTAGTAAGCATGGAGGTCAGGGTTCGATTCCAGGCCGCATCACAAATTTTAATTTAATGGTTCAGATTTACGATTATTACGTAGCCAAGTAGACAGCATGGTAGATTGGTACGCAGGGGGCCCGGGTTCGGTTCCCGGTTGGGGTCGGAGATTGTCTTTACTCGGCAACGGTGTTGTCTTCATTATCATCAAAGTGCAAGTCTACCGAGTGGCGGCACCTAAAGACTTGACCAGGCAATGCGAACACTATCCCAGGTCGGGAGTAACGTTCAAAAGTGTCTCACGAAATCGTCAATTATAAATTATAGCAAGCACTTTGCCACAGATATTTTGCTCTCACTCAAATACCTTAAATTTTAACAGGATCGTAATTTGGATTTGCAAAAATTTAATTTTGTGTCCTTGATACACGTATAATTCTAGTGTTGTGTATATTGTGAAAAATGTCAAGAGGCTCTGCTGCGGTAAGAAGTGTTAAGTGCCATCGACAAGGGATCTCAAATGGATACCACATTTCTGGATTTCCGGAAGGCTTTTGACACTGTACCCCACAAGCAGCTTCTAATGAAATTGCAAGCTTATGGAATATCTCACCAATTGTGCGATTTCCTATCAGAAAGGACACAGTTCGTTGTAATTGACGGTAAGCCATCGAGTAAAACAGAAGGGATATCTGGCGTTCCACGTTCCCCTACTCTTCCTCGTGTTTATAAACGATTTAGGAGACAATCTAAATAGCTCCCTTAGACTGTTCGCGGATGATGCTGTCGTTTATCGGTTAGTGAAGTCAACAGAGGATCAAAAGCAACTGCTAAGCGAATTAGACAAAATTTCTACTTGGTGCGAAAATTGGCAATTGACACTAAATAAAGAAAAGTGTGAAGTAATACACATGACCACTAAAAGAAATCCGCTGAACTTCAATTACGCGATAAATCAGTCAAACCTTAAGGTCGTAAATTCTATCAAATACCTAGGAGTTACAATCTGAACACCTTTAACTGGAGAGAACACATTTAGAATATTGTAGGGAAGGCGAACCAAAGGTTACGTTTCACTGGCAGAACACTTCGAAGATACACCAGCTCCACCAAAGAGACTGCCTACATCACGCTTGTGCGTCCTCTCCTGCAGTACTGTTGCCCCTTGTGGGACCCTCACCAGGTGGGACTGACGGAAGATATTGAGAAGTTTCAGAGAAGGGCAGCTCGTTTTGTTTTATCACGTTACTGGGTGGGGGGGGGGGGGGGAAGCGTCACGGAAATGTTGCACGAATTGGGGTGGAAATCGTTAAAAGAAAGACGTTATTCATTGCGGCGTGATCTGATTGCGAAGTTTCAATCACCGACTTTTAGTTCTGAATGTGAAAATATTTTGCTAGCACCCAACTACTTAGGGAGACATGACCATCCCAATAAAATAAATCAGATCGAAAACGGAACGATTTAGGTGTTCTTTCTTCCCGCGCGCTAATAGAGAATGGAACGGTAGAGAAAAGTTATGAAAGTGGTTAATGAACCCTCTGCCAGGCACTTAAATGTGATTTGCAGAGTATCTATGTAGATGTAGAAGAAAACTTTCTCCCTTGTGAGCGCGTCATATGAAAACGTAATATTGAAACTTTGCGTAACCAGCCTTGTACATATATTCTTGCAGTAATCCAACCATTGTAACTTACTTATATCTCTTCGAATATTATAACTCTATCTGAGGTACCCTGGAGAGTTCCGAGACAACTTTGGTTGGCACTGTGGCGTAACTGAACGAGTTGAGTGTCACTCTAGCCGTGAATATGGAGGAGCTATTCGTAAATATGTCTCTGTTCAATTAAGACGCCCCCGCCTGGCGAGTTTGGCGGCGGGCACATATTTCGCGAGACGGAGCAGTAATTGCTGCTCTCTGTTTGACGCCGTCCCCAGACCCTCCTTGGCGGAAGTCAGATAAAAGGGTGACGGAGCGAGAGGAGGGGGGAGGGGGGGCGCAAACACGCTGCAAGTTTAAGTGAGACATTCCGGAGCCGGCAGCCGCGGTAATCCGATTTCACTGGCACGCCGTGGAGGCAGGCCGCGCGCGCGGTCGAATTTAATCCCGGCTTCTAATGCCAGCGCCAGTCGTTACTCACTCCCAAGGCCCGAGGAAGGCCGAACGGGGACACCACCAAGCCGTCTCGGAGCTGTTTCGTCGACTCAATGCGAACGATAAAGTTCGTTCCACTTTCTCCTTCGAACAAGTGACAGATATGGCACTTTATGCATAAGACATAATCCACAATTTACATCGATGAATCAACTCCTTTTTTGAATGCCATTGTTCGAAATTACCGTCCGGCATACTTGCTATGTTTCTAGAGTTTTCGATAGCGACTGCACTCTGAATTGGGACGTGGCTCTCGCGAGTGGACGTGGCGTGACTGTCAGAACGGACATGGCGCAGCGAGAGTTAGGAGTCGTCAGCACATACGGTGCGACCGAGGCCAACGAGAAAGACCGTTGGCTACGTGTGCGATACCTTTGTCGTTCAGCGAAGTGCTGGGAGATTGTGTTCTTGAAGGGGGTGTTGATATCCACTGGCTGGTTCAAATGTTTGTAAATGCGATTATCAGTCCCTAAGAGTACAAACTACTTAAACGAAACTACAAATAACACACAAACACACACCCATGCCCGACGGAGGACTCGAATGTCCGACGTGCGGACGCAGGAGGAGTTAGCCGCAGTTCGCGAGCAGCTGAGCGTGCTGTTGGCTAAGGTCAGCCGTCTTCAGGCTGCTGTCTCGGGGTGCAACGATGGTGGGGAGTCTGGTGCGTCGAGTGGGACACCTCAGGTGTCTCATGCTTCGCTCTCTATCCCTGCTACCGAGGCACTTTCAGCTGTACCGGACGTGGTCGAGCCGCCCTCTCCACGCCCGTTCGTCCTGTGAGTGGACGTGTGGACGTGTGGCCACTCCTTCAGCGGGGTCCGAGCAGATGCACAGAGGAGCTCCAATGTTAGGTGCGTGATGGAGCCACTTAGGCGGATAGCGTCGAGATCCGGAAAGAAGTCCAACGTGCACTCGTGTGACAAGTTCAGAAATATTTAGCGAGGCGTGGAATGTATATCGGAAAGATAGATCGGATACAACTGGAGGAGGAGTGTTCATCACTGTGGACAAATATATTGTTTCTACTGAGATCGAGGTTGAAAGTAACTGTGAAGTTATTTGGGCACGTATAACAGGTCTAAGAGAAGTAAAGTTAATAGTTGGGTGTTTTTACCGCCCCCCCCCCCCCCATTGCTACTGTAGCAGTTTTAGAATCATTCAATGAAAGAATGCACCAGGTAGTGCATAGGTATCCGGGCCATGTTATATTAGTCGGGGGAGATTTCAAGCTTAAAATTACAGATTGGGACCTCTCTAGTTACATTTCAGGTGGTACAGACAAGCAGTCTTGCGAGCTACTTTTGGACACATTCTCAGAAAACTTTTTCGAGCAGTTAAATCGGCAACCCACGGCAATGGAAATATTTTAGACCTCATAGCCAAGAACAAGCCTGACCTTAGTAAGGATGTCTGTGTAGAAACAGGAATTAGTGATCATGATATCGTCATAGCGTCGATGGTGACCAAAGTTCATAAACTAATCAAGAAGGCTAGGAGCGTGTTTTTGTTGGGAATAGCCGATAAGCAAATGTTAGATTCGCTCTTAGAAAATGAATGGGCATCGTTTAATTGCGGGACTGTGAATGTAGAGGAATTGTGGACTAAATTTAAGTGCATTTTAAATAAAGGATTAGAGAAATATGTACCAGTAAAGACGATTAAGGATGGAAAAGATCCACCGTGGTATAATAATAATGTTAGGAAGCTACTGAGAAAGCAAAGGCTGTTACACTCCGATTCAAAAAAGAACACGCAAATGACGACAGGCAAAAGTTAGTAGAGATTCGTGCATCTATAAAAAGATCGATGAGCGAAGCATACAATAACTACCACAGCCATACCTTAGACTACCAAAAGATCTATCCGAGAAAGCGAAAATATTCTGGTCCTATGTAAAATCGATAAGCGGGTCAAAGCCCACTGTCCAGTCCTCGATGATCATTCCAAGGCAGTAACAGAAGAAAGCAGAAGTTCTAAATTTAACCTCTAAGATAGGACCGAACAAATGTACCATCATTTGATCAACGTACTAATTCCGAAATGGACGACATAGTAATAGGTATTTCTGGTGTAGAGAAGCAGCTGAAAGAGCTAAATACGAAAAAGTCTGCTGGTCCGGATGGAATGCCAGCTCGGTTTTACAAAGAGTATTCTGCGGCATTGTCCCCCTACTTGGGGTTGCATTTATCGCGAATCTTTAATTCAGCGCAAAATTCCTAGTGATTGGGAAAAAGCGCAGTTGACTTCCTTGAAACGGAAAAGATTCTTTCTATGAATCAACACGGGTTCAGGAAACATCGTTCATGTGAAACTCAGCTTGCCCTTTTCTCACATGACATTTTGCGAGCCATGAATGAAACGCAACAGGCGGATTGTGTTTTTCTCGACTACAAAAAGGCGTTCGGCGCGTTGCCACACTAACGAAGATACGAGCTTATGGAATAGGTTCACAGATTTGTGACTGGCTGGAAGACTTCCTAAGTAATAGAACGCAGTACGTTATTCTCGACGGCGAGTGTTCATCAGAGACGAGTGTATCGTCTGGCGTACCCAAGGGGAGTGTGATAGGACCGCTATTATTTTCTATCTATATAAATGATCTGATGGACAGAGTAAGTTGTAATTTGCGGCTGTTTGCTGATGATGCTGTGGTGTATGGGAGGGTGTCGTCTTTAACTGACTGTAATAGCATACAGGATGACTTAGATAAAATTTCTAGTTGTGTCGAAGAATAGCAGCTAGCTCTCAATGTAGAAAAATGTAAGGTGATTCGTATGACTAGGGAAAACAATCCCATAATGTTCAAATACAGCATTAGTAGTGAGCTTCTTGATGCTGTCGCGTCGTTCAAATGGAAGGAAGCTAGGAGTTTAACGTCCCGTCGACAGCGTGGTCATTAGAGACGGGTCGTTCAAATATCTAGGCGTAACACTGCAGAGCGATATGAAATGGAACGAACATGTAAGGACAGTTTTGAGTAAGGCGGACAGCCGACTTCGGTTTATTGGTAGAATTTTGGGAAGATTTACTTCATCTGTAAAGTAGAGCGCGTATAAAACGCTTGTACGACCAGGTCTTGAGTATTGCTCAAGTGTTTGGGTCCCGCAGCATATCAGTTTAAAGGAAGGCATAGAAGCAGTTCAGAGGCGAACAGCTAGGTTTGTTACTGGTAGGTTCGACCAATGCGCGAGTGTCACGGAAATGCTCCGGCAACTCAATTGGGGATTGCTGGAGGAAAGATGACGTTCTTTTCGTGAATTTCTGTTGAGGAAATTTAGAGGTCGGGAATTTAAAGTTGAGTGTAGTACGATCTTGGTGCCTCCTACTTACATTTCGCGTAGTGATCACAAAGACAAGATAAGAGAAATTAGGTCTCGTACGGAGGCATATAGGCAATGTGTTTTTCCTCTTTCTATTTGGGAGTGGAATAGGAAGGTAAATGCCTAGTAGTGGTACAGTGTACCCTCCATAATACAATAGATTCACCTCTAATAAAAAATAATAAATTAAAATTAAAAAATACTTCACATGCAAAAAAAAAAAAAAAAAAAAAAAAAAAAAAAAAAAAAAAAAAAAAAAAAAAAAAACACAGTCTTTACCTTTGGTAGTTTCTGGCAGTATCACAGATTAAATCTTTTTCCAATTATTCTTTTATACATCAGCATTCAAATATGCAGATTTCTGCAAGTATGCTCACAATCCACAATACATTTACATATTAAGCATGAAACAAAACAAAAAAAATGTTCAGATTAGTACACATACAATGTTATACATAGACACGCACAGTCTCTTAAATATTTCACAAAATAACAGTTCATGACGATAATCACCTTTTTCTTTAATTTTCTGCTACAGGTCCAATTACAACAATGGTCATCAATCCACGTGTTCCATTTATTCCACGTATTTGGTGAAGTCACGATCTATTTTATTTCTTCTTCATCTCACGCTTTAATGCGTACTTTTAAACGTGGATTCTTCTACAATCTTTCAAGGTTAATTTATTCAAATTCAGATTTTTCTTTCTTCTTAGTTCGAGCCCCACGTTCTAGGGCGACATTTTATTGACGTCCTTTTTGTTTGATATTTTGGTTGGTTTGTTGTAGTGCTTCGGTATGATAGAAGCGACGTCAGCGGTAGTGTAAGCTTTCGTCGTCTTCACATAAAGATTCAGTAGGCACGTAAAATTTTTATTTGAGGCATACGATGGTTATTTAAGTTGGTACACCTGATAATATTTCATATATTCAGTTACGGATGCCTCTAGTTTACCTTTCCGTAGCCTAACACAGTTTATAGATCATATTTAACTGATGAACATGGACTCTGTAATCTCAGGGGTTTGTTTTAAAAATTATTATTTTTTTTCTTGTGTGATATAATCTTTTTTTTTCCTGGTAGTTCCATTTAACGAAGAACGTCACATAAACATTCACTAGTCTTTACCTATAAAAGTCATAACATTGTAATTATTTATAGTCACTTTGATTCACAGATAAATCTAATTTATTAGTTTTAAAAGGTCTTCAATTATAAATGGAAAAGTCTGGTGCTAACTACGATTAATGTGGTCGAAACAAAATTTTAAATTAATATTTCTCCTACATTTCACCTTAAGCACAGATTTACAAAACACTGTCAATGTCACATGATATATTTTAAATAAATATTTCTATATAGTTCATTTCACAAAATCGCAGTTGATATTCTTGGCAAAGTCAATATTTATAAATCATTCCTGTTTTTAAATCTAGTTAAAGTTATTTAATTTAATGTTTGTCAATGAAGAAAACCTTTTTAACAATGATTAATATTTTCTTGATTATTACGTTGCTATCGGAGATAGAATTTATCTATTCTCCCAAGTCAATGCAGTGCACTAAGTGATAAATGTTAAAAATGTATGTGAAGCGGTATACCAAGAAATTAGAAATACTGTCTTGGCGAGAATCGTCTCTTTCAACTTAGTTCATGTCGTGATATCTGCTGCAAAGTTTGCAGCTCAAAATTACCTTTGCACAGTGCGCGCCATTCCTCTATGGACTGATGAATACAATATATGAAGCGCCCTAAACGTTAGTTTTGTGTCCCAGCCTCGTCGCTTCTTTTGTGTCTCGTTTCCGTCGTAGGTGTCGGCGGCCGAGTAAAAAGAGATCGACACAGGAATAAAGGAAGCACGCTTGTGCAGGTACGGAGGTGAGCAGCCAGTGGGACAGCAGAAACTAGAAACACTAGAGTAATTTAGAACGAGATATATATTGCACAGAATTTATACAATACTTAACTTTTACGTAGTGGCGCGCACTTTGGACTTGTGCGACACTACAGTTAGTCTCACTTATAATTATATCCTTAACAATTTCAATACTAAACCTATTAATTTTCACAAAACTATTTCAGATTTCTATACTATGAAATGACATGCATTCTTCAGAAAAATATAGCGCAGAGAGTGAGAAATAAGTAACCTATGAATATAATAATAGCTTTCAGTCCTAATTTATGTAAAATTTACACATTGGATTGGCACGTGATAATAAAATATTTACACCGTTAGTAATGCAAAGCATTTTTACGCCTTTTCAAGGGCGAGACTTAACAGAAAAGGTATGGTGTTGTATGTAGCTGTAGTATGGACCCAAATATTGAACTCAAATCTTCTATACTGATACAGTATTTACGAAACGTTTCACAAAATGTGGCTTTATATCAGCTTTTAATTTGTGTCCCTTATTCTGATTTTTGAAATGTGGTCACCCGAGAATAATTAGTTTCCTTAATGATTATTATAGATAGATTAAAAAAAGTAGTTGTCATGATGTGTAACGCCAGATAGAAGACTGACACGGCGGCAGAACGGAGCAAGCTGGTGGCAGGTGGGCCACATAAAAGCTCCGTACACACGAATGGTGCACCGGAACTTTATTTAATGAACAGTGATATTCTAGAAATCGACTTCGTACTCCGAAACCTTTATTTCAGCAATCAGGGCATATCCATGTAAACTCCATTTTTCTACTCTGTAAAGCCCGAGGATACTTTGCAAAACAATATAAGTTTTTTAAATGTTTTATACATTTGTATTTTACATCTATTGTATTTCATATTATTTTGAGAGTGAAAAAAAATAGTGAAGCATACTACTATTTCAATTTGCCTGTTTGTTATATTTCATATTATTTTGTGAATAAAAATTAAAATAAAAAAATTAATTAGGAGTATGAGATTTTGCTTGCGGACGTCGATAAAATTATTCAAAAATATTCGGAGGCAATCTAAGATTACTTGCCGACCACAGGTCTATGCTATCTTGAGAGACTCACGATTTGACTGTAGTACATTTTCTTGTATGCTTAGGTTAAAGAGCAAACAAATGGAGGCCAAAAATGATTTTGGACTCTTCTGAGCGGAGAACATGAAATGTCACTGTCTTTTTGCAGTGGCGGTATGTTGCGGGCAAGATACATTTTCCTAGTAACGGAATTTTATCTCCGTTGTAGGCGGACAAGGTCACATTTGTCGATTGCAATTGCGGACGACCTAACAAAGTGGATGTCTTCGGACTGAGCAGCGAAAGAGAGGCTAGTGTGTCGAGTTGTAGTTTAACAGGCACGTTCTGAATTGCGAGATGCACAAGTAATTTGTCATTTGTACGCTGCCAAAGGATTTTTTCACCAGTTTTAGGTACGGCAACATGCGATCCTTGCTTAATCACATTAATGAAATGTTCAGTGACAGCACTTGCGGAGGTAATTACGTTGGTGGAAGGACAGGATCGGGATTGTTTCTGTCTTTGTAGGTACACTGTTTGCAGGTGTCCGTGTTTTCCGCAAGAAAAACACTGTGCGTTGCGCGAGGTGCAGTTGCTGCGTTTGTGATGTAGTGGGACGAAATATGATTCCCTGCTACTACCTTTACGTCAGCTCAGTTTCGCAGGTAAAACAAAATGTTTATATATGTTGTTGTTAATAATGTTGAATCTTAATAAGTTTATTTCATCCTTAAAAGAAATGTGTGTTGTTTTTTATGTTTCATTTGCGGTGACAACGGAGCAACCTACGAAAATAGAATCTTCTCTGCTGGAGCCAAAGATGAGGTACCTGGCCATCAAACGTCGCGGGTCGACAACCACACGCTCAGAGAAGATCCTGTTTGAAGACCTCCGTTGCCAATCGTCAAAATTAAATAAATAGAAATAAAAAAAATGTATTGTCATGAGTTGTTCAGTATTGTATATTCAGAAAAGTAAGTGAGTCTTGTTGTTGAGCTCCTACTAGAACGGTCTGATTATATGTGTTGTATTACATGGACTTATAACTTTCGTAATAAAACGTAAACTTTTACTTCAAGTACCAATGTGTGAAAAGTAATTATTACATACAAAGGAGAGAAGATATCTATATATTGAAATGAATTTATAATTTTGGAACTTTTGAAAGAATTTCTCCGATTTATACCAGTGTAGGGACTCACAAATAATTTATTTAACTGGAAGACAGTGAAATAATTTTCATTAATCGATATATTTTACGTGGGATTCATTGAGCAATAACTGTGATGGAAAAAGATTATCTTAGGAATTTTCAACAAGACAATTTTTTTTACTTTTATTTTATTTTTTTATTTATTTATTTTATTTATTTTTTTATTATTTTTTTGTGAATATTTAACGGATTTTGAACTATTGCAGTCCTTCTTTTGAACAGTTTTATTCTTCTAATATCTAGCACAAGAACCTTGCAGTGAACATTTAAAAGACTTCTTTCTTTTTTACTCTGAATGGAGTTTTTTTTTTTTTTTTTTTTTTTTTTTTTTAATTCGATTGTACTGGAATGGTCAAGGTCGAAGGTCGATTAAATCAAATTGGAACAAAAATTTACTCTTGGAGTATAATATAAAGGAAGAATCGACTGTTCCACCGCAGTGAGTAGACAAACGACGCAGTCACGATCTTCTGACACGCCGTATTTGACGACAGCTAGTGTTTGGTTTGCTGGAGGAAGTGGGACGATCGGCATGAGGCTGTTTATGTTCAAATGTTCAAATGTTTGTAGAGCTTATGGGAATGAACTACGGGGTCATCAGTCCCTAAACTTACAAACTACTTATGAACTAGCTTATACTAAAGACGGCACAAACATCCATGACTGAGGACGACCGTAGTGGTCGTGCAGAACGTGACTGGCGCTCCGCAGACCGCTCGAACACTGCGGCCGGTAGGCTATTTATGCCGCGCGTGCCTGTCACTGCGACGGCGGTTAATGTTCAAATGTTTGTAAATCTTATGGAACGGGGTCATCACTTCCTAAACTTACAAACTACTTATGAACTGCCTTATGCTAAAGACAGCACAAATACCCAAGCCCGAGGAAGGGATTCGAACCCCCGACGGGGAAGGCCTTGCGAATCACAGCATAGCGCCTCAATTCGCTCGGCCCCTCCGCCGCGGCGACGGCGGTTAGTGCCGTCACAAGCGACGCGGCGGGACCGGCAAACTAAACGTTCAGTCTCTTGGCTAACTACACCACAAATTTGAGTAAAATCAAAGCACTTTGCCTCTGCTTCACACGCATGCTGGTGATCGATGATAGTAAGCACTTGTTGCAATGAGGGCTCACTGTAATGTAAAATTTTTCCCACATTCTTGGATCAGTAACATTTTGTGTTAAAGCGACGCGAACCATAGCGTCTGCATATGATGCTTTACGAACATATTTCAGTTGATATTTCCTAGTGACGCCTTGAAGGTCCGTTACTCATTGTCTATATGTTTGAGAGTCCTGCTTCTTGAGACGAAAAAATGATAACAGGTGGCAGCTACATGCACACGGTTCGAAAAATATTTCGACCATGTGTCAATTAAGACGGATTAGGCTACCTGATCCTGTTTTTGATCCGGAAAAAGTTTCTGAGCTATTGAGAAGACTGAGGGACTGAACCAGGAAAGAAAGTAGTGAATTTGTTCCTTGCACATGGTGCTGGATGAAATGCTGCCCCTGTTGTTGTTTGTGTTGGTCCCAATCCTCTAGTTTTTCATCGTATTGCCGGAAGGATGACAACACTCTTGCTGCAGTTGCTGGGACTGAAGCTGCAGCGTTTCAACTAGTAGAACTTGGTTCAACACTGTTTGAAGTGTTGCCCTCTGCTGGGCATGTGACTGAATGACAGAAAATGGAAACTAGAAAATAATGAAAAAAGAGACCCTTCTGAAGGCCACACAAACCAGGAGAAATAAGAAGCAAGAGCAAAAAAAGAAGATAACGAAATTTTCGGCACTTAAGTGCGAGTTGTCGGAATCCTTGCGAATAAGAATACGCAACGTCGGCTAGCAATATCAGCAATGCGCAGCGCTACTACTTACAAAACCTTATGAAGACCCATCCTCGTCGCCATTTCTCTGTTGTATTAGTAGTAAATACACAGAAAATAGGAGATGGGTTTGTCTTGATGGGCGGCAGGGTGACAAGTGCGAAGACGCGATAGAAAAACAGTATTTACGGTTGAGTTGTCGTCGCCATTTGTTTTGTCGTTCTGGTCAGCCTCTGTTTATTCGTTCCCGGCCGAACTTTCAAGAAAGGTTCTATGCAGGATGCGTTGACATCTATAACAGCTATTCAGATTACTAATATAAGTTGTATTTACTGAACTTACTACAATTACTTCTGTAAAGTATCTTACTTCTCGCGTCGTCGTCTTCTGTACGATGCTCGCTGCGCTGAGTGCCTGTTTCGTAGCCGAGTTCAGACGGGCTCGTCCATACACATGTCGGCCTAGATATAGCAGCTTGTAGAGGGCGCGCTTCTAGGATACTCCCTCTAAGAGGCGCGGCGCCGGCGTGCGATTGGCTGCCGGTCACCCGCTGTTTTCTGCACGATCGTTCTCCAACGTCTGGCGTGTGGCACTGACTTTATGCCACAACAGTTGCAATACAGAATAATACCTAACTTATAAGTAATTAGATCCCTCGTCCTGAATAAATGAAGACCAGGACCAGCAAGTGTCCTTCCAAGGTGTGTGCTACTGTAGGAGAGGTGGACAGGTGGAGAGTAAGTGAGGGGCAAGCTCTTACGGCCACTGTTCCGCGGAGTGAACTCTGGTGGTAGGACACGGAGATGTTTCTGCCAACCTGATGCGTTGCGACTTCTCTCGCATCAGGTGCCGTATCGTAGCTATTGAATATCGACACAACACATACTAAGGGGCCTTGCTGCGGTGCTCACGGCGGTTTGCCTGTTCAACTGTCGAAATGTCTGTAAATCTATCGGACCAAACTGCGTGGTCATCAGTCCGTAGCTTACAAACTACTTAAATCTAGGTAAACTAACCTACGGACAGCACACACACACACACACACACACACACATACATGCCCCAGGGAGGACTCGAACCTCCACGGCGAGCAACCGCGCGCCCCGCAGCGAGGCGCTTTAGACCGCTCGTCCACTCCACAGCGGCGGGGGGGGGGGGGCGGTTCGCCGTCGGAGGTTCAAGTCCTCTCTTGGGCATGTGTTTGTGTGTGTGTGTGTGTGTGTGTGTGAGTGGGTGTTGTTCTTAAGCCCCTTTTACACGACGTACTTTCTTGACTCAGTTAAGTACTCGAGACGAGTGGGTCTACTGCAGCGCCCCTGGCGTGTCATTCCCGTACTGTGTCTCACCTATCTCGAGTAGTCGTTTTCGTTTCGACGTAAACATCGAAACTATAAAGATGTCTATTATGTAATTTCGCAACTGAATAAAGAAATGAGATTATGAGGCCACTCTTTACGTAGGAGCAGGGAAAGGATAACTGAGTTTGTTAATGACGAAAGGGTAATTAACAGTTTATGTTCTCCTCAAATGTCATGTAGAAAATATTGTACCCAATTCCAGACGCAAATAATTGTAAAAGTGACATTAAACCTTTACTTGTTTATTACTTGAACAGTATTTAACCTGGAGAACATACGAAACCATCGAAAATGCAGTAACAAAAGACTATTTAGTTTTCTTATCTTGTTTTCTGTCAAAATAACATCAAAAACAGTTTTTTTATCTACTGACTCTTCTGTTGATACAATTTTCGGTATAACACTATATAGTGTAGACTTTTTCCCGGTAAAACGAAAATATTTTTTCTGCTTGCAGATATTTCGTCTCTTTTGTAGGAGAAGACAAGTAGGAAAAAAAATATATATATTAGTTTGTGGTGAAACTTTTTCGGTGTGATGAAAACACAAAGCAAACAACAGAATAAAGTTATAGAGGATGTTAAAGCATTTTTGTTGTATGATGCGCTCGACCAGAATAGATTAACTCCCGATTTCCGCAGACATCACTACTGTTACTTGCTTCTGCACATGTGCATTGTGCAACACACTCGAAGAATTAGAACTCCACACACGGCGCAATCTATACAGCATTGACGTCACAGACACACTCACAATGGAATTGGCTGCTGAGTTACACGCAGGCACGAAAGCCACACGCTCATAGAGTAGTTAATTTTCACCACAAATTGGATCGTGTGAAGAAGGCTTCTGGCGCCTTGCTGCGGAGCGTGCGGTTGCTCCACGTTTACATCTACATCTACAAACATCATTCTCCGTGTTCGAATAGAGATTAGAAAATATTAAAAAATAGACACTTCCAGACATTTTCGTCTGAGAAGGAAGATACCCATCCGATCATTTTCATCAGAAGCTTCCGAAATGTATTTCCCCATAATGGGGATGAATGTAGCAAACTCCAATTTATTGCTTCTCACATAGTTGTCGAAGCTTCTTTGTGGGCCAATGATGTAATTGAGACGTGTGAGTCCACCGAAGAATTTGAGAGGTTATTTGTAGGGAGGTACTTTTCGAGAAGCAAACAGGAAAGATTAAGAAATGAAATTTATTATCCGGAGTATTATAATCCTAAAAAAGGGACATTCCGAAAATATTTCGAGAAATATATTAACAAGACAAGATACTGGGATAATCCAATACGTACTTGGGAAGTATTAAAAATATTAAAGGGTAGGATTCCTTTTGATTTAAGAGAGAAACTAATGTACGTACCTGACCATGAACTTGAAACATTTCTGGCTCATGTCGACGTACTTGACCAAATTGAAGATGATAAAAAGAGTATGCGTCACAATCGTAGATTTGGTGTATATAACGACAGTAACAATAACAGTAACGGGAATAGGAATAATAATAATCATGAAGCGAACAACAACCCAAATAATGGAAACCAGAATGGTTCAAGTAACAGTAATTCGCGCCAGAATGGCATCCCAAACGGAAAGCAAAGTAATGGAAACAATAAAGCACAAAAGTCTACAACCAACAAACATAATAACAATTTCAATAGCAACCAAAACTTTCGGCCCCAGAATTATCAACACAACGACCAACAAAATAATGGTAATTTCAATTCAAAACCACGTAAAAGAACGTATAATGGTAATTTTCGTTATGTAAATCAACCAAGTAGGCCTATCCTTGACCGAACTGGCAATGGGACAAATATCCGCCACCTAACTGGATACCACCTATTAACAATTTTCATACAGGACCACCGATTAATGTGTCATCAGGTGCGACTGCATATTTACACAACCCACAAGCAAGTAATATACCTACAATGTCTTCGCAACATCCTCCAAGAACAAATTTAAATAATACAAGTCAACCTATAAAATTGATCGAAGTAACTGAGGACACTTCAAATTCTTCAAACAATAGTAATTCTTTAAAATAGTATCGACATGTTTTCACCTTCCTGGACCTGTCGGTACAGATAAGGAAGGACTAGATTCTAACAAGATAACAATGTTAAGATATAATGATGGTAAGAATATTTTAGACGACTTGAATGAAGAACCAATTAACCTACCTCAAAAGAAGGAACCTTTAGTTCAAGCAGTACTGAGCGCTAAGATTTGTGATATACCAGTAGATACAATTACTGATACAGGATCTGCTATTTCAGCAATTAGTGAAAGTTTTTATAAAGTAATTTCTAAGAAAGTGACAATTCCCACACTATCTGTGTAGTGTTGTACGGTAACAGGAGCTTTAGGTTTAGTTTCTCAAAGAATTAAAACTCAATGCTGGTTGGCAGTGAATTTAAAGGATGATGATCTAAAAGACGCATACCTCATAGTACCAAAACTGACCACACCATGCATATGGGGACTTAATATTTTATGTAAGCGGGGGGCAGAGATTGACCACTCCTTAGGTTATTTAGTTTTAAGTGGCTCAAGCGGCCGAATAAAATTGTCTTTGAATAGTGTTTGGAATGCACAATCTTTGAAAAGTAGTAATTTAAGAATTAATTGTATAGCGCCCACAACGTGCTTCATAACAAGGAATTTTTATGAGGGAAACTGTAAAAGTGACGAGTCTGAGTCTCATATAAATTGTGTTATCTCAGAAAAGGTTTATGAATCAGGTTGTCTTACTACTCAGCAACAAGCTGAATTGTCATCCTTACTTAAGCATTATATACAAGTGTTTGATGAAAAACCAGGTATTATCAAAGGGTATATATATCACATGAATGTTTATCCTCATAAAATATATTGTTGGTCCTCTTATTCAGTGCCGTGGTCTAAAAGGGAAAAGGTAGAAGCTGAGATACAGAAAAAGTTAGGTTGTAAAATTATATAACCGTCACAATCAGAATACTGTTCCCTCTACTGGCAATTTACAAAGCAGACAATACTGTTAGACTTGTGCTGGATGCTAGAGAAGTGAATGAAATTATAGTGCCTGTAAGAACTCACCCAGAAAAACTGGATGAGTTACTGCAGAAATTTCATTGTGTTCAGTATTTATCATCTATTGATTTGAAATCTAGTTATTGGCAAATTTTACTAGACAAAGAATCTAGGAAGTATACTGCATTCAATTTTGTTGGAAGATCTTATCAATTTTGTGTAATGCCATTTGGACTTTCAGTTAGTGGAGGTGTATTTATTGAAGCCTTAGATACTGTTCTAAAACCAGATTTGATTAACAGAGTAACAGTATATGTTGATGATTTATTGATAGCCACAAAAAACATGGGAAGAGCATTTAGAATTACTAGAAGCTGTGTTAGCTCGATTCAGGGAATATGGACTAACAGCCAACCGAGCCAAATCTAAGTTTGCTAGGCAACAAATGAAATTTTTACAACATTTAATTTCACCAAATGGAATATTGCCTGATGAAGGTAAAATCAGTGCAATAAGAAATTTCCCCTATCCAAACTGTAAAAAGCAACGTAAGTCATTTATTGGTTTAATTTCATTTCTTAGAAAATATTTGCCAAACAATTTAATTATTAATCATGAGCTGCTTTGATTATTAAGGAAAAATGTACCTTGGAACTGGACAAGGGAATGTTGTGTAGTATTTGATGCTATAAAGAAAGCTTTAGTAAATGCCAATATATTATATCATCCTGATATGTCTAAAGAGTTCTGTATTGCTACAGATGCAAGCTTAACCGGTCTAGCTGGAATTTTGTTTCAGTGGGCTGTTGTAGACGATAAACAGGAAATCCGTATAGTAAGTTTTGCAAGCAAAGTACTTTCTAGCCTAGAAAGAAATTAAATGCCAATATATTATATCATCCTGATATCTCTAAAGAGTTCTGTATTGCTACAGATGCAAGCCACAACGGGCTAGCTGGAATCTTGTTTCAGTGGGCTAATGTAGATGATAAACAGGAAATCCATATAGTAAGTTTTGCAAGCAGATTACTTTCTAGCCTAGAAAGAAGTTATCACACAACTGAATTAGAAGTATTAGCAGTTAAATGGGCATTAGAAAAGTTCAACTATTTCGTATTTGGGCAAAAAGTTAAAGTATATCGTGACAACCAAGCAGTTACATTCCTTTTATCTTGTAAGCTACTTCAAATAGATTAGCTAGATGGGCTATGGTTTTACAAAGTTATGATCTTAAAATAGTTCATATAAAAGGAAAAGATAATATTTTAGCAGACTCTTTCAAGACTGCCTAAAGGTTTAACAGAATATCCAAACATAGTGGAACAAACAAGTTCTTATAAAATAATGTTAATTAAAGATTCTCCTTTTAGAAAGGATTACATTAGCATGTTTAAAATATAGCAGCCTTACAAGATACTGATCCCTATTGGCAACGGTTAAAACAAAAGTCTGGAAATCTAGCAAATGCTACAGATTACCAATTAGTAGATAACATTTTGTACTATAAGGATATCTATAGAACTGGTAACTGGAGAGTATGTTTGCCTAAATCTCATTTGAACCAAATTATTTGGTACACACACTTTGCCTGGGGTCATTTTGGACCAGACAAGTGTGCTGAAAAGATTTTAAGACATTGTCATTTTCCTAGTCTGAAAAGAATTACAGCCAGGATTTAAGCACTTGTGTTATTTGTCAGAAAGCAAAACGTACTAGTTACAATATAAAAACATATTTTCATCCTATAGTACCTAGTAAACCATTAGAACTCGTTTCTTGTGATTTATGTGGTTCTCTACCTACTGGTAGAGGTGGGATGAAACATCTATTAGCAGTATATGATGTCTTTTCCAAACATTTAAAGTTATATCCCTTAAGAGCAGCCACTACGTCAGCTGTAATCAGAAGTTTTAAGAATTACTTTGTCCAAGTGGGTAAACCACTAACAGTTGTATATGACAATGCTTGTTATTTTTCTAGTAGAAAATGGAATAATTTTTTGGAAGAACGAGGTATTAAGAAAGTGTTTATTTCAAAGTACCATCCTGAAGCTTCTCCTGTAGAGAGAATCTTCAGGGATTTCAATTGTTTTATAAGAACATATGCATCAAACAGGCATACAAAGTGGGTAGAATATGTAAAACTCTTTGAAAACATCCAGAAAAACTTACCCCACACCTCTACAAAACATACTCCTGATGAGATAATGTTGCGAGAATCAGAAGATAACTGGTGGTTTAACATTATTCCTAAGATTAGTAATATGCATTACGATAAGCAAACCATTTTAATCAATGTTTCACGTGCACTCCAAGTAGCTACACTTAGATGTAAGAAAAAGTTGGATTGTGAATCCAAGAACCAGAGTAGCAAAGGGTTTGTACCCTTATAAGGACCTCAAAAGATTTATTTTGGGTATCATGTATTTATTGAATACGTATGGTATATACATGTGTTCTGTGTATATGTGTATATGTAATGTTTATTGTACGTTGTAATGACGTGATAAAATGTGGAATATATCTAAATGAAGTTCAAAATATTATGACGAAGATACCTATTCAGTTGACATTTTAGTAAGTGACTATCATATATAGTGAATAATGTTGCTCAGTGTAGTAGTGTAGTATTATGAAAGAAGTTGGACGGAGGAAAAATCCATTTGAGGACCCATGTAGTGTTGCGCTACAGTTGGCAGCGCTAAGGGTATTAACAGTCAAAGATGGTTAGTGAAATTCCACTAAGCAACCAGTTGCTTGTAATTATTTATTTTAGATGACCGGTTTCGGACGCTTGAGTGCCCTTCTTCTGGTCTATTTTAGTATTGTTGCTTAATGAATGTAGCTACATGCTATTAGGAGAATCAACATTGACTGCAGAGATTATTCAATAATCTCACTCAAGCGTCCGAAACCGGTCGTCTAAAATAAATAATTACAAGCAACGGGTTGCTGAATTTTATTAATTTATAACCTTAACAGTTGCTGAAATGGATAAAGAACTTCTTTGAGTTCATAATTGGGTCCATACTACAGCTACATATAACACCATACATTTTCTGTTAAGTGTCGCCCTTAAAAATGCGTAAAAATACGTTGCAATACTAATGGTGTAAATATTTTATTGTCACGTGCCAATCGAGTGTGTAAATTTTATATAAATTAGGACTGAAAGCTATTATTATATTCATTGTTTACTTATTTCTCACTCTCTGCGCTATATTTTTCTGAATAATGCATGTCATTTCATAGTATGATAATCTGAAATACAGTTTTGTGAAAATCAATAGGTTTAGTATAGAAAATGTTAAGGATATAATTATAAGTGAGACTCATGTTTAGGGTTCTTCATATGTTTTATTCATCAGTCCATAGAGGAATGGCGCGCACTGAGCAAAGGTAATTTTGAGCTGCAAACTTTGCAGCAGATATCACGACATGAAATAAGTTGAAAGAGTTGATTCTCGCCAATACAGTATTTCTAAATTCTTGCTTTACCGCTTCACATACATTTTTAACATTTATCACTTAGTGCACTGCATTGACTTGAGGGAATAGTTATGTTTCGTTGCATGTAAACGTAAGAAGACTTCATCAGGAGGAAGATGCTTACTTGCTCATACAACACACCATTCTCACGTTTTGCAATAAAATATATTATACTTAGTAAAGAAGGTTTGCGTTAACTTGCTAGACCATTTCTGTGGACCACGTCAAACCGGCCACCACTGTCGACCGAAAAAATTCTTCTATGCAACGTAAAAATTTCTCGCTTTGTTGTTGTAATTTCGCACATGAGAAGTCGCCTTGTTACCTTTTGATACTTACGTGAAAGAGTAACGCAAATGGGGACTCTTAATTGGTTTAAATCGACAGATGTAAATTATATGTTCTGTAGCAATTACTAGGACTCAATTGCTCGCCATGTGAAAGTATTACATAGTATCAAACAAAGAAGTTCTTAAATACTTCCTTGTACATTTTGCTTGGATCAAAAAGTGTACTTCTATTTATCTTATGTCTAAGATCACATATTGGGTTTTCAGTGTCATTGTGGTACATGTTAAGTAGAAACACAACGTTTGGAGAATACGGGACGGTTAACGAAAAACGGGATAAAATACGTCCCGTATTGTTTTTTACGGTACAACGGGACATTCAGGCTAAATAAGGGACGATCCCGTAAAAGACGGAACGTCCGCTCACCCTAAATTATTCATCAGTTAACTGTAAAATTCTAGAAAAAAAATCGTACTGACGTGTTTTATGGTTCACTTAAGATTTGTAGTTTTATACGTTTTTGCAAACATTTTGGACCAAAATAATAATCTAAATAAAAATAGATTAATTAATAAGAGTGTCTTAAACCCTGTTAGGGGAAAAAATTCAGGTAATGGCGGGTTTCGCGCCACAGTCCAGCATCTTGCCCACTACGCTACGGCTATAAATCAAAACAGGAGTTCTCTAATATCATACTATTGATGGCCGTTGTTAACAGATGTTAATTTGGCATTTGTAGACATTAGATTATCATTTATCGTACGAAGAACGTTGTGTTTTTGTTAATTCCTCAGTGTGCCGTTGCTTTGAAATGACAACGTGTAAGTTACAATAAGAAAATCATCAAATACGCGAGGAATGTCACGTGACGTCTCCGAACGGCTGGTTTTCGTTAAGTCAATGGAGGGTGTCAAATCTCCGTTATTTTTGCAAATATGTCTCAAACGATACGAGATATGAAAAAAACATAATAGAGCTAAGTTGTAGAGAATTTTCTCCTTTACCAATTAGGTTATTCAATTTTCGTGTCAGATGAACGGTTCGTTTGAAATTAGAATTACATTACAAACGGCTTTTTTTCGCATTACTACCGTAATTTTTGTCCGATAAATTTGAAAACGAGAGGTTCTGGTTTCTGGCGGCCTACAATCATGTCTGTAAAATTTGGTGCTGATCGGTTGAACAGTTCGTCTTAAAAACAGGAAACACGTTACGGACAGACAGACAGACATACATCCCAAAATCGCCGTTAATTTTTGGAAATATCTCTGAAACGCTACGACATATGAAAAGAATATAAGGGAGCAAAGTTGTAGAGATAGGTTGTTCAATTTTCGTTTCAGATGAATAGTTAAGGCGTTAGTTTCATTTAAATTTCGAGCTGTCAAAAGACGATCGTAAGGGCCCACTTTTAGTGTTACTTCTGTAACCTAAAGTGGGCCAATATAAGGGTGGCTCTCATGCGAATTGTATCTACATAAAATGTTTTATTTTATTTTATTATTATTTTTTTAATAATTTGACTATGTAACTTATACTTCCAAAATATTTTTGGCGTTCCGCCGTCCGGACCGGTACCGCTGTCCGCCAGTTGCCGACAAACTGTGCAGTGACTTTGCCGATCTGTTTGCCGATGGCTTAGGTAAAGGAAACAGTTTTATGGCTGAAGTGACATTTAAAGACTCCGCACAACCCAAAATTTTTTCGTGCTCGAGGTGTGCCTATTTCCCTTCAGGAACAAGTAGCTTTTGAAGTGGATGGAAGCTTCAGCAGCTGCATCCCACTCCATAATGTACGTGCCCTAGCATGCATGTACTCGCACTAACGCCTTCTCCTTCATGCTCGTTCGCATGCACACACACACACACACACACACACACACACACAGAGAGAGAGAGAGAGAGAGGGATGTGTGTGAGGTTAGCCACACAGGCTCGCCGGTACAAATATACACATGATTTCCCGTGAATTATAGCCCAGCACCTTCCGCCGAAACCCATCGATAATTAATCGTCGCGTGAGCCCGCTGGATGCGCGTCACGTGAAAGAGCTGCGGTAGGCGCCCCGCACAGCGCAGGCTCGCGCGCTGCCTCAATTTATGGCGGGCGTGAGCGCCGGCGGCAATCCAATTTGCCGCTCCGCCCTCATCCTCGAGCCTGGAAGAGCCGGCGTGCTGCTACTAAGACAACGCTGAGCACAGTAGCTACACGTACAATGAAGGGCTCGTTCCATCGTAGTACGTGTGACACTTTATCTTACTACTAGCTGAACCCCCGCTGCATCGCATGCGTAGGCTGGTTGGTGTGCACCAGTTGTTTCTTTTTAATCCTGATGAAGAATACATATCTTAAGTTTCGTTAGTTATAGCTTGAAATTTGAGTTAACAGCACCAAAATTTTGAAAATCAATTTTTGCATCTCGTATTTCACCCCCTTATTGGGCGAATTTCCAAAAATACCGAAACACGTGTCTTTTAAATTCAAACCCCGAATCCGAATCCAAAAATTTGTAGTTCTAACTTCAAAATTGCCTAAATAGCAACATATTTCCGTAAACACCCCCTCTCCAATTTAACCCCGTTGATGGTTGAGTTTCCAAAGATACCGAAACACGTATTTTCTAACGTCTAGCCAACTATACAAATATCAATTTTTGCAGCTATAGCTTCAAACTTGTATCAATAGCAACGTGTTTTCAAAAAGAATTTTTGATCCTCTATATAACCCTCTTACGTGTTGAATTTCCAAAAATACTATAATGGATTTTTAATTCTGACCAAGATTCCCTATCCGAAGTTTCGTAGTTGTAGCTTAAAATTTGAGTCAACACCAACATATTTTTGAAAATCAATTTTTTGCGTCACTTATTTTACCCACTTATTTGTCGAATTTCAAAAAAGTGCCGAAACACGTGTCTTTTAAATTCGAACTATGAATTAAAATCCGAAATTTTGTTGTTCTGGCTTCAAAATTGCCTAAATAACTACGTATTTTCAAAAAACGTTTCATCCCCTATTTCACCCCCTTACGGACGGAGTATCGAAAAATCGCTTCTTAAATGACGCCTACAGAGTAAGATCAACACCCTCCACAAATTTCAAGTTTCTATCTTCATTGGTTTCGGCTGGGCGATGATGAGTCAGTCAGTCAATCGGGACACTTCTTTTTATATATAGAGATTTCACCGTCCGTGAGGAACCTCTGCTCCTGAAATGGTATTTATTTAATCAAGATTAATGGGTAGGACTATCCCTTAAATGTTTGCTGTCAGTTATTCTCAAAATATGTTATTCGTTAAACAATAATTTACTGCCTGTCTATAATGGCCGTAAGACTGTTCTAAGTAATACCTTGCTGTATGCATTAGACATTTATGAGACGTGGTGGCCATTTTGATGCACTTGGAATAACTTTTATTTTCTTGACCACAAATTCAATTTATTAAGGCCTTACGCATTTCGGCGTGTCGTCATTATCTAAGGCTACAACAAGACATATTAATATTCATCCAACACTCTGATAAAACATAACAAATGAGTAACACTATATTTACACTCACCATATCTATTTAAAAAATCAAAAAGTAAAACTAAAAATCATGAATTCATGGATATCTTTCCCACATCAGCATTCTATAACTGTAACACTATACACAGTACTTACTGACCCATCTCCTGTTACAAGTAGTAATCTAGTTCATATAAATGTAAAACTACTTTGACACATTTTACTGTCGTGTATAAGCCGATATTGTAATTTAATCATTTAGTGACAAACGAGAAGCAAATGCAATCTTGTAGGTTAGACAAACTACCGAGTGATTTTCGTAGGCAGATGATGTTTGATGGCTGATCTTCCTTCTCAGCACTTTTACGTTTGCTTTTTCATTCCACCTGTCCCCCTGCTCCCCACCCCCACATTTTCACTAAACTCGATACTGTACAAATTACATTTTACTACAGATTATAAAAGTTTTATAGTTTAAAATTAAATACTTAAATCCGCAGCGAGAGTGAGTGAGAGTGCGTGTGACAGAGAGAGCGCGAAGCAGAAAATGAGTATCAACATCTGGCGGTTGACATTGTAGGTATTATATCTTCTGGGTTGTAAGGCCTTGTTCTTGGAATCTTCCTGCTTCCTGACGTTTCGTCCGATGCTGCGCCGAACTTCTTCGGAGGTAGTCCGTCTGTTGAGTCTTGCCGCTGGGCTCTGCAGAATCGATGACTGTTTTTATCTTTGACGTGGTTCCATTCTATAGCTTTATCTTTGACAAGGATCATCTCTGCTTACCACGTGGATCTTAGCCACGCCCCCTTTTAGACGGTATTCAAGAAGCTCTCAGATCCCCGACCCGACAGTCGGCAAGAGTCAACAGACGGACTACCTCCGAAGAAGTCCGATGCAGCATCGGACGAAACGTCAGGAAGCAGAAAGGTTCCAAGAACACGGCCTGACAACCCAGAAGATATAATACCTACAATGTCAACCGGTCGTGAAGGCCTTCACTCTATCAACATCTGGCGAATTTTCCACTTAGTAACCGACTGTTAAGCAGACCTCAGTATGCACATGACCATCCTACAGGGATATTCTGTGGATAATTTTTAACTCATTTTATGCGTGATATATGTCTGTGAATCTAATAGCTTTAAAGGGAATTTTTAGTTTTACTGTTTAATGTTTTTAACAGGTATGGCCAGTGTAAAGATAGTGCTATTCATTTGTTAATTGGTATCGAAGTGTTGGATGAATATTAATACCATTGTCTTGATATAGCCATAGATAATGACGACGTGTCGAAACGCGTAAGGCCTTAATAAACTGAATTTGTGGTTAAGACAGTTAAAACTATTTCAAGTATTCTAAGTAACTAGCGCCTCGATATCTCATCCAGCTTGTGTACTGGAAAGAGATTTCGCGAATTGATAGATTAGGTAGTACTACTGTGAAGCTGGTGAGGTTGCAAATTCCTTATTGTAGGTCACATTTGCGACCTCACCAACTTCACAGCAGTACTACCTAATCATTTCATCGTGGTCGCCTGCCTCCTCAACGACTTTATGTCACATTTACGACTTGGTAGAGGCAGGCATCTTGCCTCTTTACTTGGAGGTAAGGGAACGTTAGTACCGCCGTAGTACTGCACAGAAGCTAACACTATAACGCCCGGTGGGGTTCATTTTAAGATGGGAATATATTCAATGTTTTAAATACTAGGTTCCTGTGATTTTATGACTTAATAGTTTTATAGGATGTTTAAGTTACCTTAATAATTTTGATTTGCAACTACAAAGTTTTAAGATATTTACACGTTTACCATTGGTTCCCGACGGCAGTCGATTGACCGCTTCTACATATAAATGAAACACTTACAATAAAAAATAAATTAAACAAAACTTTAACGTAATAGAAAATAAAATAAAAAATAACAATAAAAAGTACAAAAAATAATAGAATAACATTACCATTGTTATGCAATTTATCCGTTTTATTTGGCGCTTTTGTTAGCCAACAACATGTTCATACATTGTTGTCTATAGTGGCTATTACGCGTTTCTTTGATGGTACCAGTCAGACGTTCTCGCCCTCAACACTCCAGACTCCATCAATTTTGACTGCTGATAGAGAAGAAGGAACATCTAAGGGTACTAAACGAAAACTTGCCAAGTTGGTCTGTACAACAAAAACGAAACTAGAGAAATTTACTTTATATGTAAAAAAATCTGTATGCGGTTCGTGCCTACGTGAGTGGAAATGCGAAATGTGCACTTGAGTAGCCTATAAAGCAGTACTTATTAGTTACAAAAAACGATAATTTCTGTATAAGTAATCAATACTGTGTAAATCATTTATCACCAATTGTTATATCATTTAAAACAGAAACTTTGTAAATGTAAGCAATTTTATATATCAATAATGTGGTGTCACTTATTTTTGTATGGTATAGATTAAAAATAAATTTTATCAGCTTTAAATAAAAATGTGCTTACATTATTGTTATTAACCATGTAAAACCATTAAAACCATTATTAATGACAATAAATATGAAATATCTGCACATTTTCTAAAATAAAGCATTTTAAAAAATAATATAAAACGTAATGGTCAACTGACCTCCATTGGGAGTTCCAGGGGGTAGATCTAAGCCGGGCGATCTAGTGCTAGTATATGCCTTCGCAGTATCTACTGGAAAAGTATTTCATGGAAAACAGTTTACATACTGCTTCGGCAAAATGGCCTTCATTGTCGGAGACTTACTGTTTTGGTACTTGTTACGGCGGGGTTGGAGTTAAAAGGTGGATAGACAGTTTGATGACAATGGTGGGGAAGTTTCTTGTAAGTTGTTATCTGTCTCTCTAACATTTCCCGTAGGAGGTATTACCACCACACTCGTGCCAATGTCGCAAGATTTAATAACGTAGCACTACACGTGGGGGCCGTAGAACTACATGCATCGTCACTCGATGCACTTAACCTTTTTGATCACTAACCTGGCTTCTTCTTATCCGTTGTTGTCCACAAGCAGAAGCAGCGTATAGGTTGTTGAACCTTCCGAATTGAAACGAAGTGCTTTTAAAACTGTGGCTATTTCTCAAATAAGAAGGGATGCCAGTTGTTCCATAAAAGTTATTTATATATCGTTAAACAACAAGTGATGTGCAATATTGTCCGTGATCATAGTACATTTTAATTCTAATTGCAGTACTTAAAAATATAAAGTCTGAAGTGCCTGACAGACTATTTTAAAAGCGCGACTGTCTTAGTTGTGAACGTGAGAGCCGTCTATGCTGAACTGCCTGAAACTGGGCATTGATGGTCCCGCGTACCACCAATTTTGGCGCATCTACATTCAATGTATATCTATAAATGTGAATGTCCGATCGGTGTACGTTATCACGTCTGAACCACAACACATAAAGAGTTAAAAATTTGTACAGTTACTAATGTCTACCCGGGAAAGGCTTTAGGCACGGTTTTATGGCGATCGGATAGCTATTTGTCTATATATATTTTAATGTGAATGTCTATTAGGTGTATGCCTATCACGTCCGAATGACAAGAACCAGAGACTTGATTATTTGTACAGTTAATAATTTATACATGAGGAAGGTTTTAGGCACGGTTTTTAGCGATCTGATAGATATTTAGTAATTTGAAGAATATAACGCGAAATGCGGATCAATAATTACTCTTTGAAAATTATATTTACTCTTTGAAAATGGTTTTATTGGTTGCATTGTTGCTTGAGGTTTGTAATGATAAAAGGGTGGAGTATATTGGGATGGAAAGTTATAGCTGTATATAAAATTCTAAGTGTGAGTGTGTGTTAATATTTCGCTCTGCGGCGAAAGTACGGAACGCAAACGAGTGGTCTATGTGTAATTGTTGTCCGAAGTCTCCCGTTGTACACCATAGCAGTTCCATGCCGATAGCTATAAGGGGGTGGAAGATATGGTGGTTGAAAGTCGGCAAATTATAAAAAAAAATTAGGACTGAAGGCCAGCGATGACGTTTGCGACTCTATAGAAAGGAGGTTACATACAGCGAAACGTGATGCCACAAACTATATCTTTGGTCTATGTGTGCTACAATGTCTTCAGCTCTTTCTCTGTAAGGATAAGCATACGAATAAGGAAATAAATAAAGCAATAAAAAAAGAAATATCTTTTAATACATCTCTTTAAAAAAAGTCGTTTCGACGTTTCGCGCATTACAGTAAGTGATCGATCTGTGATATTATCACGATCATTATTGTTGAATTTCGTGTTAGGATTCTTCGAAACGAGTGCATTTTTACATGTGATTTCGTATTTCTTATATATTCTCTGATAAATGTAACGTGTTTTTAGATTACAGGAGATGGACAGAGAGAGAGGGTGGATAGGAAAACTACTAACTCATGGCTCGAATACATAAATAAATACCCGGGCAACGGCGGGTTTTCAGATAGTTGTTTCTGTATACTGGAGTATAATTAGATAAAAACATACCATAATAAAGCTTCATGTAAGCACATTCGTTACTTACATTAATTTAGCTAATATTTATCATTAAAAGAGGTTCTTCCACAGAGGTGGGGGCAGCCAACGAGAAAACGTCTGGCCACCATTGGTGCAGCATCGGGAATGCGATATGTTACAAAAATTCTATCTTTTCCCACCTATTCCACTTATGAGGCGATGTACTAACTATAAAATTTTCTTAGCAACTGTACTGTATATCCATGAGCCAGCCAGCCTACACTGTGACGAGTCATACACTGACAAGGGAACGTCTCCAGTCGTCATCGTGCTGTCTCGACAGCCGAAATGTAGGCCAATATCTCAAGAAATTTTTGGCCTCAGAGTATAGGAGTGGAGAGGGTCATATGGAAGATGCAGTATATTTAGAAAACATTCTCTGTTAACCTAGTTGGGGGCCTGAAGTAGTAGTTGTTTCCGAAAGAGACGACGGCAAAGAACGATTTGGGGACGCGTGAATCGCCCGGTTAAGACGCCACTGTTCTGCACAAGAATATTTTCTCATTTACAATGACGCGGCCAAAGATATTTTGATTCTGCGATATCTTAAGAAATTGTATTTTTCTAATGAAACAAATAATAGTCTTACTTCCGCGAATTAAATAGATCAAGTCGGTTTACAGCGCAATTCAGTTATTTCGCCAATAAACGAGGTACTGCTGCGAAATTTGTACACAAAACTGAAATTTAATTTTGTTCCGAGTTTGCAAATGTTACTAGATCAAGGCAAGAGAAAACAAAATTCCCTCAACAGGAAAGATGTAACTAGTGTATAATAATAGGGAAATATTGTAATAACGTGACTGTATGTATTCAAAGACTATAAAGTAATTTAACATTAATATTGGTGAATTTCGATCCTGGCTTCCCAAGAAAACATTTGGAACATTGATATCGGGTTTGCAGGTCATTCCATCTCAAACTGTTTCCCAGTACTAATATTCTTGAAGGCCCTAATGACGTGTACTGGCTGCAAATATAACGCCATAGTGTGATGGTGTATTTTAGCGTTCTCTTCCAGGTAAAACACATGCCATGAAGAAAATAAAATAGAAAAAAACCTTAACAGGTACTTTAAGCAGTATTAACGTAAGAACCTACTCAACAACACCATCGTAAGTTGTTATATAATAATGTACCTAGAAACATTCATGATGACTGTATCCTTATTAGATATATTTATAACTCTAATAAATAAAATGACTTGGTAACTAACTGTATAACAACATAATTTACTTTATAGTATTCTTTGTATGTGATTATATTTCAGTGATACTAAACATGTTTTTTTAGGAAACATAATTTATAGGTTCTGTGTTAAATATAATATGCTTCCGGTTTCTTAAACATCAGTAGATGTAACAATTTATTAGAGGTCTGGGAATTAAGTGGTCCTATGTCTATTACATTAAGCGATGAAGGTTCCTTGATATTTATTTCTACCAAAGTTGCCATTATTTAGATGTATTTCCAGAAACGGCTCCACATATCAACGCTGAAAAAGCAGTGTTAATTAGAAAACTGTTTACACTTACTGAGCTATCGTAATAGTCGATTATTGACATGACGTCATGTTGCCATGCAACTGGCAAGTTATCTTCAATATTATAGACACAAGAAGGTCTAATATTCTTACGTCCACTGTAAATGCTGGTAGGTATCTATCGTAATAATAATTTGTGACCAAGTTGTTTTATAGATACTGCCAAAAATAAATGACGTCGTTTTACGTGAAATATACGAAGTTTTCGCGGCGAAAAGATAACGTTACCATATTTAATAATTTTTACATTTCAAAAAATTCATATTGCCAACGATCACTTGTTTATTGTATTTATAACATTACCGGTTTCGGTTATAAACAATCATCAGGAAAGTATATTGAACTTATTACGTCGGTACATTGTCTGCGACTTATCCGTATCACTCAATAAAAGATACGTAAAAATATGACTGGACATTAGAACTTGATGATAAATAAAACATTCAGGCAGCATTATAGTGAACCAGGGTCTATAATTCAGCCTGATATTGTTTGATTTATCGTCAAGACCTAATGTCAAGTGACATTTTACGTATCATTTTTGATTTATATGGATAAGTGACAGACAATGTAGCAATGTATTCAGTTTGTTTAATTTACTTTTCTGATGATGGTTCATAACGGAAAAATGTAAAGTTATAATAAACAGCTGATGGTTGGCAATATGCATTTTTGAAAGTATATTGCGGCTGTTACACACATATTAGTAATTTTGATTATTTTTACATTGTATGTTTTACATTCGATCACTGTTCGTTTTGTTGTTAGTCTTCCCAGGGGCGGAGTAAGGCTGTTGGAGGCCCGGGACGGCGGCAAAACAAAGTTAGGTCCTCTGTCCACTTGGATATACATGTACGAGGTATGTCCACAAAGTAAGTTCCGTTTGGTTATATAAACCAAACGTGAACAGATATAGAAAAAATATTTATTGTATAAAAATCTGCAACTGTTAAACTACTTTTCTACATAACTTCCGAAATTTTGTAGGCACTTGTCATAGCGTGGGACAAGTTTTTGTGTACCTCCTTCATAGAAGGTTGCCGCCTGTGTATTCAACCATGTGGCAAACATGTTCTTTCAGCTCATCATCGTTGAAGTGTTGACCACCACTGACTGATTTTAGGTGTAACAAGAGATGAAAGGAGTCTTCTTCTTCCCTTCACGTTGCCGCCCGACCTCACAAGGCGAATCTGACCAAACAACTGTTACGGGAATTTCACTGGGACGTGTTTAATCATCCTTCGTACAGTCTCGCTCCTAGCGACTTTCTTCTTACACCTAAAACCTGCCCATGGTGGTGAACACTTCAGTGATGATGACGAGCTGAAAGAACATGTTACCACATGGTTGAATACACAGGCGGCAACCTTGTACGAAGAAGGCATACAAAGACTTCTGCCACGCAACGACAATGCCTACAAAATTTCGAAAGCTATTTAGAAAATTAGTTTAATAGTTTTATATTTTTGTACAATAAATATTTTTCTGTATCTGTACACGTTTGTTTTTTTATAACCAAACGGAACTTACTTTGTGGACATACCTCGTATTACTAAAAAAATGTTACTTTTACGTTTTGGAGGCATTCCAAGGACAAGAGGTACAGGCCAGTCTACAGAAAATAGCTATCGAGATTCGGAGGCCTCAGAACTAGAGGCAAAAGTAGCTCCAACTAAGAAAAAAAATTCTGGGTATTTGGAGGCTCTCCAAGAAGAAAGGCTCGAGGCGGACCGCCTCCCCTGCCCCCCCCCCCCTCTTTGTCCGTCACTGAGTCTTCCCATTAGTTTCTCCATGAACAATGTGTTATATATTTTCTATGGATTTTCTTAATACCAACAACGTTTTTTTTCAAATTTTGTTACGTAAAAATTCTTAGAAAGTCTTGGAGGTACGTGCTTCTAAGGCTGTTATAGTCAGTCGCGGCGGAGTAGCCAAACGCAATGAGGCGCTATGCTGCGATGCGCGAGGCCGTTCCCCATCGGGGGTTTGAATCCCCCCTCGGGCATGGATGTTTGTGCTGCCTTTAGTATAAGCTAGTTCATAAGTAGTTTGTAAGTGTAGAGACTGATGACCCTGCAGTTAAGTCCCTTAAGCTTAACAAACATTCGAACCTTTTTGTTATATCCAGGGACTAGCTGAAAACCCGGATTTGACCGGGGAAATACTGGTATTTCTTCAGGACTTCTGTTATTCCATCTGCTCTCCACTTTCTTTCCGTCTTCTCCTTCACCCTGTCTCTGTTCACAGTCTCCACCACCTGCTCAACTGGTAATCTCACTAGCCTACTACATCTACAATAATTTCCTCTCTCCGTTTTCTGTCAGTATTCTCCCTCCCCCCCTCTTTCTGTACACTTCCTCCTCCCCACTGTACATCTCCTCCCCATATATCTGTCCATCTCCTTCTTCACCTCGCTCCATCTCTTCCTCCATCTATATATGAAAAATTATTATTATCGTGAAGGATATTGCAAAGCACTTTCTGCATGCACAAAACGGTGCCTTTTTATTATAAAAGTTATTATGGTGATCAATCTGCCTGTGTCGAAACCTGTTAAAAGATGCTTTCCGCCATGGATCTTACGAAATCGTATGCAGACGGTGCTGCCCCCTTGTTTTGAACATGTGCATAATTTCTTTAGGATAGTGTTCATCGGTTCGTTCTTAATTTAAACAAAACTAGTTTTATTGTGATCATCCTGGCATGTGGAATACTTCAGATTCAAAGCAAGAGGAGGATCTCTGTTTACATACCATTTCGTATTATTGAGTAGCCTATATATTAGAAATACATACAGCTTATTTCAGATTTCAAAGAATTTAAAGGATATTGATCAAGAGCTTTTCAAGAACTACCTTTCTACTTTATACATTACACATACATTTATACAATTTAGGTATTAAAACATGTGCCTTATGTCAGTCTGAATGTTTACTAGTGCGTCTTTTTAAAATTCGGAGTAGATGTGCCAATATATTTTCGCGATTACCAAGACTTGTCTTTATGATGCAGTATAGACTGCGGACTATTGAGCATAGAAATTATGGAATTCGTTATTAATTAGATGTTTTCCCCTCTAAGGTGAACTAATACGCCGCTGTGATTTTTATACTACTCTTCCAATTATTTGCAGTGCACAGTGGACAAATCTGATCTTTTTAATGTACACAAGGCTGCTGTGAGGAAAACATCAACAGTATGTCACACGGGATTCGGAAAGATGGTGGCCGAGTAGTCTGCGGCGCGCCAGACAGTCTGCATTACCGCTACGGTCGGGGTTTCGAATGCCCCTTCGGGCATGGATGTTTGTGCCTTTAGTAGTACAAGCTAGTTCATAAGTAGTTTGTAACTGTAGGGTCTGATGACCCCGCAGTTAAGTCCCTTAAGCTTAACAAACATTTCAGAAAGATGCTCCTTGTCTAACCTACAATCGATGAAACTTTATCACATATGCAAAAATAGACATAGATGGCATTTCCTGTTATCGGGGACACTGCCGTTCCTCCGGATAAAGTGATCACAGCAAGCAAGCAGCTAAGATGGGTTGCTTGCTAAGGGTTATAGTGCAGAGCACAGCTAAACAGTTTCCGAGTGAAGATTTTACAAGTGTCGGAAAGCAGCATACTAGTTTGTTAACTTTATTATTTCAGTATCAAGTCAAGGAACATTCACAACCTAAAGTGAGATGGAAGTTAAAAGCAGGACTATCGAAAGATAATTAAAACTAGCATCCCGCTGCACAAGTTAGACGAATCTGCAGTTCGGAAATAGTTCCACAACAGTCTTTAGAAGGGAAATCGAACGTGGTAACAAAAATTGTGACTCTTCAGGATGCTCTGTGTTCGCTGCCTTGACCAAAAACTGAACAGGAAGTATTTTTGTTAGAATGTCCGTTTCTAGATGACTCGAACAGCGCAGTTTTTTCTGCGTGCATTGAATACATTTGAAACAAAGAGTCTGTAAAGTATACGACAACTAATTTTGCTCTATAATATCTTAAAAGTTTGTGAGTCAGTGCAGGGAGTTGTGGGGAAGTGTTTCATTCACATAACTTGTTAGGCTTATAAATTCAGTTATTTTGGTGATGTCTTGGAACTTAATTCTATTGTGTCGAAAATAAAGAACCGTTGTTGTTATATATCAATACATGACACTCGCAAGCGCTTGCAGCAGAAAGTCAAGTTGAACGCTCGCGATAAGTCGTACCGCCTGCGCTTCCTCCGCTGAGATTCACTACATGAACGCACTCCAGGGGCGTGGCCAACGGTCTCGACGTGAGCAAAGTATGCTGTGATTGGTCAGCGCATCGCTAAAAGGGCACCACGCCACGAACTCGGAACAGTCTGGAATATGGAGTCAACTACGACGGCAGACAGTTATGTTGTGTGCAAGAGTTATGTCAGTCAGTATTCACCTGTTATTCTGTATACTGTGATATTGAAAGAGGTGAAGCGTTAGGTACAATGTGGCTTAATTAAATGCGAGTGTTCCCACAAGAAAGAACACGGACGCAGAAAAAGAAGATATATTTTCTCCTCAGGTTGCGACTTATGTGTTGTATATATTTTTATGTCCGTGGACAAGAAGTATTATTGTGTTGAGGAATTACGTGCAAACAGTACTGGAACTCACTTGCATACAGTTTTCAAAGAAAAGTTAAGTATTCGTATTTATATGAATTTGTGTGGCACACTAACAAGTGTAAATCTGTTTAGAAACTTGCATTTGTGTCGGATCCCGTGAAATCCTGTAACTAGAAGCTGCCAGTAGGCAAAATCTGAGCTACTAACTACAAATCTGCGTTGTCTAAACTATTCTTGTATTTGGGACGAGTCGTATCACTGGAAATTAGTCTCAGCACTGTCGACGAGGCATAAAAGTTTTCATACGTGAAGGAAAAAGAAACACATGTTCCTCTCGTACTTCCGAGAGATGTTAGTTTCACGTATTCCGAGCCAGTGTTAAGTTGGTGGGGGAAGTTGGTTGCACGTCCTATGTTTAATACACACTAATTCGGATATCGCTCTCAGTTTTCAAACAGTTGTGACTAAATTCTTTTTCTGTTGAAAATGCGTCGCAGGAATGAAACACACTTGCTTTCTTACCTGATATAATAGCAAACAGTATTTATTTTTGTCACAATGTTACTACAGACAATGCTTTTTTTTCAGTTAGAAGAGTTAGTACGATTATCGAAGATTTAAGTGACTCCGAAAGAAAAGTGGCTGCCCTCTTGCAAAATGTTACTGATTCAGTTCCACACAAAATTCAAAAGCGTACGCTCCCGAGTGATTCTAACATGTTATATGGACTGCGGAACGATTTATTCAAACAAAATAATGAAAGTTTATCTAATTGTACAAACATTCTACCAAAGAGTGAGAAAGCACAACATTTTTTTCTCCTTAATGTGTTAAAATGTCTGTCATTATTGCTAAGTTCCTTGATCTTAAAGAGTACAGGTAAAAAATAAAACTGGAGAAAAAGTCCCTGCCAACACGCTGAAATATTTCAGTTACGTGGACTTTAGAAATGGTCGAAGAGAGTTTTCCTTGGACCACGACAGAATTCTCTTATAAAATTTGTCATTGATAAATGTTGTTAGTAATGTGGGACTACATGGCATCCTGTTCTAGCACTGAGGATGGCCACTCAGTAACTGAAATCAATTTGCAGAAATAAAAGCAATAAATATTTCATGCCACCAATGCTGTCCCCTGCATTCCTCATGACTTTATTCGTGTGTTCGCTCTGCACCTGGCTCCTGATGAAGTTGTCTGTATGTTAGTTTCTTTTGTTTCAGCTAATTCATTTGTAGTCACATGTAACGGTACGAATGGAAGCTAGACAATACATTCCGTTGAATCGAAGGCTGTGCTGCTGACGTATGAAGGAAAGAGTCTTGTCGTCAAATTACCTCTTGCCAATGAAAGAGGTGAAGCATTAGATACAAAATGTCTTAATAAAATTCGAGTGTTCCCACGAGAAAGAACACGGACGCAGAAAAAGAACATTTAGGTTTTCCTCAAGTTACGAAATGACGCAACTTTCTGTTGCTCTTGTGATTAGTCTCGGAGCAGGGCTTGCTGGGGTATGTAACCGTGCCTGGGTATTTCTTTCGAGTGGTTGCCTGAAAGTGCTATTAATTTTTCAGTGCTTCAACGAATCCATGTGAAGCAGCCAGACATTAGTTAGTTCCTGTTTTGCAACATGGTTGAGTTCCTTTATTAGATTGCTGTTGGCGTGCATTGAAATTATCTGTGTGTGTGTACAGTTACATATATTTTTTGTTTTATGTACCGTCTTACTTAGAGGTATTAGTCTTGATGCCTCTAGAAATGCTTGGAACAATTTTTCTTTCTTATGGGGTTCAGGTATTTATTAAAAAGACGCTTTACATGTGAATCCAAGAACAGTTTCTTATAAGAACCTTCACGAATGGAAGCAAGACAATACATTTCGTTGAATCGAGGGCTGTGCTGCTGAGGTATTACCTGAAATGTTTCATTTCAGATTTACGCATTCCGGCGTCAGCGTGAAATGGAGGAAGTTTTAATTTACTGTGATAACTCAGCTGTCACAAACCTGACGTAACTGTAATTAAACCGTCTGTTGCTTACATTGAAACTTGATTCTTTCTGTTTCAGACTAGAAAAATTTCGAAATTCTGATATCCGCCGCCTCTGAGCCATACAAAGAGGTCTGTTTATTTATTTTCTATAGTCCCTACAAATCTATCAGTTATCTTATTTGATTATTGTATCTAAACTGGTTCAGTATTCCAGTACTTTGTAATGCTGTTATTACAATTAAGGTCAAGTAGACGCACGGTAAAGGTGACTGCGAATTACTTAGTTTCTTTTCTTTCTTGTTTTGGTTATGTGGGTGGAAAAAGTTTGAAATCTGGAAAGAATGTTTTCCTTCAGTAGTTGTGACGTGAGAGCGACGATTAGGTGAGCGGTAAGCCTATAGGCCAGCAATTAATCAACAAGTTTACTATTTGTTTACTGACTGCCTAGAATAAGTTTAATGTTGACTTTCATAGCAGGACTGACTCATCAATTTTAGCTCATTAAACATGTAAACATTTCAGAGCAATACGTAGATTATGAAAATAAAGTTAAGTTTTCACAAATTCAATTCCAGTAGATAACATTTTCCACAATCAGAAGACTGTGCTAAACATAAGTAGGCTTTCATAACATGAACTACACTTCTATCTTAGAGCATTAAAAATTTAAACTTTTCATCTGAGCAAGACCGTATTCTCATTTAATTTACACTGACGCAGTTTCGAATAACAGAGAACGGTTTCTCAGACACGAAAACGTTAGCAGTTAGCTACTCATTTCATGTCTTGAACGAAATCAAGCAACCATGTACAGCGGCGGATATAATCTCATCTCCTCAAAAGACGCCAACGTTTATGGCTCACTAGCTGTGCGCGATAGCACAAGTAATGTGTGCCGAGGATGAAGCCAAGAAACCCCCTTAGGTTCCAACTCTCCTAGGCACTCCCAGTACAAATGGCCACGTGTAGCTTCCAACCAACACCACCTAGAGACTAGGTTTCACAACAGCCCATGTCGCGTCACACCGATCAGGCCATGACCGCCAGCTTACTGGCTGGCTACTGGGGCACAGCCCACTGCTTCGGAGCAGCCAGCTTGTAAGGTGCCTGTCATGGTCTGGTTTGTGTGACGGGTCTCGGGCTCTTGTGAGGCCTGGTCTTGTGAGGGTTTTTTTTTTTTTTTTAAAGTCTATGGGACTTAACTACGGGGTTATCAGTCCCTAAACTTACAAACTACTTATGAACTACTTACGAACTAGGACGGCACAAATATCCATGCCCGAGGGGGGATTCGATCCCCCGACCGTAGTGGCCGTGCAGCCGGGAGCGAGTGGTGTAGCTGGCCGGGTGGCGCGGCGCCGCTCTGCACGGTCGGGATGTGGATCTCCAGATGGAGACTATAGATTTTCGTGTGGCAATTGCTAGGTGTGGTTGCTCGTCGAGTGCTACTGTGTGTTGTGAATATTTAGCCGGTGGAACAAGGTGTGCATTGCACTGAATTAAAGTGACTGTGTTTTGTTAATGTAACATGTGTCGTCGCATAGGCATGAACATAAACGGTGTTTGAGACAGGCACATGGTTTGAAAACAATTTGCGACCAATATTCATTTTGTCTGGGGGCTCACGAGCTATAACTTTATTTGATAAATGTGTCGACGTACAGACGTATCAGACACAGGGTTTTAATATGGTGTAATAAACAACATAAAGTGAACTTTCACGTGTTTTCAAAAATTGTAGTTAGTACACCCTTTTCTCAAATGAACTTACTTTATTATGAATTTTTGTTTGTTAATCATATGCAGGGAAGGAAAGCTGCGAACGTGTGATACCATCCCCTGGAAACGAGTCAAACAGTAGAAATCACATTTCCAGTGTTTTTGCATGTTTAGGAATTTGGTTCGCAGTTGGTGGTTGTGAGTTTTAAAAATTAATCTTTTCCTATTTAAACTCTCACCCCAAACTTTCACCCTCGCAGTCTTTACGTGGTGTTGTTCCAAGATATGAGGAACCTCTCTGAACGAGGACACACTACCAGAGCAGCCGCTGCCTACATTATGCAACATGTTTGAAAACGCCGTTTGCAAAAATTAAATTATTTTTTATGTCTCGGGTTCAATTGGTCAGAGAGATGAGAGGTAAGGTGTTTCGGATAGCTCTTATCATGGTGATCATTTGTGTGCCAAGTAGGATAATGGGCATACTGTAGCTATCCTACATTTTTAAAAGTTTTAGCACTCGTCCAGCAGGCCTGCCAAATTCTGCAAGTCCATTGGTTCGTATATATTAGTGTGGTCTATTTTGGACTGAATACTGTTTATAGAAATATAATTTGTTCATGGTTGGTTCCTCTGAAAACCACGGAAATCCATGATATTTGGTTACCAGACCAATTAATTGTGGAGATACTCGCTAAGCTCTGTTATTTGTTTAAAAATCACCGACTTTTCCACCAATCATCGTCACCATCGGTTTTCCACTCCAGTTGCCTGGGTGGGGTTCACAAGCGCTCTCCACTTGCGTCTGTTCATTACCGTTATTCTTCCACAACCATATCCCAGCTGACTCCTCTTGTTCCTATGTTCTCCTTCACTTGGTCAAGCCATCTCTCCATACTGGTCTTCTACTAATGACATCCGTGTGATCCCACAGTTTTGCAATCCTTACATAATCCATTCGTTTGACGTGGCCAAACCATTCCAGACAGGCTCTTGTCACTTTTCTTTCAACGATGGGTACTCTCCAATTCCTTTCCTCATTTTTCCATTTCTTATCTTCCCATAGTTTTCTATCCGCAATTCGTAGGAACTTCATTTCTGCAGCTTGTAGTTTACTGTTGACCTATTTGATGGTTGTGCAGGTTTCCAGGCCGTACGTTGTTATAGGGGTAACGTATTATCGAAAGACAATCTGTTTCGATCATATGGGAACTGTTTCATTCCACAGCAAAGTCCGAACTTGCAGGTAGAATATTGCTTAAAATGATGCATCGAAGATAGTTGTACTGGTCTACTGTTTCGAGATGTGTATCATCCAGTTTTATTTTTCCTTTTTTATTCTGTCTGTTGATTGACATTGCAAGCGTTGTTAATTTATTTATTGTTAACCTGTGTGCTTTGAGATGATCATTGCAGGTGGTCAGTCTCTCCGGAAATTCTTCCTCCGTTATCTCAGATTACATCATCTGGAAATGCAGATGCATTGATGTCTTTGTTGTTGTTCTGCTTCATTCCTTTACGAACTACGTTCATAACAGTGATGAAATAACTGCCAGAGGACAGTACTTTGTTGAACCCTTTAGTTGGTTTGAACCAACCTGAATAACCACTTTCTATCTGTACGCAACTGCAGCAGCCATCGTAAAGCATGTTTTTGAATTAGTTCTCTGGGTACATTTTTCTTTCTTAGACATATAGTTTTTCTTGGGACACTATCAAATACTTCTTCAAGATATGAAACACAAGTGTCAAGTCCTTGCCCTTCTCCTAGTATCTTTCTAACAACTTTTTGAGTGCAGATATGAGATCAATAGTTGTACAATGTTCTCTGAATCCATACTGCTCTTCTTATAGTCGTTGTTCTGCTATTTTCCTTAACCTATTCTTGAGTATCTTCTCAGATATTTACATACCATGACACAATGCAGTGATTCCTCTATAATTGCAATATTTCTTTCGGTTTCAGTTTTAGAAAAGGAGTACTATTACCCCTTTCTTCCAATCATGAGGAATTTTTTCATCCTACCATATTGCACCTATTACTGAATGGAGCCACTGTATTCCTATTGGGCCAGCAGCTTTGATCATGTCTGCGCTAAATTCATCAAATCCGGTGGATTTCTGTTTGGGCGTACTATTAAGGGCTGTGGACTCTCTTGATCAAACTCGCAATTACAGCTTAAATTGGTCTGAGTTATTACATTATTGGGCTCTCCTGTACTGCTATACAGATTTTCAAAATAAACGACTATATTCTCAAACTTATTTTTTAAATTTAACAAGATCTACAAACATTAACGAGATCCAAATATTCAAAGTTCGCATGCAAAATTACAAAAACAAGTTTTTTGCTCTGTTTTTTTCTCCTTTAAAAAACAGTTGGTCGCAAATATTAGAATAACTAACTACAAGAAATGTCTCACCGTTTACCAGTATATTCTGTAGAAATGTCTCTAAATATGCCATTTTCCCGTTTTCTATGAACTCCGCGTATTATGAAGATGTGAATGGAGATATGGAGATACTCCCGATAAACCACGATTGTTGAGTACCAGAATACAGTGTTCCGGCTGCTGTGAAACTTACCAATAGGTTTCAAGACATCTACTAGTCCATAAAAATTACTTGTTCCACATCTTACAGTTCCATATGTAGGGTCACTGAAGGATTGATCTTAGTTTCATTATTCAACATAGTTAATGTGAAGCATTAAATTAAGGAAAGCATTGCTCCATCTCTTAAACAAGTCATAAAGTAAAAAACATATTGCGTAGACTTTCCGTATGATTTATTTCAGCTCATACGTAGCTGCGTATAAAATTCAGAGCAGATATCAAAATATTATTTGAAATTGAGAACAGAGAATTATGTCGTTGCTTTCCCGAGATGTTGGTTTCATATACGGCGGACGAAGCCATGAGCTCGGTGGTCGTTATGATGTACTTATCATCCCATGTTAAGAAAATTATTCTGAGAAGAAATTTGATTTTGACCCTCACAGAGTCTGATATCTCCTTCTCTACAAGATTGAACTTCCATTCTTCACCCCCACCCCTTTTCTATGAGAAATTAGAAACATCAGGCAGCTATCGTGGTGACGTGTTACGAAGTCCGTTCTCCAACGCACCATATCGTGGCTTGCACGATATATAAATCTTCTCCATGAAATATATAGCCTCAAGTGCGAATTTTCATTGTGGTCGATCAAATAGTAACGTATTATAAGCTAAGCAACATAGGATATCTTCTGGAGTGTATACTTCTTCTCCCCTAAAACCACATATATGTGCCAAATATCGTGGTGATCTGTCAAATATGGGGATGAGTAGCAGCTAGCGTGTTATCAAAGCGCGTTCGGCCAGAATGATGCCTTATTTGTTTAATACAAAAACTGAGTAAAGAATTCATCGATCAGCTAACAATAAGAACGATTCCACATCCACCTAGGAAAATACCTATGAAAGTTTGTACCAGAACCGCAATACAAAATTGCCGTGGAGAACCAAATTTTTGCAACGCTCTTATCAAACTCATAACGACGCATCTTCTGGTTGTCTGAATGACGTACAGGGTTCATCACCAAGCAGACGAGATATTCAGCTGCCCGCTATGAGGCTACCACCCGAAATATGCGTAGTCGACCGTAATTCACGGTAGTTTTCAAACCAACTTTCGTACAAGACTCACATTGTCCGTTATGATCAGAATTGATTTCAAAACAAGATTGTTTTATTTGTAGGTGACCCTGATTCTTTCTTCCTAAAAACTTTTCCAAGAAAATAATGTAAAAGAGGTTTGTAATTTTGCATGTACATCACCTTCATCAATTGCAATCTTAATTTCATATCTAAATCTGAAGAAAAAGCAGTGCCTAATTTTCCACTTTTAGGACAACTTTTTAATTTTTTATTTTCGTATTTCACACAGATACAGTCCTGACTATTGCGAACACACACACAGACACAAAACTATGCGACAAATTGGCCCACCTCCTCTTAGGTGACGATCTCCCATACTCGCGGCATTTGATATATATATATATATATTACAACTACTGCTGTACTGCTCGTGTAATTGTGGAAAATTAGAATAACTGAACCGCTGAAAGTGACGAGGATTGTTTTGTAATAATACGAGTATTAACTGAAATGCATTATCAACCTTGGGTTTATTACTAGTGCGCATAGTAATGTGGAAAATTTATGTTTACCACGTACGTTACAATAGCCAAACAATGCCAGAAGCAGCACTTACCACGTGTTTGCTTTCCAGAGGTAAATGAACGAAACACCACGGCCAGAGCTTGCAGATTGTGTGTCGAAGTAGAGATTTCATTCTTTCATGTACATCATATATGTCATCAATTAACCAGCGTACTTAAGCTATGAAAGTCACGTGACAAGTGAACATAACAGGAAATGACAAGTTTTATATAGAAACGGAACACTCAGCTACTGTATGCGGTAAATTCAAGAAACTTACTTTTGGTCCTTACAAGGTAGATTCCCGAAGTGCCTCATGAGAATTGTTTCGTACGTCGACGTAACTGATCCACTAGATGGCAGTAATACAAATTTTTCTTTCTTTATTGTAATTTAATGCCACCAGCTGGTGGCAGGCTAGCAGCAGCTTACATGAAGTATTAAACATAAATAGAGAAAAACAAAGCGGGATTTAAAACACTGCAAAGAAAAATTTGAAGATTCATAGAAAACAGTAAAACACACAATTTTAATTTTTAAAATGGCCACGTTGTTAAAAATATACATATATACAACGTTAAAACTTTCGGAGAATAAAATACAGTCAGTGGAGGAATAGAACTTTTAAGCTGTCCATGCTGAATAGTAATCCAAGCTCACGCCAGCATAGGACGACGGCTGTGCTAGAGAAGTGCAGGTTGTACTTTAAATCCGGAAACAGTTTCAATTATTTATTGTACAAGAACCAAACATTGTACAAATATCATGTATATGTAATTCTGAAGAACAACGCTGTATTTTTTTTTCTCTCCTTAAAAATGTATTACACAACTGCGTAGTTCGGTAATTTGCCGATAGTCAGCGCTATTCGCAAACATGGCGTGTTTAGGTGCAGGGCGAGCTGTCTGTATGTTGGACTTCGACAAAAACAAGTTTACTGCAGCTATTCAACGGATGTTTAGAACCAAGTACGGTTAGAAGCCACCATCAAGGAAAGCAATTTACCACTGGCACAACAGAATCGTTAAGACAGGTTGTGAGTAGAGTAAAGTGAATGTGGAGCGTCTAAGAGAGACATTCATAAGGAGGCCAAAGAAATCGGTGCGTCGTGCATCCCGTTAACTCTAAATGGCTCCCATGACAGTGTGGAAAGTCCTGCTACAGAATTTGTGTATGAAACCATTCAAATTGGAAAGGAAAAGATCAATGAGAGACGGCAACATTTTGTTTGGAGATGCAACAACTAAACGAGGAAGGAGATGACATCGTTGATCGCTTAATTTTTAGCGACGAAGCCACTATTCACACTAACGGGAAAGTGTACAGCAATTATTGTTGAATCTGGGGTACAAAGCATCGAAACGAATGCACTGAATTTGAGCGTGATTCCCGAAAGGGAATTTTTTGTGTGCCTTGTTACGTCGAAAACCGTACGGGCCATTCCTCTTCGCCGAGAGCACTGTCACTGGATATTCCTACTTGGACATATCACAGCCTCTTGAATGTGTTTCCCGGTACACCACTCTACCACGAGTGATTGCGACTAGCGCTATCGGCAAATTACCGAACTACGCTGTGGCAGTATATATGGAAAAAAAAAATCTTTCATGATATCTCTTCAAAATCTCTTATGTATGATATCTGTACAATGTTTGGTTCTTGTGCAATAAATAATTGAAAGTTTTCGCAAACTTGATGTACACCCTGCATATTCTGATTCTATTGCATGTGAGTGTCAGACATTTTGTATTTGTGTTCCTATCATGTGAAATTGGTTCGTAATTCCAAATAAATACATAAAGAAAATAACCATTCGTCCTGTCGCAACATGCTTTTCTGAACCTCTATCGCTAAGCGTTTATCAGATCGAGTTATACTCGACAACATCGATATTGAACTCCATAGTTGCGACGCTGTCATCAACCTTCATGCAGTCATCCACAATTATTTCAGTGGACCGACATCATGATCAACCATACCTGAAATAAGACACATTTCCAGTTGCATGTGATGCTTTCGATGATGCTGACACAGGTATTTGGAATACGGAAGTCTTAAGTTGCTCAGCATCTAACTGCAGAAATGATCAATTAATCCAGAGCTCATATTGTCGGTTGTATTTGAGTTGTACAGTTTCTATACCAAGAACACTTGCTTCGTATTACGAAGATACACCTATATGGTTATTTGGCTAGAAGGCAAATGCCAATCTGTAGAGGCATGTATGTTGTTGTTGTTGTGGTCTTCAGTCCGGAGACTGGTTTGATGCAGATCTCCACAATACCCTATCCTGAGCAAGCCTCTTCATCTCCACGTAAGAACGGCTACCTAAATCTGTCTAAATCTGCTTACTGTATCCATCTCTTGGTCTTCCTCTGCGGTTTTTACCCCACACACTTCCCTCCACCGCTAAATTTACAATCCCTTGATGTCTAAGAATGTGCCCTACCAATCTATCCCTTCTTTTAGTCAAGGTATGCCAGAAATTTCTTTTCTCCCCAATTCTGTTCAGTACCTCCTCATTAGTTACGCGATCCACCCACCTAATCTTCAGCATTCTTCTGTAGCACCATATTTCAAAAGCCTCAATCCTCTTCCTGTCCGCACTATTTATCGTCCATGTTTCACTCCCATACAAGGCAACACTCCATACAAATGCCTTCAGAAAGAACTTCCTTAGGGTTAAATCAATATTCGATGTTAACAAATTCCTCTTTTTCAAGAACGCTTTTCTACCCATTGCCATTCTGCATTTTATATCCTCTGTACTGCGACCATCATTTGATATTTGACTGCCCAAGTAACAGAACTCATCTACCTCCTTTATTGCTTCGTTTCCTAATCTAATTCCTTCAGCATCACCTGATTTTCTTAGACTGCACTCCATTACCCTAGTTTTGCTCTTGTTAATGTTCATCTTATACGCACCTTTCAGCACACTGTCCATTCCGTTCAACTGCTCTTCCAGATCCTTTGATGTCTCTGCCAGAATTACTGTGTCGTCGGCAAAAGGTAATGTTTTTAATTCTTCCCCCTGAACTTTAATTCCTTCTCCAAATTTCTCCTTGCTTTCCTTTATAGCTTGCTCAATGTACCAATTGAATAACATTGGAGAAAGGCTACAACCCTGTCTTACTCCCTTTCCAACCACTGCATCCCTTTCATGCCCTTCAACTCTGACAACCGCTGTCTGGTTTTTGTACAAGTTGTAAATAACCTTACGCTCCCTATATTTTACTCCTGCTTGCTTCAGAACTTGAAAGAGTTTATTCCAATCAACATTCTCAAAAGCCTTCTCCAAATCTACAAAAGCTAGAAATGTAGGTTTGACTTTTCTTAATCTATCTTCTAGGATAAGCCGTAAAGTGAGTATTGCCTCCCGTGTTCCTACATTTCTCCTGAACCCAAACTGATCTTCCCCGAGGTCGGCTTCTACCAGCTTTTCCGTCCTTCTGTACATAATTCGTGTTAATATTTTGCAACCATGACTTATTAAACAGATAGTTCTGTAGTTTTCACACCTGTCTGCGCCTGTTTTCTTTGGTATGGGGATTATAACATTTTTCTTAAAGTCTGAGGGTACTTCACCTGTCTCATACATCTTACACACCAGGTGAAACAATTTTATCATGGCTGGTTCTCCCAGAGACTTCAGTAGCTCTGAGGGAATATCATCTACTCCAGGGGCCTTGTTTCGACTTAGGTCATTCAGTGCTCTGTCAAATTCATCTCTCAGTATAGTATCTCCTATTTCATCCTCGTCTACATCTCCCCTTTCTACAATACTGCCGCTAAGTTCATTTCCTTCATAGAGCCTCTCTATATACTCTTTCCACCTTTCAGCTTTCCCTTCTTTGCTGAGAACTGGTTTTCCATCAGAGTCCTTGATATTCATAGAGCTGTTTTTCTTATCTCCAAATGTTTCTTTTATTTTCCTGTAGGCTGTATCTATTTTTCCCCTACTTATACATTCTTCTACATCCCTGCATTTGCCTTCTAGCCACTCCTGCTTAGCCATTTTGCACTTCCTGTCAATCTCATTTCTTAGTCGTCTGTACTTCATTTTGCCTGTTTCATTTACTGCATTTTTATATTTTCTCCTTTCATCGAATAAATTTAGTATCTCCTGTGATATCCAAGGATTTTTTGTAGGTCTAGCCTTCCTACCTATTTTATCCTCTGCTGCCTTCACTATTTCATCTCTAAATGCTACCCATTCCTCCTCTACTGTTTTATTTTCCCCCGTTTCTGTCAATTGTTGCCTAAAGCTCCCTCTGAAATTCTTAAGAACCTCAGGTTCCTTTAATTTATCCAGGTCCCATCTCCTTATTTTCCTACCTTTTTGTAGTTTCTTCAGTTTCAGCCTACAGTTCATAACTAACAAGTTATTGTCAGAGTCTATATCTGCCCCTGGGTATGTTTTACAGTTTAAAACCTGGCTCCGAAATCTATGCCTTACCATTATAAAATCTATCTGGTATCTCCCGGTGTCTCCTGGTCTCTTCCACGTATACAACTTCCTTTTGTGATTCTTAAACCAGGTGTTTGTTATAACCAAATTATGTTCCGTGCAATATTCTACCAGGCGGCTTCCTCTTTCATTCCTTTTGCCCAGACCATATTCACCTACTATCTTCCCTTCCCTTCCTACTACCGAATTCCAGTCTCGCATAACAATTAAGTTTTTCTCTCCCTTAATTGTCTGAATAATTTCCTTTAGCGCCTGATATATTTCTTCGATCTCCTCATCGTCGGCAAAGCTAGTTGGCATATAAACCTGTACTACTGTGGTCGGTGTTGGCTTCGTATCTATCTTGACTACGGTAATGCGATCACTGTGTTGCTCATAGTAGTTTACCCGCATTCCTATTTTCTTATTTATTATCAGACCTACTCCTGTAATACCCCCAACTGATTTTGTATTTATAATCATGTACTCGCCTGACCAGAAATCCTGTTCCTCTCTCCACCGAACTTCACTAATCCCTACTATATCTAACTTCAACCTATCCATTTCCCTTTTTAAATTTTCTAGCTTCCCTACCCGATTAAGAGATCTAACATTCCACACTCCGATGCTTAGAATGCCAGTGTTGTCTTTCCTGATGATCACATCCTCCTGAGTAGTCCCCGCCCGGAGATCCGAAAGGGGGACTATTTTACCTCCGGAATATTTTACCCGGGAGGATGCCATCATCATATGTTCATACAGTAGAGCTGCATGTCCTCGGGAAAAGGCATGTATAACTAGGAGAAAAATATATACCGCCTACAGGAAAATAAAAGAGACTTTTGAGACAAGAGAAATTAGTTGTCTGGATATCAAGAACTCCGATGGGAAACCAGTTCTGAGTAAAGAAGGGAAAGGTGAAAGGTGCAAAGAGTATATTGAGGGCTTCTTCAAAGGAAATGAACTTCGAGACAATATTATAGGAAGGGAAGAGGAAGTAGGTGCAGATGAAATAGGAGATACTATACTGAGAGATGAATTTGACAGAGCACTCAAAGACCACACCCGAAACAGGCCCCTAGAATAGATAACATTCCTTCAGAGCTACCGAATTGTCTGGGAGAAGCAGCCGTGACAAAACTATTTCACCTGGTGAGTAAGATGTATGAGACAGGCGAAATACCGTTATAATTTAAGATAATGTAATAATCCCCATGCAAAGAAAGTAGGTGTTGACAGGTGTGTAAATCACGGACCCATCATTTTAGTAATTCATGGTTGCAAAACTTCAACACGAACTATTTACAAAAGAATGGAAAGGCTGACAGATGCTGAACTCGGGAAAGATCAGTTCGGATTCAGGAGAAATGTAGGAACATGGGAGGCGATACTCATGACTTATCTTAGAAGGAAAGGTAAACCTACATTTCTAGCTTTTGCACATTTGAAGAAAACTTTTGAGAATGTTGTTTGCAATACACTGTTTCAAATTCTGAAGTCACCAAGGGTAAAATGTAGAGAATGGAAGGTTATTTACAACTTGTACGTTAAAGGGTATGAAAGCGACGCAGTTTTTGGGAAGGGAGTAATACAGAGTTGTAACCTTTCTCCAACGTTATTCAACTTGTACAGTGAGCTAGCTGTGAAGGAAAGCAAAGGGAATTTTTGTGAAGGAATTAGAGTAAAGTGCGAAGAAATAAAAACATTGCGTTTTGACGATGACATTGTAATTCTGTCAGTGACAGCAAAGGCCCTGGAAGAACGAAATGAACTGTGTTGAAAGGAGCGACTGAGATGAACATCAGCAAAAAAAAAAAAAAAAAAAAAAAAAAGAGAGGTATTGGAATGCAGTCTTAGAAAGTCACGTGATGCTCAACGAATTAGATTAGGTAAGGTAACAATAAAGGTGGTATATGAGTTTTGTAACTTGGATAGTAAAATAACATAAGACGGTCGCAGTACAGGGGATGTCAAATGCAGAATGGCAATGGGAAGAAAAGAGAAATTTGCTAACGTTCAATATTAATTTGTGTGTAGTTCTGCCTTGTACGGGAGTGAAACTTGGACAATAAATAGTTTAGACAGCAAGAGGATTTTGAAATATGGTGCTACAAAAGAATGCTTAAGATTAGGCGGATAGATCGTGTTGCCACAGCGGAGTGGCCGAGCGCATTGATGCGCTATGCTCAGAGGCGCGAGATCGTTTCCCGTCGTGTGTTCCAATTCCCCCTCGGCCATAGATGTTTGTGCTGTCTTCATTATAAGTTAGTGTAGTGTAGTTTGTAAGTTTGTAAGTTTAGGAACCGATGACCCCGAGTTAAGTCTCTATAATCTGAATAAATATTTGAACATTTAATGAAGAGTTACGGATCAGAACTGGGGAGAAAAGGAATTTTTGGCACACTTTGACTTAAAGAAGGGAACCATTGGTAGGACACAGTCTTAGACATCAAGAAATCGTAAATTTAACACTGGAAGGTAGCGTGTGTGTGTGTGTGGGAGGGGGGGGGGGGGAATCTCAGAAGGAGAGCAACATGGTAATCAAATTCAGATGGATGTGGGTTGCTGTTTTTAATGTTTCAATGTCTGTAGAGCTTATGGGAATTAACAGCGGGGTCATCAGTCCCTAAACTTACAAACTACTTAGGAACTAACTTATATTAAAAATAGCACAAACATCCATGACCGACGGGGATTCGAACCCCCGAGGGGTAACGCCCTCGAGCATGGGCACAAAGCGCCTCAGTGCGAAATGTTCAATTGCTATGTTCTATGTTCACTATGTTCTAGTTGCTTGTGTTATTCTTGTTCTATTCATTATTAAACTACTATCTATATGGCAGAACAACATGTGTAATTACCGTAATTCGCAGCTTCAATGGGTGCAGTAATTATCGATTACACATATGTTGTCATTACAATTAATATAATTTCATTATCGGTCAGGCCCTTTGAGAATGTATGTTGTTATCACTGTTCTTTTTTTTACCCGAGATTCGTAAACCTGTTATTGCAAACACCGAAGTTTAAACCTGTTTTAAATGCGACCTCATCAATTTTGAGTGTACAAACTCGATTTAATCTTGTTAACAAAACTGTATCGACAATGTTTCATTAGTTTTATTCAGTCGTAGCGAGTGATATCATACAAATTTACATATTAATGTCCAAAAAACCAATACAATCAGTAGAAAAATATTGTGCGAATGTATCTCGATATATTATATTTCAAAATCCACTTATTTTGCTATGTGAAGCAATTATAGTCACAAGCACATATTCTTCTATCTGCAATTTCTCTGTTAGACATACATCTTCTACCTACGTGGCGCGTACGAGGTATTGCTTTTAATCGTATCATACAGATCTAATTAGCTTTCCAGGTGACAGATTAATTGGGCAATAAACAGTGCAGATGCGTTTACGGGCCGAGTTATATCATTCACATCGATTGCTGCAGCAGTGATACGCACGCGATAAATGTGCGATGTGATGCGAGAACAACGGTCATTATCTGCAACGGGTTTGAGTCGTGTCCACTGCCCCACTTTCCTGCTGATGTATACTGCCGATCTGTCATCCGGAGCGAGTAATTGTGATTGCGTTCCTCCTGAATAAACACGGCCAGGTGTGATAACGTTTTTAATGAAATGACGCCATCGAGATGGTTATACGCCATTCTAAAGCAATAACAGACATTATTGTTGTTCGTGTAATCCATTGCTGTTTATCAGGAAGTAAAATTCAGTCATAACTAAAATTACATCATCTGCATAAGGGATGGGAGTGGTTTGGGAGGAGACGGAGGAGACATCAGGAAAACACATTAACATTGTTAATATATTATCGGAAAACCGTTGGGTTTCAGACCAACTTCCCGTGACCTCACATGGGTAAAAGGAAAAAAGTTTTGTATAGTTTGTCCCGCTACCTAGTGACAGTTTCAGCGACAGACAATGGAGTGGTTAGCGATCCGTCTCAACAAAGTACACTACAAACGCTCATTAGCACTGATATATGTCCAGTTTGATGGCTACATGTTTTTAGGGTTCCTGTCGTTTTGGAACACAGTGTGGCTCATCTTCGGTGAAACAATGTTTTACCATGAGCTGCACCTGACCAGCTGAAAAGGTTGCATAATCCGTGGCAAGGTCCTTGGAGAGTAATAATTAGGATTGTAGAACACTGCGATATGCGTCCTGTATATGACTGAACCTCTGCTAAGCTTCACTCCTGGCAGCAAGCAGTCCTCCATGTATTTTTCGTACAGCATACGTAAGATATAAAGTAAGTTGGAAAGAGTATGTAACAAGTCCCATCAGACTAAATTACTTTTCTCCAACCTCAACTTTACGTTAAATGCTGTGGCGCCACGTTGGAATCTTAATAATGTGGCCTAATGGAGGGGGGGGGGGGATGGGTCGTGCTCCTTGCGTCTCGTTCCGGGGGGCTTCCAAACCTCGAGATTTGGAAGTCCCAAGCTCAGACCCTTGAAAATCAGATTACAAACAAAGGCAAATTGAGTTTAGTAATGAGTCACTGTGAGTTTCGAGGCCCCGTACATAAGCAAAATTTATTGCTATGTACCTGCTCACCCACTTTCAAGCCATAGCTATTGTCTGTCTTCAAAATATTTAGAATTCTTGTATAACGTTGCATGAAACATAAATATCTTAATGTAAATTAACAGTTCCGTAGTAGACGGAATTATTCGTCATGAAATCTTTTTGATGTCCTTATTATCTACATGAGTATATATTCATTTATTGCCACGTAAAACCAGGCTTCTCACGAGTTCTTACTTACTCTAGTCTTAAACTGGTGCATCTCTCCTTTGCTTTTTTCTCTCTGCCTACCTTCTCTCTCCTTCACACTTTGCCCATCTCCTCTTTTTACTCCCACCCTCTCTTTCTCTGGTGTTCTCCTCCTGCCCCTCTCTCATCCATCTTCCGCTTTGTCTGCTTCTCACCTCCCGGTAATCCTATCGGGGTTCAGTGGACTAAAACACACCAACACTGAACAGCGAGGGATTGAGAAACTGTCTTATTCACTGATAAATCCACGTTAGAAATATTTGGAAGTAATCGTCGTTAATTTGTCGCCGTTTACCCCATGAACGCTTAAGTCCTCAGTGCATAATTCCAACTGTAAAGCATTGAGGATATTCTGTGATGGTATGGGGATCCTTTAGAGTCGGAAAATTTGGTGAAAATAGATGGAAAAATGAACCAAAAGGATTATCACGCCATTCTCCAGCAACACGCTAAGACCTCTATTTTGCGTATGATTGGGAAAGTGTTTGTCTTGCAGCAAGGCAACGACCCGAAACATACGTCTCGCTTGTGTCAGAAATATGTGAAGTCTCTAGAGGTTCATAAAATAGAATGGTCGCCTCAATCCCCTGACAGATCCCAGTCGAACTGCTATGTAATGAATTAGTCAGGAGGATCCGAAAACGGAAAATCATGAGTGAAATGTGGGAGGTCCTGCAGAATGGAGACTAATTTCCACTGAAAACTGGCGCAGCGCATGCCGAGAGTGTGCAAGGCAGTGATGAAAGCAAAGTGTGGCTATTTTTAGGAATTGATAGTTTAATTGTTGCATCTTTCTATGTGTTATTTCAGCTTAATAAACATTAGGAAAACAACAAAATGCATTTTTAAACCGTATTTTCTTTCTAATGTCTATAATTACCAGGTGTTTCGAAACTTATGGAGGGTAGTGTCTATTTAGCAAATTACTATTCATTTCAATCCAGTATTTTTTACTTCTTGTAGCATAACTGATAAAAATTTCTACAAGCCGTATTATACACAAGTTTTTCATATTTTTTGCACAAATAAACATTTTGATTTGAGAATTTATTATATTCCTTTTTTCTAGATTAAATTCTCATGGCCATATGATTCAACTGCCAGATATATTGGTCATTCATGTTTCAGAATGGCGCGATGATGGAATCAATTGGTAAATAAGGGCACCCAGTCACAGCCTGCCGGTTCGAATCGATGAAGAAATACTAAACTGGGAAGAAATTTCGCATTATGCGCCAATTAATGTGGGATACCATGACCACCATCAACGAACCAGTACTGGAAACTGTACAGTACACTCAGAGTTCGTGCATCTATCGGTTTGGGATTCTGCCAGACCGTGCATCGCTTGCCATTATAACCAGATTACCAATGGAGGGGTTAGAAATGATTTCGATCCGATTAAGCATGGACAGTCGATGATTAGCATCGTTTTATGTACAGTGATATGTCACGCTTCTCCATAACCTCCGATTACCAAAGTATTCGTATTTGACTTCGTCAGGGGCAGAGGGCACATCCTGCAAATATTGTTGACAGGTACAGGTATATTCCCTGGAATCTTTGCGGGGAGCCATAGGAGATGCTTTTACATCACCTCTGATCATTCTTCGGCAGACTTTCTCAGCACTGAGATACGACAAATACAACTTCCACCCGTGCGTCAGCCGTCTGGACAATGTTCCAGCAAGATAATACACGTCCACACACACTACGCGTGAATGGATTGCCTGAAGCACCTTTCGGTCCACCCGTACCGTCAAAGTACCCAAACCTCTCCAAGATTGAGTCAGACTGTGAAAGAGGCCTCCGTCTCGGCATCAATCTGCGGGAACTGTGGGGTGCCTCAGGATAGGATCAAAAGTCTGTTCTATATCATTACGGCCAGAAGAGTCGTGACAGCCTACTGACCTGGCGTCAGCGATCCACCTGACAGCCTGCGGCCTTGTCTCATTCATACCACACTATATTAAGAGGAATAAAATCACGTGGTATTTCATCATATATAGGGTGTTACAAAACGGTACGGCCGAACTTTCAGGAAACATTCCTCACACACAAAGAAAGAAAATATGTGGACATGTGTCCGGAAACGCTTAATTTCCATGCTACAGCTCATTTTAGTATTTCTCATGTTCTCCAGAACGTTATCATGATTTCATACGGGATACTCTATCTGTGTTGCTAGAAAATGTGCCTTTACAAGTACGACACAACATGTGATTCATGCACGATGGAGCTCCTCCACATTTTAGTCGACGTGTTTGTACGCTTCTCAACAACAGATTCGGATTGGTATAGGTGGACCAATTCCATGGCCTCCACGCTCTCCTGACCTCGACCCTCTTGACTTTCATTTATGGGGGCATTTGAAAGCTCTTGTCTACGCAACCTCGGTACCAAATGTAGAGACTCTTCGTGCTCGTATTGTGGAAAGCTGTGATACAATACGTCATTCTCCAGGGCTGCATCAGCGCATCAGGGATTCCGTGCGACGGAGGGTGGATGCATGTATCCTCGCTAACGGAGGACATTTTGAACATTTCCTGTAACAAAGTGTTTCAAGTCACGCAGGTACGTTCTTTTGCTGTGTGTTTCCGTTCCATGATTAATGTGATTTGAAGAGAAGTAATAAAATGAGCTCTAACGTGGAAATAAGCGTTTCCGGACACATGTCCACATAACATATTTTCTTTCTTTGTGTGCGAACAATGTTTCCTGAAAGTCTGGACCTACCTTTTTGTAACACCCTATATAGTATCATCCACTTCCAACGACGGCACGTGAGTGCAAAGCTTTTATTGTCAGACATTGTAAGCCTATATGTGTAGCGGAAGACCGGGCGGCAGTCACCAAAGATAAGCACTGTCGGGCTTGGCTACCAGTTGGATTGGTCTCTTCTGACTGGATCTGCCGATCATTATTGGTAATCTGTTTGCACGCAGCCCTTGTGTAATCAGTTTGGAAGCTATCTGAGTAACAAGCGGCGGCTCTAGCAAAAAAAAAAAAAAAAAAAAAAAAAAAAAAAATTCTGTGTAAGTGGGGTCCTGAGCGCTTTCTCGTTCATGCTGCATCCGTAACGCCTTCAAAAAGATGTTCAAATGTTTGTAGAACTTAACTACGCGGTCATCAGTCCCTAAGCTTACAAACTACTTATGAACTAGCTAATCCTAAGGGCGGCACAAATATCCATGCCCGAGGGGGGATTCGAACCCCCGACCGTAATGGCCGTGCAGACTGTGACTGGAGCGCCTCAGTCCCCTCGGCCACTTAACGCCTTCGTGAGGAGATTGACACAACAGCCTTTCAAGACCCCTAGGTTTAGTGCATATACTACTGGTTTAGATGCCTTCCTTAAACAAGACTTGCAGCAAGTTTGTTAAGCTTATGGGACTTAACTACGGGGTCATCAGTCCCTAAACTTACAAACTACTTATGAACTACTTACAAACTAGGACGGCACTAATATCCATGCCCCAGGGATGATTCGAACCCCCGACAGTAATGGCCGTGCAGTCCGTGACTGGAGCGCCTCAGTCCCCTCGGCCACCGCGGCCGGCTAGAAGTCCTTGGTATACCATATATATTTGGAAGAAGTCGTACTTTGGCAATTTATTTCCCTTTTCCATACTCATAAAACTGAATACAAATCAGCTTTTAAGTAAACTGGCACTGTAAGTTTGGTTCCCCGGTCCTTGGCAGCCGTAGATTCCTCACGTCAGTGAGACGGCCTTAACAATATGTGCTTGTTGACATAAAACTAATTAAGGTTGCATTTAGACGTTTCATCAACAGTACCTGAGCAAATTTCATAACAATATTTACGTAAATCGGGACAAAACTAGGACTTGGCGGCCTGACACGACAAGAAAATCCACAACAATGACGGTCCCGCTATATCGAGACGAATGGCAGCCCTGTTATAGAAATACAGAAACAGAGTGCCTCGTGTAAGCTGTGGCTTTCGGGCTGAGAGAGACTATTCTTTCACAATGTCAGCCCAGACAAGTTGCGATATCTACAGTTGGCAGCCCCATTACTCGACTTACCCTTCGATGCGATCGTATTGCTGGGACAGGATACTTCCGGCAGACCTTGACGGCAACATGACAAGGCAATGGCGTTGTGAGGCAGTCCTCAACGACTTGTCTGAAGGCAGCCAGCTGATGGCGGGTGACTGAGGAGAGCTCTGGCAGCTGGAACGCCCTCTCCAGCGTCGGCAAGTGGCCGGCGGAGTCGAGACGAGGCGAGGCGTGTCTGCAAACAGGCTGCCGCGTCTTCACCGCCAGCTCAGCGCGCCCGGGCTTTCCATTTTATTTACATGAGTTCCGATAATGTTTTATTCATAGCATCGGAGCCTATCCAGAGGCGCGGCCTGCGTCGCGGTTCACTGTGCAGAAAGGCTTTCCCCGCCACTGCTTTCAGTCTCCTCCGGGGCTACTCGGGCAGTTCCGATATGAACGTTTGGTGCCAGCAGTGACTGATGGTACGGAGCAGATGCCAAAGTGGCTTCCATTGAGGCGAGTCTTCCTCCAGTAGCTGCGAAAACATTCCCAAATGGTAAACACTAACGTTATTCAGAGTTGAAATCTGTATTTTCAAGTAACATTGTTGGATACGAAGTTAATTCATATCGACGTTTAATCAAGAATTCAAGGTGGCTATTCACTGAGCAGGCGCTTGTCAACAATTTTCTACATCTACATCTACATGGGATACTCTGAAAATCACATTTAAGTGCCTGGGCCGGCCGCTGTGGCCGAGGAGACTGAGGCGCTTCAGTCACGGTCTGCACGGCCACTACGGTCGGAGGTTCGAATCCCCCCTCGAGCATGGATATTTGTGCCGTCCTTAGCCTTAGGTAGTTCATAAGTAGTTTGTAAGTTTAGGGACTGATGAACCCGTAGTTAAGTCCCATAGACTGTACAAACATTTGATTTAAGTGTCTGGCAGAGGGTTCATCGAACCACCATTATACTATTTATCTCCCATTCCATTCTCGGATAGCGCGCGGGAAGAAAGAACACCTGAATCTCTCTGTTCGAGCTCTGATTTCTCGCATTTTATTCTGTTTATCATTTCTACCTATGTAAGTGGGAGTCAACAATATATTTTCGCATTCGGAGGAGAATGTTTTGCTTTTGGAGTTTCGCAAGTAGCCCACGCCGCAGCGATGAGAGCCGTTGTTGTAATGATTCCCATCCCAGATCCTGTATGACTTCCATAACGCTGTCTCTCCTGTATCGTGACAATACGAAACGAGCTGCCCTTCTTCGGACTCTTTCGATGTCCTCCGTTAAACCCATCTGATAAGGATCCCACACTGGGCTGCAGTACTCCAAAAATGGACGGACAAGCGTACTATATGCAGTTTCTTTTGTAGTTTTGTTGCATCTTTTAAGGGTTCTGTCAATAAAACGCAGTCTCTGATTCGCCTTTCCCACATTATCTACGTGTTCTTTCCAATGTAAGTATGAAGTGATAGTAATTCCTAGGTATTTTGTGGAGTTTACGGCCTTCACTTTTGATTGATTTATCTTGTAAACAAAGTTTAACGGATTTCTTTTCGTACTCATGTAGACGACTTCACCTTCTCATTATTTAGAGTCAATTGCCAATTTTTACACCATACTGATATCTTATTCAGATCTTTCTGCAGTAGGGTTTTATCTTCAGATGATTTTACTAGACGGTAAATGACGGCGTCATCTGCAAACAACCTAAGAGAGCTACTTAGATTTTGCCCTAAACGTTTATGTAAATAAGGAACAGCAGTGGACCAATAACACTACCCTGTGGAACGCCCGATAGCACCTCTGTTTTAGTCGATGCCTTACCATCGATTACTACGAACTGTGTCCTCTCTGACAAGAAATCCGCTATACAATCGCAAATTTGAGGCGATATGCCATAAACACGCAATTTGATTAAAAGCCGTTTGCGAGGTACGGTGTCAAAAGCCTTCTGGAAACCAAGAAATAAGGAATCGATTTGCGAACCCTTGTCGACAGCACCCATCACTTCGTGTGAACAAAGAGCTAGTTGTGTTTCGCATGAACGATATTTTCTAAATGAATAAGTTTTTTTTTTTTTTTTTTTTTAAGTTGCAAAGCAGATACTAACATTAATATGACAACATTTTTCCTTTAAGGGAGACGAATAGCAACTGGGCTAAAAAATTCGATTTTTAGATTTTAGCACATTGAAATGCCTAGTCTTTGCTACGAGATACAGTTTTTATTTTTTATTTTATATTCATATAAATAGGACAATTTTTCTTGATTTATGAAGGTATTCCTGACGCTTTATATTTAAGGGACAGTGACAGGAAGGCTTATGGCCGGGTATGTAGAGAAAAACCTTAATGATCCTAATGCCACAATTTTTAAATTGTAATGCACTGGGCATCTCCAGAAGAGAATGGGATGCAGGTTGAGAAGATTATTAAAAGAAAAGTAAAAAATAGTATTTGAAGATGGTAAGAAAATAGGTGGTAGAGGTCGCCTAACAATTGTTGAAACTGATAGATTACAGAATTATTATGGCTTGATTTTTCCAGAAGCTTTCCACAAATGAAAATCAAATGCTCGCCCGAATGATCCTGACACTGGAGAAATGCCAGACATGACCACAAACATTCTTTACCAGCTTCAGTAATAAATGAAATTATATACATATTTAGAGACCTTTGGAAAGATTCTTTGTTGAAGAAATGTCTTCATGGGAAAACCCAAAATTTAAATGAATGTGTGAATTCTCTCATTTGGACCCCGTTACCGAAAACTGTATTTGTTCTACTTATAATCCTCAAATTTTGTGTTTATGATGCTATTTTAAGCTTCGGTGATGGTGTAACTACAATACTGGAAAATCTCGAATTATTTGGCATAAAATCTAGTGGAAATACTGTAAAATACTTGGAAAAAATAGACAGAGAATCCGCAAAGGAGATATTGCTAATTTTAAATGAACAAAAGAAGCAATACAGAAAAGAAGAGAGACCAAAAGAAGAAAAGATCAGTATGATTCAGATGATGCTCCGTATGGCGCAGGAAAATATTAGTGGTCAGTAATTCTCATCAATAACTACACTTGAATTGCAATATTAAACTTTAAATGGGTTTTTCTCAAAACTACATTTTTTTTAAAATTTCAGGTACGATTATTTGATAAACTAGTCAGCTTAGAAACATGAGATTTGATCAATTTGTACTGCAGATGGTGTTTCGTCCTTCGAGGCCTTTTTATGTGGACAGAATCTGCTCAGGACGCGTGGTATGCGTGAACAGCTAAACCAGCTTTACTAATTAGTAATACAAGTTTTATTTACTAATATTTACACAATACTCAACTTCGAGAAAGTATCTCTGTTCTCGCGGCGGCGGCGTCTTCTTCACCATGATAGCTGCGCGGGGTCCTAGTCATTGCCTAGTTCGGAGCCGAGTTCAGAGGTGCCCTTCCAGACGCAGGTTGGCCTAGATATAGCCGCTTGTAGAGGGCGCGCCTCTCGGTTATTTTCAAGTGGTGACCTATAGCCCCAATGAATTTAGAAACAAATCAGCCTTGTGCCAATAGCCTCTACCGGTTTTGGTACAGTCTACAATTATCAGGAGATTGTGAATGTTATTGCACATAAATTATTACAGGAATTCATTCCTGACATTAAAATTTGAATTGTGATTAGTCACTGGAATGATTATGATGGACATATTCCAGTGAATAATCACATCTGCAATTTTGATTGTGATGTTATCGTATTTGGCACAAATGAATTCTTGAAATAATTGTTGTGCAATATCTTTCACAGTCCCCAGTTCATAGCAAACAGTGCGGAGACTAATGAATTCTAAAGAAATAAATATATTGTACAGCTGTTGGCACGAGGATGAGTTTCATCTGAACTAGTGTAGAAGACGACAAAATTACTACCCAAACATTTTTAATATGACAGATCTAGATTATGGTCACGATGCCGCAATTATGAACGCTTAAAAAGTAGATTAAAACAATACGAATTTACGGAATCTTCATGTTACTTTTTAAGCAATGATAACCTGTATCAGTCACAATAAAAAAAATGCTCAGCTGTTTGAAAGCCCTAGAGGGCTAAAATGCTTTTGGTTATCAAATCCTAGACTTAGACTTAATCTGCCAGGAAGTTTCATATCAGCGCACACTCCGCTGCAGAGTGAAAGTTTCATTCTGGAAACATCCCTTAGGCTGTGGCTAAGCCATGTCTCCACCATATCCTTTCTTCCAGGAGTGCAAGTTTCGCAGGAGAACTTCTGTGAAGTTTGGAAAGTAGGAGGCGAGGTACAGGCAGAAGTAAAGTTGTGAGGCGGCATCGTGAGTCGAGTCGGGATAGCACAGTCGGTAGTGCGCTAGCCCGCGAAAGGCAAAGGTCAAAGGTTCGAGTCCCGGTTCCGGCACACAATTTTAATCTGCCAGGATGTTTCATATCAGCGCACACTCCGCTGCAGAGTGAAAGTTTCATTCTATTCTCATTATTTACATCTGATTTCAGCCAACTTTCCGTCTCTAGTACTATATCGGCATTGTGATCGTTTATGAATGAGAGCAGTTCTGGGACCTTTCTATAGAAGCTCCTGCAGTTAACCACTACTACATTGATCTTTTCATTCCCTGTTGTGTTATGCCTACTGCTACCTTGTTGCGACTCAGGAGGCGTCTTGTCGGGCCTCCACACGTACTCCGCTACCCTCGTAGCCAAATCAAATGTTCAAATGTTTGTAGAACTTATGGGACTTGACTACGGGGTCATCAGTCCTTAAGCGTAGAAACTACTTATTAACTAGCTAAGACTAAGGACGGCACAAATATCCATGCCCGAGGGGGGATTCGAACCCCCGACCGTAGTGGCCGTGCAGACCGTGACTGAAGCGCCTCAGTCCCCTCGGCTACCGCGGCCGGCCCCTCGTAGCCGCTTCCTGTGTGTAGTGCACGTCTGACCTATTTAAGGGGAACCCTACATTTCTCCGCCTGATAGCGGAGGTCGAGAAATTTGCACCCTAGATCTTCGCATAATCGTCTGAGCCTCTAGTTTAAGCCTTCCACTCGGCTCCAAACCAGAGGATCGCGATCGGTTCTGGGAACGATACTAGAAATAGTTAGCTCAGACTCCACCCCGCGAGCGAGACTTTAAGATTTCACCTACTCCACCAACCGCCTGTATGAACTGAGTATGACCACTGAACCCAGCTGGCAGGAGTCAGTGGTGACAATATGAGCAACAATTTGCAGTCGGGTGCTCCCAGCGCTCTCTATCGCCGCCGCTAAGGCCTCCTCCACATCTCGGATGAGACCCCCCGGCAAGCAAACAGAGTGGCCTTCTTTCCAGACCTTTCCGCTCTTTCCCCAAGGGTCTTCATCACCCGCCTAACATTGGAGCTCCCAAATATACCCCTCCCCGTGTCCCTGCTCGGACCCTGCTGAAGGAGCGGCCGCATGTCCACTCACAGGCAGAGCGGATGACCCCACACGGCTAGCCTTCACTTTTCGCCCCGAGCGACGGGAACACCGTTGAACCCGCCACACCCCTTGCGGAGAGGGTGTCTCAACCGCGTCCTGCACGCGCGAAGATATCCCGACAGCAGGGACCGTGAGTGAAGCATGTAACACCTGTGGTGCCCCACGCGACGCAAAAGAGCCCCCACTGCCTCAACACTCCGGGCAGCAGCCTGAAGACGGCTGACCGCGGCCAACAACACGCTCAGCTACTCTCGAACAGCGTCCTACACAGCAGTCATACATCCTATCCATCCTAACAATTGCCTGTAGAGAGATAAGTATCTTGTTACTACCGCGAGTGTATAAAAACTGACACTGCTCCTACTTAGCTGTAACTCTGCTGGTTTTGCTGAGAGTGCAGCTGGCGCGCCCAACACTACCGCTCAATTACGCGAGAATAAACTATAACAACAGTAGCGCAAACGAAATCTGCCAAGTACGCGGGAATAAACCTCTTAAAACAGAAGTACTAACGAAAATGAAGAACTATACTGGTAAATTAAATTAGACACAAATTAAATTATGATACTTAGCGCTGTTTACCATGTAACACTGGCAACACCTGGCACTGGACTGACTGATAACAATCTGTAGTAACGGTATCTGATTTGTTTTGAAATACACCAGTCACAGACGAAGACTATACACAACGGCATTTATTAAATATGCGACAGTAAGCCATTAAAACAGTAGTACAAACGCAAACTGTCAAGTACGCGGGAATAAACCTCTTTAAACAGCAGTACTAACAAAAATGACCTAGACTGGCAAATTAAATTTGAAACAAATTATGATGTACCGACAGTTATATTCATATGTGACACCTCCTTGTGGCATGGTATCGTGTCAGATCTGTTATGTCGCTGATGTTGGTGAAAATGGGGTAAAAATGGTAGTTGTTTAGGAGCGTGACATAGTTTGAGGGCACAATCGGCTACCTAAAATCAATGTACAAGTAATATCTAATTAATGAATAATATCACCATATTTAAGCCGGACTGATGAGCACTCATGACACTTCTCAAGTGAGACTCCACGTCATCAAACCAACATAACTAGCGTCTATATTTATCTTCAGCTCCCACTTCACTTTTCAAGGCCTTCTTAGTTTTGTTTATTTAATTTCTTTAGGCGTTCAAAATATCTTTTTCCAAATGTTCTTCACGGGGAATGTTAATTCCAACATCATTCAGTTACATAAGTAAAATTCCGTGACTATTTTGCTGTGCATATTTTTTCATGCAGTTATCGTCATTTGCGTCCCAAAGTGATTCATATTTACGAAAATTACCCGAAATGTTTCACTCATTTGCTTCGCGTTTTTCCATCAGGACGATAATGAACAATCAACATTGTACAATGATCGCCACCAAATTTGATGACAAGAAATAACTAGCGGTTCAGCTATCACACAACGCCACAACTACGTTTCGTAGTGGCGACTATGTCTCTTAATCACCACTCGTGGCTACCAGAATTGCAAACTACTCTTTAGTGGCTGATAGTCATGTCAGTAGCAGCGATTAATGTATACCACGAAGCGATTATTATCTATTTACGTAGCATAGACAAAAATTACGCCGTAAAACCTAGTCTGTAGACATGTGGCCATTCCGGCACGACGACGAACAGCATGTCAGTGTTATCTACTGTATAATATGAAGTAGTGGAAAAGTATAATGCCATAAACACATCTTTTGTCGCAACGTTTGCTTAATGTTTCAAAGAAATGAAATCTTTTCACAGATATGCACGGTTTTTGTTATATAATGCGGACATACGTTACTTTTGGCATTAGCACCGAGCTCAGTGTGTTGCTCAGGCGTGCCTCAGGATACTGTACGCTTTCTGCTGCACTTGCTATGCACTATTGCATATGTATGCTGACACCTGCAGCTAGAGCAACAACATTAGTACTCAGACAGTATTAAACAACTGGATAACGGCCCATACCCTTTACCGGCTACCACGTGTGACGTTATTTTAACGCATGCTTTGAACACAAGGTACTAAATTTAACTGAAAAAGAAAGAAAATTCCTGTAGTAATGGTTACAGATGTCTATCAAATTAGAGTGGCAAGGGGTGCAAAGCGTTCATGAATGTCAAGAGAGACGTGGTAAGCTGTAGAAACTTGCAACATTACAAAAAGTTAAAAATTATGAGAAAAGAGAAGGAGCCGATCAACATCTAAAAGTCAAAGGATAAACCAGAATAGTAAAGGATAGAAAGGAGAAAAAATATGTTTGAAATAAAGTTGAAACAGAGCAGCAACGCATTTTGAATTTGACGGCGCACCGAAACACCTCAGTCAAAACACTGCATATGGAGTAGATTATATTCCATTGCAATTATTACGACCCCATGGAAAATCAAAGTCTTTAATTCCACACTACATGAGTATAATATAGAAGGGCTCTACAAAGGAATTGAATTTAGAGAAAATATTGTAAGAAGGGAAGAGGATGTACATGAAGATGAAATAGGAGATACTATACTGAGAAAGAATTTGACAGAGCACTTAAAGGCCTAAGTCGAAACAAGTCCCCTGGAGTGGACGACAATCCCTCAGAACTACTGAAATCTCTGGGAGAGGCAGTCATGACAAAACTGTTTCACCTGGTGCGTAAGATGTATGAGACAGGGGAAATACCTTCATACCAAAGAAAGCAGGTGCAGACAGGTGTGAATATCACAGAACGTTCAGTTTAATAAGTCATTGTTAAAAATTTTGAAGTGAATTATTTACAGAAGGCTGGAAAAGCTGGTAGAAGCCGACCTTGGGGAAGATCAGTTTGGATTCAGGAAAAATGTAGGAACACGGAAGACAGTCCTCATTCTAAGGCATATCTTAGAAGATAAATTTGGAGAAACATTTTGACAATGTTGATTGGAATACACTCTTTCAAATTATAAAATCAACAAGAGTAAAATATAGGGAACAAAAGGTTATTTACAATTTGTACAAAAACCAGATAGAAATTATCAGAGTTGAAGAGTAAGAAAGGGATGCATAGGTTGAGAAGGATGTAAGGGTTGTAGCCTTTCACCAATGTTATTCAATTGGTGCAATGAGCAAGCTATAAATGAAAGCGGGGAGAAATTCTGAAAAAGGATTAAGGTTCAGGGTGAAAAAATAAAATGCTTGCGTTTTGCTGATGGTAAGGTTATTCTGTCAGGGACAGCAAAGGACCTGGAGGAGCAATTGAACGGAATTTGTCAGTGTGTTGAAAGCAGCATAAAGATGAACATTAACAAGAGCAAAACAAGGGTAGTGGTGTGCAGTCTAAGAAAATCATGCGATGCTGAAGGAATTAAATTAGGTAACGAATCAATAAAGGGGGTAAATGAATTTTATTACTTGGGCAGTAAAATAACATATGATGGTCGCTGTACATAAGATATAAAATGAAGATGCAATGAGAAGAAAAAAAATTATAAAAGAGAAATTTGTTCACATTGAATATTAATTAAAGCATAAGGAGAGTCTATTTGTGTAGAGTGCTGTGTTGTATGGGAGTGAAACATGGACGATAAACAGTGCGGACAGAAAGAAAGTTAAACTCAAGAGACGATTAAGAAACTGCGTCGCGCAATACAGAACAAGCTCCATGAAATACTGTCAAAATGTGTTGTTTCTTTTCACGATAATGCCCGAACTGCCAACAACTCTTACGGGAATTTCACGATGACGTATTTGATCATCCTCCGTACAACCCGGACCTCGCTCCTAGCGACTTTAATTCCTTCTTATACCTAACAGCTGCCCTTTGTGGCCAACGACTAAACGACGATGAAGGGCTGAAAGAACATGTTATCACATGGTTGAATACACAGACGGCAACCTTCTATGAAGAAGGCATACATAAACTTGTCCCACGCTATGACAAGCTTCGTAGAAAAGTAATTTAATAGTTGTAGATTTTTGTACAAAAAAAGAAAGGAAGCTTTGGGCTCAACGTCCCGTCGATAGGATGGTCACTAGAGACGGAGCTCACGCTCGAATTTTGTGGAAAGGAAGGGGGAAGGAATTCGGACTCGCCCATTCAAAGGAACCACCCGGCATTTGCCTGGAGTGATTTAGGAAAATCATGGAAAACTTAAATCGGGATAGCCGGAGGTGGATTTGAACCACCTTACTCCCGAATGCGAGTCCAGTGGATGTGTCTACAATATTTATTTATTTAGTATCTGTAAACGGAACTTACTTTGTGGGCATACCTCATATATTAATGCCCCCGGGAAACAGTCGGAAAGTGATAATAGATTGGAAACTAAATTCGGCTGAGCTCACAGCTTCAATTTATGAGAAGGCATCAGCATCTCTCCTAGCCCTTCAGAAAAATAAGAACCGCATTCCTCTGGACCTTAAAATGAAATTTGTACATACCTTCGTAATCGCTTTTATTGGTTATAGCGATGTTATCATCAGGTCTTTCTCGGGAAAACTCACTGCGTGTGAAAGTAGTCATCTGTAATATCTGACTCACTGATCATTTTCACGACCTCACATGTACCTATCCTAGCTATGTGCTGGCATTACTAAATTCTCATCAACGTACACTGTTTTAAAAGTCGTGCTAGAGGCAGGCGACCACGATGAAATTAATTTTAGTGCTGCCGATAAGCTGGCTACGTAGCAAATGTTTTTAATACGGGTCACACTGCAAGTAGAGTATGACGTCAATTATGTGTTTCGAAGATGCCCATTATCAGACATGTATCTATTTCGTGACGACAGCTATACATTCAAAAAGTTGTTTGTTACACACAAACAGTGGCGGATACTGAATTTTTTTCTGGGTTGGAGGTGGGGGGGGGGGGGGGTGGACACAAGGCCGAGGTGGGTGAACATGTCCTTGAAGACTAATATATATTGCACATTAGATAAAAAAATTATTACAGTCTTTATGCACTATTATCTTCTGTGTTTTATTGCATCATTTTCAAGTGCCCATGATTACAAAAATATTACAATGATTAAAGCGCATTCCATCGTGAAAAGTTTCAAAATTTATCACAAGAAAAAGAAGAAAAAACAGTGAATTCAGAGTCTGAATGCCTTGTATCCAGCAGTGGGCACATTTGTTTCATCCTTTATAATCATGGAGGATGAAACACTTGCTCACAGCTGAACACAGGCCATTCAGGCTCTAAATTTAATTCGGTTTATACTGTTCCTCGGTTTGAACAGATGAGTATACGCGTATCCTTATACTGAGGAAGCCAAGCGAAATTGGCGTTGGTTTCTCTACATATTTACAAATTTCGAATAATTGCACTGGCAACTTGAAAACTCCAACAATTGTACAATACGATCGAAAATTAAGTTTTATACAATGTTGCCAACAGGATGATGATATTAAATGTGACAAATGAATTCATGATGACTGTACAAAAGCCAAGGCCACATGGTTCACAAATAAAAAAAATAAAAATAAAAGTGTTCAAATGTTTGTAATCCTAAGAAACGAAACTGCTAACGTCTCCGTTCCTAGTCTTACGAGCTACTTAAACTATCTCATTTTAAGGACAACACGCACACCCATGCCCGAGGGAGGACTCGGACCCCTGGTGGGAGCGGCATCGTACTCCGCGATGTTGCGCCCCAGATCACACGGCCATTCCCGCGTGGCGCACATTGTTTCATTGTCATATTGATAAACGTAGAGTTCCATACTCCCGATACTTTTTTTTTATTTTCACTGTTTAATGTGGTTGCATCATTGTAATATACTTTGTAATCATAGACTCTTGAGAATTATGACATAGTGCGCTGAAACTGTTATTCCATTGGTAATTATGTGGAAGTATATTAATTCGACAAGTGAAGACGATTTTCCCTTGTGATGTCAGGAGCAGTAAACATCTCCACTAGTTGTAGGACATTCATTTATTTCGGAGCACTGTCAACGTTACGCTGCCCCATGACACGAAATATTACTGCACACATCGTCACGGGTAACGTTTCAAACACTGCTACGCTGTCTTCTGCTTACCGTTCTTCCTCGCCTCCCGGCATCCATGGTACACGCCTCCTGCCGCTGCCAACAGCCAGCGCAGATATCGTCAACTTACCGTGGACAAACAGTACTATATCCGGCGTAGCTGTTTCATTATCAAACAACGCATTGATCAACAATCAAACACTGAGTTTGAAATTCCTTAAAAAACTAAATTCAGATTTCCTTTGTAACGATGTACTGAATCAATTTCTTCTTCGTACTTTGTAAATTTACTATTCAAAACGTGATGAGATTTCAAGAAAGTTTTCCCGATCAACAAAATTACAATTGATTGTGTTTGTTGAAGAATTGCTACTACCATGAAAATCTTTTGTCTCTGATGTGCGGAAAAATGCCATTGAAATTTCTAATTTGGTCCAATAACTGGAAATTCGAAACGTGTAGCTTCAAAGAAAACTGTTATAATGCTTGCCAGTACATTTCTTCGTGTCTACGAAAAGAATCCAGAGTGATAAACTGATTACCGAAAACACCTGAATACACCAGCCTCAACGCAAACCTATAAATTCACTATTTTTTACACAGTGTTAAATCGTTTATTTATATATGAATAAAACTTAAACAATACCTCATTTATCTCCCAAGTAATCACAAAACAATAAATGACTTTTATTTAGTTCTATCGTCAATTACTGACAAGAACGGAGTAAGATGCAATTAAAAGGAAGCATAAGACAAAAGTCAATTTAGGTTAAGTTAATTACAGGGATTTTAAACGCAAGGCTCCTAACGTTATATACATGCAAAAATAAAATAATAAGTATATTACACTGACTTACAAAAGTCTTATGACGGATCGTATTGCTAGATATTTCCCCAAAACAAAAGTTGAAAGTCGTTTTTTGAACTGATTGTTCATAAAGGCACGAACTTAAACACAAAGAAAATTTACTCAAGAATAAATACAGTAATTCTGGAGTACATAAATTAGAGTGTCAAAATTGTCAGAGCACGTACATGCGTCAAAAGGAAAGAACCTTTAATAAACGTTATAAAGAACACTGCAATTTAAATTGGAAACCATTCAGCACTGGGTGAGCATTTGCAAAAAGACTGGCCACACATTGTCTAATATTCAAAACAGCATGAAGGTTATCCATACGGTATATACAGGCCGTTTGTTAGATATTTTAGATCAATTGGACATTTTCGTAGTGAGAAAGAAAAACCCTCAGAATTTAATAATCTAGCAGAATGAAATTCATTCAAATGGTTTCATTCAGCTATTTGACGAAATACTGTAAGCCGATTACTAATAAGATGCTAATCTGCCGTATTACTCTAGCATAGTTCTTTGTATTAGAAAAATTTTGATTGTATGTACATTTATGATGTTTTTAGGAATGTAGGTTTGAATTTATTTGAATGGATTATTTATAATAATAATATTATATAAAATTATTTTGCACATACGCCCATAAAAGCGGCGATTGAAATGTAAATTACGTTCTACGTCTAAAGATAACGTTTACAGATCATATCATGCATGCAAGTCCACACAATTCCGTAAGCGGCCGACTGCAAAGAGCGGGAAAATTGAAGAGCGGCCATAATGGTGGCAAAATTCCGCGACAACTTTTGATTAGCGTATGTATTCATTCGAGCTAAGTCCCGAAAACTATGTCCCATGTAAATATATAACTGCATAACAGCTTCAGACTCTTTGAATACTCAGTAACTATCGGTTGTGTGAAAATATATTACACCTACCGTGTAGAAATCGGTCAAATTCTTTTCTTATTCCGAACTAACACCAAATTATAAAAATTTAGTTTCTTAGCGTTCTAAGTGCAGCATATGAACCGAATTTATCGTCAGTCACGGTTTTTTGGCACTTTCTCAGTATACTCAACGATGGTGAAACTTTTGTACAAACATTATTTCGGAAGAGTTCCAGAAATATTTACGTCTTTGTTTGGGTGTCTGCTATATTCTCCAATCTATATCTATATATAAAAGGCTTGTGTGTGTACGTGCTGACAGACTTTTCTCCATGACCACATACTGCCACCCACTCGTGGTTGTGGTGGTAGATAGCCCTTGGTCTAATGATGTTAGTAAGGGACTTTGGTCGCAGTGCGTGGCAGTGGGTGAGTATTACGAGCAAAAATTCGCAAAATATGCAATAAATACTCTTAGGAAAAGCTATATACTCTGTGACTTACGAACTTTACGGTACGAGTCAAAATCTGAATCGTCAGACAATGCGGTCCTTTCAGACTTTAATAACGAATAGGAATATCAAATACGCAATTTTTTTTAATAGATCACATGTTTCCGTCAACCACACATTACCGACTATGAACAGAGACACAAAACAAAGATAAAAATCCAGATAGACTCAAAGATAAAAATAGTCGTAGAACATTGATCACTGTCGTGGAAGCGTGGTGAAAACACAGACATACATTAATGAATGTCTCTTAGGCCATAGATATTGATATGCCTGTGCCAGTAAGCTCATTGGTCTGTGCAAATCAGTGATCTCTCATACATATAGCCGCGACACACTCTGCTGTGAAAGGTGTTATCGTTTGACAGCTGTCTCAAGAAAAAACTATGCGACGTAGTCCTACTCATATCCCGGCGGCCTCCTGTGATAATGTTGGCAACAGATGTTGAATAAGGAAAATCATGTGACATCGTCATAAGCCAATCGCGTGACACGCAAATATTTTGTCGTGAAATCAAGCATACAGCAGGAACAGCAATATTTATCTACACTATGTGGTTCGGTCATCTATGCAGCGATTTTATATCGTGTTATTGATGTTGCCAACATAAAAACACGAGGCCGCCAGGATAGAAAGTAAAATTTTACCGAATCAGATACATTCGTTGTTGTCACATCTCATTGCGACCAGCACTTATACGCAAAACTCTTTTGTATAGAGTCTCATGATTCACACAGTCTTACAATTCATTCCAAATTCCTATTCAAGAAGATATTTGTGAAAACTGTTACAAATCAATATTCGCACTTATCCAATATCGTTTTCAGAAATGTTATTTGCCAGCCGCTTTCGGCGCTGCTGTTACAATGTGTAGCTTCATGAACACAACCTAACATTGAATTTACATTGTTCCGAAGCACGGACTTAAATTAATTTCACTCTTAGTATGAAAAACTTTATGAACATTCATCGTTTTCGACAATGACTTCTACTTAAATTTGACATCTTGGCTAGGAGAACTGAGTTTATTGACAGAGAGATCCAACAAGGATTGTGTTTTTGCTGAACTACGTCCGGAACCCAAAGAACCATGATATACACAGGTCCTTCTTTTAACAACCGTTGCGAAGCACGGGCATATAAGCTAGTATTTAGATATTTTATACCATCAAAAAATGAAACGGAGGTGCCTGAAACAGCTAATGTTAAAAATAGACTGTGAAAAGGAAGTATCCCTTCAGATACATAATTGTAAAAGTGCTTAAAAAATGTTCGAATGTTTGTAGAGCTTATGGGAATTACCTACGGGATCATCAGTCCCTAAACGTAAAAACTACTTATGAACTAGCTTATACTAAAAACGGCACAAACATCTATGCCCGAGGGGGGATTCGAACCCCCGACGGGGAACGGCATCGCGCATCGTAGCATAGCGCCTCAATTCGCTCGGCCGCTCCGCCGCAGCCTGTAAAATTGCTTCTTACCTTGTGAATACAGCAACCAGCCACTACCAAATTTTTTAAGAGCACGAAGTATGCCATAACTTTTTCTTAACTAAGTGAACATAACATTAGCATTAGAGCATCTAGCACGAATATTAGCATATGCTGTAAGCCAAATAGCTTACAGTTGCGTGAACTGCTCAAAAGTCATCAAGTGTCATCATAGGGTTCAACTTCACAATGTGCATCCAGTGTGGTTATGTGTCATTCATATATGAAACTATACACAGCTCTACAAATCCCTTTCAGTTGTTATACCTATATGTAAAGCTGGTGTCCTTTACATTCTGTGTTACAAGTTGCTAATATTAATTTCATAAACAAAAATTCGAACTGCAGTGAGGTAAATGATCTAGTACCCCCAATAGTCATTTTACACATCATAAAATGAAACTTTTTGAACTTCCTGTCCACCAATACTGCCTAAAATAGCTCGTTTGTAAGAGCCACCAGTGTTGTAAAAGACTGTGATTTTATTTCATTGAAAATCCGATATTGTCTTGACTGACAGCCTGTTAAGCAACAATAACTATCTCATAACACAAGTAGTAGGGCTACTTGCACTCCTGAGAAATATAAATGGGAAGAGGGTAGTCGTTCAAATGTTAGTAGAGCTTATGGGACTTAACTACGGGGACATCAGTCCCTAAACTTACAAACTACTTATGAACTAGTTAACACTAAGGACGGCACAAATATCCATGTCCGAGGGGGAATTCAAACCCGCGACCATTGTGGCCATGCAGACCGTGACTGGCGCGCCTCAGTCCCCTCGGCCACCGCGGCCTGCAGTATTCGTTCTTTTAATTCCTTTCTTAAATAGATTTATTAAGTTAAACGCTGAGCACCTCTACACCATCATGCTTTATGTACACTACAACAGTAAAACAGTTCAGACGTGACTATGAATTGGGTATGTATACCGCAGTAGCTGTATAATACCCGATTTATCTCCTAACAACGCTCCTATTTATCTGACGCTTAACACTATCATGGCACCCAGCCGAAGGTTCAAATTATCCCGCGATAGCAGCGCCGGTAGTGAGTCTAGTTGTTTTTTTACAAGGTCTTTGCATGGATGTCACAAATACTAAGCAATCATATCTTTGCCGCTGTCATTATCAGCTGCTGAAAATATCCAATTATCCAGCTACCAGAATACACTATTTTAAATTAATGTACATATGAGTATATAAATCGCCAGCTTTCAGTTATCATCAAAAGTAAGTCTCCATATTAGAAATATAATTTGTAATATTAATGAAAAAAATTCCGTTATATGGATATTTATTTTTACAGTATTGTGACGTTTCTCTTGTGGACAGAGTGAAAGCGGTTAGTTGAATAAATAATTATAGCGACTTATGGCTGCTTATAAAATCAAATTTATTTTTTAATCAATATACGTGTGCCTGTTGTCACAGAATCTGATGATGGACATGTCCGAAACGCGGAATCGAAGTCATACTGTACTTGAAGTGTGACCTGTAACAAACAAATTTGCGACATAGGCAACTTATCGCAGCCACTGCCAATTAACGTACAACTTTCTTCATACATTTTCTCGGTCATAACAGTCTTAACAACGTAGCAAAAGTACTCATTCTTATAGCAGCATGACCCTTTCTGTCCTCCTCCATAAGTCAGCCACTTTCGATGTCCTTTCCAATAACTAGAACCAGACTGTAGAACAACCTCCCTCACTTTTTGAGGAAATACAACAACATTTCTAGCTTCAAAAGACAGTTAATGCAACATACTCTGAAGCAACGATAACGCCATAGTCTGCTCCCCTATTCATTCTCCTGCCAGATATCCTCTTTTTCCCATTGCTCAAAGGATAATACTTGTATTGCTTGTGAGTCATTAGATTCTATGATTCTACGATATGATCATCTGGGTGTAACTCCCGAAGCAAGAAGAATTGTAGTATTAAGTAGAGGGATTTGTATTGCATTAAATAGTTGAATTCCTACAGTTTTCCTAAGCTCCTTCCATCAGGGCTTGCCATTTTTTACCTGACAGTATAAGTGTTTTCACTCCATGATTACTGTAACAACAGCTGCAGGAGCCCCAGCTGTTTGCATAGTTCTTCTTGATTAGATTAGTACTTGTTCCATAGATCATGAATACGAAACTTCGTAATGATGTGGAACGTGTCAGGTTAATGAAAGGTGTCTTTACAAATTATAAGTTTTTACTAAACATAACATAACACATTTTTTCCAAATTTACTAATTTATTTCTAAAAATTCATATATAGTGTAGAAGGAGTTGCCATTCAGAAATTCTTTTTATTTATCTTTAAATGGTAGTTGGTCATCTGTCTGGCTTTTGATGCTATTTGGTAGGTGACTAAAGACTTTTGTGGCAGCATAATTCACCCCGCTCTGTGCCAGAGCTAGATTTAACCTTGAATAGTGAAGATCATTCTTTCTCCTAGTTTTGTAGTTATGTAAACTGCTATTACTTTTGAATTCGTTGGGATTGGTAATAACAAATTTCATAAGTGAATATATATACTGTGAAGATCCGTAGCTCTTTAAATAAGTGTCTGCAGGATGATCTTGGATGGGCTCCAGCAATTATTCTGATTGCACGAATTTGTGTAATGAATGCTTTTTTACTCAGTGATGAATTTCCGCCGGAATGATGGCATACGAAAGCAGAGAGTAGAAATAGGCATTGAAAGCTAGTATTAATATTATTAGATTTCAGTCTGCAGTAATTCTCTATATCTTCTTTACGAGTATTCAAACAAAGCGACTTATATTATTGATATTTTAGTAATATTTCGATATCAAAATCTATGTCGTAGGATAAGAAACTCAGAGCTAAAATGTAATGTAGGTGTAAAACTTTGGTCCGATATGAGAAATCCTGACGGCTCTAATGTTGTTCGGTCCGCCTAAGTAAATAAATAAATACATAAAATAGGCATGTGCAAAAAGTGTTCCGAGGATTTCTCACTGGTTCACATTTTTATTTTACTTTCAATCAACAGTAACTGTGGCTGATCGTACGGTAGAACGCAAACATTGAGAATCGAGAAAATCAACAACCACAGAATGTTGCCGGACCGCAGAACAATACTGACTCTTTCCATAGGCTACCATCTGTTTGTCAGCATAATATAGAAAGCCGTAGAATCTGTCTGCCGTATTCCATGCAGCTGCACCCGGCGAAAAGGAACCTACACAATGACTGGAAAAATGTCATTGCGTCTGCCGACACTAGGCCCAGTTCAGTACGCAGCGTCTGCAACATCCAAAACAGAAAATGTATACAAATAGCCCAACTACCCCTAAAACGTAATAAACACACTGCATAAGAAAACTATTTATACACGTAATACCACGTCTGTATACTTCATAACAAACAAAACAATACTGCCACTCATTAATATACTGCATGAGGCAGCGGACATGAGACTCAGTTAATTATTCTGCAGCTGTGATGTCAACACTGGATGTGACACCCGCGCTGGCATTAGTAAAGCACGCCAGACCTCGTATAGCCGCTAACTAACGAGCTACAACGCTCCTCGCACCCCAACCAACGTAAACACGGCCGCCATGTTAACTGTGGTCAAATCACTGAGTGTAACAAGTGCGTATATTAAGGTTCTTTATTTGCATTGATACTTTTGTTTATGTCTGCCGTTTTTTTCTCTAAATGGGTTCAGCTGTCAAGTGGACGAATTGAAATGATAAAACACCATTTATTACAAGGCAGATGTAAGGAAGAGTGTTAAGGACTCTCAGGCCGTCTTTCAGTTTTAATTACTCTTCACGTAAGTGTAGGAAAGCAATTAGTTTTGCAGTAATTACAGGCTTCCTTTAAAAGATAATGGGCGGATAAAGAGACACGTTGCAAATGTGGAAGTGGAAAAATGATATACGACTACAACCAGCTGCATCCACGCAACTTACTTAACAGATAAGTATGTGCACAACACACATGATGAATGGTGTATTTTGTCCAAAGCAGTTCGAATTTAATCTTTCGTACGACACAATTTTGAGATAAATCAGTACTGTTTATAAAACCTAACTCGTATTAGATCCGGACCAGGAGACTTTCTTGGATTCAGCTCTCTCAGCTGCTTCTCTACACCGGAAATAACTCTCTCTATGTCCTACATTTGGGAGTTAGTGCGTTGATCAAATGATGGTATGTTTGTATGGAACTATAAATTCATTAACGTATTCCTCACTAAGAATTTCAACAAAATTTCATTGAAAAAAATTGGCTTGCGATCAAATCATTTTAATTCCTTGTTGGTGAACATTTTTAAATTAAATCTGTTATTTCATCAACTTATTACATTCGTTTAAGGTTGAAAACAAACAAACTGTTTCTGTTCTACTAATTTTTTGTTTATTTACTAACTAGTTTTCGGCTTATTAGGCCATCATCAGTGAAACTGTTGACAGGCGTCGACAAAGATGCTCTTGCTTAGGTTCTCAAAGACGTTAAACAAAGACACAACACACAGAATACTCGGTCTTTGCATATGAAATTTGTTGGAATTGCAAAAAATTATCTGTTGCCATGTATAATTATGTTAACGTAATCAGTGGCCTCCTTAACATTTTTACATTGTAATTTGCGAGTGAACAGTGTGAAACACATTACATATCAAATATTAATGAATTAAAAACTATGTTAACATCATTGATACTGTAGCGTATGTTGAGACCGTCACTTCAGGTGTACATTAAATACGTTTTCTACACTGAGTTTACAATTTACTTATTTGACAGCATCTTGCAAGATTCACATATTTAAATTACATTTCATATTACTGTGAAATTTATTATATATTTTGTTTTGATCTTAAAGTCTAAAAGTAAACATGGTAGGAATGGGATCTCTACATGTGACATTAAGATGGTCTGTGGTAGGTAGCTGTTTTGTTTACATTATGTGAAGCTTAACAGTGGAGATGTGCTCAATTGTACCTGGTCATTTAGCACTAGCTGAGGATTTTGGACCAAATGTGTGTTTATTTCCAGTGCTTCTAACAGGTTTAGTTTCCTACCTTAGTTGGCACTTATGTGTGGACCTGGTAGTAGTGTCCTTCTTTCAGAACATGATCAGCAAAGGTGGAGTCTGGTTTCTGTAATATCCAGCTAAGTTCATGTTCAGTCAGTCTAATTTCAATTGCCCTGCCTGTTTGAACTGTATACAGTTTGCTGGGGTCATTGCATGTGATTTTATAAACCACACTGTTACTTAATGCATCCCTTGTGCCTTAGCTGTTGAACAGGATGTTAGGTGCAGTGCCTCTTACATAAAATGAAGTTCTGTATTTACATGATTGAGAGTTCTGGCTATTTTGGTAGATAATTTTCCTAAATATGGTATAGTACAACAGTTGGTCTTAGTGATGACTGTTCCTGATGTGGGGAATAGAGGAGAGGTATTACTTTTCTTCTATGTTTCTTTTCTAAAATGTTATCTATTAGTTGAGGTCTATAGCCATTCTTGCATACAATATATTTAATGGTATTTAATTCTGTTTGAAAATCTTGTTTTGATAGTGGTATGGATGTAAGGCGATGTACCATGGAGTGGAAGGCAGCATGTTTCTGTGCTATTGGATGTTGTGAACATGATAGTATTATAGTGTCAGTTGTTGTGAGTTTTCTATAAATTTTGAAAATGTATATGTTCGCTTTATTTTTAACTATTAAAATTATTTTTTTATACTATTCGGTTTCTTATGGTCTGTCAGTTTCTTCATATAATTTCATAGACAGGGCCATTTCGCCACCATTTCTATTATCATTATGACAGGGAAAGTGACCAGCGGAGACGTGAATCTAGGAAGTTTCGTATTTTATTTTTGAACACTTAAGGACCCACTCTCCACAGCATCTTTTCTCTACCTCCTTGTGAGGATGCATGCTTGCCTATTGTGTGTGTGGAGTTAGGCAGCAGTGGAGATAGATGCCAATGATTAGTTTAGCCTGGTGTAGGATAGTCAACCTTATCGGAGAAGGGCTTTATATATAGGATCAGTGTAATTTCGCGTGTCGTGTCTGTGAGTGTTTTCAAGTTGGCGGCAGGGCCGTCTTCTTCGGTTTTGGAGGGACCTGGAGGTTGAGCACGGAGCAGGTCAGCCATAGTGCCAGAGTTTGTCTGGCACCCAGCGTGCACGGTGTCGGTCTGAGGCAAAGTTCAGCATGACGATTTTGGTCATTATTATTACTGTTGTTCATTCGAGGGAATTAACTGGTCGAGAATTATTTATCTTCTGTCATTCAGACCAGATGAATTGATTGTGAAAATGAGGGATTTTCTTTTGTAACTAGTGTCGTGATAGAATTCGCGCCAGTTCTTAGTCTGTAAGTTCTGGCTCCTCGAGATTCATTTCTACACAGCATAGCACTTACAAAGTTTGCTATTATTGTTTCTGAACATGTTTGCTAATCATCTCCTATTTTTTTTAGTTAGGTTAAGATTTTTCTTTGCGGGAATGAGACGGTATTTCTGGCAATGCAACAACGTTCAGAAAGAAAGTGTGCTTTAAGCTGAATAGGAAAGGTCAGATTTTACGTTAAAAAACAGGCTGGATGTGTTATTCTCTCCCACCCCACCTTCCCAACCAAAGTTTCAAATGTTTTATTATTATTATTATTATTATTATTATTATTATTATTATTATTGTCTTTTTGTGATGTCAATGATGGTGTGAAGGCCATGCATCAGGGTTTACATAAACTGTGGCTAGTCTTAACGTTAGTGAAAAGCCGTTGAAATGTGGTAGCGCATAATATACGATTTATTCCTGTATTGACTGAATTTCAGTAATTTTTCTAGTGAGATATGTGCTGAAACACCACGTGAATGAAACTGTAGTAACAAGCTAACCGGTAGAATCCTGTTTCAGTGTTCAAAACTGTTATGGTCAGTCCGTTTTCCTTCCCCGGTAGATTTGATACTTTTCGAGAGTTTTACTTGTCTTTTTGGTCTTAGATGAGTTACAATTAAAATATGCACTGGAAAATTATTTCAAAACCTGCGTAGTTACAATGGTATTTAGTTTTGTCGTAATTATACAGGGCTAATCGAAAGGAAGGAACATAACTGCAAAGTATAGAACCATAATTCCAATGTTCCTGGACAGACAACAGTGTAATGTTTGTACATGAAATAGATTCCCTTAAGACTTATGTGCCATATCTCTTAACAAAGTTGATGGCCGTTCCTGTTCATAGAGAAGAGACAAATTGTGTGAACGTCTCCCGAAGTAAAAGCGATGTCCAGTGTGCCACATGGGAGTGTCGTGGGACAGTTTTTATTCTCTCTCTCTCTCTCTCTCTCTCTCTCTCTCTCTCTCTCTCTCTCTCTCTCTAAGTACACTTACCAGGGGCACAGGCAGTGATAGCAACAAATAAACACACAGACACACACACACACACACACACACACACACACACACACACAAACGCAAGCTTTCGCAGCCTAGCTGCTTCGTCAGGCAGAAGGGAAGGAGAGGGAAAAGGAAATGATGAGGGTTTTAAGGGAGTGGATAAGGAGTCATTCCAATCCCGGGACAGGAAAGACTTACCTTGGGGGGGGGGGGGGGGGAAAGGAGGTTAAACAAATACACACACTCCCACACATTTACACAGACGCAAGTACACTTATTCTTCATTAGGAAAGAACTTTTAAAGCTAACTATGAAAATTTATATTTAGGGGTTGTTTCTACTCCTAAATATAAATATTCAAAGTTAGCTTTAAAAGTGCTTTCCTAATGAAGAATTTTGATAAACTTACCGGTCCTTATTGCACCATTGATGGCAGAATTGATAATATAAGGTAACAGTTACCTACTGGCAGCAGAACAGCCCAGGACAGCCCAGGACAGCCCAGCCCAGCCGAGTGCAGCACTGGCCACATGGGCTATTTGTAATTCCGAAGATGACCTACATCAGGTCGAAACCGGTTAATTGAAACTGTTAATTTCTGCGATCAAGAGTGGTTTTTGTATATTAATAATGTTTTGTTCGGGCTCAAGTTACAACGATGAACTTGCGAACTGAAAGGAGAACCAGTTCCCTCACAGGCTCAGTCTGCAGTACGCTGCCAATGCTCTTCTGTGGTCTCTGACGCATTCACACGGGAGCAACCCGCCGTGACTGCCAAGTACGGCGGCAGTCGCCGCTAACCAAATCAGATCACGTCACGCTCCAAGTGGCGCGTATTGCCAACGGCGCAGCGCGCCACGCACGGCGAGCAGCGTATTGCTGTTGTCGCACGAGTCGAGGCCTACGCCCAGCTGTGACGCGTCATATTTCTGGACGTGACGCGATTCTCGGACGAGGGGAAGTTCATTAGGGCCCAGGCGTGCGCGGACTGTATTGCGGGCGGCGTGTGTCCGTGGCGGGCTGCAAGCTGCGAGTCTGGAGCCTGGAAGCTGGAAGCTGGAGGCAGCGCGCACTTTGTGGCCCGTATTGCCGCCGCCAACTTCCGGTACACTCACACACGCACGCCGCCAGGGCTGAGCTCCCCCCACCCCCTGCTCCCACTACAGTAAGGCCCCGGGGAAAGCCGCCGCAACACACACTGCCTCGCAGTCAGTGTCTCCCGCAGAAGCCGCCGTCTTCATCCGGTCCGCAGGCTCAGAGGGGCGGTTGCGCAACTTCCTGGCTCGGGAGGCGAAATCTCGGTGATGTCGCGGTCCCCTGCGTACGCACTTTCAAAAGGAGACAGTCTCAACTTTGGGGTAGCGGATTATACTCGTTGTAAACAAACTAAACCGCCCTCTTTCTTGTCTCCGACCACTGGCAGCGCGTCCTTTCACTGGTTCAGGGAATCCCGGAAACAAAGCTCGTCGTGAAAAAAAAGTAAATAAATAAAGAAAATAAAAACTGTTTCCAAACTATCATTCCTCGTTTCGTTATTCTATCCTATAATTTTGCGACTGGATAGGGGATTTCCTATCAGAGAGGACAGAGGTCGTAGTAATCGATGGTAAGGCATCGCCTAAAGCAGAGGTGATATCGGGCGTTCCACAGGTAGTGTTTTGGGTCCTCTGATGTTCCTTTTTTACATAAACGATTTATGGAGAAATCTAAGTACCTCTCTCAGGTTGTTTGCAGATGACGCCGTCATTTTTTCTCATGGGACTTAACTACGGGGCCATCAGTCCCTAAGCTTACAAACTACTTATGAACTAGCTAATACTAAGGACGGCACAAATATCCATGCCCGAGGGGGGATTCGAACCCCCGACCGTAGTGGCCGTGCAGACCGTGACTGGAGCGCCTCAGTCCCGTCGACCACTGCGGCCAGCTGAAAGATCAGTAAACCGCCTGTAGTTATCACCAGTAACATTTATGCAGCATTTGCTAGCTGCGTTTAGTCCCCAGCCCCACTGCTATACCGTCGAATGCAGTGTGTGCCCACTTGTCGCGTCCCAGCGGATTATTATGCTGCGGCCAGGCGGCTAGCGAATCGCTCACATGTAACTGCAATTACTGATTGACTTCATCTTTACAGTAAGAATTGATCATGTGGGAAAAAGGAATATAATTATACACAATCAATCACGCCGTCATTTACCGTCTAGTAAAATCACCTGAAGATCAAAACGAACAGCACAAAGATCTGAATAAGATATCAGTATGGTGTAAAATTTGGCAATTGACTCTAAATAATGAGATGTGTGAAGTTGTCCACATGAGTACGAAAAGAAATCCGTGAAACTTTGTTTACAAGATAAATCAATCAAAAGTGAAGGCCGTAAACTCCACAAAATACCTAGGAATTACTATTATTCAGACTTAAACTGCAAAGAACACGTAGATAATGTCGTGGGAAAGGCGAACCAGAGACTGCATTTTATTGACATAACCCTTAAAAGATGCCACAGAACTAGTAAAGGGACTACATACACTACTCCTTTGGATCCCAGTGTGGGATCCTTATCAGGTGCGTTTGACTGAGGACATCGAAAGAGTCCAAAGAAGAGCAGCTCGTTTCGTATTTTCACGATACAGGGGACACAGCGTTACGGACATGATACAGGATCTGGGATGGGAAGCATTACAACAACGGCGTTTATCGCAGCGGCGTGGGCTACTTATGAAACTCTAATCGCCAACATTCTCCTCCGAATGCGAAAATATCTTGTTGCCTCCCACTTACATAGGAAAAAGTTATAATCAGAATAATATACGAGAAATCAGAGTTGAACCGAGAGATTCAGGTGTTCTTACTTTCCACGCGCTATTCGAGAATGGAATGGGAGATGAATAGTATAACGGTGGTTCGATGACCCCCTCTATCAGGTACTTAAAGGTGATTTGCAGAGTATCCCATGTATGTGTATATGTAGATGTAGATTTATACGTACATCCCAAGTATTTTTATCGCACGCGAAACGTTTTACGTCGCGGAGATAGCACGTATACGACTCGTAGCGTGGCCGCCTAATATAGGCGGGATTGGTCGCAACGTTGCAATGCGGATGCGCGGCTGGTGTTCGAATTCTCTTCTCAAACCGCTGGAGGCACCACATGTGCCTCCCGTGGCAGGTACTGGTGAGGGGAAACGCCGCTTTCAACATTGGCGTTGGAGCTGGTAGAGAAGCCAGCTCTTGGCGACTCGAGCTCTGGCGATTACGCACCAATGGTTCCGAAGCACGACAATGGAGCTACTGCGTACCTAGCCTTGCACATGCGCAAATCCTCCATGAAGGCAACATCCTCCATTCATATTTGTTTTTTTCGTGTTGAAAATTAATCAAAAACGCGTCATAATTGGTAAAATATCTTATAACTACAAATTAAATAAAGACGCATAAAGCCTTCAGAAGACCCGACCGGGAATAATAATGAAGTCATTACTCTCCAGCTACTAAGAAAATTCGTGTGGCTAGAGCCAGCGCGCTGCACCTTCGAAGATAGTGGGTTCCAGCCTGACTGCAAGGAATTTTTTCTTACCGCCATCTTCTTTTTAACAGATACGTACGGGAACAACAATGACTCTTTTATTGTTACTTGCCACATTTCTTTGCACGTTTTAGCTTCGTCACTATCAAGATCATCTCAAGGAAGTGAAACCCCAGTTATCTGAAGCACCAGTCGCCACTGCCTCCAACGCTCAGTTCTTTCCGGTTCAATTAATGTGATAGATACGATTCAAGTGCTAGTATTGCGTTAACTATCGCTAAATCTTCGTGGAGGGGTGTGCGACTATCACTCAGGCGGAAGTTGTTCGACTGCAAGCCCCAACGATATTTTTGTTTCTTACTGGCTGAAAATACCAGCTTTACCTGGGTACTGATTTACCCCATACTCCCGCAGTGCATTCTCTCTCTCTCTCTGTCTCTCTCCTCCTCTCCCATCTCCTCATTTCCCTCTCTCAACCCTGCTCCCCTTCCCAGTGGCGTCCTAACAAGTAAATGAAAAACGAAATACTAAACTGTGCTGTACTGTACTTGAGCTGAAATTTGCTGATTATAAACTCGATTAAGTTTGTCTTGAAAATAGAATCCATTAGCAATGAATGTGATTACAAAGAATAAAAAAAAATTAAGGCTGTTCGTTTTCGTTACTGTTACTTAAAAATTTGATGAAACAGTATATTGATTTCCAACGTGTGCACGTAACAGCTGTTTTGCTTACTAAATATTAGAATGCTTATATGAGTAACTTATGATGCAATTTGGCTTTAGTGAGCTATGGTAACAGACGACCGACTCAATTGCTCATGCTATCAGCACATCATCACCTGCAGCGCCTGTGCTGAGGTCGTGACCTTACACAACTTGAAACCCGTTGGTTTGTCAGTGTCCCGATTTTAGTCGTAAAAGCTCATGGCCACGAAACGAAACATAATATTGTCAACAAAGCACTGTGGGGCCAGTTGGTATTTCCATAATGGTGTGGGCTAGTTTTACATCGATGGACTGGCACCTTTGGTCCAACTGAACCAATCATTGTCTGGAAATGGTTGGACTACTTGAAGGTCATTTGCAGTCATTCATGGACTTCATGTACCTAAACAACGATGGAATTTTCAAGTCTGACAATGCGCCATTTTATTGTACACCGTGGGTTTGAAGAACATCAGAACAATACCAGCGAATGATCAGACCACCTAGAGAAAGTAACATGAATCTCATCGAACATTTATGGTACATAATCGAGAGGTCCGTTCATCTGCAAAATACTAGTTTGACAACACTTTCGCACCTACTGGAAACTAGTCTACACAGAAAGCGTAACTCAATATTTAAGGCTGTACCTTTTCGTTACTATTAGGTAAAAAGTTGATGAAACAGTATATTAAAAAAATTAAATGAAAGGTTTCACTAGTCACTGGCTAGACATTGTAAATTAATTTAAGCATGAGAATTGCCTATCACTTATATAATTGTTGTCAACATCTGTCCTACGCCACAATACAGAAAAAACACTTCTATGAATCCCTTCTGTTTGGTCCGTAGACCTACTTATGTAAATTCCGTTAAGATCTGGATCATTACAATTTATTCAACTGACGTCAAGGTTCGTCGTCCAAACTGCAGAATAATTCTTTAAAGTCCTATTTTATTTCACCACCCGTCCTTGAATCATTTAATAATTATTTACTTGATTTAATTATGAACTGGTGTCCTGTGACTGCAGTTCAGCGGCCGATGTTTAAGGTGCTGCAACTGGAGCTAACATTCTGAAAATGCTTAATATCTCTGTTTGGGTGATGTAACTATTAAGAACACGGTATACTGTTTATCTATATAAGATCGTATATGACATTTTAGAATAATTTCACAAAATACCATTGACTCTCGCAAAACTATGACAATATCGTCCTTTCAAAACACGACACGACACGTACAAGAACAAAACAAGACAAGAAAGCTTACACATTGCACAATTGTTTAACTAGTACTCGAACAAAGAGCTCAGATAATATTCACGGCGATATTAAACTTTCTTTGTTGTATAAAAGAATTCATTGAACTGTTTGGTTATATCTTTGATATCACTTCGATTGTGTTTTTGATTAGAATTCAACACGGCGTTACTGGATAATAATATCCCCCACGCCATCTCCCTGTCCTCTCTCCCTTCATTCCGCCCCTTCATCTCCTCCTCGCGTTGTCTGTCAAAACTCACATATATATTGACATTACAGTCATCGCAAAATGGAGGCAATCTGAATACATTAAATGTCTTTAAAAATAAAACACCAAGATCGCATTATGATTATTAAACTGACTGACGAACGGTTTCGACGGGCTATGCTACCATCATCTGTTCGTATAAATGCTACAATGTGGTCATGTTATTTAACAAATGGAGGTTAAACAGAACGTACAATATTGTACGTAGTGAAAATGTAATTTGTGTATTTTATATCTGCACGTGCAACATTGCACTTATTGCTTACAAGCAGTTGATAGTGTTATTTTTATATTTTATATCTGCACTTTGTTTTGAACCTCCATTTTTTTAATTAACATGACCAAATTGTAGAATGTTTACGACCAAATGATGGTGGCATAGCTCATCGAAACCAGTCGTCAGTAAATTGAATAATCATATTGCGATCTTTGGGTTTTATTTTTGAAGATAAGTTATTCACATATATCTGTCAACTTTCGTCGAGATCAGTGAAACATTATCCACGTTTATTGCACCATACGCTGACTAGTGGTTAGGGAAAGCATTCATAAAGGAGCGGACTTTCTAAAAAATTGTAAAACAATATCGAAGTCTGTTGTTTTGATGGTCAAGTGTGCCATATTTGTTCAGGAAAGGAAAAACACTGTAGGCCTGTGTACAAGTTTGCGAGTAAAGTACCCTCCGTCATACACCATACGGAAGTGCGCAAAATTTCGTCATGATAGAAACAAAACTGTATACTTTGTTATAATCAATAAAAAATATCTTCCATCATGCAACATATGAAATTTAGTTTCCATGGTCATATGTGCAATATTACTTTTAAGATAGGAATAAAACAATATGTACATGTAGAAGTCTGCAAGAAAAGTACCCTCCGCCATCAGACACACCAACTTCTATGTAGACAGTGACCTTTCTCCTGTTTTCACAGTCAATTATGCTATTTTTTGAAAAATGTAATAATGCCATTCTTCTTTTTAAATTAGACATGGTTCACTGATTTATAATTGTACCTATTCATTTTTTAATCAAACAAATAAAAAAGTCATCCATTACCTATTAATAATAGAAAAAAAGTGTGAACTATAAGTAGACATTGAGCTTCTCATCATTATCGAAATCTTATATGTATGCACTGAGCATCATATTACTGCATGTAGACATTAGATCCTCACTATCATCGAAATATTACGTGCAGATATTGGGCATCATGCTATTTAAATTAATTATCGTAACTATTTCAAATTTTTATTGCATTTAAACCTTGAACTATAGCACGATATAGATTTACTTTTATTTTAATCATTATAGAATATTGTATACCCTCATAAAAGTGTAAACATGCGAATCGAACCTAATAATATGTAAAGTTTTAACGAGGATGATCTTTGCTGTATTTATTGTCACATGCTACTGCAAAAGGATCAGAAAGTTATTTGGTGCTCCGTGTTTGATGGTGTGGTACTTGAGTGCTCTGCAAATTTCATTTGATGTACGCTAACTGAATCTTAAACTTCGAGCCTCTTTATCATTAGCAAGTCTAACACGTTATCTCCACGAATCGGCTCTTATTTAACTGTTCTAGATATTTTTCGGATAAAGCACTCTGAACAACGTTCATGATGCGTCGGAACACGTTTCTTTTATTTATTGACAACCCCCATGGTTGTGCATATGTTAATTGTTACTCTCGAGAATGAAGATTTGGTTTCCTACAAGTACCAACTAAATTACATAATGTAAGTAAATAATATTGTATCTAATTTCACACTTTTCGGTACCATTACTTAAAATGTATTAATTTGTTGTAACTTTTACAGTGGACACTTGAAAATGGTTACACAACCGAAATCAGAATTGTGACAAAACATAGTAAAATAATATATGCAAATTTCGGTTAAATCATTTAACAAATATTTCATGACTGTGGCTCATGAATACAAAGAAATAATGAATAATGTAATAATTACTGCAATCTATATTGCGATATTATTTTCATCTAATTTTATTATAATGACCGGGTTCGATAATAAAGGTCATCCTCAGATACTATCCTTATGTGTATTTGGCCCGTTTCTTGAGTGTTGCTCCTCAAGAACTAATATAAATATCATATTTCGAACTATAGTGTACTAATTATACTATTCAAAAAAGGTTTTATCCCTGTTTTAATTTCCACAGGAACGGTGTTCCATAAAATATTAAAATATTAAGTGTTACACAAAGGAACATTCTTCTTTGATATAAGAAAGATACGTTTTAAAATCATTGCTTCTGTTTTCGTGTTCAGGTAATAATATTATGATGCAGCTATGGAGTAACTGTGTTGTCCATCTGCATTCGTACTCCGAATGAGTTGCGGACCGTACTTGGCCACTTCCTCCTATTCCTGTCGTGTATGGTTCGCGGGAAACATTGTTGCCTGTTTCTGACCATAATCCATCTGCTCTTTTGGTCACTTCGCGAGGTATACCGGGTGATCAAAAAGTCAGTACAAATGTGAAATTTAATAAATAACGGACTAATGTAGATAGAGAGGTAGAAATTAACATACGTGCTTGGAATTACATGGGGTTTTATTAAAACAAAACAAAAAAAGTTCAAAAATTGTCCGACGGATAGCATTTCATCTGATGAAGAAAGCAATAATTAGCATAACAAATTAAAACATCGCAAAGATGATGTTCTTTACAGGAAATGCTCAATATGTTCACCATCATTCCTCAAAAATAGCTGTAGTCGAGGAATAATGTTGTGAACAGCACTGTAAAACATGTCCGGAGTAATGGTGATCGGAAGATTCACTTAAATGCCGGTGTTGTTTAAACAACTGTAAGGAAGGCAGGAAATTTTAGGGTTTAACGTCCCGTCGACAGTTTGGTCATCAGAGACTGAGCTAACGCTCGGAGTTTTGGGTAGGGATGAGGAAGGAAATCGGCCGTACCCTTTTGAAAGGAACCATCCCGGCATTTACCTGGAGTGATTTAGGGAAATCACGGAAAAAATAAATCTAGATGGCCGGAGGTGGATTTGAAGCACCATCCTCCCGAATGTGAGTTCAGTACGTTTAAACAACGGTATTACTGCACCGGTGCATACACTGTTACCGAAACCTTAAACACCAGATTACCGAGGGTAAAATCTATAACCTACAAGGATTTTAGTAGTGATAGCTTGTCATATGCTGCTACACTCATTAATGTTTTTACTCCGTCATTTTTTAAAAACTTTTTTCTGATGATGGTGAACATATAGAGAATGTCCTGTAAAGAACATCATCTTTGGTTTGTCTTAATTTACTATGCTAATTATTGCTTTTCTGATCAGATGCAGCGCCATCTGTCGTACATAACTTTTTTTCTGGCTTTAATAAATCCCCATGTCATTCCAAGCATGTGTGTCAATTTTTACCTCTCTTTCTACATTATTCCGTGATTTATTAAGTTTTCATATTTATACTGACATTTTATCACCCCCGTACATTGAAGGAAGCAATATGTTGTTTGACTCTTCATAAAACAGCTACGGAGTAACTGTGTTGTCCATCTGCATTCGTACTCCGTATACATAGAATATATAATTTACGAGCGGGAGTTGGCGAATACACTCCTGGTCATTAAAATTACTACACCACGAAGATGACGTACTACAGACGCAAAATTTAACTGATAGGAAGAAGATGCTGTGATATAGAAATGATTATCTTTTCAGAGCATTCACATAAGGTTGGCGTCGGTGGCGACACCTACAACGTGCTGACACGAGGAAAGTTTCCATGGGATTTCTCATACACAAACAGCAGTTGACCGGCGTTGCCTGGTGTTCTTGTGATGCCTCGTATAAAGAGGAGTAATGCGTACGTCACGTTTCCGACTTTGATAAAGGTCACGTAGTAGTCTATCGCGATTGCGGTTTACGTATCGCGACATTGCTGTTCCCGTTGGTCTCGATCCAATGACTGTTAGCAAAATATAGAATCGGTGGCTTCAGGAGGGCAATACGGAACGCCGTGCTGGATCCCAACGGCCTCGTATCACTAGAAGTCGAGATGACAGGCATCTTATCCGCATGGCTGCAACGGATCGTGCAGCCAGTTCTCGATCACTGAGTCAACAGATGAGAACTTTTGCAAGACAATAGCCAGCTGCACGAACAGTTTGACGACGTTTGCAGCAGCATGGACTATCGGCTTGGGGACCAAGGCTGCGGTTACCCTTGACGCTGCATCACAGACAGGAGCGCCAGCGATGGTGTAACTGGGTGCACGAATTGCAAGACGTCATTTTTTCAGATGAATCCAGATTTTGTTTACAGCATCATGATGGTCGGATCAAATCTTGGCGACAGCGCGGAGAACGCACTTTGGAAACGTGTTTTCGTCATCGCCATACTGGCGTATTACCTAGCGTGATGGTATGGGGTGCCATTGGTTACTAGTCTCGATGAAACTCCTGTTCGCATCGACGGCACATTGAACATTGGTCGTTACATTTCAGACGTGTTACGACCCGTGCCTCTACCCTTCATTCGATCCTCGCAAAATCCTACATTTCAGCTGGATAATGCACGACCACATGTTGCAGGTTCTGTACGGGCCTTTCTGGATACGGAAAATGTTCGACTGCTGCCCTGGCCAAGACATCTCCAGATATCTCACCAACTGAAAACGTCTGGTCAATGGTGGCCGAGCTACTGGCTCGTCACTACTGTTGATGAATCGTTGAATCGTGTTGAAGCTGCATGGGCATCTCTACCTGTACACGCCATCCAAGGTCTGTTTGAATCAATGCCCAGGCCTATCAGGGCCGGTATTACGGCCAGAGGGGGTTGTTCTGGGTACTGATATTTCAGGATCTATGCACCCAAATTGCGTGAAAATGTAATCACTTGTCTCTTATAGTATAATATATTTGTCCAATGAATACCCGTTTATCATCTGTATGTCTTCTTGGTGTAGCAATTTTAATAGCCAGTAGTGTAAGTTATCCTGTCGTAGACAGTGCTGTATGAGGAAAAACAAAAAGTGAAGAAAATAGAATGAGGCATTAATGAGAAGACATATCTATTCATATTTCCAAGTACATTGAGAATTTTTCAAAGCGCTTCGTACGCTTCAAAACGCCGTCCAGGAAAAAAAAAATGGCCTTTGCCTACGAAAGAAGCGTTGAACGTCTGTGGATCACCTGTCCGGAAGATGTCCAATAGCACTCCGTCTGCAGGTAAAGTGCTACTTACGGTTTTCGGGGACGCCCAAGGAGCATTAATGCTGTGCCACCCCGACGAGATTGAAAGCGGTGATTCGGAAAAAGCGGCCTGGCCTTCTTAGATCTGGCGTTCTGCTGTTGATTGACAATGCGAGACCACACTCGGCGACGGCAACGAAAATCCATATAGCAACTCTTAATTGGTAGTGCGTACATTTTCCGCCATACAGTCCTCGCACCAAGTCAGTTTCATCTTTTTCCAGCTTTGAAGAAGACTGTCGGCGGAAAGCTGTCGCCAAACAAGCCATGCAACGCTTCTTCCGTATACAACTCCCAGATTTTTTTCTCGAAGTCTTTCTGAAGCTGATAAACCGGTATAACAAATGTCTCAATGTACTAGGAAGTTATGTAGAAAAATTAAGATGTGTCTTACCCTTAATGTTTCGTTTCGTTCTTTTATTTTTTTATTTTTGATTTATTATTTTATTTTATTATTTTATTTTTTATTTATTTACTTTTTTGTGCCTTTCATACGCTACTCTGAATGCAGTCGACAGGGTAAACTTACTTTCCAACTGCCCCTCGTATTATATTGTCTGATCCTCCTCCAAAATAAGTGTAAACTCGATTAAGGGTGAAAATCAATCCACCGTATAACAATAATATTAGGGAAGTTGTGTTTTCTGGATTTCAGAAAGGCATTTGGCGCGGTGCCGCATTATAGACTGCTAACGAAGATTCAAGCATCTGGAATGGGTTCACAGATTTGAGATTGACTGGAAAACTTCCTAAGGCCGTGTTTATAGCCAGCGGTTGTCGCGTGGCGGAGAAATCGCGGCGGTTTGGCAGTGCGCTGTTTTCTCATGAGGCAGCGTGGGACCTGTTTATAGGCGCGGCTGAGGCGGCGGCCACTCTGCTCTTCCGCTGCGGCGTCAAAATACCAGCGGCTGCACTTCCAAAATAGGGCTGTTGGGTGCGCCATATGTGTGGCCAGCCGTTGGGAACAGGGTGCTCCAGGTCACTGCCGTTGAACCACCTGCTGTGTGACGAGCGGTGCCTAAGCAAAATCATAGCGGTTGCTCCGGCGCAGAGCTACCGCGGGCTATATATACGGCCGAAGCAATAGAACGCAGTACGTTGTTCTCCTCGGCGAGTGTTCATGACAGGAGAATGTGTCGTCAGAAGTGCCCAGGGGAGTGTGATAGGACCGTTATTATTTTCTATCTATATAAATGATCTGGTTGACAGAGTAACTTGTAATTTGCGGTTGTTTGGTGATGATTCTGTGGATTATGGGGGAGCGCCGTCTTGGATTTACTTAGTGGCATAAAGGATGACTTAGACAAAATTTCTAGTTTGAAGAATAGCATCTAGCTCTAAATGTAAAAAAAGAAAAAAATGTAAGAGTAAGAAAAACAATCTCATAAAGTTCGAATACAGCATCAGTAGTGAGCTTCTTGATGAAGTCACGTCATTCAAATAACTATGCGAAATATTGCAGAGCAATATGGAATGGAACGAACATGTAACGTCACTGTAAGGCAGACTTCGGTGTATTGGAAGAATTTTGGGAAGATGTACTTCATCTATAAGGAGACTGCGTTTAAAACGCTTTTACGACGACGTCTTGAATATTGCTTAAGTGTTTGTGGCCTACAGCAGATCAGTTTAAAGGGAGACATAGAAGCAGTTCTGAGGCGAGCATCTAAGTTCGTTACTGGCAGGTTCGACAAATGCGCGAGTGTTACGGAAATGCTCCGAGATCTCAAATGGGGATTGCTGAAGGAAAGACGACGTTCTTTTCGTTAAACTCTATTGAGAAAATTTAGCTGGCCGCGGTGGCCGAGGGGACTGAGGCGCTCCAGTCACGGTCTGTACGTCCATTACGGTCAGGAGTTCGAATCCCCCCTCGGGCATCGATATTTGTGCCGTCCTTAGTTCATGAGTAATTACTAAGTTTAGGGACTGAGAACCCCGTAGTTAAGTCCCATAAGCTATACAAACATTTGAAACATTTGAAGAAAATTTAGAGAGCCGGAATTTGAAGCTGAGTGTAGAACGATTTTCCTGCCGCCAACTCACATTTCGATCACAAAAGCAAGATAAGAGAAATTAGGGCTCATACGGAGGAATATATACATTCTTTATTTTCCTCGTTCTGTTTGGGTACAGTGTACCTTCAGCCACCAATCTTACGGTGGATTGCGGAGTATATATGTAAATGTAGAAAACAAAATTCTGACTAGGGTCCTGGCTAAAGCTAAATGTTCCCACTGATTTACAGATTCATTACACCCAGAAAAAAATAGCGCTTGTGAAGTGGAAATTTAAGTTTGTGGCTGTCACAATCGATACAATAAAAAGTCCATATGCGCATAGTTTGAGTGCTGCTTATCTTTTTTGGGGGCGCCAGTGTGGCCCTTTACGCCAGATCCTTGGCAGCCGCGTCCTAGAGCAGCGAAACACGGGGCTAAGTGCTGGCGCAGCGGCGCCTATTTCCCAGGATTTAGTGATGCAGCGGGCAGGCGGGCGGCGGGCAGCCGCTCGGCCACTTTGCGGTGACGTATGAGCCGCGGCGGCTGTCCCCGGCTGAGCGACCCGTCGTTTATCAGGCGGATGCGGCCTGCTAGCTGGCAGCGCCTTCCACCCTCCACTCGTGTTTTTCTCCACCTCTCACTGCTGAATGCGAGCTGCAGCTGCCGAGTGCATTAGTTATGCCGGCGCCAATAGCACCACCAGCATCGAAGTTCATACTGGAGAAGGATTTCTGGGGAGTAGTTTGGGCCGAGGTGGAGTAGCCGAGCGGTCTAAAGCGTCTCGCTGCGGAGCGCGCAGTTGCTCGCCGTGGAGGTTCGAGTCCTCCCTGGGGCATGGGTGTGTGTGTGTTTGTCCGTAGGTTAGTTTACCTAGCTTTAAGTAGTTTGTAAGCTACGGACTGATGACCACGTAGTTTGGTCTGATAGATTTACAAACATTTGAACATTATTTGAGTAGAATGAAACTTTCACTCTGCAGCGGAGTGTGCGCTGATATGAAACTTCCTGGCAGATTAAAATTGTGTGCCGGAACCGGGACTCGAACCTGGGACCTTTGCCTTTCGCGGGCAAGCGCACAAGTGCACGCCTGCACGTCAGATACAAATTCCCAGCTTCACCCTGCTCACAGTACTTCAAATGTTTGTATAGCTTATGGCACTTAACTACGGGGTCTTCAGTCCCTAAACTTACAAACTAACTTACACTAAGGACGGCCCGAGGGGGGATTCGAACCCCCGACCGTAGTGGCCGTGCAGACCGTGACTGGCGCACCGCAGTCTCCTCGGCCACCACGGCCGGCAGCTCACAGTACTCAACTCGTAGTTTTGAAACTAATTTCCGTAAGAATAAGGGCCCCAAACTTGCCCACCCCTCCCCACTAACAAAAGGATCATTGCCCGTCCCCGACATATTATATATACGTGTGTGGCGTCTGTTCCGAAAGAAGAGACGTCACTTATGATCCTGCAGTAGTTATTCTTTCATAGTCACAGAAGATATAATATCAACTGCGAATGAGCAAAGCTGAAAATGACGGGAGGCGTGCTTTGGTAGTCCTTGCAGCTGCGATGATCACTGTGTCCCCAGTGGTGTAGTTGTCAGCGCAACTTTCTAGAAAGCGGAAGACCCTGGTTAGAATCCCGGCTGGGTACACAGTTTCAGATTGCCCATTTGCAGTTGATGTCATACATATTGATGTCATATTTGTTAACACTCCGTAGACAGTTACACATTAAGAAGTGTAACAAAGCAGCGTGCCGTTCAACAGCAATTCCTAAGGAATCTACGATGAACCCCAAACCGAACTACTAAGGATATGAAAGAAAAACAACTGCAGGATTAGAAGTGACATCTGTACTTTCGGAACAGACGACACATGTATATTCATAATATGCCGGTGACGGGCAGTGATCCATTCGTTATTGGTGAGTGGTGGGCAAGATTTTGTGGCTTACTCTAACGGGAACTAGTTTCATAAATTTGTTTCAAAAGAATGATACTTCCTTAATCCCCGTTGATTGTCAATAAGTCGTTCTCTTCGAGGTAGTTCATAACGTTTGAGGCAAGTATATACCATTTCTAGGTGGAAACGACACTGTACTGGAAGATCCTGTCATAACAAACGAAAGATAGATAGATAGATAGAGAGAGAGAGAGAGAGAGAGAGAGAGAGAGAGAGAGAATGTGGAACCGCGGCAGAATGGTCGAGAGTATTGAGGCGCTATATTCCGATACCCGAGACCGTTCCCCGTCGTGGGTTCGAAGCTTCCCTCGGGCATGCAAGTTTGTGCTGTCTTTAGTGTAAATTAGTTCATAAGTAGTTTGTAAGTTTAGGGACTGATGACGCCGCAGTTAAGTCCCATAAGCCTAACAAATATTTCAACATTTCATAGATGAGGAAATTATGAAGCCGTATAGGTCAAAGAAAGTATTATACGAATTACCTTTTCTCTCTCTCTCTCTCTCTCTTTGTCCACCTTCTTTTTTCTTCTCTCTCTCTCCTTCTTTCCCCTTTTTCACTTCTCTGTTTATCTTCTCAGCCAACCTCTCTTCATCTCCTCCTAACAATCCCTCTTTCTTTCTCCCACTTTCTTCGTTAATCATGTCCTCGTCTCTTTGTCGATTTGCTCCTCCACCCCCTCAGTCTATTACTTCGTCCACCGTTGAAAATGTTTATGTTAACATTCATGGTGATCAGTGAAGTGGTGTCTAAGTTATAGCGACGTATCCTGTATGCACAGTATGAAATCTGTGTATCTGGATTAAATACCGATTACGAAATGACATGAATTTCGGAATAGCTATAGGGATTAAATTCTTAAAGAGGATAAAAAAGTAAGCAAATTCACCTAATGGGTTCATACCCCATTAATGAAGGTATTAATCCTACTATTTTTAATGTATAACAACTATATAAAACTTCTTTTCCTCTCATCAGTGATGATAGGAACGATCCTGTCCACTTCTTCAAATTCCAAGTCAGAACAGAGAATAAATAAAACCGGCATCAAAAATTAGCGGTAGTTATTGTTAATGTTAAGACAACACACGAAAATACCACTACAAAAGAAATCTGGCGAGAATTTACCATTACGTGGCGGATGAAGTGTAGATGACTTGTACATCTAATTATGCGCTGAAAATGTGTTGGAAACTTAACTTTCCGCCGTTAACTGATGCTTGGTTAATTGACGCATTGCAGAACAAAGTTTCACGACCGTTATGCGTTATTGTCACAGAAGTGAATCAAATTACAGGATATCGGACTTCATCGTATAAAAAGATTAATTACAGGTTCTGAAAATCAAATCAGTATAAATTATATTTAGGGCAAAGTCGAGTTTGGACTATTGCTAATCGCGAAGCGAACCGTAATAATGACCAGTCACCTTTTTTACGTCTGAACATAGCTTGTTGAAAACAATGAGTAATAGTTAGTGGGAATAGGAAAAGGCATTTTGAATTTAAAATATTTTAAATCAAAATGGGGGGCTTATTACAATAAAAAAATAAATGGAGCTCTCCCATGCAGAGAGTATCGCGGTTACAACATAAAAGACGACGAGCTCTTCCGTTCCCTCTCCAAGCCGTAGGAAAAAATTGACCATCAGAAACAAAAGTAGTCTCAGATATAATTTCAGTAGAAGTATTTAATGTGTATTAACGTAGACAGTGGTGTTTCTCATGTTTCGAAGGTTAAGTGTGCAAATTTTCATCGAGATCCCTATAAAACTATAGACACAATTTACTACATAAGCAGTTGATCGTACATATTGCACGAACTTACTTTGACTCTCACTTTCGTAATGCAGATTTACACAAATCGGACTTGGTTTGGACAAAGAAATGATTACAGGTTCACACGTACCCAATATGAACTGTAATTACAGGTGAATATAAATTATTAAATTTTTACGTCTCACCATTACTGCTCACAGTTATTGATAGATCGCAATGCCGCCCCAAAGGCCATTACAGACAACAATCCGAAACTGCTGAGGTATAACAAAAATAATTATAAGATAATAAAATAATTATAAGATAAAATAAAATTAAAGAATGAAAGTTAAATCCTCGGTCGTGGAGATAAGAGAAGTGTAAGTGTAAGTACGAATTTGATGCAGTGCATTGAAGCAGTACTTACGAGACACACAATAAAAGTTATAAATCAGCGGTGAAGCTTACGTCACAAAATAAAAAATATATGGCTAGCCTTTCGTATAGTTTTTATTTTGTGACGTAAGCTTCACCGCTGATTTGTAACTTTTATTGTGTGACTTGTAAATACTGCTTAAATGCTCTACATCAAGTTAGAAATTAAATTCTCTTATTTATAAAAAGTTATTCGTTTATAAATTTTCCAATTTCATGTTATAGCTATTAATTTTATTTTTCTGATGAAGGCAATCATACATATTGCCGAAACCTTGTTAAAAATCTTATCTTCCGACCGAGGGCTGCACTTTCATCCTTTATTGATAAATAAATTTTTCATAATTTTATCGAAATATTTATTGAAATTTTCTACATAAACACATAATTTCATTTCCTGCGGGAAAATGAGGATTCTTCTCTAGTAAAATTATAATTCAATCGGAGATGATAATTCGATTACGTAAAATAGCCGACTGAAAACAATTGCATAGCTTTCTCTTTCCTTCTACTAAGGAATAAATGACAGTCGGTCATTGTTACAGCAAGGACAAGGAGTGCTAAGAGATGATTATTATTACCTTAGTGCCAAAGTCGGCTCGTAATGCTCCAATGTGCGTCACAATTTATTTAAGTACGTTAGGAATCGACTGTAAGCTAAGTAGCAAAGTGAATCGTCATTGCTAGCTAATTCACGGAGGTTAACCTTTATATTACTGTGACACGTAACTTCTGCTGACTCGTTCTCAGTGTCCCAGCTTCCGGCGAACTTGGAATTACTCCCCGTTTTCCAAAATAAACTGTTAGGCGGTGCAACATAACCATCACTCTTAACATGTCGACTCTAATTACCGCGTTCCATTTTGAACGACTGTGCAGTGAAGATTGCTTCGTGCCTCCTTTGCCGTAAGATGTAGTGTATCTTACTCTGTATTTTCTGGCTTCCGTTTGCTAGAGGCAAGCGTGTGTCAATTATGTTGAGCTGTGCAGTAATAAACCTGGCTGTGAAATATCCACTTGATACCACAAGAAGATTCCCATGTGTTTAATTATAAGATGTATCCATCTTATGCTGACTGCAATTAGGACAATTATTCCATATCAGACGCTTTTCGCTTTTTATTTGTGAATCATCTTCTACGGTTCTGTAAATATCGATACATACATTTGTGCAATTTATTTTGCATACAACCATTAAAAACAGTTTTTTTCACTTTTTGTGTCAATTACGTGCTTTTAAATTGATGTATAATCTATTTACGGTGTATTGCCTCTTCCTTTCATGTCACTGCTCTTTTATCGTCTTCTTGGCTGGGGTTGGTTAGTTGATGATATGTGTATGTTGTTTGTACACGGCAAATTTCCCCTATTTTTGTATCTTCTTTGTTTTCTTTTGTTTAATTTATTACCACTTCGCATTTTCTTACCTGCGTAAAGTTTGCACGTCACCCGTTTTCTAGTGGAATGCCTACCGGTTTGTTTATCACTTCATCACAGTGTCACTATGAAGTTTTTGTCTGTTTTGTGGTACTGCTGTGGAAGTGTGGTACTCATATGCTCACAGAGATTTTTCTTAACTCGCTGAGGCCGGCCGCGGTGGCCGTGGGGACTGGGGCGCTCCAGTCACGGTCTGCGCGGCCACTACGGAGGAGGAGGAAGCTTGGAGTTTAACGTTCCGTCGACAGCGTGGTCATTAGCGACGGGGCGACTATGGTCGTGGGTTCGAATCCCCCCTCGGGCATGAATATTTGTGCCGTCATTAGTCTTAGCTAGTTCATAAGTAGTTTGTAAGTTTAGGGACTGATGACCCCGTAGTTAAGTCCCATAAGCTTAACAAACATTTGAACATTTGGAGTGTGGCACCGTTTCTTTCCACAGAGATATACGCCTTATGCTGGGCTTGGTAAAGAGCTCTTCCGTTGTGTCAATGAAACTCTTGCGGGACTTCAACAGGACCCCTTGTTTGAGGATCGTTCTTTAGTTTTGACATTTCTGTCTCGGCGGAGACCTTCCTTCGGACAGCGGGTGGTGCTATGTCTATGGTAGGATATATTTTGGCTGTTGGAATTGGCTTGAGGCATCCAGTGGCGATAGGTACTGTTTCATTCACAGCGATGTCAACTGGTTTAGCGTGCGCCGAGTTCCTCCACACTGGCACCGCATATTCCGCTGTTGAGATACTGACCGCTAGTCCGGTGGTGCGCAGAACATGTGGATGAGCTCCCCATGTTGAACCTATCAGTTTGCGCAGTATGTTGTTACTGGCGCAGACTTTTTTCTTGGTGTTGTGACAGCGCTGCTTGAAAGTAAGGGCTCTGTCCAATGTCACTCCCAGGTACTTCGGACTATTTATGTGCTTCAGCTCTTCCTCTTTCCATGTGACGTGGAGTTTCCGGTCAGCTTGTTTGTTCCTTAGATGGAAAGCGGAGACTTGCGACTTACTGGGGTTCAGATTTAGGTTGTTATCTTCATAGTACGTCGCAATTATGTTAAGGTTGTGGTAAGATTCTCCTCCCCCTGTTCAAAGATCTTATCCTGTGTGGCCACAGCTGCATCATCAGCATTCTTGTGTGTTGGTTGTTAGGAAGATCGTTTGTGTAGATATTAAAAAGTATTGGAGCCAGAACACTGCCTTGTGCAAGTCCATTATTTTGTTTCCTCCATCGGTTATTTTTGGTTTGCAAGCTAACATAGAAACGTCTGTTCTGTAACATTCTTTGCACGAATATAGGTAGGTTGTAGTCCTTTGTGACATTATATACTTTCTGGGTAATCAGCTTATGGTTGATTGTGTCATATGCGGCGCTGAGATCCAGGAACACAACCCCTGTTACTTCTCATCTCTGATAGCCGTCTTCTATATATTGTGCGACATTAAGTATCTGGCCACAGCATGGTTTCCCTGGTCGAAATCCTGCTTGTTCGTTAACCAGGGCTATGGCCACATAATGTGATATGTGCTTGGAGATCATTCGTTCCAGGACTTTAAACATGTGGCACAACAGGGAGACAAAATGCAAAATTTTTGCTTCACCATGATGTTTTCCAGGATTTAATAGCGCAACAATCCTAGCTTTCCTCCACAGTTTAGGAATCTGTACCGATGTAATGCTGCAAGGGTTGCTGCATGTGACATTTAAAATATATAACCAGTGGCTTAATGAAGGGTCTTTTTTCACTTATGCAAGCACAAAGACTTGTTTCGACGAGTGTTCTCGCTTGTATTGAATAAATGGAATCAAAAGCAATGCGTGTAATGTTTGACAGTATGAAGGAAGGTAATTTAGGGTTCATCGTACCATCGACAACCGTGTGTAATTGTTATTACCATAATACAATCTCTGTTTTCCGGTAAAGCAATTCAGATTACCACTTACAATGAAATGTTCCTTCATAAAACGATGAGACCTTTTTCTGCGTATGAATTGAAATCCGTTATTACTATGTGGAGTCGTAGTCAATGAAAATAAGCGCCCAACGCATATACGTAATTGTTATAACAAAGAATGATATCTCAGAATTTTATAGAAAAAAGTAGTTTCTTAATAAATAATAAAAATTTATCCCTATGTACCAACTTCCTGTCTCGTCGGCTGATACTATTTTTTAAGATTATTAACTAAATTCCATTTTTTCCCAATATGCCATACATAAAAAATAATCATTACGTATGATCATAAATATCCAGAAGCAACTACTACCCATTAAAACCTTACAATAAAGAATATTGGTCAAAAACGATTATTTCAATAACGTAACGCAACGTATTAAATCACAGTTGACTTACGTCTAACAGTTCCAATAATAAGATAGGGTGCTTATGTTAGTAGTACAAGTGTTCAAAGGTTAACAGTAAATCACCATGCTCCATCCAATGTAGATTAAAAGAAGCCAATGATGCTCAATGCTAAGAATAAGAACTGATATACAGCCGATAGGATATTGGATGATTGACTGAGATGGCCTTGCAGCATCAGCTAAAGGGCGTTGGACAAATTTTTCTGTGGACGGCTGATAAGAAGGAAATCTACAGCCGTTTCTTACCCGAGGGCATGTAAATCTACTGTAAAAGATATGATGATGGAATCTTCTTGGGTAAAGTAAGGACGATCTTATTACGAGGAAAATCGAAACAGGTTTCCTGCTGATCGGGGAGTGGAGTATTTTGTTCCTTGTTCGGGTAGGGTGGTTAGAAAATTTGAAAAAGGAAAATCGATTGGTTGAAATTAGATAAGATCGGTATTCGTGGAGTTTGGTGGAAAGATGAATAGCACGTTTTGTAATGGAACTAAGTTGAGAGTAATGCAGCAGTTGGTCTAACAATGAACAAGAAAGCTCAAGTTCTTATGCCAACAAGCGCGGCAAATGTTGAAGAGATCGAAGAACATATGTGGAGATAAAGGACAGTAAAGGAAGAGAAGTACTTGATTGAGATGTGGGACTATTGTTCAGTAGTAGAGTTAGGACGAGAAGGAAAAATAGTAGGTGAATATGTACTGGGGAAAAGGGATAAAAGTGTAAGCCGCCTGGTAGAATCGTGCAAAGAGCATAATTCAGGCAACATAAACTGTTGTGTACGTGGAAGAGACCTGGAGTCACCGGAAGGTACTAGATCAATTTTTTTTTTTTTTTTTTAATTTTAATACATCGATTTCGGAACCATCTTTTAAATAGTGGGACATATTAAATTACACAAATCTTACAACTTATGAACTGTATATTAGAATTGAAAAAAAGTGTAGGAAAATGAAGTGATAGATGTAGATACATTGAAGGAATCTGGCGTTCTAAAGAGTCTCAGAGACAGCTTTAGGCATCGATTGACGGAAACGGGGTAAAGTAGCACAGTAGACGACGAATGGATAGCTCTGGAATGAAATAGTGAAGGCCCCTGAAGTCGAAATAAGTAGAAAGACAAACCCTACAAGAAATCCTTAAATACAACAGGAGATTCTGAATTTAATTTTTGAAAAAAGGAATATGAAAATTATGTATATGAAGTAGGTAAAATACAGTACAGGCAACTAAGAGTTAAACTGAGAGGAAGTGAAAAGAGATAAGCAGGAGTGGAGAGAGGACAAATGCAAATTTTTAGAAGACAGTATACTAGGGGGAAAATAGATACCTCATACAGGAAAATAAGAGAGAATTTGGAGAAAGGAAGAAAAAAGTTGTATGAATATCAAGAATTCAAATGGAAAACAAGTATTGAGCACAGAAGGACGTGCTGAGAGGTGGACGGAATACATTCAGGTATTCTACAATGGAAGTAAACTTCGAGACCTTAGTGTAGAAAGGGGCGAAGAACGACTGCCAGAAGAATTTGAGACAACCTGAAAGAATTTAATTGGAACAAGACCCCTGGAGTAGTCAACTTTCCCTAAAGCTACTGAAGTGTCTGAGAGAGTCGGCCATGACAAAACTATTCACCCTTATGTTCAAGATGTGTGAGACAGGCGAAACTTCCAAAGATTCCAAGAAGAAAGGAATAATCCCAATTCAAATGAAAGCATTTCCGTACAGGTGTGAAAATTGTAGAACTGCCAGTTTAACAAGAATCGCCTGCAAAATTCTAACACGAAATTTTGTTCAAATGTTTGTATAGCTTATGGGACTTAACTACGGGGTCATCAGTCCGTAAACTTACAAACTAACTAATACTAAGAACGGCACAAATATCCATGCCCGAGGGGAGATTCGAACCCCAGACCGTAGTGGCCGTGCAGACCGCGACTGGAGCGCCGCAGTTCCCTCGGCCACCGCGGCCGCCCACGAAATTTTGTAGAAGACCGGAAAAACTGGTGGAAGCCGATCATTTTGCATCTGGGATAAATGGGAGAACACTAGAGGCAAATAGCGATTCTACGACCTGTCCTAGAAGATAGGTTAAGGAAATATAAACATACAATTATAGCATTGGTAAATTCTGAACATTTGAAAATAGTACTCTCTCCGTTGCGGAGTGCAAACATTCTGGAAGTATCCCCTAGGCTGTGGCTAAGCTATGTCTCCAACATATCCTTTCTTTCAGGACTGCTAGACTTGCTAGGTTCGCACGAGAATTTCTGTGTAGTTTCGAAAGTAGGAGACGAGATACTGGTGGAAAGAAAGCTGCGAGGACGGGATGTGAACAGTACCAAGATAGCTCAGTTAGTAAAGCGCTTGCCCACGAAAGTTTTAATCTGTAAGAAAGTTTCATATCATCTTACAATCCGCTTCGGAGTGAAAATAAAATTCTGCACACTGAATATCTTTAGTGCGAGTACTAAAATGATACGGCGATTAAGTACATCACTCTTGAATGATATTAGAGTTGGAAACTACTTTTATTCTGTCTCCCAAAGTAAATAAATTTTTAAGTCTCCGTGGTTGAATGAAATACGGCACTAGCGTGATTGAGGAAGACGGAAGGCGCTGTTAGTATTCCAGCTCTTTCTCGAAAACCCTGGGTCTACCCTCATGGAATGTAAGAGAGGAGAGGAGGGAACCTTATCTGGGGCACTAACGGTGGGGCCAGGTGCGTATTACGAATCAAAACGACGCTCCGTACAGACGTGCCCAGTTTGCGAAACTGCGGATGAAATCCAGAGCAGACTCGCAGCCAGCGAATGAGACTCCGGTAGCCATCTCTGAAACCCGAGGACGGAGCCGGGACAATAAAGAACAGCTTAAGGAATTGTATGCGCCCTGCCAGGCACCGCGGAGGGAGAAAGAAATGGCGCCTGCCCGATATTCCGCAAGTTCTTTAATTCTGTTTCTCGCCCAACGATAGGCTGTCTTCGCTTCTTATACAAATTTATCGTTTCATCGAATGCGACAGTAGCCAATATAAATGACACAGACGTTTAAAAGCTTTTCCGTTCCATTATTCTAAACCAAACTGCTCGTATCAACGAAATAATATCCGATTTCCGGTGTCTTGGAGTTTTCGTTTCAGACGGCCTTCCTCTGACTGCTTACTGTGGAAACAAGAAATTTAGTTTTTCTCAGATTGGATTCAATTTCAATAAGATTGTCCGCACGACCACTAAATAATTGTTACCAGCACCGGTCGTAAATTTCCTTGTTACAATGTGAGTAAGCCCAGAGGATTCGTAAGAACAAGTAATAAATATTACTGTTAATGGTGAAACACATCCTAAATGCTACCAGGACGAGGAGAAATTTTATTTTCAATAATTAACATAGCTATCCTATTATTAACAGGTAAATCTTAGGTAAAATTTAGTGCTGTAAGACAAGAACTGGAAATAAAAGTTTTGTCCTTATCTTGAAACCTTGATGTATGCCTTTTATAAGTTGGCATGATTGCACTGGGCTTACTCGTGTATCAGAACTGAGAATGATTGCTATGTGGTCGAAATCAATTTGCTAGATAGTAAAAGGCAAAGAATTACGTCATGGCCAGTTTTTACCTTGCATTTTTTTTTATTATTATTTTTTTTTTTTTTGGTCGCACTATATTTTATCATTACGCGTTTCGATACATCATCATCAGATAAATTTTTTTAAAAAAACGATGGTAATTAAAATACATGTTATTGGGGATCATTAACTAAAATATAAACCACCATCGTGGAAATTTAATGATGGTGTTCAATTAGATTCTCATGCCAAACTGTTTTTCCCTTGTTTGTAATAAATTTATTTCAGTATTTCACGGAGCTATTTACTGCATTTAAAAAGTTGAAATGCTTTATTAATCTACTCATTAAGAGTGGGAAATTCGTATTTTACCTATCTAAAGGCTACCAGAAAGAGGAAAAATTTTATTTTCAATAATTAGCATAGCTATCCTATTATTAATTGGAAAATCTTAGGGTAAATTTAGTGCTGTAAGACAAGAACTGGAAATCAAAATTTTGTGCTTGAATTGAAACCTTGAAATATGCCTACTTAGTTGATCTATTATTCGAAAAAAATTATCTACTTATTAGAGGGGGTCGCGGTGGCCGAGCGTTCTGCGGCGCGCCAGTCACAGTCTGCATGGCCACTACGGTCGGGGGTGCACGGGCATGATATTTGTGCCGTCCTTAGTATTAGCTAGTTCATAAGTAGTTTGTAAGTTTACGGACTGATGACCCCGTAGTTAAGTCCCATAAGCTCTACAAACATTTGATTTACTTATTAGAAACTTCATATACACTTCCAAATCGTTATAAAAATTTTCCCTGGCATATCGCCCACAAAATGAGGACAGGAAAAAATGGCATGCTACATCTTGCATTTCGCTCTTAATGTGGTCAAACTTCAGTATCTGTTTGATGTTGTAGTTATTTTTTTAACGACATGCGGTATTCGCAACACATTTAGCAGAGGATATCTGTATGTATCACGCTGTATAACGCATAGTTATGGAGAATTTATGTGACAGAAACTCAGATGCCTCAAAAATAGTATATTAATAAACCTTCTCTCCTTACATTGGCCTGCCATAAAACTTCAGCGTTTGCCGTCACACTTCAGTGTTATCCTTCTTTATATTTCGTACATATTACTGTCATATAATTTATTCTGCCTGCCAATCTCTATCGTGGTACAAAACGTTTGTAAATCTAGGGGGCTTACATGCCCGAGGAAGAAATCGAACCTCCGCCGGAGAGCAACCGCGCGCTCCGCAGGAAGCGCCTTAGTGCGCTCGGCCACTCGACCACAACTATAGTGGTATGACTCATGCATCAGGAGATATAACATCATAAACAATGTAAAGCGTGAAAAGTAACGTTTTGACGAAAACTGAGTAGAAATTTACCTACATTGATTCAGTGTCTGATAATGAGAGCACCTCAATGTAAACATAATCTATATATATAAAAGGCAATGTCCCGACTGACTGATTGACTGACTGACTGACTGACTCAACATGTGTTTCGGCATTTTTAGAAATTCAACCAATAAGGGGGTATAATAGGGGACTCAAAAATGGATTTTCAAGTACATGTTGCTGTTAACTCAAATTTCAAGCTACAACTACGAAACTTCTGATATGGAATTTTGGTCAGGATTAAAAAACCACGAGTTTCGGTATTTTTGTAAATTCAACAAGTAACAGGCTAAAATAGAAGATGAAATATTCTTTTTGAAAACACGTTGCTATTCAGACAATTTTGAAGCTAGTACTGCAAAAATTGATATTTGTATTGTTGGTTGGAATTTAAAAAATACATGTTTCCATATTTTTGGAAGTTCAACCATCAAGGGCGTTAAACTGAAGAGGGGATGTTTTTCGAAAATCTTTTCCTATTTAGACAATTCTGAAGTATGTACTACAAAATTTTCGAATTTGGATTCGGTATTTTTTGAAATTCGACTAACAAGGGGGTGAACGGCGAACAGCAGCGCTCACCACATCATGGCGCCTCAATACGCACGGCCATTCTACCGCGACTACAAGCAGTTTCATTATGACAGTACTTAAGCTATATCTATGAAAAGTTATATTAAGAGGGAGAAACAACGGTGCAGACCAACCAGCCTAAACAAGCACATCGTCAGTGTGCCCCTTTTATGAGTTTTCATTCTTGGTGCTTTATTTTTAGCTTCTTACAGGGAACTCCTAGCTAGGAACAGGGAACTGATGACCTAGCTATTTAGTCCCCTCAAAATAACAATAAAAATGAGATATTTTAACATTAAGGACCTCTCGAGAACATGCTAATAGCTACATATTTCGTATTATTAAGGTAAACAGGAATTTGAAGCAGTTCTGTAGATGCGAATTAGCTTCTGTATGGATTCGGTAGCTCAAGAGACAGGAAGCGGAGATAATATCACAGCTCCTGGTTTCTCGTGTTTTCATTATGGTGTGATTATTAAACGTTTTTCACATGTGTTCTGTGGCGGTATATTACGCTAGTGTTGTTATTTGTCGTATGGAAGAAACATTTTAACTGTACATAGAAGGCACAGGAACAAATATCGTCGAATGTGTTAATTCCTGAATAAGTCACATATATCTGAAAAACAGGTTCTGCTAGAGGCAATCATGCCGTTAGAGGTGTCTATGTCTTTTATAGTCGTGCATTGCTAAAGCTTCTTTAAAGGGAAATTGTTTGTTACTGTTTGTAAAGGCATGGCAGTGAACGTAAATGTGTGGAGAACACGAAAATTCATTTAGTCGTTTTAGAGATTGGTGTGCTCTAAACGACTGACGGACACAACAGTTTTAGTTAAATTTCACAAATCCTTTTTCCAGTATCTCGCTGGAGGAGACAGAAAACAATACAAACACTAGCTACTCTACGAAACTTTGATTTATTGACAGATGAGAAAGACAGATGAAAAAAAAAAAAACTTTCTTAAAACAATGTATGAATGCATAGTTTCGCGGCGAGTCATGCTGACAAAATTTCCACGAGCTTGCAGCCGCGTCAAGTGGTTGGACATCAAACCACTTGAAGCGGCTGGAAGACACAATCTTCCGACAAAACTTCTTCTCGTATGTTCAGGCACAAGCCTATAGGACAACGAAAACCGTACGAGAACTGGTCGTGGAGCCGTACGACCTCTTCCGTTGAGGAAAGTCCTGGAGGCGCGGCGTTGCTGGCAGGAACTCTTCACTGGAGTCATCGGTCGCGATACCTCGGCAGTAGTTCTCGAAGACGGTAGTCTCAGGCCGCACATGACGGAGAGGAGGAAAATAATTCCTGTCTCGGTAGACCTCTTAACAGTCTTTGTCGCATCTTCTCGTGACTAAGGAACCGCCGCCGCCGGACGCCCCGTTGGTATGCATCCTTGCACTAATTCCCTGCTTTGCGGGTTGTCCGCTCACCAGGCGAACCGCCGGTACATGGCAATTCTGGGATTGCATAAAACAATGCCTATACAGGGTGTTCCATTCAAAGTGACCGAGCGAAATATCTCACGAAATAAGCATCAAACGGGAAAAACTACGAAGAACAAAACATTCCCAGCTTGAAGGGGGAAGACAGATGGCGCTATGGTTGGCCCGCTAGATGGCGCTTCCGTAGGTAAAACGGATATCAACTGAATTTTTTAAAATAGGTATCCCCATTTATTATTACATATTCGTCTAGTACGTAAATAAATATGAATGTTTTATTTGGAATACTTTTTTCGCTTTGTGATAGATGGCGCTGTGATATTCATAAACATATTTATCACAATTTTAGTGGGTAACAGGTAGGGTTTTTTTTTTTTTTTTTTTTTTTTTTTTTTTTTTTTTTTTTTTTTTTTTTTTTTTAAATTAAAGCACACAACGTTGGTACGTTTGAACTTTATTTCGGTTGTTCCAATGTGATACACGTACTTTTGTGAAATTACCATACATTATGAGAACGCATGCTATTACTGCGTGATTACCTCTGATTACCTCATGACTTTAATAAATGCTGAATCTAATGTTTGTCAACTTCAATGCATTAAGCAATACGCGTAATGAAATTCCTCTCAACAGCGAGTAATTCGCCTTCAGTAATGTTCTCAAATTCATTGACAATCAGCTGACGCATGTTTTCAGGCGTTGTCGGTGAATCACGATAGCAAATATCCTTCAATTTTACCCACAGAAAGAAATCCGGGGATGTAAGATCCGGTGAACGTAGGGTTCATGGTATGGTGCTCCTACTACCAATCAACCTGTCATTAAATATTCGATTTGAGACCGCTTCAACTGCACACGAGCCATGTGCCGGACATCCATCACGTTGAAAGCACATCCCCATTCTGTCATGCACTGTAACATCTCGTAGTAAAATCGGTAGAACATTACGTAAGAAATCAGCATACATTGCACCATTTACATTGCCATCGATAAAATAGTGGCAAATTATCCTCCCTCCCATAATGCCGCCCCATATATTAACCCTCCAATTTCGAAGGTGTTCCACTTGTCGTAGCCATCGTGGATTATCCTTGGCCTAATAGTGCATATCATGCCGGTTTACGTTACCTCTGTTTGTGAATGACGCTTTATCACTAAACAGATTGCGTCAAAAAATCTGTTATCGTCCCGTAATTTATTTTATATTGAAAGTACGTTTATTACGAAGTTAACATACACGCAGCACTGACCGCCTCTCGGGCAGAGGGCTCAGCTATTTATACACTGACAGAATGTACCAGAAATTAGAAGAACTAAGAAAGAAGTAGAATTTATAAGTGAACATAAGAAAAATGTAGAACATTATGGAATTGTTAATTACAAAGAAATAATTTTTTTTGCCGGTGGGCGAGATTCAACCGGCGACCTTCAGCACCACAGTGGGTGACGCTTTCCCATGCGCCACGCCGTCAGTCGGCTTACAGGGTGTCTTTCGGCAATATTCCCCCCAGCTATGTTCACGTTACCTGGAAAAGCCCCTCGCAAAACCGTCTAGTAGTTTTGGACATGAACTTTCTCTGAGGCAGCTTCCTACGTGAGCGAACTGTGGCGGACGTGGTGCGGCGCGGCGACCGCACGGAAATTTCAAACACTTGGCCAACAGTCAAGTTGTTCTACGTGAGCGCGCCCGCGCGGGGCCAAGTGCGACGTGCAATTCTGAGAAAGCGGACGCGATCAACCGGTTTGATATTTTCTCGCGGAGCGGCAGCGGTTAGTGTCTGGGCTGAGAAGTTACAACGTCTGAAAATTTGATCGATGCCGTTTAAGAACGTTCTGTGTTTCTGGACAATAAAAAATATATAACCTTTTATTTTTGTACCGTTAGTGCTTGCAAGTTGTCAAAGTAATTGGTACTACACTAAGTTCATATATTTAAGTAGTGTTGTTCACGTGTTTTGTGCAAGATATTATTCAAATACAATTTTTTTTTTTCTTTCTCGTTAAAAATGGGTACCAGAATTGCGTTTTACACGTTTATTCCTGAGCAGAATTTACATTACTCGTTAGCCGAGCGGTCTGGGCACGGTCTCCCGCGTCGGAGGATCGAATCCCCCCTCGGACATGGATGTGTGTCTTGTACTTGGGTTAGTTTAACTTATTTTAAGTAGTTTGTAAGACTAGGGACTGATGACCGACGTAGTTTGGTCCCATAGGATTGCAAAAATTTGAACATTTCGAACATTACTAGTTTACGATTTTCATCACTTTCCAAGATTAAGAAAATATAACACATTTATTAAACAGGAAAGTTTACATTCTTCGTATGGGATCTTGTTCAAAATCTTGATTAAAATTTTCTCACACTTCCATGGCTGCTCCCAAAGAAGAAGCATTTCATCTCTTTTCATAACAGCCTTGTTCTGCTTTTAGGGTATTTCGGTATACATGCAGTCTCATAGTCATTAACTGACTGAAGGTCACGTATGTTGATGTGCAATAAAGGTATAGTTTCATAATTGGTACTGCATTTTCCACATTGGTGTGCATAAGTTAACAAAATCTAAACTTAGATTTTATAGAACCAAATTAACATTCTACTGCCATTCCTGCACAAGATGTTCAAATGTTCAAATGTTTCTGGAGCTTATGGGACTCAACTACGGGGTTGTCAGTCCCTAAACTTACAAACTACTTATGAAGTACCTAATACTAAGGACGGCACAAATATCCATGCCCGAGGGGGGATTCGAATCCCCAGCCGTAGTGGCCGTGCAGAACGTGACTGACGCGCCGCAGTACGCTCGGCCACCGCGGCCGGCCTGCACAAGATAACCAACAGTTGTAAACATCTTCAGCGTCCCCTACTGTCGTTCTCCGAGTGGCCTGGAGCGCCACGTTGCGGATCGCGAGGTCTCCCGCGTCGGAGGTTGGAATCCTCCCTCAGGTACGGATGTGTGTGTTCTCCTTAAGTTAGTTTAACTAGTTTCAGTAGTTTGGAAGTCTAGGGACTTATGACCAAAGTGGTTTGGTCCCATAGAATTACAAACATTTGAACATTTTTACTGTCATTCTTTGTGGAGAAAGTCTAATTAAATATTCCTTCAGAGGAAAAATTCTGAATCGCTTAGGAAAACATATGGACCCTTGATAGGGGATCCGTCAAAAATTCTTCTGGTAGTTTTCCCATTTCTGTTGAATATCGGAAGGGGCTTTCAACAAAAATACTGGCATCATTCTATATTCCGTAGACCCTACAGTCACCATTATGGACTTGTAATTTCCGTTAGTGACAGCTAGCAATCCACAATTTGCAACCATAATATACAGAACAAGATTTATTGTTTTTTTTTAATGTTTTAAAACGAGTTCGAGAATATCCATACGTCCCATATAAGTTGTGCTATTTTTAAAGTTATTTTCTGTCGCATGTGCTTTATTACCAAGGTTGACTGACTGAGCTGCAGGCTAGAGGCTCAGTAGTTGTGCACATGGCGCGCCGAAGGAGAGCGCGCAATGCTATCGCCCTCAAATTACAACACCCTGTTCGCTATACTGGAGTGATATATCGCTTTCTTTTCAGCCTTAACAACAATTTAACAATGTTGATTACATTTCGTACGCAGTAATGTATAACCTAAAGTCAACCAGACGTTAAGTAGTCAGCGACTATATTTTTCACTATAAAGTTTCAAACGTTAAACGATATGTTAACTGGAAATTAAGGATCGTAATAACTATGGCCAATATCGAAAAAACAGACACTTCGTTATGAAGCCGTTTCCTCAGAATCGAGTGAGAAGTATCACATCTCAACGAAAACCTACGAAACCGGAAGAGGTGGTTTACCTTTTCTCTCTCTCTCTCTCTCTCTGTCTCTCTCCCTCTCTCTCTCTCTCTCTCTCTCTCTCTCTCTTTTATTTACTTTTTTAATTTTTTTTTATTTTTCACAGGAGAAAGAGAATTTTATCTAAAAATTGATACCAGAATGCGATGTAGCTTTGTTTCAGATGCAGTAGTTATTACAGCAAGAAAATGAAAAAAAGTAATTTTCGTCATGTATTGGGATCAGCCGCCGCGCGGTTTGCCTGCACACGAAAGACAGGGCTGCCGCATAGCAGCGAGCGGCGATCGGGTCTCACCGCTCACGTAGGACGAGGGGTAACCGAAACACAAACAAAACGGATTTAAATGAGGAAATCTGTAGGTGAAGAACTTTTTTTTTACCGTGATGTGATTTCGATTAAGAGAAGTTTACATGCTACCCCAGCTATGTTCAAATTATCTACGAAAATCAACTGAAATATGCGTGCCCCAGGTATTCAAGTTTCCTGTGGAAACGGCATGAAAATTTTCTAACTAGGGTTTCAGAATAGCCTATTCATTAAAACAGGACTGATGGTTTTAGATAAAAAGCTTTAAACAGAAATACATTTTTTGATGAAAAGGCGTATATAGTATCTCCAGAGTACTTTGAACGCGTCAGAACCCCATGAAATTTCGTCGAGTAGTTCTGCAGATTAGTGCTTTGACAGTGAATAATGTTAAGAGACCGACAATTTGGTTTTGGCTCTTCGCTTTTAATATAGGTTTAATAAGTTCATTACATGATAAATCAGTCACAATTTAGAGCTGTTGAAATGAGTGTATTGCGAGGGATAATTGTAGTTTATAAAGCACTAGAAATACACAATCGTTTAAATATTTTGTTTCTTTCTGTCTTATTTTTTATTTTTTTATTTTTCAGGGGAGCTTCAGGGAGCTTCAGGCAACAAATGACAGAAACAGGGGAAAATAAAACAGTTGAGGAGGAATGGGTAAAATTGAGAGATGAAATAGTGAAGGCAGCAGAGGACAAAATAGGTAGGAAGGCAAGACCTACAAAAAATCCTTGGATATCACAGGAGATACTTCATTTAATCGATGAAAGAAGAAAGTATAAAAATGCAGTAAATGAAACAGGCAAAATGGAGTACAGACGACTAAGAAATGAGATTGACAGGAAGTGCAAAATGGCTAAGCAGGAATGGTTAGAAGGCAAATGCAAGGATGTAGAAGAATGTATAAATAGCGGAAAAATAGATACAGCCTACCGGAAAATAAAAGAAACATTTGGCAATAAGAAAAACAGCTCTATGAAAATCAAGGACACTGATGGAAAACCAGTTCTCAGCAAAGAAGGGAAAGCTGAAAGGTGGAAAGAGTATATAGAGGGGCTCTACAAAGGAAATGAACTTCGAGACACTATTGTAGGAAGGGAAGAGGATGTAGATGATCATGAAATAGGAGATATTATACTGAGAGATGAATTTGACAGAGCACTGAAAGATCTAAGTCGAAACAAGGCCCCTGGAGTAGATGATATCCCGTCAGAGCTACTGAAGTCTCTGGGAGAACCAGCCATGACAAAATTGTTTCACATTGTGTGTAAGATGTATGAGACAGGTGAAGTACCCTCAGACTTTAAGAAAAATGTTATAATACCCATTCCAAAGAAAGCGGGTGCAGACAGGTGTGAAAACTACAGGTCCATCAGTTTAATAAGTCATGGTTGCAAAATATTAACACGAATTATATACAGAAGGATGGAAAAGCTGGTAGAAGCCGACCTCGGGGAAGATCAGGCAAGAAAAGGCAAACCAACATTTCTAACTTTTGTAGATTTGGAGAAGGCTTTTGACAATGTTGATTGGAATAAACTCTTTCAAGTTCTGATGCAAGCAGGAGTAAAATATAGGGAGCGTAAGGTTATTTACAACTTGTACAAAAACCAGACAGCGGTTGTCAGAGTTGAAGGGCATGAAAGGGATGCAGTGGTTGGAAAGGGAGTAAGACAGGGTTGTAGCCTTTCCCCAATGTTGTTCAATTTGTACATTGAGCAAGCTATAAAGGAAAGCAAGGAGAAATTTGGAGAAGGAATTAAAGTTCATGGTGAAGAATTGAAAACATTGCGTTTTGCCGACGACATTGTAATTCTGTCAGAGACAGCAAATGATCTGCAAGAGCAATTGAACGGAATGGACAGTGTGCTGAAAGGTGCATATAAGATGAACATTAACAAGAGTAAAACTAGGGTAATGGAGTGCAGTGTAAGAAAATCAGGTGATGCTGAAGGAATTAGATTAGGTAACGAAACAATAAAGGAGGTAGATGAGTTTTGTTACTTGGGCAGTAAAATAACAAATAATGGTCGCAGTACAGAGGATATAAAATGCAGAATGGCAATGGGTAGAAAGGAGTTTTTGAAAAAGAGAAATTTGTTAACATCTAATATTGATTTAAGCCTAAGGAAGTCCTTTCTGAAGGCATTTGTATGGAGTGTTGCCTTGGGAGTGAGACATGGACGATAAACAGTGCGGACAGGAAGAGGATTGAGGCTTTTGAAATATGGTGCTACAGAAGAATGCTGAAGATTAGGTGGGTGGATCGCGTAACTAATGAGGAGGTACTGAACCGAATTGGGGAGAAAAAAAATTTCTGGCATACCTTGACTAAAAGAAGGGATAGATTGGTAGGACACATTCTTAGACATCAAGGAATTGTGAATTTAGCGTTGGAGGGAAGTGTGTGGGGTAAAAATCGCAGAGGGAGACCAAGAGACGCGTATAGTAAGCAGATTCAAGTGGATGTGGGTTGTCGTTCTTATGAGGAGATGAAAAGGCTTGCTCAGGATAGAGTAGGGTGGAGAGCTGCATCAAACCAGTCTCTGGACTGAAGACCACAACAACAACACATTTTTCAGCTTTGTGAAAACTTTTTGTTGATTACTTTTAATGTCCAGGTTTGAATGATACACAATGAGGAAGAGTAATCAGTGTGGAAATACCCTTAAATAATTATGTTGCTGTACTGAAATATTAGTAATAAGAGGTTTTCAGCCAAGATCGCTTTCTCCTTTTAATTATATGACCGGTTTCGGTGTGGTAGACGCCATCTTCAGATCTGTCGTTATTTTTTACGTCATTGCTACAACAGCAATTTCTAATGTAGCAAATTGTTATAGCAGCGATGTAAAAAATAACGACAGGTCTGAAGATGGGGTCTAGCTCGCCGAAACCGGTCATATAATTAAAAGAACAGAGCAATCTTGGCTGAAAATTTATTATAAAACAATTCTAGATCGCCCCAACAATGTGTTCCTTATGATATATTAATTGTTTAAAAATGTTTAAATGTTTGTACAGCTTAAGGGACTTAACTACGGGGTCATCAGTCCCTAAACTTACAAACTACTTATGAACTACTTACGAACTAGGACGGCACAAATATCCATGCCCGAAGGGGGATTCGACCCCCCGACCGTAGTGGCCGTGCAGACCGTGACTGAAGCGCCTCAGTCCCTTCGGCCACCGCGGCCGACTTAATTGTTTAAAACCGTTATTTTAACGATAAGTCTATTTCAAGTCATGAATATACCATGGTATGTTTTACGTGGTTGATTAACAGGATGCTCTAGGATAACTCTTGGTCATCTGTTGACTGCTATTCCTTTTGGGAGTAGAGTCGTGATGTTTGGTTCGTCGGCAGTCGAAGAATAAATTCGAAAACTAGTTTGGATAGAATATGATTTCTTGATTGGCAGTAAAGTTGGCCAACATCAACTCATACAGTTAATAAATTTAGAACTTGAACAGCTGCGATAACTTGGTAGTTGTCTTCAGTGCTCTCCAGGTTATGTCCTTCGTTGTGACTGGAGAACATAAGCCGCACGGGGATGTCCTCACGGTTTTGGCGCTTTGTCACGGATGCGAAGTCACAACCGCCGGGGGTACCAATATAGCTCGGGAATGGTTGTGTGAGTGTTGTCCTTAGTATAAGTTAAGTATTGTGTGAGTCTAGGGGCTAATGACTCTAGAAGTTTGATTCCTCAGTTACACAATCTTTTATCTTTTAAGGAGGTTACCTATTTGCGACTAACTGCTTATCGAGATGAACTTTTATGAATATTAGCGTAGAATTCCGTTACAGTATTTTCTTGGATTACGAACTTCCTTATTAGAACTTGTTTATTGACTGAATTTGGGACTCAGCATCATACTTCGCTATTTTACAGAAATTTAATGCACTCGCTGCTATTTGAATTAGGGCTATCATCATGTTGAAGTGGGTTTACGGGCAACGAAATATTTCATTTTAAATCAGTTTTGTCTTTGTGTAGAGTACATTCTGGAATTGAATGTTCAAATGTTTGTAAATCTATCGGACCAAACTGCGTGGTCATCAGTCCGTAGCTTACGAACTACTTAAACCTAGGTAAACTAACCTAAGGACATCACACACACCCATGCCCCAGGGAGGACTCGAACCTCCACGGCGAGCAACCGCGCGCTCCGCAGCGAGACGCTTTAGACCGCTCGGGTACTCCACCGCGCCCATTCTGGAATTATCCCTCCTTTTATAACTTTATTTTTATTCAGAATGTTTAATAGTCATTTACGCATTGGCTTGTTGCGTAACGTGTTTCGTATGTGGTAGGTATTTGCTTGTAAATCCTTTCGATTATGCACCAGATGCTGAGCGACCTTAAAAAAGCGTAGTGGTGTTCTCCCACACGCAGGATGCGTCAAACAAGCCAACCAGGGGAGGATCCCTGCCAAACTGATTACACAGTTTTACTGAAAGTCAACATAAATTATAACAGTTTTCAAGGTTCGTGTATCGTACACGAATATTCATTCCGCCTCTCACTCCGCATGCTTGAAAATACTGGAATAATATATCAAACAACTGAGAAAAGTCATTGTTTTGAGAGCTAAAACATTATACAATTACTCTGTTCTAAGGAATGTACCTTCATTATTTTGGCGACTAAGCATTCCTTTCATGTCATCCTCTACTCAGTTTACAGACACATGCAGCAACACCTGAAAGCTGATAACAGCGGCAAATAAACTTCCGTTTCTAAGTAGTCTTAAGTTGCACCGAAATTATCCCAAGATGAGGATGTCAGTTTAATTAAAAGTCATTTTTGAGGTACTGTGTTAAAAGCCTTCTGGAAATTAGAAATTTGGAATCAATTTGAGATCCCATGTCGTTTGCGTACATCACTTCGTGTAAGTTAAGAGTGGATTGTGTTAAACATGAACGATATTTCCCAAATGTGTTGACCACGGAACAATAGCTAGCTCCGTTCAAGGTAATAGATGTTGTTTGAATTCAGTGTATGTTCCGTTACACAAAGAAATTCTAAGAATGTAAGTTCAATATTGTCTTCTGCAAGCGCCTATGTGCTTTAGCTACTCCTTTGCTGGTTAGCCCAACCAATTTGTCTAATTACAAAACACTAACAGAAAACTAATACATAAAAATTAATATTTATTTTTCTTTGCCTTTTTGTTCGCACATCCATTTCGTAAATCCGATTGCGATAAAACTTTGACATGTCATTGCTTGCACGCGCGCGAATGTTATACGTATGCTGAAATTAACTTCGTATGATGCATGGCGGAGGGTGCTTTACGACTTGTTAATTCGTTTCTTACGCCTTCACGCGAAAATGTCTGGACGGATATGAATGAAATTTGGAACAGGGGTAGCTTATACCCTGATTATTATATGAAATGCTTTTCTTGGAGCGTAGCGGATACCTTACTATGGGTTAATATGTTTGCTACTCCTTCATGCGAAAAGGGATGGACAGATTTGAATTAAATTTGGAATGGACATAGTTTATATTAATACATGAGATACCTTTCCGTACAGTGTGTGCCGGAGAGTACCTTACAGTGTGTCAATACGTTTGCTTCAATTCACGGATGCTGAAACAGCTGGATGGATATGGATAAATTTGCAATTTATTAATAAAGAACAGTCTAGAATGCACTAATTTATTTCATTCAGCTAGTTTCAGTCTTATTTAGACCATCTTCAGGAATTTTGTCTCCATCGATGTTGTGGAGCTGGCAGGTAGCTGGGAGCCTTCCAGTGGTCTAAAAAAGACTGAAACTAGTTGAATGAAATAAATTAGTGAATTCTAGACTGTTCTTTATTAATAAATTTAAATATAGTGCTGTTGACCCAAAAATACAGAAACGAAAATGTTTCCAAAAATATGAAATTGTGGAATGCAGATGGATTGTAACCTAAACTAACGTATCGTCTGATGCATGGCGGAGGGTACCTTACAATGGGTTAACACGCCTGTTACTCTGCACGCTGAAACGCCAGGACGGAATTGAATGAAATGTGGAATAAAAATAGCTATCACCCCGAATTAATACAGGGGCTACCTTTCGTAAGCCTCCATAGGTACATGGCGGAGGGTAAGTTACAACAAACATCCAAATGGTTTGACAGATGACCATGAAAGCACATAAATGTATGTTTTCATCAAGTAGATTTCGAAAATCTGCAAGGCAGTGAAGTTAGCGTGGTGGAAGGTACCTTCCGACTTTGACACCGTCTGAGCAGTCACCATGAAATTTGGCGCATATGTGTATCTCTATACTTATAAGAAGCAGTTGTCTGTCTGTCTGTCTGCCTGTTCTCTTATAACTTAAGACAACCAAATAACATGAAATTTGGTACACGTACACAAAATTACATGGGGAAGGTTATTAAACAGGTTTCGTTCCTTATTTTGGAAAACAAACTGGAAAATTTGGGTAATAGTGAAAGTGCGTTTTCAATGTGTCCGTGTAAATCTATATCTTCGCAGTTATCTTAATGAAATTTTGCACAATTGACCTTCAAAACAAGAGGAAGGGCACTGTCTACATGAAATTTCGTTTAGTGGATTGTGGAGGGTACTTATGGATTTCGCCAAAATCCACAGCTTTGCTCCGATGTTGATGAAATTGTGTACACTTGACCTTGCAAACAAGATGAACGTTACTGTCTACATATAAACGGTTTTGTACGCTTCTTAGGAAAACGTTATTTTAAACCCGGGCAAAGCTAGTGTGTTCATATTATATAAGAGGGACAGAAATTGGAGGAGGAGACGCATAGAAAGTCGGGGAAGGAGACGGACAGAGAGAAGGGACAGGAAAAGAAAGAGGGAGATGGCGACAGACAGGTGAAAGGAGATGAAGAGAGGGTGGGGGAGCACTTGCATAATGTCAAAAAATACAAAATGAAGGTCATTTATACTTGTCCTTTATGCATTGTTAAATTTCAATAAATGTATTTATTATCGACTATAAAATGACTATTTACTACTATCATCCGAAATTAAACAAGCCAACACTTTCAAGTTTCAAACGTTATTTGGACAGTTATTTCTTAAATGTTCAAATGTTTGTTAAGCTTATGGGACTAAACTACGTGGTTATCAGTCCCTAAACTTACAAACTACTTATCAACTAGCTTATCCTAAGGACGGCACAAATATCCATGCCCGAAGGGGGATTCGAACCCCCAACCGTAGTGGCCGTGCAGACCGTGACTGAAGCGCCTCAGTCCCCTCGGCCACCGCGGCCGGCAGTTATTTCTTATGCTGCAGCAATGCACCCGGGATACCAGTTAGTCGTAAATATAATTCAGGCTCCCATTGCGGTAATTCAATGAGATAAATTTTTCTTTATTTCCCGAGGGGAAGCAGACACTCTTTACCTGCAGGTAGCGGCAGTCTAGTGCGTGGAACCTCAAGTGCACAGGTAGAGGTCGGTGGCAGCGGGCGCTTGCTAGCGTTGCCGTCTGCGTCCATTAGCTGCCGGGATTAGGCACCGGCAAGCAGTTAAGCCCGCCCCATGACGCGGCCCAGAATGACATTAACGAAAGAGCTGCTCCTAGGCGGAGTGCGGCTCCCCTTATTTGCATGGTGTGTGCCTCACTCTCTACAAGAGCGCACGCACCTCCAGGTCACTGCCGACACAGGCCGGAACTAATTTAAAATTTAAAACTGGCGTCGGTTTGAGATTTTTCCCTTAATTTACTTCTTGTACAATTCAGTTACAAGTTTAAGTAAAACACTTTCATTCTTAATACCACAAAATTTGTGGCCAGGCGCCGATCTATTGAAGGATTTAGGTAAAGAGAAATGACTAGCCTCATATCAGAAATGATTAACATACTGACAGGAAATTCGAGAAGTCTGTACCAAAATGACATAGAACTGGAATAAGACTTAGGGTAATCTGATATAGTAATTCTTTACATCTACATCTACATGAAATTCTCCAAATCACATTTAAGTGCCTGGCAGAGGGTTCATCGAACCACCTTTATACTATTTATCTCCCATACCATTCTCGAATACCGCGCGGGAAGAAAGAACACCTGAATCTCTCTGTTCGAGCTCTGATTTCTCGTATTTTATTTTGATGACCATTTCTACTTATGTAAGTGGGAGTCAACAATTTCCAGAATGAAACTTTCACTCTGCAGCGGAGTATGCGCTGATATGAAACTTCCTGGCAGATTAAAATTGTGTGCCGGAACCGTGACTCGAACCTGGGACCTTTGCCTTTCGCGGGCAAGCGCACTACCACTGTGCTATCCCCGACACGACTCAAGATGCCGCCTCACAACTTTACTTCCGCCAGTACCTCGTCTACTAATTTCCAAACTTCACAGAAACTCTCCTGCAAACATGCATGACTAGCACTCCTGGAAGAAAGGATATGGTGGAGACATGCGCTTGCCCGCGAAAGGCAAAGGTCCCAGGTTCGAGTCCCGGTTCCGGCACACAATTTTAATCTGCCAGGAAGTTTCATATCAGCGCACACTCCGCTGCAGAGTGAAAGTTTCATTCTGGAAACATCCCTTAGGCTGTGGCTAAGCCATGTCTCCACCATATCCTTTCTTCAGGAGTGCTAGTCATGCATGTTTGCAGGAGAGCTTCTGTGAAAAAAGAAGTTTCGGGCGTGCAGCCGCATAAAGTTTACTTCTTCAAATATTTCGGCTGAGAAACGTTCAGCTATCCTAAGAGACGAGTCGAAGACTGACGCTCCAGGCAAGGATGGGGCCCCTCCACGCCCACACCAACGTGGTGACCATCACAAAAATTCTACTGTCACCTCCGTAATTAAGTTAGTTTGCTAAGGTGGATCACGGGATGTGGGAACCGCGATGTTATCCGTACGTGTGGGCGCGATCACCCATTAATACGGTGCATCTGGAGATAGAATTGGTCGAAAGGTATACGAAGGGTAAAGGTATGTAAGGGCAGAGAAAAAAAGTGCCAAGGCAAGAGCCAAGGGAAAAAACCTCTGCGACAGTGGGGTAGGTATGAAGGTCAGTAGCGGTGTGCTATCTGCGACATATCATAAAAGGTTTGGTAATGTTAGTAATGGGTATTTTCTCAGTACCATTAGCTTTGCTAGGTTCGTCATAAAGAATCAGTCCGTTTTGATGCGAGTACAACGCGCCAAAGACGTTACTCGGCGGCCAGGAAGTACACGTATGTGTAAATTATGTCTGTGACTGCATGGTCGATTACTGTGGAGAAATCGATGTATTATGATCTGTGCTGTGGCGGCGTCTTTGTAAATTGCACAGCAGATGCACAGCTTCTGTTAAGTTTGGAAAGTAGGAGGCGAGGTACTGACGGAAGTAAAGTTGTGAGGAGGCATGGTGAGTCGTGTCGGGGATAGCACAGTTGGTAGTGCGGTTGCCCGTGAAAGGCAAAGGTCCCAGGTTCGAGTCCCGGTTCCGGCACACAATTTTAATCTGCCAGGAAGTTTCAGTCAACAATTTATTTTCGCATTCGGAGGAGAATGTTGGCGATTGGAGTTTCGCAAGTAGCTCACGCCGCAGCGATAAGCGCCGTTGTTATAATGATTCCCATCCCAGATCCTGTATTATTTCCGTAACGCTGTCTCCCCTATGTCGTGACAATACGAAACGAGCTGCCCTTCTTTGGACACTTTCGATGTCCTCCGTCAAACCCACCTGATAAGGATCCCACGATGGGTTGCAATACCCCAAAAATGAACGGACAAGCGTTGTGTATGCAATTTTTTTCGTATTTCTGTTGCATGTTTTAAGGGTCCTACCAATAAAACGCAGTCTCTGGTTCGCCTTTCCCATGATATTATCTACGTGTTCTTTCCAATTTAAGTCTGACGTAATTGCAATTCCTAAGTATTTTGTGGAGTTTACGGCCTTATATTTTGATTGTGAGGTACGGTGTCAAAAGCTTTCTGGAAATCATGAAATACGGAATCGATTTACGAACCCTTGTCGATAGCACCCATCACTTCGTGTGAATAAAGAGCTGGTTGTGTTTCGCATGAACGATATTTTCTAAATCCGTGTTGACCTTGGGTCAAAAGATCGTTCTGTTCGAGATAATTCATAATATTTGGATACAGGATAAGTTCCAAAACCCTACTGCAAATTGACGTCAATGAAATAGGCCTGTCACTGTCACTAAAAAAGAGGGTATAGCAGAAGAATGAATTCCGGAACAATGTGGTGACTAAGACAGGAACAAGAACAAAGAAATCACCATCTGGGTGCGAAAGGAATTAATGAATACGTCCGTACATGGTCATAAATGAGCATACATCTCCATGTTCTCCTTTGTATGTAGCAAAGGAAGGAAGTTAATCATTAAAATTGCAAACGCAATGGGCTGCGAAACAGGTGTGTTGTCTATTCTTTCTGTCATGCCCGAAAGAACAGACACCACACCAAAATAATAAGAGTCTAAAATATTAATGAACAGTGAAAGATAAAATAATGTGGGACGCCTGAATGAAAACAATGCATCCCTAATTGCGAGGAGAACTCTTGGGCCCATGATAGGTACAGACTTTGTTTCTACATCACGAATTACTCGACGAGCAGCTCTGTTTACCGTTATAAATACTAATTCAGAATGTGTCGTTCTTATAAACACGTCACGAAACGATCAGTGTGACGGGAAACCGATGTTAAAATTTTTCCACGTATTTGGATTTTGATTTTAGACTCGGTACCTCACAAGTGGCTTTCTCAAAATCTACAAATGCTAGAAATATAGGTTTCCCTTCCCTTAATCTAAGATAAGCCGTAAAGTGAATATTGCCTCCTACATTTCTCCTGAATCCAAACTGATCTTCCCCGAGGTCAGATTCTACCAGCATTTCCATCCTTTAATAAATAATTCGTGTTAAAATTTTGCAACCATCACATATTACACTGATGGTTCTGTAATTTTCAAATCTGTCTGCACCTGCTTTCTTTCGAAGTGAAGTAGGTTGTGTAAAATGTGGTAGGCCTGCATCCATTGATCACAGAAAAGAAATCTGCATAACTTGTATGTCTTGAAGAACAATTTCCTAATAATTATTACCCAATTACTGTAAATATTTATATTTTGATTTGAATGTTTTGTAAATTTGGAATTATATGCAAAATAAAATTTTGGGGTGACGAATCACCCCTTTTACCACTGAAAGCTGTGTTAATCATGTTACTAACGGAGGGTTAAGAAAGATTTAGTTTCACTTTTACCACTTTTACCACTTTTACGTGAACTCTACACATGTCTTTATTCCTAATCGAAGATTTATTGATACTTTTCTTCTTATAATTTTTATGCCCATTTTGCATAAACTACGTTGAAAGAATTTTTACTTTCTAGTTTAATAACTGTTGTCGGTGACAGAGTTCTAAATAAGTTCTCACTGCTTTGTTGTAATTACTTCTATACAAGTCTCATTCACTTCCACACCACAACCTGTGACACTGCTTACAATACTTGCCTTACTGATGTAACTAACACTAGTGTCTTATGTTTCATTGTCGGGTCACTAACTTTTCCTTTTTTACGTATCATGATAAGCCTGTATTACTCCGTTTTTACTTATAATCAAATTTCATTATAATCATACTACCATACCTGAATAATTACATTTCCCTTTGAACAAATATTTGGAAAACGTTAAGAATTTGAAGTAAGATGAATCACGTGAGATGTATGTAATTCTACATAAAGGATAAATATTCCAGTCCGTTTCGTCATAAAAATATGCCCGACATTGTGTTAGTGCGCGATATTGGAAAGTTGCGTTGCGCTTAGGCACGCGAACAATGAATGCCGACCTGCAGACAGGATCAAAAGGTTAGCCGATAAATAATGCATTTTTCGCCATCAGGCTAGCGCCTATTTATGCTGCACTGCTTTGCGATAATAACTTGTGCAACCAAGTTTGAAAAGCGTCGAAATACAAAGCGACGCAACATTTTCCTGTTCTTAGCTTCGTATGAAAAGATATTCCAGCCAGTAGAAAAATGCATAAAATGGGGGAAAACAGTTTGGAGAAGTTTAATCTGATGGGAACTGAAATTTCGGGAGGTTGTAGTGTTTTATTTGTTGTCATATTAGACTGAATCTGTAAAATCTGTGCCATAAGATTTGAACAATTTACTCTCTCTGCTTACACACTGAGTTGTACGCTCATGATCTCCAAACATTCCAGAGTGGTATGGAAAATATTCAGAGATGGTTCTGGTATCGTTGAATATAGCCGACTGAAGAATCGGACTTCAAATAAGAATACAAATGACGTAGGAAAGGAGCGTGGCAATAGTATACACGCCTTCGACAATCATTGTGAAATACAGATCATTGTTGGAAACTTATGGCCTGTCAGTGAAATCTTATACATGAAATGAACGTGTGACATTTTTGGCCGAGAGATCCCACAGGGCACTGGTCGACCAGCTTAGTGGAAGTCTTTTTATTTCATGCCTCGTGGGCGACTGGCGTGTCGATATTTATTTACCGATAAAGCTGTGAATTACGGACAGCATTTCCACAAAATCTATTACTGTCCGTAATTCACAGCTTAATCGCTAAAATTGCACCCATTTTTACGGACTTATCTATAATGTTCTGGACAACAGTTAACCGCAATATATATAATTTATATTGAACGGTCTTTCCTATCATTTAGGAAGCTTCAATCGTGCAAACCTCGGCTTTCCCTTTTCTCTCGTGCCATCTTGCGAGTTAAAGATGAACGACAACATTCACTCTGCACATTTCTCGATTTTCGAAAGGCGTTTCACACGGTGCCGCAACACAGTACACAACGAAGGTACGAGCATTTGAAATAGGTTCCAAAATATGTGAGTGGCTCGAAGACTACTTAAGTAATAGAACCCAGTACGTTGTCCTCGATGGTGGCTGTTCGAGAATAGGGTATATCGTCAGGGCTGCCCCAGAAAAGTGTGATACCACCGTTATCATTTTCTATCTATATAAATGATCTGACCCTCAGAGTGAGTTGTAGTGAGCCGATTTTTGTTGACAATGGTGTGGGGTACAGATCGTCATTGATTGATTCACGATGACTTGGGCCAAATTCCTTGGTGATGTGATGATTGGGTCCAAATGTAGAAAAATGTAGCGTGATGTTGATGAGGAGGAGAAACAATCCAGTAATGTTGGAATACAGGATTTATTGTGTACTGACAGCGTCGCGTCAATTAAATGTCTTGTCGTAACGGTTGACAACGATATGAGATGAAACTAGCTTGGGGAAGGCGGAAGGTCAACTTCGGTTTATTGGGATAATTTAGGGAAGATACGATTCGTCTGTAACGGAGACTCCATGTAGAACGCTTGCCCGACCCCGTCTAGAGTACTGGTCAAGTATTTGGGATCCCCAACAGATCCGTTTAACGGAAGACATAAAAGCAGTTCAGAGGCGGGCGGCTAGGTATGTCACTGAGCGAGTGTTACTGAGATAATTCAGGAAGTTAAATGGGAGTCACTGGAAAAAAGGCGACTTATCTTACAGAAACTTTGAAAGAAATTAGAGGGTCTAAGTTTGAAGCGGACTGCAAAACTGTTCTACAGCGGCCAACTTACATTTCATGCGAATACCACAAAGATAAGATGATAGAGATTAGGGCTCGTAAAGATGCATAAAATAATTGCTGATTTGGAAAATAAATAGATGTAGGCTATGGTGAGTATAAAGGCTGTAGCGACTGTGAACCAAATATATCTTATTTTTTCAAGTGCTTTAGAATGTCTATAGCTATATTAGCAATAAAATCTAAAATACTTAACTGCAGCTGTCGCGAGGTTAAAATTGTACATGGTGTTGACAAGAAATTAAAAAAAAAAAAATCCAGTAGGGTTGGTACTTTTAAAAAATTGTAAAAAGAAAGTCTCTAGAAAGAATTTTAATAATGTCAGATAATCTGCAAGATCAGGAAACTCATGCACCTACTAATTGTACCCCATTTCTACCCAATACCCTCTTCCCACAGAGTGAAAGTAACTCCATACAGTCTGAGTACCTCGAATAGTCGAAAGGGCAAGACGAGAAGCATGCTGTCCTACGCAGCATCAGGAACCTTTCTTTCGTTAGATACGAGTTATGTTCAGAAAGTAGGAAACGTTTTGGCGTTAAAAAAACTAATTACAAGCAAATTTATTATATACATCTTAAAGAGTGACTACAGTACTACTTTTCCACAGTCTCCTAACAGATTGAGGCACTTATCATAGCGGTGGACTAGCTTTGGAATTCCTTCCTCGTATTTGTAATCCTAAAGGATCAAACTGCTTAGGTCCCTAGACTTACACACTGTTTAAACTACGGATAATACACACACACACACACACACACACACACATATATATATATATATATATATATATATATATATATATATATATATATATGCCCAAAGGAGGACTCGAACCTCCGGCGTAAGCGGCCGCTCGATGAGTAACATGTCTTGACGCCTCAGCAATAAGCTTTACATATTTCTCCTCCTAAAACTGACTGCACAATTGGATACACTACAAATACTTCACTACAATGATTACCGAATCCATTTTAGAACCGCTCGCCGCTGGCGACTCGGCTACTGCGTACAAACGCACTGTTCGACTGCCCTAGGACGTCGGGACGTCGGTCAGACACAATCTTACTCTGTGTCTGTCGCCCAGTTTGCTGCCAATTGGGCATTCCCGAGTCTTTCGTCTTTCTTTCGTAATCAATTTTTCAACTACTTGAACACAGTAAACAACGGTATTATTGAAAGCTCGTTTACATCGATAGAAAATACAATATGAATTCTACGTTTTCAATCTTCGGGGAAAGTAAGGGAAACGTGTCCAGCGGGTAAACATGCGCATCGCTATATCTCTGATTTAAAAGCTTTGTTGAACTTTGTAAACAGTCATACACCTAGCGGCAGTTTAACGAAATACTTTCGTCTGGTCTCTGGGCCACCATTACAGTTAGGCGTTCAGTGAGTTTGCAAATGGTGAAACGTGATATTGTGACCAAATTTGCAGTCCTGGAGATTTAAGACGACGAGTCTCTATTTATTACGTTGACGTGAGTCCTGTTTGGTTTTAATTAGTTCTAAGAAAATTGTAGCCAATATTTATTTCCAAGACACTATGGGATAAAGATGCGCACCGATGCACACGTTTCCCCCTCATGCAGTTAAATACCAAAACATAAAAGTTGCTGGAAAGCTTAATCTCGGCAATAGGCCTAAGCCCAATGCAAAAGAAAGTAAGGATAAAAAGAGACTTCAAAACAAGAAAAAGGATAATCATACATTTGGCAAGAAACACAAAAGAAAAAGGAGATGATTGAAGGAGAATCAGACGATTCAGATGTTGACGAAGTTCCACTGTGTGATGACGATGAGTCCGATGATATCGACATGGAGCTGTTTGACTCTGGCGCACTTCAAGGAGCCGACGACGAGCTTTGTGGACTTTGTGGAGACCACGTTAGAGACAGGGAACTGTGGTACAGATGTACTATGTGCGGAAGATGGTACCACGCACCTTGTACCACAAATGATTCTGCTAAAGGGTTTATATGTGACATGTGCAGTGAAGGACGTACCTAACTAGTTAAATCTGTAGGCCCCTAACATCAAAGGAATCTTTGGATTTTATTTGTAAACCAATAGTATATTTATTTATCTATGTTTTTTTTTCCTCTCCAGGTATTACTGAGTATCAGTTCTTCTAACATGCGCACAATTACCCCACCCGATGCGCACGTTTCCACGACGTTCGGGAAAACGTGCACTTAGGTCGTGTCTTGGAATTTTGTTTTTGGTGTGTTTACTTTTGGATATTTTGGGTTATCTTATTTTTTTATACATACTAAAATAGTTGCTCTAAGCTTTGATATAAAATAAACATTATTTAACGAAGTCTAGATAAAAAAAGTTCCGCGTAGGAGCGCACGTTTCCCCTACTTTCCCCCAATACATGAAATTAGAGAATTCGGCGCACAGAGATCTTTGTGCAACAGACAATCACAATAACCTCTTACATTTAGGGCTCTATTTCTCACTGTTATTAACTCACGGTATAATTGGTTTCATGTTACAGCACCTCTCACGTCATATGTCCGCTACTGCAGAATGAAGCTAATTATGGATAAAGTTATACTGCCACCTCTTGGCCATCAACAAGAACTGTCACAGAGCGTCTTAGTGGTGTCATGTTTGGTTTCATATTCGTCTTGGAAGATGATGAAAGAAGATGACACCCTATGGCGGCACATAGAATACTCCTCTCGAATAGCACCAAGGGGGGGGGGGGGGGGCGCGCCGAGATTATCCGTGGGGCAGACCACCATCAACAGTATCGCATATCCTGACTCCCTGAGACACCGCAGGACGTTGGCGCTCCTCCTGTCCGCTCTACCGTGTAGCCACCGAAAGACGTCAACAGCATTCGTCGTTTCCGGTCCGTCACCGAGCCGTCACGCTCAACGGTACTGACGTATCCCGTCAAGTAAATAACGTTGCACTAACAGTCTAACCACACTACAATATTTCATCAGGCATTGAAATGGAACGGTCAGTCGAAGTATACACGCAGAACATCTTAACTTAAATTTTTGGCAATATTTGTTAGTTTTTATCGAAAGAAAATTACATAAAATTTATAAGTTGTTTCCACAGCTAAAATGCCTCATACGCACAGATAATCAACCTCTCTCTATCTCAAACACACACACACACACACACACACACACACATTCACACACATACACAACACGCATGATTCCACCTTTCCGCATTATTCACGACATAATGTTACTGTAGCGAATGTATTAAGTTTAATCTGTGCACCATACATGGTGTACGACACAAATGACCCAAAATTTAAATATTTTTCGCCTATAAATTCGTCTGGTATACTTTTCAAGTTTTAAACTATCAGTTTTCACATCTTAAGTACCGTAAATTGTACTGAAATTCCAAACTGAGGCTATGTTACTCGTAGTTGTAATCTTTATCGCTGTGGAGTGCGCGGTTGCTCGCCGTCAGAGATTTGAGTCCTCCCTGGGGCATGGGTGTTTGTGATGTCCTTAGGTTAGTGTACCTTAGTTTAAGTAGTTTGTAAGCTACGGACTGATGACCACGCAGTTTGGTCCGATAGATTTACAAACATTTGAACATTTGTAACCTTTTAGTATCTCCCCTATTCCCTTTACTCCCGCCTACTTGTTTTGCTCAGTTAATTTATGAAAGCGTTTCTAAGAACAGTCAATCAAAGGATGGTGCATAAGTCAAATGATTACAAACTTGCCATAAAAATGCATCACTTCACTTCTAATAATTTTGTAGTTAAAGATTGCATTGATTGTGTAACTGATTCATTGTGGTCATATGAGGATCAATCTTAGTCATTCGAACATTGCAAGTATTGTGACGGAACATCGTGTCAAAACAAAAATTAATGCACGCATTCTTATATTCACATCGTGAAGTTTCCTTATTATTCGAATTGTGATGTGCATTCCATAGGTCGCTAATGGCGCATAATTGAAGACATCACCTAAGCAGTTTCTCTTAGTACGTCACGAACGCAAATAAAAAAAATTAATGGAGTGAAGTGATGTTGTTTACACCAGAGCAGTAAGCACAGAATTTCAGAATAACAGAAACGTTCCAAGGAAATCAGAAAAGTAGAGAGTAAGAGATAGTGAGATGATGTTACAACAAGGTGAACAATTATCTCCTTTTGTTAAAAAAAATAGGCATGAAATTCAGCTAACAGTCTTGTAAACAATATAATGTACAAGGTTAGATTAATGAAGGCAGGCGTGAAAATTTTCTACGTAGTCTGTTACACAGTTCATTGAATTAAGAATCATATGGCGATTTGGAAAGACTTACAGCTTTTTTTTTTTTTTTTTTTTTTTTTTTTTTTTTTTTTTTTTTTTTTTTTTTTTTTTTTTTTTTTACCTTAAGAAATAGTCATCGCAGGAAAACCAAATGTGTTATGCTCCATATTAGAAATATTTTATCCATGTTATTTGCAGTTAAATATTGTTTGCTTTTTTTCCTAAATTATTGTAGGACAATAATGGAATTATTTCTGCTATCAAACTGCGACAGACTACTTCTCTTTATACTTCTCACACTAACTCTGTAAGTCTGTATGTGCCTATACGAGGCGCGTTTTTTTTAAAGTAAGGTCCGTTTGAACAGAGGTATACAACGAAAGGTTATTTCAAAAGACTAAATTTATTTTCAGAAAGTACACATTTTATTTTTCGACATAGTTGCCAAGTTTATTCAAACACTTATCATGATTCTCAACCAATTTTAAAATACACTCTTCAAACAATCTTGCCGCCTGCTCCGATAACCAAGAGTTCACTGCCGTTTTGTAAAGCAATGATCTCGACACGTCAGGAAATTCGTTTGAGAGAACTGTTATTGTGAAGCTCCTGTTCTTAGGAATTCTTGCTTCAGCTGAAACCTCCAAATCGTTTGTAATCGAAGATGGGCGACCGGAGCCGTCATCATCATGGACGTTGTCACAGTCATCTTTGAATTCTCGTACCCACTTACGCACTTTGCTTTTACTCATAACACTATCATGGTACACTTCGCAAATCTGTTGATGAATTTCTTGAACAGACAGCTTCCTTGGTGACAAAATCCATATCAATGAGTGAACCTCACACGCGGCGGGCGAGTTGCTAGACTTAAACATTTTGAAAGCACAGAAAAGAATCGTACAGGTCAGCCTCAGAGCTGAAACTGAGCACAGTTGTTCCCGTGGCATGTCGGTACACGACGCACGCGCTCGTTGCGGTATGTGTCTACAACAAAACCGAATTTACTTTTAAAAAAAAAAAAAAAACGCGTCTCGTACATATAAAACATTTTATTTTGGGGGTTCTTAAATTGTAATACCAAGACATATAGGATATTTATGTATAAAAAGGAACAGACGTGTGTTTTTCTCTCTAAAAACTCTGATATGGCTTGGTCGATTTTGTTGTAATAGGGAGGTTAATTACAAAAAAACCTAAAGGAATTTCTGATAAAGAGAAAAAGTCTAAAATGCGACGCCTATTAACCCATCGAAAGTCCACCTGCCATAGAAAACTCATGGGATCTGCAGCAGTAAGAAGAGAAATGACATACTTCTACTCCGTTTGTGCATCTTAACTCCAGCTGAAAAATGCTCATGTCGGAGCACAAAAACAGCAAATACATCCCTGTTCAGACATCACTAACAGAAAAGTGGCGAACCAGCTGCTTCAGTCGTCATTAAGCCATCATTACGAAAAATCCACCCTCACGAACCACACAGACATTCCCGAGGTGAGATGGCTTGCGTGCCTCAACGATACAGATAGCCGTACCGTAGGTGCAATCACAGCCGAGGGTATATACGCGGAAGAAACCAGGAGACACTAGGAGGAACCAGATTGACTTGATAATGGCATTCAAAAGTTTAGAAACCAGGTTTTAAACTGTAAGACATATTCAGAGGCAGATATAAACTCTGGCCTTAAGATTTTGGTTATTAACTTTAGTACATTAAAAAAAAAAGGAAAAAAAAGAAAAGAAAAAAAAAAAGGCCGAATATTAAGCAGATGGATACGGAACAAATGGACGGATCTAGAGTTGGTTGAGCATTAGGCGGAGCATTAGCAATGATTGTCTGAAAACGGGGGAAAGTAATACAATAGAAGAAGAATGGGTAGCTCTGAGAGTAGTGAAGGCCGCAGATGGTCATGTACACAAGGCATAACAGATATCTTCGAAGTCTCTTTGGGTTTTCTGCCGGATAATAAAATGAAACCGATTCGATATTTCGACGGTACAGCTGTCCGTCATCTTCAGGAAACCGCTGCTGCAGAGTCCCGCTGAATACTGGTGCAAGATGGAAGTACCGCGCCCAATATAGGCGTCAGTCGCGTGCACGGCGCATGCGCCGGCAGTCACAGTTGCTACCCCCTAGTGGAACAGGGCAAAACGGTATATCGCACCTTACATTAATCAGTCCCAGGTTCTGGGTCGAACATTGCAATTTGATATTATTTAATAATGGATGCCATGTTCTACTTATAGGAAACCCCATGTCTCTGTTTATTAGATTGTCCGTCAACCTGATTTCAATGGCTCCTCAGTAAATACTGTTCCAGAAAACGGAGGTATTGGTTACTATGCGGGTCTCGTCATATATCACCTTGTGTCCATCAGTTAAACAGTGTTCTGCTACCGCCGATTTATCCGGCTGCAATAGTCTCGTGTGGCGGCAATGTTCCACGCATCTGTCATGTACAGTTCTAAGCGTACGGCCGATGTATGCCTTGTCACACTCACACGGTATTTTGTAAACACCGGGTTTCTTGAATTCGAGGTCATCTTTGACGGAGCCAAGCAAAGCGACGCAATTAGTCTAATTAGTGAAAAACTGGATGAAGAGCAGGTGAAGCTCTGTCGTCATGTACTGACGTCCACGTATTTTGCTTTCGGTGGCAACTTCTTTGAGCAAAAGGACGGAGTGGCTATGGGCAGCCTTTTATCACTCATAGTTGGCAATTTATTTTTGAAGGACTTCGAGGACAGGGCACTGAGGACTTCAGCGTTGCAACCAACGTTTTTTGGAGACACGTTGACGACACATCTGGCCTCATGGACGTGATAAGCTCAATCGATTTTTGGATCATTTTAACTGCCTTCACGCAAACAGCACATTTACTATGGAGGTCGAACGTGACGGGAAACTTCCATTTTTGGATGTAATGGTTTACAAAAAGGATGCGTGGAAGATTGCCGCCACACGAGACTATTGCAGCCGGATAAATTGGCGGTAGCAGAACACTGTTTAACGGAAGGACACAATATGATACACGACGAGACCCGCATAGTAACCAATTCCTCCGGTTTCTGGAACAGTGTTTAAAGAGAAGCCATTGAAATCAGGTTGATGAACAATCTAATAAACAGAGACAAGGAGTTTCCTCTTAATATATCTCAGCAGCTGCGGTTTCCTGAAGATGACGGACAGTTGTACCGTCGAAATATTGAATCGGTTTGATTTTATTATCCGGCAGAAAACCCGCAGAGGTTTCGAAGATTTGTCCCGCCGGGAAAGCCTACGAAGTTAAACCTAACATAAATCCTTGGATAACACAGGAGATACTGAACTCATTTGATGAAAGGAGAAAATATAAAAATTTATCAAGTGAAGCAGCCAAAATGGAGTATAGATGTCTGAAAAATGAGGTTGACAGGAAATGCAGACTGGCTAAGCAGGAGTGGCTTGAGGGGAAATTCAAGACGGTAGAAGAATGTTTAACTAGGGGAAAGATAGATACCGCCTACAGAGACATTTGGAGATAAGGAAAGCAGCACTATGAATGTCAAGAACTCAGATGTAAAACCAGTACTAACTAAAGATGGGAAAGCTGAAAGATGGAAGGAATAAATACAAGGCTTATACAGAGGAAATTAACTTGAAGGGAGTGTTGTAGAAATGGAAGACGAAGTAGAGGAAGATAATATAGGGCATACTACACTCCCAGATGAATTTGACAGAGCGCTGAAGGTTCGAGTTGAAACAAGGCCGCTGCAGAATTATGATCCACCTGGTAAGCAAGATCTATGAGACGGGGGAAATACCCTCATACTTCAAGAAGAATATAGTAATTCTAATTCCAAAGAAAGCAAGTGCAGGAAATTTGTGTAAAGTTCAAACTATCAGTTTAGTAAGTCGCTTTCACAAAATATTGACAAAAATTATTTATTAGGAACACATGAGGCAATACTCACGTTACGACCAATAAGATAGATTAAGGAAAGGGTAACCTACGTTCTTAGCGTTTGTAGACCTGGACATAGCTTTTGATAATGTTGACAAGAATACAATTTTTTCATATTCTTAAAGTATAACGGATAACATATAAGGAGCAAAGATTTGAACTTGTACCAAATCGAGACAGCAATTGAGGGGGCAGAGCAACATTGGTCTAAGTCAATCTTTTAAGAAATAGAGAAACAGCAGGTCAAAGTTATACACCAGTGGTTTTTCTTGGAATTTTCGAAATCCCACTCTTTTGGTAGTGGTGTATTCCATGATGTTTTGTTAACTTTACCAAAATGCTATAAGCTTAAGGGACTTAACTGCGGAGACATCAGTCCTTAAACTTACAAACATTAAGAATTATCTTATAATAAAGGCGACACAGACATCGATGATTGAGGGTCGGATTCGAACACTCAAAGTGGAACGGCCTCGCGCATCGGAGTATAAGCGCATTAATGCACTCGTCCGCTCCGTTGAGGATCAGTAAATTTACGATTATTTGTTTTATCAGTTTATTTCATTTCACCTGGACATCAGCCATACTTGATGTTATTACACGTGACTTCCCATTGGCTGTTTGAGGTTGGACCAATGTTGCACTCAAACAAAAGGGAAGTTTTATGGAGGGAAGAAATTATTGTCTTCTAAATTATATGTAAGAGGTGATATTGGTCTATGGCACATGATAGAAAGGTAGTTCACCTCACTAGACAACAGATGGCACCAGTATCACTTTCTCCGTATTGGTTAGACCACTGTTGCGCTCACTCCTTCAATTATTAAAGTCAAAGGGCGTGAAAGGGTCGCAGTTGTTGGGAAGGGAGTAAGACAGTATTATAGCCTTTCCCCAATATTGTTCAATATGTATATATTGATCAACGTGTGAAGGAAATTTGGTGACGGAGTTAAAGTTCAGGGAGAGGGAATAAAAACCTTGCGGTTAGCTGACGACATAGTAATCCTGTCAGAGACAGAAAAAGACCTGGAAGACCAATTAAAAGGAATTCATTGTCTTGAAAGGAAGGTACAATATTAACAAAACTAAGGTAGTGGAATGGAGTTTCAGAAAAACGGGTAATGCTGAAGGAATTAAATTAGGTAATGTGACAATAAAAGAAGTAGACGAGTTTTGTTATTTAGGTAGCAAGATAACTTTTGACGGTCGATGTAAAGAAGATATAACATGCAGAATGGCCATGGGAAGAATATCATTTCTGTTTAAAATATTGACATTTATGAAACGCGAAATTTTTTGACATCCAATATTAGTTTAAATATTAGGAAGTTCTTCCTGAAAGCATTTTTCTGGAGTGTAGCATTGTATGAGAGTGAGACATGGACTAAAAGGAGTTCAGACAAAAAGATGATGGAAGCTTTCGAATTTTGGTGCTACAGACAAATGATGTAGATTAGATGGGTAGATAGCGTAACTAATGAGGAGATGCTGAATAGAATTTGGTAGAAAAGGAGTTTCTGGCATACTCTAACTAAGAGCAGGAATTGGTCGGAGGGACACATTATGAGACATCAAGAAATCGTCAACTTAGAAGGAAGTGTGTGGGGTAATAATCGTACAGGGAGATCGAGGGACGAATACAGTAAACAGATTCAAAAGGATGTATGTTACCGTTCGTATTCTCAGATGATGAGGCTTGCACAAGACAGGGTAGCGTGGAGAGCTGCACCAAACCAGTCTGCGGACTGAAGACCACAACAAGCAGCTACAAAAACACCAAAATTTTGCTTGGGAACATATTCGCGCTCTTGTAACGCAGATTATGCTAAATAATTTTCTCCAGTCTCTCCGTCGTGTTCCGCCGTTCTTCTGCCATTAAATATGCCCCGTTCATTTTCTGTCATACTGCTACTGCATTTTCTCTCTCTCATTCTGCTCTCTGTATCTTCCATCACGATTATTTATTCTTTATACCTATCCATGCGGATAATTACCCTCTTTCTTAATTTTACTGTATCCTCCGTCTCTCTTTCTCTCACACTGTTGCTGTCTCGATCCAGTTTCCTTTCTTTACGTCACTGCCTGTCTTCCTACAGTATCAGTTCTCGCTCCCTCTCGCTCTCATACTGCCCCTTTTTTCTTCCGCCGTCACTCCGCTAATTCTTGCAGCATCAAAAAGGGTGAATATGTTCGCATTCCAAAATTTTTTGTGAGGAAGGGGGAATAAGGACTGTCAGCTGCTTCCTCAATTCTTTGTCAGTATTGTTTAAACATAAACGTATGTTCCTTTTTTGTGCCCCAACAGGAGCATTTTGCAGTCGGTTACTTTCTTTTCCTTCGGTTAGCAGGAAGTGCCCTTTATATAAAATATATTCTGCGTATAACTAAGATGTGAAAATATCTTTCTATATCTCGATACATTAATATACATTGTGAGACCAATAACAAAAGAAATTCAGTAGTTAATCGAGAGGAGATTTCAGACGTCTAAACAAAATGTCTCACAGAATAAGTATTTTGCATTAGTCTGATGTGGGAATGCCACGAGGTTTCCTCCGTCGGATATAAACCCAATATTTCGAGGATTTTGACATGCTGCTATGTACAAGCTTAAATCAAAATTATGTAAAGACTACGCATTGTGTTTTTACTTCTGCAAACTCTATATGTTGCAATACTTTGTTGATGCTGTGCAGTAACTGTGACGAATAACGAAAATAAAACGAATCCTTCACCAATCGGAGATACGAACTTTTAGTTAAGCGAAATCCAAATATTTCTGGAGCGTAAATTTGTTATGTCATATAAAATGTTTTATAACAGTCGGAACATCAACTCAACTGACACTTTCGTACCCAAGAAAAAGTATAAAGGTTCTCGAAGATGAGAAAATGGTCTTTCTACGCTGCTCAAAGCAGTTAGGGGATATAAACGTATTTCATTCATATATTGGTTACAATTGCAATTTGTGTGTGATACAGTACGAAATTTTGCTGTCTCGACTCTTTACTTGAGGTTTAGAGCGAGGCATCATGCGGCTAACATATTAGTCAAAACGTCATCTCGAGGCATAGACACTATGAGGCTATCATTCTCAACTTGAGAGGTTTTCCGCCATACTTCCGTGAGTTAAATATCCAGATCTGCAACCGTTGCGGGAGGCGCTGCTCTGGCTACAATGTGTCTGCCAAGTGCATCCCAGACATGCTCAATCGGGGTTTTAAGTCTGGGAACAAGCTGGCCATTCGTTCCTCAGCCTCAAGCATGTTGTCCACCAGTCCAGATGTGGAGAAGAGCGTTATCGTTCACCATCAGGAACCCAACTTCTTTGCCATCAGCACAGTGCACAACTAAATGTCGAATGACCTCGTCTATGTACATCTGAGCAGTCCATACTTCCGCCAATACTGGCTCCTACCCACACCATTCGTGATGTTTCCTGCACGTAAGCAGTATTCTTTGGAGTTCCAATCTCTCTTAAAATGACGGAATGACGATTGTCCGGCTGAACACAAAATCGTGACTCATCTGTGAACAGACCCAGATGCCGTTCATCATGACTCTAATCCCGAAGTTCCTTCATCCAGATTCAGCTGGCTAAACAGTGTCGTGATTTTAATGGGACACACCATTCGCCTCCGTGTGAATTGGCCACACTCCCGAAGGCGATTTCTGAGTGTTTGTGTCGATACTGCGCGTCCTTTTACTTCCTGGAAGTCTCAACCGGCTGTTAACCTGAGAGGAAGGGTCATCTCTTGCTGATGTTAGGCATGGACGACCTTGGTCTTGCCTCCTTTTAACGGTTCCTGTTTTCTGAAATCGCGTCCATGTCCTGTAAATTACACTTTCGCAGCTACGTCCACAATACAGTAGCAGTTACAGCAGAGTCCCGAAAACTCGGCACCCGGCAGTCCGGATAACTCGGGCCACCCCCCCCCCCCCTCCGCCCTCCCACCTTGCAATCCCTCTGGAATTATTCCGTGCTCGCAGAATGCAAGATAGAATTGAAATCTTGGCGTGGGTCTAGACGACATATTTTCTTGTGCCACCTACACCCTATTTAAAAATCTTTTATGTTTCATTAATGCAGTACGCAGATGCGTTATCATATTATGGTGATAAAAATTATAGGCGTGCATTTTTAACAGCGCCTTTTAAAATCAGCTTACGCGCGATGGGAATTTTAGTGAAATATTTTTTATGAAGTAAATCACTATTGTTCATACTTTTCATTGTTCAAGGCTATATACCTTATTAAAATAGTTACCTAAATGTAAATTAGAGTACGTACTCTAAGTAACGAATATCATGTCTTAGATATTATCTTAGATTTATTTTGTGTTACTGAATTACATCATTTTTATTGTATTCTAAAATAACAATAGAAAGTATTTTATATAAAAAATCTTACCTATTCTTTTTTAACGCCATTCTCGATAACCCGGCATTTTTACAAACCCGCCCAACATGCGGTCCACATTAGACCGAGTTTTCGGGGCTCAACTATATTACAAAAATGCCAGACAATGTGATAGAACGTAAACTGCGTAAATTGACAAATATAATATACGACACAAGAGTTTGGACGCCAAACTATACAAACAACGCCGGAACACGAAATTAGGCATGGCTGACCATAACACAAAGATTGACCATACTATGTATTACGAAAACGACAAAAATTTGAATTGTGCCCCATTTGCCATAATCAGTGTTTTCTAGAAGTTCTCTGAGATAACAGAGCCAAAGTCCTTCTAAATCCAAATAAAGATGGTCCAATGGGAATAATCTCTGCTGGAGTCCTGATTGTTTGCTGTGATGCTACTTTATGTGCCTGCTAATGACCATGCATATACCTCTCCAGCAAACGTTGCTGCGCAAGACGTTTCGTCAACATTTATAGATAAGGACTACCATAGCACGTCTCTTGTCAGGCTAAAAGTTTCAGCTACACACGAGAGAGATAAAAAGATAGGGACGGACGGGGAGATTCAACCGGACGTACTGTCGACCGTTAACCATAAAGTGGCTTATGCTATATAGGAGTAAAGGGGAATGTATGTATTTGAGCCAACATGGCATGCTAGCTCGCTGCCATTGAAATGCAACAATCGGATTTCGTATCTACCATTTAGCTTAGACCTCTAAATGAAGTATAATAAGGTCCAGTGGTCAGAGCAGCCTGAATACAAGCTCGGAATCAACACGAGTGGAAAAGAGAACCGGTCTTGTTTATATAAAGTGCAGCATTCTATTTCTCATCTATAGTGACTGAAGGAAAGGCCTACGTCTTATGTCCCAATGAGGATTCTAACTTCTTTCTTTCCGAATGTGTTTCTATGTATTAAGGACTGACGCAACTTCTGCATTGCTTTACATATAAGTTTTGTTGCCTCGTACATCGGTTAAAATTTCCGATGGAGGCAATACGAATGACGTATTGTTTATATACGTTGTGGTAGTTACACCGACGTAACTAACTGCCTGAAGCGCTGCGATAAATGTGAGGAGCTTTGTACATGCTGCTTGTTTGCATAGCAACGTGCGTCATCGATGCCGTAATTAGCTTGTCCATCTACTTGCGGTAACACGTATTATGCAGAACTCAATTTAACCGGAGTTTGATGAGTGACAGATACATCTGTATGCGTTGTGCACGTATCGTTTTGTGACTGTTTTCTCATTTTTGTTACGATTATTTTCACCTTACGTGAACTGCGGGACACATTGTAAACTACTTCAAAAATTTATTTCTGTTCACGATGTTCAATAAATACTGAACTGCTGTATCTAAATAGCGAGACGTATTATCTAGGAAATATGAGACTGGACAGAGTAAGGAACAGGATTATAGAATTGGTAAGTCTTTGCCTTCAAAATACTGTCAAGCCAATGTTGGTGCCACGGGCTTAACAGGTGAAACAGTATCAACATTAGGAATTTTTTTCTCAGCAGATATTGTTTGTCATAAAAATCTATCAACGTAAGACAATGTACGGTACATCAACATATCTTAGACCTAATGGTTGTGATTTATTTCCAGTAGCAGAGTCTGCACGGCCACTGCGGTCGGGGGTTCGAATACCCCCTCGGGCATGGATATTTGTGCCGTCCTAGTTCGTAAGTAGTTCATAAGTAGTTTGTAAGTTTAGGGACTGATGACCCCGTAGTTAAGTCCCATAGACTATACAAACAACAACAACAAGTAGCAGAAAAGATCGTCGCAAAGCAGATTTTTTTCCATAGTAATTTGGTAAAAATTTCATTCTCTTCCTAAATGTTGGGGCGAAACGTTTATCGTCTACATATTTTTTCGAGAATTTGTTATCTGTATAACACACTTACACAGCAATATGTATCATTAACGATTTTGTTTGGGGAATTTGCTTTCTCAGCACAAAATTTTGCATGGCAATACACACATGAAATCGGGGTTAGTAGATATGAGCAGGTGTCACATATGTGACCCTGTAGGAATCATAATTTCCATTAGAAGCCTTTAAATTTAAACTGTATTAAAATCCAATACCATGGACAGTATCCCTACATTGTATAGTTGAACGAAGTTCAGAGAAGATAGTAGCAGTGTCCGTTGAGCAACAGTGAAAGTAAGCTGTATTATAAACTTCAGGTATGTATTGTAGAAATGTATGCACGGTTTTCGGCAAAGTAGGTCAGTTGTCGATGTCTTTCCTAATGACACCATCGTGAAGAGTGTTTGCAACGAATATCCGTCTATTGGGACAAATAAAATTTCTTCTGACACTGTTGCTTGCACGCGTAAGGATTCTAGACAATTTGTTAACTTCATTTATCTGCGTACCTTAACGACAGCTACTCTGTCTTCTCGCCAGAGGTTAACGTTGTGACTGAGAAATTTGAAATCAGCATGCAATCCTGTACTAGATGTTGTCTTCCAGTTTGTTGCCGGTGAAAAGGGTCGGATACAATCCACGTCCATATCTTACAACTTGTCAAAGACGTGCATTATTCTTGAATTCATACATACATCTGTAAAAACATTGCCTATGTATTATGGAAAGAATTTTCTATACCTGCACATGGTGATGAGGATACCAACAGAAACTTCCGGAAGATTAAAAGTGTGGGACGCGACCGTGATTCGACACTGGGACCTTTGCCATTCGTGGGCAAGCGCTCTACCTTCAGAGCTACCCTGGCACGCTTCATGGTCCCTACTCACAACTGTACTTCCGCCAGTACCACAAATACTGCTTCCCCAAATTCACAGAAGTTATCCTGCGAAACGTGCGAGACTAGCATTCCCGGAAGAAAGGATATGGTTAGAGACAAGGCTTAGCAGAGTCTAGGGGATGTTTCCAGAATGATATTTTCACGCTGCAGCTGAGTGTGCGCTGATTTGAAACTTCCTGGCAGATAAGAAGTCGAATCCCGGTTCTGGCACACAATTTTAATAACAGTTTCGAATTCTGCTTCCTGCACACAATTTTAATGGGCCTGGAAGTTTTATATCAATGAACACTCCGCTTCAGAGTGAAAATATCATTGTGGAAACTTCCCCTAGGCTGTCGCTAAGCCATGTCTCCACCATATCCCTTCTGCCAGGAATGCTATTCCCGCAAGTTTCGCAGAAGAAGGTCTGTGAAGTTTGGAAAGTAGGAGGCAAAGTTAAAAGTAGGCAGCCATAGGTTGAAGTTCATTATTTATGGATTTTTAGCTTTATTTTTGAGAATCTGAACGTGTATCCGCCTTATAGCTTTATTTTGTATGTGAAAGTCATCCACGATCGATAACCTCAGTCCATGTTTGTAACTACTGCACAGTATTTCTTTGCAACTGCGATGTAGCATCTGCGCTACAGCGGCTTCTTTGACTGCTGAGGCGAGTAGTAGAGAGTGAGCTGTTGAGCAGAAGAGTCGATTGTGGGCTAGGCTAGCTGACAGACGTATGGCAACTGTGTTGTGTACTAAGGCTGAATTGGTCAGCAATGATTGTATTGAGTTTGATTTATTTCACTCTACATTTATGAATACAAACGCACATATGATTAGAGAAACTCCTTGATTTAAATAGAAAGACTCAATAAAAATAGGAAACTTTCACTTAACAAACTTTCATCAAGCTTTCACTTTCACTTAATAAACTTGCAACAAGAAGCTTTCTCCTGTCGACCTTTCTGCCAGGATAGTGCAAAAACAGGGACACGTAGTCAGATATAATCTTCAATTTATTTTGTTTATTGCCGCGGAGGAGTAGCCGAGCGGTCTAAAGCATCTCGCTGCGGAGCGCGCGGTTGCACGCCGTGGAGGTTCGAGTCCTCCCTGGGGCATGGGTGTGTGTGTTTGTCCGTAGGTTAGTTTACCTAGGTTTAAGTAGTTTGTAAGCTACGGACTGATGACCACGCAGTTTGGTCTGATAGATTTACAGACTTTTTTTGTTTATTATCCTCTATCTAATTGTTTAGTAGCGTAAGATTTACTAACATAGCATTTTTATAGCTATAAGTATTGTGCGTAATGATTACTCAGTTTGCCTTTATTATTAATTTGTGCATTTTTATTATTTACCAATTATTGTGTCGCGTAAAGTGTTCCGCGTTGCACGCGCTTTTTGCAAAGGCTCGCGTGTCTATTATTGATTAACCTAGTACGACCCTTTTATTTAGGGAGTGCTTTAATTTATCTTAGAAACCTTCACATATTGCGTGTCATTTTCGGTCTTACTATGTCAAGAAACAGAATAACCCGTAACGACCTGAAAATGAATAATGATAGTGATCTTGTTCTTGACGCAAATAGAGAAGAGGCTGGTTCACAAGCAACTTCTCACGGCGATGATGTTAATTTAAATAATAGAGTAACTGATGAAAACTGTGAAAAGGACGAGGTAAATCCTCATGATACGAATTCAAATTATCATGACACTGCCTGTGGCAGTAATCACACTGAAAACCATGTGTTACATCAGCCGAGGTCTGCTTCAAAAGAATTAACTTGTAATTCACGCTTTGAAAGTTTGAAGAGTAGTATCGACAAATTGGTTGAAGACAAAGAAATTTTCAAAGCAGAAATAGCGTCTGATGTTACCAACAAAATCGAACGGTCCAAACGTGAAATTCGCAATAAGATCAACCCTGTATTAGAAAATCTTGATTCCCGTATACAGCACTATGAAGTTGAAGGGAACAAGAAAATTACTGACATTGCCAAACGAGTTTGCAGAACTTGCGGTATCAGTCAATCAAATTTCAGAAAATAGCGAGATACAGTCGGATGTTACACAACCCGTACCGCTAGCGGAAATGGAGGAATTTCAGAGTTTGAACCGAATCACAAATGGCTTAGCAGCTACTAGCCATCAGCAGAACGAACTCATAGGATGCATTGAAGAAACTTTAGACCTCTTACGCGAAAACAAATGTTCAAATGTTTGTTAAGCTTATGGGATTTAACTACGGGGTCATCAGTCCCTAAACTTACAAACTACTTATCAGCTACCTTATACTAAGGACGGCACAAATATCCATGCCAGAGGGGGGATTCAAACCCCGACCGTAGTGGCCGTGCAGACCGTGACTGGAGCGCCTCAGTCCCCTCGGCCACCGCGGCCGACACGCGAAAACAGACAACCGGAAGAATCTGTAAATATTTCTCACAATTAACAAACAGAATCCAGCGCAGTAGGAATTTTACGGCGAGAGAGAGACTTGAAAGCCGCAGACAACAGTGACGTTCCGCCTCACAGTATGCGGGCACGAGCACACTCGTGGTCTAGATCAAAAGACGGGTTCAACTATGAACATTTCCTCACCGTCAGAAAGTTCAAGGTCTTTAGGAACAGTTCCAATGACTTGCACCCGTGCGAATGGCTACAGCAATTTGAATACTGTTGGCCACCAAACTGGCCTATTGATCAAAATACCCAGTTCATGGTCGGTCATCTAGAAGGAGAATCGGCTACTCGCATGCGAATGCATATTTATAATTGTGACAGTGAAAATGATTTTAGTAGAATATTTTTAGCCGCATACTGGTCACAAGCGGCGCAAGATCGCACAGAGAACAACCTAAAAATGCTCAGAAGTTTTGAGCGCTCTGGTTTCGCAACACCTGCTGATTGTTTTCAGGATATGATTCAAAGGAATCAATTCCTGACATTCCAATATATTCCTACCGAGTTAATACGTCTTTGCCTAAATAAATTACCACCTGATTTGCGGCAAGTTGCTATAGCAGCACATTGCAAACATGATATAGAGGCTTTCCTCGAGTTACTGCAAGAGCTAGAAAATGAAGACGATGATTACCTCAGGAAATCAACGAAATAACAGGCAAAGAAATGATCGTTAATCACATCACAGCCCACCACGGAATTATAACAATTTTTATAATGGTTGTAGCAATGGGCAAGACTACTAACACCATTCCGATAATGGTCACGGACAACCACAATCTAATTATAATAATCAGGACAATTACAACAACCATAACAATGACAACCAATATTCAAACCACCATTCCGACCGTCAGAATAACTTTCGCGGTCGTAATAGAGACAGGAATTTTGATCGCCGTAGACGCTACAACAATAACCATTATAACGACTCACGCAATACAAATTGGCGTGATAGACCCAATGATAATCGTGAAAATAACAGAAACTACTCGAACGATAGATCTCACGAACGACATTCAAACTCATCATATAGTAATAATTCCAGTGAGCATCGTCAACAAAATAATCAGCAATCACAAAATTGGCATAATAATAATCACTACCAGCCAAAGTGAACCGGTTGAAATGAGGTCACCTAACCCACGTCACAATATCCCTCAAAACGGCCCGTCACAAAGTTGACTTGCGGCCGCAGCGGCGAATAATTTGTCCGACCAACAAGCTCATTCAAATGAACATACAGCATGTTTTATTGAATCCGAACAGCCGGAAAACATCAAGAATTCCATTAAACATTTATCCAATGCTAACATTGTCGTTGCTCATGCAGAGGTCATTGTGACGTAATTCCTACTACACGAGACAATATGGACAATGACACACATTCTTATTTTATTCCAAGTAACACGAACACACATCATTAGTGACGAAATAAAACAAACAGACAATGACTCAGAATGGGAAACTGATAGTTCACCTTCCCACTGTGAACAAGATGTAGTGCATGATGTTAATTTTATTCAACCTGTCTCGGTCCCAATTTACCACAGGCCGCATATTGAAATAGATTGTAACGACACTGTTTCGGTTGTCTGTAATAAGAATATTGAAAACTAGCATAATATGTCTCACGAGTTTGATCAATTAAATTTGCAAGACATTAATGTGTGTGAATGGGTTGAGAATTACTTGCCTTGGTTGGATAAAGACAGTGTGTGTGACAGTGATGAATCTCCCCTGTGTAATGGAAATGAGTGTGATGACGATTATGGCCTTATGGATACTTTCATTAATCAGGAGAATATACTAAACCATGACGAACAATGCGAAATGCACTTTGTTGATTGTGACGACCCGAAGGATATTTTATTGCAAGAAAAAACCGACTATTTAAACGTACCTATCCACCCCATTGTTTCAGTTCAAATTGGCAATGCTAACTATTCGGCAGTTTTGGATTCCGGTAGTCCCATTTCGGTTGTTAGTGAAACCATTGTCAAACAATACTCGTACTTTTCAAGTTGCCCCATACTACCGTAGTTATCTAGAAGGATTCGGGGGATTATTTCCGGCAAAGCCGTTGACATCAGGCGCCAAGAGCGCGTAGAATTTATCTGCCAAGATCATCAATTTTCGATAAATCTTCTAATAGTTCCATCTTTAACCACACAATTGATTCTCGGTCTCGATTTCTTAACAGAGTATCGTGTCACTTTGTACTTTAATAATGCTATTGCCACTGCTATCATCGACAATCACGTAATTCAGTTGAAATTCGAAGACTGGATTATGAGGCACGAAGAACAATCCCATCGCTTAAAATCCCTATCCACTTCTAATTTGTCCCCTGATGTTCAAAATTATGTTGATGTCACTGACAAATATCTAGAAGACAATGATAATTTATTTCCAACGTCATCAATGCAAAACTTAACGGAGTTGTAGATGCTTCAGAAAGAGACAAACAAGATTTATTTCTTATTACGAGAAAATTTTCCCACGTCTTTGCTAATACGCCTGGAACCGTTAAGAACTTCCTATACGAATTTAAAGTAAAAGAGCACAACAAATTTTTCTTTCCGCCATACCCCATTCCTCTCGTTTATCGAGATTGAAGGCTGAAGTTCAATCCATGTTAGAAAATCGAGATTGAAGGCTGAAGTTCAATCCATGTTAGAAAATCGTATCGTTGAACCTGCTACCAGTTCATACAACAGCCCCCTTCACGTCGTAGTAAAGAAAGACAAAGTCTTGTTTTGGATTCTAGACAAATCATCACCGTAATAATTCCAGAAAGTGACCGACCACAATCTCTTGACGAGTTGTTACAGAAATTTAATGGGGTTAATGTCTTATCCACACTGGACTTAAGATAAAGTTTTTGGCAGATGAAATTGCACCCCGACAGCAGGAAAAATACGACCTTCCTTTGCTACGGCAATTGTTATCAATTCCGTAAGCTCCCTTTCGGCCTTTGTATTTCATCTTCTGCGTACATTCGGGTTATGAATGCCACTCTTCCTGATGATGTAAAACAACGTATCCAGACTTACGTCGATGATATTCTTATCGCAGAGGACTCTTGGGAAAATCACAATAAATCACAACATTATTTGTTACAAGTCTTTGCCGACGCCGGCATCACAGTGAACCTCGAGAAATCCCAGTTTGGTTGTTCCCACATTAAGTTTCATTATACCAGCTTCATCAAACAATTGCGACGTAACAAATATTATATGTCGTCGCATCACAGTAGTCACAGTAATAACAGTTTTTAAGATGTAGGTTCCTCCACCATCTGCGAAATAGTCGCAGCACTAAAAGTTTTTACAATCAGTGTTACCTTGATATCTCGGCGTTCGGTGTAACTGCTCGGAGATCTGCATCTAAAATTTCAATAAAGCAGAAACATGTGGAATTCTCCAAAATATGTGCAGCTGGAGGAAGTTTCTCCAATTTAGGTGTAACACCAGGTAAAATTTAAATCGTTGTTTAATTTCGATAACTGTTCACAATTGTGACTAACACTTTAACACTGAAAATACAATAAGGTGACCAGCATAGAGGCGGCCTCGAAATCTCACTCCATACTGCCTTTTAATGGCCTCTGCTGGCCCTCCTGATATACAATCTTAACCATACGTAGCATCAGTGGCGTAACTATGGGGGGGGGGGGGGGGGGGGGAGATGAGGGGGATAGGGGATAGAACCCCCTCCCCCCCAGAACCCGAAAAGAAAAAAAAAGGAGAAATCGTATAACAGCAATATGGTAAAGATTGAAAACTTGGGATGTTTTACCATGAGCTTTCATTGGATGGGAGTGAATTAGTTTCTTCAACAGGAGTGGTAGATGGTAGAGTGTCTGGGAACTGACTAAAATTTTGCTCGTCAAGCAGATCTATCCCCCCCCCCCCCCCACCCCCCAAAGCCAAGTCCTAGTTACGCCACTGCCTAGCATTGTTGTTAACACTTAATACATGAAAATATTTGATTTGTAATTCCCTTTCCTAAATTATGTGAATGTTAATAATCTATAAACAAAGTTAAATCCTGTCTTAATCTCCCTAACACATAAAAATTCATATATTCATTAATACGAAATCAAACAGTACATATTACATTTGTATATATATCATGAAATATAATGAATAGCAAATACTCCTATCATGTATATATCTGAGGTAGGTGTGGCTATTAATTTCTGTCTTGTTAATGGTTGGAAAGAATACGGCCTATTGTGACTTTATCTACACAGTGAATGCATGCTTTAAGCCTTCTTTCCTTAATCAGCTCAAATATTACATAGAATTGAATATACATTAAAGGTTGTCTGTTTATAAGGTTTGAAACGTATCCCATTACTTTACTTAAGTGTCTGAGTACTAATTTTGTTATGACTCTATGGTCCACCATGTGCTTTAACATATTTGCACATTTATGTTATACTATTATGTTTTATATGTTCCTGCCAATGGATAGGTTCCTTTACGATATTTACTGACTTTGACATTGATTTGGTAAAACACTGGGAACTCTGATGTGTCATAAGGACATTTGTTTACATTTGGCTGCTTGTATAAATTCACAATAAAAATGTTTCTTAAGTAAATGATGCATAAAATACTGCCAAGATCTTGCATGTTACATATCATTGGACACATTATCTCCAATAAGGGTATCCATCTCGATCCTGAGAAATTAGACGCGATTGACAAAATGCCGATTACCACCACTAAAAGGCAATTAAGAAGTTTTTTAGGACTAATTAATTTTTGCCGGAAATTTCTATAACTAAAGAACCTACACCACCCCCCCGATTATATGAACTAACTGGCAAGAGTATTGTTTGGTATTGGTATGAAAACCGCACAGTATGAATTTCAGTCACTTAAAGATGCACTTATGAACGCACCTATACTACATCACCCCGATCTTTCTAAAAACCTTTTGCATTGCTAATGACAGTTCGAAGTTCGGTCTAGGCGTTCATGTCTTTCAGGAAATTGAAATCCGAACGTAATTATTCTACTACCGAGATGGAGGCCACTTGCCATAGTGTGGGCGTTCGAAAAATTTCGCTAGTGTCTCTTTGGCAGGCACATAAAAGTGTACACCGACCACCGTGCTCTTCAGTTTTTGATTACGGCAAAACTAAGTCAAACCGCCTTCGGCGGTGGGCTTGTTTCTTCAAATTCGACTTTTCAATTGTTCATATACCCGATAAAGAGAACATTATTGCGAACACTTTGTCTCGTTCCCCGGTTGGCCTCATTAAGTCAACGGATGAAGCGTTGTTGTTGTTGTTCTGGTCTTCAGTCCGGAGACTCCACAATACCCTATCCTGAGTAAGCCTCTTCATCTCCACATAAGAACGGCAACCAACATCTGTCTGAATCTGCTTACTGTATCCATCTCTTGGTCTTCCTCTGCGATTTTTTCCCCATGCACTTCCCTGCAACGCTAAATTCACAATTCCTTGATATCTAAGAATGTGTCCTACCAATCTATCCCTCCTTTTAGTCAAGGTATGCCAGAAATTTCTTTTCTCCCCAATTCTGTTCAGTACCTCCTCATTAGTTACGCGATCCACCCACCTAATCTTCAGCATTCTTCTGTAGCACCATATTTCAAAAGCCTCAATCCTCTTCCTGTCCGCACTGTTTATCGTCCATGTCTCACTCCCATACAAGGCAACACTCCATACAAATGCCTTCAGAAAGGACTTCCTTACGTTTAAATCAATCAAAACTCATCTACCTCCTTTATTGCTTCGTTTCCCAATCTAATTCCTTCATCATCACCTGATTTCCTTACACTACACTCCATTACCCTAGTTTTGCTCTTGTTAATGTTCATCTTATATGCACCTTTCAGCACACTGTCCATTCCCTTCAACTGCTCTTCCAGGTCTTTTGCTGTCTCTGAGATTATTAAAATGTCGTCGGCAAAACGCAACGTTTTTAATTCTTCAACCTGAACTTTAATTCCTTCTCCAAATTTCTCCTTGCTTTCCTTTATAGCATGCTCAATGTACAAATTGAATATCAATGGAGAAAGACTACAACCCTGTCTTACTCCATTTCCAACCACTGCATCCCTTTCATGCCCTTCAACTCTGATAACCGCTGTCTGGTTTTTGTACAAGTAGTAAATAACCTTACGTTCCCTATATTTTACTCCTGCTTGCTTCAGAACTTGAAAGAGTTTATTGCAATCAACATTGACAAAAGCCTTCTCCAAATCTACAAAAGCTAGAAATGTAGGTTTGCCTTTTCTTAATCTATCTTCTAGGATAAGCCGTAAAGTGAGTATTGCCTCCCGTGTTCCTACATTTCTCCTGAACCCAAACTTATCTTCCCCGAGGTCGGCTTCTACCAGCTTTTCCATCCCTCTGTATATAATTCGTGTTAATATTTTGCAACCATGACTTATTTGACTGATGGTTCTGTAGTTTTCACACCTGTCTGCACCTGCTTTCTTTGGAATGGGGATTATAACATTTTTCTTAAAGTCTGAGGGTACTTCTCCTGTCTCATACGTCTTACGCACCAGGTGAAACAGGTTTGTCATGGCTGGTTCTCCCAGAGACTTCAGTAGCTCTGAGGGAATATCATCTACTCCAGGGGCCTTGTTTCGACTTAGGTCTTTCAGGGCTCTGTCAAATTCTTCTCTCAGTACAGTATCTCCTATTTCATCTTCATCTACATCCTCTTCCCTTCCTACCATATTGTCTCGAAGTTCATTTCCTTTGTAGAGCCCCTCTATATGCTCTTTCCACCTTTTAGCTTTCCCTTCTTTGCTGAGAACTGGTTTTCCATCAGTGTCCTTGATATTCATAGAGCTGTTTTTCTTATCTCCAAATGTTTCTTTTATTTTCCTGTAGGCTGTATCTATTTTTCCCCTATTTATACATTCTTCTACATCCTTGCATTTGCCTTCTAGCCACTCCTGCTTAGCCATTTTGCACTTCCTGTAAATCTCATTTCCTAGTCATCTGTACTCCATTTTGCCTGTTTCATTTACTGCATTTTTATATTTTCTCCTTTCATCGATTAAATTTAGTATCTCCTGTGATATCCAAGGATATTTTGTAGGTCTTGCCTTCCTACCTATTTTGTCCTCTGCTACCTTCACTATTTCATCTCTCAATTTTACCCATTCCTCCTCTACTGTTTTATTTTCCCCTGTTTCTGTCAATTGTTGCCTAAAGCTCCCTCTGAAATTCATAAGAACCTCACGTTCCTTCAATTTATCCAGGTCCCATCTCCTTATTTTCCTACCTTTTTGTAGTTTCTTTAGTTTCAGCCTACAGTTCATAACCAACAAGTTATGGTCAGAGTCTATATCTCCCCCTGGGTATGTCTTACACTGTAAAACCTGGTTCAGAAATCTATGTCTTACCATTATAAATTCTATCTGGTATCTCCCGGTGTCTCCTGGTCTCTTCCACGTATACAACCTTCTTTTGTGATTCTTTAACCAGGTGTTTGTTATAACTAAATTATGTTCTGTGCAAAATTCTACCAGGCGGCTTCCTCTTTCATTCCTTTTGCCCAGACCATATTCACCTACTATCTTCCCTTCCCTTCCTTGTCCTACTACTGAATTCCAGTCTCCTATCACAATTAAGTTTTCCTCTCCCTTAATTGTCTGAATAATTTCCATTAGCTCCTCATATATTTCTTCGATTTCCTCATCATCGGCAGAGCTAGTTGGCATATAAACCTGTACTACTCTTGTCGGTGTTGGCTTCGTATCTATCTTGACAATGATAATGCGATCACTGTGCTGGTCATAGTAGTTTACCCGCATTCCTATTTTCTTATTCATTATCAATCCTACTCCTGTGATACCCCCAATTGATTTTTTATTTATAATCCTGTACTCACCTGACCAGAAATCCTGTTCATCCTGCCACCGAACTTCACTAATCCCTACTATATCTAACTTCAATCTATCCATTTCCCTTTTTAAATTTTCTAATTTTCCTACACGATTAAGGGATCTAACATTCCACGCTCCGACCCGTAGAATGCTAGTATTGTCTTTCCTGATGATCACATCCTCCTGAGTAGTCCCCGCCCGGAGATCCGAATGGGGGACTATTTTACCTCCGGCATATTTTACCCAAGAGAATGCCATCATCATATGTTCATACAGTAGAGCTGCATGTCCTGGGGAAAGGTAACGGCTGTAGTTTCCCCTTGATTTCAGCCGTTCGCAGGAGCTGTGCGGTAAAGCCACATTAGCTGATGTTACAAGGCCAGCTCAATCAATCATCCAGACTGTTGCCTTTGTAACTACTGAAAAGGCTGCTGCCCCTCTTCAGGAACCGCACGTTTGACTGGCCTCTCCACAGATACCCATCCGCTGTGGTTGCACCTACGGTACGGCTATCTGTATCGTTGAGGCACGCAAGCCACCCCACCTCGGCAATGTCTGTGGTTCATGGGAGTGGGGATGAAGCGTATCTTGATAATAATTTCAGCATTTTGTATATGCAGAAGGTCGCTTTTGAAAACTCCACCACGCTCTCCGATATCACCGGGGAGCAAGATAGAGACCCTATTTGGCATGATATTAAGGTGCAATGGCACAACAAACACAGTGTTGCAATTAGTCAATTTTATTATGTATATACAAATATACTGTTTAAACGTCGTTCTCCCAACAGTCATTGTGGTTACTTTGTATTCTGGATGCATCTGACAACAAACTCATTTGGTACACCAACTTTAGCTATGGCCATTACGGTGCCAAGAAATGTTTCGCTAAACTTAGAGATTCCTGTTATTTCGTTAACATGGAACGACGTATCCGTAATGTCTTATCGCGCTGCAAGCTCTGTCAAAAGGCGAAGCCGCAAAATTGAAACAATTTGCAGCTGTTGATCTTTTCGGCACTCTACCCCGAACTAATAATGGTTTTACGTATGTGTTCATTGCAGTGGAACTTGTCTCAAAATTCGTTTCTTTCACCCCTCTCCGGCGTGCCACAGCTAAAACTGCGACCGCCGCTTTTGTCAAACATTTTCTTAAAGAGATGGGTCACATTGATAAAGTTATTTCTGACAACGGACCACAATTTAGAGCTCAAATTTGGTTGCGAATGCTTCGGCGTCGAACAATTAAACCTGTTTTTATTTCTCCGTACCACGCCACATCTAACCCATATAAGCTTATCATTAAAGAACTCGGCAATTTGTGTCGCCTTTACTGTCACCGCCAACATAATACTTGGGACAAATACCTGTCTTCGTTCCAAAACATTATTAATGAATTGCCAAATGACTCCACCGGTTTATCACCATTGTTAGTCTTGAAAAATAAGCAACCACCTGATCGCATCAGAGAATTAGTGCCTTTCCCCTACTACCGAAAGCTACGCCATCATGATATTGTTGATTTGGCGCTTGCCAACATCAAAGTAGCCGCCGAGAAACGAAAACGACAGTATGGTAAAGGTGTCGCTAAACAATTCTATGTTGGACAGAAAGTTCGGGTTAAATCTCATCGCCTCTCTCACAAAGGCAGAGCACAGATTCATAATTTTTTTTTCTTTATAACGGTCCGTACAGTATTAGGAAAATTATCCACGACAACGTTGTTGAAGTGGAAACCCTCAAAACTCGCAAATGCATAGGTGTACATCACATTTCTAACGTAAAGGTCTTCGTAATGTAACAGTTTTCTTCTTTTGGCATTGTTTTATGATTCTTCAAATCGCCACTTCTGATTGGTCGTCTTTTATACTTTGTATTCGCTGCCTGAATGTCACGTCTGATTGGCTGCACTTGCATCTCGATATCGTCACTATAGATATCGCTCTTTTGATCTATATTACGGGAGTACTAATTTATATCCAATCATAGCTCTTGTCATGTTGACAGATTGAGATAATTGAAACCTTGTTTTCGCTGGTACAAGTGACAGCTCACCAAAATAAGCACGCTGCATGACAGCATTTTACTACCTCGTTTTTGTACAGAAATGCGAACAAACCTCGCTATGTGTACACTTCACGAGTACTTCTGACATTGTTTTCAATGTTTATTTATTTTTTTTTTCATCTACGGAACATAGAATAATATATTTCGATTTATCCTGTGGCTCAATTATTCTTTTGTTGTATGACATGTCACTAATACTGTATATATTTCCAGAGTCGATTGAACCTAATTACTACCGTGTCTATAGCAGATGTCTTAAGTATCATGTTGCTTGGAAGAAGCTTAATGAGAATGATGAAGTTTTTTTATGATTATGATGATGTTTTTTATTATATGGCTTGTATGGATATTGCTTTGGAGTTTAAGGAAAGGTATATTTGTATTTAAGAGATGTGATGAAGAGTTCAGGTTATGCTAAGGGAAGTTTGTAATGTACTTCAGCACCAATATGATAATGAGGGTCTCTGCTCCAATGTCACTAATCGATGTACAGATGAATACGCGTCAGTAATTGATAATTAGTGAGGCTCTTCATAGGCAACATTATGTTATGACAATTGTGTCCCTTGCAAAGCACATAGACTGTTTCACATCCGTGTTTTCATTCTAATATTTTCTAGTCTATCTCCTGATGCACATAGTGTATTAGCCCCCAGTAGGTTGAGTGATCACTGTATGACTTTCTTTCATGCAAATTTGCAAACAAACTGTTGTTGTACTTAAGCTGATAGCTTTGTATTTCAGTATTTTTCTGATACCTTTTGTGAGCTGTACTTGTGTCACACAACTATCTATGCAGAAACTAATCATACAAGCCAAGGATTATTTTACTGACTTAAAAGAATAATCGAGAGGCAGACCTCGTGTAAAATGTTATTCCTTATGGCATTCATGTTTTCAAAGAAATGGTATTTAATTGAAAGATGACCCTGGAGGAAATGTAGAAATGAATTATACTTACCAATAATTGATTGTGGACCTTACCTGGCACCAACAATGTTCATGATTTCATTGTAAGCTCATGATAATGATTTTGTTTGGCATCATACAATGTCGTAGCGTGAATTGAAACCACAGTAATTTGATGTTTTTCATACTACTGCAACTGTGTTAGTATACCTACAGCATTATGGATGTAGTTTGAATACCAATGCCACTGCATATACTGATAACATGGCTGATGCTTGAAATAGGCATCTGTTCTTATGGACACGAATGATTATTTAATTTCTCACTGTTTCTATATTACCCATAGGTTCACTGTAATCTTGTAAATAGTATCTCCTGTAGATAGGTAGAGATAGAGGCATGGTGTGACTGTCATTTGACACCACTAACCACACTAAACTTCCTTACTTCATATTTTACCATAGGGCATTATTTTTCCCCACGGAAACGTTAGTTTTAAGTGTGTCTTTTAGGTTCTGAATATTGGTATGGCACTGTTTATTGCCAAAATAATTTGTTTAGTTTTAGAATTTTCTTGTTTTGAATTTTTCTTGTTTTGCTTATGAAATTGCGGAACGATGGTCTACATATATGACTTTTCATAATTTTGGAAATGTTGAGGGACCCAAGTGGGCCTCCAATGTCAATATTTATATGGACTAGAGGACACTTGACTATCCCTGTTGTAATTACACTACAAATATTATTTCTGTTGCTGAAACATTGTTGCTAGCCTCTATTGTCAATGATACATGACAAAACATTGTCTGTGGCACTGATGAATTTAATTTACCACTGATATAAGAGATTTCTACAGGCGTATGCCTGATGTAAGTCCAGACGATGAAAGGATTAATTTAGTTTTCTTATTCCAGGGTAGGAAACTTCATGATAAAATGATATTTTTCTGTATATACACATTTTGATTTCATGACCATGTACGGCATCTGGTTGGTTTTCTAAGAATTTGTGGAGATGATAATTTGTATAATATAGAAGGATTTTACTTGTTGTTTTCATAGCCATAAAATGTACTTTTGCAAATACCATACTTCATTGAAAAGTCATGAATGATGTCAGTAATATTTGATTAGAGGAAATATTTCATCTCTACTGTCAGGAAAACGAAAATATGTTCACTGTATCAAGGAATGTACCTCCCATGGCAAACTATTGAGAGACATAATTGTATTTTGATTTTTTTCATCCAAGTAGAATTATTTTGGTGGAACACCGCCCACTTTTTACTGTAAATACTTCAGGATAGATTAAAAACTACTTGAGAATCCCAACACACTATGTACTATTGTATTGTTGCTCAACTTTGATAGCTGGAAAACAGCATTTCTTTTTCATTTTGTTCAGTTCAGACAGGAATGTTGTGATGTACATATTGCTGTAGACATTTTAATAGTTCAGTTCACATACTGTTACTATAGTGTTGTAGGTCCGTTGTGTGAATTGCTGTCCTATTCAGGACCATTTCAGCCTTCATATAGGCATTACTTTTGCTAGGAAGTGGAGTTATAACCTTGATTTGTGACAGAGTATGAATCTGCCTTGTGATGAGGCAACTACTGTACACATGTACTGTTGTGCAACCTTGATACTTCACATACTGAGAGTATTTATACGGTTATATTTACAATGTAAGTATTTCTTTTGTATAATGATTCTTAGAGAAATAGTAATCTTGACATTTTTGTACTTGTTTCCTGTTACTGAGCAATACATAGGGCACTGTTCCCTTATAAAGAGACTGTACTTTCAATATTCTGTAAAGGTACTTGGCATAATGGAAATATTACCAAGATATTAGGATGTTATATTATGTATATACCTTAAAGTTCCATTTTACAGTTGGTACTACTGTTAGCTGAATCACTGATGTATGCACCACTACTCTAATTTGCCTACTTTTCTTTGGCTTTATGTACAGCTGTACTCTCAATGTGCACTGAGACACTGTATTTAACTGTAAATATCCTACTGTAGTGTCATGTACAGTATTAATCATAGTTGATAGACACTTTACTAACATTTCTACTAGAAACTGTATGATAGCTTTGTGTAGCTAATTCTCTGTATTTTATAAATAATCCATATCTATTGCTGATGTACACTTAAGGCACCATCACAAATACCTATACAGATTATTCGAATACGATATAGCAGGATTGGAGCTAATTAGCTTTACTTACAAATAATTTAATCTCTGACAACTTGATGTCACCTCATCACTATGTCTGCATGGTCATGAACATCATCTCTAGATTCTATGCATAGTCAAAATGTTTATACCTGAGAAATAATACTGATAATGTCAGATTTTTATCAAATCTTGATGTACCTCATGTAAAATGTTTGTGATGATATGTTGGCAGAATTTATAAATGAAATTTATGCTGTAATTATCTCAACTTTGTGGCATGCCTATGGCACCATTACCTATATTGTATACATTGGTAGTTTTCATTGTATCTCATTTGGTACTCCTTATGTTAATGGGCTATAGAAAATTTATTGTTATGTTTTATTGGAAGTATAGAGTGCTGTAATTGTAAGAAAACCCATTGCTCCATATATATACTAATATTCAACAGATAAAAAATGCAGAAGTTGTTATAAGCACCTGACTAGAGTTTAGTACAAAGCACATTGTATACTTAAAGCAAGTATAGTATCATGCCAATTTTTCTTGTTGCATTACGGGTAATTTAGTTTTCTGTAATAGCACAATGTCTCTACAGCACTTATGCTTAAGGAAAGTTAGATTGTCACTAATCATTACTGCTGTGGAATCAGTTGACTATGGATTTTTGTGTTTTAGTACTATCTGCTATTGTAGACTTAGCATAGGTTATCTTCTAGGGTTTGTCTATAAATCCCTCCTTTGGATCCTTGGTTCTCATAATCCAGTATCCTTCCAGAATCTTCCTTTATTACTATAACAATCGTCATTATTACTTCATCGTCTTTTTGTGGACATGCATTTGTGTGGAAGAAGATTTATCGCACCTGAACATAATTGCAAGCACATCACTTTAAGATATTGTTACTACACCAATAATGTATGCACCATAATCTGCAGATGACAATAATGTGCAATATTTGGAATATGAAGAACAGTTTTGGAATTATTTTACTGCTGAGGATAAATGGGCTTTGGTGTAAACTACACACCATTATGGTTTGGAGTATATCTTTCACTTCTTTATGCTTGCCCTCTCAGCCATTCTGTTTGGTGTTTATGTGTGGTGCTATGCTGCTGACTTTGGACACGTGGGTGCAGACCAAGACTAGAGGTTAACACTTTGGTGTTCTTTTACCATGCAGATGCTGCCACTAAATAATCCTTTCTTTCCTTCCCAACCTTATTCTCCATTCCATTATCGACAACCTTCTGTTTTACATGCGTACTTGAAAGGTACACCTATCTCTATGCTAATTCAGAATTATTTGTTGTTGCATAGAAAAAGATTTTCTATTGGTCAAGTATAGTTAAAATTGAACACTTCATTGCACATGGCATTATATGACAGCAGATCTACTATTTCTATAGTTCCACATGCGAACAACTCTTTGGTCTATTCAGCTTATTATGCGATTTGTTAGACTCTACAACACCAGGCCTGATGGATAGCGCTAGTAGCATATTATTTGAATTTGTCAATTAATACATATTTTACTGTCGAATGTTGACAATGTCTGTACCATACTATGGATGACACTCTTGGATGCATGTATCTTTTCGGAGTTTATTAATGTCTTTATTATCAAAGCTCAGTCGTAGCATAAAATTTGTAATTTCATCTACTGGTATTTAAATTTGGATTATTTTCTTTCATTTTCTGTATTCAAATTTTAGCTTGTGAATGATGTCATTTACGTCATCCCCTAGCTAAAATTGTGTTTTTTAAGGGGGAGGAGGATGAAAGTACGCAGCCATAGGCTGATGTTCATTATTTATGTATTCTTAGCTTTATTTTTGTGAATCTGAACGCGTATCTGCCTTACAGCTTTATTTTGTATGTGAAAGCCATCCATGATCGATAACCTCAGTCCATGTTTGTAACTACTGCACATTATGTCTTTGCAACTGCAATGTAGCGTCTGCGCTGCAGCAGCTTCTTTGACTGCTGAGGCGAGTAGTAGAGAGTGAGCTGTTGAGCAGAAGAGTCGATTGTGGGTTAGGTTAGCTGACAGACGTATGGCAACTGTGTTTGTGTACTAAAGTTGAATTGGTCAGCAATGATTGTATGGAGTTTGATTTATTTCACTCTATATTTTTGAATACAAACGTGTTATATTGGACAGTGGATTCTGTATCAAGAGGAAGGGAATATTTCTATGGAACGAAAATGTATATAACCATTGTATTATAGTGAAGACTCAACAAAGGTATGTTTCTTTAATTCAATAAATAAGGATTACTAATTTTTCTTATTTCAGCTCAACCTCGTCCCTCATTTTCCTGATTGAGGCATTTTTGATTTCGTTATATGGTACGTGTTGAGTTTTTTGAGGAAAAGATTTCTTTTTAAATGTAAATGTTCACGTACCAGTAATGTAATCAGTCCTTACATGAAACTGAATCTGACTGTCAGAAATAATGTTCACAGAAGTACAGATTGTTTTACTTACAGGGCCTAATTTTGTATGTTAAATCCGTTGCGCACATATGATTAGATAAACTCCTTGATTTAAATAGAAAGACTTAATGAGAATAGGAAATTTTCACTTAACAAACTTTCATAAGACTTTCACTTAATAAACTTATAATAAGAAGCTTTCAAGATACTGGAATAAGTAAAGTTGTGAAGATGGGCCGTTAAGCGTGCCGGGATAGGTCAGATGGTAGAGCGCTTGCCCACGAAAGACAAGGGTCCTGGGTTCGAATTCCGGTTCTGGCATAATATTTTAATATGCCAGGATGGTTCATATCAGCGCACACTCCGCTGCAGAGTGAAAGTATCATTCAGGACATCAACAGACAGACACTAATGGCTCAGTCTGTCGAAGGCCTTCACGAGGCCGACACAGGACATAGAAGTTTCAGCATTAAATTACCTTTCTCCTACGATATATTTAATCACGCATTGACTCCACATAATCCATCTTTCCTAAATCTATTTTGTTCTTCAGGAACAATAGTTTCTCCGACATTTATCGTACAGTTAGTGTATGACTATACTCTACAACATATCATGATAGTTTTTACAGATATTACATTTGTTTTCTGAAGAAGAGAAATTACTTATTCTGTATAACAACTGTGTGGAATCTTGCATTTCTTCTAGCTTTCACTCTCTAATATCAAAACTCCTTTTAATTTAGTGATAAGCCTTCATAATTAGTTAGAGAGAGATCCTGTAGAAGGGAAACTGGTTAAGCAGGAGTGGCTTGAGGAGAAATGCAATAACGTAGATGAATCTATTACTAGGAGAAAGATATGTAGATACCGCCTACAGAATAATAAAAGAGACTTTGCAAACAAGAAAAGCAGCATCATGAACATCAACAACTCAGATGGAAACCCAGTACTAAGCAAAGAAAGGAAGCTAAAAGGTGGGAGGAGTTTATAGAAGGTCTGTACAAAGGAAATAAACATGCAGGTCGTATTCTAGAAATGGAAAACGAATTAGAGGAAGATGAGATAGAGGATGAGAGAGTACTACAAGATTTGAGTAGAAACAAGACCCCGAAGTAGATGAAGCGCCGTCTGAACTCTCATTAACGTTAGGGGTGCCAGTCATGAAGAAATGGTTCCACCTGGAATGGAAGATTTATGAGACAGGAGACATACCCTCTAAGAAATACCTCTAAGAAAGTACTGGTTCCAATTCCGAAGAAATCAAATGCGTACAAATGTGAAAGTTACAGAAGTATCAGTTTAATAAGTCATGGTTGCAAAGTACTAACACGAATCATTTACAGACATGTATAATGTTCCAGCCTGGCTAATAATATTTGAGATCAATAAATTTACAGAAGGAACAAGTTTGAACTTAGAAATTATGAAAGATCTCAATCAGAAAATTATGGAAAAAACTGGAAAATTATTACATGCTTTTAAATGAAATGGCAAGCTAATTAACCGTGGAGTGTTGTTCAGGGAGAATATTACAAAAAGAACCGACGACCGGTTACCTTTAACAAAAGATCCATCGGTGGTAGAAATTTGGCTGTAAATGAAATTTTCATAATAACCACTCGCAGAACAGTGGATGGCAGTTAGTCAGTATCAAACTACGACTCGTGCAGCAGACCGTAAAGGAAGGTAAACTTTACAAGAAAACAGACTGCAGATTCTATTGGCGGTAAATGATAATAATATGGAAAAAAGTGGCAGGATACACGAAATATCAACCGTTTAATATTAACTAAAACAGTGCCATCCATTGTTACAGTGATGCAACAAGCTTGAAACAAACATTATGGGCGAATGGTGGAAAAGGCAAAATTTTAATAAGAATTGAAGTAAGAGGTGGGAATTATTGATAAAAGAGAGATCAGTTCACATTATATATATTTACATTGAACAAAATCCACATAACAGCGGTCACATAAAATGATAAAGTGCAGTTCTCGTCTGCAAGATGCTATTGTTATGGAGTACAAGCAAAGAGTAGTTACTATCTTTAAAAAATTTTAAGTCAAGTTTTAACATCCATAGATAATCGTTCTACATACCAAAGGAAAAATACAAAATTTCCTTTTGGTAATAGCACGGAGGGGAAACCGCGTCATTATACTTGGAAAAACTGATGGAATCCGACCTTTGGTAAGCAGTTTGGATTTATGAGAAATGTAGGAACACGCGAGGCAATACTCACAATACGACTTATCTTAGAAGAGAAATTAAGGAAAGGGAAACCTACGTTATTAGCATTGTGTGGATCTGGAGAAAGCTTTTGAAAATATTGATTCAAATACACTCTTTCTAATTCTAAAGGTTGCTCCTGAATCTACCTAAATCAGTATAGCAGCCTCAGAGACATCATAAGACCATTTTCTCAACTAATATGCCGTCACCAATGACTCATGCCGCTTGGGTTCAGAGGTTATTCTCGGCTCCTTCTGGCGGATGGCAGATTTCGTGAAGATCGCTAACCTCGCTCGCTGGGTGGAGGCGGCGCTTCCGCTTTGCAACATCGTTCCCATAATTTGGAGCCGTGTGGAAGGCTTAAACCAGACACTCAGATGATTCTTTTTTTTTTTTTATTTATAAAGTGTCTGCTATTTTCGAACGTGTCCGAAGGAACAGACATCATTTGTTGACATTCACATCCGTAATTTTACAAATTCTAAATATTTAAACATTTTGACAGTTTCATAGCACGGAACTAAAACCAATGGCAAAGATGAAAATTTGTGATGGACCGGGATTCGAACACGGATTTCTCGCTTTGGGCCAGCGGTCGCCTAAACCTATTAGGCTCTCCAGGCTAGATTCCCTGCCAACCCAATTTCTCATCTTGTCGCTCACTACGACTGTACCCGCTTGGTTAGCCGTGTGGTCTAACGCACCGCCTTCCGAGACGGAGAGGCGTACCGGCCCCCGTTTTGAATCCTCCCGGCGGATTAACGAAAGGGGTTGGAGTGCCGGCACAGACAAAAATTTACGACGGGAAACCTCCGCAAGGGCCCGGTCACACGATAAGGGGTGCGGGGAGGGAAGGTTCCGTAAGATGTCACGTGATGGCACTGCGGTCAGTCATTTAAACTGGCCAGAGCAGGCGGCAGGTAGCGGCTGTCCCCACCACCACCTCCCCTTATACGCCGGCACACCGGACACGGACGTGGCCTCGTGGTAGGCGGCACTAGCTCTCCCCTCAGCCTCCCCTCCATGCTACCCTCTGATGTGCGAGAGGCACCCTCAGAAGGGCCTCTAGTGTGGTCTACTAGTACTAAGCCAGGGAACCACCTGACATCTGCTGGCATCTTACGGAAGTGTAGGACAGAGTTTTAGGGGTGGCTTCTTCTCTGTATATGTTACTCTGTGGTGTGGGCCAGCCTGGATGTAGTTTCTTAGGCGGTTTTCCACATCCCCCTAGGTGAATACCGGGCTGGTCCCCTACTCCCGCCTCAGTTACATGATTCCTAAACATTTCATACCACTTTACTCTTTCACACTCATATAAGCCTATACACAGATATTTGGGGTACACATTTCCTTCTGGGGTCATGGGGTGGCGGCAGGAAGGGCATCCGGCCACCCTGTAAATATTAAAACATGCCAAATCCTGGCTTAACACAGTGCCGACGCTGCATGTATGGGAAAGGGACAAAGAGAGACAGACAGCTCACTACAATTGTAGTACCCCCTACCCACTTGATTGCACTTGCTCGCAGCCTATACTGGAATCCCGCAAGGAATCGAGCGTATTAAAAGCCAATTGGGCTAATTGGTTAAGGCGACCGCTGGTCCAAAGTGGGAAATACGGGTTCGAATCCTGGTCCAGTCCAGATTTTCATCTTTCCGATTGCTTTTATTTCAATGCCCTAAAAGAGTCGAAATGTTTAAATATTTCGAATACGTAAAATTACGGCCGTTAATGTAAACAAATGGTGTATGTTGTTTCGGGCATGTCCGAGAAGAGCAGGCACCACATAAATAATTGTATATCTGCACCAACAGGCAATTGACTATTTCAATGGGGACGCATTAATACGCTCGATCCCTTGCGGGAATCCAGTATAAGCTGCGAGCAAGTGGAATCAAATGGGCAGGGGGAATACAATCGTAGTGAGCTGCAAGGTGAGAATTTGGGCTGCAAAGGAAACGTGCCTGGATAGCCTAACAGGTTAAAGCGACCGCTGGCCTATAGCAGGAAATCCGGGTACGAAATCCGATCCACGACAAAGTTTCATCTTTGCCGTTGGATTAATATCAATCACCTGAAACGATTAAAATTTTTCTCTAATTTGTCAGATGATTCTGTGGTGACCTTTGGTGCAAATTTCTCGACCTCAGCTATCGGGTAATGTGATTTAGGGGCAGCCCTGAATACGTCAGGCGTGCAATATACGTAGGAAGCAGCTACTAGGATAGCGGAGTACTTGTGGAGTGCAAACGTCGATTTTTTTTTCTTTGGTTAGTGAAATTCTTCTAGGGGCCCGTAAAAGTGCTTACTGGTTGCGGTCAAAGTAGCACTCCACGCAACGGAACAGAGAAAGAAAAGATGAATGCAGTAATAGTTAACTGTAGGAGCGTCTATATTAATATCCCACAATTGCTCTTACAGTCTTAGTCACAATGCCTACATGACACTAGAGACGGAAGATTGGCTTAAACCAGATGTTAATAATAATGAAATCCTAATCTCTGACTGCAGCGTAATGATAAGTTGAAAACTAAACGTGTCAGGGTTGTGTTTTGGCGACAAAATATACGATTGTATCAAGTGAAATTAGTGTAGATTCGGAATGTGAAATAATTTGGTCGGAAGTCTTAAAGAGTAATTCGATCATGGTCTTCGGAAGTTTTTATAGACCTCCGGGCCCAGTAGCAGTAGTGGCAGAATATCTGACGGAAGCCTAACAAAATGTTTCTCCTAGGTTTCCTAGTCATGTTATAGTTTTGAGTGGAGATTACCTGACATAGTCGGGTCTGCCGGCCGCGGTGGCTGAGGGGACTGCGGCGCGCCAATCACGGTGTGCACGCCCACTACGGTCGGCGGTTCGAATCCCCCCTCGGGCATGGACATTTGTGCCGTCATTAGTGTTAGCTAGTTTATAAGTAGTTTGTAAGTTTAGGGACTGATGACCCCGTAGTTAAGTCCCATAAGCTCCAAAAACATTTGAAACATTTTTAGTCAGGTCTGGAGGCGATATAATCGTTTTCAAAATGACAAGCCAAGATCGCACACTAACAATTTATTAAATGACGGTCGGTTTCGGTGCACTTTGTCACCATAATATGGTCACATATATATCTGGTCATCTTGTTAAAAAAATTGGGTATAAATTAACGGATACAGACTGGGAAACACGCGTGTTTAAGATAGGTGGCAGGAACAGACAAAAGAGAAACGTTGTTTTAAGTGCTGTATCCAAAAATTACGGCGATCAGTTAAATACAGAGCCGACTCGTGAAGATAACGTATACTTTTTGATACAGTTAGCGTAGATCAGGGAACCACTGACCACAAGGCCATTACAGCATCAATAAATACTGCTTTAAATAGAAACATATAGAAAGGTATGAGGTTATTCGTATTTAGCAAATGCAAAAAGGTCAGATTTCAGACGCTCAACACGACTGTTTGGTCTGCAACATTGACAGTGTTGAGTAACTGTTAACGAATTTTAAGTATACTGCGTATTACACGTTAGATAAGTGTGTAACAAGTAAAATTTTAAGACATGCAGACCTCCACTGTGAATTAACGACCAAGTTAGGAATCTTTTACGAAAGCAAAGAGTACTTCAGCACAAATATAAATTGTAGCCAAAGTCTTGCAGATCAGCTAAATGTAAATGATGCCAAAATTAGCGTAAGGATGCCACGCCCTAGACGTTCAACGATATTGACAGCAATGTTTTGTGTACCGACTTGCCACAAAGTCCTAAGAAATTTTTGTCCTACGTCAAATCGAAAAACGAGTCGAAACCAAATATCCAGTCACTATGTGACCATAATGGTGTTGAAGCAGAGGATGATACACAAAAAGCCGAAATACTAAATGGCTTTTTACAATGTTGTTTCACAGAGGAAGATTGTATTATAGTACTTCCTTTAAACCTGTGATTTTCAAACTTTTCGAATATGCGACTCCTTTCCAAGTAAAAATTTTCTGACGATGCCCCCCCCCCTCCCTCTAAATATTCACGAATCACGCGGGAACTATGTTACCTCAAAGTAAACATATTTAATCTTTTTTCTTTTGCTTCAGTTTCCTATTAAATTCTTGGATGATTTTTTCGGCGTCTTTTTGAGAATGCAACACATTTGTCCTATTCTCGCATGATTTCCGACAGAAAAATATATTCGCTTAACCCAGAGGAAGGCAACCTCATGTGGTGTGACGTGTGAGCAGGGAAGGAAGGAAGTTTGGACTTTAACGTCCCATCGACAGCGTGGTCATTAGAGACGGAGCTTCCGCTTAGAGTGTTTGGGTAAGGATGTGGAAGGAAATCGGTCGTGCCCTTTGAATGGAACCATCCTGGCATGTGCCTGGAGTGATTTAGGGAAACCACGGAGAACCTAAATCTGGATGACCGGAGGTGGATTTGAACCAGCATCCTTCCTAATGCGAGTCCCGTGTGTTACCACTGCGCCACGTCGCTCGGTGTGTGAGCAGGAATTGCAAGCTTGTCAATCCGTATGACGTCAGGCTAGAGCTGACTCTCCTTCCACTTTCTGTCTTTGTCCACTTCCTCTTTCCTCTTTTCTCTGTTCATCTCATCTCCCCCCTCCCTCTATGTCTCTCTCTGACATCTTCATCTCGCCTCTCTCTGTCCATTTCCTTCTAGATAAACGGGGCTGCGAACGCGGAGCTGTAGGGCTGTCCGTAATATCGCTCTTGACGACAATCACATGGCGAGTGTTAGCAGAACGGAGCAGTCGGTTTTTCCTTCTTTGTGGGAAAATTTGTTTCTTTTCATGCAATCCGGGGATGATGCAAAAAGTGTTTGGTGTGCAAGAGAGAAACACGAAGTATAAGAAATGTAATTCACAACGTCATTATTCCCTGTGGTACGCAAATGAGTGTGGAAAAGAAGAAGAGCTCTTATATAGCGACGAAAGACACTATTTACTGCGAAAAACGTGATTGTGATGACAAATTTGTTAGAACATTTACAATAATAATAATAATTTCGTGTGGCTCATTGGTCTGGTGCAAATCTTTCAAATAGACGCTACTTCGACGACTTGCGTGTCCCTAGCCTACTCCAGTTATCCAACCGGGGAAAGGGGACCTACAGCTTAACGTGGAATCCGAAACACGTGTTGTTTCTGGCGACTCATCATGTCGTTGAGAGGTGAAGGACATGTTAAAGCGCAAACTGAAAATATCGGAGGTCTGCCTGGGTTTCGCCCCTGAGACCCTTCGGTTTACAGTCGAGTGCTTTACCCCAAGACCACTGGGCCCGACAACATTTAGAATAATTGGTTTGTATTCCATTCTCTTTACTTTATAACAGTACTGTCCTCACATAAAATTACACCTACATTATAATGTTAACACTGTATAGACACGATAAACATGTGTCTGAAATCTATGTCTATTATTTACTTCAAACAGAATGTTTTAAAATTAGGATATTATAGACCTCACTTTATTCTTCGCACCAGATCTGTTCCCTGTCTTTCCTCAATTGCTGCACTCCACACGCTGCATTCTATTTCTCCGCGGCATCAGTACACAGTGCGTGACGTCACACGATAAACTCTCCTTGCTTGTGAGCCTGCAGAGCGGCCTCCAGGCCAACTGAGTGCCCGGGGCTGACGCCACACCGCTGCTGCCTGAGGCCCACGACAGAGACAGGCCGCGGCGCGCTCGTCATATCACACGATCAACTGACGCCTGAGCCCGCGCGATCGCTAGCGGATTGGCCGGCCGCTTGGATACGGCCGTCTCATACTGGCTGGCCTACCGCTAGCGATCGCGCGGGCTCAGGCCTCACTTGACCACGTGATATGTAGCGCGCGCCGCGGCCTGTCTCTCTCGTGGGCCTCGGCCGCTGTCGGCGCGATGTCTAGCTGATTTGCCGGCTGCTGGGGTGCAGCCGACTGTCTCATAGGGGCTAGCCAATCCGCTAGCGATCGCGCCGGCTCAGGCCTCAGTTGATCGTGTGATATGACGTGCGCGCCGCGGCCTGTCTCTCTCGTGGGCCTTGGCTGCTGCCCGAGGCTGACAAGAGAGACAGGCCGCGGCGCGTACGACATATCACGTGGTCAAGTGAGGCCTGTGTCAGCGCGATCTGTAGCTGATTGGCCGGCCGCTGGGGCGCAGCCCACTGTCTCATAGTGGCTAGCCAATCCGCTAGAGATCGCGCCGGCTCAGGCCTCACTTGATCACATGATATGACATGCGCGCCGCGGCCTATAAGATACCAATTCGATTTTACACGTCTGTGAAAGAAGTTGCTCACTTTCTAGCTGCGGTGTACCGAAGGTCTCTAGAACAACGAAGGATTGGAGGAAGGTGCAGATTTCCGTTTACACTGCCTGACAGTGGCCAGCTGCGGAATTTTGGAACACACGTTATGTTCGATTATTATACTGTTTCTGGAGACGGAAATCTTCTTTGTAGGAATCAACAGGGTTTCCCACCGAAAGCAGCGATCATGTGAAACAGACTGGCGCTTTCCATCCACGATATGCAGAGGGCAGTTAATACAGGATCCCAAGTTGACGCCGTCTTTCTTGGAATATGAAACAAACTGTATGAGTGGATTGAGCCGTTTCTAGCTAACAGATCACAGCATTCTCGACGGAGAGCAGTGTTCAGACAAAGTGATCTTAGGAGTGACCCAGGGGACCTTTGCTTTTCACAGTATATATAAATGTTCAGTGAGGCTTTTCATGGATGAATCTGCAGTTTACCAAGAAGTCACAACAAGGAAAAGGGTAGCGACTTGCAGAATGATATTTACAAATAGAGAAGATCCAACGGAGAGCAGCACGCTTCGTTGCGGACTCGTTTACTAATAGAGAAAGCTCCTCAAAGACAGTTGTATAGCACTACTAGCTGTAAACCCGGCGTTGCCCGGGAGTTTATTTATCCTACACTCTCGTAGTCGACATCCCCTTCCCTCATCTCTCTGCATCAGTCTCTTTCTCTCCCATCTCTCTGTTCGTTTCCATCTTTCCCTCTCTCGGCAAAATATTTTCCAAGGTACCCTCTGTCATGTACCATAAAACATTTATGTACCCAGCGATCTTCCCCTAGGTTTAAAGATCATGCGCTTGGAAAAAAAATAATTCACAAAGGTTGGAGCAAAGCTATGCATTTTGTAAAATTCCGTAAGTTAAGTACTCTCCACCATGTACCGAACGGAATTTTATACGGTCAGTGATATTCCTCTCGATTTTAAGGTAGTGTACAAAATTTCATCAATATCAGAACGAAACTATAGATTTCTATGCCATAGAAACGCAGGGTCACACTGAAAAAAGCACTTTGTTCTTCTCAAATATTCCTGTTGTATTTCATACAACCCTTGTTCTGAGAATAACTGAAAAATAAGGATCTATGAAATCGGTCGAGCCGTTATTTTCAAGTTATGGCGCGACCAAGGTATTTAGGGATCCATTCGTTAGTGGGAAGGGGTAAGCAAGTTTTTGGCCCTTACTCTTAGGGGAATTCGTTACATAACTACGAGTTTGAGTACTTTGGGCAGGGTGAGTCTGGGAATTTGTATCTAACGGGAGGCGTGCTTAGGTAGTCCTTGCAGGTGCGGTGATCACTATGACCCCAGTGGTGTAGGGGTCAGCGCAACTGACTATATAGCAGGAGACCCGGGTTCGAAGTTGGGTACACATTTTCAGCTTTGGCTATTCGCAGTTGAAATCACATGTTCTATGAATATGATCCATTGTTATGTTGCAAAGTACCCTCTCCCGTGCAACGTATGAAACTTTAGGTAGACGATGACCTCCTTCTGGTTTTGAAGATCAAGCGTGCGAAATTTCGTGAAGATCGAAATGAAACTGTAGATTTCGTGAGTCTGTAGGAGAAGTATTCTCCGCCATTCACCTATCACAAAATACTTTCGTAGCTGACGTTTCTACCTATAAACTATACTCCTGCCAATTTTAAGCTTCATAGGTGAAGTATGTAGTTTTCGAGTAGTTAGGAAAACAGACTGCTTAATTTTGGATGCAAGAGACTTAAGGGAGACTTGCAGAAAAAGTAAATAGTAACATGCAAATCTGTAATGGTAATTTTGATACATGGTCATGCCTGACGGAACAGTTTGATGGCATCTACAGCGAAACTGTTGTGAGCGGTAGACTTCTTTTCGTTTCATCATTTGGGGGGGGGGGGGGGCGATCAGTTACAAAACGCTTTAATCGTCAGAAATTACAAACCTAACTACTCCCATTTTCCAATAATTGGCGCTTAAATCTGGGTATTCTTACGTGGTGGCCTTTCATTATTTATGACATCGTATCCCCCGAGCTATGTGTCGTGCTCTTTTTTTTTTTTTTTTTTTTTTTTTTTTTTTTTTTTTTTTTTTTTTTTGGCGGGGGGGGGGGGGGGGCACAAACCTGCGAGGGCGTACGGTGAACAGTTAAGCAAAGTTTCATTTCAGTCGAATGAATGGTTTATGAACACATAGAGGACGTACAGACAAACATATATATATATATGTTTGTCTGTACGTCCTCTATGTGTTCATATATATATATATGTCTGTACGTCCTCTATGTATCGCAACAATGCGGGGACAGGAGACATTCATGAATATATATATATATGAATGTCTCCTGTCCCCGCATTGTTGCGATCGTTAGGCTGATTACAGTCTCCTATCCAGGGGAAGGAAATTAATGGCGATGCTACATGAAAAATTTTTCCTTCTGTGGAAGACCTTCGGTTCTCTCCTAACGAATGGAACGATAACTTTACACCCACTGGGTACAAGAGGAAAATTCAACGATCTCCATAACACACATCCGTAAAGAACTGATTACATCGTACCCCAATAAAAGTGATAACTACATGTCGTGCTACATCATGTGAGAGTTACACAGCCGACTTAGCAATCGTCAAGAATGTGTTGGTGAGAAAAATCGTCTGCGCATTCTTCTCGTCGTACAGTGTTGAATGTTGTTAAAATTAACAGCCGATTTCTAATAACAAGCTCTTCCAGCCAAAAAAGGTGTGTTCCACTATTCACCAGCCTTGAACGTGTAGGGCCGAGCCTTGTTTACAGTATTGTTTCCTAGCCCAGAATGTGAACTCAAACTGATGCCCTTCGATCAAGAGAAACTTTGTATTAACATACGTGTGCTGGTATTCGTTCGGAGGAAACATTAAATGAGATTATTTCCGTTACCCATTCAGGCTCAGTCGATCTAATCAATGTGAGAGCTGTGAGCAATTAATCAATCTCAGGTGGAGCTCGACGGGGTGGAAATGACATAAATTACCAACCACCATCGATGACATCTGTCTGTTGCAGGCCAGTATATCACATTTTGAGCTGTAGTACTATGTCGTTTCTTGGGTATAACGAGCTTCTCTCTCGGAATCAAAACACACTACTTGCTTAGGACTAAAACATCTTCACTGTACAGAGACCTGAATCTTTTTTTAATTTTCTAAGGGCAGTAAGTACTGTATCTCACTTCGTGAAAATAATGCATTTACGAGCTGAAAACCGGGCGTTGTCTGGGAATTTATTTATTTGTTTATACAAGACTTGAGTTAGTCTCGAATCCCTATTATCGCTGTCCGTCACCTTTTTTTTCTAAAAGCATGTTTTATTCAATATATAAGAAATAAGGCTGTCTTGCATAATATACAAAATTGTAAGTGCAGTATCTAAACAAAGAATGGTTGTAATTAAAATATAAATCATATGTAACATTCGTACATTCATTTTATTCAAAACCTGACTATAAACAAAATTTCTTGTTTCTTTTCCAGTATTTAATACGAATAAATTCTTTGGTGAGTCCACCCCTGAGCAAGCGACATAAAGGTGTGTGTGTGAGAAACATGCTGCTGTTAAATCCACTCCACAGTAGTTAATAGATTTCTCCGTAATTTATTAATCGTAATAGAAAATGCAGTCTCACTGGAAACCTCTCCAAGTTTGAAGTAGATCTATCACAAATCAAAGGTATTCGTTCGATGTACACTGTTTCATTCTCTTCCTTTCCTTGTAGTTATATAGTAGTCAACTGCTTTCGCTTGCAGCCATCTTCGCTTCACATATCAGTGTTGTCAATAGTACTGTAAGCTTTCAAGAATCTCCTTAAGATGACTGTAATACAGGTGTGTCTTAGTAGTAAATAAAAACTTAATAAAAACGTGTGCATGACTGACAGGTTTTTAACCATCGCAATGTATATGAGCTCATACTTATTAAATTATATATTCTGTAATTGTATAATTTTGCAGATATATTACTTTGCCCAAGTGTTGTATGTATGTAAAATCTGTTTCTAATACAGTCAGTAGTAGAGAAGTAATAGATTAAACGTGATGTATGATGGGGAGGTTTTCCATTATCGTTATTTTTATTTTCTCATATCTCATTAACTACATATTGTGTTGTAATACAGTTTCGAAGGTACATTCAGATGTATGGGCGTAAATTGTCCGAAAACGTCCTGTGAGTAGAATTTGTAGTGTACAAATTATAAATCGTAACGTCATACCGAATGCCGTAGTTTTACTCCATGAACAACGGAAAAGTAGTAGGCGAAAAACTTTTTTTCTTTCATCATTTTGCTGTGAATGTCACAGAGAAAAAGTACAATAAAAGTTTGAAATTGTCTTCATAGTTTGTTTGCAGTCGCAAAGTACTCTCATTCTCGTACAGTGTATGAATAAAGTCTCATCGCACGGTGTGGTAGTTTTTTACGATTACTATTGTTTATCGCCTGAACCTCATTTCCTATGTGGTTATTACCAGTACATCAATTTTACCTCACGGTAAGGAACCTATGTACCAAATTTGGTTGAAATAAATCCAGTGGTTGCGTGGTGCAGAAATTTTTCCCACATCTCATTGTTTCTAACGTCATATCTCCTTAACTATGTGTTGTACGTGAGCCTTACACTTAAGGCGACCTTGCACTTAAGGCTTACCGGTGCAAATTTTGGCAAGGATTTGAACAAAACTATAGATTAGTATGCAATATGTATACACAAACAGACGGACACTTCGATGATATATGAAGATTTGAACATAATCTGCGCTGCGTGAAATCAATGTCACCGGGAGACATATATGGGTCATTACGATTTAGTTTTTTCAGGATAAAACATAACGCGCCTATTTATTACTAAAAAAAGTTTTGCTCAACTGATGCAAGGTATCAGTGTTTAAGTGACAAAATAATAGCTTGCATCGCATATATGTTATATTTAATTTTATACTAAAATCTGGACTAATAAGAAGATTAGTTACTTAAACAAACGACAAAGAGAACTATATGGATTGTGAAGCATTGCAGTTTATTTGTATAATAATAAACTTCAAAGTTCTCTTAGTATAATAATCACTTGCTGATGTTATTTGTCGCATACTGAAGAGCACAGATGTATTAAAGTAGTTCTTGTGTAGTTCCATTGCAACTTACCTCACTTTCTGTCATTGTTTCCTTTTTACTGCATGTTGCATGTGTATGATGTAATGCCAGAAATGGTATTAGTGACTGATATAACATTAACTTGTGTCAAGATGTCGGTTTATTTTGTTGTTTCATTAACCTACAAGTGGTACCTGGAAGCAGTGCGTTGTAAATTACTTTCCTGCTAAAGGGAACGGCATTACACGTCTGCAACATTCGCCAAATGTCAGTTTACTGCAGAAAGTTGGTAAGTGTTGAAAGTTCGCAATCAAGTTGTATAAAGAGGAACTGGGACGAAGTTTTCCCGTTAGCGATTCGACGGAAGCGGACGTCTGTAATGATGTTTCGTAACTTGAGTCAAATTACCGACTAATACATGTGTCGGCTGTTTTCACGAAGAACGCTGACAAGAGAAATGTTTCGGGAAGCAGAAGTAACTCGTTAGCGTTTTGGTGAATTGTTGTAGCCGATTCCAAGTAAGGCTACAATGTCGTAAACTTTCCGTAATGTTGGTGGAACTGTACTAAGAAACGTAGCAAATGAAATTCCTTTGTTATTCATCACTCACATTGATATCAACAGTTGATAGATTAGTGCTTATTTCTTGCTTATATCACTGAAAAAACTGAATATGTTTACGGAGTTTAAAATATAACTGTGATAGGGCACTGTTAGTCGATAACCGCTGACACAGTACAGTATTTCACAGTCCCATCGACAGCTTGCGCTGTATGCGCTACGCATTCTCGTGCCAATAGATAAATAAATAAATAAAATGATGGTTGGGTTGCTCAGAAAGTGCTGACGCTTCTTTCGCAATGCTGTTCGCAGGCGATGCTCCAAAAACGAACAGTAATACTGTGCATTGACGTGCATGACACTCGTACATAGTGACATCGTTACGTTAGACCTCTCGATCACACGTGACTGAGATTTCCTCGATTGTGTGCACGCAGGCGACGAGGGACGCGCGAGTCCATTTTCTCGCAGTTAAGGTAGGTATGTCAACAACGTGAGCTATCCCGCCTTGTTCCTCAGGCCGAGGCGATACAAATATCAACAAACAATAGTTTCTGTTCGCGTTCATTGCTGGGGTGCTATTCCAATGTAGGAAAGACCTGGCAATTTGATACGCATTTCACTGGGAACATGAGGCAGAATTAAAGTATATGGTGTGGAGGGAGACGTGTTTTAAGACAGTCCGTGTGGTTGCTTCGGCTACAACGCGGTGTCTAGTGGTCTAGAGCCAAAAACTGATCGAACGACAACGAACAAAAAGGATCAACGACCGCAATGGACTGAGCTACCCGTGGACCAAAATACACAAAAAAAGGCACCAACCTACTAAGTATTCTCAGAAATATAAGGTAAAAAATATTTTCATCAGAATATTGGAGGATTAAAGAATAAAAAATAGATGAGCTCCTCGTATGGAAAAGGTGCACATGTAAGTAGAAATAGCAAAAAAAGAGGAGTTGCGATATATGTCATTCGCTATCAATGTGTAAAGAAAATTTAGAAAAAAGTTTGTTTAGAGCCACATATTGAAGCATGTGCCTGTCAGCATAAACTCAACGATGGCTCTCTTATAACTTCGGGAAACTTCCAGTTATTTCTGGAAAACGTGGATATCCTTGTTGTGCTATCTGTCAGATATGGGGAAGCCTGTTATTATGTATGCTGATTTCAATGTTGATTAACTGAAAGAATGTAATAGGAAGAATGAACTGGAAGTCTTACTTGGCTCCTTCAGTTTGACATGTGTTATTGGTTTTGCTACTCGAATAGTAAAGATCAGCAGCACATTGATAGATGACTTTTTATGGGCGAAGATAATTTTAACAATGTAAATGCTTGTCGTGTTGTGCACGGTCTTTATGATCATGGTACACAGCTAGATATAGTATATGGCATAGCTCCGTTCGATAATTCGAAGTCCTCCAGAGGTGTGCCCTAAGTTAATGATTTAACAACTAGATATGTCAGACACTGTCTACAGCAGTTAGACTGGTATGAGGTTTATAATGGAACTGATGCTAATTTAAAATATAACTTATTTAGTGATACATTTGTAAGAGTGTTTGAAAACTGTTTCGCCAAAGCAACCATTCAAAAAGTCATGGTTCACTAAAGGACTAAAATTGTCGTGTAACTGGTAAAGGGAACTGTATCTATCTGAAGAGAGAGTAATGACATAGAAACAGTGAAATATTATAAAAAGTACTGTCCTACATTAAGAGGAATTATTTAAAAATTCCGAAGTATGTGCATAATATCTGAGGTTAGTTCTTCTGATAATAAAAATTAAACATTTTGGAATATCATTAAAACGGAGACAGAGCAACCAAGAGCACTGGTAAAAGGTATTTCCACCAAAGCAAATAAAACGTTTACTAAGAAAGACTCAGAAGTTGAAAACATTTTATGATTATTTTTAAATATTGTGGAGAAAATAGGATCTAAATGTTCATTAGAAGTTGCAAGGTAGTAGATGGAAGAGGCCATACATACACAATTGGATCAAATCGGAATTCCACTCAACGCTCTCTCGAAAATTAGGAAAATAATTAAATTCTCTCAAGAGGTAAGGCTCACATGGAATTAATGGCATTTCCAGCAGGGTATTAAAAGCTTGTTCCAAACAGATAAGTATTACTCTTAGCCACATATGTAAAAGCTCTTTAAAGCAAGGTACTTTCCTTGATAGACTGAAATATGCTATCGTTAAAACACTACGTTAAAAATGGATACGTCTTTTGTCAACAATTACAGCCCACTCTCACTTCCGACAGCCTGACCAAAAATGTTTATAAAAATCATGTTCTTCTAAAATGTCAGTTTGGTTTTCAGAAAAGCAAATCAACAGAAAATGCTGTATATATTTTCACTGACGAAACATTAAATGCTTTGAATAACCGGACATCGCCCATTGAGATTTTTTATGATCTCTAAAAAGGAAATCTTCTAGATAAACTTGAGTATTGTGTTATGAGTGGGAGAGTGCACAGATGGTTTGAATCATACTTAACTGGAAGACTGCAGAAAGTTGAAATAAGCAGTTCATACAATATGGGGAACTATCAAAACTGAGGTCCCACAAGGTTCGGTCTTAGGTTCTTCGCTATTCTTATTATAGATTAATGAGCTGCCAATCTATATTCACGAAGATGCTAAACTAGTTCTTTTTGATGACGATGCAACTATAGCTATCACGCCAGAGAGAAATTAATTTATGAAATTGTGAATGATGTCTTTCAGAAAATTACGAGTATTAAATGGTTCTGTACAAATGTACTCTCATTAAACTTGGATAAAACTCAGTATATACGGTTTCATACAGTAAACGGAATGAACAGAAATCTGTAGCTGAGGTAGATTATTCAATATTTTGGGTTTTTGGATTGATGAAGAATTGAGTTGCAAAACGTTTGAGTTCAGCTACTTACGCTATCAGGGTCATTTCAAAGTTTGGTGATGCACATCTCAGTAAATTAGCTTACTGCTTTCTTATTGGAACATATAACAGGGACAATTAAACATACCTTGCTCATTACTCAGCACTACATCATCCTTGACTCAAAAACACTCTCAATACTTAACATTACTCAAAGTAAGATTTATTGAATGAAAAAATGCCATAAACACGAGGGCTTTAAGGCCGGACGGCATACGTACTGAACATCTCAAAGAAGCCTATCTCTTTATGAAAGACTACGGAATGTAATTACTGAAAAACTCGATGATTACAGGAAAAATACTAGAAGAATAGATAAAATTAATGACAAAATTGCTTTTGAAAGGAAATGGAGAAACCTGGAACACGGACTGAAAACAAAACATTAAAAATTTTAATGAATATGTTAATCAGCATATTTACCGTTCAGGTAGATGCCCAGTTACCAGAAACTCCAGTTGGTTGTGAAAAGGGAAGAAGAATACATGCTGTGAAATACTTAAGAGCGAAGGCTCAAGACACACGAAGATATCTAAGCAGTGGCGCAATATTTCTAGAGAGACGCTCATCCAAATTGTAAGCTTGGTAAGAGGTAACGTATATTATATAAAAAGTATTTATAGACATCCTTAGAAACAACTACATCCCAATATCAACCTACAAATGACTTCAAAACAAAGAAATGGAGTACTACATGGAGACTATATCATTCCAACACCGTTTAACCGAATGTCGGCGTACGTCATAATGATCATCATGAACAGCTCTGCAGTATGCAATGTATCACGTAGACTGCATGGTAATAATACTTCCTGGCAGATTAAAATTGTGTGCCGGAACCGGGACTCAAACCTGGTACCTTTGCCTTTCGCAGGAAAGCGCTCTATCACTGAGCTATACCGACACGACTCACAGCTCCCCCACAGAATTTCACTTCTGCCAGTACCTCACCTCCAACTTTCCAAACTCCACAGAAGCTCTCCTGCGAACCTTGCAAGACTAGCACTCCTGGAAAAAAAGGCTATGGTGGAAACATGGCTTAGACACAGCCTGAGGGATGTTTTCAGAATGAAAATTTCACTCTGCAGCGGAGTGTGCGCTGATATGAAACTTCCTGGCAGTTAAAATGACTTGCAAATACACCATAGCATAGCAAACAAATACTTTTCCCAAAAGGTGGCTAACTCTTACGTAAAGCTACACTGATTCTTCAAAGTAAACCACTTGTGTTGTACCACTATACAAATATGTCCGGATCACCCTGCAAACAATACCGATATCTTTCAATGCCCAAGTGAAGAACGGCAGAAGCAATAAAAGATAAATCCAAAAGCTTGAAAATGTTTCAACAAAATCTCCTATGACACTGCTTATATTGACCATAGCACCAATGGAAAACCTATGGAATGCACAAAATCTGGGGAAAAAACAAAAAGTAACACGACCTTGTAACATGATAATAAATTAATTGCCGCTGCATAAAACGATTCCTATAAATCGAAAAGATAGCGCCTTCAAGAATTGCTTACTCTGAACAAATCAAACTTCTTTCATCAGAATGCAAATGCCCCTTGCAAACACCGAATCCTTCGAAAGCACGCGCCAAAGATTGACAGAAGAATAAAGCGCTATCTGGAGCGACTTCTATTCGTCAGATGCCAAACTGACGGAAGAAAGGCAAACTACGAACTCTAACATGTAATAATGTGATATACTTCACACGCCTTCTACCACAACTTCTCCGCAACAAGACTCTCCACCAGACGAACAATAACGGCGTACGTGAACTGTGCAATGAACACTATGAACGATATCTTGCAAAAAATATCTAGAGGAAGTCAAATGTCGAAAGCAAAACTGGACTTGAGTAATGTATGAGACGTATTTGCTCATTGTGCACATTTATTAGTGTAAGGTATTGACATGTGGGAAGCGTCAAGCATTTCTCGTCTGACTTTCTTGTAAGCAAATTAAGTTAATGAAAAGCCGTATTTGCACCAAGCAACATATTTTTATTGGAATGAAGAGCATAATAACAGCGATTGTCAATATTCTTTTTCATATCTCACCCCTCTATGCATGTAGTTGTAGTCCGTATGAGCAGAGGTATTGGAAACGCAGGAGAGGACACGAGCTGAGATGTTGTGATTTGTTGTTCTCTAAAGAGCAGCAGTGAACAACTGCCTGCCATGTTGGAGGAGGTTGTGACCCAGGCGGACAGGGCAAAAAGACCACTGGCTCATGTTGTTTCGGTCCAGGCACTGGTGTGGTATCTGCACGAGACTTCACTGTTCAAAGAAATAGGACACAATACGACAGTCCAACTCTAGAATGCTTATTCCAAATTTTGTCATTTCCTACAAAGTGATTCCATAAGAGCGCAAGGTAACTTGTGTATTAAGCTTATAAGCCCTCATTACAACGACTTGTTAATGAGAGCTGTTAACATAGCCTTCTAACTAATACCACTGAAAGACTGGAAAAGGCCTCTGCTCCTACGTAGCTCTAAATGAATCGTACATCCTCTTTGACCTCACGCAAGAATTATCAGTGGAATGAGCTTCGGGTAAAATTAGAAAATATGTTACAGTTAACAAAACGTGTCAGAAACAGTACGAAGCTGATGAACTAAATGCAAGTGTAAGTAATTTTCGACGTCTCTAACCTTGGACCCGGTGATCTTGGGGTAAAGCGCTTGATTGGAAACCGAAGGGTCGCGGGTTCGAAATCCGGTCGGATCTCGGATTTTTCCAATCTGCGCTTTAATCCATCCTTCATCTCTCAACGATGTGTGCAGTCGCCAGGAACCACACGTAATTCGGATTCCACGTTAAGCTGTAGGTCCCCTTTCCCCGGTTGGATAACTGGGGTAGGCTAAGGACACATAAGTAGCCGAAGCGGCTTCAAATTGAAAGACATGCGCCAGGCCATGAGCCACAAGATTTTTTTTACGTCTTTAACAAACATTTGCTTATTGTGTCTTTATTAAACAATTGTTTACATAATGGAGTAACAGCTAAATAATGACATTTTTCTCTTGGAAAAGTAATTACTGAAATCAAATGTAAATAATTTGTTATGATATTTACAAGCATTTTCCTAGTTATAGATATGTTTATTTATCAGGATACAATTTTAAACGTGAACGCTAATAGCATACTAAACTAAATAATGAGCATTTTCAGGCCTTATAAATTGCAAACCAAACTCCGCTGACACTACAGCGACGTAGTTTGGGACTCACTCCCACCCGATTGTGAACAATCAGTAATTAAATTACATTTTTCCAAAAAAAAAAAAAAAAAAAAAAAAAAAAAACTACACACACTTTTCTCATTTATTACCTTTAGCTGGCTAAAGCCCCCAGTACTGTAGCACGAAAAAAAGAAAAAAAAAACACAAATAAATCACCTATTCACAGCCTGTGTTTTATCACCATGCACAAAATAGTGTGTTTTTTCCTACTTTGTTGTTGGAAAATCCGTGTGTAAGGTCGCAATAAGTGTAATAAATTGACTCACAACCGATAGAAGCAGTATATTCAGAGTCTAAAGCTGTTTTGTAGTTATATATTTAAATGAGGCATAGTTTTTGAGACTTAACTCGAATGAATACACACTCTAAGCAAGAGTGTCTTACGCGCATTTAAAGTTCGCGCGGAAGTTTGATACCGTAAAGGCCGCCGAGGCGCTCTTCAATTTGCCCCCTGTTCGCAGTAGGCCGTTAACGGAATTGTGGAGGCTTGAGGCGAGACGAGAACTGGTGGAACCGACTGTGTGGCTCGCTTATATTGACAGTTTCGGTCAATCGTTACGTTTGTTGATAATAGTGCACACTCTGGTGGCAAAAGAAGCGCCGTCTACATCGCTCGTATCAATTGTTGTGTGTACACGCTGCCGCTAGCCCAGCAGACGACGCGTTCACTCGCGGCCATACGGATTTCCTTGTGGCGAAAATTCGAAGCTACTCCAATGAAGGAGCATTCCTGGCTCCGGCCAATGAGAACCGCTAGCTGTCAGCCAATGAGAAGCTGCGTGATTCTTAACCGGTGATGCGGGCACTATCAATATGTACTCTCACGTACTAAAAAGAACCTCTTGTTTAACCTACACCTAACTTTCACGTTTAAAAAGGTGATCTGTAGCATAGCCTTAATAAGTTTAGGTTAAACAGCATGACCTTTTTTTTTAGTACGTGAGGGTGCATCTCATTGGATGACTGCTAGCGAGTCCATTGTGGGGCGCGGGTACGATTAACACCACCTAGAGAGAAGGCCGCGACGCTCTCGTGTGACGTCACACGGTATAGGCAACGTTCGCGTAGCTGACTGGCTGCACGCTACGGCATTGTGGGCCGTGCCCCAGCGACCACCCAGTGAACTACGCGAACATGCCTGCACGCCGTGACGTCGCATGGTCTTCTCTCCAGGTGGTGTTGGTACGACACATATCATTCAAGACATGCACGAAACTGCGCTTCTTCAGTATAAAAAGGAAAGAAACTCGGGGTTTTCAGTCCCACTGAGATCGTGGCCATTAAAGGAGTTCAGGCTCCTACTTTTTGGGATAAGGACAGGTCAGGAAATTGGTCACAATCTTTCAAGGGAATAAAGCCGGCATTTCCTGGAGTGATTTACGGAGATCACAGAATGTCTAAATCTGCATGGAAGTAGATCACTTACCGTCCTCCCGAATGCGAGTCCACTGTGTTTCCACTGCACTACCTCGCTCGGTGATACTTCAGGGCCCCATACCCCGGGTGTTTCACTGATCACAAATGTGAGTGGTAGACTGTTTTGAATAGTCCCTGACCTACTGATGTTTTTATACAAACCAATGTTTTAGGCTGCTATAGCTTTCCTTCAGTATAGCGTCAATATTTAAATATTACTCACTTCCTACAGTCCAGCCAAGTTGAGCAAATACGTTCAAACGTTTGTTAAACTTAAGGGAATTAAACATACAAACTACTTATGAACTGATGACCGCGGGGGAAATCGAACCCCCGACCGTAGCGGCCGTGCAGACTGTGACTGGCGCGCCGCAGACAGCTCGGGCACTGCTGCCGGCTTGAGCAAATAGGCACCTTTTTTCAAAGTATGTGTGGCCTTTATTTGGATTTTAAAATCACCACTTGTTCACGGTATGTACCTCACAAAACAACGAAAACTGTTATTCGTGTACAATAAATACAAACTGTGCGAAGCCGTGCGAAGCCGTCGGAGGTTCGAGTCGTCCGCGCGCGCGCGCGCGCGCGCGCGCGCGCGCGCGTGTGTGTGTGTGTGTGTGTGTGTGTGTGTGTGTGTGTGTGTGTGTCTTGTCCTTAGGTTAGTTTACCTTAGTTTAAGTAGTTTGTAAGCTACGGACTGATGAACACGCAGTTTGGCTCTATACTTTTCATTCAAGCAAATCGACTAAATTTTTACCAAGTGTTCTTAAGACAATAATCTCAGTTGTTTTGAATTTCTGCAAAATGGAACACAAATATCTGAGTAACGAACCATATTAAATGGCTCTCAGTTTAACAATATATTCTGTGACATTAATTATAAACGACATTTCCCTATTCTCGTAAATATTTATCCATTATAAAGAGGCCGAAAAAGACGATGCTTGGATACTAGAAGTTGGAAGTGCACTGAGATTTGACTTCCGGGCCGCGACCAGACATGCCAAACAACTTCAAGATATGTGTTCGGCGAAAAAAAAATTATTTTTCGGTATCTTACAGTACCCTCATGAACTACTGACATTGCCAAGGTGGGGTGGCTTGCGTTCCCCAACGCACACAAAGCCGTTCCGTAGGTGCAACCACAACGGAGAAGTATCTGTGAAGAGGCCAGACAAACGTGTGGTTCCTGAAGAGGGGCAGCTGTGTTTTCAATAGTTACAGGTGCAACAGTCTGGATGATTGACTGTGCTGACCTTGTAACATCAGCTAACGTGGCTTTGCCACACAGCTACTGCGAACGGCTGAAAGCAAGGGGAAACTACAGCCCGAGGACATGCAGCTCTACTGTATGAATATATGATGATGGCGTCTTCTTGGGTGGAATATTCCGGAGGTAAAATAGTCCCACATTCGGATATCCAGGTGGGGACTACACAGGAGGATGTCATTAAGAAAAACAAAACAGGCACCCTACGGATCGGAGCCTGAAATGTAATCAGCGAGGTAACTTGGAAAATTTGAAAAGAGAAATGGATAAGTAGGATACGCTGGTGATTAGTGACTTTCGGTTACAGGGCGAACACGATCTCTTGTCAGGTGAGTACAGGGTTATAAATACAAAATCAGTTGGTGGTAACGCAGGAGTAGATCTGATAAAGAATAACAAAATCGGAATGTGGTTAAATTCTAGGACCAGCTTAGTCAACGCATTAAGGCAACAAAGATAGACATCAAGCCAACACCTACGACAGTAGTACAAGTTTATATGCCAACTAGTTCTGCCGATGAAGAGATCAAAGAAATGTATCAAGAGTTAAAAGAAATTATTCAGTAAAGGGAGAGGAAAACGTGACTGTGATGAGGGACTGGAATTCGGTGGTAGGAAAGGGAAGAGTGTGATAAGTAGTAAGTGAATATGGACAGGGAAAAAGAAATGAAAGAGAAGATCGCCTGGTAGAATTTTGTGCACAATTTAATCAAAAATATCTGGTTACCATGAAATTAGATTGCGTACATGGCAGAGACCAGGAGACACTAGAAGGTAACAGATTGACTTGGTAATGGTGTGAAGGCTTAGAAACCAGCTTATAAACTGTAAGACATATAGAGTCTGACCATAACTTACTTTTGATGAGCTGTAGATTAAAACTTAAGAGACTTCAAAAAGGTAGAAAATAAAGAAGACGGAACCTCGACAAATTGAAGGAACCACAGCTGGCTGAGAGTTTAGAGGAAGCATTAGGCAACGGGGGGAAATAATAAAGAAGAAGAGGTTACTTTGCTATTAGTGAAGTCCACCGAGGGTCATATAGGCAGAAGGACAACACCTAATAGAAATCTCTGGGTAATACAGGAGACACTACACACAATTGATGAATGGATAAAGTTTCAGCAACTGAAGCAGAAAAAATGGAGTACAGACAGTTTAAAAATGAGCGTGACAGCAAGTGCAGACTGGCTGAGCAGGAAAGACTAGAGGAGAAATGCAAGAACGTAGATGAATGTATAACAAGGGCAAAGGCAGATAACGTCTACAGGGAAATAAAAGTCACATTTAGAGACAAGAAAACCAGTTGTTTGAATATCAAGAACTCAGATGGTGAAGGGAAAGCTGAAAGGCGGAAGTAATATATAGAAAGCCTATATAAAGGAAATAAACTTGAATGCAGTATCCTATAAATGGAAGAAGAAGTAGGGGAAGGAAATACAGGATATATGATACTGCGAGAAGATTTTGACAGAGCACTGAAAGACGTGAGTCGAAACAAAGCCTCTGGAGTGGATGATAATCCGTCTCAACTAGTGATATCGTCAGGATGTTGTTGTTGTTGGTTTTTGGAAGGGACTAAACAGCGACGGTTATCAGTCCCTTTATCGTCATGAGAGCCAGTCGTGAATAAATTGTTCCACCTGTTATGCAAGGTATATGAGCAATGTGATCAAAATGAGAAACTAACTGAGTAACTAGTTCCTGTTGTATAGAAATGTCTGTTTGACCTTATCGTATAAATTTCGGTTCACAGGATTCGGTAGTATACCTACTCATTGCGTTACTGACTTTTATCTCACTTTTTAACATCGTCATTAATTCTTCCATTTATCCACAAAACGCATTTCTTCCCATTCATATTCATCGTATAAGACACTTTCCGTTTCATATGGGCGTTCTATATCAGAAGTCATCTGCTACCGTTACAGCATAAAATAAAACACGTTTAAACGTTGATATACTTAACGAATCGATAGGTTCAGTTTCCTCGTCGCTCCCTTCCAATTTCATTATATCCACTTTAATTTCGTGTGCTTTATAATCATTTGGTTCGCCCACTAATTTAAATCGGTTACCGAAATTTCCATACTCTTCCTACACATAATAATAGTCGTCTGTCCGTCCAACTTGAGCGATTCCATCAGCATCGAGAATGACACTAACACAATTATTGTCTGTCGGCAGTCCTCTGTCAGTAATTTCATCAACGTTATACATTTCACACCTGTTAACTTCATTTATATGACCTATTTCCCAGATTATCCCTTCCCTGTCCTATATTGCACGTATTGCGCCACAAGGTTCAATCCCATTAACCTTCCTTACGAAGCCCACATTTTTTCCATTATTGTGACTTTACATACATACATACATGTTACTCGACTGTGTTATTCATTTTCTATCACTCTCTACTGATTCGACGTCATTACATATTTCTACTTCCGCGACCGTCCTCTTTATTGGAGTCACCTGTATTTTATTACCTTACTACCCTCCGATACGCTGAAAGTTTGACACCAGTGACTTAATTATCTGGGCGATCATAATGTAAATGAAACTCATCTGTTTCGCACTGCTTTTCGTGCTCGTCACTTTTCACGTGAACCTAATCACTACATCCTTCTAGATACTTTGGATAATTGCCTATTTCGTTACTGTTACGAAGTTTATTCATTTTCATAGTCCCTCCTCCTATCATTTCATCTAATTCTTATTCTTTCAGTAGGATTCCGAAATTATAGAACTTATCACCAAATTATGTTAACAAACAATATGTACTGTACCCACAGTCCGACTCGAAGAACCTTTTCGATACTCAAAACCTGACTTGAATAATGCAGCTTAATGAATTAACTTCGCTGTTATCGTCTATTTCTTTTTTCCACTATTTTATCGTCTCTGTTTTCAATCTAAGATAGTTTTGCTTTTCACCTATCATTGTGATATCAAGGAATCATTTTGCCAAGACTAATACAAGGAATCTACTTCATTATTTAGATTACTGTCAATGGAGTCAATTTTATCTTCCATTAAGTCCTACGTAAAGCTACTGAGATACATGTGTTATGTAATTTCTTATAAGGTGTTTCTATTACTTTCTTTATCGTTTAAGCTAACGCGCTTATGTCAGCTGATTTAAAATTACATGCTTCACTTAATGTTTATTTCTACCTAATCCCTGTGGTTCAGATTCCCTGTGAATGTGTTTTCAAAATCCTGATTACACTCTGCGACCTCCATTTTTATCGCCACGTCAGGTACCCATACCAAGGCACAAGTCCATTTACCGTTAATTAACAGAGTTATCTTTTCAAGTTAGGTTTTAACATGTCATGTAAATTTTAAGAAATATTTCAACTAACTCTTTAACTTCCGTTGACTATCTTTGAGTGCCTTAAACGGTGATTAGGTACCTACTACTCGTGTCGAAAACGATGCCGCACCCTCCACGTAAATCGTGTTATACCAAATTAACGTTGTGTACGTCATTAGGTGTGTAATTATGCGAACAATTGCTTGAAATCGAGACTTACTAATTGTGGACTGTGTATTAATGCTTGTTACTGAGTTTACATTAATGGCCGAGTGCACCAACCTTGGTCAAAAACCAAGATAATCGACGTCAGTTATTAAGATGAAAAGAAACTGCGTTTGAAATGTCTTTTAGCAGCGCCATCCTTAATCGTTGGTTAGATATACTTTGGCATTAAACCTTGGATTTGCCCCGGTTATATCCAAGTAAAGTAATGTATGGCGACCTACAGATGCAAAAAATGTTAACAAAGATGTGAATTTAGTGTCAGCCGCCTGTATACTGAAGTTTTCTACATAGTCCTGGAACAATTCTCCGAAGGTTGCTTAGTAATAAGAAGATAGATTCTCAAGCAAACATTGTTGTTATAGTGGATTGGTGTAATATTACTAAAGCGCATTGGCTAGCAGATTGCTGTCTCTGGTTGAATCTCTTTAATTTGTGGTTCATTATGGTGCCCCTTGAAACGTTAAATTATTAATTATAAATTTTCAAATTACATATTTAATTTAATAACTGAATGAAATTTTGAGAGCAAATTAAATGTATTTAAATGCTAGCAGTTAATTATCAGCCTATAAATTGCAAAAACGTAATGAAGAGAACCGATGGTTTCAAAAAGCTACATTAAAATCTGTAAAATCGATGTACTTCCCTGTTATATTATATGACATGCTATATTAATACTATATACTGCCCTAAATAATGTATTTTATCGTTACCTTCAACTACTGATTTTACTAATGATTATCCCCTACACCTCTATTTCCTATATTTCACCCTCTTATAGCAATTTAAATAATTTTATTCATATCTACTACTGCCTAAGGTATCTTAGGCAGTCTGAAGAAATGTTATGTACTACATACAATCAACATCATTGCTCCTAGAAGTAATATCTTTCAGATACTTTGATTCTTGTATTATTTACAAACGTCATTTTATTGTAATACTTTTTATTACACCATCCATTAGAAATTATTATATTGTTCCAATGCTGATTGTTAGGTCATTTGTACTTCTTTTATATGACATATGTAAAGCATGATGTTATAGGTACAACACTGATTTGTAACTTTATCTGTGTATCTATATTTACATACATACTCTGCAAATCACATTTAAGTGTCTGGCAGAGGGTTCATTAAAGACTCTCATAAACTTTCTCTACCGTTCGATTCTCTAGTAGCGCGCGGGAAGAAAGAACAACTAAATCGTTCCGTTTTCGAACTGATGTCTTTTATTTTATTGGGATGGTCATGTTTCCCTATGTATGTGGGTGCTAGCAAAATATTTTCACATTCAGAAGTAAAAGTCGGTGATTGAAACTTCGCAAACGGATCACGCCGCAATGAATAACGCCTTTCTTTTAATGATTTCCACCCCAATTCGTGCAACATATCCGTGCCCCCCCCCCCTCCCGTAACGTGATAAAACAAAACGAGCTGCCCTTCTCTGAACCTTCTCAATGTCTTCCGTCAGTCCCACCTGGTGAGGGTCCCACAATGAAATGCCGATGAAACGCAACCTTTGGTTCGCCTTCCCCACAATATTTTCTATGTGTTCTCTCCAGTGTAAGTTGTTCGTAATTGTAACTCCTAGGTATATGGTAGAATTTACGACCTTAAGGTTTGACTTATTTATCGTGTAATTGAAGTTGGGCGTCTTTCTTTTAGTGGTCCTGTGTATTACTACACACTTTTCATTATTTAGTGTTAATTGCCAATTTTCGCACCATGTAGAAATTTTGTCTAAATCACTTTTCAGTTGCCTTTGATGTTCTGTTGACTTCCCTAACCGATAAACTACAGCATCTCCTCGAATAGTCTAAGGCAGCTATTTAGATTGTCTCCTAAATCGTTTATAAACACAAGGAAGAGGAGGGGACCTATAACGCTTCCCTGGGGAACGCCAGATAACACTTCTGTTTTACTCGATGACTTACCGTCAATTACTGCGAACAGTGTCGTTGGGGCGATATTCCATAAGCACGCAATTTCATTAGAAACCGCTTGTGAGGTACAGTGCCAAAAGCATTCCGGAAAGCCAGAAACATGGAATCGATTTGATATGTCGATGGCAGTTACCACTTATGTGAATAAAAGGCAAGCTGTGTTTCGCAAGAGCGATGCTTTCTGTATCCGTGTTGACTGTTGGTTAATAGTTCGTTCTCTTCTAAGTTATTCATAATGTTCGAACAAAGTATATGTTCAAAAATCGACGCCAATGAGATGGGCCTGTAATTTTGGAAATCACTTCTATTGTCTTTCTTGAATTTTGGAGTGACCTGGGCAACTTTCCAGTCCTTGGGTACGGATCTTTCGCTGAGTGATCGGTTGTATATGATAGATAAGTATGGACCTATTGCATCAGCAGAGCCTGAAGATGGTAGAAGTGTAATACCGAAACCGGTCATTCAGTAAAACATCATAAACTTCACGGCTGTTGGTGAATATATTAATTACCTGGAATTAAAATTTGTAGTTTCTATATTATTACAGTCGTTTCACTGGTAGAACATACTGGATCCGTTTCCATTTTACAATAAAGTGATACGTTTTTTTTATGGAAAATCACCGCAGTCACCTGGCTATAGGTTCAGGCACCGCTTGGAGATATCAGAAAACCAGTACAATATGGGTGCACAGTAGGGGATTTGAAACAGGTTACAGAGCTACATGCTTTGGACGCTTGGAACGGAATAACGGGATCGAATAGAGATATGTCGAGAGAACATGGCTATTAAGGTCATAATTTATCATCATAAATATACATGACCAAAAAATTACGAAGTTTTTAACACTCTTTAACACTGTCTGTTATTAAAAAAAGGAAAAAAAAAAAGAATTTATTACTGAACTACCGGAAATGAGTTCAAACATTAGTCAGATTTGATCATTTAAACAAAGTCCCTTGTCAGCATTAAATGAATTGAAAAATTTATAATTCATACTTAAACGCGACGTACAACAAACTTCATATGGAAAAATTATGGTTTGAATTCATCAGGAATCGACCGTAGGACCGCAATAGAGCAATCAACTCTGCGAATATATTCCACTATGGATTTGAAGAATCTCTGAAAATACATGCTCCGAAAGTAATCGAAAGTCTGTTACTCAGCGGAATAAAATAGTACTTTATATCAGCAAAAAATTCTAATCCGTCAGTAATTTGATTTTACAGAAACCATGTCATCTCTTACGTTAGGTGAAATCTCTACAAACGTTCTGCCGTCACAATCCTCAAAAGTGTTATCCATTTTCAGAATCATTCCAGTACCGTTTGGTACGCAATTAAATTTGTAAGAGTATAACAACACATCCTTAAAATTATCTGACGTAGTCGGGTTCGGAGGCAATTTGGTCGTTTTATAGTTTGAAATGAAGGTCACACATTAATAATTTATTCAATGACGACCGGTTTCGGCGAATTGTGTCACCATAATCCGACCACATATATATTTTACAAGATGGTCATTTTCTTAAAAAGCTGTCATATTTTTAACTTGTGTATTTTTTATATAGTGACTGAATGCAATGTTGCACTTATTACTTTATACCCAATTTTTTTAACAAGATGACCAGCTTGTAAAATACATATGTGACCAGATGATGGTGACACAGTTCACCGAAACCAGTCGTCATTGAACAAATTATTAATGTGCGATCTTGGCATTTCATTTTGAAAACTATAACACTTCCTTACTTCCATCCATATCATAGAAACGCGCCGTCATCTTCATGCAGAATGATGTCTGTTAGATACGTCGCACGGTTTCTAAAATAGTGACTTAAAATAAATTTCTTAAATAATACCCACCCCATTACCCATAGGTATGGGCATTTTCATGAGCTACTACGAAGAAGTTTTCTGTAATTATGAGCAAATTGTTGATGCTACTTTATTTCGCGCAACAACGAGCGATAAAATGTGGATCGATTTTTTTTTTTTTTTTTTTTTGAAAACTTAAGTAACTATGACCAAACCGATAAGGAACTAATTAATCTTCTAATTTAACTGGCAATGTAGTTGCCGAATCACTGTGTTAAAGTTGGGTTGTTTTTGTAAAATTAATTAATGATATATTTTGATTAGTGATTGTTTATGGAACGTTGTTGGGTGGGAGCGAAGCCAAAATTAGACGTCTGAAACAATGATGCAAATGTATGTAGTACAAAAAGTTATTACTACTAAACGTGATTGTTTCAATTTGATTAAGACTTTCGGCATGTCGGGAGTAATATTTCATTGGGTATGGAAAACAAGAAATTGCAAGCACCGTAATATTACGACACGCAGAATTGCAGCATTCCACGTTATATTTTCGACGTAAGTATGTGGCTCCCAATACAAACCATAGATTATTTATTGCTTTTATATAATCGCTTAAGTAGTAGGGAGCAGGACCTGTTCTTCTTGTTTAATGGTGTCTTTTCTTCTAGTGTTGTGGCATCGCTTTTAGCCGCAACGACGTCGGCCAACGCAAGTCGCCGCGCCAGTATACGAATGAGCGGTAAGTCACTCCACAGTACTTCGGCTGCCGGGGGCGCCCCCAGTCTCGGTACCTGTTTTCTCACGTTGGGCGCCGGCCAATACAGAGAAGGGGGCTCGCCTATATATACCGGCGGAGCACAGAAACAGGCAGACAATACGGGACAGTTCCATTGAGGACTGGACAGTTCCACACAGTTCGTCAAGCCAGAAGTTCAACAGAGGGAAGCCAGCAGGCTACTTAGCACAAGCTGCAAGAATTTTCTATTGCCTTGCGGAACTAGTATTGGCTAGGACGAACATTGTACCACACAAGCAAATCAAAGGTAACAATCTATTTCATAAAATATCCACGAGTGTACTGCCGGTCTACAGTGACCAATGGGCACAATATTTCGGCGATCATACATGTCGCCATCATCAGGTGAACTGACGGACTGAGCTCCTAGAAACGCGCCGGCGCGGCGATCCGCACGCTACGACGGCTCGAAGGGAACTGATTTCTAGCCCAGTAACGGGCGATTTAAACACCCTTCGCCCGCGGAGCGCCCCCTCGGTGGTCCGGATCCCGCGTCCCGCGCCGCGGTCGCGCAGTGGAACCGATTGAAACGGCGTCTGAGATGACGTCGGTGTGAGGGCTCTGTTCGCCGTGGTCGTCACTTCGTTGCGTTTGCTAGATTTACTCTTAAATAACCCAGTCGCTGGTTCCCAATCTTTGCTAAGATTATAGCCACAGTCACGGTTTATGAGGTCGTCACTAGTGCAAATTTCAATGGCCTCTCTAACGACGCAGTCCCAGTATCTCGACGTCTGTACCAGAACCTAGTGCGTTCATACCCCATCGCGTGATTCTCTGACAATGTTCAGCGAGCGCCGACTTGCTCGGATACATCAATCGTGTGTGCGTCTGGTGTTCAAGGCATCGAACCACGGCGGTACGCATCGTCTGTCCAATATATGACTTGCCACACTGACAAGGAATCTGGTATACGCCGGCCTTCCTCAAATCGAGATCATCTTTGGCGCTCCCCACCAGTGTACGAATTTTATTCGGCGGACAAAAGACAGTTCCAACTTGGTGTTTCTTCAAAATGCGGGCGACCTTCCACGAGAGTGCGCCGGTATATGGAATAAACGCATTGCCTACCTCCTCTCTCGTGTTTTCATCCGTTTCCGCAGGTTGTGTTGTAGTGGTTGGGCGGAAAGCCCGTTGACTCTGCCACTCTGAGTATCCATTTTTAAGAAATACAGTTCTCAGGTGTTCCACTTCCTCGGGTAGACTCTCTGCGTCGGAGATAGTGCGCGCCCTATGTAATAGAGTTTTAAGTACCCCATTCCTCTGTGAAGGGTGGTGACAGCTGTCAGCGTGTAAATACAGATCAGTGTGCGTTGTCTTCCGATACACACCATGACCCAGGGTGCCATTAGCTCTTCTCTTGACCAAGACGTCAACGAACGGCAATTTACCCTCCGTTTCAGTCTCACATAGTGAATCTGATGTTGGGGTGTATGGAGTTCATATGTGTAAGGAAGTCAAGGAGTTTATCCATACCATGTGGCCAGATGAAGAAATTGTCGTCCACGTAATGGAGAAAGCAAGTAGGTTTTCATTCAGATGACGGCAGGGCTTCCTCTTTGAAATTCTCCATGTACGAATTTGCGACCACAGGGGAGAGTGGGCTACCCATGGCGACTCCCTCCGTTTGTTCGTAGTATTCACCTGATGATGGCGACATGTATGATCGCCGAAATGTTGTGCCCGTTGGACACTGCAGACCGGCAGTACGCCCGTGGATATTCTGATTATCAGTAAAGATTATGTGGACAAATCCATTCGTTTAGTTACAGATCCATGTCCACATTGTTGCATGTCACGGTCCACCTCCTGAACCCACTACTTACCAGAGGCACAAAAACCTCTATTGTTGATGTTAGGATAGTTATCTTCTATCAAATCACTGTCAAAGGCATCGAAATTAAAAAAAAAATAATTGATGAATTACTTGCATAAATTTTAGACAGTGATTCTTTTTTCTGATTTCTCTACAAGCCAATACCTTCTAAACCTTTTCTAATTCCACGCAGAACAACAGATAAACATTACTGGGCAATCTGGAAAGAAAGGTACTCATCAGTTCAGTGAATGTAATGTAGGAATGTGTGTCACCTCGATATAGTAACGAATTCGTCACTATGACGATTGTTTGGTATGTTCGAGGTATGTGTGATGTCCAAACTGAATAATTAATGTAATTTATTAGGTGTATTGTCAGTTTCCAATGTATAAGAGAAAGGACAAAAATTTTTACACCATATATGTTACTAAAAATCAGTTTCTAATCCTCGTAACTTTCTGACAATATAGTATCCGCCGTACTCATAAATGTTGATTGAATGAAAACTCTAAATTTCAAATTGTACTTACAGTTTTCTTACTTTTCGAACTGAACTTGCTCTTTATATACTGAAAGCCTATTGAGTTTCGTTTGGAATTGATACTGATCGAAAAATCCCCACTATTTAGCTTAGCAGACTAGCTTTGTAAATTTCCTAGCCACTTGTATGAATACCTGCATTAATTGTTATTTTTTCCAGTAGTTCAATGCAGTTATTTAGTTACACTCGAAGCAATGTCTTTCAGATGCAACCGTTGATTAATCGTTATTGGCTGTATACTTGCCTTACTATTTAGAAAAATTTTAATACTGGTAGCAAACAAGAATGAAAATCTCTCACATTAACTAACAATTTAAAAGGCTTCAATATTATTATTGGTAGTTATTCTTCAACGTCCGATTACTTCGCCTATTCATGACGAAAGGATCCTACTCTGTCATTCTCTTGTGAAATCGTAACCACAAATCACATTTGATTACAGTTGTTATTGCTAAAAAAGTTTATCAATAAGACTGTGGCTGCCCGTCTATTCTGAAACGAAAAACTAGTAGGATTTTACATTGGCTAGATGCTCCTTGGTGGGATTGATCATAGCACATTAGATGATAACAGTCTATTGAAAGCGACTATTCATTACAATAATTCTAGGCACAAAGTTCACGTTTCTTTAATGATGCTACACTTTACTCACATATAATAATTATTGCCTAACATTAAAATTCATCAAATTCATAAAATTCATCAATTCATCAATCGGCTCACGAAAGCCTTTTTTCTCGCAGTATCTAGTTGCAAAGTATTTTTATTTAGTATCTCTGCTCGTAGGTGCTGTAAATTTACGACAACGGCATTAGTTAATTAAAGAGACGGCGTCTGTTCTTCCGGACCTTTGGCTCGATAACTGATCACACTGAGTAGGCCAGCGCGCTTACTAAATCGTTATTGGAATATCTTTTCCTTAAAATGTTTAAATTTATACGATATCTTTTTAAATATGAAAACAATGCCAAATATTAACAAAAATATTTGCGAGTTAGAGAATACACCACAATAATTTGCATCCTCGTAAAATCATTAGTTTGAAAATTTATGTCCAGTATACCGTGTTATAAGTTTTCAAAAGGCAGGCCTGCAGATCACAAACGCGTCCACACAATTCAGACGTTTCTTTTCCAACATTCTGTGTAAGAGCGTCATGAGAGACGGACATCAAGGCATGGTGGCAAGGGAGATACGTTTTCAACCCACAGCAAAGAAAGGTGTGCGCTGGGTGTTTCAAATCAAAGAACGGGCGCTTTTTCCCGAATTTATGGTACCACTATGATCACGGACTAGTGTAATGAAGAAAGCGAGATGGTGACGTAGACTTTCGGACTTTGCCGAGCGCGATCTCCTCCTTCCCCTCCCCCTCCCCCCTCACACACACAAACATAAACTAATTAATTAATTAAAAAATTAAAAAAAAACAATTTAGAAATGAATTAAAAAATGTCGTTGGGCGGCTTGGCCATACGTTCTTCTAAATGCAGGTCAACAACTTTAGTAGTCCTATAAACGCATCATTCTTGACGATTAAAATGTAACTGTGAAATGGTGTAGAAAATGCTTGTAATTATTCTAAATGTTCGTTGAAAGTTACTCTCTCATTATGAAACACTGGACGATTATGTAAGCAGAATCGCGTCTTTGACGCAACTTATTTTTTATTAAGTCTCTCCAGAACTATTTGCTGTACAGTAATATAATATTGGAGTTGCATTTACTTATACACGTAATTTACTTAACACATTCAAAATGTGTTGGGAATAGCATTAGTACAAGGCGCATTGAGAAAGTAAAGGACCCTATATTTTTCCAACCAAGGAAACATATCATCATGAAAAATTTTATTTGAAATTGATAAGGCAGTGCATGTGTTTTTTTTTCGAAATGATGAGTAAAACAAGTGAGACTGTAGTCGTGTCGTAGGATCAACATGTGTATTCGTGTGTGGAAGTACTCGGCTGCTTGTGAATGTCGCTCTCAGCTCATTGTCAAACTGCTGACATGAGGACATGAATATATTTATCCCTATGATGCATGAATTATAAGAAACAAGGAAAAAATTCGGAAATGGCGCATTATTTTCATAAAAACAAGAAGTCATTGAAATGTAGTATATATAAAATAAAAATTAATCATGTACACTGGAATGGTCATGTGCACTTGAGACATCCCGACTCATTTCTGTGAGTTTTTCCTTTCTGTATGGAAATTTTAGAAGCATTTTGGACAGAGAGGCTGCTTGCATTTAATGTAAATCTGCTCCATCTCATTTTTGTTAAATTGGTGGGATGCTATTCGACACCACCTGCTGCGCTTCAAACTCTCCATCTTAACCCGCTACTTGCTTCGAGTGAAAAACTGACGCTTGTCAATTCAGGTTGCAACTTCTACAGCGCAGAACCTTTCCGTAAGGTCCCCTGAAGGACGTCTAAACCGAAGTAGGATGGTCGTAAATCACCCAGTTATGGTCAGCCACTACAGTGGACGCTATGCGTCACTGGTGTAAGTGTAGGAAGAGTTGGAAATCGCTGTTAGCAAGATCAGGACTTTATTCTAGATGGCGCAGCTAAATTTCACGAAAACAGTTGCTGACCCCCCAGCAGTAAATCGTATGCGGACAAGCAGTGTCATGGTGAAACAACAATTGCAGTAAGCAATTCTTCATATTTTGTATCTCAAGCAATTGATATCCTTCGGGCAGCGTTTTGACAATGACGAAAAGCTTGCCTGTCACATGTTGGTTCCATCCATAAGGCGACAGAATTGAGTGACGATGTTGCAAAATAACTCCAATTCTACTGTACCTGTTGCCACTAAAGTTTTTCAAGTAACTGTCACTGTTTAATAAAATGGGAAACATTGTCAGCGTTACATACTTTTCGGTGCGTCTAAGTGTCTGTTTGTCATGTCTCTCGAACTACGTGCAGTAAATGGATAAAAAATTTCTGTTGGAATCAGTGATATAAAACATTGCCAGCAAAGTGTTTTTTTTCCAATAGAGCAGGTAGGTAGAGAGTTATCGCGAATGAAGAGCGAAAATTTGATACGCAATAAACTTTTTTTAAAAATTCTTGAATATCATTCTCCAGATCGTTTTGGTGTATCAACAAGAACATGTCTCGCAAATGTTTGAAATTAAATGTAAAGTTTGTTGAAAGTAAGTTTTATCTTTTCCGAATATGGATGAGCATATTTACAATATTTCAGTGCTGTAAGGATCAAGACATAGTGTCTAATTTTAATAATTGTCTTATCGTGTTGAACATAATATTTTGGGTCAATAATTTCGGAAAGTAATGAAGACAAATGTTTTGCTGCTCCTGTAAACAGCCAAATAGGCCGCGTACAACAAGAAAGACAACGACACATAAATTATGATTTTATATTGTTGGATATGGCCCAGTTTGTGTAGCTAGTTGTCTTGTATGCTCCACGCAATTTATATAAACGACAATTGCGTCTTTCACCTTCAACAGGATTTCGGCTTAATTTGAGTGCTATGGATATAACTGTTGTAACATAAAAATCTTTTAAGTGTACGAAATATTTGTGATTGAATGTGATACAGGATTACTTGCTGACACAAATCTCAGTCTCTCTATTAAGTTCTGTACCTTTAAATTATATCTAAATTTGCGTTGAGTATTTATTCCACAATTCTTATTAAATCTTAATAACATTGATATGTCATATAGTAATATGTGTACCCAGTTCGATGTATTTCACACTATATCAATGGGGAACTGATGACCTTGAAGTTTAGTGCCCTCTAAATAAAACAACAAACAAACAAAGAGTATATCAATGATATTAGACCAATATTTGAGGCTTAAATCGACTGCGTAAGCTTACACAGCATGCAGAAACAATTGCGTACGTTCTGGTATTAGCGAGGGTTACGGGCGTGCATTATTTACGGAAATCTCGGGACTACGGAGAGTTAGCACAGCATTTCTGTTGAGTCTGCGAACATAATTGTGAATAATAAATCGCTGTTGCTGCGTTTGAATATTTGCGTTTGTCTACACCAATTCACACGCCGTTGTACGAACCGTTGTAAGCCGATGCGGCGTGTAACGTTAATGCTTCTGTCAACGGACTGTGACGTTTGCAAACTGAATAAATTCTGCAGTACCAACAAGGGACGCGTACTTATCTGAAAACAGACTGATAGTGATTACCATTACCGATAAGTCGAATTCCGGATTTGTCGGTGTGTGCTTCATTTAATACAGCTTACCACAGAAAATGACGAAATATACCCGTACATCGTAGCCAAGAAACAGCCGTTAAAACTGGCCAACAGTGGTGCATACTGAACTATGAAAAGTTTTTCAGTGAAGGACGTGTATTTTATTCTCTTTTAACCTTAGGAATGACCAATTTGGCGCATATTAAAGTAGAAGAAGTTGTTCATTATCCTGTAGTTATGCCATGTTCTCTGCCGTCTACTGCCTACTTACTTCATTCGAGCCGGCCGCAGTGGCCGAGCGGTCTGCAACGCGCCAGTCACGTTCTGCACGGCCACAACGGTCGGGGGGTTCGAATCCTCCCCCTCGGGCATGGATATTTGTGCCGTCCTTAGTATTAGCACAGTCTAATATATACAGTCGCGACATTCACTGCTGTGAAAGTTGTTACCAACTGTCAGTTGCAACATCACTAGCGCTCCTAGCGGTGGGAAAGCTGCGGTAGGAGTGATGTTTGTTTATAATTATTTGCGTGCACAATTAATGAAATATTTGGTATATTTTTGCGTTACAAGCATTAGTAAAATATTTAGAGATATACATAACACGGACATTAATGCAAAAACAGCCGAATATAACTGATTGAGTGGTGTAATGAACAACTTCGTCATGAACAAATACTTCCGAATCTGTGATATTTTGCATCTTATTCCTCTGAAAGTAAGAAGAATATAAACATAAGATAAATATAAATTTGTAATATCGTGTGTTCTTACTATGACAAGAGTCTTTTGACGCGTATCAATTCGGTGTGTAGTCTAATGATTCGCACATTTTTAGGCTTCATGGTCTTACTGATACGCACATATTCGTTTGAGTGTGATTACTTCAGCTTAAGAGGTCAATGTCTTTAAGATTCTTGGCGTTTGTGGTTCAGTTGTAGCAACAATTGAGGAATTGGGTTCTTCTTTGTTGAAAACGAATGCTTTTTCCGTTTTCTTGCCAGATCTGTGACGTTTTCCTTTCAGCTATAGCTGTGGTGGCTGCTTTGGTACGTTAAATACTGTAGTTATTGTATTCTATATGCGTTTCCTACTTTCCACTCTCAGCGATTTTACAGGAATTGTAGTGAAGAAAGTGAGTAGAAAAGTGACGACTTTTTGCCAGAGGCAGGTCTTCTGGTGTTTCGTAGCCATTTCTTATTTTTAATAGCATCCAATACCGTTTTCAGAAATGTAGCTTCCCAGCCGTTTGGAGCGCTGCAGTCGTAGTGTATAACAAAAATCTGCGTGAGTGTCGTGACTGTATATGTTAGACTGTGGTATTAGCTAGTTCAAAGTAGTTTGTAAGTTTAGGGACTGATAACCCCGAAGTTAAGTCTCATAAGCTCTACAAACATTTGAACACATTTGAGCTTCATTCGTTACCGATTGGTATTGCTTTATTAGTGCATATACAAAACCAGAAAAGTTCCGTAAGGTAAGAGCTTCTGTTAGCATCTATTATTTATTTATTTATTTATTTTTACTTTTTTCCCACATGTCCTGTTTAGACGTGCTAAGACATCATTTTCAAATGTAATACATTATTAATAGCTCAGGAAAAAAAATCTTCTTTGATATAACCTAACACTGAGTACATTTCAAATATTAACACAGTAATAATGAAAGACATCACTTTCAAATGTAATACATTATTAACAGCTCAGAAAAAAATTCTGTTTGATGTAACCTAACATTGAGTAAATTTCAAATATTAACACAGTAATAATTGCTGTGTTGGATTACTTTGTTTTCTCTCATACACGGTTTAAACAGAGAAAATTAAACTCGATTTCATAATTCAAATGTCAAACGTAGGTACAGACTATTAAATGAATGCAGTCAATAGAGGAGGTTATCTGATTGACCAGAAAAGCATCTTATTACCAAATAAGAAGATTTAATGTTTTCATAACTGCGTACATTCGCACTAACGTTAGTGAAAAAAAAAGTTCTAAGGTTAAGGCTAGAGAAGAACATAAAAATATCTGATCTTTAAAACGCCTCTGTTCTAGTAACAAATGAAATGTAGTCACTTTTTTACATTCACTTTTCACAATCGGTGGAAGTTCGTCTTGCCGACAGTCTTATAAATCGTGACAACGGCTTTCAGCTAGACAAAAATTGGAATCCTGTGATTAATATCATCCACTCACACCGTAATCGACGCCATCAATCGATTATCAATGATTAGAAGACCGTTGCTCTTTCACCATCGAGGGTAGCACGTACAACTCGGCTGTATCGCACATGACGCCACCTAACGCATGCGCAAAACGACATCAGCACTTTTTGCATGCGCAAGACCCGCTATGAGTACCGCTACACCTGGGCTCTTCAGTACTCGCTACTCACCTGAAGATGGCCGGACGTTCCCAGAATGACGACGGGATACGGCCGCACACCCGAAAGTTACTTGATGTAGTTAGCAGTGTTTTTCAAACTGTGGTTCGTGACTTCCTGGGGTGTCGCAAAGTCTTGCTCGGGGGGTCACGGTCGTAGGAGGATGCAGTAGCGGCATGTTCGATAGTAAACCTACGTTTCGTCCCGATAAGCTACTATGCCAGAAGTTCTACCTGGAAGTGATAGGGTTAAAGTCGCCTATTTAACAAATCATAGGTGCCAAAAAGGCCTTGTTCTGCCATGTTTCGGGTGGCCCCTTAATCAGACATCGAAAGTGTCAGAGGTACAAGATATAACTGTGGCAGTTTAGATATCTGATGATAGCTCGACCGAAACGTGAAACTATGAAGCCGTTTTTCCACCTCATTATGACTTGTTAATTAAGCGACTTAACAGTGTTCGTTTAGTATTGCTTCTGTCATTTACAATGGTCGCAAGCTTCTTGTATAATTTTGACACAGGTTAAAATATTGTTATGTTATAAAAACAAATAATCACTAATTTAATATTACATTTAATCAACACATAACAATACCTTTTTACTACTGGAAAATAGTAGTTTGCAGCTGGTTACGAATTTTCGGCGCGGATTGTTTTTAATCACCTAATAACAATACAATTTTATTATCAAATAATCACTAACTTAAAATAATAATTAATGGCACATAACAATACCTTTTTACTAGTTGAAAATAGTAGTTTTGCAGCTGGTAACGAATTTCCGATGCTTATTATTTTTAATCAACTAACAATACAGTTTTATTATTAATTTGAGACAGGTTAAGAATATTCAGTATCCTTTCGAAGAAATCCAGAGTTTATGATCATCCTTGAAATATTAAGAAGTGATGCATCAGCTTTGATGGTTTCATACACGCACATAACAACACTTCGCCAAAAATTTCTCACTGAATTTATAACTCATGACAGTATAACCATACATCAAATACTGCTATCCATTAGGTCTTATTTTGTCATTTTTGATTCACTTCTGTTCCTGCTGTGCAGGTGTTAATACATCTAAGAGAGAAAGGTAAATGACAAAACTGAATTCCAAGACCATAATTTTACAGTAATTTTGAAAAGGTCATATAATGACACTGTAACCTAATTTAGTACCTTTCATGTTTGCCAAAAAATAACACCAACATACCCACTATTTTATTTCAAACTCTTTTTTAAACATGTTAGATACCCATCCCACCTGACCTTTGTACTACTGTAGTGAACTTTTTTACTAGTACATAAGTATTTTTTTTACTGACTGCCCTATATTCAACCCACCAGTTGTTAATACACCTTACATATGGTGCTCTGTATCCCATGCTAAATGCGTTCATTACCTGAACATACACAATAGGATGCCTGGTGACACATACAAATTCTAGACTGACATTTTAACAATTATGATGCAGCCTTCAGATTTCTACATATACTTAAATATATATAAGAGGTAACCATTTCTCTTACCCCTCTGACTATTGTAAATTTTAAACTATAATATATATATTTTTAATAAATTGACCACTGTAATTTTATAATGAAAAAATTATATAGTAACGGCCCAATTTCAACTTACCAGTATATTACTAGATTCTTAGGTACCAACCCCCTGACTATTATAAATCTTATACTATAACATGAAGTTGTTTATAGATTTACTAAAGTAAAACTTATTATATTACATGAATACATTTTTATACATTAACTGCCCATGTTCAACATACCATTTATTATTATTTCTTTATGTATCAGTCCTTGAACAACCTAGGCTATGCACATTCATGACATGGACTTGCACAGTAACACGCGGAGTGCCACGTACATGTTCTGTACAAGACAATTTTTAAGAATTATAATGCAACTTTGCAACTTTTTATATATACTTTAACAGATATAATAGAAGACCTTTTTACATAGCCCTCTGACTACTAGAAATTTTATAATATTAACATGGATACATTCTTACACATTGAATACCTATATTCAACCCACTATCATACTAATATACCTGTATGCACCAGTCCTTGCAAACTATACTACACGCATTCATAACACGAACTTAAAAATTATATCTGTTGACATGAACAATATCTGTATAAGATAATTTAGTAAGTGTAATCTACTTTCTTTCAACCATCTATAAATATTTTAGATATTAATATATATGTATAAAATTTGTAAAAAAAATTGTAAAATTTCTGTACATTACTATAGGTAACTGACATAGCGCCTTACAATCTATGGTGCTTAATATAGTAATTTATACAAATTGTATATATATGACATTGGATGTAATTTGAAAAAATGTACTACATGTAATCTTTTATATGTCAATGTATATATACATTATGTATATAAAATAAAAAAAAAAAAAAAGACGACCACAAAGGGCAGAGACCATTGTATAAATGTGCATGTAGCATTTTTGTAGATAGTTTTCCCACCTAACAGTTAGTGTTGTACTGTACTTCAGTTAATATTGAACTTAGATTTTGAAGTACCTCGCATCAGAACCACTGGAAGATGGGTGTGTGTATTTTATTTGTGACTAGAAATTTTATGTTTGGTGACGCCTCAACCTGGGTGTACTCTTTTTGTATGTAAAAAATGGTGTGAAGTTATGTAAAATACGACAGGTATGTAACCAAGAAATTATATATAAGTAGTGTCTTGGCAATCATGTATACAGATCACTTGTTAAACTTTGTATAATAGGTTTGAAGATGGCGTAGAGCACGCCGAAACCGGTAATATAATAAATAAAAAATGCGATCTTGGCTGCAAAATCATTATTAAACAAATATAGATCGCCTCATTGAACAATGAGTTCCTTATACATGTAAATACTTTACCTTTGGAATCACTGACATGGCTTTATACCAGACCTGGGGTCGCCAGCGATTTTTACTCGGACAGTGGTCGAGAGTTCAAAAAGTTTGAAAGACACTGGACTATCTATACTAATAATAAATCTGTAAATGTAGGCCTGTCGCTGTTCCCTTCAATCTTAAAAACTACTGGACGAATCTTCATGCGGTTTTCACAGGAAACATGGGAAATGTTTGGGTCAACATATAGACATAATTATATCAAAATCAGACCACAGAAAAAAAGTTATCGTAAATTTGTTTTCAGTAACCTCCATGTCTATTTGTTCAACTATTGAAAACCTCTTATCAAAACTACTTCACCAATTTGCATGGGGTTTTCACAGGTAACTTGAGCGTAACTTGGGATAACATATAGACTTCGTTTCATTAAAATCGGATCACGGAAAATCAGAGAAACGTAATTTGAAATGTTTTCTCTACAACCGTCACGTCTGTCTGTCTCTTTGAACATGTTTATCTCCAAAACTACTTGACGAATTTTCATGGGATTTTCACACGTAACTTGAGCATATCGTGCGGTTACACAAAGGCTTCAATAATTAAAATCGGATAAGAGAAAATGAAGATATCATGACTTAACCATTTGTCTAAAAGCCTTCGTGTATGTCTATTTGTTTAAGGTAATCTCCAAAAGTACTTCACGAACTTTCATGGATTTCCACAGGAAAATTCGGCATAATTTGGAGAATAACATAGGCTACATTTCATCAAAATCGGATCAGAGTAAGGAAAGATATCGCAATTTCAAGTTGTAAGTGTGTACTATGCTTATAAGTATGGTGTAGTTCAGCAAATCTCCAAGAATACTATACGAACGTTCGTGTGATTTCGTAGGTCAACTGAGAGTACCTTGGGGCACATATAAGCTTCATTTCATGAAAATTGGATCAAGAGAAGAAGAGATATCGTAATTTGTAATTTCTGGTGTACACTGTGCTTGAATTGCAGCGTAGTACAGCAAAAATTCGATAGAGGTGCTGTTGGTAACATAGTACACCAAATAACTAATAGATAGCGATGTTGCGTTTTTAATTCACATAACTTAGGTGCAATACACTCACACAAGGGCTACGATTTTTCTTACGCCAGCAGTGTTGTGTATGATGGCAACGGCCGTTGAATCCTTTTTGAAAAATCAGCCAACGATAGCAAACTTAATCGCTGCCACTGCAAGTAAAATTTTTCGCAGGTAGGGCACATTTTTTTTTTAATTTCCTAACTGTATCCCATATGCTTTGCATGGAAAGAAAATAAGTGCATCTTTCGACGGGTATAACCAATAAATTGTTCATGGAAGAAATATCTATGGAATGAGCAATGCGTTCTGTCATCTTCTCAACATTAAGTTGGAATTACCAAGTGATATTGAGGCAAATCTACTCTTTCCAACGATTGGTTTGTAATGCATTGACTGCAAAGAAGCCCCACCTCCTTTTCACAGAGCAGCCACATAACATGAAATAATATCTAAATAAATGTCACAGAAGCAACAAGAAAGTTGAGGAAGCGTCACTAAATGGGCCATTTACACATAATCACCCGTCTTAACCGAACAAAAAAGGAGGAAGATAAAGTCAGAGATTAGTATATTTTTCCTGAAATCACGTGCCATTTCCACCTTATGTTGAGAGCACAAAATCTGTTCTGCGTATCCGAATGCTCACTCCAGAGATATATCTGCTCTGTGCCTGCCATTAGAGTTAATATACACACGCGAGCTACAAACTCATCCGAAACCTCTCTGCTTTCATAATTGTTCGGTACACTATTGTGACTTACATTTGTAATTACTTACTTTTGGTGCTGACTACATTAAGATAGAGAAACACGTCTTCATTTGCAGAGACAATTCTACTTAGAGTTAAAATCCGACTTCTGAATATATAGTTCTATTACACAAGGTCGATTTCAACTTCTTGCTTAACGAGGTTATCACTGAAGGACGTGGGTGTATGTATTAGCTGAAAGAGTGGCCGATGTTGCTAACACAGTCAAGACAATTCACTATATTTCATGGAAATTTCTATACAGACTATCAGCTGACGCCATTCCTTCTACTATTCTCCGGACTTACTTTATCGCACATTGACAGCACAATGATGTCTTATTTAAACAGCCTTGAACTGCTCTGTTGATTGAATTACCAGACTTTCAGCATTCGTCAAGTTTTCCATAAATGGGATCACTGTGTACAGAATAACTACATTGTCTCGAGTGCAACACTGCAACACACTAATACTTAAGCATTCACATACTATTAGAGATAAACAGTTTGGTACTACACCATAGAACCAACACATGCGTTGTTATTAGTATTAGTTTTCATCTCAACGATAGATGTGGTTTCATAAGTTTTCGCCAAACAGACATTCTTAACTTTATGAATACAACCAAACATTGAATTTACATCATTCCTCAGTACGGACTTAAATTAATTTCACTCTTAGTATGAAAAACTTTATGAATATTCATCGTTTACGACAATGACTTCTACTTAAATTTGACATCTAGGCTAGGAGAATTGAGTTTATTGACAGAGTGATCCAACAAGGATTGTGTTTTAGCTGACCTAGGTCCGGAACCCAAAGGACCATGATAATACAGGTCCCTCTGTAACAACCGTTGCGAAGCACGGGCCTATAAGCTAGTAGTAAATAATTGTGCATAAGTGATTCTTTATTAAGCTGCCAGAATTAACGAGGTCTGTACGCAAATCGAGGAAGCGAATAAAATGAAAACAAGTGCCGGTCCCTGCTACCCTTCCCTTTTCCTCCACCCCACAGCCACATCGCAAACCAATTACTGCGTTAGCTGCGCTAATTGCGGGAGCACGGGACTTAGCTAATTTGTCGCACAGAGGAGCAAGACACCGTGGATCCCGTGCATTCATCACGACTGGCGCCGTAATGCATCCCAAGGCGACTCCCGACCCAGCGCCGCTCGTCCAAATATAGTACACATGTCATCCATTTCGTAATTTCAGAAGTAAAAATCCTCTTTCTCTCTGGGGCCGTACACGTCACCATTAATGGAATTTATTTTGAGCATGCAATTTGAGCAGGTCGTACTCGTAATTACTTTTTTCGGGTATAAAAACGAATCGCAGCAAAATATGGTTAATTAAAGTAATTAAAGCACAAATTCGCTGTACCGGCGGGAGGAGCGTAACATGGCGTTTAATTTGATCCACATCCCTCTGTGGCCCCTTGCAGGGCTGACCGGCGTCCGCCACAAGGGCACAATCTGGTACCTAGCTGAATATTTTTTTTATTTTTATTTATTTATTTATTTATTTATTTATTTATTTATTTTATTTTATTTTATTTTATTTTTTTGCGGTGGACTTATCTCCTTAGGGAGACGATAAAGTAAGCAGACCGCATTTTTTCACCTGTTTACTACGTATAAAAGGTCAATATCAAATGCGTTCATTTTAGGTAATTGTACGGTTTGTAAGGGGAAAAAAATAAAAATAAAAAAAAAAAATTGGAAGAAAGGAAGCCTAGGGTTTAACGTCCCATCGAGAACCAAAACCAAAGTGGTACACATGTGAATACTACCACCACTTTTCGGTGCAACAAAACTGCCGAGTTATTAACCATCCATCTATTGCACAAGAGTAATTAAAGTAAGAATTTTCCAGTAACAACATCGTAGTTATGCTTCATGGTGCCCCTGAATGTGAAATACTTTATCATAAGCTTTCTAATACATATATTTTGAAAAGTATCACTCAGTATATTCAAATATACACTGAGCTAAAACGAATGTTGTGAGTATTTACATAGTAGAAGGTATTAAATTTTTGGGGAACAGCGTTCAAAATTTATAGTACATCAGGAAATTAAGACTTAAGATTAGAATGATTCGGTATACATCACTGGACAAAGTATTACTGATTTTCAATTACACAATTCCAGTATTTATACATTGTGAAAACTGTAGAAACAATTTCTGTATTGTACAAAAACAAATAGGGCGCACATTTCGTTCAAGTGTTCAAATGTTTGTAAATCTAACGGAGCAAGCTGTGTGGCCATCAGTCCGTAGCTTACAAACTAGTTAAACTAAGGTAAACTAACCTGAGGACAACACACACACACACACACATGCCCTAGGGAGGACTCGAACCTCCGACGGCGAGCAACCGCGCGCTCCGCAGCGAGGCACCTTAGACCGCTCGGATACTCCACCGCGGCTCACATTTCGTATACATTACTTTTGTTATTTTTGTCATTTATTATACTTACATCTGGCAGATTTTTCATTGTATTTAGGCCAGTGATCAACTCGGTCCTTTCTGACGTAAGCATTTCCTGTATTTGGCTGCCTTTTTTATTTTATTTTACTTTATTTACTTATTTAGTTATTATTGTATTTTTGGATGGGGACCATTGCCTGGTGAGCTCCAGAAATTGTCTCTTAAATGGTTTGCTTGACCAACATAAGGATTCAGCAACACCACACATCAAATCAAACAAAAACATCTGGATTTTATCTTCAATACTATTTTCAATGCACGCTCTCTTGAAAAGTACCCAAGCAACAGCATGTGCCCGGTAAATAAAAGAAAATTTCATGAAATAGTCTTTCACCTGATTTTCGTTTTGTACAAAGTTAATAAGGAGTTAATATTGTCATCACCTCCCATAAACTTGTTATACACCTCCACAGTCTTTGGTTATTGTATTTTGACATGTTGCCTTGTTTTTTCTTTAATTATTTTTTTATTTATATGTTTTGCATATATTGCAATCTGTATTTCTACGTATCTACCCTAGATAGTGCTCAGAAGGCTGACACATCTATTGTCTTGCCATTTCACAAGAATCATGTCATGTCAAGAAGCTGATGCAGTCGAGTCAACAGATGTGCCTCTTACATGCTTTTTCATTTCGGCATCGGATGGCATCTTATTGTTTCTCACTCTATTCAATTGTACTAGGTATCAATACTTCCTTCAAGTATAGTTCGCTTTTACCTTCACTGCACACTGTTAATTCAAATATACACACACAAAAGTTCATATAAAAACTAAAGAAACAATTATTTCAAAAGAAACAATACATTTACAGTTTCTGCAAGGAAAGCTGTGGGAGACTTCACTCACGAATAAAGAAATTCAAACAAATGTACGCCGGGAGACTAAGGAAAATCAATGCTTTGATGTAATTAATCGTATCTCCATATCTCTTAGCATACATGAGTTACACAACGTAATTACAAATGTTATTAAAACTCACATACGATTTTTACTGCTTACGGCAATTCTGAGTGTATGAACGTATCTAGTATGTTGTCTAAGAGGATTTGGGGGCTCCGATATGTCAAATATGATATTAAAACGGCTTATATTTTTCATTTATTCTGAAACAGTATATGTATTTCATTTCATGTATACAATGTACTACCGCGACGCCTTCAAATCCATACTATCTAATATACAAAGCAGAGTGTCTGTATATTTGTACGTGTTGCATACAAATCGACAGATTTGTTCCAATCTTTATGAAAATTTGTACACGTAAGCTTCAATCCACGAGGACGGTCGCCGTAAGTGCAAGAATCACATACGATATATAGTTCACGAGATATGACGTCATATACAATGAGATGCGCGGAAGACTGCTGCCATAAGCGACAATGCTGCTCATTTTCTCCTAAAGCACTGGAACGATTTCAACCAAATTTGGAACACATATTACTTACGTGAGGTAACATCTTCTGTAGGAGTACGAACCACATACGACACATGGTTCAATAGATATAACTCCATAAACAATAGGAGTTGCAAGAAACTGCCATAATGCGATGAGACTTTACAAATACAATATATGAGAATGGGAGTACTTAGCGACTTGCAAAAAATTTATTCATAATTTTTTCCCGCTGGTAACCATAGTAAAATGATGAAAGGAAAAAAGTTTCTCGCTTACTACTTTTCCGCTGTTTATGAAGTAAAACTTCGGCATTCGGTATGACGTTACAATTTATAATTTCTAGTCTACAAATTGTAGCCGTAGGAAATTTTATAGGCAACGTACACACATATCGTTGATTGTGCCTCCGAAATTGCAGCACAGTGCGACCTGTAGTTCATGAGGTATGAGCACATAAAACAGTAACGTCCATAGAAAACCGCCCTATCACGCACCATGTAGTAATCTATTACTTCTTTAACACCAATTTTATTCCCAAGAAATTTTACAGGCATGTAGCACTTATGCAAAAGAATACATATCTGAAAAATTACACAATTGTACCACATATAAATGAATAAATATGAGATCGTGCGAATTTTGTATGTCATTTGTGTTTTGACTTCTATCTTTCATTGTTTGAATAATGCGCTTATAACATTGTGCATTATCCAAGCCAGCGTTATTTCTTATATGTTCTCCGATAAAGGTAAAAAACATTTAGAAAAAAAAGATGGACAGAGAGAGAAGGGTAGGAGAATTACTAACTCCAGGCAGGAATAAATAAATACCCGGTCAACGCCGGCTTTTCAGCTAGTTTGTCTATAAAATTTAGCAACGAGAGTTTATCTTAAAATACTGTAACATACAAATAACCCAGAACCTTTACAATATAACTCCCGGCATACTTGCGGTTGACGTACAAGGTCGCGATATTTCGGCAAGACGGCTTCGCGCAATCTTCAGGCGTGTGTGGAGGCTTGGAGACGCCAAACGGGGAGGGGCGGGGGAGAAACTTATAAGCGCGGCACTCAGCAGAGATCAATCAAGACTCCAACAATGCCCGGAGACGGCAAAAGTCTGTTCGCCGGAATATCACTTTCTGGCGACGTCAACCTGCTGAAATCCCGAAAAACTTTCAAGACATCAAAATCACACCACAGAACTACATCTGATAAAATTTGCCTCGAGAGAATGTAAGATAGTTTAGTTTCACTTAATCTGTCTGACTACGACAAAGCGTGTACCTTTCTCAAACCTACACGGTTCCCTCAGTTACCTAACGGTGTCACACTGAAAACCGGTATGAAGAATGTTATTACAAGTGGCTAAACACATTTACAGCCATTCCAAACATATAACATATGCAACATCAACTAGAAAGTTCGAATTACTTAAACTCAGAAAGCAAGGAATTCTGGTAAGTCCAATAGTTTCTTCAGCTTCACCGTCCTGCCATAAACCAGTCAATGAGATTAGCTGTAGAGATTAACTACTGGAACAAAATCATGTCAGAGACCGCAAAATACCTGGAAGTGCAATTGAATGGGATGGATAGTGTCTTGAAAGGAAGATATGAGATAAACATTAACAAGAGTAAAACGAAGGTAATGGAATGCAATGTCAGCAAATCAGGAGATGCTGAAGGAATTAGATTAGGTAATGAGACAATAAAAGTAGTAGATGAATTTTGTTATTTGGGTAGCAAGATAACTTCTGATGGCTGAAGTAAAGAAGATATAAAATGCAGAATGGCTATGGGGAGAAAAGCGTTTCTAAAGAAGCGAAACTTGTTAACATCCAATATTAATTTAATCGTTAGGAAGTCCTTTCTGAAAGCATTTGTCTCGAGTTTAGCATTGTATGGGAGTGACACGTGGACGATTAGGAATTCAGATAAAAAGATGATAGAAACTTTTGAAATGTGGTGCTATAGACGAATGATGAAAATTAGATGGGAAGATCACGTAACTAATGAGGATGTGCTTAACCAAATCGGGGAGAAAAGGAGTTTCTGGTATATCACGACTAAGAGAAGGGATAGATTGGTTGGACACATTCTGAGACATGAAGGAATTGTCAACTAAGCATTCGAAAGAAGCGCGTGTGGTAAAAATCGTAGAGGGAGGGACGAATATAGTAAGCAGATTCAAAAGGATGTAGATTGCCGAACGTATTCTCAGATGAAGAAACTTGCACAGGAAAGGGTAGCGTGGAGAGCTGCATCAAACCAGTCTGCGCACTGAAGACCACAACAACAGTCTAAAATCTAAAAGCTGCACTGATTCCACCATGTGTTAAAATACTCTTATGAGGCTATGGAAATTTTAATACAGTAATTGGGCTATAAAGGAAAGGAACAAATTTACTGGAGATAGAGGATAGAAGACTAGAAACAGAGCACATGATTAAAGCAGAACTACTTTTAATTCCAGCAAACTTCCTACACTTAGTTGGATCGTTTGGCAATTGGATCCCCTCTACAGCACTACAACAGGAAATGTTAATGTATTACTTAGAAAAGACATTTTTTGGAGAAAAAGCCCTTGAGTTCTATACTTCTATACTTGCTAGGTTTGAAGATGATGAGCTGTGTTTGTGAACAGGTACCAACAGATACCTTTTTTTTTTTTTAATTTATATTTACAACACAGTAAAATGAAGTTTACCATACTAGTATTTAAGGGGGTACGAGCCCAAATCGGCTTAACCGGACTTGAATGGATTAATTGGGCGTAAGAGAGCCCTCTACTCTTCCTCCCATTCCCTGGAGCATGGACCCAATTGCCGGCTGCGGTGGCCGAGTGGACTGAGGCGCGCCAGTCACGGTCTGCTCGGCCACTACGGTCGGGGGTTCGAATCACCCCTCGGTCATGGATATTTGTGCCGTCCTTAGTGTTAGCTAGTTCATAAGGTTTGTAGGTTTAGGGACTGATGACCCCGTTGTTAAGTCCCATAAGCAATACAAACATTTATTTTTTGGACCCAATTTTGTACATATGAGTATTTGCGCTGATTCGCAAATTCGGTCACATATCGTCGGTAGCATTCTCCCAAATTAGTGATTAGATAATTAACTATAACAAACAACTGATCGCTACACATCCGACCCCACCGCCTGTGTTTCCAACGATTGGTACTGTCCGCCGTACCCTTACCGGCATTCGTAGAGCCGATTCGTCTGAATGCAAACTGATGCACTTGAGATTCACGCACTGTGAATACAAGACGTCGAGAAATCGAAATTTTGTTCTCGAAGAGGGCGGGATTTTGTTATCTTCGTATCATGGAGTGAGTTCATCTCACACCATCTCCCCTATCGCACCCAGCCAGCAGTGAACTGCTTTCTGTATGTTTTGGATGAATATATCGTCATTGCCGGAACGTCCACGTTTGTGCGGCTCACCGGGTTCACCGCCACCACCTGCCACCATGTAGCTAGTCATCTGATGATGGTCTATGTTGACGGAAACCGGTCATAAAACAATAAAAAATAGAAAAAAATTAAAATCGCACTGACGTGTTTTACGGTCCACTTTAAATTTGTAGTTTTATAAGTTTCTGCAAACATTATGGACCAAAATAATAATATAAATAATAAAAAAATATGGTGATAAGATCACGACTCTACTATTGTGGTAATATCTATGCACCCAACACGTAATATTCTTTCTGACCGTATTTTAACAAACAGCCGAAATTATTTGATGTTTGAGTCAGCTTTGACGAACATACTCCTTTCTGAACTTATTCCTCTTTTAACTATCAGTTTAATCTCCCTTTCACATTTTCATTATATTTTTCCGTTTAAATATTTTCACCTGTCTGGCCTTGGTAGTTCAAAGATTATTTGTTTTGCCTCTGCTGGTTATCTATGATTATGGCCTGGAACAAACGTAGCGTACAATGGCTTTTGGACGAGCGATTATAGCCTGGATGGAAAAACGACGGGTTTTTGTTAATTCTTCAGTGCGCCCTTGCTTTGAAATGACAGCGTGTAAGTTAAAATAAGAAAAATCATCAAATACAAAAAACAAGATGGCGTATGCCAGAGAGAGTTCTGGGCGAGAAATATCACGTGACATCTCGAACGGCTGATTTTCGTTGACTCAATGGATGCTCTCGAATCCCCGATATTTTTGCAAATATCTCTCAAACGATACGAGATATGAAATAAACATAAGGGAGCAAAGTTGTAGAGAATTTTCACCTCTACAAATTACGTTATTCAATTTTGGTGTCAGACGAATGGCTAAGCCGTTATTTTCATTTAAGCGTCGAGCTGTGACAAGACGATCGCAAAGACCCACTTTTCGTGTTACTACAGTAACCTAAAGTAGGCCAGTAACAACTGTATGACATTTGAACGTACTATGTCTTACAACAGGTACATAATAGGGGCCTGAGGATGGTGACAGTGAAGTACCGCCGTACAGTAACAGTGCTGTCTCTCTCCATTACCCTATCGGCGGCCATCTTTAACTGTCTGGCAGTGGCAAAGGATTCTTACAGAACAAAAAAATATGGTTGATTAATCCGGCGTCTATATCGTGATCATTAATGTCTCGCTGGCTGGGGCGAGATGACTCCACACCATGCTATGATGAAAATAATTTCCCGCCGTCTTGGAGACCAAATATACATAACGATAAATAAGTCCAATTATCCCCTCGGTGTCGTTGGCGATACAGCGTGGCGGGACGGACATTAATTAAGAGTCTAGCCGTAATCTCTCTCTCTCTCTCTCTCTCTCTCTCTCTCTGTGTGTGTGTGTGTGTGTGTGTGTGTGTCTGTGGTGTGTGTGTGAGTGTGAGTGTGTGTGTATGTGTGTGTGTGTGTGTGTGTGAGAGAGAGAGAGAGAGAGAGAGAGAGAGAGAGAGCGAAAAGATAATGGTTTATGTTATGCCGATTTTGTGACGTCTTGGAGGCACAATGGGCGAATCTCGAATTCGTCAGTCTGCACTCACACGAATCAGCGCACCGAATACAGGGATCCTGCTTCGAATGCTGGTGATGGTACGGGGGAAATCTGAATTACCAACTGTCACTGACAGAGGAAAAGCGGAGGAAATGGGATAGAAGGGAGTTGTGAGAAAAATTAATTATTACAGTTAATTAAATCGACTTTTAGTGCGCAAACCTGTGTGAATTTTACACAAGTAACCGAATTTGTGAAGCCGCGCCCATACTCTCATGTGAAAAATGGGGCTGCCACCGCAGGGAGTGGAGCAAGATGGGATAAGAGAAGTTCAGTTAAGCCCACTGGTGCTCGTACCCACATTATACAATACTTGCCATGGAGTTAGCTTGGAGTTATCAGCTTTTTTGAGTTTACCATTGACATTATTTGTAAATACATTTGCTTAAGAAACTTCCTGGCAGATTAAAATTGCGCTTTCTTCCAGGAGTGCTAGTCTTGCAAGGTTCGCAGGAGAGCTTCTGTGAAGTTTGGAAAGTAGGAGGCGAGGTACTGGCGGAAGTAAAGTTGTGAGGCGGCATCGTGAGTCGTGTCGGGATAGCACAGTCGGTAGTGCGCTTGCCCGCGAAAGGCAAAGATCCCAGGTTCGAGTCCCGGTTCCGGCACACAATTTTAATCTGCCAGTAAGTTTCATATCAGCGCACACTCCGCTGCAGAGTGAAAATTTCATTCTGGAAACATTTGCTTAATATTTGCAGGAAGGCAAGTAACACCGAAGCAGTAACACCAGCCAAGTCCCAGGATTCTACAACACATAGCCGGCCGCAGTGGCCGAGGGGACTAAGGCGCTCCAGTAACGGTCTGCACCTCTACTAGGGTCGGGGGTTCGAATCCCCCCTCGGGCATGGATATTTGTGCCGTCCTAGTTCATAAGTAGTTTGTAAGTTTAGTGACTGATGACCCCGTAGTTAAGTCCCATAGACTATACAAACATTTGAACATTTTTGCTACATCACATAAACAGCCTTCAACAACCTGGGGCATCGCCTACAATCAAAACGACAAGGAAATCACATTTCTACAACGAAATGACTAATATTAAAGAAATAGGATACAGTTTTGGTTATTGGCAAAGCCTAACTGACAACATCCTCGGCAGAAACAAACCGCTTTATGCCACACTAATAAATATTTGTTCGCTATATAGGAAGACTTCACAGGTACTGTACTTGGCAGCAAACTGAAATCTAGAAAATATATTCCAGCATTTTCGGCCAGGTGTATACTTGCCCACATATTGTTCTACCTTTAAGACGGTGTGAAGGTCATAAAATTACCTGCATTCTTTGAATTAAATGTACGTCAGTCAGGTGGGACTATAAACTACTAGACTGAGCATGAAGGTAGCTGGAGACAGAAATAGAGAAATTTCACCTTTGATTACCATACTCTATATATAATTCTTATGGCTCTAAACATGATATAATCAATGGGGAATCCAATGGAAGATGATTACCAGTGTTCAAATGACTGGCCATCAACAGTCATCAATACAGACCTAGTTGTAAATGATCAAACGCTCACCAATGTGCTCCGCCGAGGCATCAAATGTCCTCCTGACATCCAACCATATCTGAAGAAACAGATACTGTGACGATTGCAACTGTTAATGTAAAAGAAAGAAATCAGTTGCATAATTGAATGGTGAAATATGAAAACTGCATTTCTCTCCAGGACCCGAACCCGAATTTCCCATCGCTCACAAGCGGTAGCGGTACTATTACGCTGTACGCGCACACTTCACAGAACGACAAGAACTCCCATATGCCTCGCAGTTCCTATTGGCCGTGAGTGCTCGTACACTCTTTGTACTATATAAAGTGGAGTGTCCGTGTGTTTGTGTGTACGTATTACACATTCTTTATTTAAGTTTGTTCACTTAACCTTCCAAGAAAGAGTCTTTATGAAAGTTTGTACACTTAACCCTCCAAGAAGAAGGGTAAAAATTACGTACTAAACATGGTGCAGGAGATATAACGTCATAAACAATACGAGTCGCAAATAACTACCACATCAGGTGAGGAGACTATATTCATATACTGCATGAGAATGAGAGTACTTAGTTACTTGAAAAAAATTTAAAACATAATTTCAAACTTTTATTATACTTTTTCTCGCTGACAACTACAACTAAGTGATAAAAGGAAAATATCTCGCTGACTAATTTTCTGCTGCTGATGGAGTATAGCTATGGCATTCGGTTACGACGATAAATTTTTAATTTCTACACTACAGCTATTGTACTAGCAGAAAATTTTCCAGACAATATACACATATATAGCTGAATGTACATTCGTAATTTTATCACAGTACGACATGAAGTTCATGCGATTATGAGGACAAAAACAGTAACGTTCATGCAAAACCGTCCGATCACACATTAATTTTTAATCTATTACTTATTTACTACTAACTGTATGCGAAACAGATTTTACAGACATATTGCAGTTATTGAAATGAATATATATCAGCAAAATTACGCATGGCTCAGTTATCCTCTGACCAGGTTTTAATATAAGTTATTTCTTATTGACTACCAAGACAGTTCTGTATTCCAGTAAGCTCCCTATTTATCTGGAAAACTGACAGAACTGTTGACAGCTCTGAGCTGTGAAATTTACACTGCTGAAGGTGAAAACAATAGATTTGTATAGAGTTATAAGGAAAGTAAGAGAATGGAACACAGTACATCCTACGTATACCCGTAATTTCGGACAGTTGTGCCTGTTAACTTAAAGAGACTGTTATTTCCAGTGAGACTCTTACCATTACTAAATCACAGGGCAATCTAATAAATACTGGGTAGTGGATTTGACATTTACATGTTTCTCACGTGGACAACAAAATGTTCAAATGTTTGTTAAGCTTAAGGGACTTAACTACGGGGTCATCAGTCCCTAAACTTACAAACTACTAATGAACTACCTACAACTAACGAAGGCACAAATATCCATGCCCGAGAGGGGATTCGAACCCCCGACCGTAGTGGCCGTGCAGACCGTGACTGAAGCGCCTCAGTCCCCTCGGCCACCGCGGCCGGCACGTGGACAACTTAACGTCGCTTGCTCATGGGTGGGCCCACAAAAGAATTTATTCATACTAGCTCATGGAGAAGTATCAAGAAATATTGTTTAGTGTCAGGTTTTGAATTAGATGAATGTATGAATGTTACATATCATTTGTATTTGGATTACTATCTTTTATGTTTGTTTACTGCACTTGAAATGTTTTACATTATACAAAACAGCCTTATTTCTTACATCGTCTTCCATAAATATAACATGTCTTTAGAAAAAAGAGAATGGCAAGAAGAGAAGGGATAAGAGAAGTACTAACTCAATGATCGAATCATTAAATAAATGACTGGGCAAAGCCAGGTTTTCAGCTAGTTTTACTGCAATGGTCGTAAGCTTTCTGTGGCTGATTTTAATACGGCGTGCAGTGCCCTTGTCGAAAGATACATTGTGCCGACGACAGCTGTCAATTTGAACAGAAGAAATTTACTTGTAGCTGCGAATATAAATCACCATTAGATGTATTGTTTAATGGTGATGTATGAAAATTTTGTGTCGGGTCCGAACTTCCCGCCTTTCACGAGTAGTCGCGTTATCATCACTTTACCCACGCACGCTTCACGGATCGAACTTGCATACTGCTTTAGCCAGCAAACTGCAATAATTTAGGCAACACCCATTAGTTGTGTTCATAATTATTGCACTATTCTCTTTGCTTCTACTGTAACCTATCCGTCCTCCTGATAATATGTTCTCAAACATAATGTGGTGGTTTGTGGGCTGATTATGGGTTTCCTTCCTTGTGTCAGAGGGAGAGATGTAAATGAAACACTGATCATTCCACAATCGTCATTTATTTGCAAACAGTACTCAAACATGGAGGATTATTCTGAATGTCAAATGTTCAAATGTATGTAAATCTATGGGACCAAACTACGTTGGTCATCAGCCCAAATCTTACAAACAACTTAAACTAAGTTAAACTAAACAAAAGACAACACACACATCCATGTCCGTGTGTTATGCTGTGTGTGTGTGTGTGTAGTTTTTATCTGTTGCTTGTGTTAGTGCATAAGAATAAAAGTATGGTAGTGGTGTAGACGAATTACTGTACTTGACGTGTACCTGCCCAAACATATATTCATAAAGGTATACAGTTATATTTAATTAAATAATTTTGAATTAAAAGCATTTCAGCGAACGATCATTGATAGTTAACTGTGACACGTAACTAAAAATTAACCACTAAAACCCTATTTAAACACAGTTCATGGAATACGGAGACTAAATTCGCGTAATAAATATCTGTATTATTTCCTTTCAATGGCTAGCTCTAAAATAATCTAATGTGCGGTCTGAGACTCTTTAGTAACTGTACAGTCTTCGACCTACACACAACTAGTTCGATCATCACAGCAAGTTTCATGAATAGGTCTGCCATAAAAGTGAGAAGCGATTTCTTTTAAAATTTGACACTTTCTTTCATATAGACAATTTCACTACTCACACTTATCAACGCAGCAATAGTTACGCAACTCATCAATATGTGACTACAATTACTACAGAAAATAATTTTCTAACAGCCTTTAGTTTTCATTCTCTTCTTTCGTGTAAGTAAGGTCAGACCAGTTTACTTTTATCCGCCGTTGGTTCGAGTAATAAACGACAGCCTCCCGTCAACAATAGATTTTGAACAGCGGCACCAAATATACTGAAAATGCTCAAAATCTGGGATTAACTCTAGATACTTGAATTAAAATTTTTTTTATGTCATTGTATTTTCAAATAGTAAAACATAATCAACCCTCGTTACAGACCTGAACATAATGGCTGCTGAATAAAAATCTTTTTAATCAGTTCGCACATATAATTACGTGTTAACAGTTCAACGACATATTACTGAGGTAAAAAGCAATAGTTACGTATTGATTACAGTCTATAATGTTGTATGTCCACCAAGCGTATCTAATATCCACTATGGTAAGAGATACAACTTAGTGGCAACGTGTAAACCTCCGTTTCCACACAACTGAAGTGGTAGATGTTATTTTTAATAGTTCAGGTGGGACTTTACAACCTCCGACGCGGGAGGTCGCGCGATCCGTAACGTGGCGCTTGTAAAGTACTTCCGATTTTAGACTGTTGTTGTGAAATGTGAACTTACGTTGTATGTAACAAACTGTTTTGACATGCCACTAGTGTGAACAACGTTTGCAACCAGAGACTGTATGAAACTGCAGAGAACAATTATCTTTTATTATCTTTGTAAATAATTAGTATAAAATGTATGTACGAAAAAGAATTCCTTCTTGTTGCTTATTATCGCTTGTGCATCTTGTTATTAGACATTGTATTATGAGAAGCGCTGTATTATTGTTTTTTTTTTCTGATGAACCAATTATAATAAATGTGTGTAACATTCCAATATTCTAGAAGTGTATCAAAATATACTGATGGGTTTAAAAGTGCATTTGCATTATTTGAATTTAGATTATCCTGACCTCACATTTATAAAATGTATGTAAGAAGTTTCATCCAAAACGTTACCAGTTGTCACAGCTTGCAGCCATCGATTAAAATTGCATAAGCCGCTGAATATCACGCGGCAAATTTAAAAGTAACAGATCTTAGAAATCATGGCCGGGAGGTCGTTAGATTGATATAACCTTAACATAATTTATTTTTCAGCCTTCTGGACTTCAATGGCAAACTAGAGGTTTTTAAGTGATAAAATAAAGTGTGACTGAAACATGTGGGCAGATAAAGACAGTGTATCTCATATAAATTGCTCTCCCAATAAAAGGGGAAGTGAATATTGCAATTTAAGTCAGTGAAAGAAAATTATCTGTGGTACTATAACCTTATTGAAAACATTTTCGTAAGATAAAAAAAAAAAAAAAAACAAAAAAAAAAACAAAAAAAAAACAAAAAAAAAAAAAAAAAAAAAAACGAGGGGGGTTTGGAACCCTGACCGTAGTGACCGTGCCTGAAGCGCCTCAGTCCCCTCGGCCGGCACGTAAGATCAGTTAGCCTATCAGAGTCTCGTAGCTTCATTCAATAATGATATGTAGTAATTTCAGTGCTATGTAACAAAATAGAATTTTACTTAAAGATCATATACAAAGATTTTTGCACTCAGACTAGTTGCAGGTTCCATATAGCTTTGCCGAATATTATTCCAAAAACTAAAAATGAAAGTTCAATTGGTCATAAGTTATATGGAGCTGTGTTGTAATGATACTCGTATTAACTGAGGGCCGTTAACTAAAATTTTAACTGACTGTGTTAGCCATAGACGTGGAACTATAGCAGCAGATATTTCAATGAACGTAATAGGAAATTAAAACCTTTTATTTCTAATACAGATTCTATAAATGAATTTCCTATGAAGGCAAAAAAATAATTTTTTGAATAAACGAATGCCTAAACCTAACAGAACTTAAAACCAAACGAGTATCATTACATGCTCCAGACCGCTCGGCTACTCCCTCGCGGCTATTATTCAGACTTTTATGGCAGCAGCCAGCTTTCAGACTCCGGCGTGGCTTCCGCTGCACCAGCGGTTCGGCAGACAGATCTTGTTACGCAACGCAACAGATGCGAAGCCCAGCAGTTACAACGCCAGTCCTCCATTGTTGTTTTTGCCTTCGAATAAATAATGTGGAACAAGGCCATAAATTAATGCGGCAGTTCTCCTGGCGTAGTGCCCTACTGGCACCTCTGGTCTTCCCCTCGACTGCTTCCTTGTAGCCGCGGTAGTCGGAAGGCGCAGTACCACAGTCTAACATATACAGTCGGGACCACGAATGGCACCTCTCTCAAGCTTTTAAGGGAGGACACCTGGCAGCTATACAACCAAATGTCTCCTCACGACCGTGGTTTTCATCGATGACGCTTAGTAGACGTCATGCAACGTCTATCATTCGGATGAGACTGGGGCATGGATGTTACCCTGCCCACCTACACCGTTTGAAAATCATCGCTTCTCGGCATTGCGACAAAGATGTAACGGCAGTGTCGGATCTCAACCACATCTTACTGGCATGCACCAAGTACACGGCCGCACAAAGTGTATTCTAACGAACACTAGTTGCGAGTGGTTACCCCCTCCCCACAAGTGTCACTGTCATCCTTCATGGATTCGACAAGCTTAAGTACACTTTCCTGAATGACTACCTCAAAGTCACTGGCATACATTTCTAATTTTAGAGCTAGTGTGTTTACCTTGAACATGCACAGCGGGAAACTGCATAAGTGATTTTATATTATATTTTGACTTTTATTTGTCTTTGCACCTCTTATATGGTCCTATGCTTTTTGCACTTTTGTTGTTTTACAAATATCTGTCGTACTGTTAAATATGTATTGTTTTATGTCTTTACGTGTGGTTTTTCTACTTTTATTCTAAGGCTGTATGATGTAAGATACTTATTAATATTGTGCTGTACATTGTAAGAATCTCAATTCTATTGTAATGTTGTCAATGTAATAACCGCTGGCTGTATGGTCACTGTCACCAAAAGCCATAATAAAGAATAAAACATATACAGTCGCGACACTCACTGCTGCGGAAGTTGTTACCAACTGACAGTTACCAAGACACTAGCGCTCCTAGCGGTAGGCAAGCCGTTGAGGGAGTGTCGTTTGTTTACAATTATTTTTGTACGTAATTAACGATACAGTTACTATACTTTTTGAATTACAAGCATTAGTAAAACATCAAGAGACATGCATAATACGAAACTTAATGTAAAAACAATCGAATTTAACTGACTCAGTGGTATAAAGAACATTTTCGTCAAAAACAACTACTTACGAATATGTTTATATTTGCAGCTTAATCTGCTGAAAGTAAGTAGAATATAAATATAGGAGAAACTTATATTTCTATTATAGTCTGTTCTTACCATGAGAAGCCGTTTAAATGCAAACGTAGGCTTCCGCGGCAGTTGTCACTATCAATAAAATTCTTCTGGGTATGACACCGCGTCGTCATTTTATACTCTGTACCGACGTTTCGGCCACTGTTGCAGGCGGCCTTCATCAGGGTCTGTGTCAGACACAGACCCTGATGAAGGCCGCCTGCAACAGTGGCCGAAACGCGGTACAGAGTATAATATCAGATGTTCAAATGTTTGTAGAGTCTATGGGACTTAACTACAGGATCATCAGTCCCTAAACTTACAAACTACTTATGAACCAGCTAATACTAAGGACGACACAAGTATCCATGCCCGATGGGGGATTCGAACCCCCGACCGTAGTGGCCGTGCAGACCGTGACTGGAGCGCCTCAGTCCCCTCGGCCACCGCGGCCGGCAGGGTATAAAATGACGACGCGGTGTCATACCCAGAAGAATTTTATTGATAGAGAAGCCGTTTGTTTGACGCGTATCAATTCGATGTGGAGTCTAATAATTCGCCCATTTTTACACCTCACTCGTCTTTCTTACACGTGCAGATTCCCTTGAGTGTAATTACATTAGCTTAAAAAGACTTTTCTTTATCATTCTTGCCGTCTCTGGTGCAGCTCTACCAACAATTGTGGAATTGTGATCTTCTTTGTAGGGAAACAGTTTCATTGCTTTTCCGTTTTATTGCCATGTCTGCGACGTTTTTCCTTCAGCTACAGCTGTGGTGGCTGATCTGGTAGGTTAAATACTGTAGTTATCGCATTCTATTTACGTTTCCTACGTTCCACCCTTTCTGAATTTACTTGAATTATAATGCATAAACTTTAACATTCCTCAGTAGAAGAGCGACATCTTTTTGACAAAGAGCAGGTCCTCTGGTGTTTCCTAGCCATTTTTCTTATTTTTAATAGAAAATGAAATTATTCAGTAAAATCCTGTAGGTTTGAAGATTATTGTAAATAAACTTCCCTGTAATGTTCCGTTCCGTACCTTTTTAGGGAGTATAGGAAACCTAAGAAAGGCAAATTTGGAGCTATTATTACGTTATTAGCTACTTTTATGGCACTACATACGTTTCCTAACGTAAAAAAGTAAGTTAAAATTAATATCAATGATGCTATTCGTACGCACCCAATATCGTATTCAGAAATGTTGATTTCCGACCGCTTGGAGAGCTGCTGTCTCAGTGTATAAAAAATCTATAGGAGTGTCGAGACTGTATATGTTAGACTGTGGCAGTAATGTGTCAACTGCCCAAGTCCGGAATCGAACCAGCAGCCACTTCAATTGCCAAACATCACAGATGATTCCAGGGTGAGGCCGCAGTTCCGTCGACCTGACCAGCCACTTAGTGATAATGTCACTTCCAAAGATCTGAAATGTAACACATTATTATTGTTTTGATGTTTTTGTTGGAGGGAGACAAATAAAACAATAAATAATATATATCTTGAATGTAGTGCTTGCAAGAGCAAGTTATTGCAAATACTCAATCAATATCCTGTTGATTTACTATATCTGAAAATATGATTTTAGTTAATCGAAAATCTTGTTTGAGAAGAGATCAGTTAATTTTAAGCGTCGCAGTACTAATAAAAAGAGAGCCACGGTTGAGTAACCGAGCGGTCTAAGGCGCCTCGCTGCGGAGCGCGTGGATGCTCGCCGTCGGAGGTTTACCCTGGGGCATGGGTGTGTGTCTGTGTGTGTGTGTGTGTGTGTGTGTGTGTGTGTGTTGTCTTTATGTTAGTGTACCTTAGTATAAGTAGTTTGTAAGCTACGGAATGATGACCACGCAGTTTGCTCTGATAAATTTACAAACATTTGAACTAGTAAAAAGAAATAACATCTCCCACAATATGTTACATTTCCTACGTAATGGCACTGCCTTTATCATGAACTGTAAAATATGTAACAGCGCAAATTTAATTAAACATCTGCTCGAAATTATTTGACTTCTGAATGATTTCTTAAAATAGAAGATACATTAAAGCAGGCCTACACTGATCAGTCAGAATATTACTTTTGTGTCCCAACTTCGTCGCCGCTTTTGAGTCCCAGCCTCGTCGTAGGTGTCGGTGGCCGAGTGGAATGAAACCGACACGCTGGTGCAGGTACGGAGGGGAGCAGCCAGAAACTATAAACACTAGAGTAAATTAGAAAGAGATATATATTGCACAGAATGTAACAATACTTAACTTTTACATAGTACTGCAGAATGTTGATACATAGTTGTTAGAGGCCTGCCTAGTGCCTGTACAATAGCAAAGTCTTCACTGGTGCCTATCTGATTACGAAGGTCCTAACTCGTTGCTATCTCAGTCCGAAGTGCCCGGTGTCTTTCCGTGGTGGCCACGAGCGGGGTTGCAGCAGAGGGCGCTCGTGGCTGTCGTCGTGAGAACGCCGCGCCGTGCGTGCATGGCGGCGCGCGGCGAAAGTAGGTGGCGCGCACTTTGTACTTGTGCGACACCACACCCCTCCCCCCCCAAACCGCCGCGCCGTCGTGGCGTAGGGCTGAGGGCCACGGCGACGGCACTGGGAGGAGGGCCTGGGCGGGGGCGTTACTGGTGGGACGGGCGTCGTAGCTGAGGCCGGGATCGAGACGCCGTCCGCGCCCCGGCATCCGCCTTGAGATCCTCCAGGAAACCCGCCGAAACCTGGGGAAGGGCGCCCGCCCCCGCCCAGAGGGAGCAGGTCATCTTCTTCTGAGGTGCGTGGCCCAGGCGGCGGCGGCACGCACGGTCCCGGAGTCCCTCTCGGTGACGCTGTCCTCTGCGGCGGCGACAGCGGCGGCGTCGCGTCGATCTCCATCGGGACGATCTCGTAGTCCGGGGACGAACGATGTGGTTGTGCTCCCTGGCGGTGAACTGGGTCTGGAATCAAGAAACCGGAGACAGGATCGCGCGGCCTGTGCAGGCGCAATTGGTTTGCGTGGCGCCGCAGCTCCGACCCTGTGGAAGAACGTACAACAAACATATTGCGCCCGAGCACGCGCTGAATGGTGCCCGGCAACCATGTCTTCTTGTTTCCAGCAAACACCCTGTACAGCACCGGCGTAGAAACCTGAAAACGCGTAGCGCCATACGAACCGACTCGGTGCGTGGGAGGCTGCAGCAGGTGAAGGAGAGTGCGGTGACGGCGGCCGTGTAGCAGCTCGGCAGGAGACGGCCCGTCACGTGGCATGCACCGATACGTTGACAGGAAAATTTGAAGAGCTTGCTGCCTGGAGTGCTGACCTTTCATCTTTTCCATGTGTGACTTGAATGTTCGAACGAAACGTTCTGCTTCACCATTGGACTGAGGGTGAAAAGGTGCGGTGGTGATATGCTGAATGCCATTCACACGACAAAACTGTTGAAATTCCGCACTAACAAACTGAGGTCCATTGTCACTGACGATAGTTTCAGGCAAGCCTTCGATGCAAAACACTGATGTTAAGGCACTGATTGTACTAGACGCCGTCGTTGAGTTCATGGCAATCACAAAAGGAAACTTGCTGAAAGCGTCTACAACAATTAACCATCGCGTATTCCAGAAAGGTCCGGCAAAGTCAATGTGTAAACGTTGCCATGGTCCCTTGGGGCGTGGCCAGTCTGAAAAACGTTGCGGAGGAGCCGCCTGATGCTCCGCACAAACAGTACACTGTGACGTCATGTTCTCTATCTGAGCGTCCATACCAACCCAGGTACAATGACGTCTGGCCAATTGCTTTGTCCTAACAATACCCCAATGTCCTTGATGCAGGAGGCGTAACACTTCTCGTTGCAGGGAACGAGGAACAATCACTCTTGCTTGGTCGTTGTCGGTATGCAACAACAGTACACCCTGACTTAAAGATAATGCATGACGTTGTGCAAAATAACGTCGAACCAGAGGCCGATCAATGTCTTTGGCTCTGGCAGGCCAACCAAAGCGAACAAAACGTGCTACCACACTTAGGTCTGCATCCGCAGCTGTTTCCTGTGCGACCCGACGAGAGTTCAAAGGGAAATCTGCGACAGCGGTAGCATCTCTGGAGTCTATCTGACAACATGCCATTTCCGAAGAATCAAACGATACATCCTGGCCAACCGGAAGTCGGGAAAGTGTGTCCGCGTTGGCGTGTTTAGTGGTAGGTCGGTACAAAATCTCATACTGATAATTAGACAATATCAAGGACCATCTCTGAAGCTTTTGTGCCGTACGTGGCGGAATTGGCTTTGTGGGTGAGAACAACGACGTGAGAGGCTTGTGGTCTGTTAACAAATAGAATTTTCTGCCATACAGATAATGATGAAACTTTGTGACGCCGTAAATGATTGCTAAGGCCTCCTTTTCTATCTGACTGTAATTCTGTTGCGTCGGCGTCAGTAGCTTGGATGCTAAGGCAATAGGACGATCGTGACATCCAATACGATGTGAGATTACAGCGCCCAGACCGTACGATGAGGCGTCAACTGCTAACACTACAGGCTTCTGGGGGTCAAAGGGAATCAAACATGCATCACTGAGTAGTGCAGACTTTAAGTTGTCAAAGGCAACCTGGCAATCTTTGGACCAAACAAAAGGAACATTCTTCCTACGTAAGTGATGCGGTGGAGCTGCAATCTGAGAGGCATTGGGAATAAATCTGAAATAATAGTTAAGCTTTCCCATTACTGCTTGCAATTCATGCACATTCTTAGGAGGAGGCAAGTCTTTGATTGCTCGAAGATGTGACTGTAAAGGGTGGATTCCTTGGGCATTAATCACATGACCTAGGTACTCTATTTCAGTTTGAAAAAACGAACACTTTGCTTTATTGCAACGTAGACCTGCTGCAGTCAAAACTTTGAAACGGCACTCCAGGTTTGCTAAATGTTCTTCAACTGTACGTCCGGATACCACAATGTCATCTAAATAGTTCGAACAACACGGTACAGAAACTGTCAGCTGTTCCAAAAAACGCTGAAAAATAGCGGGAGCGGAAGAACTGTCAAAGGGTAGGCGTTGACATTGAAAAAGGCCCATGTGAGTATTAATGACGAAAAACTTTTTGGACTCGTCATCAAGTGGAATCTGTAAGTATGCCTCTGCTAAATCAATCTTGGAAAAGAAGCGAGACTGTCCTAATTTGTCCATCAGTTCCTCAGGTCTGGGCAGGGGATAAGTGTCTACAATTGTTTGACTGTTCACTGTAGATTTGAAGTCCGCACAGAGACGAAGTTTTCCTGTCGGCTTGGGTATAATTACTATAGGCGAGGCCCACTGACTCGCAGAAACAGGAGAAATCACCCCACTATCTTGCCAACGTTTAAGTTCTTCGGCAACTGTATCACGCAATGCGATAGGCACTGGTCTAGCTTTACGAAATTTTGGAACTGCAGAGTCTTTTAAAGTTACATGTGCCACGAAGTCTTTTGCACAACCTAGTTCCGGCGAAAACAAGTCACTATATTTGTCACATAAAGCATTGATTTTGTCCTGAGGCACTACTGACGAAATTTGAAGCACATCTCTTTGAATTGATAAACCAAACAAGTCAAAAGCATCTAATCCAAAAATGTTCTGTGTAGATTTGGCCTGAAGAACTACAAAAGCAACTGTTTTTGTTACACCTTGAAGAGAGGCGGGCAGGCTACATGTTCCTAGCACAGGAATATTTTGACCTGTGTACGCTGTTAACACTTGCTGTGACGGCGACAATTTTGGCGAACCCAGAAGTTCATAAGTATCTTTATTTATTAATGTGACAGCGGAACCAGTATCAAACTGAAATTTCACATTCTTATATTCTATAGATAGAGTAACAAACAGCTTGTGCTTCTGGCGCACGACCGGTGCGCGAATGTGGGCAACGTCTAATACATATTGTTTTCTGCGCTTGCGCGGGTTGCGTGCGGTAGGAAGCGGCGCATACTCGGCACACAGCGGATTAACCACACTGTCACTAGATGACAGTACCGCCGGATCGGCGTCCGCGCAATGCGAGGCTACTACAGAGTCACTAACTACTGCACTACACTTTTGAGTAGCTACTTGATGTCTACTGTCACTAGCTACACAGTACTGGGCACTATTACAAGGAGCGGTTGCAGAAGGCACTATTTTCACTACAGGAATGCACTGTTCATAGTCATTTTGCTTGTCCCGAACCCTTTTCCGTTGCACTGTTTTACGCGCTCGTCGGCACTTGCCACGTGGTGCACTATATAGTTTCGCCATAGGCGCAGAACTACTTTCTTGCAATTGAGATCCAAGGAAAGCACTGTTCAATTCCACAGCCCGTACAACATTCACAGAATGAACCGTTCTCGCACTCTGCAAAGCACCGCTACTAACGTTACTGTTCTTTATGTTTACATTCTGCATACACACTGTCTGTACATGTCCTGATATGCCACATTGATAACAGGTTGCGTTGCGACTAGGGCAATGAGCACGCTTGTGGCGAGACACACACTGGGGGCAAGATTTACGAACATTTTTCTGAAATAAGCGTTGGCGCTCGTTATTCAAATTACTGTTTCTAACACGACGGGGCGACCTTTGTGTCGCACTTTGACACTGGCTACTGTTCACTGTCTGTTCAGCACGGCCTGTACTATTGTAAGAATCACTAGTGCTACACTGAGAACTACGGCTAGGAAAGCGTCCGTTGCGGCGCACTGAATTTACACTGTCGCTTTGCATTTCTACAGCTGCTAAGTCAAAAGTATCATGCGCTTCTATAAGCTGCAGTACACTGTCTAATGAAGGGTCTGACTGTTTTAGAATTGCTGCCCGAATTCTGGGATCCTGAATGTTCTGCGTAATCGCATCCCTCAACATCACGTCACTATACGAAAGTCCACAAGAGCAAGTAAATTTACATTGGCGGGTTAAGCCCTTCAATTCCGTAATCCACTCTTGGTGTGACTGCTGCGGTAATTTTTTAAGTCTGAAAAATCGGTATCGTGCAGCGGCTACAAGAACTTTTCTCTCATAATGAGCATTTAGTGCCTCTACTATTCGTTCAAAGTCTATATCACGAGGAGATGCTTGAGGGAATAGTTTCTGCAATAGTACGAAGGTCTGGGGGCCCACAATCGATAAGAAAAGGTTCTTCACTCTCTGACCTGTAATTTGATGAGCCGCGACGAGTTCTTGAAACTGCGCGAAATAGTCGCTCCATTCTTCCTCACGTTCGTTGTACTGGCGGAACGTAGGGAGCGGTACGGCGGCTGGTGTGGGCTGCTGAAGCGGCGGCTGTTGTTAGTTAGCTGCTTGCGCTGTGAGCTGGGCCACAGCCTGGAGAAGTTGTGTTATTTGCGCCGTCTGTAACTGAATAATTTCCATTAAGTTTGGGTTCGGGGTAGCGGCCATGCTGACCGATTAGGCGCCGCGTATACAAGTAACTTATAACAAAACACAAATGCAATATAAAAGAGGACTCGCTCTGCAACAAAAAGTCCACAAACACGTAACAGAATATGTTCCCCCAAAAATCTTATAATAAGGGTGGGTGGGCGGGAGCAATTTTTGCGTGCTCCGACTGCTGCTGTCTGGCTGCTGCAAGCGGGCTGGTCCAAGTTTCTATCACTCCTCGTCGCCACTTTTGTGTCCCAACTTCGTCGCCGCTTTTGAGTCCCAGCCTCGTCGTAGGTGTCGGTGGCCGAGTGGAATGAAACCGACACGCTGGTGCAGGTACGGAGGGGAGCAGCCAGAAACTATAAACACTAGAGTAAATTAGAAAGAGATATATATTGCACAGAATGTAACAATACTTAACTTTTACATAGTACTGCAGAATGTTGATACATAGTTGTTAGAGGCCTGCCTAGTGCCTGTACAATAGCAAAGTCTTCACTGGTGCCTATCTCAGTCCGAAGTGCCCGGTGTCTTTCCGTGGTGGCCACGAGCGGGGTTGCAGCAGAGGGCGCTCGTGGCTGTCGTCGTGAGAACGCCGCGCCGTGCGTGCATGGCGGCGCGCGGCGAAAGTAGGTGGCGCGCACTTTGTACTTGTGCGACACCACAATTACGACCACCTTGTCACGTCTTATATTGCAATCATGCATTAAGGCGATCATACAAGCCTTATGATCTTACTGACCATAGAAGTTGAGAACATATTGATACATGGATGAAAATGACAGGGTGGAAAAGATCTATAGTGGTTCGATAACAGTGTTAGATACGTATCCAAAGTCTCCATAACAAATCAAAGCCAAAGAAAAAATTAGTAAGCAGGGCTATTTTCTGAAAAAATTAGGCAATTAAAAAGTAAAATTCTACATATTGTAGGAGATAGGGAAACAAGTGGCGAGTGGACATTAACGCAGAAGTTGAACATGGAAGCGGTGCTGTGTTGGAATCAGGCGTGTGACTTAATGGAGAGCAATTACAAGCACTGTTATTTTTGTGTCCCAACTTCGTCGCCGCTTTTGTGTCCCAGCCTCGTCGTAGGTGTCGGTGGCCGAATGGAATGAGAACGACACAGGAATAAAGATAGCACGCTGGTGCAGGTACGGAGAGGAGCAGCCAGAAACTAGAAACACAAGAGTAAATTAGAACGAGATATATATTGAACAGAATTTATACAATACTTAACTTTTACAGAATTCAGTACTGCAGAGTGCTGATACATAATTGAGCTAGAAGTCTGCCTAGTGCCTGTACGATAGCCAAAGTCTTCACTGGTGCCTATCTAATGCCGAAGGTCCTAACTGGTTGCTATCTCAGTCCCAAGTGAACGATGTCGTTCAGTGGTGGCCACGAGCGGAGCTGCAGCATAGGGCGCTAGTGGCTGTCGTCGTAAGAACGCCGCGCCGTGCGTGCATGGCGGCGCGCGGCGAAAGTAGGTGGCGCGCACTTTGTACTTGTGCGACACCACAGTTATGATTTCAGCAATTAAAGTGGAGCGGCTCGGCGAAGCTTCTGGTGACGCAAGTAGGTCGGTGAGGGCGCCGTACTTCGTAACAACCTAACAGCTGTATTGCTGAAAGCGGCTGGGACATACTATATCTGAAGTAGGAGAATGGTCACATGCAGCAAAGATCAGCTGTGCCACAACTGAGAAACACAGGCCGACGGGGTCAACCTTGTCGTATAAATAGAGGCGAAAACGACAGGCAGAGAGAGACAGGCAGCCCCGGCTGCGCAGTTACCTACCGCTTGGACTGTGCATCTCGTCCTCAACGATTGTTATTATTGTTATCGCAAAAAAGAGTCTGGATGCACTTCGACGCAGCACAGCCAGCAGCCGATCATCACGATCAACACACTGGAGATGCAGCCAGAGGAATAGCGGCGGCCCAGCCTGACGCAACGGGCAGCGGGGTCGCGGCCTCGACAGCAGCGCAACCGGGCGTCGAACGAACGCATGGCGTGGTTAGACTGCAGCCAGTTACTCTCCCAGGTGCGTGGTATGGACGAAAGGACGCGCCCACACTTGAAGCGCTCCTGTGGCCGTTTGGAGGGTGGAGCAGCAGCAGCGGAAGGAGGAGGACCTGTGTTCAACTCCCGGGCAGCGCCCAGCGCGGTACGGTCATCACGGCGGCGACGGCGGCGGCGGCGGCGCAGGGCGGTGCGAGGACGAGACCTGGCCATACGCAACACAGAGGCGAAGTGGACGGTGGGCAGCCGCACCAGCCGCGTCAGCTACTCCGAAGATCGTGGCGTCAGTTGGACGCCACCACAGCGCGTGCAGCGCGCACGCACACTCCACTCGCCTCCAGCCGTTTGTAAGCTCTAATGCCAATAAACTGTTTTGTTATACTGGACCACTGTTTCATTGCCACCCCATCTCCCCAGTTGAGTACTGAGCTCATAGCCCACATGGAACGAACTAGTGTAGCTATCCTGACGTAGACGAAGACGATGTGTGTAGCACATTCGTCATTTGGTGTCAAAACCATCAAATAGTGCCCATGCATGTTACAATATTAAGTAGACACTTACCTCTAAGAAATTTTGGTCATAAATCAAAAGGAGGATCGAAGTCATTTCAAAAACCCCATGTCATTCCTAGCATTTGTGTCAATTTTTTCCTCTCTATTTACATTATTTCGTGATTTATTAAGTTTTCAAATTTATATTGACTTTTTGATCACCCGGCACATAGGACTAAGCAATATACTGGTTGTATTTTAGTAACGTACGCTCTTAGAATTCCAGCAATAGACAATACCACGTTGAAAATGCCTTTTTTATATCGTTGGCTACTGGTGCTAACTGAGCAGCTTCGTGTCGCGATCGTGTTTACTACATAAGCCACGTTTGAAATGTGCTGGTCCTTTTGGATATTTTATTTACCCTCTATCAATCTGAAACTAACAAACATTGTTTCTAATAGTATTGGTCGTAAGAGGGTTTTGTTAGCTATCTCCTTTGCTGATGGATTACTTTTCCTGAGAATTATTCAAGTCTTATATCGGCATTCAACCGCGATAAATTTTGTGGCCGTTCGTCTTCAGGAGGATACGTACATTACACTAAATTTTTATGGGATTACGGCTTACAGTTTCTTTCTTCACATTTACGCGAAGTACGTTGTCTCCGTTTATGTTGAGGGTCTGTGGTGGAACAGGGACGGGATAACTGCGATGGTTAATACAGTTAGTCATGTTCTTCTTTAGTCGCTAATCATGAGAGTATTTTTATACTAGAAAGGTTTTATCAGTTGCTAAGGATGTTGTTGATTAATTATTTACAGTACTCTAGCAACACCATCACATTCTAACCGTGCAAAATTTCAGGACTTCGAAGTGTCCTGCACCACACTATAAATCAGAAACTATAAGTAGTTCACAAATAATAAATAAGGCTCTTGTACGAACAGGGCTAGGAAACTAGTCTGTGGCCCTTACTAAAATTTTATCTAACACAGGCACTTCTATTTGCTGGCCTTAACTCGTACTGAAAAATATTAATACTCCACTGCCTTCTAAACACTGGTTTTCCACATTAACACTAAATACAAATATAATGTCACATTCGAAGCTAATCAGTAGTGATTCAAACAGAATTAAATTGTTTTCTGAAATAAGTCGAGATTCTTCACAAGAATCAAATTACTCTTGCTATAATTAATTCTTGATTATAAATAATTCTTCATAAATGCAAGATATTTTTCAATATTAACGAATATTTATTCTTCTTCGTACAAATACAAAATCAGTTTAGCAAGAGACCTGAATTTGTACAATCAGCTTGGACTGAATCTCAAACAACAATTTAATCATTTTCTTCTTTGAAACGATTGACGCGCGGCAATAAAGAAGGCGCAGCTGCATTCGTAGCCCCGTAGCCGTCGGTTAAATTCTGCTAGCGGTCACATACTACAAGGTTGGCTGCGGCGGCGACAACGCTGCCCTTGTTGATTGCGGCGCCTCGATCGTACATGTAACATACAGAAAATAAAACGTTTTAATAATCATATTATAAAATAACAATATGTACATGAACATCAAATTTGTATACATTTTAAATAAAAAGTTTCGTCAAAACAGGGCTGACACAGGAAAATGTAGTACGACTATCTTGTCCCACTACAGGTCGATTACCAAACAGTGATCCAAGCATTGATCGCCTGAAGATTCCCTGTATTTCGTAAGTTTTCTATCACAGCTTATACACCAATCAAGGTAAAATCACAAAACTTCCGATATTTTCTACTAAAAATGCATACCTGGTGTTTTAAGTTCTTTCACAAGACTCTTCAGATTGTAGATTGAACTTATAGATTACTTTTCGGAAATGTCCCATTACATTATAATTATACTGGGTGTCCCAGCTATCTTGTCCACCCAAAATATCTCTGGAACAATAACAGCTATCGGAAAACGACTTTCACCGATATCATTGTACGGCTGGGGCCCATGAATGTACATATTTGGAAACATTCTAAAGCGAAAGCAAATGTGTTTTTTAACACAAACTTTTTTTATGGACACCCTTTATTTTTTCTTCACCATCCATAGCATGACAAATCACATAAACAATGGCGTTGATTTCAATATTACAATTACATCCCGAGAAATTGCGACGAAAAGTTGACGCTTGAAATACGCTGCTAGCGCACGTCCTGAGGATCAGGCGTGAATCCCATGCTGCCCGCAATCGCGATGTGATTGACATGCGGAATCGCACTTCCATACTTATCAAGAGGTCCGAAACGAATAATACGGTCTGCTGCCATCAACTCTCATAAGCACATAATGGTTTTCCTCTTGCACGTTTTGTGTGTCTACGTACACAATATGAACTAGTACCGATCGGTATACACCAGTCAGGTTGTCTTATTTTTCCTGCACACCCAAAATAAGGTTTATCGAATGCGTTAAATGACCCATTGTGCCTTTCGCGACTCGTTCATCCAGGGCCTAGACACGAGTCCAACGTAGTTCCCACTACAACCAGAGTTAACACTTCACCTTGTTTGTGATTTGCTACTCATGCAAACTCCTGTACTCCACCACCCTCCGAGCATTCCATTTGTTGTTGCTTTGGCGTGCAGTACACCGCTTGCCAGTGTAGTCGTGCATCAGAGTAATCTAGTGATGGCACGGAGGTAGTACACATAGTAAATAAACGTTGTGTTGTGGAACTTATACTGTATTATGTACACACATGAAGATATGGTAGAAATGCTGCTGATCTATGGAGAATGTACGTTGACGGGAAATACATTATTAGATTGCTTGTTTGTTTATAGTACGTTAATATGTCTGTTTTCTACCCTACTCTACATACCTGTACTGTACCCTGTTGTAGGCGGGCGAAATTCTGTTCAGGCAGAACGACTGAACAGAAGACGATTCCCTGACAAGCCATCGCCTTCGCGCCGGATGTTTGGTCGTCTCACATCTCGTCTACGTGAAACGGGAAGCTTAAATCCAAGACCTAGACATCGTCCTAGAACACGCACGTATGAACGTTCTGAAGTTGCTGTGCTCTCTACCGTATCTGTGAATCCTCACATCAGCACACGTCAAATTGAACGTGAAGTTGGTGTGTCGAAATCAAGTAGACAGCGTATTCTTCAACGTCATAAATTTCATCCTTACCATGTTCATTTACACCAGGATCTTCATGGAAATAACTTCAGCAACAGGGTAACATTTTGTCGGTGGGCTCAGCAAAAACGTCTGACTAATCCATTGTCCAACAAAGGAATTGTCAATATGAGGAATATGCATTATTGGTCCGCAGACAATCCAAAATGGCTCCGTCAGGTAGAGCATCAACGTCCGTGGAAAGTGAATGTTTGGTGTGGGATTATTGGAGATACCATTATCGGACCTTTCTTTGTAAATGGCGTCCATAATGGCAGAGAGTACTCCAGATTTATACGACACAATCTTCCTGTTCTTTTGGATACCGTACCTCTGAACTGGAGAATGGTCATGTGGTATCAGCATGACGGATGCGCTGCACATAACGACTCCTGAACCGTAAGTTCCCTGGTAGGTGGATTGTACGTGGTGGATCAGTTAGGTGGCCTGCCCGTTCTCCGGGTCTTACAACGCTGGATTTTTTTTCTTTGGGGGAGCAGTGAAGGATGCTGTTTATCAACATGAACCAACAACACCAGAGGACATGAAGCAACGCATTATTGATCCTTGTACAGCCATCAAAGAGGAAACAGTAGCACGAAGTAGTGCATCCTTCATCCGCAGAGTGACCCTATGTATGCAAACCAATGGTTATCACTTTGAGCATGATATATAAACGCTATCTTTAGTATGTAGTGCTGGTATCACAGTGCAAGATTCTACAAAGAGCCATTTCACCCAGTGAAGTTCAGATATATTTGTTTGAAACAATTTGACATGTAACGCATTAGATAAACGTAACATTGATAATTATGTGATAATAAAACTAATTGGTTAAACATGTTTACATTCATCTTCTATATCTTACCTGAACTTCCCAAATCAAAACATTTTTACCTAAACAACTGTAAGACCTTTAGTCCACTTGCTCGTTTCATTAAAACCATCAACATGAATTTTACTATTATGAGTGACTGACTGTCACTTGCGGTAGATCTACAGTAGAGTAAAGGTTTAACGTTGAACGGCATTATCTTTTCAGTAACGGATTAACGATAAGCGAAGTTCACTTTGCGACTAACGTTGTGGTACACAGATATATTACAGAACCGCATCACCCCTAGCCTATGGGATAAATACCTCCTGGAATGTATGACTTCAATGAAAGATGGCAGCAAACCGTATTATTCGTTTCGGACCTCTTGGTAAGTATGGAAGTGCGATTACGCAAGTCAATCACATCGCGATTACGGCAGCATAGGGTTCACGCCTGAGCCTCAGGTCGTGCGCTAGCAGCGCATTTCGGGTTTTTCAAGCGTCAACTTCGCGTAGCAATATCTCGGGATGTAATTGGAATATTGCGATGCAATCAACGCTATTGTTTATGTGATTTGTCATGCTATGGATTGCTGAAGAAAAAATAAAGGGTGTCCATAAAAAAAGTTTGTGTTAAAAAACACATTTGCTTTCGTTTTACAATGTTTCCAAATATGTACATTCATGGGCCCCAGCCGTACATTGACACCTGTGAAAGTCGTTTTCCAATAGCTGTTATTGTTCCAGAGATATTTTGGATGGACAAGATAGCTGGGACACCATGTATATATTATAAAACATCTCTCTTTCGATTCAAATTCTGTGCTTTCATTAATTTGGGAGGAGTTACTGTGCTCGTGAAGAAGAAAAAGGTCCAGTATGCATAGCCCGTAAAATGCATATTTTTAGAATTATGAGTATTTCATTAACTTCAGTACTGTGAAACGCTGATCTTCGACTACTCAAATGCTTACAGGTCTCATGCTACTCATATTAGAGTGCACATTTACAAGACAGTTTTTGTTTCTTATGCTCCATAGCAACTCTACCCAAAATATTCCAATCAAAGAGCTTGTGGAAGAAGAGATTAGTTTTACAGTATCAATGGTAAGTGTTCATAGTGTCATTAGATGACATTTCCGAACATGGATTCGATTGAAAACTTATTAACTATGTCCCATGTGCAACCTTTAGAGGTATGTAACATTAAATTTCAAACATCCAGAATAGACTGTGAAAAGTAATGTTCCTGTAACACTCCCTTGAGTCAAGCCGAAATATGTAAGCCCTCTCTTCCCTCAGAATGACTGTTTTCTCGAAATTCTTCAATCCATCCATACTGCTTGATATGCCATATGCTTCTATTCCTTTCATTAGGTTGCAGTGGGGACCTATACTGAAACCATCTGGATGTAAAGAACCACTGCGTTTGTCTGGTTTTCTGTATAAACTGCATTGTCATAATACGTGAGCATCGGACATATTCTAAAATTCTAAAACAGACTGCGCCGGAGTTTCATGTCTATGGTTTTGTATATGTATTCCCAACAACCCTATTTGAAAACTAGAATGATCTGATCTGTTTATCTAAGACGCTGCACTCCTCTAGCAACCTAATGCAAACTGCTACTATTTTCTTCACATAATATTTTGTGCTAACCCGAATTACTATCTCATAAAGTCCATTTGCCTTTTTTCTGTTCAGCGATTGCTGTTACTTTTCTACCCATGGTTCATTTATTTCGTTATAAGCCATTTACTTGCTCGTATTACGATTTAAAATCTCTGCAATGCTCTTTGTCAATGTTATTGTGGTGTAAAAGATGGCTTCGATCGTCATTTTAATTTAACACGAAAATTTCTTACAGGTAAGTGTCAAGTTAATATTGTAACGAGTCTGGGAACTATTTGATTGTTTTGACACCAAATGACCAATGTTCTACACACAGACTTCTTCTACGTTAGGATATCTACACTAGTTCTTCCATGTGGGCTGTGGGCTCAGAGTATGCTGATGCATTAGCTCCGTATTTAGCTATAATTTACAACCGATCACTCAGCAAAAGATCCGTAATCAAAGACTGGAAAGTTTCCCAAGTTACTCCAATAATCAAGAAAGGCAATAGGTGTGATCCCCAAAATTACAGGCCAATCTCATTTACGTCGATTTGCAGTAGGATTTTGGAACATATACTGTGTTCTAAGAACTACCTCGAAGAGAACGACCTATTAACCAATAGTCAACACGGATTCAGAAAGTATCGCTCTTGCGAAACACAGCTTGCCCTTTATTCACATGAAGTGTTAAGTGCCATCGACAAAGGATCTCAAATTGATTCCATACTTCTGGATTTCGGGAAGGCTTTTGACACTGTACTCCACAAGCGTCTTCTAATGAAATTGCGTGCTTATGGAATATCTCCCCAATTGTGGGATTGGATTCACGATTTCCAATCAGAAAGGACACAGTTAGTTGTAATTGACGGTAAGTCATCGAGTAAAACAGAAGTGATATCTGGCGTTCCACAGGAAAGCGTTATAGGTCCCCTACTCTTCCTTGTATTTATAAACGATTTAGGAGACAATCTGAATAGCTCCCTTAGACTGTTAGTGGATGATGCTATCGTTTATCGGATAGTGAACTCAACAGAGGATCAAAAGCAACCGCAAAGCGATTTAGACAAAATTTCTATATGGTGCGAAAATTGGCAATTGACACTAAATAACGAAAAGTGTGAAGTAATACACATGACCACTAAAAGAAATCCGCTCAACTTCAGTTACACGATAAATCAGCCAAACCTTAAGGTCGTAAATTCTACCAAATACCTAGGAGTTACAATTACGAACAACTTAGACTGGAGAGAACACACAGAAAATAGTGTGGGAAAGGCTAACCAGAGATTACGTTTCATTGGTAGAACGCTTCGAAGATGAACCAGCTCCACCAAAGAGATTGGTGTTCTTTCTTCCCGCGCTCTATTAGAGGATGGAACGGTAGAGAAAGATTAAGAAAGTGGTTAATGAACCCTCTGCCAGGCACTTAACTGTGATTTGCAGAGTATATATGTAGATGTACGTAACTCGGGAGATGGGGTGGCAATGAAACTTGTGCATCCTCTCCTGGAGTACTGTTGCCCATTGTGGGACTCTCACCAGGTGGGACTGATGGAAGGTATTGAGAAGGTTCAGAGAAGAGCAGCTCGTTCTGTTTTATCACGTTACCGGTGGGAAAGCGTTACGGAAATATTGAACGAATTGGGGAAGAAATCTTTAGAAGAAGGACGTTATTCATTGCTGCGAAGTGTCAAACACCGACTTTTACTTCTGAATATGAAAATGTTTTGCTATCACCCACCTACTTAGGGAGACATTACCAACCCAAATAAAATAAGAGAAATCAGATCGAAATCGGAACGATTTAGTTGTTCTTTCTTCCCGCGCTCTATTAGAGGATGGAACAGTAGAAAAAGGTTAAGAAAGTGGTTAATGAAGCCTCTGCCAGGCACTTAAATGTGATTTGCAGAGTATATATGTAGATGTACGTAACTCGGGAGATGGGGTGGAAATGAAACAGTGGTACAGTATAACAGTTTATTGACATTAGAGATTACAAACGGCTGGAAGCGAGTGGTGTAAGCGTGGTCGAAACCAGTGGATTAGGAACAATTTATTTGTGGGACGTTGCCCCACACTAAAATTAGGCTGCGCGGGAGTAACTGAGCTGGCTGGAACGCCACGTTACGGATCGCGCGGCCTCCCGCGTAAGGGTTTCGAATCCTCCCTCGGTCATGGATGTGTGTGTTGTTGCCCTTAGGTTATTTTACTAGGGTCTGATGACCAACGTAGTTAGGTCCCATACATTTACAAACATTTGAACATTTTGAACTAAAAATGGATTGAAAACCATTTATTTTTCTTTTTTCGTCACAGTTGCACTATTTAGAAGTTGGCAACTAGTTTCGGACATGTTCATCGATTTCCGAACCGTATGCCTTATTCCAACCGTAACAATACACTGCATGAAGCAAATGACTGATAAAATCTGTACGTTGTCTACTGTTAAAACTTGATTACATTGAAATTTAAAATAGGTTAAAACAGATTTTGCGTTCACGGTCCTCCAGAGTACACGTTGGAGGCCCGTGAACAGATTTGCTTCATGCAGTGTATTGTTATGGTTGGAATAACTTGTTGTTGTTGTGGTCTTCAGTCCGGAGACTGGTTTGATGCAGCTCTCCACAATACCCTATCCTGAGCAAGCCTCTTCATCTCTACATAAGAACGGCAACCTACATCTGTCTGAATCTGCTTACTGTATCCATATCTTGGTCTTCCTCTGCGATTTTTACCCCACACACTTCCCTCTAATGCTAAATTAACAATTCCTTGATGTCTAAGAATGTGTCCCACTAATCTATCCCTTCTTTTAGTCAAGGTATGCCAGAAATTTCTTTTCTCCCCAATTCTGTTCAGTACCTCCTCATTAGTTACGCGATCCACCCACCTAATCTTCAGCATTCTTCTGTAGCACCATATTTCAAAAGCCTCAATCCTCTTCCTGTCCGCACTGTTTATCGTCCATGTCTCACTCCCATACAAGGCAACACTCCATACAAATGCCCTCAGAAAGGACTTCCTTAGCCTTAAATCAATATTCGATGTTAACAAATTTCTCTTTTTCAAAAACGCTTTTCTACCCATTGCCATTCTGCATTTTATATCCTCTGTACTGCGACCATCATTTGTTATTTTACTGCCCAAGTAACAAAACTCATCTACCTCCTTTATTGCTTCGTTTCCCAATCTAATTCCTTTAGCATCACCTGATTTTCTTAGACTGCACTCCATTACCCTAGTTTTGCTCTTGTTAATGTTCATCTTATATGCACCTTTCAGCACACTGTCCATTCCGTTCAATTGCTCTTCCAGGTCCTTTGCTGTATCTGACAGAATTACTATGTCGTCGGCAAAACGCAATGTTTTTAATTCTTCCCCCTGAACTTTTATTCCTTCACCAAATTTCTCCTTGCTTTCCTTTATAGCTTGTTCAATGTACAAATTGAATAACATTGGAGAAAGGCTACAACCCTGTCTCACTCCCTTCTTAACCACTGCATCCCTTTCATGCCCTTCAACTCTGACAACCGCTCTCTGGTTTTTGTACAAGTTGTAAATAACTTTACGCTCCCTATATTTTACTCCTGCTTGCTTCAGAACTTTAAAGAGTTTATTCCAATCAACATTGTCAAAAGCCTTCTCCAAATCTACAAAAGCTAGAAATGTAGGTTTGCCTTTTCTTAATCTATCTTCTAGGATAAGCCGTAAAGTAAGTATTGCCTCCCGTGTTCCTACATTTCTCCTGAACCCGAACTGATCTTCCCCGAGGTCGGCTTCTACCAGCTTTTCCATCCTTCTGTATATAATTCGTGTTAATATTTTGCAACCATGACTTATTAAACTGATGGTTCTGTAGTTTTCACACCTGTCTGCACCTGCTTTCTTTGGAATGGGGATTATAACATTTTTCTTAAAGTCTGAGGGTACTTCACCTGTTTCATATATCTTACACACCAGGTGAAACAGGTTTGTCATGGCTGGTTCTCCCAGAGACTTCAGTAGCTCTGAGGGAATATCATCTACTCCAGGGGCCTTGTTTCGACTTAGGTCTTTCAGGGCTCTGTCAAATTCTTCTCTCAGTACAGTATCTCCTATTTCATCTTCATCTACATCCTCCTCCCTTCCTACAATATTGTCTCTGAGTTCATTTCCTTTGTAGAGCCCCTCTATATACTCTTTCCACCTTTCAGCTTTCCCTTCTTTGCTGAGAACTGGTTTCCCATCTGAGTTTTTGATATTAGTAGTGTTGCTTTTCTTGTCCCCAAATGTTTCTTTTATTTTCCTGTAAGCAGTATCTATTTTTCCCCTATTTATACATTCTTCTACATCCTTGCATTTGCCTTCTAGCCACTCCTGCTTAGCCATTTTGCACTTCCTGTCAATCTCGTTTCTTAGTCGCCTGTACTCCATTTTGCCTGTTTCATTTACTGCATTTTTATATTTTCTCCTTTCATCGATTAAATTTAGTATCTCCTGTGATATCCAAGGATTTTTTGTAGGTCTTGCCTTCCTACCTATTTTGTCCTCTGCTACTTTCACTATTTCATCTCTCAATTTTACCCATTCCTCTTCTACTGTTTTATTTTCCCTTGTTTCTGTCAATTGTTGCCTAAAGCTCCCTCTGAAATTCTTAATAACTTCAGGTTCCTTCAATTTATCCAGGTCCCATCTCCTTATTTTCCTACCTTTTTGTAGTTTCTTTAGTTTCAGCCTACAGTTCATAACCAACAAGTTATGGTCAGAGTCTATGTCTGCCCCTGGGTATGTTTTACACTGTAGAACCTGGTTCCGAAATCTATGTCTTACCATTATAAAATCTATCTGGTATCTCCCGGTGTCTCCTGGTCTCTTCCACGTATACAACCTTCTTTTGTGATTCTTGAACCAGGTGTTTGTTATAACTAAATTATGTTCCGTGCAAAATTCTACCAGGCGGCTCCCTCTTTCATGGAATAACTTATATTGTTTAAAAACGACGAACATATCCGAAACTAGTTACCAACTTCTAAATAGTGCAACTGTGATGCAAAAAGAAATGATTTTCATTACTTATCCAGTTGCCGATCCTGCACCATCTTCACGATGAATTTTCATAAATCCGGATTATCGAGGGAGAGCACGTGCACTCACGACAATCGAAGATCGGACGCCCGAGTTACTCTCCTAAGCTCGAAATCAGCTCGATCGTCTGTGAACCCGGAACCACGAAGGCAGAATCCTCAGCGTCGAGTGTATGTTTGTGTAATGGAAAATTAAATATCTTAGTTTCATTATTTCACCTGAGGGAATAACATCTGACCCTACTGAGAATTTTCCTCCACCCACTAATACGAGACCATTTGAAGTTGATCACGAACTTGTTTCTCTTTTTAGGAAATTCGTACCTATTCAGCTACTGAATAACAACGAATTACTTTCCCTGTTACATAAGAATGTAGTTTGGGTTTCGACGGATAGATACTAGGAGTCTTTCGACAATATTAAGCAGGCGTTAATTCTGTCAAATGTACCCTGTCATCTGATATGTTTATGGAATTTTATATTGCCTCATAGTCGTCAAAATTTGGTTTGGGGGTGTTTGTCTTTCAAGTTATGTAAGCTGAAGGCAACCAGAGTGTTACTGGTGTGCGTATTCGACTTTAAGGAGTCTGTGTGTTTTATGCTATCAATAACTACCTTAAGCAGAGAGGTTTTTGCGTGCTGATTGAATATTACATATACTTTCTTTGCCAGGGTATTGATAGCTTGTAGCTTCGTTTCTCTCTTTTAAAATGTTGCTTGAGGTACAATGGAACGGTTTGTCTTATGGTTCCGGAAGAGCATATTGTCATCTTCTCGGACTCAAAATCTGCGCTTCTTAAATATTTTCGCCGAGGGCATAAAAATCACCCGATAGCCTACGAGATAATGGACAACGTTCAGGGGAACGATATCGCTGACACACTTCCCAAGGAAGCGGTAACCACTGGTACGGAAGAATATACTCAGGTTCGAGCGGAAGATCTTTTACCTGATTACAGAAGGAAAATTCGAACTGAAAGGGACAAAGAATGGCAAGCTTCCCAGTCAACTAAAGGGAAATTTTATGCACACATAACACTAGTGGTACCAACCAGACCTTGGTACAAGGGTCTGAGGTGTTCTCGGAAGCTGGCAGTCACCATATTGAGGCTGAAGTTCAACCACTGTCGAACTGCGCAGCACCTACATCGCATCGGCATAAACATCTCCACTTTGATACTGCGGCGAAGCAGAAGACACAAATCACACTTTTTTTTGGATGCATAAACATGTGGGAGCTCACTTCAAAGTTGCTAAGTTATATTGCGAGAAGGGACTACCAGTTACCAATATCTGTATCAACATTATTGGCAATCTCCTGTCTCTGGCCGAGGGGACTGAGGCGCTTCAGTCACGGTCTGCACGGCCATTGCGGTCGGGGGTTCGAATCCCCCCTCGGGCATGGATATTTGTGCCGTCCTTAGTTGTAGGTAGTTCATAAGTAGTTTGTAAGTTTAGGGACTGATAACCCCGTAGTTAAGTCCCTTAAGCTTAACAAACATTTGAACATTTTTTGAATCTCCTGTCTAATTGCGGCGACGAAAGAGTTATGAACAGTTATGTAAAAGATGAAACCACGTTTAGTCACTATATTGTGTCATATCTTTAATGTTTGTTATGTTGCTTCAAATTGATCATTCTATTTTTGTTTTCTGTCACATTTTTGATGTTTGTATAGTTATTTTTGCAACTTGCTTACATAACTGTACTAGAGCGCTCACCACTGTTCTGTTTATGATTGACTGTTGTTCTCCGCATGGTTTCGTGCGTTTCGGAGCGTTCGAGGTCAAAACTGCGGTAGAACGTCTCATGATATGGGGATGAAAACAAATAACGTTATTCGACATGATTTGTGTGCATTGAAGTTAGTCATTTTCAGCCATTAGTTAATGCAAGGCTGGCTTGGCTGGAAGACTCAGACACTGGATTGCTGCACGCGGTAGCACAGGTTCATGTTAACATATTAGCCTTTTGCTTACAAAATAGCTAATTAATATAGGAATACATTGCTCCTCAATAAATAAATACTAATTTTGGGAAACGGTCTCTACTGCATTGTGGATCAGTACAAGAGTGAAGCTAGAACAAAATACTGGCTCTGTTCCTTTTATAAATTTGTTCACTTACTTCTTCTGTATTACGCTGGCGGACGTTTGTCCGTAATAAAACTTGGTGCTCATTGATGTGAAAAGGTGTGCTGTGTGACTAAAGCTTTCCTTCGCTCCAGATGGCATTATTTTTTTCTCTTGAGTATTACAATTAAACTGGTACAATAATCCAGAATGAAACTTTTCACTCTGCAGCGGAGTGTGCGCTGATATGACACTTCCTGGCAGATTAAAATTGTGTGCCGGTACCGGGAATAGAACCTGGGACCTTTGCCTTTCGCGGGCAAGCGCTCTACCGACTGAGATATCGCGACACGACTCACGATGCCGCCCCACAACTTTACTTCGGCCAGTACCTCGCCTCCTACTTTCCAAACTTCACAGAAGCTCTCCTGCGAAACATGCAAGACTAGTACTCCTGGAAGAAAGGATATGGTGGAGACATGGCTTAGCCACAGCCTAAGGGATGTTTCTAGAATGAAACTTTTCACTCTGCAGCGGAAAGTTTCGCAGGAGAGCTTCTGTGAAGTTTGGAAAGTTGGAGGCGAGGTACTGGCGGAAGTAAAGTTCTGGGGCGGCATCGTGAGTCGTGTCGGGGTAGCTCAGTCAGTCGGCCGGCTGGGGCCGTGGCGAGCGGACGCGACGGTGTTTACGTCCCTGCTGCTGTCGTCTGAGCGCTGTTTCCGGGTGAGTTTACGCTCTCGTGTCGGCCGAAATAACGCGTTATTGTGTGAATCATTACTAGAATACAAACATGACTGAAATACCAACAAGCGATACGACCGAAGTCATATGAATTTGAATCATTGATTGAGGAATCACTGAAAAGTTCCTTTGGCGATATTATCGGTGTCCATCTCTCAATAGTTAGCAGTACTGTGTATATTAAGTTCAAAAGTCCGGAAATTTGTGACGAAATTGTGCAGTCCCGTGCTGGTAATCTTAAATTTAAGCACTGTGATGGGAACGTTGGTGAAGTTAGACGCACGCAGGGTTTGGTATTCGGACAGTCCGAATATTCGAACTACCATTTGAATGTAAACGAAGGCTTCCGCGCCGGCCGCGGTGGCCGAGGTGACTGAGGCGCTCCAGTCACAGTCAGCACGGCCACTACGGTCGGGGGTTCGAATGCCCCCTCGGGCATGGATATTTGTGCCGTCCTAGTTCGTAAGTAGTTCATAAGTAGTTTGTAAGTTTAGGGACTGATGATCCCGTAGTTAAGTCCCATAAGCTTAACAAACATTTGAACATTTTTTTGAAGGCTTCCGCGGCCGTTGTCATTGTTTATAAAACTCTTCTGGGTGTTGGACTGCATCGTCAAATTATCAAATACTTCACCGACGTTTCGGCCACTATTGCAAGTGGCCATCTTCCTTCAGAAGAAATTAATTCCGCTTTGGCGAAATATGGAAAGGTCATCAGCAATGTTACTGAAAATGGATGTCGTTTAAATTACCTGTTTTGAACGGTGTTCGGCAGATGAAGATTGGATTAAAGACACATATTCCATCATATATTTCGATCTGTGGTTATAGGGCGATTTCATGTACGACGGTCAACCGCGTACTTGCTCTGGTTGCGGTTCAACTGGTCATGTTCGAGCCCAATGTATTCAGAGGAGAGTGACACAGGTACCTACAGGCAAAACAGCGCCAGCTGACAGGATGACGACCCTCCCGATCTCTTATATGGCTGCAGCCCGATTGCGCACAAACACGCAGGAGCACCCTCATTTCAGTGAATCTTCCGGTACTACAGAAGTTCTTCAAAAGACGTCTATGGAAATTCCCAACCAAGATGTGACAATGGAACATGATCAACCGGAGGGCACGAGCTCGGCCGGCCTCCAACACGGTGCTCCAGCCCAAGAAGACGGAAAGCGTCCGAGTCCCAGCAGAGAATTGGAATCCAACCCAGTGCTAAACGAAGAACGAACTCCGGGAAAGGAAACCTGCTCCTCAGAAAATCAAACAGCAGTCTCTCCCAAGAAACACAAAAAACGAAGAATAGTCCATCAAGACGCAGAGAAGACAGTGCCAATATTGCCCGAGAAACCGACGGAAATTGGTCTCACTTTACCTTTGCCAGTGATTTGTTGTATCTTCCCCGGCGAAATCGGGAGGACGTTGTAGTCGGAGGCGACTTTAATTGTGTCTTGAAGCCAAAGGACTAATGGCCGAACTTTAATGGTTGTCCAACTCTTGCAGAAATGGTACACCAATTAGAACTAAAGGATACTTATGAAATAATAAACGGCGACCATCGGTGTTTTACGTATCATACTGCGACAACTGCCAGTCGCCTGGATAGAATTTACGTCAGTAAAACCTTGCGGGGGACAGTATCTGCAACGGAAACGTGGCCACTATCCTTTTCAGATCATTCGGCGTACCACTGCACCATTCGCATGACACGGCAGTAAACGCTCCGTGCTGCTGTGGTGGTGCCACTGCGCAAAACCTAAATTAATCAGCGTTTTGAAGGCGTATAGTTAAGAGAGGTACCGACTACAGAAAGAAACTTTTGAGTTTTACTTTCGATGTCTTCGTGAACTGTATTCTGATATACCTATCATGCCGGAGAAGTTCATCGAAATGAAAAGGATTAAAGCAAAGTTATCCCTTCTGAAACGGAAACAAATGGCAGGAATTAAAATCCGTTCCAGAGATGATAATTGCACCTCCGACGAACATACGTCACCCTTCCACCTCGGGAGATGAAAGCGTCGCGCAAGACAAAAACACTCGTATAAAAAAAGAAGACGCCAATTTCGTGACGACTCAGGCTGCAATAAAAGAGTATATAACGGATTACTATCGGCGACTGTACACAGCAGAGCTGGAGGACATAGCCGCGGACGAGATACAGGAGGCACTGAAAAAGGCTCAGCCTAATAAATCGCCCGGAAATGATGGACTACCAATAGAATTTTACAAACAGTTTTGTTCTCTAATGGAGCGATGCTGTGTAATGAAACCAAAGCGGGTCGGCAACTACCAGCAGGCTTCAATGACAGTGTAACAGTACTGGTTCCGAAATGAAGATATCAATAAATTCCGTCCCATCTCTCTCCTGAACTCTGATTATAAGATTGTAGCCCATGTCATAGCAGCTAGAATTAAAAATATTCTAGAAAACATCATACATTATAGCCAGACAGCAGCAGTACCGGGACGCACTATTTTCAAGAGTTTAGCAGATTATAGGGAGATCATATCTTTCAGTGCCCTAACACGCCCTCAGGCAGCAATTTTAGCTTTAGACCAATGTAAGGCTTTTGACAGGGTTTCACATCACAACCTGTTCGATATCATGTATCATCTCGGATTTGGTGTACCTTTTATTACGATAATTCAAAATATGTACACTTCTGCCAACTCTAAAATCATCGTCAATGGTCAGTTCACCCGTCAGATCCCTATCCAAAGGTCAGTCCGACAGGGGTGTCCTGTGTCTATGCCCCTATACGTTATAGCAATTGAGCCTTTGGTTAGAATGCTTAATTGCACGCTTCATTGTCTAACTCTCTATTCTACGACAATAAAATGCATGGTATTTGCGGACGATGTAGGTGTCATTGTGCGCTCGGAGCAGGACCTTAGAGACGTTACCACTAATATGGCTGAATATGAACGAGCATCGGGTTCTACACTAAACTACAGAAAAACTCGTCTCATGCCGATAGGGTGTGGATTTCACACAGATGCCAACTGCCCATACAGAGTGTGCGATACCATGAAGGTGCTCGGGATAAAGATGAGCAGTTGTCCTCTGAAAACAACGGCAGACAACTGGAAGGACCTTCTGGTCATGACGAGAGGCTACTTACAATTCAACAAAGGACGTGAACAGGACTTGGTGCAGAAAGTACACTTCATCAACACCAAAATCATCTCGAAACTATGATACGTAGGACAGATAATACCTGTGGTAGACAGTGTTGCCAGGAAAATCATGTCGGCAATAGGTTGGTATATTTGGAGGGGAGATGTATTGAAGGTGGGGATCAATGTCGTTCCCCTTCCACCATAAAAAGGAGGCTTTGGTCTCACCGATGTTTCATATACCAATTCACCTTGACGACACGCATTACAAGGTGAACCACATTAGGATGTTTCTCTTAGAAATTAGCTACCTCCAAATGAAATCGGTCGTCCCACTACATGAACTTACCACCGCTCAACTGTACCGCCTCATGAACGACAGTGGAAGGCTGAACCGAATGGTATTAAAGTACCCCGAAAAGGATTCGTTATATGGAAAAACATCAACAATAAAGTGCTCGGTACGGATATAAGATCAACCTGGTACAAAATAGTTAATGAGACGATACCAACAAGAGAGAAACTTCACAAAATACAGTTGTCCGTAACTGACAAATGCAGGGAGTGCCATTTCATCGACACCTTGCAACACAGATTTGTCTGTGGAGAAAATAAACTTATATGGTAATGGTGGAGGAAAAACCTGGCAATTACTAACAAAAAAAAAAAAACAAAAAAAAAAAAACACGTGGACCTGGTTAGTAGGGCATACACTATAATACATAACCAGTGCACAAGACAAGGCCTCATATTCAGGCTATAGAGTGTACCTCGCCACAAGAGCCCAACTATTCGAGAAGGGTGCTAACTACAGGAAAAGATTTGCGAATTATATCACGGCGCTACAAATAACGATAATATGAAGGAAAAAAGGACAAACAGAAAAAAATAAACGAACAAAGGACGAAGAAAGGCGAATGGGGAAATAAAGGGATGTGCGGCATCCATTATTCAAGGTTTGCCATCGTTTATCTATTACTGTTCATTTCGATCATTTTCCTTCAATTCCTTAAGAAGATGGTTTGATTCACATTCCATAACCTCGACGTAGAGGGGTTGAGTTACCTTTCTTTTATATTTTCATTTTTATTTTCAAGAGACTTTCATCTCCAGTACTTGGGGAAAGACAAAGAAACTTCATTCACTGCTTTTAAAAAACACACTCGGTTCGTTCAAGTTGAGGAATATAATAGGAGTGGATTTGAGTTACAATTAATTCTGTCAAATCGTAGGGAAATGGTAATCGTAGTTGTTTCGAAGACAGAGTATAACATTAACGTCATGAAAAGTAAAGCTGAGGCAAGTAATTGGAGTTAAATTATGTCAGATGATCATGAAGGAATAAGATTAGGACAGTTTACATTAACATTCGTAGAGAGATTTTACCTTTTGTGTACAGAATACGTGACGACTGACAAAGATGAGTGAATGTAAAATGAAGACTGGCATGTTCAAGGAAAGCTTTAAGACAGACGTAAATCTAAATGTTACACGAAGCGATTGTATTACTGGAAGTATTTCTCAGTAGTGCAGAAATAAATGGACGCTAACGTAGAAGATATATATCCTGCACACAATATGTACTCATACCTATTCTGAATTCCAAAATTCGTAAGACTATATATATCCTATATCAATTGTCTCATAACTGAACTTTTTTACGTCTGACGCCTTGTCATTTCTAGAAAACTAATTTGAATATAAACGAGCAGTAGCCATTTTTCATGAAGGACGAATATCGGTGCACAGTAAAATGTCGTGATGGTTTTTGAGACAAATACAATTTAATAATGTAACTGTCTACCTGCAATGTGTATGGAAAATCACTCATTAAAACTTTAAGTTACAAATTATGACACAGCTAGAGGAGCAGAGGGCAGTGTTTTTTATCATCATCATCATCATTATAGACTGATTATGCCATTCAGCGTTCAGTCTGGAGCATACTACCTCTAATAAAATTCCTCCATGATCCCCTATTCAATGCTAACATTGATGCCTCGTCTGATGTTATGCATTTTACTTCAAAATCATTCTGCACCGAATCTAAGTACTTTCTTCTTGGTCTACCTCGACTCCTCTTACCCTCCACTGCCGAGCTCATGAGTCTCTTAGGTAACCTTGCTTCTCCCATGCTTGTAACATGACCCCCACTAACTACTACTCTAACTACTTCATCTATGGTGTTCATTCCAAGCTTTTCTTTGATTTCCTCATTATGGACACCCTCCTGCCATCTATTGGTACCTGCAATCATTCTTGCTACTTTCATATCTGTAACGTCTATCTTATGAATAAGGTAACCTGTATCCACCCAACTTTCACTTCCATACAACAAAGTTGGTCGAAAGATAGAGCGGTGCACTGCTACCTTAGTCTTGGTACTTCCTTCCTTCTTGCAGAAGAAAATAGATCTTAGCTGAGCACTCATTGCATTAGCTTTGCTGCACCTCGATTCCAGTTATTTCGCTATGTTGCCATCCTGTGAGAAAATACATCCCGGGTACTTGAAACTGTCTAACTGTTCTAACTTTGTTCCTCCTACTTGGCACTCAATCTGTTTGAATCTCTTTCCCACAGACATTACTTTTGTTTTGGATACGCTGATCTTCATATCATAATCCTTGCACCTCTGATCGAGCTCTGTAATATTAGTTTGCAACCTTTCAATCGAAGCGTCCATTACAACTAAGTCATCCGCATATGCGAGGCTGCTTGTTTTGTTTTTACCTACTTTAATCCCGCCCTGCCAGTTTACTCTTTTCAACATATGATCCATGAATAGTATGAACAACAGTGGTGACAGGTTACAGCCTTGTCTTACCCCTGAAACTACCCTGAACCATGAGCTTAATTTACCATCTACTCTAACTGCTGCCTGACAGTCTACGTAAAGCCCTTTAAATGCCTGCAGAAGTTTGCCTCTTATATCATAATCTTGAAGAATTGACAGTAGCTTCCTCCTAGGAACACGGTCAAAAGCCTTTTCCAGATCTATGAAACATAGATACAATTCCCTGTTCCACTCATAGCACTTCCCATTACCTGCCGTAAGCTAAAGATCTGTTCCTGACAACCTCTAAGATGCGTAAACCCACACTGATTTTCATCTAACTTGTCCTCAATTAATACTGGCACTCTCCTTTCAACATTACCTGAGAAAATTTTGCGTACAACGCTAATTAAAGAGATAACTCGATAGTTGTTGCAATCTTTTTCTATTTCCATGTTTGAAAATTGGCGTGATTACCGCTTTCGTCCAGTCTGACTGAACCTGTCCCGATTCCCACGCCTTTTCAATTATTCTGTGTAATCATTTGAGACCTGATATTTCACTGTATTTGACGAGTTCCGGCTGAATTTCATCCACCCCAGGCGCTTTATTGCACTGTAATCTACTGACCATTTTCTTCACTTCCTTAAATGAGATCCTGTTTCCGTCTTCGTTCCTATCCCATTCTACCTGAAAATCTGATACCTCATTGAACGTTTCACCTACATTGAGCAATTCTTCAAAATATTCCTCCATTTTCCCAAGGCATCCATAGGATTGACTAGCAGCTTTCCTGACCTGTCCAAAACACTTGTTAATTCCTTCTTCCCTCTCTTTCGAAGATTGCTAATTATGCTCCAAAATGGTTTTCCCGCGGCTTGGCCCAGAGATTCTAGCTTGTTTCCAAAGTCTTCCCATGATTATTGCATGGATTCTGCAATTATCCGTTTGGCTTTGTTTCTTTCTTCAACATTACTTTCTTTGTTTGTCCTATTTCTAGTATGGAGCCATTTTTGATATGCCTACTTTTTCTTTTTACAGGCTGCCTTGACTGTGTCATTCCACCAGGCTGTCTGCTTCTTCCTACCTTTAAACACTTCTGTTCCAAGACATTCTCTAGTTGCTTCAGTAGTGTGTGCCTGTACCTTGACCATTCCTCTTCCAGTGACTGTAAATCATTACATTCAACTAACTTGTACCTTTCCGAGATCATTGTTATGTATTTGTGCCTAATATCCTTGTCTTGAAGCTTCTCCACTCTTATCCTTCTGCACATGGACCTGACTTTCTGCTCTTTTGGCCTCACAAAACCAATTTCACTGTAGATTAAATAATGATCAGTACCCCCTGAAAACCCGTGTGTCCTTGACTGTCTTACTGAATTTCTTGGTCTGTTATTATATAGTCAATGATAGATGTGGTTCCGCTTCCTTCCCACTTATAGCGATAATGTCCTTATGCTGAAAGAAGGAGTTTGTGATAACTAAGCCCATACTGGAACAGAAATCCAAGAGCTGTTTTCCGTTCCTGTTGGCGTCCATATCCTCTCCAAACATACCCATAACCCTTTTCATAACCTTCTGTTCGATTTCCTATCCTGGCGTTGAAGTCACCCATGAGTAAAACACTATCCTTATCCTTCACTCTAACAACTACATCTCTAAGTGCATTGTAAAATCTGTCCATCTCTTCTTGCTCTGTCCCTTCACAGGGTGAATACACTGCCACAATCCTAATTTTCTTACTGGAGATGGCCAAATCTATCCACATGTCATTCATTTACATACCTTTTTGCAATTATGCTGGGTTCGATTGCTTTCCTGATATAAAATTCTACACCGCACTGTGCTCTTCCTACTTTAACTCCTGACAGGTAGACCTTTTATTCTCCGACTTTGTCCTCTTTCTCTCCCCTTACTCTAACATCACTAACAGCTAAAACATCTAACCCCATCTTACTCGAAGCCTCCGCCAGCTCTACCTTCTTCCCATTGTAATCCCCATTGATATTAATAGCTCCCTATCTCATTCCAGATCGTTTGCCAAGTCGTATCTGAGGAGTCCCTGGTCTGTCAATTAGAGGACCTCCAAAGGTCCGAGGCATTTTGCTCTGATTGTTGCCAGAATGATATTGAAGTACCTGGGAAGCAGGCTGCTAGCCTTACTTGCCCAGGGCCCCACTGGGTTTTACCCCTAACGGTTGGGGGACTAACCGGTGGATTAGGTAGTCTTTGCCGTCTGAACACAAAGGTGGCCACGACTCAGAATATGTCCGAGATGCCCAACCTTTTTCCAAAGTAACTGGTATCCCAACTGTCAGGACCACGTACTTGGCCAAGCATACGTCGCCCGTGGTTCATGAACTAGGACATGACTACAGGAACCCACACCATGAACCACGGTGTTTTTTTAATCTATTTATTTTTTTTATATATATAAACTGCAAAAACTATTGAAAATTTTTATTGTAATAAATTTTTCCTAAAACGCCTATACCACTATAAAAATGTTTTGTGGTGAATAGTTTCGACGTTTTAGTCATTTTCAGACCACAGTGAATTGACTGGTAACATTAGATTGTGAGTTACATGATTCAAAATCTTTTGGTCAGTCATTCTAAAAAAGTTGATCTTGTTAGCAAAAATGTGGACTTTTTATACAGTGGCCAGACAGATTGGTTAATAAATCGTGTATCTCAATTATTCAGCGACTTTTAAGCCACTGTAAAAGAAAACTCCACGTTTCTGATAACAAATTAAACTTTTAAAGACTGACTGGCCAATTCATTTTGAATGATATAACTCACAATCTATTTTTATCAAGTCATCGACTGTGCTTTAAAAATGAATCAATTGTCAAACTATTTTTTTTTCTAGGACTTATGAACTGTAACAATAAAAATCCAAAGGCTTCAAAAATTTTAATGACAGAATCAACAAATGGAAATATTGAATGAAATAAATAATTTTAGTTGGAAGAAATTAGAAACGATTCTGAAGCGAGCCACCTTCGTTATTAATAGAATGAAATATACGGACAAATACATAACTTTCTAGTAGGATAGTGATTCTAGACAAATTACTGAAAATTGTAATGCTGTCATTTCTTCAAGAATTCTCTTAAATGTGTACAAAGACGAAGTTTATACAAATGAGAGAGATACGCCGCGTTTTTCCATGCGTTTACGTAAAGTAAGAGAAAATCTGTCATCACAGACTTTCCGCACTGATGTTGAACAAAATCTCTCCAGTGAATCACAAAAAAAGATTTTTTTTAAGCTGTCATTGTGATCGAACTATAACGTGTACTGTATTTCTGTCGATAAGCATAAGATTGTGGGGATTTCTAAATCATACTGTCAAAGATAACACTGTCGCCTAGAGATGAATTCCTAAAACTTTGGCCCTCCCTGTGGGAATGGATTTTCTTCCCTTCAGCAAGAACTTTTCATATCTTACGCTCATAAGCAGGGACAAAATGTAATTCGTTCCTAAATAAATGAGTACGAGAGCGCTGTTTAGTTAATACGCTTAGCGGCTACGTAGAAGTAAAATTTTTAATGGGCCATATCTCAGCCCTCGCCTCCCTTGTAGGTTTTGCAATATATATGGAAATAAGACTGCGTCGGAGGAGAAAAACAAGACACCGGGGTTAGCAGAGAGTTGTTTTCATGGCGTCATTTTAATGTTAATAGGAAGCCAGGCCATTAAAAGATTTGCACTCTCTTGTTGCAATATATAAGGCTTGTAGTAACGTAGTTGTTCACATTTTCGAGAATCTACTAAACCGCTCCACCTGTGTCATTCGTTATCAATGCGATCATATGCACTTCACAAGTATGATATCGTATAAAAGATTAAACTGGTATCCACTGTCAATCGAAAACTGAACAATCCAAGGCTGCCGTACATACATTAGCGTTTTCAGTATTGTCATGATTTAATTTTATGGATAACTAGAAGTTTAATTTTATCTATAAGTGTGTGAAATGCCAGACGATGTATACTTTCCTTCAGTAAAGAATTACAGTATTGATGTGTACCAGTTCACCTGGTGAAAGATCAGTCCCAATAGAACTCAGAAAATCAAAATCAAGTGTTGCGCAATGTCATTTCAATTACGCCATTAATGAAATAATTGACCATAGTGCTGAGTCACGTTTGACTCCTCATCGGATTTGTAGTTCACAGCGTTCGCAAGTTCTTGCTGTAGCTTCTTTACTACTGAAAATATAGATTTCGGTCACTTGTGATCGTTATGAAACCTTAAAAGTGTACATTAAAAAGACAAGGAAGTTTTGACAGCATATGGGGTGTCACAAAATCAAATGACCAAACTTTGGGAATATATGTAGAATTAAAATTAAACGCAGGTAAAATTTGTAAAGTACGGTTCTGTTGTACGTAAATTTCGAGAAATGTGTTACATGAAATAATCTCCTGAAAAATGAAAAAAAGAACACTATGAATTCGTCGACCCAACAGAGCGAAATTTCATTGACACATTCGTTATGATGTATTCAACACACGTTCACACAGATGGAGCCATACGCACGTGAGTTCAGTCACCAGAGCGTGCGCAATGTAACCGCTAGTACCGTGTATATCCTCCTTTTGCAGCAATGCAAGCTGTCATTCTCCGGTGGAGACGATTGTAGAGGTGACGAATGTAGTCGTGTGATTTGGCTTGCCATGAAGTTTCCTCCTGGTGCTTCAGCTGGGCCAGATTTCGGCCAGTCGTGTACACTTCTCAAGATGACGTTTCATACCACCCCAAACGTAATCAATGGGGGAGAGATCTGGTGATATTTCTGGCCAGGGTTGTTGAAGGATACCTCGAAGAGCATATAGGGTGATACGGAATGCATATGGCTACGTATTATCCTGTTAGAAAGCATATCGCCTTCTTGGTGCACGAATGGTATCAAGACGGGTTGAATGACGGTTTCAGTGTACCGTGCACTACCCTTTTTGGAAGGAAGTAGTTTGTTTCGAAACAACAAAAAATACGAAGTAAACACGTGCTCCAAAGTATGTATCTTAAGAACTATGTGAACATTTTCTTCCATACTGTGAATGCATCTCTACTAGTGGTCAAGTGCACAATTTATGGAAAGCAAAGAGCTCACAGCAGAAACTTTTTTTCACACCATCGAAAAACAAAACACAAAGATGTATTTATAGTCACTTGATGATACTTTCGGACAAATGTTTATCAAAATACAGACATCAAAGAAAGGTTTACTAGACATTTATTAAAAAATGACAATACTGATCGAAAATCGGTAAACGATCACTTCTAACTTTTTTCGAATGAAGCCTGAAACCGTTTTTCTGTACTGTGTAGCAACCTTATTCAACAAACAGTTGCATGACGTATTGCGTCAAGGGTGCTCACGAAATCACTTAAATGAACCACTGTCGGTCTAATTCATCCTTTTGTGTCCCAGTCTCGTCGCCGCTTTTGTGTCTCGTTTCCGTCGTAGGTGTCGGTGGCCGAGTAGAATGAGACCGCCACAGGAATAAAGGATGCACGCTTGTGCAGATACGGAGGTGAGCAGCCAGTAGGAAAGCAGAAACTAGAAATACTAGAGTAAATTAGAATGAGATATATATTGCACAGAATTTATACAATACTTAACTTTTACATAGCTCAGTACTGCAGAATGCTGATACATAGTTGAGCTAGAGGCCTGCCTGGTGCCTATCAGATAGCCAAGTCTTCACTGGTACCTATCTGATTCCGAAGTGTTTGATGGTTCCTATCTCAGTCCCAAGTGAACGATGTCGTTCAGTGGTGGCCACGAGCGGAGTTGTAGCAGAGGGCGCTCGTGGCTGACGTCGTAAGAACGCCGCGCCGTGCGTGCATGGCGGCGCGCGGCGAAAGTAGGTGGCGCGCACTTTGGACTTGTGCGACACCACACATCCCATTTACAATGACTATCGTGTTTAACTCTCGTAAATTCTGTGGTTCGTCCGGGTTTGCTGGCAGTGCATTCATGTTCAACTGAATTCACATCCTGGAAACATGCATGCCCGGCCAATCGTGCAGTCCGGAACAATGGTTGAAAACGCTGTCGATACCTGGCGATGGCAGATGTCGTCCATCAACTAGAACTTCCCCCCGAAATTGTAGTGAAAAGGTTCAAAATTGAATAGGAGAATGATATCCCTGGATTATGAAGCCCTGCGATTCCTTTTAATGGCAGAAAATGGCGACCGAAACTACCACATGATACCCGCCCAGATGATCATTGATAAGTCACCCTTCTGTACTCGATTGACGTTAGATTCTGGCGTGCAGCAATATAATTTTCACACACTGTGTCGACCGTTGTCTGATATAAGACGTAAGCAACATTCATACGCGATGTGATTTTGCGCCAAAGATCCACAGTCCTTGATGTTGATTTTGGACCCGTTTGTATCGTGCAACATGGCGTATAGGCCGGCCTTTTCATGGGCCTCTAGAATTCATAAATTTGATTTATAGACTGTTACGCAGATTAAGGTTTGACGCTGGTTTTCTGTGGCCATCACATAATCTTTGTTTATCATGGTGGCGGTCAGGACAGTGTTCCTTCATGAGAGTAGTCGCAGTTTCCGTCGTTTGTAGCGGTTGTCTTACGGCGACCATCAGGGGGCAAGTTATGAACACTATTTGCTGTTTGAAAACGGTTCCAGGTCCTCACCAAATTACGTTAACACAACTTGTCGTTTTTTAAATGGCTCCTCATGAAAATCCTTTTCGCTTTTGAATCCAATAGATTTTGGATTAAACGTCGATAGCCTTCTTCTTGTGATCGCGGAATGTCCACCAATATCTAGAAAACCTCAGCATTGTTTTTTCATTGTATTTTGATAATTCGCTTCCAATAGATGGTACTAAAGGCTGGTTTCTTTTCATTTTGTGGCACTTTAAAGACCACGCCAACTTATGTTTAGGACGAATGTGTGTATGGCATAGAGAACTGATCAAATTTTTTTCTCACGTTTGTATTTTGCAGTCACTTCCCTCTAACAGCCCTCACACATTGTGTATTCATTTCAGATACATTTAATATATTTAAAAAATTAGCTTCTCTACTGATCATTCCAAATAATATTGGAAGAAATGGAACCTTGTCTACTCTCTGCCTTAACGCACATAAAACGAAGTATAAATAGTAATACTTGTCAGTTAGTAAATAATTCCCAGTGGTAAACCGCAATACTGAATTTCATTCACATACGTCAGTTCAGTCATGACTTTTCATGTGCAGGAACGGATTTTATTTCGTATACGATTTATAGATATTTTCACTGTGTGAACTTGTATAGATAGAAATCTGAAATCCGTATCTATAATTTCATTCAGAGTAGGGAGGCCATCTGAGCAGTTCATTTCGACTGTTCGTGGATGATGCTGTCGTTTATCGGTTAGATTGGTATATGATATTTGCATTATCAGAAAATTGGAAATTAGCTCTGTCTGTCTGTCTGTGTCTCTTTGGCCCTTTCCGCACATGCAGTGTCGGCACTGTATTAAACGCGGATCTGGCATGTGTTAATATTTACAGGGTGGACGGATGCCCTTCCTGCCGCCACCCCATGCCCCCCCCCCCCCCCCGTGAGGAAATGTGTACCCCAAATGTTTGCATATAGTGTTAGACGTGTGTGAAAGAGTAAAGTGTTACGAAATGTTTGCGAGTCATGTACGTGAAGCGGGGCTTGGGGACCAGCCCGGTATTCACCTAGGAGGATGTGGAAAACCGCCTAAAAACCACGTCCAGGCTGGCCGGCACTCCGACCCCTTTCGTTAATCCTCGGGCGGATTCGAACCGGAGCCGGTACGCCTCCCCGTCACGGAAAGTGGTGCGTTAGACCACACGGCTAACCGAGCGGGTAAAATTGGAAATTAGCACTAAATAATCGAAAGTGTGAAGTCATTCACATGCGCATAAAATGAAATCCTTCCTCCCCATTTACACGATAAGACAGACCTGAAGGCTATAAATTAAATTCAATACCGGAAAATGAAGAACAACTGCACTTGTTAAGAACACATAGAAAAAATATCTTGGAACAAGCAAACCGAGGGCTGCGTTTTCTTTTTTTTAGTGGAACAATTAAAAGATGCAACAGTTCTATTAAAGAAACTATCTACACTACACTTGTCCGAAGTCTTTTGTTGTGTAATATGGAGCCTATATATGGTGGGACTGATGGAGGACATAGAAGAAGTACAGAGAAGGGAGCTCGTTTTGTATTATTGCGCTAGATGGCAGAAAGTGACACGGAAATGATGCGCGATTTGTCATGGAAATCACTTAGAGAAGGGCGTTATTCGTTGCAGCAAGATCGATTTGGGTATCTTTTTTTACCAACTATCTATTTCGACTGCAAACGTATTTTGTTAAGACCCGTCTCAAATGAAGAAATGACGATCACAATAAAATAAGAGGGAACAGATCGAAAAAGGAAAGATCTAAAATAATCTGTCTACTTCTTACCAACACTTATAAAGCAGAGAAGTACACAGCAGATAATTATATCAGGCGTTTGATATTTTACATATATCACCTAAAGGAAAACTAATGAACATTATGGAGGAAATCGAAATACATTTACACTCACTTCACCACCCCTATGAAATATTACATGAACAAGTTGACTTGAAACACAGAAATACATAAAAAAGCTTTATTGATATCGCTCACCTAGAAAATAATTAAAAATACAACTAACAAGGAAAGTACTCGGGCTCGAACAAACACAAATATACCAAAATCGTGTGAGAGATTATGTAGAGGTACCTTATTGCACTAGCGATACTCTCGCATCTGCAAAACTCTGCAGTCGCCCATTAGAGGCCTCTGCGTGTGCCATGCCGCATTGCACTTTGACCTGCCGGTAAGCCAGTAGTGACGGTGCAGTTTGGCTCTGAAATTGCGTTTTGTGACGTTATTTGTGTAGTGAAGCGTCAGATGGGTCGGAGATTGGTAATCAATCTTGCTAATGTATTGCGATTGGTTGGGATGAAATTCCAAAGAGCCGTTCTTCTTGAATACGGTCTTGGTGTAGAAGATGAATTATTCACATGTTTTCTGGTGTATATTATAGTGCAGAAATATGAGCATAGATTAGAAACACTATAATAGATACCAGGTAACATGCGAATGATTCATTTTCTTCGCCAATACCATCTTCACGAAGAGGGTTTTTTCGTAACTTCGTCTCAACCTGTCACACTATATTAGCAGGATTGATTACCAATCGCCAACCCATCCGAAGCTTCACTACACAAATAAAGTCACAAAACGCAACTTCAGAGTCACTACTGGCGTACCGGCAGGTCAAAGTGCAATGCGGCGTGGCACACGCAGAGGCCTCTAATTGGCGACTGCAGAGTTTTGCAGATGCGGGAGTATCACTAGTGCAATGAGGGACCTTTACATTATCTATCATACGATTTTGGTGTATTTCTGTTTGTTCGAGGATAAGTAATTTCCTCGTAAGTCATATATGCACCAAAAAATATAGCAGCAAAGATAACTAAAATTCACGACACTTAGATCACACAAGGCAATAGGCAATAACGATTCAGCCTTTTTTGTGTTTTGAAAGAATTTTCCTGTGAAAAAAAAAAAAAAAAAAAGATCATACATTCCATCAATTACTCAAATAGCAAAGATTATCTTTAAACAAACGACAAGTAACCGTATTAAATTGTAATATTTTCACACATTGCCTGAAGATGGTAGTTCTGCCAAAATGGGTCAAATAGTCATAAAGAATAGATACAATTAAAGCAGCATTTGGAAATTTTATCACACCGAAACGACAGCAATTTCTCCAAATCATTCGCATTAAGCCTTTACGGTAAGTAAATGCCTTAAATGTAGCTGCTAAATGTAGTTGCAGAGAGGGGCAGGGGAATAGTAGATAAGGATCTAGACGCTTGTCGGAACGGTACTAAGCATTTTGCGGCAGCCGTGTGGCTTTTCATTAAAATTTCCCCTCTCTGCGTTTGGACGGCGGCCTCTCGGAGAACAGAGGGCCCTGCGGCCGCGCAGGACTCGTTAGAATGCACACCCGGCTGACCTCTGAGGACCGCACCTGCGCCGCCGCTCGCCGACCGTAAAGGACTCCCTCCAGCCCTCCGCTGGGGCTCGGCCACGAATTTGCGTGCACAGAGCTTCCAGGTGTTCCGCGAAACGCACTGCTCCGAGCGCCACCAAATGTCGACAGAAATCTCGCTCGCTACTCGTTGAAAGGACTATTTTAATTCCTGCATCCGGCTGAAAAAAAAAAAAGAGGTGAAGCGTTTTATAACGAAAAACTAGCGAGAGCAAATATTTAGGTAGTGACTTTTTCGGAAAGTGTACCTCGACGATTTTATTTTGAGTACGAGAACTGGCGTTAGATATACGAAAACTGTAAAGTTGTTTACGAAAAAGAAGTAAAACAGATTTAGGCAACCTGCTGGTGTTTTATATGGAGACTCACGCTTATCTACATCTACATGGGATACTCTGCAAATCACATTTAAGTGCCTGGCAGAGGGTTTATCGAACCACCGTTATACTATTTATCTCCCTTTCCATTCTCCAATAGCGCGCGAGAAGAGGGAACATCTGAATCTCTCCGTTTGAGCTCTGATTTCTCGTATTTTATTCTGATGATCATTTCTACCTATGTAAATGGTAGTCAACAATTTATTTTCGCATTCGGAGGAGAATGTTGGCGATTTGGAGTTTCGTAAGTAGCCGCAGCGATAGGCGTCGTTGGTGTAATGATTCCCAACCCAGATCCTGTACCATTTCCGTAATGCTGTCTCACCTGTATCGTGACAAATCGAGCTGCCCTTCTTTGGACTTTTTCGATGTCCTCCGTTAAACCCACCTAATAAGGATCCCACACTGGGTAGCAATACTCCAAAAACGGACGTACAAGCGTAGTGTATGCAGTATCTTTTGTAGTTCTGTTGCATCTTTTAAGGGGTCTGCCAATAAAATGCAGTCTCTGGTTCGCCTTTCCCACGAAATTATGTACGTTTTCTTTTCAGTTTAAGTCTGAAGTAATAGTAATTTCAAGGTATTTTGTGGATTTTACGGCCTTCACTTTTGATTGATTTATCTTGTAAACAAAGTTTAACGGATTTCTTTTCGCACTCATGTGGACTACTTCAGACTTTTCATTATTATGAAATGTTTACACTGGTCTTTACGAAGAGTACAGTTTGGAGTCATATTTTAATTTTGTTTACATTTTTAATCATTGAAAAAACTGTTTGAATAAAATGGCCACCTATACAGGGCAACTAAAAGTTATTCATTCGCTTGTGGAAGTATCTACTTTCTGCATCGTAATATGTGTTAATATTATCGTTGGTCATGGGTTTTGCATTGCGGCCATCAGTTGGTGACAAAGAGACAATCCTTTCATCTGCAAATATTCACAGCCACAATTTGTGGGCGGTACTGAAAATCTATATTGTGTGGTGACGTATGAAACAGATCACGCGTTTATACCCACTAATAAATAAAACAGGCATACAATTATTATTACATTGTATATTGATCTTTTATAACAATAAACCTGGTTAGGCGTCACAGACTGTGGTTTTACGCATACAGTGTACATCTACACAAATATCCTTGATATCTTATTTATGTGCATGAAAGAGGATTCATCTAATAGCTTTTGTGATATTTTTCTAAAGTCCTTTTCACAGAATCGACTTTATGTTGAAAATTGACTACTGGTGGGGCGTGCGCCTTTCGTACCTGCGTGTAAATCAGCAGACAACCCCATCGTGAGTGCCCATGACGTCAATAATCTATGGATTGTTGCGACTGTGGAGTTATAAGTTTTCGAGTGTGCTGCAGATTGCACATACGCAGATACAATGAAATGTAGAACACCAGAAGTTATCCTACTGTGGTCGAGCTCGTTCATATTACAGAAATGCTTCTGGATCTTCTTAAACTTTTTTCTGCTGTTTACTTTGTGTTACCAAACAGAACAGTTTGCGCCAGAGCGTAGCATTTTTTTTCCTACTAGTGTTCAATAACTAGTGTTCAGAAATGAACTCAAGAAAACCAAATACGTTTTACAGGAAAGAAGCCTACACTAAGTACGGACGAAAATATACATACAAATGTGTTCTAACTTTATCTCAATAGTGAAAGAGTTTAAATTAACAAAACATGATTGCGGTTGGAAGAGAAGGTTGCTGCGAATAATGCCTTTGTATTGTTGAAATGTTTGTTATTCTATGGCGTCAAACTACTGTGTCATGAGTCCTTAGACTTATACAATTTGCGCATGGCAGAGAGCGATCTTATAAAAGTATTTTGTAAATAATGAAATGCCAAGTTCGCAGTATTTCGTCTTTATTTATGAGAGACGACCGGTTTCGATGTACACAGACATCATCTTCTGGTCTCTGCACTAAATAGTAACATTATTTTATAAATACCTATTGTACTGTGTCAGACTTATTTACGCGGTGAGATGGCACTCTGCGAGTGCCCACTCTGTGTAAATGCCCCCGTTTGCCACTCCCCCCACCTCAACCCCCTCTAGATCGAAGTCTGCCAGGATCATTCAAGTGTCAACCAGACCCGTCTGTTCTCAACTTCGGTGATATAGCGGCAACCGATGTATCCACTGTTACACAGTCTTTATTTTACTTAATTCGACAAAACAAAAACATGTTCGAGGGCGACACATGCTCCTGGGGTACGTAAGGACGCGAAATAATTATCTTTAAAAATTGTTCATAGGCACTTCACTCAACCTGGTGGTCAGGCCGAGTCACGGGCCGTGCCGCGTGCCTGCTGCTGGAAGTTTCCACACGACGCAGGTTCCCGGCAGGTGCCTGTCGATTCGGCACTCGGTGGCTCGGCTGTTGGCTCTGCTGACGAGGGTACGCCACCCTCGGAGACTCCGCAGAACCCAGCCACCAACCAGAAGCTGGCTAATGGTCACGTGAGGCACGCTCTACCGCGACCTGAACAGCCACGGGAAGAACGGGCGCTCTCGTACGAACCCGGCCTCCGACCTGATCAGCCATGGTCTCTTGAGCTCAACCAGACTTCAACTTTTCCTTAACATGCACCTCTAGGGAGAGGTGTCGATCTTCTCCCAGGGCCCCTTTAGTACCATTTAATAACTAAAGGCAATGAAGACCTGTTTGATGTTACCTTAACTTCAAGTCTTTTCAGTCAACCCCGTGCCCACTACTCCGTTCGATCATCCTGAAACAACAAAAATACGAGCAAATGTCATCGGCAGTTCATCTTTCGTTTTACAGAATTGTTAAAGTAGGATTATACTCACACTACGTAAATTAAAGTAAGTGTTTAGGAACACCATTATATAATATATGTATCTGATTATGACAGGAAACATAAACTGATAGTAATATTATATGAAAGGGTTATATGACATTTAGAGCACCTCTCAGTGTATTATTAGGAGACTCGCGTTTGCAACAAAATTTAATGAAGAGCACAATTTTGCTAATTCCCTTAATATATATATATATATATATATATATATATATATATATATATATATATATATATATAATTTTGTGCAGTGACGAGGTTGTAAAAATTGAAAGGTTGCAAGTGCATACCTTCTATAAATGATTCGTTCGTTTTCAGAGGAATGTATTTTGTGAAGGGTGACGTACATAACTGTTGTAAATATTCACGGTCTTTGCATTGCATCTACCAGTTAATGACGGGTAGAACTTAACTTTTATCTGAAAATATACGTAACCACAGTGTCGTGTGTACTATTCCCTTAGCCTCTCATCTCGCCTGACCCAATGCCTTTTTTTTTTCTTCGGGACTACCAATCCCAACATCAAAACAGAAATATCTGTAGGACTGCGGACATGTTGAGCGTACGCGCCTATTTATATATTTGTCCATACAAGGCGTATCAGGTGACAATATACGTATGGTAACTATTTTATTCAGGTACCGGTTACAGTTGTAATTTGTGTGTGATACAGTACGATATTTTGCTGTCTCAGTTCTCTTCATGAGGTTTACACGGCGTTTACATACAGTGAGGCTCCATGCCGCTACCATGATAGCCAAACGCCATTCACGTGGCCCACTCATATGGTATGAGATTATCTCATGGCGTGCAGTTGCACACCTACGTGGCATAGACACTATGAAGTCATCAAACAGCTCTTGAGGGATATTTGGTTATCTTCTGAAGATGGTGACCGAGCTTACCGAAACCGGTTAAGGGACGAAAATGAAATTTAAGTGATTTTCTGAATGGTAAAGTGAAGCACGCAAGCGCGTATTACGTTGAGCGGATTGGTAATTTTTTATATATTCAAGTAAAAAACGCCGTTTGCAACTTTGCGAATTTTTTGGCTAATTTCGTCACCTCGTCTCGAGTTTCATTAAATAGAAAACCTATTTGAAATTTAATTTATTGTATGCTCATATTTTTGTTTGCAAGTAATAATTTTTGCAAATTTAAAATTACACCATCACAGAATGCTTGGACTATACGGAGGCGGACAGCTGTATGGTCAACTAAGTGTATATGAAAGTAAGTCACATTACTGTATCCTTCAATAAACTACAGGGGTCAGAATTAATGTATAATCTTTGAGAAGAATTTAAAATGAGGATATCACAAATAATGTGAGTTAATGCTTTTATGAAAACTAGTTTTGGTGGAAAGAGTGCCTTAAAATATCGTTGGGCAATAACAATTTAATAATGCTCGCTTACGTAATTCCACAATAGTTTCATGGACATAGCCAATTTGCTTCATCTGCAGAAGAAGCTAGTGGCCGTTGAGCGATTTCCGTAATTAACGGAAACCACTTGATGCTGGAATAAACAAGGGCGTCTCATGTTGTTATTTAAAGTGAAACCAAACGGTTTCATTAGAGTATAATGAAAGGATGTTTGTAAACCCGCAATGAACATTTAATTACGCGACAATTACTGCGAAATTGCTCAGTTATTACTGAATAGTAGGTGTTACAGTGATCTCTAAATGAGAGGCACGAGCGGCAAACGTAGCAGTGGAGAAGAATAATGAGAGCTATGATCGTACATTTTGGTGGAGTATGGCCTGCCAGTTCTAATTGAATGGCTAGAGGTTGGAACCACTTCCAGAACGGGTACTAACAGGAAGCATGAGTTTTAAAATCATGCAATTTAATAATAATTGGCAGTATTAGCTGAAAAATAAATACAGTACTTTGAATAAATAATACAGTATCTCGGTGTTCCATGCTACTTAGTGTGTAGATGGATTTCTTCATGATATACGAGACACCGAGTAGTAATAGGCATAAATTAACAGTAGTACAGAAAATCACTATTTACGCATTATAGTTCCAGCATTCGCATATTATGATAACGATTTCTATGGACTCGAAACCAAAACTGAGTCACCTGATTATTTAATTGCAAATCACATTTATTAACCACTGGAATAATTTAAAACTTTCTATTAATTCTGTACCAAATTATGGACATTCTCGATTTTTATAATATACCATACTGCTTGGAAATGGCAGCTCGATCTAAGGCACTAGGCCACGGATTTCACGGTCGCTCCTTCGGAGGTTCGAGTCATCCGTCGTGAATGGGTATACATGCTGTTCTTGTTAGTAATTTAGTAACTAGTTTGTAATTCTAGGCATTGATGACATTGAAAGTTTGGTCTCGTAGGTTTATAAACATTTCGATTAGAGATATACTGTAAATAAACCGTATATGTCAACACTAAAGTTAAAAATATTTTGACGGAACACCTAGCATGATCCGCTCAATCAATTCACTTATTATAGAAAAAAAGTAGTTTAGGAATTGCTAGCTGTCTCCATAAAACCTTATGTTCCTTTCCCACTCCTACCAAAAACGTACCTGACAAATCGAATTGTGGTATGGGATTATCACAGAGATTCTCCTCACATCCCCTGAGGATATGTTACCCCTGGCTGGTTTCAAAGACGAGAAATAGTTCTCCCATGCAATGTCGCGACTGGCCTAACGCCCTGTAACAGACTTTCGCAGCACGGGAAATCTTAACGGCGAAGACTGGAAAAGTTATCGGCGATTGGCGCTCTATATCTTAGACATAAAGATGCAAGTTGGTTCAACTGTGAACTCTCCTACTATTGGCTGAGACCAGTTAACTTATTTTATCTAATTTCGGCGCAAGTGGCCACAAGAAACACTGGGTGACGACAAGGGTAACACCTCTCGACGCGGAGATTCACAAACAACGGCCTTGGACTTCTGGTGTACAGACTCGAAAGAGGACAGTCTTGGCTACAGATGTGATAGAGAGCGTGCAGACCTCCAGCGATGAGTGAGCATACGCTTTGGCTCCAGACGGAAAACTTTAATGTCTGCAGTTCACCAAACTGGCGCACGAATCTACGACAATATCTACTAGATACAACTCCGCTGTTCAAGTTCCACGCTCTTCGGTAGGTCAGAGGGACAGAAACAATGCATGTCATTAAAATACTACTTATAACATCATCAGATGGTCAGGAGCAGTATTATGAGTATACTACATAACGCTCCCAAGTCTTTACGATAATTTCAGTGTAATAATCGGATTCGTGTCATAGATAGCTATGAAAATGGCACATAGTTAAATCGTGGAGACTGGAGGTACAAATAAATATGTTTGATATAGAGATTCCAAGTTCTTGTAGAAATTTTGTATTCTTTACGGTCTCGTGGTCTATGTAGTTGATTGTCGCTTAGAAATAAAGTCCGAATTTTGTAATAGGTTCATAATGGAATTTTTCAGCATTCAGTTGTGTTGACAAACAAATTTATTTTTAGTCACAGGTTACGAAACCAATCCACGTCCGCCAAACACATACATTGTAGAAACATATAACCAAATTGGTCATTCATTACATCAAGTTCTTTGACACAAACTCGAATATTGACAAACAGAATCATAACTGAAACTAAGATGAACCCAGAGATCTTGTCAAAAGTCCTTTTATAGAACGTCCAAAATTCGACGTAGTATCTTCTTAAGGTAGATATTGGTTGTTAAAATAAGTAGTATCATAGAAACAATTATATAAAATGATAGTGCAGTGAAAATTGTGTATTGAAAAGCATGAACTGACATTTCGTGGAAGTGTTTATTTTGATTCTTGTGGTGGGCTTTCAAATATTAAATAAAATGGAAATACTTAAATTTAGGCGTGAAATGTCTTCAAATGACAACTGAACCGGGATCAATCCATCCTGGGTGAAGTAGTGAGGTAATAGAGTTCACTTCTCGTTGCATTAAGTACATCTTAAAAGGTTCGTGCCAGCATATTTACATAATTTCTTCACAACTTGCAAACGTTTTATTATATATTCTGAAACAGATTATATGTCGGAACTATTTCCTGACAACCCATAAACAGATAAGGTTAGAAAATGTTGAAATGTTTGTAAATGTAGATGACACAACTACTTGGTCATTAGTTCGCAGCTTACAAACTACTTAAACTAAGGTAAACTAACCTAAGGACAACACACACATCCATGCCCGAGGGTGGGATTCGATCCCCGACGCGGAAGGCCGCACGATCCGTAACGTGGCTCTGCAGACCGCTCGGCTACTCCCGCGCGGCCACATAACGTTAGAATGCACAAGTATCCCAAAAGGTGTTAAAACGTTGAAAACTCGATGTTGTGTTGATTTATAATCGTGTATCGTATACTTCAGTTCATTATAGACGTAATAAGTTGCATTATAACTTGCACAGACTTCGTGGCCTTCTCCGTCTAATAGCTACAAGAACTATTTAACCATTGTACGATGTCACATTACGTTCCACGTTAATCTCTAATGACCAGCATCATTCAATTCCTCAACCTTTTAACATAACCCGTTAATTTTTATACACTTCAGATGTTTAAATTTTATTTCATTTGTGTTTTATCAAATATTATATTCACTATTAATTCAAAGCATAATTTTTACCTGAAAATCTAATGACGTGTCGGGCGGACTAATAAATTTACAGATCGTTTCGTTTTAAAAATAACTGTGAGAAAGAAACTGCCAAATTGCGATGCGCAAATACACTGTTGGGTGTACTTGCTCGCAACCAGATTCAAACTACGGAGGCAGGGCACGGAAACCACTCTTCTGTGGTATAATTTAATTTTGTATGGCTGTCAGTTTAGCAGTCAGCATACATGTTGTGCTTGGAATTTATCGGCTTACGATAAGAATACCCCTCGGAATATGCATTGTCAGTAATTTTGCAATACTACACATTCGCAGGTTCAAACTTTGAGAAATATTTTCACTGTAGCTACTATCGTTACAGATACGGTAATTGGCGAGGTCTGTTTCTTACTTTCAATTTTCCCAAGACACTTCCCTGTTCATTTTAAGGAACTTCATTTCCCACAGGCGCAGTTTTAGGAACAACTCTTAATGCCGTTTTAAATCTGTCCTTTATAAGCTCTGAATCTGAACTGTATATCTCAGAATCGCGACAATTTAGGAACTTCACTCTCACATTCACGTTCAGCTCCGCAATTCCACCATGATCAGTTTGCCAAAACGAACTTCCCATAGTTTATTTCCAAATGAAAGTCCTTCAGTATTTTTGATTTAATTCTAAAACACATTTTTTATTTATAACCCATTTTGCAAACACAGTCCTTGCAGCAAGCTTTTTCGATGTTTTTTTATCGTTGTAGAATACGAGGCTTGCCCTACGACAGTCATACAAAATTTCTGAAATGGCAACATGTTACAGTTTTTCCGCAATCGTTTATTTACTAGTGTAGGCCTACTATCACTTTTCAACAAGGAGTTGAAGTACATGAGTGCCATTATGGAAACAATGCTAGCAATGTTATATAAACATTTAATTTAGAATAAGTAGTCAAGTCTGTCTCTGGTATAAAACTGTTTGAAAGTAGTAGCGGAAACGAAGAGACTCTTAGTTCTGTTCATTACTACTTATATTTGCTGTTTCACTGTCGCGGCGGAATATCCGTGCGCACTAAAGCTCCTTGCTGTGGTGCGCGCGGCCCTTCGCAGTCGGTGGTTCGAGTTCTCTTTCAAACATGGGTGTGTGTGTGTGTGTGTGTGTGTGTGTGTGTGTGTGTGTGTTGTGTTGTGTTGTGTTGTGTTGTTCTTAGGATTACTTAGTTTCTAAGTTACGGACCTACGAACACTGCAGTTATCTCACATAACTTCAGAAACATTTGTCTGTGTAACTGTGTATTACCGAAATTAGTCACACGGACAATAGATAGCGATTTTGGCAACATTGGTACTAATAACTTAACATCACCCCTTAATACATAATGAAATTAATTAGTATTGGAATCAGATTTGTTTGCTCATGATTGCTTTACACAGACATTGATCCGTCCGATGAGCGAGGCCGTTCCCCGTCGGGGGTTCGAATTCCCCCTCGGGCATGGATGTTTCTGCTGTCTTTAGTAAAACTTGGTTTATAAGTAGTTTGTAAGCTTAGAGACTTATAACCCCGCAGATAAGTCTCATTAGCTTAACAAACATTTGAACATTTGATTGATCTATCATAGTAAATAATAAATTTGTAAACAAATGTGTTGTCCAGAATATAATTCATAGTTTCCTACCCAGTCACATAGTTTGGAGGGCTGAATGTTTATTTTTGGAACTGTCACCAGTAGTCATATTTACAATACGGAGAGAATCAATATGATAATCCTGCGAATTACAGGGCCAATATTGTACTTTAATTAATGATATTAAGGTAGCGATCGAGTCTGCAGTCAGGTGATAAATCATTATTAATTAATTGCGAACGCTGCGGAATTATCAGTCTTTCAGGGTCAGCCTCTCCCCTCCATTATAATCTCTTTCGCAATCCAAACTTTTCATTTGGCGTAAACCTACCAAGATATTTTCCTCTCACCACCACTACTCTCCAATTTTATTCAGACACATTTCATTACATCTTTCATTACCACATTATGAATTCAGCTTTGGAAATGCATAAAATGATGTGTTTAATATTTTTGATCGAACTATTGTTTTTTTTATGTCGTGTATTTCATGCACAACAAAGACGTATGTATCGAGTTATTTTATTACTTGGGACGTTATTTTGTGCATATTTAACACTGTCAGTTCAAAAATGCTAGCATAATTTCGCCACTGCACCAAAGACAAGACAGTTTATTACTGAAATAAGATAACCACACTCGTGCTCACACTCACATCCACATACAGACGGCAACGTAACACAACCTCCAAGACGGATAGATTAATGCCTTAGTACTGGCTACACACCGTACCAAGTGGCAAAATGTCGTGCTAGAAGAATGTTGTTCATACACAAAATACGGTATAAATCAACTTTTAATATGTCGTTGTCGAGGAACAACACTGGGAATGAAAGGGTCAAGCACACCCTGCCAGGATCCCTCCCCCTTTTTCCTTCACACTTTCCATTTTAATTCCATGCACTTTTCAATGTTTCTAAGCCTGTTGGACAAAACACCTAGTGTGACCAGTCCCTAGACTTACAAATTACTTAATCTGACTTAACTAAGGACGTCACACACAACTATGCCCGAGGAAGGACTCGAAACTCCGGCGGGAACTGCCGCAAAATCCGTAGCATGACTCCTTAGATCACGCGGCCTTACCGCGCGGCCCGAGCCTTACTGTTTTATTGTTTTGGAAAATCAGCAGTTCAACTACACAGTCAAAGTGGAATAAAAGCGGTATCGATTGCATTAGGAACGGGATGACGAGGCTTTCCTCCGCAGAACCATGCAGGAAACTAAAACGGAATGGCCGAGTGCATTGAGGAGCTGTTCTCTGATAGGAGAGGCCGTTCCTCGTCGGGAGTACGAATCCTCCCTCGGGCATGCTTGTGTTGAATTTAGTATAAGTTAGTTTATAAGTCGTTTGTAAGTTCAAGGACTGATGACCCCGCCGTTAGGTCCCATAAGTTTAACAGACATTTGAACATTTTTGAATGATAATGAATGTGTTAGCACGGAGTAGCCTCCACACTACTAGATGGAGGTGTAGATGGAAAATTTTCAGGGGTAAAGAACGAAATTACCCAACAAGTAACTGAGTGCTGTTCCGAGAGAAGTTATATAAGATCAGTAGCGAACCTAGGATTTTGATCGGCAGTGGGACATGATGTTTTTTTTTTTCTTTTTTTTTTTTTCTTTTTTTTTTTTTCTTTTTTTTTTTTTTTTTTTTTTTTTTTTTTTTCTTTGAAGGGATTGAAAGATCTGCAGCGTTTGTCGGTGTAGCTCATGTGTACGTCGACGAGCTGAGCACGTTGTCGTTACCTAAAACTATAGTTGACTTTCCAAAAACGGTGTCGTATCTCTTCACAACTGAACAATCAAATACTACCGTCTGCAACTAATATTGAAGCCAATACTGTAAAAAATAACATGTTCTTTGATTGAAACCATCATTATTTGCAACCTTTTAAAAATACAGAAAATTACGAATGAACAAAAATACGTGCATTTTTCGAAAAATATGGGAAAGTATTCGAATACGACGAAAAGAGAGAAGAAAAAATCGATTACTGCAGAATTCGAGCCACTGCCCCTAAGGCTGTAAGGCTACAACGCTACCAGGTGAGCTACCCCAACAAATATTACAACTGTTTTAATTATTGTCACTTACATGCGAAAGTAAAATCGATTTTCTCGAGAATTTATGAGAGTTGCGTCAAATGGTTTTGGCTGATTGTTACTTGTGTTCTGAATTTCACGTATCATAAATATCAAAAAATTTTAAATTCCGATACCCACATGGTCTCCTTGTCAGTTCTGTTTCGTCTGTGACTGGCAATACTTGAGGTGGAGAGGTATCCCTGTCTCTACAACACAAATCGCAAGGTTATAAAGATAGGCTACGAACTACATATAATTCCACTACAGGTAAATATTTAAGTTTTTGAATTCAGCTCATCTTGCGTTGTGTGTCCCGTGCTTCGGTGGAACACAGCTGCAGAAGCCACCAACTTTTGTCGCTTACCCGACACCCAGGAAAGTACTGCGCGACTTCATCTCCCACGGTTGTAATCGTTTGAGGTGTAACACTTATAAACCAGGACGTTTATGCATTGAATAGGAAATTATTAGGAGAGAGATGAAACCTTTTGCAATAATCTCAGTTTGATGTCCTAGTTAATATACTAAAAGTCACCGAAGCTCCGCGCTGTGGAATCACGGTTATGACGTCATCAATGTAGCCGACGTAAATATTTGTGCTTTAATTTTTGAACGGCTATAAATGCCCACTGAATTGACATAAAAAGGTCCTTTTTGTACTAATTGCAGAGGAAGGGATGAAAAATTATTTGTAGCATTATATCACGTATACATAGTATTCCTTATGAGTTATATCAATCGAAAAGGAAAAAGATATAATTTTTAAACATTTTTTGGAGTATCTCGATGAATAACTGGATAATTATGGAACAAATTGACGATTTCTTTTCATTATACTTGTAGTGCATTCCTAGAGCTTTAAAATGTTACCAATATGTTTTCCTGCCATTAATAATAAGGGAGTTATCTGAATTTGTTTACCGTAAGGTGTAAGTGTTAACTAGTCAGACTCATAGTCTGTAATACAGTTTTCCCATATTTTCTTAAGAGCAGCTTACGCTTTACCAGAATAGTTACATAATGTGAGTGTGTAGCAATTGGAGTGCCAAATTGTTTGTGAAGTACTAGGACAAATAATAATGCTTTTTGTCCGTACTGAGCGCGCAGTGATTGGGGATTGCATCTAGAAATGGTAAAAAGTATATGATTCCTTTTTTCCATGCAGCTCTCCACCTTGCATATGCAGAGTTTGGGCATTTATACATAGAACAGATGTCAACACGTGAAGACAGGTTGACACCATAAGAGTTCCAAAAATTTGTCACCACAGGACAGTTTGCAATTTGACGTACCAACAAAATGTGGGCTGGTAAGTGGAGTGACACGACGATAGAACAAGTATTGATAAAATCGTTAAAATCATCCGGTGGCCTGACACATGGACGTGCGATAACGAGTAGTACCATGAATCGATGGGTTCAGGGGATGTATGCATGTTCAGAGATCATTCAGCACTTTGAGAAATTTTGGGGTATAGAAGTAACCTCGTATGACCAACACGTTCAGCTACGAAAATCACAATAAGCAAATGATAATATCGATTCTTCCATAGTGATGGCGTAGTTCGCCCTACATTCTCCGCTCACAATTAGTTCTGACCTCATATCATTGCCAAGTGGTATTATAACAAGTGAGGCTATTAACAGTGACAATACAATTAATGTCAGAGAAGCTGCAATTGACGAATTGTAGGGAAAACATTCACGGATGTTCATTTACATCGAAGTTGTGGAGATTAGCACACATGACTAGTGCTGTCAAGATCAACGATGACATTGTTACACCTATCAATACCATGCAGCTATTATTCAGAGTTAGTTGTGTAGCGAAAACTGATGAGGACCTCCAGAAATGCTTAAACCATGACCTCACAACTCATCCCTTTCCCTTACCCTTGTTTGATGATTATTACATGAGAAAACCACAAAACTCGTATTGTACACTATATATGATAACAGTATATCAAGTGACAAGCAACTATCACTTCCTCAAGATTGTGCCTACGTTATGGATGGTGGATATTTATTGCAAAGAGTTGTTTGGTCACAATGTGTCACTTACAAAGAATTATATGGACTGCACTTATATTATGTGAGGAAACATTTTGGTAATAACTGCGTTGTCGTTTTTGATGGTTATTACACATCCAGCACAAAAAGCGAAGAGCACAGACAACGTCAGGCAAAATGTCAGTCACTTGACATCCAAATAATAGAAAATATGACGTGCACAGTGTGCCAAGATAAATTTCTGAACAGTTCTGGAAATAAAGAACGATTTATTGTTGGTTTAAGAAGTCATCTAGAATTTGCTAATATTTTGATGTGACGTAAGTTTCATTTTTTACTTTATTGGTTTCAATAATAGTTGACGACGGCAGTCTTTGTCCAGTTTGTGAAGAGGTACGACGTTGTTTTTGGAAAGTCATCTCCACAGCAACTAATGGCTTTCTAAGCAGCGAACTCACTCAACCATCTTTTAAGTAACAAGGACTTTAGCTGGTATACATACACATGAACAAAAACTGACACAACACGTGGAATTAGAAATCGAAAAATGTTTTATACAACTGCATGTGAAAACAACGAAAAAGTTATAGCGTGGATTCGAACCACCAGATATGATTGCGAGGCCACAAAGCTACCACCTGAGCTACACCAACAAACTCTGCAATTCTTTTAATATTGGTACTTAGGTGTAAGTACTGCAAAACTACAAAGTCGATTTTCTAGATAATATGAGAGTTGCGTGGAATGGCTTTGGCTGATTGTCATTTAAGTTCTGAACTTCACGTACCATAGATATAAAGATATTCTAAAATCCGATACCCATGTTGTCTCTCTGCAAGTACAGTACCGCATGGCTGCTGCGCGACTGGTGACAAAACCAGCCTATATAGTGTGGCAGTATTTCCGCGTGAAGAATAGGCCCATTCGACAGCGACAGTCGCGCGCAGAAATTTGACGGAGCGACAATTACGGCCCGGTGTGTCAACCTCCGTTTGCTGCAGTAAGTTCCATTTCCAGCGCGACAAAATCTGGTGACCTTCAGCGGAAAAAATCACCTAGTGTGGCATTAGCATAAAGGCGACTATTTCAGCCGAGATTATTTTCGAGAGGAGAAAACGGCCTGGTGTGGTATAAGCCTATAGCCCTTTCTACACCGGAAGTGAGAGCTTACGAGATTACGAATGATGCACCGATCACGCAGGCCGGATACAGTGTAGACGCGTCCACTTGCACAAGATGCACGCATACGATAGCTAGTGGACGGAATAGGCTGGATCCCATTCTCAAGCATATGGAAGTGCCTCGTGCACGCGCAGTGGACCGAATGGGGAACGCAGCAGACAAACGAAGCCAAGTCGCGAATTTGTTTGAGAATGTAAACTTGTCTCCTGCTCAGAGAAACGTAGTTTTTCGACTCAGTCGTAAGTTTTTTTTAGGATGTGATACTATAGAGGAATTGCATTAAAATTTCATATAACATGTGTACAATTTTTATTGAATACAGAGATATAGCTGTTAATATAGAAACTAAACAAACTTAGAGCAAATGTAAATGAATACATTTCCACTGATTTATCCGCCGGTTTTGGTAGTACGACATCACACTGACTTCAAAGTAAAATTTTGTATATGTTCTTCACGTTCATTTCCAATTAGTTACCCGGTTTTCGGCTTACTAGGAGATATTCAGACTTTAAAGTACGTCGAAAATCGGTTGTTTAAATAAAAATGAATTTGGTGATCTGCCAAGTCAAAATTTCCAAATTTGCAGGTGCTTTAAGTTTGTTATACCTACCAGGAGCTGTATCTCTGTACCCACTAAGAACGGGACACACGTTATATGAAATTTTAACTGCAAATCTAAATATTCTCTACTTTTCCTGAAACATTCTTTAGTTAATAGATGAAATATTTGAAGCTTTATTACAGTCAAAGGTCTATGTATATACAACTCAGCTAGTTCATCATATACATAGGTGCCTCAAACTGCAGGGGCTGGAAGTATGCAGTCCCATTGTACAATGAGAACGTAAACACATGTCAGTGACGTAGTTACGCATGAACCGCACGAAAACAGTTTTACAGTGGCAGTCTACAACAGAAATAAATGTTTTAATCATCGCAATAATCGTAATATATCTTACAGTTTCGGAAAGTGATGTTAACTCGGCGATTCATTTGCTGTAATTTGACAACAAACCAAGCAGACACGTGAATCAGACGATTCGACAAATGCGTACCGTTTGAATGCTTCTTTGTAGTCCACTAGAATCCATCTTAGGGCCATTGCTTTTTCTTGTTTACATTAATGACTTCTCATCAGTTACACTACCAAAAGCAGAGTTCCTTTGTTTTCAGATGATTCAAGTATTGCAATAAAAAGTACGTCAAGCATAGTTATAGAAAGGTCTGCTAATGATATTTTCATGAACATTAATACATGGCTTAAAGCCAACTCAAGGTCATTAAACTTTGAAAAGACTCACTACCGGCAGTTCAGAACATATAAGAGATTTTCCGCCAGCACATGCATTAAGTATGAAGAAGAGCAGATAGAAGATGTTGACAGTATAAAATTCCTGGGATTACAGCTTGATAATAAATTTAGTTGGGAGGAGCACACCACAGAACTTTAGAAACGACTCAACAAATCAGTATTTTCAATACGAGTGTTATCAGACGTAGGAGACATAAAGATAACAAAGCTTGCATACTTTGCTTACTTTCATTCCATAGTGTCATATGGTATAATATTTTGGGGCAACTCTTCAAGACAGTCAAAAGTCTTCAGAGGCAAAAAGCGTGTAATACGTATTATTTGTGGAGTAAATTCACGGACGTCCTGTAGAAGCCTCTTGAACGAACAGGGTATATTAACTACTGCCTTTCAGAATATTTATTCCTTAATGAAATTTGTCATAAATAATATATCCCTTTTCCCAACAAACAGCTCAGTTCATACATACAATACTGGGAATAAGAATGATCTACACAAGTACTTAAAAGCACTTACTTTAGTTCATAAAGGGGTTCACTACTCAGGAATACACATTTTCAATAATTTACCAAGTATAAAAAATTTAGCCTAAAAGACTTTCTAATGGCCAACTCCTTCTACTCCATTAGTGAATATCTAAATTGCACCAAATGATGCATGTATCGGTATTCATACTATGTTAGTATTATTATATTAACTTTCCTGTGCGTATTGCACGTCTCGTATAGAAAGGGCTTAAGGGTATGAAGTAGCGTTCTCCTCATTCGTATGAACATAAAGACGAAACTACAAGCGTTCCACAAAGCACGTGCACCTTGGAGATAAACCACGCTTACATTCTGCCAAGTTCACCTCTCACGAATGCGGCGGCGATTTCGGGAGGCGAAGTGCGACGTGCGTCGTCGTGCGGTGGGTCATTAGTGTCCGGCGCGCGGTGCACTGTGGGTAGTGGGGGGTCCTGCCACCTCTGGCCACCGCGTCATCGCTGCCTCTGGTCCGCCGCAGGGCCACCTTAAGTAACGCAATTTACGGGTCCGCGGCGGACGCCGCCGTACAAATTTGCATTCGCCGCGCGCTCCAGCACCGCTTTTTCTGCGCTGCCTTCCGCGAGGGCCAGGAAAAATTCCTGCCGCCCTCTACCTACGGTTCTTCCGCGGGCGTGGCTTTGCCCACGTAAGCCACCCGGAGCTGCGCTGAAGACAATTTAAATGTACGTAGGTGACCCCCGTGTAGGAATGTGTAATTTAGTTTCTAAATGTCTCCTGTGAACGTTAGTTAAAGAAAAATTAAGAGGAAATGGCGGCCGGGAAGCAATTTAAGGACAGCGGAATCGGAGTGCGGAAGACTGAGTCATTTGTAGGTTAAATAGAGGGTAATAAGAATGGAAATTGTTATCTCTGCAGCTACATATCACGAAGCTGACGGAAAGTGTTCCGCTCTTCTAATATTGAAATACAGGAAATAGTGTTCCCTTTGTAAAAATCTTAAAGCTGCTAGCCTGTGTTAAAAATTGCGATAGATGTGTAAAGTAATATTCACTAAAAATCAGCTAGATGTCGCCAAACTTTCTTAAGGTACCGGTACTAAAAAGCCGTTAGATGTTGCTAAATTTTTTCATGGTCAAAGATAATTTCTGTGGCGGAAAATTATTTTAATCTCTTACGCATGGCTAGACAATAATGTACTGCAAGATTTTTTGTAATACAACTATTTTGCTTTTACTCCAACACTATTTTACGAACAAATTGTTTGTTGTTTATTTTTGGAGATTAGTTCACATTTTACTATAGGTTTTTTCGTCTCTGAATGCTTCTTGAAATCATTAATTTTTGCTTACATTTCTGCCTGGCGTAACATGTCTCCGGTCTTGGGCTGGAAAACTGGCGTCAAGCCATGTTTCCTCAGCAGGCGCACGATCTTGGCGGTCGTTGCTCCACAGGATGCAAGGAAAGCCGCCGGCTTCGCCTTCTCCGCTGATTCACGATGCTCCTTACGTTGATGAGAACGGAAAGCTTTGGCAGTTTCATTCTTGCTGTAATCGTTTGCCTTGAAAAAACGCTTCAAATGTTTGAATTCAGACTCCAGATGGTCGTCGTCAGAAATAACCTTCGTCCTGTGTACTAGCGTATTCAGAACAGCTTTCTTATGTACATTATGATGGAAACTCATACTATTCAGGTAACGATCAGTGTGCATATCCTAGCCGGTCTCCTGCTTTACGTTCAACTGAGAACGGGAGCTTGCCATTCCTCTTCATCTCAACGGTGAATTATATGTTTGGATGGACACTGTTCATATGGTCGACGAACTGTTGCAGTGTTTCCTTGCCAAGAGGTCATATCACAAACGCACCTTCAACGTAGCGTAGCAAGCGGGATGGACGCAACCTCGCTGAATTAACCTCTTGCTCAACGAAATACTCCATCAACAAGTTCGTCACAGCCGGAGACAATGAAGATCCCGTTGCTGTGCCATGTGTCATCTAATTATATTCGTTTTGGTAAGGTCAGTGCGTTGTCGTTAAAGTGCGGCCCTCCAGAAGGTTCCGGACGCAGCTTGGCAACTATATAAGCAGGACACCCGGCAAATACGGCAGTCAGTTTTACTCATGATATCGATGACGGAGCACGTCATAGAAAGCTCGAGAATTTTATTCGTAATGACGCAGCTTGTACACCGAGAACATTTTATAGAACTGTAAGAACTAAAGACATCGCAACATATAGACACAACTAAAACGATCACGAAAATCCAAACTCTCCAATTCCAAAATTTTAATATTGTTCGCACTCATTGATGAGTCACAAAGCTGCAACCAGTCCAGCCGCGTGTATTATTTTGCCCTACAGAATTTCGTTACAGTTTTACAGAACGTCCTGGTTCCGGGGATTCACGTTTCATTTAAGTCTATGCCAGAGTTACCAATAGCCGGCCGCGGTGGCCGAGGGGACTGAGGCGCTCCAGTCACGGTCTGCAAGGCCAGTACGGTCGGGGGCTCGAATCCCCCCTCGGACATGGATATTTGTGCCGTCCTTAGTCTTAGTTACTTAGTAAGTAGTTTGTAAGTTTAGGTACTGATGACCCCGTAGTTATGTCTCATAAGCTATACAAACATTTGATTTGAGTTACCAGTAAACAAGTTGAAAAATAGGATAAGAGCACGGGCATTATAACTATATTTCGTTTATTTAATTGTGTTTGTTTAGTCGCACATTACTGATCACTAAACTAATTTTTTCATCTCGCTATAACCACAATTTAACTGCAATAAGTACAGAAAATTCGCAGGCTCTAGCGTTCGTATTGCCACATCAGCAAGCCTGACAGGAAAATCTAATGTTTAAGGTAAGTTTTCCTCGGTACGACTGTTGCAAATATCGGTCAGCAACGATTGATTGTTGACAATCTTAGAAAATTATTGCTTTGTACCTATCATGAAGCTGCGTAATTTCGTGCGGTTACTGACACACTCGCTAAAGGTCGTGTGCTTGTAAAAGTCGTACGAGAGGATGCTGACTGTAGTCGTCGGTCTCTAAAGATTTATGTTATGAGAGACCACTTGCATTTTGCCTTTCGTCGTGACTTATCTCATAAAGGTTAGGGGATGATTTGAACTTAAAACTTTTCTGTGGCTCGTTGCAATTCTGAATCTGTATCTTCTGGTCTTCAGTCCGACCACTGGTTTGATGCAGCTCTCCACCTTATCCTGCCCTGTGCTAGTCTCTTCATCTGAGAATACGTTCAGCAACCTACATCTTTTTGAATCTGCTTACTGTATTCTTCCCTCAGTCTCCTTCTACGATTTTTACCCCACACACTTCCTTCTAATGCTAACTTGGCAATTCCTTGATGTCTCAGAATGTGTCCAACCAATCTATCCCTTCTCTTAGTCAGTATGTGCCATAAACTTTTCTCACCGATTCGGTTAAGCACCTCCTCATTAGTTACGTGATCTACCCATCTAATTTTCATCATTTATCTGTAACACCACAATTCAAAAGCTTCTATCATATATTTGTCTGAACTGCTGAACTATGTTGAAAAGTTTAGCTTCTTTAGAAACGCTTTTCTTCCAATAGCCATTCTGCATGTTATATCTTCTCTACTTTGACCATCGTTAGTTTGCTACCCAAATAACAAAACTCAAGTACTACTTTCATTGTCTCATTACCTAATCTAATTCCTTCAGCATCGCCAGATTATCTGACATTACATTCCATTACCTCGTTTTACTCTTGTTCAAGACCATGTCCATTCCATTCAATGGCTCTTCCAAATCCTTAGCAGTCGCTGACAAAATTATTACATCGGCAAACTGTAAAGTTTTATTTCTCCTCTCTGAACTCCCTATACAAATTTCTCCTTGCATTCCTTTACTGTTTGCTCAATGCACAGATTGAACAACACTGGGGGAAGGCTACAACCTCTGCGTCCCTTTCTTGCCCTTCGACACTAATAACTGCTGTTTGATTTTGCATAGGTTGAATGTAAGTCTTCGTTCCCTATATTTTACCCTTGCTACCTTCAGAATTTAAAGAGTGTATTCCAGTCTGTCAAAAGCTTTCTCTAAATCTACAAACGCTGAAAACGCTGATTTGCGTTTCCCTTGCCTATCGTCTAAGATAAGTCGTAATGTGAATATTGCCTCCCGTGTTCCTACATTTCTCGTAAATCCATACTGTATACGTGCGCTTTACTCTGAATGAAAGGTAATTTCAAATTCTCAAGCTATTTGAAGAAGGATGGCTGTGAATGACTAATGAGCTACTACATATTTGAATTTTATAATAAAGTTTATTGCTGGTTAGCACACTACTCTGGTTAGAATCAGCATACAAAAAAATAATACTGGCTCGAACCCAAAATATAGGAGAAAACATCTTTAACCATTTAGTTAATGTCCTAATACCGTTTCGTTGTACTTTCCCAGTCGAGACAAGTGTTTAGAGAAATTGCCGATATACCGAAATCTGATATCACACAAATGTTTCTAAGTTCAACACGACCGTGTCTGCGGCTATGTTCCATACTTTGCACATCACTAGAATTCACTACCCCGACTGACCCAGATCGCCGTCGCGGTGGCCGAGGGGACTGAGGCGCTCCAGTCACGGTCTGCACGGCCACTACGGTCGGGGGTTCAACCCCCCTTCGGGCATGAATTTTGTGCCGTCCTTAGTAGTAGCTAGTTCATAAGTAGTTTGTAAGTTTAGGGACTGATGACCCCGTAGTTAAGTCCCATAAGCTCTACAAACATTTGACCCAGATTCACCTTCAAACGTGTCCAAAACCAAACTGCTCCAGAGCCTCTGGCATCCTTATACATTCGCGCTAGCGTAAATCCCCGCCTACAGTACACAATGGCTCAATGGTCCTGCCTTTCCATTTTATAACTCTTGGGTCGGCAGGTTACAACATTGAATGACATCGTTAGATGTGTTCTTAAATTCTCATATAAATTGATACTTTACATTAATTTCTATGAGAAGTAGTTCCCGCCGAAATGTTATTTGTAAGCAAATGCGCTTTTCGCCCCTTTTTGATAACTATATGTTTTCGCCCGTTGCACGTTAATTACAGATGCAGTCTTCTGAGTGCTGTGCTTTTCTGAAAGTCTTTTCACTTCTCTTTCTAATGCACTATTCAGTTTTAATGAGCGTATTAAAACAAACAAGTTATGGGCGATTCTCAATAATTATTAAGATTAAACAAAAGAAATATATTTAAATAAATGAAAATCATATAATCTAGTCAATTCTAATTATGTGGTACGATACCTGCAATTGTCCACTGCCTTGCTGTTCGTGGCTCTGTCTTTTTGTAATTCTTATAACATTTGGTTAATTTAGTAAATTGGCTTTATTCTGCCTAATATTAATGCGACAGAATCTGTGATACATCAAAAGACGTGTCTCGATGAGACCTTTCATTTGAACCTATACTTAAAAAGTTTGAGTTTTAAATTATTATGCGGATGACTTAGTTGTAATGGCCGATTCACTTGAAGGGTTGCAAACTAATATTTCAGAGATCAATCACAAGTGCAAGAATTATGATATGAAGATTAGCATCTCCAAAACGAAAGTAATGTCTGTGGGAAAAAGATTTAAACACATTGAGTGTCAAATAGGAGGAACAAAATTAGAACAGGTAGACGGAGTCAAGTACCTGGGATGTATTTTCTCACAGGATGGCAACATAGTGAAAGAAAAGGAATCGAGGCGCAGCAAAGCTAATGCAGTGAGTGCTCAGCTAAGATCTACTCTCTTCTGCAAGAAGGAAGAAAGTACCAAGACTAAGTTAGCAGTGTACCGCTCTATCTCTTGACCAACTTTGTTGTATGGGAGTGAAAGTTGGGTGGATACAGGTTACCTTATTCATAAGGTAGAGGTTACAGATATGAAAGTAGCGAGAATGATTGCAGGTACTAATAGATGGGAACAATGGCAGGAGGGTGTCCATAATGACAAAGCCTGGGAATGAACACCATAGATGAATCACTAAGAGCGAACATACTGAGATGGTTGGGTCATGTTACACGCATGGGAGAAGAAAGGTTACCTAAGAGACTCATGGGCTCGGCAGGGGAGGGTAAGAGGAGCCGAGGTAGACCAAGAAGAAAGTATATTCGGTGATGAATGATTTTGAAATAAAAGGCATAACATCAGACGAGGCATCAATGTTAGCATTGAATAGATGATCATGGAGCAATTTTATTAGAGGTACTATGCTCCAGACTGAACGGTGAATGGCATAATCAATATATAATGATGATGATGATGATGTGGATAGTAGTTTCATCTCTTGATTGCTCCTGCTATAAAATTAATTCAGTCGCTATCAATACCCGATCGGTAGCGCTCTGCCTTCCTCTTTCATCTGCAGTATGGTGCTGGTTTGTCACTCAAACAGTTCGTGCCTAATTTAATAAAAAGCACACAACGCTTTGTGAAGCGGCAGCAGTGGCCGGTTGGGCGTGACGTCACGTCCACCCGCCGCTCGTACACCACGTGGTTGGGTTGCGGCTCGGCATGCAGCGGCCTGCCAGCTTACATCCTCGGCGATTCTGATATCCTGTCCGTCCTGTTTCATGGGTTCGCGACACACAGCAAAGGGCACAACGACTTATAATGATGATGACATCAAGTAACAAAATATAACAACGAATAATGATTTGATATCTCATTTAACACTATGTCATTAAGAGACAACCTATCACTATGTGAATTGTCAACCAAAAGACAATAAAATTTTTTTCGGGATTCCAGCAGCGTCATGACGTTTACCGTCCACGACGTTTCGGCCATTGTCAAGTGGTCGACTGTCGAGTGATTGTCGTCCTTATATAGCTGCACTGCGGGCTGTGACGTCACTGGTGCTCCGCGACATGACCATGAAAGGCAATGTTTTGGTCGCGTGCCTGCCGCACCCGCTTCAACCTTCCGATCGCTGGGTTCCAAGTCGTGCTCAGTACAAGCCGCAGTCTCTATTAAGAGTATTGTCAGCTATTTTGATCTCAATCGCCTCTTTTATTACACTATCCCAGAAACTGTTCGTTCTTGTAATTATGGATGTCTCCAAAAACGCAATTCGATGTCTGTTTTCAAGTGCATGCTCCACAATTGCTAACTTTTCGGGATACCGTAAACGATAACATCGTTCGTGTTCCACACATCGCACTGTTTGTCCTATATAAAATTGTCCACAACCCGGTGTTCTTAGGCCTACATCATCTTTAAAAGGTCTTATCAACTGACGTATTTTTCAAGGAGCCCTGAAGACCGAGTCGATCTTGTGTCTCTTAAGCAGTCGGCTAATCTTTCAAGTGATTGACCCACAAAACGGCAAAAAAGTCAAGTTTCTTTGAGTCCTCCTCGGGGGTCTTTTGCTTCTGTGTCTTCGGGATGATAGCTTTAGTAATCTGGCTGTTGATGTAGCCGTTGTCCCAACGGCACTTACCGAATATAAATACCGATTGTCCATGGGACGCTACACGGATCAGTGTAGTTGTGCATCGGTGCTGTGGCTAAGACGGGCTAGAGATGAGTCCACATCCCACTGCGAGTAACTGTTTGGGTACAGTTAGTGTTGTTACTTACCTGTCCACAAACTCTCTCATCCGTGCTGTGATAGATCTACTATCAGCCACTGCTAAACTTATTCGACTGTCCTTGTCCTGGCGGACGTATGTGTTGCGTGGCCGTCCAGAAACCTCAGCTACGTGTGTTCATAATTTTCTCGTGACCACTGCAACAAACATGGTTGCACAACTGACGCAGCTAGAATAACTTGTGTGTCAATTCTCCGGAAGGACTATACGCCACTAGGAGGGGCACAATTTGACCCGTTTGAAAGTCGCTCAGTTGGCTGTCGGAAACAAGAACGTGTCTTCGTGTCATGGCGCCTGTTTGCTTCATGCTTTGATATCACAGTGAGCCTTATGGCTGTAATCATTCCCTACTAAAGCGTACGTGGAGACGGTCATCTGGCAGATGTGTCAAATCATTGAAACCCAAATGGGTACTTCAAAATAGCTGAAAGGTGGCTTGAAATATACAAAATTGTTTTAAACTTCTTTATTTTTCTGTGTCATGACGCATTTTGGGATAACCGCTTTCTGATCACCTATTAATGTACAAAATATAAAGTTACAAACCAGATATGTATTAATGTTCATACAGTCAATCAAATTTACAAGAATTAAAGCCGTAAAAACTTTTACATATCAAAATTTTATAAAAAGGCGACTCAGTGTTAGAGTCGCAGTCGTGCATAACGTGCAGCATAGGAAGACATGGCTGTCACTAGAGGCCGCAACTGTAGAGCGTCTCGATGCTCAGTGCCATAGGTGGGCGTGGTTTACATAAGATTTAAAAAAAAAAAATATACAGCGTTTGTCATTATGCAACATATCTGTATCACGAAGTAGGCAATCAGAGCTATAAATTGAAGCAACAAAAATTTTTTCTATGACTTAGGATGACATGAATGTCACTGTTTTTTTTTTTTTTTTTTTTTTTTTTTTTTTTTTTTTTTTTTTTTTTTTTTAATTTTATTTTGTACATTAATAGGTCATCGGAAGATGGGTTATCGCGAAACGCGACAAAGAATAATAAAGAAGTTTATAACAATTTCGAATATTTCAAGCAACCATTCAGCTTTTTCAAAGTCATCATTTGGATTGCAGTAATCATGGTTGCATTCCCCTTAAAGGACTTCCAATCCGCCATATATATATATATATATATATATATATATATATATATATATATATATATAAAATTTAAAACATTATAAGTAAATGTTCTTATTATCCCCAGGTGGCATCTGCTGCCACAGGATAAAAATCTCTTACGATCTGTACATATTTTCCCTCTCTCTCGGAGTCAAGAGAAAAATTTATATCAAGAAAAACAAAGCTGAAATATCAATACGTTGTTATCGAAATAACTGTTAAAATGTACGTACCCGTGACCGAATGAAATACCGACAATCTACTGCAGCTGCACTTAATGAATTCAAGGCTTTTACTATTGGTTTCGAAACTTTTTTGTTGCAAATTTCAGTGAACGATCTTTTAATAACCAGCAGTAATGAGCTGAAATATCTACATGCCATAATAGCTAATGCTAGGTGTTTAATATCGTTGGAACAATGGTCAGAATATCATTCATATTGTGGGAACCATTAAATCCACCCTTACAACTTTTGTCTCATGATGTCAATACATCAACCACTTCACTATGCGTTGCGGATACGGAGGGCGAATTCAATTTCGGGTCCAGTTTCTTTTCTTCCACCATCCGAACCTAAGCACGTCATAGAATCTATAGGTACATTTTTCATGTTGCGTTCGCCCTTCCTTCCCTCTCAAAATACTTAGAACGGTAACACTCTTGCTCGAAACCGACATAGGAGGGCCAGTATGAAAGACGAACTCGACACTCCACACCTCCATTGACCGGTACACCAAGGATCATTCTGATTATTTCATTACAAAATGCCGTCAGAAAAGCCATTCACGGTAGTTCCATTCACTCAAGATTTAGTTTTGGACTATGCCATTCTTCAGTAATGTACTACAAAAACGCAGCTCCGAGTCGCTAAATTCAAGGATAGTGCTGTTTTTGAGTACACCAAAGAATAGAACCAGGGTTTCTACATCCACAAAAGTTACGATGGTGGCATCAGATCTGTGGTGAAATTTCAGAAAGGAAAGGTCACTATTGTCCCAAGTATAATCTGTCTTGGGTTAAGCTAATGCGTCTTCATGCTTCACCTGAGCCTGTGTCCCCTGCAAAACATAAAGATATTAGAGATTTCCCGGATTAGTTCCAGTACCATGGTCAACATCCTTTACAACGATTCTTGCAATTCACCAATCAGCCAACCCCAGGCCCTGGGAAACACAGGATGACCAAGCTGATTATGATGACGTTGTTGTTGTGGTCCACAGACTGGTTTTATGCAGCTTTCCACGCTACCCTGTCCTGTCCTTCATCTGAGATTACGTTCGGCAACCTATATCCTTTTGAATCTGCTTACTATATTCGTCCCTCGGTCTCCCTCTACGATTTTTACCCCACACGCTTCCTTCTAATGCTAAGTTGAGTATTCCTTGATGTCTCAGAATGTGTCCAACCGATCTATCCCCTCTCTTAGTCAGTATATGCCAGAAACTCCTTTTCTCCCCGTTTCGGTTAAGCATCTCCTCATTAATTACGTGATCTACCCATCTAATTTTCATCATTCACATTTCAAAAGCTTCTATCATCTTTTTATCTGAACTCCTTATCTCCACGTTTCACTCCCATACAATGCTACACTCCAGACAAATGCTTTCAGAAAGGACTTCCTAGCATTTAAATTAATGTTAGATGTTAACAAGTTTCGCTTCTTCAGAAACGCTTTTTCTCCCATAGCCATTCTGCATTTTATATCTTCTTTACTTCGGCCATCGGAAGTTATCTTGCTACCCAAATAACAAAATTCATCTACTACTTCTCATTATCTAATCCGATTCCTTCAGCATCGCCTGATTTTCTGACATTGCATTCCATTACCTTCGTTTTCCTCTTGTTACTGTTTTCCTTCTTTTCAAGGAACTGTCCATCCCATTCAATGGCTCTTCCAGATCTTTTGCGGTCTCTGACAGAATTACTATGTCACCAGCAAACCTCAATGTTTTTATTTCTTCTCCCTGCACTTTAATGCACTCTCCAAATTTCTCCTTCCATTCCTTCACTGCCTGCTTAATTTACAGATTGAACAACATTGAGGAAAGGCTACAAGCCGGTCTTAGTTGCTTCCGAACCTGTGTGTCCCTTTCTTGCCTTTCGACTCTAATAACCGCTGTCTGGTTTTTGTATATGTTCGATAATACTCTATGCTCCCTATATTTTAACCCTGATACCTTCAGAATTTGGAAAAGTGAAGTCCAGTCGACAATGTCAAAAGATTGAATGTAGTTTATTAAAGCAACTCGTGTTTTAACTCATTTAACAATGTATTGTATCTATGTCTGTTAACAAAATACAGACATTCTTAATTAATTGTATAACAAATTACAGATAAAATGCGTTTTTCTTTGAAAGTGGAGCAACGTTGATATAAATTCGTGGTCATTTATTATGGAATAAGTTTATTGTCATAAATTAATCAACAAAAAATAAGACAACCCACAACGAAAATATTTTGAATACACTTCGCCCTTATGGAATATGTAAGCGAATTCATTTTCCAGCAAAGGACCTGTTGTTGCATTCGCCCTTCGTATCCGCAACGCCTCATATGAAATCCGCGCCATGTAAGCCACTGTACACAACGTACAGAGCTGTGTTTACTGTCCAGACTGAGAGCAGTTAACATTTAGACGTCACGGACATTCCAGACTGCTTGCGGTGTAGTTTATTTTGGGTCATTACCTCATGAATAGTGATCAACGCACTCGGTAAGATTAGGAGTTGAGCTGGCGGTCGGGAACACGCTGTAACCGCACCTCCCCTGCGGCAGTCGCGAGCTGAAAAACGGCTGCGCGCGCAACTTCATCACGGGCGCTCGCGTGTTTGCAGACCACACACCAGAAGTTTGTTAGCTGTGGGCCGGCGGGCGCTATTACACGGCTGCAGTTGCCGCTGTGTGTGGCCGCCGCTGACCCGTCTGCAAATGGGGCGGCCGAGTGCCCGTCAACAACAGAGTTCCCCAAGCCCGACGGTATGGCGCAAGTATTTTAAGAAAATCAAATGTTTGTTAAGCTTATGGGATTTAACTACGGGGTCATCAGTCCCTAAACTTACAAACTACTTATGAACTACTTACGAACTAGGACGTCACAAATATCCATGCCCGAGGGGGGATTCGAACCCCCGACCGTAGTGGCCGTGCAGACCGTGACTGGAGCGCCTTAGTCTCCTCGGCCACCGCGGCCGGTTACCTCTAATAAAATTCCTCCATGATCCCCTATTCAATGCTAACATTGATGCCTCATCTGATGTTATGCCTTTTACTTGAAAATCATTCTGCACCGGTATACATATGAGCTCGTCAGCGGAGTGTAAGAGGAATCGACGTAGACCAAGAAGAAAGTACTTTGTTACTTTCTTCTTGGTCTACCTCGACTCCTCTTACCCTCCGCTGCCGAGATCATGAGTCTCTTAGGTAACCTTGCTTCTGCCATGCGAGAAAAATGTCCCCACCATCTCAGTCTGTTCGCTTTAACTGCTTCATCTATGGTGTTCATGCCCAGTTTTTATTTGATTGTCTCATTATGGGCACCCTGCTGCCATTGTTCCCTTAATGCCCGAATTAATTTTTACGTGACACAGAGAATCAAAAATCATATTTTGTTACAAGTAAACAGATGCCAGAAATTATATACTGTCAAACAAATGATATTGTTTACTGATCTTATGTAATTAGGTATGCCGCGTATTTGCTACAACTGGTAATTGAGAAAATAAACATTTACCAGACTTCATTTAGTACACCATTCTATTTAAGATTTTTAATAGTACAGTGTCTGACATTGTGTTGTTGTGGTCTTCAGTCCTGAGACAGGTTTGATGCAGCTCTTCACAATACCCTATCCTGAGCAAGACCCTTCATCTCCACATAAGACCGGCAACCTAAATCTCTTCAAATGTCTGTAAATCTATCGGACCAAACAGCGTGGTCATCAGTCTGTAGCTTACAAACTACTTAAACCTAGGTAAACTAACCTAAGGACAAACACACACTCCCATTCCCCAGGGAGGACTCGAACCTCCACGGCGAGCAACCGCGCGCTTCGCAGTGAGACGCCTTAGACCGCTCGGCTACTCCACCGCGGCCCTAAATGTGTCTGAATCTGCTTACTGTATCCATCTTTTGGTCTTACTCTGTGGTTTTTACCCCACACACTTCCTTCCAACGCTAAATTATAAATTCCTTGATGTCTAAGAATGTGTCCTACCAATCTATCCCTTATTTTAGTCAAGGTATGCCAGAAATTTCTTTTCTCCCCAATTCTGTTCAGTACCTCCTCATTAGTTACGCAATCCATCCACCTAATCTTTAGCATCCTTCTGTAGCACCACATTTCAAAAGACTCAATCCTCGTCCTGTTCGCACTGTTTATCATCCAGGTTTCACTCCCATACAAGGCAACACTCCATACAAATGCCTTCAGAAAGGACTTCCTTTAAATCAATATTCGACGTTAACAAATTTCTCTTTTTCAAAAACGCTTTTCTACCCATTGCCATTCTGCATTTTATATCCTCTGTACTGTTATTTTACTGCCCAAGTAACAAAACTCATCTACCTCCTTTACTGCTTCGTTACCTAATCTAATTACGTCAGAATCATCTGATTTTTGCGAGAGTGAAGGTCGGGGTGAGAGTTTAAAATAGGGAAAGTTCAATTTTTAAAACTCATAACCACCAACTGCGAACCAAATTCCTAAACATGCAAAAACACTGGATCTGTGATTGCTACTGTTTGACTCATTTTCTAGGGGATGATATCACACGTTCGCAGCTTTTCTTCCCTGCATATGATTAACAAAAAATTCATAATAAAGTCAAGTTAATGAGAGAAAAGGGTGTACTAACTACTATTTTTGAAAACACGTAAAAGTTCACTTTATGTTGTTTATTTCACAATATTACAACCCTGCGGCTGATACATCTGTACATTGACACATTTATCAAATAAAGTTATAGCTCGTGAGCCTCCAGACAAAATGGATAAACACTGTTTATGTTCGTGCCTATGCGACGACACGTGTTACATTAACAAATCACAGTCACTTTAATTCAATGCGATGCACACCTTGTTCCACCAGCTAAATATTCACAACAAACAGTAGCACTCGATTCAAATTGGTGCAGTCTACGACGAGCAACCACGCGTGGCGATTGCCACACAACAAAAATCTAAAGTCTCCACCTGGAGATACGCATGCCGACTGAATGCAGAGCGGCCAGCTACCCCATGTGCTCCCGACTCATCACTTCCTCCCTCGCGCGCGCGCGCCAAAAGCTCAGTTGCCGGGGTTTTTTCCCCTACGTCATCAACTTCCCCATGTGAGCTGTTTCAACCGATTTGCCAACGTACAGCGCTCAGCCAATACATTTCTAAAACTTTACACAAGATTAATTGAAAATAAAATGAGAAATAGTTACTATATTATTATTTAAAAACAAACATTGCCATGCTAATTGTGTAACTGTCTTGTATTAATTGGTAATTTATTACTTTTGATTGTCAATTAAACATATTACGCCAGATGTGACATATCAGCTAATGTATTGTTTATTTATCAACAGGCTTATTTGTAATGAGGGCCTTAAAGATTGCTAACTGCATCGTATTACTTCAAATTCCAGTAGCATTAGAATATTTTATTTCACGCTGTGCACTGCACTGTGCCTGACACTCGTCATTGTCCCTCTCTCCCCTCACCAGAAACGAAAACTCGAAAATCCTAAGCGGGAACAAGCCACCAACGTCGGCCTGCTCGCTGGCCTCCCGTCAGCTACAAGCACACAGCAAATCTCAACGTGGAGAATTTCTACCTACGGCCTAACTATAAATGTTGTCACCCAACTGTGTACATACATTGCTCCATAATTAATAAGATTAAAATTGTGTAACATTTAGTGCATTGGCATGGTCAATGTTTGCAGTGAGCTTCATACTGTTTAATTATCAAATGCTATTAATTACCAGTATTTCTATTGGCCGTTAATCTCACAATACCCCCACTTGCGGCAACAAAACCATTTGCAGGATGGCGCAAGTAGCACCAAAATTAATACATTCAAATGAGCAAAATTTAAAATTACAAAATTATTGAATCGGATTGACTCAAACTCTATGCCAATTATGACCTCAACTAATGTAAAAATAAATAAATAAATAAATAAAAATAAACAAGGCAGTGAGAAAATTTTCCAATATTTGTACCATTAAGACCACTTATAGTGTGTGCATATTTTTAAGAAAAGAATCCTTATAACTAATTACATCCATGAAATTTAAGTGTGCCTGTTGTTTATATACTGAATTGGCACCAAATTTATAATAGTATTAACCTTCAGTCTTTAGAGTACCTTGTCCTACATGGAAATACTAGAATTATCACTATAAAAACTTTTGACTGTGTACACTGCAATTGTTTAAAGGAAATCTCTCACCACTTTGACACTGAGAACCCCAGAATAATCGTTGCAGCAACTCTGGTCCATGGTGTATGGTCCTATGTCTCCATCATTTCAACCAATATGCTGTTGCAGCTTAGATTCATGGCACTGGATCAAGCGTTCTTGTTCACACACGTCATATGCACCCTACATGGAACAGGAAGATCAGAAGGCACTCATCAGTCAACATAGACAAAAGTTTGTCTGGACACCAGGATTCGGTTGGATTTGTATCCCACCCCTCTGCCATCCAGACGTGGTGCAATTGAAACTAAGCATTGACACATGTACAGTCATATGCAAATCAACAGAATTAAGAACTCAAAGTGGCTTGTGTTAGTCATTATCAGATCAACCCAAACCACCATGCCTGCACTCTAATCAGCCATAGCTTCAGATGAAACAGACAGGAAAATATGTAGCATACTTGGAGTATTACTACATCAAATAAAATACCAACAACCTGCCTGTGAAAAAAATACATCTTAAAGCTCAAATAATACTACCAAAAGAATGTTATCATAGAGAATTTTCTCTTCCATCAAAACGACACCTACAAGCATAAATACAAATCCTACCCCCTCGTACCAAAAAAATTTAATCTAGCACGTCTACGCTTCACAGTAACTACAACTCCTGCAGCCTGTGAGCATCAATTGAAAACAATATATATATATATATATATATATATATATATATATATATATATATATATATATATATTCTAGTCTTGATTCCAGATTAGTATACACAATAAAAAATAAAAACAATTTAATTAGCATTCATAAAATTACCTAACTAAATAGTTTCACTACTCATACATAAATTATGATGACACAATAAACACACTATCCCTCTCAGCTGCTGTTTCAGGAATGAGTCCTGGCAACAATTGCACCTTTCACCAACACATATACATATTTACCTCGTGTACCACTGTTGATCTGCAAATCTGATACAAGCACATGTTTTAACACAAACAACAACAAGAAAAAGAATATATAAAGGAAGCATGTAAACGTGACCGCAATGCTTAAATCTAAACACATACATAAATACTAACACAGACCACATAATAAATATACACAAATACTTAAACTACTATGTACACTGCTTTGTATCTCATACTTCATGATTTACACTGGTTTCTGCCAGTTACTTGTGTAAACATGCCATTAAATACAATGTTTGGTTGTGTAGCTATATTCCGCAGCAGCTGTTAAAATTGATTATAGAGGTAATCTGTCTTATGCTGACTGCAATTAAGAGGATTATATTTACACCAGACGCGTTTCGCTTTTTTATTTTAAAAGCATCTTCTGTGGTCTGTAAATGATACAAAGGTTTGTACAAGTTGTTTTTGATAAATAGATTAAAAACAGTTTTTAAAAAGCATTTTCACGTTAGGCCTAAGTGTTTTTAATTTAATATTCGCTCTACTCACAGTGTTGATGTCTCTTCTCTACAAGTAACTACTGCTTCTCCGTCTTGTTGGCTGGAGTTCGTTTTTTCCTGGCGAGTGTTTCAGGGCTGTGTACAGCACTTTTCGTGTGTTTTTGTTACGTTTTTTCCTTTTCATCTCTGCACATCACAGCACTTCACTTTTAAATGTATACTGATAACATTTCGCCTGTTATATGTGGAATGCCTGTCTGTTCATTTGTCATTTCACTACAGTGTGGCTATGTTTTCGTGTGTTCATTTGTTTTTCGTTTGGTCTGTCAGTGTTGCCAACGTTACATATTTATAATTTAAATACGACCTCATTCCACATGAGTGTGTGTGTATGTATGTGGAGAGAGAGAGAGAGAGAGAGAGAGAGAGAGAGAGAGAGAGAGAGAGAGAGAGAGAGATTCTTTTTTTTTATTTTTTATTTTTTATTTTTATTTTTTTTTTTTTTTTTTTTTTTGGGAACAGGGTGTTAAGATATTTTTTTAGACGAGTAAATGCAGGTTTTAATGGAAACATGAGTGAGGGTGTGTGTGTGAGAAATAGAGAGAGAGATAGAAATATTTGATTCAATGAACACGGTGTTAAGATGTTTTTTTCAGATGAGTAAATACGGATTTAATTGGGTTGTAACGGTGGGGGGGGGGGGGGAGGTGAGGGTATCGTGATTTCTGTTTATATGAAAGAGGATTGACTCTCACAATGTTTATATTTATGTTAAGTGGTCAATAAGCTTGAAAAGTGTGTTGTTTGCTAGATTGGTTTGGTCATTTATGAGATGTTTCTTTTCTGTTATTGTTTTTTGGATACGATAGTTTTCTTGAAGGGTGAGCAGGTGTTCCTTGTTGTTGTTTATTTTTAATATTTCCATGTCAGTGTCTCTGGTGGTGATTTTGTGTTGGTTTTGGTGTAAGTGTTCTGCAAATGTTGAGTTACTTGTTTTATACTTCCAGGCTCGTACATGCTCTTTATATCTGGTGTCAAATGTTCTTTTAGTCTGACCAATGTATCTTCCATCACATGTGTTGCATTTCAGTTGGTATATTCCTGATTTTCTGTATGGATCTGTATTTTCTATTGATTTTGGAAAATATTTTTGAAGTGAGTTGTTAGTTTGGTGTGCTATTTTGATGCCTAGTTTTTTGAAAATATTGGATATTCTCTGTGTGTATTTGTGATTGTATGTCGTTGTATACCATCAGTTGTTTCCTTCATTTTTCTGACTTTGAGTTGTTCTTGTGTGTGTGTTTTGTGTGTTTGTTTGTGTGGTATTATGGCTTTGTGGTGGTGGTATTGGTGTGTTTATTTGTTTTTTTAATTTTATTGTTCAGCTTTTTTACTAGGTTTTCTTGGTATCCATTGTTTGTGGCTATTTGTACTATGGTGTTCATTTCCTTCTGGAAGTGATCTGTGTGTAATGGGATGGTGTTTAGTCTGTGGAGCATGTATCTAAGTGCTGCATGTTTATGTGTACCTGGGTGATTAGATGTGTGGTGTATAATTGTGTCTGTTGTTGTTGGTTTCCTGAATATGTCAAATGTATGCTGGTTGTTCTGTATCCTTATGGTGACATCTAGGAAATTTAACTGTCTATTTTGCTCTTCCTCTACTGTGAATTGTATTTTATCATGAACAGAATTTTTGTCAGTATACAACTGGTCTATTTTTGAGCTTGGTTCATCTACGAGGCATAAGATGTCATCCATATATATAATCCAGTATAAGATCTTGTACCTGTTTGGGACTATTTTCTTAAATATGACCTGTTCTATGTGGTTCATAAAGATATTTGCAATGGTACCTGAAATTGGGGAGCCCATTGGTAGTCCTTCACTTTGTAAATAGAATTCGTTATTAAACTGGAAATAGTTCTGTTCTGTTATTATTTCTAAAAGTTTTATTATTTCTGTGATGTATTCCAGTGGAAAGGTGCTGTGGGTCTGTAGGTTTTTTTCTATGATATTTATTGTTTCAGTTACTTGGATATTAGTGTACATGTTTTCCACATCAAATGAGAGAAGGGTGGCTGATTCTGGAACCTGTATGTCTTTTATATGCTGAATTAAGTGTATGGTGTTCCTTATGGTCCTATCATTTTCTAGTTTGAAGTTTTCTGTTATTACTTTTAACATGTGTCTAGCCAGTGGGTATGTGGGAGCATTTCTGTAGTTTACAATAACTCTGACAGGGAGATCTTTCTTATGTAGCTTTGGTTGGCTTCGGAGGAAAGGTGCACTGGGATTTGTCTGTATCAGTTTTCTTATCTCACTGTCTTCAAGTGTGTATTCTATGCTTTTTAGTGTGTTTCTTAACTTTGTCTGAAATCTATTTGTTGGTTCTGACTTTAATTTTGTAATTTTATTTTTTGTTATGAAGTCTTGTGTCTTACTGATGTACTGGTCTTTGTCCATCATAATTACAGAATTATCTGCTCTTGTAATGATGGTGTTGCTTTGTTGCAGTTTCTTTTTCAGTTTTGTCAGTGTAGTGGAGTCTGTGTTACTTTGGTTTCCTGTATTTTGTTTCATATGTGTTATTATATTTTTGATTTCATTACTTACAAGCTCTTTAGTAAGACCAATGTTTACTTCACTTAATTCGTTTTTGTTTTCTTGTAGGAGGATGTTTTCTGATTCTACTATCAGGTTTTCTATATAGTTTTCGTTTATGTTTGTGCTGATGTTGTGTTTCAGGCCTTTCTCTAAAAGTTTTATTTCGTTTGTTTCTAACACAGTGTCTGTAAGGTTTATCAGTCTTGGATGGAAGTGATGTTTCTCTTGTGAATCGTTGTATTTTGCGTGTGTGTTATGGGACTGTTTTGATTTTAATTTCGTGAACATTTTCTTATGGGTAGCTTTCATTTTTTCTACCACTTTATTTGTTCGACTTTCAACCCTGCCAACAGGTTGGGCAGTATTATTGAGAACTTTAGTCAGATTGAGGTGCGCTTTATACAACTCAGTATTTAGGGTTTGCTTTTTGGCATAAAGTAACTTAATTTCGTTATTTAGCCAAAGTTTTTGAGCAATTTGTTTTGTTTTTTGTGCACTGGGAGAACTGTTTTTAATCTGTACATTAATATATTTAGGTATAATATTATTTGATTTGCAGAGGTTGTTGAACTTTATATGTTGTACAGTTTTATGTAGGTTGAGATGTATCCTTTTAAATTTCATGTATAGGCCACTTGGAAATGCCTGACAGGGCGTCCATACAATGTTTGGTTGTGTGGCCATATTCCGCAGCAGCTGTTAAAATTGATTATAGAGGTAATCTGTCTTATGCTGACTGCAATTAAGAGGCTTATTTTTACACCAGACGCGTTTCGCTTTTTTATTTTAAAAGCATCTTCTGTGGTCTGTAAATGATACAAAGGTTTGTACAAGTTGTTTTTGATAAATAGATTAAAAACAGTTCTTAAAAAGCATTTTCACCTTAGGCCTAAGTGTTTTTAATTTAATATTCGCTCTACTCACGGTGTTGATGTCTCTTCTCTACATGTAACTACTGCTTCTCCGTCTTGTTGGCTGGAGTTCGTTTTTTTCCTGGCGAGTGTTTCAGGGCTGTGTACAGCACTTGTCGTGTGTTTTTGTTACGTTTTTTTCCTTTTCATCTCTGCACATCACAGCACTTCACTATTAAATGTATACTGATAACATTTCGCCTGTTATATGTGGAATGCCTGTCTGTTCATTTGTCATTTCACTATAGTGTGGCTATGTTTTTGTGTGTTCATTTGTTTTTCGTCTGGTCTGTCAGTGTTGCCAACGTTACATATTTATAATATAAATACGATCTCACTCTACATGAGTGTGTGTGTATATGTGTGGAGAGAGAGAGAGAGAGAGAGAGACAGAGAGAGAGAGAGAGACAGAGAGAGAGGGGGGGGGGGAGAGAGAGAGATTTTTTTTTCGTGAACAGGGTGTTAAGATGTTTTTTCAGACGAGTAAATGCATGTTTTAATGGAAACATGAGTGAGGGAGTGTGCGTGAGATAGAGAGAGAGATAGAAATATTTGATTCAATGAACAGGGTGTTAAGATGTTTTTTCAGATGAGTAAATACAGGTTTAATTGGGTTGTAACGGTGAAGGGGGGGGAGGTGAGGGTATAGTGATTTGTGTTTATATGAAAGGGGATTGACTCTCATAATGTTTATATTTATGTTAAGTGGTCAATAAGTTGAAAAGTGTGTTGTTTGCTAGATTGGTTTGGTCATTTATGAGATGTTTCTTTTCTGTTATTGTTTTTTGGATATGATAGTTTTCTTGAAGGGTGAGCAGGTGTTTCTTGTTGTTGTTTATTCTTAATATTTCCATGTCAGTGTCTCTGGTGGTGATTTTGTGTTGGTTTTGGTGTAAGTGTTCTGCAAATGTTGAGTGACTTGTTTTATACTTCCAGGCTCGTACATGCTCTTTATATCTGGTGTCAAATGTTCTTTTAGTCTGACCAATGTATCTTCCATCACATGTGTTGCATTTCAGTTGGTATATTCCTGATTTTCTGTATGGATCTGTATTTTTTATTGATTTTGGAAAATATTTTTGAAGTGAGTTGTTAGTTTGGTGTGCTATTTTGATGCCTTGTTGTTTGAAATTATTGGATATTCTGTGTATGTATTTGTGATTGTATGTCATTGTATACCATATGTTGTTTCCTTCATTTTTCTGACTTTGTGTTGTTCTTGTGTGTGTGTTTTGTGTGTTTGTTTGTGTGGTATTATGGCTTTGTGGTGGTGGTATTGGTGTGTTTATTTGTTTTTTTAATTTTATTGTTCAGCTTTTTTACTAGGTTTTCTTTGTATCCATTGTTTGTGGCTATTTGTACTATGGTGTTCATTTCCTTCTGAAAGTGATCTGTGTGTAATGGGATGGTGTTTAGTCTGTGGAGCATGTATCTAAGTGCTGCATGTTTATGTGTATCTGGGTGATTAGATGTGTGGTGTATAATTGTGTCTGTTGTTGTTGGTTTCCTGAATATGTCAAATGTATGCTGGTTGTTCTGTATCTTTATGGTGACATCTAGGAAATTTAACTGTCTATTTTGCTCTTCCTCTACTGTGAATTGTATTTTATCATGAACAGAATTTTTGTCAGTATACAACTGGTCTATTTTTGAGCTTGGTTCATCTACGAGGCATAAGATGTCATCCATATATCTAATCCAGTATAAGATCTTGTACCTGTTTGGGACTATTTTCTTAAATATGACCTGTTCTATGTGGTTCATAAAGATATTTGCAATGGTACCTGAAATTGGGGAGCCCATTGGTAGTCCTTCACTTTGTAAATAGAATTCGTTATTAAACTGGAAATAGTTCTGTTCTGTTATTATTTCTAAAAGTTTTATTATTTCTGTGATGTATTTTTAGTGGAAGGGTGCTGTGAGTCTGTAGGTTTTTTTCTATGATATTTATTGTTTCAGTTATTGGGATATTAGTGTACATGTTTTCCACATCAAATGAGAGAAGGGTGGCTGATTCTGGAACCTGTATGTCTTTTATATGCTGAATTAAGTGTGTGGTGTTTCTTATGGTCCTATCATTTTCTAGTTTGAAGTTTTCTGTTATTACTTTTAACATGTGTCTAGCCAGTGGGTATGTGGGAGCATTTCTGTAGTTTACAATAACTCTGACAGGGAGATCTTTCTTATGTAGCTTTGGTTGGCTTCGGAGGAAAGGTGCACTGGGATTTGTCTGTATCAGTTTTCTTATCTCACTGTCTTCAAGTGTGTATTCTATGCTTTTTAGTGTGTTTCTTAACTTTGTCTGAAATCTATTTGTTGGTTCTGACTTTAATTTTGTAATTTTATTTTTTGTTATGAAGTCATGTGTCTTACTGATGTACTGGTCTTTGTCCATCAGAATTACAGAATTATCTGCTCTTGTAATGATGGTGTTGTTTTGTTGCAGTTTCTTTTTCAGTTTTGTCAGTGTAGTGGAGACTGTGTTACTTTGGTTTCCTGTATTTTGTTTCATATGTGTTATTATATTTTTGATTTCATTACTTAGAAGCTCTCTAGTAAGACCAATGTTTACTTCACTTAATTCGTTTTTGTTTTCTTGTAGGAGGATGTTTTCTGATTCTACTATCAGGTTTTCTATATAGTTTTCGTTTATGTTTGTGCTGATGTTGTGTTTCAGGCCTTTCTCTAAAAGTTTTATTTCATTTGTTTCTAACACAGTGTCTGTAAGGTTTATGAGTCTTGGATGGAAGTGATGTTTCTCTTGTGAATCGTTGTATTTTGCGTGTGTGTTATGGGACTGTTTTGATTTTAATTTCGTGAACATTTTCTTATGGGTAGCTTTCATTTTTTCTACCACTTTATTTGTTCGACTTTCAACCCTGCCAACAAGTTGGGCAGTATTATTGAGAACTTTAGTCAGATTGAGGTGCGCTTTATACAACTCAGTATTTAGGGTTTGCTTTTTGGCATAAAGTAACTTAATTTCGTTATTTAGCCAAAGTTTTTGAGCAATTTGTTTTGTTTTTTGTGCACTGGGAGAACTGTTTTTAATCTGTACATTAATATATTTAGGTATAATATTATTTGATTTGCACAGGTTGTGGAACTTTATATGTTGTACAGTTTTATGTAGGTTGAGATGTATCCGTTTATATTTCATATATAGGCCACTTGGAAATGCCTGACAGGGCGTCCATACAATATTTGGTTGTGTGGCCATATTCCGCAGCAGCTGTTAAAACTGATTATAGAGGTAATCTGTCTTATGCTGACTGCAATTAAGAGGCTTATTTTTACACCAGACGCGTTTCGCTTTTTTATTTTAAAAGCATCTTCTGTGGTCTGTAAATGATACAAAGGTTTGTACAAGTTGTTTTTGATAAATAGATTAAAAACAGATTTTAAAAAGCATTTTCACGTTGGGCCTAAGTGTTTTTAATTTAATATTCGGTCTACTCACGGTGTTGATGTCTCTTCTCTGCATGTAACTACTGCTTCTCCGTCTTGTTGGCTGGAGTTCGTTTCTTCCTGGCGAGTGTTTCAGGACTGTGTACAGCACTTGTCGTGTGTTTTTTTTTTACGTTATTTCCTTTTCATCTCTGCACATCACAGCACTTCACTTTTAAATGTACACTGATAACATTTCGCCTGTTATATGTGGAATGCCTGTCTGTTCATTTGTTATTTCACTACGGTGTGGCTATGTTTTCGTGTGTTCATTTGTTTTTCGTTTGGTCTGTCAGTGTTGCCAACGTTACATATTTATAATATAAATACGACCTCATTCTACATGAGTGTGTGTGTATGTGTGTGGAGAGAGAGAGAGAGAGAGAGAGAGAGAGAGAGAGAGAGAAATTTTTTTTTTCGTGAACAGGGTGTTAAGATGTTTTTTTAGACGAGTAAATGCAGGTTTTAATGGAAACATGAGTGAGGGTGTGTGGGTGAGAGAGAGAGAGAGAGAGATAGAAATGTTTGATTCAATGAACAGGGTGTTAAGATGTTTTTTCAGATGAGTAAATACGGATTTAATAGGGTTGTAATGGTGGGGGGTGGAGGTGAGGGTATCGTGATTTGTGTTTATATGAAAGGGGATTGACTCTCATAATGTTTATATTTATGTTAAGTGGTCAATAAGCTTGAAAAGTGTGTTGTTTGCTAGATTGGTTTGGTCATTTATGAGATGTTTCTTTTCTGTTATTGTTTTTTTGGATATGATAGTTTTCTTGAAGGGTGAGCAGGAGTTTCTTGTTGTTGTTTATTCTTAATATTTCCATGTCAGTATCTCTGGTGGTGATTTTGTGTTGGTTTTGGTGTAAGTGTTCTGCAAATGTTGAGTGACTTGTTTTATACTTCCAGGCTCGTACATGCTCTTTATATCTGGTGTCAAATGTTCTTTTAGTCTGACCAATGTATCTTCCATCACATGTGTTGCATTTCAGTTGGTATATTCCTGATTTTCTGTATGGATCTGTATTTTCTATTGATTTTGGAAAATATTTTTGAAGTGAGTTGTTAGTTTGGTGTGCTATTTTGATGCCTTGTTTTTTGAAAATATTGGATATTCTCTGTGTGTATTTGTGATTGTATGTCGTTATATACCATCAGTTGTTTACTTCATTTTTTTGACTTTGTGTTGTTCTTGTGTGTGTGTTTTGTGTGTTTGTTTGTGTGGTATTATGGCTTTGTGGTGGTGGTATTGGTGTGTTTATTTGTTTTTTAATTTTATTGTTCAGCTTTTTTACTGGGTTTTCTTGGTATCCATTGTTTGTGGCTATTTGTACTATGGTGTTCATTTCCTTCTGGAAGTGATCTGTGTGTAATGGGATGGTGTTTAGTCTGTGGAGCATGTATCTAAGTGCTGCATGTTTATGTGTACCTGGGTGATTAGATGTGTGGTGTATAATTGTGTCTGTTGTTGTTGGTTTCCTGAATATGTCAAATGTATGCTGGTTGTTCTGTATCTTTATGGTGACATCTAGGAAATTTAACTGTCTATTTTGCTCTTCCTCTACTGTGAATTGTATTTTATCATGAACAGAATTTTTGTCAGTATACAACTGGTCTATTTTTGAGCTTGGTTCATCTACGAGGCATAAGATGTCATCCATATATATAATCCAGTATAAGATCTTGTACCTGTTTGGGACTATTTTCTTAAATATGACCTGTTCTATGTGGTTCATAAAGAAATTTGCAATGGTACCTGAAATTGGGGAGCCCATTGGTAGTCCTTCACTTTGTAAATAGAATTCGTTATTAAACTGGAAATAGTTCTGTTCTGTTATTATTTCTAAAAGTTTTATTATTTCTGTGATGTATTCCAGTGGAAGGGTGCTGTGAGTCTGTAGGTTTTTTTCTATGATATTTATTGTTTCAGTTACTGGGATATTAGTGTACATGTTTTCCACATCAAATGAGAGAAGGGTGGCTGATTCTGGAACCTGTATGTCTTTTATATGGTGAATTAAGTGTGTGGTGGTTCTTATGGTCCTTTCATTTACTAGTTTGAAGTTTTCTGTTATTACTTTTAACATGTGTCTAGCCAGTAGGTAACAAAAACACACGAAAAATGCTGTACACATCCCTGAAACACTCGCCAGGAAAAAAACGAACTCCAGCCAACAAGACGGAGAAGCAGTAGTTACATGTAGAGAAGAGACATCAACACCGTGAGTAGACCGAATATTAAAATAAAACACTTAGGCTTAACGTGAAAATGCTTTAAAAAACTGTTTTTAATCTATGTATCAAAAATAACTTGTACAAACCTTTGTATCATTTACAGACCACAGAAGATGCTTTTAAAATAAAAAAGCGAAACGCGTCTGGTGTAAAAATAAGCCTCTTAATTGCAGTCAGCATAAGACAGATTACCTCTATAATCAATGCCATTAAATCTTTATCACTTACAAAAATTTTGAATTTCACCCTCATCATGCATCCCTCCAGACTTAATTCTAACACTTTATCTTTATACTCCAACTGAGCTTCATATTTGCACAGGAAATCACTTCCTAACATTAGATTTAAACAAAGTCCCGTTATGACTAATAAATCTCGAATAAACAGCTCCTCCTCAATGGTTACTTCAAATTCTGGGTTCCCTGCATTTAACACTTTTATTTTTCTTGCAAATGCAAACTTTTCTTTTTCCCATGCCCCTGTTCTACAATTCTTTAAATATTTTAAAAACCTTATCCAATCATCAGTCCCATAGTCATGCAGTTCTTTGTTAAACCAACCTACATTCAACCAATCTTCATCCATGCATGTATATTGTTCATTATTATAAATGACAGAGGATTGTATCTTATTCTCCGTATCACCTAACCCCTCCTGTATAAGTTCATGTACCTCACTTACCTCATCATGATCTAAGGTACACATGCCTAATCCCCTTAATTGATCATACTCATTGTCCCCATTCACAAACTCTTTCAACACATTGTAATAAGTCTGGTCCCTATTATATTGTTTGCCTAGTCTGTCAAAGTAATCATATTTGTGCAATAGCCAATCAACTGGTGCCCACTTCCTAATCCAGTTTATTTTTCCAATTAAATTTCTGGTTTGTGCATCTACACTGTCAACTTGGCCTTCCTCAGAGATCTTCACATTTATATTAACATTTACAGTAGGTCCAGTGTCATTTATTCCCTCTACGGGACCACATTTATTTACATTTAATTTAGAAAAACATTGACTCTCATTCATACATTCCACAACATCTGTGCTGGCTCCAATACCATCAATATGTACATTCATACTTTCACATTCAGTCAACACTTGTGCCTCTGACCTATCCAAGACTAAGGCTAACCCAACACTACCTATAACAGCATCCTTCTGACACGTACTTTCCTCTCTTTTCTCCCTTTCCTTGTTTACTCTTTATGTATTCTTCCCTCTTTTCTTTATCCTTGCCCTTGTGAACTCCTACTTCCTCTTTCCTATCATCATCTCTGTCCATGTGACATATTTTTTCCTCCCTTCTCTCCCCATCTCTATTCCTACTGTAATTATGGTCATTAGATCCCCTGTTATCCCATCTTCTGGTCCTATTATTAGAATAGTTCCTTGTCCCAAAACGGACCTCATTTGGAATAAATCTTAGTTTTCCTGATTCTGTCTCTGATTTTCTATCCTACTGTTATCCCCATTCCTATTTCCACCTTTCTGCCTTTGATTTCTCCTATCATTTTCCCATGTTTCCCTCTGGCTTCTATTCTCTGTTATTGTTACTTCTCCAACTTTCATTTAAATTCCTCTCTCTATTGTGGTTTCCCTGGTTGTGACCCCCATTTCTACTGCACCTCGGTTTTCATTGTGGTTCACATGCTGTGTCTCCCTGAGCTATCGTTCCATAACTAAACCCTGGTCTATCTTTTCTACAAATTCAATGAAATTCTCAGCTGAATCTATGGGATGGTGAATTAACTGCCAATGCAAATCTGCAGGTAACCTCCTACACAAAGTGGAAATTACTGCTAAAAGACTCAAAGGTGTATCTAAATGCACTAGTTTCTCAAGTTCCTCCTGACAAAATTCCTTCATGCTCTGTTTCCCTTTCACATAGTTTGGCCCGTTCAAGAATTCATTTTGTATCTTGGCTTGCTTGGCCTCCCCCCAATTGTTTGAAAAACAATGTTTTAAACGCCTCAAAAGTAACAAATTTATCAGCACACTGATTTGCCCAAGTTTGAGCAGAACAGTGAAGCATTCTCTTTGCTAACTTCACTTTACATTGGTCTGACATACCAGGCACAAATTGGTCCTTGCATGCAGCCAAAAAATCTACTGGATGATAATTACCCACTCCTTAAAATCTTTTTGCCATTAGGTGTCTGCACCATGGACCAATTAGTGTTTCCTGATGCAGAACACAATTTTAGATTATTTATTCTAGTGTTCACCATCTCAATCTCAGTATTGTTTACTTTCACTACTTTTTCTATCTTTTTCTTAAAGTTACATTCTGTATTATCTAATTTTCCTGACAACCAAGTTTTTGTTTCCTCAATACCTACCACCATCCTCTTGTCAACCTCAGCCAACACTTGCATAGAGCCCTCATTCCTGTGAACACATATTTGTTTCACAGCATCTAACCCTCCTACCTCAGTCTCAATAGCACCAATTCTGGAATGTATCTCCTTTTCCCTATTTTCAAACCGTTCTGTTAGACTTCCTATCTTTTTGTCATTGTCTGTGATTATTTCTGCCTTTAATCCAAGAATTGAATTTTGTAGTGCCCCAATGTCTGCCTTAAAGTCTGCTTTCAATTCTGATTTTACAGTTTCTATTTCTGATCTTAAATTTGATTCTAAATGTGAGTTTGAATTTTCTACTTTTGATTCTAAATGTGAATTTGAATTTTCTACTTTTGATTCTAAATGTGAGTTTGAATTTTCCATTTTTGATCCTTTTTTTTATTCTAAATTTGAGCTAAAACTCGCTAACATGGCTGCGATTATCTCAGGTGTCAACAACATTCCCCCAGTATTTACCCTCTCTGGACTTTCTGGTATGCTACTCTCTGAATCTACGTCGTTTGGCGACTTTTTAAAAACGTGCTCCATTTTCTGTGCCACAAGAAAGCTTGATTAACAGACAAGAATTTATAGCGCCAGCTGCTTACTTATCTTTTAATCCAGAAGTTGCTGCAACGAGCTGCGACGTCTCCAACGCTCGCTGCCGTCTGTTGTAGAAGCTGTGGCTGGAATATGTCCTCAGTGTATCCCTTATGCTTTGTAGAATCGAAGCTGCTGGGCCCTGACGCTCCGTTGGCGACTTGCGAAGTCCCCCTGATCACTGCCGTCCGTTGCAGAAGATGAAATTTGAGTGCCTGAATCCCGCGCGCCGCCGCTCACTGCTGCCGGGTCGATGCGCCGTCGATCGCCGGTTATGGATGCCTGCGCCCGAACTCTGCCAGCCACCAACCATCGTTACCGTGCAACACGTTCGCGTACCGTCCACGAATATGCTAACTGTTTTGTTCACTATCACTTTCCTAAGCACACCCTACCTCTCTATCCGAGCAAGATCAGTGTGAATTTATCCCGCTCTCTGCTGCCAGCTGCCACACACACTTGAAATTGTCCGTCACGTCCGCGCACTTGTTTGCAACTGTTCGTAACTATTCACTGTCCTATACACACCCTAATTTCTCCGTCCGAGCAAGTCCAAAGTGAACTTACCCCGTAACGAGCCTCCAAATGCGAGAGTGAAGGTCGGGGTGAGAGTTTAAAATAGGAAAAGTTTAATTTTTAAAACTGACAACCACCAACTGCGAACCAAATTCCTAAACATGTAAAAACACTGTATCTGTGGTTGCTACTGTTTGACTCGTTTTCTAGGGGATGATATCACACGTTCGCAGATTTCCTTCCCTGCATATGATTAACAAAAAAAATTATAATAAAGTCAAGTTTATGAGAGAAAAGGGTGTACTAACTACTATTTTTGAAAATACGTAAAAGTTCACTTTATGTTGTTTATTTCACAATACTAAAACCCTGTGGCTGATTTGTCTGTACGTCGACACATTTATCAAATAAAGTTATAGCTCGTGAGCCCCCAAACAAAATGAATATTTGTCGCAAATTGTTTTCACACCATGTGGCTGTCTCAAACACCGTTTACGTTCGTAACTATGCGACGACACATGTTACATTAACAAATCACAGTCACTTTAATTCAATGCGATGCACACCTTATTCCACCGGCTAAATATTCACAACACACAGTAGCACTCGATTAAAATTGGTGCAGTCTATGACGAGCAACCACACGTGGCGATTGCCACACACGAAAAATCTAAAGTCTCCACCTGGAGACACACATGCCGACTGAATGCAGAGCGACGCCGCCCGGCCAGCTACCCCACGTGCTCCCAACTCGTCACTTCCTGCCCTCGCGCGTGCATGCGCCAAAAACTCAACTGCCAGGGTTTTTCCCCTACGTCATCAACTTCCCCATGTGAGCTGTTCTAACCGATTTCCCAACGTACAGTGCTCAGCCAATACATTTCTAAAACTTTACTTAAAATCAAAATAATTACACTACACATTAAATAAATATCTTCTTACGTTTTTATATTGGTATAAACATCATTTGTACTCTTTATCATAATCGTGCAATTTCTTATACCACAGATAAGTGATTTAACTGAATACTTCAAGATAAAATACAAAAGATTAATTGAAAATAAAATGAGAAATAGTTAATTTATTATTTTTTATAAACAAACATTACCATGCTAGTTGTGTAACTGTCTTGTATTCATTGGTATTTTTTCACTTTTGATTGTCAATTAAACATATTACGCCAGATGTGACTATATAAGCTAATGTATTGTTCATTTATCAACAGGCTATTTTGTAATGAGGGCCTTAAAGGTTCCTAACTGCATCGTATTACTTCAAATACCAGTAGTATTAGAATATTTTATTTCACGCTGTGCACTGCACTGTGCCTGGCACTCGCCATTGTCCCTCTCTCCCCTCACCGGAAACGAAAACTGGAAAATCCTAAGCTGGAACAAGCCACCAACGTCGGCCTGCTCACTGGCCTCCCGTCAGCTACAAGCACACAGCAAATCTCAACGTGGAGAATTTCTACCTATGGCCTGACTATAAATGTTGTCACCCAACTTTGTACATACATTGTTACCATAATTAATAAGATTAAAATTGTGTAACATATAGTGCATTGGCATGGTCAATGTTTGCAGTGAACTTCATACTGTTTAATTATCAAATGCTATTAATTACCAGTATTTCTGTTGGGCAGTAATCTCACATTTTCTTAGACTGCACTCCATTACCCTAGTTTTGCTCTTCTTAATGTTCATCTTATATGCACCTTTCAGCACACTGTCCATTCTGTTCAATTGCTCTTCCAGGTCCTTTGCTGTATCTGACAGAATTACTATGTCGTTGGCAAAACGCAATGTTTTTAATTCTTCCCCCTGAACTGTCTGACATTAGATTAGTACAAATTGAACCTCTATAATTAAAAATGGGAAATACATTGTACTTTCAATTTGACTATACATATTGCATGTATTCATGAAATTCGCGGCAACAGTTTTTCTCTTGTTCAAACAGATTTACATTACATTTTCTATACAATAAACACAGTCTTTTTTTTTTTGTAACGTTGTAACTTGAGGACAATGACCTATTGCATCAGTGTGGATAATCCTTTCTGGAAAAGATGTTGCTGGACCCCGATGCTTCTTACGCTGCAGTTCAGTCTGCATACTGTTTTAAAGCAAACCTCTATCTTTCTTTTACATCTTTTCCCTGTTCGATATTAAAATCACTTTCGTCACTCATTTAGGCAGCTGTCGTCACTCTCTGCAGATGGTACACGAGCTACGAAACGTTCTTTAGCATGCGTGGGGAATAAAGCCTCTTTGGAACCATCGCTAATAAAATGAAAGCGCCACAGTGTTAGCAGTTCAATATAATTTCCAAGTCGCAATGAAGATCAATGTACTTGGTGAAAACATTTATTGAGGTGTAATGATTATTTAAAATTAATAAAATTACGTAGATATACATAAGCAACGAACATAATTCGCAAATGAAGAAGTCTCGTAGTGTACATCGAAAGACTTATCCATTTACACTTTATTTGTTGCACAGACACAAAAAAGAACACAAATGCCCAATGATAAAAATCAAATGTTTGTAAATCTATCGGACCAAACTGCGTGGTAATCAGTCCGTAGCTTACAAGCTACTTAAATCTATGTAAACTAACCTAAGGACAAACACACATACCCATGCCCCAGGGAGGACTCGAACCTCCACGGCGAGCAACCGTGCGCTCCGCAGCGAGACGCAATAGACCTCTGGGCCCAATGATGCATATGTTACACAAACCGTATTTTCTAATTTACTTATACTTTGAACACCATTATTAATACAAAATGTGATTTACGTAATGCCACAGATAATATAGAATACATAAATAATTTTCAGTACCAAACTTATCTCTTCGTTCAGCCGTAATTCTCCAAACAAAGACGATAACTTTATTTGTGTGTTTCGTGAACAACTGCGCGAATAACTAACTGCTGTAGCAGTCCCTGCACCACCCAGAAGTGGCAGCACGTGTTGGAAACATTACCAGCTTCGTGTATATTCGGCATCTATCACAACTGCCGCTCAAAAGAATTTATCCTTCCATTTATAAGTATTACAGCGGTATTGACGCGAATTAGCGACTTTGGGCATTAAGGGGTTAAGATATTATATATTTTGACGACGTTACAGAGTTCGTTTAATGAAATAAATCGCAATTTGAGATGGTTATGGCTTCACTGTACTAGGTTTAGATGTAATACGAAAGTGCGGCGAATGAAATTCGAATCCCGGCCGGGCGCAAAATTTTCATTCACCGCATTTTGGTATTACATCTAAACCTAGTACAGTGAAGCCATAACTATCGCAAATTGCGATTTATTTCATCTTAATATACATTTAAAATTAAGGTGTTTGTTCCTGTATTTCACTCTGCAGCCATGGTTTTAGGCATCGCAAACGAATAGTGTGTATATGTGGTAGTAGGGATCAGTTTCCCATTTTGGAGTATGGCGGTAGAGTGTTGATAACGCAAAGGCTGTGGAGGATATGAGAGTTGAAAGTTAGCGACTTATATAAAATTCTACGTGTGGGTGTGAATAGTTTGCTCTTCAGCAAAAAGTACACAGTGGAGACGAACATTCTCTCTTGTGTTGTTGTAGTACAAAGTCTCCCGTTGTACACCATAGCAGTTCCGTGTCGATACTTATAATAGGGTGGAAGATACAGCGATTGAAAGTCGTCAGCTTATATAAAATTCGGACTGATGACAAGCGAGGACTTTTGACACTATAATAGCAATGAGGTTATATACAGCGAAACGAGACGCACATTCTTCAGTTGTTTTCCAGCAACAAGCGTACGAATAGAGAAAAATAAGTGCATATTTCAGTTTGAAAATTAAAACGAACACGAAAGATGCCAAAAAGTAAGAAAGAAAGTTCGAGTTCTCGAACCGTTTGTAAAAGAAAGAAAACGGCGCTGAAAAGTTAATTTACAGACGATAGACAACTTTAAATTTGTAGACGTTGTTTATCGTACACTGTAGACATCAGCGACTTTTTGATATTCCCATCAACAAGGGGGACAAATAGGCGACGGACGCTCTTTTTGAAAATACATTTCTATCCAAGAAATTTTCAAGCAAGAAATACGAAACTTCGGTCCCGCCGCAGTGCCCTACCAGTCTGCGGCGCGCCAGTGACAGTTTGCTCGGCCGCTACGGTCGGGGTGTTCGAATGCCCCCTCGGGCATGGATATTTGTGCCGTCCTTAGTATTAGATAGTTCATCAGTAGTTTGTTAGTTTAGGGACTGATGACCCTGCAGTTAAGGCCCTTGCGTTTAACAAACATTTGGACATTTTGAACAAAACTTTGGGATAGGAATGTTAAAAACACGTGTTTCGTTATGTTTGGAAATTCAACCATTAAGCAGATGAAATAGGGGAAACTCTATTAAGTGTGCTACTAAGACTGTCATTGCTAGATATGCGAAAATTTGGATTTGGAATCATGGTTAGTATTTAAAAAATGTGTTTCGGGATGTTTCGAATTCTGCCATTAATAGTGCAATATTGGGTGGCAAGTTGTATCAAAATATTTGATTACGAAAGCAGTTTTAAACCTAAATCTATGAAATTTTATATTTGAAAGTAGAAACAACCAATGCAGATCATCCAGTCAACGCGTGCGAAGCAGCGGGAATTAAGCTATTTCTGAATAAAGGGTACGACTTATCGGTAGGCATAGGTATGCAGGGCACAAATGAAAGAAATCGACTTTCTCGCTGCTTTCTCTTACCTATTCATCCGGTAGGATCAGATACCCATGGAGGAAACTACTCTTTTACGACGAAACATTATTTCCACTCTGTATAGCGCCCACGTTATTAGTACTTGTGCTGTGTAGGCCTATTGGCACAGTCATAAATCATATCACTCCTGATGGGCTTGTATTGAATAATTTATTAACACACACCGCAACTTACTTAGGGACCTCATTATTCATTAAGCCCTGCGACGGCATCCTAACAAGGTCACTAAAACCTCCTTCATTCTAGTACTCTTCTTAATGAAGTCACGGTCTGCACGGCCACTACGGTCGGGTGTTCGAATCCCCCTCCCTTTCGGGCATGCATATTTGTGCCGTCATTGGTGTTAGCTAGTTCATAAGTAGTTTGTAAGTTTAGGGACTGATGACCCGTAGTTACGTCCCATAAGCTATACAAACATTTGAACATTTTCTACTTACTTTCAGCGGAATAAGCTGCAAATATACAGATATTTGTATGCATTTTTCTCATGACGAAGTTGTTATTTATACCACTGAACCAGTTAAATTCGACTATTTCACACCGATTTTCATATTATGTATGTCTCTTGATACTTTACCAATGTTTGCAACTAAAATATTATTCTATATCCTCAATTACGTACAAAAATAATTATATACAAACTTCACTCCTTCGGCGATTTTCCCACCACCAGGAGCGCTAATATCGATGTGACCTTATCCATAGGCCAGCCCTGTGGTGGGCGCTATGGTGATGATAATCAACAGTGATATTTCCGAAGATCGTGATATCAGGATTAAAGAACTTTCGCATAATTATCCCTAAACATGACACAGTTTGGTACATGAAAATCGCGCTGAGGAAATTGGGCACCACAAATATTGGGTTATGTGGTATCCCGAAGTCTTAATGGGAGACCACGACAAACAAAGACTTGCTAACAACCCTGTCCTTCCTCGAACATCTCCGTGTAAATATTGACGACCGTGTAGTAATCGGGAGCGGGACTTGGGTGTAGCATGCCAACTGCTTAAAACAGAAAACAAAGCAAATATAGCAAAATGACAGTCGATAAATTGGGTGAACTCAATTTTCTCGAGAAACGAATGAAACGTTAGATTTTCAAGTGTTTGTAGAGTTATGGGACCAAATTGCAGCGGTCAACTGTCCCTAAATATACAAACTACTTAAACTCTCTTGACCAACAACAAACACTCACACACACACACACACACACATGCCCGAGGGAGGACACGATCCTCCGACGTGGAACGGCCGCGCGTACCGTAGCAAGGCGCCGCAATATGCACGGCTATTACGCCGCGGCTAAACGTTTGCAAACGCTGTCAACGGGATTTAGCACGCCTATTACTACTAGAAACTCTACGATCATAATTCGCGTTGATCTTAATAAATGTGGCACAATAATCAACCCTGACAGAATTTGTGGAACAATGACAAGTTCAAAGCGAGCATTATAAAACAAGCTTCTCAGAAAAACAATCACATAAGAATTGTGTGTGTGTTTTTTTTCCCACAACGATTCACGCCTATATACGTCAATCGTTCTCGAGAGCTTTGAAGAGCGATCGAATGACACCCTTTCTGCGCAATGAAGACACAGGTCACTATACTACGTGTTGCTACTGACGCTGAACTGCAAATCTGTTTAAATCTTAAGTAGAAATTCAGGCCTGCTATTTCTACAGAGACGGTATAAGAAATGTTTAGTATTGTACGATGTGCCTTAATTTGAGTACTGTTTATCTATGAAAATAGTAAAATTTGCTTTTTTCTTAACTGTTTATTTAAAACTCTGTTACTTTCTAGGTAGCCCTCGTATATTATTCCTTTTTTTTCACACCACAATTTTTACCACCGTCTAAACGGTGGTGCATCACAAGCCCGTATGCTGTCTCCCTCGCATCCTTTCCACAACGGCTCGAAATCGCCACACCTAGCTATGCAGCTTATCCTCCGGTGCCAATACGTGATCCAATACATCGTCCTCCGAAACTCTTGGGCCGTATCTTGCATCTGTGCTCTCGGCCGGAACACCGAATGTGAAACCGTCCAAGTTTTCTCCGAACAGAGCCCAAATCCCGTGTGCGTCTGTTGTTACTGATAAAAGTCGGAGAGCTTGTTCGCTCGCCTGCACTACACGAGTCCCTTCCTTCGTACTGCTCGGTCCGACTTTGTCAGTGGACATTTGCACGATGAGAAGGCGACGGTGGCGTGAATACCGTAGAATCTGTCTAAGCCCGCCGCCATTCAGTAAGTGATAAAAGCAGCAAACCCATCGAAATCTCAACGAATCGTGAGCTGTAAATTTTACTCTTTGAGAAACCGTATTGGGTTCATTGCGTCATAATTATTTCCTGATTGTAATTTATGTTTTAATGGAGCACTAGCGTTAGTTCTCGGAGTTCCCGGGTGTGTACTTAATCCATACTTTTATTAGTCTATGTCACATGGTGCTGATATAAAAAACATCGAGTAGCACCGTGGGTAGGAATCCACGTTAAACTGTACATCCATCAATAACTGGCTGAGTAAGTCAGTTCCAAGGTCGGAGGAAGGCAACGTCATACCACCTCCAAACAGGACCATGCCTAGTAAAGCACTGACGCATTGACAGATACGGTAACTGACTCGTAAATGAAATATAAAAAAACAACAACTTTTAAATAGTCAGTTTTAGCAGTTAAGGTCTCGAAATACCAAATGATACCTGACGACGGCACTTAACGCCGAAAGAAATCTTTTGATAAATAAATAAAATATACATTACAGTCTTTTTGCCCAAACTTTTACAATTATGTCAATACACGACATTTCTAACACTGTGGGCCGAAGATATAATGAATCTTCGGCCTGTTGACTGCTTTACCTTTTTATATCTCCTTCTACACACTCACTATCCAGTTTCGTTTGAGTGCAGTTCAATTTTTATGACGGCATTTCTCTGAAACTATGAGATAAAGAGTAATATAATTTTTTCACTTTGGTAAAGTGGTATCTAAATGAGTTGAGAATAGAGCAGATAGTAAACACGTAAAAATTACAACCTCGTGCTTGAACAGTGTATGTTTTTACGCACTTCATTTTATATACAGTAATATCTACGATATTATTTCGAGGATACGTTCAGTGTTTTATGTGTATACCGCTTGCAAAATGTTGGGAATTCACTTAGTAGTAAAGACTAATAAATAGAAACTTGAACAGGACTATTTGCAACGTCATGTGCTGTGTGTGATAATAATTTTGAAGGGTCATTCAGTAGTATATGTGTACACAGTCTGTAAACTGCATAGTAAAAAACAAATAATAACGAAATGTATAAACCGCAGTTTTACTGCATGAGCAGCGAAAACATAGTTACCGATTAACTTCTTTCCTTTAATTTGTTTGTGGTGTTCACAACAAGAAAAAGTGTCGTAAGGGTTTGAAATTGTTAGTTTAGTTTGTTGCTAAGTATTGCTTTCTGAAATAATGCATGAATAAAGTGTCGTTATTCAGGTATCCCAATATGGAAATTTTCTGAGACATTATTTGCGCCATATGTTGTCAGCTACGTGCCGTAAGTGATGCTTGACCCCATACTGTTTTCTTGCGGTAAATATCTATTTATCGAAACTATTTTTGAAATCAGTGAATTAGTTTAGAATTAGATATGGAAAACACACACAAACACACGCACGCACGCACACACACATACACAAACACACAATCACGGTAAAAATGTTCGGAAACGATGTACATATTAATGCTATGTTGCTGTAGATGGGAGTTACAGTAACTGAATACAGGCTAATATATACGTGCCTGACATAATTTGTAACCACCAGCTGAGCGGTCTGCGCCGCGCCAGTCACGTTCTGTGCGTCCGCTACGGTCAGGGGTTCGAATCCCCCTCGGGAAAGGATGTTTGTGTCACCTTTAGTATAAAGTAGTTTGTAAGTTTAGGGACTGATGACCCTGCAGTTAAGTCCCTTAAGCTTAACAACATTTGAACATTTTTTAATTTGTAACCCATTTAGTAACCTTCATACATCTTGCAACAGAAGTACGTCCCACAACATTCTGTGTTTCTTTGTTAATTATAGATGATACTCTGTTTTGTTTCAGTAATAAAATAGTTGAAATGATTCTGAGCGAAATCACCAACAGTTATGTTAATATCACTTCTTTTCACAAATATTCGACCCAGTTTTTCCCTAATACTCGCGATTTCAGGTAATGGTTTTTCGTATGAACTTACGAAGGGAACATTTTCAATTGCTGAGCATAAAAAAGCAGCATTGATATTTACATTTAATCGTCATAAATATATATCGCTCTTTATTGTGCAATATGTTGCAATTTACGACAGCGTTCTTAGGCAAGAATCTACTGGCACAGCTGAAACTGCTGCGAATTAAATCAGCAGCAATCATCGTATTAATACGCAAACAGCAATACTGAAGCACTGATTTTTAATATTCATTAATAAAGAAGGCCAATGGAACTTACATAGTTCGAAAGATTCTTTGACATAGAAGTGCCAAATCGAAAATCAATTTTTTCCGTAATTGTTAATAGCATTAAAAGCAGTAGATATTTTCAAAACTGTTATGTAACGTTCTCTGTGACGCATTAAAATCCTCGATGGTCATAATAGTAATAATCTTCTAATTATTATCGTTCATATAAAGAAAACTGTCTGTTTATTTACCTGTACTTTATGTATATCTTGAGTTTCATTCCGATCTAGAAAATAATTTGCACACACAACATGATGAAGGTCAATCTGGAGGGAGACGCACTTACTACACTTAGTACAGGCGGTATGTCATCTTGTGCGAAAATTGATGCAATAATGTGACAGTGTTGCACACCTCTTCCTAAACCGTTAGACCTACTTCAACCAGGCTGGGCTACACATATTCCTCACCGTTAATTGTAAGTGTTGGCTTTCGCGGCCGTTGTAACTCTTCTGGGTATGACACCGCATTGTCATTATTATAAACTGTACTGATGTTTCGGGCACTATTCAGGCTACCATCATCAGGGTCTGGGTCTGACCCCGATGAAGGCAGCCTGCAACAGTGGCCGAAACGTCGGTAGATTTTATAATAATGACGACGCGGTTCATACCCTGGAGAATTTTATTGACAGTCGCTAGAAGGGCGAGATACACCTACAACACATAGATCACCAGATATAATCCATAAACAACGAGATGGAGGAACATTAGTCGTATCTTGCAACTCTTGGACGTATTCATGCACCATCTCCGAATGAGAGTCAACCTTACATTTAACTCCAAGCCTGTATAAAAGGTTTTTTCGCTAACAGATCCATAAAAATGATGGATTGAAAGAATCAATGAAATTTTCTGGGTGTGCTACCACACCATCAATCTTTGAGAAACTGACCGACGTTTTTGTCACTGTCGCGAGAATGTCACAGACGTCGACCACTTTCATAAACAATGACAGTACGACCTCCCGCAAAATTACTGTGTTGATTGTGAGAACGGTAGCGGAAGCCTATGATTACCTATAATCAAGCTGTATGGACGGGAAGTATATGGAAGGAAAATAATTTTATCGCTTACTACTTGTACACTGATAATGCATTGAAACAACGGCTTTTGACATGAAGATATAATTTACTCTTCTACACTACTAACAGTATACAAGAAATTTTACTGCCACGAAGCACGTATGTCACACAATGTACCTTCAAAATAATAATAGTATATGTAGCTTATGACTTCATACACAAAGAGCTGCATCTTTTATTTTATTATATCTTTACTAATGAATCTGTTCGCAAAATATTTCACATGTAGCTTTTCAACACTACACTCTAAAATTACAATACTGTCTGACATATTCAGACATGGTATTTGGGGGGGGGGGGGGGGGGGGCACAGGCCCCCCATCCCACAAAAGTTTGGTTTTACACTGGAATCAATGGAATTTTTCTTACATTAATATGCCTTTTTTAAAAGTATGCATTCTTGAAGATGTTGAAAACCAACAGAGGAAGGCATCGGCTCTTGTAGAGAAGTGCGTGACCATTTAGATAACATTTATAAATGTATTTCTTTAAAGATTTCCGTGTAGTTTAAAGCAGGTCAACTACGCACAGATCAGAGATAATTAGTCTCGGTGTCATATTTAACCATAAAACTGAATTTGTTACTGCAAAATGGCAGTGCCTGGGCTGTTTTGCGCTTGAAAGAATAGTCACGAAGCCAATATCTGTGTCAAATTGGATAGCTTAAAATTGAAGGAAAGAAAAAAAATAGCACATCGAATGATTTCAGTAGAAAGGGTCTCAAGGAGTGGAGTAGATCCAAGGCCGGTTTCAGGGTTTCAAAAGAACCGAGACTGAACTTTGCAATAACATTATAACGGAAAAGATAGTGAAAATATGGGTGACATTAAAATAAAAGTTTAAAGAGGATTTAGTAAAGAAAAAAGAATATGTTTGTCAGAGATAAACACAAATAATTTTGACTGTTTGTTAAAATACGGCCAAAGAGAAAATTACCTGTTGGGTACATAAATATTTTCACACAGTAAAGTCGTATCGTCAATAAATTTTATTATTATTTTTGTACAAAATATTTGCAAAAAAAATCATGAAACCTCAGGCAGATCTAAAGTGCTCCGTGAAACTCGTTAGTATGATTTTTTTTTTCTATCTGAACGAGGAGATCGCTATCAGCTTTCAGAACTATTCAAGGAACAGATTCGTAAACTTTACAGTTTGCAACTAAATTTATACAATCTTGAACCACAACATCAACCATTTAGTTCAACGACGTTATGATTGTTAAATAGTCCTCCTTAAACTCCCCACAACCATTCACTAATATTGAGGTATAAAGACTTTACTTTTCTGGTGAGATTTTTGAAATTTTTTAAGCTCTACATCGCGAACCTAATCCTTTTCGGCTGTGTGTATTCTGTGTATGGGCAAGGTGGGAAATTTGTCACGACCCTGTCCAGCGTAGCAGCACGTCAAAAACAGCAACAAAAGAGGCAGTAGCAAAATAAATACTAGGAAACAGAGGTCGATTTCACAGTGGATTTGATCAATGGTTGAAATAAAATAGAAATGATGTTAGTCGTACTAAGCAATTTGCTGCCAAGGATTTTGAGATGTTCATTCGCAGTTAACCGACGGTAATGATGAAACAGTCAAATATCACGATATACAAGCCGAAATAATAAACGAATTTTCTCAATTCTTGACATTTATGAAGCAGACATCTATTATTGTAAACTTCTTTTGGTCTTTCCGACACATGTAGTCGATTGCTTATAATTGCATCCTTTCCATGAGTGTTAACCTGAAGCCGTACTGTTTTTATCCAATTATTACGCAAGTGAAATGTTCAAATATTTGTAAACGTATTGAACTTAATTGCTATGGTCATCCGTACTTAGAGTTACTAACTGACCTAAGGACAACACACACACACACACACACACGCACACACACAGACATGCCCCGCGGAGGATTCGATCTTCTGATTTTGAGCAACTGCGCGCTCAGCAGCAAGGTATCTTAGAGAGCTCAGTCACTTCACGGTGGCTACACATATGAATGTGAAGTTTAGTAGACCCTTTTTGCCATGAACGTGTTCTGTTGTCAGACCGAAATCGTTTTTGATGCTTGCCTGTCGTCGTTAGTTAACTTGGGTTTTTAGCAACAATTCGTCGGCGCCCACTATCTTTCGCCTTTTCATGTGTACGATGTCATTAATGAGGTACTGTTGGTAGTGGAAGGTTAAGCAAGCCTGCCGTTTTCGTCACAGCTCTCCCACTAACAGCGAGCCAAACATCTGGTCACTATCGAAGTAAAAGAACACCTTTCACCGATCATTTGCGTCGACTCTCAGAGAACAAAACGTGTAATATGTTGTCAGGTAACGTTCAAGACCTCGCACGTTAATTATGCACCTCAGTGGCGTCTCAGTGACAACACCTACGCGGTGGTGCCAGCTTACAACAAAATGCGGTATACTGCATGGACTCCATTTTATTTTGTTAGTCTGGACACGCAGACAACGATTTCGTTGTAGATCAACATCAATCGGACGATTCATTGCCAGAATACGGGTGTAGCTGGGGCCAGTCTTATTGTGCGGCAAGTTTGATTTTGAGGATTTCGGGAGCCGTATCCGGTAGCACAAACAGTTAAGGCGACAGCTCGCGTAAAACGGGAAATATGGCGTCGAGTCCAGCTACGACACTGACTTTCAACTGTATTTCGCCGCGTTACAACGAACAGATCGTAAAATGAATAAATACACTACTGATCATTAAAATTTCTACACCAAGAAGAAATGCAGATGATAAATGGGTATTCATTGGACAAATATATTATACTAGAACTGACATGTGTTTACATTTTCACGCAATTTGGGTGCATAGATCCTGAGAAATCAGTTCCCAGAACAACCACCTCTGGCCATAATAACGGCCTTGATAGGCCTCAGCATAGTGTTAAACAGAGCTTGGATGGCTGCAGAGGTACAGATGCCCATGCAGCATCAACACGATACCACAGTTCTTTAGTGACTGGCCTTGTGACGAGCCAGTTGCTCGGCCACTATTGACCAGACTTTTTCATTCCTTTACTGATAATACACGTTGTCTTAGCCTAATTTTGAACGTTATTCTGTAGCACCACAACTTAAACTTGTTGGTACATCTCTCTTACGTTTTTCCCATTGCCGTGATTCACTAGCGTACAATGCTCTTACTCCGATATATATTTTCACAAATTTCTTCCTCTTCTTATAGTACCAGTAGATTTTTCAGGCATGAATGCCCTATTTGTCTGAGGTAGTTTTTATGTCTTCCTTGATTCGCAAGTAGTGGACAAATAGCAGACATTCCTTAAGTTCCTTATGGTGACGATACGTTACTTATTACTTTCATTTCATCTACTTCTTTTTAGTTTTGTATTTTTTAGGATTTACTCTTATTCTACCTTCTGTACTCAAAAAGCTCTTCATACCGATCGACAAAGATGCCGTAATTCTTTTGTCGTTTACTTGACATACACTATTGGCCAATGAAATTGCTACACCAGGAACAAATGTAGATTATAAACGAGTATTCATTGGGCAAATATATTATATTAGAACTGACGTATGATTTCATTTTCACGCAAATTGGGTGCATAGATATTGAGGAATCAATATTCAGAACAACCACCTCTGGCCGTAATAACGGTCTTGATACGCCTGGGCATAAAGTCAGAACTTGGATGGCGTTAACAGGTACAGATGCCCATGCAGCTTCAACACGATACCACAGTTCAACAAGAGTAGTGACTGGCGTATTGTGACGAGCCAGTTGCTCGGCCACCATTGATCAGACGTTTTCAATTGGTGATAGATTTGGAGAATTTGCTGGCCAGGCCAGCAGTCGAACATTTTCCGTATCCTGAAAGGCCCGTACAGGACACACAACATGCGGTCGGCATTATTCTGCTGATATGTAGGGTTTCGAAGGGATCGAATGAAGGGTAGAGCAACGGGTCGTAAACATCTGAAATGTAACGGCCACTGTTCAAAATGCTGTCGATGGGAAGAAGAGGTGACCGAGACATGTAACCAATAGCACCTCATACTATCACGCCGGGTGATACGCCAGTATAGCGATGACGAATACACGCTTCCAATGTGCGTTCATCGCGCTCTCGTCAAACACGGATGCGACCATCATGATGGTGTAAACAGAACCTGGAGTCATCCGAAAAATTGACGTTTTGCCATTCGTGCCCCCAGGTTTGTTGTTGCGTACGCCATCGCAGGCGCTCCTGTCTATAATGCAGCGTCTAGGGTAACCGCAGCCATGGTCTCCGAGCTGATAGTCCATGCTGCTGCAAACGTCGTCGAACTGTTCTTCCAGATGGTTGTTGTCTTGCAAACGTCCCAATATATTGACTCAGGGTTCGAGACGTGGCTGCACCATCCGTTACATCCATGCGGATAAGATGCCTGTCATCTCGTCTGCTAGTGATACGAGGCCGTTGGGATCCAGCACGGCGTTCCGTATTGCCCTCCTGAACCCACGGATTACATGTTTTGCTAACAGTCATTGGATCGCGACCAACGCGAGCAGAAATGTCTACAATCCGACCTTCATCAATGTTGGAAACGTGATGTTATGGATTTCTCGTCCCTACACGAGGCATCACAAAAACGTTTCACCAGGCAACGCCGGTCAACTGCTACCTGTGTATGAGAAATCTGGAACCTATCCTAATGTGAGCACGTTGTAGGTGTCGCCACTGGCGCGAACCTTGTGAGAATGCTCTGAAAAGCTAATCATTTGCACATCATAGCATCTTCTTCCTGTTGGTTAAATTTCGCGTCTGTAGCATGTCAGCTTCGTGTTGCAATTCTAACGGCCAGCATTGTCAATTCCTTGCTGTCTTCATTTGACCTTTGCGAGTCGTGGTAGCCATTTTGGTTGCACTTGAATATAACTGTGTCTTGACCACAATTGCATTTTATTACAGACTTTTGCGTTTCAACATGCGTCATTTTCAAAGGCTATAAAAAGACATTAGGTTTAATAATCCAGCAAACACTATAGTACAATACTTTACACTAACCAAAACTCTATTAAAATTTATAAAGTCTCATTAAATGTTAGTGTTACAGACATAAGATATACATAAAATGTTTACAATTCACCCCTGAACATGTCTATAGGATGGTCAAGTGCGAACTGGTCTGCTTGCTAGTCAGTGAATATGTGGAAAATCCGCCAATGTCGATATTATCTTTCTGCTCTTCTCTCTCTCTCTCTCTCCCTCCCCCTCTCTCTCTCTCTCTCTCTCTCACACACACACACACACACACACACATACACACACACACACTCACTCCGTCTCACTTTTTTATAGTTTATAATAGATTAGTGCTTTACAAATTATACTATTTTCAGTGGGTGTTGTATAAAATTTTTAAAATGAGTGCTGTATAATGTTTCCTGTAGACTGTACAATTTTAGGTAAGTGCTATGCAAAACATTTTCTGTTGGACTATAATTTCACATATACAGATAGTATTACGGAAAACACTGCTGATGAACACCAATATCATAGGTTTTACAGATCCAGGTAAGAGATACTGTACGAGTGGGGTGTGGGGTGGGGGGACGCAGGTGAAGGGGGCAAGCATACATAAACAACTATGACGGATGAGCAACCACCAAGCACCAAGAACTCATTGGTGGTTTCTGTAGCATACAAGATTGCATTGTGTTTGTCAATTGTCACAAAGAACTCTATTACACCAATAAGAATCCTCACTAGTAGGCCATTACAAGAAGGAAAAGTGATAAGAGCTCTGAGGGCGGATGATGGGGAGGAGATAAAGGGTTATCTGTGGGTACAAAGGGCAGAGAGAGAGAGAGAGAGAGAGAGAGAGAGAGAGAGAAGAACAGAGAGAGGATTTTGCACATAGTCACTGGCCGTGAAGTAGACTTCAGTATGCACTTGACCATCCTATAGAGATGCTCAGGGATGCATTTCAAACATCTTTTGTGTATGACACTAATAGTTTTTAGGGGAATTTTAAATAGACAATTGGTGAGTGTAAAGTTGTTTTTACTTATTCGTTATGTTATCTGAAAGTGTTGTATGGAACATTAACACCATTGTCGTTTTCAAAAATTCAAATGTTTGTAAATCTATCGGACCAAACTGCGTGGTCATCAGTCCGTACCTTACAAACTACTTAAACCTAGGTAAACTAACTTAAGGACAACACACACACCCATGCCCCAGGGAGGACTCGAACCTCCACGACGAGCAACAGCGTGCTCAGCAGCGAAACGCGTTAGACCGTTCGGCTATTCCACTGGGGCCATTGTCGTTTTATAGCCTTTGATAATGACGTTTGTCGAAACGCGCAAGGCTTTAATAAAGTGCTATCGTGGCAGAGGCAGTTAAAGTTATTTTCTAATTTTCAAATAAATAAATGTTATCTCTTCAATGGCTTGGTGCGCGAGTCTTACGCGCACTTATTCGAAGTTTTCCCATCTGTCTCGGTGTTTTATTCCATTGCCCCTCGTATTTGGGAGCGGCTTTTCTTCGTATCGCCACAAAAACGATGTTGGTGGGGCAGATAATCGGGCAGTTGTTGGCGCTCGCCGAGTTTGCGGAACAGTGCAGGGCGTAACGGAGCAGAAGCCGGGGGCATCCCCCAGGCATTGTCTGCGCCGGCCAGATAGGCAACCGGCGCGGCGCAACAGCGCGGTCCCGCGCTATGAATAAAACACGGCGCGCCCGCGGGAATAGAATGGAAATGTCTGCCGTAGGCCCAAGCCAAAGTGCGACGCTTTGTGCTCTGGAGTTGGCGACAGCGTGAGATTAACTCCAGACACCCCACCAACTCTCGGCTCTAATAAACCTCCCCTCTTTTATATTTGCTTTGCTGCCGTCCTCTGCTAGACAATCGTCATCTGCCGCCGTCCGTTTTACTGGCGCAGTCTCCTGTTTGCCACAATCTTCATCTGCTAACCACGTCTGCCACGTAGGCGGAAACTATTCCTGATGAAGAGGCGTCGCTCTACACGCCACTATGTCACTGTGCAAAGTGGGTTTTTATCAGGACAGTCGTTTTCCTGTGTGGACTGAATGAGAAGGATTCCAGCGAAGGCAAATTTTAAGACTATGTAGTGATGGTACTCCTGTTATAAACACATTGTTCTGTGGTCAACGTCGTAAAAGTTAATTAATAAAATTAAACATATGATAATGTTCAATTGTTGTAAAGCAAAGGGATCAAACTACTGAAGTTGTAGGTCTTTAGACTAACGAAATGCATAAAAACTAAATTATGGTAACAACAACGCTTACATGCCCGGGTAAGTGAGGGGAGATCTTGAATGTCCGACGGGAAGCGACCGCTCACGCCGTGGCAAAGCGCCGTAAATATTACGACCATTCACGCGCGGCGAAAGAAAGAAAAAAAAATAATAAAGAAACGGAGCATAATCTTACCCAGTGTTGACGAGGATGGGTCAGGGAATTGACCGTGCCTTTTGAAAGTAACCATGCAGGTTATCCACAACAGAGTGAAAGAATCAGTAGTCCAATCAGACGCTACTTGGAGTGGCATTTGATCTCCTTTTGAACTCATCGGTTTTTAACGTGAAGGAGCAACACTCACTGCATACTTCCTAATCTCGTGTCGGACTTCATATTGCCCGGCATGGATTTGGCAATTCGTTGAAAGTCCCCTGCACAACTGATGTATGGCATGGCATCTCAATTAAATATCATAAATTTCAGATAATATTTTAGATCTGGGAAGCCAAATGATTCTCATGAACTGTACAGACCGTTTTACAAAGCATTCACAAACAGTTGTGACATAGTTACATTACACATAAATAAAAATCGATTTTTCTTTTGGGACATGAAGTCTATGAATGTCTGTGGACTGTCTCCGATTAGCCGATAATCAATGTTTCCCGTAATTATCGGTTCAATTGCGTATGACAACAGCGTACACTATTACGGAGACACCGCCAGCTCTCAATTGTTGACGTCTTGGGTCCACTGCTTTGTGTCATCGCCGCCACTCTAGTACCCTACAATAAGCTCTTACCAACTTAAATGTGGACTCTTCTGGATAAGCCACTGTTTTCCTTTCGTCTATGAATCGATATGGCCATGAACGTAGAACAGACGCTGCATGCGAAATGTACCGTCAGAAACTAACCTAGAGTCAGCCGTCTGCCAGCGTAGCCTGTTAACAGCAAATTGCGTCGCACTCTACCGTTAGATACATTCGCAATATGTCGCACATTCATTTCTGCGGTTACTTCACGCATCATTGTTTGTCTGTGAACACAATTCCTTGCAAACGACATTGCTTTTGGTCATTTTGTGCAGGCCGTTAGACACTGCTTTATCTTTCGTGACAAGTAATAAATGAAATGGGTTTTTTCGGCTTGTAGTTCTGTATTCCTGTCGATCAGCTGAAGAATTTCTTCTGTTGTCCATGATTTCCGAGCAGTTTCCTAAGCTTCCAATGATTTCTTATGAATTTATGCTAAAGTTTGTAATAATTATTTTTAATTTTAATTCTTTTTTTCTCTCTTTTGAGATATATTCGCATTCTTCAATTGAACTGCAGATCCTACACCTTCTGCATCTCATTTTGCAGTGCTTCCAGATTCTCATAAAGCTCTGTCTCCCCTTCATAGAGACTGAATAGTGGTCTGAGTATATGTTATTGTCGTTGTTGTGGTGTTCAGACCGCAGACTACCCTGTCCTGTGCAAGCTTCTTCAACTGAGAATACGTTCTGCAACTTGCATCCTTTTGAATCTGCATCCCTTTGAAACCCTCTACGATTTTTATCCCACACACTGCCTTCTAATGCTACGTTGACGATTCCTTGATGTCTCAGAATATATCCCTTCTCTTAGTCACGAGACGCCAAAAACTCCTTTTCTTCCCAATGTTTAAGTGCACCTACTCATAGTTACATGATATACCCATCTAGTCTTCATCGTTCGTCTGTAACACCACATTTCGAAATCTTCTTTCATCTTTTTTGTCTGAATTTCTTATTGTCAAAGTTTCACTCCCATATAATTCTACACTCCAGACAAATTCTTTCGGAAAGTTAAAGGATTAAAGTACAGCCCTCAGTCGCGAAGGTAACATTTTTTACCAGGTTTCGGTAATATCTAAGATTGCCTTCATCAGAAAAATTAATACAAGTCATATAATAAGAGCTACAAATCAGCGGAAAAGGATGATGCCTGTGTGCAATGGTGCAGCCACTAATGGCTAACTCTTCATATATATATTTTTTGTGACATAATCTTTACCGCTGATTTGTAGCTTTTATTGTGTAACTTGTATTAATTTTATTTCTCTGATGAAGGCAATCTTAGATATTGCCGAAACCTGGTTAAAAAATAAATAAATAAATAAAAATCTTCGCGACCGAGGGCTGCACTTTCATCCTTTTAAGCTTTCAAATTTTAAGCGTTCAGAAAGGACTTCCTAACATATTGGATATCAACAACTTTCGCTTCTTCATAAACGATTTTCTTCCCGAAGCCATTCTGCATTTTACATCTTCTTTGCTTCGGCCATCAGAAGATATACTGCTACCAAACAAAATAAGAGGAGCAACTAATCAAAACGTATATTGTCCACTTCCGGACAAAATTGAGTTTGATATGGTTGTCGAAGGTATTTTATGTGCTCTACACATACTGAAATAGTATGCTGAAAATGAATGGTTAAAACCATCGTATATTGGCCACATTACTGAATGAATCAGAAAGTATAATGTCTACCATTTATGTTTCATTTTGCTCCCTTTTCTTCTAATTTGGCAATTCTGTCGATTTTAACACGCGTTAGGGTTTACAATGCCTCAAAGCATTATATGTCATTGTCGCCTTCTGGCATTTTTTGACACTACTTGAGTCAAATCTTTGTTAGCAGTGCACAGCGGCAGAATAGTGTTGTGGTTTCTGTGTATTGATCCCAGTGGATTTAGAAAAAGAAAGTGTGGTTGTTGGGAAAGGTGGTATAGATAGTGGGACAAGAAAACGAATGAAGAAAAAACGAGAAATGGGAACTGGCACACATTTGGAAGAAGAAAAACAACTTAATTTTTCGTGTCTCATTTAGACGTTCCTTGCAGCAGCTTCACATATTGATTCTGATTACTTACATGAAGAACCTGGAATGAACACAATGTAGTAAATTTGCTGTAACCTATAATATTCTGCCTGTAACAGATTATTGTGTTATCCAGTTTCTCACAGTAATGTTATGCTCGAAAAAACGACCGTCTGTCGTCTTCCATATATTTTTTAAAAAAATTGTAATTTAATTGAAGTCACTAGATTTGCATTTTATTAAAACTAGAACCCCACTCTTTTCGAGGCATGAGGAATAGCATTTCTATTTTATGTTTTAAAATATTAGTTTCTGAAATGTTAGTTAATATTGCTACGATTTTGTTTTTTTTAATAATTTATTATTATGTTTATGAATGTGGCAATAAGTACGGCTTCTCCATTACGCCACTGTCCCTGTACGAATGTGTATTTGTTTTACTTGTAAGTGAATGCACGAGAATCTAATGGCTGTCTGAATGTGCGTAGTAATAGCTTGCTATACATTGTTCTCTCTGGCCAAGAGTCGATAGTTAGTCGTTACCAACCTCTGCTGCTAGTGCTACCAAAGAGGTTTCTACACCCTTTGGTTACCAGCCAGTCGACGAGCCATCTCCAGGGCGAGACTTGCGTCCCCACCACCTATGTTGTTTCTTGGGTTTTGCCAGTTTTCGGTAGCTTCACGCCTCCTGGCCGCTCGGTCTTCACATCGTACTCGGATCGTGGTGAGGTGTGATTGGTTCTGCTCTTGTGTCCGCACAGATGGTAGCGATTCGTTGTCTAGCATGTTTAACTTAGACTCTTGAACTTAGATTCATTTTTCAGAATTTTTTTTCCTATTGTGTGCAGAAGTGTGTTCTAGTTTTTCAAACCAGTGATTTCCAACAGATAAACATGGAGTATGTGTTACTAGTTGCAGTTTGATAATGGCTTGGTATATTCAAACCTTTTATGATTATGTGGCGGTGTACGAACTCTGTGTAAATTATTTTTAGCTTTGTGCGGCCCGATTTTTAACAGACACAAGCATGTAAAATCTTTTTTATCGTTTCCTTCTGTGAGTGATATGTGTTCCACTTGGTTGGTTCTTAGAACAAAGCATTCAGCTACCACTATCATTTGTTCCATGCCTATCAGGCAAGTAACTATACATGTATCCTTCTGATTTCCACTAACATTTCGCGATCATCTCTCCCCACCTATTAGTATACACTCAGTCCTTGTCAGTAATTCTCCCCAAGCTTCGTAAACCTCCTTCAATAGCTTGTTTATGAAATTCTATGTATTTATAAGGGTTGCAGGCCATAGTTTTTATTCTCACTTTTCCGTCTTTGTAATTATTTCACTTTTATGGTATCTGTAATCGCTCATCGCGTGTAGCTGCATTTCATTCGCTTCCTTGTGTAATTCTAAACATTTCTATGGGTTGCATGCCTTAGTTTTTATTTTTATTTTTTCGACTTTGTAATTATTTCACTTGTCTAGGTTTTGATACTGGACTTCTTCCGTTTCTATGAATGCTCCCAATCGCCTATTGCTGCTATTCAGTAGCTTCCTTATGAAATTCTACACAGTTCTAGGGGTTGCAAGTCGTAGTTAATTTTCTTTATTTTTCGAAAATTCAATTTATACATTTTTATGGGTTTTCGGAACCACGTGGGTGTGAACTCAGATTTCAGGGGTTTGCAGCTAGTCACCTGAATTCACGCCACATCTCATAAAACCAGAGCCTAGATATCTTCTCTCAAATTGAAACTTAAAGAGTCCGCCTTGATTTTGTGTAATGAATCCGATTTGTAACCACTTCACATTCAGTGGAGTGCGATCATGTAACTTCGCCGTGTGTCGCCGATAGCGTGTTTGCTCGCGGTCTAATTTAAGTGCAACTTAACTTTGCTGCACTGACGCACCATCTCAAATCAGACATGACAGACCAGAGCCATCTTCGCAGTTTTATTGTATATTGTGCTGTGTGGTACCTCCGGGTTTGCTGAATTTCGCCTAGGACAGCGGCACCAGCTTCTGCCCCGTTTCAGCACGCTGATTTTGGTGAGTTTCGCTGTTACATTGCATGCGTGTGAGCGAGTGAGTGTTTTTTTGAAAATCGTCCCCCCAGTGGCGTTAAGTTCTGTGTAATTTATGTTAAAATCAATGCTGGGCACCGTCAGTATTAGATCATTTAAATGGGATGCATTTTTATTGTATTAACAAAATTGGTTCCCCATTTTTCTTGCTTTCGACCTGAATAAACAAGTTAAGTTCAGTATTATTTTGACTCGCTATAAATTGTAGTTTTCGAGCCCCTTCCCCCTTTTATTTAATATCGTTTTTCACCAGTGCTGATAACAAGCTCAAATGCAATTTTCTTATGTTTAATTTCCCTTGCGCCATAAATGTTTTTCTCGGCCAGCTTTATGAAATAACTTTAATTGTGGTGGCTTGTTTATTAATGCCTGTGTGTAATTTCGTATAAGCTGCTACGTTTATTGGCCACTGTATCGTTAACTTCCTGTTATTAGAGTAATTTGAACCAAGTCAGTTCTCAATTTGGGCCGGGGAACAAGGTTTCGGAGCAGGCAGTAGCCGGTAGTTCACACGGACCTTTCGCTAATTTTACTGCTACAATAAAGTTTTTTTATAACAGTAAACTCTTATATGGGTACCTCTTACCAGAATTAAGCTTTTATTTCGTACAGTGGCCCACTTTTAAGCTTTGTAGCATTCCTTGAAGTAAACATTAATCTTATTATAAATGATAAAACTCACGGTATGTTCGAATGTGTAATATAACATTTTCAAATATAAAAGTTAACGTGCAGTAATGAAGGTGTGTTACTAAAAACACATCAAAACGTCTAATGCCCCATATGACGGATTAAAACGTATATTGTCCAAAATAGAAATGGATTTTGTAACCTAACTAAAACAAAACTGATCTCTTGCAAGGCATATTCTAGTTCAGTAGTTCAAAACGGATCTAACTGTGAAAATAGCTTAAAATTTTATTGAGTATTTTAGCAGATATTAGTTTTTTGCTTCTCCTGAAATATTTAAGTCAACGGACATTAAACTTTTTGATTAGTTGCTCCTATTTAACAAAACTCATCAACTACTTTATGAAGTCTCATTACCTAATTTCTTCAGCATCGCCTGATTTGCGGACACTACATTCCATTACCCTCGTTTTACTTTAGTTAATATGCATCTTATACCTTCTTACAAGACACTGTCCATTCCATTTATTTGCTTTTCCATGTCCTTCGCCGTTTCTGATAGAATTACAAAGTCGTCAGCAAACCGCAAGGTTTTTATTCCCGCTCCCTCACCAAATTTCTCCTTGCATTACTTCACAGCTTTCTCAGTGTACATATTGAACAGCTATCTTACTCCTGTCTCAACCACTGCGACTCTTTCACGCTCTGCGACTCCGATAATTGCTGTCTGGTTTTGGTACAAGCTGAATATATCTCTTCGCTCCCTATATTTTATCCCTGCTACCTTTAGAATTTGAAAATCTGTATTCCAGTCAACGTTGTCAAAAGCTTTCTCAGATAAATGATAAAAGACGTATGCTTACCTTTTCGTAATCTATCTTCTAAGATAAGTCTTAATATGAGTATTGCCTATGTGCTCCTAAGTACACTTCATATTACAAAATCTGGTTTCGGAATCATTGTCTAAATGATGTACCATATGTGGAACCTTCTCGCGCCCCCAGGTCTTTTACTAATGTACCTTTTCTTCTTCTTATGCTCTAACAAGAATATTCGCTGTTACTATCTTAATCTAGGTTGGAAGTAAGCCGTAAGACAATACAACTAATGAGAACTGGCAGAAACACAAGAAGCAAGAGACATAACATTTATTTTGAGATCATGATGAAGAGAAAATAACACGCAACATACAAGACACCAAGATCATATAAAGTAGTCTAGCAAAGGAAAAAAAAAGTTATCTATAGCGAAAAGGTTACTTACTGCTATGAAACGTTGGCTTTCAGTTTAGAAAGAAGTTGTGAAAATGTACGATTGGAACTCATATTTGGATGAAAGAGAAACATGGACAGTGGAAAAATCGTTGTAATCAAATCATTTGAGATATAGTGCTACAGACGAATGCTGAATATTAAATGGTCTGATGTGCTGCGTAGAATTGGCAAATAAAGAAATACATGGAAAAACACTGATAATAAGAAGTGACGTTGATAGGACATATACTGAGGAATTAGCGAATAACTGTAATAGTATTGGAGGGATTTGTAGAGACTAAAAAAATGGAATACATCCAGCAAATAACAGATGATGTCAGTTACTGGAGCTACTCTTAAAAAGAAGAGGTTGACAGGGACAGTAATTCTCGCACCTATCGTACGATTGTTTAATAAGTAAAACAAATACATACAAAAAAAGGCATTACTACAGCCATTTTGTGCTTATCGCTATCCTACTTATTTATGGTGACATTTGTCACATCAGAGTATATGCATGGCGTTACTTAGACTCAGGAAAACGTGAATCGCAGTACATTCTAAGGGGAGGAATAATACTGAAATGTTTATATTGGGCTGTGCTAGGGCAGTTAAATAATTAGATGGTGTCGAGTGACAATTTGTGCTTGACGTGGATCCTGCTCTGCGCCAATGGGTCGCTTTAACCACTGGTCTATTCGGAGTACGCGTCCCGTCAGTCCCAAATTATTATATGTGGCACGCTACGGTGGTAACGACCTTATCGTCCAGATTTCTCTTATAGAGATTTCCGCAAAGGTTCTAACAATATTTCGCATCTGTGATCAATAAATGAGCTCAGACACAATTTACGAGTAAATACAATTTAAATATTGGCGCGGTGTTTGCGCCTTCGGACATGGGCGAGTCGTTTATAAACCAAACATTAAATTAGAAATATTGGATTTCGTGGCTGCTGCATTCCGCATACTTGCTTCTACGTGTACACTGTAAATAAAAAGAAATGTGTCCACACGTGGAAAAACGAATATTGAAGCCAATGTAAACTCGGGTATATTTGAAAAATCTGAGGCAGCATAACAAGTTCTCAACTACACCCAACGTATCTGTTACTACGACATGGACGATAAACTTTACCTAATTTTGAACCGCACTTTTAACTGATTTACCTAATAGTTTTGTTTTCCCTTTAAACGTGAGTTAATTTCTTTTCTAGATGCGTACCAGTGTTACCGCGTCATATAATGTGAACACAGCAAGAAGCTCAGCGCGATAGAGATAGAGAAATATTTTTTTAAATTAATTTGCAACTGAAATTTGAACTCAGATTATTACTGGTGTCTAGTCATGAGGGAAGTAGACGCATTTGATAAGTACAAGATAAGAGGATTTTTCACCAATCAGCATTCATGGACCCTAGTCCCTGGCCCCTGGCATACCTTGTCTAGAAGAAGGGATAGATTGGTAGGACATATTCTTACACATCAAGGAATCGTGAATTTAGCATTGGAGGGAAGTGTTTGGGGTAAAAACAGCAGAGGAAGACCAAGAGATGGATACAGTAAGCAAATGGATGTAGGTTGCCGTTCTTTTGATGAGATGAAATGGCTTGCTCAGGATAGCGTATCGTGGAGAGCTGCATCAAACCAGTCTCCGGACTGAAGACCACAACAACAGCAACATACTTAAAGGATAATTCACCTCGTAATTACGTCAGCTTTGTATGTCCATTTGAAGTTACAATCAAAACACGGTTAAACAGTAAATTACAATTTTGCTAAAGAGAGTTGGTAACATAATAATCGTGAAACTTTGGAATCTTATATTGGGGAAGGTAAACAAACAAAGTTACGTAATAACATGGCCTAAGTAGCAACACTGAAAACGGAAACTGACGGAGTTATTAAAAATCAGTTGGTAATGCTTCAAAAAACATACTAAGAGGTATAATGTAAAAGACCCGGAAGCTTAGGAAATTCCAGTTACCTGTCAGCACTTACAGAAAAAGATATCCAATTCAAATGTTGTAATGGGCACTCATGTTTGAATAGTAAGTTTAAAGTTTACGGGACTCTTGTGGTACAAAATCTGTTCACAAAAATGCCGTACTGAAGTGCTGAGGGCGAGATACATTTGGAGTTCTAAAAGATGCCAAACGCACTTTATTGAGTTGAATAGGAATTGGTATCTCTAAAAATGGCAAACATAGGAATTGGATACACAGTCGCAGGCACAAAGGACTTAACGACGAGGAAACTGTGGATATCCGAGGACATACTTCAAAAGATTAAAAGGAATTTATTCAGGAAACAGAAGAAATGCAACAGAAGTATTCACTTAGGTGAATTAAAAGAAAATGACTAAGTGATAAAAATCAAAAATCCGAAATGACGTACGACCTGTTTCTGAAAATTGTCGACAAAATAGTAGAGAAACGATATTCAGTATTCTACGCGTATTAGTTCATCTCCTCCAAGACGGAGACGGTCCTAGAAGTGTTTCTACTTCATCATTGAAAAAATTTTTTACAAGCATCTCTGACACTAATATACACAATATCATACCGAGTAATTATGATGAATGTACTATGTCGTATACGAAGCGTTGTCGTCACATTCGCAGAATGTTTATATAACCTTCCATTTGTACGAAACCAACAAACATATTACTTGTTTCTTCTGAACCTTATAAATGGACATCCTGCACTCTTATGTTGAAATATTTGCGAAGTTTAGGAGACTTAACAGCGGGCTCATCAGTCCCTAAACTTACAAACTACTTATGAACTAGCTTATACTAAAGACGACACAAACATCCATGACCCAGGGGTGATTCGAACCCCCGACCGTAGCAGCCGTGAAGACCGTGACTGGCGCGCCACAGAGCGCTCGGACGCTTCGGCCGGCCCCTGCAATCTTATCCCCTCAAGGAAACAATGAACTTACTTTCTGAATTTCCACTTTGTAAAGTCGTATAGAATTCTTTTTTGGTGCAAATCATCACTTTGAAGGTAAGTATTTTATTGCGCAAAGGCGAGATGTATTCGTTGTTCGTTCTCAGTCGTCACATGGGCACCTCTTTAAAGAGTTAGGCATCTTAAATTCACCATGCCAACACATTTTCGCTAGTGGAATTGGTGTTAAGTAATCCATAACAATGCCAGAATAATGGCGGCCCAAACACCTATACCACAATAAAAATTAATGCGCTGTAAGTGACTAAGAGAGGAAGAAAAATGCAGTGACGAGATATTTTGATCACTAGGCGAATAACATTAACTGTCTGGCAGGAGGCAAACAAGTTTGGAAACTTACCCAAATATATGCCATGGAGAACTCCTATTTCACAGACGAATTATAAAAATAAAAACCGCAACTAGTTCTTTAATAGAACTGCATGAATAACACTAAGAAATGTATTCATTGATGTTATCACTGATACATCTCCAGTAAATTGTATGACAAGGTATAAGTAACTTTTTCCTCCGTTGACCAGAAACAAGGGAACGAGATTAACAGATTTGAACATTTCTGTGGGTCTAAAGCATACGTACGTCAATTAAAAAAGGAAAAAAGTGTATCCTTATTTAAATAAGTAAACGTGGTAAGTAAAGTATCCATTTTTTATACTGTATATACAAGAAGGCTAATGACATAATTCGAAATGTGCTTTGCCAACGATTGGCGAAAATTAAAGATATCTATACACGTAGCCGTTAACAGAGGTAACAAGAAATACATATTTTATATTTACGATTCGTACGTCGTCTTTCATTATTACAGACGTACGGAAATGGCCGTGAGCTCCAAAGGCGCCTTGATGCGGAGCACGAGCCTGCTCTCCGTCGGAGGTTCCAGTTCTCCCTCGAGCATATGTGTGTGTGTGTGTGTAGCATACATTAGTTTAAGTGGTTTGTCAGTGTACGGACTAATGACCACTGAGGTTTGGTTCCACACCACTGAAACACTTGAACAACTTTTTTCGTATCACATATTAAAATAGGTGAAATTTGAATAACTTTGGTAAAAGCGTATGACGCGACAAAACACTTTACGTGGAAGCCCATATTATAGACATTGATAAGTAAGAGTAAAAACGCACATACCGTCCAGATTTCTATAAATAACGTTGACTGGTGCCGTTATTTCGTTTACCTTTCGGCGAAATTGGGTTCCATATATTATAATTAATTAATTTTGAATAATCCGGCGAGGAAAAGAGTAAATTGACAGACAGATAGTGGAGGAGAAGATAGAAGTAAGGGAGGGAGAGCAGGTAGACAGAGACGCGAGATGGAGAAGAAGAGGATTGGGGGGCGAGAGGGGGTGGGGGTGAGTAGAGGAGGAAGCAAAGATAAAGTATGTGTGGAGTAGTTCAAAGAATATGGAAAACGATTGCGTTCCTCAAGGAGAATTATGCATCCCTATCTCCATAGTCGGTAATCTGTATTATCTTTATGTTTATGGAAACAAATGGACTAACAAAAGTTGCCGCGGTCGAGTGGCCGAGCGGTCAAAGGCGCCTTCCTTCAGAGCGGGCCGTTGCTCGCCGTCGGAGGTTCAAGTCCTTCCCCGGGATGATTTTATGGGAAAATGTATTCCTTTTCTCTTTTTCTTTCTTCCTAACATATAGATGTGTACGTATTTTAAATTCGAAGATTTTTTCATTTACTTTCCCATTAATTTCATACCGGACTGAGCGACAGTAAAGGACAGCTGGGTGTACCTAGTAAAAAGAATTGTACTGGCGAGTTAAAAAGCTCACTTAAGGTTTTACTGTAGCTTCATGATTTTTTGCGAACATTTGGGACAAATATAATAAAGAGATAAATAACAGAAAAACATGGACGATACGATACGACTTCGACTCTACCATTGTAATACAGGTAATATTCTTTCTGACCGTATATTAACAAACGGCGAAAACTATTCAATATTTGGATTTAACTTTGACAAACATAAATTTTATTTGATCTTTTACGTCTTTAAATTAATAATGTCTCTCCCATATTTTCATTATCTTTTTCCGTTATAATATTACCTGTCTTGCCGTGGTAGTTTTTGCTCTTGTTCAAGCTTCTTTGACTGTACTCAATTACGTAAAATAAAGTGTCAGTGCCAAATCGCCGAGATTTTTGGAAATATCTCTGAAAAGATGTGACATACGAAAAAAAGAGGAAATTTGTAGTGTTTGCTCCTCTACAAATTCGTTTATTCAATTTTCCAGTCAGATGAACAGTTAAACCGTTGCGCGTGTAAATTGTAGAAGTTTAGTGTTATAGACCAGCACTCGAAGTTAATTTAGTGACAAATAAACTTACAACATTACCGACTGAAAATAAAGCGGATTTATACGAAAATCTGTAGAAATGTTAGCACACCCAAGCTCTCACTCAGGAAGAAGTGAATTAAAATTAAAGAATAAGTATTTCTGACAAACCATATTTTATAATTGTAGAAATTTTACCTCAAATGTAACTACTCTAAATTATATATAAATTACGCACAGTTAATGACGTTTCAAATCTCATTTGTAGCATCGTTCATTTCTGCCAACTATTTGTAACCTGTAATATGTGCTAGTTTCACAATCGTTTCCAAAGAGTTCAATTGTTAACAATGTCAATCCAGCCAGCAATGCTATTCCAAATCAGTGATATTGTCAGTCAACTCAGATTGTAAGCTGAGGTTTGTGTCTTCCATTTGTTGTATGGAAGCTTTGTAAATGTGTACCGAATAATTTGAATGATAAATGTGGAAGAAATATGAGTATACCTACTCATACTGCCGCATCTATCTGTCTGCTTGATAAAGGCATAAATTTCTGAACGGGTTTTTATACTGTTTTCACCAATGGAATATGTGGTTCACGAGAAAGATTATGTGTATAATAATTAATTAATTAAGTTGCGTTGTAATTGGTGAGTATGTCGTGCAAACATTTGAGAAAAATAGCATTAATTACTCTTAAGAAAAGCTATATATTCTGTGACTTACGAACTTTACGTACACGTGAAAGTACATCTATACATCGTACATACCTATACACATACAACCTACTTTATAAGTTCCACGTCTCCTCCTAAACTACGGGACCGATTTCCACCAAACGTGGTACACATGTTCCTTACTATCAGGCAACAATTGCTGTTGCGATAAGAACCTCCTACGACACATACTTAAGGAGATATGACTTTTAAAACTATGAAATTGTGAAAAACGCCCCCAACATGCGATAATATTCTACATCTGTTTCTAAACTAATGGATCGATTTCAACACCAAGATCATATAAAGTAGTCTAGCAAAGGAAAAAAAAAGTTATCTATAGCGAGAAGGTTACTTACTGCTATGAAACGTTGGCTTTCAGTTTAGAAAGAAGTTGTGAAAATGTACGATTGGAACTCATATTTGGATGGAAGAGAAACATGGACAGTGGAAAAATCGTTGTAATCAAATCATTTGAGATATAGTGCTACAGACGAATGCTGAATATTAAATGGTCTGATGTGCTGCGTAGAATTGGCAAATAAAGAAATACATGGAAAAACACTGATAATAAGAAGTGACGTTGATAGGACATATACTGAGGAATTAGCGAATAACTGTAATAGTATTGGAGGGATTTGTAGAGACTAAAAAAATGGAATACATCCAGCAAATAACAGATGATGTCAGATACTGGAGCTACTCTTAAAAAGAAGAGGTTGACAGGGACAGTAATTCTCGCACCTATCGTACGATTGTTTAATAAGTAAAACAAATACATACAAAAAAAGGCATTACTACAGCCATTTTGTGCTTATCGCTATCCTACTTATTTATGGTGACATTTGTCACATCAGAGTATATGCATGGCGTTACTTAGACTCAGGAAAACGTGAATCGCAGTACATTCTAAGGGGAGGAATAATACTGAAATGTTTATATTGGGCTGTGCTAGGGCAGTTAAATAATTAGATGGTGTCGAGTGACAATTTGTGCTTGACGTGGATCCTGCTCTGCGCCAATGGGTCGCTTTAACCACTGGTCTATTCGGAGTACGCGTCCCGTCAGTCCCAAATTATTATATGTGGCACGCTACGGTGGTAACGACCTTATCGTCCAGATTTCTCTTATAGAGATTTCCGCAAAGGTTCTAACAATATTTCGCATCTGTGATCAATAAATGAGCTCAGACACAATTTACGAGTAAATACAATTTAAATATTGGCGCGGTGTTTGCGCCTTCGGACATGGGCGAGTCGTTTATAAACCAAACATTAAATTAGAAATATTGGATTTCGTGGCTGCTGCATTCCGCATACTTGCTTCTACGTGTACACTGTAAATAAAAAGAAATGTGTCCACACGTGGAAAAACGAATATTGAAGCCAATGTAAACTCGGGTATATTTGAAAAATCTGAGGCAGCATAACAAGTTCTCAACTACACCCAACGTATCTGTTACTACGACATGGACGATAAACTTTACCTAATTTTGAACCGCACTTTTAACTGATTTACCTAATAGTTTTGTTTTCCCTTTAAACGTGAGTTAATTTCTTTTCTAGATGCGTACCAGTGTTACCGCGTCATATAATGTGAACACAGCAAGAAGCTCAGCGCGATAGAGATAGAGAAATATTTTTTTAAATTAATTTGCAACTGAAATTTGAACTCAGATTATTACTGGTGTCTAGTCATGAGGGAAGTAGACGCATTTGATAAGTACAAGATAAGAGGATTTTTCACCAATCAGCATTCATGGACCCTAGTCCCTGGCCCCTGGCATACCTTGTCTAGAAGAAGGGATAGATTGGTAGGACATATTCTTACACATCAAGGAATCGTGAATTTAGCATTGGAGGGAAGTGTTTGGGGTAAAAACAGCAGAGGAAGACCAAGAGATGGATACAGTAAGCAAATGGATGTAGGTTGCCGTTCTTTTGATGAGATGAAATGGCTTGCTCAGGATAGCGTATCGTGGAGAGCTGCATCAAACCAGTCTCCGGACTGAAGACCACAACAACAGCAACATACTTAAAGGATAATTCACCTCGTAATTACGTCAGCTTTGTATGTCCATTTGAAGGTACTAGCACAGTTTTTTTTTTCATTAGAGTGAACAGCAATTGCGCTTCACGTATATTCGGAAAGTTACAATCAAAACACGGTTAAACAGTAAATTACAATTTTGCTAAAGAGAGTTGGTAACATAATAATCGTGAAACTTTGGAATCTTATATTGGGGAAGGTAAACAAACAAAGTTACGTAATAACATGGCCTAAGTAGCAACACTGAAAACGGAAACTGACGGAGTTAATAAAAATCAGTTGGTAATGCTTCAAAAAACATACTAAGAGGTATAATGTAAAAGACCCGGAAGCTTAGGAAATTCCAGTTACCTGTCAGCACTTACAGAAAAAGATATCCAATTCAAATGTTGTAATGGGCACTCATGTTTGAATAGTAAGTTTAAAGTTTACGGGACTCTTGTGGTACAAAATCTGTTCACAAAAATGCCGTACTGAAGTGCTGAGGGCGAGATACATTTGGAGTTCTAAAAGATGCCAAACGCACTTTATTGAGTTGAATAGGAATTGGTATCTCTAAAAATGGCAAACATAGGAATTGGATACACAGTCGCAGGCACAAAGGACTTAACGACGAGGAAACTGTGGATATCCGAGGACATACTTCAAAAGATTAAAAGGAATTTATTCAGGAAACAGAAGAAATGCAACAGAAGTATTCACTTAGGTGAATTAAAAGAAAATGACTAAGTGATAAAAATCAAAAATCCGAAATGACGTACGACCTGTTTCTGAAAATTGTCGACAAAATAGTAGAGAAACGATATTCAGTATTCTACGCGTATTAGTTCATCTCCTCCAAGACGGAGACGGTCCTAGAAGTGTTTCTACTTCATCATTGAAAAAAATTTTTTACAAGCATCTCTGACACTAATATACACAATATCATACCGAGTAATTATGATGAATGTACTATGTCGTATACGAAGCGTTGTCGTCACATTCGCAGAATGTTTATATAACCTTCCATTTGTACGAAACCAACAAACATATTACTTGTTTCTTCTGAACCTTATAAATGGACATCCTGCACTCTTATGTTGAAATATTTGCGAAGTTTAGGAGACTTAACAGCGGGCTCATCAGTCCCTAAACTTACAAACTACTTATGAACTAGCTTATACTAAAGACGACACAAACATCCATGACCCAGGGGTGATTCGAACACCCGACCGTAGCGGCCGTGAAGACCGTGACTGGCGCGCCACAGAGCGCTCGGACGCTTCGGCCGGCCCCTGCAATCTTATCCCCTCAAGGAAACAATGAACTTACTTTCTGAATTTCCACTTTGTAAAGTCGTATAGAATTCTTTTTTGGTGCAAATCATCACTTTGAAGGTAAGTGTTTTATTGCGCAAAGGCGAGATGTATTCGTTGTTCGTTCTCAGTCGTCACATGGGCACCTCTTTAAAGAGTTAGGCATCTTAAATTCACCATGCCAACACATTTTCGCTAGTGGAATTGGTGTTAAGTAATCCATAACAATGCCAGAATAATGGCGGCCCAAACACCTATACCACAATAAAAATTAATGCGCTGTAAGTGACTAAGAGAGGAAGAAAAATGCAGTGACGAGATATTTTGATCACTAGGCGAATAACATTAACTGTCTGGCAGGAGGCAAACAAGTTTGGAAACTTACCAAAATATATGCCATGGAGAACTCCTATTTCACAGACGAATTATAAAAATAAAAACCGCAACTAGTTCTTTAATAGAACTGCATGAATAACACTAAGAAATGTATTCATTGATGTTATCACTGATACATCTCCAGTAAATTGTATGACAAGGTATAAGTAACTTTTTCCTCCGTTGACCAGAAACAAGGGAACGAGATTAACAGATTTGAACATTTCTGTGGGTCTAAAGCATACGTACGTCAATTAAAAAAGGAAAAAAGTGTATCCTTATTTAAATAAGTAAACGTGGTAAGTAAAGTATCCATTTTTTATACTGTATATACAAGAAGGCTAATGACATAATTCGAAATGTGCTTTGCCAACGATTGGCGAAAATTAAAAATATCTATACACGTAGCCGTTAACAGAGGTAACAAGAAATACATATTTTATATTTACGATTCGTACGTCGTCTTTCATTATTACAGACGCACGGAAATGGCCGTGAACTCCAAAGGCGCCTTGATGCGGAGCACGAGCCTGCTCTCCGTCGGAGGTTCGAGTTCTCCCTCGAGTATATGTGTGTGTGTGTGTGTGTGTGTGTGTGTGTGTGTGTGTGTGTGTAGCATACATTAGTTTAAGTGGTTTGTCAGTGTACGGACTAATGACCACTGAGGTTTGGTTCCACACCATTGAAACACTTGAACAACTTTTTCGTATCACATATTAAAATAGGTGAAATTTGAAGAACTTTGGTAAAAGCGTATGACGTGACAAAACACTTTTACGTGGAAGCCCATATTATAGACATTGATAAGTAAGAGTAAAAACGCACATACCGTCCAGATTTCTATAAATAACGTTGACTGGAAATTTGTAGTGTTTGCTCCTCTACATATTCGTTTATTCAATTTTCCAGTCAGATGAACAGTTAAACCGTTGCGCGTGTAAATTGTAGAAGTTTAGTGTTATAGACCAGCACTCGAAGTTAATTTAGTGACAAATAAACTTACAACATTACCGACTGAAAATAAAGCGGATTTATACGAAAATCTGTAGAAATGTTAGCACACCCAAGCTCTCACTCAGGAAGAAGTGAATTAAAATTAAAGAATAAGTATTTCTGACAAACCATATTTTATAATTGTAGAAATTTTACCTCAAATGTAACTACTCTAAATTATATATAAATTACGCACAGTTAATGACGTTTCAAATCTCATTTGTAGCATCGTTCATTTCTGCTAACTATTTGTAACCTGTAATATGTGCTAGTTTCACAATCGTTTCCAAAGAGTTCAATTGTTAACAATGTCAATCCAGCCAGCAATGCTATTCCAAATCAGTGATATTGTCAGTCAACTCAGATTGTAAGCTGAGGTTTGTGTCTTCCATTTGTTGTATGGAAGCTTTGTAAATGTGTACCGAATAATTTGAATGATAAATGTGGAAGAAATATGAGTCTACCTACTCATACTGCCGCATCTATCTGTCTGCTTGATAAAGGCATAAATTTCTGAACGGGTTTTTATACTGTTTTCACCAATGGAATATGTGGTTCACGAGAAAGATTAGGTGTATAATAATTAATTAATTAAGTTGCGTTGTAATTGGTGAGTATGTCGTGCAAACATTTGAGAAAAATAGCATTAATTACTCTTAAGAAAAGCTATATATTCTGTGACTTACGAACTTTACGTACACGTGAAAGTACATCTATACATCGTACATACCTATACACATACAACCTACTTTATAAGTTCCACGTCTCCTCCTAAACTACGGGACCGATTTCCACCAAACGTGGTACACATGTTCCTTACTATCAGGCAACAATTGCTGTTGCGATAAGAACCTCCTACGACACATACTTAAGGAGATATGACTTTTAAAACTATGAAATTGTGAAAAACGCCCCCAACATGCGATAATATTCTACATCTGTTTCTAAACTAATGGATCGATTTCAACAAAATTTTGTACTAATATTCTTTAAGGTCAGGAATCATTTGCTATGGTTGCAAAAGACACCTACGATACATAATTCATACGATATCACGTATAAACAACGAAAACTGCCCCATCTTGGGGCGCTTGAGAGCATGATTTTATTCTTCAACTATTTGGCAATGGGAGCACTTTGCGACTTGCAGTAAACTCTTAAAATAATTTCAAATCTTTATGACCCTTTTTGTCGCTAACAACCCCAACAATATGATGAAAGGAAAAAAGGTTTCAGATGTTCAAATGTTTGAAGAGCTTATGGGACTTAACTACGGGGTCATTAGTCCCTAAACTACAAACTACTCATGAACTACCTAATACTAAGGACGGCACAAATATCCATGCCCGAAGGAGGATTTGAAGCCCCGACCGTAGTGGCCGTGCTGATTGTTACTGGCGCGCCGCAGACCCCTAGGCCACCGCGGCCGGCGATAAGAGGTTTATCGCATACTACTTTTCCGATGTTCATGATGTATATCTACGGCATTTGGCATGACGTTGTATTCGCGAGACATTTCACAGACAGTACACATACATATATACCACTCATTGTTCTTTCAATAATATATCACAGTTCGACATTTAGTTCACGTGATAGAAAGTTCAATTTGGTTAATGAAAATGGGGTTTCGATTTGTTACGTCTTTACTTCTAACACCATTCACGACATATTTTGCTGAAATTATGAACATATACAGCTGAATGTACTTTCTAATTTACATCCTCCTGAGAGATCAAACTTCTGTGGTCATCGGTCTTTGAGTAACAAACTACTTACAAAAAACCTATGCCTGGAGTTGGACTCAAACTTCCGAAGCAGGCGGACGTCAGATCCGTAATGTGACGCTCTAGAACACACGGCAATTCCTGCGCGACAATCACTATGTAAGCACGAAATCACAAGAGAGCTATAAATGGTCGGTAAATTTTCACTCAGTTAGTATTTGGCGCATTAGAATTGTTAAACGTAACGACGAGATAAATATTACTTAATCTTAGCTATCGTGTCGCATTCTATCGACGGAATCTACACAACACTCGAAAGAACCTATTTCCTTTGTCATAGAATGGCATATGATATCACAACATGTTTCAGATTCCATATACGAGGTATGTAGACAAAGTAAATTCCAATGGTTATATAAACCAAACGTGAAAAAATACAGAAAAAATATTTATTGTATAAAAATCTGCAACTGTTCAACTACTTTTATACATACCTTCCGAAATTTTGTAGCCACTTGTCATAGCGTGGGACAAGTTTTGTGAGCCTTCTTCATAGAAGGTTGCCGCCTGTGTATTCAACCATGTGACAAACATGTTCTTTCAGCTCATCATCGTTGAAGTGTTGACCACCAAGGACAGATTTTAAGCGTAGGAAGAGATGAAAGGAGTCTTCCTCTTCTCTTCACGTTGCCGCCCGACCTCACAAGGTGCAGGTAACCAAACAACTCTTACGGGAATTTTACTGGGACGTGTTTGATCATCCTCCGTACAGTCTTACACCTAAAACCTGTCCATGGTGGTCAACACTTCAGCGATGATGACGAGATGAAAGGACATGTTACCAAATGGTTGAATACACAGGCTGCACCTTCAAAAAAAAAAAAAAAAAAAAAAAAAAAAAAAAAGTTCAAATGTTTGTAGAACTTAAGGGACTTAACTACGGGTCATCAGTCCCTAAGCTTACAAACTACTTATGAACTAGCTAAGACTAAGAACGGCACAAATATCCATGCCCGAGGGGGGATTCGAACCCCCGACCGTAGTGGCCGTGCAGACCGTGACTGGAGGGCCTCAGTCCCCTCGGCCACCGCGGCCGGCGCGGCACCTTCTACGAAGAAGGTATACAAAGACTTCTGCCACGCTTTGACAAATGCCTACAAAATTTCGGAAGCTATGTAAATAGTGGTTTAATAGTTGTATATTTTTTTACGATAAATATTTTTTCTGTACCTGTACACGTTTGTTTTATATAACTAAACGTAACTTACTTTGTGGACATACCTTGTATCTGCTAACAGAAACCTGCGAAATCAGTAAAAGTCACTGGAAGGCCCTTCAGGTTGTCGGCCCTGCTGTGCCGCCTTTGGCTCGTTTATAATTCAGGGCCCGCGTTTCGGCCCTATTAGAGGACGGCGTCCTCAGTGGGCGTGGCGCCCCCCCCCCCCCCCTCCGTCCATTATCGTCGTCTGACAGTGCAGCGCGGCATTATGCGTCCCGGGCTCGGCGGAGTAGCTTTCGGACCGCTCCTGCCAAGTGGTTTATCGCGAGACAAAGCGCCCGAATATATCCACGTACCGGCATGAATCGTGTGCCGCGCTCCGAGGCACCGGTTAAAGCGGACCGCCCACCCTCCCGACTGCCGAGGGGCGCGTTACACCGGGCGCTGCATTCAGCGGCCAAGTTCCACACGATGCCTCAGAGGAAACTTCTCCAATATGTCCGCACGTTGCTGCACCCCCTATCAGCAGTAAAGCCCGAAGGCAACGGGCAATTAACACACTACAATAAATACACGGAATCCCACTTAGACTCTTCATCCCAAATATCTCTGGAACGACAATTGTAACCGACAAGAAAAAGACTTTCAGGGGCTCTAAGGTACGACAGGACCTTATGTAAATAGGTACCGTGAGACATCCGTAAATACCATTACGATGGGAATATTTGTCCGTCTGTGCAACTACAAATAAGTGACTCTTTGTTACCAGGTGCATTTCGTTTTAATGCTAGTAAAACATCTTCAGTATATATAATCGTGTAACGAACTACACATTGATAATTAAGTACAATCATACTTAAATTAGTAGATACAGGAGTGTATATATTAAAAACATATCCGTCATTTGGGACGTACGTCATCAAAATTAAAAGACAAGCACATCCAAAACAAACACGCGATAAAATTCATATCTCGCTCATCCAGAATTCGGTATGTAGAGCAGCGGTCTCGTTATATCTCATAAGATCTTCCTGGGAGCATTCTCCGCACGTATTCACCAACGGACACCTCAGGAGTTGTTCCATTGTTTGTATCTCCTCGCATTTACATCTATCTATGTCCGTATAACCCCATTTGTGCATTAGTTGTTTGTTTTGTGTCCCAGCCTCGTCGCCGCTTTTGTGTCTCGTTTCCGTCGTAGGTGTCGGTGGCCGAGTAAAAAGAGACCGACACAGGAATAAAGGATGCACGCTTGTGCAGGTACGAAGGTGAGCAGCCAGTGGGACAGCAGAAACTAGAAACACTAGAGTAAATTAGAACGAGATATATATTGCACAGAATTTATACAATACTTAACTTTTACATAGCTCACTACTGCAGAATGCTGATACTTAGTTGAGCTAGAGACCTGCCTAGTGCCTATCCGATAGCCAAGTCTTCACTGGTGCCTATCTGATTCCGAAGTGTTAGCTGGTTCCTATCTCAGTCCCAAGAGAACGATGTCGTTCAGTGGTGGCCACGAGCGGAGTTGTAGCAGAGGGCGCTCGTGGCTGACGTCGTAAGAACGCCGCGCCGTGCGTGCATGGCGGCGCGCGGCGGAAGTAGCTGGCGCGCACTTTAGACTTGTGCGACACCACAGTTTGCATAAGCCCATGCCCGTGCGGAATCGGTTTAAAGTTCTCCAATGTTGCCAATCTAGGTGAGAGCTAGGGGGAAGAGCTTCCTCATGACTGAGTGCGTCCGGGTATTTCTGTTTTCAGAGTGATTCTATGGGCTCCGCAGGTGGCTGAGTTGCGCTTATGAAAAGTTTGCCTAGATTTCAGTCATCTAGGTACAGGCTGGTGATTAAATACTGGGTGCTTCGGATCATTGAGTTGTTTATACCGTTCTTCAGAGCTGAGGATCGATCTTTTAATATGAGGCGGAGCAATACCAGCCAGTGAATACAAATGGTCCAGTTTGGTAGGTTTCAAGCAGCCCGTTGTCTTTCTGCAGGAATCATTAAGGACCGAGTATATTTCCTTTGTATGAACAGATCTTCCCCAGACTGTACATGCATACTCAGTCACAGAAAAACATGTGGCGAGTGTTGTGGTATGGAGAACGTTTGGTTTTGCACCCTACTTTGCAGATGTTAGCTTGTTGAGTATTCCATTTCGTGTTTGGAGTTTGGCCTGATAAATATATACAATTTGTTTTAAAATTACCTGACATTGTCAGTTTTGGAGGCATTCTGATACTTGTATAATTTTCAAAATGAAATGCCAAGATCGCACATTAATAATTTATTCAATGACGACTGGTTTCGATGAACTGTGTCACTGTCCTTTGGTTACATATATATTTTATAAGCTGATTATCTAGTTAAAAATGGGTATAAAATAATAAGTGCAACATGGCACTTAGTCACTATATAAAACAATACACACGTTAAAAATGTGAGTATTTTGAAACCTGTCATGTTTTTTAACTTGTGCATTTTGTGTATAGTGACAAAGTGCCATGTTACACTAATTTTATAGCTATTTTTTTAACAAGATCACCAGCTTTAAAATACATATGTGACGAGATGATAGTGACACAGTTCACCGAAACCGGACGTTATTGAATAAATTATTAATGTGCGATCTTGGCATTTCATTTTGAAAGCTATAAAATTTGTTTTGATATGTAAATCCAAACAGTTCGTTAGCAGAACATGTAAAGTACTGTTTGGTTACTTACAGAAATTTGTGGTCCTGGTTTTCACCATACATGATGCAGTGCCGAATTATTTCCTGCAATATTGTAGATTCTTCATTTCTATTCAGGATTATTCTTCTAATCTCCACTTTCATTGTTACACGGCCGGCCGCGGTGGCCGAGGGGACTGAGGCGCTCCAGTCACGGCCTGCACGGCCACTACGGTCAGGGGTTAAAATCCCCCCTCGGGCATGTATATTTGTGCCGTCCTTAGTATAAGGTAGTTGATAAGTAGTTTGTAAGTTTAGGGGCTGATGACTCCGTAGTTAAGTCCCATAAGCTTAACAAACATTTGAACATTTTTGAATTGTTACGCGGTTCATATTATGTTTTTCACACATCAGGTGTATTTGTTTTGGACAGTGTGTTGTTGTAATGTTGCCAACATTGCGACTTAAAGACGAACAAACACAAGATGAAAGATATGACGGGCAGGAAGTATTGATTTTGAAGATGTGTACTAAAGTGAAGGGGTAATTTGATATTAGGTGTGATGAATAGTGAGATGTAGAGTGAGATGTGGAGGGAAGATTGAGAGAGTTAGGGGCAAGAATTTCAGGGGATTATGTGATTTTTTTCTATTATTTTACACAGTTTGGCTTCCAATATTTATTTGGTCGTTGGGTAATTGATTGTTGTGTGCTTATGCTTTGTGTATGTGCAGGTTTTCATAGAAAGGGAGAAGGTGTCTGCCTCTACTGATCTGTTTGATTTCCATATATTTCTCTATGGTGTTGGTCGTGTGGTGTCCTTGTTTAAGGTGGTCTGAAAACGTTGAGTGGTTTGTACCATACTTCCACTCTGATGTATTATTTGTATCTAGTGTCCAGTAACTAGTACCTAGTGTTGGACAAACGTCCCCAACGTAATTACGTAAGCAACTACGGACGTCATGGTCACACAAATGAAGAAAGTAAACAAATATCATTTTCAACATGATTTTTTTTTCTTTTCTTTAATAGACACGCCATATCATTTTTTAATGAAAACTTTCAAAACGATTAGGGTTGGTAGCATCGACATACGTCAATTGCATCCGGAGAATTTGCGAAGGGAATTTTATGCTTGAAATAAATGAAGTGAGCAGATCGGACACTGTTACAGGCAATGTAAGGTTCACGCGTGAGTGTCTGGACGTGCACTACCTGCTTGCTTCTTACATTTCAAACGTCAGTTTCGCTTCTCAATTTATCCGTGTATAACTGGCCTATTGGGAGGCTACCAATGCCATTCTTCCTGCGATTTTTGTATGCTGACGATTCCATTAAAATCATATGGAGTGTCCTTTGGAAAATCATAAGATTGTGCTTAAAAGTTTTGTTTATGTTTTAGAATATATCACAGTAGTTAGTTTCATAGGCCCCTGCAGTACGTTCATGCCTATGTAAGTAGTTTCTCAATACCTAACATTATTCCATATATATTTATCGTGAAACATTTAGGTGGGATCACCGTATAAAGGTTGAGTGAAAGTCAGAATAACTCCTTCTCAATTCAAAATCTCTACGGAATTGAGAAACCTGAATTTTACAGTAACGAGTGGGTGTGGTGGTCTGTCTTTTACGGTATGCACGTAACATGGGATCCATCTTGAAATCGGGTACCTTGAATACAAGTCACATGCCCGAGTATGACTCTGACCTCGAACGAGGAGCATTTGCGCACTCCACAGCAAGGCGCCTTAGAGGGTACGGCTATTCCTGCGCGGATACCAATAACAGGTGCTGTAGTCATTGCTGTTATCATGGGAAACGCCACCCAGATTTCCAATTACCTGTGGTGATTTGCCAAGGAATTTGGTAGGTACGCGGCAAAACAAAAGATTTGTTTAGTTAAAATTAGAAAAAAAAGTCATTTTATTTACTTGGGTTTCATAATAAGACATTTCAACTGTGAGCTAACATCTGTTGCTTCAGATGTCTTAATATCATAAAAATTAATAAACAAAAGAAATACCAAAAGGCAGAAGAAATACATAGACTAAGCTTTGGCGCTCGTTCCTTACTCCATTTTAAGCACTCATGAACGACAGAACTTGTGTTCGATGCAGTCACTTACGTAGTTGACTCTGAAGGTTCTTTCGATATTTACTCCGGTTTCGGTACTCCAGAACCTGCTGTTCGATGCCGGCTTTCATACACTATTGTTTCTGTAAAACTGTATTAGAACAAATTAACGTGGATAATACAATGTTGGAAAGAAAAAGTTCATATGAACAAATAGTTTGTAATTCGCACTACTTAGAGGAGAGTTGTCACCGCCCAACATTGTCACTACTGAATTAGTTTGACGTATTGTAAAGGGTGAGTCAAAACTCCCAAAAATAAAGGCGAGTGACAATCCTAGAAAGTAAAATGTATATGTAATTCTTTCACTGCAGAAGTACCTCACATTGATGTAAAGTATGTCTGAGGTGGTGTTTCATAGTATGTGGCCTACTGAACATGGGCACTATTATGAAATCGTTCTAACTATTAAATAGAAAGGGACTCGCGTGATATCTCAGATGAAATCAGCACTTTCTGTCAAGTTCATGCCAGTAAACAGATTCGACGTAGCAGATACAGTTCAAAATTTATAACACTTTCGTATGGAAATACAGACATGACTGTTCTCATGAATAACAGTTATTTAATGTGTTCAACATGTTACCTCCCCCTTGGTTAGTGCGTATTTAAAGGCGCTGAAAGCAATATTCGTGCACTGACAGAAGGATTTCTGCATAAATGCAGCCAAACGCTTCTTCAGTACGTTGCTCGAGATTTTTTTATGCTTGTTTTAAGTAACCCGACACATTAAAGTCAACTGACGTGAGATCAGGTGATCTGGAAGGCCTTTTCACACAAACAAGTCGAGCAGTCCAATGAACAGGAAACTGACCTAACTACCGACGAACAACTGCACCTTCATTCAGAACCAAGGGAAAAACCACTTTCCAGGAGCCCATGAGCAATCAAGTTCCAGTTAATGAAGTCACAGGTACTACGTACTCCAAGCCATACTATAACTTTTACGTTAGGAACCATCTTAAAAGATGTGTTGGTTCTGGTGTCTCCAATAGTTGGGGTTAGGACGGCGCACATCACCCCCTACAAAAATGTTTGCCTCGTCACTGAACAAGATTTTTTGAGCAAACTAGGGGGCTCATAAATTTTGTACCAGAACTGCTACGTCAGTTCTGTTTGAAGGGAAGCAATTGTTTGACAGTGCGTATTTCATCTGATATATCATAGGACCCCCTTTTATTTAAAAGTTTGCCCGCTTTTCAATATGGGTCCCATGTTCAGTACGCTGAATAATGTAAAATGTAGACATATAAGTTAGTTGAATGGTCCGGTTTCACAGTCTCTGCAGAGTTTTTAAAATAAAGTGATTTGCTGCGAGTTTTGACTTACCCTGTACAGTACTCCAAAATAATTCAGTAGTGACAATGTTGGGCGGAGAGAACGCTATTGTAAATAGTGCGAAGTCATCTAGAAAATCTAAATACTTCAAAGTACACAACTGAAAAGGGGACAAGGGAGGGAAGCAGCAGAAACCAAAAATCTGTATGAATGAAGTAATATTGGAGAAGACTTTCTAATTCTTTAGTCATTCCACTACTTCTAAATCACTATAAATGGCGTGTAATTTAATTCGGGTTTGATAGAAGGGCAGTCGATGCGAGATGCCTAGTTGCTTTCAACGCTCAAAGTGAAATTAAAATTGAACAGTCTCTATAGATAAAGCCCACAACCTGTTGTCTTATAAAGACCCTCGCGGAGATGTCGGCACATAGGTCGTAAGTTCTAGTCTTTGAGGCTATTTGTGATGAAAGAATTAAATATATACTTTATTTTCAACGATTGTCACTCGCCTTTATTTTAGCGCAGCAATCGAGAACCTGCACAATCACAGACAATCTGGTCAAAACTTTTTCTACCCAATACTGAATTGTTCTCTTTAATTTGTTCTACAGAAACCATGATGTCTGAAAGCCCGCATCGAACTGCAGGTCTTCCGTTCTTGACTGTCGAAACCGGAGTAAATATTGAAATAACCACGAGAATCATCTACATAAGCGACTGCATCCGAGATAAGATTAGTCGTTTATAAGAACTTAAACTGGAGGGAGAAAAGAACGCGATTGATCTCGGTAACGCCAAAGCAAAGTTTTCTTCTGCCTTTTCGTATTTCTTTTGTTTCTTAATTCTTATTATATTAAGTCATCTGAAATAACAGAATTATAGCGCACACTTGCGAGATATCTTATTATTAAACGAAAGGGAATTCAATTTTTTTCTAATTTTAACTGAAGAAATATTTTACTTGGGCGCGTACCCTACAAATTCACTGGCCAATCAGCACATAGTACTACAATGTTTGGTGGCGTTTCCCATGGTAACAGTAGTGACTGTAACATCCGTTACCTGTATCCGCGTGGGAATGGGCATGTGCTCTAAAGCGCCTAGCTGCGGAATGCGCGGATGCTCCTCGACCGAGGTTCGAGTCCTCCTTGGGCACAGGTGTATCCATTGTCCTTAGAACACGTTAGTTTAAGTGGTTTGTTGGTGTACGAACTGATGACCATTGTAGTTTGGTCCCATAGCTTTGCAAATATTTAAATATTTGTTATCAATACCTCACAATACTCTGCGTCAGCCGCATATCCTAAGAAAGTTGAATGTGTTGGCGCAAGCCAGAAATGGACAAAAGATATACCGCGAAACTTCTTGGTGGGGTGGGGGGTGTAAGAGGGGGAAGGGGTACGATGCCAGAATGGTTACATGTACTCCCGTTGTGGACTGTAATGGTACGATCCGAAAACATCATTTTGTGGCATGCCAGAAGTTCCTTTTACTTCACAAGACGTCTCCTCGTTTATAATGACATGTTTTGTTCTGTTTTATACAACCACAATGACACAATTCCTCTGATATTCTACTGTGTCATGGGTCGTGGATTAAATGGGCGAGTTGGGGATCACACGAACCATATTAATTCTTCAGAGGAGAATTTCGGTCTCCAGAAAGTCATACACCAGACCATAAAACAGTTGTCAGGTGTACAATTTCGAATGACTTACTCAGATGCGGTCAAAAGAAACAAGCAGTAGTCTGAGATAAGATATATATTACAACAACGGCGCTTATCGCTGCGGCGTGGGCTACTTACGAAACTACAATCGCCAACATTCTCCTCCGAATGCGAAAATATATTGTTGACTCCCACTTACATAGGTAGAAATGATCATCAGAGTAAAATACGAGAAATCAGAGCCCGAACGGAGAGATTCAGGTGTCCATTCTTCCCGCGCGCTATTCGCGAATGGAATGGGAGATAATATAGTATAACGGTGGTTCGATGAACCCTCTGCCAGGCACTTAAATGTCATTTGCAGAGGATCCCATGTAGATGTAGATGTAGATATGGCCGCTTTGAGGTCAATTCAGGTTATATAATAGCTAGCACGTGCTGTTGAATCTGTCATGCAAGCATAGCGTCGACCAAGCTCATTGTGATTGCACCACAGGGATTTTCTTTATCACTTGTATGTTTTATAGCATGTAATTCCACTCTAACACAACTTAAAATACACATTACAACAACTACGGAGAAAATGGGCAACACGAGACCTGAGAAATACATGTGTTTTCACGCATTTATACTGTGGTTGCTCTCCTTTTTGCTCGTTTGTAGAGCCTGTTTTTATACACCAGCAGAGTAGTGGGAGAAAGTGGGTTTTATCACGTGGAAGGAAATCCTTAGAAAAATAACGGAATGAAGTCCGTGTTAGGCGACTCCGCTGCTCCGGAAGCAGACTGCGAGGAAGACTTCAGACAAATTGCGTCACTTTTTAACTCTTGCGAGACATGCTAATTCTGTTAGCTTGTTTGTATAATTCGCAGTACTTCCAGTTAACATCCCGCGCTGTAAGGGAATATTACGCAACGTAACGCGCGAAAGGAAAGACAATTTTTTTCTTGCTTTTGCTCTTCTTTTCTTCCAGCCGGTTGCGAACGGACGTTTTCAAATTGTGTCTACGTTTTGTAATGTCTAGAACACACGTATGACTCGTCGTAGGGGACTTAAAACACTAACACCCAATGTCAGGAATAAATATAGCGTCAATAGTTACACATATTTATAATTTAAACTCCAACTATAAAAATAACCTGATGTACTTACTTCATGCTCAAAGTGATTGTGAAATCAGATATAGGCGTAGCTATTAGCACATATTGACACGGATTAAAATTAAGTAATAATGAAGAGCAGGCCGCGCGGATTGGCCGGGTAGTCTAAAGCGTCATGCTACGGATTGGGCAGGTTCGAGTCCTCTCTTGGCCAAGGATGTGTTTGTTGTCCTTAATGTAAGTTAGTTTAAGTAGTTTGTAAGTCATAGCAGTTTCGTCCAGTAGCTTTACAAACATTTGGTGAAGAGGAGACGAAGGTTTCGTTCGAAAGAAACATTGTAGCTGTGATAGTGATGTACTGAGGAGATGCCTTTAATACTTACGAATAATGATACTGCGATATGAAATACTAGCGTAGGTTATTCCATTGGAAAGGAGTGAAAATTGCTGAAAAGGGTGGAGACGGATATTGCACAAGAAATCGTAGTGCGGTACGGTAACATTCCTTTATTGAAATTTACAATTCTTAAAGACTTATTGCAACGTTTTTCTGTGCACTTCAAAATTTAATTTCAACGTTGCTATTGAAAAAGGAGAGCAAAACTCACATATGTATCAAGCGTATTATGACACAATTTTTATGGTTACATATTTACTCTCAAATTATGATTTATTACTAAATCACTTACGTGAACACAGACGTTGATTTATACTATAAGACATGAAATACGGGAAAATAGTTTAAAGTTTATAAAAATATCCAATGTTTTGAAAGCTTTTTGAGAGAGACAAAAAGGGGGTTTGGTGTGCCATTCAGTGTCATAAGAATTAGTGAACGTACAGTGAAAGAAAATGTATAAATCATATAGAACCAGTAAACATAACGCAAGATAAAAAATTTAAACAAAATGAACTATATAAATAATTAAAATCAGAAATAATATAACCAAAATATGAACCCAAGATAATAATAAATAAAGCTAAAAGTTTTAAATGTCATGGTAAAACAACCGAAGAAGGTAAAGGAAAAAAATAATCAAGATAGAAATCTTTTTTTTTGTTAAAAATAGAGACTCAACCATTAGTGACGATCAGGTTCATTTGGGAACATCCTCTTTCACATTCAGTAGATAACACTGGAATTGTCATGAAGGTAATTGTAAACCGAAGCAAATTTATGTGATACCTTGCTTTCTTCTAAGAATTTCCACCATAGTTCTCGCTATTGGCGTAAACATATTCATGATACGCTTCAATCTTCTTTCGTTTGTTCAGGTTAAAGCTTACTGCAAGTGACACAATATTTTTTTTCAGATTTATTATCTTTTTGAAAAGTGCATGTGTCAACAATATGCTAAACTGGTCAGAGCTGCGTCTTCACCACGCAACATTATGTATGCAATGACTTGAAAGATTTGAGGAAACTCAGCGAGATTAATGGGCTGTTCCCCAGGTTTTTCAAACATTTTATTTCCGACAAACCTTTTCTTGTTGACAAATTTCACAGTTATCTCATAAAAGTCCTTGACGTCCTTTGCGGCCATTAAATGCGTTAACCAAAAACTGAATTTTGCAGCTTTGAATAGTCGGATTCACAGTATCGAAGATGCCACCGAGGTAAAAAACTGAATTTAAATGGGACTCCATACCCAGTTTTGTAAGGCACACTCTTATTTATATATACATGTGGCGTCTGTTCCGAAGAACAGACGTCACATTCTGATCCTGCAGTTGTTATTATTTAATATTCATAGAATATATGACATCAACTGCGATTGGGCAAAGCTGAAAATGTGTACCCAGCCGGGATTCGAACCCGGGTCTCCTGCTTTCTAGGCAGTTGCGCTGACCCCTACACCACTGGGGACACAGTGATCACCGCACCTGCAAGGACTACCCATGCACGCCTCCCGTCAGATACAAATTCCCAGCTTCGCCCTGCCCATAGTACTCAAACTTGTAGTTTAACTAATTCCCGTAAGAGTAAGGGTTTCAAACTTGCCCACCCCTCCCCACTAACGATAGGATCATTGCCCGTCACCGGCGTATTATATATATAATATTGCAGATTGTCTAAAAGGGGAACACATGCATAACGGTTTTTTTGAAAATTTTTATATTTATCGTCCATGCATTTGAGAGCTGAAATAGTAACCAGCCAAAGTCTTTCGATGCAACTCAAAAATTCTCGAGACTATAGAAGCGCATCTGCAAAACACATTTAAGTGCCTGGCAGAGGGTTCATTAACCACTTTCATAATCTTTCTCTACCGTTACATTCTCTTATAGCGCGCGGGAAGAAAGAACACCTAAATCGTTTCGTTTTCGATTCGATTTCTCTTATTGTATTTGGATGGTTATGTCTCCGTACGTAGGTGGGTGCTGGCAAAATATTTTCACGTTCATAAGTAAAAGAACTTGATTAAAATTTCGCAAATGGGAATCGCCGCAACGAATAGCGTCGTACTTTTAATTATTTCCACCTTAAATCGTGCAACATTTCAGTGGCGCTTTTTCCCTGTAACGTGATAAAACGAGCTGCCCTTCTCTGAACCTTTTCAATGTCTTCCGTTAGTCCCACCTGGTGATGGTCCCACACTGGTTAACAGTACTCCAGGAGAGGACGTACAAGTGTGATGTAGGAAGTCACTTTGATGGAGCTGTTGCATCTTCGAAGCGTTCTGACAATGCAACGTAACCTTTGGTTCGCCTTCCCCATAATATTTTCTATCTGTTCTCTCCAGTCTAAGTTGTTCGTAATTGTAATTCCTAGGTATTTGGCAGAATTTGCGACCTTAAGATTTGACGATTTATCGTGTAATTGAAGTTCAGCGGATTTCTTTTAGTGGTCAGGTGTTAATTGCCAATTTTCGCACAACGTAGAAATTTTGTCTAAATCGCTTTGCAGTTGCTTTTGATCCTCCGTTTACTTCATAAACCGATAAACGAAAGCATCATCCGCGAACATTCTAAGGGAACTATTCAGATTGTCTCCTAAATCGTTTATAAACACAAGGAAGTTTAGGGGTTCTATAACGCTTCCTTGGGGAACGCCAGATGTCACTTCTGTTTTACTCGATGACCTACCGTCAATTACTATGAACTGCGTCGTTTCTGATAGGAATTCGCGAATCCAATCGCACAATTGGGGCAATACTCCATAAGCACGCAATTTTATTAGAAGCCGCTTGTGAGGTACAGTGTCAAAAGCCTTCCGGAAATCCAGAAATATGGAATCGATTTGGGATTCCTTGTCGATGGCACCTATCGCTTCATGTGAATAAAGGGCAAACTGTGTTTCGCAACAGCGATACTTTCTGAATTCTTGTTGACTTCGAGGTACTTCATAATGTTCGAACAAAGTATATGTTCCAAAATCCTACCGCAAATCGACGTCAATGAGATGGGCCTGTAATTTTGGGGATCACTCATATTGCCTTTCTTGAATACTGACCTGGCAACTTTTATCTGCTCTTTTGAATAGATGTATTTTTCGTTAATTTCTGGTGCATTTAGGAATTTCGATATTCAGTATCGCTACTATAAACATATATTAGTTAATTCCTGTATCTGTTTTGACGCTCTTTACTAGCTCAGAATTATTTTTTGCTGGGAGATAAGGGTATTTTCGCAACCATTTACTATTCTACTAACTGTTCGAAGTGGTTTTCAGAAAAACAGTATAACAGTATGCTTCGGATACCTGTTTGAAATGTTATTCAAGCTTGTTTTGAACATTTCGACAATTGCATCGTCTGAGTCAGGGGGCCAATAAAATGATCCAGTTATTAATTTATTCCGGTTGTCAGGTATAACCTCCATCCTTAACAACTCACAGAAAGTATCTGCCTCAATTTCGCTGCAGGATCAACCGTTTGTAACAGCAATAAACACGCCATCCACATTTTTTATTCATTTTTTCTGAAGACAATTTGGCCCTTTTTAAAAATTTCGGCTGAACTTATCTCTTGCGTAAGCCAGCTTTCATAACCTATAACGATTTGTGCCTCAGTACTTTCTATCAGCGCTTGGAACTCTGGAACTTTCCCAACACAGCTACGACAATTTACAACCGTTACACAAATGGTTCCTAGATCTGCATTCTTCCTGTGTCTGACGTGCACCCTTTGAGACTGAAATCCATTATGTGTGTTTCCGAGGCCCTCTACCTTAAAAATACTTGCTACGCTGTCAATTATTTCATTTGTCGGCGTAGCTCATTTGGTAGCGTAGTAAATTGACGAACAGGTTAACGTAGGTCTGGTAGTTCGAATCCTCCCAAGTTCCATCTCTTTCGTTCAGTTCGGATACAAAAACTATTTAAATATAAATTTCATTAAATTGATGGTAGTTAACACATATATAGTCGTTATTCAAAGGACTTATTGTGGAAATCTCGTATTTTCAGGAAACACGTCTATATAGATAAACTTTAAAAATTAAAAGCCATCTCTAAACACTATTTTTTTCCAATTCGTTAGATCCGTGCCGAGATAAACGAAATTCGCATTTCTATATACTTTTCTGAGTGTGTAAAATGGTGTTCTTCCAAGAAAGACACATGTACCCATACAAACATAAACACTGCAATGGTAAGATTTACGAGAAGCTGTTACAAAAACAAATGGCGTTTTTATATTAAAAAATTACGGGTTTGTTTATAAGTAACACTTCTGCTACCAATGAAGTTTTTATTTTATTTTGTACGACGCGTTTCGCGAAATAATTCTCATTTTCGCGTGTGTTTTTGTGCTATCCCATTTTAGTTGCGGTGTTTCTGATATCTAAGCTACTGCATTATTTATTTACTGCAACGATTTAATGCGCAAATTATTAGTTACTGGTCGGTCTTCATACATAGAAAATGGCAAAATATTTTGAAACGCTTCTACTTGCTGTTTCTTGATGGTCCATTTACATAGAATCCCACACATATCAAACATTTACAAGTAACGTTTTGCGTACAGGATGCATAAATCTTAACAAATCATACGTACATATACAACAGTTACAGAGATATTCTTACACGGAATTAAGAAAGATAAGCTAATACAATTTTCGTACAATATGAAATAAGATCTTCTTCCTTAATAATCTTGGCTATTTACAATGTAGCTTATTTCTATTTGTTAGCATTTTAAGTTAGTACCCTTTCGAAACTTATAGGCATTTTACTTTTTATATTCCAAAATCACAATATGGGTGATTATTAACGAGGTGGGGAGTTTATCATTGTAACTTTTCTGCAGATTTTGAATATGCATGTGTTGTGCCGTACGATATTTAGGTCCAGGAAATTAATGTTTTTTTTTTTCTCTTTCTTTTTGATGTTCTACCGTAATTGTAATTCTCTGGTGTAGGCTGTTGCAAACATTTAGGATGTCAGTTATATCCCTGAGAGTCCTGTCACAAACAGTAGTGTGTGTTTTACATATCTCCTATAGAATTCAGTCTTCTGTCAGCGGGGTTTTTTGCTTGTAAATAAATTTTGCTCCAAATGATTTATGCAGATGTCAGCAATCGTGACGTATATACTTTATTGTTGCCAGTGAATGGAAAATATTATTAATTAGTGTTTGCTGGAGGAGTTCTTTGAATTCGACAATCTCTGTGTAAACAAGTTTCTCGTGTTTAATGAGGTTCTTTTGGATTATAGTACAGCTTCTTTTACTGATATTTTGGTGTATAGGCTGGTAATGTCAAAACAAGGAAAGTGACTATCATCACGGAGTTTTATGGTTTTCAGTTCTGCAGCCAGTGTCATGCTATTTTTTAAATGTTTCAACGTATGTGTCGTTTTTCATTAGTATAGTATTCAATTTCTGTGACTGTTTATAAGCTGGCCTATTAATAGAGTTTGTCACTGAGCGTATCGGTTCCCTTTTCTGTGTATCTTTATCTCTTAAATGTGGTGCCTTTGGGTTTATGCATGTGAGATATTTTTCAGTTTCTGTTAGCAGGAAATAAGTGTTCTCTAGCTGTTCTTTTATTTTACTTGAAACTTTTTGTTTTGGTCTTTCTGCTGAATTTTATCGGCATCAAAGCACTCATGTCTATGTCTGTTAATTCTTTCACTTTTTTTCACAACAGTTATAGAGCCTTTGTCTGACTTTGTAATTATAGTCTGACAATTTTAGGATTTCGTGTCATTTATTGCATATTTTGATTTAAATTTATCTTTCATATTTTTCAAGACGCCATCAAGATTTATGGGCTATTGTGTATAGTGTATCCGAGGCGGATCTTTTGCCTACTAGGTAATAGAAACGGGCTTAATGGAGGTGATTGGAGTTTTACCGTAATCATTATTTCAAAACATACCAATGAACGGATCCTCTGAATATATTCCTAAATATAGCCTTTCATGGCTTTTATTTGCTTTTTAGTACACGGTTGAGAATAATCAACATTAGATTCTTTTACCTATTTAGGCTAACCACAAAGTAAATGTGTATCTTACCAGTTACATATTAGAAATTGAATGATGCGCGTTTGTGTTAGATTATACTGTTGGGACTAGTATATGCGTTTCTGTGTGTCAGTCGAATTGTTAATGAATTTTTAAACGTAAAATTTTCTCTGTGAGGCAGCATCGACTGTAAATATACCCCCATAAAATTATTGGTTAACTACCTAATTACTTATGTTGGTAAGCTGAATCGCATAAAATATTCATCATTCTTCCCATGTTAATATTTCAGCCATTTGCCCAATATGATCTTCCTTCCTTTACTGTAAAACATTTGATACTAGCGTTAGTGATGTGTTTCCATAGTGATTTCATGTTTTCTAAAATGAATATACTTTGTAGTTTCGCTGTTATCCATGTAATCTCACGTTAGGTTAAATAGCAGTGCACTTTAAATAATTCCAATCGCACCTGCTGTCTCTCATGTGGACCCCTCACTTTATTCACTTATTCAGCCGTCACACTTGTGCGTTACATTTCATCACAACAGATAATTGGCAATTACTATAGTGGAAAGCCTTTCGACAGACAATATGTATGACGCAGTGAAGAACTAAATATTTGGTTTTGTATTCTGATTGAAAATGTGTTATAAATGTACCCTACGATTTGTATTTCGTGATATCTAACGATTTATATATTTCTGATGTTTCTTGCGTTGGGGTGATGTATCTTGTCTATAAAAAATTGCAAAAAAAAAAAAAAAAAAATAGTTTCGGAAGATCGCTTTCAAATATCTTCATTGTTTTGACCGCTTTCGGCAGATCTAAGCTGCTGTTATCGGATCTCGAACTGAACATGATTCTCGTGTCAACCATTCGACCTGGATTGAAGTACGAGTTTCGCTAGGAACATCAGCGTGTAAATTCTAAAATCTGCATAAAAATAACATAAATATTTTTCTGGTGTCTCCTCCTACTGTTATTGAATGAAATAGTATACTGATAAAATCAGCAAAAGTGTTTTACGTTATTACTGCTAGATATTATAGTGTTGGCTCGCTGATGTTCTGAGCACCTTCCTGTTTTTACAGGACCGATGGTTGATATGAGAATAGCGTTCAATTAACAATATACAAGACGTGAGGACAGCAGCTTAGATCTGCCGGAATCGGTAAAAATATAAAGATATTTTAAAGCAATATTGCGCAACTTACGTTTTCCTTCTTTTCTAGTTTTCAAAAATCAAACGTTTTCATGCACTGAATATCATGACGTACGTGAACGGTAAGTGTGTCATAACTGGCTGTAGCAGATTTAGATTTTGAGGAAGTTCACTGAAATTAACCGGTGAAAGAAGAAAATAAGAAAATACAGTAAATGAAACAGGCTAATAAGAATAAAGATAGTCTCTCTAAAGTTAAGTTGTCACGGAATAACGAGTGGCTGTGCTGGAGTCAGTGAAGAAAAATATGTGTTTGTAGGAGTGGATAGCTCAACAGCGCCAAGTCTTTGGAGAAAGAGTGGTGTCTGTGTTTATTCCAAGAGCTAAGATGAAATTCTTGTGGTAAGGAAGTTAGGAAAGCTTAAAGGTGGAAATATAGAGCTTACAAGAGAAATACTGAAGGTAATGTTTTAGAAATTGAAGAAACACGTAGACGGGATTGAGATGGTAGGTACGAAAGTAGGAGAAGAAATTGGCGGAGATCTCGAGAACCTAACACCCAAACCTTCACACATATTGAACCCTTCATTGCTGGTGGAACTCATGCTATGGCTTATTTTAGGAGATAACAAAATGCAAACCTGTACTTAATTTATTTGTAGGCTATATTTAGAGAATGTTTTAACCGTTGTTGACTGAACTACAATATTTCAAATTCTGAAGTCACCGTGTGTAATATATTGGAAACGAATATTTATTTTTAACTTGTACAGTAACGAGATACAGGGAAACATTGGCTGGGAAGGGATACATCGATAGATTCAGCAAGCTATATAGAAAATACGAGAGAAATTTAGAAGGGGAATTAAAATTCAGAGAGGGGAAAGATGTGTCGTTTTCCGATGACATTGTCATTGAAAAGTATGAGCATCGTGTTAAAAGGACGATGCAAGATGGACAAGAACAAAACAATGGTAATGCAGTAGTATTAAATAAGGCGAATAAGGGATTATGAGGGAATTATACCTTGAAGTTGGTAGATCAGTTTTATTTGTTTGCCAGATGGTCAGATGGTCAGAGTAAAAACGGAATAAACTGCAGAATTACAGCTGGAGGGAAAGCATTTGCGAAGAAGACATATTTGTTAACGCAGGATATTAATTTGTCACGAAGTCTTTTCTGAAGACATTTGTTCTGAGTGTAGCCTTGTGCGGAAGTGAAACAAGGACGCTAAATACATCTATATACATACTCTGCAATCCACCGTAAGGTGCGTGGCGGAGTCTACACTGCACCGTTACTAGGCATGTCCTTTTCTATTCCACTCACAAATATAACGAGGAAAAAATGAATGCCTTTATGCCTCCGTACAAGCCCTAATCTCTCTTACATGTTTTTGTAATCACTACGCGAAATGAAGGTAGGCGGCAGGAAGATCATACTACACTCAGCTTCAAATTCCGGCCCTCTAAATTTCCTCAACAGCAGAGCATTTCCGCGACACTCGCGCTTTGCTCGAACCTACCAGTAACAAACCTAGCTGCTCGCCTCTGAACTGCTTCTATGTCTTCCTTTAAATTGATCTTGTGCGTGTCCCAAACACTTCATCAATACTCAAGACGTGGTCGTACAAGCGTTTTATACGCGGTCTCCATTACAGATGAAGTACATCTTCCCGAAATTCTCCCAATAAATCGAAGTCGGCTGTCCGCCTTACTCACAACTGTCCTTACATGCTCGTTCCATTTCATATCGGTCTGCAATGTTACGGATAGATATTTGAACGACGCGACTGCATCAGGAAGCTCACCACTAATGCTGTAGTCGAACATTATGGGATTGTTTTCTACTCATGTGCATCACCTTGTAGAATTAGACTGAAATTTTTATTCAGTAAACAATTTATCTCGGCGCTTGTCGCTAACCACCGCTTTCTCTGGCAGCGAATTACGCTCTTCATATATTTTTGATGTTCATCTATATTTTATGAGCTGCCCAGAACGTAGTTGTGCACTTCGTCTTTCATGTTTTCTTGCTCGATAAGTTTAGTCGCACGTCAGGGATATCTTCACTACTAATTGCATGTGTGTGTGTGTGTGTGTGTGTGTGTGTGTGTGTGTGTGTGTGATCGTTTCCTTTGAGAAATATGTTGAAAATATAATGAGTTCATTTGAAATATTTTACTCATTTAAAATGACCCACCTTTAAATAATTCATGAAGTGTTTCTATTCTTCCAGCAGTAATCTTGATTATGTAACATGATGCTTGGAGCCATTGTTGTATCTATAATTTACTAGAACCTTCTAGATATCGTTACATGTAACTTTCATGAATGTGACTTTATAGTAATGCCTGAATGGAAATCTTCGAAATTAAACAAAATCCGATCGATTTAAACAGTCTTTCGTCACCAAAGATAACTTAATATTTTCTTTCGGTCATTCAGTTAGTAGAATCCGCTCTAAACAAACCAAGCATCATTTTACACAATTCAGCAAGAGTTTTACTGCCTCATCTGCTACATCCAGTCAACTTAATGCAAGGATTATGATAAAAAAGGTCATCGCGGAATCTGTTAGTTCTTCTGTGTAATAATGTGCTCAGGTGTTGCTTTTATTCCAAATTACTACCGCCGCTAGACTTTAAAGTCCGATTCCTCCTCCTTTTTTTGAGTTTTTTGTTTATAAAGTTACTTAAATGTGTCAGATCAACCAAGTTACTTCCCTATAACAAAATGCTATTGAAATTTTAAGAGCGGCCTCGAACATTAACAACCACTCCAACTCCTGATGGGATTAAAGAAAGCGCAATATTACAACATTACATTTTTCTACATTAAGAGCTAACTGCCATTCTTCGCACCAACTAGTGATTTTAAGACGACACCATCCCATACACCGCAGTATCATCAGCAAACAGACGCAAATTACAAGTTACTCTGTCCATCAAATCATTTATATAGTTCAAACAATAAACGTTTCGAAATGTATTCCTACAGACAAATGCGGAAAATTAGATGGATAGACCACTTAGTTTAAGAGGTGCTATTGAACAGAATGGGGAGAAAGGAAAATTCTGGTATATCTTGGCTAACAGTAGAGATCGATTGGTAGGACAGATTCTTAGGCATCAAGTAGTTTAGTATTGTAAGGAAATGTAGGGCGTAAAATCGCTAAGAGAGAGAGAGAGAGAGAGATAGAGAGACGCTGTATGTAAGCAGGTCCAAATGGATGTTCTTATCGTAGAGACCGGCATAAAACTGAAGACCACAACAACTCTATAATCTATACTAGAACACGTATTAAGCAATTAATGTGGTTTTACTGCAGATTCCTAGGATTTAGTTCATAAGATGTTCATGGGAGAAGAATCATGTCGAAACCGTTTGTCCACGTACGAATCAAAAGAGCAGTGGGGATTTCTTCTTACAGTTTCCAGGCCGTCAAATACTTGGTTTGAAATTAGGTACTTCAGATGTACTGACACTTGTCTTTCTAAAGACGTCAACAGAAAGATCCGATGCCCTGCGCCTGTTAAATCGTTTTTTTAGGGACATCTACAGTATACGGACTTTGAAGGACACTGTTACCGCCAAGATTAGTGACTTTATGTAACTTTTTGTGTGGCATTCAATTAGAGAAGTTTAAGATTCAAGTGGAAGTAGGCTGTCGTGCGGTAAGGCTTGAGAATTTTTCGTGCATCCCGTATCAGCTATAAGTCTAGCTATGTCGGTTTCGCACACTGTGTGGACTAGGAGACATCCCAGCGGCAGTCGACGTATCAGCCCCTGAGGGTTTGAGCGGGGGGGAGGGGAGGGTGCTGTGGTGGGGGCGCGAGTGACAGGTGTTGGCTGTCGTCGCTCCCCCAGGCTTCCTGCCGACAGCTGACTGACGCGATGAGAGTCAATCTCGCCGCACCGTTTTGGTTGCCTCGCCTTGCATCCCTGGAGAAATCAAACTCGCAGATAGCGAGACCGGGCGAGAAATCGTGTTTTCTACACCGTCTTGGGCTCGAATTTTCCCCCTCGTTCTCGACGATTTCTCGCTGGGTTCGCCTCGGGTAAGATTTCTGTACCGTTGGTCAGAGTATGTATGAAAAAAATCTTTATGTATGTACTACTATGTTTGGAAGTGCAGTATGGTGCGAGAAAACAAAGGAATGTCCGTTGAGTGCTGCTAAGTGTTTCGATTTTCGCAGGGCATCACAATTTTCACGGGGTTTCTTGAAACGATCCGATTCACCCCCAATAGCGACATAGAATTTACCGATTTTGGGTCAGAAGGGAAGTTGGAAATCTGAAAAAAAAAAAAAAAATGCTGCAATACGGGTACCTCATTACTGTTGTTTTCGATGTTGAGCTGCCATTGCCATGCAGGTTAAGCCGCTTGACATTTCATTTCATATTGTGTTTATTTTGTACGCCTACTGGGCAGTGCATATGTCAATGGGACGAATGTCTAGATACGCTTAAGTAGTGTGGTATGAGTGGGACAGTGTACAAATGATTAAAAACATACTTAACCGGAAGAGTGCAGAAAGTTGAAATAAGCAGTTCACATGATATAGATGAAACGATTAATTCCTCTAACTGGGGAGTTATCAAAAAAGGGGTCCCCCAAGTTCGGTCTTGGGTCCCTTGCTGTTCTTAATATATATTAATGACTTGCCATTCTACATTCACGAAGAGGCTGAGCTAGTACTTTTTGCTGATGATAGAAGTATAACTATCACACCTGACCAATATAAATTAACTGATGAAATTGCAAATAATATCTTCCAGAAAGTTATTAAGTGCTTCTCTACAAATGGACTCTTATTAAAACTTGATAAAACCCAGTATATACAGTTTCATATAGTAAATGGCACGACACCATTAATAAATTCAGACTTTGAACATAATTATGTAGCTAAGACAGAATATTGAAAATTTTTAGATGTTTTCATTGACGAGGGACTGGAAGAGTCCTTGAGTCTAATTAGTGAAATACTGGATGAAGAGGTGGTGAAGCTCCGTCGTCTTGTTTGGCGTCGACGTATTTTTCTTTTGGTGGCAACTTTTTTGAGCAAAAGGACGGAGTGGCTATGGGCAGCCCTCTATCACCCATAGTCGCCAATTTATTTATGGGGGACTTAGAGGACAGGGCACTGAGAACTTCAGCGTTGCGACCAACGTGTTTTTGTAGAGACGTTGACGAAACCTTTTCGTCTGGCCTCATGGACGTGATAAGCTCAATCGATTTTTGGATCATTTTAACTGCCTTCATCCAAACATCATATTTACTATGGAGGTCGAAAGTGACGGTAAACTTCCATTTTTGGATGTAATGGTTTACAAAAAAGATGGTGGCACCCTTGGACATAGTGTTCACCACAAGCCGACACATTCTGACAGGTATTTGCATGTCAGTAATTGCTATCCACCGTACCAACGCAACGGAGTCCTTAGAACTCTGGTACGCAGAGAATATGCCATTTCAGATGCAGACAGTTTACCATCGGAACTGGAACATCTGACGACTGTTTTTAAGGAAAATGGCTTCTCTGAAAAACAGATTCGCCATGCTATGCAGTTTGGACCATCTCCAAAAGTGCTTGAAGAGGAGGACGGGGACGTTTCTTTTAAAATTGGAAGACTTTTAAAAAGTTTAATATAAAGACTGTTTTCCGTCCGACGTCCAAGATTAGGGTATTGCTTGGATCCGTCAAGGATGACCTCGGACTCAAGAAATCCTATGTTTATAAAATACCGTGTGAGTGTGGCAAGGAATACATCGGCCGTACGCTTCGAACTGTACATGACAGATGCATGGAACATTGCCGCCACACGAGACTATTGCAGCCGGATAAATAGACGGTAGCGGACACACTGTTTAACGGAAGGACACAAAATGATGTATGGTGAAACCCGCATAGTAACCAATACCTCCGGTTTCTGGAACAGTGTTTACAGAGAATCCATTGAAATCAGGGTGACGGACAATCTAATAAACAGAGACATGGGGTTTCCTCTTAGTAGAACATGGAATCCATTGTTAAAAAATATCAGATTGCAATGTTCGACCCGGATTCCAGCACCTGGGACTGATTAATGTAAGGTGCGATATATGGTTGTGGCCTGTTCCACTAGGGGCGGCGCCACCAGCCCTGTCTAGGATGTAGCAATTGTGACGGCGGGCGCATGCGCCGTGCACGCGACCGACGCCTATATAGGACGCGGTACTTCGATCTTGCTCCAGTATTCAGCGGGGCTCAGCAGCAGTGGTTTCCTGAAGATAGCGGGCAGGTGTACCGTCGAAATATTGAATCAGTTTGATTTTATTATCCGGCAGGAAACCCGCAACAGACTTCGAAGATTTGTTATGCCGGGAAAGCCTACGAAGTTACATCAAGTACCACTACGGGGAGGAGATAGTGAACCTTGTACAGAAGTTGGATAAACTACGAAAGAAGATGGGAAAGCTGTTGAGTACACTCGCCTTTTTACGAAGATGCAATGACGAAGGTATTATTCCTAATTTTGCCACATTTGTTCATTTTATTAATAGCAAGAGAGCCAATAGAATTAAGGAGCGTGCCAGTCGAGCACTGATTGGAGAACGGATTCGTTTTATCCGTAGACACCTGGATATTATGTGAGACTTTAACTGGATATTATTTCCAAAGATTTATTTTACTTGCATCTGGACTTGCCATCGAAGCTTTCTACTGATGTTTGGGAGTGGGTTGATTGTTCCACTTGGGCAATATCGGACTGGGAACAAAGGAGCACCGTTACCAGGCAGTCCTCTAAATTTGAATGACTTCTTTCTCGGTCCAGATCGTCAAGAGATACACCTAGGCGCACTGTTATCAATCTTTCAAACAAGGATTTGGATGGAACAAATGTAACTGTATTGGAGGAAGGCTTAACCTTTGCTCCCACGCCAAGGAGTCTTCCGGTTAGAGACATTATTTGCTCTGTAGAACAAGCAGTGCACTACCTCCCTGAGGATAAGGCGGATGAAATAAGACATTAAGTGTTTCACACTTTGCGTCGGGCTCGGCCACCACGGGATAACATCTCTTCTGCGGAGAGAGCAGCTTTTCGCTCCCTAACGAATGATTATGAAGTTGTAGTTTTAGCAGCAGATAAGGGGAACGCAACCGTTGTTTTGACAAGGGATGATTATGTCCTTAAAATTGATGACCTACTCAACGATCTAGCGTACTTAAGATTACAGAGTGACCCCACTGAAAGGATTAAGCGCAAGACTCTTTCACTGTTGAAAACGAGCACGTTGTCAGAAGAACTGCGCAAGAAGCTTCATCCCGGTGCTGCTGTTCCTCCAAGGTTGTACGGTCTTCCAAAACTGCACAAGGAAGGGGTGCCGTTGCGTCATATAGTTTGTAATTTGGGTGCACCCACATGTCGTCTGGCGAAGCCTTTGGCGTTTATTCTCGGCCAATACATTGGCAAGTGTGAACACCAAATTTCCAATTCTATGGATTTTAATAGACGGTTGAAGTCCTTGAAGCTGGGTCCTTCGGATTTACTCGTAAGCTTTGGCGTGGTATCCATCTTTACACGGGTACCACTGGAAGAGTCCTTGAGTCTAATTGGGGAAATACTGGATGAAGAGGTACTGAAGCTCTGTCGTCATGTACTGACGTTGACGTATTGTGCGGAAAAGATGTAATCAAACTTGAAAACAATGCAACTGTCAAAAAATATGAGCTTCTAAAGAAGTGTTTAAATAGGCATTTACATTGGCAGCCTACAGGTTTTACTTCGCGGTATAGCGGTGGTCGTACTCGATGAAGATAGTATGTAACCGCAAGTTTTGTTTTGTTTTATGACGTTTGGAATTACGGGAAACTTGTAATTCTGAGAATCGAAATATCGAGACTCAACTGTATGTATTTAAGTTACTAACCCTCTAACTTAATTTATATCTTAGGTATCAAGAACACAGACAGTCAATCTGTAATAAGCACAGAGGAGAAAGCTGAAACGTGGAAGGAATATATAGAGAACCTGTACAAAGGAAATAAACCTCAAGGTAGTATTCTAGAAATGGAGACGAAGAAGATGAAATATGAGATACGGTACCGTGAGAAGAATTTGACAGAGCACTAAACGATTTTGATACGAAACAAGGCCCCTGAAATAAATATTCCGTCTGAACTTCTGATATCGTTAGGAGAGCCAGTCGTGAAAAAATTGTTACACCTGTTATGCAAGATGTACGAGACACCGGAAATGCCTCCCACTTCAAAAAGAATATAGTAATTCCAATTCCAAAGAAAGCAAGTGCAGACAAATGTGAAATTTACAGAACTACCAGTTTAATAAGCCATAGTTGCTAAATACTAACACGTATCATTTACAGACGAATGGAAAGACTTGTGGAATCCAACGTTAGGAAAGATCACTTTGGACTCAGGAGAAATGTCGGAACACGGGAGGCAACACTCTTATTACTACATATCTTAGAAGATAGGCGAAGGAAAGGCAAACCCACGTTTTTAAAATTTGTTGTTGTGGAGAAAGCTTTTGACAATGTCGACTGGAATAAACTCTTTCAAATTCTGAAGGTAACAGGGGTAAAATATAGGGAGCAGAGAGTTATATTCAACTTGTACAACAACCAGACAGCAATTATTAGATTCGAAGGGCATGAAAGGGATGCAGAGGTTGGGAAGGGAGTAAGTTGGTTTGCAGCCTTTCCCTAATGTTCTTCAAACTGTACATTGAGCAAGCAGTGAAGTAAAGCAAAGAGAAATTTGGAGAGGGAATTAAAGTTAAGGGAGAACAAATGAAAACATTGCGGTTTACCGATGACATAGTAATTCTGTCAGAGACCGCAAAGGATCTCTAAGAGCAGTGGAATGGAATGGATAGTGGGGTTTAAGGTGAACATCAACAAGAGTAAAACAAGTACAATTGAATGTAGTGTCAGAAAGTCAGGCGTTGCAGAAGAAATTAGATTAGGTAATGAGACGATAAAAGTAGTAGATGAGTTTTGTTATTTGGATAGCAAGATAACTTCCGATGGTAGATGTAAAGAACACATAAAATGCAGAATGGCTATGGGGAGCGTTTCTGAAGAGGCGAAAATTATTGACATCAAATATTAATTTAGATGTTAGGAAGTCATTTCTGAAAGCATTTGTCTGGAGTGTAGCACTGTATGGGAGTGAAATGTGGACAATAAAGAGTTCAGAAAAAGATGGTAGAAGTTTTCGAAATGTAGTGCTACAAAGGAATGATGAAAATTAGATGGGTAGATCACGTAACTAATGAAGAGGTGCTCAACCGAATTGGGGAGAAGTGATAGATTGGTGGGACACATTCTGAGACATCAATGAATCGTCAACTTAGCATTAGAGGGATGGGTAAAAATACTAGAGGTAGAGCGAGGGACGAAAACAGTAAGCAGATTCAAAAGCATGTAGGTTGTCGAACTTACTCTCTCATGAAGAGACTTGCACAGGACAGGGTAGCGTGGAGAGCTGCATCAAACCAGTCTGCGGACTGAAGACCGCAACAACAACAGGCTTAAATGTCACACAAAGCAGAAAGGAAACCAATTTTTTTTTGTCTAAACTTGTTTGCCTGCTATGTCATCTTCTACAAACACTGAAGACGGGTTAGTACAGGCAGCGCATATTGAAAAATGTGGGAAAATTATTGAACTTTTGTGCAACGTAAATTTACCAAAACTTGAACTTAATTACGCATGTTTCGCTTTTGGCGGAAACTAGAAGAAGAGCGGAATATGCGGTTACTGTTTCGGTATCGGCCGGACTCAAGTAGGAACTATCGCTATAGCCGCTGATACGACAGTTAACAATTAAACAAAGCACGTTCTCGCAATCAGAGGCAAATCAATGGAACGTTACTCGTAGGACACTTGCCGCAAGTGGAGGAGGATGAGAACTAGCCATGTTGCAATTATGAAACAGTTCTACGACTGCGTTCTTGTCATATCGCCATGATAATCTGTCTAGCGACTTTGGTTTCTTGTTGAGAACGCTTTTTTGTGATATCTTCTCGGGCTGTAAATATCTGCTTTTAGGATAGACTCGCATTTTATCTGTCGGTAAAATATTTTTGCCAGATATTTTGAAGTCGTTCGACGCCGCATTCGTATATATCAGTTTGATAAGCACCGATATAAAGTATGAATTCAATGAATCCGGGGGCCTTTTTTTAAAAACAAATGATTTTGATATTATTTACATTTGATGACCAAAGGGCTTGTGGGATACTTTAGACCTAGTTTTAAAGAAAAAAAAATGTTCAAATGTTTGTTAAGCTTAAGGGACTTAACTACGGGGTCATCAGTCCCTAAACTTACAAACTACTTATGAACTACCTACAAGTAAGGACGGCACAAATGCCCGAGGGACGATTCGAACCCCCGACCGTAGTGGCCGTGCAGACCGTGACTGAAGCGCCTCAGTCCCCTCGGCCACCGCGGTCGGCTAGTTTTAAAGAGAAAGCAAGACAATTTTATGTTTTGTTTTGTATTGATTAACCAACAAATGCACTACTATTGACTTTTAGATGTTCAAACAATTATCAATGGCCAAATTACGGCGCCAGTGGATAACTTTAGTCCCGATTTTTGGTTTGCCACTCGAAAACATCGCACGCGACGCGTGGTAATTCTGGCAGCGACATTTTCCGGAGAGCACATTTATCGCTTTTGATCATGGAGAGTCTTAAATCGCAGGTTTTGTCTGATTCACGTTTAATCCCGCGCCCCTCGCAATCATTTGCGAGTGCTGTACGTCTCCAGAGCCGCTTCTGCTTAATAATCAACGGAAGAGCGTTGAGGTAGGTCTCCTGCAGACCTTTTGTTCTGATTGCGAGGCACTTGCGAAGACCACTTGTTGCCATCAGTTTTATCTTACAGTTTTATGCTACCGTAAGTCCCACTGCATACACTTTTATGTAAAATCTCAATTAATGCCAAAATCACTTTTTATACTATTTGGAACAGTTGGAAGATCAGGTAAGATATCATACAAAATATACATATTTCATTCAGATATCAATTACAGTTATAATTTATGTCTGACACAGTACATTATTTTACCGTCTCAACCCTTCACTCGAGGTTTACATGGTGTCTACTTACAGCGAGGCACCATGGAACTACCATAATAGTTAACCACTTACGGCATAATTTTTTTTTCTGAAAAAAGTGTAACATGTTAAGTAAAATGCCCTGATTCCATAAAAAAAAATACTTTGAAAATTCTAAATCATTTGTGGGGGAGTTTATTTTGGAGGCAATGTTTTGTACCATACATGGGACAGCATGCAGTAATGGCTAATACCTCGTGATACCAGTATTGTGATGATGCACAATATGGAAAATATACATTAATATATATACATGTACTAGCAGATCTGTACATTTATAAAACACATTACAATACACATTTTTGAGAAAATAACACTAATTTAGTGACTATTTTTCTCTACTCATTATGAAAGTTGTTGAAGCAATTTCTCTCATTATTCAAGTACAATGTCGCACTGCACTTCAGGCATGCTATATAGGATTTTCCCTTTTATTCTGGATGTTTGCAAAGACCACGGTTTTCCAACACGATATGCATGTGATCTATCCCATCCTGTCGCACCTGACGCTGTGGAAGATCTGCTGAAGAGCCGCTCTTCTTCTTACTGTCAAGCTACTTTTGCATTTCATTGCTTGGCCTACCATTTTATTGGATAGGGACTTCCCAGTTTTACAGAGGTCCTCCGCAATTGCGACCTTGAAATCAACAAGGAGCATGTAGTCCGTATTTCTCCTTCTCCATAGCAGCTACCTGTTCACACAGCCAAGTCAACTATGTCAAATAATATCTTCAAGTACCAAATTTTGATCTGAATTCTATAATATCCTGGCGTAGAATCTAATAGAACGACAAAAGTTGAATTTTTACTCTATGCTTCCAAGGCTGCATGTTGTGCCATATTTGTCACAGACGTATTTTTTTAATTCTAATTCAGAAATATATAAACTTACATCTTAATTATTGTCCGCAGATGTCCTTTTCCCTCTGCAAATAATATAAACACCGAAATAAACCGTTTACTGAAACTGATACAACTGTTTGTGTGACCAAACTTGGACGTAAACAGCTCGCAACACAAAGCAAAGATTCATACCACAGGAAGCCTTCCTCTCTCAAAAAATGGCACACACTACTTACACAGTTAATCTTGACTGCGTGACATATCTGTCCCTACATGCAGTTTCGAAATATATGCTCAGATACGAGCTTGACAGGGAGAAAAGTGGTATGTGCCATATCTGTCACGGTATGCAGTAAGGGGTTAAAGAAGTCATTCTCGTTTCCCTCTAAGATGATGGGTAATCACCTCGGACGGCCATTATTGTTGCAGACCAGGGTAGCATGGGCAGTATGAGGTTATATTTGACCATTCTTCCATTGGTGCAATATCAAGCTTTGCAACCGTTCTGGGAGGTGCCGTCTCGCTGCAATGCGTGTGCCAATAGAACCCCAGTGATGCTCAGTCAGGTTCGGTGAACAAGCAGGCCATTCTCTTCGTTCTATTCCCTCACCTTCAATCATCTTGCTTAGCAGTGAAGTTCTGTGGGGAAGAGGGTTAGCGTGCATCAGATGGAACCCGTCTACTATTGCAACACCGTAGGGCACAACATTAGTTCGATGGATCTCGTCTCTCTACCTCTGAGCAGTCGAAGTGTCATTCTGTACGACATAGAGCTTCGTACGTCTGCCAATATTGACTACAGCCCACACCACGCGTCCACCGCCACGATATAGTATGTTTCCCGCATATAAGCAGGATAATTTCATGTTACACGTTCTTTTCAGATGAGGGAATCACGATTAACACAAAATCGTGACTCATATCTGATGAGACCCAGGAGCAATACTTTAGGTCTCCAATCCTGATGTTCCACTGCCCAGTTTTTGCGGGCGTGGTTGCGGTGTCGTGGTTGTAATGGGACACCATACGCCTCCGTGCTTATGCGCCACATTCCGAACGTGGATCTTAAACGGTTTGTGGTGATATTGCGTGTCCTGTTGAGGCCTGGACGGTGCTTAGCAGCTGAGTTGCATTCAGTCACTTGTTACAAAGAATTGTTAACCGGAGATAAAGGTCATCTGTTGCTGATCATACCTGTGGAAGACCTTCGCCTTGCCATATTTTAACGGTTCCTGTAGTCTGAAACAGCGTCCAACTACTGGAACTTACACTTCGGAACACTCAACAGCTGCAGCCACCTCATTGTCTGTCCCACCTGCAATTTTCTTATGGCTCTCCATGCCACAGCTACGGGTAATTAACGTTACTGTTGCATTACACTACATGTTCACTACATTATCTGAACGTAACTGCTGAGTAACTCGTTTGGTAAACATCAACCTCTCTGCGTCAACTTTCTGTTATTACATCTCGGTTGGCGTAATGTTGTTGTCTAGACACCATAGAACAGACAGAAAGACGTTGAACCTTTTAAGTTCATTATGACGATGACAGTAAGTTAGAACGTAGATATCTCAACTTATCCTCTAAATGTTATGATCAATTTAGAATTTTTTGAAATCAACTGCAGGTAGCTTGTAAGTATTTTGTGAAAATATGAGGACTCGATTATGAGTCGTCTGGATCACGGTGTGCAACAGGAAATTTAGCTTCAGTCGTTATGATAGAAATTTTATTTTAATTATTGCATATTGCTTTCATTCAGTGACTTGTCATCTTCAGTGCAGTGCATAAGTCAACGTTACTCATGCACATCAGAGACAATGTTACAGTTAACTTGCATGAATTAGTAGTCAGGCTCAATGTGTAATGTGTAATTTGGGTGTGACTAGTAACGAATGCAAGTTAACTGGAGGCCTTACACTTTTTGTGCTGTACCTGAGTCTTTTCGGCTTAAATAGTGCAAATACGAGAAATCAGAGCTCGAACAGAGAGATTCAAGTGTTCTTTCTTCCAGCGCGCTATTCGAGAATGGAATGGGAGATAAATAGTATAATTGTGGTTCGATGAACCCTCCGCCAGGCACTTAAATGTGATTTGCAGAGTATCCCATGTAGATGTAGATGAAGATGACTGGCCACTGACCGAAATCGATATGGCATATTATAAATAAATATTTTTGTCACAACGATGTTGTGATGTTTTATTGCCGGCCGCGGTGGCCGAGGGGACTGAGGCGCTTCAGTCACGGTCTGCACGGCCACTACGGTCGGGGGTTCGAATCCCCCCTCGGGCATGGATATTTGTGCCGTCCTAGTTCGTAAGTAGTTCATAAGTCGTTTGTAAGTTTAGGGACTGATGACCCCGTAGTTAAGTCCCATAAGCTTTACAAACATTTGAACATTTGAACATTTTGATGTTTTATTTACAATAAAAAACATTTTAACAGATGTATCACTCATTTTGATATAGCACTTGTACAACACAGTACATACTATGTACAAACTGCATATACTAAGATAGAATAAACAATTTTCGGTACAGCTTCAGTAATTCATTACAAGTTTACTAGTTTGATGCAGTCGGCGGCGATTTCCTTTGTCTCCAGCAGTATCCTAATTTAGGATTGGCACTTCCCTATCTCATTCTCATTTACATTTCCTATACATTCTTCTTTGCATTTCTCTAATTATTTGCTTCCTCCGTCGCCCACTACTGTCATTTCTTGATGTTTCAGGTTTCCATTACTCCACTATGTTTCTTTTCATCTTTTTGTTAAGGGATACGATTCATTTCACTTAATTTTCTTTATCACCAACACTCGGAAGTACCAATTATTTTGTTTTCTAAAATACTACATTATCTGCTTAACATCTGTGCAGTTCTGAGCGCCACACCTGCATCCATTGAACATTCCTCCTAAAAGAACGGCCTGTGTTTCGTGATAATAGATCACTTTTCGTTATAAATGCATTCGCTGTCTTTTTTTATGTTCTCGTTGTTTCATTTGTCATGCTTTCAAGAATGCACAATCGCAGCAATTGGTCGTCTGCTTGAATCTGACTTGTGATTCCCAGTTTTCACTAATCTCATTCCCAAAATGTTTGTCTGTTCTTTGTTAAATCACAGCTTTTATCGTGCCCACAATCGAATGTATATTTAGTTCGGCAACTCCCTGTAAATCCTGAAACGGTTTCTATGTCTATCAATATTTGGCGCTTGTATCATGCATATTAATAACGAGTTTGGAAGTTTTATTAATTTTTATCTTTGATTCCTCAGTGTAGAGGCTGTTAGGCTATAATGATGTACTAGGGTGAAATGTAACAATAAGCTTTTCCGATAAGCTGATTTGGAAGCCCCCACTCTCTCATTACTGTACAAATTAAATGTTTGTTAACCTATTGCACCAAACTGCTACGGTCTCTAGACTTAAAAAAATAAGCGTCACATGACGCTTTGAACACATTGCCATTCCGCTCGGCCTCATTATTGTGAATAAAAAACTTGCAGGTAAGCATTGGACTTCTAATTGTTATTATACGTATTCTTTTAGAAGCATTGTAGATAATTACATTACTGATGAAGGTGTAAGTCATCTTGTAAAGGACACACTTATTTCTTAGGAGGTTCAGAAAGGGCATGCGCTCGCTATTACGAGTTTTCTCGAATTAATAAATAATGGAATTTAAGACAAAAATTACATGGTATGTGTCGGGGTAAAAAGACACAATGCAATTTTCCAGATATAGATTCCATTACCGTTTTTCATATGAATTAGGATTTTTATTTTATGTATTTGTTTCAGATTTAGTAACAGTAGCAGCCCATATAAAACCAGTAGAAATCTGATGAGAAACGGTCAAGTTCACGCTGAAAAGAATAAAGCAGACAGGAACTTTATATTAGCGATAGAAACATTCTATAAGCATGACCTTTATGACGGCACCAGTGATACATCAAAAAATTTTCACTGCTTGCACTGCACAGGACTATACTCAAATTCACGACACAGAATACTACATACGGTAGTCTGAATGTGTTCGAATAAAATACACAACAAAAATTTTCATATCTGCCTATAATTTTGATACCTTAATTTAAAAAAAAACGATTTTTTAATTAGATACTTTATTTCATGGATTAACATTTTTAGTACTGTTCTAATTTTAAGTTTTTGTTACGTGGAAATGGTAAATTTAAATTGTTATTCTTTAACACTTGTTCCACAAATAGGGAAATGTATCACTTTCTGCCTCGGTGGATTAGCCGTGCGCACTGGGGCGCCGTGCTGCGGTATGCGCGGCTGATAGCCTTCGGGGGCTTGAGTCCCCCCCCCCCCCCCCACCTCTTGTTGTGTTGTCCATAGGTTTGTTTACCTTAGTTTGTTTGTTAGCTACGGACTAATGACCAGGCCGCAGAGGCCGTTGCTTTACAAACATTTGAACGTTTTGTTTTGTATCAATTTCTAGCGTTCTTTTGGTGCTGTGTAATACTACCCTGGCAAATATCTGACTTGGATATTGTGCACATTTTACAAGAATGTAAAAATGCATGGTTTAAATCAAATCAAATGTTCAAATGTTTGTTAAGCTTATGGGACTTAACTACGGGGTCATCAGTCCCTAAACTTACAAACTACTTATGAACTACTTACGAACTAGGACGGCACAAATATCCATGCCCGAGGGGGGATTCGAACCCCCGACCCCCGATGCATGGTTTAAATTAATTGAAAAACGACATGTTATAACTATGCAAATTTGATACAAAGCTATATGACGAATAATGAGCTAAAGCAACATTGCATATAATTTTCGTCAGCCTTTCCCTACAGGTTGAATGAAACAAGACTGCATTCATGTCTGCCACTTCTTTCTCCCTCTTCTCCATATACATTACAAGTACATGTACACTTCGCAAATCACACAAGTGCATGGCACAGGGTTCATCGAAACACTGTTGTCATATTTCTCCACCATTCCATTTTGTTATAATACGTGCGAAACAGGAACACCTACATCTTATCAGGCTTGATTCCATTGTAGTACTTGTGTACAACACTGTTGTTTTGATTTGTAGAATAAATTTTCAGCAATCAGTTGTAAATAATGTGTCTAATCACATCTAGCTTTCGACCACTGTGTGATCATTGTCAAACAAACATCTAAAGCATAATAAATATTTCGACCATCATGTTAAGGGTTCCGTTCATAATGATGCAGTTGCATCCAAACATTTTGCATGTTTTAACTGTTTGTTTTAAGCATTGATAACGATCACACAGTGGTCGAAATCTCAAATTATTGCTGAAAAATTTTCTAACGAAAATTTACGGTTTTTATCTGATTTCTCTTACTTTATCATGATGGTCATGCCTCCCTTTGTAGGTGGGTACTAACAAAATATGCTTGCATTCTGAACAGAAAGTTGGTGAAAGAAATTTCGCGAATCATATTTCTTTTAATGTTTTTCACTCTAACTCGTGCAAAATTTCCGTGAAATTCTCTCTCCTGTGTCGCGATAATACAAAACGAGGTGCCCTTCTCTGAACTTTATCTATATTTATCAACTAATAAATCAATGTTGAGAGTCATAGTTTGTCTCTATATGTATCAAAGATATTAGATCGAAAAACAGGCATTTAATTAAATTTTGTGCTGCGGCCGTGATTCGAACATGTGACTTCCTGATTACTGAATTATAACCACTACGCCACCGCGGCCTATCGGATAAACTCCTTGCCCGGACTATCTTAAGTCAGACTCCCTCCATAACATAAACTTCAATTCGGCCCCATATGACAGAGGAAAATGGCAGGATCGTTACTATTAACGTTCACTGTGGGGCACTGTTCCGTTTTTTGACAGCCTCGGCAACGTTTTTACGCATTTATATAGCGGAACATGAGGCAGAATTGAAGTTTGTATTATGGCCGAACATGTGTCTTAAGATATTCCGTGCGATCACTGTATACACAACGTCACAATGGCTTGTTATAGTGTTTTCCTAGTAAGCAGGAGGTCCCGAATTGGAATCACGGCTAAGACAAATTTCAATTCAACGCTTCTCCCACAGTTTCTCTACATCTGCCGTCAGTCCCACTTGGTGCGAATTCCACAATGCGCAGCATAATTCAGAAATAGGTCACACAGAAATACCTCTCACAAATGTAGGGTAAGCAGTTTCTTAGTAGAGCTGTTGCTGTTGCCAATAATAATAATTTCCTGTGACTCATTGGTCTGGTGCAAGTCTTTCAATTGGACGCCACTTCGGCGACTTGCGTGTCCCTAGCAAATCCCAGTTATCCAACAAAGGGAAAGGGGACCTACAGCTTAACGTGGAATCCGAACCACTTGTTGTTTCTGGCGACTCTTCACATCGTTGAGAGGTGAAGGATTGTTTCAATCGCGGTTTCCGGTCGGACTCTTTACCCCAAGACCAATGAAATGTAAAAGTTCACCTTCCAACTCGTATTTTCTTTATTAGATTTTTGGACCTGTTGTTCATTACTAGTCTTCCCCTACAAATTAGCCAAATTGCAGAGGATTTCAAACAGTTTTACTGTTTTACAGTATGTTGTCGAAAGTTTCCTGTAGGGCGACGGACATTAGGAAAGTATTCTGGTTGTCTGACATCCCGATTTATTACCATAGCGTATATTACTTATGCCTTTACTGTGCCACAACCTATTCTTTCCACTTTTCTAACAGTAAGGAAAATCTGTATGCAATCTGTCGGTGCGAATCTAATTCTGCACTCTGACTACAAGGCACATCTTATGATGAGGCGTTGACCTAGTGCGCTGTTTCGTGCGCTCCTAACTTTGCGCCGCACTTAGCGGTGGCTTACGCCCCTGGGGCCGGTGCGTGATGCTTGTCCTCCCTGGCTGCTGAGCTCCCGGAGTTGTCCGGACAAGTTGTCCCACTTCGGCCGCACGTGATCGGCTTACCCAACTGCCATCAACAGCGGCCGTCGGCGGTACGTTAGGTATCCCCAACCACTTCGGAGGATTTCTTAAACCAGCCGGAAGCTGCAGTTAACGCTTTTGTTGACGATCCGCTCGTGACATTCTGTGAAACTTTCTTTGTTATCATTCCGTTTGCAGTAACAGATCCGTGCAGCTGTGTTTCATCATATAACGGCTGTACAAGGTGGAATGGTCAACTTTCAAGAGTATGATAGAAGCCATTTTCTCCTTAAAAGTAACAGACAAATTTATTATCAGGCAGCCCGAACCAAAGAAATTGTCAGGGGCAATTGATGAAAAATGGAATGTTATAATTTTTAAAGGGTTTTTGCGTAAGAACATGAAAAAATTCAAGAGGACATTGGGGATGCTTCGCTCAACAATTTTAGGTTGGGATTCAGGGGTCGGAAAAGCTAGCTGATGGAGATAATACGAATAAAATCACGTAAGTGTGTAAACTTATGTTTACTTTAGTTACAGTTAACCGCATGTACTATCAGTGAGAAAGCGAACGTACAATTTGTACTGTACCTCAAAATCCTACAACTGATGAGCATCAAACTCAATGCAACCATGACATCGACGAATAAATTTCTGAGGCTCTATGACAAGTACCAATAGTGTGTTTCGAATCACATCACAAGCAGCAACAAAACTGGCAAGTAATTCCATCTTCTTATCCACAGTGTTATCATGGACAAGTGACTTCGTCACAACAGTACGAAACGTAAATGTTTAAATCCGAATAACAAATAATAAAATATGTATATTTAAATCGAAATCTATGATTGTATGTGTGTGCTCGTGTCTATGTTTGTTTGTGAATCTACTGTTTCTACCGGCATACGCTGTCAATGTAATATTCATTATGAATGTGTTTGAGACAAAAATGTTGTTATGATTGAACAGCCCGACATTAACTGATTGCTTGATGTATGACTCTGTAAATGAACTTGTTTAACCGGAACGTAACGCCAGATAATATAACGGATTGGCAAGTTGGGTTGTAGCACAAAGTGGAATTCGTTAATCTGACATTCAAGTAATGCATTAATTAAACAGTGCAGGAATGTTATGCTAAATATGAATGTGATTATGGTTGGCGCGACAGAGAGTGTCCAACAGTGACTGATAAACAACTGAATAGTAGGTGCGGAATTGGCACAGTGTAGAATTGCTTAAGTTGACAATCATGAAAGTCAAATGAACAGAGTACAACTGAATGTTTAGTTCGAGTATGAGAGGAAATATTAATGTGTACTTCGCTGAAAAGACGGACGATTGTTCTGACACAAAGATCACTATAGGACTGAGAATTAAATTTCACCAACAAACAAATCGCTGTGTTGTAATCAAGTGGTGCAATTAATTTTTAGCGTGTCGAGCGCTTTCCACAATTGACAAGAAATACGGGATATTACCTGACTGAACCTGTTTATTTTCGATAATGATTAGATGGTACGCCCAAGAAATGTCTATAATGACGAAATATATCCATAAACAAACTCTACTTCCTATTTGTAATTCCAATCATAAAAAGTTTAAATCTCACTGACATTCACGAAAAAGTTAAAATCTTTCTGAGCAGCGTAGGCAACGAAAATTAACATTCTTCACAAACTTATTGCCAGTTTTTTTCTGGTTTATTTTCTAATATGTATGCAAGATTGAACTGTGGTGCATATTGAAATTAATGTTATAGAGTTTAATCAAAATTTATGTCTTGTAGAAAACAGATCAGACTCAAACCTCGATAAGGAAACCGTTCAAGAAATAAAACGCAAAAAAATCTTAATAGCAGTTATGACAATTATCAAGCAGTGCATTGTTCACCTCATACATTTTTCGAAAAAGGTCTTCAGAAAGTGAAAAATATTTGCCTCTGGGCTGTTAAATCAAACTATCTCTCTGTTTACTGAGCGTCTGAAATAAGTATGTAGTTTTTTGGAAACTGAAAGAACATTTAATGCGCTGAAACTATATATTTTGATTTTACATACTTCGTTAAAACCACAGAGACCACTACACTCTTCCAAACAGTACTCATCTAATATTTTATGGACTATTTCCTAAGGAAAATAATAGCATTCTGAAAATTTTGAATAATATAATTATTAAACAGGCAAGATTGCATATAATATTTTCTACATCTACATAGATACTCTGCAAATCACATTTTATTACGATGAGCGGTTTCGATCTACATGATCTGATGATAATCCATGTAGATTGAAACCGGTAATCATAATAAAATATTATGTCTTATCTTGACTACATTATGTATTCTGTACTCTATTTGGCGCAACACACCTTTCTCCAACATCCAGATCAAAGATATTCTTTTTACCTTTTGCACACATACACGTGTACTTATACTGCCAACATTGTGGCAACCAAGGAGGTTAAAATAAAGGGCGTTATCTTTGCCGAGCACATACGTCAGTTGAAGCCTGACCGCCATCTTGGTGAGTTATGGAATGCTGTTTCTCTGTTGAAACCATGCGCCAAGTTGACCGTCTTAATGCTAATAAATTGAATTGTAAGTCAGTGAAAAGTATGTACTTTCAATCCGTATACTTTCTTGAATAAATACTAATAAATACTTATCGTAAGATATTTGAAAAATTAATTTTTAACGCCAATTTGCACTCTTTTGACACGTTGTACATCACGGCGAAACCGCCGCACGTATTATTGCTGTTCTAAAGTGACATGAAACATTAGCTCTACTTTTCCAATACTTAGCAATATGGCGGAGGCAGGTTTCAATTTTTCAGCGTAAGTGCATCTCCCTATATTCTAACCTCTTCGGTGGCAACCTACGTAAGAATTATCAGAATACTACAGCAATTCTCTGCAAAACAACAGCCATTCACGTATCGAAATTCACGAGAAAGCGATGGAAATGGAATATATGCTTATTATAATCGCACTGCAGAAAAAGCCACTGCGTCAATCCTATAGTGTTGGAGAGAGACTACTTGTGACTCTAAAAAGGACAGCACAAGGATATGGGATTTCTATAATTTTTTTATGTATTTTACGTGAAGTTCATACAACAGCAACCACCCAAAGTCATTTGAGGCATCTCTAAAAGATTCTCGAAGTATTCGACTTTGAAAGTTTCTGAGTAACTTTAACTACATAGAAAATCAGAAAAGTTTCGAATAGTTGCTGTTGCTCATTGTAAGAAAATTAATCTAAAATGTGGTTGTTCACACATTTCTAATTGAAATAAAATTTTTTAACTTGTTGTTAATCATTAAATATATGTCTTCAGATGGAGACTGGTTTGATGCAGCTCTCCACCCTACTCTATCCTGAGCAAGCCATCATCATTTTCATACAGTAGAGCTGCATGTCCTCGGGAAAAGTAACGGCTGTTGTTTCCCCTTGCTTTCAGCCGTTCACAGTAACTGTATGGCAAAGCCACATTAGCTGATGTTGCAAGGCCAGCTCAATCAATCATCTAGACTGTTGCCCCTGTAACTACTGAAAAGGCTGCTGCCCCTCTTCAGGAACCACACGTTTGTCTGGCCTCTTCACAGAGGTTGCACGTACGGTACGGCTATCTGCATCATTGAGGTAGGCAAGCCACCCCACCTCGGCAATGTCTGTGGTTCATGGGGGTGGTTTTGATACTAATTAGGTTTATATGAAAAAACAACACAAGTCACGTTTTTGTGGCAATACTGCAAAAATCCTCACGAAGTGAACAACCAGAGACAAGTGTCTTCAATTAATGTTGAAGTGCAAAAATGTTCGAATGTTTGTAAATCTATGGGAATCAAATGGTTGGTTATTAGTTCCTAGCTTACAAACTACTTAAACTAAGGTAAACTAACGTAAGGACAATGCAAACACCCATGCCCGAGGGAAGACTCGAACCCCCATGCAGCACGGTGCCTCAGTGCGCACGGCTAATCTGTCGGGGCGACTGAAGTGCACCCCATGAATAAATGTCATTTGTCACGCTTTTCTTAATGGGAACCATTATCATAAAATAGTGAAAACTGAGAATAAACGAGAGTCGCACCATTTTCATCAAAAAATTATAATTGATGAATTTTAGATTTAATTGGTGTAGATAATCTGTAGACACCAAAAATATTATATTAAAAAGATAAAGAATAACCTTTGTCATCTGAATCAGAAACCCGTAAGTCGTCAGCTCAAAAAAATGTTCAAATGTTTATATAGCTTATGGGACTTAACTACGGGGTCATCAGTCCCTAAACTTACAAACTACTTATGAACTAACTAAGACTAAGAACGGCACAAATATCCATGCCCGAGGGGGGTTTCGAACCCCCGAACGTAGTGGCCGTGCAGACCGTGACTGGGAGCGCCTCAGTCCCCTCGGTCACCGCGGCCGGCGTTGGCATTTTTATTTATTATTTATTTTACATATGGTTGACATTCCCTTCACCTTGCGTACCCGTCGTCTTAGAACTCGCAACTGACCAAACAATAAGAGTACACATTAAAAAGACCTGTGGCCGCGGTGATGTGTAATGGATAACGTGAATGTCTAACGCAGGACTGAGTCCGATTGGCGACAGTTTTTATCTTCGTATATTAATGATATGTGTATGTTGATTTAGTATGTCCCTTGTTGTATTATCTGTTTAAGACACAAACTTCAGATAAATGCTGACTGATCGTTCCTATTTGAGGATAACAGTTAATTTATTCTCTCAGAAACACGCCTTGGTGACGAATAAATGATCTCAAAACAGCGTCATGAGTTTCTTCATTTTATGCGTGTATGCGTACGGTGTAATATATTACAAAGCTGTTGTGGCGTGAAAAGCAGAGAAATAAGGCATGTAATATGGCTGCTAAGCCCTCTCCAAGCACTCTCAGTTCTCACCACAATGTCGGTGTTGTTTTTGTTATGTGAGAACTATTGCTAGCAGCTGTCGAGTGACAGTAGTTGTCGTTTACACGAGTGGTCGAAACTCGCAGAGAGTGACTGAAAACTTGCACCTCTCTGTGACGCTACCGGCGAGCTCGCTCTCAGCGTGGTCTACCAATTACTAACAAATACTCTCTGAGAGTGAAAACCTCTAACGTAAGAGGCGAGGGTGCTAATTCCCATCTGCCAAAAGTTTTCAGCTCTCCTCATTCAAGCAATTCAATGACCAGCGACAACTATTTTTTTTTTTTTTTTTTTTTTTTTTGTATCACAGCGGATGCCGGATCAAAATGGTTTGGATATTTCCTACGCCACGTATATTTTAAGGCGGTGACAGGCCCGTGATGCCTTCAGTGACGTTGCACAGTACACTCGAAATGGGTGAGAATCGCTGAAATAGTAATGACGATACTGGGCAGAGACAGTACATAAGTAATGTCTGTTTGAGTTCAGAGTTTTAGTCTGACAGGAGACATGCTACGGAAGTTGGTGCAGTTGTCATGTCTGTTGTGTGCGGATAGCATAGTAACCAGCAGACCCGTTCAAAACCTGAACTAGTACAAATTTTCTATTTTACGATTATTATAATTCACTGCCCAGTGGCAATTCATTCAATTGTGTCTTGAGAAATCTTATCCATACGTGTCTGTTCGGATCGGTTACTTAGGCAGAACATAGGGTTTTTCGTCTAATGACCTTTCCTGTCATAATACTGATCTTTCCTTCTTGAACATCCCGTTGGTGTTTCACTAAAGTTCAACAAATTTTGGACGAAATATTCGCGCACACGCCACAATCTATCCTGCTAGGCTGACTAGAGCCAGATCTCATTCAGAAGTTTATGGAGCATAGCCCTGAACGGCCACCAACAAACGAGTTACATGAAATCCTATAACCCTTACGGAAACTGTAATTCTTGGGATGGACACCAACGCAAAAAAATCGCAAATTCATAAGTAAATTACTGGATAATGTTTATCAGGGACGGAGTAGCTTCAGAGCCTCGTTACACAAACAGTTTCCCTCGTTGCAACTACTTCTCCCGAAAACTTTTCTGGAAATTACGTCAACTCTGTGAGCTGGCTACAGTAACGGAAGAGACCAAATCACATTCAAGGTCCTTGCGGAAATAGTTGCAAAGTATTGCAACCGAACGTCATTTTATTCAGTATGACCTCTTTCTATTTCGTATGATATACGTATGGAAAGAGATGTTAACAATAGAATAGAATGAAAAAAAGCGATGTTTTGTAACCGGTTCATGTAATTATTAGACGTTGTTTATTGGCGGTTTTCAGTACGGTTACGTCCTTTTTTTCAGAGAGAACACTGTTTTAATGGCACAAAATTTTATAAAATACAAACTACGCTGTAGCTAGAAAATTATTTCAGTACGACAAGATGGTACAAAACATTATCATTACCTCAAAATCGGGACCATTTTATAATGGTCTACTCTTTACATGCATTTACAAAACTACCTCCTAAGCCACTATCTGAATCTCTCTTAACCACTAATATACATATAAGTTTTTAAGTATTGCACCTAGTGTGTCAACGGATTGTCGGCCGCGGTGGCCGAGGTGACTGAGGCGCTCCAGTCACGGTCAGCACGGCCACTACGGTCGGGGGTTCGAATCCCCCCTCGGGCATGGATATTTGTGCCGTCCTAGTTCATAAGTAGTTCTATGTAGTCCTAAGTAGTTCATAAGTAGTTTGTAAGTTTAGGGACTGATGACCCCGTAATTAAGTCCCATAAGCTTAACAAACATTTGAACATTTGTCAACGGATTTTGAAAATCTCCGGTAATTCTCAAATTTTATAATGGTCTGCTCTTTACATTCATTTACAAAACTACCTCCTAAGCCACTATCTGAATCTCTCTTAATCACTAGTATATACATAATTTTTTTAAGTATTGCACCAAGTGTGTCAACGGATTTTGAAAATGAGTTATAGTTTCTACGTACAACTTCGAGAAAGTGGTTTCCGTTACCTTCTGCATCCTTACATCATTGATCGCTCTTGAGTTTGTGACTATTAGAGGCCTTTTAGTCCTCGAAAGACTTTCCTCCATCGTCTTCAGCAGCATCGTTGCTATACTGAGGGTGACTCCTTATTCAGGAAACCTTCGCTAGGAATTACTTTTGAGTTTCACTAAAAATTATTCAAGGCATCATGTGCGGAAGCCTTTCATTCAGTGAGTGAAACATCATGCACTATTGAATAAGATACGCATTACCTAACAAGGTTTAATATTACTTTAGACCCTGGTGATTGAAATATAAAAGTAAATGTGACACTTGTTTTGTCTGTAGTGTCTAACAGCAAGCTGTGAAGCGGAATGGTGCACAGCAACTTACTGTTGCATGCCATATTACATCAGAAGATGTATTTTCCACTAATTTTTGATATCTGAAAGCTCCGGAAGAAACTTCACCACTGCAACCGTGTCACCTATCGACACCTCAAAGATTACCCTATCTCCTTTTCATCACCATCTCAACCCTGTATAAAACTTTCCACACGATACTATTGCAATCTCGCAAATATCTTCGACTCCTGCTTTTCCTCGAACTGAACATACTGCCAGTGACATTACAGATACAGGGGGAAGCTGATTGTTTCCATGTGAAAGGCGGGTTTTGCCAGGCTGTTGGGTTCCTCAGTCGGCGGCTTAACAGTTTGGTCCTAATCAATGGGATACAGGTAGTCAGGGTTTTCCTAATGTGCTCAGAAACCGGAAACACTCTTGGCTGAGCGAGGGCGACTATTCCAGATTGCAACTGAAATACAATATAGCCACAAACATTATTCTAAAAATCCATATAAAATCAGCGAATGATCATACGGCAAATTTAATTATATGAATCGATTCAGGAGACTTGAGAGAATCAAACGCCATCACTACAATTTCAATATCCCTTACAAATAAAAAGCCGATAAATATCAGTACTATAATAATAATATTGCAAGATTTATATTTACAATTACTGATACGTAGTGTTTATCTGTAATAATTTAAGAAGCGAATGGGCAGCATTGCACCACACTACCTATCTTAAAAGGCCTACCACGTTATTTCCGTATTCTTTCAATAAACTTTATTTTACTCTCATCTTCTTCTTTTTGTTGAGGTACTAATATTATTGTGACAGAACATACATTCCACCACAGAAACACAAAACATGAACCCAGAAATGCGCATTACATTTATATATGTATTTTATTATATTTAATATTATTCTTAGTACCGTTCATTTTTTCTGTTGAAGACTGCCATTAAAATATTTCATGGCTGAGTAAATGTAGTAGATATGCAGCATATAATTTATATATAAACAATTATAAGTATTTGTGGACAAGAACTGAATATATTTGTATAAAAAGCCATGATAAATATTAATTGTGTAACTATATTTCGACGGCGGCAGTATATTTGATCAGTGAGATGCAACGCTTAATGACTATCTGAGCAAAGAGCTTCAGTCTCAACCGTTTTCTAGTATTGTTAAATATATATTTGTTTGTTAAATGTAAACAACATTTGTAGGGAGGTGGTCAAAGCATTTAATTCTGTGATATTGAAATGTATAATATTTTGGAAGGGAAATTGTATTGAGCCGTTAGGATGCGCGGAAGAATACAAATTTGGAAGCAGGTAGAACACGCTTTCGAACTCTTGGGAAGGGACTCGTAACTTGGACGCTGTGGTGAAAGGTTGTGACACTTGGCCGTCTGAAGCCACATTAAATATATTTTAATGTCATTATATGCAGATTGGTAGACTGGCTATAATACAGATTAATGTTTGATCTTTTTTATACAGATTGGGTAGCTGTTTAGGGCATAGAAGCTGACATACATAACTCACCCCTATGAACAGAGACACAGAACCATAAAGGTTTTACTACCATGAGTTATGTATTTCCCAATTCTTATTGGTGACTACCGATAGGAAGGTCGCATGCCTACTGACTCTCCCTTGTACTGCTCCATCACCTTCTTTGAAGTCTTTACCATGGTATCTGAATCGATACTGTTTCTACACATCCACCTTTCTCTGCACTGCAACAACTGCTGCCTATTACCCAGTGTTTATTCTGCATCTCCTGTACCTGAGCAATTTGATATCCCGACAGCTTCATATCCGCCATGTTTGCCTCCATTGTCCTAGAAAGAGAGCAAACGACCCGGTATCACATTCCAGTCTCCTTTCCAAATTTCATATTTACGCATTTCCACGTAGTTGTATCTACCTTAGTATCCATCGTATTCAATCAAACATTACATATTATTTTTAATCATTCCTTTCTCGTACAGCCACTCCATTGTAGGACTGCTTCAAGGCTCTCTTTCCATTATTTCATATATTACAGGTGTGCCAAAATGACATCCTGTTCTCCATCTTTGTAAGTACCTTGGCGACACCATTTTCTTTGCCTCCATCTATGCAACCCAACAAGCCAATTATCCGTCCAAATACCTCAACCAGTTCACCTCCTAGGTTAACCAAAGACCCCTCAAAAATAACCCATCAAAAACCAAGGCAACAATTGCACTGTACACCACCCACACCTTATGTTATAATCAAAATATCCACGGGTGTGCTGCCGGTCTATATTGTCCAATGGGCACAATATTTCGGCGATCATACATGTCGCCATCATCATGTGAACTGACGGACTGAGCTCCATGAAACGCGCCGGGACGGAGATCCGCACGCTACGGCTGCTCGAAGGGAACTGGGTTCTAACCCGGTAGCGGGCGATTTAAATACCCTCGGCCCGAGGAGCGACCCCTCCGCGGTCCGCGCCCCGTGCCGCGGTCGCGCAGTGGAACCGATTGCGACGGCGTCTGAGATGCCGTCGGTGTGAGGGCTCTGTCCGCCGTTGTCGTCACTTCGTTACGTTTGCTAGATATACTCTTAATTAATCCAGTCTCTGGTTCCCAAGCTTTGCTAAGAATATAGCCACAGTAACGGTTTATGAGGTCGTCACTTGTGCGAATTTCAATGGGCTCTCTAACGCCGCAGTCCCAGTATCTCGACGTCTGTACCAGAATTCTAGTGCGTTCATACTCCATCGCATGATTCTCCGACTTGCGACCGCCGACTTGCTCGGATACATCAATCATGTGGGCCTCTGGTGTTCCTGCCTATAAGAAGGCAACGGGACGTCAAACAGCTAAGTACTCACGCCTCCTGAACAAACCATCTATGCAGGTTCCATGCAAGACTGTCATCAATCTGAGTGGCATGAAGTTGAGTGATGATGCGGTCTCAGTTTTAGAGAAAGGATTCAACTTTACTCCTACCCCCAAGTTCACACCGGTCGCAGAAATTATTAGTGCTGTTGAACAGGTTGCAGCTAGACTTCCGCCTGAATCAGCTGAGGAAATACGTCGTGAAACTTGTCGTGCGTTGTCGACATCCAAGCCCATGAAGTCGAACATCACTTGTAAAGAGAGGGCGGCCATTCGTGACCTGAGGGATCGCCCTGAAAGTGTTGTCTTACCGGCTGACAAAGGCAATTCTATGGTTGTTGTCTCCCATAAGGACTACACTGAAAAGATGCAGAGCCTGCTAAATGACGATTCCTACCGGAGGATCAGCATTGACCCCACAAAGAAGGTGGGGAGGGTGCTTATAAAGGACGCGAACTTAGCAGAGAGTGTCGCCAAGAAACTGCTACCTCAAAGTCCGGTACCGCCAAGACTTTATGGACTCCCTTAGGTTTACAATGAAGGGGTGCCGTTACGTCCCATTGTCAGTAACATTAGAGCACTTACATATTTGTTGGCCCTCATCACATCCGTAATTCCTGGGATTTTGTTAAACGCCTTAACAGCCTCAGGCTGGATGAGTCAGATATCATGGTGAGTTTTGACGTCGTTTCGTTGTTTGCGAGGGTGCCCCTTCGAGAGTCACTAGATTTGATTGGTCAGAAGTTTGACGAGATGATCACCAAACTTTTTAGGCATGTCTTGACCTTCACGTATTTTCTTTTCAATCGCTAATACTACGAACAAACGGAGGGAGTCGCCATGGGTAGCCCACTCTCCCCTGTGGTCGCAAATTTGTACATGGAGAATTTCGAGGAAGAAGCCCTGGCATCATCTGAATGGAAACCTATTTACTTTTGCCGTTACGTGGACAACCTTTCGTCATCTGGCCACATGGTATGGATAAACTCCTTGACTTCCTTACACATCTGAACTCCATACACCCCAGCATCAAATTCACTATGGAGACTTGAGGGTAAAATGCCGTTCCTTGACGTCTTGGTCAAGAGAAGAGCTGATGGCACCCTGGACACACTGATCTGTATTTACACCGAGACAGCTGTCACCACCCTTCACAGAGGAATGGGGTACTTAAAACTCTAGTACATAGCAATTATAGGGAGCTTATATGAACCTAGATATTGAGTTACAATGCACCTAGAACTTGAATGATACCTATGTCAATGTAAACATTTCCAATACATTTGCAACCTAGACATTTTGTCAGCCTCATAACTTAGACATTGGCAATTCCAAATAGATAAATATTTATTATTAGAACAATTTTATTATAAATATATATGCTTAATCCGTGATGCCTTCATCTAATTTTATTGATTGACACATATTTTAACTCATTTTAATGCAAGAATTACATATATTTTTTAAAGGATTGTCATCTTAGGAGGTGTGTTGTCTCCCACTAGTACCCCTCTGTTCCTTCTTGTGGTCATCAGCACTGCAACTTATTATACCCTTTCAGCGAATTGTAAACTTTAGTTAAAAACTGAACTCCTATATAAGATATACCATTTGTATTATTATTAATTAAAAATGTTTTGTTTATCTATGTCACCCATACATAGAATATGGGTTTCATACCTTTGACTACCACCCCCATGAACCACAGACATTGCCGAGGTGGGGTGGCTTGCGTGCCTCAACGATGCAGATAGCCGTACCGTAGGTGCAACCACAGCGGAGGGGTATCTGTGGAGAGGCCAGACAAACGTGTGGTTCCTGAAGAGGGGCAGCAGCCTTTTCAGTAGTTACAGGGGCAACAGTCTGGATGATTGACTGAGCTGGCCTTGTAACATCAGCTAATGTGGCCTTGCCACACAGCTACTGCGAACGGCTGAAAGCAAGGGGAAACTACAGCCGTTACCTTTCCCGAGGACATGCAGCTCTACTGTATGAACATATGATGATGGCATCCTCTCGGGTAAAATATTCCGGAGGTAAAATAGTCCCCCATTCGGATCTCCGGGCGGGGACTACTCAGGAGGATGTTATCATCAGGAAAGACAACACTGGCATTCTACGGATCGGAGCGTGGAATGTTAGATCCCTTAATCGGGTAGGAAAATTAGAAAATTTAAAAAGAGAAATGGATAGGTTGAAGTTGGATATAGTGGGGATTAGTGAAGTTCGGTGGCAGGATGAACAGGATTTCTGGTCAGGTGAATACAGGATTATAAATACAAAATCAGTTGGGGGTATCACTGGAGTAGGACTGATAATGAATAAGAAAATAGGAATGCGGGTAAACTACTATGAGCAGCACAGTGATCGCATTATCATTGTCAAGATAGATACGAAGCCAACACCGACAACGGTAGTACAGGTTTATATGCCAACTAGCTCTGCCGATGATGAGGAGATCGAAGAAATATATGAGGAGCTAAAGGAAATTATTCAGACAGTTAAAGGAGAGGAAAACTTAATTGTGATGGGAGATTGGAATTCGGTAGTAGGAAAAGGAAGAGAAGGAAAAATAGTAGGTGAATATGGACTGGGCAGGAGGAATGAAAGAGGAAGTCGCCTGGTAGAATTTTGCACGGAACATGATTTAATCGTAACAAACACGTGGTTTAAGAATCACAAAAGAAGGTTGTATACATGGAAGAGACCAGGAGACACCGGAAGGTATCAGATAGATTTTATAATGGTAAAACATAGATTCCGGAACCAGGTTATAAATTGCAAGACATACCCAGGGGCAGATATAGACTCTGACCATAACCTGTTAGTCATGAACTGTAGGCTGAAGCTGAAAAAACTGCAGAAAGGTAGGAAAATAAGGAGATGGGATTTAGATAAATTGAAGGAAAGTGAAGTTCTGGAGAATTTCAGAGGGAGATTTAGGCAACAATTGACAGAAACGGGGGGAAATAAAACAGTAGAAGAGGAATGGGTAGCATTGAGAGATGAAATAGTGAAGGCAGCAGAGGACAAAATAGGTAGAAAGGCAAGACCTACAAAAAATCCCTGGATATCACAGGAAATACTAAATTTAATTGATGAAAGGCGAAAATATAAAAATGCAGTAAATGAATCAGGCATAATGGAGTACAGACGACTAAAAAATGAGATTTACAGAAAGTGCAAAATGGCTAAGCAGGAGTGGCTAGAAGCCAAATGCAAAACTGTAGAAGAATGTATAAGAAGGGGAAAAGTAGATACCGCCTACAGGAAAATAAAAGAGACATTTGGGGACAAGACGAGCAGATCTACGAATATTAAGAACTCATATGGGAAACCAGTTCTCAGCAAAGAAGGGAAAGCTGAAAGGTGGCAAGAGTACATAGAGCAGCTCTACAAAGGAAATGAACTGAGAGACGATGTTGTGGGAAGGGAAGAGGAAGTAGATCAAGATGAAATAGGAGATTCTATACTGAGAGATGAATTTGACAGAGCCCTGAAAGACCTAGGCCAGAACAAGGCCCCAGGAGTAGATGACATACCTTCAGAGCTACTAAAGTCTCTGGGAGAGCCAGCCATGACAAGACTATTTGAACTGGTGTGTAGGATGTATGAGACAGGCGAAATGCCCTCAGAATTTAAGAAAAATGTAATAATCCCCATTCCAAAGAAATCGGGCGCAGACAGGTGTGAAAATTACAGAACCATCAGTTTGATAAGTCATAGTTGCAAAATTTTAACACGAATTATCTACAGGAGAATGGAAAAGCTGGTAGAAGCTGACATCGGGGAAGATCAGTTTGGATTCAGAAGGAACATAGGAACCCGGGAGGCAATACTCACTTTACGTCTTATCTTAGAAGATAGATTAAGGAAAGGCAAACCTACATTTTTAGCTTTTATAGATTTGGAGAAAGCATTTGACAATGTTGACTGGAATACACTGTTTCAAATTCTGAAGTCAGCAGGGGTAAAATACAAGGAAAGGCGAGTTATTTATAACTTGTACAAAAGCCAGACCGCAGTTATTAGACTAGAAGGGCATGAAAGGGAAGCATCAGTTGGGAAGGGAGTGAGACAGGGTTGTAGCCTTTCTCCGATGTTATTCAATTTGTACATCGAGCAGGCGGTGAAGGAAAGCAAGGAAAAATTTGGTGAAGGAATTAAAGTTCAGGGGGAAGAAATAAAAACATTGCGTTTTGCTGATGACATTGTAATTCTGTCAGAGACAGCAAAGGACCTGGAAGAGCAGTTGAATGGAATGGACAGTGTGTTGAAGAGAGCGTATAAAATGAACATTAACAAGAGCAAAACAAAAATAATGGAATGCGGTCTTAGAAAATCAGGAGATGCTGAAGGAATTAGATTAGGTAACGAAACAATGAAGGTGGTAGATGAGCTTTGTTACTTGGGTAGTAAAATAACATGCGATGGTCGCAGTACAGAGGATATAAAATGCAGAATGGCAATGGGAAGAAAAGCATTTTTGAAAAAGAGAAATTTGCTAACATCGAATATTAATTTAAGGGTAAGGAAGTCTTTTCTGAAGGCATTTGTGTGGAGTGTTGCCTTGTACGGGAGTGAAACATGGACGATAAGCAGTGCGGACAGGAAAAGGATAGAGGCTTTTGAAATGTGGTGCTACAGAAGAATGCTGAAGATTAGGTGGGTAGATCGCATAACTAATGAAGAGGTACTGAACAGAATTGGTGAGAAAAGGAATTTTTGGCATACCCTGACTAAAAGAAGGGATCGCTTGGTAGGACACATTCTTAGACATCAGGGAATCGTAAATTTAGCATTGGAGGGAAGTGTGTGGGGTAAAAATCGCAGAGGGAGACCAAGAGACTCGTATAGTAAGCAGATTCAAGTGGATGTTGGTTGCCGTTCTTATGAGGAGATGAAAAGGCTTGCTCAGGATAGGGTAGGGTGGAGAGCTGCATCAAACCAGTCTCCGGACTGAAGACCATAACAACAACCTTTGACTGAAATTATGTGAAAAATTTTTTTATGCAATAACTGACTTCTGTGAAACCAGCTATGGTGCTGCCACCTTGCGCCAAAATGTAAATTGTAATTTTCAGTGCTGTCAGTATTTTGTAAGCTGTCATGTTTTTAACTTATGTATTTTTTATATAGTGACTAAGTGCAATGTTGCACTTCTTATTTTATACCCAATTTTTTAACAAGGTAGGTTAATTGACTCTTAACCCCAAATGTATGTTATTTTTTATGTTTTTACGTTATTTCTTGAATGTCTTTTATATTTTTGACAGATGACAAGATTATAATATATATATGAGCAGATGATGATGCCACAGTGCACCGAAACCGGTCGTTACTTAATAAATTGTCAGTTTTCCGATTTTGGCTTATCATTTGGAAACTTTAAAAATAATAATTCATTCTCCAAAGTAATGTACTTTCCAGCTACACCTTAACTTGACTGATGCTAGGAGGTAAATCGTCATAGCTTAACGCTTCACTCTCCTCACAGTCAGTGCCACAGCGTAACAGCACAGTCTAACATTTACAGTTGCAAAGCCACAAGCGCCACCAGCGGTGAGCAAGCGACCGAGGTAGTGATGTTTCTTTGTAATAATATTTGTACGTAATTAACGAAATAGTATATTTGCTACAATAGAAGCATTAGTAAAATAGCGAGAGACATACATAACACTGAAGTTAATGTAAAAACGCCAAATTTAACTGATTCAGTGGTATAAAGAACAACTTCGACATGAACAAATGTGTGTATTTGCAGTTTATTCCACTGAAAGTAAGTAGAACATAAAAATAAGAAATAATAAATTTCTACTATGGCCTTTTCTTACTATGACAGGCAGTGTCTTTGACGTGCATCAATTCCGTGTGGAGTCAACAATTCGCACATTTTTTTTTCCTTCCCATTTGTGGTTCAGCAGTAGGAACAATTGTGGAATTAAGTTCTTCTTTGTTGGAAAACAGATTGCTTCTGTCGTTTTATTGCTACGATTGTGATGTTTTTCCTTCAGATGCAGCTGTTGTGACTGTTTTGGTATACTGTAGTTATTGTATTCCATATACGTTTCCTACGTTCCACCCTCACCGATTTTATTAACATTGTAGTGAAGAAATCTTAACGTTACTGTGTAGAAAAACGACTACTCTCTACCTTCTGTTGCATCCGAGACATTTTTTATTTTTGTAATAGTGAAATTATTCCGTTAAAGCCTGTATGTTACAAGATAATTGTACAGAAACTGTCCTGTGATGTACCGTTTCATACTTTGTCAGAGATCTTAGGGAACCTAAGAAAAATTTGAAGCTATTCTCAAATTATTACCTACTTCTATTGCACTACTTATGTAAAATGTATGTTAAAATCAATACAACCGATACTATTTGCACACATACAATATCGTATTCAGAAAAGTAGCTTGCCGGCCGCTTGAAGCGCTACTGTCGCATTCTATTGGAATGTCCTGACTGTATTATGTTAGACTGTGGTACCAGACTGTAAATTCAACTAAATACACAGGAGTAACAATTACGAGCAACCTAAATTAGAAAGAACACATCGAAGATATTTTAGGAAGTTTCGAGCCAAAGACTACGTTTCATTGGCACTTAGAAGATCCGTTCTATTTTAGAAGGCAGCTCGTTATGTATTATCGGGATATAGAGTGTCACGGAAATGATGTACGTCTAGGTGGAAATCATTTAAGAAATATGTTATTTGTGGCTGAGAGATCTATTTGTGGAATTTCTTTCACTAAGATTTTCTTCCGAATGCGAACATATCTTGTTAGGACCCACCTTCATAGACACACATGATCATTATAATAAAATGAATCAGATCGAAAACAAAAACATTTAAGGGTTCCTTTATTCCCACGACCTTTTAGAGATTGGAACTATAGAGAAATATAAAAGTGGTCCGATGGGCCCTCTGCCATGCACTTGGTCTGACTTACAGAGTATCCATGTGGATGTAGACTGCATCCAGCAATAAGTATATCTGACAGAGTACAAGCACATGTCAAAGCGATTAGAAGAAATCTTCCACGTTCACAGATATTTGAACGTGAAGAAGTTCCAAATTTAACACCAAACAGACATTTCAACTTGGCACTAAAAACAAAGGGTATCCCGACAAAGAAAACATTCTCTTCAAATTGTAATGCAAGAATCAAAATGAGGTTGAGAAAGTTATTGAAATGCATGTTAACGTATGTTGGAAGTCGCTACGTGTTCTCATTATAAAACACTGACGATTATAGAATGGATAATGTACGCTTCATGTTATGCAAAAGCACCCCTTGTACGCATTTCCTTATTATGTCATGTCTTACCTAATTTCTTTCTGTATAGTAACGTAATTTCTCACGTGTATTCACTTATATATCTAGATATACCATATCCAAGATATGTTTCCAATAGTATTAGTTTCAAAGAAGTAATAAAGTAAAACATCGCTCCTGATCTTTCGTGTTACTGCATACAAATATTTCCCGTTTCCGTCACATTTGCAGTTCTATCGTAAAATGAGGTCACAAAGTTGGTAGTCACGTGATTTCCACATCAATCACCGAAACTATTGGTTCATAAATCATGTCCACTATGACATATAGTGTCAAAGCGGAATAATGTGCGCCACGTTAATAGAGATCACGTCGAACTGCAAATATTATTACATTAAACGTGTCTCACAGTGTGACACAAGCGGTAAAATATCGCTCTTCCATATATGTGACCATAGAAATGCTTTGTTCGGAGCACAGATAATTTCTGCTGGACAAACATTGGTGGGAGCCACAAAAAGTGAGCTTTTGGCTTTAATATACCTGCTAGCGCCGATAGGACGGCGCTAAAGGTACCTTAGCTTCGATAATCCAACGGCAGGAAACGCATAAATCAACTAAAACAGGATTTAATTAACGACCTGTCTCCCACTGTATCTGTCTAATAATCGGAAATGGCTTAATATTCGAAGTTCGCTCTGTAGCCACCCTTCCGTTCAAATCTCCTGTAAACGTGGGTTTCAAATCTTATTTCTGAGTGCACTCTGTGCCTTCATTGTCTGCATCGTGTTTCTTATTGTATGGATAATTGCTCATAGGTGTTTTTGTCACTACGCAATATCCGCCGTAGTACTTAACAAAATGAATGATTGTGGAATCATTTTCAAGGATTCGTTCTCCAGTAATGACGAAAAATAGATAGTTTAAAGTTATTATTGAAACAATTTGTACTATTCGTATAATCTAAGTTGATACCCTGCGAAAGATCGTAAAGATGACATGTATCTAAGGTTGCTCCCATCAGCCACTGAGCCAAGTATCAACTTAGTGTGCACGGTTGATATAAAACCAATGTAGAAGGTGCCATCCACTGTCAATCAGTTTAACTGTCATGAACGACAGCTCTTGCTGTTGTTTAGATCTCTTAAGCAAGCCTTCTTTGATGCAAGCATAGTTTATCACGTGATTTCAATGTACACGTCAGTGTAAAGATGAAAAATAGTCGTTGATGGAATACAGTGCAATTCATTCCGTCAAGCTGCAGAAAAATTACATTTGGTAATTAATTATGTGGAATGGAAAGATTGCTTGCAGGAGGCTGCCAGACACCAAATGCCAAAGCAACTGAGATGGCTTCCGCATCTGCTTCTGCATTTTCTGTTCCGCTGTCAATGTACCTGAATTGTGGACAACTTTTCAGGACGAACTTTCAGCGGATTTTCAGAGACAGCACACGCCATCCGATGCGTACAACCTCAAAGTCGGAGAATGTTTTTAAACATTACTGCAAATCTTTCCAACAATTCAACCTGCAGGCAGCTGTCGTGGTCGGAGCGCAGCACACAATAAAGGCTTACAACGTAGAAGACGAACGTACGAACGGCAATGCAGCTTACGAAAAGCTAAAAGAAGAACAGAAGGAAATAGCTGCGAAAGTTTTACATTCGTCACTGCTAAATTTGACTCCCCACACCTTCACATCCAATCGTGTCTTTCCAAATTATAAGAAGACAATCCCCAATAAAAGTAGCCTTCGCTATGACCATATGTGAAGCACTAGGTCAGAAGCTTCAAAGGGCAGGATTAAATTTACAAGAACCTGTTTTTTTACATGGACAGTTATACTTGTCTTTTTCACGAGTTCGCTTATTCAGTGATATTTATATTTGTGCTAAGGCCACATACAGCTAAAAAATAAACTATGATCACATTATAACTACTAACATTGTTTTCAAAAAAGTTTTGTAAATAAATAAATTTTCAAAAAAATGAAATATACACGAAAAAGTCAGTATCTGAGTTTCATATGCTTCACAATTAATCATACCGTCCTTCATTATATAAATTTCTTACTGTGAGACTAATATTTGTTACTACTATTCAGAGTTTATAATCTTTTATATATATGTACTTGCATCAGACTTTTCTCCATTACTGTTTTACCTATCTGTGACTGATCAGGATAGAGTGCGAGTTAATCGCAGGGGTCATTTAATCGTAGAGATTGTATATAAACTTTTTACAACTCCTATTAGTTATATGCATACCTCTTACTGATGAGAGACTTTAGTCCACACAGTAATGCTGAAATTGGGAATAATAAGTCCTCTTACGAACAGCTGAATACTTACCGGACGAATTGTTATCCACATTTTTGAGCCTTTGTAGGATAACACTTCCACAGACCGGATAAAAACGGCCGACAGGCCTACCTTGATAATACTCCTTAATGAATAGCTTATTAAATATCTTCCGCATATCACATAGAATACAGAAATGAATACAAATGAAGAAAAACAGCTTCAGGGGGCACTGAAGACTCGAACATGCTTGTGACCTCCCGAACCAGGTGCTATAGTTGATAAACCGGCGAGACCAACTTTTAATGCATTTTCTCAAATGTTCAAATGTTTCTAATCCAATAAGACCAAACTGCAGTGGTCATCGGTGCCTGCACATAGAAACTACTTAAATTATGCCAAGAACAGTAAACACACCCATGCCCAAGTGAGGACTCGAACTTCCGTCGGGGAGCGGTCGCGCAGTCCCTGACATGACGCATAGAACAGCAGTGCCATTCATATGAGCAATGTGTTTATTCTATGGCTTCAGAAGTTTCTTTTCTAGATACTATACGGGGATCCGACAGATGAAAATGTATAATTCCCAATTTTGAGCTTAGCTATCCTGTCAACTGTCTAGTCAATTACTGTGGTAAATTTGAGGACTGTCTTCTCACAAATGGCGGGATGTTGACTCAAAAAAGCTCTTCAACCTTTATGACTATACCTCCCAAGAGGAAGTCACAGCCAAGAAAGCAGTTGATTTGAAAGTCACCGGGTTTTGTGACAAAGTTGTCATATTCAGATCAGTGTACAATATTTACAGAGGAGCTACAAATGTAGTCAACAAACTGTACATCATTGGAAAATACATAAATTATAGGTGGTTGACTACAAATAGAAAAGTTATAGACATTCAGTCACCTTGTGGCTATTTATCAGCAGTATAAATAATATATGAAAGAAAGAAATAAACAAACGACGTTTCATTACCTTCAGCGCTCACACAATAGGGAATATATACGTATATTCCCAGGAAACATAGACAATTATTCATTAAAGAGATATTTGAATATGAGGATAAGAGTTGTATATTATGCTGCTTATAGTTGTTTAGTTATTCTGGCATACGAAAACCTGACTGTATTTCTTAATACATTACTGTAACAAGTGTAATGAAACCTTAAATAAAGACATAAAAGTATGTTCCTTTCATGATGATAGTTATAATAATACCAATAATATGATTATCTGTTCCATAGGACCCAACTGAGAAGTGAGACTCCACGGTCATGGAACAATACATGAATATTTACACAAGAATGGTAATAGAAAAGTTTTAAGTAGTCCTATGCACATGGCAATATTAAGACAAAGTGAAAAGAGTCAATAAAGAAAAGGAAAAAAATTAGCTTAATTGTTTAACTTTTCTAGGAGTTCCTCATCAGAATAAAACGAGTGAGCCATGAGGTAACTCTTCAATTTAGATTTGAAAGCGTGTGGGTTAGTGCTAAGATTCTTTAGTTCTTCTAGCACCTTATTGAAAATGGATGCAGCAGAATACTGCACACCTTTCTGCACAAGTGTCAAGGTGGTGTGATGCACATGTAGATTTGACTTCTATTATTCACCGAGTGAAAGCTACTAACTCGTGGGAATAAGCTGATATTATTAACAACAAACGACATTAAAGAAAAAAGTATTGTGACGCCAGTGTCAAAATTCCCAGACTACTGAAAAGCGGTCGACATGACGTTCGTGAACTTACACCACATATTGCTCGAACCGCCTGTTTTTGAGCCAGAAATATTCTTTCTGCATCAAGCGAGTTACCCCAAAAATAATGTCGCACGTCATAAGTGAGTGAAAGTAAGCGTAATAGACTACTTTTCGTGTTGAAAAATCACTTATTTCAGATATTGTTCTAATGGTAAATATAGCAGAATTTAGTTTTGGAACAAGGTCCTGAACATGGGATTTCCACGACAGCTTGCTGTCTATCTGAATATCTAGAAATTGGAACTGTTCAGTCTCACTTATCACATGCCCATTATCTGTAATCAATATGTCAGCTTTCGTCAAATTATGTGTTAGAAATTGTAAAAACTGAGTATTACTGTGATTTAACATCAACTTGTTTTCTACAAGCCATAACGTATCTCATGAACTGCGTTATTTGATGCTGTGTCAATATTACGAGCAACATCCTTCACTGCCAAGCTGGTATCATCAGCACACAAAAATATTTTACAGTCACCTGTTATACTCGAAGGCATATCATTTATATAAATAAGAAACAGCAACGGTCCGATAACAAACCCCTGGTGCACCTCACACTTAATTGTGCCCCATTGCGATTGTACGTAATAGCCATTTTCTGCACTGCGGAGAATTACCTTTTGTTGTCTATTATTAAAGTAAGTGGTGAACCAGTTGTGGTCTACTCCGCGTATTCCATAATATTCCAACTTCTGCAACAATATTTTGTGATCAACACAATCAAACGCTTTTGTTAAATCAAAGAAGACTCCTAAAGTTGGAGGTAGTAAGCTTTCATCGAAGACATATTTTGTTGAAATCGTATGATGCATTTAATTTTGCTATATTCCGATATTGTGAAAATTAACTTCAGAAATTTTCAAGATATCAAAAAATATTGTTGGTTCACGATGTGCCAAACTTTTTCCGCGTTTCTTACTATACAAACTGCGTCTGAAAAGTTCGATGAATGGTCCCGTATTTTACAAACCGCGCTGGCGACGGTGAGGTGTCCGCGCAAACACATTGAGGCACATGTCATCAAGCGCCCCCTATCGTGCAAAGCACTGCAGTGAAGCCGTGGTACACGCTTCGACCCAGCTAACAGGGTCACCATGAGAACTCGTCTCATTGCAACTTGGAGTGCAAAATGCAGCAACGCGTTAACATCAAGTTTTGTAACAAATTAGGAAAAACGGTGACGGAGCCCCATGGGATGTAAGTCTAAGTGTGTGGCAATGGTGTTGAAGCAGTAAGGCATGTGTGTTTAAGTGAATTAATCACTTTAGAGACGGAAAGGAAGATGTCGAAGATGCGCCATGTTCGGATCGACCATCAGCTTGGACCGTCCCAGGCACCGTCGAATGAGTGCGACAGATACTTGCGGATGATCGGCGGCTGACTTTGAGAATGATAGCAGATGAAGATTTAAAACGGCTGTAGAGATCCATCAAAGCGTGTCCTCTGAGCTTTGAGCTATTCCACAAGAGGCGTTTGCTGTAAGTTTCGAGCAGCTGTACAATCGATGACAGGAGTCTATCGTTGCCAATGACGATTCCTTTGAATGCCAGCAAAGATAGTTTGTTTATAAGTATTCTTTCCTAAAGTTCCTGAAACCGTTCACCGAACTTTTCAGAGGCACCTTGTATTTGGATTTGCTAACAGTCAATGGGTGATTTATAATTGAGTGTTGTATAGACATCTTTCAACTTATTGACATTGCCTACTGTCGCAGGTTGTGGCGGCGATACGATAGATAAAATCTTCAAACGGGAAACGCCAAGATCGCAGAATATTTATTTGACCGCTTTGAGTGGGCTATGCCATCATTATCTGGTCTTATAAATTATACAAGTTGGTATCTTATGTAAATATTGAGATTAAGTAATATCTACAACATAGCACTTAGTCTAAATATAAAAATACCTTCAATCTGTTGGCGAAATTATATTTTCAAATCAGAAGGTACGCATACAACATCGTGTGAAATTGTACTCAACGCATTCTCTGAGAATTACTTCCAACAATTAACTCATGAGCCAACTAGAATTGTAAATTGACGTTAAAAAACTCTTGATCTCTTAGCAACAAACAATCCTGAGCTCGTAACGAGCATCAAAACGGATACAGGTATTAGTGAACACAGAGCTGTCGTAGCGATATTGAATATCGAAAGTCCCAAAGTTACAAAAAATAAATAAATAAATAAAATAAAAATAAATGTATATTTGTTCCGGAAAGCAGATGGAAATAAAATACATTGCTTCTTGAAAGATAGCTTCCACTCGTTTCTAACACCATTTAGGTGTAGATCAAATGTGGCTCAAATTCAAAGAAGTGGTATCGACAGCAATTGACAGTTTTATACCAAATAAATAAAAGAAGAAGTTGATCCTCCTTGGTACACAAAACAGGTTAGGACACTGTTGCAAAAGCAACGGAAAAGGCATACTAAATTTAAACGAACACAAGATCCCCAGGATTGGCGATCCTGCGCAGAAGCTCGAAATTAAGCGAGGACTTCAATGCGAGATGCCTACAATACTTATCACAACGAAACTCTTTCTCGAAATTTGACTGAAAACCCTAAGAAAATTAGGTCATATGTTAAATATACTAGGGGCAAAACACAAACAATGCCCTCAATACGTGATAGTAATGGCGATCCTGCCGGAGACAGCGCTACTAAAGCAGAGTTATTAAACTTAGCTTTTAGAAACTCATTCACCAAAGAAGACGAAATTAATATCCCAGATTTCGAATTACGAATAGAGGCCGTAATGAGTAACGTAAAAGTAGATATCATCAGAGTAGTGAAGCAACTAAAATCACTTAACAAGAACAAGTCTTCTGGTCTGGATTATATAGCCATTTGATTTATATCTGATTATGCTGAAGCGATAGCTCCTTACTTAACAGCCTTATACAACCGCTCCCTCAAAGAAGGATCTGTACCAAAAATTTGGAAAGTTGCACAGGTCACATCTATATTCAAGAAAGGCAGTGGGAGTAACCCATTAAACTACAGGCCTATTTCATTGACTTCAATCTGCAGCGGGGTTTTGGAACATATTCTGTATTCAAATATTATGATTTATCACGAACAGGATGATCTATTGGCCCAAGGTCAACATGGATTTAGAAAATATCGTTCATGCGAAACACAACTAGCTCTTTGCTCACATGAAGTGATGGGTGCTATCGACAAGGGTTCGCAAATTGATTCCGTATTCCTTCATTTCCAGGAGGCTTTTGACACCGTACCTCACAAAAAGGCTTTTAATCAAATTTCGTGGTTACAGTATATCGCCCCAAATTTGCGACTGGATAGAGGATTTCCTCTAAGAGAGGACACAGTTCGTAGTAATCGATAGTAAGGCATCAGCACTTTAAACATCCTGCGATTCTTGTTCCTTAGTTAGGCTTAAAAAGGTGTCAATTGCAACTGAATAAACTTTTCTCAGTAGCTGATAACTATATTTAATATTGAATTGAGAACAAATACTTTTTACAATAAAAATTTTTGTATCGTGGTCTAATAGGCCAGAGGCGATATCGGGCGTTCCACAGGGTAGTGTTATTGGTCCTCTGCCGTTCCTTACTTACATAAACGATTTAGGGGAAAATCTAAGTAGCTCCCTTAGGTTGTTTGCAGATGACGCTGTTATTTACCATCTAGTAAAATCATCTGAAGATCAAAACTAACTGCAGCACGATTTGAATAAGATATCAGTATGGTGCAAAAATTGGCAATTGACTCTAATTAATGAGAAGTGTAAAGTCGTCCACATGAGTACGAAAAGAAATCCGTTAAACTTTCTTTACATGATAAATCAATCAAATATGAAGGCCGTAAACTCCACAAAATACCTTGGAATTACAATTACTTCTGACTTAAATTAGAAAGAACACGTAGGTAATGTCGTGGGAAAGGCGAACCAGAGACTACGTTTTATTGGCAGAACCCTTAAAAGATGCCACATAACTACTAAAGAAACTGCATACACGACGATTTTCCGTCCTTTAATGGAGTATTGCTGCCCAGTGTGAGATCCTTATCAGGTGGGTTTGACGGAGGACATCGAAAGAGTCCAAAGAAGGACAGCTCGTTTTGTATTGTCACGATACAAGGGAGACAGCGATACGGAAATGATAGAGGATCTGGGATGGGGATATTAGAACAACGGCGCTTATCGCTGCGGCGTGGGCTACTTACGAAACTGCAATCCCAAACATTCTCCTCCGAATGCGAAAATATATTGTAGACTCCTACCTACATAGGTAGAAATGAGCATCAGAAAAAAAAAAAAAAAACGAGAAATCAGTGTCCGAATGGAGAGATTCAGGTGTTCATTCTTCCCGCGCGCTATTCGAGAATGGAATGGGAGATAAAACAGTATAACGGTGTTAGACGAACCTTCTGCCATGCCCTTAAATTGTGATTTGCAGAGTATCCAATGTAGATGTAGATGTAGAATAGTGTATGGAATGTCGGTGCGACGTGTGACTGCACGAGCGCTGACTTCCCCGTCAGTCTCCATTTCTTCGTGAACTGTCTCAGCAACTGTCAGCAACTGTAGATGTAGATGTAGATATCAGTGGTTCAGACGCAGGGGGGAGGGCGATGCGGTTGTCGCTACCCAGGTCCAGGAGCTGGAGGGTCCGCCCTACCTGCACGCAGCCGCCTGGTTCCTGCCTGCTTGCTGACAAGCAATATTCCTTATATGTGTTTACCACAGATTCCCCATGAAACTTCCTGGCAGATTAAAATTGTGTGCCGGAACCGGGACTCGAACCTGGGACCTTTGCCTTTCGCGGGCAAGCGCACTACCGACTGTGCTATCCCGACACGACCTACGATGCCGCCTCACAACTTTACTTCAGCCAGTACCTCGCCTCCTACTTTCCTAACTTCACAGTAGCTCTCTTGCGAACCATGCAAGACTAGCACTCCTGGAAGAAAGGATATGGTGGAGACATGGCTTAGCCACAGCCTAAGGGATGTTTCCAGAATGAAACTTCCACTCGGCAGCGGAGTGTGGGCTGATATGAAACTTCCTGGCATCGTGAGTCGTGTCGGGATAGCACAGTCGGTAGTGCGCTTGCCCGCGAAATGCAAAGGTCCTAGGTTCGATTCCCGGTTCCGGCACACAATTTTAATCTGTCAGGAAGTTTCATATCAGCGCACACTCCGCTACAGATTCCCCAAATTTCCGTTACCTTACGTTTTAACCTGTCAGCAAGTTTTAGTCAATTATAAACGACAACCAAACTTTTTGAATCTGGATAGTACATGGGTGTCCATAGAGTATCAGCGTTTATAGGCCGGCCTGAAACCGGCGAGCGCACAGCAACAGGTTCGGCGGCTGCGCCTGCAGATGACGCGCCGTTACTGGGCGGTCGGTCGGCCACTGTGAGGGCCCGCCGCGGCCATCTGGCTGCGAGAGCCCAGCGGCCGGCGGTTTACTGCCACGGCTCCGACACTCAAACCGACGGCCGGCGCGCTCCGCTCGGCCCTTTGGCAGACTCTCAGCTGCGTCGTTTTTTCATCGCATGGTCGGGCTTTCTCGATGCCGTCCATTTTATGAACACAGTCCTGTCTGCCGTGGCAGCGGCTTCTGGCAAGTTACTTCGCTTCAATCGTACTGCGGACACGTATCTATATATACACTCTACAAATCACATTTAATATTATATATTACTAGCTGAAAACCCGGCTTTGCCCGGGTATTTATTTATTTACTGCTGCCATTTTTCAGGTGTATACTCTTTGTGGTGCGCCTCGGTTGCACAGTGGTAGAGTGCCAGACTACAAATCCAAAGGTCGCGGATTCGATCCCCGCCAGGTCCTATGATTTTTATCTGTCACTTTCCACTTCTTTCACCTCTGGCAGTACTGCTCATGTGAAAAATACCGAGTAGCACCGTGGTTCGGAACCCAAGTTAAACTGTAGGTCCCCCTATAACTGGCTGGGTAAGTCAGTTCGACGGTCGGAGGAAGGCAACGGCATACCACCTCAAAACAGGACCATGTCTAGTAAAGCACCTTGGTGTTCAAACCAATCTTCGGATTGTTGACTGCTTTACCTTTTTTATTCTTTGTGAGTTGGTTTACGTTGTAGGAGGCGATCCAATTATGATATTGTAGAAATAAATAAAAAAGCCAAGATCGCTGATCATCAATTTTTATTTACGACGACCGGTTTCGCTGAACTATGTCAGCATCATCTGGTCAAATAAAATACTGTACAAGGCAATAATCTTATAATGTCAATCAGTTGTTATATAACAATTTAGAGTGCATAGGTGCACTGTGTCATTATAATAACACATAATTATCACAGTGAGTGACAATAGCAAACTGATACATGATACAAGTCAAGGATAAAAGAATAATTATCCTTGACTTGTATCATGTATCAGTTTGCTATTGTCACTCACTGTGATAATTATGTTTTATTATAATGACATAGTGCACCTATGCACTCTAAATTGTTATATAACAACTGATTGACATTACAAGATTATTGCCTTGTAAAATATTTTATTTGCGCTGTTCGTACAATATGTTGAAACCCGGAGAACGATCGTAAATGGGACATGTATTTACGGTTGCTCCCATCAGCCACCGCGCCGAGTATCAGTTTAGTTTCAGCGGCCTATATAATGTAGGAGGTGCCCTCTATTGACAATCTGTTTAACTAATATGAACAACAGTTCTTGTAGGTTTATTTAGATTCTTTATGCAACCCAAGCAGCTTCTTTGAGGCAAGCATAGTTTATCACACGATTTCGGCATTACGCGTCGATGTAAAGCATAGTTTATCACCGACTAAAAATACACAAATAATGTAATTTAACTAACGCCCATGACCGCTCTTGCAGTTGTTTAGATTCTTTACGTAAGCTTAGTTTATCACTACATTTCTGTTTCACACGTTGATGCACAACAGCTGTTGGAATTATTCACTTTGTTGAAGGTTTATGAACTGTACGAATGAACTGAATGACCTAAACGTTCATCATCACAGGCTTTTTGACGAGTTCGCTCACTCAGTGTTATTTATGTTTGTGCTATAGACACGTACAGCCCAAAGGTAAACGATGATCACATTATATCTAATAACATTGATTTCAAAGACGTTTCGTAAGTTTTCAAAAAATAATTACGAAAAAGTCAATATTTTATTTTTTAGATGTGTCAGAATTCATCATAGTGTATTTAATTATATAAATTTTCTTACAATCAGATTTTCTATTTTTACTACTATGTAAATCTTATTATCTTTTGTACATATGTACTTGCATCTGCCTTTTCTCCATTACTGTCTTACCTATCTGTGACTGATCAAGATAGAGTGCAAATTATTCAAACAGGTCATCTACTTTAATATTATTATCGGACATTGTCGGTATGGAGAGCGATCCTAAAACCTTTTTTCTTTAAATGTGATGACTTGAATTAGAAGACAAAGCTTAGATTGCATGTGTAAAATACTCATTCAATGTATGTAATTACTAGTTTCGACAAGCTATGATGCCACTATCAAATGATCAAAAATTACTCCATCAAAATAATAAAATACTTATAACAAGATGCGAGACATATGAATTAAAAAAATGATACAGCACTGCACATATCACATGTTCTTTGGTACGCCATGGACGTAATATATTTGACATCTGATGCTTGCTCCTTTAAAGTTAGAATTGATATATCATTGTATGTATCACATGTTGTGTGGTACACAATAGTCATAATAACTTGGGCATCTGCTGCTTGCATACCGGAAGTTAAAATTAGACAAGTTATAATCCTGTCCTTCCTATTTAGATCTTCTTTATGCTGTTACTACGCCCGACCGTTGGAGTTTTAGTTTGGCGAAAGCAGTAGGGTTATAAGACTCGATGGATGTTAAATTCAATATTTTTTTTTTTATTTGATAAAATAGATGTTCATAAAATCCATCTGTCTGCAACAGTAATCACTAATCTGCACAAGTTTAATTTTGCGTTCAAATTTGTATTAGTTACCAGAGATAACGTTCAAATGTTTGTTGAGGTTAAGGGAATTAACTGCGGCGTCATCAGTCCCTAAACTTACACCTTGTACTAAAGACAGCACAAACATAATGCCCGAGTTGGGATTCGAACCCCCGACGGGGAGTGGCCTTGCGCATCGCAGCATAGCGCCTCAATGCACTTGGCCACTCCGCCGCGGCCAGGTATTGTTTACCGTTGCGATACTGATAACCTACAAATTTATTCCACAGTCTCTAATTTAAATATCACTATCTGTTACAATTTCCATGTTTTCACACTCTTTTAAATCAAGTTTGTCAATTCCGATAGTTAAAGCACAATACATAAAAAAAATACAGTATCGATATGTCCGTGTATTGCTTAAACCAAAGATTCACGCTAAATAATGTTAGAGGCCTGAAGTAAAATTTTACCACAATGTATTTTTAACACAGTTCATTTAAGATGGTATGACTGATTATGAAATTAATCCTTATGTCTTTGATATACTGAATTAGAGTTTCTTACACCTTCGAAAAATATAATTACCTAATATGAAAATATATATTGCTAATTTCCCAAATATAAATATCTGAACTAATAAATACCTTTATATTCCCATAAAATTTAAATATCGCATATTTAAAATCCAAAAAATTAATAACAAGCGTAATAAAGTTCATGCGTCCATGATGAAGCATCTGTACTCCTGAATTCGGCGTCTAGTTCCATACTACTTGACCATTACAATTGTTACTAACTGAACGAAATTTGTAGCTACTAAGCTTCGTCTGCAATGGAAATATAATCCTACATATCTGGAACTATGTCACACTGGCGCAGTATTTCGTGACCAATTACCTTTAATCAGCGATCACACGCATGACCTCCACAGGTAATTGAAGTGTTCACGAAATAATGTGTCAGTGGGACATAGTTCCAAATGTATAGCTGATGTTATTTCCATTGCAGACGAAGTTAACCAGTCACAAATGTCGAACAGTTAGTAGTGCTTGTAATGATCAATTGGTATGAAACAAGACGCGGAATCCAGGACTAGAAATGCTTCATCATGGACAAAAGAACTTGTTTAATTTTAACTTCCAGTATGCAAGCACCAAATGACCAAGGTATTATGATAATGGTGTACCAAACAACATATGATATGTACAGCACTGTATCAATTCTACCTTTAATTATGCAAGCATCAGACGTCAAACATATTATGTCCATTCTGTATCAAACACGTGATATTTACATTACTGATCAGTATATAATTCATATATTTTGCATTTTGTAATAAGTATTTCGTTTGATGGAATAACGTTTGATCATTGATAATGACAACATAGCCTGCCGAAACTAGCAACGGCATACAGTAAAGGAGTAATTTTTATATGCCAACTTGGCTTTGTCTTCTAATTGAATTCATCAAATTTAAATAAAATCACATTTAAGTGCCAGGGAGGGGCTCTAATACCGCGAGGGAAAGAGGAACATCTAAATCCTTCCGTTTTGGATGTGTGATGTACGTCTTCAGCTATTGTTAGAGCAAGAGTTGTTTGAATTCAAGGATCTGGGAGTGGCAAGCCATTGACTAATTTTGATTACCAGTTTATTTCACCAAATATTGTTTCCACATACATTGGAACTTGAGCACAAGATCGAATAGGTAAACAGCGGCCAGTAGACCTTAAATTAATCTCACAAAATTAGGAGATCCCTTTTTAATAACATATTTCGCTAAAACAAAGGCGTGCATTTCCAAGCTTCTACAACCGGAAAACAAAGTGACATGTATCCTCAAAACACAGTGTTAGTAACCTTACGAAGAACCAAAATCACTTGACATCACGAGGTGCATTAACATACAGTAAGTTTATTTATTAAATAAAACCAGACCGCTCAACACTATGAACCAAAAATAGGAAAAGATTATTCAAACGAGGAAACATTAATGTGTACACTAAGAACAAGGTGCTTGTAATTTGTTATCAACACTGATAAGAAATTCCCCAAAGTTTCAAGCAAATTTGCGTTCACAACATTTCAGTTTTCATTAAAACAACGCCCACTTTAATAAAATTAATCCTTTAAGAAAAACTTGCACTGCGGTTAGACCACGTGAGAACTGCAACACGACATAAGGCGTCAATCTTTGGTATCTTAAAGATCTGAACAAATCTAAGAGAAACAAGGAAGCTTATTACAATTAGTGCATTTAGCTTTACATTGGCAGCCAGTTACTCAGCGTAGCCAAAGAAGCTAAACAGCGGTGAGGACGACATATCGGGGCGCGCGTACCCAGTGTCCAGTTAAATCATGTACACCAAGCTTCTACAACAGGAAAACAAAAAGACATGAGTTCGCACTTCTTGGCAAGGTAATTAAACAAATTAAGCACAGTCTGAAACACTTTAAACAAGCGAGTACCTAATCCAATCCAGCCCTCAGTTCCGTAAACAGTTCTAAGCCGAATTGTAAGCAATTTAACGTGCAAGCGGTTATTCATAAATTCTGCACTGAAATATGTCTCCAATTGAAACCAACTGCAAACGTTGTTGTTTTCGTTTATTGTTGTTTAACACCAGCATGCACACGCCAGTAGGCTGTTATTCAGAGCTGCTCTTCAGCCGACAGTATTTAAAACATGGGCACGGAGATTTAAAGCATGAGAGCGAGTTAAAACAATGGTTAATTAAAATGTAGGTAATAACATGAAGAGCTTGCAGTATTGACAGATGAATAAAAACATACATAGTTAAAAGAAAGAGCCACGGTAACGTTAAAAACATGCGTTATGACGCCAGAACAAGACGGAGAGCACTCGGAGACATTGTGTAAAACCAAACGAAGCGACTCTTGTCTGTAAACTGTGGACGCAGATAAAAAGACACTGAAGCAGTTAACACAAAACACTGGACGATGCACAGTTAAGATTGCGGTGCAGAACCCCGCGGTGTAGGAATGGGGAGGGTGGAAAGTGGACTTGCGCATAATAGTTCGCGATCGGTAGCGCTCACTTTACTTCACGGCTCTGCCGCGAACTAGTCCTTACTTTTAGTTCGTCCGCTCCCAGTGACGGCTGAGCGTCGTGGTCTGCGCATGAAGGTGGAGGGAAAAGTTCCCCCACCTAGCTGCTTCATGCGCTTGCTGCTTGAGCCGCTAACGACATCACGCAAACCAAAAGAAACAGTTTGTATCTAATTTCTCGCGTTTAATTTTAGAGTTATCTCTATATCTTGGCATTGTGAAATTTATTAGGTCGGCCACTGTGGCCGAGCGTACTGCGGCGCGTCAGTCACAGTCTGCAAGGGCACTACGGTCGGGGGTTTGAATCCCTCCTCGGGCATGGATATTTGTGCCGTTCTTAGTTGTAGCTAGTTCATAAGTAAGCTTAGGGATTGATGACCCCGTAAACAGGTCCCATAAGCTTTACAACCATTTGAACATTTGAATTTATTAAACAGATTTGCGGAGTGCACAATACTTCAAAGCGGACATTTTGTAGCACTGAACTATGTAATCTTGCAGGCAGATGCTAACCTCGTAATGGCTCTCATCAGCAGACGGCAAACACGTGATTTTTAATTCTGTTCGCGACCTATCGCTCATATTTTAGTTCGCAACCTCGCTCTTTTTATTTCGTCCGCTCGGTTTGGCTTTAGCTACCGGTACTAAAACTACAGCTGAGCTGCATCTCAGCTCGAAATGCCGGCAACTGGCAGAAGGAAATCACGCGATTCTGCGCGCTCCCGCGTCCTCTCGCTGTTACCCGTGAGTCTTCGAAAAAGCAGCGGACGAACTAAGAGGCGAGGGATCTGCGAACTAGTTCGCCTGTGGGGGCGCTCTTCCTAACTAGTTCGTTCGTGGGGAAGGTGGTAGGAGAGAGGTTGGAGAGAAGGCGTAGGGACTCCAGGGCAGGAAGGGAATAGACATGCAAGGGGGAGGGAAGAGGATGGGCAGGGGGACTGCTAGAGATGTCACAAAAGTCAATGTTCCACGAATCACCCTTGAGCACACAGAGAAGCAAGACGCAGTTAATCTTCCGGAAGAAAACCTACTTTGAGGAGAAGACAAGTGGTCTCACCATTCATCGACCCAGCGATTCCCACCCACGGCTATATCGTCCAAAACCAGACGTGCTCCACTGTGAACGAGTTACTTCTCGGTAGTACTGGTACTGCCACAGCCGTGCCGCCAGCCACGCACGCTGTCCATCATCCCTCTGACGTCGACGGCGACAAGTGATGCAACTGCTCCCTCTCTCAACTGTTTTCCAGAATGTCTCTCAACTGCCATTCGCGTTTGTGCACAATCTCAGATCCTTTCCGGTGCTACAGCGCCTTTTCTAAACCAACGGCCAAAACAACACTTAGCCGCTATCGATACAATCGTATCAATGCGATTCTTCTTATTTCGTTATTATGATCTTGCCTCCATATGCAAGTGGGTAGTAGCAAAATATTTTCCCATACAGACGAGAAAGTTGATGAGATAAATTTCGCAAATAGCTCTCAGAGCGACAATTAACGCATTCCTTTTAAAGATCTCCACACAACTAGTGAAGTATTGTAATGGAAATCCGCATAAGCAGAGGAGCCAGGATCGCTAGTTTCAAATTCGTTTACTGACCGGTTTCAGCATTTCTATTTTAACGTCTTCAAGTGTATGAAAACTTGAATGACACATGGTAATATTTTGTTTACTTTCTCTTCTCCGGTGTAAGTATGTCGAAAACAGATTTGATGATGGCACCATAGAATTGCCGAATCCGGTCAATAAAGCAATTTGAAACTAGCGATCTTCGTCCCTCTATTCATGAAGATTCCCACAAGATAGCACCCTCGGCTTGAATGATGACAAGCGTGTACATAGTGCATCATTTCTGTGACACTTGCTTCCCCGTATCGCGATAGTACAAGACTAGCTGCCCTTCTCTGAATGTTTTCTATGTCCTCCGTCACCCCAGTTGGTGAGGATCCCGTAATACACAGAAATACTCCAACTTAGGAGTTTAGTGGAACTACTGCATCTCCTAAGTTTTCTGCCAATGAAACTGAGCTTGTGGTTGACCTTCTCCACGATACGCCTTATTTGATCTCTCCAATTAAAGTTGTTCGTAATTATAAGAACTACGTATATACTGAAATTTACGACCTTTATACTTAACTGATTTATCGTGTAAATACAGTTTAACCCTCTGCTAACATGTTTGATATTTTTCTCGTAAGTAACATCCTGCGATGACAGAACTCAGGAGTTTATTTTAAATAAACCTTAGTCGTCTTTGCTTAGACAAGTTTAACGCCAAAAGTATTTGTTACTAAGATGAAAAAGTTCGTTTTGAGAGAAAAATTGGCGTTTTAAACTTCCAAGTTAAGTCTACGACGCCGCGCGGCAGTAGTTGAGCGATCTGGAGCACCACGTTACGAATCGTGCGGCTTCCCGGGTCTGAGGTTCGAATCCTCCCTTGGGCATAGATGTTTGTGTTGCCTTTAATATGTTGCTTTTATGAGAATTGATGACCCAGCAGTTAAGTCCCATAAGCTTAACAAACATTTGAATACCGATGTGCCACTAGGGGCGGCGCCACTAGCAACCTTGGAAGGTGTGCTCATTCGCCGCACACACGCGCGACGCCTATATAGGAAGGAGAATACTGCTCTACCTTCAGTACTCGACGGGACTCAACAGAAGCAGCGTTCCTGAGGATGGCGAACAGTTTGATCGCCGAAATATCGGACCAGTATCCGGCAGCATACCCGGAAGGACTATCAAAACATTTGAACATTGTTTGAAGTCTATGACTGTCTGAAGAAGAACTCTTATTTTTCGTTTCAAATCACATTTTATACACGTTGCACGTCCAGACTGTTGACAAGTGACAAGCATATTAGTCTTCAGCTTCAGGTTTGGAGATAGAAAGCTATATTATTTTTTAAGTTCCCCTATTCTCCTCAAGAACTGCATTTGGTAAGTTATTTATCAACTGCTATATAAATTGTCTTGTTATTCAGAAATTCAGCCATTGCTGCTTTCTATTTCATATGACACAACCACGAAACTATTATTAGACACATAACAACCGCAGCTTGTAATGCACGTTGAAACTAGAGTTATTATACCTAAAATATTCTATGTATATTTTCTGGCTTAATTAATTAAGCTGTAACTATGTTAATTCAAATGTTCAATTGTTTGTAAACCTGTTGGGCATAACTGCTATGGTCATCAGTCCCTAGATTTACAAACTACAAGACACACACCAATGTCTCTGGGAGGACTCGAACCTCCGACGGCGAGATACAGTGCGGTTCGTAGAAAGGTGTGCCATGGAACGTTCGGCCACTCCAACGCGGCAAAATCGTTTGTAAAGATAAGGAACAGGAGGAGCCCTATAACATTCTTTGGAGAATGTCAGACATCCGTTTTACTTGGTGATTTTTCTTTAATTAATACGTAGTGTGACCTATCCGAGAGGAAATGACGATATCGATATTCCACATGCACGCAGTTTGATCGGATACCAATTGTGAGGTACAAAGCTCCCGGAAATCTAAATACATGGATTCAATTTGAGATCCTTGGCGATAGCACTCATCACGTGTTTTGCAAGAGCGATACTTTCTAATCTGTATCGACTACGAACCAATAGATCGGTTTCTTCGAGATTCATATTGTTCGAAAAGTACATATTCCAACCCTAAGTGGGCCATACGGATCATAAAATGAAGAGCCGCGGCGGAGCGGCCGAGCAGACTGAGGCGCTCCGATGAGAAGCGAGACCATTACCCGTCGGGGGTTCGTATCCCCCCTTCGGGCATGGATGTCTGTGTCGTCTTCATTATAAGGTAGTCCATAAGTAGTTTGTATAGGGACTGATGACCGCGCAGTTAAGTCCCTTAAGCTGTACAGACATTTGAACATTATTTTACAACACGAAAATTTATGTACAGTAATTATGATCTTCATTTCTCTTCCTTACCGACACTCTACTCAGCCACATACAGGGAACGTACAAAATAATATCTACACGTACATACGTACTCTGCAAGTCACACTCAAGTGCTTGACAAAGGGTTTATCGAACAGTTTTTATGATATTTCTCTAGTTCCAAACAGTTCGCGCAAAAATGGAACACCAAAATCTTACAGTTATCGATTTGATTTATCTTATTTTATTATGATGATCATGTCTTCCTATGTAGGTGTGTGCTAACAAAATAGATTCGCATTCGGCAGAGAAAGTTGTTGAAAGAAATTTCGCAAATAGATCTCGTCGCAACAAATGACGCCTTTCTTTTAATGACTTCCACCGCAATTTGGGCATCATTTCCGTGACACTCTCTCCCCTAAATCATGGAAACACAAAACGACCTGCCCTTCTCCGAATTGTCTCTAAATCTTCCGTTAGACCCACTAGGTTGGGATCTCACAGTGCACAGCAGTACTCCAAAAGTGGACGCACAAGTGTAGTGTAGAAAGTTCCTTTAGTAGAACTGTTGCATCTTCTAAGTACTCTGCCAATGAAACGTAGTCTTTGGTTTTCATTTCATACTACTTTTCTGTGTGTTCTTTCCAATTAAGTTGTCAGTAATTGTTACTACTCGGTATTTAATGGACTGTAGCTTTGACTGATTTATCGTCTAAATTAAGTCTGATTTCTATTAGTGGTCGTAGGGATGACTTCACACTTATCATTATTAATAGTCAATTGTCAATTTTTGCATTATGTTGATATCTAAATCATTTTGCAGTTACTTTTGATTTTCTGGCGACTTCACTAACCGATTAATGACAGCATCATCCGCAAACAGTCTAAGATAACTGCTCAGATTGTCTCCTAAATCATTTATAAAAATAAGGAACAGTAGCGGCCCTGTAACACTACACTTGAGAACATCAGATAACACTTCAGCTCTACTCGATAGTTTTCCTTCAGTTACGACTAACTGTGTCCTTTCTGACAGGAAATCATGAATCTAGTCGCAGAACTGTGGTGATGTTCCATAACAACACAATTTGATTAGAAGATGCTTGTGAGCTACAATGGCAAAAGTCTTCCGGGATCTGTTCAAATGTTTGTAAATATATTGGACTCAACTGTGTGGTTATTAGTTGCTCACAAACTACGTAAAATCAGTTAAACTAACCTAAGGACGACATAAACACCTATGCCCGGGGGAAGGGGGGGGGGGAGAGAACTCGAACGGAATCTGTTTGACATCCCTTGTCGATAGCACTCATCACATCATATGAGTAGAGAGCTAGCTGTGTTTCACAAGAACGATACTTCCTGAATCCGTGTTCACTAAGGGTTAATAGATTGTTTGTGGTAGTTCATAATATTTGAGGAAGTTAAATGTTCTACGGCAATGATATAGGTCTGTAATTTTGCGGACCGCTCATATCGCCTTTCTTGAATACTGTAAGCGTCAGTGCAAGTTTGCAGTCTTTGGTTACGAATCTTTCACTGAACGAGTGTTTGTGTATGATAACTAGGTATGGCGTCAGCATACTTTTAATGGAATCTTGTTAAGCAATTCTACTTTAGCAGAACTGTTATCAATAGAATCAAAATGTTCAAATGTCTGTAAATCTATCGGACCAAAATGCGTGGTCATCAGTCTGTAGCTTACAAACTACTTGAACCTAGGTAAACTAACCTACGGACAAACACACACACACACACCCATGCCCCAGGGAGGACTCGAACCTCCACGGCGAGCAACCGCGCGCTCCGCAGCGAGCTGCTTTAGACCGCTCTGCTATATAGAATCACTAATGCTATCGTGTAGTGCAGGTAATGATTGTGTTTAGCCGCTAGTATACTTTACATATTTCCAGAATATCTTAGGATTAACTTCATAATTACGTGACAGGGTTTCGTTGTGGAAACTATTATAAGATGGTTGAAATAATTTTTTTAGTTATCCTATGTGCAACGTGTGACACTCACATTTAAGGCAATCTGCACCTACAGCTACAATGGCTTGCGACGTTGAGTAAACGAAATCTTCCGTTCTTCGATTCTGTCGCACCTGTGATTCAAACAGATGCAGTCCGTTTATGTGTACTGAGAGCAGACTGAATATAAACCATTCTTAGGAAAACCCCTCTGTTTATCATTGCTGATAACTACGTGAAGCGATTTCTTATGTTTAGAACAAGTTACTTTATATTTCTTGTTGCAGTCTTTAATGACAAAAAACACTGCCGTCTTACTTTCAACTTGTTAACACTATCCTTGATGTACGATATCTTCGAACAATCTTCTGCCAAATTATTGCGTGTGTCACAAAACATGCAATACTGTCATTGTTACCTATTTTTATTGTAAACCTAATGGCCCAATGTGCTATGGATGTCAGTCCCTAGATTTACGAACTACTTGCACTAAGGGCAACACACACCCATTCCCGAGGGAGACCTTCCGTCCGTGGCATAGTTCCTTAGACCAAGCGGCCACTCCCGCGCGGGTAATCTTTCGTCTTTCCGCCTGGTTTCTCCCCCTCTGTTTTCACTTCTAGGGTCGCAGTTATGAATGGGTATGTATCTGCAACGCTTGTTGGAAATCACAGTTCTTATTACTTCCTAGTTCAATGTAATGTAATGTGCCTGCAGTGATATTGTCACCTTACGCGTAAATAATCCAGCATCGAAGTATAGCTTCTGTGACCCCGCGCTTTGCAGTGTAGCGTTGTATGGGAGTGAAATGTGGACGTTGAGGAGTTCGGATAGATGATAGAAGCTTTTTAAATGCGGTACTACAGGCGACTGATGAAGATTATATGAGTAGATCACGTAACTAATGACATAATTGGGGAGAAAAGGAGTATCTGTCATGCCCTAAGAGGAGGGGTATGTCCGTGGGACACATTCTGAGACACCAAGGGAGCATTAAGAGGAGTGGGGTAAAAATCGTTGAGACCGAGGGACGAACAGAGTCAGCACGTTCAAAGGGATTTAGGTTGCTGTTCTTATTCGTAGATGAGGATGCTTGCACTGGATAGGGTATCGTAGAGAGCTGCATGAAATCAGTTGGCGGACAGAAGACAACAATAACATCAACCGTTTCAAATTAATGAATAAGAGTATGAATTATACGGTTTTCGTGTTACATACGGTTTTTTGTCTCCATATAGACATACCAGTGCCACTAATCGTTTCAATTCTTCATTCTCGTCAGCATAAACTGCAATGCTTTCACCAAAATCTTTTAGCTGAAGTATTCTCGGAGGGAAAAATGCTTGTTTAGAGCTGCTACAGACGGGTTAACCTGCTCCCTAAATGAGGACGACATCTGTATCAAAATCTAATCAAAAAGGTAAAGTCTACGGTGAGACCGAGCGAGATGGCTCAGTGATAACTAATAATAAGACTAATCAAATCGAAAACTGTAAGATTTAGGTGTTTCCTTTTTGCGCGAGATGTTTGCAACTGTAGAGAAATATCATAAAAACTGTTCGATAAACCGTCAAGTACTTCAGTGTGACTTGAAGAGTACTTACATAGATGTAGATATTATTTTGTACCTTCCCTGTATGTGACTGAGTACAAAGTCGGTAAGGAAGAGAATTTAAGGTCGCAATTACTGTACATAAATATTCTACATTGTAAAAAATATTCAAATGTCTGTAAAGCTTAAGGGACTTAACTGCGGGGTCATCAGTCCCTATACGAACTACTTATGGACTACCTTATTCTAAAGACGACAGAAACAATCTTGCTTGAGAGGACGGGGAACATGTCCGCTTTCTATGACGTCATTATGGTGTACCGTTGCTATTGCACTGTCATCCATTTATGAGTTACCTGGGCAGGAAGTTGCATTGTAATCAGTTGCAAAATTTGTACCATAGAGAAAACACAGTACCCTCCGCCATACACCAGATACGAACGCTTATGTTACCCAGTTCTGTTCCGAATTGATAGTTTTAAAATTGTAACTTTCCAATTGTTTTAGAAATGGACTTTTAAAACCAACCAAAAATTGATGTCACAATTACGAAAATTTGTATGTGGTCAAATAATACACAATGAAAATATTTCTTAAAATACAATTTTTATTCACATTTTCTGGAAATACATACTTTTCTAGCTGAAAATCAGGCAGTGGCGGGTATTTATGTATTCCACTCTATTCTACCTCCTCTCCCCCTCCTTTGCCTTCCTCCATCCCTTCCCCTCCCCTCTGTTCCGCTCATCCCACTCTCTCTCTGCCCCTCTCTTCACCCCAACCTGTGTTCTTCTTCTCCTCCTGTTACCGTTCAACTCCGCCTCCTAAGTTTATCTCCAACCCACATCCTCTTCTTTTCTCCTTTTTCTTGTGCCTTTTCCCACTTCCGCAGTGTTGACGTGGTTGACTATGGCATTGGCATGGTTAATTTTAGGGTGTGGCCGGATGTTCGCCTGTACCATCTCTTCCTCCGCCTCTGTGTGAGAAATATCAACTTTCGCTTTGAACAGTGAAACGATGTAAAATTTATTGCGACTAATCCTCTGCCGTGCAACATATGGTAGCTAGCGGTAGATCAAGCGTATCAAATAGAGATCGGAATAAAATGTAGATTTGCTTTGGCGAAATCCTTAAGTTTATACAGACACTAACCTTTCTGCTGTTTATATGGTCAAGTGTGCAAGATTTCATCAAGATCGGAACAAAATTGAGGATGTTGACAAAGTCCATAAGTAAACTACCCTGCTTCACGCATCATCCGAAATTTTATGTGTACGGTGACCTTCCTTTCGCTTTCCCTTTGAAGTTCGGAGCAAAGCAGTGGATTAAGTCGAAGTCCGTATTTAAAGTACCTTCCTCCATTAACTAAAAGAAATTTTATACAGACAGTGACTTCCATCGTGTTGTGAAAATAAATAGTGCAAATTTTCAGTACGAGCGGAACCATACTGTGGATTTTGTTGAAGTCTGTCTATAAAGGAACCTTCACTACGCACTACACGAAATGGTATACAGAAATTCTTGATTTGAAGGTTAAGTGTGCGAAATTTTATCAAGATCGAAATAGAACTGCAGATTTTTTCGTGGGCCTTAGGGAAAGCACCCTCCGCCGCGCACCATATGCATCGTATCTCCTCAACTAGGTGTAATTGTTGGGTCTTACCACCAAGGCAATTGTTAAATTACGATAAGGAATATGTGCACCAAATTTAGTTGAATCGGTCCAGTAGTGTACCTCATTGTCGTGTGACACAACAGTATTTCGCGCATTTCATTGTTTATGACGTCATATATCCTGAACTATTTGTTGTAAGTGGTCTGAAAGGTCAACTGTATAAAATTCGTTTATTGAACAAAAATGTAGATATGTTTGCAATACAAACATATAAACCCACAAACTAATCGACACAATACCTTTTCCTACATAGATTGATCTCTAAGTATTGAAGCGTCGTTATCGTCTTTGTGTGCCACAAACGGCCGAAAAAATATGAAAATAAAATCACACATACTCGATGAGTGAATGAAAAGATTAATATAACGACCACATTCGAAAGAGACTTATTACATTCGATTGTCTCACATTGAGTGAAACCACTCAAACCCGCTGACTGAGTGAAGACATTCATATAACGGCCGCAAGCGACAAAGAATTGTTTCATTCAATTGTTCAGCGTGGATTGCAACCACTCATACCCGAAGAGTGAATGAAAACATTCAGGAAACGGCCGCAACCGACAGATACCTGTTTCATTCGGCTGTCTCGGCTCGAGTAAAGCCATTCAAACCCGGCAAGTGAGTGGAAACATTCATATAGTAGCAGAGACTATTTTCATTAGGTTGTTTCATTCGACCGAAAAAAATAAAAGACGGAAAGACAAAACAATCGACTGACCAATCGGTTGGTGAAAAAAGTCTGTTGTCCCGTCACTACCCTTAGATTTACAAACTTCTGAACATTATATTTCAGTTTTTTTAGCTACTTGTCAGGTATTAAACTGAATAGGGAAGACATGGTATGGTAGTTGAACGGGTTCGTCGTCACGAAGTTTATAACTCAGCCACTGTACTGGAATGACTTCGTTAAGAGTGACAAAACTATCTGCATCTGCTGTTGAAGTGTTTCCATCGAGTGAGGGAAGACGTATCCGTATTTATCTGTTAGTGATGCTGATGATTTAAATGTAAACCATTATTACCGTTCGATTACATTACAGAAATTTATTCTGTTGTAGTGTTAATCGGATTCTAGTCACATAGCATATAATTCAACATATTATATGGGCTCTTTTTATTTGTTATGAAACATACAATACTGGAATTCAGATAAAGTTTCCACAATGGTATTTCGGGGTTACTTGTCACGCAACTAAAGGGGGTGGTTTCTCGCGTGACACCTATCCCCACGAAAGTATTTGCGTTTCAAATCTGATACCATCTTGTCTTTTTTTCAGTATCAAGATGCCTAGAAATCTCCACGAAAGTATTTGCGTTTCAAATCTTATACCATCTTTGTTTCAGTATCTAGGTGCCTAGATATTACGAAAGGAAAACAGATGAAGGTTTAACACCCGTAGACATTATAGTGAAAGCGGCTCGAATGACAAAATTGGAGAATAAATCCATATGCAGTGCTGCCCAACTTTAAAATATAATTTATTGGACACTAGCTCGTGGCTGTAAAAAGTTATCTGACGAGGATATATGAAATTATGTGACATGTTGGACACTAAAAGTAGGCTACTATCCTAGTAGACGTGTTCTGACAGTTACTTTTGAAAATTAATTGGCAGAGAATATGAAATCAGCGTTTAATATTTTGGTCTCAGTTCTAAATAAGTGCGACAATTGTGTTACGAGTTAGATACTTCTACAAGATATTCTGAAACTTGACAAGCTTGGGCTGACTGGTTCAAGAAGAATCACAAAGATTTGTCAGTTTGGACTCCTGAAGCTACCAGCTTAGCCCGAGCTCCTATCTTTAATTACTTTGGTAACCTTTCACCTACAATCAGACGACACAACTTTGAACCGAAAGATACGTGGAAGATCGAGAAAACTAGCTTTGCAGTAGTACAACAGATATAAATGTGAAGCAGGTGTTATATTTTAATCTTGAAAGCTCTTTCGGCTTTTAGTAATTTATATGAATACAACAAGTTTTTGCTGCTTTGTAACAAACACATTTTGAGCCCGTGTTTGTAAATAAAATACAAGATGATTCTTAACAATGGTTGGTCGCTGTTTTCTCCATTGTAACAATCATCCTGTATAACAAGGTATTTGTTGCTTCAAACACCTACACTTTTCATGTAATATTAACAAGTCACTAACAACCCTGATCCTTCTGACCCATCCCATTCCGAGGTTGAGAATCACAAACATTCTGCATCTACTTATCTACTCTGCAAGCCACAATGAAGTGTATCTGAGAGGGTTCATCGAACCACTTTATGATGATTTTCTAAGTTCCATTCTATAAATCCTTGCGCGGAAAAAGAACACTTCAATCTTTCCGTTTTCGATCCGATTTATCATTTTTTTTTCATGATCATATCTTCCTATATAGGTGGGTGCTAACAAAATATTTCATTCGGAAAAGGAAGTTGTTGAAAGAAATTTTGCAAATATATCTCGTCGCAACAAACAACGCCTTTCTTTTAATGATTTCCACCCCATCTCGTCATCATTTCTGTGGCACTCTCCCCTCTGTATCTCGATAGTACAAAACGAGCTGCCCTTCTATGAACTTTGTCTAAATCGTCTGTCAGTTCCACTTGGTGGGGATCTCACAATGCGCAGCAATACTCCAAAATAGGAGGTACAAGTGTAGTGTAGTCAGTTTCTTTAGTAGAACGGTTGCATCTTCTAAGTCTTTGGTTCGCGTTCCATACAATATTTTCTATGTATTGTTTCAAACTTAATTTTTTTGTAATTATTACTCCTTTGTATTTAGTTGAATTTACAGCCTGTAGTTTTGACTTATCGTGTAAATGAAGTTTTAACGGGCTGGTCATATGGAAGACTTCACACGTCTCATTATTGAGGATCAATTGCCATTTTTTGCACCATGCAGATGTCTTATCTAAACCATTATGCAGTTGCTTTTGATCTTCTTGTCACTTTACTAACCGATGACAGCATCATCCGCGAACAACCTAAGAGAGCTACTCAGATGGTCTCCTCAATAGTTCATAAAAATAAGGAACAGCGAGGGCCCTACACCAGTTCCCCGGGGAACAAAAAATTTTCAAATGTTTGTATAGCTTATGGGACTTAACTACGGGGTCATCAGTCCCTAAACTTACAACTTACTTATGAACTAGCTTCCTCTAAGGACGGCACAAATATCCATGCCCGAGGGGGGATTCGAACCCCCGACCGTAGTGGCCGTGCAAACCGTGATGACGCGCCGCAGTCCCCTCGGCCACCACGTCCGGCCCCTGGGGAACGCCAGATGTCACTTTAGTTCTACTCGATGAGTTTCCGTCAATTACAACGTACTGTGTCCTGTCTGACAGGAAATCACGAATCCAATCGCACAATTGCGACGGTATTCCATAAGCACTCCGTTTGACCAGATGACGCTTATGGGGTACAGTTTCGAAAGCCTTCCGTAAATCTATAAATACTGTTGACATACCTTATCTATAGCACTCATGTGAGTAAGTATGTAGGTGTCTTTCACAAGAATGATACTTTCTGAATCCGTGGTGACTATAGGACAGTAGGTCGCTCTCGTCCAAGTAGTTCATAATATTTGAGCCAAGTATATGTTCTACAGTGCTGCTTGCAAACCTACGTCAATGATATAGGCCTGTAATTTTGCGGATCACTCCTATTGCAGAACGACATATTGACCATAGCTGTTTATTTTTTCTCAATGCTTCCGGTTTCGGTCTGTTTACCATTATCAAGCGTTAGCAGCGATTAGCTAAGAGCTTAACATGTCGTAACACAAACTCTTCTAACGCTTGATAATGGTAAATGGACCGAAACCGGTAGCATTGAGAAAAAACAAACAGCTATGGTCAATATGTCGTTCTGAAATCATCTTAAAGCTTTTATGCCCCACCTGTTCACCTTCCTAAACTCCTAATGCGTTTTTTGAATATTGGCGTAAACTGTGCAACTTTCAGTCATTGGGGACGGAAAATTCGCTGAGCGAGCGGTTGTATATGATAACTAGGTATGAAGCTTTCGTATCAGCATACTCTGAAGAAGAAAAAAAAACTAATTGGTATACAATCAGCCCCGATAGATTTCCTTTTGTTACGTTATTTAAGTTGCTTTAATATACCAGGGGTGAAATTTAAAAATTTTCCAGGATTTCGGGCTTGCAACCGGTCATCGTTTTATTCCATACACGATATTTCAGCTGTACACCTGCCAGCCATCCTCGGGTGAGCCTCGGGGACTGAGGAAGACGTTCTCCGTTCCGCCTTATGTAGGCAAATTAAAAAAGCATTGTCAAAAGTAAGACCCAGACTGTGTCCAACTATTGTTTAAAATATTTCTTTTAAAATAGAAAGAATTCTTCAAAATTAACGAGTGAGTGCGATTTTCCACCCACCAGCTAAAATTTCAGACCTGCCGGGATCAGTGAAAGAAAATTTGTTATTGCGGAAGGCGGGAATATACAAATGTTCAAATGTTTGTACAGCTTATGGGACTTAACTACAGGGTCATCAGTCCCTAAACTTACAAACTACTTATGAACTAGCTAACCCTAAGGACGGCATAAATATCCATGCCCGAGGGGGGATTCGAACCCCCGACCGTAGTGGCCGTGCAGACCGTGACTGGAGCGCCTCAGTCCCCCGGTAACCGCGGCCGGCGCGGGTATATACATGCACATATGATGGAGTACGACAAAACCTCAATTCTAGCCACAGCTACATCTTTCTGGGACTCCATCATAAAAGAATCGGTGGAAATACGCATGACAGAAAATAGAAAATTTTTTAAACCGAGACAATGGCTATCAGCTGGACAGTGCTTGGAAACCCGTCATCTGGAAGATGACCCCGATGGACGCGGCGAGTCGCAGCGCCGAAGACATGTAGCTCTGCTCGTCTACCATCGAGACCGCCGCTGCAGGCAGTGTGTTCCATCTGCCACTGCAATTTTCGCCCATGCGCAGATTACCATTTTGCGCGATGCGTAGGGCGGAACGGAAAACGACTCCTCAGTCCCCGAGGCTCACCTGAGGATGGCTTGCAAGTGTCCAGCTGAAATATCGTGTTTTGGGTGCAATGACGATCGGCTGAGAGCCAGAAATCTGGTTGAATAGATATCAACTTCTAATAAACGCATGCTGGCAGCTGTTCCTGATACTAATTCTGGAGTATTTACTTGTCTTCTTTCGTGAAGGAATTTCGGAAGGCTGTGTTAAGCTATTCTGCTTTATCAGTAGTCATCAGTAGCATCACTGTTACTATCGCGTAGTGAAGGTATTGACTGTGTTTTACCGCTAGTGTACTTTACATACGACCAGAGTTTCTTTTGATTCTCTACCTGCCACGGCGGAGCGGCCGAGCGCATTGAGGCGCTATGCACCGATGCGCAAGGCCGTTCCCCGTCGGGGGTTTGAATCCTCCCCCCCCCCCACTCCCCGGGCATGGATATTTGTGTTATCTTTAGTTTCACGTAGTTTATAAGTAGTTTGTAAGTTTAGGGACTGATGACCCCGCAGTTAAGTCCAAAATGTTGAAATGTTTGTTAAGCTTAAGGGTCATAACTGCGGGGTCATCAGTCCCCAAAATTACAAACTACTTATGAACTACCTTATACTAAAGACGACACAAACAACCAGGCCCGAGGGAGGATTTTAACCCCTGACCGTTGCGGCCGTGCAGATTGTGACTGGCGCGCCGCAGACTTCTCAGCCACTGCGGCCGGCAGTTAAGTTCCATAAGCTTAACATTTTGAATATCTGATGCCCTACTAAATTACGTGACACGGTTTGTTTGTGTAATTTGTAATACGTTTCTCCCATTGAAGTTCGACTTAAATATCGAGTTTCTGTAAAAGACTGCCAGGCTTGAGGATTTTGTGTCCGTTTAAATTAGTCAAGCTTTTTTCTTTACTTTTGCAAGAGCGATCTAACCTGTTTTTTCTACCACAGCGGGTCAGATTCCTCATTTGTTAATTTGATGGATAGAAATCTGTGAATAGTTGTCGATATCGTATCTTTGAATATAAGCTAACAACACAAACATTGTTCGTTTCGAAAGACTGGAGAGACTTACTCAGGAAAGCGTGAACAAAATTTTTATCTGCTTTTTTAAATAGAGATTTTTTTTGGTAGACTTGGGTAATCCGATATTGCCTAATTAAAAAGGTTATACACAGATATATTATTTATTTGTAACTACTTGTTCACTTTTCCAAATTTATACGTAACAGGCCTATTATTTCTGAGAAACGTAAGTACGAAACTAAGCACGCTCTATTGAAATAGTTGATTAACTGCAGTTGGTACGTACAAGCAATACTCTTATAAAGAAGTATTATTATGAAGTTTTGGCTAATAGTTTGTGACTCCCATTAAGAGCCGAAGCTTCTAAGTGAAGGAATTGTTAAAGCAATTTCCATGCTTAAAAATAGAAATGCCCACTGTAGGTGAACACTGGTTACACGCAACACTATTGTATTACTTCTCAGAATCCAATGGAAATTTGAATGAGAGGTCTCCCGGTCATATTTTAGAAAGCTGCTATAATTTATAGCGCCACAAAAGATCCTACATTTTGAATGGCATGGCAACGTTACAATCGCGAAGTTGCAAAATATTACCTGGAAGTTACCTGACTCTTATGATATGATCTGTGTGCCGTGATATGAAGACTTCTGGTTGAATAAAAAGCCGATTTTGGACGGGCTGTTATTTTTTGTGCCTTTATTAGAGGTCTAAATTGCGTTACATTTATACAGATTTGGCAAGTCTAAGGGCCATGACATTAGTACAATTTCTGTTCCATATTTCGCTTTATATTCACTGATATGCTGATTTTCCAGTTATGTTTGAGCGTGAATAATCGTTGTTATCTGACGTGATGTTCAAAACTATGACATTACTGGTAATATTGTCGACACATTGTCATTATTTCAGTGTTCAAATGTTTGTAGAGTCTATGGGACTTAACTACGGAGTCATCAGTCCCTAAATTTATAAACTACTTATGAACTACTTACAACTAAGGACGGCACAAATATCCATGCCCGATGGGGGTTTCTAACCCTCGACCGTAGTGGCCATGCAGATCGTGACTGGAGCGCCTCAGTCCCCTCGGCCAGCGCGGTCGGAATTTCAGTGTTAAATCATAACTGAGACACCTGCATACGCTGTTCTCCCTTTAATGTTATTCGCTGCCCAGTGAGCATGTTTATGCCGCTTGTAAGCCTGCTGCTACAACCCCGAATGGCGGTAAATTTACGCTGACCGACTGATGCTCATTTTCAAGATTTTTGAGTTTAAAGAGCTGCTTCTGACCGCAGCGCCATCATGGGACATCTTACGGAACTGCTGGAAACCCTCCCTCCACGCACCCCTGAGCGTAGGACCGGGCCCTAACGGAGGTTTCCCGTCTGTATATATTTGTCTGTGGCTTCGTTGGAGTGCTCTCTTTCTCGTTGCCTAACTGCCCCTGAGGTCCCTCCCCACCCTCTCCCTCTCCTCTCTTTCCCTTTTCTCCTACATCATATCTTTAGTACTGCGAGTGCTCCGTCATATGTAGAAGTTTTTAATATGGTTTCACTAAATGTGGTGCCTTTTAGTTACAGCCAACTCACAGCCGACACCACGAGTTTTAATTGTTTCTTCCTATGTGTGGTGTTTCCTCATATGTCTTGTTTTAATTAAACAACTGCGGACGGCCACCCAGCTGCCTGCGCCCAGTGTTATTTTAATTGTGTGTATGTGCCTCTGCATCTCCAACAGCTGTTTCATTCACCGCCTTCGCCATTTCACCGCTTTTATGACACCAATATTTCATTGAGTTTTAAGAACTTTGTTGTTTCTCCTTTTCAAATCACCATGTTTTATACGTATTTTTATTCCGATAGGCTGAAGAGCGCCTACGAACACTGTCAGCCTACCCTGTATTATGGAATGAAAGGGCAATAAAGGGAAAAATGGCCAAATGACTGAAATATGCACTGTCTGTCGAAACAAAAAGTATGCAGGAGTGCTTGGAAGTGAATGAAACAAGTGACAAAACGCCATACCATAAACCGGGGTAAATTGAACATTTTTTTAGTTTTGTACATTAAACTTCTCAAGCTATTGAGAACATGCTTTTTGTGGAGTTGTAAGAGGTCTTACTGAATATGACAAAGTAAATCATATATTTTTATTAGGTGCTCTTTACGATTAAAAAAATTTCCACTGTTCAATCTCACCCTATTGATCATGGTCACTTTGAATACTTAAATATTTTCTTATTATGTGAAAAGTATACCACTTTTGTTCAATAGTATATATATATAATATATATATTATGTAAGAGCATATTATATAGATTTGTAATTTTGAAAGTAGTTAATTTTCTGTATTGGCGTTATTTGTGAGTTTCTTTTAATAATCTGAAACTTATGCATTTCATCATTGCTTAATTTGTATAATAATGGAAATAGATGCAAGCCTACCTATGATATAAGAAAATTGTTTAATACTGATCATTGCTTTTGTGTGGCATTAATAAAGCTAATAGAACAAAAGATATCGCAGTTTACAGAAATAATTCAATGACAAATTCTGTTCATCGTAGATGAGATAGGCATCAAACCCAAGTGAACCCTTCCCCTTCTGTCTACCTTAGGATCAGGTAGAATCTTACAAATACCATCTTTCTCTCAACATGACACATCAAAAATATTAGGCCATAACAAAATAATGAAATTAAAAAAAATCTTAATTTTTTTCAATGTTGAAAGGTCATTTGATTAAAAATATTATTTAATCTTCACTGATAAGTTCCCCAACATAATATTTTACACCATCAACCTTTTCCACTCAGCTGATCTATCAGTGACAAAGATCACATCACTGTTCAAAGATACCCCTTGAAAGACAGGCCCCTGTATTTTATTATCTTTTATTACCTAAGAATAATTAATGGCATTTTATGATTTGTGTAATGGTTCAGTGAAGTGTTCACCTTGCCAATTAACACTCATTTCAAATTCTGAAACATAAAATACTTTTTATAACGGGAAAATGTGACTGATGTTAAAAAGAAATAAAAAAAATAATAAATAATAAAAACGCTTGCATTTCCAGAGATTTATTTTTTGCAGTCGTTATATGATGATATTACACTCCTAGCCATTAAAATTGCTACACCACGAAGATGACGTGCTACAGACGAGAAATTTAACCGCCATCAAGAAGATGCTATGATATGCAAATGATTAGATTTTCAGAGCATTCACATAAGGTTGGCGCCGGTGATGACACCTACAGCGTGCTGACATAAGGAAAGGTTCCAACCGATTTCTCATACACAGACAGCAGTTGACCGTCATTTCCTGGTGAAACGTTATTGTGATGCCTCGTGTAACGAGGAGAAATGCGTACCATCACGTTTCCGACTTTGATAAAGGTCGGATTGTAGCCTATCGCGATTGCGTTTTATCGTATCGCGACATTCCTGCTCGCTTTGGTGGCGATTCAATGACTGTTAGCTGAATATGGAATCGGTGAGTTCAGGAGGGCAATAGGAAACGACGTGCAGGAACCCAACGGCCTCGTATCAATGGCAGTCGAAATGACAGGCATCTTATCCGCATGCTTGTAACGGATCGTGTAGCCACGTCTCGATCCCTGAGTCTACGGTTGGGGACGTTTGTAACACAACAACCATTTCCACGAACAGTTCGACGACGTTTGCAACAGCATGGATTATCAGCTCGGAGACCATAGCTGCGGGTACCCTTGACGCAGCATCACAGACAAGAGCGCCTGCGATGGTGTGCGCAACGATGAACTTGAGTGCACGAATGGCGAAATGTCATTTTTTCCGGATGAATCCAGGTTCTGTTTTCAGCATCATGATGGTCGCATCCATGTTTGGCGACACTGCGGTGAACGCACATTGGAATCGTGTATTCGTCATCGCCATACTGGCGTATTACCCGGCGTGATGACATGCGGGCCAGCCGCGGTGGCCGAGGGGACTGAGGCGCGCCAGTCACGGTCTGCACGGCCACTACGGTCGGGGGTGCGAATACCCCCTCAGGCATTGATATTTGTGGCGTCCTTAGTGTTAGCTAGTTCGTAAGTAGTTTGTAAGTTTAGGGACTGATGACCCCATAGTTAAGTCCCATAAGATATACAAACATTTGAACATTTGATGATATGGGGCGCTATTGGTTTCACGTCTCGGTCACCTCTTCTTCGCATTGATGGCACTTTGAACAGTGGCCGTTACATTTCATATGTGTTACGACCCGTGGTTCATCGCTGCCACTCTCAATATTTCATGCATGACCGCATGTTGCAGGTCCTTTACGGGCCTTTCTGGATACGGAAAATGTTCGACTACTGCCCTGGCCCGCACATTCTCCAGATGTCTTACCAATTGAAAAATTTTGGTCAATGGTGGCCGAGCAACTGGCTCGTCACAATACGTTAGTCACTACTCTTGATGAACTGTGGTATCGTGTTGAAGTTGCATGGGTATCTGTACCTGTACACGCCATCCAAGCTCTGACTCAACGCCTAGGCGTATCAAGGCCTTTATTACGGCTAGAGTTGGTTGTTCTGGGTACTGATTTCTCAGGATCTATGCACCCAAATTGTGTGAAAATGTAATCACACGTTAGTTCTAGAATAATGAATACCCGTTTATCATCTACATTTTTCCTTGGTGTAGCAATTTTAATGGCCAGTAGTTTACATATCGATTGTCACTTCACCTTAAAGTATCGACTGCTGGATTAATTTTGAGTGCTTCTAAAGTAGGTTCCCCATTTACATACTTGAGTACAGAACTCACTTTAAAAAGACGCTAAATTACTGTTCAGAGTCCCCCCGATGTTCTAAGTCACCCAACTTTACGGTACTACTTTACTGAACTGTTTGCAACATGAGATGAAAGAGTAAAGGTCGTTGCACTAACAGGTGTGGTATGACCACATGACAGTAGGGCGTCACAATCTCTCTGGCCGTAAATCATGCCCTCATTTGCTTCAGAACGTAGTGAAACGGCGTTTGGATGCTCCCTGGAGGCAACTATGCCAACAGTTAACTGTAGCTGTCCCTCCAAACGCCACGGGTGGTTACTGAGGCGGAGGTCCATTCCAATGTCATTCCCCATGCGCTCAGTAATGGAAACATCGCGGACATGCTGGCCACAGGAGGACCTATAATTATTAATAGGTCTTGCCCGGCACCCTCGCCCCCAGAATTCAAAACAAATTCGCAAAAATTAACAACTATACGTGACAAGTACTTGTAAATATCATAGCTAGTGTCAGAATCTGTTCCAAAAGCAAGATGAGGGGAAAATCAATTACCGCAGCAAGACTCGAACCATCGATCAATACCTTCTGTTTAATAAATTTACTTTTCGGGTGGATCGTTTGAGGACATCGAATTGTTATCGTTCCATGACGATTGATGAGTGTTTTTACATTTTTACTCCTTTAATACTGCGAATAGTCAATCCTTTGACCGAACGCGCTGAGCCTTTAACCACACGACTATTTTAAATATACTTGTTCAATTTATTTTAATTTTAGAAGTTCTTCTATGGCTTTTGTGGCTACTGTGACATAGACATATAATTATATGGAATACTAAAAAGTTTGATGTAATTTTAATAAATCCTCTGTGCATTAAAAAGTTGTCATTTGGTTACGAGGGAGTAGAATATTGCGTCCCTTGCTGTTGGAGCGGTGCTCCGAGTAGAGGCTGAGCACGCAGGGAACGGTGACCATCACCTATCAAATTCGTATGTATTGAATCCAAAAGGCAATGACACAATCGAAGCAGTCCTCCTTGTTAATTATTTGGATGTTAGGTATCTAATTCCTGTCTCTGACAAGCCATGACGCAACAACTGCAAGCCCTGTACATCGATTTAAGTCAAAGCGTAAGGGATCTATTAACGCCTAGCCTAATGATAAATGGTCCTGGGTCAATGCACATTTCATCCACATGAACATTATAACTTACCTTATATAGTTATCGCCAACAGAATATTCCAAAATAATGTGGGCACGCGGAGACCTACTCGATTTAGAACAATTCCTAGAGTTTCACAGTATTATTTATTTACTTCAGATAGCAGAAAATTAACAATACTAATTCAACAGATGATTGATGTTTATAGTATTCCACTAGAGCAGGTTTTTCAACCTGTGGGATCCCTATCCCAAGGAGCATGGGAGGAGGAGAGGTCGAAGTGTCTTCTTTGGGGTCACCGCCTCAGCATGAAGTAGCTGCACCATAAAACATCAACCAGGAGCAAGCCTGAATGGTAGGTTTTCGGTAATGCAAAATCATGTGCCTATAAAAAGTAAAGTGTATTTTATCTTATAAATTCACGATTTCTTGTTCACCATTATTTCTCATTTGAATAGAACAAAGTGTCTTTTATAAGAAATACAATGCATTAACAATGAATAAACGAAAGCCCAGAAAACTGTTTTCAGATACCAGGTGATAACAAATTCGATTGTTTACAAATTGACAATTCCTCAAAGATCATAATTCGATTGTGAGTTTGCCTGCAATGAGAAACCTCGTTATACAACACATTTTTGTTTCATATTCACAGAATATATGACATCAACTGCAAATGGGCAAAGCTGAATTTGGGTACCCAGACGGTACTCTAACCCGGGTCTCCCGCTTTCTAGGTAGTTGCGCTGACCACTAAACCGCCGGTGACACAGTGATTACCGCACCTGCAAGGATTACCTAAGGACGCCTCCCGTCAGACAAAAATTTCCGGTGGTCAGCACAACTGCCTAGAAAGCGGGAGATCCGGGTTCGTGTCCCGGCTGGGTACACAGTTTCAGCTTTGCCCATTCGCAGTAGATGTCATATATTCTGAGAATATAAAATAATAACAACTGCAGGATCAGAAGTGATGTCTGTTTATTAGGAATAGACACCACATGTATATACCGGGTGATCAAAAAGTCAGTATAAATTTGACAATTTAATAAATCACGGAGTAGATAGAGACGTAAAAATTGACACACATGCTTGGAATGATATGGGGTTTTATTAGACCCGACAACAAAACAAAGTTCAAAAAATGTCTTAGAGATGGCGCTGTCGGTAACTGCGAATGAAAATCGTGTAGAAAAGGAGCTGTAATGAGTGAGAGAAATTGTCATTCCACCCGTTTATCTCATTGTGTCTATTTTTAAAATTCTTCATATTTGTCACCTGTTTTTATTATTTTAATTCTTCTGTTGCCATATTTGTTTACTCTCGGCTGCAGAGCAGAGAATCAGATGCACCAGCTGTCGCAGCATGTTGACGTTACCTGAAAAGGCGCTTTTAGTGAAGCTGTATTATCAGAATGTGGAATGTGCTAGTTCAGCGCTACGCTCCTATCGCCATAGGAAGGGGATTCGAACGGTTAGAGGTCCGTTGACAAATGAAGCTGTGGCGGGAATGAATTCGAAGTTCGAAGCCACAGGTAATTTAGACGATAGACCCCGTAGTGGCCGACCGAGCACAAGGCGTAATGCTGCTGAGTCAGTTCAGAAAGAAATGGAGACTGTAGCGGGTTCGTTTGTGCACGGGAAAGTCAGCGCTCGTGCAGTCGCACGTCGCACCGGCTTTCCATACACTACTGTTTGGTTGGCACTCAGGCGTACCCTCCGATGCTGTCCTTACGAAATCCATCGGCATCATGAACTGTTACCTGGCGATTTAGTGAAGCGGAGGGCATTTGCGGTGTGGACGTTTCAAAAGATGGCGGAAGATGATTGGTTGAGTAACGTGTTGTGGACCGACGAAGCTTATTTCACGCTCCGAGAGTCTGTCAACGCATACAACTTCAGAATTTGGGCTACCGAAAATCCTAGAACTGTCGTGGAAACTCTATTGCACGACGAGAAAGTCACAGTATGGGTTGGATTTACCACATCTACCGTTGTCGGGCCTTTTTTCTTCCAGGAACTGCGTGATTCTGGTTTTGTAACTGCTACCGTGACGGTTGAGAGGTACGCCACTATGTTACAGAATCGCATCATCCCCAGCCTGATTGATAAACACCTCCTGGAACATACTATTTTATGCAGGACGGCGCTCCACCCAATATTGCTAGACACGTGAAAGATCTCTTGCGCACGTCGTTTGGTGATGATCGTGTGCTCAGCTGCCACTTTCGGCATGCTTGGCCTCCCAGGTTCCCAGGCCTCAGTCCCTGGGATTATTGGCAATGAGGTTATCTGAAGTCGCAAGTGTATCGTGATCGACCAACGTCTCTGGGGATGCTGAAAGACAACATCCGACGCCATTGCCTCACCATAACTCCGGACATGCATTACATTGCTGTTCACAACATTATTCGACTACAGCTATTGTTGAGTAATGATGGTGAACATATTGAGCATTTCTTGTAAAGAATATTATCTATGCGTTGTATTAATTTGTTATGCTATTTTTTCCAAGCATGTGTAGTAATTTTATATCTCTCTACCTACATTATTCCGTGATTTATTAAATTTTGAAATTTATACTGACTTTTTGATCACCTTGTATATAATATGCCAGTGACGGGCAGTGATCCTTTCGTTAGTGGGGAGGGATGGGCAAGTTTGGAGCCCTTACTCTTACGGGAATTAGTACATAGTGACTACGAGTTTGAGTACTGTGGGCAGGGTAAAGCTGGAAATTTGACGGGAGGCTTGCTTAGATAGTCCTTGCAGGTGCGGTAATCACGGTGTCCCCAGGGTGTAGTGGTCAGTGCAACTGCCTCGAAAGCGGGAGATCCCGATTAGAGTCTGAGCTGGGTACACTTTTTCAGCTTTGTCCATTCGCGGTTGTTGTCATATATTCTGTGAACATTAAACAATAACAACTGCAGGATCAAAAGTGATGTCAGTTCTTTGGAAATAGACGCCACACACACAGTGTGTGTGTGTGTGTGTGTGTGTGTGTGTGTGTGTGTGTGTGTGTGTGTGTCGGAATTCACGTAATAATTGGATGTGTTCCATCTAGAGAAATGAACTAAATTTATCCTTTGCTGTATGGCAAAGATGATAAGGTATAGGATGGAAAGATACAGAAGGTACTCTATTCCGTTTTCCATAATAAACGAAACGAAAATATATTCTGGTTCCTGTCAGCAGTATATATCTTACCCTCTCCTGTGAACTATTTCACAGTTATAACATCTCGGTAAAGTTGATAGGTAGGTAGAGGGCATGACTGCTACCTTCCATTCATATCAGTTACGCATGCGGGAAACTTCGACCAAAGATACTAGCAGAACGAGCAAACAACAGAACAGTTATACGCACGGCGTGACAGCAACATAATACCACGTGACTATTGGTAAACATTAGCCGGATATAAGAAACGGTTTACCGGTTTTGAAGAAACGGTACTATAATATGCTTGTAAATCTTATATGTGAAGTTTATGTTATTGCTCTTCCCCAAAAGATTTTTATAATCACAACCACGGCTGGATACAAACATAATTTTGCCAAAAGTAACGTGATATCGCTGTAGAGATGTTGGTACCATGAAAATGATGTCATGTTTATCAATATCTATGGCCGAAGGAGCAGAACCACTTTAAAAGGGAGCACAGTAATCCTCGTCCAACCCCTGGTGCCAAATCTCACAGTGTTGACACGATAACGGAATTATCATAGAAATGCCGTAAATTTATTATCTCCCCTTGGTTGTTATGTTTAACACAATTCAATAGACAGCAATAAATAAATTGACGAAGTGTCAGAAACTTGGGTGTTTCCATGCTCTTGTTTTCTTACGTAGCAGCCATTGATTATGTCTAATGTTGACCTCCATTGGGATGCAACAGCCTGCACGTGTTATGAAGAATAGAGCATCAAAAAGTGACTTAATCCGGTCGTAGGTTAGCAAAAATAGGCAGTTTTAGCTTACATCGAAACTTACCTACTGGATATAGCTAATTTATTAAATTTCTGCAGCTAGTGGAATTACGTAGCATCTAAAATATGAAGGGTGAAATTGCTCACTGAAGTTACTACAGTTTTCATCTCAGGGCCAAATGTTGTTTTAAAGGGCGTATCTGGTCAGAAGACCTGCGACAATGTTTTATTTTAGTTGTCTTAACCGTATATATGTGAAGCTTTTTGAATGTTTACCTGGGTGAAATTCAACAGTCATATAAAACGATACTTGTACCGGATAAAATAACACACCCGGTATGCAACAAATGGAGTCCATTAAAACGCGACTAAAACAGATTACTGTATAAATTGTGCATGTGGAATAAAGTATATTGCGGCTGTGACTTCCGAAGCTAACAAGTTACGTTAATTGCCATCCAGTTGATGCTCTGAGGTGACACTAATAGCAGTGTAATAACAGTACATACAGTTGCTTTCATTACACGTGACAAAGTTTAAACACTCGAAACATCAGCGTAATTTCCGTAATGTCCAATAGCAAGGGGATGTTGGTGCTTTGAGGCTTCACAAAAAAGGAAGCAAAAGAAATGTACACATACAAAATTCCTTAACTGTTGTTGTTTTATGAGACAACGTACACTTTAAAAATGTAGTAATGTCCAAATAAAGTTTATAACCCGAAAAAGCTATTAAGAGACCAACATAAATTTCTTACAAAACCGTAGGTTGGGGGGGGGGGGGAGGCATTTTATGATCACTACAAAAATATATACATTCAATTTTCGTTATTTATTGATGACTTCATTCTCAAAATACACTACAAGTGTTACTGATATATAAAATAGTAAACCTAAAATTACGGAATATGACACATATTATGATGGTTTTAAGAGGTGTTTGGCATCTGCTAATAGACTAAATTGAAAACACTAAATTAATTTATTGGAAAATTTAAAAATATACTGTAAGCGAGAAGATACAGTATTTTCCGGTGGTGGAAATGAAGAAACCTCCTTCCCATTGTGATATTCTGCGGATTAAACTATTCACTGTTCCCTGTTTGTAATTCGGTTCCATGTGCAGTACCTCCTGTTTATCAATATGACACAGTTAACTAGCTACCATCAGTGCAGTGCAGGTTATCCATAAGTATGTTTACTGTGTGGCTCGCAGATACGAGGATTGGGGCAGAAGTCACGGCAACTACATTTATTTTTTTTATTTTTATTTTTTTTTTTTTATTTTTTTCCGATACAAGTCCGGTTAGATGATGTGACTTATACAGACGAAAAGCCAAGGTTTAACGTCATGTGTGTATAATGTACAGCACTGAAATATCGTAACACACTAATTTATTACGGCAGCATCACCTTAACGCAGCAAAATAATGACAACACAGTACATTTACCGTTGACATGACAAACGTGGAATGCGGTTTCCAACACTCGAGGTCGTTGCCAATGCTGTACGCGAACAGGTGACCCGATTCAGAGATGGTGCGGCATATCCTGAGGCAGGTGGTGTTCAGCGCCTCCCACGTCTTTGGCAGCATGTGGTGACAGTAGCAGGGGACTGCTGGGTTTGATATATATATATATATATATATATATATATATATATATATATATATATATGCCGGTGACGGGCCCCTTGCTCTTACGGGAATTAGTTTCATAACTACGAGTTTGAGTACTGTGGGCAGGGCGAAGCTGGGAATTTGTATCTGACGGGAGGCGTGCCTAGGTAGTCCTTGCAGGTGCGGTGATCACTGTATCCCCAGCTTCAGTCGGCCGGCTGGGGCCGTGGCGAGCGGACGCGGCGGTGTTTACGTCCCTGCTGCTGTCGTCTGAGCGCTGTCTCCGGGTGAGTTGACGATCTCGTAGCGGCCGCAATAACGTGTTATTGTGTGAATTATGACTAGAACACGAACATGACTGAAGTACCAAGAAGAGATACTTTGAAGTTTGTATTTGATTGCAACTATGCACGACCGAAGTCTTATGAAATTGAATCATGGATTGAGGAATCACTGAAACGTTCCTTTGGCGATATTATCGGTGTCCATCTCTCAATAGTTAGCAGTACTGTGTATATTAAGTTCAAAAGTCCGGAAATTTGTGACGAAATTGTGCAGTCCCGTGCTGGTAATCTTAAATTCAAGCACTGTGATGGGAACGTTGGTGAAGTTAAAGTGACGCACGCAGGGTTTGGTATTCGGACAGTCCGAATTTTCGAACTACCATTTGAAGTTCCTGCAGAAGAAATTAATGCTGCTTTGGCGAAATATGGATAGGTCATCAGCAATGTTCCTGAAAAATGAATGTCGTTTAAAGTACCTGTTTTAAACGGTGTTCGGCAGGTGAAGATAGAATTAAAGACACATATCCCATCATATATTTCGATCTGTGGCTATAGGGCGATTATCATGTACGACGGTCAACCGCGTACTTGCTCTGGTTGCGGTTCAACTGGTCATGTTCGAGCCCAATGTATTCAAAGAAGGGTGACACAGGTACCTACAGGAGAAACAGAGCCAGCTGACAGGATGACGACCTTCCCGATCTCTTACGTGGCTGCGGCCCGATTGCGCACGAACACGCCGGAGCACCCTCATTTCAGTGAATCGTCCGGTACTACAGAAGCTGTACAAGAGACGTTTATGGAAATTCCCAACCAAGATAATTCTACCGAAGATGTGTCAATGGAACATGATCAACCGGAGGGTACGAGCTCGGCCGGCCTCCAATACGGTGCTCCAGCCCAAGAAGACGGAAAGCGTTCGAGTCCCAGCAGCGAACTGGAATCCAACCCAGTGGTAAACGAAGAACGAACTCCGGGAAAGGAAACCTGTTGCTCAAAAAATCAAACAGCAGTCTCTCTCAAGAAACACAAAAAACGAAGAATAGCCCATCAAGACACAGAGAAGACAGTGCCAATATTGCCCGAGAAACTGACGGAAATTGGTCTCACTTTACCTGACACCACATCAGCAAATTCCGATCCGAAGCAGCAGAATGGTAGCAACCGGGTGTCGGAAATCTCCCCACCTAATATCAAGCCGGGGGACCATAAAGCTGTGGAAGACCCACCGGGATTACAACCCGTCGGTAGGGAGAGGCCAAGTGTACCGGAAAACGGCGCACAAAGCAAGACTGCCTCAGACCGTATACTGAACTGGGCAGATGACGGGGAAGATGTGGCAATGGAGCAAGAAACGGGTAGAGCTGGCCCACCAACAGACGATGTATCAGCCACAACAGGAGAAGAATTATACGACCTGCCTCTCCAGTCCCGTCGGATGATACAGAGTACCGTTTCTAACAATCATTAATGCTTTTAACGACATCGTACCTCTGCGCCCTGGTTGGAGAGTGTGATTCTACCACTGAATGCCTGCGTTTCAGGATTACAAGGTAGCCACCGTAAATATAAACAAGATCGTCTCACAACAGAAGATACACAGTCTTCGTGATTATTTATACAGCTGTGATGCTGATATCGCTCTTCTGCAAGAGGTAGACAGCGAATTTCACCCAGATATTCCGGGCTACGAAGTACTCAGAAACACCTCCCCAGGTAGTACTTCGGGAACTGCTCTCCTAACCAAAGAGGGTGTGATTGTATCGGACGTCGAGCGATTGGAAAATGGCAGAGGGATATCGTGTCTCATTAATGGAGTTAGATTCATAAATATATATGCCCCTTCCGGGAACCAAAATAGAACAAGTAGAGCCCAGTTCTTTGCCAGTGATTTATTGTATCTCCTCCGGCGAAATCGGGAGGACGTTGTAGTCGGAGGCGACTTTAATTGTATCTTGAAGCACAAGGACCAATGGCCGAACTTTAATGGATGTCCAACTCTTGCAGAAATGGTACACCAATTAGTACTACAGGATACTTGGGAAATAATAAACGGCGACCAACGGTGTTTTACGTATCATACTGCGACAACTGCCAGTCGCCTGGATAGAATTTACGTCAGTAAAACCTTGCGGGAGACAGTATCTGCAACGGAAACGTGGCCACTGTACTTTTCAGATCATTCGGCGTACCACTGCACCATTCGTATGACACGGCAGAAAACGTTCCGTGGCAGAACAGGATGGAAGTTAAACGTCGATATTCTCAAGGAGCAAGAGTTGAGAGAACGGATGGAAGAGGCCTGGCATACCTGTTTACACCGACAACACACGTTCCCATCGATACTTCTGTGGTGGTGCCACTGCGCAAAACCTAAATTAATCAGCGTTTTGAAGGCGCATAGTTATGAGAGGAACCGACTACAGAAAGGAACTTTCGAGTTTTACTTTCGATGTCTTCGTGAACTGTATTCTGATATACCTATCACGCCGGAGAAGTTCATCCAAATTAAAAGGATTAAAGCAAAGTTATCCCTTCTGAAACGAAAACAAATGGAAGGAATTAAAATCCGTTCCAGAGATGATAATTGCACCTCCGATGAACATACGTCACCCTTCCACCTCGGGAGAGAGAAGCGTCGCGCAAGACAAAAACTTATCACTCGTATAAAGTAAGAAGACGGTAACTTCGCGACGACTCAGGCTGAAATAAAAGAGTATATGACGGATTACTACCAGCGACTGTACACAGCAGAGCTGGAGGATGACGACGCAATACGTACAATGAAAAGTTATCTTACAATGACACTTGCAGAGACCGACAGGGAATAAGGTATGACATCGCCGCAGTCGAGGTACAGGAGGCACTGAAAAAGGCTCAGCCTAATAAATCGCCCGGAAATGATGGATTACCAATAGAATTTTACAAACAGTTTTGGTATCTAATGGACCGATGCTTTGTAAGCATGTGTAATGAAATCAAAGCGGGTCAGCAACTACCAGCAGGCTTCAATGACAGTATAATAGTACTGGTTCCGAAAGAACACCCACATAAAGATATCAATAAATTCCGTCCCATCTATCTCCTGAACTCTGATTATAAGATTGTAGCCCGTGTCATAGCAGCTAGAATTAAAAATGTTCTAGAAAACATCATACATAATAACCAGACAGCAGCAGTACCGGGACGCACTATTTTCAAGAGTCTAGCAGATTATAGGGAGATCATATCTTTCAGTGCCTTAACACGCCCTCTGGCAGCAATTTTAGCTTTAGACCAATGGAAGGCTTTTGACAGGGTTTCACATCGCTACCTGTTCGACATCATGAATCATCTCGGATTTGGTGTACCTTTTATTACGATAATTCAAAATATGTACACTTCTGCCAGCTCCAAAATCATCGTCAATGGTCAGTTCACCCGTCAGATCCCTATCCAAAGGTCAGTCAGACAGGGGTGTCCTATGTCTATGCCCCTATACGTTATAGCAATTGAGCCTTTGGTTAGAATGCTTAATTGCACGCTTCATGGTCTAACCCTCTATTCTACGACAATAAAATGCATGGCATTCGCGGACGATGTGGGTGTCATTGTACGCTCGGAGCAGGACCTTCGAGACGTTACCACTAATATGGCTGAATATGAACGAGCATCGGGTTCTACACTAAACTACAGGAAAACTCGTCTCATGCCGATAGGGAGTGGATTTCGCACAGATGCCAACTGCCCATACAGGGTGTGTGATACCATGAAGGTGCTCGGGATAAAGATGAGCAGTTGTCCTCTAAAATCAACTGCAGGGAACTGGAAGGACCTTCTGGCCATGACGAGAGGCTACTTACAATACAACAAAGGACGTGAACAGGACTTGGCGCAGAAAGTACACTTCGTCAACACCAGAATCCTCTCGAAACTATGGTACGTTGGACAGATAATACCTGTGGTAGACAGTGTTGCCAGGAAAATTATGTCGGCAATAGGTTGGTATATTTGGAGGGGAGATATATTCAAGGTGGGGATCAATGTCGTTACCCTTCCACCAGAAAAAGGAGGCCTTGGTCTCAACGATGTTTCATCTAAATGCAAGGCACTTCTGATAAGGCGCATTATTCAGCTGTGCCACAAATATCCGGATAGTGCGCTAAGTATGGCCATAAGGATATATAAGCCTCAGAGTATGCAAGTACCAATCCACCTTGGCGACACGCATTACAAGGTGAACCACATTAGGATGTTTCTATTAGAAATTAGCTACCTCCGAATGAAGTCGAGTGCCCCTCTACATGAACTTACCACCGCTCAACTGTGCCGCCTTATGAACGACAGTGGAAGGGTGAACCGAATGGAATTAAAATACCCCGATAAGGATTGGACTGTTATATGGAAAAACATCAACAACAAAGTGCTCGATACGGATATAAGATCAACCTGGTACAAAATAGTGAATGAGACGATACCAACAAGAGAGAAACTTCACAAAATACATTTGTCCGTCACTGGCGAATGCAGGGAGTGCCATCTCATCGACACCTTGCAACACAGATTTGTCTGTGGAGAAAATAAACATATATGGGAATGGTGCAGGAAAATCCTGGCTTCAATTTGCAGAACAGCACCGCAACACATCTCTCTCATGTCGGTACTGAAACCTGACGGCAATTACTACCCAATCAGCAAGAAAAACATGTGGACCTGGTTAGTAGGGCGTACACTATACTACATAATCAGTGCACAAGACAAGGCCTCATACTCAGGCTATAGAGTGTACCTCGCCACAAGAGCCCAATTCTTGGAGAAGGGTGCTAACTACAGGAAAAGATTTGCAAATTACATCACGGCACTACAAATAACGAGGATCTGAAGGAAAAAAAGAACAAACAGGAAAAAAAAAGAACACACGAAAAAAGGACAAAGAAAGACGAATGTGGAAATAAAGGGACGTGTGGCATCCAGTATTCAAGGTTTGCCACCGTTTATCTATTACTGCTCATTTAGATCAATTTTCTTCAATTCCTTAAGAAGATGGTTTATTTCACCTTGGCTAACCTCGACGTAGAGGGGTTGAGTTACCTTTCTTTTATATTTTCCTTTTTATTTTCAAAAGAATTTCATCTCCAGTACTTAGGGAAAGACAAAGGAACTTCATATCCCTGCAAATCGCCAGGACATGCGCGACCTTCGGTGACTGACCGCACTCAGGGCTAAGAGATGACAAGTTGAGAGAACGCACGATGAAAATGGGTAACCAGGAAAAGGAGACCAGGCATACTGCTTGGGGAAACATAATAAAGCACATATCGAGAAGACGAGCCTTGAGTGCTGTCGATATGCTGAGGTTGAAGTATGGAGAAAATAAAAAGAACACACACTAAATCAGTGACATAAGGTACTGGGGTACTGCGGGACAACGTTTCCAAGTTTCTTTCCCGAAGAAATTGTAAGTTTCCTTTGTTAATGTCAGTTTCTATGCAGTGACTTCACTGACGGAAAAAGATTATGCACCTTCTTTTGTAGAGAGCTACGATATTATTATATATAGAGGAAATAAATAAATAAAAAAAAGTGGTGTAGGGGTAAGCGCAACTGCCTAGAAAGCAGGAGACCCGGGTTCGAGTCCCGGCTGGGTACACATTTTCAGCTTTGCCCAATCGCAGTTGATGTCATATATTCCATTAATATTAAATAATAACAACTGCAGCATCAGAAGTGACGTCTGTTCTTTCGGAACAGACGCCACATGTTTATATTGTAAGACAAGGTTTGTCATGTCAACTGCATGTCTACTGAGTTGTCATTCTTGTGCACCGTGAAGGCCTTATTGCCCTGTATAATACCGTAATAAAACAGTCTTGATATTTCAGTGCTTTTCATTGTTCACACATGTAGTTAACACCATGTACTTTTGTATGTAACATTTTCCAATCGGACTGGTATCAGGAAGTAAAAAACAATAGTTTCCATGACTTTCGCCCAAAGCCTCTGGCGTGTCGTGAATGTCGACGTTGTATACGCTTAGTTATTGTACCTCATTTATGGGAAGCATATCACACACATATCTTTCCGTTACACTGGAGGTAACAACCCCTCCATCCCAATCGTCCGATTCCATTCTACAATATATGGTATAGTAGCGTAATTGGTTTGCGTTAATTCTAGCTGAAAATAAGTCACCCCGTTTACATGGGCACCCAAAACCGGATTTCGTAAACCGATTTCCTAATTCCGCTTTTGGTTGGTCATATAAACTCTCCAAAATCGATTCTGGAAATCCGCTTCTCTAAAGCGGTTTTCCAGTTCCATAATAGATTTTAGTTCCCATGTAAACGCAACAGTTTTTGAAGCGTTCTTGGCATCTCAGATTTTATTTTCTTGTTACGAAATTTCGACACATATGGAAGGTGTAATATTTTCTAATGTGAAACAAAAGTATAAATATTAGAGTGTATTTAAATAAAGACTAAATCAGGAACTGAATCAACTGTTTTTCAGCTGCCATATTAAGTGGGCTAGGAAATCCGATTCACGCTATGCCACGTAAACACGACAGCGTGAAACGGTTTACGAAAATCGGTTTTCGTCTTCCGGAATGTATGTTGCATGTAAACGTAGTGAGTATTAAATTTCAAGCAGGCAGTATACGCGGCTATCATCGTTGGAGTTCGATGCCTGGCAGTTAATCACTTTTTTTAAGTAGTTGCGCAAACTAGGACGCGTCACAAATTATAAACGAAAATCCGTTAATTACTCAAACATCGATATACACTCAACATCAAAAACTCGGGCACTGCATTCAATAACTGATTCCACGATTACCAGGCTGAAGATTAAAGCAGGTGGGTTAAGAGCAACAAATAAACGCTCGCGAAATATAATGATAATTCGAGACCAGTTAATTCCCTCATAAGAACAGCACTAATCATAACGTTCTCCTAAGAAAAACGACAAAAATCGACATTTTCACCCGAATTTCATTACCTCAGTCTCATGCACACTCTGGTCCTCCTGGTCCGGGCGCTGGTCTCTGTCGCTATGGCTGAATTCCAAACTCAACTGCTAGTTCCAAATCCGACCAAGATCGTCAACATTCTTCTCCGAATGTGAAAATATATTATTGACTCCCACTTACGTAGGCAGAAATGATCACCAGAATAAAATGCGAGATATCAGAGCTCGAACGCAGAGATTCAAGTGTTATTTAGCCCGCGCGCTATTCGAGAATGGAATGGGAGATAAATAGTATAACGGTGGTTCGATGAACCCTCTGCCAGGCATTTAAATGTGATTTGCAGAGTATCCCATGTAGATGTAGATGCAGAAGACTGCACGAGTAAGACTCTGCAACCAACTTGAGGGCATCCACCGGCGAGTCATCCACATGCAACATTACACTGACCCTATAAGTAAACCTCCATGCTGAATTACTCTGCAATAAGATTGGCCATCTTAAACAAGGCAGTCAGACGAATATCCCCTAAAGGTGACTTTCAATAGTGGCCGAAATATCGGTTGGTTAGTTGGTTAGTTCCCTGTTGTATTTGCACCAGCTCTTTTCACCTTTGGGCTGATTGCAAGGTCATAGCAATTCTGAATGTTGTCTGTCATGCAGTCAGTCAATCTTCCTTTGCCATACAAAGTTTTCTTATCATCTATATTCCCCCCCCCCCCCGCCCACCTTTTTAAATATTCTTGTATTGATTTAACTATACAATAAACCAATCACCTATGACTAAACGGGTCGTATTATGATACATCACTTTTCTATTGTTGCTATTCTATTATTAAATTTATGATTACTGGCTTATTCTACGATGTGTGGTTTCTTTTCTTTCGTGCTTGTTGTGCTCAAAAAATGTTCAAATGTTTGTAAATTCTATGGGACTTAACTACGGGGTTATCAGTCCCTAAACTTACAAACTACTTATGAACTAACTAAGACTAAGGACGGCACAAATATCCATGCCCGAGGGGGGATTCGAACCCCCGACCGCAGTGGCCGTGCAGACCGTGACTGAAGCGCCTTAGTCCCCTCGGCCACCGCGGCCGGCCTTGTTGTGCTGATGATTAGGGATTCTTTTTGTGGAAGTCCTCTGTTTCTCATTTGGTATGAGGCATGTGTGTGTGCTGTATTTAGCCCGCGCGCGCGTGTGTGTTTGTCATCTGCTGTATACAACATTTCCAGAAGATATAAACCTACTTTATGTGGCCGTTGTTCACCGAACTAATTCCTGCGAATGTGCCGCTGGCACTCGGCTAGCCCTTTACAGTGCAGCTTCTTGTGTTGGTGTCGTGTTTACAAACAATTCCAACTCACGAAGTCAAAGAGTAACTTGATGAAACCAGAAAGAAATATTTTCGGACAAATTAGTGAATAAAGAGTCGATGGAAAGCGGGATAATTGAATTCATCTCATATACAAGTACTTCCAAATAGTTTATGATCAGCAATTTGAGAAGCGAATAACTAAAGCGCAATGCCCGATCTCACAAATATGTAAAAATAAAACAGTTGTATCTCTAGTAGACTTATATATGATACGTCATTGGCGGAATATAATAAGGCAATAAATCGAAAATCCATTTTTAATCCAAAATCCGACTCCTTATCCCCTTAACTTACGAGCTACGGGAATAAACATGGCGGATGCGATGGTTGGTATTTATAGGAGCCTTACCTAACACATAAGCGCATTCTGCGTCTTACCGCAGCTCAACGATTGACACTCAGTATTTCATCAATCGTGAATAAACAGGAATGCATTTATCAAACTAAATATAATCTTCGTAGTATTGGCATATAAAGAAAGTTTCTCTGTTAGTTATAATATGTCTCGCTGTATTTCCTTGTACATGGTCTGCCACCTAGCCGGTGTTTCGTGCGCTGCGCTGGGTGCAAACCGCTTGCCCGCCATGTACACGTATGGCGCTGCGTGAACGTGGCGTGCTGTTTGCTCACCCCTGGCGGCCACTGCCCGCAGGCGAGCCCTCTAACTGACCGGCCTGGTCTGCATGATCACACCATCACTGCCTGTCAATACCGTCTGGCTGCTTACCACGAGAGATTAACTTACTGACTGGTTTCATGCTTTGCTTCGTAGCGATGTAAAAATACTCATACCATGTTCTTATTTAATTTAGCCCACTTTACGTTACGGCAGCAACACTAAATGCGGGCCTTTGCTATCGCCCTTTTGACAGCTCGAAATTGAAATGAAAATAACGGCTTAATCGTACATATGACACGAAAATTGAGTAAACAGGTTTGTAGAGGAGAAGATTCTCTGCAACATTCTGTTAGAAAAAGGTACGGCCAAACTTTCAGAAACCTTTCCTCACACACACAAAGGAAGAAAACATGTTATGTGGACATGTGTCCGAAAACGCTTAATTTCCGGGTTAGAGCTCATTTTATTACTTCTCTTCAAATCACATTAATCATGGAATGGAAACACACAGCAACAGAACATACCAGCGTGACTTCAAACACTTTGTTACAGGAAATGTTCAAAATGTCCTCCGTTAGCGACATCCACCCTCTGTCACATGGAATCCCTGATGCGCTGATGCAGCCCTGGAGAATGACGTATTGTATCACACCCGTTCACAATACGAGCACGAAGAGTCTTTACATTTGGTACCGGGGTTGTGTAGACAAGAGTTTTCAAATTGCCCCCATAAATGAAAGAGGGTTGAGACCAGGAGAGCGTGGAGGCCATGGAATTGGTCCGCCTTTACCAATCCATCTGTCACCGAATCTGTAGCTGAGAAGCGTACGAACACGTCGACGGAATTGTGCAGGAGCTCCATCGAGCACGAACCATATGTTGTGTCGTACTTGTAAAGCCACATGTTCTAGCACCACAGGCAGAGTATCTCGTATGAAATCATGATAACGTGCTCCAGTGAGCGTAGGTGGAAAAACATGAGGCCCAATCAAGACATCAACAATTCCTGCCCAAACGTTCACAGAAAATCTGTGATGGTGATGTGATTGCACAATTGCATGTTAATTCGCTTCAGCCCACACATGTTGATTGTGAGAATTTACAATTTGATCACGTTGGAATGAAGCCTCATTTAAAGAGAAATACTAAAATTAGCTCTAACATGGAAATTAAGCGTTTCCGGACACATGTCCACATAACATAAATTTCTTTCTTTGTGTGTGAGAAATGTTTCTTGAAAGTTTGGCCGTACCTTTTTGTAACATCCTGTGTAAATATATCTTGCATTGTTTCGGAGATATTTGCAAAAATAACGGCAGTTTGACGATGCCTGTCTCTCTGTCCATAAAGTGTTCTCACTTTTTAGGTCGAACCGTTCAACCGATCGGTACCAAATTCTATTATAACTTTCGCGTTGTCTTTTCAAAGCAGTGGCGCACTGAAGAATTAACATAAGCACGTCCTTCATAGTACGATAAATTAGAATCTAGTGTCTTAAAATATCATTTTAGCTGTTAGCATCTGCCAGCAATACTACGAGAGTTAATGGACAATGTCGTAATTGTTCACTATGGTGTAGTGGATAGTACGTTACTTTTCGAGACAAGTGATCGGTTTTTCGAAAGCTGCCACTACCATTTTTTTCGCCTTGGCTCCCAAAAGAGTTTTGGGCATCCTTATTAATCAAACAGAGTTATCTTCTGCAATGTTTAGAGTTTTGCATAGGTTAGAGTGCTACCTCTAAAATGTGTATTTTGCTTGCTTGGTTATTAGTCCCTACCTTACAAACAACTTAAAGTTAAACTAACCTAACGACAATACAAAACCCCATGCGCGGTGGAGGACTCGAAGCCCCGACGGCGAACGACCGTGCGCATCGCAGCACGGCTGTTCTGCCGCGGCATGCATTTGTTCTGTTTCCTGAACATGCCATGAAATACATAACGACGAATTGAACACTGGTCTTCTAAAGCATTTGCACAACAACTGGGAGGATACTGCGATAGCAATTATTCACTATTAATGGAAAGTGAATTAATGAAAGTCATTAATTAGAATCTATGTGTCTTCTAAAGTGTTTGTCTTTGGTTTGACTGTTATGGGCGCTTTTAACGTAGATTGTTTTGCCTTTTCTGTAGTTATATGATTTTGTTCATATTACTTTGTTCTGCGCCAAAATAAAGAGCAAATTTTCTGTTTCAAATCGTGGCTACATTTTCCTTCACAGGTAAAATAACAAACGGAATAACAAATTACGCTAAGCTCTGTTACTACATACAGAGTTACTATTATCATTACGTCATTTACAACAGTCATTGTAGTAGTATCTCCCCAGTTTGGGTACATGTGGTAAAGAAGCCTGTGTTTGCAGTTCGTCGGTATGTATTTGTTCTATTTTGCTCAAAAAATGCACTTTTCAGAGAAAACTCAGATTCTTGCAGTATATAGTTGTGTTCAGTTGACAAGAGTGTGCGAAACCTTTTAGGAAGCCGAAGGAAAAAAATTGGCAGTGGTGGTTTTATTTTTTCATTTTTTTATTTTTATCTTCGGGGAGATCGATGCTCTGCGGTCGTTTGTTCATGTTCGTTCTGGGTGGTTCGTTAAAAATTTTGCTCAGTTTTTTTATTACAGATGGCGTTGAACCCTCCTTCATTGTCTCTTTTTCCATTGTTTCTTTGGTTAGATGGTTATTTTGTAGACGTTGGTTTCTTTATCGTATTTTGATAGTTTCGTCGTTGACTCCGTTTATTCGTTACAAATGACATCGAGCTCATAATTTTTTTATTATTTACATTTTCAATGCCCGAAATGTTTACAAAACTTCATAAAACTACAAGTAAATATAAAGTTGGCCTTGAAACAGGTTGGTGCTACTTTTTTATTAATATTATTTACTGCATGTAATTTATTAATTATTTGTTAACCGGCTGGCTCTGTCAGGAATAAATATTTCTATGGGGTTTTGACTGCACGAGTATTTTCACCACACAGTTCCACGTTATTTACTGCGAAAATAAATTAAATATTACTGAATTTAAATTCATTGTAGTTATAAGAAATTCTTTGTAGAACCTATTCCTATTCCTACGTAAATCATTTGTTGATGTTAAGATTTTTTAACTGCTGTTCAATTGATACTATAGAAAATTAAAAATCTTGCCCATAGAGGATATCTACACATCACATTGCACTTAAATGAACGTTCCATGACAGAAAAAAAATTATTCACTATGATTTATTTTTATATCTTACTGTTTGAAAATTATTAAATGAAATACTCTCATCCTTCCTAACTGGCAAGAAATAAGACACTATTTAAATCTTATAGTACTCTGTGTCTTTATACAATATCTATGTATCTTAACAAAATTTTTGTAAATTACGTTGAAGTTCACTGCAGTGCCCCAGAAGAGCTGGAAAAAAATCATTACTAAGATGATTACTACCCGACCCTGATTTGTTAGAGTTACTATTTTTATTTTTGCCACGTAAAGGTGACAGCAGGCTGCAATCCTCGTCGACGGCTGCTCGCTACAACAGTTTTGCTGAAAATCTCTCACATCGGGTTAAATATCTTAAAAATAAATTAAAATCGACACACACTTTTTTAGTACATATATTTTAACACATATAGGCAACATTTTTTATTTATACACCTTTGTTCACTGATCGAATTCATTAATATCGAAAAACAATCTAGTGACGCCTGAATTGAAATTACAAATCTCTCTCATAAGTCATATCACAACGAAATACTAACAAACAAGAAGATCGCCCTTTTTGTGTTAGAAATATTTATACATTAGTAATGACATAGATAATAATATTTTTACTATAACTATATTGAAGATGCTGCATAGTTAAAACATGAAAGTCTTTGTAGGCAAGTTGGGTTTTCACAAGTGGCACAATTTAAACAGTGTTTTCTTGCACATTTTACGTAAGATCACTGTAGTTTATCGCCACAAACATTTAATGAAATCCTTTAACTATGGTAAAATTAATTGGTAAATCTGTAATCTATATATATAAATGTGAATGTCTGTTCGGTGTACGTTTATGACGTCCGAACCACAACACGTAAAGAGCTAAAAATTTGTACAGTTACTCATGTCTACCCGGGGAAGGCTTTAGGTACGGTTTTATTGCGATCGAATCGCTATTTATCTATATATATTAATGTTAATGTCTGTTCGGTGAAAGCATATCAAGTCCGAACGACAAGACGCAGAGACTTAAATATTTGTACAGTTACTAATTTATACCTGATGAAGGTTTTAGGCACTGTTTTATAGCGATTTGATAGTTATTTACTAATTTGAAGAATATAACGCGAAATGCGGAACAATAATTACTCTTTGAAAATTATATTTACTCTTTGAAGATGGTTTTATTGGTTGCATTGTTGCTTGAGGGTTGATGATGATAAAAAGGTTCAGTATATTGGGATGGAAAGTTATCGGTGTATATAAAATTCTACGTGTGTGTGTGTGTTAATATTTCGCTCTGCAGCGAAAACTTCAGAACGAAAAAGAATGGTCTGTGTGTAATTGTTGTCCGAAGTCTCCTGTTCCATGCCGATAGCTACAAGGGGGTCGAAGATATGGTGGCTGAAAGTCGTCAAATTATAAAAAAAATTCGGACTGAAGGCCAACGGTGACGTTTGCGACTCTATAGCAAGGAGGTTATATACAGCGAAACTTGATGCCACAGATCACATCTTTGGTCTATGCGTGCTACAATGTCTTTAGCTCTTTCTCTGTAAGGATAATCATACGAATAAGGAAATATAAGTATAAATAAATAAAGCAGAAAAAAGAAATTTCTTTTAATACATCTAATTAAAAAAATATGCGTGTACATCTGCAGGGCGATGAGGAATCGCGAGAATTTTCACAACAGCTTATAAAAATTGGGCAAGGAACATTCATCAATACACCAGGCAATTATGATGTAGTTAACAGCGTCTTCCATAACATACAAGTCAATTACAAAATTCATGAGTGGCTGCGAGAGAGACCTATTTTAGCACCACGTAATGACCAAGTTACCAACCTAATCACAGCTATTCAGTACACGTTACCGGAAATTATTACAACCTACAAATCGATTGACACAGACGTTGATAAAGATCAAGCTGTGAACTAACCTGTCGAGTTCCTGAATTCGCTAGAACCATCACGAATGCCATCTCAGAGATTGCTTTTGAAAGTAGGATCACCGTTCATGATGCTGAGAAATTTGAGGCCTCCTCAACTGTGCAGTGGAACTCGATTGATCATCAACAATTTATATCGAAACCTCATTGAAGCAACGATTTTGTCAGGAACATCAGCCAGAAAACACACCTAACATTCCTTTAATCCCTTCAGATATGCCGCTTCAGTTCAAAACACTTCAGTTTCCAGTTTGTCTAGCTTTTGCCATGACAATTAACATAGCTGAAGGACAATCATTAAACCTCGCAGGAATCCATTTACAGCCCTCATGTTTTTCACACGGTCAACTATACGTCGCTTGCTCAAGGGTAGGCAACCCAAAAAATCTTTATAATTACGCTCCAAACAATACTACAAATAACGTAGTTAACCAGAATTCCCTAAAATGAATTTAAAATGAATTTGGGTATTACTCTCACCATACGTGTTGAGATATTGCAACACAGGCTATAAGGAATAATGTATGTATTATTTATTGTAAATCATTAAGCACTTCACATAATTTAATCCATTTATTTGAATGTTGATTAAAAATGTTTGTTTCTAAAGAAGGTATTGTATTTTGTTTCATCCTTCAAAAGAAGTCTCATAGCACACTACTGAAAAATAGCTTATCTATCATAATCAAACAACACGCGAGCGGAGCCGCGGGCTTAAGCTAGTACGCTATAAAATATACAGTGATCAATATAAGTAGATAAGAAAAGATTAATCGGTCACTTGTACAGGGTGTCCAGAAAAAGTCTTCCTGATTTCAAAATTAAATATCTAGAAAACAAAGATCGATAGAGGAATGCAGTAGACGGTATGTTTATTGCGAAAGCTGTAAGAAGTTTATACAGCAGTTTGAAATAATAGTTACAAAAGCTGCTAACAGATGGCGCTGTAATCGTCATACTTAATGCCTAGTGTAAATAGAGATCTAGAGCCCAGAGCGATCAGTTCCACTATTGAAAGGTGAAAGGAGGTAAGCGTACCGAAGGAAGAGATTAAAACAATGTACTCCATTGAAAAAGGTTAGAAGAGAGTCCTACGGCAACATGGCCGCGCCAATAAATGTGACGGCGCGCCAGCTGTTTTGTGAGGACGATTCCCCAATGACTGGCGTGGAAGAGGTCGAGGACACGACCTTGCATTGCCTGTGGGATGGCCACCCGGGGACGAAAAGGCTATGCCTGTGATACCAGAAATGTTATATTGCCGGATCGCGGATGCTACGACGACTGTTCGGCTATCCCGGACTGATTCGCCGGCGGAGGGCTTGCAGTGTTGGATACTTGGTAAAAGAGGGCAGCAAGAGCCGCGTCCACATCCGGCTCCACATGGAAGCAGACCAATGGCGAGGTGTCAAATGCTCGGTCTGTTCCAACTGAAAGCCGGGAAAAGAAATCTGCGTTCGCGTGCCTGTCAAAAGCGCGATACACAGTGTCGAAGTTGAAAGTTGCTAGGAAAAGAGCCCAACGTTGGAGACGGCGTGCCGTACAGGTGGGCACGGCAGCTGCAGGGTGAAACAGACATACCAGCGGCTTGGGTCGGTCTGCAGCGTGAAATGACGACCGTAAACGTAATCGTAAAATTTCGTCAGGGCGAAGACCAGTGCCATTTTTTAAAAATTGATTCTAACACCAATGTCAATCTAACAGCGACGAAAATCGATCAGCTCTAGACATAGCATTACTGTCTCGCAGTGACGTCACGGAAAAAGTTGATAATAGCTATCGGCGACAAGCTGTAATACACGCAACCTGGGCTGTTATTGCTGTATCTGTAGGCTTGAAAATGGTCATCACTGACCAAACCCGGTCGTCATAGCGACGAAATAATTTTTGTCAGAAGTGACTAAAAAGTAATTACAAAAAGGATCACTGATATAAATTCGCGAGCATGTACCACCTTGAGAATACCGTGCCCACGGGTGCGGTTCCATTAGGGGGATGTCCACTATTGGTCGAGCTGATCTCTACGAGTTTACGAGATTAACTCGAGCGTCCGATCCTTGAGTGTCGTGAGTGCACTCGTGCTCTCCCGATAATCCATTTGTAGTCCGGGGCAAAGTCTTGGAGATAAATTAAATTGCTCCCAATACCACGGTTCCGACCAAGGTTTTCGGGAGGTTTTCCTTGTTGTAAGGCGTATGCCGGAACTGGTAAGCCCCTCCCACTTATTCGCAATTGGGATATCCCCTTTGCCCCACTATCAGCTTGTCTGATAATTGGCTGAATAGAACCGCGACTCTTTAAGGGCCGGATCTCAAACAGCCCGCTCCACTGCTCGGAGTGGAGAACAACACCTTGTGAAGCTGTAAAACCTCGCATGCGCATAGTTGCTTATGGAACGGCAACAGCTCTCCGCATGCGCAGTTTGATAGGTGACAAACTGGCACACACTTAAGCCGCTTATGAATAAGATATGTATATTACGATCCCCTAATTGTTTTAAGCAGTGTATAACAGCCTTACTCGTCCAAACCTAAACTGCAGAACAAATTTATCAGCAGCGTGTCGCGAGAAGAAGGGGTCCCGCGCGGACCTGGCGGCGTGATTTCGGCGCCGGAAGACTCGCGCCTTCCCACTTGATACGTCGGCGCACTGCCTCACGCGGAGTGCCCCCAGGGGAGCCACAACGGCGCGCTTCGCCGTCACCGCGGGGGCCGCGCCACTTGTGCGCATGCGCAGACACCCGCGCTGAGGAACGCCGTGCCCTGCAGCGCCCTGCAGCACTCTTTACGCGCCCTCTGCGAGCATACGCCGCCTCCCTAGGCGGTGCCACAGCCGTTCACACTTGCACTGACTCGCGGGCGCTGCACGTCCTTCGCCCAGCTGCAGCGCAATCTTAAAGAGACACCAAAGAAAATGGTTTGATGTGACCATATATTCCTCTCACTTTTATCATTTGTGGTTGATGCTGTTCACTTCGATGATCAAACTTAACAATGCGGATATTATTAGCCTGGAGCTTGTCATCTTTAAAAGTTACTGTCTTTTTCGACTTCATTGAGTTGATACATGTGACCGATTAAGTTTTTCTTTGCACCTTATGTTGATCAATGTATATTTTATAGTGTATAGCGTTATAGGTACCCTACTCTTCCATGTATTTATAAACGATTTAGCAGACAATCTGAATAGCTCCCTTAGACTGATCGCGGATGATGCTGTCGTTTATCGGTTAGTGAAGTCAACAGAGGATCAAGAGCGACTGCAAAGCGATTTAGACAAAATTTCTACATGGTGCGAAAAATGGCAGTGTGACGCTAAATAAAGAAAATTGTGAAGTAATACAGATGACCACTAAAGGAAACCCACTGAACTTCGGTTACGCGATAAATCAGTCAAACCTTAAGGTCGTAATTTCTACCAAATATCTAGGAATTACGAACAACTGAGACTGGAGAAAACACATAGAAAATATTGTGGGGAAGGCGAACCATAGGTTACGTTTCATTGGCAGAACGCTTCGAAGATCCACCAGCTCCACCAATGAGACGACCTACATTACACTTGTGCGTCTTCTCCTGGAGTACTGTTGCCCCTTGTGGGATCTCACCAGGTGGGACTGACAAGAAAAAAATGTTAAAATGTTTGTAGAGCTTATGGGACTTAACTACGGGGTCATCAGTCCCTAAACTTACAAACTACTTATGAACTAGCTAATACTAACGACAGCACAAATATCCCACCCCCGACCATAGTGGCCTTGTAGACTGTGACTGGCGCGCGCAGAACGCTCGGCCACCGCGGCCGGCCTGACGGAAGACATTGAGTATGTTCACGGAAGAGCAGCTCGTTTTGTTCTATCAGCCGGCCACGGAGGCCGAGGGGACTGAGCCGCTCCAGTCACGGACTGCACGACCAATACGGTCGGGGTTTAAATCCTCCCTCAGGCATGGATATTTCTGCCGTCCTTAGTCTTAGTTAGTTCATAAGTAGTTTGTAAGTTTAAGGACTGATGACCCCGCAATTAAGTCCCATAAGCTATACAAACATTTGAACATTTGTTTTATCACGTTACCGGGTAGAAAGCGTCACGGAAATGTTGCACGAATTGGGGTGGAAATCATTAAAAGAAACACCTAATTCATCGCGGCGTGATCTGTTTGCGAAGTTTCAATCACCGACTTTTACTTCTGAATGTGAAAATATTTTGCTAGCACCCACCTACTTCGGGAGACATGACCATCCAAATAAAATAAGAGAAATCAGATCGAAAACGGAACGATTTAGGTGTTCTTTCTTCCCGCGCGCTATTAGAGAATGGAACGGTAGAGAAAAGTTATGAAAGTTGTTAATGAACCCTCTTCCAGGCATTTAAATGTTATTTGCAGAGTATCTATGTAGATGTAGATGTACTAGCTGGTGTCCGACACATTGCTGCCGCAGAAGAAATAATTCTTCACCAAATGTTTGAAATTTGAAACTGTTATCTTGTTTGATTACGAATGATATAAATAAAACATGAACAAACAAAAAATAATATATATGAGTTTTCCAAACTACCATTAGTCTATTGTCTTCCTTTCTCTTCTCTCTGTTCACCTGCTCCTTCCCCCATTTCCTCCTGTCCCTTTCCCTGTCCATTACCTCCTGCCCCTCCATCTCCTTTCACCTGCTTGTTACCATATCCGCTCTCTCATTCTCCTCCTCTCTGTCAGTCTCCTCCCTCCCCTTTCTGTCCATCTCCTCCTCCTCCACCTACTCCTCTTCCTCCCATACGAGGTAGTCCATTGATGATAGTGACCATGCCAGATACAGGGTGTCCAGAAAAGGACTCCCTGATTTCAAAATTAAATATCTCGAAAACGAAGATCGATAGAGGAATGAAGTAAACGGTATGTTTATTGTGAAAGCTGTAAGACGTTTATACAGCAGTTTGAAATAACAGTTAAAAAGATGCTAACATATGGCGCTGTACGCTGTACAGCTCATATCAGCATACATAAGTGAAATAATCGTATGAAAACACTCTTTGCAAATAATCACATCACAATGCATCAAAATGTTCACCATTGGCACTACAGAGGTGGCGCAAACGAAGAATGAAATTTGCCATCACATTTCGCAGTGTCTAAACCGAAATGGATTCACATGCCACAGGGATCGCCGATTCAAGCTCGTCCAGCATGGCGGGATGCTTTGGGTAGACCATGTCTTTTACTGTGCCCAACAAATAAAAGTCACATCCGGCGAATATGGAGGCCAATCCATGCCCGCACCAGTAAATTTGGGATATTCCAAAGCAATGACTCGATTCCCGATGTATTCCTCGAGAAAGCGAAACACTGGCCGGGCTCCACCTTGAACAAACCATTCAGTACCTGGTCCATCCCCAACTCTTGCTGTGTGGCGACAAATTGTTCCAAAATTGCAACTTAACGTGCACCAGTGACCGTTTCTCGAATGAAAAAATGGCCAATAATGCCTCTGCTGCATACTACAGCCCACACAGTAACTTTAGGAGAATACAGGGGTTTCGCTTCACACCAATATGGCTTTTCGGAACCCTAAAATCGCCAGTTCTGCTTATTCACGTATCCATTCAGGTGGAAGTGTGCTTCATCTGTAAACCAGATACAGCTAACATCAAATCCTTCACTGTCAATCATTGTGACCATCTGATTCGCATAAGCAACCCTTTGTTGCACAGCTCGTACGGGTATGGCCTGGTGCGTTTGAATTTTCAATAGAAACGTGTGTAGGCTCTTTCTCGGTATTTTCGGCGTGTTGGAACGCTGCAAACCAGTCTCAGATGCAATTCTACGGACGGATGACATTCGATATCTCTGAATAATTCCAGAAACTGTGCCGATATTTCCAGGCGTAACTGCGGTTTGCTTGCGGCCAAAATGCCCCACTAGATCATCAGATACGCTGCCTGTTCGTTGAAATTTTGCGAAGAGCGTACGAATGGATTTCGCATCGGGTTCTTTTGGAACATTAAATCATGCTTGAAAACTTCGCCATGTTGCCGTAGGACTCTCTTCGATAAAGACATTGCCCACCTCGTATCCGCCTGCACCACGTGTCAGTCTCGCCAGGTAGCACCTCTGCGCCAGTACTTTTCTTGGCCTGAGGCAGCTGCTCCTTGAGAACGTCTTCATGTAGACTTCGCGGGTCCCTTTCACGGATCGCAATGGCTCATCCTAATTGACTGTGGATCTGGGTTACCATATGTATCACGCATGACGTCCATCACATCGGCCGAGACAATCATAATTCTTCGTCACATGTTTGCCACTGAAGGGCTTCCAAACACGATAGTTTCCTATAACGGCCCCCAGTTTACTTCGGCCGAGTTTAAGCAACTTTGTTCCACCACTGGGATTTCTCTTGTCCATACCGGCCCCTTCCATCCGGCGTCTAACGGGCAGAACGTTTCGTGCGGACGTTTAAGACCCAACTCGATAAACTGCTGTTCCATTACCCGATAGACTTCGCGGCCTTCCGCCCGCCCTGTGACGCACACTTTTCGCGTCGGCCAGGCGGTCTGGGTCGCTGGGATCCTGCGGTCAAAACCAAACTCTGCTGCCGGGCGATGGCATCACTCCTGTGGGACGACGGGTCCACCGCCAGCCGGCACCTCAACCAGCTCCGCCCCCGACTGGTGAACAACGGAGTCCAAGGGCAGCCGGCAGTGCCTGCCGCCGACCACCTTGTGGCGGGACCTCCGCCGCCGCCCACTCCGCCGACCGCTCCGGTGGTCTCCTGCTGTGTTGCCGCCCACGCCTCATGGAGACCACGGGCCAGTGGATGTCGACGTGGATGTTCCCATCGTCATGGACATTTGTGGGGCTGTGAACACACTTGTAAGGGGGAGGAATGCTGTGGCAGTCCCTGACCGTATAGAGTGCCCACATAACAGCACCCAAGGCGGGATGCTGAGCTCCTTTCGTAGGCGCTCACACGTAATCACATAAACAATAACAGCGGCCAACAGCAAAGGAAACGGCGCTGTACGGCGGCACTGCATTGCGCTCCGCCATGTGACAGTGCCCAGCCAATGACAGCGCAGTAACCGGTTGTAGCCCTCCGCCGATGCCGGCTTCATAAGCGCACCGACTGGAGTGTGGAGGGCAGTGCATACTCAGCCACCGGCCGCTCCACGCCCAATCCAGCTGCCGCCGCACTCAACGTAGTTTTCTCTGTGTTGTTTTAGAGAACATAACGGCAATATTTCCCACTAAACACCAAACTTGCCTTTGCTATGTCCATAAATACGTCTCAGGGGCAAACGCACCAGCGTGTTGGCATTTTCTTACCTGAGGCTGCATTGGGAGATCATGTTACCTGTTCAAGAGTCCGTAAAAGAAAGTGTATAAAGTTAAAAGTTATTGATGGTCCTCTGCAAGGAGAGCTTAATAACAATGCAGAAATTTACACAAGAAATGTCGTGTACAAAGAAATCTTTCACATATAAATTAACATTTAATTATTTAAATCACTTTTATTTATTGAGCTAGCGGTGGCTCTTTACAAATGAACCGCCAGTAATTTCCTCCATTGCACTCTGCTTTGAGCAATTTAGCGAGTATAAGGGGAAAACCCGTGGGACAGTAAGCAAAGGAGCGTCCTCGCTGCACGCCCTGGGTAATTTAATTTGAATTAGTAGACACCTTAAAAGGAGACACCTTTGCACAGATATTCTTGTTCACAATTCATAATATCTAGAACATCAGTCTGTTGACTGTCGGGCTTTTAATATATATATATATATATATATATATATATATATATACAGGGTGTTTCACTGTGTTTGCCTCTGTAACTTATAAAATAATAGGTGACGGGAAATGTTAATGCGGTAGGTCAACACAAGAAATGGTACACTTTCTGCGGAGCTATGAACATAGTTTATTGAATCATTTTCCAAAGAGTTACACCACAAAGATATAATTTTTTAAATGGAACTATAGTTTTTCTCTATCGTGCATTGGATTCGTTGAAACCAGCTGCATCCAAATCAATTGAAACTACATTCCTATCACTGTTAGTTTGAGAGCTACAACCCTTCAAACATTAGGGGGCGGAGGCTACGGCAGCGTATCTGACTGGCTGGTGGTCATGAGACAGTGGGCCGTGCCCCAAGGAATAGCCACTCGGCCAGTCAGCTACGAAATCGCAGCATCCGGAACTTTGAAGGGTTGTAGCTCCCAAACTAACAGTGATAGGAATGTAGTTTAAATTGATTTGGACGCAGCTGGTTTACACGAATCCAATACACGACAGAAAAAACTATTGTTCAATTAAAAAAATTATATCTTTGTGCTGTAACTCTTTGGAAAATGATACAATAAACTACGTTCATAGCTCCGCAGAAAGTGTAACATTTCTTTTGTTGACCTACCGCATTAAAATTTGCCGTCATCTATTATTTTATATGTTACAGAGGCAAACACAGTGTAACACCCTGTTTTTAAATGATACCGACAAACTTCATGGGATGGCAGAGGATGACTTGAGAAACAAAATGAGGTAGGGAACCCGTGTCCGGAAACGTCACCCAACGGCGCTAACGAGCGTGAAAAATATAGATGCTGGCGCCTGACGCTTGGTCATCCCTCGAGCGGCAAACGTGCCGTTCTATGCACACACAGACCGCGGGCAGAATACGTGTTTTTTTTATATTCGGGGTTTGCTAGTGATTGCAACGGTGTAGAAGATGGAGATAGAAACTGTGTGGGCAGGCCCTCTTTCCTATGAATTCAATGCTCTCTTGCCGTGATGGCCGATGGTTACCTACTTCGGCTTCTCCCAATGGTTTACTGCCTCCCGAAACCTCCAACATAATCTCCGATGTGTGTATAATGTATGTAATTGCCAGAGAATGGCAGCGGTACAATGTTGTCTTTGGAGACTAACGTTGTCTTGTGCGGTAGCCATCAGCATCTAAGCTGCTGGAATGTACAGCGATGGGCCACATTATATGAATAACGGTAGAACTATCGTGTTGGAGACGCCTATATTTTATTTAACGGATGGACACCATAAACGTAAGGAAATGAAAAGGAGAAATACGTGTAGTCACCGACAATCATCAGACATCAGCGCCTACAATTTTCACGCTTAGTAGCGCCGTTGGGTGACGTTACCTAAACTGGGTTCCTTATCTCATTTTATTCCTCAAGCCATCCTGTACCTCCCCACGAAGTTTGTCGGTATCATTTAGAAACATCTTTATTTCGGTGAGATATCTGTGTGTGATGCGCTGCGATATTTAGCTAACTCTCTACTGGAGTTATACATGGCGTTTACTTCGAGCGAGACACCATGAGACCACCGCAATACTGCAAAAGCCATTCTCGTTGCCTTCTACTACAGTGTGTGATCACTTCGGTCGGCCGGTACTGTTGTACACCTGCGTGGTATGGACAGTATGACATTATCAGTCAGCTCTTGTGGGATATTTGGCCGTTGTTCCATAAGTGGAAGACAACCGCCCGGATAGCCGTATGGTCTAACGCACCGCTTTCCGGGACGGGGAGGTGTACCGGCCCACGCGGCGGATTAACGAAAGGTGTCGGAGTGCAGGCCAGCCTGGATGTTGTTATTAGGCGGTTTTCCACATTGCCCCAGCTGAATACCCGGCTGGTTCCCAAGTCCCACGTCAGGTACACGATTCGGAAACATTTCGTAACACTTTACACTTTCACAAACATCTCACACTATACGCAGAAATTTGGGATACACATTTCCTCCTGGGGTAGCGGGGGTAGGGGGGAGGGGTATATGGTGGCAGGAAGGGCATCCGGCCACCCTGTAAATATTAACACAATGCAAATCCTCGTTTAACACAGTGCCGACACTGCATGTGTGGGAGAAGATAGTTCCATGAGTGCAATACCCAGATCTGCAACCGTTGTGGGAGGTGTTGGTGTGGCTACAATACGTCTGCTAAGGGTATTCTAGACATGCTGAAATAAGGTTTAAGTCTGGTGAACAATATGGCTACTCCTCTCATTTCTCTCATCTTCAAGCATGATGTCCACCAGTGGGTGTCTGTGGAGACGACCGTTGGCGTCAACCTGAAGGAACCCATCTCTTATCGCACCAGCATAGGAAAAAACAAATTCGAGGCATAGTACGCAACAAAAATACGAATATGACGTTAGCACCTCATCAGATACACGGAAACTAAGGTAGACACAAGAACAGCCTGCTAATAATAAATGACGCATGGGCAGTTATGATGTTGAAATCTCGTGGTCGCGGGGAAACCTACAGTGCGGTTCCAGGAGATCGCAAACTGCAATCGAAGATCCATGGAAGCTAACTCGACAAACTGCACAATAAGTATGCAAAGACTCCACAATGCTTGTCTTTTTAAGCAAGGTTGAATTTCAGACTCTGCATTAATGAAATCGGCCTTACTGAAATTGGTAACTGTAAAACAGGATATCATTATACTACTACAGATTTACTGACTACTGCAGTGCCATTGAGAATATCTGACTGATAGGTACAGTTTGGTACTCGTAAAATCAAAGCAGAAGTTCCTCCTTCGGATTTATAAGACAACAATCAGATAAGGATTGTACATTTTAGGTATCTCTCGGATGCGTCTTCAATATTATTATTATAAACGGACTCTCATTCAGAAGTACAACAAGATCGCTGTATTGCTTCTGTACAAGTATCTGTCATGAGAAAAAGACTGGATACAGTGTAGCATGTTCAGTGGGTCCTTTTTATTGCTCGTTTTACATGTTGAACTAGTCGTTCTCCTACATCATCCCTGTACGTCATCGTTTACAGTTCGTCACATTTGTTGGTATCTTCATTGGTGAAGTAGAGAACGAGAATGGGAGGAGGAGGGGGTATTCACGATCCAGAGTTACAAGTTCCTCAAATTCTAAGGTTTCGTTAGGTTCTTCACAGTTTAGGAGTTCATCAAAATACTACGTCACCCATGTCTATCTTTTATAAATCCATATTTTTTCCCCTTTATTCGCTTTTACTTTCCTAAATAATTCCTTAGTTTTTTTGCCATGGAATTCTTCCTGCGCTTCAGTCATATTTTTGATGTACCTCTTCTTAACCCATCTGTATGTAGCATGGTTCTACGTAATACTTCATCAATTGCGCTCTTCCTTCTCAAAACTTCCTCTTTCACTTTGAATCCGTACTTCTTTTGATATATTTATCTTGTATAACTAATTAACATTCCTCATCAAATAATCTTTATTTTTATTTTGTTTGGTATAACTTCTTTTGCAGTTTCTGATACCTTATCTTTAATTTCATTCGAAAGATTTCCAGCATCCAAACTGACTGTAGCAATATTAACTAGGTCTTCGAAACGAGTAGTCAGATTAATCCTGCAATTGTCATGTAACCCTTTATTATAATCAGAATTGATGACGTTTTGTTATTTCATAGATAATTTAGGTTTCCATCGTATACTTTTATCTATTTTGATCATAACGTGATCTAAACCAAACTCTCCCCCCTTTGCTCTTTCAACATTTGTGATACATTTTTTGAATTTGTTTTCAATAGATTGTCAGTTTGGTTGACAGTTCTTCCGTCAGGTGATACCCAAATGTCCTTGTATATGTTTTTCCTTTCAAAAATGAACTACTTGTATACATTCCTTTCGAAGTGCAAAAGCTGATGAACCTTATTCCATTGTCATTGCTTACATCATAGAGACTATGTTTCCTTATACTCCCAAGAAAAATATGTTCTTTCCCAACTTTGTCGTTTAAGTCACCTAACCGCACTTTTCAGTTATCCCTTGGGACATTGTCGACTACAGTCTCCAGACTTCGAATTTTCATCACTGTCTTCAATTATTGAATGACAGTTGATCAGGGCTAGCTTGTGACTCCCCAGCTCTAGAGTCAAAAGAGAGATTCTCGACTTTACTGACTAAAAATCTGCTATCTGGTTACGTAAGGTTTTCCTAACTACAAATCCTGTCTCCAGTGTATGTTTTCTTAAGCTCCATACAATATTGTTCAGATTCCTTCACCGATTGAGCCAATTTCAGTCCATCTAATTTGTTTCAGCGCTACCACATCCATTTTTTACCTTTCTACTTCGCTTCTTCTGAATTGCCCCTGTGTGATACAATATTATAACGTTACAGGCCCCAAACCATAGTGCAGTATACTGTCCGTTTACTTGCTTGGTTTAATTTCCTTAAGTCCATCCAAACCAAGGCCTTGTAATATCGATTTTATGTTGTTAGTTTTCTGAAACGAGTTGATAGCCTGTTGCCAGCCCCAACCTTTAGGAGTAGGATTTGTTGTTTTTTAGTTAATCTCCAGTTCTAGAAGAAGGTTTTGGAAAATTAACGTCACCCTCCAGCCTCGAGACTTAATACTGTTGTGGTCAAAGAAAACAAGTATTGGTCGAGGGAGGCTGACAGAAATGATACCATTAGGGGGCCTGAAACAAATAAGTAGGTGTCAGGCCCATGACCACTACGTGCGAACTCCTAGTTGCCCCTGGAGCTGTCTGAAGTCAACAAACAATAAATATGAAAAGATGGCCCTGACAAAGGGGGCAGCTGTAGGGCACGCCAAAAACAGGGACGGGGACACTGAGCGGACGGGCATAAAAAAAATGGTCACCGAGAGGGGGGGAGGCACCATAATACCGCCACTGAGTACGGGGCACCACTTTCAGGTTTGTGCCAGTGGGAGTGGGTAAGACGTAGTGTTATTGGACCTCTGCTGCTCCTTATATACATAAACGATTTCTAAGAAAATCTGAGCAGCTCTCTAAGGTTGTTTGCAGATGACGCCGTCATTTACCGTCTATAAAAATGATCTGAAGATCAAAATGAACTGCAGAACTATCTAAATAAGATATCACTAAGCTGTAAAAATTGACAATTTACTCTAAATAATGAGAAGTTTGAAGTCGTCCACATGAGTACGAAAAAAATCTATTAAACTTTGTTTACAAGATAAATCAATCAATCTAAAGTGAAGGGCGTAAACTCCAACTATTACTTCAGACTTAAACCGGAAAGAACACGTAGATAATCTCGTGAGAAAGGCGTTTTATTTGCAGAACCCTTAAAAGATACTACAGAACTACTAAAAAAACTGCATACACTACGCTTGTCCGTCCTTTTTCGAGTATTGCTGCCCAGTGTGGGATCCTTAACAGGTTGGTTGACGGAGGACATCGAAAGAGTCCGAATAAGGATAGGTCGTTTTGTGGTATCACGATACAGGGGAGACGGCGTTAGGGAAATAATACAGTATCTGGGATGGAAATCATTACAACAACGGCGCTTATCTCTTGCGGCGTGGCCTGTGTACGAAACTTCAATCGTCAACATTCTCCTCAGTATGCAAAAATATATTGTTGACTCCCACTTACATAGGTAGAAAAGATCATCAGAATAAAATACGAGAAATCAGAGCTCGAACGGAGAGATTCAGGTGTTCTTTCTTCCCGCGCGCTATTCGAGAATGGAATGGGAGATAAAAAGGTGGTTGGATGAACCCTCTGGCAGCACTTAAAAGTGATTTTCAAGGTATCCCATGTCGATGTGGGTGTATAAAAATGTTAAAATGTTTGTATAGCTTATGGGACTTAACTACGGGTTCATCAGCCCCTAAACTTACAAACTACTTACGAACTAGCTAATACTAAGGACGGCACAAATATCCATGCCCGAGGGGGGATTCGAAGCCCCGACCGTAGTGATCATGCAGACCGTGACTGGAGCGCCTCAGTCCCCTCGGCCACCGCGGCCGGCGTGGGTGTATAACTAGAACCTCTGACGGTGAGCAATCGTGCCCGCTGTATCAAGGCGCTTTAATAACCCAATCGACCGTGGCGCATAACACGTGCTGACAGGGATACTGCGGGCGTGTCAGTGATGTTACCGCTCTGCCGCATCTTTACCAATATAAAAAAAGTAAGTCGGTCTCTATGTAACAAACAGTGACCGAACGTACCGATCGACATCGTTTGCATCAGAATGGACTGTCCGCAAGGCGTCCGTTGCTGTCTTTACCTCTGAGTTAAAGCCATGGGCGTCTGTATCACTGATCGTGTGACAAACAACAGACGCGGCCAAGAGACTAGGGAGACATTCCATAATGAAACTTTCACTCTGTAGCAAAGTTTGCGCTGATATAAAACTTCCTGGCAGATTAAAACTGTGTGCCGGAACCGGGACTCGAACCTGGGATCTTTGCCTTTCGCGGGTAAGCGCTCTACCACTGAGCTATCCCGACACAACTCACGGCCCATCCTCACAACTTAACTTCTGCCGATTCCGGCAGACAATTTTAACCTTCGAGGAAGTTTCATATCAGCAAAAAATGTTCAAATGTTTGTAGAGCTTAAGGGACTTAACTGCGGGGTCATCAGTCCCTAAACTTACAAACTACTTATGAACTAACTAAGGACGGCACAAATATCCATGCCCGAGGGAGGATTCGAACCCCCGACCTTAGTGGCCGTGCAGACCGTCACTGGAGCGCCTCAGTCCCCTCGGCCACCCCGGCCGGCTTCATATCAGCGCACACTCCGCTACAGAGTGAAAGTTTCATTCTGAAAACATCCCTTACTGCTAGATCGGCAAGTTTCGCAGGAGACCTTCTGTGAAGTTCGTAAAGTAGGAGGCAAGGTGGGGGCAGAAGTAAAATTGTGAGGACGGACCAGGAGTCGTGTCGCGATAGCTCAGTGGTAGGGCGCTTGCCTACGAAAGGCAAAGGTCCCAGTCCCGGTTCCGGCACACAATTTTAATCTGCCAGGATGTTTTAGAAGTTTTCTGCCTTCGAATCCCGCTCCACGATGGTCAGGTTAGAGACTGGACTCACCGTGGTGAGAGACTGTTGAACTGTCGCCTTACGTATCATCATACGTCATGCTGCTGGGGTGGCATTGCAGTGGGGTGAAATAAAGAATGAAACGTTTTTTGAAAATACATTGTTATTTAGACAATTTTGAAGCTAGAACTACAAAATTTCGGATTTTAATTCAAGGCTCCAATTTAAAATACACGTGTTTCAGCACTTTAAAAATAAGGGGGCAGTAGAGGACGAAAAAAATTGATATTCAAAAATATAATGCTGTTAACTGAAATTTTTAGCTACAGCTACGAATATGGAATGTTGGTAAGGATTAAAAAGAGACGAGTTTCAGTATTTTTGGAAATTCAACAAGTAAGTTGGTAAAATAAGGGATGAATAGTTCTTATTGAAAACACTTTGCTATTAAGATAATTTTGTAGCTAGAGCTGCAAAAATTTATATTTACATTGTTCGTTAGAATCTAAAAAATACGTGTTTCCGTATTTTTGGAAATTCAGCTGTCAAATCGGGAAGGGGATGTTTTTCGAAAATCTTTGGCTATTAAGGCAATTTTGAAGCTACAGCCACATAAATTGGTCTATGTCTTCTTGGTCAGAATTAAAAAGACACATGTTTCGTTTTTTTTTTTTTTTTCAGAAAATAATCATTTAGAGGGTGAAATAGAGGATGAAACATTTTTGAAAATAAGTTGCTACTAAACCAATTTTGAACCCATAATTACAAAAAATTATACTTGCACACTTGGTTGGAGTTAAAATGACACATGTTCGGGTATTTTTCGAAATTCAACTATTAAGTGGTGCCACAGGGGGTTATAAGTAGTAAAATCAAATGTTCAAATGTTTGTAAATCTTAAGAGGATTAACTACCGGGTCATCAGTCCCTAAGGCTTACAAACTATTTAAACTAACTTAGACTGACTTATGCTAAGGACAACACAAACATCCATGCCAGAAGGGCGAATCGAACCCCTGACGGCGAACAGCAGTGCGCACCGCAGCATGGCGCCTCAATACGAACGGCCATTCTGCCACGGCTACAAGTAGTATCACAACATTTCATTATTATAGTACTTGAGCTACAGCTACGAAAATTTATGTTAAGACGAAGAAACAACTGGTGCAGACCAACCAGCCTACGCATGCGAAGCAGCGGACGTTAAGCTAGTAACCATATATTTGATGAATTTTAGTTTTAGATGATAGAACCATTCTAACTCAACGAAATAAAAAAATCAATTGTGGTGGAATTCGAACTATGGATTTAATGTTACCTTGACCGCCATTCTAAAATGCTACTGACGATTACATTAATTTGCGCCAAAACAGGTATTTAAATGTGCTACCAAAACTTGAAAGTAGATTTTTTTTAGAGTTCCATTGAATGGTTTTGTCTGAATACTATCCGAGTTCTGAACTTCTCGTACCATAAACAATAAGAAATAGAAAGTTTCGATACCCTTGTGGTCTCGTTGTTAGAAACTATTTGGTGCCGCTCTTGGCATGCCGCCTGGGAAACAAAACCTAGCCTGCCCCCCCCCCCCCCCCCCCCTGCATATCTGGAGCTGGGTATAAGGAGATTTGTGCTATCGGTCGAGATGGTCCTTCGTTCCCTCCAACATCCGTCGAGAAGTGATCCGCATCATCGATTTCTATGACTGTTAATGCAAAAGTCTCACCACAATTACGAAATATGTGGGACAGACGATCTCTGTCTTCTCCCAGGCATACTTTATCTGCTTACGCAAATCATTCTTAGCAGAGTACAATTCCAATACTTGCTCGCGGCCATTGGCTCCCTCATTATGTAGAGCATGTGGGTGGCGTTATCGGTTTTCTTGATGTGTCATACCTCTCGCCGGTATCGCATGCTGCACAATTCACCCGATTTGGAAGTTTGCTTGCTGGTGTTTTAATTTGGTGTCCAAGCAGTGTAATCATACATTTATACAAATTGCGTAAATCCGTGTAAACAAGATTTTTATGCATTACATGATATTTTTTTTATTTATATTAGTTTTGACATTGTAACACATTGTAATATTTTATGTACATTCGTAATTAGCTTGAAAGTAACAGAATCACAGAATATTGCAGTCCACCCTTAATGTAGGCTTCACTTGTTAATGCCGGTAAGATTTTCCACTAACCATTCGTGGCTCGGAATCTACGGTAAACTGTTCATTAAAACCATTTTTTTTTCGTCACAGTTGCACTGTTTAGAGTACACGTTGCAGGCCCGTGAACGCATCATCTGTTTTAACCTATTTTAAATTCCAATGTAATCATGTATTAACAGTGGACAACGTACAGATTTTATCACTCATTTGCTTCATGCAGAGTATTGTTACGGTTGGAATAAAGCCTATGGTTTGAAAATGGACGAGCAAGTCCGAAACTAGTTACCAACTTCTAAATAGTGCAACTGTGACGAAAAAAATAAAAAGTAAATGGTTTTTATTACATATCCAGTTGCTGATTCTGCCCCATCTTCACGATGAATTTTCATAAACTGTTAATAGCCTGCAGGCTTGTGTCTGTCTTTTAGAGACGTATTTAAAATGCAAGTGATACCAACATGTTGCTGTAGGTAACTGTCGTTGTTTATTGTTTTAATAAAAGAGCTATATAGGACTGTTTCGGCCCTTTTGATATCGTCAGGCCATCAGCGGAAAATAGTTTCGGTTAAAATTATACTACAATGCCACGGATTCTACCATACAAAGAAATAAACTGTAGCACTCTAACATATAACAACAGTGGAGGATTTGTCACTGAAAATTTCAGAAAAATAAACAATAAAATCGTAATCTGACAAACGTTAAATAACATAAATAAGACGTAAAGAATAATCGCAGTGCAATTACATGCAGAAATAAAAATAAAACTAACAACTCCACGATACAGGAAGGATGGAAGGAAGCTTAGGGTTTAACATCTCGTCGACAGCGTGGTCATTAGAGACGGATCTTAAGCTCGGATTTTTGGGGAGGGATGTGGGAGGAAATCGTCCGCGCCCTCTGAAAGGAACCATCCCGGTATTTGCTTGGAGTTAGGAAGATCACGGAAAACCTAAATCTGGATTGCTGGAGGTGGATCTGAACCACCGTCCTCCCGAGTTCCACGATACAATTTTAACGTACATTATAACAAAATAGTAAGTTGCTGTATAATAACGTTGATCGAAACTGTTGATCCCCAGATAGCCTGACGATGGTCATAGAGACGAAATAGGCCTGTAACTGTTACATTACAGCAATAAATTTTTTATCACTTGGTTAATTTGACATCTCCTTCCAGTTATGTTACTGGGGTAGGTAAAAGACATGTCGCCAAGAGACCAAATTATTGTTATATTGCCCATAACAGTAGCTTTAGTTCCATAGATTACCTTAATGCAATGCATAAGTAGAATTTAGAATACGAAATAAATATGACATTTTTGAATCTCGTTTCCTACTATCGATCTCCCCTGAAAAAAATATCTTGTACATTGCTTGAACGAGATCTATTCAGCAGCCATCCATTAATTGACTGAAATGGAGACCAATGTGGGGCCGTCAATAGTATAAAACGTCAAATGAAAATGAATTTGGTGTTTCGTAGGAAAGATGGATAAATTTAGAGATAATCGAGTGGGGCTTATTTAATTACCACAGTTCATTCATTATTCCCTTAATTGGGCCAGATTATCAGAGCATCGGAGCAATTCCTGTGCATTATAGCCACGATGAGTGCGGCGGGAATTGCCAGTTTTAATTTATGCTCTCGCTGCGCAGAACTGCCGCGAGAACTTTTTTAAAGCACGTAGCCGGACAGTAATTTTTCATGGAAATCTCTAGGCAGTAGAGGCGTTAAGCAATTACTTCGCAGTGCCGTGTAAGTGGGAAATAAAACAAAACTCTTTCTGATAAAAAGGCATTATGTTGCCGGTGTAAAAGCAGCGTCGCATGTAATGTAATATATACCACCTCTTTTCAAAGGTTCATTACCTCTATAGATGCTTAATGCATGCTCGTACTTCAAGGAATTCTCTTTGTTCTATAGCTTTTCTTCCAAAAGGTTAAATTGTACATTTTATAATAATCCCCCCCCCCTGAAGTTTTTCTAACTTGTTACGTTTGAAAGAGATAAAACAAGTACTTGCTACATTTCAGCATATGTATGAACTGACGCTGTTTTCGGTAACAGTTCTATCTTAATGAAATAAAAGGTTTCCGATTGTTAGGCGAAGTGAGATGTTTCTTTTATTAAACCAAAACATATCGATTTCGTCCCTATGATGGGACATCATTAGTGCTGCTAAAAACAAGGTACCTTGGTCAGACCTTGTTTTTAACAGCACTGATGATGTCCCATCATAGGGACGAAATCGATATGTTTTGAAGTTTAATAAAAGAAACATCTCACATCGCCTACCGAGCGGAAACCTTTTATTTCATTATAATTATGTGGTTGGCTGACACCAAATGGAATCTAGTTACAAGTTCTATCTTACTTGATCTTCTACTAGGGTTATGTAACCCAGAGAGCCTAACTCTCGATCATTTTTACAATTACGCAAAGGTAGAGGAAATGGAATTAAGGGTTAGAAATCATGCGATGATTATGATGGATTATGTTACGAGGCAATTTCTTTCTTATTTGGGTAGCGAAATAACATCTTACGCCGGAAGTAAAGAATGGCTGTGGGAAGAAAATCGTTTCTGAAGAAGCGTAATTTGTAAGTAACGTAACTAATGTGGAGGTGCCCAAACAGAATTGGGGAGTTTCTGGCATGTTATGACTAACAAGGAAATTACTTGGGCTCGAACAAACACATATACACCAAAATCGTATGAGAGATAATGTAAAGCTCCCTTATTGCACTAGTGATACTCCCGCATCTGCAAAACTCTGCAGTCGTCCGTTAGAGGCCTCTGAGTGTGCCATGGTGCATTGCACTTCGACCTGTCGGTTCGCCAGTAGGGACGATGCAGTGTGCCTCAGAAGTTGCGTTTTGTGATGTTACTTGTGTCTTGAAGCGTCAGATCCTGCTAATGTATTGCGATTAGTTGAAGTTACGAAGAACCCTTCTTCGTGAATATGGTATTGCTCGTATGTTATGGTACAGAAATATGAGAATAAGTTAGATACTATTGTTACAGACTCATAATGATAATGACGAACAACTAATTGCAAGCGGTAGTGCTACGTTAAATGCGAGAAGAGCCGATGGAAGCAGTGGCAGTGAATACAAACAGTCTTTCGGGAAGAAGGTAGAAGTTGCAATTATCACCACGGCTTTTCATGACAATTCGCTAGAGAACATGTACGATGATTATTACAAAAGTTATAGTTAAAATATCTGAAATACGTATGGCGTCTACAATTACATCTACAGTGCTATCTAGAGCATGGTTGCAGAGCTTTGCAGAAAAACGACACCCACCAGCGCATTGAGGAGTACGTAGAGATCCTGTAACCAAACGTTCATACAGTTATGTTTGTTCGAGCCCATGTACTTTCCTTGTAAGAGAAGGGACAGGTTGGTGGGGCACAATCTGAGACATCAAGTAGTAGTGAACATAGCATTAGAAGGAAGAGTGTGGGTCAAAAATCCTGGAGACCGAGGGATGAATGCAGTATGAAGATTCAAAACGATGTAGGTTATTCTCAAATGAAGAGGCTTGCACTGGTTAGACTAGCGTGGAGAGCTGCGTCAAACCAGTCTGCAGACTGAAGACCACAACAACGGAGGTGTTTCACGTACAATTTTTTTCTTACACTTCTTTTAAATATCTCTTCAGAGTACACTAATATAGTCCAACGTTTCTTTACAACTGGATCCCCAACATGTTATTTCTATTTATCTTCCGAATGGCCTTATCAACGCTCGTCTAGAAACTCATAACGTCGCCGCCAATGCATAGGTTTCTTCCACATTGGAAACAAGTGAAAGTCTGCTGGACTCATGTACGCAATGTAGCGATGACTGGCAAACACTTCTCATCTTTTACTAGCAGTTTCTGGGCTACAACATTGGCGATTAGCGGGCGAGCATTATCGTGGAGACGAAGTGGCCCAGTCTAGATCAATTTAGGCTGAGTTTTGTGCATTTCTCTGCGCATTAAGCTACGATAATACGCAGTAAGCTTACCTCATTTTCTTCTTTCGTAGGATCAACGTGGCTGACTTATTCTCTGGCAAATATTCGGATCATCGATCTTCAACTGCAGTTCTGAATTTGCTTATTATTATTAGTTTTCATCGAAACAAGAAGTAGCAAACAACAAGTTAGCCCCTTTCGTTTTAATCAGGTACAACGCCGGCCGCGGTGGCCGAGGGGACTGAGGCACTTCAGTCACGGTCTGCACGGCCACTACGGTCGGTGGTTCGAATTCCCCCTCGGGCGTGGATATTTGTGCCGTCCTTAGTGGTAGTTAGTTCGTAAGTAGTTTGTAAGTTTAGGGACTGATGACCCCGTAGTGAAGTCCCATAAGCTATACAAACATTTCACTTTTTTTTTTTTTTTTTTTTTTTTTTTTTTTTTTTTTTTTTTTTTTAAGAGCTACAACTCTTTCAACGACATGGACCGAAAATATTAATTTTACAAACCGCGACATGTTTACTTTTTGATGATGTATTTAATGCTTAACCAAATAAGACATATGAAAATAACACACCTGAAGATGATCGTAAGTGACTGAAACCGCTTGTATCGTGACTACAATTTGTGATCATCGGCGAAAAACAAAGTTTGGAGTACAATACCTCTTGGCAATATTATTATTGTTGACATAAGAGATAAGACTTTTTATCGTCTGTTACCATCTGTGACAGACTTCTGTCATAATCACTAATAAAATGTCAGGTTCGAGAAAAGTTCATTCTTTGACAAATAATAGTGAAAGAATTTACTTCATCGTAGAATAGTACCTTTCCTTCTTTCAGCTAAATACTATCTGAGAGTAAGAGTTTCACCAAGCGAAAAATCAATGAGGCGACACAAATTTCAAACTCTGTACATTCAAACAATTACTAAACAGTTTAATACTACTGGACACTCCTAAAGTTTACTCCTAATCGATCACGTGGTCGTTGCGGAAGATGGAAAATATCTTGTACGATGCTTCAGAATTAATCTCTTACTGCTTTTGATCTCGTAGTGTTTATTCTTGTTATTTTAATTCAATAAATGAAGTCACAGTTTTAGGCCAGATTGGTATCATCTGATAACAGGAAACCTGAAGTAAATTTTTAATTATATTTCGTTGTCTGATGCTTCGTTACAACAACTATGACGTGTGTGCCTCTTGCAACTGTGCTTCCTAGGTAATCATAAGGGAAAAATATCTTCATTTTCTTGTACTTGTAATTATTATTATTATTTTGTGAAGAATCTGAAACATCATACTCGTTGTAATGCGATTATAACTCCGGTTCAAAGTCACTCATCAACGTTTCTTGAATAGCAACAACTCGACACAAGAATCCTTCACTCTCACGATTCAGTCGCTGTCTGAGCAATGTTCCAATGTCCAGATATTTCTGCATTCCTTTAGCAGTCAAACAGTGTGCGACCCATTTCGAAAAACGTTTCTCTTTTTGAAATCATTATTAGAATACGGAGAATTTTAGTGGATGCAGTGATTCCCTCACAAGTCTCACTGCGATCTTCTTCTAGAGCATCAGCTACGTTTCACCCTTCGTTCATCTGCCGACATTTTGCCTTCCTTGAATTCAAGTATGGTCTATACTCCCACGACCATCGTAAAAACTATTAACTCGATTGTATAAGAGCCCACTGTAAATTAACCACAAAGATCATACAATGCACAGTGGATTTTTGTCCGGTTTTGGCAGCGTGACTTTTCCCTCTAGATCTACGAACTCTGGTCTCCAAAAATCATAGTACCCGACACCATACCGATTTTATGTTGGAGTACACTACGAAGAAACAACTACGAGGGGTCCCCAAGTTCCCATCCTTATCTAACGATGTTTCCAGTGTTATTGAACAAACAGTCCATAGTAACACCGACCAGTGCATTATTTACTTACTTTGCTGGTAAGTTTTAAATGTTAAAATGTTTTTAATTCTGCGGGATGTAACTGCTTGGTTATTAGTCCCTAGACTTACAAACTGCTTAAACTAAGTTAAACTAACCGAAGGACAATACACATATCCATTAACGAGGGAGGATTCGAACCTTGACGCGGGAGGCCTCGCGATCCGTAACGTGGCGCTCCGGACCGCTCGGCTAATCCCGCGCGGCGATAAAATTTAGACGTAACTAAATGGGTCTGCTATCGTTGATCCACTATACTCTTAACATGAAATTGGAAAGTTCGTAATACGTTCAAAAATATGCACCATTTTTTCCCGTGGTTTCCTAAATCGTTTCATGCCTAATTACGCTGTTTAACAGCATTTTTGTTGCAAAGAAGGTGAATTGTTTTCTTAGGTAAGTCGTGGTTACTGAAATCTGAAATGAATTCCGTTTTTGCCTATAGGTCTCAGTTTTTGTGTATAGTACCCTCAATTTGTGTTTTGCTGCGTCATCCTCATTAGTGAAGAAGGTCTGAATTTATTAAGTGCGTTCCTGTGTGCTGGCGAAGGTTTACATTTCGTTTAATTTCAGAAGTGTTTCGTGACTATATAAATAAATAATTTTATTTGAAATTTATTTTCGTTGCAAGGTTGGCGAGCAAGTCAAGGAATAGGGCTGCTTGACGTGTAGCATTCCTGAGATGCTGGATGAGTAGATCACGAAAAAGGGTTTTCTCGTGTCCCTCTGATTGGGAGGGAACGAATATATCACAAAACAGACTTATTTCTGTGTGACAGAAATAGCTAACACAAGTTGTAAAACCCGGCTATGCCAATATACAATGTAAGTTAAATTTTCCACGGAGTCTCCAAGGTCAACCACCTTTCCGGTTCCGGATGCATAGAAATCTGCTCCACGGAAACAGTCTCTCTCACCTCCTCCTCGTTTGGAAATCGTTGTCCACCGAGACCCGTTTTGAACCTACCGAAAAGATGAAAGTCGCATGGTGCTCATTCAGGACTTTATAATGTTGCCGGACCTCTGACGTGAATCGCTGCTGGACGTTTGTCGGGCCTTGTAAAGTGTTGCCTTATCGTGCAACAATATCACACCAGCGCTCAATTTCCCCCGGTACTTCTCGTCGTTTTACGCAATCGGTTCTACGTTTGGCCCATAGAAATCGGTTTCCCGCTCGCATTTCCATTCTGGAGTGAACATCCAGTTGGCGCGCCATTTCTTTTAGCCCGCTAGTCACATAAAACACAACCATAGCAACCGTCCTGTTTGACGCCTGAGCAGTGAACGTCCCTTTCCCGCTCTGCCCAAGGCGGGCTCCAGCGCTGAGTTAATAAAACTGATCCTCTCTCGTATAAGTAACAGAAGAATTTTCAGTACCAGTGCCTCATGAGATTGTGACAGTGAAGATTAGTTTAGAGCAGAACAACTACAAGATAGAAAGGATGAATGTAACCAACATTTCACGCCCCCCCCCCTGTGACTTTAACCTTAGCTTTGTAAAATCCGTCAAAATGTCGGCTAAGTTCACATTTTCGGTGAGCTGCGAAGTTTTGGAAACGTATTGTGCGTTGCCGTTCTATGCCATCCATCGTCTACTCAGACTATGTTTGGCAGTGGTGCCAATTGCTTGTTGTCTTTTCCTTGAGTGTCGCAGATGAACGGTAAGTGACAGCCGACCCGTCAAATAGGCGGATGTAATTTTGAACCCGTCATTTCGTCGGTTGTTAGCAACAAGTACACGTAAACGTTTCTTCACTATCCTTCATGACGTCGTCAATATTGTTTACATTCTACTCGTTTTTCAGTCTGTTTCTGTACAGATCAGCAAAATAATAGGGCATTATTGGTCGGAAAAAGTTTTATATTTTCCTGTGTGTATGCTTTACTTCAGTCTATGCCAAAAAAAGAAAAAAGAAAAAAAAGTAACTGATTCGTCAACGTCCCTCTCGCTACCAAACTGCTCGATAAAAAGCTAACTATGGTCGGAACGAGGAAAAAATAAATAAGTAACTATGTGAATGGGAATTACGAAAATCGCAAAACAGGAAGTTTGTTTTATTTGTATCACGATAAAATCACGGCTGTATCCTGCATACCATATACGGTGGTTGTCATAATAACGACATACAATGCAGCCAAAGGCGGGTACATACCCTGGATCAGATGTGCAGAGCTATGAGTTGCAGCAGAACAAGGCCATTATATTTTGTTTACAAAATGATTAATATCACACTTGTGAATTCTTACGTAATAAATGCATCAAATTTGATGACAAGTCAAAAACACCAATGTCTCGTTTTGAGTTTGCATTCTCTGCTTGTGTAAGTCTGGTTGAGACGCTGGCTGACTATTAGCAATATTCCCAGGGAACAGGGCATTGACTCGTTGAAAATGAAAAGGAACGGTCTCAAGTAAATCAAAAACTTTTTAAGTATTTATCTGGCAGCAGTACTCAGAAGATGTCTTGGGAAATAAGCCGTTCTTCCACTACAAAAGAAAACGAATGACTGCCCAATGCTGCCACAAATGCTCAACTGCAATTTACGGTGAGCACACTATACAAGTCTGCTGCTGTAAAGAATTCTTTTGATTCAAGTTCCTTCCTTTCATATGTCTTGATTGTTAGTTCTACCCGTCTTGCATATTATTTGAATTATAAATAGGTACGGTTTCACCATAACTGTTTTCAGTTTGTTATACGGTCGCGATGAAATGGAAGCAGGCTTAACTTCGAAGGCAACTGAACACAGCAATTATACTGAAAGCAGGTTTATTTTGAACTTAACATACACGCGGCACTAACTGCCTCTCGGGCAGAGTGCTCTTCTATTTATACACAGACAGAATTTACCAGAAATTTGAAGAATAGTTAACATAAGAAACAAGTAGAAATTGCAAGTGAACATAAGAAAGATATAGAACATTCTGGAATTTTTAATTACAAAAAAAAAAAAAAAAAAATTGCCGTTGGGCGGGTTTGAACCGGCGATCTTTAGCACCGTAGTCCGTGACGCTATCCCCTGCGCCACGTTTTTTTCCCCTTGTTCTTCAGGTGGATCTAAGTTTTGCGGTCGTTGTTTCAGTTCGTTCTTGTTTGTTTGTTGTATATTTGGCTCAGATTTTTTATTACAGAGGGTGTTTAGCCGCCTGACCGGGCGCGCTGAGCCACAGCGCCCGGCAACGCCGGCAGTCGGTTTGCAGGGTCTCTCGCGGCATTGCTCCCTCTCCTGGAAAAACAGCAACCTGCTGTTTTGTTCCCTGTGGAGCCAGCTGCAATGTCCTGGATCTTGACCTCGTCATGGGTCTTCTGTATGGCAGTTCAAGGGAATCTTTCTCCTCTCCAGGATCATCGACGAAAAACGTTCCTGTCATGGCTTCGTCCTTAAAGTCCTTGAACAAGAAGCCATTGTCGCCTACCTGCTCTTCAGGATCGTAGTAAGGCTTCATGCGGAGGACGTGAACAATGTCTCTTCGTTTTTGTCGTTTCGACGACGGCTCATAATCCTCAACTTCGTATGCGACGTCTGACAGGCGGCGCGGACATGATGCTGACCAAAGTGTCGCTTCAATAAATTATCTGACTGTCCCACCTTCCGTACAGGGGTAAAAATCCATAACAGATCTCCTGGGCTGTACACAACAGGTCGGTGCTTGTCGTTATACGCTGACGGTCCTTCTCCTGGGCGTCCAGTGTCCGTATGCGAGCCAGCTGTCTCGCTTCTTCGACCCTGGTGATAAGCTGTTTAACATAGGCATCCTGAGTGTCGTCCGGTTGGAAAGGGAACAGCGTATCTATTGTTCTCAGCTTCACGGCCATGGAGCAGGAAAAACGGTGTGAAGCCTGTGGTGTCTTGTCTTGCGGTATTGTAAGCAAATGTCACGACTGCCAGAATTGTATCCCAATCCTTCTGCTCAACATCGACGTACATCGACAGCATATCGGTTAATGTTAAAACGTTCCGTAAGAGCATTTGTCTGAGGATGGTATGCAGTTGTCATTCTGAGGACAATGTCGCACCGTGACATTACCTCTGATACTAGTTTTGACTGGAATACTTTTCAACGATCAGATATCATTACACGTGGTGCTCCATGCTTCAGAATAATGTCTTTTACAAGGAATTTGGCGATCTCTGGAGCTTCTGCAGTCGGCACTAGTTTGGTGACAGCGTAGCGTATGAGGTAATCAGTGCAGACTATTATCCATCGGTTACCGGTTGTTGACTTCGGGAACCTCCCTAAAAGATCAATCCCAACTCGGTGGAATGGAGCTGCTGCCGGCGGAATCGGTACTAGATGCCCTGAAGGTAATTGCGGCACATGCTTCCGTCGCTGGCACTCTTTACAGTGACTCACATAGTGCTTGACAGATCGGCAGAGACCTTTCCAGTAATACCTGCGTATGATTCTGTCTAGGTTCTTCACGAATCCCCGGTGACCGGATATTGGAGCATCGTGGAAATATTTGAGAATAGCTGGCTGGAGATGAGCTGGAACAACAAGTAGCCATTTTTGGGCCAGTGGATGGTAGTTGCGCTTATACAATGTTCCGTTTGGTTCTCCTTACTCCAAGGCCTCTATCGTTTTTAATAGTGCTGGATCTTCCCTCTGTTGAGCTGTAACGTCATCTTATTCAGTGAAGGCTGAAATATCATTAATGCTGTTGTGTTCCTCTAATGGATTCCTCGAAAGGCAGTCGGCCTCCTTGTGTTTGCGCCCGTTCTTGACTACCACTGTGACATCGTACTCTTGGAGTCTTAGTGCCCATCTTGCTAGTCGACCTGATGGATCCTTCAAGCTAGTCAGGCAACACAAAGAATGGTGGTATGTCACGACAGTGAATGGTTTGCCGAATAAATACGGCCGAACTTGTTGATAGATCCGATAACTGCGAGACATTCTTTTTCAGTTGTAGAGTAGTTTATCTCGGACCTTGAGAGTACTCTTGACGCACAGGCTATCAGTACGGTTGATGCATAGGCTATCACTATTTCAGAACCTCCCTAAACTTGTACAACCAATGCACCAATCCCATAACCACTGGCGTCTGTGTGAAGTTCCGTTTCTGCATTCTCGTCGTACAAGGCTAGCACTGGTGCGGAAGTTAGAGCCTCCTTAAGTGCCCGGAAAGCTCTTTCTTTTGTCTCATCCTTTTGAAACGTCGGTAGTATGAGCACAGCCCGAGAAAACTTCTCACATCACGAATGTGCTGAGGAATTGGAAATTCTGTCACTGCGCTTACTTTATCTGGATCAGGACGGACACCATCTCCGTTGACTAGGTGCCCCAGGATTTTTATCTCTTTGGCGACGAAGAGGCACTTCTTTGGATTGAGGCGGAGACCTACAGCCAGAACACACTTCAACACAGTTGACAGGCGACTCAGGTGTTCTTCAAATGTTTTCGAGAAAACAACAATGTCATCTAACTAGCAGAGACACGTCGTCCACTTAAGGTGTCGAAGCAAGTTGTCCATCATGCATTCGACTGTGGCTGGAGCATTACGTAATCCAAATGGCATTACTTTAAATTCATAGAGGCCGTCAGGTGTAATAAAAGCTGTCTTTCCCTGTCAGCTTCGTTAACCTCGATTTGCCAGTAACCTGTCTGCATGTCCATAGTTGAGAAGTATGTAGCTCCTTTCAAGCAGTCTAAGGTGTCGTCAATGCGCGGCAATCTTTCTTCGTGATTCTGTTCAGCCGCCGATAGTCGACACAGGATCGCCACGTGCCATCCTTCTTCTTTACCGGAGCCGACCAAGGACTATCCGACGGTTGAATAACGTCATCTCACAAGGTACCTTCTCTACTTCCGCCCGAATTATCCGTCTTTCAGCTGACGACACTCTTTAAGACCGCTGGCTAATTGGCGGATGATCCCCAGTGTTGATACGGTGCTATATCATGGGCCATTTCGTCTGACTTTTCCCCTGCTGAGGTGTGAATGCACCCGATAATTGGCGTAGTATACCTAACACCCGCTGGCGTTGTTCCTTGGCCAGTCCAGGCCCTATTGGCAGTTCCACGTTTGTTTCCTCCAGCGTGTTGTCTGTACTAATAGCAAGGCATGGTCTTAATTGATGACGTTGAGTTCACCGTCCTGGATTGGTTCAGCTATCCCGATACACATTCCCTTGGGGATAAGTTGTGACTGCTCGTGACAATTTGTGATCCAAATCTCTCCTTGACCACCGGTAATGCTTATGATAGCCGCTGGTATGTAAATTTCTTTTGTGAGCCTGATTAACTTTTTACTATCAACAAGAACTTCACACTTTAACCAGTCATCTGTGTTTGTGACTGCAACTCTTCTCATTGTCCACGGCGGTATCGTCACATTGTTAACGACAAATAACTTCCCAGAAAATTCTGTATTACGTGTATCCGGCGGAGCAACTTCTTCACTTTGCAGCTCAGATCCTCCACAGTCAATGATAGCTTGGGATGCCTGAAGGAAGTCCCATCCGAGGATAATATTGTGACTACATTCTGTTAACACGACAAATTCAAACGGCTGGGTCCTGTTGTTGATGGTTGTTCTTGCTGGATGGACGTACTTTCCATTCGCGACCTTCAGCACATTTGTCACCATATCACAGAACATTGTCTTCTTTAGTGTGCGGTGGTAATTATCCGACAATAACGAGAAAGACGCTCCTGAGTCAACAAGTGCCCGGACAGGTTGGCCGTCGATTACGACGTCGATGAGATTTCCCAACATCTCAGCGACTGTCGTCCATGGAGGATTTTCATCTGCTGCGGCCTCACCTTCGTAGATGTTCGCCTTGCTTAGTTTTCCTGGGTGCGCTGGCTAGGGGAGCGGCTGGTACCTCTGTACGGCGACAGACATCTCAGCGACTGTCGTCCATGGAGGATTTTCATCTGCTGCGGCCTCACCTCCGTAGATGTTCGCCTTGCTTAGTTTTCCTGGGTGCGGTGGCTAGGGGAGCGGCTGGTACCTCTGTACGGCGACGGTGAACGGCTGCGGCGCGTGGGAGAGCGACCTCGTCTATGGTACGGCGATGGGCTTCTTCCCATAGGTCGACTGAACTCATCAGCAGATTATAGCCTGGGTAGAACTGCTCTGATGGCTAACGTCTTGCGGCAAAATAATCGTCGAAAACTCGCCTTCTCTCTCTGCAATAGCGGACGACATGTCCAGGTCGCCCACAGTGGAAACAAAGTGGTGTGTTGTCTTCTGTCCATAAGTCTGTTCTTCTGCGGGGCGTCATAGTTACTGGGGGAGTTGGTTTTGGTCGCGTCGGCCGGTTCATGGACTGCAGGGCGACGCCATTCTTCACGTCGGGTGCGATTGACGGGGCAGACAGGAGCTAATGTCTGAAATACCTCTTCCTGAGTGACGTCGGCTCCCTCGCGACTTACAGGGCTTACATCCATGGCCATAATCTGATACTCGCTCGGTCTAACAGTCCCGGTTGCCATAAATTCTTGTAATTCCTCTCTTACAATTTGTCGTATAAGAGAAGCGAATTTATGCTGATCTTCCACAACGGCCATAGGGACTGCATTAGGGAGTTTGTCATAATTCTTTCGTCCAACCCTCCTTTGTTGCATCTCTTCAATATGCTGGCACCACTTAATGAATTGTTGCGTCGTAGCGACGTCTTTTATCGGAAGAGGTTGGTACATGTCTTCTGCAATACCCTTCATCAGGTGCGTGATTTTGTTGGCCTCAGTCATATTCGGATTCATTATGTTACACAGGGCCAAAACATTCTGTATGTACGACTGCGTTGGGCCCGGTTCTTCAGTTGTTCTTCCGCCGAGCGGATTTGTCGCTGGCGGTCTCCAAACGTCTTCTTAAGTTCCTCCTGGAACGTCTCCCAGTCATTCACTTTGTCTTCGTTGTTATCAAACCATTGCTGGGCTGTTCCGTCCAGGTAGAAATAAACGTTGGCCAAGCACATCGTATGATCCCACCTGTTGTACTTGGCGAGTCAGTCGAACCCTTTTAGCCATTTGTTGGGGTCCTGTCCAGCATCTCCAGAGAACACCGACGGGTGTGCAGCTGGCTTACCGCTGGTTTCGTCTCCATCGTTCTTCTGATACGGACTTTTGGAAGGATGTACGGCTTTTACGTTGCCTAATCGGAGCCACGGTGATGCAGCTGTTGCACAGTGTACCCGGCGCCTCCACCAAACAATGTCGCGTTGAAATGGAAGCAGGCTTGACTTCGAAGGCAACTGAACACAGCAGTTATACTGAAAGCAGGTTTATTACGAACTTAACATACACGCAGCACTAACTGCCTCTCGATCAGAGTGCTCTGCTATTAATACACAGACAGAATTTACCAGAAATTAGGAGAACAATTAACATGAGAAACAAGTAGAAATTACAAGTGAACATAAGAAAGATATAGAACATTCTGGAATTGTTAATTACAAAGAAATAAATTTTTGCCGTTGGGAGGGTTTGAACCGGCGACCTTCAGCACCGCATTTCGTGACAATATCCCCTGCGCCACGCCGGCATTCGGTTTACTAGGTCTCTCGCGGCAATATTATCTGTTTTGTTGTCTTTTGATAAAAAAAATTATAGGAATAATGTTATGTTAAATTAAAGAGAATAATAAGCATAAGGATTATATTAATTTATTTGATGAATTTATTTGATGAAAATGAAAGACATAATTTTGTATTTGTTAAAATATTTCTTCGTAACTTAAGGATATACACCTCTGTAAATAAGACTTTTGAATGAATAAAACTCCTTTTCACTATTTATTGTCAGCAATTACCTTTCTTTATGAGGAACACTTGGTGAACAAGTGCACACAGATAGAATGTTGCTTTGGAGTCACACCCACCGAATTTACGGGTGTTACTAACAAAAGACCCTGAAAGACGGATGTTAGTAACGAGCGTTTAAAACCAGTCGTTAGTGACGCAGGGTTAATGCCATATTCCATTTTTTATGAAAGGGACGTCAACAAGATATTAGCGATATAAACTCGTCAAAGCAGCAGGCTTTACGGTTAAAGAAAGGAGTCTTCTCCTTCCTGATACAAAAGTAAGTGTTGTCACACTACTGAGCGACCTTACAAAGAGGTGTTCCTGACGCAAAAATCGCAGGAAATCACGACAAAAATATTAGTACACTTCACTTTTATTTACCTCAACGTTGGTGATTTATTTGAATAAGTACTGGAGGATTTTTATTTCTCCTTCTGTGAGAAACATATAGCGCTATTATACGTACATCAGTATCACCTGAAAACTGAAGCTTACACAGAAATTTTGAAATTAAATCTGGATTCATGGAGAGACCATCTTTCAGAAACAGCGTATTTCGGTCGACGACTGATGTTGATCACCACCCATACTGTAATTTAATGTTATAGCTGTTTAGAACAATACATTTTGTTGTGGGCTGTAAAGTATGATTATTCTTAGCGAGTTTGCGGAAGTACAGCATCGGAAACTTCCAAAAGCTACCATGAATTATGATGTAGTAATACTGTTATTGTAAATAAAGGGAACTAAAATACGGTACTGTAGTGGATTTTCGATTTTCCTTCTAAGGCTTCTAAATACAGGAAACCATCGGTATTATGTCAGATTTGCCTTTATACACATCATTCGTTGATACGCCTATTTTCATGTTCCACAACACACCACAATTTGCCACTCCCCCATAACGATGTTATTCTATCTAGTGAAGTAAAGCTTTCTTTCCCGTCAGTCTTCCGATTTGTTTATTCCTGAAATCCATGAATTCGTTTCGGGGCTAATTTCGTTATCTGATACTAAGATTTACATTTAATGTCCTGTATTATTTCTGGTGAGTATTTCAGAGCTCCCATTCAGTTTCACCCTCTGCTGCCACTTACAGTACCCTAGATGGTATTTGCTGGTGTCCAAAAAAGTTCTACTCTTGTTCTCTGTCATTATTATCAGTGCTTCTCACGTGTCTTTTTAACTCTCGCGTTATAAGGAGAACTGAATGCGTATCACTCCTCTAGTTTCCAATTTCCTTAGACAACCTCTTTTCCCGTTTTCCACAGTCATGTTTCACTTCCGTATTATGTTGTATTCCAGATATATACTCTCAGAAATTTCTTTCTTATTTTCTGACTGGTTATAATACTAGCGATTGTACTGTCCACTTACGAATAGCTACAGTTCCAATAATACAACTACTTGCCTCACTAGAATCGTATCGTTACCCTCTGAGAGGATTAACATTTGAATGTGTGTGAATCCTAATGAACAAAGAATAGTTATGCAACTTCGTCACCTCATATTTAGTTAGGAGACAAACTGATCGTAAATATGAGGCTGAAATTACATTTATTTGCGCACAAAATAGACAGTAATATTAAAAGGAAATAGGTCGCCAGCCCCCTTTGCAAATTTATACTAATATAGTCTCTATTTTAGATTTACTCTTGCTACTGAGGTTTTTCCTTTTAAACATACACTGTATATTAAATCGTAGATTATAATCAGTACAATATTAACAGCCTTTCTTTCATTAGTAACAAATAAAATAGCAATTGCAGAAAAGATATGTATCATTGACAAGGATAGATATCATCTGTCTGTATGTAATTATAAGTGGATCCATGAACTAAGTCTAACCTGATTCTATATGGATGAACCTTATACACTGGTATTCACTATTGTAGAGTGGCAAGATAACAAATGCCATAAGATGTATGACATTCACATACTATCAATACGAAAACACAGTTATTTTCATTAACAAATTCTGATTTGATTCTCTGAGGAATAAATACTATAATTATACTTTTCTACTGTGATATACGAAAATAACGAATTTGGCTCACTTAATTATTGCTAATTGAAATGATGATGTATAGTTCTTTTACACAAAAGTAAAGCATATAAAAACAAAAAATCTGATGCTACAGTTCTAAGTCAAACTGCAATTAAATGATTCTATTCCACAAAATTTTACTCTTAAGATGAAAAAGGTTATTCTACAGTGTTTGGAGAAGGATGATAGCAAAAATAGACTCGAACACACAGTATTTCTGCTTTGGAAATAGTAGTATTTTATACAGATATCCACAGATTACCATATTGAAAATCAATGATTTCCATTCTGAATTCATTCCAACGTAATCATTGTTGTAGTTCATCAATAATAATGGGTTTGACTGTCTTTTGCTGACTGCAAATAACAATAAGCCAAAGACAGTCAAACCCATTGTTCTTGATTAAAACTGCTGCTGCAGAAGATGGCCACAGAAACAAACATTGTTTTTGTAGTTGTATCAAATAGTGGACGTTCAATTTTATGTACAGATGTGTTCACCAACTTACAGTAACGTGCCTACAAAACTGATCAAGAAATATTGAATGAAATCAGAAATGACTTTAATTACAATAACGCATTGTTATTTATTGTTGATATCCCGACTTGAATTTAAATGTAACAGCCCTTGATCTACATTACTGTTAATAAAAAACCTAAGTGGAACCTTTACTGTACTTGTTTTCCAAGTTGCCAGAGATAAACCAACATCAACTTACTTTCATTAGAGACAGATACTTTGTCATTACAAGATTAATATATAGTACTAGAGAATAATGTTTTTGCAGTAGCATTGAAATAGTGAACAGGAACACAACCTACTTTCTCTAAGTATCTGAATAGATAGCACACTATCGTAGAATACTTTTATAACTTCAAAACACATAGGATAGATGCAGTATTAACGCAGCTATTCATCTTGTTTATAAAACAGGATACTCGGCATGTTATTTTACTTCTAGCGGGACCCTGTGCACGTATAGTGAAATAGGATGAAATCAGTGCTCCAAACGTAAAATTTAAAGTATACACGTGATCATTTTCATATGAAAAGACACACTGTCGATTCAACATTAATACAAACCTATGACTTGTCTGTTGTTCTTCCTGTGGTGGTGGCAACAGAGTTTTTTCTTTATTATTATTTTTTAGTGGCGATAAATACAATGAATCATGCAAGGCAAACTTGCTTATAGAGCCAATAATTTATACAGCCATAACACTGCTGTTCACAATGACGTGGCCACCAAGACATCCAGATGCTACTCTCCTGTGTTCACACTTATTGCCACGGATCTAAAATGTTCTCCCGCCAAAACGCTACAGTTTACACGCGCCGAACACACACACACACACACACACACACAAACACACACACACACACACACACACACACACACACACACATGTAAACAGTTCTGTTTTTACTGATACCTTTTCTAACATTTGCCTACAAAAATTTTACAAACTCTTTGCATGAACCAGGCCAATACAATAAAAAGGTCCCAAAACAAGCTTCAAAATTATACCAGTCTATCAATACTCACTTCATAGTGATAATTTTATAAAATTTTAAAATTATTGAATATATAAAATTTAACACATCAAGCACATAGTATCAAAGAATTTAGTACAGATGTTACATTAAATACAGTCCCTATTGCTAGAATCGATACATACGTTTCAAAAATATGAATTCGGTAAAATTAATAGGGGATAGTGTTAGACATGGGACTGACAAGTCATATGAATGGAACATCCACAACACTATAGCCCATGCAAAAAAAAATATCATATCAGCACATTACCATTACAATACACTGATAAAATTAATTAACTATCCTTAGGCATGCGAAGGTTAAATTAAATAGAAATCCCACCAAGAGTGGCGACCCAAATTTATCGTGTAATAGCCGTTTTAAGGTTTTAGAGTGTTGCGTAATTTTATGCACGGTAACGTTACAGGTATGCAAATGAGTCGCCACGCAGTAGTTGGATTATTGATTAATTTGCAGCTTACCTCCACTTTCGTTACCGAAGGTACGTTAGGAACCCGTCAGGCCTCCGGCGTCCATATGTAGGAATATTTATATTACATAGTTGTTTAAAACGCTTCATTCAGCAACTGAATGAAGAAATTCACAATACAAATACCTCGAAGGAAATAAAGGCAGTATTTGACATCCAGTTCGTATAAAATGACTAGAAAATTTAACTGCAAATATTTTCCAGAAACTTAATTGTAAATACCAAGTGGTTCATGTAAGAGACACTGTCAGTGAATTTTAACCAGCAATGCCTAATTTTAGTTACTGTTCTTCAAAAATATTTTAACATAAGTGCAACAACCAATCTGATTTTCTTCAAATGTTTAACTGCACTTTTTGGCTTCCGTAAATTGTAATTTGATGAGTAGAAGGTTATACTGTCTGATGGCAGGTACAACTACTGACAAACTAGAAAACTGATCAGAAGATGGGTCAGAAATAAGTTGAAACCGGTCATCATTGTTAATAAATTTGCTGTCAAAACTATAGACATTGTCTACTTAATCAAAAATATGTATAACACCCCCCCTGACAACATGTCAAATAACATATAACCTTTAGACAACGTTTTCTAGTCTGATTTTGATGCTAGACGGCCAAACTGGCTCGTCAGGCACAAAAAAATCATTACTACTCCAGCTTTGACTAAGTGAACTGAGTCGAGAGACTACGGACTTGAGGTAGCTACAGATGAGCGTTTTGGTGCAGCAACTCTGTACTGCAGACAAACAGCTTTGACAGTCGCCATGTAATAAATACGCAGCTTCGGCAATATAAGGGAACCTGTTATATCAAATCGTTTATCAGTCCAGGACAAGTGTCCCTTTACTATTGGCCGGGAATTCCACTCTTTTCCTTACACTTCAATCCAACTCTTCCAGGGAGGTGGCAAAATGTAATAGCTTGAACCTTAACTTACTAATAGCAGCAGCATTTCCTTTATACATACTTTCTAATCTTCAGTGCTTGTTTTTCGATTTCTCTCCGATTAACTACATAATTTATAAATATCTGTCTTGTTACTTTACTGAGAAAAATATGTTCCTTAGGTTATATATAAACCATGATGTTCAAATTGATTTTGTAATGCAGGTACTTAGGTCGGCACATATCAGTTTCACATCGCGTAATATTTAAAGTGTGATACTCCACCTCAAGATTCACCTTTGACGAGCACACTTGTTCGCGTCATTACTTCCGTTTCGCTAAGTAAGGGTGTCTATGGGCGAAATAAAATGTAAAATTATAGAACGTCATGCTCACACACTGAAGTGGCGATTCCGCATGTACTGTTGCTGCTCAAATATAACAGATTGTATGTGCTTGAAGTCCATTAAGCAAACACCCAGACTGACGGGCTTGAAACATGGGTGTAACGTATTTTACCATAGACAAAAGTGTTTTATTTTACATACCCATATCCATGAACACAAAGAAAAAATAACGAAATATTACTATGTGATATTTAAATATTTATAGTCTTAAAGATGGCAACCTGTCGAAATAAAGGAATTTTAAGCAAACTATATTGCCTCTTCAGCTTATGCAAATTCCCATTACATAAACGCAACAAAATAAACTGCGTACTTCAATATGATATTATATAATATAATGAATGTGTATATCAATAAGAATCGCAGTCTTGCAATCAATCACTCCATGATAATAAGACTGACTGAACAATATGTACAGTTCTATGAACATGAAATTAATTTGAAAATCTGGGCACATGTGCGGATTTGGCAGTAAATGAAGTTATGCGACGAGATAGTCATAAAATATATAAATTAATGAATGTACGGACAAATGTTTGATACTAGTGTGAGAGCGAATATGAGTGTGAGCTTGGATGACAGGAGAGTCAATAGTTGTATATCGGGAAACTAATGTTTCTAATCCCCATGTTATAATTAAGTAGTGTAATTAATTGTGATACTGAGAGGGCAATGCTCAATTGATAATAAATGTACTGGTAGCTATCTAACAAAATAAGCCACGAAAGAATTTTCGTGCGATTCTAAGCGTTGTGGTCTGCGTGGCGTTTCCCGCCGGAGGATCGAGTCCTCACTCAGACATGGGTGTTTGTGTGTGTGTGTGTGTGTGTGTGTGTGTGTGTGTGTGTGTGTTGTCTTTAGGAAACGTTGAAGTTAGTTTGTTAGTCTAAGAATCGGTGACTATAATAGTGTGGTATCATAGGCTTACAAACATTTAAACGTTTTTGATTTGTAACAAAATACTTCTTTACGTTTTTATAGCAGGATGTAAGGGCAAAATAAACAGTGGCAAACAAACAGTTTTCGCCGAGAGGCCGTCCCGCACGCACCCTCGCTCGCTCGCCGCTCCGTTTTTGTCCGACATGGCCCGCACAAAACAGACGGCCCGCAAGTCCACCGGCGGAAAGGCGCCGCGGCAAACAGCTCGCCACCAAGGCGGCGAGGAAGAGCGCGCCCGCCACCGGCGGCGTCAAGAAGCCCCACCGCTACCGGCCCGGAACCGTCGCGCTCCGAGAAATCAGGCGCTACCAAAAGAGCACCGAGCTGCTCGTCCGCAAGCTGCCCTTCCAGCGCCTCGTGCGAGAAATCGCACAGGACTTCAAGACCGACCTGCGCTTCCAGAGCTCCGCCGTCATGGCGCTGCAGGAAGCCAGCGAGGCCTACCTCGTCGGCCTCTTCTAAGACACCAACTGTGCGCCATCCACGCCAAGCGCGTCACCATCATGCCCAAGGACATCCACCTGGCGCGCCGCATCCGCGGCCAGCGCGCCTAAACTGTGTCCGCCGACACTCCCCCCTGCTGCTGGCGACTGCACGACTAAAATTAAATCTCGCTCTCCTTTGGCTGCAGTGAAGATTTACAGTCTTGCATGCACTAAGAAATGAGTAGTTCATAAAAGGTTAGCGAAAAAAAATGCACTACTTATCACTTCTAAATACAGAGTATGGTCTAATTCACGGCCATTCTTGAATAATAAAAAATAATAAATAAATAAAAAAAATTAACTGAGTAGTACAATTTATTACAAAAGCGCAGAATGTCAAAGTATATCTCTCAGTGCGAGTTTTTCTAGTTCAACACTTTTCTTTGGCATACTGCTTACAGTATTATGTCCTGTAGAAAAGAGATAAGACGCAATCCACCACGCCGGAACAGTTTTACTAAGAAAAAGTAGTAGAGGTCTTACTAGTAGTAGTCAAGAAACAAGGCATTGTTAAAAACATCCACCAGAAGACATCTCTTCAAGAAATGAATAAGGTTTGCTCCGCCCTCATAACTATCACACAGTATTTTCCCCTTCACTGAACATTCAAAATAAATAAGTTAAGGAAAATACCAGCCACCTCTACAGTTAACTTTGTAAAGGGAAAGAGAATTTCAATAATTTTATTTACGAGGCGCGTCCAGAAAGTAAGTTCCGTTCCGTTGGTAATAAAATGAAATTGTACACAGATACAGAAGAAAATTTTATTGCACATAATTCTACAACTCTTAAACTACTTCTCCACATAGCTGCCGAAATTTTGTAGGCACTTGACATAGCGTGCCACAAGTTTTTGCATGCATCCTTCACAGAACGTTGTCACCTGTGTATTCAATCATGTGGTAACAGCTCTTTATCATCATTGAAGTGTAGACCACCAAGGACAGATTTTAGGTGTAAGAAGAGATGAAAGTCGCTAGGAGGGAGGTCCGAGCTGTATGGAGGATGATCAAATAGGTCCCATTGAAATTTCCGTAAGAATGGCTTGGTCACATTCGGTGTGTGAGGTCGGGAATTATCGTGAAAAAAAAGTCTTTTGACAGTAATCCTCTTCTTACCCCTAAAATCTGTCCTTGTTGGACATCACTTCAACGATGATGATTAGCTGAAAGAACATGTTACCACATGGTTGAATACGCAGGCAGCAACATTCTATGAAAAAGGCCCACAAAGGGACACACAAGCCATGCTATGACAATTGCCTACAAAATTTCGGAATCTATGTTGAAAAGTAGTTTAACAGTTGTAGATTTTTGTACAATCAATATTTTTTCTGCATCTGTACCCATTCGTTTTATATAACCAAACAGAACTTACTTTCTGGACGCGCCTCGTATTTTATTACATTCTTTTATAACTTAAGAACAAAGTATGCATAGCACCTTGAAAATAAGAATAATCGTCACACATATTAACAATGTCCTACTTTTTACAGAGGAACTCTACCAATAGATATTATAAAAATTTTCATGGTAAAATGAAAATACATTCTTTCCTGATATTTTTATACCAAGTAAGAAACGCAACATGTCTCGAATTTATCCCAACCAAGCCAGGATATCCATCAACTACCACGAGGTGCAACCGTGTTTCTAATATCACCTGCAACCAACTATATTTTACAACCTCCTGCAAAGACAGCAGAGTACATTCGTTGCCGACATGACACTGTGGTGATCAACATAAGAATTATTAATCACAAGAGTAACGGTGTTCAAATTAGCACCTTTCAAAGCATGTACTCCCCACGATGTTCCATATTTTTTCCTAGCGCCTGTACTTCCATTACGAAAACCGCCACCTCGGCTATCGTTGGTTACGTCACGTGTTAACCCGCGGTGGAGCTTCCGCTAGGCGCGGCAGACGGAGTACTGGGAGAGCGTCACTTTGCGGGCGGCGTGTTACGGCGTCTGAGTGCTCTCACAGCGGCCCATGCTGAAAGGGGCGCCCGCCCATCCACCAGCCAGCAGGCAGGGTGCGGGGTCGCCGCCTGCAAGAGCCGCGCTCATGTACCGGAACCCGAGAGCCCCTTATCCGCGGAATCCTTTTAAGGAACGAAATCCCCAGAGAGACTTGCTTCACGTCGACGCAATGCCGTCAATTTATCACTAGGAAGGTTGAGATAGTCTCATGTTGTAGAGAGACCTCCTGATAGCGTTGGAATCGAGGCCTTCTACTTGTGACAAGCATGGAAATTATGACGTGGACCACTCAATACAGTCGTTTATTGTTAACAATATAGGTTACTCCAACGACTTATCAGCCATCAGTCAGTTAATGCTACACAGAAGTCTGATTTGCATTTGGATCACACCTTTTTGAACACTGTGCAGAAAGGAGCGAAGTATTTTGCCACAACCATTTTCACAAAATGTGTCACAAGAATTCAAAAGTTTGGTAATAATCCCTCATGGCTGACTCACGCTATTCAGTTGACAAATTCCAGGAAAACTTTTAAAAAATGAAGGTTATATCTGTCTACACTTTTTGTTTGTTTCTAGTTACGAGTAAGCCCATCTGTTGAGTGCAGTAAAAGCGTGTAAATTAATTAGTGAAATAAAATGCTGTAATAATTGGTAATTGAATAATGAGTGAAGTAAAAATATAAATTCATTTCAGTACAGAACATTCTTCACAGGCGAGTACAAAAGCAGATCTGCAGCCGCATTCCAACAGTGCATCGACCAACTAACGCAGTAGATTGACCAGACCGTTGTTTCCACGAGTATGCACGCGTGGCGGAATGCGACAAAGAGTACATCACTTTCTCCACATGCAGAAGCCGATGCTACAGCCATAAGGCCATCGACCGACCACCACACGTGAAATCACAAACTATCACACATGAGCAGCTATTACATCACGAAGCGACGTGACCAGAAGCCAATAACCTTTTGTTTTGACCTTCAGAGCCATGAGACGATCGATCATCCGAGGAACTGTACAAATTGACATAAGAAACAATGACCCTGAAGTCGTTCACTCTACCTTTCTGTATGGGCTATATCTCCTTTTATTTACTACTAGCTTAAACTTGCGGCTCCGCTGGCGTGTTGATTGATTGTGATAAATAATGCGCGAAACATCAAATCGATTTTTTAAAGATATGTATTAAAAGAAATTTCTTTTGCTGCTTTATTTATTTATTCTTATATTTTCTTATTCGTATGCTTATCCGTACAGAGAAAGAGCTGAAAACATTGCAGCACGCAGAGACCAAAGATATGGTCTGTGGCATCAGGTTTCGATGTATGTAACCTCCTTGCTATAGACTCGCAAACGTCATCACTGGCCTTCAGTCCGAATTGTTTTTATAATTTGATGACTTTCAACCCTCTTATAGCAATCGGCTTGGACCTGCTATGGTGTACAACGGGAGACTTCGGACAACAATTACATACAGACCATTCGTTTGCGTTCTGCAGTTTTCGCTGCAGAGCGAAATGTTAACATATACACACGTAGAATTTTATATAAACCGATAACTTTCCATCCCAATATACTCTATCCTTTGATCATTATCAACCCTCAAGCAACAATGTAACCAATAAAACCGTTTTCAAAGAGTAAATATAATTTTCAAAAAGTAATTATTGTTTCGCATTTCGCGTTATATTCTTCAAATTACTAAATATCTATCAGATCCCTACAAAACCGTGCCTAAAAGCTTTCTCAGGTATAAATTAGTAACTGTAAAAATGTTTAAGTCTCTCCGTCTTGTCGTTCGGACTTGATACGCGTACACCGAACAGACATTCACATTATCCGATCGCCATAAAACCGTGCCCAAAGCCTTCCCCGGGTAGACATTAGTAACTGTACAAATTTTTAGCTCTTTATGTCTTGTGGTTCAGACGTGCTAAACGTACACCGAACAGACATTCACATTTATAGATATAGGTTCTTCTCTCAATTTTATTAGTTTATTCAGAATTCTGTGTATTTTGGAACATGTCATGGGAGAAAGGTTCTTGGATTTGCAATACTTTTAAATTTAATATTTTTTTTCTGGATATGTTTACTGTTTGTTGGTATGGCCTGTGCTCTGATAGAACCGCTGGAGAGCGAAAAACAGCGGGGGATACGCAGGACAGGGGAATGCTTTGCCTGTCGGGCATTCGCACCCTCGGCCGCAACTCTCAGAAGGCAGCGTGCCGAAAGCAGGAGGGTGGCCACGACCGAGGTCCCGTTGTGTGGCACCCGCAGCTTCTAGGTCAGAGAAGTGGCGATCTCCGTTGGACGCCAGCCCGGCGGTGCTTTCAAGACAATCGGCCGTTCCGCATGAGAGAAAATTGGCCGATAAACGACAATAGCAGGGCCCTCTGGTCGCCAGGTCATATATGGTGGCGAATGTGCTGGATTTTGTCTTTAGAAGTTCTCCGATGGCAGCAGAGCAGGAAATGTTTTACTGTAATGAATGGTGGAACGTTCTGGACGCTTTCCATCCATCTGGGACAGCGGGAGGTAGGTTCCAGAGCTCATAAACGGCGTAACGTTTTTGTCGGGGGACCAGGAATGAGAGCACCCTAAAATCTTTACAGGGCAATTACCTTGGCGACAGTAAATTCTGGCGTGGGCGGAGCCCCTCGGTAGCCGCAGAAAACGCGTTCTGATTTGCCAGAATTTTGTAGGGAGACAGCTAGTTAATTTGTCAACAGCGCTACGTCATTCCATTGGTTAGGCAGTTAACCGTGCTTTCAGACTGGTGCGCCTGAGGTGCGAAAGCGTTACCGCTGCAGCACTTGCCATGGGCAGTAGTGAGGTAGAACGGGAGTTCAGTGGAGGCTTCTGTGCGTACGGACCTCTTGATATTTAGTGCAGTTACATGCCGATTGTAACAGATCGCAGTGAGAATATTGTTGCGATTTTTTTCCAGCTGTCCTGTTGCCATCGCTTGTTGCTGCCGAGCTTGCCATTGTGCCATCACCTGTACTTTGGATTGGGTAAAGTACTGCAAGCACCATCGCCAGGACTAGTGTAATTCCGCTGTCTAGGAGTTTTCTTTAAGTATTATTTTATTTAGGTTTGTCTTTTCATTGTGGGAATCTTAGTTGCTATAGATAACATTAGATTTTCTGTGTAGCTAACCTTTTAACATTCTGTTTGTGGAGTTTCCTTTCCCTCAAACAGTCATTGCAATTTTTATTTATTTATTCTTTTTTTGCGAAAATTGTAAAATATATGCAAGATATTCTTTGCTTTGCATATTATTGCCAACTTAGTATGGGTGGGAATGTTGTTGTTGTTGTTGTTGTTGTTTGGATGTTTTAGAGGGACAAAACTGCGGAGGTCATCAGTCCCACATTCCATCGTTAGGCGTCACCACAAAAGACGTGAATGCGTAAAGGAGCCTAGAGTGGAGAACAACTAGGGGGGAGGAATATCCCCCGAGTCAGTTAAAGGACAACAAAGTTGGCAAGAAACAACTAAAACAATGACACTCACACAGTATAACCGTGCGACGACAAGAAATAAAATGTAAAAGCCGACTTCTGTGGCTGACCGACCCTGAGACTAAAAACAGGAAAAGTCAGCCACACGGAAACAAAGGTAAACCTCCAATCGAAGGTCATGACAGGACGGACACAGACACTGAAGAAAAGCTTTAAATGGAGAGGTAAAAACCACTGTCCTGAATAAAACTTAAAATAGTATCAGCCATTTTGGCAAGATGTGCGCCACCGCCAGGCGGGCGCCACAGCGACACACAGGCGGGTCCTCGCCACGAAGGAGATGACCGTGTGTCAGTCATGTACGGCCAATGCGGATCCGACACGGGACTACGGAGTCCCGGCGGCAGGCCCGCATGGAAGAATGCCACACAGCTGTCGTCTCCTTTATAGCCCTGAGTTTGTTGGCTGTTACCAGGCTACGCTACTCGATAGCCCAAAGCCCACGCACTCGATGTCGCATCACTGTCCAGAGATCAGTATCCGGGAGGTCGATCTCTAAAACAGGTGCATCAATGGCCTGCTTGGCCAGCCTATCAGCACGTTCGTTGCCCGGAATACCAACATGACCCGGGGACCAGAGGAACACCACTGATCGACCGGAACTGTCAAGGGCAGATAGGGTCTCTTGAATTCCTAATACGAGAGGAGACAGTGGATAGCACTGGTCGAGGGCTTTAAGCGTGCTCAGGGAGTCACTGTAGATGAGAAAGGACTCACCTGAGCAGGACCGGATGTGCTCGAGAGCGCGGCAAATCGCCATTAGTTCTGTGGTATAGACACTGCAACCAGCCGGCAGAGACTGTTGTTCTACATGGTTGTCATGAAAGAACGCAAAACCAACCCGGCTCTCAACTTGCGAACCATCCGTGTAAACCAGGTCGTGTCCAGGGAATCTAGCTACGACCGCTAAAAACTGGCGACAGAGAGCTGCAGGTGGAACTGAGTCTTTGGGTCCACAGGCCAAGTCCAGGAAAATACACGGCCTTGGCAGGCGCCACGAAGGCGTGTGCGTGTGTGGACCCGATATGGAGATGGTAGGGGGTAAGACTCAAGTTCCTGCAGCAGTGACTGGACCCTGAAGGCGATCGTATTACCCGACCTGGGTCGTCGTCGTTGGACATGGACGACCATGCGGGAAAAAAGAACGCGGTGGTTTGGTTGGCTCGACAAGGTGTGTACGAGCACTGCATAGGCTGCAAGCAGTTGTCGGCGGCGGATCAGCATAGGTGGTACCCTGGCCTCAGCAAGTAAGCTGGTCACAGGGCTGGTACGAAAGGCACCTGTCGTGATGCGGACCCCACACTGGTGAATCGGGTTCAGCAAGCGCAATGCAGAGGGTGATTCAGAACCATAGGCAATACAGCCAAAATCTAGACGAGACAGCACCAGAGCCTGATAGAGCTGCAACAGGGTGGAGCGGTCAGCACCCCAGGAGGTATGGCCCAGGTGGCGGAGAACATTGAGTTGGCGCCAGCACTCCTGTTTTAATTGACGGATGTAGGAAAGCCACGTCATACGGCAGTCAAAAACAAGCTCCACAAAACGATGAGTGTCCACGACCTCTAATACGTGGTCACCTAAGGGTGAGCCGTACGAAGCCGACAAAAGTGCATAAAACTTGTTTTTTCAGCAGAGAACTGGAAGCCATGGGTAAGAGCCCAGGACTGCGCTTTCCTAATGGCTCCCTGCAGCCTATGTTCGGTGACGTGAGTGCTGGAGGAGCTAAAATAGATACAAAAGTCGTCAGCACATAGTGAAGGGGATGCTGACGACCCAACTGCTGTAGCTAAGCCGTTAATGGCTACTAAAATAAGAGGACACTCAAAACAGATCCCTGAGGTACCCCATGAGAGGTACTACGAGAGACACCTACGAAAAGTACGGACAGGTAAAAAGTTTTTAATAAAAATCGGGAGTGAGCCCCGAAGATTGTGGTTGTTGTTGGTTTTTGAGGGGACTAAACTGCTAGGTCATCAGTCCCCTAGCCCCGAAGACCCCAACCATGTAACGTGCTAAGTATGTGGTGTCGCCAGGTAGTATCATATGCTTTTTGCATATAAAAAAAGACGGCTATCAGACGTTGGCGCCTGGAAAAGGCTGTGCGGATCGCAGACTCGAGGTACACCAGGTTGTCGGTGGTGGAGCGACCGTGGTGGAATCCGCCCTGGCGTGGAGCCCCGAGTCTCGAGGATCTAGCACAACTGCCTACTGACCATGCGCCCCAACAGCTTACAGACGACATTGGTCAGCATAATGGGCCGATAGCTATCCAAATTGACAGGGTTTTTGCCTGGCTTCATCACCGGTATGATTATACCCTCCTGCCACTGTGAAGGGAATACCCCGTTGCACCAGATGTGGTTGAAGAACGCAAAGAGATTACGCTGGCTCTCCCCTGACAGGTGTTTCAGCATTTGGCTGTCGATGCTATCGGATCCTGGAGCCGTGTCGGGACACTGTTTAATAGCACTGAGGAATTCCCACTCTGTAAATAGCGCGTTATATGCCTCCGTACGGCGGGTGGTAAGGAGAGGGGCTGGCGTTCCACCTGCCCCTTTAATGTACGGAAGGCCGGTGGGTAATTCGCTGAGGAGAAGGCATGAGCATAATGCGCGACAAACAGCTCTACAAGCGTGGCTGGGTCGGTGCATACTATGCCATTCACGGAGATGCCAGGGATTCCTGTTGTTGTTGGGTATCCACTTAAACGCCACTGTGAAGGGAATACCCCGTTGCACCAGATGTGGTTGAAGAACGCAAGGAGATTACGCTGGCTCTCCCCTGACAGCTGTTTCAGCATTTGGCTGTCGATGCTATCGGATCCTGGAGCCGTGTCAGGACACTGTTTAATAGCACTGAGGAATTCCCACTCTGTAAATAGCGCGTTATATGCTTCCGTACGGCGGGTGGTAAGGAGAGGGGCTGGCGTTCCACCTGCTCCTTTAATGTACGGAAGGCCGGTGGGTAATTCGCTGAGGAGAAGGCATGAGCATAATGCGCGACAAACAGCTCTACAAGCGTGGCTGGGTCGGTGCATACTATGCCATTCACGGAGATGCCAGGGATTCCTGTTGTTGTTGGGTATCCACTTAAACGCCTTATCTTGTTCCAGACCTGGGTGATGGAGGTACCTGTGCCAATTGTGGAGACGTACCTCTCCCAAAACTCTTGCTTCCGTCTCTTGATGAGATAACGAGCACATGCACGGTGCCACTTGAAAGCGACGAGGTGCTCCAGAGACGGGTGCCACTTGTACCGCTGTAAAGCCCGTCGTCGATCTTTAATAGCCATTGGGACCTCTGGCGACCACCATGGTACGGTCTTACGCCGTGGGCGCCCCGAAGAATGAGGAATAGTAGCTTCTGCAGCAGACAATATGGATCGTGTGGCGCTCTCAACCACCACATCGATGGTATCGGGGTGGGCCAATGATGGCAGCAGAGGTGTAGCCTTCCCAGTGAGCCCTTTGAAGAGCCCACCGAGGAGGGCGTGCTGGGGACTGAAGTTGTGGGAGTGATAAAAAGATCGGAAAATGATCACTTCCACACAAGTCGTCATGGACACTCCAATGGATGGATGGCGGAAGGCTGTGGCTGCATATCGACAGATCAATGGCCGAGAATGTACCGTGTGCCACACTGAAATGTGTGGGGGCACCTATATTTAAGAGGCAGAGGTCGACTTAGAAAGCAGGTCCTCGACAACCCTGCCACGGCCAGGGATCATAGAACCACCCCACAGGGGATTGTGGGCATTAAAGTCCCCCAATAGCAAAAAAGGTGGCGCGAGTTGCGAGATAAGTGTAGCCAAGACAGCCATAGAGACATCGCCATCAGGAGGGAGGTAGAGACTGCAGACAGTAATCTCTTGTGTTGTCCTTACCCTAACAGCCACCGCTGAAGAGGCACACGTTCACTATATACAGAGGCAAGGACATACACACACACTCCACCTGACACCCTATTATACTGGTTACGATTACAGAAGTATCCCCTATAGCCCGGAAGGGCAGGGGTCCGCATTGCCGGAAACCAGGTTTCCTGGAGGGCAATGCAGAGAGCAGGTGTAACGCTCAAAAGTTGTCGTAGCTCAGTCAGGTGGGTGAAAAAACCGCCGCAGTTCCATTGGAGAATAGTGTCCGACAGCTGGGAAGGCATGAATGAAAGGATGTGATGTATTACACCTCAGCATCTTTTGCATCCACCGGTAGCGATGCATCAGCGTCTAAATCCATCGAGTCTGATGCGTCGAAGAGAGCAAGATACTCAGGGGATGCAAGTATCTCCACCTCGTCCTCAGAGGCAGAAGTGGAGGGAGCGGTTGGCACTATCGCCACCGGGGTTTCTTTAGTCTTATCTCTTATCCCTCGGGGACTTGACCGGAAGGAGGGGCTTCAGACTCAGCCTCCGTCTCTATGACAGAGGGAGAGCCTGACGCCCTGCGGCCAGCAGCCGGCGGCGGTGCTTGCTGCTGGCTTGTTCCAGCACCAGCACTGGTGGAAGCTGCCGAAGGGAGCGTCCCTAGGGACCCCTTCTGAATGAGGGCAGCCGGAGAAGGTTGACGCTTCTCCGACAGAGGGTTGGGGGCCACTCCCGAAGCAATTGCCTTGGGAGCAGTAGGAGGAATGGAGCCCACGACCACCGTGGGGGCAGATTTGTGTTGACCGCCCTGACGGCCAGTGGAGAGAGAAACACTATTGTCTGCTGCAGTCACAAAGGTGGATGGCGACGATGTCACTGCTGCAAAAGAGGCGGTCATGGTGGGGCGAAGTCGTTCGTACTTCTTTCGAGCCTCAGAATAAGAAAGACGGTCCAAGTTCTTCAATTCCATTACCTTCCGTTCCTTATGAAGAACGATGCAATCCAACGAACAAGGAGGATGATTTAAACCACAGTTAACGCAGACTGGAGGCGGTGTACATGGAACGTCCGGGTGTGATGGACGTCCACAGTCCCTGCATGTGGAAGTACATCTGGAGGACATGTGGCCGAATTTCCAAGATTTAAAACACCTCTTAGGGGGAGGAATATAAGGTTTCACATCGCACCAGTAAATCATCACCTTGACCTTCTCAGGCAGGGTACCACCCTCGAAGGCCAGGATGAAAGCACCAGTGGCAACCTTGTGATCCTTTGGTCCCCTATGACACGCCGGACGAAGTGGACTCCTCTGCGCTCTAAGTTGGCGCGTAACTCGCCGTCGGAATGTAACAGCAGGTCTTTATGGAAAACGATACCTTGGACCATACTGAGCGACTTATGTGGTGTGATGCTCACAGGGACATCACCCAGCTTGTCGCAGGCAAGTAACGCCCGCGACTGGGCCGGGGATGATGCTTCTATGAGCACTGCGCTGCTTCGCATCTTGGACATTCCGGAAACTTCGCCGTACTTGTCCTAAAGGTGTTCAACAAAGAAACGAGGCTTTGTAGATGTAAAAGACTCACCATCCGTGCGGCTACATACTAGAAATTTTGGAGAAGTTGGCTCATTTGCTGATTTAGCCCGACGTTCCTCCCATGGTGTGGCCAGGGAAGGGAACGAATGGGGGTTATAGTAAGCAGCATGAAAATCTCCTCTACACCGCTTAGAGACGCCGTTTTCGCGACCGGCCACGCTTTTAATTGCTCGTTTCATCCTGGTCCCACAAGCAGCTAGGGAACTAAAGGTCCACCCAGGCAGAGCCCCGCTTGCCTGGGGAAGCCTTATACAACTGAGGTGCGGCAGGTTCCTCAGAGGCTGCTTGCTAGCGGCTGTTCCTCAACAGCCATGCATATCCTCGGCACGTAGCACACCTTGTGATTGAAGTTTTTTTTATAGAGGTTTGTACCGTCCCCGAGACCTGAGCGGCGCCGGCCGCGGTGGCCGAGGGAAATGAGGCACTTCAGTCACGGTCTGCACGGCCATTACGGTCAGGGGTTCGAATCCCCCCTTGGACATGTATATTTGTGCAGTCCTTAGGATAAGCTAGTTGATAAGTAGTTTGTAAGTTTAGGGACTGATGACCCCGTAGTTAAGTCCCATACGCTATACAAACATTTAGACCCGGGCGATTAAGCAAAGATCTCCGGGCTCTGAAACGTTCAACGTTCCACCGTCACGCCGAACGATGGTCGTTGAAGCACGCACAGAGCTTACGGTGTAGCGGACTGTTGGCGCGACACAGCCCACAGCTCAGGACCCCGGGTTCGCCAAGCCCGTACTCAGCAAATTAATTCTGAGCCCCTGAGGGGGGTTGGGAATGCCATTTGCTTTAAAGTACAGAGCACTAAAAATTTTTATTAAATTTCTTATCAGTTAGGGTGTTCGATTTTTGGTTGAAATTAATTAATTTTTTAGTATATCTTCTTTCTTTAAAAACATCCCTTCCCACGGTTTTGTATGGGTAAATAGATTAGTTTAATTCAGAGCGTACCAATTAGTGTTCCTTTTATTGATTTAATGGTACAGCTTATAACTGGGTCAAGCAGGAATTGATATTTTATTTAATAATGATTTTGCAGCCAAGATCGCATTTCTCATTTACTATGTAACCGGTTTCGACGTGCTCGACGCCATCTTCAGACCTGTCGTAACTTCACGACATTTTTTATATACTAAAAGAGTACATCCAGGTTGAGGCATCAGCAAACATAAAATTACTAGTCACAAATAAAATATATACATCCATCTTCTAATTGTTCTGAAGCGAGGTACTTCTTAGTTCAAAATTAATTGAAGTCCAGTGTTATACTTTATATTTTATTTTATTTTATTTTATTTGTGACTAGTAATTTTATGTTTGGTGATATCTCAACCTGCATGTACTCTTTTAGTATATAAAAAATGCCGTGAAGTTACGACAGGTCTGAAGATGGGGTCGAGCACGCCGAAACCGGTTACATAATAAATGAAAAATGCTATTTTGGCTGCAAAATCATTATTAAACAATAATAGATCGTCCCATCGAACTATGAGTTCCTTATATAATGATATTTTATTTATTTGTTGTAAAAGATAAGCATGAAGGCTATGTGGACAACAATTATTTAGTCCATGTTTCGTGAAACATGATGGAGGCCCAGATTTTGATATTCAATTAAGTTATTAAAAAAATAAAAAAATATATATATAAGTTGGGAAAACTGAAAGGTGCTACCTCACTTTGAAGGTACACACAGACAGGCGATAGAAAAAATCCCTCACAGTGTTTTTTTTTTTTTTTTTTTTTTTTTTTTTATAGCTTCTGCGACTTGACTACAGGGTCATTAGTCCCTAACCTTACAAACTACTAATGAACTCCAGAATGAAACTTTCACTCTGCAGTGGAGTGTGCGCTGATATGAAACTTCCTGGCAGATTAAAATTGTGTGGCGGAACCGGCACTCGAAACTGGGACCTTTGCCTTTCGCGGGCAAGCGCACTACCGACTGTGCTATCCCGACACGACTCACAATGCTGCCTCACAACTTTACTTCCGCCAGTACCTCGCCTCCTATTTTCCAAACTTCACAGAAGCTCTCCTGCGAACCATGCAAGACTAGCACTCCTGGAAGAAAGGATATGGTGAAGACAGTCGGTAGTGCGTTTGCCCGCGAAAGGATAGGTCCCAGGTTCGAGTCCCGGTTCCGCCACATAATTTTAATCTGTCAGGAAGTTTCATATCAGCCTACACTCCGCTGCAGAGTGAAAGTTTCATTCTGGAAACATCCCTTAGGCTGTGGCTAAGCCATGTCTCCACCATATCCTTTCTTCCAGGAGTGCTAGTCTTGAATGGTTCACAGGAGAGCTTCTGTGAAGTTTGGAAAGTAGGAGGCAAGGTACTAGCGGTAGTAAAGTTGTGAGGCGGCATCGTGAGTCGTGTCGGGATAGCACAGTCGGTAGTGCGCTTGCCCGCGAAAGGCAAAGGTCCCAGGTTCGAGTCCCGGTTCCGCCACACAATTTTAATCTGCCAGGAAGTTTCATATCAGCCCACACTCCGCTGCAGAGTGAAAGTTTCATTCTGGAAACATCCCTTAGGCTCTGGCTAAGCCATGTCTCCACCATATCCTTTCTTCCAGGAGTGCTAGTCTTGCATGGTTCACAGGAGAGCTTCTGTGAAGTTTGGAAAGTAGGAGACGAGGTACTGGCGGAAGTAAAGCTGTGAGGCGGCATCGGGAGTCGTGTCGGGATAGCACAGTCGGTAGTGCGTTTACCCGCGAAAGGCAAAGGTCCCAGGTTCGAGTCCCGGTTCCGGCACACAATTTTAATCTGCCAGGAAGTTTCATATCAGCGCACACTCCGCTGCAGAGTGGAAGTATCGTTCTGGAAACATCCTTTAGGCTGTGGCTAAGCCATGTCCCCACCATATCCTTTCTTCCAGGAGTGCTTGTCTTGCATGGCTCGCAGGAGAACTTCTGTGAAGTTTGGAAAGTAGGAGGCGAGGTACTGGCGGAAGTAAAGTTGTGAGGCGTGTCGGGATAGCACAGGCGGTAGTGCGCTTGCTCGCTAAAGGCAAAGGTCGCAGGTTCGATCCCGGTTCCGGCACACAATTTTAATCTGCCAGGAAGTTATTTATGAACTAACTAATACTAAGGACGGCACAAATATCCATGCCCGAGGGGGATTCGAACCCCCGACCGTAGTGGCCGTGCAGACCGTGAATGAAGCGCCTCAGTCCCCTCGGCCACCGCGGCCGGCCCCTCACAAGTGGAAATACAAGTTACAACCTAGGATGACTGACCAGAACGATAGGATGCGCTCTGTTCGTGAAAGTTACCTGTGATATCCGTGAAAGGTTCTGCCACACTAAGACTTGCAGCCTGGGCCCATCGGTTTGTCTCAAGGACGCTCCGCCTCCACGCCACACTGCTGCCTCTGGTCGAAGCACAACATTTGTGGGTGAAGAAGAAGGGAAAAATCACACGGCATCGGCACGAGGTGATTCCGTGGGATTTACAGCCCCTTTCACGCACTGCCAGCGCCGTTCAACTGACAAGCGAGAGATAGAAATGCCGCTAGCGTAATTGGAGTACACGGCCCACACAGTGGAACGCACTTCCCGGCCGAAGTCTCACAAACGACGCCGGCGACACTAGACGACTCACTTTATTTGACGTAAGAATAATGTTTGTTAATCTCTGTGCCTTCGCTGGTCGTCAGTTCCTAGTCTTACAAACTACGTAAACTAACATACGCTAAGGACAACAAATACAATCATGCCCGTGGGAGGTCTCGAATCTCCGAACGCTCGGGCACCCAACTGCAGGAATTGGCATTAAAGGTTTTTGTAGTACAAAATATATTCTATCCATGTTTGCCCACTCCCTCCCTCCCCAAGGCAATCAAATGCAACTGGCTAAACAGCATGGTCCTAAAATAAGTGTGAAAAATGAAACGGCAGGTAGAGGAAACCAAAATAAGCTGATTTCGTACAGAAATGTCTGGTCGATAATATCTCAGCGCCAGCGTGTACAGAAGTATGAAAAAAAAAGGAAAATGAAAAGTAAGGTAAGGACAAACAAATTATTTAACGACTGTTTATAAGAGCGGCCACCAACAGCGATAAAAGATTGACAGCGACGGTGCATGGATCGGTGTACAGTAGAAAATACGTCACGCATGTCGACCACAAGTCCAGCAGTAACTAAATCTCTAAAGAAATCAGAAAATAACAGCAACTAGTTACCTTTCTTACGTTACCATAACCGGTTTCGAACTGCCTGGCAGTTCATCATCAGGTGGTATACATGTTTTATATGTTGTTTACAACATTGTGGAACTCGTTGGAGTTGGTTCACATTGCTGTTTTATGGTAGGTGGTTCTTCAAGCATTTTAGTGCTTTGTGTTAATAAAACTTGTGGAAAGCGAGTGCTGTGTTATGTGGACCACGTTTGAGCACTAAAATGCTTGAGGAACCACCTACCATCAAACAGCAATGTGAACCAACTCCAAACGAGTTCCACAATGTTGTAAACAACATATAAAACATGTATACCGCCTGATGATGAACTGCCAGGTAGTTCGAAACCGGTTGTGGTAATAAATACGTAAGAAAGGTGACTGGTTGGATACAAGTTTAACTAGGCCTCTTTCAGGAGTGATGGGTGTCTAATGTATCAAACAAAAATAGAAATTTCTCGCGGGTTAAATCAGCGAAGTTGTCCACCCTGACCTATCCACTGTTAGAGGCAGACAGTGTCCAGGTGATTCCAGACATTTCGACTGAAGTGCACTGGGGCTCTCAGGTGCTGGAATCACATTCGACTACGAACAGCTAGTGTGCTATGTACCGGTGATTCGCCTGGCGACTGGATAACTCGCAATGGAGGAAAGCAGTGCACGGATGCATACCAGAGGACGCGACGAGTATCGCCACAGGTCACCCGCCACACGAAGTACTTTCTTCGGCTCAGTCACAAGCAGTCAACCTCAGACTGCAACGTATCACTGCGCACTGACTGTTTAGGGCCGCGCATCGCAACGCGATGGCAGTCCTGCGCGAACCGTCTTAGAGAACCACTGCCAAGGGACCGCGACCGGTGACTCCAGGGAAGAGTTCCTGCCAGCGACGTCGCGCCCTCAGGACTTTCCTCAACGGAAGACGTCGTCCGGCTTCGTCTCCACGGCCCGTTCTCGTAAGGCTTTCGTTCTCTTCCACACTTGTGCTTGCACCTCGAAAAGAGAATTTGTTGTTAATCGTTGTTGCAGGATTTTTTTTTAGTTGTTCATTTCACATCTGTCAAAAAATTAGTTCTGTATCTCACAAGGAGACCACATGGGTATGGAATTTTAGAATTTTTAGATATTTACGGTACGTTAATATCAGAACTCAAATAACAATCAGCCAAACCCATTCGACAACTCTCATAGATTCTCGAGAAAATCGACTTTGAAGTTATGCAAGTACGCGTAATAACCAATCATTAAATGGATTACATTATCTGTCTGTGTAGCTCAAGTGGTAGCGTTCTGGCCTTACAACACTACGGTCGGTGGTTCGATTCCTATCGCGACACATTTTTTATTTTTTGTTTGGTTCGAATACTTTGGTAGTTTTAGTATCTAATGGTAATTTTTAGGAAAAGTGCACGTATTTCTGTTTATTGTTAATTTCCTACATTTTATAGAAGGTTTTTAACAGTGGTTGTTTCAAACAAAAATACATGTTACATTTTTACAGTATTGACTTCACTGTTAGTTGACGATGTAGTCCTTGATCATTTTGTGAAGAGCTATGACACTGATTTTTGAAAGTCATCGCCATAGCTACTAATGGTTTTGCAAGAAACTGAACGTCTCAACCATCGTTTACGTGACGACAAGGTGTTCAGCTCTTCTACATAGACGCAAACAAAACTTACCAACACGTGCAATTAGAGACCCCAAAATGTTTTAAATATCTGAATTCGAAAAGGAAAAAAAAAAAAAAAAAAAAGGAAAAAGGAAAAAAAGAAAACAAAGAAAGACACCGACTCTTTGATTGTGAGGCCAGAATGCTACCAACAGAGCTACACCGACATATGTTGCACCAGGTTATTTATTGGTGCTTATGTGTACTGTGCAAAATTTCAAATTCGATTTTCTCAAGAATCTTTGAGATTTGCGTCGGATGCCTTTGGTGGATTGTTATTTAAGTTCTGAACTTCACGTGCCATAAATATAAAGAAATTCTAAAACCCGGTACCTATGTGGTCTCCTTGTCAGACAGTGTCTGATTTGTTTTTGTCTCCTCAGATACAGCTTCGTGGTACATCGTCCATAAGTTCAGGTAAGACCTCCTGTGGGTAGCCGTGCGGCAAGTAATGAATCCAGGTAGCTAAGCGGATGTAAACAGCGCGCTCTTCAGCGCGCTCTCTACCTGTTTAAAGACTCATTAACGACCAAACATTCCTATACGAAATCTACTCCCCTCTATCGTCTCCACAGTGGGCTAGAATCTTGAAAACCCAGGCCAAAATGGAAAAAAAGAATAATTTCTAGAAGGGAATTCTGGACTATCACGTTGGCTGAAGCAATGCTGAAATCACTGAATGCCGACTGTGCGGACGACCAGATGTTCATTTGTTCGGTTATAGCTCAAGTCAAAATGCGGCAATTCATTGTTAGCGTGCGTGCAGCTGACCAGGTTACAAAAACAGTCTTGTTGTTTAAGACAGTTACCTGTGCAAGTGAAAATACTTTCAAAATGGAAAGCATCTTATGAGATTTGTACTAATGAAAAACCATGGCGTGAAGTCAGCGCCACACGTCAAACGCACGAAAACGATCGTGAAGAAGGCAGCGGATGACCGGCAGCCAATCACACGCCGGCACCGCGCCTCCTGGAGGGAGCAACAGAGAAGCGCGCCCTCTACAAGTAGCTTTATCTAGGCCGACATGCGTCTGGAAGAGCATTCCGAATTAGACTCCGAACTAGGCAGTTGCTATGATTCAGCGCAGCTAGTATCGTGCAGGAAGACGCCGCCGCGAGAACAGACGAACTTTCTCCTAAACCAAAGTTAAGTATTTTGTATATCTTAGTAAGTAAAACTGTTATTACTAATCTTTATAGCTGTTTCAGCTATCCACGTATCCCACGCGTCGTGAGCAGATCATTTCCCGAAATATAGGCCGACGAGGACAAAACATATATCACTATTAAATAATCAATTGTGCATGTTTATTTTTAAATTACCTGGAAGAGAAGTCGAATGGAATGGATAGAGTGTTGAAGAGAGCTTATAAAATGAACATTAACAAGATCAAAACGACAATGGGATGCAGTCTCAGAAAATCAGGCGATGCTGAAGGAATTAGAATAGGTAACGAAACAATGAAGGTGGTAGATGAGTTTTGTTACTTGGGTGGTAAAACAACATATGACAGTCGCAGTACAGGGGATATAAAATGCAGAATGTTAATGGGAATAAAGATATCTGAAAAAGAAAAATTTGCTTACATCGAATATTAATTTAGGTATAAGGAAGTCTTTTCTGAAGACATTTGTGTGGAGTGTTGCTTTGTACGGGAGTGAAACATGGACGATAAACAGTGCTACAGAAGAATGAGGGATGTAGATCGCGTTAGTAATGAAGAGGTACTGAACAGAAATGTTGAGATAAGAAATTTTCGACAAACCTTGACTAAAAGAAGATGATCGCTTGGTAGGACACATTCCTTGACATAGAGGGATGGTAAATTTAGTACTGTAGGGAAGTGTTTGTGGTAAAAATCGCAGAGGTAGACAAAGAGACGCATGTAGTAAGCAGATTCAGATGTATGTTGGTTGCCGTTCTTATGAGGAGATAAAGAGGCTTGCTCAGGATAGAGTAGGGTGGAGAGCTGCATCAAACCAGTCTCCGGACTGAAGACGATAACAACATTTTTCAATTAGAAGACATAAAAGTTTTCTGGGTGTTGTACCGCATCATGATGTAAGGCTATTACTTAAATAACCGACGTTTCGGCCAACGTTACAGTTGGCCTAAACGTCGGTTATTTAAGTAATAGCCTTACATCAGACGCGGTACAACACCCAGAAAACTTTTTGTCATCTGACTCTGGCCGCAGAAGCCTTCGTAATTATATTTTTCAATTAATTTACTACAAGAAAATGGACGACAAAATTGTGAAATGCGCATTAAAATAAGAGGTAAGTTACGAATTCCACGACATTTCGCTTACTTTTGCACTTTGTCCGCAAGTATATATTATTCCCTATGTAAATTAAGCTTAACGTCCTGCTAAAAGTTGCTACTATGGCTTTGAGACACGATTAAAAAGCAAAATGTTATTACTGAGACATCTTCAGAATTAACAATAGAATTTCACATTCACAGAATATATCACAGCAACTGCGACGGAAAACGCTGAAAATGTGTATCCATCCGGGATTCGAACTCGAGTCCTCTGCTTTCTAGGCAGTTGCGCTGACCACTACACCATTGGGAAACACTTTTCCCTGCCCACAGTACTCACACTCGTGTGGGCAGAGTAGAGCTGGGAATTGGTGTCTGACGGAAGGCGTGCTTAGGTAGTCCTTGCAGGTGCGGTGATCACTGTGTCCCCAGTGGTGTAGTGGTCAGCGCAACTGCCTCAAAAGCAAGAGATCCAGGTTCGAATCCCGCAGATGATACATATTCTGTAAATGTGCCGCCGGATCAGAAGCAACGTCTGTTCTTTCGGAACAGACGCCACAAGTATATAGACAATAGAATTAATTGATTAAGAGTTGCATTTGTACAATTTAAATTATAATGGACGCGAGAAGAACTGTAAAGTATAAAAAACAAGAAATGAATGAGAGTGTACACAGTTTTATATATATATATATATATATATATATATATATATATATATATATATATATATATATATATATATATATAGTTTAATTTTCTTATATCATTTTCATATGATCAAGTGTATTGGAGAATCTGATTTCCGAGGAAAGATATTTTTCTAAAATTTACATCATAATAATTTTATTTGAAATGGAAAAATTACTTGTTACATTTTACACTATCATCTAGCCTCTGTTTAGTCCTTTCTTCGAACTTCCCAATTTTTTGCATATATTTTAACCATTAACTACAACGACTCCTAAATACTGACTTTTATATAAATATAAATATATAAATAAAAATATAACTAATTGAAAAGGCTTATTAATTTTTGACCGCTATTATAGATGCACTTTTATTCGAAATTTTTGAACACACGTCTTCGTCACCATCCTCCATAATTCGCTGAATATTACTTTTATATGAATAAACTGATAGTGCTGTACATACTGGCCGCCATCTAGAATCCGCATTGTTGTTTTTTTTTTTTAATTTAATTTAATTTAATTTTATTTTATTTTATTTCGCTTTGTGATATCATATTCTAATCAGAAACTTCGTTAACCCTTACAGACAAAGTTTGGTACAAATTCAACAACTCCTAATATTTTGACCAGATTTCTGCGATTCCGATCCATTTGCGCCGTTTCATTATGTCCCACTCAACTTTCTCACCACAGGTGCGCGCTGGTAGCGCGTGTCCGAGGTTCAAGCGAGACTCACGGTTGCGTCTCGGACAGGCGCAACCAGCGCGCCTCATGTATTTCAAACGTCCGCTTCGCAGTTTCTCCGGATGTAATTGACGGATTGCGATGCAACCAACGACATTCTTTTTGAGATTATTCATTCTAATTGATTGTTTAAGAAATGATTTTGGGTAGACATAAAAAGGTTTGCATTGTAAATAATACTTCTTTACGTTTTAGTCTGTCTCATAGTACATCTAATATATAAAGCAGGGTGTCCAAATGTTTGTACGTGTTGCATACAAATCTACAGTTTTCTTCCAATCTTCATGAAATTTTCTACACGTTAGCTTCAATCCATGAGGACGGTCGCCGTAAGTGTAAGAATTACATACGATATGTAGTTCACGAGATATGACGTCATAAATAATGAGAGACGCGAAAAACTGCTGCATTTTGCGACAATACTGCCCATTTTCTCCTAAACCAGTGGACCGATTTCAACCAAATTTGGTACACACATTCCTTACCGTGAGGTAACAATTGTTGCATGGTTGAGAATCACATACGGCACATGATTCAAAAGATATTACATCATAACCAATAGAAATCGCAAAAAATGCCATATAATGCGGCGGGACTTTATAAATACTCTATATGAGAATTAGAGTACTTAGCGACTTGCAACAAACTTAAACATAATTTCAAACCTTTATTAAACTTTTTTCGCTGGCAACCATAGTAAAATGATGAAAGGAAGAAAACGTTTCTCGCTTACTACTTTTCTGCTGTTTATGGAGTAAAACTACGACATTCCATATGACGTTACAATTTATAATTTGTACACTACAAATTGTAGACACAGGAAATTTTACAGGCAGGATACACACTTATAGCTGAATGTACCTTCTAAATTGTATCACAGCATGACAGATATGAGCACATAAACAGTAACGTTCCACTGTTCATGGACTAAAACTAAAAAATGTTCAAATGTATGTAGAGTCTATGGGACTTAACTACAGGGTCATCAGTCCCTAAACTTACAAACTACTTATGAACTACTTACAACTAAGGACGGCACAAATATCCATGCCCGAGGGGGGGATTCGAACCCCCGACCGTAGTGGCCGTGCAGACCGTGACTGGAGCGCCTCAGTCTCCTCGGCCACCGCGGCCGGCGGACTAAAACTACGACTTTCTGTATGACGTTACAATTTATAATTTCTACACTACAAATTGTAACAGTAGGAAATTTCACAGACAGTATACAAGCATATAGTTGACTGTACCTTCAAATTGTATCACAGTACGACAGTTCATGAGATATGAGCACATAAACAATAACGTTCATGGAAAACCGCCCCGTCACGCACCAATTTTTAATCTATTAATTCCTTACTACTAAGTGTATTCCCAAGAGATTTTACAGACGTACAGCCCTTATACAAATGAATATATATACTTGAAAATGGCAGGAATAACTAAATAACTATATACCCGGGCAATGCCGGGTTTTCAGCTAGTACATTCATAAGCCCATGCCGTACGTTCATTACCGTGACGGTCGTTTTCCAATCTCTCTTATAGTTCCAGAGATATCCTGACTGAAAAAGTTGAGTGGGACATTCTGTATATTAGGACCCCTGTATTTAATATACGTAGCAGAGAGTGGTTCCATTCCACAAACTTTTGAATTATGGGTCCAGCCCGGTACCTCCGGATAGCACGTATTTTTCCGTGCATGAGTCAACTTTCCGTACTTGCGCCCACGTGTACACACAGTTTTCCGGCCTACCCCCGCACAGCCAGTGTTATCAGTGGCAGAGTCGCGCCTCGTTAGGCGGGCAGTGCGCCATATTTCGCGATGCGGTGATACGCGCTTCCACCCCGCAGCACGCGGCGCGGGCCCTCCCGAACCGCAAGCGGCCGTGATAAGCCCGGCCCGCTTCTGCGCATGCGCCGTCGCCCGGCACCGCAGCTGTGCCGCTGCCCTAATGCCGCACTGCGAGGCGTCTGCCGCGCCACCAGCAATTTTCCGCTTCGAGCTTCGTTAAATCGCAAGTGTAATTAAAGTTGTGATTTAATTATGACCGTGCGTCACGTGTGCGAGTGTAGTGGCTTAAAAAAAAAAAAAGGACGCGAGATGGCCGGCACTTCAACCTGCTCATTAGGTTACACGTACTTTTTTTTTTTTTTTACTCCTCTCCGCTTAGTGTAGTTTAGAACTTTCGTGTCGGGTCGGGATAATTTTATCCTTGCACCGCCCGAAATACTGGCAGGGTATTAGAATTTTCCCTTTTTATTACAAGGGCGTTAAAGTAATTGTTTTTGTAGCCCTGGCCTTTTACCAAGTAGAATGGTACAGCCCGTTGCGATATTTAACCGTGAGATCTGTGCGAGATCCTGTGTTGTAGACAACTTATAGGCTGAGGCATCAAAGAACCTGGAGAAGCAATTAAATGGAATGGGCAGTGTCTTGAAAGGAAGCTATAAGATGAACATTAACAAGCGTAAAACGAGGGTAATGGAATGTAGTGTCAGAAAATCAAGCGATGATGAAGTAACTGGATTAGGTAATAAGACGATAAAAGTAGTAGAGTTTTGTTGTTTGGGTACCAAGATAACTTCTGATGGGCTAAGTAAATAAGATATAAAATGCAGAATGCTATGAGAAGAAAAGCGTTTTTGAAGATGCGAAATTTGTTGACATCCAACGTTAATTTAAATATTAGAAATTCCCTTCTGAAAGCATTTGTCTGGAGTGTAGCATTGTAGCCGGCCGCAGTGGCCGAGCTGTCTGCGGCACGCCAGTCACAGTCTGCACGGCCACTGCGGTCGGGGTTTCCAATCCCCCCCTCGGATTTTTGTGTCGTCTTTACTATAAGGTAGTTCATAAGTAGTTTGTAAGTTTAGGGACTAATGACCTCGCAGTTAAGTCCCTTAAGCTTAAGAGAAATTTGAACATTTTTTGTAGCATTGTATGGTTATGAAACATGGACGATAATTAGTTGTGACAGAAAGACAATGTGGCCTGCAGACGAATGGTGAAGATTACATGGGTAGATCACGTAACTAATGAGGAAATGTTCAACAGGATTGAGGAGAAACGGAGTTTTTGGCCTGTCCTGCCTAAGACAAGGGATAGGTTGGTAGGACACATTCATAGACATCAAGGAATCGTCAACTCATATAAGAAGGAAGTGTGTGGGCTATAATCGTAGAGGGAGAGCGAGGGACGAATACAGTAAGCAGATTCAAAAGGATGTAGGTTGCCGCAAGTATTCTCAGATGAAGAGACTTGCACAGGACGGGGTAGAGCGGAGAGCTGCATCAAAGCAGTTTGCGGACTGAAGACCACAACAACAACATAGACTACCCAAAACAATTAGGAGATCTGGTGAGATGTAATAAACAATGGTAAAATGTTTTATTCAGATGTTGATTACAATTGTAATTTTTATGTGATACAGTACGATATTGTCTATCTTCAACTCTTTACTCAAAGCTTACATAGCAGTTAATTTGAGCGATACGCCATGTTATTCTCGTTGCTCTCTTGTACAGTGTGTTATCAGCCCGTATGGGCAATACAGTTAGACACCTGCGTGGCATGGACAGTATGAAGTTATTAGTCAGCTCCAACACCATGATATGGTAATGTTTCTTGCAAATACGCAGACCTCTTCCGACTTCCATGTTATCTCCAGATGGAACGATGACTGTCTGGCTGAACACAGACTCATCTGTGAACAGAATCCGGCGCCATAGGCTACGACTCCATGCCTGGTGTTCCTTCGCCCAGTTTCTGCAGACTAAACAGTGTCGTAGTTTTAATGGGATACACACAATAGTAGTCCGTGCGTAGACGTCACACTCTGGTGATTCGGTACTGTTTGTGTTGATATTGCCCGTCCTATTGCCGCCTCGATTGTGCATTGCTGCTAATTTGCAATCAGCCTCCTATGTTATTTTAACGGTTCCTGTTGTCTGAACTCACGTCCATGTCCTGGAAATTACAATTTGGGACTGCCACCTGCTCTCCCTTTTTGTAGGTCCCGCGTCCATCCTTCCAATAGCTCTCCACGCCATAGCTTCGAGTAAGCCACGTTGTAGTAGCATTGCACTACTGGTTTCTCTACACTATCTGAACTGCTTGTGCAATTTGGTAAAGTAAACACAAGTCAACACCAACTCCATATGCATCAAGTTGCTACTATTACCACTATCTTGGTTGCTGTGATGTTCGTAGAACCGACAGAAAAACCGGTGAGATGGGAAAAGGGCGAGGGGGGGGGAGACCGGTGCGTGTTCTGTATGAGAATATTCTAAATGCCCCGCAGTTGCAAATCTTTGCTATATTTTTGGAAATGTTTTTGAATTCTCTGCGAAACAGAGCCCTTTATTTCATTTTTTATACAAAAACAGTTTAGAGCGTACTGCATAGTCAGTAACTGCTCTACAAAAAAGGCCCTTTGTTTGCAAAAAATAAGGTAGAAGATTATATTTTTATTTTTACCTACTGAGCTAAAAAGTCGGCGCCAACTTCTGTAAATCATAAACGGCTATTCCATATGAATCATGTCCAGTCTTTGAGTAATTCGCAAAAATCTGTAGAAATTACCAAAGTTTACCAGTTTTTTTTTTTTTTTTTTTTTTTTTTTTTTTTTTTTTTTTTTTTTTTTTTTTTTTTTTTTTTTTGCCACAAGAAGTTAAACCGAATGTTTTGATTGTCAAAGACTCGGATTCTACATACTCTGAACCGTATACACAAGATATAAAAATAAAATCTTCCTTCTCAACTATGGCGAGCAATAGACATTTTTTATGACGCCGCTACTGAATTGTGCAGTTCGCTCTAGACTGTTTCTATATTTAAAAAAGTCCTCATGGAAACAAAAATGTGTCAAAATATAAAGATTTGCTAGGTGCGGGCCTTTTAGAATGTTCTCAGCAAGAACGCTCGCCAGTATTCTCCCCAGTTCCATGAAGCACAACGCTGTAAAATGTTAATTACGTCCGCTAGCCGTTTTCTAAGAAAAATAATTATTGCGGCTCCAGGAGGTCGTAGAGCAACATTATTTGTTTTAAAATATATAAACCAATGTCAGGTATATATTTCTTTAACAGTTCATTTAATAACATAAAAATTGAATTAGTCAGTTGTAGAAAGAAGGCCCAAAAAGTAGAAGTTATTCATTGTCATTCTTTCACACTGATAATATTCATAATTTAGAAAAAAACTAATAGCATGATATTACAGCTCGAAGAAAACAGATCAAATACCGTCACTGCAGTTGTATCCCTGAATAGCCAATTTTAGAGAAGACTTTTTTTTTCAAACAATGCAATATATCTCGAAAAATACTGAATATATTGAATTTTATCGAACAAATACTTATTTCGTGCCATACTTACTGCCAATAATAAGTTCGGAAGCCTTAATGTAGAAGTAATATAAAGATTAATGTTAAAGGGTTTTACATATTTATTCGATTTAACTCGAAACGCAACAAATCAATCAACATGTGCAAAAAATGGAATCGAAAGATAATCGTTAGCCCCATAAGTTTCTAATGGAGTTATCGTTTTTTATTTATTTATGAAAAACCCTTTTTTGTAACTTTTTTGGCAAATTTTTCCATCTCCGCTCGAGATACATTAAATGGAAATCTATTTGAAATTTAATTTCGTATACTCTCATATTTTTTTGTTTTCAGGAAATAATTTTTGCGCCCGTTTTTCCCTTAATCTTGTAGTAATTCTCATATTCTCTTGCCAAGGCAATGGAAAAGTCGTAATGCTGCTCTCTGTTGTTGTTGACGATTAGCATATAAGTAAGAAAAGATTTAGAAAAACGACTAATGTTGTGCTGAAGGTCTCTCGGATGTTCTTAACTGCTCTCATTATGAAATACTGGAAGGTTGTGGGACGCTTAATCTGCACTCCATGTTAATCAAAGCACATTTTCAAAGCTTCTCATTATTTATGACGTCATATTTCCTGAAATTCTTGCTGTACAGTGCCACAATTTTTCAGGTACTTTCCAAGTTCAGAAATATTAAATGCCAATTCTAGGCAAAGAAATACTACAAAGATGTTGTGAAGCAAAACATCTCATGTCTGAGCCTCAAGTCTTACTGCACGCTATTTTAAGCAGAATGCAGCTTTCGTCGCGTCTAACACATCATATCTTCTAAAGCATATACCCTACTGTGATGAAACGAACAGTGATGTTAATAACAATTTACGCTATTGCCATAAGCACTCAGTAAGAAAAGCAAGGGCAGTGATAAACTCTAGTGAAATACATCATGATTAAGTGATTATATCAAGTTTAGTAATTGGGTATAGTGGTATATGAGTTATGTGTTGAATGTTGTAGAGAGAGAAGGACACAAATTTATTTTAAGGTGGGACATTATAACAAGTGTAGCGTTGCTCCACATTATGCGGTATCCTGTCTTCACTCACGAAGAGCCACTGGCTTCGATTAGTTTTGTCACAATGCTGGGGTTCTGCGGCAGTATGCATTGGCGATAATCAATTAATTGCATCTGTAAAAGTCTCAAAGTGTAATGATTAATCAATCATCGTCGTTTGAGTGATGCATTGCTTGCTGTGGAAGTTTCAAGATTGGAAATAAAAGATACGATACAGTTTTATGAAAGTAACAAGCACTGTCTCTTTAATTCCAGGTGAACTGACTCATACACCTTATTCGTGAGATCGTAATCTGCGTGTTCAATTGTTAGACACTTATTCCAAGCAGTGGGGAGTTTTGGTAACAAACCAAAACAAGTAGTGATAGAAAAAACTACACTACACTTCTAAATACCTGATAAAAAAAAATAAACTTGCTATGTTGTATTTAATGGAAGAATTTCAATTTAAAAAGATTAAAAAATTCAGCATCGCCGAGATGCATAATTTCTAAATCTGGTAAATCGCTTTACACAATGCTGCGTTGCTTAAAGGCCGTGATTGTAGGTCGTGTGAAAATGGCTAGCTCCGGGAGACGTAATGAATTCAATAAAATCGGTCAATGATCTCTGGATAACAAAAGCTAGGAAGAGTGGGGATCAGTAAAGTTAAATGGAGAGAAGGATTTACGATCAGACCAAATAACAACAGCAGCACCGAGAGATGCTACTTCTGGTAAAGGATTCGTTACGAATAGGAACGTAGGACAGATAGTGAGATACTGCAAACATTTCAGTGACAGGGTGGTACTCATCCGATTCGACAGCTAAACATTAGCTACAGCGATTGTTCAGGCGTACATGCCGCCATGATAAGGGAAAAAAAACATAAATATGTAGAGAAAGTATATAAAGTACAGAAAGATTAATTCGTATGTATTAGGAGGAGAATGAATTAACAGGAGGGGGAGAAATAGCTAGTAGTAGGAATAAGAGTCGAGAGTCTAACAGATTTGTAATAAATTTCAGCTGTTTATAGGGAATTGTTTGTTCAAGCATCACAACAGGGAAAGACATTCTTCGAAATGACATGGACGAACGGCAAGGTTTCAGGTTGATAACAAGGTCAGACAGAGATTCAGATTTTGGGCTACAATAAACTCAGATCAAAATTCGGTAACGGTGAAGACTGAAGTTTAATAGAATTGCCCGTGTGGAAAGAAACAGGATACTAAAGTAATGGGGACTGTTGAGTTGTGTATGTAGTTCAATTAAGATATAAATGTTGGAAAACTAATATCCGAGTAGTTTATTGGCGGAGTTTTCTCTACGCGTGATTGAATGTGGAAAAATTCTGAAGTTTGTATCTGAATTTTTAAAATACTATTCGCCTACAATTATTCTACTCCGAATCAGAGTTCAGTAATTAACAACTTTCGTATTGAAATTGTGAATTTGAGGACCGTATCTTCTGACTCAACAAAATAATAATATTCGTCGTTCAGTTTTTAGAAAAATATTAGCACATTCTTGATAATAAAGGTCATTTAAGCGTTAACTTTATTGAAACGCTTTGATCATTAGAAATAATTTGCATTACGAAACACCCGCTGTTAACTTTTGTTTCCAAGACAACCAACCCAGCGAGACCTGAAAAGAGTGGAAGGGGGATAAGGATTGGTCCTTGTACAATAACCCTACCATAGACAATAATTAACAGGTATTATTCAGTAAAATTTTCTTGTAAAAGGGGACAATAAGTAATTTTCAGTAACTTAAAATGAGTAAATTAAACTACGCATGAAGGCTCCAGTCATAACAGTTAGGTTGAACACAGCTCTGAAAACTTATAAGCACTGAGCCAGATTTATATATAATTAAAAAAACACATCAAGAAGCATAAGACTAAACGGTAGATATGAGTGAACAAGGCTGCAATTACCGGAAATAAATAACAACCCCAACTGGGGTTGAATCAAGTATCAAGCCATTTTGAGTAACACACATTTCGACAAACAGCGCCAGTGTCTGGATAAGGATAAAAAAATAAATAAGTAAAATCATCGTTTTCCTTTTTTGGCAACCAATACCCCACACCAGTTGCAGCAGGAATGGCCAATTAAATCTGAACACAAGCGTAAACACCACCGGTTCTGTAATGACGGCGGAAAATGGAAGAATCACAGGAGGAAGGAACAGACAGAGCAGAGCAGATGAAATTGAAAGTTATCTGAATTGCCTAAATTACAATTACGAGTGGGCAGGAAACACCGCGCTGAGGAAAATAATACTGCCTGCAATAAGACCTGTCCCTCGGGCAGGTAACGGAGTAACAAGAGGGCACACGACAGATAAACTCCCCACACACCCTCACTAAGCGTTGATATAAAATTAATTAATCGAAATTTTCAAATGTTTGTTAAGCTTAAGGGACTTAACTGCGGGGTCATCAGTCCCTAAACTTACAATCTACATATGAAGTACATTATACTAGAGACAACACAAACATCCATGACCGAGGGGGGATTCGAACCCTCGACCGTAGCGGCCGAGCAAACTGTGACTGACGCGCCGCCGACCGCTCGGCCACCGCGGCCGGCATGAATTAACAAACTGGAATAATAAGGGTGGCAAGGTACAATCTGTCATAGTACCACGAGCCCGCGGTAACCACCATTCAGGGCACCAACATGAAACAAGCAAGACACAGACATTAAGCAATGCCAGCTGCTGGAGTTCAACCAACAAGCCTACTCAGCAAGAATAACACAATGGAAACTCCGTAACAAAGAACATGAAGGACCAGAACTAATAATGTCTAGGTAAGGAGAAGCGACCTTGTAACAGCAACACTCAGTTTTGATACGCACAGATGCCATCACAAGCGCAACGGAATCACCTCAAGATCAGTACTTATTATGAATAGTGCCATCACCCCGCGAGACAAGTGACAAACGAAAATCTAGCTGCGGTGGAGTAATGAAGAGATGTCGATAAGCGATTACGAGCGACCGGTAACTGACGCCAGTGCACAGAAGAGGAAAAACAACGAAAAATCGGGCCAGCATGGCTCAATACCCTTGCATGTAAGTCGAACAGTGATCTCTATACAAACTGGATGTAAAACTCCTGGTGTCTGAGCGTAAAACAATAGCATACCTGCACATTCAAATGTTTTTTCTCAGGTTTTTCGCGCTGTCCGCCATGATTAAATTTGATATACGAATTTCCATCAATGTGTTCATTTACTTACTGCGACTGTATGTCCAGCTTAAAAGCTGGATGAACCTGGAAACGTCGGACAACCGGTTAATGGAATAAAACAGTATCATATCACGTTAAAGTGACTGCTTACATTCCTGCGACTGATGGCCAGCTTAAAAGCTGGCTGAACCTCGATGGCATCGAAACATCAGCGCATCGATACGTCCATGTTGAAGATTCAACTCGAAGGTCTAATAAAAATGTTGGATTAGCATAATTATTATAATCGATCTGTGTCTCCAGTAGAGGGCATATTCTTACTCATGGTAGCGGTGGCGTAGTTTCTGAAGTTGGCAACGACCCTTAAAAGCTACTCGTGAAGCGAACATTTTGTGACCAACATAAGCACATTACGACGACGCCGTAAGTAAAATTTAGCAGTTGTAAATCATTTCAAGGCAATTCTTACCCTCGGGCATTTTCGTTAGTGTGAGTTTAAGAAGTTTGTAAGTCTAGAGACTGATGACCGTAGCACTTTGGTCCAATGGGTTCACAAACATTTCATTTGCAACTTTTCATGGCTGTTTCATCTAGACACAAATAGTTGTTTACACTCCCTTTACAGTGATACCGGCACCAATGATACTGTATGCGTATTGCCAGTGTAGTCATGTATGTCAGTTGTTCTCTCGGGCGCTTAAAGTTGAGATCACAGGTAAAGGCAGCGTCAGAGGCGCTACCGTAGGGCACATTGTTTGGCAGCATTCCAGATTTCCCATACCCAGTGGTGCGCAACTTTTTTGTAAACAACGACAGGCGAAAGAAGATTGAAATAATTTACAGCACCGGAATTAAAGCGACTGTTTGGTTTGTTGTTTTTGGGGTGTCTAATAAAGTCGTGACGTCATGGTAGACCAGTGGATTGAATGGATGGAATTAATCCATTACCGGCCAAAATTTGTTTAGCTATTTTTCCGTATCTTTTACATTAATATTATACCTCGGGTGACAAATGAAAGAAAAAGTTTTTGGAATACATTTCATTATACTAGAAGAAAAATTACAGACTGGAAATTTTCAGATATTTTCGTCAATTTCATCTGATAATTTGACCTGCATTGAGAGGAATATACACTAGTTTTAAGTTATTAACTTCATATTCACTCATTTCCTCCTTATGCAATTCCGCTAGAAGTTCTTTTAATGTATGTCCATGCGGTATGCTTTAATCCTCTTGCAATCATAAAAGGTGGATGAGGCAAAATCTCATACAATACAAACAAATCAGATTTCAAGAATGCATACAGTATTTTTATATAAGACGTTTATAATCTAATAAAACACTTTAACAAAATACTGATAACCTATCATGCTTTTGTCCCATTATTGGGACAAATAATTCAAACAAGAACTAAAGAACAAAGGCACACGTGATTCGACTACCTTTACCACACGTTAGATAATAAATTTTGACCATTATGGACGGTAGTTCTAACTGAAATAATCATTGCGTATTCCGCACGAAATACTGAAACAGTTTAAGACTGCTGCGAGCATTTCAACTCAGAATCTAACACCACACTAAGAAAATCTTAACCTCGCTCCACAGACCACCAGTACAGCTTACGACCTTAGCTCAAACATCTCTATAGGCTAGGGATTCCCAAACGTTTTTGTCTCGTAGCCCCATTGCCAACTTTTTCTGCCCTGAGTAGACCCACTGCCTTTTACGTACTTAACTTCAAATGTGTTTTCGCACCTGATATTGTACTACTAACTATTATAACTTTAACTGTAAAAGGGTGGAGAGAAAAACTAGACAAAAAGAAAAGAAAGATGTTAAGTATCATACATTTACAGATTTAAATATTTGTATATTTAACAAAACTGATAGATACAGGCTTTTACTAGGAGGGGTGTGGCTGATGCTTCTTTAGTAAATTATCAATATTTGGTTTCAGTTTTGTTAGGTATAACATTAAATCTCCTCCTTCAGTAATTTCCAGATTGGCAACTAGTTCTGGCGACTTCTCACATCGTTGAAAGGTGAAGGTTGGGTTAAAACGCAGATTGAAAAATTCCGCGATCTGACTGGTTTTCGAACATACGAGCATTCGGTTTCCATTCGAGCGATGTACCCTGAGACCACTAGGAATAGGCGGTATATATATATATATATATATATATATATATATATATATATATATATATCGTCCACCTATGTTTCTTTCACCGCACTTTCGAATGTAATAAACGACTTAAATTCTGTGCAGTAGGAACTGCTACATGAAATGCAGAAAAACTGAAGAAGCTCACATTCACTCTGTCCACAATATGTTAAGATATCCCTTGATAAATGACGAAACATTTGCTGGTTGTTCATGTGCAGCGTCCGATACTCGCCCCAGTCCTGGAAGAAGGTCAATGGGCAGTAGATGCAAAGGAGCTATGAAAATAGTAAAGTAGATGATTGTACCGTAATTGAAAAGTATGCTCAAGTTCCTCTTTGGAGATTTTCGTTTAAGAGAATGTCATATTATCTCTATTGTAAAACATGTGCTCGGTTAGATTTACCTATGTTGTAATGCTTTACGAGTTAGAATATATACGTCATAATTGACCCCCCCCCCCCCCAAAAAAAAAAAAAAAAAAAAGAGAGAGAGAGAGAGACTGAGAGAGACCAAAAACACAGAATTCCTTCACTCTCTCTGAAGCGTACAGTGACATACAAAGGATCAATCATCAGCATTGTGAAAATAATTCTGCATTTTGTTTGCGACCCCCAAATTATTTTTCCGCTGACGTGGACCCCATGCAGGTTGGAGTAGACCCCAGGGGGTCCAAATAGACCACTCTGGGAATCAGTGCTCTAGGCAGAATGCCTAAGCTATGGTGTGGGTCCACACACTACCAGTACAGCTTACGATCTTACCTCAGTCATACGTCTAGGCAGAATGACTAAGCTATGGTGTGCTCCGATCTACCAGTGACTCGCAAGTCTATAGTGGGAGCGGTGGTGTCGGGGGGGGGGGGGATTGTCCAGTGCTGCGTAAGCGTTTCCCAAACGGCCGGAAGGAGGGTGTTAGCTCTGGTACACAAAATCATCTGTGCGCGTTGCTTCTCAGTAGCTACTTTGGGTCAAGGATAGCATTGCTGCAGAAGCGTGGCCTATAGCAGACGATACATCGAATACAGACATGCAGTGATTTAAATAGCGAGTCTGCGGAGTGCGGGGCAACAGTGTATATCAATACGGAGATGCGCAAGGCTAGAGGCACATTCCACACACAGACAAAATCATTCAAAGGCGATTTTTGTTAGGCAGAACACATTTCAGCGTATAAAATATAACGAAAGTATTAAAAGAATAAGACGCGATACTGGGGCGTCATGTAATGGTTGCATAAGTAAGTTACAGAGTTGTATAGCAACACAATAAAGAGATGACATAACAGTTTTCTGGGTGTTGTACCGCGTCATGATGTAAGACTATTACTTGAAAAACCGACGTTTCGGGCAACGTTACAGTGCCCTTCATCTGGGTATACTGATGTGAGCTGGTTGTTACTACACTTTATATTACTTTCATTTAGACATTACGTCATAATTTTTAAAAATAAGCGATGTTGTTGGTGAATTTTTGGCAACACAATAAATCTGCAGTAGCCGAACACCAGCAAGATTGCAGCAAAAAGATAAAATTTAACGATGCCAGAATACTCGCGAAGCAACCAGGAAAGGTTAAACGCAAGATAAGGGAAGCCATCGAAATTGTGAAACACCCTAATAACATGAATAGAGAAGATGGACTCAGGCTTGCCCCCTCCTGGCTACCAGCCATTACAGCGAAATAGGCCGCACTTCCAACACAAACGCGAGCGTCACCAGTAAGCAACTGCCGCCGCGCGGCCCACGGCCAGCAGGAGAGAAACGGAACCCCTCACCCCATTCGCCGATGAACACCAATCATGTCTCGCTATGCAAGAATCAACAGCTAACCCCCACTCCCTCCACCTCAGCATCCTATCAAAATAAAGTTCCATTCTTCCGCCAAAAATTCATCAATAACATCGCTTATTTTTAAAAATTATGACGTAATGTCTAAATGAAAGTAATATAAAGTGTAGTAACAACCATCTCACATCAGTATACCCAGATGAAGGGCACTGTAACGTTGGCCGAAACGACGGTTATTTAAGTACCAATAACATCGCTTATTTTTAAAAATTATGACGTAATGTCTAAATGAAAGTAATGTACAGTGTAGTAACAATCAGCTCACATCAGTATACCCAGATGAAGGCCACTGTAACGTTGGCCGAAACGTCGGTTATTTAAGTAATAGCCTTACATCATGACGCGGTACAACACCCAGAAAACTTTTATGTTGAGTTGGTTTACGTTCTGGGAGGCGATCGAATTATGATATTGTAGAAAGATATAAAAAAGCCAAGATCGCTGATCAACAATTTTTATTTACGACGACCGGTTTCGCTGAACTGTGTCAACATAATCTGGACAAATAAAATATTTTACAAGGCCATAATCTTGTAATGTCAGTTGTTATATAACAATATTACAGTGCATAGGTGGACTATGTCATTATAATAAAACATAATTATCACAGTGAGTGACAATAGCAAACCCACTCACTGTGATAATTATGTTTTATTATAATGAAATAGTGCACGTATGCACACTCTAATTGTTGTGATATTTCTAGACTGTTTTGTTGTTTCAAATTACTTTGATTTCAGCTAAATGCTTGACACGTTTTTCAAGCTAATCTTTACTGACAATACTGTTAATTAGTTCAACTTGACTATCCTCTATGATATTCAATCGTGGCCCAAGCTCACTTGAAACAATATTAGGCTTTTCTTCTAATGCAGTAAATTTTCGATCAAAGTGCCTAATGTTCTGGCTCATTTGTGTCTTTATTGCGTCTAATTGATAAATTGCCTAGCTGATGTGTGTTTTTCGTCTAATTAATTAATTGCCTGCCTGATTTGTGTGGCTTTTTCCTCTAATTGATTGCTTGTCTGGCTGATTTGACTCTGGCCGCGGAATCCTACGTAATTATATCAACAATTAAGAGAGTTAATGAATAACATGAAACAGGTTCACAAGATTATGTGGACGTGTTTCATCATACATCAATTTCTTCTAACGATGTTGGTATCAATGCCAACATCCATGCTTTTCTAACAGCGATCATTCAAAACCCAGGGAAACATATGTTCAGCACACAGATATTCCCACTCGACAATGTTCATACATAACACAGGTCGACAAATTTTAACTTTTTGTCTGGGGTTTGCATGAAAATATGAGTTTCTGACTAAATTGACCCTGCGGATCACAAATCTGCAGCCTCTTTCTCTGTAGCACGTCAGGTTTTTGCACCACCACTATCATCATCATATTCACCATTGTCTAACTCTGCGTCCAATGAAATTGGAAATTGGAAAGCAATTACGGGACAATGGAAACGAAATGGAACAGTAAAGTGCTTAAAAAAGAATTGTAAGAAAGGCATATGAATTATAAGAAGCAAATATTATGGCGGGCACTTACCAGGTAGAGGTGTTACTTCCGTTTTCGTTTGCCCGTGAATGAACGCTTCATATCCTTCCTCTTGTGTGTCACTTCTCCTACACGTGTGATGCACCAACAATTGTCAGCCATCATGTTTATTCTCCAACGACCTTGATAACGATGTTCCATAGTTTTAAGTTCCTGATGAAATCGTTCACCATGTTCCTCTGATGTGTCAGCCAAATTTTCTTGAAAACTCTCTAAGTGTGACATTAGAAAATGTAGTTTTAGAGAGACATTGCATCCTAACTGTTTAAAGGACTGTAGAATCTTTTGAGAGTCCTAAGTCTTTCATCAAATTGTCAAGTTCTGTTTGAGTAAGAGGTTTTGGGCTACTATTGGTACCACACTCAGAATAGTCGGATTCATTGCTTTCTTGACTTACATCTGGTTTAGAGCATTCAAGAGAATCCACTGATGTAGGTGGAGAGGAGATTGGTAGCCGTGGGCCATGAGGAACAGGTCTAATTGCCGAATCTAAGTTTGGATACGATATGTTTTACAGGTTTCTTCTGCTGTATCCTATTACATTCGTCATACAGAAGTAACAGTCATCAACATGATTCTTCTGTTCACGCCATTCACGCCATACCATAGGAATTGCGAAGTTCAAACACTTGATTTTTACCTTCACTCCATTTCCTTAACTGCTCCACACATGTATGGCACACAATGTGTGGTGCAAATGACTTGTCCTGATCGCCCAGCTTCATGCCGAAATATGCAAAATATGACTTCTGCACAAATTTTTTTATTTGTCGACGACTTGCATGTATCGCATAATTTCCACAGATATAACAAAATGTATCTGGGCTATTCACACACTGCCTTCCTGACATTTTAACACACCTTCAGTGAAATATCACCACTCACAAGAAAGTGCGAAAGCAGCTTCTTGTAGATGTAGCACTCACTCACTGATTTCTGTGGCGATAATGGAACGCCAGCTCCAAGCTCATTAGCCCCCTCTGCCTCACCTTCACATAAAAGATGCAGTGTTGCCACATTTCTGTAGTTGTGGACACTGCACAACATAGATTTCGCAGCCAATGGTAGCTGTGCAGGAAAACTGAGGGTGAAACCACCCGCATGAACCACAGACATTGCCGAGGTGGGGTGGCTTGCGTGCCTCAACGATGCAGATAGCCGTACCGTAGGTGCAACCACAGCGGAGAGGTATCTGTGGAGAGGCCAGACAAACGTGTGGTTCCTGAAGAGGGGCAGCAGCCTTTTCAGTAGTTACAGGGGCAACAGTCTGGATGATTGACTGAGCTGGCCTTGTAACATCAGCTAATGTGGCTTTGCCACACAGCTACTGCGAACGGCTGAAAGCAAGGGGAAACTACAGCCGCTACTTTTCCCGAGGACATGCAGCTCTACTGTATGAACATATGATGATGGCATCCTCTCGGGTAAAATATTCCGGAGGTAAAATAGTCCCCCATTCGGATCTCCGGGCAGGGACTACTGAGGAGGATGTTGTCATCAGGAAAGATAATACTGGCATTCTACGGATCGGAGCGTGGAATGTTAGATCCCTTAATCGGGTAGGAAAATTAGAAAATTTAAAAAGGGAAATGGATAGGTTGAAGTTAGATATAGTGGGGATTAGTGAAGTTCGGTGGCAGGATGAACAGGATTTCTGGTCAGGTGAGTACAGGATTATAAATACAAAATCAGTTGGGGGTATCACAGGAGTAGGACTGATAATGAATAAGAAAATAGGAATGCGGGTAAACTACTATGAGCAGCACAGTGATCGCGTTATCATTGTCAAGATAGATACGAAGCCAACACTGACAACAGTAGTACAGGTTTATATGCCAACTAGCTCTGCCGATGATGAGGAGATCGAAGAAATATATGAGGAGCTAGAGGAAATTATTCAGACAGTTAAGGGAGAGGAAAACTTAATTGTTATGGGAGACTGGAATTCGGTAGTAGGAAAAGGAAGAGAAGGAAAAATAGTAGGCGAATATGGACTGGGCAGGAGGAAGTCGCCTGGTAGAATTTTGCACGGAACGTGATTTAATCATAACAAACACGTGGTTTAAGAATCACAAAAGAAGGTTGTATACGTGGAAGAGACTAGGAGACACAGGAAGGTATCAGATACATTTTATAATGGTAAGACATAGATTCCGGAACCAGGTCCTAAACTGCAAGACATACCCAGGGGCAGATATAGACTCTGACCATAACTTGTTGGTTATGAACTGTAGGCTGAAACTGAAGAAACTACAAAAAGGTAGGAAAATAAGGAGATGGGACTTAGATAAATTGAAGGAAAGTGAAGTTCTGGAGAATTTCAGAGGGAGATTTAGGTAACAATTGACAGAAACAGGGGGAAATAAAACAGTAGAAGAGGAATGGGTAGCACTGAGAGATGAAATAGTGAGGGCAGCAGAGGACAAAATAGGTAGAAAGGCAAGACCTACAAAAAATCCTTGGATATCACAGGAAATACTGAATTTAATTGATGAAAGGAGAAAATATAAAAATGCAGTAAATGAAACGGGCAAAATGGAGTACAGACGACTAAGAAATGAGATTGACAGGAAGTGCAAAATGGCTAAGCAGGAGTGGCTAGAAGCCAAATGCAAATCTGTAGAAGAATGTATAAGAAGGGGAAAAGTAGATACCGCCTACAGGAAAATAAAGGAGACGTTTGGGGACAGGAAGGGCAGCTCTACGAATATCAAGAACTCGGATGGGAAACCAGTTCTCAGCAAATAAGGGAAAGCTGAAAGGTGGAAAGAGTACATAGAGCAGCTCTACAAAGGAAATGAACTTAGAGACGATGTTGTAGGAAGGGAAGAGGAAATAGATGAAGATGAAATAGGAGATACTATACTGAGAGATGAATTTGACAGACCCTTGAAAGACCTAGGTCGGAACAAGGCCCCAGGAGTAGATGACATACCCGCAGAGCTATTAAAGTCTCTTGGAAAGCCAGCCATGACAAGACTATTTGAACTGGTGAGTAGGATGTATGAGTCAGGCGAAATACCCTCAGAGTTTAAGAAAAATGTAATAATCCCCATTCCAAAGAAATCAGGCGCAGACAGGTGTGAAAATTACAGAACCATCAGTTTGATAAGTCATGGTTGCAAAATTTTAACACGAATTATCTACAGGATAATGGAAAAGCTGGTAGAAGCTGACCTCGGGGAAGATCAGTTTGGATTCAGGAGGAACGTAGGAACCTGGGAGGCAATACTCACTTTACGTCTTATCTTAGAAGATAGATTAAGGAAAGGCAAACCTACGTTTTTAGCTTTTGTAGATTTGGAGAAAGCTTTTGACAATGTTGACTGGAATACACTCTTTCAAATTCTGAAGTCAGCAGGGGTGAAATACAGGAAAAGGAGAATTATTTACAACTTGTACAAAAGCCAGACCGCAGTTATTAGACTCGAAGGGCATGAAAGGGAAGCATCAGTTGGGAAGGGAGTAAGACAGGGTTGTAGCCTTTCTCCAATATTATTCAATTTGTACATCGAGCAGGCGGTGAAGGAAAGTAAGGAAAAATTTGGAATAGGAATTAAAGTTCAGGGGGAAGAAATAAAAACATTGCGTTTTGCTGATGACATTGTAATTCTATCAGAGACAGCAAAGGACCTGGAAGAGCAGTTGAATGGAATGGACAGTGTGTTGAAGAGAGCGTATAAAATGAACATTAACAAGAGCAAAACAAAAATAATGGAATGCGGTCTTAGAAAATCAGGCGATGCTGAAGGAATTAGATTAGGTAACGAAACAATGAAGGTGGTAGATGAGTTTTGTTACTTGGGTAGTAAAATAACATGCGATGGTCGTAGTACAGAGGATACAAAATGCAGAATGGCAATGGGAAGAAAAGCATTTTTGAAAAAGAGAAATTTGCTAACATCGAATATTAATTTAAGTGTAAGGAAGTCTTTTCTGAAGGCATTTGTGTGGAGTGTTGCCTTGTACGGGAGTGAAACATGGACGATAAGCAGTGCGGACAGGAAGATAATAGAGGCTTTTGAAATGTGGTGCTACAGAAGAATGCTGAAGATTAGGTGGGTAGATCGCATAACTAATGAAGAGGTACTGAACAGAATTGGTGAGAAAAGGAATTTTTGGCATACCCTGACTAAAAGAAGGGATCGCTTGGTAGGACACATTCTTAGACATCGGGGAATCGTAAATTTAGCATTGGAGGGAAGTGTGTGGGGTAAAAATCGCAGAGGGAGACCTAGATACGCGTATAGTAAGCAGATTCAAATAGATGTGGGTTGCCGTTCTTATGAGGAGATGAAAAGGCTTGCTCAGGATAGAGTAGTATTGAGAGCTGCATCAAACCAGTCTCCAGACTGAAGACCATAACAACAACAACGATGGAAAAAAACTGATATGATTTTCATATTCAGGGGTGCAAATTTAGTAAAGAACACAACTTACTTTCCAAACCCCAGAATCCATGTCGACCTGTGTAACAGAATAGTGTGACTTTTCTTACCTCGCGCCGTAACAAGTAGGGGAGACCGGGGCACATTTTCCATAGGGGCAAGTTTTCCAAATCTGTTTATTTTCGAAACAAACCGCTAGATGTCACCACCGGCGATACTGTAGGAAGTAGCAGCAAAGCACGCTACATTTACGAAAGTTTCAGTGTTGTACCAGCAGTCACAACGTCGGCAGATCTGTTTTCGTCATTTTTGCAAATGTGAGTAAACTTTCACGTTTTTATTGAAACTTAAAATAAACATTCTAGCGTTAAACTTATTATTTTGACATTGAACACACTAAAAGTGTGTTTATTTCTTCACGTACCTGTGTATTTGTTTTGTAAATAGCTTACACTGTTACTCATTGACGTAATGTTATAGTTCCGAATATAGCCACGGGGCACGTTTTCCGAGTGCATATGGGGCACATATTCCTTATTGCTTTGAGTCTTACGCCAAGTCTAAAGCAAATGAAAAGTGTGTACAGTGCACGAAATGGGCGCATGGAGACTGTACGAAAGGGAATGTTCCATTTTTTTGTTTGCTTACATTGTGATTCAGAAAATCAGCATAAGTATTGTTAAAATGTCTGTATTTGTAAAATATTTAAGTCACATATTTTGTAAAACCATTAAATGGCATTTGTTTTTATTTAATGTGGCTATTCTTACTGTCCTCTACTGTAATGTATTGTAAATTCATGATAAAAATACGTAGTCAGTGAAATCAAGATAATTATCTCTGTTTTAACATTGGAAGTATAATTGGAATATTAGCCCCTGTACATTTTAAGAAAGCTGGAAAACTTGCCCCGCATACGGGGCATATTTTCCAACGCAACATGCTCAGACAAAACCATTTGCTACCAAGAATGATATTTACTATTTTCAAAAATATCTGTACAAGACTGTAAATAAAGGTGTAGGAAATATAATGATCCGCTGTTTACCGCAAAATCGATAAAAATACGAAGTACAAAAATAAAAATGTAAAATGGTGGAAAACGTGCCCCGGTCTCCCCTAGAGTGATATAGAGCGCCTGCGACATATTTCGCGTGCCGCCCCCGTGTGTCTCTCTGGGAGTAGGAGAGGCGATTAGCGCTGGAGTCCGGATGTTAGGAGCCCCGCGGGCTAAGCCGCCTGCGGGCTTATCACGAGTGGCGCGGCCCGGCCGGCCAGCGGTCACCGGGGCAGGCAGGCGGCAGGCGGCCATTTGCATTTATATTGCACACGTGTGAGCAGCGCCGCCATATCATATCTCGCGGCCGCGCCCAGGAATTGACCCGACCTCTGCACATGCGGCCGGCCCTCTGCACATGAAAGGAACGCCACCGTTCGCCAAGGTAGAGCGGGCCGCGCGCGATAAAGTGCACACGTGTTCTGCACGTGGCGCCGACGGGAAGCGCAGCTGGAATGAACGGCCGCCGCGGCCCTAAGCCCCAGTAATATATTCTGCGGTCGGCCTGCAGTTACACGACCGACGACAGTGAGGTGCCAAGATCACTGTGCAGCAATACTGGCTAAAAACACGACGTTATCCGGGGATTAATCTGTTAATCCACTACCTCTTGCCCCTCCTGTGGGAGGAAGGAAGGTAGTGTTTAACGCCCCGTCGGCAGCGTGGTCATTTGAGGCGCACCTTACGCTGGAGTTGTTTGGGTAAGGATAGGGAAGGAAATCGGCTGCGCCCTTTTAAAGCAACCATTCCAACACTTGCCTGGAGTGATTTAGATAAATCACGAAAAACCTAAATCTGGATGCCCACAGGTGGGTTTGAAGCACCATACTCCCGAATGCGAGTCAAGTGTGTTACCATTGCGCCACATCGCTCGGTTTTGCCCCTTCTATCAGTCCACCATCTCCTCTCCCCTGTATTGCTTCGTCGCCTCCTCCTTAACCACTCGCAGAACATATTTCCTCGTATTGTAGAATATCGTTGCGGTTGTGCAACTGGACTGGCGATTTCCTGTCAGAAAGCGTAAAGTCAGTGGTGAATCGAGAAGAGGAGAGGGGTTGCAACCTTGCTGCCCCCCACCCCTTCCCGCTCCTCGATTGACCACTGACTGTCCATTCCGACAGGAAATTGCGATTCCAGTATGCGGGCCTATGAGGGGCATCCTCCCTCCCTCTCGACCACTCGACTCCGGCGAAAATTCCCTCAGGCCCCGTATGCATTATCATCAAGAATCGGTCATTTCAAATGTTCAAATGTTTGTAATTCTATCGGACCAAACTGCGTCGTCATCAGTCCGCAGCTTACAAACTACTTAAACCTAGGTAAACTAACCTAAGGACAAACACACACACACCCATGCCGAGGGAGGACTCGAACCTCCACGGCGAGCAACCGCGCGCTCCGGAATCTTTTAGTATTAGAGTTGCAGTTCGAAGTATGTTAGCTTTCCAGTAGCAATGAAAGTAGCGCTGTGAAAATATCTGTGATGATTTTAAAGCAAGTACATCTAAACGAGCTGCGAAACATACAGTGAACAGAATTTATTATGACGAATAATCATTAACATGGATTTGCATGGATGTGCTAATGTATTGTACTAATTGCTTTCATAAAACCTGGTATACATTGATCTTGCGTTTACTAAACCTATTAAATCTACAAACTTGTAAAATTATTGTTAATCAGTTTCGTTATGAACTTTGGTAGATGAAATTTGAGTGGAAAGACGAAAGAGACAACAAAATACTGCATTTAAAAAAAACGCCTATATCATGCGCAACAAAGGCATTACACACCAAAATAACATTTCAGTAATCTCATTCGTTTTTGGCAAGCTGAAATACGTACATATTTGTAGCAAGCAACACAGCCATATACAAGTGGAAAAAATTATGGCTGTCACTACTGCTAACACACCTTGTATTGGTTGCATGTCAACCACGCTGGCTCAAGAATTGTCAACAACAAAGGAAAATATTTTTAGGTAGTTGTAGATTCTCAGAAGTGTGGTATCACCAACCACGTGAGTGATAGAAGAAGGAAAAAACACACCAACTCTCGGCAGAAAATTGATTTATAATTTATTATTTGTTATTACTATTATTGTTGTATGAACTTCAAGGGAATTGCAGGATAGGTCATCTGAAGCTACAGTCTTGGGGCAGCTAAGTGCCGTTAGTCAGGAATTTTATTTGACTATAGTCAGACTGAGATCAAGGGAGGCAAAAAACTTCGTGTTCTTACACGAAGTTCTTGTCGTTTTATCACTTAGATTTGTTCATTTAAATGCTGATAACACTTCATTTCATATGAATTTTTTTTTTACAGGCAATACACACTAAATACAATGTGGTACACAAAACACAGGACTTCAAGCTCACCAACGACATACAATACATAGACTTGTCTCAACTGTACTGATCACTAGAAAGATGGAGGACTACTTTACGCCGGCCGCGGTGTCCGAGCGTTCAGCGGCGCGTAAGTCACAGTCTGCACTGCCACTACGGTCGGGGGTTCGAATCCCCCCTCGGACATGGATATTTGTGCCGTCCTTAGTATTACCTAGTTCATAAGTAGTTTGTAAGTTTGGGGACTGATGACCCCGTAGTTAAGTCCCATAAGCTCTACAAACATTTGAAAATTTGACTACTTTACTCAGGTTGCCGCAAATAGTTAACTCATGTGTTAGCCTCTCTATGACAGTTAATCTCCGTATGACAGTTGGTTTAGTTACATAAGTGGCATCAGATGTGAAAAATCGCACGCAGCCTGCTAGGAGAATGTGTTGTTTCAGGAGATGATCTACTGGCGTTCCTTTGGTAACATCACGATGTCTCGTGTAGCGCCTGTGCTATAAGTTGAGCCGAAATACGATGATCCCTGGGTCTTACGCCATTCGGGTTGAGCGCCGGCTGCGACAGCGGACCATTGGGGTAAGTCAAACGGATACGTTGCTCTGCGCATGCGCGCGTTCGGCTGCGCTGAGCACTTCAGCCAGTTCTGTCGACACAACAGCGACCGTTAAGCCGGGTTCAGACAAACAAGTAATGGCGTGCAATAGTTAGTTGCGTAGTGAAGTTGTAGTTGAATAGCAAGTGTTAACTTCCTGATTTTAGTAGCAAAAATTTAGAGGCGCTACTTTTCCCACGCAACAAAAGGTTCAACTTGGTTGTACTTTGTTTCGCCACTTTCTTCCCCTATACCAAATATCGACATTCGACTGCCAGTCACGGAGTATTTCAAACCATTTTACTTCGTACTAGTGTGTTTGCGTTCGAGGTTTACGTGTTGGCGTCTTTTTTTGCGGCTAAAATGTCGAATAAATTACGAAAACAATTCGTTTGCTTGTGGAACGAAGTGTAACGATCGTTTGGCCGCGAATGAAACGAGCCGTTCGATCAGCTGAGACTGCGGACGCCATATTTGAAAACTGCACAACCAAATAGTATTTGTGAAGTCCTGTATGAACGATAGCTCACAGTGCAAATACAGAGAAACACGCGTTGTTGTCTCCAATTAGTTGCTTGTGTGAACATGGCTTTAGCAATACCCGCCGGCAGCAAACTAACTATTAAGGAACGTGGTTTCATCCCATTTCTCTGACCGGTGTGGCTCCCAGCCCAGTAGGCGGAGTCATGGCTCATCGTATAGTTTCTGGACCACATCTGTAGAACCATAGTCGACTGGCAAATTGTGGCTTGGTCAGATGAGTCATAATTTGAGTTGTTACAGGCTGATGGTAGGGTAAGACAGTGGCGGAGATTCCGCTAACAATGCCTTCTCCCAGATATTTTATGGAATTAGCACCTTCCAGTTGCTGACCTGCTACAGTGCAGCAAAATGATAAGGGATCTTTCTTTCTATGTATTCGCACCGCATTGCACTTGTCTACTTTGAGATACAATTGTCATTCCCAGCTCCATGCGTCAATTCGATGCAGACCCTCATGCATTTCAATACAATTTTCCATTGTTACAACCTCCCTATATACTACAGCATCATCCGCAAAAAGCCTCAGTAAACTTCCGATGTTATCCACAAGGTCATTAAAATATATCGGGAACAGCAACTAACCAACGACACTCCCCCGTGGCACACCTGACATCAGTCTTACGTCAGAAGACTTCTCTCCGTTGAGAGTGACATGCTGCATTCTGTTATCTAGGAACTCCTCAATGCAATCACACAATTGGTCTGATAGACAATATGCTCTTACTTTTATCATTAAATGACTATGGGGAACTGTATCAGATGCCTTGCGGAAGTCAAGAAACACGGCATCTACCTGAGAACCTGTGTCTATGGACCTCTGAGCCTAGGACGAATAGCTCGGGGTAGGTTTCACACGATAGCCTTTTTCGAAACCCATGCTGATTCCTACAGAACAGATATTTAGTCTCCAGAAATGTCATTATTTTACAACTACGAAGATCAAAACGACACCAAAATAAATTTTCACATATTGGAATTCCTTGCAATTCTGTAGCCGTGAGCACAGTATAATTCGCATAATACATGTTTATGTTACATCAGTAGCATTTTTTTTTTCAAAATTACAGCATTATTTAATCGTGTAGCTTGCACGAAGTATACTCACCCCAATCGCAACATTAAACACGGCAATTGTTAATAATCGTTCCTATAATAAAAGGACAACAAAGAAACCCAAGAACCCGAAGAGACTAAAAAAAGTGCTGTGAAATATTAACTGACAGATGGGCTCCTTTCGTCAGACCTGTTACCAAGAGTGTACTGTCACGCAAGAGCGCAATATCATTCAGATCATGTTTCTCCTACCAGCCCAACCCCTTCCCTTGGTGCTGTTGCTTAGTGTATATGATGAAGTTATTGGCTTGTTTCCCTCCAACAGTGGTGTTTTACGGCAATTCTCTTCTTTAATTGTGACATGATGATGTATATGCTCTAGAAGGCAGAAGAGAATAACGTGACTGATAAACGTCATGGAAGTGACTTTGTGAATCCGTAGAGTCGCGCAGTTAATATAAGTAATGGTATTTTGCGGAAGAAAAAGAGTCAACAGCACCCTGTGGGAAGCGGTTGGGACAACTACCAGACAAGCCAGGTATCAGGTTAAACCGAGTAGCCGATCAAGGGTTTGTCCAAATTCAACTATATTTGTGTATACTTTCTGTAAAATTTCTTGCGGCTACAATTTTTAGTGTACAAATTATAAATTGTAAACTCATACCGAATGCAGTAATTTTACTCCCTAAACAGCGGAAAAGTAGTAAGCGAGATACGTTTTTCCTTTCATCATTTTTCTAAAAAGAAAGAAAAAAAAAGTTCAAATATTTGTAAATCTATCGGACCAAACTGGCTGATCATCAGTCCGTAGCTTACAAACTATTTAAACTACAGAACTATTTAAACTAACCTACGGACAAACACACACACCCATGCCCCAGGGAGGACTCGAACCTCCACGGCGAGCAACCGCGCGCTCCTCAGCGAGACGCTTTAGACCATCATTTTTCTATGGTTGTCAGCAAAAAAAAGTTTAATAAATGTTTGAAATTATGTTTAAGGTTTGTTGCAAGTCACTAAGTACTGTAATTCTCATATAGAATATTTAGAAAGTCTCACTGCATTATGTGTCAGTTTTTTGCGTTTCCCATTGTTTAATACGTCATATCTTGTGAACCATATATGGTATGTGATTCTTAACGCTGCAGCAATTGTTACCTCACAGTAAGGAATGAGTGTACGAAATTTGGTTGAAATCAGTCCAGTGGTTTAGGAGAAAATGAGTAGCATTGTCGCTTAATGCAGCAGTTTCTCGTGCACTATTTATCGTACGTGATTCTTACACTTACGGCGACCGTCCTCATAGATTGTACAAAATGTTATAAGGATTGGAACTAACTGTAGCTTTGTATAAAACACATACTCACAAACGCATAAACATACGAACACTCTGCTTTAATGACGTATTTAAATATATAATGGAAATGTAAACAGATCATTATATTTTGCATAGTAACACTGAAAATGCAAGGAGCATGATTTAACTATCGTATATTTAACTTAGTTTGTCGATTTACTGTAAAATTTGCCAGTAATTTACGTAAATTTTGTGTGGCAATAGCGGTCAGGCTTTTTTTAATACTAATTAATAGTTGTTTTGTATTTAAATAACGTTGTATTAATAAGAAAGTGGTTTCCGATAGTTGTTATTTAAAGAAATATCTCGTGTTAAGATGAATACAATTTACGAAGGAATGGCTATCGGGCCAGTGAGGATGCGGCGAAGGGACAGAACTCTTAGGGTGTGTTTGAGAGGGAGGTGAGCAAAGGATGTGCGTGGAAATAGAGCGGCATGTCTAGTCTTGGCAGAAGATAGGTCCTCCTGGATAATAGGAGCGATTCGATCGGATGGAGTGTTAAGATTTGCTCAGCGAACGGTCGCTTTTCGAGACTCTAACTCTGGCGAGAATAAGTGTACGCCAGTGAAGCTGATATGTGTGTATGTTTTTACAAAAGAACTTACGAGTGTAGAAATGGTATTCGGGAATCTTCAACTGATTTCAAGGGTTGGCAATTTCATATTGAGTGCTCGACGCGAAATATACAGAGTTTTTGTGTTTCATACTTGTGTTCATACCTAGATTGGGGGTTAGGACTACCAATTTCGTATCGCACACATTGAAACTGTTTAACCATTTTAATCTTTAAACATTAATAATTTGTCTGACCACTTCCAATAAGGAACCAATTTCACTGAAAAATCCGTATTGAACTAAATCGCTGACTTTGCGCACATGATTTTCAAACTTTACAATAAAACCATTCTTGTTAAATGAACGAGATACTTTATGTAATAATTCTTATTTCTTTTGCAAAATACAGCCTATGCATAGAGTGGTTTTAACTACAGTATCACAGCTAAAATATTATATTTGCAAATAAGGTAGTTGCTGGAGCATGAAAGAAGACATGTACAGTTCGATCCTAAGAAAAATCAGCCCAAACTTGTAAATCAGAAACGTACATAACCCGATACACAGTTTGTTAAAGAGTATAGTCACACTTGCTTTAATATTAAGCGCAAAGTCGTAGCATCATCCATCACGTGCACGGAAAATGGCAAAATCATTTGGTATCGTTTGGTTTTGATTGATCTGTATACGACAGCGTATGGTTTGAAATAGATCTACGTCATCTAAACCTTGACCGGAAAGTGGAAACATGTAACCATTAAATTTTGTTGACTGCATTTTTGCCGAGATTGCCATTTGTAGGTAAGGTATTCTGAGAATGTACACCGAGGAGAAATTCTGAACGTATGACGCATTTACGTTACCGTCAGTGAGAGGACAAATACCGTCAAGAATTTGAAGATTTTATGATAAAGAACCCTTTACGTCCAGTGTAACTGCCTATAAAGCAATCAAAGAGAAAAATACGTCCGTCTCCACAGTCCAGTGGTTATCATGGTGGGTTGCGACAAAGGTGGACGAGTTCGAATCCCGGTAGGGTCGGCGATTTTCTCCGCTTGGAGACTAGGTATTGAGTCGTCCTTATCATTATAGACACGTAAATAGCTGAAGTCGAGTCGCCTAAAACGACTTGCATGAGACGATGACATGACCCCAGTTGGGTCAAACGGAAGGAAATGCCACACGACCATTATCATCATCATCATCATCAGAGACAAAGGAATTAAAAGAACAAGACGTACGAACTGAACCGGAAGACGAGTACGGAGCAGCAAATACGTCAGAAGCTTTGCCTGACTGCCTCGAGACCAGTAAGCAAAATGTCCGCTACCACCATTTCCGAGTTGCAGTTTACTACGAGTTTCTGGGACAGCTCCTTTTTTTTAATTTTATTTTTTTACTTATTAATAACTTCTAAGACATCTCCATGATACGAACTGTTTCCCGCATGGGATTAAATTTTGTTTTATAGCCGTAGAAAATGAAATTACCACGAGTTGGACCACTGTACAAGTTAATTGGGTGTGAAAAAAGAATATGGCCTCATTCCTGCTTTTCTTTGACTTACTAGAAACGTGAAGAAGAAGGATAAACAGTTTGCAATATAATGTGCATCATGTCAAAAGATCCATTATTCGAAATGTTCGCCGACTGGTTGTTGGAGAGTCATACTGGTGAGGAAAATAGATCTTTATCACGTACTTGGGCAGACCAGTGCTCTGCAGTTCGGAGACCGACAGACACAGGGCTGTATTTAGGGTAAGTGACACCCCTGTGCAGCGATTTATTTTACTATCACCCCCCCCCCCCCCACCCGCCCGGGCATCCGGGATTCAAACGGCTTTCTCAAAAATTTAAAATAATATTTAAAGGAAAAATCGATGTCAAAATTTTGCCGCCCTCAAAATTTTGCCTTCCTTTGCATCTGCAGGTGTTGCACCTGCCTAAATACGGCCCTGGACAGACGCATACGAGAACTGTCATTTTTTAACCCATTATTTGGATCCACTCACCCTATTCTTTAAAGTTTTTTGGGTGCCTCGAGAAGGTTACACAAAGACGCTTACATTCCACTAAATGGAAAGGAAAACCGAACTACACATATTCGATCCGAAATATTTCTGAATAATTTAGCTGACAGTTCACACTGTTTGAAGTGTGTTTCATATAAAAGTTAAATGTTTCCTTTGGCTAGAAATAATTTTCTGAATTGACGCTCGCTATTACATGCTTTATTATGTCACCTTTCTTTCAGTTTCTAAATAGAAGGCAATGTTTTTCCCTATTGTACATTTTGTTGTAAAGCGTAATAAAATTTCTGCACTTATTTCGTTCATTCTTTGGTAACAGATTGTGTGACAGTTCAGATTGTGATTTAAGGCTTTGAAGTGACATGTGTAATATGACGCAATGGGTACCATCAATTGGTGAGTATTATCAAAGTTCGCAGATTTATTACATTTCTAACAAATGGGCACTAAGGCATTCAAACAGAATCAGTGGGGAAAAAATTTTGAACTTAAGCGATTCTACTGTGGAGAGTGCGCCTCGGTTGCACAGTGGTAAAGTGCCAGAGTCCAAAGGTCTCGTGTTCGATCCCCACCAGTTCCTAAGGTTTTTATCTGCCACTTTCCACTTCTTTTACCTCTGCAGTACTGCTCATGTGAAAAATACCGAGTAGCACCGTGGATCGGAACCCACGTTAAACTGTAGGTCACCCTATAACTGGCTGCGTAAGTCAGTTCGCAGGTCGGAGGAAGGCAACGGCATACCACCTCGCAACAGAACCATGCCTAGTAAAGCACTGTGGTGTTCAAACCAATGTTCGGATTGTTGACTGCTTTACCTTTTTACTGTTGATAATGTATTACAGTCCTGCAACTGTGGTTCAGATAATTAAATTCCTCTCCAGTTGGTTAATTGGAACTTCCTTCCATGACCTATTTCGGTCTTTATATTATGACATTACCAGCGATACCAGTTGATACGAACTCTAGTTGTCACCGGTTGATTAAGTTACGGAACTGACGGGAAATTAGCTTGCGTCACTTGTGGTTGGCTGATTCATTTTTAAACCCTTCTTCTAATTCCAGTTCGCTTTCATTGTCCTCTATCTGCAGTATTTAAGGGTCGTCATTCGCCTTCGATACGTTTGAGTAGTTGACCCATGAAACTAATATTATTATTTCTATCTGCGTTTAAGTGAGATTACGTGCGGATGACGGTATCTAGTTGAAATTGATAATATTAAAGTTGTTAATGATGCCGTAGTTTGAATTGAAAACGAATCGACAGTCGGAGGAGAAAGCTCATTAAAGTCGTTGCTACTCCCTCTTTTTTTCACTTTTCTAAAGAATCCTAACAGGAGAAGAGGAACTCGCTGTATACGCACGCCGTGTAATACGAAATCGGACTTGATGGAAGTAGCTCCGAAACTGGCGGTGCCATCTGTCAGTACGCCAGCTAAACCGTGCCCTACAATCCATCCCTCGCGTTTCCCGCTCCCCCTCGCGTCCTTCCCCCTCCCCTGCACCCACCTCACATCCCCTCACCCGTCTCTCTTCTAACAGGGCTCTCAATCTTGCCAGAAGCTATTAAACTCTTAGCATCGACTGCGAAAGTAGGTTCTGTCAACTCGCTGGAACCCAGAGAGAATTAAGTTGAAGAAAAACGGCCGCTTCACGGGTACTCCGAACCATGCGTTCTACGAAATCGCACACTCTGGTGTTTTCGTAAATTTCTTCTAAAACCAGTGTAAAAATGTGTAAAATAACGTCACTGTTCTCTCTTCTTCACCTATCAGCTTTTGTCAAAAATATTGCTCTTTTCACTATATTATAGAAATGGACGTATGTGTACCCCCCTCTCTCTCACACTCTCTCTCTCTCTCCCTCTCTCTCTCTCTCTCTCTCTCTCTCTTTCTCTCTCTCTCTCTCTCTCTCTCTCTCTCTCTCTGTGTGTGTGTGTGTGTGTGTGTGTTCCACATGTCCTCGTAATGTGCTGCACCGATTCCAACCAAACATTGTCGACTTGTTCTCTACTATCGAGCAACAGTCGTTAAAGGGTTAAGATCCATCTACGACACATACTTCAGGAGATACGACGTAATAAACAGAGAAAATCTCGGAAAACGGTCACGTCCTGCGGTAATGTTCCACATCCACCTCCTACCCAAACTAATGGACCGATTCAACGAAACTTAATAGAATTGTTCTTCAACGTCAGAAAATAATCGCGGTGGCGGTAAAAACCATTTACCACACATTGTACAGAAGATACACAATTAGAGTCGCATAATGCTACAGTAAATGACACTTTATGCATCAGTTACATGACACCGAGAGTACTTACCAACTGGAAAAAACTTGTAACTTAATTTCATTTGTTCACGAATATTTTTCTCGCTGACAGCGAGTAAAACTATATTAATCGGCATGACATTACTGTTTATTTGTCAGAAATTTTGCAGAGAGTATTTACGTGTAACATTGAATGTACGTCCGAAGTTACAGTACGACTCATTGTTCATATAAAATGTGGTCATAAACAGTACAAACAGTATCCACTATACCACTACTTTCGATACTGTATTATAGTACGACACATAGTTGAGATAAACAATAAAACGCATGAAATACTTGTAATTATTATCTCTTTAGTACCTGTTCTTTACCCAACATTTTTTCCCACATATATAGCAATTATTTACTCGAATTTACTTTTGTAATATATTATTGTAGGCCACATTGTTCAACAAATATGACGTCATAAGGATTGAGCTGAATAATAAGTGAAGTGGAAAGAATTTGGGGCGGCTGGCGTATGTAGGACATGGGATATCTTTAAAATAGAAAAATATCAAACCCGGGCAAGTCCGGGAGCTAACGGTAGTAAATCTATATATTCGTGCTGTAACGCGGAAAAATAACATAGGGAACAAAAATTACACCTCTAATTTCAGTGTCAGTTTTGCAACGATACGTTTTATTTGAATACTAGAATTTATTTGAACGTTACAGCAGTTACATGTATGGTTGTTACTAAAAAGGAAATAACGTGAGCAAAAGACTCCTTGTGTAAAGCGTGTCGAAACTTCTAGTGATGTTGAAGAACTTTTGGCGCCCAACAAACGTGTGATTAATTAAAGTTTCTACATGTGTTGGCATATAATGTAAAAGATTCCAGTAATGTACAAGTAAGAAAATAGCTATTATGCATATAATGCAGATCCCAAGTTTTTGTCGATTAATACTGTATATCTAGATATATGTCTAGAGGTGTTTTGTTGATGTTTACTACATCGTGTCATTCCAAACGTTTCCATATCTACCTGCGATCTCGTCGGGACAGTGGTTGGGAGTCGCCTGAGTAAAGTAAACAATTTACTTAATATGGTTATATTTTTAGAACACATTTACACGGGACATGTTGCGGCAGAAGTAGTTGGTACACCATATTTTTCGCAAGATTTCACATTCCCTAAGTTTTCATTTCCTTTTTGCGTATTTGAAAACGCCATGGTAGTCAACTAATCGTTAAACAGACACGGAAAAATCATTGCCGTTGGCAACAGCAAATTTCTTTCATCACTCTGGTGGGTCGACAAAAGCGAAAATACTCTTTTCATCATGGCGTTGTGTTTGTGGGTAGAAATAAATTGCTCGCACAGGTTAAGCAGTTAGTATTTGCGTTCAGGATCGTCTATTTCCTTAAGTAAGTTAATCCATCTTTCTTCCACGGAGTGCTGAAACTTCCATTGAGCCAAACTACGCTTAGTTTGAAACATTCTTTTTCGATACATGTTTTCCTCATTGCAATTGCCGCCTCATAACTTCACACCATTTTTATTCAGAAATTTGTTTGTTTTCAATCAACGCCCAATCTGGGGTATAGTATCGCACCTTAAAAGCAGTTACTCGACATTTTATTAAAAGAAATAGCGAATATCTCTTAGTAGTCAAAATCTATATTACAGAATGTCATTGACTATTCCTTAACTTCGAAAATAAATATTTTGTGGATAGGGTCCTTATTCTTTAAAACTGTTCAGCTCATTTTGGCTTGTGTTCTAATAAAATATGCAGTTCTCCTAACATTCAGGCATCTTTGAGTATCGATTAATAAATTTATCATTTCACCCATCGAGACTTGATTCTTCTCCTTACTTTACACATATATCTTTAAATATAGCCGCGTTTGACAGTAGAAACTTCAACTAAATTTCATTCATCAGATTACTGAAAATATCTGAAATTAATTTGAGTAGGCTGCAACATCAGGACAAAACTGGCTCTATGTTGGTATGCTACGGTAACAAGATCCATAACAATAACAACCCTACCCTAAGTGTTTAGCTAGGAAAATACCATCTATTACTTCATGTAGTGTCCAGATTTTACTTATTACAGTAATAACCATAGATGTTTCTTTTATTCTATATTTTGCCCTTAGACTCAATGATGTATGCATGTCTACGGCGTGAATCATCCAATAAAAATATATATCAAGGACGGAAATCGAAACTAGGTCTTCAGCTCGCTAGCTTGAGATATAAGCTGATATACAGCAAGGAATTAGAATTGTAATGAGACAGTAAGAGATTTGCCCGACGGAGATGTCTATTCTGCAGTCAAAAAACATGTGTAATGGTTAAGAGCGTATACTTTCATCCGATATACAGTTATAAGACCTTCACAGGAGCAGACATATAATGATATGGTTCAGTGATGATGAATAGACTGAAGCCTGAAACCGTCTCGCAGAAGCATCGATTTCTAAAGAAATAGGTTAGTGTACCAGTTATTAAGGGGATTCACATTAAATATCATGTGAAAATTCTAATATTTCTACAATATTGTCTGTGAGTTATGATGACACGCCACATAAATCTACTGATATGTGCAAGTCCTTGCGATTACAATCAATTTAGTTTGAAATAATTACAGTTATAATATACAGATTTCGTACCAGTGATCGGCAGTTCTAAATGTACCGACACCATGTTGTCGACACTCAGACGTATTATTCATCGCCAATTGGACGTAAATTTTTATTTCTAGACGTGGGAAAAATTTAGCGATCAAATGCGTATTTTAATTGTCAAATTGATGTGCTGATTCCTCGGACAGCGCCGGTTATTGATACACTTACCCTTCTAGTGAATGAAGAGAATTACTTGAAGATCTCTGATGGAGTAGAGACTGCAATAATCAACACCAGTGTAGCAGTTATTTTGAAATTTAATGGATACATTTGAATGAGACCATCGCAAGGACTGAACGTAGACACAAATGACGCAACTATGAAAATAAGAAGAAAGACATCCATAAGAAGACGAAAGTGTTAAATAGAAAAGTGTTAAGTGGAAACCATAAATACAGTGTTTAATTTACCATTAAAGTAAATATAGCAGGACCAACTTGAAGATGACGAGAGGGAAAGGTCATCAGTAGGACTGACGTACTATTAGATTTTCAGATAAATCAATGAACCCGGTGGAAACTCAGTTCTCAGCAAAGAAAGTTGAAAGGTGTAAAGAAAATACTGAGGGATTCTAAAAAGGAAATGAACTTCAAGACAATATTGTAGGAAGGGAAGTAGATGAAGAAGAGTTGGAGATACTATAGAAAGAGAAGAATTTGACGGAGCACTGAAAGACAGGTGTCAAAATTACAGAACCGTCAGTTTAATAACTCAGGGTTGCAAAATTTTAACACTGATTATTTACAGACGAATAAAAAGGTTGGCAGAAGCCGACCTCGGGGACGATTAGTTCTGATTTACAAGAAATTCAGCAACACGCGTGGCAGTACTCAAATTGCAACTTATCTTAGAAGATAGATAATTGAAAGCAAACCTATATTTCTTTTATAATTTGGAGAAATCTTTTGACAATTTTGACTGTAGTATACTCTTTCATATTCTGAATTCAGTAGGGGTAACACGTAGGGTACGGAAGGTTATTTACAGCATGTACAAAAACCAGACAGCAGTTATAAGATTCGAAGGGCATGAAAGGGAATCATTTGCTAATAGGAGAGGAAGACAAGGTTGTAACCTTTCCCCAATTTTATTCAGTTCATGGAGCAAGTTGAAAAGTAAAACACGAAGAAACTTTCATTCGGAAAGCAAGGATAAATTTGGCTAGGAGATTAAAGTTCAAAGCGAAGAAATAAAAATTTTGCCTCTTTGCCGTTTACATTATAATTCACAGTAGCTAGAAGAGCTAATGTAGCTAGAAGAGCCAGTGAACGGGATGGTTAGTGTCTTGGAAGGCCATTACAAGGTGAACATTAACAAGAGTGAAAGAAAAGGAATGCAGTCTAAGAAAAGCAGGCAATGCAGAAGGGAATATATTAGGTAACGAGACTATAAAGGCGCTAGATGAGTTATGTTACTTGGGCAGTAAAATAGCACACGATGGTCATAGTACAGATGATGTAGAATGCGGAATTCCAATGGGAAGAAGAACATTTTTGAATAAGCGCAAGAGTTTATTTTTATTTTTTTTCGGAAAAAGAGATATAAGTTAACATCGAATATTAGTTTAATTGTTAGGAAGCCTTTTCTGAAGATTTTTGAGTGGAGTATTGTCTTGTATGGTAGTGAAACTTGGACGATAAATACTTCATACAGGAGCAGGATATAAGCTTTTAAAATGTTGTGCTACAGACGAATGCTGAAAATCAAATGGGCAGATCGCGTAATTGATGAAGAGGAACTTGACTAAAAGAAGTGATCGATTAGTAGGACACATTCTTAGGCAGCAAGTATTCGTGAATGTAGCATTGGAGGAAGGGTGTGGGTAAAAATGTCAAAGGGAAACAAAAAATAAGTTCAAATGTTTGTTTCGCCTAAGGGAACTTAACAGCGGGGTCATCAGTCCCTAAACTTACAATCTACTTATGAACTACCTTATACTAAAGACGACGCAAACATCCATGCCCGAGTGGGGATTCGAACTCCCGACGGGGAACGGCCTCGTACATCGGCACATAGCTCCTCAATATGCTTGGCCACTCTGCCGCGGCAAATGTGAACCAAGAGACGAATGCAGTAAGTAGCTCAGTTGATGAGCTGAAGAGGCTTGCTCAGGATTGAGCCGGGTGGAGGGCTGCATCAACCCAGCCACCAGACTGAAGTTCAAATCAACAATATGGTAAAAACACGTGCAAATAAAACTAATCAAAAAAAAAGTATTAAAACTAAATCGTAATGATACACACTTTATAACTTCTTACATGAACAATTTTTAGCAGAAAAGGATTGAAAATTAGTGGTGGTAAGTTTATCTTTTCGAAAGTTAACGACATCAAATAGGCAGTCTGATGTGTCAGTTAATAACAGAAATAGGAATGCAGGAATTTCATAACACGTACACAGGATTTGCAACTTCCAAGGCGTTCAACAATATGGAGTAGTACGGAATTGTGTGGAACATATGGGTAATCTACAGCGGAAGGCGTATAGTATACAATGTTACAAGGACGAAGAGTGGTTGAATTTTGAAAGGAAATAAACTGCTGTGTTCATCAGTCAATTTTTTCATTCAAGGAGAGTGCGTTAAATTTAACGTTAACAATGTGTTGAATTAATTTTAGCCCTAGAAAGTAACACGTCAAAACCTGGGGTTCATATGAATACTACCGACCGTCCACGATGCGCAATGGTGGAAATTGAATTGTAGATGGCCAATACCAAGAAATAGCGAGGGTCACAGCTTTTGTCCCACTCAGGGAGCCACTGTATACAAGGAACGGATAGGATAGTGCGCACGAAGGATTTTGTCACGTTGAAAACTGCAATTCGAAGGCTGGGTCGTTAGTAGAGCACAATTCTTTACACTTAGAACAAGTTTACTGCTAACATAAGGGTACTCTCAGAACAGACTGCCTCCTGATTGGAGTACTCCGCTATTTATACATAGAATTTTCTGGAAATTAGAAGAAGCAGACCCAGGTTCGAGTCCCGACACATTTTCAACTTTCACCATTCGCAGTTAACGTCGTAAATTCCGTGAATATGGAAATCAAAAATGTTCAAATGTTTGTATAGTCTATGGGACTTAACTACGGGGTCGTCAGTCCCTAAACTTACAAACTACTTATGAACTACTTACGAACTAGGACGGCACAAATATCCATGCCCGAGGGGGTATTCGAACCCCCTGCCTCCTGATTGGAGTACTCCGCTATTTATACATAGAATTTTCTGGAAATTAGAAGAAGCAGACCCAGGTTCGAGTCCCGACACATTTTCAACTTTCACCATTCGCAGTTAACGTCGTAAATTCCGTGAATATGGAAATCAAAAATGTTCAAATGTTTGTATAGTCTATGGGACTTAACTACGGGGTCGTCAGTCCCTAAACTTACAAACTACTTATGAACTACTTACGAACTAGGACGGCACAAATATCCATGCCCGAGGGGGTATTCGAACCCCCGACCGTAGTGGCCGTGCAGACTGTGACTGGAGCGCCTCAGTCTCCTCGGCCACCGCGGCCGGCAATATGGAAATCAATAATCGGTGAGAAAGTTATCCCAAACTGACTTCTTTCGGTATAATCCATTCTAGTCTGTAGCAGTGCTACCAGACGAGGAAGACTGATATACACGCACGATGCATGTGGTATCAGCAAGCGTGCTGTCGGTGTACAGAAAAGTCTCACGGTCTGAGTTTCGCCGTGGGCAGACTGTGATGACCCAGACGCCTGGCATTTCGGAAACTGCACGTCATTGTGTGTTTGAGGAGTGCTTTGGTGAGTGTTTCCAACAAGACGTGAAACCGAGGAGAAAACCCGTCAAAATGACGACGAATTGGGTGGCCACCCCTCATTATAGGTGTCGGACGTCCTAGTCTTGGCAGACTGGAAAAGTATTTCAGCCGGTTAACTGTGGCTTAACGAACATCAGGCATCAATGTTGAGCAGTGTACAAGTGTGCCTGAACACCCAATGCATTTAACTCCTACGTGTTTCTGCAACCGACGACCCATGCATGTGCCAGTTTTACCAACACGACATCAACTACTACTGAACCATCGTCAGTGGACGCTGCTAGTCCGGTACCTTCTTCTTTATGGTCGGAGGACGATTCTGTCGTGATCCAAATAATCAGCTCTTTGACACCTGCACTGTGGGGTAGAGACAAGCTGCGAGACACCATGAACGCAAAGAAATGTTGGTTGAAGATCACGTAGACGCTCTTCATGAAGATCATGTCGGGCCCGGTGGTCTTGGGATAAAGCGCTCTACTGGAAACCGAAGGGTCGCGGGTTCGAAACCCTGTCGGACCTCGGTTTTTTTTTTTTTTTTAGTGTGCACTTTAACCCATCCTTCACCTCTCAGAGATGTGAGGAGTCGCCAGAAACGACACGTTGTTCAGATTCCACGTTAAGTTGTAGGTCCCCTTTCCCCGGTTGGATAACTGGAGTAGGCTAGGGACATGCGAGTCGCCGAAGTGGCGTCCAATTAAAAGACTTGCACCATGCCAATGAGCCACAGGGCATTATTATTATTATTATTATGAAGACCATGTTTCCCTAAAGCAGTGGCGAAACTCAACAGGATAATGCACCATGGCATAAGGCCAGGGGAGAGATGAAGTGGTTCAAGAAACACTCTGGCAAACTGCATTTGGTTCACTGGTCCCCCAGTTCGTCAGATTGATTGAACGTGGTCTCAGAGCTGATCGCTCCTATCCAAGGAATATATGGAAATCAGTTGACTCTTGGTACAGCCGGCCGCGGTGGCCGAGGGGACTGAGGCGCTCCAGTCACGGTCTGCATGGCCACTACGGTCGGGTGTTCGAATCCTCCCCCTCGGGCATGGATATTTGTGCCGTCCTTAGGATTAGCTAGTTCGTAAGAAGTTTGTAAGTTTAGGGACTGATGACCCCCTAGTTAAGTCTCATAAACTATAGAAACATTTGAACATTTGAACTCTTGGTACAGATGTGGTCCTTACAGAGTCAAGCGACCTACCAAGACATCATTGATTCCATTCCAAGACGTGTAGCCGTTATTATTTCCTAAGGTGGATATAATAGGTTCAAAGTTACAAGCCTGTTTAACTAATGGGAAGGTAGGGTCATCGTCAGTCACTAGATTTACACACTACTTTAAACTAATATTGAGGATAACACACACACCCATGCCAGAGGGAGGATTCAAACTTCCGGCGGGAGCGGTCGCGCAAGCTGTTACATGCCGCGCCTCAGACCGCGGGGCATCACCCAATGGTGACCTACCGGGTATTATGTAGATTATCATAATGTTCGACTGATAAGGGTAAATATACCATAACTCAATCCAGAAGTGCCGTATTTCCGCGTTCTTCCTACGATCGAAATGGAGTGTAGGCCTATGTACAAAGTAAATCTCAAACTTAATCTTTTATTACCAGTATTGATCCCACAACAATAATGACGTTTTTTCTGCAGACATTTCTCCCAACGCGTTTGACATCTGCGCGGATTGAGATATGCTCGTCATTCTAAAATTTTTATGTCTCTGTACATTCTAACACTAGCATAAATACAACACTATATTTTTGTCTGTGCTGAACCTGGCACATTGCCAAGTTTCCGTTTTACTCAGAGGGCAAACGGTACGGGGGTTATGTCTTGCAGAGTCGTTTTTAGTTTTGGAACATTTCACTGTGAGCCTTTTGATATTTTATTTGTATGATGACAAGCGTACAATAATGTTGGCGAATAAGTGTGATTTAAAAAGTCTTGCGAAGTGAGAAATCAAATTAATGATGGTTGTTAAACCTCCTAAACCGGTGATCTAAATAAAAATTAAAAGCGATTTTGGCTGTTGTCCTTATTGACTGAAAGAATCGTCCCCCAAACGTTTATGATATCTGGCCACATTTAATATTCTGAAATTAAGTCCAAGTTGATCAGTGAATTATAGTCAGAAAAAGAAAAAAAGAAGTTAATTTTTGGACGAGAAAAGCGACGAAACATAAAGTGAAATTAAAACACACAAAAATGTATTGAATTAAACATATATTATAACAAATAAATAATATAATCTAAGTAGGCTGAATTCTGGAAGATATATCTAAAAGATATCATTGATCAGCATGTTGTTGGAAAGTATCATCACTACTGAATGTAATTTACAATCTAAAAGACCTTGTTGGGCAAACTTAAACAAGAAGAAAGGTTTAATTTAATTTTACTTTCGTAGTAAAAGATTGAGGACACGTAGCATTGAAGTGTTTTTGTGCTGTGAAGTACTGTATATACTTACACTCAACTTACCGCAATTATTCAGACAAAATGGTCGAAGTCAAGTAATAATGTTATGATATTACTTCTAGGGAATATAGTATCTAACCTTGAAAATAATAGTCTTAAGTAGGGACTTCGACAAACGGGAATCTCATTAAAAACTACTTACGGTTGCAATGTCTTATTTTTTAGTAAAAACTGGACTTCGAATACTTTATTTATATTCTGTCCAAATACAGCTAAAAGACATTCGTTCTAGTCGGTAATAGTTGGGAAAGAAATATATTAGAAATTTTCAGAACAATCAGTGGCAGATGCGTGACCAAATTTCGACTACATTATCATTTTGTAATTTACTGTCGCACCTTTTGAGTTCATGTTAAGGCAACGTATCAGGGCCGAAGTCATCATTTGGCAGTTTATATACGGCGTGACTTGTTAATACGAGGATTTCAAATTAAATAGTGTCAACTATTTATTGACAGCCGATACAAAAGTGTTGCATGTTTGCACCTTAACTGTCCTAAGTAGTCACCAGCGTTATGTATACCCCTTTGCCAGCGATGTGGACGGCGTAGTACACGGTTAGCAGAGACTTTTCTGTTGATGGCGCGAATGGAGCGGTCTGCTCCCTTTGGAGTCTCTGGAACGGTTTTGAAGCGAAAGCCACGAAGTGGTTGCTTCAATTTAGGAATGAAAATCACAAACTCTTAAGTCCGGGGAGTATGGTAGATGGTACAGTACTTCCCACTCCCATCGACCGAACAGAGTTAAATGTAGTGCAAAATGATGGGTGGATAGCGCAAAAAGTGTTGCTGTTTCTTTCGCAAATCTGGTCACAGGCAATGCTCCACAAACGGACAGTAATACTGTGCATTGACGATCCTACGTGGAGAAACAGGGAACATAATGGGTTAGGAAACTCACCATAACTTTCACCATACTGGGGCTCTGACGCACTTCCGATTTTCGCAGCGACTTGTAATGACGCCATTCGTTCAATTGGCGTTTCAGTTTTCGCTCATACCATGAGGCCTTTATCTCTTCTAGTGTTACTACGATACGGCGTAAGAAGGCCTCTCATTTGCACTCAAAGCGTTCCAAGTGCGTCTGAGCAGCGTCGTAACGCAGCTAGCTGTTTCTGTATTTCCGTCAATTCATGCGGAAACCATCGTGATGGTAATTTTTCGCATGTCCGGCCGTTGCTTCAGGATGCGAAGCGCAATTGTGTGCGCTGATCCGTTTTCGTGGGCGAGCTCACGAATCGTCTGGCGTGGATCACTGTCTACTAACGCGGCAACAGTTTACTGTTCTTCTTCTATAGAGGCGTTAGGACGACCTGTCCGATGCATGTCTGTCACTGTTTTCCGACCTTCGTTGAAGGCTTTTAACCAACGTGCTACTGTTCTCTACGGTAATTCCGATTCCCCGCACGCCTCTTGAAGACCTGGATGACACTGTCTTGATGTACGACCTGTGGCCCATTCTGTTTCGAAAACCATGTGACACCGTTACGTTAGACCCTGGCTCACAAGTGACTGTCTTTTCCTCGATTGTGGGCATGCCGTTGATGTAGACGGGCTAGTCCGTTTGCTCGGAGGTAAGGTAGGTATGTCAGCAACATGTGGTATCAGCGACAATATTTGATTCCATTGCATAGTGCCTCCACATCACTGTTGCCACTATTTAAGTTCCAACCCTCGTAAATAATCTTACTAAAACTAAAATAGATAATGCAGTCTGGTGATTTAGTATTTTGAATAATTGTGTTACAGGAATTTATAACTAAAACGCAGTGCCAATAAGCATATTGAAGGAGTACTGAAAATTTATATTTTACTCTTATTTAATACAAGAAATATAGAGTTGCGCGACAGTCTCTTCTGACGCAAGTTACATGGCTGATGTGATGCAACTTCTCTGTTGACTTTCTTGGCATTGGAGAAGTACAGGCAACACAAGCAGTGTACTTACTGTCTGGAGCAGTTGCTGGAACAGATCGCCGGCCGCGGTAGCCGAGGGGACTAAGGCGCTCCAGTCACGGTCTGCACGGCCACTACGGTCGGGGGTTCGAATCCCCCCTCGGGCATGGATATTTGTGCCGTCCTTTAAGGTAGTTCGTAAGTAGTTTGTAAGTTTATGGACTGATGACCCCGTAGTTAAGTCCCATAAATTATACAAACATTTGAACATTTGGAACGATCGGAAGTCTTCCCCAATCCGTCGCATTTGCATGGTTCAAGTGTGGGCGTTTACATCTTTGTGCGAGTTGAATTACGCTTATTGACAATCTAGGGAATTGTGTTCATAACGCAGTGTACACTTTAAACCGCAGTGTTCATGAGACGATGGAACCAAGGTGATGGACAATCTGTGTGTGTGTGTGGGTTTGTGTGTATCTGTGTTCCACTAGAACAAATGTAACCCCTAAATATTCATATACATAATCTTAAATTTCGAAATTTTATGACTTCTGCTGGATGTTCTCAAGATCGACTATTTTTCTGTGACACTTGAAAATTTGTGCCCGAGCGGGTTGGAGCCCGCTCCGGCACAAATTTTCATATGTTTGTCTCAAAATAGCTGTTGTTGCCCGCTCGCAGACTGAGGCGTCGCCAGTAGTCGAGTGGGAAGTCGTTTCACGGTTAGCAGGAAATGGAAGGCGTCCAGAGGTGGTGAGAAATGGTGTGGGGAGGGGGAGGGGGTAGGAGAGCAGGGGTGGTCGCAACTAGTCGAAAGCAGGTTCAGGCAAACAGGCTAAATATCCTGTATGTGCTGGTATAGGTCATGGGTGATGTACAATCATTTGTCCAAGCAATGCCTCTCATAAGGCTCTTCCAAGTGATGATATTCAGCTGCAATGTATTTAGAAAAGGAAAAAATAATCCTCGTGCTAACAGCTTTACAGTATTTTTATTTAGTTAGCCTCTACCGGTTTCGGCACTGTACGCCATCAACAGAAAATTGTGAAACATATTACACATGAATTAGTACTATAACAACTTTTTTTTTTTCTAGATGCCTCTCAGTCTACACGATACAGACATTCACAGAGTGTGGGCGAACTCCAACATTAGCCCCCTAGGGATTTGGTTGTCACGGGGGTGCAAAATCCATTGCTGTGTGGACACTAGAGTAGTAATTGAAAATACTGAAAGGACTTTGAGGAAGCCATTAAAAGCACTCTGCATGTGATAGATCATTTCATTATGAATGACAGACTTAAAAAAAGATTATTTCCTTTAGTAAATCCCTATAGATTACGAGTCTCACTTGTGAGATTAAGAAAGAAGCAAAGAGGAAGGACAAGCCGGCCGCGGTGGCCGAGGTGACTGAGGCGCTCCAGTCACGGTCAGCACGGCCACTACGGTCGGGGGTTCGAATCCCCCCTCGGGCATGGATATTTGTGCCGTCCTAGTTCGTAAGTAGTTCATAAGTAGTTTGTAAGTTTAGGGAATGATGACCCCGTAGTTAAGTCCCATAAGCTTAACGAACATTTGAACATTTGAGGAAGGAAAAATTAGGACTTAACGTCCCGTCGACAACGTGGTCATCAGACTATGGGCAAAAGCGGTTTTCGGTTATGAATGGGGAAGGAAATCGGTCGTGTTTGTTGAAAGGAACCATCCTGGAATGTGTCTGAAGCGATTTAGAGAATTCGAGTTCAGTGTCTTCGCACTACGCCATCTCGCTCCGTAGATTAAGGCAGAGTTCACTGTTCTGACACAAATGATCTCAAAACATTAATACAATTCTGTGGTACTACTCTGTACTTCCTCTATCAGTTAATTATCCTACAATGGAAGAAGTGATTTTATTGATCTCACTTTCTAAGGTCGTTTTCTACGACATGTAATCTTAGTAATACCTTTAGCGATTCTCACAGTCACAAGTAATTCATTCATACAGGACAGCCTTTAACCAAACGACTTTTCGTGATGATGTTAGTTTCAGAGTAACATCTTTCTCAAAATGCATCCAAACCAATAAACGCAACGCACAAAACATTCAGCTCTAATAGTACAATACAAATGTTATACTGCGCTTCTTATCACAAAAAAACAACAACAACAATAATGAAACTCTGAGGTGCCGAAATAAACATTACTCCATGCTGTTCCTGGTTACATTCAATTAAATATCGCATTATGTAGTGCAGTTAATTAAAGAAATTTTGCCAAGCGTAGTGCTGTGTATGAGCCACATTTTTCGTAGTCGAATCTCGTTAGTTTTTGTGTTACATTCCTTATCTCGCCATCACTTTTCTGTAACTGTGACGTCGAGCTCATAAAACTGTCCACGTCACGAACGTTGTGGCTGTCGAAATATCAGGATTATCTATCATGGTGGCCATCGTAAATCACTCAAACAAAGCCACTTATCTGATATCGAATGCAAATGCGTCACGTCGCTATCACACCGTATTGAAACTTCAGCCATAACTATGAAACGGACGTTATTTGAAAAACGAGATATAAAACCGAACTGTTATTTACAACTGCAAGCTAACTGAAGCAGTGTATGTACGGTAGCAAATTTCTGAATATCAGCCAGAAAAATTAGAAAATTCACAAGGTGAAAAAATTGTTAAAGAACAATTGGCTGATAAATCAGATTTTTGTACTTCCACATACACGACTGTTGCTTACCCACGTTCAAGGCGATATTCATACATTAAACATAAGCAAATTGTTCCCTCGTTTGCTACATAACATACATACGAAATAAAACATGTTAAATACGCCAAAGTGAAGGTGAAAATTATGCATTTAGAAATAGAAAGGGAAACCTTAAATACGTCAATTAAAATATTGTTCATTTACAAATAGAAAGGGAGAATTCGATAAGGGAAAGGGGAGAAAAGCCTTTTAGACAGGCATGGCAAACATTTCCGCCCGGTGGACGCACCCGCTTTCCGTGAACGGAGTACACTGTATAGTCCAGTCATTTGGTTGTTTTACCTGGAACGTTTTGCCGGAGTTTTGAAAATTGGTATACTTATAGATTTTGACCTGCTCTTTTCGAATTTCCACTTTTGGAAAAATGGCGCCCAAAAACAGTTTTTTGACGATATCTCCTTTCCGACGCATTTTACGATGAAAATAGTTACGGGATACATTATACTATAGAAAAATTCCTATAATTTATGTAGTAACATTTTTTAATTAATAGTTTCAGATTAAGGTCGCCGCAAAGTCTACTGCAACACGCGTATTGACGAAAAGATTCATTTCCACACTACCATGATCCACTGACCATTAAATTTATTGCATTCTCTTTCGCCACGCTATGCCGGACGGACCAAGTTCTGGGAGTTCTTCATGTACATATTCGAGCAAAATTTCACGGATATAAAACTCTTACGCACTACCCACAATAGGGTTCTTCAACGATATCAACCTTCGATTTCGTTGTAGGTTTGAAGAACAGTCTTCGTTCCTTCCTCTTGATCACTATCATGTTGTGGAACTTGGGAATTATGACAGGTACTACTGCAGTTCACGCAAATAAGAAAAATAAAAAATTCAAATGTTTGTATAGTCTATGGGACTTAACTACGGGGTCATCAGTCCCTAAACATACAAACTACTTATGAATTACTTACGAACTAGGACTGCACAAATATCCATGCCCGAGGGAGGATTCGAACCCCCGACCGTAGTGGCCGTGCAGACCGTGACTGAAGCGCCTGTGTCCCCTCGGCCACCGCGGCCGGCTCAAGCAAATAACGAAGCATTTTAATCCAACCTTTCTGTATCCACAAGCTCTCTGACATCCCTTTCTGCACTTGCAAGAAATGCGTGTCAATAGTTTCACTGGACCTAGGGGCTCGAATGTAGTGACAGCAATTCGACCATTCTTACTTTTTTACATCCCCATCGTTTTGCATTTTTTTCTACTCTACACCACCGCTGAACTTGGTGATAGGTTAGATCCGAATGTTATCGTCCTGCTGCTTTTGTCAGTGGCAGCGATGCAAGATGAAATTTACCTCTGAATGCTGATTTTGTGAAGCATTTATATCTACAGTTGTTTAACGACATACTTTTTACGTCACTGTAACCATGTAATGCAAGGACGAAGCGTTCTCCAGTTTTAGCAATGATTTCGGACTCGCTATTTTGGTTTTCAAATACCCCGATAAGCTCATTTAAATCTGTTTTTATTATTATTATTATTGACACATTTCATTTTTCCTTGACTGAAGAGTGCTGATGTTGTATCACAGCCACTGAAGGCATGCAGCCGGCCGCGGTGGCCGAGGGGACAGGCGCTTCAGTCAAGGTCTGCACGGCCACTACGGTCGGGGGTTCGAATCCCCCCTCGGGCATGGATATTTGTGTCGTCCTAGTTCGTAAGTAGTTCATAAGTAGTTTGTAAGTTTAGGGACTGATGACCCCGTAGTTAAGTCCCATAAGCTTTACAAACATTTGAACATTTGAAGGCATGCAAGAATAGTATGATATCTGCAACTGTTTTATCTATGACACTTTCTGTTGAATAAATTAGTTGCGAAATTATTTCTTTTCTTGGTTTGATACTGTATATGTTTGAACGCGGGAATAGAGCCGTCAAAAGAATAAGATGATAACATCTTCACGACAACTATTACGAAATCAAATTCAGATGAAATGTTGATCGCCGTGTTATTGGCGTATCTTTCCTTCCTTTCTTAACCATGAAGTTTGCATGTGATTCTTCAGTTTCTCCCGGCGTATTTGATGATCAAAATATCCACGGGTGTACTGCCGGTATATAGTGTCCAACGGGACCCGTTGGACACTATAGACCGGCAGTACACCCGTGGATATTTTGATCATGAAGTTTGCAGCTTCAAATTTGGTTTTCAACATTCTAATTAGAAGGGTTCTTGTTTGCATCGTTGCCCAGAAACTTGTATTGCGACACAGTTGCGATCACTGTCTCGTCGAAAAGGATATCTATTGAAGCATGTTACCGTGATCAGCGGTACCGCATATTTGGTACTACGTTCTGTTGCTATATTTCCATCGTATACGATCATGGCACTGGATGTATATTTTTATTTACCAAATGCAACGTAATTATTGCAAATGGAATTAAAACGATTCACCTCGATTCCAAACGACTCGGTGCAATAAATATCCTCCGTCGATGACATACATGGAATTCCCAAAATTTATATCTCCATAACTTTCCTCAAATGCACGTGCGCATGCCTTTGTCATTGAAAAGCGATAACGAAAACGGCGCAAGTTCGTATATGAAGAAATTTTCAAGTTCCTCATCATATTTTTGCAATGCATATTCCTTAAGAAATTAACAATGGATTAATCGGCATAATGTCGTCATCTATTCGGACGCCTGTATTCATAACACCAAGTGTATCATTCAAATGAATTTTACGTTGTAGAAATCTCCACCGATGATGTTTCAAATTCCACTGCTACCAATTTCTTCAGGCATGACAGTTTATTTTCTCATCTCCAATCATTCCAGTGCTTAATGACATGCGTTCCTTTACTTCTGGTTAAGGAAAATGCTGGGACAACCAATCCGTTAGCTTTTGTACGTCGCCGCGAGGCCGTTCCTCGTCATTCTTTTTTTAATATTTTTTTCAAATTTTTTAGTTATTTATTTATTTTACTTATGGGACTTAACTACGGGGTTGTCAGTCCGTAAGCTTGTAAACTACTTATGAACTAGCTAAGACTAAGGGCTGCACAAATATCCATGCCCGAGGGGGGATAAGAACCCCCGACCGTAGTGGCCGTACAGACCGTGACTGGCGCGCCTCAGTCCCCTCGGTCACCGCGGCCGGCGTCAGGGGTTCGAATTCCCCGTCGGGCATCGATGTTCGTGCTGTCTTTAGTGTAAGTTAGTTCATAAGTAGTTTGTAAGTTTAGGGACTGATAACCCTGCAGTTAAGCCCCATAAGCTTCACAAACGTTTGAACATTTGAATTTTGTACGTCGCCATTGTCACGATTAATCCGTGAGTTTATTTCGATATGCTGTTTGGAAGTAGTGCGATCTACGTTGCAAAATTGTCCAACTTCGTCACATACTTTGTGCAGGAATACCAATCTTAATGTCCACATGGAAAGCACGCTTTCCTTTCTTTTAGTACTTGACTTACGAAATGTCTCCAATTCTTTCTCCTTCCCTTCACCCACCTCATTTCTTGCAATGGGTTTTCACACATAAACAGTTCCCTTCCTCAGGATCGATGGCACTGAAAATGCGAACGACACTGTAGAACGATACACTCTCATTGATTTTGAGACACAACATATGAGCTCGGTTGCAAGGGTAAAGAAAGGAAATCCCGCTATACCTCTGACAGACCAAGTAATCTCAAGTAGCTTGCAGTACGATAGGTTTCCACCGAGCGCTGAAATATTTTTTGCTAAGCAGACTTTGCAGCACTCGTATGTGTAAGGGGTCTGAATGTCCCCAGGGTCAAGAAGGGAAATTCCGCCGTACCTGAGACAGGCCGTTTAGCCACAGCCATGCCACAGCAGACGAGGTTTTAAAGGCTAAGTAAAATATTTTTCGTTTAGTAGCCTTTGTTGCGCTCGTTAGCGGATACTATTCATTAAAAAAAAAATGTTTAGGACATAAATTGTAAGAAATTTTCTCTAGTTTAATTTATCTCCTAATTATTTTCATTGTAAAATCCGTCGGAAAGGAGATATCGTGCCGCGGTGGAGTAGCCGAGCGGTCTAAAGCGTCTCGCTGCGGAGCGCGCGGTTGCTCGCCGTGGAGGTTCGAGTCCTCCCTGGGGCATGGGTGTGTGTGTTGTCCGTAGTTAGTTTAACTAGGTTTAAGTAGTTCGTAAGCTACGGACTGATGACCACGCAGTTTGGTCCGATAGATTTACAAACATTTGAACATTTGGAGATATCGTCAAAAACTGTTTTGGGCGCCATTTTTCCAATATGGCGGTGCGAGCGACGAAGATATGAGATGGCAAAGCGAAAATTCGAAAAGAGGAGGTCAAAATCTTCGAGTATACCAGTTTTCTAAAACTCCCGCAAAATTTTACAGGTAACCCCGTTTTTGGACACCAAATGACTGGAATAAGTAGTTCATCGCCCCGACAGCGACCGTGTGTCTTTTGTGTTGGCAACGGAGCCAGAGAGAGAGAGAGAGAGAGAGAGAGAGAGAGAGAGAGAGATGGCTGCGGAAAGAGTGAGACCGCAAAGCACTGCTCTGCTTGCCACCGCGGCCGGCAATTCAGTTTCAGCCTGGCTGACTGTAGCGGCGATGTTCCTCTTCCTGCTCGCCACTCTGCCCCACACGCCGCTGCGCACAGTGCGCGGGGCAGGGGCGCGGCAAAGGCGCCCGTGCTCGCGGGGCGGTGTTTGGCCATGCCTGCTTTAAGATTTAAACACAGCTAGTAGTTCCTATGTAATTGAAGCCGGCTGCGGTGGTCGAGCGGTCTGCGGCGCGCCAGTCACGTTCTGCACGGCCACTACGGTCGGGGGCTCGAATCCCCCCTTAGGCATGTATATTTGCATTATCCCTGGTATTAGCTAGTTCATAAGTAGTTTGTATGTTTAGGGACTGATGACCCCGTAGTTAAGTCTACTGATGGGACAACCGACTGTTTTTAACAACCGATTGGTCAATCGGTTGTTTTTTCGTTCAGTCGGTTTTTTCAGTCGAATGAAACAACCGAATGAAAAGAGTCTCTGCGGCCGAATGAATGTTTTCACTCACTGGCGGGGTTTGAGTGGTTTCAGTCGATGCGAAACAATCGAATGAAACCAGTCTCTGTCGGTTACAGCCGCTATATGAATGTTTTCACTCATTCAGTGAGTTTGAGTGGTTTCAGTCGATGCGCGACCACCGAATGAAACAAGTCTCTGTTCTTTACATGAATGTTCTCGGCATTGAATGGTTTCACTTGATGCGATACAACCGACTGGAAAAAGTCTGTCGGTTTCTGCAGTTATATGGATGTTTTTATTAATTCATCGACTTTGTGTGACTTTATTTGCTTACTCCTTCAGCCTTTTCGGGTATAAATGAACCGTGAATCAGCATGAAACATTCTCAGAGACAAATCTTAAAAATATAGCAGTGTGTCCGAGTGTGTGTTTCTATTGCATGCAAATCTGCAGTTTTGTTCCAATCTTGATGAAATTTTGCATACTTCACCTTCAAAGCAAGAGGAACGTCACTGTCTATATCAAATTTCATTCGGTGCACAGCGGAGGGTACTTTACGTACTAACTTCGACAAAAACCACAATTTGGCTGCGATCTTGATGAAATTTTGCACACTTGACCTTTAAAACAAGGCGAAGGTAACTGTGTTCAATAAATTTTGTAGGTGCATGGCGGAGGGTACTTACCTACTAACTTCGACAAATTCCGTTTGTATTCGAATTTTAACGATATATTTCACTCTTCACCTTCAAAGAAAGAGAATGGTCACCCTCTACATCTACTTTAGTTTGATGCATGAGAGAAGGTATTCCAGACTTCGACGCCAACATAGAGTTTTGATGAAATTTTGCACACTTGACTTTCAAAACAAGTGGCAGTTCACTGTTCATCTAAGATTTTGTGTGGTACATGGCGGAGGGATGGAATAAACCTCCACACTGTTTCACTGATAACCACAGAAATATCTGTGACAAGTGTGAATAACTATGAAACTTGAGGTGAATGTTTTCATACGCTGTTGACGAATACAGACGCGCTGAAGAAAATTTACAGCACTGATAAATGTTGTATGTCTTCTCGTACTCCTTCAAAGTAGATGGAATAATAATAATTTATAAGAAATATTTTTATACAAAATACTTTAATAAACTTTTCTTTTTTTTTTACAATACCTAATGTTTTAGTGATCTTCGAATTTGGATCTAACAAATATGCTCAAAGTTAAAATACTTAACTCTGTCCTACTAGTACCTTAGATATGTATGAACAGTAAGCCGCCAACCGCACGTTTCTACCTGTTCCCACTTAGGAGATACAGCATGCGAGATTAAACTTGTAGCGATCATTTTGGTACACCCTGTAGTTTCCACGCTTCTTTATTGAGACAGTAAGAAACCGACAACAATCGGCGATGGCACGCCTCGCGACGCCGCCAGACACTGTTGTGTGGAGTTTTGTTAAGGCGCGCGCCTGCTGGCGCTGTCAGCAGTGAAAACGCCAGCGAGGCAGCACCCCCTCTCGTGTCCCCGCTCCCCGCGGTACTTAGTGGTCATTGGCCACTTATCTTCTACAGATTGTGGGTGTCTGCGAAGGTAATCTCATCGGGCCCAGATGACCGGTGTTTTTGAAGTCTGGGGTGGGCAATTAAAGTGGTCGCAGGACTGCTCCAGTGACATGACATCTAATTAGTTACTCGTTGATGGCACCTCGAACAATTTAATCAACAACAAAATATGAATCACTGTTACTGTGTATTATAAAACGAAAAGTTACTTCATTCAGTACATAATTAAATGAACATTGTAATACGCATTTTAACTTTGGCATACCCCTTTTACATGGCTGTATTATGTAGCACTGCTGTAGTTATCTGATGTGCATGTCAGTTTCATTCATAGAAATAAATGGAAAGCTCTGTAAGCTAAAACACTAATCAGTCGTTTCAGTTGGGATAATGATCACATGGTTCAACCGACAGAAAAACTTACTGCCTCTTTTCACTTGAAAAGAAAGAATGAGTAATTCATTCAATGAACAAAACTGCAAAACTGTCGCATGTTTTCATTTGGTTGCTCCCACAGACAACTTTCATTGGAAAAAATTAACGAATATTAATCCAACATAGTAAAACTACGACCGACTGACTATTTCATTCGGTTGCTCCCATCCACTGATTTAACGCAAAAGGAATGACTGGTCCAACCGACTGTGTCGATTTTTTTATTCGGTTGCTCCGACCGACTGATTTCACTCAAAAGAAGGAATGAGTAGTCCAACCGACTGCGTCGATTTTTTTCATTCGGTTGATCCCACCGACTGGTTTCACTCAAAAGAACGAATGAATAGTGCAACCGACTGAATCGGTTGTTTCATTCGGTTGGTCCCACCGACTGTTTTCACTCAGAAGAATGAATGAATAATTCAACCGATACTAGAAACTACAACCGAATGATCGTTGTTTTTTTTCCTAACAACCGAATGAATCGATTGTTTTCATTCGATTGTTCCCATCACTAGTTAAGTCCCATAAGTTCTACAAAGATTTGAACATTTTTGATTTTGTAATTGAAGGAGAAAGACCTACATTTCTAATTATTTGTAGACAAAGGACAGCAGTGATTATATGTAAGGTTTATCAGTCGCAGAAAGCAGATTTCATTTTCGTATTCAAATTATCATCATAAAAGGAATGCAAGGTAAAGTTCTTTCCCACTTTGAAATTACTGTCATAAATGGCAGTAACGTTGAAGCCGCCAAACAGGCTCATGCCAATCAATTGCCGACGTCAATTTGACCAACAAGAAAGGTAACACTGCATGCCTATGACCCGACTGCACCTGAGTAACGGAAACCAAATGTGTCTGCAGACCTTAGATGTGGTTTGGAGATGGTCTGCCCGACAACTGGTTTTGTGGTTGAAAGCAATTTATTGCTGGTTGGTTGGTGTTGGTGTTTGGATGTTTTAGGGGGACAAAACTGCGGAGGTCATCAGTCTCCCGTTCTATCATTGGGCGTCACAAGAAGAGGTTAGCACCATTTAGTTTTCACTAGAAATTCAGGATTGTAGGTAATTTACCGAATGGTACCCTTGCTCTGTGTGGGATAGTTGGGGAATGCTGTAGTCTTACTGTAATAATTCTTTAATATGTACAGGAGTATATTATTTCTTTTCTTCCTCCACTCCGAGGAGTGGAGCGGGCTGTTTGAGATCCGGTGCATAAATGGTGGCGGTTCCATTGAGCCAATTAATAGACATGCGGATCACTTTTGTAATACGACACCTGCATATGCAACAGTGAGAAACGGAACAGCGGTTGTTCAGTTGAGCAATGCGGAATGTAAGGTGCCCTAGTAGACGAAATTTACTATCAAGTCTTTCGCTGCGGCTAGTCAGCTTTATCGGTTAGCACTCTCGTCATTACAAATAATATTCGCGAGATTTTGCGAGCTTCTTATGACATCAGTAGGTAGACGGGTGACCGCTGTGTTTGACTCGGTATTCCAAACCACTTTTGAAGATGAGGAAGCAGTGACTGGTATCAAGAGATGATGTTTAACGCTTCTTTAAATTACAAGGGAGTATTTACGTATGAATATACCTATTAAATTAATTCTTCTATATATCAGAAATACTGTCTGATTACATAGGTTAGAGTCTCATGTTACTTCAGATATTTTTAGTATTATAATCTATTTCAGTATCTATAAAAGTGTTAGATGATTAACTTGCCATTATCAAGTCAATCTGACCTCTCTGGTGCGGGGACTGGGAACGACAAGAAACTAAGGGGAACTACAGCCGCTAAATTTCTCTAGGTGATGCAAGTGTACTGGAAGGTTTGATAATGATGGAATGCTCTTCAGTAAAAGAATTAATTGATGAAACGTTCACCTACTTGTATCTCAAAATTTTAAAATATTTGAAAACCTATTTGACAAAACTGCTATGCTCATCAGTCCCTAGAGCTACAAACTACTTAAACTACCGGAGGGAGGACTCCCACCTCCGGCGGGTTTGGCTACTCTGTCCGTAGCATTACGCCTTAGACCACGCGGCCATTCCGCGCGGCACTTGTATGTTCTTGTGCAAACTACTCGGAAAGGTGTTCTGAAATGATAACCAAAGTGGAATTATTATGATAGGAGATACCTTGCCGGCCGCGGTGGCCGAGGGGACTGAGGCGCTCCAGTCACGGTCTGCACGGCCACTACGGTAGGGGGTTCGAATCCCCCCTCGGGCATGGATATTTGTGCCGTCCTAGTTCGTAAGTAGTTCATAAGTAGTTTGTAAGTTAAGTCCCATAAGCTTAACAAACATTTGAACATTTGATTTGGAGATACCTTTACCAAGTTGGTGAGATGTAAAATTTTAGAAGGGAAGAAGATACCATCAAACTAGACGTATCAGAATTAAGCAAATTGCTGACATAGAAAGAGCGCATATGAACACTGCATTATCACCTCAGAATTAGAATGGTATTGCAGTAGTACTCTTAACAGTTAACGAAAATCAGGAATACTTTAGGTACTATGAAAATCACAGTGAAGGTATCACCGTAGTCACGACAGAACACCTACCTACAGTAATAACAGGTTATATACTAACCAACTCCTCTGTGTAAAGTGACTGAAAGATTTAATTATTGGAGTTATTACTATAGTAGAATAAGAAAGAGAAGGAATAACAGTAGAAGAAAATATAGAATTACTTAAGGAAAGAAATTAAAAGCTTCGTCGTAGGGTTTCGTAGAGAGCGTAATTTCATGTACACTGATAGTTGGATTAAGAATCACAATAAAAAGTCAAATTCGTTGAAGACTTCCGACAACACGACAGCAAGCGAAAAAAAAAAAAAGGGTAGATATGGACGTTATTGGTTTCGAAATACCAATTGAATAATATGCAAAAAAAGTATAAATAGTGTCATAGGAATCATTGTGCTACGGTTTACTGAAGCAGGGAAGATGGATTTTGGCATTCAAAACAGAGATAGAGAGTACAATTAGTTTCAATTACTCGATAACGCAGGGGACACGAAATTTTGTTGATGTAATGAGAAACTATAATAATGCGATAAGCGAAGCAGGTGAAACGGAAGTGAGATGTCTGAAATATGGTGTGGTAAAGATGAGTGGCTAGAGATTAAATGCTAAGATGTAGAAACATAAATGGCTAAGGGAAGGGTACTTACCACCTAATGGAAAGCTAAGAACAAGTATCAGTGTGAGTGTTAAGAGATCATTTGCTAGGTAGTAGGATATAGAGAAATATGCGTAGATGAATATGAGGTAGGAGATATGATATTGCGAGAGAACTTTGACGCAGCTATGTTGAAATTAAAGTTGTGAGGACGGACCGTGAGTCGTGCCGGGATAGCTTAGTGCTAGAGCGCTTGCTCGCGTAAGGCAAAGAGGTCCCACGTTCGAGTCTCGGTTCCACCACACAATTTTAATCTGCCTGGAAGTTTCATATCAGCGCACACTCCGCTGCAGAGCGAAAGTTTCATTCTGGAAACATCCCTTAGGCTGAGGCTAAGCAATGTCTCCACCATATCCTTGCTTCCAGGAGTGTTAGTTCTGCAAGTTTGTGTGAGCGAGGCATCCTCGGCTGCAAGAAGTGTCTGGCCCAGCACAGGCACTTAAACATCCCCCCCCCCCCCCTGGGCACGTCCTTTAAGAAATGTTCAAATGTTTGTTAAGCTTATGGGACTTAACTACGGGGTCATCAGTCCCTAAACTTACAAACTACTTATGAACTACTTACGAACTAGGACGGCACAAATATCCATGCCCGAGGGGGATTCGAACCCCCGACCGTAGTGGCCGTGTAGACCGTGACTGAAGCGCCTCAGTCTCCTCAGCCACCGCGGCCGGCACGTCCTTTAAGAGAAGAGAATAATGGATTCTAGTCAAAGCGATAATTAAGCTACAGGAAAGCCCGCGGGTTAAGAAAATGATGCAATCCATCGTTACCATAGCGTCTGGAAACGGCCAAAACAGGCCGTTGCTTAGCAAATACTGGAACCTAACCTGTATGTTAACTGTGTCGCTATTGCCCAGTTTAAAGTGATCGCCTTCCCTTGTTTGAATGCGAGATGTCGATAGGTAGGAAATTCCTCCGACGTGGTGATACTGCCCGAGGAGAGTGAACTCTGCCTCGATATACTTAATGGGATAGACGAATTTTTCGGGGACATCTTCGACGGTCCTGAAAGCGAGAACACGTAGCGATGCGTGTGCGCAAGTCTGTGTTCACAGTGAGTGCGCAGAAAGACTCGATTACTGTATTTTACTGTGCAGGAGCCCTCTGTCCAAAGTTAGTCTATGTGATACTCCAGTGGAACACACTATAGACTGCGCAGTATTCACTGTGTTGGCAGCGATACCTAATGCCCGGCATGAACACGTACAGCTAGTAATGGTCAACACGTATTGAGTAGTATCGTGGTGGGTTGGCGAGGCCTACCTTTCCTTCCGATCAGCAGTTATAGGCGTCAGTAACGACAGCTCACAATATTTATCAAAACGCGACAGCCTCGGCTACAATTAATGTAAATGAATAGGTTTATAGTCAAGTAGGTTCGTCACTTAAGCCATTCTGTAGATTGTATAGTATTTAGTTAAGTGACGTTTATTGTTTACATAATTGTTTAAATAATTCTGAATTTTTTAAGATTATTCTTAAAATCTCATCAACATCTGTCATTTCATTAACGGTTACTATCATAATGTTCACTTTGTATGATAACAGTTAATAATTATATTTATTGTAGGTTTCGTCTGCAAAAACGTTATTTGTACAAAAAGTACGTAAGTTTCACATTCTTTAAGTATATACCTCAGGTAGCTAACGACATCAATTAAGTACTCCGTCTGATCCTGACTAGTTCATCATTTAGATTTCTTACAGGAGATGTCGTTTGGGTTTATTTATTCAGAAGTGATAAAGTTCGGACATGGAAAATTCTTATGAATCTACTGAATGTGCTGTTGTGTTCTTCCTTGCAGAAGCCAACGTTACATTGTTAGATTATCGCGTTGTGCAATGAAGTTAGATGGAAGATGAAACAAATTAAAATTATTACAACAGTGCAATTCACGTTAGAACAACATAACGGCAGTTGAATGAGACGTGAGGTCGTCCACTCAACATTTTTTTAAGGATAAAATTTGTTCCTCGGGTGAAACACTCATTCATAATCTCCTTGCTGACTCTTTCTTCTGACAGGTATTTTAGAAATTATGCCCTGTTCTCTTTCTTCTTAGCTTGAATATTTTGTTCTATTAAGTGTTTATATTTCTTTACAACAGTGTTCAAATCATTAATGTATTGCATTTTGTTTATTGCACCAGGATTCAGGAAGAAATTTTAATTGATTTTTAGATTTCTGTTTCCTTAAAAGAAACGAGTGGGATTTGGAAAAATAAGTTTTCCCTGTGGACTGTGGTCAGAGCTGCGCATGAAAGGAAAACACTAGAATTAGACATTAACGATAAGACATATCTTTATTTTTCTACATAATTTCCAAGTAGATTTAGACATTTATCATACGGCTTTATAAGCTTCAAAAAGGCCTTCCAGGAAAAAAATCATGGCGTTGCATACGGAAGAAGCGTTGAACTGCTTGTTTGATGTCAGGATTGCTTCCACGGCGCCTTCCGCCGAGAGTCTTCTTCAAAGCTGAAAACAGATGGAAGTCACTCGGTGCGAGATCAGGACTGTATGGCGGATGTTGTAGGCGCTTCCTACCAAGAGTTACAATATGGTTTTGCATTGCCGTCGCCGAGCGTGGTCTCGCATTGTCATCCAACAGCAGAACGCCAGATTTGAGAAGGCCAGGCCGCTTTTTCCGAATCACCTCTTTCAGCGTTTGTATCCTTCAAAGAGTCCAGCAACAAAACTCCCTGGGCGTTCCAGAAGACGGTGAGTAGCACTTCACCTTCTGACGGAGTGCTTTTGAACTTCTTTAGGGCAGGTGATGACGGATGACTGCAATCCATAGACGTTCGTCGCTTCTTCCGTATGCAACGCCCTAATTTTTTCCTGGACGGCGTTTTCAAGCTTATAAAGCGGTTTGGCAGATTCTCAATGTACTTGGAAATTATGCAGAAAAATAAAGATATGTCTTACCTTTAATAACTCATTATATATTTTTTTCTTTTCATACAGAACTCTACCCACAGTAGACAGAGGAAAATTATTTTCCAAATCCAAAAATGTTCAAATGTTTGTTAAGCTTAAGGGACTTAACTGCGGGATAATAAGTCCCTAAACTTAAAAAACTGCTTATGAACTAACACTAAGCACAAACATCAATGCCTGAGGGAGGATTCGCTCCCCCGACGGGAAACGGTCTCGCGCATCGGTGCACATCGCCTCAATGCTCTCGGCCACTCCTCCGCGGCCAACTAAATAATAATAATAATAATAATAAAACAATAAAAAAACGAAAGTTCAAATGTTTGTAGAGCTTATGGGACTTAACTACGGGGTCATCAGTCCCTAAACTCACAAACTAGCTTATACTAAAGACGGTATAAACATCCATGCCCGATGGCGTATTCGAACCCTCGACTGCAGCGGCCGTGCAGACCGTGACTGATAGGCCGCAGACCGCTCGGCCACTGCGGCCGGCGCAGCCAACTCCCACTCGTCTTTAGGAGTTCCTCATTGCTAAATTACTAACTACGTCGTTCTCTTTGTTTTACGTCATTTCATATATTTATTTATTTTTCGCGTTGTCTGAATCTGCAGCACCAGGATTTTTTCCTTAGAAGGTAGGTATTTTCTAAGATAGTATTGCGTTTGACTTAATGAACTTGTTTTGAGACAGAAACTAAAATCCATTATTCATGTCCCATTTGTAATATAGTGGAAGTATTTTTCAATATTCATATAGTCCTCTCGTTTACAACTACATAAATTTTCAAGCTGGATTCCTAACTCTATACGAAAGCAATGGTATGAACGCCCTTGGTTTTAAGTGTAGCATCAGCACAATAGTATGAGGGTTTGGTCGTTGCCGGCCGTGGTGGCCGAGGGGACTGAGTCGCGTCAGTCACGGTCTGCACGGCCACTACGGTCGGGGGTTCGAATCCCCCCTCGGGCATGGATATTTGTGCCGTCCTTAGGATTAGCTAGTTCATAAGTAGTTTGTAAGTTTAGGGACTGATAACCCCGCAGTTAAGTCCCTTAAGCTTAACAAACATTTGAACATTTTTTGTTTGTTTGGTCGTTTCCTCGAAAAACAATAGGAACAACTTACGAAATTATAAAAATTTTACTTGAAGGTACTACAGATCATGAACTACGCACAAAATGCAAGCTCAGAACGTCCGAAACAACAGCGCCCATCCTACGCAAAGTATGCCTAACTGGCCAATAACGTCACGTAGCCATACAGGACACCGGCAAACGGGCGGAAAACCGGAATGCAAGACCTCCGCAGCAGTTACAAAGTTTCCGATTTCGTGTGTTTTGTTCGGAGACTGATTCAGTAGAGTTACTTAATTCAAGATTTTTGTTTTACAGCAGCAGGTACAAGTTGGGGAATTCGTGTGAGCCGTGGAAGGTTTCACTTTACTTTTGCCTCCTCAAAATGAATAAAAATTAGTATATATGTATATGTCAAAATTAATTTAGGAACGGAGAGTAGCTTCAGTTTTCCATTACTGTAACAAAAATTACAAATTATAACTGTCGCAATCAGTAGGGAAACACATGTGGTCATGGGAGTCGATGTCAGAATTGTGATAGAAATATTCCGACGGAGGGACACTGAAGACGCATTTTGATTTGTGAATCAAACATGGCCGGCCGCGGTGGCCGAGGGGACTGAGGCGCTCCAGTCGCGGTCTGCACGGCAACTACGGCCGGGGGTTCGAATCCCCCCTCGGGCATGGATATTTGTGCCGTCCTTAGGATTAGCTAGTTCATAAATAGTTTGTAAATTTATGGACTGATGACCCCGTATTTAAGTCCCATAAGATATACAAACATTTGAATTTGAATCAAACATGCTGCCATACCCAAGTGAAACTGCTTGTGGGCAGTAGACGAAGGTCTAATCCCACTTGTTTTCGAGACTATCTTGCGTTGCGAACTGTCAGTCAAAAGTCTGCAGGTCTTCTGCATGAAAGAAAATATTACAGGTTTTCTGAACACTTCTGCATCCTACTGCATTTGTCCTGCAAAATTACCTGGCTTTATTGCCCCAGAATATCTGCTGCATATTTCCAACATAGACATCAGTTTACCCGCTGTTTGGTGGACGTGCGAAATCAAAGAATGACCTGAAAGTGGATGCAGCATATTTGCACAACCTTGTGGAATCAGTTCCTAACAAAATCCAAGCGGCTGATTCTCAAATCGAGGTATGAAGTTACACGGTGTTAAATGCAACATGTAATGATTTCTGTAGGGGAGGTGACTGTTGAGCGTATGTTATTTATAGTTGTGAAACAAATGTAACGAAAAATATTCAGGTAATGTCATTCTTGGTTTACGAAGTAGTCTGACAAATTTACAAATTTCCGTACTGGCTTGCCGTTCTACAGTTTGCGATACTTTGCATAGAATGTATATTGTAATAAGCTGTCGGATTCTTAACCATAACTCAGTAAAATGCTATACTGGCAAAGTGATATGCTCTCCGACGAGATGCGTCAAAGGATTCAAACACGAATATATTCATATACCTATTATTTAAACGACAAAACGTATGTAGTCGGTTGCTAGTGTACGAGAGGTGGTTACTAAAGCGGTTATTAATGTTAAATTTAATAACAACAGAGAGGAATATCTTCCATCACTCACATTTCATCCTTTTTCAGAAATCAAGTAACCTCTTGGCTTTCAAGAAGTGGATAGCAGCTCCTTATGTTATGCAAAATAACACTATAGTCGCTTTTGCTTTGAATATTCGGATTTCTACACAGAAAGTCTAGGCACACAGTCTGGATGAAACATGTCAATAGCGCCTGATTTGTCCATCAGCTGAATTACTTACTCCATTTTAATGTTAGGCCATTTGAATGTTCAAATGTTTGTATATCGAATGGGACTTAACTACGGGGTCATCAGTCCCTAAACTTACAAACTACTTATGAACTAGCTAATCCTAAGGACGGCACAAACATCCATGCCCGAGGGGGGATTCGAACCCCCGACCGTAGTGGCTCTGCAGACCGTGACTGACGCGCCTCAGTCCCCTCGGCCACCGCGGCCGGCAGGCCATCTGATTATCAGTTTACAGTTTTATATACTCACTAGTACCACATTACATAAAATAAGTCTCACCGATTAGTTGATATAGCTAGAACACGAAAAATTATCATAGAGTTTAAGTCTTGTTTACCACAAGACATTTGCAAGGAAACGAATTTATATTTTGTTCAACACTGCGAACAATGGGAACAAATAGTATGTGTACAGTTCTTATCTACTTTATTAGATCTTTAGCCTTCAAACTGGTATCATAATAAAGCGCCTACACTATCAATGATCGGAAATATGTAGCTCAAAGTTCGACGAATGGCAGCACAACGTACAAACACCGTACATCTGTAAAAGCTGATACAGGTATCCTATGGCATTGGCGTAACAAAATAGCATATCATTCGGTGCTGGTCCTATCAAGAGATTTATAGACATATTACAGTACTAACTTATTTAAAACTTTGCTATGACGTATTCCTCTGTAGCCATAACATAATGATTGGCTTTTTCTGCCTGTAAAATTGTTGCTTCGAACTGTTTCGACTAGAAGCCGTTTTCATGATAATATTTAATCAGATGTTAATAACTTCTCTGTATACGTCCCATGCATGTTTCAGACAACGGAAAGAACAAACAATAAGAGACCAACCTTCATTTCCATTTTGTTTTCAAATGTAGTTAGTTTAAAGGATAACATTAATATATTCCTCAATTTAGCATTGAATAATGTAGAGACTATCTCACCTAGTCACATCCACACACATATCATAGTAGTTGACATTAACAGCGAAACATCCACGGAGATGTGTTGCGGATCCGATGATTTGGGATGGACCATCGGACCGTGAGAAAATTACAAAAGCCGGCATTTTTATATCTTCATGTGCTATGCAATCATCTGCACTGTTAGAGATTGGTACTGTACTTGTGCTTCTATAGGATCAGTACAGTTATTATCCAAAAATTTACCACAAAATTTGGTTCTGTATATCTTTCAAAATTCACAATAGAATTAGAGCGGAAGGTCATTCATTAAACAACTGGCGGTGTATTCACTCTATGAACAGTTTGTAAAAAATGTTTGTCAAAGACACAAAAAAGCTCTCTTTCGTAGTGACGCACTGGACCGCTGCCGACTGAGCCGTGTAACACGGTTACAGTGTTGTGCCACTTTCGGATTATTATCTGCTGCGGTCGACGGGCTGTGGTCCCACATGCATTTGACATTCATTCCACGCCAGGGCAGCTATTCTGCCAACCAAACTGACTAATGAATGCAGTAGGACTTGATTAATCGCGTGTCGGAACCAGCAACCTGAAATGCTGCCTGATTGGGAATCGATAACGTATTTTGCATTCGTTGCTGCTCCCTCTCGCTTCACTCTTCTACAAAAATATCCGAAAGTCTTCCGTTCGATTTTCGTAGACACTTTTGAAGAAAGAGACTAAGGTAAATAGTGATACAGAGTTCTTACATCTCAGCACTGAAGATACGATTGTGATGACTGCCAGTAACGGCAACTCACGAATATAGTTTTCATACTGTGGACATTACCGATGTGGGGTGGCTTGCGTGCCTCGACGGTACATCAGGGCGGTAGGTGTAACGTCCGCGGAGGGACATCTGCGGACAGGCTACACAGACGTATGGTTCCTGAAGCGGGGCAGCAGCCTTTTCAGGAGTTACACGGGTAACAGACAAGATGATTGAGCTGGCCTTGTACCATCAGTTAACTGGGCTCTGCCATGAAGTTACTGGGAACGGCTTAAAGCTAGGGGAAACTACAGTCGTTACTAGTCCCGAAGACATTCAGCTCTACTTATGAATTTATGACGACGGCGTCTTCTTGAATAAAATATAGTGGGGATGATATAATCCCCCATTCGCACCACCGGGAGGGTACTTTTCAAAAGGAGATCGTCATGAAGAAAAACAAAACAAACTTCCTACGGATCGGAGCATTGAATGATCTAACTGTTACAGCGCTGTTATGAGAAACTTGTTAAAATCGCCAGCCGTGCTAGGCGGAAGCAGGTCATCGGCTCAGTCGTAAAAGTGACGCCAGTCGTTCGTGACAACAGCAGAGGCTGCGTCGGCGAGTTGAAAGCCTACCCTCGGCAGACTGTTGACTGCGACAGACGACCAGCAGATGGAGAAGGAATATTCGTCAGCTTGTAAACATTTCATAACTCTTTCACAAGACTGTATAAGACCGAGGATACGTCAGAGGTTAAAGGGCTCATTGAGTGAACGCTGCACTGACAATTAGGACAAAAAATGTTCAAATGTTTGTATAGTCTATGGGACCCAACTACGGGGTTATCAGTCCCTAAACTTACAAACTACTTATGAACTACTTACGAACTAGGACGGCACAAATATCTATGCCCGAGGGGGGATTCGAACCCCTGACCGTAGTAGCCGTGCAGACCGTGACTGGAGCGCCTTAGTCCCCTCGGCCACCGCGGCCGGCGACAATTAGGACACATTCGGTCTTTACGAACCATCTCGTACGTTATAGCTTCAGCCGATTTCTGTATGTACACTCCCGCTTTTAGAAGTGTAGTCACTTGGTATTTGGAATCAATGATGCTCAGGAAGGTAGTCGTCGATCCAATGATCTAATCTATTTATTCAACTTATGTCTCTGATAAAGCAGTACAGACTAGTAGCTACTAGTCGCAACTATGCTTCGAACTGACCATCTTCCGGGGAGATGGTGTTACGCAGTCTACCGTCTTCACAATTCTGAATATGGCTGCTGTCTGAGAACAGCTCCGTCTTCATAGGTTGATTTCCTAAGGGGCAATAACGCTGCCAACAGTATCGAGAGCTCATCTGCCACCACGTCATCCAACTCCAGTTGCTGCATGCATGGACCCACAGCTGCTGCCTAGACAGGAGGAGGGACCGAGCACTCCACCTGTCAGTCTTTGCTTCGAACCCCAGACGTCGCGGCGCGGGCACCTCCGTCCGAGAAGTACAGCAGCCGGCCCATAGATGACGTGGCGTGACGGCGAGCTAACTTGGCAAAAGCAGACGTCACCTGCTGGTCTATCTCCTGCCGAGCTAGCGCCTACAGCGACGAATCTTATATTTCGTTGAATGAAATTGTAATCTCTAATTCTGTTTTACTAGCGTCCTCTGGGTCTCCACCAGGTTTCACGACTTATCCTGACATAAAGCTAGGAACCTACCGCTCGGCACCAGCATAACCTTTACTCCGGTAGGTATGTTCGATAATTTAAAAAGATAAATTGATACCGTGAATTTAGATATGGTGGGAATTAGCGACGTTCCGTGGCAGGATGCACATCATTTTTGATCAGTTGATTCAAGGTTTATGAATACAAAATCAGTCCGGTGAACGTAAGGAGTAGGTCTAATAATGCAGAAGAAAAAAGGAATGCAGGTAAGTTACTATGGAGAGTATAGTGAATGCATTATTGCAGCGAAGAGAAACACGCAGCCAACACGGACGAAAGTAATGCAAATTTATGTGCGTCCTAGTGTGACTGACAATGAGATTAAATTAGCCGATGACGCAGTAATTCTGTCAGAGATACCAGAGGACTTGGAAGAGTAATTCAGCGCAATGGACAGTGCCTTGAAAGAAGGGTACAAGATGAAAATTAACAAGAGAGATTAGGTAATGAGACAATAAAAGCAGTAGATGAGTTCTTTTATTTGGGTAGCAAAATAACTTCTGATGGCAGAAGGAAAGAAGATATTAATTATACAGAATGGCTATGGGATGAAAGGCGTTTCTAAAGAAGTAAAATTTCTTGACATCCAGTAATAATTTACATGTTACTAAATCATTTCTGAAAGCATTGGTCTGGAGGGAAGCATATTTAAATGTTAGAAAAACGTTTCGGGAAGTTTTTTTTTTTTTTTTTTTTTTTTTTTTTTTTTTTGGGTGAAGCATTGTACCTGAGTGCCGGAGTGAGCTTGGACCATAAGGAGTTCAGACAGGTAGAAGCATTTGAAATGTAGTGCTACAGACGAATGATGAAGAATAAGTGGGAACTTTGGCCATGTCGGAGGAGCTTGTAGGGGAGTCTGCAGAACGCTCTGTGACTTTCCAAAGCTTAGGATTGTGACAGTTTTGTAATTTGTCAACAGCCTCTCGCGATACAATTGGGCAGGCTACTAGCGGTATTTGGTAATTGGAGCGCTATGGCTATGTAGGTGGGGTCGCCTATCACGACCAGGTACTCCAGCGTGGAGTGATAGTTTTGGAAAATACGATTGTAGGTCTCCGCAGTGTGAGGATCGATTTAGGTCTCGTGTCGAGGACTATTTGTGCTGTTTTCTGAACTTTGTTTCCTGTCCTGTGGCTTTGCTTCTGACGGCCACAGTTTACTTAGATACTTCGGGAGTCGGAACATTCGCGGATTGTGATATTTTAAGATTTTGTGTCGTAAGTTGGACTTGGTAATTTGCTCTTATGACCACTGTTTTACAAGTGTACTACGATAGACTTGTCTGCACACGATATAAAAATGTGCAGCGATTGTCAGTCTAACAGCATCGTCGCTGGAGAGGCTGTTAGTTAAATATAGATTCTGCTTCACAGAACAAAGTGAGAAAACGATCGCGTTTTATTTCAGCTCTGATCTGCAGTCATCACCTGCCGCTGCCAACTCCTGTACGTGCCCATCTTTTGCTCAAAAGATTTGGCAAAGTGTCGCCAGAATATTGCGGTTTTTGAAGGATTATTTTTATAACCGTGGTTATTTGTTCAAATTGTCTAATTTTTCTTCCTCAATAGGTTTCCTTCTTTCCTGACTCAGCCAGTCATTTATGTATATGTAAAGCAAACGTAACTTCATATTGTTATCTGTCCATTTTTTTAACTGTGGCGTTCAGGATCTCCTGTAATGTCCCGTTAGCTTCATCATGTGACAGGATGAATTGTTTATAGTAATAAAATGGAATCTGTAGTACACCTTCTTTCAATTCAAAGTTTCCCAAACTTTCATATTTTCTGGAGGGGCAAACAGGGTTGAGTTAAAGAGAGAGTGTACCGAGTAAATTCGGTCTCTATTGATGGAACATCCAATTGTGATGTTGGTTAATAATTTATAGAATGAATGTGTTTGGCCATATCGTGCGCCACCGAGCAAGTGAGGTCAGTAAAAAAATAATTTTGCTCGTTCTTTTTAAACACGGTGGCGGCCCAAAATAAATTATCAAATAATACTATTTTGACATTGATATCTGCAATGAAAGTATTAATTGAATTTTTTTATCAAGCGGGGAATTGTATACTGAGTACTGCCACAGTTGACGAAACTCGCTCACACAGTAGAGAAAGTCACCCACAGCTGTAAAACAACAGCTGACACTGAATGTGTGAACCCTAACACACTCTTTCATCAAATAGTGCGCGCAGTAAGGAGAGGGAGAGACTTGAAGAAATATTTCACTTCGAATTATGTGCTACATCCTTCATCAAGAATCTGTTCCAGATAGAAAGTAATCGACAATCACTCCAAAATCAGATAAAGCGTCCTATATCAATGATGAAGGTCGCTTCCTTCATCGAATGGCTAACTGCAGAGAGATTACCTTACATATTTTCCCTTTATGAGCGAGCAACTGTTGCTTTTCATGGATACGAGCAAGGAAACACAAAATATGAAAAATACTTACATTCTACCACTAACATTGCAATGGCATTAGAAGTATCAATACAAATAACCATCAAAGTGAATTTCTAGCTAACACTGAGAACAAAATTGACCTTATATCTCTCCTTACAGTGCACTAGCTAAGAGGTGGTAGAACACTTCACGCTTATTAATGGTTTTAACTAGTTTTGTGCACCATCAGAGAAAATAACCTGAAAATGATGGTACTAAAGAAAGGCAAGCAGCGGGAAAGAGTATACACTGTTTCTCACATTCAGCGAGGCATTGGAGATATGAAAGGTGTTCTCCAAGCAAAATTCTATTTAACAGTATCAACTATATACAGCAAGGAAAAATTATACCATATCTGACAATGCAAGTCAACAAAGCTCTTCAAAACCTTTAGTCTTCACTGACCACAAAGTTGGACCATTGCAGTGGCTGACGCTGGAAAACATTTCCTTCTTGCAATTTTTTGAGGCAAGAACATTGAAAATCTAGGCACCAGAGTTACTTGCAGGCTATTGCAAGGCTGCCTATATATTCATTGATCAATATGGCTGCACTTTCCCCCAATTTACCAGCTTCCAGCAAGCTTTAATTATCTAATATCAAATGAAGCAGTGGTTAAATGAGAAGAAGTTTCCCAGGAATAACTTTCCCTCATTATATGCACTTGCAAAGACGAATGCGTCCGTAACTGCGAGTGCAAAACTAGTGGTATGAACTGTTAGAACATATGGGGTAATTCCTCAGGCTTATAATGTGACAACAGGGGCACGAACATCGTAGACGAAGATCAAGAAGAGGAGGGTACAATGTTCAAAGGGGACTGAATACTGACGAATATTTTTGTCCTTTTAGTTTTTTTATTCAATATTACTACTGAACTTATTTTATGGACTTCAAAAAATTTAGTAAAGGATGGTTGCAATATAATGCCAAAATGGCCATTTAAAAAAAAATTCTATATATATATATATATATATATATATATAAAATCCAAATCTCCAGTTTTAAAAATTATGATTAAAAGTAATATAATAATATGTCATATAGGTAGCGAAAGGTTATATTCAACTTGTACATAAACCAAACGCAATTATTAGAGTCGAAGGGCATGAAAGGGACGCAGTGGTTGGGAAAGAAGTAAGATAGGGTTGTATCCTTTCCCAATTGAGAAAGCAGTGAAAAAGTGTAAGGAGAAATTTGGAGGGGGAATTACAATTCAGGGAGAAGAAACTAAAACCTTGTTCTTTGCTGAAGACATAGTAATTCTGTCAGAGACATCAAAGGAAGTGGAAGAACAATTAAACGGAACGGAATGGACAGTGTCTTGAAAGGAAGGTATAAGACGAACACTAACAAAAGTAAAACGACGGTAATGGAATGTGGTGTCAGAAAATCAGGCGATGCTGAAGGAATTAGATTAGGTAATGAGCATTTGTCTGGAGGGTAGCATTCTATGGTAGTGAAACGTGGACGATAAGGAGTTGAGACAAATATATTATAGAAGCTTTAAAAAAGTGTACAGAGGAATGACGAAGATTAGATGAGTAGTTCACGTAACTAATGAGGAGATCCTTAACAGATTTGGGGACAAGAGGAGTTTATGACATATTCTAAGGAAAGGGATAAGTTGATGGGACACATTCTGTGACATCAAGGAATCGTCAACTTAGCCTTAGAAGGAAGTGTGGGGTAAAAATTATAGAGGAACACCGAGGGAGGAATCCAGTAAGCAGATTCAAAAGGATATAGGTTGCCTTACGTATTCTCAGAAGAAGATGCTTGCTCAGGACATTGCAGCGTAAAGGCTGCTTAACACAATTATTACACAGATAATATTTTTATAATTTAAAATCATAGGAAGAAATTCTTTCTTAATGGAACATTCTCCAGGAAAGTTCAGATTGGGTCTCTCTGTACGACAGGCTTATATGGCCTAGGCCTTATATATATATATATATATATATATATATATATATATATATATATATATATATATATCCCCTAAGGAATGTGGTGATTTGTCGATCCTTCTGGTGCTTATGACTTATCACTTGTTGAGTCATCCTCATTGCCATTTGTTGAGTTCTTGTGCCAGGTCAACCTGTCTTTCAGGAAAGGTACGGTGCAGAATTCGTAGTCAGATAAAACTGTTCTATAGAGATTAGTTTTACAAGTTTTATTGGCTTAAGAATACAGTACTCCTATCAGTTCTTCTCTCTTCTCTCGGCGTCGTCTTCTGTCGATACTAGTTGCCAAGTTCTGACGGACGTCCAGACGCATGTCGGCCTAGATGCAGCAGCTTGTAGAGGGCGCGCATCTCCGTTACTCCCTCCAGGATACGCGTCGCCGGCGTGCGATAGGCATCCGGACGTCATCCGCTGCCATCACCACGATCGTCTGAGTCTGGCGTGTGGCGCTGACTTCACGCCACATCACTAACATACCTCCGGCCACTAAAATCAACACAATCCTGTACTAAAAGAAATATTGATTCAGTGATAATGTCTTAATTTTTAGTAAAAAATTTTAAGATATACGTAAAGTTTCTACTTTTACAACCTCCGTAATTTTGCAACCGTCCACTTTAGCAAGATTACGCACCGGAGGTAACCGACGCTTGAAACGGTGTTAAGATTTTAGTAAACAATCTGTAGAATGTAGAGAAATAATTGGATCTAGAGGGAAACTTTTACTTTGAATGTTGAGGTTTTTGGTCTAATTGCACTGCCCTACATCGCCAATGGTATAATAGGACTAGGGCACTTGCAGCGGTTGGACATTCTAAATGTAGGCATCACGGTTCTTGATCCGCAGACTGGAAACTGACGCGAAATGTTTCGTAAGTTGTACCGCTGTCAAATGTGTGTCTTTTGTGTCCCAACCTCGTCGCCACTTTTGTGTCCCAGCCTCGTCATATGTGTCGGTGGCCGAGTAGAAAGACCGACATAGGAATAAAGGATGCACGCTTGTGCAGGTAGGTGGTGACCAGCCAGTGGGACAGCAGAAACTAGAAACACTAGAGTAAATTAGAACGAGATATATATTTCTTAGAGACTTAGTAATACTTAACTTTTACATAGCTCGGTACTGCAGAATGCTGATATATAGTTGAGCTAGAGGCCTGCCTTGTGCCTATCCGATAGCCAAGTCTTCACTGGTGCCTATCTGATTCCGAAGTGTTAACTGGTTCCTATCTCAGTCCCAAGTGCACGATGTCGTTCAGTGGTGGCCACGAGCGGAGTTGTAGCAGAGGGCGCTTGTGGCTGACGTCGTAAGAACACCGGGCCGTGCGTGCATGGCGGCGCGCGGCGAAAGTAGGTGGCGCGCACTTTGGACTTGTGCGACACCACACCCTCATTATGAACTTAAGGAATGTTGTAGAGCCTTGGTCGTGCATCAGCACTTGGCCATTTGTTTTTCGCTGTACCATCTGTAAAGGCACTCGTTAAGATCGATTACTTTGCCCTGCATCCGGCTGGGTCGATCCATCGTAGTCTTCTGTATCTCTTTATCTGCAAGCAGTGCCGTGTAACAGCTTATACCAAGAGCAGAGATTTTCATTTTGGCATCAAATTCGCAGCCATCGGTACTGCAGTATGTAGCGGTACGGTTTGTTACTTGTTACAGCAGATACGAAGAGTTTTATTTACGATAATAATTCCTTTCCTGTTGGTGAATTCTATAAACGTTTTTCTGAATTTTCTCATGGGCTCTGAAACGTTTTTCATTCTGTATGTTTTCACGAAGCAAACATAAAACTCTTGCTTCCATTGTCAGCTCCAGTAGTAGAGTAAAACGTGGCTGCTGCTGATAGGTAAACGTTAACACGAATGCTTGTTATCACACGGAAGCTCCATTGTTTTCGAAAGATTTTCACGTCCGATATTGCTCGCAGACGCCGTCTCGTTTTATTACTTACTCGCTTTATGTGGGAATTGGCGATGCGTGCAGCATTTAGCGGAATTCAATATTTTTGCAGCCGTTTCGTTTGAAAGCTTGACGTCGCCATTCCATAAATACGTTTTCAGTTCTGTCTCAGGACGGAGAGTCAAAGCTGCTCAGTAAGCATTTCGTATCACTTTTTTATGATTACACACTTCATCTAGTTTGTTCGTATTTTTTATACGTTTCCGTACCGTTCATCCGAGTTTGGAAAAAAAAAAAATGTTCGTATTTCCCTTTCAAATGAGAAAGACCACCGCCTACATAATATTTCACACGGTGTATGGCGGAATGTACCATAGAAGAAACTTTGACAGTGGCTCTATTTCAATATTGACAACATTTTGGACACTTTCTCTTCAAAACTTCCTACCTAAAATTTCATATTTATCCATTCGGGATGAATGATGATCGACAAATTGGCTCACATATCCCTTTCAGGCCCTTTCTTTGTGATTCACGCTACGAAGTTCGGGCCTGCATCACACAATCGTGGATGGACTGTGGTAAAGTGCGCAACGTGTTTTATTCCCATGTTACTACACTGGGTAACACCAGCACTCGGCAGAGTCGCCAAACTTCCAGTATTCTCAGAATGATGGCAAGAAAGACTCCTTGACAAGGTGTTGATATCCTTGTTTTGACATGTGAAGCTCTCATATCTGACAGCCTGTTGATTTTATATGACCCTGTGATGTTATTATGTCATTTATTTCAAAGTCATGTTACTGTAAAATGGGGCAGATCAAAAAAATTTGTAGTAGAAGCCCAAAACAGACAATACGAATTTTTAAAAATAATTGTAGTTTCTTTTCTGTAATGAATTAATGTATGCATTTCCTATCTTAAACGTCCCTCTCTGTATTAATGTCACACCACCTACAACCGTGGGTCTGAAAGGGATACATATGTTTTCGTTGTGACATTTTTGCCCTCAGACTACTTCGTGGTGCATGGTGGAGGGTAACTTTCATTTAATGTCAAGAACATTTCGGTCATCACCATGAAAGTAGGCAGACGTGTGTAACATTCCGTTGAAGGAGGAGGCGGTGGAGTGAGTGTGGTGGAGGAGAAGATGGAAAGGCAGAGAGGAAAGAGGAGGGTCTGATGGGTCGAGGAGTTGCTCCAATAGTAGGGGAAGACGAAATGAACAAACAGATGTGAAGACATTGACAGAGACGAAACCAGAAATTGATTGAGAGGAGCAGATGGAAAGAAAGTCGGTGGGAGCAGGAGAAGAGAGAAAAGAGGAATTAGGAGCTTATAAGTTGGCGGGTTTTATGTTCTTTCTTATTTTTCTTTCTTTTTCTTACGTTTGTCGCCAGTTGTTTGTTTTTGAGCATGATGTTTATCTACCGCTGCTTTATTAGGGTCTGAAATTAATGTTATGAGCTAGTCCACACTTCAGCTCGTCGAAAATACAATGCAATGTTCCCAATCTCTGCTCAATCCAGCGGACTTCAGAGAGAGAGAGAGAGAGAGAGAGAGAGAGAGAGAGAGAGAGAGAGAGAGAGAGAGAGCACAGATAAAACTGCGCAAGTAAAAGAGGAATTTCATTAACTTTAATCCTTGTGGGCTCCATCTCGAAGTGCTTTTGGACAACGATCTCATTTTGGCATTATTATTTAGAGAACATGCAGTACAGTGCAGTATTGCACTTCCAACATTTTTGTAAAATACAAATAAAATATATCTGCAATGTCTATAAGCCGATACTGCTCCTTTACCCTCAGTATATTCTTTAAAAAATCATTACACACACATTAGATCTAAAACTGATAAGCAAATTATTGTATCCAAACAGCACCCGAAACAGTTCAAGTACATCTTTCACGCTAGCTTCAAATTATTGTCGCGAATATGAAGCAGATACAGTCGGAGGTAGAGAAGTTTCTCAACAATTGCCATAAAAATGGCCTGCTTCTTTCGGCTGACGAGGAGTGTATGCCATTTTGGCTCGGCTTAAAGTGCTGTGATCTGCGAGCACAGCTACCTTATATTCGTGGGGCGCATCCAGCATGCGGCCAGCCGCTCCTGGCATCCTAGGTAAAATGAGTAAAAGTGTATGGTTAACATGTTACAATAAACGTCACAAAAATGATCGTAATATCAGATTAAAAGAAATGACTACTTCCGAAGAAAGTATATTATACTCTCTATGGCCATTAAAATTGCTACACTACGAAGAAGACGCGCTACAGGCGCGAAATTAAACCGACAGGAAGAAGATACTGTGATATGCAAATGATTAGCTTGTCAGGGCATTCACAGAAGGTTGGCGCCGGTGGCGACACCTACAACGTGCTGACAAGAGGAAAGTTTCCAACAGATTTCTCATACACGAACAGAAACTGACAGCCGTTGCCTGGTGAAACGTTGTTGTGATGCCTCGTGTAAGGAGGAGACATGCGTACTACCACGTTTCCGACTTTGATAAAGGTCAGATTGTAGCCTATCGCGATTGCGGTTTATCGTATCGCGACATTGCTGCTCGCGTTGCTAGCGATCCAATGACTGTTAACAGAATATGGAATCGGTGGGTTCAGGAGGGTAATACGGAACGCCGTGCTGGGTCCCAACGGCCTCGTTCACTAGCAGCCGAAAGGCAGGCATCTTATCCGCATGGCTGTAACGGATCGTGCAGCTACATCTCGATCCCTGAGTCAACATATGGGGACGTTTGCCAGACAACAACACGAACAGTTTGACGACGTTTGCAGCAGCATGGACTATTAGCTCAGACACCATGTCTGCGGTTACCCTTGACGCTGCATCACATTCTGCACGAAAGGCAAAAGGTCATTGTTCTGTCTACAGCATCATGATGGTCGCATCCGTGTTTGTCCACATCGCTGTGAATGCATATTGGAAGCGTGTGTTCGTCATCGCCATACTGGCGTGATGGTATGGGGTGCAATTGGATACACGTCTCCGTCACCTCTTGTTCGCATCGACGGCATTTTGAACAATGTCCGTTACATTTCAGTTGTGTTACGACCCGTGGCTCTACCCTCCATTAGATCCCTGCGAAACCCTACATTTCAGCTGGATAACGCACAACCGCATGTTGCAGGTCCTGTAAGGGCCTTTCTGGATACGGAAAGTGTTCGGCTGCTGCCCTGGCCATCACACTCTCAAGATCTCTCACCAGCTGAAAACATCTGGTCAATGGTGGCCGAGCAACTGGCTCGTCACAATACGCCAGTCACTACTCTTGATGAACTGTGGTATCGTGTTGAAGCTGCATGGGCACATGTACCTGTACACTCCATCCAAGCTCTGAGTTAATATCCAGGCGTATCCAGGCCGTTATTACGGCAAGAGGTGGCTATTGTGGGAATTGATTGCTCAGGATCTATGCGCCCACATTACATGAAAATGTAATCACATGTCAGTTCCAGTATAATATATTTGTCCAATTAATACCCGTTTACCATCTGCATTTATTCTAGGTGTTGCGATTTTAATGGCCAGTAGTATACTTACGTGAGAACGTAATATTTTATCTCCTCAGGGAAGTTGTTTAAAGCCTTCTGAAGATAATGATATACATCATTGAAACCCGTTAAGGGGAATAAATATATTTTATTAGCGATCTTCGCTTAACTACCTGATGAAGTACTTTTATTAATCGTCATCAATTGATTGTCCACACAGTACTGAGAACAACACATTAGAAACATAAATGTTGTCTATAATGCAATTGTTCACCATAGAGCGTCATCAGCAAACATTGGGGTTGCACGGTAACAGACAAATGACCCTAACCAAGAGATACAACTAGCTATCTTCAATCGGAATGTACACAGTACGAAAAGTACATATTGCGAGATGAGATTCATGAATTTTTCATATTTTATGTAAGGCATCAAACACCATGACGTGACATTACTGTGCTCCGTAATACGCACCCGCGGTCATACTGACCTTAAAGCGTCCACAAGATACGTATTCGAAACACAAATCAAATAATTGTGACATTTATACCATCGAAAATTCAAGACTTGCTGACGCCGGATAAACGTACTCAAATACATATTACGCGTCGGTTCATGGCGATCAATTAGTCCGTTCTTATCCGTCTACAGACAAGGCCTCACGCAGTCGTGCCACGTCACATCGAGTACACCGCCATCGTTGTCTCGTAGCGACCAGTCAGCCAGCGAAGGCGGCCTACTCCATGTTACGTGACATGGCCGTCGTGTGGCTTTGCCTCTAGACGGTACTAACGTAACGCACGGATAAGTGCTGAAAAACCTAGTTGTATTTGACTGGTGCTTGCGGCAGCTCCTTCCCATCAACGGATCGCCAGGTACAGAAGCTAAGTCTTGCTGAGTCCGCAAATGGACCGTCCTACTATTGAACCGGTCACACATACATGGCACGTACCAAGTCAACGTTTAATTGCAATGCACCTTCCTTCACTACGAGGCAAGTGATATCAGCAGGCCATCGGTTCCACACTAGCCGGTGTTCGAAAGAATGGCGGTTAACCGACATCGGGTCTCCATAGTACTGTAAACAACAGTGAGCACTAAAAAAGGGAGGAATTCAAACCATTGGGTGTAATAAACACTCGGTCAACATGTGTTTTAAACTTATTCTCTGTTTCACAATGATTTCGATGTAATTATTGCGACAGTACTAAAACACTAATGAAGATGCATTGTAACTCTAGTAGTACATACGTTATTTGTTGATTGATGATGTGCGTAACATCTGCAGGTTTCCCAAGAGGATCCGATATGTTTAATTTTGTAAATTGATGAAAAGCTTTTATGACAGTAATAATGTAAGCAGATTAGAGTAATGAAATTATTTTGTCTATTCCATGACGTACATGATTTAAAAAGTTGTCACGTCAGCACTATTTATAACAAATTATGTGAATAGTCGAAGTGGAAAATAAAACTCTCAGAGAAATTAGATAAAGCCACATTTTTAAATGCCTTTGAGGATTACAACACATTTTGTCCTGCCGGCCGCGGTGGCCGAGCTGACTGAGGCGCGCCAGTCACGGTCTGCACGGCCACTACGGTCGGGGGTTCGAATCCCCCCCTCGGGCATGGATATTTGTGTCGTCCATAGTATTAAGTAGTTCATAAGTAGTTTGTAAGTTTAGGGACTTATGACCCCGTAGTTAAGTCCCATAAACTATACAAACATTTGAACTTTGAACATTTTGTCCTAATGAAAAACAATCATTATAATCCTTTTATAGCTCTACATATCTGCAATGGAGTTACTATGGATTATACATATGACTTGATTACCTTATAAATTAATATGCACAGGGTTTTTATATAAGAGTAAATTTTAACATTTATGCAATTCCAAAAATTAAAGAGACACTATCGTTTGCTTCTATGAAACGAAACTTATTTCAGAGGTTTTGAAAACTAAAATCGTAATTTATTTACGTAATTCCAAATTTCGTTACATGGCTGCCATGTGTTCCATAATACTGTTAAATTGAGAATAAGTGTATACAGATTTACACTGTCTTCAAAGAGTATCTGACAACGTTTTGTAATGATGAACGTGAAAGCTGTCTCGAGGGCACACCACTATTCTATATGACAACTCTTTGCATGAAGTATTAACCCAAAATCTAGAAATAAATTTTTACACGATCATCCACTAAACATTTGCCACGACATGGGAAATATATTTTTCTAACGTATATGAATATATAAAAACGTATGTAACGTTTGAAGAGAAATCCTACTTTTTAGAATAGAAATAAGTAATATAGTGAGTATATTAAATCACATGTGACGAAAAACTCGAAAAGTTCTTAACGATTTTTCAAATTTTTATACTTATAGGATCATTAAGATGGACACTATTTTTAAATAATAGTGTGTCCGTTTTCTGTTACAAACATAGAGCGAAAGATAATGTAATGGCGTATTTTGAATATTTGCAATTTCCTCTTCATTCCCACAATTTGATTTAACTTCTGCAAAAGGAAATTTCAGCTACTAAAGAAAATATCATTGCCACATATATTATTTCAAGTGTTGAGTAAATATGCTCTAGCATAGGATAAACAACTCTGCGCTATCGGTGAAATCACAACAAAGTTGTATTTATGGCTAACTTTGGAAAACAGTACGTTTACAGATTAAAACTATCCTCATATAACCCATCAACGCAGCTGGAGAGGTCTCTCTCATACTCCTTATACCTATGGTCCAAACCAGTTTGCCCATCCATTTTAAATGATTTTAATTGTAATAAAAATAAACAAGGCTAGGTCAAATAGTGGTGTAAGAGGATACGGACATAAAGATGGAGAGACAGAGAGAATGGGTGATGCACAGAGAGTAGGGAGAGAAGTATATGAACAATGAGAGAATGGAGGAGATTGGTAGAAAGACGTGGAGGAAGGAATATGTGATGTAAATCCAATTCTTACGCATATTTAACAATTGCAAAGCATTGCTGTGTTAATTACTTACAGATATTAACAGTACCTGACATTGCAGGTTTTGGAGGCTATCTGATAATTTTACATTCTTCAAAAAAAGAGAAAGAACGCCAAGATCGCAAATTAATAATTTATTTAATGAAGACTTGTTTCGGAGAACTGTGCCACCATCATCTGCTCATATACATTTTATAAGCTGTTCATCTTCCTAGGTTTCACTTATTATTTTTTCTCCAATTTTTTAAATAAGTTAGCACGAGCACGATCAGGTTATAAAATGTATATTACCAGATGATGGTGGCACAGTCCTCCGAAACCAGTCCTCATTAAATAAATGATTAATTTCCGATCTTGATGTTTTATTTTTGAAGACTATATTTGCAGATATATTTACCTCATTTATGTGTAATCACTAGGCGAGTACGAGGGACATGGTCTCCAATGAAATATGTAGTTAGGCATAAGTCACAGCGCAAATTTTTTGTGCGGGTATCATTACAGAATGCTAGCGGTGTCCTACGTATGTTTGAGAATTTGGAATACAACAGCACGCTTTTGCTTGACTTCGTACCTATCTGAGCTCTGATCGTAGAGTTAGAACCTCTTGGTTTACCCCGGACCAGTGCCGATGTGTATAGGATATTGAACATATGTCTTAGGGTGGCTACGTTCCAATAAGAAAAGTTTGAATGACCAGCAGCAGGGGGCGATGAGCACACATTATAGTAATCGATTAATTCCTTTTGAGAAATGTTTATTGTTATTATTATTTTGAGGTTCTGGAAGCACTTCCCTTCTACCTACATAATTCTACGAAATAGTTCAGCTAAGCGAGATTGGCCGGGCGCTACAAGGAGCCTTGATGCGAAGCGTGTAGCTGCTTCCCGTCGGAGGTTCCAGTCCTCCCTCGGGTATGGATGTGTCTGTTGACCTTAGCATAATTTAAAGCAGTTTGTAAGCCTAGTGACTGATGACAACGGCTTTTTGTTCCCATAGTTCAAAATATTCAAATGTTTGTATAGCTTTTGGAACTTAACTACGGGGTAATCAGTCCCTAAACTTACAAACTACTTACGAACTAATAGTAAGGATGGCACAAATATCCATGCCCGAGGGGGGTTTCGAACGCCTGACCGTAGTGGCCGTGCAGACCGTAACTGGAGCACCTCAGTCCCCTCGGCCACCGCGCCCGGCGTTCCCATAGTTTTACAAAAATTTCACATTTGAACATCTGAATCGATTCAAACTTTACACGAAGCATGAAAGACAAACCGATTCGAATTAATGATCAGCTGTCGATATTTGATGGTCTACAATTGTTTTGGCGTAAAGTCAGCGTCATACGCCAGATGTAAGAGAACGATCGTGGAGAAGGCAGCGATCGACTGAAAGCCAATAGCAAGCAGGCGCCGCGCATCCTGGAGGGAGTGACCGAAGATGCGCGCCCTATACAAGCGGCTATATCTAGGCCGACATACGTCTGGAGAACCCGTCAGGTACTAGTTAGAAGTACGTCAGAACTCGGCTACGAACTTAGCAGTCACTAGGTCTCACAGCAGCTAGCATTGTACGGAAGACGCCGCGAGAAGCGTGAAGAAACAATGTTCTAAAGTTGAGTTTTATAATTTTCAGTCAATAAAACTTGAATTATTAATCTGAATAGTTCTTACAGTTGACATCGTTTCCTGCACCACTACCTTTCCTGACAACTAGACCGGGACGAGTACTCAACTAATGACGGAAAAAAATTAAACAACAAAAGGCGACGAGGTCACAACAACAATCTAGCTAATTTTAGCACTTGCTGAGGCCATTTGGAAATTCAGAGAATAGTGAATTTTTTTAAGTTAACGTTTTGTTGCGTATGTATTAAATTGTAATAAGCCTTTAGGAAAACCGAGTAAAACAGTCGTAAGGATAGAATTTCCATACTTTTCTGTGAATAAAAGTTTGAAGAACTGATTCATACGCCTTGTAGACTATAGTAAAATAAGGGAATATGGTACCTACTACAACACATCAAAAGGCGAATGTGTCCTGGTTGGAGTCAAATATATAAAAATGGAGAACAGGTTATCGACTAGTCTCTGACGGCTTCAAAAACTTTTAAATACATGATGTTTATAAATTTGTGCACTTTTAAGAGTTAACTCTGATTACCTAAAGAATTGAGCCATCGAGAAGAGTGCACTTGTAACAACAATGTTTTGTGGGAATGAGGAACATTGGATGAGATCATGCAGTGTGAGTTGACACTTTGCTGTCTCTGGGCCAATTCTGTTTTGCACGCGAGAATTCCTTTTCTTTCCGTTCAGTATATCTTTGAGTAGGAGAAAGTTGGTTGTTGCGACCGGAACACTCACTGTGTGCCGCATAGCGTCTGGGGTGTTACAGAGTTCGGTGGAATGTGTTGAGCTGGGTGGGTGGCGTGTATGTAAATAGTAAGCTGGCAGAATGTGTTTTGGTATCGTGGTTAAAGAATGTTCCTTTCACATTGTTCTGTCATGTTTGAACTAATTTTCTGTCAAAGGCGAATCTGTCTAAATATAATTTTTTAACGAAAATATAACACTATTTTTTATGATTTATCTACTGTCATTCTTCAAGAGTCTCAAGGAGCCATGGAGCGGTGGAATAAGATTCGAGGTCATTAGGAAGAGGGCAGGCTAACCTACGCTCTAGATAGAATTACAAAATATAAGGGGACACTAGGTTGAACTTGTAGCTTGACAAGATCGAAGTAGTTGGACACACATAATTGTGCAGAAGAATCGAAAGACACCGAAAAAGATGTTTTGATGACGTTAAGTTGGTGGCGGGAGCATGATAACACCAGATGACTCAAATTGAAAGCAGTGGAAACAAATTAAACAGGCCTATCTCCAGCAGTGGATTGAGAGAGACTGTCGCGGAAGAAGACGAGATTAGTTTTTATGCCAATTTCTCATCAAAATCAGGAGAAAAGGATTTCGTTGACCTCCGTTCAGGTCCAAATTAATAATTTATTCAGTTTGAGTCTTGATAATTTTAGTGATTAATTTGCATATGGTTAACGTTTAATCTCATATGATGATCTCACGTTCGATCAGCTTCGCTATTCAAGTATTTGTTGTAGATTATAGAAAGCTTAACATGGTACGTAAGCTGCACCTGGGCCTATTGTGCTGGGGCAAAATACACACCTTTAATGAATATTGTATTTTTTTTTCCTTTGTGGCACTAAGAATCTTTTAATGATTAGACAAAATTTTATACGTGCCACTTTAGCGACAAGATAAACTGTTTTTAAAACCAGCCTACGTAATCAATGCTTTGGGAGCCGAAGATATTGTAGAATATGTCGGAAGTAAACTGGTTAAGTATGCGTATCTTTGAATGAAAAAATCTGACGAAGTGTGAAGGCTACAGATAAGACTTATGGTTTGTCGAATCTGCCTATTTTGGTAAAATATAGACACTTCTATCTTTCATGTACTTGGATTATTAGTCACGCAATTAGTACTCCCGTAAACTTGACAGATATACAAAATCTGTCAATAAATGTAGATGAACTATCCTGCAACATTAACTTATATTAAATATTAATTATAGTTACGTTACTGTCCTTCGAAATACCTCCAATTATTATGCACCTCTGAGGTCTTTCTAGTAAATTTTCCTGTGCAAAGATGATCAACACGATGTTACGAATATCATCAAACCTCTTTCCTTACAAAGCGAGTTTCAGTTTAGGGAATGGGAAGAAGTTCAAATCAAATGTTCAAATGTTTGTAGAGCTTATGGGACTTAACTACGGGGTCATCAGTCCCTAAACTTACAAACTATTTATGAAGTAGCTAATACTAAGGACGGGACAAATATCCATGCCCAAGGAGGGATTCGAATCCCCGACCGTAGTGAATAGGAAGATGTCTAGAGTATTGAGATCCGGTGAGTATGGTTGATGTTTACGCTGGATCATCCTCTTTTTCGCCAGGAACTGTTTGACGATATTGGTTGTGTGGGCGAGCGTCCAAGTTGAACATCCACCATACTCAACGATTCTCAATCCTCCAGAGATCTTCTTATTGCATCGACTTTGAAGGGAGAGAGATTTGACGATATCCCTGACATTCAACGAAATGTGACGAGGCTGTTGAACACCACGTCAAAGGAAGACATGTATCGCATATCTCAGTGATGCATAGTTATGTGAGGTGGCAATAAGGTAAACCATAGCCAATCTACGGTAATATTACTGAACTATTCACCGCACTGTAATGTCGGAGCTTGTATTTGGTAGTATCAGTTTCATCAAACTTCTTGGGGCGAATTTTGGAATGATTACTTATACATTCTCAGAATTGTAGACAAGGGTACAATCTCAGGAAATATTTACATGAAAAGTCAGTTACTTCATTCCAGTCTACATCTACATTTATATCTACATAGGATACTCTGGAAATCACATTTAAGTGCCTGGCAGAGTGTTCATCGAACCACCATTATACTATTTATCTCCCATTCCATTCTCAAATAGCACGCGGGAAGAAAGAACACCTGAATCTATCCGTTCGAGCTCTGATTTCTCGTATTTTATTCTGATAATCATTTCTACCTATTTAAGTGGGTGTGAACAATATATTTTCGCATTCCGAGGAGAATATTGGCGATTTGAGTTTCGTAAGTAGCCCACGCCGCATCTATAAGCGCCGTGGTTGTAATAATTCCCATCCCAGATCCTGAATCATTTCCGTAACGCTGTCTCCCCTGTATCGTGACAATACGAAACGAGCTGCTCTTCTTTGAACTCTTTCGATGTCCTCCGTCAAACCCAGTTGATAAGGATCCCACACTGGGCAGCAATATTCCATAAAAGGACGGAAAAGCGTAGTGTATGCAGTTTTTTTAGTAGTTCTGTTGCATCTTTTAAGGGTTCTGCCAATAAAACGCAGTCTCTGGTTCGCCTTTCCCACGAATTATCTACGTATTCTTTCCAATTTATGTCTGAAGTAATAGTAATTCCTAGGTTTTTTTGTGGAGTTTACGGCCTTCACTTTTGATTGATTTATCTTTTAAACAAAATCCTACGCAGAAAGTGAGAATGCTGTCACGTCATTTCAATATACTACACTTCAAACATTTAATCGGTTTAATAACGTAGTTCTTGAACCATTTTCTTTTATTTTGTATCAGTCACTTTACCCCTGTAGAATTTTACATGAATTGACATTATGTGTCTTTTACTATAAATATGCTATTTATTTTTGTTTATTCTATTTCAGTGCCCCGAGGAGGCAGACTGGTAGCAGCCTCGTACTTCAGCCAAGTGTAGATGTGAATTTAGCAATGGGTTAAGGTATTTTAAAACAGGAAAATAATGAAAGCTGAATTTAACAATAAACAGAAGATAAAATTTGCGAATAAAAAACAATGAAATGAAGGCCTTAAAACACATGTACCCGGGGCGGATTAGCCGCGCGTGCTGGAGCGCCGTGTTGCGATGCACGCGGCAGTCCGCCGTCGGGGTTCGAATCCCCCCTCGGGTATGGATGTTTGTGTCGTCTTTAGCATAAAATAGTTTGCAAGTTTAGGGACTGTTGACACCGCAGTTAAGTTCCTTAAGCCTTACAAAGGTATGAACATTTGAAAACACATTTGATCAGTAATAAACACTGCCACGGTGGCTAAAAAACACAGACTTCGCTCAGTTAACGGCGAGGACAGAGAGATGATAAACAATCATGGCAACAGATTGTTATGCCTTTGCGGAGGTTGCTGAATTAAAATTACACTCACAGCTTGACGCTGACACAACACTTTAGCATGATGCACTGTTAAAACTAAGGCACAGAGACCCCATTGGGGAAAAGGGGAAGGAAACACAGGTGGGGGGGGGGGTTAGGGGGGAGCTAATGGGGAAGGAAAACAACTCTGAGGGAGGGGAAGGTATAGTTAAATGTTCAAAATGTTTGTTCAACTTATGGGATTTAAATGCGGAGTCATCAGTCCCTAAACTTTACTTATAAACTAAATTATACTAAAGGCAGCACAACATCCATGACCGAGGGCGGATTCAAACCCCCGACGTGGAGCGGCCTCGCGCATAGTGCCTCAATCCGCTCGGCCACTCCGCCGCGACGCGAGTAGCCGCGCGGTGGAATAGCTGAGCGATCTAAAACGCCTCGCTGCGGAGCGCGCGGTTGCTCCCCTTGGAGGTTAGAGTCCTCCCTGTGTGTGTTTGTCCTTAGGTTAATTTACCTTAGTTTAAGTAGTTTGTAAGCTACGGACTGATGACCACGCATTTTGGTCCGATATATTTACAAACATTTGAACATTTTGAAAATTTGGAGATCCAAGTAGGGCGTGGGTGAGCAATTGTTTTGGCTCGGGGCCACATTATAGACACAAGAGATTTTATGAATATGCAAGTTTACTTTGTTTCTAATCACATACCACACACAGAGTTGCAATTTCTGGTGTACCGGTGAAAGCGTTAAAATGCATTGATTAGTTAGTTTTACATTTCATAAAAGGTATCATGAAAGTCAATAGATATAAATGATAGAGTCATAAGTAAAGGGGTATATATATAGTTCTAATAATTTTGAAAAGACTAAAGTCAAAAGTTCACAAGGTTTTGGAACTAGTGCTTTCCGGAAGCACGGGTACCTAAGCACAGTGAGAGTCCACTTGTGCCCCAATAATTACACATGCTTTGTCATGGTAGTTTCACCAATCTCATTTTTCTGGGAAATGTCACTTCTACCTCATCTATCAGTAGTACGCACTACCAAGTAGCACAGACGCTCGAGAATTTTTTTTTTTTTTTTTTTTTTTTTTAGTCTTGCGGGGAGTGAAATTTGTTTTTCCTATGATTTTTTTTGTTTGTAAATCTTAAGGGACTAAACTACGGGGTCATCAGTCCCTAAACATACAAACTACTTATGAACTACTTACGAACTAGGACGGCACAAATATCCATGCCCGAGGGGGGATTCGAACCCCCGACCGTAGTGGCCGTGCATACCGTGACTGAAGCGCCTCAGTTCCCTCGGCCACCGCGGTCGGCTATGATTTTTGTAAATATCTTGGCGGGCCACAGAAAACCCCTCCGCGGGCCACATGTGGCCAGATGTGCCCACGCCTCAAGTAGGGGATGGAAAGGAGGGCAGGAGAGGAGGGCACGTAATATATGGGGAGGAGAGGAATTAGGGCTGACAGGATGGGTAAATATCGGGACGGAGGGCATCATCTGAGTGAGGGACATGGTAAAAGTTACCCAGGGAGAAGAAGTGGAGAGTGTGAAGGTGTAGGGAGCGAGAGATTTACTGGATCGGTGTCGCAGAGGCCTGGGGTTTAGCAGTAGGGGAGAGACTATAGAGTCACAGGATTGGTGAATAGGATAAAGATATGTTCAAGGAACTTTAGAAGGCGAGGAAAAGGAATGAGATCGTAGAGGATCCGTGTGGGAGAAGGGAAAATGTGTGAAATTTTTTTTAATGATTTAAATGTTTTTTTAAGCTGACAGGTACATGGAGAACACCTGTTTTGACATCTTCGCTCCTGGCGAGAACATGTTACCCTTTCGTTGTGCAACCGTGGCTGTATTATAGCTAGCTGGGGGCGACGCTGTCCACCCGAGTGGCTTCGGTAATAACGTTGTCTGCTCCCGCTGAGCCCCGGCGTATACGGACAATGGCGTCGAAGGAGCTGGGAAGCGAGCATCCCCCTGGCGGTGAATAGATGGATTTGCGGCGGCGCCGGGCCGGCTGAATATTCATCTGAAACGCCGAGCAGCGGCGGCGGCGCTCCCCGAGGCCAATTAGCGGCGTGGCCGCGCTGACCGCCACTCAGGGTGAGGGGCGGCAGGGGTCTGATGGCGACCCACCTGCTGTCCGCTACCTGCTGTCTACCGGCCGCTGCGGCTGGGCCAGCCATGAATTATTCTTCACCGTCTTAACGCAACAGCCTCTGGAGCCGCTAATCATCTCCATGGACGTTTATACTTGTCCGATATTGAGATGGGCAAAGCAGTAGGAGTAACCCACTAAACTACAGTCCTATTTCATTGACGTCAATTTGGAACATATCCTGTATTCAAATATTATGAATTATCTCGAACAGAATTATGAATTGACCAAAGATCAAAACGGATTTAGAAAATATCGTTCATGCGAAACACAACTAGCTCTTTACTCACACGAAGTGATGAGCGCTATCGACAATGATTCACAAATCGATTCCGTATTTCCTGATTTCCAGAAAGCTTTTGACACCATACCTCACAAACGGTTTTTAATCAAATTGCGTGTTTATGGTATATCGAACCAAAATTGCGACTGAATAGGGGATTTCCTGTCAGGGAAGAACAGTTTTAGTAATCGATGGTACAGCATCGACTACAACCAAGGTGACATCGGGCGTTCCAAAGGGTAATGTTATTGGTCCTCTGCTGTTCCTTATTTACATAAACGATTTAGGGGAAAATTTAAGTAGCTCTCTTAGATCGTTTGCAGATGACGCCTCTAGTAGAATCATATGAAGGTCAAAACCAACTGCAGAACGATCTGAATCTAAAAATTGGCAATTGACTCTAAATGCCGGCCGCGGTGTCCGAGGAGACTGAGGCGCTCCAGTCACGATCTGCACGGCCACTACGGTCGGGGGTTCGAATCCCCCCTCGGGCATGCATATTTGTGCCGTCTTTAATATAAGGTAGTTGATAGGTAGTTTGTAAGTTTAGGGACTGATGACCCCGTAGTTAAGTCCCATAAGCTTAACAAACATTTGAACATTTGACTCTAAATAATGAGAAGTGCGAAGTCGTCCACATAAGTACGAAAAGAAATCCGTTAAACTTTATTTACAAGAGAAGTCAATCAAAAGTGAAAGCCGTAAACTCCACAAAATATCTAGAAATTACTATTACTTCAGACTTAAACTGCAAAGAACACGTACATAATGTCGTGGGAAAGGCGAAGCAGAGACTGCGTTTTATTGGCAGAACCCTTAAAAGATGCAACAGAACTACGAAAGAAACTGCATACACTACGCTTGTCCGTCCTTGTTTGGAGTATTGCTACCAAGAGTGGGATCCTTATCAGGTAGGCTTTACGGAGGACATCGAAAGAGTCCAAAGAAGGGCTGCTCGTTTCCTATTGTCACGATACAGAGGAGACAGCGTTACGGAAATGATACAGGGTCTGGGATGGGAATCATTACAAGAATGACGCTTATCGCTGCGGCGTGGGCTACTTACTAAACTCACAGTCTCCAACATTCTCCTCCGAATGCGAAAATACATTGTTGACTCCCACGTACATAGGTAGAAATGAGCATCACAATAAAATACACGAAAACAGAGCTCGAACGGAGAGATTCAGGTGTTCTTGCTTCCCGCGCGCCATTCGAGAACGGAATGGGAGATAAATAGTATAATGGTGATTCAATGAACACTCTGCCAGGCACTTAAATGTGAGTTGCAGAGTATCCCATGTAGATGTATAAGTAGATACGTTATCAAGTTATCATCCATACTACAAGTTGGAGGCCTTATTCCCTCTTTCCGTTAAAAATACACTTAAGATAAAGTTATTCAGGCATCCCAGATATATGTACAACTAGCTGAAAGTCCTGCGTTGTCCGGGTATTTATTTATTCCTACCTTGATTACTTGTCCTATCCTTTCCCCCTCTGTTAATCTGCATTTTTTCTGGAAACATTTTATCACAGAATATATAAAAAACACGTCTGTCTTGGATAATGTACAAAATTACAAGTTCAGTATACAGACAAAGAAAGATAATAATCAAAATACAAATGACGTATAAAATTCGCACGATCTCATGTTTATTGAGTTATTAGCCGAAAACCCGGCGTTGCTGGGGTACTTATTTATTGATTACTGACATTTTACTGGTATTTATTCATTTAAATAAGGGCTGTATGTCTGTGAAATCTGTTGGGAATACAGTTGATAGTAAAGAAGTAATAGATTAATCTTGGTGCGGGAAGGGGCGGTTTTTCCATGAACGTTACTTTTTATGTGCTCAAATCTCATGAACTACGTGTCGCAATGTGATACTATTTAGAAAGTACACTTAACTATATGCCTGTATATCGTCTGTAAAAATTGCTGCGGCTACTATGTGTAGTGTACAATTTATAAATTGTAACGTCATACCGAGAGCCGTAGTTTTACTCCATAAAAAGCGGAGAAGTAGTGTTAACTTAGTCCTTTTTCTCTCTCTGTGCACCTTCTCATCTCTCTCTATCCTTCTCCTCCCCTTTTTCTCTTTGTTCATTTTCTTCCCTCCCCCCACCCCCTGTTCACCTCCTTTCACCTATCTGCACCATATTTGTAATTCTGCTCCTCTGACTCTCTCTGTCTGTCTCCTCCCTCCCCTTTCTGTCCGTCTCCTCCTGCACCTACTTTTCTCCCTCCTACATATCAAAACATACATATATGCGCCAAGCTTCATGCTGACTGGGCAGACGGTGTGAAAGTGGCAAGGTACCCCACGCTAAACTGAATTCACTGGCATGTAGATTATAAAAATCTCCTCCATGAAAGCATACATTTATGTTCTGACTTTTTTGGTGACCTGTCAAACAATTTGGATGTTTTTTGTAACTATCCTCCGCCATGTCCCTGCGGAGGATTGGGAAAGGTAGTCCAGGTATTAATTCGGGGTATAAGCTATCTTCATTCCACATTTAATTCAGTTCCGTCGGGCCGTTCCAGCGTTAAGAAAAACAAACGTGTACCGTACCGCCATGGACCGTACGGTGGCTTCCTAAAGATAGCTAATGCGTTAATTCAGGGTATAATCTATCTCCACTCCAAATTTCATTCAAATTTGTCCATCCCTTTCAGCATGAAGGAGAAGCAAACACATTAAATCATTGTAAGGTACCCACCGCCACGCACCATACGGTGGCTTACAGAAGGTAAACCTTTGCGCGAGTGCAAGGAATGTGTTGACAAAGTTTTATCACAATTGAAAGTAGTGTATGGCCGTGTATAAAACACGAACAAAAAGACAAACAAACAAACATTAATTTATATACATATTACATATGACCTGAAGTATGAGTCGTACAGTGTATAAATTTGATGACACATTTAGTGATACCTATCGATACTATATGTTGCGAAGACAGCAGTAATGAAATAAAACATCCACAAGATCATGCCTGATGCGACATTTTTACGGCATCTGTAGCGAAGCTGGTGTGAGTGGTAGACTTCTTTCCGTTTCATCATTTTGTGGGAGGGAAAACGCTTCATAAACGTCCGAAATTACCTGTAAACTTTCTTGCACGTCTCTAACTACTCCCATTTTCCAATAATTGACGCATAAATCTGGGTATTATCACGTGGTGGCTTCTCATTATTTATGACGTCATACCTCCTGAGCTATGTGTCGTGCTCTTTTGTTTTTGGGTCAAGATCCTTCGTGGGCGTACGGTGAACAGTTCACCAAAGTTTCATTGCAATCGAATGAATGGCTTATGAACACACAGAATATATACTTCTGAATTATGTGTCCTACAAAAACATTATGTATCATGTTCCTAGAGTGGAATATTAGGAAAGTGCCTACAAAATGTGTTGATGATTATTAGTGAGAATTTTCATGCATTTCATTGTCGTAATTCTATATTACTTCGAGGCTACATCCAGTGGTGTATATGTAAAATGTCTGAAAATACGTCGCGAATTGAGTTAGTAGGAAAGACGTAATAAATGAAAACGTCATGCGCGATGATGAGGTTTTTCATGAACCCAATTGTTTATGACTCCATATCTCATGGACTGTGTGTCGTACTATGACACAATTTCCAACGTACGTTCAGTGGTATGTCTGTATACTGTCTGTAACATTTCTCTCGTATACAATTAGTGTACGATTAATAAAATACAACTTCATGCCAAATGCCGTAATTTTACTGCATGAACGACGAAAAAACTAGTAAGCGACAAGCTTCTCTCTTTTCATCATTTTTCTGGGGTTGTCACCGAGAAAAAAGTTTCCTAATGGTTTCAAATTATGATTAAAATTTGTTGCAAGTCACTAAGTGCTCTCCTGCTCAAATAGTGGACCGATAAAGTCACAGTATTACGTGCCGCAAGACGGGTTTTCATTGTTTATGACGTCCATCTCATTGAACTATCGGCCTTGTCGCAAAATCCTTTCTTAGCTGACGTCTTCTACTTATAAACTACGTTCCTGACAAATTTCAGCTTCATAGGTGAAGTAGTTTTAGGGATTACGTGTTTAGTCAGTGAGTGAGTGAATGAGTGTCCTTTCAAAAAATGTTCAAATGTTTGTTAAGCTTGCGGGACTTAACTACGGGGTCATCAGTCCCTAAACTTACAAACTACTTACGAACTACCTTATACTAAGTACGGCACAAATATCCATGCCCGAGGGGGGATTCGAACCCCCGACCGTAGTGGCCGTGCAGACCGTGACTGGAGCGCCTCAGTCCTCGCGGCCACCGCTGCCGGCGTGTCCTTTCGATTTTATAAAGTTAGAGATTTTCTGTGAGTTCTTTGCAGAGCTGAAACTGTGTAAGAAAAAGTTGTCCGATGAAAGTCAAAGACCTGAAACAGCGACTGAAGCTTTAAGCAACTGTGCCAAACAGTTTTTCCCCAAAAGTTTATTTTTTGCTTGAAATATTTGCGACCTTACCTGTCACCACAAGTACTACTGAACGAATACTATAAACGCGAAAAAAGCCCTGTATGGTATGCTTTCACGACTAAACCGCTTAACCTTTCTGATGAAATTTGGTACGAAAATAGCTTGAACGGTGAAGAAGAAGATAGGCTACTATACAAAGTAATTGATTTCTTGATTTTAAGTATATTTCTCGTACCGTGGAACAGCTGGACATCAACGTTATAGTATCTGAGACGCTTGAAGACTCCTTGGAAAACCTGTTTATTTTTCTACGTTTCAAATTTAAAGCTTTTATTTCAATATTTCTAGTGCTTGATATGCTGTACGTAGTACGACTGAACACAATTAAAACAATGCTTACATAAGATATCAACGTCTTAAAGCCACCGATATGAATTATATGACATTTGAATGCATAATTTACAGGTTTCTTAGCGTATAGCTTCTTCAGAAAGCGGCTTAGTCTGATGTAACAAACATTCTTTTCGTATTTAATCTACATCTACATCTAAATAGATACTCTGCAAATCACATTTATGTGCCTGGCAGAGGGTTCATTAACCACCTTCATAACTTTTTTCTACCGTTCCATTCTCTAATAGCGCGCGGGAAGAAAGAACACCTAAATCGTTCCGTTTTCGATCTGATTTCTCTTATTTTATTGGGATGGTCATGTCTCCCTAAGTAGGTTGGTGCTAGCAAAATATTTTCACATTCAGAACTAAAAGTCGGTGATTGAAACTTCGCAAACAGATCACGCCGCAATGAATAACGTCTTTCTTTTAATGATTTCCACCCCAATTCGTGCAACATTTCCGTGACGCTTTCCCCCCCCCCCCCCCCCGTAACGTGATAAAACAAAACGAGCTGCCCTTCTCTGAACCTTCTCAATATCTTCCGTCAGTCGAACCTGGTGAGGGTCCCACAAGGGGCAACAGTACTCCAGGAGAGGACGCACAAGTGTGATGTAGGCAGTCTCTTTGGTGGAGCTCTTGCTTCTTCGAAGAGTTCTGAAAATGAAACGTAACCTTTGATTCTCCTTCCCCACAGTATTTTCTATGTGTTCTCTCCAGTCAAAGTTGTTCGTAATTATAACTCCTAGGTATTTGGTAGAATCTACGACCTTAAGGTTTGACTGATCTATCGCGTAATTGAATTTCAGCCGATTTCTTTTAGTGGTCGTGTGTATTACTTCACACTTTTCTTTATTTAGTGTTAATTGTCAATTTTCGCACCATGTAGAAATTTTGTCTAAATCGCTTTGCAGTTGCTTTTGATCCTCTGTTGACTTCACTAACCGATAAACGACAGCATCATCCGCGAACAGTCTAAGGGACCTATTCAGATTGTCTCCTAAATCGGTTATAAACATCTCGCTGAAGGTATGTATCGTCATTGTACGAACGGTTTGAATTTAATCCGGAATTTTTTAAAATTTTATTATGATAATCCTGGCCATCCTGCGAAATTATTGTTCTTCCGATTGTCTTTGACACGCAGCCAAGGACATCAAAGTGAGCGGAGCCGCAGGTAAAAGCCAGTTGACTATCAAAGGAAATCAGGAACGCAAACATCGACACACATGTATCCAGAGGGTTCTTTGATGACACTGATCATTATTTAATTTTAAGCGATTTTTGTTTTGTGACGTCAAAAGTATCGGAAGGAGACTAAGAGTGGGGGATAAGAATGGAAAAGCTTTTGGACAAGGAAATCAGGTACAAATATATGATGTTACGAAAGTGCCTTTTAGTTGAAAGTAATAATTTATATCCAATGGAAAAAGAATTGCCAAGGTACACGGACTGCATGGAAAATGACTTCGAATAGTAATGTGTAAAGGAAAGTAGAAGCAGAGAGCTTGGTGGAATGACACAGTCAAGGCAGCCTGTAAAAAACAGAAGAAGGCCTTTCGAAAGTGGTTCGTACCCCGATATAGGGAGCTAAAGATAGCATAAAGGAATGCAGAAACTGGTAGAGAAGGAATAAATGTTTCTGTTTAACATACGGCTGTTGGTATCCTTCTACCTATATACTCTTGACCAGCCTCAGTCCCGGCTCCACCAGTAATGATAGATTCAATAAGAGAAGTTTATGGTAGAGATATAAACAGAGGAAAGTAGATTACTACAGCGTCCAAGCAGAAATTATGGAAAGACTTAGGACATGGTTTGTTAACGTTGGGTACAACGGCTACAAAACAGTTTAGAGTGTACTTGTCTTCGAAAGGGAGGGAAGAAGGAACTGACGTCAGAAAAGCTGCTACTGAATTCTGTTGATTCCTTGGTCACATGGAAGGAACAGATTGAACAATTGTTCAGAATTAGGTCAAAAGTTCAGTTATTTTTTAGATTTCGATGATGGGTGTGAACTGATGATGTAAATAGGATCTCCATTGAAGAAGTGGAGGGAATGGTAAATAGATTGCAGTACAATAAAGCGGCTGGGGTAGATGGTAGTAAGTCGGAATTCATTAAATGCAGTGGAATATCAGGTCTCAAGTGGTTACACAGGATAACTAAAATGGCGTGTGAGTCGGGACTGACTGTGCGAAGGCTGTAATCACACAAATTTTCAAGCATGGAAACAGTAAAGATTGTGACAACGCCAGATATATCTCTTTAATTAGGGTTGTTAGTAAATTCCAGATATTGTTGAAAGAAGAATGAGAGTATTAGTAGAAGACATGTTAGATGAAAATCATTGTGGATTTCGGCAGAGGCCAGATCTTGAGCTTACAGCAGATGATGTACAAGCATTATGAGTGGAACAGATCTATAGAGTTAGGAAAGGCTTATAACAATCATCTTAGGAGGAGGTTATTGTTAATTCTAAGAGATTAAAGAATAGGAGGCAAAATTGTGCACGCACTTAAAGGCGTTTACGTAGACTGTGAGGCAGCAATAAGAGTTTACGCAAAATTTTTACAGTTCATGATAGTTTCCGGGGAAGGACAAGGATGTAACCTGGCAGGGTGAAATTAAAGTAGGTTAAAAACAAAATGATCATTCTTCCATATGCGGGCGACTAATTGGTGATGGCAGATTCGCCTGAAAGGTTGCAATCTAATATTTTAGCCCTTAATAAGTTACAATACGAAGCTCGGCATCTCAAAAACGAAATTAATGTCTGTGGGAAACAGATTTAAAGAAATTGAGTGCCAAATAGGGAGAACATAGTTACAACAGGATGGCAACATGTTGAAATAAATGGAATGACGATGTAGCTAATTTTGTCAGCGCCGCTCTCTTCTGCAAGACGGAAGTCTGTACAAGTTATTACTGTACCGATCAACATTTGAACCAACTTTGTTGCATGGGACTATAAGTTAGGTGAATAAAGGACACCTTATTAGTTTTGTTGAGGTTACAGACAAAAAAATTAGCAAGTATGATTGCAGATACTAACAGATGGGTAAATGCCAGGAGAGTGCGCCTGGAGAGGTAATCAACCGAATACTGGCACTGAACACAGTACATGACGCTATGAGCTCCTCAATTGTATGAATGACTTCATTGTGCCACCACAGGTCAAGCTTATATCACTGAACATTGTAAACCTCTACACATGCATACCTATAGATGAAACAATACAAATAATAAGAATAAACCTCTTGAAAAACAATACAATGAACACATCAGAGATTAATGTTGCACTAACTTTAGTACTTCTTACATAACTACTTCTCTTTCAACAACAAAATTTACAATCAAACTCTAGGTCTAGCAATGGGCAGCACTCGAATTGGACTATTGGGAGAAATATTCATCAACCATAAAGAAAACAAAATATTGATCCCCCTGTGATAACATAACAAGTAAAGTTAAATTCTATAAGATGTATACGGATGACACCTGCATTCTGAGGATAAAATAAACCCTTTCAATAAATCCAATAATCCACACAAAAACATCAAATTCACCCTAGAACATGAATGAAATAACGTTTATCTTTCGTTGACATAAAAATATACAAACAGAAGAAAACGTAACTTGTAACTAGCAGTGTTTACAGAAATCCTATTTGCACAGAAAACACTATGCCACACTCCTCCAACATAAAACCTGCCACAAAAGGCGGCATATAGATCAATTACATAGTCCACAAATTTCCACTACAACACACAAAACTCCAACACACAAAACTCCAACAATAAGTTAAAACCATTAATCATACTGCCATAAAAATGGATTTGATCCATCACTCATTAACACTTTGTCACAACAGATAAAAAAGAAACTGAACAAACAACAGACACAATCCCAACTGAAAAATAAGTAAAAATGATGCAGTAATGTCTAATAAACTAGCAAGGCTATCAGAAATACAGAAGTAACCAAACATTCTCAATAAAAAAAAAAAAAAAAAAAAAAAAAAAAAAAATAAAAAATAAATAAAAAAAATAAAAAAGATACAAAATTTGTTGCATCTGGAGTTTATTGTTGTTGTTTTGAAGGGGAAAAACGACTGGGTTATCAGTCATCTGTAATTTACAAAAACACTTGCAGTTAATGTGACAAATATTAGATAGGGGTTATCAGTCATCTGGAATTTACAAAAACACTTTCAGTTAATGTGACAAATATTAGATAGGCCAGTCAGGCAGAAATTTCAAAACCAGATAAAGAGAGAATCTGGACTGCTACAGACTAAATAAATGTAACAAATCAGCAGCTGCATCACACATCAAAGAAACAGGTCATCTTTTAAATATAAAAGAACCTCAAAATTTTACACAAAATCGATAAGTGTAATAGAATGAATGTCATGGAACAAACGGAAATCTGCATCCATCAAACAAAATCTGGTGGCAGTATCCTTTATGAAATAACAGAATTCAAAAACTAATTCTCCAACAGCCTTGAATCACTTACAATGTAAATAGTTTTAATATGTGCAAGTACCAAACTAAAACCTATCAGACAGCCGTCATCCAATTGTAATATAATGAGTCAAATCTCTTCAGTAGTCTTATTTTAATAATAATGCAATAAGTTTAAGATTTTCAGACGTCAAAGAAAAGGCACCAATCAATCAACATCGATAATATCGGTGCAATGTGATTACTGATACTCTTAGAGAAACAGTCCGCCATCATGTTTTATAGATACTGTATTTACATGCTTGTGAACAGTTCATAATGTCATAAAGTTGTCATAAATATATGGAGCTCTAGACAGGCCGTGAAGCAGAAATTTGAAAAACTTACTGTCTCTATTGCAAAGTCTCCAAATACACATCTACAATATAAGGAATTGTATTTGATGTTCTCAAATCGAATCGATTATATACATTACTAATCTTTAATTTCGGTGAATAGTTCTGCAATATTAATGTAATGAAACTCTGATCTACAGTTAATGTCCTTCGAAATAGTCATGTCACAAAACTAATGACCGCTGAGATCTTCGATACGTGTCCTGCAAACTTTACACGATGTCTTATTTTGGGATGGTGTTAAAAAACCTCCTCACGGTTGCATGGATGTCAGGAATATCGTCGAATCTCTTTCGTTTGAAAGCGAGTTAGAACCGAGGGAATAGGAAGAAGTGTGGAGGATTGATTTCCGACGAGTAAGGTGGATATTATTGTAGTGTAGATACTTAGGTTATCCATCTATGCAACTGAATTAATAAAATATTTTATTGGCATATGCATTTCTCCTTTATTTGGAAGGCATCATCAGTGGCAATATTTCGTAGATATTGCTACACTACTAGTGCTCATTGGTGGCTTGCAGCTGTTCTGCTTCAGTTACGTTTATTTTGCGTTTTTTGTTATTCCAGCACTAAATATCTTCACTATAATAATATAATACAGCAACTGTGGGAAAAACAGGACAAAAAGGAACTAATAAAGTAAGGTGGATGTTCAGAAAGACTTCTCCGGCCTCTTCCAAAAAGGATGAACTACTCGTACGTACACTTTACGAAGAGTTCTTGATCCCCATTAACACGTAGGAGCATCGCTCGCGTTTCCTTCGGTGTCCTGCCAAGCTTAAAACAAAACTTTAAATTAGTCCTTTGCTCTTTCATTGTACTGTCGTCAGTTCAGAACTAACGCATTCCAGAATCACTTCGCCCATCAGGTCTAACACGGAATACTCATGAAGCTACACTGAACTACGATGGGGGCAGGTTGTCAGTACCGACCACTACGTAGATTCATCGTTATGATTTGCTTCTGTTGCTGAATCGACCTTTATGGCTTCATTCACTGAGATTTGTTGTCAAAGGTTATATATTTATATAAAGGTTTACTATACATGACAATATTTTGTTATGGACTTTACCGTGACTGTTATTTAAAATTGATTGAAACCCAAGGTATTACTGTTACCAGTCAGTTTGTTTTTATTGTACCCACAATGCGTTTCGAGAGTTGAAACCCACATCAACAGGTGGAATAACATTAAGTTGTGTATCTGTAGGTTAGGTTGACCTGTTGCACTGTCTACAAGAGAAGATACAAACTTGGTATAATTGTTCAAATGAAGTTAAATGAAAACAACAAATATATCGTAACTCCATGGGCCACATGTCCCTTGCATTGTCAAACCCATTACTGCCCAGAACTTTTTTTGTGAGAAACATGTTTCATTTTGCTACGATAGGTTCAATAAGATAAAAGAAGTGTGAATACATTGATTTTTTTTTTCTATATACACATCACAAAATATGATGTGGTGCACAAACGCACCACCGAGCATATGGAATATCACACGTCCTATTTTAGAGAATGAAATCAATACAAACATTTTTCATGTAAGGCTACATTAAATTCTGTAAGAGTTGATTATATGTGGCTGTGAAACAACAGTTTTCTTTGTTAGTGCACCACAGTATCTTTGCACTTTGCAGATGGGATCCACACCATCACAGTTTGACAAAGCAGTGACTACAGACTTGTCATTCCACCGACAAACAAGTTACTATGAATTACTATCGCACATCATTTCATAAGAGCCAAGTGTTCCTTCTTCCTTGCAGGTACACTTTTAGACGGCAATGTTCATTTCTGTTTCTTCTAATTGTTCCACATACACCTATGACAATTTCTGTCAATTTGTCCACTATTTTCAAGAACATCAAGTAGTTGTCTGCAAACAAATGAGGGGGCAAAATGTCACTACCACCATCTTTAGACAGAGATTCACTTAAATGTTAAAGAATTCCCCCTCCCAAACCAAAATAATCTTTGTATTTATTTTGTCCACCCCCATGAACCACAGACATTGCCGAGGTGGGGTGGCTTGCGTGCCTCAACGATGCAGATAGCCGTACCGTAGGTGCAACCACAGCGGAGGGGTATCTGTGGAGAGGCCAGACAAACGTGTGGTTCCTGAAGAGGGGCAGCAGCCTTTTCAGTAGTTACAGGGGCAACAGTCTGGATGATTGACTGAGCTGGCCTTGTAACATCAGCTAATGTGGCTTTGCCACACGGTTACTGCGAACGGCTGAAAGCAAGGGGAAACTACAGCCGTTACTTTTCCCGAGGACATGCAGCTCTACTGTATGAACATATGATGATGGCATCCTCTCGGGTAAAATATTCCGGAGGTAAAATAGTCCCCCATTCGGATCTCCGGGCGGGGACTACTCAGGAGGATGTTATCATCAGGAAAGACAATACTGGCATTCTACGGATCGGAGCGTGGAATGTTAGATCCCTTAATCGGGTAGGAAAATTAGAAAATTTAAAAAGGGAAATGGATAGGTTGAAGTTAGATATAGTGGGGATTTGTGAAGTTCGGTGGCAGGATGAACAGGATTTCTGGTCAGGTGAGTACAGGATTATAAATACAAAATCAATTGGGGGTATCACAGGAGTAGGATTGATAATGAATAAGAAAATAGGAATGCGGGTAAACTACTATGAGCAGCACAGTGATCGCATTATCATTGTCAAGATAGATACGAAGCCAACACCGACAACAGTAGTACAGGTTTATATGCCAACTAGCTCTGCCGATGATGAGGATATAGAAGAAATATATGAGGAGCTAAAGGAAATTATTCAGACAGTTAAGGGAGAGGAAAACTTAATTGTGATGGGAGACTGGAATTCGGTAGTAGGAAAAGGAAGAGAAGGAAAAATAGTAGGTGAATATGGACTGGGCAGAAGGAATGAAAGAGGAAGTCGCCTGGTAGAATTTTGCACGGAACATAATTTAATCATAACAAACACTTGGTTTAAGAATCACAAAAGAAGGTTGTATACGTGGAAGAGACCAGGAGACACTGGAAGGTATCAGATAGATTTTATAATGGTAAAACATAGATTCCGGAATCAGGTTATTAACTGCAAGACATACCCAGGGGCAGATATAGACTCTGACCATAACTTGTTAGTCATGAACTGTAGGCTGAAACTGAAAAAACTGCAGAAAGGTAGGAAAATAAGGAGATGGGACCTAGATAAATTGAAGGAAAGTGAAGTTCTGGAGAATTTCAGAGGGAGATTTAGGCAACAATTGACAGAAACAGGGGGAAATAAAACAATAGAAGAGGAATGGGTAGCATTGAGAGATGAAATAGTGAAGGCAGCAGAGGACAAAATAGGTAGAAAGGCAAGACCTGCAAAAAATCCTTGGATAACACAGGAAATACTAAATTTAATTGATGAAAGGAGAAAATATAAAAATGCAGTAAATGAAACAGGCAAAATGGAGTACAGACGACTAAGAAATGAGATTGATAGGAAGTGCAAAATGGCTAAGCAGGAGTGGCTAGAAGCCAAATGCAAATCTGTAGAAGAATGTATGAGAAGGGGAAAAGTAGATACCGCCTACAGGAAAATCAGAGAGACATTTGGGGACAAGAAAAGCAATTCTACAAATATCAAGAACTCAGATGGGAAACCAGTTCTCAGCAAAGAAGGGAAGGCTGAAAGGTGGAAAGAGTACATAGAGCAGCTCTACAAAGGAAAGGAACTGAGAGACGATGTTGTAGGAAGGGAAGAGGAAGTAGATCAAGATGAAATAGGAGATATTATACTGAGATATGAATTTGACAGAGCCCTGAAAGACCTAGGTCGGCACAAGGCCCCAGGAGTAGATGACATACCCTCAGAGCTACTAAAGTCTCTGGGAGAGCCAGCCATGACAAAACTATTTGAACTGGTGTGTAGGATGTATGAGACAGGCGAAATACCCTCAGACTTTAAGAAAAATGTAATAATCCCCATTCCAAAGAAATCAGGTGCAGACAGGTGTGAAAATTACAGAACCATCAGTTTGATAAGTCATGGTTGCAAAATTTTAACACGAATTATCTACAGGAGAATGGAAAAGCTGGTAGAAGCTGACCTAGGGGAAGATCAGTTTGGATTCAGGAGGAACGTAGGCACACGGGAGGCAATACTCACTTTACGGCTTATCTTAGAAGATAGATTAAGGAAAGGCAAATCTACATTTTTAGCCTTTGTAGATTTGGAGAAAGCGTTTGACAATGTTGACTGGACTACACTCTTTCAAATTCTGAAGTCAGCAGGGGTAAAATACAGGGAAAGGAGAGTTATCTACAACTTGTACAAAAGCCAGACCGCAGTTATTAGACTCGAAGGGCATGAAAGGGAAGCATCAGTTGGGAAGGGAGTAAGACAGGGTTGTAGCATTTCTCCGATGTTATTCAATTTGTACATTGAGCAGGCGATGAAGGAAAGCAAGGAAAATTTTGGAATAGGGATTAAAGTTCAGGGGGAAGAAATAAAAACATTGCGTTTTGCTGATGACATTGTAATTCTGTCAGAGACAGCGAACGACCTGGAAGAGCAGTTGAATGGAATGGACAGTGTGTTGAAGAGAGCGTACAAAATGAACATTAACAAGAGCAAAACAAAAATAATGGAATGCGGTCTTAGAAAATCAGGCGATGGTGTAGGAATTAGATTAGGTAACGAAACAATGAAGGTGGTAGATGAGTTTTGTTACTTGGGTAGTAAAATAACATGCGATGGTCGCAGTACAGAGGATATAAAATGCAGAATGGCAATGCGAAGAAAAGCATTTTTGAAAAAGAGAAATTTGCTAACATAGAATATTAATTTAAGTGTAAGGAAGTCTTTTCTGAAGGCATTTGTGTGGAGTGTTGCCTTGTACGGGAGTGAAACATGGACGATAAGCAGTGCAGACAGGAAGATAATAGAGGCTTTTGAAATGTGGTGCTACAGAAGAATGCTGAAGATTAGGTGGGTAGATCACATAACTAATGAAGAGGTACTGAACAGAATTGGCGAGAAAAGGAGTTTTTGGCATACCCTGACTAAAAGAAGGGATCGCTTGGTAGGACACATTCTTAGACATCGAGGAATCGTAAATTTAGCATTGGAGGGAAGTGTGTGGGGTAAAAATCGCAGAGGGAGGCCAAGAGACGCGTATAGTAAGCAGATTCAAATAGATGTGTGTTGTCGTTCTTATGAGGAGATGAAAAGGCTTGCTCAGGATAGAGTAGGGTGGAGAGCTGCATCAAACCAGTCTCCGGACTGAAGACCATAACAACCATAACATTTATTTTGTTGTCCGTTTGATCCTTGATAGACTTCAAAATTTACAAGATAACCTAGTCTGAAATTATGACACCCCACTTTGTATCCAAAACGTATAGGTTTGCCCATCATGAATTGCTTGAGGCCATGCCGTCTGCTTTCTTTCTCCCACACAGCTTACTCCAGAAAGCAATACCTGAGGTGGTCTAAGTAAGGCCGAACGTTTGTATTTAGTTTAGTATTTCATAAAAAAAGTTACACGAAGTTAGAACAGGATCAGTGCTGACTCGCAGTACACTCGGGGTTGCCATATACAAAATTCTCCGTGTGAAAATATTTCAAACAACTATCTGAAATATTTATTTAATATTTTTCAATACGCAAGTGTTTAGAATCTTCTCCATTTTGAGGCGAGCATTATTGACTTTAGGTGCTTGATAACCGGAAAAATTAATTAGTTAACTTTTCGCGTGAAAGACGTATCTGAACTGTTGCTGTCAACTGATGGCAATTCAAATTACTGATCTTCATCTGCACTGTCTTCATCTGTGTCGTTCCTGACATCAGGGGAAGCAAATCACAGATCCAAAGAATTTGCCATTTCAGAATCTTCAATATCGGTCTCCTCTAGCAAAGCCATGATCTCTTCCACACTTAGACTTATGCAATCACAATAATAAGCTCTTTGTTGTGTAAAGAGCGACATATAAATTACGCTATGAATATCATAATTCATAAAATTCGATCTAGAAAGGAGAGTTGTCATTTCGGAACATTGTATATCGATATGACCGGTGGTGCATTAGTGCACCAACTAAGTTCCAGTAGAAATTACAACCACAGCATTTTGCATAACCTCATGCCATCTTGCACAAATATGGTATACAGTCCTTCAGAGGCAACTCAAATAGTAGTTTCCAAAACATACAAAAATTTTTGAAATATATTTACCTGTTGTTGTAATGATGTGGAGTCATTTCGCTCTCTGAAAGGAACCAACAGTTGAAGCCCCGAAGAGTACCGCACACTTCAATAATTCAGCAGAACAACAATGCTGTAAATGTAGTGCCATATGTTTGCTGTACTGATACAAGAGCAGGAAGTTACATCTACGTTCCTTTCTTTCCAAGCTTTATACATGACAGATAGTGCAACATGGTGCACAAACGCACCACCAAGTACGAATGGGTTCCTCACCTGTTAATAACAGCCACCATCTTCGTTTATTTGTACGAGGTGTATACAGTGCAAAAAGTCACCCTAACCTACATGTACACTTAATGTTATTCCACCTGATGATGGGGGTTTAAACCCTCGAAACGCGTTGTGGGTCCAATAAAAACAAAGTGACTGGTTCATCTTGAGGTTTGAAAAGCTCTTCAATCTCCGTGTTTGCTTACACAATAAATTTGATTTATAGGTAAGGTCCGTCTTGAGCAAACACAAATGTTTTTTTTAAATTTCTCCCATACATGTTTCTCTGGCGTTGCAGCATCATCACTGGGATGTTTAATTATATTGTCTGTCAAATTAACAATGAAATGATTGTTACTTTACACATTAACTGTAAAAACTACAGATAATTGTGAGACTAATATAAATCGTTTCTTATTTTTATATGCATACTAGGCCTACCTTAATACCACATGTAATTGTGTTTGTGGTTCTTCAACTTACAAAATGTCACTGAGAATTTTTTTGTTTTGACAGTTTGTCCAAACCAAACGCAAAACACAAAAATTACGAACTATATTTTCGTAAAAATCCCGATATTTACAAGCTAACCATTCACCCCATTAAATACACACATTTTGGTTTGCAGATGCCAAACTGTCAAAAAAAAAAAAAAAAAAAAAAAAAAATCTCAGTGAAATTTTGTAAGTTTAAAAACCACAAACACAATTACAGGTGGTATTAAGGTAGGCCTAGTATACATATAAAAATAAGAAACGATTTATATTAGTCTCACAATTATGTGTAGTTTTTACATTTCATTTTAAAGTAGCAATCATTTCATTGTTAATTTGACAGACAATATAATTAAACATCCGACTGATGATGCTGCAACGTCAGCGAAACATGTATGGGAAAAATTAAAAACATTTGTGTTTGCTCAAGGCGGACCTTACCTATAAAGCAAATTTAAACTGACTGGTAACAGTAATACCTTGTGTTTCAGTTCAGATTTACTATCCCTGTCCGAAAGAATGCACTAAAAGGTAAGGTAAAGCAGTCCACAATCCGAAGATTGGTTTGAACACCACAATGCTTTACTAGGCATGGTCCTGTTTGGAGGTGGTATGCCGTTCCCTTCCTCCGACCTTCGAACTGACTTACCCAGCCAGTTATAGGGGGACCTACAGTTTAACGTGGGTTCCGAACCACCGTGCTACTCAGGTATTTTTAGCAATACTGCCAGAGTTGAAAGAAATGGAAAGTGACAGATAAAAATCCTAGGACCTGGCGGGGATCGAACCCGCGACCTTTGGATTTGTAGTGTGGCACTCTACCACTGTGCACCCGAGGCGCACCTATTCCTCGTGAAACTTTCTGTTATAAATTACATATTGATGTATTATGAAACTAGAGTAGACAGTATACGAGTGGAATAGAAAGCGTAAAGTATGTAGACAATCGTTTCCGTGGACATCAGCCAAGACTCTGGGCCCTGCATGTGTTATTGCCACTAGAATGGCGCCGGAATATAATTCACTGTCAGTGATATTAAACGGCGTTAAGCGTGATTTTCGCATATTGCTTTTTGGGGTTTTATTATCGGCACTGGCCACTGCTGCCAGCCATCGGAAAAAAATTAAAAAAAAATATATAAAAAAATATAGGGAAAAAAAACACAGGAAAAAGACGTGAAAGCCCGTAACGCTTGCACTCGGCTTTTGTGGACGATAACGCTGATTTGTTCGTATTACACGACGGCGGCACTTGGCGGCCACATGCGCGGGCCCTGACGGGCCTTTGTGCCGGAACGTTTGGCAATTACACGGATGGATGGCCGACGGCAGAAATGGCTGTTTGCCAGCGCACCCGCCCCGCCCCCGCGGGAGGAGCGGACAGATTATGTGATTACCTTTGTCTCCGTTCGACGCTGCCGGGGGACGGCCGGTGATTTATACTGGCCGGAGGCGCCGAACAAAACGGACCCGCCGCCCGATGTTGCGCTTCAATCTTCCATGAATTACTGCCACGCTCGGATTCCAGTCTCCGCCGACCGGCGCGCGATTATACGCTCTCCGAGAAACCCAATTACTCTCGTTTCGCGAGCTGAGCTGCGGACGCGAGCGCTAATCGAAGTAGCGCGTGAGTTACAACGGCGGCCGTGTCTTCGGTTCTGCTGGTCGCGCAGAATGCAACACAGTGAAGGAGGCGCCAGCGTGAGATGGAGTTTGCAGCATGCGTTTGCGGTAACGAGAGATAAAAATGATTTCGCCTTGTTATTTTTAAGGATCGACCGAATATTCGGTTTCGGTTAGGGCCAGTTTCGACCAAAATATTGCTTTCCGATTCTGCCAGAGATCAGACGAATCTTCGGTCTGGCCGAAATTACCTTTCTTGAATTTATTCGATGAACGGTCTCGTTGTGGATGGATTCAGTCAACAATAACACCTTACCTCAGTTGACTATGCCCCGTTTCACTGCTAGGTGTCTCTCGTCCCCCTTAAAAATTGTGGGTATTTTACTGTTAGGCACAAAATAAAACAATCGTACCTGATAGTGGTTTACTACGTTAATAACAATTTAACATAATCAGTGTTGTACATAATGGAATGGGTCATCTTATTCTTATGCTGTAAAGTTTTATTAATAAGTTTCCGGGAAAAAGAGAAGCTTTTTTGATAACTAATGTGGGTTTAGGAAACATTGATCATATGCCACGCCCCTTTCCCTGTTCAGTTTGAGTAAATTTATACGGACAACAATCATAATGTTAATTTGAACTGTGACATTATCTTTAGAAATAGTTTCTGCAGCACTGATTGAAGCTGCTATGTATTCAGGATTTCCAAAAAAGGAGATATTTGACATTGAGTTGATTGTCAATCAGAAAATAACGGAAGTGAAGATGGCAATATAAAGCTATCGCTCTAAAGAACAAAATCGTAAAGGGTACTTATGGAAGCTCCGCGGCAGTAGGAGAGCGGGCTGGAGCGCCACGTTCGGATCGCGAGGTCTCCCACGTCGGAGGTTCGCATCCTCCCTCGGTCATGGATTACAAACATTTGAATATTTATGGAAGTAAACAAATGATTACTTTCTTTGTATTTTGTGTTGTGGTAGTCATGTTAACATTCTGTAGTATATATTTGCATGTTTGTTCTGTACCTAAAAACTAAACTATATGCCATGTTTGTTGTTTACATGAGGACTAAAACTATCTTCCTACAAGAAGATAAGCAGGACTGTGGACCTTCTGGTAGCTATGCAGTAGTCTGGTTAATTCGAGATGAACGGGACCGGGATCACGTCCAACTATCGAAATGTACGCGTGAAAAAGAAGAAAATCTACCGTGTAGAAAAATATGACTTTTTTAAAAAACAAAGTTTTATAATAGTCATTTACATTGGCAGCCTAAAGGTTTTAAAGTCTTTTCACTGTTTACTTCGCGATATAATGGTGCAGTGTCTCATTCTGTGAAGATATAATGTACCTGCAGCTGTTTGTTTAATGACGCTGGTATTTATGGTAAAATCATAATTCCGAGATTCAAAAATAACCAGATGCCACTGTAACGAGTTCAGTTTACGTATTGCCTAACTTCCTTTAATTTTTCTTTTTGAGGTAGAAAATGTCACAACGAGGGGAAAAGAATCCATTTTGGAAGTACTTTTGTAGAAGTACTGTCAGTTTTTCTAAATGTGTTCGCCTTCCATGACATCTTTTATGGTCTCCTGATTAGGTTTACACACACGCAAGAAGGGTTAGTGCAGGGAGGGGATTTTGAAAAATGTAGAAAAACCAGTAATTTCTGGTGTAACGTAAATATACATCAATTTTAACTTAATTACGAATATGTTGGTTACTGTTCGGTTTAGGCCATAAATCATATCTCGGTCGGAATTTAGTTATTTCGTGTGGTTTTTTGGGTAAGCAACATCAGTATTCATCGTAGATTACATCATGTTAAGACTACGTGTCTATGTTCCCGTGAGGAAGAATAACTCATGATATGAATTGCGGACTATTGTTCGTACGTATCCAACCAAGTGTGACGCCGATTTTTAATTGCTTGATGCAGGAACGAAAGACGAACCACCGGGACGTGTAGCGTCGCACCTAGTTCTCCACACGCACCGTCGCTCGTAGCGGACTGGACCAACACCACTTAGAGAGAAGGCCGCGGCGCTGTCGTGTGACGTCAGGCAGAGTCGGTTGCGCGCGCATAGCTGACTGCGCGATTCGCAAAGTGCTAATTCTCAGAGTAAGACATCCAAAATATGAATGTATATCAACTGTGCCCGCCGGGAGCGAACCTACAGGACAAAAAAGTCAAAGTTCAGACAAAATCAAAAGTAAACCGCGAGACCTAAGTCGATCCGCACACTGCGGAGACGTACAAGCAAATTCGCAAAAAATCTCACTTCACGCCAGAGTTACTGGTCGCGACCCTGCCTAGACGGCACATACCTCTAATAGCATGCCCAATGATATCGCGAGAAGCTGCTGACAAATTAGAAAACTGTCACAATCCTAAGGCGAATCACGGAGTATTCTGCAGCCGCCCCTACAAGATCCTCCCGCACGAGCAAAGTTACCACTTAGTCGTTACAGCACACGGGGCCTCAATATTCTCGACTTGCGCAAGGCGTTTGATACAGTTCCCCGCAAACGTTTAATGAACAAAGTAAGAGCATATGGTCTATCAGACCAATTGTGTGATTGGATTGAGGAATTCCTAGATAACAAGAAGTAGTAGGTCATTCACAATGGAGAGAAGTCTTCCGAAGTGGGAGTTATGTCAGGTGTGCCACAGGGGAGTGTCGTGGGTCCGTTGCTGTTCACGATATATATAAATGACCTTGCGGATAACATCGGAAGTTCACTGAGGCTTTTTGCGGATGATGCTGTAGTATATAGAGAGATTGTAATAATGGAAAATTGTATTGAGATGCAGGATGATCTGCATCGAATTGACGCATGGTGCTTGGAATGGCATTTAATCTCAATGTAGACAAGTGTGTTGTGCTGCGAATACACAGAAAGAAAGATCCTTTATCATTTAGCTACTCTATATCAGGTCAGAAACTGGAATCAGTTAATTCCATAAAGTATCTGGGAGTAGTCATTAGGAGGGATTTAAAATGGAACGACCTTATAAAATCAATCGTCGGTAAAGCAGATGCCAGATTTAGATTCATTGGGAGAATTCAGAGGAAATGCAGTCCGAAAACAAAGGAAGTCGGTTACAGTACACTTGTTCGCCCACAGCTTGAATACTGCTCACCGGTGGGGGATCCGTACCAGGTGGGATTGATAGAGGAAGTGGAGAAGATCCAACGGAGAGCAGCGCGTTTCATTAAAGGATAATTTGGTAATCGTGAAAGCGTAAGGGAGATTCTTCGCTAAACTCCAGTGGCAGACTCTGCAGGAGAGACGCTCTGTCTCTCGGTACGGGCTTTTTTCGATGTTTCGAGAACATACCTTTAATGAGGAATCTAGCAGTATATTGCTCCCTCCTACGTATATCTCTCGAAGAGATCATGAAGATAAAAACAGAGAGATTAGAGCCCAGACAGAGGCATCCCGACAATCTTTTTTTCCGCAAACAATACGTGACTGGAATAGGAGGGAAAATCGATAGTGGTACTCAAGGGACCCTCAGCCACACACTGTCGGGTGGCTTGCAGAGTATGGTTGTAGATGTAGGTGTAGAATATACATAAATTTTATAACCGTAGGCGCCAAGCTCCCTCTGGCCTGGACGACCGACTTTGCGCCTAACAAACTGCTTAACATTCGTCACGCAGAAGAACGTCTCCACAAACATCCATCTCAGCAAATTCTGAGAAACTGTCCAGGCATTCATAACCGTGAAAACGAAATGCCGCTCTGGCGGATGTGCGATTCAGATTTCTGTGAACTTCTCCCTGAGGCGGGACGTCCGATTGTGTTGCAGTGACGACAGTTTGGAGGGCAACCTGCAGTGCATTGTTCTGCTCTACCAGTAATTTCAAACAATACCTCGCCCTCCGACCGGACCTCACAGGTACCAGACCATGACAGGACGCCCTCCATTCCACAGCCGAGTCGGCAGTCTTGCAACAGAGAAATTCTGCGAAGACAAATTCCCAAACCACGCTCATTTATGGACTCCAACAAGCCTTTTGTCAAGGCTACGCGAGTACCAACTTTTCCTTAGCGAAATGCCACATAGAAATACAAGTGGTTTCAAATCTAAATAAAGATAGTGTATCAAAACGACACTGAACTTCCCCATCTGCCCAAAGGCAAGAAAAAAAAATATAAAAAACTGGCTACATATTACCGCGACCTCACAAACCAATTCTTCAGATTTTCTAATAATGTCAGTGATCAAGTTGTGCGTCATACGAAAAGTAGGCTTTCCTGGAGTACTGTGAGTGAGCGTTACGTAAGAATTACATAATGTGACCTGTTAGTGGAAATGGATATTAAATTCTTTCAGGCAATCAGATCTAATGTACTACTTCGAAAAGTGGAAATGTTTGAACGGCGAAGTAGAAAACTTGTGCTGGACTGGGTTTCGAACGCGCATTTCCCGCTTCAATTACCAAATTCTTTTATTTACTCCATTTACGTAGAAACGAGATACCGTGACAAATTAAAGTAACAACAACCTCTATCTATATAAAAGCGAAAGGACATTCACTCACTGACTAAACACGAAATCTCGAAAGCTACTTCATGTGTGCAGCTGAAATTTGTCAGGAATGCATTTTATAGGTAGTAGTCGTCAGCTAAGAAAGGATTGTGCGATAGGGCCAATGGTTTAGGAGATATGACGTCATAAACAATAAAAACTTCCCCGTCTTGCGGCACGGGATAGTATGACTTTATCAGTCCACTATTTGAGAAGAAGAGCACTTAGCAACTTGCAACAAACTTTAGACATAATTTCAAACCTATGTGAAACTTTTTCTCGGTGACAAGCCCAGTAAAATGATTGAAGGAAAAAACGTTTGCCGTTAGTACTTTTTCGGCGTTCATGCAGTAAAAATACTGCATATGGCATGACGTTACAATTTATTACTCATACACTATTAATTGTATTTACAAGAAATGTTACAGACAGTATACAGGTATACCACTGAAAGTACGTCCGAAATTTTATTATATTAGGACACACAGTCATATGTAGCCATAAACAATTAGGTTTGTGTAAAACTATCAAATAACGCATGACGTTTTGATTGATGTGTCTCATGTAGACCAAATGGATGTCACCCAAGCTAAATGTAGCATATGACGCTGAAGAGGGAGAGAGACAGTCTGATTTGCTGTCTATGACACAATTATCTTGCGACAATTGTGTGATAAGTAGTAGCGTATCTTTATGAACCTAACAACTGTATGCTTTATTTATTGTAAGTGGTATTGTCTGATAGGAAGTATGTAGTAGAAATTTTCTGGAGAAGCAGTTTGCAGTTCTTGGTAAAATTCCGCCCTGAGTTTTTGTCTAGAATTGCATTACCATCTTGAGTTTTCTATCACTTCACAGCAGGAGGTAAATGGTTTACACTCATTTGAATATGTGAAGTATGTATTCATAGTTTGACTGGAGTCGTTGTATATGATGCTACTGAAACGTTTGATGGTAGCTTAATAAAATAATAATTTTCAACTAAAATTGAGGTAATAAGATTATTTACATACCATACATCCCAGGACCCAATCAATATTTCAAGTGGCAGTTTCCTATAACTCTGTTCATATTTATTTAATTATTTATTTTTCAAGCATTTTATTCAGAATCTACAGTGAACAATATTTAATCATTACATTTCCTCTAGAGTTTTGATTATACAGTCTTACTTTTTGCAAAACACTCTAAATATATGTAATATGTGCATTTTACAGTGGCATGTTATCGGAATTCGTATGTCACTAAATTATTTAACATAATATAGTCATGATTACTATGTACCAAATTACATTACACTGCTTTCAAACAAGCCTACTGTCATCCGGATTTCGGTTTTCCTTTGCTTTCCCTAAATCCCTCCACGTAAATGCTGGGAAGATTCCTTTCAAGGAGCACGGCCAATTTCTTTCCAGATACTTATAAAAATGACCTTTATGAAATGTTCAAATGTTTTTAGAGCTTATGGGACTTAACTACGGGGTCATCAGTCCCTAAGCTTACAAACTACCTAAGAAGTAGCTAATACTAAGGACGGCACAAATATCTATGCCCGAGGGGGGATTCTAACCTCCGACCGTAGTGGCCGTGCAGACCGTGACTGGCGCGCCGCAGTACGCTCGGCCACCGCGGCCGGCGACCTTTATGACGACGGGACGTTAAACCATTACCTTCCTTCTGTCTTAATTATGGCCTCGCCTCCCAAAAGGCTATCGGATATTCTGCAGTTGGCCTACATACAAAATACAAAGCGCCGCACGCCTTTTCCTTCCTGTGGAGGGTCTTTCGTCATTTCACCAAGGGACAGGCTGCCAACGCCCTGAATTCTTCTCGATGGATGGTTCAGCGGCTTGATGGATCATTTGGTAGTATGCTCCACCCACTTCTTGACACCTTGAAGATGTCCAATTAGGCAAAATCGTCTTACAACGTTCAGTCTGAGTGGGCACCACTCTACTTGGCAGGAGTTCTTTACCAAGAATTGATCACTTCCATGTAGGTTATAGACCCAATTGGGCAGTGAGGGATGGAGAGCAAAGCGAGAGACATATTGCTGAGAACGACCCAGTTGTAAATTATGTCCATATGTTGGTGCATCTGTAGCTTAAATGGGTACGATTTGATTCCTCCACAGTTCTTTAACTGGAGACCTAGATACTTCCAGCAGTGCTGTATTATTTGATCTAAGTACGATGACCTCAGTAATGGTGAAATGTCTATAAACAGACAAACCTGCTGTAGTCATCAGTCCCTTGATATACAAACTGCTCAAACTGAATTATGATAAATACGGCACACACACACACACACACACACACACACACACACACACACACACACACACACACACAAAAACCTGGCCGACGGAGGACTTGTACCTCCGACGGAAGACAAGGCACCTAACAGGGCGTCGTGGACGTAACTGAATTACTGGTCCTCACTGCTTAAGACATTTTGACATGCAAGTCCACTGAAGTGTTAACACGTGGTGCAGCGTTCTAGGAGTCCAGGCTAACTAGTGGTTGTATCTTCTAGATTATCAGATTCAGTGATTTGTGAGGAGCTGGTATCAGCACAACATTTTGCCTTCAAACACTGGACAGATTTGGTGGTTGCAATCGGTGGCCACCGAGATCGTCTCATTTAATGGTCTTTGTCTTCTTTACTTGGGAATATCTATTGAAGCCGTGGCTTACGAAATGGAACCATACTATTCAGCTGTGTTAAAAATTACGTTTCAGCAGCTGCAGAAGTATTAAGAAGTTGTCATGTTAATACCGAGAGAGATGTTTAATACTGTTTAATATTTTCAATTATGTAGCACGAATTGTTGTATTATATATTGTTTACAAATCAGCTGTTTTGTGTTGCTATCCATTGACACAGAAAATTAGCCACACAGAATTAGTTGAGCGGTTCAAGGCGCCTTGTCAGGGGCTACGACACTGTTCCCCCCAGAGGTTCGAGTCCTTCCCCGCGCATGGGCGTGTGTTTTGTCCTTAGGTTAGTTTAAGTAATTTGTAAATCTAGGAACAGATGACCACAGTAGTTTGGTCCCGTACAAACATTAGAATTTTGATCAGAAAATTACTGTTATAAATTTTACAGTATAGACGATGGACGGAAACACTTTGCCGACAGTCCAGTTGTCTTTTCCCTGACGATGGATGAACGATACAAAGCCGAAATATTAGTAATAAGAAATAAATGATTACGGCTGAATACCTGTAATTTTATTTACAATGGAATACGCCTAGAAAATATGAAGACTTACTTTACTTTTTCGTGTCCGAATCCATGTCATAGCACATCAGACCAGTATTGGGCCACGTCTAGGGCGTTGTCTCTAGCGTTCTGTAAATCATCAAGGGAACAGGTCCTTGGGCAGTTCTTGCACGTCAGGGCATGTTCCGTATTCTGTCTCTCTATACAGTTACATCTGACGTCGCTTTCGTCGATGATTCCCCATTTCACTAGGTTCGGGTTTACAGGAGCGACTCCTGTTCTGAGACGGTTAAGAGACTTCCAGCTTCTCAAGTCCAAGTGATAGTCTGGTGCGGGTTTCTGAGTTAGTGGGTATTTGTCTTGTGGTTCCATGGGGACAGACCTCAGAAAACTTCTTCGGGATTTCAACCGCCTCAGTGAGGGTGTCTATCATCGAGAGGGTGTCTATCATCGAATGCTTACCTAAATCAAGTCATCGAGTTGCAGGTGCTTCACAACCAACCGCTTTATAGAGTTGTCCCAATGGCGTCGCCTTGATCTGCCAGGCATAAGTCTACATGTTTCGTTGCGGGCATGTTCACCTCTTTTGCGTGTGCAGATCTGTCCCACACTGGGCATGCATACTCATCTGTGTAAAAACACACTGCTTCAGCCGTCCTTCTGATCACGTGGGGGCTAGCTTCCCATTTACTTCCTATCAGCTTCTTCAGGAATTGATTCTTGGTCGCTGTCTTTTGTCGGGTCTATTGACAATGAGACTTTTATGTTAGAGACCGGTCAAGTATTACCCCAAGTTACTTTGGATGGGCTATTTAATTTGTAGTTTCCTCGTGGCTTCCTTAGACTTCAAATGGAAGGCACACGCCTGGGTCTTTGCTTGGTTGGGCTTCAATGAATTTTCTTTGTAGTAGACTGACATCTGTGACAAGGCATTTTGCAATCTCTCTTCGAAGAAAATTACTATCCTTTTGGCCTTGTATGTATTGTTTTGGTCATGGACCTCTTGATTCTACACAGTAAACTGTATCGGACCACGGAATCGAAACTGGCAAGAAAATTTTTCTATTGACGAGCTACACGATCAGTTACAGCTCGAAAGTGTTCGTTTTGAAGCTCCGCTCTTCACATTGAACAAGGCCTCTTCCCTTTTTGTGTAGTGTCACTGCCCTTCACTGCTCTCCTGAGGCAAACATTTCTGCGTCTGTGATATTCGGCAGTAACTAACGTTAACAGAGAACGGGGAGCGTGGGGCACATTCAGTCCCTACCATCCCATCAGTCATGTTCCACAGGAGGGTAGAGGTGGGATTGTCTCTGAAATTGGGAGAGGGATACTTCGAATTCAGTACATATAGATAGGTGATTACACTGAGGTCTGGGAGAGTTATTTCCAGCAGGAATAAAAAAAAATTAAATGTTTGTAAAAATAACGGAACAAACTTCTGAGGCCATCGGACCCTGTACTTACAAACAAGCTAAGGACAACAAAAACACTCATGCGTGAGGGAGGAGTCGAGTCTCCAACAGGAGTAGCCTCTCAATTTGCAACATGACGGCGCAGAATTCACGCGCGGCCAGAGATTTCACGCAGGTAACAATAGTCGAAAGTTAGGGATAAATTAGTAAACTTAATTAACAGTCAAGCAATCTGATATCAAAAGTGGCTCGGAACATAGTTTGTTACACTGTCGATGTTATCTTCTACCGGTAAATACCTATTTAACTTATTCATTACCTTATTTCCTTTACTGACTTGTAAATTTGTATCATTTCAATTACAAGCACAAAAAGCAATTAGATTTCAATGCTATTGTTTCTGTCATTGAGGCAGAAAAAGCGATTACTGTAACCTTAACGAACTGTTAGATTCTTCGCAAACATTTCTTTCTCCTCCCAAGCATTTCCGACTCTACACTAAAAAGGCCACGGTCTCTAATAATTTCCTAATTTACGTTAAACTGATACAGAAATATTAGTAATTTATAAGATCAATAGGCTAAATTCGAAAATAAGTACCAGACCTACATCCGGTTAGACAAAAAAATTCTTTTTTTAGTTGTGCTCATAAAAGAAATTATATTTTATGCTGATTTTTATGCTGTCAAAAGTTCAGACATCTAAGAGGTAGGCCAAAATATTAACTGCAGACACATTTACGATTAAGTTCTCATTATATTGTAGATTATAGTAAAACCCTTACCTACTGTCGAATATGCACATGAGCTAGTAGGTGTATATCTGACACAAAGAAAGATCTATATTCAATAGTATTACTGGCTGAAAAATATTTCCTTACGCAGCATACAAAATATATGGAGAATGTAGCTAGCATTTAATTGGTTTGACGGAAATGATAGTAATTTGTGTATCGTACCTTTACACTTGTTGCAAAGATTTTTACTGCCTGTCGCTTTGATTGTACTATAATTATAACGCCCAGATAAGTAACTGAGCGTGTCTCTTATTTAATTCAGTTCTTTGGTGAGATGTTAACAACAAAATGGTTCGTTCAAAATAATGCGTAAGATTACACAGGTCGACAAATTTTGACTTTTTGTCTGGGGTTTGCATGAAAATATGAATTTCTGACTAAATTGACCCTGCTGATCACGAACCTGCAGCCTGTTTCTCTGCAGCACGTCAGGTTTTCGCACCACCACTATCACCATCATGTTCACCATTGTCTAACTCTGCGCCCAATGAAATTGGAAATTGGAAAGCAATTACGGGACAATGGAAACGAAATGGAACAGTAAACTGGAAGAATGGCATATGAATTATAAGAAGCAAATATTATGGTGGGCACTTACCAGGTAGAGGTATTACTTCCGTTTTCGTTTGCCCGCGACTGAACGCTTGATATCCTTCCTCTTGTGTGTCACTTCTCCTTCACGTGTGATGCACCGACAGTAGTCAGCCATCATGTTTATTCCCCAACCACCTTGATAACGATGTTCCATAGTTTTAAGTACCTGATGAAATCGTTCACCATGTTCCTCTGATGTGTCAGCCAAAATTTCTTGAAAACTCTCTAAATGTGACATTAGAAAATGTAGTGTTAGACAGACCTTGCATCCTAACTGTTTAAAGGACTGTAGCATGTCTTCCACCATTTCCTTGTAATCAGGCTGCTTATTCTGGCCAAGGAAACGATGCACAACATTTTTTAAACTTCTCCAAGTCTTTCACCAAATTGTCAAGTTCTGTTTGAGTAAGAGGTTTTGAGCTACTATCGGTACCACACTCAGAATAGTCGAATTCACTGCTTTCTTGACTTACATCTGGTTCAGAGAATTCAAGAGAATGTTGATGGAGATGGGTTTGGTAGCCCTGGGCCATGAGGAACAGGTCTAAGTTTGGATACAATATGTTTTTCATGTTTCTTCAGTTGTATCCCGTTACATTCGTCATACAGAAGTAACAGTCATCAACATGATTCTTCTGTTCACGCCATATCATAGGAATTGCGAAGTTCAAGCACTTGATTTTACCTTCACTCCATTTCCTTAACTGCTCCACACATGTATGGCACACAATGTGTGGAGCAAATGACTTGTCCTGATCGCCGAGCTTCGTGCCGAAATATGCAAAATATGACTTCTGCACAAATTTTGTTATTTGTCGACGTCTTGCACGTATCACATGATTTCCACAGATATAACAAAATGTATCTGGGCTATTCACACACTGCCTTCCTGACATTTTTAACACACCTTCAGTGAAATACCAGCACTCACAACAAAGCGCGAAAGCACCTCCTTGTAGCTGTAGCACTCACTCACTGATTTCGGTGGCGATAGTATAGTTGAACGTCAGCTCCAAGCTCATTGGCCCCCTCTGCCTCACCTTCACACAAAAAATGCATCGTTGCCACATTTCTGTAGTTGTGGACACTGCATAACACAGATTTCGCAGCCAATGGTAGGGTTGGGGGGGGGGGGGGGTAGCTGTGCAGAAAAAACTGAGGGTGATGGAAAAAAACTGATATGATTTTCATATTCAGGGGTGCAAATTTAGTAAAAAACACCACTTACTTTCCAAACCCCAGAATCCATGTCGACCTGTGTTAGTGAACCAAAATAATATGAAAAAATATTTTTTCTATAGAGAATTAAGTGACTTGGGTTTAAGGAAGCACATCTGCTGGAATCATAACGATAAAAATCACCGATAATCATACTTCCATTCAATTAATTGATAATCAGGAAGAGACAACATCATTAGACCAGTGCGGCTAATTCTCCAAAACCCACGCGATCTACAATACTGTATCAGTCTTGCTATTTGTTACCTTTTCCTGAGCAGCAAATAACGAAAAGTTTCGGTTTAACAATCGGTACAATTTATGACATATATTTTTTTTATTAGCTGACAGTGAAGCTGAAAATAATATTGGAATGTGTTACAAACTTCTATTATTATAGTAATCTGAAAGCCACAATGCTTTAATGAATAGTTTTGGCAAAAGTGTGCTTACATTATCCAGTCATACAATCGAAATTTTACATCATTTTTCAAATTTGTTTGTTATTACAACTTTAATATGACCGACACTAAGGGTCTAAACAAAATCGTTACATCACTTATCCCACGATTCACACAACGATATTTCACGACGCATGGAAAGATCTTGCGCGGGTATGCAGGAATAAACATTTTATAATTTGTAAAAGTAAATTAGCAGTTTTCGCCATTTTGTGTATCGTACGGCCACACAATTCTATAAATTGTATATTCTTCGTTTAAAACTCTTACAACTCAATTTACTGGAGAGAAAAACGCCAATAAACATCGAGGAAATTATATATATTACTAGCAAACCGGCAACGCTTTGCAGTAACTAATGTGTATGAGATATATACCCTAATCCTTCTCCCAATCTATCCCTTCCTTCCTCCTCTATTTCGCCCCTTCCTTTGTCCATCTCCACCCCCTCCCCCTATCTTCACACCACTCCCTCTTATCCAATTTTTAAATCCATTTCATTGCCCCATTCTGTATCTCCTCTGTCATCTTATTTTTTGTTGTTGCTATTGGGAGCATGATCGGGAATAGAAGTCAAAATGGATGGGTAAATCAATGGGAAACGGATTGTTAGACCTTTCGAGCTGCTCTATCTATGACGTTAATAGATTCAATGACTGTATTTTTAACGGCTTTATTGTGTCAACAGGTATAATTATACATTTAGGCATAGAAACAACTTTCATGTTTTATGTAAAAAATGACTGGGAAAAGGAAAACCAGATATATTTACAGCACAGCTTAGCATGTTTTTTTCGCAGTGAGCAGAACAGAACTGTTTCTTATAACATGTTTTTATATTTTCTTGACTGTTATTGAATTGAAAACAATATTATTGTAGCACGATCATTTATGATATAAATCCCATATGAAATAAAACAATTAATGGAAATACAATAAGTGGAATGGAAATAAAACTTTTCGAAAGTATGTGTTGCTTTCAATGCAACGCTTTTAATGAACGATACTTTTTTTTTCGTCCGGACAGAAAACGAACAGTGCAGATATTTTACGAACTCTCGAACACGTCATGTACAACTGGCCATGGGAAAAACACGGCGATTCAAGATTTATTCCATAAACTTCCAACCGATATTAGATTTTGCAGTATAATGGTGACGATTATTTTTACGATGCGATTCCATCCATCTGGAAACGTACTTTCAATCTTTCTCACATTATGGTTTTCCAGTTGCTCCCTGGCTTCAAGCAATGCTTGTTCTCGGCATAGATAACGCCATCTCCCTTTATTATAACCTCTTTGTCGTATTTGTTCGCTCCATTACAGCGCGTTTGGTCGCCAGGTGAGTAGCTAATGAATAAGCTGATTGTTGGAGTGTGGTGTCGCACAAGTCTAATGTGCGCGCCACGTACTTTCGCCGCGCGCCACCATGCATGCACGGCGTGGCGTTCTTACGACGTCAGCCATGAGCGCCCTCTGGTACAACTCCTCTCCTGGCCACGACTGCTGCATCGGCCACTTGGGAATCAGACAGGCATCATTTAAATCTTGGCTATCGGATAGGTACTAGCAATCATCAGTAGGCAGGACTCTATCTAAACTATGTGTCAACATTCTGCTGCTCTCCAAGTTACGTAATGTATTATTTCTATGAAATATAACTCTTATACTAATCTAGCTTAGTGTATCTAGTTTCTGCTGTCCCACTGGCTGGTCACCTCCGTACCTGCACATGCGTGCATCCTATTTTCCTGTGTCGGGCTCTCTTTACTCGGTCACTGACACTCAGGAAAATCGGCGAAAACGAGAGACAAGAGTGGCGACGAGGATGGAATACAAAAGTGGCGACGCGGAGCGATAGAAGAACTGTGGAGCAGCCCGCTTGCAGCAGCCACACAGCAGTAGCCAGAGCATGCAGAAATTGTTCCCGCCGACCCACCCTTATTATAAGAATTTTGGGGGAAGATATTTTGTTCCGTGTCTTGTGAACTTTTTTGTTGCAGAGAGACTTCTTTCACATTGCATTTGTGTTTTGTTCTAATTTTCTTGTATGCACGGCGCCTAATCGGTCAGCATGGTCACTACCCTGAACCCAAACTCAGTGGAATTTATTCAATTAATATAATTAAACAATCCCAGAGACGGATTTACGTCTCGAATATGTCAAAGACATTATTGATAGATCTGAAGCATTGAATTAAAATTTGTGGTGCGGCCGGGAATGCTAGTAAGCACGGAGGTCCGGGTTTGATTCCTGCCGCACCACAAATTTTAATTCAGTGCTTCAAATCTATCAATAAGGAAATTATTCAGTTACAGATGGAGCAAATCACCCAACTACTCCAAGCCATGTCGCAGTTGATGGCACAGGCAGCTCACCAACAACAACAGCCGTCGCACCAGCCGCCCACATCTGCCGCCGCGCCGCTTCCTACGTTTCGCCAGTACGACGAACGTGAGGAAGGATGGAGCGATTACTTGGCACAATTTCAAGAACTCGTCACGGCTCATCAAATTACAGATCAGACGGTTAAGCATATGTTCTAAGCAGTGGTGGGCACTAAAACCTTCGTGTTACTGCAGAAACTTTTGCCCCACGCACCTCCTCACGATCTAGAATTTGATGTAATAGTAGATGCACTGAATTCTCATTATGAGAGAAAAGTTCTAAGCCGCAGCACAGTACCGATTTTTCATACTGAAAAAAATCACCAAACCAGTCTAATCAGCAGTGGATTACTGAGTTGAAGGGCTTAACCCGCAAATGTAAATTTACTTGCTCTAGTGGACTTTCTTATAGTGACGTTATGTTGAGGGATGCAATTACGCAGAACATTCAGGACCCCAGAATTAGGGCAGCGATTCTAAAACAGTCTGACCCTTCATTAGACAGTGTACTGCAGCTTATGGAAGCGCATGATACCTTTGATTTAGCAGATGTAGAAATTCAAAGCCACAGTGTTAATTCAGTGCTCCTCAACAGATGCCTTGTTAGTTACAGTTCTGAGTCTAGCCCTAGTTATTCTTACTATTTTACCGGTCGTGCTGAACAGTCAGTGAACAGTAGCCAGTGTAAAAGCACAACACAAAAATCGCCCCATCATGTTAGAAACAGTAATGCGATTAAAGGGTGCCAACGTTCTATGCAGAAATATGTTTGTAAGTCTTGCTCTCAGTGTGTATCTCGCTACAAACATGCACATTGCCCTAGTCGCAACGCAACCTGTTATCAATGTGGCAAAACAGGACATGTACAGACAGTGTGTATGTAGAATAAAAACTCAAAGAACAGTACCGTTAGAAACAGTGCTATGCAGAGTGCAAGACTGCTTCATACTGTAAATGTCATACACGCTGTGAACTTGGACAGTGTTTCTTTTGATTCTCAAATGCCAGAAGGTTTCTATACACCCATTGCAAAACTATGGAGTGTGCCACATCGCAAGCGCCATCGAGCACGTAAAACTGTGCAACGGGAAAGGGTTCGGGACAAGCATAATGACTATGTACAGTACAATCCTGTAGTGAACCTAGTGCCTTCTGCAACATCTTATTATAATAGTGCCCAGTACTGTGTAGCTAGTGACAGTAGACTTGATATAGCTACTCAAAACTTAAGTGCAGTAGCTGGTGAATATGTGAATCTGTGGTAGCTTTGCATGCTTGCGCTAAAGCCGACCCGGCGGCAGTGCCATCTAGGGACAGTGTTATTAATCTGTGTGCCGATTCTACACAGCTTCCTTCACTATGCGACCCGCGCACGCGCAAGTGCGGCAAACAAACTGTGTCAGACTTTGCCCACATTCGCGCACCTGTCGAGCGCCACAAGCAAAAACTTTTTGTGACTCTTCCTATAGAAGATAAAACTGTGTAATTTCAGTTTGATACTGAATCCGGAGTCACATTAATTAATAAAGACACTTATCAACTTCTGGGTTCGCCAAAACTGTCGCCATCTCAACAAGTGCTAACAGCATATACAGGTCAAAATTTTCCCGTGCTAGGAACGTGTAGCCTGCCCGCCTCTCTTCAAGGTGTAACAAAAACAGTTGCTTTTGTAGTTCTTCAGGCCAAATCTACACAGAAAATTTTTGCACTCATGCATTTGACTTGTTTGGCTTATCAATTCAAATAGACGTGCTTCAAATTTCGTCAGTAGTGCCTCAGGACAAAATCAGTGCCTGAACTAGGTTGTGCACAAGACTTCGTGGTACATGTAACTTTAAAAGAATCTGCAGTACCAAAATTTCGCAAAGCTAGACCAGTACCTATCCCCCTTTGTGATAAAGTTGCTAACGAACATAAACGTTGGCTGGAGAGCGGGGTGATTTCTCCTGTTTCTGCGAGTCAGTGGGCCTCGCCTTTAGTGATTCTAGTCAAGCCGACAGGAAAACTTCGTCTCTGTGTGGACTTTAAATCAACAGAGAATCGTCAAACAATTGTAGACACTTACCCCCTGCCCAGACCTGAGGAACTGATGGACAAATTAGGACAGTTTCGCTTCTTTTCTAAGACTGATTTAGCAGAGACATACTTACAGATTCCGCTAGATGACGAGTCAAAAACGTTTTTCGTCATTAATACTCACATGGGCCTTTTTCAAATTCAGCGCCTATCCTTTGGCAGTTCTTCCGCCCCCGCTATTTTTCAACGTTTTTTGGAACAGCTGACAGTTTCTGTACCGTGCTTCTCGAACTATTTAGATGATATTGTGGTCTCAGGACGCACAGGTGAACATTTATCAAATCTGGAGCGTGTATTCAAATTGTTGACTGCAGCAGGTCTACGTTGCAATAAAGCAAAGTGTTCGTTTTATCCCCCCGTTTTGGTGTGTTTCTCAGGGGATCGCAAAATGGATACCGGGGCACGGACGGCGTCTCGATCGTAGCCTCTGCTACGACGCCCGTCCCACCAGTAACTCCTCCGCCCAGGCCCTCCTCCCAGTGCCACCGCCGTGGCCCTCTGTCCTTATGACGAACACACAACACCGTGATTCCAATACTTAACAACCACTGTTTTATTTCAGAGAATAATACATCACCGAATACGTAACATAAATCATGGAACATCAATGAATATAAAAGATTTATAAATATATCAAAAGTTAACCCGCAACATCCTCCCCACCCTGGTCAATTTCCAGAGGAATGACCAGCTGAATGGGCCGTGAGATTATGGTTCCATCTGAAGTTCGTAACGTGACAGTTCGTATCTTCCCATCTCTTCCCTCATGAAGATCTTCTATCCGCGCCTTCTTCCACATGTGACGTGGACGAACATCTTCCTTTAGAAGTACAACATCACCCAAATGTAGTCTCCCAGAACCTGTCCTAGGTTGATGAGTTTCATGGAAGTTTTTGAGCAGGATCAGGTATTCTTTCTTCCACCTGTTTCAGAAATGCTCTACCATGTGTTGCTGCCGTTGGAACTCCTTGGACAAATCCTTCCTGACAGTCGGTTCTGTACCTGTGGGCAACGTTGTCAGTCGCTCACCTACAAGAAAATGTGCAGGTGTCAGTGGCTCAGTTTCTTCTCCTCCTTGTGTGATTGGTCTTGAATTTAGTGCTGCTTCTATGCTGACCAGGATTGTGCTGAGACCTTCTTCATCTATCTGTGACTGTCCTAAAACCTTTCTCAGGCAGCGTTTGACTGAACCCACCATTCGTTCCCAAAATCCTCCCCACCAAAGTGCGTGTGGGGTAATGAATCTCCATGTTATAGATTGCTCAGCAAGGTACTTGTATGTTTTGCTGGCCATGAGAGCCTGCCAGAGCTCTTTTAGTTCTGTGTGGGTGGAATGGAAGGTAGTAGCATTATCAGTGTAAATTGTACTAGGCACGCCTCTTCTTTCCACAAATCTTTGTAGAGCTTGAAGAAATTTATCAGTTGACATATCTGAGCATAATTCCAAATGCAAGGCACGTGTTGTTGCACAAGTGAACAGAGCAATATATGCTTTCTTTGTTATATGTCCTTGTTTGACGTATAATGGACCAGCAAAATCGATGCCTGTGACTTTAAATGGTTTCAATGCTGAGACCCGTTCAGCGGGTAATGGAGCCTCTATTTCTTGAACAGAACGAGCTTTCACCATCTTGCAAGGTAGGCAACAGTGTAGAACACGTTTTATTGTCTGACGAGCTCTAAGAATCCAGAATTCTGTCCTCAGCTCAGATAACGCTATGTTTACCCCAAGGTGGTGCAGACGAATGTGAGTTTGCCGGATTAGTAAATGAGTGAAATGATGCTGTCCATCAAGAAGTATTGGGTGAATTTGTTCTCTTGTTAATTTTGCAAACTGTAGACGTCCACCAATACGAATAAGGCCATCATCCAGGAATGGATTAAAACGAGCTATTTTAGAATTTTGTGGCAGAGGCAAGTTGTTATGCAGAGCATGCAGTTCAGCTGCAAAATGTTGTTGTTGAACAATACGAATCCAATAAGTACGTGCTTCTTGCAATTCTGTTGCTGTTAATTCTCCTAATGTCTTATTTTGTTTCATTAATTGTCGTTTAAAACGAAGAATCCATCCTGTAACTCGTAACAGTTTGTAATAGTTACTATATCGTGTAGCTGTTAAAATCGGGGGTCTTGTTTTTACCATGAAGACTTGGTTTGTTTGTTTCTTTCTTTCTGGCAAGGAATAATCTAAGTTTTTCTGCCTAAGTCTTGGCCAATGCATTCTGTTCTTTGTTAACCAAGCAGGACCGTGGAACCATGTAATGGAATTTTGAAGTTTGTCTGCTGTGGTACCTCTGGAGAGTATATCAGCTGGGTTTTGATCACCGGGGCAATGTCTCCACTGTGATGGATTTGTTAATTTTTGTATTTCTGTAACACGGTTTGAAACAAATGTCTTCCATCTATTAGGGTCATGTTGTATCCATCCTAAGGCTACAGTTGAGTCAGTCCACAGTGTTGCGTTATTTGCATCATAGTGTGTGGCCTTGCAGAAATAGTGAAGTAACCTCGAACCAAGAAGTGTTGCCAGAAGTTCCAGTCGCGGAAGAGTTATTTTCTTGATTGGGGCTAATCTGTTTTTACTGCAAACTAAATTGACTGATGTCATGTTTGAAGTGCTGCATCGTAGATAAAGCACTGCTCCATAGGCCTTTTCTGATGCATCTGAAAAGACATGTATTTCCGTTTTTGCCTCTTCAGAAACACCAACCCATCGAGGGACTTTCATGTCCAAACATGATGGTAAGGTTGATACCCACATTTGCCAACGTTTACCAAGATCGGGAGGTAAGAGCTCATCCCATTCAATCCCTCTTGACCAAATTTCCTGGAAAATTATTTTTGCAGTGAGAGAGACAGGTGACAATAGACCCAGTGGGTCATAGAATCTTGCAGTGCTTCTAAGAACTTCTCGCTTAGTGGCAGGACGATCTCTAATATAGTTTATGACATTAATGTGGATAATACTGAACATATCAGTCGATGTATCCCAGTGAATTCCTAGAACCTCTGTATCTGTAACATTTATGACACCTTCTGATTGCCAAATTTCAATCAGTTGTTTTGAGTTTGTGGCCCATTTTGCCATTGGTAGGCTAATGATACCCATAAGTGAGATAAGTTCATAATATAAGGAAGTCACAGCATTGTCATCTTCAGCACCTGCTACAAAGTCATCCATATACATGTTATTTTCAACAAGAAAAGCAGCTTGAGGAAAATTCCTTTTGTACATTGTAGCAAGTTCTTTTAGTGTGGCTGCAAGAAGAAAGGGGCTACAAGTTAGTCCAAAAGGTAGTCGGGTGAAGCGGTATGTAATCTTTTCGTTAGTTGTAATGTAGTTTCCTTGTTTATCCATGATTACTTTATACCAAAAAAAACCTTGTTAAGTCTCGGTCTTTTCTATGTAGAACTAACTGTAGAAAAGCTTGTTTAATATCAGCAATTAAAGCAACTGGATATAAGCGGAATCTTAATAATATTGAAAGAATATCTGGAAGTAAATTAGGGCCAATTTCCAAAGAGTCATTCAGTGAATACACAGCATTTTCGTGGGAAGAACCATCAAATACAATCCTCCATTCGATAACACCTAATCTTTCTTTCTTTACTGCATGATGTGGCAAATAAAATATGTCATTTGATGTTTGTTCAGGAGGGGCAACTTCTACATGTCCCTTTCTTATGTGGTCTATCATTTGCATTTCATAAATGTGTTTTAAGTTAGTGTCCTTTGTAATCTTTTTCTCCAGTGAAATAAATCTATTCTCTGCTAGTGAGAGATTATCAGGCACAATAATGTTGGGTTTTCTAGGTAAAGAAACCACTCTCCTATTGTCTTCAATGCAGTAATATTTTGAGAAATCGTGCAATAAAGCTAGTTCTTTCGGATTTGGAGTCTTTGTTTGGTCTGCTGTGATTCCCATTGTTTCTAAATCCCAGAAACGTCTTAAAATATTGTCTGTTGATGTCATTGAATCCAAACTAACATAGTTTGTTATCACAGGGTTTGCCATGGTGTTTGACTTACACCCACTAAGAATCCAAACCATAGTTGAAGGTATCAGTACAATGGATGGTGTTAAGCGAATAAGAGGGGAATCTTTAATGATTTTCCAATAGTGATCTGCTCCAATAAGGATCTCAATAGGAAGATCTTCTGTGTCGTCCTTTGGGTCTGCTAACTGAAGTTTTCGATCATACACTTGTTTTGTTATTTCAGGTGGGACAGTTGGGTGAGCAGCAAATGAGTATGTGCTTTCAAATGCAGTCAGAGATATTGTGGAATTTTTAAATATTCCTTTCAGAGTGAATTCTACAACTCTACGACACATTGAAGTTACACATGGTATTTCAAAGGCATTGACAGATATGTCACGATGTTCTAAAGTTTTTAAATCTAGTTCATCAATGAGAAACTTTGAAATGAAACTCGACTGACTGCCACTATCTAGAACACAGCGAGTGAGTCTGCTTAATCCTGTTGGTCCACTGACCCAAACTCGAGCTGTCTGAAGATATGTAAAATCTGCTGAATTTACATCGATTTTCCCTACAGAAGTAGTGGTAACTTGCTGAGAAGGTGAATTAGAAGTGGTAGTATCAATACAAATCGCTTTATGGTGACGTTTCTTGCACTTAGAACACGAAACCTTCCCCCTCTTACTGCAGGTTTTAGCACTGTGACCTCGTTTTAGGCATATAAAACAACGATTATCTTGCTTTAATTTGTCAATACGTTGTTGGATGTCTGTTACTAAATTGCAGTCTTGAGCCCAATGAGTGCGAGCGTCACAAAATATACAATATGGTTGTACATCTTGTTTAATTTTCCGAGAGGTTTTAGCTTGTTTTGAATTTATGTGAAATGTCGCAGCAGTGGGCGTGTAGTTAGAAGATAGTTGCTGTTCTCCACGAATATTTTGTGCAGTAAGAGCACCCTGAACTTCTTCCTCCAAAAAAACTAAGTAATTTCAATACATCTCCTTCCGATATTTCGGTTCTTCTAGCATGAATAACCCATTTTTGACACATTTCGGCAGGAAATGCTCGTAAAATTTTCGGTGTGAGAACTTTGCCGTAAGCTACAACATCTTCCCCCAGGGCACGCAGCGCTTGAATACGGCGGTTACACTCTAGGAATGTACAGTTCAGCGTTTCAGGTGTCTCTGACTGTACTGGCTGTAGCGCATCCAAATAATCGAGGTGCGCCTGTATAATACGGTTGTTATCTCCGTACCGATGCAGTAAAATTTTCTTTGTTTCTTCGTATGTGTTAGCTGTAATAGGTATTCCATCTACTAACAACTTCGGTTCTCCTGACAGATACCCTCGAAGGAAAACATGTTTATTAACTGTGGAAAGCGATGGGTCTTTATCAATAGTTGATTCAAATTGCTCCCAGAAGCGGGACCACATTTCGATATCTCCACAAAATGGTTCAAGCTTAATGGCAGGTAGCTTTACTGAATGCATGCCTGTAGTGGAGTGTATGGGAACTGTAGGTGACGTGATATTCATTTGCGATATTACGGCTGAAAGCTTGCAATTGATTGCTTTTGTAGCCTTATGTATTGCGTGTTTAATTTTGTCTATATATTCCTCACAGATAGATACGTCTGCGTCATATTCATCATCACTTAAGAGGTCGTGAATAACGTCATCTAAGGAAGTGAGCTTCTCTAAAGTATCTTGAAGACGTTCTATGTAGTGTTCAAAATCGTCCATTGGACTTTCTGTCGTAAGTTCATCGACAGCCGTACAAAACAGCGTAGCATTCGTCCTCTCCCTAGTTCTTTTTCTTTTAAAGTTTGTTAGCTGTTTCCCGGTATCTATCTCGTCTGGCATTATTAAGGAACTGCTTTTGTGTTGGCGTAAGCGTAATTGAATCTTTTCCTATCAATTAGTTATTCAAACCGAAAGATTTCACACTTTTGATATTAGCAAAGTTCGTGAATTATGCCGTTACTGCTAACATTCTTTTGAGGCAAGGAGTTCATAAAATCGTATTATATTGGAATAGACTTATCTTGTGATGTGGTCCGACGTCGTATCCCGCTTCCAGCAGCGTGAAGTAAGCTTTTTATCGTCAAAATTGCGTAAAAAATCGTAATTTTTTCACAAGTTTCGGCACCAAATATGACGAACACACAACACCGTGATTCCAATACTTAACAACCACTGTTTTATTTCAGAGAATAATACATCACAGAATACGTAACATAAATCATGGAACATCAATGAATATAAAAGATTTATAAATATATCAAAAGTTAACACGCAACAGTCCTACGCCACGACGCCGCGGCATATTTTTGTGTGTGTGTGTGTGTGGGGGGGGGGGGGGAATTGGTGTTCAAATGTTGAAATTTTTGTTAAGCTTAAGGGACTTAACTGTGGGGTTATCAGTCCCTAAACTTACAAACTTCTTATGAACTAGCTAATGCTAAAGACGGCACAAATATACATGCCCGAGAGGGGGGATTCGAACCCCCGACCGTAGTGGCCGTGCTGACCGTGACTGGAGCGCCTCAGTCCCAGCGGCGGGAGGGGTGTGGTGTCGCACAAGTCTGAAGTGCGCGCCACCTACTTTCACCGCGCGCCGCCATGCACGCCCGGCGCGGCGTTCTTACGTCAGCCACGAGCGCCCTCTGCTGCAACTTCGCTCGTGGATACGACTGCTGCATCGGTCACTTGGGGAATCATATAGGCACCAGGTAAGACTTGACTATCGGATAGGCACTAGGAATCATCAGTAGGCAGGCCTCTATCTAAACTATGTATCAACATTCTACTAGTCTGCTGCTCTCCAAGTTACGTAATGTATTATTTCTATGACATATATCTCTTATACTAATCTAGCTTAGTGTTTCTAGTTTCTGCTGTCTCACTGGCTGGTCACCTCCGTACCTACACACGCGTGCTTCCTATATTCCTGTGTCGGTCTCTCTCTACTTGGTCACCGACACCCAGGCCAATCGGCGGAAACGAGACACAAAATGGAGTATCTAGAATATGTGTCGAGCTGGAAGCGTACATTCAGTTTTTCTCAAATTCTGATATTTTCAGGTAGATTTTCCGAAAATTTTCTTTCATCCAAGCCTTGTCCTGATAATTACGAACTGAACAAACAAAAATCAGCTAAATCGGTTAATCCATTCTCAAGTGATGCATAGGAGAATTCATTTTTATTAACATAGATATTAGTTGTCAAACTAACACTACTATGAAATTCGATGCTTTCAGTTGTCATTCTGATCATAGTGTGAAGATTCAAGTTGTTCAGCAAAATCATGGGTCTATCACTTCTATACCTTTTATTCTGAGTTCTCGGCGTTTCCCGAAACTTCGCATGGCGCCGCTGCCTCCTTTCTGTATTTTTGTGACATCGCGTCCCACACCTCACGTTCTATCGCCGCACGAAGCACAAAGGTATACCTCTGACATATAAAAGCAAAAAGAACAGTTAGACACAACAAAACAAATTACAAAAAGAAAGTTAATTAAAATTTAAAAATTAATTCAATTTAATCCTTTGTGTCTGCAACATATAGGTTTATTTATTAATGTTGTACAGATGTAAGGGATATGAAGTGACTTCATGCCACCGTTCCAGGTAATTCCGCAACGTCTGTACCCTTGCAATACAGTATTCATCCACTGCTCAAGTTGGCAGCGATCGATTTACGAATATGCAAATAATGAGATCAAATCTTTGTTATTTATTTACATTCATAGTGCCGTACGCAAATAATGAGATCAAATCTTTGTTATTTATTTACATTCATAGTGCCGTTATGATGTAATGCACAGAGCCGTCACTTGGAAAACGAGACATTTGGTAGAGATAAATTCAGTAAGCAATAATGTAATGAGAAGCAGTAGCTAATTCTGCATAGACAAATCGCCAAACAAATTTGAATAGCTGGAATTAACACCTCCTATAAGGGTTTGCACTCATCAATTTTTCTCGGTTTCTGAACGTTCCCCGATATACGAAACCGTATGAAATAATAGTGTAAGAGAATGGTATACCGTTTGACCTATGTACCTCCTTTATAATAATATTCAGATGTCAGCAATTTCCCTTAACAGCATAATGAAATGAAGGTTGCCCTACATCAGATAGTAGCGTTTATACATTTACGTTCTTTGGGGACCACAGAGTATGTCTTTGATTGACATGTTCAATACCACAGTAATATAAATTATTTTAACACTGCTTTAAACTTTATTAACTCCCTATAAGCTTATTTCGGCCTTAGGCGTCATCAGGTGTTCTGTAATACAAGTAATATAGAAGAGTTGTTACATATATTTTTATAACATAGTTATAAAAATTTTTACAAAGTTTTACTGACATTACTTATAATATTGTTGATGTTTAAAAAATGTTCAAATGTTTGTAGAGCTTATGGGACATAACTATGGGGTCATCAGTCCCTAAACTTAAAAACTACTTAGGAACTACCTAATCCTAAGGACGGCACAAAAAACCATGCCCGAGGGGGATTCGAACCCCCGACCGTAGTGGCCGTGCAGACCGCGACTGGAGCGTCTCAGTCCCCTCGGCCACCGCGGCCGGCCTATCCGTTTTTACATGGTCATATAATGTTAACCAAAGTAAATGTTACGTGAGTTACTGTGCAATGAATCTCGACGTACACTGTATCTTAACTACTGTACTACTTCAATTTGACTATTCACACAGCGAACTAGAGTTACACAGCCCGCTGGAGTCGGCCACACTCGAGCTTAGGAGCTTGGGCATGCGAAATGCTCTTTTCTTGGACTTTAAATTAATCGGGCCGGGTAATCTTTCGTCCACTACTGTTCAAGCATTTAGAGGATAAAGTCTACACAAGGAAGGATGGCCGCGGCGGATTAGTCGTGCACACTGGGGTGCCGTGCTGCGGTGCGCGCGGCCGTTCGCCGTCGGGGGTCGAGTCCCCCCTCGGGCATGGGTGTTTGTGTTGTCCTTTGGTTAATTTTCCTTAGATTCAGTAGTTTGTAATCTACGGACTAATGACAAAGTCATTGAGTCCGATAGATTTACAAACATTTGAGTTGCTCGGTGACCGCCGGCGAGTACATACGTTGGTTGGTTGGTTGGTTTTAGGGGGACAAAACTGCGGAGGTCATCAATGCCCCGTTCCATCAAAGGGCGAGATAAGTTTGGGAATACTGAAAAATTCGCCCAGAGTTAAAACTGCTACAGGAGGAAAACACCACTCAATCAATAAAATATCAACAAATTCGACAATGGACAACAGGGCAGGAGACAACACGAAAGGAGACAATCACATGGAAACAGCAGACAAGTGTGGAAATGGAATGACAAAGCCAAAGTTAGTGGTTGACCGACCATGAAATTAAAATAGGAAGGGTCAGCCATGGGGCAACACAACCTGCAAGTGGAGGACATTCTAACAAGAGAAACGAATACAATGCGCTGAAGCAAAGCCTCAGATAGAGTTGTAAAAACCGCTGTCACGAATAAAACCTAAAACAGAATCAGCCATATTGGCATCGTTACGTAAAACTTCAGATAAAATTGCAGGAAGATTAAAATCCAGACGCAGGGCGGCTAAAAGACGGCAGTCCACCAAAATGTGGGCCACCGTCAAGGAAGAGCCACAACGACAACGAGGCGGGTCCTCACCGCGGAGGAGATGGCCATGGGTCAGCCAAGTGTGGCCGATGCGGAGCCGGCACAGGACTACCGAGTCCCGGCGAGAGGTCCGCATGGACGAGTGCCACACAGCTGTGGTCTCCTTTATTGCCCTGAGTTTGTTGGGATGGCTCAAGCTACGCCACTCAGTGGCCCAGAGCTCACGTACTCTATGGCGCAACACAGACTGGAAATCAGAAGCCGGGAGGCCAATCTCTAGTACAGATGCATTGACAGCTTGTTTGGCGAGCTTATCAGCTCGTTCGTTGTTCGGGATGCCGATGTGACCAGGAGACCAAATGAAGACCACAGAACGTCCTGACTGATCGAGAGCAAAAAGTGTCTCGTGGATAGCCTTCACCAAAGAAGAACGTGAGTAGCATTGATCCAGAGCGCGAAGACTGCTCAGCGAGTCACTGCAGAGAAGAAAAGACCCACCTGAGCAGGAACGCATATTCTCAAGAGCACAGAGAATGGCCACTAGCTCAGCAGTGTAAACACTGCAGCCATCCGGCAGAGACCGCTGCTCGGCGTGATCGCCATGGACAAAGGCAAAGCCAACACTACCACAAACCAACGAACCGTCCGTATAGACTATGTCGTGTCCAGTGTACTCTGCAAAACAGCGAAGAACTGACGGCGGAATGCCTCTGGAGGAACTGAGTCTTTGTGTCTACCGGCCAAGTCCAGCTCCTCGGTACACACCATGGGGGCGTACGTGTACGGGTCCGATACGGAGATGGGATAGGGAAAGACTGGAACGGGGTCGCCATTGCTGAGGACGGACGACTGTGCGGGAGAAAAGCAAACTTTGGTTCGGATGGCCTGGTGAGCTATGGACATGAGCAGCATAGGCCACGAACAGTTGCTGGCGGCGGATCCGCAGAGGTGGGACCCCGGCCTCTGCAAGTAAACTGTCCATGGGACTGGTGCGGAAGGCACCCGTCGCGATGCGAACCCCACAGTGGTGAATGGGGTCCAGCAAGCGCAATGCTGAGGGGGATGCGGAGCCATAGGCAAGGCATCCAAAGTCCAGGCGGGACTGCACCAAAGCTTGGTATATCCGCAACAGTGTGGACCGATCGGCATCCCAGGTCGTATGGCCCAGATGGCGGAGAACATTCAGTTGGCGCCAGCACTTCTGTTTCAGCTGACGAATGTGGGGGAGCCATGTCAGCTGAGAGTCAAACTCGAGCCCTAAAAACATGTGAGTGTCAACAACCTATAAGAGGTGGTTGTTAATAGAAAGTTGAGGCTGTGGATGCACCGTCCGACGCCGACAGAAGTGCATAACTCTGGTCTTTGAAGGAAAGAACTGAAAGCCATGGGCTAGAGCCCAGAACTGTGCCTTCCGAATGGCTCCTTGTAACCTATGTTCAGCAACTTGGGTGCTGGAAGAGCTAAAAGAGATGCAGAAGTCGTCAGCATAGAGAGAGGGGGATACTGACGACCCAACTGCTGTCGCTAAGCCGTTTATGGCTACTAAAAATAAGGGGACACTCAAAACAGAGCCCTGAGGAACCCCATTTTCCTGCACATGAGGGGTGCTACGAGAAGCACCAACTTGGACACGAAACGTATGGACAGCTAAAAAATTTTGGATAAAAATAGGGTGCAGGCCTCTAAGACCCCATTCACATAACGTCTGAAGGATGTGATGTCTCCATGTTGTATCGTACGCCTTTCTCAAATCAAAAAACACCACAAGAAGATGTTGACATTAAGCAAAGGCTTTACGAATACAGGACTTCAAGTAAACGAGATTGTCTGTAGTGGAGCGGCCTTGACGGAAACTGCCCTGACATGGAGCCAGCAGGCCTCTAGACTCTAGTACCCAGAAAAGCCGCCGGCTCACCATACGTTCCAGCAGTTTGCAAAGAACGTTGGTGAGGCTGATGGGTCAGTAGCTGTCCAAATCGCAGGGGTTTTTACCCGGTTTAAGCACTGGCCCAATGATACCTTCACGCCACTGCGACGGGAAGACATCGTTGTTCCAGATGCGATTGAACACAGATAAAATGTTTCGTGTAGACTGCGCCGACAGGTGTTTCAGCATCTGGTTATAAATGCGATCTGGCCCGGGGCTGGTATCGGGACTATGTGCAAGGGCACCGAGGAATTCCCATTCACTGAATGAAGCATTGTAGGATTCCATTCGGCGGGTTGAGAAGGACAGTCGTTTCCGTGTAAGTCACAGATGCAGAACTATGAGCATAGTGCTCAGCGAGATGTTCAGCGATTGCATCTGGGTCCATACAAACAACTCCATTCATAGAAATTCCTGGCACGTCTGTAGCACTATGGTATCCATAGAGGCGTCTAATTTTCTCCCAGACCTGCGATTGAGAGGTACATGTACCAATAGTGGACACGTACCATTCCCAACACTCCTTCTTACGACGCTTAATTAAAAGACGTGCTCGTGCACGGAGTCGCTTTAATGCGATGAGGTTCTCCAAGCATGGGTGTCTCTTATGGCGCTGGAGTGCACGCCTGCGATCCCTAATAGCCTCAGCGATCTCTGGGGACCACCAGGGTACCGTCCTCTGCCGAGGGGATCCAGAAGAGCTAGGGATCGTACGTTCAGCCACAGAGATAATGGCTGCGGTGAGACTTTCAGTCACCTCATCTATGGTAGCATCAGATGGAGGTCCAATCTTTGCAGCGATAGTAAACTCCTTCCAATCAGCCTTGTTAAGGGCCCATCTGGACAAACGTCCAGTGGACTGAGGCCGTGGTAGTGAAAGGGATACCGGAAAATGGTCACTACCACACAAGTCATCATGCACTCTCCAGTGGACAGACGGTAAAAGGCCAGGACTACATACCGACAGATCAATTTCAGAGTAAGTGGCATGAATCACACTGAAGTGTGTGGCAACATCAGTATTTAAATTGCAGACGTCAAGCTGAGATAGTAAACTCTCAACGTCTCTGCCACAGCCAGTAATCGTAGTACACCTTGCAGGGGGTTGTGGGCGTTAAAATCCCCCAAAAGTAAGAAAGGTGGGGGTAGCTTAGAAATCAGCGCCGCCAACACATGTTGAGGTACTATGTCGTCTGGGGGCAGGTATATATTGCAAATGGTGAGGTCAATTGTAGTCTTCACCCTGACTGTCACAGCTTCTAAAGGCGTTTGAAGAGCAATAGATTCACTGTATGCAGATGAAAGGACAAAAATACAGACTCCACCTGAAATCCTGTCATAAACTATGCGATTCCGGTAATATCCCCGATAGCCTCGTAAGGCAGGGCATCGCGTCGGGGGAAACCAGGTTTCCTGCAGGGCAAAACACAATGGTTATTGCTGACTGGAGAGGCCATGATAGGATAAGGATGATTAGTCCACAGGTTCACTTCTTGCTGCTGTCAAATGTGTTCCGACTGGATCCAGAACCACTGCTTCTGGAGAGTCCAGGAGAGCGAGATTCTTGGGGGATGCAAGGATCTCCAACTCGTCATCAGAAGCGGAAGATGTGACAAGGCGTGGCTTTACAGTAGAGCTACAGAAGATTCCTTTTTCTTTAGCTTCTTCTTCTTTTCCTCTCGCTGTCCTTTTGGTTTTAAGGACTGAGAGGGCTTCTCAGAGACGGTGTCAGGACCTGATGTAGAGTTCGGAGCCCTTTGACCAAGGGCGTGCGAGTCCAACAGCCATGGGCTGGGACCCTCCATGGTACTCTGAGAGGCCTCGGAAGGGAGCGTCCCAAAGGACCCCTTCCGAGCGAGAGGAGACGGAGGAAGTTGTTGCTTCTCTGGCTGAGTGACAGGGACCGTTGTCCCCGACGGTGTGGGGCATGTACTCCTCCAGGAGATGTAGTGGGGGGAGCACATGGTGGAGAGCCCCCAACCATCGAGGGGGCTGATGGAGTTTTACGGCCCTGAGGGCCCACTGAAGTTGTCACAGACGTGGGGACCGTCATCACCGAAGGAAAAGGTGACGACGTGACAGTTGCAAATGACGTCTTTAGTGCTACAGGGTGAAATCGCTTGAACTTCTTTTGGCCTCATCGTACGACAGTTTGTCCATGGTTTTATACTCCACATTTTTTCTCTCTTTATGGAGCACTGTGCAGTTTGGCGAGCAAGTTTACGCAAATAGGAGGAGGAGCACAAGGAGCGTCCAGATGGGATGCCCACATTCTCGACAGGTGGAGCTGGAATTACACATGGAGGACATGTGCCCAAATTTCCAGCATTTGAAGCACAGCATCGGAGGAGGAATATAAGACTTTACATCGCACCGGTATACCATAACCTTGACCTTTTCGGGCAAAGAATCGCCCACAAATGCCAGGATGAAGACACCGGTGGCTACCTTGTTGTTCTTAGGACCCCTATATTCGCGCCTGACGAAGTGGACACCCCATCGTTCAAGGTTTGTGAGTAGTTCGTCGTCTGACTGCAGCAGGAGATCACGATGGTAAATTATCCCCTGAACCATGTTGAGACTCTTGTCAGGGGTGATGGTCACAGGAACATCACCCAGATTTTCACAGGCCAGAAGTGCCCGTGACTGTGATAGGGATGCCGTTTCCATGAGGACTGCACCGCTTCTCATCTTAGCCATCCCTGAAACTTCGCAAAACTTATCTTCTAAGTTTTCCACAAAGAAGAGTGGCTTAGTGTTACTGAACGTATCCCCATCGGTTCTAGCACTGACAAGAAATTTAGGGGAGTATGGCTCAACCCTATCTTTCGCCCGTCGTTTCTACCATGGGGTAGCCAGAGAAGGAAACGATTGGGGATCATACTGTGCGGCATTGTATGCACTTCTACCTCTCTTAGAGACGCAGTTTTCGCGGTCGCCCACGCTTTTATTTGCTCGTTTCACGTTCGTCCCACGAGCAGCTAGGGAACTAAAGGTCCACCCAGGCAGGGCCCCGCTTGCCTGGGTAAGCCTTATACAACTGAGGTGCGGCAGGTTCCTCAGAGGTTGCTCGCTAGCGGCTGTTCAACCTCAACAGCCATGCATCTCCTCGGCACGTAGCACACCAAAGAGATTGAGTTTTTTCTTATAGAGGTTTGTACCGTCCTCGCGACCCGGGCGATTAAGCCAAGATCCCCGGACTCTGAAACGTACAACGTTCCACCGTCGCGCCGAACGATGCTCGTTGAAGCACGCACAGAGCTTACGGTGTAGCGGACTGTTGGCGCGACACAGCCCACGGCTCAGGACCCCGGTTTCGCCAAGCCAGTACCCAGCAAATTAATGCTGAGCCCCTGAGGGGAGTACATACGTGTCGAGCAGCAGGTAGCTCCTCACTGTGAGTTAACCGGCTTCTAATAGAAACGACTTATTTTCATTTCGTGCGTGATTTCTGTTACAGTTCATAAAAATTTCGAGTACTCGTGTGTTTATTTATTCAGAATCGCATTTAGTTGACACTTTAGTGTTGATATTCTCATTTATTAACTCGTGTAAATATTTTTCATATTCGCCGTTTATAAGCAGTTCAGTGTTTGTTACATATTTTCGAAGCTCACTGTTTATCAAACTTTTGTGTCCTCGATCGTATATTTAGTTACCTTCGCATCAAAGGACCACTTTAGTGTCCACGTGCGTATACCTAGATTCGCGTCAATGTTACAGTTTAGTGTATTCTCCCACTGTTTAAATCTCAACGGTTTTGGAACATACATCAGTTGTTGGAATGGCTACGAACTGTGACTGCTGTGAACGGTTGCAGGCCGAATTGGTGACTCTTCTCTCGCAGCTTCAGGCGGCGTAGGCTTCGCTGGCAACGCTTGAGACTGCGGTGGGTGGGCGCCGCTGTTGTGGGCCGCTCTCGGGGATGCAGCAGACGCCCTGTGCGTCTGTCGTGCCCTCCGATCGGCCTGCGGCTGTGGCCAGCCCGCTCACTGCCCGCGAAAGGGTCGCCCCCCAATCCTTGATGGATTGGGAGGTCTCCTCAGCGCGTGTCAGGCGGCGTAAGACTTCCCGGGGGGACTGAAGTGTTGGCCTCCCGGTTAGTCTTACGAACAGATTCGAAGCGTTGTCTCTGGCTGTGGACGTTCATAACATAGATGGTGTCGCTTGTCCTGTAGTGACCTCTGTGCCTCCAAGATCCGGGCACTAACAGAGGGTGGGTTTATTAGGAACTCCAACGTTAGGCGGAAGATAGAGCCCCTTAGGGAAATGTCTTATAGGGAGGGGGCGACGTCCAATGTGCACTCCGTGTGCATACTGGGAGGAGTCATTCCAGATGTGGAACGGGTCCTTCCGGATGCCATGAAGAGCACATGGTGCAGCCAGCAGCAGGTGTTGGCACATGTCGGGACAAACGATGTGTGTCGCTTTGGATCGGAAGAGACTCTCTCTGGTTTCGAGTGGCTATGACAAGACTGCCATTCTTGCTTGCAAGATGAAGGCAGAGCTCACCATCTTTCGCAAAGTCGTCAGGATTGACTGCGGAACTCTGGTTAGGAGAAGTGTGAAGGATGTGAATCAGAGGCTCAGACGGTTCTGCGACAAGGAGGCTGCAGATTCCTCGACGTGTGCCAAAGGGTGGTGGGTATTCGGGTTCCGCTAAAACCTCAGAAGTCCACTACACTCAGGAAGCGGGGCTGTATGGCGCGCACTGGGCGGTTATTTAGGTTAGAGGGTCTTGCGAACACACAAAATGGGTTTCAGTCTCAAAGGGTGCAGGTCACACACAGGAGGAATGCAGATCTAGGAATCATTGGTGTAACAGTTGTAAAGTTCCAGATCTCTAAGCGCTGACAGAAAGTACTGAGGCACTAATAGTTAAATGTTTTGAAATCTAGCTGATCCCAGAGGTAAGTTTGGCCGAAATTTTTACAAAGGGCAAAATAGTTCTCAGAGAGGATGGAATCCATAGAAAAGGCTGTGGCGTGATTATTGTTGTTACACACGTTTTATCCTGCGGCAAAATTGAGGCAGATACTACCTGTGAGTCGGTATGGGTAGAGATTATATCTGACAACCTAATAAATTAATAATTAGATCTATTTATCGGCCCCCTGACTCAGACGATGTAATTACCGAAATGTTCAAAGAAGGCTTGAATCACATTTCAAAAGCTACCCGAAACATACCGTTATAATCGGTGGCGACTTCAATTTACTCTCGATATGTTGGCATAAATACGTATTCAAAACCGGCGGCAAATATAAAACATCGCCCGAACTAATTCGGAATGTTTTTTCTGAAAACTACTTCTAACTGGGAAAAGACTCCTAGCAACAAATAATGCTGTGCTAGTAAAGAACGCCAAAACAACAACACGGATCAGTGAACATGTACTAGCGAGACAAAATATCGAAATTCCCAAATGCACCAATAAACTAAAAATATATCTATTGAAAAGAGCAGATAATTCGCTACACGCTCTCCTTAGTGATAGTCTCCAGTCTTCAAAACTAAAAATGAGTGTAAATCAGTTGTGGCTTACATTAAAAGAAATAATATCAGTAGCAATCGAGAGATTTATACAAAATAAATCAATAAAATAGAGTCTGACCCCTTCTGGTACACAACACAGGTCAGATCACTGTTGCAGAAACAGAGAAAAATGCATGCAAAATTGAAACAGACACAGGATACACAAGACGGGCAATAGTTTATAGAACCTTGCAATATAGCGTGGACTTCATTGTGAGGCGCTTATAATAGTTTCCATAACGAAATCCTGTCTCATAATCTTGCAGAAAATGCAAAGAAGTTCTGGTCATATGTGAAGTACACTAGCGGTAAAACATAAACAATACCTTCACTTACGCAACAGCAATGGTAATACTACCGATGACGGTACTGCTAAAGCAGAATTGCTAAACTCAGCTTTATGAAATTGTTTCAGCAAAGACGACGAACTGAACACTCCAGAATTCGAACAAGCTTGAAAAATTTAGAATGTTCCTTGAGTAGTAAAACAACTTATGTCACTAAACAAAAACAAATTTTCCGGGTCAGATTGTATACCAACTAGATTCCTCTGAGTATGCAGATGTAATAGCTCCATACTTTGCTATCATATACAACCAATCACTCAGCGAATGATCCGTACCCAAAGATTGGAAATTTGCCCAGGTCACTCCATTATTCAAGAAAGGCAATAGGAGCGATCCCCAAAATTACAGGCCCATCACATTGACTTCGATTTGCAGCAGGATTTTAGAACATATACTATGTTCGAAGACTATGAACTACCTCGAAGAGGACGAGATATTAACCAATAGTTAACACGGATTCAGAAAGTATCGCCCCATGCAAAACACAGCTTGCCCTTTATTCAAACGAAGTGATAACGACCAGCGACAAGAGATCTCAAATCGATTCCATTTTTCTGGATTTCCGGAAGGCTTTTGACACTGTACCTGACATGCGTCTTCTAATGAAATTACGTGCTCATGGAATATCGCCACAATTGTGCGATTAGATTCACATCAGGAAGGACACAGTTAGTAGTAATTGACGGTAAGTCATCGAGTAAAACAGGAGCGATATCTGGCGTTCCCCAGGGAAGCGTTATAAGTCCCCTACTCTTTCTTGTGTTTATAAACGATTTAGGAGACAATCTGAATAGCTCCCTTAGACTGTTCGCGGATGATGCTGTCGTTTATCGGTTAGTGAAGTCAACAGAGGATCATAAGCAACTGCAAAGCGATTTAGACAAAATTTCTACAAGGTACGAAAATTGGCAATTGACACTAAATAATGAAATGTGGGAGGTAATACACATGGCCACTAAAGAAATCCTCTGAACTTCATTTACACGATAAATCAGTCAAACCTTAAGGTCGTAAATACTACCAAATACCTAGGAGTTACAATTACGAACAACTTAGACTGGAGAGAACACAGAAAATATTGTGGAGAAGGTGAACCAAAGGTTATCTTTCATTTTCAGAACTCTTCGAAGTAGCAAGAGCCCCACCAAAGAGACTGCCTACGTCACAACTGTGCGTCCCCTCCTGGAGTACAGTGGCCCATTGTGGGATCCTCACCAGTGGTTCAAAATGTTCAAATGTTTAGAAAGGTGAATAGATGGGCATAACAGATTTCAGATAATTGCAGAACGACATGTTGACCATAGCTGTTTATTATTTCTCAATGCTACCGCTTTCGGTTATTTACCATTGTCAAGCTATTAGCTAATCTCTGCTAACGCTTGACAATGGTAAATAAGCGAAACCGGTAGCGTTGAGAAATAATAAATAGCTATGGTCAACATGTCGTCCTGTTCAAATGTTTGTTAAACTTAAGGGACTTAACTGCGGGGTCATCAATCCTTAAACTTATGAACTATGTTATACTAAACACAACACAACCATCCATGCCCCAGGGCGTCTTCGAACCCCCGACCGTACCGGTCGTGGAGACTGTGACTGGTGCGCCGCAGACCGCTCGACCACTACGGCCGGCTCACCAGGTGGGACTGACGGAAGACATTGAGAAGGTTTAGAGAAGGGCAGCTCGGTTTGTTCCATCACGTTACAGGAGGGAAAGTGTCACGGAAATGTAGCACGAATTGAGGTGGAAATCATTAAGAGAACGACTTTATTCGTTGCGGCGCGTTCTATTTGCGAAATTTCAATCACCGACTTTTACTTCTGAATGTGAATATATTTTGCTAGCACCCACCTACATAGGGAGACATGACCATCCCAATAAAAGAAATGATAGAAAACGGGAACGATTTAGGTGTTCTTTCTTCCCGCGCGCAATTAGAGAATGGAACGGTTAAGGTTTTGCAAGAGGTTACTGAACTCTCTGCCAGGCACTTATATGTGACTAGCTTATATGCCCGTGCTTCGCAACGGTTGTTGAGGAGGTACCTGTGTATATCATGGTTTTTTAGGGTTCCAGACCTAGGTCAGCAAAAATAGAATCCTTGTTGGATCGCTCTGTCAATAAACTCAGTACTCCTAGCCGAGATGTCAAATTTAAGTACAAGTCATTGTCGAAAACGATGAGAGTTCCTAAAGTTTTTCATAAAAAAGTTAAATTAATTTTAGTCCATACTCCGGAACGATGCAAATTCATTTTTAGTTTCTGATTCAAGTTAAGACTGAGGGGTCTGGCATAAACTTCTGAAAACACGTCTATCGTTGACATGAGAAATAGTAATAATAATAACAGCGCCATGTATTGGTTCTATGGCGTAGTACTAAACTTTCTGCCTCTCACAGTAAGTGTACCCTGAAGTATTAGAATGTTGCAGTGTTGCACTGGGGACAATGTAGTTATTATGTATGCAGTACTCCATATTATACTGAAAGTCTGGTAATTCAATCAACAGAGCAGTTCATGTCTGTTTAAATAAGACGTCATGGTGGTGTCAATGTGCGATAAAGTAATCGTTGAAGGAATGGCGTCAGCTGATCGTCTGTATAAAACTTTCCATTAAATATATTAGTATTTCCAGCGAATTGTCTGGACTGTGTTAGCAGCAACGGCCACTCTTTCAGCTAATACATGTCCTCACGTCCTGCAGTGATTACTTCGTAAAGCACGAAGTAGAAATCGATCTTGTGTAATAGAACTATATACTCAGAAGACGGATTATAACTCTAAGTACAATTGTCTCTGCAAAAGAAGACGTCTTTATCTTAATGTAGTACGCACCAAAAGTAAGTAATTTCAAATTTTAATCACAATATTGTACCGAACAAATATGAAAGCAGAGACGTTTCTGATGAGTTTGGCGCTCACGTGTGTATATTATCTCTAGTGGCAGGCACAGAGCAGAACTATGTCCGGAGTGAGCATTCAGATGCACAGAACATATTTTTTGTCCTCAACATTAAGGTGGAAGTATCACCTAATATTGGGAAAAATTTACCAATCGATGACTTCATCTTGGTCCTTTTCTGTTCGGTTAAGACGGATGACTGTGTGTAAATGGCCCTTTTAGCAACGCTTCCTCAACTTTCTTGTTGCTTCTGTGACACATTTATTTAGATATTACTTCATGTTACGTGGTTGCTCTCGGAAAAAGAGGTGGGGCTTATATGGGTTGCAGCTAGGAAGATTTTGTGTGTGTGTGTGTGTGTGTGTGTGTGTGTGTGTGTATGTGTGTGTGTGTCCTACCTGGGCTAAACATTACTTGCAGTGGCAGCGGTTTAGTTTGCTATCGTTGGCAACGAAATATTCGCTCTACGAGGATGATTAATTTACTGACCAGAACAGCATAAATTATTTATTTCTTCGTGAACACAGAGAATTATTCCCCTTATTGTACGTAGCTGATTTTTGAAAAAGCATTCTAAGTTATTTGGTGTACTATGTAACTAACATCGCTTCACTTTATACTTTCCTGTACTGTGGCGGTTTCTAGGCATTCCTAAATAGAACGCACTCAAAATGTAATCACCGAAATCAAAAAGGGAACTACATAAATTCAATTTTCCTTGCAAAGAATTCTTATGTAAATTAGAGCATCGATAGACGCGAAGGAATGTCGTTATGTTTTAAATTCAAATTATTCCCGCGCAAATAAGCACTTTGTTTTACTTTCCATGGCATTGCAAGGCATGCGGGATACAGCTAGCAAACAAATTATTTTTTTTGTGCCGTACATGGGTTAAATTTTACTCGCAGTGGCAGCGGGTTAGTATATTAAGGTTGGCAACGAAATATTCGCTTTAGGGGGATCATTAATTTACCGATCGTAACAACATTAATTATTTATTTCATTATCAACTCTAAAAATTATTCCCCTCGTTGTATGTGGATGATTTTTCAAAAAGAATTTAACGGCCTTTACAAACATCAAAAAACTACACCGCTTTCGTAAGGACAAACATAGCCCTTGTTTCAGTGTATTACACTTAGTTATGAGAATAAACAACGCAGCAGCCTCATCTGTTATTTGGTATACTATGTCAGTAACAGCGCCTCTATCGGCTCTTTGCTATACTACGCTGCAATTCAAGCATAGCATACACCAGAAACTACAAATTATGATATCGTTTCTTCCCTTGATCCGATTTTAATGAAATAAAGCTTATATGTTGCTCCAAGGTACTCTCAGTTGACCTATGAAACTCCATGAAGGTTTGTGTAGTTCTCTTGGAGATTTGCTGTACTATATCATTCTTATGAGCATAGTATACACAAAAACTTCAAATTACGATAACTTTCCATTCTCTGATCCGATTTTGATGAAACTAAGCCTATGTTACAATCCAAACTATTCTGAAATTACCTGTGGAAACCCATAAAAGTTCGTATAGTACTTTTGGAGATTACCTCCAACAAATAGACATACACGATGGCTTTTAAGCAAATGATTAAATCATGATATCTTTATTTTCTGTGAACCGATTTTAATTATTGAAGCCTTTATGTAACCCCACGATGTTCTAATGTTTCGTGTGAAAACCCCATGAAAATTTGTCAAGTAGTTTTAGAGATATACGTGTTCAAAGAGACAGACAGATATAACGGACATAGATAATAAAATGGAAATTGCAATATTCTTTTTTTCCGTGATTCGACTTTTATGAAACGAAGTATATATATTTTCCACTTACTCTCAAGTTACCTGTAAAAACCCATGCAAATTCGTGAAGTAGTTTTGGAGATAAGAGGGTTTTAATAGTTGAAAAAATAGACACGGTGGTTACTGAAAACACTTAAAATTACGGTATCTTTTGTTTTCATGATCTGATTTTGATAAAATTATGCCTATATGTTAACCCAAACTTTTCTCATGTTTCCTGTGAAAACCGCATGAAGATTCGTCCAGTACTTTTGAAGATTGAAGGGAACAGCGACAGGCCTACGTTTACAGATTTATTGTTAGTATAGATTTCCAGAGTATCTATGTAGATGTAGATTTGAACGTCTGGAACAATGACAGGCGAGCGTGCTTGGATGTCCACGTGTGTTTGGTCAGAGGGCTTGCTGCCTCCAATAATAATAATAATAATAATAATAAATGACTCAGGATCTCATCGAAAGATGAATATAAAACATAGACGATTCTGCGTCAGCAAAGGTGACCGTTCGCAGAAAGCGGAACATGCGGGATTGAGTCCTCGTCCTGCACAAATTAGTGTCACAAAATGAAAGTACGTCTTAAGAAGAGCTGTACATCTCGGAAGACTTCGCATCATTGTGAATAACTATGTGAATTTAATAATTTGTGTTTTTGCAGCAACAGTTACTGTGTTGGTTTTTATAATACCAGCAAACAATTAGTATTATTGACTAGTTTCAATCACTTGGTGCCCTTCTTAAGACATAATGTGGCACCCTCAGTGTTCAGTGTCTGCCAACCATGTGCCTGAAACTAATACTATTCACAGCAACTCGCTGTTGGTACACAAGATCCTCATTTATGCCGACTACGTGGGGAAATCTGAAACCTTTCACTACAAATAAAAAATTTAATATGTACTGCATTATACGAACATTAATTCTACCAAGAGACATTTTAGGCACTTAAACTCTATACGTATTGTATTAGACGTTTATTACTAAAAGAGGGTGTAGGTTTCTTCAGCTTAAAATTTGTGGCGTTTTACTGCAGCACGATGGCCTAGACGATTCACCGGCATAATTTCGACTGGTCTCCGGCTGATGTACTAGATACGTCGCTACTTTCACCAGTTGTGACGTTGCCTCGGTATGAGACATTATTATTCCATCCAGTTGACGCCACTTTCCTTGTTTACTTTAACATCAGTGTCGTTCTCTGCAAGGGAACAGGCAAATTTACAGGCCTATATCATTGACGCTGGTTTCCAGCAGGATTGTAGAATATATACTTGCTTCAGATATTATGAAATACCTCCAAGTGAACGACCTATAATCCCATAGTCATAACGGATTCAGAGAGTATCGTCCCTTTACTCGCACGATAGATGAGTGCTATCGACACTCATATCAACACAGTTAGGCGATTGAATTCGTAATTTACTGCCGGAAAGAACACAGTATGTTGTAACTGACGGTAAGTCATCACCCAGAATAAAATTGATATCTGGCGTTCCACGGGGAAGTGTTATAGTGCCCCTAATGGTCCTTATTTTTATAAGCGATTTAGGAGACAATCTGAGTAGCTCTCCTAGACTGTTCGCGGATGATGCTGTCATTTATCTGTTAGTAAAGTCATGAGTAGTCAAATTCAACTGCAAAATGATTTAGATAAAATATCTACAAGGCGCAATTGAACCTTAGTTATGATAAGTGTGAGATCATCCACCACTAAAAGAAATCCGTCGAATTTCAGTTACACGATAAATCAGTCAAACCTACAGGCCGTCAATTCTACTAAATACCTAGGACTAACAGTTACGAACATCTTAAATTGCAAAGAACAGCTAGAAAATATGATAGGTAAGGCGAACCAAATACTACGTATTATCGCCAGAACACACAACAGTTCTTCTAAAGAAACTGCCTACACTTCACTTCTACGTCCTGTTTTGGAGTATTTCTGCGTAGTGTGGGATACACTCCAGATGGGACTAACACGGACGATTGAGAGAATATTCAGAGAAGGGTATCTCGATTTGTATTATCGCGATATAGGGGAGAAAGTGTCACGAAAATGATGCCACAGTTACGGGAGGGGGGGGGGGGGGAACTAAAGGAAAGTCGTTATTTGATGCGGCAAGTTCTATTTGCGAAATTTCTTTCCGCAATTTTATCTTTAGAATGCGATCATATGTTGTTAGCACCCACCTACATACGGAGACATGATCATCGTAATGAAATAAGAGAAATAAAATCGAAAACAGAAACATTTAGATGTTCCTTTTTCCTGCAAGTTATTAGAGAAGGTAACTGTGGGGAAGTAACATAAAAACTGTTTATGAACACTCTGTCATACACAACAATGTGACTTCCAGAGTATCCGTGTAGATGTAGAACACAAATTTTGTCGTAGGTCATCATTCTGTAACGCAATTACTGTAATTCTGCAAGCAGGCATCTTCGTCACCATCACGTACACCTGGACAACCACAAACGTATGCTAACATTTCAAGGGATTCAGAGGTGCTGACAGCTTCACAGATCTTAGCGTCGGAATCACAAATAGCAAGCCGTACTGTTTTCCATGACTTTCTTTGGTTTCCAAATCATTTCGGTCACATACACTAGAAGCACGATAATGGTTGGGAACAGACGAACAATGACTTTAGTAAATGTAAGTGAAAGCGTGGAACCAGCGATGTCTTTGAATCCTGCGATATCAACGTAACAACGGTACATTTTCATTTCGGTCACATCTATATCTATAAATGTGAATGTCTGTTCGGTGTACGTTTATCACGTCTGAACCAAAAGACATAAAGAACTAAAAATTTGTACAGTTACTAATGTCTACCCGGGGTAGGCTTTAGGTACGGTTGTAAGGCGATCGGATAGCTATTTATCTATATATATTAATGTGAATGTCTGTTCTGTGTACGCTTATCACGTCCGAACGACAAGGCGCAGAGACAAAAAAAAAAAAAAAAAAAAACAAAAAAAAAAAAATGTAGGCACGGTTCTATGGCGAACTGATAGAAATTTAGTAATTTGAAGAATATAACGCGAAATTCGGAACAATAATTACTCTTTGAAAATTATATTCACCCTTTGAAAATGGTTTTATTGGTTGCATTGTTGCTTGCGGGTTGATAATGATACAAGGGTCGAGTGTATTGGGATGGAAAGTTAGCGGTGTATATAAAATTCTGGGTGTGTGTGTGTGCGTTAATATTTTACCTGCAGCGAAAATTACAGAACGCAAACGAACAGTCTGTGTGTAATTGTTGTCCAAAGTCTCCCGTTGTACCCCATAGCAGTTCCATGCCGATAGGTATAAGGGGGTGTAAGACGGTGGTTGAAAGTCGTCAAGCCGGCCGCGGTGGCCGAGGGGACTAAGGCGCTCCAGTCACGATCTGCACGGCCACTACGGTCGGGGGTTCGAATCCCCCCTCGGGCATGGGTATTTGTGCCGTCCTAGTTCGTAAGTAGTTCATAAGTAGTTTGTAAGTTTAGGGACTGATGACCCCGTAGTTAAGTCCCATAGACTATACAAACATTTGAACAACATTTTTTTTTTAGTCGTCAAATTATAAAAAAATTCGGACGAAGGCCAGCCATAACGATTACGACTCTACAGCAAGGAGGTTACATACAGCGAAACATGATGCCATAGACCATACCTTTGGTCTATGCGTGCTAAAATGTTTTCAGCTCTTTTTATACGAATAGCACACTACTGAAAGATAGCTTACCTATCAACAAACACGCGAGCGGAGCCGCAGGTTTAGGCTAGTACACTCTAAACACGTAAAAGCACGATAATGGTTGGGAACAGACGAACAATGACTGTAGTAAATGTAACTGAAAACGTGGGAATGGTTATGCCTTTGTAGACTGCGGTGTGATCATAACAACGGTACATACGCTGCACCAAACTAGAGTAATAACTCTGTAGCACATTTTCGCGAAAAAAAGAGAAGGAAATTAAGAAATAAGAAATAACGATCCGGTTAAAAAGAAAATCCCGATAATGGGAGACGAAGGACGAGGTTCTTGTGTACTTCGAAAACCAAGTATATAAATATCTGATAGCAATGCCTGAAAGGAAACATCCGTGGCAGTGCTCAAAGCAGGCAGTTATAATATATACATATTTAGGCCCAGAGCTGGTGAGTTTCTGTTTCGTTGTGCGATTCCCGCAGGAGTGGGATCCGTTACGGCGAGGCGGCCGCATTTAGGGCAGGGTGGAGCGGCACAGGCCAGAAGGCTGCCGGCCTCATTAGGGCCTTCCGGAGAGCGGCCGCCGGCTTCCGACCCTCCGCCGCCGCCGCAGCAGCCGTGGCCGCCGCAGCCGCCACTTGATACGCTCGCTAGGCCCCCACTTGCTGCTCTTCCATTATTCCCAAAGCGGCCGGCCCGAGTCCCGCAGCTCCAGGGGCCTACCCTCCCTAGCAGCTGGCGACTTTTGTTTCACACTGCTGGCACACTACTCCCTTGAATTTAATTGCAACGTAACTAATCTAGCCGCACTCACATTCTATATCTATAAATGTGAATGTCTGTTCGGTGTACGTTTATCACGTCTGAACCACAAGACGTAAAGAGCTAAAAATTTGTACAGGTACTAATGTCTACCCGAGGAAGGCTTTAGGAACGGTTTTATGGCGATCGGATTTGATGCAGCTCTCTACCCTACTCTATCCTGAGCAAGCCTTTTCATCTCCTCATAAGAACGGCAGCCCACATCCACATGAATCTGCTTACTATACGCGTCTCTTGGTCTCCCTCTGCGATTTTTACCCCTCTGCGATTTTTACCCCACACACCCTCCAATGCTAAATTTACGATTCCCCGATGTCTAAGAATGTGTCCTACCAAGCGATCCCTTCTTTTAGCCAGGGTATGCCAAAAATTCCTTTTCTCACCAATTCTGTTCAGTACTTCTTCATTGGTTATGCGATCTACCCACCTAATCTTCAGCATTCTTCTGTAACACCACATTTCAAAAGCCTCTATCCTCTTCCTGTTCAAAATGTTTGTTTAGCTTATGGGACTTAACTACGGGGTCATCAGTCCCTAAACTTACAAACTACTTATGAACTACTAACTAACTAGGACGGCAGAAATATCCATGCCCGAGCGGGGATTCGAACCCCCGACCGTAGTGGCCGTGCTGACCGTGACTGGAGCGCCTCAGTCACCTCGGCCACCGCGGCCGGCCCTCTTCCTGTCCGCACTGCTTATCGTCCATGTTTCACTCCCGTACAAGGCAACACTCCACACAAATGCCTTCAGAAAAGTCTTCCTTACATTTAAATTATTATTCGATGATATATATATATATATATATATATATATATATATATATATATATATATTAATGTGAATGTCTGTTCGGTGTACGCTTATCACGTTCGATCGACAAGACGCAGAGACTTAAATATTTGTGCAGTTACGAATTTATACCCGAGGAGGGTTTTAGGCACGGTTTCATAGCGATCTGATAGATATTTAGTAATTTGAAGAATATAACGCGAAATGCAGCACAATAATTACTCTTTCAAAATTATATTTACTCTTTGAAAATGGTTTTATTGGTTGCACTGTAGCTTGAGGGTAGATAATGATAAAAGGTTGGAGTAGATATTGGGATGGAAAGTTATCGGTGTATATAAAATTCTACGTGTGTGTGTGTGTGTGTGTGTGTGTGTTAACATTTCGCTCTGCAGCGAGAACTACAGAACGCAAACGAATGGTCTGTGTGTAATTGTTGTCCGAAGTCTCTCGTTGCACACCATAGCAGGTCCATGCCGATAGCTATAAGGTGGTTGAAAGTCGTCAAATTATTAAAAAAAATTCGCACTGAAGGCCAGCTATGACGTTTGCGACTCTATAGTAAGGAGGTTACATACAGCGAAACGTGATGCCACAGACCATATCTTTGGTCTATGCATGCTGCAATGTTTTCAGATCTTTCTCTGTAAGGATAAGCATACGAATAAGGAAATATAAGAATAAATAAATAAAGCAGTAAAAAAGAAATTTCTTTTAATACATCTCTTTTAAAAAAATCGATTTGACGTTTCACGCATTACATCAAGTGATCGATCTGTGATATTATTACAATCATTATTGTTGGATTTCGTTATTGGATTCTTCGAAACGAGTGCATTTTTACGTGTGATTTGATCTATACTACATATTTTCCATATAAACGGTAAGTGCATAGACTTCTGCAATCTAAAAGGAATAGTTTCAGTTCCGCTTTATCAACGACATTTCCTGAAAAATAAGTTAAATTAATTACATTAATTTAATTGTTATTTAAATTCCATAGATAAATGTGCATTGCGTTACTTTACACATATTACAACAGGCCTCAGGAACACATTTACGCTCCAAACAATGCTACAAATAACGTAGTTTACCAGAATGCCCTAAAATGAAATTAAAATGGACGTTACTCTCACCATACGTGTTGAGATATTGCAACACAGGCTACAAGGAATAATGTATGTATTATTTGTTGTAAATCATTAAACACTTCACATAATTTTTTTTTATTTGAATTTTGAATAAAAATGTTTGTTTTTAAAGAATGTATTGTATTTCATTTCATCCTTCGAAACCAGTCTCATAAAACACTACTGAAAGATAGCTTATCTATCATAATCAACCAACACGCGAGCGTAGCCGCGAGTTTAAGCTATATATAATCGTTAAACGAACTACTCATTGATAATTAAGTACAATCATACTTAAATTAGTAGACAGAGGAGTGTATATATTAAAAACATATCCGTCAGTTGGGACGTACGTCATCAAAATTAAAAGACAAGCACATATAAAACAAACACGATAAAATTCATATCTCGCTCATCCAGAATTCGGTATATAGAGCAGCGGTCTCTTTATATCTCATAAGATTTTCCTGGGAGCATTATCCGCACGTATTCACCAACGGACACCTCAGGAGATGCTCCATTGTTTGTATCTCCTTGCATTTACATCTAACTGTGTCCGTATAACCCCATTAGTTGTTTGCATTGGCCCATGCCCATGCGGAGTCGGTTTAAAGTTCTCCAATGTTGCCAATCTAGGTGAGAGCCAGGGGGAAGAGCTTCCTCATGGCTGAGTGCGTCCGGGTACTTCTGTTTCCAGAGTGATTCTATGGACTCCGCAGATGGCTGAGTTGCGTTTATGATAACTTTGCCTACATATCAGTCGTCTAGGTACAGGCTGGTGATTAAATTGTGGGTGCCTCGGATCATTGAGTTGTTTATACTGTTCTTTAGAGCTGAGGATCGATCTTCTAATGTGAGGTGGAACAATACCAGCCAGTGAATACAAATGGTTCACTTTGGTAGGTTTCAAGTAGCCCGTTATCTTCCTGCAGGAATCATTAAGGACCGTGTCTATTTCCTTTGTATGAACAGATCTTCCCCAGACTGGATACACATACTCAGCCACAGAAAAACAGGTGTCGAGTACCGTGGAACGTATAACGTTTGGTTTTGAACCCACTTTGCAGATGTTAGCTTTTTGAGTATTTCATTTCGTGTTTGGAGTTTGGCCTTTGTTTTCTCGATATGATATTTATAGGTTAATGTTCTGTCGAGGGTGATGGGGCACTCACAATAATACACTGACAAAAGAATATTAGAAATGAAAAGAAGCCAACAGCGTCGGGCATACTCATAACATGAGAATGCAGTTTCGATCCGAAGACTGTTTCGGTGCAGTTCCCCACGCAACAATACTTCATCTTGTAGAAGCCTCTTCATTCTAGGTTAAGAACAGCAACCCACATTCATTTCAACTTCCTTAATGCATTCGTATGTTGCCTGCCACATTCCTCACCAGTACTAAATGGACGATTTCCTTATGTTCCAGAATATGACCTGCCAGACGATCACTTCTTTTTTGTCAAAATATGGGAGAAATTGCTTTTCAATACATTCCAGTTCAATAGTTACTAATCCCTTTATTAGATCTTTATTGCAATAGATCTCTTATTGATTTTAAACGACTAGTTTCGACTCGTTAAAAGGTCATTATCAAGTCTTACTTGTCCAGGCATGTTAAGAAATATACTTCATTTCTTAACGTGCCTGATCATGACTCTTTAACGAGTCGTAACTAGTCATATAAAATCAATAAGCGATCTATGCCAATAAAAATCTTATAACGGGATTAATAACTATTACATTAATAGATCGCCTCCGAGAAAATATCCTGAATAAGATTTCAGGAAATTATAACATTCCAGTTCCCCATCTAATCTTCAGCAATCACCTGCAGCATCAAATTTCTAAGCGTATCGATGTGCTTTTGCATTAACTCCTAATCGTCGACGTTGCACTCTCGTACAACAGTACACGCCAAGAAAATGTCTTAAAAAATAGTCCTAATACAGGATCACTCTTCCTCAGAAATGCTTTACTCGACATTACCAGTCTCCGTTCTATCCCTTAAAAATGAAATATATAAATAAAAAAATAAAAAAATTAAAAAAATGGTTGTAGCTGATGTTACATTAATACAGAGATGGTCGTTTAAGATACAAAATACATACAGTAATTCATTACAAAGAAGATAGTAATTTTATTTTCAAAAACATTGAACCCACACGTCTGATTTGGCTCTTCACAACGATTTCTCTGATCTGTACCATCTTATAGTAACATGCCTTTTTGAATGAAATAGCGTAATAAAATCACAGGATCATAGATATCAACTATTTGTCAGATATGATAGCTTCACGTGTCAAAACAAGGATATCAACACATTGTCAACATGTCTTTCCTGTCGCCATTGTAAGTGTACTGGAAGTTTGTTGTTTTTGCTGTTGCTGGTGTCACCCAGTGCAGAAACATGGGACTAAAACACGGTGAGCACGTTATCACAGTCCATTCACAATTGTGTGATACAGGCACGAACTTCTTAGCGCGAATCGCGAAGAAATAAAGCGAGAAAAACGAGAACTGCAAAATTGTGCGAGCAGGCCCTAAAAGGGCTATATCATTTCTACTTCTGCCATGGGAAGTTATTTTACTACTCAAACGTACAACTTCTGTTGTCTCATTTCCTTCGACATTGCCATTCTTACAGTGACATCTATAACCCTTGTTTTACTCTTTTAATGCTCATGTTACACACTACATTGCACCTACTGACATCGGCAAACAGCGAAGCTTTTGAAACTTCCTGGCAGATTAAAATTGTGTGCCGGAACCGGGACTCGAACCTGGGACCTTTGCCTTTCGCGGGCAAGCGCTCTACCGACTGAGCTACCCCGACACGACTCACGATGCCGCCTCACAACTTTACTTCCGCCAGTATCTCGCCTCCTACTTTCCAAACTTCACAGAAGCTCTCTTGCAAACACGCAAGACTAGCACTCCTGGAAGAAAGGATATGGTGGAGACATGGCTTAGCCACAGCCTAAGGGATGTTTCCAGAATGAAACTTTCACTCTGCAGCGGAGTGCGCGCTGATATGAAACTTCCTGGCAGATTAAAATTGTGTGCCGGAACCGGGACTCGAACCTGGGACCTTTGCCTTTCGCGGGCAAGCGCTCTACCGACTGAGCTACCCCGACACGACTCACGATGCCGCCTCACAACTTTACTTCCGCCAGTACCTCGCCTCCTACTTTCCAAACTTCACAGAAGCTCTCTTGCAAACACGCAAGACTAGCACTCCTGGAAGAAAGGATATGGTGGAGACATGGCTTAGCCACAGCCTAAGGGATGTTTCCAGAATGAAACTTTCACTCTGCAGCGGAGTGTGCGCTGATATGAAACTTCCTGGCAGATTAAAATTGTGTGCCGGAACCGGGACTCGAACCTGGGACCTGTGCCTTTCGCGGGCAAGCGCTCTACCGACTGAGCTACCCCGACACGACTCACGATGCCGCCTTACAACTTTACTTCCGCCAGTACCTCGCCTCCTACTTTCCAAACTTCACAGAAGCTCTCTTGCAAACACGCAAGACTAGCACTCCTGGAAGAAAGGATATGGTGGAGACATGGCTTAGCCACAGCCTAAGGGATGTTTCCAGAATGAAACTTTCACTCTGCAGCGGAGTGTGCGCTGATATGAAACTTCCTGGCAGATTAAAATTGTGTGCCGGTACCGGGACTCGAACCTGGGACCTTTGCCTTTCGCGGGCAAGCGCTCTACTGACTGAGCTACCCCGACACGACTCACGATGCCGCCTCACAACTTTACTTCCGCCAGTACCTCGCCTCCTACTTTCCAAACCATTCTAAGCCATGTCTCCACCATATCCTTTCTTCCAGGAGTGCTAGTCTTGCGTGTTTGCAAGAGAGCTTCTGTGAAGTTTGGAAAGTAGGAGGCGAGGTACTGGCGGAAGTAAAGTTGTGAGGCGGCATCGTGAGTCGTGTCGGGGTAGCTCAGTCGGTAGAGCGCTTGCCCGCGAAAGGCAAAGGTCCCAGGTTCGAGTCCCGGTTCCGGCACACAATTTTAATCTGCCAGGAAGTTTCATATCAGCGCACACTCCGCTACAGAGTGAAAGTTTCATTCTGGAAACATCCCTTAGGCTGTGGCTAAGCCATGTCTCCACCATATCCTTTCTTCCAGGAGTGCTAGTCTTGCGTGTTTGCAAGAGAGCTTCTGTGAAGTTTGGAAAGTAGGAGGCGAGGTACTGGCGGAAGTAAAGTTGTGAGGCGGCATCGTGAGTCGTGTCGGGGTAGCTCAGTCGGTAGAGCGCTTGCCCGCGAAAGGCAAAGGTCCCAGGTTCGAGTCCCGGTTCCGGCACACAATTTTAATCTGCCAGGAAGTTTCATATCAGCGCACACTCCGCTGCAGAGTGAAAGTTTCATTCTGGAAACATCCCTTAGGCTGTGGCTAAGCCATGTCTCCACCATATCCTTTCTTCCAGGAGTGCTAGTCTTGCGTGTTTGCAAGAGAGCTTCTGTGAAGTTTGGAAAGTAGGAGGCGAGGTACTGGCGGAAGTAAAGTTGTGAGGCGGCATCGTGAGTCGTGTCGGGGTAGCTCAGTCGGTAGAGCGCTTGCCCGCGAAAGGCAAAGGTCCCAGGTTCGAGTCCCGGTTCCGGCACACAATTTTAATCTGCCAGGAAGTTTCATATCAGCGCACACTCCGCTGCAGAGTGAAAGTTTCATTCCAGCGAAGCTTTTGTTTCTTCGTCATTAACATTAATTCCGTTTAAATATTTCTCCTTGCATTTCATCATAGATTCCTCTATGTACATGTTGAATAACATTAGGCAAAGCCTACAACCCTGTCTTACTTCTGAAACACTGTCCTTCGCGCCGTTCGACTCTTACAACCGCTTTCTGGATTCTGTTGTGGATAACATTTTGTTCCCAACATTTTTCCCCTGCCACCTTAAGGATTTTAAACATTGTATTACTATTCGGTTTTAACAAATTTCTTTTTCTCCGAAATGATTTTCTTCCCATTGCCATTCTGTATTTTATATCTTCTCGACTCTAAAAATGAGAAGTTACTTTACAGATTTCAAAATGAATCTGACAAATTTATAGTCAAGTTTCCTAATCTATTTCCTTCAGCTGCGCATGATTTTTTTCCAGTACTTTACCCTTGTTTTGCTTTGTGTTCATGTTATACCCTTCCTTCACGATACTGTGCAGTCCATTCAGTTGCTCTTCTAGGTGTTATGTTGTCTCCGAAACAACGACAAAAGCATTAACATATCTCGAGACTTTTAACTGTTCTCCCTGATCGTTAATTCCGTCTTCAAATTGTCTCTTGACGCAGATTGCTCAATGTAGAGAATGAGTACATTAGCGAAAGGCCACATTCCTGCCTTCTCGCTTAACAAACACAGACATAAGAGATATTGCATCATTTCGTTACTGAATTTAATTTACCGAATTTGGCCTTTGACGTAGATATTTCACTACGATTGTTGGAGAATTTTTTCAAATAAGAATAACAACAAAAACAGCAATATGAGACTTGATGTTAAATGATCATGCGGAAGATGAACCACGAAGGTACTTCAGACGTACCGAAAATCGAAGCATGAATTAGATAATTTTTATATATTCACTTTTGTCGTGGTAAATGTGTTAGACATTGTTAAATGGCGCAAGCTTCTCGAATTTCTGGGAAAGTGCTGAGTGAGCTCTTGATAACACTGCCTAATATACAATACATAAAAATAGAGATGGAGAAACTCTGGATGACCACCAACAAAGAGTTTGTACAAAAATACTGTGTAGCACAAGTATGCCATGTATCGCCTCTATTATTCAGTCTATAGACCTAAGAAGCAACGTCGGAAGTAAAATAATGTTTTATAAATTGCATGAAAATTATGATATTTGGAGACAAGAAAAGCAGCTGTAAGAATATCAAGAACTCAGACGGGAAACAAGTTCTAAGCAAAGAGGGGAAAGCTTGACTGTGGAAGGAATACATGGAGGACCTATACAAAGGAAATAAACCTCAAGGCAGTAGTCTAGAAATGGAAGACGAAGTGGGGAAGATGAGACAGGAGATACGATACTGCGAGAAGAATTTGACAGACCGCTGAAGGATTTGAGTCGAAACAAGGCCCCTGAAGTAGATGTTATTCCTTCTGAACTGCTGATATCGTTAGGAGAGCCAGTCATGAATAAATTGTTCCACCTGGTATACAAGATGTACGAGACAAGCGAAAAACTCTCTGACTCCAAGAAGAATATTGTAATTCCAATTCCAAAGGAAGCAAGTGCTGACAAATGTGAAAATTAAAGAACTATCAGTTTAAATATGTCATGGTTTCAAAATACTAACACGAATTATTTACAGACAAATGGAAAAACTTGTGGAATCTGACCTCGGGGAAAATCAATTTGCATTTAGGAGAAATGTAGAAGCTGGGGAGGCAATACTCACATTACGACTTATCTTAGAAGATAGGCTAAGAAAAGTCAGTCCTACTTTTTTAGCATTTGTGGATCGGGAGAAAGCTTTTGACAATGTCGACTGAAATACACTCTTTCAAATTATGAAGGTAGCAGGGTTAAGAGTTACATTCAAATTGTACAAAAACCAGACAGCAACTAATTTATTAGAGTTGAAGGACAAGAAAGGGACGCAGAGGTTGGGAAGGGAGTAAGAGTGGGTTGTAGCCTTTCCCCCAGGTTGTTTAATCTGTACGATGAGCAAGCAGTGATGGAATGCAAAGAGAAATTTTGAGAGGGAATTAAAGTTCAAGGAGAAGAAATAAAATTTTTGTGGTTTGCCAGTGACATAGTAATTTTGTCAGAGACTGCAAAGGATCTGGAAGAGCAATTGAATGGAATGGACAGGGAATAAAACAAAATTCAAATGTTTGTTAAGCTTGTGGGACTCAACTGCTGGGTGATCAGTTCCTAAACTTATAAACTGCCTATGAACAACCTTATACTAAAGAGGGCACAAACGTCCATGCCCGAGGGCGATTCGATCTCACGACGGGGAACAGCATCGCGCATCGCAGCTTAGCGCTCAATGCGCTCGGCCACCCCGCCGCGGCGAGGGAATAAAAACCTTGCGGTTTGCTGATGACATAGTACTATTGTCAGAGACAGCAAACGACCTGGAAGAGCAATTAAATGTAACGGACAGTGACTTGAAACGAAAAAATAAGAGCAAAACAACGATAATGAAATGTCAGAAAATCAGGCTATACTGAATAAATTAGATGGTGTAATGAGACAGTAGAAGTAGTGGATGACTTTCGTTATTTGGATAGCAAGGTAACTTCTGATGGCCGAAGAAAGGAAGATATAAAATGCAGAATGGCTATGGGAAGAAAAGCGTTTCTGAAGAAGCGAAATTTGTTGGCACCAACATTTGTTTAAATGTTAGGAAGTCCTTTCTCAAAGCATTTGCCTGTAGTGTAACACTGAATGGGAGAGAACCGTAGACGATAAGGAGTTCAGACAAAAAGATGATAGAAGCTTTCCAAATGCTACAGACGAATGATGAAGATTAGATAAGGTAACTAATGTTCGACAGAATTTGGGAGAAAAGGAGTTTCTGGCATATCCTGACAGAAAGGGGATAGGTTGGTGGGATAAATTCTAAGGAAACGTTAACTTAGCATTAGAAGGAAGTGTGTGGAGTAAACACCGTAGAGGGAGACCGAGGAACGAATACAGTAAGCAGATTGAAAAGGATGTAGGTTGTGGTTCGTATTCTCAGATGAAGAAGCTTGCACAGGACAGGGTAGCGTGGAGAGCTGCATCAAACCCGTCTGCGGACTGCAGACCACAACCATATTGTTTACAATCGACAGTGCTTCGCCGCGGTGGAGATGTCGATCGTTCTAACGCGCCTAGCTGGGAAATGCGCGGTTGCTCGCTGACGGAGTCCTGGGGCATGGGTGTGTATGTTGCCCTTAGGTTAGATACCTTAGTTTTAGTTGATTGTAAATCTAGGAAATGGTGACCATATCAGTTTCGTACATTAGGTTTACGATAGCGGCTCGGTAGCACAGTGGTAGTGTTTCGGACAATGAATCCAAAGGGCGCGGGTTTGATCCCCACCAGCTGCTAGATTTTTTTTATCTGTCACTTTCCACTTCTTTCACATCTGGCACTCTTGCTGATGTGGAAGGTATCGAGTAGCACCATGCTTCGGAGTCCATGTTAAACTGTAGGTTTCCCTATAACTGGCTGGATCGGAGGAAGGCAACGGCATACCACCTCCGAACAGGGCCATGTCTAGTAAAGCACTGTGGTGTTCAAACCAATCTCCGGATTGTTGACTGCTTTACCTTTTTATATAACAGTACTTCAAAAGATTTTTGTGAGTGTCTTTGTGACATTATTACACAATAAATATGACAAAATTTGGATGATCCATTATGTGCTATGTGTGTATACAGTGTGTAATATACCTCGATAATACTAATGTGCACTACTGGCCATTAAAATTGCTACACCAAGAAGAAATGCAGATGAAAAGCGGGTATTCATTGGACAAATATATTATACTGGAACTGACATGTGAAGAGTTCCAGTATAATATATTTGTCCAATGAATACTGGGACTGGAACTGACATGTGAGTGGTTCATGGTGTGGGTTCCTGTAGTCATGTCTTAGTTCATGAACCACGGGCAAAGTATGAGTGGCCAAGTAAGTGGTCCTGACAGTTGGGATACCAGTTACTTTGGAAAAAGTTTGGGCATCTTGGACATATTCTGAGTTGTGGCCACCTTTGAGCTCAGACGGCGAAGACTTCCAAATCCACCGGTTAGTCCCTCAACCGTTAGGGGTAAAACCCAGTGGGGGCCTGGGCAAGTAAGGCTAGCAACCTGATTCCCAGGTACTTCAATATCATGCTGGCAACAATCAGAGCAAAATGCCTCGGACCTTTGGAGGTGATGGAGTCCCACCTCTAATTGACAGACCAGGGACTCCTCAGATACGACTTGGGGAACCATCTGGAATGAGATGGGGAGCTATTAATACCAATGGCGGATTACAATGGGAAGAAGGTAGAGCTGGCGGAGGCTTCACGTAAGATGGGGTTAGATGTTTTAGCTATTAGTGATGTTAGAGTAAGGGGAGAGAAAGAGGACGAAGTCGGAGAATACAAGGTCTACCTGTCAGGAGTTAAAGTAGGAAGAGCACAGTGGGGTGTAGAATTGTACATCAGGAAAGCAATCGAACCCAGCATAATTGCATAAGGTAAGTAAATGAACGACAGATGTGGATAGATTTGGCCATCTCCAGTAAGAAAATTAGGATTGTGGCAGTGTATTCACCCTGTGAAGGGACAGATCAAGATGAGATGGACAGATTTTACAACGCACTTAGTGATGTAGTTGTTAGAGTGAAGGATAATGATAGTGTTTTACTCATGGGTGATTTCAACGCCAGGATAGGAAATCGAACAGAAGGTTATGAAAAGGTTATAGGTAACTTTGGAGAGTATATGAAGGCCAACAGGAACGGAAAACAGCTCTTGGATTTCTGTTCCAGTATGGGCTTAGTTATCACAAAATCCTTCTTTAAGCATAAGGACATTCACCGCTATACGTGGGAAGGAAGAGGAACTAGATCTATCATTGACTATATAATAACAGACCAGGAATTCAGGAAGACAGTCCAGTCACGCGTGTCTTCAGGGGGTTATTTGATGATACTGATCATTATTTAATATGCAGTAAAATTGGTTTTGTGAGGCCAAAAGAGCAGAAAGTCAGATCCATGTGTGGAAGGATAAGAGTGGAGAAGCTTTAAGACAAAGAAATTAGGCCCAAATACATAACAATGATCTCGGAATGGTACCAGTTAGTTGAATGTAATGATTTACAGTCACTGGAAGAAGAATGGTCAAGGTACAGGGACACACTACTGGAAACAGCTAGAGAATGTCTTGGAACAGTAGTGTGTAAAGGTAGGAAGAAGCAGACAGCCTGGTGGAATGACACAGTCAAGGCAGCCTGTAAAAAGAAAAACAAGGCATATAAAATGGCTCCATACTAGAAATCAGGCAGACAGAGAAAATTATGTTGAAGGAAGAAACAAAGCCAAACGGAAAATTGCAGAATCCAAGCAGAAATCGCGGGAATACTTTGGAAACAAACTAGAATCTCTTGGCCAAGCCGCGGGAAAACCATTTTGGAGCTTAATTAGTAATCTTCGAAAGGGAGGGAAGAAGGAATTAACAAGTGTTTTGGACAGGTCAGGAAAGCTGCTAGTCAATCCCGTGGATGCCTTGGGTAGATGAAGGGAATATTTTGATGAATTGCTCATTGTAGATGAAACGTTCAATGATGTATCAGATTTTCAGGTACAATAGAATACGACGATGGAAACAGGATCTCATTTGAGGAAGTGGAGAAAAAGGTCAGTAGATTACAGTGCAATACAGCGGCTGGGGTGGATGAAATTAAGCCGGAATTCGTCAAATACAGTGGAATCTCAGGTCTCAAATGGTTACACGGGATAATTGAAAAGGCGTGGGAATCGGGACAGGTTCCGTCTGACTGAACGAAAGCTGTAATCACGCAAATTTTCAAACATGGAACTTCTGCAGGCAATTAAAGGGCTTTACGTAGACTTTCTGGCAGCAGTTAAAGTAGATGGCAAATTAAGCTCATGGTTCAGGCTAGTTTCAGGGGTAAGACTAGGCTGTAACCTGTCACCACTGTTGTTCATACTATTCATGGATCCTATGTTGAAAACAGTAGACTGGCAGGGCGGAATTAAAGTAGGTGAAAACAAAATAAGCAGTCTCGCATATGCGGATGACTTAGTTGTAATGGTCGATTCGATTGAAAGGTTGCAAACCAATATTTCAGAGCTCGATCAGAGGTGCAAGGATTATGATATGAAGATCAGCATCTCCAAAACGAAAGTAATGTCTGTGGGAAAGAGATTCAAACAGATTGAGTGCCAAATAGGAGGAACAAATTTAGAACAGGTAGACAGTTTCAAGTACCTGGGATGGCAACATAGCGAAAGAACTGGAATCGAGGTGCAGCAAAGCTAATGCAGTGACTGCTCAGCTAAGATCTACTCTCTCCTGCAAGAAGGAAGTAAGTACCAAGACTAAGTTAGCAGTGCACCACTCTATCTTTCGACCAACTTTGTTGAATGGGAGTGAAATTTGGGTGGATACAGGTTTCCTTAGTCATAAGATAGAGGTTACAGATATGAAAGTAGCAAGAATGATTGCAGGTAACAATAGCTGGGAACAATGGCAGGAGGGTTTCCATAATGAGTAAAGCAAAGAAAAACTGGGAATGAACACCATAGATGAAGCAGTTAGAGCGAACAGACTGAGATGGTGGGGTCATGTTACACGCATGGGAGAAGCAAGGTTGTCTAAGAGACTCATGAGCGCGTCAGTGGAGGGTAAGAGGAGTCTAGGTAGACCAAGAAGAAAGTACTTAGATTCGGTGCAGAATGATTTTGAAGTGAAAGGCATAACATCAGACGAGGCAACAATGTTGGCATTGAATAGGGGTTAATGGAGGAATTTTATTAGAGGTACTATGCCCCAGACTGAAAACTGAAAGGCATATCAGTCTTAATGATGATGATGAAGATGATTGACGTGATTACATATTTACGCAATTTTGTTGCATAGATCCTGAGAAATCAGTACCGAGAACTACCACCTCTGGCCATATTAAGGGCCTTGATACGCCTGGGCATTGAGTCAAACAGAGCTTGGATGGCGGGTACAGGTACAGATGCCCATGTAGCTTCAACACGATACCACAGTTCATCAAGAGTAGTGACTGGCGTATTGTGGCGAACCAGTTGCTACGCCATCATTGATCAGACGTTTTCAGTTGGTGAGAGATCTGGAGAATATGTTGGCCAGGACAACAGTCGAACATTTTCCGTATCCGGAAAGGCTTGTACAGGACCTGCAAATGCAGGTATGTATGTTTTCGCAGGGGTGGAATAATGGAGCCAGAGGTCGTAACACATCTCAAATGTAACGACCTCTCTTCAAAGTGCCGTCAAAGCAAACACGAGGTGACCGAGACGTGTAACCACCCGTGGCACCCCATACCATCACGCCTGGTGATACGCCAGTATGGCGCTTACGAATACATGCATCCGATGTGCGTTCACCGCTATGTCGCCAAACACGGATGCAACCATCACGTTGCTGTTCACAGAAAAAAATTACATTTGCCTTTCCTGCACCCAAGTTCGTCGTTGCGTACACCATCGCTGGCGCTCCTGTTTGTGATGCAGCGTCAAGGGTAACCGCAACCATGGTTTCCGAGTTGATGGTCCATGTTGCTGCAAACGTCGTCGAATTGTTCGTGCAGACGGTTTTTGTCTTGCAAACGTTCCCATCCGTTGACTCAGGCGTGGCTGCACAATCCGTTACAGCCATGCGGATAAGATGCCTGTCCTCGACTGCTAGTGTTACGAGGCCGACGGGATCTAGCACGACGTTCCGTATTGCCCTCCTGAAACCGCTTAATCGATATTCTGCTAACAGTCATTGTATCGCGACCAACGCGAGCAGTAATGTCGCGATACGACAAGCCGAAATCGCGAAAGGCTACAATCCGACCTTTATCAAAGTCGGAAACGTTATGGTAAGCATTTCTCCTCCTTACACGAGGCATCACAACAACGTTTCACCAGGCAACGCCGGTCAACTGGTGTTTGTGTATGATAAATCGGTTGGAAACTTTCCTCGTGTCAGCACATTGTAGGTGTCGCCACCGGCGATAACCTTGTGTGGATGCTCTGAAAGGCATATCACAACATCTTCCTGTCGGTTCAATTTCACGTATTTAGCACATTATATGAAATTCCATTCCATTACCCTCGTTTTACTATCTTTAATATTCATCTTATCCCTTTCAAAACACCTTATCTCTCCAAACGTATTCTTGCATTCCTTCACAGCTTTCTCAATGTACAGAGTGAACGACATTCGGGGAAGGCTACAACCCTGTCTTACTCCCTTCCCAACCACTACGAATCTTTCATACCCTTCCACTCTGATAATTTCCGTCTGGTTTAGTACAAGTTGAATATAACTCCTCGTTCTCTATATCTTACCCCTGCTACCTTCAGAAGTTAAAGGTGTATTCCAGTCAACATTGTGAAACGCTTTCTCCAGATCCACAAATACTGAAACCATACCTGACTTCTAAGATAAGTCATAATGTGAGTATTGCTTCGCGTGTTCCTACATTCCTCCTAAATCCAAACTGATCTTCCCCAAGTCGAATTTCACTAGTTTTTTTCCATTCGTTGTAAGCAATACAAAAAGAAAATCCATAAATTTGGAAATAAATTAATAATACATATTTCAATCTACATCTACATAGATACTCTGCAAATCATATTCAAGTGCCTGGCAGAAGGTTCATTAACCATTTTCATAACTTTTCTCTACCGTTCCATTCTCTAATAGCGCGCGGGAAGAAAGAACACCTAAATCGTTCCGTTTTCGATCTGATTTCTCTTATTTTATTGGGATGGTCATGTCTCCCTAAGTAGGTGGGTGCTAGCAAAATATTTTCACATTCGGAACTAAAAGTCGGAACTAAAAAAACTTCGCAAACCGATCACGCCGCAATTAATAACGTCTTTCTTTTAATTATTTTCACCCCAATTCGTGCAACATTTCCGTGACTCTTTCCCCCCGTAACGTGATAAAACAAAACGAGCTGCCCTTCTCTGAACCTTCTCAATGTCTTCCGTCAGTCCCACCTGGTGAGAGTCCCTCAAGGGGCAACAGTACTCCAGGAGAGGACGCACAAGTGTGATGTAGGCAGTCTCTTTGGTGGAGCTGGTGCATCTTCGAAGCGTTCTGCCGATGAAACGTCACCTTTGGTTCGCCTTCCCCACAATATTTTCTATGTGTTCTGTCCTGTCTAAGTTGTTCGTAATAGTAACTCCTAGGTATTTGGTAGAATCTACGACCTTAAGGTTTGACTGATCTATTGCATAATGTGTTCTTCAATTAATGGTTCATGTATTGGGTTGGATAGTGCATAATTGCATGCATACCTCAAAATTTTGTAGAACATTTAAATTCTAGTCTTCAGTAATCCGTAAGGGAATGAACATTTTTTATCGTGAAGGCAGCGACACTGTTATCGTAGGTGAACAGATACAGCGGTTGGTTACTTACGGTGCAGAATTTGGTGGTACTCAGTACTTTAATGTGAGATCAGTGAAGTTTAATCAACCCCGGCAGACGCGGTGTCGGTTGTGCGGGCAGGGGGATAAGCTGGCGATGGCACTGGCTGTGTCCCGGGCCGGGTTAGCCAGCCACTCTGGCACCGGGCCAGGACATCTGCTCGCCGAAACCCACCCTATCGATTGGACACCAACCAGCGCCGGCGTCACGAATCGAGCACAATCGCGAGATACTGTTCCCTCGTCTGTGGTTCTAACACCACTGTCAGCGTGTGCAACCACACGTAATGGCAGTATTTATAAGTTTCTTTTGTTTCTGACGTGTTCCATGTTGTGGATAAAATGTTTCGATTGCAAAAAACACAATATTTTTTCATTTTCCAAATGATGCGATTCGCCTGTTGTATGCATTATCAGACATTATGGGGAAATTTAAAACTTGCTTAAATAACAACACCTGAATTAAAAGTACGTAAAATGTCCATATGTAAGAAATATTTGTTACGTGGAAGGTTTAAGCTAGTTATTCCACAGGTCACACGACCACGTTCTCGTTTAAGAGAGAGGTGTGGGGTATACAACTGAGGTTAATGCCACGGAAAACTTTGGCTTAACGAATAAAATACTTGTTACACAGGTAGCAAAGCCCCAATGCTGTTTGTAAATTCAAATAAAATATATCTTTATAATAACTGTGGCAGCTATTGCTAGAGAGTGGGAAAGGGAAGTGAAGTTCGTTGCTTTGTTGGTTGTATGATAAGCTCATCAGCCCCTCGGTGGGGAATGAGTGAGGAGAGGAAAGGAGGAGAAGGGGCATGGAATGCCGTTAAGACAGGAAATAAATGCTGCATTCCCTGTTGTCTGCATTAGACATTTGTGAGGCGTGGTGGCCCTTTTATGCACTTGAAAATAACGTTAACTGTCATGACCACAATCACGCTTTAGTAAGGCCTTAGGAGTTTCGACATGTCATTATCGAAGGCAAATCTCTATTAAAATTAAAATGTTCCCCTTAAAACTGTTAATGTCACAACATATGTCCGGAGCGAGCGGTTGCTCGCCGTCGGAGTTTCGAGTCCTCCTTAGGGCATGGGTGTGTGCCTGTGTGTGTGTGTGTGTGTGTGTGTGTGTGTGTGTGTGTGTGTTGTCCTTAGGTTAGTTTACCTTATTTTAAGTAGGTTGTAAGCTATGGACTGATGATCACGCAGTTTGGTCCGATAGATTTACAAACATTTGATTTTAACAACATATGTCACACATAAAACATGTTTACAATTCACCCCAGAACTTCTCAAATGTTCAAATGTTTGTATAGCTTATGGGACTTAACAACGGGGTCATCAGTCCCTAAACTTACAAACTACTTATGGACCACCTAATGCTAAGGACGGCACAAATATCCATGCCCGAGGTGGGATTCGGATCCCTGACCGTAGTGGCCGTGCAGGACGTAGTGGCAGTCAGGACGTGACTGGCGCGCCGCAGATCGCTCGGCCACCGCAGCCGGCCCAGAACATCTCTGTAGGATGGTGAAGTGCATATGTATGCACCTGACCACCCTATAGAAACGTTAGGGTGTGAATTGTAAACATATTTTATGTGTGACATATGTTTATGACACTAATAGTTCTAAGGTTGTTTTTTTTAATTTTTTAATAGACATCCCTGTTTTATAATAACGTAAGTCGAAACGCATAAGACCTTAATAAAGTGCAATTGTGTTCAAGACAGTTAAAGTTAATTTCAAAAGGCTGCATTAACTCAGGGCCCTATGCTCGCCAAGCAGGTACGAAAACGACCATGAGCACCCTGGGCGGGAGGGGAGCGAACCCATAAGACCTGAATGTTATCCACGCAATGTTTACTTACTTACGCAGGAGCCGTGCCCTGGCCACAAATGGGATCCGCTTACAACGTTGTAAGCACACACTATCGTGCCGGCATACCACTCTCAAGCAATATCTGCCACACTTATTTTAACGATATATTTTATTTCAATTTTTAAAGAAGTGTGATGCCTTGCTACCTGAGTAACAAATGTTTTAATCGTTAAGCCATTCAGTGGTATTTTATAAGTTCAGTAGTATTTTTCCGTAGACCTGTCGCTCAGACGCGAATGTCGTCACGTGACCTGTAGTTTAACCAGATTAAACCTTCCCTACAATAAGTATGTCTTATATATGGATATTTTTATATTTTTTTAAACGTGATGTCCGAAAAATCCCTGAACTTTGTCCACAAAATTTTATACACTTACCTCTCTCTTACTGTGGAAGTTCTACTACGCATCAGTGTCCTCAACATAGGTTACATCCAGTAATCTCTGGATGTACAACTCTAGTGTCTGAGCGTGCCTGAACATTCATATGCTTTGCACAAAGTTTTGCGTTGTCCGCCGTGTTGTATTTAGCCAAACGAATTTCTGTTAGGTCGTACGTGAAACACAATTGCTTGATTACATCTAGATTTGTAATTTATGTCAATATGTAACCAGCAGACTCGTATGAGTGCGGAATCGAAACTTTCTTGTACTACTTCATAGAGCCATTTTGTCATTAGTCAAGAAACTGAATATGAATATCTTTGGCTGGCACGCTCTGAAATCTGTAGTTCAACATCCAGGTAGTAAAGTGATCAATGGTTACTCCGCCCCAGACGCCGTTTCCACTTCCGGAAACTTTCTTGCCTTTAGCTGGATCGCGCGAAGTGGCGTCTGTGAATTTTATTTTATCCCGTATATCCTTGCGTACCTTCCTCTTTTCAACAGGGTTTCCAGCTTTGGAAAGAAATTAAAAAAAAAAAAAAAGTATACAGTGGCCACGTCTTGAGCGTGTTCAGTTAGTATTTTTTCTATCCCACCTCTAGCTCCTTCTTGTACAAATGATATGTAACATTCATACAGTCATTTAATTCAGAACTTGATTATAAACAATATATCTTGTGGAAAATCTACGAGAGGCGGTTAGAAAATAAGGTTCACCTGTCGACTGTGGGCAGAGTTGTGTATGAAAGGAAATAGAATGAGTCATTAAAGATAAGACATACCTTTATTTTTCTACATAATTTTTTCAAGACTAGTGAAACAGTTGTCAAACCGTGTTATAAAAGCCGTCCTACAAATGAGCAGAGCGTGCATAAGGAAGAAGCGTTGAACGGCTGTGGAGTGGAGACATCCGTCGTCACCTGTCCGAAAGAAGTTCAAAAGCACTTCGTCTGCAAGTAAGGTGCTGTTCACGGTTTTATGGGACGCACAAAGAGTATTGTTGCTGGACTTTTTGGAGGATGCATCCACAAATGCTGCGCGGTACTGTGCCACTCTGGCGCAATTTAAACAGGTATTCTGCTGTTGGATGACAATGCTAGACTAAGTCTGCGATTGCAGCGCAAAACCATGCAACTCTTGGTTGGGAGCTACATGATTTTTTCCTGGAAGACGTTTTGAAGCTCATAAAGCGATGTGACAAGTGTTTCAATGTACTTGTAAAGTATGTAGAAAAATGGATATGTCTTTAATATTTCATTCTACCATTGTACGTGGTTTTTATCCCTAGGCCTGTAGCAATTGTTAGTTCATGGCAAGAAATATGTGTACCAAATTTGGTTGAAATCGTTGCTGTGGTTTAGGAGGAAATGTGCATCATTGTCGCTTGATGCAACAGTTTTTCGCGCATCTCATTGTTTATGACATCGTATCTCCAGAACTGAGTTGTACCTGATCCTTACACTTACGGCGACCCTCTCCATGGATTAAAGCTTACGAGTGCAAAATTTTGTATAGATTGGAAGAAAACTGCAGATTTGTATGCAAAACGTACAAACATACGAACACTCTGCTGCATATATAAAGATTATTTTTGATTGTTATTCTTTAAATCAGAATAAATACGAGTATAGGTATTTAAAAAAATAGTAATTTGGCATGAGCTTCACAACAATAACAATCCCGTCACCAATACAGGGAAGTGCAACTGTCTATCATAGCGTTGCCTTTGCGCATCATTCATTAAATTAATTCAATAAAGTACTTTTTTATATTCTTTATTTCCCCGCCCCCCTCTTATATTCGCAACTGACTGTACACTTCCTGCATTAAATATTCTATCTCTGTAACGGTTTTATTGAGTTTCAAATACAATTAAATGCTGACGCATTACTCCTCTAACATTTCCTTTCCAGTTACGCATTCAGCACAGATGTCTCAGGGAGGTCTACCGAATTTCGCTGCAACACTCCATTGGCGCTGAATTACTAAAATTCTAGCGACTTTTATCACAACTCGTACGAATGGTTTGTAAAGTGTATTGCGTCGTCTTGTTTACGATCATTACTCTTTAAGGCATTTCAAAGAGGCTAAGGGATTGGTATTCCATGAGTTCAATCAGCATGTATAATGCATGCTCGGTTGTCTTCCGCTTGGGGTATTCTGTATACACCAATATTTGCATTACGGCTCGCAGGTTGATCGGCGACAAGCATGAACTTGGAGCATTATTCAAAGATAGCGGTTTTAGTCAGAGATCCTACCTATACACTGTCTTTATTCTCCGAAATGTGTCCACTAGTCATTCGGCAGTCAAAGAAAAAAAAAATTATGGTGGTGCTCTCGTTTGGACTCGCTGCTCCATTTGCCAAAATCATGTCGTAATGAGTGGAACTTCACATTAAACCTCCTATCAGTATTGCTGCTTACTAAACCGTATCGTAGTCGACCACATCAGCTTCCTGTTGTATAAACAGCAAAAGAACGGGTCTTAAAACATGCTACACCTACCGAGCCTTGGTCAGTGTGTTCTCCACAAACACCAATGGTGAATGAGAAATGTAGCTTATCGCACTCTTAGGACAACGATATATTACAGGAATAAATTCTATCAGCGATACGTAAGTCTACGTCGTAAGCACATAGTATATCACTTGTGCTAAGGCAGAATCTGCTTTCATCTCTGAATACGTTGGCTCGCCATTCGAAGTGATCTTCTGACGGAACCAGTCGAGCTGTGCAAGTCGGTGGTGAGTTTGCCCGATAGTCTCACCGCTAGTGACCTGATGGTAGCAGTTGGAAACACGTGTGTACCAATCTGGGTGTTATATATCATGATATCGTCACTGCGTCAATGATGACCAAAGTTCATAAACGAGTCAAGAAGGCTGGAGCGTGTTTCTGTTAGGAAGAGCCGATAAGCAATTGTTAGGATCGCACTTAGAAAATGAATGGATATCGTTTAGTTTCGCCACAATGGATGTAGCGGAATTGTGGACTATATTGAAATGCATTGTAAATAAAGGGTTAGAGAAATATGTGCCTGTAGATTACGGTTGGAAAAGATCCACGGTGGTATAATAGTAATGTTAGAAAGCTTCTGAGAAAGCAAAGACTCTCGGTTCAAAAAAGAACCCACAAATGATGACACGCAAAAGTTAGTAGAGATTCGTGCGCCTATAAATAATTACCACAGCCATATCTTAGCAAAAGATCTTCCCGAGAACTCGAAAAAATTCTGGTCCTATGTAAAATCGATAAGCGGGTCAAAGCCCACTGTCCAGTCGCTCGTTGATCATTCCGGGGCAGTAATAGAAGAAAGCAAACGGAAAGCTGAAGTTCTAAATTTATCTTTTAAAAACCTTCCACGCAGGAGGACCGCACGAATGTATCATCATTTGATCAAGGTACTAACTCCGATATGGATGACATAGTAATAGGTATTTCTGGTGTAGAGAAGCAGCTTGTGACGTTAACATCCAGATGTGTATTTCAAATATGTATTAAATTTTAAATGTATGTAGGTTCTGTTATAGCTTTTACCATAACTGATGTATATTGTATTTTTGTTTGTTTATGTGAATTTATGTAATTTATTATCTGTGTATCTGGGTAATCGTCGATCGGGAAGTAGGAAACATCTTTGGTGTGTGTGGTATGTGGTCTTTGGAACAACAGAGAGGGAGCAGTAGTAGTAGCTGTGGAGTCGGAGAGGGGAGTGGAGCTCTGTCGTTTCAACAGTTCTGACGCTAGCAAGTGCGCGGTAGCGTGCAGTGCCACGCCCTTAGCAGTTACCAGGCCTTGTTGGCGGAGTTCCATAATTAGCGCACATGTTTCCAATATGAGCGGAGGCACATGGCAGTTCATCTGAACATGTCAAAATTTCGCCCTCAAATTGATCATTGGATTGGACCTGTGTCTGAATTGTGACCTGCAGCATTGTCGGAGTCGGCGCATCCTGCTCTTCAACAACGAGGACGCAATGTAAGACTGCTCCAATAATTTCTGACCACAGAGAGTTTAGACATTTTGTAAGGCGTTACCCAGTTTTTGTGCTTGAGAAACTACTTTTCTTAATAATAACCAAAATTTTAAAGAGCTTCTACCACGTAATTGTCCTAAGACATTGTTACCAACTAGGGTCCTATCCTTTTCAGAAGTTTCCCGAGTGTCGTTGAAAAGTGAAAAGAATATTGAATTCAGTACCAAACTATAAAATTTAAATAATTAAAGTTTGAATTTTAAAGCTAATTTCAACATATTACAATTTTTGACATAAAGAATTGCTTTCTTTAAATCAAAGTTGGCACAATCAAGTAACTAAATAAAATTATATATTAATTCTAAATTAATTGGTTCATTACTATTTAATAGTTCATTGGTGTAAGTTAATTTGTTGGTTCTTATTTCGGCGTTGTCTATCTGTGATCTAGTTGCAAGACATTTTGAGTAATTTCTTCCTGGTAATCTTAACATTAATTATTCTACCAATCGAGTGCTTTGCCGCCTACTGTGTAATTCTCATGCAGGTGTGTGTTAGTGACGTTGACAATTGAGTGCAACAATGGTCTCCGATCCAACACTGTTTCCGAACTAATCCAATGCAATTGCATACGCAATGTCGGCTGAATTGGGCATAAATAGCACAGCTCAGTGCGTCTTCGCCAGTACTTCGGCGGTACTCACCTGAAGATGGCCAGAAGACTCTGCGCCGAAATATCGTGGCAAGAAGTTACGGACATCCGGCAGTTCGCCCGAGATTTTATGGGAATAATTACGTGGTTTATTTTCTTTCTTTTTATAAACTGATAAAACCAAAGCAACATTTCTCGTAAAAGTTATTCGATTGCAAAAGTGTTTGCAAACCTTCTGCTGTGCAACACTAACGTGTGTGATTACCCATTCATAATTGTCGTGGTTAATTACAACACACCCGGAGCGACCGTGTTAATTTATTAATGTTTTTTTTACTATTTCATTGTTTGTTACTACCTATAATTTGCAATACATACGTGTGTGAGTGAGATTGTTCCATAATTAAATCAGTTCAATTAGTAATTAGTAGAGTAGGGGGTACGGGCTATCAGGTGTGGTAGTTCGTTGTGGCAGCATTCCCTCACTAGTTGGTATTCGTTTGCACAATAATTTTTCGGTAAAGATAGCCTTGTCCATCTTCATTTTGTAGGCAACACACGGGTCAATTTTCACATTAAACTTTCACAGGATTAATAAACTGGTTAGTGACGGGAGTGTTTCAAGCTGAGAGAGCTAAATACAAAAAAGTCTCCTGGTCCGGATGGAATACCGGTTCGGTCTTACAAAGAGTATTTTGCGGCATTTGTCTCTTACTTAGCTTGCATTTATCGCGTAATTCAGCGTAATGTTCCTGCTGATTGGAAAAAAGCACAGGCGACTCCCGTTCAAAAGAAAGGTTAGTGAACCGACCCACATAATTAAAGGTCAATATCGTTGACATTAGTTTCCTGTATTACTTTGGAGCATATTCTCAGTTAGAATATAGTAAAATTTCTTGAGGCGGAACAGCTTCTTTCTACGAATCAGCACGGGTTTAGGAAACATCGATCATGTGAAACTCAGTTGGCCCTTTTCTCACATGACATCTTCCGAGCCAAGGGTGAAGGTCAACAGGCAGACTGTGTTTTTTTTCTTTTTTTTTCGATTTTAAAAAGGCGTTTGACGCGGTACCACACTGCAGACTGCTAACCAAGATAGGGGCATATGGAATAGGTTCACAGACTTCCTAAGTAATGGAACGCAGTGCGTTGTTGTCGATGGCGAGTGTTCATCAGAGACGAGTGTATCGTCAGGCGTGCCCCAGGGGAGTGTTACAGGACCCCTATTATTTTCTATCTATATAAATGATCTGATGGGCAGAGAAACTTGTAATTTGAGCTGTTTGCTGATGATGCTCTGATGTAAGGGAGGGTGTCGTTTTTAACTGACTGTAACAGCATACAGGATGACAGGATTACTAGTTGGTGCGAAGGATGGTAGCTAGCTCTCAATGTAGAAAAATGTAGGAAAAAGAATCGCATAATGTTCGAATACAGCATTGTTAGTTAGCTTCGCGATGCAGTCGTGTCGTTCAAATATCTTGGCGTAACATTGCAGAGCGATATGAAATGGAACGAGCATGTAAGGACAGTTGTTAGTAAGGCGGACAGCCGACCTCGATTTATTGGGAGAATTTTGGGAAGATGTACTTCATTTGTAAAGGAGACCGCGTATAAAAGGCTTGTACGACCACGTTTGAGTATTGTTCAAGTGTTTGGGACCTGCAGTAGATCAGTTTAAAGGAAGACATAGAAGCAGTTCAGAGGCGAGTAGCTAGGTTTGTTACTGGTAGGTTCGACCAATGCGCGAGTGTCACGAAATTGTTCAGGGAACTCTAATGGGGATCGCTGGAGGAAAGTTGACATTTTTGACGAGAAATTCTGTTGAGGATGTTTAGAGGATCGGAATTTGAAGCTGAGTGTAGAGCGATCTTCCTGCCGCCTTATTACATTTCGCGTAGTGATCACAAAGACCAGAGAAATCAGGGTTCGTATGGAGGCTTACAGACGTTCTTTTTCTCCTCGATCTGTTTGGGAGTGAAACAGGAAAGGAAATGCCCCGTAGTGGAACAGTGTGCCCTTCGCCACGCACCATACGGTGGATTGCGGAGTATGTATGTAGATGTACATCTTTGGATAGGCGCCAGTGTTGTGTTCGGCCCCGCTGTGAGCAGTGTTGGAATAGTTGTAAAAGTTTAAAAGTAATCTTTTACGTAATAATGTCAGTTTAATTTACAGAAATGTTTTATTCAAGTATGTAGTTTCCCTATTCCACGCATTTGTAAGTGGTGTCGAGAGAAATATTCAGTATGAGAGATATGATGATCCGTTTTTATAAATGCTGTTTTCTTCATCAGCTAATATAATTATCTTTATTAAAAATTCAGCGCTTGTGCATAACTCAGGAACCGTGATTGGTGTGTGACAATCAGTCCCTTTACTGTAGTGAAATCATTAAATGAAATGCAAATGTAATTAGCTAAATTTTGGCGTAGCTGAAATATCTCTCGCAGCTGCAATTTTATTCGGCTGCCACAGGCGTGCTACGTATTGTTTAAGTGACAATCTTCTCAAAGTAATTCTTTCACATTGAGATCAGTTAGCATCCTGTGTATCACTAAAATTGATAACCACACAACAGACGGTTCTTAAGTTCTGCGTTGCGGTACTTGTATAATTTGCCACTCCCTCTCTTACAATTTTGCCGGACATCTGTGATGTGTGGACGTCCAGAATCTTGTCTACGAGTTTGAGAATGTTCACGTGACTATTACAACCAGCATCGTTCCACAACTAACGATCACGTCCAACTTGTGGCAATTATTCTAAAGAGCCATCCCGCCAATGGTAAGGCCACTCCTCGATGCAACCCTATCAGATGGCTTTAGGCATGGGTGCATTTACGTGGAATGGCGCCTGATTTCATGAGTTGAAACCAGACTGAGGCTTTATGGCTGCAAACATTCCATATTAGTGGGCACACGCGGATGGCGCTCTGGCAGATACGTCACTGCGCCGCTAGCGACCACGATAATACAACTAAATCTAGTATCCCCCAGCTAGCATTTGCCGTCATCATGTAGCATGAATTTTGTTTAGGGCAGTTACTTGGTGCAAGTCTTTCATTCGCACGCCACTTCAATGCCTTATTGTCCCTAGCCTACCTCCGTTACCCAACCGGGTAAAAGTGACCTGAACGTGGAGTCCGAATTAAGTGTCCTTTCTAGAGACTCATTTCACATTTCTGTACGCTAAGTAAAGAACAATATTGTTAGATCCGTAGGCCTACCTGGATTCGAACCCTATGTTTCCTGGACATTTACCACAAGACCACCTGACTTCGTCATCGGATCAAAAAAGAAGTTGTGTTTGCAGGTGTACAATTAAGAATGTCTCCCTCATGAACCACAAACATTGCCGAGGTGAGGTGGCTTGCGTGACTGAACGATACAGATAGCCGTACCGTAGGTGCAACCACAGCGGAGGGGTATCTGTGGAGTGGCCAGACAAACGTGTGGTTCCTGAAGAGGGACAGAAGCCTTTTATGTAGTTACAGGGGCAACAGTCTGGATGATTGACTGAACTGACCTTGTAACATCAGCTATTGTGTCTTTCCCATACGGGAAAAGCAAGGGGAAACTACAGCCATTACTTTTCCCGAGGACATGCAGCTCTGCAGTATGAAAGTATCATGAAGGCATCCTCTCGGGTAAAATATGCCGGCGGTAAACTAGTCCCCCATTCGGATCTCCGGGTGTGGACTACTCAGGAAGATAACATCATCAAGAAAAACAAAACAGACAATCTATGGATCGCAGCGTGGAATGTTCTATCCCTCAATCGGGTAGGTTAGAAAATTTCAAAAGAGAAATGGATAGCTTTAGGTTAGATATAGTGGGGATTAGTGAAGTTCGGTGGTAGGATCATCAGGATTTTTGGTCCGGTGAATACACGGTTATAAATACAAAATAAGTTGGTGGGAACGCAGGAATAGGTCTGATAATGAATAGGAAAATAGGAATGCGCTTAAGTTACTATGAACAGCTTAGTGAAAGAATTATCGCAGCGAAGATAGACACGAAGCCAACAGCGACGACAGAAGTACAAATTTATATGCCAACTAGAAGAAATGTATGAGGAGATAAAAGAAATTATTCACACCGTTAAACAAAAAAACAAAAAAAAAAACAAAACAAAAAACTTAATTGTGATGGGGGACTGCAACACGGTAGTAGGAAAAGCAAGAGAAAGAAATGTATTAAGTCAATATGGATTGGAGAAAAGGAATGGAAGAGGAGATCGTCTCGTAGAATTTTGTGCAGAGCACAATTTAATCATCGCAGTCACTTGCTTTAATCATCACCATAGAAGGTTATGTACAGGGAAGATATCAAGAGACACAGAGAGTTACCTGGTTGACTTTATAATGGTAAGCGAAGGTTTAGAAACCAAGTTTTAAACTGTAAGACATATCCTTGGGCAGATAGAGATTCTGACCGTAACTAATTGATTATGAACTGCAGATTAAAATTTAAAGGACTGAAAAAGGGTAGAAAATTAAAGAGATGGAATATAGACAAATTGAAGGCTCCATAGGCGGTGAAGAGTTTTAAAGGCAACATTAGGCAAGGATTTTCTGAAACTGGGGAAAGTAATACAATAGAAGAAGACTGGGTAGCTCCAAGAGATAGAGTAGTCAAGGCCGCAGACGTTCATATAGGCAGAAGGACAAGGCCTAATAGCGGGACTTGGATAACACAGGAGATACTGAACTTAATTGATGGAAGGAGAAAATATAAAAATGCATCAAATGAAACAGGCAAAAGGGGGGTACAGACGTCTGAGAAATGAGGTTGACAGCAAGTGCAGAGTGGCTAAGCAGGAGTAGCTTGAGGAAAAATGCAACATAGATGAAGAATGTATAACTAGGGGAAAGATAGATACCGCCTACAGAAAAATGAAAGAGACGTTTGATGATAAGAAAAGCAGCGATATGAATGTCAGTAAATCCGATGGAAAAAAAGTACTAAGCAAAGAAAGGAAAACTAAAAGATGGAAGGAATACATAGAAGGCCTGTACAAAGGAAATAAATTTTAATGCAGTATTCTAGAAGTGGCTGACGAAGTAGGGGAAGATGAGTTAGGAGATATTATACTGCGAGAAGAATTTAACAGATCACTTAAATATTTGAGTAGAAACAAAGCCCCTGTAGTAGACGATGTCCCGTCTGAACTGTTGTCATCATTAGGAGAGCCAGTCATGAATGGTAAGCAAGATTATGAGACACGGGAAATATCCCCAGACTTGAAGAAACATACAGTGATTCCAATTCCTAAGAAATCAAGTGCAGACAAATGGGAAAATTACAGAACTTTCAGTTTAATAAGTCACGGCTGCAAAATATTAACGCAAATTATTTACAGACGAATGGAAAAACTGGTGGAATCTGACCTTGGGGAAGATCAATTTGGCTTTTGGAGAAATGGAGGAACACGCGAGGCAATACATTACGACGTACCTTAGAAGATAGATTAAGGAAAGGCAAACCTCCGTTTATAGCATTTGTGGATCTGCAGAAAGCTTTTGACATCGTTGACTGGGATACACTTTTCAGATTCTGAGAGTTATATTCAACTTGTACAAAAACCAGACAGCTGTTATTAGATACGAAGGGCATGAAAGGGTGGAAGTGGTTGGGATGGTAGTAAGACAGGGTTGTAGCCTTTCCCCACTGTTGTCCAATCTGTACACTGAGCAAGCTGTGAAGGAATGAAAGGAGAAATTTGGAGAGGGAATTAGTCCAGGGAGAGGGAATAAAAACCTTGCGGTTTACTGACGACATACTAATTCTGTCAGAGACAGCAAAAGACCAGAAAGAGCAATTAAAGGGGAGGGACAGTGTCTTGAAAGGAAGTTATACGATGAACATTAACAAGAGTAAGTCGAAAGTAATGAATGTAATGTCAGAAAATCAGGCGAGGCTGAAGGAATTAGATTAGGTGATGAGACAATAAAAGTAATAGATAATTTTTGATGTCCTAAGTGAAGAAGATAAAAAATGCAGAATGGCTATGGGAAGAAAGGCGTTTCTGAAGAAGCAAAATTTGTTGACAACCAACATTAGTTTAAATGTTAGGACGTCCTTTCTGAAAGCATTTATCTGGAGTGTAGTGTTGTATGGGAGTGAAACGTGGACAATAAGGAGTTCAGACAAAAAGATGGAAGCTTTCGAAATGTGGTTTTCCAAATGGATAGATCACGTAACTAATGGGGAAGTGCTCAACAGAATTGGAAAGAAAGGGAGTATCAGGCATGTTCTGACTAAGAGAAGGGACAGGTTGGTGGGACACATTCTGAGACATCAAGGAATCGTCAACATAGCATCAGAAGGAAGTGTGTGGGGTAAAAATTGTAGAGGGAGGCCGAGGGACGAATACAGTAAGCTGATTCAAAAGGATGTAGAGTGGCGTACGTATTCTCATATGAACAGACTTGCACAGGAAAGGGTAGTGTGGAGAGCTGCATCAAACCAGACTCCGGACTGACGACCGCAACAACAACAATTAATAATGAACCAAATGTTGATGATAACAAAAGTAATGAAAAGATGGAAAGAAATAAAACATCACCTACGAAGAATGAAAGCTTCTGCCCTTATCGTACAAACCCAGATGATCAAGGGGCGTTGAAAACCCACACAAAATGACAGGAAAGAAAGACTTACGAGCCAGAAGAGCGTAAACGGTGAGGTGCAAAATTAACTAACACAGTTCGCTTTTGTTCTCTAACTTTCGAGAGGAAAGTGTCTTATCGTTATCAAAATATTCAAATTTTTGTAAACCTGGACCGCACTGCTATGGTCATCAATCAGTCCGTAGATTTACAAACAATTTAAATCAACTAAAACTAAGCATAACACACACACACACACACACACACACACACACACACACACACACACACACGCACGCACACACATGGCCGAGGAAAGACTCGAACCTCCTGCGGGAACGGACGGACACTCTGAAGCATGATACCTTACACCACGCGGACATTCCGCGCGGCCAATCGCTATCCACTTCCGTTATCCGTAAATTCCTCTATTTTGCAAAAGAAATAGTATACGGTTCAATTAAAAATTTTACGGGATGTTCATTTGTTCCTACGAATGGAAACTGTTATGAATGCCAACTGTCTTCGTAAAACACACTGACCGTGAGAAGCAGTTTGTATTTCTGTCTACTTCGATATCTTAGTAAGTAAACAGGTCTGTTTGCCCTGAAAACAATAAACGTACCGACAATAAGAGAGCCGCGGCGGAGCCACCGAGCGCATTGGGCGCTATGCTACGATGGGCGCGGCCGTTCCCCGTCAGGGAGAAAACTACGAACTCTGGTCTGTCAGCATGGTTACAATATTTAACATTGTTTGGGGAAAAATGCTGTCTTTATACCATTTTAAGGCCGGTCTTTAGCCCCACATTGTGTCTTTCAATAACACAACAAGTTGACCTTGGTGAAGTAGATGGACCACCCCCCCCCCCCCCCCCACGGAGCTCAGTATTGGTTTTTTTTTTTTTTTTTTTTTTTTTTTTTTTTTTTTTTTTTTTTTTTTTTTTTTCCACCATTTGGGACAGGTAGGCGCCACCAGTTCTCTGTCACCATAAACCCCGTGAACCCGGGACATATATAAGAGATAACTGTGTGGCAAAGCCGTGGAATGTTCTGTGTCACAAACGTTTGAAAAATAATAGACACTTGGCTGAATCTTGTAGTTTCAAACAAGGGGGAAACCCCACGAAAGCGAAATAACGTGGGGATCTATGGCACTATCTAAACTTACGACTTACGCTTCTGTCATGCACAATCCGGTTTCCAAAGCTGATGCTTTCACGCAAATGGGGATGCTAGTTTCGCTACTAGCAGTATTAGTAAGGCAGCAATTGTTTCTGAGCCCATAGCCTACCTGATTTACTTCCCCCATCCCCTCCTTACCTATCCTCACTCCTTCCCTTCCTCACCGGAGGACATAACCTTAGGAGTCAGTCCCCCTATCCCAACCAAACAACCAACCCCGAGAGCCTGGCCAAAATTCTAGTATCGTCACTGTCCTACAAAGCAATTGAAGACCCAAAAGTAACCCAGAAGCCTCAACCACAGGTTAAAAGAGAATGCAATCTGTCGGACGAAGTCGATGTCGTGTGTGTGATGATGATATCGAGAAACGAAACAGTCCTCTGCACCACCTCCCACTGCTCATCGCTCTGCTTTACATCACAAATCTTTAAGCAGTCCCAGTGCAGGTGCACGTGTTTTGTCGATTTCATTATAGAATCGCTGTACCTAGACCAACGTGACAAGCTCGATAAAGACTGTCCGTATGTATTTATCTATGTAATCATATCCCATTGCAGTTACTGCCGTACCTGTGTGCTGCGGAGACCTCTCCATCTGGCTCTAACCTCCCACCACTTCTCTTCCTCCACTTGCTGCCAGCTCACACTTTTACACACGTGTTTTCACTGCCGTCTTTCACCGTGTCTTCGTGTCGCCTCTAGGTCTTTTTCTATCGATCTACGTTTTCTCCTTTTAACATGTCCATATCATCTAAATCTCGTTTTTTTTCGATAATCTCTCTCATATTTTCCTGTTTAAGGTACTTCCTTTAAGGTACTTCCTTAGCCGGCCGCGGTGGCCGAGCGTTCTGCGGCGCGCCAATCACAGTCTGCACGGCCACTACGGTCGGGGGTTCGAATCCCCCCTCGGGCATGGGTATTTGTGCCGTCTTTAGTATTAGCTAGTTCATAAGTAGTTTGGAAGTTTAGGGCCTGATGACCACGCAGTTAAGTCCCATAAGCTCTACAAACATTTGAACATTTTGTACTTCCTTATACCGATATTTCTTAATATGTCCATTCCTGATCTTCCTTTCACAACTCTGAGAAATTTCATTTCTCCTGCTTGCATTATGTTCCAGTCCCATTCTGTTTCTTTCCCATAGCTGACAACTGAAAAGTAATAACTCTTGTTCATAAGGAGTTTTTTCTGGAATTTCCTTAATCCAAATCAGATGTTTTACTGTTTGAGAAAAGTTACCTTCCTTCTGTCACCTATTAATTTCATTCGTTATATTTCCATTGCTAGATACTTCAGTCCGTAAATAAGTGAGACTTTTTACACTTTCAGGTGTTCTCCAAAATTCCCATAGATCCTTTTGCCCCTTGCAAATACCATCACTTCACTCTTATCTTTAGTTACTTTTAATCGATAAATTTTTATGATTTCCTTTTAGGCATTAATATTTTACTGCTTTATCAAGCGATATTACTATATCAACTTCTTCTCTTTGACCATACCCTTAACTCCCCTATAGATTCCCTCCATCACAACATTAAACTGTGCATAAGATTAAATATTTCCTTGTTCTAGAGCTTGTGTTATTTCAAAGTATTCAGAGTTTTCCCGTTGCCTTCGTATTCTACAGCTTTCTACAATGTCTTCATTACATTAATGTATCCGTTCTCTGTTCCTATCTTCTTTCCCTGTTAATTGAGACATATGCCTTTTCTATGTCTAAGAAAACCATAGTCATCTTTGTTAAACTCCCGATTTTTTCCATCAGTTGACGGATAGAAAATATTAGAATATAGAATTAGTATGTCTATGACATACTAATTTTACAATAAAATTTTAAGAAATACCGAACGTCGGGTTTTGCATTTCAGTTAATATGTTTCTATAATTTTGGATAGGCATCGCGGTTTCCTGTCGTATATACCGATGGTTGAAAACAGAGGGACTCGCACGACTCTTCGATTGTTTTGAAGTGTTCCCCGACTGTGTCATCCACATTTATCTTCCCTATTGTTATCCCTTTATTATGGAGAGCTTCACGTGATCGGGAGGACACTGGAACCGATGCGGTAAACGATTCACATCTGTTCCGATTCTTAAGGGCACAAAAGTCGTTAAAGAAGCTGTACCCGGCTGAGAGTTAGAAGCAGCAGGTAAATGACGAAATGTGCTGGCCTCCAGCAGCAGGAGAAGCAGATGTAATTCTGCTGTGCGAAATGGCATGTAGTGTTTGGGGAAATGTACGAATTAGTCGGACCGACTAGGAGACCTATAGAGAACGAGATTGATAGTGCACTGTTTCCTGGAAGTAAGTTGTATTTGTGTTGCAACAGCAGTCAAAGAGCCCTGGGAGGAGGAATATTTGGCAGTGAAAGACAAGGAGCTGCAGTTGTTGAAGTTAATTATAGAATACTTGTCTGTGTCTCAGATTGGATGAAGTGACCTTTACATCTAAATCTACATCTACATGGGATACTCTGCAAATCACATTTAAGTGCCTGGCAGAGGGTTCATCGAACCACAATTATACAATTTATCTCCCATTCCATTCTCGAATAGCGCGCGGGAAGAAAGAACACCTGATTTCTCTTATTTTATTCTGATGATCATTTCTACCTATGTAAGTGGGAGTCAACAATATATTTTCGCATTCGGAGGAGAATGTTGGCGATTGGAGTTTCGCAAGTAGCCCACGCCGCAGCGATAAGCGCCGTTGTTGTAATGTTTCCCATCCCAGATCCTGTATCATTTCCGTAACGCTGTCTCCCCTGTATCGTGACAATACGAAACGAGCTGCCCTTCTTTGGACTCTTTCGGTGTCCTCCGTCAAACCCACCTGATAAGGATCCCACACTGGGCTGCAATACTCCAAAAATGGATGGACAAGCGCAGTGTATGCAGTTTCTTTAGTAGTTCTGTTGCATCTTTTAAGGGTTCTGCCAATAAAATGCAGTCTCTGGTTCGCTTTTCCCACGATGTTATCTACGTGTTCTTTCCTGTTTAAATCTGAAGTAATAGTTATTCCTAGGTATTTTGTGGAGTTTACGGCCTTCACATTTGATTGATTTATGTTGTAAACAATGTTTAACGTATTTCTTTTCGTACTCATGTGAACGACTTCACATTTCTCATTATTTAGAGCCAATTGCCAATTTTTACACCATACTGATATCTTATTCAGATCGTTCTGCAGTTGGTTTTGATCTTCAGATGATTTTACTAGACGGTCAATGACGACTTCATCTGCAAACAACCTAAGAGAGCTACTTAGATTTTCCCCTAAATCGTTTATGTAAATAAGGAATAGCAGGCGGCCAATAACACTACCCTGTGGAACGTCCGAGATCACCTCTGTTTTAGTCGATGCCTTACCATCGATTACTACGAACTGTGTCCTCTCTGACAAGAAATCCCCTATCCAATCGCAAATTTGGGGCGATATACCATAACCACGCAATTTGATTAAAAGCCGTTTGTGAGGTACGGTGTCAAAAGCTTTCTGGAAATCAAGAAATACGGAATCGATTTGCGAACCCTTGTCGATAGCACCCATCACTTCGTGTGAATAAAGAGCTAGTTGTGTTTCGCATGAACGATATTTTCTGAATCCGTGTTGACCTTGGGCCAATAGATCGTTCTGTTCGACATAATTCATAATATTTGAATACAGGATATGTTCCAAAACCCTGCCGCAAATTGACGTCAATGAAATAGGCCTGTAGTTTAGTGGGTTACTCCTACTGCCTTTCTTGAATATATGTGTGACCTGTGCAACATTCCAATCTTTTGGTACAGATCCTTCTAAGAGAGAGCGGTTGTATATGACTGCTTAAGTAAGGAGCTATCGCTTCAGCATAATCAGATAGAAATCTAATGGGTATACAATCCGGACCAGAAGACTTGTTCTTGTTAAGTGATTTTAGTTGCTGCACTACTTCGATTATATGTTCTTCTATGTTACTCATTACGGCATCTGTTCATAATTCGAAATCTGGAATATTGGTTTCGTCTTCTTTGGTGAATGAGTTTCTAAAAGCTAAGTTTAGTAACTCTTCTTTAGTAGCGCTGTCATCGGCAGGATCGCCATTACTATCACGTAGTGAAGGTATTGTTTGTGACTTGCCCCGAGTATATTTAACATATGACCAAAATCTCTTTGAGTTTTCAGTCAAATTACGAGAAAGAGTTTCGTTGTGATAAATATTGTAGGCATCTCGCATTGAAATCCTCGCTAAATTTCGAGCTTCTGAGTACGATCGCAAATCCTGGGGATTTCGTGTTCGTTTAAATTTAGTATGTCTTTTCCTTTGCTTTTGCAACAGTGTACTGACCTGTTTTGTGTACCAAGGGCGATCGCCTCCTTCTTTTATTAATTTATTAGGTATAAAACTTTCAATTGCTGTCGATACCACTTCTTTGAATTTGAGCCACATCTGGTCTACACCTACGTTTAGTGTTAGAAACGAGTGGAAGCTGTCTTTCTAGAAGCAATGTATTTTGTTTCTATCTGCTTTCCTGAACAAATATACTTTGCGTTTATTTTTGGTAACTTTGGGACTTTAGATATTCAATTTCGCTACGACAGCTCTGTGTTCACTAATACCTGTATCCGTTTTGATGCTCGTTATGAGCTCAGGATTATTTGTTGCTAAGAGATCAAGTGTGTTTTCACATCCATTTACAATTCTAGTTGGCTCATGAACTAATTGTTCGAAGTAATTCTCAGAGAATGCGTTGAGTATAATTTCGGACGATGTTTTATGCCTACCTGCTGATTTGAAAATATAATTTCGCCAACAGATCGAGGGTAAATTAAAATCACCACCTACTATTATCGTGTGAGTCGGGTACGTTTTTGTAATTAGACTCAGGTTTTCTTTGAAACTTTCTGCTATTTTATTGTCAGAGTCGGGAGGCCGGTAAAAGAAACCGATTATTAACTTCTTACGATTTTCGGGTACAACCTCTACCCATAATAGCTTGCACCAACTATCAACTTCACCTTCGCTACATGAAATGCTACTTTTGACGGCGACAAACCGCCCCCACCTGTTTTGTTTAATCTATCCTTTGTGAACACCGATAGATCTTTTGAAAATACTTCTTCTGAACTTATTTCCGGCTTGAGCCAACTTTCGCTGCCTATAATGATGTGTGTTTCGGTGCTTTCTATTAACGCTTGCAGTTCTGGAACTTTCCCGACACAGCTACAACAATTTACAACTGTTATATCGATAGTTTCCGGATCTACATTTCTCCTGTGATCCATCTGAACCCTTTGAGATTGCCCATTTTCTATTTCCCCGAAGCTCTTTATCCCAAAAATCCGCCCAGCCCCCGCTACCCGTGTAGCCGCTTCCTGCGTATAGTGGACTCCTGACCTATTCAGCGGAACCCGGAAACCCACCACCCGATGGCGCAAGTCAAGGAATCTGCAGCCTACACGATCGCAGAACCGTCCGAGCCTCTGATTCAGACCCTCCACTCGGCTCTGTACTAGAGGTCCACAGTCGGTCCTGTCAACTATGCTGCAGATGGTGAGCTCTGCTTTCATGTTGCAAGCAAGACTGGCAGTCTTTACCAATTCAGTTAGCAGCTCGAAACCTGAGAGGATCTCTTCAGATCCGAAACGACACACATCATTGGTACCGACGTGAGCCACCACTGCAGTTGGCTGCACCCCGTACCCTTCATGGCATCCGGGAGGAACCGTTCCACATCTGGAATGACTCCACGCGGTATGCACACGGAGTGCACGTTGGCCTTTTTCCCCTTCTTGGCAGCCATCTCTCTAAGGGGCTCCATCAGCCGCCTAACGTTGGAGCTCCCAACTACAAGTAAACCCACCCTCTGTGAAAGCCCGGATCTTGCAAGCTGGGTGGTGACAGGGTGCTCTCACACCATCGGACTCAGGAACGTCGTCCTGAGCAGACAGCGCCTCAAACCTGTTCGCAAGACGAACCGGGGAGGCCTCACGATCGGTTCCCCGGAATGTCTTGCGCCTCCTGCCACGCACTGGAGCAACCTCCCACGCAACCACGGGTGGGAGGTCAGCCTCACTGCTAGCAGTTTCAGGGCATGTCGCTGCCGCAGGCCGATCGGTGGAGACGACGGGAGTCCGTTCGGTGCCCACTGCCAGCCAACAACCACGACGCCCATCGATCGCAGATTCCAACTGTGCAACCGAGGTTAACACAGCTTGAAGCTGGGAGCGAAGTGTCACCAGCTCAGACTGCATCCGCACACAGCAGTCACAGTCCCTATTCATGATTACAGTGCCAACAAAAACTACAGTCGCGATGCGTTCAAAGGAAAACTACACTGTTCGTTAAAAAGCGGATTCAAGTGAATTCAATACGCACGACAGCTCAGTATAATTTCACAAATTGAGACGAGAAAGTGCAGCCGAAAATCATAATACTATATGTCGCTTCTAATCAGAAAATAAAGACAGACGACTGTCGCGACGTGGTTCACACGGCGGAATAATGCACTAACCAGATATTTAACGTGAATATTAATCAAATAAAAATGCGAGCACACAATAAATTTAATGAACTCAAGGGAAAACGCACTAAAAAGTAAAAATATGTAGCTTCTAGAGAGAAGCCGGTTACACTTACAACTGATAATTCACTGCTACACCACTGGTCGACGTCCGCTGGGCGTCTCCTCATCTTACACTATCTCCCATACACATGGTGTCTAAAGCCTTAGACTATATTGTTCACGAATAGCTAACAGATTACCTTAAAAATTATAAAATCCACGATAATTATCAATCAGTCTTCCGAAAGTACCACAGTACAGCAACTACTTTAATCAAAGTAACCGACGATATTAAATATGCTATGGACCGACGTGCAGCTACTATCTTAACACTGCTTGACTGTAGTAAGGCTTCTGATACGGTTGACTTTGATATATTACCAATTAAAATGAAACGAATTTCCCAATTAGCGCAATAAAATGGTTCGACAGCTACCTCAAAAGCACAAGTCAACATGTTATTTGTGGGTCGGAGAAGTCAATATGGAAAAACGTGTCCTCTGGAGTTCCCCAAGGCTCTGTCCTTGGTCTATTACTCTTTTCACTCTATAACAATGATATTTCTTCATTCACTCCTGCAACTACCATCTATATGCCGACGACATCCCAAAGATGTGGAGGAAAGCCCGCATGGTTGCTCTTCTGAAACCGGTAAAGGGCCCTAATGATCCACAAAACTTCCGACCTGTGTCTCTTTTGTCTCACTGGTTTAATATCTCGGAATGCCTAATGTTAAGTCGCATGGGAAACGTCTTAGAACAACGGATCATTCCACAGCAGGCAGGTTTACGAGAAGGCAAATCGTGCTGCGCTCAAGTCGTGAACCTAACCCGACATTTCGAAGACTGTTGTGAGAGAAAAGAGATCACGGGAGTGGCATTCATAGACCTCAGGCTGCAAACGATACCGTAAACCATCGGAGGCTTCTCAGGAACGTATATGATGTAACAAAAGACTATCATTTAACATCAGTGACTGCTACTTTCCTGAAAAATAGGAGATTTTTGTCTCCACGGTAAGGAGAGCAGGTGGAGAAATCAGAGGAACGGCCTGCCTCAGGGAAGCATCCTCGCTCCAGCTCTGTATAATATATACACAAATGAGCAACCAGTACCAAACACCACGCGCTAATTTATGTATGCCGATGACACTGCAGTTGCAGCACAAGGTACAAATTTTCTGGTTGTAGAGGAGAAATTATCCAGTACCTTGTACTCCCTCTCCCAGTAATATGAGGCAACTCTTCCAAGACGCAGGTCTGTGCTTTCCATTTAAAGACCACGGAGGCAAATAGGGAATTGAATGTTACATGGAAAGGTGAACGACTTGCGCATGATCCGACACCCAAATATCTCGGTGTAACACTGGACCGCACACTGACCTATAAACATCATTGCAATGCCACAAGGGAGAAATTCGCAGCGAGAAACAACGTCATCAGGAAACTAACTAGCGGATCCTGGGGTGCAAACCCAAAAGTCCTGAGAACCTCAGCTGTGTGGAATACGCCGCTCCAGTATGGAGTTGTCAACACACGCGAGGAAAGTTGACATCGCGGTGAATGAAATGGCATGGATTGTGACTGAGTGCCTGAAACCAACCCCAGTACACAAGATGTATTTAATTATGGGGATCGCACCGCCCATCATACGACGTAACTTTACTGCTGAAGCTGAAAAAACGAAGCAAGAAAAGGACATGCGTCACCCTCTATATGGACACCAGCCTGCTGACCGACGGCTTCGTTCGAGGAAGAGCTTCCTGTCACGTACCCGAGAACTGGAAGGGTCGGCCGCAGAGAACCGTATTGCAAGGTGGGAAATGGATTTGAGAAGCCCCCATAAAGCAGCAAAAGAAGAACTGGCACCTGGTGGAGACCTGCCATACACAATCTGGAGAACCCTGAACCGTATGAGAGTAGAAGTGCCAAAGTGCAAGACAAACATGCAGCGATGGGGCTTCCTAAAAGATAATGAGAACACTCTGTCTCTTTGTGGTGCTGTACAGGATCCTCAACACCTGATTATATGTCCATATTTAGAAAAGCCCTGTACAATGGAAGACTTATGGGAGGCTAACGACAAAGCCATATCGGCTGCTAATTTTTGGAAGTTAGAAGTTTAGTTCCGGACACGGAAAGTAAGTAAGTATACAACTGTACATAGGTGCCAGCCCTAAGAACATTGATAATGCAGTAGCTCGTATGAATGCAGACATTTGCTCTGTTTCATGACGGGCAGAAAACCTAGGTATTAAGTTAAACCCCAATAAATTCCAGGTCATCCTCATATCTCACCCAAAGCTAATCAGCCGGTATTTTCGTCAGACAGTCCCTGGAATACACCTCAGTGGTACCCAATTACCATATGAAAAAACAGTGAAAGACATTGGGATAATCTTGGATGAACACCTAAACTGGAATGAACAGACAGTTATAGCGTGCAGGAAATCTCTCTTACCCAGCTAGGTTGAATGCACCCACGTAAGTGGTCAGATTTTCAAACGCTCTGCTTACTTAATCGATTTCTCAGCCACCAGTGCCCCCAATACTTATCTTCTTACATTAAACAGCTATTATCATTCCACAACCGCAATACCAGATCGGATACGTCTAGCATCTTGGCTGTACCTTCACACAACACTAAATCTTTATCCGTGTCGTTCTCCATCTCAGCCATACAACTATGGAACACACTGCCATGTGATCTGCGTCTTACACTAAACCACTCGACATTCAATAGGAAACTCAAAATTCCCATATTAACGACGGCATAGCCTCCATTGTTACCCTGCTCTCAGTTCTTTCCCCCCGTCATAGCTTTGAATCTTACTGTTCTATTTCTCTTCCTCTAACCAATCTACCTCTTCTATATCTCTCTCACCACATTCTACCGTCTTATGTGTCTGCTTGATGTGAATAACTCACAATCTGTATGAACATAACGAGGCAATTCCTAAATAGTAATAGGGCTGAAGTTCACAATATGAAACATGCTTACTGTATCTCTCTCACCACATTCTACCGCCTTATGTGTCTGCTTGATGTGAATACCTCACATTCTGTATGAACATAACGAGGCAATTCCTAAATAGTAATAGGACTGAAGTTCACAATATGAAACATGCTTACTGTAATTCTTGAGTTTCTCCCGGCGTATTTGATAATCAAAATATACACGGGTGTACTGCCGATCTACAGACCGGCAGTACACCCGTGGATATTTTGATAATGCTTACTGTATTTTGCAAATTCATTATTATTATTATTATTATTATCGGCATTATTATTATAATTTTTGATTCTTATAAAGTATCTAAGTATTATTGTTACAATTAAATTGTTTTAATAATTTTATTGTACTTTAATACTTGTATTATACAGGGTGTGCAGAAAAGAGCTCCCTGATTTCAAAATTAAATATCTCGAAAAAGAGGAATGCAGTAAACGGTATGTTTATTGTGAAAGCTGTAAGAAGTTTATACAGCAGTTTGAAATATTAGTTACGAAACCTACTAACAGATGGCGCTATACGCTGTACAGCTCTTATCAACATACATAAGTGAAATAATCGTATGAAAACACTCTTTGCAAACAATCACATCACAATGTTTTCAAAATGTTCACCATTATCAGTACAGAGGTGGCGCAAACGAAGAATGAAATTCGCAATCACATTTCCTAGTGTCTCAACCGAAATGGATTCACATGCCACAGAGATCGCCGATTCAAGCTCGTACTGCGTGATGGGATGATTCGGGTAGACCATGTCTTTCACTGTGCCCCCCAAAAAAGTCACAGGGAGTCAAATCCCGCGAATATGGAGGACAACCCATGCCTGCACCAGGAAGTTTCGGATATTCCAAAGCAATGACTCGAAATATTCCTCAAAGCGAAAAACTTGTTCGGTTCGATGTGGTCGGGCTCCATCTTGCATAAACCATCCAGTACCTGGTCGATCCTCTAACGCTTGCCGTGTGGTGAGAAATTGTCCCAAAATTGCAACGTAACGTGCACCAGTTACCGTCTCTCGAATGAAAAAAGAGACAATAATTCCTTTGCTGCATACTGCAGCCCACATAATAACTTTAGGAGAATACAGGCGTTTCGCTTCACACCTATATGACATTTCGGAACACCAAAATCGCCAGTTCTGCTTATTCACGTATCCATTCAGGTGGAAATGTGCTTCATCTGTAAACCAGATACAGCCAACATCAAATCCTTCACTATCAATCATTGTGAGCATCTGATTATCAAAGGCAACCCTTTGTTCCACAGCTCGTACAGGCTGCTTTTGAATTTTGATGGAAACATGTGTAGGCTCTTTCTCTGTATTTTCTGTGTGCTGGGACGCTTCAAACCAGTCTCAGATGCAATTCTACGGACGGATGACATTGGATTTAACTGAAAAAATCCAGATACTGTTGCGATATTTTCAGGCGTAACTGCGGTTTCCTTGCGGCCAACATGCCCCACTAGACAATCAGTTCGTTGAAATTTTGCGAAGAGCGTACGAATGGTTCTCGCATCGGGTCCTTTTGGAACATTAAATCATGCTTGAAAACTTCGCCTTGTTGCCGTAGGACTCTCTTCTAACCTGTGGTACTCTAGCACCAGAAAAACGCGTTGTTCAATGGAGTACATGGTTTTAATCTCTTCCTTCGGTACGCTAACCTCCTTTCACGTTTCAGTAGTGGAACTGATCGCTCTGGGCTTCGGTTCACTATTTATACCAGGCATTGCGTATGGCGATTACAGCGCCATCTGTTAGCAGCTTTTGTAACTATTATTTCAAACTGCTTTATAAACTTCTTACAGCTTTTACAATAAACATACCGTTTACTGCATTCCTCTATCGATCTTTGTTTTCGAGATATTTAATTTTGAAATCAGGGAGTCCTCTTCTGGACACCTTGTACATTGTCTGTCTATAATGTACTAAAGAAATTGTTCACCTTCAGTAAGTCTGGTTAGGTTTAAGAGAGGGCCTGAAGGCCCTAATCTTGCCAGGTAAAATAAATGCATAAATAAATAAATAAATAACTATACACACTTTAACAGATATTTTTAATTATTTTTTTTTGTTATATATCAGACGTCAGCCAATATTAGAAACTAGGCGATGATCTGTAATCTATTTTAGATAATGTCGAGGAGAGTGAAATGAAAGGTTTAAGGTTTTGTGATATTTGTGGACTCTACCGTAACCTTCTAGAGATAATACTTTGGTATGGTAAAGATTGACTGGCTCAATTAATATATTTTCTTATAGGTCAGCTATAATCTCTGCTCTACTGTTTTGGCATCTTCTGTATCTTTCTTCTATTTGGTGAAACCTACAGTCTTTAGTGATTCAGTGTAGGAGTAAAATATTTTTTTTTTTTTTTTTTTTTTTTTTTTTTTTGCATTTTCTTGTGTTAATTTCTTCTCCAGTTTTAGTGTACTGTCCCAAAACTCTTATCTGACAATTCTCTTACGGTCGCTCTAAAAGTTCATATCTATACATCCATGCAGTCATCTAGTAAACTACAAACAATGTTTGACTACTGCTCTGTTCAGCTCAATCTCCAGATACCACTTTCATTGAAAACATTTAGTCTTTTCATATAACGCCTCATTTCATGCCGTAGAACTGAAATGTCATTGGGTGATATATATATATACATATATATAGTACTTGCCAATTTAGAGAAGATATGAAGCTAGGTTTTAAGCTGACGTTGCTGCTAGAAGCACCACCGTATAGTTAATTTTGTAACGTGTCTTCAAATAACTTAAAACTACTACGTGTCCTTCCAGGTATGCTGCTCACAAAATCAAGGTATTTTTACTTGCCAAGCTTCATACTGAATCGGCAAGCAGAGAGTATGTTGTGAATAAAATATTATGCTTAGACATAACACAGTTATATGTAGACTGATTTCCAGCTGTGTTCTCGGTATGTTTCGATGATAACGAAGAGTGTCAAAACGCTACGCTTCCGTGCCACACAATGAGAAAAGTAATGATAGATTTTCTTTATCATTTAACCTGATTGGAATTATTTGTGCTGCTACACTAATTATTTCTAATAACTATTGCAACTATTTTAATCATGTGTCTATGCTTCGGCAACGATCTCGTCTGCAAATTGCATGACACCATGTTAAATATTGTGTCTTATAGTATTGTTGAATGCTTATAGGTCAGATTGTTAGAGTTGCTTCTTCATTTTAAAAAGTAGCTATAAACAATGTACTTCCAATTTAATACTTATCGTACAGTTTTAATGTAGTTACTAACGCTCTATGTAGAATGATGTGTTGTTGCTGGCTTTATAACTTACAAAATAAAAAGAGGTATCATATATGTAGGTCATCGGTAGCTTATTACGTGGATGACATAAATACTTCGTGGACCAAGGGAAGGATTTAACGAAGGGTAAAAACTAGCCTTAAATGTTTCGTAGCCGGACAGATTCCCTGATGCCCCACTAACCCGTGCGGCATTCCAGGTCAGCGCACTTGCAGCTACAGCGATTTTCCGCTTCGAGGTTCGTTTGCTCTCATGTACAACTACAGCTGTGATTTAATTAAACCGAGTGTCGTCCCACTGCACTTTAGGCCACTGAGCTTTTATGGTCTGCACAGAGTATATGAATATTTATAGTTGCACCCCGTTAATGACTATTAAGAGCGTGACATATCGTTTTATGATACTGTAAATTTTCTTAGTATTCTTTATGTGAGTGCAGTATAGGAATGGGAATTACTATTAAGTCTTAGATTCAAAATTTTACGTCCAATTTTAGTGCTCTAGTGATCGCTAAAAGGGTGAATTTTTTAATAGCTCTATGGAATCCTAGTTTTGGGTTTTATTTCGGCTTTTGCGAAGTACCGAGTCTTTCACTTCGAAATTCTTAAACTTCTCTAAGACAGTGAAGTAAGACAAATACATCACATCACTTGTACCAATCGTTCACTCCTTCATATAATTACGGTAAACCTGAGCTTCATAGGTTTTTTTTCTCTTTACAGTTAAAGATGATCACAATTTCTTTTATGACAGAAAATCGTGATTCCAATGGTACCTGCAAAGATTTGATAAATATGCATTAAATGTTAAGAAAGACTAGACGTACTCTTTTCCTGTTGATCTAAATTCAGGGGATCCTCATGGACGTATAACATTTCACAAAACAAGATACGCAATAATTACATACAAAATGAAATCATATGTGATAATGTATCCTTCCACATCCCAAATAACCTTGTGAATGTCCGATCTGTCAGAAAAAAATCTTAAGAATATTTACGGTGTAAAGGACATAAAACTTATTACCGTACTACATACGAAATGTTGAAAACACTAGGTGCATATTGGAATTCTTAAGCCACTTTTTTTTTTTTTTTTTTTTTTTTTTTTTTTTTTTTTTTTTTTTTTGCTTATTGCGTTACTTATTTATAATGGTCACATTTTTGCTCAAGGTTAGTACTGAAGTCAGACTCAACGAAATATTCACATTTATATGTATTATATACTACAATACACATTAATGACTGCTGCTAAAAAATTCATAAACTGAGAGGAAGGAGTTGGCGATCAAAAAATCGTATAGACTACAGGAACTTTATTGTGGCATGTTATAGAAGATGTGTATTCTGGATAGTGGACACCTTTCTGTGCCAAAGTAAGTGACTTTAATACTTTGTGGGAGTTAATCTTTTGAGCTATTGGATTAGAAAAATACATATATATTTCAATTACAAATTTCATTAGAGAATAAATGTATTGGGAAGCTGCAGTTAATATCCGCAGTTCGTTAAACAGCTCTCTATCGCACACTATTTTGGGCTCTTGAAACTGTTGCTTGGTCTGACGGTTACCCCAGAAAATGATCCCGTATGACAATATCGTTTTCTTTTCCTTTTCCTGTGTCTGGCTATATTCTCATAGCAAGGAGGCTCTACTTTAGGCGCTTCAGCAATTCTGCGGTTTTCTCCTTGCAGTTAAGTTTATTATCAACCTATAATGCCAAGAATTTGACACTGCAATTTCTTCTATTTGTCGTCACACTAAAGACACATACCGGCAGGAAATCGCTTGTAAGGCGCAAACTGCATATAGTGTTTTTGAAGCAGCTGCATATTACTTTGTATTAAAGAATATTGAAATGTGATTGGTACTTGAGAGTTTGCTATTCTTTCTCAATTCGCTTACAAAAACAGATGGTAGAGTAGAAGCAAGTACGACATTTAGAAAGTATGTATATCGAGCAGTTAACCAGTTATGACCACAGCACGTCCAGAATCATTTATGGAGTTGCTGTAACCTGACACAGTAAGGGATGTATGCCTATAAGGAAACGTTGCAGGCTGAGCTGTTCTAAAGACTTTACCAGATGTAATGTGTAAATCCGATGATGTTGCTTTCTATTCAAAACTAGCGACCCACCACGAATTTGAACAGGAATCTGCTGGAGGATCAGGGACGATCGTGTGTTGTTAGTGCCGTTTGGGTAGGCTCTTTCTTCGTCTGAGACTCTGCTGGCTTTCTAATTTGCAGTCGTAACCTCTTTCGTATACCTTAAACTATAGTACTAATAAGTAAATATGGATTAAACACGCTTGCGATTGAATAAGCAGGGTATTCATTGTATCGAATCATGTTACGTAGATCTTAGCAATCAGTAAAAGAATTTTCTGAAATGTTGAAAAGTCAAAGAGCAAATACCTTTCTCAAACAGTAATTATTGTCACATATTTCACGTTATATTCTTCAAATCAATAAATATCTTAATCCGATCGCTAAGAAACTTCACATGACTACCCGCCGTACTAATTTGAAGATTTGCTGAAGGATTAATCAGAGTTGCTCGTGCCGTCTCGGAGAACATTGGTAACAAACATATACGCGTATACAGATGTATTCTTTTGAAACATTAGCTGTGGCCTAAGGCATTTGGGTTAATTATGCTACCACAAGATCAGTCAACAATGCTCTACTTAGGGCTGTACGGGTACAGCCCTGCGATCTAAGGCGCATTTCTGGGAACGCGCGTCTGCCCCCGCCGGAGGTTCTAACCCTATCTCGGGAGTGGGCGTGAGTACTGTCTTTACCATAAGTGAGATAAAGTCTAGGGACCGATGACCACTGCAGTTTAGTTCCATAACTATACAAACATTTGAAAGAAATATTATTATTATTATTTTTTATGTTACTTTGCCTCCAAGTTAATTTTTTTTTTTTTTTGTTCTAAGTCGTGATCCTAGATTCTCATATTAAATTAAAATATTATTTCATTTCTGCTGCTCCCTAAGAGTTTTCTCTTTCTGTCAGTCACTATGAGGCCATGTGGCCATGTTATGAGCCTACCATAGCATTATGATCAAAACGTTCTTTAAATTAACGTCGACTTTGCCTTCGGATGGAAATGTGATCACAGAACCTTATCACTTGCAGCGTTTTTCACTAATTGTGATTCCATTTTTAAACTTTTCTTTCCTTTCCTAAATTATTTTCATTTGATTAATGAAAAAGTCGAGGAAATTTTCATTAAATGTAATTAAGATGGCGAAACAAAATGTTGTATATACACACACAATGACAACGCTGACCACAATCATTTAATATACATAATTTACTTACTTAATACGCAAAAACTATAACTTCATGAATATAACTCTGACATGTGAAGTGGCACTTGACAACGGCAACCTGCCGAGACAGCTATTGTGTATCACTCATATAAGCACTTCCTTAGAATGTCATATCAAGTCATATTACACTTCTGGCCAAACATGCAGGACGTTTTTCACGCTAACACGTTGCTCCGTTACGCATTGACAAACGCTTTTTCTATGTCGCCTAATTCTATGGATCCGTCTCGAAGTGTTGCTTCCATTATCAGACGCAAGTCAGTATGGCCGCTCTCCGGTACCAAACCGATCATCAGATTATATTAAATTACACCGGTTCCATGTATCGTTAATACACTTCCTAACGATGTGGAATGTGTCAGTTTAATAAAACGTGTCATTACGTATCACAAGACATTCAGTTTTATTTTATTTTTTAATTTTTTCAGTTATTTCTTTTGTTTGCAAAATTTCTAATTTATACCCAAAAATTCACCTACTAAGTGGAAGGAGTCGTCACACAAAATGTCTCAAATTCCTTATCAGATGGTAGTTGACTGTCTTTAGGATTTTTTATGCTATTTCGTATGGAACAAAAGACTTTTGTGGCAGCAAAATTAGCTCATTTCGTGACAAAATTTAGATTTAACCTAGAGGAGTCAGGATTATCACAAAAAAGACACAAAACAAAAACAAAAAAGTTTGTAGAGCTTAAGGAACCTAAATGTGGTGTTATCAGCCCCTAAACTTACAAACTACTTATGAACTACCTTATACTAAAGACGGCACAAACATCCATGCCCGAGAGGGGATTCGAACCCCCGACAGGTAACGGCCTCGCGCATCGTAGCATAGCGCCTCTATGAGCTCGGCCGCTCCGCCGTGGCGATTATCCTCCCTTCAAGTGTTTTAGTTACGGATAGTGCTATTACTTTTGTATTGTTCGAGCTATTATCAACAAATTTCATAAATGAGTATATTTTAAAGCTACTGTGAACATTCCTACATCATTAAATGGATGTCCGCAGTATAACCTTGGATGGGCCCTATCAGTTATTACAAGTTCAGTCTTTTGTGCTGTGTATATCATTTTACTCAGTACTTACCACAAAACATGGTGCCATATAGGGGAAGTGAATTGAAAATATGCCTAGTAAGATAATTTACTTTGACGTTTACCTCTAAAATTTCAGTAACATTAATGGCATAAGTACCTGAACTCCGCGTTTCAGCAGATAATCAGTATCATTCTTTTTATTCAGTCTCTCATCAATCCTCATATTTAAAATGCCTTGTCTACCGAAGTTGAACATTTCTATTCAGAGTCTAATTTTTTATGGTGTCATTCCATTTAATGTACCGAAATGTATATACTCTGTTTTTTGATAATCTAATGCTAATGCATTTGAAAAGAACGAGTTAATAATATACTAAAAGAGAAAAACTGCAATTTCACTGGTAAATTGTCGTTAGTCAAGCGTGACTGCTTGTACCGTCAGGTGAAAGCTACAGCATTGAATCTTCTGAATATAGAATGGCAAGTAATTAATATGTATTAAGAACAGCGAAGGACCAGCGTCCGAGCCCTAACGGAGACCATACTTACTAACGCCACAATTGGGGAAACATCACACTTCTGCTCATTATGTGAACTGCTTCTTTCAACTTTCTGCACTGATGCATGTATATAACTATTACACCAATGATGCACGGTCCAAGTCATACCACAATACCACAGCTTATCAAGAAGAATTCTATGAATTACACACACAGAAGCCTTACACAAAACAACACAAAAAAACAATAGTTGATGTCTGTTTCTTCAGAGCAATTAATATTTGAACAGCAAAAGAATGTATTGCATTTTCTATAGAAAACCCTTTCTGATACCCAAACTGACAGTTTGTTCGAAAGTAAATGAAAACATAGTTTAACTCGAAGAAAAATTAAGTGAAAAGGAGGAAGAAAATGTCTGGAAGAGCATTTTGTTACTGACAAGACAAAAACAATTGATTACCTTGAATAGAATTTACATAAATGATTCATAGTCAAGTAACGTAATGTTTCTGCAAGAATCGCAGCATATGCAGCAACTCAGACATAGTTATTGCGCCTGTTTTCTGAAACAGACTGTGAAGGTGACAAAACATCGACAACAAAAATCACAGATACATACCAGTAAGCGCTTCAGTTATTTCAATGATTCAAACGGTAGCTTGCTGAACCATAGGGAATAGCAAAGTGAAACAAAAAACGATTAGGAAAAATACAATACTTAGATACAGAAACTTAGGAATATCCAACGAACAAGATTCAACAAAATCAACAGGTAAAAGAAGCGTGTTGCTCATCGGCTGTTATTCGCCTTTGAATTTAAGATTTTCTCATATCCTTACTAACAGGACATCAGAAAAATAATATGCTTTTCCCGACTTTTTACAACTTCTTGACGAAGAAGCTAACAGTTCTCGCAGACACAACTACTTTTCACGGCACATAGTATGGACGTAACAGCCAACAGTAACGATTATTTAATGATAACCCATTTACTGGTATTTCAAGGTAGGTTAAGTGTTAGCTATGTCATAATCAGGCACTATTTTTGATTTATAATCGACTAGACTACAGCAGATTGGTCACCCCAACATTTTTTGAAGTTGAAACTTTACGAACCAGATGATCTCATTCGTTTATGTTCTTAAGCATTTAATTCAATAAATTTCTTGCCTCCAGTTATTATTCAGTTTCTTAAATTAAATGACAGCCAATATATAGGCCATTAATAGGATATGGCATTAGTGATAAAGTACAGGGGAGAGGGAATTGAAGGGTTATTAGTTGATACAAGTTTATTATTTATATATAAATTTTTCTTTTTAATTTCCACAAATTCCTTATATTTCAAATCCTTTTGTTCATTCAGAATTAGTTCTGGGAGTTGCATTATATTTTTTCTAAGATCATCAGTAAGTGCCGTTTTTCTCTTCTTTGTAGTAGTTTCATGCTGTTGGTAATGTTGCCTACAGATTTCTGTGTATCACTAAAATGTAAGGTAAAGGTGGTTGGCTTGTTTGATGAGAGTGTCATCGAACCTGATAATTTTCTTCCAGATTTTGTATTTAAAATGTACTACATTCTTGGCAGTTAATTCTAAAGCACAGTCTGCAATCCATATACGACCTCTACTGTGTCAGGGTTTAGTAAATTGTTGTTTAAACTTTGCCTAATAAACATTAAGGTCTCTTCAGTTCGGTTATGAGTATACGAATTTATGATACCCAAGACACGATATTTGCACTATCTGGGACGTTTATGCTTTTTAGTGTATCAATAAGCCTTGCAAATTTTTTAAAAATATTTATTAATAACATTTAGCTTTTTTTAAAGATACAATTAACTTACTGACTTAGTAAATATACAAGGGCTGTAAATGCACTTCACTACAGGCAATATTAGGTCATTAACTTTGTCCAGTTTTGGCTATGCTCTCAATATAGTAGGGGTTCGATTCATGACTGTAACAAACATTATTTGTGGCATTAAACATGAAATCGCAATGTTTCAGATATTACTAAACCTAGATGTGGATTTGAGATGTCAACTCTTTGTTAACTACAGATTTATTGTTTTCAATAAAATAATTGAAAGTTTTATCTATATATTGATACCTATGTATGATAACTTCTGAAACGCATTTGTCTTAGGAACTCTTTCGTTGAGTGACTTAACAACATGATCTGCATTACAGTTTGTACATTGCTTCCTGTTCGTATTGGACACGTCACAGTTTTGAGAATCTTATCTGTAGATGCATTGCTCTTTGACTTTCTTTAATCAGTTGCTTGATACATTTTTCTTATATCTTTTTTCTGATAGACATTTCAGACTTTCACTAAGAAACTGAAGTTCATCTGGATATAAACGATATTTGTTAAATTGACAGATTTATCACAATTTTTAAAATTTGACGTAGGAAGATTAATGCTCTTTGGGCATCACACTTCCATTAAACGAAACTTTTTGTTATCTCTCTCTTGAAATGATTCCCTGCAATACAGTTTTCTACTGACCCTATTATATCACTAATGCTGTACTGAACAATCATACCCATTATATTTAAGCTAAATTTGTCTATATGAGATTGTCTGCCATTCATATTTCCACTTCTTTTTTAACTATTTGTCTTCTCAGTATTTGTTCACTTTTTTTGTAACCCTATTACCAAACTTATTTCGTTTATCGATAAAAGAGGGAACAACAAAAGAAGTAATATATCTTTCCATGAAGCCGGTGGGTTCAATATACATCATCAGTTTTATCTTGGAAACTGAATGCCACCTTACATGCTTGGTCTTGCATATCATTTAAGTGATCACATGGGTATTAATAGCTGTTAGATATTTGTAAAACTTCATTGTGATTGACCAAAGGCTGTTTATTACGTTTGTACAATGCTATCGGTTACGGTATAGAACATTTTCAAGCACGATCCTAACATACATACTACAAAGTACATTGGTCTAAAATTTGTACAAAACTAATCGGTATCTTGGTATAAAAGTATATAATATTACTTTAAAAGCTTAAAAATATGGTTACAATGATGAGATAGCACAATGCTGAAAACAAACGTATATGGCCTACATAGTGAGAACTTATAGCCAAAACTATTTTGTCATGCAATAATGGTTGCAGGGCGGGGGTGCCGAGTCACTGATTGCGCAGCTGTTCATTTTGGAAATTCCTCTCTTGGGAATGAGTTTGGGTAATTTGTTCTTAGCATTAGTGTGTATGTCTAGGGACCGATGACCTCTTCAGTTTGGTCCCTAATGTTACAAACATTTGAGTGGATTAGTCTGTGTCACATACTCCTACTACTCAGACAGGATGAATAGATGTAATAGAAAGTATGTGTAATAATTGTTTAGCTCCGTCATACATATGTAACCTTGTCAGAAGCACTCGGTTTCACTGATACTAGTTACAGCAACTTCGTTCTGCGAAAATGTGGTAGTATTTAGGGTGGATTAGAATGGGAAAGTGGTAGTAGTAACATGTCAGATATAGCGACAGTAACTTTGGTGGACGACCTATAGCTTTTGGGAATTATTATTATTGATTCACTAGAAGATGCTTTAGTGAAGGGATATTATTATTTTGATATTAAGGAAATGGAATTTGTTTGGGAGATATTAAATTTAAAAAATTGGAATTTTGATAATTAATGAACTCTTTTTACTTTGAATATCAACAATAATTTACTTCCTTGAGACAAACATTGTTTTGTAATACCAAAGGTATTAAATATATATTAATTATATTAATAATTTAATAATTAATATAGCTGTCATGCACAAGATTAAGGAAAGACTGTGGGCAAGCTGGTCATTTTCTTATTTTAGCATACGTTTTATATAAATAGCATATTACTATCAGCAGTAATATTCGTCATTACACACTAAGTGTTACTTATTATCCTGACATAACATTTTGTTGTACCAGACATGTGATAGTTAATGTTTCAATTTAGGTTGCATCTGTCCTTACACATAAACAAATACTATTGCTCAATAAGTGTGTACATTAATAAGGTGTTAATAACAAAATGGTGGTTCATGATATTCTTACTCGATTTTGTATTATAATAAATTGTTTTCCAATTAACTGTGTCTATGAACAGTTATGAAACCATTAAACAAATACAAAGATGTACAAATCCTTAATCGCACCCTTTATGGATTTCATTGAATATATGTCGTCATTTTACCATGTTTCATAATGTTTAATAATTAATGGAATTTTATTTGTTTTTCTTTTTGTAATAAAGAATACAGGGAGTGCTTTTAATAGTGGTCTAAAATACATCGATATTTCCATTGAAAGCGGTGTGAATGGCTTCACACTACTGCATTCATATTTACAATTACTATTTGAAAATTGCATAATTAATATATTACTATTTATTTATTTACTTCTTTCAAATATATTTATCGTTTTTATCACTATTCATAATGTGTCTACAAACTTATGTAATTTAGGTATTTTCATTTTGCAATTACGGAACCAGGGTATGCTTTTAATAGTTGCTCAAAACTTAATATCTACTTATTCAGGAAAGATATTTCAATTGAAATAGGAATGCAAAGCTTCATGCAGTTTCGTAATTAATTTCAAGTTCAATGTAGCTTTGAAAACTGTATAATTCAGATTCAGAGTGAACCGTATAACTAATGATATCAGTTTCACTTATGCCTCGAGCAAGTAACAATCTACGGACGGGAAACATATCAGTACGGCGACGGACAAATTGTCGCTGCACTCTGTGACTTACGGAAACGTTTCTGTTTCTCTGTGACTGGCTGGTACTCCTGTTGCTTACTTCTGGCAGTTGTTCAGGTAGCTTTTTATACATTTTAGCTACAGGAACTCAAAGGGTTAAAAATGTCATATAGCTTTCCTTCGAATTGTAGACAAAATAATGGATTGCATTATGGCACATATGTCAGAGCGACTTATGTCCAATAGTTAAACAAATGTGTGCAAAGCAAACTATAAACTATTGAAAGCTATTAAGAAGTGCGCGTAGCATTTATAAAACTTCCCAATGTCATCAGATTTCGCCGAGGTAGTGAAATTGATTTTTTTTAATTTAATGAAAATCCAGCTCCAGTTGCAATTACTGGTGCTTTATTTAAGTCCACACTACCGGCTTCGGCCTCTATGTTAGACCATTTTCAAGTGTGACAGACGTTATGCCGTAGAGAAAAAAAACGTCGTGACGTTGCTTTCTCTACGGCATAACGTCTGTCACACTTGAAAATGGCCTAACATAGAGGCCGAAACCGGTAGTGTGGGCTTAAATAAAGCACCAGTAATTGCAACTGGAGCTGGACTTTCATTAAATTTGAACCACAGTTGCGGCAACAGCAACCATCCAGTGATGGAGAAACTAAGAAATTGATTTTGCCAATCAGTATTTCAAGTCTCTTAACAGTACCATCATACTGCAAGAAGAAAGTTAAACAAAAGTGTACAAAGCAAACTATAAACAATTGATAGTGATTAAGAAGTGCACGTAGCATTTTTAAAACTTCCCACTGCCATCAGATTCCTTCGAGGTAGTGAAATTGCTTTTGCCAATCAGTATTTCAAGTCTCTTTGCAGTACCAACAGACTGCAAGCAGCAAGTAACGTTTTAGCGGTCTCTGAAACGAAAGGAAAGTGCCGTTAGTACAGACACCCGATTTTCGCCCATCGACGAGCCGGCGCCAATGCAGAGGTCTCATCAGGCGGCTGTTGTTGGAAGGTTGCCGCTCTGACGCCGTTCTGAAGGCCGAGGCGAAGACGCCTGCAGAGGGTCGGCCGGCGGCTGAAGAGCCAGCAGAAAGGACAATCGCGGCGGAGAATGGCAGGGCCGGCGCCTCTGATTGAGTTATCGCCGGGCAGACGGAGCGCCGGAAACGAGATTCGCTGCAGAAAGATTGAGGCAACACCCAGAGTGAAATCGCGCGAGAGCGCAGTGCGCGCGACGGCCGCTGGCGGCGCCACCGCCGCCGGCCACGCCGTCTCTCCTCCTTCAACACCGGGCGACCGATCACTCTCGCGACCAGCTAACTCAGTGCTGCCTACCACATTCCGCCTTACTATGGGAAGTGTAGTCGATTAGATGCATTAAGTCGGGATGCGTGCTAAACTGACCAAAAGTTTTATTTATTTATTTATTTATTTTATATGGACGCATTTAACCCTCGCATAGTATCAGCTCGAGATAAACGTATAGTATGCCTGGGGTCTTTCTTAACCCCAAAGTGATTCAGTCGACTTTATGGAGATAAAATTTGAAACGTGTCCATAAAATGTAAATATAATTTATTGAGAAACATACGCAACAAAATTGATACTACAACTTCACAAATTCTCCATATAATTGAATCGGTCGGTGGAGAAAGGAACTATGTCACTTTTTCATACTTTTCAGGAAAGACAAAAAACTGTTTTATTGTTAAACTATTTAATGGATTGCATTGAAATTTTCGACATTTACTGTACTCTAAACATACATACTGTGAATGAATATAATTTTTCTAAAAAGTATCTTCTGAAAAAAGAAATTAAAATTTGTAACATAGTTCCTTTCTCCAGTCAACGAAGGAATTAGTATTTTTCGTGACTATAATACATTCAAAGATACACATTTCTTGACTAAAACTCAAATTTATTGATAAATTATCTTCAACTGAACATGAAAACATCTACGTACTAGAATTCAAAGATCAGAATAGTTCATATCACAGTGAGTTATCACTTAATCGGCCATTTCAAAATCTCCTCATAAAAAATCTCAGCATGTTCTCCATGGATGTATTTCATCAGTTTCCAAAAATATCTTCAATTTTCTTTATATTGATTCATATTTTCTACCCATCATGTAGGCCCTAGTCTTATCAATCCAGTTTGAAATGAAACAAGTTCAGTTATTGCCAGATTAAAGGTGTGACCAACACAGCTGTTTATGAAATAAGTATAATGTTTCTTGCACTGGGATGTTTGGCAGGGGCAAGTTTGGCATAAAGTCGAAAGCTAGTCCAATAATGTCATCCCTGCCCATACATTCTAGCTCAGTTATTGTAATGGATTTAAGAAACTACCTGCTGCGTCGCTTGTGAATATCCAACTCAGGTTGTGCACCTCGTTTACTACTGTCAGAGATATGTGGACTTTTAACTTAGCCTGAAGTTCTTCACATTTGACACATACATCAATTTGCTGACGTCCTAAATAAAAATTGTAATTTTCATGAAAATGTTTCCTATAGAAGTCGTATTTCACATTTACGTGTGGATATTACTTAAGGAACATTTCGTGCGTATTTTTCAGGTCCAAACGTGAATCTAGGTATTTCATCAGCGTAGTGAGTTTCTTTGAGTGGGTATCTATCAAATTTATTACGTTTTCCGCAATTTTCGTAATGCATGGATTTATTCCACGCATGTCCTTTTGACATTTACAAAGACGGTATTCAGTCACTTACAACACTCAGCAATAACCGTGACACCAGACGAAGTTGGCGCCAAGTTACTGTTTTGTTGCGCTTTTTACACCTGCATTCTACAGACCAACGCCATCTAGCATGTAGTTGGAGCAGTACAAGCTCGCTGACAGTAAAATCTGCTGGTGGGACGCAACGTGCGGCGGAGAAAGGAACGAAGTCACTGACTTGTTTCCTTTCTCCTCAGTATGTGTAAAATCGACATCATGTTACTCCCACAGGAAGAAGCCAAACATAGTTCCTTTCATCACAGTGAGGTGTGTCTTGGTCTGTTTACTACATTTATGTAAAAAAGTGAAAATCGCCAAAAAGTGACTTAGTTCCTTTCTCCACCGACCGATTAAATTAAGTTACATGTAAGTTGTAATTACTTAACTACATTTGATTCAAATATGAAAACGTGTTTTGTTTAGTTTGTTTGGTTCCAAAAATTACTTTAACACAAAATATACATAACCCACAGAATATGTACTAATACTGTAATTTATTAGTATTATATGTAATATCATTTACACTCACTCTCAGTGTCAATACAGTTTAGTCCAGCGTACAAGAGTTTGATACATAATTTTATTATCTTTAGCATGATTATTGGTATGCATTACTATTACACAATGTACGTTATTAGTGATAAAAAGTCTGAAACAGTCTGTCCTTGTCTGTAATTGGGGTCAAAGGTGACGTGGAATATGCACCGTTTCACATATTATATTCCTTGAAACCTGCTTGTGCAAATCAGATGGTACTGTATAATATAAAATTTTAAAGTCCAGGTTGGAATAAATAATATAGTGAGGACAGTTTACTACTCACCGCAAAGACGTGGCGACGAGCTGCGACAGGCACATACAAAAGACACACACATACAACACATTCAGCTATCGGCCATGGCCTTCTTCAGAAATAGAGCACTCACGCAATCACACAGGCACACAACACAGTCATACAACCATCACCTCCGACTGCCACACTTCGAATCACGCTCTGCAGCGAATCGGGGACGGGAGGGGAGGGGAGGGGGAGGGGATAGAAAGGTTACGTCACGGTGGTGGGGATGGGTTAGATGGGAATAACGAGATGCAGCTTAGGAATGGAGTGGGGAGGCGGGTGAGGGGAGAAAATAAAATAAAATAAAGTAAAGTAAAGTAAAGTAAAATAATATAATTAAAATAATTCATGTACACTGCAAGTGCACAAGACCACATACACACACACACACACACACACACACACACACACACACACATACATATACACACACACGATCACACATTCACACACCACTCAAATCAGGCGAGGTTTGGGATACAGAGGTAGGAACTGTAAGGTATGGAAAAAAAAAAATATATATATATATATATATATATATATATATATATATATATATATATATACACATATATATATATATACATATATACACACACACACACATACACATATATATATAGGGAAGTTATCGTAGGTTGAGGCCTGGTTGATTTCGGGATCGGAGAATGTATTGTAGGGATAACTCCCATCTGTGCAGTTCAGAAAAGCTGGTGGTGGATGGGAGGATCCAGATGGCCCGGGTTGTGAAGCAGCCATTGAAATCAAGCATGTGCTCCGCTGCATGCTGTGCCACAGGGTGGTCCACCTTGTTTTTGGCCACAGTTTGGCGGTGGCCATTCATCCTAATGGACAGCTGGTTGGTGGTCATGCCAATATAGAAAGCTGTACAGTGCTTGCAGCACAGTTGGTAAATTACGTGGCTGCTTTCACAAGTGGCCCGGCCTCTGATAGGGTAGGATAAGCCTGTGACAGGACTGGAATAGGAAGTGCTGGGTGGGTGGATTGGACAGGTCTTGCAGCGGGGTCTTCCACAAGGATATGATCCCTGTGGCAGTGAGCTGGGTTTCGGGGTGGCATAAGGATGAACTAGGATGTTGTGAAGGTTGGGAGGGCGACGGAACACCACTTTAGGAGGGGTGGGAAGGATCTTGGGCAGGATGTCTCTCATTTCAGGGCATGAGGATAGAAAATCAAAACCTTGGCGAAGGATGGAATTTAGTTGTTCGAGACCAGGGTAGTACTGGGTGACAAGGGGAGCGCTCTTTTGTGGATGGTTACTAGTGTTAGGAAGAGGATTTGGGGTGTGTGAGGATATGGCACGGGAGATTTGTTTGCGGACTAGGTCTGTGGGGTAGTTTCTGTTTGTGAAGGCCTTTGTGAGACCTTCAGCATATTCAGAAAGGGAATTCTTGTCACTGCAGATATGCCGTCCACGGGTGGCCAGGCTGTAAGGGAGGGATTTTTTGACGTGGAAGGGATGGCAACTGTCAAAATGTAGGTACTGTTGGTGGTTGGTAGGTTTAATATGGACGGAAGTGTGGATGGAGCCGTCAGTGAGGTGGAGGTTGACATCCAGGAATGTGGCATGGTTGGTTGAGGAAGACCAGGTGAAGTGGATGGGAGAGAAGGAATTGAGGTTCTGAAGAAAGGAGGATAGGGTGTCCTGGCCGTGAGTCCAGATCATGAAAATATCATCAATGAACCGGAACCAGGCCAGAGGCTTGAGGTTTTGGGATGCTAGGAAGGATTCCTCCAGACGGCCCATGAACAGGTTGGCATAGGAGGGTGCCATGCGGGTGCCCATGGCTGTGCCTTGGATTTGATGGTAAACTTTCCCCTCAAAGGAAAAGTAGTTGTTAAGTAGGATGAAATTGGTAAGGGTTATGAGGAATGAGGTATCAGGCTTGCGTTCAGAGGGACGTTGGGAGAGGTAGTGTTCCAGAGCGGCAAGGCCATGGGCATGTGGGATGTTGGTGTATAGGGAGGTGGCATCCACTGTGACAAGTAAAGATCCAGGAGGCAAAGGGGTGGGAATGGTGGAGAGTCGGTGAAGGAAGTGGTTGGTATCCTTGATGTGGGAAGGTAGATTTTGGACAATAGGTTGGAGGTGTTGGTCAACTAGGGCTGAAATTCGTTCGGTAGGCGCACAGTAACCAGCCACAATAGCCGTCATTTAGTGCGCTTGGGCGTGAATCTGCGTGCTTGGGTGTGTACCTGTGTAGTTGTGTGCGCGAATTTACGAACTTTTGCGTGTCTGGTGCGTATTTTGCGTGTTGAGGAACCTCTTCCCAGGTTCATCATAATCCACTGTCTCTCCCATCATTCCTCACTTTCCACTTTCCCGGCTCCATCCCTGTCCCAATGGACCCCTGCTCCTTCTATCTGTACCAGTTCAGGAAAGTATCCCTTTCCCTGGCCAAAACCCAATCCCACATCCTATTCCTAAAATGCTGTCTAAGTCATGGTATCCCTCCCAACGGTCTAACATTAAAAATTCCATTGTCTGGATCCCACCCCTCCTTCCACAACGACCTGCACCTTTTCAGATTCCACCAATCCTTATCCCTCACGAACCTAGTCCTACAAAATCACCTCTCCATGGCTCATAAATACCTTAGCTACCTTCTCTCCCTCCGTAAGATATTACTATTGTGTAACCAAAAATACCTACATCCCATCTCCCAGATCGAATCCTTTGCTCTCCAGCAACTGGAGGAGCATTCCAAACACCATCTCCACAAACTATCCAGCCTGCTGACATCATATTGCCGCCTTGGAGCACCCATATCCAATCCTGTACATCTTCCTCTATCATATCCCCATAAGAATCACTTATCATCCTCATTTCTAAAAATTGATTCATTATCATTGTCAGTCTTCTGTAAATCTTCCAAAGGCTTGCAAAACGTATATCACCATCCATTACGAATAAACTATGACAGATTCAGGTGTTCTTTCTTCCCGCGCGCTACTCGAGAATGGAATGGGAGATAAATAGTATAATTGTGGTTCGATGAACCCTCTGCCAGGCACTTAAATGTGATTTGCAGAGTGTCCCATGTAGATGTAGACGTAGAACAAGTCTTCTTTGCAGAAAGCTCAATTCCAAACTGAGAATTTGTTGTAACAGTCCACATAATTGTATTTTCTATTCATTCTTTACAATAATATACATTTAATGGTGATTTATAAGGTACATTGTTGCCGAGATTTATTTTCTAAACAAAACTTGTATATGACACTGCAAATCACTTATTGTATACCTGGGGTATTTTCTGACCGTATTGCAAAAATTTCAAATTGTTGCACTGCAAAATGAGATATAGCCATAAATATTTTACCCAGTTACAATAAAGAGTCCGTGGATAGCATATCTGAAGGATGATTTGTCTACACCCACATTAAAACTGTTTGCTTATTGTTAAGTTAGCCTTGGGTCCAAGAAGACCCCAGGCATCATGCAAGGGGTAATAATTAAAGCTAGTAACAACTATATCCCAAAGTTTGTTTCTAAATCGCATTGGATATTAGGAATAAAAATATTGATGTTTTCCGCTGACGCCCCCAGTCGCAACTTTTTCTGTTGCCTCATTCGTAGTTATTATGTGCGTTTGACAGCCAAATATTCGAACAAAACGACAAGAAGGATATGAAGTATCACTCTGGTCTTTTTGGCGATCACTGATTAGCTTATTATTGATAGCTCTGCCGTGTGGAATTATTTATTTTGATTTGTCCTCATAGAAACATAAATGCTTCAATGAATCAGTTTTGTGACTGTCATATGTGTAATCTATATTGGTGTGCGAAGGGATGGAAGAAATTTGCTGTGTGGGATACTGAATATGTCGCCACCATGTCGTAGGTTCACGGAGATGAATAATGAATTACTGACGGCAGGCCCAGAGGGATAACCATTCCTCCACCCACAAGAAATGCATTCCTGAATTTATCATGAATGCTGTCAAGCCCACGTTTAGGCAACTCCTGACTTACTAAGGAAGTGTGTCCATGGCAAAACACGCAATTCGAAAGCGTCTCTGAACGCGATGGCCCAAGACAAAATTGCCATCATCTACAGTTTGCAGGATTGATACGTACGATGCTGTGATTGTTTCTAATGATGGAAACGTACGGCCAGTGAAATTGATACTGCTTTCGACCTTCATAGATGGTGCATTTATTCTACCAATCTTGAAGAAAATGGGTGTTATCGTGTGGTAAGAGGTGAAATGTCTATGCAGGACCTTGTAAAAGAAACAAGGCAAAATCAAATTAATTACAGGACAAGTCTTGACGGCAGAGACGTTCCTGAGTATTGTCTTGTAACATTCTGAGAAGGTATAATTTCATAAATAAGACTTCAATCTTTAATTTCATTTTGCCGGAAACTACAGATTAGGAAGAGAAGGAAATCACAATGGTACACAAATTAACCTGCGCCACTCGCCGTGAGGAGGTTTAAGTAGTAGGGATTTAGATGTGCATTTAAAAATGGAGGGAGGTAGGGAGAAGGAAGAAGAGGTGGATAGAGAGACCATCAAAACAGATACTGGAATTACTCAACACAGTCTTGTAGCAGGACTGAATACCGTATTCCTCAAATCCAGCAAAACTAAACGAAATTCATATTTATTCAGAAAAAGCCCATAAGAGTCCATTAACTCTTTCCTGACTGAGAGACTCCTGTCTTTCTAAACTTTGTGAGTGTTGATCATATATGGCTTACATTCAATGATTCAATAAAGGCAGTAGCGAATGAAGCGCACTAGCTGAAAACCCGGCGTTGCGAGGATATTTATTTATTTACTCAATCCTTGAGTAACTACTTTTCCTATATCATCTCTCTGTTTCTCTCAGTCCATCTGTTTTCTGAAATCATACTTATTGGAGAATGTTTAAGAAATAAGGCTGTCTTCCATAATGCATAGAAAGTGCAGTATACTAACAAAGAACGGTAGTAATAAACACACAAATGATATGTAACGTTCATACAGTAACTTAATTCATAACTTAATTATAAACAATGTATGAGCCCACCCTTACCATAAGAGTTGCCCGTGTGAGAAATATAGAGATGTCAAATCCATTCCGCAGTATTTAATAGTTTGCCCTATAAATATTAATCGTAATAGAAAATGCAAGCCTCACTAAAATCTACAGTCTAAAAGGCAGACCTGTTAAAATAACGTGTATTCGTTGGATGAACTAGGTGTTGTACAAATACAGTATATATTTTTTCAGGTGTATAGTCATTTGTAAACGTGCTGTATGTCGGTAAAATCTGTTAGGAATCAAGTTAGTGGTAAAGAAGAAAGATTAAAACCTGACGCGTGATTGGGGGTTTTTCCATGAACATTACTGTTTATGTCCTCATATCTCATGAACTACGTGTCGTAGTGTTACACAATCTCGAAGTTTCATTCAGCTGTATGTGTGTATACTGTCTGTAAAATTTACTTCGAGTAGAAATTATAGTGTATAAATTTCAAATTGTAACGTCGTACCAAATGCCCTAAGTTTACACCATGAACATCGAAAAAGTATAAAGCGAGAAACTTCCTTCATGATTTTGATGTGATTGTCAGCTACAAAAAGTATGATAAAGGTTTCAACATTTCTTGCAAGTAGCTACATACCCTCATTCTCATACAGTCTATGAAAAAAGTCAAAGTTGCGTGATGTGCCAGATTTACGACTTACATTGTTTTATCATGTTATATCTCCTGATCCATGTGGTTCTTACCCTACAGCAGTAGTGACATAAGGTAAGTAGTATGTGTAGCAAATCAGGTTGTAATCGGTCTAGTGTTTTAGGAGGAAAAGTGCATCACTGTCTCGTGATGCAGCACTTCTTCGCGCATCTCATTGTTTATATCTCCTGAATTATATGTTGTACGTGATCCTTACAATTATGGTAACTGTCCACATGGACTGAATGTTACGCGTGCAAAATTTCGTAAAGATTGGAACCAAACTGTAATTTCTGTGCAATACGTATAGACAGAAACCTTGAAACACATGAACACTGATTCATAACTTATAAAAAGATATTTTGGGGGAAGAGGGGGCAGGGAGCAATAGTAATGTAAATATAAGTAAAGTAATTTTTAGTAGACAATCCATCAAATGTTTTGTTTTGCTGCTCATATTCAGAGGATAATTTAAGTTGAAGTTCCTTTCACTTCACGGAGATAAATTTTTTATTGTTGACATTAAATCACAATACAGTTATTTAAAAAAAACTGCCATGAACCTCACGCCACTAACACTCCCTCATCAAAATAGGAAAGTGTGACTATCTACCATGGCGATGCCTTCACGCAGCATTCAGAAAAGTACTTTTCTGTTTCTATGTTTATATTCTTTATTTCCGGTGGTGGGGCAAAGGCTGCCAGGGCATCCCCTTTATGTACGCCTCTGACTGTAGACTTCCTGCATTAAATGTTTTTCTGTCTCTCTAACTGTGTTATTTTCAAACTCAATTAAGTGCAGACGCGTTAATCCTCTAACTTTTCCATCTCAAAATTTGCAACTGCGTGACAGACGGACATTACACATTCAGCACAGACGCCTCAGTGAGGCCTAACGAATTTCGCTGGAACACTCCATTCGCGCGGAATTACAAATATTTATTGAGTTACTTTCAAAAAAGTAATATCGACAGCTATTGAGGAGGATGACCCACCGTCGTACGCGAAACATGTTTGATCACTCTCGCGAAAGCCAAATTTTAACAGCCACAGCATCCCCAAGACGTTCACCCTTTTACGAAACTCGAAAATCTTTTCGAACTTCAAAGCGAGAAGCTTATAATACTTGTCACGTACTTTCGTAGAAAATCCAAAGAAATTCTGGTTGTATGAAAAGTATACTAGCGATAAAACACGAACAGTACCTCGATTGGTGTTGATACTGATGGCAGTTCTGTTGAAGCAGAATTTCCAGACACTACTTTTCGAAATACCTTAACAAAAATAAATAAACAGAAAATAAAAAGTTAATAAAAAATAAATAAAAAACGAAGAAAATACTCCAGAATTCGTATGAAGAATAGTTGCCAGCATTCGTAATTTAGAATTACATATTTCTGTCAGTATTAAGTCTTAACGAAAGTAAGGCTCCATGTTCATGCAACATCTTATACATCTGCATACAAAAGATCCGTCCACGGAAAATGAGAAGTTGCACAGGTCACTCAAATGATCAAGACAGGCAGTAACAGTGATCGGCGAAATTACAGGCCTATATCGTCGCAGCAGTATTTCATAACATATACTTTCCTCAAACTTTATGGACTACGCGGAAGAGAAAGAACCAATGACCCATAGTCGACAAGGATAGAGAAAATTTCGTTCTTGTGAAACACAGTTCTTTACTTATAGGAAGTGATGAATGATGTCGACAAGGGATCTCCAATCGATTCCCTATAATATATATTGACCTTTTTTTTTTTTTTTTTTTTTTTTTTTTTTTTTAAAATGAGTTTGACGCTGTACCTCATAAGATTCTTCTAATCAGATTTCCTGATTATGAAATTTTGACACTTGTGCGATTGGATTCAGGATATCCTGCCAGAAAGGACACAGTATGTAGAACTTTACGAAAAGCCATTGAGTAAAACAGAAGTCATATCTGGCGTTCCCCAGTGAAGTGTTATGGGCTCCTTACTATTTCATATTTTTACGTGCGATTTATGACCTAATGACCGAATGACGATGTTATTTGTCGGTATGTTACCAGATAATAAAAATACAACTTTCAAATGACTTTCGTTTTACTCGCCGAGTTTCCTTCAATTACTACTAATGTGTCCTTAATGACAGGATATCTCGAATACAATAACAGAACTGTGAAGACATTTCTTACACACGCAATTTTTTTAAAAGCCATGAGTACGGAATATAATTTTCACTTTGTTTTTGCCTGTCATACATCACTGAGCATGTTTTGTTAGAGAAACCTTAGCTATAATTCTGTAGAAAACCATGTAATATTTCGTATAATTTCATTTATATATATATATATATATATATATATATATATATATATATATATATATATATATATATATATTCATATCTTTGCTCTAAACCAAAGACTTTGTTTTATCTTTGGAATGTGTCTTGCACTTGCAGTTGTTGCGTTTAAAGAGTCGTAGTTTAACCTTCGTGCTGGGGAGTCGACGTGTGACTGTCGTGGAAAGCAGTCGTTGTGTGGTTGTAGTATAGTTGAGTCGATGAGCAGCAGTCGTGGAACTGTCGAGTTAGTCTGTCTGTGTGTTAGACTCGAAGAAAAAAAATTCGGAAACATTTAAACCAAGTATGCAGATTGTAATTTTTGTATGGAAATTAGTCAGTCTCAAATAATGTAAAACTTGTATTTTTCTATTGTTATGTATGGTAGCCTGCTTTTGAACTATTGTAGTTTGTGTTTGACTTCTTTTGCTAATGAATACTATTCAGTGCAGCTTTCATTTGTCATTTTTACCCTGAGCCAATTTACCAGTTCCTCATTCCTTTCACCAATTTGAATTGCAATCCGTTGTATAATTATTGTGTTTGTAAATTTATGTGCTAATTATAACAGTTCAGTGTAGGCATTTTGTCATGATCAGTTGGTCTATTAATGAGTGCAGGACATAGTTTGTTCATAAATCTAGTAAAGTTCAAAGTTAGAGATTATCTCAGTCCTAATCAAAGTTCAAATTATCAAGTCAGTTAATGTTAATAACAGTTAAAGTGATTTGTGTGATCAGAAGAGAAGTAATCACATAAAAAGATAAGAAATACTTGTACTGAGTGATACTTGAAATCATTACCAGATTTGTAGGACATTTTTTTTACGCTGAATCAGTATATTAATTGTTGTTCAGCTAGGCACATTATCAAGTGCAGTGATTTTGGTATCCAATTAATATCAAAAATCTTTGTTTGACATCTTGTTTATTCAAGTGACAGTTATCACAGTAGTAGCACGGTGTTTTGTTGGCTCTCGCAGTCGAATTGTGCATGTATAGAGTGGCTTCTGGTGTATGGTGCACGCTAATAGATCTGCACTTTTCATTTGCTCATATTGTTTCTCACACACGAGATTAATGTGTAGACCAATTACGAATTTAATTACTGTTAACTTATCAACTACTGTACAATTTAAAGTTTTATCCGTTGCGCATCAAGCAAAACCAAATACACGTCAGATTATTGCATTCCATGTCAGTTGTAATTTATTCTAACAGTGCAAAGGAAGGTACTAAGTCTCATTGCTTAGTGAAGTTATTTTGTATCCGAAACCACAACAGAAAATTTATTTGTGAATTTGAGCGGGCACGGTCACTTAACACAAACAGTGACACGCTTGTTCCCACACACATACTACCTTTAGCATTCATACAAAAAAATATACACACAGCTTATAAGTTCATCTCTTGACAACCGCTGTCCAATACACTCGCTCTCAGAAAAATATCCACATAAATAAATAGATTACTTTCTTTCACTCATTCTGTTCCAGCAATTACTAAAACACACAAGATTAAATGATGTGGTTGGACGCACGCCACATTCGTTTGACTGTGACATTTGCGTAACTAGCGGGTACATACCTGGAGTAAAAACCAAAACACACCTTTGGAGCTGCAAACTGCTTAATTTCCGGGTTGGAATGTGGTCTCTGTGTGGTGGACGGAATGTGTATTTGGCAGTATTTGTGTACCGACGTGAACGCCGTGACATTTCACGGCGGTTTGAGTTTGCTCGTGCTGCTTTGCTGTGGCCGCTGCTGCGTGACGGAACGGCAAAACCAAAGTCTCCAGTAATTTCGGTCACTACGCAACTTCAGCGCTGACAAGCGGCGGGTCGTATAAACATGCAGCAAAACGACTGTGTAATGAGTGTGTGTTTTGAGTGGATCATTGGGAATACCATCGTTACGAACAACAGTTGTTCATTTAGGGCCGGTTTGTCAATTTCTCGTTAATTTCCAGTTAAGATTTTAACTTATCGATAGCGGAGAATTGCGTTTGTCAATGTTTCGTTATGAGTTAACCTGACGTTAAAGGTCCTCAAACTGGCCGTTAAGTTAACGAGTAGAATTCTGACCATTTAAGTGAGAATCTGTATGAAAATGTCAGGATTCCAAAGCGCTAAAATGCACCAATATATTCACGTGAAAAAGACCAATTTATCGAACAAATTGACAGAAGCACTACATGGATGAAAAATTTGTGTGGAAAGCAGTTTTATTGGAAGTTTGTATCGTTATATTTCTCGTCGCATCCATGTCAGTAGCGATTAGATGAATTTGATACGTTGCGGATACGCAGATAACATTAAAATTATTGTTGCGGTATCAAAATACAAATTTACAGGTAACGACTAGTCAAGTGAGAATCGGTATGATGAAAATGGCTGGAATAGAGATTTGGTTGACAATTACGACGATGTCAATATTTTGGTCGATCTAGAGGTCATTGCTCGTTTATGCGTCCCAGACGTATTTATGTTCGTCCAAATCATTTTGAATGCTGGAATGATGCAGAATTTGTTAAGCGATTTCGTGTTCGAAAAGCCACTTTGGAAACGCTGCATAAGAAACTCCACGACCATCTGAAGCGTCCAACAGATAGTTACGAATTTTGTAAGTTATCAGTCGTAATAGAAAACAGAATACGTTATTTATGCCTGTAAACGTACTATTTCAGTATTGTGATGAAAGTGCTGGCCATCTTATCTCATTGTTATCGTACGATACCGTCTGCGTCGGACCCGGACTCGTGTGGTTCAATAGTGATATATTTTGCGCGTGAAGTTGCAAACGAAATAGCCAGTCTAGGAATCAGTGTAGGACAGTGTCTCGGTGATACTGTGACTAGTTAACAAGTGATAGATTTCAGTAATTAAGAGATTCATATATTTTCTTTCCAGAGAGTTCTATAAACAATAGTTTCGTTATTGAATGTTATTTAAAGACTTAAACAGACGAATCGTAAAAACGTTTGTGAAAAACAAAAAGAAATGTAAATAAATAGCATTGTATATATGTCAGGCACATAAACAAGTTGTGTTGACCAACTAATTATGTTGAAAAATGGGAATAGTGTGAGTGAGCAGAGTGTAGAATTAGATTTATTAGATCATAATAGAGATGTAGAAGACACGCATGAAGAGCCTGAAGAAACTATGGAGGATATTAATTATCATGAGCTCGTAAATACCAAGGTGGAGAAAGCCAACAAATTAGACGAAGAACAGAGAGAAGAGCTAAGAAGAGTCTGGCGGAACTATCATGATGTGAGAGATGACAGACTGGGGAGAGTGAGAAACTACCAGTGTACCTTGGGGGTTAAACCACACGAACCATTTTACATCAAACCATACGGTGTCCCTGTTGCGAAAAGGAAAGCTGTAGAGAAAGAACTTGAAAAGATGGAAAACTGGAACATAATTGAGAGGAGTACTAGTGAATACAACAACCCGATCATCGTAATATCCAAGAAGAGTGGAGATGTGAGGATTGTACTTGACTCCAGACATCTGAACATGTTTCTAGAAACGGAAACTGACCATCCAGAGAGCATCGACGAACTATTGTATAAAATGGACCATATAAAATAAATGACTAGCCTGGACTTGATTTCTGGTTTTCGTCAGGTGCCACTTGCGAGAGACTAAAGGAAGTACACTGCTTTCTTGTATAACGGAAGAAGCTATCAGTACTGCGTGGCCCCATTCGGATAAAATGTTTCTGTAGCTGAATTTATCAGAGCTTTGGATTTGGTATTAGGCAAAGATCTTTTTCAAAAGTTAACTGTGTATGTGGAAGATATCCTTGTCACTGGTCAAACCTGGCTAGAATACATAAGCTTACTGGAAGAAATGTGCAGAAGATTAAGAGCAGGAGGGATGTCTCTCAAGCTAGAAAAATGTAAATTTGCTGTGGAACAGTTAAAATTTCGTGGTCACATTGTAACTGAAGAAGGTATATTCCCAGACAATGAGAAAATTGAAGCAATAGCAAAGTTTCCTGTGCCCAATGCCAAGAAACAACTCAAATCGATTTTAGCATTTGTGGATTTTACCGTAAATATATAAGTAATCAAGCCTTGAATGCCCCATGTTTGATCAACCTGCTGAAGAAAAATAGTTTGAAATTGGTCAGAAGAATGCATACAAGCCTTTGAAGAGACAAAAAAGCAGCTTTGTAACAGCAATATTTTATACAGGCCGGACATGTCATTACCGTTTTGTTGAAGTACTGACAGCAGTGATTATGGGATTAGTGCTCATTTGTTTCAAGTGAAAACAATTGATAACCAGCCAGAACAGCGGACCATTGCATTTGCAAGCAGGACATTACAGAAACATGAGAAAGCATACACCGTTACAGAAAATGAACTTTTAGCAATTTTTTGGGCTTTCACAAAATTCAGAAACTACTTACTAGGCCACAAAACTATTGTATTCACAGACCATAAGGCTTTGTCCTACATTCAGGAGTGCAAACTTTACCATAACCGGATTACCAGATGGGCACTGTTCTTGCAACAGTTTGATTTCTCTGTGGAATACATTAAGGGTAAGGACAATCTTGTTGCTGATTCACTTTCTCGTTTGCCAGTAGGGGGTGAATTTGAATATAACAGAACTCAAGCAATACAGAAAGTAAGGAATAATAAGACTGTACAGGTGCTATTTTTGTAAAATTTATTGCAGCTATGTATATGTATTATTTGATGAAATATCTTGAAACTTTTATTGTCAATATGTATAGTCATAAACTTTCGTAAACCTCAAGAAAGTACACATTCTGTGTGTGCTAAGTGCGTTGGCAAACACTGGGTTTCTAGCTATGTGGTAGCACACTTCTGATTTCGGTTTCTGGTGCCACATCTCCTATTCATTCTGTAACTTGTTCAAATTATCGCATATCTATCATTCTTCCTTTCTTATTTACTGTTAAGGTATGAAATGTGTATGTAATGTTTTTTATGTTAATAAGAATATTGATTTCAAGATAGCTTGTTCCGTTAGACTTTTCAATGTATTAATTTATGTCACAGTTAAAATATTAATTGAAATTGTTGCCTGAGCATTAATGAGTTAAAGTATTTGATATATTGATAGAAATCATGATAGAATCAGTTAATTAATGTTAATGTCTAATGATTTGGTAAGATACCAAGTTTCATGTACTCAAAGTTTTAAAAAATTCAGTTTAGAATATGAGAACAGTAAATTTTACAGTATAGTTATGTGGATATTCTTTGTCATATGTTTCTTGTGTATTTTGTTTTGATGCTTAAAAAGGTCAGACAAGTTCAGTGTGGCAGATTATTGAGTGTCAGCTGTTCCCGATTCTGCCTTCTGCTCTTGGGATACTGCACTTGGAACTTTCAGAATCTGGTGATGCTGAGTGTGTGGACTGTGCTGTGCCAACCCCAGACAGAACTAAGTGAGGCGCTGATGCAGCCACCGGGTCCAAGCAATCCAAACTAGGTGCTGTACTCTTATATCACCTCGACTTATGAGGGCATCGTCGAGCTGATGGGGGATACTGTGATGATATTTCTGGCCCTCTCATCTCAATGTTATCGTACAATACCGTCTGCTTCGGACCCAGACTCGTGTGGTTCAATAGTGATTTATTTTGCGTGTGAAGTTGCAAACGAAATAGCCAGTCTAGGAATCAGTGTAGGAGAGTGTCTCCATGATACTGTGACTAGTTAACAAGTGATAGCTTCCATTAATTCAGAGATTCATATATTTTCTTTCCAGACGGTTCTATAAACAATAGTTTCGTCATTATAAGTTATTTAAAGATTTAAATAGACGAATCGTAAAAACGTTTGTGAAAAACAAAAAGAAATGAAAATAAATAGCATTGTATATATGTCAGGCTGATAAACAAGTTGTGTTGACCAGCTAATTGTGTTAATTAATGTAATAGTCGAGATTTGATTATTGTAATTCTTTGTATGTATTGACTGACGTGAGATTTAGAATCTAGTTTGAGAATTGCCAATATATTTGATAGTTCAATATATGTTAGGAACATGTATGATGTACATTAACTAATCGACATTTAACATCGCACTTTGTTGTCAAACAGCAAGGTCAAAGATTAAAACTTAAAAAGATATGCGCCATCGAAAATTATTGTATGTATAATTTTCATTTTATATTGTGATAATTTTTGTGTACATGAAATATTTTACTGTTGTGTTTGGTAATTGTAAATTTGTATATTCAATTGTTATGAACAATGCACAATGTAATGTCACTATTGTCGATGTTATATATTTGCCTCACCGCCTTGCGTGGGGGAGTTCGAGTTTTAGTCGTTTGTCAAGTGCTCTGGAAGCTATGTCAGTCTGATGTTTTAAAATGGAAGTACTATCATCTAAGTTCTGTTGCATTGTGTACGTATGATGTTATAATGTTTGATGGAGAAGCAGTTTGATTGCAAATTAAGGAAGAAGTAAAAATTGTACATTAGATTACAGATACGCTGTCTCTTCTTTCAGACATCAATAAATTGAAATTTAAAATATTTAACGAAATGACTGAATGTGTATTCCGAAAACAGCAAATATTCCGAGTCGACGGATCCCTCCCAAACCGTGTTTTTCCCGAAATTCTTTCACCGAAGAAGACGAAGCGAACACTCCAGACTTCAGTACAAGAACAGCTGCCAGCAAGCGAAACTTAGAAGTAGATGATCTTTTAGTAGTAAAACAACTTAAGACACTAAACAAAAACAAATCTTCCGGGCCAGATTGTATACAAACTGTCAGAGTATGTTGATGCAATAGCTCCGTACTTAGCTATCATTTACAACCGATCACTCAGCGAAAGATCCGTACCCAAAGACTGGAAAGTTGCCCAAGTTACTCCAATATTCAAGAAAGGCAATCTCATTGACATCTATTTGCAGTAGGATTTTGGAACATACACTTTGTTCGAACATTATGTACTACCTCGAAGAGAACGTACTATTAACCAATAGGCAACACGGATTCAGAGAGTATCGCTCTTGTGAAACACAGCTTGCCCTTTATTCACATGAAGTGTTAAGTGCCATCGACAAGGGATCTCAAATCGATTCCATGTTTCTGGATTTCAGGAAGGCTTTTGACACTGTACCCCACAAGCTACTAATGAAATTGCGTGCTTATGGAATATCTTCCAAATTGTGCGATTGGATTCACGATTTCCTATCAGAAAGGACACAGTTCGCTGTAATTGACGGTAAGTCATCGATTAAAACAGAAGTGATATCTGGAGTTCCCCAGGGAAGCCTTCTAAGTCCCCTACTCTTCCTTGTATTTATAAACTATTTAGGAGACAATCTGCATAGCTCCCTTAGACTGTTTGCGGATGATGCTGTCGTTTATCGTTTAGTGACGATTAAAAGCAACTGCAAAGCGATTTAGACAAAATTTCTTCTTGGTACGACAATTGGCAATTGACACTAAATAAAGAAAAGTGTGAAGTAATGCACATGACCACTAAAATAAATCCGCTGAACTTCAATTACGCGATAAAAATCAGTCAAACCTTAAGGTCGTAAATTCTATCAAATACTTAGAAGTTACAATTACGAACAACTTAGACTGTAGAGAACACATAGAATATATTGTGGGAAAGGCGAACCAAAGGTTACGTTTCATTGGCAGAACGCTTCGAAGATGAACCATCTGCGCCAAAGAGACTGACTATATGCTCTACTGGAGTACTGTTGCCCATTATGGGACCCTCACCAGGTGGCACTGACGGAAAATATTGAGGAGGTTCAGAGAAGTGCAGCTCGTTTCGTTTTATCACGTTACCGGGAGGAAAACGTCACGGAAATGTTGCACGAATTGAGGTGGAAATCATTAAAAGAAAGACGTTATTCATTGCGGCGTGATCTGTTTGCGAAGTATCATTCGCCTACTTCTGAATATGAAAATATTATGCTAGCACCCACCTACTTAGGAAGACATGACCATCCCATTAAAACAAGAGAAATCAGATCGAAAACGGAACGATTTCGGTCTTCTTTCTTCCCGCGCGCTATTAGAGAATGGAACGGTAGAGAAAAGTTATGAAAGTGGTTAATGAACCCTCTGCCAGGCACTTAAATTTCATTTGCAGAATATCTATGTAGATGTAGATGTAGATGTTGTAGTGTAATTGCTTGCTTGACTAATTAGGTTTGAAAAATTGGCCGTACAGAAGTTGTTGAACTATTTTAAAATATTAATCAGTGACTAAGCCTTCAATTTAGACGAACTGTTAATTAAAAAAAATGAAATGAAGTGAAATATCCAAACATTTAATAGTTTAAAACATCTGGCAGTGCAAGCAACCTACAGAATTCGACGAATAGTTACCTTAAACAACTGAAGTTAACTTTAAATATGGGGATTTATTAATTTGTACAGGAAGCATATAATTCGAATCTGAGTATCCATTTTATATCTGAAGATTTTGTACAATAAGTTAAGAACAATAATCAATAGTTAATAATGTTTGTTTCAGCATATTGTAGTGGCAGATCTAATCAGTACAATTCAGACAACAGAACAATCAGAACAGAGCAGACAATAGAACAGAGAGCGAGTACGTTGGGATTATTACTTTTATAGTAAAAGTCAGAGATTTTAATTACTTACAGTGATATTATAATTAGAGTTTCTTTGTATATCTTTTACGTAGCCTATCGATTCCAAGGAAGAGAAAAATGAATTGAATATTTATCCTAATTACATTTTATCTGATTTAATATTCCAGATGACTTTAAAATATGTTATTTATGGGGCTCTTGCTATATGTTAATATTAACATGTACTCAGCTTGCAGCCTGCTGGAAAACGCCCAAAAGGACGACCGAAACGCGATGGACGGGTATTGGAAGTCCTCAAGCAAGTGGAGCCGACAGCGCTTGAAGGTGAGGCTGGGGATCGACAATGTCGGACCGCCATCTGCAATGTGTCCTGTATAGAGAGAGCTACTGTCAGATGTTTTATTTTTAATTTTGGTCTTATTATGTAATATATACCTTTTTTATAATGTGCAGTCTGTACACATCTATAGCTGTGGTTGTACCATTTTTTTATTCTGCTGTAGACCGTAAAAGGCCCATAATTGCAATAAATGATGATAGTGATGATGATAACCAAATACAGTAAGCAACATGCAGTCGAAATTACAATTCTGTAGCAGTATCGAATATCAATATGAGCCACGGGTCAGCTTACGTGTTGTGATTCCCTCGCAGAGGTCATGCAGACGCGTGCGCACGCGCGGTGTTTCAGATTAAATGATTCAACACGGGTGTAGAACTGCCCGCGCTCGGTCCACTGAGGGCGCCGTTACCGCGGCCTAAATTGCCTGGAGTGTGTGGCGCCAGATTTCTGCCGGCTGAAAAGTCGCATAATCGCCGGCGCTACGCGACGCCTCGCCGCGGCCGCAGTATCCGCCACTCCGCGCCGCCATAACCGTCCGCGGCAACGAGCCTCCTAGTGGCGTGGAACGGCCATCGCCAGCGGCCGCTACCAGACTGCCGCTGCCGCGGAGCCGGCGGTACGGCCAACAGTGCGCTGGCTAGCGCTCTGCAAATTAAACGTGCCGGCTGCACGGCCAGTCACGACGAGTCATGCACGGCCAAGCTAGATACACCGCCAGACCCACATTTCTCTTACCATTATTATTATTACTGTTGTTGCTGTGGTCTTCAGTCCGGAGACTGGTTTGATGCAGCTCTCCACAATACCCTATCCTGAGCTAGCTTCTTCAACTCCACATAAGAACTGCAACCTACATCTGTCTGAATCTGCTTACTGTATCCATCTCTTGGTCTTCCCCTGCGATTTTTTCCCCACACACTTCCCTCCAACGCTAAATTCACAATTCCTTGTTGTCTAAGAATGTGTCCTACCAATCTATCCCTTATTTTAATCAAGGTATGCCAAAAATTCCTTTTCTCCCCAATTCTGTGCAGTACCTCCTCATTATTACGCGATCCACCCATCCAATCTTAAGCATTCTTCTGTAGCCTCTATCCTCTTCCTATCCGCACTGTTTATCGTCCATGTTTCACTCCCATACAAGGCAACACTTCACACAAATGCTTTCAGAAAGGACTTCCTTAGGTTTAAATCAATATTCGATGTTAACAAATTTCATTTTTTCAACAATCCTTTTCTACCCATTGCCATTCGTCCGCAAAACCCAATGTTTTTAATTCTTCACCCTGAACATTAATTCGTTCTCCAAATTTCTCCTTGCTTTCCTTTACAGCTTCCTCAATGTGCAAATTGAATAACATTGGAGAAAGGCTACAACCCTGTCTTACTCCCTTCCCAACCATCCCTTTCATGTCCTCCAACTATGATAACCGCTTTCTGGTTTTTGTACAAGTTGTAAATAACCTTATGCTCCCTATATTTTACTCGTGCTTGCTTCAGAACTTGAAAGAGTTTATTCCAATCAACATTCTCAAAAGCCTTCTCCAAATCTACAAAAGCTAGATTTGTATGTTTGCCTTTTCTTAATCAATCTTCTAGGATAAGCCGTAAAATAAGTATTACCTACGACTAATAATAATATGTAAATTTAATTTGCAGATAAAGGTGAAGCAATTAATTAAAATTTGTGATGTGGCCGGGAATCGAACCCAAACATCTACGCTTACTAGGTAGACGACTTACCGTTAGACCACCACATCACAAACGATGTAGGTGTCTCGTACTAAGTACGACGTCCCTCCACGTCACAAACTTTAATTCAGCTTCTGTGTTCCATAGATAATTGCCACTACTGCCAAGACTCCCCATGCAGCAGAATAGCACCTCGGCAATGGACATGGTGGAATATTCCTGTTAAGATGACATAAATAGCAATTTAAATTTAGTAACCCTGAGACGGTTTTTCGTCTCGAATATGTCCAAGACATTACAGATAAAGGAGATGCAATGAATTAAAATTTGCAATGCGGATGAGACTCGAACCCGGACCTCCACGCTTATTAGGCAGACGTCTTACCGTTAGACCACTACATCACTAACGATGTAGGTGTCTCGTACTAAGTACGACGTCCCTCCACGTCACAAACTTTAATTCAGCTTCTGTGTTCCATAGATAATTGCCACTACTGCCAAGACTCCCCATGCAGCAGAATAGCACCTCGGCAATGGACATGGTGGAATATTCCTGTTAAGATGACATAAATAGCAATTTAAATTTAGTAACCCTGAGACGGTTTTTCGTCTCGAATATGTCCAAGACATTACAGATAAAGGAGATGCAATGAATTAAAATTTGCAATGCGGATGAGACTCGAACCCGTACCTCCACGCTTATTAGGCAGACGTCTTACCGTTAGACCACTACATCACTAACGATTGAGGCGCCTCGGAATAGTCTAAGTACGACTTGCCCGTGGTGCAAATCTCGATGACCGTCAAAGGTTGCAGGGCGGCACGACTGGCGAAGGACTCCAGGTTTGTTGCTCGCTGGCGGTGACGTGGGGCCGGCTGCTATAGCGGTGTAAGTGCGGCTTTGGCCGGCACAGTATTGTGCTACACACTGCGTTTCAAGTCGGACACAGTCCTGGTTGGTGCGGTGGCTTTAAATACGCTCAATCCCTGATGAGTTATTGGTTGCCACACCACAGTTAGGTCGGTCATGACACATTAGTCGCAATAGAGTCCATTTCGTGGGTCGATGGTAGATCGGCACATTACACGGAACAACCGCATCATCCTAATGGTTGTGACCAATTGGCCTGTATTCACGGGTTAATCACCGTCTGAAATCAGAATTCTGATACACGACACCGTCCCGCACACTCTGACAGAGGTTCAGCTTCTTCACAGTTACTGTAAAACTTTCTAATATCGTCCCAATTTTTCCAAAACTACCTAAAATATTGAATCTGCCGCTGGTGGTTGTTGCCTCCATTAAATTTGGTCAAAATTTTTTTTACGGTCAAGTCGGTTCCAAAACTTTGCTGCAGTTTAGGGTTCACCAGTGATCCACCCGCCAAATTTAATACCTGCAGTGGCATGATGGGCGGTTCCAATGAGTTCAGAAACTCATCACTATGGACTCATATTAACAGGACATGGAATATTACTTTGATCCGCTTTCCTATTAGAAAATACACCTCAACGTTTAGTGACTGGGAAAATGAAGATAACAGCATTTAAATCATTCTGCAATACTACCGTGCCACTCTTTTATGACTGCACTGCTGCCACCTGGAACGCCAGCGTCGTTTCCAAGAATTTTGCGCCAGTCGTTCCCCTTTCCTGACGTTAACTTTTATGTATACGTTAGACTGTGATGCTGCTACCATGTAAATTCGGGATGAACAGGCTGAGGGTTGTATAAGAATGTTAGGACTATTAATTGTGTTGAATCACGTTACGTAGAACATAACAACCAATAAAAACATGTTGGGAAATGTGGCGAAGATGAAAAGTCAAAGAGTAAATAGTTTTACCAAAGAGTATTTTGTTTAATTTTTCTCGTTATTTTCTTCAATGAATTTCTTGATGCGATCGCTACCAAATTACACAGGATCACCCGATGGGCTAAAGTATGAAGATTTCCTGAAGAGTTCTTCACAATTTGTCGATCTGTCTTGTAGCTGTAGGGAACATGCATACTCGCCTATACACATCTTTTATAGATGTAAACTGAGTAAACACGGTTCTGTGTCTCCATAGGCCTTCCCGGCGTAGTAATTCTTCAGAATCACTGTGAGTTTGTTGTCGGATCCTAAATTCAAAGTGATTCAATATTTGGGCTATACAAGTATTAGCTTTCTCTTGGAACGCCGCTACTGCTTAGTCTCGTTGAGTGCTTTCGTTATCACCCAGGCCACAGATGTTTCAAAAAAATGTTCAAATGTTTGTTAAGCTTATGGGACTTAACTAAGGGGTCATTAGTCCCTAAACTTACAAACTAGTTATGAACTAGCTTATCCTAAGGACGGCACAAATATCCATGCCCGAGGGGGGATTCGAACCCCCGACCGTAGTGGCCGTGTAGACCGTGACTGGAGCGCCTCAGTCCCTTTTTTTTTTTTTTTTTTCATCCGCCTTTAATAAAGAATAGTTGCTGCTGTCCGATACTTAAAAATAAAAGTCTTCCCATGTGTGCATCTTTGACAGCAGAGAAAAAGAAAATGCAGAAGTCGTCGTATTTCCGTCTGGGAAATAAGGGATTTCTGAAAATAAACAGATAAAGTAACGTTGACTGGCAGTTTTGCACTTTTAGCCTCTTCTGTGGCATTTCCTTTCTTCTTCTTTGACATTGGATGAACGAAAATAAATTTTTTTTAATGCAATATGATGAACAGAAAGGTTTCTCCTAACTAAATAAATTATAATAATAAAAATAATTAAAATATTCTGTGATCATTCTTCTCTCTTTGTTTTCTCTTGATCGGTTATGAACTGGTTTTTTTCTGGTATAAAGGAGTGTGGTCCGACATCCCTTGCAGCATGCTGTTTCAGGGTTCTGCTGAGGCCTTCACGGCTACCGTAGCGGCCGCGGGGCCCACGAAGTCCCCACCGTACTTCACCCTCAGCAGCGATCCCCTACATTGGCATGCCTCTATTTGCGTTGTTAAATGACTGTATTAATCATCCTACACCCTTTTTCTCGAAGAAAATCTTCAACATATTTCCATAATTCTTTCTCAAATTTCTTTTCCGGAATATTTTGTAATATCCTTGTAGTTCAAATTCTTTAAATACCTGGACAGTGCCAGTCCCTTTGTTGTTAATAACGTAATGAATAAAATGCCCCAGTAGCCACAAAATGGCATTATTTTTTTGGGCAGGAAAATACATCTCGTCTGGGAAGAAGATAAGATTTAAAGATATTTCTCTCCCGTCACTTCTCTTAAGGAACGATATTTGTTTCCTAAGTTCCTGCCATACTGCACTGTATTCTGAACAAATGAATCTATGGTCCAAGGTATCAATAGCGTCGCATTTAGGGCATCTGTTTGTATCGCAAAGTCCGAGTGCATATAATCTCTCATTGGTACTAACGATATTGTTGATAACTCTATACCACAATACCTGTACTTCTAATGGAAGCAAATTATTACTGATGTTTTTCCAAATGACTTTCCAGTTTCTGTTTGGAAAATTAATCTCCATTCTGTTTTTATTTTCCTTAGATTGTAATCGCTCGATAATATAGTGGTAGTTCCTCTTCTTTCTGTTCAAGACAATACTCCTCATGTAGCTTAATTCGAGATAATAAAGTCTAATGTACTTCAGTTTATAATTTATTTTGGTGATGATTCTCCACACGTTGTGCCCAAGAGACCTGTATATTTGTGAGGCCACTCAGATTTATAAAAGCAGTCTTTGTTTAATTAATTTCAGCGCCTGTCGCACTACAGTATAGTTTTAAGTTAGCCGTAAGTTTTTTAATATCATCAGTGCTTCTTATTATGACACCTACATCATCGGCGTAAGCATTAATAACTGTTTTCATTGCTGATATTAATATGCCCTCTAATTCCTTATGCAGTCTCCTTAAAAGTGGTTCGAGTGCCACAACAAACAGCATCATTGATAAGGGACACCCCTGGGGTACTTCATTGTCAATGGGAATGCCCTTAGTGTAATGACCATTAATAGCTACTTTCGTCTTTATACCTGTTAAAATGTTGTAGAAAATCCTCACATTATTCTCACTAACACCCAAATACGTCAGGGTTTTAAAAAGGTAGTCGTGATTAATTTTATCGAAAGCCTTTGCAAAATTTACAAATGCAAGACCGCCATATGCCGAAGAGTTTGAAAATATGCCGACAATGTCCCTGTACTCGCTGTCTTCAAAATAAATCGCCCAGGGAGACACGTCTGGTAGGATCCGATTATTTTATCTAGAACTGGCCGCAGTCGCTCTTTCAGAACTCTAGCTATTATTTTATAGTCTGAATTCATTAGAGTAATAGGCCTCATTTTCTTAATATCTTTTGTTTCCGTGTTCTTGCCTTTGGGAAGTAACACGGTGGAACACTGTTTTAAATCTGCTGGGACCGCCTCTCCCTTTAAGGTTTCGTTAATAATGTCTGTGAAAGTGCTGCCTATAACATGCCAAAACTCTTTATAAAACTCGAGAGGCAGACCATCAGGTCCTGGTGACTTTTTTGAAGGGGAAGTCTTTATTATATCCCAAACTTCTTCTTCGCTTATTTCTGCGTTAATATGTTCATTATCCTCGTCGGTGATGGTGTCCTGAAGTCCAGATCCAGATAAAAAGTCATTGATGACCTGTTCCTCGTTACTATTTTTGGTATAGAGTGCAGTATAAAATCGGTAGGCTTCATTGATAATGTCTTTTTGAGTTGACAGGACGCTGTTATCCTCTGTCCGAAGAGACGCCAGAAAAGTTCTTCTCCTTTGTTGCGCATGTTTGATGAGATGGTATATCGACGTATTTTCCTCCTCAACTACAGTCTGAGTGTGGGATTTTATTTTCAGACCATCAATCTGTGATCGCTTGAGCTTTATCAGTTCGGCTTTGGTACTCTTTATTTGCTGTAAGATTTCTTGTGACATCGGTTGCTCATAGAGTTCACGTAAGCATGTGTAGTGAAACTCTATAGTGCGCCGCATCCACCTCGCCCTCTCTTTCCCGTATTCTATCAACGTGCCTCTTAACCGTTTCTTAGCAACAGAGCTCCACCAGTCCATAGTGGATCTGTATTTTTAGCGTGTTCCTAAAGACGCCCGCCAAGTCTCTGCAATGTGGTCAGCGAGAGAATTTTCTAGCAACATGTTAATATTCAGTTTCCATACCGACCTCCCCCAGTACGTCCTTTGTCTCATTAGCCTTATACTGCACCTGGCTGCTTGATGGTCAGATAAGATGGCGGGTATCACTTCAATGGCCTGAACATTATTTTCTAAAGTCGAGGATACGTAAATTCTATCTAATCGACTTTGAGATGAGTTAGTGATATAGGTAAACTTCACGATGGTGGGATACTTTATCTCCCAAGCATCCTTCCATTTCATATTTTTAACTAGGCCTTCTAGTTCTCGGAATTTATTAAAATTCGGTCTTTGATCCTTTTCGTGTAGTACACAATTTCAGTCACCGCCAATTAAAAAGTCAACAGGGTTATTATAAAGTAATGGTAAAATGCCAGTTTTGTAAAATGCGGCTCTTTCCAGTTTAGCGTTGTTTCCAGAAGGGGCATAGATATTGATGAAAGTTTTATTAAGAATTTTGCATTTTATGCCTCTCCCAGATTCTAAAAGAGCAATGTCTGTTATTTCGATCCCGTCTCTTACTAGGATTGCAGTCCCGCAACTGCTCTCATGGGCAATGTTTACAATTTATTGGTAACCAGCGACGTAAAGGTTTTTGACTTTTACCTCTTGCAGCAAAGCTATATCGGTGTCTGATTGATATAAAAAATCTCTAAGCGCTGCAACTTTAACTTCACTTTGAATTTTGTTTACGTTTAAGGTGGTCACATTATATGTCTGTTCCATGAATAAGTGAGATTTAGGAATGTACAAGACTTCGTTAAGGACAAAAGTTTTCTTTCATTCCGTGTACCTCCTTTCATTTTATACACCTTGTGTGCTGTTGTTACACTGTCGAACACTATATTAATAAAATAAATCTTCTTCTGGTAAATTTTCCACTTCCATGTCCTCATCGGCACCGTCGTTAATATCTTCGCTCCATTCAGATCTTGCCACTACAGCACTTCGTCCAAGGAGGGATGCTTCGTCTTTGTCACGAATTGGATGGTCGGCCTCGGTATGTGATGTCTGCATCGTACATTCGACTTCTTCTTTTGTTCTACTTCCTATACAAGACTCATCGCAGCGAGCGGATGTTGGGTCCGCTTTGTTCTTGTCTTTGTCCCGCATGCTTCTCAATTTCTCCTTTAAAATGGGAGCAACTTTCTGCGCAGCCTCATGAGCCAGTCTACGTTTCTTGTTGCGTTTCCTCTTCGGCGATGCCACCGGGGACAAATCAGGTGACTTGTCCGTCGATTCCGTAGAAGATCTTTCTCGTAATATCTGATCCTTCGTCTGATGGAAGTTAGAACTTTGAGAGACATAGTGATCGTCGACAATGAGCTTTTGTCCCTTTCCGTTGTTTAATTGAGGTTCATTGTCATTTTTTCCTTCTGTGTACTACGTTTGACTTCTTCAGGTTTGTGAATTACTACTCTCTGCGACGAATGTTCCGAGCGACCTTCTTGTGTCGTTGCATTCTGGTTGGGGTTGTCATCAATAGCCATTGGTACCGGTTCTAAAGTCCCTGGCTCCTCGCGTTGAAAGGCCGGAGGACTCGACGCAGAATCTGCTGGTATCGTGTTCAGGTTTGCCTGCGCTGGATTAGCGAGACGCTCGGTCGCACCGTGTGTGTTGTTTGTTTCCTGCTTTGCCGGGCCCGCGTCATCATTACGTACGTCATCGGCCCCGCTTGGCCCCGCGCTGTTTGCTGGTAGCCGCTGTTTCGTCGCGACTTCCTCCTGCCCTGCTGTTGACGGCCCCGCTGAGCGGCGCGGGTACGTGGCGGCGGCGTAAGTCAGCCTGAGGCTGACCGCCTGGCCCGGGACAACGGGCTCTGTAGCCGGCAGCTGCGCGACGCGTTTCCTGGTGCACTCACTGCGAATATGTTCTGTTGAGTTACACAGAGCACATGTTCTTGGCTGCCCGTCATATATAACTATAGCTCGATAGCCGAGCACATTTATGTAAGAAGGAATGTGTCTCTGGAGGTCAATCTTAAGCTGCCGAACGCCGTTCAATACAGGGAACATATGAGCCTCCGACCACTTTTCGGCGACATTGGAGAGAATGGTACCATAGGGGCTGAGAACAGAATTTATTTCTTCCGCTGGCATCTCAAAAGGCAACTCAAAAACCCTCACTGTCCGGATGCCTAAACCTGCGTGAGTGACGATTACATCACTCACAGTTCCGTTTGAATGGTGAAATTTCATAACACCACCACACTTGTCAACTATTGCGTAACATAGTTCAGGACTCGTCAATTTAACAAAAGCAGCATTTGAAACAAAAGATAAGTGTACGCCTATTATATCATTCCCAGAAATCTTGACTTTTTCGGTAAATCTCGTAAGCTTTCGGTCTTTCAAAGTTTCTGTCAAAAGTAAATTTGATCGTATGTTTCCTCATTTCTTTTATCGTATTCATTCTGTCTTATCAATCGGTGTAACTAAGGCCACAATCTCAAAGATGCAGTTGAGACTGACCTTGTAAGGCGCGACACAGCCGTTGTTTACAACAGGACCGCCAGCGAGGCCGCCACACACCCTTCCTCCACCACGGCGGCGACTCGAATGTCCCCTCGGCCACCGCGGCCGGCCAGATGTTGCCTCCAGTCGCCTACATATGAGGTGCGACAATAAAGTAATGAAACTGATGTGAACAAAATGTTGCTTAGCGTTTTAGTCAAGTTTAGTGTTGTCTCCTACAAAGTAGTTCTCTTCTGATTGCACACAATTTCTCCAGCCTTTCTGCCATTCATGGTAACATTTCTCGAACTCGTCTTCTGTTATATCCTCCAAGATATTCTTCACACCTTTTTGGACATCTTGTGTTATTTGAAAATGCTGTCCTTTGATCACAGTTTTGACTCTTGTAAATAGAAAATATTCGCACGGAACGATATCTGGTGAATAAGGTGGTTGTGATAGTAATGAATTTTGTTTTGAGGTTAAAATTACCTGAACTGACAGAGCAGTATGGGTTGGCGCATTATCGTGATGTAGAATGCAGTTATCAGGAATGTTGGCACGGACACGAAGAACTCTTTTACGATGTCTTTCCAAAATTTCTTTGTAGTAATATTGATTAACTGTTTGTCCAAGAGGCACCCACTCTTTATGATCAATTCCCTTGGAATCAAAGCAGCACACAAGCATGCATTTCACTTTTCGCTTTGACATGCGAGATTTTTTTGATCTGGGTGATCCCTTTGAGCAACATCGCAAACTTTGGCGTTTTGGCTATGGATCGTACTGAAAAAAAAAAAAAAGAATCATTTATCACCAGTGATAACACGGCTCACCAATTCTGGATTGATTACCGTTTACTCTAACAGATCGGCTGCCACATTTTTCCGTATTTCTCGATTTGTGGTGTGAGTTTTTTCGGAATCATTTTTTCACAAATCTTTTGCATACCAAGATCTTGCGTTCTTATTAGAAGAACCATTTCTCGATTGATGTTCATTTCCTCTGCAATCATTTTCACGGATAATCTTCGCCGTGGCACTCAGTCTTTGTCAGTAATTCTCTCCTAGCCTTGTACAACCTCCTTCAATAGCTTGCTTATGAAATTCTAAACATTTCTATGGATTGCATGCCTTAGTTTTTATTTTTATTTTTTAGACTTTGTAATTATTTCACTTTTCAGGGTTTTGAGACTGGACTTTTTCCATCTCTGTGAACGCTCCCAATCGCATGTTGCTGCATTTCAGTAGCTTCCTTATAATATTCTACGCAGTTCTATGGGTTGCACGCCGTAATTAATTTTCTTTATTTTCGGAAATTGACATTTTTATTGATTTTCGGAACCACGTGGCAGGGGGCGAACAAAGCGAACTGCATACTAGTTCAACCAGTGTTAATAGGCCCGTGTCCTTTTCTGATACGACTCTAAGCGACATCATGGCTTACACGAGGGAACTGAAAGAATAAATGACAGCAGAAGTAGGTTCCTTAATGGATGCACCGCTTACCAAGTTTACTGCGCAGTGCAGGGAGGTGCAAAGTAACACCGTTCTGGTTAGTATCAATAATCTGAATGGGTTGCGCGCCAATACAGTGGAGCTAGTTCAGGAATGGCATGAGGTAGCAATGCATGTTATCTCAGAAAACACGATTAAACTTTCAGGCAATGCAGAAGCTATATCTGCCCTCTCCGACCGTGTAGATACGAATATCCACTCTCTTGATGAGAGAGTCGAATTAGTTAAGTCTGATGTCCACGCTCTTAACGAGACAGTCAATTTGGTAGACGGTTGGGCGAAAACGCGCACTTATGAACTAAAATTGCGCACCGATGAACTAGGCGCGCGCTTTCAGGAGCTGGCCACCTCGGTGGCGCAGCTTCTACAGACCGGGGAGACGGTGACAGAAAGGACAGTTCCCGCTACTGTAAATGAATCAGAGGAGTTTCGCGACTTACTCCAGCTCAAGGAACAAAAGTGGGAAATTAACAGTATGCGTCGCGATGTAGCTGCCGAGCTAGAAGAACGTGTCGCGCGTCTGGAGCTAGCACGCTCGCCTCCCCCGCAAGTAGAAAACGCCTCACGCAGTTTGTGTGGAGGTCGGCCCTGTCGTTCCGACCATGGAGATGATTCGGCTTTCTAGGAGGACGAAGTCGAACCTCTGCGTGCCCATCCTTCCATAAGAGAAAGACTGAGTGGAGTGCCTGTGCCTTTTTTGACAGCAAAAAAGTACCAGGTCTTCCGAAACTCTGCAAGCGGTATACACCCCCGCGTGTGGCTAGAGCACTTCGATTACTCTCTGCCTCCGAACTGGCCAGAAGGGTAGAAACCCGAGCATGTGTGCTGATATTTCGAGGGAGAGCCCGCCACGTGGATGCGACCACTCTTGAGATACTGTCGCTACTACAATGATTTTAGGGATCATTTCCTGTCTGCCTACTGGTCGGAGAGGCAACAGGAATGAGTAAAAAGTAGCATTTTAGTGATGCCCCACTTTGCAAATAGCAGTTGCAGGAGTCTCGGTGAATTCTTCCAAGGAATGATGCTAAGAAATCAGTTCCTCGACTACCCATACCCTCCGCTCGAATTAATTAGAATTTGCGCGTCGAAGCTCCCACGAAATGTGTTCAAAGTCGTACTTTTGGGAGACGTAATCGGAGCGACAATAGAGCAAGGAACAACCGCCACGCGGAAATTTCTAGCATTGGGGAGTCCGGCTCTTCCAATGCACAGAATCAACCGCAGCGGAGGGTTTTGGGGTGATAAGCGAGTCGACAAACGGCGAAAGTTCGGGAACGGTAATAAGGGCTATCGACCCGATAAAGGCCAGAAAAAGCCACGTGACCCACCAACAGAAGACGTGGAAATCAGGTATGCTGATCCGCCCCACAACCAACCGAAAGACCCCGGCCGTAGCACAAGCCAGTAACATACTTCTAAGTTTTGGTGTTTTCTAAGGTAAATTTTAGTGTTATTCTCACCAACTATGTAATATGTGTTTGTAATTTTGTGCTGTTTTTTGTATATCTTTTGCAATGTTTCTTTAAGTAGTTTGTTTTAATAGTGTATTTTGTTATATGTGTCCTTTGTATATGTATGTGTTTGTCGTGCAATTGCATTTCGCCATAACGCGTCTTTATATTGTTTGCGTGTTTTGTGCACTATAAGGTGCAGCCCGCTATTGGCGTGGTTAATAGGAACTTGCCAGTTCCACCTGGTCAGCTGTCCGACATACGTTACCTTGACGCTCTGCTTCGTACTTAAAGAATTATTAGTGTGACATATCCAAGAGTCTCTGTTAGCTAGATGGCTGCCCACCTCACGTAGCCCCTCTTTTGTCCATGTTTTTATCTTTTGTTTCCATCGTGAGGATTGACAGTGCATAATCTATGTTGTTTAGGCCATGTTAAGTATTTTATTGTGTATAACTTGTTCATATAATTCGTGTCCTTGTTTGTCGTTTTTAAGTGTGTGTGCTTATCTTCACTGTGCGTGAAACTAGCGTTGTTTATCGAGTTGCTTAAGTTGTCACCTTTACTGTAGATTTCGAATTGTCAGTCTCCCCGTTAGGTAGCATGTTAATAAGACGCTGTGGTAAGCGCCAACGCCGTAATTCATACGAATTTTAGTTGCACGTGGATGCACTGTGGTGTTGATTCTTAGGGATCTAGACAAATTTGTCTAGGGATTGTCCGTTTGAATAACAGGAGGTGTGCGATTCGACAGGTAGATGGTCGCGCCAGAGCACGAACGGAGGGTCATCTAAAAGTCATTGACAATATACACCCTGGCTTATTAATAGACTCAACTTGCATTTCTTCAGATATGTTTTGCAGGGCAATTTTGTAAATTAAAGGACCGAGCGTGATTTGTGGCAGGGCCAGAATCACATTCAGAAAAAGAAGAAGAAGAATAAAAAAAATGAAAAAAAAAGAAATAATAAAATAAAAATAAGAGTTGAAGAACGGCAAGCTCAATTTCGAGGAACTTTCCGCCTAACGTACACGACAAGGGCATCTAATATCGATAGGACAGTAAACCCTAACCGTCCCGCAACCACTAATTCTCATTCTTAATTTTTCAGCATGATTGTGGTAAGATTAGGTTACTTTGTATGTCACTAGTACCTTAGATCTCACTTTATTAACTTAGAATTGTTTAACATGTGTGGATTTGTAGTGTTTATTTCATGTGTTTGTACATTTGATCATGTGTTTTCTTTTTGTTCAACGCCCGAGATGTATTATCTCGTTCTTTTTTAACTTAATATGTGTAACTGTGTAAGTCTGTTTACTGGGACTAACCCCTCCAATTTGTTGCAGAGTATGGAACCAGACTGGCGGGCCCAAGAAAACTCCCCACCTCGCACGGTAGTTAGATTAATTTGCGCCCGGGCTGTAGGTAGTTAGTTTTTGTGGTTAGTGTTTGCGTAGCGCTGCATGGAGACTTGGTAGTTAGTTTTTTGCAAGCGCTGCATGCTGCATGGGTGACGGTAGCTTTGCCTTCCTCAAACTGAAACAGACGAAACGAATATAGTAACTGTGGACCATGTTTAATTTATTAAACATATTGTTCTTGATGTTATATTAAGTTATAAGATAACCTTATTTATTATTGTTAGGTACCTCTGTTTGATTTCAATGTTATATGTCAATTATTGTGTTTTGGGCTTCAATTTGAATTTTTATTTCTGTGAATATTGTATCTTTAATGTTAGAATGTTCTACTCGCCATGTGGCTAATTTAAGTATTAATTTTTGTATTTCTTAATAAGTATTTTAATTTAAAATGTTATGGCTAAACATGTTCATTGTATTTTTGTTAAATATTTATTTCGAAAAGAATTCGAGGGCTCTCCACGACTGTGACACGATGGAGTTCCTTGTAAGTTTCGGGTGTCTCGTGGTAACGATGTCTACCAAAGTGTTGATAGATTTGTGAGGGTGTCTGTGACCAAGACGGTGGCAGGCGTCAGCTGAAATTCCACGCCAGCCTCGCGCGCGTGGGATCGGTAGGAAACCGGCCTCGGAGTTACCAGCGGTTCAGCAGGATGCTGGAAGACGAGCGGCCGACCTGTTACAACTCCATATCAGGTATTCGGTCAAGCGATCGCAGCTGGATAGTTTGGATAATTAGCAGCCACACAAAACTGCGCGGCAGGAAGGCTACACAATGCCGAGTGCGGAGCTACTGGCTGTGAGCACACACAAAAGTAGCGGCCGCGCTGGTCCTGATCTCTTCCGGTACCCAGCCTTTGCAGCCTGAGCACTCGTCTTACCACCTGCCACAGGAACAAGGGCCGCCAGGCCTGCAGACGGGTGCACTAACCACACCCTCCTACTCACGTCGGATGCAGTTGATTAGCTGAGTAAGAGACACAAAAAGTTTAAAGTATCTTCTGACGTGTGCGGGTTTTAGTTTCCTCCCAGTATCTTCTAGAAGATTGTCTTCCCCCCTCCCCCCATTCCCTTTTGAAGGCCTTAGCCTACGTTTCGAACTGATGAGAACAGTGCTTGTGACTTAAAAACCAGTGTTAAGTGGACGACAATGTGGAGGTCAGCATTAAGTGGAAAAGTGGTGTGAGCAGTCAAAACAGTAGACGCTCTGAGAGTGCGAAATACAATTCACTTGCTAAGAGGCCCTTTCCCTGTAGCGACCTGGTCGCCCTTAGCATTTTTAAAATCTAACTGTAATGAACCAGCTGCTAACAGCAGGTGATGCTTTTATTGGACTTTGTCTTAAATTTTAATTGATTATGGAGACACTACATCCATGCGGTTTTGCTTGTGATACAACACAACTGGACACGTTCAACCATGTGATTCTCTTTTGTTTGTGTTTCAATGTCATGTATGTACTATATTTATGATATGTCTGGGTTTCATTGTAAATTTTGGATTGTTATACATGTTGTCCCAATCCTGTGGTCTCACCAGCCACATTTGCATCTCCATTGATTTAGTTTTTATAGGAATTAGTATTTTACAATGTGTTTTTGTTGATGTTTGTATTTGATATGTTTCAGTGACTTGCCCCATCTGTCTATGTTGCCCATAAGCTTAGAAAAGTTTGCTGTCTCTGATGTAATATAATTACCTCAGCCTAATTCAAAATTTTCAATTAACGAAGGGGTGATGAAAGACGACCGTTTGTCATCTTCCATTTATTTTTTATAAAACTGTGATTTATTTGATTTCGCTAGATAAGCTTATTGTTAAAACTAGAACCCAACTCTTTTCCAGGCATAAGGAATAGCATTTTTATTTCATGTTTTAAAATATTAATTTCTGAATTGTTAGTTAATATTGCTAGGATTTTGTTATTTTAATAATTTATTATCGTACCTGTGAGAATGTGTACTTGTTTTACTTTTAAGTGGATGTGCGAGAATCTAACGGCTGTCTGAATGTGGGTGGTAATAGCTCGCTTTGCATGGTTCTCTCTGGCTCCGAATCGATAGTTAGTCATTACCAACTCCTGTTGCTGATGTGAGCAAAGAGGTTTCTACGTCCTTTGGTTACAAGCTAGTCGACGAGCCTCTCCAGGGTGAGTCTCACGATCTTCTCTCCCCACCACTGCTGGGTTTCCCAGTTTCCGGTAGCTTTCCCGCCTTGTGGCCGCTCGGACTTTGTGCTGAGTTCGTAGTGAGGTAAGATTGGTTCTTCTCTTGTGCCTGCGGAGATAGTAGCTATTTTGTTGTCTAGGAATTTTAATTAGACTCTTGAACTTAGATTCATTTTTTTTAATATTCCTTCCAATCATGCGCGGAATTATGTTCTAGTTTTTCAATCCAGTGATTTCTAACAGATAAATGCGGTGTATGTGTTACTAGTATCATTTTGATAACGGCCTGGGATACTCAAACCTTTTGTGATTATGTGGCGGTGTACGAACTCTGTGTAAATTCTTTCTAGCTTTGTGGTGCCTGATTTCTAACAGATGATATGTTCATTTTTGTAGAGTACATGTAAACGTCTTTCTTATAGTTTCCTTCCGTGAGTTATATGTGTGTTCAACGTGGCTGGTTAGAACAAAGCCTTTATCTTGCACTTTTGTTTGTTCCATGCCCATCAGGCAAGTAACGATCCGTGTATCCTTCTGATTTCCACAAACATTTCGCGATCTTCTCACCTCACATATTTTTAATTTTGCTGTTTCTTCTCCGAACTTGTAGTATGCCCTCATCTTTGTCAGTAATTCCCTCTGGCCCTTGTACAACCTCCTTCAATAGCTTGCTTATGAAATCCTAAACATTTATATGGGTTGCATGCCTTCGTTTTTGTTTTTATTTTTTCGACTTTTTTTCACTTTTCCGGGTTTTGAGACTGGACTTTTTCCGTGACTGTGAACGCTCCCAATCGCACGTTGCTGCATTTCAGTAGCTTCAATATGATATTCTACGCAGATCTAAGGGTTGCAAGCCGTAATTAATTTTCTTTACTTTTAGGAGATTGAATTTGTACACTTTTATCGGTTTTCGGAACCACGTGGGTCCGAATTCCGACTTCAGAGGTTTGCAGCTAGTCACCTGAATTCACTCCACTTCTCATCTAACCAGAGCCTAGATAGTTTACTTTCAGTTTGCAACTTAAAAGTCCGCCGTGATTTTGTGCAATGAATCCGAGTTTTAACCACATCACCTTCAGTGGAGTGTGATCATGTAATGTAGCCATATGTCACCGTTGGCGTGTTTGCTCGCGGTTTAATCTAGATACAACCTAACTTTGCTATACTTATACACCATCTCAAATCAGTCATGACAAAGCAGAGCCATCTTCGCAGTTTCATTGTATATTCTTTGGTACCTCCGGCTTTTCTGAATTTCTCCTACGATAGCGGCGCCTGCTTCTGCCTCGTTTCAGCACGCTGTTGCATTGCGTGTGTGTGAGCGAGTGAGTGTTGTTTGTAAATCCTCCCCCAGTAGCGTTAAGTTCTGTGTAACGTATGTTAAATTCGCTGCTGGGCATCGTCTCCGCAAGATAGGCTAACTTAATTCCTTATTTCAGTGGGATGAATTTTTATTGTATTAACAAAATTAGTTCCCCTTTTTGCTTGCATTCCACCCGAATAAACAAGTTGTGTTCAGTATAATTTTGACTTGCCTATAAATTGTAGTTTTCGAGCACCTTCCCCCTTTTTTTAATATTGTTTTTCACCAGTGCTGAGAACAAGCTCAGATGTAATTCTTTATGTTTAAGTTCCGTTGCGCCATAAATGTTTTCTTAGCCACTTTTATGAAATAACTTTAATGGTGATGACTTGTTTAATAATGCCTGTGTGTAATTTCGTGTGAGCTGCTTAGCATATTGGTCACTGTATCGTTAACGTCCTGTTGTTAGAGAAATTTTGAACCAAGTGAGTTCTCAATGTGGGACAGGGAACAAGGTTTTGAAGCAGGGAGTAGACGGTACTTCACACGGACCTTTTTGCTAGTATTACTGCTAAAATTAAGCTTTTTCATAACAGTAAATTCTTATCTTTATGCCTCCTCCCAGAATTAAGCTTTTATTACGTATAGTAGTCAACGTTTAAGGCTATTAAGATTATAAAAGAACATTTGTCTTAGATTCTGAGGTGATAGAAGGCAACTACGCCTCTCACGTGTTCAGCATTGCTAGTAACAATTGTGAAAGGTACACGTGGTTTCCGATAAATGGTAAGGGGAAAGGGGACAGAAAGGATTGTGTTATTCAAAGTGTAATATTTCGCAACAGTCGTCACGTACCATCTCTGACGTATAGTTGTCCTGCTTCCACAAGATCAGTTAATTCACACGTGGTCCTCTTGTTTGCGGGGAACAGGCCTTAAACATCGACGATCTTTGGTTTAAACTTAGGTTTAAAAATTGAGAACAAAATAACTGTGAGGACTGTGAACTCTTGCGACTGTTTAAACAAACTGTCTGAAACCGTCGTATAAAAGTATAAAGTGAACTATGGACTTTAATTCAAGTGAAGGTGATCTGCTAGCGAACGTCGTTCGAACTGTCGGATTTGTGATTATTAACTGTGTTTCCTACGAGGGCAATGTGTGTAAAAATGTGAAAGGGCTGTGTAATCAACAAAACTGTCAAGTACTGTGCTAAACCAAGTCGGGGAGCGTGGTAAACGGATCTCGTGCAGAGAAATCAATGGGGCATTATTTCGACGCACCTTAGTAGTAACGACTAGATGCAGAGCGTAGTACCACAGTAGTATCAGGCAACAAAGGGTGTGATCTTTGGCGTTTGGCGTTTGGGAGCACTGGATGCCACATTGTATAGCGATGGTGGGACCGGGTGTTTCAGCAGTACTGAAGCAGCACGTCAGGTCTAGCAGTAACCAGTAGAGTCTGAGGCTCTCACCGACATTAACAGCTCCAAACCCACAGTTGATTTTGCAGTGGTTCATGTAACATTAACGGATAGATATTTGAAGGAAAAATAATTCATATAAAAGTAAAGAAGCAGCCTCGCAGCTTGGGCAAAGGCACGGTTGCTGCGGTGAGTTGAGGCACTGAAATTTTTTACTTTCTTCAACAGTGTTGTGAGGTTAATGTGCTGCTTCGTCTTCACGAAAGTGACAATAAATTTAAAACTAATGTACGATGAGCGCATGAGTGATGGTGTGTAATTAGTTCAAATCGAAGTCACAGCAACAGCAAAGCACCGATGCAAAGTGTAAGTGTAGCAGGAACTGCGCCCGAAAAATTATGCTACAGAATCTATAGTTTTACGCGTAAACGTTTTGTTTCGGTTGGTTGACATTCGGTGGACCTCTCGAAGCTTGTAGGACGAAATTTACAGTTCATAGTTTATTTACATAATGTAATTAATTGTGACTTTTTAATGCAACAGCGGAAGATGTTGAGAAAGTATCTGTAAACATACCACGTCGTGGCCACAACTGTCATAATTCCAAATAAAGTTTAAAATTACCAAAAAGTTTTAACAGTCAATATACATCCGCTTTAGCTTGTCCTGTGTATGTTAGTCCATCTATAAATATACGTCACTTGATAATGGAAATTTACGTCCAAACGGAATTATTGCTATGATGATGTGTATCTCATCTATGAAAGAGTAGGATGTTTTGTATTGTTTCACATGCTTTTGTTTTATAATTTTAATTACTAGTCTTGTGACACCCTTCTGTGTCGCGACAGCCAGTTTGAAAATCTCTGGATTTTAATATAAACCGTAGCCCAATTTTATTAAGGCTCTACCGGTTTCGCGGCTTACAGCTTCATCATCAGGTTAACTTCACTCACGGAATAGTAATACCTCTATAAACCAGGTACAAGTTACAGATATTTTTGGAATTTCGTAAAGAAAAATGTTCTACTTCAGGGAAGGCTGCCCTGATCACCGTGTCGTCTGTAAGTTGAAGGATTAGTATTGCCTCACGTGTACATACGTATCTCCTAGATCTACACTGATTACCCGAAGTCGATTTCCACCATTTCTTCCGATATACAGGGTGTCCGAAAAGTCTTTCCCTGATTACATAAATTGTAACTCGGACTAGAAGTAAGATACAAATATGAAACTTGTGTCGAGTTGTTTCCAAACTATGAAAGTTTTTTTTTCTCTTTTAGGTTCGCAGTATGTAAGTAATGGATGAGATGCAGTGACGAAGAAGCCATGTTAACCAATCAGGAGAAGGCACAGTGCGTCTTGTGGTCCCATGAGACACAATCATCAACCACAGGGCAGAGACACTTCCAGACAACATTTGGAAGGAATCCTCCTGATGACAAGAACACTAAAGCCTGGTATGAGAAGTTAAAGAACACAGGATCGGTTGCTGACCTTCCGAGGTCTGGTCGACCAAGAATCTTACAGTCAGTGTGGAAGCTGTGAGGCAGTCTTTTCTGCGAAGTCCGAAGAAATCAGCGCGCTGGGCCTCAAATGATTTACAGATGCCAAAAAGCTCTCTCCATGACATTTTACACAAACGTTTATTGTTTCGTGCATACAAAGTGCAATTGTTCAGGCCTTGTTGCCCGATGACAGTACACCACGTATTGAGGAGGATGATGGTTATCTCAGACGAATTGCCTGTTCCGACGAAGCGGCCTTTTTTGTCAATGGCGTAGTGAATCGCCATAATGTGCGCATTTGGGGTTCACAACACCCTGGCGAGGTCATGGAGTGTACCAGAGGCAGTCCAAAGGTGAATGTTTGTTGCGCGCTATTGCACGATCGAATTATCGGGCCATTCTTCTTCGCTGAGGCTACCATCACATCTGCAGTGTATCTGGACATGTTACAATTGTATGCTGTTCCTCAGCTGCTGCAGTATCACCCCGATGTCTTGTTTCAGCAAGACGGTGCACCGCCTCATTGGGTTTGGACGTCCGTGCATATATCGATATGAGCTTTCCCGGGCGATGAATTGGTCATGATGGACCAACGGTTTGGCCTCCACGCTCTCCTGACATAACCCCATTAGACTTTTTTTATGGATTTATCTCAAGGAAGAGGTCTACCGAACACATGTACCAGATCTTGAAACCCTGCGGAAACGGATAACCACAGTCATTGAATCGAACCCTCCAATGATGTTGGCTAATGTGTGGACGGCAACTGAATATCTCCTAGATGTGCTACGTGCTACCAAGCGTGCTCATGTGGAAGTTTACTGAAGTCTGAAAAACCTTTGATGGGTTGTAAACAATTAGACACCAGTTTCATATTTGTATGTTACTTCTAGCCTGAGTTATCAATTTAGGTAATCAGGGAAAGACTTTTCGGACACCCTGTAGTGTAAATAATAGTTCATATTTAGGAAGCATTACTTATAAGCCGATAGTTCAGTTACAACGTTTTGAATTGGAATTATTACATTACGTTGAAGCCCAAGGCAATTTTGTCTTTATTATACAACAAGCACGGAAGGTGGAATGCTTGTGTAACTGCTGGCTGGATCTCATAAAGACGTTGTATATCAATATAAGATACAAAAAAATTATGAAGGTTGACAATACTTCTGCATTTGTTTAACACTCTCTCGGTAGGTATTATCGAACACTGCTGGTCTATTTCAATCTTAGAAAACTTTTATCGGAGCAACATGTTCGAGAGCACCCGATACTACTGTACACACGGATCGACGGACAGATGAAATCGACATTCGCCATCCACGGACATAGGTGGGAAGTGGTGGCGCGCAGTCGAGAACTGCAAATTCAAAGCGGCCTTCCGAACTCTCGAAAGGAGCACTTGAGAAGCAGTAGGGAGAGTACTTCTCGCAAGCCTTCAGAAGTAAAAAAACCACGCCTGCGGTTTCTCCAAGCACCTCAGCGGTGCCGCTAGTCCATTCGAGAAGAATTCAAAGTCGTTTTCCGCTTTAGCAGAACGAAAACAAACACTGCAGGAGGTATGGCAAAAATTTTCATTTAACGGAAACATTGGGAAAGACGGCGACGTTTTAGAAAAAAATGTAATTCTGACACTCGGAGAAGAAAGGCTATTTTCCTGTGTTAAAATATGCTTCGTCATTCTAAATGAGTGTAACGTTACAATAACATTATCAGTCATTATTCTTTCAAAACACCTGTGGTTTTCTGAAAGTAATGCTCAAATATTAACTTTCAAGATTACGTCACATAATGGACAAATCTTTCTCTCATTATCTGATGCTCTGCTGGGCAGCATTTGGCGTAGTTTGGTACCCTAGCTCGCAGTGACGTTGATTATAAATATGGCTTTCCTTACTATAATCTAATAATCTCAGATTTATCTAGATATCTTCAAAAGAAGAACACAAAGTTCGCACTATGATCACCTACTTTTCTGACGACCCATATAAAATATTTATAAAATATATTTTGACTAAGTATTTCACAGTTTCTGTTTAACCTACAGGTTTTTTTTTTTTTTTTTTTTTTTTTTTTTTTTTTTTTTTTTTTTTTTTTTTTTGTTATATTAACACTTTGTAGAACTTATACGACCTGATGATGATGATATATCCAAAGTAAGTGATCATAATGCGATCTTGGTTTTTTCCTTTAGAACATAATTAATCTATGCAGATCACCTCCATCTTGCGATGTCAGGTAATGTCTGCATATTTTTCCTCTCGTTTAGTTGTCACGGGAGAATGTCATACTGTCATAAAATCTAGTTATTGACGAAATTATCTTTGAAATTTTATTAGAAATTGTTGCATTACCAAATGCGCTCGAAAGACGTTTTCGAAACAACAATAGTTGACTGATCGATCATATATCGAAATACTGCATCACTTATGTAGATGTTCAAACTAACAACTAATATGAAATTTGCACGTTCACCAACTACAAACAACTTTAAATACAAATCTTTGGCGAGTTATATCTACATCTACATCTACATCGATACTCTGCAAATCACATTTAAGTGCCTGGCAGAGGGTTCATTAACCACCTTCATAACATTTCTCTACCGTTCCATTCTCTAATAGCGCGCGGGAAGAAAGAACACCTAAATCGTTCCGTTTTCGATCTGATTTCTCTTATTTTATTGGGATGGTTGTGGTGTCGCACAAGTACAAAGTGCGCGCCACCTACTTTCGCCGCGCGCCGCCATGCACGCACGGCGCGGCGTTCTCACGACGACAGCCACGAGCGCCCTCTGCGACAACGCCACTCGTGGCCATCACTGAAGGACATCGGTCACTTCGGACGGAGATAGCAACCAGTTAGGACCTTCGTAATCAGATAGGCACCAGTGAAGACTTTGCCATCGTAGAGGCACTAGGCAGGCCTCTAACAACTATGTATCAACATTCTGCAGTACTATGTAAAAGTTAAGTATTGTTACACTCTGTGCAATATATATCTCTTTCTAATTGACTCTAGTGTTTATAGTTTCTGGCTGCTCCCCTCCGCACCTGCACCAGCGTGCTCTCTTTATTCCTGTGTCGGTCACATTCCACTCGGCCACCGACACCTACGACGAGGCTGGGACACAAAAGCGGCGACGAAGTTGGGACACAAAAGTGGCGACGAGGAGTGATAGACGAACCTTGGACCAGCCCGCTAGCAGCAGTCGGAGCACGCATAAAAATTGCTCCCGCCCACCCACCCTTATTATAAGATTTTTGGGGGAACATTTTCAGTTAAGTGTTTTGTGTACTTTTTTTTTGTTGCAGAGCGTCCTCTTTCATATTGCATTTGTGTTTTGTTATAATTTACTTGTATGCGCGGCGCCTAATCGGTCAGCATGGCCACTGCCCCGAACCCAAACTTAATGGAAATTATTCAGGTACAGACGGCGCAAATCACTCAACTACTGCAGGCCGTGTCGCAGTTGAGGGCACAGGCTGCTCACCAACAACAGCCGTCACGTCAGCAGCCCACACCTGCCGCTGCGCCGCTTCCTACATTTCGCCAGTACAACGAACGTGAGGAAGAATGGAGCGACTATTTCGCACAGTTTCAAGAACTCGTCGCGGCTCATCACATTACAGGTCAGAGAGTGAAGAACCTTTTCTTATCGATTGTGGGCCCCCAGAAATTCGTACTATTGAAAAAACTTTTCCCTCTCACATCTCCTCGTGATGTAGACTTTGAACAAATAGTAGAGGCACTGAATGCTCATTATGAGAGAAAAGTTCTCGTAGCTTCGGCTCGGTACCGATTTTTCAGATTTAAAAAATTACCGCAGCAGTCACACCAAGAGTGGATTACGGAATTGAAGGGCTTAACCCGCCAATGTAAATTTACTTGCTCTTGTGGACTTTCGTATACTGACGTGATGTTGAGGGATGCGATTACGCAGAATATTCAGGACCCCAGAATTAGAGCAGCAATTCTGAAACAGTCTGACCCCTCATTAGACAGTGTACTGCAGCTTATAGAAGCGCATGATACTTTTGACTTAGCAGATGTAGAAATGCAAAGCCACAGTGTAAATTCAGTGCACCGCAACGGACGTTTTTCTAGCCGTAGTTCTCAGTGTAGCACTAGTGGTTCTTACAATAGTACAGGCCGTGTTGAACAGACAGTGAACAGTAGCCAGTGTAAAAGTGCGACACAAAGGTCGCCCCGTCGTGTTAGAAACAGTGATTTGAATAACGGGCGCCAACGCTCATTTCAGAAAAATGTACGTAAATCTTGCCCCCAGTGTGTGTCTCGCCACAAGCGTGCTCATTGCCCTGGTCGCAACGCAACCTGTTATCAATGTGGCAAATCAGGACATGTACAATCTGTGTGTATACAACTTAAAAACTCAAAGAACGGTACCGTTAGAAACAGTGCTTCGCAGAGGGCGAGAACAGTTCATTCTGTAAATGTTATACGGGCTGTGGAATTGAACAGTGCTTTCCTTGGATCTCAATTGCAAGAAAGTAGTTCTGCGCCTATGGCAAAACTATATAGTGTACCGCGTAGCAAGCGCCGACGAGCGCGTAAAACAGTGCAACGGAAAAGGGTTCGGGACAAGCAAAATGACTATGAACAGTGCATTCCTGTAGTGAAAATAGTGCCTTCTGCAACTGCTCCTTGTAATAGTGCCCAGTACTGTGTAGCTAGTGACAGTAGACATCAAGTAGCTACTCAAAAGTGTAGTGCAGTAGTTAGTAAATCTGGAGTAGCTTCACATGCTTGCGCGGACGCCGATCCGGCGGTAGTGTTATCTAGTGACAGTGTTGTTAATCCGCTGCGTGCCGAGTCTGCGCCGCTTCCTTCACTACGCGGCCCGCGCAAGTGCAGCAAACACGGTGTATTAGACGTTGCCCATATTCGCGCACCTGTCGAGCGCCACAAGCAAAAACTTTATGTGAATCTTTCCCTTGAAAATAAGACTGTGCAATTTCAGCTTGACACTGGTTCCGCTGTTACCTTAATAAATAGAGATACTTATGAACTTCTGGGTTCGCCAAAATTGTCGCCGTGTCAACATGTGCTAACGGCGTATACGGGTCAAAATATTCCCGTGCTAGGAATGTGTAGCCTGCCTGCCTCTTTTCAAGGTGTAACAAACACAGTTGCTTTTGTTGTTCTTCAGGCCAAATCTACACAGAACATTTTTGGACTAGATGCTTTTGACTTGTTTCGTTTATCAATTCAAAGAGATGTGCTTCAAATTTCGTCAATAGTGCCTCAGGATAAAATCAATGCATTGTGTGACAAATATAGTGACTTGTTTTCGCCGGAACTAGGTTGTGCAAAAGACTTCGTGGCACATGTAACTTTAAAAGAATCTGCAGTTCCAAAATTTCGTAAAGCTAGACCAGTGCCTATCGCCTTGCGTGATACAGTTGCCGAAGAACTTAAACGTTGGCAAGATAGTGGGGTGATTTCTCCTGTTTCTGCGAGTCAGTGGGCCTCGCCTATAGTAATTATACCCAAGCCGTCAGGAAAACTTCGTCTCTGTGCGGACTTCAAATCAACAGTGAACAGTCAAACAATTGTAGACACTTATCCCCTGCCCAGACCTGACGAACTAATGGACAAGTTAGGACGGTCTCGTTTCTTTTCTAAGATTGATTTAGCAGAGGCATACTTACAGATTCCACTTGATGACGAGTCAAAACAGTTTTTCGTCATTAATACTCACATGGGCCTTTTTCAATTTCAACGCCTACCCTTTGGCAGTTCTTCCGCCCCCGCCATTTTTCAGCGTTTTTTGGAACAGCTGACAGTTTCTGTACCGTGTTGTTCGAACTATTTAGATGATATTGTGGTATCCGGACGTACAGTTGAAGAACATTTAGCAAACCTGGAGTGCCTTTTCAAAGTTTTGACTGCAGCAGGTCTACGTTGCAATAAAGCAAAGTGTTCGTTTTTTCAAACTGAAATAGAGTACCTAGGCCATGTGATTAATGCCCAAGGAATCCATCCCTTACAGTCAGATAGAAAAGGAGGCCTTAGCAATCATTTACGGCGTCACAAAGTTTCATCATTATCTCTATGGCAGAAACTTCTATTTGTTGACAGACCACAAGCCTCTCACGTCGTTGTTCTCACCCAAAAAGCCAATTCCGCCACGAACGGCACAAAAGCTTCAGCGATGGTCCTTGATATTGTCTAATTATCAGTATGAGATTTTGTACCGACCTACGACTAAACATGCTAACGCGGACACACTTTCCCGACTTCCGGTTGGCCAGGATGTGTCGTTTGATTCTTCAGAAATGGCATGTTGTCAGATAGACTCCAGAGATGCTTCCGCTGTCGCAGATTTCCCTTTAAACTCTCGTCGGGTTGCACAGGAAACAGCTGCGGATGCAGACCTAAGTGTGGTAGCACGTTTTGTTCGCTCAGGGTGGCCTGCCAGAGCCAAAGACATTGATCGGCCTCTGGTTCGACGTTATTTTGCACAACGTCATGCATTATCTTTAAGTCAGGGTGTTCTGTTGTTGCATACCGACAACGACCAAACAAGAGTGATTGTTCCTCGTTCCCTGCAACGTGAAGTGTTACGCCTCCTGCATCAAGGACATTGGGGTATTGTTAGGACAAAGCAACTGGCCAGACGTCATTGTACCTGGGTTGGTATGGACGCTCAGATAGAGAACATGACGTCACAGTGTACTGTTTGTGCGGAGCATCAGGCGGCTCCTCCGCAACGATTCTCGGACTGGCCACGCCCCAAGGGACCATTGCAACGTTTACATATTGACTTTGCCGGACCTTTCTGGAATACGCGCTGGTTAATTGTTGTAGACGCTTTCAGCAAGTTTCCTTTTGTGATTGCCATGAACTCAACGAAGAGCTTCTAGTACAATCAGTGCCTTAACATCAGTGTTTTGCATCGAAGGCTTGCCTGAAACTATCGTCAGTGACAATGGACCTCAGTTTGTTAGTGCGGAATTTCAACAGTTTTGTCGTGCGAATGGCATTCAGCATATCACCACCGCACCTTTTCACCCTCAGTCCAATGGTGAAGCAGAACGTTTCGTTCGAACATTCAAGTCTCACATGGAGAAGATGAAAGGTCAGCACTCCAGGCAGCAAGCTCTTCAAATTTTCCTGTCTACGTATCGGTGCATGCCACGTGACGGCCCGTCTCCTGCCGCGCTGCTACACGGCCGCCGTCACTGCGCTCTCCTTCACCTGCTGCAGCCTCCCACGCACCGAGTCGGTTCGTATGGCGCTACGCGTTTTCAGGTTTCCACGCCGGTGCTGTACAGGGTGTTTGCTGGAAACAAGAAGAAACTATGGATGCCGGGCATCATTCAGAGCGTGCTCGGTCGCAATATGTATGTTGTACGTTCTTCCACAGGGTCGGAGCTGCGGCGCCACGCAAACCAATTGCGCTTGCACAGGCCGCGCGATCCTGTCTCCGGTTTCTTGATTCCAGACCCAGTTCACCGCCAGGGAGAGCACAGCCACATCGTTCGTCCCCGGACTACGAGATCCCTATGGAGGTCGACGCACCTCCGATGCAGTCGTCGCCGCCGCTGTCGCCGCCGCAGATGACAGCGTCACCGAGAGGGACTCCGGGATCGTGCGGGCCCCCCCAGCTTGGGCCACGCACCTCAGAAGATGACCTGCTCCCTCTGGGCGGGGGGGTGCGCCCTTCCCCAGGTTTCGGTGGGTTCCCTGGAGGATCGCAAGGCGGTTGCCGGGGCGCGGACGGCGTCTCGATCCCAGCCTCAGCTACGACGCCCGTCCCACCAGTAACGCCCCCGCCCAGGCCCTCCTCCCAGTGCCGTCGCCGTGGCCCTCAGCCTTACGCCACGACGGCGCGGCGGTTTGGGGGGGAGGGGTGTGGTGTCGCACAAGTACAAAGTGCGCGCCACCTACTTTCGCCGCGCGCCGCCATGCACGCACGGCGCGGCGTTCTCACGACGACAGCCACGAGCGCCCTCTGCGACAACGCCGCTCGTGGCCATCACTGAAGGACATCGGTCACTTCGGACGGAGATAGCAACCAGTTAGGACCTTCGTAATCAGATAGGCACCAGTGAAGACTTTGCTATCGTACAGGCACTAGGCAGGCCTCTAACAACTATGTATCAACATTCTGCAGTACTATGTAAAAGTTAAGTATTGTTACATTCTGTGCAATATATATCTCTTTCTAATTGACTCTAGTGTTTATAGTTTCTGGCTGCTCCCCTCCGCACCTGCACCAGCGTGCTCTCTTTATTCCTGTGTCGGTCACATTCCACTCGGCCACCGACACCTACGACGAGGCTGGGACACAAAAGCGGCGACGAAGTTGGGACACAAAAATGGTTCGCCTTCCCGACAATATTTTCTATGTGTGAACAGTTGATTGGCAAATGTAAACATCAACTTACTAATCTGTACATGATAGTGCTTTACACGTTTGCAGTTGTAGAGCATTGTACTTAATAGTGAACTAATAGAATAATAATTATCTGTCGAAGCGTACACTTACACCGAAATGGCCCTCAGAAAAATAAAGACCGAAGTGTTCGCCATTTAATTCCGTTCTCTGGGAGCGAGTTGCAACAAAATTTTATACGTTTCTTAATGCTTGGAAATTCCAAAAACTAATTTTCTGGAAATTTGATAGATTTGTTTCTACAGTGTGGTACTACACTATATTTGTAGAAACATGACTGTTAAATATATCAGTGTTAATGGATTTTACGGCAGCAGGCGCAACATCATGTCACTTTACGTCACAAGCATCACATGACTAAAATTGACAGTTTTCTCGAACTTCCATATTATTTTAATTTCATTTCCTCTTTTTTTTCATAAAAATCAGAAATTGAAGAGGGAAAAATTGTGTTATGAGCATAAGAAGACGTAATTAACTATTTAAGACGATTTCTAGAAATCAGTCTCATACCATATTGCACTAGGTCTTTTTTTTTCTTTTTTTTTAATTTCATTTATTTATTTATTAAATACTTGATCTCAAGTGATTGTTACAAATTTTGTATTGATTGAGACTGATCTCGATCAACAGTCCCTTGATGATCTACTGGACAGCGTGCCACGACGAATCCATGCTTGCATCAGTGCAAAAGGAATTGTTACCCGGTATTAAGTGTGCTAGCGAATTCTACTCTGAATTTAACATGTCAGTACCAACATAGCAGATTCTGGCGTTCATGAGTTCCAAACGCGTATATAAATAACGGCTGCATCATCACCTGTGACCTTTGTATTTGTGTTGCGTCCAGTATAGCATTGTTTAATACGATAACGGTAGCTAAACAAGTTATTATATACCAATAAAGAAAGCCCCTAGTTTAGCCACGAGGTAGGCATTGAAAAAGAGTTAACAGAAAAAAATGAAAATTCAACAAAATCGACAGTGCGGCGTACAGTCGCAGCGCCGGCGCTACGTTACCTCTCGTCTGATCATAAATGTTTCAAATGTTTGTAGAGTCTATGGGACTTAACTACGGGGTCATCAGTCCCTAAACTTACAAACTAATTACAAGCTAGCTAATACTAAGGACGGCACAGATATCCATGCCCGAGGGGGGATTCGAACCCCCGACCGTAGTGGCCGTGCAAGCCGTGACTGGAGCGCCTCAGTCCCCTCGGCCACCGCGGCCGGCGTCTGATCATAAGGTAGGAGAAATGTATAATTTTTTTTTTTTTTTTTTTTTTTTTTTTTTTTTTTTTTTTTTTTTTTTTTTTTTTTGGTAATCCAACCAATAGAACATAGCACGACAGAGCAAACTGGACTAGAATAGGAATACAGATATAATAAATATTTTCGAAATAAACAGGAAGGGTTACGAATACCGACAAAAATGGATATTCAATCAACTACGAATGGACGAGTCAAGAATACCACAACATTTTTGGCCATGTACTTCGCAAGGTAAGAGATGGGTTTGAAGACCTGCAAAGCGGTGGAAGGACCAGATGTAGCTGAAACAGGCTAAGGGAAGAAGAAAAAGAAAAAGTGTATGTTACAATCTGAAACACAAATTCAGGATGTCTAGGTTCTTGTCGTACAACATGTCAGTATATGTTTTCATGATCAATTAAGAATGCTGAAATGTTGTTTTCTCGTATCACTACTCCACTTTATGTAAATGATCATTGCCTCGTAGAATCGTGGTGGTACAAGAATTCTTTTGATGTATCTAAAACACTGCCACATACCAAAATAATGCGCCTACATATAGCCAGAAATTTTCAGTCGTACATTGTAAAGCATCAGAAAGTATTAAGCAACTCCCCTGGACAGCAAAATTACCACGTCTCAATATACTTTAACCTTGTGTGCAGTTTTAAATCAGAGAGTGATGACGAATTTTATTGTTACACCATTATTGAATTTATAAAAGAAAATAATTGTAGTAATTGGCGGATGTTTTGGTAGAAAAATGGAGAGCGTTGCATTAGCAACAATGAAACCAATTTAGGAATCTGGTCCTCGAAGTTGTTATCAAAGCCAATGGCGGGACATTTCCTTCTTGTTGTGGTCTTCAGTCCGGAGACTGGTTTGATGCAGCTCTCCACCGTTCTATATCCTCAGCAAGCCTCTTCATCTCCTCATAAGACCTGCAACCTACATCCATTTGAATCAGCTTACTGTATTCATCTCTTGGTCTCCCTCTGCGATTTTTACCCCACACACTTCCCTCGATTGCTAAATTTATGATTCAAATAAAATGTTCAAATGTTTGTAGAACTTACGGGATTTAACTACGGGGTCATCAGTCCCTAAGCTTACAAACTACTTATGAACTATCTAAGATTAAGGACGGCACAAATATCCATGCCCAGGGGGGATTCGAAACCCCGACCGTAGTGGCCGTGCAGACCGTGACTGAAGCGCCTCAGCCCCTCGGCCACGGCGGCCGGTAATTCCTTTGCTCCCCAATTCTGTTCAGTACCTCTTCATTAGTTACGCGATCCACCCACCTAAACTTTAACATTTTTCTGTGCCACCACATTTCAAAAGCCTCTATCCTCTTCCTATCTGCACGGTTTATCGTCCACCATGTTTCACTCCTATACAAGGCAACACTCCTCACAAATGCCTTCAGAAAGGACTTCCTTATGCTTAAATTAGTATTCGATGTTGACAAATTTCTCTTTTTCAAAAACGCTTTTCTTCCCATTGCCATTCTGCATTTTATATCCTCTTTACTGCGACCATCATATGTTTTTTTTACTGTCCAAGTAATAAAACCAGTTAAAATAGTATTCGATGTTAACAAATTTCTCTTTTTCAAAAACGCTTTTCTTTCCATTGCCATTCTGCATTTTATATCCTCTGTACTGCCACCGTCATATGCTATTTTACTGCCAAAGTAACAAAACCAGTGATCTCTATACAAACTGGATGTGTAACTCTAGTCTCTGAGCATAAAACAACAGCGTCCCTGCATATTCAAATGTTTCCCACACGTTGTTGAATTGTTCGCCATGTTTAAATTTGGCATATGAATGTTCAACAATGTTTATGTGACAAAAAATTGCTGGGTTACCTCTCGATTTGAAATTTATGTCAGAGTGCGATGTAACAGGCTAACATGGAAGCGTAATGGAAATGAATTTTCTTCTTGTTTTCTTTTAACATTTCATAGCAGCCATATTTGAATTTGGCAAGAAACGAAATATGAACATCTATGGCTGGCACGCTCAAACAGCTGAAGTTCAACATCCAGGTAGTATAGAGATCAATGAACAAAGCTCATTTTACTCCTTTATTTATTCCTTCAGCATCGCCTGATATTCTGATACTGCATTCTTTGTTTTGCTCTTGTTAATGTTCATCTTATACGCTCCTTTCAACACACTTTCCATTCAGTTCAACTGATACTCGAAGTCCTTTTGCTGTCTCTAACAGAAATACGATAACATCAGAAAAACGTAAGTTTTATGTTTCTTCACCCTGATCTTCAATCCCTTCTCCAAATTTCTCCTTGCTTTCCTCTATAGCTTGCTCAAGGCACAAATTGAATAACCTCGGCCTTACACCCTTCCCAACCCCTGCATCCTTTTCATGCCTTTCTACTATGATAACTGCTTTCCGATTATTGTACAATTTGTAAATAACCTTGCATTCCCTATATTTTACTCCTGCTGGTTTCAGAATTTGAAAGAGTGTTTTCCAATCAACATTGTCAAAAGCTTTCTCCAAATCTACAAAAGCTAGATATGTAGGTTTGCCTTTCCTTAATCTATCTTCTAAGATAGGCCGTAAATTGAGGATTGCCTCACGTGTTGCTACATTTCTCCTAAATCTAAATCACAAATAACTAATGTTTGTAAATCTATCTGACCAAACTGCGTGGTCATCACTCCGTAGCTTACAAACTACTTAAACCTAGGTAAACTAACCGACGGACAAACATACACACCCATGCCCCAGGGAAAACTCCACGGCGAGCAACCGCGCGCTCCGAAGTGAGGTGCTTTAGAGCGTGCGGCTACTCCACCGCGGCCTGAATCTAAACTAGTATTCTCCAAGGTCGGCTTCTACCAGCTTTTCATTCCTTCTGTAAATAATTCGTGTCAAAATTTTGCAACAATGACTTATTAAACTGATGGTTCTGTAATTTTCACGCCTGTCTGCATCTGCTTTTCTTGGAATGGGGATTATTACATTTTTCTTAAAGTTGAGGGTTTTCCCCTGTCTTGTACATCTTTCCTTACGCATAAATAAATATTGTGTCTGTGTTAGGTGTACATGTTATTTTGTCAATCTCGTGCCAACAGTTAATTGCAATTTTCGCCTGTTATGGTAACAAAACAAGTTATTTCTACTAGGTGTGTAAACATTTTTTGGGTCAGACTCAAACATGTGAAATGGGGCATAGAACTCAGACTGGTAACCAATGAGCGGAAGTGCATATTTACTGTGTAAGCTACGCTATAGTCATAGACATCGTGCATCGCATACATACCAGGTAGCTCGTAGCAACTGTTTCAAAGTGACAACCGCCAGTACTTTGTGTTACAACGGCGCATGAAGTACTGCTGCAGTCTCACAAAAATAGCGGGCGTCTGCTGTCAACAGAACGCGGACCGTGAGATAAGCACCGTAGAACCCTGTCCACCAGTCGGGTTTACTGCAGGCTCTAATTAATGTGACGGCAGCACGGATGCGCCAGCACATTAACGAACACCAGTACACCTGTTGTTAATGGTCCATTCTGTCAGCTGTATGTGTTCTTAGTGAGTCGGGGTTCGTTCATATAAGAGGTTTTCCACCGTCCGTTAAAAATTGTTGAAATGAAACATTTAAGTACCCAAGTATTAATTCACATGTTAGTACTTCTATTTTAAGCACTCTGGCATGGAGGTTTTTTTTTTTTTTTTTTTTTTTTTTTTTTTTTTTTTTTTTTTTTTTTTTTTTTAATGTATGAAGTTGCAGTGTCAGATTACGATCATACGAGAATGGAAAAGCTGGTAGAAGCTGACCTCGGGGAAGATCAGTTTGGATTCAGGAGGAACATAGGAACCCGGGAGGCAATTCTCACTTTACGTCTTATCTTAGAAGATAGATTAAGAAAAGGCAAACCTACATTTTTAGCTTTTGGAGATCTGGAGAAAGCATTTGACAATGTTGACTGGAATACACTCTTTCAAATTCTGAAGTCATCAGGGGTAAAATACAGGGAAAGGAGAGTTATTTACAACTTGTACAAAAGCCAGACCGCAGTTATTAGACTCGAAGGGCATAAAAGGGAAGCATCAGTTGGGAAAGGAGTAAAACAGGGTTGTAGTCTTTCTCCAATGTTATTCAATTTGTACATCGAGCAGGCGGCGAAGGAAAGCAAGGAAAAATTTGGAATAGGGATTAAAGTACAGGAGGAAGAAATAAAAACTTTGCGTCTTGCTGATGAGATTGTAATTCTGTCAGAGCCAGCGAAGGACCTGGAAGAGCAGTTGAATGGAATGGACAGCGTGTTGAAGAGAGCATATAAAATGAACATTAACAAGATCAAAACAAAAATAATGGAATGCGGCGATGCTGAAGGAATTAGATTAGGTAACGAAACAATGAAGTTGGTAGACGAGTTTCGTTACTTGGGTAGTAAAATAACATGCGATGGTCGCAATACAGAGGATATAAAATGCAGAATGGCAATGGGAAGAAAAGTATTTTTGAAAAAGAGAAATTTGCTAACATCGAATATTAATTTAAGGGTAAGGAAGCCTTTTCTGAAGGCATTTGTGTGGAGTGTTGCCTTGTACGGGAGTGAAACATGGACGATAAGCAGTGTGGACAGGAAGAGAATAGAGGCTTTTGAAATGTGGTGCTACAGAAGAATGCTGAAGATTAGGTGGGTAGATCGCATAACTAATGAAGAGGTACTGAACAGAATTGGTGAGAAAAGGAATTTTTGGCATACCCTGACTAAAAGAAGGGATCGCTTGGTAGGACACATTCTTAGACATGGGGGAATCGTAAATTTATCATTGGAGGGAAGTGTGTGGGTAAAAATCGCAGAGGGAGACCAAGAGACGCGTATAGTAAGCAGATTCAAGTGGATGTGGGTTGCCGTTCTTGTGAGGAGATGAAAAGGCTTGCTCAGGATAGAGTAGGGTGGAGAGCTGCATCAAACCAGTCTCCGGACGGAAGACCATAACAACAACAACGAGAGTTAACGTAGCGCCGGCATTTCGTTCAGAACCTTGCACTGTTATTTGTGTTCAAAATATTTTTTTTTTTCTTAACTCTTTTTCAATGTCTACCTTCTGGTAAAACTATATGCTGTCTTATCTGCTGTATTAACTTGCTAATATACCTCCAGCCAGTTTCCAGGTTTAGACCTTTTCAATTTTCTGAGATACAATAATACATTTTATCCTCTGTTAAAGCATGGTTATTTGAGAAGTCCCAACTTCATCGCTGTTTCGCTCATCAATGGCGTCTTTGTTAATTAAACATAAAGAAATGAAGTGAGATTTTACGAATCTTTTATTGTTTGACATGGATAAAGTGACAGACAATGCAGCATTTAATCAATCTGTTTAATTTACTTTTTCGATGATGGTTCATAACTAGATGGATTTTTAGGTCGTGAAAAGAGAGATTTAGGCACCTAAAACAGGCTCATTCATTACTTAATTGAGGCCACATAAAATCTAAAATAAGCTTTAAAATGAATTCATCAGAAGAAATGGACATAATGTAATATACGCAGATCTGATTTATGAACAAAATTTTTTCGCAATGAGGAAAATGAAAACATACACAGCTGTAAAACACACATCATTAATAATCAAACTGACACCAAACCTAAATTGTTTTGCGAAGATAAAAATGCAGAGGGGCTCGGGAATGGACGGGTGCTTTAAGGCGCCATGTGACGGATTGCACGGTGGCTCCTGTCGGAGGTTCGAACCCTACCTCTTGCATGAGTGTGTTTATTGTCCTTACAGCGCTCGCGTGTTAGTTTTTCTTTATATGCCGAGAATGAACGTACTTCTCTTTCGGCACATCTTGGACCGGAATGCTGCGCTCAGTGGAACCCTTAACGTGGCCTCACCACATACCTATCCTGGATATTAATTTATTTAGTTAGGTTCGGGAACTGTAGCCTCACCCGTTCTGCTAAACTCTTCATACTATGTGCTTACACAAATTACACGCTGCATCAAAGTGTAGAACACCAGGCGCAATGAAATGCAGCAAGCATACGTGAAGCAGCATCTGTAAAAGCCAGAAGCACCTGATTTTCATCTACGCTAGTGTTGAGAAACTGTGCGATTATTTGTTCTGTTGCTTTGAACAAATCAAATAATCACTGGATTGCCAACAACCAGTTTTGAAATGTGACGGTCAAGATTGTCAGTACTTTCATCGATAGTAATCCATACGTAGCATCCTCAATATGGTCTCGGATTGTTTGCAGTGGGTCTGTGTGTAAGTTGAATTTACAAAATTTTTACGCGGCGTTAACCTTGCTGGTACAGACCGGTGGCGATACTTTTTGACAAATATAGATTTCAGTGTTTCTACCTTTGATTCTTCGAAGTAAGTCTTTGTAAATAGAAGAAATAGGTGCGTTTATCATTTAAAAGCTAAAATTGGCAAAAATAGGCATTAATGTCAAATTAGGTTATTTTAGTGCTAGAAAATAAGCCGTATCGGAATTAATTAGTCATGAAACGCATCAGAACTTTTTTTTTTTTTTTTTTTTTTTCATCCAGGAATTCAGGAAAGCTAGAGTTCAAATGTTGAAATGTTTGTATAGCTTATGGGACTTTACTACGGGATCATCAGTCCCTAAACTTACAAACTACTTAAGAACTACCTAACACTAAGGACGGCATAAATATCCATGCCCGAGGGGGGATTCGAACCCCCGACCGTAGTGGCCGTGCAGACCGTGACTGGAGCGCCGCAGTCCCCTCGGCCACCGCGGCCGGCGGAAGCTAGAGATCCGCGGTTTATTCATATCCGAAACTGCTAAACCTGTGAATATAATATATAGCTGATGATTGGCAATACGCATTTTATAAATACATCTCAGTAAAAGTTCAAGCATCTTAAGTGGGTTGTTATTATGTGACGTACTGAACACAGTTCATTTTGCTAGTCACATTACCGGCTATTGATTTCTACTTAAATTAAATATTTCTCCACCCTGTAAACATGGGATACTGCTTGGTTGATGAACTATAAAAAAGAACAATAACAGACCAGTGGTGGCTATGTGTTCCCTGGTTCAATGAAGCCCCGTATAATAGTTCGTCGCGAAAAAAGGAAATAAATAAATAAACAAAATAAAAAATAGGAAAACTAGAGAGACTGTTAAGCAAACATTGACAGATACTAAGTCCAAGGTGAAATTTCGAGGCAAGATTTCAGACCCTTTCAAAATTCAAACAGGTTTGAGACAAGGGGATGGACTACCCAATCTTATTCAACATCACTCTAGGAAAGATAATAAAGGGAGAAATTGGCGGAATACACACAAGAAAAAGTGAAGGGAATTTCTTTTGCAGGATCAGTCAAAAGGCTTACGGTAGATCCATTATCTTTTGCAGACGATATGGCTCTACTGTCCACGAATATATCAGATGCAATTAAACAAATAGAAATCTTAGCAAAGCATGCTGCTAAATTTGTTTTAGAGACATCACAAGAAGATCTAAATTAATGTCTAACAAATTTAAGGAAGTCAAGGAATTGCACACAATTATTGGATGCATCGAAAGGGTCAAACGCTTTAAATATTTGGGAGAAACAATAACGGATACTGGCATTGCAAAAGAAGCTGTCACACTCGGAGTAGCTAAACTCAGGATGTGTAAATTTTAACACTGAAGCTGTACAACAAAAAATGCTTATCTCAAAATGCGATGTTATTACACTACAAGGCAGTGACAAGACTAGAAGTTCAATATGCAGCAGAAACACTCTCCCTGAAGAACAAAGGAATAGTAGATGCACTCTAGAGGAACGAAAGAGTAACTCTGAGGAAGCTTCTTTGTGGACGCAAAAATAAATAAATAAAAAAAATGGCGAATCATGGGTAAAGATGAGCAATGAGAAGGTCTATTAATTTATTAAACCAGTTACACGGAAATGAAAAAGAGAAGGCTTATGTTCTTCGGTCGTCTGGTGAGAATGGACGGCAGCTGATTGACTAAGAAAGGATACAATTTAATTCAACAGAGGAAAACACTCAACTGTTGGTTGCAAAGAATAAGGTCAATTCGTATAAATAAAAAATGTTTTTAAACTATCATTCTTCGTTTCGTTCTTCCATCAGATCATTACATATGCACATTAAAAGTATTTCTATCGCATGAGAAACGTTTTACGTCGCGGAGACAGCATGTATACGAGTCGTAGCGCGACCGTCTAATATAGGCGGCAGTAGCCGCAGCGTTGCAATGCGCATGTGCGGCTGAGGTTCAAATTCTCTTCTGAACCCCTGGAGGCAGCATATGGGCGCTACCCCAGCAGGGAGGGGGCAGGAAGGGCCAGGGGAAACGCCGCTTTTAACACTGGTGTAGGAGCTTGTAGATGCACCAGCTCCTACCTACTCGAACTCTAGCAGTTAAGCACAAATGGTCCTGAAGCAAGACAATCGATCTACTGTGCTCCTACCTTGCACATGCGCAACTCCTCCATAAAGCAACATCCGTCCTTCATATTTGTTTTTGACGCAATGGAGATTCATCAAATAGACGTCATATTTGGTAAAATATCTTATATCTATAAATTATGCATTAACTGTGAAAGCCTTCAGAAGATCCGATCATGAATGATAATGAAGTCATAACTCTCACCATAGCAAGAATAAAGGTGTGGTTAGCGGCATTGCGGTGTCGAAGGTATTTGGTTCGAGACCGACTGCAAGCAATGTTTTTAAAAACCTAATCTTCTCTTTCAGGGACACGGGAAGAACTGCCGCCTATATTAGACGGCCGCGCTACGACTCGTATACATGCTGTCTCCGCGACATGCGATAGAAATACTTTTAATGTGCATATGTAATGATATGATAGAAGAACGAAACGAAGAATGATAGTTTAAAACATTTTTTATTTTTTTATTTATACGAATTGACCAAGTAAGGACAGCGTTACAAATTCTATTTCATACTCGCTTTCTTCTTTCACTTCTCTATGGCTGCTCTTCTGCCTGCTGCCAATTTTTTCAGATGTTCAGATGTGAGTTTCCTGTTGGTCTTCGTTCTTGAGGCCCCCGGAAAAACCTCGAATTCAGTTATTGCCTTTCTGTACTTGTCCACATTCATCGCGTCCATTTCTGTGAGTGCAAGTTCCACGAGGTCTTTCCTTATTCTTTGCAACCAACAGTTGGGTGTTTTCCTCTGTTGAATTAAATTGTATCCTTTCTTAGTTAATCAGCAGCCGTCCATTCTCACCAGATAACCGAAGAACATAAGCCTTCTCTTTTTCATTTCCGTGTAACTGGTTTAATAAATTAATAGACCTCCTCATTGCTTGCCACATATTTAGGACGTTTTTTCAAACGTGTCGCGATTTTGAGGGCAAATGACAATTGTACTCTTCCTCGTAACAAATATTTATTTATTTGAAAAGATGTGGGGCAGAGCAGCCTTTGCGCATGATTACAGCATATTCATATCCTCTTAGTGTTTATTATTACAGAAATTGAAACAACGTTCGGTATCTTTCAGAAACAAATTTCTCAGCTTTAAGTTTGGAAGAAAATTGTAAATAGCTTTGTAGGCCGACGCCACAGCTCGAAGCAAGCGAAAAAAAAGCGAGGTAAGACATTCTGCAGATCTGTTAACGAAACTATATCTAAAGTGAAGGGGAGGCTAACCGGAGCACTTTGGAGGAGGGGAGGGGTGGGAGAGGGCGCAATATTGATGAGCTTCGGGGGCGGGGGACACAATATAAGTGAACCGCCAGTCATCTGAAGCACCGGCCTCCACTGGTTGTTATACAGTTCTATCTAGGATGTCAGTTTCAACGCATCAGTAGCGTCATCTTCAGGCCATCTACCGTGATCGACAAAATGCATCCTGTCGTAAAAGTTCCTTGGAGAAAGATCGGTAGTCAAAATAAAGGTGTACAACACCTACGGCCGTTGGTATATTATTTTACGACATCTCAAAGTGTCTCAACTTGAAAAGCTCCTACACATACAGAACTCGGAAGCAGAGACCAACCTGTTGATCGGTGAAAGGACGTTTTAGGTGACCACAGTGCTTCGGAAACGTAGCGAGCGGATGCAGCTGTCGCAAAGCCTCTATCAGCGCCACGGGAGGGGGGTGGGGGGAGAGCTACGGCCGCTTCCGGGGGCGGCCATTTCCATTTTATTCACAGGAGCCGGCGCGGCGTCGTGTTTTATTCATAGCGCAGATCTGGGCGGTTGCCGGGCACTGTTGTCTACTGAGTGGCGGCAGGCGCCCTCCACCACAACACACACACAGTGAGCGCGGCCCTAACAGACGCACAGGAGCACCACTATTGTTGCCAAGTCTTGCGTGGCCGCCCTCTGCGCATGCTGAATTACCCCTAATGCCTTCCATTTCTCAGTAGGACATTCTGTTGGAAATTGTGCCACGCAGACTTTCTGTGATTCTTCCCATTATTGTTCTCTCGTTTTTACGTCGTCAAAATTTCTCGTTACAAAACTGTGTTTTCGTATTATATTCCGTACGTTTACCGATGAATTGTGAATAAAAAAATTCTGAACGTGGCCGTCCACTCCATTACTTTTATGAGCTCTCGCACCGTTACAGAACATCCTCTATAAGTACGAACTAGTATTGTCAGTGGTCGGAGAATAACAAATTGTGTTTACAAAGTAACTTCTACAGGGCTCGTCAAACTCTATAGGAACTGGGAAATTTTAATATTGTCGGAAGTTATGGATCAGGTGCTGTACCTTTTAAGGCAGTGTTTTTCAACCTTTCGATCTCGACCAGCGTTCACTGAACAACATAAAAATGTTCAAATGTTTGTAAATCTATCGGACTAAACTACGTGGTCATAAGTCCGTAGCTTACAAACTATTTAAACCTGGGTAAACTAACCTAAGGACATCACACACACCCATACCCCAGGGAGGACTTGAACCTCCGACGGCGAGCAACCGCGCGCTCCGGAGCGAGGCGCCTTAGAACGCTGGGCTACTCCACCGCGGCAGAGTAACAGAGAGAGGCCTTATAATGACAGCGAAATGAAGCCGGCTGAGAGGACGACACCCAGCCAACATGGCGACCATAGCTGCGAGCACAGGGTAGTTCATTGAGTTCGCTAATTCCTTTTTCATATATTTCAAGGCGTTCCTCTTTTGACATTCTAGTTTTGCCATAAATAATTACAAGTTTCAGGTAGGGATTGCAAATCATACTATTATACGAAATAGTACATTTTTTCTCTGTACTCGTGGAGTACTATTTTAATGTCAATTATTGTGACCGCTCAGCCTCACAACCTTTCACCACCAAGCCCAAGTGACGAATCCCTTTCCAACCGTTCGAAAGCGTGCTCTACCTACTCCAAAAATTATATCCTACCGCGCATGCTACCGCCTCATCTTTTAGATACAATTTTCATTTCACAATATTATACATTTGAAAATCACAGAATTAAATGCTTTGACCACCTCCATACAAATGTTGTTTACATTTAACAAACCAGTATATAATTAACAATACTAAAATCTGTTGAGACTGAATCTCTTTGCTCAGGTAGCAAATAAGCGTGGCGTCTCACTGTTCAGATATACTGCCTCCATCGAAATATAATTACACAATCAATATTTAATTTATCATGGATTTTTATGCCAATATATTCAGTTCTTCTCAACAAATACATATAATTGTCTATATGTAAATTATATGGTGCGTATGTACTATTTTTTTAGTAGGCCATGAAATATTTAAGTGGCAGTCTACAAGATAAACGTACGTTACTAATTAAAATATTAAATATAATAAAATAAATATATAAATGTTTTCTGTTTCTGTCGGGGAATCTATGTTTTGACACAAGAATATTACTACCTCAACGAAAAGCAGAACAAGACAGTAAAACAAAGATTATTGAAAGAATACGGAAATAACGTGGTGCGTCTTGTAATATAGGTACCGTGGTGCAATGCTGCTCATTTGCTTGTTAAATGTTACTGATAAAGACTACGTATCAATAATTGTAGATGTAAATCTTATTATAGTACTGAAAATTATCATCTTTCTATCTATAAGGGATATTGAAATAGTAATTCGTTTGATTGTCTCCTGAATACGTTCTTATATTTGCCGTATGATCAATCCCTGATTTTATATGGATTTTTAGAATAACTTGTGTGACTATATTGTATAAGTATACATTGACGGCAACGTGTGGTAGACAAACCAACGTTTTGTAAAACCTGACGATGAGTACCTTCTTTATGTGCACTGTTCCTTACAATCGTAGGCAGCCTAGCACCTCATGACATTCCAGTTTGGCCATTCTGAGTCTCGTAATGAAGAAAGATGCAGCTAAATAAATGCACCTCGGAGACGCGCGTCGAAATAGTTCAGAAACACTGTTTTATTTGAATAGTGGGCCAATGTTCCAATAATTAGAAAAATATAAAATTTAGAGACTGACTACATAAGATTCAGGTAAAATTCATGTACCAATTAGCATAAAATATTATAAAGCAGGATACTCCTTTATTACATACAATGTAGAAATTAAATGCCGTTTAACTGTTGGGTAGTATAACTTCACCTCGAAAACAATGAATTAACGGCTCGAGGTAAGCTGATAATAAGCTTTATCGACACGAATGTAACTAATCTAACTTATGTGCTTCACTTATATACAGAGAGCACTATTCCCATCCATGTAAAATATGACCACAGAAATTATCCGTTGATGGGTGAAAATTTTACAGAGTGGCATGTACCTTATAACCAGTGGTCATTGTAAAACACTATAAGCCACTCTTAACAATGCATAGAAGTACTCAATATACCTTACAATAATCAAATGCTATAAAAATTATAATATTCATGGAATGTATGACAATAACTGCGAATGGCTAAAGTTGAAAATGTCTACCCAGCCGGTTTTAAAATGTCTTAATTCTAAAACTAATTGTAAAAGGAAAATTCTATTAAAATAAACTGTCGTTAAAACTATTATAGGCCAATGTAAAACCTCCAAATCAGTATTGTCTGTTATTGTTTTAAAAACGTTTTGAATGTGCGACCCCCTTCCAAATCAAAAATATTCTGTCGACCCTTCCTCCTCCTCACAAACCGTATGATTTATGACAGAAAAACAAGTTTTGCTTAACGACTATTTCGCATTTAGGCAAAACACAGAAGCGAATTATGCTCCCACTATATAGAGAATTTGGAAGGAAATAGCACTTGTTTTTTATATTTTTCAGAGTAATTCATTGTATCAAGTTCTTTTACCTGTTCAATGCTTACTGAAAACAACTGTCAGACTTTTTGATTATTAATAAATAGTCTGCGTTATAAAAAAAAACTAGGATCCATTTATAACGAATGTTACAAGAAGGAAATCAAAAAATTTAACATCAAATAAATGTCACTTTGACTTACTTTTTTTTTTCTTTTTTTTTTTTTTTTTTTTTTTTACTGAACCCCTGGTTCCCTGGTTACGTCTCAAGTCGGCAAGAGTCACCGCTACCAGTAGCACCTCTGAGGATGTCCAGCGCAGCTCTGGACGAAACGTCAGGAGCAGATCATCGTGGTCCATTTTTCCACGAGCTATTAGAGATTCGATCCGCAGAGAAACATCACAAAAGCGGTTTGATGAACCGACCACGACCACATAACCCGGAAGATTCAACAGCAATTATTTCAGCCGATCGTGAAAACCTTCACTGCACTTCCACCTATGATGGCGACACCCCGAGCAAGGCATTGCGATGCCCCTGGGAGTCACGACCCACAAGCTGAAGAACACTGCTGCAATCAATTGTTCCAATAAATATTCTAGTTAGAAATATGAAATTTTGCAATATGTGTGGCTACTGAATATATTACTTTACGATATTTGTGTTTCTTAAATCTATTACTTTCGTCACGAGAGCTGGCCGTAATGATACATCTCGTTCTGCACAAGTAATATACTGAAGTTTACTTGAGGAAAATGACATCCTCGGCATGGTACACATTTCTGGTACAGAGCTATTTGGCGGACTTTCTTTAAGGATTCGAAACACTGAACTCTTGTTTCTAAGTCGAATCTTTATTTGTCACAAATCTCCATTACCGAAATATTCCTTTAATAAACGGCCGTCCTTCCCTTTTCTTGAAAAAGTAGAGATCCTTCTACTTTTCTCGGAGAGTGTTCGAGATTAAAGAAATGCTTTTTTATGTAGAATTTTACACGTTTTTACCTGGATTTTAGAATGTATTCTTTCCTCAGATATTATGAACTGCCTTGAAGAGATCGACCTATGGACCCATAGTCAACACGGATTGAGAAAGTATCATTCTTTATTCACAGGATGTGATGAGTGCTTTCGACAAGGGATGTCAAACCAATTCTGTATTTCTAGATTTCCGGAAAGTTTCAGGCACTGTACCTCACACGCGTCTTCGACCTAAATTACGAGCTTATGGTATGTCACCACAAAAGTGTCAGTGTGTTCGTTATTTCCTGACGGCGAGGTGACAGTACATTGTAATTGACGGGAAGTCATCGAGTAGAACAAATGTTATATCTGGCGTTCCTCAGGGAAGTGTTGTACGACCCTTACTGTTCTTCATTTTTATAAACGACTTAGGAGATAATCTGAGTAGGTCTCTTAGACCGCGGTGGATTATTTTCTCGGTTAGTAAAGTAACCAGAAGATCAAAGGCAACTGCCAAAAGGTAAGAGATCAGCATGGCGCAGAAAAAGACAATTGATCCATTATAATGAGAAGTGTGAAGTCATCCATATGACCACTTAAATAAATCCGTTAACTCCATTTACACGATAAATCAGTGAGAACTACAGGCCTTAAATCCAACTAAATACCTAGGACTAACAATTACGGACAACTTTAATTGGAAGGAATATCATATCAGTAGGGAAAGACAATCAAAGATTAAGTTTCTTTGGCAGAAAGATGCAGCAGTTCTGCTAAAGAAACTGCATACACCACACTTGTGCGACTGTTTTTGGAGTATTGTTGCACATTGTGGGATCCTCACCAAGTGGGACTGACAGACAATTTAGAGAAAGTACAGAGAAGGGCAGCTGTTTTTGTATTATCGCGATATATGGGTGATAGTGTCACGGAAATGATGCACGAGTTGGGGTGGAAATCATTAAAAGAAAGGCGTTTTTCGTTGCTCCGAGATCTATTTGCGAAATTTTTTTCACCAACTTCCTCTTCCGAATGTAAACATATTTTGTTATCACCAACCTACATAGGAAGACATGATCGTGTTAATAATATAAGAATGAAATAACAGGTTTTCGCTTGGTAGGCGATGCGAAAACCTGTTATTTCATTATAATTCTGTGGTAGGCTGGCACACAAAATGGAATCTAGTTACAATAAAATAAGACAAATCAGATCGAAAACGGATATATTTAGGTGGTCCACTTTTCCGCGAACTATTAGTGATTGGATCCGCAGAGAAACATCACAAAAGCGGTTTGATGAACCCTCTGCCATGCACTTCAATGTGACTTTCAGAGTATTTATGTAGATGTAGAATTGGGTGAGCAATTTGTCTTTCTATTAACTTTGAATACATTCCCGGTCTGTTCGAGTTAACATCAGGGAAAATTCTCATATAGCACTTATTAAACTACTCAACAGATGTGCATTAAATCTTATATTAATATTGTAATGTGGCACTTTACTCTCGAACTTAATGAATTTTGATTTGTTTCTTTAATATAAAGTGTTCATTTCTTTTTATTTCAGTAACAATGTAACTCAGGCGTTATTTTTCTAGGTTGTCGATACTCGCTGGTTGGCCTTTCGAGGTTTACTGTAGGATTTAACTGCGGAACAGCTGCGTCCAAGATAGCGGGGCTAGCGGCGGCAGCGGACAATGGGATAAGCTTTGGGGAAGCCAAGTCGGGGCAACACAGAACAGACGCCCCGCTTCGATGCCGGCGCCCACGGCCCCTGTGTTGTCGGCAGAGCAGCTCACTAACCCCGTTGCCAGACATGGCAGATTTCGCACGCCAACGCGTACAATTTCGGGTAAGACTTAACACATGCAACACTATGCCCGTACGCCATACGGGCGCGCAAGTTTCGGCCGTGCGGACGGCGCCCGTATCCCGTACGGTACAGGCGCCGCTTTTACGGTCGCTGAAAGGAGTTTTTCACCGCACGACATGGCTGGCGGCTGTAAGATAACTGCAGGAGATCATATTTTGTTCACTAGATGAAGCAGCAGTCGATTTGTTCTGTGTATCAGTTGTATAAAATACATTAGCCGTCGGCACTGTTGTGAAAAACAGAAAAGGCTTACCAACAAGCTTCAAAACAAAGAAACTGAAGCAAAATGAAATGATATTTTTGAGGAATGGGCCCATTCTAGCTCTGAAGTGGAAAAAAAGCGTGATGTATACTGCTTTTCTACAAAACATCAGGCTACCACAAAAGACGTCCCAGTACGTTCAAAAGATGAGATTACATCAGTAATGAAACGAGACGTTGTAATTGACTACAAAAAGAACAAGACTGGTGTAGATAGTGTGGATCAGCTATACAGTTACCACCCATTCGCACGAAAAACAATGGACTGGTGGAAGAAACTGTTCTTTCATGTTTTCCTAATGTCTGTTTGAAATAGTTTTATTTTGTAGAATGACGTCAGTAAACAGAAAATCTCTCTAGTGTACTTCATGAAAAACGGTAGCTTGACGTTGGTAGAAAAAATGTGGAGGCTTTAGATCTGTAGCGCCAACACCAAGCACTAGCCAGGACAGAAATTTTGGTCATAACTTTCGAGAAAAAGTACTTCCCACTGCCAACACAGTAAATACTACGACAACGTTTGCTCCGACAACGGCAAGAAAGAGACTGGCTGGCGGGTAAGAAAGGAAAGCAGATGGTGGTGCAAAGACTGCAACGTAGGACTCTGCCTACCTCAGGGCTTTCAGGATTTACCACCCGGCCGGCCGCGGTGGCCGAGTCACGGTCTGCACGGCCACTACGGTCGGGGGTTCGAATCCCCCCTCGGGCATGGATATTTGTGCCGTCCTAGTTCGTAAGTAGTTCATAAGTAGTTTGTAAGTTTAGGGACTGATGACCCCGTAGTTAAGTCCCATAAGCATTACAAACATTTGAACATTTGAACTTTTGATTACCACCTACAAGTGAATTATGTATAACATATATGTAATCTTTTTATATCATGAAATATTGAATACAAGAACCTATTTTGAACCAAATTCTATTTATTATAAACATCAGAAATCATGTTATTAAATGTAAAAGTGTTTTCCATGTAAGGTTTCTCATGCTTTTTGGAATGCTGGTTTCACCCCTACCGATGCAAGCATACATAAAAGCTTACATTTTTCCTAATCTGTATGGCATTAGGTTTCAAATGATGCTAGAAATTTGCCTTTCTGGCTCTCATTTACTGTAAAGTTATTCGTTTACGTTGCATAAAAATCACCAGTTCACCTGCACGGTCGAGGTACATACATAGCAGTGTGGAATGTGTTAAAGGCACGCTGGTTCGGTCAGGCCTGAGGTCATTTTGTCGTATGAAAGCTGTATAGAAAACGAAAGAGACTTTCGCGATAGTTTGAGACATTTAACTGCGACAACCGCTCTTTCAGAAGAATTAAGGCAGCTTCTCCTTAACTATACGGTCGTCACCATTAAAACACGTCCACTGAATGTGTGGTCGTGTTCCATTTTTTAGTTATTCATTACTCTTAAGTGTTTCTCCGCCATTAATAGTGTTACTATTGTCTATTTGTATGTCAATTATTTTATTCTTTTTATTAAGGATCAATGCCCCACGTTTATATATGTTTCCACCCGTGTGATTGAACTTGTGTGTTCATGTGATTGTGGAAGGTTGCTTTTAATATTGACTGACTGCCGTGCAATGGCTTACAGTCGCCGCCTCGCGCTTGAGACCTCGTTTACTTTAGTTATGAACTCGTGGCTTCGATTGTCTTCTGCATTGGCGTCTGCTGGGCTTGCTTGGCAAGATGGCGAGGTGGGCTGTCCTTAGTGTGGTACCAACAAAATCATGGTCGAAAGTGGTTACAAAAAGACCTCTCTGGAGCTTTAGAAGAGGATGTTATCTTCCTGAGGTAGCGAGGGTTGCTAGACATTATGCTCTGAAGGCAATCCGCATGGTTTTTAGCGCGCTCTACATCCGGTGTGTGGTGGGGAAGGTTTTCGGCATGGTCTTAGGTTTCACTCTCACTGCGACCATCGAAGTAGGTAGAATCATGCTGAGGGGATGGCATACTGTTAGAACTTTCGTTATGATCAGGCAATCTTGGTTTATCAGTGATAGTTTCCTTGAATAATTCTTTCGCTATGCGAGGCGGAGTATTTCTTAATTTACAGAACTCGAGTAATTCAGTTTAAATTTAGTATTTGCATTGTCATTCTAGTGATGATATTGTTTCCGATTTTTCTCAAATTAGAATAAATGTGTGTGGCCTTCAGCCTTTGTGTAAACTTGGTTTGTCTGAATTTTCTTGTCTTTTTTAACTAACGTTTTCGCGTCATGCCTGTATCCACGAGTATGGTAACTATTTTTCAAATTTTTTGGTCTGATTCCATCTTTGCTGCCTTGGTATGACCGATTGCACCTCGTGCTTTCATAACAGTCTTTACTTCGGACTTCAGCCCTGCTTTTACTAATACTAGCCTTCTTCTATTATGCATTCTTGCATGTGCTTTACTTGCTTATTCTAAATTACTTTTTGTAAATTCTATGTAATTCACCGTGGTCACATACGGCGTGGTACTTAAGGATATATGCCAGTGCCTCCCAGCACATTAGTTCATTTGGTGCATACTAGATATTTTAATTAGTGCTTCAAGACACCTGCCATCTCGTCAAAACACTGCTGACACTTCGTTTCGCCGCTGCTATCAAGTGTTGCTGCATGAGTAATGTGATGCTAGAATTATTCTTGTGTCTGTGACTGAATGAATGTGCCTACCTTTACCCATTGTGTATTTGCAAATTTCCTCTCATATTACCTCCATATACATAAGGGGCAGAAACAATATTTTTAAGGGCAGTAACTTTATGAGGTAATTCACTTTTGTACAAGGTGTGTACTGTATTGTGCTTAATATGGTCTCCCCACGTTTATTTGCATGTTCATTTTATTGAATAGATAATGATTTATAATTTCATAATCCCCACCCCATGTTTAATTATCTATCCCTTTTTATGCACATAATTTTGTGTTTGTTAAAACGTTGGCTGCTCCCTTAAGGAGTGAGCAGTTAGATAAATTTCCATTGCACTGTGGCCACTGGTAAAGAAATTTAGAGCAGCAGTGAGCGTTTTAACTTGCATGTGCAAATCTCAACTGCCCGAGATCTTATTTAGAAAACTAAACAAGCTACTTTCAATGTAAATAAGAATTTAGAAGCCATCGGTCTCTTTTCTAATTGTGAACAAGACAGCTTTATGAAAAGAAATTGAGGAGCACAGAAGATGATTTATTTATTTAATTCACTAGCTGAATACCTGGCGTCGCCCAGTTATTTATTACAATCTTCAATTAGTACATCGTTCCATCGATTTTCTCTTTCTGACCACTTCGGTTTTCTTCTCTCTCTGTTCATCTCCTCCCCTCCTTTCTTACTTTCTTTGTCTCCACTCTCTCTGTTCACCTACTCCTCTCCCCGTCTCCTCCTGTCCTTTTCTCTGCCCAATTCCTCCTCCCCCTCCTTCTGTTCATCTCCGTTCACCTGTCTGTCAACATCCTCTCTCACATTCTCCTCTTCCTCCTCTCGCTCTCTCTGTCCGTCTCCTCCTCTACCTTCTCTCCGTCACCTCCTCCGCCATGACTTGTAGATTATAAAAATTTCCTTAATGGAAACATAGGTTTATGTGCTGACTGTCATGGCGACCAGTCAAAAAATTTGAAAGTTGTTGTAACGTACCTTTCGCCATGCACCTATACAATCTTACGAAATTAGCCTATGTATTAATTCAGGGTATAAGCTACCTTCATTCCAGATTTCATTCAATTAAGTCCAGCCATTTCAGCTAGAAGAGTAAGAAATGTGTTAAACCATTGTAAGGTACCATCCGTCATACACCGTAATGTAGCTCATGTTTAATTCAGGGTATAAGCTATTTGCACCCCAAATTTGATTCAAATCAGTCCATCCCTTTCAGCATGAACCAATAGCAAACATATTAACCCGTTGTAATGTACCCTGTGCCACGCACCATACAGTGGCTTACGAAAGGTAGCCCATGTCTATATCCGACCAGCTATTTCAGCGTGAAGGCGTTAGAAACGAACTAATTGTAAAACAGTCTCCCCCATGCTCCATACGAAATTAATTTCAGTATGCCTATAACCTTCGCGCGAATGCATTCAATGATTTGACAAAATTTCATCGCAATCGAATTTAAGGTATGGCCGTGCATAAACTACGAAGTAAAACATTAATTTTTGTACATTAGAAGATTACTTTCCCAAAGTCCAAACTGGGGAGCAAGTCTCCACGGTCATGAAACGATTCAGTACCTTATGAAAACTGTAGTAACAGTGTCGGTAGTAATAGATAAAATGAAATGTATAGCAATCCTATGCACAGGCTGAAGGAAAAGTAGAACAATCAACAACACAAAAATAGGCCTTTTTCTGTTTTCCCCACGAATTCCTTCACAGGATACAGCGAGCCATGACGACTTTGGACTTGAAAGTGCGTGAGTTACTGACAAGCTTTCTGAATTTTTGTCCTGCTAAGTGAGAATGAATGCGGCAGAATACTGTACGCATTTCAGCACAAGGGTCAAGGATGCGTGATCCAAACACCGATTCGATTTCAATCCAGTATTAACTGTGTGAAAGGTCATAACTCTTGGGAATAAGCGGATATTGTGAACAACTAACGACATTAAATAAAATATTTATTATTCATACGGTGTCTGTTATTTTGGGACATTTCCGAAAGAACAGAGACCAAAAGTTCACAGTAAGGACCGTAAATTTACGAAATCGACATATAGACACATTTCGACCGTTTCGGGGCGTTGGAATATTTTCAACGACAAAGTTGAAAATTTTTGCGGCACTGGGATTCGAAAGCGGATTTAAATGCTACGGGCCAGCCCAATTAGGCTATCCAAGCACGCTTCCCTTACAACCGAAATTCTACTACACCACTGCCCATTCATTCCTCTTGTTTGCACATTATACTGAATTCCCGCAAGGCATCGAACGTTTGAACGGGTCTGCTTTGAATTTGTCATTTCCTGGAGTGCGCATATTTACAATTATTGATATGGTGTCTGTTCATTTCGGACTTGGCACTAACAGGCAATGACAGTTTCAATGCGGACGCATTCAAACGCTCGATGCTTTGCGGGAATCCTGTACAGGCTGCGAGCAAGAGGTATCAACGGGCAGGGCAGTAGATGATGAGAAATCGGTTTGTGTGAGAAGCGTGCCTGGATAGCCTAATTAGTTAAGGCGATCGCGGGCCCGAAGCGGGTAATCTGGATTCGAAACCCGGTCCAGCACAAATTTTCAAATTTGTCGTTGAATTTATTTCATCGCCCTGAAACGGTCTAAATGTGTCAATATTTTGATTTCGAAAATTTTTTTGAGAGGTCCATATCATAATTCTCAGGCTACTGAACGGTCGACGTCAAGACGTTTGCCAGCTCATACCACTCATTCCTGGAACTGCCCGTTTCTCTACAATAAATACCGTATCCCGTAAGCGAATGAAAATAAGCAAAGAATTTTACTCTCCGTGTTAAATGTCAATTATTTCAGATTGTGTTGTAATGGTAAATAAAGCAGCATTTATTTTCTGAACAAGACCCTGAACAACGACTTTCCATGACAGCTTACTGTCTAAACATTTAGAAATCTGAATTGCTGAGTATCACTTATGATATGCCCATTAGTATCAATTTATTTTCTACAAGTAACGGTCGTATTTCTTTAGAATATTTGTGTAGAACATTCGCCGAATATGGTAATTGTCAATGTTTCACTGCTGATTCACTATTCATGTTAGGTCGTGAACCTGGAAAGTTCTGTGTTCGAACTTCCTGGGAATCTTCTTTCTTCCTTTTATATTTTTATGCGCAAAATAGAGATTAATTTCCACCATTTGCAATCAGGTAGCGTGCTTTATCTGACAATCGCCAAAACTAGAAATAAAATGACCTGTTAGTTACCTTGAAAACACCACAGAACCACCATTACGTAAAAACCGTGTACTTACATACCAGAAGCGTGAAGTTAATGTAACGTCCAGATTCTTTTAAAATTCATTCAATTCCTTTGTTTGAAAAACGTTGAAAAGTATGCGTAAATCTTTCAGTTTTAATTCGAATAAATAATCCCTGAGACGGATTTTCGTCTCAAATATGTCGAAGACATTATTGATAGATGTGAAGCATTGAATTAAAATTTGTGGTGCGGCCGGGAATCGAACCCGGACCTCCATGCTTACTAGGCAGACGTCTTAACCGTTAGACTACCACACCACTAACCATTAAGGCGCCTCGGAATAGTCTATGTACGATTTCCCTCCACAACACAAACTTTAATTCAGCTTCTTTGTTCCAAAGATAATTGCCACTACTGCCAAGGCTCTCCATGCAGCGGAATAGCACCTCAGCAATGGACATGGTGGAACAATCCTGTTATGGTGATATAAATATCAATTAATTCGAATAAATAATCCCTGAGACGGATTTTCGTCTCAAATATGTCGAAGACATTATTGATAGATGTGAAGCATTGAATTAAAATTTGTGGTGCGGCCGGGAATCGAACCCGGACCTCCATGCTTACTAGGCAGACGTCTTAACCGTTAGACTACCACACCACTAACGATTAAGGCGCCTCGGAATAGTCTATGTACGATTTCCCTCCACAACACAAACTTTAATTCAGCTTCTTTGTTCCAAAGATAATTGCCACTACTGCTGAGGTGCTATTCCGCTGCATGGAGAGCCTTGGCAGTAGTGGCAATTATCTTTGGAACAAAGAAGCTGAATTAAAGTTTGTGTTGTGGAGGGAAATCGTACATAGACTATTCCGAGGCGCCTTAATCGTTAGTGGTGTGGTAGTCTAACGGTTAAGACGTCTGCCTAGTAAGCATGGAGGTCCGGGTTCGATTCCCGGCCGCACCACAAATTTTAATTCAATGCTTCACATCTATCAATAATGTCTTCGACATATTTGAGACGAAAATCCGTCTCAGGGATTATTTATTCGAATTAATTGATATTTATATCACCATAACAGGATTGTTCCACCATGTCCATTGCTGAGGTGCTATTCCGCTGCATGGAGAGCCTTGGCAGTAGTGGCAATTATCTTTGGAACAAAGAAGCTGAATTAAAGTTTGTGTTGTGGAGGGAAATCGTACATAGACTATTCCGAGGCGCCTTAATGGTTAGTGGTGTGGTAGTCTAACGGTTAAGACGTCTGCCTAGTAAGCATGGAGGTCCGGGTTCGATTCCCGGCCGCACCACAAATTTTAATTCAATGCTTCACATCTATCAATAATGTCTTCGACATATTTGAGACGAAAATCCGTCTCAGGGATTATTTATTCGAATTAATTGATATTTATATCACCATAACAGGATTGTTCCACCATGTCCATTGCTGAGGTGCTATTCCGCTGCATGGAGAGCCTTGGCAGTAGTGGCAATTATCTTTGGAACAAAGAAGCTGAATTAAAGTTTGTGTTGTGGAGGGAAATCGTACATAGACTATTCCGAGGCGCCTTAATCGTTAGTGGTGTGGTAGTCTAACGGTTAAGACGTCTGCCTAGTAAGCATGGAGGTCCGGGTTCGATTCCCGGCCGCACCACAAATTTTAATTCAATGCTTCACATCTATCAATAATGTCTTTCAGTTTTAGTTACATTGAACATTTTTCTTAGTTTTCGTTGAATGCTTCTTCTTCTTGGCTTTATAAAGTTAGTTAAGATATTCATCACAGGCGTACCAAGTAGTGACAACATACATAATCACCGTACTTGTACCTATCACATGGAACATCTTAGCTTACCGTTATTTGTAGAAAGGCATCGTACACCATAATACGGGTAGATTAACATCTTCATCGCATTTTATGCGACAGTCAGTATTCATAGGTTGTTTCGCTGCTTTGTCAATGATCATTTCACCCTTGCAGTGATACGACTGTCTAAAGTTTAAAATGTATAGAAAACATGTGAGAGATAAGAGATGAATCTTACTGATATAAAATGTTTGTATAGCTTATGAGACTTAACTGCGGGGTCATCAGTCCCTAAATTTACAAACTACCTAATACTAAGGACGGCACAAATATTCATGTCCGAGAGGGATTCAAACCCCCGACATTAGTGGCCGTGCAGACCGTGACTGGCGCGCCGCAGTGCGCTCGGCCACAACGGCCGGCTCACTGATATAAGGGCCATTTGCTAATGTTACAGCGCAGTAACGTCACTTGAAACTGAAGAAGCTCTTTTGGCCTCTGTTTCCAGCACAAATTGATGTACTTACATTGAAAAAAAATGATTAATGAATTAACAGAACATGACAACAGAGTTCAATACAATGCACTGAGAAAACTCACCGAAATTTTGGCTTTCTTCTGAATATAATTCAAGCGAAATGTTAAAAGCTGTATTAAAAGTAATAAAGTTCCAAGGTCGATACGTAAGGAGTCACATCTTAACGGATTGTGTGTTCCGTGGTGTTTACATGGTCACTATGATGTCTGTATTAAGAGCCAGGTTACTTTCATCCCTAGTGTTGGCTAAAATCAGACCAACTGTGACAGTTACTTCCAAATATTGTACATGGAGCGACATTTTCACATTAACATTAATTTGCGGTAAGTCTGGACACGTACATTTATTTCTTCATACGAATATAAACCGAATGTGCTATGTTGACATCTGAACAACTGATCCTACGGACGTATATATCTGGCTTTATCGCCAGTTCTTGTCCATATACATATTAGTCATTTATGTTTCTTCATCCATCTGTTGGCAACACAGAAAACGATGATCTCATATGCCACCATCAGCTTATCTCCTCTTCCACTCCGTTGAATTCCATAATATCCACAAACATTTCTATGCCTACTTCTCCTACTACGCTGTCAAGTCTCCTATGACCACTGTTCTTAGTCTTTCCCTTTTTTCTCATACACCGCACCTATCAGCTCATATAGCCTTACCACGACTTTCTCACATGTTTCTGATGTGAACAAATACGGTGTCTAAAGGGACACTCAATTTTTCATAGCTGTCACCTTATAGCTGACAGGCATTACCTTGGCTATGTGGTCTTCTCCCTTGAAAACAATGTTACCTTCTCCCGACATAAGCTATCCTTCTCCTAAAATCTCTCAAATTTTTTTATTCGTAATTTTCAGTTAATCTTTCTCGTACATTAATGTCACATTCCAGGTTCCAGGTCAGAAACATCAGTCACTTTGTTGTGTAATGTCCGAACTCACTATTGTGCTAGGAAAGAGCCCACTCGGAGATTTGATTATCGACATATTCTTCTCGGAAACAGCCTTTCCATGAACGGTTTTGTCCAGTGGATCCTGGTATACGAGAAGAGTCTTTACTGGGTTTTATTCCTTTGACTCATGCTTCCATTGCCTTTGATACCCAATAATTTTTCCACCGTTAGAAGTGATCATCCACCATTCAAAGTGGATGTAGCTTTGTAGCTTTGTGGGGTGCCAAGGCATGTAGGAATTCAGGATAACGAAGATGTCGATCGGGCTGCCCAAGAGGTTTGAAGCGCACCTGATGTGATATAGTGTCTAATTACCTTGCAGGATATTATTTCCTCGTTGCGGCTTACCCCCCTGCAATTGTGAGAGGAGAAATGACTGTCAGTGACGTATAACAACCTAAGGATCCTGAACCCCTATATGCGTCCGTGGTCGACATACTGCCGGTCTGTTAGGGGAGATGAAATCCCCGTTACCCGCTTCCGAATCGGGCACTATTTACCCACGGATTCCTACTCTGACGCGAGATGCCCCTGATTTGTGATGCCTTTGGCATGCAGATTACTGTACGCCACATATTAATTGTGCATCAGCACGCAGAGAGGGTAGAGGCGAAGCCTGATGGTGATCTACCCTCTATGATATAGTCGGGCGGAAACAAGATGATCCCTGCCCACTGGGCATTGTTGCATTCCCTCCCCCCCCCCCCCCCCGCTGCAATGCAACAATGTTCCCAAATAGTTAGTTCGAAGCTGGGCAGTATTGCTAACGGTCGCTGTTGTGTGACAGAACTGGCAAAAGTGCACAGCGCAGCTGGATGCACGCATGCGCAGAGCAACATTCGCGTTTGATTTACTCCAATGATCTGCTACCGCATCCGTCGCTCAAAGCCGATTGGCGCAAGCACCGGGAATCATTGTATTTCGGCTCGACCCTAGGGAATGTGATTCGTCTCCCCTATGGCCTAAGCTATTAGGCTGAAGGTTTACATATATTGCGGAGTGACTGGCGTATCTTTTTAATCAGAGTTCACACCAGTCATGGTCATCTGCTTAGTTGTTTTAACTATCTTCAACTTTTCCAGGAGTCTGCTATTGTCGTCTTCACCTGCAATCATTTCATTTTGTGTCTGACTTCAGCTGCTCACATTACTTGCCAGATTGCTCTACTTAGCTTTAGCTTCTGGATTTAATTCCGACTATGTTCGCAATCCTCATTTCTTAAATTTTGTTTGTTCGGGCGCTAAAGGCCGAGCTTTCGTGCGACCCAGAGAAGCCCTTATCCTATCCACCCCTCAGGACCCTGTTGATATTTGGTGGAGAGGGACCAGCCATAACGGTGTTACATCATACTTTGGGAGACGATGGTTCATGCACCCTTGCCATCGTTGAAGCCGTACCAATCATTCTGCCTCATTTACCTGGACGTTAACCATGCCAGATGTGAATTAGAGGATGGAATATGAGACACTCTAGCCCTATAAACCTGATAGCGTCAGGGTCAACAGAAAAGGACAGGAGGTGATCTAGAATGGCCAGATAGGAAAAATGAAGAGGAGGAGTCTGAAACCAATCTCAGGATGCGATCTCTGGTCTCTAGCCACATTCTCGTTACGTTTGAGTCCGTACCACACTGGCGTGATATTTTGTAGATCCACCACAGATCATAATTCACCGAATCCAGTTTACCATTCTTTGAGTGTAGCGTTCGCCACCGTATTCCAGTGGACAGCGTGCCAGATTGCTACGCAAGGGACCCGGGCTCGATTCCCATTCGGGTTGGAGATTTTCTCTACTCGGGGCTGGATACTGTGTTGTTCTCATCATCATTTCATCATCCTCGACACGCAAGTCGCCCATGTCGCGTCAGCTAAAGACACCAGGCAGGCTGAGCACAATCCCAGCTGGGGTCTAAACGCCGAAAGTGCCACACGAAATCATCATCATCATGAGCGTGGCAGGAATATTACTTAAACAAAATATTTCCTTAGAAATCTCCCTAAACGAAATATTGCCACCTCATGGGAGAGCAAGGAATAAAATCTGTGTAATATTCACAGAATATATGACATCAACTGCGATTGGGCAAAGCTGAAAATGCGTACCCAGCCGGGATTCGAACCCGGGCATCCTGCTTTCTAGGCAGTTGCGCTGACTACACCACTGGGAACACACACAGTCATCACCGCACCTGCAAAGACTACCTAAGCACGCCACCCGTCAGATACAAATTCCCAGCTTCGCCCTGCACACAATACTCAAACTCGTAGTTATTAAACTAATTCCCATAAGAGTAAGGGCTTCAAACTTGCCCACCCCTCCCCACTAACGATAGGATCATTGTCCGTTACCGGCATATTATGTATATACTTGTGGCGTCTATTCCGAAAGAACAGACGTCACTTCTGATCCTGCAGTTGTTATTATTTAATATTCACAGAATATATGACATCAACTGCGACTGGGCAAAGCTGAAAATGTGTACCCAGGTAGAAAGCAGGAGACCCGGGTTCGAATCCCGACTGGGTACACATTTTCAGCTTTGCCCTATCGCAGTTGATGTCATATATTCTGTGAATATTAAATAATAACAACTGCAGGATCAGAAGTGACGTCTGTTCTTTCGGAACAGACGCCACATGTATATAATAAAATCTGTGCTAGATAGAAGATTTATTTAAAAATATGATTTAAAGGTCGTCAATATAGTAGATGAATTGGACCAATAATTTTAATTGTGTGTAACATAGATGTTTTAAGGCTACTTAAAAGTCGCCAATCACCTACCAAAATATAGATGCAAACGTTATAATACGTGCATTAATTTATTCTAAGCAATTGTTAAATGTACATCTTTGAATCTTTATTTCTTCGTGCCGCATGATACTCGCACATAATCAGAAAACTTTCAAGGGTTAAACGAGTCATATTATGTCTTTATGGTCTATTTTTAAGCAAGTCTTTTTACTAAACAACCAATTCAGCCTTTTGATATTCTATTCATTTAATTCTGTTTCTTGTTATGAATAACATTTAAAAAATTTAATAAACTCTATGGTACCATCGTAAAGAGTCTCACTTGCGGTGTAAGGTGTCATTTGTGAGTGAAGTGAGAGGTGCGTGAAATGTGCCATAGAAGGAGCGGCAAGCCGCTGTTGGCAGCAAGTCTCTTGTAAACTCACGTAGCCGGAAAATTGGGCTGCGAATTCAGCGCGGAGGAAGCTATGCTTGTGGAGAAAGTTCTACTGGCGTTGTGGCGCACACACGGACTCAGTAGCGTGAGAGGTGATGTGTATGGCATAGTAATTGGAAAGGCAGGCACGAAATATCCGAAAAAGTAGTATCCATCTTTTACCAACTCTTCAACTTAATACATTTTTCATTTGAAATATATCTCGGGAAGGATAGAAATGGTCTTACTTGGTTAATGCGAAGGAGGTTAGAATAAAGGGAGATGATATTATCTATGCCGAGCGCTTACGTCAGTTGAAGCCTGTCCGCCATCGTGGTCAGTTTTGGAACGTTATTTCTCCGTTAAAACTGTGCGTTAAGTCGACCCACTTATTGTTAATGCATTGAACTGACAGTCAGTGCAAACTATGTACTTTCAAACTTTTGTGTCCCAGTCTCGTCGCCACTTTTGTGTCTCGTTTCCGTCGTAGGTGTCGGTGGCCGAGTAGAAAGACCGACACAGGAATAAAGGATGCACGCTTTTGCAGGTAGGTGGTGACCAGCCAGTGGGACAGCAGAAACTAGAAACACTAGAGTAAATTAGAACGATATATATATATTTCTTAGAGTCTTAGTAATACTTAACTTTTACATAGCTCAATACTGCAGAATGCTGATATATATTTGAGCTAGAGGCCTGCCTAGTGCCTATCCGATAGCCAAGTCTTCACTCGTGCCTATCTGATTCCGAAGTGTTCGCTGGTTCCTATCTCAGTCCCAAGTGAACGATGTCGTTCAGTGGTGGCCACGGGCGGAGTTGTAGCAGAGGGCGCTCGTGGCTGACGTCGTAAGAACGCCGCGCCGTGCGTGCATGGCGGCGCGCGGCGAAAGTAGGTGGCGCGCACTTTAGACTTGTGCGACACCACATAAACAACACACGTTCTTGAAGAAATAGTAATAAATACATACATTTAAATACAAAATACATTTGAAAACTTAATTTTTAACAGCTAATCTGCACACGTTTAATACGTTTGTACATCACGGCACGGAATTTTTATGCCTTTTTAAGTGACATCAAATATTAGCTCTACAATACGAACACTTCTCCAAAACGCATCAACTTGACAGAGGAAGGCTTCACTTTTTCAGCGTAAGGGCGTCTCCCTGTATTCTAACCTCCTTGGTTAATGCCACTGTATCTGTTTTAAGCATCTTCGTCGACACCGGTTACCATGAAATAATTATTATACTGACCCGTGCACCAAATGATTCTAATTAAATGCAAAGGGTTTCGTTAATGTGACCGATGATGTACTGGACGTTGTAACCGTAATGTTTCTGCACCTTTTTTCTCTGCAACAACTGTCGATACTTGGCAAAAAAGAAAAGTTTGAATATTATTAATTAATGTTTAAATTAAAATGTAGAACAAATAGAATGCGGTAAATAATGTGGAAAAATGAATAAATGAATTTACGGTAGCCAGATCTATAGCTCTAGTTTTGACACACACAAATAAAAGTAACAGGACATTGCAGTTACATCAAATCAGGAAAAAGTAACAAATACATGCATAATTACAAGAGTACAAACGACAAGAAAAAAGGAAACCATTACATTACAACACATGCTGTATACATATATGAATGAAAAGTGCCGTTGGTCACTGAGTTGTTGTGTCACACACTCCCCGAAGTATTACCTTCCGTACTGTTAATAACTTCTGTACCTTGAGATATTAATTTTTGATTAGCGCCAAAAGATTACAAGTGGGGTCGAAATGTCAGCCGCGGTGGAGTAGCCGAGCGGTCTAAAGCGTCTCGCTGCGGAGCGCGCTGTTGCTCGCCGTGGAGGTTCGAGTCCTCCCTGGGGCATGGGTGTGTGTGTTTGTCCTTAGGTTAGTTTACCTAGGTTTAAGTAGTTTGTAAGCTACGGACTGATGACCACGCAGTTTGGTCCAATAGATCTACAAACATTTGAACATTTGATCGAAATGTCAGGAGTCTGCAGCTCACTGTTAATAGGGAAACAAAGTACGTCCTTCTGAAGACACATAAGTATCGTGTTTATTGGCTTTATGGTTGTTAGCCGTTTCATGTTGTGGTGGAATACAAAAATTATTTTACCAGTGAAAATATTAAAAATAATTTTCATCATACATCGTAAACTCACGTCCTTGAAATGAGTAACCACTTTATAAGGCGGAAAAACCTTTTGGAGGTCAAAACAATGGAAGCCTAAAGAAAGAGAACACAGCCATGTTAAAGAAACTTTTGTGTCCCCGGTCCTACTAGACAAAACCGTACATGGAATAATAAGCCTATAATCGGCCTCTGGATGGTCTTTATCGTAGGAAAACTGTGTGTTATGACGTTAAACAACAGAAAGACTGGACATAATGACTTATCCTAGAAGTTACGTCACGTAAATGGAAACTTACATTTTCAGCTTTTGTAGATTTACAGAAAGCTTTTCATAATATTCGCCGGATTATATTCTTTGAAATTCTGATAGAAGCAGGGTTAAGATGTAAGGAACTAAAAGTTATATACAACTTGTACAAAAACCAGACACAAATGTTAGGGGTCTAAGGGCATGAAACGGAAGCAGTGACTGGGAGGGAGTAAAGTAGGATTGTAGCCTTTCTCAAATATTATTCAATATTGCCATTGAGCAAGCTGTGAAGGAATGCAAGGAGAAATTTGGAGGTGGAATTACAGTTTGCTATTGATATTGCAATTCCGTCTGAGATAGCAAACGACCTGGAAGAGCAAATGAATGGAAAGCACTGTGTCCTGAATGGAGTTTGTAACGTGAACATTAGAAAGAGCAAAACAATGGTAATGCAATGTAGTGTACAAAATCAAACGATGCTGAAGAAATTAGATTAAGTAATGATAAAATAAAAGCCTTAGATGAAGTTTGTTGTTTGGGTAGCGAAATCATTTCTGATGGCTGAAGTAAGGAACATATAAAGTGCAGAAGGGTTATAGGAAGATCAGCTTTTTCTGAAGATAATGAAATATTTTGACCTCCAAAATTATTTGAAATGTTAGAATGTTTTTTCTGCAGGCATTTGTCTAGAGTATAACATAGTACGTTAGTGAAACGTGGACAATCTGGATTTCAGATGGTAGAATCGTTTGTACTGTCGTCCTATAGAAGAATTCTGAAGATTAAATGGGTGGATTGGACAAGGGTGGATGAAATTAATACACGAAATGACGGAATAGAATGGAATGGCAGAATACAGATTGGGGTTAAGGCAACACACAAAACTTAACGTTACAGAGAAAACTTGCGGAAAGTACCCATCACAGCAGCTGAAAATGTTAAGCAGTTCAATGGTTTAGATTATTTTTTTTTTTTTTTTTGATACTTTCCGCAATAAATAAATGCTTAGATTTTTCACCTTGCAAGTCATTGTTGCTATACCGTGTATTAAGGTTTCATAAAGAAAATAAGGACGAGATAAATCTATCGGACATGGCGAAGCTGTTAATACGGTTGCAGGTTCTAAAAATGAAAAGGTAATGATTTAAAGTAACTGATCGGGATTTAATCATGGAAATATGAGTAGCGAAAGTGATGGCATCTGTACATCATGTTACTTCGGAATATCGAGGAGCTGAAATCCTCAAAGAAAATGAATAATTTAGAAAGGACTGGACACAATTAAATAACTACAGGGTGGAGACATTTCTCTTAACAAAAGAAGGTGTATATTAAAATAATATATTACAGCCATCACACATTACAGAGCGGTCTGCGGACACGTCCACAATGTATAGCCTGAAACAAGATTGTGTGAGATCGCGGTTCCGTGCTCTCGGCTCGCCGGAAGAAAGGAAAGACGAGCGAAACAAACCTTTTCACAGATAAAATATTACGAGAAGGAGGGAATCACGACGACAAGCGTCGTTGATCGATAAAAAATATTATATAGTTTTCAAAATGAAATGCCAAGATCGCACATTAATAATTTATTCACTGACGACCGGTTTCGGTAAACTGTGTCACCATCATCTAGTCAAATTCATAATTCAAGCTGGTCATCTTGTTAAAACAAGTGCAACATTGCACTTAGTCACTATATGAAAAATACACAAGTTAAAAACATGACAGTATTTTGTAAGCCGTCATGTTTTTAACTTGTGTATTTTTCATATAGTGACTAAGTGCATTTTTGCACTTGTTATTTTATACCCAATTTTTAACAAGATAACCAGCTTGTAATATGTATTTGACCAGATGATTTGACCAGATAATTTAATTATGTATCGTTACCGATCGTTTATAAGCATAAAGAGCGTGCTAGATCGTTAGTCTACTACTTAGTCTGAAGATGGCTGGACGGTACTCAATCGAAATATTAGATGAAGTCTATGCGGCTGCAAGCCCGAAATTTATTTGAACAAATTTTACTTTATTTGTGGAAAAAGATATCGATAATAGAAATCAACACAGAAGATAATATCTGGAAAGGAACGACATCAAAGAATCAGAAATAGCAGACAGGAACACTTATATGAATAAAATATTCAGTTTAGAAAGCTTTCAAGGCATAAAAAAAAAGGAACAACTCGCACAGCAGAAAGGAAAAGACAAGAAGATTGAGTATTGGAAACATAGGAAACAACAAAGAAAACAGGGGTAGAGAGTTATTTAGTGATCCCAGTAGGTGAATTCGAAGCTACGAAAATAAACAAAATAAAATAAAAAGAAAAAGAAATGAAATACATGGAATACCAAAGTGCGGCGAATGAAAATTTGTGCCCGGCAGGGTTTCTGACGTGGCATCTGCTGCTCAGACGGGTTGACCACTCCGCCACCGAGTACACAGTGACCAACCCGACTGGAGAGGGCTCTTTCCTGCACGTCTCCCGCCACACCCAAATCTCCATTCGCCATGCTGTCTCTTTCCTATTAACACAGCTTATGTGTTCTGTAATGCTCACAGCCACAATACTGTATTCCCGCATCAGGGAGAACAGACCATGAGGTATTGAGACACAATTGTCGTCAGAAGCTCAGCCTCGGCTTGTACACAATAATATAGTTTTTGACGACGTTACAGCGTTCAATTTAATGAAATAAATCGCAATTTACTATCACTTATGGCTTCACTGTACTACGTTTAGATGGAATACAAAAGTGCGGCGAGCTTCTAATGACAATTAATTGTGTCTCGATACTTCATGGTCTGTTCTCCCTGATGCGGGAATACAGTATTGTGGCTGCGAGCATTACAGAACACATAGGCTGTGTTAATAGGAAAGAGACAGCTTGAATGGATATTTGGGTGTGGCAGGAGACGTGCAGGGAAGAGTCCTCTCCAGTCGGGTTGGTCACTGTGTCCTCGGTAGCAGAGTGGTCAACGCGTCTGCCTAGCAAGTAGGGGATCTCGGGTTCGAATCCCGGCCGTGCACAAATTTTCATCCGCCATCTAAATCTAGTACATTGAAGCCACAAGTGATCGCAGATTGCGATTTATTTCATTAAAATGAACGCTGTAACGTCGTCAAAAAATATATAATTGTAAAAAAAGAAATACCCGGGCAGCACTGGGTATCCAGACAGTGTTAAATACGAGGCGCATCCAGAAAGTAAGTTCCGTTTGGTAATAAAATGAAATTGTACACAGATACAGAAGAAATTTTTATTGCACAAAATTCTACAACTCTTAAACCACTTTTCCCCAAAACCGCCGAAATTTTGTAGGCACTTGTTATAGCGTGCCGCAAGTTTTTGCATGCATCCTTCACGGAAGGTTGCCGCCTGTGTGTACAACCACGTGGTAACAGATCTTTATCATCGCTGAAGTGTTGACCACCGAGGACAGATTTTTTGGTGTAAGAAGAGATCAAGTCGCTAGGAGAAAGGTCCAAGCTGTATGGAGGATGATCAAACAGGTCCCATTGAAATTTCCGTAAGAATTGTTTGGTCACATTCCATGTGTGAGGTCAGGCATTATCGTGAAAAAAAAATCTTTTGACAGTAACTCTCTTCCTTCACCTAAAATCTGTTCTTGGTGGACAACACTTCAACGATGATAACGAGCTGGAAGAACATGTTACCACATGGTTGAATACACAGGCGGCAACATTCTATGAAAAACGCACACAAAACTTTGTGCCATGGTATGACAGTTGCCTACAAAATTTCGGAAGCTATGTAGAAAAGTAGTTTAACAGTTGTAGATTATTGTACAATCAATATTTTTTCTGTATCTGTAGCCGTTAGTTGTATATAACCAAACTTACTTTCTGGACGCAAATGTTTGTATAGTCTATGGGACTTAACTACGGGGTCATCAGTCCCTAAACTTACAAACTACTTACGAACTAGGACGGCACAAATATCCATGCCCGAGGGGGGATTCGAACCCCCGACCGTAGTGGCCGTGCAGACCGTGACTGGAGCGCCTTAGTCTCCTCTGCCACCGCGACCGGCACTTTCTGGACGCGCCTCGTATTTCGCGGAGCACATACTAGCTTCCGCAGACCACAGATTGTGAGCCACTGACACAAATGGGACCATTACTTGGAAGATCCAAGACTATAAACGCGGTGCCCGCAGTGTTACCCATTCGCCGCCATGACTCTACGCACAGACTCTCCGGCCACGCCTCACGCCGCCGAAACTTCTCGGCCATCCTTAACCGCGCGGCTCAGCCTGCTGCTTCCGAGCCTTGTTTCTGGTGGACGCTAAGCCGGGCGAGCAGCAGTGGATCGTCGTGGCGCTTGTAATCCGGACATTCGACACGGAAGTACAAGTAACGAGAGGCTCAGTGGATCGGAAAGCGACAAACGGCTGGGCCGGGTTCCCGCGGCAGCCGAGGAGGGTCGCCCGCAGGGCTCTGTGCGCGGACCGCTGAAAGTCCGCCCGGTCGCCGTGGCGGGAGATTTATAGGTGCCTGCGGCAGTCGCCGACCGGTTCTGTGGCCGAGCGCAGTCAGCCGGAATTTCGCGCCCCGGGAGCACTGATTCCGAAACCCTCCGACGCTCCGAGAAATCATTGCGATCCCGAAATAAGATAAGCTCCCTGCACGTTCCAATGGGAAACCCTCTGACTTTCTTTGCCAGAAAGCAGATCACATTTAATCGTCATAAACACTTTAAGGAGACACCGGAAGGTATCAGATAGATTTTATAATGGTAAGACATAGATTCCGGAACTAGGTTATAAACTATAAGACATACCCAGGGGCAGATATAGACTCTGATCATGACTTGTTAATCATGAACTGTAGGCTGAAAGTGAAAAAACTGCAGAAATGTAGGAAAATAAGGAGATGGGACATAGATAAATTGAAGGAAAGGTAAGTTCTGGAGAATTTCAGAGGGAGATTTAGGCAACATTTGACAGAAACAGGGAGAAATAAAACAGTAGAAGAGGAATGGGTAGCATTGAGAGATGAAATAGTGAAGGTAGCAGAGGACAAAATAGGTAGAAAGGCAAGACCTACAAAAAATCCTTGGATATCACAGGAAATACTAAATTTAATTGATGACAGGGGAAAATATAAAAATGCATTAAATGAAACAGGCAAAATGGAGTACAGACGACTAAGAAACGAGATTGACAGGAAGTGCAAAATGGCTAAGCAGGAGTGGCTAGAAGCCAAATGCAAATCTGTAGAAGAATGTATAAGAAGGGGAAAAGTAGATACCGCCTACAGGAAAATAAAAGAGACATTTGGGGACAAGAAAAGCAACTCTACGAATTTCAAGAACTCAGATGGGAAACCAGTTCTCAGCAAAGAAGGGAAAGATGAAAGGTGGAAAGCGTACATAGAGCATCTCTACAAAGGAAATGAACTTAGAGACGATGTTGTAGGAAGGGAAGAGGAAGTAGATCAAGATGAAATAGGAGATACTATACTGAGAGATGTATTTACAGAGCCCTGAAAGACCTAGGTCGGAACAAGGCCCCAGGAGTAGATGACATACTCTCAGAGCTACTAAAGTCTCTGGGAGAGCCAGCCATGACAAGACTATTTGAACTTGTGTGTAGGATGTATGAGACAGGCGAAATACCCTCAGACTTTAAGAAAAATGTAATAATCCCCATTCCAAAGAAATCAGGCGCAGACCGGTGTGAAAGTTACAGAACCATCAGTTTGATAAGTGATGGTTGCAAAATTTTAACACGAATTATCTACAGAAGAATGGGAAAAGCTGGTAGAAGCTGACCTCGGGGAAGATCAGTTTGGATTCAGGAGGAACATAGGAACCCGGAATGCAATACGCACTTTACGTCTTATCTTAGAAGATAGATTAAGGAAAGGCAAACCTACATTTTTAGCTTTTGTAGATTTGGAGAAAGCATTTGACAATGTTGACTGGAATACACTCATTCAAATACTGAAGTCAGCAGGGGTAAAAAAATAGAGAAAGGAGAGTTATTTATAACTTGTACAAAAGCCAGACCGCAGTTATTAGACCCGAAGGGCATGAAAGGGAAGCATCAGTTGTGAAGGGAGTAAGGGTTGTAGCCTTTCTCCGATGTTATCCAATTAGTACATCAAGCAGGCGGTGAAGGAAAGCAAGGAAAAATTTGGAATAGGGATTAAAGTTCAATAATAATAATAATAATAATAATAATAAAACGTACCTATAGCTTATGGGACTTAACTACGGGGTCATCAGTCCCTAAACTTACAAACTACTTATGAACTAACTAATTCTAAGGACGGCACAAATATCTATGCCCGAGGGGGCATTCGAACCCCCGGCCGTAGTGGCAGTGCAGACCGTGACTGGAGCGCCTCAAACCCCTCGGCCACCGCGGCCGACGATTAAAGTTCAGGGTGAAGAAATAAAAACATTGTGTTTTCCTGATGACATTGTAATTCTGTCAAAGACAGCAAAGGACCTGGAAGAGCAGTTGAATGGAATGGACAGTATGCCGAAGAAAACGTATAAAATGAACATTAACAAGAGCAAAACAAAAATAATGGAATGCGGTATAGAAAATCAGGCGATGCTGAAGGAATTAGATTCGGTAACGAAACAATGAAGATGGTAGATGAGTTTTATTACTTGGGTAGTGAAATAACATGCGACGGTCGCAGTACAGAAGATATAAAATGCAAAATGGCAATGGGAAGAAAAGAATTTTTGAAAAAGAGAAATTTGCTAACATCGAATATTAATTTAAGAGGAAGGAAGTCTTTTCTGAAAGCATTTTTGTGGAGTGTTGCCTCATACGGGAGTGAAACATGGACGATAAGCAGTGCGGACAAGAAGAGAATAGAGGATTTTGAAATGTGTTGCTACAGAAGAATGCTGAAGATTATGTTGGTAGATCGCATAACTAATGAAGAGACACTGAACAGAACTGGTGAGAAAAGGAATTTTTGGCATACCCTGACAAAAAGAAGGGATCGCTTGGTAGGACACATTCTTAGACATCGGGGAATCGTAAATTTAGCATTGGAGGAAAATGTATGGGGTAAAAATCGCAGAAGGAGACCAAGAGACGCGTATAGTAAGCAGATTCAAGTGGATGTGGGTTGCCGTTCTTATGAGGAGAAGAAAACGCTTGCTGAAGATAGAGTAGGGTGGAGTGCTGCATCAAACCAGTCTCCGGACTGAAGACCATAACAACAACAAACACTTGGCATAATCATCATGAAAGAAGTTTGTATACGTGGAAGTAAACAGGCGACACCGGAAGGTAACAGATTGATTTTATAATGGTAAGGCAGATGTTTGGAAACCAGGTTTTAAACTATAAGACATATCCAGTGGCAGACATAGACTACGATCATAACTTACTGGTTATGAACTTTAAAATATTAGAGACTGCAAAAACGGTAGCATGGTCTATAATGAGGTTATCGAAGAAATGTATGAGGAGAGAAAAGAAATCATTCAGAAAGTTAAGGGGGACGAAAACTTAATTGTGCTGGGGGACTGGAACTCGGTAGTAGGGCCGCGGTGGAGTAGCCGAGCGGTCTAAAGCATCTCGCTGTGGAGCGCATGGTTGATCGCCTTGGAGGTTCGAGTCCTCCCTGGGGCATGAATGTGTATGTTTGTCCTTATGTTAGTTTACCTAGGTTTAAGTAGCTCCGGACTGATGACCACTCAGTTTGGTCCGATAGATTTACAAACATTTGACCATTTTTCGGTAGTAGGAAATGGAAGAGAAGGAAAAGTAGTAGGTGAATATGGGCTGGGAAAAAGGAATGAAAGAGGAGATCGGTTGTTGGAATTTTGCGCATAGCACAATTTAATGATCAAATACTTGGTTCAAACGTCATGAAAGGAGGCTGTATACGTGAAAGAGATCAGGAGACAACGGAAGGTAGCAGATGAACTTCATAATGGTAAGGAATACATTTAGAAACCAGGTTTTAAACTGTAAGACGTATCCAGGCGTAGATATAGACTATGACCATAACTTGTTGGTAATGAACTGCAGATTAAAACTTCAGAGACTGCAGAAAGCCGGCCGCGGTGGCCGAGGGGACTGTGGCGCGTCAGTCACGGTCTGCACGCCCACTACGGTCGGGAGTTCGAAAGCCCCCTCGGGCATGGATATTTGCGCCGTCCTTAGGATAAGCTAGTTGATAAGTAGTTTGTAAGTTTAGGGACTGATTACCCTGTAGTTATGTCCCATAAGCTATACAAACATTTGAACATTTTTGCCGTCCTTAGTGTTACCTAATTCATACGTAGTTTGTAAGTTTAGGCACTGTTGACCCCGTAGTTAAGATTCATAAGCTATACAAACATCTGAAACATCAGACTGCAGAAAGGTAGAAATGTTAAGAGATAGAACCTGGACAAATTGAAGGAACCAGAGGTGATTGAGAGTTTGAGAGAGAGCATTACGCAAGGATTGGCTGAAACGGCGTAAAGTAATACGGTAGTAGAAGTGTGGGTAGCTCTGACAGAGAGAGTAATGAAGGCCGCCGAGGATCATGTAGGCAGAAGGACAAAGCCGAAGAGAAATCCTTGTACAACACAGGAGATACTGAACTTAGCAGATGAAGGAAAAAAATATATAAATGTATGAAGTGAAACATACAAAAGGAAGTACAAACGTCTGAAAAATGTGGTTGACAGGAAGTGCAGACTGGCTAAGCAGGAGTGGCTAGAGGACAATTGAAGAACCGAAGAAGAATGTGTAACTAGGAGAAAGACGGATAACGCCTACAGGCTACCACTTCTAAGTCACAATACGTCACCAGATAGTCGAAGACACAATGCGCTCTCAAGGAATACAGAAAAATGTCTAAAATCCCCTAGATTCCAATATACTCCGAAGAGTCTGCACACCATTCAACCAAAGACATTTTAACTGGCTATAGAAGAAAATTTTACAGTGTAAATATTTGAAGCGATAAGGTCAGTTCTTGAATGCTTCCAGAATTTAGGTAAATTTATATGTTCACCCCTCCCCCCCCCCCCCGCCCTTATGAACCACAGACATTGCCAAGTTGGGGTGGCTTGCGTGCCTGAACGATAGGGACAGCCGTACCGTAGGTGCGACCACAGCGGAGTGGTATCTGTGGAGAGAGCAGATAAATGTGTGATTTATGACAACGGCAGTTGCATTTTCAGTAGTTGCGGGGCACAGGTCTATATGATTGACTCAGCTTGCATTGTAACGTCATCTAATGTGGCTTTGCCATGTACTTAGTGCGAATGGCTGAACACAAGGAGAATATAGTCGTTACATTTCCCGACGAAATGCAGCACTACTGTATAAATAAATGATAATTTCGTCTTGTAGGGTAAAATATTCACTAGGTAAAACAGTCCCCCTTTCTGATCTCCGGGAAGGCACTACTCAGGAGGATGTCGTCATCAAGTTAAACACGGTGTGGAGCGTGGAATGTTTTAACCCTTAACAGGATAGACGAGTTATATATGGTTTGGATTGGTGAAGTTCGGTGGTAGGATAAACAGGAATTTTGATCAGGTGAGTACGGGCTTATGGTACTAATGGAGGAGTAGATCTGATAATGAATAAGAAAATAGGAATGAACAGCATAGTGAATGCATTATCGTAAAAAAGACAGACACGAAGCCAACACCTACCACAGTAGTTTATATGCAAATTAGTCCGGTGATGATGAGGAGATGGAAAAAATGCACGAAGAGGTAAAACAAATTATTTACACAGTTAAGAGAGAAGAAAACTTGATTATGTGGGGTAACTGAAAATCAGTAGTAGGAAAGGGAAGGAAATGTACAGGGTGAATATAGACTGGGGAAAAGTAATGTAAGAGAAGAATTTCATGCAGAGCACAATTTAATCATCACAAACATTTGCTTTAATCATCATGAAAGAAGGTTATGAGACATGGACAGACTGGAATGTACCTGCTGGACTTTATAATGGTAAAGAATAGGTTTACAAACCAGATTTTTAACTGTGAGACGTATCCAGGGCAGATATAGGCTCTGACCGTAACTTGTTGGTTATGAGCTGTAGATTAGAACTTAAGACACTGCAAAAAGGTAGAAAATTAAGGAAATGGAAACTCGACAAATTGAAGGAACCTGAGGTAGTTAGTTTCACAGTGAGCATTAGGCAAGGATTGGCTTAAATGATCTAAAGTAATACAATAGAAAAAGCATGGGTAAATCTGAGAGGATCATATAGGCACAAGGACAAGGCCTAAGAGAAATCCCTGGATAACACAAGAGATACTGAACTTAATTGAAGAGAAACTATAAAATATTCAGCAAGTGAAGCAAGGAGAAAGAGAATACAGACGGCTGAAAAATGAGGTCGATAGGAAGTGCAGAGTAGCTAAGCAGGACTGGCTAGATGTCAAATACAAAAGCGTACAAGGAGAGATAGATGATATACATGAGATATGATACTGTGAGAAGAATTTGACAGACCACAAAAAATCTGAGTCGAAACAAGTTGTCTGGAGTACGTGATATTTCGTCTGATTTGCTGATATCGTTAGAAGAGTCAGTTTTTAAAGAAATTATTGTTCTACCTGGTACGCAGGATGTATGAAAAAGGGGAAATATCCTCCGACTTCAATAAAACATAGTAATTCCAATTACAAAGGAAGAAATTGGAAACTAATGTTAAAAATACAGAACTATCATTTTAATAAGTCATGGATGCAAAATACTAACGGGAATTTTTTTACAGACGAAAGGGAAAACTGGTGGAATCCGATCAGTTTGGATTTAGAAGAAATGTGAGAAGACATGAGGCAATGCTCTCATTACGACTTATTTTAGAAGATACATTAAGGAAAGGCAAACCAACTTTTTAGCATTTGTAAATCTGGAGAATAATTTTGGCCAAGTTGACTGTAACGTCACTTTTCTAATTTCTGAAGGTAGTAGGGTGTAAAATAAATCGAGAGTTATTTGCAAATTTTAGCAAATACAGACAGCAGTTATTACAGGGGAAGGACATGAAAGGGACGCAGTGGTTGGGAAAGGAGTAAGAGAGGATTGTAGCCTTTCCCCAATGTTGTTCAATCTGTACATTGAGCAACCTGTGCAGGAATGTAAGGAGAGATTAGAAGAGGGAATTTAAGTTCAGGAGGAAGAAATAAAAACTGTGCGGTTTGTCTATGACATAGCAATTATCAGAGAATTTTACAATCTGGAGGAGCAACTGAATGAAATGGACATTGCCTCGAAGAGACAGTATAAGAAGAATATTAACAAGAGCAAAACAATGCAAATGGAAAGCAGTGTCAGGAAATCAGGCGATGATGAAGGAATTAGATTATGTTATTTTTATTTTTGTGGGGACGGGGGGGTTAAGGGTACTAAACTACGAGGTTGTGAGTCCCGTATTAGATTATGTAATGAGAGAATAAAAGTAGTAGATGCATTTCGTTAAAATTAAAATGTTTGTAAATTTATGGGACTTAACTTCTTTGGTTATTACTCCCTAGGGCTAGAAACTACTTACACTAAGTTAATCTAACCTAAGGACAACACACGCACCCAAGCCGGAGAGAGTTCAAGTTATTAATCGGTTCAGAAACGTCGAATCACCACAAATCATCACGCTGGTCTTGCAACATGATACATGGCGCACTGTGCAGGGTAACATGACGCATGTTGAGGAATTTTGTAGCCAATACTACGGCTGACCCCTACTGCTGCAGTGAGATCGTCTACCTTTTGGGTGCGGGTAGCATGCACCAATGTTCCTACCACCTACATCTGCATACAGATTCCGCAATCAATCGTGTGTCTGATACATTTAGTTATTAGAAAATATGAGTTATTATAAACCCTGTGTATAATTAGTTATTTCATAAATACAGATACCAGATGATATACATTTAATGGTGCGAAACCGGTCTTGACCTAATAAAGATATAAAAGACAGCTCAGGCTGAATATGAAGATTCATTGAAAGGAATCCCTGCATAATTTCCTGTGTTACCTGATGGAATTTCTTAGCAATAATGTATTTCATGTGTGGATGCCCAAATTATAAAATAGTTTGTGAAATATTAATAAACTGGACTTTCATTGCAATCTTCGTAATTATATATATTTTTATTTTCATATTATCAGATGTTTTATGTTAATTTTAGAATGTAATACAACACTGTCTTCTTGACCCAGTACTGGGGCACTTAATAAAACTGCAGTACATTTTTATTGCTATAAATATAAATACATTAACGGAAGTCACATTCAAATTTCCCTCCTTCACAGTTTGAGCAGTCTTCCTACGATCGTCTAAAACGCAATGCAACATTGTTTATAGTCTTCTGGTTGAGAGTCTTCATGTGACTCATCACATCCAGGACAGTGAATTAATCATTCTTTGGAAGTATTGGTTGATGTGTCAACTCCGGGATTTTCTTCAATTCAGAAAAATGATAGTATCTTAGTAAAAGTAGTATTTCTTGCATCCAGAGCCTGTGGTGTTTGCTGCTTCAGAAGTACTTATTCCATCTCCTGCTTTCTGCATATTAGTTGTGAGCTCTATAATTTAGCGTGTTTGGTTTTTCTTTTGGTTAACCTCTATGTATAAAAATATTATGGAGGTTTGTGTGCGTTTGAAAATCTCAAACAATTCATCACCTATTCGTATATGATATATATTTAAAAACAGTTATGTAAAAACATGCGCGTATCCAGTAGTACATTGTATCAATATTTCAAAGCATTTCGCCAAGAACTTTCGGAGATATTAGATTTTGAACATATGACTAAACATGGTTGAAACTTAGATTTCTAAGACGAGATACAGGAGGGTAGACAATGAGGAAGAAATTAGTACACAACAAAAAAGATTAGACTGAGGAATATGCAAAATAACACTTTCTGAAAGTACTGTATAGGACAGACTGGCAGAAATTTTCAAATTCTATAAAGAACACATCAACTGTTACACACACAACCAGTTCATAAAATCAGCAGTAGCAACACATAGAAAAACTTAAGATTCTCCGCCGTTTCGAAAAGTCACATACAATGGATTTAATGGAAGAACTTCAAATTATTGTTTAGCACAAGAAACAAGAAGAAAAAATCGTCAATGACAAATTGGATAGTAAATGGACTAATTTCTCCAAAAGCTTCTCATGTCTTACATAAATAGTAATGTAAGTTTAATTCCTCACAATAACTGTAAATAATGTAAGTAATACGTGACAAAAATGTAACACCTTTGAATATATACCAAACCTGTGTAAGAAGTAACATCTCTGAATATATACATACTCTTTATAAGTTTGTGCTATATTAACATCTATGTAACATGTTAGTTTACAAGAACAGTGTACTGATGTTCTGTATATGCGTGAGATTCTGTACAATTAAGAATACACAATACCTGTAAGTAGAACCTAAAAAACCCCATTTATACAAATAATGTGCAAATAACATCCTAATTCATATTATTCAAACTAAGCTCTGATTGCAGTAACATGTCAAAACCACATAGCAGGAAAAACAGAACGCCACAAATGGATACATTACAATAAATACAAATTAAGTAACAAAAAGCATCAGAAGATGGGAATAAACGCGTAATGCTGAGCATCAAAACTAAGTAACTGGTGAGTTTTCTTAACATAGATTGTAAGCACAAATTGTTGTAAAATTTTTCTAATGTTCCAGAATAAGACATAATCGGATTACTTTTCTGGACATTTACTTTTGAGGAAATTGTAAAAGGGAGGATAGAATTCTAACCAAAGAAATACCCAGCCAAAAATAAATAAATAAATAAAATAAAAAATGAATAAATAATAAAATTAATAAAATAAAAAAAATTCGAAGACAATACAGCATGTTAATAATTGTTGGTTCGCATGGCTCATACGTCGTAATATAGGTACCTTATTTTTAAAAAAAATGTGTTTCTGTATTTCACAAAGAAATGAAACTGTAAAATTTAATGCAAGTCACCAGTGAGTTTCCGAAATTCTGTTTTAATTCATTGAAACATTTTCATCACAGACGGTCGCTGGGTAATAACGGCTCTCATCGAGCCCAATCTGATTAAAGTTAATCTCTTTATATATCAAAAACAAAAGGTAATAATCAACCGCTGATTGAAATAGCTTTTAACTGTAGTCCAGTGAGCTGAAACGCATTAAACTTATGGACCGAGCTTTTTTGTATTCGTGGGTGCTTATTCACAAAGGATTCTCAGACTTTTTGTCTCTGTGTTAAATCTGTGGGAGGTGTTTTGAAGCCGCGGTGGAACAGCAGTGCGCGCTGATGCGCCCTGTTACTGTGCTCGCGGCCGTTCCACGTCTGACGTGCAAGTCCTCCCTCGGCCATAGGTGTTTGTGTTGTTTTTGGGATAAGTCAGTTTGAGTAGTTTATAAGTTTAGGTACCGATGACCATTGCAGTTTGTTACCATAACATTACAAACATCCGAACATTTGGTGTTTTGAATTTCCGTTAAATCGCAGATAGGAAAAACAATCTTTTGTGGAATAAATCTGGGCTACATCTCAGATGTGTGCTACAAGTACTTCCTAATTTTTAATGGATTTAAATATACGCTAGTAGTTGATCATAGATTGCAGATTCCCTGAAATGATTTTCATCTCACATCTAGTTTAGCAGTAGGAACATTAAAATGATCTGCAGAATCCCTCTAGGTTATTTCACCTGCCAAAATACGGTCGTAATTGTAGACTTTTGACCACTCACGTCTATAAACATGTTTCCCCATTAAAATGGGACACATCACATACACATGTTACAACAATCTTACTTTTTAATCCTTTTTACAATTTGTCTGCTAAAAAGGTTTTTGTTGATAGTTTACAATAATTGATAAAATTACAAGTTTCATTATACAGAGATTGCTTGGGACTGACGGACGATTTAGAAAAAAACTCAGAGAAGGACAGCTAGTTTTGTTCAAATGTTTGTATAGTCTATGGGACTTAACTACGGGGTCATCAGTCCCTAAACTTACAAACTACTTATGAACTACCTAATACTAAGAACGGCGAAAATTTCCATTCGAACCCCCGGACCGTAGTGGCCGTGCAGATCGTGACTGGAGCGCTTCAGTCCCGTCGGCCACCGCGATCGGCTCTATATGATAAACACAGTAGTTAAGTCCAACAGATATACAAACATTTGAACAAGACGTCTTACTGCTGCACGAATATCATTATTCGGCATGGTGGCGATTCTCTGAGGAATGCTCAAAATCCGTAGGTAGAGGTCATCAGCTTCTGTCGTATCCTTTTGGTGCCGAGAGTAAGGGAAGTCTTTGACAGTTCCCCTATGTCTGCACCTTCTCCAATTTCGAACCACATCGCTTTGGTTCGGTCCGAGACATCTGGAAACTTCTCTTGATGAGAGTACCTCATAACACAAAGTAACAGTGCGGATAAGATTAAACTCCGGAATTGACCTCTAGGCATGGGCGGTGGAGTAGCCGAGCGGTCTAAGGCACCTCGCTGCGGAGCGTGCGGTTGCTCGCAGTCGGAGGTTCGACTCCTCGCTGGGGCATGGGTGTGTGTGTCCTTAGGTTAGTTTAACTTAGTTTAAGTAGTTTGTAAGCTACGGACTCTTCAGTAGCAACGTGAAGGCAGTTCTGATATATGTTTGCGAAACTCGGAAAATGACTAACCACATGAAAACCCAGCTCCACGTATTTATTAACCGTTGTTTCCGGCGTATTTTAAACGTAAGGTGGCCAAATATAATGACAAATCAATATCTTCGGAGAGAGACAAATCAGCAACCAATCAACATACAAATGTTCTCACAGCCATCTTCATGAAATGGTTTAGTCCGGGGTGGCTTGTATATTAATGATTGTGTAATTCTCATAATCTACGATGTGTGTTGGCCACCGTCTCTTTGTCTTCCTGCTGCTAAAGTAAATTTTGGGTCAGTTCTAAATTCTGAGCCAGGGAACACGATTCTGTTGCAAGAAGTAGTTAGTAGTTCACGCGAATCCTTTAGCTGGTTTTTTACGGCCAGAATGATATGTTTAAAGGGAGCTTTTAACTGCCTCCTTTCAGCTAGAATTAATTTTACAAATGCGGTGGTCTTTCAACGAATACAGTAAGCAGTTTGAGATGGATGTGGGTTGCCATTCTTGTTGAGTGCAGTGAATTGTGTAAATAAATTAAGGAAATAAAATGAAAAGTGAATAATTAGTGAAGTAAAAATGAGAACTTAGTTTTGTTCAGAAGATTCAGGCACAGGCGAGTACAAAAGCAGACCTGAGGCACCATTCCTAACATGCATCGACCGGCTAACACAGAACATTGAGCAGGTGATGGTGGAAGCCGATGATTCAGCGATCAGGACACCTGCCGAAACTACAAACTGTTAAAAATGTGACCTAATTTTACAAAAATGTTCAATTGTTTGTATAGTCTATGGGACTTAACTACGGGGTCATTAGTCCCTAAACTTACAAACTAGTTATGAACTACTTACGAACTAGGACGGCACAAATATTCCATGCCCAAGAGGGGATTCGAACCCCCAACCGTAGTGGCCGTGCAGAACGTGACTGGAGCGCCTCAGTCTCCTCGGCCACCGCGGCCGGCGCTAGTTTAGTATTACCGCGTTATAGGGGAGAGAATGTCACGGAAATCATGCACGATTTGATGTGGAAATCGTTAAAAGAAAGCCGTTATTTGTTGCGGCGAGTCTATTTGCGAAATTTCTTTCACCAACTTTCTCTTCAGAATGCTAACATATATTGTTAGCACCCACCTACATAGGGAGACACGATCATCATAATAAAATAAGTGAAATCAGATCGAAAACAGATAATGTAGGTGTTCCTCTCCCCCTGAGCTATTAATAATGGAACTGCAGAGAAATATCATGAAAGTGATTCGATGAACCCTTTGGCATGTGACTTGCAGAGTATCCATCTAAATGTGGAATAGTCACGTAAATTTCATTTTTCTTGCATTGACTTTTGTAAAATCTGAAACGATCTCCTTTAACTCAAGTGTGTCCGCTGTTTCTCGTTCAATTGACAAAATTTCCAACCCCACACGTTTCTCTTGCGTCACTGTGGATCGCAGATATGTTTTTATGAGTTTTAATTTCGAGAAGCTGCGCTCACCACTGGCTACAGACAGAGAAAGAGCAAGCAACACTCTTAGTGCAGTAACTAAATTAGGTACAATGTATATAAGTGCCGGCCGCGGTGGACGAGCGGTCTGTGGCGTGTCAGTTACGGTCTGCACGGCCGCTGCGGTCGGGGGTTCGAATCACCCATCGCCATGGGTATTTGTGCCGTCTTTAGTGTAAGCTAGTTCATAAGTAGTTCGCGAGTTTAGGGACTGTTGACCCCGTAGTTATGTCTCATAAGCTCTACAAACATTTGAACATTTGTATATTAGTCAATTTTTACAAATATAACTCAGAACTCTGCTAGCAATGGATTGTAATTCATTACATAGATCAGTAGCATAAGTATCTTTGGAGTCTTGGTGAGTTACAGACTCTTCGTAATTAACATATGATTCAAGAATAGCTTTTGGAGTTTTGTTTCGTACATCATTTATGTTGTACAGACAGCCAAATACACGATTTACCTTGTTAATCTGATGAAATCTCTACAGTGTCGCCAGCTTTGATCCCGGGATGATTAGTAGCAAATTGCTACTCGTCTATTCATTAAACACTCACTAGCTTCTGAAGAGTCAAAGAGAATGCTTGTAAGATTGAGTTGCGTCTTGTCTCTTGCCTGTTGCTCTGTCTTTGTGTGGTAACCGGAAATTCACCCTCCTGGAACCGCAGCGCAACAGCAAAGTAAATCGCGCCGCGAGCGCATGAGGGTTGGTCGAGCACGACAGATTTGCCGCCCCCCAAATTCGAGCGCCCTAGGCAATTGCCTAGTTTGCCTATATGGACGAGCCGGCCCTGACTCACGTCGATCTTCAGTTCACGCTCCTGTAAAACCTTAGCATCGTATACCAAAGAGCCCGATAACAACCACACCTAGCCGGGCACATACTACCCGGAATTCAGACATTCAAACGCTTACTAGTAATCGCGCTGGCCTCTACCTCCCCGCCCCCCTTCCCAACTGGACATATTCATTACCACCAATGCATGGGTAACCCCAGCACGGTTCTCACTATAGTAGAGAAGAAGTACGACGATTCTTGGTGCTTGGCGCCAACCGGCTTTGAGCGCCGGCTGCGCACACGGGCCGATTCGCACTCGTCGCGGCTGCGACTCATCCTCGACGCGATTCCGCCCCAGTGGGGGTTGGAACACTTGCGGGGAGTGACACTTGCGAGGAGTGACACTTGCGGGGAACCTGGGGCCCTTGGGGCTGCTTATGGCTTTTCCTGGGTAGAGGCACACCAAGAAGTCTAGCACTGCTGTTGTCAAGTTTCCACACTGTCAACACAGAACGCACTGCACAGAACCGTTGAATTATGTCTTGTGAATGTATTTACAAAATCTGCCATATGAAAATTTTAGTGTGAGTCCCAAATTTGTTTTTTTCTATAATATCATTAAAAACATATAAAAAATTCAGAACTCGAAAACCAGTGAAGTTATGGACTTGAAGCATTTTGTGTTGCTAAATCTTTACGTAGTAGACACGATTCTAAAATTTGGTTGATATCGCCAAAGTAACGAAAAGTTAAATTTTTGGTGTAATCTTCGCCGTGTAGACTGTATGTTGTAGAAATCTACGCCGAACCCAATTATAATCATACCTCTGAGAAGAGAACGTTGTTTGCACTTCTCCTGCGTTTCTAGTCGGCCGTGCTGTGCTACGTAACGACATCATACCGTTCCATTTTACCGAGAGCTATATATGTATTGGTGTGATGTCTGTTCTTTCAAAATAAGACATCACACCAATATATGTATCATTTAGACGCAAAGATTCTGGGTTCTGTTTTCATCGCTAACGCGATTAACAACGTTAGACCTCGTGTGTAAACAGTTAAAGGTTATGTGTGCCACTGGAAAAATGCATAAGTAACACCTGTTGTTTAAGACTTGAAGATGACCTGAAATTAGCCGAAATCGATATCTCATAGTAAACATAAGGTGTAGCTGTCTATATTTCATAATGCAATTTCTAACATATTTAAAAGCTGCTCAAAACCACCTACAAGAAACCTTTATAATGAGATTGTATATAATTCCACGGTCAAATTGTGTTTTAGTTATTTGTAGAAATACACCTAAAGATCTGCCGTTGCTTTTAGTGCCTTGATCAGCTGTTTATTTTTAGAGGTATTACTAGGGACAGGAAAAATTCGCATTTGCGATAAATTCGAATATAGATGCGAATTCTGACTCAAAATGCAGTAAATCCGAAATTGTCATAAATGGTATTTTGGTGTGAAACACTATTTAATCAGAAATATTGCGAGGTAACTTTATTTTCTGCCCTTAAATATGTACAAAGTAAACAGTAGGTACCAGAAGAATTCACATTTTTCAATGAATACGAAATGTAAGCCCATGCTAATTTTGGGCCGGAATGCGAGAGACGTGAATGTTGTAATATACGCTATTTTTAGCGAACGTCCCGTTACTACTGCTCCACCTCGCTCGGTGGGCCTTTCCCTGATTACGGCACAGGTAGCGGCTGGAGGGCGTGCAGTAAGGGTGGCGTATCCCTACTTGTGGAACACCCTGTTCACTACCTGCAGCGTCCGGGTCTCCTCGCAAGTGTCTACACATTCCCTTTCCCAGCAAGTGTCACTCCCCGCAAGTGTCACAAACTCCGTGGGACTACACACGTAAGTAAATGAAAGGCCGCCAACGGGTAGATTTGCACGCGTCTCGTAATCGTCTCGAAGTCGTTGCGAGCGACTCTCGTCTCTTTCGACCTGCAGTGCTCGGGAAAGTTCGAGCGTGACGAGTGGATCGTACGTCATGGAGGTAATTTTCAATGTATTTTTTTTCCAGTGCATGAAACATTTTATAGCCCATGAAATCTACATGCAATCACTGTAATGAACTTGTAATACACAAATAAGTACAAATGTATAAATATTTTCATTATATCGTGTGTTGCAGCTCTCAATTATTCAAGAAACTAACTGAAAACCCGGCGTTGCCCGGGTATTAATTTATTCCTGCTATTTTTCAGGTATATATTCATTTGTATAAGAACTGTATGTCTGTAAACTCTCTTGGGAATACAATTGGTAGTAAAGAAGTAATAGATTAAAACTTGGTGCCTGATGTACCGGTTTTCCATGAACGCCATTGTTTACGTGCTCATATCTCATGAAATATGTGTCGTTCTGTGATACAATTTATAATGTACACTCAAATACATGCGTGTATACTATTTGTAAAATTTCCTACAGCTACAATTCGTAGTCTCGAAATTATAAATTGTAACGTCATACCGAAAGCTGTAGTTTTAGTCCACGAACAGTGGAACGTTACTGTTTATGTGCTCATATCTCATGAAATATGTGTCGTTCTGTGATACAATTTATAAGGTACACTCAAATACATGCGTGAATACTATTTGTAAAATTTCCTACAGCTACAATTCGTAGTCTCGAAATTATAAATTGTAACGTCATACCGAAAGCTGTAGTTTTAGTCCACGAACAGTGGAACGTTACTGTTTATGTGCTCATATCTCAAACTACGTGTCGTACTGTGATACAAGCCGGCCGCGGTAGCCGAAGTGACTGAGGCACTCCAGTCACGGTTAGCACGGCCACTACGGTCGGGGGTTCGAATCCCCCCTCGGGCATGAATATTGGTGCCGTCTTTAGTCTTAGGTAGTTCATAAGTAGTTTGTAAGCTTAGGGACTGATGACCCCGTAGTTAAGTCCTATAAGTTGCACAAATATTTGGACATTTTGAACTGTGATACAATTAAGAAGCTACATTCGACTATATATATGTATACTGGCTGTAAAATTTCCTGTCGCTGCAATTTGTAGTGTTCAAATTATAAATTATAACGTCGTACCGAGAGTCGTAGCTTTACTCCATAAACAGCGGAAAAATAGTAAGCGAGAACTCTTTTCCTTTCATCATTTTGCTGTGGTTGCCAGCGAGAAAACGTTTAATAAAGGTTTGAGATTGTGTTTAAAGTTTGTTTCGAGTCGCTAAGTACTGTCATTCTTATACAGTGTATTTCGAAAGTCTCGCCGCCTTATATGGAATTTTGTGCGATTTCTATTGGTTATGACGTAATATCTTTTGAACCATGTGGCGTATGTGATTCTTAACCATGCAGCAATTGGTACCTCACGGTACCTTTCGCCGCATTATATGGAATTTTGTGCGATTTCTATTGGTTATGACGTAATATCTTTTGAACCATGTGCCGTATGTGGTTCTTAACCATACAGCAATTGTTACCTCAAGGTAAGGAATGTGTGTACCAAATTTGGTTGTAATCGGTCTAATGGTTTAGGAGATAATTAGCAGCATTGTCGCAAAATGCAGCAGTTTTTCTTGCATCTCATTGTTTATGACGTCATATCTCCTGAACTATATATCACATCTGATTCTTACAGCTACGGCGACAGTCCTCGTGGATTGAAGCTTACCTGTACGAAATTGCATAAAGATAGGAACAAAACTGTAGATTTTTATGCGACACTTACAATTAACGGACATTCTGCTTTATATATTAGATAACATTCTTTTATATCTCAAACTGATGTTTATTTACTTTCTTATTGGAGACTTGTTTCGGGCATATCCCATTTCCTGAAGCCAAGTTATTTATATTCTGTAGAATGCTAAAATTTTCTATCAGTCTCTTGCAGTTGTTTAGCACCAATGAACGACCGATAATGAAAATTCTGCTTAATGTACGCATAAACCCATGACACACTTTGTTTCATCCTTTTCTTGCGCCGGTACCAGTAAAACATCAGAGCATGCCCCTAATCACTAGAACTGCCCGTTATACGGTAATTATTGGAGGAAACAACCATCACCGCTTTGTACCTACCTGTTGGAAGTCGCAAGCTGAGTGAAGGTAATTCGAGCCCGCGACGAGTGCCCATCGACCCGTATGCGAACGGCCGTCGCTGGCATCGCGAGGTTCGCACAAGACGCGCGCGACGGACGAGACGCGAGTCGCACCCACGACGATTGAGAAACGACCCCTGTGCGGGCGGCGTAAGTCAAACGCGGACATTGCGCATGCGCACGTCCGGCTGCGCTGTGCACTTCGTCAGACAGCAGCGACCGTTAGCTATACTGTCCGACAGCGAAGTGACTATTTGTCAACAAGGTTACATTCCGTTTCTGTGATCGGGGCAGTCTCCAACCCCAGCAGGCGGAGCAATGGATCATGTTTCGGCCAGGCTGTAGAAATAAATTTTTAAATTGTCCATACAATACCGACCTAGTGTCACTGCGCCATTCGCCAGTCACAGTCTGCACGGCCGCTGCGGTCGGGGGGGGGGGTTCGAATCGCCCCTCGGACATGGGTGTTTGTGCTGTCTTTAGTATAAGCTATTTCATAAGAAGTGTGTAAGTTTAGGGACTGATGACCCCACAGTTAAGTCCCTTAAGCTTAACAAACATTTGAACTGCGCCATTTTGCATGATACTCGCGGTATTTCGCCGATTCCTGTAAGAGTTCTAGTTTAGTGTGCTTCCGCGTGTGATGAGTAAAGTGGACAGAGCATTACGTCTGTAATGTGTGAATCATTCTAATATTTGTGTCTAGCGGAAAGCGTGCTGTAGTAGACCGTTCTGACATAGTTCTGCTTAGTAAGCAGGTGACAGTGGTTCAGTTCCAACCTGCCACATAGTTATATCTTTCGTCATTGATTTAACTTAAGGCACACTGGCACCCAACATCATCGGTTCCTATGTATCTTAGTTATTTCTTACCTTCATAAGTACAAACCGGACAAGAAACAGCTTCGACACTTAAGAAACAGAAGTTCCTCCTGACGTAAATTCAACAGTTAAATCACTCAGGCTAAGGCCAACAGTAGAGTGATTCATGCATTGTATTCGCACTACTAAATACCTACGCAGAGAACCAGAGATACGCCAATATATACCACCCTCAACACATAAAACGTCATTTCCCTAGGTTTGTTTATTACAAATTTACTAACAGTCATCTTTTTATAAAGCGCTTTGTGTGGCGTATTCTTACGTAGTAATTCTCTTCTGTCGTTAAGACCGTCACGTAAAGTTATTTTGCATCTTGAAGATACGTGTCGCAGTCACGTTGGCCGTCAACCATACTGCTTTGTTGACACCGAGCGTTATATCCATCTATGATTATTTAAATAACTATTATCTGTCGGTAAGACCGTCACGTAAAGTTATTTTGCATGTTGAAGATACGTGTCGCAGTCACGTTGGCCGTCAACCACACTGCTTTGTTGACACCGAGCGTTATATCCATCTATGATTATTTAAATAACTATTATCGCTTCAGCGCCGGCCGCGGTGGCCGAGGTGACTGAGGCGCTCCAGTCACGGTCAGCACGGCCACTACGGACGGGGGTTCGAATCCCCCCTCGGGCATGGATATTTGTGCCGTCTTTAGTCTTAGCTAGTTCATAAGTAGTTTGTAAGCTTAGGGACTGATGACCCTGTAGTTAAGTCCCATAAGTTGTACAAACATATGAACATTTGAACATTTATCGCTTCAGCGTGAACGTCAATCAAGTGAAAGTGACGCTACAGGACACGAAAAGGGCAGTAGACAATGTAACAAGGAGATTAAACTGCCTCATGCATTCGTCGTACTTGCTGTGTCCCGTATGAGGAACTTGGTTCTGCCAACGTAGGTCGGGCCGTGCAAATTGTTGTTTCAATCAATGAAGCGCACCGACGGTGGGAGGAAGTTTCAGGTAGGCTACAGTCGACGACCTGACTGTCAAGAGGCGGCGAAGTAGGGGGTTCTCAATGGACAACACTAAACACACTAATAGAAAAAATATCGCACTTGAAAAACGACAAGTACAAATGAATCATATAGGCGACAACAAAGTACGCAGCGAAATAACATAGTGCGTGGGTTGGCCAATCTATTGAACCTACAAGGTGATAGCTATTAACTTATATGAGACGAAACGTAGTTACAAACAACGGCGTGCACACATGGAAACATCACTACAGCTATTCGGATTTAGGTTATACCACTGTCGATATTCCAGCCTCTAGCGACAATAATCTGCAGCAGACGTATAAGAAAATCTGTGACGCACTGACGGGTCGGAATATCTATTTTGCCAATGACCGCATAATCTGATGGTTTTAGCTCAGCAGGGATTTATAAGCTATTTTCCTACACCTTGTCTTCTACATTTACATCTTCTTGGATACTCTGCAAGTCACACTGAAGTGCATGGCAGACGGTTCATCGAACAACTTCTATGATTCTTATCTATAGTTCCATTCCCTAATACAATACTGGCCATTAAAATTGCTACACCAAGAAGAAATGCAGATATGCAGATGATAAACGGATAGTCATTGGACAAATATATATTATACTAGAACTGACATGTGATTTTATTTTCACGCACTTTGGGTGCATATATGCGGAGAAATCAGTACCCAAAGCAACAACCTCTGGCCAGTATAACGGCCTTGATACGCCTTGTAATTGACTCAAACAGAGCTTGCATGGCGTGTACAGGTACACATGCCCATGCAGCTTCGACACGATACCACAGTTCATCTAGAGTAGTGACTGTCGTATTGTGACGAGGCAGTTGTTCCGCCACCATTGACTAGACGTTTTCAATTGGTGAGAGATCTGGAGAATGTGATGGCCGGGGCAGCAGTCGAAAATTTTCCGTATCCATAAAGGCCCATACAGGACCTGCAACATGCGGTCGTGCATTATCCTGCTGAAATGTAGGGTTTCGCAGGAATCGAATGAAGGGTAGAGCCACAGGTCGTAACACATCTGAAATGTATTGGCCACTGTTCAAAGTGCCGTCGATGCGAACTAGAGGTGACCGAGACGTGTAACCAAGGGCACCCTACACCATCACGCCAGGTGATACGCCAATATGGCGATGACGAATACCCGCTACCAATGTGCAATCACCGCGATGTTGCCAAACACGGATGCGACCATCTTGATGCTCTGAACAGAACCTGGATTCATCCGAAAAATTGACGTCTTGTCATTCTTACAACCAGGTTCTTCTTTGCGTACACGATAGCAGGCGCTCTTGTCTGTGTTGCAACAAGGGTCTCCGCGCTGATAGTCCATGCTGCTGCATGCAAACGACGTCGGACTATCCGTGCAGTTGGTTGTTGTCTTGCAAATGTCCCCATCTGTTGGGTATCGAAACGTGGCTGCAAGATCCGTTACAGCTATGCGGATAAGATGCCTGTCACATTGACTGCTAGTGATACCAGACCGTTGGGATCGAGCACGGCGTTCCGTATCGCCCTCCTGAACCCACCGATTCCATATTCTGCTGTCATTGGATCGCGACCAACGCGAGCATCTCCTCCTTACACGAGGCATCACAACAACGTTTCAGCAGGCAACGACTGCTATTTGTGTATGAGAAATCGGTTGAAAACTTTCCTCATGTAAGCGCGTTGCAGGTGTCGTCACTGGCACCAACCTTGTGTGAATTCCCTGAAAAACTATGCAATTGCATATCACATCATCTTCTTCCTATTTGTTAAATTTCGCGTCTGTAGCACGTCATCTTGGTGGTGTAGCAACTTTAATGGTCAGGAGTGTACCTCGTGGGTAAAATGAACTACAAATTCTTTCTGTTTTCGTTTTATTTTATTTTATTATCATGATCATTTCTCGCTATGTAGGGGGGTGGGGGGCTAACAATTTGTGTTCGAACTCAGACGAGCAAGTTGTGAAGGAAATTTCGCAATTAGCTCTCGTCGCAAAAAATAACGCTTTTTTTAAATGATTTTCACCCCAAATTGTGCATCATTTCCAAGAGACTCTGTCCCTTATGTCGCGATAACACAAAACTAGCTGCCATTTTCTGAATTTTCTCTAAATCGTCCGTCAGCCCCACCTAGTGTGGATTCCACAATAGCCATACAAAAAGGAGTAGCATGTGCCCGGATCCGGAGAATATGGTAGCCAATCCAGACCCACGCCAATGGTCTCTGAGTACATCGGAGTGTCCTAAAAAATGTTCAAATGTTTGTAGAACTTATGGGACTTAGCTACGGGGTCATCAGTCCCTAAGCTTACAAACTACTTATGAACTAGCTAAGACTAAGGACGGCACAAATATCCACGCCCGAGGGGGGATTCGAACCCCCGACCGTAGGGGCCGTGCAGACCGTGACTGGAGCGCCTCAGTCCTCTCGGCCACCGCGGCCGGCCGGAGTGTCCTCCAGTACGACGAACACTCACCTGCTTCGGCAAGGTCTACTTCTGTCTCGCTTAAACCACTCTGGATTTAGCGGATGAAATCTTCTAATACTTTGACGTGCCGTTCGGCAGTCACCGGGCAAAAAAGAAATATCCGTGAGTGAACATCTTACGCAACACAGTCAACCGTTGAGGGCAAAGAGGCTTCATGATCGCGAAATTGGTATTGTCCGTCCCCGAAATTATTTATTAACGACCCCAACTAATGGGAAGTCGGCTTCGTCGGTAAACCAAATCATAATTTGCAACAAACTTTTGTTAGTCGTCCTTTGGACAATGGTCAACTGTCTTTCTATATCTCTGGTACCTAATGGCTGACTCGTCTGAATTTTGTTTGGGAAGAGATCTAGGTCTTCTGCAACAATTATATATTTTTGACGACGTTACAGCGTTCAGTGTATGAAATAAATCGCAATTTGCGATCAGTTATGGCTTCACTGTGCTGGGTTTAGATGGAATACCAAAGTGCGGCGAATCCCGGCCGGGCACAAATTTTCATTCGTCGCACTTTGGTATTCCATCTAAACCTAGTACAATGAAGCCATAACCGATCGCAAATTGCGATTTATTTCTACAGCAGCTGGTTTGAAATATTTCCTGAGGGTCATTTCAAATGCAGTCTGGCAGTGTTTTAATATTATCAGGACATGCCAAGTGATATTTTACATATCTTTTATTGTTTGACATGGTTATGGTGACAGAATATGTAACAACATAATGAGTTTCAAAAAAATTCAAATGTTTGTAGAACTTATGGGACTTAACTACGGGGTCATCAGTCCCTAAGCTTACAAACTACTTATGAACTAGCTAAGACTAAGGACGGCACAAATATCCATGCCCGAGGGGGGATTCGAACCCCCGACCGTAGGGGCCGTGCAGACCGTGACTGGAGCGCCTCAATCCCCTCGGCCACCGCGGCCGGCGTATAATGAGTTTAATTTACTTTTCCGATGATGGTTCTTAACCGAAAACGGTAAAGTTGTAAATATAATAAACAGCTGATGGTTGCACTATGCATTTTTTTTATATTACGGCTGTTACCACATTTCTAAGGAAAAAAATTGTATTACTACTACGACTTGCGCGAAACTAGGTCCGGTTGTCTTTAATTTGCACACATAGTAGTTCTTCACAGACAATATACTCTCAGGAACCCTTTATCGCGGTATTTTCACCTTCAAATGGCCGATAAGGACAAGGCGCTAGTGTATGCGTATGCGCATTCCCACTATGTTCCACGGCCGCGTAATTACAGCGTGTTACTGAAAACCGTTCAAAAGTTAGGACAATTTTATTTCATATAGTGCAATAAATTTCACGCTGTAATTTGGGATAATGATAGGAAGAGAGATTTAGAAACCGACACGGAAATGGACAGTGACCACGTAACAGAGAAGATGGAAAAGAGATTAACAAAATATTATAGATCAATAATATTATCTCATTGTTATTGGTGTATAATATTTTGTGAAACTCCTGTTGATGGCAGCAATCTGCCAAAACCGGTCGAGTGTAACGAATAAAAATGTTATACGGATATGGACCCAAGAATGAGATTTTCAAAATTTGATGGACAAGTGTAAGAGCAGTAGTAACAACTAATATCAAAATATTAGGGAACTGTGGGATTCCGCCACTGTTGAAAAGACGCAGTACACCTGTGTGTATGTGTAGAGAATTTCACAGCATAAACATAGTAGTAGTAACAATTATCAAACTTTCAGAAAATTGTTGCTTTCAGCAACCGGTAAGAACAGATAATAATAGAACACTAGTATCACAATTACGAAGTCCGTCTCCGTAGTTTAGTCAACAGCGTAGTGGGTCGCCACGCACGGGTTAAGAGTTCGATTCCCGGTCGGGTTGGAGACTTCTTCTGCTTGGGGATTGGGTGTTGTGCTGTCCGATTCATCATTCCGTTATCATAGACACCCAAGTCGTCGAAGTGGCGAGACCAAATGTCTAGCACCGGGCAGGCCGATCACAATCCCCGCTGAGATCTAACGGCCAGAAATGCCACAGGACCACTACCACTGCTATTACAAACAGATCATGTTAATGATGGCTGAGAGTAGACGAAGATTCTGCAGTGTATGGATGAATAAGTCATGGAAAGGCAACTGTAAATTGCCGTTTTGTTTGCTGGCTGGAGGGTGCGATGCAGCTGAGTAGCATTCAACCTTCTGTTTCGACCGGCTGTTTACCAGAGGTAAACATCGTCTCATAGTGATGTTACCCGCGGACGACCTTGGCCTTCCTTTTTTTTTTAACGTTTCCTGTTGTCTGAAATAGCGCCCAGATCCTGGAAATCACACTTCGGGGAACTGCAAAAGATGCAGGCACCTCCCTCTGTGTGTGTCCAGCTTCCAACCTTCCTATGGCTCTCCATGTCATAGTTTCGGGTAAGTCACTTTGTTCTCACATTGCAATACCTGCTCACTACACTATCTTAAGCCAACTGTTTGCGTAATTCGTGTGGTAGACACAAATCAACACGAAACCACTCTCCAGCAACTTTCTGTTATTGCCACTATCTCGGTTGCCGTAATGTTATTGTTTTCACTACATAGAACCAACAGAAAGACATCAAACCATTTTAGTTTATTCTTCCGATGACATTACTTCACAATCTAGATATCACAAGTGATTCCCTAAAAGTTTTGACCACTTTGATTAATTGATTTTTTAACACATAAAGTTGGGTCATGTCATATGACACACCATTTATGTAGTATTATGCATAGTTTCAAGTAAGATAATGTGACTAGTTGTATTATATTGCCACGAGACAAGACACGTCATTCTTCTTTCTCCTTGGCCGTGAAGCTGAGACGACAATGGATACGCGGTTCCCGTTCCAGCCGGACGACACTCAGGATGACTATGTGAAACAGCTCATCACCAAGATCAAACAAGCAAGACAGCTGGATCGCATACCGACACTGGACGCACAGGAGAAAGATCATAAGCGGTATAACGATTAGCACCGACATGTTGTGTACAACCCAGGGGATCTGGTATGGATTTTTACCCCTGTACGAAAAATTGGACTATCAGGAAAGTTATTGAAGCGATACTTTGGTCCGTATCGTGTAATACGCCGCCCGTCAGATGTCACATACGAAGTTGAGGATTATGAGCCACCGTCGAAACGACAAAAACGAAGAGAAATTGTCCATGTCCTCCGCATGAAACCTTACTACGATCCTGAAGAGCAGGTAGGCGACAATACCTTCTTGTTAAAGGACTCTAGGGACGGTAATGATACTGATGAAGCTACGAGAGAAACATCTATCGTCGATAATCGTGCAGAAAGGAAGGATTCTCCAGAATCACCATACAGAGGACCCATGACAAGATCAATATCCAGGGTATAGCAGCTGGCTCCAAAGGGAACATTAAAGCGGGTCGCTGTTTCTTTTAATAGAGGGAGCAATGCCGCGAGACCCATCCTGAAGCAAATGCCGGCATTGGGCAAGGGGTAGCGTCACGGACTGCTGTGATGAAGGTCGCCGGTTCAATTCCGTCCACTAGCAAAAATTTATTTATATGTAAATTCCAGAATGATCTACATGCTTCTTATGTTCACTTGTCATTTGTACTTGTTTCTTGTGTTAACTGAGTTGCTTGTTATCAAAGGCGAACATCTGTCGTTTGCAAATAACTGAGATGAACGCCATTTTTTATTACGAAACGTGGAGTTAATACGTATGCATACTAGTTTGGTCTTCATTTAGTTGCAAATGATCACCTAACTAGCATGCATACGTCTTAACTCCACGTTTCGTAATAAAAATGGCGTTTATCTCAGTTATTTGGAAACGACAGATTCCGCCTTTGATAACAAGCTACTCAACTATTCTTCTAATTTCTGGTACAATCTGTCTGTGTATAAATAGCAGAGCACTCTGTCCGAGAGGCAGTCAGTGCTTCATGTACATTTCAGTTTGCAACAAACCTGCTTCCAGTAAGTGCTGTGTTCCTGTGTTCACTAGACAACCCTGCCTTCGAAGTCAAGCCTGCTTCAATTTCAACGCGAAAATATCACTTATGGCGTAATCTCCACCCCCCCCAACGTGATACTTCTCATAGTGTTCAGTATGACACTACGTACCATTGACACTACGATGCATTCATTTCCACGCAAATGCATCTCCTCCCCCGCCTCTGTAGTTCTAGGATAAAAAAAAAAAAAAAAAAAAAAAAAAAAAAAAAAAAAAAAAAAAAACACTCAGTGGTATGAAGACTTCGTTATATAAATATTTGAAAATGGTCTGCTAATATTTACTTTGCGCAGTAATATTCACGTTTCTTATAACGTCATAGGGCAATGTTTTAAATCTGTTTAATTATGGAAGAATTTTTATACAAATCTGTTTTAAAAATATTGATTTATCGGCCATAAATAAAATAATATTTTGGTTTTTATATATCTACATATTTATTTCATAAACTATAGGAGGTTAAATATTTGTTAAAACTTCTACCAAAGCATAGGAAGCTGAAATTTGTAGCTGTACGTATTCTACTGCAGGCGTAATTAAAGTAAGTATTTTTCGAAATTCCGCCCCTTTGGTAACAACATTAGGGATGAAAATTCAATTTAAAACATCACTTTGAAGTGACAGCTACGAAAACTGGTACTTGGTGACTCAGTAGGAAATTTTAAAAAATATGTGTTCCAATACATTCGGAAATTCATTCTGGGTGAGGGTGTAATAGGAGGTGAAATTTTTCTTGAAAATAAATTATTATTATACATCTGAAGTGTATAAGGAGCTCCACCTATGAAAAGCTGTATCTGACTTTTTTGTTAGCAATATCTGTTAAGGCATAAAAGTATATATGAAAATGAATGTCGTCTACCTATAATGAGAAGTTCGCTAGAAGAGAATTCTGGTGGTCCCTGACATGTAACTTGAGGTAAGTGATCAGCTGTTAGTGACTATGGAATCAACTGTTCAACAAGATTGTATAGTAAGATTTTCATTCATCATATCAGTATTTGATCTATTTGTAGAATCTAATAACCTGCCAATCAAAAGCTACCTTATCAAATACTTGAAATAATTTATTCATATGTGGTTATGTTTCGTTAGCTACATTAATTTATACGTTGAATATTATATTTAATATGGTTTCTATTTTGAAGGCTCCTTGTGAAGAAAATTTATCTCAGAAACTTTGACGGGAAAATTTGTGACAAGCCTGCACAGTACTTCTAAATCAGCAACTGCGGGCTCCGGAACTTTGGGACTCGACGTTAATTAGATGTAATGCCCTCACACATGTTACTCTCAGACGAGCGACATACTTTTCACACCATGCAGAAACGATATCCAGCAGTACAATTGGACCTACGATTTTTGTGCCGGTAATACAAGTCGACAACTTTTCGCTGTAACATTCGCTGAACTGGTAACTTTTAATTTAGCTTTGACTGGCCAAAGATCAGATAAGTGTTCTTTATTAATTGTAATACACACATTAAAAAGTATCAGTTTACTTCTGTATTTCCGTGAACAACTTTTAATCCCTGTACTATATCAATAGATCGTCGGCCGATCAATGTATCAGGGACAAAATTAATAAATTTCGACTGACAATAGTTAATAAACCGAAAGTTCTGTATAGTAGGTAGTTTGAGAACAGTAGGTATTTTGGTATCAGGTATCCCGTCTGGCTGCTGACAATTGATATCTAGCATTATTCGCATCGAATGTTTCCTGAGTAGCCGGCCGCGGTGGCCGAGAGGACTGAGGCGCTTCAGTCACGGTCTGCACGGCCGCTACGGTCGGGGGTTCGAATCCCCCCTCGAGCATGGATATTTGTGCCGTCCTAGTTCGTAAGTAGTTTGTAAGTTTAGGGACTGATGACCCCGTAGTTAAGTCCCATAAGACTTACAAACATTTGAACTTTTTTTTTTTTTTTTTTTTTTTTTTGTTTCCTGAGTAGCTTTTAGAAAAGGATGTACTCTTATTTATTTCCTCTTTCTCGAATTGGCGGGGGCATTGCCGCCTAACACCTATCCCCTCTCCCAGTTTCGTACACTCACGTAAGCAACTCGCAAAATTATTATCAGATTGAAAAAAATTCCAGCAGCTCTGCTGTTATAACTTTTAATAAAACATATCCCCGCTAATTAAACGTAAAATTATTCGTCTTACGTCATACTCGTACTCTGTGGCAAAAGCCCGAGATACACCACGCAGCCTGTCTGTTTTTATCCCAGAGCAAACATGACTGTACTTGAATGAAACTTTCCCTCTGCAGCGGAGTGTGCGTTAATATGAAACTTCCTGGCAGATTAAAATTGTGTGCCGGAACCGGGACTCGAACGTGGGACCTTTGCCATTCGCGGGCAGGTTTCAGTTTCGAGTCCCGGTTCCGGCACACAATTTTAATCTGCCAGGAAGTTTCATATCAGCGCACACTCCCCTGCAGCGTGAAAGTTTCATTCTGGAAACATCCCTTAGGCTGTGGCTAAGCCATGTCTCCACCATATCCTTTCTTCCAGGAGTGCTAGTCTTGCAAGTTTCGCAGGAGAACTTCTGTGAAGTTTGGAAAGTAGGAGGCGAGGTACTGGCGGAAGTAAAGTTGTGGGGCGGCATCGTGAGTCGTGTCGGGGTAGCTCAGTCGGTAGAGCGCTTGCCCGCGAAAGGCAAAGTTCCCAGGTTAGAGTCCCGGTTCCGGCACACAATTTTAATCTGCCAGGAAGTTTTAGGACTGAACTTTGCGATTGAAATTTTCGGAATGTTTCAGCAGTTCGTTCCTTTACGCAATATGAAGATTGTCGGAAAAACATCAGAAATTTTAAAACGGGTATGTGAGTGTAGGGAAGACAAAATTTAGAAAATTTGATTCTCAGTAGTTCGTAAACTGTAAGGGGTAAATAGTATCAGCATGTGAATAATCAGCATATGAATAAAGCTTCTTATGTCTTTTTGAGCACTGAAAATGCAGGCTTCTGGCTTCAAATACGACGAAGCTACAAGCCGGTAATAAGTACTGAGAGTTCCTTTGACAAAAGGGTGGCACACTGTAAATCAGCGCTATGAAGTAGCTCAAACACGTCTTCTAAGAGTTACGATTGGGGCATTTGTTAACGACATCAATAGGTAAAAGGAATTTGAAAGAAAAACTGCAATTTAAAAGGTACGCTAGTTATCGAAGTTACATTATTTCACAAATACTGACAAGAGAAATGTTTCGTATTTTTGGGAAATAGGTGAAAAGACTAAAAAAACGTGACGCTGCCTCAGTTTCCTGCAGACGTACGCATACTTCGTGTGGCTAACGGAAAATGCTGCTAGGATTTCTTCGCGGTTCCCCTCCAGTACCCTGCGTGCGGTAGATCGGTGGGAGGTGGGAGAAACTGGAGCCCCATAAACAAGAGAAGAGGAATCAGGGTAATTTATTTCCTTCACGGCAACACAAATATTTTTCGCCTCGGGCCGTCAGGAAGCAATATTTCAGATTGTGGCAGAGATATAGCTGGGCGGCGGAAGTGCAGTGAGTGAACGCTAGGGCGGGGGTGGAGGGAGGGTGCGAATATAAGTCTCCAGCCTGTTGCGCCGGCGTCCGGAAATAAATCGGACACGGCTACCACGCCTGTGTTCCTACACCCCCACCCACAACCCTCAGTCGGCGCTCTCAACGCGCACGTAGCGTGTCTGGCGCGAATAAAGCAGAAAGCAGACTGAGTGCTCAGCGTCGCAATGTGGATAGAATTTGCTGGGAAGCTCTTGTGTGATGCTAGAATTTTAATGATCCATACTGAAATTGTTGAAGATTACCTGCTAGATGCAGTATGGCAGTGAGAAACTGCTAGAAGTCCTTTTGTAAGGTCGAATATGCTCTGGGATAGACGAACGTTTAAAACGTTGCTTAGCACTTCATTTGTATTATTTAATTGGACTTGATCTAAAACTCAGTTGTCAATTGTTACAATGCGAAGTAGTAACGGATAAGGAGGATAAGACTTTTTAGCAAAGACACATATCAAGGAAGGCGTTGCACCACCACGATACTACGGATTCATGAGCCTTTAGATAAAAATGGAACATAGAAATACAAAAATGAAATGAAATAAGAAATTTTTCAGTCAACAGTTGCAAGGTTGTTGTTTTTGTTGCGTCATTGTCCAGTTATCAGTCAACAGTTGCCAGGTTGCCACCTTTTTATCAACTCTCATAACAAAAACGAGACGTGTTGCAATCGCAACTGCGGAGATTGCCGCGGTGGAGTAGCCGAGCGGTCTAAGGCGTCTCGCTGCGGAGCGCGCCGGTACTCGCCGTCGGAGGTTCGGGTCTTCCCTGGGGCATGGGTATGTGTGTTTGTCCTTAGGTTAGTTTACCTAGGTTTAAATTGTTTGTAAGATACGGACTGATGACCACGCAGTTTGGTCCGATAGATTTACAAACATTTGAACTACGAAAATTGTGAAGATGATCATGATGACTTGAAACATGTAACTACTGCAAAATAAAGAAAATTTAAAAAACACTTGCAACTGTTGACTTACAATCGGACGATAAAACATTTCATATATTGGTGCAGTTGTCGACTCTTGCAAGTCGATTACGTCGACTAAAGTAAAAAATAAATAAATAAATAAAATAAAATAAAATAAAATAAAATAAAATAAAATAAAATAAAATAAAAATAAAACTATTCAGTTCACTTGAATCTCCATGGGAAGAGAAACTTACAATTTTAAATTCAGAATTCGAGGTCCACATTGCTGTTTATCCCAGTATCCCTAATAACCGATATCACGTCCTCATGCACTGATGAATCCTTGAATTCGTAGTGGTATTCTGTTTCCTAGAGCATCAAGTGACTAAATGTTGAAATGGTTGTAAATCTAAGGGACTTAACAACGGTGGCCATTAGTCCCTAAGCTTACAAACTACTTACACTAACATAAAGTAACTTATGCTAAAGACGACATGAACACCAATGCCCGAGGGAGGACTCGAATCCCCGACGGCGAGCGGCCGCACGCACCGCAGCTGGGCGCCTTAGTGTGCACGTCCGTTCTGCCACGGCATCAAAGGTCTGTTGGTCAAGATTGACCCGTTCCTCAACGCTGATTAGGCGTAGATCTCTCAGATTCGGTGATGCGTTGTCCAGAGACATACTGTTCAAAGTAAGTAATGCATATTCGATAGGATTCTAGTCTAGAGACCATGCTTACCATGTTAATCTTGCAATGTCGTAATTATGAAGGTACTCATTCGCAAGATTCGGAGAATAAGCGAGAGAAATGTCGTCCACTGAGAAGAATCCCTTATCGATATTTTGCCGATATGGTCGATCTCGAATTGCACGTCTGAATATGTCACCCATGTATGGTGTTTAGGATCGATTGTCTTATACGACAACCATTGACTTAGGTTGCTTCGTATAATGCCACCCCAAAACTTCAGGGAACCAGCAACTTGCAGCACTCGTTGGGCAGAGTATCTAAGACATTCAGGCTGACCAGTCTCCCACTTAATACGTTTCCGACGATTGTCAGGAAGATACGAATTTCATTTTAAAATTACACTTAAAGTCAGAACTGCATAGTGTCTATTTGTTAAAGATGGACCTCACCATGGATGTCGGGAGTGCTGCTGCATGTCGTGTACCCTATTACATAAACACTGAGTTGAAGCATCTTAGCCGCTGTGGAATGGCCGAGTGATCTAAGGTCCCTGCTTATGGATAGCGCGGTTGCTTCACGTCGGAGGTTCGAGTCTCCCTCGGACATGGGAGTGTGTTGTCCTTAGTTTAAGTAGGACTGATGAACACAGTTTCACTCCCTCCATAGTGGATGGATTTGGGGCGAAGCTGATTCGATTATGTAGATGGATGAAAATACCATCAGCTGTATTCAAAATCTTTATTAAATTCTGTGCGACCGGTTTCGGTGTTACATCACACCATCTTCAGGCTCTCGTTGTGTGACATGAACAGAGCAAGAAATGACATACAGACGCAAACTCACACATAAAATCACCAACATATACTAAAACAGGGCATAAATATAGCGTACTCAACAGATAATTCTGTCGAAAAATACACACCAAAAGTAACAAAAAGCACAGATATACACAAAAAATCTGGACTATATAATGCAGCACATGTGATGGGTGATATATAGACAGTCCAGTAGGACCTTTGATGTCAGATATGAAGAACACATGAGAGGCTGGAAATATGGTATTTGTCGAACATTTAACAGAATCACAGACAAATCTTCGAGGAAGATGAAATGAAAATAATTAGAATTAATAATAATAAAAACACCTTCTCACACTTCAAGAAAACACATTTGAATTGGGTAGCCATTAAAACCAGTATCCGTAAATTTCTTGCTCTGTTCATGTGACACTCTCAAGTTACACTCTTCAGACTCCCGTTGTGATTATTATTAAAAGCACATTTGGATTGGGTAGCCATTAAAACCAGTGTTGTGTTACACTCTCAACAGCTTGAGAGTGTAACATGAACAGAGCAAGAAATTTACGGATACTGGTTTTAATGACTACCTATTCCAAATGTGCTTTTAAAAATAATCACTCAACGGGAGCCTGAAGATGGTGTAATGAAACACCGCCACCGGTCGCACATAATATAATGAAGATTTTGAATACATCTGCTGGTATTTTCATCCATGTATATGACAAACACAGAAGTTAAGTCCAACAGTTGCGAAAGTTGCTTCAAACAGCATTTTGGAAGTCTTCGTTTTTGAAGATGAAACAACTGCTTGTGTTTGTTGCAATTTATTTTATTTCTCTCAGAAGCGTTTCACCTTTTACTTTAAAGGCATCTTCAGTGGGATCTACAAGTACAATTTTCAATTTTTTTGTGAGATTTATTGTTTCGAGATTATAAACAGTTCGAGTATTCTTTTACATAACGAAAGAAGTTTTTAATTGCATTTTGGTTGTCTTTTCAACTATCTTCTGCTACTTACTCCATCTGGTCAAGGCCACATGTAGCACATTGTATAACTAACACACTTTTCGTAGTTTAACAGCCACGATTTGCTTTCTGTATTTTGTGGTTTCATCTGTTTTGTTGTGAACATAACGAAAGGTATGTTGGTTGCTAACCTTTGTGTGTGAACAAAAAGAAAGAGTAAGAATGTTATTCGAAAAAGATGTATAAGATGGAGAGAGAAAGAACGTGTGTGTGTGTGTGTGTGTGTGAGAGAGAGAGAGAGAGAGAGAGAGAGAGAGAGAGAGAGAGAGAGAGAGAGAGGGAATATTTTGTGTGTGTATGATTGCAACGTCTATATGAGAGTGGTAGAAATTTTGGTGTTTAGTTGATTTTTGTTTTGATTTAAATTATCTGTGAAAGGGAGGGGGGGTCAACTAGAGTCTGAGGGATTGCGCTATGTAACTATTTTATCTAGCAGAGTAAACAGTGAATTGTTTGATATGTTTACTTTATCATTCCGCATAATTTTCGGCTTTTGTTTTCTGTATGTGATAATTTTCTTGAAGTGTGAGAAGGTGTTTTTATTATTATTCAACTAATTATTTTCATGTCATCTTCTCTGGAGATTCGTCTGTGATTCTGTTAAATGTTCGACAAAGAGGAATGGTTTGTACCTTATTTCCAGCCTCTCATGTGTTCTTCATATCTGACATCAAAGGTCCTGCTGGACTGTCTATATATCATCCAACACATGTGCTGCATTGTGCATCCCAGAGTTTTTGTATATATCTGTGCTTTTTGTTAGTTTTCGAGGGTATTTTTGGATAGAATTATTTGTTGAGTACACTATATTTATGCCCTGTTTTTAGAATATGTTGGTTATTTTATGTGTGAGTTTGCGTCTGTACTTCATTTTGTGTCTTCTTTTACATTGCTGTGGTTATTCTCGGCAATTGTTATGGCATTGGGTGTTTGTGACTGTGTTTGTTTGTGATTTTTTTGTGTTATTTTTATCTTGTGTTTTAGTTTGGTGGCTACGTCATCCTTGCTTTATTATATCCAGCTCTTTTTGATAGTTTCCTTTTCTGAGTTAATGGAGCATATGTCGGAGTGCGGCCTGTTTCTGTAAGGGTAGGGGGTTGGAGGATCGGGAGATAATAATTGTCAGATGCTGTGGATTGACGGTAAATGGCAAACATATACTTGTTGTCGTGTTTCTTGATTGTGAAGTCTAGAAAATTGATTTGGTTATCCTGTTCTCTTTCAATATTTTTGTGTATCTTGTTGATGTCCGGAAGAAGTTTTTCAATTTTTGTTTGAGGTTCATCTATTAAGCAAAGGCTATCATCCATATACCAAATACATTCAAGAAATTTATATATTGTTGTGACTATTGCACTTACGATACACAAAATAGTCACAACGGAAATACATTTATATTACAAAAATAGTTGCAAATATTCCTCCTACCTTGCGCCCTCTCTTATCTCACTCCAATTAACTTTTAACTTTGTTAAACCTCCTGATTTTGTTTTGAAAGGATGATTCCATAGTCGTTCATTATTTTGTATTTCAATACTGAAAGAGATCATATGTGTCATTCAGTATGCTTTGTAAGACCCATCTTTAAAGACAGACGCAGTTGGAATGTTGTATGCTTAACGGTGTTCCACTCGCTTGGAGCGAAGTTATCCATGATTTCACTGAAGTAGACAATAGCTGGGTTTCATGATCTCTGATATATTTGATCTTCTGCAATTCAAAACGGCATCTAGAGTGTTCATGTACACATGAATAGCATGATAAATCACAAAGGATTGGCGTTTATTGCATCGCTATAAGTCAGTTCCATTCGGAGAAAATGCTAATCTAGGTTTCAGTGACATAAAATCCGCAGATAGCGTATCCGTGAGTCTCACTTGAATCCCGAGCCGCGCTAGGTGCGCACTTCTTGTATTTAAAACGTAGCTTCCTATTTTTTGCGGCTGGAATTGACTTATTACGATGCCACCAACGCTATTACTTTTGTGGTTTTTCATGTTACTGATGACTACGAAATAATGTGGGTAACCATTTAAAAAACATAATCTTTTATTGAAATTACTATTTATTTACGTTTTAGGTCTAGTAATTACTTTCATAAGCCCCTCTTTACTTTCACGACCGTGAGTAATTTTCCGGTATCTATTGAAGTTCGCGAGATACTGTTGTTCTGATCATATGCGGGGTTTACATACTTTTGGGGTCAAATGACTTTTTACTATACGTTGCTTCGGCATGTAGCATTTAGCATTTCAATTGCTAAAATGCTATTCAGTTCAAAAGACTCATCACTGTGATTAATCATTTTAGTAACGACAGTTGCGCTATTAACTGAATAAGAAGATACAGAAAGCTACAGATTTTTGGAATTGATGTCTATGGCCATTCTTCATTTCAAATTGAAAGTCTATGTTACAGAAACCATGAGTAACTCAATGGACATTTCCGAAACTTTTCAAACAATTTTTTTGCGGAAATAGGCGTAGATCGTATGCTTATTATTTCCGACACTAAGAAACTTGGTAGTTGTTTGCTATTAGGAAAGCATAATTACAAATTTGAATTTAGGGATCCCACTGCAAACCTATGGCACGTATGCTACACCTTGTTCTTTAAGGTAAGTTAAGTATGTAGTAGCCAACAAACAGTTACGTCATATTAACTCACGGAAAATTGTTTCAAATGGCACTAAGCTGTTACCGTGTTATTTCAATTAGCTACTACCACACATCTCTGTTTTAATGTAATTTTCCTTAACAATACCTAGCATCTCAAGGAATTATTAGAAAATCACGAAATAGTATTAACTGTATGCGAGATCATTAAAAGTTTATGAAATAATTAACAGTTAACAGCATAAAAGTAATCTTCTAATGATACCCTCAGACGTCTGCATATCTGAACTGCATCCCACAGATGAGTCAGTCAAATTCACGATGAAGACGAAAGTCTATACCATAGATTAATTTTACTGCATCACTATATTATTATACTCATTTCATTACTGATGCATATATCGACTGAATTTGTACATTTTATTTTATCTAAAAATAATCAAAATTTCAAAGTTCAATTTGAAATCGTGAAATATCTCATAATTTCAGACTGTTTTCTCGGATGTTATTTTTCTATAACATTTTAGTAGTATCCTACATTGAAAGATTACCCAGAAACCTAGAAAAATTACATCTCTGACAACTGTTGAGTACTGTCAATGATTTGTTGTCTCGTACAGTAGTTCCTAATCTTTATTTAAGTTACCATTATTTATACAGTAATAAAATACTAGTAGAAAGCCCGTCGTTGATTGTTGTTATTTTTAATTTTTATTGATACTTGTTATTCATCTCCTCTACCGTCCTCTCTATATTCCTCTTTCCACAACTTTCTCCTCGTATTTCCCCCTCCCTCCCCATTAAATTCTCTAATTACCTCCAGATCTTCTCCATCCTACCCAGTCTTTCCATCCGTAGTCGCTATCCACTTCCTCTATCGCTGTTGTGAACAAGACAAAATGTACTTCATAGTAACATTTCTTCCATTACGTATTTTTCACAAGTTTCATTAATCAATTTCCTCCTACCCCGTTTCGACGTTCACCTGCTCCTTTCCTTTTACTGTTCATCTGCTCCTCTCACTTATCCATCTTCCCTCCCTCCACGCCCTTCCCACTTTCTCTGTCAATTACTTGTCTCTTCGCAGTTTACCATCTCTTGCCCCCCTTGGCCAATCTTCACTTCCAGGCATCGCTCTCTGTCCATAACTTCCTCCTAACTCTGCACATCTCCTGCTCCTCGTCTTTCAGTCTATCTCGATCCAACGTATATAAAAAAATTGCCTTAATCTTTAAGATTTCTTGTTATCCGTGAAACGATGTTTTTTGGAATGTGCCTAAGCCATAGACCAAAGATAACACAAAAGTGCATGTCCCTATCTCTGCTGTGTTGTGGTTTGAAACCAAAATCCGAGTCAATTGAATGAGTATTCGTTATCACGAACAACAGTGTTACTAATTTACAGGTGAAGTCAAGCTTGTCGTATTCCTATTACACGTGTAGAAGTAAAGGTAACGTGATTTCTCCATATTGCTGACATTAATGCTGTGAATGTCGTTTATACATGCGATAAGGTGGAAAGTATAGTCAGTTCCGTTTCCAAGCAACAGAATTACACATTCTCAGTGTTTGTGTTGTACTATTAATTTCTTTTTACTTTTTTTCCAAACTTATCAGTGTGATTTTTGATGGGAAGATTATTTCAGCGTGTTTTGACTGATTATATATGTCAGCATGTAAATAATTTCGTGCAGATCTGCCATTAATAGCGTTACACAATGCTGAAGATGGATACAGACTCTTCATTATCACTATAAAAACCAGTTCTTGTCACGCACATCAATAATTTTTTGATCACATTATTATTTAAGGTAAACAGGCAATATTTTCCTTGTTTTACGTTCGGCTTCACTGTATCTGGTAAAAGTCATAAAAAACAATCGCTTGTATTACATTAAAGTCGGACATTATGGATGCAAACCGATTACAGGTATCTATCAAATCATGGAAAAACTTTTCACATGTATTGCTGGGGAATCGTATGAAAACTGATGCTGCTTGTGAGACTGGTATTTCGCCTTCTGTGTAAGATTCAAACTAACACACAGAACAACAAAAAGACTCATTCGTTGAAGAACTGAAGTTCTGTTGCTTATAAAAAAGAACTGTGAATATATTTCACCTAGGTACTGGTAAAAACTGTAACCGTTGCATTGATATTGCGAATTGCGGAGGACTTACGCCCATAGTACTAGTGAATGTGTAATGAGAATACGATAAAACGTTTTATTTTCGAAATTTACGCTTAATTTCCACAAGCAAGAACTGCGACTCTCTGCTGCACTTGACATTGCTTGTAATGATGAACAGGGTTTCTGCCCCCAGTCATATGACTTAGGTGTTGGTTTCGGTATAATGACATCGCGCGCAGTGTATCTTATCTCTGGTCTGTGCCCTACGCTATGCACCGTACAGTAACTTTCGGAGTAAATGAAATCACCATGCTATCGGTTGCGGACTATGGATATTTTCAGCATGAAAGTATGAAGACACGTGCAAACGCTGATGGAGATCGCTCAAAAGGTGTCCAAGATTTTTACAAGGTACCCATATAGCATCTGTAACGTTAAGTGTGCTTAATATCTTAAAAATGCGGATAAAATTGTAGATTTAAGTTAATAATCAGAGACCTTTAAAGGCATAGATTAGCCTGCACGTGCCAAGAGGCGCTTACCCAGTCACCATATGACGTGTCTCTCAGCGAAGTCTACAGCGCTGACGTACTTGCTTACGCTGCATTTACGGTCGAGTTTGGAAGGCGTTTGGTTAACCGTAAGCCGGGCTTATGGTTGGTAACGCTGAGGTGGATGAAGCCGGTCGTGGGTGCATTACGCGGTAATCCTAGCTTAGGGCTTTCAGCTCCGCTAAGAACTCACGAAAGGCAACTTAAGACCGCATCGACCGCTTGATGCCCCTCCGTAAATTTCTCTCTTACAACAGTACGTAACTCATCACTTGGTGGTTTACATATTCAGCAGTATGCATCACGAGACATATTGCTGTCTATGTCATTGGAAATTATAATACAACTGCGTAAATTGTGGCTCTACTATTTTACTAACAAGGAGATCTTCCGGCCTCGGACATTCATTTCGGGATGAGATTTAGCATGTTAATGTCTACTCATAGAAATTTAAAAGCGCATTATCCTGAAAATTCCGAGAAACGGGGATTTAAAGTTTAACTCTCGAGCGGTCGCATTAGTTGAGTCAGCCAGTTTGCTTTTTCGCTCTGAATTGAAATTACGCATTATTGCTGTGTTGTCGGTTCCACCTATCTTTTGCACTTTAACTCATCCTTCACCTCTCAACGATGTGAGGAGTCGCCAGAAACGACACGTGGTTCGGATTCCACGTTAAGCTGTAGGTCCCCTTTCCCCGGTTGGATAACTGGGGTAGGCTAGGGACACGCAAGTCGCCGAAGTGGCGTCCAATTGAAAGACTTGCACCAGGCCAATGAGCCACACGAAATTATTATTATTATTATTACGCTTGACCTCTGCCGATGACTTGTATTTGTAGCGACCACACATTGGCTACAAGTTCAGCTTATTTTTGTCTGTGTTCTTTCTGGTTTACAGAGTTAACCACAGTACCGGTGATGTAAATATATTTTTTATTGTAATTGTAAATACCTTCTTTATGTTAGGTTTAAATGTTTCACTAGCAACAATATTTTACTTTTCTTTTTGGTTTTACTGCCTTTTCCAAAAAAAACAGGGTTATCTACGCAGGAGGTTGAAAGACTTACAAATGAAGATTCTGACGACAACTACTCTGAATTTGACTGGTTTGACGGGAGAGAAGAACTAATAGAAGTTAGCGATCACAGTAGTGAATAGTTCCTATAGAGGGAAGAGGACATTATACATCTTAAAGAAAAGGAAATGCTACCTCATGAAGATAAATATTGTGACGAAAATTATGGTAATATATGTGGGTATTTTGTTGGTAAGGATATCAAAACTCAGTTGTCCAAGGAAAGTGTAACAACCAAAACGACAAAAAACGCCCAAAATACATATAATAAAAATTCTACGTGGTCGAAAGGGTACTTCCCAAGAAGTGATAGGATTAAATAAAGACAAAGGTCAAAGACACGTATTAAAATGCAATTTTCCTTCAGACATGCATGCACGAATATAGACACGGTGTTCGATATGTCCGAAAGAACAAACGCCATTGGTTGAAATCAACAAACCTAAATCTACGAATTTAAAAAAAAAAAAAAAAAAAAAAAAAAAAAATCAGTCATTTCCACTGTTTCTAGGCACTGAAGTAAATTCATTGGTGAAGCTGAAAATATGTCCTGGACCATAATTTGAATCTGGATTCCCTATCCTGGCCAGTGGTCACCTTACTAAATTATGCTATGCTAATTCGCTTCCTGTTTTGCCCAAATTATGAATTTATCGCACACTACTAGTATAGGGCCTTTTCTCCATTACGTCCTCTTGCTTCATGAAATGGGATGGAACGTATTTGTGCGTCCACACCGAAAAGTGTCAATCGTCTGTTTGAGGTATACCTGCGCCTAGTGACTGTTTTTGGGATATTCAGAGATGTTGGAATATTTCACATTCGTAATTTTACAGCTGTTCTTTCGGAAAGACACCAAATCTAAAACTGTATTATGCCTCCAACAGGCAAATTATTCTTTCCGTGTGGAATCACAAATACGCCCACTGCACTGAGAGTACAATTAACACTTGGAGCTCTGTGCTACAATCAGTCATTAGGGCTGTTCAAACGTACACTTTATTTCACTGAAGCCCACATGTTTTGCTCATGGGCGACATAACTTTTCATTTTGATCTTGGTTTTTGCACAATTTTTTTTGTATGTATTTAAATGTCCACGTGGTCCCAAGTAGTGTACACGTGGTCCCATAAAGCAACTGTGTATCACATACAGCCTGCCACATACTCAGCTAAACGCGCACGTCAGTTTCCCTGGCAGCATAAATGGGGAGGCGGTAACACATACATCATTCAAGATAAGAACCACCATGCATTAAACTCAGCAGCCGACACTGTAACTCACTCCTAAAGATGGCTGGACCTACGCGACGTAGGGCGTGACCAAGTTACAGCACTGTCTATGCCCACTCTGAGAACGGTTAGAAGTCAATATAAGCCAGACCAGACACGGTCCACCAGACTGCAGTTCTCGTATCGCGCACTGGATACTGTCCAACATTGACTACTATGGAACAGTAATGAAACGGCTTTCGACTTCTGTTCTAATGCACATTCTGCAATTGACCCTTGCTAAGCCGAACACTGATTTACCTCTAGCTGTGCTAAGTGGTGTAATACAGGTCTTGTTATTGCGCGGTGGACTTGAACCTGGCACATCCTACTTCATTACTAAATCTTGTGAATGTTGTGTTACGTAATTCTGAGATTGTTGAATCTGTGTTTTAAAAATTTAAATGTTTGTATAGCTTATGGGATTTAACTACGGGGTCATCAGTCCCTAAACTTACAAACTACTTATGAACTAGCTAATCCTAAGGACGGCACAAATATCCATGCCCGAGGGGGATTCGAACCCCCGACCGTATTGGCCGTGCAGACCGAGACTAGAGCGCCTCAGTCCCCTCGGCCACAGCGGCCGGTGAATCTGTGTTGGTTACAATAGTAACACATGTATTTCATTACAGAATTTGAAATAAAATGGCTAGCAAGAGTGTCGCCGATGCAGAAAACGGCGATAGGCTAGGTAACCTTTCTGAAGGCCTTTCTGATGATCCCGTTGGAAACCCGAATGTTTCATCGGCTGGCGAAAGCACTTCTGGTGATGATGATGCGAATAATTCAGAATGAATCGATGCTGAATCCAATGATTGTGTTTGTCTTGCGAATATTTTAGTCAGGAACGAATGGAAACCTTAAGGAGCTAACAATCGAAAGTTTACTTGTTTCTCTCCAAACTGGTGTACCGCCAGATATTGTTCAACAGCTGCAAAAACTACGTCTCATCGTATATTTTAAACACTTTTTAAATGATAATATTATATTGCTATTATCTGAACAGAGCAGCATTTTTGACACGCAAAACATTGTTTTAATTGAATCAAAGGCCAGTAAAATGCTTTTAAACCAACTTTGAAGAAATGCGCATGTTTTGGGGGTTAAATTTCTAAAATAGGACATGCTCTTTTCCAAACTGAGACACTACTGGTTCGTAAAAAGAATTTATGAAAACTTGATTCCAAAGGAATGTGTCGTAATGGATTTGAATTGTTATTTTCTATTTTACACTTCTCAAACCATGACGAGCATACAGATCCGGAAGTTTGTTAAAATAAGTAAAATTTTGAATATTCTCAGTACGAAATTCAAGGAGTCCTACACACCAGATGTTGAGATTTGGGGCAGGACAGGAAGTGCATCGGGTTGTTTTGTTATGTTTTTCAACTTGTGGGTGACACCTCCAGGAGAGTCGCCACGTCCTGCTCGGGGGATCGCCATCTTAGATAGACGTACGTACCCTATACAATACTTAGGGGCTTACTAATAGAAAAACCTATCATGTTTATAATCAAAATAGCGAACAGTCACAAGTATGGTATAAATGTTTATTTTCTTAGCCCATGAACGGTTTCGGATTTACACAAATCTATCTTCACATGATTTTGCATGCTTTAGAGCTGGGGCTTTGTCTTGCTTTAGTTATAGTATCACATCTGGATTCACCCGAAAACAACGTTTTGCCATTCGTGCACCCAGGTTCGTCTTTGCGTACACCATCGCAGGCGCTCCTGTCTGTTGAAAAATGTTCAAATGTTTGTATAGCTTATGGGACTTAACTGCGGGGTCATCAGTCCCTAAATTTACAAACTACTTATCAACTAGATTATCCTAAGGACGGCACAAATATCCACGGCCGTAGTGGCCGTGCAGGCCGTGACTGGAGCGCCTCAGTCCACTCGGCCACCGGCTCCTGTCTCTGATAAAGGGTAACCGCAGCCATGGTCTCCGAGCTTATAATCCATGCTGCTGCAAACGTCGTCGAACTGTTCGTGCAGATGGTTGTTGTCTCGCAATCGTCCACAACTGTTGACTCAGGGATCGAGACGTGGATCCACGATCCGTTACAGTCATGCGGTTATGACGCCTGTCATCTCGTCTGCTAGTGATACGAGGCCCTTGGGATCCAGCACGGCGTTCCGTATTGCCCTCCTGAACCAACCGATACCATATTCTGCTAACAGTTATTGGGTCGTGACCAACACGAGAAGCAATTTCGCGATACGATAAACCGCAATAGCGACAGGCTACAATCCGACTTTTATCAAAGTCGGAGACGTGATGTTACGCATTTCTCCTCCGTACACGAGGCACCACAACAACGATTCATCAGGCAACACCGGTCAACTGCTGTTTGTGTATGAGAAATCGGTTGTAAACTTTCCTCATGCCACCGGCGCCCATATTGTGTGAATGCTCTGAAAAGCTAATCATTTGCATATAAAACCATCTCCTTCCTGTCGGCTAAATTTCGCGTCTGTAGCACGTCATCTTCGTGGTGTAGCAATTGTAATGGCCAGGAGAGTATTATAAACCTAAAGTAGGGCCGCATTTCGGTTTACTGCCGGGCACTACTAAGGAAATATGTCGGTTTCGAGTGTATAAGAAAACGGCTTTCTTCGTACTGATGCATGAAGGTAAGTGAGAAAAGTTGAAAAGGGAAATGCATCAGTTGAAATTGCATATAGTCAGGGCGAATGAAGTTCAAAACAATCTGATAAATTCCTCTTCTACGATATCAATTTTATTCTTGAATCTTTAGGTTTGTGATTATTATATTGATCCTTGAGAAACATTGTAACAAGCGAATGGCAGAGTGAATCAGGTTTCTGAACAGTTGAGTGTAGGGTTATAAGTGAAACATCAGCTTGTAGTAGGTCTAATAATGAATATGGGTATGCGGGTTAGCTTCTAAGAAGAACATAATGAGATATAGTTGGAACCAAGATAGACAATAAGCCAAATCCCATCATAGTATCACAATTTTATATGCCAACTAGCTCGGCCGATGATGAGAACCCTGAAAAATGTATGATGATATAAAAGAAATATAATTAAAATGGAGAAAAAGTTGATTATTTGGAGGTCTGTAGTAGGAAAAGGAAGAGAAGGAAAAGTAGTAAGTGAAAATGGATTGGCGGAGGGAGCGAAAGAGTCCGCTTGTTACAAACCTAAAGATTCATGAATAAAATTGGTATCGTAGAAGAGAGCAGGAGACACTGGAATTTAACCGCGATGCAGCAGCCGAGCGGTCTAAGGCGAGCATGCAATTCAGAAAAGCTGCAGAGACCTTCCGCAAAGCGTCCGCGACATTACGACAGCGGTGACTCCACAAGTGGAGACGTTGGAACCATCTGTGACGTCGTTCCCAGCCAATCAGAAACTCTCCAATGGGAGGCAGTTCACGGGCATTTAGGGCCACAACAGCACCAGTTTCTACGCTCAGTTGATCCCGAGAATGACGATGGAGGTAATCGTCGAAAGCTTGTTGCTTTGCCAATAACTGACGCGGCAACAAGAACGAGAACGTTTTATTCAAAAGATTCATCGCGAAAGACTTCGTTCTCTCATTCAATGAAGCTTGACACTCGCTGCGGAGCGCGCTGTTGCTTGCCGTCGGAGGTTCGAGTCCTCCCTGGGGAATGGCTGTGTGTGTTGTCCTTAGGTTAGTTTCCCTTAGTTTAAGTAGTTTGTAAGCTACGGACTGATGACCACACAGTTTGGTCCGATAGATTTACAGGCATTTGAACACAGGAATTTACCAGATTGTTTTGAAAATAACAAGACAAAGTTTTCGGGAATAGATTTTAAATTGTTGAATATATTGAGGCCCGTATAGTATTTGTTATCAACTGTAGATTAAAACTGAAGAAATTGATGAAAACTGTCAAAGTAAGCAAATGGAAACTTGATAAATTGTAGGGACATGATGTTCTGCATAGGGTCGAAGGGACATTAGGCAAAAGGTTATTGAAATGAATGGATCAAATACGGTAGAAGAAAGATGGCTATCTTTGAGATACCAAACAGTGAAGGTCGCAGGATAACTAATAAGTAAAAAGACAAGGTCTTCATTGGTGAAAGGAGAAACTATAAAAGTGCATCAAACAATGCAAGCAAAAGGGATTAAAGAGAGCTAGAAGTTACTGGAAATTGGCTGAGCACCGGTGAGTAGAGGACGAATGAAAGCCCGTAGAAGAATGTATAGGTGGGGAAAAATTAGATACCGCACAAAGCAAGAAAGATAGACAAGAAAAGCAGCTGCCTGAATAACAAGAGCTCAGATGAAGAACTAGTCCTAAGAAAAGAAGGGAAAGTTGAAAGGTTGAACGTATATGTATCGAGGGGATATACTAGATGAAATGTGTTTTAGGGCTCTTCTACAGAAAGATGGATGGAGAAAGTAAATACGATAATGAAGAATGTGATGGATCTCTGATAGGTGATATTTCATATCCTTGAGAGAGGCAGCTACTCCAAATGTCGTGAAAGATATATAAGTTAGCTGGTATTCGTTCAGTCGTCAAGAAGAAAGTAATAACTGCTATTAAAAAAGAATAAAGTGCACACAGTTGTGAAAATTACATATAAATTTAATAAACCATGGTTGCAAAATACTACCAAGAAATATTTACAGAAGAAAGGAAAAACTGATAGAATTCGACTAGGGGATGGTACATTTGCATTTAGTGTGAATGGAGGAAAATGTGAGGTAAGACCAACCCCAAGACGTGTCATAAAAGGTAGGTTAAGTAAAAGTGTACCTACACCAGTCGTGGCGGCTCAGTGCCACTATTTCAATTTCTGCCCTACCCATCAGGTTTCTTATATGTTGCAGAACGCCGTTGGTTTAGAGGACGTGCCAGTAGTCCATTCAAAGGAATTGTACTGGAGGCAGTAAAACGGCGGTGTGAAGTAAAGAGGTGCTGCATGAGGTCGACTTCATTGGGTTAGCCTCCGTGGGTAGGTAAAGAGCGACGACGAATCTGTGTGGCATTATTGTCTCCTCTTCGGATGTGAGTTGCGAGCAGAAACGTCGTACATAGCCATACGAGTAGTTGGTAGCAGCACTCCTGACGAGCTTTAGAGTGAGGATTTCATGCCATGTACTCGTCTGGAGATTTCCACGTTTCTTATGTGGATAAAAGGGGTCTGCTGATTCCGCTATTTGGTTCCAGTATGATAAAACCACTCTACAATTTGGTGAGAACATTTGTTTTCCTTTATATGTTGAAATGCACCACTCACAGGTACATGGTTGCAATAGTCCCGTATTTTTCCCTCTCAGCCCTAATAAGGGAGTGAAAACCCGGCAATCTATCAAGTTCCACTAGTTGTAAATCTTATATGTACTATCCTATGACATTGTGTGGGTCTTTCAAACATTTAAATTCAATTTTGTTACAGTTAGTAAATTTTACTGAGTGTCAAGCTTCATTGACTGAGAGAACGAATTCTTTCGCGACGAATCTGTTGAATAAAACGTTCTCGTTCTTCTTGCCGCGTCAGTTATTGGCAAAGCAACAAGCTTTCGACGATTACCTCCATCGTCATTCTGGGGAGCAACTGAGCGTAGATACTGGTGCTGTTGTGGCCTTAAATAGCCCGTGAACTGCCTCCCATTGGAGAGTTTCTGATTGGTTGGCAACTACGTCACAGATGGTTCCAACGTCTCTACTGGTGGCGCCACAGCTGTCGTAGTGTGGCGGACGCTTTTCGGAAGGTCTCTGCAGCTTTTCTGAATTGAATGCTCGCTTTCATGCGCCGCTAAGATTATAACCGCCATCACGCATTTAATTTTCACAGTATATTGGGATACAGAATCACAGTAAATCAAGGCCTGTGACACTATATTTTTTTTCCATAGAAGTGGGTTTTGTGATTGTTCGTGAAGCTGCGCTCGGCAACTGCGGTTTTTAATATGTCTGTAGCGTTCTTTACAGGGGTCGTAAACTGCACGAAAGGCTGACCAATACTCACATGGTATAATTGCCAGGAATACTGAGACCAAGACTGTCCTTAAAAGCCGCGGTGGAGTGGCCGAGCGCTCTAAGGCAACTTCCTGCTCACAGTCTGAGGTTCGAGTCCTCCCTTGGGAGTAGGTGTTTGTGCATTATCCTTAGTGTATGTTAGTTTACGCAATTTGTTAACCGTAACAGTTATTTTTTTCCAGGAGCTCGAAAAATTTATCAACACCTCTTCTCCCCAGAACTCTGCCGACTTTTTTGGATGTAGCGCCACAGAAAGAAAGAAACGCAGTCGGTTTCCCGTCCAGTCAATCTTCAATATTTACACGTTCCCTTTTCTTAGCCAATAGTGTCTTCATATCACGTGGTTCATAACCGTTCTTCTGGAGGAGATACTTTCTGAATATAACTGGTCGTCTCTGGAACTGTTTGGCTCTGTATAACGATGTGGCCAGAACGACTGACTTCTGAACTGGGTGGTGGAAACTCTTTGCGCTGAGGTACAAATTAGTATGCATTGGTTTGCGGTACACAGAGTGGCCAAGGCGTCCGTCTATTCTATGCCGTATTAAGTCTTATTTAAATGTGAGGGCATTTATAATCTTAGCGGTGCATGGAAGCGAGCGCTCGAAACAGAAATCCTGCAGAGACATTTCGCTTTCCGTCTACCATACAACAGGAACGATGGCGCCACCAGTGCATACGTTGGCACCATCTGAGATGCACTTCCCGACCAATCAGAAGCTGACCAATCAGAAGCAATTCACGGCCTATTTAAGGGCACCACAGCACCATTATCGACAATCATTTGCTCCTGACGAAAACGATAGAGGTAATCGTCGAAAGTTTGAGGTGTTATCAAGAATTGGCGATGCTACAGAACGAGAAGGTTCGTTGAATGAGGCTTTCCTGGAGTTTAGTGTGTTTTTTCAATACTAAGTAATTACTGCACCCCATTTTTGGGGGAAAGGGAATTCTTGTTTTATTTGGAGCTATAGGCTAACGTTTCAGTATGTTCATAATTTGTCTTCAGTGGTAGACTATACCTCCTGCGCCTCTAGCTATTTCAGATAAGGTTTAGCTCAAAAGTTCCAAACACTGCTCTGTCACTGTGCATTGGTTCGCCGGTTGCCTAATGTTAAACCTTCAGGACTTGACTGAAGGCTACATATTCGTGTGTGATTGGAACGCCTTGACTTATGGCTTCGGCGGCATCTTGTTTCCGACTAAGGCCTAGGTCGACGTTGCCGTTCCATTTTTATCTCATTTGATTTAATTTCTGTTTTGTAACTTAAATATGATTAACGCTGTCTGTAATAATTAAGTATATGCTTGCAGTACTTGTGCATCTTGTTTAATTGCGACGTGTGTATATTCTGAATTTTATTAACTAATTAGAAGGAATGTTTTCATTTGCATAATTGTAATTCATCCAACTATTCTATGATTTTTGTTGTAAATTGGAATGACAATTGATGTAAATTGTTGAACCCACTTCTGCTCATTGTTTAAGTATTTCTCGTCCTATTAAATGGTATCACTACGATATTAAGTTTTGTGAGTATGGAGAAATATTTTAACAAGAGTGGGATAAGGTCTTTAAAATTCTGTAGGTCGTAGAGATGAAATGAACGGAAAGTTATATACTTGTACAAAAACCAGACGGTAGATATAAGAGTCGAAGGACATGGAACGGACTGGGGAGGGAGCTAATTGTGAAGGGGGTAAGACTAGTTTATATCCGTTCTCCTATGTTATTCCATTCGTTCATCATTGAAGAAAGGCATGGAGATATTACGAATCGCTATTAAATTTCAGGGGGAAAACGTAAAAACTTTACGGTTTTGCCGGTGATACTGTAATTCTATTGTACATTGCAAACGGCGTAGTAGAGCAAATGAGTGTAATGGCAGTCTCCCGAAAGGTGGATCTAAGACGAATTTTAAAAAGAGCGAAACACGGGTAATGGAATGCAACCGAAGTAAATCACAAGATTGTGAAGGAATTACATTAGGTAACAATACAATAAAGCTAGCATATGAGTTTTGAGATATTGGAAGGAAAATATCTTTCGATCGCTACAGTAGAGAAGATATAAAATGTAATGACAATAGGGAGAAAACTATTTCCGAAGAAGAATTTTTTTTCAAAGAACATGAAAGCAAGTGTTAGGTAATATTTTTTGCAGGCATTTTCCTGGAGTGGAGCCTTGAATGGAAGGTAAACAGACAGAAAGAAGGTAGAAGCCTTCGAAATGAATAGAAACAGTGCGCTTTCGTTGGCAAGAACTCTAATGTGATATTCTCCGCCCAGTAGTCAACAAATGGATGAAATATCGTAACCTTTCTCGTTGTAAAAATGGGATATGGAAGAGTAATATTTTCGTCTGAGCTATTCTACACCTAACATTTCTCAAATTTCTCTTTTCTTGTAATGGAGTACATTCGCAGTTGTTTCCTTAGACGCCATCAATCAACAGTGATGTAAGTTCAGGGAAGCTAGTTCAACACTTTTCCTGAGAGGCAAGTGTGGGCTCTTCTAAGGCTTAAATTATTGCCCATTGCAACCAGAGGGATCTGAATTTTTTTGTTCACTTCCTTTATTCATTTCACTAAAACAAGTAGTGACATATCATTTCATTTATACAGTTTGTTTGTATGCGGAATGGTAATTAAGAAAAAGTAATGATCATTTAATTCAGTTTAATTGAAAACCTGGATATTACCCTGCAGTAATTCGAGCAGAAAAACACCGTTACCAGAAAGCTTTGGGCCATTTAAAGAGCAGACAAATAACGGAATACTATAGTACAATACAGTTACTTGCTATTTGACAGTTTCCTCCGATCACAGAGCTCAGCTTCACGTCGGAACATTTCGCCGTAGCCAAACTGCAACGACAAATGGCCAATCCCCTTCCAATTCATCGAACTGTTATTTTTATTGTTTTGATCCGGTTTCACAGGTGTGATCCTTTTCGTATTTCACCACACATGCATTAACTCTTCGAAAACAATACACGCACAACAACGATAACGAAGTACTATCATTTCATACACAACACTAATAGAACACGACTAGATCTCGATACATACTCAGAAGCCGATGTACAGCGTCACGTACACGGTCAATTAACATAGAAATTGGAATACATAACATGACCATCTTACGCTTTAAGGAAAACAGAAAATTTCGGTAGCTACAATTGATAACTGTACCTGGCTAAGAGCATAGCAGCGTAATGCGGAAGGTTCCGTCGTAGCGCACTGGTTAAGTTATCCTCGGCTAGGTCAGAGGGCTGAACGCCCTCTTGGAGAAGGAAAAATTGCTTAAATAAAGTTTCCTATATCTGATAATCTGCTATTCATATTCATAATCATAATGACTATTTTTATTTGCTATTATTTTCCTAGTGAAATCTACTTGTGTCTTCTATAAACTGTGACTATCAGTCAGGTGTCTTCATAGGTTCGTGACGCTGCCCATTTGCCACTAGCCAGTGTGGGTACAGTTTCAGGTAACCAAAGAGAAACCACTGTGAATGTAATCGCTGTGTTAAACAACATTTGTGAAGTGAACAGCGGCGTTACGGTGTCGTTCGTAAAAGAGCATCTGCTGGCAACCTATGTGACATCACTGTAGCGTCACGTGACAACCGTCAAATAGCACACTGATAAATTGATATATGAGATTAGAAAGAGAGAGAGAGAAAAAAAGGAATTGCTTTCTACGGTCAAAGGCAAATCTTGTATCCGAAGATATTAGCCAAAAGTTTAGGCAATTACTCCATTAAAAATGGATAACACACGATACAAAAAAGTTGGTAGCGGCATGGAAGACCACTAAATTACTCCACACGATATCAAGGAAAAACTCTCATTAAGAAGTAAATGACAGGATACCAAAAGTTTCCACGAAAAACCAATGAAGAGTGATTCAGGGAAAATTATGAGATAAATATGGTAGAAGGGAAATAAGAAACAGTGGAAACAATGTTAGTTTTAGTTAATTTTCAAATGATTGTAAAGCTATGGAACCGAACTCCAGTGGTATTCTGTCCCTCGACCAACTCCTTAAACTATGTTATGCTACAGACAACACACACACACACACACACACACACATGCCTGATGGAGGACTCGACTATCCAAGGGAGAGGAGCTGCACACTCCTCAGTCAGGCGTCTTACAGCCCCCCGCTATTCGCACGCGGCAATATTACTTCATGATAGCGGTTGATACTTTAAAGAACAAATTGAGATTAAAAGTAAAATGTATAATTCGAATTATTGTAATAAACTCCTGGTTATTGAAATTGCTACACCACGAAGATCATGTGCTACAAACGCAGATTTTAACAGACAGGAAAAGATGCTGTGATATGCAAATGATTAGCTTTCCAAAACATTCACACAAGGTTGGCGCCGGTGTCGGCACCTACAACGTGCTGACATGACGAAAGTTTCCAACCGATTTCTCATACACAAACAGCAGTTAACCTACGTTGCCTGGTGAAACGTTGTCGTGATCCCTTGTGTAAGGAGAAGAAATGCGTATCATCACGTTTCCAACTTTGATAAAGGTCGGATTGTAGCCTATCGCGATTGCGGTTTATTGTATCGCGACATTGCTGCTCGTGTTGATCGCGATCCAATTACTGTTAGCAGAATATGGAATCGGTGGGTTCAGGAGGGCAATACAGAATGCCGTGCAGGATCCCGACCGACTGGTATCACTGTCAGTCCAGATGACAGGCATCTTATCCACACGGCTGTAAAGGATCGTGCAGCCACGTATCGATCCCTGAGTCAACAGATGGCGACGTTTGCAAGACAACAACCATCTGCACGAACAGTTCGACGACGTTTGCAGCAGCATGGAGTATAAGCTCGGAGACCATGGCTGCGTGTTACCCATGACGCTGCATCACAGAGAGGAGCGCCTGCGATGGTCTACCTAACGACGAACCTGGATGCAAGAATGGCAAAATCTCGTTTTTTCGGATGAATCCAGGTTCAGTTAACAACATCATGATAGTCGCATCCTTTTTTTGGCGACATCGCGGTGAACGCACATTAGAAGCGTGTATTCGTCATCGCCATACTGGCATATCACGCGGCATGATGGTATGGGGTGCAATTGGTTACACGTCTCGGTCACCTGTTGTTCGCATCCACGGCGCTTTAAACAGTGGCCATTACATTTCAGATGTGTTACGACCTGTAGCTCTACCCTTCATTCAATTCCTGCAGGATAATGCACGACCGCATGTTGCAGGTCCTGTACGGGCCTTTCTGGATACTGAAAATGTTTTTTCGTCACTTTCGAATTTAATTACGTATAAAATTTTGGGATCTCTAATTCCACGTATTGTGTCAGTTTTTCTTTATGTGTATGTAGACGAGGTGTTTATCGTCCCCTAAAACGATGGATGAGGACGTTACCTGCTTGGAAAGCCATTAGTAGTTATGGAGTGACTTCTGAAAAACAGCGTCGTAGCTCTTCACATACTGAACAAACAAAGACTACCGTCGTCAACTAATAGTGAAGCCAATCCTGAGAAAACGTAACTTACGTTTCTTGATTGAAACCACCATTATTAACAAACTATTATAAAATATAGAAAACCACGCAAAAAACGTGCATTTTTCGTAAAAATTACCATTAGATATCAAAATTTTTAAGTATTAGAATGAAACGAAAAAAAAAAAAAAACACTGTCACTGCGACATCCAAACCATCAGGCTAGAACCACCTGTACTACTTCGACAGAACTGAATTATTTTATTATTAGAGGAAAGGGTGGTATTATGGGCTACCACTTTATTTTTGAACCATAAATTCCAAAATTGTCATTGAAATTTGCTGAAAACCTCAAAAAAAAATCTTTATAATATTATAAAAAAGCCAAACACATATGTTTTTCTTTAAATCATTATGCAAGTATAATATGGAAACATGTTTACAAAATTGACATATTGTGAAAAATGTAAATATGGTGGTAATATGGGCTACTTTAAAACACACAGATTTTTAGAGTAATTGGAAAATAGCAAACTCTTTATACTGGGACATGTTTATCATAAGTTATTCATTTAGGGTTTGCAGAAATCACAATTATAATGTTCCGTTTCGTAGCCAGCACACTCGTTGTACGCACACATCTCACACATTAGGCACTGGATCCATAGCTCTCCTTTAGTGTCTTGGGAATATGACTCCTCACAAAAAAAAGGCAGGTAGCAACGTCATCTCCAGGCTTTTCAACACCAACACTGGGCTCTAGAACTGACTCCTCAGAATCTATCGATCCCTCCTCTGAACTCACGGATGGTGATGGTGATGGTCAATGATAGAGTTTTGCTTTTTATTCCTTGTTTCTTTCTTTTGTCAACACCTGGCCCACATCTCACATTCTTCGTATTCCCTGTTACATCGTCACTTTCGATCTTTCTTTTTTGTCCACTTCTTTTTCCTCCTTTCTTTTTATTTTCCTTTCTTTATCGGCTTCCTTTTCTTCGTGCTTTGCTGAAATTTCAGCTGCCTTTTATGGCTTAGTTCCTTTGTTTGTTGTCTTTTTCTTATTTTTTGGCACAGGAGAAATGTCCTTTGGTGGTCTTAATGTTTCGTATTGGAACGTGGGACGCACTGCTTGGGCCATCTACTAGATCTTTGTCACATGGTGTGCACCAGAAAAGGACTGGGGCAAGCCTTCTGTGTTATTAGATTGAAACAGAAATCCACACAGTATTTGCAGGGGTTGTAATATGGGCTACTCTAGTGGGTAGCCCATATAACCATCACAGCGATTGTCCATATTACCACCCTAGCCCTCTTGGAAAGTAAAACGTCGCTGTCCGTGATAAACAAACTTTAATAAACCTACTTGACAAGCATTAGAGAGCTAAATATTTATATAATATGTAGTTAAGACGTTAACAGCTAACTACACATTGGCAGTACGTCTAATATGACTATAATTTCTTACCTTTAAAAGTTTTGAAATGAGAAAAATTACGAAACATCTCACCACTAACATTCAACGTAACTAACTGCAGCAGCGCATTCTGTGGCGTTTGTACGAACTAGCTACTACTATTTACTGAGGTTGCCGCTAGAATGCGCGGGCTTATTAGTCAGATATTAAGCTAGCCCATATTGAAACCACTAGCCCATAATACTACCGTCGCCTCTAGTACTTTCAGCCACTTACAGGACTTCATCCTCGAGAATTTTTTAGAGTTGTGTCGAATGGCTGTGGCTGACTGTTATTTTTGTTCTGAACTTCAGGTACTATAGATATAAAAAATAAATGTAAACTGCGATACCCATTTGGTGTCCTTATAAGTGTAGCCGTAGATATATGACTCTTTTTAAATACGTTAGCGAGGGCAGGAGAGTTTGCAGTGTTCTGAAACTACTACTTAAGTTTTGTTGGAGTTGCGGCTGTCGATAGCAATAAGAAGGAATTTCCTAATTTTTTCCCTTTTGCTATTATTGATGGGCATCTAGGCGACAACAGATAAGCGTGGGCTTGTGTGATGGCGGCTAATACAATGTGACTTTCTTAACGTGCTTTGTACAGTCAAACTATGTACAGCGTTGAGAGTGATGGCGGGTAACTTTCCATTTCGGCGCTTCGCTGCAAAAAAACAGATTCTAAATTTTTAGTCGCGGTAATGGAAATGCGGCGCGTCTGCCGCAGTTATTTTTCTTGCTTAGTTATTCTGCCGACAGTGACGGCCGCGGCATTGAGGCACTGTTCCACATCCACACGCGGCGAACGCGCGCGCACGCCCGTGCGTCGCCGGCGCCATAAATCAGTCATAAAGGCCGCCATTGTTCTATTGACAGCAAAACCCAAATTTGCTTTCAGACAGGATGCCGCGTCTGCCAAACTATGAACATGAATCACCCTGTGCGCGCAGACCGCAGAAGGCCGCCACGCCCGCCACGGTCCCAGCGGGGCGCGCAGTTAGTTACCCACCCACTTGTCAGCTTCCGCTAGTAGGGGGGGACGGGGGGGGGGGGAGGATCCGGCCCGCAAATAATTCTGTTAGCCGGCGTTTCATATCGGGCAAACCGCAGCCGGCGCTGTCACCGCGTTCTTACAGTAATGAACTAGGAGCCAGTGTTTCCAGCGGTAATGGACTCCTAGCATACACTCCGCTCACCACATGTCACACATTTGGTTCAACTGGCGACGTGTTGCTATTAAAATAGCTGAACCCCCGCTGCTTCGCATGCGTAGGCTGGTTGGTCTGCACTAGTTGTTTCTTTTTAATCCTGATGAAGAATACGTATCTTAAGTTTCGTAGTTATAGCTTGAAATTTGAGTTAACAGCATCATATTTTTGAAAATCAATTTTTGCATCTCGAATTTAACTCCCTTATTGGCCGAGTTTCCAAAAATACCGAAATACGTATCTTTTAAATTTGAACCCCGAATCTAAATCTGAAATTGGAGTTCTAACTTGCCTAAATAGCAACAGATTTTCGAAAAACACCCGCTCTCCAATTTAACCCCCTTGATGGTTGAATTTCCAGAAATACCGAAACACGTATTTTTTACAATCATAACGAACAATACAAACACCAATTTTTGTACTTTAGCTTCAAAATTGTCTTGAAAACAAAGTGTTTTCGAAATGAATTTTTGATCCCTTCTTTTATCCCCTTAGTTTATGAATTTCCAAAGATACCGAATCCCGTATCTTTTTAATCCTGATCAAGCGTCATTATCCTAAGTGTCGTAGTTATAGCTTGAAATTTGAGTTAACAGAAACATATTTTTGAAAATAAATTTTTTGTGTCCTCTATTTTACCCGCTTATTGGTTGAATTTTAAAAAAATGCTGAAACACGTGTCTTTTAAATTCGAAACCCGAATCCAAATCCGAATATTTGTAGTTCTAACTTCAAAATTGCCTAAATAGCTACATATTTTCGAAAAACACCCCCTCTCCAATTTAACTCCATTGATGGTTGAATTTCCAAAAATACCGAAACATGTATTTTTTAACGTTTAACCAACTATGCAAATATCAATTTTTGCAGCTCTACCTTCAAAATTGTATCAATAACAACGTGTTCAGAAAGAATTTTTGATCCTCTATTTAACCCTCTTACTTGTTGAATTTCCAAAAATACTAAAAATCATGGATTTTTAATCCTGACCAAGATTTCATACCCGAAGTTTCGTAGTTGTAGCTTAAAATTTGAGTTAACAGCAACATATTTTTGAAAATCATTTTTGCGTCACCTATTCTACCCTCTTATTTGTCGAATTTAAAAAAAAAAAAAAAAAAAAAAAATATGCCGAAACACATGTCTTTTAAATTAGAACACTGAATTAAAATCCGAAATTTTGTAGTTCTAGCTTTAAAATTGCCTAAATAGCAACGTATTTTCAAAAAACGTTTCATCCCCTATTTCACCCCCTTACGGACGGAATATCGAAAAATCTCTTCTTAAATTAAGCCTACAGAGTAAGATCAACACCCTCCACAAATTTGAAGTTTCTATCTTCAGTGGTTTGGCCGGGCGATGATGAGTCAGTCAGTCAGTCAATCTGGACACTTCCTATTATAGAGAAGATTTGCAACCAATTGCGTTATGACTGCTTTTTATTCCTACGTAACTAACTTTATAGCCACTGAAGACTCATCATCCATGGAGATGCGACAGGAGCTTTATAATCCCGTCTAGGTTGACGCTGGTGGTGGTTCTGGCAAAATGACTGAATTTCGTTAATCGAGAAACAGAACAAAATGGATCGAAACAATGGGTTGCTTTCTTTTTATGTAATTTCCGTGTTTTTCTTCTTTGCGTTTACACATCGTTCCGTGGATCCGGCAGTATTCCAACATCATAGTATGTTACTACACCCGACATTAAATATTACCTTAATGCCAACATGGATGTGAGTGCAGAAGACCATGGTTAAAGCAGGTGCTACACATCGTTACGTAATGATATACGGTTTCAGACGTAATGAAAAGAGCACAAATATTTAAGTGACGTCAGTTACATATTACATAGAATTTCGTTGTTACATTATGTGCTACCATGGGGCATAGATTAACAAGTATATAAAAATAAAGTATGAAACGGTAGAATACTTACACAGTGATAAGACAATGACTTTTTTGCAGCTAGTGGTTTGAATGACTTTTTTTACAGCTAGTCGTGTGAATGAAAGCGTTTATTTTCGAAATGTTAATATGAGGAATGAAGAGAAAAAAGTTCTGTTCGAAACGCAGAGAGCCATCTTTGTTACAGGAGAGAGTTTTTATCTGGTATTAGAACTATGACTAATGGGAAGGAAATTGGCTCTCTGTGATAGATGTTTTGTAATATTTCTATACTAATATGTAAAATATAGCAAGATATTAGAGGATAAACAGAATACCTATAACGGTTACGCACCAGATTTAGAAAACTAATAAAATAGAAATATAATAACTGAACAGTTGCTATCATGGTGGCAGATATGTTGGAACATTGCAAATAGAATATAATAACCATTGAATGGGAATGAGTGTATCATTTTATTTCATTTTATTTTTATTTTTGGTTTTTGCAAGTTTTGGAAGGAAAGTTAGTTGCTGACTGTTTGTTCATTAAGGATTATTTTGAAGTGCTTTTAGTATGTGGAAGTAAATCTCCAACTGTTCAAGGAAATTCATTTAAGAGCAATATGTAGTACAGAAAGATTTCTACTGATACTAGCAACAGCATGCTCATGATGATAAATGTGTGAGGGAATTCTGGCTTTACTTACATTTGTGTGTATGTGTGTGTGAGAGAGAGAGAGTGTTGGAAGGAGCATATAAGGTGAACATCAACAAGAGCATAACAAAGGTAATTGAATGCACTAACAGAAAATCACGTGATACTGAAGGAATATTAGGTAACGAAACAATAAAGGCGGTAGATGAGTTTTGTTAGTTGGGCATTAAAGTAACATATGATGGTCGTAGTATAGACGATATAAAATTCAGAATGGCAATGGGAAGAAAAGCGTTCTTGAAAGAGAGAAAATTGCTAATATCATATATTAATTTAAGTGTAAGAAAGTGTTTTCTGAAAGTTTTTGTGTGGAGTGTAGCCTTGTACGGGAGTGGAATTTGGACGATTCATAGACTAGGCAGAAAGAGAATAGAGATTTTTGAAATGTGGTGCTACAGAAAAATGCCTACTAATGAAGAGCATAAAAGCAAATTTTGGCATGCCTTGACTAAAAGAAGGTATCTATGGGTAGTACAAATTGTCAGACATAAAGGAATTGTAAATTTAGCATTAGAAGGAAGTGTGAGGGGGGAAAATTGCAGAAGGATACCAAGATACGAAAATAGTAAGTTGAATCAGGTGGATCCGGGTTGCCGCTCCTATAAGAAAATGAAGGTCTTCGTATGAAAACCAAAACAATAACAACGATACTGAAGCAGTAATTATTATGGGGAAATTTTTGACGTCATCGTTGGAATAAATGTGATATTCACGAATAAATAAGTTTCTAAGGTTGTGAAAAGAAAATTATCAAATTTCTTACTACATTACAGCCTTACTTTGCCGTGAAACAGTATCACATGTTATAACTATTTCTCTGTCATATCTAATGCTGCGATTACGAGTGTGCTTATCACATTTTAATCTTATAATCGGCATAGAGCTAGACAGTTTTGAATTTTTTTATTTTTACTTCTCGGCAATATGTGACCGTTTTTTCCGAATACGTCACGTTTTCGAGGATCAATGACCATTATATTTTTCCTTGTCACAAATATTTATCTGTTGGAGAAGATGTGGAGGTTTGGCAGCCCTTACGCATGCACAAGATGAGGTGGTGGAGCTGGTTACAGCGTCTCGTGAATCAAACAAAGATGGAGTACCTCTTCATTGCAACATTTTTCTGAGAATCGCTTAACAGTGTAATCAGATACTGTGATCCACTGTTCATGCGCATACGCATCCGTTCTGATATTTATTTTCAAACAAGAGCGAACGGTATTCCGAATATATATGAAACAAATTCCTCAGTTTATACATGGAAGTGAAGAGAACCTCCGTTTTTGGCACCAGCTGCCAATACTTGCAACCTAATTTGCCAACAAGGTTGTTTGTCTTAGACACATGTCTGGAAATGGCCAATGTCATTACTAGAACTGCTGATATCAGAATGAGGCTATCGTAAAGAATATACTGCTGGCTCGTGTGAGGACAGCAAAAAATTGCACGAAGAATATGAAGAAAATCCAACTGCTGACAAAGCTACGGACCTTTTGCAGTCACTTCTTGAAAATAGAAAGAAGATCTGGTATGAAACAGTAGAATCAACGACCACACACACACACACACAAACACACACACACACACACACACACACACACACACACACACACACACACACCGTCGTAAAGCTTGATCTATTATCAGAAAACTGGCTGCAACAAACCAAACACCAGTAAGACTTAAAACTGCCATCAAGCTGAATGATTTTGCCAGACATCTAATCTCGAATTCCAAGAGCCCAAAGGATAAGCAGAAAGTAAGGGAAAGCAAAACTCAGCTTAAAAACAAAGAAAGAGCAGCACAAAATTCTTCTAAATTTTCCAATCCATTCACTGAAGAGGAAGTACGGGATGACATCAAAAACATGAAAGTCGGGAAGGCTGCTGGATTCGATGGGATCTGTACTGAATTTCTCACACACTGTGGACCAGCAACTATCAAATGACTTTCAAACTACTTCTCGGACATTCTCTCCACTGGAAATCTTCCGCCATTATTCCAAGAAAACCAAGTTAATAGCACTCTTCAAACCGAACAAAAGTAGAAAGTTACCACCCAATAGCTCTGATAAGTGTTATAAATTACTTGAACGACTCATCAACATCAGGATACATGACACAATTAATAAAGAAATACCGATAGAGCAAGCTGGATTCAGACCTGGTAGAAGCTGTAATGACCAAGTGTTTGCCTTAACAACCCATATTGAAAGTGGATAGGAGAAGAAATTCGTAAACATTGCTTCTTTCTTGGATCTATCCGCCGCCTATGGGCACCGTATGGCGAGAAGGCATTCACTTGAAATTTGTGAACATCATTTACTGACTCACAAACCTAGTTAGCAACATGCTAAGTAGCAGACTTTTCCAGATCTACTCTGATAACGACCGAAGCAAAGTCTTCAAGTTAAATGACGGATTACCCCAAGGATCTGTATTGGCCCCTCTCCTTTTCCATTTATATATCTATGATCTGCCAGCCACATCCTCAAGGAAATTATGCTGATGACATCTAAGGCATGTTTCCAGAATAATACGGTATTTTCTTTCTGCATCAGAATGTGCGCTGATATGAAACTTCCTGCTGGATCAAAACTGTAACGGAACCGAGAATCGAACCTCGGACCTCTGCCTTTTCTGAGGATGCGCTGTAACGACTGAGCTACCCCGGCACGCTTGACGATCCGTCCTCACTGCTCTACGTCCGCTAGTACCTCGCCACCTACTTTCCCTGCACAGTTAAGAACTCTGGCATTTGGTAACCCTGGCATGAGCAGCACCCTGTTCGATGTATCTAAATCTTTTTTCTTTCATTGTAAGTGATACTAATCCTATCTGCTTCTGTGCAAATAGCTATCTCATCTTGCTGTGTCCATCCCAGCTTTGCTACTGTGAAGGTAGTGTTACAACACGAGATGCATCCTCTTACTCTCCGCCTTAGTGCTTAATGTGGCCTGCACGAGTTTCGTCGCCTCGCGCCTGCCTTTCCGGGTTTCACAAAGCGGCCGCCTACGCGTAGGCTCTGGGAGACACCTCGCCCGCCAAGACAAAGGGCCCGTGTTTACTTAGCGTCCGGGGACAATTAGCCGGGCCTCTACTCGTTACGCGCCAGAGACAGCCAGTGGTTTGCGACCCGGCGCAGTCAGCTGCTGAAAGCTAAAAGGGAGAGGGCGCAACTTTCGGCACTGAAATTCTTTTCCCCTTTGTGGAGTGACCGTGTGTCCTCACTCTGGAGGCGTTAGCATTTAATTTCGAGGATAAATAAGCCCTTTGTCTCGTCTACGTGGTAGATGTGTATCTCCCTCTCTCTGTGTCTCCAGTTCGTTAATTATGCGTCTCGGCTTTTCGAGAGAGGCGCTGAAAAAAGTCTTTCAACATCATCAGGTTCCCGTATTCTGAGCTTCGTTCTTCCTACATGGTTCTAAGTCCTCAAACAGCTACACTTGTTTAAAATTTATTCCTGACAGATGAAGTAATTCCTTAATACCAAACTCAAGCTTCCAAATCTCGCCGGTCGTGACTTGTCATTTTGTATCTAAGGTATCTGAACAGTATATACTGCCAGCAGTACAGCTGTTGTGACGCCGCTATTCGCTACAGCGCCGACGGTCTACACAACACACCGCAGCAACTTTAAGAAGTGGCGATACGTTGCTCCACAGTACTTCGACCGCCGGGGACGCCCGCAGTCTCGTTACCTAAGAAGAGGCGATACGTTGCTCCACAGTACTTCGACCGCCGGGGGCGCCCGCAGTCTCGTTACCTTTTTGCCTGTTTCGCGCGCAGACCAATAGGAAGTAGGGGGCTCCCCTAGATATGACGGAGCACCGCAGCAATGACGGTCATTACAGAAGTTCCAGTCAGCACGCGGCAGACCCAGGAATGCTACAGTTCCAGAAGTTCATAATAGAAGAGCAAGCTTTCTGTTTACGCTCAGGCAGGCACAGTTTCCGATCGCCTATCTGAACTATGTAATAGTACAAGAGGTTTGTACCAACACAAGCACACATAGTGACTTCAATACTATAGACTATGCAAAACACCACTGTGGATTGCTGCCTTTCTTTCTTTTTTTTTTTTTTTTTTTTTTTTTTTTTTTTGTTTTTTTTTTTTTTTTTTGTTATTCACTTCCTAGGTATTGTGACTAAAAATCATTTTCAGTTGAGAATGAAGTTTTCAGTCTGCAGCGAAGTGTGTTCTGATATGTAACTTCACAGTATAAATATCTTTGGTGGTCAAGTGCTCTACTGGCTGAGCTACCCGAGCATGAAACGCAGTCCGTCCTAACAGGAGGCGAGATACAGCTGAAAGCAAGGTGTAGGAAGCAACTAAAAGTCCTGATTGAGTAGCTTGCAGACGTTCCTGGGTTCGAGTCCCAGTAAAGCACACATCTTTAATTTGCCCGAAAGCTTGAAATTGGTCTTGATCGATTTAATGAAATATATGTATTCGTTGGTTAGGTAGGATTGGAATGTGTGTCTGAATTGCTGTTCGAATGTCGCGGTATTTCTGCTGTTCGCTGCTAAGCAGCAGAGTGGTGCAGTACGTATCCGCGGAAGTCGTTCTTAGAAATGGTCTTCGAGAAGGCGCATTAAGTGAGGGTTGCAGAAACGCGGAGAGAGAAATGAATAATTTTATTTGTTTTCTTTGATTAGATTATTCAGGGCCTCTATTTTTTGGTGAGATGATTCATACATCATGATTACTTCACGGTGACGATGTAAGATAACCTTGGGGTTTGTATAAGTACGGATATGGTCTCTTAATAATACAATTTTCGGCCCTCCACACGAAACCTATCAGAAAAATGGAATTAAGAATGTGTTTTCTTTGCTATCCGATGTGAGTTTTTTCATGATTTTCTATAAATGTAAATCGTGGAACATTTCTTGGTTGAATATTGTGGTGTCTAAATCGAATTGATGAAGTAACTATTCATGTTTTATACAAACTTCAATAGGCTATTAGTAAAATGCAGTTCGTACGTTACATTGAAACACATCAAGTGTAGCGTAAATTATTTCCCTTTCCCTGCCAACCGTTTTACGCTTTATTGACATTTGAAATTTTTGAAGTTTACTAGTTTCAGCAATGTCACATTGTTTACGAGTGACATTAGTAGTTTCATGTGACTTCTGGATTTAATGACACGTTTAACTGTCTTTGCGCATCTTTAGATTCCCACTTCTTAAATCACGGAAGCTGCTGTATTACTATCAAAACTGCGAACAATAGTATATTTCAGTGTAATTAAAAAGAGCGCAGCATGATGTGATATGGCACGAGGTAAACAGGAAGCCGCGTGGGAGTAACCGAGCGGTAGCCGGGCGCCGTGCCTCAGCGCGCCCGGTCAGAGGGCTAAACACCCTCTGTAATAAAAAAGCCGAGCCAAAAAACACATCGAACAAGAACGAACAAATACGATCAGCGTCCGCAACGAATAGAGCTACCCACAGAGAGAGAGAGAGAGAGAGAGAGAGAGAGAGAGAGAGAGAGAGAGAGAAAAGCGGTGTGGAGCGCCACGTTACGGATCGCGCGGCATCCCGCGTCGGAGGTTCGAAACCTCCCTCGGGCATAGATTTTCTGTTGTCTTTAGTATAAGTTAGTTTATCAGTAATTTGTGAGTTTAAGGTCTGATGACCCCGCAGTTAAGTCACATAAGCTTAACAAACATTTAAAAATTTTTAATTTTTTTAAGCAATGTCCTCGGTTTGTAGTTATATAAGGATTTAACTACTCCTGCAGCTTGCAGATAGCTACAAGATTGGAGTAATTTTTATTTTTATTTTTAATTATTTATATTTTTATTGGGACCCGTAGTAGTTACTGATAAGCGTTATATATGCTGCCACCATTTATTTTAATTTACCAATAGTTTTTTCATTGTGCGACATGTAATTACACAAAATTAGGGTCTATAAAAGAAGCACCATTTACAACATATCAATACGTCTGCAGACAGTTACAACTGTACTTTAATTTGCATTCAGTTTCATACAAATGAAGAGTTTCTCGGATTTGATTTTTCATCATAATTGACTAGCTCAAAAGAGTGCATTTACACACTACACTTGCTAAAAGAATATTACTCAAATTTTGGTTACTCCCTGTTGGTGGTTTGAGTCTTCCCACGGGTGTGTGTGTGTGTGTGTATGCGTGTTGTCCTCGGGTTATTGAAGTTTGTTTTAGTAGTTTGTAAGCCTATGGACTGATGACCTCAGTAGTTAAGTCATATATTTACAAACATTTAACTTTATTATTTTCGTTTTGTTTTCCAAATTTGGACGCCAAGTTAGAGTACAGTACGAACCAATGTTATATCCATACAATGTGTAATGCTACAGAACTATATCCCCCCAAAGTTAATATCAGATATTTGCAGTAGATACATGTGTCACATTTAAGTAGTGAGAATGATATTTTTAATATTGTTATATTTTAATTCTGTAAGCTCTCGTTCCAGTCACAGTATCTTGAGTAGAGAAATAAACGCCGTTAGTTAAACGTTATATGAAGTTTATTTGAGTTTTCATCGTACCCTTTTGGGCATTGCATGGTTCCATTTCATTTCTGTTATTCGTGTACATAATCAAGAGATATCGCAATCTCGTCACTTGGGAAAAAAGGAAACTAGTGTAAGGAACCAAATCGCTATTCATATTCTGTTTGCCATAGTATGTCAGTGACACGAATTAACAAGTTGTTTTGTATCCATAAAGTAATTTACGGAAAAGTACTCCATATCTAAAAGCACAAAGTTCCTGCCTTATGTGAGATAAACTTTTGTACCAATCCAGTATTCAGTACAATCATAAGTACTTAGTGAAACTCTTTACGGGAAAAGTATGGATTTACATTTATTGTAATTATTTTCTCTGCTCAACGTGAGTTTATTACTGTTTTCTTCATTGAGTCAGCTTTTCTGGTGTCTGCGCCAATAGCTGATTGCTGGAATATTCTAAAGATTCTTCAACAAAATATACATCTCATTAAGTATCTACCCAGCGGCGAACATCCAGCTTTTCCGTTTCATTTATTCCTTAAAATATTCGTATTTGATTAACTTTTTACACTTTTCCAGCGGAAAGGGCTGATTATCGATTTCACGGAAATAACCACTAATTTCATTATATTGTATGCATAAATCTTTCGCAATATAAAGCTTTTGTACAAAAATGGAAATTGCCCAAGATCTGCATCTACATAAATATACTCTAAGTCGCAATGAATTGCAGGGGAGAGGGGTGATCGAACCGCTTTTTATTGTATTTCGGTACTAGCGGTAAAACACAGTCAATACCTTCACTATGCGATAGAAATGGTGCTGCCTCTGATGACAGTTATGCTAAAGAAGAATTGCTGAAATTCCTTCACGAAAGAAAACGAAGCAAATACTCCAGAATTCTTATCAGTAACAGCTGCCAGCATGAGTAATTTAGACGTTGATATCCCTTGTGTATTAAAGCAACTTAAAACACTTAACTAAAGTTTTCCGGTCTCGATTGTATACCAATTAGGTTCCTTTCAGAGTTTTCTGATGCAATAACCCCCTACCTAGCTATCATATACAACCGCTCTCTTAGGAAACGTTCCGTACCCAAAGACGGAACAATTACAGGCCTATATCATTGACGTCTGTCTGCAGCAGGTTATTAGACCGTATACGTTCCTCATACTTTATGAACTACCCCGAGGACAACGACATATTAACCGATAGTCAACACGGATTCAGAAAGTTTCGTTCTTGTGAAACACAGCTAGCTGTTTACTCACGTGATGAGTGCTATCGACATGACATGTCAAATAGATGCCGTATTTCGAGATTTCTGGAAGGATTTTAACAGTGTAATTTACAAGCGTCTTCTAATGACATTGCGGGCTTATGGAGTATCGCAACAGTTGTTCGACTGGATACGTGATTGCCTGTCAGCAAGGACACAGTACGTTGTAACTGACAGAAAGTCATCAATTATGATAATGTTATAGGGCCCCTACTGATTCCTATTTTTATAAACAATTTAGGAGACAATGTGAGTAGCTCTCTTACATAGTACGCAGATGATGCTGTCACTTATCGCATAGTAACGTCACCTGAAGATCGAAAGTAACTGAAAACTGATTTAGGTAAGATATCAGCATGGAGGAAAAATTAGTAATTGACTCTTAATAATGATAAGTGTGAGATCATCCATATGATAGCTAAAAGAAATCAGTTAAACCTCATTTACATTATAAATCAGTCAAAACTACAAGACGTAAATTAATCTAAATACTTGCGAGTAACAATAAGGAACTACTTAAAGAGGAAAGAACACGTAGAAAATATTACACGGAAAGCAAACCAGAGACTACATTTTGCTGGCAGAAAATTTAGAAGATGCAACAGATCTTCTAAAGAAACTGCCTACATTACACTTGTGCGTCCTATTTTGGAGTATTGTTGCTCATTGTGGGTTACCCAAGTCGGATTGACCGACGATTTAGAGAGAGTACAGAGAAGGCCAGCTCGTTTTGTATTATCGCGATATAGGGGGGAGAGAGTGTCAGAGGAAATGAAGCACGAGTTGGACTAAAACTCTATTTGCGAAATCTCATTCACCAACTTACTCTTCCTAATGCGAACATATTTAATTAGCACCCACCTACATAAGAAGGCATTATCATTAAAATAAGAGAAATCAGATGGTAAACCGAAAGACTTAGGTTTTTGTTTTTCCTGCGAGTTATTAGAGAATTGAACAATTCTGCTGATAAATGTAGCCTGCCATTTGCGGCACACCTTTCGTGTCATGTCAGCTTCGCATTTCATATGTACGTGGCTTTATCCATATCACTGTAATACAGTATGGAGATATATTCTTGTGTCTTCGTAGTATTGTTATGATCATCAAGTTCGGAAAGACCATTTATGTACCTTCGTCCTGCCTCTTTAACCGTAATTTTTTGTTAGCATATTGTGATTAATTATTGTCCGGTAGTAACAATTAACACCATGCCTGCTCATTTACCTGCACCACTAATTCACCATCAAGACGGATGGCAGAAACCCATCACTATAGATGCATCTAAATGATATGTAACTTTTCTTCCGCGTGTGGCCACGATTAAGTGTATATAACGTACTAAATATCCGTGAAGAAAACCAAATGCAGTAACATTGTTCAACAAATTTGAGAAAGTATATCTCAATATTTCACACAGTTAATTGCTGTTAGTTCATTTCTCAGGTATTAATACTTTAGATTCCATTATACAAATCTACCTTATTAAGACACAAGCATTACGAGCGGTATCTTTCTTCGATCACACCGTGGTTTCCCTAAAAGAATATGTTATCATTTGTTTTTATTAATTTCTAGTTATGCAAGAATAGGTAACTCGTGTCGACTGTCTCTGTTTTAGTGATATCATCATGCTTGTGAAGGGGTGGTGTGGGGTTGTAAGATTTTACATCTGCATCTGAATGTACTTAGTTAAGTATCTTGCAGAGGTTTCATCGAATCACGTCATTCTTCTATCCAACATTCCATTATCGAACTGCATGCGGGAAGAAAGTACACCTAATTCCCTCCATTAAAGTTTTCTCTTATTTTGTTTCCATGTTGATTTATCTATACGCAGGTTGAAATAAAATATAATTAAGTTTTCGCATTTAGAGGAGAAACTCGCCGATCAGTGTTTTGTAAATTGATCATGCCGCAAATAAAAACGGCATCTTTGTAATGAATCCCACTACAACTACTGTATCAGTGACTCTCTCCGCCCCCCCCCCCCCACTTCCCAGTCCGTGAAAACATGAACTGAGCTGCCTTTCTTTGTAACATTTCGACGTCCTCTGTCAAATCTTCCTGATTAGGATCCCACAGCGCGCAGCAATACTCCAAGACAGGTCGGACAGGCGTAGTAAATACCTTCTACTCCCTCTTCAGTAGATCTGTTAAATCTTTCTGCCACTACAACACAGTCTTTCGTTCGCCTTCCTCACAATATTCATATGAACCTTGCTTCGACTTTGGTAGTGTAGGCAGCTCGTAATTTCAATGTAAAAATCTTGCAGAAACAGGAAACCAAGTGCTTGTTTTTGTCTGCGAATTGTACTTAGAAACTAGAGACAGAGGTTCATTATCGACAAATTCACTATTCTCGTTATGTTGAAAGGATTCAAGAAGTGCCTCTTCTCAAGCATAGATGTATAGGTAATCATGTAGTTTTTACTTAAATAACATGCAGTTTTTTCATAATACTAGCGAAGGTAATTTTCCAGCAATTTACTAAAAAAAATTAACATCCAAATTATTAAGCGGTTTGGGATTTTTAATGATTAAAAATTACTGCAATCAGAGTGATTTGGCTTCTTTGTTTCACTTTATTGATACTAAATTTTGTTTCTGTATTGCAATCGTCTGAAAATGGCATCATTCATTTACATTCTAATCATTATGCTGTTTATGTCAACAGCATTTTAATCGTTGCAATGGTCCTGTACGAAACGACAGTTGTAAGAGCTGACATAATTTACTCGCTTTTAGTTTCACTGGTTTGTTGATAAATAAATAAACGCTGAGGTAATTAATTGGTGCTATAGAAATTCGTACAGTTGCATTCCATAGTAAATGTTTATCTAACTAGCGAAGCGGTGGCTGTTTTGCGTACATAATGTGACTGATCATAAAATCTGCATAAATATCACAAAAGTAACTTGATATATAATACAGCGTTATATGAAGGCAGGACTACAAAATATAAATGTTCTTTATGCGGAAGAGACGGCCATCGCAGTTATGACTGTGACTACACAGATTTTAAAGGCAATATATGACAGAAGATCGTCATTGTTATGACTAGTGTGATACATCTCGTCAAAAATTGCTACTCAAATTGCTCTCCTGCGGTAACCTCTTCATCTCACTCTAGCTAATGTATTTCGATCAGTGCCATACACCCCAGGTTTCACACTCTACAGCTCCAGGGCGTCATGTTCGTCTTTCTTTTCAGTGTTTTCAGTTTGCACCGTGCCGATGCTGAAGAGCATCTCCTCATTCCTACCGGAGCGGAAATGGTCACATGATCTACGGCGCCGTGCTACGAACTGCGCTTCCACCGAGATTCGACTCCTGACTTGGGCTGTGTGTGTCTGTGTGTGTGTTTTGTGTGTGTGTGTGTGTGTGTGTGTGTGTTCGTGTGTTATTTTTGGCGCGTAGCTCGATTAAGTAGTTTGTAAGTCTAGATTAAGATTGTAAGTCTAGGGACGAATGACTGCAGTAATATGGCCCCTTAGGTTAACAAACACTTGATTTAACCAGCATTTCCTTTTATACAATACTTTTCACATATATCAAACACTTTGATACTCTTCTCTTCCTCAGTTAACTACCAATAATTAAGGATTTATATTCCTCTAATCGTGAACGCCTTAGCACCACCCTCGTTTGCTGATCAGTCAATGTATCCCTTTGCTTTTCTCAAGGTTTCTGAAGTGTACTGGTACGTTTCATGTACTAGTAAGCATATCAGATAACTCAGAAGATGGTGTTACGTGCACTACTTCCTTAGCATGGTCTGTAGGAGCGTCTTTTGAAAGAACAGACGCCACACGTATATAGATAATATGCCGTTGACGGGCAATAATCGTTTCGTTTGTTGGGAGGGGTGAGCAAGTTTGGGGCCCTTACTCGTATGGGAATTAATTTCAAAACTACGAGTTTGAGTACTGTGGGCAGGGCAAAGCTGGGAATTCGTGTCTCGAGGGAGGGGTGCTTAGGTTATTCTTGCAGGGACGGTGATCACGGTGTCCTCAGTGGTATAATGCTCAGCACAACAGACATGCAAGCAGGAGACACGAGGTCGAATCCCGGCTGGGTACATATTTCCATCTTTACCCATTCTCAGTTGATATCTTATATTCTGTGAATATGAGAGAATAACAGCTACAGGATCAGAACTGACGCCATTCAGATCAGACGGTATATATATATATATATATATATATATATATATATATATATATATATATATATATATATATTCGCTTCCATACCATTAGTTTAATTGATTTTCATCAGAATCAACGCAGCTTTCGCAGTGTCACCCGCTTCGATGGCGTCGTTTTACAATGGTTTTGATAGTAATACAGCAGTTTCCGCGATTTAAGAAGTGGTAATCTAAAGATGCGCAAAGAAAGTTAAAAGTGTCATTGTCAAATAAATTTAAATAATTAAAACAGAGACTTTTTATATTTTATTTCACCCAAGATTCCCTCGTTGTTTGGGAAAATGAAGTACCTAAACGGCAGAACTTTCTCCACATAACCAAACATAATTTAATTCCGATGTGTGGCATATTGAAATTCTTCAGTGCACGTTAGTACCCGTGTATTTAAAGCTTTCATTTTATTTGGTGCGAAAACCTTTGTGGACATAACTAAAACTTGATTTCCCAGGCCTGATTTTTCGTAAAATTGGTTAAATATTTACATAAACGTTTGAACAGACGTAATTCGAGAGAATTGGTTTAGTTTGTGTCAGACGTTACGTACAGCATGGAAAGTCAGAGATGACGTACAGTCCTAGAAAATAAAATAAAAAACACCACGAAATCATCGTCGCAGCAGAGGGAAATTTCATTGACAGATTCTTGAGAATGTATACAACGCAGGATCACACTGACAGAGCCATACGCACGTGAGTACAGTCACCAGAGCGTGCACAGTGCGGCGTTAGTGCCATGAATAACTTCCTTTTGCCGTAATGCTAGCTGTCATTGTCCCATGGACGTCTCCATTGGTGACCGCGCAACATGACGTTTCATCTGGTCCCAAACATGCGCAGTGGGAGACAGATCTGGATGGAGTTAAAGATAGGCAGGGTAGTTGACATTCACCTAGAGGAGTACGTTGGCTTATAAGGGATACGTGTGGACGTGCATTGTCTTGCTAGAAAAGCATATCGCCTTGTTGGTGCATAGCCGCATTGGAGGGTCCGAGAGCGGTCTAAAGAACAGTGCCGCGGACCGCGCGGTAGCTCGCCGTCAGGGGTTCGAGTCCTCCCTCGGGCATAGGTGTCTATGTTGTCTTTTGGTTTATGTTAATTTAAATAGTTTGTAGGCTTAGGGATTGATAACCTCTGACGTTAAGATTTACATATATGTGAACATTTTTTTGTTGGTGCATGAACGGTGGTAAAACGGGCTGAATGATGTTTTGTATCGTGCACTGTTTAGTGTTCTCTAGACGATCATCAGAGGAGAAGGGCTAGTGTAGGATATGGCACCTCACACTATGATGCCTGGTGTCAGCCCCGATTGCCTTTGTCGCGTACACTCCGGACTTTTGCGCTCCCCTGCATGACACCACACACGCCTACTCATTTGGTGCCGAGGCGGTAGCGACTCTCGTCACTGAAGACGACACACGTCCATTCGCCCCTTCCTAAGCATCTACCGTGACACCACTGGATGTTGGGACATGAGTGAATAACACCCTAACTGCACGCGTCATCGTGTATCATGGTGTGAGGAGTCTTATCCTTCACTGGCCGTTCTCCTTTAGTGATTGTCCAGAGAACATTGAACGGAGCACGGTACATTGAAACCAGCATTAAACTAGTCTTGGCATCAATTTTGTGTTTGTTCTACATGTTTGTGTTGTAGCTTAAAATCAGCACCACACGTCAGACGCACGAGAACAACAGTGAAGATGGCAGCGGACGACCGGCAGCGAATCGCACGGTGGCGCCGTGCATCCTGGAGGGGTAAATCTAGAAGCGCGCCGGCTATATCTATGCCGACATGCGTCTGGAAGAGTCCATCTGAACTCGGCTCCGAAATAGGCAGTCACTAGGACTCAATGCAGCTAACGTCGAGGAAGAAGATGCCGTCGCGAGAAGAAACATATTATACGATGAGTTTCTTTGTCCATGTTCGTAAATAAAACTTGTATTACGAATCGGTATAGCTGTTTTAGATGTCAACGCATCCCCAGCGTCCTGGATAAGAACCTTTCCTGAAAGATAGGCCGGGAACGACTAAACACAAAGGACGAGGCCGACTTAAGAGTTTCTTTATTTTGTAAATCGATCGGCTTATTAGGCCATTATCAGACAGCACAAACATAATATTGTGTATTTTAATTTTCATAATGAATCTGTTCTACCAAGAAGCGACGGAAGTATCAATTTACAAATTCGGTAGAACTAATGCATCCTACAGAATATTCAGTCTTCGGTGAAACTATGTACAAAGTTAAAAATATCAGGAGTAAAATGATAATTCCACAATTGAATGGAAAAAAGAGCGAAACATGCAAAGTGAACATTGAAGACCTCTGCGAGATGGAAGTCTTGTCTGATGACGTGCTAGACGAAGACAATAGCTTCGAAATCCTGCGGAAAATGGGCGTGAGCTGTAGGCCAAGACGAGAAATGTGTAATAGGTAGTAGAATCAAAAGGGAATAATAAGACTGCAAGATACAGTTTTAAATACTGGGATTATAAAGGGTGTAAAAAAAGAGGGCAGTATGTTTAAATTGCTGTTCATTAAAAATAACCAACAAGCAATGACGGAAATGAAAAGGAGTTTGACAGTAATAGCAAATCTCAGACAAAGAGGACGCCAGTAATAGGTTTTGTTGATTACAATGCTATCCACAGTGAATGTGCAGAGGAATTACAGAATCTGTTGAATGGATTGATTAGTCTAACGAATACAGAATACAGAATACAGATTACCGGGAATGAAAGTAGTGAGAATTCCAACCTCAAAATATAAAATGATGTTTCGATGAAATAAAATAAGCTACGTCTGACGAAGCTAGGAAGACATGGTACAGGCTGAGGGCAATCATACCCAAGAGGAGTTATTAGCCATATTATGACGAAGAAATTCATGAGAATGAACGTTTGGGGTTCAGCTTCGTATGGAACTGGATCACAGACAGTGAGAAGTCCAGAACGAAGGAGGCATAGAGATGACGGAGTACGGACATGCAACACAAGAAAAACTCCCACAAGGTAACTCCACAGTACTGTAACAGGACCCTGCTATCAAAAAGCGCTTTTCTTCTTGATGACTGTCTAGGCACAAGTAGGCCTACAATGAGAGAAACTGTCGGCTTAATTGCATGAAGTCCGTATCGAGTATGTCTGTATTTTGGAATTCGACACAGAAAACGTCCTGCTACAGGACAAGACATAAATGAGAACAAATATCAACGGAAAAGAGGATTCTATTAACTTTTCCAGCTTCTAATTGGAGAGTGTGTGTGCAGAGAGAATATTAAAAATTGTGATTTAGCCAAGAAACGAGAAACTTGGCCCAAGCAGGGGTAGATCAAGTGCTACAATGAAAGCATTTTTGATATCATCGCGCCTACTGTTCTATAAACTTATTGCAATTCGCTCAAAAGTACCCGTTGGGATGGCGGAGTTACTGACTGCTGCAGTTAGTCAGCACAAAAACATGGCTGGAATTCCGCACAAGAGTAGATCGTCGACCTATTTCTTACAGGGTTAGGAAGTAGCTTAGGGCGAGAAGGCTTCTCTCGTTGGTTTTGTAGTTTTGTTACCCCGTACATAAAAAAAGAAAATGTTCGAAACATTACTTTCCGTTCTTATACTGTTCAAGCTCGAATCATTGCATGCGGCTAATATTGTATTGTGGAGGCCTAATATTTCCACACTAGATGGCGTTCATATGTCAACAAATCTGTAAACATGTTTACATGGAAGAAACGGGCGTGTAGTTACGCACGAAGACGCAGAGAATGAAATTCACTGAATGCCCAGGGTTAATCTCCGTTGAACGGAGATTTCAACCGGAAAACATGTTGAAATTGTGTCTTTCCATCTAATCGGTCTTTGTATGGGACAATTACTCAGAACATGTCGCGACCGCGAAAGCAACCGCTAAAAGTCACTCCATAAAGCTATAAAAACGTTTTCCCGTCGAAACAGGTCCGGTTTAAGCAGCAGAATTCAGTCATAAGAAGAAAAAGCCGGTGACTGTAAATGTAGTGAAAAGATTTCTTCAGGTAGTGAACCTTGACAGACTTGACGGCTGAGAAACCATTACTGACGTCTATTAATACATATGTGAGGCTACACTGGGTAGATAATATGCAAGTGGCCCCTAAACCTATGATAAAAGGTATTTTCCACTGACATATCCTGATTTGAGGTCTTTACCAGTAAGCGATGGAAGTTTCCTTGATGGTTGCCTGGTGAACGAATGGAAAGCATGGGAGGGGCCCTTAATGGTCTGAGGGCGTTTTGGAGGCGATAAGATTGGTGGCGTTCAAATAAATGGAACACTGAAGGAAATGGTTACTCTCTCATTGTCAGTGTCGTATCGAAACGTATAAGGGTTTCCGTATCACTCTAGTTGCACACGCCTCATACCATTACACAGCATCCATGATCTTGAACAGTCCAGTACTGACATGTAGGGGGTCATGGATGCAATTGAAAACGAGACCCATGGGACCAGGAAACTTGTTTACAGTCAACAACAGTCCAATGTCAGTGATGACGAGCCAAGACGAGAGGTTAACTTATATGAAGTGCCCTCAACAACCGTCAAGGGTACGCTCTGAAATCTCAAGTCACTGCTGTTTCGTTTAATGGTTCGCATGATGGAACTTGTTGACGGCCAGGCATTGAATTCCACAGCAATCTGCGAAAGGGTTGCAGTACTGTCGCGTTGAACGGTTCTCTTCAGTTGCCATTATTCCGTTCTTGAAACAGTTTTTTGGTCGTAGTGACGTCGGAGATGTTGTTTTACCGGGTTCCCGATATTCATGGTCCACTCGTGAAGTGACCATACAGGAAAATATGCACCTCATCGCTACCTCGTTGGTGCTGTGTTCTATATTTCTTGCGCAGACATCAACACGTTGAGACTCACGTATGTGATGATAAACTGCCATCGCAGCAATGTAACCCATCTAACAGTGCGCCAGACACCTGGCGTCTTAAATAGACGTTGTCGACAGCAGGTCTGTCCTCTGAGCGTTTGTATATCTCCGTGTTTGCATACGCATGCCTACACAAGTTTCTTTGTCTCTTCAGTGAACTCTTAATAAAATCTTTTTCCAATCCTGAATTAAGAGTATTTCTAACATTTCTGGTTCATATCACTGGTTAATGATCAGTGTTTATACAAAATATTAAATCATTTTCAACTATGGTAGCTTCATATACTTCTGCATCATTTCAATACTAAATGAGAAGTATATACATGTAGACATGGAGCACCTTAACATTTCGGTTCGCGATCTTCATTTTAAATTAGTCATCTGATAGTTTACTGAGTTATAATTGCACCATTCCTATTTTATTCAAACAAACAAAAAAGTCATATGTTACCTTCTAATAATATTAAAAACTATGGGTACTGTAACTGCATGTATACACTCAGCTCCTAATCATTTGCGAACTATTGTGTGTAGGTAATGAAAAAATTTTACTCCATATAGACATTGAACTACTCATCGTTTAACTGATGTACCATTTCATTTCTAATGTTATGTATGTCATCCCTATTGAAGTACAAAATGAGATGTAACTACACGTTAAGCACCTCACTAAGTACTAAATGAGATGTAGCTACATCTACACGTTAAGCAAGTCACTAATCTTTTAACTTTGTTAACTGAGTCATTGAATAAACAGCATAATTCTTAATAGTAAGTGTTTATACAAAAAATATTTCATCTTCGTCATCTATTGCAGCTTCATATACTTCTGCATCATTTCATTACGAAATGAGACGTATATACTTGTAGACATGGAGCACCATACCATTTAGAGTCACTATATTCATTTTAAATTAGTCATGTAGTGATTTACTGAATTATAAATCTACCTGTTTGTATTTTATTCAAAGAAACAAAAGAAGTCATGTATTACCTCCTAATAACATTAATAACTGTAACTACATGTAGAAATTGAGCTCCTCATCATTATAGAAACCATATATGTAAGCACTGATCATCATATTACTGCATGTAGACACCGAAGTTCTCATCATAATCGAAATGTTACACGCTGATATTGGACATCATGTTACTTGAATTAAGAAGCCTAACTATTTCGAATTATTGCTGGATTTAAACCTTGAGCAATAGTTTAATACAATTCCAGTATTCAGAATTACTTTTATTGAAAAAAATGTTCGAATGTTTGTTAAGCTTATGGGACTTAACTACGGGTCATCAGTCCCTAAACTTACAAACTACTTATCAACTACCTTATACTAAGGACGGCACAAATATCCATGCCCGAGGGGGGATTCGAACCCCCGACCGCAGTGGCCGTGTAGACCGTGACCGGAGCGCCCCAGTCCCCTCGGCCACCGCCGCCGGCTTACTTTTATTTTTGTATTTTTTTTAATCATTATATAATATTACATAATTTCATAAAACTGTAAACATGCGAATTTGTAAACGTGTCATTTACAATCTTCGTATATATACATTCTACATACAGATGAATTCCCAAACATAGTTGTACAATATTTCAACTAAGAACCTAAAGTCAACATTGTAACATATTATGTAACGTTTTATTATCACATGGCATTACAAAAGCATCACGAACTTAGTTGGTGCTCAGTGTGTGATCGAGTGGTACTTGAGTACTCTACAAATTGCATTTGACATTAATATGTTCCAGATGCATTGGAACATGGTTATTTTACTTATTGACGACCCACGTGGTTGTGCATAATGTTGTGACGTAAAGTAGGCGCCACACGCCAGAAGTAAGAGAACGATCGTGGAGAAGGCAGTGATCGACCGAAAGCCAATAGCAAGCAGGCGCCGCGCATCCTGGAGGGAGTAACCGAAGATGCGCGCCCTCTACAAGCGGCTATATCTAGGCCGACATACGTTTGGATGCCCCATCAGTTAGTAGTTAGATACGAAGTCAGAAATACGACAGTAGTAAGTCAGAAAGCGGCTACGAACTTAGCATCACTAGGTCTCAGCGCAGCTAGCATCATACGGAAGACACCGCGAGAAGCGAGAAGAGAGAAGAAACAGACATATTTTCTAAAGTTGAAAACTTGACATCTTGACAAGCTGACAACTTGACCGGGACGCGTACTCAACAAATGGCAGAAAGAATGATACAACATATTGTGTCGAGGTCACAACACATAAGTGTGTAAACTATTACTCGTTATATAGTTTTCAAAATGACAAGCCAAGATCGCACACTAACAATTTATTAAATGATGACCGGTTTCGGTGCACTGTGTGTGAGTATTTTGTTAGCTGTCATATTTTTAACTTATGTATTTTTTTTATATAGTGACTAAGTGCAATGTTGCACTTGTTATTTTATACCCAATTTTTTTTTTTATCAAGATGACCACATTATATCATATATGTGACCAGATGATGGTGACACAGTTCACCGAAACCCGTCGTCATTTAATAAACTGTTAGTGTGCGATCTTGGCTTGTCAATTTGAAAATTATAAAACGATTAGATCGCCTCCAGACCAGAATATGTCAGTTAATCTTATTACTCGTTACTCTCAAGAATCATGATTTAGTTTCCTACATGTACCAATCAAGTGACATAATGTAAGTAAATAATAATGTATCTAATTTCACACTTTTCTGTACCATTACTTATAATGTATTAATGTGTTGTAAATTTTGCATTGTACACTTGAAAATGGCTATACAGCCGCAATCTGGAACGTGACTAAACATAATAAAATAGTACAGTCAAAGGGGGGGGGGGGTAAATTATTTAACGTTTATTGTTCTATTTTGCATTTTTTCCTCAAATCACTGATCTTTAAAAACTTTTGGACGCTAATGTAGAAAGGGCGACTCAAACGGAAGACGAAGGAGCTGCGCAGATAGCGGACAACACTTGCACCGAGACACAGAACTCGGTCTCGGGGCCCGATAGAGGCAGCCAGGACGGTAATAAGGAGGCGGCCTCCTTAGACTTGCAGACTCACGTAGCCCCGGCGCCACTCGACGGCGTGCTGCGCCGCCCGTGACGTAATGAGACGCAATGAAACGGCCCGCCCTCCGGCAACCACGTCACGTGCCCCAATACTAATCAGTGTGACTATTCGCCGCTCTTGGGACAACTCGCCGAGGTCCGCGGACAACGCACTCACTCGGGCCGTGTCGTGGGAAACACTTGTTTGATGTCTTCCCTCGAAAATGGAAGCATTGCGGTGGTGCATCAGTTCGTAGCATTTTGGGTTTAATGCTCGAAACAGAGACATTGGTAATAAATAATATGATATCCTTCACTATTTTCAACGATAAGATACGTTTCACGACTGTCACGAGCTTTTGCAGAAAAGGAAACGTCGCTACATACTACAAGCGCATTTTCATCAGAAAGGAAGTTCGTTGAAGGTTGTTCAGAAAAAAAAGCGGAAAAGATTAAATTCTGCGGGCGCATCAGCTCCACTAGTCCTGGTCGCTGTTCTACGCCCACGTCTGTGCTACACTGCCGCGCTTTCTCACGGTCCATACATGATCTTTGCCGTCTGTTATGCGCTTCCTATCCCTATTTATTTATTATGGTTTTCTGTTCCATAGGGCCCAATTTAAGAGTGAGACTCCATGGTCATGGAACAAGTCAATACATGAATTTTTACACAAGAATGGTAGTAGAAAATTTTTATGTAGTCCTATGCACGTGACAATCTTAAGACAAAGTGGAAAAATCAATAAAGAAAAAAATTAATTAACTTAATTGTTTATCTTTTCTAGGAGTTCCTCGACAGAATAAATGGAGTGAGCCATGAGGTAACTCTTCAATTTAGATTTGAAAGCGTGTAGGTTAGTGCTAAGATTCTTTATTTCTTGTGGCAGCTTATTGAAAATGGATGCTGCAGAATACTGGACACATTTCTGCACAAGTGTCAATTTGGTGTATTCACCGAGTGGAAACTACTAACTCGTGGGAATAAGCTGATATTATTAACAACAAACGACATTAAAGAAAAAACCTATTGTGGCGCCAGTGTCAAAATTCCCAGGCTACTGAAAAGGGGTCGACATGACGTTCGTGAACTTACACCACATATTACTCGAACCACCGTTTTTGCATCAGGCGAGTAACCCAAAAAAATAATGCGTACGTCATAAGTGAGTGAAAGTAAGCGTAATAGACTACTTTTCGTGTTGAAAAATCACTTACTTCAGACATTGTTCTAATGGTAAATATAGCAGAATTTAGTTTTGGAACAAGATCCTGAGCTTGTGCTTTCCACCACAGCTTACTGTCTATATGAATACCTAGAAATCTGAACTGTTCAGTCTCACTTATCATATGCCCGTTATGTGTAATCAATGTCAGCTTATGTCAAATTATGTGTTAGAAATTGTAAAAACTGAGTTTCACTGTGATTTAACATCAACTTGTTTTCTACAAGCCATGAACTGCATTATTTGATACTGTGTCAATATTACGAGCAACGTCTTTCACTACCAAGCTGGTATCGTCAGTACAGTCACCTGTTACACTCGAAGGCATATCATTTATATAAATAAGAAACAGCAACGGTCCCAAAAAAGGCTCCTGGGGCACCCCACACTTAATTATGCCCCATTGTGATTGTACGTCATAGCCATTTTCTACACTGCGGAGAATTACCTTCTGTTGACTATTATTAAAGTCAGAGATGAACCAGTTGTGAGCTACTCCTCGTATTCCATAATGTTCCAACTTCTGCAACAATATTTTGTGATAACACAATCAAACGCCTACTGTCAGCCGGCCAGCTTCTATAAAATTTACAAATGCAAACTAAGATATGAAAACTCTAAGTACTATTATTAAACAAATAAAGATATAAAAACAGACTTGTCACATCATGCATTCTTGTTGACATATTGCGCGAGTTGCGTGATGTCTTCGGATGACTTAAGAACTGTGTTCTTTATGAAATATACGTCAGAGTTCATCAGACCCTAGTATAAAGGTCATGATGCACTTTTTTTACCTGTTTACTCCGTCTTTAGGATTTTTCAGAAGTATGTTATTAAAAGCTTGCTGCATCTACAAGATGGACAAGGGCACGATACCACACTGGCTGAGTACTGTTAACTTTGAAGTCTACCATTGTCTGGACGTCCAACGATTCTGAAAAGTGCAAAATATATTTCGATCAATGTGCCATCAGCCTGAAAATTAAGAAGTGATTCATACAAGTATTAATAACATCCGAAATTTGTCGGTAGGAGAGTCATCTTAAATGGTTAGAAAGACACACTTCTTAAAGGAGAGTAGCCTATATCACATTTAAAGCAAAATTACTTTATTTCACTACTAGTTTCGGCAATACTTGTTGCCATTATCAAGTGACAAGCCTACATTAAAAACTACAGTGCACATGTGCAGGAAAAGACTTCTCGAATTCATGGTTTACCAAATGGTCCTTTGCTATTGGTCGGCCATTTGGTAAACCACGTATTCGAGAAGGGTTTTCCTCCACACGTGCACTGTAGTTTTAATGTAGGCTTATCACTTGATAATGGCAACAAGTATTGCCGAAACTAGTAGTGAAATAAAGTAATTTTGCTTTAAATCTTATCTAGGCTACTCTTCTTTAAGAAGTGTTTCCTTCTATTCATACAAGTGTAAAGTATAGAAGTGACGCAGTTCAAAATCGTGCCAGAATAACAGGACTTTTGCACGTAAAATAAAAATTTAATTGTGTCATTCAAAAAATGTTCAAATGTTTGTATAGCTTATGGGACTTAACTACGGGGGCATCAGTCCCCAAACTTACAAATTACTTAGAAACTAGCTAATACTAAGGACGGCACAAATATCCATGCCCGAGGGGGAGTTCTAACCCCCGACCGTAGTGGCCGTGCAGACCGTGACTGGAGCGCCTCAGTCCCCTCGGCCACCGCGGCTGGCGATAGTGTCATTAGCTAAGCATTACTGTCAGCGTAATTGACGTATATTGCGAAGTGAATAAATCTTTCTCACAATTTGTCCATGAACTACCTACCATTTGTTGTTGAACAATGACCTGCTATACTTATCTTGACTTCAGAGAACAACATAACGACTAATACAATGATTGTAGGAAAATAGAAGTAATTTCGTTTCTAACCGTTTACCTGCCTGCGCGTAAAGTTGTACTTCAGGGTACAAATGACGTACTTCAAGAACTTCCAAGGAAAACAGTTTTTTGATTGTAGCGAGTGAATAAATTCCGAACTGTGGAAAAAAATTTGTTCCATTACCTGAAAAAAAAAAAAAAAAAAAAAAAAAAAATCACATAATATGACATCTTTTGGAGACACGAATAATCGGTCGCAATATTTCCCTAGCTCCCTATTCCGTTCGTCGTTCTAATTCTTCCTACATATTGTAACAATATTACAGTCAGACATATATTCTAATGGACATGCAAATGAACGATAGTCCGAGATCAGCAAAATTTTTATTGACATGTCCTAAGTTCGAAACCGAGCTAGTAGAGCCTCATAATTATGATTATTCAGTGGGCAGTGCATAGAGTTACAAAAAAATCTGATATAGCTGTAGATGTAGTAGAGGAAAAAAATCCCCTAGTTTTTCAGGACGTATACAACTTCTCACAAAATTCGGTAAAGTAGTCCTGTAACATTAACGTAGAAGAACTACAAGTACCTTACTTTCCTTCGAAACGTCAACTATGCACCGCTAATCTCTGCTGAACATGTCCTGGAAATTTTGTACATAGACTTCCTTTGACGTACCGTCAGAAAGCCACGTTTCGTTGGAAGACCGGTATATCGTCAAATCTTTCCTTTCAAAGCGAATTTGATTCAAGGCATTAGGAAGAAGAATGGAGGACTGAGGTACGGCGAGTTTTGTGGATGTTCAAGTTGTACCACCGTAAATTTTTTGTCGGAAATTATTTTACGATATTGGTTATGTGTGGGCGAGCACTGTCATGCAACTTGAGCATCCAACTTACTATCTGGATCTCAACTTCTTCCTATTCCCTCGACAAGCTCGCTTTGAAAGGAAAGAGATTCGACGGTATTCCTGATATCTAACGAAACATGACGAAGTTTTTGAACACCAGCTAAAGTAAGATTTCGTGCAATGGTTCCAGAGGTTCCAATGATTGTCAGAGGTTCTAGAATGTCAGGAACTACTGACTGACACATATTGAATGATGACGTCAGTTAATAATTACTTTGTGTATCAAATGTCATCCTCAGCTCTAACACATTATTGAGAGTACCTGTACCAACAGTATTAGGGAGCATCAGATGAAAGGGAAAAATGTTAAATTCCGTTTTCAAGAATGTTCATCGAACCGACGTGCTGCATCTCTGACGTCGCAGCCTGATGAACACTCGTATTCTGGCAGTTATGACGGCAGTGCGGAACTCTGTCAAACGCTTGCCTGTGCGAAGAAGAAGGCAAGGTCCAACTAGGCGCCTTCCTGTCTACTACCTTCTTCGTATCATTACGAATAGATAGAGTTGGTTTCACATGGACCTTGTCTCCAAAAAGTAATAATACGCGAGCATTATGACGCAAAACGTGTATCCCTTTAAAAGACATGATACAGAATTGCAAATAACCCCGGTATTTGAAATAAGGGTATTTATAGAATTCTTTAACTAAGCATATTTTGACGACATGTTCCGCACGATAATTCAGTGTTGTGACTATCTTTTCGATTGTGCAGCGGATTACTGACAGGAGAGTCTAGTGAAGATCGGTTTAGCGAGGTGACAGTGGTGTTTTGCCTTAAAGAACTGTAAAATATTTATTGACGTTTATTTATGGCAGTCTTTACAAGAGGTTGGTAGAACAACGTCATCGTTGATGGCCACAGCTGCTTCTGAACACGGAAGCAGAGTATCCGTACGTTTTTGTGTACGTGTTGTGTATAAATCTACAGTTTCTTTACAAAATTTTCAAATTTTGTACACGTAAGCTTCAATCTATGAGGACGGTCGCCGCAAATGTAAGAGTTACGTACTACACATAGTTCACGAGATATGACGTCATAAATAATTAGATGCGCTGAAAACTGCTGTATTAAGCGACAATGCTGCTCATTTTCTCCTAAAAAACTGGACCGATTTCAACCAAATTTGGTAAATATCTTCCTTGCCGTGAGGTGCCAATTCTGTAATGATAAGAACCACGTACAACAGATCGTTCAGGTGATATAAGGTCTTAAACTGTAGGAGTTCAAGAAACTGCCACAAAATGCAACGAGACTTTATGAATACAGTATATGAGAGATTACTTAACTACTTGCAACAAACTTTAAACATAATTTCAAACCTTTATTGAACTATTTCTTCCTGACAACAATAGCAAAATTATGAAAGGAAAAAAAAAAAGTTTCCTCATTACTACTTTTCCGCTGTTCATGGGCTAAAACGAAGGCATTCGGTATGACGTTACAATTTATAATTTCTATACCACAAATTGTAACCGCAGGAAATTTTACAGACAGTATACACACACATATAGTTGAATGTACATTCGAAATTGAATCACAGTACGACACGTTGTTCATGAGATATAACATAAACAGTAACATTAGTGGAAAATCACCCCATCGCGCACTAAGTTTTAATCTACTACTTCTTTACTACTAATTGTATTCCCAAGAGATTTTACAGGCATACAACACTTACACAAATGACTAAGTCAAAAATTATACAACATATAATTCAATTATTATAAGATCGTACGAATTTTATATGTCATTTTTAGTTTGACGACTATCTGAACTTACAATTTTGTACATTATGCAAGATAGCATTATTTCTTACACAGGGTGAATCACCTAACACTTCCACCCCAAATATTGCGGAAACGGAAAGTGCGATTGATGTGCGGTTTTCACAGAATGGATTGGTAGACAAGGACTCGTTCTTAGCCAATAAACAGATTGTAAAATATCTAGAAAGTGTATTTTTTATGCAAACAAATAATTTTTTGAAAGGAACAATGGTTGTTTCTATCATGCACTGGAATTTGTGACACCAGCTGTGTACAAAGAGTTTTGAATGACATTTTTATCACGTTTAGTTTAGCAGTTACAACCATTCGAAGTTTTTGGGGCGGAGGCTACGACGGCGTTGCTGACGGGCTGGTGGCACAGACAAATATATACAGACGGGAAACCTCCGTAAGGGCCCGGTCACACGCTCAGGGATGCGGGATGGGGAGTGCTGAAGCAGTTCCGTAAGGCGCTGAGGTCAGAAGCAGCCCTTTAAACTGGCCAGAGCAGGCGGCAGTTAGCGGCTGACACCACCACCACTTCCCCTCAAACGCCAGCAAGCCGAACACAGCTGTGGCCTTGTGGCAGGCGGCACGAGCTCTCCCTTCAGTCTCCCCTCCACGCTACCCTCTGACGTGCGAGAGGCACCCTCAGAAGTGCCTCTAGTGTTGTCCACTAGTACTAATCTGGGGAACTGCCTGACATCTGGTGGCATCTTACGGAACTACGAGAGGACTGTAGGACAGTGGTTTAGGGTGGGGTGTGCTTCTTCTCTGTATATGTTACTCTGTGCTGGTGATCATGAGACAGTGGGCCATGCCCCAGGGGCTAGCCACTCGGCCAGTGAGCTACGCTATCGCAGCCGCCGCTCCCCAAACTTTGAACGGTTTTAGCTGCCAAAACAAAACGTGATAAAAATGTCATTCAAAATTATTTGTACACAGCTGGTGTCAAAAATCTCATATGAAAACTGTATGTTTGCATAAAAGTTACAAAGCAATATTACAATCTGTATGTTGGCTAAAATACGAACCCTTGATAACTAATCCATTCTGTGAAAAGCGGACATCAATCTCACTTTCCGTTTCCGCAACATCTGCAGTGGAAGAGTTAGGTGATTCACCCTGCATATTCTCCGGTAAATATAACATGATTTTAGAAAGAAAGGAGATGGACAGAGGAGTAAATAAATAAATACCCGGGCAACACAGGGTTTTCAGCAAGTAGCTTTTATTATTTTTATTTATCGTATGGCATATGACAGCAGCATGTATACAAATATAATTAAACAAAGAACAAGAATATATATACAAATATCAGTAAAAGATTGTACAAGAGCTCATCTTCGGTTAATGTGAGTGATCAATGATATATTATGGCAGAACACTTGGAATTACGACATGTGCCATGTGAGACAAGCTTTTGGCTACACATCAATGTCCACATCTTGAATCCACTTCATAGCCTGAGGTGTGGCTTCTATAATGTCCTCAGCAGAGCCACTATATTTTATTTTTGGACACACTCTTATGATGTGGTCCAGCGTCTGTCCAGGTGCTCCACAATCACAACTTGGGCTGTCCGGAGTCCCCACTTATAAAGAATGGCATTACATCTGGTATGGCCATTTCTGATGCGATTGAGCTTAGTTCAGTCCTTTCTTGCGAAGTTGGACCCTTTTAGTTCTTTTGATGGATCACTTATGAAGTGATGATTACAGACTGAATTCTCCCACTCCTTTTTCCAATTCTCTTTTAGGTTGCAGGTTTTATATAGCAGTTATTCCATATCGTCGTGATTTCAAACGGTAATTTGGGAAATTTTTTATTACATCCTGCATAGGTAAACATTTTCCGTCATTTATTTTTACTATTTTTTCCCATTCTTTAAAAGATGCTTTTTGTCTCCTTAATTTTGGTGGAGCTATATTAGCGATGACGGAGAGCCACGGTGTGGGAGTAGACTTTAATGTGCTGGTGATTATCCGCGTGGTATCGTGGAGCTGTACGTCTACCTTGTTGGTGTGGTGGCTTCTCTCCGAGACCGGAGCACAGTATTCGGCAGTGGTGTAGATTATCGATGTTGCTGCTATTCGCAGTGTGGATGCATTTGCACCCCACGAACTTCCCGCCAGTTTTCTAATAATATTTAGCTAGTAGCTAATAATGTATTAGCGTTCTACCGAGTGCTCCATCATGGAGACCACCAAACGAGGAGCGTTAAACGTGTCGCATCAAGTTGTTAAAGGTAAAATGGCGTACGCTTGTTGTGAAAGCCGCCCCCGGCTTTTGCCTAGTTTCTGTGGAATTCCGCACAGCGCCGCGGCGTAGTGTAAGTTAATTAGAGTGCGGTGGCGTTTGCAGGGAAACTTGGGCGTGGAATGCGCGCGGCTGGAACGCCACTAAATTAACGCCTCGACAAGCCCAGCGGTTGCCACGGCAACAGCAACAGCGGCCGCAGGATCGGGGAACGCGTCGGCTGACAGCGTAGTTATAGTGCAGCGGGTCACGTGGCAACACGTGCACGCGATCGAGCGCACTTTCCGGAATCTCGCCAAAGAAGTAGGAAAACATGTGAAACGGGTACGTCGTAACCTGTGACTGGTACAGCAAAAACTCAAGATGAGAAACTGCAACAGAAATTGCTGAGTTTGAGCTTGTCATTAAAATATTAGATTTGTCTCATAATGTTGTTGTTGTGGTCTTCAGTCCGTAGACTGGTTTGATGCAGCTCTCCATGCTACCCTGTCCTGTGCAAGTCTCTTCAACTGAGAATACGTTCGGCAACCTGCATCCCTCTACGATTTTTACCCCACACGCATCCTTCTAATGCTATGTTGGCAAGTCCTTGATGTCTCAGAATGTTTCCGACCAATCTATCCCTTCTCTTAGCCAGGACATGCCAGACACTCCTTTTCTCCCAGATTCGATTAAGCACCGCCTCATTAGTAACGTGATATACCCATCTAATTTTCATCATTCGTCTGTAGCAGCACATTTCAAAGGCTATCATCTTTTTTCTGAACCCCTTATCGTCCACATTTCACTCCCAAAACAATGCTACACTCCAGACAAATGCTTTCAAAAAGGACTTCCTAACATTTAAATTAATATTGGATGTTAAAAAACTTCCCTTCTTTAGAAAAGCTTTTCTTCCCATAGCAATTCTGAATTTTATATCTTCTGTACTTCGGCCATCAGAAGTTACCTTGCTATCCAAATAACAAAATTCATCTACTACTTTTATTGTCTCACTACCCAATCAAATTCCTTCAGCATCGACCTATTTCCTGACACTGCATTCCGTTACCTTCATTTTACTCTTGTTAATATTCATCTTATATCTTCCTTTCAAGACACTGTCCATCCCATTCAATTGCTCTTCCAGATATTTTGCGGTCTCTGACAGAATTACTATGTCGTCGGCAAACCGCAATGTTTTATTTCTTCTTCCTGCACTTTAATGCCCTCTCCGAATTTCTCCTTCCATTCCTTCACTACCTGCTAAATATACAGATTGAACAACATTGGGGAAAGGCTACAACCCCGTCTTACTCCCTTCCCACCCTCTGCGTCCCTTTCTTGCCCTTCGACTCTAATAACCGCTGTCTTGTTTATGCATAGGTTGAATATAACTCTTCTCGCCCTATATTTTACCCATGCTACCTTCAGGATTTGGAAGAGTGTATTCCAGTCGACATTGTCAAAAGCTTTCTCCAAATCGACAAACGCTAAAAACGTAGGTTTCCCTTTCCTTAACCTATCTTCTAAGATAAGTCGTAATGTGAGAACTGCCTACCGAGTTCCTATATTTCTCCTAAATCCAAACTCCAGAATACCTTTATCTAAATATATATGAAAATTGAGGTGTTTGTGCCTATATTTCACTCTGCAGCCAAAACTACACATCGCAAACGAATAGTGTTTGTATGTGGTAGTAGGTATATCTCCCATTGTGCAGTATAGTGGTAAAAGGTTGATAACGATAAGGGGATTGAAGATACTGAGGTTGAAAGTTACCGACTTATATAAAATTCCACGTGTAGGTGTCAATATTTTGCCCTGCAGCAAAAACTACACATTGGAGACGTACGATCTCTCTGTGTTGGCCTGCCGCGGTGGCCGAGGGGACTAGAGGCGCTCCAGTTGGTTTTCTGCAACAAGCGTACGAATAAAGAATAGTAAGTGCATTTTGCAGTTTGAAAAGTAAAACTGTCTAGAAATATGCCACAGCGTAACAAAGAAATTTCTCGTTCTCAATCCGTTTCTAAAAGACAAAGTACGGCGCTGAAAAGTGAATCTGCAGACGACAGAAACTTGAAATTAGCGATATTTTGATATTTCTGTCCACAAGGGGGTGAAGCAAGAAATACAAACCTCCGGATTGAGAGCAGGGGGAATTAAGCTAGCTGCCTATATAAAAATTGAGGTGTCTATATTTCACTCTGCAGTCAAAACTACACGACGGTGAAGAATGGTGTTGATGTGTACTTGAAGTGCAATGTGTCCCATTGTGCACTATGGTGACTGGGGATTAATAACGATAATACCGATCGTTGGAATGTATGGGGTTGTAAGACACAGAAACGTAGAATATTCTATAAATCGATAACTTTAAACGCTCATATCGTTCAGCCGTTTGTTGTTATCTACCCTCAACCACCATAGTGCATGTGATATTGATAACTAATACTGTATACAACCACTATTTGTTTGTGATTCGTAGTTTTGGCTACAGAGTGAAGTACAGGTAAAAACTCTATAATAATCCTACGTGAGTGTGTCAATATTTCGCTCGATAGCGCAAACTACATAACGCAGTCGAATGGTCTCTAACTGTAATTATAATCCAAAGTCTCCCGCTGCACGCCCTAGTAGTTTCATGTCGATAGCTATAAGAGGGTGAAAGATATGTTGGTTCTAAGTCTATAGCAAGAGATTACACACAGATAAATGTGATGACGCCACATTCTATATCTTTGTTCTATGCATGATACGAAGGAGGTTAGAATCTCTTGAGATGCCCCAATTCTGAAAAAGTGAAGGCAACAAACTGGGCACTGCAGCATTTGTTTGTGCCCAAAACATTGCGCAAAGTGTATGTGTTGTCGTTGAAATGTACAACATATATATGTAACAATGTCACTGTCAATTTAGTTACTTTACTTAAATGAGGCACTATTCACACAGGGAAATCTTTGTTTTGGGCACAAAAGCATGGATCCTCTGGCTTCAAACCATTGCTCGTTCTCATCATAGATAACGCCACCTTCCTTTATTCTAACCTCCTTGTGTGATACACATTCTTCAGTTGTTTGTCTGCAAGGAGAAGCGCACGATTTAGGGCAAATAAGAATAAGTGCATAATGTAATTTCAAAAATAAAAATATTAAGAAAATTGCCAAAGCGTAAGAAACAATTTTGAGTTATTGATCATTATATAAACGACAGAAAACAGCGCTGAAATTGAATCTTTTACTTATCATTATTATTTCATCGTTTGTGCCAACCATGTCGACACAATCTCATGAGTACACCGATCGATACATTTCGACTCCTAGGAAATTACCGATGTCTTTCATACACAAGAAACCTGTAACATATATAAATAAATGTACGGATAAATAAAAGCCCAATGAAGAGGGCATTTACAGCTATAAAACTGAATATTAATAAAACTGAATATTAATTAAACAGTCGTTCTGTTATTATTACTCCTTCAAAAGTCTGATAAAGCGTGAAAATCTGTTTTCTGGTTTGGAATCTGGAGAGAACGAAATAGAATGTCAATAGTTCTTTGGCTTAACTAATTCAAATGTGGAAAAATTGCTATATCCTTCTGCAGGAAAGGAGTCAAGTTTTAGCATAACAGAGGAGGCCAAATAATCTGTAACAGGTCAGCATTTACCAGGTAGCATTAATATAAATACATAACTGCAGATAGATGAGTAGTAGACAATTATATCAGTCGGACATTCAATATCTACACTAAATACTGGAAGACTATTATACGTGATTGAATATGTAATTCTGCCACGCCTCAGACTATTCTGAATGGTGTTAAGTACTGTGTTCATGGCGTCTGCTTGTCCTAGCTAACGTCTCTATCAAATGCACTGTTACAGCACAAAATTGTGACAGAGAAACTAATTAAAATCTGATGTTGCTCAAGCAATCGCCAGCGAAGCTAGGCGGAAACAGGTTATCGGCTCTGTCGTAAAATGCGATGCCAGTAGTTCATGACGTCATCAGACACTGCGTCGTGGCCAACGGGAAATACAGGCCCCAGCGCAGACATACCACGTAAGCAAGGTAGTTCCGAGACGGCGCGATCGCTAGCCGATTGGTTCTGCAGCTGGGGCACTGCCCACTGCGTCATAGCGGCCAGCCACTGAGCTAGCGATCGCGCCGGCTCGGAACTACCTTGCTTACATAGCATGACGTCTGCGCTGGGACCTGTCTTTCTCGTAGGCCTCGGGAACTACCTTGCTTACGCGGCACGGTGTGCGCTGAGGCAACACAGTCTAGATACGAGGTCTCACAACGAGTCTGCGTCGAGTCACGCCCTCGACGGCTCACTGGCTGAAGTTAAGAGGCAGTGGGCTGTGACCCAGTGGTAAGCCAGTGAGCTTGCGAGGGCAGCCTATAGGTGTGACGTGACACGGACTGGTTGTGAGGCCTTGTATCTAGACGGTGTTGGCTGAGGCCTGTCTTTCCCGCCGGCCACGACGCTGCATCGACGAGTGTAAAGCCTAGAGACTGTTGACTGCGACGGACGACAAGCAGAAAGAGAGAGAGAGAGAGAGAGAGAGAGAGGGCGAATTCGTCAGCTTGTAAAAATTTCAAAACTACACGCCGGCCGCGGTGGCCGAGCGTTCTGCGGCGCGTCAGTCACAGTCTGCACGGCCACTACGGTCAGGGGTCCGAATCTCCTCTCGAGCATGGATATTTGTGCAGTCCTTAGTATTAGCTAGTTCATAAGTAGTTTTTAAGTTTAAGGACTGATGACCCTGTAGTTAAGTCCCATACGCTCTACAAACATTTTAACATAACTTTGCCACAAGAGTGAATAAGACCGATGATACGTCAGCGGTTAAAGGGCTCACTGAGTGAACGTTGCACTCAGAATTAAACACATTCGGTCATTACAAATGGTCTCATTTCTGTATGTGTACCACCACTTTTACAAGTTTAGTCACTTGATCTTTGGAATCGAACATGCTCAGGTAAGTAGACGTCGATTCAGTGATCTATGTATGCAGCTTGTTTCTTAGATAAAGCATGCCGCGCGGGAGTAGCCGAGCGGTCTGGAGCGCCACGTTGCGATTCGCGCGGCCTCCCGCATCGAAGGTTCGAATCCTCCCTCGGGCATGGATGTTTGTGTTGTCTTGGGTATAAGTTAGTTCATAAGTAATTTGTAAGCTTAGGAACGTATAACCCCATAAGGTTTACAAGTATTTTAACATTTTGAAGATAAAGCAGTATAGACTAGGAGCCACTGAACAAGTAGATGGAGTTCGGAGACAACTACTACGCTTCGAACTGACCATCATCAGGGAAGATGGTTAAGGATTCTTTAATGATGATCTCGGTTTGCGCAAGAGGGGTGTCTACCGTATCCCATGCAGATGTGAAATGTCATATGTTGGTCAAACTATTATGACTGTTGAGGAGCGTTGTATTGAGCATAAACGGCACACACGTTTACAACAGCCAAACAAATCTGCTGTGGCACAACACTGTCTTGACATAGGTCACCCTATGGAATACAACAAAACGGATATTTTGGCATGCTCTTCCAGTTACAGGGACTGTGTTATCAAGGAAGCCATTTTAATAAAACTAGCTGACAACCTTATGAATAGGGGTCGAGGACTTTTGTTTTAAATTCCACATGGGATCCTGCTCTCTCTCACTTCTCAGAAAACAAAGTGACAAAACTAATCCGACCATATTCTTTGTTAACTGATATTCATTATCGATATTCTGACCGTTTTCGTCTTTGGTCTTGTCTTCGCTGTGGCTTGCTTACTCTAAGTGTTTCGTCTTTCCTGTTTACTCATTGAAAAATTAGGCTTTTAAGATAGTTGCACCATTACTTCCTCACAGCAATTTCGCGTTGGAAATGGCAGGATCGTTTCGTCGTGCAACTAATTCCTTTCAAAAGTTGCTACTACTGTGGCTTTCATTAAAACACATTACATTAATCTCATTTACGTGATAACCACGTGAAAGTTACACGATGACACAAATGTTCAAATGTTTGTATAGTCTATGGGACTTAACTACGGGGTCATCAGTCCCTAAACTTACAAACAACTTATGAACTACTTACGAACTAGGACGGCACAAATATCCATGCCCGAGGGGGGACTCGAACCCCCGACCGTAGTGGCCGTGCAGACCGTGACTGGAGCGCCTTAGTCCCCTCGGCCACCGCGGCCGGCCACGATGACACATGTATCAAATAATGCAATTCAATTGATCTCGTAAAATATTCCCGTGAAATGGGGAATAAGATACTTATAGCTACGAAACGAACACACACTGAGATGTATATAATAATAATAATAATTATTATTATTATTATTATTATTATTATTATTTTTATTATTATTATTCTTGCATTGGTGAGATACTCTCTTAAACACAAGACTAAAAATGTGTACAATGTCTCTACAGTTGTAGAACATATTAATATTACATTACCTCTTGATATTTTCGTATATGCTACTATCATAGATTGGATAATGTCACTAGTAATTCTCTCATAGGTGTTCTCGTTATAATGTATTTCCAATATCAATAGGGGTCTGATGACCTAGCTGTTTAGTCCCCTCAAAAACCAACACAAACAACAACCAATATCAATATTATCTCCACTGTCTGATAGGCAAGAATCCATATTTAAGCCATGTTGACACTGACACACTGCAGGTAACTCTCTCTGAACTGCTACTGCTACTACTGAAGGAGAAGTAACTTCTTCGATTTATACTGTTCCCTCTTTGGACAGGGAATACGATACTGATAATACAGAGAAATATGCTACTAACAGTACTAACAGTGATATTACAAATGAAGCCCAGTAATGGGAATATTTCGTGCGAAAGCACGTGCTTCCGTAAATAGCTGTGGTACTATTTTGGCATCAACATGCGGTTAGTTGTGGTCTGGAGGAATGAGTTTCAGTCTATCATAAAATCTAATAAGAATCACGATTTCCGTGTATAGGTATTCACAAAAGTATTTATTCCGTTCCGATGAGCAAAACGTGAAATCGCAAACTTTAATGTACACATGTAATAAAATTTCTGTGAATAAGAGATATCTAAGAAATCTTAATATTGTAGGAGGTACATTATTAGTGTGTTTTTCCCAGTATTTTACAGAAATACAAATGTTTTGGATGTCCGAAACAGTTTTCGATGAAATTGAATAGCACCGATCTACCAGCACAGTATGTACTGCGCCTTATTGTGGCTTATATATATGTGTATATTTGATGCATACGTTAACACTGGCTATAGGTCGCCCTAGTATGTCAATGTTGTGTCAAAGAACTAATACTCCGCCCTTTAGTATCAGTGTATTAATAATGTCACAATGTATACAAATACTATACAAGTGTCACTAAGACACACTAAAGGATTTTTCGTGTAGCACACGTAATTATCAAATAATAATATAAACGCATCTGACTTTTACTTTAACGATCCAAGTTATTTCAAGGGGATATCAAGTGTAAGGAATAAGGCTGAAAGTGCGTTATATAAGTTAGCGAGTGGTTCTTCATGTGCAGACGTTGGTAAGGGCGCGATTACTGACACAGGTGAAATCGGCCAATTAGGAGTGGCGTACGGCGGCCAATAAGATTCCGCGTTTCATGTTTTGTGAATTTGGCGTTTCTTCACAGGCACAACTTTTCCGATCAGATTTAATACTTTCTCGAAGCGTAAATTGAAATACATTTTTCTCTCAGTTGCCTTGCAATACGTTAATAGTGAATCTTATTAAAATTAGTTTTCACTTCCCTAAGAAAGGACAGATGGGTAATTAGGAAGAATCCGTGTATCCCGAATTTCGCGTTCTAAACCGGAGATTCGGGCGCCGCGCTCCCTCGCATAATAATAAAAAATAAATCTTTTTTTAACCTATACCTAAAGCCGGATCCACACGCAACGATCTGTCTGTACGAATGTCTGCGAACAGCTACCGTCGCGTGTGGATGAGTATTTACATCGTTGCTAATTCTCGCGCCCGATATCTCTCGGTGGAAGAGAAAAAAAGAAAAAGAAAAAAAAAAAAAATAATACTTAGGTAGTACAGACTGCAATCGCACTGGCAAGCGAATACAATATGCTTTTTGCATCGACTTCTACATCTACATAGATACTCTGCAAATCACATTTAAGTGCCTGGCAGAGGGTTCATTAACCACCTTCATAACTTTTCTCTACCGTTCCATTCTCTAATAGCGCGCGGGAAGAAAGAACACCTAAATCGTTCCGTTTTCGATCTGATTTCTCTTACTTTATTGGGATGGTCATGTCTCCCTAAGTAGGTGGGTGCTAGCAAAATATTTTCACTTTCAGAACTAAAAGTCGGTGATTGAAACTTCGCAAACAGATCACGCCGCAATGAATGATTTCCACCCCACCCCAATTCGTGCAACATTTCCGTGACGCATTCCCCCCCGTAACGTGATAAAACCAAACGAGCTGCCCTTCTCTGAACCTTCTCAATATCTTCCGTCAGTCCCACCTGGTGAGGGTCCCACAAGGGGCAACAGTACTCCAAGAGAGGACGCACAAGTGTGATGTAGGCAGTCTCTTTGGTGGAGCTGGTGCACCGTCTAAGCGTTCTGCCAATGAAACGTAACCTTTGGTTCGCCTTCCCCACAATATTTTCTATGTGTTCTCTCCAGTCAAAGTTGTTCGTAATTGTAACTCCTAGGTATTTGGTAGAATTTACGACCTTAAGGTTTGACTGATTTATCGCGTAATCGAAGTTCAGCGGATTTCTTTTAGTGGTCATGTGTATTACTTCACACTTTTCTTTATTTAGTGTCAATTGCCAATTTTCGCACCAAGTAGAAATTTTGTCTAAATCGCTTTGCAGTTGCTTTTGATCCTCTGTTGACTTCACTAACCGATAAACGACAGCATCATCCGAGAACAGTCTAAGGGAGCTATTCAGATTATCTCCTAAATCGTTTATAAACACGTGGAAGAGTAGGGGACCAATAACGCTTCCCTGTGGAACGCCAGATATCACTTCTGTTTTACTCGATGACTTACCGTCAATTATCGAAGTTAATTTTTGTCAGTGATGGAGAAAATCTTGTTATGGTTGTGTCTTGCAAAGAAAAAAATGCAAACAAACCGCAATAAACACAAAAGAGTAACGTAATGATCTAGGCAATGGCTGCTTAAAGGAAGGCAGTTGTCACATGTGATTTTATTTCGTGAGTTGGTGGGTGAACCCGATGACTGGCGTAATTATTTGCGAATGGATGTGGACACTTATAATTAGACTGGTAACTCCTCGAGACACATGTATGAGGAGATCAATTTCTCCACATGGGTGTCTGGTCACGGGAAAGACCTACAAAGAATTCTATGAAAGAATTTTATATAGCTTTTTGTCTCTGTCGCTATATTCCCTACTTTTTACTTTCCATTAACAAATAAATCTCAATAATTTCCGCTGTGAATTCTCTAGACCACATTTTTATCCACTGTCAGTACAATAAACACAAGGGAAAGCATACACTGACACAAATTTGTAGCGGTCTCCTATCCACACGGTCCAACTTATCTGCGCAGATGTGATTTGAACACACAAATTTCAGCAATTTTTCTCAAAACTTCAACTACAAATTCCAGGTTTGCGCACATCTCATATCTGCGCAAATGTGCTGCCGACATGCAACAACTTGCGAGTTGTGCGCAGCCAGATCATAGCGTGTGGATCCGGCTTAACCTTCTTAAGACTACGCTACCGATCACTTTAATTGTAAAGATGTCTCCACCACACTTTCAGACTATTGTGTAACACACTATCGACAACTTCAAAACCAACAACCGGCCGGTAACATATGATGATGGCATCGTCTTAGATAAAACATTCCGGAGGTAAAGTAGTCGCCCCATTCGGATCTTCGGGCGGGGACTACTCAGGAGGATGTGATCATCAGGAAAGACAACACTGACATTCTACGGATCGGAGCGTGGAATGTTAGATCCCTTAATCGGAGAGGGAATCTAGAAAATTTAAAAAGAGAAATGGATAGGTTTAAGTAAGATATAGTGGCAATTAGTGAAGTTCGGTGAAAAGAGGAACAGGATTTCTGGTCAGGTGAGTACAGGATTATAAATACAAAATCAGTTGGGGTATTACAGGAGTAAGTTTTCAAATTCAAATGATTGTAAATCTATCGGACCAAACTGCGTGGTCATCAGTCCGTAGCTTACAAACTACTTAAACCTAGGTAAACTAACCTAAGGACAAACACACACACACACCCATGCCCCAGGGAGGACTCGAACCTCCACGGCGAGCAACCGCGCGCTCCGCAGCGACACGCTTTAGACAGCTCGGCTACTCCACCGCGGCGGAGTAGGTCTGATAATGAATGACAAAATAGGAATGCGGGTAAATTACTATCGGCTACACAGTGATAGCATTATCATAGACAAGATAGATATGAAGCCAACACCGACCACAACAGTACAGGTTAAAAGTGGAGTGTGTTTGTCTGAATGATTGCTAAAAGGTAGTATGTGTGGGGCGAGCATGTCACTGTTTTTGTTAAGAGACCATCCCCGCTAAAATTCACAAATAAATGTTCTGTTGTGGTTTTGGTTACAAAGTAATTTGACTAAGCAATGAGACTTAGTACTTTCCTTTGCCCTGTTAGAATAAATTGCAATTGACATGGAATGCAATAACCTTAAGTAAATCGTACAGTAGTTAATAAGTTGACAGTAATTAAAACTGGTAATTGGTGTACACATTAATCTCGTGTGTGAGAAACAATGTGAGCAAATTAAAAGTGCAGATCTGTTAGCGTGCTCCATACATCAGTAGCAAGACTATACAAGCACAATTGGACTGCGAGTGCCAACACAAAGAGCGTGCTACTACAATGAGAATTTTGTCACTATAATAAACAAGATGTCAAACAAAGGTATTTGAGATTCATTGGACACCAAAATCACTGCACTTGATAATTTGCCTATCTGAACAACAATTACCATACTAGAATGAAACTTCACTCTGCAGCGGAGTGTGCGCTGATATGAAACTTCCTGGCAGATTAAAATTGCGTGCCGGAACCGGGACTCGAACCTGGGACCAGGTTCGAGTCCCGGTTCCGGCACTCAATTTTAATCTGCCAGGAAGTTTCAATTACCATACTGATTCAACGTAATAAAAAAAAGTCCTACAAATCTGGTAAAGATTTCAAGTATGACTCACTGCAAGTATTTCTTATCTGTTTACATGATCTATTTCTCTTCTGATCAGACAAATCACTTTAACTGTTACTAACATTAACTGACTCAGTAATTTGAACTTTCATTAAGACTGAGAAAATCTCTAACTATGAACTTTACTGGATTTATGAACAAACTACTTCCTGCTCTCATTAATAGACAAATTGATCATGACAAAATCCCTACAGTGAACTGTTCTAATTAGCACATAAATATACAAACACAATAATTATGCAACACTATCATAAGAAACAATGATCAGAACGGATAGCAATTCAAATTGGTGAAAGGAACAAGGAACTGGTAATACGACTCAGGGTTAAATGATAAATGCAAGCTGCACTAAATAGTATTCATTAGCAAAAAACCAAACACCAACTACAATAGTTCAAATACAGGCTAGCAGACATAAGAATAGAAAAGTACAAGTTTACCTTATTTGAAACAGATTAATTTCCATACAAAAATTACAATCTGCAATCTTGTCTGCGACTCTTCCGAATTTTTACTCTTCGAGTCTAACACACAGACAAACTAGCTCTATTCCACGACTACTACTCTTCGACTCAATTCTACCATAATCAGACACCGACTCTCCTTTACGAAGGTCACGCACCGACTCCTAAAACGCAACAACTGAGAGTGCAAGACATACTCCAAAGATAAAACAAAGTCTTTGGTTTACAGCAAAGATATGAAAATAAGTACAGTATGTACAATCGATTAGTGAAATGGTACAAAATATTACATAAATTTGTATTCTACAGAATTGTAGCTTAGATTTTTGTAACAGAACATGCTCAAGGCTGTATGACAGGCAAAAATTGAGTGAAAACTATTTTGTCTACTCCTTTCAAGGTGTATATGCCAACTAGATCTGCCGATGATGAGGATATCGAAGAAATATATGAAGAGCTAAAGGAAATTATTTAGACAATAAAGGAAGATGAAAACTTGTCATGGGAGATTGGAATTCGGTAGGACAAGGAAGGGAAGGGAAGATAGTAGGTGAATATGGTCTGGACAAAAGGAACGAAAGAGGAAGCCGCCCGGTAGAATCTTTCACGAAAAATAATTTAGTTATAAGAAACATCTGGTTATGAATCACAAAAGAAGGTTGTATACGTGGAAGAGACCAGGAGACACTGGAAAATACCAGTTAGACTTTATAATGGTAAGACATAGATTTCGGAACCAGGTTTTAAACTGTAAGACATACCCAGGGGCAGATATAAACTCTGACCATAACATATTGGTCATGAATTGTAGGCTGAAACTGAAAAAAGTGCAGAAAGGTAGGAAAATAAGGAGATGGGACCTGGATAAACTAAATGAACCTGAATTCTTGAGAATTTCAGAGGGAGCTTTAAGCAACAATTGACAGAAACGGAAGAAAATAAAACAGTAGAGGAGGAATGGGTAGCATTGTAGATGAAACAGTGAAGGCAGCAGAGGACAAAGCCGCTTTATTGCACAGCAAGCTATTGACCATTCTCTCCAGCCGGCCGCGGTGGCCAAGCGGTCTGCGGCGCGCCAGTCACTACGGTCGGGGGTTCCAATCCCCGCTAGGGCATGGATATTTGTGCCGTCCTTAATCTTAGCTAGTTCATAAGTAGTTTGTAAGTTCAGGGACTGATTACCCCGTAGTTAAGTCCCATAAGCACTACAAACATTTGAACATTTGAACATTCTCTCCAATTCCTTAACTGTGATCCTATTTCCATAATCATTTCTATCCTATTCTACCGCAATTATCATTGAACATTGCACCTACATTAAGCAATTCCTCAAAGTATTCCCTCCATCTGCTCAAGGCATTAACTATATTCACTAGCAGGTTGCCAGACCTGTCCAAACAGACTTGGTAATTCCTTCTTCCGTCCCTTTCGGAGACTGCTAATTACGCTCCAAAATGGTTTCCCGCGGTTGAGGGACTAACCGTTGGATTTGGTAGTCTTTGCCTTCTGAGTACAAAGGTGGCCACGACTCAGAATATGTCCGAGATGGCCAACTTTATTCCAAAGTTACTGGTATCCCAACGGTTAGGACCCTTTACTTGGCCACTCATACGTTGCCCGTGGCTCATGAAAGGCTATGACTACAGGAACCCACACCATGAACAAATACAAAAATAAATAAATATAAATGAAGAACATCTTATGTATTTAAAAAATCTACGAAAACTACAGTCAGTCGGCCAGACCAAACTTCCTGACCGATTTCATTCATTTTTGTTTTATACGAAAGGTATCCATTCACAGATTTGTCATCAAGTATCAGAATTTACATAACTCACCCCTTCCTTTTTCTATAGTCAAAAGCTATTTTTCTGTATATATCTTATGCGGATGTCCTTGCTGTGAACTAATGTCAGTCGGTCAGGCTGTTCTATCTAACCGCATTCCTTAATTTTTGTTTTAAACGAAAGGCAGATTTGTCATCAAGTATTAGAATTAACTTAAGTCTCTCAATCCTTTATTTTTATTGAAACGCGGTAGTTTTGAATTTTTAATCGGATTGTTTTGACGATATCTTCGTTTATAATTAAGGTACGCTGCTCTTTTTGACCTAACAACACTCAGAGGATCAGTCTCTTTCATTTTCGTTTTTAAACACTTGCATTGATTGATTTTGAAGTAAGATATAGCTGAACATTCAAATTTACTTCCATTCTTTCCCAACTTTTTAGTGTCTTTCCACCAACGGGGAGAGGTATTCACACGCGTCCTGTACCAAATAAATAAAAATAAATAAAAAGCGACGCAGATCACTGTTCAATCGCGGTGCGAGTTGCCAGCTGAGAGGCCATCTTCTTGTGCACACTGTTTCATTCTCCTGCACTAGCACATCTCTGTTCTACCAGTCGAAAATCAACTCCAATTATTCGTAGTTCTACGGAATTTTTAAGATTCCATTCGACTGATTCTCCTAATAACTTGCATCCTTTATTACAATGGGTATTCAATAACAAGTGACTCCAGTTCCAGCACCAGTGACGATGGCTGCAGATTACAGTATCTATATTCGCTTGCACGACAGTGACCGAGATAATTAAAAAGGCCCTGGCCAGTTTAACAACTATGCACAGCAGGAGATACGTCCCCCTTAGCCTTCGTCGGACGTAATTCCACACGTTTTGAGCAGAGGAAGCCAGTAAAGTAAAGACTCCAACACTCGGTGCAAACTCGCAATCCGCGCGCTGCACTTTCAGGCTTATTCTCTCCACAGCTATCTGCTCGCGGAACGATGGCCGGTATAAAACTAATGAAATGCTTGACAGCTGCTACCGTGTTACAGGGTGTCCAGAAAAGGGCTCCCTGAATTAAAAATTAAATATCTCGAGCCGGCCGCGGTGGTCGAGGGGACTGAAGCGCTTCAGTCACGGTCTGCACGGCCACTACGGTCGGGGATTCGAATCCCCCCCCGGGCATGGATATTTGTGCCGTCCTTAGTTGTAGGTAGTTCATAAGTAGTTTGTAAGTTTAGGGACTGATGACCCCGTAGTTAAGTCCCTTAAGCTTAACAAATATTTGAACATTTGAAATATCTCGAAAACAAAGATCGATAGACGAATGCAGTAAATGGTATGTTTGTTGTGAAAGCTGTAAGAAGTTTATACAGCAGTTTGAAATAACAGTTACAAAAGCTGCTAACAGATGGAGCTGTACGCTATACAGCTCGTATCAGTATACATAAGTGAAATAATCGTATGAAAACACTGTTTGCAAACATATTTTCAAAATGTTCACCATTGGCACTACAGAGGTGGCGCAAACGAAGAATGAAATTCGCCATCACATTTCGTAGTTTCTCAACCGTAATTGATTCACATGCCACAGAAATAGCCGATTCAAGCTCGTCCAGCATGGCGGGATGCTTCGGTTAGACCATGTCTTTCCCCCGCAAAAAAAGGCACAGGGAGTCAAATCCGGCGAATACGGAGGCCAATCCATGCCTGCACCTGTAAATTTGGGATATTCCAAAGCAATTGCTCGATTCCCGAAGTATTCCTCATGAAAGCGAAACACTTGTTCGCTCCAATGTGGTCGGGCTCCATCTTGAATAAACCATTCAGTACATGGTCGATCCTCTAACCCTTGCTGTGTGGCGACAAATTGTTCCAAAATTGCAACGTAACGTGCACCAGTGACCGTTTCTCGAATGAAAAAAGGTCACTAATGCCTCTGCTGCATACTGCAGCCCACACAGTAACTTTAGGAGAATACAGGGGTTTCGCTTCACACCAATATGGCTTTTCGGAACCCCAAAATCGCCAGTTCTGCTTATTTACGTATCCCTTCAGGTGGAAGTGTGCTTCATCTGTAAACCAGATGCAGCCAATATCAAATCCTTCACTATCAGTCATTGTCAGCATCTGATTAGCAAAGGCAACCGTTTGTTGCACAGCTCGTACGGGTATGGTGCGTTTCAATTTTGAATGGAAACATGTGTAGGCTCTTTCTCAGTATTTTCTGCGTGCTGGAACGCTTCATACCAGTCTCAGATGCAGTTCTACGGACGGATGACGTTGGATTTCGCTGAATAATTCCAGAAACTGTGGCGATATTTTCAGGCATAACTGCGGTTTGCTTGCAGCCAACATGCCCCACTAGATCATCAGTTACGCTGCCTGTTCGTTGAATGTTCAAATGTTTGGAAAGCTTATGGGACGTAACTACGGAGTTATCAGTCCACAAACTTACAAACTACTTATGAACTTCTTACGAACTAGGACGCCACAAATATCCATGCCCGAGGGGGGATTCGAACCCCCGACCGTAGTGGCCGTGCAGACCGTGACTGAAGCGCCTCAGTCCCCTCGGCCACCGCGGCCGGGCCTGTTCGTTGAAATTTTTGCAAAGAGCGTAACGAATGGTTTTCGCATTGGGTCCTTTTGGAACATTAAATCGTGCTTGAAAACTTCGCCTTGTTGCCGTAGGTTAGGTGCTGTGGTACTGTAGCACCAGAAAAACGCGTTGTTCGATGGAGTACAGGTTTTAACGTTAAAAAAAAAAGTTTGTATAGCTTATGGGACTTAACTACGGGGTCATCAGTCCCTAAACTTACAAACTACTTAGGCAAACTACTTAGGAACTAGCTAACACTAAGGACGGCACAAATATCCATGCCCGAGGGAGGATTCGAACCCCCGACCGTAGTGGCCGTGTAGACCGTGACTGGCGCGCCTCAGTCCCCTCGGCCGCCGGATTTTCTTCCTTCTCTTCCTTCCGGGTTCTCTTCCTTCGGTAGGCTAACCTCCTTTCTCGTTTCAATAGTGGAACTGATCGCTCTGGGCTTCGAATCACCATTTATACTAGACATTACATATGGCGATTACAGCGACATCTGTTAGCAGCTTTTGTAACTATTATTTGAAACTCCTTTCACAGTGACATACCGTTTACTGCATTCCTCTATCGATCTATGTTTTCGAGACATTTAATTTTGAAATCAGGGAGTCCTTTTGTGGACACCCTGTAAGTGAACTAGTTAGCGGCGGCACTGTGTGGCCCGCGGCGCACTAATGCGTCCGTCTGCACCGGGAGCAGCAGCAGCAGCGCAATCCCACGGCCGCGTCCCGTTTACTGGGGGCTAAGTGCGCCCAGCAATTCACTTTGTGACACAGAGGCGGCCCTGACACACGGCCACTGTGCGCCCTAAGAGCCGCTGACACGCTGCGTTTCCCAGGAGTGCCATCATACCCAGCCCAAAGGTTCTGCGCTCTGCACAGTACGACTGCGAACAAATTATCTCCATTTATAAAGTTAGGCAAAATGGAACAACATATCCGTCTACAAATTACACCTACTACTGGCTGTTTCCACAAGAATGTTGGAAAGTTAACACTTTGAGGTAGGAAATTTGAGATCGGAGCAGTACACTTAACCTTTAGTCCGTACACCGGTCTTTTGGACCGGGGCGCTCCCTTCTCAGCCCTCCCCTTCTCTCTGGGTGTGTATCAGCGCTCTGCCCTCCGCAGTAGCCTCAAGGCCGTTGAAGGGGAAGTCGAAGTAAGTCTTTTCTCCGTTGTGCATCTGTCTGAAGTTCTGCAATTGCACTCTCCGCTATCGGTCGAAAGAGACCGAGGTGTACACTGAATGTCTATATTTCTCCCTGTCCAATGTACCCCCTGTACCCTCAAGTTTTGTTTTTCCTTTCAGTCAACTGGAAATGTGTAAAAATGAGAAAAATCTACATATCAAGTGTGTGAGAAAACTATGGGGGCGGTGTATGGCGGGGAAGGGAGAGAGCGATTGGTGCACTAAATGGATTTTAAGACAATTAGATGGTAAAAATTCCGTAAGAAACTGAAGGAAATGGCACCCCGTTCTTAAAGTCCGAGTGTACGCTTTGGGTACGGTAAGGGGGTGTACGGGCTGAAGGTTAAAACTAATATATAACGCACCGTGTCCGTATATTTGTACGTGTTGCATACAAATCTACAGTTTTGTTCCAATCTTTATGAAATTTTGTACACGTAAGCTTCAATCCATGAGGACGGTCGCCGTAAGTGTAAGAATATAGTTCACGAGATGTGACGTCATAAACAATGAGATGCGCGAAAAACTGCTGCATTTTTCGACAATGCTGCTTATTTTCTCCTAAACCATTGGACCGATTTCAACCAAATTTGGTACACACATTCCTTACCGTGAGGTAACTATTGCTGCATGGTTAAGAATCACATACGACACATGGTTCAGAAGCTATGACGTCATAAACAATAGGAATCGCGAAAAACTGCCACATAATCCGTCGTGACTTTAGAAATACGCTATATGAGAATGAGAGTACTTAGCGACTTGCAACAAGCTTTAAACATAATTTCAAACCATTATTAAATTTTTCCTCGCTGACAACCACAACAAAATACTGAAAGAAGAAAAGTTTCTCGCTTACTACTTTTCGATGTTCATGGAGCAAAACTACGGGACTCACAATTACGTTGCAGTTTATAATTTCTACACTACAAATTGTAGCCGCAGTGTACTCGCATATAGTCGAGTGTACCTTCTAAATTGTACCACAGTAAGACATGTAGTTCATGAGATATGAGCACATAAACAGTAACATTCTTGGAAAACCGCCCCTTCCCACATCAAGTTTTCATCTATTACTTCTTTACTATTAACTATACTCCCAAGTTATTTTACAGACATACAGCCCTTATACAAATGCATCTATATTTAAAAGTGGCAGGAATAAATAAATAAACAACCGGGCAAACCCGGGTTTGCACCTAGTCTAATATACAAAGCAGAGTGTCCATATGATTGTACGTGTTCAATACAAATCTACAGTTTTGTTCCAATCTTTATGAAATTTTGTACTAGTGAGCTTCAAACCATGTGGACGGTCGCCGTAAGTGCAAGAATCACATACGATATATAGTTCACGAGATATGACGTCATAAACAATGAGATGCGCGGAAAACGGCTGCATTTAGCGACAATGCTGCTCATTTTCTCCTACACCATTGGACCGATTTCAACCAAATTTGGTACATACATTCCTTACCGTGAAGTAACATTTGCTGCATGGTTAAGAATCACATAGCCTTGGAGACGTACTGTATTGCTCCAAACGCTATCGGCCAGACGACGCTATTGTCGGTGGCGCCAGCCAGATACTTGGATGGCTAACGCCTCAGTCCTACCTACTGTGGCCCTCGGCCGTAAGGTGTCTTCTTCCAGGAACCGCTGACCCTCCGAATAACAGAGCTACCCTCCTGCTCGCTACCAGTCGCCGTTAGCTCTGAATGTGTATAACACCCCCCACCCCCCGGGCGGCCATGATGGCCGTGAGGACTGAGGCGCTCCAGACACGGTCTGCACGGCCACTACGGTCGGGGGCATGGATATTTGTGCCGTCCTTAGCATTATTTAGATCATAAGTAGTTTGTAAGTTTAGGGACTGATGACCCTGTAGTTAAGTCCCATAAGCTACACAAATATACCCCCTCCCCCCCTCATACCTGCAGCAGGCCGCACACAACCAAGTAACAGAATATTTCTCTTTTGCCACAAGTTATTAAATCGGTAACCTGCGACTAATCTAATTCAAAAGTTTATGTTGTTCATTTACTGTTGGGAAGCAATGTGGCAGTACTGAAATTTCTCACAGTAATATCCTCACATGCTTTGACAATGGACTGAGGCATGTTTTCAGGCGTTGTCGGTGAATCATAATAACACGTATCCTCCAATTTTTCACACAGAAAGAAATCCGGGGATGTAAGATCCGGTGAACGTGTGGGCCATGGTATGGTGCTTCTACGACCAATCCACCTGTCATTAAATATTCCATTTAAGACCGGTTCAACTGCACGCGAACCATGTGCCGGACTTCCATCATGTTGAAATTACATAGAAATTCTCTAATGCAGTAAAACATCTTGTAGTAAAATCGGTACAACATTACGTAATAAATCAGCATACATTGAACCTTGCCATGATAAGATAGGGGCCAATTAGCCCACCTCCCATAAGGCCGCACCATACATTAACCAGCCAAGGTCCTGATGTACCACTTGTCGCAGGCATCGTGGATTTTCCGTTGCCCAATAGTGCATATTATGCCGGTTTACGTTACCTCTGTTTTTGAATGACACTTCGTCAGTAAACAGAAAGGGTGAAAAAAAATCTGTTATCTCCCCTTATTTAATTTGTGCCCAGTGGACAAACTGTCCATGATGTTCAGAGTCTTCGACAAGCAAATGCTGCTGCATAGAAATATGGTAAGGGTGTAATTTATGTTGGCTAAGAATTATGAACACCGACGTTTTTGAGATTCCCGATTCTCGCTCAATTTGTCTGCTAATGGCGTGCGGAGTAGCAGCAACTGCAGCTAAAACACTTACTTGGGTATCATCATTTGTTGCAGGTCGTGGTTGACGTTCCACTTGTGGCTGCACACTTTCTGTCTCCTAAAATAACGTAACTATTCGACGAAAGGTCCGGACACCTGGATGATGTCTTCCAGGATAACGATTAACATACATAGCACAGACCCGTTGGGTATTTTGATCACAATAGCAAAACGCAAATACCATATCGACCTTTTCTGCAATTTGTAAACGGTAAACGGTCCTGAAACTTCCTGGCAGATTAAAATTGTGTGCCGGAACCGGGACTCGAACATGGGACCTTTGCCTTTCGCGGGCAAGCGCTCTACCACTGAGCTACCCCGACACGACTCACGATGCCGCCTCACAACTTTACTTCCGCCAGTACCTAGCCTCCTACTTTCCAAACTTCACAGAAGTTATCCTGCGAAACTTGCAAGACTAGCACTCCTGGAAGAAAGGATATGGTGGAGACATGGCTTAGCCACTGCCTAGGGGATGTTTCCAGAATGAAACTTTCACTCTGCAGCGGAGTGTGCGCTGATATGAAACTTCCTGGCAGATTAAAATTGTGTGCCGGAACCGGGACTCGAACCTGGGACCTTTGACTTTCGCGGACAAGCGCTCTACATCTGAGCTACCCCGACACGACTCACGATGCCGCCTCACTACTTTACTTCCGCCAGTACCTCGCCTCCTACTTTCCAAACTTCACAGAAGTTCTCCTGCGAAACTTGCAAGACTAGCACTCCTGGAAGAAAGGATATGGTGGAGACATGGCTTAGCCACAGCCTAGGGGATGTTTCCAGAATGAAACTTTCACTCTGCAGCGGAGTGTGCGCTGATATGAAACTTCCTGGCAGATTAAAATTGTGTGCCGGAACCGGGACTCGAACCTGGGACCTTTGCCTTTCGCGGGCAAGCGCTCTACATCTGAGCTACCCCGACACGACTCACGATGCCGCCTCACAACTTTACTTCCGCCAGTACCTCGCCTCCTACTTTCCAAACTTCACAGAAGTTCTCCTGCGAAACTTGCAAGACTAGCACTCCTGGAAGAAAGGATATGGTGGAGACATGGCTTAGCCACAGCCCAGGGGATGTTTCCAGAATGAAACTTTCACTCTGCAGCGGAGTGTGCGCTGATATGAAACTTCCTGGCAGATTAAAATTGTGTGCCGGAACCGGGACTCGAACCTGGGACCTTTGCCTTTCGCGGGCAAGCGCTCTACATCTGAGGTACCCCGACACGACTCACGATGCCACCTCACAACTTTACTTCCGCCAGTACCTAGCCTCCTACTTTCCAAACTTCACAGAAGTTCTCCTGCGAAACTTGCAAGACTAGCACTCCTGGAAGAAAGGATATGGTGGAGACATGGCTTAGCCACAGCCTAGGGGATGTTTCCAGAATGAAACTTTCACTCTGCAGCGGAGAGTGCGCTGATATGAAACTTCCTGGCAGATTAAAATTGTGTGCCGGAACCGGGACTCGAACCTGGGACCTTTGCCTTTCGCGAGCAAGCGCTCTACCACTGAGCTACCCCGACACGACTCACGATGCCGCCTCACAACTTTACTTCCGCCAGTACCTCACCTCCTACTTTCCAAACTTCACAGAAGTTCTCCTGCGAAACTTGCAAGACTAGCACTCATGGAAGAAAGGATATGGTGGAGACATGGCTTAGCCACAGCCCAGGGGATGTTTCCAGAATGAAACTTTCACTCTGCAGCGGAGTGTGTGCTGATATGAAACTTCCTGGCAGATTAAAATTGTGTGCCGGAACCGGGACTCGAACCTGGGACCTTTGCCTTTTGCGGGCAAGCGCTCTACCACTGAGCTACCCCGACACGACTCACGATGCCGCCTCACAACTTTACTTCCGCCAGGACCTCGCCTCCTACTTTCCAAACTTCACAGAAGTTCTCCTGCGAAACTTGCAAGACTAGCACTCCTGGAAGAAAGGATATGGTGGAGACATGGCTTAGCCACAGCCTAGGGGATGTTTCCAGAATGAAACTTTCACTCTGCAGCGGAGTGTGCGCTGATATGAAACTTCCTGGCAGATTAAAATTGTGTGCCGGAACCGGGACTCGAACCTGGAACCTTTGCCCTTTGCGGGCAAGCGCTCTACCACTGAGCTACCCCGACACGACTCACGATGCCGCCTCACAACTTTACTTCCGCCAGTACCTAGCCTCCTACTTTCCAAACTTCACAGAAGTTATCCTGCGAAACTTGCAAGACTAGCACTCCTGGAAGAAAGGATATGGTGGAGACATGGTTTAGCCACTGCCTAGGGGATGTTTTCAGAATGAAACTTTCACTCTGCAGCGGAGTGTGCGCTGATATGAAACTTCCTGGCAGATTAAAATTGTGTGCCGGAACCGGGACTCGAACCTGGGACCTTTGACTTTCGCGGACAAGCGCTCTACAACTGAGCTACCCCGACACGACTCACGATGCCGCCTCACTACTTTACTTCCGCCAGTACCTCGCCTCCTACTTTCCAAACTTCACAGAAGTTCTCCTGCGAAACTTGCAAGACTAGCACTCCTGGAAGAAAGGATATGGTGGAGACATGGGTTAGCCACAGCCTAGGGGATGTTTCCAGAATGAAACTTTCACTCTGCAGCGGAGTGTGCGCTGATATGAAACTTCCTGGCAGATTAAAATTGTGTGCCGGAACCGGGACTCGAACCTGGGACCTTTGCCTTTCGCGGGCAAGCGCTCTACATCTGAGCTACCCCGACACGACTCACGATGCCGCCTCACAACTTTACTTCCGCCAGTACCTCGCCTCCTACTTTCCAAACTTCACAGAAGTTCTCCTGCGAAACTTGCAAGACTAGCACTCCTGGAAGAAAGGATATGGTGGAGACACGGCTTAGCTACAGCCTAGGGGATGTTTCCAGAATGAAACTTTCACTCTGCAGCGGAGTGTGCGCTGATGTGAAACTTCCTGGCAGATTAAAATTGTGTGCCGGAACCGGGACTCGAACCTGGGACCTTTGCCTTTCGCGGGCAAGCGCTCTACCACTCAAGTTTCGCAGGAGAACTTCTGTGAAGTTTGGAAAGTAGGAGGCGAGGTACTGGCGGAAGTAAAGTTGTGAGGCGGCATTGTGAGTCGTGTCGGGGTAGCTCAGTGGTAGAGTGCTTGCCCGCGAAAGGCAAAGGTCCCAGGTACGAGTCCTGGTTCCGGCACACAATTTTAATCTGCCAGGAAGTTTCATATCAGCGCACACTCCGCTGCAGAGTGAATTTTTCATTCTGGAAATATCGCCTAGACTGTGGCTAAGCCATGTCTCCACCATATCCTTTCGTTCAGGAGTGCTAGTCTTGCAAGTTTCGCAGGAGAACTTCTGTGAAGCTTGGAAAGTAGGTGGCGAGGTACTGGCGGAAGTAAAGTTGTGAGGCGGCACCGTGAGTCGTGTCGGGGTAGCTCAGTGGTAGAGCGCTTGCCTGCGAAAGGCAAAGGTTCCAGGTTCGAGTCCCGGTTCCGGCACACAATTTTAATCTGCCAGGAAGTTTCATATCAGCGCACACTCCGCTGCAGAGTTAAAGTTTCATTCCGGTAAACGGTCCTATTTAACACGACTAATATATCACGAAGCAAATACCGTCCGAACTGGCGAAATGTTACGCGATACCACTTATTTATACGTTTGGGACTATTACAGCGCCATCTATCACAAAGCGAAAAAAAGTGTTCCAAATAAAACATTCCGTCTAGTTCTTTCAGCGCGATGAGAAATATATGTATTAACCCATTGTAGGGTACCCTCCCTCACGCACCGTGTGGTTTCTTACGAAAGTTAGCCCATGCATTAATGCAGGTTATAAAGTATCTCCATTCCAAATTGCATTCAAATTTCTCCATTTCTTTCAGCATTAAGGAGAAGCAAATATATTAACACACTGAAAGGTAAACTCCACCATGCACCTGACGGTGATTTGCGAAGGGAGCCATGTATCAATCAGAGTATAAGCTACCTCTGTTCTGAATTTTATTCATATCCGTCAAGCCATTTCAGCGTGAAGAAGAAAGAGACGAATAAACTAATTGTACAGCACCCTCCGCAATATTAGTATGCCTATAACTTTCTCAAAAATGCAAGATAAAACTTTACAGCAATCTAATGTACGATATGGCCGTACTTAAATTACGAACAAAAATGATACACAAACAACGTTATGTATTATACTTCTCATTGTTCACTATGATGATATCCGGCAAGTAAGGTTGTTGTTAGGATCCGGAGACTGGTTTGATGCAGCTCTCCACCCTGTCCCGAGCAAGCCTTTTCATCTCTTCGTAAGAATGGCAACCCACATCCATTTGAATCTGCTTACTATATGCGTCTCTCGGTCTCCGTCTGCGACTTTTACCCCGCATATTTCCCTCCAATGCTAAGTTTACGATTCCTGGACACTAAATCAAGGTATGCTTTAGTCAAGGTATGCCAAAAATTCCTTTTCTCACTAATTCTGTTCAATTAGCACTAAGAAAATAAGAATGATGATTTAAGTAATCAACTATACACAATAATTATGAACAGTTACTTTGCGACAACGAAATGAGACTAAGGGGGGAGCCGAGGAGGGCTTATATGGAGAGCAAAAGGTTCGGCTGGAAGTGGTATCACGAGGAAAAAATAAATAAAATATTCAACCTTTCACAGTGATAAAATTAAATTCCCACTTGTTGATAACGTCGTAAATTTCATTGTATTTCATTTAAAACGATATGAATAAAGACGAAAAAGAAAGGGGTAGAGGGTCTAAACTGAACTGGGGAAGGATACATCACACGTAGAAATGATGGGGATGGACGAAGTTCGCTCTAGTGTGGAAGTCGCAGACTAAATGTAGAACAATTTTGTGATAAAGAAACTTGTGAGCCTTAGCTAGCAGAACGTAAGACCTGACAAAGAGGTATGTAAGTAGCTGTTGATATTTTTAAGATGAAGAAGATGAAGTTTTAAGTTTAAATATATGAACAATAAATATGTAAACTGAAATTTAAAGAATATGTTATAGAAAGTGACGAATATGAGAAAGACGCTTGTGTGACAAACATTGTCACAGCACTAGTAAACAACCCCATGAACATGGTATGTCCTCACTATTATGGGGATTCTGTCGACTGTCACCTATGTCAGAACTATTCCACTCAGTAGGTGGAAAGGCGAAATATCCTTAGAGATCCGTTTGAGTAGCAAACGAATGTAAGAATATTCAAGGGCAATCCGGATAGCAAATTAAATCAGGACCAAAAAAGTATTACCTGTAACATTGATTATTAGTTAGACACATTGGAAGGCCGGCCGCGGTGGCCGATGGGACTAAGGCGCTTCAGTCACGGTCTGCACGGCCACTACGGTCGGGGGTTCGAATCCCCCCTCGGGCATGGATATTTGTGCCGTCCTAGTTCGTAAGTAGTTCATAAGTAGTTAAGTTTAGGGACTGATGACCCCGTAATTAAGTCCCATAGACTATACAAACATTTGAACATTTGAACACATTGGAAGTCTGAATTGACTTGAAGGGATTGAGTGTTGAAAAGATACGTCCTGCTCTTGCTGCCATGGATAGTAACTGCGAGGAGTGGCGGGGTTGTAGAAGGGAAAGATGTCAGGGAGGTATTTGATTATATCATCTCAGAAAGTTTGTTAAATTAGTCTCCTGAAAAATAATAAACAAGGCAATATTTTGTAAAAGTGGCATCGCGAAAGAGGATTTACTTAATCAAGTTGTTATGAGGAAAATGTCCATGAAAGTAAAGTGAACGGAGAAACAGACGTTTAGTTCATAAAAAAAAGAGACCACTGCTGCAACAGGACAGTATTTTTTCCCTAAGAGGGTCCATTTTGCCAATGATTCCTGTGCTGGCACCGATTTACTTTCACGAGTTCTCAATTACTCATAGCGAAGACACCAGTGAAAATCACTGTTTTCAGTATCCCACGGCCAAACAGAGATTCGTGACCTCACCACTGAATAACAATTACCGTGCATTCCCACAAGTTCACATGTGTATCTCAAATGAATTTAAAAGCTGAAAGCCATGGTAGACGGTGGTCACAACTAGCACATTACACATCGCAACCAATGTTCGCATCCCTTAGCTTACAGCGATAGGCGTCGTTTACTAGCGTCGCGTGCCGCCAGGAGAGGGTAGGCAGACACCATGCGTTCCGAGTCCTCACAGTAGCGGGACTAAAGTGCAACGTTTTCAATATATGTGTAAGATATAAGACACAGCGGGTTGGTGTTTCATGACCTTTATTTGCATTGTCGGCATAGTTGCAGATATTGTGCAAATGTTCAAAATAATGTTTGTGGAGCTTATGGGACTTATCTGCGGGGTCATCAGTCCCTCAGCTTACAAACTACTTATGAACTACCTTATACTAAAGACAGCACAAACATTCTTGACTGAGGGGGAATTCGAACCCCCGACGGGTAACGGCCTCTCGCATCGCAGTGTAACGATACATTATTAAATTTGTATTTTTTGTCGATCAGCAACGCTTGTCGCTGTGTTTCCTTCCTTCAGGAAATATTTTATCTGTTTTCTCTCTCGTCTTTCGTTTCTACCGGCGTTTAGAGAGGACGAAACCGCGAACAGACACTCTCTTGTTTGAGCTTCTTAAGTATTGACATGTACGTGGACTGCTTTGTGATGTAAGCGTGAGTGCTGTTAAATTTTACTTTAAAATGTACCCTCTTTTGTTAAGAGCTACGTCTCCACCCTGTTTTCATTTAATAATGTCCCGTTCTTTCTTAATTACTCATTTTCTTTGAGATTTTTAGCTCCTCGATATTCCGTCATAATATGATGATGTTCATATGGCATCACTTTCGCGGAAAGTATCACAAAGTGGTAGCTAAACCATTGAACAGATTAACAGCTTCAGCTGCTGTGATCAACATTACCAGGATAAAGCTATAATGGGTACTTTCCGTACGTTTTCTCTGTAACGTTATTTTTGTACGTTTCCTCAACCCCATTCTGCATTCCTCCATTTAATTCTATTCAATCAGTTCGTATGTTAATTTCATTCACCCTTGTCTAAAATCTTTAATAAGATTTTTATCCGATTTTTCTATCATCGAAACTTTAACAAATATCCTTTATCTTTCAATCGCCGAGTTTAACAGGCAGCAGCAAAAAAGAAATGTTACAGCAGTATAGCGCCTCAATGGTTCGGCCGCTCCGCCGCGGCTAGTTGCAGATAATCCAGGCGAGACAGCACTACGTTTTCCGCCATTTATTGGAACGTGGGCGCGTGGCTTTTGTCCGTTCACATGAGAGGTTTTACATAGACGGCAGCACCTGTCTACACTGCAGAGTCGGGTTCGCCCTGCGCCAGTTTGTCATCAAACGGGGACACTCTTGCGTTTGTTACTGTGTAACCGTGTGGAACTGACAGGAAATGGGACGCTGTTCATAAATGGTAAAGCCAGACATGCTCTGTGCTTTTGCGGCGGCGGATGGAAATGCTCAAGCTGCTCAAATTTCGTACGTTCAGCGTTACGAGATCGTCAGATGGCACATATCACGCCTATTTACTGCCCTCCACAGGTCTCTAGGAGAGACAGGTTGAGCTACGTTTTTCACTGGCACGTTCGCGAAATGGCACGTGTGACTTTAAGACCTACTTCGAAAACCAACGTATTCTTTTTGTGTTAAATGTGCGAGGGGTAGACGGACTCGGTAGTCAACTTACCGTGCGTACACCAGAGATTGAAGAGGAATCGTTAGCACTGCTGGAAAGCTCACCCTCAACAGGCTCGCAGTGTGTTGCACGAGAAATGAGTCTAAGCCATTTCACGATTGGACGTGTTTGCCATGAAGATGACTCGCACCTCTACCGCCTTCATAATGTTCAAGCTCATAAGCCAGACGATATCCCACGTCGAACTGAAGTTACCTAGTGCTTTTTGCGAGAGTGTGCTATTCAACTGGAATCTGGAACTGTCTACTCTTTACGGATGAAACATCCTTAACACGGCAGGGTATGTTCTGTGACATTACAGGTAAACGGAGAAACTGATTCCTTCCATGTGAAAAGCTAGTTTTGGCTAGCTGCTGGGTTCCCCAGCCGGCCGGCTAACAATTTGCACCTAGCGAATGGAATACAGGTCTTTAGGGAAACCCTAATCTGCTCGGAAACAGAAAACGGCAGTCTTGGATTAGCGAGGGCGGCTATCCCAGATTACAAATGAATACAATGTAGCCACACACATTATTCTAAACATCCATATAAAATCAGGGAATGATTATACGGCAAATATAATTATGTGAATGGATTCATGAGACTTGGAAGAATCAAACGCCGTAATTACAATTTCAATTTCCCTTACAGATAAAAAGCCGATAAATTTCAGTACTATAATAATTATATCATAAGACTTATATTTACAGTTATTGATACCTAGTGTTTAACAGTAACAGCCTAAGAAGCAAATGGGCAGCATCGCACCACGCTACCTGTCTTAAAAGACGCACCACATTACTTCCGTATTCTTTCAATAAAATTTGTTTTACTCTCTTATTCTGCTTTTCGTTGAGGTAATAATATTCTTTAGTCAGAACATAGATTCCACCACAGACACACAAAATATGAACCCAGCAAAGCGCATTACATTTAAATATGTATTTTATTTTATTTAATATTGTTATTAGTAACGTTCATTTTATGTTGTAGACTGCCACTGAAATATTTCATGGCCGACTTAAAATATAGATATGCAGCAGGTAATGTATACATAAACAATTTTATGTATACGTGGACAAGAAATGAATATATTAGCATAAAAATCCATGATAAATTAAATATTGCCTGCCGCGGTGGCCGAGGGGACTGAGGCGCTCCAATCACGGTCTGCACGGCCACTACGGTCGGAGGTTCGAATCCCCCCTCGGGCATGGATATTTGTGCCGTCCTTAGTCTTAGGTAGTTCATAAGCAGTTTGTAAGCTTAGGGACTGATGACCCCGTAGTTAAGTCCCATAAGTTCTACAAACATTTGAATTTTTCAATTAAATATTAATTGTGTAACTATATTTCAACCGCGGCATTATATTTGAACAGTGATACGTCACGCTTAATAGCTACCTGAGTAAAGACCTTCAGTCTCGACCGTTTTTAGTATTGCCAAATATATATTTGTTTCTTAAACGTAAACAACATTTTTAGAGAGCTGGTCAAAGCATTTAATTCTGTGATATTCAAATGTGTAATATTTTGGAAGGGAAATTATATTTTAAAAATGAGGCATTAGGATGCGCGGAAGGATACACATTTGGAAGTAGGTAGAGCACGCTTTTGAATGCTTGGGAGGGGACTCTTAACTTGGATGTGATGTTGAAAGGTTGTGACGCTGGGTGGTCTGAAGCCGCATTACGAACTTGTGATTTGAAGAGAAGGCATGTGTGGACTTAGAGAATTTATATGACTGTGACTGCAGAACTTAGTCTCTGATTCAAAAGTGGTATGTAATGGACGGTGGTAGGGCTGTGGAACAGTGATAATTCAGAAATCGTGCACTCGCGTGATGACAAACTGTTTTTATAGCAAATACTGTAATAATGTTCAGAAGAGAATCACTAAAGAAACAATTCCTTATAAATGAAGTTTATTACACATGTTGGACATGAAATGCGGAGGTGGCCCTACTTTATTCATCGGTAGATAACTGAATACGTCTACAACTATTGTTCCTGAGAGGCACAATAAGTATCATACGCACTCAAGAGTAAAAGTTCCAAATTATCACTCGTAAGTTAGAGTGGTCCATCGAACTTTGCAGTTGCAAGTTAATCCGCGATAAAAGTATTTGTTATAAACACTGTCCATAGTTTATCACAAGCAGAGACGAAGTTCTGCAGTCACAGTCCCGTAAATTTTCCAAGTACACACGTCCCTATCTCTTCAAATTACAAGTTCATAACGCGGCTTCAGACCGTCCAGCGTCACAACCTCTCACCACCGCGTCCAAGTTACGAGTCCCTTCCCAAGCGTTCGAAAGCATGCCCTCCCCTGCTCCCAAAATTTTATCATTTCGCTCATCGTAACGCCTCATCTTTTAAATACAAATTCCCTTCGGAAATATAATATGATGTTTACATTTAACAATACTAACAACTGTTGGGACAGAAGCTCTTTGATCAAGTAACAATTAAGCGTGGCGTCTTACTGTTCAAATATACTGCCGCCAACAAAATATAGTTACATAATTATTCTTTAATATATCATGGCTTTTTAAACAAATACATTCAGTTCTTGTTCACAAATACATTTAATTGTTTATATATAAATTATCTGCTGCATATATACTATTTTTAGCCGGCCATGGAATATTTAAGTGGCAGTCTACAACACAAAACACGAACGTTACTAAGAATAATATTAAATATAATAAAATACATATATAAATGTAATGCGCTTTGCTGGATTCATGTTTTGTGTTTCTATGATGGAATCTATGTTCTGACACAAGAATATTACTACCTCAACGAAAAGAGAACATGAGAGTAAAACAAACTTTATTGAAAGAATATGGAAATAACGTGTTGCGTCTTCTAAGACAGGTAGCGTGGTGCAATGCCGCCCAATTACTTGTTAATCTGTTACTGATAAACACTACGTATCAATAATTGTAAATATATGTTTTATAATAGTATTACTATAGTATTGAATTTTAACGGGTTTTTATTTGTAAGGGATATTGAATTTGTAATTACAGCGTTTGATTCTCCCAAGTGTCCCGAATCCATTCGCATAATTATATTTGCCGTATGATCGTTACCTGATGTTATATTGATTTTTAGAATAATGTGTGTGGCTATATTGTTAGGTGTATGGGTAATCTGACAATGTGCAATGAATTTAATCGCATTGACGGACACGTTATGCCGGTGGGAGAGTTCATGAACTATTTATAAAATATAGAAAATGTAGATGATATGGTAAAGCGGTATCGCATATGTAAAGGAGTGAAACTTCCATCTTAACGTGAAGCATATCACTGCACAGTAGCGTAAGTTGGAATGCAAATTTTTTTCACGCATTCTGTTTAGTGACGAAGCGTGAATTCACAAACAGAGGTAATGTAAACCGGTATAATATGCACTATTGGGCAACGGAAAATCCACCATGGCTGCGACAAGTGGAACATCAGCGACCTTGGTGGGTTAATGTAGGCGTAGCATTATGGGAGTAAGGACATGGCAATCTAAATGGTGCAATGTATGATTATTTCTTACGTGATGTTCTACCAATCTTACAACAAGATGTTTCACTGCATGACAGAATGGCGATGTACTTTCAACGTGACGGATGTCCCGCACAAGGCTCGCGTGCGGTTGAAGCAGTCTTAAATGTAATATTTAATGACAGGTGGATTGGTCGTAGAAGAACCATACCATGGCCGGCACGTTCACAGGATCTTACATCCCCGGATTTCTTTCTGCGGGGAAAATTAAGGATATTTATCGAGATTCACCGACAGCGCCTCAAAACATGTTTCAGCGCATTGTCAATGCATGTCACGGAAATGTTGCACGAATTGAGATGGATATCATTAAAAGAAAGACGTTATTCATTGCGGCGTGATCTGTTTGCGAAGTTTCAATCACCGACTATTACTTCTGAATATGAAAATATTTTGCTAGCACCCAGCTACTTAGCGAGACATGACCAACCCAATAAAATAAGAGAAATCAGATCGAAAACGGAACGATTTAGGTGTCCTTTCTTCCCGCGCGCTATTAGAAGATGGAACGGTAGAGAGAAGTTATGAAAGTGGTTAATGAACCCTCTGTCAGGCACGTAAATGTGATTTTCACAATAGGGTAAGGTGGTACAATTTCGATCATTTCGGATAAATGTTTTTGTTACTGGAAATATGTTGAGAAAAGGAATAATTTTAACTATGGCACTTGTTCTTGGATGTTTAACGAATGTGTAACATAAATAGTAGACCATTAGAAATGTTAGTGTAAACACAAAATAAGGTTACAGAACTGTCACAAATCGATCGAAAATGTACCACACCAGGTACAATTATGATCACTTCCTCGTAAAATTTTTATCACTGGCTTTTTCCACATAAAAAGCACTTGTTCCCTCGTTCTCCAACGCATACTTCATAGTACCAAACATTGCATAAGATAAAATTTGCAAGCGCGTGGAAACTAGAAAATTTATAAGTGCGCGTTCGACGAAGTTGCTGCATGTGCCTCTTAACAGAAAAAAAATTTATATCTCCGTACCGGAAAGTGGTGTAATCTTGGAAAAGACAGGAGGAGCTGCAGAAACCTGCTACACTACAACGCCACACAAAGGCAAGTGGTACCAACACTACGAGACTGACAAATTATGTTGATCGGAATTGTACCTATATCGAATTTGTACTACCTTACCCTATCGATGTAGATGTGAGAACATTACTGAAGGCGAACTACTCACTGTTGAGAGGAATTTTGTTATGTGTATTGCCAAATGCATTGAAGTTGAAGGACACCATTATGGCCGCGGTGGAGTAGCCGAGCGGTCTAAAGCGTCTTGCTGCGGAGCGCGCGGTTGCTCGCCGTGGAGGTTCGTGTCCTCCCTGGGGAATGGGTGTGTGTGTTTGTCCTTAGGTTAGTTTACCTAGGTTTAAGTAGTGTAGAAGCTACGGACTGATGACCGCGCAGTTTGGTCCGATAGATTTACAAACATTTGAACATTTGAACATCATTATGAACATTTATTGGTTATGAGGTAATTACAGGTAATCAAGCAGTAACAGCATGCGTTCTCATAATGTATGATAATTTCACAAAATTACATGTATCACATTGGGACAACCGAAATAAAATTCAAACGTACCTACTTTCTTAGTTTTGATTTAAAAAACCTGTTACCCAATGTTCGTGTAAATTTTTAAGCAATATGTTTGTGAATGTTACAGCGGAGAATGTGTTGTAAATAAAACATTTATATTTATTGACGTAATAGACGAGTATGTAATTAATAATTTGGTACCTATTTAAGAAAATACAGTTGATATCCGTTTGAACTATGGCAGCGTCATCTGTGTGTGTGTGTGTGTGTATGTGTATGTGTGTGTGGGTGTGTTTGGGTCATTATCTTATATATTAAAAGAATCTACGATAAGTGTAGTCAGTCGGCCAGACCAAAGTACCCGGCCGATTTCCTTTATTTTGGTTTTAAACGAAAGGTATTCATCCACAGATTTGTCATCAAGTGACGGAATTAAGTCTCTCCATCCCTTTTTTTTATTGAGACGCGGTATTCTTCTGTCCTTGGAGTGAATATTTTAATCGGTTTGTTTTACAATATCTTTGGTTCTGAATAAGGCACGCAGTTATTTTTGACCTAACAACACTCAGCGGATGAAGCTCTTTCATTTGCGCTTTTAAACACTTGCATTGATTGATTCAGAAGAAAGCTATGGGGGAACATTGAGCTTTACTTCCACTTTTTTTCCAACTTTTTTTCATGCCATGAACGATGCGAAGTATTCGCACTGGTCTCAATGAAACGGGTCCTCTATCTTTATTTTATAATTTGATGACTTTCAAACACCATATCTTTCACCCCCTTATAGCTGTCGGCATGGAACTGCTATAGTGCACAAAGGGACATATATATATATATATATATCGAATCTACGAAAACTAATGTAAGTCGGCCAGATCAAACTATCCGGCCGATTTCCTTCGTTTTCTGGTTCAATTGTTCAAATGTTTGTATAGCTTATGGGACTTAACTACGGGGTCATCAGTCCCTAAACTTACAAACTACTTATGAACTAGCTAACAGTAAGGATGGCACAAATATCCCTGCCCGAGGGGGGATTCGAAACCCTGAACATAGTGGCCGTGCAGACCGTGTCTGTCGCGCTGCAGTCCCCTCAGCCACCGTGGCCAGCCGTTTTTTGGTAATGGAAAGGTATTCATGCACTGATTTGTCATCAAATATTAGAAGTGATTTTGAATAAGTGTTAATAAGTGAATTAAAATCACAAGGTTATATAATATTCTGATTACTGTTAGTATCTATAATAAAATATTGTAAATGATAAATATTTAATTTTACTTCTTTCCATTTCACATGACGGGCCACTAATGGTGCAGAGTATTTGCACAGATCACCTAGTTAATATTTAGTTATAAGAAATTGTCCGCCTCCGTAAACAAGTGGACAGTGTGGTATATTGCCAGGCAGTGGGGCCGGAATTCAATTACCGGTCGAGTTGGCGATTTTCTTCACATGGGGACTGGGTGTTGTGTAGTCCTCATCATCATTTTCTTCACATGGGGACTGGGTGTTGTGTAGTCCTCATCATCATTTTCTTCACATGGGGACTGGGTGTTGTGTAGTCCTCATCATCATTTTTCCCTCATCGACGCGCAAGTCGTCCATGTGACGTAACCTAAAGACTGGCACCACAGGCAGGACTAACACGATCCCAAAAATGCCTAACGAAATCATCATGATCAGAAGAAAATAAACTATCTTTTCTGATAAATCGCCAGGAACCTTTGTTTCAGACTGCATACTGCAAGTTATAGCGCCAGAACTTTGAAATACCACAAATAGACTTCGACGGTTGTTGCGAACCAGCATAGTAAAATTTTATCAAGTACACTGTAATGGGATGGACGATGGATGGCAGAGGGCATGGTTGATGGAAACTGCGATGCCTGAGAGACATAATTTATTTATTCATTTATTTGACAGCAGAGTGTGGGTGGCGTTGCATTGGCGCATCTTCCTGGCGTTGTTTGCAGTAGAACTACCAGACACGAAGTGTGCCCCCTCCCCCCCCTCCCCCCCCTCCCCCCGAGGTAAAAAGGGAAGCCGTTCATCTTCATTTTTTCGCTGCAGCCGCCTAACGTCGCCTTCTTCCAATATTTCGGCTGTGTACTATTCCGCCATCTTCAGAGAGAGAGGCGAAGGCAGACGCTCCAGCCCGCGCTTCGTACTTACAAACGAGCGGACCGCGCTAGTGCGCATGCGGCCACAGATACAACAACGCGCCAAAGACGTTACTCAGCGACAGGAAAGTACACGTGTAAGTAAATTATGTCTCTGGCTGCAAGGTCGATTATCGCGGGGAAATCGATGTGTTACAATCTGTGGTGTGGGGGCGACTTTGTAAATTTATTAAAGAAAGTGCCGGATTCCAAGATTTATCTAATCCGAAGCGAATTTCAATTGCTTCTTTCACCAATGAGTCCCAGAAAGATGAAGTGAATCCTAAGCGAATTTCAATTGCTTCTTTCACCACTGAGTCCCAGAAAGATGAAGTGGAGGCTAAAATTTTGACGTTCTCGTACGTCATAGAGTTTCCAGTATCAAAACAGTTGCCTGCCACTACCGATTTATTAGGTTGGAAGAGAGTGGTATACCTTTGGTGTTCCGTGCATCTTTTCTGTACTCTACATGTCGTATGTCCTATGTAACGAAGCGTCTTTTTTTAAGTAGGTATCGTTTTGAAATTAAAATAGACGTGCTAAGATGTCTCATTAATTTTAGTTTTAGATGAAAGCCTGTATTTTAATCTACTTTTGTACATAATTTCCGTCAATACTGATGCATTTGTCACAACGTTGTACCAGGTTTTGAATACCCTCATCATAGAAGCCCTGCCGCCTGACTTGTTAACCTCTGCGTCATAACTGTTTTGACTTCGTCTTCGTCTTGCTCGGTCGCAGTGCCATACAAAACACCACGAGAAACATAAGGAAAGTCATCCCGCGAGGAGCAAATCGTAAAGTGTCTTTTTTCTCTCACTTTATTGTCCACTTCCTGCACCAAACTTTAATTATCGACCGAAGGACGCCCACTCCGTTGTTCATCATTTGTGCGGCCATCTTTAAATGCTCTCACCCACTTTCTTACCATTCCGTCACTCATAATGTTTTCTCCGTAAACTGCACAGATCTCATGATGAATATCGATCGCTTTTAGGCGTTTAGCGCTAAGAAATCTTATAAATCACTGTCGGCGGGACTCGCGATTATCGGAGGCATCTTAGTACACAACGTAAACATGGTAGAATCAGACTGTAATGGCGTCAGTGCATATACAACAGATGTACGTACCCAGTGCTCATAAAATTACTGAGATACCTTAGCACGTCTTTTTTTTTAATTTCTAAACGGTACTTATTCATAGGGGATCTTGTAAACCCCTGCCTTAAGGTAATTTTTCTCCCTCCCACCACAGACGGCAGCACTTTTGGGTTATATCAAAGATGATTTGGAGCCCCGGAAATTGCCATTGATAGTGACCGGGCCAAATATCTCAGGAAATGAGAATCAAAATTTGGCCCGTTGGATTTCGCCGACATAGGTCAAACGGATATCAACTGCATTTTTTTTATATAGGTACCCCCATTTTTATTAGATATTCGTCTAGTACGTGAATAAATATGAATGTTTTATTGGAACACTTTCATCGCTTTGTTACAGATGGCACTGTAATAGTAACAAACGTATAATTACGTGGTATCACGTAACATTCTTTACTTGTTGCTGCTTTTTTCGGAGGGCAAACAAAAGGAGGAATAAGTGAAGAATACGTGAGATTTTTGAGTGTATTCCACATACAGATGTAAGCACTAGCGGAATGCTAATTCCAAATAAAACAATCGAAGGCTCTACGTAGGACAATTTTTAAATTTTCCACAGGACTTGAATAAAACAAGACAGTTCGCTTAAGCTACGTGCTAACTTTAGCACTCGTTAGGAATCAAAATGGCATATGCGGCGGCCTATATTTTTAGGAGCTCTAGTATGAATGACTCATTTATGGATGACTTAATACACGGTACATATATTGAAGAAAAACCAATATTTTTAGATGGCTGGTTCGGATGCGAAAGAATAATGTTTATGTGAAAAACTTTTTGTTTTATTGAATCACTGTAACTTCACGTAGGATGAACGAACAACTTTCCGTCCAAGAAGTCGCTTGCTGTTATTGAATTACAAAACAGTCTGAGCGGAAGCGTGGCTAAGAGCTGTGAATTCTTCATCAAGCCCTAACTTAATCACGAGAGTTTATTGACGATAGCTCCCCTCGGTGCTGCGAGCAAAGTCTGCAATATTTCAGTTAGCAGGAGCTCAGGGTGCTAACCGTTATTTCAGGCTGCTATTGCAGCTTAGATACAGGTCGTCTTGTGAATCGAGAGCTCACAATCATGAAAGTCATCCGGGAACAAATTCTTGCACATAACAGCCATTTGGATACAAATAGGCTTGCGTCGGTTATAGTGCACTATTAGCTTTGCTTTGAAAACTGATACATAATGTCTCCTAATTGACAAGGCCTCTTCCGTCGGTAATCAATGAGAGCTTTTTCAATCTGTTTTGGCGATACCATTTTTGTTTGAGCACGTGCCTCAAATACGGGAATTCAGTATGCAAACAGTTTTCGACAGGTAAACTGTTTCCCGTGAGAACTAAATTGTACATAACCACTTTTTTGTGTACTGGGTGGTGAACGGTATACATTGGATAGCCAAACATCCGTTCATATTTACAGTAGTTTGAATGCTACCGTGGCCGCATTCATGTAGTGGATGAACAGACCTTGTGTAATTTTGCCAGGATGAAATGATAGCTAGGTGTCTTCAACAGTGAACATGAATGGCTGCCTGGTCTAATGCGTCTTATCACAAAATAAACAATCGTTTTCCACCGGGGTTCGAATCCTCTGTCGGGCATGTGTGTTTAGGTCTTTCTTAGCGTAAGTAGTTTGTAAGTCTAGGGATCGATGATCTCAGTAGTTTGGTCACTGAGGTTTACAAATAATTGCGCAGTTGATTTCTACACGACATATCATGAGATGCATTTCTGATCATTAAGAAGTCGTATTCCTTGTCTGTATCGGAGTACACATCTACCAACCACCATACAGTCACAGAATAGGGAGTATACAGAAGGGAAAGCTGGAGGCGGCGCCTTTGATCTGTATGTTACCAAGCGTTGCGCTCGACGCCATGTTGAAAAGCAGTAAACGCGGAACTAAAGCCACTTAGTACTTTCGCTGGAAGTGGACTTCTTACGAACTGCAACTAATCTCACCGACTTTCATATATTTTGCGCCATCTTCTTGCACCTAATTGTAATCCAACGAAAAAAAAAAAAAAAAAAAAATAGCCCTAAATTTTAATACAACTACGAAAATGTACAGTGGAGTCGATGATCGTTTTATTTGGTGCTTATCTCTATAAAAATTCCAAATAACGCGAAGTTATGTGTGGGAAATTAGTTATAAATAAGAAAGTGACTTTACAACTGCCAGGTTTTATTTGACACGAATAAATTCGCACAAAATATTGAGTGAGACTTAGCAGTTCAACGTGATTACACAGAAGTAATGACGTCTGGGCATGTATAAAAGTTATGTTTGTTTTAGGAGTAGCATTAATTTACTGATCGGAGAAGGGCATATAGAGGAATCTGTCAACCACAGAGCAGGAACAGCATAAAATAATTATTCCCCTTAATCAATTTGTTTGAGTATCCGAAGAGCATTCGCTAGCACGCTACGCGTCCAATGCCGTAAGTAAAATTTTACCTGCCTACTTACGCACTATTCTTTGTAATTCATTTTATATTATTCCCTACAACGTTAAACTTATAAAATGTAAATGTACTTCAACATTTCGACGCTGTTGAACTGCTGCAGCAACAGCGAGCGTTATCGTCAAGAGAAGAAGCGAGGCTACTTTTAATAACTATGCACACATTGCTCTCATTCGAAACTGATAACATTTAACTTTCACTGCACATATAGCGACGTTTTGGGACGGTGAAGAAACTTATATCCTTATTTGTATTCGAATTATTGCGGCAATTAGGTGCTGAACACCATCGGCCGCGTTTTCTTTTATTGCTGCTCGTAATAAAAACGGACAGCTCCAACTACTGGCACACAGTTCTTTCTTTTCACTACACCAAATACTTGATTACTTCTATGCGATTCAGGCAGCTAAAATACTCAATTAACAAGTAAAGACGGCGCATTACCACGCTACAGAGTAGGGAGTGACCACGCGTTTACTGCTTTTCAAGATGGCTGTTCCGCGCATGCGCACTAAATTTTGGACGACAGACTGCAGCGGGAGTTTCCTTTCTGTATACTCCTTATTCTGTGATACAGTGATGATCCCGCACCAATTGACTTCCGTTTTCCGTTTCCAGCTTTGAAGAAGACTCTTGGCGAAAGGCGCTTTGGAAGCATTGCTGACGTCAAACAAGCCATTTAACGCTTCTTCCGTATGCAACGCCCTGACTTTATTACAGGAACTCTTTCTGAACAGATGTATGAGGGTGGTCGGAAAATAAGTTTCCCCTGTCGACTGTAGGCAGAGTTGTGAATGAAAGGGGGGGGGGGGGGGAGAATGAGACACTGAAGTTAGGTCATATCTTTAATTTTCTACATAATTTCCAAGTACCTGGAGACAGTTCTCAAACTGCTTTATAAGCTTCAAACAGCTATCCAAGAAAAAAAAATCAGAGCGTTGCATACGGAAGAACCGTTCAACGGCTAAAAAAGCTATCCAGGAAAAAAAAAATCAGAGCGTTGCATACGGAAGAAGCGTTCAACGGCTAAGGGCGAAAGACGACACAGCAGGTGAACGCGCACGTGCAAGACACCGATACGCCATTGGGTAGAAGTAGAACATAAATATGACAATAAGTTACTGTTTCGGATTGTGACAGGGGATGAAAGGTTGGTCCACCATTACTCGCCAGAATTCGAAGGCCGCATCCATGGAGTGTAAATATCCGTCATCGCCTGTCCGAAAGAACTTCAAAAGAACTCCGTCTCTAGGTAAAGTGCTACTCACCGTTTTCTGGGACGCCCAAGCTATAAGTTTTGTTGCTATACTTTTTGGAGGATGGAACCATTAATGCTACGTGGTACTCTGCCACTATCTCTAAATTGGAAGAGGTGATTCGAAAAAAGCGGTCTGGCCTTCTCAGTTCTTGCGCTCTGGTGTTGGATGACAAAGTGAGACCACATTCGGCGACGGCAACGCAAAACCACATTACAACTCTTGGTTGGGAGCGCCTACACTATCCACCATACAGTCCTGATCTTGCACCAAGTGACTTCCATCTGTTTCCAGCTTTGAAGAAGACTCTCGGCGAAAGGCGCTTTGAAAGCAATGCTGACGTCAAACAAGCCGTTCATCGCTTCTTTCGTATGCAACGCCTTGACTTTTTCTGGGCGGCTTGTTGAAGCTTATAAAGCGGTATGACAAATGTTTCAATGTACTTGTAATTTGTGTAGAAAAATAAAAATGTGTTATCTTTAATGTCTCATTCATTTTTTTTTTTTCCTTTCATACGCAAATATGACCACAGTCGACAGGAAAAACGTATTTTCCAATTTCCCCTTGTATTATATGTGGAAATCTCCCATGCCTGCACACTTTAACCAAGTGTATTGCTTCTCAAGTTCTTTTTATGTAGCGTCTGTACATCTTTGAGTATTTCACAGAAAGGTAAAGCAATATAAATGTTGCAAAAAACCATTGTTCCTTGGTTTGACAGTAGAGCTATTTCTGTTTACATTGTGAGTACTATTCGCGACGCGAAAAGCAAACATTGCCACAGCGGTTGTATGCTATTGAAACAAGAAGTGTAAACAGACATTGGATTGTCAAGAACGTGTAATACGTTTTCCGTAAATAATGGATAATTACAACAATATTACAACAATATAACAATATTGAAGATAGTAGTAAATAAAAGCTAACATAAAAGAAAATGTGTTTCCCTTGCTACAAATGTCAACAAACTCCTTAGAAGTTCGTTGAGCATTACTTACTCTTCTTATGACACAATCGCAATGATGATTAAATCCAGATTATTTTCCTTTTGTACAACAGTACCATAAAGAAAATAATAGCCAAACTAGTTTGTTTCTTCTTACAGTAATACTTCATGATGGCGACCCAAAATTCGTCGCACTCGTTCACAGAAATGTGCATTTTCCTTCATGACATCGGCAGCATTGAAAATCCTCTTCCTACGTCACCCACATTGTTTACTATCTAAGCGGCCGCCTCCGAAGTCCAGTGCACAGCGTGGTACATCGCCACGCAGAGGGGCCGGGTTCGATTCCCGGTTGGTCGGAGATATTCTGTACTCGGGGACTGGGTGTTGTGTCGTCCTCATCACCATTTCATCATCTTCGACACGCCAGTCGCCCATGTGGAGTCACCTAAAGTCTTGCACCAGGCAGCCCGAACACGATCCCAGTTGGGTTCTAACGGCCAACAATGCCAGACGAAATCATGTCATCGCTTGCTAAGCATTAACAAGTCCCTTCACAAGGCCCGAAAAGGAAAAATAAATCGAATTGATTCTAGTCAGAACTGATTTATGGCCGTGGACGTCGACAAAAATGTCCTATCCATCGTGTATTCAAAAATCTTCGTAGTCCTTGATTTGGGATAGAGCACTATAGGGGTGGAAGCACATGTTTTGACGTATACTTCACGGAATGACATCTAACAAAGTTGATACCGAAGTTTCCTCTAGAAACGTCCATGAATTCTTAAGTTAATCGTACAATTAAATCATCGATTATACTAGCCCACATATTAATGGAATAGCGTTGCTCAGATTGTGTAACTATTGACGAGGATTAAAGCCTCGTGAGCATGTTATGGAAATTAGTCCGTCGCAAGTGAAGCACGATTCATCTGTAACGAGCAATCGCTTACAAAATGATGTTGCGCACTTTGTAACAAAAAACACTCGGAGAATTCACGTCGTGGAGGGAAATCTTGTACTTCCATTGCTTGTACGCATTGAATACGGTAAGGCCTCAGACGCTCCTCTTTCAAAATGCGATGACCAACAGTGCGCAATACACACACTTGGCGGGCAATGCTTCTACTGATAATGTGTTAGGACCATAATTTGTAAACTCGGGATAGGACAGTACTGAAATGTCTTTCTGAGATGTTTTTGATTTTGTCCAGCATCGCTAGCAAGGCTCAGCTACACTTGGAAGTTTAGTCGATAATTACTAGAGATGTGTTTGGAATTTTACGGGAAAGGATGTATTAATCTGTGACATCATATATGGATAAATTGTTCATATTTTACTGAAGTAATTTGGTGACGTATTTAGATGATTGCATGGAGAAGACGATTTTGGAGGAAGAGTCAAGGAAGATAATTTCTAATGATGAAGTGTCAATCTGTTTTTATTCAATTACCACTGTTCAAACATTGCCAGGAGTCACAATGTGTTTTTAAGATGAGACAATTAATTTGTAATTGAATTGCAAGAGGAATTATTGTTATTTGATTTGCTGCTGGTGAAATAGTCAAAATTTTATACTTAAAAAAAAAAAAAAGAAAAAAAAATCGTTAGTTTCAAATTTACTTATTATTCAGTATTGCAATTTTAAAATATATATGTGAATTTGAGTCAAACTTGAGATCGTAATTTTTATGTCAACCATTGTAGGAAATACAAGTGATCCGTAAAACGTAAACATCATGTATTCATCATCTCTGCCTGATCACGTAAAATTGTTATTTAATCCAAAGAGTGAAAGAACTAACATCACGTTATAAACATAAATTTTGTACCGAAAATTATTTAGAGTCTACAGCATTGTATTAGGAGATATGTGTCAACGTTTGCAGTCTGGGGATAAATTTCTAAACGTCATTTATTTTAAGGACCACATCATTATGATTTAATTCAATTTTTTTATACACTCTTGGTTCAGGAAAAGAGATTTGCAATCAGTTATTATATTCTGTTTAGGTGTAGTCACAGTATTGTAGACGGATTTAATGACATTAGCTAGACAGCATTAATTGATTGATTTCAACTCAAACTTGTGCAGAAACCAGTCAATAATGAACCAAACTATCTTCAGCAGAAACAACGATGCACTGAGCTTCAAACCTCTAACTCCAAACCTCTTTGCAACTTCTGTTTGAAATTTGTCGACATAACGCATCTCAATATAATACACTTAATAATACATTCAACATTCACATTTTATTACCAAAAACAACATTCTCTCATTTTTTATGAAACGACTCATGTTCATCCATAACGTATTTTGTCCTATTTCATTACGTGTGCGCAGGTACAAATATTTTTCTACATTTTATGTCACAGAGAAAGGTACCTACTGCAGGACATTTGTCAAAACACACTCTCGTATTTGTTCTCTGCGTTCCAGAATGCTTACTTAATATTTTCTGTTTCAGACTTGATATGCATTTTATGAGACATCACTGAACAGTTGTGCACAAGCAGCATGCCCCCCTACAAGAGAATTTTTTTTTCTTTTTCTTTTTGTGAGGGTACAACATTATATATGCACTTGACATTGTCTCTGTTGCCAGGTATGATAATGAGAACGAGTGGTAAAGCAGTATGGAGGAAAATAATTATATTATTGGAATTAACTGGACTTGGATAATTGTGCTTGGTACATATTGCTATGTGTATAATGTGACGTATTGACAACGATGGTGGTTAATTATATAAAGTATTGCTAGTGAAGTATATATATATTATGTATTGATAAAAAAGGTGATTAGATGAATTGTCTTGCGATGAGGAAGGAGGATCTTATATTTTATTCTTTGCGATGGAGGAGATACTCGTTGCTTATCTTATTCTGCTGGCCTTATCTTGTTTTGCTGTGTCTCCTTATATTTTGTCGCCGTGCAGTTCATGCCTTTTAACATTTTCATTGAACAATTTCGCGTGGCCATTAATCATACGTTCTACACCAGAATTTCTTTTTAGGATTATGATATAAACTATTATGACAAATTACTACCCCATATCATGAGTGCACTCATGGAATTTAAGGTATGCAGTTAAGATCAAACGCGAAAATTTTCCGTACTCTTGACAACTGTTGACATGATGGAAGCATTTTTTCTTCACTGAGCTCAGGAATTATGTTGTACACATTCCTTATGTGATATACTTGTGTTCCCTTTTTGTTTTCTGTGCTTCCCCTGCGTGTTACGTGCTTCCTGGGGTGTAGTGGAGTGTACTTTCATGCTGGAGCATAAGTTTATGGATGTGCTCCAATGTGAATCATACATATATGAAGAACCTTTAACTGATAACATTCTTATGATTTACATCTTACACTGGTATATCACCATCTGTGTCTTGTTATTATTAATACTGCGTCATATGCTCACTGTCACAACATGACACGAATCTGAGAAACCAAATATTCTCTTTGCAGAGCAATACTCCTCTAATCAGAAAAAAATATTAGGAAATAACTTTAACAGGTATTTTGACATAGATATAGACATCAGACTGAAATGATTTATGTTTTGTTGATGAACAATAGCTAGTACTTGCCAAAATGTTGTACAACATGTCATCCATTTACTTAAGAATGTTGGTTATGAGCTACAGAAGCAGATACATATACAAAAGACAAAAACAAAGAAAGTAAAGACATCTTATACGACAGTACAATATTTTGCTTATGAAAATGGCGAGGATATGCCAAAATGTTGTATAAAATGTCACTCGTTTACTTACCAAAAATTTTTATGACCTGCACAAGCATATACATTTGGAAAACAAAAATTTATATGTTATCACAACCATTGCCTTATGAACAATGGCTAGGGTACGCCAAAGACATGTTAACATAAATTTTTTAAGATGTAATGGTTTAACGTATATGAAGAAACTTTGTACACAATTTTATGTTGTTTTATATTCAAAGATGATGAGATATATTACGTATATGTTAAGGGTACAACATTGTTTTGATATTTTTTTTAATGTGTAGGTCTTTGTTATTTTGCTTCCAGAATTATCTGAGAAGGGTATTTTCTACTTCACTTTTCGTTTATATCACATATGTAACCTTTAAATACTTTCATTGTGTTACACATTTCATTTTATTCTATACATCATTCGTAATCGATCAAAGTAGACACCAGGCCGGTAAAGACATTTTTTGTTTGTGTGAAACTAACAAGTGACTTTGAAGGCTCTCTATGATAATTCGTGGTTTATCAGAGACTGTATAGATGCATATGCTACCATACAATCAAAATTTTTTATCTGTCAGGTGTTTACTCAGACAACATGAATGCACTATGTTTCAATGAGTCTTATAAGTTTTTGGGTAGAGAGGGCGACAAAAATTTAGGATGCTGGTAGAAAATACACTATACATAAATCATCCTACGCTCATTACTACTTGAACATTTATGTATGACATTCACTGGACAATCTCGGCAATTGCTCTTGTGCACTTGTTGCTATGTTACAGCGTACATAATTGAGAAGTGATATTTTCTCCAATATATGACTTTTTGTTTTATACCAGTTCTGTGGATAATTCAGCTAATTAATTTGAAAAAGACATATTTTCATAAAATACTCTCCACTCGATTATGGGCCGGCTGGTACAGCAACCAATAAAATTGTTTAGCAATGAGAGACAGTCGTGATTGTAACTTTTTTATTTATTATTTACGCGTTTCACCCTTGTGGGGCATCCTCAGAAATTCTTTAACACATCAGTTGAGTAGAACTAAAACACTTATTCTATTAGTGTGGTGTCTGTTGTTTCCGAGGTCCGAAAGAACAGACACCACACCAATACAATAAGTATTTACACGCGACGACGCCGTTAGCTTCAGTTATTTCATCGCAGATGCGGTCATATGTCCGACCTCACACGGGAATCCGTAATGGCAAGTGTAAGAGGGCATGGACAATAGGGGCGCTACAAACATGGCGTGCAAATTGTGAGAATTTGAGACGGACAGGAGGCGAGCACAGGTGGCCAAGCGGTTAAGGCCACCGCTGGCCCGAAGCGGGATACCCGGCTTCGATTCCACGTCCCGGCTCACATTTACATTTGTCGCCATTGCTTAATATCAATGCCCAAATGCGGCCACTGTCAATCCTTTCTTTCCTAGCCTTCTTCCTTTAACTATCATTTGCAAAGAACTAAAACAATTTCTAGCCGCAGTCTGGCAGCGTCAAATAAATAAAATGGATATGGTTGACAAAACCCGTCATCATCCTAAAACGGAACAACAGCTGCTGCCACGATTTTGCAATGACAGGAGCACATTCACTCTCCTCGTCAACATGCCGATGTTTAGGTAACTACGTCAACACTCGAGTAGTAATCTAAAGATCGGCATGTTGACGAGGAGTGTGAATGTGCTCCTATCATTGCAAAATCGTGGCAGCAGCTGTTGTTCCGTTTTAGGAGTCTGGCGGGTTTCGTCAACCACATCCATTTCAATTATTTGACGCTGCCAGATTGTGGCTAGCAATTGTTTTAGTTCTACCCATCCGATGTGTTATTTTAAGAATTTCTGAGGTTGCCCCACAAGGGTGAAACGCGTAAAAAATAAATAAAAAAGTTGTAACCGCGACTGTCTTTCATTGCTAAACATATTATCATAGATAGATTACTTTCTACGTGTAAATCAACATTCCCGTTTTTCTCATATGTGAGTTAATCATGTAGTAATTCCCTTTCCTTGTGTTTAGATGCTTTCGGAACGAATTTAGCAGACTATACCTGACTACTTCCAGTTTTACCCTGCCATCCTAATATCTAACACAGTTGCAATAACGTCTGCACAGATTACTCGCCGACTGTCGTAGATCGCCTTATCACAATGACTCAGCCTATGTCTTTACGATCCACGCTCGCCATGTCAATTTGCGCTGGGGGAAGTACCACCAACCGATTGCTTAATGTACGTACACTGCTAAGTGTCTACCTTTCCAAAAACTTTATGCTGGTTTTTTTTTTTTTTCTTTTTTTTTTTTTTTTTTTTTTTTTTTTTTTTTTTTTTTTTTTTCTGGGACTACCGTAGGAAACGGGTAAACATGTTAGTAGCCATTTTGACTTTCTTGTCAAACACGCCTCTTTTGACAGATTGCACCGTTTTATAACAGGATCCCAATCTTCTCTCAGTTTCACTGAACGGCTTTCCTCCCCTCACATTATCCAAACTGAGCCTTTGCGAATTCCTTTTCATAATTTATAATTTCCATACCACGTCATGTTTCTGACACTTGACTCTCCAACTCATAGTTTACTAATTTTGGATCTATATTCAATCTTTTCCTTCAGCTTACGTCTTCCTTGGTAATCCTTTTCCGAAGATATGAATAAGACGCAAAAATGGAATTTTTTTTATAGTGTAGAGATCATTTAGATTCTTTCTCACTTACAGTACACTTGCGTGATTTTAAACTAGTTTTTTACTGCCTTCAGCTTAAACTCTGCCGTCCCTTTCGCTTACCTTGGCAATCCCGTTGCAGAACGGTGACTTCTTACGCCGTGAGACGGTATTCGTAATGATATTTAGAACAATCCAAGCAGTTAGCGGGTGATTATTTGCACGTAATCTTGGCTCTTTCGATTTCTCATCACAGAGGTTATTCCTACACGATAGATGAGACTGACGTTTCTCATACACTGAAAAATTGTTCCCTCGATACTGTTCTGACTTTCTAAAGTGGTGGGTGAGAGGAACATACGCGAAACGGTTAAAGGAACATTTGTTACACGCTTTGATGTTATTGCAAAACAATATAACAAGTTCCCAAACAAATTTTTACAAACAATTTATCAGCCTCTGTGCATGTGTCGACGGTGGTAAAATGAGACGGCGTGATTTATACGAGTTGGTAATCTCTTTTTGCATGAAGCAAAAGAGTAATATTACATTACATATTATATTTAAAAATTACAGTTTGTGAGGTACGGTGTCAAAAGCTTTCTGGAAATCAAGAAATACGGAATCGATTTGCGAACCCTTGTCGATAGCACCCATCACTTCGTGTGAATAAAGAGCTAGTTGTGTTTCGCATGAACGATATTTTCTAAATCCGTGTTGACCTTGGGTCAATAGATCGTTCTGTTCGAGATAATTCATAATATTTGAATACAGGATATGTTCCTAAACCCTGCTGCAAATTGACGTCAATGAAATAGGCCTGTAGTTTAGTGGGTTACTCCTACTGCCTTTCTTGAATATAGGTGTGACCTGGGCAACTTTCCAATCTTTTGGTACAGATCCTTCTATGAGAGAGCGGTTGTATATGACTGTTAAGTAAGAAGCTATCGCTTCAGCATAATCAGATAGAAATCTAATGGATATACAATCCGGACCAGAAGACTTGTTCTTGTTAAGTGATTTTAGTTGCTGCACTACTCCGATGATATCTACTTCAACGTTACTCATTACGGCATCTGTTCGTAATTCGAAATCTGGAATATTGGTTTCGTCTTCTTTGGTGAATGAGTTTCTAAAAGCTAAATTCAGTAACTCTGCTTTAGTAGCGCTGTCATCGGCAGGATCGCCATTACTATCACGTAGTGAAGGTATTGTTTGTGATTTGCCCCGAGTATATTTAACATATGACCAAAATCTCTTTGGGTTTTCAGTCAAATTACGAGAAAGAGTTTCGTTGTGATAAATATTGTAGGCATCTCGCATTGAAATCCTCGCTAAATTTCGAGCTTCTGAGTACGATCGCAAATCCTGGGTTTTCGTGTTCGTTTAAATGTAGTATGCCTTTTCCTTTGCTTTTTTAACAGTGTCCTGACTTGTTTTGTGTACCAAGGGGGATCGCCTCCTCCTTTTAATAATTTATTTGGTATAAAACTGTCAATTGCTGTCGATAGCACTTCTTTGAATTTGAGCCACATCTGGTCTACACCTACGTTTAGTGTTAGAAACGAGTGGAAGCTGTCTTTCAAGAAGCAATGTATTTTGTTTCCTTCTGCTTTCCTGAACAAATATACTTTGCGTTTATTTTTGACAACTTTGGGACTTTCGATATTCAATTTCGCTACGACAGCTCTGTGTTCACTAATACCTGTATCCGTTTTGATGCTCGTTATGAGCTCAGGATTATTTGTTGCTAAGAGATCAAGTGTGTTTTCACATCCATTTACAATTCTAGTTGGCTCATGAGCTAATTGTTCGAAGTAATTCTCAGAGAATGCGTTGAGTACAATTTCGGACGATGTTTTATGCCTACCTGCTGATTTGAAAATATAATTTCGCCAACAGATCGAGGGTAAATTATCGTATGAGTCGGGTACGTTTTAGTAATTAGACTCAGGTTTTCTTTGAACCTTTCTGCTATTGCATCGTCAGAGTCGGGAGGCCGATAAAAGGAACCGATTATTAACTTCTTACGATTTTCGGGTACAACCTTTACCCATAATAGCTTGCAGGAACTATCAACTTCAACTTCGCTACATGTAATACTACTTTTGACGGCGACAAACACGCCCCCACCTATTTTGTTTAATTTATCCTTTCTGAACACCGATAGATCTTTTGCAAATACTTCTTCTGAACTTATTTCCGGCTTGAGCCAACTTTCGCTGCCTATAATGATGTGTGTTTCGGTGCTTTCTATTAACGCTTGCAGTTCTGGTACTTTCCCGACACAGATACAACAATTTACAACTGTTATACCGATAGTTTCCGGATCTACATTTCTCCTGTCATCCACCTGCACCCTTTGAGATTGCCCATTTTCTATTTCCCCGAAGCTCTTTATCCTAAAAAACCGCCCAGTCCACGCCACACAGCCCCCGCTACCCGTGTAGCCCTCTACGATTTTTACCCCACACTTACTTCCAACGCAAAGTTAACGATTCCTTAATGTCTAAGAACGTGCCCTACCAATCGATTCCTTCTTTTACTTAAGGAATGTTATAAAGACCATTTCATCCCAATTCTGTTCATTACGTCCTCATTTTGTTACCCGATCTATCCACATAATCTTTAGCATTCTTCTATATCACCACATTTCATAAGTCTCTATTCCCTTTCCGTATGAACTAGTTATTGTCCATGTTTCACTCCCGTACAAAGGACCACTTCATACAAATGCCTTCAAAACATACTTCCTAACAAATTAATATTCGATGTTAACATATTTCTCTTTTTCAAAAACTCTTTTCTTCCAAATTCCATTCTGCATGTTATATCCTCTGTACTGCAACCATTCTTTGTTATTTTACTGCCCAAGTAAGAAAATTTATCCACCACCTTTATTTATTTGTTACCTGTCTAATTCCTTCATCGTTACCTGATTTTCTTAGACTCCGTTCCATTACCCTTATTTTCCACTTTTTAATGTTAATCATATACCCTCCTTTCAACTCAGAGTCAATTCCGTTCAGTTGCTCTTCCTGGTCCTTGCTCTCTCTGAAAGAATTATAATGTTATCAGCAAAACGCATTGTTTCGTTATTTTTTCACAATTAACTCCAACAACTTCTCCCAATATCTCTTTGCTTTCCGCTTAATTTGCTAAATGTATAAAGTTAATAACATTGGAGAAAGGCTACGATCCTGCCATACACCATTCCCAACCAATGCTTTCTTTTCATGCTCTTCAACTTTAAACTGCTGTCTGGAATTTGTACAAGTTGAAATCAGTTTCTAATCCCTACATTTTAGTCCTGCTGACTTCCGAATTTGAAAGAGAGCATCCCAGTCAGCATTGTCAAAAGTCTTCTCCTAATCTACAAATCTAGTAATGTAGGTTTGCCTTTCATTTATCTACCTTGTAAGTCGTATGGTGAGCATTGCCTTCTGTGTTCTTAAATTTCTCCTAAATCCAAACTATTCTTCTCCGAGCCGCGGTGAACTGGCCGAGTTATCTGAGGCACCTTGCTGCGAAGATCGAGTGTCCGTGTGTGTGTGTGTGTGTGTGTGTGTGTGTGTGTGTGTGTGTGTGTTGTGTGTGTGCGTGCGTGTGTGTGTGTGTGTGTGTGTATGTGTGTGTAGTCTTTAGCATAAGTTAGTTTACTCTTGTTTGAGTAGTAAGCCTAGGAACTGACCTCCGCAGAATTAGATTCATAAATATTTGAATCATTTTTTATCGGCACCGAGGTCAACTTCTACCAGACATTCCATTCTTTTGTAGAAAATATCATGTTAAAATCTGGCAACGTCGAATTATTAAACTGATAGTTCCTTAATTTTCACACCAGTCTGCGCCCGATTTCTTTGGAATGGAGATTGTCCTAATGTCAGAAGATATTTCATCTGTCTCATACACCTTACACACTACGTGACATGGATAATTGTCCCACAGGCTTCAATAACTTTGAAGAAATCTCGTCTACTCCAGTGGCCTCGCTTCGTCTTAGGTCTTTAAGTGTTGTATCAATTTAGTATAAAATCTCCTATTTCGTCTTCATTACAGCCCCTTTACTTCCTATAATATTGTCTGGATTTCTTTTTTCTTTGGAGAGCCAATTTCTACCTTTTAGCTTTTCTTTCTTCACTAAGAACTTGTTTTTAATCTAATTTATTGTTAATTGTACAACTGATTTTCTTGTCTCCAATGTCTTTTTTATTTTCCTGTAATCGGAAACTATTTTTCCCGCCTATACATTCTTCTACAGACTTGCATTTGTCCACTAGCCACTCTTGTTTATCCATTTTGCACTTCCTGTTAGTCTCATTTCTTTGACGTATGTACAGCATTTTACCTGCTCCACTTTATCTCATCATCTAAATTCAATATTTTGTGTGATATCCTAGGATTATTTTTTATTTATTTTTTCTACCTATATGGTACTCTGCTGCTTTACTATTTCATCCCTATTTCATCCGCCTGTTTCCGGGAATTGTTGCCTGAAGCTCAGGCTGAAACTTTCAAGAACCTCTTGTTATTTCGGCTTATCCAATTCCCATATCCTTATTATACTGCATATCCGCTAAATTCAGTCTACGACTCTTTCTGTGTAAATTTATTTGTGGACTGTAAACTTGATCTACATATTCCACAAAATAACATATTATAAATCTTATCTCACTTGCATGTAAATTATCAAGAATAACGCAGTTACAGAATGATGGTCTTGAATTGCATCAAATAGTGCTTGTGACAAAGGCACACTACATTCATGTTTATTCTTTTCTTTATTAAAAAAAAAATAAATAAAATAAATATAAAAAATCATAGGAAGACCACGATACCGTTCGTTTGCAATGCTCTGTACTGGTGTTGATTTACTTTATAACATCCTGTGCATTAAATGTTCGCTCCAATCACGTGGTGGTGTTGTCGAAATCCACGCCAGTTTGGAAGCGCTACCTACTCTTATCACTTCTAGAATTCAGGAAAAAGACGAAGGCAATGTACAGCTGTTACTAGACTGTATGGCAAAGAAAATGAAAGAAAATATCCAAAAGGAAATTTCACAGAGCGCCATTGAGTTGGCCCGCCACTTTGAGGCGGGAGGAGTCATAGAACAAATGCAGAAAGCACGCTCTTCTTTGGTTTCGAGTGGTTCTTTCCAATCAAAAGAGTCCAAGAGGGTGGCGTCACCGAACCGAAAAGGAGCATCAGGATAAAGCAAGTGTCTTTTCCGTTCAGTGGTGGCATCATTTTAAGGAAGAATAGATTAGATACGACCAATGCCTCGAATGAATCGGTAATTACGGCAAAAATAGGAGACATTAAGTGTACGTAACGTTATGTAATAAAATAGTTTCTATATCCATTAACCCATAGGGGCCCTCCTCTCCTCGATTCTGCATGTAGCCCTTAAATTCGTTAATGAATTCTGCGTCCTTCTAGGAATAATTTACACTACTACACTAAGTTTCATGCTTAACGTAGAAAATATTGCAGCTCCTGCACCATAACGTAGAACCTCTCTTTTATTGCATATTCGCCTTCCACGGAACCAATACCGATGGTTTATTTGAAACATTTTCTCCATTATTCGTAAATGGTATTGTAATCCACAGGTTTAAGTTTTTTCAGTTTTGACAGGAACCGATGCGATTAGCTCTACATTAAATTTTCGATAAAAATTTAATGTGTTTTGTTACACACGACTGTCATTTTTATAGTAAGAAGAGACATTGCAGAATATCCCTACATGCTCTCACGTGACGTCCGTTCGCCGTCGGCCACTGTTGTCGTCTCTCACTAAGCCGCCATTACGTTTCACGTCTCTGTCGGTTATACTGCTTCGTTTGTCTCCATGTCAATAATATTAATACCACTGACTGTGAAGTGCTCTTCGGTATTCGGTTCTTAAAAGCAAAACAGGTTCGTCCTGCTGAAATTGACCGGCAGCTTGCTAACGTTTACTATGCTGCTGGGATAAGTGGTGAAAATGCGCGTAAATGGTGTAGGCTGTTTAATGAACGAATGACAAATGATGACGATGACCTGGACGATCTCCTATCAAGTTCGAGTATATGGCACAAAAAGTTAATGAGGCAAATCGCCAAGCCGGCCGCGGTGACGAAGCGGACTGCGGCGCGCCAGTCACGGTCTTCACGGCCACTACGGTCGGGGGTTCGAACCCTCCCCCTCGGGCATGGATATTTGTGCCGTCCTTAGTGTTAGCTGGTTCATAAGTAGTTTGTAACTTTAGGGACTGATGACCCCGTAGTAAAGTCCCATAAGCTGTAGTAAGATTTGAACAAATCACCAAAATAGACGTTTAATTATCAACGAACTGCAAGAGAATTTCCTACAACAAAAAGATGACATGTTTAAAAAAAAGTGTTAGTAACTGGTTTAACCGTCAGGCGGCAGACTTCTTTGCAGTTGGAATCGAAAATCTGGTATCATGAGGAGACAAATGTTTAAATGACTTTGTTAATATTGTACGAAGGCGATCCAATGTTGTGATAGGTTTAAAAAAAGGATAAGGCCAAGATCGTTAGTATATACTTTTATCTCGACGACCGGTTTTGTTGATGTATGCAATCATCTTCTGCTCTAAAAGTATTTTATTTTCACAGTCGTCAACTTGTCATGTAAACCGTGTATAAAACAATTTGAAGTGCATAGATGCACTAAGCCATTGCAATATAAGTTCACATCTCAGTATCCTTCTGTTTACTAAGATGCAAACTTTTAAGAGAATGACAAAGTGCATCTGTGCAGTTTAAATTATTTTACACAACAACGGTTGACATCAAAAGATGACGGCTGTGTAAAATAAAATATTTTTAGACCAGAAAATGATGGCATACACCATCGAAACCGGTCTTCGAAATAAACGTTTTTACTAGCGATCTTGGCCTTACCCTTTTTGAAACCTATCAAATGTTGAAATGTTTGCGGTGACAGAATAGTGCCCAAACAGCGTATAGAATCTTAATCCGTCTGTGGAATACGGATTCAGTGGAAAATTATTATTTATTTATTTTATTTATTTGGTTATTAAAGAAACATACATAGTCATCTTGTGATGGTGTAGCTCTTGTATCTTCCGTGCTTGCAATGTTAGGTTTGTGGTTGATTCCGCCTTATGCAAGACACTTTTTTCTTTTAAACCTAACTAGTTTCGGCACTTAATATGCCTTTTTCCGTGGGTTTCTGGTGTTTATTTTCTATAATAACATGTTACATAATTGGTTACACAATCATTTGGGTAAGTTGTTTGGTTTGACAATTTTGATAGCTGTTTTAGGCCTAATTTATTCAAGGTCCTTTCATTGTTTCATCTGCAGGATTTTGCAAGTGCACTAATTATGGAATGACAAGTTTTCGCCGGGGTGGAGTAGCCGAGCGGTCTAAGTCGCCTCGCTGCGGAGCGCGCGGTTGCTCGCCGTCGGAGGTACGAGTCCTCCGTGGGGCATGGTTGTGTGTGTTGTCCTTAGGTTAATTTACCTAGGTTTAAGTAGTTTGTAAGCTACGGACATACCACGCAGTTAGGTCCGATAGATTAACAAACATTTGAATTTTTGACAACTTTTCACGGCCTGTCATCTGTAAACAAGACGTTTTTGTTTACGAAAGCTGACTGATTTGTTGTAGGCTTACATTAGCCTGGATATTATCATGATAATTATTTCTATGTAGCTGTTTTAGCTTACTTATATTTGGGTTGTGGTGTTTCTGCTTGTTTGTTTATTGCGTGTTCTTATGTTTTGTGGTTTACATTGCGATTTTTGCGTGAAACAGCACTGTTTATATCGCCATTTTTCTTGTTGTGGTGGCTGTACGGTGTTTCATTCATTTTTGTGGCGTGTCTGTGATGTGGCGCGCGATTTTTGAATTGTTCTGATACTGGCAATGTTTTGTGTGTGTACGTTTCTGTTGTGTATCGGTGTGTGCGCGTGTGTGTTAAACAGAGACTGAGAGGGAAAATAATGCATGTCTGTGTGTGTGTGTGTGTGTGTGTGTGTGTGTGTGTGTGTGTGTGTGTGTGTGTGAAGAGGGCTGTCAGCTGTAATGTGGTGATGGGATTTATTTGCATACATCTTTTATGGTCTCAAAGAGTATTTTGTTGCATAGTGATGTGTATCGTTTAGTATTTTCTTACCTTGGGCTATTGATTTTCCGATGTGATAATTTTCCTCTATTGTTAGTTTTTGGAATAAACTGTTGCTGGTTTTGAGGATTTGTAGGTCAGTTTCCCACGGAAGATACCACAATAAGTGCCGAAACTAGTTTGGGTATTAAAACAAAAAAAAGTGTCTTGCATAAGGCGGAATCAACCACAAATCATACATAAAACTCGGCAGCAGTAGACTTGTCAGGAATCCCTACACAGTTCTAATAATGACGTATGTCACCCTGTCCCGCGGTGAAACAGCGGTGTAAGTTATATTTTCTATTTATCTGTGTCTACAAAACACACGATGGCATATTAGCATTCATTCGGTTTTCCAGTTTACCACGAAGGAGCTTTTGTAGTTAACTCAGAAGTTCATACCTATGATATACTGTAGCCTGTATATATACAAATGTTAGATATTCTCAGATGCACCAGTCGAAAGAGAGAGAGAGAGACAGAGAAATTGTGTAGTTTTCAAGATTAAACATGTGTTCCCACCAGGGCACCGATCTTCTACCAAAATATTGGGGAAGAGCAGTGCCACTTGTAGTCAGAAATCTGTGTTCCGTTTCTTATATTGCACAGTATTGTGACAAATGTAGTTACCAAGATTACTTAAGTGGAAAAGTATGCTTAAATACGAATTATCCAATATTTCTTTAGTATAGACAAAGAAATCTTCCTTTCACGTATTCCAGTGCTAACTACAAAGTACAGACGGTCCAGGTATTGCAATCTATATCTATAAATGTGAATATCTGTTCGGTGTACGTGTATCACGTCTGAACAACAAGACATAAAGAGCTGAAAATTTGTACAGTTACTAATGTCTACCAGGGGAAGGCTTTAGGCACGGTTATATGGAGATTATGGCGATCGGATATATATATGACTGTCTCTTCGGTGTACGCTCATCACGTCCGAACGACAAGACGCAGAGACTTCAATATTTGTACAGTTACTAATTTATACCCGTGGAAGGTTTTAGGCATGGTTTTTATAGCGATCTGATAGACATTTAGTAATTTGAAGAATATAACGCGAAGTGAGGAACAATAATTACTCTTTGAAAATGGTTTTATTGGTGGCATTGTTGCTTGAGGTTTGATAATGATAAAACCGTGGAGTATATTGGAATCGAAAGTTATCGGTGTGTACAAAATTCTACGTGTGTGTATGTTAATATTTAGCTCTGCAGCGAAAACTACAAAACGTAAACGAATGGTGTGTAATTGTTGTCCGAAAAAAAAAAGTTCAAATGTTTGTTAAGCTTAAGGGCTTATCTACGGGGTCATCAGTCCCTAAATTTACAAACTACTTATGAACTACCTACAACTAAGGACGGCACAAATATCCATGCCCGAGGGGGGATTCGAACCCCCGACCGTAGTAGCCGTGCAGACCGTGACTGAAGCGCCTTAGTCCCCTCGGCCACCGCGGCCGGCTGTTGTCTGAAGTCTCCAGTTGTACACCATAGCATTTCCATGCCGATAGCTGTAAGGGGGTGGAAGATATGGTGGTTGAAAGTCGTCAAATTATAAAAAAAAAAAGAAAAAAAATCGGACTGAAGGCCAGCGGTGACGTTTGCGACTCTATAGCAAGGAGGTAACGTACAGCGAAACGTGATGCCACAGACCATATCTTTGGTCTATGCGTACTACAATGTCTACAGCTCTTTCTCTGTAAGGATAAGAATATGAATAAGGAGGTATAAGAATAAATAAATAACGCGGCAAAAAGAAATTTCTTTTAATACCTAATTTTATTCTTTTATTTGTATGTTGATTAAAAATGTTTGTTGCTGAAGAAGGTATTGTATTTCGTTTCATCCTTCAAAACCAGTCTCATAGCACACTCCTGAAAGATAACTTATCTATCACAATAAACCAACACGCGAGCGGAGCTGTGGGTTGAAGCTGGTATATAATATATTAACGTGACCAGATGAACAGACTTCGCACAAACATTGTAACAATATAAAATCAGATTGGAATGTCAATAATGGATAACAACTCACTGTAAAGAGGCTCGCTGATCTGCCGATAGGCACGAAAAACAGGCAAACCCATGCACACAAATTTTCGGCCATGGCCGTCATCAGAAAAAGAAATGCATACATTCACACAATCACTTACACAACTATACACACACAACTACCATATCTAGCGACTCCAGCGCTACAAACTACTGTAAGTGGGGAGGTAAGTGGAGGGGGAAGGATTATCGCGTAAGTGTGGGGATGGGAAGTTCCGCGTTGCATGACGGATTCTGAATGCTCCGACAGGCGGCAATGTTAGATGTCGCATTGCAGATAGTGAAGAGGAGGGACGACAGAATATAAAACTGAGGTCTAGAAATACTGTCACAGATGACGTCAATGATAATTAAATGTCTTTACATTTTCGTTGTAATCGTGTACGGTTTAATACACATACTTCTGCTATTTCATATATTTAATTTCCAGTTTCACTGTGATATTACGGGAAAATCTTTGCCATTTCATGGTGGTAGGTTGATAAAGTAATATAGTTAAAATTTCAACGTAGGTTCGAAATTTGTGTTGCACTTATTACATATTCGTCTCTAATAGGACCTCATCACATACTGTCAGAATTAACGCTAAGGGTTTAAACATTGGTAAGCCAGGACGTATTGAGACGTAAAGACTATTACCCAATAGCTGATATGTCCCACTTCTGCGCTGAAACACCTTTGTATGGAAGCAATGAGGCCTTGGTGGCTCGCTGGGAGGAGTTTTCATCACCACATCTGACAAAACACGTGTCGCCGTAATTTCCGGGGGGAGGGGGGAGGGCTTCACATTTTCGCCAGGTTCAAGAACATCCCAATGATTCTTTATAAATGTATAACGCTCAACGGGTTGCGTAAAATTTAACGTTCTTGATCTGGTTTCGTCACCACTGGAGGTGACTTCATCAGAAGGGATGAAAAGGTTTACATGAGAAAAAGGTTTAATAAGTCATTGTTGCAAAATACTAACACGAATTATTTACAGACAAATGGAAAAACTTGTGGAATCAGACCTCGAGGAAGATCAGTTTGGAATTAGGAGGAATGTAGGAACACAGTAGGCAATACTCACATTACGACTTATTTAGAAGATTGGCTCAGGAAAGGAAAACCTACGTTTTCAGCATTTGTCGATTTGGTGAAAGCTTTGGACAATGTAGACTGGAATACACTTTTCCAAATTCTGAAGGCAGCAGGGATAAAATATAGGAAGCGAAGAGTTATATTCAACCCATACAAAAAACAGATAGCGGTTATTAGAGTTGAAGGGCAAGAAAGGGTCACAGAGGTTGGGAAGGGAATAAGACAGGGTTGTAGCCTTTCCCCAATGTTGTTCAATCTGTACATTGAGCAGGCAGTGAAGGAATGGAAGGAGAAATTTAGAGAGGGCATTAAAGTGCAAGGAGAAGAAATAAAAACATTGCGGTTTGCCGATGACATAGTAATTCTGTCAGAGACCGCAAAAGATCTGGAAGTGCAATTGAATGGGATGGACAGTGTCTTGAAAGGAATATATAAGATGAACATTAACTAGAGTAAAACATGGTAATGGAATGCAATGTCAGAAAATCAGGCAATGCTGAAGGAATTAGATTAGGTAATGAGACAGTAAAAGTAGTAGATGAATTTTGTTAGCAAGATAACTTCTGATGGCCAAAGTATAGAAGATATAAAATTCAGAATGGCTATGGGAAGAAAAGCGTTTCTAAAGAAGCGAAACTTGTTAACATTTAATATTAAATTAAATGTTAGGAAGTCCTTTCCCAAAGCATTTGTCTGGATTGTAGCATTCTATGGGAGTGAAACGTGCACGATAAGGATCTCAGATAAAAAGATGATAGAAGCTTTTGAAATGTAGTGCTACAGGCGAATGATGAAAATTAGATGGGTAGATCAGGTAACTAATGAGGAGGTACTTAACCAAATCGGGGAGAAAAGGAGTTTCTGGCAGATCCTGACTAAGAGAAGGGATAGATTGGTGGGACACATTCTGAGACATCAAGGAATTGTCAGCTTAGCATTAGAAGGAAGTTTGTGGGGTAAAAATCATAGAGGGAGACCGGGGGACGAATACAGTAGGCAGATTCAAAAGGATGTAGGTTGCTGAACGTATTCTCAGATGAAGAGACTTGCACAGGACAGGGTAGCGTGGAGAGCAACCTTACTCTTAAAATGAAATATTGACGTTATGTTGTGGCGTCGCTGTTCGCCACAACGCCGGCGGTCCACGCAAGTCGCCGCGCCACTACAAGACGGATGATTTAGTCGCTTTACAGTACTTAGTTTGCCGGGGGCGCCCGCAGTCTCTTTACCTCTTTGCTTTCTTCGCGCGTCAGCCAATAGGAGGAGGGGGACTTGCGTACATAGGGCTATGCACCAAAGCAACACAATACTTTGTTCCAGGAGTTCGGTGGAGAAGTTCTATTTACGAGAGCCAGCAGTCTATTGTTGGCACAAGCAAGAACAGTACACATTGCACATCTGTGTAATAGTTAGATGTTTGTGCCATCACAAGATCGGCAAAGTTATGTATTCATTTCATCTTGTAAATGAGTTGTACGTTGACTAACGAATCATTTTCTGTTACAGACCAATGTCCTCATCCTTGCGAGTCATGGTCCACATCCTGATCCCGATGCAACCCGAGACATATTTTTATCTCTTCTGATGTTCTTCGTCTTTCGATGTTCCTCGTCAAACCCACCTGATAAGGATCCCACAATGGGCAGCAATACTCCAAAAAAGGACAGACAAGCATAGTGTGTGGAGTCTCTTTAGTAGTTCTGTCTTTTAAAAGTTCTGTCAATAAAACGCAGTCTTTGGTTCGCCTTCCCCATGACATTATCTTCGAATTATTTCCAGTTTAAGTCTGAAGTATAGTAATGCCTAGGTATTTTGTAGAGTTTACAGCCTTCACTTTTGATTGATTTTTTTTTTTTTTCTAAACAAAGTTGAACGGATTTCTTTTCATACTCATGGGGACGACTTCGCACTTCTCATAATTTATTGTCAATTGTCAGTTTTTATACCATAGTGATATCTTATTTAGATCGTTCTGCAGTTGGTTTTAATCTCTAGACGGTAAATGACGGCGTCACGCGCAGACAACCTAAGAGAGCTACTTAGATTTTCTTCCAAATCGTCTATGTAAATAAGGAACAGCAGAGGACCAATAACACTACCCTATGGAACATCCGATGTCATCTCTGTTTTAGTCGATGCCTTACTATCGAATACTACAAACCATGTCCTCTCTGACAGGAAATCCCCTATCCAGTCGCAAATTTAGAGCGATATACCATAACCACGCAATTTGATTGAAAGTCGTTTGTGAGGTACGGCGTCAAATGCCTTCTGGAAATCAAGAAATACTGAATCAATTTGAGAACCCTTGTCGATAGCATTCATCACTTCGTGCGAGTAAAGAGACAGTTGTGTTTCGCATGAACGATATTTTCTAAATCCGTGTTGACCTTGGGTCAATAGATCATTGTGTTGGAGATAATTCATAATATTGAACACAGGATATCTTCCATAACCCTGCTGCAAATTGACGTCAATGAAATAGCTCTGTACTTTATTGGGTTACAGCTACTGCCTTTCTTGAATATAGGTGTGACGTATCCTACTTTCCAATCTTTTGGTACAGATCCTTCTTTGAGACAGCGTTTGTAAATGGCTGTTAGGAAAGGAGCTATCGCTTCAGCATAATCAGATATAAATGTAATGGGTATACAGTCAGGACCAGAAGACTTGTTCTTGCTAAGTGATTGAAGTTGCCTTACTACTCCGAGGATATCTACTTCAACGTTACTCATTCTGCCCTCTGTTAGTAATTCGAAATCTGGAATATTGGTTTCATTTTCTTTGGTGAATGAATTTCTAAAAGCGATGTTTAGTAACTTTGCTTTAGTAGCGCTATCATCGACAGGATCGCTATTGCAATAACGTATTGTTTGCGTTTTGTCCCTAGTATATATAACATATGACCAAAATCTCTTAGAGTTTTTAGTGATATTTGGAGAAAGATTTTCGCTGTGAAAAGTATTACAGGCATCTCGCATTGAAATCCTCGCTAAGTTTCCAGCTTCTGTGTAGGATCACCAATCCTATGGATTTTGTGTCCGTTTAAATTTAGCATGCCTTTTCCGTTGCTTTTGCAACAGTGTCCTGACCTGTTTTAGTACCAAGGAAGATCACCTCCTTTTCTTATTTCGCATAAAACTGTCAATCCCTGTCGGTACCAGTTCTTTGAATTTGAGCCTCATATGGTCTACTCTTACGTTTAGTGTTAGGAACGAGTGGAAACTGTCTTTCAAGAAGCAATGTATTGCATTTCTATTTGCTTTCCTGAACAAACACACTTTCCGTCTATTTTTGGTAACTTTGGGACTTCCGATATTCAATCTCGCTACGACAGCTCTGTGTTCACTAATACCTGTAACCGTTTTGAGCTCAGAATATTTGTTGCTAAGAGATCAAGTGTGTTTTGATATCCATTCACAATTCTAGTTGGCTCAGGAACTAATTGGTCGAAGTAATTCTCAGAGAATGCGTCGAGTACAATTTCGCACGATGTTTTATTTCTGCCTCCTGATTTGTAAGTATAACTTCGCCAACAGATTGAGGGTAAATTAAAACACCGCCTACTATTATTGTGTGAGTCGGATACGTATTTGCAATTAGATACAGTTTTCCTTTGAATCTTTCTGCTACTGTATCGTCAGAGTCTGGAGGCCGGTAAAAGGAACCAATTATTAACTTCTTACGTTTTTCAGGTACAACTTCTACCCGTAATAGCTCACAGGAACTATCAACTTCAACTTCGCTACACGAAATAATTCTCTTGACGGCTACAAACACGCCTTCACCTATTTTGTTTAATCTATCCTTTCTGAACACTTTGTAAACACTTCTGCGTATCTTACTTTCGGCTTAAGCCAACTTTCGCTACCTTTAATGATATTTGTTTCGGTGCTTTCTATTAACGCTTTGAGTTCTGTTACTTTTCCGACGCATCTACGATAATTCACACCTGTTATTCCAATAGTTCGTGCATCTATATTTCTCCTGTGATCGACCTTCACCCTATGAGAAAGCCCATTTAGTGTTTCCGCAAAGCCCTCTACCCTACAAACCGCCCAGTCCTCGCCACACAGCGCCCGCTACCCGTGTAGCCGCTTCCTGCGTGTAGGGCACTCTTGTCCTATTCAGTGGAACCTGGAACTCCACCACCCGATGGCCCAAGTCGAGGAATCTGCAGCCTACACGGTCACAGAACTGTCTGAGCCTGTGATTCTCACCCTCCACTCGCCTCTGTACCAGAGGTTCACAGTCGGTCCTGTCAACAGTGGTACCGATGTGGTACCGATGTGAGCCACCACCAGCAGTTGGCAGCGCCCTGTAGCCTTCATGGCATCCGGAAGGACACGTTCCACATCTGGAAAGACTCCACCCAGTATGCACACAGAGTGCACGTTGGCTTTCTTCCCCTCCGTGGCAGCCATCTCTCTAAGGGGCACCATCACCCGCCTAACGTTGGAGCTCCCAACTACAAGCAAACCCACCCTCTGTGAAAGCAGGCTGATTGGTGATCTCAGGATAAGAGACACCAACAGGCTCGGGAACATTACCCTGAACAGATAGCGCCTCAAACCTGTTCGCAATACGAACAGGGAGGCCTCACGATCGGTCCCCCGGAATGTCTTGCGAAGCCTGCCTAGCACTGGAGCGATCTCCCATGCAACAACTACGGGTGGGATGTCTGCCTCACTGCTAGCAGGGAAAGTCGCAGGCCGTTCGGTGGAGACGACGAGAGTACATTCGGTCCCCACTATCGGCCAACAACAACGTCGCACCTCGATCGCAGCCTCCAACTGTGCAACCGAGATCTACACAGTTTATAGCTTGGAGCGAAGTGTCACCAGCTAAGACTGAATCCGCACACAGCAGTCACAGACCTTATTAATGATTACACTGCCGACAAAACAAAAACTACAAACTCGATTCCATATTGGGTGCTCCACGACTGTATTTGATTTGTGGTAATTATTCAGCAATCAGTCGTCATAAATATAAATTCTTTATTTGTTGGCAAATCCGGATTTCGACCACTATGTGGTCATTATCAATGCTTGGTGTTACGTTTCTTGAGAGGCACGTCTTGTTGAAGTTGATGTGCTGGTTCAAAACAGCGAGTTTCACAAGCGTATTTTTCTATTTATAATATGTAGCACTTGCCCAGCTAGGCAATAATTTTATCAGGCTTGATTCATAAATATTAATTCTTTATTTGTTGGCAAATCCCGATTTCGACCACTGTGTGGTCATTATCAATGCTTGGTGTTACGTTTCTTGAGAGGCACGTCTTGTTGAAGTTGATGTGCTGGTTCAAAACAGCGAGTTTCACACGCGTATTTTTGTATTTATAATATGTAGCACTTGCCCAGCTAGGCAATAATTTTATCAAGCCTGATAAAATTATTGCCTAGCTGGGCAAGTGCTACATATTATAAATACAAAAATACGCGTGTGAAACTCGCTGTTTTGAACCAGCACATCTCCTTCAAAAAGACGTGCCTCTCAAGAAACGTAACACCAAGCATTGATAATGACCACATAGTGGTCGAAATCCGGATTTGCCAACAAATAAATAATTTATATTTATGACGACTGATTGCTGAATAATTACCACAAAAACTACAAAGGAACACTACACTGTTTCTAAAAACGCGGATTTGAATCTAATATGCATGAGAGCACAGAATAAATTTACAAACTGAAACGAAAACGCGCAGGCAAAAATCAAAATACTATATGTCGCTTCTAATCAGAACCGGTTTTCACTTGCAGAGGGCGATGACTGCTACTTATCTGCCGGCGGTTAAACAGATACTGACTGAGCTCTACCAACAGCAAGCTCAATCAGAAAGTTTCGCTCTTGCGAAACACCGCTTGCCCTTTATTCACATGAAGTGATAAGTGCCATCAACTAGGTATCTCAAATCGATTCCATATTTCTGGAATTCTGGATGGCTTTTGACACCATACCACACAAGTGGCTTCTAATGAAATTGTTTGCTTATGGAATATCACTTCAATTGTGCGATGGGATTCGCCATTTCCTATCAGAAACGACACAATTCGTAGTAATTGACGGTACGTCATCGAGTAAAACAGACGTGATATCTGGCGTTCCCCATGGAAGCGTTATAAGTTCCCTACTCTTTCTTGTGTTTGTAAACGATTTAGGAGACAATCCGAATAGCTCTCTTAGACTGTTTGCGGATGATGCTGTCGTTTATCGGTTAGTGAAGTCAACAGAAGATCAAAATAATCTGGACAGTGATTTAGACAAAATTTCTACGTGGTTTCAAAATTGGCAATTAACACTAAATCAACAAACGCGTGAAGTAATAAATATGACCAGTAAAAGAAATCCACTGAACATCAATTACACGATAAATCAATCAAACCTTCAGATCGTAAATTCTACCAAATACCTAGGAGTTACAATTACGAACAACTTAAACTGGAGAGAACACAAAGAAAATATTGTGGGGAAGGCGAACCAAAGATAACGTTTCATTGGTAGAACGCTTCGAAGATGCACTAGCTCCACCAAAGAGACTGCCTACATCACACTTGTGCGTCCTCTCCTGGAGTACTCTTGCCCAGTGTGGGACCCTCACCAGGTGGGACTGACGAAGTACATTGAAAAGGTTCAGAGAAAGGCAGCTCGTTTAGTTTCATCACGTTACAGTGGAGAAAGCGTCACGGAAATGTTTCGCGATTTGAGGTGAAAATCATTAAAAGAAAGACGTTATTCGTTGCGGGGAGATCTATATACGTAATTTCAATCACCGACTTTTACTTCTAAATGTGAAAATATTTTTCTAGCACCCACCTACATAGGAAGACATGACCATTCCAATAAAATAAGAAAAATCCGATAGACGATTTAGGTGTTCTTTCTTCCCGGCGCTATTAGAGAATGGAACGCTAGAGAAAAGTTACGGTCGGGGGTTCGAATCCCCCCTCGGGCATGGATATTAGTGCCGTCCTTAGTGTTAGCTAGTTCGTAAGTAGTTTGTAAGTTTAGGGACTGATGACCCCGTAGTTAAGTCCCATAGACTATATAAACATTTGATTTGAACAACACATGGAATATGCAGTACTACACTGACGTGTCTACTTTAACCAAATATATGAAAAACGAAGAACTAATGAAGCAAATTCAATAGAAATTTTGCAAAATTTACTAATACGTAAAATCTTTCACGGATTTGTTATTTGAGCTCTTGTGGAAATATTTTTGATGTGTGTTTCTGATATTCAATTTGAGGTGATTATCCAATTCTAACTTGTATTATAAAGTCTTTTCAAAAATGTTTAATTATTTCGGCGTTTTTCTGTAAATCATACAGCCAATTACGAAAGCCGGCGGCGGTGGCCGAGGGGACTGAGGCGCTGCAGTCACGGTCTGCACGGCCACTACGGTCGGAGGTTCGAATCCCCCCTCGGGCATGGATATTTGTGCCGTCCTTAGTGTTAGCTAGTTCGTCAGTAGTTTGTAAGTTTAGGCGCCGATGACCCCGTAGTTAAGTCCCATAAGCTATACAAACATTTGAACATTTAAACATTTGAATGAACCCTCTGCCAGGTACTTAAATGTGATTTGCAGTGTATCTATGTAGATGTAGTAGTGCTACAGTTACATAATTTATCACATGGTTCTTTTTAGAGCGCTGAATGGTACACCAAATTACTGACGAGCGATTTTATTAGAGCACTTGAAAATAGATTAATATGTCCGTAATTCATACTTAAAAATCAACTTTTCCTCGCGGAAAAATAAACCTTCTGCGTAACATAGAGTACTAATTATAAAGAACTGTTCAATAATTTTTTTCTTAAATTTAGTTCTAGAGCTAGAATTACCCCCTATTTTCAAACTCAGCGAACCTGTTTCATCACAACTGACATATTTTGAATGTTGGCCCCTCTTTAAAAAAATCTGCTGAGAAGCACGCTCTTCGACTCTTCTATAAATCATGCTATCTGTAATCACCCTGTAACGAGCCACCAGAAATATGTGACATTTTCTAAAATTTCGTCCGCACAGTCCGGGTTACCTTTGTGGACACTGTGACAGACATCTGAACGCCGAGCGAGCCAGATGAATCCGTCGCAAGGACCATCCGCGCACTCGGGCGGCAGAGAAGGTAACTAGTGGTTCCGGCGCGGCGCCGTGGCGCTGCAGACCGTCTGTCCCACGGTGGGTGGCGTGGGGGTGGGGGGGGAGGGGAGGGGTAGGTGGACAGGGTGGGGGTAATCCGCTGACTTACACAGCCGCTCCTCTGGCGGCGGATTGTGGCGGGGCTCTGGAACATCTGCGATAACCACGCTAAAATAACGGATATTTCAAATAATAAAAGCAAATTTTCAGGTTGTTGGTATGATATGAAATATTTCTCTGAAAATATCGTGCACTGATTTCTGTAAATGACAGAACATCGTCAGTGCAGGCCTAAGGAGTTATGTGCACCGCATATGAACGTTTGTAGAGACAAATCCATAAAAATATAAATAAAAATATGCCTTCTTATTTAACATTTTATTTTTATTTGTATTTCACTGCACAAAACGTTTTTATGCGGCGTACATGAGTCTCTGCACTGATGAGGTTCAATCATCGAACGAAATCAATATGCCAAATTTTTTTAAATGAAATATTTCGAAATATAATGGACCAAATTGCTATATTTATCAATCCGTAGACATACAAACAACTTTAACTTACGCTAAGGACAAATCACACACACACACTCAGTCACACACACACACACACACACAACACACACACATACACATACGAGATGTCCAAGAGAGGATTCAAACTTCCGGCGGGAGCGGCCGCCCAGTCCGTTCCATGATACCTTAGACCACCCGGATACTCCCGGGAGGTGCGCTACTTTTAAATAAATATTTAATATCAAACCACCAAGCCAGTTAGGCACGCAACCCATAATGGTGTCGTCATAAAAGTCATTTTAAAGAAACTAACTTATGGGTTCGAAATAAGGACGAATTTAGAAAATACGATCATATGATGTTCGTGGCGGGGAGAATCATCGATTCATGACAATGTTGACTCATAATTCAAATAAATAATAATAAATGAATGAAGAGAAGCATCTGCGACCACATAAAAGGAGAGTGATTCTCACAAAGGAAACCATACTCATATCTTAACGGTTCGTTATTTCCTACAGCTTAGTCTCTGTTATAGTTTACTTGGTATCGTAGCCCTATACTATTTAAGGAAGGAGGACATAGGGCACTTGATTCTGTTTCTCGGTATATTTGGGAAAGGGCAAATAGGAATTTAAAAAAAAATGTAAAAACATGTTCAAATGTTTGTACAGCTTATGGGTCATCACTCCCTAAACTTACAAATGAACTAGCTAAAACTAAGGACGGCACAAATATCCATGCACCAGGGGGGATTTGAACCCCCGACCGTAGGGCCGTGTAGACAGTGACTGACGCTCCGCAGAACGCTAGGCCACAGCGGCCGGAATTGAAAAGAAAATTAAATAAATAAATAAAATCGTTAGTGGGGAGGGGTGGGCAAGTGTGAAGCCCTTACTCTTACGGGAATTAGTTAAACTACGAGTTTGAGTACTATGGGCAGGGCGAAGCTGGGAATTTGTATCTGACGGGAGACGTGCATGGGTAGTCCTTGCAGGTGCGGTGATCACTGTGTCCCCAGTCTATTCGCGGCCGCACCGCCTCAGCGGTCGGACTTGCGGCTAGAGCGAGCTAGCCGGCGACGCCGGCTTTGTTTACTTTTGCGCGCGTGTGATTACCGATTTCGTAGCAATGGAATCTCAAATAAGAAAGTGTACGTTAAAATTTAGTTTCAGTTTTGAAATAGACCGTCCGAAAATCTACGAGTTTGATGACTGGTTCTTCGGAACGTTTAATGTACCGGAAGAAGACGTGTTCGGCATGGCGCACGACTTCATCAGTAACGTATACACCGTGAAGCTGAAAGACGATGAATGCTGCCGGAAGATCATGGAGAAGACCAATGGGACAGCTGAGTACAAGACAACCAAAGGCCAGGTGAGCAAAGTGACAATTACATATGCGGGACTGGGTCTTAGAACCGTGAAAGTGCACTTGTTGCCTTTTGAATTAGATCTGGGCTATGTAAAAGATGCTCTTTCCACTTACGGTACCGTATACGCTGTCACAGCCGACCGGTGGAGCGGAAATTTGCATTATAAGGTAGACAATGGTGTGAGGTCCGTCAAAATTGACTTAGAAAAGCATATACCGTCCTTCATAAATGTATGTGGCTTCCGAGCCCTCGTTGTGTATGAGGGGCAACCTCGCACCTGTTCTTCCTGTAACTTAGCTGGCCATTACAGAGCACAATGTCCGCGCAGGCGTCCCGTGCAATTACCTGTAGAGGTGGACGCGGCAGGCAGACAGCGAGCCCAGTACGCAACAGTCGCGAGCCGCTTGTTTACACGTCCTGATGCCGTCACAGCCCCGCCGGATGACGTAGTGCTCGCCCTGGCAGCGGCAGCGTCTGAGGTACCGCAAGCGGGCGCCAAGCCCGTCAGCTCTGACGTGGAGATGTCTGACGCTCCCTCAGTTAAAGAACCAAACCCAACATCGAATGTCGGTTGTGAAACGATTTCTGCTCCTAGTACACCAGACACACTTCCAAACATGACAGAAGTTACTAGACCACAAGAAAGTGCACACGGGGGTACCGTCGAAAGCTACTAGCACCAATTCTGAAGTACCTACACCTGCTTCCTTAACACAAGCTCAAAGTACCGAAGACAGTAGTCCGCAAATAAAGCAAAACACAACGGAGAATGTGGCGGACCCTTCGGGGGCGACTGAAGTACAGTCGATTGCCCCTGAGCGAGCAGTTCCCGCCTCAAAAAAATCCAAAAAGTCTCCGTCTGGGTCCAACAAACAAGATAAAGGACAAACCTCGCCGGACAAAAAGAAAGTACGCGTAGCTCGTGAAGGTGCTTCAGAAACTGCCGAACACCTCCGACCGGTAGCACAAAAGGTTGCCGCAAAACTAAAAACCAGACCACCTGACGAAACCGATATACCCAGCGCCACTGCCGTGGCGACCACGGAGCCTGACGGCAGTACACGACATACTCTAGTCGATCCATGGTGGCAGGATGTGGAAATGGAATCGAACGAGGGCCAAATAAGTCTCAAATAGTGCGTGCTGCGTGTGTGCGTGTCCTTGATATAGTAGTTATACGTTTGTGACTACCCCCCCCCCCCCCCCTACAAATGAGCGATACCTTCACCTACAATATAACAACTGTCAACATTAATAAGATTCAGAGTGAGATAAAATTCAGAGCGCTCACAGACTTCCTATATAGCAGTAACGTAGATATCGCGCTACTGCAGGAGGTCAACGTAGAACCAAATGTGGCGGGATTCGTCACGATAGCGAATATCAGTGTCGAACATCATACCGGAACGGCAATCCTGCTACGTGACGGCATTTCTTATACCAAAATCGTGCGGCTCACGAACGGCCGAGGCATATCTTGTGAGATTAATGGCGTTCAAATAATAAACCTGTATGCGCCGTCAGGCAACAACCGCCGGCAAGAACGTGCCTCCTTTTATAAAAATGATGTGCCATTCTTAATTAATGACAATGCCGCGAACTGTGTTGTAGGGGGAGATTTTAATTGCGTCGTCTCAGCCAAGGATCAGACGCCACACTTCAATAACTGTCTAGAACTGGACCACCTAATCCAAGGGATGAAACTGATAGATACATGGGAAAAAATACACGGCGACCGCATTGCGTACACCTATATCGCCAACAATTCAGCCAGTCGAATCGACCGCATTTATGTCTCTGAAGACCTAGGGCAACAAGTAGTTAATAGTGACATCGCTCCCGTAGGCTTTTCGGACCACAGTGTCCACCAATGCTTCATGAATCTCCACCGCCCCCAGGTATTTCGTGGGAGAGGATACTGGAAGCTGAACACCAGCCTATTAAAAGATAAACAGCTAGAAGAAGAAATCCGGCGGGTATTTACACAAGCGAAACGATCCCAACCTCATTATCGATCGGTCATAGACTGGTGGACACAAAAAGCGAAACCCAAACTTAGATCAACAGTTAAAAGTTACGCATACCAGAAATCCTATTGGTATAAAGAGACAATAGAATTTTATTTCTCAGGCCTTCGACAGCTATATCACGCCACCGATTTGCCTCCCAACGCTACTTATAGGCGCATCAAAAAGTACAAGGCGAAGATTACCAACTTGTATCGCAAACGAATGGAGGGAGCCATAATACGTTCACAGCCGAAGGATATCGCATCAGAGGAATCAGCGTCGTTGTTCCACTCATTACGTACACTTCGGCGGCAAAAATCTAAACTCATTGAAGGGGTTGAAGACGGCGCAGGGACCATAATCACAAGACAGCGGGATATTATGTCACAGATACGTAGCTACTATACAGACTTCTATGACGGACAAGACATTAACGTCGGACACTGCAATGACGTTATTGCTGGCATAGCACCTGTCATTTCACCAGAAGATAATCAAGCGCTTGAATCTCCATTTAGTGAGGACGACATCAAAGAGGCGGTCTTTAGTGCCGCAAACAGAAAGTCACCCGGACCCGACGGCCTAAGCGCAGAATTCTATCAACAATACTGGCACATCTTGGGCTCTACATTGACTCAATTCGCCAACGAAATGTGGCAGCAGGCCTCTATACCAGACGAACTGAAGGAAGGACTTATTGTCCCTTTACCAAAACAAGGCAACAGCAGAAAAGTTAGTGAACTACGGCCTATAACATTATTAAATGCGGATTTCAAAATCATAACGAGAGCGATTAAGCAACGAGTGCAACCCTTACTGAGCAAAATACTCGGGAAACACCAATTTGGTGGGGGTACCAGGACGCAGCGTCATAACGGCCGCCTGCGAACTTCGGGACGTCATATGCACGTTTGCACACAACAATGAACCCGGCGCTCTGCTCTTCCTCGATTTTGAAAAGGCGTATGACCGCATAAGCCACGACTACCTGTTCCAGGTAATGGAAAAGATGGGGTTTGGACGACGTTTCCTCTGCCTACTGAGACACTGTATTTACAACGCCTCATCTCGCGTGCTCATTAATGGCCACCTGACTGACGCAATACCGATCAGACGATCAATTCGGCAAGGTTGTCCATTATCAATGGCGTTATACGCCATAGCAGTTGAACCTTTGCTCGTGACCATAACACGCACATCAACTGGAATCACCATAGGAACTGAGAAGATCACTTGCGTTGCGTACGCTGACGACGTTTGTTTAGCGGTGACATCTCTGGAAGATCTTTCGAAAGTAAGGAATCTCATCAGCAACTTCACTACTGCCACTGGCGCTAAGTTGAACACGAAGAAGACTACGCTGCTTCACATAGGAAGAGGCATTGGCGACACGACCCATCTAGACTGGTGTGCAACTAGAGTGCACCACAAAACACTCGGCGTTCGTTGGTGTGCAAAACCAGACGACATGGCAACCAAAAACTGGACGGACATATTGCATAAAATTAGAGCAACAATATGCATCTACTCTGATAGAGACTTAGACATTTTGCAAAAGGTGCACACCGTAAGGATATCTATAGCAAGTAGAATGTACTACATGGCTCAAATTTTACCTGTCTCTCATCAACTTGCGGACTCCATACAGAAAGCATTCAGTTGGTACGTCCTACGAGGCCAACTTTTCAAAGTGAGCTTTGACACATTGACATTACCGACTAGCCGAGGGGGACTTGGGCTAATCAGTGCCAAGCATAAATGTCGAACATTATTAATTAACCGGATCACTAAAACCGTCACCAATGAGCCATCAAGTTTAATTAAATTTTTAACGTTATATTGGATGCCACGCAGTATGATGCCGCCTATCCATGAAGCTGCGATACCAGTATCATTTCGTCACATCAGGATTTATTGCAGTGAAATCAGCTACCTAAGACATTCCGACAAAATCCAGCCGCCTTACACGAACAAGAAAATTTATGACTTCCTCACAACAGACAATAGAGACAATAGAGTCACTCAAAAATACCCGCATGCAAAGTGGAATACCATTTGGCGAAACATCCACAGTCCCTTTTTGCCATCACGCATCAGATCCATGTGGTATTTAATCACTAATGACAAGGTACCCACTAACGACAAGCTCAACAACATTCACCTGAGCCCAACACCTGCTTGTGCAATATGTGGTCTCGTGGACACGTTAATACACAGGTTTACCTGTGGTAATGCGAGACTTATAGTGGCACGTATGCGGGAAAGATTGGCCATTATAGACCGTACAGTGCCGCACACAATCGAGATTACGGAACTCATACGACCGGAAAAATTACGGTATCCCCGAAAGAAGAACAACGCGGCTCTTTGGGTCTTAGGACACACTGCCGCCTACGTCATCCTCAACCGCCAGGCGACAATTATAGATTACTGCTCATACATGGAATATGAGCACGCAAAGATATGTGGACACAGTGACTACAAAGAACGATATGGTAACATGTTGAGAATCATGGTCCAGGCGTGAATGAAAATTAGTTTCCACATGTTCATTCCATAAATGTTTTAACTTAAGAACACGGATCTTTCAGTGTATGACGCTACCAGAGTTATGAGAAGAAATACTCAAAAAAAAAAAAAAAAAAAAAAAAAAAAAAAGGGGGAAACCCCTCGGGAAACGAAGTACCACAAGAGAAAGAAACGGACAAAATTAACAACAAACTTCGAGAAGACGAACTCTGAGGGGGCGAGTACACTGAAATTGAACTGCAGAGAAAGGAGACTTGTGCATTATTTCCATTTTATTTCTATTTTTTTATTCTAATTAATTTCTATTTCCGCTTATGCGCAAGAACGTACATTTAATTTAGTCTGAACAATATTTATGCTAACAGAAGCTACATTTCCTTATATACATATATACGGCAGCAAAGGGAAATAGCTGCAATAATCTTCATCCAAGAAGCAGAACATATAAGAAAATTTTAAGTTTCATTATTGCTTGAAGAAGTGTTTTTTTTTTTTTTTTACCAAATTCCCATGAAATGGAAAACAAGAAAGGACTGACCAATAGAAACAAAAGCACGCCGAAGAAGGCGACATTTGGAGAGCGAAAGGAGGGGCTGTGAGGGGAGGTTGGAGGCCCTAAAAAAAATAAAAAAAAAAAAAAATAAAAAAAAAAAAAAATAAATAAATAAATAAAAAAAAAAAAGTGTAATCACTGGTTCCCTATAGGTCACTAGAGTTAAGCACTGCCGGGTTTGGCTAGCACTTGGATGGGTTACCGTCACAATACTGCATCCGTTGACACCGTCGGGCGGAGGATGACCCGGTGGCCGGTCGGAACCTGTTGGGCCTTTCGGGGACGGTAGAAGAAGTTCACTTTACTACTAGATACGTTCATAATACATACGTTGGAGCATTCTTAAAGCGTTTCAGTACTTCACAAAGTCGTGAAAAATGTTTCAAAGTAAAATCGGATTTCAACTACGCATTAGAAAACTGGAAAATTCTTTGTGTTTGCCTATCGGCTGTTCGGTTTACACTCAGTGCTAACGGCTTAGATCTCAGATCATTATGAAGGCAAAGCAGATCGCAACCAGGCTATTACAACGACATTTGAAGCACACACTTTTTAACAAATATCGTCTAGTAAATTCATCTGAGTATCAAAACAAACTGCAGACGGATCTAAATAAATAAAAAAAAAAAAAAAAAAAAAAAAAAAAAAAAAAAAAAAAAAAAAGTGGTGTAGGGGTCAGCGCAACTGCCTAGAAAGCAGGAGACCCGGGTTCGAATCCCGGCTGAGTACACATTTTCAGCTTTGCCCAATCGCAGTTGAAGTCATATATTCTACGAATATTAAATAATAACAGCTGCAGGATCAGAAGTGGCGTCTGTTCTTTCGGAACAGACGCTACATGTATATAAATAAAAAATGGACACAGTTGTTCACTCCCAAGTGGGACATCCATAAAAATGAAGATCAATCACCCATACACAACTTCCGGGGGCGGGAGGGGTGTTGATATCGAAATCTTATATAGGAACCCCGTATTTTTTGCAAATTTATATTTTCCGTGATTAAATATGTAACGATATGTGTCACACTTCATGTATTTTTAACCTTAAATCCCTTCTACAAATATGTTGAGAAAGACGAACATAAAGAAACTTAAGAGTTAACTGCAACAAACAGAAAACAAAATCTATTTTTAGGCTCTGATACTCTAGCTGATACAAAACGAGGCTTCTGCTCATGAAAAACCATCTGAATGTGTATTTATAAAATAAATCCGAAAGCGGTCATGGTTTATGAATATAAACATTTTATACTGTACTTCTGGCTGGTCACTGTTTTAGTTATAAACATTAAAAAAAGAAACTTTTTTTTCATTATCAGACTGCATTCATGATCAGGCCGGTAACGAAATAAGTTGAAATTTTTCAAAATCGGTAATATCTGAAAAAAGAAAAGTACACATCAGTTTAGGAAAATCAAAGTACAGTTGATGATATTTTTGATAATACTGTCTATGACACATCCAACAGCTGAATGGGGCACAGATGATGCTCTTAGACTACGGTAAGTAAGTTCGTAGGCTTCCACGGTCGGTGTCATTTTGAATAAAACAATTCTGGGTATTAGGTAAATGAATTTTTTCTGACGTTTCGATTACTGTGCAGTGGCTCTCTTCAGAGCGGTTAACAGTTGGATACTACTGAATGCATTCATTTGCCAAGTGTTTAAAAACGACGTGCCTAATACCCAGAATTGTTTCATTCAAAGTATGGTAAGACTGTTCATTGTACTTGAGCGATTCAGACTGTACACATGTATACGCAATTGTCTTATGATATCAGCGGTTGCAGTGGGAGTAGATATCATTTCATCGTACTCTGAGGCCCATTAAAATGTTGAAGAAGATAGTCAAATATAGGAATGTTCCTTCTGCAACGATGTTTGGCAGTATTGTCTATTTCCTAAATGTGGGAGTGCAAAATGTAGAGAAAGAGTTCGATGTCGATATGTTTGAGATCTCACCGTTTTCAACAATTTTCTATTCATTTGTGTTTTGGACGATTACAGTGCCATTTATCATTAAACAAAAAATGACTCTTACAACAGTTACTTGTTTTTTACAGAGAATCCAAACCTGCAATAAAAATGGGGGTTCCCAATAAAGATTTCAGAAAGCCCACTCCCCTCTCACGCCCCTGGCGATAATAGACGGAGATCTTTATGTTAAAGGATGGCTCTCTTTGGGGTGAACAACTTTTATTACAACTATTTTCAATTCGATTTTTAGGAAATATTTTGAAAAAACAGTTCAGTTCTGCACAATCTATGATTCAAATGTACATTCTAAAATTGAGAAATGTCTTAAATCGTAAATCAGAGAAGCTGAACTCCCATTTTAATGTTTCCTTTACAAAATTAAATTCAAGAGAGTTGTTAGAATTTAAATGTATTAACAAAACATTCATTTAGACAGCTGTTAATGTCAATGATGTCGAGAAATAATTGAAATCGCTAAAGCCGATAAACCGTCACGAAACGACGGAATCACTTTGATACCTGATTTGCCGCTGCGTTTGGGTCTTAATCCTAGCCTACTGTAGGTCACCCAGTGCCAAGCAAGGTGAAAAGATGTTCAAATGTTTGTTAAGCTTAAGGCACTTAACTGGGGGGTCATCAGTCCCTAAACTTTCAAACTACTTCTGAACTACCTTATACTAAACACAGCACCAATATCCATGCCCGAGGGGGGATTCGAACCCCCGACCGTAGTGGCCGTGGAGACCGTGACTGGCGCTACGCAGACCACTCCACAAGCTTTTCACGACAGTGGACTCGGTATTTTGTGTTGTCACCATCATATTTTCACCACAGACACACAGGTCGCCGAAGAGGCGTCATCGGAAAAGGTTTGCAACAAGGCGACCGACGACAGTTGAGGACTTCCTGGCCAATTAATCCCAAAGGATCATCATCATCATCTGGAAATACGTCAAATACATTTGATGACTGTATGATGTAGAAAATTAGGAGGCTCTATTTCTAGATCTCTCGACAATAATGACTGTTCCATATCAACCAATTTCCGTCATGCAACCTAATGAGGCCTTCATACAAGAAAGCCACAGTCCAAGATAGCCAGAAAGATGCATTATTTGACGACTTCTTGACAGAACTTTACTCCTACCACACCAATTCTTAATAACAGGATTACGGTGGTGAGGGTTATTCACCACAGATTGTGACTGGTCTGGGATATAACGCCTAATCATCAATCGAGCGATAAAGACAAAGAGTCGAAGCTGGCATGTGTGTTTGTGTGTGTGTGTGTGTGTGTGTGTGTGTGTTGTCCTTAGTGTAAAAGAGTTTAAGTAATTTGTAAGTCTAGTGATTGGTGAGTACAATAGTTTGGTCCAATAGGTTTACGAAACGGAAGGGTCACGAAACATTACATTAATCGTAGTAGCATGTAGTCAGTCTATTGCTCCACTCCATTGGTACATTCAACGGAATGAAGATCGAAAACTTGCCACAGTGGGTAGTAGTCATAAAGACATGTATTTCAAACATGTGATTTTTAAGTTAATGTGTACCACATCTGTTTGAGATTCCCCAGGCACATCTATTGACTCAGCCCCTGTTAACCCAGATGTTCCTAAAATTTTTTGTCGGTCACTTTGGGTTTAAAAATAGTTTTTTACATCGCTAATAGATCATTCAAAGGTTGCAACATTGATTTTACTCGATTTGCATCTTTAGTCTCGGCATAATAGGCCGTCCTTCTGGAACGAAGTAAAAATTGTAACACTAATATTACGTGTTAGATTTGACGTTTTAATTGTAAATTCATCGATATGTTTCTGAATAATGGAAATGAAATTGATGTGTTAATACTTGCACACCCAAAACCATGAGTTAACTCATTCGTTCCTTCGGAATCCCTCTCTTCAAAGGGGACTAGCATATGTTCAAATGTTCAAATGTTTGTAAATCTATCCGACCTATCTGCGTGGTCATCCGTCCTTACCTTACAAACTACTTAAACATAGGTAAACTAACCTAAGGACAACACACATACCCATGCCCCAGGGAGGACTCGAACCTCCACGGCGAGCAACCGCGCGCTCCGCAGCGAGGCGCTTTAGACCGCTCGGCTACTCCACCGCAGCGACTAGCATTTAGTGACGTGCTAACACAATGATTGTTAGTATATGTATGTCAATGACCGACATTCAAATGACAGTCCGATGTTGAAGAAAGTGTTTTATGCCAAAAGGAACCAATTTACCTCAACTGTTAACACCATCCTTCTGGAAGGACGTCAGGATCATCTGTGTATAAAGTTCCAGTTTTCTGTTGGTTTAACTTCCAACTCTCAATTTCATATTGATACACATCCATATAGCGGGTTCCACTTATTTTTATACCCGCTAAATAGATGTTGATGGGCTTTGGACATTTTTTGACTGTAGCGAGACGGTCCATTCGCACTATGCGACATAGCAGAAGAAGAAGATATTATTTTTGGCCAAAATATGGAACAATTATGTTATGCTTCATACTTTTAAATGTCTATTTTGTGTATGGGGCCCCCATGTGTGATGGCGTATGCTACCATATGTTCCCAGTGACCCCGATTACGCAGGATGCATGGGAATTGTGTACAAAACTGTTTAAACAAGAGTTAGCCGCGCCTCGCTGCTCTTGCCGTCTGCTGGTTCAAACAGCAGTAGCAGTAACCTCTGGTGCTGGTCAAGTTCTGCCAACTGCCGGCCAGAGGCAAATCTTTAGCAAAGGTGCTTAGTGAAGGTTCCCATTCACTCCCCTCGTCTGGTGCGCACATTAAGTTGGCCTACCTGAGAACGGCTAAACCCCTTGCAGAGGGTTCCCCTCCACCTTAGGTTGCTGGAGGGTACCGACCACTAGAGCAGCCAGGAGTCATTGTCTGGTTTTTGGCAGAGTAAGTTGCTTTTTGGTGTTGACTCTGTTTTTAGCACGAAGCTAAACTTTGTTCGGATTCGAGTGTAAGTTGAAAATGCTCTTCCACGTCTCTAGTTCTGGCTATAACATCACTGTAATGCGTAGCGGTGAAATTTTATTTAACTTTATTCTGGATTGCTAATTTCATGATTTTTGCCAATGTTTGATTTAACGGCGTCTTTGGTGTTCGTTAAGAGAATCCTTGCATTCCCGGACTGTAGAGTCCTTCATACGTTTAAACATGTTTAAATGTTTCTCATGTTAATTTGGTCGTAAATTTGATGTTTTCCTGGAACTTTTCGATACTTCCGATGTTTGCCCTTTTTCCATAGAAAACTTGGTCTGTATGAGATAAAGCCCTCTGCTCTAATCGAACGAGTTGTTAACTATAGCCTTGCTTAGATGTTGTGATTTGTAGTACGTGTAACGTGGTAATTTCCCTCGAATTTTCGTGCTTCTGAGCTTGTAGCTTCCGTACTCGCTGCCCCACATGTATGGCAAGTAGCGTCTTCTATACCGTAATCAATCCTACTAAATATCTCTTTTTCTCCTGAGTAGAATAAATCGTTACAGGACATATCTACTTTTTTTTTTTTTTCGAAATTGTAATTTTTCCCTATTCCAACTTTTGTGATCCAAGCTGGCGAAGTACTGTAGGAGTCTGTAATCTTGCTTATTACCGAGATATCATTCTCCTGAGTAGATCGAATGGTTGAAAGACCCACCTCGCGGTTTTACCTTGTGCTAAAAGTATTTTTGTAATTTTTGGGGTGCTGTTTTCACTTGAAATCTTTACCATTCAGTAGTTCACATCACCTTGGGCAAAGCAAAACCAGAACGACCGTTTTTAAGTATTATTTAGCGAATTTTCCTATTTAATCGATGTCTTGAATTTCTCTGGATACTTACACTTACAGACTGTATCGCACGCCCCGTGGTCCTCTTATCACGTGCGTTTGTTCCTGCTGATAGCTACCCTGAGCCTCAGTTACAAGACCATACACCGCGGAACAACGTTTTTCTTTTATTGGTGCGCGAGTAAACTTGCTGTTCCGTACCGCGCCCTGCTGCTGCCGTCGCCGTTTTCTTTTTTTGTGTTCGGTGCTGGTAAGTACCTGCATGGCTTCGCGCATGTATATGTGCGAGAATGTGTATCCATTTCTCCTTTCTCCCCTCTGAAAAATAACCATTATTAATTACGCCAGTACTACCTTTGCTGGTGGGCAGTATTAGGGCCATATAAGCGGATGTAAATGTGGTTTCTTTCGTACGGGCCGGCCGCGGTGGCCGAGCGCTCTGCGGCGCACCAGTCAGAGTCTGCACGGTCACTACGGTCGGGTGTTCGAATCCCCCGTCGGGCAAAGATATTTGTGCCATCCTTAGTATAAGCTAGTTCATAATTAGTTTGTAAGTTTAGGGACTGATGACCCCGTAGTTAGGTCCCATAAGCTCTACGAACATTTGAACATTTTTGTAAGGTGTGTGTTTATTACATTTACATTGGCCTCTCCCACTTTGTTTTTTATGCCTTGAATTAAGATCCCTAGCTGGGGATTGTCATTTAGTTAAGTGCAACTCCATTAGAAAAAATAGTAAACATACGCATCCTTCACTTGGCTATCAGCCAAAATTTTGTTTACAGAAGTGCACGCTACTTTGTCAGCCCGACGCACTTCTGGATGTCATTTCATTGCTTCTGATTTCCCACGAGCTTATCGTATTAACAGAAAATCGTGTATAATGACATTCTGCGCTATACTATCTCACACGAAAACATGGACGACACAACTAAAATGTAAAGGAAATGCGTGAAGTGTGTTTGTTACTAGCTGCCACACCTTAGGGCCGTTGTGCAGTAGGAGTGGCACATTCCTGGAAGAGACCACATCTTCTGCAGATTCCGCAGGCACACGTCTGTGGTAAAAGTAAAATGTCTAGTAAAGGCCGTAAGTGGCGAAGTAATTCCAAATAGAATGGTCAGATTCTTACAAAACTACGGTAATTCACATATGGCACAGCAGTTCCACGCCATTATTTCCTATGGTCGTCGTACCACTGGGAGCAGTTTTATCTCCGTTGCTGTATTCATTATATACAGCTGAAATGTCGCGACCAACATAATGGAACGAGGAACTGCCGCGGTGTAATAGCCGAGCGGTTTAAAGCGCCTCGCTGCGGAGCGCGCAGTTGTTCGCCGTCGGAGGTTCCCTGGGGCATGTGTGTGTGTGTGATCCTTAGGTTAGTTTACCTTGGTTCAAGCAGTTTGTAAGCTACGGACTGATGACCACGCAGTTTGTTACGATAGATTTACAAACATTTGAACACACTTTTTATTTGAACGAGGAACTGGCAATATACGCTGAGGATACCGCCTATTGGTGACATGCACCAACATCGGAGCTATTGTAAATGGAATACATACAAATTTTAGAACCTTGACTTGGTACGTCGAAAATGCGGCCAAATACCGATAAAGGCAAGCTCATTCCTTTCCATCATAAAAACGAATTACGGACTTTAAGATACAGAACAGCTAAAAAGAACATTAAGGAGAGAGATAGAGCATCACAAAATATGGCAAATATCTCGGTATTATTTTTAACTACTACATGTAGACAAGCGATTTTAGACACAAATAACAAAGCAATTAAAAAGACTTGGACTTTTAAGAATGATAAAAGTTAAAAATACACAATTTATGCATATCGTTTATATATAAGACCGACATTAGAACATGCGGTTCCAATAGAGGCAACTTCAGGAGTACATTCACAAAAAACATTCAGTACGTAGCGACGGATACTGCGGATAGTTGACAGCTTTAACCTTAGCACCAGAATTGAACAACCAGCCAAGAGAATGAAGGTTGTTTTAATTATAGCCAACCGTGGAGGGTCCAACCTCGCCTGTTGACTAACAGAGACCGCCGACAGTGGAAGAGGGTCATAAAGGCAGGCATCCGCCCACACCATCACACAGGAATTCATCAGGTTCCATTCCTAGTACTATGACAGGCGGGACGGAAGGCAACTTGGATGTCATAGTCGAGCGACTGCCCATAAGCCAAAGATCACGCAGTCAATGGCTTGTTTGGTGTAAGGACCGTAAACATTAGAGGATTGAAAAGTGGAAAAACATTGTGTAGAGTGACGAATCACGGTGAACAAATTCGAAGGTGGTCGTGTTATGGCGTGGTAATGTTTTTTATGGAGGGGTCTTGCACCCCATCTTGTTATGCGTAGCATTATCACAACACAGACCTACACTGTTTTAAGCACCTTCTTGCTTCCCACTGTTAGAGCAATTCGGAGATGGCGATTGTATGTTTCAACACTATGGAGCACCTGTTCATAACGCACGGCCAGTGGCAGAGTTGTTACACGACAGTAACAACCCCGTAATGGACTGGCTTGCGCAGATTCCTGACTGTAATCTTATACAACACCATTCGGATGTTTTGGAACGCCGACGCGTTCCAGCCCTCACCGACTAACATCAATATCACTCGTCGGTTCTGCAAGAAACCTTCTAGCACCTGATGGGACGTACGCCTGCGGAAGCTGTCATCAAGGATTAGAGTGGGCCAACACCGTATTGAGTTCGGGCACTACCGATGGAGGGCGCCAAAAACTTACAAGACATTTTCAGCCAGGTAACCGTATTCCTTTGATCACATAGGGCAGATTAAACAAGCACTGGGGATTTTTCAGCAAGGTTTTTCCTCAGTTTACCACAGAATCCAAAAAATTAAAGAAATCAGCTACGTCAGTCAACCTACAAGAACAAAACTGAAATAAATTGTGTTACCTCAGAAGACAAGTATATTGCTTGGCTCAAACAAGCAAATACTCTGTTAGAAAACAAACCCGCCTTTCCTCTCAGGAGGGCAGTGAAAAAAAAATAAAAAAGAAAAATAAAGAAATAAATAAATAAATAGAGAAAGAAAGAGTTAACTCACTTATGAGAATCATATTCTTATGGGCAATTTGTCTAAATTGCAAGCCGTTTTGAAAGCTTTCACCAAGGGGTTGACTTAAACATAATTTTTTTATGGAAGAGAATGGATCTTGTGTGGCAACCTGCTGCTTTCTGGGATAAAATATATGTATTATGCTTACTGGTGAAAGGGACTGATAAATGATTAATTTCTGCTATTATCAATTATTGAAATAATTGGGCACTGAATCCATTCACAAAATATGAAAGTTGTAACAAGAATGAAATAGGGTCATCTTTCCTCATATAGCAAAGTTGGGGAATAGAGAGTGCAAATGTCTAATTCTTAATTATCATTGACTGATTCCTAACGCATGAACTGTGCAGGTCCTTACAAGCAAGTATCATTCATACGACTTGAGGGCCAAAACGGACTGTGATCATTCATATAACGCCGAGCAGATGCCGTGCGGATGCAGGCTTCGATGGCGTCATAATGGTTTGTGGTTGCAGGCTGCTGTTTACCGTGATGAGAGCAATCGCACGCCACGGTAGGCAGATTCTTAAAGGCGGCCAACACCTAACAGCAGGCTTGACAAGCACGCTTGCGCAAGCGTGCTTGTACAAGCATGCTTGAGCGTGTGTAGAATAAATCTCTTCAATAATCAGGCTTGTAGAAGCAGCTTCATGCTGGATCGAATTTCGATTACGCATGCTTGTGCAAGCGTATGCGTGCTTGAGCGTGTGTGGACAATAAAGATGCTTGTGCATGCATTTGAAAGTCTGAGTGAGGCTGCATCCTTTGTATTCGATAAGTTTCAGTTACTTCTCTAATAATAAATGTCTGAATTAAGAAACATAAACCACGACCTCTTAAAGGAATTTTCATACGACTTGAGGGCCAAAACGGACTGTGATCATTCATATAACGCCGAGCAGATGCCGTGCGGATGCAGGCTTCGACGGCGTCATAATGGTTTGTGGTTGCAGGCTGCTGTTTACCGTGATGAGAGCAATCGCGCGCCATGGTAGGCAGATTCTTAAAGGCGGCCAACACCTAACAGCAGGCTTGACAAGCACGCTTGCGCAAGCGTGCTTGTACAAGCATGCTTGAGCGTGTGTAGAATAAAACTCTTCAATAATCAGGCTTGTAGAAGCAGCTTCATGCTGGATCGAATTTCGATTACGCATGCTTGTGCAAGCGTATGCATGCTTGAGCGTGTGTGGACAATAAAGATGCTTGTGCATGCATTTGAAAGTCTGAGTGAGGCTGCATCCTTTGTATTCGATAAGTTTCAGTTACTGCTCTAATAATAAATGTCTGAATTAAGAAACATAAACCACGACCTCTTAAAGGAATTTTCATACGACTTGAGGGCCAAAACGGACTGTGATCATTCATATAACGCCGAGCAGATGCCGTTCGGATGCAGGCTTCGACGGCGTCATAATGGTTTGTGGTTGCAGGCTGCTGTTTACCGTGATGAGAGCAATCGCACGCCACGGTAGGCAGATTCTTAAAGGCGGCCAACACCTAACAGCAGGCTTGACAAGCACGCTTGCGCAAGCATGCTTGAGCGTGTGTAGAATAAATCTCTTCAATAATCAGGCTTGTAGAAGCAGCTTCATGATGGATCGAATTTCGATTACGCATGCTTGTGCAAGCGTATGCATGCTTGAGCGTGTGTGGACAATAAAGATGCTTGTGCATGCATTTGAAAGTCTGAGTGAGGCTGCATCGTTTGTATTCGATAAGTTTCAATTACTGCTCTAATAATAAATGTCTGAATTAAGAAACATAAACCACGACCTTTTAAAGGAATTTTCATACGACTTGAGGGCCAAAACGGACTGTGATCATTCATATAACGCCGAGCAGATGCCGTGCGGATGCAGGCTTCGACGGCGTCATAATGGTTTGTGGTTGCAGGCTGCTGTTTACCGTGATGAGAGCAATCGCGCGCCACGGTAGGCAGATTCTTAAAGGCGGCCAACACCTAACAGCAGGCTTGACAAACACGCTTGCGCAAGCGTGCTTCTACAAGCATGCTTGAGCGTGTATAGAATAAATCTCTTCAATAATCAGGCTTGTAGAAGCAGCTTCATGCTGGATCGAATTTCGATTACGCATGCTTGTGCAAGCGTATGCGTGCTTGAGTGTGTGTGGACAATAAAGATGCTTGTGCATGCATTTGAAAGTCTGAGTGAGGCTGCATCCTTTGTATTCGATAAGTTTCAATTACTGCTCTAATAATAAATGTCTGAATTAAGAAACATAAACCACGACCTCTTAAAGGAAGTTTCATACGACTTGAGGGCCAAAACGGGCTGTGATCATTCATATAACGTCGAGCAGATGCCGTGCGGATGCAGGCTTCGACGGCGTCATAATGGTTTGTGGTTGCAGGCTGCTGTTTACCATGATGAGAGCAATCGTGCGCCACGGTAGGCAGATTCTTAAAGGCGGCCAACACCTAACAGCAGGCTTGCGCAAGCGTGCTTGTACAAGCATGCTTGAGCGTGTGTAGAATAAATCTCTTCAATAATCAGGCTTGTAGAAGCAGCTTCATGCTGGATCGAATTTCGATTACGCATGCTTGTGCAAGCGTATGCGTGCTTGAGTGTGTGTGGACAATAAAGATGCTTGTGCATGCATTTGAAAGTCTGAGTGAGGCTGCATCCTTTGTATTCGATAAGTTTCAATTAGTGCTCTAATAATAAATGTCTGAATTAAGAAACATAAACCACGACCTCTTAAAGGAATTTATTAGACTGTGTGAAACGCATCCCTGCTTGTGGAATATTAAATGTAAGGACTATCATGATAAAAAGAAGAGAGACGCTTCATATGACATACTACTCGCGAAATATCTCACCAAGTGCCTTTGTGAAATAATAATAGTATATTTGAGGTCTTCATAACTTCTTCCTATCTCAAGAAGTTGCAATGCTACTGTTAGTCTTTCATGTTTTGTTATAGCGTCCCTCATTATTGTATCCTCCTTCTTGATCAAAGGCGTAACGAGGGACAGAAGTTTCAAATACGTATATTCATTCATCCTGAGATAGTTATGCCAATCATGAGGATATATCTGCAATTTACTGAGTAAATTTGTATGTTCAAAAACGTTCAAATGTTTGTATAGCTTATGAGACTTAACTACGGTGTCATCAGTCCCTAAACATACAAACTACTTACGAACTATCAATAAAATTCTTCCGGGTATGAGACCGCGTCGTCATTTTATAAACTTTACCGACGTTTCGGCCACTGTTGCAGGCGGCCTTCATCAGGGTCTGTGTCTGACACAAACAGTCAGACACAGACCCTGATGAAGGCCGCCTGCAACAGTGGCCGAAACGTCGGTATAGTTTATAAAATGACGACGCGGTCTCATACCCGGAAGAATTTTATTGATAGTGACAACAACCGCGGAAGCCTACGTTTGCATTTACTTACGAGCCAGCTAACACTAAGGACGGCACAAGTATCCATGCCCGAGGGGGGATTCGAACCCCCTACCATAGTGTCCGTGCAGACCGTGATTGGCGCGCCTCAGTCCCCTCGGCCACCGCGGCCGGCCAAATTTGTATGTGAATAACATTTTCGTTTTTTTACTCTTTACACACAGTTTCCCGTTTTCCCCATGCTTGATCCGTGTATGTACGTGAGTAATATGTCCATGCTTGTGCAATCATACTTGTCAAGCATGCTGTTACGTGTCTAGCCGCCTTAACTGACGCACTTGTTTGCCGTCCTTTGCCTGTTGACAAATCACACGTCTCGTCTTGTCAAGACCAGGGAAGTGGCCAGGGTATCGGCAGACTGGTACAAATATGTCCATGCATCAATACGGTATGGCACAAGTGGTTGACTAATTCACTGCCGGTACAGTTTCGTTCAACTTGCTCTCCAACTCTTCACAAGAACTAACCGAGCTTAGACCAAAGTTTGAGTACCAAACTCCACCAAACCTAAACGCGTAGTTCTTCTCCCTTACAGAGAGATGCCATCAATGTCCTTCCTCCACCAGGGTGAAAGGACGAATTCCCTTCTATGCCAAATACTGCTGTCGCCCCTAATTAACTTCCTAGCACTGCTCCTCGTTCTAACCCATTTAGGCTCCTTGCTTTCGGCGGAGCCAATTGTGGAAAGCGGAGTAATAACCAGAGGTGCCCCGCGTTTTTGCGCGCGCGGCAATATCGTGATTTCAGACGGGAGGTTTGCATTCTCAAATTTCCCTTCCGCTCTTGGCGTGTTCCAGGAAGCTGCGTTCTCCGAAGCTAAGATATCTCCTGACTTCACGGTGTGCCCCAGCGAGGGGCCGCCCTGCTGATTCTGTTTTCGCGAATGTGGTTGCCAGGACTCGTTGTTATCTTCGAGGACTGCCAAGCCGCCCCGCACTAAATCTCTTTCTGACGGTTCATACGCTGAAGCACTTGTTTGATTTCTGTTTGCAAATAATGATATGCGTGTTGGCTGAAATGGATATTATTATGTAGGCGAGGGTAATAAATCTCTAAGTTTCACTTTAAATCTAGCAATATTATGTACTAAAACGTCGCGTGAAGAATCCGATTTTTGGGTACCATACGTCGGGTTCTATCGAATATAGTGATAATAAGTTGCGTGTTTTGTATTGTCCTTGATGAAGCGATGATTTTTACACCTATCAGAAAAAGTGGCACGAAGTAGCTACCTTCAGGATATAAATTTAAACATTACACACTTCCTTTAGTCCAGTGATATCGACAAAATCGTGATTTTTATTGTAGACTTTCTACTGCAATCAATTTAACACTAAATTTATAATAAGATTATCTGGCATTGTCTGGTCTGGAGGCGATCTAATCGTTTTATAGTTTTCAAAATGACAAGCCAAGATCGCACATTAACAATTTATTAAATGACGACCGGTTTCGGTGCACTGTGTCACCATCATCTGGCCACATATATCTTGCAATTGTTAATTTATAGCCAATTTTTTAAACATGATGACCAGATTATAACATATATGTGACCAGATGATGGTGACATAGTGCACCGAAACCAGTCGTCATTTAATAAATTGTTAGTGTGCGATCTTAGCTTGCCATTTTGAAAACTATAAAATTTATAATACGTTAAAAACGAGTGCAAAAACGTGATCAGTGTGACCCAGACTTCCAGTGGGTTTACGGCGGACAAATCCAGGAATGGCAAGGAACCGTCCTTCTCTACTGTCATCACGAATTTGATGTGGCTGTGTACACTGTTGATGTGCTCCAGGAACTCTTCTTGCTTTTTCTCTCCATGAGGCCAGTTTTCTAGGATAGTGGCTATAGCAAGAGACAAATATCTCAGGCAGTTTCACACAAGTCAAAAATTAGAACACGTCTGAAGAAGACGTCGAGCGCTTACTTACCGTTTTGTGGCACCAAAATAGAAAACTAGCCGTCTCCTGAAAAAATCGACACAATCTTCAGGCCTCTAGCAAAGATCAGGCAACTAATGAATCTTGTGAAAGATAATGTAGGTCTCAGAACACCAGGCACTTATAAAATTCCGTGCAGTTGTGGGCAGTTTTATGTCGGCCAGACTATTTGAAATATTGAGCAGAGTCACATAGAAAACAAAAGGTGTTTTCGATTACGCCATCCCGAAAACATTTTTGGAGATTCATTCACACAATGGTCTACTGATCTGCTGATCTACATAATTTTCCTTACATGAGTAGAATGTAAAAGAAGGAAATACCTAAATTTGCCCGAAATTGGCGCTCGACTACGGAAACGGATCGGTGTTGATGATATTCAAGAGTACAAAACACTTTCTCCTTGGGGCTTAACATATGTCGTTGAACTCGGCTGTTACTGCTGTTTAGTGGTAACACAGTTGATGAAAAATATGACTTCGAGAATTTGTCTAAACGTTACTGAAACAATGAAAGTGCTATGTTTCCCACGTTTTCGGAAAAAAAATCACGAAAACATGACAGTCGTTTAGAATAACCCTGAATAATAAAATAGATACAAAGAGAGATATAATTCAACGTGCGCTCTTTCCAGATCCACAAGAGTGTTTCACATACTCGAAAAGCTATTAAAAACCATGCCGTAACAGTGTACTCTCCCCCCACCCCTTCCATATTATGGGCGAATTTTGCGGCGTGTCATTTCTCATTTGCCATACTTGACCTACCGTAATTATTTCACGCTAGAGATGGTCTCTTTGCTTGTAAGGCGTTATCACGGATGATCCCAGGGATTTAGCTAGTGGCTGCGTCCGCCGCTTATTTCAGCAAGAGCGCCTTCCCAGCGGGGAGGCTTCTAGCAGGGTTGTAAACACGCCAGCCAGCCTGTTCCTTTCGGAGCCGTAAAACCTCCCTGCCCCTAGAGCCCGGTGGTCTGCCGTTGTCGCTGTCACAATAACTCAGAACTGCGGCTCTGCTGTCAGCCCCTAGATATTGAAGTGTCACTTCCGAGACACGTACAAAATATAAAGTTTTCTGGAACGTAAAGAGAAGTGTCTAGCTTCTTTAGTGTCGAGTGAAACTAATTAATATTCGTCTAAGGATAAAAATGCAGCCCTCGGTCGCAAAATTAAAATTATTTAACCTGGTTTCGGCAATAACTATGATTGAATTGTAAATAAAAACAAATCACATAATGGAAGTTACAACTCAGCTGTAAAGCTTACGTTACAAAATTTAAAACAATTTTTCAGAAAAAGTTAGCCACTATGGGCCTGCATGGAGGCTTATGACTGGCGTGTGCTAAGTGTTGTGAACAGGTAGACGTTTCCTCAGTAGTGCTATCTAGTAGCCGCAATTACAACTAGGCTACTGTAAAGAAAGAAACAGTATTGAGAAAGCAATTGCTACAAGAAGCTATGCTTAACATGAAAGATGGCTGGGGCGTCATTTTGACAATACAATATTTGTAAAGAGAAATAACAAATAACAAAATTGTATTAAGCAAAAGAGTTAATTATTGTCTTTTGGAATACAAATTACGATTTTGTTACTTTTTGTTTCTCTCTATTAATATTATATTGTCAAAATAATGCCTCAACCGTCTCTCATGTTAAACATAGCTATCGATATTAGCAATAAATAATAATTAATAACTTACGTACAGTCCTCTCCAAATATTAGTTTTGGAACGAGGTTTCGAAGATGATTTCATAGTTCTATACCATTTACTTACGCATCTCCAATAATACATACGCGTTTTCTCTTTTCTGTTGCCTTTTTTAGCCACACACTAGAGGTCCTCTATTGTTAAACGCTACTCAGACAATGACTTGTAACGTTATAAATAAGAAGTTAAAAGGGATTGTTAGCAAGGAGTGGGGATCGCTTAGTATCGCACTTACCGTCATATTCTCCGAAAACCAGACATGTCAAGGACTAGTCTGGAATTTAGTAGAAAGACATGGGTCTCGTTTTTGTAGTATCTCCATTATTTTAAGGTTTATAAGTCGTAATCTGCCACTTGGAGACAGAAATCGTATCAATACAAACAACTGGTTAACAGTTATAAGAATGTATATATTCCAAAAACCAGACAAGTATTATACATATATAGCATAGATTAGATGACTTCATGCTTTGAGTCGGCACTGAGGCGGCCGATTCGTATGCAGACGTACGTTTCGAGAAGTTTTTTTATTATATATGCTTGTTATTTTGCTGAATAGATTACGATTTTAAGGTATCAAACCTCAGCTTTATGATTTCATGCTCCCCATCCCATGTTTAATTATTTATTCATTTATTTTTAAAGTTGACTTTGTGTTAGTTAAAACGTAGGCTGCTCCCTTAAGGAGTGAGCAGTTAGATAAATTTCCACTGAACATGTACTGTGGCAATTCATAAGGTAATTTAGAGCAGCAGTGAGCGTTTTAACTTTCATTTACTGATTTCAACTGCCCGAGATCTTGCCTCTTTTAATAACAGGATACTTTCAAACTATACCACGACGTGCATCACGATGATAAGACGTTTGTAAAAGTAATCCACAACAATACGTTCGATACTGAGGCGTCACTTTTAGAAGATACCACGAATGATGATATTACTGACATTCTAGCCAAAGGAGCATTTAATATGTCGCCAGTATCTGATGGCTTTCTACTGGAATTCTACCTTAATCCTCTCAATTTAAGAACTTGTAGAAAGAAATTAAATCATTAGTGGTTACCATACCACCAGCTTTCATAGAAGGTATCGTCATTCATGTAGCCAAACCATCTGGGCGTAGCCGAACTGAATACCCTCCTAAACAGTGATTTGAAGATTTTTACCACAATCACTGGAATGTGGCTTAAGTGGGTAATGCGCTAAGTTACTTCCTGTGAGAAAACATCGTTGAGATCATTATGCAGACGACTTTTAAGGACTAAAGCGACGAGATCGCTATTGCTTCGGCTAGTCACCTGCTTGGTGCCATGGTCTTTGTAAATTCGACCACGCATTTGATAAAGTAGGTGATTCGTTCCTGAATGCTTCTAATGGCTTCTAATGCTTCTAATGTTTCTAATGGCTTTCCTAGCTATCTTCACTCGAGTGGTCATGCATCTTCTCCATGATGTAGACGGAAGGGTAAATCTCAATGTGACAAGGCTCCCAGTTCCGAATGATCGTTTATGCTATAGCGATGGAGCCAAATTTATGCAATATATTCGAAATATTTAAACATTTTGACCGTTTCAGGGTATTGAAATAGATTGAAGGGCAAAGATGAAAATTTGTGCTGGACTGCGATTCGAAACCGGATTTCCCGCTTCGGGCCAACGATCGCCTTAACCAGGTCGGCTATCCAGGCACGCTTCCCTTCCAACACAAATTCTGAACTTAAACAACTCTACGACGGTAGTGTCCCCTGCCCATCAGTTCCTCTTCATCGTAGCCTCTATTGGATTCCTGCAGGGGGTCGAGCGTATTAATGTGTCCGCGTTGAAATTTTCAATCGCTTCTTGTGGACATATTTACAACTACTGATATGGTATCAGTTCTTTTCAGACATATCCGAAAGAACAGACTCCATTGGTTGACAATAACGGCCGTAATTTTACTAATTCAAATTTTTTAAATATTTCAACCAGTACAGGATGCAAGCAAGAGCGACAAACGGGGCAGGGGAACTATAAATGCAGTGTTCTAAAAGTTTAAAATTGGGGTTTGAAGGGGAACTTGCGTGGATAGCCTAGTCCGTTAAGGTGATTGTAGGCCCGAAGCGGGAAATCCGGGTTCGAATCTTGCTCCAGCACATATTTTTAGCTTTGCCGTTTAATTTAAGTGCATATACTGTTTGTAAAGCAAATTAAAACCTTAAAACTCAAAGGGCGAAGCTGAGAATTTGTATCTGACGGGAGGCGTGCTTAGGTAGTCCTTGCAAGTTCGGTGATGACTGTGTAACCAGTGGTGTTGGGGTCAGCGCACCTGCCTAGAAAGCAGGAGACCCGGGTTAGAATCCCGGCTGTGTAAACATTTTCAGCTTTGCCCAATCGCAGTTGATGTCATATATTCTGTGAATATTAAATAAACTAAATTGTTCATCCAATTTATATTGTTTCAATTTATGTTCTTAGGACATATACTGAAATTTATATCTTGTGTCACACACTTTATCAATGTTCAATATTTACACTAGTCTTGAAAATTAAAAACTAGTCTGTTTGTAAAGCAAATTAAAACCTGGAAACTCAAAGTTATGCACTGTATTAATGTTTGCCTAATTATGGCGCAACAGGCGAATACCGGTTTGTAAAACCAATGAAGTTCCAGAATACCACATAATTATCTTAGTGTTCGATTGAAAATGAATGAAATATTCTGTCAAGAACGACAGAACATTCAATTAATGCAATCATCTGTTAATTTTATTTCTTTCTTTTAACGTAAAATAGCCAACCAGTTGCGTCAAATTACTGGTACTTGACCTCGTCACCGCTAGAAGTAACTTCATCAGAATAATTGAAAAGTTTACTGAGAAAGATGACGTCAAAATTAAATGTTACTAGCTACGTTACTCGGGTAAAATAAGGTAAAAAATAACGCAATGTCCTTAGAAATATAAAACAGAAAAAAATCCCAATGCCAGCATACTTATGTTGCGAGTTTTACTGTTTTACAATTGATTGTGACGTCATGTTTTAATTCTTCTGATGATGTTACTCCTAGTCGAGACGGAACCATATCAAGTACCATAAATTTGACGCAACTAGTTGACTGTATTTCCTTTTTTTATTGGATTACGGTTGCTTTTATTTGGCCACGTTTAAATTTTTATCTTTTAACGTATTCTTTCTATTCCAAATTACTTCTGACGATGTTGTTCCGAAACGCGCACGATAGGCTGCTCCAGCTCGCGCGCTCGTCAGTGAGCTGGGGAGCGCTCCTTTGCTCGCGGGGCACCGCTTCTCGGCCATTAGCTGCTGTCGCGCAGGGCACACGTCTGTGGGGAGCAAATGAACCAGCCGGCCGGGATGTGACGTCACAAGGAACTGCCAGCGACTTTCCAATTACTGCGACGGGCTAAATTGTTTCTGAAATAGCTATAACTCAAACTGCCAATTTTCTCCATAAAAATGCGGTACACGTGACGCCGAATCAATTCTCAGCGAAGATATTTTTTTATTATTATTATTACAATTAATGTAAAACCTTTGTGAACCTGAACACCGATGATGTGGTTTCATGACTAGAATTAAATGAAGCACGTTCGTGGTGGCCTTATTATGCATTATTAGCTGCCTGTTAGTGGAACTAACATAAGGAGTGTTTCTAATCTTTGTGTGTAACGAATTTTTCCGTTACTTTTTTAACGAAGAAATCTAATTTTAGAAGTTGTTACTACAATATCAAAAGGAGCCAGATTATGACTGTATGATTTATCAAGCCGAACGACATCCTAGTTTCCTAGAAAAAAATTATGAAATAAATAAAAAATTTTAAGGCTTATGAGACATAACTACGAGGTCATGAGTCACTAAACTTACAAACTACTTACGAACTAGCTAATACTATAGACGGTACAAACAACCGTGCCGAAGAGGGTATTTGAACCCCCGGCCTGGTGCATCGTAGCGCCTCAATGCAATCGGCTGCTCCGTCGCAGCATTTTCCACCATGTTATACCTAAATATGGCAAAACGAATTTTACAGTGCAGCTTATAACTAGGATATCTGTCTTCGAAAAAAGTAGGCTATGTTTTTTATGTCCAAAAAATGGTACATTTGGGTTTAGCCATATAACTCACTGCAGACAAATTAGTAACACACCACATTAATTGACAATAAGTAAAGAAAAGTTAAGTCTTAGGACTCGCTAAACGGGAGCAACAATGACATAACGGTTTTATATTCTTCATAATTTCAACATTTTGATATGTTACCGTAATTATCCGTTAATGCTCTTCTGCCACTTGGTAGTGGTCTAACGACTGAAAAATGTTCAAATGTTTGAAGCACTTATGGGACTTAACTACGGGGTCATCAGTCCCTAAGCTTACAAACTACTTATGAACTACTAAGACTAAGGAGGGCACAAATATCCATGCTCGAGGGTGGATTCCAGCCCCCGACCGTAGTGGCCGTGGAGACCGTGACTGGAGCGCCTCAGTCCCCTCGGCCACCGCGGCCGGCAACGGCTGAAAACGGTAGCATTTGGCAAACTTAAAAAGCAACTTATGGTCTAAATCATCAAATGTTTGTAAAGTCTATGGGACTTAACTACAGGGTCATCAGTCCCTAAACTTAAAAACTACTTACGAACTAGGACGGCACAAATATCCATGCCCGAGGGGGGATTCGAACCCCCGACCGTAGTGGCCGTGCAGACCGTGACTGGAGCGCCTTAGTCTCCTCGGCCACCGCGGCCGGCAACTTATGGTCTAACACAATGAATGTCAGAAGTATCTAGCAACTGTAAAACCCCATCTAATCACTTATTATAAATTAGCAGAAGTCTGACGAATCGGGAAAATTACTGCTGCTCTATGTGTCTTTCTTGAAGGAAGATCCAGAATTCAAGGACTTGTTACAACATCACCAAAGAGGTACGATATGGACAGTCCTTTCATCCAGTTCATGGTCTGTGTCTCAGTTTGGGGAAGGGGTATTGGAGTCATGACCAAGTGTGGTGGCCCTCGAAGATAAAAGGGAAGTTCAAGTATGTAGAGCCCCTTAATTTTCAATCCCAGCCAATAAAAGGGGTTGCGGGAGTCTTCAACCGCCACAGCACATCTTGGGGCTACCGGGATACTGATTAGAACGGGGAAGACCTCGAGCCATGGACTGAAGAGATGGGGCTGGTACTAATTAATGATCCGAAGCTGCCATCCTCCTTCCACAGTGGGAGATGGCGTGGAGAGTACAACCAGGATAACATCTTTGTTCGTAACCACATTGCCCAAAGCAAAGGAGAGAGTTCTGTGACCTCTCTCCCACACTCAGCACCGCCCATTATCGTCCACTGTTGCAGCAGTGGTGAAACAAGAAACCGTCCCACTTAAAAGACGGTTTAATTTTAAGCAAGCCCAGTGGGAAAAGTTCAGCATAGAACTTGATACAGAAGTCATAAAGCTTGAGCCTAGCCCAGAGATGTATGGCTAGTTGGCGCCGGTCGCTGTGGCCGAGGGGACTGAGGCGCTCCAGTCACGGTCTGCACGGCCACTACGGTCGGGGGTTCGAATCCCCCCTCGGGCATGTGCCGTCCTTAGAGTTAGCTAGTTCATAAGTAGTTTGTAAGTTTAGGGTCTGATGACCACGTAGTTAAGTGCCAAACATTTGAACATTACTAGTAGGCGGGTTTCTTCCAAAGCCAAGGCGGTCGACAAGGCGTTACCTCGTCAGCACGACGTCCCACACACGGGCAGCACGTCAACACATCCTGCCAAGGAGGTGTTGACAATCAAATCCCCGTGGTCGCCTGCATGTAGTTACGTCGGCAGCGTATTGAAATGGATAAACGAGGCAATAAAATTTTTCATCCCGATTACCCTAATTTGCCCCAACCTGTCGGTCACCAATGTTATTTTCAGGTATTTGAAAATGGCTATAAAAGCCGAAACAGGTGTAGTACATTATAAATAAATATTTATAGCAGCAAACTGGACGAATTATTGATTTGAAATGCCATTATCTGACATATTTATTGCTGCTCGAAAGGAAAGAAACATCTTGTATTGTTCCTTGCTTTCATTACGGACAGGTTGAAGTAAAGCCGCAAAGCAAAGTGACGGGTGAGGTTAGTGAATGTTGCAGAGAATTTCCATATTAAGAAGAAAAACAGAATCTGAAAACAAGATTCAGCGATGGTGGAAAACTTAAGAGGGGGCAGCCAGCCGGACCGCGGCAGGGAAGAGGCGGTCAGCAAGGAGTAATCTCCATATATATTGGGAGGCCCGGGGCATAGCGGGGAAGATGCTGCCGGACCCGCTTAGCCCTCTGGCCGTATCTGGCAGGCTGGCCGCTGCTTTGCACATAAAAGGCCCACCTGTGCACCTGCAGCCGGCGTGCCAAGCCACGCACAGTGCCTGCGTTTGGAACTAGGGGTTGGGTACCTGCCCACACAATGCAAACGCACTGCAGTTGACACAACAACGGTGAAGCTCACTATCCTGAGAGCCCTCTTTAAACTGTTTTGGACACCACGGTATAGTATTAATATGAAATTTTTAGGCGCTTAACCCTCTCATGCGTAGCGTCCTCAGATGAGGACGCTTAAATTTTCTCCCATTTCTGTCATCTTTTACATCTTGCGTGACCGTAAGAGCACAGGTACCTCATATTAGGACTAATAATGAATGCTAGAATGTCTCCTATACAGAAGTGTTAGTCGTTGGGCTAACAAGGAAATTAGAGATCACAAGAAAGCTGCAGACCTGCAGATGAAAGCACATTGTTGTCTGTACGTGGCAAAAAAAGAAAGCCTGCCATTCGGTAACCAACGAATTACGCTTCGATGTGGAATAACACTGGTAACCAAGTCAGGTGATCCCATTGTCAAGAAGTGTCATGATCGGGACTGCCGACGGGAAACACGTTACATTTGAGAAATGTGTAAACTTGCTGTTTGCCCTGAGTACCTGAAGTAATTTTATGAAAAAATTGTTTGAAAAGTCTTTTTTCATACATGCCAACGTAAGGTCGCGTGTCCACAAGAATGGAAGGTTTTATGAACCAAGTGATAAATGAAGTAATTTTCTTGTAAGAAAAATACAAATTAGTGTACACTCTTCATGTATTCTCTGATATTAGTACGGTAATAGATGTTCCATATAAAATGTAGCAGTTTTCGTACTCACTGTCATCATTTGAGGACACCTCCCTATTGGTCTATGAAACTATTTTTGAATTCTGCACAAGATAGGTCTTAAGTTACTAAATAATGTATCAGAAATTTTGTTCATTTGTGGGTTGATAATGCGTGCATGAGAGGGTTAAAGGCGGGTCCACAATGAGCGCGCCGCGCCGCGCTGCGCAAAATTGGTGTGCGCGGGTGTGCGCGCGCCCAGTGTGGACGGCGAACCGCGCCGCGCATTGTTCCGGCTGTTGTCGGTACTTCAAAGGCAGTGGCGCGCCTGCGCGCGCTCACTTTAGACAGGGCTTTGGCTGGCGGGCGCGCTAGTTTATTGCGTGCGTCAATTCGCGGTGACAGGTCGTGTGTTCTCGCGTAGGTGTCGTCGTTATCGAGTGGGACCGGAAGCAAAGTGAGAACCTCATAGAGCAGTATAGACAAAGGCGGGAACTGTGGGACAATAATTACCACATGAAAACAAAAAAATAAAAAAATGATGCTTGGTAGTGGGTCGTGAGTGGTGTCGGCTGTGGAATTGCCAGAAAGCACAAAGTTATTGCCAGTCTCTCTTTGTTAGATATAGCACGTTTACAATTTGTCTTTCTTCATTATGTCTGGTTCGATCACTTTCAACAGATATTCGAAGTCTTCGAATGAAATTCGATAAAAAATTTTGAAATGTCCACTGTCGCCTGCAAGTAGTTCACTGAAAATATCATTTCCACCGGACAATGCCCTACTTTTTAACACTGGGGTTACCCAACGATGACGATTCTTGCTTAACTGATGGTACAGCACAATAAATGCGGCACTCGCAATCTTGTCTCGCTCCACCTTCAGACGTGCGCGCGCTCCAACTGGAACTACAGTGCGCGCCTCGGAACGGCGCGGCGCGGCGCGGACGGCGCCTTCTGCTGTGCTACAGCAGTGCGCGGGCTGCAGCGGCCGGCGCAGCACGGCGCGACGCGCTCAGTGTGGACCCGCCTTAACGAGTCACGTGATAACATTGTGGAAATGCCTTGGTCGCATACATCTCTGTATCTCGTACGCCGTGCTCTTCCAAAAGGCTGACCCGCGAGCTGAAGCGCACACGAGCGCTCACTACCCCAAACTCGGAGCTGCGGGGATTGGGCAAGTTGTCGTCACACACACCAGTACGCGGCGGACATAAGGAAACAGTCGCGTTCGTTGAGTTATCGTCAATGGGTAGTTGTGGCAACAGCAAAAATACGAGGTGCGTCTAGAAAGTAATTTCCGTTTAGTAATAAAATGAAATTGTACATGGATAAAGAAGTAATTTTTATTGCACAAAATTCTACAAATCTTAAACTACTTTTCCACATAACTGTCAAAATTTTGGAGCATTTGTCATAACGCGGCACCAGGTTTTGTATATCTTCTTCATAGAAATCTGCCGCCTGTGTCTTCAACCAGTTGGAAACAGTTTCTTTCAGCTCGTCGTCATTGGTGAAATGATGACTGATAAGGAAAGACTTGAGATGTAAAAACAGATGAAAGTCGCTAGGAGCGAGGTCAGGGCTATACGGAGGACGGTCAAACACGTCCCAGCCAATTCCCTGTAGGAGGTTCTTCGTCACGTTTGCAGTGTGTGGTCGTGCGTTGTCGTGAAGCAAAACAACAGCTTTTGACAGCAGTCCCCGGCACTTATTCTGAATTTCACGGCACGATTTCCGAAGTGTCTCGCAATAAGCATCTGCTTCGCTTATTTGACCACGCGGTAAGAAGTCAATGAGTAGGATGCCTTTCTGTGGTGTCGCACAAGTCTAAAGTGCGCGCCACCTACTTTCGCCGCGCGCCGCCATGCACGCACGGCGCGGCGTTCTCACGACGTCAGCCACGAGCGCCCTCTGCGACAACTCCGCTCGTGGCCACCACTGAACGACATCGTTCGCTTGGGTCTGAGATAGGAACCAGCGAACACTTCGGAATCAGATAGGACCAGTGAAAACTAGGATGTGGTTCGGCTTGATAAATCATGCAGTCATATTTGGCTCTTTTTGATATTGTAAAAACAACTTCTAAAATCAGATTTGTTCATCAAAAAATAACGGGAAAATTCGTTACACACAAGATAACAGGCAGCTAAAAATGTATAATAAGGCCACGACAAACGTGCTTTATTTAACTATAGTCATGAAACCTCATCTACATCTACATCTACATAGATGCTCTGCAACTCACATTCAAGTGCCTGGCAGAGAGTTCATTAATCACTTTCATAACTTTTCTCTACCGTTCCATTCTCTAATAGCGCGCGGGAAGAAAGAACACCTAAATCGTTCCGTTTTCGATCTGATTTCTCTTATTTTATTGGGATGGTCATGTCTCCCTAAGTAGGTGGGTGCTATTCAGGTTCACAGAGCTTTTACATTAATTGTAATAACACAAAAGAATTATCTTCGCTGAGAATTGACGGCGTCACGTGTACCGCATTTCCATGGAGATAATTGACAGTTTCAGTTATAGGTATATCAGAAACAATTAAGCCCGTCGTAGGAATTGGGATGTCGCTGGCAGTTTCTTGCGACGTCACAGCCCAGCCGTCTGCTTCACTTGCTCCCCACAGCCGTGTGCCCTGCGCGACAGCACCTAATGGCCGAGAAGCGGTGCCCCGCGAGCAAAGGAGCGCTCCCTAGCTCACTGACGAGCGCCAAGCTGGAGAAGCCTGTCGTACGCAATTCCGAACAACATCGTCAGAAGTACTTTCGAATAGAAAGAATACGTTAAAAGATAAAAATTTGAACATGGCCGAATAACAGCAACCGTAATCCAATAAAAAATTAGTAATACAGCCAACTAGTTGCGTCAAATGTATGGTACTTGATATGGTTCCGTTACGACTAGGAGTAACTTCATCAGAAGAATTAAAAAGTTTGTATGAGAAACAAGACGTCACAATAAATGTAAAACAGTAAAACTCGCAATATCTGTATACTGGTATTGGGATTTTTACTGTTTTACATTTCTAAGGACATTGTTATTTTCTACCTTATTTAACTTGAGAATCGTTGCTAGTAAGATTTAATTTTGACGTCATATTTCTGAGGTAAACTTTTCAATTCTTCTGATTAAGTTACTTCTGATTAAGTAACAGTAATTTGACGCAACCGGTTGGATATTTTACGTTAAAATAAAGAATAAAATATTTAAAAGGTAATTGCATTCATTGAATGTTATGTCGTTTCTTGAAAGAATATTTCATTCATTTTCAATAACACACTAAGATAATTATGTGGTATTCTGCAAACTGATTGGTTTTACAAACCATTATTCGGCTTTTGCGCCATCATTAGGCAAACATTATAGCAGTGCAGCTCGGAACTTTGAGTTTCAAGGTTTTAATTTGCTTTACAAACAGTATATGTACGTTAATTTTCAAGACTAGTCTAGAAATTACTGAACGTTGATAAAGTGTATGGCACAAGATATAAATTATAGAATTTGCCCTAAGAACATAAATTGAAACAATATAAATTGGTTGAACAATATAGTTTATGTTTAACAGGTCATATATTTAATATTTAATATTTTTTACTAATATTGGACATTTAAGCCAATAATTATAGTTTAATTTACCCATTTAAATTTTCTATCTGCATATTCACAGACGTTCTCAGTTTATTCTTATCCCTCAATGTTCCAAATGTTTGAACTGTTAAACAAGATAATATGTTTAACCAATATCTACTGTTTGAATTCCTTTTCTTAGGAAAAATGTTGTAATTTATATCTTGTGTCACATATTTTATCAATGTTGAGGAATTGTTAGACTGGTCTTCCTTGAAAATTAATGTGCAGATACAACCTGAAACTTCCACGCTGTATTGCAATATTTTTGTAGTGTTTACCTGATTGTGGCGTAAGAGAGGAAAACCTGTTTTTAAAAACAATAAATTTGCAGAATATTAAACAATTATGTCGTATTTCATTAAAATGAATGAGTAAAAGACAAATAAGCAATAGGCAGATACAAAAATGCTGTTATTGCTGACGATGGTGCTCCGAAAAAGTAAGAGGTACAAATGATACATATGCAACCGAAAGGTTTCTACAGTATTGTTACATAACTACTTACATTGGCTTGCCCTAAATATGGATGTGTCGATGAACCAAACGGTGTACTTGGACAGCATGTATAATGGATTGATCTAAATTCAATATCTCCTAACTCTTTAAAACGATCTGAAACAATAATACACCAACAGTACGAGCGTAGATTACTTTCATTCCTTAGTATCCCTAGTAGCAGCGTAGTCAAAATATTTATTGACTATAACGCACTATTAGTGCATCTCCCTCCTTCCTCTCCTCTGTCCGCATAACCCGGCCGCTCTCTGTCCATCTAATCGCCTCATCTCTCTCTCTCTCTCTCTCTCTATCTCCTCCCCCCCCCCATCTCCCTCCCTCTCTGTCCATCTTCTACTCCCTCTCTGATTCCTCCTTCCTCTGCTGCTCCTCATTCTCCTCGTCATCCACCTCATTTCTTGTATGCCCGTTTCTTCCCGCCCTCTCATTCTCCAGCCTCCCCCTTTCAGAATCCATCTCCTCCTCTCTTTCTTCCGCCTCCTTCTCCGCCTCCTCCGCCTTGCTGTATACGATGATCGGTGAAAGGATGTTGACATTTACTGGAAGGTACCCTCCACCACATTGCAGCTTATACAAAATATTCTCATGAAACATAAATGCATCTGTCAGGTTTCATCAAACGCTACTGTCATGTCACATCCTACTGTCATGTCACATGCCGTCGCTTGAGTTGTAGAAAAATCTTCTTGATGAGAAGTACTATTAGTATACGTATAATGCAAGGTATTCTTCACCATACTCCGTATGAAGTATTCTGTAGACTGTGATCTTCAGATTGGTTTGAAGAGCAACTGTGCAAAAACTGTAGCTCTCTGTGGATTACAAACAAACAGGAACGCTGAATGCATACTTTCGCGGCGACTTTTACAGATTAAATGCTCTCACTATTCCAGTCACCACTGTCAAGCCGTGGTGACCGAATAGTCTGGTCTAAAGCTCGTGGATTTCAAACAATTTCAATCTGTTGGATGTCCGGCAGAATTTTATCAAATGAGCACTCATCAATCGAAAGGTAAGTAGGACAGAGAGCTACTGTGAACAGTTCACTGATCAGTTTGTTGTCTTGTTCAAATGTTTTTTAGGCTGAAGGGACTTAACTGTGGAGTCATCAGTCACTAAACTTACAAACTGCTTATAAAGTAACTTATACTAAAGACAGCACAAACATCCATGCCCGAAGGGCGATTCGAACCTCCGACGGGGAACGGCCTCTCGCACCGTAGCATAGCGCCATATACTCTCGGCCGTTCCGACGCGGCTTGTTGTTATGATTTTCTACAGTAAACCAACACCAGTAACCAGATATTCGCTATAAGTGCCGAGGACACAAGCAAAGGATGAAAATATGGAGAAAATACTGATGATATAGAAAGAGAATTATGTATGTTAGTGGAGATAAAAATCAATAATCAAGAGGGAATCGATCGAGGATTTAGGTGAAAGGATGGTAGGAAGAGCTGTGGGGGAAAGAAGATAGGAGTAAGAGAAAATCTTATTTAGGATGGTAATGGGATAAATTATTCAAGCATCGAAACAGGACAAGACCTTGGTACAACTAACGTAACTGTATAGAGTCTGAGGGCAACAGAGTTCATAAGTAGTTTGTAAGTTTAGGGACTGATGAGCTCGCAGTTAAGTCTCATAAGCTTAATAAACATTAAACACTTCTTTTTATTACAGAGCACCCTGACAGCCTGACCGGACGCGTTGAACCACGGCGCTCGGAAAATTTGTTCTGTGGCCGGGATTCGAACCTGGGACCTCCTGCTTAACAGGCGGAAGCTTTAACCACCTGTTTTCTTTCTATCTCTTCAGGTAGATCTATGCGGTCGTTGGATCAGTTCGATTTTGGTAGTTCGTTGGATATTTGGCTCAGATTTTTTATTACAGACGGCTTTTAGTCCCCTGACCGGGCACGCTGAGCTCTGAGACATGGCGCCCGGCACCATTAAACGAACACTAGTGTAATATTAATGAAAGTAACTGTACTGAAGTCACCGCTTGACATTACAAAAGACATGGTTCTTGAATGGCTTACGGCTTGTGTCGGCAATGTACTGTTTGAACTGTGCTGCGTTAGTAATCACATGGTCGGTAACGATTTCCGGTGGTAACGCGTTGTTCTCCTTCACCACTGTTCACAACTGATGGATATTCTTTGGTAGCCCCGCAGCTAGGGAGTGTGGGAGGGGGAATTTGTGCCCCGGGCGGCACACGGAGAGGGGTGCCAAATGGTCCCCAAGACAAAGTGAGGTAGCCGGAGTTCTGCCAGGGGTGTCTGGGGGGTAGGGGGTGGTGAAACGGAGCTCCAACAAACGCCTAGCGGAGGGAGAAACTGGGCTTGGGCACCACTATCATGTTTCTCTCCCGGTTCGGCAACACCGTTCATTTGTTACTGGTCGTTGGTGCCTGTGGTCGTGGTACGAATAGGTATCCCCACACGTGCTTGATGGGATTCAAGGAATTGCCAGTGCAGCTGGCGAATATTCTATCATACCAAAGAATCTATCCATAAAATCTGCGTAATTGTTAGTACGAGGCGTGTTTTTATAAGTAAGTACCGTTTTGAAATAAATTAAAAAAACACCTTCTAAGATATCTCAATAATTTTATTTTTACATGAAAGCCTGTAGCTTAAACAACTTGTATAAAAATTTGCATCAATTTTGATGCACTTGTCATAACGTTGTACCAGTTTTTTAATATCCTCCTCACAGAAATCGGTCGCCTGACTTGTTAACCACTGCATCACAAATGTTTTGACGTCGTCATCGTCTTGCTCGGCCACAATGCCATACAAAACACTACGAGAAATATTAGGAAAGTCATCCTGCAAGGAGAAAATCGTAAACCTACTGTTTTCTATCACCTTATTGCCCACTTCCTGCACCAAACTTTCATTAACGACCGAAGAACGCCCACTACTTTGTTCTTCAAGCAAAATTTTGCGGCCATCTTTAAATGCTCTAACCTCCTTTCTTACCATTCCATCACTCATAATGTTTTGTCCATTAACTGCACATATCTCACGATGAATATCGATCGCTTTTAGGCGTTTAACACTAAGAAATCATATAACAGCCCGTACTTCACAGTCGGTGGGGCATCTTTAACACTCGGTACACAACGTAAACAAAGAAGAATCAGACTGTATTGGCGTCATTGGGTAGACAATAGATGTAGGTACCCAGTGCGCATAAAATTACTGAGATATCTTAGGACGTCTTTTTTCTAATTTCAAAAATTAAGATTCAAACGAAAATTTACCTTTATGAGGGGGAAGACGTCTCTGAGGACAAATAAACACGCACTCACCTACCGTTACATCCACACAAGTAGTCTTTTTATGCACTGGTAAAAACATTTAGCCGGCCGCGGTGGCCGAGGGGACTGAGGAGCTTCGAGCACGGTCTGCACGGCCACTACGGTCGGGGGTTCGAATCCCCCTCGGGCATGGATATTTGTGCCGTCCTTAGTCTTAGTTAGTTCATAAGTAGTTTTTAAGTTTAGGGACTGATGACCCCGTAGTTAAGTCCCATAGACTATACAAACATTTGAACATTTTGAAAAACATTTAGGTTCTGAAGTATTGTCATGGGCAGAATGAACTCAAATGGTTCGATGTTTTACTGTCGGTTTTACAGAGTGGAGACAACAACATTACGGCAACCATGCTACTAACATTAACAGAAAGTTGCTTCAGGGGGCGGGGAGGGTGGTGTTGATTTATGTTTACTCTACCGAACGAATTACACAAGCACATTGGTTCAGATAGTGTAGTGAGCAGATAGTGCAATACAACAACAACAACAACAACATGACGTTGAAGGTATGGCATGGAGAACCGTAGCAAGTTTAGAAGCGGGACGGGCATGGAGGGAGATGGCTGCCACTATTGGAGTCTCCTGTTTAGTAATTGGCTGGACCTGGACGCAATTTTAGACAACAGGAATCGTTTTCGAAGGAAAGGCCAAGGTCGTCTATGGGCAGCAAGAAATGACCGTTATCTCCGGTGGACGAATGTGGTGGTCAGGAGTTAGTACTGGCGGATGAACGGACCTCTATGTCGTTCAGAATGGCGCTTTGACTGCTCAGAGGAGACGAGACCCTTCGAACTTTCATGTGCCCTACGCTGGTGCCATAGGAGATGGGTTGTTTCCGATGAACGATAAAGAAACAATATAAAATATGCACCTGGCGTCTGTTCCGAAAGAACAGACCTCACTTATGATCCTGCTGTTGTTATTCTTTCATATTCGCAGAATGTATGACATCAACTGCAATTGGGCAAAGCCGAAAGTGTCTACCCAGCCGCGATTCTAACCCGGGAGACCCTGGTTCGATCCCGGCTGGGTACACATTTTCAGCTTTTCCCATTCGCAGTTGATATATATATTCTGTGAACAATTTAAAAGCTGAAGTGTGCCTGCAATTGGCCGCAATTAAATATGCACAATGATGAATCTATTTCGATTGGAAGTACGGTATTGATATGACTGGGTCTGTGTGTTAAAAATTTTTTACTTGTGGCTAGACAATTGGTGCAGAGATAGGAATGAGTGGTGGAAGGGCATGTCCACATTTGTTGTTTTCTTTATTATACAAGGTCTGATCACAATATTAATGAAATAAGAAAATCAATAGCTGCTTGAAGTAGTAACAATAACGATATTGATTGCAAGCCTTGATCACGGAAACAAATTCAAATATTTAAATAATTTCAGGCTTAAATGTGACACGAGTAGCAGCAACATAAAACATTACTCTAATTTTCTGATAATTCCAACAAGCCAATGTATCGGCACATTGGAATAACTTTCCACAAATATGTCTTTACAAATCCCGACTGTATAACCTTATAACAACAGACACAGCTGGGATGTTGAACCTTAATGTTAAGGAAGAACACTTGAGATGCATACGATTAACAGTGACCTGATTAGTCACATGAAATATCAGTGACTGCAGCGTCTTAAGTATAGGGTCAAAAGTCAAACACAAACAATAAAATTTTAAGTATTAGGTTGCAAGGTGTATGCTGAAATTCAGTATCATTAATACTGTTACCAGCTAGGGTGAAATGATAGCCGGACCTTGGTGGAAGACCGCCGCTTTACGTAAAGTACTTAACTCCAACTAACGGTGGGACCCGCTGGACACAAACAACGCCGGGAACGCTCTGTCAAGATTCGCTACCCAGCGCCACCGCCGATAAACCAGTTCTCGCGCCAAGCAACAGGCTGAAACAAAAAGGTGAGATGGAATGGTACAAAAAATTCAAGTTTCTTCAAACATACAATAGTCAACTAGCAACCATTAATCAAAAGGTCTTAAAATGTTAAACGGCCCTTAAAATTTAAAATACCTATCTTATCCAAAGCGGTCGCTGCAATTCATGAACAATTCAATATAACAAGTAAACAAGGGCAGGTGCAATATCGCACGCAATAGTTTCTAAAACGTACAATAATGAACTAATGACAAATAATCAAATACCCTTAAAATATTAAATGGCCAACCACGGTTATCCAATTAATGAAAATATCAATGAAACAAACATTACCGCAAAATTTAGAGAAACACAAGCTGTTAGGACTGCAAGGTAATTGTTCAGTAATTATGACTTCCGCAATGGTAACATTTAAGCAAGAAAATCAAATGTATGTAAATCTATCGGACCAAACTGCGTGGTCATCAGTCCGTAGCTTACAAACTACTTAAACCTAGGTAAACTAACCTACGGACAAACACACACACCCATGCTCCAGGGAGGACTCGAACCTCCACGGCGAGCAACCGCGCGCTCCGCAGCGAGACGCTTTAGACCGCTCGGCTAATCCACCGCGGCATTTAAGCAAGACACCACATAAATAGTAACCAACCCGACAAGTGATTAGTAGTCAGTAAACTCTTATTCAATAGCAAACGTGCAATCACTAATACAACCTGATTCACTTGCCACTGGTGCAGGCACCATTCGATAAAAACTCCCAACAAGCTCAAAATGCGGTACCACAGCGCCTTCAATCAGGGCAGTTCCATTACGCAACCCTTTACCTCTTCTTCATCGTAACTCAATAACAACTCTTAAAAAAGAAGAAGTCATAAATTAAAATTGCACAAAAGCGCTACCTGAATACATTAGCTGTAGCAAACCAACGTAGTCACTAAAATGTCGGATAAAACACCAACGGACTCCGATAAGCAAGAAAGAAACACCAACAGAGTATAATACTTCACAGTATAATAGCGGCAGATGTGTTCTTAAAGGACAAAGTACCTTCAAAGTACAGATAGCAAGTGCAGACAAATATGAAAATTACAGAACTGTCTGTTTAATAAGTCATTGTTGCAAAATACTAACACGAATTAACACTAAACAACAGGCCTATTTCATAAACGTCAATTTGCAGCAGGGTTTTGGAACATATCCTGTATTCAAAATTTATGAATTATCTCGAACAGAACGATCTATTGACCCAAGGACAACACGGATTTAGAAAATATCGTTCATGCGAAACACAACTAGCTCTATACTCACACGAAGTGATGAGTGCTATCGACAAGGGTTCTCAAATGGATTCCGTATTTCTTGATTTCCAGAAGGCTTTTGACACCGTACCTCACAAACGGCTTTTAATCAAATTCTGCGGTTATGGAATATCGCCCCAAATTTGCGACTCGATGGTAAGGCATCGACTAGGAGGTGATATCGGGCGTTCCACAGGGTAGTGTTATTGGTCCACTGCTGTTCCTTATTTACATTAACGATTTGGGAGGAAATGTAACCAGCTCTCTTAGGTTGTTTGCAGATCACGCCGTCATTTACCGTCTAGTAAAATCATCTGAAGATCAAAACCAATTGCAGAACCATGTAAATAAGATATCAATATGGTGTAAAAATTGGCAATTGACTCTAAATAATGAGGAGTGTGAAGTCGTCCAATTGAGTACGAAAATAAACTTTGTTTACAAGATAAATCAATCAAAAGTGAACACCGTAAACGTCACAGAATACCTAGCAATTACTATTACTTCAGACTTAAACTGGAAAAAATACGTAGATAATGGCGTGGAGAAGTCGACCCAGAGACTGCTTTTTATTGGAAGAACCCTTAAAAGATGCAACAGAACTACTAAAGAGGCTACATACACTAGGCTGCCCAGTGTGGCACCCTTATCAGGTGGATTTGACGTAGGACATGGAAAGAGTCCAAAGAAGGACAGCTGGTTTGCATTGTCACGATACAGTGGAGAGAGCGTTACGGAAATGATACGGGATCTGTGATGGGAATCGTTACAACAACGGCGGCTTATCGCTGCGGCGTGGGCTACTTACGAAACTCCAATCGCCAACATTCTCCTCCGAATGTGAAAATACACTGTTGATTACCATTTACATAGATAGAAAAGATCATCTGAGTAAATTACGAGGAATCATACATCAAACGGTGAGATTCAGGTGTTCTTTCTTCCCGCGCGCTATTCGAGAATGGAATGGGAGATAAATAGTATAAAGGTGGTTCGACGACCTCCTGCCAGGCACGTGAATGTGATTTGTAGAGTATCCCATGTACATGTAAGTAGTTTGTGAGTTTATGGACGGATGGCCATAGTAGTTTTGTCCAATCGGTTTTAAAAAAATGGTTAAATGTCAGTAAATGTAATGGACTGAACTGCTGCGGCTATGAGTCCTTACGCTTACAAACGTCTTAAACCAACTTACGTAACTTGAGCCAAGGACCACAAGCACACATCTATGCCTTAGTACTCGATCCTCCGACGGCGAGCAACCAGCGCAGCAAGATTTCATAGAGTGCTTGTCCACTTCCCTGCGGCCCAATAGGTTTACAAAATTTTGAATCATTCCAATTTTCGTACAAATTGTGCACTACAGGCGTTCGAGGACACTCGCCAATCATTGTTCAGTAATGCATAGTCATCAGAAATTTCCTCGACTAACTCAATTTTGTTGGTCTCATTGCATATACGTTTCAGTTACGATTTATATTTCTTTTAAAGTTTATGGTCATTTTTATTTAATTGATAACGCTGCTGCATCAAAAAATAATTAAAAAACACGAGAATATAACATAGAAGTAAAAAGGATGAACATATACAATTATTTACATCACTAACAGCCATATTTTAACGATATCATCAGAGTTATATCTGCATAAATTACAAAAACAAAATAGCTCAAAAAATAGTAGCTACCAAAATCACAAAAAATACATCATGCCAACGTCAAAAGTGTCAAATATAATTTAGAAAGAACAAGTTATAAAATTTCCTGGCATATACAGGACAGTTTATAACGACGGTATATGAACGCCATTCAACGTATACGTAAGAAACTAATTTGTTAAACATACCACCCCCATGAACCACAGACATTGCCGAGGTGGGGTGGCTTGCGTGCCTCAACGATGCAGATAGCCGTGCCGTAGGTGCAACCACAGCGGAGAGGTATCTGTGGAGAGGCCAGACAAACGTGTGGTTCCTGAAGAGGGGCAGCAGCCTTTTCAGTAGTTACAGGGGCAACAGTCTGGATGATTGACTGAGCTGGCCTTGAAACATCAGCTAATGTGGCCTTGCCACACAGCTACTGCGAACGGCTGAAAGCAAGGGGAAACAACAGCCGTTACTTTTCCCGAGGACATGCAGGTCTACTGTATGAACATATGATGATGGCATCCTCTTGGGTAAAATATTCCGGAGGTAAAATAGTCCCCCATTCGGATCTCCGGGCGGGGACTACTCAGGAGGATGTTGTCATCAGGAAAGACAATACTGGCATTCTACGGATCGGAGCATGGAATGTTAGATCCCTTAATCGGGTAGGAAAATTAAAAAATTTAAAAAGGGAAAAGGATAGGTTGAAGTTAGATATAGTGGGGATTAGTGAAGTTAGGTGGCAGGATGAACAGGATTTCTGGTCAGGTGAGTACAGGATTATAAATACAAAATCAGTTGGGGGTATCACAGGAGTAGGACTGAAAATGAATAAGAAGATAGGAATGCGGGTAAACTACTATGAGCAGCACAGTGATCGCATTATCATTGTCAAGATAGATACGAAGCCAACACCGACCACAGTAGTACAGGTTTATATGCCAACTAGCTCTGCCGATGATGAGGAGATCGAAGAAATATATGAGGAGCTAAAGGAAATTATTCAGACAGTTAAGGGAGAGGAAAACTTAATTGTGATGGGAGACTGGAATTCGGTAGTAGGAAAAGGAAGAGAAGAAAAATAGTAGGTGAATATGGACTGGGCAGGAGAAATGAAAGAGGAAATCGCCTGGTAGAATTTTGCACGGAACATGATTTAATCGTAACAAACACTTGGTTTAAGAATCACAAAAGAAGGTTGTATACATGGAAGAGACCAGGAGACACCGGAAGGTATCAGATAGATTTTATAATGGTAAGACATAGGTTCCGGAACCAGGTTATAAACTGCAAGACGTACCCAGGGGCAGATATAGAATCTGACAATAACTTGTTAGTCATGAACTGTAGGCTGAAACTGAAAAAATTGCAGAAAGGTAGGAAAATAAGGAGATGGGACTTAGATAAATTGAAGGAAAGTGAAGTTGTGGAGAATTTCAGAGGGAGATTTAGGCAACAATTGACAGAAACAGGGGGAAATAAAACAGTGGAAGAGGAATGGGTAGCATTGAGAGATGAAATAGTGAAGGCAGCGGAGGACAAAATAGGTAGAAAGGCAAGATCTACAAAAAATCCTTGGATATCACAGGAAATACTAGATTTAATCGATGAAAGGAGAAAATATAAAAATGCAGTAAATGAAACAGGCAAAATGGAGTACAGACGATTAAAAAATGAGATTGACAGGAAGTGCAAAATGGCTAAGCAGGAGTGGCTAGAAGCCAAATGCAAATCTGTAGAAGAATGTATAAGAAGGGGAAAAGTAGATACCGCCTACAGGAAAATGAAAGAGACATTTGGGGACAAGAAAAGCAACTCTACGAATATCAAGAACTCAGATGGGAAGCCGGTTCTCAGCAAAGAAGGGAAAGCTGAAAGGTGGAAAGAGTACATAGAGCATCTCTACAAAGGAAATGAACTTACAGACAATGTGGTAGGAAGGGAAGAGGAAGTACATCAAGATGAAATAGGAGATGCTATACTGAGAGATGAATTTGACAGAGCCTTGAAAGACCTAGGTCGGAACAAGGCCCCAGGAGTAGATGACTTACCCTCAGAACTACTAAAGTCTCTGGGCGAGCCAGCCATGACAAGACTATTTGAACTGGTGTGTAGGATTTATGAGATAGGCGAAATACCCTCAGACTTTAATAAAAATGTAATAATCCCCATTCCAAAGAAATCAGGCGCAGACAGGTGTGAAAATTACAGAACCATCAGTTTGATAAGTCATGGTTGCAAAATTTTAACACGAATTATCTACAGGAGAATGGAAAAGCTGGTAGAAGCTGACCTTGGGAAGATCAGTTTGGATTCAGGAGGAACATAGGAACCCGGGAGGCAATACTCACTTTACGTCTTATCTTAGAAGATAGATTAAGGAAAGGCAAACCTACATTTTTAGCTTTTGTAGATTTGGAGAAAGCATTTGACAATGTTGACTGGAATACACTCTTTCAAATTCTGAAGTCAGCAGGGGTAAAATATAGGGAAAGGAGAGTTATTTATAACTTGTACAAAAGCCAGACCGCAGTTATTAGACTCGAAGGGCATGAAAGGGAAGCATCAGTTGGGAAGAGAGTAAGACAGGGTTGTAGCCTTTCTCCGATGTTATTCAATTTGTACATCGAGCAGGCGGTGAAGGAAAGCATGGATAAATTTGGAATAGGGATTAAAGTAAAGGGGGAAGAAATAAAAACTTTGCGTTTTGCTGATGACATTGTAATTCTGTCAGAGACAGCAAAAGACCTGGAAGAGCAGTTGAATGGAATGGACAGTGTGTTGAAGAGAGCGTATAAAATGAACATTAATAAGAGCAAAACAAAAATAATGGAATGCGGTCTTAGAAAATCTGGCGATGCTGAAGGAATTAGATTAGGTAACGAAACAATGAAGGTGGTAGATGAGTTTTGTTACTTGGGTAGTAAAATAACATGTGATGGTCGCAGTACAGAGGATATAAAATGCAGAATGGCAATGGGAAGAAAAGCATTTTTGAAAAAGAGAAATTTGCTAACATCGAATATTAATTTAAGTGTAAGGAAGTCTTTTCTGAAGGCATTTGTGTGGAGTGTTGCCTTGTACGGGAGTGAAACATGGACGATAAGCAGTGCGGACAGGAAGAGAATAGAGGCTTTTGAAATGCGGTGTTACAGAAGAATGCTGAAGATTAGGTGGGTAGATCGCATAACCAATGAAGAAGTACTGAACAGAATTGGTGAGAAAAGGAATTTTTGGCATACCCTGGCTAAAAGAAGGGATCGCTTGGTAGGACACATTCTTAGACATCGGGGAATCGTAAATTTAGCATTGGAGGGAAGTGTGTGGGGGAAAAATTGCAGAGGGAGACCAAGAGACGCGTATAGTAAGCAGATTCAAGTGGATGTGGGTTGCCATTCTTATGAGGAGATGAAAAGGCTTTCTCAGGATAGAGTCTTTTGAAATGTGGTGCTACAGATGAATGCTGAAGATTAGGTGGGGAGATCGCATAACTAATCAAGAGGTACTTAACAGAATTGGTGAGAAAAGGAATTTTTGGCACACCCTGACTAAAAGAAGGGATCGCTTGGTAGGACACATTCTTAGACATCGAGGAATCGTAAATTTAGCATTGGAGGGAAGTGTGTGGGGTAAAAATCGCAGAGGGAGACCAAGAGACGCTTATAGTAAGCAGATTCAAGTGGATGTGGGTTGTCGTTCTTATGAGGAGATGAAAAGGCTTGCTCAGGATAGAGTAGGGTGGAGAGCTGCATCAAACCAGTCTCCTGACTGAAGACCATATCAACAACAACACAGGATAGAGTAGGGTGGAGAGCTGCATCAAACCAGTCTCCGGACTGAAGACCATAACAACAACAAAATAAGGCCTGTAATTTTATATAAGTATATGCTATGAAAAAATAATATCCGAATAGCACTTGAAAATGGCAATAATGTAGCCAAAAATATAGTGTAAAATAGAAATAACCATAGAAAAAATTTGTTTATTTTATCACAATGTAATTCTTTATTGTAATTTATTTTATTACCTTTTCTTTTCAAATTTATGATCTACGCCTCCGTTAACTTCTCCATTTGGAATGGTATTTTAGAAAGACGGTTTAGTCGAAGGACACTATTTCCATGCATCTTGTACTCCTAAGACGATAGGAATGATAATTTAATCCTGCATGGTTTTAAGGCAAATCAGTTGGTACAATTAGTCAATGGCATATCAACCAATGGGGGTGGGTTGGAGGGGCAATGCAACCCCATCCCTCCCACCTGAGACCCTGGAGGGGAAAGACACTGTTTTTGCCCCACCCCCCCGTCCTACCCAGTATTTTTGATATCAGCCATTTTTGCCTTTGACTGAAGCATCTTGTAACACTTACTACATTCTGTCCTCTCCTTTCGTCCTCTTTTGATATCTGTGAGCGCTGATAGGGGACAACATCTGTACTGATGGGGTGCTCAACATCGCTATTATATATAAATGAGACTCAAGGGCGACGGAAACCGGAACACCTCGGCTAAATGAAAGTTCCATGACCTGACACTCTCCCCCAGACCAAAGTTCTGGAATCGCCAAGAAGAAGTAAGTAAAAAGGTAATCTTCCCCAACCTCTAAAGAAATAGTTGGTATATCACTTTAATTAGTGGTAGTTTGTTTATACTTATCACATTCACGGCAGGTGGCTAAAGAGGCCTTCGTACAAGATCACTACACAAACAAGTCGCTATGTATACAACCATTCAATGTCCCAAACCAAAGAAATAGTGAGACATTTCCTGAAGAAATAAATACTAAATAACAATAACTGCTAGTACAATACACCACGCAATAACACTAACCGCTACGTCCGCCTCCGTAGTCCAGTGGACAGCGTGGTTGGTTGCCACGCAGGGGGCCCGGGTTCGATTCCCGGTGGGGTAGGAGATTTTCTCCACTCGGGGACTGGTTTTTGTGTCGTCCTCATCATCATTCCATCATCATTGACATGCAAGTCGCCGAAGTGGCGTCAGATAAAGAGACTTGCACCAGGCAGGCTGAACACGACCCCAGTTGGGGTCTAACGGTCATAAATGCCACACGATCATCATCACTAACCGCTACGCCTCGTTGCATGCTGAGTGTTATTGAAGCTGTTCCGTTCCAAATACATGATAAAGTTTTTAGTTACCGTTCTGTAGATACCCTTCTGGATTTAAGGATAAAATTCTGAGTAATAATCCCTTGCGTAATGGTCGACTCAGTAATAACCACTGACTGCGACAAGCCGCTTGATTTTCCTCCGGAAATAAATTGTGGCCAGTAATCCAGCCACGGCGTCTCCGATATTGCGAAGTCTAACCAGTAGAAGACTGCGCTCTTTCGGTCGCAGAGTCGGCCGTATCCTCGGTCCCGTTCGCCGATAAGCAGTTTCGGCCTGCGGCGGGCAGTTTGCTCGCCTGAGATCCTCTTGACTCCTGGCCCGGAAAGCAGCGCTCCCCACCCCAGCGCGTATCGATTGTGGGCAGCATTTAAAAGTCTAATACCGGATTTATTGCTGGCCTCGTACAGCAGCCGGCACGGCGTGCTGTGCACGCGCGGCGGGAACAAAAGCCGGCCTGCAAGTCGAGGATCGCCGACTGGCTGCCGATACAGCGCCACTGCTCCGGGGATTTGTTCCAAGAGCTGAGGCCGCGTCGAATGGCCGACTGTTTCACCAACACTGCATTTACGAAAACCAGTTATCCTGTCGAGTGCGGTTCCCAACTTGAAAAATATCTGGAGGAAATCAACAAAAATGTACTTTATTATCAACATTCTCAATATGAGGACCATCTTCTTCTCTTCTCCTATACCAATGGTTGTTCAACGAAGAGTATTTAGTCGTAATTAGAGGAATTAGAGTTATTTTCCTCACAGCTTTCTAAAATGTGATCCATTAAGATGAATCCCAAATGTAGGGTAACTTACACCCATTGCCAAAACTTCCGTTTTTGACAGGGATGGGCAACTTGTGTGCAACCAGTTCAATCCAGCATTAGAATTTATAATAGTAGTAGTTAAACAGTGGTGGCTGGTGTTTCAGATGAATGAGGGTTCACTTCTTTGAATACCGGGTTTTGATAGTGCTGCCCCCCCCCCACGCTCAGAATTTTGATATTTCGACCCCCCTCCCCCACAATCGGCGTTTAAAGAGATAATTTGGCGCACATCTGTGAGTAGCGCCGGGTATGCAATCCCCCCCCCCCCCCGCCCCGTTACATACATTTTCGTTAAGAGACCTGTAGAATGTCTTAACTAGGCTTGCTTCCGCTTGCTTCAACTCGAGATGAGGCGTTGGCCTACCGAGCTTCTTCATTTCTTACTTTTCTTCCATGCTTAAATCTGAGAAGTTTATTTCTTAAATATACTGAACGTTGTTCATTTTATTAGATAAGTAATTGATTACACTATTAACTGACTAACAAATATGTTACGATGAAGAGCCTGTATGCATCACCCCCTTCTAACCTTATCTAACCTTACACTTGCGCAAAGGCTGCTCTCCCCCACATATTTTCAAACAGTTAAATATTTATTTAAAAACACGCTTACTTCCGCCAAGGCAGCTAGGGTTTTTTTTTTGTTTTTTTTTTTTTTTTTTTTTTTTTTCTTTACGAATTTCAATGAACTATGTCATCATAATCAGTCTTCTTGTTTCTTATAGCAAGTAAAGACACAATTTTTGAATGTGCAATAGAGATGACGATCCACTTTCGTGGCGCAAATTTCAATAACTTGACAATGTTCTTTTTCTTATATTACATTTTCATAAGTAACTATTTTATTGAAAATAGGAGAACTTTGTAAATAAAGAAAAATCTGTTGATGAAATAGGTAATCGAAAGCGGTAAAATAAATAAATAAATAAAAGAGAAAAAACAGCAAATAAACTAGCGATATTGGCGGAAGTAAGTGTGTTTTATATAAATTTTCGATCGCTCTCCTTAGGCTTAATATGCCACTTAACTATAGTTAAATATTTGTTACAACGAAGACTATAAATGCCGTTTACCCTCAAAATCGCGACACGTTTTATAAAACGGCAAAAGATTTGTGGCAAGTAACATTACGAAGATCATTGTTGTTCCCCTATCTGTTAAAAAGAGGATTGCAATAAAAATTGCTTGCTGTCGATTCGAACCCACTATCTTTAAGACCACAGCGCGATGGCGCTAACCCCACGGCTGTTCTCACTAGGTGGACAGTAGTGACTTCATTATTATTCATGATTGGATCCTCTGAGGGCTTCTACAGTTGACACGTATTTCATATAATGTTATAAGATATTTTACAAAATATGAGGTGTTTTAGATGAATTTTTCAATGCGCTTATATATATATATATATATATATATATATATATATATATATATATATATATATATATATTTTTTTTTTTTTTTTTTTTCCAGGTGCGCAGTAGCTTCACTGAATTTCCTTCGCTTGTGTGGCCAGGAGCTGGTGTCTCGACCAGCTCCAACGCTAATGTAAAAGGCGGCATTTCACTTCGCCCTCCCTGCCGCGCGAGTGCTCATATGCTGCCTTCAGGGAGTTGAGACGAGCATTTCAACAGTTTCAGCCACGTAAAACGTCTCTCATGCGATAGAAAAATTTTGAAAGTACATATAAAATGCTCTGATAGAAGAACGAAACGAACATTTTTATTTGAGTAAATTTGTTTACTTTTATTCACGACGAGCTTTACTGAACCGGTGAAAACATAAGACGTGCCGCCAATGTAGTTAATCATTTAATATGTTAAAAATAGCTGCAAGATTTCAGATTTATTCACCACCGGTTTCGAGGAATTATCTGTACAGCAAACAGTTAAGAATGATACACAAATATTACATAAAATTCGCAGAAGAATCACAGAATTAATGTGGCAAAAAGTACACTGCATATAAAGGTATCTCGAAAAGTTAAAAAATGTGAAATATTAATACGCTATTCTGTAGCATATAAGTGAAACAAGGAACTGTACAAAGTATTAAGTTCATATAAACTAAATAAATGTTAGTTACTTACATTAATTGTGCCCTATAGCTTTACACAGCATTGTGTAACTACATTGAACAACTGAAGGTGCACAGATTATGCTAAAACTCGTAAACGAAGTTGTTAATATGGATAAACCATGCAGTAGACGTATAGGGAAGAGAGGAATTATGTTATAGCATGTAATGGTAATATAATACAGTATTCGAGAGAGAAAACTGAATTTTGAGTATGAAAAACCAGCATACTAATTGCCCAATGGCGTCATAAACCGGTGTACTGACTTCCTAGTAGAGTCATATACTACTGCATAGAGGATAGTGATATCAAACACCATTCCACCACGGAACGAAATATTTAGGTATTAACAACTAGTGTAGAAGTCGGAAAGTTAGTAGGGAGGCAGCTGACGTAATTAAGTATCTATCATAACATACCAAATATATAGTAGTTAACTAGGTGCAGCTTAAGAAGATCTATAAGCAGATAGCCGACCGCAATTAATAATATAATATGTGAATGGTAATGTCATATCTGTGTTCATGTAAGTAAAGCAACTTTCTAAAAATAGTTCTTGTAGAAGGGTAATTGGTATTACTGTATGTAAATTGTAACATAGTACATGTAATAAGTGACTTATAGTATGGTGCAGTTCAGTTTGAAACCATGTGCAAATAATAAAGCACAATAAGGAGACGTTTGAAACACCATACACATATACGAGGGTTGGAACTTAAATAGTGCCAACATTGCTGTGGAGACACTATGCAATGGAAGCTACTATTGTCGCTGATAGCACGCGTTATTGACATACCTACCTTACTTCCGAGCAAATGGACTCGCCCGTATCACGTCACCGGCGTGCGCACAATCGATGGAAACACAGTCACTTGTGAGCGAGCATCCGAAACTATGCTACTATGTTTTCGGAACAGTAACAACGGAGTCGGATCAAGATTGAATGTGCCAAATGTCATGAAAGTGTCATGACAGTGTCATGAAGGTCTTCAAGAGGCGTTGAGCGACTCAGCATTGCCGTACACAACAGTAGCACGTTGTGTAAAAGTCTTCAACGAAGGTCGGAAAACTGTGGCAGGTCGTCGTAGAGACTCTGAAGAAGAAGTGTGTACTGTTGCGGCGTCAGTGGACTGTGATGGACGCCAGATTATTCGTGAGATTGCCCACGAAACCCCGGATTGGCGCATACCACTGTGCTCCTCATCCTGAAGGGAAGTCTGGGAATGTGAAAAGTAGCATCATGGTGGATTTCGCATGAATTGACAGAAATTCATAAATGGATGCATATCAAAGACTGGCGTCATTATGGATCGCCGCGAAAGTCTAAATTGCGTCAGAGCCCCAGTATGGTGAAAGTTGTGGTGATTCTCATGTACGACTGTGATGGTATTATCCTAACGCAAGAACATTCCTCCACGGCAATCCGTCAGTGCACAGTATTACTGGTCATTTTTGGAGCGTCAGCTGCGAGCAGCTTTCGAAAGAAACGCCAAAAGTTCTCCGCAATCCACCCATTATTTTGCACAACATGCGGACGTATACAGCGCAAGCTTTGGCTGCTATGTTCGATCGATAGGTCTGGGAAGTACTGTACCATCCACTATACTCCAGGGACTTAAATTCTTGTGACTTTGATTTGATTCCGTAGATGTAGGAACCAATTCGTTGCTTTCGCTTCAGAACTGTTCGAGAGATTCCACAGGCAGTATACCTCACCATCAACAGAACTGGCTCTGCTAACAGTATACTACGCCTTCCACATCACTGACAACGAGTTCTACACAACGCTGGTGATAACCTTGAACAGTAACAGATGTAAACATGCAACACTTTTGTAGCGGTTGTGAACAAATACTTGTCACTATTTAAGTTCCAACCTTCGTACATTGTGGTAATGTATTTAATTCGGATAATTGTTACGGTTGTAAATTGTGTGTGATACAGTAATATATTTTACTTGGGGTTTACATGGCGATTACTTAGAGCGAAGTACAATTGTGCTACCATAATCTCTAGTCTCTATACCTGTAAGCAGTGAAAGCGCCATTCCGAACGATAGGCCTGAGGGCGTAGAGTTCACATCCCCGAAATCGATTTCGGAATGATTGTCTTAACATTGCGCGTTATGTAACTGCCTGGAGGGTGCGTTGCAGCTGGGTTCTTTCCAGCCTCTTGTCTCGACGAGCGGTTAAACGGACGTAAATATCATCTCTTGGTGATGTTCTCCATGGACGATCTTCGCCTTGCCTTATTTTAACGGTGCCTTTTTTTTTTTTTTTAAATCGCGTCCATCTTTTGTAAATTTCAGTTTGTAACCAATAGCGGCAGCCACTTCCATCCGTGTAAGACCTACTTCTAACCTTCCTATGGCTCTCCATGCCGCAGCTTCGGGTAAGTCACGTTGTTGTGGCATTGCACTGCATGCTCACTACACTGTCTGAATCTAACTGCTTGTGTAATTCGAATGGTAAACAGAATTCAACCCTTTATGCAGTATTTCGGTTCCTGTAATGTTCTTGTCTCTACTGCATACGATCGAGAGAAAGTCGCCGCCGGTCGCGGTGGCCGAGGGGACTGGGGCGCGCCAGTCTGTGTCTGCACGGCCACTACGGTCGGAGGTTCGAATCCCCACCCACTTCGGGCATGGATATTTGTGCCGTCCTTAGTATTAGCAAGTTCATAAGTAGTTTACAAGTTTAGGGATTGATGACCCCGCAGTTAAGTACCATAAGCTGTATGAACATTTGAACATTTGAGAAAATTCAAATGTTTGTAGAGGTTATGGGACTTAAGTACGGGGTCATCAGTCACTAAACTTGTAAACTACTTATGAACTAGCTAATACTAAGGACGCCACAAATATCCATGCCCGAGGGGGGGTGGGGATTCTAACCTCCGACCGTAGTGGCCGTGCAGACAGAGACTGGCGCGCCGCAGTCCCCTCGGCCACCGAGGCTTGAGAAATTCGCCGAACCATTATAGTTCATTTGGCCGATGACAATAGTTCACAAACTAAATATCTCAACTGATGCCGTACCAGTTTTGACCAGTGTATCGATAACAGTGACTACTGAGACTAACAAGTAAATAAATTGTTCAAATGTTTGTAAAGCTTATGGGACTGAACTGCTGTGTCATCAGTCCGTACACTTACAAACTACTAATGAACTAATTTATACTTAAAACAATAAAGCCTGCCGCAGTCGCCGCGCGTTCTGCGGTGCGCCACTCACAGTTTGCACGACCGCTACGGTCGGAGGTTCGAATCCTCCCTCCGGCATGGATGTTTGTGTCGTCTTTAGTATAAGGTAGTTCATAAGTAGTTTGTAAGTTTAGGGACTGATGACCCCGCAGTTAAGTTCCTTAAGCTTAAGAAAGATTAGAATATATCTCAGGATGCGAATCCTACGAGCAGCTGCCTAGTGTTTTCCAGCAGTCATGACTGATTTGATGCTGTGCATTACGTACTCTCCACCTCTACGAAAAGCCTTCCAACTCAGAGCAAAACTAGCACTCTGTTTTCAAAGTCATTTGTATTTTCCAGGACTGAAGCGATTCGTAATTAGAAAACGCAATGAAACAAACATTAAGAGACATAAATATCTCATTTTAGGGCTCGGGCGGTAACGCTACCCAAGACATGCGGTAGTGCTTTTAGAAACCTAGGCTGATAGTACATAATTAGAAACATCAGCCTACACAATTAGAAACATACATAATTAGAAACATCCGGTATGCGAGACCTGATTATTCCTCTTCCATATTTTTCACAGCTTTAACATTTTTTATTTTTTTATTGTAGTTTTACGAAAATGTGTTTATATGAAACAATAAATTCAGTTATTTTTTTAGTTTTATTTATTTAACTTAATAAAGTTACTACAGAAATTGTAATAATATTGTAAGTGTTTATGAAAACCAATGTTGATTTATTTTTGATAAAACACGTGGTACAGACTTTCCTGGTACACTCCAGGCATATTGACTTGTTACACTGAACTAACTAGTAGGAACTCTTTCGGTCTTTGGATTATGGACACGTGTTGCAGGTTTCACCCTTCATAAGTCTATCGTTGGGAACTTGACCATCTCCCATTTGGGTTGGTAACACTGCGCCCGAGCGAACGTTTGGAGTGGCCATGATCGGCCTCATTTGAACTCTTCAGTCAGGAACTTGGAGTTGGAACGGCTGCTCATGTCAGATATGGGGTCCCATATTGGTTTGATTCCTGTGGATGATATCTGTAGGTGGGACTACACTAAGCATGGCCTTCACCTCAGCAGGAAAGGGAAGGGAAAACTGTCTGGGTTGATTACAAGTAACTTACGGGGGGGGGGGGGGGGGCACTGTCACAAATGGTAAAATACAAGTGGTTACATGTGTCAGAGGGATGCCTTTTTTAGGATAGGGAGGGGGGGAGAGAAAACCAGTTTTGAGAGAGCTTGGAAGACACCCTAAGTTTGGAAAAGAAGAAACTTCAGTACGCCGGGTAGTGCCTTACAACGTGTTAATATGTTTGTTTCTCTTCACACCGAAACAGCTGAACGGATTTGAATGAAATTTGGAATGAGCTACCAATAGTAAGCCGGAGTATGGTGGCGGGTACCTTGCAGTAAACTTAGACACAACACAACTGATCACCATGAGTGTTAAAAGAGTTGTATAATATTTGAGATGGAGGCATCAATGGACTGTGGAGTTGGAAGAGTATGAGTAGTCTGTTAGAGAGACGATGAGATGATTGTAAAAGGAAGGGCAAGGTTAGGAGGAGATGAAAAGAGAGAGGGGAGATGAAGAGATGAACAAAGTTGGAGAGAGAGGAAATGAGATGTGGAGATGGACAAAGATTTAAAGAGAAGGTAGAGAAAAAAAGAGAGAGATAGAGAGAATAAATAGATATCCGAGCGACACCGGGTTTTCAGCTATTAATAAAATAAAACTTGCTGTAAATGAGCATTGTTTATATCAACAATTACAAAAATGACTGTAAAAATGCTGTTCGGCTGCAGTAATGAAGAAGATCCAGATAATGATTATTTCTTTATTCCTCTTTTGCTTTTCGGGCTATGCCCATAATCAGACAATCTCTGGTCATAAATTAAACACAAAAACAGGGGGTTATATGTAACAGTTTTCGACTGAGCATCCGGTACAGCGTAGTACGTTAAGCATAACAAACGACTCTTTGCTTAACTCACCAAGCTGTACTTGATGCTCAGTCGAAAACTGTTACACGTTGGCTATAACGCCCCTGTTTTTGTATTTAATTTCTGACTAGACACTCTCTAATGATGGGCGTTGCCCGAAACGCGTAAGAGAAATAAAGAATTCGCCACCACTTGGATTATTCATCAGGTTTTTTAAAGTAATTTCTGTAATAGTTTCTATAATGGCTGCATACCGCCATCAGGTTTGATTTGCATTGTCTATATCTTTGATAATAATGTTACCAACTGGAATTATAAGTTCATCCCTCATATTGATCAAATGACACCAACGGACCACTCCGTAACTATTGCGCACAAAAAATCTCTTAAAAAAATAAATGACTGTAAGATCGACTAACACACACTAACACTTAACATCAAAAGATGTCTGAAGCGTTTACTGACGATTCACGAGGTATTTCGAGCCGTATCGAGTAACCACTGCCAACCTAGAGCAATAAAGAGCCTGCGGTGACATGTGGTTTGCCTACTTAAGACGAAGGTCGTCAAACCGCACGCCGTAGGGCAAGGGGTATATTCGAGAGGAAAAGTTATATCCGTGGCTAACTCGCCTTTCCGCACTTGGAAATGACGAGTTAGCAAGCTGTTCACGAGGGTGTGAAATAAGTTTGTAAATTTATTTATTACATTGTCTGGTATAATATATTTAAAAAAATTATATATCTATAACCGATTTATTAACTACAACGGTCGTGTTAACCCTTCATCACACCTTCCGCAAAAGCTCCGCTTCCCGGTGAAACAGAGTTGTGATTTTTCCCCATTAGCCTGGTCCCCCAGAGTATGTAGCTTTCCTTTTCCCTTCACGGTTGTCGATGATTACGGTAGTTAATCACGGAATCATGGCACGAATGTGCTGCGGACGGTAATGCAAGAAATATCGGAATCGACAACGCACCTGACCATTTATCTGCGGACGCAGGGAAGGCCAAACATGCCTTATCTGCGGAACTGCCAACATAACACCGTGAAATACTGCTCGCGCACCGACAGCTCCGCGTATCTTCGGATGCAGCCGCCACTGTGCCGGTGATACCGCCACCTGTTAATCTGATAACGATAAATCTCCGATGCTGGCAGTGGGTTCGAGCGCGTTGTGGCTGCTGCGTAGTCACACACTATCCGGCAGTACTAATCTGGATTAGGAGTGGTAACACTTCTCCTGGGGCTGCGCGAATGCATCACGTGATCACGTGTGCCTTGATGACAATGACGGATTGCTACGTATCTGACACAGAGTCGCTAATGGATGAGTTTCCAACAGATCTCATGTACACCAGACTTATGATCAGCTATATACAGGGTGTTTCACTAAGTGTGTTTGCCTCTGTAACTTATAAAATAATAGGTGACGGGAAATTTAATGCGGTGGGTAAACACAAGAAATGTTACACTTTCTGCGGAACTATGAACATAGTTTATTGTATCATTTTCCAAAGAGTTACCCCACAAAGATATAATGTTTTAAATGGAACAATAGCTTGTTCTATCGTGTATTGGATTCGTTGAAACCAGCTGCGTCCAAATAAATTTAAACTACATTCCTATCACTGTTAGTTTGGGAGTTACAACCCTTCAAAGTTCATGGGGCGGAGGCTGCGATAGCGTAGCTGACTGGCCGAGTGGCTATCCCCTGGGGCACGGCCTGCACCCCCTATAGAAGAAAGGCTGCGCACGACGTCACAACATGGCGGCGGTGAGAGGCTTAGAGTCCTGTGAAAGATTGTAAACATTAGCAGTGCACGCTGTTTATAGTGCATTCTTTAGTTGAGGAGTGTATTTATTACGTAAATTGATGTTGTGTACGGTGTGATCGCTACGCTGGACGATTTGTGTGTGTGAGAACAACGTGTGATCTCTTTTTTACTGACAAAATGGCGTTTGGCTGTTCTGTGCCGAAATGTAGAGGAAATTACGACTGTGGCCCAAAAGTTACCGTCTTTCAACGTCCGGAGAAGAAGAAATGGATAATTTGGCTCCTTCTTCAAGTTAATAAGTAAGATTCCGTTTTTGTTTAACCTTATAAAAGACTTTCAAGTCATGACTGTTTACCCTGGATATTGCGATTTATTTTATTTACGCAACCATTCCCATTAGCTTATTCTTCTCTGGACGTTAAAAGACGGTAACTTTTGGGCCACAGTCGTAATTTCCTCTACATTTCGGCACAGAACAGCCAAACGGCATTTTGTCAGTAAAAAAGAGATCACACGTTGTTCTCACACACACACAAATCGTCCAGGGTAGCGATCACACCGTACACAACATCAATTTACGTAATAAATACACTCCTGAACGAAAGAATGCACTATAAACAGCGTGCACTGCTGATGTTTACAATCTTTCAGAGGACTCTAAGCCTCTCACCACCGCCATTTTGTGACGTCGTGCGCAGGCTTTCTTCTATAGGCGGTACTGGCACGGCCCACTGCCTCATGACCACCAGCCAGTCAGCTACGCTGTCGTAGGCTCCGCCCCTAAACTTTGAAGGGTTGTATCTCCCAAACTAACAGTGATAGGAATGTAGTTCAAATTGATTTGGACGCAGCTGGCTTCAACGAATCCAATGTACGGTAGAAAGAAGTATTGTTCCATTCTGCACCGCAGTCCGTGACGCTCTCCCCTGCGCCACGCCGGCAGTCGGTGTTCATGGTCTCTCGCGGCAATATTTCTACAGCATGATGAGCTTCTACCAGCACATTCATCCGTAATTTTCAGAGGTGCAATGACAAGAAAGAGAAAAAAAAGCGTATATGTCTTGCAGTTTATGCGACGTTATGCAACGTACACACGTCAAATTATTTTGTAATTGATACTGCTTTATATGATAGTTTCATTGTGAATTCAGGGAAAATATAAATATCAGTATGGATGAAGCAGTTATGAACGAGAGAAATTTGGAATAATCGGTGGTGTACTACAATAACACAAACGACAGCAGTGAAATCACTGATAGAATGTCGGGATTTGACGTTTAGGAATACAGTTATCGCACCTGTTCCATACCTGTTTTTTGGCACGCATATGAAAAGTAAGCAAACGTCAGTACAATAAAGACTCTGGAAGAAGAATTCTCTTCAGCATTCAGGGCCTGAAGAGTACAGTATAAACCGTGTAATACAATAATTCAACATTGAACAATTCGCAGACTCGTAAAGTTTGAGGATATAGAGGGAAGAATGAGAAGAAGAATTTATGTACAAAGCACAGAGAAAGGTATACATATCTGTGCGACTTTTAGGCAAAGCTGAATATACATGTGTCCTGTGTCACCATGAAACAGGTGGCTTTAAATTCACGAAATCAGGGTGAGCCGTGCAGACTCGTTTTCATCTTTAGAACGCCCCTTTCTCCCGTATTTTCTTGCGATTGGCGCAGTAATCTATAGCACGACTGGAAAACTGGTCTTGACTTTAGCTGTATGTAGGTTTTATGATGGGAGGGGGGTAGCCCTAATATCCCTCTTAGCACTAGGTAAGTTTTGGGTGCCCATTCGTCGTTTCTGTTTGCTTCTACTACTGCCAATGGCGCTTTCTATTTCGTACCTCTCTGGTTAAAGTCTTGTGTCGGATGGGGTTGCTGTCGCCGGCCGCAGCAGTTTCGTCGATTCTCAATTCACTTTTGGACGAGAAAAGAAGCAGTGGAAGCCTCGTATTAGGACTGCGGCAGTGGGGTAGTGTTTGGAGGATTGCTGGCCACGCGCGTGTAATCACAGCTTAGCGGCCCTCTGAACTACGGAAGCTGTGGGACCGAGTTAACGAGAGAGGTACAGGCACATTGCTTGTTATCGGCGAGCAACGACCAGTGCCAGTCATACGACAGGGTAGCAGTCTGGAGCCGTGGTTCCCGGCTCAGCTGTAAATCGCCTGTGTGGATGGGCCGAAAGGCAGCTACCGGCGTATAAACCAGCGCTTGCAAAGGGGCGATATGAGGAATTAGATCACATATCCCCCCGCTAAGATGTCACTTCGATATCTAAGATAAGTGCTATTTATACCCTCAGTGCATGAGGGGTTCTTCTCTTACTGTGATGCTCAGTTGGCTCTTAACTTGTTCTAGATAGCAGGCTGTAGCTTAAAGGGGAAAGTTGCTCTTTCCCACCTATAATTCTTCGGTTTATTGACGTGGGATCCGCCATTATGTTTAAAGGTTTCTTCGGAGACGATTAGTTATTCTTGTCAAATTCATCATAGCATTATCTTTCTAGTGTTGTTTCGCGGGACGTAGGCTCCACATTCCGCTGCAATAACGTCAGTAGCCAATTTTCGATTTTATTTTGTCCTTGTCCTTGTGTGTGATGTTGCCTGGTAATACTAATGACGGTGTAAGGTCAAGAAATTTTGTGCTCATTTTATTAAAGCGTCTATTGTGTTATGGAGCCTCGTAATAATTTTGTCTCCTTTTATTAAATGTATCCATTGTAAATCTAAAGTTTGTGATGCAACCGTTAATCCCAATACGTATAAAAAATTGAATTGTTTATGCATGTATTTCACTCTCTAGCCAAAACTACAAATTGCAAACGAACAGTGTTTGTGTTTGGTAGTATGTATTAGTCTCCAATTGCGCGCTATAGTGGTATAAGGTTGATAACGATAAGAGGGTGGATGATATGGGAGTTGAAAGTTACCGACTTATATAATATTCTACGTCTGGGTGTCAATATTTTGCTCTACATCAAAATGTACACAATAAAGACGCATGATCTCTCTGTGTTGTCGTAGTACAAAGTCTCCCGTTGTACACCATAGCAGTTCTGTGTGGATAGATGTAAGAGGGTGGAATATATCTTCAGTGGTTTTTCTGCAACAAGCATACGAATAAGGAAAAATGCTTTTAGTAATATTGGTAACATATTGTGTTATAATTTTACACTTCCTTCACCCATTACTTATTCTAAGTAGTTACTTTAATTCCAAATTAAATTTTAACAGCAGTAAGCATTAAATAAAATGAGCCTGTGGAACACCTCTTACATGTTCATCCAAATAAGTTAAAAACTATATATCATCTTAGTAGTCACACAAATTTCACGCAAGAACACAAAGAAAAGTGAATTTAGGGCTCTTATGGAGTAAAGTAGACTGTAGATTTCTTTCAGCTGAAATAACAAATTTAATAGGTACGGAAATCATCATTACTGGTACGAGGTAGTTTCCGCCACGCAGGGAGGAGCATTTATTTGCTGACACATATGTGTCATGTAAAACAATTATAGCTGTCTGCTGCTGTATGTGCGCTAGATAGTTTTGCAAGATATGCGTGTATTTGATCTGGCAACAGTTGCAAAATACGACACTGGGTGGAATGCATAACACTGTACGCACTTATTTCTTGTCCAATTCGGTTTCTTTTATCAACATTCATCCGTATTGTCTCTAGAATTATTATTTTTTTCGATAAAGGGAAGGCATAAACAACATTGAAAATTTGGTGCTTATTGATATAGCTTATGACAATGCAGAGGAAGACAACTGTTAATCATTAATTTATAATTTCCTATATTATTGAATAACTTTACAAGTAACAATCATGAATTGCATAACTTAAAATATTTTACAAAACTTTTGCAAAATACATTAATTACGTAGTTTGACAAGTTAACGGAAGTAACAACTAAATCTAAAAATTAATATCTATATTCTGCAATCATTCGAGAGCTGATTCTGACACTTCAAACATTTTCATGGTAAACTGTTATTCTACAGATTGTTGCAATCTCATTAGTGGACTGGTGCTGGTTTCCACAGTTACAGTGAGTGTATGAAGCCGTTTCACATAGATGGAGGTATCCAATACAGATGACATGGCTAGTGTAGTCCAACCGTTTTCCAAGTGAGTTGTGGTAATACCACATTGATTCGTCTTGTGTCAGGTCTCATAAGCAATATTATTCCAGCGTGCCAGGATAGCTCACTCGATAGACCATTTGCGCGACAGGTTCGGAGTTCCGGTCCAGCACAGTGTTTTAATCTGCAAAGAAGTTTCGTTATTTAACATTATTGTCCACTTTCTGTTAATGTTGAAACTAACTGTTCGCAGTGATTGAGACAATAAGGTGGATTGATGTCTACATTTTAATCGGCCTATTTAGATTGTAGGCACTTCATAGTGGATTATAAGCTAGGGGATTTTATGAACCATATCTTTCTGCATTTCGTGAGATCGAATTCTGTCTTCGAAGATTTGGTGGCACATTAGGTCTTAGACCGGGTAACCAGTGAAGTATTTTTATAAAATCCGTTATCGGCTTCATGACTGGATTTAGCTCATTTATCACATATGTGCTATTAAACGACGCTGGAACACAGTATTCGTGAGCAGCGTAGACAAGATCTACGGAACGGCATCGCCACCACTTGCGCCTTATGATGTTCTTGTGTGATCTTAGTTTTGGCGCGGTGTTTTCAATGTGTTCCTTATAGGAGAGAGTTCTATCAAGAGACGCGCCTAAATCTTTTTGACAGTCTGAGTAGTGAAGGAACTGACCAGTATATGTGATGTTTGACTTCGTACTGGATTAGATTAGAGATTAAATTAGATTAGAGATCAGATTAATTGTTCGTTCCATAGATCCATGTTGAGGATATCCTCGTGGATGTGGAACACGTCAATAATATGAATACAGATACATGGATACATGGATTATTTGCTTCTATTTCAAAAATTTACCTGTGTAGTGGAAGGAGTTGGACAATAAGAAGTCTTTTAGACGCCTCTTAAACTTATTTGTAGCTAAATTGTTTATGGTTGCTGTAAATTATTGAAGATGTTTCATTGAGTAGTGGACGCCTGTTTGAAGTAAAGTGAGTGCTTTTAAGGCCTTACCTAGATCTTTTTCGATTTTTGTATCTATGAACCGTGCTGTTAGCTGGGAAAAGGAATATATCATTTATGATAAATTTCATTATGGCCTAAATGTACTGAGAGCAGTAGTTAATAAACCCAGTTCTTAGAAGAGGCTTCTACACGAAGCCGGTCAGTTTACACCATAAGTAATACGTGTTGCACATTTTTCGACTCTGAAAATTTTGCTTCACTTAAAGAGTTACCCCAAATATTATACCATGTGACATTATGGAATGAAAGTAAGCAAAGTATGCAAGCTTTTTTGTTTTTATGTTTTCTGCATCTGCTAACACTAGTACTGTAAATACAGATTTCTTATGTTCTGCGGTGTGCTATTCCAAACTGAATTTAATATCAAACAGTAATCTCTTCTATCTGCTCTTTCATACTTCATGCATGTGATGGATGGAAACCAACTACATGTTCTGAACAACATGTAATGAGTCCTTTCGAAGTCAAATGTCAATGAGTTGACTTTAAACCATTTATTAATGTTCAACGAATTATCTGTAGTAGACCTCTCTACAACAATGCTCGACATGTTATTTTTGGAATACTTGTACCGTCTTCAAACAAAACGAACTCTGCTTCTTCCGGTATAACTGATGAGAAGCCATTAAAGTACACTTGTAATGTTAAGTGTTGTGATATGGGCACTTCCTTTTTATCTGTTCCTCTAGACACGCCATTTGTCCAAAGATAGTAAATAACACTGACAGGCTTTCCAGATTTGATTGTGACTATGTTATCTATCATTACTTCTAGGAAACAGAGAGCATTTGGCTACAATGCATTGGCAATGTATGTGTTGTTGCATTATCTCTAAGTTGCAGTAAGTGCAGCAACAGTTTCAAATTATTATATCAAGGTAAATGAAACAAAGTAATCAGAAAATTTCAGTGATAAATTATTGCCACATTACTAAATTGGTAGTAAACAGTTTGAAAATGATGTTAGTTACAATTAAGGAAATATATCCTGCGCAATACCCTACGTGGTCTTCCCAAATTTCCCTCAATAAATAAATAAAATAAAACAAGAAAGGAGAGAGAGAGAGAGAGACTGAACGAGTGAGTGAGTGAGTGTGTGTGAGAGAGAGAGAGAGAGAGAGAGAGAGTGAGGGGGGAGAGAGAAATCATATATTCTAAGAAATATACCTTATTCCAGTGATTATATGTGGAAATACGCAACAAAGTAATTTAGTTCATAAATTAATAAAATTTGTCGTTTGAAGGGTTGACATGAAAGTAGTCGATTAGGTCTCCGTTTAATTTGGTGTAATTGTCGGCTTTCTTGAAGAGTAACTTGTAATTTGTGGCTGTTTGCTAATGATGTTGTGGTGTATGGGAGGGTGTCGTCTTTAACTGACTGCAATAGCATACAGGATGACTTAGACAAAATTTCTTGTTTGTGCGATGAATGGCAGCTAGCTCTAAATGTAGAAAATGTATGCTGATGCGCATGAGTATGAAAAACAATCCCATAATGTTCGAATACAGCATTAGTAGTGAGCTTCTTAATATAACGTTCAAATATCTAGGCGTAACATTGCAGAGCGATATGAAATGGAACGAACATGTAAGGAAATTTTGAGTGAGGCGGACAGCTGACTTTGGTTTATTGGGAAAATTTTGGAAGATGAACTTCATCTGTAAAGGAGACCACGTATAAAACCATTGTACGACCGCGTCTTGATTATTCCTGAAGTCTTTGGGACCCGCAGCAGATCAGAGTAAAGGAAGACACAGAAGCAGTTCAGAGGCGAGCAGCTAGATTCGTTACTGGTAGGTTCGACCAAAGCGCGAGTGTCACGGAAATGCTCCGGAAACTCAAATGGGGATCGCTGGAGGAAAGGTGACGTTCTTTTCGTAAATTTCTGTTGAGGAAATTTAGAGGGCCGAAATTTCAAGCTTAGTACGATCTTCCTTCCGCCTGCTTACATTTCGCGTAGTGATCACAAAAAATAAGATAAGAGAAATTAGGACTCGTACGGAGGCATTCCTTTTCTCTTCGTTCTATTTGGGAGTAGCGGTACTGTGTACTCTCCGCCACGCACCTTACGATAGATTGCGAAGTAAATACGTGTCCCGTGATAGCAAAGATTTCGCTAATGTAGTTCAGTGGAAGACCAGTAGTCGGCAGTGCACTGGTTCCGCCGTGTTCAGATCCACGTGCGTTGTTCCGTGCGACGCTGAGGTAGGCGCTTCAGGAGAGCGCCGTTATCCGCCGGACTTGTCATACATAACGGACACGGTCGGGCGCCGTGCCAGGCAGCTCGCCTTGCCAAATTACTGCGCCTGGCTCATGAAGTCCACTCAGTCACAGCGACTGCACCGACACCACTGGCCATCTACCATCCTCAGCTCACGAAATATTACCTTCTGTATCACAGCGGCGGCTATCGGCTATAGGATCTGTACCAGGTGGCCCACACACGATGTCTTGTCTTTATTATTACGTTTGCAACATAACTTAATGTAATTATAATGGTTAAGGGTTGCGTCGTACTAGCGAATCTCGACTGACCTTCGCCATCTGCGTACGCTTTCTTTCTGCTTTCGCTCTGATGTAGACACGCCGCCCATGAATTGAAGCTAGAATCAGGTTTTGTTGTTAGAGAGGTAATTACTGCAATGTACTCCAGCGAAGACTGCACTGGTTAGATACTTTCCAGAGGGTGATGCATTTGAAACCGTTTGCCGTGATTGAGTGGCCGTGCAACTAAGGCGCCTCGCTGCGTAACGCGCGGTTGCTCACCATTAGGGGTACGAGTCCTCCCTGGGCAAAGTGTGTGTGTGTGTGTGTGTGTGTGTGTTGTCCTCCTCAGATTAGTGTAAATAGTTTGTAAGTATGGGGAGTATTGACCATAGCAGTTTGATCCAACAGCTTTACAGAGATATGAAAAACGTAAAATATAAATGGGATTACGAAAAAGTTATTAGAAAAACTGATCAAGTCGAAATGGGGTATCCATGAACTTAACGTTCGACCAGCTGCTCCCCCACAGGTTAGTTTGAAACCTTAAATTCGACCCCTTATTATCTATTTTTATTACAGATTAGGATTATCAGTCAAAATATGTAAGTGTTCTATGAAACATTAATTTCGTTTCATGATGCTGTATTGGGCAAAAATAAAGTTTGGAATTATTGAAAAACGATAATATATCCAACAAAAGAAATATAATACTTTCTTTCGTTTAACACTTCCAGTTTCAGCAAAAAATACAACGATACTACGTAAAGGCGTTGTAGAAAGAACATTATTATCAGGGAACAGGTTACCAAACATTCGAGGAAATTCTTTAAGATTTCTACAAGCCTTAAAATAGCAGTTAACGATATTTACTATCTCTGCAACAGGGAACATTCGTGGAACAATTGCACAGATATCTGCACAGCCGGAGTCACTGAAATACGAGTACAGGAGAGAGTCTGACCAAAGAATCAGAACATAATAATTGTCTATGATTCTTTTAATTGTGGGAAGAGTCACATGATAGCATTACCAAAAATATAAAAGACCGTACTTTGATTATCCTAATATGATGTGTATTTGTCTGTGACAATCCCGTTTTTCAACAAATTTCAACTAATTTTTAATTTAGACGATTACTGCGCTATCATACATGAAGCTGAAAAAAAAAATTCCTACAAATGTTACATGTTGTTGTTATGGTCTTCAGTCCGGAGACTGGTTTGATGCAGCTCTCCACACTATCCTGAGCAAGCCTTTTCATCTCCTCATAAGAACGGCAACCCACATCCACTTGAATCTGCTTACTATACGCGTCTCTTGGTCTCCCTCTGCGATTTTTACCCCACACACTTCCCTCCAATGCTAAATTTACGATTCCTCGATGTCTGAGAATGTGTCCTACCAAGTGATCCCTTCTTTTACTCAGGGTATGCCAAAAATTCCTTTTCTCACCAATTCTGTTCAGTACCTCTTCATTAGTTATGTGATCTACCCACCTAATCTTCAGCATTCTTCTGTAGCACCACATTTCAAAGCCCTCTATTCTCTTCCTGTCCGCACTGCTTATCGTCCATGTTTCACTCCTGTACAAGGCAACACTCCACACAAATGCCTTCAGAAAAGACTTCCTTACACTTAAATTAATATTCGAGGTTAGCAAATTTCTCTTTTTCAAAAATGCTTTTCTTCGCATTGTCATTCTGCATTTTATATCCTCTGCACTGCGACCATCGCATGTTTTTTTACTACCCAAGTAAAAGAACTCATCTACCACCTTTGTTTCATTACCTAATCTAATTCCTTCAGCATCACCTGATTTTCTAAGACCGCATTCCATTATCCTTGTTTTGCTCTTGTTGATGTTCATTTTATACGCTCTCTTCAACACACTGTCCATTCCCTTCATTTGCTCTTCCAGGTCCTTTGCTGTCTCTGACAGAATTACATTGTCATCAGCAAAACGCAATGTTTTTATTTCTTGCCCCTGAACTTTAACCCCCATTCCAAATTTTTCCTTGCTTTCCTTCACCGCCTGCTCGATGTACAAATTGAATAACATCGGAGAAAGGCTACAACCCGGTCTTACACCCTTCCCAACTGATGCTTCCCTTTCATGCCCTTCGAGTCTAATAACTGAGGTCTGGCTTTTGTACAAGTTGTAAATAACTCTCCTTGCCTTATATTTTACCCCTGCTGACTTCAGAATTTGAAAGAGTGTATTCTAGTCAACATTGTCAAATGCTTTCTCCAAATCTACAAAAGCTAAAAATGTAGGTTTGCCTTTCCTTCATCTATCTTCTTAGATAAGGTGTAAAGTGAGTATTGCCTCCCGGGTTCCTATGTTCCTCCTGAATCCAAACTGATCTTCCCCGAGGGCAATTCTACCAGCTTTTCAATTCTCCTGTATATAACACGTGTTAAAATTTTGCAACTATGACTCATCAAACTGATGGTTCTGTAATTTTAACACCTGTCTGCGCCTGATTCCTTTGGAATGCGGATTATTACATCTTAAATTATGAGGGCATTTCGCCTGTCTCATACATCCTACACACCAGTTCAAATAGTCTTGTCATGGCTGGCACTCCCAGAGACTTTAGTAGCTCTGAGGGTATGTCATCTACTCCTGGGGCCTTGTTCCGACCTATCCGACCTAGGTCTTTCAATGCTCTGTCAAATTCATCTCTCAGTATAGAATCTCCTATTTCATGTTGATCTACTTCTCTTGCTACAACATCTTCTCTAAATTCATTTCCTTTGTAGAGCTGTTCTATGTACTCTTTCCACCTTTCAGCTTTCCCTTCTTTGCTGAGAACTGGTTTCCCATCTGAGTTCTTGATATTCGTGGAGTTGCTTTTCTTGTCCCCAAATGTCTCTTTTACTTTCCTGTAGGCGGTATCTACTTTTCCCCTTCTTATACATTCTTCTACAGATTTGCATTTGGCTTCTAGCCACTCCTGCTTAGCCATTTTGCACTTCCTGTCAATCTCATTTTTTAGTCGTCTGTACTCCATTTTGCCTGTTTCATTTACTGCATTTTTATATTTTCTCCTTTCATCAATTAAATTTAGTATTTCCTGTGATATCCAAGGATTTTTTGTAGGTCTTGCCTTTCTACCTATTTTGTCCTCTGCTGCCTTCACTATTTCATCTCTCAATGCTACCCATTCCTCTTCTACTGTTTTATTTCCCCCTGTTTCTGTCAATTGTTGCCTAAATCTCCCTCTGATATTTTCCAGAACTTCACTTTCCCTCAATTTATCTAAGTCCCATCTCCTTATTTTCCTACCTTTCTGCTGTTTTTTTTTAGTTTCAGCCTACAGTTCATGACTAACAAGTTATGGTCAGAGTCTATATCTGCCCCAGAGTATATCTTGCAGTTTATAACCTGGTTCCGGAATCTATGTCTTACCATTATAATATCTATCTGATACCTTCCGGTGTCTCCTGGTCTCTTCCATGTATACAACCTTCTTTTGTGATTCTTAAACCACGTGTTTGTTACGATTAAATCATGTTCCGTACAAAATTCTACCAGGCGACTTCCTCTATCATTCCTCCTGCCCAGTCCATATTCACCTACTATTTTTCCTTCTCTTCCTTTTCCTACTACCGAATTCCAGTCTCCCATCACAATTAAGTTTTCATCTCCCTTAATTGTCTGAATAATTTCCTTTAGCTCCTCATATATTTCTCCTCATCATCGACAGAGCTAGTTGGCATATAAACCTGTACTACTGTTGTCGGTGTTGGCTTCGTATCTATCTTGACAATGATAATGCGATCACTGTGCTGCTCATAGTAGTTTACCCGCATTCCTATTTTCTTATTCATTATCAGTCCTACTCCTGTGATACCCCCAACTGATTTTGTATTTATAATCCTGTACTCACCTGACCAGAAATCCTGTTCATCCTGCCACCGTACTTCACTAATCCCCACTATATCTAACTTCAACCTATCCATTTCCCTTTTTAAATTTTCTAATTTTCCTACTCGATTAAGGGATCTAACATTCCACGCTCCGATCCGTAGAATGCCAGTATTGTCTTTCCTGATGACAACATCCTCCTGAGTAATTCCCGCCCGGAGATCCGAATGGGGGACTATTTTACTTCCGGAATATTTTACCCGATGCCATCATCATATTTCCATACAGTAGAGCTGAATGTCCTCCGGAAATGTAACAATGTTACATAGTTTTTGCAAACGACGATCCAAATCTTCAATAAAAAATCGGAGTTCGTATTAAAATTTCGAAGTCACCTCCTCCCTCTCCACACCGGTTTTGCTGCAGGCGGGTCAAGATTTATTTTAATGGGCAACCCTCTTGCAGGTGAACATCTTTTATTACAAATTTTTTGTAATCAGATTATTTTGTATTTTTTCAGATACTCCGAACAACAATATTAAATTCCTCACACTTGTGAATGTGATCCTCTATGGCCGTATTTACAACGTTTTTCAATGAGACGTCTGTTTTCTACACGTGTATTATTCCTTACTTAGGAACTGAGGGAGCTTTCTGGGCTCGCATCATGGAAAGACCAGTCTGCGACACAACTGATATTGATCTAAACATATTGTGAAGCACATCTCACACACGTTAAGCATAGCGTAAATGGAAGTAATGCGTACGTACAATGTAGTATAGAAAAATCAATCGTGCTGTTTAATTAAGGCTGCAGTATTATTTGTTTCTGTTATACTACATTAAATAAATAATACTAATAATAATAATAGTAATAACATCTATAACATTAGATCACATCCATTAATATTTCACATGGTAATTAGGACAAAGAAGAGCTGCAGCATATCTGGGAAAATTGAATTATTCGATATAAAGAAGTCTGGAGTATAGAGAAAAGCATCCTTACGAGCTGTTCCTACTCAAACAGCTACACGGAAACGGTTTCCAAAATCGGGTACGCAGACGTATACCTGGTTTTCATCATTCAGATTTGAACAGGGACATGTATGCTATTTCACCAATTACTCAAAAATTAGAAGACGTAATTTACATTGCTGGACTTATGGAAGTCCGCAATGGTTGCAACAGCGTCACGTACAGGCACAATGGGGTGTTAACGTATGGTAAGGCATTGTAGGATACCACATAATTGGACTAGTAAATTTGTCTCTGAGACTTAATGGTAGGCTGTAGTTTTAATCCCTACAGAAGGAGTGGAATACTGGACATCTCCTACGAGAAATTTCGTTTCGTTTAGTGGTAACATAGTGCTTTGAGTATGAAGGTGTACGACTAAATTATTGTTCAGGATTTAGGAAATACCTCAACGATGTGTACCAGATCGACAAAAATCGTGGTATTTGCATTCAGTGGAAAACAAGATTATTTTCATGGGGATAAGTGAAAGCCTGGGCCTACAAAACGGAACCGAAAAATGTAGCTATGTTAGAAGACCGAATACATCCTGCTTGTACTTCAGTATCTGCAAAAATATTATGATGTAGGCATGCTAATACCAAATGGAGCTTACATCAATGAATACTGACCGCTCATGCACTTCAATGTATTTATTATGAATAGTGGTATAATAAAGATATCCGTTTCATAAAATACGTCAAAGAAACATCAGTTATTATATTCACAATTGTTTAATGCAGTGACAAATGCAATAGAATTTTTTGGTATTGCCTAACGTGAAGCACGAACAGCTCTAATGTGTGTTGTTTATAAATTATATTTCGTATGTTGGTATGCTTTGAGAAAGATAAGAAATATTGCATGTCCTATTGCGTATTATTTTGGTCAAGAAGAAACATTCTTCTACACAAAAACATTTCTTTAGTCCAGGGATCGAACAAGGAAACTCAACTACAGCGAGCAAGTTTTCTAGTGGCGAGCCTAAGAACCAGCTGTTAAGCTATATCTTTCACAATCCGTTTTTAATTTTAGTAAGCTATCCACTTTGGTGGCGTGCAGTCCCCTTTTCTGCTTAGGCATATCTTTCAGTAGCTGTGGCATTCGGGATTAAATAAGGTGAACGGAGTACTGACTCATAAACTTCTAGCAGCTACTAAAAATCGACAATATCATAACATCTTCAAATAATTCATAAAAGAATTTTTAATATATAACACTGAAATGTTAACCTATTTCAGGATCCTAAAACTGTAAAAATTCTGTGAGGCCCACTACTCACATACATGTCTTTTATGTGCACGCCCCTTCAGAGACTTTTGCTTACCTAACCCACGTGAGTTTCGTAATTAGTAAAGTAGACCTATAATGTCACACTTACGTTTCTGACGGCCCCCTTAATGTTTTCCTTTAATTGTATAATTACTGAAAATAATTTCTATAACAACCATAAATGATATTAAATTAAAAGCAATAATTAGAATATATTATTCAGTAATTCAGAATTAAACATGTGAAAACAATAATAAAATTTACAATATGATTTTTATGTAATTTCTTATTACATATTTTATTTTTATTTTTATTATATTTTGTCCGATATCTTTGCAGTGCAGTCTTTAATTCTTGTTGTCGTGTTTTCGTAGGTTGTCCTAAAGACAATTTTAGCCTTTGTACAACATGAATTAAGAACTGAAACTGCTCAAACCTGTTGTAAAAATTTACATTTCAGTATCACACAACTATATTATTGATGTAGAGTATCAGTATTGCCAGTTAAATACAGGAGAATCATAATGAAGTGTTTGAAGCTATTTATGAATTTAAGTTACCAAGGAGATGATTTATTGTTATCATGTTCATTTACACAAAAATATCTCGAAAGTTAGTTGTAAGACATAGTGTCATGAATTCAAATGGATCTCGTGTCAGACTATTAATATATTTCGTAAAGATATTTGTAAGAACGTTAGGATTACGAAATGTCTTACCTTTCAGATTGTTTTATGCATCCGTAGTGCAATAGAAAATATTAATGTTTGATAACCGGAGGCGAGGTAATTGCGGCATCTGAAGCCTCCGATAGCGCCCATTAAAACCAGCGCGCCGCTTCCATGCGCAGTATCAGGTACCTTATGCTGCCGCCGACTTACGAGGGAGCTGTGAAGAACAAAAGACCTCCCATTCAACGAGATGCAAGGGCCCCTAATTTTGTGCTTGTCCAATGAATATATATATATATATATATATATATATATATATATATATATATATATATATACATCTTGTGTAGATTAAAGAAAGTACCAGCAGCTGTGTTTAAAGTATTTTAATTAATTAAGCCACCGGTTTCGGTGCTTCACTTGCAACATCTTCAGGCCCCCGTTATATAAGAGTCGCAAGTAACAGTGCATGTCGCTTGATACCTGTCAAACACGGACGAATAAATTTTCGGTTACCGCTGACAATAATCATCTGTTTTAAATGCACTGTTACTAGCAACGTTTACGTAATGGGGTCTTCAAGATGGGTCTAGTGAAGCACGGAATCCGATCGCTTAATTAATTAAAATATTTAAACAGAGATGCTAGTACTTCCTTCATCTATACAATACTTCAGCCATACCATTAATTATTGAGAGAATTAAACTTAGTATCTATATCTTGTCGAATTTCTAGATGACTGTACTTGTAATTGTATGTTCCGGACATCTAGCAGGCACTGAAGAAGCTTATCTATACGCTATTCAAGGCTCAAAAGTGTACAAAAATACGAGGCGCGTTTTTAAGTAAGTTCCGTTTTGTTGTAGACATTAGTAGTTCGCACACATACCGCAATGGGCGAGTGCGTCATGTACCGGTTTGCCTCGGGAACAACTGTACTCAGTTTCAGCTCTGTAGCTAACTTGTACGAACCTGTTCTGTGCTTTCAATATAAGATTATCAACTCGCCGCCGCGTGTGAGGCTCACTCATTGAATTTATTTTTGTCACCAAGGAACCTGTCTGCCGCAGAAATTCATCGACAGATTTGCGAAGTATACGGTGATACTGTTATGAGTAAAGGCAAAGTGCGTAAGTGGGTATGAGAATTCAAAGATTTCTGTGACAACGTCCATGATCAGGACCGCTCCGATCGCCCGTCTTCCACTACAGACGATTTGGAGGTTTCAGCTGAAGCGAGGATTCGTGTGAACAGAAGCTTCACAATAACAGGTTTCTCAAACGAATTTTCTGACGTGTCGAGATCAGTGCTCTACAAAACGGCAGTGAACTGCCGGTAAGTTTGTATGAAGAGTGTTTGGACAAACTTTGCAACTATGTCGAAAAATAGAGTAAACTACGTACTTTCTGAAAATAAATTTACTTTTTTGAAATAACCTTTCGTTGTGTACTTCTTTTCGAACGGATCTTACTTAAAAAACGCACCTCATATTATTACAATTTAATCAACATATTTCATTAAGTAATTCTATAATCTCAGTATATAAAATATTTTTATTAATCTCTTAGTGACTTTGTTATAGATAAACCTTTCCGACTCTTACTCCAGTGCAACGTAGCGTGTTGCCCACCCATGAAGTGTGTCATGTTCACTGCACCCAAATTGTACGTATCAACGAGTCAGCGAATGTGAATAGAGACATAGAAGTATAAACTCTTTGAAAGTCTACATCTACATGGGATACTCCGCAAAATCACATTTAAATGTCTGGTAGAGGGTTCTTTCTCCGTTAACATCTTTGTATAATTTTAGAAACTGTAAAGGTCTAATTTTTCGTTTCCCTTATTCCTGCTAGTACCTGTCATAAATTCCATGAAATGTAAATGATATATTGATAGTTGTTGATGTTTTCACTTACGTATTTCATATTTTGACTAAATGCTAAGTTGCACTTACTATTTAACCTTCAATTTTTAAACAACATAAGATGAGCGCATTTTATAATTTTATATTACCAGATGATGGTGGCTTAGCTCATTGAAACCACTCGTCATAAAATAAATAATTATTTGCGATCTTGGCTTGTACTTTTTATACAATTAATCAGATCGCCTCCACAACCTGCGATGTCAGGTTATGTAAATAAAAATTACGATGAAGTCCAAAATGCCTGAAAGATGACTCTCTCTAGGACACAAGTATGAAATTTCACTAACTAAATATTTCCGTAACGTCTTGTAACCGGTTATTAATTTATTGCAAACCTTTGATTCGATTACTGAAATTCTCAGAACCTTGGACTCATAAAAAGTTAGTGTATAAGTTGTAGATGACATATCCAAGATCTGGATTAAGATTATAAATAACTTATCGTAAAATTTGATTGATTAATAGGGTGTCCAACTTATCTTTTTCACCAGAGAAATCTCTCAAGCAACAATAGGTATTCAAACACGACTTTCACAGGAAGGAATGTAAATACTATGACACATGATAAATCGTAAACAAATTTTAGTTTCAATGGAAGTTAATGACATTTTAAATGGATGTAACACGTTATTTATTATGCAGCAAATAGCATGAAAATATTCAGAAAATGGCGTTGGTTACAACGCAATATCTCAGTTACATCCCCAGTTACTGAGAAGCAAAGGTGACGCTCAAACTAATGAATCACTCAGCTAGAGCTCATACAACGAGTCAAGCGTGCAACTCAAGCTGCCGGAAATCGTTCGCTTACTGCGTAGTTGATTTAGTTCAAGCATCACCTTTGATTATCAGTGTCTGGGGTGTGGGGTGTATTTGACATATTGCAATTTAGCCAACGCAGTTTTCTTTTCTCGATTTTTCATATTATTGACTAGAAAAGAAGTAATATGGTGCATTCATGATAAATAAATAAATAAATAAATTTTTGTTGGAAGTAATATTTGGTTACGGTTTAGAATATATATTAATATTTATTTTCATTAGCCCTTGCTGTAATTCCTTCCTCTGAAAGTCATTTTTGAAAATCTGTTGTCTCGCTGATATCTGGAGTGTAGATTTTAAGTGGCACACCCTGTATTCAAGCTCATCTATAGTAACAGCTGTCTATCTCTCTGCAAACCATATACGAAAATCTATTGTTGTGCTAGACAGTTTTCTGCAGACCTATTTCTTCAACCAAAATTCTGATGACACTATTATCAGAAGCAGTGTGACACACATGGAACACACATTCGGATAAAAGGCAGTGCATTTATTCGCAAACTGTAATGACAAGTATAGCATATTTTCTTCAACTAATCCACGGTTGAGCTATGCGTCCATTCAGAACTGGCGTCGTTTAAGTGCAAAGAAAGTCCTGCTTACAGAATACGTTATCATCTTTATTGATTATTCCGTCGATACTTGGAGGAACAATGACATATTAAAAACATAAATGCGTAGTATTTTTGTTCCACAATATTATTTACTTGCTTGTTATTAGCAGCTTTCGGCTTCTTAGGCCATCGTCAGATAACATCATACTAAACAGATAGTCCACAGGTAACATTGAAGTTACATATACAAAGATGGTTTTCCAAAGATATGTGAAATGCAAATTTTTGATGTGTATGAATCGGTACTACACAACAAACGTACTCCTACAAAACAAATGGATTTTAAATGAACATATCTTGTGCTACTATGGTATTAAAATATTAAAACTGTGTAATTACATAAGAAAGTATTGTAGGCAGGTGATGGTAGAAACAAAATGTGGGTTTGTTATGAATCAGTATCAATACCATACGTGGAGAGTAATAATAAAAAATAAAAAATACGTGGTCCGAATGGGTACATCTTACACCACTTAAGGTTACAAGTATTATAAAGGTGCAGGTGAGCGACGGATGATTGTAAAAGCAAACTGTAAATTATGGCAAGCAGGATAAAGGATATTGAGTATGGGTATGGAACACATATGACAAAATTACTTACACATAGAACAATAGGCCTATTATTAAGTTGACATAATTTTAGTAAAGGTGAATAATGGAATTGTGTCTGGTCATTAAGCTCTAGGTCAGGATTCTTGGACTGGTGTTTGTTAATAGCCAGAATTTACAACAATGGGAGTTTTCTACCCTTTTTCCCTTTATGAGAAAATCACATTTATTATCATAGGAATGGCATTCGATCAGCGCATGGTCAACAAAGGCGTAATCTTTCTTTTTCAATCTCCAGCTCCTTTCGTCCTCAGATAGTCTCGTGGCTATAGCCCTACCTGAATCGCCTACATATAGTTTGCCACAAAGGTTACAGGTAATTTTAGACACCACACTCTTTTCCAAATGTGGAATTTGGCCTTGCTATTGAACAAAATGTGGGCAACAGTATTTATGGTGTAAAAAGCTTGGTTGTATTTCCTGGATCCCAGTTTTTGGCAATTACCTTCGAAGGCTTACCTTCATATAGCATGGGAACCCACTTTTTATCACTATGACTTCTCTCCTCCTCCTGTGGAGGATACAGAAGTGCCTCTTTTTCCTGCTAAGTATGTTGTCAATCGGGGTGGGGCTATAACCATTGCTGTATGCTATTTCTTTGATTATTTTAAGTTCATATTCGAGATCTGCTTTTAGATATAGATAGTAAACGATGTACCATGGTGTGGATGTCTGCATGCTTGTGTGCTATGGGGTGTTGGGAACTTGCTGGTATTACTGCACCTGTATTAGTTGCTTTCCTGAATATGTTAAATGACCGTTTTTGCTTGGACCCCATATTTATTATAATCATTATTATTAATCAACCTCTGTGGTATTGATACTTATTCATAACAAACCCACATTTTGTTTCTACCATCACCTGCTGACAATACTTTCTTATATAATTACACAGATTTTATATTTTAATACTATTTTAGCCCAATATATGTTCATTTAAAATCCATTTGTTTTGTAGAAGTACGTTTGTTATGTAGTATCGATTCATAGACATAAGAAATTTACAGTAAACATATCTTTGAAAAACCATCTTTGTATATGTAACCTCAGTGTTACGTGTGGACTATCTTTTTAGTATGAAGTTATCTGACGATGGTCTAATAAGCCGAAAGCTGCTAATAACAAGCAAATAAATAATATTGTGGAACAAAAATTCGGCGTATTTCAGTTTTTAATATGAAAACGTTATTGTAACTGAAGCGTTTGGATACCTCTTAAGTACAAAGTATATAATAACATACGTTTCATGTGAACAGTCTGGGAAGCGACTCTTCTTCTACGAAAAGAAGTGCCAAATTACATTTCTATTTCAGCTGTATCATCATATTGCAAATCCGAGAATTCCTCTTTGGAAAAATTATCTTAGCAAAAGGCGGAAGGATCACTTTGTGAGTGTATAAAAAGCATTTTAGAAATTCTATTCCGTTTGTTTCAACACAACGTACAAAATGTCAGTGTAAATTTTCACGCTTTTTTTTTACTGTCAATAATACACTTTTGTGATCATGTTAGAATTTTTAACGCATAAAATTGACACCGTGGTTGCAAACACATATAATATTTTGGAAACTTTTTGCTTCCTTTGGGTAAAAGTGCTCTTATCATAATTTAATCTAACACATACAGTACAGAGATCAATATTGGATCTTTATTTCCAACCGGTTTCCACCCAGATTTGGGCCAACTTCAGGGTTTCGTCAGCGGCGTAGGGGCTGCGAGTCCTCAGGTGTTGGGCAGTGACAGCACCTGAGAACTTACAGCTTCTACGCCGCACCACACCATCTTGGAGAAGAAACCCTGAAGATGGTCCAACGTTGCGTTGAAACTGGTTGGCAATAAAGAACCAACATTGCGCTCTGGACTAATTTTTATGTATTAAAAGGCCAACATGAGTTTCATTGATAGCAACACGTTTAATAATGTTTTACTTTGAGTTAGCTATTACTCGTCGACAGCACTGTCTTTTTTTATTTTATTCGTAATAAATAGTGAGATGAAACAGTGAAATTTCTATGCACTACCGAAAAAGATCAGTACACCTGGAACGACGGCGTTGATTTTGATCTGATGACGCGAGAGGTCCCACAGGATTAGTAGGTGTACTATTTCAACTTCTCCCGTGTGCAGCGAGCGTAGTGACATGGCTGCCAAGCGTCTTCATTGGGTACCCCTTAATGAGCTGTGTGTATAGCATGTAAACTTGTGAAGAAGGACCCGAGCTTCCTAAAACCGTATGACAGGATTAAGACGAGTTCAAAATGTGGCCATCATATTGGCAGGATTGATCTATTTCCAACATTTGCTACGTCATTTGCGCAATGCTAATTGGTATTAATAGTCATGTGAAAAATCTAAGAACCGTAGAAGCCGTTCTGCAGGTACAGATGGAACAGACCAGCTCCAGTATTGTCGTCCGAGCGGTCTAAGGTGCCTTTCTGCGGAGCGTGCTGCTGCACGTCGTCGGAGGTTCGACTCCTCACTGGGGAGGTGTGTGTGTCTATGTGTGTGTGTGTGTGTGTGTGTGTGTGTGTGTGTGTGTGTTGTCTTTAGGTTAGTTTAACAAGCCTAGGGACTCATAACCATAGAAGTTAAATCCCACAGATTTACAAACATTGGATTTCAATATCGCTTTATGAGAGAGAACGTACAGGTATCACAGCAGAGATGGGCATGCACCCGCCTGGCCTTCATTCCAGACCTGCCGCTTCTTCGACTTGCACGGTACAACTGGGGCCGTCAGACGATCACTTAGAATGGCTAGGAATGATAATCAGTCACGAAAGAAAATTCTGTCTGCACGCAATAGAAGATCGCTTTGTAAAATGTTTGTATAGTCTATGGGACTTAACTACGGGGTCATCAGTCCCTAAACTTACAAACTACTTATGAACTAACTAAGACTAAGGACGGCACAAATATCCATGCCCGAGGGGGGATTCGAACCCCCGACCGTAGTGGCCGTGCAGACCGTGACTGAAGCGCCTCAGTCCCCTCGGCCAACGCGGCCGGCGAAGATCGCTTTCACGTACAACGTAAACACAGAGAGGATTTGAAATATATCTCGCTAAAAATATTTCCTTCAATTAATTGAAATTCGAACACAAAATCTGCGTACAATTAAGAACTGTATTTGGCGCAAAATACTAACCAGTAGATATATTCCATGTTAATGGTGTCGCTGCATTCAGATTTAAAGTTATGTGCTTGCATGTGTGTAAAAATTTAATCGGCGCAGCGAAAACAACGCAAGCAACACACCATTCAATCAATCTACTAAATAATTTTCACTGTACTGATCCTGCTAATGGTATCCGCAGTTGATCATAACTGTTGCAGACATGTTTCACTGATTTAATCCATGTTGACCCCATGGGTAGCACAAAATTGTGAAATAAATTTATCAAATCTACATTAAAAATCTCAGGGGCATTTTAGCATAGCTATAGATAAAAAAAATTCTTTTCCAAAGAATCATTATTTAATCTGCACATTAGTGATTGGGAAAGAAAAATGAACTTTGAAGAAATAAATCCAATTGCGAAATTAAAATGAAATTATCCTTATTATTAGTAAACATATTCACCATCAACACGTGTTAAAATCTGATGCAACTACAATCTTAAACAAAATCAGAGCAACAGGACAATGCGTCCGAACGCTACGACTACCTATCAGAGAGATAGAGCATCTGCCAACGGCAGCAACCGCTTCGTAGGACACATATGAAACAGCTAACAAATCGAATATATACAATAACATAATTTGAATATCTCCAACACACTATAATATCCAGAGAAGGGGAGTCATAACACCCCCCATTGCTGGTACCCCCTATAGCTTCTCCATTTGTTGTTAGCGTATCAGTAATTGAGATGACTTGGGATGGGTCACTACCCGTGACCCAATAGATTTCTTTTTTGCTGTGTGTCCTTATTAAAATAAAACTGTACATCACGAGCTCTTTTGATTAAAAATAATTTTTTTATTTCAATGACGATAATAATACATCTCCAATAATTCTAATCTTACTACAATTCATCATTCCTATAATCCAAATTCTTTTTCGTTAACTCTACGATGATTACTAGTTCTAACAACAAATGGCATGTTACACTAGTAATAAGATTTACCATTATTCTTGTTAAACACATCAAACACTTGAAATGTACGATAAGAAATAACGTCTCTGTTATTAAAACTCTCAAGTCTACCTTGCGCTTTTGAAGTATCACCATTACCACGAACAATTGCAGCTGTAATCCAACTATTACCATGACTCGTGGTAGTATCAGCTATTGTAACAGTAAACTGGAAAACACCACGACAAAACACACTATGCCCTTGCAGACACACTTGATTTCCTACATTATTAGTCGTATTCTTAATGTCAATATTATTAATTGCCTTAAACACAGTAAGCCGCGAACGCCTCATTCTCCGTCTACGAACCACACTGAACGCCTATCCGATCCAGACTGACCGCGAGAAACAGAGGATCTGCCAACGGCTGCAACCGCTTCGTAGAACACACATGAAAACTTTTTCATTAGATTGTTTAATAGAGAGCACTTTTTTATATCGATATATTCGCAGTTCTGCATTCAATTTAAAAATTGTTCATAGCGTCTTACATCATTTTATACAGAAAATGCAAATCATGACTTTTTTGAATTGTTCATTTTAGCGGTTTCGTTTTTAGGAGGTACATGTACACATTGTACTGCAGAGTGCATTCGTCCAAGACAGGGTCCCGTCCCAGACTTTGTGGTCTGGTGTGCGGTAATCTACCACTGTTTTTCACCTTCCGTATTTGTGGAGGGTGCGCTGACCGGCGCTCGGTTCGTGGAGAAGACTCGCTGTTTTGACATTTTTGCAACAGGAATGTTATTTGTTGTTCCAACATGATAATGCTCTCCCACACACTCTGCATAATATTTATCAGGTTTTGCAACTTGTATTGCCAGCATGATCTCCGTATTTGTCACTAATCTAGCACATGTGGCGTATGATGGAACGAAAACTGACACATGGCTGCTCTTGTTGAAGTGTGTGAACAGCTCGAGCAGACTTGGAATAATTTATCCCAAGACAGTGTTCGCTATTTTGTATTATCGAATAGATGGCGAAATCAGAGCCTTCATTATCGCCCGAGGAGGGTACACATCGTACTAATAACGGTGTTTCAAGTTGTACCGCTTGAGATATTGATCTGAAATCGGAATAATTTCATATACTCCTTTTGTAATGTTTCAACAATATGTCTTCAGTAAATTGGAAAAATCTGAGAGATTGTTCATTTTTTTCTTTTTTTTTTTTTCGTCGTTTACTTTTTTGCAGTTTGGTGCTTTCTTATAAAATTTACAGAATGTTGCATAAGGTAGTGAAGATCATTTATCCCATACAAAGGCCCACGCAATATGTTTCAAATATTAATGAGAACGTATGTGTTGTTACGCTGGCTGTGACGTAGATTGATAAAAAGATGAAAATAAGGAACACATAGACTCAGGTTAATGTGTGTGGACACAGGTTAACAAGTTAAATCCATTGCTTTTCAATGAATATATATGACTAGAACACTGTGATTCGTAAACAGGAAATACGTTTCGTGGCGAACGTTCTTCAATGTCGTTCTGTTTCTCTATCGAAGAAAGGGCAAATTATAACTAAAACCAAATGGACGAGATGTTAAACTAGAATTTCAACTGTGTGGATTTCAGAAGACCACGGAGATAAGGAGAGGAAATTGATGCGACAGAAATTCAGTCACGATAGGCATTTTAAAAAAAATATAGGAATATCAATAATGAACTTTTAAAATGCATTGGGATACCCGTATAGGTGAGAACGAAGAATAGATTTAGCCATACTATTACATTACCATAACTAGTACAAGTTTCAGAAAAGGCCAAATTTGTTCTCATTCTAATTCCAATAGGGCCTACGAACCTCATATTACATACTGCAGTATGTATAAAACCAAACCTGAAGAAATTCACTTAAAGAAAGTTGAATCTAATATACCTACATAATTATTGATTTTTAGACGAATTAATGGAAGTGTCTGCTAAAAGTTTGTGACAATTGTATCATTCATGAAAGTAATGAATTGTTTATGATTTTAATCTCTAAACTTTTTAATATTTGTCACTTGTTGACAGTCGATGGTACATAAACAATCATTTTAATACAACGGGAAGTGTTGAATTTCATCGTACATATCATAATGTTTTAGCTACTGGTGAATACTGTTCATGTACAACAAACAATAAAAATTCTTCCCAAGATCTCGAACAGATATTGTTCCAATCATCGTTATAATTAAGAATGTTGACCTTCTAGCTCAACTGTGGTATTCTTAGAATTTGCCGTCTGTCTAGATTATATACGAAAAAGAAATATAGTTACTTGCCAAACAAATTTTACTTTATAAACATTATTGTTATCTAAAAAGCTATAGAAGTACTCTATGTTCTTCTTTATGCATGTTGACGTTATATAGAAATTAAATGTGAGAGGCGTGTAAGAAATTGATTGCCAGGAAGTATTACAAAAAACATTTCTCAATAATTGCCTATAGGAGACGAAATGAACGGATAATAATTTGAAATTTAGATGGGAATTTTCAACCGATGAACGCTAATATTTTAAACCGGATATCGACATTGGTTGATTGATGCTTTCTGATTATGAAGTTTCCCAGCAATGGACCATTTCTGCAGTGATTTATTAACAGGGTTATTAAAATAACGCCAACTCAAATGAAAATATCGGTGTTGAAGTAGCGTCCTATATGGGTCATTATTTTCTCAGCAATAAGCCGCACTGTTATACATAATCTCTTCCACTCACATCCGTACAACCTAACAATTAAACAATTATAAATTTCGAGTCTTTCGTCAAAGTACTTAAGTAAAACTTTATGAAGGAAAATCTGTACAATTACCACTAAGTTCACGCCGCATGAGTAGTTAATCAGAATTTACTTGTGGTAAGCCAAACTTGTCACGTGTAGGTAAGAAACACAGTAATTTAATTTAAAATCTCCAAAGGAATAGACTGTTTGCGCATATTCCTGTACAGCCTATTATTTACTAACTTGCACCAAGTCTTCACTACATGTGCACCTTTTGTTCTTTCCCCATTGTGTTAGGAGATTGTCTCTGGTAGTATAGGCTGAGAGTAGCGCAGCATTGGAGTTCTGATTGCACTCAGAGACTTCTTTGGTTGGTGTTCTGTTACCTGTGACAAAACTAAAGAAACTGATGTTCGATATGGCTTCGACTGATGCATATACAAAACGTGATGACCTAGGTGTGCATGGAAGTGAACTAAACTGCATACAATGAAAGTGTAAGTTTATTACAGACTAGTTTATATGCCCGTGCTTCGCAACGGTTGTTAAAGAAGGTCCTGTGTATGCCATGGTTCTTTGGGTTCCGGACGTAGGCCAGCACAATCCTTGTTGGATCTCTCTGTCAATAAACTCAGTTCTCCTAGCCAAGATGTGAAATTTAAGTAGAAGTCATTGTCGAAAACGATGAATGTTCATAAAGATTTTCATACTAAGAGTGAAATTAAGTCCGTGCTTCGCAACAATGTAAATTCAATGTTAGGTTGTGTTCATAAAGTTACACATTGCAACAGCAGCACCGAAAGCGGCTGGCAAATTACAATTCTGAAAACGATATTGCATAAGTGCGAATATTGATTTGTAACATTTTTCACAAATATCTTCTTGAATAGGAATTTGGAATGAATTGGAACACTGTGTTGTAATGTTACCTTTTTTATCGCTGGTGTTGTCACAAGATCAAAGTTGAAAACCGGAATTGAAATTTAAATAACCGTAAGATCAGCAATGAATATTAATTTTTGAAATGGTTATCAGTTCTCAGTAGCAATGTAAGTTAAAAATTACGACAACACCAGAAAGCACCATTACATAAGAAAATAGCGGAATAAGTTACCTGGTATGCATTCATTGGTGGAAGCCGTGACACTGCAGTTGAACCTCTATGAATTGATTAATATCTTCGTTCTCATAAACTGATGCTTGGTTTCATGACTATTAATTATTAAAGTTTTAAGACCGTGTGTAATTCTGATCCCTGTGGTTATCGAAAGTTAAAGAAATTATCGGACTTCGCTTTTAACAGAATGAAGATTTCCTGCAGGCATTGAATTCAATGTTTAATATAAAATGAGAGTAAATAAATTTAGCATCGAGAATGTTCTTTTGTCATCATGAGACAATAGGCAACAATGACCAAGCATCAATTTACTAATATTGCTGAAAATAAGTCATCAATTAAATGAAAGATGGGGAGAAATAGTCATTATTTAAATAAAATAGGAATTCCAAATGAAAGTTAAAGTTTATTACGTAAAGGGTGCTAACCAGAGCTCACACTTACTTGATTATGGAGGTCAAGTAAAATACGTCCGCTCAGTACAAAGGTAGAAAAACGAAAGACGACAAGCGACTCCGTTTTCTCTCCAGATAGTTTGAAATAGTTGAAGGTATAACTTGAAACAAGGATAATCACAGATTTATTGGCAGAGAGAACGAATGCTAGCAAGAAGCGTCGCAGATATAATTTTCAATAAAAAAAATATTAATGTATCGCTACAGTGTGAATCATGAGACTTTATACAAAAGAGTTTCGCGTGAAAGTGCTGGTCATAATGAGATGTGACAACAACGGATGTATCTGATTAGGTAAAATTTGACTTTCTATCCTGGCGGCCTCGTGTTTTTATGACCGAACCACATAGAGTGTAGGTAATTACTGCTGTTCCTGCTGTACGCTTGATTTCACGACAAAATATTTGCGTGGCACGAGATTGGCTTATGACGATGTCACATGATTGTCGTTATTCAACATATGTTGCCAACATTATTACAGGAGGCCGCCGGAATATGAGTAGGACTACGTCGCATAGAAGACCCAGCTGTCAAACTATAACACCTTTCACAGCAGAGAGTGTCGCGGCTGTATGTATCAGAGATCACTGATTAGCACAGACCAGTGAGCTTACTGGCACAGGCATATCAATATCTATGGCCTAAGAGACATTCATTAATGTTTGTATTTCCACCACGCTTCCACGACAGTGATCAATGTTTCACGAGTATTTTTATCTTTGAGTCTATCTGGATTTTTATCTTCGTTTTGTGTCTCTGTTCATAGTCGGTAATGTGTGGTTGACGGAAACATGTGATCTATAAAAAAATGCATATTTCATATTCCTCGTCGTTATTAAAGTCTGAAAGGACCGCATTGTCTGACGATGGAAAGAATAAACAGATTTTGACTCGTGCCGTAAAGTTCGCAAGTCACAGAGTACAGAGCTTTTCCTAAGAGTATTTATTGCATATTTTGCGAATTTTTGGTCGTCACACTCACCCACTGCCACGCACCGCGACCAAATTGCCTTACTAACATCATTGGACCACCACAACCACGAGTGGGTGGCAGTATGTGGTCATGGAGAAAAGTCTGTCAGCACGTGCACACACAAGCCTTTTATATATAGATATAGATTGAGATGGAAAATACAGGGCCACTGGAAGTTACAGATGTACGTGTCACATCAGTTCTAGCCGCAATGATTACCTTTACGCGGTTTTGAATGACGTCCAACAGCGTTTGGATTGTCCCCTGAGGCTTGTTTGACAACAAGTTTTGCCAGTTTCTCTTCAATTTAGTATGGAAGTGATAAAGAGCCGCCTTCCAAAGCTTTAACACATAAGCTCAGTGATGTAGAGATCAGGGGATCTTATTGGATACCGGGGATCTCAAATGCTTACACACGAATAATGAACAAGCTTGTATTATTGTCAAACTGTCCCAACGTGCTGAACCAGTGGTTATAGAGTGTACAGATACAGAATGTTTGTGACGAACACGCTGACCACGACTAAAAGTAAGCTGAACCCTTAACATGTGTCTATCCACACGATGATGCCAGAGGGGTAGACAGATATTGAAAACACCGTACAGTGTACTACATGTTGTTGCGAGTTGGCATCACTTGCTACTTGTTAACACTAGTGGCCGAAGGGGACTGAGGCGCTCCAGTCACGCTCTGCACGGCCACTACGGTTGGGTGTTCGAATCCCCCCCTCGGGCATGGATATTTGTGCCGTCCTAGTTCGTAAGTAGTTCATAAATAGTTTGTAAGTTTAGGGACTGATGACCCCGTAGTTAAGTCCCATAAACTATACAAACATTTGAACATTTGTTAACACTACACTTCAATGCACTGAACAATTGACGTACGATATCTTGGACGTTGCCTTGCAATATTATACAAGTTTTGTTCTGCGGCGATCAACGCGAATGATCTGACTGTAGTTATTGTATATTCTTTTAATATCTTTCTGACCTCCAAGGATGCCAAATCGATGTTGCACAGTGACGAAAACGGATGCACTGTTTATCGTTTCATTAGCGACAGTATCGCCTATAATTACAGCGTAGAAAAACAAGTTAATACATTATCGGAGAAGAGAAATAGTTGGCGAAACACGTGGTTCCCGAACAACGACTGATGAGCATAAACAACTAATGCGACTACACAACGCGGCAAATGCGGCTACGAAATTAAACACTTAATTGAATAATACAGTGTGGATAAAATGTTACGGTTGGAGCATAGTATTCATTGAAAGGATGCAGTGGTTAACTCCTTAATGACGGAAACCAATGCAAAGCTAGAAGGAAGTGTTGCCACGATCTTTAAATCTGGACTCTTGACGAGTAGAGGTATGAGGTAGAGTCCGAAAACCATCATTTACATTGCTTTCAACTAAACAGCGGTTTATATTTAGAAAACTTGAAAAGAGCCTTACTAACGGTATGACTGCTTCCTACACTGAAGCATGATGGAAGTAACCACATGATAAGGGATTCTATACCGTAGTATTGAATTTGTCTATTACCTTCACTATATCACATTGATTATTGACAGCAAACTACTAATCTACTATATTCCTAACAGAGAGCCAAAAATGTTCAGATTTGCTTTGTGCAGCATCAGAAAAGTACTAGACCGAGCGAATACTGCGCACTGTTAGTGGAAAAAAAAAAATACTTATGAACAAATGGAAGTCAACTTGAATATTTTCGCATAGCTTTCTTCAGAATCAATCAATGCAAGTGTTTGAAAGCGCAAATGAAAGAGTTTAATTCGCTGATTGTTGATAGGCCAAAAATAACTGGGTACTTTAATTAGAACCGAAGATATCATAAAACAAACCCATTAAAATATTCAATGCAAGGACCGAAGGATACCGCGTTTTAAATAAATATAAAGACTGGAGAGACTTAAATTAATTCTGATACTTGATAAGAAATCTGCGGATGCATACCTTTCGTTTAAAACAAAAATGAAGGAATTAGGGCGGGTAGTTTCGTCTGGCCGACTGACTTTAGTTTTCGTAGATTATTTTAATATGAGGTACGTGAACCATTAAGGGCCACCTAACGTTTAGGAATTTGGTACGCAGTATGTGTACGTGATAATATTCCGCGACCGTATTTGTACCATCCTACAACTATATTCAGTTCAAAAATTAATTAAAATGGAAAGTTTTAGTAACCAATATCATCACTTTAAAGAAAATTTTTAACCCCTGCAAGTTGGCCTTGTTAGGAGACCCTTATCCTAATATGGCCCATACCCACAACTAGTTCATATTAACATTCTGGGCCACGTAAATAGCAGGAAAACTATTGGAATACACTGCAAGTGTCATAATGTAATTTTATTTTAGACATAAGTGGCATGAGATGATACATAGAAATTTATATTAACTTTTTTACAAATTACTTACTGTTGGTAAGTCACATACTGGTTGTTACTCTTAAGATTAATAAATTTAATAGCAACCAACATTCTTATGACAGCAGTAGGTTTCCTTATCGTAAGTTAATAGGACCATAAGTTTAATTATTACATTTTCTATTATGGCCATTATTGAGAACAACCAGTTTCAAATGCGCATGTGTTTATTGTTTAAAAAGAAAATTTTTATTAGGAACATTATGCAACTATCTTAATACACCACAATTTTGAATTAGCCCTGATTCGTTGAACGCCTTAGCACAAGTGAAAGTAAACTGGTCGGCACGAGAGCGAGTGCGGAAGTAGTTGTTGCCTTGTCCACTAAATGCCACAAGCTATCATTACCAACGACATTTAGCGCTGTTTTCAAACTTTCTATGCTATAAAATGAGAGTGGTCCCCATTAGGAACCGGGCCTTATTTGGTACATGTTCCTTGTAAGATGAGACATCTTTCCTGGTCAGCAAACTTGCGATGTCTTAACGTAATTTAACCGTTATGAGGAGGTTAAAGCACAACTTGAGAATCAAATTTACAGAGCAAACAACTGTGAAGTAATTGGCGGACATTTTGCTTCGAGAATGAGTACAATTCTTTTGGAAACCATTAAGACACATTATGAATCTATTCCTGGAATAGTTAACACATTCTAACACACCAGTGGCCCACCTCATTACTACTAAAATAATATTGGGTCTATGTCAGGTGTCATATTACTTTTCTTAAACTCTGTATGTGTCTGTCCACAATATTGGTAAGGACGTGCCTCTGCCCTTGACGCCAAAATGTAAAAACTTTTACTCCCAGTTACCTGCCAGGTCCACAACATCGATGGAGTCCAATTTCCTGAAGATGGTCTAAATAAGACTGAAACTAGTTGAATAAAATAAATTATTGCGCTCTAGACTGTTCTTTATTCATAAACTATTACAAATCCCTTGGGCCAAACTTAATCTACCCTAAGGACAAAAGTCCGATGGAGAACTGGAACCTCCTATGGCAGGTAACATACAACCAACAACCAATCGGCTATTCCCGCGCAGCCTGACGCCACAAAACCCTTACACGATGCTCATCGGAGATTATGGAGTGAGACGCTATTCGTCCTGTGCCCGTGCCCCCCCCCCCCCCATGCCATTGCAGTTATATCAGACGAACTGGGTGGTAGGAACCAAATCCGACATATTGGCTTCACCCGGTACCACTCTATCAAATGTATTCCTTAGGCGGACAGGCTTTGTGATGCATCGGTTATGCTCCTACCACATTCGCAACAATGGGACAGTGACAACATTTATACCCTCTTATGGGTCTTGTATACAACGCAGAGGCGTGTAGAAGCAATAAATTAGTCACGTATCACTGGTATGGGTGTATAACGAAATTGGACCACTACTTTTGGGTGCATAACTTTATTTGTCAGGCATTATGGATGTAAGGGAATTTTCCCGCTCACTAAATGGTTATACACTTGGTTAGCCCCTTTCAATAAGCTACTTCCTCTGGAGCTTACAGAGTTCCCCAAGCTTTCTGATGCCTCTCCCATTCCGATTGATTCGTCCTTCAGGACATTTTTTTATGCGAAATGGTGACCAGTAACGCCATAGTGAATCCCCTTTGGACGTCGACTCCATGGACGACATGTTTACTCCTTATACCTCAGGCAGAAGGCCACCTGTTTATCGTAACTCTCAGCCAGCAAAAGCTGCCTCAACTGTAGTTGATTTACCGATCCGCATAGGCGCAAACGGTATCCGTCCTTGCAGTTGGAAGCTCCAATGGTAGTCTGGTTTGATAAAATCTATCTATGACCGTGGGATCACGGACCTCGTACATAATAGAAAAGGAACTAATGGGAGCGTGAACAATAGAAATTTATTTTTCTCAACAAAAGAACTATAAGGCGTAGTAAACAGCACTACATCAATGTCAACACAAAATTCTTCTGCTTCTAGTCAGAATTAGTCAACCACCACGACGTCGACGGTCAGGAAGCACTCTTCCAGTCCATTCACAGTCCCAGGTCGAATCTGCACGTGGTGATGTTACCGGCCCGGAGCGACATGTTTATAGGTCGAGGTAAAAAAAAACGTTCAAATGTTTGTACAACTTATGGGACTTAACTACGGGGTCATCAGTTCCTAAGCTTACAAACTACTTATGAATTAGCTAAGACTAAAGACGGCACAAATATCCATGCCCGAGGGGGGATTCGAACCCCCGACCGTAGTGGCCGTGCTGACCGTGACTGAAGCGCCTCAGTCACCTCGGCCACAGCAGCCGGTAGGTCGAGGTCTTCATCATCATCATCATCTTCTTGTTCTTCTTCTTGGAGAGAGTATTACACACAGCCGCAGGCAGGAGAGAACTGTCTGGAGTTCTATCTGGTCGGGCTTATACAGCCAGCCCGGATCGATCTGGAAACCTCTTGCCGGCCGCGGTGGCCGAGGGGATTGCAGCGCGTCAGTCACGGTCTGCACGGCCACTACGGTCGGGTGTTCGAATACCCCCTCGGGCATGGATATTTGTGCCGTCCTTAAAAGTCCCATAAAAAAAAGAAACAACAACCTCTCTGCAACCGGCACAGTTATGAGTTACAGAGTGTTGTTGTGGTGGTGGCTTCTGCGTAATGTAACTGCCGACCTCGGTGTCTGCCGGGGTAGATTATCCAGTCCCGCTCTGTTGTGGTGTTTCGCGGGTTGCGTGTACCCAGCCTGGCAGGCGTTTGCGACGGCTGGCGGAACAGGAACCTAGACATACGAAAACACTTTCTGCCCAGTTTCGTTAGTGGTACTCTACGGAAAGGAATAACGAGACACTCAGACGGATCTCCAGCCTTCTTGAATGTAGATTCCTCGACCTCTGGTATCAGCTGTAAGAGCTCTTTGCAGCTACGAGTTGCTAATTAGTTTGCAATTTCACAACTGTGACGGAAAGATAAAAATAATAAATAAAGTTGCTGTCAGTCTTAAAACTTTAAGTCACACAAATAATTTTGAATACGATAGGAATTTAAATTTGTTGTAATCTTTATTTATTGCCATACTAGCACATTACAATTAAAAAAAATTCTTAATTCTTATTCATTTGTTACAAAATTTATACAGAAGTTGTTTCACTGTGAAATCACTGTCATACAAGGGAGTTTTCAATGTCATTCAAATACAGTAATTTAGGATTTTTAACATTTATTATTAAACTCATATTAAACCTTCTTTTAGACTTTAGCTATAAAAGAAGGTTTAAGTGAGCTAAAACGCAGTTTCTGTTGTATTGCACTAAATCTAATAATGCCCTGGGCCTCTGCTGTATCCCTGGTGGCAGGCGGTGGCTTTGGGGCCGTGTGCAACAACACCGCGCTGATTCCAAGCAGCGTAATTACTCGTAGACGATTTGAGAAAAGGCGCACCTTATCTGGGCCAGGAACAGTTAGACAAGCTGGGGAACTGGGATTATATGTCATTCCATAACCATTATGTTCACAAAAAATGCTACTTACTGCAAGTACGTAAAATTATTATTTGAGGGTTTCTTTTAAAAAAAAAATAAAAGAAAGACTTTTCGATAATTTCCTCGATGTTCTTTGTGGATCGACCTATAGTAACGGTTTTAAACTTATTTTCTTTGTAAAGAGTTGTGCTTTGATGTTATCGAATATATTTTACAAACTGTAAGGTGTGAGGCTCCAAATATGGCTTCGAAAAATGTGTACTTCTCTTGGGCGTGTTTTCATAAACCAGCTATTTAAAGTTCTGTGTAATGTAAATAATGCTAATGAAAGAAATTGCTGACATATTTCACGAATTTAAGTAACAATAATTTTTTAAGCAGCCACCTGGACCGGAGAAAATATTTGTTTTAAATGAATCTAGTAGGCATAATTCATAACTGTAGTTGTTTGAAGTTTCCATGGAATTAAAAACGGAATTTTTGAAAAAAGTTTTGTAGATAAAGTTTCGTTGTGTTCCATCACTTATTTCATTTCTGCAAAATATACATCAAAGATATCACACACATGTACATCAATAAACAGTTATATTCATAGTTGAGTTCAACAAAATAAATTTTTTTTCATAGAGTATACCATATGTTGACAGAGGATAATTTTCTTTTGGTTTTGCTTCTATTTTACTCATATATATTTCCAATGATGCTTCTTCCTGTTTCTTAACATTTTCAATTAGGCATGTTACCGAAACTTCTGAAGAAATTCATTGATTTCAGTCTTTCATTAAATGTTTTGTCTTCATAGTTTCTGTAAAGTGAGTGTATTGCCAGTTACTCAAATAGATTGATTTTAAGTTTCTTGTTTAGTAGGTGAACTGCTTTGACATTAAGCAGAATATCAAGTTACGCAAGTAAATATAGTCATCATTATTTCACGATCATACTAAAATTTGTTTCTCTTTGATTATTTAATATATTTCATGGTTGTCATCTGGTAGTCTAATAATTATTGGAAAACATTTTCATCTGAATGAAATGACGGATTACGAACGCACAGTGTTAGAGATATTATTTACCCATTTGCACGCAGTATTGTGAACCACTGAGAGTAAAATCTCATTATAATGAAATTCAATGTCTTCTTGATTCTCGAGCAAAAGGAGTAATTACTCTTGTTCTGGTTGATCTGAAAGCAGGATAATGTTGAGATTCATACGCTAACTTTAGGAAGACTTATACTTGTCGTCGAGTCGGTAATTAATCACGAGTGCTTTGTTATTACTGATCGTCTGAGTTATCAATTAGTAAGGAACGCAGACTTGCAAATTAAGACGACTTCGAGAATTTAATGAATGTGAGACATAAGCCAGAACTCTGGATACTGGCGTATAGTAATCTGGAAAAATAAAACAAGTGGCACAAGGAGATGTCAGTAGCGACTATGTGGAGCTGAAATTAAGAAGACCCATCGAACGTGTACGAAACATGGCGGATATTGTTCTACTGTTCCTTTCAAATCATTCTTTTATTAACTTTCATCTTTCAGCCTACACCTGAATTGGACACTGCTGTCAACTGATACTGGTATAATTAATTTTTGTATATTACGACAACATCTTTAACGAACTTTTTGTATGTATAAGTAGGTACCTTACTGAGTGTAGAAATGATTGCTTTGTATTAGGAAATCATCTAACTGGTATATGGTAAATGAAAATATCAGTAATGTTGGAAATACACTTCGCGGTTTGCCGACGGAGAATATAGTGCAGCCGGCCGAGGTGACTGAGGCTCTCCAGTCACGGTCAGCACGGCCACTACTGTCGGGGGTTCGAATCCCCCCTCGGGCATGGATATTTGTGTCATCCTAGTTTGTAAGTAGTTCATAAGTAGTTTGTAAGTTTAGGGACTGATGACCCCGAAGTTAAGTCCCATAAGCTTAACAAACATTTGAACATTTGGACAAAGTGTAACTTACAATAAGAAAATCATCAAATACGCAACGCAAGATGGCGTATGCCAGAGACAGTTCTGGGCGAGGAATGTCACGTGACATCTGCGAACGGCTGATTTTCGTTAATTTAATGGAGGGTGTCAAAACTCCGTTATTTTTGCCAATATCTCTCAAACGATACGAGATATGAAAAAAAAACTAAGTTGTAGAGAATTTTCTCCTCTACAAATTCGTTTATTCAATTTTCGCGTCAGATGAACGGTTCATTTGCAATTAAAATTACATTAGAAAAGGTTTTTTTGGGTATTACTACCGTATTTCTTGTCCGAAATATTTCACAAAGCGAGGTTCTGGTCTCTGGTAGCCAGCAATTATGTCTGCAAAATTTGGTGCCGATCGGTTTAATGGTTCGACCTAAAAAGTGGGAACACGTTACAGCCAGACAGACATTGTCAAATCGCCGTTATTTTTGCAAATATCTCTGCAACGATACAAATTAGGAAAAACAAATAATAGAGCGAAGTTGTAGAGAATTTTCCCCTCTACCAGTTAGGTTATTCAATTTTCGTGTCATATGAACGGTTCGTTTGCAATTACAATTATATTACAAAAGGTTTTTTTGGTATTACTACCGTATTTTTTGTCCGAAAAATTTGAAAAATGGAGGTTCTGGTCTCTGGCGGCCTAAAATTATGTGTGCAAAATATGGTGCTGATCGGTTGAACGGTTCGTCTTAATAACAGGGAACACGTTACGGACGGACAGACAGACAGACATAGATCCCAAAATCGCTGTTATTTTTGCAAATATCTCTGAAACGATACGAGATGTGAAAAAAAACATAAGAGAGTAAAGTTCTAGAGAATTGTATCCTCTACACATTCGGTGTATTCAATTTTCGTGTCAGATGCATGGCTAAGCCGTTATTTTCATTTAAATTTCGAGCTGTCAAAAGACGATCGCAAAGCCCCACTTTTAGTGTTACTACCATAACCTAAGTGGGCCAATAACAACATTAAGAAATCTTTGGGAGGTGCTGGGGAGGGGGGAGCGGCTTTAGCCCTCCCTACCCCCACCCCCTCAATCTCCGCGTGGATTCGCCACTGCTGCTAACCAGACACACGTTCACATTGTGCTAAATAATATTTATTTCATTTAATTGTAATACTCCCAGTCCAGAGTGTGGGAAGGTTGAGGAAAAATGCGGAGGCCGGGACAGGGCATAAGCGCAAATGGTGGATTGGCAGCTGAAGAAGGGGATAATGATGAGGATCGCCGTAAGTGTGAGTCAGCAGATTGGCGGCGGTGACTGTCGTGTGAATGGCGGCAGGAGACAGGGAGGCGCTGGCTGGCGCCTGCTATCGGCAGCCCGAAATTAATGCGCGTGGCGCCACGGCGGGCGAAAGCAATTACGGCGTGGACGGGCCGTCAGGGCGGCCTGCACAGTGGACCGCACGGCGCCTGACGCCGAGTGCGAGCCACGCCGCTGCCCTACACACGGCAGCGCCAGGCTCAGCGCGTGACGCGGGTTGCAGCCCGCGCTACCAGCAGGCGCGCGAGACGACACTGCGCGCCTGTATTTGTTTATTAGTTTATTTATTAGCCTTTCAGCATGTTCACCACGCAATTGGCTTCGTCATATGCGGTTTTACATATACATCTTAACTTTTTAGATTACAAATTGATTACATAATTTACAGCACATCCGCATTCCAAAGAAATCAGGCGCAGACAGGTGTGGAAATTACAGAACCATCATTTGATAAATCATGGTTGCAAAATTTTAACACCAATTATCTACAGGAGAATGGAAAAGCTGGTAGAAGCTGACCTCGGGGAAGATCAGTTTGGATTCAGGAGGAACGTAGGGTCCCGGGAGGCAATATTCACTTTACGTCTTATCTTAGAAGATAGATTAAGGAAAGGTAAACCTACATTTTTAGCTTTTGTAGATTTGGAGAAAGCATTTGACAATGTTGACTGGAATACACTCTTTCAAATTCTGAAGTCAGCAGGGGTAAAATATAGGGAAAGGAGAGTTATTTACAACGTGTACAAAAACCAGACCGCAGCTATTAGAATCGAAGGGCATGAAAGGGAAGCATCAGTTGGGAAGGGTGTAAGACAGGGTTGTAGCCTTTCTCCGATGTTATTCAATTTGTACATCGAGCAGGCGGTGAAGGATAGCAAGGAAAAATTTGGAATGGGGATTAAAGTTCAGGGGCAAGAAATAAAAACATTGCGTTTTGCTGATGACATTGTAATTCTGTCAGAGACAGCAAAGGACCTGGAAGAGCAAATGAAGGGAATGGACAGTGTGTTGAAGAGAGCGTATAAAATGAACATCAACAAGAGCAAAACAAGAATAATGGAATGCGGTCTTAGAAAATCAGGTGATGCTGAAGGAATTAGATTAGGTAATGAAACAATGAAGGTGGTAGATGAGTTTTGTTACTTGGGTAGTAAAATAACATGCGATGGTCGCAGTACAGAGGATATAAAATTCAGAATGGCAATGGGAAGAAAAGCATTTTTGAAAAAGAGAAATGTGCTAACATCTAATATTAATTTAAGTGTAAGGAAGTCTTTTCTGAAGGCATTTGTGTAGAGTGTTGCCTTGTACAGGAGTGAAACATGGAAGATAAGCAGTGCGGACAGGAAGAGAATCGAGGGCTTTGAAATGTGGTGCTACAGAAGAATGCTGAAGACTAGGTGGGTAGATCACATAACTAATGAAGAGGTACTGAACAGAATTGGTGAGAAAAGGAATTTTTGGCATACCCTGAGTAAAGGAAGGGATCACTTGGTAGGACACATTCTTAGACATCGATGAATCGTAAATTTAGCATTGGAGGGAAGTGTGTGGGGTAAAAATCGCAGAGGGAGACCAAGAGACGCGTATAGTAAGCAGATTCAACTGGATGTGGGTTACCTTTCTTATGAGGAGATGAAAAGGCTTGCTCAGGTTAGAGTATGGTGGAGAGCTGCATCAAACCAGTCTCCGGACTGAAGACCATAACAACAACAACACATTATTACAGTTTTTATTTTACATAAATAACTATCTGTCATTATACACTTAATTGCTATCAATCTATGAATATAATTTAATTGTGCATGTTCTCCAAGTTACTTTTAAGGTATTCTTCAACTGAGTAATATGGCGTGTTTTTGAACCTTACCTCTAACACTGTTTTAAAATTACTTAATGTAAGGATTTTTACTGACTGTGGTAGCTTATTATATAATTCAAGACCTAGTTTTTCGTGGCTATTTTGTATCAGGGACAGTCTTGAATACGGAATTTCTAACATAGTACTGTTTCTAGTATTATGCCTATGTACATTCACACTGACAGTAAATTTATGTATATTTTCTTTTATATGTATTAGACAGTAGTACATGTAGAGATTTGGGAGTGTCATTATACTGAGCTCACTGAAGTGTTTCCTACAGGATTCTCTAGGTCGCAGCCCTTGTACACATCTAACAGAAAATCTGTAATTTTTTTTACACACTGTCTCAATTCATACAATAGAAAAATCACACATGCGAGTTTGCTATATACTTGTTTTATTTGATCATCCCAAGAAAGACTTGATCTATTTTAAGGCCCAGCATTTTAACACATTGATTGTCTTCTTTTCGTACCTTTAAGTTAAAGTACATTGCCTCAGTTTTTGTTATATTTATACATAACTGATTTGCTTTACATCACCGATTACTTTTTTCAAACAGTTGCTTATTTTTGTCTTTCACTATCTGTTTATTTTCACCAGATATAATCATTGTCATATCATCTGCATGCAGCATATTTTTACAGGATATATAATTTGGAAACTCATTAATATTGACAATAAAAAGGAATGGTCCAAGGACAGACCCATGTGGGTTTCCTCTCTTAATTGTCATTAATTTTGACCTCTCGTTGTTTACATACACTAGTTGTTGTTTGCAGCTCAGATAAGATTTAAATAAATTTAATGTTTGACCTGCAACACCATAGAATTCTACCTTTCTTACAATAATCTCATGTGATACAGAGTCGAAGGTTTTACTTAGGTCTATAAGTGTAGCACACATGGTCTGCTTCCTTTCATAACCATCATGAATTGCAATTATCAGACTTTCGACAGCTTTTATGGTTGAGAGGTTTGATCTAAATGCAAACTGACTTTCATTCAGTGAGTTATTATTTTCAAAATACTTGTATATTTACTCTGCCCCTGTGGATTTAAACTCCCGTTATGATAATATATTACCCGTTAATCATGTTCACGAAAATATGTAGCCAGACATTTTGTTGTGAAGAAGGAAGACTAAGTGTCCGTTTTAAAAATACAGATTTCTTATACCGTATTTGCCGGCGTATAATGTACACTTTTTTTTCTTACAAAAATTGGTCCAAAACTAGATGCGTCTTATAGGCCGGTTGCCAGTTCAGGTAGGTATCCACAAGTTCGATTCTTTTAATGGATTTCAGATAATGTTGCAAAATACGGGAGATAATGTTTTAAGCGAGAAAATTCGATTTACGTTTCTCTGTTAGATTTCGTACTTCGTATGTGCACCAAAATACCCGCCAGGAGCTTTATTATGTAATAAAGGTTTTGGGAATTTCGTACTATTTTTAGCGCCAAGCGTAAATGAAACTGATTTTTTTCGACAATCCAGGAACTGTGTCATTCATTATGAAATGCTTCTCACGTATTTGTCCACGTCTCGCCTAATGATATTGGAGAATTTATTCGTACTCTCAAGTGCAAATATGTAAACAAGTATTTTTTGTGATGTTTGCACAGCTTCTGCTTCTTACAGTTGTCCTAATTTTGAGGTTATAACATGCCGTCCCCATACAGTCCCCCGACCAATACACAGACGCAAAGCATCCATCATTCCCACAGTTTATGCAACGTCACAAAAATACTTACATATGCTCAAAACGCTTCATTTTAAACATGAAAACGCCCTACTCGTCGTGAGAAGTACGCTGATTCTCGGCACGATGTCTGATCGGAGCAAAGCAGAGCCACCTAGGTGTCAATATCGTAAGCGTTTACGACGCTCTCGTGAACCACCCCGTCATAGTCGGTGCGCACTATAAACAGTGATAGGCGAAGTTTAAATAAACTCATACTGTCAAGGAACTCGATCGTGTAAGGTTTATCAACACTACTTGAAGGCACTTCCTTAGATATTTGCTGTACCTGAACTAATGTATTATAATTATTTTGCAATTGACGTATCAGGTGTGATTTATTCATTTTTCTTTTTTTCTAAAAAAGATATCTTAAAAGTGTGGTGCGTCTTATACGCCGGAGCGTCTTATATGCCGGCAAATACGTTAATTGAATCGATCGGAGCTGAAAGGCATTAAGTCCAAATGTGTATATATTGTGTTGTTGAATATCGATACTTCCTTGGTCAAGACGCATCAAACGGCATTGAAATGAATTAGGTCGGTGTTCACTTCTACGTTAAAATGATGCTGCGTGTAATGTATGCAGAATAGAAACGCTTTAAGTCACAGACTGATTACATCACAGCTCTGTGCCGTGGAAGTCCATGTAGCAGAATTGATGATATTTTGATAAATGATGGCCAAGAAGAAGACTGTTATATTCACAGGAACTGAAGGGCTCCCATGAGGCAAAAACAAGGTGTTTTCTCTCCTAAAATTTAAACAAGTACGAGAGCAATAACATTCTAGAGGCTGAAGCATCTGTTTACATCTACTTTCCTGTTAAACACAGATTTTGTTTTCCGCGAAAGACGAGGTCGCTGCCTTGTCTTATCGTGCTGTCTAAAAAGGCGTACAAAGACAAGGTTCCCATAAACCTCAAAAAGATGCAGGACATTGGAGAAATAGTAAGCTAGTCTCTTAGGTTGACATGGAAACTTACGAAGTTATTCTAAAATGGCCAACAATGAGTACTTCGTGTGAATCTGTCCAGCCATAACATGTTGAGATTTTATTTGTTTATTCATTAATTTAAATTTCGTTAGGTCATACTAATAATACATTTTATAATTAACAATTGTTCATAAATATATTTTTAAAGACAACAAAACAATATAGCTTGTTACATTTAGTAATCATTAATGGTTCAAGCTTTACTAGTAATAGCAGAGCAAAACAGTATTAAGTCCACTTTAAAAAAAAAAAAAAAAAAAAAAAAAAAAAAAAAAAAAAACAGAAGTTAGCGATCGCTAACTGACTGGCTGGCCGCTAGGGCACAGCGCACTGTCTCGTAGCGGGCATCCTCTCAGCTAGCGATTGCAGCCTATAAGGTGACGTGTCACAGATGGTTGTGCTGCCTTGTCTCTGGAGGGTGTTGGCTATGGCATTTGGGTAAATGGTCAAGGTGGTAGCACCGATTAAACAAAGAACTTAAAACGAATCTATTTAAGCAACTAGAAGTACACTCACATTACAGGAAATATGATTATAAAACATTTAATGAAAGGCTGGAATCAGTGAATTTCTTCCGTGTTTCGATAACGTATCTAATTAAAAGTTTTAAGAAACAGAAATAATCACGATCGGAAATATATATATGAGCAAAGCAGAACCAAAACCAAAAGAAAAATATTCTGTGTTAAAATATTGTAAACTCAATGACAAAATAATTTTTATTCAACTCAACTAATAATGTATTTGTAACAGTTTATTTGTGTACATTTTATTTATGTGTGTGTTAACTCTTATGTACACTGTGTGAAAATGTTATATAAATGTAGCACATGGAAATTGTATGGACACGCAGGCAATAAACTATGAATTATACCCACTACAAAGTTTAAAAAAATATTTTTTTCCTGGTCCAGGTGGTTGTTAAGAAAGTTATTGTTACTTGAGTTCGTGATAACCGTCAGCAATTTATTTCATTAGCGTTATTTACATTAGACAGAACTGGAGATAGTTTATGAAAACACGCTCAAGAGAAGTGCAAATCTTTCAAAACCTTTTTTAGACCCTCGCAACTGACAATTTCTAAATTTTATTGACTAACATGGCAGCACAACCCTTTACAAAGTCAATAAGCCTAAAGCTGTTACTGCAGGTCGATCTCCTAAAAATATTGAGAAAATTATCGAAAAAAAAATTATAAGAAATGAAATCTATATACAACGATAAAGAACTAATTTTTAAAATAATAACTTCTTTATTAATATAATCCTAATAGACTAATCGCAGTTATAAAGGTTCCAGAGGGTGTTTCGATGTATATACATTTTTAATTAATTAAAAGTAATATTTATTTCCAAATTTCTGAAATTGTAACTATGTTTTCCATCTTGTATCGAGTTACATGAAACTGAAACCTTATGACTAGGGCTCGAATCCAGTCCCCCATATTTTTCACTTGTCGCCGTTTAGTTCCTTTAATGCCCTAGTACAGCTAAATTCATTCCTTCCCTTTCTCTTCCATCTTCCTTCCGTCATTAATAAAAAAACGCAAATAAATATTCTGTTTTTCCACAATATTTACAGAACAGAGTTCTGCCGTCTTAAATATCAACGATTTTTTTTCCTATGACGATAGCCAAATAAAGTTAACAGTGAGAGGACATTCCATTTTTAAATTGCACCTGGTGTAAACATAATTTACGTTCTTATTTAAGAAGAACGACCCAAATGAATGCTGGAGCTGTTATTCAAATTGCGGTAGTGATTGAAAAATATATTCTATATTATTATTTAATTTTACAGTTAATAGACACACAGAAAATGTGCAGCTTAATCACGATTCTGGGTGTTAATCACCCTTTATATACAGGGTGAATCACCGAACACTTGCACCGCAAATATTGCGGAAGCGGAAAGTGCGATTGACGTGTGGTTTTAACAGAATGTGTTGGTAGTCAGGGGTTCGTATTTTTATACAAACAGATTGTAATATTACATAGAAAGGGAAATTTTTAATGGAAACATACAGTTTTTTTTTTTTTAATGGAACAATGGTTGTCTCTATAATGACTGGGATTTTTTACACCAGCTGTGTACAAGGATTGGATGAAATTTTTATCGCGTTTAGTTTGGCAGCTGCAACCGTTCGAAGTTTCGGGTGCGTTGGCTACGATAGCGTATATGACTGGCCAAGTGGCTAGCCCTCTGGGGCACGGCACACTGTCTCATGCCCACTAGCCAGTCAACTACGCTGTCGTAGCCTCCGCCCCAAAAACTTTGAATGGTTGTAGCCGCCAAACTAAACGCGATAAGAATGTCATTTAAAAATCTTTGTATACAGCTGGTGTTAAATTTTCCAATGCATGATAGATAAAAAACCATTGTTCCATTTGATAAATTGTGTATTTGCTTAAAAATAGACTTTCTAGTTATTTCTACAATCTGTTTATTGTCTAACAGTACGAGTCCTCGACTACCAATCCATTCTGTGAAAATAGAAAAAATAGAAAAACAGAAATAGAGAAGCTATTCGACAATAACTTACTCATACTGAATTATGTTATAGATTTCAGCACACACCAATATCCCAAGTATCCGGTAAATCTTCTCTTGCACAAATGCGTGCCTGTTAAAACGTTCAAATGTTCGTAAACCTATTGAACCAAACTGCTATGGTCATCAGTCCCTAAAGTTGCAAACTACTTAAACTAACGAAAGGACAACACACACCCAGGGAAGACTCAAACCTCCGTCGGCAAGCAACCACGCGCTTGGCAGTGAGACACCTTGCAATGTTGGGCCACTCCACCGCGGCAGGCATGGTTGCATTGGTCATAATATACTGTGTACTGGATCATCAAGGGACTAATGGGCAAGATTGTGTCACTCCTCCACGTCGATTCGGCATAGATCTCTTAGGTAAGTTGATAACTTTCCAAGTCAAACAACCTGTAGAATCCTCTTAAAAGAATTGCGTATACCACTGTCTTTCAGTATATTTATTCCTTAATGATATTTGTCGTAAGTAATATATCCCTTTTTCCAACAAACAGGTGAGTACATAGATTCAATACTAGGAACAAAAACGATCTACACAAGAACTTAAAACTATTAGCTGTGATACCTAATCACACTTCGCCATGGACGTTGGAATGAAAGTTGCATGTCACCAGGAATATTACGTACATTTTGAATCGAAACTGGACGTCCTGTGCCTGCATTAAAGCGATTGTGAAGTGTTGTGGTGCTCTTCTCAAATCCGTAAGTAGCAGTTATCAGCTTGTGCGGTAGCATTTGGGTCTCCAGGACGAGGTAAGTCAATAACACTGTGTGTCTGCAACTCCATCTACGAAGAACACCATTTTTCTTCACACTAAGACGTCTAAAAACTTCATTTGATGAAAGTCCTCCTGACACAAAGTAACAATGCGGAAACGACTAGATTTAAGAGTTTGCCATCTAGATATGGTGGAAATGCAGTCAACATACACAGTGTACTTCCTTCTTGGTATCCGTCCGGAAACTAATCTTTCATGTTACTCCTCCGGATTTCAGTGCTCTTGCATGGATGTTTACATATTTGTGCGAGTTGTTTGTGAATAAACTAAGAAAATGTGTTCTTGATGCAATATACATAATGTAAGGGGACTACTGAATATAAATCTCGTATCTTAAGTTTATGCCGTATATGTTGGCAACAACATATACAATCATCGTTGTTCTGGTTGAGTATTATTATCTTTGGCGGCCAGTAGTCTATGACGAACACACAACACCGTGATTCCAATACTTAACAACCACTGTTTATTTCTCAGAGAATAATACATCACAGAATACATAACATAAATAATGGAACATCAATATATATATAAAAAGATTTATATATATCAAAAGTTAACGCGCAACATCCTCCCCACCCTGGTCAATTTCAAGAGGAATGACCAGCTGAATGGGCCGTGAGATTATGGTTCCATCTGAAGTTCGTAACGATACAGTTCGTATCTTCCCATCTCTTCCCTCATGAAGATCTATCCGCGCCTTCTTCCATATGTGACGTGGACAAACATCTTCCTTTAGAAGTACAACATCACCCAAATGTAGTCTCCCAGAACCTGTCCTAGGTTGATGAGTTTCATGGAAGTTTTTGAGCAGGATCAGGTATTCTTTCTTCCACCTCTTCCAGAAATGCTCTACCACGTGTTTCTGTCGTTGGAACTCCTTGGACAAATCGTTCCTGACTGTCGGTTCTGGACCTGTGGGCAACGTTGTCAGTCGCTCACCTACAAGAAAATGTGCAGGGGGCAGTGGCTCAGTTTCTTCTCCTCCTTGGTCTTGAATTTAGTACTGCTTCTATGCTGACCAGGATTGTGCTGAGACCTCCTTCATCTATCTGTGACTGTCCTAAAACCTTCCTCAGGCAACGTTTGACTGAACCCACCAGTCTTTTCCAAAATCCTCCCTACCAAGTCGCGTGTGGGATAATGAATCTCCATAGATTGCTGAGCAAGGTACTTGTACGTTTTGCTGGCCATGAGAACCTGCCAGAACTCCTTTAGTTCTGTGTGGGTGGAATGGCTGGACATATCTGAGTATAATTCCTAATGTAAGGCACGTGTTGTTGCACAAGTGAATAGAGCAATATATGCTTTCTTTGTTATATGTCCTTGTTTGACATATAATGGACCAGCAAAATCTATGCCTGTGACTTCAAATGGTTTCAATGCTGAGATCCGTTCAGCGGGTAATGGAGCCTCTATTTCTTGAACAGAACGAGCTTTCACCATCTTGCAAGGTAGGCAACAGTGTAGAACACGTTTTCTTGTCTGACGAGCTCTAAGAATCCAGAATTCTGTCCTCAGCTCAGATGACACTATGTTTACCCCAAGGTGGTGCAGACGAATGTGGTAACTTGCTGAGAAGGTGAATTAGAGGTAGCAGTGTCAGTACAAATAGCTTTATGATGACGTTTCTTGCCCTTAGAACATGAAACCTTCCCCCTCTTACTGCAGGTTTTAGCATTATGACCTCGTTTTAGGCATATAAAACAACGATTATCTTGCTTTAATTTGTCAATACGGTGTTGGATGTCTGTTACTATAATGCAGTCTTGAGCCCAATGAGTGCGAGCGTCACAAAATGTACAATATGGTGGTACATCGTGTTTAATTTTCCGAGAGGTTTTAGCTTGTTTTGAATTTATGTGAAATTTCGCAGCAGTGGACGTGTAGTTGGAAGATAGTTGCTGTTCTCCACGAATTTTGTGTGCAGTAAGAGCACCCTGAACTTCTTTCTCCAAAAAAATAAGTAATTTCAGTACATCTCCTTCCTCCAGGGCACGCAGCGCTTTAATACGGCGTTTACACTCTAGGAATGTACCAGTTCAGCGTTTCAGGTGTCTCTTACTGTACTGGCTTTAGCGCATCCAAATAATCGAGGTGCGCCTGTATAATACGGTTGTTATCTCCGTACCGATGTAGTAAAATTTTCTTTGTGTCTTCGTATGTGCTAGCTGTAATAGGTATTCCATCTACTAACAACTTCGGTTCTCCTGACAGATACCCTGGAAGGAAAACATGTTTATTAACTGTAGAAAGCGATGGGCCTTTATCAATAGTTGATTCAAATTGCTCCCAGAAGCTGGACCACATTTCAATATCTCCACAAAATGGTTCAAGCTTAATGGCAGGTAGCTTGACTGAATGCATGCCTGCAGTGGAGTGTATGGGAACTTTAGGTGACGTTATATTCATTTCTGATGTTAGGGCTGAAACCTTGCAATTGATTGCTTTTGTAGCCTTATGTATTGTTTGTTTAATTTTGTCTATATATTCCTCACAGATAGATACGTCTGCGTCATATTTACCATTACTTAAGAGGTCGTGAATAATATCATCTAAGGAAGTGAGCTTCTCTAAAGTATCTTGAAGACGTTCTATATAGTGTTCAAAATCGTCCATTGGACTTTCTGTCGTAAGTTCATCGACAGCCGTGCAAACCCGCGTAGCATTCTTCCTCTCCCAAGTTATTTTTCTTTTAAAGTTTGTTAGCTGTTTTCCGGTACCGGTATCTATCTCGTCTGGCATTATTACGTAAAAAATCGTAATTTTTACACAAGTTTCGGCTCCAGATATGACGAACTCACAACACCGTGATTCCTATACTTAACAACCACTGTTTATTTCTCAGAGAATAATACATCACAGAATACATAACATAAATCATGGAACATCAATATATATAAAAAGATTTATAAATATATCAAAAGTTAACCCGCAACATAGGCAGTGGGTTTGCCTCTCGGTAGTCAAGCAGGAGTGTGAGTCAGTTGGGAGCGTGAGTCATTCGGAGAGAATTGCGCCTGATAGGTGAGACGAGAGAGTCGGGTTGGAGACGGACAGATTGGAGTTGGCGACTGATGAGGTTCGGGGCGGCATATAAGTGTAAGATAAGTTTTTGGTATATATATTTTTTTACATTGCGAATTCTTATACTTCTATTTTAAATTTTCCATTCAGTTAGTTTCACCTCGTTTGATTTGTTAACGATACTATTATAGTTCGTTGGTTTGAGAAAGTTCTGCTTAATGATGAAGTAATAAAATAGTTATTCAATATATTAATGTTGTTAATTTAGGAACCGCCTCATTGCCCGCTTCGCAATAATACGCGTATTCTTCGTTTCTGTGGTTTATGTTAACTATGGTGAAATTATTATCTATTATTCTTAATATTTTCTATAAAGTGGATCTAATTAGTTTCACTGATTATTTTTAATTAAAAAAAAGAAAGTTGAGATCAGATTTGTATTTGTAGTCTGGCGGTAGTTGAGTTCATTGTAGAAATTCAGTTTCAAGAACTATCTGAAGTGAAGAATGTGAAGTGCTGCGAAGGGAGGTGTCATTCTCCCTAGATTAAATATGTGCTTTATTTGCTTACTGTCACATGACTACAGGGCCAACACTGTCAGGTACAGGACATTTTACTATTTCTTTATTGTGACTTGAGAACAGGGCCAACACTGTCAGGTACAGAACATCATTCATAAATAATCTGTCTTTATTTACTTTTCTTTATGTTTGAAGTCAGATTGCGATAGATCGCTGTTCTTTCTGTACGCTAGACAACTCTCCATTGCGCAATAATAGTTCCTTTCAGATGTAAACTAATCATATCCTAGTTCTTGCAAGTTTTTGTAAATACGCATTAAGAAACAGCCACCCGGTTGCAATATTCAAATACGCAACACATCCTAGTGTTATTAAAGAAAAGGTGAAGCAACGAATTAAAGTTTGTGATGCGGCCGGGAGTGGAACACGGACCTCCATGATTATTAAGCAGACGTCTTACCACTAAACCACAGCACCAATAGCGTTTAAGGCGATTCGGAATAATCTAAGTAGTAATTCCCTGCACGTCACAAACCTTAATTCAGCTTCTGTGTTCCATAGAATATTGCCAAGACTCTCCATGCAGAGGAATAGCACCTCGGCAATGGACATATTGGAACATTCCTGCCTTTAACCTTAGGCTAAGGCGATATAAATATAAATTCCCATTCCATTGCCGAGGTGCTATTCTGCTGCATGGAAAGCCTTGGCAATATTCTATGGACCAAAGAAGCTGAATTAAGGTTTGTGACGTGGAGGGTAGTCGTACATAAGACTATTCTGAGGTGCACAAACGCTATTGGTGCTGTCATTTAGTGTTCAGCCGGGCGCCGTGGCTGAGCACGCCCTGTCAGGGGGCTGAACGCCCTCTGTAATAAAAGAAGTTGAGCCAAATATTCAACGAACAACCAACAATGAACTTAACCACGACCGCAAAGTATAGAACTACATAAAAAAAATGGTAAGACGTCTGCCTACTAAGAATTGAGGTCCGGGTTCGATTCCCGGCCGCATCACAAATTTTAATTCATTGCTTCACCTCTATCTTTAATAGTTAAGTGGCATATGATGCCTATGGAGAGCGATCTAAATTTATATAAAACACACTAACTTTAGCCAAGATCGCTACTTTGTTTATTTTTTACCGGTTTCGATGAACTATGGCATCATCTTCAGAAACAATTTTTTTATAACAATTTTCTCTTATTTTCAATAAAATCACGAGTTACTTGTGAAAATGAAATATAAGAAAAAGAACATTGTCATTTTCAAAGTGGATCGTCATGTGTATTGCACATTTAAAAATTGTGTGTGTTCTTGCCACAAGTCTCCTTCTTACTTGTGGCAACAACGAGAGAACGAAGCGGGTTCAAGAGCATCAGTCTATGGACATATTCTGAAATCGCCGGATGGCACGCAGTCTAAATATTAGATAAAGGCTAAATAATGCGGCGCACGTCCTAACCTATAAACCAAGATGACGGTCCTAATTCTGGCACAGATATTAAAACCTTGTCGTTCGGTATCGCATGTAATAACTTCTTTTCCCCTACAGTTTTCTGTCGAAGAGATACGCCACGATTTCACTCACGCGCCCAGCTCCTCCTCCTCCTCCAACTAGAACAATACTTGCACAATATGGCCTCAATTATTTGCCTAATACTTCAACTCTGTCTTTCCCTATCGTTTCTTCTATTCAGAGCTCATTCTAGTATCACGAAGGCTTTTCCCTTTTGTTTTAACGCAGAACATATTATCTGGTATCTTATCACGTCATTGCCTACCGAATGTGCTTCCATTCATCAATGCCAGTTACCCTCTTCCAACTCCTACTACTTCCCATGCTTAGGCCTTTTCCCGGTTTACTCTCACTTCATATTATGTACTCATAAGACATTTCATTGTATTCAGAAGCCCTGTATATATTCTTGAGTAATAGTGAGGAGTTTGTATGTTCGCACTATTTTGTCAACATACATCTAATTTTACTACCTGATCAATTAAATGTGTCTTACCTCCAATAGTGATGCGTTAAAATAATTATTAATTGCTGATTTTTACCTGGTAATTCCATGTGCTAACAGTTCTGTAGAATGCTCAGAAATTACACTGTCATAAACGTCACATGGTAACTCTTTATACGGTATCTATTTTCATTTTTCTCAGTGAAGTGCAGCCACGAGACGTTCCACAAACTGAAGAAGAGATTTCAGTCTCTCCAGGCTCATTTCGAAAATCTAGCTAGTTCAGTGCACAAAATTACATATTGATCTCCGTGATTCACTGGACGATAAGCAGTTCAGACAAAAAGACGATAGAATCTTTCGAAATGTGGTGCTACGGACGAATGATTTGATGATTAGATGATGTAACTAATGAGGTGTTCAACAGAATTGGAGAGAAAAGGAGTTTCTGGCATATCCTGTCTGAGAAAAGTGATAAGTTTGTGGGACACAGACAAAGGAAACATCAACTTAGCATTAGAAAGAAGTGTGTGTGGGTACAACTCGCAGAGTGGGCCGAGGGACGAATACAGTAAGAAGATTCAAAAGGATGTAGGTCCCGTATGTATTCTCAGACGAAGAGCGTTGCACAGAGTAGCATGGAGATCTGTATCAAACCAGTCTGCGGACTGAAGACCACAACAACAGCAACGATTTGCCGGAACTATCGAAAATATTTTTAAAACCAATAGCGAACGTGAGTTCATTTTTTCCTGGCTACCGAGGAGTGGCTCCTACGTAAGAATGTAAATATTACGGCGTTGCGTCAGGTTCGGTTTCAGCTGTGACGTTGCTGCTCTTCCCCACTCTGAAGCAATAACTGCAATATTTGTTTTAAGAGGTATTTTATTTAAATTTCTTGAATATCAGTCTCCAGATCGCTTTTATTTTCTAGAACATTACTGGTTTCGGGACAGCTGTTATCTTCAGATCTGTTAAACAAATGTTACAGCTGAATGTAAGCTACTATTTACAAAGTATGATATCTAAAAGGTTAATGGAAAAATATTAAAAACATACCAAATTTATGAAGTTACAGAGTAACCTGTTCTGTAATGAACGAATGTTCACAATCGTTACTAAAACATAGTAGCTACCCGAGGCTTTACATAATGTATTTAAAATCATATGATTGGTGGGGGATCATTTTCGTTAAAATTATTTTCAATGAGTAATTATTGACGTACATATAAAATCAGTTCTGAAGTCAAGGTGTAAGGTAGTACTCAAGGTATAAAATGGCACTTACAAATGTGTTTGTTCTCTTTAGCATGCGCTCCAAATGCTGTACGAGTGCTGTTGTTGCAGTGGTCTTTGTATCGGACTTCAAAGTTGCACAGCCGGCTGTGATGAAGATTACATAGGGCAAACTGGACGCAACTTTGAAGTCCGTTACAAGGAAACTTCAATAACAACACTCGTACAGCATACCTTGACTACTATCTTACACCTTGATTTTATATGTACGTCAATAATTACTTATTGAGAATAATTTTAACGAAAATGATCCCCACCAATCAGATGAACACTTGACCACGCCCCCTTTGGTACGGTATTTATACCGCTCTCCGACGCCCGACTCGTCAGTCGGCAAGACTCACTGCTACCAGTAGCACATCTGAGGATGTCCAGCGCAGCTCTGGACGAAACGTCAGGAGCAGATACGTTTCTTCGACCACGACCACATAACCCGGAAGATTCAACAGCAATTATGGATATTTGTGCCGTCCTTAGTATAAGGTAGTAGATAAGTAGTTTGTAAGTTTAGGGACTGATGACCCCGCAGTTAAGTCCTATAAGCTTAACAAACATTTGAAACAATTTGAATGGTAGGGATAGTCTGACCAATATACGTTTCCCACATTGACAGGGAATCTTATACACCCCAGGCTTCCTCAGACCCAAATAATTCTTCACAGATCCGAGAAGTGCTCTCGTCTTTACTGGTGGACGAAAAACACTCTTAATGTCATACTCTTTTAAAATTCTTCCTAAAGGAATGAATTGATTGAGACGTGGCAGAGACTCAGGTTTCGTTAGGAAAAGGTACACCTGTGGCAATCGTTTATGCAGTTTATATAGCGGATGCGAAAATGTTCGAAGTATTGGAGAAGGTGGGGAACTGGATGAGGTCCGCTTGGGTTACGGGTGTTAAATGTGTATGCCAAGCGAAGTGCATTGTGTACCAGTGTGTGGGGAGCACTTGGAGTGCGGGAAAGGCGGAAATACACGCCAGGCGAAGCTGCAGAGGATGGGAGACGTGGGAAACCGGTAGATATAGAGGATGGTTGGAGGCCTCTTGTTCTGCCGGCAAAGAGTTTAAGTAGGTGAAGTCGGGTGTCGACTTTTTGTTGGATGGTCTTGAGGTGGGGAGTCCCGTAGAGGGAGGGATCCAGGGTGATACCAATGATGGGAGGCGAATGGAATGATCATAGAAGTCGTAGAGGTGTAAGGGAGGAGTGGTATGTCATTTCTTTCATCGTCGAGATTGACGGTGAGGAATCATCAGTTACATCAGGAGGAAAATTGGGAAAGGTGCTGTAGTGTTTGTAGCATTAGAGGCAGGGGACCAGGGCGAGGAATTCGCTGTCGTCAGCATACTAATGGAAGTGGGCAGGAGGAATGGATTGGAGCACTTGTATACCGAAGGTAGAGAAGCGGGAACTATGGAGCCTTCGAGCACCCCTTTTGTTTCAATGGGGAAAACTGCAAAAACGGATTCGCATCTATATCTCTGGAGGTGCTATCTTTCGTCATTTCATTTATCCGTTTTAGTTCCACTGCAGTTTTTTTTTTTTTTTTTTTTTTTTTTTTTTTTTTTTTTTTTTTTTTTTTTTTTAAACAAAATCCATAACATTTGATGACTAACTCCCCGGAGTATAAAACATGACATCTACATCAATACTCCGCAAGCAACCGGACGGTGTGTGGCAGAGGGTACCTTGAGTACCACTATCGATTCTCCCTACTATTACAGTCTCGTATTGTTTACGGAAAGAAAGACTGTCGGTATGCCTCTGTATGTATTTTATTCTCGTGATCTCTTCGCGAGATGTACGTAGGAGAGAGCAATATACTACTAGAATCCTCGGTAAAGGTATGTTCTCGAAACATCGACATAAGCCAGTAACGAGATACAGAGTATCTCTGTTCCAGAGTCTTCCACGGGAGTTTATCGATCATCTCCATAACGCTTTCGCGATTACTAAATGATCCTGTAACGAAGCTCCCTTCTCTTTGTTGGATCTTCTCTAATTCCTGTATCTACCCCACCTGATACGGATCCAACTCCGGTGAATAGTATTCAAGCAGTGGACGAATAAGTGTACTGTAACATACTTCCTTTGTTTTCGGACTGTATTTCTTTATGGATGATTAGTTTTATATGGTCGTTCCATTTCAAATCACTCCTAATACCTACTCCTAGATAATTTATGTAATTAACTGCTCCAAGATGCTGGCCTGCTATAGTGTAGCTGAGTGATAAAGGATCTTTCTTTCTGTGCATACGTAGCACATTACAGTTGTCTACATTGAGATTCAATTTCCATTCCATGCACCATTCGTCAATTCGTTGCAATTCAATACAATTTTCCATTGTTACAACCTCTCTATATTCTACAGCATCAACCACAAAAAGCATCAGTGAACTTTCGATCCTACATCACGTAGCTTGCAAAATAGTTATTCGCACCATTTATGTGACCGTAACGAGCGGTTACATTGCTCACCCCTTGGAGCGGTAGCGTTGACAGAGCTGTCAGAAATTTTGCACCAATGAGTGTCACGAGTGGTATGCCAGGCTGTGGTATTACTACCTACGCATTTGTGACAGCTTGCAACAAGGTACCACATACTGCATTGTGGTGTCGCACAAGTCTGAAGTGCGCGCCACCTACTTTCGCCGCGCGCCGCCATGCAAACACGGCGCAGCGTTCTTATAACGTCGGCCACGAGCGCCCTCTGCTGCAACTTCGCTCGTGGCCACCACTGAACCGCATCGCTCACTTGGGATTAAGACAGGCACTAGGAAAGTCTCTTATCAGTAGGCAGGCCTCTATCTACTTAAACTATGTATCTGATTTCCACTAGACTTCAATTAACAAAGCTAAGTATTTGTACTCTCTATCTTCGAAATATATCTTGTTCTAATCTGGCTTAGTGTTTCTAGTTTTCTGCCGTCCCCCTAGCTGGTCACCTCGGTCTTCGTACCTGCACACGCGTGCATCCTAGTTCCCTGTGTTGGTCTCTCTCTCTCTCTCTCTCTCTACTCGGCCACCGACACCTAGGACAACCGGCGGAAACGAGATACAAAACTGCATAAGCCTCGGTGTGGCTCATTGGCCTGGTGCAAGTCTTTCAATTGGACGCCACTTCGAGGAAAGGGGAACTACAGCTTAACGTGGAACCGAACGACATGTCGTTCCTGTCGACTCCTCACATATTTGAAAAGTATGGGGTGGGTTAAAAGGCAGACAAAAAATTCGAGGTACGATCGGGTTTCGAACGCGCGACACTTCGTTTTCCAGTCGAGCGATAAACTTAGGTGACTGAGATAAATAACAACACCTCATCAAATGACGTCCTTCTATAGAAGTAATACAGTTATCGGAGAGTTTCTGAGCTAACAGAGATGTGGAGACCTTGATAAGGCAGAGGCTTACGGGTGAGGTACCTGTCGGCTGGCAGATGCATTCCGGGGTGGTGGCGGGCGGCTGCTAGTTTGTAGCTGGCGTCGCGGCTGTGCGGGCCCGCCGTAACTCAGGCGGCAGTGTTCGCCTGGGGGCGGGGCGGCAGCCATCAGCAAATTACAGGGCGGCCGCGACACCTGCGCTGGCTCTGCCGCTAAGTCGCCGTATCGACTGAGCGACCCAACGGCGGGTCGTGCCCTAGGCGTCACTCCACCGTCTCCTGAGACCACACACACACATCGAACAACGCCACTTAAGTGACACTGCGACTTCCCATTAATATTTTACTGAAGTTTATAGGCAGTTATAACACTACAAAATATTACTAATTTCTTACGTAAGACACATACAGCGTTGATCAATATGTCATATATTGATTTTAACTGTTGGAATTGTTGAGAGGCTGTGTGAGCCACAGAGACGCACTCCAGGCTGAGAAATAGAAACCATTGCAGATAACAGGCTAAAACAGACACGTATATCTTACGAGATGTAGGCACTAAAGAAATCTCCTAGCGAACTGCTGATGCCCTCGGCCACCGTCCCAGGGTGGAGGTTACCTTTCGGAGAAGATGGGCGTAACTTCATGTAGCGTCTAGACGCTGTTGTAAGACGTTACATTAGTACTTGGTGGCCAACAGGCACGTTTTAATGTACGTAGCAAAGTTGATACCAGTCACTTGGGAACAGCAACGTCAGTAGTTCCACGAGGCTAGAGTGAGAGGGTAAAGAAGAAAAAATGCAAGTTACAAGCTCCCCAGAGGCGTGGCCTAAGGCGGAGCCTAAGGTGTGGCCAACTGACGTAAAACATTGTTGTTGTTGCCCATATTGGGTAGTGTCGTGACGTTTTACTTTCAGTTGAACAATGTTGCTACCAAGTATGGGTTTTGTTAGTGCACAAACAAGCCACCTCCCCACCCGGGGAATGGCAGAAACGACAGGGCTGAAACGTGGTTCGCTAGAGGACTCAGAGAGAGGGGAAGCCACAATTTGGATTGGTTGAACCAAGTAGCGGCCAATAGGCAATTGTTAACTGTCGGAAAGTGGGGAAAAGAGGTGCGCCCACACCGGCCGTTAAAACCCCCGGTTTTTGGATCAAGATGGGAGTTCTCAGCCAGATGAGTCGGGCACCAGCCCGTGACTATCGCCGTCGGCCTCGGGGTGCTCCATGACAGTCTGTTTCTCGCGGGGAGTGCGTCTGTCTAGGGGATGCTGCTAGGGAACGTAATTACTGGCTTCTGTTGTGGCAAACAATTTATACTTTTTTTTAATAGCTAACCGCAGTGTATTAGACTTACTATGGGATGCAATAAATTCAATGAAAGGTATCTAGGAGTTCCATAAAGTTTCCTAAACAAGTATCCTCTCGAGTCCTGATATCCGTATCTCTAGTAGATGCCTGAACTGTCTCTGCAATCACTCCTTTCCGCTCGGGATATGCAGACTGACCTTGCTACCTCTTCCCTCTTTCCTATGTAGGACACGACAAATATACAGAAAACAGCCTTGATCGCAGAAATTAACAGTTTCAATTAACCGGTCTCAACCTGGTGTAGGTCATCTTCGGAATTACAAATAGGCCATGTGGCCAGTGCTGAACTCGGCTGGGCTGGGCTGGGCTGTCCTGGGCTGTCCTGGGCTGTTCTGCTGTTTCCGAAGATGACCTACATCAGGTTGAAACCGGTTAATTGAAACTATTAATTTCTGCGATCAAGACTGTTTTTGTATATCGATCATACCAAATAGATCGCTGTTTCTCCTATGACAATGTTGTCAAAATTAATGATATACAGCGTTATTTTATCAGATATTTAACGAAACTTTGACCCAGCGTTTTATTCCCTCATGACATCCACAACTGTCCATCTTCTTCTTTCAGGATACAGGGTACTTTTCCGGCTCAATGTTATGTAAAACAGGTACACCTCTTTCTTTCAGGCACTGTTTATAATGTATATGATTTACATTTTGTTGATATGAGGTACATAGTTGTGACATAAAGTCACAGAGGAGGCAGACCATGATAAATAATAAATGAAGTCTGCAATAGGCTGAATGGGTCGCTGTATTGATTAAAGTTATAAGTGGATAAGATATGACATTATTTGACGCGTTTCGGCCTGGGCCATCATCAGAATCCTGCATACGTAGATTACAAGTATGTCAGTACAAAAGGATACATGTTGTTCTTGTAACATTAAGGAGCAGACAAGAACAACATGTATCCTTTTGTACTGACATACTTGTAATCTACGTATGCAGGATTCTGATGATGGCCCAGGCCGAAACGCGTCAAATAAAGTCAAATTTTACCCACTTATAACTTTAATCAATACAGCGACCCATACAGCCTATTGCAGACTCCATTTACTTTGATATGAGGTACTGCAGCGCACTTTTTAAAGAAATTAGAAGTACTTCGATTATTTTTGAACCCGCTCAGGGTTATTAAACATTACAAAGAAATTGATTCAATTTTTTTCCCCAAAATGCTTCCTCAAATTGAGATACAATTTAATCCTACGTTATACATTTGCCACCAAATTTTACCACATATATATGACATAATAGCACATCCAATATTCCTATTTAATTCCACCTATTATGAATATCACAAGGGGAAAAAATATAAACTCTTACATTTTAATTCTTATATTATTTCTCCTAATAAAATTGTTATTTTTTCTATTATTTTGTTAATTCTGCAATAAAGCTTAGGTATACTACCTGAGTAAGGACTATTGCAAGTTACAGCAAAAATTTAGAGCAATGCTTTATAAATTTTAGGAGATATTTGTACCTGAATGCTGAAAAATACAACTTGCAGGAAATTGCGAATGAAGATATGAGTCCATTTAATCTTTCACTTAGAACAATCCTGAAGCATAGTCTTCATCCTGCAGTATTTCATCATCTTCAAGCATTCCTTTCAGCACTTTTTGCTTTTTTGGTAATTTGAATCTTTCAGCTTCATGCACCTGTTGTATGTCACTTGTAAGCATTGATCTTCCATATTGGAGCCACATTTTGTGCCAAAATTTCTCAGGACTTGCATCCTTCCTATCCCTCCATCATTGAAACATATCACAAAACATTCTTGGGTAATCTTTCCCATATGCAATAGTTCAAACTGTCGTTTATATCGTGAGTGCCCCCATAAAGACATTTGCCATGCAAAAGAAGTTCACTCAGGTCTCTGAATATTGGTTTCTTTTCATTCATAACAGGCTGAGGAAGAGAAGTTCACAGTTCTTCAGTTCTTTTCGAAATAAAACGTATGTGTAACAAAAAAAAAAAAAAAAAAAAAAAAAAAAAAAAAAAAAAAAAACCGAAGCATGGCGGTACACATGACAGTAACTTTAAAATTTTGTGTACATAAGTAATTTTTCATTTGAAACCCTATAATTAAATTTCAATATAATCAGGAAAGACTACACAATTTAATAAAGTCATAACAAAATTTTCTACCCTGTATCCTTAATAATGCAATCCGAAAGAGTTGTTAAAAATTCAAAAGAATTATTGATTTGTCAAATGTAAGCACTACCCGGATTTCGAGACCTGTGTCGCATCTTCTGGTGCAAATGCAGATCGCGTCCTCGGCGACACAGTACCATCTCCTGAGACCACTCAGATCGTACATTGCACCGTCGTCTCTTCCGTGTCAGCTCGGCTTTACTGTTAATATTTTACTGAATTTTCGATAGGCAGGTAAGCAAAAACTCTGTTTCAAAAGTCTTACACAATACACGTACAGGGAAATTTTATGATATATTTTATAAAATTTAAATCCCGCCTTTCATTCTCTTATAAAACCCACTGTCTTAACCATGCAATCAGGAAGATTTCTTAAAAATAAAATATATTTGTCAAAGATAAATTCTGTCAGGATCTCGAGACCTATGCCATCGTAAGATGAGTATGCAAAATAAAACAAAACAAAATAATGAGGCGTGTTAAGTAATAAAAACGGATATCGTACTGTCGTATTAAAAGTTGAGGAGCACAATTAGGCCGCATGAGAATGGAAAAATAGTAGGTTCCCGGCACATGTAACAAGCCGAAATGCACCTTTGAAAACGAACCACAGCCCCTACAGATCCACAGGTTATCCACAGCCTAGGCCAGGGATGGCTAACCTTTGGCTGCCCCGGACAGCCGCCCTCGCTCGTCCAAGACCGCCGTTTACTGTTTCCGAGCAGATTAGGGTTTTCCTAACGACGTGTATTCCATTCACTAGCTTCAAACTAGGAAACCCAACAGCTTGCCAAAACTTGCTTTTCATATGGTAACAAGCAGCTTCGCCCATTACCTTAATGTCACAACATGATACATATCACCAAACTAGTTGATGCCTGGTTTTGTAGAGAGTAGTGGATATTGTTCTGTAAATTACATAACATGCCTATTCTGTAAATTTGGTTATTTGTGTATTGAAGATAACAATGACTTGGCTGATTTATTGCAAAAATATGCATGTGTCCAATACGTGCAGAGGCAGAACGAGTCTCCAAGTCTTACATCTTATAAAACAGGCTGTATGTGTGTATGTATGTATGTATGTTCCACATCTCCTCCTAAATTACTGGACCGATTTCAACCAAACTTCGTACACATGTTCCTTAATATCGGGTACCAATCGCTGTCGGCTTAAGAATCATCTAAGAAACATACGTAAGGAGATATGACGTCATAAACAATGAGATGCGCGAAAAACTGCTGCGCCAAACAACGATGCTGCACATTTTCTCCTAAACCAATGGACCGATTTCAACCAAATTTGGTACACATATTTCGGACGTGAGCTAACAACTGCTGTAGGAGTACGAACCACGTACGACACATGGTTTAGGAGATATAACGTCATGAACAATAGGAATCGCAAAAAAACTGCTACATAATGCGCTGAGACTTTATGAATACACTGTATGAGAATGACAGTACTTGGCGACTTGCAACAAACTTTAAACATAATTTCAAATCTTTATTAAGATTTTTCTTGCAGACAACCACATCAAAATAATGAAAGGAAAAAAAGTTTCTCGTTTAGTACTTTTCCGCTGTTCACGGAGCATAACTACAGCATTCTGTATAACGTTTCAATTTATAATTTCTACACTACAGATTGAAGTCACAGGAAATTCTACAGATAGTATACACACATACAGATGAATATACTTGAGAAATTGTATCACATTACGACACGTAGTTCATGACATATGAGGACGTAGATAGTAACGTTCATGGAAAACCGTTCCATCAAGCGTCACGTTTTAATCTATTACTTCTTTACTAATAAACATATTCGCAACAGATTTTACCGATATATAGAACTTACACAAATCAATATATTCCTGCAACATTTTACAATTGTACAACATATATATACTAATAATAAATCTCTAAATATAGGTCTGTCACTGTTCGCTTCATTCTTCAAAGCTACTGGACGAATTTTCATGCGGTTTTAACAGAAAAAAGGAACGAATATTTCATCAAAATAGAATCAGGAAGTGGTTTCACAGACCGTCGTGTCTGTCTGTTTTATTAGAAACCACTTCTCCAAAACTACTTTACAAATTCGCATGGGGTTTTTACAGGTAACTTCATCGTACCTTGTGACAACATATAGAATTAGTTTCATAAATATCGGATCACGGAAAGAAGAACATCACAATATAACGTTTTTCATCGACAACCGCCATGTCTATCTTTCTCTTTCATCTCCAAAAAATAATAGACGAATTTTCAGGGTTTTTTCACAGGAAACATGAGGGTATCTTGCGGTTACAGAAACGCTTCATTTCACAAAATCGGATCAGAGAAAGTAAGATATCACAATTAAAACATTTCTCTGAAAGCAATTCCTTGTATTTGTATAATCTCCAAAAGTACTAAATGAACATTCATGGGATATCACAGATAAATAGAGAATATCCTGGGGCAACATATTGGCTTCATTTCATCAAAATCAGATCGGAAAAATAATAGATACCGTAATTTGAAGTTTTAGGTGTATTTCATGCTTGTAAAGAAAAAGTTCGGGACAGCGATCGGACTATTACCATTTAAAAATAATACTTACTCTTTGACTTTTCAAATTTACCATATTTCTGATAATCGTTTTCTTGGTTGCTATGTTCTACAAAATATGATTCAATGCAATGAATATAAAACTGATATAATCCTCGCCATGTTTAACCAATATATTAACATACTGATATCACAGTCTAACTTATATCTACAACTGCTATGGAAATTTATGTCTCATGCCTGGAACGACAAAAGCGTATCTAACGGAAAGAGAGCCAACTGTAAGAATAGTAATTGTTTTCAGTTATATTTCGATTTCATTAAGAAAATACTTATTATATTTCAGCTTTCCATACCTCAGCCCATTGTCCAGAGATATGAATGATCATGAAATAAATGTTTTAAATGACGAATATAACTTATGTATGATGTAAGCTACATCACATTCATGAAGATATGTCTATTTCAAACACGTTTCGCAAACGTATTGAAACTACTGACACATTTTCATGCGGTTTTCACTGGAAAATTGAGCTAAGATATAGGCATGAGTTCATCAAAATCAGATAATGGAAAGACATTGAACATAGTGTTACCGATTTCGCTTTGTGTATTAAATACTTAACGACATTTATTTGCTTATTTTGTACCAAAAACTTTATGAAGATACATCGTTTTGGACTATGACTTTTACTTACATTTGACATCTTTATGAACATAAGTCGTTTCGGACAATGTCTTTTACTAACATTTGACATCTTGGCTAGGACAACAGAGTATATTGACAGAGCGATCCAACAAGGATTCTATTTTTACTGACTGATGTCCGGAACCCTAAAAAGCCACGATACTCACAGGCCCTACTTCAACAACCGTTGCGAAGCACGGTCATATACATTAGTATCATATACTTGTTACTAGTACTCATATTTTATATTCACTGTAGATTGCATTTGTGAAAATTAAATACAGTGTCAGGTATTATAGATTTATAGCTGGAGACCAGAAAGTAATGAGAGCAAATTTTTGAAGTTTTTGCTTTACAGCTTGTCTACAGCGCCATGACTTTACATGTTATAAATAAGCCAGTACGTTTTCTACGTGGCACATAGATGGATAACACATTCCATTTTCTTCTGAAAGAAATGAGAAACGGACATAAATGTAAGAAAACGAAAGGAATCACTTGTTTGGGAAAAATAATTCTCATAATAATTTATTTTGAGCCACGTAATACAGCGCTCAACCAGCATCTAGACTTATACACTGTGAGCCTATCAAATGGAAATGTAAACAACTGACTCACATAATGATCATACAATGTAAGTTTTCACGGCCGGCGTCAACTTCATTTAAAACTTTCGGCCTCAGAAGCCGTGGACGATTTATAAAACTTTCCCCTAACGTTTCATCTTCGGCTGCGGAAGATATCTTCAGAGGTAGAGTGGCGAACTGCGATGAGAACTTGAGGGAGCGCCGTGTACATAAGATCTGCAAAAGATGTACGACATCCGTTGAATACACCAGGTGTATATAAAATTCCCTGCAGCTGTGGGTCAGTCTACATTGGAACTACAAAAAGAAGCATCAATACTCGTCTGGTCGAACAGAAAAGGAATTGCCGCCTGGGGCACACGGAGAAATCGGCCGTAGCGGAACATGTATACCAAGATGGCAATCATGAAATTAAATTTAATGAGACTCATCTCAAAAACCTCGCACTATCATGAGCGCACATATAGAGAAGGAATCGAGATCTATAAATATCGCAATAATTTTAACAGGAAAGAGGTAGCTGTTAAATTAGACAGAATTTGGACTTCTGCTTTACACCAGCGAAATGACAATCGATTCTTCTCTGCCAAGAATGTTGGCAGACATCACGTGATGTCTTGTGGTGCCCTCTACATTGCCTATATATACGGCGCTCCCTCAAGTTCTCATCGCAGTTCGCCACCCTACGTCTGAAGCTGTCTTCCGCAGCCGAAGATGAAACGTTAGGGGAAAATTTTATAAATCGACCACGGCTTATGAGCCCGGAAGTTTTAAATGAAGTTGACTCACATAATGTTCAGCGTTTTGCATAAGGAAAGTAACTCTACCCTACTACACAGGCACGAGAGTCAGTTCGCCACCTAGCGCGTTGGATGTTGTCACTTCAGTGCTATGGCTGCTTCGGTGCAATTGTTAATGCCGGTGACTCGCCCGCGCTAAGCCTAAGTGCGCCGGTACGATCAGCCTGATTTCGTTAATGAGCATTGCACACAGGGCTATTTCATTGTCGTATCCCGTAGGTTGGTTCCAACAATGACACCTTTCGATTTGCACCTACAAGTACTGGTCGCAACATTCTTCGTAACACCTTTAAGTGGAAGCTTCTCGAAACTAGTGGACAGCACGTCTCTTAAGACAAAATAAGCTTTGTTCGCTGCTGCTGATCTTGATTAAATCTCAGATTCCATTTTATGCTGTTCACAGAAGACTTTTACAAAATATCTGATGAAGTCTTCTCTTTTATAAGCGATTTCTTCAACTGTCAGTGTCTTGCTCACAACCCTGTGCTCTGTTTTCTCCTCATTGATTTCTAATCCTGTTTTCTGTTCATTGTTTCTGCAAGAGCTTGTCATGACTTATAGTTCTTCACGCCCGTCATTCATTACGACGACATACTCCGTATATACTACGGGACCTTATTGCAAATGACTTTCCTTTCTCGTGTATTCTTTCTATCTATCGTAAGAAGAAAGCATAATAGAGTATGATGATATACAATAGGACACCCTTATTACTTGATTTAACGTGTAAAACGATGTTTTGATGTCATATGTCGAACACAACATAATCTTCGTGGGATGATATGACAGCACGACACGCAGAGTGTCCCATGATATGTTACAACGCAGATGATGTTTTACATACGTCAATAGGGCTCTATGGCAAAGACAATACGTGCGACGTGCTATGTGCCTGATTAAAAATGTTGCACGACATGGCATGATGTGACAATACTTTAATCTGGCCTCATATGTGGAATTAAACTTTTGTGTCCTATGACCCACGTAATACGTGATTAGATTTGTCCGTCACAAGAAACACGTATTATGAAGCAAAATTTAAGCTTCGCCATGGATAATAATACAAAAAAAAATAAAAAATAAAAAAAAATAAAAAAAAATAAAAAAAAAAATTAAAAAAAAATACGCGAGCATCCCAAGATTTTCGGTTGCTGCTTTCACAGAAACCATTAAGTATGATTCTCTTTCGGTATGTCACATGAAGGCAACTTACAAAATCAATTGCCTTTCGTCTTGTTCTGCCAAATTCTTTTATATTTTACTACTGTCTCAGACTATAACACTCAACTGTGCTTGACGTCAAGGGGAAAATGTGTAAATAATTAAATATTGGTGCAACTGAAGTGAATTTTACTGGAAAAGCTATCTCGAGGTATGTAGATAAACGGAGATTCATGTCAACAAGAAGATAATAAAAACGGGTCTTCATCGTACACTTACAATGACATAACAAAAAAGTGGTGAACACTTAAATGTGTATGAGTTGTAGCATTTTTCTGTATAGAATTTTCACAAAGATTGTGGATTAGTTACGAGATCTCCACTATTGCGTGATGTGTTTGTAGGTAGTAAAGGAAAACCCTTATTGATTTGCATAAATTTTCTGTACTTCCATTACTCTGTTCCTAACTTTCGTGTCCCACTTTTCTTTTATCAATGTAACACATGAGGTGGACAGCACATTATGGACTGCTTTCATTATCTCTCACTGTAATTGAGAGTAACGTGAATAGTAATCTACGTAATGGACTCGATGTTGATGAGGTATCGACCGGAAAATAATATGCTTCTCATAAATGGTAACGCACAGTGAATAGCAATTCGTGCAGATATGCGTCTCTGGGTAACCAAAAAAACGGAATAAAGGGAGGAAAGACATCCGTTTCTGTTTGAAAATGTTGTGCAACATGTACATTGGTAAAATACATTAAGACACATATATAAACGATTTGCGGTCTTGCTATGTCTGTTGATTACAAAATACCTCAATTGCAAAGATATTCATGAAAACTCTTCATTTAGTTTCTTGCCCATCTTCTTCGTATTGCATGGTCTAAGAACCGCATGTATAAAATTGCATTTTCAGCATAATATTCGCCCCCATAAGATCTGATTGACGTTGCAGTGACTAGTAGAGGTGAAGTACACTGCTGTTAATATTCTATTGATAGCTGTAGGTGAAAGCACAGACACATCAGTACAAGGAAAAGTGGCTAGAGTAAAAATAAACTTATTACCTCGTCCCAAACTGATGCTTCCCGTTAAGAAGTTGGCGTGTGCTCAAAACACCACAAGTCCTCCACTAGTATGAAATGTCCTCGGATGTGGTAATAGTATAAATATATGAAGTTAATAGGACGACATTCAACACAGTACAGTACACATAGGCCTCCTCGATTCGGAAACACAAATTCGGAATCTTCTATCTGCTACTGGAATAATAAACTCTCGAATTCGCCAACGCTCCTAAATTAGTCCCCGAACGGAACACACGAGTTTGGCAAGTTCTACTTGCTGCCGAAGCGGCTGCAAACTGGGTTCCCTCACGTTGGCGGTCACCGGGTCTGGCGTTTGTGGCGTTGATTGGAAGCTAGCTAGGCGTACTTTCTGTAGGACACGCGCTGTTTGTTCTGACGTGCGCTCGCATGTTTTGAATATTTCGTGACCTGTGGTGTCTTCCAGCCCCCTCTATTTTTTGATAGTTTCTTTTTTCAACTCAAGACGTTGTCTAGTTGCAAGCCAGAAGACTAGATTAATATTGAAATTCCTGAGACGTGTTTGAACATCCTCGTATACTGTGTTACAAACGGGATATGCAAAATGGTTTGTAGGATATGCCTAAAATAGTTACTGAAGCCAAATGCTATATAATGTTAGAAAATACCAACTCTCTGAAGAAGAAATCCGGGGCATGGTGACTCATACAATCCTGAAACTGACGTAACAAGGAGAGAACGCCGCAGTTAACAACAGAGATATCAGGTAAAGGACTTTTAAAGTACTGTAATTTGTGTCTCTCAAGAAATCCAAACTGGAAAACTCGAATTCTTTCTTAAACCTGGTGCAACAAACAAAATGCAGTAAATTAAGGACTTAACACGTCTGTGAGGGAAAAAAGGACACTTTACTAGAATAAAGTATTACAGCTAGAAAAAAGTTAGAGAAGAAGGCGTAGTTTTCGAAAAATCTGTGAAATGACAGGCTCAGCAAGAGTGTTACAACCACATGTTTCAACTGAAATGTTTAAGTAGAGTTCAGAAACATTGAAAGTGATCTTATACTGTCTTCAAATACGTTTGCTTACTCGAGAAGATAGAAATTTCCCTAGCCGTATCAGTCAACACACTAAACATGGACAGATCAGCTTAATAGTAAAATCAGGCGCTTTCAACGAAGTCCTTTGTTAAGTTAAGGGTAGGTCAGTTAAACTATTTCAGACCGGCCAACACATTAAAATAATGTTACATTAACAGCCAATTTCTTACAAACAGTGGTAATAACACTTGTAGCGGCTACAACAACACCCCATCATGTGATAAAAAAGCGCTGGATTCGGAAGTGTGGAAAGAACTGAGTGTCTTCTTAGTTAAGACGTATATCTTACAACCTGTGAATAAAAAACAATGCAATTTATGGTATTCTTACGGAATCCCTTTGTTCACGACAGAATCACCCTGCTTGGTGATATTATGGAACATCTATTCCAGAATCAACTAGATGATCTTCCGATCACCTTTGAAATTCTCACTAGAATTGCGGAATGTCTGCACAGTTATTTTCACTTTGTGCTGCCCTAGCAAAGTTCGCGAAGAATGTTTCGCAGAACTGGGTGTTCTGTAATTAGTTTGTGGTCATGTTGACATTCGAAACGCAAGGATATGTTTTTGCCTATAGTGAACAATTAAACATATCAGCGTGAATTGTTTTCGCAGTATCGCCAACTATTTTCTTCAGATGCTGAAATGCTTCTACAAGATTTTAATCTATGGCCATTGCAAACCCAACGTGCAGTACCACAATTACTATAACAAGTGTCTAGATAGGTCTGTTTCACATATTTCTCTCTTCGCCAACCTTAACTTGGACGACATCGAAAGACACGATGCGTCTGCAGATACGCTACGCAGTTGATGAGAAGGAGACGATCACATTTACAACCAAATGTCCCTTCGCTGCCGGTTCACTGAGATGGCCCGTCATCCGGCTATGTGGACCAGAGCCTCTACCAGAACCCTTTCTCTGTTCGTTAAAAGTTGCCGAATTCGAGTGTGCCCTTGCCAACAGGCTAAAGGCGTAGTGTGTGCCGGATAATGTTCCTGAGCCGGATGGAGTCACTTGTTCGGAACACACGTCTCAGCCTGAAAAATCGGGGCAGTAACAGAGTGTGGGATTGCATGTACTTGGGAACCCCGATGATAAGCGATGGAATCATTCTATAATGTGGAACGGTTCCTTCTGGGTACCATTAAGATCACATGGTACAGCCAGCTTTAGGTCGTTGCTCTTCCCGATGCCTACGATATGTGTTGCTTTGGATAAGAAGAGATTCTCTCGGGCTTTGGGACGCTATCTGAAATGATCAATACTGTGAGTCCTATATGTAGGATGAAGTCAGAGATAACCATATACAGACGATGCAGTTGCCGAAATGTTCAAAGAAAGCTGAATCACATTTCAAACAGGTACCCAAAGCATACTGTAATAATCGGTGGCCACTTTAAACTGAATTTCTGATTCAGAATATCCACACTCTCTGTTCGCACTCGGTTCCGTGAACTATTCTGTATATGGTTACCTCTGGCTTCATCCCACATACAGGACTCACAGTATTTATCATGTCAGATAGCCTCCCAACGTCGGTGAGAATCTATACGCATTCAAAACCGGCGTCAAATACAAAACATCGACCGAACTACTTCTGAATGCTTTTTCTGAAAACAGTTAGTTCATGAACCCACAAATAATCCTTAGCATCAAAACAGATACATGGATTAGCGTACATAGAGCTGTAGTAGCGAGACTGAATATCGAAATTCCCAAATGCATCAAAAATCAACGAAAAATATTTTCAGTTCTGGAAGACTGGAGACAGAACAGCGTGAAGCGAATTTTATCTGCTCTATTCAATAGAGCAGATAAAATTCGCTTCACGCTGTTCTGTCTCCGGTCTTTCAAAACTGAAAATGCGAGTGTAGATCAGTTGTGGCTTACTTTCAAAGACATAATATCAGTAGCAATCGAGAGAAAAAATGATCAAATGTTTGTTAAGCTTAAGGGACTTAACTACGGGGTCATCAGTCCCTAGACTTACAAACTACTTATGAACTACCTACAACTAAGGACGGCACAAATATCCATGCCCGAGGGGGAATTCGAACCCCCGACCGTAGTGGCCGTGCAGACCGTGACTGAAGCACCTCAGTCTCCTCGGCCACCGCGGCCGGCGCAATCGAGAGATATTTACCAAATAAATTAATAAAAGAGGGGGCTAACCCCCGTGATACACAAAAAAGGTTAGATCACTGTTGCATCAGCATAGAAAAAAGCATGCAAAATTTAAAAGGACGCAGAATATCCAAGACAAAAACAAATCTTCCGAGGCATATTGCATACAAACTAGATTCCTCTCAGACTATGCTGATGCAATAGCTCCATACTAAGCTATCATATACAACTCAGCGAACGATCAGTACCCAAAGACTGGAAAGTTGCCGAAGTCACTACAATTTTCAAGAAAGGCAATAGGAGTGATCCACAAAATTACAGACCCATCTCATTGACGTCGATTTGCAATAGGATTTTGGATCATACACTTTGTTTGAACATTATGAACTACCTCGAAGAGTATGACCAATAGTCAACGCGGATTCAGAAAGTACCGCTCTTGCGAAACACAGATTGCCCTTTATTCATAGGAAATGATAAGTGCCACCGACAAGAGATCTCAAATCGATTCCATATTTCTGGATTTCCGGAAGGCTTTTGACACTGTACCTCACAAGCGGCTTCTATTGCAATTGCGTGCTTATGGAATGTTGCCCCAATTGTGCGATTGGATTCATGATTTCCTATCATAAAGGACACAGTTCGTTGTAACTGACGGTAGGTCAGCACCAGATGGCATATTTCAGATCCATGGTACACCGAATAGAAAAAGTACGTATGAGTCACACAGACTAACTAAAAACAGATGCACATAATAATGTCTATGATCCTACAATAATAGACAAACTCCACAACCAAATAAAAGCAAAAACCACAGGTCCAGAGAACAGAAGTTCACACAACACTCGCTCAAACACAAATCGACCTCTTCTGGAAGCCAAATCAGTTAATCAGGGATTTTAGGAAAGCCAAATCAGTTAATCAGGGATTTTAGGAAAGCCTGTAGAAAATATGGCCTAATGCCGAACGGATTTAGGTGCGCTAATCGCTATTACAACTTTAGGCAGGGTAGATACAGACCTTTATGGTATCAGTATTAGAGTCTCAATAAATTGAAAACCTCACAAGTCATACCTCAGACGCACAGCCGAAGGCTATTCTAGAAAATGGCTTCACGGGTAGTGAAGTCTCCGACAGGATGAAAAATATACACTCCTTAACGAGTTGGAAAAAAAAAAAGAAAACAGAAAAAGACGTTGGTATTGTAAATGCTGTTATGAATTTTTTTACACCTTCGTTGGCAACTATTGAGGCGTCTGTACTATCTTTTGGATACTGCAAGATGGCGCATCAGCTCCATTCCGCTTTTGCATTCCGAAGAGAAGACTATGAAAAACTTAACAATAGGGACGAACAGTCAGAAGTATCCCATCATAACACAGATGATACAGATGAGGGAAACAGGACATGTGAAAACATCGCACAAGTATCAGCCGACGACGGACGGGAAATGTCGCTGTCGTCCAGGCCAGCGTACCTAGTCGGAGATCCGGGACCATCCGCTACAAGTGACTCCTCTGTGGGGGCCACTGTCACACAAAATAGCAAATTTATTTATAAAGGAAGATGTTAAAATCGATTTATAGCATAACCACGTTAAAAGCTAATAAATGATACACATCCTTCCAAGGGGTACAGGAATATGCAACCTACAATGTGATTCATGCTGATAATTCTATATAGGACAAGTTAGCAGGTACTTTGAAATCAGACACAATGAATACCTTGATGCATTTAGACTCGATAACTTGAACTGATGTTAATTTGATTTTACTCATGTGGAACTGCAAATTTATATACCCTACGACAAATTAACAGTGAACAATATACTAGATGTTTAAATGATGAAAGCATTATGCAACATGTAAAATTCGAAACCGGTAATGATACTTTTGAAATAAAGTAAAATCTAACCAGATCTGGCTCTTTGGTGTTCCACACCAACATTTACAATTTACATTTCCCCAATAAAACATTTAAATACAATTGTAAGAAACCATGTAAAAACATGACAAACTGAAGGAATAAATCTTGTAACCAGAAAATGAAAATGTGTCTAACAACAAGAAAGAGTAATTAACCCAGAAACAGTCAAAATATTATAAAAACTACTGTGCTGTATCAAGAAATGTTATCAGAAAGTCCAAAAGCATGTGTATTATGTCTGAGATTCGTAATTTCGGTAATACATTTAAATAAATTTAGAAAATAATGGAAAAGAATATAGGGCAACAAAGAGTACAGGGAGACTGTATTACCTTTAAAATGAATGAAAAAAAATTTCAAACAAATAATTAGAAGTTGCATATATATTTAATAATCATACTTTAAATTAATGTTGTGGATAAATAGTGTATAAATGTCCAATAGAAGAGGAAAAGCTATTAATGTAATCTGATGCAATTCCTCACAATACTCCCTCTGAAATTAAGGAAATAACAAACTCCATCAAAAATGAGGCATTTCTAGCAGAGTACTAACAGCTTGTTCCAAACAGAGAAGATGAGTCTCAACCACATATGTAATAGCTGTCGGAATAAGGGTATTTTTCCAGATAGAATAAAATATACTATTGTTGAAACATCGCATAAAATGTGAGATACGTCCAATGTCAACAACTACTGCCCAATCTCACTTTGAATGGCATTATCCTAAATTATTGAGAAAGTAATATATTCAAAAGTACATATCCATATTTGAAAATATACCGTACCATCAAATGTCAGTTTCTTTTTCAGCAAGGCTTCTGAACAGAAAATGCTGTATATGCTCTTACTGATCAAATATTAAATATTCTGAATAACCGAACATCACCAGTTTGGATTATTTGTGATCTCTCAAAGATTCTGGATTGTTTAAATCATGGTATTATTCTACACGAGCTTCTACATTGTGGTATTAGTGCGGCATTACACAAGTGGTTTAATTCATACACAACTGGAAGAATGTAGAAGGTTGAAGTAGGTTGCTAAAATATGCAGGCCACCTGCAAGAATCCCAAAGCGTTCAGCCTTGATTCTGTTACTGTGTATATATATATATATATATATATATATATATATATATATATATATATATATATATATATATAAATGTGTGTGTGTGTGTGTGTTTGCGTATGTGTGTTTCTACATTCGCAATGATGCAAAACTCGTTGTTTTTCGCAGACGTTCCAAGTACGGTACTCACACCAGGCGAAGAGGAATAAAATGATGACATCGTAAATAATGTCATTTTGTCAATTATTAAGTAGTAATCTCAAATGGTCTCTTATTAAATTTTGATAAAACAGAATATATACAGTTGCATACAATGAATGTCATGACACTATTAATAAATTTAGGCTGTGATGAAAACTCTGTTGCTAAGGTAGAATATTCAAAGTTTTGGGTGTGTGCATTGACGAGAAATTGCAATGGAAGCAGCACATTGATGATCTTCTGAATCTTTTGAGTTCAGCAGGTATATTGCAAATTTGGTGACAAACTTCTCAGTAAATTAGGTTACTATACCTATTTTTATTCACTGCTTTCATGTGCCATCATATTTTGGGGTAATTCATCATTGAGCAAAAAGTATTCCTAGCACAGAAGCTTGTAACTAGAATAATCCATGCAGCCCGCCCAAGATCATTCTGTAGACATTTAAGGATGTAGCGATCTTCACAGTAGCTTCACAGTATATATTCAGCTTATAAAATTTGTTGGTAATAACACATCACACCAATATCAGTCTCCATAGCAACAACACAAAGAGAGAGGATTATCTGTCTTTGACACAGAAGGGGGGGAATTATGATGTCACAAAAGACTTTGGTCAATTACTGAAAGATATCAAATGTCTGACAGATGAGCAAGCAGCATTTAAAGTAAATTGAAATAAATTCTGAACGACAGTTCTCTCTACTCAGTATAAATTACTAATAAATAAATAAAAATAAAAGGATACAAAAATAAAAATAAAAGTAATTCTATGTAATGTTACATTATCTTTCAGTAAACTGACACGTCCCACAATAATTTAATATAACCTTCCTCAAACATTATGAGCTACCTCGAAGAGAACGACCTACAGACCCATAGTCAACACGTATGCAGAAAGTATCGTCCCTGAGAAACACTACTAGCTGTTTGTTCACAATAAATGTTGAGTGCTATCGACAAGGGATGCCAATTCGATTCCGTACTTCTAGACTTCCTGAAGGCTTTCGACACAGTACCTCACAAGCATCTTTTAATCAAATTGCCTGCTTATCGAATAACGCCATACTTGTGCCACTGGATTCGCGATTGTCTGTCAGGAAGGACACAGTACGTAATAACTAATGGAACTTCTATGAGTGAAACAAATGTGGTGTTTCCTAAGAAAGTGTTATAAGGCCCTTAATATTCCTTATATTTGTAAACATTTTAGGAGACAGACTGAGCAACTGTTTTACACTGTCTGTTGGTGATTCTGTCATTTATTGGCTAGTAAAGCGACTAGGAGATCAAAAGCATTCGCAAAACGAGTTATATATTTACACGGTGCAAAAATGATAAGCGTGAAGTCATCCTTACGAACACTAAATCTGTTAAACTTCATTTACACGATAAATCAGTCAAACCTAAGGGCCGTAAAATCAGCTACAACTATAGGAATTACAATTGTCAACAATTATAGGGAGGGCGATGAAAAGGGTAAGCTTCATTCGAGAAACGATTAGAAGATGCAGCCGGTCTGAAAAGAAACTGTCATCTCTATACTTGTGAGCCCTCTTTTGGGTGTTGCTGTGCATACTGGGATCCTACGAAGTAGGGCTGACGGAATATCTATTTTCGAAATTTCTTTCATCAACTTCCTCTTTAGAATGAGAACATATTTTGTCGGTACCCACCTACTTAGAGAGACATGATCATCATAATGAACTTCAGTTCGATTTGCAGAGTATTTATGTAGACGTAGATGTAGATGCTACATCGGCACTCAGATACTTCAGGATGAAAGATACTCACAGTAACGAAAACATCAATTATAAGCAGAATGTAACATACGAAAAATCACTTGAATTGAAAAAGTAAGTACACATAGAATTAAGAGGTGATGATGAGCAGCGTTGGTGTTCGGAATACCTGGTGGCAGTGGTGTTAGTAGACGCCACGTGTGCTACTTGCCAGTCCATCTGTTGGAATGATGAAAAGGACAACATAACACACAGTGCCCGAGCAGAGAGAAACTCCCGCCTGACCGGGAATGGAATGCGTGCCCCCTACTTGGCAATGCCGTATTCTGTCCACCGGAATACGGAATCTGAGAGGTCAAGAGGTTCAAAAGATATTTAAGATTCGTATATTTAGCTTTACCGATTCAACAAACAGACGCATCAAACAGCCTTAAGATGACGTCTCCAAGGAAATTTCCAGGGTTCGACTAAGAGTAAGTATGTAAAGGCAGGAACAATGAATATGGAACATTGCAACAATACTGGTGCTCTGTAGGGCAGTCATGGATTCTTTGTTTTTAGCAGTGCTGGAAATCGACTACTTTCGGCACGTCCTGCCGTCAGCAATTCCTTGTTGACAAACACGAGTTGAACTATGCTCTACTGATCACTTTGGATGTCTTTGAGGTCGCATCTTTTTCTGTACCAGAGGAGATTGACAGGCAGGCGACTGCCTTCGGCTTGACCCGTGAGAAACTGTGTTCCTATTCCAAGGTAGAAACATGTGTCCATTTCCATTGTCACGTAGAATTCGTGCAGTGGGATCCTGATATTTAAGAAAATACAACTAAGTCACAAATTATCTCATAGTGACTCATGATATTTCCGCATCATAAATATTCAACAGCAGTATAGGGTGATAAGGCACATCAGATTTCAAGCGCGAAATACGTGAAAATTAGGTTAAAGGAATGAGAAGCAAATTCTGTAACAGGCTTGTGCCTCACACGTTAGAAGACGCAATCCCTTAAACGTAGTTGCTGGAAGTCAATTACATAAAATATTTCACATTAATGGAACCTTCTATTAACACAAGTAAAATCTTGAGCGATAAAATACTCCCACACTGTCCAGTCTTTCTAAATCTGTAAGAGTTGTTTTGCGATCATCTAATATCACAGAGTAATGCGATGCTTCTACTAAAACGTTGTCTCGTTTCGCGGAATATGAAGATCCGGATATGAAGCTGTTTCCTCATTTTCCCCTTTTCGCCCCCATCTTGGACGCTGTGTGGGCTCCTTATGGTGGTTTCCTGATTGTTGGCAGATCGCTATTACGAGGGCGTCTTTTCTGTGTCACAGCGCAGACACTTACATCACACCCAACACAGATGTTGCGTGGCCCTTTATTCCGAGGGGCGTGCTGATACACGTAAATACGAGTGAGTATTCACAGGTTTTGTTTATACACCTTTTAAAATCGAGTAGTAAAGCATTGTGGTGTTCAAACCGATCCAAGAATTGTTAACAGATTTTGGCCCACTTTAGGTTACGGTAGTAACACTAAAAGTGGGCCTTTGCGATCGTCTTTTGACAGCTCGAAATTTAAATGAAAATAACGGCTTAATTATTCATCTGACACGAAAATTGAATAACCGACTTCGTAGAGGAGAAAATTCTATACAACATTGGTCTGTTATGTTTTTTTCATATCTCGTAGCGTTTCAAAGATATTTGCAAAAATAACGGCGATTTTGGGATGTATGTCGGTCTGTCTGTCCGTCTGTCTGTCTGTCCGTAACGTGTTCCCTGTTTTTAAGACGAACCGTTCAACCGATGAGCACCAAATTTTATTGACATGATTGCAGGCCGCCAGAGACCAGAATCTGCCTTTTTGAAATTTTTCGGACATAAAATACGGTAGAAAAAACCAAAGAAAGCCGTTTGTAATATAATTGTAATGGCAAACGAACCGTTCATCTGACACGAAAATTGAATAACCTAATTGGTAGAGGAGAAAATTCTCTACGACTTAGCTCCCTTACGTTTTTTTTTTTTTTTTCTTTTTTCTTTTTTTTTTCGCATCTCGAATAGTTTGAGACATATTTACAAAAATAACGGAGATTTGACACCCTCCATTGAATTAACGAAAACCAGCCGTTCGGAAATGTCACGTGACATTCCTCGCGTATTTGATGATTTTCTTATTGTAACTTACGCGTTGTCATTTCAAAGCAACGGCACACTGAGTAATTAGGAAAAACACATCGTTCTTCGTACGATAAATGATAATCTAATGTCTACAAATGCCATATTAACATGTTAACAACGGCTATCAATAGTATGAGGTTAGAGAACTATCCGTACGGAACTCAATTGGTATTGTTTGACAAGTGACTCGGTGGAAGGTGCTGCTCCGTCTTCCTGTGACGCTGTTGAATGACTTTTGTAAACATAAAAATCAGGTATCATACGGCCATAAAAAGAAATAGGGAAAAGGAATTCTTCTATGTACACCCAACTTTAAGAAAACCCTATCATGTATGTGCAAATTACTTAATACATCTATCATCATTGTAACACTTGTTTACGATAACTTAGAACAGATATACAATGATAATTAATAATTTGCAGACTCTCGATTTAGTAACTTTTTCTCCGAATATCATTAATTAAAAATATCAGAGTGGAAATATCATTCTCGAAACATCCTCTACGCTGCCACGAGTGCTAGTCCAGCAAGGTTCACAGGAGAACTGTGAAAGTTGGAAAGTAGGACGCGAGGGACTAGCGGAAGTAAAATTGTGAGGATGAGCCCTGAAGCAAGCCAGGATAGGTCAGACGGCAGAGCGCTTTCCTGCAAAAGTCAAAGGCCCCAGTTCAGAATCCCGCTTCCGGCACAGTTTTATTTGCCTGGAAAATTTCATTTCCGCGAACACTCCGCTGCAAAATATTCCGAAGGTTTTATGGCACCTGTTAAATTCTCCTTCACTGGCTAAGGCAATAATTGTTATTGTGCCTACGCTTCTCTCTTTGTATTCTTCTTTTCTTGACAATCTTTATGTGTACCTACACTTCTGTCTTCGTGAACTTCTTCATTTCTCAAGTTTCATGTGTAAGTCACCGGATTATATTGTAAATCGCTGGTGCTTTCCACAGGATGTTGCTGTTTCAGGCAATGATTATATTGCTACAGTGTTGTAGGCAACTAATGCGAAAATGGTTCGTTCGCTGAGTACAACAGTAACACTTCATAGGTCTGCATGTCCTCTGTCCTCTGTCCACATAAAACCAAAACCACGCTGATATGTGGCGTCACCCGACCTATGAATGTTTGTATTTCACTTTATATTTGGCCTAAAGTGTCGTAATATACTCCAACATCCCGTGAATAACATAGAGGCACGCCCAGAAATTATCTCCAGAAACCGATGTTACTGACGTCAAATTGTGTTAAACTGTGTATGGGTCAAATATTTTTCATATTTCTAAGTGGCGTAAGGGGATGATACTTCTATTGTTAATAATAATTGTTAATAATCAGTATTAACTAACGATAAAAGGTGATGAATTAAAGAAGAGTACAATTGGAAATAGTTCCAGTTGGAGAAGGAACAGTTTCTAACAGTGATCAGTCGAATAATGCGCTTAGAACGATGATAATCCAAAAAAACAGTCACACAAATCAGTGTATCATAACAGCTAGTATTTCTCTTTCGTCACAGATTGTCATTGTATCCCAAGAAAATGACTGAGAATTCAGGCCTCAAGTACCGGCAAATCTTTCAACGCACGAAGAAAGTTCTCGTGTAATTTTTATGAACCAGTAATAGGAGGAAGATTACTGTAAAAACATGGTTCTCCAATCTTTATCTTTCTAATCGCAAACACGATTCAGTTTTGATGTTAGACTTGTGTTGATGCCATATTTGTAGAATATTTCAATCAATGAACAATTAAAAAACACTAAAATATTTACAATTGCCACAAGGACGACTGAAATGGTTCAAGCTCTTGATGATTTTGACTCCAAAAGTGTTATTTCTCACTATTACGATGTCAATTTTCAATTAGAAAAAAACACTATCAAACTCCAATCGCAGATCTGTACTTAACTATCCCCTCGCCCACTCCTTGGTTTATAAACATGTGTATGTGTTCATGGTAGAAAAGTGGGTACGTTCAAGAGAGGCAATGTCGGTTTACTGTCCTGCAGATTATTGTTTCACCAGTCGTGAAGCTGAATGTGGAATACGAAATAATATTTATATTATAAAGTACGATTGGTGTGCATTTTCTCAGAACATTAATGAGTTTTTCTTAATGTATCTGTAAAAAGTACGTATTGTTAGAATGTAACACCGACAAGAAACTGAATGTGATGTAGTGGTAACTGTTAACGACATATATCACGTGTCTAAAATTGAGAATAGAAATAACACAAAAAAGTTATAATGAACAATGAATATCATTACTAAAAGAAACTGGTGTAAATGACAAGTAGTGATTTTTATGTTTATACAGCGCAGTGACCTCACAAACTAGGGCTGAACATTAGACTGGTACAGACGGGCCTTCACTATAGCAAGTAATTTAACGATATTTCACGAAAGTTATAGTTTTGAAGAAAAAAAAATGTTGTTATTCATCATTGGATTTGACATGAGAGGTTCTTTACTTCGTATGATAAATATTTTTTAAATTCACTAAATTAGTTGATTGTGGTACGGTTACTTTACCAGTTATTATTATATAGCAAATATTCCATCTTTAAGTTTGTTGAATATCACTAAACTCTTATGAATAACATACTTCTTTGCCTCGCATGATTTCGGAAATAAACGCCCGAAATCAAATACTTCATTTACCTTCGAAAGTGATTATGAGGTACAAAGCTGCTAATATCGCTAATTATTAGTACAATATGAATGGTTTCCGCAACCTAAACTTCCATCACCGGATCTTTCATTTACATGCTCAATATCACGAAGGAAACGTTTTAATAATTTACTCGTTCACCGACATTACTGTGGCAATCTCGCAACAGAAATAAATTAATGTCGAACACATCTTGTTTCAGTAAGATGCCATACTCGTGGCATTTTGTTAGACAACGTTGACACGTGATGACGGCCTGACAAGGATATTCTATTAACAGAATCTGACAACGGATGTGATATGGATGCCGTTTTTCAACCACGAAACACAGCGCCGGGTAGCAATGGCATCAGAAAATTTCGGATGATCAAAGCAGATTCTTGAAGAAGCGCTCACGTGGGCCAGGTAATTATGGCTTTATCACTGTGAAAAATATCAAAATCTTCTGGCAGATTATGTTGAGAAGTGACAGAAGTTTCGCAATTGGCGCGTGACTGTGGCGGAAAACATGTAGGTGTTACAACTTGAATGCATCTCGTATTATTATGGTTATTAATAATACCATAACAATGGTTTTTGCTATTTAAAAATTTAGCAACCAGCTAATTATCAAATCAGACACAAATATAATAATACTGTTTAAGCTGCATATGGTTGCTGCTTCTTTAAGACGAAATTGTAAAACAGTAGTTGAAAATCTATAAATGTGAATGTCTGTTCGGTGTACGCTTATCACGTCCGAACGACAAGACGCAGAGACTTAAATATTTTTACAGTAACTAATTTGTACCTGAGGAAGGTTTTAGGCACGGTTTTATAGCGATCTGATAGATATTTAGTGATTTGAAGAATATATCGCGAAATGCGGAACAATAATTACTCTTTGAAAATTATATTTACTCTTTGAAAATTGTTTTATTGGTTGCATTGTTGCTTGAGGGTTGATAAAGATAAAAGATAAAGATAAAAGGCGCGCGCGCGTGTGTGTGTGTGTGTGTGTGTGTGTGTGTGTGTGGGTGTGTTAATATTTCTCTCTGCAGCAAAAACTACAGAACGCAAACGAATGATCTGGGTGTAATTGTTGTCCGAAGTCTCCCGTTGTACACCATTGCAGCTCCACGCCGATAGCTATAGGGGGTGGAATATATGGCGGTTGAAAGTAGTCAAGTTGTAAAAAAATTCGGACTGAAGGCCAGCGATGACGTTTGCGACTCTATAGCAAGGAGGTTACATACTGCGAAACGTGATGCCACAGACCATATCTTTGGTCTATGCGTGCTGCAATGTCTTCAGATCTTTCTCTGTAAGGATAAGCATACAAATAAGGAAATATAAGAATAAATAAATAGAGCAGTAAAAAAGAAATTTCTTGTAATACATCTCTTTAAAAAAATCCATTTGACGTTTCGCGCATTACATCCAGTGATATTATCTGTGATTATCTGTGATATTATTGTTGAATTTCGTGATTGGATTCTTGGAAACGAGTGCATTTTTACGTGTGATTTGATCTACACTACCTACTTTCCTGATAATGTTGATTAAAAATGTTTGTGTCTAAAGAAGTTATTGTATTTCATTTCATACTTCAAAACCAGTCTCATAGCACACTACTGAAATATAGCACATCTATCATGAGCAACCAATATGCGAGCTGAGCCGCACGTTTAAGCTAGTACTAAATAATTCTTTCATCGCGCATACAACCATACACCACAGTAGATTTAGTCACAGAAATGGACGGGTAATGCCGAAACATTGATGGCAAACAGCACGCAGTCCCCGTCCGCGTACATTCCTCCATTCCTTTAGGAGCTTCAGAGGAGAAAGCGAGGGAACCTTTTGACACGTGGAGCACGCTCAAGGCGTTCGGCACCGTGCAGATTGTCGAATCCAGTTACTTCTCAGGTGTCATTTGGCCCTTTGAAGTGACAAAAAGGGGAGCAGCGGGCGGTCGCTGGGGCAGACAATAGGCTGCCGGTGGTTCATAAGACCGCCGCTGGAGGCGCGTCGATCCGCGAAAGAGTGTTCTCGCCAACACAGGGGGGAAGGAGAGGCAGAGGGTATCACTTCGTGGCGCGAAGAAAGCTGTAACGCAGGCCAGGACAAGCCGCTGATTGGGTTGCCGCTGGCGAAACGGATCCCCAGGCCGTCGAAACGAGCTTCGCGCCGAAAGGTTGAAGGAGAGACCGGACTGACTCTTTTCGCTGTCTCACATCTATGCTCCACCTCTGGTGCCCCGCAGATGTGACAGCCGTCTGGCGCAACACCAATTTACGCAGTTACGACGGTATACACAAAAAAAAAAAAAAAAAAAAACACGCGAAAATTATTCATTAATATTCCCAACTGAGACGGTCACTTTGTCTTCCCAGTACGCAACAATCGCATTATTGCTCTAATTCTAACTACTCAGTTAGAAAAAAGTTTACCAAATGATTGTTATAATGCCTGACGATCGTCAGAAATCGCTAAGAGCCCTTATTATACAACTCTCGATGATTGTAGGATATCTAATTTTCTCTCCGTTTAGCAAGACTTTGACACCTCCAATTATTTGGACGGCACAGCTCCTACTCTACACTGTGTAGATATACAACATGCGTAAACATTAGTAATGAAGCAGAAATGAATTAAAACATTACCTCTGTTGATGAATTTTAATACACACCAATAAAAATGAAGATGTGTATAATTGCACTGCACAGCCATATCATTTTACAGATGCAATTCAGTGAGATATTGAGATAGTGTCTGCAAAGTGAGATGTAGACAGAATAGTTTGATTAAAATTAATAAATTAATTAAACGTGCTGACATTAGACTGGATGAATCGATACGACGTCAACTTTTTCTTTCGACATTTATGTGGGTTGTCAGAGAAAAATAGTTACCAAATTCTGAAATTGTGGCAAGTCGTTAAGTGTTATTGTTTTCTGGTCATGGATAAACGAATTTGGATTATTTAAGCCTTATCATCTTCAAGATGAACGTGGAGTTTGCAACTGGAATAGCAGTCAGATAGTATTAGATTTCATAATATACCTCTTCGAGAGTACATTACAGAATGATTTAACATTTAAAAATCTATAATCGCGCAAAATACTGCCAATGAATTCTTTGTGATCCATGTAAATCGGCAGATAAGTCAATGCATTAACACAACTGAAGAATAGATGGGCAACACAAATGTGGATTTTGCATTGTAGGACCTCTTTTTCCTGTTACCTCTGTGTATAGCTTTTCCGTTGACCTCGCTACTAACACTTTTTAACACACTTAATGTTTCAGAGATATTCTAATACTTTTTAACATAATCCACTGTATTTGACATAGACATTGAATTATTTATATTAATTTAAGCTTTAAAATTATAGTCATTACTTTTATGTCCCTAATGAGGGTTCATACGTTGGGACAAACGGCAGTCAGCCCTACTTCAGAGTTATTCTGATAGATATCATAACGTGATAAACAATGGCCTCACTATAAGATCAGTAGCTTTGTAGTTTTTATAGCCTCTACAGACCTCGCTACAGTTAGTGTTTTAACACAGATTCAACTGTTCCTTCTTCCCGTAAGAGATCTCCATTCCTTCCTAATTTCGCATATTCTGCAGAGTAGCTCCTAATTCCTTACCAATCCACCTAATAATATTTACTACATTCCTATACTGTCACATAACAAGCGCTTTGTTTCTCTTCTTATACAATTTCTCCACCGACCATTATTTATTTCTATATAACACTAGACAAAAATATTGTTGTTGTTGTTGTGGTCTTCAGTCCGGAGACTGGTTTGATGCTGCTGTCTACAATACCCTATCCTGAGTAAGCCTCTTCATCTCCACATAAGAACGACAACCTACATCTGTCTGAATCTGCTTACTGTATCCATCTCTTGGTCTTTCCCTACGATTTTTCCCCCACTCACTTCCCTCCAACGCTAAATTCACAATTCCTTGATGTCTAAGAATGTGTCCTACCAATCTATCCCTTCTTTTAGTCAAGGTATGCCAGAAATTCCTTTTCTCGCCAATTCTGTTCAGTACCTCCTCATTAGTTACGCAATCCACGCACCTAATCTTCAGCATTCTTCTGTAGCACCATATTTTAAAAGTCTCAATCCTCTTCATGTCCGCACTGTTTATCGTCCATGTCTCACTCCCATACAAGGCAACACTCCATACAATGCCTTCAGAAAGGACTTCCTTAGGCTTAAATCAATATTCGATGTTAACAAATTTCTCTTTTTCAGGAACGCTTTTCTACCCATTGCCATTCTGCATTTTATATCTCTGTACTGCGACCATCATTTGTTATTTTACTGCCCAAGTAACAAAACTCATCTACCTCCTTTATTGCTTCGTTTCCAAATCTAATTCCTTCAGCATCACCTGATTTTCTTACACTGCACTCCATTACACTAGTTTTGCTCTTGTTAATGTTCATCTTATATGCACCTTTCAGCACACTGCCCATTCCGTTCAATTGCTCTTCCAGGTCCTTTGCTGTCTCTGACAGAAGTAATATGTCGTCGGCAAAACGCAATGTTTTTAATTCTTCACCCTGGACTTTAATTCCTTCTCCAAATTTCTCCTTGCTTTCCTTTATAGCTTGCTCAATGTACAAATTGAACAACAATGGAGAAAGGCTACAACCCTGTCTTACTCCCTTCTAACCACTGCATCCCTTTCATGCCCTTCAACTCTGACAACCGCTGTCTGGTCTTTGTACAAGTTGTAAATAACCTTACTCTCCCTATATTTTACTCCTGCTTGCTTCAGAACTTGAAAGAGTTTATTCCAATCAACATTGTCAAAAGCCTTCTCCAAATCTGCAAAAGCTAGAAATGTAGGTTTGCCTTTTCTTAATCTATCTTCTAGGATAAGCCGTAAAGTGAGTATTGCCTCCCGTGTTCCTACATTTCTCCTGAACCCAAACTGATCTTCCGCGATGTCGGCTTCTACCAGCTTTTCCATCCTTCTGTATATAATTCGCGTTAATATTTTGCAACCATGACTTATTAAACTGATAGTTCTGTAGTTTTCACACCTGTCTGCACCTGCTTTCTTAGGGATGGGGATTATAACATTTTTCTTAAAGTCTGAGGGTACTTCACCTGTCTCATACATCTTACACACCAGGTGAAACAATTTTGTCATGACTGGTTCTCCCAGAGTCTTCAGTAGCTCTGAGGGAATATCATCTACTCCAGGGGCCGTGTTTCGACATAGGTCTTTCAGGGCTCTGTCAAATTCTTCTCCCAGTACAGTATCTCCTATTTCATCTTCATCTACATCCTCTTCCCTTCCTACAATATTGTCTCGAAGTTCATTTCCTTTGTAGAGCCCCTCTATATATTCTTTCCACCTTTCAGTTTTCCCTTCTTTGCTGAGAACTGGTTTTCCATCAGTGTCCTTGATATTCATAGAGCTGTTTTTCTTATCTCCAAATGTTTCTTTTATTTTCCTGTAGGCTGTATCTATTTTCCCCTATTTATACATTCTTCTACATCCTTGCATTTGCCTTCTAGCCACTCCCGCTTAGCCATTTTGCATTCCCTCTCAATCGCATTTCTTAGTCGTCTGTACTCCATTTTGCCTGTTTCATTTACTGCATTTTTATATTTTCTCCTTTCATCGATTAAATTTAGTATATTCTGTGATATCCAAGGATTTTTTGTAGGTCTTTCCTTCCTACCTATTTTGTCCTCTGCTACCTTCACTATTTCATCTCTCACTTTTACCCATTCCTCCTCTTCCTTTTTGTAGTTTCTTTAGTTTCAGCCTACAGTTCATAACCAACAAGTTATGGTCCTGGGTATGTCTTACACTGTAGAACCTAATTCCGAAATCTATGTCTTACCATTATAAAACATATCTGGTATCTTCCGGTGTCTTCTGGTCTCTTCCACGTATACAACCTTCTTTTGTGATTCTTGAACCAGGTGTTTGTTATAACTAATTATGTTCTGTGCGAAATTCTACCAGGCGGCTTCCTCTTTCATTCATTTTGCCCAGACCATATTCACCTACTATCTTCCTTTCCCTTCCTTGTCCTACTACCGAATTCCAGTCTCCCATAACAATTAAGTTTTCCTCTCCCTTAATTGTCTGAATAATTTCCTTTAGCTCCTCATATATTTCTTCGATTTCCTCATCATCGGCAGAGCTAGTTGGCATATAAACCTGTACTACTGTTGTCGGTGTTGGCTTCGTATCTATCTTGACAATGACAATGCGATCACTGTGATGGTCATAGTAGTTTACCCGCATTCTTATTCATTATCAATCCTTCTCCTGTGGTACCCCCAATTGATTTTGTATTTATAATCCTGTACTCACCTGACCAGAAATCTGGTTCATCCTGCCACCGAACTTCACTAATCCCCACTATATCTAACTTCAACCTATCCATTTCCCTTTTTAAATTTTCTAATTTTCCTACTCGATTAAGGGATCTAACATTCCACTCTCCGACCCGTAGGATGCCAGTATAGTCTTTCCTGATGATCACATCCTCCTGGGTAGTCCCCGCCCGGAGATCCGAATGGGGGACTATTTTACTTCCGGAATATTTTACCCGAGAGGATGCCATCATCATATGTTCATACAATAGAGCTGCATGTGCTCGGGAAAGGTAACGGCTGTAGTTTCCCCTTGCTTTTAGCCGTTCGCAGCCGTTCTTCAGGAACCACACGTTTGGCTGGCCTCTCCACAGATACCCCTCCGCTGTGGTTGCACCTACGGTACGGCTATCTGCATCGTTGAGGCACGCAAGCCACCCCCTCGGCAATGTCTGTGGTTCATGGGAGTGGACAAAAATATTAATCCCATAAAATTCTTCTTCAATATAGCCGCTGTTTACTACTAGTAATATTTTGGTCAGAAACGCTAGCAAAGCTTCCAGTCTTCGGATTACTCTCTAATGAGCTCCAAAACGGCAAATTTTGTGCAATAACTCCCCACAAATACAGTTCCGCCTATTGCACGGCTCTTAACTGTTACTGTTACTGAGAGTTCGTAAACAGTAACGCGCCTCTCTGAGAGGATTAACCGTGTGTTTTCTTGTCGATAATAGCGTCAAACCTTTTTCTGTCGTCTCTCAAAATTTAATACATGAGAAGAACTACTGTATAATGCGGCTGTGAAATTCGGTTTACGTTTGCCTAATTAGCCATAATAAAGTTTTAAATACCTTAATAATCCTTGACATTAGCCATATGAACACTCGTCACTTTGAATTCAGCACACAAAAGAGGAAAGTCTATGAAGATCAACCCTGTATTATATCATGGTAAGTAATTTTGAAAATAATAAAGTAAGAAAATGGTATTGTCAGGCAGTGAAAAATAGGATACACCGCAACCGACACTGCTATTGGGAAATTGTGCTACAGATCTATCTTTTCTTTCAATACGTTTGCAAGATATAGCAGTAACTGACAATTTAGGCCTAAATTCCTACTCACATCAATATTAGTAAGACTCTTACCAAAGAAAAAAGAGTAATCTTTATTTTCTTTATTTTTTTATGATCTAGTCGCAGAGTAACTTTCTTATATTGACTATGCAGTTAAATGAATAAAAACCTCTGAATTGACCTATCCTTCCAAACTTAAGAAATTTTCTATGAAAACACTTCTTAGCTAAAATACTTCCAAAACATCAAATCTACTTGTAACACTGAACCTAACAGGAGCAATTGCAAATTACTCAACAATACCAAAATGGAATCAAAATTGGCCAATAATATTTTATATTACAATAAAATCTACATAGGCAGTGAGAATGATTCACTATTTCTTTTTCGTCAACATTATTTCAAACAATTACATGAAATATGTCTTACAATTACGTTTCAAAACAAATTTGATTTACAAAACTATGTTCACACAGAATGCATCGTACAGTTAATAAAAATCTGTACTAGGTACAAAATTGAAATACTTCATTTTCGTGTAATTTATGAATGAAACTTCACAATTGACAAGCATAATGAAGGATATACCTCACGCTTCAAAGTATCCAGACCAATAGAGACGTTACTTCAGAATTCAAATATTAAGATGTTTATACAGAATTATTAGGAAAATATTGTAAAATACTGTATAAATATATTTTACTACGTTTTGAAACTAGTTATAGTTTTTGTAATTTCATTTAAGGAAGGCACATATTATAATTATAATCCTTGGGGCTTTTCCAACGTCTCTGAACGTGAAATTACGATAACCATTTCTGTGACAGATATCTGTGACAGACCTATAGAAAGTAATTCCCTGTAAAAATTGGTACAGCTTCAAGTACTATAGATGTATTGTTTGTTAAAACTGTAACTCCTGCATCAGAGTTTAGTACAAATACTTTCAATATAATTCAATGTATCAATTTGCAGTACAAATATATTTAATCGATGTAAATGGCGTTCACTCGTCATTCAAACAAGATCAACCAAAAGTTCACATCTTTAAAGCTGCACAAGATACCTATACTTGGATCGTGATCGCAGTACAGAAAAAAATTTAAGTAAAACGATTTTAGTATTGCAAATAATAACTAGTCGTCATTCAGGTTACAAAAACCACTAGCAACAAAAGATACTGTCGAGATCTCTCTAACCTGTACAGCAGGCGAGTATAGTTTAAGAGAGATTGATATATGGCGGAACCTGCCACTATGATCAGTAACGGCTTTCACGTCATGATCAAAAACAGTGACATTTGAATATTGTTTTACTGCTATGAGACAAGTAACACTGATATCAACTTGGGAATACTGCAGGCATATCAATTAGGAGAGAAGGGACTGTGCCGAAATACAACCAACATATTGAGTCCACTTTCTAATAGCGTGATATCACCTGCAGTGCTTCTCCTGGGGTCGTCCCCATATCGGTTGGAGCCAAGACGACTGGAAAATAAAGACTTGGTGAAAGGAATCGACATTTCACTTGGTAAACGCTGATGGTGGGCTTTGTGTCTGGTGCAGACCCCAAGGGTAACAACATAGTGGGCAAGTTGATTGTGGCTACTGAAGGGTTAGAGTACATCCTCTGATCCAAATGAAACTACCGATGACTACAAATGGTTATCCTGGCCACTTGGAGGCCATTTCTGGTCTTTCATAATGTCCTCAAAGAAGGAAGGATTGACGTTTTAATGAATGGTAATGCGTCGTGTTACCACTTTCGTGAATAACAAGAAGACTTGAGTTCGTGGGCAAAGAGAATGCCGCTGCCGTCCTAATAACAATAATACGCAGGGATTGGACACCAGTATAAGTTTTGGAGACATAAAAATACCAGCAGGTAGCTCTGTTGCTGTCCTTCATCATAGAAACAGCACTTGATTAAAATCCAGTCAGCTTCCACCTGCTTAGTCAACATCTAAGAACATGAGGAGAACGACATGTAATGCGAAACTTCGAAATATTCTGTGTAGATAATCAGAAAGAAGCAATAGAAATTATATACCGAAAATTATAGGAAAATATATAAATGGAAGATTAACGACGTATTGCCCCTATACCCTTTCTACATTGATGCAGCCTATACTAAAACGAGAGAGAGTGAGATCTAGTGTCAAAAGACAACACAGTTAAAGGTATGCTAATCTGGAATACCAGTAGAAGTGAAAAAGTGTTAGACGTTGTGTGAACGTAATGAAGAGCATAATGCGTACAATTCAAAGATTGAGAACTCGCCTAAAAGCGAAACGATGAAAAACGGGAGTCCTGATTACTAGCATCAAAGCAATAAATGTAACATCATTATGTGTTGACCACAAAGTAGATGTTGGATTTGCTGACACCGGAAGTGAAATCACACATGACGAATCAAGCGAGGCGGCTTTAAAAAGGTAAAAGCAAACGAAGAGGTAATGCGACACCAGGAACGCCCATATTCCATCAATATTGCCGCGACTCTACCGACGAATCGTGTGCTGCAGTGGTTAGCATCGAAGATGGCTGTGCTGGTGGTAACCGGTTCAAATCCCACCAGTGTTATGGAACAATTTATTTCCTTGTATTTACTATTTCTTGAATGTTCTACATGATTCTTATGTTTGATGTACTTTTAAGTTCTAGAAAAATCTTTCTATGTACAAAAAGCTGAGTACTCCAATCAGGAAGCAGTTTGTGTCGAGTGCTCGTGTTAGCAATAAACGTGTTCTAAGTGCAAAGTGTTGTGCTCTATTAACGACCAGCCTTAGAATTCCGGACCACCTGAAGTTTTCAAAGTGACGATATTACTCTTATTCAATAATATAAAGAAGTGTAAATTTATTTTCATATTGATTTTCTAATCATAAGAGTGCAAATGAAGTGATATTCTTTGATTCTCAGTGTGTAGACATCTCTTTGAAAACTGTAATTTGATTTAATAATATGAAAAGTATATTACTGTATTTTAAAAGCTTATTTGTTTACTATAGTAAGCCACATAGCTTCATAATGTTACGAATACAGGCAAATAACAACTACTTCTTACTCTATTCACAGCAAGAAACACATTTACTTTGTGTTGATAATATTAACTTATTCAAATTTAATCTGTTTTACACTCGAACGTTCCCCATTAAACTAACTAATGTATGGTCCTAACTTCGTGAATGAAAGACAATTCAAGTGTCCTGAAACTTTAATTTTATTGTTTGGAGAAACTGATGCAAAAAGTTTCAGACAATTTCGTAGACAATTTCAATGTAGTGTCTTTAACTAAATTTCACGTGACACTTGAATTGCAATTCATTATCGGTTTTTGATAACTGTTGTGATGAATAATATTACTAACTTAATATGCCATGAAAGTATTTGAAAGCCAGATTAAGTATTTATTCATTACTATGATAGTGACCAAAATATTTTCAGACATTGTTAACCTTGTGACCAACCAATATGTTGTTAGTTTAATAACTTATAAAACCACTGACGTTAGTTTCGAATATTTGTGATAATATAAAAAGTGGTAATTTTGTGCATAACATTGTCTTTAGAATTTATTTCAGAGTGTGTTACTGTTATCAAAATTGAATTCATGAAAGTCAGTTGTACGAATATTTAAATACCAACTAATGAGAAACTTGATTACTGAAATAAACATAACAACAGTTCACACTGCAAAGCAGACCAAGATTTTTGGCCACATTAGTTTATTAAAAGGTAAAGCAGTCAACAATCCGAAGATTGGTTTGAACACCACAGTGCTTTACTAGGCATGGTCCTGTTTGGAGGTGGTATGCCGTTGCCTTCCTCCGACCTTCGAACTGACTTACCCAGCCAGTTATAGGGGGACCTACAGTTTAACGTGGGTTCCGAACCACGGTGCTACTCGGTATTTTTCACATGAGCAACAATGCCAGAGGTGAAAGAAGTGGAAAGTGACAGATAAAAATCCTAGGACCTAGCGGGGATCGAACGCGGGACCTTTGGATTTGTAGTCTGGCACTCTACCACTGTGCAACCGAGGCGCACATTAGTTTATTATGTTACGTAAAATAATGCTCTGATTAATTTACGGCACAAAAATCACCAAAAATCGTGAACATATTCCTACATTTGTTGAGAAATTCATTTGCCCTTCTGTTATGTTCGTGTTACTAGTATATTTGTTGTTCTTGAAGTATTATGGCTACATACTTCTAAAGTCTGGTAGGGTAAACAAAATTCTTACATTTCATTCTTTCTCTGTGGGTGACAGTATCTATTAATTACATGTAATATGATTGCTTGTGATGAGGATGTATAAGTTGTACTGATTTATTTATCTTGTCGTTTGGTAACATAGAATCATAATAATTCTACGAAAGCCAGATACCCACTAGGAAATAAAATTATATATCAGGGTGGTGACTACGCAGGTGGATGTCACCATCAAGAAAATCAAAACAGGCACTCCACGAATTAAAGCGTTGAATATTCTGTCCCATAATTGCGTAGATAAGTTAAAAAAATTTGAAAGTGAAATGGATAGGTTGACATAGATATGGTGGGGATTAGTGAAGTTCAGTTGCATGATGCACAGGATTTCTGGTCAAGGGATTACAGGTTGTAAACACAAAATCAATTGGGGCGGTGGTGGCGCATGAGTATATCTGATAATGAATAAGGAAACAAGAATACGGGTAAGTTACAATGAACGGCGTAATGAAAGTATTATCGTGGTAAAGATAGACAAAAACCAACACCGACAACAATAGTGAAAGAATGTTCACCAAATACGTCTTTCGATGTTGAAAATTATTGATGAGATAAAAGAAGTAATTCAGACGGTTAAGGAGAGAAAAACTTTATTATCACTGAGGACTGTATCTCGTTGGTAGAAAGAAAAAGTGAAGCAAAAATAGAAGGTGAGTATGGGTTGCGGAAAAGGAATGAAAGAATGTTCGCCCTGTACAATTTTGAACAGAGCACAATTCAATCATCACAAAGACTTGCTTAGGTCTAATGAAATAAGGTTGTATGCTTGAAAGAGACAAGGATACATTGAAAGGTACCAAATTGACTTTTTAATGATAAGGCACAAATTAGTGTAAGGTATATCTGGGGACAGATATAGTCTCTCGTCATAAGTTACTGTTATGAACTGTAGACTAAAACTTCTTAAACTGTATAAAGGTAGAGAAGTAAGGAAAGAGAACCTGGATAAACTGAAGGAACCAGAGGTACTCGAGAGCTTCAGAGGGAGGATTAGGGAAAGAAGTAATACAGTACAAATAGAAAGGGATAGCTTTAATAGATAAAGTAGTAGAGGCAGCAGAGGATTATATAGTAAGAACAACAAGGCCTAATAGAATTCCTAGGATAACATAGGAGGCAATGAACTGACAAAAAAAGAAAGTATAAAACCGCTGCAATTGAAGTTGGCAAAACGGAGAACAGACGGCTAAAAACATGAGGCTGAGAAGGAACCCAGACTGGCTAAGATGGAGTGACTAGATGATAAACACAAATCCATAGAACAATGTATACTTAGTGTTAGATAGATACCCATACAGGAAAATAAAGGAGATTTTTGGAGACAAAGAAAGCTGCAAGTTTATCAAAAGTGCAAATGGGTAACCAGTACTAACCAAAGAATGAAAAGCTGAAATTTGGAAGGAATATATGTAGGGGGCCTATAAATAAAGGCAATATTGTAAAAACGTAAGTAGATTAAGATGACGTAGGAGATACGATACTTCACGAAGAATTTGACAGAGTACTAAAATATTTCAGTCGAAAGAAGGCTCCAGTAATAGGTGATGTTCCCTCTGAACTGCTGATTTCTTTGGGCGAGCCAATCATGAATAAACTGTTCAACCTAGCTTGCAAGATTTGTGAGGTAGGGAAAATACCCTAAGACTTCAAGAAGAAAATAATGATTTTAATTACTATGCAATAAGTCATGGTTGCAAAATACCAACACGAATTATTTACAGATCAGTGAATAAATTGGTAGAATCTCTCTGGGGACGATCAGTTTAGATTTATGAGAAATGTTGCATATGATGCAACACTCGCATTACAACTTATTTTAAAAGATAGGTTAAGGATATGGAAAGCTATGTTTTTAGCATTCAGAATCTGGAGAAAACGTTTGACAATTTTAGCTGGAATAGAATCTTTAAAGTTTTGAAGGTACCTTGGGTAAAATTTCTGTCATACGTTGACTAAGGGAAGATATCGAGTGGTGGGGCACATTCTCCAATGCATGGTCAATTTTGCATTGGCGGAAAGTGTGTGTGGTAAAAATTGAGAGGGACTCTGTGAGGCGATTAGAATAAGAACGTACCTTGTCGAAAGGTAGTGTGGAGAGCTGCGTCGAACCAGCTGAGTACTGAAGACCACAAGAACAACAGAAGAGAATAGGCTACTGATGATAAACGAAAGAATAAACATTTGTGAGCTAGCTTAACGTACAAATTTAGAATAAAAGTTTAATATTTGAGAAAATAATAAATATAATGTGGAAATAATCCAACTGAAGATCTATGTTTTTCGCACAATTTACCACGCGATATGCAGTTTATTCACCTTACACAATGAAGCTAACACATTATTTTGATTGTGCCCTGTCCCTCACTTCAGTTAGAAAGTTGTGAAAGATTAAATGAAATGCAGCATCATCACAAATGCACTGATGGCAAATGACCGAATGAAATGTTTACGATCACGAAATGGGGATTGTAGCAGGTACTGTTTTAAGAATGTTAAACCTTAACTTGTGGTCTCCGAGGCCGATCGGTAATTTTAAAATTTCGTGTTGGCACCTTCTGCGTTTGCTGATTCATACTTCTGCTTGCCTTATGCAATAATGTCCTTGAGCATTGTCGAGGTGTCAATTTACTTCCACCTGTTACCGAATTAGAGCTGAAGCATTAACTAGTGTAGTCTTGTGTAAAGACAAAGGTGTAACAAAGGTGTGAAAGTTGGAAAAAGTGAATAAATTCTCATATATCCAGTTTTAATGGATCAATAAGCAAACATTTATACCTATGCTTCAAACAGATATATGTAAACGTCAAATAATGTGCCTGTTACGTCCATTTTGTTTGCACTTTTTGTAAAAAGATATAAAAAAGCCAAGATCGCTTATCATCAATTTTTATTTACGACGACCGGTTTCGCTGAACTATATCAGCATCATCTGGTCAAATAAAATATTTTACAAGGCCATAATCTTGTAATGTCAATCAGTTGTTATATAACAATTTACAGGGCATTGGTGCACTATGTCATTATAATAAAACACAATTATCACAGAGAGTGACAATAGGAGAGTTTGTAGTTTTTTATTGATTTACACATTATGGACAGCCTCCTGCCAGTGTTCCCATCTATTAGTACCTGCAATCGTTCTTTCTAGTTTCATATCTGTAACCTCTACCTTATGAATAAGGTAACCTGTATCCACCCGCCGCGGTGGAGTAGCCGAACGGTCTAAAGCGTCTCGCTGCGGAGCGCGCGGTTGCTCGCCGTGGAGGTTCGAGTGCTCCCTGGGGCATGGGTGTGTGTGTTGTCCTTAGGTTAGTTTACCTAGGTTTAAGTAGTTTGTAAGCTACGTACTGACCACCACGCAGTTTGGTCCGATAGATTTACAAATATTAGAACATTTTTGTACCTACCAAACTTTTACTCCCATACGACAAAGTTGGTCGAAAGATAGAGCCGGTTCTTTCGCTATGTTACCATCCTGTGAGAAAATACATCCCAGGTTCTTGAAACTGTCTATCTGTTCTTTGTAAATTCTATTTGGCACTCAATCTGTTAGAATCTCTTTCCCACAGACATTACATTCGTTTTGGAGATGCTGATCCTCATATCATAATCCTTGCATCTCTGATCGAGCTCTGAAATATTAATTTGCAACCTTTCAATCGAATCGGCCATTACAACTAAGTCATCCGCATATGTGAGACTGCTATTGTTTTCACCTATTTTAATACCGCCCTGCTAGTCTACTGTTTTCAACATGATCCATGAATAGTATCAACAACAGTGGTGACAGGTTACAGCCTTGTCTTACACCTGAAACTTCCCTGAACCATGAGCTTAATTTGCCATCTACTCTAACTGCTGCCTGACAGTCTACGTAAAGCCCTTTAATTGCCTGCAGACGTTTGCCTCCTATACCATAATCTTGTTGAACTGACAGTAGCTTCCTCCTAGGACGGGCGCCGATAACCTCGCTGTTGAGCGCCCTAAAACGCCAATCATCATCATCATCCTCCTAGGAACACGGTCATGAGCCTTTTCTAGGTCTATGAAACATAGATACAATTCCCTGTTCCTCTCATAGCACTTTTCCATTACCTGCCGTAAGCTAAAGATCTGGTCCTGACAGCCTCTAAGAGGGCTAAACCCACACTGATATTCATCTAACGTGTCCTTAATTAATACTAGCACTCTCCTTTCAACAATACCTGGGAATATTTTGCCTACAACGATACCTCGATACTTCGATATTTGTTACAATCTTTCCTGCTCCATGTTTGAAAATTGGCGTGATTAAGGCTTTCGTCCAGTCAGACGGAACCTGTCCTGATTCCCACGCCTTCTCAGTTATCCTGTGTAACCATTTGAGACCTGATATTCCACTGTATTTTACGAGTTCCGGCTTAATTTCATCCACCCCAGCCGCTTTATTGCACTGTAATCTACTGATCATTTTCTCCACTTCCTCAATTGAGATCCTGCTTCCATCGTCGTTGCTATCGCATTCTTCCTGAAAATCTGACACATCATTGAACGTTTCACCTACATTGAGCAAATCTTCAAAATATTCCCTCCATCTGCTCAAGGCATCCACAGGATTGATTAGCAGCTTTCCTGACCTGTCCAAAACACTTGTTAATTCCTTCTTCACTCCCTTTCGAAGATTGCTAATTACTTCAAAATGGTTTTCCCGCGACTTGACCCAGAGTTTCTAGCTTATTTCCAAAGTCTTCCCATGATTTCTGCTTGGAGTCTGGAATTATCCGTTTGGCTTTGTTTCTTTCTTGAACATAACTTTCTCTGTCTGCCTGATTTCTAGTGTGGAGCCATTTTTTTAAATGCCTTCTTTTTCTTTTTACAGGCTGCCTTGACTGTGTCATTCCACCGGGCTGTAAATCATTACATTCCACTAACTGGTATCTTGACGAGATCATTGCTATGTATTTCTGCCTAATTTCCTTGTCAATAACAGATCTGGTTCCCCTTCCTTCCCAAGTATAGCGGTCAACGTCCTTAGGCTTAAAGAAAGAGTATGTGATAAGTAAGCCCATACTGAAACAGAAATCCAAGAGCTGTTTTCCGTTCCTGTTGGCCTCCATATCCTCTCCAAACTTACCCATAACCTTTTCATAACCTTCTGCTCGATTTCGTATTCTGGCGTTGAAATCACCCATGAGTAAAACACTATCCTTATCCTTCACTCTAACAACTACATCACTAAGTGCGTTGTCCATCTCATCTTGATCTGTCCCTTCACATGGTGAATATATTGCCACTATCCTAATCTATCCACATCAGTCGTTCATTTACATACCTTCTTGCAATTATGCTGGGTTCGATTGCTTTTCTGATGTAAAACCCTACACCCTACTGTGTTCTTCCTACTTTGACTCCTCACAGGTACACCTTGTATTCTCCGACTTCATCCTCTTTCTCTCCCCTTACTCTAACGTCACTAACAGCTAAGACATCTAACACCATCTTACTTGAAGCCTCCGCCAGCTCTACGTCCTTCCCAGTGTAATCCCCATTGCTATTAATAGCTCCCCATTTCATTCCAGATCGTTTGCCAAGTCGTATCTGAGGAGTCCCTGGCTGTCAATTAGTGGTCGGACTCCATCACCTCCAAAGGTACGAGGCATTTTGCTCTGATTGTTGCCAGCGTGATATTGATGTACCTGGGAAGCAGGTTGCTAACCTTACTTGCCCAGGGCTCACTGGGTTTTTACCCCTAACGGTTGAGGGACTAACCGGAGGATTTGGTAGTCTTTGCCGTCTGTGCACAAAGGTGGCCACGACTCAGAATATGTCCGAGATGCCCAACCTTTTTCCAAAGTAACTGGTATCGCAACTGTCAGGACCACTTACTTGGCCACTCAAACGCTGCCCGTGGTTCATGAACTAGGACATGACTCTTTCCACAGAAATTTTAAACATGGCTGCAATTCAGCAACGGTGGGACAACAATGCAAGAGTCAACACAGTTTCAGCCGACCAGTTGCATAAAATAGTTTACATCTATAAACCTTTACCCAGGTTTCGGCAAAATTAATTTTGCCTTCTTCAGAAGGATACCTTGAAAATTACTAAATTGACTTTTACCACACGGTTATAAACACGAGTTATCTGCTGTCATAACACGACGCGTCCGCACTCACTGCTTAAACCGCTTTTTTATATCAGCCTGCTTGCGAACCCGCTGACGCTAAACATTCGACTCTTTTTTTTATTAATTTACATTGCCTAAAAACGGAATAGAAATGAACCTCTGACTGTCATTTTTATCCAGGTGCGATTTGCTACTGAGCAATGTTGAAAACTATTGGGAACTTTTGATCAACGATGTGTTGCACTACATTTGTATCGTACCCATTATTGATGGCTATGGATTTTATTGTGTTAATCTCCTTTTCAAAGTTAGCAGGTGACAGGGGAGTTGTGAAAGCACGATTGATAGCGGAATGAAAAAATGCTAATTTATGTGAACATGGGTGTGCAGAATGCGTTGGAATAATCATATCGGAATATGTTGGCTTGCGGTATATGTCGAATGCTATACTGTCGTTTATTATGGCCAATTTTAGATCGAGGAAGTTGAGTTCGGCATGTTCATTTTGAACCTCTTTAGTGAAATTAATGGTTTCATGGAAGTTGTTAAATACTGTAAATAACTGGTCTAATTCGTGGTCATTACCGTCAAACAGGATAATTATGTCATCTACATACCGAGCATAAAATCTTATTTTGTTGTGCAGATTTGAGGTAGAAGCAAAAAAATGATTTTCCAGAGAATTAATAAAAATGTCTGCCATGATACCAGTGAGAGGAATACCCATTGCCAAACCAAATGGTTGCTCATAAACTTTGCCATTGAAGGTGAAGTAATTGTATTTAAGAGTGGCTTTTAATAACATCATCAATTCAGCAATATGTTCATCAGTTAACTTTTTATGTTGTAAAAGATTTTCTTAGATGATTTCCAGGGTCAAATGTACAGGTACATTGGTGTAAAGACTTACAATGTCAAAAGATGCTAACTTTGTATTGGGGGTGCATTTTATGTTCTTTATTTTATCAATTAGGTCTGTTCTATTCTTAACAGAAAAATATCGTTCGAAGCCAAACGCGTCTTTAATTTTGTGGTGAAGACGCCTAGCCAATGTGTGGTGTGCACTACCTATGCTGTTCACCAAGGGCCTAATTGGGTGATTTTCTTTGTGGAGCTTAAATTGGCTTCTAAGAATAGGAGCCATCGGGTTCATGTTCACTAAACCGTTTTTTTGAAATTTATTAAACAAAAATTTAGTATTTGCTAAACAATACCGAATTTCTTTTTGTAATTCTAAAGTTGGATCATTGGGAACCTCCACGATGTTGTATTCTCAAAAAACTTTACAGTTTTATCGACATATTCTGTCACGTATGCAATGACTATACTATTTCCTTTATCAGCTTTAGTTATGATAGCATCATTTTCTCTTAATTTGCGATTAATACATTTAATTAACATCTGTTCTTTATTACAAAAATTAGACTGTAGTGCAAGTTCTTTTTCTATGATGATATTGCTTTCATGTGCAATTTTAACCTGTTTGACTTTGTCGAATTTTACAGATTCTAAACCAAGCTTAAGATCAAGTACTAAATTGCTAATGACAGATGGATTCTGTAGCTTAGAAGCTAAGTTATATTTAAAACCATTTTGTAAAATGACATTTTCATCATGACTAAAAATGATGTCTGTTTACTTTCTTACTTTCTTTTTGGAGATGCTGATCGGCATAATCCTTGCACCTGAGGTATTAGTTTGCAACCTTTCAATCGAATCGGCTATTACAACTAAGTCATCCGCATATGGGAGACTGCTTATTTTGTTTTCACCTATTTCAGTCCCGCTCTGCCAGTCTACTGTTTTCAACATGATCCATGAAATGAAATGAGCGTATGGCTTTCTTGGCCGGGAGATCCCTTACGGGATTGTACGGCCGCCTGAGTGTAAGTCTTTCTATTGCCGACTTACGTGCCAATGATGATGAGATGATGATGATTAGGAAAACACACAACACCCAGTCCCCCACCAGGAATCGAACCCGGGCCTCCTGCGTGGTAGTCAGCGACGCTGCCACTGAGCTACGGAGGCGGACAACATGATCCATGAATAGTATGAACAACAGTGGTGACAGGTTACAGCCTTGTGTTACCCCTGAAACTTTCCTGAACCGTGAGCTTAATTCGCCATCTACCTGAGGCAATTTGCTCTGATTGTTGCCAGCGTGATATTGAAGTACCTGGGAAGCAGGTTGCTAGCCTTACTTGTCCAGGGCACTAATCGCTTTTTACCCGTAACGGTTGAGGGACTAACCGAAGGTTTTGGCTGTCTTTGCCGTCTTTGCACTAAAGTGCCCACGACTCAGAATATGCCCGAGATGCCCAACCTTATTCCAAAGTAACTGGTGTCCCAACTATCAGGACCACTTATTTGGCCACTCATACGTTGCCCGTGGTTCATGAACTAGGACATGACTCTTTTCACAGACTGTACTTTCTTTTCGGAGATACTGATCTTCATAATCCTTGCATCCTTGCAATATAATTGGCTATTACAACTAAGTCATCCGCATATGCGAGACTGCTTATTTTGTTTTCACCTATTTTAATCCCGCCCTGCCAGTCTACTGTTTTCAGCATGATCCATGAATAGTATGAACAACAGTGGTGACAGGTTACAGCCTTGTCTTACCCCTGAAACTACCCTGAACCATGAGCTTAATTTGCCATCTACCCAAGGAATTTTGCTCTGATTGTTGCCAGCAAGTACCTGGCAAGCAGGTTGTTAGCCTCACTAGCCCAGGGTCCCACTGGGTTCTTACCCCTAACAGTTGAGGGACTAACCGGAGGATTTGGTAGTTTTGCCATCTGAGCACAAAGGTGGCCACGACTCAGAATATGTCCGAGATGCCCAACCTTAGTCCAAAGTAACTGGAATCCAAACTGTCAGGACCACTTACTTGGCCACTCGTATGTTGCCCGTGGTTAACGAACTAGGACTTTCCACAGACATTACTTTCTTTTTGGAGATTCTGATCTTCATAATCCTTGCACCTGTGATCGAGTTCTGAGGTATTAGTTTGCAACCTTTCAATCGAATCGGCTATTACAACTAATTCATCCGCATATGCGAGATTGCTTATTTTGTTTTCACCTATTTTAATCCCGCCATGCCAGTCTACTGTTTTCAACATGATCTGTGAATGGTATGAACAACAGTGGTGACAGGTTACAGCCTTGTCTTATCCCTGAAACTACCCTGAACCATGAGCTTAAATTGCAATCTACCCAAGGCTTTTTCTGTGATTGCTGCCAGCATGAGATTAAAGTACCTGGGAAGCAGGTTGCTAGCCTTACTTGCCCAGGGCCCCACTGGCTTTTACCCCTAACGGTTGAGGGACTAACCGGTGGATTTGGTAGTCTTTGCCGTCTGTGCACATAGGTGGACACGACTAAGAATATGTCCGAGATGCCCAACCTCATTCCAAAGTAACTGGTATCCCAACTGCCAGGACCACTTACTTGGCCACTCATACATTCCCCGTGGTTCATGAACTAGGACATGACTACAGGAACCGACACCATTAACCATGCATTTCCTGTATATTAATATTGCGTGTAGGAGCGCTGCTCCGGCGGCCTCAGACACTTAGCGGCCCTCCACGCTGTGCTACCATTGTCGGCCTCGGCCGTTGTGCTAGAGTGCCGCTTGCTCCGCCCGCCGCTCTGCCGCGTCCCGGCCTGCCGACTGCCCATTTGCCGGCCGCTGCTGGATTAGTATGCATGCGGCGCGTTACGCGGCCATCTATCCGCCGCAATACTGCGCCGTTAATGCAATATGCCGGCTGCCGCGCACGCTAACTGCAATCAGTGTCCTGTTTGTGCGCCGTAACGCGCCCCGCGACCTCTGCCGCCGTATCCTTTGTCCTCTGATGTCCAGCTGCGGAATCTCCGTTTGGAGCCAGTTACAGGCGGGAGTTAGGGCCAGCGTGCTGTGTGTGCCGCCCTGTCCACAACAGACAGGCCACGCAGTCATGTCTGCCAGATGCAAACCGTTTCAGCGGCTCCTTTTATTCTGTGCTGAAAATTGAGTGTATCGACAGACTTTTTCTCTCTGAGGGAGGGAAACCTGGAAAATTGGACTGTGAAATTGCCACACAACCTTTACATCTATATCAATTACCCACCGCCCTCCCACTCATTCAACAACTACCTTTTACCACTATCACTCCCTCCAACCCCATATTTGGATATATATTCCATCTTTAATGTCTGGTAACAATTCCCCTCTCCACCTACCCTCATATAAATGATTTGTTAAACTGCGCTATGCAATACTCACTGTCACTATGATGGTGACTTGGCTGTTATTAGGAAACCAGTCATCACTTATAAAATTACTTACGCTTCCGTGGCCAGAGTCAGATGACATAAAAATTTTCTGGGTGTTGTACCGCGTCATGATGTAAGAAGGCTATTACTTAAATAACCGACGTTTCGGCCAACGTTACAGTGGCCTTCATCTGGGTATACTGATGTGCGCTGGTTGTTACTATACTTTATATTCACTTTCAATTAGACATAACTTCTTAATTTTTTTAAAAGTCAGCGATGTAATTGGTCGATTTTTGGCGGAAGAATGGAAACATTATTATGATAGGATCCTGAGGTGGAGGTAGCGGGGGTTATCCGTTTCCTATTCCTTATTGCATATCGGGAAATGATTGGTGTTCCTCAGGGAATGAGGTGAGGGCTTCCGTTTCTCTCCTGCTTGCCATGGACCACGCAATGGCAGTTGCTTACTAGTGACGCTCGCGTGATGTATTGTCTAATTGAAAGTATAGTAACAACCAGCTCACATCAATATACCCAGATGAAGGCCACTGTAAAGTTGGCCGAAACGTCGGTTATGAAAGTAATAACCTTCTTACATCATGACGCGGTACAACACTCAGAAAACCTTTATATCATCAGTCACCACTTACTTTAATTGTGTCTTGCAAGGAGACTATATGGGTGCCGGATTTTAGAATTTTTTTTTATTTATTTATGTTACGTGACGTTCAGAACTCAAATAACAATCAACCAAAGCCATTCCACTAAACTCTCAAATCTTCTCGTGAAATCGACTTTGAAGTTTTTCAAGTGCATGTAAGTACCAGTAAATAAAACATTTACAACGTATGTCACTGTACCTCACATTGTAGCGTTGTAGACTTCCATTTGTAGTCTGTGGTTCGAGTCTTGCCATGTCAATATTTTATTTTTATTCCATTGTGTTGTAATACTTACACAATTTTAATTTGTAATTGTTATTTTTATGAGAAATATACGTATTTTTGTTTATTTGTAGTTTCTATATTTTATAAAAGCTTATTAATAATATTAGGTTCAATCAAAAATCATAAATTAAATTGTTACAGTATTGGTTGCACTGTCGGTCGACGACGCTAGTCTATGTTTAATTTGTGAAGAGCTACGACGCTGTTTTCGGAAAGTCACCTGCGTAGATACTAATGGCTTTCGAAGCAGCTAACCTACTCAGCCATCGTTTTACGTGAACGACAGTGTTCAACTCGTCTACATACACGTAAACCAAAACTGACACACACGAGCAATTACAGATGACAAAATATTTTATGTAGCTAAATTCGAAAACATTAAAAAAAATTGTCTTAACGGGATTTGAACCGTCGACCCTATGGCTATGAGAGTAGAACGGTAACACCTGAGGTACATCGACAGATGGTGCAAAAGCTCTAATTATTGGTACTTACGTGTACTTGCGTAACTTCAAAGTTGATTTTCTCGATTGTTTTTGAGAGTTGCGTCGAATGGCTTGGGCTAATTCTTATTTAAGTTCTGAACTTCACGTACCAAAAATATCAAAAAATTCTAAAATCCGACACCCCTGTGGTCTTCCTGTTAGAGCCCCATGATCTGCTATGCAGGATTGTCGTCTTTGGTATATTTCTAGCAAGTTGACTGTTGAACTTTTTATAGTTGCCTGACTAGATGCACCAATTCTAACACTAGCTTAATATTATTGTATCCAAAAACATTTGTTTGCACAATAGTTCACGCTTCTTATCCTGTATGACAACGTCCGCAACTTAGTTATCGTATGAGACTCACTTCTCAGTCTGTCCCAATTAATATTTGAAGCTATAGACACATTGAAACTTTTTATATTGTTTCCCTAATAGCAGCTTCATAAGCTTCCTTCTAGTCAGCGGCTGGTTCCGAAATATTCGGCTTGTGGCGCCAATTACCATATTACTTCTTATACTATTGAATATAAATCTGTTAAGACAAATGATTTGTCAGTTACATGCTCCTTTTTTACGATTTCATTATCACGTACATCAGTTATTACTGTGTTTCATCCCACGACTTTATTTTAATTATTTATTCTTACCCTTTGAACCTATGAGGTTCATCCACAGATACTTTGTTAGTGGTTGATTATTGTTATTCCTTCCATAATCTCTGCACTTAGCGTTCAATCTCCTGATAGCATGTAGCATGTACATTTCTTAAGCTACTATACGAAAATGTAAGTGTAAATTTTATCCCTTTATATAAACATTTTTTATTACAATCTATTTTGTATCAATACTACATCACTATACTGTGTTAGATTTATAAGCTTACACACTCATGTGAAAGACTATTATTCCCACACTTTCAAATTTCTGTTACTGACTTTTGTACGTTGTACGTTGACATACTAATATGAACTAGTTTTCCTGTATAGAAACCGAAACCGATCGTTGCAAATAAATTATTACATGCAACTGATTGCTGCATTTAATGAAATAAACATCTACATTTACTCCACAAAACACCGTAAGCTGCGTGACCGAGTGTATACTGTACCACTACTACGCATTTCCTTTCCCGTTCCACTCTCAAACAGATCGAGGAAACAAAAAGAGTGACCATATGCCTCCGTACGAGCCCTAATTTCTCTTATCTTCTCTTTGTGATCTTTACGTGAAATGTAAGGAGACGGCAGGAAGATCGTACTACACTCAGCTTCAAATTCCGGTCCTCTAAATTTCCCCAGTAGAATTTCCCGAAAAGAATGTCGTGTTTCCTCCAGCGATCACCAATTCAGTTGCCGGAGCATTTCCGTGACACTCGCGCATTGGTCAAACCTGCCAGTAACGAACCTAGCTGCTCGCCTCTGAACTGCCTCTATGTCTTCATTTAAATGGAACTGCTGCGGGTCCCAAGCACTTGAGCAATACTCAAGACGTGGTCGTACACGCATTTTACACGCGGTCTCCTTTACAGATTAAGTACATCTTCCCAAAATTCTCCCAATAAACCGAAGTCGGCTGTCCGCCTTACTCACAACTGTCCTTACATGTTCGTTCCATTTCATATCGCTTTGCAATGTTACGCCCAGATATTTGAACGAGGCGACTGCATTAAGAAGCTCACTACTAATGCTGTATTCGAACATTATGGAATTGTTTTTCCTACTCCTGTCCATCACCTTACATTTTTCTACAGTGAGAGCTAACTGCCTTTCTTCGCACCAACTAGAAATTTTGTCTAAGTCATCCTCTATGCTGTTGTTGTTATGGTCTTCAGTCTGGAGACTGGTTTGATGCAGCTCTATCACAGTGAATTAAGAACGACACCCTCCAACACACCCCAGCATCGTGAGTAAATAGACGCAATTTAGAAATAACTCTGTTTGTAAGATAATTTACGTAGATAGCAAATAATAACGGCCTCATCACACTCCCCTGGGGCACGCCTGACGATACACTCGTCTCTGATGAACACTCGCCGTCGAGAACAACGTACTGCGTTGTATTACTTACGATGTCTCCCAGCCAGTCATAAATCTGTGAACCTATTCCATAAGCTCGTATCTGCGTTAGCAGTATACAGTGCGACACCTTTGCCCCAAGGAAACTGAAAAACAGTCTTCATAAGTGTACAAACAATAACCTATAGAAACATTGCATCAATAACACCAGTAGAGTTTGAATGTCCACGGCCGGCCGCGGTGGCCGAGGAGACTGAGGCGCTTCAGTCACGGTCTGCACGGCCACTACGGTCGGGGGTTCGAATCCCCCCTCGGGCATGGATATTTGTGCCGTCCTTAGTATAAGGTAGTTGATAAGTAGTTTGTAAGTTAAGTCCCATAAGCTTAACATACATTTGAATTTTTGAATGGCTTTTTGAGTGGCTGTCGAAACACCTAATATATTTCGATAATGGTTATTGTGCCAAATATTGCTCACTGTAAAAAAACTAATAACTACATTCAGCAGCGCTGTGGTTTCATATTTATACAGGGTGCTTCAGGAGGTAGGACTATAAACGGATTGTAGTAAAATTTTCACATTACCTGTGTCAAATTTTCATTGGGTACACGGATGCGGCTGTTGCTAAGTAAACCAAACAAAGGGAAGGTCAATGAAGAAGTTGAATTTAAAATGTTCTCTCTCTAAGTTTAATGTATTTTCTCCTGAAAATATCGCCTTATAATGCTACTGCCTATTTGAGTCTTTTTGGTTTACAGATTTTAAGTCCAAGTCTTTGCAAAAGATCGCGATTAAAATGTTGAAAACATTGTTGAACTATAAATAACGCCTAAAACTATTAACTGATTATAATTTGGTACATAATTTGAATATGAAGGTCGTAATAATGGGTAGTAGCACTATAAAAATTAGGAATAGAGTTACCTGATTATTCTAGAAATACTGTTTCTGCATTCTTCCGCCGATTATGCTGTAAATTTGTTACATTTTTATTGGGAACTTCTTCCTGGAGTGATCCGGACAAGTTATTAGTATTGTATCATGAACAATAGGACCGCGTAGAATGTTTGAGATCAAGTCGTAACAATGGAAATTAGAAAAATATTTTTCATGAATACCTTTCGGACTTCGAACAAAATAATAATAATAATAATAAATTTAAAAAAATCAGCAGAAAAGAATGATTGCAGGTTTTAATGGTATTTCAAATAACAAGTAGGGAATTGATGCTGTTATTTATCCTAACGGTTTGTAAATAAGACATCACACTATCATTACATCCGAATCAACTTAAGACTAAACAAGAATGTTAGGAAGGAATGTGACTGAAAAAATAAATTGATAATCATTTCAAAGGTAGTTTCATCCCTAATATATTCACGTTAATCTCGGAAACAGGCATAATCACATTAAAAATGTGGAATTTACAGGAGCAGGAATACACACGTCCTTTCAGTACAACGGAACAAGCAGAACATACAACCTTTGTACGTCTGTCTTTCGCAGTGAGGGAATAAAAGAAAGTCATACAGCAATGTATCTTTTGCAGAGGAAAGAAAGACCCTGACTCGTGGTAAAATTGTAAATGTGACCTTCCCTATGAATCGCGTAAGACTTCAACCTCTACCTCTTCTAACGTCTTCTTGGAGTTTTTAATGAGGGTTGCACTATTCATTATCCAAACGATCAAATCGGCACTTGTGTTCACTTTATCTTTGTAGATTTCGCCCTTCAGCCTTCTCCACAGGAAAAAATTAGTAGAGTAAGGTCCGTTTGCTTTTGTATCCAAGGATCGTGCCCGCATCGATGTTTCTACCGGGGAATTTTAGGTTTATGTGATGTGTCAAATGAAGACTAGAATGTGCAGTAACTCAACACGGCTAATCAACTGATTTTACATCAAACAAGACCAAACATTTAGAGTGAAGCGCTTTTCAGGATGTCTCTCCATAGGGCATGTGGCTATTTTGCAAACTACTGATATGTATTACGAGCTGTATTGACGCCGTCATGTGAGAAAGTACCTTCATTAATGAAGAGTAAAACTTGGCGAATTTCAAATAAAGTGACAAAGTTCCTGTCATTCCCGGCTCCGAGGTAAATGATAGGAATGGATCCCAGACATATGTAATGTCCGGCACGCTCTCGTGTAGAACACCGACAACTGCAGAAATTCTACGAGTGCTCATTGAAAATGTGTATTCTACCGACTAAATAATGTCTTTTTGCCGGCCACGGTGGCCGAGGGGACTGAGGCGCTCCAGTCACGGTCTGCACCGCCACTACGGTCGGGGGTTTGAATACCCCCTAGGGCATGGATATTTGTGCCGTCCTAGTTCGTACGTATTTCATAAGTAGTTTGTCAATTTAGGGACTGATGACCCAGTAGTTAAGTCCCATAAGCTATAAAAATGTCTTTTGCTTCATCCACAGTCTGTTCATGTACACTTCCAGATACAATTTTACTGCTAGGTACTGCGCCAGATTACGTACCGTGCGAAACACATGACAAAACGCTCTTCAAACGTAGAGTGATAACACTATTAAATACAGCATATACGATCTATGTCAGAATACCTAAAATTTAAATCCCGTAATTGAGTTCTTTTTATCAGAAGAAAATGGATTCAGAAAGGGCAGAAGCTGTACAGACAACATATTTATGCTACAGTCAATTATAGACAAATCTAAGGAACTCAAGAAAAAACCACACATCCTTTTCGTCGATTATGTAAAGGCTTTTGATAAAGTAAATTAACAACTATTGTAGAGAATTTTAATAAGAAGAGGTATACCAATATACATTGTATAGGTAGTTCAAAAGACCTATGCTAATACAATAACTGGGGATAATCAAGAACAACCGGTTATTATATTGGGAGTCCTAGAATTAAAGAATAACCTTCTCCTATATGGGACAACACGTCTAAGTACTCGCAAGACCCTAAAATCCTTAGTTTCATTTTAAAGTTAAGCAGCGCCTTCACTTCCTTTACACCCATACTTAATCCCCAAGAGGTCCAAACTAACAACCGATACATACGCACGTGTCCAATATAACTTATGTACCTTGTTTGTTCTGTGCCTAACAAGCAGTATACGTCCTTGCACATGAGTCGGGCGGCATATTACCGTCCACCTGATGCTTCCCACTACGTTGCTTCTCTGCTTTTCTGTCTTTATAACCTCGTGCAACCTACTCATGAAGATCTCGTTGTAGGCACTGCTATTGTAGTGGTCCCATACGCTGACAATAGTAGTGTTTACAATCAAATGCAAAGAATCGAGTTTCATTCTTTTCTGTTGACGTGTTTCCTACGTATGGCGACTTCAATAGCTGCAACCAAGTTAACTGGATTTTCCATTATCACTCTGCGTGACATGTCGGAAGAAATACCCCGCAGAGAAATGACAAGAGCACGATTATCAGCGTCTTGTGAAATAACTACATCTGCTTATAGTCAGCTCGTAAGTCTGCACATTCATCTTCTGGGCCCTACCTGAGAAGTGGTGCATCTCTGCGCACCTGTTCTCTTGGAAGTGAAAGGATGTGGAAGGACGGTAATGAATATCAGCACACACAATATGTTTCCAAATAACGGTTTCAACGAAACACAAGGTTGCTAATTTGTCCGCAAGTTGTAATTAATGAAGACGCCGGCCGTGACAGCCTACATTCTATGATTGTTTAGACACGTCAAGCAGTACTCTAGACAATATAACAAAGGCCTTCCTTATAATTAAAACACTGGACAAATAAGCTTCAACAAAATTCGGAATCAACAACTACTTACACGGTCAGAAAACACAGAATCAGGAAGGTAAACATCTATTACGGGGTTTAGATCTAAACCAAGGAACACAAGTCAGACACAGGAACAACTGAGTCCCACACGCAGAGGGTTAGATGCGGTACAAGTAGTTTTCTTTTACGTTCCTTTCACATATGAGACGATAAGTTTCAATGCATTCTGGCCTGTGAGATTTAGCAACCGGGTACGGGTATTTCTACGTTCATGTTAATCGAAGGTGATGTGGCACTACGTCTGTACTCTTAATTTTATAAATAAACACCTTCAGTCTTTAATGTTATGAAATTTTTAATTACCATTTTCCGAAATACAATATTACCATCTTCAGTCCCCTGCTTTGGAAATTCATTTTGATAAGTAGAACTACGTCTTATAAAACATGGTCTATAGCTGATAACTATTACTTGGATCCATCTTGTATGGGACTTGGAAAGTGAAACTAATTCAAGAAGTGAATCAAATAGTGACATTGCTTTATAATGCATGAAAGCAATGCAAATACTGTGAATGTTTGATTCACTTCTTCAACATCACTCCATCGGTGCTCCGACAGAGACGTCGTCTAAATAATTGCGGATTTCGCAATATCGATATTCCATTTTAATCCCCTTTAGTGGGAGATGACGTAGGCTGTTCGGCCCTAGTCTTTTTTGTATATTTTCGCTTTTATTGCTGCCTTTTTGCATACAAGGCTGCACAGCTTAGAACCATATTGTTTTTCTTTTTACCGTGAATACTTGTAGACTTTGTTTCCTTGTATGGGTAACCGGATAATGTTCCAAAACTTTGAAACGATCTACTGAATAAACAATTACAAGTTACGCAATCGCGGACTACATTCTTTCAGAAAACACAGACGTTGGTAAAAGGAACCTCATTCCTAAGGAGTAAACATGATTACCCTCTAGAGACCTGAGGCTAGATTTATACAGTAAATTGAACCAAACAATTTTTAATGTGCTGAATTGCATCACTAAAGGTTAAATATTCATGAATTTTTTTTTTATATTGTTGCAGGTCATGTATCATGTACGGTACATCAGGATAAATCAGACAACAAATTGTTCATTAACACAGCAATTTGGTTTAATTATGGCCCTGATATTGATGTATATACTATTAAATAAGAAACAGTGGATGACCCCGTAGTTAAATCCCATAGACTTTACAAACATTTTTTTTAAGAAACAGTGCATTAAACTGATTATGTGCGCAACGGATATTTTAAACACAAAACAACTATGACAAGTCACCATTTGAAACAGACACTGACTATACTCAAAAATTTTGACTGCTAGACAGATATTAAAGATAATCACAAACCACTTTCATAATGCTTGACTGTGAGAATTTTATGCAGATCAGTTTCTGATTATTGAAATTTAGTATCATAGTCAATTTACTATGGCACCAATAACGAAATCTGTTCAACAATATTATTAAAATCAATACTGCACTTTAAATCCACTAATAACTAATTATCAAATGAAGGAAGTAGGTTAATTTTCTAACTACGTAAATGAAACAGGAAAGAAAGGTCAACTTTGTTACTTATTATTAATAATCAGCATTACATTACCTACATAATACAACTTCTGACTTGCTGGCAAAGCAGCCTCTGCTCTACATCGGAGCCATACACACAACTCAACCGCTCTCTAAGCGAGCTGAACCACAAGTGCTACTCTCTCTCAGTGCGAGCTACAATGCTATGCAATACATGATCTTTGTCAAAGATGAAACTTTCACAGAGTTAAGTACACATATCGATACATACAGTAGAAGCGATATTATACATTTTCTTGCAAGCAAGTTACTCGATACAAGCCAGGAGGCACAATATTGGACATTTTCTTACAAAAATAATTTTTTATGGACACGTTTCATCACCCCCCCCCTTCCTACCTATTAAAATTTTGAGGGGGGTGATGCCGATGGCATTGCCTAGCCAGCAAAATTACTGAATTTAAAGTCCAAAAATCCATTAATGACATTCAAAATATAACATGAAAAATATGAAAACTTGATAAACATTTTTATACAAGATATTCAAGATCAAAACAACAGATGGAGTTCATAGAAAATTTAAAAAATGTGACAATCATAAATACATGCAATTTTGCAAACGAGTACCAACAAGAGTAATGCTTGGAGTGGTACAGGATGTGACAGGCATAAGCAAATGTCAAAATGTACAGATCATCAGCAATAAATGGAATACATGACAAATATACATAATGATAAACATAAGTATATATAGAATTTTACAGAATATAGTTTGACAAATGACATAGTGGAAAAAATGAGGTAGCTTGAAGTAACAGACAAGTGAAAAAAATACAATAATAAACATGAGCATATACAAAGTTGTACAAAAGATAGTTTAACTAATGTCATCATTCCTTTTGTTTTTTTCGAGAAAATAAGGTAATTCTAAGTAATACACAGTAGTGTAAGTCCCATGCGTCTAAATGTTGTAACAAAGATCATTTTTTGTTTTTTTAAACAGAAAATGAACATTCGTATCTTGTGCACAATGTAGTCTATGTAAATTTTTAGTTCACTTAGTATAAGATAAAGTGTCAGTTTTGTATTCTGTGATGCATTTAAGATGCCATACTTTCATGGATGCTAGAACATACATGTAAAATTTTTGACTACATAGGTTTCTGATCATGTACAAAATAATGTCACTGCTTCGGCACAATAGGATTTCAATATAACGTTTGTCAATCGAATAGGCACAATGACATTTCAGACTAAAGGGTATTGACTCATTATAGTTCTGAAAGCATATGTATCTATCAAGAGCACAATTTTATTTTGGTCACTGAATGTAAAAGAACCATGAAATATACCTGAACACTGGTAATGAACCTGTGGACAACGTTTGCAATGGGAGGCACTGAATAGTATAAGCACACGAATAGCACATTAGCTCCTAACATTCATTTTCGGTCTGCACACGAATAGCCAATTATCCACTAATATTCATTTTAGGTCTGCACACGAACACAAAACACTGTACGATAACACCACACTGTAGGCGAGCTGGCTGGTTGCATTGAAGTTGAAGTCATGGGGAAAACGTTCTGATGTATTCCTCCATGCAATTCGACAACCAAGTGTGCTCCAACCAACGGAGCTATTAGCAGACTGCATCAGCATAGCCAAAATTAGAGCAAAATGGTGGTGGTTGGCCAAGGCTGCAATGGACAGTACTATGTGGCCAAACATCTTCATTAAAATGCCCAAAACCAGTGGTGTATAATAGCACGTCTATTGTTCTGTGTGCATTCTGGAATCTCGTGTGCGAAATCGCCAGTTCCCATGCGTGTCCAAAGTACATGAAATAAAGCATTTTACACACAAATTAGTAACATAGTAATATTTCAGTTTAGACTGAAAGAAGAGTCGTTGATTATTAAATATCTACGGAGAAGCTTTGCCCCAAATTCAAGTGGTACAGATGGGGTCATGGCATTAAACCATATTTTTACATTACAAGTAGGGTCTTGAAGACGGATACATTTGAATACTAATGAGTAATTTAATTCTTATACTAGAGTATCTACAAAATTAGTGTCATTTCATATAGGCATAAGGCTTTACATACTATGTACATATTACTTTACAAACACATAATCGTATGAAATACATTCAGGGTGCTTGTCATCAATTTGGCATTAGGTCATGTAAAGTAAATTTGTTGTCATAATTAGAGCGATTAACGTGAAGCCATTTCAGACAACTTAACATTCCAATTACCACTAGTTTACATCTCTTTAAATTGACATACATCACTATGGTGGGGATTGCATTACCACCAAATTATAACAATTGAAATACATATGTTGCCATGGACAGGCTTTTAATTTAGTTACACATTTCATTGCCTTAAGGTATAACACATCAGGGAAAATTCATGAAAATATCAAAAGAGGTTCAAGTCATCGGGTCATGTCTGTGTCTGTCTGAGTCAACAGTAGGGTCAAACAAAACAATTAAGGCAAATTTTGGCACAGTAATAGATGAACATCACAGTAAATCATCCGATAACATAAACTCAGACGTAACTATTCGTTAGGCATAGCTGCAGATTTTCGTCAACAAGATCATCAATAACATTTTGAAGATAGCAATAAGCAAAAGCAAAGTATCTCTGTGCATTAACTAGACTTAACTAGGCGTAATTTATGGCAAAACTGCAAGTTTGCAAGAGAGATGGCTGTGTGCAACGTATAAGCATAACCATACATTGTTATTGAGCTTCATTATAAAATTAATTAGCATAGTGGTAGGGCTTAAATATAATTAGTGAGCATAGCGGTAAGCTTTGATTATAAGAGCAATAAGCATAGCTGCAAGCATAATTAGAGATATTCATTACACATAATTACAAATAATTACAGAGCATCAGAAGGATATGATTCTCACCAATCACACATGCCATTGAAGGCACAATGCATCAACATACAAAATGGTGCACATAAGCACAAAGAGAAAACACAAAAGGGCAGTGCGAGTAAGCACATAAGAAAAGAACAGAGCATAGCATCATTAGCAACAGAGCGATTCTCCCCATAATTGCTTCATAATTATTGTATACTCTCGTCCACATAATTACATTTATCAAACATCTTTGACTGTTATCAATACCTTCCTTACCATCATTTATCCATAATCAATAATGCATTTTAAAGACCACCATGACATATTGTGTATTGCCTTACTCATCATCCTCCAGAATGTCCTTTTTCTTTTTTTACTGCTTAATTGACTTATAAAATGCTTATGTCAACTCAAAATCTTCTTCACTCGCTCAGAAGTTCGTAAGTTATGCAGTTAGCAATACAGATGAGAAATCTGGTATTTTCTGAAACATAGGAACTTAATTAGATTACTCAATCAAAAATTGCCATTACTTTTATTTTTCTTGCACAGCCACAGAGTTCGTTATTTGCGAATTGCAAGAGTTTCGTATGACAATATCCTAGCGTAGCACAGAGCATAAGTATTCAGAGTTAGAGAAAAGTAACAGTGAGAAAAAGAGGTAGATAGAGCGCACTAAGGAAAAGCGGAAGAATAGTGACACTCAGCTCGAGAACGGGGCACCAATCGCCACTTTGTGTGTCCAAAACAGATTAATGGACTCTCTACCCCAATTTTATTCCTTGAAAATTTTAATATTGGAAATGTGGTGTATGCCTTTCAACTTGTGCGTCTTTAAAGTTTCTACCTCAACGACGTTGTCGTGGATGATACGTTTGATTACTTGCTGCATATAGAGGATAGTAAAGTTATTTTCTAAGTATGCCTCTTCCGTCGCCTTGATGAGCCCAACAGGCGAACGAGATAGCGAGTCTGCAACGATGTTTTGTTTACCAGGAATGTAAATTACAGAGAAATCGAATTCTTGAATGAACAAAGCCCATCGTCTAAGTCTATCACCGTTAAGTTTTGCCGACATGAGAAATTGAAGTTCACGGTGATCCGTGTAAACTTTAGTGTGTCTGCCAAACAAGAAATAACGGAATTTTTCGAATGCCCAAACTACTGCCAAAGTTTCAAGCTCAGTGACCCGAATAGTTCCGCTCTGACTTGGAGAGTATGCGACTAGCAAACGCAATGGTTCTCTGAGTGGCAATGCCATTTTCTTCATCCTCTTGAAATACGTGAACGCCAAGTCCGAATTTTGAACTATCGGTAGAAATGCAAAAGTTCTTAGACAAATCTGGGTGGTGCAGAATAGGTGCGTGAAGGAATGCATCTTTTAAGCAAAGAAATTCTCTTTGGGCAGCTTCATCCCAGAACCAAACAGTATTCTTTCCAGTTAATTTATATAATCTGGGAGTAGTTAGGTCTTTCAAATTTATAAAACGCCGATAGAAATTAATTAAACCCAAGAAAGCTCTTAATTGGCGTTTAGTGGTGGTAACAGGCATTTTCATTATCGCCTCTAAGTTCTCGGGGTCGGGCTGGATTCCATCTTTAGAAACAATGTGCCCTAAAAATTTAATCTGAGAACGACCAAACTGTGACTTTTCTAAGTTGACAGTAATCCTGGATTGAGCAAACACTTCAAGTAAAGATTCCAAAGTACTGTTATGTTTTTCCCAGGAAGATTCTGCAATTAAAATATCATCAACGTAAATTGTGACTTGTTGTTTTAAGTGCTCAGGAAGTGTGGCATTCATCGCACGGATGAAAGCAGATGAGGAGATGTTCAGTCCGAAAGGCAGTTTACGGAACTGATAACAGTTTCCGAAGTAGAGAAACGCGGTGTACTTCCTACAGTTGGGGTGCAGTTTCACTTGCCAAAAACTAGACCTAAGATCTAATGAGGATAAAACTTTGACACCATAGAATTTTTGTAACAATTCTTCAAGGGTTTGGGGTCGGTCGGTTTCATGTAAAATGATAGTGTTAAATTGTCTGGAATCGAGCACTAATCGAATTGACTTATCTCTTTTTTCAACAATATGTAGGGGACTGTTATATGAGCTAATTGCAGGTTCCATTACACCTTGACTGAGCATGGACTGAATTTCAGCCTTAAGTCTTTCCCTGTATACTATCGGAATGGGATATGGAGGTACATAAAAATTATTATGTTCTTTGATCTTAAATTCATAGAGAAAATTTTTTATGGTACCAGGACTGTTCGCGAATACACGGGAATAACGCCGCAAGATAAGGAACAATTCTTCCTTATCACGTTCTGAGGCACCTTCAACTTCTACTAATTTGTTCTTAATGATGTCAGAAATCAAGTCAATTCGTTCAGTCTCGAAATGTTTATCTGTTATATCATCATCAGGTTTGACATCCTGCGTCAGATTAGAAGTAGATAAAAATTTTAAATAACTGGCACCTTCTTCATATCTGGTAATCCAGTCTTCGAATTTAATTTGAATGGCATTTTCCTGAACAAAAGCAATGGCACTAGCCGTATTGAAATCTAAAATAACCTTGTACTTGGATAGGAAGTCAACACCTAATATTATCTGTGTAGTTAAGCGGGGGACAATCAATAGGTTGGCAGAAAAGATATGACCTTGACATAAAAATTCTACGTATGTTTGCTGTCGAATTTCGACAGGTTTGCTAGAAATGATGCCACGAATTTTAGTTCAATGCAAAGGCAGCGTGGGACCATTAAGCAAGTTCTGATATTTCTTGAAAGTCACTTCACTAATTACTGACACTGGGCTACCAGAATCTAAGACAGCAGAAAGATTGATTTTCCCAATTTTGACAGATACAATAGGGTGAATTGGAATATCGAGACATTCTACCTTCTCTTCTAATAGTGTCTCTTTTATGTCATCTAACTGTACAAATTTTTCGCCTTGTTCGGTAGAAGGTTCATAAGAAATTTCTTTGTTGAGACAAGTGTTACCAAGATTAATGAGGCTTTCACAAGATAAATGCTTCTCAAATCCTGATTGTTCATCAACTTCGCATTCACTATCGTCGTCATTAGAAGACATGTAATTGTCTATCCAATCAGCGACAGAGGTGTGCTGCAAATCTAATTGTTCGAAATCATTTTTTGCTGTTCCAAGGTTACTGTTAGTTGCATTATTGTGTGGCAGTACCGTATCCAGCATTTTAAAGTACATGATCGGTCTGTCATATTCAATTGTTGGTTGCTACTGTAAGAATTTTATTTCATATATAGTGTCTTCCTCAGAGTCTGAAGACGAAGCTTCTGTCTCCCAATCTGAATTGTCGTCATTATATTGCTGATCGACAATCATCTCGTTTAACCGTTGGGCAGTATAATGTTTATTCGATGCCTTTGCATTTGTTTCGTTAAATCTGCTAGTACAATTTTTATTACTGTCGTTGCTTTCAGGAGTAACGGTTTTAGGTTTTCACACAAGTTGGGTCGGTTTTGCCTTATCACTTACTGAGCTGCTACCAGCATTAGTATTGTGCACTTCCGCACAAACTACTATTCTGTTTTGTTCGGGAGGTTGTTCATCGTAACCTTCCTCTCTTTGCGGACGTTCACAAAGAACAAGTTTCAGCGTATATCTAGGATCACATAAATCCTGTACGGCCGAATTATTTGCCGTCGTTTGCGCTAGTCATCCCTGACGCGGCCCCTTGTTTGACGAATTGTAGCGTGGATTGGCAGGTCTGATTTCAAGTTTTGCTCTTGTCTTTCTGGGGTACGCGATCTGCTTTGGGCCCTATTTGTGTTTTCGATCACGAGAATTATCGCGTGTGCCCTCCCGACGACGTTTCTCAGCGTTATTGTTGTTATTTTCAGTCTCGCGATCACTATCAGTATTGCGTCTATCACGCCAATTAGTATCATTCGAAGTATTGCTGTTATGATAGTAATTATTGTGGCGTCCTCCGCGACCAAAGCTACCACCTCGGTTACGGCCACGAAAACTTCCACAGTTATTTTCACGATCTTGAACATCACCGTTCTCATTATCGCGACTTTGTTTGAAAGTTTCATTAGTGGAAGAATTACCTTTTGTTTGATCCTTGTGCTTTAGATGACGTTTAGAACGCGGCGGACTTTGATGCAACCGGCGATTATATGTGTTTGTTTCAAAATATCGACTGCGCGAGGAATTTTCCTCGTCTTCTTCCTTTAAGTCTTGTAAGAGATTTCTAAAGGCTTCAATATCATTCTTGCATCGTGCCGCAATGGCAATTTGACGCAAGTGTAGAGGCAATTTGTTCAAACAAATTCTAATTAATTCGGCAGGGCAGTAAGGTGCCGATAAAATTTGATTTTTGTATACTAAATGTTTGAAATATTCCACCGGGCTCGAGAAATTTGATCGTTCAAAAGATTTGAACGTGGCAATACTGTTTTTAACGCGATCTTGTGCCGCTTCCGACCAGTATGCGGATAGAAATGAGCGTCGGAACTGATTCTCGCTATGGCACTCTTGTGCAATAGCTCTCATTCTGGTGGCTGGATCGTCTTCCAGATAACCACATATAAATTCTAGTCTGTGCTCAAGTGGCTAATTCGGGGGAAGACAATATTCGAATTGTTGCAACCACTCTTTAGGGTGCAAGTCGTTCGGAGAGTTTTTGAATATTTTGAATTTACGTACAGTCAGGAAATGCTTGTAGTCAAACGCTTCCCTTCGCCCGTGCGGCGTAAGTGGGCGTAAACTACGCATCGCGCCTTCACTGTTGTTACTATGAGGTACACTTCGTTCACGTACCAAGCGACCTACTTGAGTCGAATCATCATTGTCATTATCGTTCAAATTTTCTTCTACGTCTTCGTATGGATTTCCACAAGTGTGGTCAAATTTCCTCTCTATTCGCGCCACGCGATCATCTAATTTCCTGACCTCAGCCTTGTATTGCTGATTAATGGTCATTTGACCTTGTTTGAAACGGTCAAGGGCGAGATATTAAACGTGGGTAGGATGCGTTACATCAGAAATTTTGTCAGTGTTATCACTGATTTGGGTCATCTTAACAGTGAGATCCTCAACCTGTTTATTAATTTTGTTCATCTCTTCCGTCGTGACTGACTGGAAGTTCTGCAACTTTTCATCAAATAGATTACTCTGTTGCTTCAATTGAGCGAGTTCAGTAGTTTCTATATTTTCGACTCGTGACGCAAGGCTTTCCATAACCGGATTAATCTCGTCGCGAATATCTTGTCTTATTTGTTGAGATTCACGTTTGAAAGTATTGAGCAGTTGTTCCCAGAATCGATTGTTGTCCTCATTTATTTTATTAAAACTACTTTGAATACTTACAAACCTCGAATCGCACGTCTGTTCTATTTTTTCAAGTTTTTCACCTTGTTTCTCAAGTTTTTCACCTAATTTCTGAGATTGTTTCTCATGTACCTTAGAGATCTGTGACAGTAATATCTGCATGAAATCATTTGGTAATACGTTTTCCATAGGTGTCGCACAAGTAATTTTTGCAGCAGAGCTAGGCGGAACCGATGCATTATTTTCCCCAACCACGTTACAAGAATCGGAATTCTGTATTGTCGAATCCTGTACTTTATCATTATCCATATTGTCTATTCCTGAACTAATCTGTTCCGCGTTATCGGACACGGTATTTACTGTTGTATTTGTATCAGTGCAGTGAGAAGGCTCTTGTGAATTCTTCTTCTCTCCTTGTATCATTCAAGGTCTCATTTTCGAAAGCAGTTTTAGCATCAGCGCGGGCTCTCCTATTCTTCGACATTGTTAACAGAATTTTGCAGTAAAGTGACCACTAATATTTATTTTCACCTACTGCAAATTTCACAATAGGCTGAATCGGGCTAGTGTAACATACAGTCACAATCGAGATTACGCGAACCGTTAATTATCACACGAGTTCTGCGGTACTAGAACTTTCGACACAACAAACATCAGACAATGTAAATGAGACTTTTTCAGTAGTAATGCAATTATTGTATATTCAGTTAATCTACTATAAATAATACTACACAATCTCAAGAATGGTAAGTAACAAACTACAGAAACAATTACTATGCTACTGTTGCTATAACAGAGGATGGTGCTATAAAAATTAAATTAAGAGCCAAAAGGTAAGTTGGTTAGTGGAAAAGACAAACTAACTGAAATAAGACTACGTATCTAACTACATCACGATCCTGTTTGTGAACTATCCTGGCAGGGTCGCCAGATAAAAGCTGTGTTTGTGTTTTGGATGTTGAACCTATCGTTAAATCAGACAACAAATTGTTCATTAACACAGCAATTTGGTGTAATTATGGCCCTCATATTGATGTATATAATATTAAATAAGAAACAGTGCATGAAACTGATTATGTGCGCAACGGATATTTTAAACACAAAACAACTGTGACAAGTCACCATTTGAAAGAGACACTGACTATACTCAAAAATTTTGACTGCGAGACAGATATTAAAGAAAATCACAAACCACTTTCTTAATGCTTGACTGTGAGAATTTTATGCAGATCAGTTTCTGATTATTGAAATTTAGTATCATAGTCAATTTACTATGGCACCAATAACGAAATCTGTTCAACAATATTATTAAAATCAATACTGCACTTTAAATCCACTAATAACTAATTATCAAATGAAGGAAGTAGGTTAATTTTCTAACTACGTAAATGAAACAGGAAAGAAAGGTCAACTTCGTTACTTATTATTAATAATCAGCATTACATTACCTACATAATACAACTTCTGACTTGCTGGCAAAGCAGCCTCTGCTCTACATCGGAGCCATACACACAACTCAACCGCTCTCTAAGCGAGCTGAACCACAAGTGCTACTCTCTCTCAGTGCGAGCTACAATGCTATGCAATACATGATCTTTGCCAAAGATGAAACTTTCACAGAGTTAAGTACACATATCGATACATACAGTAGAAGCGATATTATACATTTTCTTGCAAGCAAGTTACTCGATACAAGACAGGAGGCACAATATTGGACATTTTCTTACAAAAATAATTTTTTATGGACACGTTTCAAGGTAGCTATCCAGCCAATATGACACAAGGTGAAAAAATAATTGTTACTTTATTTTTGATTACGACATATAATCCTTCTAATGCCAGAAAATGCAGAAAATCGTTACAGATTGTCTTACTATATGTTATTGCTGAAAAACAATTTTGATAAAAATATGGAAAATAAAAAAATACAAAAATGTTTCACAAATGCCTATTCGCCAAAGCACACTTGTCACTGATTGATCCTGACACTTGGTGGTCTGTGTATGTATGGTGCCTCGTTCTGTGGATTGTAGCGAATACGGTACAGTCGGCACTTTTACAATATGAAGAAACCTCGTTTGAACGGATGTATCGTATCTGATACATGAGGTGGCTAGAGGTTATCGAGTGTACCACCCCACAGATTTAAAGTACGATTAAGAAGGCGACCAGAACGAAACAGTAAAAACACTAAGAGCACCAAACACAGAAACTGCAGTACGTCTGGAATTTTCAACCCGGAGGGCCTTTTCAGAAGCCGACAGTAGGTTACCAAGCGGTGTTCTCGGGACCCCTAGGGAAACAGCAACGCCTCCTGGCAGCCATCTTGGCCTGGAGTTGTGTCCGCGGCGACGGCTTAATTTCCCTTGCTTGAGCCCTCCTCGGAATTACGTCCCACGTGTTACGCAGACAAGCCGGCAGCGAACACTGGATACGCCACTCGGGACCCCTCGGCGCACTACACTCCGGTATGGACAAGACGCTTCCCACGGGCTCCGTCAGTGGCCTCTCACAGCCCTGCTCACGTCGGCTTCCAGACAACGAGTCACCAGACACCTCGGCTTACAGACGCAACAGAAGAGCTTCACCAAGGCGGTTCTCCACGGAGTGTTGACCCACTGTTCAACAACTCCGAATTCAACAACTTTAATATTCAATCATATCCCATGATGTTTTACAGTTCACAGGTTTCGCTAATAATTTCTAGCGTCATATCATCAAAGCACTGCTTAATGGAAGCCACGCACGACAAGCGGAAGAAAAAGTATGTGTGGAAAGAGACCGGGAAGTTCGAAAGTCCCGCCCACATTTTATCTTCTTTCCTCCTCGAAGTTGCCATGGATTTCGATTTACTCATTTCCGTAGTTACGGAAGTGTAGCACCTGCGAGGTTCCCAGTTGCTTTCACCGTCGTGAGTGAAATACAGTCTCAACATAAAAAGTTCAAATGTTTGTTAAGCTTATGGGACCTAACTACGGGGCCATCAGTCCCTAAACTTACAAACTACTTATGAACAACTTACGAACTAGGACGGCACAAATATCCATGCCCGAGGGGGGATGCGAACCCCGGACCGTAGTGGCCGTGCTGACCGTGACTGGAGCGCCTCAGACACCTCGGCCACCGCGGCCGGCCATAAAATGTTCAGCAACCCTATTTCTTCACATGTTCTGCCCCATCACCAGACACCTTGGCTTACAGACGCAACAGAAGAGCTTCACCAAGGCGGTTCTCCACGGAGTGTTGAGCCACTGTTCACTAACTTCGAGATCAACAACTTTAATATTCAATCATATCCCACGATGTTTTACAGTTCACAGGTTTCGCGTCATATCATCAAAGCACTGCTTAATGGAAGCCACGTACGTCAGGGGGAAGAAAAATCGCACTGACGTGTTTTACGGCCCACTTTAGATTTGTAGTTTTATAAGTTTTTGCAAACATTTTGGACCAAAATAATAATTAATTTTAGGAAAAAAAATTAGGTAGTGGCGGGTTTCGAACCACCAAACTTGTGCGTCACTATCCAGCACCTTCCGCACTACGCTACCGCTATAAATCGAAACAGAGGCTTTTTAATCGCATACTATTGATAGCCGTTGTTAACTGATGTTAATATGGCATTTGTAGACATTAGATTATCATTTATCGTACGAAGAACGATGTGTTCTTGTTATTTACTCAGTGTGCCGTTGCTTTGAAATGACAACGTGTAAGTTACAATAAGAAAATCCTCAAATACGCGAGGAATGTCACGTGACATCTACGAACGGCTGGTTTTCGTTAATTCAGTGGGGGGTGTCAAATCTCCGTTATTTTTGCAAATATGTCTCATACGAGATATGAAAAAAAGGGAGCTATTTTTTAGAGAATTTTCTCCTTTACCAATTAGGGTATCCAATTTTCGTGTCAGATGAACGGTTCGTTTGCAATTACAATTATATTACAAAAGGCTTTTTGTTTTGTTTTACTACCGTATTTTTTGTTCGAAAAATTTGAAAAAGGGAGGTTCTGGTCTCTGGCGGCCTACAATCATGTCTGTAAAATTTGGTGGTGATCGGTTGAACGGATCGTCCTAAAAATAGGGAACACGTTGCGGACAGACAGACAGACATACATACATCCCAAAATCGCCGTTATTTTTGCAAATATCTTTGAAACGCTACGAGATATGAAGAAAACATAAGAGAGAAAACTTGTAGAGAATTTTCTCTTCTGCTAATTCGGTTATTCAATTTTCGTGTCAGATGAACAGTTAAGCCGTTATTTTCATTTAAATTTCGAGATGTCAAAAGACGATCGCAAAGGCCCACTTTTAGTGTTACTACCGTAAGCTAAAGTGGGCCAAAAGTATGTATGGAAAGAGACAGGGAAGTTCGAAAGTCCCGCCCACGTTTTATCTTCTTTCCTCCTAGAACTTGCCATGGATTTCGATTTACTCATTTCCGTTGTTACGGAAGTGTAGCACTTGCGAGATTCCCAGTTGCTTTCACCGTCGTGAGTGAAATACAGTCTTAACATAAAATGTTCAGCAACCCTATTCCTTCACATGTTCTGCCCCAACACAGAAGATGATACGTACGTCATTGGATCTTGATGTTGAGGCTGATGTGTTAATCAGCGAGGAAGTACCGTGGTATAACAGAGATCAAAAGATGCTATCATTGTTTATTTAACAGGAAACAAAGTACACAAATTAAAAAAAATGAAAAAAATACCTCTTAATTCCCACTGTATCTAACACTGACAAAATGTGTTGTTTCTACAAGGTTCAAATTAACATATAATCTGTTGTTACTATATGACCAACCGCATCTGACATCTTTTCTGCCTGTGATGACAACAAAACTGGACTTCGTGCGATCTCTTTCGTTCTGCCGGCGCGCTAACTCGCGACAAAATGTATGAGAAGTGTTTAATCTGCCATTCCGTTTTCATTTTGTTAATTCATTGATATGGGTTTAAATGATCTGAAACAAAAGATTGATAGTTTGCTATTGAGAAAGAATTTCTAACGAAAATCAATTGAATGTAATGGAAAATATATCTTATTTGAGCAGACAAGAATTTAATTTTCGTCCATAGCCTTCTTATGTACGGGCCAATTACAGCAGAGTACTAGAATTTTGGGTGACCTATCTCACAGAAATAGTACATTCGGTACCACTTGTTGTAGGTATTTTACACCACCCTGTTTCAACTACATACAGCCCTGGTCTCAGGCCATAATATCTCACAACGTCATGAAAAATAAAATAAAATAAAATAAAATAAAAATGAAAACTAGACCAATAGATGACAGCGTAAGCATTATCAGACCTCATATAATCGAAGTCGGTTTCTGTTTTTATCAAACTACCGGAAAGCTTGTTCAGTTGGCTGTATGACTTTTTCTGACACAATTCGAATAACAATGTGTCAATGGTCACATTCACAATGCTTTGTGGAATGTGTGCACTTATCGCAACTACTTAAATGGGCCACTGAACACTACAACTTTCAGATAAGCCCACAGCCATAGGTGGTACAAATAGAAATCATGTGTGAAATTTAATACATGGAGGCAGATCGCGGTTTCTGAACAGAATTATATTTTTATTAACAAGTTGCCACCAGGGAAGTAGATACGTTAACTCACATCTATCTCGTCAGTTAGCACCTGAAGATGGTGAGAAGAATCTGTGCCGAAATAGCCGCACATGAATAGCCGCACAGTCTAAGGCGGATTGCGCGACCTCTCCGCCGGAGATTGGAGTCCTCCCCCACCCATGACTGTGTGTTGTTGCATTTAATGTAAGTGGTAAAAGTAGTTTGTAAGTCTTGGACCCAATGAGACAAACTATTTTATCCTATAACTTAACAAACATTTCAAAAATTTTAACGCCGAAATAGCTTGTCAGGAAATTACAGACGACCCGCAGTAATACCGTAGTTAACCAAGGATCGGATGGGCTCCGTGGCCAGTCGTCAGGGAAATGACAGCTGATATTTCGGTCACACCAGAAATGCCTCTGCAGAAGCCGCTGCACTGACTGTGCATTGTGCGGAAGAGCACCATTCTGCATGAAGCGATACTACCCACTCTCCTGAAAGGTTGGAATGCAATAGGTACGGTACACAAAAATCTCTCACAGCGTTTTACAAGACGGTACAGGTAACATTCTCCGCAGGACGGTTTCCTTGAAGAAATACAGCCGTACAGTAAACGATGCCGGCAACCCGCGGCACACATTCATCTTTCCAGAATGAAGTTGTACCGGTTGATGTTCGTGCGGATTTTCCGATATCTACATTTTGCCATTGCACTCCACGTGTTGACATGGCCTTGGAAACGGACTTCGTCTGTCCAAAGAAGACTCTATGGATATTCGTTTTACGCTTGTGTTGTAAAGTTAACTGAAAGCCACACCTTGTGTGGTTTTTCGTGGATACCAACGCCGGATGTTCCAGAGAATATATTCACCTTGCTCGAAGGCGTGTTGAACGTTCAGACAAGTCTCCTTGCACAGCATGTTTGCACATCGCAGCTCTACTACTCTCATAATGTTGTGGCTAGATCTGCGCCTGACGAGGGCTCAACTATTTCCTCCCTCCGCCAGAAAAAAAACTTCAGATTTACCAGTTCTTCGCCGGCCGCGGTGGCCGAGGTGACTGAGGCGCTCCAGTCACGGTCAGCACGGCTACTACGGTCGGGGGTTCGAATCCCCCCCTCGGGCATGGATATTTGTACCGTCCTAGTTCGTAAGTAGTTCATAAGTAGTTTGTAGGTTTAGGGACTGATGACCCCGTAGTTAAGTCCCATAAGCTTTACAAACATTTGAACATTTTGAACCAGTTCTTCTTGGGAATTTTGTAATTTTCTCCAGACCCTTACCACAAATCGTAAGAATGACTTGAGTGTCAGAAAGGTCTCTATCGTTAGAGTTCATGTAAAGGACTTTGCCAGAGGCCCGCTATCCTTAAGGGAGACAGTCATGCTGGGCACCTCGGGCACAAACTGAGGGTCAGCTGTGTGCTACACGTGTGCATCTGAGTGTATTCTGCAGATGAACCTGTTAACGTTCTTATTTTTCTGGTGTTTCTCCTGCGATAATAAAATGCCGTTCAAATAAATGTATCTCTTTAATGCACAACAAAATTGTCGTGTCCTCCTCTTGGTTCCAAGTTAATTGCCTCCCTCTGGAATTTGTCTCAAATGTGCCTACAACTCGCGCTCGTGCAAAGGAGCGAAGGCCTGCTATATCAGATCAGATGCCCGAGACGCTTCAAATTTTAAGGTTACAATTTGTTGAGTGGTTTAAGGTGGAATAATTACAATCTTACTGGTAACGCTTAAGTGGACGGGACAAACTATGAGATGGCTGACACCATTTCGATTGAGGTCCGAACCGCTGCGCCCAATATTGAAACAACTCGGAGTTTTCTTTCTTTCTGTTTATAGGTTGTCAAGGAGTACTGTAGAAGGCCCGTAAGAGGTACCCCATTACATCGCGCCTCATTACAAGAGTATCGCTTAAACTCCAGTTTAAGATCTGCAAAATAAATAAATAAAAAATAAATAAAAATAAAAAGTAAATAAAAAAATGGTTGAGTGTTTGATAACCACGGTGTATTTTTGTTTGAATAGTGTTTCGTTAGTACTGTCTGTGCAAGGTGTATGTATGTGTAATTTGTATGCGTGTGTGGGGAGGGGGAGAGAGTGGAAGTGCATGTATGATAATTTCAAAGTCACAAAACTAGCTTAACTGATAAATTGGCGGGAAACACGAAACTGCTTATGATATCAGAGAAGTTGAAGAAAACTCTGCCGGAAAGAATGGTCATCGGAAATGATAAAGATTCTGAGGATGAACTAATGTATGGAGTAATTTAATTTTTATCTCTTGTCAATAAGTTGAGTGATGCTTAATTATACAGACAATGCTGGTCGTAATCTCGCTACAATTACTTTATAACTGAAAATAATCGGTTAGTTACTAAGAATTACAATGCTTGGTTATTATTCTTTTTCTAATGTTAGCAGACATTGTTTGAAACCACAACAAAACGCTGGTCTGAAACCAGCTAATGTGCGTCAATGGGAAAGTTTTCCAATTTAAAAATACCAAATAACTGCTGAATCAAATGTTTTATTCAGTTGCTACTCCAACATCAGAATTGGAAACAGCAATGAGTGCTATAAATGAAATTCAAAATACGGAAAAAGGAACAATGGAAATTCCAGGAAGGTTTCAGAAATATTTTTGAGAAGGATAAATTGCTTAGTCACCACAGAGACGTCCGATGAGCCGCAGAAAGGCACAGACAATAGAATATAAGAGCTTTCGGTCGTTAAGGCCTTCGTCGGTTAGAGACGAAAAATAGGAACAGTTTTAGTCGGGAATTAGGCAAGCGATGATGATTGCCACTTTAAGAACGTTTTTCGATTCCATTACGGAATTGTAACTGAACAGTGTAAGTGATTCCACAGGAGATTTGACGAGTGTTGATACTTTATTCGTTTGACTATGAACTGACCTATATTTTGTGACGTGTGATCAATAGATGAATGTTGTGTCTGAGAAACTTCGATGATTACCTAGTTCAGGATTTTCTAGTTCTCATAACGCAGTTACCTCATCTGTTCTGCTAATTTTAATCCCTTTATTTCCGTTTATTACAATCATCCATGTAGACTCACTTGCCACAGTTAAAAACCTGAGCTACCTGGCATTGCGTACATTATTTGGAAACGTTAGAATGAAACCTCATTTACCAACAAATTATTTAACATTATTTTATATTTCACTATTTTTTCACAAGTGATAGCGTATGCATAAAGTGTTTGACCCTAGTATCAGAGGTACAGAATATTATTTGCGCCTACAGAAGTTTCTGAGAATGTGAGATGAAGTGTGAGGTTCGACGTCTGAGGCTACATAGTCAAATTGCTTGAACAAAGCCGTACGTTGCCAACTGCAGTTTAGTTGTTTATGGCTAATAAAGTACGGTTTGGATAACACAAAGAGACAAGTCGCAATGTAGAGCGGAACATCAATTCGTCATAAGATCCTGGAACCTCTACATCACACTGCCAGTCTTGTGACATCGAGCATTATCCTCCTGAAATTGTCGCTGCCATTGTGAGACTTCATCCGTATCAATTGGTGTACACTGTCTGCAATCAGTGTGCGATACTTCTTCCGCATCATGGTATCTTGCATGATCCACTGGGATCACTGATATGTGAATGTTCGTCAGAGCCAAATTGTATCACCGTGATATTATGTCTGTTCCGCAGTACAAGGAGCTTTTGCCTTGGAAGACGACATATTAGGGTCCAAACATTTGCATGTGGATGAACAACATATGGGGTTTCATCAGACGATTGAACATCCAGCCTCTGGGCCAACGTCGACTCACGATGGTGACGGACCGATTTTATTGGTGGTTGCCGATGTCGTGGCATTATGAGTGGAACTTGGGTGGGTAATAAAATACGGAGGCCGATTATTAGGACTGTTTGGTGCACTTTCTGGACAGACACGCATGTACTCTGTCCAACATAAATGTATGAACTTAGATCCTCCCTCCCCATCCCCCACGCTTTCGGCTGGTTTCACCAACATGTCGAGCCCACTGACATGTGTAATGAATGGTGACCACACACTTCCACGACGTTTCTACGTGGTTTCACCTTCATTTTGCCATTTGTTGTAGACATTCACCACAGATCGCATCGAACGCCGGATAACTCGCAAGGAACCCCAGTGACGACACATTTTGATCTCGGCTAAACAGACAGACAGCTGGTCATTAGATCACTGTGCGTTTCTCGAATCGTCATTCTTCCACATTTGACGCTTATATCGCCTGGACTGGTGTATATTGATAATATCGATAGTATGTACATGGTCATAATGTTTTAGCTAATCGTTCTAGGTATTTATGTAACTAAAACTTATATCTTTCCGTCACAGTTGCGCTATTTTGGAGTTAGTTACTAGTTTCGGACTTAATTGTCCATTTCAAACCCTTGGCCTTCTGCCAACCGTAATAATACAATGCATGAAGTAAATGACTCATAAAATCTTGTACATTATCCACTGTCAATACATCTCACAGATTACATTCAAATTTAATATTGGTTAAAACAGGTAATGCATCCATAGGCTCCTAATGTGTACTGTTGGAGGCCTGTGGATACATCACCTGTTTTTACCGATATTAAATTTTAATGTAATCAGTGACATGTTTTAACAGTGGATAATGTACAAGATTTTATCAGTCAATGGTTCATGCATTGTGTTATTACGGTTGCTATAAGGTCAACTGTTTGAAAATGGACGATTAAGTCCGAAACTAGTCACTACCTCCAAAATAGTGTAACTGTGAGATAAAAATTAATTGTTTTCAATATATTACCAGTTGCTGCTCGTGTACCATCTTTACGATGAATTTTCATAAATTTTGTATTGTAATGTTTCTGTCAATTTTCTGTCAAAATATTACCCTTTAAAACATAACCGTCTGTGCAGATAGAAAATATGTCAAGCTCAAAATTAAATTATACCTAATTAAAGAGTAAGATATAATGCAAGGCTGTATATTCGTCGTCGCGGAGTGGAAAATCTCTTATAGTGACTACGCAACGGCTTTCAGAAGGAGTACATAATTAAGTTCACAGTTGGATAATAAATATCATCTTTATTTTACAAACATAGTATTCTTGAAACAGATAAGTTCTACAATGGCACATCCTTTGTTTTCGAGGAGAAAAAGTAAATGAGTATTAGGAAAAAGAAAACAAAATCCTGGAAGGACTCGAGGGGACTGAAAATCCGCCATTATTTCCAACTACATCCGTACTCCACAAGCCAATATGCGGTGTGGGCCAGATTACCTTGTACCTCTACGGGTAATTAATTTTCTTTCCTTTCCCATTCCCAAACAATACCAGGCAAAAGGCTAAGTATGTGCCTCGGCAGCAGCCGTAATTGCTCTCCTCTTTGCGCTGATAATGCCAAATGTAAATTAGTGGCAGTAGAATTAGTATACAATCACTTTCCAAGTGCTGACTCCCTAAATTTCTTCAACAGTTTTTTTTCCGGAAGAAACGTTGTATTTCCTGACTCGTTACCATAACATTCGCGTGCTGATCGAACTCTTAGTGTTCTACATAGGTGGCGTTCTAGATCATTTACTGATATTTTTGCGCGTCTACATGGAGAAAGCAGACTTTCTTTGGTGGAAGTCAGTAACTTATAAAGGAGAAACAATTTAAAGTATGTAAGTAAACTGAAGAAATTTTCATCTTAGGTCACATATGGAAAATGAAAATAAATAGCGATTTATTTGTTGAGTTCATAACATCGAACACGTCAGGACTATGTCTCTACTAAAATGTGCGATTCATCACTGACAATGGTTACTTAGAAAATGAAATCGATTTGCTCATTTCTCGGGTTATAATAATAATTTCGTAGCAGAGGACCACAAATTTGCAGGAAATGGAATACACTGCCACAAGATAGAACGCTACCATGATGACCGAATCATTTGATTTGTCGTTCATGTCAGATTCGTTTGCAGGTCAGCTGTAACCGAGTGTAGCACTACTAACTGAGTGGCCGTCGCTAACTAGGGAGTTGTTATTTGGCACGTTTGGTTTCCGCAATTTCGGTCAATGGACGGGCCAAATTAATTTTAATTTGCGGTTGGCCGCAGGTGCGTACCAACAGCTTCAGACCGCAGAGTACTTTACGCAGTTTTATCGCTGCGGGAGCTGTTTCCGTAAACAGCGTGAGTGTTGATTATGGTGGTTAAGGTAATAGCATGTGGCACGCAGCCCATTTACAATGAACTGATTGCCGAACGAAGCGTGATTGTTACCTGGGATACATTGATTTCGATTCTGATAAAAATATTAACTGTGAATGTATATTTTTGTTGTTTTCTTGAGAGCAGAAACGTAAACAACGCTGTTTAATTTCAGCAAATACTATCGTCAGCAATACTATCTCGTGTATTACGGTAAATCCTCACACAATATAAGAAAAAAATGGAAAAGAGCGTATGGCTTTCTTGGCCGGAAGAACCCTTGCGGGATTGTTCGGCCGCCTTAGTGTAAGTCTTTTTATTTGACGCCGCGTGGGCGACTTACGTGCCAATGATAATGAGATGATTCCCTGCCGGGAATCGAACCCGGGCCTCCTGCGTGGTAGTCAGCGCCGCTACCGCTGAGCTACGGAAGCGGACCACAATATAAGAAGAATCATACACTCCGGTATAATAAATATGTTTCTAACATATCTTTTCTGACGTTTCTGTCTCACACTAATGCAATGATTTGATTCTTTCTTCCACAACGTCTTGTGCTGAATGGGGGAAGGTTGATGCACCATCACTTGGAGTTCATATATTGTTTTGCTGGAGCTGTCTCTTACCAGCCTAGCTCAGATATGTACAATATTTATGAAGTTCAGTTACCTTAATTAGTATTTTCTCCTCTTTTCTTGGCATGACATTTCTTACTTGAAAAATCTGGTTTGTGACTTTTAATTCAATATTTAGGAAGTTCAGTTACCTTAATTAGTATTTTCTCTTCTTTTCTTAGCATGACATTTCTTACTTGACAAATCTGGTTTGTGATTTTTTGTTACTGATCTACAAATTTCTGGACTACGCTTACGTAGCAGACCTAAATGCCAAAGGCCATCTTTGTTGTTCAAAGGTGCTTTATTAAATCTCCAGTAAATTTCGTTCTCATACAACTCTGAAACATGCCTGCATTGTTCATAGTAAGTACTCATAACTTGATATAAGATATTTTAAAATTGATTTGTGTTTAGTTTCAAGACAAAGAACAGTGACTGACAGAACTGTATCGAGATGAACTGCCCACAGCAGTCGAATCAATGGAAGTAGAACATGACGTGGAGGTGTTTGGACGTTGTTCATCACATTACAGCCGTTAAATCTACATCTACATAGGATACTCTGCAAATCACATTTAAGTGGCTGGCAGAGGGTTCATCGAACCACCTTTATACTATTTATTTCTCATTCTATTCTCGAATGGAGCGCGGGAAGAAAGAACACCTGAATCTCTCCGTTCGAGCTCTGATTTCTCGTTATTTTATTCTGATGATCTTTTCTACCTGTGTAAGTAGCAGTCAAATTATATTTTCGCATTCGGAGGAGAATGTTGGCGATTGGAGTTTCCCAAGTAGCCCACGCCGCAGCGATAACCGCTGTTGTTGTAATGATTCCCATCCCAGATCCTGTATCATTTCCGTGACGCTGTCTCCCCCGTGTCGTGACAATTCAAAACGATCTGTCCTTCTTTGGATTCTTTCGATGTCCTCCGTCAGACCCACCTGATAAGCATCCCACACTAAGTAGCAATACTCCAAATGAGGACGGACAAGCGTAGTGTATGCAGTCTTGACATACAACTGATTTATTTTAATGGATTTCTATTTGTACTCATGTGGACGATTTCACATTTCTCTTTATTTAAAGTCAATTGCCAATTTCTACACTATAGATACAACTTATTTAGATCATTCTGCAGTTGGTTTTGATTTTCAAATGATTTTACTAGACGGTAAATGACGGCGTCATCTGCAAACAACCTAAGATAGCTGCTTTGACTTTCTCCCAAATAGTTTATGTAAATTAGGAACAGAAGAGGACCAATGGTACTACCTGAGGAACGCCCGATATCACCTCTGTTTTAGTCAATGCCTTACCATCGATTACTACAAACTGTGTCCTCACAGGAAATCTCCTATCCAGTCAAAATTTGGAGGGATATACCATAACTACGCTATTTGATTAAAAGCCATTTATGAGGTACGGTGTCAAAAGCCTTATGGAAATCAAGAAATACGTAATCAATTTGAGAATCCTTGTCGATAGCACTCATCACTTTTTTTGAGTAAAGAGCTAATTGTGTTTCGTATGAACGATATTCCTAAATCCTTGTTGAAAAATCAAATGTTCAAATGTTTGTAAATCTATCGCGCCAAACTGCGTGGTCATCAGTCCGTAGCTGACAAATTACTTAAACTAAGGTAAACTAACCTAAGGACAAACACACACACACACCCATGCCCCAGGGAGGAATCTAACCTCCGACGGAGAGCAAACGCGCGCTTCGCAGCGAGGCGCCTTAGACCGCTCGGCTACTCCACCGCGGCAAATCCGTGTCGACTTGGGTCAATACATCATTCTGTTCGAGATAGTTCGAATAAAGGATATGTTCCAAAACCCTGCTGCACATTGACATTAATGAAATAGGCTCATAGTTCAGTAGGATACTCAAACTGCCTTTCTTGATTACAGGTGTGACCAGTGCAACTTTCCAATCTTTTGGTACAGATCCTTCTTTGAGAGAGGCTGTTAAGTAAGGAGCTATCGCTTCAGCATAATCAGGTAGGTATCTAATGCGTATACAGTCCGGTCCAGAAGACTTGTTCTTGTTGATTTAACTTGCTTCTCTACTACGGAGATATCTACTTCAACGTTTGTAATTCGAAATCTGGAATACTGGTTCGTCTTCTTTGGTGAATGAGTTTCTAAAAGCTATGTTTAGTAACTCTGCTGTAGTAGCGCTATAATCAGAAGGATCGCCATTACTGTCATGTAGTGAGGGTATTTTTTGTGTTTTGCCCTTAGTACTTTTAACATATGAGCAAAATCTCTTTGGGGTTTCAGTCAAATTTCGAGAAAGTGTTTCGTTGTGAAAACTATTGTAGGCATCTCGCATTGAAATCCTCGCAAAATGTTAAGCTTCATAGTGGGTAAGAAATATCCTAGCGAAAAAAATTCAAAAATATACCTCACTTAGATTGATAACAGCGTTATATGTAGAAACGTTGATACACTGACCCACAGATGTACTTGTGAACATGTAGGATGTTTGTAGAAATCTTGTCAATTGGCAGTGATCGACAGATCGTTCGCTAATCCTCCGATACGCGAACTAAGAATAAAGTAATCGACATACTGTCACCTATTTGTGGTAAGCAATTATTTCCTGTGGTACGTTTCTACGTTATTTCCTCAGTATCTATTACTTGGTTGATTCATTTATAGACGTACCCTCTAGGAAATTTGACAGTAGCCCATTCTGAGACACAAACATGCACATTGTAGCATCAACCGCCAGAATCGGCCGATCATTTTCGTAACGCTTACTTGCTTACTAAATTAAGCTGTAACGAAGCATGGAATTACACTTTTGTTCTTCACTTCTTTTATCAAGGTATAAAGATAAACAGCGAAAGTTGCGCCTTATTTGTACAATACTGTACAGTACTGTGGAAGAGAAACTGCACGCAAAATATTGCGCCTATTTCCTCAAACAGTCTATACGAATAGCATCAAAACCAGTGCCATCAAAACTTGGTGATGAGTGCACAGATGATAAAAATCGAACGACTTTAAGAGAAGCAATGTTTCAGTACACGTATCCGTATGATTCTAACTATATCAAATCCTGGAGGAATTATTTACTTGCATTGTTGCTTTTTGTAAATGGGCTGGTTATAGGTTCTGTAAGTGTTTTATGGAATCGGAGATAAGTGGTGTGGGTTTTTAGTGTATTTTTGTATTGACAATAAATGGTTTGTAGGATTTCTAACACAATTTGCTTATTCAGAAAGGCGTACGTCATTTGCTTCTGTCTTCTCAAAAAGTCGCTTTGGCTATACGGTGTTATTACTAAGAAAGATCTAGGTTTTCAGAAGATGCGAACTGTATGCATCACTCGATAGAGAACACATCCAAGGTCTAATTTTCAGTAATTATTCTCATGTAGCTGCGTAGGCGGTAATCATGTCACATCTACAAATCATGCTCTCCATATTAAGGTGCGCGCAAAGTACTTTGACTGACGCACAATCACAAATATCCTACCCTAAAGTACTTGCCAAACGAACTCTTCGTCTGTTCAGAGGGGTAGGCTACCTCAGTTGATAAGAGTGTGCTATTCAGCGGCCGTCAAGGGATCATGCTGATATACACTGCTTGGTATCATAGTATCAAATCACCGGATCTTCATGTTGCTAGGAATACTTATTAAGAGACGAATCTATCGGAATTTTTTTTCACCTTATAGTTCGTATATTCGCTGTATAAGGTAGTGTTTTTCTTGTTATAATTCATCACAGTTAAGGTGGTGCATCGTCAAAGTAAACAATTTCACAAAAATCCAACCAGTTTTCTAGATTGAAAACAAAATGAATGGACATGCAAGTTGGTTGATTTTATTAGCAGTGTATGAAACATAGGTACGATACCGAACATTTACTTAAAATGAGAAGAAAACGATACATAGTTGTACTCTGGAGAAATTGTGTTCTCTATGTGACAAATGGTTGCGGGAAAAGTACACAGTTCCAACTATGTGTACAGAATGGCTTCAGTTAAAGACGTATCGTCCAATTTACGGGATTTATTCATCGTATGATGAATTATTTATTTATATTTTAGTGTTTCATAACTGTAGTCAATGACGGACTGAATTTATTTTCGTTATTCTTGATAATTACCATGCTGCACCAAATTAAGTATACCATTGCACAAATTTTTAACGAGTTGCTTGAGAAGAAACTATGAATGTAATCAATGCATACGATTTTAGCTCACGCAAAGCAGAGCACTAGACAGAGTAGAATACTATCTCATTTCGCTTTCCATACTTTGGTATTTACATCTGGCGCAAAGTTCACACCCACCCGATTAGCCACGCATTTTGATGCGTCAATTTCAATAACACTGAATAATAACTTTCCTGGTTCGAACCCACCTGGTGCACTGACGACATGGGTCAGAGTGCCGCAAATGCTTGATGTGGTTTTTATGTGGTTTTCGGCATTCGACCGGGTGAATACCGGGTTGGTATCGTAGTCCCGCCTCAGTTGCACGAGAACATCGAAAGTTGCGACGAGAGGCAGTCGGCCGCTGCGAGGAAGTAAAGGCTAGTCTACAAGACGACACTAGGTTGCGAAACTCGTTGCGTGAAATGAGTTGCGCGCAACTGGTTTCATGTGTGTCTGTAGACACGGCGCCAATACTATACACTTCAGTTTCGTGTTTTTGTGAGTGCCGTAGTCGCCGTAAAATGAAAGTTTTGGTAGCTGTAAGAGTTGTAGCGAATCTATTGCAACACATCTCCTTGAACATTAAACTTCTTCTCAAAAGGGCCAACAACTTTAACCCAAATATGTACTCCCTCGTCGGCAGAAACAAGTCTTCTATTCCTCGTTCTCAAACACAATGGCTTATTAGAAATAAAGTATGAAGTACCAAATGACTTGTTAGGTACCTCACCAATACTCCATGTACGAAAACATGTAATATCCCTCTCATTGAAAGATTCCAATCCAGGTTTCTTAGCATCACTTCTTCGAACCAAAGCAACTGTAAGCCATCCAGAACCACCAAAACCTTCAGTACTTCTAATACTAAAATCAAATCTGCCTCCAACAAATGTAATAGGACCATGTAACACTTCTTCTTCTGCAGTAGTAGTCACTCCATTAGATCCAGGTGTAAAGTCCACAGTATCCACAGCTTTATACACAGGTAACATACTACGACGTCTCCTGTAATAACGGCGTGGCATCGTGATTCAATGCTGTTGCTCGTGCGGCTGCCTCAAACCAAAGCCTGCATAAGACTAAACGTAAAAAGAATAATAAACGTGTTAGGGTTCGTGAATGGTTTAAAAAAAGACATCAGATCTGTCGCTCAGCGACCTTTCTGAAAGAAGTTGTGATTGAAGTCCCTAGAAGTTATTTTAATCAACTTAGAAAGTCACCAGAGCAGTTCACGTTCCTTTTAAACAGAGTTAGTAATGCAATAAAGAAATAAGTTACCGTTATGCGTGAAGCATTGTTACCAGAACTGAAATAATAAATTGCATTACGTTTTTTGTCAAGTAGATATTCGTCTCTGCAGTACTCGTACTGCGTTTCGAAATCCACAATTGCTATACTTCGTTTGTATAGGTATTTCGAACTGGATGTATTTTAGTCTGAAATTCACTAATCGTCAACCCATCAATATTTAATTTCACAAATAATTGCTAGAAGAGCACTAACACGCCGTTAAAATCGCACAAACAGCTATGCAACGCATATATGTTCAAAAATCGATTTATATCTTCCGTTCCCCCCTGTATATGGTATTTTGTTCTGTATTGGTCATAACCTAACCTAAAAAAACGTGCAATCAGTTTCGCCAAGGTTGGAAGGTGCCGAAACTATTTAGTTTCGCCAACGAGTTGCGTGAACGCCTGCCGCGCATGCGCATTGACCAGTAGCGCAGTTTCATGAAACGTAGTGTCGTAAACTAGCCTTAAGCCTCGCCCAGTTTCCTTTGGCAGGCCGAGAGCACGCTGACAGCACGCTGGCAGGCCGTGTGCTAATGGAAAGCACACTGCCGCATGTGACGTCGAGTCCAACTGCCATTTTTCCCGCCAAAAATCTTAATTTTATATATCACGCTGATCGAGTTACAGACTAGCACGTAGTAGCAAATGAAAGAGGAGAACATCATGTTTCAGATGATGTGTTGACATCATTTTTATTTATTTTATATCAAACGTTATTCAGAAGCCTAATATTTATTCCATTTTTGGCAATCAAAAACTTTGGAGTGTACAAAGAATTTATCTCCTTTCTAACGGCGGCGAAGAAAGAGTTATGAACTGTTATGTAAAAGATAAAACCATGTTTAATCACAATATTGTGTCGTATCTTTAATGTTTCTTATGTTACTTCAAATTGATGTTTCTGTTTTTGTTTTCTGTCACATCTTTGATGTTTGTATAGTTGCTTTTGCCAACTTGCTTACATAACTGTACTAGAGGATGTCCTTATCATTACTTATGTGGATGGCTGTAAGGGGACTACTCAAAGGCTAATAAAAATATTTATTTTATTTATTTATTTGGTTATTTAACCTGAGCAGATTACGGCCATATGACCCTCTCTTACATCTGATCAGGAACAACATAAACAAAGGATTTAATTACAAACAACACTTCTTTTATATTATTAATAATAACAATATATGATAATAGTGGTAATAATAATGATAATAATAACACAAAAATCAAAGTAATACTAATAATAACAAGAGATACTTACATGGAGATAGATGTTTAATACATTTGAATTAAGTTAATATAAACAGAAGGGGGAAAATGATTAGTGAAAGAGGAGAAGATTGAAAAATGACAGTGCCAATGGATGTTCATATATTGAATAGAGATCTCTGCTGACGAAAGGAAAGGGAAACATTTATGGGAGGAGGAGGAATTGACAACAGTGGGTTACAGATTGGTAAGTGGAGAAAAATATGGCTATTCTAACAGAAAGTGAACCCTCAGCTGTCTTTTAAGGTTTTGAATTGATTTTATCTCTCTTAACTTTTGAGGAAGATTGTTCCATAGACGTGTTCCCGATGCAGAAAATGGTTTAGAGAAGTTTGCAGTGTTATGCGATGGTACAGAGAGAGTTTTATTTTGGTGAGAGCGTGTGTTTCGTCTGTGCTGTTCAGATAGTAATATAATCGTTGGGGATAAGTAAGAAGGTTTGCAATGATTGAGAAAGCGATGCAGCAAACATAATGTCTGATCACTTGGAAAAATCCAGAGGCTAAACTAATTGAAGTACAGTAACGAGCGAGGGCTCAAATAAAAGGTCTCATAGATACGAAAAGTATGGTATAACCATATTATCTGAAACATTTATATTGCGCGTAATAGTGCACTTTTATGGAGGAACGATACTGATTTACTAATAACAACACAAGACAGATACACAAACAGCGAGGCAGTGATAAGTTGCAGGTGTCGTAAACACACATTATGCCCTGTTAAGAATATATTATATTTGTTTATTTAAATATCTCGTCTTTGTGTAAACGAAATTATTTTGTTTATCGACCGTAGTTTATGACCACAGTAATTCTCCACGGTACATTGAAAAGAGGCCAGGATATGTACCCGAAAATCACATTACCTAAGTGATTACTTAAATATTCATTGTTCGACAGCCGAAAGACTTATTTATCGGACATTCTGAAAATTTTCATTTGTTTATACTTAATCTGTAAAGAGGAATATATTTCCAGGGAGCCTTCAGCGAGGTCATATCAGTAATTTACTCAGTTTGCTTAAAAACAAGTAAAAGGATTCCATAATTTTATTTCGCAAATAGAGATTGTAAAAATATACACGGCAAACTTTACGTGAATTTAAGATGCAATGTTTTGTGTAAGGTAGCCAAGTTCCGAATAAAGTATTCCGAAACAAGTTAAATTACTTTCTTTCCAAGCTTTGCACGTATCAGTCAACATACGGAAATCACTGCAAACGCTCCTTAACATAGCAGTTCATGCCAGAATTTTGTGACGCTGAGATGTTCGGAATAATAATTACAATTGCTTTCAGAATCGCTCGTGTGTGGTGTGGTCAAAGGAGAGTGACCGATTGCAGGTATGAGAATCTGTAAGTGAAATATCTCGGCGGCTGCAACAAATTGTTATGTATATAAAGCAAACGGAGATTGTAAATAATCAATGTTAGTAATACTTATAGACGAAATGTTCTTAAATTTTATATCAATAGTGCAAGTTATTTGATTTCATTTGTTACTGTTGTTGTTGTGGTTGTTGTTCCGCTCTTCAGTCCGCAGACTGGTTTGATGCAGCATTCCATGCCACCCTATCCTGTGCAAGCCTCTTCATCTGAGAATAAGTTCGACAGCCTACATCCTTTTGAATCTTCTTCGTCCCTCGCTCTCCCTCTAAGATTTTTACCCCACACACTTCCTTCTAATCCCAGGTTGACAATTCCTTGACGTCTCAGAATGTGTTCAACCAATGTATCCCTTCTCTTAGGATATGCCAGAAACTTCTTTTCTCCCCAACTCGGTTATGCACCTCCTCATTAGTTACGTGATATACCCATCTAATTTTCATCATTCGTCTGTAGCACCACACTTCAAAAGCTTCTATCATACTTTTATCTGAACTCCTTATCGCCCACGTTTCACTCCCATACAATGCTACACTCTAGACAAATGCTTTCAGAAAGGACTAACATTGAAATTAATATTGGATGTTAACAAGTTTTACTATTTGACATAATACCTAGGACATTAAAGACGAACGAATCCAGAACGTAGTGACTGTCGTATATATGGTGATTGTAGTGCACAGAAGTTTTATTCGCTCCTGGAAACGTAGTCGGATAGCCGAAACTTACGAGACGAACGATCACGAAAAGAAGGAAATCCTGCTCCGAGCCACAGCGAGGCACAAATTTTTTTATGTCTCCACTGAGTAGTAGATCACAGGAGGTGTAAATTCGATATTGCTGGTAAACTTTCGATTTAAATTATTGCGACCATTGTAATTTGTAAACATAGAGTGATAGGAAGCAGTGAAGTTGTGACGCTCCTTACCGTGTTTTCGGTTCGTTCTCGTGACCGTCCGTTGTCCTCGCCCCTATGCTCCAGGTGAAGTGAGACGCTCTCTGCTTCCTTACGCACAGTTATCTTCGCTACATCACTATCAGTAAAGGAACAATTAAGTCAATGTGTATTGGTGACTCTAAAAATATTTCTAGGTTCGCCCTAATTCGGTAGACAAGGATATTTCATCACAACTACTTTGCATCATAGCCCCATTAACAGACAAATCTGTTCTCTCAGTGAAAAGCCTTCAAAACTATTAGCTCTACAAACTAACACATGGATACCCACAAAAAATCTACTGTCAACCCAGAAAAAAGAAATATGTGGCCAAGAGGTGTGTCGTAGTACTTAATTTAGTTGATTTGAAAATGGGCTACAAAGTCTGAAACTGGTAAGCCTACAAAATTGAGTGTGTCTGTCCACATGCAGACTTGTCGCACTTCATGTAATGTATGGTGATGTCCTACTGACAAGAAATTATTATACGTCTAGTACATGTGGAAGTATTCATCCGACTTTCATCCGAATACCATAACTTAAATTTATTTTTTGTTTTCTGTTACACACACCTCAGACAAATAAGTCATGTAAACAATCTTCAAATTAGAAGAAACTAAAATATAAAATATTCTAGAGAAATAAACTCCAGCGTCCGTATTTTATTGTGATAAACACAGAAGCAATATTGGTACGTATTGCCAAAGTCCCAATTTACCTATTCTTTTATTTATTTATTTGCTAAATTCATAAAATTAATTAGAAGCTAGGGGGGGGGGCAGCAAAATGAGGCCCGGCCCAGCGTGACAGAAATCCACGCCACAGCACTGCATTAACAACAGAAAAATTTACCAATTTGAAATATTCAAATTTCTCAGATGTTGCAGGGCATTTCACTAAACCGGATGGTCCCCGTCGGGGGTTGGAATCCCCCCTCAGGTACGGATGATTGCGCCGTCTTTAGTATAAGCTACTTCATAAGTAGTTTGTAAGTTTAGGGACTGATGATCCCGTAGTTCCGTCCCTTAATGTCTACAAACATTTGAAAATTTGAAACTGAAAAGCGGAATTGAAAATTTGTTCTGAGCCCGAATTCTGATTCCCCGCTTTGAGACGATAGTCGTCGCGTCGTAACCATTCAGGTTATCCCAACACACGACCCGTCCTGCCCAAATTCTCAACATGCGGCACTCTAAGATGCTAGAGTTCCCTGCCCATTACTTCCTGTTGCTCGCTGCCCTAACTCTGTTTCCGCAAGCGTGTCTGAATGCCTAATTGGTTGCGGCAACTACTGACCCGAAGTGGGATATCTAAGTTGGAATTCCACTCCAGCACAAATTTTCAAATTTGCTCTTCAATTTGTACCATTGTCCGGCAAGAGTCGAGATGTTTCGATATTTCAAATATTTTTCAATGATATTTACACATTTTGACACATATGACACTATACGCAGACTGTCGGGGTTCACATAAATCCTCCCAACCTGTTATTGGGCTGTCGACAGGAAGAGCATAGAGCTACCACTTAATGCTAGCAACAGCACCGTGGCCCTACATCCGATGGACAAAGGCGCAATGACAAGAATAAGATGATCGGTCCCACATACAGTGTGAATCATGAATGACATGTGGCGAAACAGCAGCATATGTTCGCAACAATCCTCATACCATGAAAGAGAAAGCTATGCATATAATACTTTATTTATTATCACAGATTCTAATTTTAAATTAAATTCCTATCGTTACAAAAAATTCAGATATCTGAATTTCGGAGCGTAATTAGTAATAGATATGTTATCGTTGTATGGTTCATCACAAGTTTAATAAAATCGACCCGTGTGCCTTATGTCCCTAATCAGGTAGTAAAGTCCATCGGTAAATAAGCCGAAGATGTAGTGGAGTTATGAGCGGAAAGTTGCTGCTCCTTTATACTTCGCAATAACGATCGATTTGGTACAAAAATTATTTATGCATTGTTTAATGCAGGACAAACAGTGTGCGGTAAATAATTTGAAAAAAAAATATCTTATGGTCGCCAGCTCGATGCAAGAGCAATTTATTTAGTGAAAAGTTAATGAAAACAAAATTAATTAACTGATAATTACGTAACTGTGAGGGCAAGGAATTCGTACTTTGCTGGGCAAACCAAGTTTCAAAAGACCCCTTATACTGCACTTTGCTCACACAAATAAAGTAATTAACACAGCGGCTGAAAACACAAGACAACGACGTGAAAGTAGCGCCAAAACACTCACATTTTACAACGACGCCGGAAATCTCATTTTACTACTTGTCATGCCCGGTTTCCAGAAGATCAAAATAAATACGCAGTTGATCTACTATTTTCAGAATTACATTTGTAATAGAATGATCGTAACTGAACAACAAATAGTACTCATAGGTTTTGCAGCTGATTAGTGAATTTATCGTAATAGTTACTTACGTAAATGATTTTGGTTCATTTCATACAAATAGATAGGCCATTTGAAAGGTAATCTTTTCTGAGCATAAAAATAATGTTAGTGCCATGAAATAACAGTCTCAAGCAATTACTCACTTCACTTATTGTCACTGACTTGAAAACATGGTGATTAAGGATAGATTTTTAATATATTGGAAGAAAGCATTTGCCGATATTGTCTGTTCTTTAACACGCTATCAAGACACGAATTTCTACGGCTAGCAAGACTTGTACTGTTGACTGAACTTTGCTCACATTGTATGTAGACGGTGTGAAGCTGCAGAAATATCGTGGCACTAATAACTGGCATGGCTCTTCTTGGCGACGAAATATCAAGTGGGAATTCGGGCACGCAGCAATCCTTCTGATGTGTGCCCATAGAAATAATATTGTCTGTTCGCCATTTCCTCTTTCGTGTCCAGCCAACGCCCAGGTTTAGCCACATGCTCTCCATGAGGCACCACTAACTTTGCCGACTTACTGTTGCGTCCGACACAATACAGCAGCTTGACACAACTGCTACTTTCTCCACGCTACAACGGCTAACACTGCCTACTTCACAAATTTCTATCGATATAGAAGCGAAAGGAAACTCATTCACACACTCACCCATTCACTCACTCACTCACTCACTCACTGACTAAACACGAAATCTCGGAAAGTACTTCAGCTATATGGCAGGAATATAGTTTATAGGTAGAAGGTGTGAGCTATGAAAGGATTTTGCGATAGGGATTATAATTCATGAGATATGACGCAATAAACAATTAAAACTACCCCGTCTTGCGGCACGTGATAGTGTGACTTTATCAGTCCACTATTTGAGAAGGAGAGCACTTAGCGACTTGCAACCAACTTTAAACATAATTTCAATGCTTTATTAATTTTTTTTCACTGAATACCACAGTAAAATGATGAAAGGAAAAACGTTTCTCGGTTTCTACATTCCCGCTGTTCATGGGCTAAAACTAAGGAATTCAGTATGATGTTATAATTTCGACATTACAAACTGTAGCGACAGGAATTGTTACATACAGTATACACACATATAGCTGAATGTGCCACAGTACGACACGTATTATTTCATGTGGCATAAGCACAGAAAACAGTAACGTTCATGGAAAACGCCACATCACGCACCAAGTTTTAATCTGTCACTTCTTTACTACTAATTGTATTCGCGACAGATTTTACAGATTCTAAAAGTGAATATATACCTGGAAAATTGTGAAACATGTAACGCAATAAATATGAGATGGCACGGATTTTATATACCATATGTATTATTATCTTTCTTTGTTTGGATACTGCACTACAATTTTGAACGTTAGGGCAAAGACAGCCTTATTTCTTAATATATTTTCCCATAAATATAACATGCTCTTAGAAGAAGAAAGAGATTCACAGAGAGCTAGACTAGGGATAGGGGAAGTATTAACTCAAGGCTGGAATAACTAAATAAATATCCGGGCAGCGCTGGGTTTTCAGCTAGTCTAATACATGAAAATTAATGTTTGTCTTTTTGTTCGTATTTTATGCACTACTCTACATAACGACTGCAATAGATCTAACTCTTTGCTTTCACTCACGCAAAGTTTATAGACATACTTAAATTAACTTTGTATGGTGCATGTCGGAGGGTGCTGTAGAATTAGTTAATTCATTTCTTACACCTTCACCTTGGACACAGAGGTAGCTAATAACTTAAGTAATACATGGACTACCTTTCGTAATCCTCCGTTGGTACATGGCTAAGGGTACGCTACAACGAACATCCACCCTTTTACAAAACTAGACTTATGATTCTTGAGGGATTTTCCGCGAAATTCTTGCATGTCCGTCTGTGGATCGCTTTTATTTTCTAAAACATGACCGGTTTCGGGACACTTGCCCATCTTCAGATCAATTCTTTGAAGTTACAGAGCAACGTGTCGCGTGATGTACGATTGTGAATTTTTGAACATCCAATGTGTTTGACCGGTCACCATGAAAGTCAGCACATGAATTTATCTTTACATTAAGGAGATTTTTATATCTGCAAGCCAGTGAATATATAATGGCGATGGGTACCTTGAAACTATGATACCGTTTCACCTGTCACCGTAAAACTTACGCATATACGTATGTTTTCATATATAGGAGGGAGAGGAGTAGGTGGAGGAGGCGACGGACAGAATGGGGAGAGGAAGAGCCAGACAGAGAGAGAGAGAGAGAAAGTTCCTAAAAGACAGGTGAAAGGTTAAGGTAGGGGGAGCAGGAAATGAACAGAGAAAGGAACACGAGGACCAAGAGGCTAACATTTTCAAATTTCAAACGTTATTTGCATAATTATCTCTTCTGCGGCAGCAACGCGTCAACTACCACCTAGTGATTCTATTCATTGTCAAAGCCCTGACTAAATGAGCAGGTCTACTACCTTACAAAAATATTTGTGATACGCGAATTAATTAAATAAAACATTACAATTGTTTTAAAACAGCAGAAACAAGGAAAAGGTTATAAATACATGATAAATTACACGGTAGTACAATAAAAAATTATATGTTTACATTTAACGCATTCTGCCTGTGTACACATGAATGCAAAATGACGTTGGTCACTGTGTTGTTGTGTCACAAGGTGTTTTCTGAAGAGAGGAGTTCTGACAAAAAATATTTTGGTATCAGAAATGTTCGTACTGTAATAACAATCCTGATGGCAGATATAATTTTTTTAACTTATTTTAGCGGTTTCACCCTAACATAGGTTACCTTCAGAAATAATAATACAGCCGATGTGGTCAGTGTTTAACTCTATATGGCTGTATTATTGTTATTTTTGAAGATGACCTGTTTTTGGTTGAAAGCGGTAAAATAAAAAAATAAAGGACTTTGCGATCAAGACTGTTATTACAATACGATTATCGTCAAGTAATATCGCTGTTTTCTTCTAGGACAATATCATCCTAATTAATAAGTGAACAGAGCTTTACAGCACCCAATTAGGCGCCCATATTACATCTACATACATACTCCGCCATCAAACGTAAGGTGCATGGTGATGGGTACACTGTACCACTACTACGCATTTTCTTTCCTATTCCACTCCCAAATAGAATGAGGAAAAAAGAAAGCCTATATGCCTCCGTACGAGCCCTAATTTCTCTTCTCTTGTCTTTGTAATCACTAAACGAAATGTAAGTAGACGGCACCAAGATCATACTACACTCAGTTTCAAATTCCGACCCTCTAAATTTCCTCAACAGAAATTCACGAAAAGAACGTCTTTCCTACAGCGATTCCCAATTCAGTTGCCGGAGCATTTCCGTGACACTCGCGCATTGGTCGAACCTACCAGTAACGAAACTAGCAGCTCGCCTCTGAACTGCTTCTGTGTCTTCCTTTAAACCGATCTGCTGCGGGTCCCAAACACTTGAGCAATACTCAAGTGTGGTCGTACAAGCGTTTTATACGCGGTCTCCTTTACAGATGAAGCACATCTTCCCAAAATTCTCCCAATAAACCGAAGTCGGCTGTCCGCCTTACTCACAACTGTCCTTACGTGCTCGTTCCATTTCATATCCCTCTGCAATGTTACGCCGAGATATTTGATCGACGCGACAGCATTAAGAAGCTCACTACTAATGCTGTATTCGAAAATTGTGGGATTGTTTTTCCTACTCATGCGCATAACCTTACATTTTTCTACATTGAGAGCTAGCTGCCATTCTTCGCTGCAACTAGAAATTTTGTCTAAGTGATCCTGTATACTATTACAGACAGTTAAAGACGACACCCTCCCATACACCACAGCATCATCAGCAAACAGCCGCAAATTACTAGTTACTCTGTCCATCTGATCATTTATATAGATAGAAAATACAGAAGCTTGGGTACCTGCTCTATCCACATGTTCCTCTTTTCTGTGTTCTATGACTTATTTATTTGTTGCAGCCGTCCTCAGAAACCTCGGAGGTGCTCGCGAATAGAACTGCCTGGGGCGCAGCCTCGGCCTCGGCCTCGGCCTCCTTGGCCTACATCAGACTATTGGTGAGGTGGGTGGAGCAGTCCCCCCGCCCCGCCCCCGCTTCGCGCTACAGAGTGCAGGCGGCCATTCATCAGGGCTGTCGCCGGCTTCCGGCCGCGGTTACCCAATTACCGGGCGCCGACTGATTGCGGTGCCCCGCGGCTGCCACCGTCTCCAGGGAGACGGACCAGCCGCCAGCCAGCTGTGACGCGCCCTTCCACCGACACCTCCTCTCACACCACAAGCTCTATCTGCTTCCTATATGAAATATCAGTTTCTGTTCAGCTCCTTCCACCCCGCTTGGGTTTCCGCTCCTCCCTCCTTTTATGAGACCCTTCAAATCCTGGAACGCCACGCCCTCCGCCTCGACTACCGAATCCGACTTCCCATCCTTGTATTACCAAAAGAAGTCACCCAAATCTGCACCTAGCGACCAAATGAGCAATTCGGAGCTTTCGTTAAATCGATGACGGAAGGATCATACCTCTCCTTTTAATTTTATCAGTGTTCTGAGATTCGAAGTTTCGGTATTATTTTTGAATCACCTGTTACTTTAGGCATCACTGAAGAGATATTGTTCAGACCGTCTCAGCCTTAGCACTAATTTTAATATTCAGTGCGTCGACGTATACCCATTATATTTAGTCAATTATTTGAAATTCAATTACTTACTTTATGTCTTATTTAGAAGAAAGGGTACGCCACATGCCACTACAGGTCTGAATGGCGGTTCAAAACGCTGGCTGCTAGAATCGAGAAGATGACTGTGCACCGTTGACTAAATCGAAAATACTAAAAACCTTTAATAACGTCAGTGGTATATATTTTCCAGTAATGATTCATTTGAACACTTCAGAACTAGGCCAAGACTGTTATGAAAGATCCTTTGAATTCATTAAATGAATATAGTTACTGCAAAAACGGCGCCTTCTTTGTAGCAGCGTTTTCAAAATAAATGAGATTCGCTACATCATTCATACCTTCGGGATGAGTCCTTATTTCTATTGAAGTTATAACATTTGCGATATTACTTTCAACTTTAATACTAGGTACGTTTCATTTAAATCAGTCCGCAGGTTTAATTACGAATGTAATGTAATATCCATGTGAGATTTCTATGAAACCTGCAAAATTCCAGCAACACAGTTGGTAACGATTTCTTTCTCTCTACTGATTTCTATAATTCTTATAATTATTTCGGGGCTTCTGTTTAAGAATAGGAAATATCTAGAGATTTCATTCGTGCCTCTTATGTGTGGCAGACTTCTGTGTTGAAAACATAAACTCTATGAATTCCAATTTCGGTGTGTCAAATAGGGATACTATCGACCCAAGAGTAATTAATGCCCCGAGATACCAATTTATCCGGCATAAATCCTAATCCTTTAACACTATTATTTCCCGTGACAAATCAAACTATAGCTTCTCAAAAGTATATTTGTATGTCACTGTGTGTCTGATTATTTCGTCAGTGTCCTGCCAAACATGGGCGTCGCCGTAAAAATATCATTTACAGCTCTTCGTAATACGTTAAGTACGCAGTATTATTAATTAGTTTCCGCACACCGTTGACAGGACCTCTATCAATACCACGTTTAATACACCTGAAACTTTTAGGTGTGTATTGTTGTGCTCCTTGATATCACTTGCAGTAAACATGAGTGAAGTCTTCCACCAAGTAGCCAATGAAAAGTCTTCATGGGCGTGATAGTCACCAAAATGGCTTCTGAACATCCTGTGTACACTGATGTACTGCGTCTAATTTACAGAAATGGATAGATTAAAGAGGTAATAAAACTGCTTGGTCGTAACAAACAATTTACCTTGTTTTGAAAGTGTACCAAAATTCACCAAAAATTCGTATGCTGTTCCTAACATATTGTCCAAAAGCTTCGCAGTTACCTACTTGTTAAATACAATGATGCAACCTACAGAAAGTATCTCATAGAAAAGTAACGTCGTAACGAAACGGAAATGAGATTATCTTAAGGATTTACTGCGTTGGGAGAGTGAAAAATACGTGCTGCCATACAGTCAGATTCAGTCGCTGGCTTATTGTTATTTCGTCATTAGACCAAATACAAGGAATAATCATCATAAAATATAACACAACATAGCTATAAAACTGAAGTACAAAATGAAATAAAACAATCCGCATTCTAATTTTACTTACTTCTACATAAATACTCTGCAAGTAACACTGAAGTCCATGGGAGAGGGTTCACTGAACCTCTTTGATGATATTTCTCTACAGTTCAAGTCTGTAATAGCTCGAGGGAAAAAGGAAAACTAAAATCTTTCAGTTTTCCCTCTGATTTCTGTTATTTTATTTTGATATCATGTCTCCCTGTGTAGGTGGATGCTAACGAAATATGTTCGCATTCGGCAGAGCAAGTTGGTGAAAGAAATTTCGCAAGTATATCTCGACGCAATGAATAACGCGTTTCTTTTGATAATTTCTGCCCTTTCGTGCATCATGTCCGTGACACACACTTCCCTAAATTTCGATAATACAAAACGAGCTGCCCTTCTCTGAACTTTCTCAAAATGTCCGTCAGTCACACCTGGTGTGAATCCCACAATGTCACGTAATACTCCAAAATAGGATGCAAAAGTGTAGTGTAGACAGTTTCTCTAGTACAACTGTTACATTTTCTGCCAATGAAACACATAACTGGATAAAATAACGAAAAAATCGATCCAAATAGCTTTAAAGACAAACAACACAGTACAACAAAGACTGATACCGCAAAAAGAACTCCAGACAAATAATGTTGGAATATACGAACTTACTTGTAACTCCTGTCAGTCCAATTACATTAGACAGATATACAGGAATATAAAAACATGTTACACTTAACGCATTAGGGTTCTGAAGAGCGAAAGTACACATTCAACCTTTGCAGAACATTTGATAAAATACAACCACCACCCCACAACTATCGAAATTCACCTACAAACAATGTAAAATAGCAACATTCGAAACCACAACCTCACGACAGAGGAAAATTATTACATTCAAAAGGAACCAATAACGTAATAAACGAATACACGACACCTTGCATTAACACATCTCAGAATACAGGGCATCAATAGCTGCTGTACTCTCTCACACACACACACACACACTCACACACACACACACACACACACACAGGGAAAAAACACTCTTCTCACTAACGCAAGGTGTCAAACCACGCGCCATAATTGTAGAAACAAGCTCGCATTATACCACACTTTTGGCAAATCGCGGGTCACGCTGTTGTATCTTCGGAATGCTGTGTGAGCAGTGAAGTGTTACACGATTCATCGGGTGGGTCACAGTTGTAATTTTATCGAGAGTCAGCGTCTTTCTTTCCGCCGCGAAAAATACATCCCTGTTTGACTTTCTTTTATTCCATTGCTGCGAAAGAAAGACATTCAATCGTTGTCTGTTCTGCTCGTTCCCTTGTACTGAAAGGACGTGTGTATTCCGGCTTCTACATTTTTAATGTATGCCTGTTTCCGAGATTAATACGTTACAGTTAAAACTGCCTTTGAAATAATAATTATTTTTTTTACTCACATTTTTTTCTAACATTGGCTTCAATGTTTGAGTGCATAGTCTTGTGGTGCTTTGGACGCTATTATGATTGAGATGTATCATGTACAATCGGTTATTTCATGAATAACGCAGCAATTCCTTATCTATCAGTCACAGTACCGTTAGATCCTGCAGTCATTCTTTTCTGTTGCAAATTCCATTGTTACGATCTAATCCCAAACATTCTACTTAGTATTCTTGTACATGATACCGTACTAATAACTAGTCTGGGTCATTCTAGGAATAAGGTACCAGCACAAAGATTTTAAATTTACAGCATAATCGACGGCAGAATGTTGCTGTAGCAGCATTTACAAGAAAAATAAGATAATTTCGTTCCTAATTTTTATAGTGCTACTAGCCGACTTATTTACGACCTTCATGTTCAAATTATATACCAAATTGTAATATATCAGTTTTAGGTCTTATTTACAGTTCAATATTTTTCAATTTTATTTGCGATGTTTTTCAAGGACGCCTCAGCCATCTCTCATGTTAAACAAAGCTTGTTTGTTGAAATTGTTTTCTCAATACTGTATCTCTATGTAGCCTAGTTGTAATTGAGGCTACTAGCTGGCACTACTGAGGTAAAGTCAACCTGTTCACAACTCCACTTAGCACACGCCAGTCTGATGCCTCCGTACAGGCGTGCAGCCCATAGTGGCTAGCTTATTCTAAAAATATCTTTTTAAATTTTGTGACGTAAGCTTTACAGCTGAGTTGTATATTTTATTATGTGACTTGTTTTATTTTATAATTTCTGATGAAGGCAATCATAGTTATCAAAAACTTTAAAAAATTTCCGCAACCCAAACAGGCAGCAGCATTATAGCAGGAGGTGGACACTGACTAGCAAGGACCGACATGGTTCTGTAACTTAAAGAATTGATTAGTCCAAATAATATTTATTAATATGCTGACATTAATACTTGACTTTGATGTGCTTGTGGTGGTAGAAACGTCTTCCTAACAAATGCAGTACACCAATCTATTCCTACTACAACCGGCAATAGTACTGTTCCAGCGTGTAGACTGCTGGCTCTAGTCGATGGAACTCCCTGATCATAACTGTTGAACCGTACAGCTGCCTCGTACTATCCCGTATTGTCTGTGTGTTGCTGTGGTGCGCCGGCATATTTTGGCGAGGCCCCTTCGTCCTATCGGGCGGCGCGCGAAGCAGGCAAACGGGTAACGAGACTGTGGGCGCCCTCAGCGGCCGAAGTACCATAGAGCGATTTATTAGTGGCACGGCGAATTGCGTGGACCGCCGGCGACGCCACAAAACATGCGAATAACAAAATGGCTTAAGTATCAAACAACCTGCAATAGAGGAAGATGCATTTCTGTGACTCAGGAACATCTATCCAAGCGCAAAGAGAACCGTCTAATTAATGCGAATGCGATTGCAAACTATACACAGCCTAGTATCGGTACCCCAATAAACAAATACACAATAAACAAAACCAATGTTGTAAATACATAAGGTTGCTCACATCAGTCACACTTGCTAATAATAGCCTCTAATACTCTTGAAAAAGACTTGCTTTACGCCTAATCATTTCTTTTTCTAAAAAGGCAACAAACATAATGGTTTATGCAACAGCTGAATGATATACCGATATGTTTTTGTTTGAATATCTTAGGGAGTAATCTACAGTGGTCATCAGACTCTAAGCTTACGAACTAGTTACACTAACTTCAAGTAACTTATGCTAAGGGCAACACAAACACGCATGCCCCAGGAAGGGCTCGAACCCACGACGGCGAACGGACCGCGCACCGCAACTGAACGCCTTTAGCACGCACTGCTATTCTGCCACTACTATACAGGTACGAAAATGAACAGCGGGAAAAAGTGTATACCTTATAAAGTTTTTAGACAGTTTTGTAACTATGTTATTTCTGTATTCTTTTAGAGTAAATATAAAACCCACTGATGATGGAAGGATTTCCGATGAAACTAGAATGGGTATAAAAACGATGTAGCCAGATTTCTGCACAAAACCTTCAAAAAGTCTTTCGTTTTTCAGAACAATTATTTAGTTTCCAATAGTCACGTACTAGTACATAAAGTGAAAGATCTAGATTGCGGCCCAGATACTAATCTCTTTTCACTGGATATCAAATATCTGTATACCAACGTTCCCGTACTTGAAACGCTTAAGATCATAGAAAACTTTATTCTGAACAAATCAGTGATTTCGTGGATTTAATTAATATAGTAGACAAATATAAATACTTTGAAAATATTTTTTTTTGTCACAGTTGTATTTAGAAGTTGGTTTTAACTAGTTTCGGAACTTGTTCATCCAGTTTCAAACCATAGGCCTACCAACTTCTAAATAGTGCAATTGTGACGAAAAAAAAAGGTTTTCATTACATATACAGTTGCTGATCCTGCCCCATCTTCACGATGATTTTTCATAAATACTTTGAATTTAACGGAAAATTGTACCAGCAAGACGATTGCCTTGTTATGGGAAATCCGTTAACTGCTATTCTTGCCACATTTTCATCAATTCTCTGGAAGCAAAATTCCTCTATAAATTCTCTTCTGCAACGTTTGGCATTGTTTCCTCTTCTAGATATGTCGATGACACTTTAGTCATCTACGAAGGACCTACCACTGGCCTTGATCACATTATTACTCTTTTTAATGGACTAGAAGAGAAGATCACCTTAATCCGTGAACTTGAAAACGAGACTCGTCAACTGAACTTTGTCGATTTCACCTTAACAGTAGAAGAAAATAAAATCTCTTTTAATATCTACCGAAAAGAAACATACACTGATCAAATTGTACCCGCCTCTTCTGTGCACCCTCAATGTCACAAAAATGCTTTCTTTCATTCTGCCATCCCCAGAACCATTTCCATCCCACTCTCGAAAGGAAAATTCGAGGAAGAAATATTTTTAATAAAAACCATAGCAGTTAATAATATGATCCTGCCACAGTTGACATCATTCTTAAAAAGAAAACTGCCAAAAGAGTTACAAACCTTGGCACGCCCATTGAATCTAACCAAAAGAAAAAAAATATTTCTCCATTGTATATCGGGGCCCATTTCCTATAAGATTCAACGACTTCTTCGTAATAACTGCAACCTTAACTTCTCGACCAACAACAATTTGAAGAAAAATTTCATTCACAATTTAAAATCAACCTGTTCTCACTTAGATAATTCCGGCGTTTACAAATTGTGATACTTGTTCTTCCTACTGCATAGGTCAAGCGGACGTGCTTTTAAAATCAAGTTTAAAGAACATCTTTAGAGAAAGAATGGCACTAACCCCCAGAATCTTCTCATTACAGGTCACGCACCTAAAGCCATTCATGACCTGAACATTTTGCATACCGAAAAGAAAAGTCACAGTAGACGTTCTCGAGGAATTGCAAATACTTCGACATTTTTCTCGTAATAACGGGCTTATTCTAAATGAACAGTTACAACTCTGCAATAGAAGCTTTTTTAACGGTATTAAGCCGTTACTCGGTCTTTGATGTACTTCGTGCAGTGTCCCAAATATTTCTTCCGACTTGATCCAAAACATTTGTATTCCAAAAGCCTATTTTTTTAATACTTTGCTTATTACAACTTTGTTACTCGTAAATTCTCTCTACTAATATTGCATTGACAAAATGACGCCTCAGCCATCTCTCATGTTAAACAAAGCTTTTTGTAGAAATTGTTTTCTTAATACTGTATCTCTCTGTGCAGTAGCCTAGTTGTAATTGCGTCTACTAGATGGTACTAGTGAGGTAAAGTCAACCTGTTCACAAATCCACTTAGCACACGCCAGTCTGATGCCTCCGTGCAGGCGTGCAGCCCATAGTGGCTAGCTTTTTCTAAAAATATATTTTTAAATTATGTGACGTAAGCTTTACAGCTGAGTTGTATATTTTATTATGTGACTTGTTTTATTTTATAATTTCTGATGAAGGCAATCATAGTTACTGCCAATAGCAGCTATGTTCATAATTTTTAAAATGGGTATGTAAATAAACATGTGTTTTGCATCAAGGCGGATCAACAGTCCTACAGATCTAAAACCACTCATAAGAGATGCCAATTCTCCAAGAACATTAAGCTATAATATCTGGTTGATCTAGCAATGGAGGAACACAAGATGGTAGAGTGAGTCGTATTTGAACTTCTATTCCAGGTTACTCCTGGTTGGTGTTGTCTACCCTGAAACACCCTGCCTTGAATAATTTCTCAAGTGTTGTGTGACCATTTTGGTTTACTCTATGGTGATTATTTGTTTCCAAATAGTGATGCTGTGCTTCAAGACGACATGGGTTGATTTCACAAGTACTTATAACATCTAGGACGGTTCTCTGTACACCACAATCAACTGTCACATCTCTCCTTGGCACTAGAATCATCGTTGCATGAAGTCGTTAGTCTCTCACAGGTGCATTTGGATGGCAACTGATTTTAATCGATGTGAGCAGTTTCTGGTACGTACAAGTAGCGCCTCAATGTCCATCCAGAGAGCACACAAATCTTTAGATATGTGCTAACTGTTTGAACTCCTACATTCATTTAGCTTTAATCATTCATATTGTATCTTGAGACAGTGAATTGATGTCCTAAACTCAAACATTCAGAGCTATGCTTAATAGCATCGTTACACGGAATACAGCGGTTCTTTGTTCAAAGCGTTCTCCATTCTCTCGCCACGTAACTAATCGTTCTCACGTTCGTTTTGTTTTAAAATAGTGCTGAGGATAGCTTAGAGGAGATCGCGATCGGCCTCATGTAATCATTCAGTTCTATCCCCTGCACGTGTCTTGTCAGGTACTGACTAAGATACATGTCTACATCTATATAGATACTCTGCAAATCACATTTAAGTGCTTGTCAGAGGGCTCATTAACCACTTTCATAGCGTTTCCATTCTATAAAACCTCGCGGGAAGACAGAACACCTAAATCGTTCCGTTTTCGATCTGAATTATTTTATTTTATTGGGATGGTCATGTCTCCCTATGTAGCAATGTGCTAGCAAAATATTACCACATTCTGAAGTAAAAGTCGGTGATTGAAATTTCGCAAATAGATCTCGCCGCAAGGAATAACGTCTTTTTTTTTAAAACTGTTTCCTCAGTTTGTGGAAAGTCTTTACCATGTGTGCGAGTTTTGTCGACTGCGACAGTACTCATCATGCAAATTCCCACTTGTTAAATAGTTTTAATTAATTCTGTAATTTTTAGACATCAAAGTGATAAAATATTTATTGATAGTTAAATTAGGGCCTCCACAATGTTCATAAAAAACATGGAAAATTATTATTATGATTTTTTATTGACCTGACTTGCTCGTTGGCGTATGACATGGTCATACACATTTACACTATAAATTCCCAATATCGAGGTACCACCAATTTAACCTAATTTACTCGGTACACTCCCACGTTAACTAATATCTGTTTGCCCCTCCAAAAGTATGAATAATAGGGAAGTTTTCAATTGAAGGAGTATACATACGTCAGGTGCAATTTATTTACCATAAAAATTCATCCTGACACATGAAAGAGTAATCGAAACATTTCACATACTTTGAAATATACAGATCCTATAAGCAACAGTTAAAGAAAATTGACAATTAACAACATGAAATAAACGTTACCTAAACAAATGACTGGCCCAGTCAAGTGAGAAGGAAAGCTTTTCAGAAAGAATAATTATTCAAACTACTACCCACAAATGCACAAAGGGTAGATGAAGTTTCCCAATTTGAACAAGTAAGCCCGGTTATGAGAATAAAGAGAAAATTTCCTCAAAAACAGCAGTATACTGACCATAGCACTGATGCAGGCAACACATTACCAAAATTTTTGGAGCAGACAGGAGTCGGCAAGTGATGATTGCAGACTAGAGCTGAAATAAAATGCGTAGTGGTATCAAATATAAATAATGATAGTGTATCAATACGACACTAAACTTCCCCGTCTGTCCAAAGACAAAAATAATAGAATAAAAACATTGACTACATATTTCCGCCACATCACACTTTTAATGATTTCCACCGCAAATCGTGCAACGTTTCCGTGACGCTTCCCCCCCCCCCCCTGTAACGTGATAAAACGAGCTACGCCGGCCTCGGTGGCCGAGGGGACTGAGGCGCTCCAGTCACGTTCTGCACGGACACTACGGTCGGGGGATCGAATACCCCTTCGGGCATGGATATTTGTGCCGTCCTTAGTGTAAGGCAGTTCATAAGTAGTTTGTAAGTTTAGGGACTGATGACCCCGTAGTTAAGTCCCATAAGCTATACAAACATTTGAACATTCTCAGTGTCTTCCGTCAGTTCCAGCTGGTGAGGGCCCCACACTGGGCATCAGTACTCCATGAGAGGACACACAAGTGTTATGTAGATAGTCTCTTTGGTGGAGGTGTTGCATCATCGATGACCGTCTAAACTGATTTAGTATCGAATTATTAATTTCATGGTTCAAGTCTAGTAAAATTTACTTTCCTTATGTAGTACATAGTGTTGAATATCGATGTTGTATAGTTAATCTCATTTACAATTTATTATGTTCTGTCTAATATTTCGTAACGAAAATTTCATTCTACATCTACACCCTTAATAATGATAAGTATGAGGTCATCTATATATCCCTAAAAATATCCGTTAAACTTCATTTACGCGATAAATCAGACCAAGCTACAGGCCGTAAATTTAACTACTCGTAAATACCTAGTAGTAACAATTATTGAATTGGAAGGAACACATGTACAAAAAAAGCAGTTCAGAAGCTGGCAGCTAGATTCGTTACAGGTAGGTTCGACCAATGCGCGAATGTCACGAATAAGCTCTGGGAACTCAAATGGGGATCACTGAGGAAAAGACGACGTCCTTTTCGAGAAATTTCGTTGACGAAATGTAGAGGTACGGAATTTGAAGCCGAGTGTAGAATGATCTTCCTGCCGATTACTTACATTTCGCGTTACGATCACAAAGACAGGATAACAGAAATTAGGGCTTGTACAGAGGCATATAGGCATTCCTTTTTTCCTCGATCTATTTGGGAGTGGAATAAGAAAGGAAATGCTTAGTAGTGGTACAGTGTACCCTCCGCCATGCACCTTACGGTGGAATGCGGAGTATGTATGCCCGTGTCTTTTGCTGTATCTGACAGAGTAGAAAGCCGCACAGTTATTATTTCTTATCCTCGAACATTAATTCCTTCTCCAAATTTCTTCTTGCATTTCTTCAGTTTGTTAAATTTACAGAATGAACAACACTGGACAAATGTCACAAATCTTTCTTACACCCTTGCAAGCCATTGCGACCCTTTCTTTCCCGTTGACCCTAATAACTGCTGGCTAGTGTTTGTACATGTTGAATATAATTCTTCGGTCCATGTGTTTTACCTGCTGCCTTCAGGATTTGAAAGAGTGTATTCAATTCAACATTGTTAAAAGCTTTACCCATAGGCACAAATTCTAAACACGTTCGTTCGCGTTTTATTAACCCTTTCACTCCGGCGTCGTGATTATTGCGCCGTGCGCTGTGGACGAGCGCCAGTCGCGCCCGGCCGTGCCCGCTGTACGGCGCATTTTCCACACTCCCCACGGCGCTAATTTGTCCTGCTTTAACACTCTCCGTGTTATAGCAATTATTGGACTTTATACCATATATTTATTAGGGAAAATTAATTTGGAATAGAAACAGTTTTCTTCCTTCTTTCAGATAATTCGCGTAATTTTTTCGTAAATTCTAAAAGATTCAAGGTTTGGATTCAGCTCTGGTGGGATGTGGACGTTATTATTATATCCCATATTTCGCTTGCTAAATAATATTTATTTACAATTGCTTTACGTTACATTTCAATAGCATTACATTACGATGTATGACGCGAGGCGGAACTGCTACAGCAGTCCACTCGACTGCTGCAGCGGTCCACCGGCTGTGGAGCACATTCGCTCCAGACTTCTGCAGAAGTTCACCGTAGAGAAAGTGTTAATCTAAGGGAAGTCGCAATGTGAGTGTTGCCACTCGTGTTCTTTCTTTTCTTCTCAAGCCAAAGTCATTTTATCCAACGTAAACAAGATTACCAAGCTGCATTTAAGAGAAATAACGATTCTCTATTATATAACTATGTAATAACAGGATGAGCACTGGAAGCAGTTACTTCTTAAAACATCAGGCATTAGACGTAAGGGTCGATTTGAAAATGAACGACAATATAAAATCAATCGTGCATAAGGCATATGCTAGACTGGATTCTCGGAAGAATTCCGTCAAGAAAGGAAGTGGGTTACAAAACTCCGCCATTCGCTTGAGTATTTCTCATCAATGTGGCATCCGTAAAAGGTATGGTCAGTAGGAGACACAGAGAATATCCAACGGAGGGAAGCACGCTTCTTTACGGGATCATTTTGTAAGGGCGAAATCATGACAAAAATGACTGGGAAACTCCATTGGTAGACGTTGCAACATGGCTTGTTTTTTTTTTTCAGTACTTCTCTGGCAAACTTCAGTTATTGCTTATTGTGTTTGTAAATAATTAAGAGACCGGGACATCGAGTAAGCAGTCCCGACTAACAAAAATTATGCGCCCGAGTTACCTACATTAGAGGTAATCGCAGGGGTCAGCCCAACCGAAGTGCAATGGAAGAGCCTCACCCTGGATTAACCGCCTTATTTACCTATTATTATTATTAATTATTATTATTTTTTTTTTTTTGCGTCTCCTTACCTCCCCTATAACACTCCCTATCTCATGCCATTACGAAGAAGATAAAAAAAAGAGAAACTTCCGAAACAAGTTGCACCTCTGCCAGAAAGATAACCTATTGCAGCCCTTTGCTGTCTGCAACAAAACAGAACCTCTTGTGTGTATCAAAAGTCATGTCTCCGATGAATATGGTAACCAAGAGACTGTTCAATCTGTGAATGTAAGAATTAAAAAGAAAACCATAGGCATAAAACAAAAGGAAATAAAGGGGAAATAAAGGCTCCCTTTAGAATAATAAATTTGGAAACTGGAAGTATCTCTAATTAATACGGACTTCACCATTTCGAAATTCAATGATCAAATTAAGACGATTAGTAGTCCTCGCTACTTTCGAGAGTGAGGAAGATTATACGGTTAGGAATATGACCGCCTGGAGACTACAGGATCATGGCAGGAGCAAAAACATATGGATGACTTCGTAAAACGACAGTATTGCACAATTTAAAAGAAGAACAAAAGGGAAAAAGAAGAGAAATGTTGTGTATCGCGGTACCGCTTCTGTCAAAGTTCAAAAGTTCCATGAAGAGTCAACCAATATACCTCCTACGTATATCTTACCAAGCAACCACAAGGATAAGATCAGATATATTATAGCCCATACAGAGGCACACGGGCTATCATTTTCCCACGATCCACATATGACTGGATGAGGCGACGCTGATACGCTAAGTACCCTGCACCACACACACACACACACACACACACACACACACACACGGTAAGGTGGCGCCGCTATGCTACGATGCGCGAGGCCGTTCCCGGTCGGGGGTTCGAATCACCTCCCCCTCCTCGGGCATGGATGTTTGTACCGTCTTTAGTATAAACTAGTTCGTAAGCAGTTTGTAAGTGTAGGGACTGGTGACCCAGTAGTTAAGTCCCATAAGCTATACAAACATTTGTAAGGTGGCTTGAGGACTAAACATGTAGATGTAGGATAATTGCAGAATCATATGTAAAAGATAAACATCAATAAACGATTACAAATGATGCAACTCACATGAAATTTTCAACAATTATTAAAATCGCAGGGTGCATTAGGACTGATAAAGGAAGGGCAGGTCCATCTACATGTCTTTTCTCGCTACACTTTATTAGTATAAACATACGAACTTGAATATTGATCACCAAATAGCTAAGATTTATAAAAAAAATCTTTCAGTCTTCTTAAATTGAAACAAGAACAATCACACAGTTTTGATCATTTTAGCCTCCATGAAGTACACAAATTTTCATTGATAAAAATATGAACAGTTTAACATTAACTAACTGACAGGCTTGCCTTGGTCAGGACATACGAAGAACTAAGACAATTACTGTAACAAAATTAATAGACAAATGATTATCAAATAAGACTTTTAGCCGCGGCGGAGCGGCCGAGCACATTGAGGTGTTATGCTACGATGCGCGAGGCCGTTCCCCGTCGGGGGTTCGAATCCCCCCCCCTCGGGCATAGATGTTTGTGCCGTCTTTAGTACTAGTTCATAAGTAGTTTGTAAGTTTAGGGATTGATGACCCCGCAGTTAAGTCCCATAAGCTCTACAAAAATTTGAACATTATGACATTTTTAAAGTCTGTAAGTGTAAACTTTAAATCAGTCCAAGCTTAATGGGATACACCCTCTCCTTTGGAAACCTGACGCAAGGAACGGTATCTCCCTACTACAACGAAAACTTAACTGAAGAGAAGCACTCAATCCCACGGCAGGCACGTAGACCTCATGCAACAAGGGAGACACCGCCCTTTGCGTCCGGCTCCCAGGGCTGAGTGCCTCCAGAACATGTAGCAATGTCACACCGAGGATATTAAAACTAAGTCAAACACAAAACATGCCAATAAAATAGCAGACAGAAAACGTGCCAAGGAAGGGTGATGAAACTTTAACCACGTGCAAGATCAAATTTTACGCCCACTACCGTCCAATGGTTCACTAAATAAGTTATCAAATGCACTTAAAATGAATGATGAAAAGTCCCACAAAATGTTGCCATCAGCCGTTCATGCGGTTAGAAATCTCAACTTTCCAGTGCCCAAGTTCACTCGGGTAAACAACCACTGACCGACACTAAATCAAACAGACCAATGACTGTTTCTGAAACAGGTTATAATAGCTTAGCACAAATATTCATCGCACCTTCAACACCATATACTCCACCAAATTGTGCCTTCGGACACCAATTTTTGAACACAACAGAGGTCGCACTAGACGACACTTCACCAATCTGTGCTTGGTAAGCCATAACTAACGGCCACAAATGTACAAATGTTTATTCTTCATATGAAATAAGGCTCTAGAAGAATATTAGGCCCTTTCCTCTTGACAAGACATGGCAATTACTGTAGACACCATGAGCTCAAAAATGTTCAAATGTTTGTATAGTCTATGGGACTTAACTACGGGGTCATCAGTCCCTAAACTACTTATGAACTACTTACGAACTAGGACGGCACAAATATCCATGCCCGAGGGGGGATTCGAGCCCCCGACCGTAGTGGCCGTGCAGACCGTGACTGGAGCGCCTCAGTCCCCGCGGCCACCGCGGCCGGCCACCATGAGCTCTAGACCCCAGGCAACAACACGAGCCAAGCATGTCCGGACAAATACGAACACGCAGAAAAATGAAAATCAAACCACGTGGGCGGCTACTGTCAGTGTCTCGCAGCCACTCCGTACTTTCGGACAGAGCTGCCGATCAGAAGTTCTCTCTTTTCACACCACCCGCCAGGGCGCATGATATCAGTGGCCACACAACTCACAAAACCAAAGATAAAACTACTCCGGACAAACCGAGATTCGAACCCACGGTTCAACGCCATCATTGCAAATGAGCTTTTATAAAACTTCCACGTTGATCTCTTCGTTGGTAAAGTTACTAACTGCATCAAAAGTTAGCAGTGCTATAGTCAAATCCAGTGTTTATCAACCTGTGTGTCGTCACCCCCGGGGGAAGGGGTCGTAAAATTTTGCTTAGAGGGACCGCTGTCACAGGAGGATGTACTTGCACCATTGAATAGCTAGGGGTTCAGTAATACAATGAAGTATCGCATTTTTGGAAACATTTTTGTTTCACTTGTGGGGAACAGCACTCTTATATATATATATATATATATATATATATATATATATCAGTCTAGAGTGCATAATATTTAATTTTTCGACTAGAAGGCTCCAAGTTTCCTGCCAGCTCTACAACATCAATGGAGCTTAATTTCCTGAAGATGTTCTAAAATAAGAGAGAAACTAGTCGAAAAAATAACTTTTTTTTGCATTCTAGACTGTTCTTTACATATAAGGAATAACGTATGCCGACGTGAAATTTAATATTAAAATTACGAAGTTCCTTGTGTAACATTCATTATGAGTTATTTTTTTTTATAAAACAGGAAGTTGATGAAAACGCACGAAGTCTGAATAGTGTTGTCAGGAACCGGTCAATAGGTATAAGAATATGACACAATAATCTATTATGAAGAATTCCGAAGAAAAAGATTTAATTTTTTACACATTATGTGTGCAATGGAACCTTCAAAAAATGTTCAAATGTTTGTAAATCTTATGGGACTTAACTACGGGGTCATCAGTCCCTAAACTTACAAACTACTTATGAACTACTTACGAACTAGGACGGCACAAATATCCATGCCCGAGCGGGGATTCGAACCCCCGACCGTAGTGACCGTGACTGAAGCGCCTCAGTCCCCTCGGCCACCGCGGCCGGCAGTGGAACCTTTCTTAATGAGCATAATTTGTTTCTTACCTGAAATGCCAATCACCCGTTAAGTATAATACATTTTACTGTCAAAAATCGTTTAAAATAGGTGTTCGATTCCGAAAAACACAACACACGTGCAATAATTTAAAAGATAACTGAAGCAAAGGAAAGAAGATTTATTTCCTTTGAGATTGCATAGTTTTGGCACGGTTTGCAAGGAGGAGGGAGTCACCACAATATTTTTATTTGGAAAGGGGTCGCCAGAGAATTTTTACTTTGAATGGAATACCATGTTCAAAAAAGTTGAAAAACACTGGTCAAAACGCATAGCGCAGGAACAAGGTAGGACCGCCGTGAAACGGATCGCGGTGAGACGTTTCATTTTTATAGGTTTCAAAATGACAAGCCTAGATCGCACAGTAACAATTTATTAAATGACGACTGGTTTCGGTGCACTGTGTCACTATCATCTGGTCACGCATATATGTTATAATCCGGTCATATGTCAAAAATATAAAAGACATCCAAGAAATAACGTAAAAACGTAAAAAAATTACTTACATTTCGGATTAAGAGGCACTTATCCTACCTTGTTAAAAATACATAAGTTTTTTTTAACTTCTGTATTTTTTATATACTGACAAAGTGCAATGTTGCACTTGTTATTTTATACCCAATTTTTTTAACAAGGTAGGTTAAGTGCCTCTTAATCCCAAATGTATGTAATTTTTTATGTTTTACGTTATTTCTTGCATGTCTTTTATATTTTTGACACATGACCAGATTATAACATATATATGTGAGCAGTTGTTGGTGACACAGTGCACCGAAACCGGTCGTCATTTAATAGATTGTTAGTGTGCGATCTTGGCTTGTGATTTTGAAAACTATAAAACGATTAGATCGCCTCCAGACCCGACTATGTCAGGCAATCTTAACGTTTCGTTTTTCCAACCACTGTAGGTAAGCTATTAGCTGGAAACGGCAGTACGGGTTGGCGGTACGGCTTGCACCGGATGCAACAGGCAGCTCCCAGAGTGTCGGTATTCCGGCAAGTGGTGACGTCGCCGCCCTGAGTTAAAAGGCCCCCGGCGCCAGCTTTTGCCGACGCTGCGGCGTTAATCGAACAAGTTGGCGCGCACCGCAGCACACACACACACACACACACACACACACACACAACTTGCCGCCGCACCGCGCTGTGAAATAATTACGAGCGCCAACAACGGCACCCCTGTGCCACCGCGCCCTCAGCGGACCACACCTTGCGGCGCGATCGCCAAGTTTCTGCGGAGACGCAGCCCGTCTTCCGAACACGCTGTTACGATTTCTGTTCAGAAGCAGGTACCGCTGCGTGGTGAATGGCGCTATCCTACACGTCCACCGTTACAGTAATAATAAATCCGTGCGGCTCAGTGGTCTGGTGATCGTACTCCAAATTCCTGGTAGTGGGAAACATGAGTGAAATAACGTTTACTTGTCACCATTTAATGACATTTACTGTACACGTTTTTAACCTGGCTTCCGCGGCCTTCAGAGGTCTCGACTGCGTGAGCATTGTCGCTGACGTGGCGGGTCGGTGTGTGGGAGTGAGGTGTCCCTTAAGCCGTCGGCACATGGAGCCTGTGTCTGAACGTGTGTGGTCAACGTGCCGAATTTTTATTTATTTATTTATTTTATTTATTTATTTGCATGTTTCATTCCTCACCCTGAGGGGGCGAGGCGGGCTGCTTTAGAGCGTGCATATTGCTCTTTTCAGCCTTGAGTGGGATGCCCACACGTGTGGGCGGGATCGTTTCTTTATTGAATCATTTACTTTGCAAGGTGCAGGGGTTATATATTGCAATATTTGGCTTATCTTTTATTGTGTAGGGGAGGGGGGGAGGAGAAAGTTTGTCCCAATTGGGAATATTCCGTGGGCATGGGGACAGTTCCGCTATCGTGCGGCTGAACGCTCGGAGACGGCACGACTTTTGCACGCGAGACGTGTGCCTCAACGAGCTACACGCGACCGCGACTCGCTCCAGCGACAGTTGTCGGCGGCATCAGGTTCTGAACTTACACTGTTCACGAAATCAAAAGACTGGAATTCCTGGTTTACCTCTAATAAATCGCTTATTTACGCGCTTGTACATATGTTCGTTACGTTATGTGATATAGACCCACATAACAACAAAATATATACGTACATAAGATTCTTATAATAGTTACATGTTAATGTCATTGCCTACGACACAGTAGTTCTGTCAGAGACAGCAAAGGACCTGGAAGAGCAGTTGAATGGAATGGATAGTGTGCTGAAAGGTGCATATGAAATGAACTTTAACAAGAGCAAAACTAGGGTAATGGTGTGCAGGCTAAGAAAATCAGGTGATGCTGAAGAAATTAGATTAGATAAGGAAACAGTAAAGGCGGTAGATGTGTTTTGTTACTTGCGCGCTAAAATGACAAATGATGGTCTCAATACACAGTATATAAAATGCAGAATGGCAATGGGTAGAAAAGCGTTCTTGAGAAAGAGAAATTTGTTAACCTCGAATATTTATTTAAGCCTAAGGAAGTCCTTTCTGAAGGCATTTGTGTGGAATGTTGCATGTATGGGAGTGAAACATGGACGATAAACAGTGCGGGCAGGAAGAGGATAGAGGCTTTTGAAATGTGGTGCTACCGAAGAATGCTGAAAATTAGGTAGGTGGATCGCATAACTAATGAGGAGGTAATTAACAGAATTGGGGAGGAAAGGAATTTCTGGCATATCTTGCCGAAACGAAGGGATCGATTGGTAGGACACATTCTTAGGCATCAAGGAATCGTGAATTTTGCATTGGAGGGAAGTGTGTGGGGTAAAAACCGCAGAGGAAGACCAAGAGATGGATACAGTAAGCAAATTGAGACAGATGTAGGTTGCTGTTCTTATGTGGAGCTAAAGAGGCTTGCTCAGGGTATTGTGGAGAGCTGCATCAAACCAGCCTGCCGGCCGCGGTGGCTGAGGGGACTGAGGCGCTCCAGTCACGGTTTGCACGGCCACTACGGTTGGGGGTTCGAATCCCCCCTCGGTCATGGATATTTGTGCCGTCCTAATTCATAAGTAGTTCATAAGTAGTTTGTAAGTTTAGGGACTGATGACCGCGTAGTTAAGTCCCATAGACTCTACAAACATTTGAACAAACCAGCCTCCGCACTGGAGACCACAACAACAACATTTACGCGCTTCTACATATGTTCGTTACGTTCTGTGATATAGACTATATAGCTAACAATAAAATATCTATGTACATAATATTCTTATAAAAGTTGAATGTTATGTCAATAAGTGCAGCGAATAATAAAAGTTTCATGACACTGTGCGATATGAAATTAGAACAGGACTTCACATGAGGCAAACATTATTGCAACAGACTAGCTTAAGTAAAACTTCCACGGGCAATCTAACTTTTCAGTAAAAGAATGGTATGAACATGTAAAATTCAATACGTGAAACAATAAAGTGCGTATTTTACTCTATTCATAAAACGAATCGAACAAACTCACCCTTCGAACAATGCGCACTTACGTTCACTTAGCATCCAATATTATGCAGCGTTCTTCTACGAAATTTGTAGGAAAGTCTTTGACTTTATCAGAAAACCAGAATAACAGAGGAAATAATTTTGCTCCCAAACAGCTTCGAACCAGCGCCGTGAGACTGTTTACACTTACAGTCCACGACTTCGATGCCTGCGCCACAGTCACTAATGCATGTGGGTCTAATCAACAAAGACATTAGACCTGTTGTATACACTACTGGTAGATCTTTAATTGCTAATATGTAAGTACAACACAAGATGTAAAGAACAATTCGTGTTGACAACTCTTCAGTAACGCTTGCCTTGAAACGGAAGATTACAATAATACGGAAACTTTTTACCCAAATATGTTTCCAGTCATTTATTCAAACAAATAGTACTTCCAATGACCGGTGTTCGAGAGATTCTAAATTTAGTAACTTACATTTAATTGCTTTGGAACGTCATTCATTCATAAGACCTAAGTGACATACATACAACCTATGACGCCAGTATCTCTCTACCGAAAAGAGCTGCCCCTTCCCAGGATAGCCACGTGGTGTGACGTCGGTGGCGTTCTCCCACCTTATTGGTGATCGTTCAGACGCACGTTGAGAATGTCTGGCACGCTTGATACTGCCTGAAACGTTGGGAAAGCCTCGCCAACGTGTGGTTCGCACATTGTGACGTCAGAAACTCGCCACGTTGGCCCCACTCGTTCAGATACACGCTCGGTGTGCCGACGGCTTTACAGCAGCCTGCTGCCGTCTTCGAGCTATTGCGCTTCCAGACCGCCGCCGGCCAGGAGTGTGTTGCTCCGCTTTCCGCGACGGTGGTGCTGTAGCGCGTGTAGACTGCCTCCCGTCTCCCCCTCGCGGTGCCCTAGCCGGGACTCGAAAGGACGCCCTCTACTTCAGTGTCTTCAGCTGCTCTCCCTGCGGTGGTCACCAGTACAGTGAGCAGTAGGTAGCCCTCGCTGCTGGCACCGCCAGTTGTGGGGACCGTGTGGCTGGCAGCTAGGTGGCGGTCGCTGGGTGTGGCCGCAGGACGGCCAGCGCTCTTCAGACGTACTCGAGTGCCGTGCCTCGTCGCTAGCCTCTCACTGCCAGCCGATTCCGGCGTCGCCAGTCGTCACTGATCGGCGACGAACCGCAACTTAGAGTTCAGAGCAGCTACGAAGGCGGGCGAGGCGAGCGTTCTGCGCAGAGAGAGAGGGGAGATACTTTGCGACGCTGCCAGTTTCCTTCCGTCAGTTCGCGCACTCTGGCAGTTGACAGCGCACTCAAACGTAAACAGTGTGCCGCAGTGAGCGCGCACGCTGTCAATGTCCACGATTTAGTTCCTTTCTTTAAACACTTTAAAATTTTAATGGTTTAGTATTTTGAACAAGAATAACGTACTTCTAATTAAAAGATTTCTTTGTATAACTACATTAGGCATCCTCAGCGATCGAAAGTACCGATACTTGAAGGATTTGTCATCGGTATGTATGACCTTAAGGGTATCAATAACAAATCGTAATGGTTTAATAGGTTGCACAGTGAAAGAAAATTTGATAAACCATTTAACAATCTATGTATGTAGGCCTTCTAGAAAGAAATAACAATATTTTCTAGCGAGGATCGCGCTGTATTTTAATTTCCACGTAACTAATTTCAACAGACAAGTTAACATCTTCAGATCTTGTGGAGTACCTAATTTATAAATTTATATCTTTTATAAATTTAGATCTCGCTCCCATAATGAGAGCAGATCTGAATATTAATACAGCAGCATATTTTATAAAGTAGGTATTCTACAAGATCTGAAGATGGTAGCTTGTCTGTTGAAACTAGTTATGTGGAAATTAAAACACAACGCGATCCTAACAGGAACGTATTAAGCTTAACACACACACACACACACACACACACACACAACAGAACCGCTGCGACTATTAAAATTCCTTATTAAAGAACACGACCGGTTCCGAAATTTACAGTTGCGTCCTGAGGTGCTTTATCTGTTTACAAATGAATAAAGACCTGTCAGAATTTCAATATTTTTAATATATAGGCGGGAAGGTCTTGTTTACTTACGTTCAATCATTATATAACAGAATATTTTAATGGTTTGACGTAAACAGACACAGACCTTTCCGCCTTCATTTTAAAAATACTGAGAGGGTTTTAACTGCAATAGTTCTTAATTCATTTATAAACTGATAAAACACCTGAGAAAGCAATTGTAAATTGCGAAACCGATCGTATTATATAATAAGGGATTTTAACAGTCACAGTTGTTCTGTTCTTTGAATATAAGAAAATATTATTAATAATCCAAATAATGATCGCGCCCTACAACTTGTGCAACTTACACGAACAAATTATTTTATGAATAATTATTAATAATGTTAAAGTAGCTGCAGTCAGTCATAGGAACAAAGTCATAAGTACTAGTAAGTGATAAGCAACTTACATAATTCACGGTAAAAAATCAATGCCATCGTCTTCTTCGCTGTCGGACGTCGAGGAATCGCACTCTGCAAGATTTATTACGAATGGTTCCATAATAGTGTCCCTGCCAATTTCTCTCTCGTGATCTTCCTGCAATTTCTCTGCATGTCTTACGCAAGCTGCCCATGCAGATTCTGAGATGCTCCCTATTGCCTCGTGCGTAAGTCTCTCAACATCTGCAATTTTAAATGTTTTTTTTTTCTGCAATATATGCTTTGACTTGAGCCCATACCAGTTCAATTGGGTTACAGTGACAATGATATGGCAGTAACCTAACAACACGATGCCCATGCTGTTTTGCAATTTCATCTATCTCATAAACTTTGTATTCTGGCCTGTTTGCATTGACAAGAACCAGCAATTCTGCTCTGGTATGTGAGGAGCTGTGAGGTATTCCGTTTGATGTTAACCAGGCAATAATGTCCCCTTTTCTGGAATTAGTGGAGGGACTTTGTTTACTTGCACGGAATGGATGCTCGCATTGTCCATGACAATAACAGAACAGGGAGATATGTATGGCAACAGTTGTTCTTTAAACCACTTTTTGAAGATACTGTATGTCATCTCGGAATGGTAATCTTCAGAATTCTTAGCCTTTGAAGCCTTAAAAATCAGCTTACTCTGGGGAATGAAGCCAGTTTCTGCTGATCCGACATCAAGCACTATAATTCTGCCGCCCTTACCCACTGGAATTTTCAGTCCACCGTATTCATCACTCATTTTCCAGCACATAGCCCTTGCATGATTCTGGTTGACGAAAGTCTCATCTAAATAATAAATTCGAGAGGTGCCGGCTTCTCTAATCTGCTGCATTGTTCTTAAAAACACAGTCCTTGCAGCTACAATGTCGCTACGTTCCAACAGTAATTTCCTCCCGTCATTTGTTTTCTGATACCTGAACCCCATGTCCTTCAGTATCCTCAACATGGTCCATTTACTTCCGTTAAAATTTTCTGCTTCTTTCATACGTGAAACCAATTTTTCAGCAGTCGGATATTCGCCTCTAGCGTACATGCTGAATACTATGCGGCGCAAAACGTTTTTCGCGAAATCGTCTAGCTCACCCACTTCTTTTTTGCGATTGTGACGTTTGCCTGGCGATTTAAAAACAGCTGAGCCGCATGCCAGCAGCGACGCGTTAGCTTCGCTGGATATCCTATGAACAGCCCTCAAGCCACTGCCGCAAGCCTCGGCCGTCTGCTCCTGGCATCTGGCAACGGCGCGACCCGCACCCTGTGCCGGCGCGGCCTCAGCAGAAGACAGACTTTTGAAGTACTGATACACACAGTACACTATTCCTCTTGCCTGTTTGTGCAGAACTTGGCGTGATTGCTTAACATCACTCATAATGTACACTATTATGGCAAAATAATCAGCACAGAACACAGACACTAATAAACACCGAACTTCACGAACACAGCACGACCCGCACAGTACGAAGGCAGGAATGCCACTGGCGCGTGGTTGGCTGAAGGTCACGTGGGGCACTTCCGCTTGCTACTGCGCATCTGACCTTGACCCGCCTTCGTAGCTGCTCTCCACTCTAACTGCTCGCCTATCCTCGCTTCTTGGCTGGTGTTTATTCCGCCGACTGCCCCCTGTGTAACTCAGTTATGTTTAACATGTCGTTATCTAAAGCATACGCCGGCAGTGTATTGCGGCCACGCGTGGTCAAGTCCTCTGCTTCCTTCTATTTAGCCGGCAGTGGCTAAGCAGTTTGCGGCGGCCCAGTCACGTTCTGCACGGCCACTACGGTCGGGGGTTCGAATCCCTCATCGGGCATGGATATTTGTGCCGTCCTTAGTATTAGCTAGTTCATAAGTAGTTTGTAAGTTTAGGGACTCATGGCCCCGTAGTTAAGACCCATAAGCTCTTCATACATCTGAATTTTCCTTCTGTTTCAGATGCAACTTACAGCACTCGCATTTGATCACGTACTCCTGCCTCTGTCCAAAACTGCTCACCACTTTATCACTTCACCTGATTTTCAATCGTCATTATTACCCGCTCCACGCGGCGACATCAGTAACTCTGACACTCTCCAGACATCGAACCGGGAAGAAGGGACCTATAGAATGTCTTACGTACAAGCGAAATTTAAAATTAAACCTATTTATTCTTGAAATTGCACTGTGGGCTAGGGATGGGAAAACCGACCACTTGAAACTGATACCGGTAATTTAGTTCCGATATATCGGGTAAAAACACCGTTTGTTTGGAAGTGGCCATCTTAATCTGATGATGGCCGACTAAACGAGGCGATAGTGGCCATATTAATAAATGTAATTTCTTGTAATATTGATTGTTTTTTTACAAAAATCGAATGTTTGTGAAACTAGGGGACTTCTATAGTCATCAGTGCCTATCCTTACAAACTACTTAAACTAACATAAGGACAAAACACACACACACACGCCCGAGGGAAAACTCGAATCTCCAGCGGCGAGCAACCGCGCACTCCCCGCAAGGCGTCTTACAGCGCTCGGCCACTCCACCTCGGTGACAGTTTTTTAGTACTGGATCATCAAGAACAGAGTGTTCTTACCTCCATATCATGTTGGTTTCAAATTTGAACAGGAAAAGCTAATGTGCTAATGTTTTGGCCGTATCTGCATGATATGCATTTATCTGTTTGTAGCCCTTAAAAACAGCCAACACAAATGACTGAGAGTCGTCGCCTATTTCGATGCACTCTCATGTTTATATTTCTTATTTTTGTAGGTTCTGCGTGTTACGTTGCGATCTTAATGGGTATTTAGTGAGAATCTGGTGTTAGCTTGGGAAGCGTGGTAGTGGTCTAGCAAAAACAGACAGCTGTCCTGATGTAAAAGAAGGACTTGGCTGGCCGCGGTGGACGAGAAATTTGATCAATTCCCGGACAGGGTAAATCCCGCAGGAGCGAAGGGTCCTTTCCGACTACGCCGAAGTTAATGGAAGGATTCTGTGCCTCCGGAAGAGTCTGACGTGCTCGTGGATGTCTTAAGGAATTCTGATCTGTACTTAAAGGTAGGTTAGACGTCTTGGCTTTTTCAATCTTGACTTCAATTCTAGTGTCTGCATTCTGCAGAGCCAGACGTGAATTTGGTCTCAGAATTGGGAGCCAATTCTGGAGTAGAAAACTGCACACTAGCAAGCGTGTGTTTATATTCAGAGCTTAATCTGTAATCTGTAATACCTGTTCTTCTGCTCGTTTCAGCACTTGAACACTCGCTAGTAAATTCTGTACAGTAAGACTACATCTGTGCAGCAGTGAGCTAATCTGGCAATCGCAACGACATCGAGTGGCGACAGTAGTTAACGTAAAACAACTCTGATCCATCGTCATTTAAAATTCGCCACGAGAAGTGCATTTGTCGGGCACATTCTGATCGCGCGCCGATTCTCGCGCCACTAGACTCGTTTGAGGTTTCTCTACGCCCACGAAGTCCTGTCCAGCCAGCTGCCATTCCCGTTGGTAATATATACGCAGCTTCGGCTTTAACATGACAAATAGCCCACCTTGGATGTAACCACACGCGTGTAGACGCTTGTTTTACGTTTGAAAATGGGGAAATCTCATAAGCCCGAGCATAATAACTCAACTAGGTTTTCAGTGCCACTTCACTATCTCCTTTGCCATCCACACATCCTCTCTTTTATTGGCGATCCTTATGTAGCATCGTTTGTGAACTGCCGTCTTATAATTGTGTCCTTTCCTTTTGGTTTTGGGTAATAAATATATATCTGGTCACTGTGATCCAAAATTTTATACCAACAGCGCAGCCACTAGCTTGATTCGCTAAAAGTAGGAACAGAGGAGAGTAAATACGTTGCCAGTTTTGAGACTGTCTTGCGACTCGATCTCTGAGGGCACAGCCTACACATCAGAAGCATTGATCTATAATTTAATTTTAGAGAAAATATTCAGATCAACTGAATAAACCGTTGCACATACCCCAGTACGCCAGTGCCAGTAATTACACCACTTCCTAGTACACACAAAAAAACGTTCAAACGTTTGTATAGCTTATAGGTCTTAACTACGGGGTCATCAGTCCCTAAGCTTACAAACTACTTATGAACTAAGTAATACTAAGGACGGCACAAATATCCATGCCCATACCCCAGTACGCCAGTGCCAGTAATTACACCACTTCCTAGTACACACAAAAAAACGTTCAAACGTTTGTATAGCTTATAGGTCTTAACTACGGGGTCATCAGTCCCTAAGGTTACAAACTACTTATGAACTAAGTAATACTAAGGACGGCACAAATATCCACCCCCGACCGTAGTGGCCGTGCAGACCGTGACTGGAGCGCCTCAGTCCCCTCGGCCACCCTATTGTACCAGTTATTTTCATTCTGCACATGTTAAAAGAAACATGTTAAGGTATTTCAACTTTCAGTTTCTACATTTATTAATGAAAATAATATCAATAAGAAACCGATAACTGGTTATCTTGAAGGACTTTTACGATAAAATTAAACTGAAGGTGAAGAAACAAAACTGTTATCTCTACGGTGTAGGATTGATTTGAAGCTCGGACGTCGGCATCTTGTGTTTCATGACTCGAAACATTCATCAATTACCTTGGGACTTTTTCTATTCTGAACAATTTGGGCTTACATTTAACAATAAAAACCGATCAATTGGCAATGGCAGCCCCCTTGCGAAACTTCGCGCGTAAAGGAGTGTTTTACCTTACCTTATCATTCTTTTTTTTTCTGTTTACGAATAGTGTTTTCGTTCTTTTGTTATTTTAAGTTGATCCAGAGGCTGATAGTTCCTTAGATGTTGTTGCAACTTCATTTGTCTTGCCTTCAGGTGTTATTGTGTTCTTGTGAATGGCGACGTCGGTGCCACTCGGAATGACCGAGTAATCTATTAATATTATTTGAAATACTAGTATCTCGAAGAATGGGGTTATGACCGAAGGGTTATGTTTGCGAAGTGTCAAGAGATGGTGCTGATCAAGCAAAGTATCCAACCATTACCGTTTATATGACTCTTCGACCACCAGATTGAACGAACGAATACACGTAAGTAAGTGGGTGTTAAAATGGACAAGACGCTCACATGCAAGCAACTTAACGGTCAAGTACACAAAGCGACGTCTCAGAGAGGGTGCGTGTTGTAGCCCTGTAATGAACTTTGGGTCAACGCCGCACACACACACACACACATACACACATCAGTAAGCTAAAGAGACTCCAAAATAAGACATTTCGGAGTGTCTTCCACGTACCGAGAAACTTTCTGTATAAAGAAATAAGTTGATGGAAGGGACAACATTATTCGAAAGCTGACAAACTCTAAATAGGGGGAAGAGGGACGGGGGGAGGGGGGGCGGCAATCCTAAGATTCTCAAAACCACACCATTCACCATCTGTCACTCTGTTGGCGAAAATGCGTTCCCTGTCAGGTGTACATCAGCACACCCAAAGATGTTGTCCTCATCGAGATAAGCAGAATTATCACCGGATGCTAAAAGCCTTGCTCTTAGTCCATTACTTTGCCGACTGATTTGTGTATGATTGTTTCGACAGGCAGTTTCAATTCAAATTACCACTCCGTGTAGTGGTTAGAAAATTTGGAAGTATCGGCATTACTAATAGGAATTTCTCCGTTTGTATTACATCATTCTTCTTTTTCTGCAGTGCTGCCACTTGGAGCGCTAGTTTAGACCGCGCATTGATAGTGCCACTACAGTTGGGTGTTTCTCCGCTAGGGGCGCCACAAGCGTTCCATAGGCAGATATAAACTTTTCCAAAAAAATAAATTCAATCAATTTACTATGTACAACAGCCAGGGTGGATAATTATCTTGATTAAGGTAACCAGTTTTGGCAGATTAAACTGCCATCATGCATCAGATGAATGGAATAAAAGATACGATGATGGCAGTTTAATCTACCACAATCGGTCATCTTTATGAGGATAATTTGCGAACATGGCTGTTTCATATAATAAATCTGAGTTATACGCTACACTGTAATATTAGTAAGTAAACATGGATTAAATGTGCTGAGGATTGCATAAACATGGTATTCATTTTGATTGATCATATTATGTAGAACATATTGACCGATAAAAGAATTTTCTGGAAAATGGTGAAGTCAAAAAGTCAAAGAGTAAATAGATTTTCCAAAGAGTAATTATTTGTCCTATATTTCCTTTATTTTCTCAAACCAATAAATATCTTGACCCAATCGCTACCAAACTTCACAGGATGACCCGCTGGGCTAACTGGAAAATTTCCTGAAGATTTCATCAACATTGGTACATCTGTCTTAAAGTCCATAGGGAACATACATACAAGGGTCGGAACTGAAGTAGTGGCAGCTACTTATTCACAACCCATACAAATGCGTTATATGTTGTACCTTTTAACGTCCTTCATAGTAATCACTGTGGTGTCGCAAAGTCTAAAGTGCGCGCCACCTACTTTCGCCGCGCGCCGCCATGCACGCACGGCGCGGCGTTCTCACGACGTCAGCCACGAGCGCCCTCTGCTGCAACTCCGCTCGTGGCCACCACTGAACGACATCGTTCACTTGGGACTGAGATAGGAACCAGTTAACACTTCGGAATCAGATAGGCACCAGTGAAGACTTGGCTATCGGATAGGCACTAGGCAGGCCTCTAACTCAACTATGTATCAGCATTCTGCAGTACTGAGCTATGTAAAAGTTAAGTATTACTAAGTCTCTAAGAAATATATATCTCGTTCTAATTTACTCTAGTGTTTCTAGTTTCTGCTGTCTCACTGGCTGGTCACCTCCTACCTGCACAAGCGAGCATCCTTTATTCCTGTGTCCGTCTTTCTACTCGGCCACCGACACATACGACGGAAACGAGACACAAAAGCGGCGACGACGCTGGGATACAAAAGTCACTAGCGTTGTGAAGAACCCGTTGCCAGTGATGCGGATGGCGTAGTATACCGTTAGCAGAGCCTGTCCTGTTAATGATGCGAATGGAGCGGTCTACTGCCAGTCGAATCTCTGGAACAGTTCTGAAGCGAATGCCACGAAATGGTTCCTTCATTTTCCGATAAATCGAGTCACAAATATTTAAGTCCCAAGAATATGTTGGATGGTGAATTGCTTTCCAGTTCCATCGACCGACCGAACAGATCTTGCGATGTATGTGCCAGCGCATTGTCGTGCTAAATAATGGAGGGGGGGGAGGGGGGTTGCGCAGAAAGTGTTGCCGTTTCTTTGGAAAACCAGTCGCAGTTGATGCTCCAAAATCAACATTTATACTGTGCATTGACGGTCTACCGTGGAGGTACGTAATGCGTTAGGATAACACCATCACATTCGTACATAAGAATCATCATAGGTTTCACCATTGTCGTTTCCCCGAACCCCTCTTGAAGACCTTGATGACACTGTCGTACTTTATCACCTCTGGCACATTCAGTCTTGATCCAACCCCGTTGTTTCGAAAACATGGTGACACCTTTATGTTAGGCCGCTTGCTCACAAATGACTGTGGTTCCCTCTATTGTGGGCCGGCCGCGGTGGCCGAGGAGACAGGCGCTACAGTCAAGGTCTGCACGGCCACTACGGTAGGGGGTTCGAATCCCCCCTCGGGCATGGATATTTGTGCCGTCCTTAGTCTTAGCTAGTTCATAAGTAGTAGGTAAGTTTAGGGACTGATGACCCCGTAGTTAAGTCACATAAGTTCTAAAAACATTTGAACATTTGAAGCTCTACTGTGCGCACGCCGGTGACGTGCCACGGTCGATTACATTTGCTCGAAGGTAACATAGGTATGTCAACAACGTGTGTTATCATCGACAAGAATAGATTCCATTTCGTAGTGTCTCCTCAGCAGTGTTGCCAGTATCAAAAAATGTTCAAATGTTTGTATAGTCTATGGGACTTAACTACGGGGTCATAAGTTCCTAAACTTACAAACTACTTATGAACTACCTTATACTAAGGACGGCTCAAATTTCCATGCCCGAGGGGGTATTCGAACCCCCCGACCGTAGTGGCCGTGCAGACCGTGTCTGAAGCGCCTCAGTCCCCTCGGCCACCGCGGCCGGCTTGCCAGTATCTAAGTTCCAACCCTCGTATATACATATACACACAGATCGATCCTTACAGCCGTAGATTGTCTATGATTTAGTGATAGATTAAACATTCATTGGTATTCAAATCACTAGGTGCAATGCTTAAATGTATTTCAAATAAAACCAGTACAGCATCATGCTTGATGGGAATGAAGTAGCACAGCAGTGTGCCCGTCTGCTGGGTGCACTCTGTGATGGTGGCAGCCTCGCCCCTAGGTCTCAGTCGCAGCCGCGCTTGGTATTCTGGCGTCTCGCCGGCAGGAAGTTCCAGCATTCGTCAGCGACACGGGGAAGATGGCAGAGACGCACGGGCCGCCGCCTTAATAAAGCGGCGCACAGTTAAAATTCCCGCCGGCGCACCTACTTACGCCTGCTGCCATCCCTCATGTCGCTCCCTCTGCTGTGCCCCCAGCCACTGACGTATGCGTCGCCGACGTGCCATTACGGCGGAGCAGGGCGCGTGCACCGTCCTTTACACTTTTTGACTAACACTGTCGTTTACCTCCAAGCAAACAGAAGGAGTTTGAAATGCTGTATTACCTCTTAACTGCATGACTTATTATTTGAAGCTATAAAAACTGCCACGATTAATATATATAGTGGGTACCCACAGTCCTTAAAATTTTTATGCACTACTAGAAGCAAAAAGTTCATAGCTCGTCAGCTATATAGTTTTTCCATGATGTACCCGATTCAGTAAACTTCGCCATTATGCCTCTAATCTTTCTAGAAAGTAGCTCATATGCAGCAGCAGTATGATTGACTAGTTTCACATGGCACAAAAGACAATACTAAAGTAAGCAAAATCACATGTTTGGAGTAATCAATGCAGCCCTGATTCACTAGCACTCTGTAATTTGTAATTTCTAGGACGAGCTACTAGCATATGTAACACCATGTTTAGGAGCAGCTACAACTGAATTTGTGGTAAAATTTTGATCAGTTTGAGAGATAATGGAAAACATAGGTTATGTAACTCATTAGCTACACTATGCATTAAAGGGTTAAGACGCACATTACATTATTGTGAGGCTAAGCAATATCGGTTTGCGGATGCAACAGTCATTTTGTCTGAGACAGCAAATGTCGTTGAAAAGCAAGTAACAGGAATGTATAGCCCTGAAGGGATGGTATAGGATCAACATTGACAAGGGCAAAACGAGTACATTGGAACGTAGTCGACATTAATCAGGCAATATGGAGGAAATCAAATGAGGAAAGAAGTCAATAAAGGTGGTAGATTAGTTTTTGTCTTTGGGCAGTAAAATAACTGTCGATAACACAAGTAGAAAAGGTGTAATATGTAGAACAGCATTGCGGAGAAAAGCTTTCTAAAGAAATGTCGGTCATTAGTTACAATTTTAGGAATTCGTTTCTGAAACAAAGTTTGGAGAGTGGGCTGGTGTGGAACGGCAATAGGAGACCACGAAACGGATAGAGTACGTAGTTTCAAGCGGCCGTAAGGATTGGAGACTCTTTCGTAGGATAGTATGTCATGGAGAAAAGTATCAAACCAGTCTTCGGACCGATGATCACAAGAACAATAACTTTGATGATTTTTTTTCTTCTCTCAGAATACAATAATAGTTATTCAATTCTGCACAGCGCGAATGAAAAATTTGTGCAACCTCTAGCAGCGGTGTACAGCAGATCTCCTGATCAACTACACACTCGTAATTCCCGTTAAATAACAAGGGTCGTCGATATAGTGTGCAGCAATCTGAGCCTGTAACTCTCACGTCGGTCTGTCGTAGAGATTGGAACGTTTTATGCTTCAGAATTATGACATTACTACAGACCGAAAACCTTCTCTTTAGGAACGATCATGCATTCCCAAAGTCCCAAAGCAATTATCGTGTGAAACCCAGATTTCTGTTCTTGTCCAACAGAGAAACAAAAGATTCAGACCCCCAGGTATTTTTTGACATTCAGAATCTCGTCTAATCAATATATTTATGTAGCTAATATATATATATATATTGTATCTCGCTCAAGGTTTTCACCAAAAATATGTCTGGAACTACAATATATGTAGAGAAACGGCTATCAAGGCCATGGAAATATGGTAAAGTAATCAAAAATAATTTTCAGCACCAACTTATATATTTTTAAAGAGTTGCCCCATAATTCGGTTGGAGGTCTGAGTCCTCCCTCTGACGTATGTGCGCGCGCGAGCGCGCGCGTGCGCGCGCGCGCGCGCGCGCGTGTGTCTGTGTGTGTGTGTGTGTGTGTGTGTGTGTGTGTGCCGCCATTAGTGTAAATTATTATAAATAGTTTGGAAGTATAAGGGAATGAACATCATAACCATGAAAAATGTTAAGAATGGCATTGGTTGTGTGGTGTCGCACAAGTCCAAAGTGCGCGCCACCTACTTTCGCCGCGCACCGCCATGCACGCACGGCGCGGCGTTCTTACGACGACAGCCGCCACGAGCGCCCTCTGCGGCAACTCCGCTCGTGGCCACCAGTGAACGACATCGTTCACTTGGGACTGAGTTAAGAACCAGTAAAGACTTCGGAATCCGATAGGCACCAGTGAAGACTTGGCTATCAGTTAGGCACTAGGCAGGACTCTAGCTCAACTATGTATCAGCCTTCTGCAGTACTATGTAAAAGTTAAGTATTGTATAAATTCTGTGCAATATATATCTCGTTCTAATTTACTCTAGTGTTTCTAGTTTCTGGCTGCTCCCCTCCGTACCTGCACCAGCGTGCTATCTTTATTCCTGTGTCGGTCCTATTCCACTCGGCCACCGACACCAACGACGGAAACGAGACACAAAAGCGGCGACGAGGCTGGGACACAAAAGTGGCGACGAGGATGGGATAGACGAACCTTGGACCAGCAGCCAGACAGCAGCAGTCGGAGCACGCAGAAATTGCTCCCGTCCACCCACCCTTATTATAATATTTTTGGGGGAAACATTTTCAGTTACGTGTTTGTGGACTTTTTTGTTGCAGAGCGTCCTCTTTCATATTGCATTTGTGTTTTGTTATAATTTACTTGAATGCGCGGCGCCTAATCGGTCAGCATGGCCACTACCCCGAACCCAAACTTAATGGAAATTATTCAGTTACAGACGGCGCAAATAACACAACTCCTGCAGGCTGTGGCCCAGCTCACAGCGCAAGCAGCTAACCAACAACAGCCGCCGCTTCAGCAGCCCACACCTGCCGCCGCAACGCTTCCTACGTTTCGCCAGTACAACGAATGTGAGGAAGAATGGAGCGACTACTTCGCACAGTTTCAAGAACTCGTCGCGGCTCATCAAATTACAGGTCAGAAAGTGAAGCATCTGCTATTATCTGTGGTGGGCACCAACACCTTCGTGTTACTGAAAACACTTTTCCCCGACGTATCTCCTCGTGATGTAGACTTTGAACAAATAGTAGAGGCACTAAATGCTCATTATGAGAGAAAAGTTCTCGTAGCTGCGGCACGGTATCGATTTTTCAGACTTAAAAAATTACCGCAGCAGTCACACCAAGAGTGGATTACGGAATTGAAGGGCTTAACCCGCAAATGTAAATTCACTTGCTCTTGTGGACTTTCGTATAGTGACGTGATGTTGAGGGATGCGATTACGCAGAATATTCAGGACCCCAGAATTAGAGCAGCAATTCTGAAACAGTCAGACCCTTCATTAGACAGTGTACTGCAGCTTATAGAAGCGCATGATACTTTTGACTTAGCAGATGTAGAAATGCAAAGCCACAGTGTTAATTCAGTGCGCCGTAACGGACGCTTTCCTAGGCGTAGTTCTCAGTCTAGCCCTAGTGATTCTTATTTTTCTACAGGCCGTGCTGAACAGACAGTGAACAGTAGCCAGTGTAAAAGTGCGACACAAAGGTCGCCCCGTCGTGTTAGAAATAGTGATTTGAATAACGGGCGCCAACGCTCATTTCAGAAACATGTACGTAAATCTTGCCCCCAGTGTGTGTCTCGCCACAAGCGTGCTCATTGCCCTAGTCGCAACGCAACCTGTTATCAATGTGGCAAATCGGGACAGTCTGTGTGTATGCAAATTAAAAACTCAAAGAACGGTACCGTTAAAAACAGTGCTTCGCAGAGTGCGAGAACAGTTCATTCTGTAAATGTTATACGGGCTGTGGAATTGAACAGTGCTTTCCTTGGATCTCAATTGCAAGAAAGTAGTTCTGCGCCAATGGCAAAACTATATAGTGCACCACGTAGCAAGCGCCGACGAGCGCGTAAAACAGTGCAAAGGAAAAGTGTTCGGGGCAAGCAAAATGACTATGAACAGTGCATTCCTGTAGTGAAAATAGTGCCTTCTGCAACTGCTCCTTGTAATAGTGCCCAGTACTGTGTAGCTAGTGACAGTAGACATCAAGTAGCTACTCAAAAGTGTAGTGCAGTAGTTAGTAAATCTGGAGTAGCTTCGCATGCTTGCGCGGACGCCGATCCGGCGGTAGTGCCATCTAGTGACAGTGTTCTTAATCCGCTGCGTGCCGAGTCTGCGCCGCTTACTTCACTACGCGGCCCGCGCAAGCGCAGTAAACAAACCGTAGCAGACGTTGCCCACATTCACGCACCTTTCGAGCGCCGCAAGCAAAAACTGTTTGTGACTCTCTTCATAGAAAATAAGACGGTGCAATTTCAGCTTGATACTGGATCCGCTGTCACTATAATGAATAAAGACACTTATGAACTTCTGGGTTCGCCAAAATTGTCGCCGTGTCAACAAGTGCTAACTGCATATACAGGTCAAAATATTCCCGTACTAGGAACGTGTAGCCTGCCTGCCTCTTTTCAAGGTGTAACTAAAACAGTTGCTTTTGTAGTTCTTCAGGCCAAATCTACACAGAACATTTTTGGACTAGATGCTTTTGACTTGTTTGGTTTATCAATTCAAAGGGATGTGCTTCAGATTTCGTCAGTAGTGCCTCAGGACAAAATCAACGCATTGTGTGAAAAATATAGTGACTTGTTTTCGCCGGAACTCGGTTGTGCAAAAGACTTCGTGGCACATGTAACTTTAAAAGAATCTGCAGTACCAAAATTTCGTAAAGCTAGACCAGTGCCTATCGCAATGCGTGATACAGTTGCCGATGAACGTAAACGTTGGCAAGATAGTGGGGTGATTTCTCCGGTTTCTGCGAGTCAGTGGGCCTCGCCTTTAGTCATTATACCCAAGCCGTCGGGAAAACTTCGTCTCTGTGCGGACTTTAAATCAACAGTGAACGGTCAAACAATTGTAGACACTTATCCCCTGCCCAGACCTGGGGAACTGATGGACAAATTAGGACAGTCTCGCTTCTTTTCCAAGATTGATTTAGCAGAGCCATACTTACAAATTCCGCTTCATGACGAGTCACAAAAAATTTTTTCGTCATTAATACTCACATGGGCCTTTTTCAAGTTCAACGCCTACCCTTTGGCAGTTCTTCCGCCCCTGCTATTTTTCAGCGCTTTTTGGAACAGCTGACAGTTTCTGTACCGTGTTGCTCGAACTATTTAGATGATATTGTGGTATCCGGACGTACAGTTGAAGAACATTTAGCAAACCTGGAGTGTCTTTTCAAAGTGTTGACTGCAGCAGGTCTACGTTGTAATAAAGCAAAGTGTTCGTTTTTTCAAACTGAAATAGAGTACCTGGGCCATGTGATTAATGCCCAAGGAATTCATCCCTTACAGTCACATCTTAGAGCAATGAAAGACTTGCCTCCTCCTAAGAATGTGCACGAATTGCAAGCAGTAATGGGAAAACTTAACTATTATTTCAGGTTTATTCCCAATGCGTCTCAGATTGCAGCTCCACTGCATCGCTTACATAGGAAGAATGTTCCTTTTGTATGGTCTAAAGATTGCCAGGTTGCCTTTGACAAATTAAAGACTGCACTACTCAGTGATGCATTTTTGATTCCCTTTGACCCACAGAAGCCTGTAGTGTTAGCAGTTGATGCCTCGTCGTACGGTCTGGGTGCAGTTTTGTCACATCGTATTGGATCTCATGATCGTCCTATTGCCTTTGCATCCAAGCTACTGACGCCAACGCAACAGAATTACAGTCAGATAGAAAAGGAGGCCTTAGCAATCATTTACGGTGTCACAAAGTTTCATCATTATCTCTATGGCAGAAAATTCTATTTGTTGACAGACCGCAAGCCTCTCACGTCGTTGTTCTCACCCACAAAGCCAATTTCGCCACAAACGGCAGAAAAGCTTCAGAGATGGTCCTTGATATTGTCAAATTATCAGTATGACATTTTGTACCGACCTACCACTAAACATGCCAACGCGGACACACTTTCCCGACTTCCGGTTGGCCAGGATGTATCATTTGATTCTTCAGAAATGGCATGTTGTCAGATAGACTCCAGAGATGCTTCTGCTGTCGCAGACTTTCCTTTGAACTCTCGTCGGGTTGCACAGGAAACAGCTGCGGATGCAGACCTAAGTGTGGTAGCACGTTTTGTTCGCTCAGGGTGGCCTGCCAGAGCCAAAGACATTGATCGGCCTTGGTTCGACGTTATTTTGCACAACGTCATGCATTATCTTTAAGTCAGGGTGTACTGTTGTTGCATACCGACAACGACCAAGCAAGAGTGATTGTTCCTCGTTCCCTGCAACGAGAAGTGTTACGCCTCCTGCATCAAGGACATTGGGGCATTGTTAGGACAAAGCAACTGGCCAGACGTCATTGTACCTGGGTTGGTATGGACGCTCAGATAGAGAGCATGACATCACAGTGTACAGTTTGTGCGGAGCATCAGGCGGCTCCTCCACAGCGTTTCTCAGACTGGCCACGCCCCAGGGGACCATGGCAACGTTTACATATTGACTTTGCCGGACCTTTCTGGAATACGCGCTGGTTAATTGTTGTAGACGCTTTCAGCAAGTTTCCTTTTGTGATTGCCATGAACTCAACGACAGCTTCTAGTACAATCAGTGCCTTAACGTCAGTGTTTTGCATCGAAGGCTTGCCTGAAACTATCGTCAGTGACAATGGACCTCAGTTTGTTAGTGCGGAATTTCAACAGTTTTGTCGTGTGAATGGCATTCAGCATATTACCACTGCACCTTTTCACCCTCAGTCCAATGGTGAAGCAGAACGTTTCGTTCGAACATTCAAGTCTCACATGAAGAAGATGAAAGGTCAGCACTGCAGGCAGCAAGCTCTTCAAATTTTCATGTCTACATATCGATGCATGCCACGTGACGGCCCGTCTCCTGCCGAGCTGCTACACGGCCGCCGTCACCGCACTCTCCTTCACCTGCTGCAGCTCCCACGCACCGAGTCGGTGCGTATGACGCTTCGCGTTTTCAGGTTTCTACGCCGGTGCTATACAGGGTGTTACTGGTATGAAGAAGACATGGTTGCCATGCACCATTCAGCGCGTGCTCGGTCGCAATATGTATGTTGTACGTTCTTCCACAGGGTCGGAGCTGCGGCGCCACGCAAACCAATTGCGCTTGCACAGGCCGCGCGATCCTGTCTCCGGTTTCTTGATTCCAGACCCAGTTCACCGCCAGGGATCACAGCCACATCGCTCGCCGCCGGGCCCAGCTTCCCCGGGCTACGAGCTCCCGATGGATGTCCACGCGCCTCCTACGCAGTCGGCCCCTCCGTCTCCGTCGCCGCCGCAGATGACAGCGTCACCGAGAGGGACTCCGGGACCGTGCGGGCTCCCCCCAGCTTGGGCCACACACCTCAGAAGATGACTTGCTCCCGCTGGGCGGGGGTGTGCGCCCTTCCTCAGGTTTCGCCGGGTTTCCTGGAGGATCGCAAGGCGGATGCCGGGGCGCGGACGGCGTCTCGATCCCAGCCTCAGCTACGACGCCCGTCCCACCAGTAACGCCCCCGCCCAGGCCCTCCTCCCAGTGCCGTCGCCGTGGCCCTCAGCCCTACGCCACGACGGCGCGGCGGTTTGGGGGGGAGGGGTGTTGTGTCGCACAAGTCCAAAGTGCGCGCCACCTACTTTCGCCGCGCACCGCCATGCACGCACGGCGCGGCGTTCTTACGACGACAGCCGCCACGAGCGCCCTCTGCGGCAACTCCGCTCGTGGCCACCAGTGAACGACATCGTTCACTTGGGACTGAGTTAAGAACCAGTAAAGACTTCGGAATCCGATAGGCACCAGTGAAGACTTGGCTATCAGTTAGGCACTAGGCAGGACTCTAGCTCAACTATGTATCAGCCTTCTGCAGTACTATGTAAAAGTTAAGTATTGTATAAATTCTGTGCAATATATATCTCGTTCTAATTTACTCTAGTGTTTCTAGTTTCTGGCTGCTCCCCTCCGTACCTGCACCAGCGTGCTATCTTTATTCCTGTGTCGGTCCTATTCCACTCGGCCACCGACACCAACGACGGAAACGAGACACAAAAGCGGCGACGAGGCTGGGACACAAAAGGTTGCATCGAAATAAGTCAAATTCAACCGTAATAACTATGAAGAGAATATGCCGTTTTATTTACACGAAGAACGCAGCTAACGTGTCCCGAGACTAAAGCGATACTCACTGTTGAGGCTGGGGACGCGCTAGCTGTACTACCTTTATATAACTTTTGATGTTCCATGAGACGTTTTGTGGATGATGGTGAAGCATATATGCTCGAAGTTGCAGAAAAATGCTGGAGGCTCTCTCGTGTAGTGATGTATTTATGAAGGGAGTGATTTTAAGTTGAACGATCAAATGAAATTCTTGGTGAGTTAGGCATGTGCCAGAGTGAGGTTTAATATCGCAGGTCAGTTGGGATATAAGATCCAGCAAAGAATAGCATATTCTTTTCGAGTTTATCAAGCGTGAGAAGGTCAGGGGTACGACCGACCAAATCCAGTATCAGACAAATCACGGTGTGTACTATTGTCAGAGTCATCCAATATCTTGTATCGTCATACGTATATTCTGAGAACCGTTCATGAGGAATAAATTAGAAAGATTTGCGGCCGCACGGGGCCCTACCAGCAGTCGCTTTCCCGTGAACGAAATGTAACTGTATCAAGATACGAAAGAAGTGCAAGTGCTTCACAAAATACTCCACGGAGTACAGATGCAGGTATCATCTTTGCCTTATCTCGTTTCTTAACCACTCGAAAATCTGATAAATTCAATTCCCAGCTAGCAGCTGTGGCTGTTTTCTTCGGAAGTGGTTACATTATTTTGGCATAAATAATTTTAGACTATTACATTCTGGCTGTATGTCATTAATTTACATAAAACTTACCTATGAAACAAAGAATTTTTAAAAATACTGTCATGGTAAGATATTTCCATTGATAACCGCCCGGCTAGCCGTGTGGTCTAACGTACCGCTTTCCGGGATGAGGAGGCGTACCGGCCCCGGTTCGAATCCGCCCCGCATATTAACGAAGGGATGGGAGTGCCGGCCAGCCTGGATGTTTTTTAGCCGCTTTTTCACATCCTCCTAGGTGAATACCAGGCTGATCCCCAGGTCCCGCCTTAGTTACACGATTCGCAAACATTGCGTAACACTTTACAATTTCACGCACATCTCACACTATACACAGACATTTGGGGGCACACATTTCCTCCTCGGGAGCAGGAAGAGCAAAATAAATGTTCAAATGTTTGTATAGCTTATGGGACTTAACTACGGGATCATCAGTCCCTAAACTTACAAACTACTTATGAACTAACTAATACTAAGGACGGCACAAATATCCATGCCCGAGAGGCGATTCGAACCCCCGACCTTAGTGGCCGTGCAGACCGTGACTGGAGCGCCTCAGTCTCCTCGGCCACCGCGTCCGGCTAGGAAGAGCATCCGGATACTCTGTAAATATTAACACTTGCCTAATCCGCGTTTAACACAGTGCGGGAGAAGGGCCAAAGATACAGATAGATATATAATACATTTCTATTGATCTTAATCTAGATATCGCAATAAATTTCTCTTGGTTCAGTTTTTTAATCTTTTTCTTCCTAAGAACTACTGTTACATTACAAAATATCACTGTGAGGTTTATCAATAAATTCAAGGTGCTAAGCAATTCTCTTTCAAAATTTCCATATCTCATCAATAGAATGCTTGTACTAAGGGAGATCCCCCACCAAGCTAATTTAAACTCCTTTTAAAATTAAGAAAAATAAACTTGGATAGCTTTTTTTTTCATTTAGCTTATGTCTAATATTCATCTTAAATAATTCAAATAATAATCAAAATATCCACGGGTGTATTGCCGGTCTATAGTGAGCAACGGACACAATATTTCGTCGATCATACATGTCGCTATCATCAGGTGAACTGACGGACTGAGCTCCTGGAAACGCGTCGGCACGGAGATCCGTACGCTACGGCTGCTCGAAGGGAACTGGGTTCTAGCCCGGTAGCGGACTATTTAAATACCCTCGGCCCACGGAGCGACCCCTCCTCTGTCCACGCCCCGCGCCGCGGTCGCGCAGTGGAACCGATTGCGACGGCGTCTGATATGACGTCGGTGTGAGGGCTCTGTCAGCCGTGGTCGTTACTTCGTTACGTTTGCTAGATTTACTCTTAGTTAACCCAATCGCTGGTTCCCAAGCTTTGCTAAGATTATAGCCGCAGTCACGGTTTATGAGGCTGTCACTTGTAAGAATTTCAATGGCCTCTCTAACGACGCAGTCCCAGTATCTCGACGTCTGTTCCAGAATCCTAGTGCGTTCATACTCCATCGCATGATTCTCCGACAAACAATGTTCAGCGACCGCCGACTTGCTCGGATACATCAATCGTGTGTGCCTCAATCGTGTTCAACGAATCGATCCTCGACGGTACGCATCGTCTGTCCAATATATGACTTTCCACACTGACACGGAATCAGGTACACGCCGGCTTTCCTCAAACCGAGATCATCTTTGTCGCTCCCCACCGGTGCACCAATTTTATTCGGCGGATAAAAAACAGTTCCAACCTGGTGTTTTTTCAAAATGCGGGCGATCTTCCCCGAGAGTGCGCCGGTATATTGAACGAACGCAGTTCCTACATCCTCCCTCGCGTTTTCATCCGTTTCCACAGGTTGTGATGTAGTGGTTGGTCGGAGAGCCCGCTGAATCTAAGTACCCATTTTTTCGAAATACAGTTCTCAGGTGTTCCAATTCCTGGGGTAGACTCTTTATGTCGGAGATAGTGCGCGCCCTATGTACTAGAGTTTTAAGTACCCCATTCCTCTGTGAAGGGTGGTGACAGCTGTCTGCGTTTAAATACAGATCAGTGTGCGTTGTCTTCCGGTATACACAATGACCCAGGGTGCCATCAGTTCTTCTCTTGACCAAGACATCAAGGAACGGCAATTTACCCTCCGTTTCAGTCTCCATAGTGAATTTGATGTTGGCGTGTATTGAATTCAGATGTGTAAGGAAGTCAAGGGGTTTATCCATACCATGTGGCCAGATGACGAAAGTGTCGTCCACGTAACGGAAAAAGGATGTAGGTTTCCATTCAGATGATGCCAGGGCTTCCTCCTCGAAATTCTCCATGTAAAAATTTGCGATTACAGGGGAGAGTGGGCTACCCATGGCGACTCCCTCCGTTTGTTCGTAGTATTCGCCGTTGAAAAGAAAATACGTGGAGGTCAAGGCATGCCTAAAAAGTTCGGTGGTCTTCTCGTCAAACTTCTGACCAATCAAATCTAGTGACTCTCAAAGGGGCACCCTCGTAAACGATGTCAAATCTCACCATATCTAACTCATCCAGCCTGAAGCTGTTAAGGCGTTTAACAAAATCCACGGAATTACGGATGTGATGAGGGCATTTACCCACATAAGGACTTAATATTCCCGTGAAGTATCTAGCCAACAAATATGTAGGTGCTTTGATGTTACTGACAATAGGACGTAACGGCACCCCATCTTTGTGAACCTTAGGGAGTCCATAAAGTCTTGGCGGTACCGGACCTTGAGGTAGCAGTTTCTTGGCGACACCCTCCGGTAAAACCGCATCCTTGAGAAGCGCCCTCGTCTTGTCTTCCACCTTCTTTGTCTGATCAACGCTGATCTTTCGGTAGGAATCGTCATTTCAGTATAGTCCTTATGGACTCCCTAAGGTTTACAAAGGTTTGAAAAAACACCAGGTTGGAAATGTTTTTCGTTCGCCGAATAAAATTCGTGCACTGGTGGGGAGCGCCGAAGATGATCTCGGTTTGAGGAAGGCCGGCGTGTACCAGATTCAGTTTCAGTGTGGCAAGTCATATATTGGACAGACGATGCGTACCGTCGAGGATCGATGCGTTGAACACCAGAGGCACACACGATTGCTGTATCCGAGCAAGTCGGCGGTCGCTGAACATTGTTCTTCGGAGAATCATGCGATGGAGTATGAACGCACTAGGATTCTGGTACAGACGTCGAGATACTGGGACTGCGTCGTTAGAGAGGCCATTGAAATTCGCACACGTGATGGAATTCGTACCAATAACTTCCTGCTTATTCAAATGTTTGCAAATCTATCGGTCCAAACTGCGTGGTCAGCAGTCAGTAGCTTACAAACTACTTAAACCTAGGTAAACTAACCTAAGGATAAACACACACACCCATGCCCTAGCGAGGACTCGCGCTCCGCAGCGATACGCTTCAGACCGCTCGGCTACTCCACCGATCGCACAAGTGACTACCTCATAAACCGTGACTGCGGCTATAATCTTAGCAAAGCTTGGGAACCAGCGATTGGGTTAACTAAGAGTAAATCTAGCAAACGTAACGAAGTAACGACCACGGCAGACAGAGCCCTCACATCGACGTCATCTCAGACGCCGTCACAATCGGTTCCACTGCGCGACCGCGGCGCGGGGCGCGGACAGCGGAGGGGTCGCTCCGCGGGCCGAGGGTATTTAAATCGCCCGCTACCGGGCTAGAACCCAGCTCCCTTCAAGCATCCGTAGCGTGCGGATCTCCATGCCGGCGCGTTTCCAGGAGCTCAGTACGTCAGTTCACCTGATGGTAGCGACATGTATGATCGCCGAAATATTGTGCCCGTTGGACACTATAGACCGGCTGTACACCCGTGGATATTTTGATTATCAAATACGCCGGGAAAAACTGAAGAATCACAATTCAAATAATATTTTTTATCGATAAGGAAACTCATTTTAATGAGCTCGTATGCTGTTCGATAATTTTGACAGAAGCGTCCTAAAATAATATGCAACCAATAGAATTCACTTTTAATATAATTTAGTTGAAAAAAATTTTGACCTACTTGAAAATGTAAACTTGTGTTCAAACTGCGAACCTAACAAATGCTTGAAGGCACCTATTCTACAGTTTAATGGTACAGATAGCAAACTAACGCTATTTTTCTCAGGCACCAGAGCAGTAATTGCAATTCATTTGCGGCGGAAGATAATTCCACCGTCACTCGTACTGGACCGCAGAAGAATGTAACTCTGCGCAATATATGTACATATTTATAGAAAGATTATTAAATATATGCTTTTTTATTATTTGACATGCCCAGTTACAAAGTAATATTCCATGTTTGATGGTTAAATTCAGGCGGTTACATAGGTATTTTAGGAAACACAAATACAGTACAAACGTTGACAGGATTTACAAAAGACGGCCTTTTGACTACACATTATTTGTGGCTTTACATAAAGAAACCAAACGATATTATATATCAGGAAGTCTTATTGAATTACAGACATTGTAAAACTCTTTTGTGAATTTGTGTATCAAATCAAATTTACTGAAGGGTCATCCTCCGCCTTCGTCCGCTATTTTTTCCTGAGATGGTCCCTCTCTATCAGTAAGTTGCAGCAGTCGAAAAGCACGTGGTCAGTAGTTTTCACAGCTCTGTTACATGTGCATATTCCGTCATTAATTATTCTGGACCGCTGATAATAGGCTTTCGGTTTCCCAACATTGCTGTAAAATTCGGAGATATTGAGAATTTAATCATTAAACGTTGTCGAATCGTAGGAAAATAACGTTAGTGGTTCCCAAGTTTTTTGTTCTTTGCCACTCTATGCCTCATTTGTTCCTAAACTCCTCTGGAAGTTTTTCTTTACGGCGCTTGTAGGTATTTTGTTGTAGCGTATCGATTGCCGTGATGGAGCTGTTTCTTTAGCAACATTGTCAGCTAGTTCATGTCCCCATATCCCTCGATGTGTTTTAACCCATTCGAAATATACCAGCCAGTAGTGTCTGCAACCTTCTCATTTTACATCTTATTTCTTCTGTCAAGAATTTGCGATTCTTCGGATTTCGTAACGAGTCCAAATTAATCCTGTACTGTATGCTTTGACCATATTTAAATTGATTAAACGTCGGACTCTATTAGTTTTGGTACGGTTGTATTGTCACTCCAATGCGTCTATCCATACCGGTGACCCATACGATAATGGAGGCAGTATTGCTCCTTTATAAATACACTCCTGGCCATTAAAATTGCTGCACCACGAAGAAAACATGCTACAGACGCAAAGTGTAACAGGCAGGAAGAAGATGCTGTGATATGCAAATGATTAGATTTTCAGAGCATTAACACAAGGTTGGCGCCGATAGCGACACCTGCATCATGCTGAGATGAGGAAATTTTCCAACCGATTTCTCATACAAAAACAGCAGTCGAGCGGCGTTGCCTGGTGAAACTTTGTTGTGGTGCCTCGTGTAAGGAGGAGAAATGCGTACCATGACGTTTCTGAATTTGATAAAGGTCCGATTGTGGCCTATCGCGATTTCGGTTTATCGTTTTGCGACATTGCTACTCGCTTTGGTCACGATCCAATGTCTGTTAGCAGAATGTGGAATCGGTGGATTCAGGAGGGTAATACGGAACGCCGTGCTGGAACCCAACGGCCTCGAATCACTAGCAGTCGAGATGACAGGCATCATATGCGCATGGCTGTAACGGATCGTGCAGCCACGTTTTCTTCCCTGAGTGGCAAAACGTCATGTTTTCGGATGAATCCTGGTTCTGTTTACAGCATCATGATGATAGCAGCCGTGTTTGGCGACACCGCGGTGAACGCACTTTGGGAGCGTGTATTCGTCATTGTCATAATGGCGTATCACCCGGCGAGAAGGTATGGGGTGCCATTGGTTACACGTCTCGGCCACCTCTTGTTCGCAGCGACGGCACATTGAACGGTGACCGTTAGATTTCACATGCGTTACGATCCGTGGCTCCACCCTTCATTTAATCCCTAAGAAACCCTACATTTCTGCAGGATAATGCACGAACGCATGTTACAGGTCCTGTAAGGGCCTTTCTGGATACGGAAAATGTTCGACCGCTGCTTTGGCCAGCATGTTCTCCAGATTTCTCACCAATTGAAATCGTCTGGTAAATGGTGGCCTAGTAACTGGCTCGTCACAATACGCCAGTGACTACTCTTGGTGAACTGTGGTATCGTATTGAAGATGCATGGGCATCTGTACCTGTATACACCATCCAAGCTCTGTCTGATTCAATTCCCAGGCGTATCAAGGCCGTTATTACGGCCAGAGGTGTTTGTTCTGGGTACTGGTTTCTCAGGACAGATGCCCCAAAATTGCGAGAAAATTTAATCACATGTCAGTTCTAGTATAGTATATTTGTCCAATAAATACCCGTTTATTATCTGCATTTCTTCTTGGTATTGCAATCTTAATGGCCAGTAGTGTAGGTTGCCGTGCTGTAGCCCGCAGACCCCAGATGAGAATAGCTGATTTTGAAAGAGCATTAAGACCACGCATTTATCTATAATATGTTTAACGTGTTTGTTGAATGCAAACTGACTATCTATTACATCACCCAGATATTTTAGATGGTATACTTGTTGAAGCACCTTGTAATTAAGGGAAATAGCGATTGTCTATGAGGCAAATTTCCCTTTCCTGATGATAAGCATAGCTTTTGAATTCTGTTTGTTGAATTGTGTTTATTAACACTGGCTCAAGTCGATATTAACTGAATGTCTGCGCTACAGATGTTCTCAGCGGCAAGAGAACTCTCCCGTTTGGTTAGTACAATCAGATCGTTGGCAAAAGGTATAACAAGAGAGTGTCCTGAGTAAGGCAATTTAAGCAAGGAATCATATAATATTTTTCAGAGATCTGGACCACAATATATATCTTGAAGCTTGTGGGCATCCTTCGGTAGCAGTTCTTTCTATTCAACGTTGCAGTTCCGTAACTGAAATAGCTATGTGTAAGGTTATACAGATTTCCAGATCATTTAAACTCACGCAACGTCTTTAAAATAGCAGGCCATCAAGTTGCGTCGGAAGTTCCTTGTACATCCAGATCACCATGGTGGCACACATTTTAGCTGAGACTACTCTCTAAAAATTCATTTACAGCCATTAGCGCGTCTGTCATACATGTTTGTGGGGTGTAACCGTATTGATTCTTATGGAGGAGATCTCTGGAGTAGACGAAATGCATTATTAGATTTACTAATTTTTCCAGTACCTTCGCTTCAGTGTATAATAGACTTATTGGACGATACTTATTGATTTCTGTGCTCTGTTCCTTTCCAGGCTTAACTATCGGTATTATTTTAGCTCGCTTCCACAGTTGGAGGAAACATGCCATTTGAAGGCAATTATTGTAGATCGCAGTAACAAATTAAGAAAACATATCAATCACCCTAAGTAGAATTTTGCTATTGATGCCATTTTCTCCTGGAGACTTTTTAGGATTCAGCTGTTCCAGTACAGTACGAAATTCCACCGTACCTAACATTTTTATGGTGTTCAGTATCTTTGTCCTCGTTATCCAGTGGAATGAAGTAATCCAGCATGGAGTTGAGTGTATTCTCTAGGTTTACTGTCATCGTGCCATCTTGCTTCTGTAGGGTCTTCATGAATGAAGTGTTCCGTGCTGTGTCTGACGCCAAACGATAGACAGCATTCCACGTATTGTTGCCAGACGTGAAACTACAATATTCCTTCCAAGACCGTAATGTTTTTTGACGAATCACTTTTGTCTATTCGTCCTTCTGCTGAAGATTCTCTGCTCTGAGTTCTTTATCTCGTCCTTCTGCGTTCTTTGATACAATCGCTTGGCAGCAACTGTTTTTTTCCTCGGAATCGTTAATTCGGTTGTTCAGCATGGGACCAACAGCCTTTTAGATTTCAGTCGTAAAGAGTCCTTTATTTTGAAGGCATTCTTACATGCTGTGTCGATAACTGCTTCGTAGTCGGTCACGAATCCATCGATATCCTTTCCCTATCGGCCACCATACTCAATTCTTTGTCCATTTAAAGTCATTGAGGCAGATTGATTTAGAAACTGCTGTTCTAGTTCATTAACAATTGACTCATTAAAACTCTAAAATAAGCGTCGTTGACTATGTACTTGATACAGTGGTATCAAATGTTCAAATGTTTGTTAAGCTTATGGGACTTAACTACGGGGTCATTAGTCCCTAAACTTACAAACTACTTATGAACTACTTACGAACTAGGACGGCACAAATATCCATGCCCGAGGGGGGATTCGAACCCCCGACCGTAGTGGCCGTGCAGACCGTGACTGAAGCGCCTCAGTCTCCTCGGACACCGCGGCCGGCACAGTGGTATCCATTATGATTATGTTGTACTGAATCTTTGCCTGTATTAAATGTGATAATTCGATGATCGGAGACAATTTAGTCGTTGCAGCATTCCCAGTCATGCAATTTTTAAATGTTCAAATGTTTGTAGAGCTTATGGGACTTAACTACGGGGTCGTCAGTCCCTAAACTTACAAAGTACTTATGAACTAGCTATCCAAATATCCATGCCCGAGGGGGGGGGGGGATTCCAACCCCCGACCGTAGTGGCCGTGCAGACTGTGACTGACGCGCCGCAGTACGCTCGGCCACCGCGACCGGCGTCATGCAATGACCGTACCAGAGAAGCATTAGTTAGATCTACATTACTTTTCCCAGTACGGCTATGAATGCCACTTTTTGGATCATAATATAAAGAATATTAACACTGTAATATGCTTCCTTTTCTTGTCCTCGGTCATTACTAACTCTATCGTGCCACATAAATGACCGAGCGTTGTTGTCGACGGTAATGAGCACTCCAGTTCCCTTATTAAATTTTAAAATGTTGTCTAGTTTATTAAAATCCTTTCCGATGTCGTGCTTAATATAATATCCATATACATACGGGCTACAAAATACCTATGGTGACTTCCAGGACCAACGAGTCTTCATCTGAAAGTTGGCGCAGCATTATAGGGCCTATGAATTTGTTGGTGACGACCACTGCTGCTTTTTTTCTCATATTTCCCATGCTGGATTCAAGCAGTAGGGCTCTTGAAGAAATATGGTCAGTATTGTGTTGTACCATATACTCCATAAGATTGTCTGTAGCCGCTCGAGAATACTGAAGATGAACTTGCATGCATTTAATATGGTGTCTTAGATTCAGTACACTATTTGTAGTACATTATTAGTGTTCTGGTTGTGTTTTATCATGGATACGACGTTGAAAAATTCTGCCTTCTGTTTCCTTTTGTAAAGCAAGTGACAACATTTGTAATTTGCTGCGTACGTTCTTGTCTTTTACCCTGACGCGGTTTTTTGTCAATCGTTTTGTCTCAAGGCTGCAGAATCCTTTGTGTATTTTTTGGCGATTGGTAGCACTTTTCTACATTTCCTGGTAGTCTTTAAAAACGATTTGAATTCTTCTGCTGATAAGAGATACTAAAAAAACAAAAAAATGTTCAAATGTTTGTATAGTCTATGGGACTTAACTAAGGGGTCATCAGCTAAACTTACAAACTACTTATGAACTAACTAAGACTAAGGACTGCACAAATATCCATGCCCGAGGGGGATTCGAACCCCCGACCGTAGTGTCCGTGCAGACCGTGACTGAAGCGCCTCAGTCCCCTCGGCCACCGCGGCCGGCAAAGGGATCCTCATCAGCATGATCAGCACAGTGCAACATGTCATCCATGGATATATCTGACATGACTGAAGAACCATCAGAATTTTTAACATCGCAGTCCTACGTGCTATAATTAAAGGCTGAAGATGGGTCTGGTGGGATTCTGTAGAAGGCTGGGGCTGCTTCACAGGATGTTGTTGCAGATTGGAGTTGATCTCCTGACACCAACACAGAAATTGAATCAGATGGCCCATTGCTGAAAGTCGCAGTCTGACAAACAAGTTTCGTCAGTTGTGACATTGGAACTTTGAATATTTCTTGCCGAATCTTCCTGGCGAATATTCGATCCTAGAGAGTTGTCAAAAGTTTCAGAATTTTTTGTTTTACGTCGTGGGGCTCCTTCATCGTCGCTTCGTATATTCCGGAAGTAATTTCAATACTGTAGGCGGAGAGATGTTGTTAACTTGATCAATCCTGAGAGATATTTGCTGCCTAGCATCTGCCTCTCTCACTGGTATATCTACCCATGTGGCTGTCTGAATAGCAGGGAAGTCACTGACATTGTCATTGTTAGTGACATTGTTGGTTTCACTGATAAGATTTGGACAGTTGATCTTTACGTGACCTGCAGGTTAACAATGAAAGCGGTCTGGAGCGCAACGCTGCGGATTGCGCGGCCTCCCGCGTCGGAGGTTCGAATCCTCCTTCGGGCATGGATCTGTTTGTTGTCCTTAGGTTACTTTGTAAGCTAGGAACTAATAACCCAGCAGTTAAGTCCCATAGATATACAAACATTTGAACAATGATAGCACACTGCATTATCCATCGATAAATAAACAGTGTAAATGTTGCCTTCAAATTGCACCTTAAATCTTAATGAACTTTGTTGATATCATAGATACTAAATTGTGCAGTACGTCTGAAAGACTATGTGAGCATCACCAGGAATCTTTGATCCGGGCCGCGCGGTAGTAGCCGAGCGGTCTGGAGCACCACGTTACGGATCGCGCGGCTTCCCGCGTCGGATGTTCGAATCCTCCCTCGGGCATGGACGTGTGTCTTGTCCTTAGATTAGTTCAACGTAGATTAAGTGGTTTGTAAGTCTAGGGACAGATGACCAACATAGTTTGGTTCTATAAGAATTATAAAAATTATGGGTTTCATTTGAAACATGTGTAAGTAAGAAAGAGATAGATAGCAAATATGAGAGAAGTTAATTAGCCACTACAACCATCTATTTATATTCAAGCCACTTTAAAGATAAATATACGTACACAGAAATTATAAGGGTTTTTTTTTTTTTTTTTTTTTTTTTTTTTTTTTTTTTTTTTTTTTTTTTTTTAAGTAATCGAAACTGTCTGTAATTTTCCACAAAATCTACACACACACACACACACACACACACACACACACACACACACACACACACACACACACACAAAGAATAAAATAAAATGAAATAAAATAATAAAAACAAAACAAAACCTTCCTTCTAGCTCAATTCTGACCGCAATGTCAAAGATAAAACGAACATTTATCTTAGTTCCAGACGATGTTTTGGACAGGACAATATTTTGACATTGCGGTCAGAATTGAGCTAGAAGGAAGGTTTTTTGTTTTGTTTTTATTCTTTTATTTTATTTTATTCTTTGTGTGTGTGTGTGTGTGTGTGTGTGTGTGTGTGTGTGTGTGTGTGTAGATTTTGTTTAAAATTACAGACAGTTTCGATTACTTAAAAAAAAACCTTATAATTTCTGTGTATGTATATTTATCTTTAAAGTGGCTTGAATATAAATAGATGGTTGTAGTGGCTAATTAACTTCTCTCATATTTGCTATCTATCTCTTACTTACTTACACATGTTTCAAATGAAACCCATAATTACTATAAAGCTTATCTGTATTTATATAAATAGTAATTAAAATTGCAAGAGTGCCGTAACAGCCTCACTCACATCTGCCTTGAAACAAGTAATAACTAGTGTTTTGCCAAGTCCAGTTGAAACCTCAACATAGTTAGACATCTTTAATTTATATTTTGGTAGATAGCTATTAGATCCGCGGAACATTATTTAAAAATATGTAGTAATCTAGTTTATTACAGCAGACACTTTTGCTGAAAATTGACGTCTTCGGTGATGCTTACAATCGCATTTGTGCACCATCATACGCACTTTCTTACGTCCTGTATTTGGCCTCAGTTCCTACGATGTCCGATTTTGTCATTAATAATTTCCTTTCATGCGGCACATTCTTCGCACTGGACAGCAAATTACTCGTTCCGCCGCACAAAGAAGCCATCGCCCGTTACTTCCACCACTGAAGCGATAACTACATACGAAGGGGGGCATATTTGGCCTTCATTGAATTTAATACATCTTTGCTTGTTCGTTAAGTCAATCTACTTAATACGTCATTTCTCTCAAAATGTGTCTCCTTTAATGTTGGCCCTTGTGACAAAACACGTTACAAGGTAAATGCCAACGTGCATTACAAGAATAAAACCTTAATCCATAGTTACAGCAATCATATAAATACATAATACTATCGTTATCATGGCAGTATATTGTTGTCCTGTCGCAACAATAAATCTGAATTACCTTTTGCAATTTGTGTATCATCTATTGTTGCATTGCTGTTTTGATTATTCCATTTATGTGTTGCTATTACTGACTGCTATAGTGCACTGCAGATGCATTTAAGGCAAGTACTGAAAATAATCTACGCGTGATTGAAATAACCGTTAATTTTGAGAAATTACGTGGACGTTACCGAACTGCAAAACACAAGAACGAAGCAAACTATGTTGTCTACTATCGCTTGCCTGCGTATACCATTTTCTCTTTTTTAATCGTTTGAAAATTTATTACTAAGATTATAGACAGACCGACAACGAATACAAGACAAATCGATACCAAACCAGGCTGTCGTGTGAATATTCAAAGCGAAGTGGTCAACTGATATGAGGGAAAATATGCGCTATGTACCGGTAACAGATGTCGAAAGTTACCTGTTCTCGACGCCTTAGATTTGATACAGGAGTTTTACAAAGTGAGTAATCAGAACAATACGGTGTTCCTCGTAGCCACGCTCACAGTTGTACCACAGTCTAACATTTCTGAATACGATATTGGCTGCGTAGGAATATCATCATTTATATTAATTGTAAGTTACTTTTTACGTTAGGGAACTATGAAGTGCCATAAAAATATGTATTAACGTAATAATAGCTCGACATTTGCCTTTATTGGATTTCCTATATTCCTTAACAATGTACGAAACGGCACATTACAGAGCAGTTTATTTATAATTATCTTGTAACCTAGAGGATTTTACTGAATAATTTCATTTTCTATTAAAAGTAAAAAATGGTTCGTAAACACCAGAAAACCTGCTCTTTGGCAGAAAGACTTTGCTCTTCTACTTAGGAACGTTAAAGTTTACTCATTACAGTTCCAGTAAAATCAGTGAGGGTGGAACGTAGGTAACGTATATAGAATGCGGTAACTGCAGTATTTAAGGAAAAACCACACAGGCGTGGTAATAAAACGGAAAAAAACAATGAAACTCTTTTCCAACAAAGAAAATCCCAATTCCACAATTGTTGCAATACAGCTGAACCAAAAACGACAAGAATAACAAAAATATATCTTTAAGTCAATGTTATTACACTCAAAAGAATATGCACGTATAAGAAAGAAGAGTGAGGTATACAAATGTGCGAATTATTAGACTCCACATCGAATTGATACGCGTAAAAAGAACGGCTTCTCACTGTAAGAACAGACCATAATACAAATATTAATATTCTACTTACTTTCAGCAGAATAAGCTGCAAATATAAACCTAGTCGTATTTGTTCCTGACGAAGATTTTTTTTATACCACTGAATCAGTTAAATTCGGCTGTTTTTACATTAATTTCTGTAATATGCATGTCTCTTGATGTTTTACTACTGCTTGTTAGGCAAAAAGTATAGTAACTGTTTCGTTAATTGCGTACAAAAATAATTATAAACAAACATCACTCCTTGGACGGCTTGCCCACCGTTAGGAGCGCCGGTGTCGTTGCAGCTGTCAGTTTTAACAACAACAAAATGTTCAAATATTTGTAAATCTATCGGACCAAATTGCGTGGTCATCAGTCCGTAGATTACAAACTACTTAATCTAATGTAAACTAACCTAAGGACAACACACACAGACACCCATGCCCCATGGAGGACTCGAACCTCCGACGGCGAGCAACGGCGCGCTCCGCAGCGAAGCGCCTTAGACCGTTCGGCTACTCCACAGCGGCTTGTAACAACAGCAGTCAATGTCGCGACTGCACATGTTAGACTGTGGTTGTACCAAACGGATGGGCGTCGCCAGAGCAGTTCACAATTTGCAAAGCGGCATGGGCAGACGCATGCACCGGGCACGGAAACCTACAGTCACAGTGCGTTCTGCTTCCGCAAACAGAAATGAACTGATATAATAGAAATTTTACCATGACAGTGAAAAGGTGGTCACAGAAATGGGTGGTAGCCCGCCAAATCCGGATAACGTCGTGACGCGCCAGTACAGGCCCGTAAAACTCAGGGTGATCGGAGACCCCGACACCCAACCATAAACATAACTGAAGTAACTGGTGGCATTGAAACTACACCTAACTGTGCGAAAAAAGTTAGAAAGCTGTCATTTTTCGCCATCAACTATGAACCACGAGTTGAAATGGGGACAATTTTTAACCTGAAATAAACACATAAATTTAGCGGCGTTGAAGTATTTTGTATGAAATCTTGTAGATAGTTTAAATGAAATGTTCGCAGATTCCCAGTAACTTCGGGAATGGACGAACGAGGTAAGGAGTTATTGCCAGCATTTCCTGCAATAGAGACGTTTCATGTGATATTTATGTGGAAACGTCGTGGTAGCATGTATAATCAGTTTGAAATGAAGTTACTCTACGTACCTGGTATTATTCTCCATTTCCTTAAATTTTAATGTTTTGAAGAAATATGACTTGTTTCGGCGTGTTGCCCTTATCAAGTGCGCCCTTAGATGTTTGTAATAATACTTAATAATTATTTCTTAATATAGGATAATAATATTACAACTGTAATTTCCATTATTACTTACGTCTAGCTGTGATTGACGGACCTTCTGTTCTTATACTATGATTCTCATTATGTAATTGCTTAGTTACACAAATACTCAATATCAACAGTTTTATTACTTTGAACCACAGACATTAACGAAGTGGGTTGGCCTAAGTGTCGTAAAGATACAAATGTTCAAAATGTTCAAATGCTTGTAAATCTATCGGACCAAACTGCGTGGTCATCAGACCGTAGCTTACAAACTACTTAAACCTAGGTAAACTAACCTACGGACAAAGACACACAGCCATGCCCCAGTGAGGACTCGAACCTCCAACCGCGCGCTCCGCAGCGAGGTGCTTTAGACCGCTCGGCTACTCCACGGCGGCACGATACAAATGACTGGACCGTAACTCTAACTAGAAAGGGTAGACAAACGTGTCGTTCCTCAAGAGAGAGAGAGAGCAGCCTTTTTAGGAGATGCAGGGCAACAATCTGGTTGATTGACTGAGATGGCTTTGTAACATTAGCTAAAGTGGCTTTACCATACTGTTACTGTGAACGGCTGAAAGCAGGGGGAATCTATAGTCGTTAGGTTTCCCGAGGAAATGCAGCTCTACTAAGCAAATATATGATGATGGCATCCTGTGCATTCAAATCTCCTGGCGAAGGATAGTACTAATCAGGTAGGGAGGTTACAAAATTTTAAAAGGAAAATGGGTAGGTTGAAGTTAGATACAAAGGTGATTATTGAAGTTGGGTGTGAAGCAGCTGAGAGAGCTAAATACGAAAAAGTCTGCTGGTCCGGATGGAATACCAGTTCGGTGTTACAAAGACTATTCTGTGGCATTGGCCCCCTACTTAACTTGCATTTATCGCGAATCTTCAATTCAACGCAAAGTTCCTAGTGATTGGAAAAAAGCGCAGGTGACTCCCGTTTATAAGAAAGAAAAGAGAACTGACCCACACAATTACAGGCCAATATCGTTTAAATTAGTTTCATGTAGAATTTTAGAGCATATTCTCAGTTCGAATATAGTAAATTTCCTTGAAACGGAAAAGCTTCTTTCCATGAATCAGCACGGGTTTTGGAAACATCGTTCTTGAGAAACTCAGCTTGCCCTTTTCGCACATGACATCTTGCGAGCAATGGATGAATGGCAACAGGCGGATTGTGTTTTTCTCGACTTCAAAAAGGCGTTCGACGTGGTGCCACACTGCAGACTGCTGACGAAGATATGAGCTTATGGAATAGGTTCACAGATTTCTGACTGGCTGGAAGACTTCCTAAGTAATAGAACGCAGTACGTTGTTCTCGACGGCGAGTGTTCATCAGAGACGAGTGTATCGTCAGGCATGCCCCAAGGGAGTGTGATAGGACAACTATTATTTTCTATCTACATAAATGATCTGATGGACAGAGTTAGTTGTAATTTGCGGCTGTTTGCTGATGATGCTGTGGTATATGGGAGGGTGTCGTCTGTAACTGACTGTAGCAGCATACAGGATGACTTAGACAAAATTTCTAGTTGGTGCGAAGAATAGCAGATAGCACTCAATGTAGATAAATGTAAGGTGATGCGCATAAGTAGAAAAAAGAATCCTATAATGTTCGAATACAGCATTAGTAGTGAGCTTCTTGATGCTGTCGCGTCTTTCAAATATTTAGGCGTAACATTGCAGAGCGATATGAAATGGAACGAACATGTAAGGACAGTTGTGAGTAAGGCGGACAGCCGACTTCGGTTTATTGGGAGAATGTTGGGAAGATGTTCTTCACCTGTAAAGAAGACCGCGTATAAAACACTTGTACGACCACGTCTTGAGTATTGCTCAAGTGTTTGGGACCCGCAGAAGATCGGTTTGAAGGAAGAAATGGAGGCGGTTCAGAGGCAGAGGCGAGCCGCTAGATTTGTTACCGGTAGGTTCGACCAATGCGCGAGTGTCACGGAAATGCTCCGGCAACTCAATTGGGGATCGCTGGAAGATAGACGACGTTCTTTTCGTGAATATCTGTTAAGTAAATTTAGAGGGCCGGAATTTGAAGCTGAATGTAGTACGATCTTGCTGCCGCCTACTTACATTTGGCGTAAAGATCACAAAGACAAGATAAGAGAAATTAGGGCTCGTACGGAGGCATATAGGCATTCTTTTTTTCCTCGTTCTATTTGGGACTGGAATAGGAAAGGAAATGCCTAGTAGTGGTACAGTGTACCCTGCGCCACGCACCTTTCCGTGAATTGCGGAGTATGTATGTAGATGTAGATGTAGAAGATGAACCGGATTTCTGATCAGTAAATAGTAAATGTTAACATATTAAAAGAGAGGAAAACATGATCGCGATTTGGAAATTTATATCTGTGGCAGAAAAAGAAGTGAAAATAGTAGGGGAATATGGTCAGGGGAAAAGTAATTAAACAGGAAGCGGACTGGTACAATTTTTTAAATCGAAGAGCAGCCCCCGAGTAAGAGCCCGCAACAGGCTACTGAGGCTCGCAACGCCCATTGACAACCCAACTTGTGACCAAAGGGTCTGGAAACCTCATTGATAGCATCAAAAGCAGAGGATGGTAACGACTACCTATCGACACGAAGCCAGAGAGCATGCAATGCGAGCAGCCAGCAGCCGACAACGAAAATTCTCATACATACACACAGAGAGGCACAGCAGAAGATTCCCATACACGCACATGCAGAATAAAGCACATTCTCACAGGGACAGTGGCGTAACAGAGAACCGTTCATGTTGCCACATTCATAGACACAATGATAAGTTATTAGCATAATAAAAATACTAGCAATATTAACATTATATTAATGAAAATAACATTCAAAAACATGAAATGAAATGCTATTCCTCATGCCTCCGAATGAGTGGGGTTCTGTTGTTGTTGTGGTCTTCAGTCCGGAGACTGGTTTGATGCAGCTCTCCACAATACCCTACCCTGAGCAAGCCTCTTCATCTCCACATAAGAACGACAACCTACATCTGTCTGCATCTGCCTGCTGTATCCATCTCTTGGTCTTCCTCTGCGGTTTTTACCCCACACACTTCCCTCCAACGCTAAATTCACAATTCCTTGATGTCTAAGAATGTGTCCTACCAATCTATCCCTTCTTTTAGTCAAGGTATGCTAGAAATTTCTTTTCTCCCCAATTGTGTTCAGTACCTCCTCATTAGTTACGCGATCCACCCACCTAATCTTCAACATTCTTCTGTAGCACCATATTTCAAAAGCCTCAATCCTCTTCCTGTCCGCACTGTTTATCGTCCATGTCTCATTCCCATACAAGGCAACACTCCATACAAATCTGTTAAACGTCATTTACATGATAAATCAGTCATATTTACAGGACGTAAATTCAACTTAATACCCAGTAAATACAATTACGAACAACATAAATAGGAATGAACACATAGAAAAGGTCAACCAAATGCTACGTTTTATTGGGGGAACACTTAGAAGACGTAAAAGTTCTACATAAGAAACGGCCTACACTACACTTCCGCATCCTATTTCGGTGTATTGCTGTGCATTGTGGGATGCCCACCAAGTGCGACTGACGGACGATTTAGAGAAAGTTCAGAAAAGGGCAGCTCGTTTTGTATTACCGCTACATGGTGAAGAAAGTGTCACAGAAATGATGCACAATTTGGGGTGGAAAACATTAAAATAAATTATTCGTTGCAGCGAATTATCACCAACTTCCTCTTCCGAATGTGAACTATTTTTGTTGACACCCACCTACGTAGGACGACATGACCATAATAAGAGAAATCAGGACGAAAACGGAGAGATTTAGGTGTTATTTTTCCCCGCGCGCATAAGAGAATGGAACGATAAAGGTATATTATAAAAGCTGTTCGTTGAACATTCTGCAATCCATTTGATAGTGATTTGCGCAATATTTATATAGATGGGGCGTCGCTGTTAGATATGAAGTTTTCAAATGAAACTGAACATATTGCTCAAATTATTGCATAGGCCGATTTTCTTTTTAAAACTACCTTTCAATGCGGTTAACTCTCTGCATTGTAGAACAAATTACACCACTTCACGTCTCTCAACTCTGTCATTTCTTTACAAAGACGCCTGAGCCCATTACCTCCACCATTCAAGCGGTAACTACGTATTGTAGGGTGTCGATTGGAACCCTTTTTCTAATTTCATTCATATAGCGTTGACTGCTATGTTAATGCAAACTTATCACGTCAATTTTGTCAAACTGTTGTTCTTAAAATATGTTCCTCCACTGTCGCGAGCAAATAGAAACCAGGAAAATAGCATTGTAAATCAATACAATTAACTCTTAATCTATACAGTTACCGCCATTAGGAAAATACATTAAAATGTACCTTACAACTGTTTAGAATTGCATAACGAAGTTTGAAATCCAGTGTTATTAATTTATAAATAAACAACATTCAGGTATATTAGGAAACATGTGAATATTTATAAAGCAATAAGTCGTTTGCCTTTTCGGACAGTCGTTTCCTTTATTTAGCTAGCCTGCGGGGAGGTGAGGAGGTAACCACTGTTTTGTGTGATTAGATGCAGTCCTGCACAAACTTCATATCGGATTAGCACATTACTTAATGAATTCAATGGTTGATTTATTAAAATCGTTTACTTCTCCTGAAGTTTTTACCGTCTACAGTAGGTAGAGGGGCAATGCAGTAACTCCTTGACCGGAGTTTTTTTTTTCTTTACACACGACCTGTTTCCTGTCCTTTCTTCTGGTGTTTCTATACGTTTCTTTTGTTTGCCCATCTGTGGAAGACCTAAGCATTTGTTATCTTGCTTGTCCATCTAGTTTTCAACTTTCTTATCTACAAAACTCCAGAATGCTTCGATTTTTCTAAGTTCCAGTTTACCGGCAGTTCATGATTCGCTACCGTACAGTTCTATGTTCAAAACGAAGTTTACGGCCAATATTTACACACCTTCTCTTGGCAAGGAATTCCGTTTTGCCTGTACTAATATGATTCTGTAGCACTGCACAATAATTGGTCATCATGTTCAATGTATTCTGGGAATTCAAGGGTTTGGATGTTGCCTTTTGTCCATTTTTCACAGTTCATTCGTGGAAACGGCATGATGAGTTACGCATGAGCGACGTTTTTCAAATTCTTTATTTCATGGCGGAAAGAAACATTTTTGTTCGAAATCAGATAACGTTGTACAGTTTTGTAACAAATCATGCCTGTGTGTGCGTTAACATCTCACTATTCTGCACAACCATATAAGACTAAACATGGAAATCATCTTCATTGGCGCAACTACTCTGCAAATTGTCGAAGAGTTTTCATTGAACCATTTGAGACTATATCTCTAGCGTTCTATTCTCGAATTCTGCGCGGGGGAAACGATAATCTAAATCAAGCTCTGATTTTATTATGATGATCACATTTCGCTTCGTATGTGTATCGAACAAATTATTTCCGAAGTTAGAGGAGAAATACAAAGAAACAATCCCTGAGACGGATTTTCGTCTCGAATTTGTCAAAGACAATAATGATAAATCTGAAACACAGAATTAAAATTTTTGGTGCATCCAGCTCTTTCTCTCCCATATCTCAGTTCGTTTCCACACTTTGTCATGAATCGTACAAACATTTATGTACCAAGTGAATTAATTCTTTATTTCATGGCGGAAAGAAACATATTTACCGCACAACAAATTTTAATTCTATGCTTCAGATTTATCATTAGAGGAGAAAGTTGGAGACTTCGTGGTAGATTTCGTCGCAAAAGAATCTTTGTTTAAATGTGTAGTACAACTGGTCTTCTATCTTTCCCGTGACAATGTCTTCCCAATATAGCGAAAATAAGGTACATAACGAGCTACCCTTCTTTAACTTTAGAGTATCCTTCTTCACACTTTTCTAGTAGGAATCTCATGACGCGCAGCAATGTTTCGCAGACACTCGCTGTGTGCGCTGACTCATTCGTGACATTGTTCCATTTTCCATCTGTTCTAACAATAACGCGACGTCTGTGGTGGTTGTTTGAAATAAAACTGGAATATTTGTAAACAACAAAGTGCATTTTTCAGATGTGACCCTGTGTTTCTATTGCATTGAATTCCAATATTGATGAAATTTCTACCTTAGAAACAACAGGAATGTCAATGTCTGTGTAAAATTTCGTTCGGTGCATGATGGAGGGTACTTAACTTAGAGGATTGTACAAAATGCGTAGTTTTGCTCCGATCTTTATGAATATTTGCACACTTTACCTTTAAACCAAGGGGAAGATCACTGGGCACATAAATGTTTGTACGATACATGACAGAATGTACCTTACAGAAAAATTTGTCGAGAGAGGGAAAGGTGGAAACGAACAGAGATATGAGAGAGAAAGAGCTGGATGCATAGAGAGGGGGGAAGGGGGCCGGCCGCGGTGGCCGAGGGTACTGAGGCGCTCCGGTCACGGTCTGCACGGCCACTACGGTCGGGGGTTCGAATCCCCCCTCGGGCATGGATATTTGTGCCGTCCTTAGGATTAACTAGTTCATAAGTAGTTTGTAAGTTTAGGGACTGATGACCCCGAAGTTAAGTCCCATAAGCTATACAAACATTTGGAACATTTTTTTTTTGGGGGGGGGGGGGAAGGGGATGTGGACTACGAAAGTGTAGGATAAATAATCACCCGGGCAACGCCGGGTCTACAACTAGTCAATAAATATTTCTAAGTTATCGCATAGTTTAATAGATTTAAATGGTCTTAAGTCAGAAATATACATCGTGCAGTGAAATAAATAGTCGGTATTAACTTCGTGGCTAGTTTGCGGGTTAAATAAGAAGAAAAATTGAATGTATTTTGCGGAATTATCATAGACTGTGATCTTATCAAATAGATTTACGACGGAACATCACACCATCTCATTTGAACTGATATTTTAATATACATACATATTTACAGTGAATTTACTTGTGCAAACTTTTACTCGGAGTTTTACCTTTGAACTGTGAACCTAACGTGTGTAGATATGCAACAGCAAAGTTTGTTTGAGTAACGCTTTAGAAGTGCGTGTTTCGAACTGTGAGTAACAACTCGTGTGACTAAAAAAATGTTCAAATGTTTGTAAATCTATCGGAGAAAACTGCGTGGTCATCAGTCCGTAGCTTACAAACTACTTAAACCTAGGTAAACTAACACAGACACACATGCCCCAGGGAGGACTCGAACCTCCACGGCGAGCAACCGCGCGCTCCGCAGCGAGACGCTTTAGACCGCTCGGCTACTCCACCGCGTCTCGCGTGACTCTAAATACAGATTGTGGATAGGTTAAGGTGGTACAATTGCGATCATTTCGGATAAATGACATTGTAACTGGAAATATATTGAGAAAAAAATAATTTTAACTATTTCACTTGTTGTTGGATGTTTCATGAACACCAATATTAGGCAATTACAAATGTTGGCGTAAACACAAAAATAGGTTACACAATTCAGAAAAATCGATCAAAAATATACCACACTAGTTACAATTGAGATCACTACCTAGTCAAATTTTGATCACAGGCATCTTCTACATAAAGGCCCTTTTCCCTAAGTCACCAACGTATACTTCGTGGAACGAAACATTGCATTTTTGGCAGTGAATCCAGACTCCATTAACTAGAAAATTTATAAGAGCGCGTTAGACTAAGTAGCTTCACTTACCTTTTAACAGGAAAAAATTCATATCTCCGTAGCACAAAGTGGAGTACTCTTGGAAAAGGCGGGAGGAACCGTAGAAAGCTGCCACACAAAGGCAAGTGATACTGTAGAATTACATTGAAAATTTTATTTAGTAAAAAAATATATCTGCTACACTCTTCGCTGACCACCGCTTTCACTGGCAGCTAAGTACGTTCTTCATATATTTTTGATGTTCATCTATCTTTTACGAGCTGCCCAGAACGCAGTTGTGCACTTCGTCTTTTATATTTTATCCTTCGCTGAGATTAGACGTACATCAGGGACTTACTTACTACCAAATGTAAGAGCGTGAGTTCGCTTTTCTCTTTAAATATGATGAAAAAATAGTTGGTACAATTAAAATGTTTTACTTATTTAAAATGACCCACCTTTTAATGATTCATGAAGTGTTTCTATTTTTCCAGCAGTAATCTTGATTATGTAACATGATGCTTGGAGCCATTGTTGGACTTGTATCTATAATTTACTAGAAAGTTCTAGATATCATTATATGTAACTTTCATGAATTTGACTTTATAGTAATGCCTGCAAGGAAATCTTCGGAATTAAACGAAATCCGATTGATTTAAAGCCATTTGTCCAAAAGTTAACTTAATATTTTTTCACGGTCATTCAGTTAGCATAATCCGCTCTAAGTAAATCAAGTATCATCTTACATAATGCAACAAGAGTATTACAGCCTTATCTGCTACGATCCAAACATCTTGAAGCAAATATGTTGGTAAGAACGGTCATCGCGGAATCTGTTAGTTTCTTTTATGCAATATTGTGCTCAGGTGTTGCTTTTATTCCAAATTACCACCGCCGCTAAACTTTAAAGTCAGATTCCACCTTTTTTTTGTTTTTTTTTTTTTGTTTTGTTTTTTTTTTTTTTTTTTTTTGTTTTTTTTTTTTTTTTTTTGAGTCCGTTAGATATATAATTATTTAAATGTGCTTGATCTGTCAAAGTGCTTCTCCGTAACATTACAACGCGAGTGAAACTTTAAAAGCGGCCCCGAACATCAACAACCACTCCAACACCTGACGGAATTAAAACAAACAAACAAAGAAAAGCCCAATATCACAATACCAACGCTACGAGGCTGACAAATCATTTTGATCGTAATTGTACCACCTTACCCTATATGAAACGTGTGATCTAAAAGACAGTATAATTAAATCAGACTGTCTAGCTGCTGCTCAATATCGCTAGGCCAGGAACTACATTATCTCTAAGTTTCAGTACTTGACGTAAAGATGAACACAAACTTTAATTCTCTTGAATTAAATCCGTTCAAATTTTTATGACAATATTTAAGCAATTTCATGAAGAATAGTCTCGGGAAAGCAATCTCTTGTGACGAGTCAACTTGTGCCCATACCAAATAAAATGGAAACGAACATGCATTGATGCATAGGTATGTGTGATACATATTCGGGGAACGTTACAGATTCTAAGCATTCTAATTCCTATCGTGATTAATCGTGTCTGCAACTTTCCAGACTTCGGTGTACAATAATTGGAGTTCTTTATGGAAATAAAAGTGGCGCCCAGGGATTATAGCTACAAAAAAAATCGCACCGACATGTTTTACTGCCCACTTTAGATTTGTAGTTTTATAAGTTTTTGCTATCATTTTGGAGCAATATAAAAATCTAAATAAAAAAAATTAATCAATAAGAGTGTTTGAAACCCTTTTAGGAAAAAAATCAAAGAAGTGGCAGGTTCCGAACCACTGGCCTTTAGCATCGTAGTCAAACACATTTTTTTTTCTTTTTTTCATCTGGCAGATCTATGGTTCGCGGTCGTTCGTTCAATTTGTTCGTGGATGTTCGTTGAATGCCCTTGGTTCAGCATTTTTATTACAGAGGGTGTTCAGCCCCGTGACCGGGCGCGCTGAGCCACTTCACCTTGCTCACTACGCTGCAGCAATCAATCAAGAGATGAGTCCTTTAATCTCATACTATTGATGGCCGTTGTTAATTGATGCTAATATGGCATTTTAGACAGTACATTATTATTTATCGTACGAAGAACTAAGTGTTTTTGGTAATTCTTCAGTGCGCCATTGCTTTGAAATGACAACGTGTAAGTTACAATAAGAAAATCATCAAATACGCAACGTAAGATGGCGTATGCCCGAGAGAGTTCTGGGCGAGGAATGTCACGTGACATCTCCAAACGGCTGGTTTTCGTTAATTCAATGGAGAGTGTCGAATCTCCGTTATTTTTGCAAATATGTCTCAACCGATATGAGATATGAAAAAAGCAAAAGGGAGCTACGTTGTAGAGAATTTTCTCATTCACCAATCAGGTTATTCAATTTTCGTGTCAGATAAATGGTTCCTTAGCAATTACAATTATATTACCAATGGCGTCTTTTGGTATTACTAACGAATTTTTTGTCCGAAAAATTTGAAAAATGGATGTTCTGGTCTCCGGCGGCCTATAATCATGTCTGTAAAATTTGGTGGCGAACGGTTGAACGGTTCGTCTTAGAAATAGGGAACACGTTACGGACAGACAGACATCCCAAAATCGCCGTTATTTTTGCAAATATCTTTGAAACGCTACGAGATATAAAAAAAAATAATAAAAATAACCATGAAAGAACAAAGTTGTAGAGACTTTTCTCCTCTACAATTTCGGTTATTCAATTTTCGTGCCAGATGAACAGCTAATCCTTTATTTTTATTTAAATTTCGAGCTGCAAAAGACGATCGCAAAGGCCCACTTTTAGTGTTACTACCGTAACCTAAAGTGGGCAAATAGAAATATATGTTCATTAGCGTTCACACGAATCTCGCATCAGAGACATGCGGTGTGAACCCTGTAATTTAAGGCAGCACCGCCACGATTACACGCATTCGAGTTAAGTACGGACGTGAGATAAGGGCGCATTCCTTTAGAGAAATCCGTCGCTAAAGCCGACAGAGGAGGGGGCCTCTTCTTCGGCTGACGGGTGGCTTAGGAGCGCCCAGCTCGGTGGGCAATCTGAGCGGAATTTGCGTCGCAGGGGCTGCACCGTCTCGATTTATCGCCGGGATAAGCGCGGAGGGCAATCCAATCTGGTGGCGCGCGGACCGAGCCATGGGCGCTGCCCCCGTGGGTGGGCCACCCGCTCAACACGCCCTTATGACGTGCCGACAGGTATCTGCCAGCGCCGCCTAACCACCTGCTGTGTGCTGTGTGTGGGGGGTCGCATAATGCTGATGAGGGAGCGTCAACGAGGGAGAACGCCGACTGTGGGAACCGATCAGCCTACCGACGCAGCTCCTGAGCCGGCTGCCTGTGCACAGTCTCACCACAGTCTAACATATACATATATATGTGGCGTCTGTTCCGAAAGAACAGACGACACTTCTGATCCTGCAGTTGTTATTATTTAATATTCACAACTGATGTCATATATTGTGTGAATATTAAATAATAACAACTGCGGGATCAAAAGTGACGTCTGTTCTTTCGGAACAGAGGCCACATGTATATATACAATATGCCGGTGACGGACAATGATCCTATCGTTAGTGGGGAGGGGGGAGGGTAAGTTTGAAGCCCTTACTCTTACGGGAATTAGTTTCATAACTACGAGTTTGAGTACTGTGGGCAGGGCGAAGCTGGGAATTTGTATCTGACGGGACGCGTGCTTAGGTAGTCCTTGCAGGTGCGGTGATCTAGGGGTCAGCGCAACTGCCTAGAAAGCAGGAGACCCGGGGTTCGAATCCCGGCTGGGTACACATTTTCAGCTTTGCCCAATCGCAGTTGATAACATATACAGTCACGACACTGACAGGGGTCAGCGCAACTGCCTAGAAAACAGGAGACCCGGGGTTCGAATCCCGGCTGGGTACACATTTTCAGCTTTGCCCAATCGCAGTTGATAACATATACAGTCACGACACTCACACAGATTTTTGTTATATGCTGCGATAGCAGCGCTCCAAGCTGCCGGCAAGCTACCTTTCTGAATACAATTGTTTTTGAGAGCGAATAGTATCGTTTAGATTGACTTCAGTATACTTTTTTCATTAGGGAGCGTACGTAGTGCCTTATAAATAAGTAATAATTAATAAGTAATAATTAATAAGTAATAATTTAAAAATAGATTCCCATTTGTCTTTCTTGGGTTTCGTAAGATCCCTGACAAGGTACGAAATGGTACATTGCAAGACAGTTAATCTACAGAATGAAACTTTCACTCTGCAGCGGAGTGTGCCCTGATATGAAACTTCCTGGCAGATTAAAATTGTGTGCCGGAACCGGAACCTGGGACCTTTGCCTTTCGCGGGCAAGCACACTGCCGACTGTGCTATCGCCACACGACTCACGATGCCGCCTCACAACTTTACTTTACCGCACACTCGGTAGTGCGCTTGCCCGCGAAAGGCAAAGGTCCAAGGTTCGAGTCCCGGTTCCGGCACACAATTTTAATCTGCCAGGAAGTTTCAGTTAATTTACAATTATCCTGTAGCATACGGGCTTAAAATGAATAATTTCTATTTGTATTAAAAATAAGAATGCCTAGGAAATATCAGGAGACATGTCCTTTAGCAGAGAGACGTCAATTTCTATGCAGGAACGTTAAATATTCTGCGTTAGAATGCCAGTACAATCGGTGAGGGTGGAACATAGAAAACGTATATAGAATTCAATAAATACGGTATTTAACGTACCTAATAAACCATCACATCTGTAGCTTAAGAAAAAACGTTACAGACGTGCAATATAATGATAAAATCAACCAAACTGTTATCCAACAAAGACGAACCCAATTCCACAATTGTGGCTACATCTGAACCAGAAAAAGCAAGAATCATCAAAACATTGGTTTTTTAAAGCTAAAGTAATTATACTTAAAAGAATATGCACGTATAAGAAAGACGAATGACGTGTAAAAATGTGAGAATCATTAGACTCCATACGAATTGATACATATCAAAAACTGGCTGTCATAATAAGAACAGCCCATAATAGAATTATATTATACCATCATGTTTATATGCAACTTACTTTTGTCGGAATAATCTGCAAATATACACATATTCGTAAGTATTTACAGAGTTGTTCTTTATACCAATGAATCATTTAAATTATGCTGTTTTTATATTAATTATCGTATTATGCTTGTCTCTCGATATTTTAATAATGCTTGTAACGCAAAAATTATAGTAAGTATTTCGTTAATTACGTACAAAGGCTATTATAAACAAACATCACTACTCGAGCGGCTTCCACACCGCTAGGAGCGCTAGTGTCGTATCAACTGTCAGTTGGTAACAACTTTTATAGCAGTGAGTGTCGCGACTGTGTATGTAAGACTGTCGATTCACTCCACTGAGAGACAAATCAAACAAAGTCTTCATTATTTACGTAACTTGTTCTATCAATGTCCTTTAGACAGCACTTTTTATGTGTTTCGTCGGGTGTATTCCTTTCACACGAAACGCATTAGTTGCTGAAAATCTCTGCAGCAATACGTGAGGTAGCTGTCTGTGTGATGTGGTACCAGTGATCTCTATACTACCTGAATGTACGAGGCGCGTCTAGAAAGTAAGTTCCGTTTCAATTTATCTCCGCTGCAGCGGTGCGATTCCAGTTCCGCACATGCGCTGTAGACGATGTGTATCAAGGAGAAGAACGTGCGCCATTTGGAGATCGCTGTCAGTTACGTACGCTTTGTTGTGCTAATTTGCGATTTTTACGGACCAAATGCGATGAGTGATTCGATAGTGAGAAGATGGGTCCGACAGTTCAGTGGCGGGCGTAGTGACGTGCTCGACGAACGAAGTGGGTTACTTACTTTCTGGACGCGCCTGGTACATCTTCTGTCTGTGGTGACAGCGTTTATGCGTGCTACTGTCTGTTTGTTTACATCGTCCGCCATCTTTCAGTTAGTATAGAAACTTTCTCTCGCTATTCCTAAAGTGTACGTTTTGCATTTGAAATGGTTATTTGATGCTGTGCATAAAACTGTACGAATCGGTGGAGCAAGGAAAGTGATTTAACTTTCCACAGGTAAGAAGTGACTGTCAAGACATGATCAGAATTTCGTAATTATATTGCGAGTTATTTCGTATAGTACAGTGTTTGTTCTGTTTTGAACAGGTTTCCTTTGCAAAAATAAGACCTGTTTGGCTATGTAATGCAGGAAATAATCTTCAATTTCGAAAAAATGTTAAAAGTATACAGTTGTGGATAACCACACTTACGTTTAAGTAAATTTTATTACGTTCCTTCTGGTGAGGAAGGTGAAGTAGTCATTGAAATTGCTTTAAACTGTTCCTTACGCTGGGGAAGGGCATTGTTTTGTTTTAAGTTTCGTTTTTTCTTTGCATTCGTTGTATCTATATTCACATTTTTATGCATTCTATTATGTTTCTTCTGATGCAAATGTTGAGTGCCTATCGCTAAACGTCACGTATGTATACATTCTAGTTCCGTTACGTCCGTTGTGGCTATCTATATTCATGTTTAAATAAATCCTATTACGTTTATTTCAATGCAGAAGGTGAGTTCGTATCGGGAAACTCGTAAAATACGTAAATAAGACTTCCTTATCTGTTATATTTACGACACTGGATTACACTTATGTATCATGAACATAAAACGAAATTTTGAGTTCCTTGCTTTAATGTTATCATGGTCATGTTAACCATCGTCAAGAATCTAAATACTTTCCGCCGAAAACAATTTCTGCACTTCGAAGTGAAATGTTATAGCTAGTTTCTTGACTAACTTTATTTGCAATATTGTTTGTTAAGCTTATGGGACTTAACTACGGGGTCATCAGTCCCTAAACTTACAAACTACTTATGAACTACTTACGAACTAGGACGGCACAAATATCCATGCCCGACGGGGGATTCGAACCCCCGACCGTAGTGGCCGTGCTGACCGTGACTGGAGCGCCTCAGTCACCTCGGCCACCGCGGCCGGCTCTTGACTAACTGCAACATGGTGCCGGTGGCAGACGACGGCAGGTTTTGACAGTCAGAGATCGCCATCCAGGTAGTTCTAATGTTCAAATGTTTGTATAGCTTATGGGACATAACTACGGGGTCATCAGTCCCTACTTATGAACTAGCTAACACTAAGGACGGCACAAATATCCATGCCCAAGGGGGGATTCGAACCCCCGACCGTAATGGCCGTGAGGACCGTGAATGGCGCGCCTCAGTCCCCTCGGCCACCGCGACTGGTCATCCAGGTGGTACTGTGCGAGAGATAAAAGAGGGGTGCACAAATTCCCCTATTACCTTGCTTGCCCCTATCTCCACTGCAACTATTCAAGCAGGTTAGCGTGAAGTGTCGTAAACACAAGAGTGCAGGTGTACCGAAGCGCACTGGGTTAATGCGGCTAATTGAGCTCCCACAAGCCCGGCCGTCTTGGCTTTCCGTAAACGTGGCAAGCTTCGCGGAACCCATCCAGCTTGCTGCTCTTGAAAACAGGTTGCGCTGTCAAGTTGGCGTAACTGTAGACCAGCCAGGTACTTAGCACTTGTCGCAACAGTTGGAGCAACAATACGAATAAGTCCAACTTCAGCGAGAGTGAGAAAAAATTAATAGCTACTGAATACATAGTAATATAGAAACACAGAACAAGTCACGCATGGAAAAGGTTTCGTGTGTTTATGAGGCAGCTTCGAATAAATCGTTAGTTGTGTCGCAAAGCAAACAGAGTAAAAATCTATTAAGTACGAGAACCTATGGTATGTTACGAAATGTTTGCAAATGTGACCATTAGCTGAAACGGTACAAAGAGTTAGTGACTGACAAGTATGTGAAAATGTGTGCTAAGGATCTGAGGCCATTTAGCAGAACAGGTGGAGATTGATTTCTAAATTTAGGACAGACACTGATTCGCATCGGGAAAAATACGGGTCAGTTGATAGTAAAAAATCTTATGCCTTCTAGAGTGACAGTAGCCAGAAAGGTCCAAACCTTAGCTGATAAAGTACGCAACAAAATGCTCCCAGCTCTGGTGCATGTGATTCGTTCTGGTACATGTGCAATTACAGTTGATCTAGGAACAGACAATTACAAAGAGGTGCACTACACATCCATCATAAAGCATTACATAATCTCCGACTGGGGTTTGAATAAATTTGTGCATTTCCTGAATGCCCAAAACCTTCTAAGCGAGTTGGAAGAAAGCTTAGAAGTTATAGGTGTTTCTCGTGAAGACATAGCCTAAATTACTTTTGTCACAGACCAGAGCAGTACTATTGTTAAAGCCCTCGAGACATATAAATGTCTTCCATGCATGACTCATTTTATAAACATAGTCTTGAAACATATTCTGAACTAACAGTTTTTGAAAGAAAATGTCCCACATATATTAGCCGTTCTCAATACAGTGCGGACTACGGTTTCCTATTTCAGTGGAAGAAGTCTCTGTGTGAGATTGCTTCCAACCGAGCGAGGTGGCGCAGTGGTAACACACTGGACTCGCATTCGGGAGGATGGTGGTTCAAATCCACCTCCGGCCATCCAGATTTAGGTTACTCGTGATTTCCCTAAATCATGCGGGGATGGATCCTTTCCCATCCTCACCCAAAACTCCAAGTCTTCGAAGGGACATTAAACCCTAAGCTTTCTTCCTCCTCCTTGCATTGTATGTATCTTTAAAGCAGCTTGTTTCAACTCGTTGGAATAGTTATTTTGACATGCTTCTATCAGTACATTCTCAGACAGATACAGTTAAGGCTGTCTTAGATAGCGAAGGTGCCTGCAATAAGATGTTGATTACGACCGCCATATAACTGGCAAGCTTATAGCGTTTCTTAAACCATTGAAGGATGCCACAGTTGATTTAGAGTCTGACAAGGAGGAAACCTTACATTTCGTTCTACCGTGGTTTTATGCCTTAAAAGGCACCTACTATTTACAATCATTAAGACCAACACAGGCACAATCTAAAATGTGAACGAAATATGCTGGCATGATTGGCTTCAGATGCAGACCTTTAGGCTTTCAAAAACCTGGTTCATAGTCGCCGCTGAATTCCTAGTAATTTGGTTTCTAGATAAAAAATATACGAAAAATATGCTTCGATTTGGTTAAAATACATTTTTGGAATACAAAATGAAGTATTTTGTGAATATCATATGTATTCAGAAAACCAGTAAAATACATCCTGGAAAAGTAATTACAGTTTTGTATAACTGGTGTCATACTTGACTGACTAAAGTTACATAATGTAGAGTGGAGTATAATGGTTATCCTTATCTTGTTTGTGCAAAAGATTTCCAATTTCAGTGTTTCTACTGCTTCCTACACACAACTTATTGGAGAAGTGATCTGATGATGCTTCGAATTTAGAATAGTCAGTAATTCACGATTAGTGAATTTGCAGAGAAAACCTTACATGTCTAAAATAATAGGTGTGAAAGACACGCCTAAAATGTAGAAAAGACAAATTAAATCTAATATTTTGACCTGAAGTGAATACATATAATAGTGACAAACGTCTTTTAATGCCCAGATAAAATAGGTAACAACTTTTCATTAACTTACTTAACATGACAATGATGCGCGCAATCTAAACTGCTACGTGGCGTAGTACAGCAGTGAGACGGGCAGGCAACAGATTCCCGTAGCCTGCTTGGGTTGGGATCAGCTCGGCTTGCCCAATAGTGCAGCAGCCCAACACCTCCTAGAAGACAAGACTTCACAACAGGCCGTTCCACGTCACACCGAGAGGCCGCCAACGTCAGCTGATTGGCCGACCGCTACGAGGCGGTGGGTTGTGCCCCAACGGCCAGTCAGTCAGCTAGCGTTTGCGGCATCTCGGTGTGACGTCGCACGGCCTGTTGTGAGGCCTTGTCTTCTATGTGGTGTTGAGCATTCTGTCCGTTCTGTTGATAACGGCCGGCCGTGGTGGCCGAGGGGACGTAGTGGCGCTTGAGAAGCGGTAGCGTGAGGGCGTCCGGGAGTGTGCTCACAATTTAAAGCGTTCACAAGTCGCGAACAACTCTTTCTTTCGTGTTAAGTATTAACGCGTTGTGCAGTATCGTCACTTAGTGTTCTGGTGCGTGTGTTGTGTAAATGTTAGCGGTCTCGGCCGCTAAAACAACTGTAAGTATTGAAAGGAGGTGCACTCTGCGTTTTGAGTTTGATAAGCAACCAGGAATAAACAACCGAGCTCGCTAGAAATTCATGATTGGGTCACCAGTGTTTTTGGAATCGTCTCTGAACAAGTACATACCGCTTATTACGATTTGGATGAATACTGCTTTTACATCAAGTTACTGAAACCCGTTCAACTGGACAAAATCCTGATGAAACACGGAACATCTGCTCAATTTCGACATCGAGACTCAACGGTAAATACAGTTTCCATCTCTAATACCGGTATTGAATATAAGAATGGTCGCGTTTTCAATTTGCCGCCAGAAGTAAAAAACTGTTATCTTAGAGAGGTGTTATCATGTTATGGCGATATTAAACAAATTAGAAAGGAGCGATGGTCAAATCAACATAAACGTCAGTGTTTCAGTGGAATAAGATCAGTAGAAATGCACGTTAGAACTAATATTCCCTCTCATATTACTGTGGGTACAGGGCTCATGTGACATATTCTGGTCAGGAAGAAACGTGTTACATCTGTAACCAAAGCGTATATATGCGTCAGGATTGCCCGAAAAAACCGGTTATATTAAGAAACAACTTGCAGCAACGCAAAAAACTGACGTTAGCTGAATTAGTAGCACCCACTCGGGAAGTTGATGAACCAACACCCAGTAGCAGGTTTCCTGAGCAACCACCTGTCGTTCCGGCAGACTTTCTACCACTGACACCAAAATTAAACGTAGATCAGGTGCCCACTAAAGTTATTACCCCAGTTGTAGCCCAGTCCATAACTAACAAACGTAGACGGACCTCTGACGAAAGTAGTGTGGATGACAAATTCGAATATTCGTCACAGGATAACAGGAAAAACACCGTGTTAGAAACTAAAGTTCCTACACTCGGTACGGACACAGAGATTTCAAACAGTTCTAGTATCGGATCCGAGCCGCAGCAACGGGAAGAAATTCCATCACCCGTGCTGCAAACATCAGTAGAAGAAATAGAGCACGTAGACCTAGGGACACCACACAAACCCGACACTGTTGTTAGTGGAGCGCAACAAACCGAACCACTGATAGTAAACAACCCGGACTGTGATACTGTTGTCAATACACAAACTGCGCCAAGTCAGAGCAGCGTCCAAAACAGAGCGGACGTAAACATAAACAGTGATGCGGAAATGGAAAGCGAAGCAGGAAGTGGCGAGCCGGCGAGGCCGCAGCCTGCCGCTGCGGTGGCCCGACAACTGTCGCACTCTGATATGGGGCTGGACGTCTGCAGCGAGCCGCCCACCTCGCCTTCTGCTGTTGGTTTCACCAGCAGTGGCAGGCGTAGAAGTAAAGTACAGCCGAAACTCAACGCTGCGCGAAAGAAAAATAAAAACGCTGACAAGACTCATACTAAGAAAGCAAGTGGCAAAGCATCAATGGATTCGGACGCGGAAGGGGGAAAAGTAAAAAAGTAGTGCTTTTCTGGACTAGTTAGATGCAGGTATATAAAGTTGTAACCCTGAACATCAGTAGAATCACTTCTGACCTGAAACTCGCGGCCTTCAAACAGTTTGCTTACGAATCTGAAGCCGATATTTTGCTGTTACAGGAGGTGGTAACAACGAACCTCCGTATATCGGGCTTCAACACAATAGAAAACATAGCCCTGGAGAACAGTACCGGTACTGCAGTTTTAATTAAAGACGGTATTCCATTTCGAAAGATTGAAAAATTGGAATCCGGTTGAGGTATAAGTCACTGTGGTTAATTTATACGCTCCGTCGGGGAATTCTAATAAAACAGAACGTTCCAGATATTTCAAGGAGGAGATTATCTACCTTCTAAGGAAAAACCCGCAATACATATTGTTAGGTGGAGACTTTTACATGCGAAAGATCAGCATCCTCATTTCAGTTCCTGCAAAGAGCTGCACGAACTTGTAAAACATACAAAGCTGCAGGACGTGTGGGAAGTGAAGTACCCCCCACTGGTGAGATTCACCTACTTCACCGCCCACTCATGCAGACGCCTTGACCGCCTATATGTGACGGATAACATTAGTAACAGGGTTCGCGCCGCGGAAGTAATCCCTGCAGTATTCTCTGACCATTGTGCGCTTGCTGTAACACTTGGATAAACAGCCCACCAAACTATATAGATCACAATGGATGATTAATATCTCGCTGTTGCAAGACAGAGAATTAGAAGACGACTTCAGGGACACATGGAACGTTTGCCTCAGATCCCTCAGCCGCTATCAATCCAAAGTAGACTGGTGGACAAATCACGCAAAACGAAAACTTCGTCAGTGTGTGATTACGGCAGACAAAAAGCTAGGGAAATAAAAAACACCACAGAATTTTATTATTCTATATTAAGAGAGCTCTATGATAAATCGGACAACAATGGAACGCATTTCCAACAAATCAAGAGCATGAAAGCAAAATTACTTAGTATCAAGCGCCAACAGTTATAGGGTCTGAAAATAGTCCAAATCACGCTCTCTGGTAATTGAAGAGATAACGTCTCCGTACCATTTAATTAAACATAATACTAACCGAAGACGGACGTTCATTGATGAGCTATTGACGTCAAATGGTAGACTGCTCGTAAATCAAAACGACATAGTACAGGAAATACATCAACATTATAGAGAAATGTATTCTCGGGGACACGTCGATGAGGGTGCAGTAGGTGAATTTCTTCAAGTACTTACTCCGGAAATTAATTATGACGATAACAGTGACATATTAACTGCATTTATAAACGTGAAGTTTTAGATTTCATTTCAAGGTCGCCGCCCAACAAATCCCCTGGACCTGATGGGTTGCCAAAAGAATTTTATTGTAAATTTTGGTACCTTATAGGACCCACTTTTACGGATATTTTAAACGAAATATTAAAAGGTGACGTAGTTCCTAAAGAGTTTAAGGAAGGGAAAATTGTTTTAGTTCCAAAAAACAGGGGACGAAAATGCATCGACAACTTCAGGCCTATTACTTTGCTGAATTGTGATTATAAAACCATCGCCCGGGCAGTTGCCAGTAGAATGAATCTTCCCATAAGTAAAATTATTGGAAAACACCAATCCTGTTTCCCTGCAAGAACTGTCATGAACACAATTTCTGCCTACAGAGATGTCATATCCATAACCTCCGTTACAAGTATAAAGTGCGCACTATTTTTATAGATTTTAATAGAGCATTTGATCGGGTGAATCACCAATACCTGGAAAAAGTAATGAAGTTAGTAGGCCTGGAAGAAAGAGTTTTAAAAGTGGTACGGAATTTGATTACAGGGTGTGACGACTAAAATACCTGTCTATGGGCAATTAACTGGGGCTATAAACAGTGAAAGCGGGGGTCCCACAGGGCAGTCCTCTCTCTATGCTGCTGTATGTGCTCTCCTTGGAGCCAATACTCAAAAGTGTTACCACGAAACTCTCTGGGTTACAGCTTTCGGGTGTTAAATTCACTACAGGGGCGTATGCTGATGATGTGGGAGTGCTACTAGGAACAGTAGATGAGGTCACAAGCCTAAAAAAGGACTTTGACTCCTACTGTGCAGCTTCAGGTGCAAAAGTTAACACGGGAAAGTGTAAATTAGTAAATATCAGAGGGTTCGACGACGTAGCCGTGCCATGGGCACAAACCGTCGGACAGCACAATACTTTAGGGATCATCGTTGATAAATGTCCATTAAAAATAGCGGCCCTGAAGCCCTGAACTGGAGAGCGACAGTTAACAAAATGCAAGGGACTACTTTAGAAGCAACCTGGCGATCACTAAACCTTATTGGAGCCGTGAGGATTGTTAACACCTATCTATTGTCCATAGTATACTATGTGGCTCAGATTTTCCCGATTCCAAAAGTACAGGCAAATAAAGTAATGCAGTTAGCAGACAGGTACGTGTGGAGAGGAAACATTTTTAAGCTCACACCCGAAACATTAACAAAACCAAGATTGACTGGAGGACTCGCACTCACTGATATTCATAGGTAGGCAACTGCTCTATACCTCAGACGAACAGAAAGATTAATATATGGCAACCACAGTAATATTACAGCAAAACTCTTTAAAATACTGCAGCCAAAGAGCATGAATCCGCCGACAGATATCAGCAATCATAACTTCCGTCTGAAACATATCAGTCTGTTTTACCTGGAGTATAGTTACTTAAAAGAAAGTCGTGTACCATCTAAGACTTTAACTAAAAGGCAAATCCTACAGATATGGCAACAGAAATACATACCAAACATTATTATGCTAAAGTTTCCACATAGAAACTGGTTGAAAGTGTGGAAAAACATCAGCCTTAAAATCCACATGTCAGAGGTTGCTTCCACCTGGTACAAAGTCGTTAACCAGACGATAGCAAAGAACGAAAAGCTACATCGCGTCGGAAAAAGTGATACAGACAAGTGCAGAAAATGTGGACTACTGGACACCATAATCCATAAATTCACTTGTAGTGGACATATCGACAACTGGAAGTGGGTGAGGAAACGAATAGCATTACTGTCAAGAACCTCAAAGACTACTTACTGGCCGGAAGTAAGTTTTTACCCGAAAACAAAAAACAATACAATTATGTGGCTTCTCGGTAATTATGTAAACTATATATTCCACGGACCTGCAGAAGACAATCCCATAAGCTTTGAATCGTACATGAACACTGCGAGATGGACAATCATACGCAGCATTGATGAGAAAAAACAGTTTAGTAACATGCTAAATATAGCATTTGAAAAGGTTGGAATAGGATAAAAAAAATTTCTTGTCTTGGAACTGCAACTACTGATACTTTCACCATTTAAAGAAGCAACAGTGCCGGCCGCGGTGGCCGAGGGGACTGAGGCGTTCCAGTCACGGTCTGCACGGCCACTACGGTCGGGGGTTCGAATCCCCCCTCGGGCATGGATATTTGTGCCGTCCTAGTTCGTAAGTAGTTCATAAGTAGTTTGTAAGTTTAGGGACTGATGAGCCCGCAGTTGAGTCCCTTAAGCTTAACAAACATTTGAACATTTTGAAGCAACATTTGCCCTTACATTTTTAAGAAGAACGTTTTGTTTCTGTTTTTCAATGGATATTGCTGTTTATTCCTAGTTTTTTTTAGCCAGTTGTTTTTAACGAAAAACAAACCAGTCTACTGCACATGGTAACGGTGGGTTGTGTGGGCGGCCAGACGCCTGCCGCCGGCCTCCTGTAGCCGCGGCACCGCGCACCTCCCTCCTCTCTACAAGTTTTGTTTCGTTTTGTTTATCTGTAGTACTGTGAAAAAAAATAAAAAGAAAAGAAGAAGGGGACAGGCGCGCCAGTCACGGTCGGCATGGCCACTACGGTCGGAGGTTCGAATCCCCACTCGGACATGGATATTTGTGCCATCTTTATGATTAGCTAGTTCATAAGTAGTTTGTAAGTTTAGGGACTGATGACCCCGTAGTTAAGTCCCATAAGCTATACAAACATTTGAACATTTTGTTGACAACTCACGGCGGCTTGCCTGCCTGTCTGGTCCCCAAGCAAGCTTGGGCAAGCTAAGTGCGGGAAATGTACACTTCTGGCGACATACAAGACTGTTAGCGTAGATGCTCAGTCGACGCGACAGGGTAGGGCACAAGGGAAATCTAAAAACCTTTCATTTTGAAGTGGAAGATGTGGGTGGTATGGTTCTGCAACGACTATCCGCCGGATTTAAACAGCAATATCTCAATATTTAGAATTTGGGGGAAAAAAAAGAAAAGAAAAAAAAACTACAAACTATGTCCCTTATCTGATGAAGATGTCAATATGTACAGTGAGCAGAATTCTCTTTCACCGAACAGTTTTCATTAAATCGAATTACATAACAAATGCAAATCTACAAGGAGAGAACTCGGCAAACGGAAAATATCGCTTCGTAGATGTAATTTTTTTTATTTACTTACTTTGGACCAGCTGCATTTGGGTATAATGCTGGTAAATTTACATAGACAGTTGAGTATAACAATTATTATTATGATAATTGGGATAGTTTAGTTAACCATTTTCTTAAATATTTAAATTTTCACATGGTTGATTTTACCAAAACTTTTCAGTTACATTATATTATGCTTAAAGAAAGGAAAAAAAAGGGGGAGGTTGGAGAAAATGGACATAACTAAAGTAATTGAAATTGAAACTAAGGAATTTGGTATTTAAGAAGGTTGCAAAAAGAAAGATAGGAAAGTTGGGGGTTGTAGAGAGGGGGTAGGCTGGGCTGCTACCAGCCAGGATCAGAGGCCTCGGAATAGACCTCGAGCCCTGTGACTCCGGTGCGTCGCTGAGGGTAATCGATTATGTTTATATTCTACTTTTGTATTAAATGCATTTTAGGTTTCTATAATATCATTAACAAAGCGAATTTTACTTAACATTTACAATAATTAACGTTTACAATCGTACATTTAATTCTACAACTGAGAGGTAACAGAATTTATTTACACTTCATACACAATTCTTGATTAGGACGCTTTGTCACGGTTTTTATTTTTTATTTTTTTTATTTGAGTTTATTTATTTATTTATTTTGTACATTTGAGGTTTGTACTTGTTTCAGTCGCTGTCGGTATTCGTGGTGGGTGTGCAATCCTTTGTAGATGTTGTGTCTGATGTCTCTCGAACACTTTCATGCCAGGAGGTATCTGGCCTGTGGGTTACACGTCGGACGATCTGTGTTTCATTGTATTCGATTTGTTTGAGTGTAGACACCTCATCAGCGATACGGTTTAGAATGTCGCATTTGTCATTGTCTCTAATCATGTTGTTAATGTCGATATTGTCCTGTAGTAGGGTATGTGATTGTGTTCTGTACATGTTGAAATTTAGGAGTGTGTGTTCTGGGGTTCCCTGTTGCCCACATGTGCAGTTCTTTTTGTGTCTCGTTTCCGTCGTAGGTGTCGGTAGCCGAGTGGAATGGGACCGACACAGGAATAAAGCTAGCACGCTGCTGCAGGTACGGAGGGGAGCAGCCAGAAACTAGAAACACTAGAGTAAATTAGAGCGAGATATATATTGCACTTTTACATAGATCAGTACTGCAGATACATAGTTGTGCTAGCGGCCTGCCTAGTGCCTAACTGATAGCCAAGTCTTCACTGGTACCTATCTGATTCTACATCTACATCTACATCGATACTCTGCAAATCACATTTAAGTGCCTGGCAGAGGGTTCATTAACCACCTTCATAACTTTTCTCTACCGTTCCATTCTCTAATAGCGCGCGGGAAGAAAGAACACCTAAATCGTTCCGTTTTCGATCTGATTTCTCTTATTTTATTGGGATGGTCATGTCTCCCTAAGTAGGTGGGTGCTAGCAAAATATTTTCACATTCAGAACTAAAAGTCGGTGATTGAAACTTCGCAAACAGATCACGCCGCAATGAATAACGTCTTTCTTTTAATGATTTCCACCCCAATTCGTGCAACATTTCCGTGACGCTTTCCCCCCCGTAACGTGATAAAACAAAACGAGCTGCCCTTCTCTGAACCTTCTCAATATCTTCCGTCAGTCCCACCTGGTGAGGGTCCCACAAGGGGCAACAGTACTCCAAGAGAGGACGCACAAGTGTGATGTAGGCAGTCTCTTTGGTGGAGCTGGTGCATCGTCTAAGCGTTCTGCCAATGAAACGTAACCTTTGGTTCGCCTTCCCCACAATATTTTCTATGTGTTCTCTCCAGTCAAAGTTGTTCGTAATTGTAACTCCTAGGTATTTGGTAGAATTTACGACCTTAAGGTTTGACTGATTTATCGCGTAATTGAAGTTCAGCGGATTTCTTTTAGTGGTCATGTGTATTACTTCACACTTATCTTTATTTAGTGTCAATTGCCAATTTTCGCACCAAGTAGAAATTTTGTCTAAATCGCTTTGCAGTTGCTTTTGATCCTCTGTTGACTTCACTAACCGATAAACGACAGCATCATCCGCGAACAGTCTAAGGGAGCTATTCAGATTATCTCCTAAATCGTTTATAAACACGAGGAAGAGTAGGGGACCAATAACGCTTCCCTGTGGAACGCCAGATATCACTTCTGTTTTCCTCGATGACTTACCGTCAATTACAACGAACTGTGTCCTTTCTGATAGGAAATCGTGAATCCAATCGCACAATTGGGGAGATATTCCATAAGCACGCAATTTCATTAGAAGCCGCTTGTGGGGTACAGTATCAAAAGCCTTCCGGAAATCCAGAAATATGGAATCGATTTGAGATCCCTTGTCGATGGCACTTAACACTTCATGTGAATAAAGGGCAAGCTGTGTTTCGCAAGAGCGATACTTTCTGAATCCGTGCTGACTATTGGTTAATAGGTCGTTCTCTTCGAGGTAGTACATAATATTCGAACAAAGTATATGTTCCAAAATCCTACTGCAAATCGACGTCAATGAGATAGGCCTGTAATTTTGGGGATCACTCCTATTGCCTTTCTTGAATATTGGAGTAATTTGGGCAACTTTCCAGTCTTTGGGTACGGATCTTTCGCTGAGTGATCGGTTGTAAATTATAACTAAGTACGGAGCTATTTCATCAGCATACTCTGAGAGGAATCTAGTTGGTATACAATCTGGCCCGGAAGATTTATTTTTGTTTAGTGACTTAAGTTGTTTTACTACTCCAGGAACATCTACTTCTAAGTTTCGCATGCTGGCAGCTGTTCTTGGATTGAATACTGGAGTGTTCACTTCGTCTTCTTTGGTGAAAGAATTTCGGAAAGCTGTGTTTAGTAATTCTGCCTTAGCAGTACTGTCGTCGGTAGTATTACCATTGCTATCGCGTAGTGAAGGTATTGTTTGTGTTTTGCCGCTAGTGTACTTCACATATGACCAGAATTTCTTTGGATTTTCTGCAAGATTACGAGACAGGATTTCGTTGTGGAAACAACTATAAGATTCTCGCATTGAAGTCCGCGCTAGGTTGCGAGTTTCAGTAAAAGATTGCCAGTCTTGCGGATTCTGTGTCTTTTTAAATTTTGCATGCGTTTTTCTTTGTTTCTGCAACAGTGATCTGACCTGTTTTGTGTACCACGGGGGGTCAGCCCCCTCTTTTATTAATTTATTTGGTATAAATCTCTCGATTGCTACTGATATTATGTCTTTGAATGTAAGCCACAACTGATCTACACTCGCATTTTTAGTTTTGAAGGACTGGAGACTATCACTCAGGAAAGCGTGAAGCGAATTTTTATCTGCTTTATTGAATAGATATATTTTTCGTTTATTTTTGGTGCATTTGGGAATTTCGATATTCAGTCTCGCTACTACAACTCGATGTTCGCTAATCCCTGTATCTGTTTTGATGCTCTTTACTATCTCGGGATTATTTGTTGCTAGGAGATCAAGAGTATTTTCGCAACCACGTACTATTCTAGTGGGTTCATGAACTAACTGTTCGAAGTAGTTCTCAGAAAAAGCATTCAGAACTAGTTCGGACGATGTTTTATATTTGCCCCCGGTTTTGAATACGTAATTATGCCAACATATCGAGGGTAAATTAAAGTCGCCACCGATTATAACAGTATGCTTCGGGTACCTATTTGAAATATGATTCAAGCTTTCTTTGAACATTTCTGCAACCGCATCGTCTGAGTCAGGGGGCCGATAAAAAGTTCCAATTATTAATTTATTTCGGTGGTCAGGTATAACCTCTACCCAGACCAATTCACAGGAAGTATCTGCCTCAATTTCGTTGCAGGATAAACCGTTTGTAACAGCAATAAACACACCACCCCCTGTTTTATTTATTCTATCCTTTCTGAAGACCATTTGGCCCTTTGAAAAAATTTCGGCCGAATTTATCTCAGGCGTCAGCCAGCTTTCAGAACCTATAACGATTTGTGCCTCAGTACTTTCTATCAGCGCTTGGAGCTCTGGAATTTTCCCAACACAGCTACGACAATTTACAACTGTTACACCAATGGTTTTTATGTCTACTTTCTTCCCGTGTCTGACCTGCCCCCTTTGAGACTGAAACCCATTTTGTGTATTCCCGAGGCCATCTAACCTAAAAAACCGCCCAGTCCACGCCACACAGCCCCCGCTACCCGTGTAGCCGCTTCCTGAGTGTAGTGGACTGGTTCCTATCTCAGTCCGAAGTGAACGATGTCGTTCAGTGGTGGCCACGAGCGGAGTTGTAACAGAGGGCGCTCGTGGCTGTCGTCGTAAGAACGCCGCGCCGTGCGTGCATGGCGGCGCGCACTTTGTATTTGTGCGACACCACAGTTCTCATTGTCACTTAACCCTGTGCGGCTCAAGTGCGGAGGGTAGGGACCGTACCCCGTCAAAAAATTCACCATACACCGGCCGGGAGTGATATGGTCCATTCTCAGACGTTCCCTGATGTTCGGGAAGAAAGCGTGCACTCGTCGTCCCTTGTCATTGTTATGCCACTCCTCTTGCCATGTGTCTACCCGCCACTTGTTGAGTTGGCGCCTCTCTGCTATATTTTGTCCCGTGATTTCGTAGACTTTGTCCTGTCTCCCCGCCTTCAGCCAGTACATGGTCGCTCTCTGTCTGATTGTGTAGTCAATCGGGGGTATTCCCAACACGACGCATACTGCTTCGACTGATACGGTGTTGTAGATGTAAAGCACAACGTCTCGACAATAGTTTCTGATATATCTCTTTGTGATGGTAATGGCTTTACCAGCTTTTATATTAAATTTTTGTTAGGTGCGGTATAGCTGGAGAGTTCTTGCAGTTTTCCGTGACGTTTAGCAGTGGTGTGGGAAAGCTGAGGATGTGAAGATATTGCATCAGTGGCTTTTCGTGTGATTGCTTGCCAGCATGATAGTGAGTGAAGGCGCCAATATTTCTTTATTAATAATTTATAAATAGTAATTTGTTTCCAGTTAGTTTTAGCATAAATATTTCTCAGTAACACCTACCTTCCGACATCTTATTTTGTAAAGTATTAGCTTTAATAAATAAAATAATAACGAAATAAGTGAGCATGTCTCAAGAACTTTCTTTCACGAGCCGCTGGTTCTGTCGCACTTTGCTCACTCCTTTTCGGCTATCACAACGGTCAAATCGTGCCAAGCAGGGAACAAGTTACATGCGTTTGGCCACTCAATCAGAGTAGCGTGCCATGATTGTTGAACAAGCCTCTTTTATGGAACGAAAGATTTATTGCATCTTATGCAAGTTTGAATCATTGTATATCTACTATTTATAAGTGCACTTCTTTGTAGTTTCATACTTTGCTGTGACAGAATTATAGTAGCTGGAATCCCTGAAAACTATACTGTATTATCACTTTATATCAGAGCCCATAGAACCTAATTTAAGAAATAACATTTCACTTCAAGTCAATAGATCTGTGACCTGACAGACATCCACCTTCTCTGGATCTCAGAAAACATCAGATTAAGGGAAATCTATAAAAAAACTCATTGCCTACTATTCTGAGACGATAGAAGACAATTACGCCACTCTAGTCTTCGGCATAGATACTACAAAGAACACAGGTTCTCATGGATCATAATTACACGATTGAGAAAAAAGGGCAGAAAAACTTTAAAACGGTCGACTTCACATAACATTTCTGACGTACTAGATGACATGAACTTCGTTACACCAAGCACCCAACTTCGGATTCTACAACTCCAGTAATGTCGTACTCCATGTCACACAGTCCCCGCTACCCGTGTAGGCACTTACTGAGTGTAGTGGACTCCTGACCTATTTAGCGGAATCCGAAATCCCTCTACCCTTTGGCGCAAGTTGAGGAATTTGCAGCCCACACGGCCGCAGATCCGTCTGAGCCTCTGATTCAGACACTCCACTCGGTTCTGTATCAGAGGTCCGCAGTCAGTCCTGTGGACAAGTAGTAGGATTGCGTTGCGCGTACGCCGACCGTTATAGCGACGCCGCAATGGAGGCAGTTTTGTAAAAAATTAAACCACGATCTGTACTCAATTTGTTTGCAACACTCAAAACTACCATGGACTGGCATCAATTCTGTGTTTGCAACACATGATCGCCACCGATAATACCATGGAGGTAACAATAACACTGAGGGGCGTCGTCTAAAGAAACAACGTTTCATGTTAAATCTGTATGGCTGTTTTAAACTTAAGTGCACAACGCCATCTTCCTTTATTCGAACCTTCTTGGCGTATTTGTTCGCTCCGTTACAGCGTAACGTATTTGGTCGCTAGGCGAGTAGCGAATGAATAAGGTGATTGTTGGAGAATCTAGAAAATGATCCGAGCTGGAAGCGTACTTTCAGTTTCTCTCAAACTCTGATATTTTCCGGTATATTATCTAAAAATTTTCTTTCATTCAAACCTTGTCCTGAGGATTACGAACAGAACAACGAAAAGATCAGCCAAATCGATGAAGCCATTATCCAGTTTTACGCTTAGCAACACATTTGGCGATTTATTTTTATTTAAATAGATTATGGACTGGAATCTTTGTCTTTCCTTAAGTATAGAAAAGCAATGTACTGCATCACTTCATAGTAACAATTTTCGAGCCACCAAAGAAGATACCCGTGCTGTAGTACGCGCTTTTCAGCTTATCTGTATAAACTTTCAGCGCAAACAACCGCAAAATGTTCAAATGTTTGTAAATCTATCGGACCAAACTGCGTGGTCATCAGTCCGTAACTTACAAACTACTTAAACTAAGGTAAACTAACCTAAGGACAACACACACACCCATGCCCCAGGGAGGACTCGAACCTCCACGGCGAGCAACTGCGCGCTCCGCAGCGAGACGCTTTAGACCGCTCGGCTACTCCACCGCGGCCAAACAACCGCAATACAGAGAACGTTTCTATGTTTTTTTTAAATACTACAATTAATCCTAATTAAGTATCTGAAACTCGATTTCGTTGAGATAGTATTTCAGTGGATATTCGATGAAGACAAAAGCCCTATTTATACAGGACGATAATTATTGATGTATATGGCGTTCATTATGTAAACGTAGCCACAGATATTTGGATTTAGGTTACGACATTTTCGATGTATAGACAGCATCGAAATCCTGACATTTCAACTGCTCATTCTGAATTTCTGTATTCGTCTGCGCCACATCATCGACACCGAAGGCAGGCTGAGCGATGCGTTCCGATGCATTGTTGTATACGTTGTCTTTCACACAGATCCCAGAAAGGGGTTCGCATGTGTTCTGATCATGTGAGTTTGGCAGCCAATAGAGACCATGAAACTTCCTGGAAGATTAAAATTGTGTGCCGGAACCGGGACACGCACCTGGGACCTTTTGCCTTTCGCGGGAAAGCGCTCTACCGACTGAGCTATCCCGTCACGACTCACGATTCGCCTCACAACTTTACTTCCGCCAGTACCTCGCCTCCTACTTTCCAAACTTTAATCTGCCAGGAAGTTTCACATCAGCGCATACTCCGCTGCACAGTGAAAGTTTCATTCTAATAGAGACCCTGTCAATGGCATTTACGTGCTCCATAGACATAATGTGGTACCAAAAGTGCTCTACCGGGACATCTAGGGGGTCTATATCCGTCTTGCATGAACCACGTCTTGTCGAAATCAGGGTCGCTTTGAACAACGGGAATGACATCGAATACGAGCACCTTCAGGAGCCGTTTGGTGGTCACCTACTAACAGTGAAGAGAAATCCCGATCGCGATCTCCTTACCCCAACTGCTCCAGTTAGGCTCACTGGCGAACCTATCTAGCCGCGGTGGCGGTGGAGTAGCAGAGCGGTCTAAAGCGTCTCGCTGCGGAGCGCGCGGTTGCCCGCCGTGGAGGTTCGAGTCCTCCCTGGGGCATGTGTGTGTGTGTTTGTCCTTAGGTTAGTTTACCTAGTTTTAAGTAGTTTGTAAGCTACGGACTGATGGCCACGCAGTTTGGTCCGATAGATCTACAAACATTTGAACATTGGATTTGAACCTATCTAAATAAAAGTGGGCTTCGTCGTTAAACAGCGTAGTTATTCCTACCATGACCAGCGGCAACCAGTGAATTTTGATCGCCCTGGCGGAACCCATTGAGACCATTCTGTTTCAAGCAGTTCAGTGATAGTCATCCTGTAGTTTGTTTTTCCCATACAGCGGATTCATTGCTCAGATCACATACTTTCTTCCGACCATACGTTCTCGAAAAGTCAGAAAAGGGGGCGCGTTCGTGATTGCTTTTGTGTCAGCCGGAACAGACCCCTGCTGTGAGCGAGGCGACACCCTTGCTCCATGTTTTATGTATGACGAGGCCTTCGCGAGCCAGCAAGTAAAAGCTTTTACCGGACGTTTCCGCGGCCCGCTATATATCTCATAAAGCGCGCCGGCCGTCGCCCAGCCCCCACTCCGCAGGGGCGCTGCTCTCGCCCCGGCGTGAGGGCTGCGTGCTTCGTGCCCACACGTCACGCCACAAACAAAAACTCTCCGCTACGCTACCTGTCTCTATATTTTGTCCCCGTTGTTTTCTCGCTGCACAATGTAATTAAGTCTTATTCACAGGGCGAAACAACGGGTTCCCAACGTGCCATTACCTACCAAAAAAAACATTTGAAAAATTTACGATATACACCATGTGCGTCTAAAGATTTTGGCGTGAGGTGTAAGGAATTCACGTCGTTGAACATCGGCGCTTTAATTCCATTTCGCCTTTGTTGTTTTAATAAAACCACTGTCGATTGTAAACCGGAAAGCCACGTCTACGCTCTTCAATTTTTAAAAAATAACAGCAACCAGCCACTTTTTTAAATAACGAATTTATTTCGCCAAAACGAGTTTCGGGTTTTCGACCATCATCAGTTGACGTTCTTTTTGTACATCATTCTTTATTGGGAACAATATGGAGGCGTCAACGTCAGTTTGGTTGCTGCAGTTTGCCTGTGTAAGATCATTAATTTCGTTCCCAGAATGAAACTTTCAGTCAGCAGCGGAGTGTGCGCTGATATGAAACTTCCTGGCAGATTAAAATTGTCTGCCATGAAGTTACATTAATTTCGTGGTTTATTTTGTTTTTCGTGTGTTTCATACATAAGATTTCATAACCAACAGTACTTACATGCTCCTGTGTAGGTTCTTTAACGCAATTTCTTCGCAATGTGGGTGGTTGTTACGTATTTTAATATTTATCTTTCACACACACACACACACACACACACACACAGTAGCATCAACCTTGTTGTTGACTAACAGTTTGTGTTTACATTCTGGTCCGAGATATCTGACGGCAATGTAAACAAAAACTGTTAGTCAACAACATGGCTTATGTTTAAATGTCTGTTAAGCAAATGTTCAAATGTTTGTATAGCTTATGGGACTTAACTACAGGGTCATCAGTCCATAAACTTACAAAAAACTTATGAACTAGGTAACACTAAGGGCGGCACAAATATCCATGCCCGAGGGGGTATTCGAACCCCCCCACTGCAGTCCCCTCGGCCACCGCAGCCGGCTGTCTGTTAAGCCTACGGGACTTGACTGCGCGGTCACCAGTCCCTAAACTTACAAACCACTTATAATCAAACTTGTGCTAAATACAACAAAAACATACATGCGCGAGGGAGGATACGGACCCACGACGTGGAACGGACTCGCGCATGGGAGAATGCTCTGCCCCTCCCCGTGTCTGTGTGTGTCTGTGTGTGAAAGATAAACATTAGAAAGCGTAAAAACCACCCAAATTACGAAGAAATGGCATTAAAAAACCAATACAGGGGAATGTGAGTAGGCTTGTTTATGAAATCTTATGGATTAACCAAGCAAAAATCAAAATAAATAACGAAATTAATTATCTTGCTCAGGCAACCTGCAGCATCCAAATGTTCACTCCTCCAAACTGTACCCACTGAAGAATGCTGTGCAAAAACAACGCCAACTGATGATGGGTGAAAACCTGAAACACGTTTTGGCGAAATAAAATCGTCAATCAAAAAAGTGGTTGGTTCCTGTAATTTATAAAAATAAAATAACATAATCCACATCTAAGGAGCTCAACTATCCAATTAAATGGATAAATTATTGCCACCACTACAATTACGACCTAAATATATAAGCATATTATTTTAATTTTTATTTTTATTTTATTTATTTATTTATTTTGAAGAGGGCGCAATTTTCAGAAGAAGTCTTATTATCCCGCATACAGGAGCTATATATGTTACACTGATCATTATTGGCTGTGTAAGAACCTGCCTTCATTTGTAACGGTATATATAAAGGTAGCACTTCCAATTAGCCATCTCAAATCGACGACTACTTATGTCTGAACGAAGCTACTTAAGTACTGACGGTGAACCTGACGTGACATTTGATCTGCCAGCTTCCTGAACTGGCAAATTACGCATTGCTAGAGTTCCGATATAAATACTCACAGGCGAGGATTCTTTACCACTGCGCAAATGGGTCTTGAATACCAACTGCCAAAGGAAATAACGATAATGACCGCTGAACTCACAGCCATCTTGAAGGCTCTAAAGTATAGCCTTACGGTTCCGGAGAAACTTATTGTCATCTTCTCGGAATCATACTTTTCGTCGAGGACTTAAAACCACTCAATATCCTACGATATAATGGCACACATAAATCACCTGGAAAGGAATTAGGGTATTTTCCCTACCTCATATAGCTTGCATACCGGGTTGAACAATTTCTTCATGACTGGCTGTCCTAACGATAATGGCAGTTCAGACTGAACATCATCTACTTCATGGGCCTAGTTTCTACTCAAATAGTTCAGTACTTTGTCAAATTCTTCTCGCGGTATAGTATCTCCTTTCTCATCTTCCTCTACTTCTAGAATACTGCCTACAACTTTCCTTTGTACTGGCCTCCTACCGTTATTGGTTTTCCATCTGAGTACCTGATATTCATATCGCTGCTTTTCTTGTCTCCAAATGTCTCTTTTACTTTCCTGTAGGTGGTATCTATCCTTCCCCTAGTTACACATTCTTCTACGGTCTTCCATTTCTCCTCAAGCCACTCCCGCTTAACCAGTCTGCACTTCCTGTCAACCTCATTCTTCAGACCTCTGTACTCCCTTTTGCCTGCTTCACTTGGTGCATTTTCTATATTTTCTCATTTCTTCAATTCAGTATCTCCTATGTCATTCAAGGCTTTCTATTAGGCCTTCTGCCTCTTCTCAGTGGCTTTCACTACTCTATTAGAGCTACCCATTCTTCTTCTAATGTATTACATTCCGCCGTCTCAGACAATCCTTGCTTAATGCTTCCTTTGAAACCCTTAACCACATCCGGTTCCTTCAACTTCTCCAGATTCAATCACCTGTATTTTCTACCTTTTGCAGTCTCTCAAGTTTAAATCTACAGTTCATAACCAATTAGTTATGGACAGAGTCCGTACCAGCCGCTGAATATGTCTCATAGTTTAAAACCTGGTTTCAAAATCTATTTCTTACCATTATAAAGTAAATCTCGTACCTTCCAGTCTCTCGTGCTCTCTTCTACTTATACAGTCTTCTTTCCTGATGATTAAACCAAGCGTTAGTGGTCATTACATTGTGCTCCGCACAAAATTCTATCAATCGATCTCGTCTTTCATTCCTTCTCCCAATCCATATTCATTTACTTCATTTCCTTCTCTTTTTTTTTTCCCACTACCGAGTTCCAGTCCCCCATCACAATCAAGTTTTCGTCGCTCTTAACTTTCTGAATAATTTTTTTAGCTCCTCATACATTCCTTCGATATTCTCATTATCGGAAGAGCTAGTTGGCATACAAACTTGTACTACTGTGGCCAGTGTTGGTTTTGTGTCTACCTTTGCTACGACGAAGCGTACATAATGTTCTTCATTTAAAACTTCCGGGCTGATAAGCCGTGGTCGATTTATAAAACTTTCCCCTAACGTTTCATCTTCGGCTGCGGAAGACATCTTCAGAGGTAGAGTGGCGAACTGCCTCTGAAGATGTCTTCCGCAGCCGAAGATGAAACGTTAGGGGAAAGTTTTATAAATCGACCACGGCTTATCAGCCCGGAAGTTTTAAATGAAGTTGACGCCGGCCGTGAAAGTTTACATTGAACGTACACTATGTTGTTTATACTAATTTTACTGCATTACTATTTTCTTATTCATTATCAGACCTATTCCTGTGTTGCCATCTACTAAATGACCATAAATTCTATTCATCCTACCTCTCCACCACATCTAACTTCCGATTCTTTTTTCAGTGCGGAAACAGTCCCAGGCCCTTCCTCTTATGGGAAACAGTACTAAGTTGCTACGAGTTTGAGTTCTAGTTGGCAGGATACAGTTGCAAATTTGTATCTGACGGGAGGTCTGCTTGAATAATTCCGTGCAGGGGTGATGATCGCCGTGTCCCCAATGGTGTAGGGGGTCGGTAGGAGACCCGGGTTCGAATCCCGGCTTGTACACTTTTTCAACTTTACGTATTCGCAGTTAATGTCATACATTCCGCGAATATCTTTGACCTGCTCGTTTCACTTTTCAAATTGTGTAACTTACCCACCCGATTATCGGGTAGAACATTCCATGCTCCGATGTGTAGAATGCCTGTTTTGTTTTTCTTGATGACGACATCCTCCTGAGTAGTGGCCGCGCGTAGATCCGGATGGGGGATCATTTACCCAACAAGACGCCATCATCATGTATTCATTCAGTAAAGCTACATGCCCTCGGGGAAATTAACAACTCTACTTTTTCTTTCTTTCAGTCGTTCGCACTAAGTGCTTGGCAGAGCCATGTTAGCTGATGTTACAAGGCCAACTCTGTTAATCATCCAGGCTGTTGCCCCTGTAACTACAGTAAAGGCTACTGCCCCTATTCAGAAACCAAACGTATGTCTGGCCTCTCCACAGATACCCCTTCGCTGTGGTTGCGCCTACGGTACGGCTACCTGTATCGTTGAGGCACGCAAGTTACCCATACTCGGAAATGTCTGTGCCTCATGAGATTAATGCGGATCAATTTTTTAATATCTATTATTAATTTAAATGTTGGGAAGTTATTTCTGAAGGCCTAAGTGTGAAGTGTTACATGGTATGGGAGTGAAACTTGGACGATAAGTGGTTCCGATGTTGAGGGAAATGAAGCTCTTGTAATGTGGTGGTAGAGGGAAAAGCTGAAGGTGTAATGACTAGATCACGAAAGTTACTAGGAGGTACTGACGAAAAGTATTCTGTCGTAACTTGACTAAAATTTGGCATCATGAATTGAAAATTTTGTTTTATAAATTCATTAGGAAGTGGAGATAAAAATTGTAGAATGGAGTTGCATACAGTAAGCAGCTTCAAACGGATTTCGGCCGGCATTCTTATCCGGCACACGTCAGGTGTGTACAAGAAAGGTTTGCACAGGGTAAAGTGGACAGTTGCATCAAACTAGTTTTCTTACTGAAAACCACCACAACAACAAGTATGATCATATTAAATATATGACAGATAATATGAATCCACGTATTATTACTAGATCATATTATCTTTCACATACTCATGATGTCTGGGGGTATCAAATAATAAAAGATGATAAGTTGAAAGTAGAACACTGCAGATGTAATGTGATTTTTAACTATTTTAGATGAGTATATTCTCTGGAGCTGTCTGCTTACTGGAATAAACTGATCATAGTCTCGGTAAATAATCAAAAATGCACTGCTTAAAAAGTGTAATCAAATCGGGAATCAATTAATTTAATGAAAAACTCACAGTTATAAAATTAGTAAATAGAGTCTTGGCGCGAGGAGCCAAAACTAAGATCAACAGTAATTTAATGAAATGATTATAGTAGCAGAAAACATAGAAATGTTACTTTAAAAAATCATAGTTCTGGGTGTACAAGCCAGTTAAAAGGTTCATGTAAACTACTTGATGTGCTGCTGAAACTTGTTCCCTGGCCCAAATTGAGAACGAGTTTGACCTTAAATTACTCTCACAGCCGTTAGTTAGAAAAACAGCGGTCTTATGAATTGTAGCTCACAGGAATCACACTTACTATGAAACGAGCCACCACAAATAAATTACTTTATGAAAGTGGCGAACGAAACAAGAAGCGCAACGGAATCTGTTCTCATGACATGTGAAACAATATTTATAAAGAAAGGGGTAGGTATTCTCAAACTACTGTATTAAAAATAGGATAAGGTTTTACTGAACAAAATGCTTTTATCCAGTGGAAGCACAAGCACGTGGGGGAAACCAATTTAGTTACACAATAAAAACGCATCCCATTGAAATTAGCTCACAAGCACTATCATATCTTATGCTAAAAATGCCCATAATAGAAATTTAAGTTTATCTACACTGAACTGAATTTTAGTTGGGGGAGGATTTACAAATAACAAGCTTTCATCCACAAACACACGCAGTGCAAGCGAAACTTACTAAAAACAGCGTGCTGAACAAGGCAGAAACAGCCGTCAATCTCGTAGGGGAAGTTTGAGCGAGCCAAGGCGAAGGACACAACACAGTAAAAATAACTTTCGTACGTGGCTAGTTCTATTCTTTCTTAACTGAAGATGGCGCGTATAGCAACAAAATCTGTTTGAATTACCTGACGTAGTCTGGTCTGCAGGCCATCTAATTGTTTTATAGTTTTTAAAATGACAGGCCAAGATTGCACATTAAATGACGACCGGTTTCGGTGCTCTGTGTCCCCATCATCTGGTCACATATAAGTTATAATCTGGTCATCTGTCAAAAATATAAAAGACATGCAAGAAATAACGTAAAAAACATTAAAAATTACATACATTTGGGCACTTAACCTACCTTGTATTTAAAAAAAATTGGGTATAAAATAAAAGTGCAACATTGCAATTAGTCACTATATACATAAAAAAATACATAAGTTAAAAACATGACAGCTTACAAATACTGACAGCTCTGAAAATTCTAGTTTACATTTTAGCGAAAGGGTGCAGCACCATAGCTGGTTTCACAGAAGTCAATTATTGCATAAAAACAAATTGTCACATTATTTTAGTCAAAGATATGAAACCCATATTCTATTTTTTGGTGACATAATTATATACAAAAAAAATTATATTTATTTATTTTATATTATTTTATTTGTATTTTATTTTTTATATTTTTTATTACTAATAATAAATATGGTATATGTATACGTGGAAGAGACCAGGAGACACCGGGAGATACCAGGTAGATTTTATAATGGTAAGACATAGATTTCGGAACCAGGTTTTACAGTGTAAAACATACCCAGGGGCAGATATAGACTCTGACCATAACTTGTTGGTTACGAACTGTAGGCTGAAACTGAAGAAACTACAAAAAGGTGGAATATAAGGAGATGGGACCTGGATAAATTGAAGGAACCTAAGGTGCTTAAGAATTTCAGAGGGAGCTTTAGGCAACAATTGACAGAAACAGGGGAAAATAAAACAGTAGAGGAGGAATTGGTAAAATTGAGAGATGAAATAGTGAAGGTAGCAGAGGACAAAATAGGTAGGAAGGCCTACAAAAAATCCTTGGATATCACAGGAGATACTAAATTTAATCGATGAAAGGAGAAAATATAAAAATGTAGTAAATGAAACAGGCAAAATGGAGTACAGACGACTAAGAAATGAGATTGACAGGAAGTGCAAAATGGCTAAGCAGGAGTGGCTAGAAGGCAAATGCAAGGATGTAGAAGAATGTATAAATAGGGGAAAAATGGATACAGCCTACAGGAAAATAAAAGAAATATTTGGAGATAAGGAAAACAGCTCTATGAATATCAAGGACACTGATGGAAAACCAGTTCACAGCAAAGAAGGGAAAGCTGAAAGATGGAAAGAGTATATAGAGGGGCTTTACAAAGGAAATGAACTTCGAGACAATATTGTAGGAAGGGAAGAGGATGTAGATGAAGATGAAATGGGAGATACTGTACTGAGAGAAGAATCTGACAGAGCCATGAAAGACCTAAGTCGAAACAAGGCCCCTGGAGTAGATGATATTCCCTCAGAGCTACTGAAGTCTCTGGGAGAACCGGCCATGACAAACCTGTTTCACCTGGTGTGTAAGATGTATGAGACAGGCGAAGTACCCTCAGACTTTAAGAAAAATGTTATAATTCCCATTACAATGAAAGCAGGTGCAGACAGGTGTGAAAACTACAGAATCATCAGTTTAATAAGTCATGGTTGCAAAATATTAACACGAATTATATACAGAGTGATGGAAAAACGTAGAAGCCGACCTCGGGGAAGATCAGTTTGGGTTCAGGAGAAATGTAGGAACTCGGGAGGCAATACTCACTTTACGGCTTATCCTAGAAGATAGATTAAGAAAAGGCAAACCTTCATTTCTAGCTTTTGTATATTTGGAAAAGGCTTTTGACAATGTTTATTGGAATAAACTCATTCCAGTTCTGAAGCAAGCAGCAGTAAAATATAGGGAGCGTAAGGTTATTTACAACTTGTACAAAAACCAGACAGCGGTTGTCAGAGTTGAAGGGCTTGAAAGGGATGCAGTGGTTGGAAAGGGAGTAAGACAGGGTTGTAGTCTTTCTCCGTTGTTATTCAATTTGTACAGTGAGCAAGCTATAAAGGAAAGCAAGGAGAAATTTGGAGAAGGAATTAAAGTTCAGGGTGAAGAATTAAAAACATTGCGTTTTGCCGACGACGTAGTAATTATGTCAGATACAGCAAAAGACCTGGAAGAACAATTGAACGGAATGGACAGTGTGCTGAAAGGTGCATATAAGATGAACATTAACAAGAGCAAAACTAGGGCAATGGAGTGCAGTGTAAGAAAATCAGGTGATGCTGAAGGAATTAGATTGGGAAACGAAACAATAAAGGAGGTAGATGAGTTTTGTTACTTGGGCAGTAAAATAACAAATGATGGTCGCAGTAAAGAGGATATATAATGCAGAATGGCAATGGGTAGAAAAGCGTTTTTGAAAAAGAGAAATTTGTTAACATCGAATATTGATTTAAGGCTAAGGAAGTCCTTTCTGAAGGCATTTGTATGGAATGTTGCCTTGTATGGAATTGAGACATGGACGATAAACAGTACGGACAGGAAGAGGATAGAGGCTTTTGAAATATGGTGCTACAGAAGAATGCTGAAAATTAGGTGGGTGGATCGCGTAACTAATGAGGAGGTACTGAACAGAATTGGGGAGAAAAGAAATTTCTGGCATACCTTGACTAAAAGAAGGGATAGATTGGTAGGACACATTCTTAGACATCAAGGAATTGTGAATTTAGCATTAGAGGGAAGTGTGTGGGGTAAAAATCGCAGAGGAAGACCAAGATATGGGTACAGTAAGCAGATTCAGTCAAATGTAGGTTGCCGTTCTTATGTGGAGATGAAGAGGCTTGCTCAGGGTAGGGTATTGTGGAGAGCTGCATCAAACCAGTCTCCGGACTGAAGATCACAACAACAACAACAACAACAACAACAATACATATGGCACACCTTATATAGGAGTTCAGTTTTTAATTAAAGTTTACAATTCGTTGAAAGGGTATAATAAGACGGATAGTACAAACCAATACAAGTTGCAGTGCTGATGGCCTACTAGAAAGAACAGAGGGGTACTGGATGGGAGACAACACACCTCCTAAGATGACAATCCTTTAAAAAAATATATGTAATTCTTGCATTTAAATGAGTTAAAATTTGTGTCAATCAATAAAATTAGATGAAGACATCACAGATTAGGCATATTCATTTATAATACAGAAAATGGATCTTATAATAAAGCTTTATCTATTTGGAATTGCCAATGTGTAAGTTATGAGGCTGAGAAAATGTCTAGGTTGCAAATGTATTGGAAGTGTTTAGATTGACGTAGGTATCATCCAAGTTCTAGGTGAACTGTAACTCAATATCTAGGTTCATATAAGCCATCTATAATTGTTAAGGTCTAGGTATAGGAATAACTCAATGTTTATGCTGAAGCTGATCCAATGTTTTAGCTGTGTCTCATGTCTAAGCTGTATTAAGTTCAATATGATTGCTAAGGTCTCAGCTGTATAAAGAACACAATGTCTAGGTTGCTGATACAATTGAATGTCTAGATTAATCCAGATGTAAATATACAGATGAAATTGATACATAAGCTGCACATATTGTAATTAATATATGAATAGTCATCAGTAAAAGGTAAAACATGTTCTAAGAATAGATAACATCAATAAAATTAGAAGGTGGAATTTAATTCACAGCTATACCCACAGTACACCTTAAATCAGTGTCCAACTATTTTGGTTCACAATTTAATAAAAAGATATAATAATATGATAAATGGATGGTGAGGACCATTAGAAGATGCATTGCTAATAACTTTACATCAAGAGAATAGTGGATATTGAAGAGAAGGGGAACACTGCTTAGGTTCCAATGTTTAAGAAAATCAAATGTAAAAAGTTTGTATTTAAGATAAGCGTCTACATAAGTGCATCAAGAGTAAAACTGATGGTACATTCATCTATGAGGATGCACACATCTGAATTTCTAAATTAACCTAGATTTGAGTATACATGGCATGCATTTAAAATTCTTACATAAAGTGAACATAATTAATTAGTTTTTAATAAATCTTACCTAAATAAAAATATGTATGTATGGTTATTAATATAAGTGACATATACACAAGTCAAAAGTATACAGTAAAACAAGTGACTATTATACCATTTCAGATGCTTATTTAAGTTACAGTTGTGCATCGAGTATAACCTGTAGCACAGTATCTAATTATTTAAGTTCACAGTTTTCTTTTTTTAAGGAAAAACCTACAAGCGCTGTGTACGATCTTCGTCAGTCTCATTGGCCCTAAGATCAAGTACAAGGATTGTGTTGCGCGTACGCCGACCGATCTTACGACGACGCAATGGAGGCATTATAAAATTTAACCACGATCGGTACTCAATTAGTTTACAACAGTCAAAAATACCTCGAACTGACGGTCAAAAGTTATTATCACGACCGATAACACCATGGAGGTAGGATTAATGCGGAGGGACTTCTAAAGAAACAAAGTTTCATGTTAAGTCTGTTTGGCTCCTTTAACCTTCTGTGCGTAGGCTTGTCGTTAGTTTTAGGAAGTATTTTGCACAATAATGGTGAAGGGTCGTTTTCACTACGTGATTCTACCCGTCTGGAAACGTACTTACAGTTTTTTCTCAAATTATGATATTTTGCGGTAGATTTTCTTTTTGTTCCCTGATTTCAAGCAATGCCTGTTCTCAGAATAAGTATCGCCATCTCCGTTTATTCTTCTAACCTCCTTGGCGTATTTGTTCGTTGCGTTACACCGTATTTGGTCGCTAGGTGAGTAGCGAATGAATAAGCTGATTGTTGGAGAATCTAGAAAATGATCCGAGCTAAAAGCGTACTTTCAGTTTTTCTAAATTTCCGATATTTTCCGATTTTGCAAAAATGTTTTTTCGTACTAACCTTTTCATGAGAATTGTAAACACATCAAAAGAAAGTAGCCAAATTGGCGAAGCCGGTCTCAAGATATGCACTTACGTGTTGTTTGATGTTGAACCTATTGTTTAATCAGACAACAGAAGTAGTTTACTTTAAAGTTACTCATTCAAAACCTAATCTGGTATTAGTTCTAATCAAAATGGTTGCCATATATTGATGCTTAACAATTAAGAACACTAAGTCATCAGATATCTTTATCAAAATTTAACTGAACACGTACATTATTCATTAACACAGTAATTTGCTTTAATTATGGCCCTGATATTGATGTATATATTGTTAAATAAGAAACAGTGCAGTAAAATGATTATGTGCGCAACAGATCTTTTAACAAAACAACTGACAAGTAACCTGCATGAAACACACGCTGGCTCTACTCAAAAAAAATTACTGCGAGAAAGATATTAAAAACACCACTTTCTTAATGTTTGACTACGAGACTTTTATGCAGATCAGTACCTGATTATGAAAATTCAGTATCATAACCAATTAACTGCAGTGTTTCATAACAATCATTTACTACGGTACCAATAAAGATATCTGTTGAACAAGATTACCAAAATCAATAGTGCACTTTAAATCCACAAATAACTAATAATCAAATAAAGGAAGCAGGTTAATCTTCTAACTACGTAAATGAAACAGGAAACAAAGGTCAACTTTGTTACATATTATTAATAATCACCATTAGATTACCTAAATGGTACAACCTTTTATAATTACATGAAATGCAATTACCTTCATTCCAGTGGTGGTACGACGTTTTCTCAAATACAATCAAACCAACTTACTGGTACAGCAGCCTCTGCTTTACATCGGAGCCATATACACACAAATGCTCTCTAAGCGAGCTGAACCACAAGTCTGTCTGTCTCTCTGCACGAGCTACAATGCTATGCGATACATAATCTTTGCCAAAGATGAAACATCACAGATTTATGTACACATATCAATACACACAGTAGAAGCAATATTATATATTTTCTTGCAAGCAAGTTACTCGACACAAAATAGGAGGCACAATATTAGACATTTTCCTACAAATTCAGCAATATAAATTTTCTATGGACACGTTTCAACATGTGGCAATTGATTTTTATTAATGTGGATATCGTAAAGAGAAATGAATGAGCTGAGCTGGACACACAACGTGCTGTGCAACTAGTAGAGTACGGGTTTGGAGTGCACGTTTTAGCAGCAAAAAGGACGCTAGCCAGACGGGCGTTTCGTGTGTCGCACAAGCAGCGCTTTGCCGTGATTTCATTCTGCCGGGCAGCGCCCATGTTTTATTCACAGCGCAGGAAGCGGACGCCGGACGAGCGTCCAGGGGGCGGCAGCACGCTCCAGCGAGCCTGTCACACCGCCCGCTGCCCGCTGCCCGCTGGACAACTGGAGAGCTGGAGGCCGCCTGTCGCTGGACATACTCGCCGTCTCTCCACCACTTAGTGGGAGTAGCGTGCGGGGCAGGAGACCGATCAGCGCGACTGTACCGAGAAAAAGGAAACACTAAAGCATTCTGGCAGTTCTCAAGGCAACACAAAATAGTGCCTACGCTATTCTAGGTCACTCTGTGGCGAAGTACCAGACTAGAAATCCAGAGGTCGCGGGTTCGGCCCCCGTCAACTCCAGTTTCTTTTCTGTCACTTTTTGTTTTTTTTACTTCTTTCAACTCTGCCAATGTTTTTCATGTGAAAAATGTCTAGTACCACCGTGATTCTGACTGTAAATTCAGACACCTTTTTTCAATATTAATCAAATACGTGTGTTAGGAATAGTGAGATGACTGTTTTAAACTGAGCATAGTAATAAGAATTTATTATTAAGAACTTTTAACATTAACATAAATTTAATTATTGATTGAGAAACCATGAGACGATTTTTCGTCTCAAATATGTCCAAGACAAAGATAAACGTGAAGCAATGAATTAAAATTTGTGGTGCGGCCTGGTTCGATTCCTTGGACATATTTGAGACGAAAAACCGTCTCATGGTTTCTAAATCTATAATTAAATTGATATTTATATCATATTAGCAATAAATATTCCACTACGTCCACTGCCGACGTGCTATTCCGCTGCATGGAGAGCCTTGGCAGTAGTGTCAATTATATTTGGAACACAGAAGCAGAATTAAGATTTGTGACGTGGAGGGAAGTCGTACTTGGACTATTCCGAGGCACCTTACTCGTTAGAGGTGCCCTGGTGGAACGGTAAGACGTTTAGTTACTAAGCATGGAGGTCCGGGTTCGATTCCCGGCCACACTATAAATTTTAATTCATTGCTTCACGTTTATCATTAAGATAAATGTTATCTTAGCCGTCTGTTTAATAATGTAATAGGCACTGTGTAATCCTTACACGCTGAAGTCTGATGTAAGCCATTGTACTGAGACGACGAATGTAAGTTTCGAGAATGGACGCTAGATTCTTTTTCATTAAGGTCTCTTACATTCATGTATGTCTTAAATTAGTTTCCAAATAGAAGTATTATTGATTATGATTTAGTATTCTCCATAGTAGAAGAGTACCTCAACTGGTCAGATGTAAATCATTTGTTTTGACGCCATCGTACCACTATTCCACTGATCATTAATGCCAATCACGCACCATACACCACGCACCCTGTCTTGAAGATTGAGAATAACAATAAAAAGTTCAATTGGGCATTTATCCCTTTCTACCCTGAACACATTTTTTAATGTGTTCAATTAAATTGAATTCTCTTTATACTGGGGGAAAGCAGAGACTGGGAAAAGTAATAATAAAAATCTTCCATAAAATGTAGCTGGGAAACAATTAGCACAATCGTGAGGGTCAGGTTTTATTTCACCAGAATTAATCTCTGACTTCCTGCTATTTGTTTTATATTACAAGTTACCGGAGGAACATTTATGAATAAAAAATTATTCTTCCATTTGTTTTATTTATAAATTATTATAAGAAATGTTACATAGATTTCAAATCATGGTCAGTGGCAGAAACATTAATATTGACAAAAATTTAATTTCTTATGTAACACAATGTTCAAGAGCTGTTGTTAAGGATTTCCCTGTCTTTTCAACACTATACATATTTGTGTATTTCGCTGCCTCTTTAAAAAACTTTTCACGGAAGTATTTACAGAAATATTTATCAGGAGTTCCAATTGGTGAAGGACTCTTAGAATTAAGAAGAAGATATTTTTGTACGAAAATGGGAATGATGCATGAAATAGGTAAATGAGATCAAATCTCTATGTCACTGACCTCTGCAGCACTGTAATTAAATTTTGTGGATGTATCTTCTGAAACCGCGCGGGAGTTTCCGAGCGGTCTGGGGCGACCCGTTACGTATCGCTCGACCTCCCACTTCGGAGGTTCGAATCGTCCCTCGAGCATGGATGTTTGTGTGTTGTCCTTAGAATAATTTAACTAAGTAGCTTGTAAGTGTAGGGACTCATGACCAACGTAGTTTAGTCCCATTGTATTACAAACATTTGAACATTTGATTTGAATTCCGTTGACCCCTGAAAACAAGGAAGATGAAAAGAAGGCTCTTAGACAAACAGCCGTAGAAAATGATTATGACGCGGGTTTCATAGATTGGAAAAGACGGTAACACGTAAGACTCAATTATCCAATGAAAACTTGCACAAATATGCAGTTATACCATTCTTGGGACCGTCTCCTACAAATTGGCGACAGAGGTTAAAATTGCTTTTAGAACAACAAGAAATTGGAGCAAAGGCTGAAGCATAAGATTTATGAATGGGAGAAGTGGACGGGAAAAGCCGGAGTATGTCACATAAAGTGTCAAGATTGTAATATGAAGTATTTAGGACAAACGGGAAGGAATTTAAAGTTCGTTTTAAAGAACACAGTAATGGAGATGATGGCTCATGTGCAGTACCGAAGTATCTGAAAATCAAACAACATTCGTGGGATTCATAAATGATAGTTTGAAGGTCGAACACTATGAGGATATAAGTTCGTTGTTATCAAATTTGGAAGAAATTAATTATCTTTTGTGCATTGAAGGAAGGTTCCAGCAATGTGCTCAATGAGAAGACTGAACTATCTATAAGTCATTACTGAGCTCATTTTTGCAATCTCCTCCTTCAGAAGCACTATTAGGTTCTCTCCTTTTAAATATCGACGTCTTGATTTTAACACTGCTTAGTAACTTAGGGCGTTTTTCTATTACAACGCTTTCACTTTTATAGGATTACTTTATGAATAAGGGTTAGATGCCTGGCAATAAAATCTTTGGTCACCAATGACAGGTTATGCATACGGATAGTCTCTGAAGTTGAGAACTGATATCTGCTAGTGCACAACTTTGTGCCATCCGATGAACATGTGGTTCAGCTCGACGATTTGTTATTTTCGACGATGTAGCCTAGCGGCAGATAAATTTTGTGGTAGGTTAGTATGTTAGTTTAATTCGAATATTTGTAGTGGAGTCGTCGATACATAGTGCCCTATTTTATGTTTCCTTGGTTCACATAATTTGATAATGGGTTAATGTCGTCCCGGAACATGTTTTTGCATTTCACACACACTCAATAGACAGGAGATACACGTTTGTACTTTCTACAACTTATTTATCGTTAGTCAAAGATATACATACACATATACAGAGATTAAAACAAACAAAGACCTTATTAATCCGTAACATCCTCCCCACCCTGGTCCATCCCATTCTGGTCAATCTCAAGTGGGATGACCAGTTGCACTGGTCGAGTAATACTTCTTCCGTCTGGTGTGTGAAGAATTAAGGTCCGCACTATTCCATCTCTCCCTGGTCTTCTTTCCACAATGCGGGCTTTCTTCCACATATGTCTCGGCTGTCTGTCTTCCTGTAAGAGTACAATATCTCCCACACGGTAATGATCAGGTTTCCCTTTAGGCCGTTGTACTTCATGAAAGTTTCTTAATTCCAGGAGATACTCCTTCTTCCATCTTTTCAGGAAATCATTTTGCAGTTTTTCCCTTTGTTTTGCCAATTTTATTAGATTCTTCTCTCTACTTGGTTCAGGACCGGACGGTATTGCAGTTAGTCGTTCTCCTATTAAAAATGGCTTGGTGTCAGTACATCTGAGTCTCCCTGTACGAGTGGCCTTGAGTTGATGGCGGCTTCTATTTCTACCAGTAAGGTTCTGAGAGTCTCTTCATCTACTAGCGATCTTCCCAGTACTTTTCTGAGACAACGTTTCGTTGTTCCTACCATGCGTTCTCACCATCCTCCCCACCAAGCCGCCTGTGGTGCAATGAACTTCCAAGAAACACCTTGGTGGGCGAAGTGCTGACTGATTTTCGTGTCTTCAAATAAGTGAAGAAGGTTCTTCAGTTCTGTGTTCGCTGCTTGAAATGTTTTAGCATTATCTGAGTAAACAGTATTCGGCAATCCTCTTCGCGCAGTAAATCTTCTAAAAGCCATCAAAAATTTATCTGTGCTCATATCTGATACTAGTTCCAGAGCTCTTGTTGTTGCACATGTGAAAAGTAAGATGTAACATTTCTGCAGCAGTGTACCCAATTTGACAAAAAGCGGTCCTGCGAAGTCCATCCCTGTTACCGTAAATGGTTTGGTGAATTGAATGCGGTCAGGTGGTAGTGGCGGTTCTATCTGGCTTCTACAAACACTTTTAGATATTTTGCAAGGGAGACACGTATGTATCACTTTTTTTACTGATTGTCTTCCCTTCAAAATCCAAAATTCATTTCGTAATTCAGCTAGTACTATGGCAGTTCCTAAGTGGTGTAAACGTATGTGCGTCCATCGAATGAGCGACCTCGTAAATGGATGGGAACCTTCTAAGATAAGCGGATGCTTCTCTTGTACATTCAAGTCCGCAAAGTGAAGTCGTCCTCCAAGTCGTATCAGTCTATCTTGAAGGAACGGGTTGTAACGATGAATTTTTGATTTCCTTGGAAATTCGGTTTTGTTTTTAAGCGAGTGGTATTCCGCTGGAAAGCTTTCCTGCTGAGCCATCCATATCCAAGTGCGTTTAGCTGAGTCTAGTTCATGGGCAGTCAGTGGACCTTTAATCTTTTCATAATGTTTAATACTGTATATGAAACGTAGAATCCATGCCAATATGTGCAGTAGTTTCCAATAAGAACTGTATTTTGATGCATCAATCGGACACACACATGTACTGACAATCAAGTGTTGCTTGTATACCCGTCGTGTTTCTGGAAGAGAACTGCAACGTATTTCTTGTTGAGGCCAAGTATGAGGTGGTTGAATTAACCATGAAGGTCCGTTCCACCATAGCGTGGAAGACTTTAATTTTTCTACTGAGATTCCGCGTGATAACAAATCTGCTGGATTAGCTGTGGTGGGACAGTGTCGCGACTGCGACGGCGTCAAAGTTTCTTGGATTTCCGTTACTCTGTTACAAACAAACGTATTCCAGCGATTTGGATCACCCTTTATCCAGCCCAATACTACCATGGAATCGCTCCACATTATTGCGTTAGCGATGTCAAATCCTGAAGATTGGCAAAAGTACCTTATAAGTCGCGAACCCAGTAAGGCAGCTAATAACTCAAGCCGTGGAAGTGTTACTCTTTTGATAGGGGAAACTCTATTCTTACTAACAACCAAATGAGCAGATGTATTTTTACCTTCGGTAGTTCTAACGTACAGCACTGCTCCATATGCCCTTTTTGAGGCATCACAAAATGCGTGAACTTGTGAAGCTGTTGGCGTCTGACTGTGTAGTCTTATCCATCGTGGTACCTTGAACAATTGCAGCTGAGTGAATTGTGAAGTCCAGTTTTTCCATCTGGAGGCCAAATCTGGAGGCAAAATTTCATCCTATTGGTTGCCTCTAGACCATGTATCTTGAAGAAGGATCTTCTCTCTTATGGATATCGGTGCAAAGATTCCATGAGGATCGTAAAATTTCGCAATAGTATGCAGTAACTGGCGTTTAGTTGCAGGATCATCTTGTAGTTTATTTGTAATGAGACGGTGATCAAACTAGATTGAATCAGATTCTGTGTCCCAGTCAATGCCTAAAACTGTGGTACGTTCTTTAACTGACCGTCCCTCTGTTTTCCATATGCCTTTTAGAACATCTGAATTCGTAGCCCATTTCGCCATAGGAAGTTTTATTTGTTGCAACAGACCTGTTAGCTGATAGTAAACGGATTTAACTGTGTTGTCGTCCTCGCAGCTCGCTGCAAAGTCGTCCATGAAAGTACTTTTATCTAGAAGTTCTGCTGCCATAGGATATGTGTCTTTGAATCTTAGAGCCAATTCGCGCAATGTTGCAGAAAGAAGAAATGGGTTGCATGTTAGGCCAAATGGTAAACGTTTAAACCTATAAGTGATGACATCATTCGTAGTCTGCCAAGTTGCACCTTCTTTCTTCTCAACTCGAAACCAAAAGAATCTCGTTAAATCTCTATCCTTCTCGTTCAACGACAGTTGTAAAAACGCTTGAGTTCCATCTGCAATTATTGCCCTTTGGTACATTCTGAACCGAATTAAGGTTGAGAGTATTTCAAGTAACAAATTAGGTCCTGAATCTAAAATATCATTAAGTGACGGTGAGTCGTTTTCATGTGATGAAGCATCAAAAACAATTCTCCATTTTGTAATTCCTAGTCGTTCTTTCTTCACTGCGTGATGAGGTAGGTAGAATACATCATTTGACGTAGTCTGCGTACTAATTCGTTCGACTTGCTCATTCTGAATGTAAAGCAACATTAGCACATGATACATATCAAGAAATTGAGCGTTGTTCGATAATCTTTTTTGTAACGACATGAAACGTTTTTCTGCGTTACAACGATTCGAAGAAAGTATCACATCCTTCTTTCTCAATAATGAAACTACTCTTCGTCCGTTTTCTAATTGAAATGTATCATGGAATTCTTGCAAAACTGCAGTATATTCCGGTGAGAGTGATCGTTTTTGTTGATCTTTTATTCCCATCAATTCTAAATCCCAGAAACGACGCATATCGTTGTCTAATGACGCAGACTCTTCGTTGAGGAACATGTGACTAACAGTGGCATGTCTGACAATAATACCAGACCTACGACCACTCAAAATCCACCCAAATTTCGATGGAAGAAGAACTGTAGAATCATCAAGGCGTACTAGTGTGTCATTCTTAACTATTTTCCAATATTGATCTGCACCTATCAGAATTTCAATAGGATACTGTTGTTCGTCATCCTTTGGATCAGCAAGTTGCATCTTATGGTCGGTAATATCTTGTGGAACCGTTGGAAGTGATGAGTACGTGTTCCCACTTTCAAAAGCTGAGAAAGTCATGGTGTTATTTGTACAAACTCCTGTTAACTTAAAGTGAACAAATCTGCGATTTCTTGGCGTAAAATGTGGTGACTCGAATCCTGTAACAATTAATGTTTGATGACTGATGACTCGTAACTGCAAACTGTTGACCAATTCCGTGCTAATAAAACTACATTGACTTCCGGCGTCGAGTAAACAACGCGTACGCTTCTTCACCCCTGTCGGACCTGTGATCCAAACAGACGCAGTCTGAAGATACGTCGAGAGAGGAGACTGAACATCAATCTTCCCTACCGAAACGCGCTGTTCATCATTGCAGATAGCTACGTGGTGTGATTTCTTACATTTAGAACAGGCTACCTTATTTTTCTTGCTGCAATTTTTGATATTGTGCCCCTTTTTTAAACACAAGAAACATCGACGAGTGACTTTCAGCTTGTCGATCCTATCCTTGATGTTCGTTATCTTCGTACAATCTTGTGCCCAATGACAACTTGCGTCACAAAATACGCAGTGCCTTTTCGTCTTTCCACCTGGTTTCTCTCCCTTAGTGTTCACTTGTAGGGTCGCAGTTGTAGACGGAAATGTATCTGCAACGCTACAACCTCTAATTTTATGCGTGATCATAGCGCCTACCACTTCCTCGTTCAAAAACTCCATTAACCTCGTAATGTGACTTTCAGTAATATTTTCTCTTCTAGCGTAAATAATCCAGCGTCAAAATATGTCTTCTGGAAACGCACGTAATATTTTAGGTGCCAACATGCGCCCGTAATGGTCAACATTTTCCCCTAATGCTCGTAAGGCTTGTATGCGTTTGTTACATTCAATAAACGTAGCGTTCAAAACATCTGTAGACGCATGTGTTATCGGTTTCATAGTTTCAAGGTAGTCGAGATGAGCCTGTATTATACGGTTTTTGTCTCCATAACGAGAAATCAAAATTCGTTTCGTTTCTTCATAAGAATCTGCAGTAATTGGAATGCCTTCCACCAAATTGCTTGGTTCATCTTCCAAGTATCCTCGGAGGAAGACGTGTTTGTCTATAGTAGAAATTGAAGGATTGCTATCTATAGACGACTGGAACTGCTCCCAAAATCGAGACCACTTTTCTACTTCTCCTGTAAACGATGCTAATCTGATTGTGTGAAGTTTGACAGTATGTGTGACAGGCACAGGAGCTGCTACTGCGGCTGACGATGTCGTAGGTTTCGAGTTTGAATCAACTGAGCTAAAACAATCTTTCGTCTTCCTTGTTGCCTTCAAAATAGCTTTCCTAGCGGTGTCGACATAGTCTTCGCATTTACTGACATCAGCATCGTAGTCTGTGTCCGAAAGTAAATCTTGAATTGCATCATCTAGCACTCGCAAACGATCTAATGTCTCTTGCAGTCGTGTTATGAAGTACTCATAATCGGTATCTTTACCTGTATCTCCTTCATCTATCGCTCTACTGAACCGTGTTACTAACTTCCGTTCAGTTCTTCGTTTCCTTTTCAACTTACGTAAGCGTATCTCTGTATCTGTTTCTGACATTGTACTACGAAGTGACGTTCAATCAAGATAAACAAGTCAAAGATAAGTACTACGTCGACAGCGACACTCTATGACAGCGACCAAAGATTGTAACACTCAATCGACAACAAACAATCGAAGGCGCAGTGTGCGTCTCAATATTCACAGCAAATCAAATTACAAATCAGTTCCATCAACTGCACTTGCGTGAAAAAAAAACTTATCTCTTTTCATTCTCCACTCCGAGGAGTGGAGCGGGCTGTTTGAGATCCGGCCCATAAAGAGTCGCGGTTCTATTCAGACAATTATCAGACAAGCTGATAGTGGGGCAAAGGGGGAATCCCGATTGGGAATAAGTGGGAGGGGCTTACCAGTTCCGGCATACGCCTTACAACCAAGGAAAATGCGTGTGTAAAACGCGTAATATCAACAAAATATTCTCTGCGTGCCTGCGAGAGAAAACGTGCTACAAAAACTGCTTGAGATAGGCTACGTGACTGCACGCTGCACTTCCGTAAGCTGTCTCCGCTCTTACCTCGATTCGAGGGCGTGGAACAAGCGACGTCGTATTTCGTGTTGCAGCTGCTTTCTTTTACCTTCTCTCAGCTTCCGTCGCTTCAGAGTTCCCGGATTTCGGCACCATTTTGCATTTCACACACACTCAATATACAGGAGATACACGTTTGTACTTTCTACAACTTATTTATTGTTAGTCAAAAATATACATACACATATACAGAGATTAAAACAAACAAAGACTTCATTAATCCGTAACACATGTCGTTTTGACGTATAAATTTTATTACTGACAACTGGTGCGTTATTTGCAAAATGTCAAAATGTGTGTGAGGTACTTATGCGAACAAACTGCGTGGTTATCAGTCGCTATACTGGCACACTAATTACTTGACAAAGTTACTTGCGCTAAGGACAACCCAAACACTCATGCCCGAGGGAGGATTCGAACCTCCGACCCTATCGGCCGTGCAGACTGTGACTGGCGCGCCGCAGACCACTCGGCTACTGCGGCTGGCCTTGATTTGCATTTATGGTCAGATGTAAGCCATTGTACTAGAAGAAGAAAGGAAATTTCTAGAATGGTCGCTAGATTACGTGTCAGTAACAACAGTTTTACTGTCTTTTAAATTCATATATATCTCAATTGTGTTTCGAAGTATATGTATCAATTATGATTTCGTGTTCTTCATAGTAAAACAGTACCTCAACTGAACATTATTTTGAGCGTTTTTCAGAAATTCAGCGCCAACAGCAACATCACCAACAGAGTTGCTGAAATGCAGACGTCAGCCGCCGTTTTACGGCCAATACAAACAAGTTGTTATGTTAAGGGGACATGGATGTGAACGATCCTATTATCATGCCTCGCTTTCGGTGTTCGTTACTCTTGATCTAAATTGCGAAAGATATTGCGATTTTGTACCAACATTGAATGACATTAACTCAGGCTGTAATAGGGAATTTATTGCAAATATCTTTTGTAGTTATTACAATATTTTGCCAAATAGGTTTTCATAAAACCAATTTCTGGCGCATCGTCCGTCTAATAGCATTTTGACTGTGGCAGGCAGCTGTCAACATCGTAGGAACACATTATACCTCGTTTTATGTAGTTTGGAGTATGTGTGAGGAAACAGAAGAACCCATATTACAGTACATTACTATATTGTCTAAAAATTAGCGTTAAAATTATATACAGAATGGCAAATATATCAATTCTGCAATATATTAGGTATAATACAAAGATACTGTCCCTTTCTTCAATTGAGAGAAATTTGGTGAATAAAGGTAATACCATTATGAAGATATATGAACCTAATGTTCCGAAAATGTAGTTTCTAGAAAATGAGAAAAGAATGTTCACAGTGTTTTTTGACTCACCATATGCCTCTTTCAGAACATTTCAGTGGCATAATCTTCCTGGCTAGCTCCTTCTTTATCCTCTGCAGACTTTTTCAGCACTCTTTTCCTTACTCTGGAATCTTTGGTGGTGGCTTCTGCAGTGCCTTCAGATTCAACAAGTCGCTGATGATCTATGGCAATCACAGCAGCTGTTATATTACTTCTCTATTTGATGCCTAAATTGTCCATTACTTTTTTTCTGCCTATTACACTATCAATGAACCAGATAACAGCATCCATCACACCTACTTTGAGTACCGCCCATCCAACAAACACTGTTTTCGGTTAAAACACGTCCACATAACGTGTTCCATTTAATTGACTCCCCATGAACAAATGTTGACGAGCTTCAGACATTTTTTTGAGTGTAGCAAGACACTCCACTCGCAATATGCGAGATAACAGGCATTATATATGAATTTAATTTTATCTGTGTGTAAAATCTGAGTGTCTATGTTGTACTTGAGACCCCAAATATCTATTATTGTGTACTGTGATGTGCTCCCACAGGCCCTGGCTTCCACAGAATGAATGAAACTTTGTATGTAAGAAAGTTTAGGAAGTGCTAGGCACGCCTTGTCTGTTTTGTGTCATCGTTTCTTTCAAACACTGGGCGTTGAATGTCTCTGGGCGAGAAGTAGGTTTGCCAACTGCTGAGCAGAACCCAGTCTGCCGGCCACAGTGGCCGAGGGGACTGAGGCGCTCCAGTCACGGTCTGCACGGCCACTACGGTCGGGGCTTTGAATCCCCCCTCAGGCATGAATATTTGGCCGCCCTTAGTCTTAGTTAGTTCATAAGTAGTTTGTAAGTTTAGGGACTGATGACCCCGTAGTTAAGTCCCATAAGCTTTACAGACATTCAAACGTTTTTTAGAACCCAGTCTTAGCAAAGATTCCTAATGTATCTTGCTCTTAACCTCCTTGGCTGGGGTTGGTCAGGTTACCTGCCTGACGAACGGTGATGCTCTCTGGGCTCCCCTCCACTACCCCTCCTCGGTAACGGCTAGGTTCCTTACGGCTAGGGTAAGTACCTCTGGGTTTGGTTCTGCTGTGGCCTCGTGGCTCGACTTAGTTCAGGCTCCGTAGCCGTACTTATGCCTTTTCGTGAGTTTAATTTTGGGAGTAGCAGCTACACTATGTGTAGTAGTGAGATTTTGCGTAATTTCATACAGGATTGTTAATTTTGTGTTGATTTTTGCTGAAATCTGATTATGCGGCTCTGATGGTGTTTCGTTAGCATAGTTCTTACACTTTATAGCTTTTGAATCATTTCTTCACCTGTTGAAATATGTTCAGTGTCGTTTGCGTTTTTATCGTAGTTGAATTGTAATATTTTCTGGGACTCGTGGTGCCTATACTGTTTGTACTTTGTCGACAGAACACGTGGACGATATCAGACTAAGCCTTCAGCTTTTCCATAATTCAGTGCACATGAGTGATTGATAATTGTATAGCTAATTTGCTAATGTGTTTACACTCACTAGGAGAGTGATAATTTTCCCCGAAAATTGTCCATTCTAACTTGTAATCTGTGTACTTGTCGGCCCACATTTACGCCGATTAGCGTGTTCCCTGTCGTGGTTATTACCATTAAATAGATTTTCCTCTGTGTAGAAAGAATCGTTGCACGACGTCTATCATGTTAATTATCATGAAATAGAATTATTTGCCTTCTCTGAATTTTTGTGACCGAACTCTGTATTGTGCTGTAGCAATCTGTAACCTTGCTTATCTAATAGATATCATTCCTATGATCTGAAAGAAGGGTTACACGATATATTTCGCGATCTTATTCTCTTCGAGATTGGTTTTGTTAACTTTTGCATATTTTGTGTTCTGACTTAGTAGAGTGCTGTATTGATCTAACAACTTTAACCTTCTGTAGTTATCTTCTCCCTGTGCTAAACGAACGCCAGAGCGACCGTTTTTAAATATTATTTAATGAAATCTTGATTTAATGTATAGTTAAAAGTTTTAGGGAAACTTTAACTTCCGTCTGTACACAGCACTTTGTGGTCGTAAACCAAGTGCGTTTGTTTCTGATAGTTTATCATGAGCCTAAGATACTAGCTTGAGACGTTATGGAAGCGAAGTACTATTTCATTATTCGCGAGTGAACCTTCGATCTGCATTCTCCACATTGATTGGCTGTCGTCTTGGTGTATTGGTGTCGGGGTGCTTGGTAAGTACCTGCATGGCTTGGCGTATGAATCTTTGTGTGAATGTGCTGCAATTCCTCCGTTCCCCCCTATGAAACGTGATCGTAATTAACCTGTACTCAACTTTGCAGGTGGGCAATTTTAGGGTCATGTAATTGTGGATATTTTGTAAGGTGTGTTTTTTATTGTAATTAAAAAAATGGTCTTCCACCCTTGTTGAACAATAAATTAATTTGTTAAACTACAATCCTTTTGTGCTAATTTAAATTCTCCCCTCATCATTTATTTTGGATTAATGTGGGGTAATTTGTTCATGTATCTTGTGTTTCTGCTTCTTTCTGGAGTAGCGAATATTTGCGTTTCCTTTTTTCTAAAAGCATTTTTTATTTATCGGATAAGAGATAAAACTGTATTTCATAATGTTCAAAATTATGAGTGCATTATCCAAACACACACACACACACACACATACACACGACCACACGACATAAGTATATTTTCCAGGCTCTAATAAGAATAAATTCTTTGGTGGGCCCACTCCTGACCATGTTAGGGACATGGAGATGTTAAATCCATTTTGCAGTATTTAATACATTGTTCTGTTATTTATTAATCGTAACAGAAAATGCAAGTTCCAATGGAAACTGGGGTCTCTTGAAGCTGAAAGGAAGATTTGTCGTATATAATGGGTATTCGCTGGGTGTACACTGTTTCATTCCTTTCCATGTAGCTCGTAGAAGGCAACTGCTTTCGATTGCATCCGTGAGCGCTCCACAGTTTAAAGTTGTTAATAGCACCGTCAGCTTTCAGGAATTTTCTTAAGCTGACTGGAATACAGGATACAGGTATATCTTAGTAGTAAATAAGAAATTAATTACAATGTGAAAACATTTTACCCATCGCAGTATATATGATTTCATGTTTATTGATTTACATGTTGTAAAATTATATAATTTTCTAGGAATACATTCATTTGTATAAGTGCTGTATGTCTGTAAAATCTGTTGCGAATACAGTTAATAGTAAAGAAGTAATAGGTAAAAGCTTGGTGAGTGATGGGGCGACTTTTCTTAAACGTTACTCTTCATGTGCTCATATCTCATGAACTACGTGTCGTACTGTGATACAATTTCGAAGGTATATTCCGCTGTATGTGCGTATACTGTATGTACAGTTTCCTGTAGCTACAAATTGTAGTAGAGAGTTTATAAATTGCAACGTCATACCGAATGCCGTAGTCTTAGTCCATAAACAGTTGCAAAGTAGTAAGCGTGAAACTTTATTCCTGTATTTTGATGTTGTTGTCAGTGACAAAAGTTTAATAAAGATTTTAAATTACGTTTAAAGGTTGTTGCAGGTTGCTAAGTACTGTCATTCTAATACAGTGTGTGAATAAAGTTTAGCCTCATTATGTGACAGTTTCTTGCAACTCCTATTGTTTATGACGTTGTATCTCCTGATCCACGTGGAGTATGTTGTTCTTACCCCGACAGCATTGTTACCTCACGGTAAGGATTATGTGTACCAAATTTGGTTGAAATCGGTCTAGTGGTTTAGGAGAAAATGTGCAACATTGTCGTTGATGCAGCTGTTTTTCGCGCATCTTATTGTTTATGACGTAATATCTCCTGAGCTACGTGTCGTGCTCTTATTTTTGGGTCAGGAACATTCGTGGCCGTACGGTAAACAGTTCACCAAAGTTTCATTGCAATCGAATGAATGGTTTATGAACTCATAGAGGATATGTATATATTATAGAATTCTCGGACGTTGTCACTGTCAATAAACTTCTTGTGGATATGAGATCGCGTCGTCATTTTTATAAAATCCAGTGACGTTTCGACCAATGTTGCAGGCGGCTTTCATCAGGGTCTGTGTCTGGCGTTTCTGAGTCACAGACCCTGATGAAGGTCGCCTGCAACAGTAGCCGAAACGTGGGTAGATTTTATAAAAATATGCCTGTATGTCAATTACAAAAACTCAACATAAAACGACGAAGACGTTCATGGACGAACTAGCAGGTGGCACCATCCTTACTACACACACACACACACACACACACACACACACACACAAACACGCAGATACACAACCCCTACCTGAAGAGAGTGGTGTGGGGGGGGGGGGAGGGGGGAGTACGCGTCGACTCGAACCTCGGACGGACAGCAACGGAGCGCTCCACTGCAAGTCGCCTTAGACAAATCCTGAATCAAATATTATAAGAGAGAAATGCACCTACAGAATTTTGTTAAGTTGTACTGCTCCCAGAAACGGAGGCTCTAAGAAAATTTATAATTTCCAACCAGTTACATTACTGAATTATGACTACGAGATCATTGCACGAGCAGACATAAGGAAATCTTTCCTATAATTGGAAGAATAGTTTCCCATTACCACACTTGAGAATATGTGATAACAAACATAAAAACTGCAGCAAAATACCTGTTTATTATTATCTTAACATACACAAGCAACTTTTATAGTGGTCTTATATTTGTTGATTTTCATAAAGATTTTAGTCAGGTTCAACTCAAGTACTTTCTAGAAATGCTGACAATGTTTGGAGGTTCAGGAGGGAGGCAATTACCACTGTCAAAAACAGTGTTATGGGATTGGCTGCCAAACTTTCTGTGAATTGATAGTTAACAACACAGACACGAATTAAACAAGGTTTTCATCTACCCTACTGCCCATTAAAATTGCTACACCGAGAAGTTGACGTGCTACAGACGTGAAATTAAACCGACAGGAAGAACATGCTGTGATATGACAATGATTACCTTTTCAGAGCATTCACACGAGGTTGGCGCCGGTGGCGACACCTACAACGTACCGAGATGAGGAAAGTTTCCAACCGATTTCTCATACACAAACAGCAGTTGACTGGCGTTGCCTGGTGAAACGTTGTTGTGATGCCTCGTGTAAGGAGGAAAAATGCGTACCATCACGTTTCCGGCTTTGATACAGGTCGGATTGTAGCCTATCGCGATTGCGGTTTATCGTATCGCGACATTGCTGTTCGCGTTTATCGCGATCCAATGACTGTTAGCTGAAAATGGAATCGGTGGGTTCAGGAGGGCAATACGGAACGCCGTGCTGGATCCCAACGGCCTCGTATTACTAGCAGTCGAGATGACAGGCATCTTATCCGCGTGGCTGTAACGGATCGTGGGTACGTTTGCAAGACAACAACCACCTGCACGAACAGTTCGACGACAATTTCAGTAGCACTGACTTTCAGCTCGGAGGCCATGGCTGCGGTTACCGTTGATGCTGCATCACAGTCACGAGCGCCAGCGATGGTGTACGCGACGACGAACCTGGGTGCACGAATGGCAAAACGTCATTTTTTTCGAATGAATCCAGGTTCTGTTTACAGCATCATGATGGTCTCATCCGTGTTTGGCGACATCGCGGTGAACGCACATTCGAAGCGTGTATTCGTCATCGCCATACTAGCGTATAACACGGCGTGATGGTATGGTTACATGTCTCGGTCACCTCTTGTTCGCATTGAACAGTGGCCGTTAGATTTCAGACCCGTGGCTCTACGCTTAATTCGATCCCCGCGAAACCCTTCATTTCAGCAGGATAATGCACGACCGCATGTTGCCGGTCCTGTACGGGCCTTTCTGGATATGGAAAATGTTCGACTGCTGGTCTGTCCAGCACATTCTCCGGATCTCTCACCAATTGGAAACGTCTGGTCAATGATGGCCGACCAACTGGCTCGTCACAATACGCTAATCACTACTCTTGATGTCGGGCGCGGTGGTCTTGGAGTAAAGCGCTCGACTGGTTCAAAACCCGGTCGACCCTCGGATTATTTCAATCTGCACTTTAACCCAACCTTCACCTCTCAACGATATGAGGAGTTGCCAGAAACGACACGTGCTTCGGATTCTACGTTAAGCTATAGGTCCCCTTTCCACGGTTGGATAACTGGGGTAGGCTAGGGACACGCAAGTCGCCGAAGTGGCGTCCAATTGAAAGACTGGCACCAGGCCAATGAGCCACACGAAATTTATTTACTTACTACTCTTGATGATCTGTGGTATCGTGTTGAAGCTGGATGGGCATCTGTACCTGTACACGCCAGCCAAGCTTTGTTTGACTCAATGCCCAAGCCAACGGTGGTTGTTCTGGGTACTGATTTCTCAGGATCTTTGCACTCAAATTTCGTGAAAAGGTAATCACATGTCAGTTCTAGTATAATATATTTGTCCAATGAATACCCGTTTATCATCAGAATTTCTTCTTGGTGCAACAATTTTAATGCCCAGTTGTATAGGTAGTCTCCTATCAGTGTTGCTACATGTCGCATCACTGGAACATGTGTTTCTTCCAATTGAGTTAGAAAGGTAGCAACATCTTACCACCTATGAAATATTTGTGCTGCGACTGTACGCATTTTGAGTTTCATATCACCGCACACTCCGCTGCAGAGTGAAAGTTTCATTCTGTAAACATCCCTTAGCCTGTGGCTAAGCCATGACTCCACCATATCCTTTCTTCCAGGAGTGCTAGTCTTGCATGTTTCGGAGGAGAGCTTCTGTGAAGTTTGGAAAGTAGGAGGCGAGGTACTGGCGGAAGTAAAGTGTTCAAAATGTTCAAATGTTTGTATAGTCTATGGGACTTAACTACGGGGTCATCAGTCCCTAAACCTACAAACTACTTATGAACTACTTACGAACTAGGAGGGCACAAATATCCATGCCCGAGGGGGGATTCGAACCCCCGACCGTAGTGGCCGTGCAGACCGTGACTGGAGCGCCTTAGTCGCCTCGGCCACCGCGGCCGGCAGTAAAGTTGTGAGGCGGCATCGTGAGTCGTGTCGGGATATCACAGTCGGTAGTGCGCTTGCCTGCGAAAGACAAAGGTTCCAGGTTCGAGTCCCGGTTCCGGCACACAACTTTAATCTGCCAGGAAGTTTCAGTAATGTATTGCTTTATGGTCCCTTCCCGTCATTTTACACATTGGACTGCGGCCAACAGCGGGGAAAAAATCTGCAACGTCAAACACGTAGTGTTATTTTAGCATATAACTGGGTAAGATGATTTCAGTGGATAGCGAGAAAGAGTTAAAAGTATTTTGATGTTAATAAATCTACTGTATAAACATCGATAAGTCATATATTGCTGACAGTATGGATAAGAAGTAAGTAATACCTTAGGAGTTGACTGTAAAAAGAAAAACTATTAATAAATTAATTATAAATAATTCAAGCGTTTAATTGGAGATGTAGGATAATATGAGAGAACTATTTAGTGGTATGTAGAAGTACTGAAGATTAAAATAGATGTTGACAACTGCTCTCTGTTTCCAGGGAGTATCTTACATCGTGAAAATAAGATAATTGATGTCGTTACTAACTTTTAAAGCAAAATATGATATTTCAACATCGTCTCTGAAAACAGACTTGCAACTTGTCAATAAAAACAAGTCGTAGAAAACTTTTGTTTCAGCATGTGCGAAATAATACATCTCTCTCTTCATTCTTTAGGCAGGACTCAGGAAGTAAGAGACGAATATGACAGCGGCACGGGATAATGGAATTACTTTTGGTATTTCTAGGGAAGAAGTTGGCCGTACGGCAGACAGCTGTCTTGCTGTTAGCTTTGAGTGTTGGAAGCCGTGCTCTCGGAGTTCGCGAATGTAAATTCGTGACAACAGAAACTTGGAAATGAGTCTTCAGTTTACATAAATGTTAATAAATTCCAACCTTAAAATCAAATATTATAACACAGTTATGCAGATATGTCCTTCATCCTTGTCGGAAATTTTTTCCTTTATACTCATATTTATAAAATTATTCAGAAATGTGAACTTTTTGTATGATTTATGGAATTATTAGTTTATTTCATTTTTTTACTTGGGCAGTAAAATAACAAATTATGGGCGCAGTACAGAGGATATAAAATGCAGAATGGCAATGCGTAGAAAAGCGTTCTTGAAAAAGAGAAATGTATTAACATCGAATAATGATTTAAGCCTGAGGAAGTCCTTTCTGAAGGCATTTGTGTGGAGTGTTCCCTTGTATGGGAGAGAAAAATGGACGATAAACAGTGCGGACAGGAAGAGGATTGAGGCTTTTGAAATGTGGTGCTACAGAAGAATGCTGAAGATTAGGTAGGCGGATCGCGTAACTAATAAGGAGGTACTGAACACGATTTGGGAGAAAAGGAATTTCTGACATACCTTGACTAAAAGAAGGGTTCGATTGGTAGGACATATTCTTAGACACCAAGGAATTGTGAATTTAGCGTTGGAGGGAAGTGTGTGGGGTAAAAACCGCAGAAGAAGACCAAGAGATGGATGCAGTAAGCAGATTCAGACAGATGTAGGTGCCGTTCTTATGTGGAGTTGAAGAGGCTTGCTCAGGATAGGGTATTGTGGAGAGGTGCATCAAACCAGTCTCAGGACTGAAGACCACAACAACAACAACATAAAAAATGAGTGCCAAAGACGTAAATTTAAGTTCGGATAAGTATATCTACATAGTTTCTATTTGGCTGAAAGTTGTAATATCTGAGATTGCTAATTAATAATGAGTTAGACGTTATTGAGATCCGGCCAATGTAAGTTGCTTGCGATGGTGTGTTTATAAACACAATAGTAATGATAATAAAAGTGAGTGCACTCATTTATTCAAGAGTAAAAGTTGTCTTTATTTATTTATTTGTTTAATCCCTCCATCAATTTTTAATCACGATGTCGCTGCTAGAAAATGAATCACCACTGGAAGCATCCATTCCACCGCAGCAATAAGAACGGAGAGAACTTGAAATGTAGAATCTCTATCTGTTTATCGTAATTGTTAATTGAAAACACCATACAGAGTATGAAATCGTATGACGTATGAGTGCAGGCATGGTTAGTAATAACATTTTCTTTTACTGCATTCAGTCAACGGAGATATGTCAATGAACTCGTAACCTGGGAAATTCTTGTTATTTTTACATGTTACCGAACTCAAACATGGTGTTAGCAATATTATTATGAAATACGGAAACAAATCTGAACTCAATTTTGTTAAAACCTGTACCGTGTACGTGTTTATCCATTGAACCAGTTACTGACACAGTGGTGACTGTTGTTTCAAAATTGAAATAAGCGAAATGCATTCGCATTTGAGAATGAATATGAGCATCAGCTAACATATGAAAAGTTGTGCTGCAACGGGATTCGAACCGAAAACCCCTATTTCCACGAGAGGTCGCTTTAGCTATTATGAAGACAATACCAAGATCGCATGTATAAATTACTGATTTACTCATTACTAGATAAAGCAAGCTTTGTTGCCATTATATAATGATGAAATTTTACTTTTTCAAACTAATAAAATACAAACTGAAACACATGAATTAAAAACTGATACAGCACTGTACATATCACACATTGTTTAGTACATAATGGTCATAATATCTTTTACATCTGATGGGTTCTCATTTGAAATTAGAATTGATATAGCACTGTAAATACATTATATTATTTGGTGCACCATTGTTATAACACCTTGGTCATCTGATACTTTGCTGAAATTAGACAAGTTCTTGTGTCCATGGTGAAGTATTTTTACTGCTGAATTCGGTGTTTTGTTCCATACCAATTCACCATTACAAGCATTACTAACTGATCGATATTTGTAGCTACTAAACTTCGTCTGCAAAAGAAACCATATCACTTATGTATCTGGAACTATATACCTTTAGCTCATTATTTCGTGACCAATTACCTATGGAGGTCGTGTGTGTGGTTGTTAAAGAATAAATATACATGTGATACACAGTACAGTAATGCATTGTGTTCTCCACATGACACTGTGATCATTTGATAATGGCAACATAGCTTGCCTAAACTAGTAAATAGAAAATGAGTAATTTATACACGCCATCTTGGTTTTGTCTTCAAATTAAAGTAATTACATTTTAACGTATTTATTTACTTTTATCAAGGTGCAAGAGTGACTGTGTGAATGTGTATGTTGAACGGTGTTTTTCTTACTACGGACCTGACAGTAATCCTAGTGATTAATATCTCTCTTGTTTTCACGAAATCCTTCACTATTTCGTGTATTTCGAAGACATGTTGACCTGTTACAAAAATCTAACATTTCAGTGCAACCTGTGGAATGTGTGCGCTGCGGCCACTTTTCAACACAGCTTATTTCTGGTGGAACAACAGTGTACATATTTCACAGGGCTGATGTGTACTGTTTCGCAATGAAAGTGACAGTTACTTCGCACGCTATCAGCGCCCGCCTGCAGGACGCAGAGAGAGACTTCCTCATGCCACACATAAACTTCCTACCGTACGAGCTCATGTATTCCACTAGGAAAGTCTCCCACAGCGAGAGACACGTATTTATGTTGTTGCAAGCCTTGCGTGGGTCATTTAAGTACCATGAGCAGACTCCGCTTTTATCCATTCAATGTCATAGTCGCTGTAATGTTCGTTCCTTCAAACATGCATTGGTTCTATCGATAAGCACAGACACTAGACATACCACTTACATGAAAACAATTTTAGTACTTTGTACTGTCATCGGAGTCGCCAGATCTCTTATAGTGTTGCTTTCCTAATCTTAGGTTTAGTGTTGTAAATATTTGGATTAAATACCGCTTCTAGTATTGAACGAATTTCGGAATATCGGCAGCAATTAAATTTTTAAAGATGATCTCAAACTAGAGAAAGGATATTATCAGCGTTAAAAAAAAATCGCAGTGATGTGTTTTACGGCCCACTTTAGATTTGTAGTTTTTGCAAACATTTTGCACCAAAATTATAGTCTAAATAATAAAAAATTATGATGATAAGATTACGACTCTACTATTGTGGTAATATCTATGCACCTAAGACGTAATATTCTCTCTCATCGTATTTTAACAAACAGCCAATATTATATGATGTTTGAGTTTAGCTTTGGCAAAGATACTCTTTTTTGGACTTTGACCTCTTTGAACTATCATTTTAATATCTCTCCCATATTTTCGTTATATTTTTCCGTTAAAATATTATTAACTATCTTACTTTGGTAGTTCCACGTTTATTTTCTTTGCCTGTACTGGTTATCATTGACTATAGGCTGGGACAAACGTAGCATACATTTGGCGTTCGTAAATCAGTCACGTGACATAGCTCGCCCGAAAATTTATTTGCAATTAAAATCATATTACAAACGGCTTTTTTGGTTTTACTAAAGTATTTCTTGTCCAAAATATTTGAGTAAGCAAGGTTCTTGTCTGTGGTATCCAACAATTACGTCTGTAAAGTTTGGTGCCGATCGATTGAACTGTTCAATGTTACAGACAGACATCGTCAAATCGCCGTTATTATTGCAAATATCTCTGCATCGATGCAAGATATAAAAAAACATAGGACAATAAAGTTGTACAGAATTTTCCCCTCTACAAATGAGGTTATTCAATTTTCGTACCAGATGAACAGTTCGTTTGCAATTACAATTATATTACAAAAGGATTTTTTTTGTATTACTACAGTATTTTTTGGCCGAAAAAATTCAAAAAGGGAGGTTCTGGTCTCTGGCGTCCTAGAATTATGCCTGTAAAATTTGGTGCTGATCGGTTGAACGGTTCGTCTTAAAAAGTGGGAACACGTTACGGACAGACAGAGAGACATCCCAAAATCGCCGTTATTTTTGCAAATATCTCGAAACGATTCGAGATATGAAAAAACACATAAGAGAGCAACGTTTTAGGGAATTTTCTTCTCTACAAAATAGGCTACTCAATTTTCGTGTTGCATGGATGTTTAAGCCATTATTTTCATTTAAATTTCGAGCTGTCAAAAGACGATCGCAAAGACCCATTTTTAGTGTTACTACCATAACCTAAAGTGGGCCAAAATAGCGGTGTTAAGACAACACCCGAAAGCACCACGACAAAATAAAGTCGGCGAAAAATTACCTTTACATGCAGGATGAGGTGTGGTTCAACCGTACACATGGTTTTATGCTGGAACAGGGACTGAAGTTAAACTATCCGTGGTAAATCGATGCTTGGTGATCTCACGCTTCGCGTAACAAAGTTTCACGATAGCGTTTCGGTAGCAGAGAGTATGAACAGACGTCCCATCATTACAAGAGTGCAGAAAAGAAGGACGAAGAGCATTCTCTCTCCAGGCCGGTTGAGAAAATTGGTAATCGTAAAACAAAAAGTTTGAGGTAAAGATTTAAGCGAGAACGGATACTCAACCGAATAGCGTGAGAGATACAATTTTAGTAAAAATATTTAATGTAATGCTACACAGTTCCATCGATAAAACCAGACACTCGACATGTTACTTAAATGAAAACAATTGTAAAAAACGTTGCTCCTTGTGGGGGATAGTGGAATGCACTACTACTCACATGCAGTAGGCAATGTGTGGCATATACAAGTTCAGGTCGGTCATGGAGGCTTGCACGGATGACGTAATAGGTACCGCTAGGGCACCTGAATATTGACGCGCATGCGCATTAAGTTCGGCTGTAGCAGCGGCTTCTGTCGCCATTTTTGTTCCACGCGGCGACGGCATGAGCTTCTCAAAGGCGCAGTTCTTTGCTGCTGTTGCTTTGACGTATTGCTTGCTGCACGTCTAATACATATATAAAGAAGAAAATAAGGATTTGCGATTAAAAATTAATCTTGTCATGATAAATTATTTTAATACAGTTTGAAAAATTGTTAAATATATTTTTGTTTGAAATTTGCACGCCTGGTTGTGTATCCAGAGCAATTTCTTCACATTGGACAACAGTTTTATTGGATGCTAGATGTAATTGCATAGCTTCGCAAATAACTCTTCGTTTTCGAATGTCATATGATGAATTTGATCAAAATACGATCCGAGGTCTACTTTGTCATGGAATATTTTTCAAAAATCATATTAAATGCTTTTTCAATGTTCAAGCTATGAAGTACATTAGGATGAAAAACTAGGCTGCAACAAAAAGATTTATCAATAAGAGTGTAATGGATCACCGGAAATAGTTGTTATTGCTGTCAGATTCAATCCTTTCCATCCATTCTTTCTATTATATTTAACTGGCACTCTTCAAAATGAAGTTAAAAGTAATTATTTTAATACGTTGATATGAAACATGTTTAGAAAAGTTTTCGGTCACGACTTATGGTAAAATGGACCTGTTGTTGTTGTGGTCTTCAGTCCAGAGACTGGTTTGATGCAGCTCTCCACCCTACTCTATCCTGAGCAAGCCTTTTCATCTCCTCATAAGAACGACAACCCACATCCACTTGAATCTGCTTACTATACGCGTCTCTTGGTCTCCCTCTGCGATTTTTACCCCACACACTTCCCTCCAACGCTAAATTCACAATTCCTTGATGTCTAAGAATGTGTCCTACCAATCTATCCCTTCTTTTAGTCAAGGTATGCCAGAAATTTCTTTTCTCCCCAATTCGGTTCAGTACCTCCTCATTAGTTACGCGATCCACCCACCTAATCTTCAGCATTCTTCTGTAGCACCACATTTCAAAAGCCTCTATCCTCTTTCTGTCCACACTGCTTATCGTCCATGTTTCACTCCCATACAAAGCAACACTCCATACAAATGCCTTCAGAAAGGACTTCCTTAGGCTTAAATCAATATTCGATGTTAACAAATTTCTCTTTTTCAAAAACGCCTTTCTACCCATTGCCATTCTGCATTTTATATCATCTGTACTGCGACCATCATTTGTTATTTTACTCCCCAAGTAACAAAACTCATCTACCTCCTTTATTGTTTCGTTAACTAGTCTAATTCCTTCAGCATCACCTGATTTTCTTACACTGCACTCCATTACCCTAGTTTTACTCTTGTTAATGTTCATCTTATATGCACCTTTCAGCACACTATCCATTCCGTTCAATTGCTCTTCCAGGTCCTTTGCTGTATCTGACAGAATTACTATATCGTCGGCAAAACGCAATGTTTCTAATTCTTCACCCTGAACTTTAATTCCTTCTCCAAATTTCTCCTTGCTTTCCTTTATAGCTTGCTCAATGTACAAATTGAACAACAATGGGGAAAGGCTACAACCCTGTCTTACTCCCTTTCCAACCACTGCAACCCTTTCATGCCCTTCAACTCTGACAACCGCTGTCTGGTTTTTGTACAAGTTGCAAATAACCTTACGCTCCCTATATTTTACTCCTGCTTGCTTCAGAACTTGAAAGAGTTTATTCCAATCAACATTGTCAAAAGCCTTCTCCAAATCTACAAAAGCTAGAAATGTTGGTTTGCCTTTTCTTAATCTATCTTCTAGGATAAGCCGTAAAGTGAGTATTGCCTCCCGTGTTCCTACATTTCTCCTGAACCCAAACTGATCTTCCCCGAGGTCTGCTTCTACCAGCTTTTCCATCCTTCTGTATATAATTCGTGTTAATATTTTGCAACCATGACTTATTAAACTGATGGTTCTGCAGTTTTCACACCTGTCTGCACCCGCTTTCTTTGGAATGGGGATTATAACATTTTTCTTAAAGTCTGAGGGTACTTCGCCTGTCTCATACATCTTACACACAATGTGAAACAATTTTGTCATGGCTGGTTCTCCCAGAGACTTCAGTAACTCTGACGGGATATCATCTACTCCAGGGGCCTTGTTTCGACTTAGGTCTTTCAGTGCCCTGTCAAATTCATCTCTCAGTATAGTATCTCCTATTTCATCATCATCTACATCCTCTTCCCTTCCTACAATAGTGTCTCGAAGTTCATTTCCTTTGTAGAGCCCCTCTATATACTCTTTCCACCTTTTGGCTTTCCCTTCTTTGCTGAGAACTGGTTTTCCATCAGTGTCCTTGATATTCATAGAGCTGTTTTTCTTATCGCCAAATGTTTCTTTTATTTTCCGGTAGGCTGTATCTATTTTTCCCCTATTTATACATTCTTCTACATCCTTGCATTTGCCTTCTAGCCATTCCTGCTTAGCCATTTTGCACTTCCTGTCAATCTCATTTCTTAGTCGTCTGTACTCCATTTTGCCTGTTTCATTTACTGCATTTTTATACTTTCTCCTTTCATCGATTAAATTTAGTATCTCCTGTGATATCCAAGGATTCTTTGTAGGTCTTGCCTTCCTACCTATTTTGTCCTCTGCTGCCTTCACTATTTCATCTCTCAATTTTACCCATTCCTCCTCTACTGTTTTATTTTCCCCTGTTTCTGTCAATTGTTGCCTGAAGCTCCCTCTGAAATTCACCAGAACTTCAGGTTCCTTCAATTTATCTAGGTCCCATCTCCTTATTTTCCTACCTTTCTGTAGTTTCTTCAGTTTCAGCCTACAGTTCATAACCAACAAGTTATGGTCAGAGTCTATGTCTGCCCCTGGGTATGTCCTACACTTCAAAACCTGGTTCCGAAATCTATGTCTTACCATTATAAAATCTATCTGGTATCTCCCGGTGTCTCCTGGTCTCTTCCACGTATACAACCTTCTTTTGTGATTCTTAAACAAGGTGTTTGTTATAACTAAATTATGTTCCGTGCAAAATTCTACCAGGCGGCTTCCTCTTTCATTCCTTTTGCCCAGACCATATTCACCCACTATCTTCCCTTCCCTTCCTTGTCCTACTACCGAATTCCAGTCTCCCATAACAATTAAGTTTTCCTCTCCCTTAATTGTCTGAATAATTTCCTTTAGCTCCTCATATATTTCTTCGATCTCCTCATCATCGGCAGAGCTAGTTGGCATATAAACCTGTACTACTGTTGTCGATGTTGGCTTCGTATCTATCTTGACAATGATAATGCGATCGCTGTGCTGGTCATAGTAGTTTACCCGCATTCCTATTTTCTTATTCATTATCAATCCTACTCCTGTGATACCCCCAACTGATTTTGTATTTATAATCCTGTACTCGCCTGACCAGAAATCCTGTTCATCCTGCCACCGAACTTCACTAATCCCCACTATATCTAACTTCAACCTATCCATTTCCCTTTTTAAATTTTCTAATTTTCCTACTCGATTAAGGGATCTAACATTCCACGCTCCGACCCGTAGAATGCCAGTATTGTCTTTCCTGATGATCACATCCTCCTGAGTAGTCCCCGCCCGGAGATCCGAATGGGGGACTATTTTACCTCCGGAATATTTTACCCGAGAGGATGCCATCATCATATGTTCACACAGTAGAGCTGCATGTCCTCGGGAAAAATAACGGCTGTAGTTTCCCCTTGCTTTCAGCCGTTCGCAGTAGCTGTGTGGCAAAGCCGCATTAGCTGATGTTACAAGGCCAGCTCAGTCAATCATCCAGACTGTTGCCCCTGTAACTACTGAAAAGGCTGCTGCCCCTCTTCAGGAACCACACGTTTGTCTGGCCTCTCCACAGATACCCCTCCGCTGTGGTTGCACCTACGGTACGGCTATCTGTATCGTTGAGGCACGCAAGCCACCCCACCTCGGCAATGTCTATGGTTCATGGGAGTGGAAAATGGACCTAATTAAGACATTAAAAACCGATTGCCTCCAACAGGCGAATAATAAGGGTCCAATTTAGAGACAAGACACTTTGCCAGCAAACTACAACACAGCTATGACGTAGACCCACAGAAGTTAGTGTATTTCAACATCACAGTATTTTAGAACATGGTATTAAAATAAAACACTATAAACACTATGCACCTTTATAAGTAATCAATATTGTTTTAGTCTGTATATTGATACCGTTTGTTATCGACAATTTATATAAAAGTCGGTAACAGAAGTTGTTGAGTTGGACCCTTTTAATAAAAAACAATTGTTAAATTTGTCGTTTACACTGTGTTGAAATAGTGCGTAATTATAAATGGCCACGGTGGAGTGGCCGAGCAGTCTAAAGCGCCATGCTGCAGAGCGTGCGGTTGCTCGCCGTCGGGGGGTTCGACTCCTCACTCGGGCATGGATGTTTGTGTTGTCTTTAACTTGGAAGTTAAGTAGTTTGTGAGCTTAGGGACTGATAACCACAGACGTTAAGATTTACAAAAATTTGAACATTTTTTTAAATTATAAATGATTTAATTATCTTAGTGGTCGCGGTCGCGGTACCTAGGGCATCTGGATGTAGAAGGGCATGCACAGCCGCCATTTTTGTTCCATCGCGTCGACGCGAGACGGGAATTGGTATTCTTTCAGCATGGTGGCTGTGCAGCCTAGAATTGTTCTAACTGTTCAGAAAATCGTTTTGTTTCTTCATGGACCGGCGACCGGCTGCCAAGTGCACCTAACGTACCACATTCTGTAAAGGAAACTCCACTAACAGCTGCAACAGTTCAAATTTTTATTAAGGCACTGCCGGTTTCGATCCTACAGGCACATCATCGAGTGTACATTATAACGTTTAAAATACGGGGTCCTCCAAGGCGCGGGACATGGTACGACCTTTCAATATTGACGGTTCGGAATAAGGCCTGTGCCATTGAGCAACAATATTATCTGTCACATGCATCCGAAGTTGTGGCTGTCGACCATAGCTCCGGTCGAGTCTGGCTAAAAGTTGGTACTGTGACAACTGCATCCTGAGTTTCCGTTGTTAAATTTCGCCATGAAATTGTACAGCTTATGCTGAATAATATTCGCAATAGCGAATACATTTCTCTTACTCCACTTTGTTAATGCTGTCTAGTGACAGACTACAGCGGTGCACGGTACGTGAACAGTAAGTTGACGACTGATGGATATATCATTAGCAAGGTTTTTGTGATAATGCTCTACCCACTAACCTGTGTGTGTGTGTGTGGTGTGTGTGTGTGTGTGTTCTGCATCTACATGGGATATTCTGCAAATCACATTTAAGTGCCTGGCAGAGGGTGTTGTCCTTCCTGTAACTTTAAGTAGTTTCTAAGTCTAGGGACTAATGACCACAGCAGTTTGATCCAATGGGATTACAAACATCTGAAATCATAACATGAAATTTCCGGAATGAGGTACCGTGGTTCATGTATAAAACATTACCCTGACGTTTCGCCACCGATTGTAGAAGGCATCTTCGGAGGTGAAACGGCAAACTGCAAGTAGTTCTCGAGTTAGCGCCATATTATATTGGCCATACAGAGAGCGCCACTGTCAGTCGGCTGACGTCGTCTGCCCTACGGCCTCTATTGTTGGCAACATTCGCGACTGAAAATAATCGATTTATTGTCGCTGCATTGTTGACATCAAAATTTGTCCAGTTTAACACCTTCCTCATTTCTGTTAAAATTATTTTCGTGCTTGAAAATCTCTATGGCCTCTCTGTACATGCGTGTATGATAATATGATGTCTCTGCTATGACGCTCGTCTTGTAAAGCCGCCTGGGTGTACCCGCGTGGTCAGGAGCGCCATGATAGGGATCACACTGCCTTCTACGTTGGAGATTCGAGCCCTCCTTCGGGCATGGCTGTGTGTGACTCGTCCTTAGGTTAGTTTAACTTAGTTTAAGTAGTTTGTAAGTCTAGGAACTGATGACCGCCGCAGTTTGGTCCCATAGAATTCAAATATATGAACATATAATAGTCTTGGTAAACTTTATTTCATGGTCACTTTCTTGAAAAACATGTTCCGCTATGGCCGTTTTATCAGTATGTTCTAAGCGACAGTACCCTTTATATTCGCACAGACGGGTGTTGATACTTCTTTTTGTTTAAATTGGATTCCATTATCCGGAGGGGTGTGCTCAACGGCCACAAATTCACTTTTATCAGTAATGAAAGGAGCAGCATTAGCAGTAAAATCTTTTGCTTTATTCAGGCAAATCGATTTCGGTTTTTCAAGAAACCATCTTCAGTGCTGTCAGCAAGTTCAAAACAGTATTTTTGTGAAATGTACAATGACAATTACGTCTAACATATCCCTTGACAACATAGCTACATACATGTGACATTATCTGGTGTCATACGAAGTCAAACTGATAATGACACCAGATAATATCACGTGTATGTAGCTATGTTGTCAACGGATATGATAGACGTAAATGTCATTGTACATTTCACAAAAATGCTGTTTTGAACTTGCTGACAGCACTGAAGATGGTTTCTTGGAAAACCTAAATCAATTTTCCTGAATAAAGCAAAAGATTTTACGGCTAATGCTGCTCCTTTCATTATTGATAAAACTTCTTTTTGTTGTACCGACAATATGATAATCGATTATTTTCAATCGATAACGTTGGCAACGTCAGAGCCCTTAGAGCAGACGTCGTCACGTGATTGACATTGGCGCCCTCTGGATGGCCTATATATACGGCGCTCACTCGAGATCTACTCTCAGTTTACGGCTTCCCCTTCGAGGATGCCTTCCGCGGTCGAAGGCGAAACGTGAGGGGAACGTTTTACGTATGGACCTCTGCATCTCAGCCCGGAAGATTAACGTTATGACAACTCATGCCGTGAAAGCCTACATTGTACAAACATCAGAAGATTTTTGAAATACACCTGCAGCCATCCAGATGTGGGTTTCGGTGATTTTTCTAAATCACTCCAAGCAAATGCCAGAATGGTGCCTTTGAAATGGCACGGGCTATTTATTTTCTCGTCCTTACACAAAAATCCGAGCCTTGAGCGCCATCACTAACTACCGCAATGTCGACGAGACAGTAAACCCTAATTTTCTAATGATTCTAAAATTGCTAGAGATTGCTTGAATAATCAATAGATGTTAGCAGTGGATTGTTTATTGTCTATTCACAACGTGTTTTTGGCTTAGCCCATCATCTCATGGTCTGTCAGTAAGATACATATACAGCCAATAAGTATATAAACAAAATTATTTGCAAATTATAATTAACATATGAAATGTATTTTATAGTGTTACATTTTGGAATTACATATCTATATTACATAAATTTATATTTGATTGTCGTGTAAATACTGTTATGTATTGACAAATAAGAATAAATATCATTTATGATTAATATAATATTTATATAAAAGAAAATAAAGATTATATGGCAAATTATAATGTGAGTAATATGGAAGTTAAAGTAGAGGATGAACAGTTGCCTTATTTATTCAAGATACAAGGTCAAAATAAAGTGCATCATTTTACACAAATATCAAAAATAAAATTGAGCCGGTGCGATCACTATCGCCCCTCTAAAATTTGTTACATCCTTTTAAATTTTACATCCTTGGGCAGCCCTTCCACATTTCCTGCTCTAAAGTACGTTAATCTACTGCTCGCTGGTCAAGTGTTCCGTGATTGGCGGTATTAAAAATAAATACCACATTTGAAAAAAAAAAAAGTGAAATCCTCAGAACTAATTACTTAAAAATGTTGCTTTGAAAATTTGTGCTGCTAACTTATTCGTTACGCAGTTGATCCTTCAGGGTGTATCTATGCACAAAAATGTCTAAATCTCCCAAAATGTATAAACATGTGCTTTTATTCTCATAATAAAGAATTTGTAAATGTCAGTACCATACATCCAATCACGTGATCAAAGCGGGCGCATTTACCCGATTTTCCCAGCTCCAGAACAAATATGTGTACTCTTCCTTCTTTTTCAAGTGTGTGTGTTTCCATTAAGCCCATGACAATTCAATCAGCAAAATTCTTCCGGGTGTGGGATCGCACTGTCAATGTTTTAGAAACTGACCAACGTTTGGGTCACTGTTGGAAGAGGCCTTGTTCTGGGTATCTTTCACTTTCATGAAGATTGGCAAAGAGGTCTCACATCCATAAGAATTTTATCGTTTGTAACAACGGCCGTTGAAGTCTACGCTTATGCATGATAATTCCTTCACATATGCGCATACCGACTGGCAAAGAGTAAACGGCGTCCTGCTCATTTCTTTCCATACCCCACCATTTGTCGGAGATCAGCTGTAGCTGGACTCGCATTTAAAGTGCCATATGGATGCTGTTGCTAACACCACAGCAGAGCCGACTGTGTTTGGAAGGGTGCCTTGACTGGGAAAAACGGGCCGCCGATGATTGCCAGCCGCGGTGGAGTAGCCGAGCGGTCTAAGGCGCCTTGCTGCAGAGCGCGCGATTGCTCGCCGTCGGAGGTTCGAGTCTTCCCTAGGGCATGTGTGTGTGTGTGTGTGTGTGTGTGTGTGTGTGTGTGTGTGTATGTTGTCCTTAGGTTAGTTTTCCTTAGTTTAAGTAGTTCGTAAGCTACGGACTGATGACCACACAGTTTGGTACGATAGAATTATAAACACTTGAATTTTGATGATTGCCACCTCATTAACTTCACAAATAAATCACAGCTCACATTAATACGAATGACCACTGACCAGTCGGTGAGTACAGGGACGATTTGAGGAAAGGTTGCCACCAGCACCGTTGTTTCATGTGGCATCATCTTTCAGTAGGCATGAGGTATCGAGTACTGTTCCAGGTCACGGCCAGTAGTGACGGATGGAACCGTGGTGGTAGGAGGTACATCTGGGGTTTTGTGAGACATCGACGACAATCCTTCATGCGACAATATCATGGTGCAATTTTTCATTAGGTCAACTGTCATGCACAATGTTTGTTGTTTGTAAATCTATCGAACTCAGCTGCTGGGTTATTAGTCCCTAGCTTACAAACTACTTTACACCCATTCCCGAAGCGGGACTCGAACCCCCGACGGCAAACGGCCGCGCACACCGCAGTACGGCGCCCCAATTCGCGCGGCTAATCCACCGCAGCGTCATGTATACATAGGACGTTCTCTGTGGTAAGTATGTGTGATTTTGAGATACCCCATGGCCATAGAGATCAACAGATTTCTCCTTGGTAATACGTATGTCACCAGATTTGACGTGAGCTCCCAACGGTGTCGAGAGTCACACACAACACCTATGGGCAAGCGTGCTCGTCAGAAAATACTACTGTTTCACGATGTCAGTACCTGTATCTGGCCAGGTAGAATGCAATATCTTGCAATAATGTTGGTTCACATTGCACAATCATTGTAACTTTCAATGGGAACTGTAATTACAGAAAAGTGCCACAAAACTTCGTTTTGTATTATCACAATTCAGGGTAGAAAGTGTAAAGGAAATGACGCACGAAAGAAATGCGTTCTTCGAGGTGCGAGATCTTTTTTCGTAATTTCCTTTACCAACACTCTTCTGCAGATACGAACATATAGCACCCACCTACATAGGGATACATGGTAAAAAGGTAAAGCAGTCAACAATCCTAAGATTGGTTTGAACACCACAGTGCTTTACTAGGCATGGTCCTGTTTGGAGGTGGTATGCCGTTGCCTTCCTTCCTTACCCAGCCAGTTATAGGGGGACCTACAGTTTAACGTGGGTTCCGAACCACGGTGCTACTCGGTATTTTTCTCATCAGCAACACTGCCAGAGGTGAAAGAAGTGGAAAGTGACAGATAAAAATCCTGGGACCTGACGGGAACTGAAGCCGCGACTTTTGGATTTGTAGTCTGGCACTTTACCACTGTGCTACATGATAATAATAAAAATCAGTTCGGAAATGGAAAGATTCAGTTGTAACTTTTTCCTGTAAGCTATTAGAGAATGGAACGGAAGGGAAATATCATGACAGCCGATTTAGCTCCATTAAAAAATACCGCAAACAGCTGTTTGGGATAGCTGTTGGTCGATTTATTATTCAAATTATTTATACATCCCTCCACAAACAGCCGATTTTGATATCACAGTACAGTAATATAATCTTCAAGTCATGTCAGTACCAAACATCAAATCACGTGACCAGTCACAACGGCCGCATTTATCCGATTTTCCAGCTCCAAATCAAACATGCCTACTCTTCACACATGTGATAGCTACTCATTATGAAAGCAGTGCAGCGAACCATCCGCCAGGCACTTAAATATGTTTCACGGGGTAAATAACTCAACTTAGCTTTATATGTAAATTGTGTACATTCTTGCAAGAATATCGAAACACCTTTACGGTCTGCAAGACTGTTTGTCTTTAAAATGAACACACTTGGAGTACCAAATTGGAGTGAAAGACAAACACACAATAATGATATATGGGATAATCACAATGAATACATAATAATACTGTTAGAAAATCATAACATTTAAAACAATGTCTGATCAAAGATATTTTTAAGTAATTGATTTCGGGTTGTATGACTTCATCGTATGAACATGTCTGTAAGTATATTAACTATATAGATAACTAGCTTATATGCCCGTGCTTTGCAACGGTTGTTAAGGAAGGCATGTGCGTATCTTGGCTTTTTAGGGTTCCAGACCTCAGTCAGTAAATATCCTTGTTGGATCGCTCTGTCAATAAATTCAGTTGTCCTAGCCGAGATGTCAAACGTAAATAAAAGTCATTTTCCGAAACGATGTATCTTCTTAAAGATGTCAACTGTAAGTAAAAGTCATCCTCCGAAACGATGTGTCATCATAAAGTTTTTGATACAAAATGAAACATGACAAAAGAAGCAAAGAAATGCCGTTAAGTATTTGATACACAAGGCTAAATCAGTAACACTATGTTCAATGTTTGTTGGTATTCGCAGAGATAAGATTGCTTAATTCTGTCACAGACGTTGGCTTCCTTGCTGTACTACCCCATACTTATTTCACAGCAGCGGCGTTTGTTAGTTCTTTGGTGCACTACAGCGCTTCTATCGCTTGCTTTCTGTACTATGCTATCCATACTTCAGGCATAGCCTACATCTAAATATTATTCCGTGATCTCACTTTTATGAAACGAAGTGAAGCAGTTTAGGGCATTAGATGTTTCTAATAGATGAACAGACAGTTACTGAAAACACTTAAGATTACGATGTACCTTTTTTCCGTGATCTGTTTTTGATGAAATCATGCCTATATGTTACTCCAAACTTAGTACACGTTTCCTGCGAAAACCGCAATGAAAATGCGTTAGTAGTTACTATTTTTTATTTTATCTTTTTTAATTATTTTATTTTATTTATTTATATTTTTCAATATGTTAGCGAAAGGTGTTACAAATAGGCATATCTTCATGAATATGATGTAGCGTACATAATACATTAGTGATATTCGCCATTTTAAACTTTTATTTCATGATCATTCATATCTCTTGACAATGTACTGAGGTATGGGAAGCTGAAATATAATAAGTATTTCATTAATAAAGTAGAAACATAACTGAAAACAATTATTATTTTTACGGTTGGCGTTCTTTCCGCTAGATGCAGTATTGCCGCTCCAAGCGTGAGACTTAAAATTCTATAGCAGTTGTACGTATACGTTAGACTGTGATATATGTGAGTGTATCAGTTTTATATTCAAGGCTTTGAATCCTATTAGTTTTCTGATGCAGTACGAAAGTAGCGTGCGTCTATTGGTTCTTTGCTGCATTACGACGTTCTTTCCTAGCATGAAATACACCTAAACATCAAATTACGATATCTTTTCTTTTCATGATTTGATTTTGATTAAATGAAGCCTATATGTTGTCCCAGGCTATTATCAATTTATCTGTATTACCCCATGAATGTTAGTTTAGTGCTTTTAGATATTTGCCGTACTACACCATGCATATAAGCATAGTGTGCACCTAAAACTTCGAAGTACGATATGTTTTCTTTCCCCGATTCAAGTTTGATTAAAAATGTTTAAATTGTGATATCTTACTTTTTCTGATATTATTTTGTGAAATGAAGCGTTTATGTTACCTGTGAAAAACTTCTGAAAATTCGACTATTAGTTTTGGAGATTAAAATGATGATAGAGAAAGACAGACATGACGGTTGTAGTAAAAAAAAAAAAACAACGTTAAATTGTGATATTATTGTTTACAGTAATCCGATTTTTATGAAACTAAGTAGGGTGACGTTACCTGTGGGAACCCCATGCATATTCGTGAAGTAGTTTTCGAGATAAGTGGTTTGTAATAGATTCAAAATGTTCAAATGTTTGTTAAGCTTATGGGACTTAACTACGGGGTCATCAGTCCCTAAACTTACAAACTACTTATGAACTACTTACAAACTAGGACGACACAAATATCCATGCCCGAGGGGGGATTCGAACCCCCGACCGTAGGGGCCGTGCTGACCGTGACTGGAGCGCCTCAGTCACCTCGGCCACCGCGGCCGGCTGTAATAGATTAACAGACACGACGAACACTGGAAACACTTTAAACTACGATATCTCTCTTTTTCTCGTGATTCTAGTTTCACGAAATCATGCCTAGATCGTGAACCTATCATCGCATACGTGAAAACCGCATGAAAATTCGTGCAGTGATTGAAGCGAACAGCGACAGAACTACATTTACAGATTTATTATTCGTACAAATGTCTTGTACAAGTGTATAATTTTGCAGGAATATATTGATTTGTATAAGTGCTGTATGTCGGTAATATCTGTTGTGAATACAGTTAGTAGTGCTTCATGGGGAGGTTTTCCATGAACTATACTCTTATGTCCTCATATCACACGAACTACGTGTCTTACTGTGATACAATTTCGGAAGTACAATCAGCTTGAAGTGTGTATACCGTCTGCAAAATTACCTGCGTGTAAAATTTGTAGTGTAATTATACATTGTAACGTCATTCCGAATGCCACAGTTTTGCTTCATAGGCTTTCATCATTTTGCTATGGTTTTCGGCGAGAAAAAGTTTGTGTTTAATGTTTGTTGCAAGTCGCTAAGTACTCTCATTCTCATATAGTCTACTGGCTTAAATCCGCGGCTTCGCTCGCGTGTTGGTTATGATAGATAAGCTACGTTTCAATAGTGTGCTATGAGACTCGTTTTGAAGATGAGATGGCATTCAACAATAATGACTGTAATAATATGACAGATCGATCACTTGACGTAATGCGCGAAACGTCAAACCGATTTATTTTTCTTTAAAGAGATGTATTAAAAGAAAGTTCTTTTTACTGTTTTATTGATTTATTCTTATATTTCCTTATTCGTATGCTTATCCTTACAGAGAAAGAGCTGAAGACGTTGTAGCACGCATAGACCTAAATTATTGTCTGTGACTTCACGTTTCGCTGTATGTAACCTCCTTGCTATAGTCGCAAACATCATCGCTGGCCTTCAGTCCGATTTTTTTAATAATTTGACGACTTTCAACCACCATATCTTCCACCCCCTTATAGCTGTCGGCATGGAACCGTGTTATGATGTACAACGGGAGACTTGGGACAACCATTACACACAGGCCATTCGTTTGCGTTCTGTAGTTTTTGCTGCAGAGCGAAATATTCACACACACACACGTAGAATTTTATATACACCGATAACTTTCCATTCCAATATACTCAAACTTTTTATCATAACCCTCAAACAACAATACCACAAATGAAACCGTTCTCAAAGAGTAAATATAATTTTCAAAGAGTAATTATTGTTCCAAAATTCTTCAAATTACTAAATATATATCAGATCGCTATAAAACCATGCCTAAGACCTTCCTCGGGTATAAAATAGTAACTGTACAAATATTTAAGTCTCTGCGTCTTGTCGTTCGGACGTGATAAGCGTACACCGAAGAGACATTCACATTAATAGATAAATAGCTATCCGATCGCCATAAAACCGTGCCTAAAGCATTCCCCGGGTTATTAGTAACTGTACAAATTTTTAGCTCTATATGTCTTGTGGTTCAGACGTGATAGACCTACACCGAACAGACATTCACATTTATAGATATAGATTTATAAAGTCTCGTCGCATTATGCGGCAGTTTCTAGCAACTCATTGTTTATGATGTTATATGTCCTGAACCATATGTCGTATGTGGTTCGTACTCCCACAGTAATTGTTATCTTACATAAGAAATATGTGCACCACATTTTGTTTGAAATCGGTCCACTAGTTTAGGAGCAGATGTAGAATATTGTTGCATGATGCGGTCGATTTTCACGACTGTCACTGTTTATGAGATCATATCTCATTACGTATGATTCGTGGGTGGTTCTTGTCGCCTGATAGTAAGGATGATGTGTACCAAGTTTGGCTGAAATCGGTCTACTAGTTTAGGAGGAGATGTGGAACATATATACATACACACACACACACACACACACACACACACACACACATACACAGACACACAGCCTATTTTATAAGATGTAAGATTGTAAAGAAAGACACGAATTTATAATACACAAGTATTTATAAGTAGTTTTCCGTTAAATTACATAAAAATAAGCTAAAAGTTGTCGTAGTACAGTACTTTTGTCTTAGTACAGAATGTTATACTTCAACTCGGCTCGGTATAGTTTAAATTTGGCGTTCCGACAGTTATCTCAAAATAATATGATGTGAAGCAGTATTAAAACACTGACCGATTTTACGTTTCTACAGCGGTAAAGTATTAATGCTACCAGAAAACAAAGAGCACATTGTCGTGTAATGCTAAAAGGCAACTATGAATAACGATGAAATAAGTTCTGTTCTGTAGGAAATTATTTGCATTAATGTGAAAAATAATCGTTTTATTAAACTGATGTCGTGCTTAAATATCTTAATGCGATGTATATTGACACACTCATAAAATCTGTCATCCCTTACTTGCTAAAAACCAACTGTGCGAAATAAATCTATTAAAACGGCAGATCAGTTTCAAACACGTCAGATGCTGTAGTGTAATCCGGGGTAATGATCAGATGTGCACATATGAATCTTGTCTTTGATGATAATTTGATCATAAATCGATACAAATAGCGAGCCATTCTGAATACTGGAACATGTAACAAACAACATTTAGAATTCTTGTGACTATTTGACTTATTATATAGGTAAATCTAAAATATACTGACTTCTTTGAGCTACACATGGTGCGATGGCACGAGGAAACACAGGAAAAATTCTCATTTGATCCTTCAAACACAATAACAACTCTCAGATCCCCTTCAAAAGTCTATCGAGGATCATTTCACAGTTAATTGCTATGGGGTAATTAGTAGGTTGCTAGGCAACTTCATCAACGAACCTGGATCGTGCCGTTAAACTCGTTTCCGAAGTCCCCACTCCGTCACATAAGACACATAAGCCGGCCGCGGTGGCCGAGGAGACTGGGGCGCTCCGGTCACGGTCTGCACGGCCACTAGGGTCGGGGGTTCGAATCCCCCCTCGGGCATGGATATTTGTGCCGTCCTTAGTCTTAGGTAGTTCATAGGTAGTTTGTAAGTTTACAAACATTAAAAAAAAAAACACATAAATTAGTTTTCAAATTTAATTCACAGTTACAAAGCAAGTTCTTATACCCGCGGGAAAGAGGAAAAAGGTTTTTCACCACCTAAGCATACTTTTATATGTACCATACACCACAATAACTCTCAACCGATACACAGGGTGAATCTAGATTCGCGCGCTCGGGCTTCGCAGCGAGATTCTTCACCTGCCAACAATGAAAAATGTCTTCCACAAAATTTTATCGTGCGCATATTTCAGCCAGTAAATGGACGGCAAAAACTGACATGGCTTTGTGTTCCATACGTCAGTGTGTTTCATAATTACACCAACAGACTTGCAAGGGATGTATAAGACGTCTTGAGGGAAAAAAATTATCATGGACACCCATGCCAGGAAACGCCATTCAACGACGCATTGGAGAGTCCAAGTTACAGGCACCTGCTTCTGCCGCCAGACGTTCTTTCTAGCAACTTCTAAGCTCTGTAGCGTCATTGGATGACGTTTCCGGGCATGGGTTTCTATGCGCACTTTGTTCATTAAGCCACCTCCACCATGCTCTAGAAGTTTGTTGATGTAGTAGTGTAATTCTGAAACACACTGACGTTTTGGATACACACCCATCTCAATCTTCAACGTCCATTTACTGCCGGAAATATGCGCAGGACGAAATTTTTTGAGAGATTTTATTTTATTGCTAGCATATGAGGAATCGCGCTCCGAATCCCGAGTGAGGGAATTCACCTTGTATAAGTCACAATCTACCTAGTTCCACAGGTTGCTAAATAGAAAAAAATTCATTACTTCAGTATTTTCGTGAAATCTCATGGGTCACTAAATCCGTTATTTTAGTGTTCATCGAACCAACTATTCAATACCTTGTCATTAATTTTTATATATAATTAGTTGTCTACCATAATATGTAGTGACTATATAATAATTAAACATATTTAATTCTATAATAAATATAATGACTTGGCAATCGCACTGCAATATGACATCAGAATAAATATAATGATTTGTAAGTTCTTCATCGTCATAATGACATAACAATAATTTATATTCCATTCTGCAACCAAAAGTAACCACCTAATAATGAAGTACACTCAAATGTGTAAATATTAGTTTAAGTCGCCATGGGGAACGAAGTAGGGTCTTTTAGTTAGTGTTCATAGAAATACTTATTTGTTATTTAGTTAAGAATCTACCAACACATTAGCGACTATATTAGTATTACACATCTTTAATTCTATGATACATATAATGCCTTCACAACTGCACCATAACAGAATGAATCAGAACATAAATAACGATCTGACAAATACATATCTATATATAATTCATATTTCACTATTTAATCACGTAGGAATGAAATACCTCGCATTTCCATAAAGTATTTTAAATATTAGTTTACGTTGCCATGCTATTGCCAAGTCATTATATTTCTTTTAGAAATAAAGATGTATAATTTTGATATAGCTACCACAGATGTTGGTAGATAACTAATTAGATAAAAAATTATGACAAGGTGTTGAATAGTTGGTTCCATGAACACTGACTGAAATAACCGATTTGGTTTCCCATGAGCTCTCATGCCTTTTTATGGTGGAACGAATTCATCGCGAGACTTGCGTTTTTGTAAATTACATTTTGTGTTTTTGATGGGATAGTTGTTAGAAGAAGGCAATCTCGTCGCTTCTCTAGCTGCCCACCATGTCAATCGATCTGTCAATGTGCGACTTATATGTGTCTGCAGATTTGAAATGCTAGCAACTACCCTCAAGAACAGCACCAAAATGTAGAAGAAATTTCAATACTCCAGCTTCGATCCGAGTTCAGCAATGTACTGTTTAGGGCCCAAAGGTGACAACAGATGAATGGTGATCAATTTCAATATCACTTATTTATGCAATTCCTCTGCAGTGACTATTAAACCCTCTTCACCGGGAATTCATTATTTTATTATGAGCCTAGCATCTGATTCATGATTCGTTATGAAAAGTATACCCCTTTTTATTCAGATCACTTGTTACAGCAGCGATATATATTTAAAAAATCTGTAACAGAACTTACAGTAGATTACAGGTTATTTAATTTCATCCTAAATAATCTTCAGATCGCAAACAATCGAACACACAACAAAAGGGACAATAGTAAGATATTATTACCGGAGATCTTAGGTTCTAGAGGCGATCGCAAAAGTTAGTCTCCGTTGCAAAATTCTCTTTATTTCAATCACGCGTTTCGCCCGTTTGTGGCATCAACAGATAATGTAAATGATATATAGTGCGTTATCTGTCATCATTGCAAAATAAACTATTTAGGATGGAAACACATCGTCATAGTCGCTTAAAATTTGATGACAGTTTGCTCACCATAAGTCGTTCACAATATCTGATGATGCCAAATAATGGCGAAACGCGTCATTGAAAAAAAGAAAATGTTGCAACTGAGACTGACTTTCGGGATAAATTCATAGCCTGTTGCTGTAACAGGCACCAGTATGGAATGGAACCAGTTTCACTCAGATTAATTGTCTTCAAAAGTATAAAGTCAAACTCGCAATACAATAATAATAATAATTTACTTTCATATTTTTTTTTATTTATTTAATTACTTGTTTGACGACCGGTTTCGATGGGCTATGCCACCATCACCTAGTCAAATAAAATTATACAATGTGGCCATCTTACGTTATTTAAAAAGACGGAGGTTAAATAGTAAGTGCAACCTAGCACTTACTCGGAATATAAAATACATAAGTTAAATCATCAACAACTTGTAAATAAATAATTATATCGCGATCTTGGCTTTTAACGTTTGAACATAATTTATTAAGAGATCAAACCAAAAAGGGTAGGGAGACCGCGATAACCGCCAACTAGCCACAAGTCTGCTCCAGGTCTAAAAACTCTACACGGGTTCGTTCGTTGCTCTTATAGTACGGAGTAAATATTTCACTTACATTTCCAGCAATAGCGTTATGCCATTCATCACAAATCTTATTGCCATTATTTTTAAGGTGGATGTGAAGTGATGCGTTAACAAGATAGTACCTGGTAGAGCCCAGTTAATTCGAGAAAGTACTATTTACTTTTATGTGGAGAAATAGTCGACTACAACTGACCCTGAAAAGTAGAAATCTTCTTCTTTCAGTATCATCTAAACGTTTTATTTTGTAGGAACTACATTTGTCATTAAAGAAATAAATATACACGCGTACGGTAAACGTCGGTAAATATGTTACAGCCAAGAAGTAAACACCAACTACACGACCATTATTCTATTCACATGCTAACAGTTACTACGTTTCCCGTTACACCGTTTAACCAACAGTTTGGAGATCCTACCTGTAAACTGTGTTTACAATCTCTAGTAACTACTAAATTATTACACTAACGAATTTTTCGTGCCCAAGTACGTCATATTCGTCTTTGCAGTAATATTTTACTTTCAGTTGCACACCAGTAAAACGACTACAAGTAGACGGTTATTTATTACGAAGACGGCGTATTTTCTGCTTTCTTAAGGATGTACTTCGTCAGTCCGCAATTAAACAGGTGTAGTGCTTCATCCTGATATAAGGTAATACTTGTTCATCATCTCGTGTTGGTAGTCATGCTACATCTCGTTGATAAAGCTGGCGCATCTATATAAGAGGTGCTTTGCGCCGTGATTAATTCAAAGCCTTGTGAAGCTTTACCATTTATCTTTGACGCTTTAACTTTCAACGTTGACATGGCACCATAAATTAGATCTAATTAAACCAGCTTCTTTACATATTGCGTTTAATAAATATATTAAATTAACGTGATAGCCTAGGACAGATTAGAACTGAACCCTGTTGTTACTCCGTCATCAGTGAATGTATAGATTCAGCAACCGCCAGCCTCTCATCCATAGTTCGTTAATTAACGTCATGCAACTTTGATTTAGTCTTAGTACATAGACCTGAAATTTTGTAATAATCGTCCCACAATGAAGCTCTTATGATGAGAGTTTGCTTACGTAATACTTGGTTTGTTATTGTAAGGATCTGTTGCCTGTAAAACACTGATTTTTAATTTTACCCAAACAAATTTCACTGGATTTGCGGCATCTTAGGTGCATTTATAACTCCTTTAAATCCAACAAAAGAAATTGTAGTCTATATGTGTGAAAGTCCTATTTACGCTCGCATTCGTCATATACAAAGATAATACAAAATTTATCTCCTTTTTACATGTTGTAGTATTTCATTTTTTAACTAAGAAAATGTAGGGTAAGTGTACGACCAATACGAAATTCAATACTTGAAATTCACTACTTGACTATAAACAGTATTTGTTGTTACTAGTCCAGGTTCTTTGGTGAGACTACCCATGACCAAGTAGTTTGTGTGAGAAACATGGAGATGTCAAATCAACTCCGGAGTACTAAATACATTGTCGTGTGATTTATAATCGTAACAGAAAATACAATCTCTTGAAGTTAAAACGTATATCTGTCAAAAATAACTGGAATTGGTTTGATGTGTGCTGTTTCATTCTCTTCCTTTCGTTGTAGCTTTGCAGAAGTCCATTCCTTTTGCCTGCAGTCGTGTGCGCTTCACAGTTTAAAGTTGGTTCGTAGTTGTCAACAGCAGTGCCACCGTTCATGAATTTCCTGTAGCTGAAAGGAATATCTACATCTATATCTACATCTACATGGGATACTCTGCAAATCACATTTAAGTGCCTGGCAGAGGGTTCATCGAACCACAATTATACTATTTATCTCCCATTCCATTCTCGAATAGCGCGTGGGAAGAATGAACACCTGAATCTCTCTGTTCGAGCTCTGATTTCTCGTATTTTATTCTGATGATCATTTCTACCTATGTAAGTGAGAGTCAACAATATATTTTCGCATTCGGAGAAGAATATTGGCGATTGGAGTTTCGCAAGTAGCCCACGCCGCAGCGATAAGCGCCGTTGTTGTAATGATTCCCATCCCAGATCCTGTATCATTTCCGTAACGCTGTCTCCCCTGTATCGTGACAATACGAAACGAGCTGCCCTTCTTTGGACTCTTTCGATGTCCTCCATCAAACTCACCTGATAAGGATCCCACACTGGGCTGCAATACTCCAAAAGTGGACGGACAAGCTTAGTGTATGCAGTTTCTTTTGTAGTTCTGTTGCATGTTTTAAGGGTTCTGACAATACAACGCAGTCTCTGGTTCGCCTTTCCCACGATATTATCTACGTGTTCTTTCCAATTTAAGTCTGAAGTAATAGTAATTCCTAGGTATTTTGTGGAGTTTACGGCCTTCACATTTGATTGAATTTTCTTGTAAACAAAGTTTAACGGATTTCTTTTCGTACTCATGTGGACGACTTCACACTTCTCATTATTTAGAGTCAACTGACAATTCTTACACCATACTGATATCTTATTCAAATCGGTCTGTAGTTGGTTTTGATCTTCAGATGATTTTACTAGACGGTAAATGACGGCGTCATCTGCAAAGATCCTAAGAGAGCTACTTAGATTTTTCCCTAAATCTTTTATGTAAATAAGGAAGAGCAGAGTACCAATAACACTACCCTGTTGATCGCCCGATATCACCTCTGTTTTTAGTCGATGCCTTACCATCGATTACTACGAACTGTGTCCTCTCTGACAATAAATCCCCTATTCAATCGCAAATTCAGGGCGATATACCATAACCACGCAATTTCATTAAAAGCCGTTTGTGAGGTACGGTGTCAAAAGCTTTCTGGAAATCAAGAAATACGGAATCGATTTGCGAACCTTTGTCGATAGCACCCATCACTTCGTGTGAATAAAGAGAATACAGGAGTGTCTTAGTAATAAAATGTGAATAAGAAGAATACAGAAGTGTCTTAGTAATAAAATGTGAATAAAGAGAATACAGGAGTGTCTTAGTAATAAATCACAAATTTATTGTCCGACTCCGAAGTCTAGTTGGCAGCGTGGTGGGTCGCCAAGCAGACGGCCCGGATTCGATTCCTGAAGCAGACGGAGATTATCTCCACTCTGGGACTGGTTGTTGTGATGTCTTAGTTATCGTTTCATCACCAGTGACACACAAGTCGCCGAAGTGGCGTCACCTTAGAAGACATTCATCACTCAGGCTAAACACGACCACAGTTAGGACTTAACACACTGCAGACTGCTAACGAAGATACGAGCTTATGGAATAGCTTCACAGATTTGTGACTGGCTGGAAGATTTCCTAAGTAATAGAACGCAGTACGTTGTTCTCGACGGCGAGTGTTCATCAGAGACGAGTGTATCGTCAGGCGTGCCCCAGGGGAGTGTGATAGGACCGCTATTATTTTCTATCTATATAAATGATCTGATGGACAGAGTAAGTTGTAATTTGCGGCTATTTGCTGATGATGCTGTGGTGTATAGGAGGGTGTCGTCTTTAACTGACTAATAGCATACAGGATGAGTTAGACAAAATTTCTAGTTGGTGCGAAGAATGGCAGCTACCTCTCAATGTAGAAAAATGTAAGGTGATGCGCATGAGTAGGAAAAACAATCCTATAAAGTTCGAATACGGCATTAGTAGTGAGCTTCTTGATGCTGTCGCGTCTTTCAAATATTTAGGCGTAACATTGCAGAGCGATATGAAATGGAACGAACATGTAAGGACAGTTGTGAGTAAGGCGGACAGCCGACTTCGGTTTGTTGGAAGAACTTTGGGAAGATGTACTTCACCTGTAAAGGAGACCGCGTATAAAACGCTTGTACGACCACGTATTGAGTATTACTCAATTGTTTGGGACCCGCAGCAGATCAGTTTAAAGGAAGACATAGAGGCGGTTCAGATGCGAGCAGTTAGATTTGTTACCGGTAGTTCGGCCAATGCGCGAGTGTCACGGAAATGCTCCGGCAACACAATTGGGGATCGCTGGAGGAAAGACGACGTTCTTTTCGTGAATTTCTGTTGAGGAAATGGCCGAATTTGAAGCTGAGTGTAGTACGATCTTGCTGCCGCCTACGTACATTTCGCGTAAATATCACAAAGAAAAGATAAGAGAAATTAGGGTTCGTACTGAGGCATATAGGCATTCATTTTTTCCTCGTTCTATTTGGGAGTGGAATAGGAAAGAAAATGTCTAGTAGTGGTATAGTGTATCCACCTCCACGCACCTTACTGTGAATTGTTTGTATGTTTGTAGATGTAGATGTAACGGCCATAAATGCCGAACGATTGTCATTTATGAAATGTATGAAAACGTTGTAACGATGTAACACGTTTTTAATCCATCTCTCTGTGTATGATCTCAAAATTATTACATTTTGTGTTGTACAATTGTATAATTTTGGTGGTATTTGTATAAGTGCTGTCTGTAAAATCTGTTGGGAATACAGTTGGTAGTAAAGAAGTGATATAATATAACCTGATGCGTGGTATGGCGGATTTCCATGAACGTTACTGTTTATCTCCTCTTATAAACTGTGTGTCGTACTGCCGTACAATTTGGAAGATACATTCTGCTTTATGTGTGTATACCGTCTGTTAAATTTCCTGGCAATACAATTTGTGGTGTAGAACTTATAAAAATATACCGAACGCTGTAGTTTTACTCCATAAATAGTGTAGAAGTAGCAAGAAATAAACTTTATTAGTTTGCATCATTTCGCTGTGATTGTCAGCGCGAGAAAGTATAATAAAAGATTGAAACTATGTTTAAAGTTTGATACAAGGTGATACATACTCTCATTCACTTACAGCGTATGGAAAAAGTATTGTTGCACGATGCGGCTGCTTGTTGCGACACCTATGATTTATAACGTTATATCTCCTGAACCGTGTGTGTGTTTCTCACCCCTCTCATGGTAAGGAATACGTGCACCATATTTGATCTAAATGTATCCAGTGGTTTAGGAGGAAATGTACAACATTTTCTCGTCATCCAGCAGTTTCTGGCGCAATTCATTGTGTATGACGTCTTATCTCCTGAACTATGAATTATATGTGATCCTTACAGCAAAAGCGACCGTCTTCTTAGTTTGAAGGTCAAATGTGCAAAGATTGGAACAAAACTCTATATTTGTATGCAGAAACTGAATGGCACTCGATATGTAAAGATGGGTTTGATAAGGTGTAGTAGCAGTGCGTACCTGTAATCTGAAAATATTGCCGGCCGCGGTGGCCGAGGGGACTGAGGCGCTCCAGTCACGGTCTGCACGGCCACTACGGTTGGGGGTTCGAATCCCCCCTCGGGCATGGATATTTGCGCCGTCCTTAGGATAAGCTAGTTGATAAGTAGTTTGTAAGTTTAGGGACTGATGACCCCGTAGTTAAGTCCCATAGACTCTACAAACATTAAAAAAAATCTCAAAATATTTTGAAATATCTCAATTAAAAACTAAACATTCTCGTACATTTTTACTTAAAAAATTGCTTATCTTTGAGGATAAATAATGTAATTTCGATCCTGTTGCCATTATTAGAGGGACATAGTTGTGTCTTAGAATACATGAAAACCTCAAATCGATTGACATGACATAACACAGAAGCAGGTTCTTTAGCATGATGATAAAGCTAACGAATACTTGTGTGTCCCGAATTCTTTGAACTGAATTTATTGTGGATATTTTGCTTGTACGATGTCTTAGCTTTGGATGAAGACATACTATTACGTGGAGTAAATGATTATTCGTTTCTCATATAAGTCTTGGATGTTTCTTCACGTAGTGTTTTGAGGGCTCGTGAATATTTGTTATTGCATACGAATTTGTGTAAACTGCTGGATTAAAAAGCGTGGTAAGTGTTCTACTGTTCATGTTTTATTATAGACTGCTACCTTTCATCCTACTTACAATGACTTATGACACGATTTGTTTTTTTTTTAATTATTATTATTATTATTATTTATTATTATTATATCTCGTCGTGTAATGTGTATGTAATTCTGTTTTGGATGGTGGCACTTTTCGTCACTGCAAATGCTATGTAGTGTTAGTAACTAATGCATTTTTATTTCAAAATAATATTCACATGTACTCATACATTTTAACAGAAATCAATTTACCTACCACAACCATTCTTCCATGCAAATAAAATGTACACGTCACTGAAAGCATTTATACTCATTACGTGACAAGATATAATTACGTCAAAGAAAAATTCTGACAATAACTACTGTCATCGGGTATTCCATTAAATCGGAAAAATTATGAAAATCAAATGCGAATGGAAGTAAATCAGAACATGAGCGACGTATTCACAACGAATTGAAACCTAACAGTTCGCAGACGGATTGGAAGGCAACAACAAAAGTGTACAGAAGTTATGCGACGAAAGCAGAGTGTATTTCATATGCAATTGAAGCAAACATGGAATATTTTACTTAACTCAATATTATGACACCACTACGAGCAAGATTGAAGCTGTCTACGAGTAACATGTAAAATGTAACACCATAATTCACAATGCAACACACCCACAAAAAATCCTAAGCAGAAACTCGATGTTCAGTCACGGTCTGCACGGTCACAACGGTCGGGGATTCGAATCCCCCCTCGGGCATGGATATTTGTGCCGTCTTAGTTCGTAAGTAGTTCATAAGTAGTTTGAAAGTTTAGGGACTGATGACCCCGTAGTTAAGTTCCATAAACTATACACACATTTGAAAACATCTGAAACTCGATGTTATGAACCCATTTCCTGTTTCTAAAGAAACTAAAACACATATGGAATCAACCAATAAGAAAGCGATATGAGATTCTAATAACGCAGCAGTGCTCCAAGTGAGGGGGAAGACGAGCCAGTGTCATGTTACAAGAATCTCCACCGCTCTTGAAAATTTCATCTTTAAAATTGTTACATGAAACGTTACTTTTTTAAAATTTTTGACTTACTATCGTGGGGAACTTGCTTACGCCGATCATGAGGTGTGGATTTAACATACGCAACAGTATAAGCTTCATATCTGCATAAGATCCCATCCATTTAAACTACAATTAAATTAACTTTACGTCACAGAGAAACATATACTTTTTTCTCGCTTCTCCTATTCTCCTCCTCTAATCCTCCTCTCCCTCCGCTCCCTTTCTCCCTCCCACCCTCTTTCCTCCTGCCAGACCCTCTGGTATCCCCCCTCCTCCTCCTTACAGCTTCCTTGTGAATCCCACCTGCTCCTTTTCCGTACGATCCTGTGGCCCTTTACTCTCTCCTGCACCCTCTTCTCTTTCCTTCACCCCTTCCACCCCCCTCCCTTCGCCACGACCCCTGCTCTTTCCCATCATCATTTCAATATATTAGTTAAACTTATGCATGTGACTTGTCTGTGTTCGTCGGAGTAAATCTAATCAGTTTACTTTTAATATTGAAATGTTTGTATAGCTTATGGGACTTAACTACGGGGTCATCAGCCCCTAAACTTACAAACTACTTATGAACTAACTAAGGACGGCACAAATATCCATGCTCGAGAGGGGATTCGAACCTCCGACCGTAGTGGCCGTGCAGACCGTGACTGGCGCGCCTCAGTCCCCTCGGCCACCGCGGCCGGGTTACTTTCAATGAAACTGCGAACTGACACCCCAAAGCCGACGCCTGTGTATTTTAAATGTCTTTGTACATCAGTGTTACAGTGTTTGTGGCAGTCCGTCGTCATTGCCCTGTATGTTTATCCATTCTTCAATCCGCTCCATGCAACGAGGTCATACCTAGTTTTTTTTTACGCCGTGTTTTGTGTATGTTTTGCTCCATTCATGTACTGCTTGTCATTTTTGTTTTTATTCCTTGTTTCGTAATTATGTAGGCTAAATAGCGCGTTAAGAGCTGCCAGCCCGCCCCATCTGGGAAATGAAATATCAATAAAGAAAAAAAAAAAATCATATACTTTTTGTCATCGAATTTTATTGCCTTGACTTTGCACTTACCTCTGCAATGGATAACGCAGTTCTTTCTAAAGTAGGTTAGTACAGCAGCAGCCAAGTATTATTTTAATCTAAATACCATTAAAATCAAATATTGTCTGACATTGTTTACTGTGACAATGAAAAAGTGATCTTGAGCAAATTAGAGTGAATAAAATTCTGGGAAATTTCTACCTTAATGACAGCAAATGATTTGGACGGCCACAAATATTCATCTCCTTCAACTACATACTCTTGTATTCTCTCGAAGACTTACAATGAAAACTAACACATAAAGCTTACAATGTGGCTAGAAGTCATTGGTGGACATTTACGGTGACAATATTGAATTACAAAGCACCCTTTAGATGGATCCTAGCCCTGTTTCTTCTCGTAAATGCTGAATACTAAATTATCATCTACAATAGAGCAGCTACAATGGCGCGTGTGAATTTACAACTAGTTACCGTTTTCTATTCACAAAATACAAATATATAACTGCATTCCTCTTCCATAATCACAGGCATTACCGTCAAGTTCTTCCACTTAAAACCTCTACCAAACTTTTCAACAGCCACGACTACGACAAGCAACAACTTACTGGCGCCTCTCTCCTCCCAAAGATATCCTGTGGCTCCACAGACATGTATTACCAGACTGGTAATGCCGTATACAGTGTCAATGGTGCAACAGAAGTATCGCCGCCATATTTATATATACAAACGTGGGAACTGTTGTATATGTATTTACAGAAATCTGTCGCAAAAATATGGATGAACTCACGTAACCACGCTCACTTTAGAATTCTAAGATAACGGTCAATTCGTATGTTGTATATAGATGTAATTCTTCGCCCAGAAACCGGAAGATACCGTTACATACAGTTATACATCCATTAATTTGCCTTTTTAATGACATGTTAATAACTGCATTCCACTTCGGCTTTTCTGTCAGTAGTATGATCGTTATATAAGAGCTATTTGTATTGGGTAACACGTATCGTTACTTTATTCAGGCTTTTTACGAAAAATACAGCTTTGATAGACACAGTAATGAGTCCCATGAATCTGCGATTTTTGTTAATCTTTCACCAGTTCTGTTCAACTTCGGACATTTCTTTCAATAATTTGACCGTTAAAACGTGCTGTTTGTCGTGGATACTAAGTACCTTTGTTCTACTTAGTGTTTTTCCGATAACTATAGTCTGCTGTAACTTATGTTACATGTACTTCTCACTACACATTCTACAATATATTGGCTCAGATGCAATGCATATTTAATCTGACTACTGAAGGTTGCAACGTCATTTAGTGTCAGATGATCATAGTAGTACCATACAAAAACTTTTTGAAGTGAAGTATAGTAAGATGGCGGCGATAGGCATCACTCCCAGAGGCAAGTCTAGTATGTCCGTGTGTGGCTCCCACACATGTTTAAGGTATGAGTTTTCTGTAAGAGCAGCAGATGTCGGAAAATTTCACAATTTTCCATGTATATCTGTGAATATTTACCACTGCTGCGGACCACCACTAGGAGCAGACAATGAGTAATTAACATTAACGCCCTGACAGGGGGGGGGTTGTATTGTGTCTCTTCCTCTCGCAGGACCTACACTGCAATATGTATGAGCATTTGAGGGATAGATAGAAGTGCAACACGTGGAAGTTTGGGTCTGACCGGGTAGGGTGCACGGGTCGCTGAGTGGGTAATGTCACTGCTCGCGAAATGCGGGAGATACGGGTTCGAATCCAGGTCCGGCAAAAAATTTTATGTGTAGCAGATCCATTGTCCATCTTTAGAAGAGCAGCAGATGTCGAAGAAAGGCGCAATTTGCGATGTAGATTTGTGAATGTTTACTGTAAAGCTGATCATGCGGGGATATGGAGAAACGGCATACGAAATACACATTAGTAATACGAAACTTGTTATAGAAGACTAACACTGTGACTGTTTCACCTACTCGTCGCTAGCCGTGGCTAAATGCGTTATATCACAATGAGGCCAAAATGCACATCGTGTTACTGATGATTGGGTTACTTGTGAATCAAGTAAAGGCTTTGTAAATCTTTTCCAGGACCAGTCAACTATAATCACGTCTTCTTCTTCCAGCTGTAAGAGCCAGCCCGAGCACAATACCGCGTCATACACAGGTCCTAGGATTTTTATCTCTTTCCACTTCATTAACCTTTCACCTCATGTGAAGGATATCGAGCAGCACCGTGGTTCGGATTTCACGTTAAACTGTAGTTCCCCCTGTAACTGGGTGGGTAAGTCAGTTCGAAGGTCAGACGAAGGCAAAGGCATACCACCTCCAAACAGGACCATGTGTAGTAAAGCACTGTGGTGTTCAAACCAACCTTCTGTTTGTTGAGGAAGCAGTCACTGATCGTCTTTAACTTAAATTATATCTACACAGTGATTCAAAAGCTGCGAGGGTAGTACGACCTTAGTTATTCTGTATTTACACATAAACTGATATCCATAAATGTCATGTAATTATGGAAATTTTATTTAACCCAGACTCTGTGAAACAAATTTCAGCTCAAGTTCTTTGCTTTCCGTTTATTGAGAAGACAAACTATGCACCATAACATTGAAATATATCTAGCTATCCTGGGCTCCAAACAAGACTCCAGGACTTCTAGTAGAAATGTGTTCCACAATAACTAAGACGATCTATTCACAGCTCTCAGGACATGCATTTACAACCAACGTTCAAATGCTTGTAAGCCTAAAGGATCAAACTGCTATGATCATCCGCCCGTAGAATTTCACACTACTTTAATTTCCGCCTAGAACGACATACACCTATGCCCGAGGAAGGACTCGAAACTTCCGCACTAACAGCCACGCAGTCAGTGACGCCTTAAACCGTGCAGGCACTTCCGTATAGCAGCCAATGTTGATACTTTTACTTTGGTTTCGTCCATAGCACCTCCTCGCAAATTATGACCGATCGAGATGCCTGAATGGTAAACACATTGGATTCTCATTACGGAAGACGTCGTTCAAACCGACCTCTCTTCCCATAATTTCTCTAAATAACTGATGACAAATTCCACGATGGTTACATTCAAAGGACACGGCCGTTCTCATACCTATGCGAACGTGTTCTCCGCCTGTAACCACAATATACCTCAGGAGGGGCATGATATTTGCCTTTTCATTCTTACTGGTGGGAATACTTGAGTACACGATATCCTACTTTATATTCGCAAATTCAGGTTGCCTACTTGGTGTCAATTTCTAATCTTGAGAAACAGAAAATCATCACAAAAGTCATCTCTTACTGCAGAGTGCCCTCTCCAATCGACTCCATCCTGTGTCCAAGTCAATTCACGGGTAAGACATCGATTCTCTTCTAGCGGTTTGTTATGGCATTTTAAAGAGTCTTTGTAGACAATGAGTCATTATGACTCATTTCAACTAATCCGAACGGTTTCTTCCTTTTGTATTTGCGATTTATACTATGACCAATGTTCTGGTGAAAAAGGGTTTTGTCTTTCACGCTTTATATTCCATTATGCTGAAGTCTGTGTAATTTGGCAGATAGCCATGTCCGGGTACTAAAACTTTAAAAAGAATAATACCTATTCTGACTTCAGAGCTCTGTACAACCTTCATTATTCTAAACTCTGTTTTTATGTTTTGATTCTGGCCCGTGCACGAATCTGAGTAAGTCACAATATGCCGTTGGTCTCTTGCAATATCTTGAACACAATGAGGAGCTCTCAGATAAGTTAAAATGGATACTGGCTATTGTAGTTTTCCTTTACTGTTGTTTGGACTGAAATATGGATCATAAACGCTGTCTGCACCTCCAGAAAATAGATTTTCTTCACTGGAACTAATTTTGTAGCACTCTCTTCAAAAGTAAGCTCACAACTAACAAGGTAAATGACTTAGCCAGACCCACAAATAAATGTACTGCTGGAAATAAAAATACACATCCACTACTGACAAGCAATAAACAATGTTGCGAATCTCCAGCAGAAAGAGGGACTTAGACACTTTGGCTTCCGACTGTAATAAATGTTTAGTTGCCATGGTAATTAATATCAATTTCTTGTAGACAAATAAAGTTAAACATTTTAGAAAATAAAAATATACGTCATTGTGAGGTTTTCTGGAGCCAAAGTTGAAAAAATTATGAAATGTGGAGTTAGTCGGTTTGGCTTCTGAGTTGGTATAGTAGTGTAATTCTGAAACACACCGACGTATGAGACACACACCCATCTCAATCTTCGACGTCCGCCGGAAATATGCGCAGGACGAAATTTTGTGCCAGATTTCTTATTTTTTTATATTTTTTTTTATTTCTACTATGTGAGGAATCCTGCTGCGAAGCCCGAGTGCGCGAATTTAGATTTACCCTTAGTTATTTCCCACCGGCTTGTGCAATTATGTGTTTCATCTGTGCATTATATATATATATATATATATATATATATATATATATATATATATATATATTTGGACGTGGCACCAAACTGCTAATGCCATCGATGTGCTCGTGTGTGTGTGTGTGTGTGTGTGTGTGTGTGTGTGTGTGTGTGTGCGCGTGCGTGTGTCTACATATGTCAACTGGGGTTCTAAGCTACTGGTGGGTTTTGTAGTGATGGAACACAGATATATGGAAATTTGTGCCGAAGCCGTGGTCGATCGTAGGACCTCTTTTTTAATAGATATTTACACTAAACCTCTGCACCACCCCAGTAACACGGTTTTAACACACCTGCAGGGATACACATGAACGAACCTCGTCCGTCCATAACCTTGAAATGTACCAACGTACTCCATGGCTCGCTGCAGCCCCAATATTGCCGCCAGGAGGCCGATTATCGTTTGTACAAGCACTGAAATAATCATCAAACCTGGACTAGAGAGGGGTTACAATCAGAAATTCGACGTATTTTCTCTCGGACATCTCCTAAAGGACAGACGCCGCAACTGCTAATATTAAAAAAAGAAAGTTTCGTCTCTTTGACCGCAGGTTCCTTTATTCCATATCACTCAACCTCTTGATCCTTATTGCATTATTTTTATCATACTGCTGTGTCCTGTTTTATCTTTTTATTTGTGACACCACGCCATTATCTTTTACCCAGTTCTGTTGGTCTGAGCGCAGCGCACATTTTTACTTTTGCACCTAGACTCTGTTTCGCAAGTCGTACGTTTCAAATTTTCGATTTTACCATGCTTTATACCCTTCCCCTTATGTTCTTGTACTTCCTAGTACCAGGCAGATTCATCTAGTCTACCTAGGTCTCTTAACTTTCATGATTTGTCGCATTAATTTATTATTTTATGCCTTCTGATATACTCGTTTTATTCTGCACCACGCCCCGTTAAATTTCTGTTAGCCCCCACGCCATTGATTTTTCCCCTCAATATATGATTGTAATTTTCATTTGTATTAGAACAATCATCACATGTATATGTAAACAACTATCATGGATGTACTTTGTATTGCCTTAGATTTTTTTATATTGTTCCTTGTTTCTGTTCTTATTAAAAACGCGCGACATGAGAACCTGGAAATTTGAGCTTATTTTGCAAACCATTATACAATTTCATGTCGTAATTTCTAGTCATATACATTTTATTTACTGTTTGTCCCTATATTATGAACCTTTGAAATGATGCTGGTTGCGTAACATAAACGCTACCTGTGTATTTGTCAGTTGTATTGTAGAGTTTTCTTTTTATATTTTTATTTTAGTTTAGTTTATTTATTTATTTAAGTATTTTATTAGTTTGATGAAGTAACGTTTGATCATTTGATAATGGCAACATAGCTTGCCGAAACTAGTAATGACATACAGCAAATTAGTAATTTATACATTCGATCTTGGCTTCGTCTTCTTATTGATAAAATTTTGAAAAAGTTCCAGTATTATATAAGAAGCAAGCCTTCGGTCATTTTGCAGCTAAATACCATGAAGAAGACCACTTGCAACAGTGGCTGAAACGTCGGGGAGATCCTGAAAGAATGATAGTGCGGTCTCACACCCAGAAATGTTTTACTGATTGTGACAACGGCCGCGGAGGCCTAAGATTACACAAGCAGTGTTCTTCCTTCCCGGCGTTTAGACTGGAACTGATATTACCCGTTGCGTTGCACTTTCAATGCTTTTATTTCCATCTTTGTCTGGGTTGCCTGACACCTATTGGGAAGGTAAGGAACCATTTCAAAGCAGTACACACAATCAAAGGCGATCTTGGAATGAGATGGTGCCGCATTGCAGACTGCTAACGAAGATACGAGCTTATGGAATAGGTTTACATATTTGCGACTGGCTGGAAGACTTCCTAAGTAATAGAACACAGTACGTTGTTCTCGACGGCGAGTGTTCATCAGCGGCGAGTGTATCGTAAGGCGTGCCTCTGGGGTGTGTCATAGGACCGCTATTATTTTCTACCTATATAAATGATCTGATGAAAACTTGTAATTTGCGGCTGTTTGCTGATGATGCTGTGGTGTATGGCAGGGTGTCGTCTTTAACTGACTGTAATAGCATAGTGAATGACTTAGACAAAAATTCTAGTTGGTGCGAAGATTGGCACCTAGCTCTCAATGTAGAAAAATATAAGGTGATGCGCATGAATAGGAAAAACAGTTCCATAATGTTAGAATACAGCATTAGTAGTGAGCTTCTTGAAGCAGTCGCGTTGTTCAAATATCTAGGCGTAACATTGCTGAACGACATGAAATGGAACAAACACGTGAAGGACAGTTATGAGTAAGGCGAACAGCCGACTTCGGATTATTGGAAGAATTTTGGGAAGATGTACTTCATCTGTAAGGAAGACCGCGTATAAAATGCTTGTACGATCACGTCTTGAGTATTGGTCAAGTGTTTGCAACCCGCAGCAAATCACAGAAGCAGTTCCGAGGCGACCATCTATGTTTGTTACCGGTAGGTTCGACCAATGTGCGAGAGTCACGGAAATACTCCGGGAACTCGATTGGGGATCGCTGGAGGAAAGACGACGTTCTTTTCTATAAATTCTGTTGAGGAAATTTGGAGGGCCGGAATTTGAAGCTGAGTGTAGTACGATCTTCCTGCCGCCTACTTACATTTTACGTACTGATTACAAAGACAAGATAAGAGTAATTAGGGCTCGTTCGGAGGCATATAGGCATTATTTTTTTCCTCGTTCTGTTTGGGAGTAGAATAGAAAAGGAAATGCCTAGTAGCGGTACAGTATACCCTCCGCCACGCATCTTACGGTGGGTTTCGGAATATGGAGTATGTAAGGTAAAGCACTCAACAAGATTGGTTTGAACACCACAGTGCTTTACTAGGCATGGTCCCGTTTGGAGGTGGTATGCCGTTGCTCTCCTCCGACCTTCTAACTGACTTACCCAGCCAGTTATAGGGGGACCTACATTTTAACGTGGGTTCCTAACCACGGTTCTATTCGGTATTTTTCACATAAACAATACTGCCAGAGGTGAAAGAAGTGGAAAGTGACAGATAAAAATCCTAGGACCTGGCGAGGATCGAACCCGCGACCTTTGGATTTGTAGTCCGGCACTCTACCACTGTGCAACCGAGGCACATGGAGTATGTATGTAGATTTAAATAAGAATTTTTTGTGTGTCTGTTTTTATTGATTAAGTTTGTTACTATCGCACAGTAAACAGTGACAGGTGATATTTGATGTAATACCGCCCTTCCGAAATACATGGGACGACCGGCGCGCAGCCTCGCGCGCGTCCATCCGCTTTAGCGGCGGTGTTTGGAGAGGGCGGCGCTGCGGCTGGCAGCCGCTCATCCGCGGGATTTAAAGCCGGCGGCGGCTGTGGGCTGCGGCGCCGCCCACAGCGAGATAAATCACCGCGCGCGTCCATCACTGTGCGCCCGCTGCCGCCGCCCCGCCGCCCCGCCGCCCACACAATCGCGTAATTACCGGCGCCGCGTCTGCCGGCTGGACCCACCCACAGCAGCTGAATAAGCGCCGCTATCTGCCCGCCGCGACGCCCTCACCGTTTCCTGACACTCCGGCGCCACGGGGCCCGTGCAGAGACCGTCTGTCACATCCCACAAAGCCTCTGGCACACCGCAAGTCCTCCAGCAACAGTAATACTAGAGTGTATGTGTGCGTGCGTGTGTGTGTGTGTGTGTGTGTGTGTGTGTCCAGACCAATATATTGGACCAGTCAAGTCTATGACTGAAACGTCATGGTTAGTGTCTGTCCGACACCCCTTCTTGGCACCTTTATCTTTCCTGGACAAACAGGCTTACTACCGGAAGTGCAAATGGAAGGAAGGAAGGAAGGAATCTTATGCTTTAACGTCCCGTCGACAACGTGGTCATTAGAGACGGAGCTTACGCTCGGATTTTTGGGTAAGGATCGGGAAGGAAATCGGCCGTGCCCTTTGAAAGGAACCATCCCGGCATTTGCCTGGAGTGATTTAGGGATATCACGAAAACCTAAATCTGGATGGCCGGAGGTGGATTTCAACCACCTTCCTTCCGAATACCTGTGTTACCACTGCGCCACCTCGCTCGGTGCAACTGGTAGACAAATTATACTGTTCAAAATAGTTATGGCATTTGATGAGACATCAAACGCAATATACGCATCTCATAGAGAAAGAACAGCACTATTTATTTACTTCATGGTCTGTACGATACACTAGTCCAGTCATTTTATGTGGACCGAACAACTTGGCAAAGATTTTCTGTCGTGTAGTTGTTGCCAACATAATCACTCGAAGCCGCCTCTACAGAAGGTACTGCATAATATGGTAACTTCAGGGTAACACTGATGACACCAAAATGTAGGGTACTTTTTTCCGATGACATAAAAGTAAAAATTTGGATTGTTTTTGACGAATGCATCAACTTTAGGGACGTTTCCGCCGTCAGCCTTCACATAATTTTTTATTCAATTGCGGCAAAAAACCGGTAAATGCGTTTACATCACGAAAAAAACAGACTTACGCCGAGAAATTAAAGTAAGCTAAAAAAAACGATAAAGCTCTGTCTTCTAGTTGCTGTGTCGTAGTGGTCTGTGACGTCACCAGTACTTCAGCCGATGACAGAGCGTTTTGATCACGTGATCTAATCGTGCAATTTTATGGTTTTTAAGCTTAAATTAATAAAAAATAACAGATATTTTGTAAGAATAATGAGCGAAAATGTAATCTTGATGTTATAATCATTCAGAATAACAACAACTCAAATCATATTTTAACCAAGGAAAAATACCCTACTGCTTTGGATTTAATTTCCACTAATTTCTCAGCTCTGATTTAATTTGTAACTTCTTCAAAACCAAATGCAGGTGGCCCTTATTAAATCAATACTATGGCCGGAGGTGGATTTGAACCACCATACTTCCGAATACGAATCCAGTGTTTTACCACTGCGCCACCTCGCTCGGTGCAAATGGAAGACGAAAGTATACTGTTCAAAATAATTATGGCATTTGATATATCAATCGCAATATACGCATCTCATAGAGAAAGAACAACATTATTTATTTACTCCATGGTGTGTACGATACACTAATCCAGTGATTTTATGTGGACCGAACAACCTGGCAAAGATTTTCTGTCGTGTAGTTGTTGCCAATATAATCACTCAAAAGTAGGGTACTTTTTTCCAATGGCATAAAATATCTCTAGCAATAATTAGCTTTAAAATGGAGATATGCGTTACTTACAATAGCACTTTCACGTTTCTTATTTCTGGCACGTAAAAATTTGCATTGTTTTCGACGAATGGAAATACCATAAATCCATCAACATTAGGGACGTTTCCGCCGTCAGCCTCCACGTAATTTTTTTTTCAATTGCGGCACAAAAGCGGTAAACGCGTTTACATCACGAAAACACCAGAATCTACGCCGAGAAATTAAGGAAAAGCTAAAAACCGATAAAGCTCTGTCTTCTAGTTGCTGCGTCGTAGTGGTCTGTGACGTCACCAGTACTTCAGCCGATGACAGAGCGTTTCGATAACGTGATCTAATTGTGAAATTTAATGGTTTTTAAGCTTAAATTACTAAAAAGTAACAGATATTGTGTAAGAATAATGAGCGAAAATGCTATCTTAATGTTATAGTCATTCAGAATAACAACAACTCAAACCATATTTTTAACAAAGGAAAAATACCCTATTGCTTTGGATTTAATTTCCACTAAATTCTCAGCTGTGATTTCATTTGTGACTTCTTCAAAACCAGATTCAGGTGGCCCTTATTAAATCAGTAATAGGTTAGTTTATGCCTTACGATCCACTAGTCTGCCGGCTGGACCCACCTACAGCACAGCCGCTATCTGCCCGCCTCGCCGCCCTCAACGTTTCCCAACACTCCGGCGCCACGGGGCCCTTGCCGAGACCGTGTGTCACATCCCACAAAGCCTCTGGCACACCACACGTCCTCCAGCAACAGTAATACCAGAGTGTATGTGTGCACGTATCTTGGCACCTTTCTCTTTCCTGGGCAAAGGGGCTTACTACCGGAAGTACAGCTGGAGGACAAAAGTACACTGTTCAAAATAATTACGGCATTTGATGAGATGATGTTCGTTGTTGTGGTCTTCAGTCCGGAGACTGGTTTGATGCAGGTCTCCACAATTATCCTGAGCAAGAATGGCAACCTTCATCTGTTTGAATCTGCTTACTGTATCAATCTCTTGGTCTTCCTCTGCGGTTTTTACCCACATACTTCCCTCCAATGCTAAATTTACGATTCCTTGATGTCTAAGAATGTGTCCTACCAACAGATCCCTTATTTTAGTCAAGGTATGCCAAAAACTCTTTTTCTCGCCAATTTGCAAATTGGCTTGGGCAGACGTATGCACCGGATACGGAGACCTACTTCAGCTTCCGCAAGCAGAACTGCACTGATATTTAATGAAATAAATTGTACCATTGCACACGCACAGAAAAGGGTGGTTGTTGTTGTCGTGGCCTTCAGTCCGGAGACTGGTTTGATGCAGCTCTCCACCCCTCCACCCTACTCTATCCTGAGCAAGACTTTTCATCTCTTCATAAGAACGGCAACCTACATACATTTCAATCTGCTTACTATATGCATCTCTTGGTCTCCCTCTGCGGTTTTTACCCCCCACACTTCCCTCCAACGCTAAATTCACAATTCCTTGATCTCTTAGAATGTGTCCTACCAATTGATCCCTTAGTCAAGCTATGCCAAAACCCTTTTTCCCACCAATGCTGTTCAGTACCTCTTTATTAGTTATACGATCTACCCACCTAATCTTTAGCATTCTTCTGTAGCACGACATTTCAAAAGCCTCTATTCTCTTCCTGTGCGCACTGCTTATCGTCCATGTTTCACTCCCGTACAAGGCAACACTCCAAACAAATGCCCTCAGAAAGGACTTCCTTAGGCTTAAATCAATATTCGATGTTAACAAATTTCTCTTTTCGAAGAATGCTTTTCTATGATGAAATATCAATCGCAATATACACATCTACCGGGTGATGGAAATATCAGTATAAATTTGAAAACTTACTAAATTCAAAACATGTTCCACCGATCGCGCCTTATTTGATCAGAAAAGTAATAGCATAACAAATTAAGACATAGATGATGTTCTTTACAGGAAATACTCAATATGTTCAAATATTCAAATGTCTGTAAATCTATCGGACCAAACTGCGTGGTCATCAGTCCGTAGCTTACAAACTACTTAAACCTAGGTAAACTAACCTAAGCCCCAGTCGAGGAATAATGTTGTGAACAGCACTGTAAAGCATATCCGGAGTTATGGTGAGGCGTTGGCGTCACATGTGGTCTTTCAGCATCCCTAGGGATGTCGATCGATCACGATACACTTTCGACTTCAGGTAACCCCAAAGCCAACAATCGCACGGATTGAGGTCTGGGAATATGGGAGGTCAAGCATGACGAAAGTGGCGGTTGAGCACACGATCATCACCAAATGACGTGCGTATGAGATATTTCACGCCTCTAGCAATATTTATTTAATATTATTTATGTTTTAATTTTTTGGTCTAATAAAACCCCATATCATTCCAAGCATGTGTGTCAATTTTTACCTCTCTATCTTCTTTATTCCGTGATTTATTAAGTTTTCAAAATTATTCTGACTTTTTGATCACCGGGTATTTTTTTTTTTCAGATATTGCTTACCATTCTAATTTGTGTGATAAAGTATTATATTTTCTTGTCTTAGCTTAATTGAGGTTCACATGGCGTTTACTTAGAGCAAAGAGCCATCGGGCTACCATAAACATGAAAACGTCATTCTCGTTGCTCTCTAATATGGAGTTTGATGCCTTCGGACGGCATACATTATCTGATCTCCCAGGTTTTGGAGGCGAACTTATAGTTCAATATTCTTCAAAGCTAAAATGCCAAAATCATGAAATACAAATTTATTTAATGACGACCGGTTTTACAGGACTGTGCTACCATCATCTGGTCATATACATTTTACACGTTGGTCATCTTATTTGGAAATGGAGATAAAAATAAGTACAACATAGCACTTTACATATATAAACTGAACTAATTGCTGTTTGCACTGATTATTTTATCTCCTTTTTTTTGAAATAAGATCACTAACTTATAAAATGTGATATGGCCAGATGATGGTCAGTCCTGCGAAACTGGTAGTCATTAGATATATTAGTTTTTCACGGTCTTTGCGTTTCTCTTTTGAAGAATATAGTATAATTGCGTGGCATGGGCTGTATGAGGTTGTCAACTGTTGGATATTTGACCAATCTTCCATGAGTGCAATATCCAGCTCTGCAATAGCTGTCGAAGGGGCTGGTCTTGCTCCAATAAATCTGCCACGTGCATCCCAGACTTGCTCATTCGGGTTAAGTCCCATGAACGAGATGGCCAGTCGATTCTTTCAGTTCCCTCAGATGCAGACGTATTCTCCACTAGTTCAGCTCTGTTGAGGCGAGCGTTGTCCTCCACCAGAAGGAACCCATCTCTTTTTGCACCAGGGTAGGATACTACAAAACGTTGAATGAGCTCATTTCTCTACCTATCAGCTGCCAAATGGCCTTTCGGAAGGACACAGTGGTTCTTACATCCTCCAGTAATGACTCCTGCCAACACCACATTTCCAACAGCTTGGTATGGTAATATTTCCTGCAGCTAAACCGGATTGTTCCGAGTTCCACATTCTCTTCAGATGAAGCAACGGTAATTGTCCGGCTGAACACAAAACCTTGACTTATCTGTGAATGGAACCCAGTGCCATTCATTACGATTCCAGTTCTGACATTCTTCCTCTCGGTTTCTGCAGGCTTAACGGTATCATGGTTTCAGTGGGACACACAACATACGACTCCACATTTCGAAATGCATTGTTATTGTGGGTCCTGTTGCTGCCTGGAGGGTGTGTTGCACTTCTTTGTATTCAGCCTCCTGCGTCGATGGGCTGTTAACCGGAGATAATGGTTACCTCTTGCCGATGTTATCCATAGACGACGTTGGGCGTTCTGATTTTGCCGGTCCCTGTTGTCCTAAATAGCGTCCACGTCCTGGAAATTATTCTCTGGAACATTCCAACCTGCACCCCAGAGGCATCTGGGTTTATTCCGCTTCCATCCTTTCTATGGCTCACCATAATATAGTTTCTGGTAAGTCACATTCTTCTTGCACTACACTCCCTCTTCAATACACTGTCTGAAACCAACTTCTTGTGTAATTCGTTTGGTAGGATAAACACAAGTCAACACCAAGTCTGCATAATTTTTTTTATTACCACTATCTCATTTGCAAAAATGTTGTTGTCTCCACTCCATAGAACCGACAGAAAGCCGTCGAACAACTTTAGTCAAGTCTGTTGATGGTAATTCAGAACCTAGTAATATCAACTGATCCCCTCATTGTTTTGATCAGTGTAGGTGCCCGGTAGTATCGTGTACACTACCTATAAAAGAACGGTGCACTGACAGTGCAGACATTTGCACTGTAAGTCAGTATAAGCAGTACACCTTTTTCTTTCAAAAACTTTACAGGAATTAGAAAACTTGAATAATAGACCTAGGGTTAAGTGGTCCATCTGGTACATTACGTACCGAACGTTAACGCCATCGTTGAATGTATTCAACACAGTTCTGGTCAATGCGGATTTGAAGGTGCTGAATCAAGTCCTCGTGCACTCACAGAAGAATTCCAGCAGAAATACCATCACATGGCTCTTCAGTTGGTTGCTAGAGACGGTGTCTCTTATCTTCTCGGCCTATACGATTTGCTCCAAATGATCCCTCATATCAGGTGATATCGTTGGCCACTCCACAGAACCTCGTCGGCCAATTCATTGATCTAATATGGCCAAAACAGCACGACAAACGTCCAGCAAAGTGAAAAAGAAGTCGGAATACCTGCTAGAAGCCAAAGATGGCCCATCATATGCAGCAAGACAGTTTTAATTACCTGTAAGTAACAAATTTCAGAAGTTTTTTCTTTAAAGTCAATTTCCCGCAAACTTAAATTTTCAGTACAAATGCCACATTATATCAGAAACTATTACAGATAAATGAATGAAATTTTCAGAGACCCTGCATAACATAAATAGCCGCCTCTGGCACTGCATTCATTAATATTTCCCCTTTAGAAGGTTCACGAAAAATATTTTCTGCAGAAAAATCTCAATATTTTTGTTAATAAATTTAAAAATGTATTTCTTAAAAACTGTAAAATGGATACAGTT